>CM060904.1:160305548-170305548 GCA_030737815.1 Allium fistulosum | reverse complement strand
TATTGCCACACTCACATTTGAAAATCATCAAAGCCGAGTATTTTAAATGCCGAAGCCAACCTATCACCAGCCAAAGTCAGGTAAGGAACAAATTGAAGCACAAAACAAATTCAATCAATTTTATAGAAATCGAAGTTTATCACGGCAACTCATCAAGACGCAGAAGGTAAACAAATCAGAAAACAGCAACTTCCCACATAGTCGAATAGTCGACAAAACCAATGACGAAATCAACAATCAAATACGAACAAAGCTCATAGGTATCGAACACTAATAACACGAGAAGGAATTAAATGTGAGTGGAGCACTCAACATTTTCGACGAGGCAGTGAAGCTAAATCTTTAGCGATCGAAGCGGAGGCGACTCGATTAGTCGAGGAGCAGCGTACCAGACGATGTAATCCCTCGATTCGACAAAAGATGAACGCCAAATCGACCGAAGCCCTAGCTTCTGAACGAACGAATAAAGACGATTCTCGTGGCCGCCATTCAAATTTTTTTCGAACGTTTTCTTAGGGTTTGTGAATCCATGGGAAAGGAAAACGGGTAAAGGGTTTTAACGAAAATAGTATGGTACCAAATAGGGATATGGGTCATGATATACTTTTCTTATAAGCCCATCAACCCTTAACAAATTTTCAAAAGAATTGCAACTGATTCGTAAACTCCAATACTAGTTAACGACCAATTTAAATCGTCCATTGACGGAAATTTTATTGTTACAAAAATTCGAACAACGAACGGTAATTAGCTAGCAAATTTATCGTTTAACGATGATTATAATTTTTGGGCAAAACCCCAGTTGTTACAGACTCCCCTCCTTATAAAAATTGCGTCCACGCAATCTTAGGGAATAAATGGAAAAAAGGTAACAACCAAAAGAGCATGGCAATGTCGAATGTATAAGCAAAGCAAGTGTCAGCGGGGAAGTATTAGATAAGAATTCAAAAGGTTCGACTGCTTCAAATCAAAAGAATCAATATCGAGGGAATCAGGGATCAAAATCAGACGTCTAACAAAAGCAAGAACAATCGAGTTCCAGCAACTAAAAGAGAAGGAAAAACAGAGCAGAAATCCCATACAGAGCACGAATTGAATGTGAGTAAATCAAATTACTCACCTGAATCGCCAGAGAAAAAGACGAAGCTCAAATCTCAAAAGTCGCAAATATTCAATCATCAAAAACGATAATTGAATTTTCAAATCGCAAATATTTACTTATCTCAAACGATAATCAGAAGACAAAACAAATATCTGATTATCTCAAACGATAGTCAAAAAACAAATATTCAATTATCAAAAATGATAATCAAATTTCTCAAATCAACAAATATTCGATTATCACAAATGATAATCAAATTTCAAATTCAACAAATATTCAATTATGAAAAGCGATAATTAAATCTCAAACCAGCAAATATTTAATTATCAAAAGCGATAATTAAATCTCATATCAACAAATATTTAATTATCTAACAGCGATAATTAAATCTAAAATCAACAAATATTTAATTATCAAAGACGATAATTAAATCTCAAATCAACAAATATTTAATTATCTAACAGCGATAATCAAATCTCAAATCAACAAATATTTAATATCTAACAGCGATAATTAAATCTAAAATCAACAAATATTTAATTATCTAACAGCGATAATTAAATCTAAAATCAACAAATATTTAATTATCTCAAGCGATAATTAAATCTCAAATCAACAAATATTTAATTATCTAAAGCGATAATTAAATCTCAAATCAACAAATATTTAATTATCTAACAGCGATAATTAAATCTCAAATCAACAAATATTTAATTATCTCAAGCGATAATTAAAAACAACAAATATCTGATTATCAAAACGATAATCAGAACTCATATCAACAAATATCTAATTATCACAAGCGATAATTAGAAACAACAAATATCTGATTATCAAAAACGATAATCAGAACTCATATCAACAAATATCTAATTATCACAAGCGATAATTAGAAACAACAAATATCTGATTATCAAAAACGATAATCAGAACTCATATCAACAAATATCCAATTACCTGCAGATAATTGGAAGCAACAAATATCTAGAAATCAATTAAGAAGACTAGAAAATCAACATAAAAGCTTGGATCGATCCCATCAGATGGCGAGTTTTTAATTCGCCGCACGTGCAACAACATATGGCCGAAGCCTACCAAGTACTCAACATAATTTTGGCGCCCAACAAATGACCCGAAGGTCCAACATATGACCCGAAGGTCTAGTACTGGTATTTGACCCGAAGGTCCAACATATGACCCGAAGGTCCAACATAGTGGCTCGAAAGCACACGAAAACATCAAATATTTCAATTAACGAGTCCGGAATTAACCGAAATAGCAAACGCACATGTCCCATACCACGTGTTTTACTAAATCGTTTGATTCTCTTCATCGTTTCCTTGAAAGTGTAAAATTCATCAAAATCATCAAAACAGCAGATATTCAATTAACGAGTCCGGAATTAACCGAAATAGTAAAAGTGTGGTTCCATACTCCGCACTTTTGCTAAATCGTTTAAATCTCTTCATCGTTTCCTTGAAAGTGCAAAATTCATCAAAATCATCAAAACAGCAGATATTCAATTAACGAGTCCGGAATTAACCGAAATTGTAAAAGTGTGG
Source organism: Allium fistulosum (assembly GCA_030737815.1). NCBI lineage: Eukaryota > Viridiplantae > Streptophyta > Magnoliopsida > Asparagales > Amaryllidaceae > Allium > Allium fistulosum. The sequence goes on along the minus strand of CM060904.1, from coordinate 170,302,884 downwards.
TTCCATACTCCGCACTTTTGCTAAATCGTTTAAATCTCTTCATCGTTTCCTTGAAAGTGCAAAATTGTGTATTTTGTAAAAATACACTTTACATTCTCAAACGGACAAGTCCGGAATTAAGCGAATCAGTAAAAGAAAGGGGTCATAGTCCTCGATTTTGCTGAAACGTTTAAATCGCTTTCTCATTCTTTTGAAATCGCAAACTGTAAGATTTCTGAAAATAATTTTATTTATTTTGTAAAAATAACAATTCACATTCTCAACTGAACAAGTCCGGAGTTAAGCGAAACAGTAAAAGAAAGGGGTCATAGTCCTCGATTTTGCTGAATCGTTTAAGTCGCTTTCTCATTCTTTTGAAAACGCAAACTGCTAAAATTTTATAAAACAATTTTCATTTTTAAAACAATTTTCTAACCACGTGATTAAAACAGCAAATCAGTAACAATTTCGATAAGGAAATTGTACTTCTCAAAATACCGTAAAAACGGTCACAAATCAGTATTGCGGAATAACCGCTTGAAAACCCACTTTTAAAATTTGGCGGTTACTGAAGCCAAAGCGACAGTAGTTTTAAAACGTCAAAATCACATCAAAACAATCTACATCAAAATGTAATATCAGTGAATTTTCATTCATCAGAAATGCCACAAAACACCGTGCTTCAAAATAGCACTGGCGTAAAAATCCCGTTATAAAAATAACGGCAACAAAATACGTTTCATAACCAAGCATCGGTTCAACGTAAAATAAATGCAATAACGTGCAATTCAAATTTTTGCACGTACTACAAAATGAACAAAGAAATCATTCGAATGTATCTTCAATGAAGATAATTCAAAACAGCAAAAATCTAATCAATAGATGATTAGTACAAAAGAAAGCCAGTGGAAATTTCAACAAAAATCACATAACTGTAATTTCTTCGAATCCTCAATTCGGATTCGAAATTCTCAAAGAAATAAAATAATTACAGCTATGTAAACAACAAATGAAATTTATTTCAATTTCTAAATCAAATAGATTATCAGTTGTAACCAGCGAAGACAGTTTCACTGTTTCCGCTGCGCACTCTGATAAATAGTACTCAAATCAGTCAAATCATCGGAACACAATTTCATCAAAAATTTCAAAACTTTAGTTTTGACTCAAAACACAAATAAAACATCGACCGATAGTTGTAACATATGTTCCATCCAAGTTATGTTTTATATTATGTCCATAAACCTCGCTCTGATACCAACTGTGACGCCCCACCTCTATGCTCATAATAACAAAGAGTATAAAAAGGAATACTGTCTATTATTACGAAGAATAAGGCTGGATAGGAGCGACCATCCGTAGTTGGCCTTACACAAATATTGGTTATCTCGATAGAAGTGGTATATACTTTTTTAATTTTTCATCTATTATTTATTTACTCCCATCGACACACCCAATACTAGTATAAAATGAACTACGACGGTTCATAATAGTTTAGGACATTAGATATAACAATAACACAGATAATATAAATGCGGAACACAGATAAAAACAAAAGTCTCATATATATATAACTGATGTCAGTTAATACATAGTTGACACAATACATATGATACAACTACAACTGTCGACTCTAGAAGTTATATATACAAGTACATTATCGACTAATATACATGAATACATATCGTTCTATACAATGACACGACTGCTACAAAATGACAATGACAACTTCAGAAGATGTGAAAAGTCTTCATATCCTGAACAGCAACTCAAAGAAGAAAATCTACAACCTGAAATAACTCGGGTCTGACCCGAGTATTACATTCAAAAGAAAATAATACCCAGGTCAGTCTAATTCAAACTCAGTTATTAATGCACATAAGCAATATTAATCAAATATCAAATAGGTGACAGTCTCAGAAATCTCGTATATCCGACTCCTCGATAAAAGAATCGGATAACGGCAGATATAACACTAAACAGTGTTAAACAACAAATCAGCAATCCAAATCAGAATACAATTCCAAACCATTTGAAATTAACCAACGAAATAATTCGACAAATCGAACATCAATTTAAAACTGTCAATCTGATAGGGCTGCAGTACACGCACGCGTGTACTGCCTCGCCACTATCGCACGGAATACACAAAAACTCAGTGAAAGTTATAAATGATCACAAGGTTAAACCCAACGAAGCCGGATCAACACATGTGAAAATAAACTAGATCGCAAGGGCAACAAGTAGTGGTAAGCTAGTGCAGACCACAAAGGCAAGGACTTAACATCAGATATGAGACAAAGACAATCGCATATGCACAAGTCAAGGGCACCTGTACAAAGCCTGATTGGGGATGTACAGGCACTTAATTTCGAGACTACAACTCAATTGCAAACTGCTGAATTTCAAGTAATGAATTTGCAGTTGCAAACAGGTACAGAGACAAAGACGATGCACCTGTCAACAGCATAAGGGAGGCAATCAGCAAAAAGAAACAACTCAGAATTGTTAAAGAACCAAGACATGTCGAAGCAAACAATGTCACAACCTGAAACTGGACAGTGCACTTGTGACAAGGCAACTTAGCAAGGCAACACGAATAACCAAATACAAGGCTATGCCAACAGTGGAACAACCAAGCACATAGGCCACAAGTACGAATTGAACAACACAAAGAACTAACAAAGGCTTCACACTTCAAAACAGCAGGATGACACAAACACTGCTGAGATTCACAATGCAAAATCATGTACAGGGCATAGTGCATATCAACCCGGTAGCATGCTCAAAGCAAAATCCAACTCATGTTCAAGTTATACAAAGCAATTGACTACAAACAGTTCAGACAAAAAGCCAGAGTTGTAGACTACTAATTCAAGTTCATAAGACCAAGATACATCTAAGATGCAACAATACTTCTTAATGGAGGATGAACAAGAAGTCACAATGTCACAGCAAGATCAAGTGACAACATAGGGCAGTACGACTAAATGAAACAGGTCAAATGAAAGACTAGTGATGCATACAGTAAAGCGAAGACTTCAAGAATGATACAAAGCAGACATGAATGCATCCCTAAACCAAATGCAAGACCACAAGTACTACAACTCCAGACTATGCTACAGAAACAAAACCAAGTAAATGGTCAGGGCATACATCTACATACAGTGATGCAACTATAATGCACCAATACCAAAGTGATACAAGAACCAGATGAACAAGACATAGCAAGTGATCGAACCCGTGATCAAAGTGCATCAGTGAATCAACTGGACAGTGATTCAAGCCAGAAGGAATTAACTACAAGTCGAGAAACTATGTTTGACAAAGATGTATCAAGCAACTGCAAGAATGAATACAAGCAAGCACCAAAGAACTACAAGTGAACCAAGAACCAAACTCAAGCTTACAGAAGTGCAACTAACCAATTAGCCAAGGAGAATCAAACTACAACAATGCGAGTCCAAGAATATGTGATATCCCGGAATTTCGAGAAGTTTAAAATGTGATAATCTCTTAATTTAAATTATTTTAATTGATAATATTGTTATTTCAAAAATAAATAACCAAATAATAATAATGTGATGTATTAATTATGATATAGATTGAATTATAATAAGGATAATTATTTAATTATGTTATTTTATAAATTTGATTTTAAAATAGATTTATCATTTCCAATATTTAATAGTATTGTTTAAATATATATATATATTGTCTTGAGTAGTTTTATATCAATTTCAAAGTTAATAATATGTTTATTTAAAAATATAAATGTTGAGTTGATTTTTAAATTGAATTTTAAAAGTCAAATTTGAATTTGAATCTGGATTTAAATTTGAATCTTTAAAGATAAATATTTTAATATATTTGGTTATAAAATATATGAACAAGGCTTTTATTTAAAATAAGATTTGTTTTACAATATTTTCTTTAAAAGGAATTTTATTCATATAAATTTAGAAAGTGTTTATTTAATAGTAAATAAATACAAAAGATATGTTTACACTTAAAAATGAATTAAAAATATTGTATATAATTTTATTAGGATATAAATGGGTTTTATTGTATTTCTTTTAAAGGTTTTATTTATTTATAATATAGAAAAGCATTTATTTAAAAAGATATGTATTTATCTATTTAAGAAATTTATATAAAAGCTTTTAAAACTCTTTTTAAAAATAATATAAAAATGGAAAATTACAAGTGTTAGTTTTATATGCATCATAAATACATGTGTAAGGTAATCAACTAATGTATGTGACAAGTGTCATTTTTATTATCATTTTCTTTGATTTTTAATAAACCATAAATTAAGTTATATAAGCATACCTCTCCATTTTCTTTTTCTTTTCTTATCTTTTCATTTGCAAAAACAAAGACAAAAACTAAAACCAAAAGAAAATTTATCAAACCCGAAATGATCTCCACAGCCCAAAGTAGAAATTCATTTCCAAACTCAAGAATCAAAACTGAAATGATCTTCTTAAACCAAAAATCTACAACCTGAAATCTTCTCAAACAAAAACTGAAATCATTTCATTCTTAAGTCTGAAATCAATTACCCTCAAACCTGAATTCATTTTCAAAAGCTCAAACTCAGATTCAATTGCCTGAAACCACATTTCAGATCATATCAAAGCTCTGTAAATCACCAAAGATTTGTAACCATTTGTTCTTTCAAGACCAATCATCATTTCCAAGTGCATGCAAGTTTTCAAAGCTTACAAATTCCAGAATTCATGGTTTTCAAGTTTTCAAAACAAGCTCTTCGGTTTTAAAGAAATGAAGCAATTCAGTTTCAAAAGTTTCCAGTTTTCAAAGATCACAACATTCCAGTTTTTCCAAAACTCTCTGCCTCTTTGAAATAGGTGAGTAAATTTATTTTAAAAACAGTTTAACCTGATGATTATACTTGATTTCTGTGATAGATTAAATAGTTTATATGGATCTGATATGAATGCATGTATTGCCTCTGTTCTCTGTTTTATAACCAGTGAGTAAACCTAACTTTAAAAACAGTTTAAATCTGTTACTATGTTTGATATGCCTGATAAATGTTCTAGTAACATGATATGAAATGTTTACTTGAATATTGGATGTGAATGTATGTTTACATAAGAGTTTGAGCTTCTCTGTTATTTTCCTGAGAATAAACATCACTTTAAAAAGCTAAATTTGTTTAATACCCTGTTGTATGTGATAAATCCTTGTAGTTTATGTTGTGAAATGTTGCATGAATATATGATTATGCTTGCATGTATATGTGTATAAAGTTAAATTGTGTGCATGTCTGTATCTTGAGTATACATGACTCTGTTTTCATTTCCAGCAGGCTAAATATGTTAAAAAATTCAATTTCTCATTCCCTAGTCTCTTTTAGGTTAGGATCTTAAAAAGAAAAATGTTTGTATTAACTAAATTTTGTTTTAAAAATGATCATAAGTATAATTAGTAGTGGTTTTAACTGGGAAAAGAAGATATACAGTAAAATCCCAAAAGCATGTCAAAAATTCGAATACCATGACTTCTTGTTTCACCTACATTAGCAAATTTGTTTTAAAGAACTATGATTTTTAAAATAAAATCAAGATTTTTAACTATGAAATTGAGTAGAATTTTGGGTTGAAAGAGAAATTGGGTTTTAATCAAATTCTGGCAAAGCAATCATTAATGGTGGTCGGGATTTGGTCAGGAGAATGCTCGGTGGAGGTGAAGCTCGAGAAAAATGAGGTGGGAATTTATTAGTCACCATGGTAGCGTATCGGCGATGAACTAGGGTTTTAGGGGGAGTTTTGTTAGTCTGTTTGTCGAAGCAGTTTCAACGTGGATGGGAGACCGGAATCGATCGCGATAAGTGGAAGTTACTCGTCAGGATATGGCATTGTTTCAGGTTGATCGGCGAGGTTGGTCGAAGTCTGAGTCGACGGCGGAGTGATGTTTTCTGATCGATGTTGGTTCCAGAATTTGGTCATTTTGGTTCGATTTTGTTGCCGAGGTGATATCGTCGATCTGGGCTTGGATTTGTGATCGCGTGGGTTAGTGGAGACGTGGAGGAGCATCGCGATGATCGACGTTGGCCAGAGTTGCCTGTGCACGTGCACGTGTGCACGTTTGGGGGTCTGGGTTTGTTTGCGTTTGGGGAAGACGAGTTCGACTCGGGTGAGGATTCGTGAAATTTGATTTACGACTCGAAGTGAATGAATGTGCAGAGGGACTCGAGGAAGACTCGGGGTTTTAGTGATGTTACTCGGGTTTTCTTTGTTCAGACTCGGGTTTTGATTGTTTAAGTATTCCAGGTTTTAAATTAAACAAGATTTATCAAGTTTTCCAAAGGTTTTAAATGTTAAAATTAAATGTTTAATTTGTTTTATTTAAATAAATTTTATATCTTTAATTATTTATAAATGTTTTTCTAATGATGACTAAATGATGTAATTAAGTATTTAATTAAGATAAAAGAATTTATCTTAAATTAATTAAGGTTGTAATTAATTAGGATAATTAATTAGTGGGATTAATTAAAGTTTATCACTTAATGTAAAATAAAAGGGTAATTACTTAATATAAGCAATTAATGGATAATAAATGTAATTATTTATGGAAAATTACTTAAGGAAAGTAATTAGAGAATAATTACTTAATGTAATTAATTAGGGGTTAATCACTTGATATTATTAATTAAAGGATTAATAAATATAATTGATTTGAAGTTAATTAATTAAAGAGTAATTAATTAATTAAAGGATTAAAGTTAATTAATAATGTGATCAATTATTTGTTAAGGTAATTAATTAAAAAAGAGTAATTAATTAAGGAAGTAATTAATTAATTAAGGGTTGATTAATTAAGATTAATTAATCAATAATAATGATTAAAGAGTAATTAATTAATATAATTAATTAAAGAGTTAATTAATTAAAATAAGTAACTAATGTGTAATTACTTAATGTAATTAATTTAAGAGAATATTTACTTTATGGAAGTAATTAAGGATTAATTACTTTGATAATTAATTAGAGTTTAATTAATTAATTAATGTGATAAATAAATGGATGTAATTAATTAATAAATAATTAGTGGGTAATTATTGAAGGATAATTTCTTAAGTAATAGTAATTATGATTAATTAATGTTTGTAGTTAATTAAAGATTAATTATTTAATTAACTAGAAGATAATTAATTTATGAAGTAATTAGAAGATTATTAATTAATATAATTAATGAAATTAATCAAGTTTGATTAATAAAGGTGATTAATTAAATTATGATAAATTAATTATAATTAATTGAGGATTAATGTAATTAATTATAGTTAATTAATTAATTAATTAATGGAAGCAAATGAAGGATCATTAATTATTTAATGATAGTAATTAAAGGTTAATTACTGTATATGGTTAAGAATAATTACTTGAATGTAATTAAAGTATAATTAATCAAGAAAGATTTATTAAGGAAGATCATTGAGAGATGATTAATTAATTAATTTGAAATTAATTAATGTTAGTAAGCAGGATTTATAGAATGAAGTAATTAGTTTAATTCACTTTAAATTAATTAGATGATATAAATCATTGCTTAAGGATGGATGAATGAGATTGAATGTATTTCATTGTTTGATATCTCTGATGAGATATGATTGATATATGATATGGATGTTTGGTTGAATTATAATGATAATGTGAATTATCTGTTTGGGATGATAATGTAGATTATCTATTGAATTATCTATCTTTGTGTATATAGATAAGAATTGAATTGTTTTAACCTTAAAACAACTTGGCCCTTAAAAGATACGTTTTGGATTTCGATGAGACCGGGATCGGGTTTCCGTATACCGGATTTCCAGGTCTGGAGACCCGAATACCACATCGATCCAAATTAACGATAGGTCGTGAATCAAGTGAAGATGAAGATTCAGAGTGCAAGGGTTATTGTCGTTAACTCTGAGGGTGATTCCAAAATGAGTGTAACGAGATAATGCCTTCGGTTTCGTTCGAACCCGGAACGAACTTGTATGGATTGAATGCTTTCAGCACATCGTCAGGCGGACGATGAGCATTCTAAGTGATATGTTCTGATTAAAGGTAATCGTAACCTCAAGCCTCACAAACCGGGAATGGCTAAAACAGGGGAGGTGCAGCAAGGTTAGTGGGTAGCACCCAAGTAGGACAAGGTTACCTCTGTCTAGATGTCCCTTTCTATTTCGACTTAGTGGTGCGGTTGCTGATCCCAACCGTGAGGTATCTTGTGCGGGAATTATCCAGTAAGGGATGTTCCGACCTTGTGTTGCAGGGGATTGGGAGTGATCCTCGGTACGGTGATCTAGGCCACGTACTGTGACGGGCGGTACCCCGGTAGCCCTGCCATTGTATGGAATCCAAACTCCAATAAGTGCCGTACGTATTAGTTGTGCCCAACTATGTTGGAATGTGAGATGTAAGCATTTCAGCTATTTCTGTATTTTACTTGAAAACCCTAGACCCTATTATAATACAATCGAATTTCCTATCAAATGTTTTGGTTAGCGTAAGGTAAAAACTTACCCATGTTTATTTGTGGGAAGTCTTACGTGATACCTTTTCTTTCAAAAGGTTTTGAAGTTAAACAAGTTTAACCTGTTACTCACACCAGACCAATGTCTGACCCAAGTTGTTTATTTCTGTTTTATAAACTCTTGGGTACTCAAATTTTTACGAGTAGCCAAGGGATTCAGGTTAGCCTTGACGAATTGTGGAGGAGCAATGGAGCAGGAGGCTTCAGCGTTGTAGATATAGATAGTAGTTTCCGCTGTGTTGATCTTGTTTAGATCTTTGTTTTGTATTGAGTTGTAATAACTAGACAGATGTTTATAACTGTCTAGTATGTGATGTGTAATCTGTGTAACTCTGATAGATGATGTATATGATACTATGTAATAGTTATGTGATATATTATATTTTATTCCATTTCCGCTGTGAGTATTTGAGTTTGTTTCTTTTCTCTTCTTCTCTTTTCTACTTCTCACCCCTTTCTTTCTTATTAACGATGCGACTTTCTGTGGAGAGAAAGTCGTGGTCGTTACAGTGGTATCAGAGCCAGGTTGAGTGAATACCTAGGCTCTGAAGTGGTGTCTATCTTGAGAGCGCGTAATTGTTAGTTATATAAAAATGATTTTATATTGTGTTAATTGATCGGTTGAGTTGTATATGGATTCTGGTCAATACGAGTAGCTAACGTTATTAATAGGGATCTCTAAACACTTGAACCAGGCCAACGGACACAATATTGTTTTAAAGAGGTAAATGAAATAATTTTACCTAGAAATAATTTCTATATAAAAAAAATATATATCATTTTAAATATATATATATATCTATTCTACCTATTTGTTGGGTTACCTGTTCGGGTTTTCCAATATAGGATATAAAGGTAGATAGGGTAGTGGTGTGTGTAACACGACTACCAATGGTTGGAGTCTGAGTATTGAGGTTGGAAGTGTATCTGTCGAGACTGTAGACCTAATACTGTCTCGAGTAAGCTTTGCTGTGGTGAAGAATTTTATCGATCTCCGAAGGAAACTGTAATGGTTCGGAGTTTATCTTTGAAGTTTGGATGAGTAAAGTTGGATCTGTCGGTTGAACAGAAGCGAGTGATGGTACCTTGATACCTCAGGTAATAGTAGCTGTATGATGAGATACAGTGACGATGGATGTTCCCGAAGATGTTTTCTTTGGAACAAGCTTAAGGAAGTGTATCTGCTTCGGTGTTGTGGCTGAGTTCAGCATGGTGTTTCTGTTTTGTTTGAGGTCCGAGTTTCTCTAGAAGCTTTGGATTAAGGAGTCTTTGTCATCCGTGTTAGCGGTGCAGCTCGAGTGTTCTGTGTTCCTGCTGGAAGATCTTTTGGCTTAGCAGTTTGTAAAGTGGAGTTCAGAAGCTGCGGAGTAAATTCATTTTTTCAAATGGATTGGTCAAGCACTAGACTGTTCTGATGGATTAAGAAAGAACAGTAATCTTTGGATATTGGACTAGATAGGATCGCAAAAGTGACTTGCGATAGTTTGAGTGTTCTCTTGGGAAATCTTTTGCTTGAGTTTGAGGCATCTCTAGTAGATATTGGAGTTATAGAGTTGTTAGAGATTTTCTGGAATGTGATGGTCAAGTTTGCGTTCGAGTTCATCGACGGTATCCAGATCAGAGTTGAGCAGCGAAAGCTTGGTAGTAGTTGTTCTAGAATAGAAGCAACCGGAAGTTGCAGTGTTTGGATTAAAGGGTTCCTACAGGAAGCTTTTCAAGATTTGAAGGTCAGATTGGTGAGAGAATCTGTTTTGTCTTGATAAAAGAAGTATTTGGAATCTACTGATGATTGAGGAGTAGAGTTTGAGTTCTGGATTTCCGTAGATCTTGAGAGGATCCGTTTGTTGGATTGTTTGTGGTCCGGTTTGTTTCGAGAAGCATCAGCAATGGTTGAGCTGATCAGGAAAGGTGAGAGCAGCCTAGAATCATCAGAAGAGTTCTGTGGATTAGAGATGGAAAATTTTGGAATTCGAAGTTGGAGACTTCGTTGTTATTTCTTCGGTAAAGGGAGCAAATGAGTTTGGGTAAAATTAGAAAGCTAGCTCCGAGTATATTGGATCTTTCTGAGTTTTTGTAAGGATAAGTGTTTTGGCTTCGGTATTGAATTGCCAGTTTGGATTTAGTAGAGCGAGTAACCCAGTATCTGTATCGGGGAAACTCGGGATAATATTAGGTAGTTTATCCGAAGCTATGTTCGGATAGCTAGAATTGTTGTTTGGATAAAATTGTTTGTTTGGATGAATGGTTGTTTGATTGATAGTGTATGGTTGATGTATATGCTTGGATTTTTGAAAATAAAATAAAACTTTTGGATTATCTTTTGTTTTAAATTTCGAGGACGAAATTCTTTTAAGGGGGAAGGAATGTGATATCCCGGAATTTCGAGAAGTTTAAAATGTGATAATCTCTTAATTTAAATTATTTTAATTGATAATATTGTTATTTCAAAAATAAATAACCAAATAATAATAATGTGATGTATTAATTATGATATAGATTGAATTATAATAAGGATAATTATTTAATTATGTTATTTTATAAATTTGATTTTAAAATAGATTTATCATTTCCAATATTTAATAGTATTGTTTAAATATATATATATATTGTCTTGAGTAGTTTTATATCAATTTCAAAGTTAATAATATGTTTATTAAAAAATATAAATGTTGAGTTGATTTTTAAATTGAATTTTAAAAGTCAAATTTGAATTTGAATCTGGATTTAAATTTGAATCTTTAAAGATAAATATTTTAATATATTTGGTTATAAAATATATGAACAAGGCTTTTATTTAAAATAAGATTTGTTTTACAATATTTTCTTTAAAAGGAATTTTATTCATATAAATTTAGAAAGTGTTTATTTAATAGTAAATAAATACAAAAGATATGTTTACACTTAAAAATGAATTAAAAATATTGTATATAATTTTATTAGGATATAAATGAGTTTTATTGTATTTCTTTTAAAGGTTTTATTTATTTATAATATAGAAAAGCATTTATTTAAAAAGATATGTATTTATCTATTTAAGAAATTTATATAAAAGCTTTTAAAACTCTTTTTAAAAATAATATAAAAATGGAAAATTACAAGTGTTAGTTTTATATGCATCATAAATACATGTGTAAGGTAATCAACTAATGTATGTGACAAGTGTCATTTTTATTATCATTTTCTTTGATTTTTAATAAACCATAAATTAAGTTATATAAGCATACCTCTCCATTTTCTTTTTCTTTTCTTATCTTTTCATTTGCAAAAACAAAGACAAAAACTAAAACCAAAAGAAAATTTATCAAACCCGAAATGATCTCCACAGCCCAAAGTAGAAATTCATTTCCAAACTCAAGAATCAAAACTGAAATGATCTTCTTAAACCAAAAATCTACAACCTGAAATCTTCTCAAACAAAAACTGAAATCATTTCATTCTTAAGTCTGAAATCAATTACCCTCAAACCTGAATTCATTTTCAAAAGCTCAAACTCAGATTCAATTGCCTGAAACCACATTTCAGATCATATCAAAGCTCTGTAAATCACCAAAGATTTGTAACCATTTGTTCTTTCAAGACCAATCATCATTTCCAAGTGCATGCAAGTTTTCAAAGCTTACAAATTCCAGAATTCATGGTTTTCAAGTTTTCAAAACAAGCTCTTCGGTTTTAAAGAAATGAAGCAATTCAGTTTCAAAAGTTTCCAGTTTTCAAAGATCACAACATTCCAGTTTTTCCAAAACTCTCTGCCTCTTTGAAATAGTTGAGTAAATTTATTTTAAAAACAGTTTAACCTGATGATTATACTTGATTTCTGTGATAGATTAAATAGTTTATATGGATCTGATATGAATGCATGTATTGCCTCTGTTCTCTGTTTTATAACCAGTGAGTAAACCTAACTTTAAAAACAGTTTAAATCTGTTACTATGTTTGATATGCCTGATAAATGTTCTAGTAACATGATATGAAATGTTTACTTGAATATTGGATGTGAATGTATGTTTACATAAGAGTTTGAGCTTCTCTGTTATTTTCCTGAGAATAAACATCACTTTAAAAAGCTAAATTTGTTTAATACCCTGTTGTATGTGATAAATCCTTGTAGTTTATGTTGTGAAATGTTGCATGAATATATGATTATGCTTGCATGTATATGTGTATAAAGTTAAATTGTGTGCATGTCTGTATCTTGAGTATACATGACTCTGTTTTCATTTCCAGCAGGCTAAATATGTTAAAAAATTCAATTTCTCATTCCCTAGTCTCTTTTAGGTTAGGATCTTAAAAAGAAAAATGTTTGTATTAACTAAATTTTGTTTTAAAAATGATCATAAGTATAATTAGTAGTGGTTTTAACTGGGAAAAGAAGATATACAGTAAAATCCCAAAAGCATGTCAAAAATTCGAATACCATGACTTCTTGTTTCACCTACATTAGCAAATTTGTTTTAAAGAACTATGATTTTTAAAATAAAATCAAGATTTTTAACTATGAAATTGAGTAGAATTTTGGGTTGAAAGAGAAATTGGGTTTTAATCAAATTCTGGCAAAGCAATCATTAATGGTGGTCGGGATTTGGTCAGGAGAATGCTCGGTGGAGGTGAAGCTCGAGAAAAATGAGGTGGGAATTTATTAGTCACCATGGTAGCGTATCGGCGATGAACTAGGGTTTTAGGGGGAGTTTTGTTAGTCTGTTTGTCGAAGCAGTTTCAACGTGGATGGGAGACCGGAATCGATCGCGATAAGTGGAAGTTACTCGTCAGGATATGGCATTGTTTCAGGTTGATCGGCGAGGTTGGTCGAAGTCTGAGTCGACGGCGGAGTGATGTTTTCTGATCGATGTTGGTTCCAGAATTTGGTCATTTTGGTTCGATTTTGTTGCCGAGGTGATATCGTCGATCTGGGCTTGGATTTGTGATCGCGTGGGTTAGTGGAGACGTGGAGGAGCATCGCGATGATCGACGTTGGCCGGAGTTGCCTGTGCACGTGCACGTGTGCACGTTTGGGGGTCTGGGTTTGTTTGCGTTTGGGGAAGACGAGTTCGACTCGGGTGAGGATTCGTGAAATTTGATTTACGACTCGAAGTGAATGAATGTGCAGAGGGACTCGAGGAAGACTCGGGGTTTTAGTGATGTTACTCGGGTTTTCTTTGTTCAGACTCGGGTTTTGATTGTTTAAGTATTCCAGGTTTTAAATTAAACAAGATTTATCAAGTTTTCCAAAGGTTTTAAATGTTAAAATTAAATGTTTAATTTGTTTTATTTAAATAAATTTTATATCTTTAATTATTTATAAATGTTTTTCTAATGATGACTAAATGATGTAATTAAGTATTTAATTAAGATAAAAGAATTTATCTTAAATTAATTAAGGTTGTAATTAATTAGGATAATTAATTAGTGGGATTAATTAAAGTTTATCACTTAATGTAAAATAAAAGGGTAATTACTTAATATAAGCAATTAATGGATAATAAATGTAATTATTTATGGAAAATTACTTAAGGAAAGTAATTAGAGAATAATTACTTAATGTAATTAATTAGGGGTTAATCACTTGATATTATTAATTAAAGGATTAATAAATATAATTGATTTGAAGTTAATTAATTAAAGAGTAATTAATTAATTAAAGGATTAAAGTTAATTAATAATGTGATTAATTATTTGTTAAGGTAATTAATTAAAAAAGAGTAATTAATTAAGGAAGTAATTAATTAATTAAGGGTTGATTAATTAAGATTAATTAATCAATAATAATGATTAAAGAGTAATTAATTAATATAATTAATTAAAGAGTTAATTAATTAAAATAAGTAACTAATGTGTAATTACTTAATGTAATTAATTTAAGAGAATATTTACTTTATGGAAGTAATTAAGGATTAATTACTTTGATAATTAATTAGAGTTTAATTAATTAATTAATGTGATAAATAAATGGATGTAATTAATTAATAAATAATTAGTGGGTAATTATTGAAGGATAATTTCTTAAGTAATAGTAATTATGATTAATTAATGTTTGTAGTTAATTAAAGATTAATTATTTAATTAACTAGAAGATAATTAATTTATGAAGTAATTGGAAGATTATTAATTAATATAATTAATGAAATTAATCAAGTTTGATTAATAAAGGTGATTAATTAAATTATGATAAATTAATTATAATTAATTGAGGATTAATGTAATTAATTATAGTTAATTAATTAATTAATTAATGGAAGCAAATGAAGGATCATTAATTATTTAATGATAGTAATTAAAGGTTAATTACTGTATATGGTTAAGAATAATTACTTGAATGTAATTAAAGTATAATTAATCAAGAAAGATTTATTAAGGAAGATCATTGAGAGATGATTAATTAATTAATTTGAAATTAATTAATGTTAGTAAGCAGGATTTATAGAATGAAGTAATTAGTTTAATTCACTTTAAATTAATTAGATGATATAAATCATTGCTTAAGGATGGATGAATGAGATTGAATGTATTTCATTGTTTGATATCTCTGATGAGATATGATTGATATATGATATGGATGTTTGGTTGAATTATAATGATAATGTGAATTATCTGTTTGGGATGATAATGTAGATTATCTATTGAATTATCTATCTTTGTGTATATAGATAAGAATTGAATTGTTTTAACCTTAAAACAACTTGGCCCTTAAAAGATACGTTTTGGATTTCGATGAGACCGGGATCGGGTTTCCGTATACCGGATTTCCAGGTCTGGAGACCCGAATACCACATCGATCCAAATTAACGATAGGTCGTGAATCAAGTGAAGATGAAGATTCAGAGTGCAAGGGTTATTGTCGTTAACTCTGAGGGTGATTCCAAAATGAGTGTAACGAGATAATGCCTTCGGTTTCGTTCGAACCCGGAACGAACTTGTATGGATTGAATGCTTTCAGCACATCGTCAGGCGGACGATGAGCATTCTAAGTGATATGTTCTGATTAAAGGTAATCGTAACCTCAAGCCTCACAAACCGGGAATGGCTAAAACAGGGGAGGTGCAGCAAGGTTAGTGGGTAGCACCCAAGTAGGACAAGGTTACCTCTGTCTAGATGTCCCTTTCTATTTCGACTTAGTGGTGCGGTTGCTGATCCCAACCGTGAGGTATCTTGTGCGGGAATTATCCAGTAAGGGATGTTCCGACCTTGTGTTGCAGGGGATTGGGAGTGATCCTCGGTACGGTGATCTAGGCCACGTACTGTGACGGGCGGTACCCCGGTAGCCCTGCCATTGTATGGAATCCAAACTCCAATAAGTGCCGTACGTATTAGTTGTGCCCAACTATGTTGGAATGTGAGATGTAAGCATTTCAGCTATTTCTGTATTTTACTTGAAAACCCTAGACCCTATTATAATACAATCGAATTTCCTATCAAATGTTTTGGTTAGCGTAAGGTAAAAACTTACCCATGTTTATTTGTAGGAAGTCTTACGTGATACCTTTTCTTTCAAAAGGTTTTGAAGTTAAACAAGTTTAACCTGTTACTCACACCAGACCCATGTCTGACCCAAGTTGTTTATTTCTGTTTTATAAACTCTTGGGTACTCAAATTTTTACGAGTAGCCAAGGGATTCAGGTTAGCCTTGACGAATTGTGGAGGAGCAATGGAGCAGGAGGCTTCAGCGTTGTAGATATAGATAGTAGTTTCCGCTGTGTTGATCTTGTTTAGATCTTTGTTTTGTATTGAGTTGTAATAACTAGACAGATGTTTATAACTGTCTAGTATGTGATGTGTAATCTGTGTAACTCTGATAGATGATGTATATGATACTATGTAATAGTTATGTGATATATTATATTTTATTCCGTTTCCGCTGTGAGTATTTGAGTTTGTTTCTTTTCTCTTCTTCTCTTTTCTACTTCTCACCCCTTTCTTTCTTATTAACGATGCGACTTTCTGTGGAGAGAAAGTCGTGGTCGTTACAGAATATATGCATACACACATACATATGTATGTATGCACATATACGGTCTTGAGTAACCAGGTAAATATGCAGCTGTGAAAATGGTCGGAAAACAACAGGCAAAAGTCGAACAAAGTCAATATCACAAAGGTCAAGTTTATAGTCGAAGACTAACTGCAGTTCGAAGGTTGCAGAAGTCATAGAATAGCAACTAAAATCAAACTGGTATGGAAATACTACCAGATACAGTAAACCATATAAACCAAGTCGAACAAAATAATATTGCCACACTCACATTTGAAAATCATCAAAGCCGAGTATTTTAAATGCCGAAGCCAACCTATCACCAGCCAAAGTCAGGTAAGGAACAAATTGAAGCACAAAACAAATTCAATCAATTTTATAGAAATCGAAGTTTATCACGGCAACTCATCAAGACGCAGAAGGTAAACAAATCAGAAAACAGCAACTTCCCACATAGTCGAATAGTCGACAAAACCAATGACGAAATCAACAATCAAATACGAACAAAGCTCATAGGTATCGAACACTAATAACACGAGAAGGAATTAAATGTGAGTGGAGCACTCACCATTTTCGACGAGGCAGTGAAGCTAAATCTTTAGCGATCGAAGCGGAGGCGACTCGATTAGTCGAGGAGCAGCGTACCAGACGATGTAATCCCTCGATTCGACAAAAGACGAACGCCAAATCGACCGAAGCCCTAGCTTCTGAACGAACGAATAAAGACGATTCTCGTGGCCGCCATTCAAATTTCTTTCGAACGTTTTCTTAGGGTTTGTGAATCCATGGGAAAGGAAAACGGGTAAAGGGTTTTAACGAAAATAGTATGGTACCAAATAGGGATATGGGTCATGATATACTTTTCTTATAAGCCCAGCAACCCTTAACAAATTTTCAAAAGAATTGCAACTGATTCGTAAACTCCAATACTAGTTAACGACCAATTTAAATCGTCCATTGATGGAAATTTTATTGTTACAAAAATTCGAACAACGAACGGTAATTAGCTAGCAAATTTATCGTTTAACGATGATTATAATTTTTGGGCAAAACCCCGGTTGTTACAGAATGGGTTAAACAAACATCATTTTAAATCTGTTGAAAATAACAGATTCAATTCATAGCTTTCAAAAAGAAGAATTCATTCATAACTTGGAAAACCATTTTTCAATTCAATCTTGAAATTCCTTTAACTAAATTAGAATTTTATTTCTTATCTGAAAGCTTTTATTCTTTTGAAAACAAATAGTTTCATTTCAGAAAATTTGATTTATTCATACGAGTTGAAATCCTTGGGTTAAATTCAAATTCCCAAACTTTATACTTTTAAAATGGTTTAATTCATACAAACACATTTACATCATCTTTAATCCCTAGTTTCAAATCATAGAATTCAATTTCAAACTTGAATTCAAATTTAAATCAAATTATTTAAATTTTCAAAACTCGATTAAGTTATTCAAAATAACTTTTATCTTTGAAATTCTATTTCAAAAGCTTTTCACTTTAAACCCGAATTTCTAATTTCAAAATCAATTGAAATTAAAATCCCAATTTCAAAAACATCAAATTTAAATTATCTGTGACTTAACCGATTTCCACGTGAAATCCATATTTGTGTGTGTAAAAGTGTGGTCCAAGGGTTTCACACAGTAGTGTAACACAATGAATCATCACATATCAAAATACAGAGATATAGTTGATAAGCGATATAAGAACAACGCTCATCTTCATTCACAGATCACAGATATATATCACAGATAAGTAAATTATAGATCACAACATAAATCAGGGTATCACAAAGCATCATATATCAAGGATATCAAACAATTCACATTCAATAGAATCCAAACATTCATAAGTAAGGCCAGTCAATATCTGGTTTATTCAAATTAGATTAATTACTTATGAATAAACTACGAATCTTGGTTAATAAATCATTAATTATAAACAATTTTAATTGATTAACCTTTAATCCTTTATAAATCAACCTTTAATTAATTAATTATCCTCAAATATATTACCTTAATTAATAAATCATATTAATTAATTATCCTTAATTTATTACCATTCAATTAATTATCCTTAATTGATCACATAAATTTAATTAACCTTTAAGTTGACTACATAATAGATTAATTCTTAATTACTTGATTAATCAATCTCAATCCTTAAATAATTAACCTTCAATTGTTCAGTTATTTTTAATTTATCACATAAATTAATTAACCCTTGATTTACTAATTATTCCCCAGTTAATCACCCTAATTAATTAACCTCATTTATTAACTACCTTTAATTTATTATAATAAGTGATTATTCTTAATCACCTATATTTTATAATTTCTAATAAATTTTTATTGAGAAATTATACCTTAATCACTTGATAAATCAATTCAAATAAATGAATTAACTTTCGATTTAGTACATTAATTAATTACCCCATACTTAATTAATGAAGAATCTTTTGAACTTATCAAGATCCTAATTTAATCAAAGATAAACGATTATCTTTATTTATCATTTAAATCCTTATTTATTAATCCTTGAAAAATCATTTTCTTAAAGCTTTAAAATCTGTACATATAGTTTTCCCCAAAAACCTGCAGTATGCCAACAACCCGAGCCCACACGAACTCCCCGAGTCAAACTAACCCCTGCTTCGAGTCCACTACATGTTTTCCCGAGCAATCCCCCTCCGAGTTTTCTCCCTTTCTTCCCTGTTTATAGATTGTTTGTTCTTTTTAGTTTAAAACGTAAAACTTCTTCAACCTAATATCCCACGCGTGAACGTACTCGAGCCGCAACATCGTTTACTCGAGAGTAAACCCGAGTCGACCCCTTCCTCCCAACATCTCGATCGACCAGGCACAAAAGTGCACGCGTGCACTTGCACAGTTGCTCGCCGCCGATCTGATCACCAGTGAGACCTCCAGATATCGTCGCCGACCACCCCACGTAAAGCAAACACCCAGTAACTCAAAATTCAAAGCGAATCAAAATATGGACATTCGATCAAAAATCTGGAAACTCAGACCTGCCACCAAAACTGGGAAACAACTCGTCCCCGCCACCTTGACTACCAGAAGGCCAGTGACTCCGGCCAACTTCTCGTCAACACCCCCTTTATCACCTCCCACATTCGCGTGCAGCTCGATGCACGAGAGAGATCACGCCGATCAAGTTTTCGAACGCATACAAAATTAGGTTTACGAATTTAAGATGTTCGCCACCTCCACCATGATCATCAGACCACCACCACTGTATTTTTCCCTGAACCACCGTTCATCCCTCCATCACCAAACAAGATCTCGACCACCACAAGTCAGTGAATCTCCATAGATCACTAAAAGAATGAAATTTATACAAACCCAAACTACTCTTTCAATCTTACTCTAAAAATTAAAAATTTTGTTTTAAAAATCACATTAAAGTATATGAATTCAACCTACATACCTGAATTCGAAAATTAAAAAGTTTAAATTTTAGCTTATTTAAAGCTTTGCTCAGGTGTTTTGGTTTCCAAAGTCATTAGCAGGTTGTTTAAACTTGAATTGATTTTTAAACTTTAATATATACCATAATAAACAAACTTTATTTTAATCTTAAGTCCACAAAGTCAGTAGATCAAGAGGAATTGATTTTTAAAACTCAAAACTACTGCTTAAACAAAGAGCAGGATATCACAGGAGATAACTGTGCACAAACATACATCCATCACTCACATATACTCAAAGAAACATATATAACATACTTATCACAGATATACTTGCAACAGAATCATATATTTTAAAAAATAGTGTTACTCACCTATTTGCAGAGGAGAACAGAGCATCATCTTATGTTAAACAGCCTGCTACTTGAACTTGTTTTGAATTTGCTAACTGAACTGTCTGTTGTTTTGGGTTGCTTGCTTGAGAATGTTTGCTTAGATTTTGAAACGGAGTTTTTACCTTAGTTTTTACTTAGCTCGAATGAAAAAAAAATGAAAACTGGTATGAGAAAAGGTAGCTTACAGGCTGATATATACTACAAACTATAGGGTATATTATTTCTTATGCACCATAGTGTACAAAATGTACAAATTTTCAGAGATTTTTTCTATATTTTGGTGGCCGAGATTGTATACTAATGTACTAGAGGAGATATTGTATTAGCAAGCATTAAATGACATTGTCCTTGATGTTTTTATTTTATACTTATCCTATTATTTTATACTTGCCTGCATCTTGATTTACAAGCCACATGCAAACTATATTTCTACTTTGCTTTTGATTCTTATCTCAGCACACTTTCTTTCGTCTTATTATTTTTGCATCTATTTTATTTTTATTATATCGTATTGATTTATCAAGATATAAGTATTTACTTTATATTGAATAAAACTATATAATTTATTCATTTTTATAATATAGGTGAATTTCTAGATTATAATTTGTTATTGGATTTTATCCAATGTATTGATTTTATACTTTATCTATCTTATATATTTTCATTTTTAAACCGTTTATTTACAATTTAGATTCAAATTAAATATATATACTTATATTTATGATTCCAGATTTACTCATATATATCCACATATATACAATATTTTAAAGTTACAAAATGATTTATACCAAACTTAGTTTAATTCGGGGAGACTCGCAATCCATTTATCGTTTTATTTCACAAATATTAATTCAAAAATTAATAAATTATCATTTTAAATATTTATAAAATTCGAGGTCGTTACAGACTTCCCTCCTTAAAAGAATTTCGTCCTCGAAATTGCCAAGGAGACAAAAAGATAGATGAAGAATATTTCATCAAATCAACTGAACATTTATTCTGCATTTGGCTCACCAAATCAGAATATCAATAACAGATACAAGAACGAATCTGTCTTAACACTTCAGAAGATACTCGGGTTATCCAGATCTACGAAATATGCAGTGGCATCGGTTAGTTCAAAGGAATAACTAACCATTCATAGATTATGTTGGGACCCAAAGAATAGATAGATATATGGATACTATTCCAAAACTTTTAGTTTAGAAACTAAAGTATACTTATCAACCATAGCAAACAATTCATCCATACAAACAATTTTGGCTCAGTTGGAGTTTATGTCCCATATTAATATATCGAATTTTCTTCCTGGATATACCAGAAATAATCGAAGAATTGAGAAAAGATGACGAACAAAGAGATGGATAGAGAAAAGATTGCTTCCTTGTTGTTACAGAGTATTGACCATTTCATAGTGGTATCCCCCTGTCCCCTATCTCATCCTCTTCTTGCACTCATACTTACTATCAGTGGATAGTAAGAGAATTTACTGAGACGTTCAGACGGATATCTTAAGGATTACTCATTCTAGAGTTTACTTCACTCTATCTCTAATGAGCTACTTAACGTGTTATACTCCTGAGCTAAAGTTCAACCTTAGCTCTGATACCAAATGTAACGGCCCCAAGACAGCGGCCACCGGTAGGCTTTGCAACCATCCCAGTCCCACCGTGGCTTACACTGGCACCTCGCATTTACTTTTACGGCCAGCCTCTCGACTGTCACGGCATCTGCCTAACCAACCCATCCCTCTCAAGGACATGTAGGGGTAAGAGTCTCCCGTTCGCCACCAAACCGCAAAGCGAGAACCCCCTATCATGCTGTAATATAGCAAATGCGATCCATATACGACGTATCACATATTCGGAATGGGTTATACGACCCAAAGGTCCTCTCCCGGCTAAACCGAATAGTGAGCGTAATATTTAAAAACATATGGATATGAGATTTCAATTAAGTCACAGCTTAAAACCCAAAACTTCTCTTTTCAAATGGTTAAAACAAATTACCATTTAAATCTTTTAAACAAAAAGATTTAATTCACAAAGTTAACCCCATTCACAAAGATTCATTCATATATTTCAAAACAATTTCCATTTTACTTGGATTAACTCGTTAAATCTTTTAAATCAAGATTTAACTTATAGCTTTCAAAACAATTTCATTTCGAATGGGTTAAACAAACATCATTTTAAATCTGTTGAAAATAACAGATTCAATTCATAGCTTTCAAAAAGAAGAATTCATTCATAACTTGGAAAACCATTTTTCAATTCAATCTTGAAATTCCTTTAACTAAATTAGAATTTTATTTCTTATCTGAAAGCTTTTATTCTTTTGAAAACAAATAGTTTCATTTCAGAAAATTTGATTTATTCATACGAGTTGAAATCCTTGGGTTAAATTCAAATTCCCAAACTTTATACTTTTAAAATGGTTTAAGTCATACAAACACATTTATATCATCTTTAATCCCTAGTTTCAAATCATAGAATTCAATTTCAAACTTGAATTCAAATTTAAATCAAATTATTTAAATTTTCAAAACTCGATTAAGTTATTCAAAATAACTTTTATCTTTGAAATTCTATTTCAAAAGCTTTTCACTTTAAACCCGAATTTCTAATTTCAAAATCAATTGAAATTAAAATCCCAATTTCAAAAACATCAAATTTAAATTATCTGTGACTTAACCGATTTCCACGTGAAATCCATATTTGTGTGTGTAAAAGTGTGGTCCAGGGGTTTCACACAGTAGTGCAACACAATGAATCATCACATATCAAAATACAGAGATATAGTTGATAAGCGATATAAGAACAATGCTCATCTTCATTCACAGATCACAGATATATATCACAGATAAGTAAATTATAGATCACAACATAAATCAGGGTATCACAAAGCATCATATATCAAGGATATCAAACAATTCACATTCAATAGAATCCAAACATTCATAAGTAAGGCCAGTCAATATCTGGTTTATTCAAATTAGATTAATTACTTATGAATAAACTACGAATCTTGGTTAATAAATCATTAATTATAAACAATTTTAATTAATTAACCTTTAATCCTTTATAAATCAACCTTTAATTAATTAATTATCCTCAAATTAATTACCTTAATTAATAAATCATATTAATTAATTATCCTTAATTTATTACCATTCAATTAATTATCCTTAATTGATCACATAAATTTAATTAACCTTTAAGTTGACTACATAATAGATTAATTCTTAATTACTTGATTAATCAATCTCAATCCTTAAATAATTAACCTTCAATTGTTTAGTTATTTTTAATTTATCACATAAATTAATTAACCCTTGATTTACTAATTATTCCCCAGTTAATCACCCTAATTAATTAACCTCATTTATTAACTACCTTTAATTTATTATAATAAGTGATTATTCTTAATCACCTATATTTTATAATTTCTAATAAATTTTTATTGAGAAATTATACCTTAATCACTTGATAAATCAATTCAAATAAATGAATTAACTTTCGATTTAGTACATTAATTAATTACCCCATACTTAATTAATGAAGAATCTTTTGAACTTATCAAGATCCTAATTTAATCAAAGATAAACGATTATCTTTATTTATCATTTAAATCCTTATTTATTAATCCTTGAAAAATCATTTTCTTAAAGCTTTAAAATCTGTACATATAGTTTTCCCCAAAAACCTGCAGTATGCCAACAACCCGAGCCCACACGAACTCCCCGAGTCAAACTAACCCCTGCTTCGAGTCCACTACATGTTTTCCCGAGCAATCCCCCTCCGAGTTTTCTCCCTTTCTTCCCTGTTTATAGATTGTTTGTTCTATTTAGTTTAAAACGTAAAACTTCTTCAACCTGATATCCCACGCGTGAACGTACTCGAGCCGCAACATCGTTTACTCGAGAGTAAACCCGAGTCGACCCCTTCCTCCCAACATCTCGATCGACCAGGCACAAAAGTGCACGCGTGCACTTGCACAGTTGCTCGTCGCCGATCTGATCACCAGTGAGACCTCCAGCATATCGTCGCCGACCACCCCACGTAAAGCAAACACCCAGTAACTCAAAATTCAAAGCGAATCAAAATATGGGCATTCGATCAAAAATCTAGAAACTCAGACCTGCCACCAAAACTGGGAAACAACTCGTCCCCGCCACCTTGACTACCAGAAGGCCAGTGACTCCGGCCAACTTCTCGTCAACACCCCCTTTATCACCTCCCACATTCGCGTGCAGCTCGATGCACGAGAGAGATCACGCCGATCAAGTTTTCAAACGCATACAAAATTAGGTTTACGAATTTAAGATGTTCGCCACCTCCACCATGATCATCAGACCACCACCACTGTATTTTTCCCTGAACCGCCGTTCATCCCTCCATCACCAAACAAGATCTCGACCACCACAAGTCAGTGAATCTCCATAGATCACTAAAAGAATGAAATTTATACAAAACCAAACTACTCTTTCAATCTTACTCTAAAAATTAAAATTTTTGTTTTAAAAATCACATTAAAGTATATGAATTCAACCTACATACCTGAATTCGAAAATTAAAAAGTTTAAATTTTAGCTTATTTAAAGCTTTGCTCAGGTGTTTTGGTTTCCAAAGTCATTAGCAGGTTGTTTAAACTTGAATTGATTTTTAAACTTTAATATATACCATAATAAACAAACTTTATTTTAAGTGAAAATTAGGGTCACATCCCTAAAACCAAACGTAATTCACAAAAACTCCTTCCGTTCGAAACTTTATAAATCCGGTCCCTATTTTTGTTTCGGCTTAATTCTTTTCCATAAATACCCTCGTTTATACCGTGCTCCATTTTTTCTATCTGTGATTATTTAGTTTATATTGAACGATAAAATTATCTTTGCTTAATGATTTATCTGTTTGCAATAAAAGATTTTTACTGAAATACCGTGTAAGTTCGTTTTCTGCAACTATTTGCAATAGTTGCAGAAATGTCTGCAACTATATGCAATAGTTGCAGACATTTCTGCAACTATTTGCAATAGTTGCATGTGCAACTATTTGCATTTCTGCAACTATATCATATAGTTGCAGAAATGTCTGCAACTATATGCAATAGTTGCAGACATTTCTGCAACTATTTGCAATAGTTGCATCTGCAACTATTTGCATTTCTGCAACTATATGCAATAGTTGCAGAAATGTCTGCAACTATATGAAATAGTTTCAGACATTTCTGCAACTATTTGCAATAGTTGCATCTGCAACTATTTGCAATAGTTGCATTTCTGCAACTATATGCAATAGTTGCAGACATTTCTGCAACTATATCATATAGTTGCAGAAATATCTGCAATTTTTTGTAATTTTTATATATTTGAAAAAAAATCGAAAATGTTCAATATTTGCTGAATTGTCTGCAAATATTTGAAATAATTGCAGATTTAATACAAATTTAAATTTTTGGTATCAACAATGGATCTCATTTTAAAGATCATAAAATTTGCGATTTTTTGGTGAAAACGTTATGTTGATCCGGTTTTTGTAAATAAAGTTATACACGTTTGAAAAGTTAAAAACATAAAGGGTATTTCGGTCTTTTTGCGTGCGTGAATTTGAAAACAAGGAGCGGAAACGTAAATGTTGGTTGGGAAGGATGTTTTCTCTATTTTAAAACTTGTTAGGGATATGAGCCAAACTTACCCTTATTTTAATCTTAAGTCCACAAAGTCAGTAGATCAAGAGGAATTGATTTTTAAAACTCAAAACTACTGCTTAAACAAAGAGCAGGATATCACAGGAGATAACTGTGCACAAACATACATCCATCACTCACATATACTCAAAGAAACATATATAACATACTTATCACAGATATACTTGCAACAGAATCATATATTTTAAAAAAATAGTGTTACTCACCTATTTGCAGAGGAGAACAGAGCATCATCTTATGTTAAACAGCCTGCTACTTGAACTTGTTTTGAATTTGCTAACTGAACTGTCTGTTGTTTTGGGTTGCTTGCTTGAGAATGTTTGCTTAGATTTTGAAATGGAGTTTTTACCTTAGTTTTTACTTAGCTCGAATGAAAAAAAAATGAAAACTGGTATGAGAAAAAGTAGCTTACAGGCTGATATATACTACAAACTACAGGGTATATTATTTCTTATGCACCATAGTGTACAAAATGTACAAATTTTCAGAGATTTTTTCTATATTTTGGTGGCCGAGATTGTATACTAATGTACTAGAGGAGATATTTTCTTAGAAAGCATTAAATGACATTGTCCTTGATGTTTTTATTTTATACTTATCATATTATTTTATACTTGCCTGCATCTTGATTTACAAGCCACATGCAAACTATATTTCTACTTTGCTTTTGATTCTTATCTCAGCACACTTTCTTTCGTCTTATTATTTTTGCATCTATTTTATTTTTATTATATCGTATTGATTTATCAAGATATATGTATTTACTTTATATTGAATAAAACTATATAATTTATTCATTTTTATAATATAGGTGAATTTATAGATTATAATTTGTTATTGGATTTTATCCAATGTATTGATTTTATACTTTATCTATCTTATATATTTTCATTTTTAAACCGTTTATTTACAATTTAGATTCAAATTAAATATATATACTTATATTTATGATTCCAGATTTACTCATATATATCCACATATATACAATATTTTAAAGTTACAAAATGATTTATACCAAACTTAGTTTAATTCGGGGAGACTCGCAATCCATTTATCGTTTTATTTCACAAATATTAATTCAAAAATTAATAAATTATCATTTTAAATATTTATAAAATTCGAGGTCGTTACACTACGTATTTAGCTCAATTGATTATTAGCTATATCAATTCCCTTTTTATTCACCTTTGTTTTGATTTCCATTCACTTATTCACAATTATCATATTTCATAACTTTTTACTTAATCTTCATTCAAATATTACTTGGTATACTTCCCAATACCAATTTTTACTTAATAATTTCACCATCCATTTCTTAAGTTTGTCATAAATATTTTATACAACTTCTTATATTGATTTCCTCTTTATCACTTTGGTTTTATATCCATTCGAATTCAATTTGCTTCAATTTGCTAATTAATTTCAAACTTCAATAATTTTATCTCAAACTTTAAATATTGAATTCTATTAACCACATCTCAACCTATATTGAATTAACCATTTCTTTAATTAGTTCCACACACTAATTTATCCATATCACCAACATTTTTATTTATTTCGAAACTTTTATTATTTTTAGTCCACTTCGAATTTATTCTTCAACTTCACTTTGCTTAACATGATTCAAATTGAATTTCACTATTCAGTTTCAACTTCATTTACTTATAAATGTAAATTCATTTGTTCATTCACAAATTTATTTCCAACTAAATAAATTTTATTTCAACGACCATTCCAATTAGTTTATTTAGATTCATTCCCTTTAAGTTAATTCAGTTACATTCCATTTCCAGTCAAAATCTTAAACTTCCATAAGTTTTCCAACTTGTTTAAATTCCATTCACTACTCTCTTCCAATTCACTTCATCAAATTGGCTTACTTTTCTAACTTATTTCGTTTTCACACTCATTTTAATTTAAACCTTCTTCAAGTTAAATTCTACTCTACATATGTAACGACCCGTATTTTCACGGATCGAAACATCGTAAGATAGTTGACCCTTGGTTGCATTGTTGATAAGTCGTTCAGAATTTTTCTAAGTCCTAGGTCGCGAACGACCTGAGAGATAAGTCGTAACCAACTTATAGATTGAACGACTTAAGAGAGCGGTTGGAAGCTTAAGTCGTATAGGAATTTAAGTCTGGGCGAGTTAATGACTAAGGGTTTAGGTCGTAGACGACTTAAGAGGGAAGACTTAAGAATTTCTGGCGAGTTAAGGTTTCGAGCGACCTAAAGGAAGCGCGAGCTAGAAGACGTACGATCTAGTGGTTAGTGTGTTAAGTCGTAGACGACTTAAGTTTTTGACCGAGATAAGCGTTAGGTCATTATGTACTAGGTCGTCTGGTAGTTAGTATAGTTAGGTCGGCAACGACCTAAGGAAAAACTGTTGTGAGCGACCTAAGTGTATGGGTGAGTTAAGTGTTAGGTCGGCAGTTCATGTTAGCGACCTAGTGGAGTTAGCGACCTATAGGGTTGAGCGACTTAAGAAGGTTGGCGTGTTAGCGACCTAAGGAGTTAGCGTGTTAGCGACCTAAGGAGATAGGTCGCATAAGTGTTAGGTCGCGTGAGTTGTTTTGTAGTGTAAGTTGTTAGGTCGCTAGAGTAATCTAAGTGTTAGGTCGCATGGAAGCCTAAGTTGTTAGGTCGCAACCCAACTAAGTCGTAGGCAGTTAGGTCGTAAACGACCTAAGTTAGGTCGTGGACTTCTGTAGTTGTTAGGTCGCAAGGTTCTGTCTAAGTGTTAGGTCGCTGGCATGTTAAGTCGCAGATGCGCATTGTTGTAGGTCGTTAGGCTTAGGTCGGTGGGTTTTAGGTCGGCAAGGTCCTAGGTCGTAAGTCGGAAACGACTTAAGGAGATGGCCAAATTTCGACTTAGCGAATTTTCTGCCTATAAATAGAGGGGGGTTGGCTTCATTTTTGGGATCCGGATTTTGAAGCAACGAAGTGCTGCCATTTTGAGAGCTCGACTTCTACACTTCTTCACTTCTTTTCTCCACTCTAATCTAGAGCTTCCATCCATCCAAATCGAAGATCAAGATTGAAGATTCAAGAGCTTAGATTGAAGATCTTCATCTTTTCAAGAGAGATTTCTTCGTTTGAAGCGGATTCGTGATAGATCAAGCTCGATCCTTCGCTGTCCAGATCTGAAGTGGGTTGATTAGGGTTTGTTTTGGTGATTTGGTGAGTGGTGATTATCTCTCACACGGATCCAAAGGAGTATATCGGATTGTTGGCTCGATTTGGTGTTAAAATAGAGATTTCCATGCATTTTCTTCATCCAAAGTGTAGATCCATATAGATCCATTGTTCATGATGACGCTACATCCATTTTATCATATGTTAACCTATGCAAGTTCATTCATCAAGTTTGTAGAGATATAATCCATGTTTTCATGCTTATTGGACTTTCAACGCTTTAATTATGAAAATGCCATTATTGTTATAATTGTCTACTTAGATCATTTTTGAATGCTTGATTACTTGGATTGATGTTTGATTTGATTGATTGTTATGAACTAGATGATTGATGATTAGATTTAGATCGAAGATGATTCAAAAGCTAAGGGAAAGGCTCTTGAATTAGGAAAGCTGCTCGTGGCATATGTTGCGGGATGATGAAGCTCTTATGCATAGATTTGATGATGTGATGTTGAGATGAGGCTTTGCGAGGATGTAATGAAGCGAGGCATCATGTGATGAAGACTTGGTCTAATCCAGACGGGATCATTCCAAGCATGTTGATAACTTGGTGTTATGATTCGAGTTGAGGATAATGAATGGATATGAGAATAGTCGTCGAGGAGGATGACTAGGAGGCTTGGATAGCATCGATGTTGAAGGTTCTAGCATGCTCTAAGCAAGAGTACGTTTGGGCAGATTCGATAGTCCCAACGACCAACTGTTGAAGGTCGAGTACTCTGGGCAGATTCGATAGTCCCAGGCACGGGTTGCGACGACGTGCGGGAGTTATGTCTAGAACCGGGGTTTCCATTAGCCCTTGACGGACGGCTGAAAGAATGTGCCGGTCATTCAATTAACGGTGATATCGAAGCAATGATAACAGTGATAGCCAGAGTCATGGATGTCTGCTTGTATCGTCATTCGGACTCAAGAGCGGTATTTTCTGGGTGCTTATCTGATTTAGGCCTTGGTACTTGGAAAACATCGCCCTTGACTCGAGTGATAGTAGCTTTACTTTAAATTGTATGCTCTGCTATGTTTGCTCCTAGTTAGTGTGTGTCTGGGGGCTATCACTGTAGGATGAGGTTGGAGTGGGAGGGATGTATTCGTATTCCTTTTCCTTTATGCTCTTTTGGTATGTTGTTAGTTAATTTACTGCTCACTAAGACTGTTGTCTGACTCAAGGCTTTATGTTTTAATTCTTATTGCCTTGGGCTATTCGTCCATTTGTGGGACGGGCAGACTAGGTAACAGGTGACAGGTGCTGTTCTCTTCCCACGATGCTGATATCGAAGACGAGCTGGAGGGTTACATATTATCTTCTTATTATATGTACTGGATGTTCCGCTGTTTTGTATTCTCTGAGAGAAGTAGTGAGGCTTGATGTATTGACTATTTGGATGCTTGTATTCAACTATTATGGAGTTTTATATGATGGAATTTTGTTCTGTAAAGCTTCACTATACATATGTTCTATTGTATTTTGTCCATGCGCTGTGAGCAATACGATAGGTTCTGTTGTTTTAATTTACCTTGACAATCGTCCATGGTCGCCTGGCACACTTTACAGCGCACTTTCTCTAGGTTCGGTGCAGGGGTCATGGGCGGTCGTCACAACATATTTCAAATTTTATAAGTTATCAAACCATTTATATTCCATAAACATTTTAAACCAACTCCAGAGTTTTTAACAATCACTTAAGTATTTCAAAATCATTTTTTAAATCAATTATATCCAAAATCCTTTGATATATCAAATTATCTCTTTGTTTTTTTCAAAACCAACCCAATTTTGCAAACAAACCCCAATTTAAAACACTTAGGCAGCAATTCCTCCTATGGAAACTTGAAAATTAACATTGATGATGCTGCAGTCATCACCGAAATTATTTTCCAGTGACCCAGAAGAGTTTAGTGCTTTTATCTCTTCAAAAACATTTCTTCAAATATATTTTTTTTCCAAATCTCTCCAGATTTCATCTCCAATTCAAAAAAAATATTTCCGAATAATATCCCTATTATTCCTTCAAAATCTTTGAAAATCATTTTCTACCCAAAGGAAATCAAATTTTTCCCAAATTTCAAATTCTTCCAATCTATTTTCAAATATTACTCTGGAATTTTATCCCATTTTAATTGTAAACCACATTTACAATTTTATTTTGTTATATGAATTTATTTTCTTAACTTTCGGTTATAATCTCAACTTTTATTCAATTTTCCTAATAGCAATGATAATAATTAAATACTATCACTTCCTAACAACCAAGCAACCATATACTATAATAATTTACAAAAATTATTTCTTTTATATATGAAAATAATTTTGGGCAAAATTATTTCATTTACCCATTTTAAAACAATACTATGTCGAATTGTTCTATTCAAGTGTTTAGAAACCCCTATCGGTACAGTTGTACGGACTGTTCCAACCAGAGTCCATAAGCCACTCAATAAATCAATCAACACAATATAAAACAATTTTATATTCATTAACAAATATGCGCTCATATCTATTAATACACTCAACTCATTCCAAAGTACTACTGACCCTATCTCTAATGAGTAATCCCCACCAGAGCCAAGGTTCTCGCTTAACCTTCAGCTCTGATACCACTGTGACAGCCCGCAAATCCGTACCCCTTTGAGTCGACAATATTCACCGTCATTTCAACTCAAAGTGGTCGGAAATACAAACCGTTAGGGTTAAAGAAGAAAGAGGTAGAAGAAGAAAATAGAAAACAACAATAGAGTCTCACACTCGCAGCTGGACAATATATAATAGATAACAACTGATTTTAATACAAAAAGAAACTATATTGTTTTATACATCTCATCATCATAGTACAACACAATCAAATACACAACCAGGACAGTTATAATAAGTTGTCCTCATAAAACTGACCATACAGCTTACACTGCACAGCGGAATATACATCAAGTACGGGTGATACATCTCGCCATCAAGCTCGTCACCTGAGCTCCACAGCATCCTATCCTGTATCTGTAATACTCGGTCTGACCCGAGCATTATAATAAAATAACACCCGAGGTAGTCTGGAAAACCAACGTGAGAAAACACACTCAATTGAATTATTAAAGTTTTTTTTAAATCCTTTTGTAAATCAAAGGTATCTCCTAGAACCACGCCACAAATAAACATGCCGGGTTTTTACCTTACGATAACCAAAACAATTTTATATCAAAATTGCCTGATATTATAATAGTGTCTATAGAAAGTAAAATAGAATCTAGCTGAAATGCTTGCATCTCATGTTTCAGCAATAGTTGGGCATAATAAAAACCATACAGGCGCTTATTGGAGATTGGATTCCATACAATGGCAGGGCTACTGGGGTACCGCCCATCACAGTACCTGGCCTAGATTAGAGTACCGAGGATCACTCCCGACCCCCTGCAATACAAGACCGGAGCTACCCCTTACTGGATAGTCCGAATAAGATCACCCCACGGTTGGGATCAGCAACCACCCACTAAGCCGAATAAAAAGGGACACCTAGACAGGGATGACCTTACCCTAATTGCTAGCCACTTAGCCTTGCTACACCTCCCCTGTTTTAGCCATTCCCGGTTGATGAGGCTTGAGGCTATGTGTTACCTTTTTAGAACACATTTCACTTAGAATGCCCATCGTCCTCCTGACGATGGTCTGATAGCATTCATCCGTACAAGTTGTCCTTGGTCTGGACAAACCGAAACACTGTCTTCAACATCTTCAAGGTCTTCATTCAAAAACATTTAAACCGGATCGAAGTGGTTTTCGGATAATTGAATCCGATCCCTGTCTCTTCGACACGATCATCGCATTGGCCAATATTGATAGTCGGTTATTTAACAACCAATTCAAACAATCATTCACCAATTATTTTATTTCCCCTGAAAATCACTAAGTCTTAATACTTTAGATTTTTAAATAAATTAAATCACTTTATCCAAAAATATATACTTTAAAACATTTTAAATAAAACTACTTAAGTCACTTTATTCACAACAATAGTTATGAAATTCTATAATAATTTCAAAGTAAAAACTTAAGCCAAAACTACTTTTTAAGTAAAAGTTATTTATATAAGTATAAATATTTAGTAATTATCTTTTAAATCTTAATACTAGTTAAATCTTTAAAATAATTACTACTATAACTAACTTAGTATATAGTTACCTTTAAAATTTTAAATTAATTTAAATAATAAATTTTCCCTAGAAACATTCCTTTAAAACAACTTTAAAACTTTTAACTTATACTTAAAAATCTTCTTCGAAAATATACTTGGCTCTTCAGGAAATACACTTTCCATTTCAACATAGCCCGTCTAATCATTTATAAATCCTTCTTGATTTATTCCATTTTAATTTACGTCCCAATCCCGTAAATTTCTTTTCCACACTTTTAAAAATAAAACCACCCTTTTATTTTTAAAACAAATTTCCATCTCCTTATAAATTCCCACCGTGAATTTATACTTTCAAATTTATCCACTGATAAATATTTCACTTTATTTATAAACCCAGTTTATAATTTCCATACCCTCATTTTCCTTTAAATCATAGTTTCCAAAACACTTAATCGATTTCCCAATCGATTCTTTGAATTAATTCCATTTTAAAAATTCATTTTGATTTACCCAAATTTAATCCAAATCCATTAATTCCATATTCACTCCTTTATTATGATTTAAAACCTTATTTAAATCTGAATTATCAATTTCATGCTCTATTTCAATATTCTCCTTTTATTCTTTTCCAACCCATTTAAATCTTGGATTTTAAAAATATATTCCTTCGTACGTACAAAACAATATTGCTTAAGTCCTTATTTTAAAAATCCCTTTTTCCACATTTATTCAAAATCCTTATTTTTCCCATATCGCGGAATTATATATTATATAGGATTTAAAAATCAAACTATTTATTTTTCCCAATTCTTTTCTTTTTAAATTTATCCATCTTTATTATAAATTTCTTACCTTAAATTTTCCTTTTCAATGTTTATATTTTTAAAATGCCACAATATATCTAGCAATTGGTTAACATAAAATAAATAAATTTTCCAACATAATATCATAGAATTATTCAACATTTCATATAACTGAATATGAAAATAAATTCAACAATTTTGAGGAATTCAGTTGGATCCCTCCAACCTGTTTCCCCGCATCCACAGATGTTAGCCAACAAATAAAATACCAATCCCACTTCGAGGGGGATATCGCGGTATATAGGGTCATCCGCTATTATGCGGGGCGCATAGGGTCTCATCCGCAATATAATGCGGGAATATCAATCACTCCAATATATATACTATTATATATAATATCACATCAAGACTGATAATAAATTATCAATTCAAGCAATCAATCAATAATTTAAATTTTAACCATTTTAAATTAACTAGTAATCCAATTTAAGTGAGATTAACTCACCTTGACTTTTAATTTGCAATCCGATCCAAACCGGCTACTTCTTTACGATTTCAGACCTTGTACAAACATTTATATAGTTTATTAATATTCGAAAAATCGAACGATCAATTTCCATTTTATAATTTTATTAACTAATATTTTATTTCGAACCAATAATTTCCCTATTAAAAATCTTTTAGTAACTAAAATAAATTGAATAGGTTAATTGAACCAATTTATCCCAAATCCATTATTTTAAAATAAACTAGTAAAAATTAAAATGTGTATGTGTAAATCTATTTTTTTCTTTTGAAACTACATATATACTTATAAAATAATCTATATGGATTTAAAAATCAAATTTTTATATAAACTCTACGACATTTAAAATTCCTATATATCTTTCTTTTTTTCTCGAAATCTTATCTGCATAAAATCTTCCTATTCACCTATATATAATTAAATTAAAATAGGCATGTGTAAGTATATATTTATATCATACTTTAAAATTGAACAGTATGTATATTTTTTTTCCTTCAGTAAATAACAAAAATAAATATTTTCTTCACTGTAAAAATTTCTCTGTTACCTTATTTATATATACGCATATATATATATATATAATTATTGATTTAAATTAAAATAGGTTGTTATTATACTTGCCAATCTGAACCTTAATTAAACTTGATTTAAACAACAGCTTTACCTCCTTCCCAAACAAGAATGCAGGCAGCCAAACCCTCCCACTCGATCGGCATCTACCCAAAGACCCACTCACGAACCACACCACTAGACCATCAAACTCCCCAGAATCGCCGACACCTTGCCCTTGCTGCTTCGCCAAGTTCGCAGACCTCCAATCGCACATGCTCGCTCGAGTTCGCCGGCCTTCGTTCGATTTGCCCCTTCCTGCACTTGCCAACGCGAGATATCGCGACTAGCTCGTGAATCCCCACATTCCACAAAAGCTAAAACCCAATTCGAATAGAAGTGGAGGAGGAGAAAAGACGCAAATTGATTTAGGAACGAACTTGTTTTTTTATATACGAATTGAATTTTAGAGGAAAGGTGCTCGGCCATTTTTTTTGAGTTGAACTGAAAAGGAGAAGCGGCCATGAAACTCGATTTTATTTCTTCGAACTGAGATGCTCGGCTGTTTGAAAAAAAAAACACAGGAAGGTCGCGTGTTTTAAGGTGGGAATGGGGGAACAAGATGTGATGTTGAACAGAAGGTGGCTTGCAAAAGAAGGCTACAGTGCTTTGAAAAGCAAAAGCTGCTGAGAAAGAAAAAAGGTGTGATGGTGAAAGAATTACAGCTGAAGGTTGGGTTGTAGGAGAATATATATATTTATATATTAAATTGAATCCAAATTGTCTCGATAAATGCAACTTAAAATCGCGAACTCCTATCGAGGCATGGCACTAGGCGTTTATAATGTTATACCCCTATTTCGAGCGCAATGGAAAAGGTTTCAAGGCCTAACTCGATCGTGTGGAGAAGATAGCTTTTTAGACCCAATTATTATATTGAATTTTCATTACAGATTTCAACGCGTTTATATACCGTACAATAACACGAAAACTCCAAACACTACGAAAATTGAAATCCGATAATAATGCACTATTATGGATCCAATGGCACTGGTTTCGTCGAAATCCGAGATCGTGCCTCAGAAGGCTATTTTTAAATGTCAATTTAAACGATATATTTTTAAAACTGAACAAACCACCTTTAAAATTCACTTTTAACATTTCTATTGTCTTCGGTATTGTCAATATAAATTTTATAAGCCTTCGAAATATGTTTAACAAGCTTAAAAACCAAGATTCGCTATTTTAACCAATTTCCAATTATATAATTCAATAAATTAAATTATCCAAATAATTTGTTATATTTGAAATTCAAGCTAAAAATTAACTTTTAAATATTTAAATCGATTTAAATATTCCGATTTCAAATATCCAAAATTCTAGGTCGTTACACCTTAACGCTATTTTAATAGTTTATCTTATTGTAGACATATTATAATAGCGTACTGTACTACATAGTAGATAGTTTAACGGATCCTTAAGAGATGTGAATCCCGAACATCTCTTAAGTTACTGCACTCACGTTAGACATTGGGTAAGAGATGTCAAACCCCGTAACATCTCCGACGCCGTTTACACTCGTATTTATTTACCGTTGATTTACATAAGATCTTTTAGTTCTGACTCGACTGTTTTGTCTTTTTAATTCGCTCGGGTCAGCCTGAGCATTTCAAGATTTGAAGACCTTATTTCTGTAGGACGAAGACGAAGTTTTGTACTACTATTATTTACTATATTTATTCCACTGCTTTCATACTGTTCCGCTGCATTATTTGTTTATCTCTGATATGTGTAACTCTGCTTTTTTATTGTATAAGTATAATCAAACGTTTTGTATACAACTTCATGAACTATTATTTGATTATTATATTTTGTCATTCTGTTGCGAGATTCTGTTTTGTTTTTTTCTTTCTCTGTTTTTCTTATTCACCCCAATAACAATCCGCCCTTCTGTATGGTTTGAGTCGGCATGTGTGTCTGCTTAAAACGTACCAAAAGGTGGGATGTTACACCCCACGTCTTCTCCTTTTGTTTATATAATCCATTTCCAGTGAACAAAGGGGGGTTGCATTTTGGATAAAAAATTAAAATCAAATCAAATACTCCATGAAGTCCTAAAATAAATTTTATTGGTATTATCTTGCTTAGATCTTCATTTTGATAGGGTATTTGGTGGCGCTTGGTGATGTGGGTAAGTTCAGCAGCCAGAGCAATTATACGGGAGTTTTAAGATCTAGGGTTAGGGATTGTAAAGTTTATAGGCTTTAATTATGGAATTGGAGCTCGGATTTGGATTGAGTTGGTTGAGTAGAACCTAAGGCTGGAGTTTGGAGAGTCGTGGCTGCAAGATGGAGGACGCGACAACTTATTGGGCGCGGATGGGTTGCCAAGTCACGATCCAAATTAAGGGTTCGCACATTAGTCCATGGTTTTCAAGGTGTAGAGGAAGTAGAGAGGTGTTGATAGAAATCATCGGTAGGCAGTTTCGTGGAGTATCTTGTCGTATCAATGGGGGAGTGCACGTTGTGTACAGGGTGCGTGTATAGGAGGAAGAGAAGGAAGAGTTTGGGGAAGATGAAGAATAGGGGTAAAGTTGTGAATTAATTTGTAATTAAGTGTATTAAATTGTTTAATTAAGATAACTTAAAAATCTAATAACTTTTGCATACGAGGTCCAATCGAGGCATGGATTGTTGCATTGCACTCGTATGGAAGAAAGCTTCGTGACGGAACTCATTTGGACGAATTTGGAGACAGCTGAAATTTGGACTAAAATCGGACGTCGTTCGATTTTAGTTCCAAACTGGGATGCCTTGGCGACAACAAAATGTTTCAGTATGTTAAACTCACCTTTTTGGTTAACTAGTATGATATATTGTTGATAAAAATTGTTGGACGATTGTTTGAATGAATTACTATATTTATATTGGTTGGATTGAATATTCCCGCCTATTGGAGCGGATGAGACTCTATTACATTCCCATATAAGAGCGGATGACCCTTTGCATATGAATCCCACCTCGAAGCGGTTGATTTATATTACATAATTATATAACATTTTTGATGCAGTGGGAAACTAGTTGGAGGGATCCAATAGGATTCCTCGCTATTGTTGAATTATTTCGATAATATTCCTTTTATATGGATTATTGAAAAATGAACCTTATTGTGGACATTATGGTTATAACATTGTTATATGTTTGAAACTAAAACCCAGTAGTGATAGAAAATCAATATCGATATTGGTTAAGTGTTGGGTAGCTATTGGCCTTAAATTAGTATTCAGAAATACTATAAGTTGCCACTGAATTGAAATTGATGTTGAGACCAAAAATGATTTTAAATCCGAAAATTGGGTTTTTAGGAAAGTACTGTTTTAAAAGTTATTTAATTATATTAATATTGTTTTAAAGCTATTTAATTATAATAATATTATTTTAAGGTTATTTAATTATATTAATATTGTTTTAAAGTTATTTAATTATAGTAATATTATTTTTAAGGTTATTTAATTATATTAGTATTGTTTTAAAGTTATTTTTTTATAGTTAATATGTTTTAAAGAATTTATCAAAAGGTTAATAAATTGAAAGGTTAATTATTTCAAGAATCATTTTGGTTCGAAATTAATAATAAAGATTATTAATAAGGTTTTGAATATAAATTATTACTATTTAAAATAAGGGTAAAGATTAATTATTATTGTTTTTGAAATGATTAATTATTATTTTAAGATGTTTAAGATTTGTAATTATTATTTATTTGTTCATAATGTTTAATTTTAATAATTATTTTTATGTAATACTGTTTAGAAGTAAATGATCTTTATTTATTTATAAATATGTTCATGACCTATGAATAGAGTTGAAAGACTTGGATTTTATGAGAGTGCTTATAAAATGTTTTAGAGACGCAAGGAAGATTATTTATGAGGTGAAGATTTTTATAAATGGTTTGATATTTATAAACAGACTTAAGAGACGGGTTTATAGATTTATAAAAGAATTATTATAAATGGTTTAGAGATTTATAAAGGATTTATAAATGAGTTTTAGAAATGTACGAAGACGATTTATAAGTGATTGAAATGTATAAAAGAAGTTTTATAAATGGTTCCAAAAGTTTTATAAAATGGTTTGTAACGACCCGATATTTTCAACCATTCGCATTCATTATAAGTGTATAGGTAGACACTCATGCCGGAGTTGAATTGCTCAAAATACCGCGTTGTAAATAAAATTTGGCAAATCTCAGAATATACAGTAAATAAATATAATCACAGACACAGAGTAAAATAATGCAGCGGAAGTAAAAGAAATAGTAGTTCATGAAGCTACTATATAAATATATCAGAGTTACATAAGCTATAACAGATGAAATAGAATATAACAAAAGTCTCAATATAATAACCAAGTACAAGCTGAGTAGAACAACGGAATTGAAATAGGTAGGACATGACAAGCAGATAATCTCCAGCGATTCAAATCTCCAAGAGAGTGGAAATCCAAATCTGTGAATAACTCAGGCTGACCCGAGCGTAAAGCAAAACACAAAACACTCGAGTCAGGACAATATATACTTATATAATGTAAACCAACTCAAGCGAACTGTAATAAGGGTACAAGTAACTTAGAAGATGCTTGGGACCGCCCATCCTCTAAGGATCCGTTAAACTATCTACTATGTAGTAATATACGCTATATAATAATGTCTAATATAAAATAAACATACTTTTAAATAGCATTAAGGCTTTACATTTTCCACCTTAACACGTAATAGTCCCAGTAGTCTATCTAGTATTAGCATACTCCCAAAATGGGGGCTACCCTCGATACTCCACAGGCTACGGGAGAAATCACAAATCGTAGTAAAGCTCGATATGGTAGGTGACACGGCACAACTAGGCAATGCCAGGGTAGATATACCAATTACGCACACGGACTGATGGAGCGCATAGCAGCCACTATCGTCCACCTCGAACAACACTCCCAAATCGGAGGATGGCCATCTAATCAATCACAAGTAAGAGTATAATATCGAAGAAATGTGTCCGAGAAGAGGTGCTACCTCACTGGTCTGAGATCGCTCCTGTTTTAGCCACCTTATGCCAACTCAGGGAGTTGGGTCCACGTAACATACCTTAAGAACGTCGCCACCATCCTACTTCATTCTGGAATCTCCACCGCGTACACGGTTGTCAAAGTGGTTTTCGGTATCGACAGAGAGTATGTCCATATCCGATCCCGGTCTCTTTGCCAACCAATCGTTATTATAACCCGTGGTTATAACTTTTAAAAACAATACTTTACTTCAAAATAAAATATCATTTCAAACCATATCTTTATCAAAATAAAGATTAAATCAATTTCAAACCATTTCCATATATTTAAATTTTCATATCATTTCAAAACTTCATTTCAAATCATTTCAATATAATAAAATATCATATCCTTACAAAACTTCATTTCCAATCATCTCAATATCAAAATATCATATCTTTGATAGTTATACTTCGAAACAAAAATCATTTTTTATTTCAAAACTATATCCATTTCAAAACAATATCATTTCCATTTCAAACATATATTCACCTTTCAAATAGTCTATACTTTCAAAGTTATAATTCTTTTGAAACTAAAACATTTGAAATCATTATACTTTGAAAATCACAACATTTTTGAAAACATATATTTGAAATCATCTTTTAATTCTACATATTTACAAATTTATTAAATTAAACCCAAATTCCAAATTTTAATTTAAATTTAATTTAAACCATCATTTTCAACTCACATTCAGTTTACTAACAAACCATTTCAAATCTTATAAATTTCAAATATAGGTTTAATTCACAAA
Source organism: Allium fistulosum (assembly GCA_030737815.1). Classification (NCBI taxonomy): domain Eukaryota; kingdom Viridiplantae; phylum Streptophyta; class Magnoliopsida; order Asparagales; family Amaryllidaceae; genus Allium; species Allium fistulosum. The sequence goes on along the minus strand of CM060904.1, from coordinate 170,261,792 downwards.
ATACAATATTCAATCTTTAGTATATTTCAAAGCTTAAATATCCCACATTTCATAAATTCAAAATCATTTGTATACATTTCAAAATATCAAAATATTATTAAAAACATCATTCATTTATATTTCATTTAACTACCATTTGAATCCATTCTTTTTATTAAATTTAAATACCATTTTAAACTCACATAAAAATCAAATTCTTCCATTTAAAACCATTTAAATGTCTCTTCATTATCTTTGGCATTTTTAACATTTAATTTCCAAAATTATATCATTTTCCAAAGATTATTTTTCATTAAAATTTTATTAAACAACAAAATATAGTTTCTGTAGCACTTACAAAATGCTACGTAGAGTTATAGTTTAAAATAGTTCATTTAACAAAACGATAGCACTTAAATGCTGTAATATATTTCCATTAAAATTAAAATAAACTTAAATGTTAAGTTTAACCACTACAGCACTTACAAAGTGCTATAATAGCCTTTATTCCAAATTAACTCTTTAGTTCATTTAAACAACTACAGCGATTACAAAATGCTGTAATATCTTTTATATACGTTTCAAAAATGCTGTCAAATCAAATTTAGAGCTTAATTACCATTTCACAAATTTAACTAAATTTCCAATTCCATTTAATTAACTTAAACCTTTAATTAAAACCAAATTTCACATTTCCAAGTCAAATTTTATTTTAAAAGATCACTTTTAAACATTCATTTATTTAACCACTTAAATTCATAGAAAAATCAATAATACTTTAAGAAATCACTTAAATTCAAATTTAATCAAATTATCATATTTACCATTTCCAAATAAAATTTAATATCCATTTTATTTATATAACTTAAATATCATTTTAACCAAAATTCCAAATTTTAATTTTAATTTATATTTCAAAAATCTAGTTAAACCATTCATTAATTACATTTTTAACACATAGAAAAATCATAATTTCTTTAATTCAAAATATTTCAAAATCAGTTTAAATCAAATTTCCTAAATTTATATTTTTAAAATACTTAAAATTATCCAAAAACACTTTATAAAATAACCACGGGCCTGTATATAGTTTTCTAGCCTAGGTCAAGTGATACGGATATGTATCATTTCAATCCGCAGTTTAAAAAGAAAAATCCGGGTTCTATCATTTCAAACCCGAAATCCCAAGTTAAATAAAATAAATAAAAACCATTCAGGCCTATCATTTCAGCCCATAACGATTTTTCCCTATTCTAAAGTCCGTTCGGGTATGTATCATTTCAACCCATAGTGATTCTAATCTACAGGGAACTTGCAGTGTGATAAACATATATAAATAACATAATAGCATGAAATAACAGTAACATATGATATAATAAGTGTAATAATAGGTGTGAACATCATATGATAATAATATAAACAAATATAACATGATGATATACATTACAGATTCAAATGGTGTCGGTTTATCAGTTATATAGGTACATATTGTCTGGTGAGAATAACTCACCTGTTTGTGCTGGAGATATCAAAACCAATGACACAATGGAAACAAAAGCACGATGAAAAGACTACGGACTTGAGTGGAGAGCGAATCCAAGCTACAACTCTTGTGCACAACCCAAAACAAACAATCAAAACAACAAAATTCAATACGACTTTAAAATGAAATAACTTTGAAATGAAAAGAGATATGAATGTCAAATCTTTTGCCTTGTTTTCTACAATGCTTTGCATGGCCTAGGGGTTTATTTAGGTCAGGTTTGACATGACTTTGGCTCAGGTTTGATCATAGGAATGCATGGCATAAAGGCTAGAATATGTGGAGGAAGTTACAACACAAGAATATCAAGAGACTAGGCAACATAGTGGAGTTTGGTTCAACTTTTGGCTCGGTCTATGGGTCAAATGGCTCGGCCATCATCTGGTACAGGTCTGGACAGAGTTTTGGGTGATGAAGAGCAGCAGCCAAAGGTCATGTAGCAAGTGGTGGTGGTGGCTAAGGGGTGGCCAAAGCAAGATATGGAGGGTAGGTGATGATATGTGTGGTCTAGGCAATGTTTTGTGGAGTTTTGTGGTGATGGCTTCAAGTGGAAGGTCATGGCCTGTCTTGGTAAGAGGGAAGGGAGTGTTTGCTGTAGTAGATGGAGGAGGTGATGATGGGGATGAAGGTGGTAGAGGCTAGGCCAAGCAAACATGTGAAGAGATCAAGGCAAAATTGCATAGAAAAGTAAGAAAAAAAGTAGAAAGAAAAGAGGGAGATTACCAAAAAAATTTTGCAAGATGGAGGCCATAATTTTTTTTAGGGTTTTGGAGCTTTGAAAATTCGTGAATAAGATGAGGGAGTCGGCTGAAAATGAATGAGGAAAAGAACGGCAAAAATAAAATAAAAGATGTATTGATTGAAAAGAAACGGTAGAATTCAAAAGGGCTAAGCACACAAAAGGTATCAAACTCTTCATATATCTTTAATTCCTTTTTTATAACTTTATATTTCTGGAAAAAAAATCCCAGATAAAATTTCGAAATTTTATCAAAATATAATAATTTATATAAATATTTATCAATTATATAAAGTTAAATTAAGAAAATAGCTAAAATAGTAAACTAGTCTAGAAAATTTGGAATTGAATAGAATAAATTTTTAGAAAATTCATATGGGCTTGTAATATATTTTTAAACATAAATAATAACATGAAATAAAAATATATTCACAAAATAAACATTTAAAATTTAATTTACATATAATTTCTAATGAAGAAAATAGCAGAAAATAGGAAAACAGCCTTTAAAAATAGGAAATCATCATAGTAAATTTTGGAAAAATTCTATTATCATTTTTAAAATATTTAGAGATGGAAATATACATAAATAAACATATTGACACATATTAAAATAACATATAAGAAAGAAAATATGATTTATAAAACTTAAAATAGGCAAAATTGCACAATAAAACAAATTATACTAAAAATTGAAATGTACATAACTTTTACATTTTAACTCCGTTTTCAACGAAACGAAAAGTAGTGTTCAAGTTATTACATCTATTTTTATAATAAAAGATAAAATTTATAATTTCAAACTTTTAAATTTTAAAGTTTAAAAGTCAAAGTTTGACTATTTTAACCAAAAATCACATTTTCTGGAAATATTAAATTTAGTCATATTTGGAATTCTAATCCACATACAAAATCAAAGTTTTTATATTTGCCATAACAAAATTTATTCTTTTCATAAATAAAGCTTTTAAATCTGGAAATCAATTTAAAAATAATTGTAAAATACAGGGTTGTTACATGGTTTATAAATGGTTTTAGAGAATTATAAGAAGTTCGTGGATCATTTTTGAATCGAATAAAAAGAAAATCTTTCTCAGTTTTGTAAATATACTTATACTATTGAGATAAGTATATGGATATTTTATAAGTATTGAAAATATAGGAATTGGTAGATATATCTTTGTAAAAGTATTCTAATATAAGTAATTTATAAATGGTTTTACTTATGAAAAATTATAAAAGGAGGCTAGTGATTGCTTATATGCTTAACCATTTTTGGTTTTCCTATGAAATTAAATTCCTGATTAAATGATTATTATTCGATAGTTAAATAACCGACTATCGAAATTGGAACCAAGCGTAACTTTGGAAATATCTAGGAGAAACACGTGAGTTATATAGCATAGTCATCTCCGATGATGTTGTACTGTGTGCATAAATTTCAATTCGTTATCCTAGGACAATGATAAGGAAATCCGTCTACTAACTGTTAGGTCTTATCTTTGACTGTTTATTTCCTAAAGAACTAGGGTTGAGTTTACCGAAAATTATCGAAAGTTGTTTCGAAGAGACTGGGATCGGGTATGTTATCCAAAAACCACTTCGATCCAACGAATGCATTTCGAAGTGAAGACATCTTGAAAATGATGGAATTGGAGACGGAGCTCTCAAGTGTTTCGCTCAGTCCCAGAACAAACTTGTATTGATGAATGTCGGTATTGCATTATTGCCTAGAAGGCAGTATTAGCATTCCAAGTTGGAAGTGCTATATAAAAGGTAAGATGTAGCCTTAACCTCATCAACCGGGAATGACTAAAACATGGGAGATGCAGCAGAGCTAAGTGGGTCGCACCCAAGTAAGGTATGATCATCCCTATCTAGAGTCGCTATTATCTCTCATTTGTATGCTTCGGGGCCAATTAAAGGAGGGTGATCATATTTGGTACTATTCAGTAAAGGGTAGGCCGGTCTTCTGTTGGTAGGGGTCGATAGGTTCGACCTCGGTGTTATTTTATCTAGAGATGCACTATGACGAGCGGTACCCTGGTAGCCCAGTCATTGTATGGAATCTATTCTCCAATAAGCGTCGACTTAGTTCTGCCCAACTATGATGAAACGTGAGATGCAAGCATTTCAGCTATATTCATATTTTACTTTGACCCCTAGACATTTTCATAATATAAATGGATTTTCTATAGAAAATGTTTTGGTTATCGTAAGGTAAAAACCCACACGTGTTTTTGTGCAGCGTTGTCTTACGATATACTTTCTGATTTCAAAGATTTTTATATAACTTTAAAATCCAATTGGGTGTGTTTTTCTCACGTTGGTTTTCCAGACTGACTCGAGTGTTATTTTATTATAATGCTCGCGTCAGACCGAGCATAGTTACAAATTTTGGCTGGAAGCTTTAGAGCTTCAGGAGACGAGTTGAAGACGCAGAGACGTATTCATGTATATGGTTATTTTCTGTTGTGTATATTATTGTATTTATCAGCAAGTGTAAGGAAAAGAAATGCAAAAAATAACTACAAACAGAAGTGCTTAAATATATGAGACTAAAAGAAAATTTAGAGGCAAATCCACTCTCATACTCTCACATAAATCAACACAAAATCAATCTATGACTCTTATTTTAATTTAAGTAGAATTAGTGATGTATTTATCATAAGTATGGTCTATTTATGTTATTAATTACATAACTTAAACAATCAAATTTTGATACAACAATTAAAACCACTTTGTTAAATGTCATGAAAATGAATATGAAACTACAAAATCTATTTTAAGCATGATCTATTTACTATTTTGATTAGTAACATAGATTATCAAATTTTGATTCTATTTTAATTCCATTATCAAAATCACTTAGTTAGATTATGATGTAAATTGTGTTTATGTTGGATTAAGCATAGTCCATTTGTGATTACAACATAGGCTATCAAATTCCCTAATAAACTTACATCATAATCTAACTTTTCAATAAGCATTAAAAAGAGATCATAACTTAGCAAATATGTTGAATCTACATGATTTAAAAGAGCTTCAATACCCCTAAATTGAAAGGGTTTAGCTTCTCATTTTTTTTATCTGCTCAACCCACGTATGTTGCAACAATAAAAGCAAGGAGAGTGCAAGCTAATTAAAATAAAAGAGAACTAAACTACTTGCATAAAAATAAAACTAATTTCAATGAAAAGAAAGCTAATCTACTAACATGAAATTGAAGAAAGCATGTAACTAAAAGTAAGCATGAAATGGAAAAGCATGTAGAAAAAGAAGAAGAGGCTTAAGCCATTTTATTTCTCATTGATTTGTGCTACAATTTGCATAAGATTATAAGAAGATAATAAAACTTCTATTATATGAACATAAGAGGGTTATTTTTACATGACTAAAATCCTAATACATTTTTAGGGAACTCCCTAAAATGCCCGTGTTGTAGTGTGGCCTCCAAGTTATCATTAGCATGAAATTAATCCTCCATTAAATGTGCATGTGCCTTAATCCCCACTAGCATATGCATTAGCTCTTAATTGTGGATCATGGTTAGTGGGTAGGTAGGGTCCTCCATGATTACATAAGTTGCTTTATTTCGTCATTTCTTTGGCTTTCAACTCTTGTATATGCATATTTCCATGAAGCCATTTCCAAGTTGAATCCAAATTCCTACAGAACAAATTAAAATGTGCAAGTAATTTTTTCCAAATTAATTCACACATGAAAATTATCGTTTTTCCCGCATGAAGATGCATGAACGATAACTTGAAAATATTTTTGAAATTTGGTTTTAAACGTGTAAAAACACCCAACTATGACATTTATTTTGCTAAAATGAGATTAAGTGTGCGAGTAAAAATATACATTTTTACGTGCACGTCACATATGTAGTTTAGACATACATAGATGCACGTATGCATATATGCATTCTTTGTTGCCACTTGTATATTATATATATGTATATGTATATGTATGTATGTATGTATGTATGTATGTATTTATAAAAGTATGAAAACAATTCACACAAAATCGGTATTTCAGAATAAGAGTGAATTTGAAGAGTGAAGATGGAAATGAAATTTATGTTATAATCAAATCTAATGTAAAAAGAAAACAAGATTAAGTGAAATCTCACTTTAATTTTCTTCTATAATTACCATTTCAACAATCAATTTCATGCAATATAAATTCCAAACATAATTACAACAAAATATCCAAACCCTTAAAATTGTAAATTTGAAAGCGCAAAACATAAAGAAGAAAAAGATTTGTTTTTTAAATTTAATTAATTATCTCTAATGACACGATTGGATATAAAACATAACACTTATATTTATATACATACATATACATAATTAATTATGATTTAATTTCAAAACATCAAGTTGAATTAATTTGAAACAAATCAACCAAACAAAAGATTCAATTTTGATGTTAGTTTACAACTTCAAAGCATGAAGATGAATTGATTATAATATAAACACACACACACATACACATACACATACACATATGAATATACATACATACATACATACACATACATATAGATATTCGTAATTTAGTCTACTAAAAATAGATCCTTGTTTAAAAGGAATAAACTATTACAGCAGCAGTAATTCATTGAAACATAATAAATTTATGATAACATACAATTTTACATCCAACAAGAAAAAGGATTTATTTCAGATCTCCAATGAATTAAAACATAAATATTTTGGATAGACAATTAATTGATTAATTCAAATAATGGACGAATTTTTTTTAGAAAATCAATTTCACAACAATTAATCATTTAAGATCCAACTAAGAATATTAATAATAAAATAAGAGCATACACCAATAAAATTCACATTTAATTACAATATGTAAAAGAAGTTTAGAACGAATCTTAATAAGTGGCTACAATATACATATATGTGAACAACATCATTTGAAAATTATGAATAAATTATAAATAAGAAGAATATACCAAAATAATCTTACCCTTTGTATAACGATCCGGAATTTTACCGCTTTGATTTAAGAATATTTAATTAATTTAAATTAATGGATTTTAATAATCAAATAATGCACTTTTAATTAATAACTAATGATAGTGAACTCATTTTGAAAATTTATTTACAAAAATAAATATTTCGATGAAAAATTGAAAATATGACCAAAATTCGTTTTTCGGATTTTTGATATTTTACCGAACAAAAGTTGTTTTTCTTATTTGGTAGTTATGTATAACTTTTGAAAAAGTATGACTTTTGTAAAAGGGTATATCAATATAAGTGATTTTAGTTAAGGGATTAATTAAAGAGGCTTAGTTGTTGCTTATGTGCCCAATCAAGCTTGGTTTTCCCTATGAAAATAAATCTTCGATTTGATTGTTTTGCTTATTTGATAGTAAAATAACCGACTATCAAAACATGACCTAATATAACTCTGGAAATATCTAGATGAACATGGGAACTATACGATAGAATTTTCTTTAGTGATGTTATACTGTACATCTAAAATTGTTTTGCTCTTCTAGGACAAATGATAAGGAAATCCGACCCAAGTCGGTTAGGAGAGATCTCTGCTCTTATGTATTGTCTGTTTATTTCCAAAAGAACTAGAGTTGATGTAAGGACCCAGAATTTTTAACATTTTGAATGGAAATATTTAATTTATTTAAATATTCATACTTGATTCAAATTTAATAAATAATAAGAAAAAAAAAATTAATTTTTACGACACGATTTCTATCGACATATTTTTAATTTAATTTGTTTGATTTTTCCATGATTTTTAATTTGGAAATTATTTAAATTATCATTTAACGATTTTTCAGCAAATGATGGTATTTTTGTGATTATAAAGAATCAGATAACCAGTGTATATTATTATTGTTTTAAGTCACGTCCTTCTTTTGAGCATGACCATATTTTTGTTTTGTCGTTCGTAGTTCGTACTCCATACCAAATTTGGAGTGTTCAATGGTGATTTGGGATCGACGGTGAATGCCGCAACGGATTGCAAGCTAGGGTTTTCTTTTTGTTGAAATCAAAGGGGAATTGAGCAAATTGAAGCTTAGATTTTGATTCATGGTGGAAAAGAGAACCTCCAGGAGGAGTTTGGCAAGGCACGATCTGAGGATGAGGAACGTGACATATGGGCCAACGTGGGCTGCTGGGTGAAGTCACGATCTCTATGGTGGAGGTAGGTTCAATGATTTGGCATAGGCAGGTGGAGCTCAAGGAGTGGAATTCGTTCGAGCAGTGTAATGACCCAAGATTTTAGGAATTTATCCTGAAAAATATAAATGAATTTAAAATAATTTTTAAATAAATTTTAAAGGAGGAATTGATATAGCTTGATAGTGTATCAGTATGTGTACATGTGTGCACAGGAAATGCACATGAATATAAGCTGAAACCCTGAACTCCAAGAATACATACATATTGATGTGTATGGAAATATATATATATATATATATATATGTAGATTAAATTCTTAAAAGTAGTATGCATGAGTAAATATATATATATGTATGCTACTGAATATTGTTGAGTGTACATGTGCATATGTGTGTGTGCCAGTATAGAATGATGTATGAATATATAGGTGGGAATACTAATTATTTCAGAAAGACTTATATACAAATGTATATATGTGTTAATAAAATACTAGAGTTTAAACTAGTGAAATAAAATATACAGACACATTTTAATATAAGCAGAAATGAAAAGAATGAAGATATAAAAAGAACTAATCCTCTTATAAATAAATGAAGGAAGTACATACCATTTACATGAAAGCTAAAAATAGGAAAATAAGATAAAACAGGGAAGTTCTTGGTATAGGCAGAATTAGAAAAGAGTATTTGATAAATATCAAAACCAAGTCACATTTTTAGCATGATTGTAGACAAGGGGAAAAAAAGTATTTTCTGAAAAGCAAATTTCTGAAAAATGTGTAACCACTTTTCTCTTCACCCAAATTAAACCGGGAAGGGGGTAAAACTTTGGGTTTAAAATGCAGATAACATGATTTTCTGGTGGGCAAAAATGGACTTAGCCAATACCCAAAACCCTAAGAGAGACCCTGTGTATATATACAAGTATATGCAGCAGCCTCCTCTTCTCCTCAGAAAAGAATTTTGAAAAGAAAAAAAAAAGAAGAAAAACAATACCACAGAAACCATAAGACAAGGGAAGAAAGAGAGCTTGAGGATAAGAGCAGGAGTTCATCAATTAATTAAGGAAACAAAGAAGAGAGCTAGGTGAGAAAACTCACTCAAAAATCTAAGGCAATAAGTCCTAATGTAGGCAGCCAGATAAAAGTATTTTTATTAAAAGAGTATTTTCATATATGAACGTTTATCTGTGAATTTAAACCAGAATATGTTTTGATTTCTTTGATTGATCACTTGTTTTATTATAACAAGGTTTTATGTGTTGATAGTATACATATCTGTTTATACACTCAGATCTCTGATATGTTAATATTTAGGGATATAAACAAATACCCAGAAAATAAAATGTTGAGAATAGGCAAGTAGTATTGGTTTTGGCTTAACCCAGAAAAATGCAAATAATGTTGAGCTGCAATATACTTATGTATAAGTGCTGAGGCTTGAAATAAAAAGGAATTAGGGGTGCAATAGGGTTGCCTATGTGCTGATGCTCCTGATTCAATAAAATGCATAGCAAACAAAATTTTGTGATTCAGTGAAACCAGGTCATCCTGAGTTTAACTCAAGCATAAATGTTTGCAAAAGAAAAAAAAAACTCTCCCAGAAGCTATAAGCCAATGTTAGTTGCCTAAACTCCTTTTAAAAATACCAGGATGAATATCTATATATATATATACAGAACCTTGTTTTGTAGTCACCATTGGTTGTTTGCTTGTTGTTTCTGTATGGTCATGAATAATATGAGATATCATGATATAGATGTTTTCAGTTAATGGATCACTGAATGGTTTTGGTCATGAACAATCAAAAGAGTTGTTATTAACTTAAAACCTGATTAGGAAATTGGGGTCAAGAACACTGCAGGAATGACTTGTGTGCTTGAGTAACATAAGTTGACACATGGCTTGTTCAAGTCCTGAGATCTTTGTGTAATGGAGTGAATTAGTTCATTACAGTGTGTCCATTGATTCATAAATATTGCAGATGAGACCAAGGATAGATAAATATACCAAGGAAATAATGCTGGAGCAGATGAGAAAACTAGAGTTTTTCCCAGATTTGAAATATGAGAATTGAATAAGTGATTTACTCATATTAGTTATTTTCCTGTTTGGTATGAATGATTGTTTGTCTATGATTGAGTTGTATGCTTGAATGTATGTGCCATATTCATATGTGTAGTCTCTGGAAAGAAAGTTAAAGTGTGCACATGCACAATGACACAGAGCATGCACACAAGTATTTACCTGATTCAAAAGGACAGAACCTTATGTATATGTACTTAACTTGATTTTAACCTAATTAACAAATTGCTTTTGTGAATTTTCTCATACCAGACATGTGTCTGACCCTAGTGTGCTAATGGCATCTGGGGTGTCTCATTTAAAATGAGGCAGTTTCCAATGCTTTTTCAGGGATTGCAGCAACTAAGTAGAAGTAGGAGCAAGGACTTGAGAAGAAGATATAGCATGCTAAAACTTAGTTAGATAAGAGCCTAAATGTTGAAATCTGCATGTATTGACAATTTAAATTGCTACTTGTACTAAGTGTTAAATATTGGATGAATATTTTGTTAGATATTTTGTTAAGAGATTGACTTGTATCTGGAAACTATGAATTAAGTTAAATATCTGTTATGTTTAAAAGGATTTTGATCAAATCTCGTAAGTGGATTTAGCAAGAATACCATGTTAAAAATTGAATGATTACATTTTATAAATGTATTAGTCAATCATGAATCTTTGAAAAGGATTTAAGTTTTGGAAAATCTGGATAGTAGATTCTCAAAAAATTAAATGGTTTTATTTTCTATTATAGCATATGTATGCAAAAGAAATAGGCATAGGTTAAATGTTTTATAGGGCTGCAAGGTTTCCATAGTTAAACTTGTTTCATACAAATGTCTCATGTACTATATTTTTAGAAAGGATTTGTAATAAGGGAAGAGTAAGCCAGATCCAAATAGTTGCAGATATATATGCACATAAACATGTTTAAGTGCAAATTTTACCACACCTTTCCCTTTGCACTTGTAATAGGAATCTGAAGTTCATCCAGATTTTAACCAAATGGATTTTAAATACCAGGCAGATCTTATAAGAAGAATTACAAACATGAATAAGGATAAACACTTCTATCATCCTCAAAACCCAAGAACCAGACTCTTAACCCATATCAATCCTGAAGCCTTCCAGGTTATAGGGATGGGTTTCAAAAAAAAAAAAATTAAGCAAGAATTATTGTTTTTGTATGATGGAATATAGGCAAAAATAAAGTATATATGTATATGTGCAGATATAGGTAGATAATAGATTGCAAACTGTACAGAAGAGAAAAAAAAATGAAAACCAAAAATTGTGTTTGAACCAACCAGCATAGTACTCGAACTCGTGACTTCTCGTGTATAAGTTAGGCGCGTTTCCATTACGCCTAGATGTTGCTTGTGTACACTTAGGATCCACTTTATTTTATACTGAATTTGTCACTATTCAGAACTTAACACAAACATCTATATTAAAAGCTTGTTTACTATTGATTATTACTTGATCACTTCTTAGTTAGTATAAACAGACTAATGTGTATGTTACCAGTGGATTGTTTGGTCAAAAAAAAAATATATAAATTAGCAATCCAATATCCTCTTGTTTCCCAGAACTCTGATTCAAACAAGAGAGGCATATACATCCTCATATGTATGTGCTTATTTTTGTAAAATGTACTGATATATTTATATTGGTTGATTATTGTGATCCTGGATATATATTTGATTTATTGGAGAAAGATATTGACCCTGAGAATTATAATGCAATGGATGATATATCTATATATATATTTATATATCCTCTTTACCTTAAAAAAAAAATTCCTTATGAAATTAGAGTAGAATTAGGAGGGTCTTTTCAGTTGGTATCAGAGCTATGTTATTCAACATAGAGAAGTAAGGATTAAGTCCTTAGATAGAAATAAAAATTAAAAGGAACTAAATATCAAACTAACCAGCTATGTAAATTATTATTAGCAAACTATGGTAGGGAGACCACCCAATCAGGGAGCAGGATCTTCCCATGCACCACCAGTGGTCAATCTGCAAGACTTGGTGAGAGCATTTAGGGATGGGGCAGGACAAAGGCAAGAAAATCCCTATGAAGAACTCTCAAAATTGCTTAAGACATATACTCATTTAGGAGGCAAAAGCTTTGAAGGGACAGAGAGTATCATGGAAATTCAAACATGGTTGAGAACATTGGAAAGAATTTTCAATGACATGCAACTTGATGATCAAAGAAAGAGGCAAGTGGCTTCAAGACAGCTAAAAGGAGTAGCTTTAGGATGGTGGGAGGTAATCATTGCAGGAAGGAATGAGAATGAAATCACTTGGAATCAATTCAAAGAAATGTTGGAGGCAAGGTTTGTACCAGCATCAGCAAAGACTACCTTGCTAGAAGAATTCATTAGACTTAGGCAAGGAACCATGACTGTCACAGAATATACTCAAAAGTTTGAGGGGCTTTCCACATATGGAGCAATGCTTGTGGCAGATGAGGCATCTAAAAATGATAGGTACATAAAAGGTCTGAATCCAGGACTTAGCAGAGCCATGTTACCCTATGCAGACAAGACTTTTGATCATGTGATAGACTTAGCTTTGAGGTTGGAGCAGCATGACAAGGAAAGGGAGAAGTTCAGAAATTTTAAGAGCAATAATAACAAGAAAGGTAAGGGGAGATATCACCCTTATGATAAGAAGAAAGAAGAGGCTAGTAACAAAAGCACTGGAGATGTCAAAGCTAAGGAAGACAAGAAGAAAATTGTGTGCCATCAGTGTGGAAAGGAAGGGCATATCAAACCAAAATGTCCAGAATTGAAAGGAGGAGCTTTCAAATGCTATCTATGTGGGAAAGAAGGGCATATGAAGAGGAATTGTCCTGAGCATAAACAGCAAGGCAAATTGGCAAATTTGGAAGGAAAAGGAAAAGCCACAGTGGAGGGTAACACTGTAAACCATAGCCAAGTGGAAGGTACATTACTTATTTGTACCATACCCATAGCAGTAGTATATGATACTGGGGCAACTCACTCTTTAATTTCTTATGAATTGGTTAAAATGCTAAAACTGAATTGCATATTGGTTGAAACCCCATTGCATATACACAGTCCATTGGGGAGTTCTAGTGTTTTAAATATGATTTGTGTGGATGTGGAGTTAAACATAGGAGGAAATGTTTTTATTTCCAATTTATATGTTTTGAATTACCCAAATATAGGTGTTATATTGGGGGTAGACTGGTTAAGGCAATTTAAAGCCATAATTAATTTAGACTCATCCACCATATCATTGCAAAATTCTAGAGGCCAGAGAATCACAGTTTTATGTGAGGTAGCTAAGGAAGGAAAACTATATCATTTAGTTGACTCAGAAAAAGATTTCAGTGAACTAACCATTGAAGAAATTCCCATAGTCAATGAATATTTGGATGTGTTTGGTGAGGTCAAGGGTATTCCACACCATAGACCAGTAGAATTTCAGATCAATCTAGTTCCAGGAGCAAGCCCAGTGATTAAAAAGCCAACTAGAATGGGGCCAAATGAACTAAAAGAATTAAAGAAACAGTTAGAAGAATTGGAAGAAAAGGGTTTTATAAGACCAAGTAATTCTTGCTGGGGAGCACCAGTGGTATTTGTTAAGAAGCAAGATGGCTCCTTAAGACTCTGCATAGATTATAGAGAATTAAACAAGGTAACTATTAAAAATAAATACCCATTGCCAAGAATAGATGATCTTTTTGATCAATTAGCAGGGGCAAAAGTATTTTCTAGACTAGACTTAGCATCTGGTTTTCATCAAATGAAGGTGGAAGAATCAAGCATCAAGTACACTGCCTTTAACACTAGGTATGAGTTGTATGAATTTTTGGTTATGCCATTTGGCTTGACCAATGCACCATCTTACTTTGTAGATTTAATGAACAGAACCTTTAGAGATTGTTTAGACAAGTTTGTGCTTATTTTTATAGATGACATTTTGATTTATTCCAAGACAGTGGAAGAACATAAGCATCATTTGCACCTGGTTTTGTCTAGATTAAGGGAAAAAGATTTAAAGGCAAAATTTTCAAAATGTGTGTTTTGGAAGGAGGAAGTACATTTTCTTGGCCATGTTATATCTGCCAAAGGAATTTCTGTGAACCCCAATAAAGTAGTGGCTATTCAAGCATGGAAGAGGCCAAGCACTGTGAGTGAAGTGAGGTCATTTATGGGGATGGCAGGGTATTATAGGAGGTTTATAAAAGATTTTTCAAAAATATCTACACCACTCACTAACCTAACCAGGAAGAACCAAGCTTTTGTTTGGTCAGAAAAATGTGAAAAGTCTTTTGAACAATTGAAGGAGGCATTGGTAAATGCTCCAATTCTAAAGGTACCACATGGAAATGAAGAATTAGTGGTATACACTGATGCTAGTGGATGTGGCTTGGGTGCAGTGTTGATGCAACAAGGCCAAGTCATTGCATATGCATCCAGACAACTTAAACCCCATGAAGTAAGGTATGCCACACATGATCTCGAATTAGCAGCTGTGATTTATGCTTTAAAACTTTGGAGACATTATTTGTTAGGCACTAAGTTTGAACTTTACACTGACCACAAGTCTCTAAAATATTTGTTTTCACAAAAAGATTTGAACATGAGGCAACATAGATGGGTGGAGTTCTTAGCTGCCTATGATTTTGACATACTCTATACACCAGGCAAAGCAAACAAAGTTGCAGATGCTCTAAGTAGACAGCATGCTAAATTGGCTATGATGATGATAGCAGAATTTAAAGATTTGTCTTTGCTAACTGAGTTAGAGATTGAGGAGAATGGTTGTGTGCAGAGGCAAGGTGCACAAGAAGATAAAGGGAAGTTAAGCTTAATGACACTTCAACCAGATTTAATTCTGAAGGTAGGAAAAATGCAAGAACAAGATACTCACTTATTAGAGAAGAAAATGCTCCTCTCAAGAGGGGAGGAAGTAATGAATCACCACATTGATAAAGATGGTTATGTGAGATACCAGAATAGGATGTGTGTACCAGAGGACATAGAATTGAAGAAGGAGATATTGAATGAATATCACAGAAGTAAATACTCCATTCACCCAGGTAACACAAAAATGTATCAAAATTTGAAAAGAGACTTCTGGTGGAAGGGGATGAAATCTGATATAGCCAAGTACATTGCCAAATGTATGACTTGCCAACAAGTCAAGGCTGAAACTCAAAGACCATCAGGGTTGATGCAACCTCTTAGTGTACCTCAGTGGAAGTGGGAAGACATATCTATGGACTTCATAGATGGACTGCCTAGATCTAAGAGAGGTAATACAAGCATATGGGTGATAGTGGATAGGCTAACCAAAGTAGCACACTTCATCCCAGTCAAGTCAAAAAGAACAGCACCAAAACTAGCTCAAATTTTTATAAAAGAAGTAGTAAGGTTACATGGCATTCCCAAAACCATTGTGAGTGATAGGGATACCATCTTCACTTCAAAATTCTGGAGAAGCTTTCAAGAAGCAATGGGAAGTGAACTATGTTTAAGTACTGCCTACCATCCTCAATCAGATGGGCAGACTGAGGTGGTAAACAAAGTTTTGGAGGACATGTTAAGAGCATGTATACTGGATTTTGGGGGCAACTGGGAAGATTATCTTCATCTAGTTGAATTTACATATAACAACAGCTACCAGAGCACCATAGGAATGGCTCCATTTGAAGCCTTATATGGTAAACCATGCTTGTCACCTGTTTGCTGGGTAGAAGCAGGAGAAAGGTCTATTTTAGGACCTGAGTACATACAAGAAACCAAGGAGAAAATAGAGTTGATAAGAAGAAGAATGACAGCAGCTCAAGATAGGCAAAAGAAATTTGCAGACATGAGAAGGAGGCAGGTAGAATATGAGGTGGGAAATTTTGTTTTCATTAAAATCTCACCCATGAAAAATGTGCTGAGGTTTGGAAAACAAGGCAAATTAACCCCAAGATATATTGGACCATACAAAATTCTGGAGAGAATTGGTCCCTTGGCATATAGGTTGGAATTACCAGAAAACATGCAGGGTATACATGATGTTTTTCATGTATCACAATTGAGAAGATGGGTCCATGACAGGGCAGAAATTCTTGAAACCCCAACCCAAGTGCAGATAAATCCTAATTTGATTTATGAAAAGGATCCAGTGGGAATTTTGGCAAAAGATGTGAAGAAGTTGAGGAATAAATCTCTGAAACTTGTGAAGGTTCAGTGGAGTCTAGATCCTAGTGATTGCACATGGGAATTAGAAGACAAAGTTAGGATGAATTATCCTAAGCTATTTTCAGATTAAGGTAATTCTGATCTTTGATTGTTTTCTTTATCTTGGATGAATATATTTTAAGTTAGTATAGAACTAAGAATCTATTTAGTAGAGAATATACTTGTTCTCTGAATTAAGTTTAAAATTTATTTTAAGCTTAGGAAAATTGTGGGACACAATTTCTAAAAGGAGGGGTGTATGTAATGACCCAAGATTTTAGGAATTTATCCTGAAAAATATAAATGAATTTAAAATAATTTTTAAATAAATTTTAAAGGAGGAATTGATATAGCTTGATAGTGTATCAGTATGTGTACATGTGTGCACAGGAAATGCACATGAATATAAGCTGAAACCCTGAACTCCAAGAATACATACATATTGATGTGTATGGAAATATATATATATATATATATGTAGATTAAATTCTTAAAAGTAGTATGCATGAGTAAATATATATATATGTATGCTACTGAATATTGTTGAGTGTACATGTGCATATGTGTGTGTGCCAGTATAGAATGATGTATGAATATATAGGTGGGAATACTAATTATTTCAGAAAGACTTATATACAAATGTATATATGTGTTAATAAAATACTAGAGTTTAAACTAGTGAAATAAAATATACAGACACATTTTAATATAAGCAGAAATGAAAAGAATGAAGATATAAAAAGAACTAATCCTCTTATAAATAAATGAAGGAAGTACATACCATTTACATGAAAGCTAAAAATAGGAAAATAAGATAAAACAGGGAAGTTCTTGGTATAGGCAGAATTAGAAAAGAGTATTTGATAAATATCAAAACCAAGTCACATTTTTAGCATGATTGTAGACAAGGGGAAAAAAGTATTTTCTGAAAAGCAAATTTCTGAAAAATGTGTAACCACTTTTCTCTTCACCCAAATTAAACCGGGAAGGGGGTAAAACTTTGGGTTTAAAATGCAGATAACATGATTTTCTGGTGGGCAAAAATGGACTTAGCCAATACCCAAAACCCTAAGAGAGACCCTGTGTATATATACAAGTATATGCAGCAGCCTCCTCTTCTCCTCAGAAAAGAATTTTGAAAAGAAAAAAAAAAGAAGAAAAACAATACCACAGAAACCATAAGACAAGGGAAGAAAGAGAGCTTGAGGATAAGAGCAGGAGTTCATCAATTAATTAAGGAAACAAAGAAGAGAGCTAGGTGAGAAAACTCACTCAAAAATCTAAGGCAATAAGTCCTAATGTAGGCAGCCAGATAAAAGTATTTTTATTAAAAGAGTATTTTCATATATGAACGTTTATCTGTGAATTTAAACCAGAATATGTTTTGATTTCTTTGATTGATCACTTGTTTTATTATAACAAGGTTTTATGTGTTGATAGTATACATATCTGTTTATACACTCAGATCTCTGATATGTTAATATTTAGGGATATAAACAAATACCCAGAAAATAAAATGTTGAGAATAGGCAAGTAGTATTGGTTTTGGCTTAACCCAGAAAAATGCAAATAATGTTGAGCTGCAATATACTTATGTATAAGTGCTGAGGCTTGAAATAAAAAGGAATTAGGGGTGCAATAGGGTTGCCTATGTGCTGATGCTCCTGATTCAATAAAATGCATAGCAAACAAAATTTTGTGATTCAGTGAAACCAGGTCATCCTGAGTTTAAATCAAGCATAAATGTTTGCAAAAGAAAAAAAAACTCTCCCAGAAGCTATAAGCCAATGTTAGTTGCCTAAACTCCTTTTAAAAATACCAGGATGAATATCTATATATATATATACAGAACCTTGTTTTGTAGTCACCATTGGTTGTTTGCTTGTTGTTTCTGTATGGTCATGAATAATATGAGATATCATGATATAGATGTTTTCAGTTAATGGATCACTGAATGGTTTTGGTCATGAACAATCAAAAGAGTTGTTATTAACTTAAAACCTGATTAGGAAATTGGGGTCAAGAACACTGCAGGAATGACTTGTGTGCTTGAGTAACATAAGTTGACACATGGCTTGTTCAAGTCCTGAGATCTTTGTGTAATGGAGTGAATTAGTTCATTACAGTGTGTCCATTGATTCATAAATATTGCAGATGAGACCAAGGATAGATAAATATACCAAGGAAATAATGCTGGAGCAGATGAGAAAACTAGAGTTTTTCCCAGATTTGAAATATGAGAATTGAATAAGTGATTTACTCATATTAGTTATTTTCCTGTTTGGTATGAATGATTGTTTGTCTATGATTGAGTTGTATGCTTGAATGTATGTGCCATATTCATATGTGTAGTCTCTGGAAAGAAAGTTAAAGTGTGCACATGCACAATGACACAGAGCATGCACACAAGTATTTACCTGATTCAAAAGGACAGAACCTTATGTATATGTACTTAACTTGATTTTAACCTAATTAAC
Source organism: Allium fistulosum (assembly GCA_030737815.1). Taxonomy (NCBI): domain Eukaryota; kingdom Viridiplantae; phylum Streptophyta; class Magnoliopsida; order Asparagales; family Amaryllidaceae; genus Allium; species Allium fistulosum. Next base: position 170,242,608 of record CM060904.1, on the reverse strand, counting down.
AAATTGCTTTTGTGAATTTTCTCATACCAGACATGTGTCTGACCCTAGTGTGCTAATGGCATCTGGGGTGTCTCATTTAAAATGAGGCAGTTTCCAATGCTTTTTCAGGGATTGCAGCAACTAAGTAGGAGTAGGAGCAAGGACTTGAGAAGAAGATATAGCATGCTAAAACTTAGTTAGATAAGAGCCTAAATGTTGAAATCTGCATGTATTGACAATTTAAATTGCTACTTGTACTAAGTGTTAAATATTGGATGAATATTTTGTTAGATATTTTGTTAAGAGATTGACTTGTATCTGGAAACTATGAATTAAGTTAAATATCTGTTATGTTTAAAAGGATTTTGATCAAATCTCGTAAGTGGATTTAGTAAGAATACCATGTTAAAAATTGAATGATTACATTTTATAAATGTATTAGTCAATCATGAATCTTTGAAAAGGATTTAAGTTTTGGAAAATCTGGATAGTAGATTCTCAGAAAATTAAATGGTTTTATTTTCTATTATAGCATATGTATGCAAAAGAAATAGGCATAGGTTAAATGTTTTATAGGGCTGCAAGGTTTCCATAGTTAAACTTGTTTCATACAAATGTCTCATGTACTATATTTTTAGAAAGGATTTGTAATAAGGGAAGAGTAAGCCAGATCCAAATAGTTGCAGATATATATGCACATAAACATGTTTAAGTGCAAATTTTACCACACCTTTCCCTTTGCACTTGTAATAGGAATCTGAAGTTCATCCAGATTTTAACCAAATGGATTTTAAATACCAGGCAGATCTTATAAGAAGAATTACAAACATGAATAAGGATAAACACTTCTATCATCCTCAAAACCCAAGAACCAGACTCTTAACCCATATCAATCCTGAAGCCTTCCAGGTTATAGGGATGGGTTTCAAAAAAAAAAAAAAATTAAGCAAGAATTATTGTTTTTGTATGATGGAATATAGGCAAAAATAAAGTATATATGTATATGTGCAGATATAGGTAGATAATAGATTGCAAACTGTACAGAAGAGAAAAAAAAATGAAAACCAAAAATTGTGTTTGAACCAACCAGCATAGTACTCGAACTCGTGACTTCTCATGTATAAGTTAGGCGCGTTTCCATTACGCCTAGATGTTGCTTGTGTACACTTAGGATCCACTTTATTTTATACTGAATTTGTCACTATTCAGAACTTAACACAAACATCTATATTAAAAGCTTGTTTACTATTGATTATTACTTGATCACTTCTTAGTTAGTATAAACAGACTAATGTGTATGTTACCAGTGGATTGTTTGGTCAAAAAAAAATATATATAAATTAGCAATCCAATATCCTCTTGTTTCCCAGAACTCTGATTCAAACAAGAGAGGCATATACATCCTCATATGTATGTGCTTATTTTTGTAAAATGTACTGATATATTTATATTGGTTGATTATTGTGATCCTGGATATATATTTGATTTATTGGAGAAAGATATTGACCCTGAGAATTATAATGCAATGGATGATATATCTATATATATATTTATATATCCTCTTTACCTTAAAAAAAATTCCTTATGAAATTAGAGTAGAATTAGGAGGGTCTTTTCAAGCAGTCGGTGAGTATTTTAGGGTCCGTGGAGAGAAAGAGAAGCAGAGGAAGGTGCGGCTATGGGGAGGTGGGTTTCAGGTTTAGGTGGTAAGATTTGCGGAGAGGAAAAAGGATTAGGGATAGGGTAATTAGTTTAAATGTGTAATTAGCAAGTAATTATTCAAATTAATTTTGATAAATTATAATTGGATTTTTGTTTATATTGGAGTTATGCTTTTTTCAAAGGTATTTAGTAATTATATTCGGAAAATTTTAAAAAGGAATTTTTAAAAATGGAATTAGGGTTTTATAAAAAGAGTTGCAAGTAAATTTAAGAATTTGTAAAATGAGTTTAATAAATGATATTTTATAAAAGAATTTCTATAAAAGAGTTTATAAATAATGTAAAAGATGTTTGCAAAGGAGTTATTAAATAAATTTGGAGATTTATAAAAGGAGGTTATAACTATGTTTTGATATTTATAAAGGAATTTTATAAACAATATTTTACGAAAGGAGTTGTAAATATAAGGATATTTATAAAGGCATTTTATAAAAAAAGGATTTATAAAAAGATTGAGACTTGATTTTCATAAACGATCGTTTCAACTTATGGGGGTATGGAAAATGTTCTTTCCATACTTAACACCAAATTTCGAGGTATGGAAACTTATCTCTATCTTGAGAATTAAGAATGTGTGTCAAGACAAGGACAATGTTCTAACTTTTCTGATCTCATTGTTAATAGAAGGATGGTACTGTTTGAAATCGGGAAGTGATTTTAAGTATATTTGGTTAAAATTCAATAAGACCCGTTTACTTACACCAAAAGTGTTTTGGGTTTATTTTTATAAATGTTTAAGTTACATTTGTTTTAACCCAAACGTGTATGTTTTTGGAAGTGAAATCTTTCTTTAGATTTATGAGTATACTTATACAGTTGAGATAAGTATATCAATATTTTACAAATACTTGAAAGAGTGGAGGAGACTTGTGAATATATCTTTCTAAAAGTATTTTAATACAAGTATTTACAAAGTGGTTTTAGTCAACGAAAGATTAATTAAATAGGCTTAGTGGTTGCTTTGTGCTTAATAGTGCTTGGATAAATCTCTGGTTGAAATTTTTTATTATTTGATAATTAAATAGTCGACTATCAAATCTTGCCCAGTTTTAAATTAATCATTGTTGGGTCGAAGAGACCAGGATTGGATATATTATTCAAAAACCACTTCGAAGCAGCATAAGTGTTTTCAATTGGGACATCTTGAAGATGATTGAAGACAAAGCTCTTTGAAGTGCAAGAGCTGCTTGTAATTAATCCGAAGGGTGATTCCAAAATGGATGTAGTAGAAGTAGTGCCTTCGGTTTGTTCATATCCTAAAAAGTTTGTATGGATGAAGGCTGGCATTGCATTGTTGCCTGGAGGGCAATGTTAGCATTCCAAGTGGGATTTGCTAAAAAGGTAAAATGTAGCCTCTACCTCAATAACTGGGATTGACTAAAACATGGAATATGCGGCAGGGCTATATGGGTCGCACCCATTAGGGTATTGTCATCGCCCTTCTAGATATATACATTTATGGATTTGGTTGTGCATGGGAGATCCGGGAAAGGTTTCAAAGCAACTAGAGTGATGAAATATTTGGTACTATCCATTAAGAGGTAAGTTGGCCCTGTGTTGGTGAGGGTCCATGTGAGGCCCTCGATACATTTTTCTAGAGGTATACTATGGCAGGTGGTACCCCGGTGCCTTGTCATTGATGGAATCCATTCTCTAATAAGCACTATACGGACTTAGTTGTACCCAACTATGCTGGAACGAGAGATGCAAGCATTCCAAGTATATTCATAATTTATTTTAAACCCTAGACATTATTATACTATCACCAGATTTTTCTATAGAGATGTTTTTGGCATCATAAGGTAAAAACCTATCCGTGTTTATATACGACGTGGTCTTACGAGATACCTTTATTTTTTCGAAGTTTTATAATAGTAAAATCCAACTGAGGTGTGTTTCTCAAGCTGGTTTACTAGACTATCGGAATGTTATTTTCTTATAATGCTCGGGTCAGACCGAGCATATCTTCAGATTTAGCTATGGATTCTAATGGTGCTTCAGGAGATGAGTTGGATAACTCCAAGGTGTATTCAAGTATATTTTATTTTCCGCTCCATATGTTGGTTCTATTTATCGGCAATTGTGAGGAAAGGTTGTTATCACTATCAAGGATGATGATAGATAGTTACTCTGATTTGATGTATGTATATTACACTTTTATGTTGTAAAGATATTATATATATTATATATTACTTGTCACGATGTGAGATTTTGTTCATTCTTTCCTTTCTTTTTCCCTAACAATCTGTCTTTTCGGCATTCGGGTACTCAGCACAGTAATACCGTAGATATATTAGTGTCGAATTTTAAGGGTTGAAAAGGCGGGTCATTATAGTTGAGTCTATCGGAAATCTATCGGTTGTTGGTTTGGAAAGTCCGGGATCAGATAAGCATGAGTTATCTGAAAACCACTTCGAACCGGCATATGCATTTGAATTGAAGACGTCTTGAAGATGATGGAATTGAAGATGGAGTTCTTTAAAATGCAAGGGCTGCTTGCTACTAATCCTGAGGGTGATTCCAAAATGAATATAGTAGAAATAGTGCCTTCAGTTTGTTCATGTCCTGAACAACTTGTATCGCTGAATGCTAGCATTGCCTTGTTACCTAGAAGGCAGTGTTTGCATTCCAAGAGAGATTTGCTAAGGGGAAGAAGGCAATCGTGTCCTCATAAGCATCACAACCAGGTAATGACTAAAATCAGGGGATGTAGTAGATCTATATGGTTCGCTACTATTAGAAGCATCATTCCTTAGAAATAAATCAATATTTATGGATTTTAGTACGCGTTCGAATGGAAAAGGGTGGGGCTAGGTGTAGTGTTTGCAACCTTGGTGCCCGAGGGATGATGTAATCCGACTATGTCATGTTTGAGGGGCAGGATAACTTAGTAATGACCCGGAATTTGGAACGTTGTATAATTAAATATCAGAATCATTTAAATATTTAAATTGTAGATTTAATACGAATAAAATGATTTCGAAAGCTTATTTAAATCCTTTTTAAATAAGAACGATGATGGTAAACTTTTAATTTAGAATAAAAAGTGATTAAACTAGGTTTAATAATAATTCTTTTCAATCAACTTATAAATTATCATCCCGAGGCATTGTCTCATATTTAGATGAAACAAGTGTCATCGGGACTAGAATATTGAGTTGTTGTGCACAGACGAGTTTCGTAACGATCGGACGTGCTTTGTGTTCGTGCGAGCTCGAAACGCGTAGTGATTTAATTAGGTGAATTCAAATATATTATTTATTTTCCTATAAATACTTCTTACCCGTAAACCCTTTTCATCACTACTCTTCCTCTCTTCATTTTCATTTACATTTATAGTAAACCAAAGAACATAGCCGCCTTCTTCCCCAAATTGTTTTGGGAGCTAGGAGCGATGAAAAGAGGCGATCCCAGATCCGTTGGTTTCGTAGAGGCGAGGGCTTCATGTTGGTATGTTCAAAATTGGGATCGATGGTGTTTGGCGATGGATGTAGGCCGAAATTAGGGTTCCAGTTTTCAAGAGACTGGGGAGGAAATAACCCTTAGGGTGAGGGAATTGAATTTCTGGAGTGTAGCCGAACTTGTGGAGGAGGTTTGAGGTGGTGCTGTTGTGAGTTGGGAGGGGCGACATTGCTTTGTCACCTTGTGAAGTGTCAGGTCGCATTAAAGATTAGGGTGCCGTAGGGGATTTTGAAGTGGTCGAGGAGTTCTTGGTGGTAAGCTGAGTTGTTCGGAGGTGGTGGAAGTGCCCTGGTGCAATGATGTGATGTGCAGCAATTTTTCAGGGGTCGATTTGGGCATATGGTCCAAATTGGGAAGAGTGGGTCAAGCATGTCAAAGTTGTGGTGTCCAGGGAGAGTTCGCGAAGAGAAGTTTGTTAACGCCGCTCGTTCGTCGAATAGTGGAGAGATACCCTGTGTCGATGTGTAGTGTGTATGGCATAAGTGGGTTGTGATACTATATGCATGATGATGGGGAGAGAAGATAGATTAGTGGCAGGGTTTTATTCCAAAAGGTGATTGTTAAATAAATGTTAATTAATTGAGTTTTAATCTCAAAATCCTTATAAAATTGATAACTTTTACTTACGAGATCCCATCAAGGTGTCGTCTTTGCCATTGCACTCGTATCGGCATTATCTACGTCTAAGATTGGTTTGGGCTTGCGTGAGCTTACTCGCTTGTTAATTTGTATAATGTTGTGTATAAAATTGTTTTTGTATTAAAATATGAATAGTATAACAAACAATGCAAATTATTACTTTTGGACCCTTCCTTGTTTTGTAAAACAAGTGATAACATTACAATGTAGTAAAATCTCTCTTTTAATCATCTATAACATGTATCATGGCCTAGACTACTTCTTTACACGCTTAATATTGTTACTTGATTAAGTTGGAAATTGTGTGTGAATGGTTGAAGCGAAATTGTCGCTATAAACGCACTTGAAATCACATGTATTTAACACTTGTTAAATTGGTTAAATGTGAACATATTATGAAATATATATTGGATGATTCTATACACATGTTTGGTTGTGTTTGACATAAAGGAATTGGTTTCGAAAGTTATAGAAATTGTGAATGGAGATAATGGTTGTTTGAAGCGAAAGAGTCACTATGGATGCACTTTGAAATCGCTTTGTGTTTGGCGATTTTAAAGTTAACTTTGAAAGACATCCTAAGGCTTCTTAATATTTTATTAAGTACTATAAGCGTACTTATTTTCAAAAAAATATCAAGGTCTAATATACTGCTGATAATTATTTATGGATTTTTAATAAATAGTTTCAAATTATAAAACTGGTTATTTATGGTTTTTATTAAATATCTTAGTTTTACAGATAAATTAGTATGTGTGTTTGTGTGTCTTTTTAAAGGTATTCTGGTATATTTAGAAGTTTGGGAAAGAAGTTTAGTATTTTGTAAAAGAATGTAAAGGGGTTTTTGGATTATAACATTTATGTTATAATGGATGGTTTTGTAAATTGATTATAAAGGTATATTACCTTGTTTAATAAGTAAAGATGTACTTAGAGTTTTAAATGAATGTTTCAAAGTTAGTAGTAAGTATAAAGGTGATATTGGGTTTATAGTAATGATGTTTGGGCAGTATTTGTTTTAACCCATTTAAATATACTTTTGAAAATAATAAAATCTTTAAAAGAGAGTTTTAAAGATAACGATTAAGTGAACTATTTTGGGTTTGTTGTAAACAATGTTTTATTAACTTTTGTTTTTAAACCCTTGAATAATTTTTAAAGCAGTAAAGTATTGTTTAATGATTTTGGGAAATACTTAGATCTTTAATAATGGAATTTTAAAGATAATAGCAAGTATGTAATCTTAGGAAAATGATAGAAAGGTATAAGTTTTTAAACTATAAAAGAGAGAAGAGGTTTAAAGAAACAATGTTTGATTAACATTCATTTTTAACCTCTTCGACCGTGTTTTAAGTAAGTAAAACTTGTTATTGATTTGTGAATATGCTTATACCATCGAGATAAGTACATGAATACTTTTGAGAGTATTGAAAATTGTAGAAATGAATAGGGAAGTTTTAATTAAATAAGGAAGTTTAATTAATAAGTAAAGTTTCATTTATAAGAAGTTTATTGAGTAAAAGGAGTTTTACTAATAAAAGAGGTTTTTAATTAATAAAGGATTAGTTAATTAAAGGGGGGATTAAGAGTCGTTTATATGACTTGATCGTGCATGTGTGTGTTAATCATATTTGTGTGATTACCTATGTATGGAAAGTATACGGGACTTAGTTCCCATATATGATCATTCTCATTTTGTTGAAATTGACCAAATATAACTCTAGAAATATCTAAAAGAAACACGGGAATTATATGGTGCAGTTATCTTCAGTGATGCTATATTGTACTTATAAGCTCGTTTTTCTCTTCTAGGACAAATGATAAGGAAATCTGTCTGCTTAAACGGTTAAGAGATGATCTCCGCTCTTATGTATTATCTGTTTATTTCCCACAGAACCATAGTTGAGTTCACTGAATATCGATCGATTGGTTTTTGGAGTGCCAAGTAAGCAGGGGAGTATACTTATATGATATTACTTGAAATCGCAACCAATCCAAACCATATACGTGTTCTATGCTTTGTAATAGGTTCGCGATTGGTTCGAGATGCTGGAATCTATGTAACGCACTTGGACTTTCGACCCTCGAAAATCAACAATGATACATCCTCATGCCGGAAAGCCCGATTATTAGGGGAAAAATAAAATAAAGATAGAACAGAATCTCATACGAACGGAATACCATATATTATTTCAATATATAATCTTTACAGCGGAAAATTTTGAATACAATATCAGAGTCTAACCTCAATTCAGGCTAGATAGTTATAAACCCCTGCCCATACAAATGCTGACAACCAAACAAAACAAATGCAGTATATGCAGCGGATAATAGAATATGTCCATATGTAGATGAAGACCTCTAGCTCTCCTCTGGAAACTCCAAGTATCTTCAACTAAACCTGAAACTACTCGGATATGACCCGAGTATTTAAAATACCCAGATCGGGCTTGATAAAGCAGTGTGAGATACTCGATTTATAAATTGATGCCAGTTTAAAACTTTTGAAAAGAAGGGTATCTCATAAGACCACGCCCACACATAGATACAAACGAGTTTACCTTATGATAACCAAATCACTTCTATACCAAAATAATTTGATATTATTTCTAATGACATTTCTTTGAAAACACTTCTCAAATAATATATGAAAACAGCCGAAATTGTTACATTGATTAAATTTGATGACTTACTAGCTAGTTTTTAAAAGTAGGTTCTACAATCAAAACTGTAAAGGCAATGTATTGGAATTTGATTTCCAATATGATAGGGAACTAGTGACCATTCAGACCCGAAAAATCCACGTATAACAGTCCTAGTTCACTCCAGTGGCTTTATACGATCTCTGTCAGCCTCCGAACTATACTGCTACACTATCATGGAACAGCGTATTACTCGGTGGCTTTACACGATCACCATTAGCCTCCATACCTTTCCATTCATACAATATGGCAACAAGTGCCTACAAGGAAGCTCCCTCAATAATAGCCCGAAATATGTCCTTCAGACCACATAGTATCCAATATCATTCCTGGGGTGTGAGGCTCGTGAGGCTACGCTCCACAAAGCCACACTTTTCTTTTCGCAAAGCCATGCTTTGATCATCACAGCTTCCACTTAGAATGTCTCATTGCCATTCCTTTGATCACTATTGACTTTCACGAACATACAACCTCTGAGCTCATATGTTTTAGAGAAGGGTATTAAGCTAAGAGACCGAAGGCATTGTGATCTCAGAAATGCAATGTCAGACATTCGTCCATACAAGTTCGTTCTGGGACTGAACGAAATCGAAGGCGCTCCTCCTACCACATCCTGTCGGGAATTATCCCAAAGATTAATAGCGATTAGTCCTTACAATCGATGATTTTCATAACAGAGCACTACTGCCACCATAAATATATGATATGGTTAATTTCACCTCCAGGGACTAGTGGTAAGCAGCCCTTCATCATGAAGATCCTCGTCTTCAAAAATCATTATGTCTTCACTTCCGAACATATACATTGGTTCAGAGTGGTTTTCGGTTAGGAGTTACCCAAATCCGACCTCGGTTCCTCCAAACCAGTCATCAATTAAAAAGATGTTAAGTTCATATGTGATTATCAATCATCAATCAACTTAATTCATCTTTTTATTCATTCATAGATATCTCTTAGAGATATATCCATTAAATTGTTTCTTTCTCTTTTTCATAGTATGTAGAATCATTAAGCCTCATTTATAAAATCATTTGGTTAATAAAACCTTTTTTTATCTTGAAATAATTCCAAATCCTTCCACCTTTTATTTAGGAAAACATTTCCAAATCATTTCTATGCAAACCAAGTTATTTAAATTTGGAAAGTTATATCTTTATACTTTGGGAAATTTTGATCCGAGTAAACCAAATTTACTATCACATCTGCCGGACCAGTCCCGATAGCCAGGGAGAGCAGAAAATTGGTTTTCCAAACACAAGCCTAGACACTATCTCTTTGTCACCCATAAGGCGGTCAATTTATTTGACCGACTCTAAATCATTAAACCTTTAATCATTTCATAAATCCTTCAAATTACCTTTAAAATACTTTATTAATAATTTGAAATTGTTTTAAAAAGATTCAAAAAAGAATCGTCAAGTTTAAAACTGCATTTCAAAAGTTATAGAAAAGTACTGCGGAAAAGTGCTGCAGAAAGTGCTTTATAGCTATATTGATCAAATCAACTTTTTATTATTTGGAAATTCATTTTTATAACTCAAATCACTTTTAAAACATTTTAAAAGATTTATAAGATTTATTCCATATTTTTAACATTTTAAAACAACATTTTCGAAGAAATCTAGTTTTGGATTCCAAACTGTAAATTCAGAATTTTTCAAAAACTTGTTTTATTCATATTTCAAAATATACTTATTGGAATCTCGATTTTCTTTCTTCGTTGGAAATCTATGGATATAATAGTTCAAAAAATTATTATCTCGAAGAATTCCGAGCTAAATTCCATTATGTACACTCGTTTGACTTTTATGGCGCGAAATCGCGAACGACCGTTACCCGAACACGCCTGTTTTTGACTAAATTTTCATTTACCTTTCATACTTTACCAAAACACATTCATATGTTTATAAACATTTTTAAATCATTTTCAAACATTTAAACCGGTATTTTTCCGTGTTAAATCTCTTTTTCACTTTTAAATCATTTCATAATATTATATTATTATAATATTCATTTTCAACCTTTTTTATATTTTCAAAACCATTAAGAGGCTAAATAAACTCCATACACATATTATATGCATTCATTTTTATTAATTAACCATTTTATTATGATTTTTCATAATTCATCACAACCAAGTTATCAACCATATCAACATCCATAAAATTAACCATATAATCATTCAAGTTATCAACCATTCACACAAATCATTAATGTCACGTACCGAAATTTTTGACTTTCGAAAATTCGACATCGATACTCACTTTATCGACTGCCGAGAAATCGAGTGCCGGAAACTCCAATAGTGAGGGTTTTAAATAGAAGAAAAAGGTAGAAGAAGAAGAAAGGAGGAAAGAAGAACAACAGAACAACATCAGAACAGAAAACAATATCAGAATCTCACATATCGCAGCGGAACAATATATAATAGATAATCACTAGTCTTGTAAAACAAAGAACTATATCCGTTTATACATACATCAATCATCAGAGTCAATATACAACTCAATACAACAATGGACAGTCATATCAACTTGTCCTCATACAGAATACACAGCGGAATAAATAATTTCAGATACAAATACTACGTCTCGCCATCCATACTTGCTTCCAAAGCTCCAGAATATCCTGATAACATAACTCTAGACTGCCCATGTGGAAATTGGTGGGCACCCAGAGTTTAGAAGGGAAACAATAAACTCCGAGTCAGTCATGGTGACTGGTGTGAGATCGTAAAATAGTTTATCTTTAAAATAAACAACAGAAAAATTATAAAGTCAATTCGCAATGCTTTTGGAAAATGAAACTACCATAAGACCTCCCGCCACACACACAATGCAAACGCAGACTTGGAGGAGATTTCTTCTTATGATAGTCAAAGATGCTTACTACACAAAAAATCAAATTCTTTTTTATATTATTATTAGTGCATAGTGTAGAAAACATTTCGAAAGTAGAATATAAATCTTAGCCAGCATAGGTACCATTATAGTATGCTTGCTATAGCTGCCATATTAGATGACAGGTTCTACAACTAAAACCGTACAAGTCGCGTATTGTTTTGTTTGGATTTCCAACAAATGGTCAGGCTAAGGAACTTCCTTTTCCACGATGGGTACGTCCCTGGAATAGACGACCCGAGAACCTAACGTTACGGATAGATCTCTGCCAACACAAGGCCGGGTTACCTCTGCAAAAATAGGTAACTACTGACACGCGTATGCCATCCCCCGATCGTCACCGATCTTCCCGAGGATCCCCGATTCGCAACAACCACAAAGTAATAAATTTGCAGCAACCACAGAGGTTAAGTATCTGGGCTCCATACCATGATACCACCTTTATCCAGAAGGAATGACATACACTAAGGGGCGCTACTCCCTAGAACCTTGCTGCATCCTTCCTGTTTCGACCATTTCCAGGGTGTGAGGCTCGACGAAGTCTCGTCCACAAAGCTACGCTTTCTACAAAGCCATGCTTCGGGTCAAACAAAATGATCAACCTATGATCACAAAGACATAAGATCAAACAAATGATCATATCGCAAATGATCAAACACTGATCATTTCACATCAACACTTAGTATGCCACGTTACCAAATTGGGAGTATATCGTTGATAAATTTCAACTACATAACCTCTGAGCTCGTACGTCTCAGAGAAGGTTGTTAAGCTAAGAGAATAAATTCTCCGCCACCAACAGAAATGTATTTGAAAGAAATCAGCTTTATATCTCAAATTGTAACGTCAGACACACAATCCATACAAGTCTGTTCCGGGATCGAACAGAACCGAAGGCACTTCTCACGAAGCCCTTGCAATTTCGGATAATTTTCAATCACGTCAGGACTTCCCGTCACTAAGGGTGATAAAAACCTCTAAACCGGAGATCAGCCGATGTAGAGTAACTCGACGGTAATCCTTCCGTTTTCAAAAATATCCGGTCTTCAACACCGGTCTTCAAATGCAATTCATAACGACGTATCACATATTCGGAATGGGTTATACGACCCCATGGTCCTTTCCCGGTTAACCCGAATAGTGAGCGCATATCAAAAAATAATTGTGGCATTCAAATTCATCCAATTCACAACAAATACCATATTCAATGTAATTATTGATAGTCGGTTATTTAACTATCAATAAAGATGCGCAACATCATCAGATTCCAAATAATTTTCCAAACTATTTTTCTTCAAAAATATCTTTACTAGATATAAAATTTCCACACTTAACCGTTTGAAAACAAATTTCAAATATTCACTTTTCAATTTATCTTCAAAAGATAAAATTTCAAACCCTTCGTTTCATATTGGAAAAGCAATTCCATACTTATTTAATAATAAGTAATTCACAAATCTATTTATTTTCAACATTTGAAAATATTCGATATACTTAAATCAATATTAAGTATAAATTTCATTCTTTAAGGAAACCACTTACTATAACCACATTTATTTGAGTCAAAACGAATGTTACGTAAAACATCGTTACGACGACTCAAAATCACTAGTATAGGGATTCGAAAATTAAGATAGATATATAAATCCCAATACTATATAAAACATTTCCTTTCGGAAATCGTTTACTATAACAACAGTGTGTTATAGTCCACCATTTCCTTAAATTTCTCGAAAACGTCTATTTCAATAACAAGTGTTGAAATCTATGCTTTCGATTCATAATACATTTTAAAACATTTTTAAAATGTTTAACTTCATTTTTAATATCACTTCTTCAAAAATAAATCCATTTTACTAAACAATATATTCACTATCCAAAATCGTGAATATAATTCACTTAACCCAATTTCAATCATTTCTACACATTTTATTTCAATAATAATTCGCTATCCAAAAATCGTGAATATATCTTCTTTAAAAATCTTCTATATTTAATTTATCAAATTCAATCTATTTCGAATTTATAAACACGTTTATAAATTCTATTTCTCTTTTAATAACAACTTCGATTTATAAATTCCTTTTATTAACAAATTCAATTTATACTCGATATAAATATCACAAGTCCATATTTTAAGTTAATAACTTATCATTCATTTATTTTAAAAGAAATCGTTCTTTTAAACTTTACACAATTAAAACTTTCAGATTTCATTAACTTATGAAATTCCATTTTTACTTCATTTTACACTTATAGAAACTTGTCTTACAATCCCAATATTTTGAATTTATAAATATCCATTTTTGTACATCTTTTATTACATTGTTTTTAATACCTCAAAAATTCCAATTAACCATTTTATAAATTTCTTAACTCTTTATTTCAAAAGAAATTACTTTTTGGTTACAATTCACAAAATCTTAACTTTTATAACTCTAAAGTTTTAAACGTTTATTTGTTTAAAATAAGTCACTTCAAAAATTGAATAAAACGTCTACTTTCAAAAATCACTTTAAAATCCTTTTAAATTAAAAGTCGTTATTTTTAAAACTTGAATCCGATGATGCACAGCACCAATTAGTCAATCACAACATCAAACATCATATATCAACATATGATAACAGAATATACATCAATATCTGTAAATAAATAAATACTGGTGAGGAATCCGGTTGGATCCCTCCAACCTGTTTCCCTGCATCCAAAGACGTTAGCACAATACCAATTCCACTTCGAGGTGGAATATCGCGGTATATGAGTTTTATAAAAATTATCCGCTTACTAACGGCGCAATAGGGTCTCATCCGCTATACGAGGCGGGAAATCAATCAATCCAATATATACATATGCCAATATGTATATATTGCTATATATATATATAGATATATCCTACTATATCTAATATCAACAATCCAAACAGTCAATCAATCAAATCAATAACTGTAGAAATCCACTTTGAGTGAGAAGATCTCACCTTAGCTTTTATTTTGCCATCCATTTTCCCATTTTGATCGATTCTTCATTTTAGACCTTGTATATCAATTTTAGACAATTTATTAATATTCGAAATAATTCGAACGATTAAATTTTCGTTTGGTAATTTAATTATCCAATGATTAAATTTTTCAAACCAATTTCTAAAATAATTACATAAGTTAGTTAAACAAACTCATCTCCAAAAATACATTATTTTAAAATTTAAACTAGTGGATTTAAAAATATGTATATATTTATTTATGCTATGTTAGCATATATATTAAAACGGAAACAGAAATGGTTTTTATATTACCCTGTTATGTATAATTTTCTTCAAAACCTATCTGTATAAAATATTTTTATCTATAAAGTTTCTCATTTTCATATTTGTATAAACTATTTGAAGCTATATGTATATATCATTAAATCAAATTCAAATCGAAATAAAATTCAACTTTGATTCATATAACTAAAAATTGAAAGTAATTAAGTTGATATACCTCACTAAACTGCTCAACTTAACCCACTGATAACTCGACTGCACCCAAAGACAACTCGCCCTAACCCCACGTCTTCGCCTGACCTCCTCTCGCGTTCGGCCACGCTCGAGCCACCATCAAGGCTCAGATTCGCGACCACCCAGTCCCTAGCGCTGCCGCGCTTAGTGTCGCTGCCACCGCCGCCTGACACTCTCGAGACCCCCACAACCTCGCTACCCAAACGCCCAATCGCGACGCCACCTACCAGTCGAATTCCAGATCGCCCCAGAACACTGCTTGCGAACATGACAGCCCCCTCGTCGCCGCGCCTCGCGATGCCCCTACGCCTGCTCCAGATTGCCGCGACGACAAACTCCCAACCATCGAGCTCCGCCCTGGCGCGATACCTCGCGATCCCCATCTCGTCGCCACTCCACTTGCGATGCGCGCGCGATTCTTGCCTCCCTCCATTCGATTTCGCTTGCTCCTCCCAGAGTCGCTCGCGAGGCAAAAATCATGTTTTGAAATCGCCTACCCCCTTTTCTTTATTTGAATGAATACGTAGAAGAGAAGAGGAGTGAACGAGATGTTTTAAAAATGAAAGAGGTATGGATTGCGTGGTTTTTCTTCGTGATTCTCGGCGTAGACACTGGGGCGTGCTTTACGGAATGAAAACGTGGTGATGTGTGACAAATTTAAATTCGAATTCGAATAAATTTCGATGCGTTTACACGTCGTGTGCTCACAGATTAACTCCAAAAAATACGAAATTGGAAATCCGACAATAATACAATATTACGGACCCAATGGAACTGGTTTCGTCGAATTCCGAGACTGTTTGAAAAATGACTATTTTTAAATATCGGTTCAAACAATTAAATTTCAAAACCGAACAAAACAGTTTAAATTTCAATAGTGAAGCTGTTGTTATCTTCAGTGTTATCAATATAAATTTTAAAAGCTTTTGAAATATTTTTCTTTAGCTTTAAATTGAAGATTCAACTTTTTATTCAACTTCAATCGATTAAATTTTAAAGTTTAATCGCAGATTTCAAAATTATATCCGGAATACAAATTAAATCATCTTTTAAATATTTAAAATTAATTAAATATTCTCAATTTAATTTGTTCAAAATTCTGGGTCGTTACAATTAATATATTAAATGGTCATATTATCACACTTAAAAATAGTTATAGAGATTATTTATTATTAAAAAAACATTGAATACTCACCATAATCAAACCAAACTTCCTACTAACATTCAAATCACCGCAACACTTCATCTAAATTATTACTAAACTTCACTGATACATCACTAAACAACTCAACCATGCTTTCAAAGTGTTTGACCACCATTTCTACCTCCTCTTTGCTCATGGCCCATGCTCCAATCACCTCCAAACTCTCGGCCTCCACCACCCAAGCACCATCACTCATGGCCAAGTGCCATTACAGAAGAGAAGAGAAAGAAGTAGATTGAGAAGAGGTTAGAGAGTAATTAGCAGATTGGTGCTTAAGCACTCGACTATTTTTAACCCTCCTACCTCTCTTAAAGAGTAGAAGTCATTACAGAGCATTAAGAAGCTCAAGAATGGTGAAGAAGAAGAGGAATGAATTTGTGAAGAATGAAGGAAAATATGGGTGGGTATTTGTAGGAAAAATTTGTGAAAAAATATCTAAATGTGCACGGACCAAACTACCATTAGCCTACTCCCCTTGCATCACATCATAATACACGTTAATTGCCCCCCTTCCATGTGCACCATCACTTCATCAACTTCATGTATGCATATATTGACTTATGTAAGCATAAGGACGAAGCTTGCTTAAAATATCTTATATATTTATAATATATATGTTTAAGTGTAACTGTATACATATATATGTTTAAGTGTAACTGTATACATATATATATGTTTATATGTATGTTAGGGTGTGCATTTATGTGTTATATATGTGTACATGACATATAAACAACGTTGCATTGATTCCGAACAACTTTCGTTCGATAAAACGTTGCCAATCGGAGAACCGATTCCCGGTCACATTTTCACTTATAATTTAAATTGCATATATTTGTAAACAAAATTTGAAAATAAATTTCTTATCATTTTTAAATTAATTAAAATGATCACATTTGAATTATAAAACTATATAAATCAATATTAACTATTATTTACAAAAATTGATATTATACCGATAAAGCGATATCAATTTCTTATATTTTCAAACTGATTATATATCTCTTTATAAAACTATTATAAATATTTTATTTCACTTTATAACCATTTAAAATGAATTATTATCATTTAAAAAAATTATTTGAATAATTATTAAATCATTAAATCTTAATTTAAAATCGTAAATCAATATATTAAATATAAGGGCATCATTGAGGATGTCATACATACTTTTAGTTTCCAAAAATAAATAAATAAATTTTATTTCATATTCTTGTTCAATTATAGAAATAAGTGCATGTATCCAGCTCCATGCGCGACGTTTTATGATTATAGAGCTGTTTATCGATAAAACGGTTTTCGGCCATTTTATCGGTATATTTCCAAAGGAAATATATTTTTCTATAAATATTTATTACCATTATTATTTATTATTCAAAAATCATAGCTTGTGTTATAAAACCTTATATTAGAATATTTTAAAAATAAATATAATTTATCAAATTGATAAATTAGCGGGTCGTTACAGACTTCCCCCTTAAAAGAATTTCGTCCCAGAGATTACCCAAAACAAACCAAAGGTATTTGCCCAAAATATTTATTTTTAAACTTACATGCATACGATGTACACAGATCATCCATACACAATATCTGATTCGATCTACTATTCGAATTCACAACTTTACTTCCGAACTAGTATCGATCCCCCGATCCTCTAGTGCGGACTCTAATCAGGCTTCTTGATCAGAAAACTTTGCTTCCCTTACATAGCCCTCAATTATGATAGAAACCTCAAGTAACCAATCATAAACCCTCATCAATGTTCGTCATCAAGAATCGAGTGATAAATTCTTTTTCAGACTAGTATAAACACCTCAAGGTTCCATACTCGAATCTTAGATTAGAATCGTGTGACAAAATGATCTACTTATAACTTATTTAACCTTTTCCAAATCTTTATGAAAACATTTCATAAATCTTCTATTTCTCATTTAAATATCTTTATAAACCCTTTATTTCTTCAAAATATTTATTGACAAAAATATTTCTATCTCTTTTCCAAAAGAAATCGATTATCCTTTATTTGAAATAATACCATTATAATTCTTATTTCAAAATTCCTTTGAAATTTCTTTGTTAATAAATCTCCTTATAAATTTAATTCCAAACTTATTTTATATTACACAACTTTCCATTTTATACTTTTCCAAAACATTAGGATATGAATTCTTAAATCCATCTTTCTCAAATATCATTTTATTTTTGCTAATTACACTTTACTTTATGGAATATACTTTTATAAAATATATTCTTAAATAATTTCTTAATTTAAACACTTTTTATAAAGACACTTCCTTATATTATATAATCTTTTTAGTTCAAAATATTTATTAAATTTGGTCGGATATAAGATAGAAGAAGTGCTCTGAGAGGATAATCCAAAGAGAAGTTTACTAATTAACATCATATTTATACATCCATTCCATAATATTATTTACTTAAGTTCATAAGCATTTTAATACAACATAATGTCATGTTTATTATTACTTTACAACTTAAGTTCATTCCATTTCAAATGTCAAATCCTAATTTCTATTTAACTCGTTTCATTAATTTCATTGAAAATCAAATTCAATTCACCTTCATTTAACTTTTCTTAAGTTAACTTCATTTCATTTAACTTACTCAAGTTAATTCTTTTATTTCATATCTCAATTTCAAATTTCCTTTTGTTTGCTTAACCAAAATGTTCAACCATTTTTAAAATTTGGTTTTACTTTCCTGTTCAAATTCATAAGTCGTAAACTTATTCCCTTTTTTATATCATTTACAAATTTATAAGTTCAAAAACTTATTTTTTTTTAATATTTATCAAATCATACATGGTATTTTACAATCAAAACTTGTTTATCAAAACAAAACTTCAATAGTAAATTATTAAGGTAGTGATTCATCACTTAGAGACTCGAAAATGAATATTGATGATGCTGTAGTCATCACTCGAATTATTTTCCAGCGACTAAAGTGAATTTAGTGCTTTTTCATATTTCTTTTAAATTCCCCTTTTTAACTTATAAATCACATTTATAAATTTATACTTATATATAATTTCACTTATTTCACCTTGGTTATATAAAACCATTTTTTATTTGTTTATAAAATCCATTTTATAAATCCCTTCAAAAAATCATCTTATATTAACTTACTCCCTTTTAGATTTAATAATTCTTTTCCAACGTACCCAAAATTTAGTATCTCAAAATTTATATAACATATCTTTCATATCCACATTTTACAAAATTATTTGGTAAAATACATTTTTATGCTACATGCTTATTTTATTATCTTATAAAAAATCATTAAACTTAACCCCATATTCTTATCAAACATCTTATAGTCAAATCGTAAAACTTAATTCACAAGATGTTCGTTCAATCAACAAATGATAATAACTAAATAATATTATTCCCTTAACCATAAACTGGCACACACAAATATTTATATCATTTAGAAGATATTCCTTTATACTTAAAATATAATCCTTTTAAAACAGTGTGTCGATTTGTCAAGTTTATTGTTTAGAAATCCCTATCGATAACAGTGATCAAATGCATCAACCAGAATCTATAAACCAATCAACAAATAAATCAACACAAAACATTTTTATATCAAATAACAAATACTGCTCATATATATAATACTCTCAAAACTCATTCTAGGGTGTTACTAACCCTATCTCTAATGAGTCACTCATTCCAGGGTACTACTAACCTTGTCATTAATGAGTTTTACCCCAACAAAACCTAGGTGTTCGCCCAATCTAAGCTTTGATACCAATGCAACGAACCGGGATTTTCGACCCTCGAAAATCGACACTGATACATCCTCGTGCCGAAAAGCCCAATTGTTAGGGGGAAAAAGAAAATAAAAATAGAATAGAATCTCATACGAACGAAATAACATATATTATTTCAATATATAATCTTTACAGTGGAAAATTTTGAATACAATATCAGAGTCTAACCAGAATTCAGTCTCGACAGTTATAAACCCATGTCCTTACAAATGCTGAAAGCCAAACAAAACAAATGCAGTATATGCAGTGGATAATATAATACGTCTATACGTAGGTGAAGATCTCCAGCTCTCCTCTGGAAACTCCAAGTGTCTTCAACTAAACCTAAACTACTCGGATCAGGCTTGATAAACCAGCGTGAGATACTCGATTTATAAATTGTTGCCAGTTTAAAACCTTTGAAAAGAAGGGTATCTCATAAGACCACGCCCACACATAATTACGGACGGGTTTTTACCTTATGATAACCAAATCACTTTTATTCCAAAATAATTTGATATTATTTCTAATGATATTTCTTTGAAAACACATTTCAAATAATATATGAAAATAGCCGAAATTGTTATATTGATAAAATCTGACGGCTTACTAGCTACTTTTAAAGTAGGTTCTACAATCAAAACGGTGAAGGCAACGTATTGGAATTGGATTTCCAACATTATAGGGAACTAGTGACCATTCAGACCTGAAAAATCCACCTATGATAGTACAAGTTCACTCCAGTGGCTTTACACGATCTCCGTCAACCTTCGAACTATACTGCTACACTACCATGAAACAACGTATTACTCGGCGGCTTTACACGATCACCATCAGCCTCCATACCTTTCCATTCATACAATATGGCAACAAGTGTCTACAAGGAAGTTCCCTCAATAATAGCCTGAAATATGTCCTTCAAACCACATAGTATCTCGTACCATTCCTAGGGTGGGAGGCTCATGAGGCTACGCTCCACAAAGCCACACTTTGCTTTTCGCAAAGCTATGCTTTAATCATCACAACTTCCACTTTGAATGCCACATTACCATTCCTTTGATCACTATTAACTTTTACGAACATACAACCTCTGAGCTTGTACGTTTCAAAGACGAGTGTTAAGCTAAGAGAAGTTGCCTTCTCCACCACCAAGCAGATGTACGTTTGTAAAAGTCAATGTTTGTGATCTTAGAAATGCAATGTTAGACATTCGTCCTTACAAGTTTGTTATGGGACTGAACGAAACCGAAGGCGTTCCTCCTACCACATTCTGTCGGGAATTATCCTTAAGATTAGTAGCGATTAGTCATTGCATTCGAAGATCTTCATAACAAGCACTACTGCCACCATAAATATATGATATGGTAAATTTCACCTCGATGGACTAGTGGCAAGCAGCCCTTCATCATGGAGATCCTCGTCTTCAAAAATCATCATCATCGTGTCTTCACTTCCGAACGTATACATTAGTTTGGAGTGGTTTTCGGATAGGAGTTACCCAAATCCGACCCCGATTCCTCCAAACCAATCATCGATTAAAAAGATGTTAAGTTCATATGTGATTACCAATCATCAATCAATTTAATTCATCTTTTTATTCATTCATAAATATCTCTTAGAGATATATGCATTAAATTATTGCTTTCTCTTTTTCAGAGTATATGGAATCATTAAGCCTTATTTATCAAATCATTTGGCTAATAAAACTTTTTTATCTTGAAATAATTCCAAATCCTTCCACCTTTTACTTAGGAAAACATTTCCAAATCATTTCTATGCAAACCAAGTTATTTAAATTTGGAAAATTATATCTTTATACTTTGAGAAATTTTGATCTGAGTAAACCAAATTTACTACCCCATCCGTCGAGCCAGTCCGGATAGCCAGGGAGAGCAGGAAACTAGTTTTCCAAACCCAAGCCTAGACACTATCTCTCTGACACCCATAAGGCGGTCAAGTTATTTGATTGACTCTAAATCATTAAGCCTTTAATCATTTCATAAATCCTTAAAATTACATTTAAAATACTTTATTAATCATTTGAAAACATTTTTAAAAATTTGAAAAAGGAATCTTTAAGTTAAAAATTATATTTCAAAAGTTATAGAAAAGTGCTGCAAAAAGTTCTTTTTAGCTATATTGATCAAATCGACTTTTTATTATTTGGAAATTCATTTTTATAACTCAAATCACTTTCAAAACATTTTGAAAGGTTTATAATATTTATTCCATATTTTTAAAATTTTAAAACAACATTTTTGAAGAAATTCAGTTTTGGATTCCGAACTGCAAATTCGGGATTTTTCAAAAACTCGTTTTACTCAAATTTCAAAATCTATTTATCGGAATCTCGATTTTCTTTCTTCGTTGGAAAACTATGGATATGGTAGTTCGGAAAATTCTTATCTCGAATAATTCCGAGCTAAATTCCATTCTATACACTCGTTTGACTTTTATGGCGCGAAATCGCGAATGGCCGTTACGCGACGCACCTGTTTTTGACTAAATTTTCATTTACCTTTCAAACTTTACCAAAACACATTCATATGTTTATAAAACATTTTTAAATCATTTTCAAATATTTAAACCAATATTTTTCCATAATAAATCTATTTTTCACTTTTAAATCATTTCATAATATTATATTATTATAATATTCATTTTCAACCTTTTGTTTATATTTTCAAAACCATTAAGAGGCTAAATAAACTCCACACACATATTATATAAATTCATTTCTATTAATTAACAATTTTATTATTATTTCTCATAATTTATCACAACCAAGTTATCAACCATATCAACATCTATAAAATCAACCATATAATCATTCAAGTTATCAACCATTCACACAAATCATTAAGAGATTAAATGATCATATTATCATACTTAAAAATAGTTATAGAGACTATGTATTATTAAAAAAACATTGAGTACTCATCATAATCAAACCAAACTTCCTACCAACATTCAAATCACCACAACATTTTATCTAAATCATTACTAAACTTCACCAAACAACTCAACCAAGCTTTCAAAGTGCTCGACCACCATTTCTACTGTGACGAACCGTCTCCTCGACCCTCAAAAATCAACACTAATACATCCACCACGGTATTCACGTATCGTAAATCCAAGTGCCGAGGAGACAGATTATCAGGGGTGTAAAAGAAAATAAAGATAAAAGATAACACAATAATAGAATCTCACATCGCATTCAACATTTTAACTATACATAAATAATCAGAGTCAAATACAAATCCATCGGGATAGTTTTAACTGTCTATTCGTACATATGCTGAGAAATACATACCACATAACACAGCGGAATATAGGTAGATATCTACATAAGGTACTTCAGCTCCATAGCTCCAAAAGACTTCTCGAAAATGCTCCCCAACATGCTCCAAAATGCTCCTAAGGTATCCTATTTGTGGTTGCAAAGTGCATGGCTACGTTTTTCCAATAATTTTCTTTTGAAATGTAACCGCAAATATGTTCAAACTGAGACAATTTTCTTTTGAAATGTTCTTATTCCAAAAATTACTCGAGCTAGAAGTATAAAAATTAGCTGAATCTGTCCGTTGCTAACTAAGCACATTTGCGTCAAATTGTGCAAGGACTTGTTTTATTTATTTATTTTCATTTTTCTTTATTGACATCCTTAAAAATTATGTTGCTAATGAACAAATTTGAAATATAAATAACACAAGTTTACTTAACAGTGATACTTTAATGTTTACTCTGAAATCTACATTTACCGTTGAGAATTCAAATATATTAAAATGAGAGAAAAAAATTAAAATTATTGCAGTACATTATTTTTTATTCAATGGTTGAGTTCATGTTTACATTTCATATTAATGGTTAAGAATTCATATTAGTAAGAAAAAGAATATATTAACGGTATGAAATGATATAGTAAGAAAAATAATACATTATAACAGTATGAATTGGTAATTATTTTCATGATTTGTTGGTACATGCTAAAAAAGTTCAAACTAATTAACGATTATTTGCATCAAAGATCATTTTCAATATGAGATGCCTCTGCTACGGATGGCTGAACATTCATGACAAATCCCTGGCATTTCATTTTCAATACGAGGTATACTTTTTATATGTCTATAAGATTTTGCTTGTAGACTGAAAGGGTCAACACAATAACAGGAAGTTATCAAGCCTCTGCAACATTTTACAAAATAAACTTAAAAGGGTCAACAAGGATTATACTGGAATATATGTGTGTGGAATTGTATTCACATCCATATTTTTCAAAACTATTTTTAGACCATCTGTCCCTCCTCTTCTTTATTTTATTGGTCCTTATAACTAAAATTTGTCAATTTTATTATTTCTCTCATCAATCTCAAAATCAACTGAAAAACATATTTTTACTAATATCATTACCCCATGTAAGTTTGTGTAATTCTACATCAACATTTTAACTTATGCTAATTTTACACACCTACTCCCCATTCAACCGCATAAACTTACCATTTCTTCTTCTTGACTTCTTCCACTATACCGCACCTTAAATGGCTCTAAAATCCAAGATTTATTTCAGTCTTCTTATTTCGTTTATGGAATTGCAGTGCCAAACTTCAGTCGTCGGATCTCTACAATTCCACCAGTGGTAACAATTTAATAGTATAAACGAAACAATCAGCCATTCATGTAATTATTCAAGGCCTTCTTTTGTTATGATTGTTATTGTTACGTTCAAGTGTTCAATAAGCAATTTACTGTTACACTTGGGATGAAGGCATTTTTGCTTACAGTGGAATAGTGGATATCTGTTTTATCATTTTCGGATTAATTATTTAATTACTTTGTTATTTTTTTAGTTAGTTAATTAGATATTTAATGTAAAACAAAACGGGTTAAAGATTATCCATTGTTGGATAAAGGGTCAAATTGAGAAGGTGAAAACCCAAGGCATTGATTTGCACATCCACGGATTAGAAGTGCTTAGAAGTCAAGCTCCAGTTTAGTGGGTTTTCATGCTGCTAACTATCACATGATGCTTCCATATCCTCTATTTGGCCAACTAAATAAATATGAATCTATTATGAATAAAAAAAATAACTAAATAAATATGAATCTTTTATGAACAAAACAATAATATGTGAAGCTGTATTGTCGGTGTTATAACATACTCAAAGCCATTCAAGAGGATTTCAAAATTATTTTGGTGCTAATTCGTGCTAACAAATTTTTATTGTTTTCTCCATAGCATGTTAAGTCTCAACGAGCATATTAATAAAAATTTATCCATTAGAAAAAATGAATTTGTTCACATTGTTCTTCACGTCCGTGGTGCCTACGTACTGGTTTTGATAAATACAAATCCACCTATACATTAGGCATACATGATAGCACCTGAGTGTGCTAAAAAAAATTATGTTTCCAAAATATTTACCCTGTTGGACCAGCAAAACCAAAAAGTCACCATGATTCATAAGAACCATAAAATTAATCTTTTCATCCTAATTTCTTGCAGGAAAAGAAAAACACCAACTTACAGATAATAAAGTAAACGCCAATTTACAGACATTTAAGTAAACATCAGTACATACATAGAGCATAAGAAGGACAGGATCAATCTAAACAACTGAAGAAGATCTAACATTTCCAGCTTGTCTGAACAATGTGCCACTTTGAAATTCATAATCACGCTACCTACTGTCTAGCAAAGTCGAAAGGTTTTCATAAAATTATCCTAATATTCAACATAAATGGAACCCAATTAAACTGGAAGCTCACCGATTTCTGGGTTCGAACAGGGAGAGGCAGCGACGACGAGGCTTGAGCCGGAGCGATGGCGATTTGGGCGATTTAAGGAGATTTGGGAAAGGGCGATTTAGGGCGATTTAGGGGAGAGCGATGACGATTTTAGGGAACGCGGCGATTTGGGAGAGAGATGGAGTTAATAATTTTAGGGAACGTGGCTCTTTGTGAAGTGTGGAGGGAAACTTTCTTTTCTGAAACGTTGTGAAGGGAAGACCCACCTTTTCTCCTTTGCCTAACAATTTATCCCGCCTCTTTTTTCTTGGGCGTTAGTGCCTACACGCATCAAATTAATACCCTTCACCCATTTATTCGAACACCCAACAAATTACTCCTTCACCAACCCACACCCATTTCAATAATTTTAACTAAACTTAATACTGTGAAACAACTTTTCTTCTTCCTCAAATTTATTATTAACTTGAATGTACGTGTGATCTAATTTCTAGTTTACAACAACAAATTGAAATAGAAACAAAAATAGTTCACAATGTTTTATGTTTTTGACGACTTAGAGTGTTTTCAACAACAAAAACCGAGAACTTTAGATTAATGAAGAGACATGTTGTACCAAAGTTAAAATAACTGTTCTATATGCAAGTGAGTGACGGCAATAGATGGCTGCCGGCATGCAATAGGCCCCCAGCTTATTGAGTGGTTCGACTAATAGTCCACTCCCTGACAAAATCTCCTGCTTGCTTCCTTCATCGACCGCTCATTCCTTCTAAGGTTTTCTCGCCTTGTCTCAACAGGATCTGACCACCGACGCCTACCTGTCCCTGCAAAAGAAAGCTTCATCTGCATCGTTTCACTGCAAAGTCTGACAAAAGACGCGCTCATCTGACAAAACTACAATAACCACTCCATGTCCTTTGTTGTCATCAGAGCACTTCTGCAGCAACCACTCTCTGAATCCATTTCATCTGCTCCTGCACAAAGTATACTCAAGGTACTAGTACGAAGCCTGTGCCGATGGCATGGGTGCAAATTTCATCTTTTCTATAATTTATTATGATATTTGCTGCACGAATGCGAAGTTTGATTGGTGTAAAACTTAGATGTAAATACATATATATTGATACATACACATAATTTAATATCTAACATATTTCAACGTGGAATGAATATTTGCATTGTCCACTGTAAAGCTCCTATTCGGTCCATTTTCATATAATATTCAATCAAATGTTCTGTTCCAATGATGTGGTGATATATAACATGTCTTTTAAAAAGTAGCATTAGACACCATTTTAACTATAAGTTATCATATTCCAAATTTAAAACTTATGGGTACATTTTATTATCCATACTTTTGAAGTACAGTACATAATGTAGAAAATATCCGTGTGTTAAAATGCAAGATGCTTGAATACAAAAATATACATGCAGCCAAGAATTAAATTACAAAATCATAATCGATTAAACCATTGATTTATTTTAGAGACAGTTTGGCACAGGTCCCTAATAAGTTTCAAAATACACAAAAACCCAGTAAAAAAAGTTTGTAAATTAGGTCCCTAGAATTAAGTTACCGAATAATGGCATACACTTATGCAATTATTCAGTGAATAATTGTAGACATTTATGCAATTATATCAAAAAATTGCAGACATTTCCACAATTATTCACTGAAAAATTGCAAAAATTTCCGTAATTTTTTCAAAAATTTGCGGAAAATTCCGCAATTATTCACCGAAAAATTGCGGAAATTTCCGCAATTATTCACCGAAAAAATTGCATAAATTTATGCAACTTTTGGATATAATTGCATAAATGTCTGCAATTATTCGGTGAATAATTGCATAACTATATGCAATTACTTAGTAACTTAATTCTAGAGACCTAATTTACATACTTTTTTTTACTGGGGTTTTTGTGTATTTTGAAACTTATTAGGGACCTGAGCCTAATATTGACTTTATTTTAACTATACCCATTTGGAAATGCCATGCATTGTCGTGCTTTTATTATACCTTTGGAAATGAGTCAATTGTGAATGGTACTTCTTTTTATTACTGTCATCTCTTCAACTAACCAAGAGGAGCCCTAGGAAAAAGAAAGTTGCACAAAGATATAATCTTAAAAATGGATGAGGCAATGCTAGACCCAGCAACGCCAAGAAAAGTTAAAAACAAAATAGTTAATCTAATCAAAAATAGCATTAACGCATTTGCTTATGAAAAAGCACACAGTATTATACATAACTATATCTAGCATATCTATATAGTAAAAATAAATCAATGAAATTTGTTATTTGCAAAATTCTAAATAGCCTAGTGCTAAACATTTACTATCATGATAAGCTAATAATTCCAGTGTAATAAATTAACCTCCAGAAGTCAAATTCAAAGATCCGATGGTTGTTTGGTTGTACCAAATGACGAGCTATGTAATCAGATGCGATCTCGTATGTGACGACCCGGAATTTCTAACAATTTAAATTTGAATAGTTAATTGATTTTAAAATATTTAAAAGTTAAGTTTAACTTGAATTCAAGACATCAATATTTACTTGATAATTAAATTATCGAATTATATAATTCGAAATTGGGTAAGATGTTAAATATGGAATTTTAAGCCGGCTAGAAATAATTTGAAGGCTTATAAAACTTATAATGATGATACTAAAGATAATAGAATGGTTGAAATTTAAATTAAAGGTGATTTGTTCAGTTTTAATAATATATCGTTTAAATTGAATTTAAAAATAGTATTCCGAGGCACGGTCTCGGAATTCGACGAAACTGGTTCCATTGGATCCGTAATAGTTAGTTATTATCGGATTTCAAATTTAGTAGCAATCTGAGTTGTCGTTTGACCCTGGCAACTCAAAACGCATAGAAACTATTTTAATCGATTTAATTTAAAATTGATCGTTTACTTCCGTAACTCGCGCATATGATCGAATTAGCTTCCGAAATACGTTCCATTGTGTTCGGAATGCGGGTAAAACCTTATAATCACCTAGCGGCATTCCTTAAGAGGAGTTCAAAATTCTAAATGGCAATTAACGAGACATTTTGAACGTTTTATAATATAATAAATTTATGGTCAAACAGTCAAAGATATTTTCATTTACCAATCGTATTCAAGAAGCCATCCCCAACCCTATATCATATTTCCGTCCCCCTCTATAATCTAAAAACAGGAATGGAACTCAAAAAAAAAGAGGCGACCGGGCTAAGAATAGTCGAACGAAATCTTCATCAAATCGAGTGCGATCTGGCAACTTCGAGCGGCAGGAGGGAGGCATTTCAGTCGCGAGGCAGTGGGAGTGAGCGTCGTTCAATCTGGGATAGCACGCGCACGCAACTCCGGAGGTCAGGCGAGGTGATGCTCGAGACGCCGTAGGCGCGTTCAAGCATGTCGGCTAGGGATGCTGCGATGGATATTTGGTATCGATGGTAGTATTGGGGCGCGAGGCGATTCCGGCTAGGGTTTCGAACAGTGTTTTCATTATTCTAGTGAGGTATATTTTCATATAATTTATTTATTTAATTTAATTTTTTTTGTATATATATACATTTTACAGAGAGAAAAAAATTTATATAACAGTATGTTTTATTTAAACAGTGATTTAGAAGATTTATATGTATATGTTAGGTAATGAAATGTAATAATTAGGCATACGAATGCAGATTCCCGAATTTATACATATACAGATTTTGAAAGATAAAAATGTTGATTTCGAAGAAAAAAAAAGGGCAGCTCTGTTCTTTTTATGTATATATATATAAAGGAAAGTAAACCATATATATATAATTTTAGATAAGATTTTGGAATATATATAAGGATATTAAAAATGTTTGAAGGTGAATAATTAGTTTAATTAACTAATTAATTATTTTGGGTTACCAAAGATTATTTTAAAAGAAAACTTAGTTTTAAATTTATTTTTAGTTAAATAAATTTATTAAGAAATTAGTTTATAAAAAATCATTGCATAATTAAAATTACCAAACGAAAATTGGATTATTCGATTATTTCGAATATTAATGAATTGTATAATTGCTTATACAAGGTCAAAATCTGAAAGAAATCAAGCCGGAATGGAATTGGGTTGCAAATTAAAAAGCAAGGTGAGTAAATCTCACTCTGTTGGATTTTTATTTAAATTTAAATGGTTAAATTTAAATAATTGGTTGAATGATTGAGTTGATTGGATGTGCACTGATGATCTGGTGACTTTGGTTTTGGTTGGTTCTCGAGTTAATTGTTTCTTGACTCGAAGTATTCGGGTTTTAAATTGTTTTAGACTTAAATTATAAATAAGTGAATGTTCTTCATTTTAAAGTTAATAAGGGTTTAATGATTTATGAATCATTAAAATAGTAGGGTAATTAAATGGATAACTAATTAATTCAAATAATTAATGATTTGGGTTAATTAACTTAGTAATTAAGGATTGAATTAAATAATTTAGTTTTTAAGTTAATTAATTTAGTGTAAGTAATTCAGAATAATCATTGGAAGGTTTGATAAGTAATTACTTAATGTAATTAATAAATTAAAATTACTTTGTGTAATTAATCAAGAGATTAATTTAGATAGTTAAATAAAGGAGTATTAATTTATTTAATGAAGTAAATAAAAAGATAGTTAATGACAGGTTGAGATTAACCGAGAATGATTAATATTGTGGTTAATTAAAGTAATAAATTTAGATTAGGATAAATTTAAGATATGATTGGAAATCATTAATTTATATAATTAACGATGTAATTAAAGATTGGTTAATTAAGATTGATTAATCCATAATAAGTGACTTATAAGATGTTAATTAAAATAAGTAATTAAGAATTTATGTAATTAAAATTTGTTAATTAATTCATGAAGTAATTAAGATTGCTTATTGATTTTGATTAAGAACAATTAATATTGTGAAGTTAATTTAAGGTAATTACTCGAACGTAATTGAAGGATAATTAATCCAGGGTGATTAATTAAGATGAAATGAAGGGATGATTGATTAATTGATTTGAAATTAATTAATGTTTAATGAAGAAATCTAAGTGGTTGAGGTTAGTAATTCAATCAGGATTAATAAAATTAAATTGGTATGTGATTAAGCGTTACTTATGGATGATTGAATGCTTTGAATGAGTCGATATCTCTAATATGAAATGTTGTGTATTTCATTTGGATAACTTGGGTTAGGATGACATGAGACTGAAAGAGACCGGGTTCGGGTATTAGGAAATACCCGAAACCACTTCGAATTTATATAGATTGATATGTGAAATCTATAGGCTAGAATGAAGAGATTTAAAGGAATTGGACTATTTAAATCTAAACCTTGGTACTTAGAAAATGAATGTGTGAAATAAGTGATGTCTATAATAAATTGTGGCTTTTTGAAATATCTTCGAGTTACCCGGGTTTTATATAAGTTGTATGCTTTATATTCCATGTTAGATGGGTTTACTTACGCTGGTCTCCAGCCTGACCCGGGTGTTACTTTGGTGTAATGCTCGGGTCAGACCGAGTATTACAGATTTTCAGGTAGGGACGTTCTCGAGCTCAGGAGGCGAGCTGGATGACAAGAACGTATGGAGTATTTCCGCTGTATTTTATTGTTGTATATCTGTGACATGATAATTGTGTATATTCAGTGTCTGTATAGATGTGTAACTCTGATGTATAAAAATGTAATCGACAGAATATTATTCTTTTCTAAACTGTTATTATTTGATATTATATTTTGATCCGCTGTGAATGTGAGATGTTGGTGTTTCTGATCTTCTTCTTTTTCTATCTCTTTCTTCTTTTCATAACTATCTGGAATTTTCGGGATCAAAAATTTCGGGTCGTTACAGTTGGTATCAGAGCTGAAGGTTAAGCGAGAACCTTGGCTCTGGTGGAGATCACTCATTAAATAGAGTCCGTAGTACTCTAGGATGAGTTGAGTATATATATATGAGCGCGTACTTGTTATTTTCTTATATAAGGATTTTAAATGATTTTATATAAGGATATATTTTGATACATAAAGCAATATTTCCCTCTAATAAATATTAACGTGATTGGTTGTTAAATTATTGGAATTAAGTTAAGAAGTAATATAATACAACAAAATTGAATCTTGAATTGGAATTAAATTGAGTGGTAACAGAAAATACAACCAAATTAAAATTTAAATTAATTAAAAATGAAATTCTAGAATTAGAACTCAGAAATTAAATTGTTTAAAAACTTTAAATAAAGGTTAATTTGGTTTAAAGAGTTAAACCAACCTTTGAGAATTTAACTCGAATTTATATAATTCGACATGGTTTAAATTTGAAGTTGGAATTGAATTCATTCAAATTGAATCTGATTTGAATTAATTGGATTTGAGATTGAAGATGTATAAGTTTAAAATTTTAAATGGAAGACTTGAATTGGATTGAATTGAAATGATTGGAATTGAAGTGGGTTCAATTGATATTAGTCGAAATTGATTGGAATAATTTGAAATCATAATTAAAGTTGAACAGTTTTAAAATCAAATGGAATTTAATTTGAAGTTGGAAAGAAACTGAGAATTGATTCAACTTGAATTGGGATTAAATCAATTTCAATGGAAATTGAAGATTATTCAAATTGGATTTGAGTCAATTTAAATGGAAATGGAAATTTAAATTGAATGGGTAGGGAAGTGAACAGTTTTGACTCTCAACTATTTTCAATATAAATTGTTTTAATATAAACTGTTTTTAATCTATTTTCCTATGAATTTACTATATATTACCTTTCTTTTTAAACTCAAACTATTTTCTACTTATTCAGCAATTATTTTTGGAACTATTTAACAATTTTTCAACTGTTTTATAAACTAATTATTATTTTTCAACTATTTTACAAATTAATTGCTATTTCACAACTATTTTGCAATTATTTAAAATTTCTGAAACTATTTAACTATTTTCTCACTATTTTACAATTAGTTAACTATTTTACAACTATATTTCAAACTCATAATTGTTTTTTTCAACTACTTTCTATTTTAAAATTTTCAAGCTATTTTCTAAATATAAACTGGTCGGAGTTCAAACTGTTATTGGTTAAACACCCAACTGAGATTAGGATTGAAGTGATAATCCAAATGGGGATTAAGGCAATTGTAAATAAGTGAATAGAAATTAAAGGAAATGTGAATGGAAAGGAAATTGATTTGGCTAATAATCAATGAAGATAATTACGTAGGATGTACGTATATTATTCCATTCGCATAGTGATTTGATCCAGATTCGAGCACAGAATTTCGAGATAGTTTATCGATCCGAGTTGGGATTTTTCACTCGATTTTCGACGGCGAACCTGGATATGGATTTTAGATTGGTTTTGGATATTCTCTATCATAGTTGTGACTATGCATGGAGAATAACGGTTTCTGATCAAGAAACCAAATCTAAGTCCGCACTAGGAAGTCGGGTGGACAATACTAGTTCGAAAGTGAAATTGTGTGATCGAGTGAGCGATCAGATTGATATAGCGTACGGATGATTTGTGTACATCGTACGGGTTTGAATGAAATTGAAATTGGAAATTTATGGATAAGAACTGTAAAATGGTCTTTGAAATGAAGAGTATATTTTGTGAAATTTATAATGAAGTAAAGTGGAAATTGGATATTTCTATGGTAAAAATTTGCCTTATGGAAGTAAATAATTTGGTAAGTGACTTTATAGAGTAATCAAATTTGAATATTTGATTTGGAATAAACAAAGTTACATATCTTTGTTATATATATGATAAAACTCCCCTTGTTGAATCTTTTGCCAGAAGAAAAGGATTTTTGAAAATATTTGAAGTATAGAAAGGAAATTTATATAAGTTTGAAGTGATCCAAAGATTTTTAAAGTTATATATATATTTATATGTATATATATAAAGGATCTTATGAGGATTTTGGAAAAAGGTTTTGGGGACCTTTGGATTTGGAAAGGCTTTTGATTTTTGGGTAAAATCAATATTGGTATTTGGAAAGCCTAGTTTGAGAATTATCGATTTTGGGATAATCGATTTTGTGTAAAGGAGCTTTGTATGAGTATGAGATCATACTAGGTGTATGATTTGAAAGATACTATATGTGTATAGTATAAAGTGTTTTGATGATGGCTCTGGGGAAAAAGGCGCTCCCTTGAAATGAACTTCTCAGGAGTACCACCGGGTGGTGCTGCCTTGAGCCCCAAGGGGGGTTCTAATGTTGATCCTGTGAGGAGTCCGGACAAAACTAGTTCCTGGGGATCATGAGTAGAAGTTTACCATAGCGAAAGTCGTGTGTGTCGATGAGAGCCAACAGTCCACGTTTGATTTTATATCGGTAGACTGCGACCTATGGTAACATAGTGAAAGTCGTGTGTGCCGCTGAGAGCCAACAGTCTGCGTTTGATTTTATATCGGTAGACTGCGTGTAACGACCCAGAATTTTGAACAGATTAAATTGAAAATATTTAATTAATTTTAAATATTTGAACGGTAATTTAATTTGAATCCCCAATATAACTTTGAATTTGGCGATTAAATTATAAAATTTAAATCTATTGATAGTCGAATAAAAATATGAATCTTCAATTCTAAGTTGAAGAAAAATATTTCAAAAGCTTTTAAAATTTATATTGATGATACTGAAGATAATAGAAGCTTCAGAATTAAATTTGAAAGTGATCTGTTCAGTTTTGAAATTATATCGTTTGAATCGATATTTAAAAATAGCCGTCCGAGTCACAGTCTCGGAATTCGACGAAACCAGTTCCATTGAGTCCGAAATATTGAATTATTACCGGAATCCAAATTTCGTATTTTTCGGAGTTGATATGTGAGCACACGGTGAGAAAACGCATTGAATTTTTATCGAAATTCAATTTAAATTTAAATTGTAATTAGTCAAACCTCAG
Source organism: Allium fistulosum (assembly GCA_030737815.1). Lineage (NCBI taxonomy): Eukaryota > Viridiplantae > Streptophyta > Magnoliopsida > Asparagales > Amaryllidaceae > Allium > Allium fistulosum. The sequence continues at coordinate 170,208,060 of CM060904.1, read as the reverse complement.
CACGTTTCATTCCATTTATCACGCCTTAAATCACGCCGAAGACCATGAAATTTTTCGTGCAAACCATACTCCTCTCTGATAAATCTCGTTTCCCCTCTCTTTCAATCTCATTCAAACGAAACCTTAAAAGAAAAAAAATGGCAGAGCCAAAGTCTCTCGTTTCAATTCAAATTTAAAAATGGCCGAGCAAACGTATTCGTTCGAATAAAAAAAAAGGATTTCAATTGCGTTCTCCCTCTACTATCAAAACCAAATTCGAAGCCTCTCTCTCTTAGTTTAAAAAAAAAGAAAAAAAAAGAAAAAAAAAAGACAATGGCCGAAGCCTGGGAGTAGAAGCACGAAACGGCAAGGGCGGCATGGAGCTCGCGAGTAGTGTCGCGATTTGGGGAAGATGGGATTCGCGACTCCCTGTAGCGATGGCGACGATGGCACTCTCGAGCAGGCGCGCGTAGGGGGTTACGATTTGGAGTGTCGTGATGGTGGATGGGTAGCGTGGCAGAGGCGACGTGTTGGGGTTCTGAGATGGGGGGCGGTCGCGATCGACCTAGGGTTTCGCGCGCGGCTGTGGGGTTTCGCGATAATACGATCGAGGGCGTGGGTTTGGCGACTGGGAGCAGTGAAGTGAGGTAACGATTTTTCTTTATTTAATTAATTGCGTATATAATGGGAAAAATATATATATATATATAATTACAGTAAGGTATTTATAAATTGTTTCAATTTAATTTAAATTTGGAAATTAAATTGTTTGATAAGTTTATTTAAATTCGTTTATTTGTTAGAAAATAATTTATTTAAAAGGAAGATTAAAAATCAAATTGTTATATAAAAAATTTAATCATTTGTTAAAGAGAATTAGTTTGAAATTAAAATAAATTGGCAATCGGAAAATATTTTATTAAAAGAAATTGGTTAATTTAAAACTATCAAAACAGGAAATTTATTATTCGACCTATTCGAATATTAATAAATTGTATAAATATTTATACAAGGTCTATAAATCAAGAAAACGAGCTGGAATGGGAATGGATTGCAAACTAAAAAGCTAAGGTGAGATTTTCTCACTCAAATGAAAATTGGATTTTACAGTTATTGATTTGATTGATTGACTGTTTGGATGTGATATTAGATATAGTAGGATATATCTATATATATTGGATTGATTGATTTCCCGCCTTGTATAGCGGATGAGACCCTATTGCGCCGTTAGTAAGCGGATGATATTTTTATAAAATCCATATACCGCGATATTCCACCTCGAAGTGGAATTGGTATTGTACTAACATCTGTGGATGCAGGGAAGCAGGTTGGAGGGATCCAACTGGATTCCTCACCAGTATTTATTTGATTACAGATATTGTGATATTTGTTGATTATCATATTGATATATGATGTTGCTGTCGTGATTGATTATTTGGTGTTGTTGCATCATTGGATTCAATTTTTGAAGTTTAAAAATAACGATATTATTTTTAAAGGGATTTTAAAGTGATTTTTGAAAGTATACGTTTTATTGAATTTTGGGATTGATTCATTTTAAATAAATAAATGTTATAATTTTCGTGTTATGAAAAGTATGAAATTTGTGGAATATAAGCGAAAAGTAATTTTTGAAATAAAAAGTTGATTAATTTGTAAAATGGCTTAAATTGGGATTTTGGCATTTAAATGAGATATGAATGGAATTTGTTAATAATGAGATTTATAAGTTGAAGTTTTTTTATAAATAGAAATGGAATTTATAAACGTTGTTTTATAAATCCGAAACCAATTGAATTTGGTAATTTAAACGTAGAAGTTATTAAAGGAGATATATTCGTGATTTTGGACAGCGAATTATCCTTTAAGTTAAATGTTGTAAATAATAAGAGTTGGTTGGGAATTTTATCCACGATTTTGGATAGTGGATAATTCTTGAAATAAAATGTGTAAAAAAATATTGAAATTTGGTTAGTGAAGTATATTCACGATTTTGGACAGTGAATATATTGTTAAGTAAAATGGATATTGTTTTGGGGAAGTGACATTAAAAATGAAGTTAATTGTTTTAACGATGTTTTAAAATGAGTTGACTATCGAAATCATAGATTTCAACATTCATTATTGAAATAGACGTTTTTGAGGAAGAAGGAAATGGTGGACTATAACACTGATGTTATAGTAAATGATTTCCGAAAGGAAATGTTTTTATCTAGTATTGGGATTTATATATCTATCTTAATTTCGAATCCCTATACTAGTGATTTTGAGTCGTCGTAACGATGTTTTACGTAACATTCGTTTTGACTCAAATAGTTGTTGTTATAGTAAATGATTTCCTTAAAGAATGAAATATATACTTAATTTTGATTTAAGTATATCGAATATTTTCAAATGTTGAAAATTAATAGATTTGTGAATTACTTATTATTAAATAAGCATGGAAATGTTTTCCAATATGAAATGAAACATTTTGAGATTTTATCTTCTTAAAGATAAATCAAAAGTGAATATTGAAATCGATTTGAAAATCGTATATCAGTAGATATTTGAAATATAAATTCACCATGGAATTTATAAAGGAAATGGAAATTCGTTTTGAAAATAAATGTTGATTTATTTTTGAAGTGTGGAAATTTTATATCTAGTAAAGATATTTTGGAAGATAAAATTATTTGGAAAATTATTTGGAATCTGATGATGTTGCGCATCTTTATTGATAGTTAAATAACCGACTATCAATAATTACCTTGAATAGGTATTTGTTGTGAATTGGATGAATTTGAATGCCACACTTATTTTTGAATAAGCGCTCACTATTCGGGTTAGCCGGGAAAGGACCATGGGGTCGTATAACCCATTCCGAATATGTGATACGTCGTTATAGATTGCATTTGAAGACCGGATATTTTTGAAAACGGAAGGATTACCGTCGAGTTACTCTACATCGGCTGATCTCCGATTTAGAGGTTTTATCACCCTTAGTGATGGGAAGTCCGGATGTGATTAGAAAATTATCCGGATGTGCAAGGGCTTCGTGAGAAGTGCCTTCGGTTCTGTTCGATCCCGGAACAGACTTGTATGGCTGTGTGTCCGACGTTACAAATTGAGATATAAAGCTGATTTCTTTCAAATACATTTCTGTTGGTGGCGGAGAATTTATTCTCTTAGCTTAACACCCTTCTCTGAGACGTATGAGCTCAGAGGTTATGTAGTTGAAGGTTATCAGCGATATACTCCCAATTTGGTAACGTGGCATGCTGAGTGTTGCTGTGAAATGATCATTGTTTGATCATTTGTGATATGATCATTTAACTTTGTGATCATTTCTTTGATCATTTGTTTGACCCGAAGCATGGCTTTGTGAAAAAGCGTAGCTTTGTGGACGAGACTTCGTCAGGGCCTCAACAACCCGGAAATGGTCGAAACAGGAATGTTGCGGCAAGGTTATGAGGGTCGCGCCCTTTAGGGTATGTCATTTCCTTCTGGAAAGGGGTGGTATCATGGTATGGAGCCCATATACTTACTCATGTGGATACACTTTATTTATTATGTGTGATGTTGGTTATCGAGCGCTCGGATAAAGGTCCCAAAGGACCGGGGGATGACATATTCGTGAGTTACCTAGTTACAGGGGTAACCCGACCTTGTTTGGCAGAGAGCAGTTTGTCTCTCGGGACGTCCAGCCAGTGGCGATCCCATTCCGTAGTAGGAAAGGAAGTTCCTCAGCCTGACCATTTGTTGGAAATCCAATTCCCAATACGGAACTTGTATGGTTTTAGTTGTAGAACCTGCCATTTACTTATGGTGGCGCCCCACTGTTTAGATGGTAGCTATAGTAGGCATACGATACTGGTCGTATGCTGGCTAAGATTAATATTATACTTTCGAAATGTTTTCTACACTAGACATTAATAATAATAATCCAATGATTGGCGTAGTAAGCATATTTGACTATCATAAGAAGAAATCTCCTCCAATTCTGCGTTTGCATTGTGTGTGTGGCGGGAGGTCTTATGGTAGTTTCATTTTCCAAAAGCATTGCAAATCTGTTTTATTTTCTTTGTGAAAAATAACTGTTTTACAATTTCATACCAGTCACCATGACTGACTCGGAGTTTATTGTTTCCCTTTTAAACTCTGGGTGCCCATAATTTTCCACACGGACAACCTAGAGTTATGTTATCAGGATATTCTGGATATTCTGGAGCTTAGGAAGCAAGCTGGATGGCGTAACGTACATCCGTATTTGTTTATTTATTCCGCTGTGTATCCTGTATGAGGACAAGTTTATATAACTGTCCATGGTTGTACTGTGTTGTATATTGACTCTGATTGATGTATGTATAAACTGATATAGTTCTTTGTTTTAAAAGACTAATGATTATTTATTATATATTGTTCCGCTGCGATATGTGAGATTCTGATATTGTTTCTGTTTATGGTGTTTTTCTGTTGTTCTTCTTTTCTTTTTCTTTTATCTTTTCTTCTACCTCTTCTTTTAAACCCTTAGAATTTGGTTTTCCGGCATTCGTTTGCTCGGCAGTTGATACAGTGGACGTATCGATGTCGATTTTCGGAAGTCGAAGAATCGGGTCCTTACAACGTGGTATCAGAGCATATGGTTAAGCGACAACCCTGCTCTGTTGGGTGTTACTCATTAGAGATAGTGTCAGTAGTACTCTAGAATGAGTGTGAGTGTAATAATAGATATGAGCGCGTATTTGTTATTGAATATAAAATTGTTTTGTATTGTGTTGACTTATCGGTTGATTGTTTATAGATTCTGGTCGGTGCAGTCTAGCTAACTGTAATCGATAGGGATTTCTAAACTCTTAAACAAGATAAACCGACACAGTATTGATTTTAAATAGGGTAAATGAAATAATTTTGCCCAAAACTATTTTTGTATAGAAAAGAAATGATTTTTCTATGAATTATCATAGTATATGGATGTTTGGTTGTTATAAAATAATAACATTGAATTATTATCATTGTTATATGAAATGGAATGAGAAATTAAAATAATAACCAAAGATTTGGAGATAAATTCAATTAACAAATGAAATTTATAAATGCGAATTGAAGCATAAGGAAATGAATTCGTATACAAATGAAATTTGAGAATATAAATTATAAATGTGATTTGTAATTTGAAACGGAATTCCAGAGAAGTTTTTGGAAATGTAATTGAAAGAATTTGGAAATTTTAGAATTAAATTCCTTTTTGATTTAAAAATGAATTTCAAAGGTTTTGAAAAGTATTTTGAAGTAATAAAAAGCTCTAAACTCTTTTCGGTCACTGGAAAATAATTCCGATGATGATCACGACATCACCAGTGTTCATTTTCGGGTTTCCAAAAGAGGAATTGGTGCCAAATTGTTTTAAATGGAAGTTGTTTGGAAAATTTGGGTTTTGTTTTGGAAATTCAAAGGATAAATTGAATTGTTTCAAAATGATTTGAAATGTTGGTAAGACTCTGGAATACTATATAAAAATATTTATGAAATATTATTAAGTCGATAACTTATAGAATTTGAATATTGATAAAATAAATTCAATTTAAAGAATGGAGTTAAATTAAAGTAAGTATAAGTGAATAAATTTGAATGAAATAAAATTGAATGTTAAAATTCATTTTGAATTCGTAAGTAAATAAAACTGGAATTGAAACTGAATGTAGAAAACACATTTGAATAAATGAATTAGTAATTGGAACTAATCTAAAATAGTGCACTTGTGAATGAAAGATAATCGATAAAATCAATATTCAGAAGATAAACTGAATCCAAATTAAGTTGAAATTGTGAATTGAATTCAAATGAAATTTGAAATATGAAATTGAATGAAAATAGATATGTAACTTCAATAGTGAAGTAAAAATGTATAAGAAGTATATATTGAAAATTTTGTAATAGAATGTGCAAAATAGTTTGAATGTTGTACCTAGATATTATGGCTAGTAGGATATACAGGTGTATTAAAGGAAATGGAATTGGAAATTTGATTTTCAAAGATAAATTTGAATTGCTCGACAAAAGGTAAGTATTTAAATTTCAATATGAGATTTGCTGATTTCTTGTCTAGCCGCTTGGCTTTTTCTTTTCTTTTTGAAATCTGAGTCCGTAGGGACGTTTTGTAGTAGTGCCGTGTTAGCCGCGCAAAGGAGACGCTGGCGAAATTTTTCGAAAATTTCGAGTGTTAGAAAATTTTTGAGAAAATTTTGAAAGTTAAAAAATATTTGAATTTGAATTTTGAAGTAAAACAATGTTGTTTTGAAACTTATAATTGAAGTTGGAAATTTAGTTGAATTGATAATGAATCTTTAGTAGAAAGATTTGTTTAAAAAAAAAAATTGATAAAACTATTGGATGTGAAAAAAATAGTAGACGAGCTAAGGACCATTTTTCCTAACTTGTAATTTCGGGACGAAATTCTTTTAAGGAGGGAAGATTGTAATGACCCAGAATTTTGAACAAATTAAATTGAAAATATTTAATTAATTATAAATATTTGAACGGTAATTTAATTTGAATCCCCAATATAACTTTGAATTTGGCGATTAAATTATAAAATTTAAATCTATTGATAGTCGAATAAAAATTTGAATCTTCAATTCTAAGTTGAAGAAAAATATTTCAAAAGCTTTTAAAATTTATATTGATGATACTGAAGATAATAGAAGCTTCAGAATTAAATTTGAAAGTGATCTGTTCAGTTTTGAAATTATATCGTTTGAATCGATATTTAAAAATAGCCGTCCGAGTCACAGTCTCGGAATTCGACGAAACCAGTTCCATTAAGTCCGAAATATTGAATTATTACCGGAATCCAAATTTCGTATTTTTCGGAGTTGATATGTGAGCACACGGTGAGAAAACGCATTGAATTTTTATCGAAATTCAATTTAAATTTAAATTGTAATTAGTCAAACCTCAGCACGTTTCGTTCCATTTATCATGCCTTAAATCACGCCGAAGACCACGAAATTTATCATGCAAACCATACACCTCTCTGATAAATCTCGTTTCCCCTCTCTTTCAATCTCATTCAAACGAAACCTCAAAAGAAAAAAAATGGCAGAGCCAAAGTCTCTCGTTTCAATTCAAATTTCAAAATGGCCGAGTAAACGTATTCGTTCAAATAAAAAAAAAAGGATTTCAATTGCGTTCTCCCTCTACTATCAAAACCAAATTCGAAGCCTCTCTCTCTCTCAGTTTAAAAAAAAAAGACAATGGCCGAAGCCTGGGAGTAGAAGCACGAAACGGCAAGGGCAACATGGAGCTCGCGAGTAGTGTCGCGATTTGGGGAAGATGGGATTCGCAACTACCTGTAGCGATGGCAACGATGGCACTCTCGAGCAGGCGCGCGTAGGGGGTTACGATTTGGAGTGTCGCGACGGTGGATGGGTAGCGTGGCAGAGGCGACGCGTTGGGGTTCTGAGATGGGGGGCGGTCGCGATCAACCTAGGGTTTCGCGCGCGGTTGTGGGGTTTCGCGATAATACGATCGAGGGCGTGGGTTTGGCGACTGGGAGCAGTGAAGTGAGGTAACGATTTTTCTTTATTTAATTAATTGTGTATATAATGGGAAAAATATATATATATATAATTACAGTAAGGTATTTATAAATTGTTTCAATTTAATTTAGATTTGGAAATTAAATTGTTTGATAAGTTTATTTAAATTCGTTTAGTTGTTAGAAAATAATTTATTTAAAAGGAAGATTAAAAATCAAATTGTTATATAAAAAATTTAATCATTTGTTAAAGAGAATTAGTTTGAAATTAAAATAAATTGGCAATCGGAAAATATTTTATTAAAAGAAATTGGTTAATTTAAAACTATCAATACAGGAAATTTATTATTCGACCTATTCGAATATTAATAAATTGTATAAATATTTATACAAGGTCTATAAATCAAGAAAACGAGCTGGAATGGGAATGGGTTGCAAAATAAAAAGCTAAGGTGAGATTTTCTCACTCAAATGAAAATTGGATTTTACAGTTATTGATTTGATTGATTGACTGTTTGGATGTGATATTAGATATAGTAGGATATATCTATATATATAGCAATATATACATATTGGCATATGTATATATTGGATTGATTGATTTCACGCCTTGTATAGCGGATGAGACCCTATTGCGCCGTTAGTAAGCGGATGATATTTTTATAAAACCCATATACCGCGATATTCCACCTCGAAGTGGAATTGGTATTGTGCTAACATCTGTGGATGCAGGGAAGCAGGTTGGAGGGATCCAACTGGATTCCTCACCAGTATTTATTTGATTATAGATATTGTGATATTTGTTGATTATCATATTGATATATGATGTTTGTTGTCGTGATTGATTATTTGGTGCTGTTGCATCATCGGATTCAATTTTTGAAGTTTAAAAATAACGATATTATTTTTAAAGGGATTTTAAAGTGATTTTTGAAAGTATACGTTTTATTGAATTTTGGGATTGATTCATTTTAAATAAATAAATGTTATAATTTTCGTGTTATGAAAAGTATGAGATTTGTGGAATATAAGCGAAAAGTAGTTTTTGAAATAAAAAGTTGATTAATTTGTAAAATGGCTTAAATTGGGATTTTGGCATTTAAATGAGATATGAATGGAATTTGTTAATAATGAGATTTATAAGTTGAAGTTTTTTTATAAATAGAAATGGAATTTATAAACGTTGTTTTATAAATCCGAAACCAATTGAATTTGGTAATTTAAACGTAGAAGTTATTAAAGGAGATATATTCGTGATTTTGGACAGCGAATTATCCTTTAAGTTAAATGTTGTAAATAATAAGAGTTGGTTGGGAATTTTATCCACGATTTTGGATAGTGGATAATTCTTGAAATAAAATGTGTAAAAAAATATTGAAATTTGGTTAGTGAAGTATATTCACGATTTTGGACAGTGAATATATTGTTAAGTAAAATGGATATTGTTTTGGGGAAGTGACATTAAAAATGAAGTTAATTGTTTTAACGATGTTTTAAAATGAGTTGAATATCGAAATCATAGATTTCAACATTCATTGTTGAAATAGACGTTTTCGAGGAAGAAGGAAATGGTGGACTATAACACTATTGTTATAGTAAATGATTTCCGAAAGGAAATGTTTTTATCTAGTATTGGGATTTATATATCTATCTTAATTTCGAATCCCTATACTAGTGATTTTGAGTCGTCGTAACGATGTTTTACGTAACATTCGTTTTGACTCAAATAGCTGTTGTTATAGTAAATGATTTCCTTAAAGAATGAAATATATACTTAATTTTGATTTAAGTATATCGAATATTTTCAAATGTTGAAAATTAACAGATTTGTGAACTACTTATTATTAAATAAGCATGGAAATGTTTTCCAATATGAAATGAAACATTTTGAGATTTTATCTTCTTAAAGATAAATCGAAAGTGAATATTGAAATCGATTTGAAAATCGTATATCAGTAGATATTTGAAATATAAATTCACCATGGAATTTATAAAGGAAATGGAAATTCGTTTTGAAAATAAACGTTGATTTATTTTTGAAGTGTGGAAATTATAAATCTAGTAAAGATATTTTGGAAAATAAAATTATTTGGAAAATTATTTGGAATCTGATGATGTTGCGCATCTTTATTGATAGTTAAATAACCGACTATCAATAATTACCTTGAATAGGTATTTGTTGTGAATTGGATGAATTTGAATGCCACACTTATTTTTGAATAAGCGCTCACTATTCGGGTTAGCCGGGAAAGGACCATGGGGTCGTATAACCCATTCCGAATATGTGATACGTCGTTATAGATTGCATTTGAAGACCAGATATTTTTGAAAATGGAAGGATTACCGTCGAGTTACTCTACATCGGCTGATCTCCGATTTAGAGGTTTTATCACCCTTAGTGACGGGAAGTCCGGACGTGATTAGAAAATTATCCGGATGTGCAAGTGCTTTGTGAGAAGTGCCTTCGGTTCTGTTCGATCCCGGAACAGACTTGTATGGTTGTGTGTCTGACGTTACAAATTGAGATATAAAGCTGATTTCTTTCAAATACATTTCTGTTGGTGGCGGAGAATTTATTCTCTTAGCTTAACACCCTTCTCTGAGACGTATGAGCTCAGAGGTTATGTAGTTGAAGGTTATCAGCGATATACTCCCAATTTGGTAACGTGGCATGCTGAGTGTTGCTGTGAAATGATCATTGTTTGATCATTTGTGATATGATCATTTGTTTGATCATTTATCTTTGTGATCATTTCTTTGATCATTTGTTTGACCCGAAGCATGGCTTTGTGAAAAAGCGTAGCTTTGTGGACGAGACTTCGTCAAGGCCTCAACAACCCGGAAATGGTCGAAACAGGAATGTTGCGGCAAGGTTATGAGGGTCGCGCCCTTTAGGGTATGTCATTTCCTTCTGGAAAGGGGTGGTATCATGGTATGGAGCCCAAATACTTACTCATGTGGACACACTTTATTTATTATGTGTGATGTTGGTTATCGAGCGCTCGGATAAAGGTCCCAAAGGACCGGGGGATGACATATTCGTGAGTTACCTAGTTACAGGGGTAACCCGGCCTTGTTTGGCAGAGAGCGGTTTGTCTCTCGGGACGTCCAGCCAGAGGCGATCCCATTCGGTAGTAGGAAAGGAAGTTCCTTAGCCTGACCATTTGTTGGAAATCCAATTCCCAATACGGAACTTGTACGGTTTTAGTTGTAGAACCTGCCATTTACTTATGGTGGCGCCCCACTGTTTAGATGGTAGCTATAGTAGGCATACGATACTGGTCGTATGCTGGCTTAGATTAATATTATACTTTCGAAATGTTTTCTACACTAGACATTAATAATAATAATCCAATGATTGGCGTAGTAAGCATATTTGACTATCATAAGAAGAAATCTCCTCCAATTCTGCGTTTGCATTGTGTGTGTGGCGGGAGGTCTTATGGTAGTTTCATTTTCCAAAAGCATTGCGAATCTGTTTTATTTTCTTTGTGAAAAATAACTGTTTTACGATTTCATACCAGTCACCATGACTAAATTGGAGTTTATTGTTTCCCTTTTAAACTCTGGGTGCCCATAATTTTCCACACGGGCAGCCTAGAGTTATGTTATCAGGATATTCTGGATATTCTGGAGCTTAGGAAGCAAGCTGGATGGCGTAACGTACATCCGTATTTGTTTATTTATTCCGCTGTGTATCCTGTATGAGGACAAGTTTATATAACTGTCCATGGTTGTACTGTGTTGTATATTGACTCTGATTGATGTATGTATAAACTGATATAGTTCTTTGTTTTAAAAGACTAGTGATTATTTATTATATATTGTTCCGCCGCGATATGTGAGATTCTGATATTGTTTCTATTTCTGATGTTGTTCTGTTGTTCTTCTTTTCTTTTTCTTCTATCTTTTCTTCTACCTCTTCTTTTAAACCCTAAGAATTCGGTTTTCCGGCATTCGTTTGCTCGGCAGTTGATACAGTGGACGTATCGATGTCGATTTTCGGAAGTCGAAGAATCGGGTCCTTACACTGCGACCTATGTAGGAGTGTAGAAGTTTCATTTCGACAGCGAAAATCGAGGCCGCTGAGAGCCTGCAGTTACATGGACTTTTGCTGCGACGGCAACGTAACCCTGGAATGTAACTGCGATCTGTCGTGGGTTCCATGGCGTAATTGAGAGGCCGCGGAGAGCCTGCAGTTACATGGACTTTTGCTGCGACGGCAACGTAACTCTGGAATGTAACTGTGACCATGGATGGGGGTGATGATTTCCAGAGCATTCTCACCAAAGATATTTCCTCTATTTTCAAAAACTGTTTTCTATAATTTCAATAAAATTATTTTCCAAGTATTTTCACTGGATGTTGAAAATGGGTCTACTAAGTACTTATAAATTTTCAGTCCTACGCCTGATCAACGTATGACTGAATTTCTATGAGAACAAGGATGGACTGGTTGAGACATCGAGTTATAAGAAGTATTTTTATAAAAAGCTATTTCAATAATATTATTTGAATTTAAAAGCATTTCTAAAATTTTAAAATAAAGGTGTTGGAATTTTGGAATTTTTTTTTAACTCGGTTGAATAAAATGAATTGTAAGTTAATAATGGAGTTTGGAAATGAATTCGAATTGTAAATAAAATTCGACTTGGATTTGATAATGAATTAAATAAGTGGAGATGCTGTAAAAATAAAAATAAAATAGAGTTGGATCGAAATAGTGATGGTTTGAATTATGAATAAAATTCGAGTGTGATATGAATAATATCTAATGAAATTTGCAAGTAAATTAGAAATAAGAGAAGTGTGTCGAATGAAATGAAATTTAATTATAATAGGCATGGTTTGAATTGCAAACAAAACCCAGGTAGGTAGAAATAAATTGAAAATGACCTTGTAATTAGTTAAATGAGTCGTGAATGAATTGAATTAGGGAATTTAATTTATGATAACTAATCAAATAAATTTGTAGAATGAGATGAGATTTGATTAAAATAGAATCAAGTTAAGGTGAAAAAGAAAATTTATTGGCAAATGATGTGAGCTTAAGTTATGAAGTTGAAATAATTTGAAGAAAGTAAATTAACTTAAGTTTAAAATTAATAGAAGTTTGGCTTCGAGCAAAAGTGAAGGATCATAAAAGTTTGGGTTAAATTTATTTGGGAAATGGATACTAATATAAGTATTGAATGTGCCAAGCTTAATAAATTGTTTTGAAATGAAACAGTTGCGGAAAAGAAATGAAATGCAATGTATGGTTGGTGAATAAATTAGAAATGAAATGAAATTAAGTACAGAATGACTTGAAATTAATTTGAAGTAGTTACAAACTAAAAAGAATACTCTATTAAGCGGATATCGCCGAATTTACGTATAAAATAGTTGTCGTTTGACGTAACAAAAGTAATTAAAATTCTATGAGTTGATAGAGATTAAATAAATTAATGTTAGGATCAATTGAATTGAATATGAGTTTATTTTACTTAAAAATAAATTGAATGTAAGCAACTGAATTGTAAACCATTATAATTGAACGAAATGGTATATGAATTGGTTGGATGCAATTGAATTAACTTTAAACTATATAAATCGCTTATGGAAATGTTGGTGCTTGTTGCTTTTGAAATGCATGTGTTTAGCTATTGAAAGTAAGTGAAATGCTAATAGATTTTCTATATATGGAACTTACATATTTAAATTGAATAAGTACAGGTACCTGAAGGCCGATTGGCTGGATTTGGTTGCGCTAATTGCTAAAATTAATAAGCCGCTTGCTTAAAATGCTAAATAAAGGTACGCCTACGCAATAAAAATAGGAAATATGAACTGTTTTTTCTTTTTCCGACCGTGTGGGTCGATGTATATATATTTATATCTCTTGTCAAATTGCAAAAGCTCCTCCGTACAAAGGAGACTCTGCCAAAAAATTTCGAAAATTTTGGGAGTTAGAAAATTTTTGAAATTTTTGGGAAAATTTTTATTAACGACAAAACGATTTCAAATTGGAAATTAAAGTAAATTAGTAGATGAAACTAATATGAATCAGTTATAAATGAAAGATAAAATTCAATATTCAAAATTGAAAATAAATTGAATTCGTATGAAAACGGATTAAACTAATTTGCATAGAAGTAGATGTGAAAACTTTTGTAAGGAAATGTATAAAATGATTTGAAGGTTACGATTGAATATTGTTGCTAAGTAAGATATGCAGGTATTAAAGGGGAAAAGAAAATTGGATTTGATTCCAAAAGATAAATTTGAATTGCCCGACTAAAAGGTATGTATTTAAATTTCTATATGAAATTGGATTGGGTTTTTGATCTAGCCACTTGGCTTTCTGTTTTCTTTTTGGAATTTGGGAGCCCGTAGAGGCATTATGTAGTTGTACCGAGCTAGCCGCACAAAGGAGACGCTGACAAAAAATTTCGGAAATTTTGAGAGTTAGAAAATGTTTGAGAAAATTTTGATAATTCAAATTGAAATTTGAATGAGTGAGCAAAAGGGTATTGTTGAAAACTGTGGGAGGATTTGGGAAGTTAGTAAGAATGATAAGGGGTCTTTTATAAAAGATAGTTGGTAGAATGTTGAACTGTTGGTTTGGGGGGGGGGGAAGTAAACGGGTATTGGACCATTCTTCCTAACTAGTAATTTCGGGGACGAAATTCATTTAAGGGGGGAGGAATGCGATGACCCGGAATTTCTAACAATTTAAATTTTAATAGTTAATTGATTTTAAAATATTTAAAAGTTAATTTTAACTTGAATTCAAGATATCAATATTTACTTGATAATTAAATTATCGAATTATATAATTCGAAATTGGGTAAGATCCCGAATTTATACATATACAGATTTTGAAAGATAAAAATGTTGATTTCGAAGAAAAAAAAGGGCAGCTCTGTTCTTTTTATGTATATATATATATATATAAAGGAAAGTAAACCATATATATAATTTTAGATAAGATTTTGGAATATATATCAGGATATTAAAAATGTTTGAAGGTGAATAATTAGTTTAATTAACTAATTAATTATTTTGGGTTACCAAAGATTATTTTAAAAGGAAACTTAGTTTTAAATTTATTTAGTTAAATAAATTTATTAAGAAATTGGTTTAAAATAAAATCATTGGATAATTAAAATTACCAAACGAAAATTGGATTATTCGATTATTTCGAATATTAATGAATTGTATAATTGCTTATACAAGGTCAAAATCTGAAAGAAATCAAGCCGGAATGGAATTGGGTTGCAAATTAAAAAGCAAGGTGAGTAAATCTCACTCTGTTGGATTTTTACTTAAATTTAAATGGTTAAATTTAAATAATTGGTTGAATGATTGAATTGATTGGAAGTGCACTGATGATCTGGTGACTTTGGTTTTGGTTGGTTCTCGAGTTAATTGTTTCTTGACTCGAAGTATTCGGGTTTTAAATTGTTTTAGACTTAAATTATAAATAAGTGAATGTTCTTCATTTTAAAGTTAATAAGGGTTTAATGATTTATGAATCATTAAAATAGTAGGGTAATTAAAATGGATAACTAATTAATTCAAATAATTAATGATTTGGGTTAATTAACTTAGTAATTAAGGGTTGAATTAAATAATTTAGTTTTTAAGTTAATTAATTTAGTGTAAGTAATTCAGAATAATCATTGGAAGGTTTGATAAGTAATTACTTAATGTAATTAATAAATTAAAATTACTTTGTGTAATTAATCAAGAGATTAATTTAGATAGTTAAATAAAGGAGTATTAATTTATTTAATGAAGTAAATAAAAAGATAGTTAATGACAGGTTGAGATTAACCGAGAATGATTAATATTGTGGTTAATTAAAGTAATAAATTTAGATTAGGATAAATTTAAGATATGATTGGAAATCATTAATTTATATAATTAACGATGTAATTAAAGATTGGTTAATTAAGATTGATTAATCCATAATAAGTGACTTATAAGATGTTAATTAAAATAAGTAATTAAGAATTTATGTAATTAAAATTTGTTAATTAATTCATGAAGTAATTAAGATTGCTTATTGCTTTTGATTAAGAACAATTAATATTGTGAAGTTAATTTAAGGTAATTACTCGAACGTAATTGAAGGATAATTAATCCAGGGTGATTAATTAAGATGAAAAATGAAGGGATGATTGATTAATTGATTTGAAATTAATTAATGTTTAATGAAGAAATCTAAGTGGTTGAGGTTAGTAATTCAATCAGGATTAATAAAATTAAATTGGTATGTGATTAAGCGTTGCTTATGGATGATTGAATGGCATTGAATGCTTTGAATGAGTCGATATCTCTAATATGAAATGTTGTGTATTTCATTTGGATAACTTGGGTTATGATGACATGAGACTCGAAGAGACCGGGTTCGGGTATTAGGAAATACCCGAAACCACTTCGAATTTATATAGATTGATATTTGAAATCTATAGGCTGGAATGAAGAGATTTAAAGGAATTGGACTATTTAAATCTAAACCTTGGTACTTAGAAAATGAATGTGTGAAATAAGTGATGTCTATAATAAATTGTGGCTTTGTGAAATTGCTTCGAGTTATCCGGGTTTTATATAAGTTGTATGCTTTGTATTCCATGTTAGATGGGTTTACTCACGCTGGTATCCAGCCTGACCCGGGTGTTACTTTGGTGTAATGCTCGGGTCATACCGAGTATTACAGATTTTCAGGTAGGGACGTTCTGGAGCTCAAGAGGCGAGCTGGATGGCAAGAACGTATGGAGTATTTCCGCTGTATTTTATTGTTGTATATCTGTGACATGATAATTGTGTATATTCAGTGTCTGTATAGATGTGTAACTCTGATGTATAAAAATGTAATCGACAGAATATTATTCTTTTCTAAACTGTTATTATTTGATATTATATTTTGATCCGCTGCGAATGTGAGATGTTGGTGTTTCTGATCTTCTTCTTCTATCTCTTTCTTCTTTTCATATCTATCTGGAATTTTCGGGATAGAAAATTTCGGGTCGTTACATCGTAGGTAGCAGGTAGTCTCATGCAAATATGTTATAATTCCTTATAAAATAGGTTAGCCCCAAAAGGAATTGAAGCTAATGTTGGGTTTATAGATTAGGTTAGTCCCACATCGTCCAAGGCATATCTTTTTTTAGTGTATATAAGCTAATAGATGAAGCGAGAATCAAAATAATGTTGATAAATGTAGCATTCCTCTAACTTGGATGCCATGTACAAATGAATTAATGCACTTTTTCAACGTATATATTTCAAGCCACAAAATTTCACCTTGCATTCATTTCAATTTCTACTGCTGCCATATATATGCAAAGGGCATTTGCGGGATTTCGTTCAATTTTAAGTTACAAAAATCATACTTTATCAGATACGATGGTTATAATCATAGCAAACTCTAATCAATTCAAAGTTCATACTTCAAACTGTAGGAAATATATACCAGAATAATAACTCTCAATCATGCCACACCTTTACTTCTTCATTCCGAACACATTAGTGAGTGGATTCTTATATATCAAGCAAGCTTTTAGAAGATTCAATGTCTGCATTAATAAATAATAACAATGCTTTGCCAATAAAAGAAATATACACCTTACAGAAAAAATTTCACATTGAAGCAAAAATTTGTAAATGCTGAATGCATGTTAGATATCATGGTCATTGTCTAATCTTCCATCTCGGGTTTCATAATAACTAACATGCTGCAATATATTTTATGGTTTCTTTTCCAATAATTTGGTACCAACTAAAGGAGGGGGCAAGACAAAACATTATCTTGTGTTAAGAACATTATAGCATACAGATGATACATTTTTTTCACGAGGTAGGGGCAACACACAGAGATAGAATGTAAAAGAAAAGGGTATTTTGGGTATTCTAGAAAGACACGGTTGAATCCTTATTGAATGAATTATCACTATTAATAGTAGAGATGTAGGAGATATGGCTATAATTAACAAACCGATAATAGCTAAACAATTCATGTAAAGTATAGCAAGGGATATCACTAGTATATATTGTTAACATCTCAATTTGACAATATAAATAAAACTATTACACGGTAATGATGCTTTTTGACTTGATATGTCAAATTTTAAGTTCAAACTAAGAAGGAACTTAAAATAAATATTATCGCAATTTCATGCTAATTAGTTACAAAAATAAAGGGACTTTTACGCATCATCGTGTTCTGTTGTGAAACTGGTATCATGCTCAATCTTTGTTTGCTTATGCTCATCATAATTACTGCATTACTCATCCCAAAACAGATATGTGGAAAATGTGCCCACTACATTCATACAGTAATATATAAATGATAATATAAATTTCCTGCTTTCTCATGGAATTTAGATGCGCATATGCATGATCATAATTTATTACGTGTGATTCATCAACTTATAAAGTCGAAAAACGTGATAAATATTCCAGACGTTTTTATAAACCACCATAAATAACATAATATATGGTTATGCAAAACCGAACGACTATTTCTTCACTCAGTTTTGCATAATCGTCAAAAGTTGGTTTTTGCATTATTTTTTCTGTATTAATTTTAATAGTTATTTAAGTGGCATTAGTGATAGTTTAATTGTGTGTAGATAGTAACACCCTTTTTTTGCTAATTAACAGCGTTGGCTTTCTTATTTTCGAAAAATTATCAAGGTCTAATATAGTGCTAACAATTAATTATGGATTTTTAATAAATAGTTTTAAATTATGAAACTGGTTTTTTTATGGTTTTTATTAAATATCTTAGTTTTACAAGTAAATTAGTATATGTATATGTATATATATGTATATATCTTTTTAAAGGTATTTTAGTATATTTAGAAGTTTAGAAAAGAAGTTTAGTATTTTGTAAAAGAATATAAAGGAGTTTTTGGATTATAACACTTATGTTATAATGGATGGTTTTGTAAATTGATTATAAAGATATATTACCTTATTTAATAAGTGAATATGTACTTAGAGCTTTAAATGAATGTTTCAAAGTTAGTGGCAAGTATAAAAGTGATTTTGGGTATAGTAACGATGTTTGGGCAATATTCGTTTTAACCCATTTAACTATACTTTTTAAAAGTAATTAGATCTTTAAAAGAGAGTTTTAAAAATAATGATTAAGTGAAGTATTTTGGGTTTGTTGTAAACAATGTTTTAATAACATTTATTTTTAAACCCTTGAATAATATTTTAAAGTGGTAAAATATTATTTAATGATTTTAGGAAATACTTAGATATTTAATAATGGAATTTTAAAGATAATAGGAAGTATGGAATCTTTGGAAAAAGATAGAAAGGTATAAGTTTTTAAAGTATAAAAGTGAGAAGAGGTTTATAGTAACAATGTTTGAGTGACATTTGTTTTTAACCACTTCGACTATGTTTTAAGTAAGTAAAACTTGTTATTGATTTGTGAATATACTTATACCGTCGAGATAAGTATATGAATACTTTTGAGAGTATTAAAAAATGTAGAAATGAATAGGGAAGTTTTAATTAAATAATGAAATTTAATCAATAGACGAAGTTTCATTTATAAGAAGTTTATTGAGTAAAAAGAAGTTTTTACTAATAAAATAGGTTTTTAATTAATAAAGGATTAATTAATTAAAAAGAAGATTAAAAGTCATTTATATGACTTGATCGTGCATGTATGTGTTAATCATATTTATGCGATTACTTGTGTATGAAAAGTATACGGGATTTAGTTTCCCTTATATGATCATTCTCGTTTTGTTAAAATTGACCAAATATAACTTTGGAAATATCTAGAAGAAACAAGGAAATTATATGGTTGTAACGACCCGCTATTTTCAACCATTCACATCCGCATAAGTCGGACTTGAATTGCTCAAAATATCGAATTGTTAATTTAAATTTGGCAAAACTCAGCATATACAGTAAATAAATCAATCACAGAATCACAAACACAGAGTAATACAATAATACGCAGCGGAATAAATAAATAGTAGTTCATGAAGCTACTATATAAACATCAGAGTTTAAAATAAAATCCAACTGAATATCTCTAAAATAGTGAAGCCTCCAATACCACGAATGACCTCTCTGAGTAAATCAACTAGAAAAGCCGAAAGTTGAACCAATAGTTGGATCTCTAAGCGAAGCTCCAAACTCCAAAGGTGAGTCTCAAATGTTGAATTACTCAGTCTGACCCGAGCGTAAAGCAAAACACAAAACACTCGAGTTAGGATTAACATTCTTATATCAATAAATCCAACTCAAGTGAAATATCAACTAAAATACAAGTAACTCAAAGGATGTTTGGGATAACCATCCTCTAAGGATCCGTGGAACTATCTACAATGTAGAAATATACACTATCACACCATGGTCGTTTCAAATTAATTTATACTTCAAAACCAAAATATCATTCTCCATTCAAATATTTTTTTTTTCCAAATAGTATATATATATTAAATAATTTATAAAGTAAAGTATTTGCAATATCCTCAAACTTCACAAATCGTTTCAAAATCACTCGACTTTCCCCATTCAAACTACATTCAATCTCAATTTATCAATTTCAATTCAATTCAGTTTCTGACTAAACAAATTCAAATTTTATCGATTTCAAATATAGATTTGAACTACAGAATAAACCATTTAAATTTCAATATATTTCAAAGTCAATATATTACGAAGCTTTAAATATTCAACATTTCAAAGACTAAATTTGATAATTACATTTATCTCCCAATTTGACATCACTATTATTTAGTTTTGAAATATCTACTTAATAAATTCAATATTATTTATGTGACCTTAAATTTCAAATTTTGCTAAATGTTTCCTTAAAATTATTTAAACGAGAAATATTCATTAAATTACTTAAATCAAAACCAAGTCCTAAATCATATTCTAAATCTCAATTTCAATAAGTTTCAAATCGGTTTAATTAAATAAAATTCTTTATTAAATACAATTTCAAATAAATTCAAATTATCTCCCCAACCTTAACTTTTCAAATTATTACCAAAAATTTATTTTGAAATACAAATTAATTAAATACTTAAACATATTATATGTATTCAATCAATCTTAATTAAATTAATTATTATTATTAAATCTATATATATCATTACCATTTATATATAAAAATTTTAAGAATCACATTTATTAAAACCATATATTTCTTTCAAAACCATAGAAATTGTTTTCAAAATATTTATATAAGGACCAACGGTGTCTGTATATAATTTATTATCCTATGGTCAGGTGATACAGATATTTATCATTTCAGTCCGTAATTTAAATATATACGGGTAGATATCATTTCGACCCGCAATCCCAAATCCAATTCAAATGAAAATCGCTTGGGTTTATCATTTCAACCCATAACAAAATTCTCCTATTCTAAAGTCCGTTCGGGTATGTATCATTTCAACCCATAGTGAATTCTAAACAGCAGGGAACTTGCAGAGTGATAACAGATAGTATAATAATATAACAGGCATATATCATTAATAACAGTATAATATAGACAATACGATATGGTGTCATATCCCACAAGTGAACAATTACAGATAATAGCATATATAACAATTTAAACAACTAACGGCAGCATATTTCAATTGTCGTTTCAATTGAAATCAAATTTAATAAACAAAAGAACGTTAATCATGAGTGATTGCTCACCTTTCAAGACTAGAGAGAACAGGAGATGACACGGATACACACACTGATAAGGACACCGAAATTTGAATGACGAATTGAAGCAAAGCAAAATCAGTACGAATTCAACGATGAAAGCTGATAATAAGAATAGACAAGATCCAATCAGAACTGGATCGATGAAGAAAATTGATATAAATGAACTTATACAACTCTATACATATCCTATATCCAACACATATTAAATTTAAAGATATATTTATTTCAAAATACATTGTTTCAAATTAAAAGACACATAGTAAAAAAATCAAACATATATATACATAATATATAATATACCACTACATACATTGAACCATATAGATAAAAATCAAACACATTATTTATTCAAACAGCAAATGCCACTATGTAAATGAATTTATAGTTTATACCTAAACTTACCTACTTATTATATTTAAAACCAACTTTAAATTTAAGCACATACAAAGATTAAATTATTATAAAATGTACATACAAGCTTCAGAAAGAACACGAGTTATAGGAAGATACAACCTTACTTGCTTTATATAGACCTGTATTCTATAGTTAGTAACTGTAAAGCAAATTTTTTTTTCAAACTCATATGACTATTAAAATAATGTATATATATCTCTCTTTAAGATAACTCACTGCAACCCAAAGCATATACCCTTGACAATGACGAATACATATAAAACTATATATATACTAACCAAAATAGAACATAATATTTATTATACTTACTGTAACAGCATCATATAAAACTCATATATATACCTTTGTATATAACTAACATAAAATATACATTTGTATTTATACTGTAAACATACTATAACTTATATACACAGTAATATATATATATATTATAACTTCTTTAAACTACAGATATGGGCATAAATGTATATACAAAGACTTTTATAATCAAAACTAACATATGCTTTCAAAACTAATATAAACAGTATGCATAAATATCAACCATCTAAGGCTAATATACATACAATAGTTTGTTTTTATATGGTTTATATAAACTAATATAACATAATATATACTCACAGATTTCGAGATCTGTATAACAACACATATATAATTTATATATTAACCACATATATAGACTAACAGTATATACATATTTTTTTTAAACTATTGTGCCAAACTCTAGAAGAACATATAAACCTATATAAAACATATAATATATATCTAAAACCATATAGTATATTTGCTGTAAAATATAATGCTTAAAACATGTTCATACAAAACTAATATATAACATATTATATAAAATTAAAAACTTATATGCTCACACGAAACTGGGAGGAGGAGCCTCGGCCAACAAAGAAAATGGAGAGGGCGGCGACAAGGCTGAGGTAGCGGCCGTGATGGAGGGCGGAGCTTCGAGCTCTGGTGGCCGGAGCAAGGCGGAACAGACGTGGAAGGCGGGTGGTGAGGTCGAGCTAGAGGGAGAGGGGATCCGAGCTCTGGTTTGGAAGATTGAAAGTTGCGTGAGTAGTGGAAAGGATATGGGAAAATGGTGGAGCAAAAAGAAAATGTAAGAGGAAGAAGAAAAGATGCGTCACCTTTATAAAGAATAGTAATATAGCAAACAAAGAAATGAACTGACACTAATATGTGCAATAAAGAATTAGCAACAGTCAGAAGCATTGATTCTGTAAAAATTAATAAAGCAATTATGGGTTGATTGGACAGTACGTTTCAAATTTGAAACATGACGGAAAAAGTTAAGTCACAATTTCGGTACCAATACGACGCACATTTTATTGTTTCCGTCGCGTACCGGATCTCAAAACACAGAACTGAATATACCATAGAGATCAGCATGATGATACGATCAAAATGGTATACAGATATTAGTGGTATGATCATCTGATCAAAAGTCGATAATCGGTACCGATATACGTTGTTATTCCATATGGAAAAATCCAAACGGAGTTAGAAACGTTCGAATTTCGCGAAACGAATTTCGCGAAACGAATTTCGCTGTCTGATTCAGAGTGTTCTAAATAAATTTTCTCATGTTGACATATTTAGGTTTCGGAAAATATTTTATAACCATCAAATTTTAACTGATTTAAATTTAAATAATTTTTTTACAAGAAAATAACTTCAATATTATTAATTGAAAATTTACCATTTGCTATGTTTAATTAGACGTATTCCAAATATTAAACTTTTATTTCAAAATATTATCATTTAAAAATTTCTCAAAAATTCAATTAAATACACAAATAAAATCATTAAAAATTATTAAAATTTTATTATTTAAAAATCTCATAAAATTCAGTTAATTACATTATTAAAACCATTAAAATTTTCCGGTCGTTACAATGGTATAGTTATCTTTGATGATGTTATACTGTACGTATAAGCTCGTTTTGCTCTTCTAGGACAAATGATAAGGAAATCCATCCGCTTAAATGGTTAGGATGCGATCTCCACTCTTATGTATTGTTTGTTTATTTTCCATAGAACCAGAGTTAAGTTTACCGAAAATAGATCGATTGGTATTTGGAGTGCCCGGTAAGAGGGGGAGTGTACTTATATAAGATGACTTGAAACCATAAGCACTCCAAAACCATATATGTGTTCTATGCTTTGGAAGAGGTTTGTGATTGGTTCGAGATGTTGGGATCTATATGGATATTCGAGATCTATTTGAGATGCTCGAACACATGTAGTTGTTCGTGATCTATTCAGGATATGGTAATCCATGCGTGATTCCGAGATCTGTTGAGATATGGTAATCCATGTGTGGTTCCGAGATCAGTTCGAGCCGTGACTCGCGTACTGAGATGTTAAACGTGATTTCACCATCGGTAATGACAAAAACCAAAGATAGGAGGCGTAGCCTAACTGGTTTAGCTAACATAAAGGGTGTAGGCACTCCATTCTAGTGTTACTTATGGATATGCATGTGGGAGTGATATGACCTGATGCCACGTGTTCGGGCGTGGACCGGCTATGTTTTTACTATAGTATATTTTATATAGAGATATACGATGCTCGAAAGGATATCTCTGTGTGACGACCGCCCATGACCCCCGCACTAAACCTAGACATAGTGCGCTGTAAAGTGTGCCAGGCAGCCATGGACGGTTGCCAAGGTAAAGTTAAAACAGCAGAATCTATCGTATTACTCACAGCGCATGGATAAAAATACAATAGAGAACATATATAGTAAAGCTTCACAAATGAATCTCATCAATTAAGCTTCATAATAGTTGAATACAAACATCTGAATAGTCAATACAACAAGCCTCACTACATATCACTCAAAGAATATACAAGCAGCGGAACATCCAGTACATATAGTAAGAAATAATATGCAATCCTACAGCTCGTCTTCGTCATCAGCATCGTGGAAAGCAAGAACAGCACCTGTCACCTGCTACCTAGTCTGCCTGTCCCAAAATGGACGAACAGCCCAAGGCAATAAGAGTTAAAACATAAAGCCTTGAGTCAGACAACAGTCTTAGTGAGCGGTAAATTAACTAACAACATACCAAAAGAGCATAAAGGAAAAAGGAATAGGAATCCAACCCTCCCACTCCACCTCTTTCTACAGTGATAGCCCCCAAACACACACTAAGCAGAAGCAAACATAGCAAAGCATACAATTTAAAGTAAAGCAATTATCACTCGAGTCAAGGGCGATGTTTTCCAAGTACAAACCCCCAAGGCCTAAACCAAGATCAGATAAGCACCCAGAAAATACCGCTCTTGAGACCGAATGACGATAAAACCAAACGTCCATGACTCTGGCTATCACTGTTATCATTGCTTCGATATCATCGTTAATTGAATGACCGGCTCATTCTTTCATCCGTCCGTCAAGGGCTAATGGAAACCCCGGTTCTAGACATAACTCTGCACGTTCGTGACCCGTGCCTAGGACTATCGAATCTGCCCAGAGTACTCGACTACCAATCAGTAGCCTTCAGGGACTATCGAATCTGCCCAACGTACTCTTGCTTTGAGCATGCTAGAACCTTCAACATTGATGAGACCTTAGCCTTTTAGTCATCCTCCTCGACGACTATTTCCATACTAGCTCAAGCGCCTCTCGAGCAAACCATTATCCTCAAACTCGAACCATTTCATCGAGTTATCAACATGCTTGGAGTGATCCCGTCTGGATTAAACCAAGGCTATCTCATATCATGCTTCGCCTCATCATCATCATAGCAAAGCTTCATCTCAACATCATCATCAAATCTATCCATATGAGCTTCATCATCCGCCACATATGCCACAAGCAGCTTTTCTAATTCAAGAGCCTTTCCCTTAGCTTTTGAATCATCTTTGACCATCTTGTCTAAATCAAATCATCAATCATCTAATTCAAAGCAATCAATCAAGTCAAACATTAATCCAAGTAATCAAGCATTCAAATATGATCTAATGAACAATTATAACAATAATGGCAATTTCGTAAATAAAGAGTCTAAAGTCTAACAAGCATGAAAACATGAGCAATATCTCTATAATCTTGATGAATGAACTTGCATAGGTTAATATGTAGTAAAATGGGTGTCAAATCATCATGAACAATGGATCTATATTTATGTTTACAAAAATGCATGAAAATCACTACTTTACACAAAATCAAGCCAACGATCCGATACACTCCTTTGGATCCGTGTGAGAGATAATCACCACTCACCAAATCACCTAAGCACCCCAAAAGCAACACACTTCAGATCTGGACAGCGAAGGATCTAACTCGATCTATCACAAAGCCGCTTCAAACGATGAAATCTCTCTTTGATGGATGTAGATCTTCAACTTTAGCTCTTGGATCTTCGATCTTGGATGGAAGGAAGTACAAGATTAAAGTGGAGAAAAGAAGTGAAGAAGTGTAGAACTCGAGCTCTCAAAATGGCAGCACTTCGTCGCTTCAAAATCCGGATCCCAAAAATGAAGAAGAACCCTCCTATTTATAGGCTGAATCCTCCTTAGGTCGTTCGCTCGGAATTAGGTCGTCCACGACCTAAGAACCCACGACCTAAAAACCCACGACCTAACAAAACTCCACGACTTACGACCTAACGCGTGCGCTTCTACGACCTACGACCTAACCCAGATCTGCGCATCCACGCGACCTACGACCTAACAACTTAGCGCATGCGCGCTTCTACGTCCTAACACACACGCAACCTAACACACACAGAAGCTCACGACCTAACTCTTAGCTAGGATACGACTTAACACCTTAGGTCGTCTAACGACCTAACTACGCTAACTCGCTAACTCTTATACCGTTAGCTCTTAAGTTGTTAACTAATAGGTCGCTAACCACTAGGTCGCTAACTACTAGGTCGCTAACCACTAGGTCGTTCACTCTAACTCTATAGGTCGCTAACTCCTATAGATCGGTCCAAACTGTAGGTCGTTAACTCTTAGGTCGCTAACTACTATAGGTCGCTAACTCTTAGGTCGCTCGACCGACCTAAACTATCACACGACCTAACTATCACATGACCTAACTATCACACGACCTAACTATCACACGACCTAACTTCTTAGGTCGTTCCAATCCTTAGGTCGCTCCACTTCACTAAGTCGTCTACTCCTTAACTCGCCAACTTCCTTAGGTCGCTCCAAACTCTCATACGACCTAAGACTTAGACTCTGGACAACTTATCAATAATGCGACCAAATGATAACTGTTTTACGATGTTTCGATCCGTAAAAATACGGGTCGTTACATTCTCTCCCCCTTAGGAATTTCTCCCCCGAAATTCCAAACAAACAGAGCAATCAAAGACTATTCTGCACGACTACCATCCATAGCAACCAACAAACCATGCATCCAATTCTAGCTTAACATGCAGAATTCTAAAACTAGAACAAGTTACAATGTCGTTAGATGACACGACACCTTAGGGCCATACCTTGAAGAGTTCAGGATGAGCTGCTTTCATCCTCTCTTCCACCTCCCATGTACAGTCGTTATCATCATCACTCCATTGTATCTTGAGCAACTTAACTACCTTCCTCCTAGGCTGTTTTGTGTCGGTTTCCACAACACGAAGCGGCTTACGAGGTCTCTTATCGACTGGATCAACTTCGAAATCTTCACAGCTATCAGTAGAAACCACTGTGCTCGAGTCGTGCACATACTTCCGTAGATATGATACATGAAAAACATTGTGCACAGTCGACATCTTTTCTGGTAACTCCAATCTATAGGCGAGCTTTCCAATTCGCTCGATGATCGGGAATGGTCCAACAAATCTCGGAGTCAATTTTCCTTTCTTCTCGAATCGAATAACATTCTTCAGTGGAGAAATCTTCACAAAAACCATATCACCTACATCAAACTCCAAATCCTTACGACGCTTATCGGCATAACTTTTCTGTCGGTCTTGGGCTGCCCTCATTCATCGTCGAATGATCTCTATGCAATTCGAAGTCTGTTGAATCATTTCTGGCCCAAGTATCAACTTTTCTCCTGTTTCCAACCAACATGTCGGAGAGTTACACGGTCTTCCATACAATGCCTCATACGGTGCCATACCAATGCTTGACTGGTAACTGTTATTATACGAAAATTCCACCAAATGAAGGTAATCTTCCCATGATCCTCCGAAATCTAAAACACAAGCTCTGAGGAGATCTTCCAAAACTCGGTTGACTCTCTCGGTCTGACCATCTGTTTGAGGGTGATAAGCTGTACTCAAACACAACTCGGTTCCCAAAACTTCCTGAAAGTTCTTCCAAAATCCACTAGTGAACAATGGGTCTCGATCGCTCACTATACTCTTCGGAATACCATGGAATCGAACTATCCACTTAACATATAGCTCAGCCAACTTTGATGCAGTCCTAGTCGATCGAACAGGAATGAATCTTGCACTCTTAGTCAGATGATCTACGATGACCCAAATCCCTTCATTTCCCGTTCTTGTTCTGGGTAACCCATCGATATTTGCTCCCATTTCCATGTAGGAACTTCTAATGGCTGAAGCAATCCACTTGGCTTCTTCTGTTCGGCTTTTACCAACTGGCAATTCATGCACTTGGAAATAAAATTTCCAACATCCTTCTTCATACCTTCCCAGTAATAAGTTCTCTTCATATCCCGATGCATCTTATTTCCACCTGGGTGAATTGTCAGCTTCGAGTGATGACTTTCCTTCAGAACTTCTCTTCTCAATTCATCTATATCGGGAACAACTAGTCGTCCTTGCTTTCGAAGCCAACCTTCTCGATCGACCTCGAATCCTTTATCCTTTTCTGGATCCAATCCAGATTCCAAATCACGGATAATCTTGACAAGCTTATCATCTCGCTTTTGACTCTCGCCAATTCTTTCCACAAGAGTCGGTCTTATCGATAAGTTTGCCAACATCTCAGGTTCCAATTCACATCTGGGCCTGAAGTCAAATCCAGCTAAATACTTGAGATTCTTCCATTCTGAAAACATGACTCCCATTCCTGCATGTCTTCGACTTAACGCATCTGCCACTGCGTTACCCTTTCCCGGAGTATAGGCTATACCAAAATCATATGATGCCAAAAACTCTAGCTACCGTTGCTGCCGAAGATTCAAGTCTTTTTGGGAGAAAAGATACTTCAACGACTTATGATCCGTAAACAGCTCGAATCGAACTCCCAATAGGTAATGTCTCCACATCTTCAGAGCAAATACAATCGCCGCTAATTCCAAATCATGAGTCGGGTAATTCCTTTCATGTGGCTTCAGTTGTCGACTTGCATACGCAACAACTTTACTCTTCTGCATCAGCACTGCTCCAAGTCCAGTACCACATGTGTCGGTGTAAACCACCATCTCATCATTCCCACTTGGAATAGTCAAAACAGGAGCACTTGTCAATCGCTCTTTCAGGATTCTGAAAGCTTGCTCACTCTTATCATCCCATCTGAACACTTGGTTCTTTTTCGTCAATCCTGTTAACGGTGCAGCCACCTTAGAGAAGTCTTTGATAAACCATCGATAATATCCTGCTAATCCCAGAAAACTTCTCACATCAGATGCATTCTTAGGTCTGACCCAATCCTGGATTGCTGCTATCTTGGCGGGATCAACCGCTATTCCATCTCCAGAGATAATATGGCCTAAGAACCTCACTTCACTCTTCCAGAAGTGACACTTCGAAAACTTAGCCTTCAGATGATGTTTCCGTAAGATTTCCAAAACAATACGCAAGTGCGTCTTGTGCTCTTCTTCAGTTCTGGAATAAATCAGAATATCATCCACGAACACTAGCACAAACTTGCTCAACTGATCTCTGAACACTCTATTCATAAGATCCACAAAATATGCTGGCGCATTAGTCAATCCAAACGGCATTACCAGCCACTCAAAGAAACCGGATGGTGTCCTAAAAGCAGTCTTCGGCACACTATCCTTAGCCACTCTTAATTGGTGAAATCCCGTTGCCAAATCCATCTGAGAAAACACCTTAGCTTCGTGAAGCTGATCAAACAAGTCATCTATTCTCGACAATGGATACTTATTCTTCTTAGTCACCTTATTCAGCTCACGATAATCCACACACAACCTCAATGATCCATCCGCTTTGGTTGCGAACACAACTGGTGCACCCCATTCGGACACACTACGCCGAATGAATCCTTTCTGCAAAAGATCATCAACCTGCACCTTCAACTCATGCTGTTCCCTAGGCGCCATTCGCCTAAGAGGCATCACAACAGGTCTGGCTCCTTCAACTAGATCTATACGAAACTCGATCTCTCTATGCGGCGGTAACCCTTTGACCTCGTCAAAGACATCCTCAAATCCATTAGCGATTGGCAACGATGACAGTCCATCCCGTGGAACAACCAGCGAATACATGAAGCTCATGAAGACGCCTTCTTCATGCTTACATCGTATCACAATCTTTCGCCCCTCCACATTCTCGACTGTCACCTCCAACCTTTCACAATCAACCTTTGCCGCATACTTCCTAAGCCAGTCCATACCCAAAATAATTCTGAACCCCGCAAAGTTCAGAACAAAACAATCACAAACAAAAGAGCAATCATGACTCGATACAATCAGACCATGGCATAGCATACACAAACAAGACGAACCCCCAACTGGATTAGTCACAACCAATGGCCTATCAACAATATCCGGTCCTAAACCCAACCGGCCTACAAGTTCATTACAAACAAACGAATGCGACGCCCCAGTATCAAATAGTACTCTCACTGGAACACCACATAGGAAAAGAGTACCTTGAACCACTACACTCTTTCCTTTCTCTTCAACGGTAGGAGCTTTCGAAGACGATGGAACAGCTCCCAAAGCATAAGCTTGCACAATCTGCTTGTCCCTCCGTGGTTCTGGACAATTCTTCCTAACATGCCCCAGCTTGTCACAGTTGTGGCACTTCACTGGCACCTTCGGATTCTTGCAATCTCTAGAGAAATGGCTCTTCTGATGACAATTGTAGCAGGTCACTTCATCCTTCAGCTTCTTCTGGCCATCCCTACCCTTTTGCTGCTGCTGCTTCCTCTTCTTGTTTCCACCCTGCTGTGGTTTAGACTCTTTCTTGGTTACAACAACAACAGATCCTTCCTTAGGAAACAGATTCTCATGCCTGAGAGCTTTCTCCACAAGCTTCTCAAATGAATCGTCCAAATGATCCACCAACTGCCTCCCAAGATAACTGTCCAAGCCTGTCACAAACTTCTCATTCTTCTGATATGAAGAGCAATATACGACCGGGCATACTTGGACAAAGCTTCAAACTCAGAAACATACTCAAGAACCGGTCTTCCTCCCTGCTTAAGTTCCACAAACTTCTTGAACA
Organism: Allium fistulosum; assembly: GCA_030737815.1. Taxonomy (NCBI): domain Eukaryota; kingdom Viridiplantae; phylum Streptophyta; class Magnoliopsida; order Asparagales; family Amaryllidaceae; genus Allium; species Allium fistulosum. The sequence goes on along the minus strand of CM060904.1, from coordinate 170,177,088 downwards.
GAACAGACTTCTGGGCTGTAGAAATGAACTTAGCTTCAAATCTGGCTTAGAATTGCACCCAAGTAATCTCTTCCTCTGGAGTATCAATGGTGATAGAGTTCCACCAATCAGAAGCTCTTCCTTGAAGCTGTCTTGATGCAAGCTTCCTTTTGGTTGCATCATCAATTCCCAAATCACCAAAGATCCTTTTGCAAGCATCTATCCATCTCTGAACTTCAATGGTTGATTCTGTCCCCAAGAAAACCTTCCCTCCAAGAGCAGTATAGTCTTTACACAACTTAGCAAAATCCACCGGTCTTGGAGTTTGGACTTGAACTCCAACATCAACTGCTGTCCCCGGAACTGGTATCCTTCTCATGATCGAAGTCATCATAGCTTCGAACATAGCTGCATAATCAGCAGTCCCCTCAGCAGCACGGCCTTCCCTAGCAGCTGGTCTCCCTCTTCGACTCATCCTTAATATCTATAAAAAGGAATGATTAGCACACCTTGAGAAACAACTGCATAAATGACTCAAATCCTTCTAAGCTACTATATTATATATAGTAATCATCCATCAAAATACAATTACGTCTCTCATACGTAGTTACGTCAGCGAGCGTTGGGTAAAATCGATTAACCAATGCTCTGATACCAAATGTGACGACCGCCCATGACCCCCGCACTAAACCTAGACATAGTGCGTTGTAAAGTGTGCCAGGCAGCCATGGACGGTTGCCAAGGTAAAGTTAAAACAGCAGAATCTATCGTATTACTCACAGCGCATGGATAAAAATACAATAGAGAACATATATAGTAAAGCTTCACAAATGAATCTCATCAATTAAGCTTCATAATAGTTGAATACAAACATCTGAATAGTCAATACAACAAGCCTCACTACATATCACTCAGAGAATATACAAGCAGCGGAACATCCAGTACATATAGTAAGAAATAATATGCAATCCTCCAGCTCGTCTTCGTCATCAGCATCGTGGAAAGCAAGAACAACACCTGTCACCTGCTACCTAGTCTGCCCGTCCCAAAATGGACGAACAGCCCAAGGCAATAAGAGTTAAAACATAAAGCCTTGAGTCAGACAACAGTCTTAGTGAGTGGTAAATTAACTAACAACATACCAAAAGAGCATAAAGGAAAAAGGAATAGGAATCCAACCCTCCCACTCCACCTCTTTCTACAGTGATAGCCCCCAGACACACACTAAGCAGAAGCAAACATAGCAAAGCATACAATTTAAAGTAAAGCAATATCACTCGAGTCAAGGGCGATGTTTTCCAAGTACAAACCCCCAAGGCCTAAACCAAGATCAGATAAGCACCCAGAAAATACCGCTCTTGAGACCGAATGACGATACAACCAAACGTCCATGACTCTGGCTATCACTGTTATCATTGCTTCGATATCATCGTTAATTGAATGACCGGCTCATTCTTTCATCCGTCCGTCAAGGGCTAATGGAAACCCCGGTTCTAGACATAACTCTGCACGTCGTCATGACCCGTGCCTAGGACTATCGAATCTGCCCAGAGTACTCGACTACCAATCAGTAGCCTTCAGGGACTATCGAATCTGCCCAACGTACTCTTGCTTTGAGCATGCTAGAACCTTCAATAATGATGAGACCTTAGCCTTCTAGTCATCCTCCTCGACGACTATTTCCATACTAGCTCAAGCGCCTCTCGAGCAAACCATTATCCTCAAACTCAAACCATTTCACCGAGTTATCAACATGCTTGGAGTGATCCCGTCTGGATTAAACCAAGGCTATCTCATATCATGCTTCGCCTCATCATCATCATAGCAAAGCTTCATCTCAACATCATCATCAAATCTATCCATATGAGCTTCATCATCCGCCACATATGCCACAAGCAGCTTTTCTAATTCAAGAGCCTTTCCCTTAGCTTTTGAATCATCTTTGACCATCTTGTCTAAATCAAATCATCAATCATCTAATTCATAGCAATCAATCAAGTCAAACATTAATCCAAGTAATCAAGCATTCAAATATGATCTAATGAACAATTATAACAATAATGGCAATTTCGTAAATAAAGAGTCTAAAGTCTAACAAGCATGAAAACATGAGCAATATCTCTATAATCTTGATGAATGAACTTGCATAGGTTAACATGTAGTAAAATGGGTGTCAAATCATCATGAACAATGGACCTATATTTATGTTTACAAAAATGCATGAAAATCACTACTTTACACAAAATCAAGCCAACGATCCGATACACTCCTTTGGATCCGTGTGAGAGATAATCACCACTCACCAAATCACCTAAACACCCCAAAAGCAACACACTTCAGATCTGGACAGCGAAGGATCTAACTCGATCTATCACAAATCCGCTTCAAACGATGAAATCTCTCTTTGATGGATGTAGATCTTCAACTTTAGCTCTTGGATCTTCGATCTTGGATGGAAGGAAGTACAAGATTAAAGTGGAGAAAAGAAGTGAAGAAGTGTAGAACTCGAGCTCTCAAAATGGAAGCACTTCATCGCTTCAAAATCCGGATCCTAAAAATGAAGAAGAACCCTCCTATTTATAGGCTGAATCCTCCTTAGGTCGTTCGCTCGGAATTAGGTCGTCCACGACCTAAGAACCCACGACCTAACAAAACTCCACGACTTACGACCTAACGCATGAGCTTCTACGACCTACGACCTAACCCAGATCTGCGCATCCACGTGACCTACGACCTAACGACTTAGCGCATGCGCGCTTCTACGTCCTAACACACACGCGACCTAACACACACAGAAGCTCACGACCTAACTCTTAACTAGGATACGACTTAACACCTTAGGTCGTCTAACGACCTAACTACGCTAACTCGCTAACTCTTATACCGTTAGCTCTTAAGTCGTTAACTAATAGGTCGCTAACCACTAGGTCGCTAACTACTAGGTCGCTAACCACTAGGTCGTTCACTCTAACTCTATAGGTCGCTAACTCCTATAGGTCGGTCCAAACTGTAGGTCGTTAACTCTTAGGTCGCTAACTCCTATAGGTCGCTAACTCTTAGGTCGCTCGACCGACCTAAACTATCACACGACCTAACTATCACACGACCTAACTATCACACGACCTAACTATCACACGACCTAACTTCTTAGGTCGTTCCAATCCTTAGGTCGCTCCACTTCACTAAGTCGTCTACTCCTTAACTCGCCAACTTCCTTAGGTCGCTCCAAACTCTCATACGACCTAAGACTTAGACTTTGGACAAATTATCAACAATGCAACCAAATGATAACTGTTTTACGATGTTTCGATCCTTAAAAATACGGGTCGTTACACTCTGATTCTTGTGCAAAGGGATGTTCTTGAAGTATTGAGGGCACCTCCATGGAATCCTACACAATTAGCGAACGCGCCTTAGCGGTTGTGATTGTATACCTATTATTGTTGTGATGTACACTCACATGTATCACATCTACTTGATTATCTATATTTCACAACCTAGATATTATTATAGTGTCACTGGATTTGCTAATAGAAATGGTTTGGTTATCGTAAAATAAAAACCCGTCTGTGTTTATTTGTAGCGAGGTCTTATGATATACCTTTAATTTGAAGGTGTAATGACCCGTAAAATTTTCAATAATATAATTTGTTAGGTTAATAAGTTTTGGGTGATTTAATATAGAAAAAAACTTTATCTATTAATAATTGAGCAATGGTAATTAGAACTAATTAGTAACAATTGAAATGAAGTCCCAATGATGAAATAATGTAAATTAGTTATAAATTGAATGTAAGAAACAAGTGTGAATGTTGAATCATTAATGAAATAATATGTGATAAATAGAGATTGAAGTAAATCAGTGTTAATTGAGTAAATGTAACATTTGATTTGTAAATAATAATGGATTCATTAATGTGGATTAAAGTAATAGTAACGGGTGTGAGTTACTATTTAATTGGCCTATTAATTTAGTTATAACAGTTATATTTGAGTATAAATTTAAATATAAGTAAATAAGGGTAAGTGGTGTATAAATAAATAAATTTGTATAATTGATAGTAATTGAATGAATTCAATATTAGGTAAGTAATTATGATAATTAGTTGAATATATGATAAACTTAAGTGTAAATTTAAGGGTAGTGATAACAGCTATTTTAAGTTGCCTATTTAGTCTATAAAATAATTAGAAAATCGTTAATGTCATTAATGAGAATTTATGCAGTAACGGGAGGTGTGAATGTATAAAATAAATAGAAACGTAAATTTATTATAAATTAATAAATTGGTAAAAGGAATGGAACTAAGGTAAATTAATTAATTAGTTTTAAATCTTAATTGATGTGTACAATTGACAAGATTTCACATTTAGAAATGTAACATTTTATACAAATTTGAGAAAAATATATATATGTTTCCTTTTCCCGTAACTCCTGCCTTTTCTGTTTCTTAACATTCATTTCCACTTTCTTGCCATCCAAACTCCTCATAGCCGTGCATATCAAGTTGAAAATCACGTACAAATCTTCCCAAATATCACACTTCTTCATTTTCCTCTTCTGATTGAAAGATTCTTCATACGTTTCTTTTATTAAATGGGAAATAAATCCCCTTTAATATTTTCTTGCCATCTATTCTTTTGGCCATTCATCTTCATAACCCTAGCCGCCTACTACTTTGTGAATCACGTACATAATAGTTCCTCATCTCATTCATTTGCGTGAAAAAAAATAAAGCAAGTTCTCTTTTCATGGCTTCTCCTTACCTTCTTCTTCTATTTTTCTTTTTGTTTCTCCTTTGTTTTCTTCTAGGCATGCTCGACCACCACCTTGTTCAATCCTAGCCGACCTCTCCTCCACCATCCACCACCTTATGACTGGCCATGATCATCACCACCTCCTCTCCAATCCATGGCCGTGACCACCATGAAGACTCCATCACCAAACAATGGAAAACATAACCTAGATCACCACATACATCCACTTCCTCCTTTATTACCTCGGCCACACCACTCAAGCACCATCTCCTTTGCTTTTCCTAACCCTAGCCATGCCTTGTGATGTTCACTTGACCTAGATCCTAACCAGGCCGAGCACATAGAGACCATGGCCGAACCAATTGAGCACAACCCCTTGACCTTTTGGCCTTCCATTGCTTTGTAACCTCCATCTCTTCAAATTCCTCACCATAACCGTGTACACACCACTTTGGCCAAGCCTAGGTGCCTCTAAACATGATGAGGCCGAGCACTACATGGTGTGGTCAAGCCCACTTGACCATGGCCTAGCCACTTAATTGATTTAAAGCAAGGTTATGTCACTTTGATTCATGCTTTCCATTGTTTTAATCTATAAATTTTTGTGTTGAATCATAATCTTATGTTTGTGATATTTGTTCGCATACAAGATTGGATCTTGACTCTTCATCTACAAAAGTATAGTCGTGCCTTGTCGTGCTTTTCGGAGTTCTAGTTGTGTCTCTTATTTTTATCTTCAGTTTTAAAAGGTGAGTTTATCACTCTCGACATACGTACTTTTATAATTGTGAAAAAATGGCATGTGAATTGTAGAAAATTTAAATGTTATGTTAATATGTTCATATATGCCTGTGATATGATTATATGATGTTAATTCTGTTTATATATTTGTTACATCATCTGATATGATATTATATGTTCTACTGTTCATTTATTTACTGATTCTCACACTGCAAGTTCCCTATCACTATGGGTTGAAATGATACATACCCGAATGAACATTAGAATAAGGAAAAATCATTATGGGCTGAAGTGATAGGCTCGAGTGATTTTTATTGTGTTTTTATTTTATTTTATTTTATTTGACTTGGGATTGCGGGTTTGAAATGATAGAATCCGAATTTTCTTTTTAAATTACGGATTGAAATGATACATATCCGTATCACTTAACCTAGGTTAGAAAATATCATACAGGCCCATGGTTATATTTTTAAATAATATTTTCCTAAGAATTATCAAGTATTTTGAATGTTTAAATATATGAAATTTGAGCTAAAGATTTGATTTAAATGACTTGAATATAAGAAGATGTTGGTTTTCTATAAGTTAAGAATTTATAAGTCAATAAGTGGTTTTAATGGAAATTTTAAAGATGTGTTGGTTTTAAATAGAATTTAAAGACATTTATTGATGTTAAATAACTTAATAATTGAATTTGACTTAATATGGAAGTTTTAAATCTAACCTAGTAATTGTTATGAATTTTATTTTATGAAACATACATGTTTTGTGTAATAAATAATGTATTTTGAACTGATTTAAATGGAATACAGTTTTAATTGGACATTTGTAATAAAATTTATTTGACTAGAAAATCATAGTTATTTGATGTCTAAATGAATAGATCTAAAAGAAAAAGATTGATTGTTATATTAACTATGATAAAATATTATTTTGTGAAATGTTATGTTTTGTAAAATAAATATTTATAACTTTAAATGGAAAAAGGTAACTTTATTTATGACCTAACTTTATAATTGGAAATTTGGTTTTTCAAATGGAAAATTTAAGTTAAGTAAATAAATAGAAATTTAGTTTTATGTATGAAATGGGTATTTTAAAATAAAGTGTTAGGTTAGTGGTTAAAAATAAAAGTTAAGTAAAATAGTGTATTTTGACTTAATAAATGAATTATGGTTTAAAATTGGATATTTATTCATAAAATTTTATTTTATTAAATCATAAGTTAAATGATATCCAAATGAATGTTTTTGAAGTATGAAATATGATTTTATAAGTTTAAAATGGCTAAAATTGAAGTTGTAATGTTTCTGAAAAGTTTTAATAAAATCTGGAATTTTATTGGTAGCAGTTATAAAATGCTGTGGTTTTAAGATGGCATTTGTTAAGTGCTATCATTTCTGAAATTTAACTAAGTTCTGAAATAACCAAATAGTATTACAGCACTTTATAAGTGCTGCTGTTCTGAAATTTAACTATGTTTTGAAACAACTAAATACCTATTACAACACTTTATAAGTGCTGTTGTTCCTGAAACTAAGCTGTTTGAAAATAACTAAATATCTACTGTAACACTTTATAAGTGCTGCTATTTTGAATTTGATAATGTTTTTGAAATGTTAATATATATTTACTATACACTTTATAAGTGTTGTTGTTAGCTGAAAATACAATGTTTTGGAAATCTTATAATTAAATGAATGATTTTTGAAATGCTATAACTTTGGTAATGAATATTATTTCAAGGGCGTTATGATTTTTCTAAACATTATGATTTCCAAGTAATAACATTTAAAAAGGGTTATGATTTCAAAGTAGTATGGTTTCAAAGTGTTTGGTTTCAAAGGTGTTATAACCTTGAAAGTACTATGATTTTTGGAAATGAATTTATTTGAAACAGTATTTAATTAAGAATTGTTTTGAATATATTGATTTGCAATTTAAGATTTAAGAATATGGCTTTATAAAGTGGTTTTGGTTTAAGATGATTTAAAAAGGAATATTTCAAGTTTAAATAAATTGAAAGAAATATTCAGTGATTGAAAATTTGGGTTTGTTCAAATAATATTTTGGTTTTGAAGTATAAACTAGTTTTGAATATGATATTTTGGTTTTGAAGTATAAACTAGTTTGAAATGGATATGATATTTGGTTTTGAAGTATAAATTATTTTGAAATAAATATCCATGGGTTATAATAACGATTGGTTGTTAAAGAGACCGGGATCGTATATGGGCATACTCTCTGTCGATACCGGAAACCACTTTAACAACTGTGTACGTGGTGGAGATTCCAAAATGAAGTAGGATGGTGGCGACGATCCTATTGAGGTATGAACGTGGACCCGACTCCCGTGAGTTGGCATAAGGTGGCTAAAACAGGAGCGATTGACGGGCCAATGAGGTAGCACCTCTGATCGGACGCATTTCTTCGATACTATTCTATTACTTTGTGAATTATTTTGGTGGCCACCCTTCGATTTTTGATTTGGGAGTGTGTTCCGAGGTGGGCGGTAGTGGCTGCTATGCGTTTCCACCAGCCCGGATGCGTAATTGGTATATCTACCCTGGCATTGCCTAGTTGTGCCGTGTCACCTATCATATCGAGCTTTACTACGAGTTTAGATTTGTGCCGTAGCCTGTGGAGTATTGAGGGTAGCTCTCGATCTGGGGGTACGCTGATACTGGATAGACTACTGGGACTATTATGTGTTAAGGGCTATATGGGTAACCCCTTAACGCTATTTAAAAGTAAGTTTATTTTACTATTAGACATTATTATAATAGCGAATATTACTACATAGTAGATAGTTTAACGGATCCTTAAAGAATGGGCGATCCTAAGCGTTCTTTAAGTTACTTGTACTTTTCTATTACAGTTCACTTGAGTTGGTTTACATTGTATAAGTATGTATGTCCTGACTCGAGTGTTTTGTGTTTTGCTTTACGCTCGGGTCAGACTGAGTGATACTGCACTCGAGACCCACCTTTGGAGTTGGAGCTTCGCTTGGATCCATCCATTGATTCTGCTTTCAGTCATTCAATTGATTCCAGTGATGTATTTAGATCTTGTATTTGACTATTGCATTGAGACATCTTTGTATTCATGATTTCTGTTGTATCTTGTTTAACTCTGTTATATATATAGTAGCTTCATGAACTACTATTTCTTTGCTTCCGCTGCATTGTTATATTACTCTGTGTCTGTGATCTGTGATTTATTTACTGTATATTCTGAGTTTTGCCAAATTTATATTTACAATCTATTGTTTTGAATTATTCAAGTCTGACATGTGTGGATTTATTATCGATTTGAATGGTCCAAAATAGTGGGTCGTTACAGAAGGGTTTTATAAATAAGTAATCCATGTGATTTGAGTTTCTCACGCTGGTTTACCAGATTGATCTGGGTGTTATTTTCTTATAATGCTCAGGTCAGCCCGTGTATATTTCCAGATTTAGATGCGGTTCATTGGAGCTCTTGGAGAGGAGTAGGATGATTTCCTACCGTTTTTATTTTCCGTTACATTACTTGTTTTGTATCTATCAGCATTTGTGAGGATATGCTGTTATTGCTGTCCAGGCTGATGATAGGTTAGTTTACTCTGATTGATGTGTGTATATGAAAGTTTTGTTTTTGGTAAAGACCTTTTAAGATATTATATATTATCATTCCGCATGTGAGATTATGAAATTGTGTTCTTCTTTCTTGTTCTTTTTATATTTCGTTTCCTTTTACTCTAATGTTCTATCTTTCCGACACTTGGGTGCTCGATACGTGAATATTGTGGGTATTAGTGTCGACATTCGAGGGTCGAAAAGGCAGACCGTTACAGGATCTGTGTTTGCAGAGGGTCAAAGTGGGGCCCTCGGTACATTATCTAGAGATGTATTATGGTAGGTGGTACCCCGGTGCCTTGTCATTGTATGGAATCCAATCTCCAGTAATACCTTACAGTTTTAGCTGTAGAACCTAGTACCGTTGAATGTAATTATGCGTAACCATTCCATATATGTTATATATTTATTTTAAACCCTAGAAATTATTATAATATCACTGGATTTTTTTAATAAAGTGGTTTGGTTATCGTAAGGTAAAAACATGTCCATGTTTATGTGCGGTGTAGTCTTACGATACCTTTATTTTTGAAAGGTTTTCTTTAAATATAAAAGTCCATATTATTTCAGTTTCTCACGATGATTTACCAGACTGATCCAGGTGTTATTTTCCTATAATACTCGGGTCAGACCCATGTACTTTTATAGATTTAGATATGGATGCTTTGGAGCTTTCAGGAGACAAGCTGGATGTCTCCAAGATGTATTCACGTATTTTATTTCCGTTGTATTTTCTTGTTTGTATCTGTCGGCAATTGTAAGGACATATTGTTATAACTGTCCAGACTAAGAGATAGGTTAGTTTATTCTTTGATGTATGTACATAAAAGTTTTCTTTTGTGAAGATCTGTTATATATTATATATTACTAATCACGATGTGAGATTATGTTCTGTCTTTTCTTTTCTTTCACCCCAACAATCCGTCTTTTCGGCACTTGGATGCTTGACACATGAATACCGTGGATGTATTACCGACGACTTTTGAGGGTCAAAAAGGCGGGTCATTACCATGGTATTAGAGCTAAAGGTTAAGCGAGAACCTTGGCCTTGATGGGGTAAACTCATTAGAGATAGGGTAAGTGACACCCTAGAATGAGTTTGAGTGTATATATACAAGAGCGCATATTTGTTAGTGTTATAAAAATGTTTTATATGTTGTTGATTGATCAGTTGAGTGGCTTATGAATTCTGGTCGATACAGAAGGTACAACTGTTTTCTAAACACTTGAACAAGGCAAACCGATACGATATTATTTTTGAAATTGGTAAATGTAATCATTTTACCTAAGATTATATTTTATACATAAAGGAATAATTTTCAAAAATTTCTATAGTTATTTATGATGTGTTTGTCTATTAGGAAATGATAATATTCAATTATTATCATTTATTGTTTGATTAGTCATGCTCGTCAAATTCAGAAGCATTGACTATTGTTCGCTGATTGATTATTTGTGCTTGGTCAGTTTATGAGCATTTATTTGATTGATTTAGATTAAATACGAACACCTTGTGAATTCAGTTTCATGATTTGACTATAAGGCGTTCGTTAATATTATAGGTTTAACAAGTTTATTTTGATACAAAAATGAATGATTTTATATAAAGTTGGTTCTATAAATATGGTTTATAAAATGTGTTTTGTAAATAAGGAGGATTTTTGAGAATTTAAAATCCTAACGTCTTTGAAAAAATTCGAATGATTTTTGGAATAGGTAATAATAGTATTACTTGAAAGTATTTATAAGTATAAATATTTCAAATAAATTTTTAAGTAAAATACATTTTCTTTAGATAGTTCGAGGAATGAGTCTCGATTTATTTTGTGATAATATGAATAATCTTCTAAGTGACGATTGGATGTTTGCTTAGGCGAATGGTGTAGTGCACTTAGTAAATTGTTCCTTTATCATTGTATCATCAAAATGAGTTCAAATCCGAACAAACCTAAAGTAAGTTAGTAATAGGTAAGATGTTAAAACAATTTATATGGAAATATATACGGTAATATTTTAAATTGGATTCAAAAAAGAAGAAGTATTTTTATGTTAACTAGTTCGAGTGGCTCAAAAATGATTGATGGGCAAGAGATGTATTCGGATGGTAAACACTTCTCTTAAGTACTACCCTTCTTGGTAAGGGGATGTATGATACTATTTGGTAGGATCCAATTCCTTGGTATCATTTTGGTGTTACTCTTTCCATGTGTATATTTTCTATGGATTAAAATATATAGTATCATTTCAAAAAGGTTTTGAAATAAAAATTGGGTATTTAGTTCCTGAGTTTCCTTGAAAAAAATGGATTCAAATTTATAAGATATTTTGATAAAAGATTAAATTGGATAGTTGTATATACTCTCAGGATGTAATATGATATTATACAAGTTATAAACTTAAGTTATGTTTTTATGAAATGTTTTCATAAATAATTTTTGAAAGTAAAAGGGATTGGAGTAGTATAATTATTAAGTTATCCTAAAGGGATTAAATCGTAAGTTGGACTTGATCAATTTATTCCCATGAGATTTTTTTATCCAGAGTTTTGGCACATGATTTCTAGGTTATATACACCAGTTCAAGTTAGGCAATTTCACTCGATTTCTCGATGGCGAGTACTTGAGATGGAGTCTTGGGATGATATAAGTGTTTTATATCATAGTTTAGGACTATGTAAGGAAACATAAGTATCAGATCAAGAAACCGGATCATGTGGATGATTCATACACATTGTATGGGCTTAAGTAAGAATGTTAAGTATTAGTATGATTTATTTCTTTGTTTGTTTGTGATGAAATTTTGAGATCGAAATTCTTTTAGGGGGGAGAACGTAACGACCCGAAATTTTACCACTTTGATTTGAGAATATTTCATTAATTTAAATATTCAATTAGTGGTTTTTAGTAACAAAATAACCCTGTTTTAATTAATAACTAATGATAGTGAACTCATTTTGAAAGTTTGTTTACAAAAATAAACAGTTCGATGAAAAATTGAAAATGTGACCGAAATTCATTTTTTGGATTTTTGACTTTTTACCAAACGAAACTTATTAGAATGTTGTTTGACACACACCCAAATATTACGCACATATACATTTAACAAATAAGAAGGGGTTAGCATTAAAATATTATTAGTAAATTAATTAGTGGAGTAAATGGTTTATAGAAGTGATTAAACTAGTAAATAAATAAAGAGAGTGCATTTTTGTGGTATTGATTTGTGTGCTGCTATTGTCATCATGATGGAAGTACTATTGTCACATGGAGGGGGTATGGGTTGGGCCAAAAATCTATGAGGGTAAGGAAGTCTTTTGTCAAATTTCTAAAGTTTATAAAAGAGGAAGTTTAATTATCTTTTCCATTTCAAATTCACAAAACTCTTTAGCTCTTTTTTTCTCCTTCTCTCCTCCTCTTCATTCAAACGTAACTTCCAAAAAACAACTCCAAATCGACTAATTCCTTTTTTAAAACCAAATATAATTTAATAATAAAGAGCTCAAACGTTGGTCACTTTTTCAAATTTTGACAGTAATCATGCCAAAATTTCATTTTTATCCGAGTTAGTTTCTGGTCCTATTTTTTTACAACTCAGAAAACATCTCCTCTTCCCCGAGCGATAAATTTCACAAAACAACTCCAAATCGAGTGATTCATTTTTTTAAACTAACTGTAACTCGATAAGAAAGAATTTTCATGTTGGTCACTTTTTCAAATTTTGAGAGTAACCGTGTCAAAAAGCAGTAAGAATATGACCCATTTTCTAGCCCAATTTTATAAGGCCAAATTAAGACCAAAATCCTCCCCTCTTTGTGATCATGGTCGAGCAGAATAGAGGTGTTTCTGCAGTCTTGTGCTAGCTTTTGCAAGTTGTTATGTAGTGTTTTATTGTTTGGTTGTTAGTTGCAAGGAGTAGTGTAACGACCCGGAATTTCGGTCGTTAGTTTTGAACATTTAATTTATTTTAAACGTGAATTTGAATTATTAATTGATTTTGAATACAGAAGAATCAGTGAAATGGTTTAACATTTCAAATATAGTGATAAATTGGATTTGGGTAGATATAAATTTAATATTTGAAATTGGGCAAATATGGGAATCTGAAGTTAAATGGGAGTGGAAAATGAATTCTAAAATTTATTTAAAATCTATTTAGATTAGAATTATAATATGGACTTTGAAATGGAACAAAAAAGTCGATAGGTAAAAATTGGAAATTTATATTTTAATTAAATAGTGAAAATTTAATATATATATATATATATATAATGTAAATAATCAAATTTTGATTTAATATGAATCAGAATGATTTCTAGTATGAATATAAATTCAATGTGATTTATAATGGAGTTAGTAAGTTTTTAAAACTGAAATTTTAAATGATTTCGTTGATTTTGAAAATCGCTCGATTTAATCGACGAGTTAAAATAGCCTTCCGGGGCACAGTCTTGGAATTGGACGACACCAGTTTCATTGGATCCATAATAGTTTATTATTATCGGATTTCAAATTTCGCAGCATTTGGGAGTTACCGTTTGGTCGTACAAAATAGAAACACGTTGAAATAAATATCGAAATTTTAATATTTTAAATCGATTCAAAAGGCTATCTTCCACATACGATCGAATTGGGACTCAAAACCTTTTCCATTGCGTTCGGAATAGGGGTATAACATAATAAACGCCTAGCGGCATGCCTCGATAGGAGGTCAAAATTTTAAGCTACGAAAACGAGACGATTTAATTTAAATATATACATATACATATATATTATTGACTTTGACTAGGTTGTCATTCCCTTCCATCAGCCTACTTTCTTTCACCATCAGCTGTCCTTTCCTTCTTCTGCAGTGACCTACCAGCCTTAAGGGGAAAGGTCACACATCCTTGAAGAGAAAAAAATACATATAATTGAAATTTAAATTGATATAAGGCTAATCAACTCCTTTCCCTTATTTATGTGTACAGTTCCAGCTCGTGAGAGAAAAAAAAAGAAATGGCCGAAAACCCAAATCAACATTCGTTCGAACCTATAAAAAAAACCATCGTATGGAAGAAATAATCTATGCATGAAGCCGCTTTCTCCTCGTTCAAAAATCAAATAAGCAAACGTGTTCGTGCTCGCGACTTCGAAGGGCGGCGAGTTGGATGTTGGAAGAAGGCCTTCGCGATCATTAGGAAATCGCGAGAAGCGAGCTCGCGATAGGCAGTGGCGTCTTGGGATGTACGCGCACGACTCGGAAGGGGCATGAGAGTAGCGGCGACGTGGGGACTGGGTCCTTTCTCGCGTGCGATGTTGGCTGGTGGAAGGCGATGGGTTGCAGCGACCGATTCGAAAGGGGTTGATGTTCGCGTTCTGGAGAATGGATTCGCGTAAGGGGGAAGACTAAGGTAGTAAGGTAATTATTTATTTTAAATAATATACTTGAAGAAAAAATGTTACCGATATAAACAAAAATCAAAAATTTATAAATTTCACATCGTTTACTTGTGAGGTCCAAAAATCACGAATTTGGTCCTGATGGATTCGTAGCTGCGAATTGGACAATCTAGAATTAGTTTGGGATTTTTTGGAGTCGGCTGGGAAAAAAATAAAAGAACAAAAATCAAGGTGAGTTAATCTCACTCAATTTTGGACTGGCAATATTAATTATAAACAGTTAAAATTAATAAATGATTGATTCATTAAATTGATGCATTTCTATCAGTTGGATGTGATAGTATATACAGTAGTATATATGTATACTGGAGTGATTGATATTCCCGCATATATATAGCGGATGAGACCCTATGCGCCTGTATAATGCGGATGACCCTATATACCGCGATATTCCACCTCGAAGTGGAATTGGAACTTTTATATTGTGCTAACATCTGTGGATGCAAGGAAACAGGTTGGAGGGATCCAACTGGGTTCCTCAAAAATGTTGAATTTAATTGCATATATAGTGATATATGTTTTTGTTGAATAGTCCGTGACAGGTTATTATGTGATTTAAATTGATTGGATGTTATGGTAGTTAACCTGGGTTTTTGGCGCTTTTAAATACCAATAAAGAAATATGGTTTATTTTGGTAAAGAACTGTAAATGGGAATTTTGATGTAAAAATGTCTATATAGAGTTTTGGGTAAATCTATTGGCTAAAGTAAATGGTTTTGAAATTGTAGTGTAGTTATTTCGGATATGGTAAACATAGATTTTGGGAATAAAATATATAAAGGATTTTTAATTATTAACCGGGTGATTTTAAAGTGTTGAAATATTCTGGAAAATTAGTTGTTTAATTATTTTAGATTGTTTTAAAAGCATATTTAATTATTAATTAGTTACTTTATAATGACTTTTAAAGATTTATTATTATTTAAGAACTAGTCAGCCTTTTTGTTTTTAAAAGATAATTTTTAAATATTAATATAGCCTTGTATAATAAATTTCTTTAAGTATATTTGATAACTTGGAAATTTATTTTAGAACTTACAAGCATTATTTTGAGATAATATTTAAAATGAAGTTTCGAGAAGTAATGGTATATTCGCGTGGCGTAAATTGAAGGCAGTGTGTGCCTGCAGCTAAGTCTTGAGTTTCTCTGGAATAGAGACGTAACCATTGAGCTATGATCCATCGTTTGATACCACAGTGGTACTTTCCACATTTTTTTAAAAGGGTTTTGAAATATTTAAAAAAAAGGGGTACTTGTGAATATACCGAATTCGATAAGATAAGTACAAACTTTGGATAAAGAGATTTAATTCATCTAAAATTTAGTTTAAATAAGACTTGGTGTTTTCAGTGAAAATGGAATATTTGGTTGAATTGATTGTTTATTTGATAGTTAAATGACCGACTATCAAATCTGGAACTAAATATAACTTTGGAAATATCTAGAAGAAGTACGGGAATTATATGATACAGTTACCATTCGAGGTGTTATACTATACGTACGAACTCGTTTCGTTCTTCTAGGACGTTTATAAGGAAATCCGTTCATGAACGGTTAGGAGGTGATCTCCAATCTTATCTTCATCTGTTTTTTTCCTAAAGAACCGAAGTTGAGTTTTCTGGGAAATATCGAACGTTGTTCGAAGAGATCGGGATCGGATTTGTGATCCGAAACCACTTCGATCCAATGAGTACATTTTCGAAATGAAGACAAGTGCTTGGAGTCAAAGATGGAGCAGTGAAGTGCAAGGGCTAATCGCTACTAATCTCGAGGGTGATTCCAAAATGGATGTAGTAGGAGTAGTGCCTTCGGTTCCATTCGGTCCGGGAACAGACTTGTTGGATGAATGCTATCAGTACATTGTCCCTGGAGGACAATGAGCATTCTAAGTGAATATTTCTAAAAAGGTAATCATAGCCTCTAGCCTCATCAACTGGGAATGACTGAAAATCAGGGGAGATGCAGCATGGCTAAGTAGGTCGCACCCAAGTAGGTTAAGGTTACTCCTATCTAGAGTCCCTTTTATTCGGCTTTGTGGCGGTTGCTGATCCCAACCGTGGGGTAATCTTATTCGGACTATCCGGGTTAGGAGTAGTCCGGTCTTGTGTTGGCAGGGATCGATAGGTTCGATCTCGGTACACTGTTCTAGACGTGTACCATGACAGGTGGTACCCCAGTGCCTAGTCATTTAGTTGGAATCCATTCTCCAATAAGCGCCATACAGTATTGATTGTGCCCAACTATGCTGGAACGTGAGATGCAAGCATTTTAGCTATTTGAATAAGTATTTGTATTTAGAAACTATTATAATATCAGATGATTTTGATATGAAATGTTTTGGTTATCATATGGTAAAAATCCGTCGTGTTTATTTGTGGCGTGGTCTTACGAGATACCTTTGATTTTCAAAGGATTTTGAAAACTTTAATATTTCAATCGAGTGTGTTTTCTCATGCAGGTTTCCCAGACTGACTCGGGTGTTATTTTATTATAATGCTCGGGTCAGACTGAGTATTTCAAATTCAGGTTAGGATGCTATGGAGCTTAGGAGACGAGCTGGATGGCGAAGACGTATTACTCATACTTGTTTATTACTGCTGCAGTGTTTTGTTTGAGATTTCCAGCAATTGTGAGGGCAGATTATTATAACTGTCCAGGCTGGTAATTATTGATTTGTGTACTCTGATGTGAGATATGTATAATATAGTTTTGCTTTGTGTAAAGAACTATTGATATTTTATATAGTTTTGTCCGCAGTGAGATTCTGTTTTTTTAGTATTCTTCTTCTTCTACCCACTTTGTAACAACCCGGTTTTTCGCGTCAGTTTATAAATGACGATTAAATCATTTTTAACTGCTAATGCAGATTTGAATCAAGTTTAAATTCATTTGAAAATTTGTTAAAAGAATTATATGGGCTTTTCTTTATTAATTCAACCGGCTTCCTTTTGATTGAGATAAGGGTTGTATTCTTTCCCCTTTCTTATTCGTTCGCAACCCAAACCCCTCCATTCACTCATTCGAAAACCCTAGCATACGAAAAGAAAAAAAAAATGGTGGCAGCCGCATTTATCTCGTTCGTCCCTCTTCGACAAATTAGGGCGTCGATTTCAACTTTGCTCGATCCTCTGGTTGGCCACGGCGTCGACTCTCGACTGATCAAAGGTGACTGCAGCCATTGGATTGGGTTCGTTTTTGGGCTTCACTCGATTCGTCAATTGCGTGCTCGTCTGTATAAGGTGAGTTTTCTCATGGCGAGGCAGTACACGTTAGCGTGTACTGCAGCCAATTAGCATTGATGTTTTAAATTGACATTTCAATTGTTTAAACTGCTTTGGATTTCTGTTTTGTGGAGTAACACTATTTAGTGTTATATCTGCCGTTATCCGGTTCTCTTATCGAGAAGTTGGATATACGAGATTTCTGTGACTGTCGTCTATTTGACTATTTGATTATTATTGCTTCTGTGCATTAATAACTGAGTTTGAATTAGACTGACCCGTGTATTATTTTCTTTTGAATGTAATACTCGGGTCAGACCCGAGTTATTTCAGGTTGTAGATTTTCTTCTTTGAGTTGCTGTTCAGGATATGAAGACTTTTCACATCTTCTGAAGTTGTCAATGTCATTTTGTAGTAGTCATGTCATTGTATAGAACGATATGTATTCACGTATATTAGTCGATAATGTACTTGTATATATAACTTCTAGAGTCGACAGTTGTAGTTGTATCATATGTATTGTGTCAACTATGTATTAACTGACATCAGTTATATATATATGAGACTTTTGTTTTTATCTGTGTTCCGCATTTATATTATCTGTGTTATTGTTATATCTAATGTCCTAAACTATTATGAATCGTCGTAGTTCGTTTTATACTAGTATTGGGTGTGTCGATGGGAGTAAATAAATAATAGAAGAAAAATAAAAAGTATGTACCACTCCTATCGAGATAACCAATATTAGTGTAAGGCCAATTACGGATGGTCGCTCCTATCCAGCCTTATTCTTCGTAATAATAGACAGTATTTTCTTTAATACTCTTTGTTATTATGAGCATAGAGGTGGGGCGTCACAGTTGGTATCAGAGCTTGGGGTTTATGGACATAATATAAAACATAACTTGGATGGAACATATGTTACAACTATTGGTCGATGTTTTATTTGTGATTTGAGTCAAAATTTAAGTTTTGAAATTTGGATGAAATTTTTAAATAACTTTATTTAAAAATAATAGTGAAATTGTGTTCTGATGATTTGTGTTCTGTTTATCAGAGTGCGCAGCGGAAACAGTGAAACTGTCTTCGCTGAGTACAACTGATAATCTTTTTGATTTAAAAATCAAAGTATGAAATTGATATGAATTTCATTTGTTGTTTACATAGCTGTAATTATTTTGTTTCTTTGAGAACTTCGAATCCGAATTGAGGATTCGAAGAAATTGCAGATATGTGATTTTTGTTGAAATTTCCGCTGGCTTTCTTTTGTACTAATCATCTATTGATTAGATTTTTACTGTTTTAAATTATCTTCATTGAAGATACATTTGAATGATTCTTTGTTCATTTTGTAGTACGTACAAAAATTTAAATTGCACGTTATTGCATTTATTTTACGTTGAACCGATGCTTGGTTATGAAACGTATTTTGTTGCCGTTATTTTTACAACGGAATTTTACACCAATGCTATATTTTGAAGTACGGTGTTTTGTGGCATTTTGATGAATGAGAATTCACCGACATTACATTTTGATGTAGATTGTTTTGATGTGATTTTGACGTTTTAAAACTACTGTCGCTTTGGCTTCCGTAACCGTCAAATTTTAAAAGTGGATTTTCAAGCGGTTATTCCGCAATGCTAATTTGTAACCGTTTTTACGGTATTTTGAGAAGTACAATTTCCTTATCGAAATTGTTACTGATTGCTGTTTTAATCACGTGATTGGAAAATCATTTTAAAATGAAAATTGTTTTATAAAATTTTAGCAGTTTGCATTTTCAAAAGAATGAGAAAGCGACTTAAACGATTCAGCAAAATCGAGGATTATGACCCCTTTCTTTTACTGTTTCGCTTAACTCCGGACTTGTCCAGTTGAGAATGTGAATTGTTATTTTTACAAAATAAATAAAATTGTTTTCAGAAATTTTAACAGTTTGCGCTTTCAAAAGAATGAGGAAGCGATTTAAACGTTTCAGCAAAATCGAGGACTATGACCCCTTTCTTTTACTGATTCGCTTAATTCCGGACTTGTCCGTTTGAGAATGTAAAGTGTATTTTTACAAAATACACAATTTTGCACTTTCAAGGAAACGATGAAGAGATTTAAACGATTTAGCAAAAGTGCGGAGTATGGAACCACACTTTTACTGTTTCGGTTAATTCCGGACTCGTTAATTGAATATCTGTTGCTTTGATGATTTTGATGAATTTTACACTTTCAAGGAAACGATGAAGAAATTTAAACAATTTAGTAAAACTCGTGGTTATGGGACATGTGCGTTTACTATTTTGGTTAATTCCGGACTCGTTAATTGAAAAATATTGATGCTTTCGTGTGCTTTCGAGCCACTATGTTGGACCTTCGGGTCATATGTTGGACCTTCGGGTCAATACCAGTACTAGACCTTCGGGTCATATGTTGGACCTTCGGGTCATTTGTTGGGCGCCAAAATTATGTTGAGTACTTGGTAGGCTTCGGCCATATGTTGTTGCACGTGCGGCGAATTAAAAACTCGCCATCTGATGGGATCGATCCAAGCTTTTATGTTGATTTTCTAGTCTTCTTAATTGATTTCTAGATATTTGTTGCTTCCAATTATCTGCAGGTAATTGGAAATTTGTTGATATGAGTTCTGATTATCGTTTTTGATAATCAGATATTTGTTGTTTCTAATTATCGCTTGTGATAATTAGATATTTGTTGATATGAGTTCTGATTATCGTTTTTGATAATCAGATATTTGTTGTTTCTAATTATCGCTTGTGATAATTAGATATTTGTTGATATGAGTTCTGATTATCGTTTTTGATAATCATATATTTGTTGTTTCTAATTATCGCTTGTGATAATTGGAAATTTGTTGATATGAGTTCTGATTATCGTTTTTGATAATCAGATATTTGTTGTTTCTAATTATCGCTTGTGATAATTAGATATTTGTTGATATGAGTTCTGATTATCGTTTTTGATAATCAGATATTTGTTGTTTCTAATTATCGCTTGTGATAGTTAGATATTTGTTGATTTTAGATTTAATTATCGCTTGAGATAATTAAATATTTGTTGATTTTAGATTTAATTATCGCTGTTAGATAATTAAATATTTGTTGATTTGAGATTTAATTATCGCTTTAGATAATTAAATATTTGTTGATATGAGATTTAATTATCCCTTTTGATAATTAAATAATTGCTGATTTGAGATTTAATTATCGCTTTCGATAATTAAATATTTGCTGATTTGAGATTTAATCATCGCTTTTGATAATTAAATAATTGCTGATTTGAGATTTAATTATCGCTTTCGATAATTAAATATTTGCTGATTTGAGATTTAATTATCGCTTTTGATAATTAAATAATTACTGATTTGAGATTTAGTTGTCCCTTTTGATAATTAAATAATTGCTGATTTGAGATTTAATTATCGCTTTTGATAATTAAATAATTGCTGATTTGAGATTTAATTGTCCCTTTTGATAATTAAATAATTGCTGATTTGAGATTTAATTATCGCTTTTGATAATTAAATATTTGCTGATTTGAGATTTAATTATCGCTTTTGATAATTAAATATTTGCTGATTTGAGATTTAATTATCGCTTTTGATAATTAAATAATTGCTGATTTGAGATTTAATTATCGCTTTTGATAATTAAATAATTGCTGATTTGAGATTTAATTATCGCTTTCGATAATTAAATAATTGCTGATTTGAGATTTAATTATCGCTTTAGATAATTAAATATTTGTTGATATGAGATTTAATTATCGCTTTTGATAATTAAATATTTGCTGATTTGAGATTTAATTATCGCTTTTGATAATTAAATATTTGTTGAATTTGAAATTTGATTATCGTTGGTGATAATCGAATATTTGTTGATTTGAGAAATTTGATTATCGTTTTTGATAATTGAATATTTGTTTTCTGACTATTGTTTGAGATAATCAGATATTTGATTTGTCTTCTGATTACCGTTTGAGATAAGTAAATATTTTCGATTTTTGAGATTTGAGCTTCGTCTTTTTCTCTGGCGATTCAGGTGAGTAATTTGATTTACTCACATTCAATTCGTGCTCTGTATGAGATTTCTGCTCTGTTTTTCCTTATCTTTTAGTTGCTGGAACTCGATTGTTCTTGCTTTTGTTAGTCGTCTGATTTTGATCCCTGATTCCCACGATGTTGATTCTTTTGATTTGAAGCAGTCGAACCTCTTGATTCTTATCTCATATTTCCCCGCTGACACTTGCTTTGCTTATACATTCGACATTGCCATGCTCTTTTGGTTGTTACCTTTTATCCATTTATTCCCTATGATTGCGTGGACGCAATTTCTTTAAGGAGGGGAGTCTGTAACAACCCGGTTTTTCGCGTCAGTTTATAAATGACGATTAAATCATTTTTAACTGCTAATGCAGATTTGAATCAAGTTTAAATTCATTTGAAAATTTGTTAAAAGAATTATATGGGCTTTTCTTTATTAATTCAACCGGCTTCCTTTTGATTGAGATAAGGGTTGTATTCTTTCCCCTTTCTTATTCGTTCGCAACCCAGACCCCTCCATTCACTCATTCGAAAACCCTAGCATACGAAAAGAAAAAAAATGGTGGCAGCCGCATTTATCTCGTTCGTCCCTCTTCGACAAATTAGGGCGTCGATTTCAACTTTGCTCGATCCTCTGGTTGGCCACGGCGTCGACTCTCGACTGATCAAAGGTGACTGCAGCCATTGGATTGGGTTCGTTTTTGGGCTTCACTCGATTCGTCAATTGCGTGGTCGTCTGTATAAGGTGAGTTTTCTCACATCTAATTCACGCTTTGTGTTATTGTGCTAATGTGATTTACTCGATTTGATTGGGGTTTTTTCTCTGGTGTTGATTTCGTTGGTTTCGTTGTTCGGCCATAGGGTTTTGTTTTGAGGCCTGAGATGATTCTCTGACTTGCTTTAAACTGCTAGTGCACCTAGTTTCATGTGTATAACTGAATTTGTTTCTTTTTCTTGTTCGAAACTGCTATGGATTTAAATCGACATCGAAAATGGTCTGTGGCTTTACCTTGTGACTTCGGTTCTGAATTGCTGGCATTCTTGGTTTTCTTGTGAAATTCTGTGACTTCGGAATTGATTTTTGTATTTGCCTTAGCCACATACGGTTTGCATGACTTCGGTCCTTTTGCAGTGATATTGGCCTTGACTTAGTTTAAATCTGTATGTCGTTTTACCTTAATCGATTTTGGTCATTATTGTACTGACCTTGTTTGATTTTGTTAAAACTGTTGTTGCTTGCTTATGTTGGTTTCACGAAGTTTGTTTATTTTTGTGAATTTACATGGGTCTCGGCTTCATCTCTGCTCGTTTTTCTATTGGCCTTGACTGTGTGCAACTTCGGGATATATGAATATTAGTGGTCTTTGTTGCACTGCCTTAAGTCATACTTGTTGACGTCTTTGTAGTTGTTACCAGTCAGCACTTCACGACCTTCCTATCTTTCACGTGCATATTACCTGTAAAACACTCGAGCTCGTTTAAGCAATTTGTCACTGCACCACATATGACATAGCTGCATTTGAGTTGATACTGTTGTCTGGAACTGTTGCCACAACGTTCAGGTACATTTTCTATTTAAGTGAAATGGGTTTCGAATTGTAGTATTGGATGCTTGGGTTTCTCTGAGCATTGTGCATATTGTCACTTGTGCTCTGGTCTTTGAATTTGAATATGTTGCATTCACCATAGCTTGAATGTCCAGACCTTTTCATACGTTCACTGTCTAGACTCTAACCTTCTTTGTTGTCACCTGACTTCGTCTTTTGGGGTGTCACTGCGGTATTATATTATATTTATGTTGCAATTTTGTGCATCCAGGTGTTTGAGGCTTGTTATATTCTTGTTCGAATTCATTTCTGAGTTGGATATAATTTGTCTCTCTGATCTATTTGTTGAGTTTGTACACTTTTGTTGTATGGTCAGTGGTGCACTTGGGTACTTCTGACATGTTCATTATAAGCTAGAGTTTGTACACCGTAGCCTTGGTCATTGCTGTTCTGACCTGCACTCTTGTTTTGATCTTGGGTCTGGTCCCTTTGTCGTTGATTGGTCTCACTTGCATTCTGCACTGCCTTTACTCTCGACTCTGATACATTCTTTTGTTGCATTGTATTCATGGTATAGCCTGATCCTCATGTGCAGTTTGTTATATACCATCACTTGTGTCCACATTTCGTTTTCTCTTAGTTGAAGTTTTTCGCTGCTGCACTGCCTTGTTCTCGAATCTGATACATTGCATTGATGCCTTGTATCATTTGCATTTTGTAATTTTGCTTCACTGATGACCTTATCTTCTAATGAGGCTGATCTGCGTCTTTTCTGTTGAGTGTTGTAGTGCCATATCTTTGGTGCTCTCGCCTTCAGTTTGCTATTTCCCTGTGCCTTGCTTTGCGACATGTTGAACTTATTTCACTTGTTGCCTCTTTCACTGGATACACTGTTTCATTTCACTGATGCAGCCTTGCCCTTAAATACAAGTGGTGGCTGCATTTTCGTAGCAGTTTTACCCTTGTCCCTTGTGGTGACTTTATATTCTGTTGTGGCGAGGCGGTGCACGCGTGCGTGCACTGCAGCCACACTGAATTGACAGATTTTAATCGATATTTCTTTTGTTCTTGATTCATAGACCTATTGCGTAATTCGTAGGCTGTATTGGCGAGGCAGTACACGTTAGCGTGTACTGCAGCCAATTAGCATTGATGTTTTAAATTGACATTTCAATTGTTTAAACTGCTTTGGATTTCTGTTTTGTGGAGTAACACTATTTAGTGTTATATCTGCCGTTATCCGGTTCTCTTATCGAGAAGTTGGATATACGAGATTTCTTTGACTGTCTACTATTTGACTATTTGATTATTATTGCTTCTGTGCATTAATAACTGAGTTTGAATTAGACTGACCCGTGTATTATTTTCTTTTGAATGTAATACTCGGGTCAGACCCGAGTTATTTCAGGTTGTAGATTTTCTTCTTTGAGTTGCTGTTCAGGATATGAAGACTTTTCACATCTTCTGAAGTTGTCAATGTCATTTTGTAGTAGTCATGTCATTGTATAGAACGATATGTATTCACGTATATTAGTCGATAATGTACTTATATATATAACTTCTAGAGTCGACAGTTGTAGTTGTATCATATGTATTGTGTCAACTATGTATTAACTGACATCAGTTATATATATATGAGACTTTTGTTTTTATCTGTGTTCCGCATTTATATTATCTGTGTTATTGTTATATCTAATGTCCTAAACTATTATGAACCGTCGTAGTTCGTTTTATACTAGTATTGGGTGTGTCGATGGGAGTAAATAAATAATAGAAGAAAAATAAAAAGTATGTACCACTCCTATCGAGATAACCAATATTAGTGTAAGGCCAATTATGGATGGTCGCTCCTATCCAGCCTTATTCTTCGTAATAATAGATAGTATTTCCTTTAATACTCTTTGTTATTATGAGCATAGAGGTGGGGCGTCACACACTTTCTTTTCCCTCGACAATCTGTCTTTTCCGCACTCGATCGTTCGGCATGTTATACGATGAGCGTATTTATGTCGATTTTCCAGGGTCGTGAAAGGCGGGTCGTCACATGTGGTATCGGAGCTTTAGGTTGGCAATATACCTAGGCTTTGGTGGGGATAACTCATTAGAGATAGAGTCAGTAGTACTCTAGAATGAGTTTGAGTGTATTAATAGATATGAGTGCGTAATTGTTAGTGAATATAAAATGTTTTATATTGTGTTGACTTATCAGTTGAGTGTTTATGAATTCTGGTCGGTACGGGAAGTACAACCGTATCGATAGGGGTTTCTAAACTCTTAAACAAGATAAACCGACGTAGTATTGTTTTAAAGTGGGTAAATGAAATAGTTTTACCAAAAATTTTATTTTGATATTAATAAAGTAATTTTTTGAAATTATTATATATATTTGGATGTTGGTTGTTAATATTATAATAAAAACAGATTATAAAATTGGGAATTGTTTTATATATATAACCAAATAGGAATTGTATAAATATGATTTATACAAAGGAATATAACTAAAATTTGATTTAAACCAGAATTTAAACCCCGAAAATTTTGGAAAATGTTTTAAAATGAATTTGAACTAAATGTTCGGGAGTTTTTAAATCTTGAGAATTTTGGAAATGTTTTCCAAAATGGTCTGTGAGGAATAATGGAGTATTATTTGAAATTGTCTTTGGAGAAGAAATTGTTTTAAAAGGAATTTTTGAAAGTAAGGAAACACTGAACTCACTTCAGTCGCTGGAAAATAATTCTGGTGATGATGGCCGCATCACCAGTATTCATTTTTGAGTTTCTAAGTGATGGATTGCTACCGTGGTGGTTGACTATGAATATTTATTTTGGACTTGTTTAATAAACAAGTTTTGTTTTTGAAGTTCCGAAGGGAACTGTTTTGGAAATAAACCAAGTGGTTTTGAGATTTCAAAGGTATGATTTGATATATGAAAGTGAATATATGTATATTTATGATTTCAAAATGATTTGAAATAAAACCGGGTAATTAAAGTCTGGGATTTCCATTTAAATGATTTGTGAAGTCAGGATACAATCAGCAGTGAACTTATAATTGGATGTTGATATAGATAAGAAAGGAAAATGTAAATTTTTAATCCTGGAATTAAAATTTAACTTGAGTAAATTAAAGTGAATAAGATATGTTGGAATTTAACTTAACACCGGTTAAATAAGATTGAGAATTGGATTTGAATTAATTGGATATTAAGTTGAAAAGTAGAGTAATTATATAAATTTTAAGTTGAAATTATTAAATGAAATGGAATTTTTAAATGAATAAGTTTTGAACTTGTGAATGGAAGAATGAATGGTAAAACCTAAATAAAAATGGTTTGGTGTTATGGCAAAAGATTGGAAATTCAAAACTTGGATTTTAAATGGGGAGTGAATTAGAATTGAGTAAATTAAACATAAACTTGAATTGTGAAGTGTTTATATAACTATATTTTATGGATATTAAATGTAAATGAGACTTAAGTGGAAAGTCATGGAACTGTGAATAAATAAGGTATATAACCTATTAAACCGGGAAAGCGAAAAAGGATAACCAAATTAAAATGGTTAAGAAATTGATAATAAGAAATGAGTTAAATATGGTTTTGAAATATGATTTTGGAGTATAATTTGGGAATGAACTTAAGTTTTTAAAGCTGAATATAACTTAAGCATCAATATGGAAAGTTTATAATAAACCTTGGAAATAACTTTGTGAAATGGTTTATAATAAATTAACTTTAAGTGAAATGCCGTTCACTAAAAAAGGAGTGAATAGCACTATGTGAATTAAATGAAAGTGAATGGGAAAGATGTAAAATAAGTTGCAAGTAAAGTTAATATGAAATGCGAGTGTAGGAACCATGTTATGATATAACAAATTGTTCGAAAATTAACTAGCATGAAATAGCCCCAAGTGGTGTAGTATAAATTAGATATACTAAGTGAATGAAAACAAATAAATTGAATGAGATTTAATTTAAGATGAATTGGAACTGGGTTGTAATGGAAACTTAACTTAAGTGATTATCTATGAAATAAATTAATAAATAAAATTTACATAGATTGGAATTGTGTTTGATATAAAAATGAAGCGAACAAAGTTTGGTAGATAGCTTAAATGAGAATCAAATTGAAATTAGATAAATTGGTTTAGAGTCAATTTAAAAGGAAACAAAATTGAGGTTAATAAAATGGATTTGTATAAATGGAAGTGAAAATAAATGGAATGCAAATAGATTGATTGGGAATCAATTTGAAATTGAATAAAGGTGGATTTATGCAAGTAAGGCACATATAAACCAATTTGGAATGAATATGAGTTTGGGTGTTGTAAATATGAATTGAGTATAATAAATTTGGTCGTAAGTTGTTTCGAATTGAGTAAAATGATATAAAGGATACATGGTCCATGGAAAGGAATTAAATTAGGGTTGGAACCTTAAAATTGCTTATCATTTATGTTTGGCATGTTTGGGTTATGAAATTTATATCATTATCTTGTTTAAGTAATGAAATGTTATAAAATTTCATGTTGTTTTTACTTATGTGCTTATTTTGAGTACAGGTACAGGGAGCTGTTTGGATAGAGTTTTGGTTTCGTAAATGCATTTAAAATAAGTTGCTCGCTTAAAAACGCTAATATGAGGTATGCCTACGCAATAGAATAAAGAAATGATATATATATATATATATATATATTGATATATATTGTGTTTTCCGACCTAGTGGGTCGGTGTATACATATTTATCTCTTGTGATATTGTAAAAGGCTCTCCGTACAAAGGAGACGCTGTCAAAATATTTCGGAAATTTAGGGTGTTAGAAAAATTTTGAAATTTCTGGAAAAGTTTGTTAACCGGAAATGTGATTTTGAATTGTATTAGAAACCAAGGGTTTTGAGTCAAAAATGAAACAAATTGTTTTGGATTAAACTAAAAGGGTTTTGAGAAGTGAATGTAGAAATTTAATTAAGTGGGTTTTGGGTAAGTAAATTGGTTTAGGAGCATTTTTCCTACCTTGACAAATTTCGAGGACGAAATTTTTATAAGGGGGAAGGAATGTAACGACCTGGAATTTTGGTCGTTAGTTTTGAACATTTACTTTATTTTAAATGTGAATTTGAATTATTAATTGATTTTGAATATGGAAGAATCGGTGAAATGGTTTAACATTTCAAATATTGTGATAAATTGGATTTGGGTAGATATAAATTTAATATTTGAAATTGGGAAAATATGGGAATCTAAAGTTAAATGGGAGTGGAAAATGATTTCTAAAATTTATTTAAAATCTATTTAGATTAGAATTATAATATTGACTTTGAAATGGAATAAAAAAGTCGATAGGTAAAAATTGCAAATTTATATATTAATTAAATAGTGAAAATTTAATATATAAAAATAATGTAAATAATCAAAGTTTGATTTAATATGAAACAGAATGATTTCTAGTATGAATATAAATTCAATGTGATTTATAATGTAGTTAGTAAGTTTTTAAAATTGAAATTTTAAATGATTTCGACGATTTTGAAAATCGCTCGATTTAATCGATGAGTTAAAATAGCCTTCCGGGGCACAGTCTCGGAATTCGACGTAACTAGTTCCATTGGATCCATAATAGTTTATTATTATCGGATTTCCAATTTCATAGCGTTTGGAGTTGGTGGTACGAAATAGAAACGCGTTGAAATAAATATCGAAAATTTAGTATTTTAAATCGATTCAAAAAGCTATCTTCCACATACGATCGAATTGGGACTAGAAACCTTTTCCATTGCGTTCGGAATAAAGGTATAACATTATAAACGCCTAGCGGCACGCCTCGATAGGAGGTCAATATTTTAAGCTACGAAATCGAGAAGATTTAATTTAAATATATATATACATATATATTATTGACTTTGACTAGACTGTCATTCCCTTCCATCGGCCTACTTTCTTTCACCATGAGCTATCCTTTCCTTCTTCTATAGTAACCTACCAGCCTTACAAAGAGGAAAGGTCACACATCCTTGAAGAGAAAAAAATACATATAATTGAAATTTAAATTGATATAAGGCTAATATGCTCCTTTCCCTTATTCATGTGTACATTTCTAGCTCATGAGAGAAAAAAAGAAATGGCCAAAAACCCAAATCAATATTTGTTCGAACCTATATAAATAACGATCGTATGGAAGAAATAATCTACGCATGAAGCCGCTTTCTCCTCATTCAAAAATCAAATAGGCGAACGCGTTCGTGCTCGCGACTTCGAAGGGCGGCGAGTTGGATGTTGGAAGAAGGTTCGCGATCATCTGGAAATCGCGAGAAGCGAGCTCGCGATAGGCAGTGGCATCTTGGATGTACGCGCGCGACTTGGAAGGGGCATGAGAGTAGCGGCGACATAGGAATTGGGTCCGTTCTCGCACGATGTTGGCTGGTGGAAGGCGATGGGTTGCAGCGACCGATTCAAAGGGGTTGATGTTCGCGTTCTGGAGAAGGGATTCTCGTGAGGGGGAGGACCGAGGTAGTAAGGTAATTACTTCTTTTAAATAATGTACTTGAAGAAAAAAAAGTTACCGATATAAACAAAAATCAAAAATTTATAAATTTCACATCGTTTACTTGTGAGGTCCAAAAATCACGAATTTGGTCACGATGGATTCGTAGTTGCGAATTGGACAATCTGGAATTAGTTTGGGATTTTTCGGAGTCGGCTGGGAAAAAAATAAAAGAATAAAAATCAAGGTGAGTTAATCTCACTCAATTTTGGACTGCCAGCATTAATTTTAAACAGTAAAAATTAATAAATGATTGATTAGTTAAATTGATGCATTTCTATCAGTTGGATGTGATAGTATATACAATAGTATATATATATATACTGGAGTGATTGATATTCCTGCATATATATAGCGGATAAGACCCGGCCCTATGCGCCAGTATAATGCAGATGACCCTACATACCGCGATATTCCACCTCGCAATGGAATTGGTATTTTTATATTGTGCAAACATTTCTGGATGCAGTGAAACAGGTTGTGTGACGACCGCCCATGACCCCCGCACGTAATCTAGAGATAGTGCGCTGTAAAGTGTGCCAGGCGACCATGGATGATTGTCAGGGTAGATTCAAACAACAGAATCTATCGTATTACTCACAGCGCATGGATAAAATACAATAGAACATATGTATAGTGAAGCTTTACAGAACAAAATGACATCTTATAAAACTTCATAATAGTTGAATACAAGCATCCAAATAGCCAATACAACAAGCCTCACTACAACACTCAGAGAATACAGACAGCGGAACATCCAGTACATATAAGAAGATAATATGCAACCCTCTAGCTCGTCTTCGATATCAGCATCGTGAGAAGAGAACAGCACCTGTCACCTGCTACCTAGTCTGCCCGTCCCAAAAATGGACGAACAGCCCAAGGCAATAAGAATTAAAACATAAAGCCTTGAGTCAGACAACAGTCTTAGTGAGCAGTAAATTAACTAACAACATACCAAAAGAGCATAAAGGAAAAGGAATAGGAATACAACCCTCCCACTCCACCTCGTTCTACAGTGATAGCCCCAGACACACACTAAGCAGAAGCAACATAGCAGAGCATACAATTTAAAGTAAAGTAATAATCATTCAAGTCAAGGGCGATGTTTTCCAAGTACCAAGGTCTAAATCAGATAAGCACCCAGAAAATACCGCTCTCGAGTCCGAATGACGATACAACCAAACATCCATGACTCTGGCTATCACTGTTATCATTGCTTCGATATCACCGTTAATTGAATGACCGGCACATTCTTTCAGCCGTCCGTCAAGGGCTAATGGAAACCCCGGTTCTAGACATAACTCCCGCACGTCGTCGCAGCCCGTGCCTAGGACTATCGAATCTGCCCAGAGTACTCGACCATCAACAGTTGGCCGTTGGGACTATCGAATCTGCCCAAACGTACTCTTGCTTAGAGCATGCTAGAACCTTCAACAACGATGCTATCCAAGCCTCCTAGTCATCCTCCTCGACGACTATTCTCATATCCATTCATTATCCTCAACTCGAATCATATCACCGAGTTATCAACATGCTTGGAATGATCCCGTCTGGATTAGACCAAGTCTTCATCATATGATTGCCTTGCTTCATCACATCCTCGCAAAGCCTCATCTCAACATCACATCATCAAGTCTATGCATAAGAGCTTCATCATCTCGCTACATATGCCACGAGCAGCTTTCCCAATTCAAGAGCCTTTCTCTTAGCTTTTGAATCATCTTCGGTCTAAATCAAACCATCAATCATCTAATCCATAACAATCAACCGAATCAAACATTAATCCAAGCAATCAAGCATTCAAATATGATCTAAGTAGACAATTATAACAATAATGGCATTTTCGTAATTAAAGAGTAGAAAGTCTAACAAGCATGAAAACATGAGAATTATCTCTACAACTTGATGAATGAACTTGCATAGGTTAACATATGATAAAATGGATGTAACATCATCATGAACAATGGATCTATATGGATCTATACTTAGGATGAAGAAAATGCATAGAAATCACTATTTTAACACCAAATCAAGCGAACAATCCGATCTACTCCTTTGGATCCGTGTGAGAGATAATCACCACTCACCAAATCACCAAAACAAACCCTAATCAACACGCTTCAGATCTGGACAGCGAGGGATCAAGCTTGATCTATCACGAATCCGCTTCAAACGAAGAAATCTCTCTTGAAAAGACGAAGATCTTCAATCTATGCTCTTGAATCTTCAATTTGATCTTCAACTTGGATGGATGGAAGCACTAGATTAGAGTGGAGAAAAGAAGTGAAGAAGTGTAGAAGTCGAGCTCTCAAAATGGCAGCACTTCGTCGCTTCAAAATCCGGATCCTAAAAATGAAGCCAACCCCCTCTATTTATAGCTGAAAAATCCCTAGGTCGCTCGGAGTTAGGTCGTCCATGACCTACGACCTAAAACCCACCGACCTAAAGACCAACCAACCTACGACTTAACAAAACGCGCATCCAAGCACTCAGCGACCTACGACCTAACTAACCTACGACCTACCACAGACCGCTTCTTCGCGACCTAACAAAGCTCTCCAT
The DNA here is from genome assembly GCA_030737815.1 of Allium fistulosum. Taxonomy (NCBI): domain Eukaryota; kingdom Viridiplantae; phylum Streptophyta; class Magnoliopsida; order Asparagales; family Amaryllidaceae; genus Allium; species Allium fistulosum. The sequence goes on along the minus strand of CM060904.1, from coordinate 170,144,629 downwards.
CCTACGACCTAACGAGGACATCTGCGACCTAACAACTCAGGCGCTTCAACGACTTAAGGGCTTACGACTTAACACATGGCAAAACCCAACAACCTAACAAAGCCCTACAACTTACGACCCAACGAGGTTACGACCTATAACCTCAGCGACCTAACACACCAACATAGCGCATCAGCGACCTAACACTCACGCGCCTTAACAACTCAGCGACTTACCAGTGTTACGACCTAACACTTAGACAAAACCTTGCGACCTAACAACTTAGCTACCCACGGGACCAACAGATGCTACGACTTAACTCCTCAGCGACCTAACACATGACGACCTAAAACAACATGCGACCTAACTCCCACGCGACCTACCAACCTATGCGACCTAACAACTTATGCCAACAAGCGACCTAACTAAAACAGAACTCACGACCTAACTTAGGTCGCGTACGACCTAACTACCCCAACCAGCCATCCCCTACTCTGCTTAACTCTTAGGTCGCTAACAATTAGATCGCTAACTCCTATAGGTCGCAAACTATTATAGGTCGCATCTCACTAGTTTCCTTAGGTCGCTGCCGACCTAAATATACTAACTCGGTAGCCACTAGGTCGCAACTCACTCAACCCGCTAACTATTGTCTCTAGTTCCTTAGGTCGCTGCCGACCTATCCCCTTAGGTCGCTTACTACCCTTAGGTTATCCAGACGACCTAACAACTCAACCCTCAAACTTAGGTCGCTTACTACCCTTAGGTTATCCAGACGACCTAACAACTCAACCCTCAAACTTAGGTCGCTCACACTATAGGTTGCGCTACCTCTTAGGTTGCCAACTACGACCTAAACCAAGACGACCTATCCTCTAAGTCGCAAACCTTCTTAACTCGCTACCATCCTATAGGTCGGTCACGACTTAGCTCTTAGGTCGTTCACGACCTAGGACTTAGAAAAATTCTGCCTAAATCTGAAACGACTAAAAATGCTGAAAGTTCCAGATTCGAACGAACTTTTCGATCCGTAAAAATACGGGTCGTTACATTCTCTCCTCCTTAGGAATTTCGCCCCCGAAATTCCAAACAACCAAAGCAATCAAAGACTATTCTGTACGCCTACCATCCATAACAATCAACAAACCATGCATCCAATTCTAGCTTAGCATACAGAATTCTAACACTAGAACAAGTCACAATATCGTGAGATGACACGACACCTTAGGGCCATACCTTGAAGAGTTCAGGATGAGCTGCTTTCATCCTCTCTTCCACCTCCCACGTACAGTCGTTATCATCATCACTCCATTGTATCTTGAGCAACTTAACTACCTTCCTCCTAAGCTGTTTCGTGTCGGTTTCCACAACACGAAGCGGCTTACGAGGTCTTCTATCGACTGGATCAACTTCGAAATCTTCATAGCTATCGACAGAAACCACGGTATTCGAGTCGTGCACATACTTCCGTAGATATGATACATGAAAAACATTGTGCACACCCGACATCTTCTCCGGTAACTCCAATCTGTAGGCGAGCTTTCCAATTCGCTCGATGATCGGGAATGGTCCAACAAATCTCGGAGTCAATTTTCCTTTCTTCCCGAATCGAATAACATTCTTCAGTGGAGAAATCTTCACAAAAACCATATCACCAACGTCGAATTCCAAATCCTTACGACGTTTATCGGCATAACTCTTCTGACGGTCTTGGGCTGCCTTCATTCGTTGCCGAATGATCTCTATACAATCTGAAGTCTGTCGAATCATCTCTGGCCCAAGCATCAGCTTTTCTCCAGTTTCCAACCAACATGTCGGAGAGTTACACGGTCTTCCATACAATGCCTCATACGGTGCCATACCAATACTTGACTGGTAACTGTTGTTGTATGAAAACTCTACCAAATGAAGGTGATCTTCCCATGATCCTCCGAAGTCCAAAACACATGCTCTAAGAAGATCTTCCAAAACTCGGTTGACTCTCTCGTTCTGACCATCTGTTTGAGGGTGATAAGCTGTACTCAAACACAACTCGGTTCCCAAAACTTCCTGGAAGCTCTTCCAAAATCCACTAGTGAACAATGGGTCTCGATCGCTCACTATACTCTTCGGAATACCATGGAATTGAACTATCCACTTAACATACAACTCAGCCAACTTTGATGCAGTCCTAGTCGATCGAACAGGAATAAATCTTGCACTCTTAGTCAGACGATCTACAATGACCCAAATCCCTTCATTTCCTGTTCTGGTTCTAGGCAATCCATCAATAAAATCCATCGACACTTGCTCCCACTTCCATGTAGGAACTTCTAATGGCTGAAGCAATCCACTTGGCTTCTTCTGTTCGGCTTTTACCAACTGGCAGTTCATGCATTTGGAAATAAAATTTCCAACATCTTTCTTCATACCTTCCCAGTAGTAGGTTCTCTTCATATCCCGATACATCTTATTTCCACCTGGATGAATTGTCAGCTTCGAGTGATGACTTTCCTTCAGAACTTCACTCCTCAATTCATCTACATCGGGAACAACTAATCGTCCTTGCTTCCGAAGCCAACCCTCTCGATCGACCTCGAATCCTTTATCCTTTTCTGGATCCAATCCAGATTCCAAATCACGGATAATCTTGACAAGCTTATCATCTCGCTTCTGACTCTCGCCAATTCTCTCCACAAGAGTCGGTCTTATCGATAAGTTTGCCAACATCTCAGGTTCCAATTCGCATCTAGGCCTGAAGTCAAATCCGGCTAAATACTCGAGACTCTTCCATTCTGAAAACATGGCTCCCAATCCTGCATGTCTTCGACTTAACGCATCTGCCACTGCGTTACCTTTTCCCGGAGTAAAAGCTATACCGAAATCATATGATGCCAAAAACTCTAGCCAACGTTGCTACCGAAGATTCAAATCCTTTTGGGAGAAAAGATACTTCAACGACTTATGATCGGTAAACAACTCGAATTAAACTCCCAACAGATAATGTCTCCACATCTTCAGAGCAAATACAATCGCCGCTAACTCCAAATCATGAGTTGGGTAATTCCTTTCATGCGGCTTCAGTTGTTGACTTGCATACGCAACAACTTTATCCCTCTGCATCAGCACTGCTCCAAGTCCAGTACCACATGCGTCGGTGTAAACCACCATCTCATCATTCCCACTAGGAATAGTCAAAACAGGAGCACTCGTCAATCTTTCTTTCAGGATTCTGAAAGCTTGCTCACACTTAGCATCCCAACTGAACACTTGGTTCTTCTTCGTCAATCCTGTTAACGGTGCAGCTATCTTGGAGAAGTATTTGATAAACCGTCGATAATATCCTGCTAATCCAAGAAAACTTCTCACATCAGATGCATTCTTAGGTCTAACCCAATCCTGGATTGCTGCCACCTTAGCGGGATCAACCGCTATTCCATTTCCAGAAATCACATGGCCTAAGAACCTCAATTCACTCTTCCAGAAGTGACACTTCGAAAACTTAGCCTTCAGCTGATGTTTCCGTAAGATCTCCAAAACAATACGCAAGTGCGTCTTGTGCTCTTCTTCAGTTCTGGAATAAATCAGAATATCATCCACGAACACAAGTATGAACTTGTTCAACTGATCTCTGAACACTCTATTCATAAGATCCACAAAATATGCTGGCGCGTTAGTCAATCCAAACGGCATTACCAGCCACTCAAAGAAACCAGATGGTGTCCGAAAAGCAGTCTTCGGCACACTATCCTTAGCCACTCTCAACTGGTGAAATCCCGTTGCCAAATCCATCTGAGAAAACACCTTAGCCTCGTGAAGCTGATCAAACAAGTCATCTATTCTCGGCAATGGATACTTGTTCTTCTTAGTCACCTTATTCAGCTCACGATAATCTACACACAATCTCAACGACCCATCTGCCTTGGTTGCAAACACAACTGGTGCACCCCACTCGGACACACTACGCCGAATGAATCCTTTCTGCAAAAGATCATCAACTTGCACCCTCAACTCCTGCTGTTCCCTAGGCGCCATCCGCCTAAGAGGCATCACAACAGGTCTGGCTCCTTCAACTAGATCTATACGAAACTCGATCTCTCTATGCGGCGGCAACCCTTTGACTTCGTCAAAGACATCCTCGAATCCATTAGCGATCGGCACTGATGACAGTCCATCCCGTGGAACAACCAACGAATACATGAAGCTCATGAAGACGCCTTCTTCATGCTTACATCGTATCACAACCTTTCGCCCCTCCACATTCTCGACTGTCACCTCCAGCCTCTCACAATCAACCTTAGCCGCATACTTCCTAAGCCAGTCCATACCCAAAATAATTCCGAACCCCGCAAAGTTCAGAACAAAACAATCACAAACAAAAGAGCAACCATGACTCGACACAATCAGACCACGGCATAACATACACAAACAAGACGAACCCCCAACTGGATTAGTCACAACCAATGGCCTATCAACAATATCCGGTTCCAAACCTAACCGGCCTACGAGTTCATTACAAACAAACGAATGCGACGCTCCAGTATCAAACAAAATTCTAACTGGAACACCACATAGGAAAAGAGTACCTTGAACCACCACACTCTTTCCCTTCTCTTCTGCGGTAGGAGCTTTTGAAGACGACGGAACAGCTCCCAAAGTATAAGCCTGCACAATCTGCTTGTCCCTTCTCGGTTCTGGACAATTCTTCCTAAAATGCCCTGGCTTGTCACAGTTGTGGCACTTCGCCGGCGCTTTCGGATTCTTGCAATCCCTGGAGAGATGGCCTTTCTGCTGACAGTTGTAGCAAGTCACTTCTCCTTTCGGCTTCTCCTGGCCATCCTTACCCTTCTACTGCTGCTGCTTCCTCTTCTTGTTACCACCCTGCTGTGGCTTAGACTCTCCCTTGGTCACAGCAACAACAGATCCTTCCTTAGGAAACAGACTCTCATGCCTGAGAGCTTTCTCCACAAGCTTCTCAAATGAATCATCCAAATGATCCACCAACTGCCTCCCAAGATAACTGTCCAAGCCCGTCACAAACTTCTCATTCTTCTGATATGCAGATTCAATATATGACCGGGCATACTTGGACAAAGCTTCAAACTCAGAAACATACTCAAGGACAGATCTTCCACCTTGCTTGAGCTCCACGAACTTCTTGAACAGAACAGACTTCTGAGCTGTAGAAATGAACTTAGCTTCAAACCTAACTTGGAATTGCTCCCAAGTAATCTCTTCCTCCGGAGTAGTGATGGTAATAGAGTTCCACCAATCAGAAGCTCTCCCTTGAAGCTGTCTCGATGCCAACTTCCTCTTAGTCGCATCCTCAATTCCCAAATCACCAAAGATCCTTCTACAAGCATCTATCCACCTCTGGACCTCAATAGTTGATTCTGTTCCCAAGAAAACCTTCCCTTCAAGAGCAGTATAGTCCTTGCACAACTTAGCAAAATCCACTGGTTTCGGAGTCTGAACCTGAACTCCAACATCAACTGCCACCCCCGGAACTGGTATCCTTCTCATGATCAAAGTCATCATTGCTTCGAACATAGCTGCATAATCAGCAGTTCCCTCAGTAGCACGGCCTTCCCTAGCAGCTGGTCTCCCTCTTCGACTCATTCTCAATATCTATAAAAAGGAATGATTAGAACATCTAGAGAAACAACTGCATAAAAGACTCAAACTCTACTAAGTTACTATATTATATATAGTAGTCATCCATCAAAATTACAATTACGTCTCTCATACGTAGTTATGTCAGCGAGCGTTGGGTAAAATCGATTAACCAATGCTCCGATACCAAATGTGACGACCGCCCATGACCCCCGCACGTAATCTAGAGATAGTGCGCTGTAAAGTGTGCCAGGCGACCATGGACGATTGTCAGGGTAGATTAAAACAACAGAATCTATCGTATTACTCACAGCGCATGGATAAAATACAATAGAACATATGTATAGTGAAGCTTTACAGAACAAAATGACATCTTATAAAACTTCATAATAGTTGAATACAAGCATCCAAATAGCCAATACAACAAGCCTCACTACAACACTCAGAGAATACAGACAGCGAAACATCCAGTACATATAAGAAGATAATATGCAACCCTCTAGCTCGTCTTCGATATCAGCATCGTGAGAAGAGAACAGCACCTGTCACCTGCTACCTAGTCTGCCCGTCCCAAAAATGGACGAACAGCCCAAGGCAATAAGAATTAAAACATAAAGCCTTGAGTCAGACAACAGTCTTAGTGAGCAGTAAATTAACTAACAACGTACCAAAAGAGCATAAAGGAAGAGGAATAGGAATACAACCCTCCCACTCCACCTCGTTCTACAGTGATAGCCCCCAGACACACACTAAGCAGAAGCAACATAGCAGAGCATACAATTTAAAGTAAAGTAATAATCATTCGAGTCAAGGGCGATGTTTTCCAAGTACCAAGGTCTAAATCAGATAAGCACCCAGAAAATACCGCTCTCGAGTCCGAATGACGATACAACCAAACATCCATGACTCTGGCTATCACTGTTATCATTGCTTCGATATCACCGTTAATTGAATGACCGACACATTCTTTCAGCCGTCCGTCAAGGGCTAATGGAAACCCCGGTTCTAGACATAACTCCCGCACGTCGTCGCAGCCCGTGCCTAGGACTATCGAATATGCCCAGAGTACTCGACCATCAACAGTTGGCCGTTGGGACTATCGAATCTGCCCAAACGTACTCTTGCTTAGAGCATGCTAGAACCTTCAACAACGATGCTATCCAAGCCTCCTAGTCATCCTCCTCGACGACTATTCTCATATCCATTCATTATCCTCAACTCGAATCATATCACCGAGTTATCAACATGCTTGGAATGATCCCGTCTGGATTAGACCAAGTCTTCATCATATGATTGCCTCGCTTCATCACATCCTCGCAAAGCCTCATCTCAACATCACATCATCAAGTCTATGCATAAGAGCTTCATCATCTCGCTACATATGCCACGAGCAGCTTTCCCAATTCAAGAGCCTTTCTCTTAGCTTTTGAATCATCTTCGGTCTAAATCAAACCATCAATCATCTAATCCATAACAATCAACCGAATCAAACATTAATCCAAGCAATCAAGCATTCAAATATGATCTAAGTAGACAATTATAACAATAATGGCATTTTCGTAATTAAAGAGTAGAAAGTCTAACAAGCATGAAAACATGAGAATTATCTCTACAGCTTGATGAATGAACTTGCATAGGTTAACATATGATAAAATGGATGTAACATCATCATGAACAATGGATCTATATGGATCTATACTTAGGATGAAGAAAATGCATAGAAATCACTATTTTAACACCAAATCAAGCCAACAATCCGATCTACTCCTTTGGATCCGTGTGAGAGATAATCACCACTCACCAAATCACCAAAACAAACCCTAATCAACACGCTTCAGATCTGGACAGCGAGGGATCAAGCTTGATCTATCACGAATCCGCTTCAAACGAAGAAATCTCTCTTGAAAAGATGAAGATCTTCAATCTATGCTCTTGAATCTTCAATTTGATCTTCAACTTGGATGGATGGAAGCACTAGATTAGAGTGGAGAAAAGAAGTGAAGAAGTGTAGAAGTCGAGCTCTCAAAATGGCAGCACTTCGTCGCTTCAAAATCCGGATCCCAAAAATGAAGCCAACCCCCTCTATTTATAGCTGAAAAATCCCTAGGTCGCTCGGAGTTAGGTCGTCCACGACCTACGACCTAAAACCCACCGACCTAAAGACCAACCAACCTACGACTTAACAAAACGCGCATCCAAGCACTCAGCGACCTACGACCTAACTAACCTGCGACCTACCACAGACCGCTTCTTCGCGACCTAACAAAGCTCTCCATCCTACGACCTAACGAGGACATCTGCGACCTAACAACTCAGGCGCTTCAACGACTTAAGGGCTTACGACTTAACACATGGCAAAACCCAGCAACCTAACAAAGCCCTACAACTTACGACCCAACGAGGTTACGACCTATAACCTCAGCGACCTAACACACCAACATAGCGCATCAGTGACCTAACACTCACGTGCCTTAACAACTCAGCGACTTACCAGTGTTACGACCTAACACTTAGACAAAACCTTGCGACCTAACAACTTAGCTACCCACGGGACCAACAGATGCTACGACTTAACTCCTCAGCGACCTAACACATGACGACCTAAAACAACATGCGACCTAACTCCCACGCGACCTACCAACCTATGCGACCTAACAACTTATGCCAACAAGCGACCTAACTAAAACAGAACTCACGACCTAACTTAGGTCGCGTACGACCTAACTACCCCAACCAGCCATCCCCTACTCTGCTTAACTCTTAGGTCGCTAACAATTAGATCGCTAACTCCTATAGGTCGCGAACTATTATAGGTCGCATCTCACTAGTTTCCTTAGGTCGCTGCCGACCTAAATATACTAACTCGGTAGCCACTAGGTCGCAACTCACTCAACCCGCTAACTACTGTCTCTAGTTCCTTAGGTCGCTGCCGACCTATCCCCTTAGGTCGCTTACTACCCTTAGGTTATCCAGACGACCTAACAACTCAACCCTCAAACTTAGGTCGCTCACACTATAGGTTGCGCTACCTCTTAGGTTGCCAACTACGACCTAAACCAAGACGACCTATCCTCTAAGTCGCAAACCTTCTTAACTCGCTACTATCCTATAGGTCGGTCACGACTTAGCTCTTAGGTCGTTCACGACCTAGGACTTAGAAAAATTCTACCTAAAATCTGAAACGACTAAAAATGCTGAAAGTTCCAGATTCGAACGAACTTTTCGATCCGTAAAAATACGGGTCGTTACAGGTTGGAGGGATCCAACTGGGTTCCTCAAAAATGTTGAATTTAATTGCATATATAGTGATATATGTTTTTGTTGAATAGTCCGTGACAGGTTATTGTGTGATTTAAATTGATTGGATGTTATGGCAGTTAACCTGGGTTTTGTTGCTTTTAAACACCAATAAAAAAAATATGGTTTATTTTGGTAAAGAACTGTAAATGGGAATTTTGATGTAAAAATGTCTATATAGAGTTTTAGGTAAATCTATTGGCTAAAGTAAATGGTTTTGAAATTGTAGTGTAGTTATTTCGGATTATGGTAAATAGAGATTTTGGGAATAAAAATATATAAAGGATTTTTAATTATTAACCGGGTGATTTTAAAGTGCTGAAACATTCTGGAAAATTAGTTGTTTAATTATTTTAGATTGTTTTAAAAGCATATTTAATTATTAATTAGTTACTTTATAATGACTTTTAAAGATTTATTATTATTTAAGAACTAGTCAGCCTTTTTGTTTTTCAAAGATAATTTTAAAATATTAATATAGCCTTGTATAATAAATTTCTTTAAGTATACTTGACTAGATTTAACTTGGAAATTTATTTTAGAACTTACAAGCATTATTTGAGATAATATTTAAAATAAAGTTTCGGGAAGTAATGGTATACTCACGTGGCGTAAATCAGAGGCTGTGAGTGCCTGCAGCTAAGTCTTGTATTTCTATGGGATTGAGACGTAACCATTGAGTTGTGATCCATGGTTTGATACCGCAGTGGTACTTTCCACATTTATTTTTTTTAAAAGGGTTTTTAAATATTAAAAAAAGGGGTACTTGTGAATATACCGAATTCGATAAGATAAGTTCAAACTTTGGATAAAGAGATTTAATTTATCTAAAATTTAGTTTAAATAAGACTTGGTGATTTCAGTAAAAATGGAATATTTGGTTGAATTGATTGTTTATTTGATAGTTAAATAACTGACTATCAAATCTGGACCTAAATATAACTTTGGAAATATCTAGAAGAAGTACGGGAATTATATGATACAGTTACCATTCGAGGTGCTATACTATACGTATGAACTCGTTTCGTTCTTCTAGGACGTTTATAAGGAAATCCGTTCACGAACGGTTAGAAGGTGATCTCCGATCTTATCTTTGTCTGTTTATTTCCTAAAGAACCGGGATTGAGTTTTTCGAGAAATATCGAACGTTGTTCGAAGAGACCGGGATCGGATTTGTGATCCGAAACCACTTCGATCCAATGAGTACGTTTTCGAAATGAAGACAAGAGCTTGAAGTCGAAGATGGAGCAGTGAAGTGCAAGTGCTAATCGCTACTAATCTCGATGGTGATTCCAAAATGGATGTCGCTTTTATTCGGCTAAGTGGGTCGCACCTAAGTGGGGTAACGTTACCCCTATCTAGAATCCCTTTTATTCGGCTGTGTGGCAGTTGCTGATCCCTACCGCGGAGTAATCTTTTTCGGACTATCCAGGTTAGGGGTACTTTGGTCTTGTGTTGGCAGGGATCGATAGGTTCGATCTCGGTACGCTGTTCTAGACGTGTACCGTGATAGGTGGTACCCCAGTGCCTAGTCATTTAGTTGGAATCCATTCTCCAATAAGCGCCGTACGGTTTTGATTATGCCCAACTATGCTGGAACGTGAGGTGCAGGCATTTCAGCTATTTGAATAAGTATTTGTATTTAGAAACTATTATAATATCAGATGATTTTGATATGAAATGTTTTGGTTATTGTAAGGTAAAATCCCATCGTGTTTATTTGTGGCGTGGTCTTACGAGATACCTTTGATTTTCAAAGGACTTTGAAAACTTTAATATTTCAATCGAGTGTATTTCTCACGCTGGTTTTCCAGACTGACTCGGGTGTTATTTTATTATAATGCTCGGGTCAGACCAAGTATTTCAGGATCAGGTTAGGATGCTATGGAGCTTAGGAGACGAGCTGGATGGCAAGACGTATTACTCGCACTTGTTTATTACCGCTGCAATGTTTTGTTTGAGATTTCCAGCAATTGTGAGAGTAGGTTGTTATAACTGTCTAGGCTGGTAATTATTGATTTGTGTACTCTGATGTGAGATATGTAGATTATAGTTTTGCTTTGTGTAAAGAACTATTGATATTATATATTGTTCTGTCTGGTGTGAGATTCTGTTTTTGTTTAGTATTCTTCTTCTTCTACCCACTTTCTTTTCCCTCAACAATCTGTTTTTTGGCACTCGATCGTTCGGCATGTTATACGATGAGCGTATTTATGTCGATTTTCGGGGGTCGTGAAGGGCGGGTCGTCACATGTGGTATAAGAGCTTAGGTTGGCAATATACCTAGGCTTTGGTGGGGATAACTCATTAGAGATAGAGTCAGTAGTACTCTAGGATGAGTTTACGTGTATTAATAGATATGAGCACGTAATTGTTAGTGAATATAAAATGCTTTTATATTGTGTTGACTTATCGGTTGAGTGTTTATGAATTCTGGTTGGTACGGGAAGTACAACCGTATCGATAGGGGTTTCTAAACTCTTAAACAAGATAAACCAACACAGTATTGTTTTAAAGTGGGTAAATGAAATAATTTTACCCAAAATTATATTTTGATATCAATGAAGTAATTTTCTAAAATTATTATATATATTCGGATGTTGGTAATTAATATTATAACCAAAACATATTATAAAATTTGGAATGGTTTTATATATATAACCAAATAGGAATTGTATAAATATGATTTATACAAAGGAATATAATTGAAATTTGATTTAAACCAGAATTTAAACCGCGGAAATTTTGGAAAATGTTTTAAAATGAATTTGAACTAAATGTTTGGGAGTTTTTAAATCTTGAGAATTTTGGAAATGTTTTCCAAAATGGTCTGTGAGGAATAATGGAGTATTATTTGAAATTGTCTTTGGAGAAGAAATTGTTTTAAAGGGAATTTTTGGAAGTAAGGAAGCACTGAACTCACTTCAGTCAATTGAAAATAATTCTGGTGATGATGGCCACATCATCAGTATTCATTTTCGAGTTTCTAAGTGATGGATTGCTACCATGGTGGTTGACTATGAATATTTGTTTTGGACTTATTTGATAAACAAGTTTTGTTTTAGAAGTTCCGAAGGGAACTGTTTTGAAAAAAATCCAAGTGGTTTTGAGATTTCAAAGGTATGATTTGATATACGAAAGTGAATATACGTATATTTATGATTTCAAAATGATTTGAAATAAAACCTGGTAATTAAAGTCTGAGATTTCCTTTTAAATGACTTGTGAAGTCAGGATAAAATCAGCAGTGAACTTATAATTGGATGTTGATATATATAAGAAAGGAAAATGTAAATTTTTAATCCTGGAATTAAAATTTAACTTGAGTAAATTAAAGTGAATAATATAAGTTGGAATTTAACTTAAGACGATTTAAATAAGATTGAGAATTGGATTTGAATTGAATTGGATATTAAGTTGAAAAGTAGAGTAATTATATAAATTGTAAGTTGAAATTATTAAATGAAATGGAATTTTTAATTGAATAAGTTTTGAACTTGTGAATAGAATGGTAAAACCTAAATAAAAATGGTTTGGTGTTATGGAAAAAGATTGGAAATTCAAAACTTGAATTTTTAAATGGGGAGTGAATTAGAATTGAGTAAATTAAACATAAACTAGAATTGTGAAGTGTTTATGTAACTATATTTTATGGATATTAAATGTAAATGAGACTTAAGTGGAAAGTCATGGAATTGTGAATAAATAAGGTATATAACCTATTAAACTGGGAAAGCGAAAAAGGATAACCAAATTAAAATGGTTAAGAAATTGATAATAAGAAATGAATTAAATATGGTTTTGAAATATGATTTTGGAGTAGAATTTGGGAATGAACTTAAGGTTTTAAAGCTGAATATAAATTAAGCATCAGTATGGAAAGTTTATAATAAACCTTGGAAATAACTTTGTGAAATGGTTTATAATAAATTAGCTTTAAGTGAACTGCCGTTTACTAAAAAAAAGAAGTGAACAACACTAGGTGAATTAAAAGAAAGTGAATGGGAAAGATGTAAAATAAGTTGAAAGTAAAGTTAATATGAAATGCGAGTGCAGGAACCATGTTATGATATAACAAATTGTTCAAAAATTAACTAGCATGAAATAGCCCCAAGTGGTGTAATATAAATTGGATATACTAAGTGAATGAAAACAAATAAATTGAATGAGATTTAATTTAAGATGAATTAGAACTGGGTGGCAATGGAAACTTAACTTAAGTGATTATCTATGAAATAAATTCATAAATAAAAATAACATAGATTGGAAATGTGTTTGATATAAAAATGAAGCGAACAAAGTTTGGTAGATAGCATAAATGAGAATTAAATTCATATTAGATAAATTGGTTTAGAGTCAATTTAAAAGGAAAAAAATTGAGGTTAATAAAATAGATTTGCATAAATGGAAGTGAATATAAATGGAATGCAAATAGATTGATTGGGAATCAATTTGAAATTGAATAAAGGTGGATTTATGCAAGTAAGGCACATATAAACCAATTTGGAATGAATATGAGTTTGGGTGTTGTAAATATGAATTGAGTATAATAAATTTGGTCGTAAGTTGTTTCGAATTGAGTAAAATGATATAAAGGATATATGGTCCATGGAAAGGAATTAAATTAGGGTTGGAACCTTAAAATTGCTTATCATATATGTTTGGCATGTTTGGGTTATGAAATTTATATCTTTAGCTAGTTAAAGTAATGAAATTATATAAAATTTCATGTTGTTTTTAATTATGTGCTTATTTTGAGTAAGTACAGGTACATGGAGCTGTTTGGATAGAGTTTTGGTTGCGTAAATGCATATAAAATAAGCTGCTCGCTTAAAAACGCTAATATGAGGTACGCCTACGCAATAGAATAAAGAAATGATATATATTGATATATATTATGTTTTCCGACCATGTGGGTCGATGTATATATATTTATCTCTCTTGTCATATTGTAAAAGGCTCTCCATACAAAGGAGACGCTGTCAAAACTTTTCCGAAATTTAGGGTGTTAGAAATTTTTTGAAATGTTTGGAAAAGTTTGTGAAACAGAAAGGTGATTTTTGAATTGTATTAGAAACCAAGGGTTTTGAGTCAGAAATGAAAAAATTGTTTTGGATTAAACTAAAAGGGTTTTGAGAAGTGAATGTAGGATTTTAATTAAGTGGGTTTTGGGTAAGTAAATGGGTTTAGGAGCATTTTTCCGACCTTGACAAATTTCGAGGACGAAATTTTTATAAGGGGGGAGAAATGTAACGACCCGGAGTTTTGGTCGTTAGTTTTTAACATTTAATTTATTTTAAATGTGAATTTGAATTATTAATTGATTTTGAATACGGAAGAATTAGTGAAATGGTTTTGACATTTCAAATATAGTGATAAATTGGATTTGGGTAGATATAAATTTAATATTTGAAATTGGGAAAATATGGGAATCTAAAGTTAAATGGGAGTGGAAAATGATTTCTCAAATTTATTTAAAATCTATTTAGATTAGAATTATAATATGGACTTTGAAATGGAATAAAAAAGTCGATAGGTAACAACTGGAAATTTATATATTAATTAAATAGTTAAAATTTAATATATATAGAAATAATGTAAATAATCAAATTTTGATTTAATATGAATCAGAATGATTTCTAGTATGAATATAAATTCAATGTGATTTATAATGGAGTTAGTAAGTTTTTAAAATTGAAATTTTAAATGATTTCGACGATTTTGAAATAGCCTTCCGGGGCACAGTCTCGGAATTCAACGAAACCAGTTCCATTGGATCTGTAATAGTTTATTATTATCGGATTTCAAATTTCATAGCGTTTGGAGTTACCGTTTGGTCGTACGAAATAGAAACGCGTTGAATAAATATCGAAAATTTAATATTTTAAATCGATTCAAAAAGCTATCTTCCACATACGATCGAATTGGGACTCGAAACCTTTTCCATTGCGTTCGGAATAGGAGTATAACATTATAAACACCTAGCGACATGCCTCGATAGGAGGTCAAGATTTTAAGCTACGAAATCGAGACGATATAATTTAATATATATATATATATATATGTGTGTGTGTGTGTGTTTGTGTGTGTGTGTGTGTGTATGTATATATATATGCATATATATTATTGACTTTGACTAGGCTGTCATTCCCTCCCATCAGCCTACTTTCTTTCACCATCAGCTATCCTTTCCTTCTTCTACAGTGACCTACCAGCCTTACAAAGATGAGAGGTCACACATCCTTGAAGAGAAAAAAATAATAATACATATAATTTAAATTTAAATTGATATAAGGCTAATCTGCTCCTTTCCCTTATTCATGTGTACATTTCCAGCTCGTAAGGGAAAAAAAAGAAATGGCCGAAAACCCAAATCAACATTCGTTCAAACCTATATAAAAAAACGATCGTATTGAAGAAATAATCTATGCATGAAGCCGCTTTCTCCTCGTTCAAAAATAAAATAGGCGAACACGTTCGTGCTCGCGACTTCGAAGAGCGGCGAGTTGGAAGAAGGCCTTCGCGATCATCTGGAAATCGCGAGAAGCGAGCTCGCGATAGGCAGTGGCACATTAGGATGTACACGCGCGACTTGGAAGGGACATGAGAGTAGCGACGACGTA
This sequence comes from Allium fistulosum, assembly GCA_030737815.1. NCBI lineage: Eukaryota > Viridiplantae > Streptophyta > Magnoliopsida > Asparagales > Amaryllidaceae > Allium > Allium fistulosum. Next base: position 170,129,138 of record CM060904.1, on the reverse strand, counting down.
GGGGACTAGGTCCGTTCTCGCGCGCAATGTTGGCTGGTGGAAGGCGATGGGTTGCAGCGACTAATTCGAAAGGGGTTGATGTTCGCGTTCTGGAGAACGGATTCGCGTGAGGGGGAGGACTAAGGTAGTAAGGTAATTATTTCTTTTAAATAATGTACTTGAAGAAAAAAAAGTTACCGATATAAACAAAAATTTTTTTTATAAATTTCACATCGTTTACTTGTGAGGTCCAAAAATCACGAATTTGGTCACGATGGATTCGTAGCTGCGAATTGGACAATCTGGAATTAATTTGGGATTTTTCGGAGTCGGCTGGGAAAAAAATAAAAGAATAAAATTCAAGGTGAGTTAATCTCACTCAATTTTGGACTGCCAGTATTAATTTTAAACAGTTAAAATTAATAAATGATTGATTGGTTAAATTGATGCATTTCTATCAGTTAGATGTGATATTATATATAGTAGTATATATATACTGGAGTGATTGATATTCCCGCATATATATAGCGGATGAGACCCTATGTGTAACAACCCGGGATTCCGACTCTGAAAATCCCAGATAGTTAGGAAAAGAAAAAGAAAGAGATAGAAGAAGAAACAGGAACAAGACACAGAAACCTCACATTCGCAGCGGATCAAAATATAATATCACATAAACAACAGTTTTACAAAAGAACTGTATCAATACACTTATACATTATACATCAGAGTTATACATTTACAAATGACTGGACAGTTATATCAACCTGTCTTAGACTAATATCACATCAACTCTCAAATACACAGCGGAATACTTCATACGTTCCTGCCATCCAGCTCGCCACCTGAACTCCAGAACGTCCTAACCTGAAAATCTGTAATACTCGGTCTGACCCGAGCATTACATCAAAGTAACACCCGGGTCAGGCTGGAAACCAGCGTGAGTAAACTCATCTAACATGAAATTTCAATTCATGAAACTTATTTAAACCCGGGTAACTCGTACTTTACTATAAGTAAACATCTTATATAGTTAATACCTATTTTTACAAAACAATATCTAAGTATCCAACTTAGTTTAAATGGTCCATATCTTCCCAAACCGGCCTATTTGATTTCACATATCAATCTATAAAGAATTATAGAAGATTTCAAATCGAAGTGGTTTCGGGTATTTACTGCTACCCGACCCCGGTCTCTTCGAATTCAATGTCATCTTAATCCCAGTTGTTTAAGTGGATACAAATCAGCTTTAAACATAGGTTCTCATATTCTCACAGCAAATCAATTATCGATAGATAACTCATAATATCACAGTTTAACCCATCATATCATATCACAATACATCATAACTCAACATCAGAGATATTCATACAAACCAAGGTATTCGATTCAAGTTATCATCTATAGGCAAGATTAATACTTAAACAATTAATTTAATTTAATCACCTAATATATATTAAATTAATTACCTTTAATCATGCTTAATTAACTTTAATTAATTATAACCACTCCTTAATTAATTACATTGATTAATTAACCTTAATTAATTAATCATTAATTAATCATACTTATAAATTATTTTTTAGTTATTAATTAATTAACCTTTAATCATCATTTAATTAACCTTAATCCTTAAATTAATTAACCTCCAATCAATCTTTGATTACCTATATTAAGTAATTATCTATTAAGAAATTATCTTTTTATTTACTTTCATTAATTAATTAATCCTTAATTATCAATTGATTAATTACTAATTACCAATTAATTACTTAATTAATCAATTATTAATCCTTAATTAATTTCTTTAACTATTTATTTATTATTAATTAATTAATTGTAATCTTTAACTATTTATTTATTATTAAAATAATTAATTACTCTTTATTAAATTATCAAAGTCTTAATTATCTTTAATAAATCATTTTCCTTATTAATTACTTAATCCCCTATCAACTTAACCTTAAATTAACATTTTATATATTTATAAAATGATTAAGTTTAAAACATTTTTATTTAAGTTTTTAACAAACTTAAATTTAATAAACATACCATTAAAAATAAAGCTTAAGAACGTTTAGAAAAGTTTTAAACATAGAACCATTATAAAATTTCAAACTTTTATTTTATAAAAATCTTTTACAACGTGCTAAACCTTTCCCTCACGATTCCTCTTCGAGTCATCCCACGTTCCTACTCGAGACAATCTTCGAGTTTCCCCTTCCATCTTCTTCTTCTACCCTCGGTTCTTTTTTTCCCTTTCTAAAACAAATTTAACTGCTACACTACCCTCATGAACACGAGCTAATACCCGAGCGCAACTTCAAAATCCTCGACATCCCTTCGAGTCGCCCACGAACTCAATCCTGGTACACGAGATCAACGCTGTGCACGTGCACAGGCGATCTGGCCATCTCCGATGAACTCGACTACCTTCGACAAATCGTAAAGCATCACGATATTCGACTTCGAACAACCAAACAAAAGTATCATGCCTAGATCGAAATCGAGTCTTCAACTCGAACAGAAGTTCGACATCGCCTGGAAGAAATCGTCTCGCCATCACGTTTCCGACCACCAGATCATCTGGAATCCCGATCACGTCCCCGCAAGACTTCCACGCATCCATCCCCAATGCTCTGGTGAAACTCGATTCTCCATAGACGACCCAGTCATCACTTTTCCAACCACAACCAAACAAGGTGCTTAAACCCTAGTTCATCTGATTTCCAACGCCATGATGAAGAATAAATTCATTTGGCATTTTTCTCGACATTACTGGCCAACAACCAAGCTTCGATCAGAACCCCAAGAACTAAAAATCTTTCGATCGCCAGAAAAGGGTGAAAACCCATTTCAAGTTCAACTCCAATCCGCTCTTAAATTACTAAATGAAAAATCACCATATTTGTTTTAAAAATCTTATTTTTCTGAGTTGAATCAAATTATATAATTGAATCATCGAATTGAAATACTTGAATTTAAACATATTTATACATTTCATTGATTTTTCTTGATTCCAGACAGTTCTAAAATTTAAAATGTTTGAACTTATTTTTAAATTCAAGATTATACCTAAACAACCATATTTTGTTTGAAAAGCTGAAGTTCTAAAAGAATGAATAAAAAGAACAAGATTTTTCTTCAAAATCTTGTCTCTGAATTTAAAACAGAGATATGTACAGAGATATATCTACTGGTAAACAGACATGCATGTTCATATACTTCATATCAACATGTTTTAGAGCACGCATACATAAATTATAACAGACCATATAACATTTTCACAAGACAATACTCAACATCAGTTTAAACAAAATTCCAGGGTTTAAGTTTACTCACTGTTTTGGGTTTTAACAGAGAAGTATATATCTATGTTCAGGCATGCACACACACAAACATTTGCATATTTATCCATATACAAGCATGTTCACATTCATGACGTAGGAATACTCACCTGCAATGTTTTGAACAGAGAAACAGATAACAAATTTTTGTTTCCAGGCTTGTTCCAGTTTTGAACTTGATTTCTTTTTGCTTAGTTGAATTTTAAACTTGTTGTTTGATCCCTGGTTACTAGTTGATAGATTTCCCTTTTCTGAACTTCAAGTTGTATTTGAAGATTTGAGGCTGCTATTTGAATTTGCCTTGATCTCCTTCCTCTGACTTGCATTTGAAATTTCCAGATCTTTATTTCCTTTGAATTTTAATTTCCAGGTTTCCATTTCTTAGATCTATGTTTCGATTTTCATTTTGGTTGAGATGAAGATGATCTTTCAGCTGAGAGTACAACTTATTATTATTTTACAATTTTAATTTTAAATTAAAATGTCAAGAATATGACATTTGTCCCTTGTATGATTTAATTTTCTTACACCTATGCTCAAAGATTTACAAGTGTCTTAACATACATTTAAAAAGTTAACAAGTGTTATTTTAAATGTTTAAAAATGTGATTTTCTTTTTAATAATCTATTTAAGCCTTATACAAATATTTATTTAATATTCATATGATTATAAAATGTGTATACTTATCCTTTAATAAATATTCATATGAATTCAAGTAACTTATATTTTGATTCAATTTAATGTTTATATGTTTGAAACATCTATTTTAATTTAACTCTTAAAATTTAAAACAAATTTATCTTGTGTTAAAATTAAAATGAAAGAATATTAAACCAATGAACTTTTAAATTTAAATCTTATCTAAAACTCAAGTTGAACTATATGTTTATAATAATAATAAATTAACTTTGTTATTAAAATTTAAATTTCAAATATCATTTCAAAAGCATTAAATCAAATTAAATTTTCAAATTACAAATTATATATATATATTAAAGTTTGAAAACTCTTGTTAAATTCAAATCAATATTTTTCCTATTTCAAATATATATACAAATATATATACATATTTCAAATAGGAAAACATTTTAACATTAAATTAGAAAATTACTGTGTTGAATTTTAAAACACAAACCAAATCATAATATATATATTCATATATATTACAATTTGAATATTAAGCTTTAAAAACTTCCTATTTATAAGATATATCAATATATATATAGAATATATTTTTGATTAGCTTTTGAAAAATAAAACTAATATTATATATATATATATACTATATTAGTTTTGAAAAGATAAATTTTACCAAATAAATATTTATAAAAGAAGATCATTAAACAAATATTATCAAATTAATATTTATCTAGATATTTATAAGTCAGTATTTATTATAGTTCAAATTCATCTATATACATATCCAGATATATTCTAATTATGAAAATTTCATTTATTAATCCAAATAAAATCAGTATTTCTATTAATTAACCCAGTTAATTATTAATTAACAGAAGTTCCAAAATCTGGGTTATCACATTCCTCCCCCTTAGAATCTTTTCGTCCTCGAAAAGGAACGAAGCCAGAATTTATTATTTACTTATTATTAGATAAATTTCTTTTGATCATATTTAAAATACTTTAAAATCTATGATAAATTAATTAAAGGTGATTAATTAATTGATTTATAATTAAAGTATTTACTATAAATTATAACAGACCATGTTATATGAATTTAAAATGATTCTAAATTTTAATTAAAGGTGATTAATTAATTGATTTATAATTAATTAATGTTGAGTAAAGATAATTCAAGTGATTAAAGATTTAAATTTAATTTAATTAGAGACAAATTAAATAATTTTAAATTTGGTCAAGTTAAACAATTCCTTAACCATTTCTTTTGAATAATAGATATTGATTTAAGTTGGGATTAATTAAGATTTTAAAACAAATTAATTTAAGTTTAAATTTCATCTTTTAATTAATTAAGATCTTAAGTAATTTATGATTTGTTAATATAAGTAATTAAGGATAATTACTTAAAAGGATAATTACTTAATGAAGGTAATTAAAGATTAATTAAGATAAATTAATAAATGATCAAAGGATAATTAATGTGATTTAATTAAGGGTTAATTAATACATTAATGTAATTAACTTAAGGTTAATTAGTTTATGTGAAGGATAATTAATTAATTAATTAACAGATTAATCAACTTAACTTAATCACATTCACCTCATAAATCATAATCAAGTAATTCATCCTTTAATTACTCTTTAACCAAATTAATCCTTAATTACAGATTAATATTCTTCAACTATTAATTAATAAACCTTACTTATTAATCAATCCTTAAATATAAATCAATTCCTTAATTATTTCCATTACGTAATTTCCTTTATGTTAATTACATCTAGGGATTTATCCATCAATTACTTCACTAAGAAATTACACTTATCAATCTCATAAGGTAATTATACTTAATCAGTTACCAAGCGACTATCTTTAATTAATTAACATAAAGGAAATTACGTAATGGAAATAATTAAGGAATTGATTTCTTTATATTTAAGGATTGATTAATAAGTAAGGTTTATTAATTAATAGTTGAAGAATATTAATCTGTAATTAAGGATTAATTTGGTTAAAGAGTAATTAAAGGATAAATTACTTGATTATGATTTATGAGGTGAATGTGATTAAGTTAAGTTGATTAATCTGTTAATTAATTAATTAATTATCATTCACATAAACTAATTAACCTTAAGTTAATTACATTAATGTATTAATTAACCCTTAATTAAATCACATTAATTATCCTTTGATCATTTATTAATTTATCTTAATTAATCTTTAATTACCTTCATTAAGTAATTATCCTTTTAAGTAATTATCCTTAATTACTTATATTAACAAATCATAAATTACTTAAGATCTTAATTAATTAAAAGATGAAATTTAAACTTAAATTAATTTGTTTTAAAATCTTAATTAATCCCAACTTAAATCAATATCTATTATTCAAAAGAAATGGTTAAGGAATTGTTTAACTTGACCAAATTTAAAAATTTAAAAACTTGTTATTACCTATACTTTCCAGACGCGAGTCCATATCATAAAAATCCCGAGCCAACCACTAAATTTCCAACTGTGACGGGACGATCCAGCGGCGACTGGTAGGCTTTGCAACCATCCCAGACCCACCGTGGCATACAGTGATACCTCGAATTTTCTTTTACGGCCAGCCTCTCGACTCTCAACCAACCCTCACAAGGCCTTTACCTCTCAGGGACATGTAGGGGTAAGAGTCTCCCGTTCGCCACCAAACCGCGAAGCGAGAACCCCCTATCATGCTGTAATGTAGCAAACCCGATCCCTATCAATAACGTTAGGTACTCGTATTGACCAGAATCCATATACCACTCAACCGATCAATTAACACAATATAAAACCATTTTATATAACTAACAAATACGCGCTCTCGTATATATATATATATATACACTCGGACTCAAACAGGTTGCTACAGATCCTGTCTCTAATGAACAATCCTTCCGAACCTAGGTATTCACTCAACCTAGTGCTCTGATATTCACTTAACCAATAGCTTAGGTATTCACTCAACCTATGCTCTGATACCAACTGAAACAACCCGACTTCCATAGCCCAGAAAGTCGCATCGTTTTGAAGAAAGAAAGGGATAGAAAGAGAAAAGAAGAGAAGAGAAAAAGAAACAACATCAAAATCTCACACAGCGGAACGAATAAATTATATTAATAACATAAACTATTACATAGTATACAACACTTATCAGAGTTACACAGATACACATCACATACTAGACAGTTATAAACATCTGTCTAGTTATTACAACTCAATACAATACACACACTATCATAGAGATTAACACAGCGGAATACTATATCTACGAACGCTGAAGCCTCCTGCTCCATTGCTCCTCCACAATTCGTCAAAGCTAAACCTGAATCCCTTGGCTACTCGTAAAAATTTGAGTACCCAAGAGTTTATAAAACAGAAATAAACACTTGGGTCAGACATGGGTCTGGTGTGAGTAACAGGTTAAAGTTGCTTAACTTTGAAAACCTTTTAAAAGAAAAAGTATCACGTAAGACTCCCCACAAATAAACATGGGTAAGTTTTTACCTTACGCTAACCAAAACATTTGATAGGAAATCCAGTTATATTATAATAGGGTCTAGGGTTTTCAAATAAATATTCACATAGCCGAAATTGTTACATTCATTAAATTCCAGCATACATAGGTATACAATCAAGTCCGTTATCACTTATTGGAAGTTGGGTTTCCATACAATGGCAGAGCTACCGGGGTACCGCTCATCACAGTACGGGGCCTAGATCACCGTACCGAGGATCACTCCCAATCCCCTGCAACACAAAGCCGGAACCATCCCTTACTGGATAATTCCGAATAAAATCACCCCACAGATGGTCGTCGCCAACTGCACCACTAAGCCGAAATAAAAGGAACTTCTCTAGACAGGGATGACCTTACTCTCAGTGGGTGCTACCCACGAAGCCTTGCTGCACCTCCCCTGTTTTAGCCATTCCCGGTTGATGAGGCTTGAGGTTACGATTTACCTTTAAATCAGAACACACTACTTAGAATGCTCATCGTCCACCTGACGATGTTCTGAAAGCATTCAATCCATACAAGTTCGTTCCGGGTTCGAACGAAACCGAAGGCATTATCTCGTTACACTCGTGTTGGAATCACCCTCAGAGTTAACGACCATAACCCTTGCACTCTGAATCTTCATCTTCACTTGAGATTCACGACCTATCGTTAATTTGGATCGATGTGGTATTCGAGTCTCCAGACCTGGCATCCCGGTATACGGAAACCCGATCCCGGTCTCATCGAAATCCAAAACGTATCTTTTAAGGGCCAAGTTGTTTTAAGTTAAAACAATTCAATTCTTATCTATATACACAGATAGATAATTCAATAGATAATCTACATTATCACAAATAGATAATTCACATTATCAATATAATTCAGCTAAACATCCATATCACAGATCAACATATATCTCATCAGAGATATCAAACAATGCATAGCATTCAATATCATTCATCCATTTCTAAGTAATGATTTATATCATCTCTAATTAATTTAAAGTAAATTAAATTAATTACTTTATTATATAAATCCTGCTACTTAATTATTAATTAAACCAATTAATTAATTATACTCTAAGTATTCATTTCAATTAATCATTCTTGATTAATAATCCTTTAATTACTTTAAGTAATTAACACTTAATTAATTTCACAAATTAATTAACTTAAACCATTTTAGTAATTAATCTTTAATTACTTCATTAATTAATTAACTATATTTAATTACATTAATCCTTAATTAATTACAATTAATTAATTACTTTAATCACTTATTATTGATTAATTAACCTTAATTAATCAATCCTTAATTACATCATTAATTATATTAATTAATTAATGATCCTTAATTACTTCATTTAAATTAATTATATTTAATAATTAATATTTAATTAAACCATATTTATTAATCACCTTTGATTAATCACATTTAGTAATTAACTACCCTTAATTACTCTTCCATAAATTAATTACTCATTAATTAATTATCTTTTAATTAATCCCTTGATTAATTATTCTAAGTAATTAAACTCAAATTACTTTTATTATAAAAGTCTTCTTTAGTTAATTATATCCACTAATTAACTTTAATTACTTTCCTAAGTAATTTCACTTCACTAATTACATTTAAGTAATTATTCTTATCAAATCACCCAGTGATTTACTTAAATTAATTAATCAATTAATTTAAACTTATCAAATTTATTTAATTAATTACCTTAAGTAATTAATTCATTAAATTACTTCCATTAAGTAATTATACTTAACCCGTTCACAAATGACTATCATTAGTTAATTAATCTAATTGATTATCAAAATTAATTACATTAATTAATTATTTAAATATCCCTAATTAATGATCCCTTAGTAATTATTAATTACTTTCTTTAAGTAATTAATCTTTAATCAACTATTATTAATTTAAATTAATAAATTCTTAATTACCAATTAATAAATCTCTAATTACTTAATTAATCTTTAATCACTTGATTAATAAATTTCTAATCATTTATTAAAAATCTATATTTATCTAAATAAATGATTCTTAATCCCAAATTAATTAACACTTAATTAATTAACTTATAATCCTAATTATTTAATTAATTAACACTAAACCATTAATTAATTAAATTATTAACTTATTCTTTAATTACCTTATAAATTTAATGAACCAAAATCATTAAACCTTAATTACTTCCTAAATTAAAGTATTAACCTTTAACTACTTTAATTATTAATAACAACGCTTTAAACATTTTTACCTTTAAATCTTTCTTTAATTTCATTCCAAATTAAAGATTTAAATTTGAATTACAAATTCAACTTTAACCAAATTTAAATCAAATATACAAAATCTTTTTAAATCAAATGTTAAGGACACTTAACATTTATAAAGGAAATTTATAAGATTTTTAAACTATTTCATTTAAATTCAAACCTTTTTAAATTATTCTTTTAAACATTTAAAATTGTTAAAACCTTTATTTTTATAAAACTTTATTTATCTCAAATTATAGGATACAAAATTTAAACTTGAACTCGAATGAAAAACTTGATTTAAAACTGAGTTTAAATCATGTTTTCAAAATTTTAAAACTCAATTTAAATTTAAAAACACTGTCAGGCTTTAACTGTTATCACCCAAAATTCCCGAGCTCATCTCAATTTTACTTCGAGTCAAACCCTAACTTGCCCCGAGCCTTACACGCGAGAACTCGAGAAAAACTCGAGTACGCCTTCTTCCTCAAATTCAAAAAAAACTACTGATGCACGCAAATGTCACCGTGCACGTGCATAGGTGAAAACTTCGACGCCGACCATCGATATCATCACCTGCATATCGTCTACGACCATCCTTTACGATCGCGACCTCCAGAACCACGAACAAGCGTCGCCATCGAATTCGAGCAAATCTCGATCACAACCTGGAAACAATCCCAACCTGGAAAACTCTCGAATCCAACTTTCTGACCACCGGAGTGCTTGACCTTCTAGCCGTACCTTCGTCAACGTTCCTGCTTCCAATCTCCAGAGTTTGGTGGAACTCGGTCCACCAGAGACAACGTGCCGACAACTTTTCCGACCACATCAAAACTAGGTCTACAGACAATCTCGATCAATTCCCAACGCCACAGCTGTCTAACATCACTTCTATTATTTTTCCCACAATCCCCTATTACTCCTCCATCACCAGAGAAGATCACGACTTCTCCAGTCAACAAGATCATCAGAAAACCCCCAAAACCCAATTTCTGGTCAAACCAGAACTGCACATTTATCCTTAAACTAAAAATTATGATTTTAGTTTTAGAAATCATGTTTTTATATAAGGTTTCAGTTTATAACCTGGTCTTGATGAATTAAGATGCTTAAGTTTTCATTTATATTGAACATGCACTGTTGTTTTGGTTTTCCAGAACAAATCTAAATTTATTCAACTTAAATAATTTTATTTTTATTTTAAAACCCACTCTATGATCAAACAATCAAGTTTTTTTTGAAATTTAAGTCTTAACAGAGATTTGTTTAAGAGGAAATGGATTTTATCAAAATTCTTGCTTCTAAAATTAAGTACAGGCAAAAGCAGATACTACAGCAATATATATCTACACACATCCACACATCCATATATATATATATATACAGAAATGCATTTATAACTATACACACAAACATACTTATCAACATGCAACAGATTTATACTTAAGCTTTTTAAATTAAATGTTACTCACATGTTTGAAAGATGAAGAACAGAGCTTCTCCTCTGAAACAGTTTTGAAAAGCTTTTTGAATATCCTTTGATCTTTAAAACTTTTTAAACTTAGAATGCTTGCTAGAAAACTTGCATGCATGCTTTGATTATTTAGGTGTGTTGCTAGATCCAAATTAACTTGCTTCCAGACTTTGAAAAGATGCAGGCTACAGACTTGATTCCAGATTATAGAAATTGCAGTCTTTTGATTTTGATAGTGGATTACAGAATTTGAAGAAATGTTGCAGGCTTTAGTTTGATTTGAAAAATGCATTGCAGATCTTTGTTTGAGGAATTTGGTTTTGAGGAATGTTGATTTCAGATTTTCTTTTGAGAGGAGGATTTAGTTTGAGGAATTTGTTACAGATTGTTTTTGGGGAATATTCAGGCTGAGAGTTTTTTTCTTTGAATTCAAGAAGATAGAAAAATAAATATAGATGAGAACATATGTTTATATAGATTAAAATGATTTATCAAATAAAAGAAAAACAAAAATGCAAGACTTTGACATTTGTCATTCTCATTGCTTTATTAGTGTACACATGTTATTACATGGCCTTAAAGATTTACACTTGTCTTTTTAAGTAATTCATATTTATTTAAATGTAAATAAAAAGCCTTTCTTATTTATTAAATACTTATGTATATATATATATAAAGTATTTTAAAGAAAATAAAACCAATTATATATATATATATAAAAGCTTGTCCATATATTTTAAAATCCAAAACTATTTAAAATCTTACCTCTTTTGAATTTCAAATTTAATTTAAATTCAAATGCAAATTATATTTAAAAATCCAATTTAAAGTTAATTTTAAACAATACATTCAATTTGGAATAACAAATCCTATTTTACATTAAAATTGATAAATGAGTTATTTTCAAACAATATTAATAGTGTATTGTTTTTAAATCTATTCTAACTGTCTAGTATATTTGTAAATGGTTGTAACTCTGATGTATAAAAATGTAATTAACAAATACAGTTTTCTTTGTATAACTGATATTATTATTTGATATTGTATTTTGATCCGCTGTGAATGTGAGAATCTGTGTCTTGTTCTGTAACAACCCGCAAATTCATAGCAGTTAATTATCGTCATTTAATGATAATATCAATAGCTGATTGTTATTGAGATTTTAATCGATTGAAATTCTTTCGTATATTCATCGTTGTTGTACGGGCTTTAAAAATTGTCTTGGCCCATTTCTTTTGTTGCCGTGACTATCAAACCAAACTCGGTCCCCCTTTGTAATCCATCCATTCGTTCGAAACCTAAAACAAAAACAAACGAAAGAAAATAAAAAAAAATGGTGGCTCGTCTTCGTTCCTTTTCACGAAACTAGGGCTTCAAAAAAAAATTAGCGGCTGCTCGTTCATCCCTCTCGTTCGTCTTCGTCTCCAAAGTAGGGCTTCGAAGAAATTGCAACTCGATTGTCCTCTCAGCGGATTAGGGCATGTTCGTCTCGTTCGCCCTCTTCAAATTTTGGGCTCCTGTCGATTTCAATTGCGGGATTTGGTTGATTCTTCGAAGCAAGGTGAGTGACATTCTTCACTCACATCTAATTTAGTCTCGTTTATTCATGAATATAATTCGAGAACTTTCGATGTTGATGTTTTTGTGTTTTAATTAAATTCGTATACATTGATACTTATTGTTTCGATTATATGGATTTGGTGAATCTTTGAACTGTTCGAATTTGATAATCTCGTCTCTGACTTGATTTTTGTTCACTGTATTTTTGGCTTTCACTGATCATTATGGCTTTGATTTTGTGTGGCCCCTGTGTACTTCGGCTCTGATCATCTTTGTGTTCCTCTCTGAGTATTTTCGATTTGTTGTTTGCATTGCTTCATTCATGTATGTTGCCACTGTTTTGCTTTGGTTTAGCTTACTGATCCAGTTTCAGTTTGCAAATGGGTTGTGCACATTTGAGATTTTATTTGTTTACTGACCTGGTCTGAGTGGTTGTACACTTTTGGTCTTCATATTTATGTGGGTCTGGTCAATAGTCTAGCCCTATTTCTGCTGTCCACATGTGTAGCTGCTGTCCACCTAAGTGTCTAATGCAGGTGAAAGTGTTGATGTTGGCTTTGCATTTCACTTGTGTACTACCTGGGTCTGTATGCCCTAACCATGTCACTATTTTCTGGTCTGTAGCTCATTTGCATACATTGTCTCTTTTGGATGCATTCTCAGTTTGACTTTCATTAAAGTCTGGCCTGGTTCGTTTCTGTAGTTGGTCTCGTTACAGTTGGTCTGACCTGCACTTTACTTGAGTCTGGTCATTGTTGGCATTTGGTTGTATTTGGCCTTGTGTATGATAGTTGCACTATCCAGTTTACAGTGCATACTAGTTGTACTTGTTCAGGTGTTCATTCTAACATCACCTCTGTTTTACTTATCATGTCTACTGGTTCCTTTAGTGTTGTTGCACACTACTGATCTTCAATTGCATTTGAGTTGCAACTGTCATTCGATTTCGGTGGGTGCTTACGACCTCAGTTTTGAACTAATTTGATCTATAGTACTGTTACATTTGAGATAGGTATGTATGTGTATGCACATATATATATATGCATACATGTAAAAATTACAGCTGTTTAACATCGAATTTTCCTGACCTTTGCTCTGAGCAATTTTGTGTTCTTCCCTGACCTTTTGGCAGCTCTGGCTTTGTCTTAACCTTATCATTTTCTTGGTAAACCTCGACCATCACCATTGCTTAGATAGTAATGATGCTCTGTCCAGTTTGGTTAGTCTGCATTTGGCATTGTTCTATTCTTTGAGGCATGACTCGGTTGCATTTAGTAGTTAGTATTCCACTTGAGTATTTGGATTTGTACAGTCGTATAGTTCATGTTGCTATGGTTTCTGTAACCTTTGTACATTTTTGTATTACCATTGTGACTGGGCATGTGTACCTCCATATTTTGTTAGACACAGTTGCATTTGTTCATCTGGTTAGTTGCAGCTGTGCACTTGTGTACTTTGTGCATTAAATTGTTGCCAGTTCCTTGGTTTGTTGAGTTTGCTTAAGTCTGGGCACTTTTATGCTCTGGTCTCCACAGTAGCATCCATGCTTTAGCTTCTGAACTATTGCATTGCTTCATTGTATTCATTTTGTCTAGATTTGCCATAGTGATCCCCCTGGCCTGGCTCGTGTGATTCTTTGAGTTGGCTCTATTGTTATCTGGTTTATGACTTCGCTTATTTCAACCTTAATTCTTGAACTTGTTTCATCAGTGATGCTCTGTACATCTACTATTCCCACTTGCCATCCTCGTTGCATATGGCTGCTGCCTTAATACCTGGTCTTGGCTCATGTAGTCTTGACTTCGAGTACTTATGTGTATGTGCCCTTGTATCTGGTGCATGTGCTATGTCCATTTGAGTTGTTCTTCTTTTATTGCCTGGTTTGGATTTGTGTTCTGGTTCAAGTATAAGCCAGTCTCATTTGTGTTGTTATCACACTTGAGTTGAACCCGATTTCGGGGTTTGACCTTGTGATCATTTGTGACTTTCACTGAGCTTTTGTGTATCTCATGCGATAGCGGCGAGGCAGTACACGCGTGCGTGTACTGCAGCCCTATCAGATTTGACAGTTTTAAATTGATTTAGTCAATTCGATAAATTGTTTATTTATCTCTGTTCATAATTTAAATCTGCTGATTTTGTTAAACACTGTTAAGTGTTATATTGACCGTTATCCGGTTTCTTTGTTTAAAGAATCGGATAGACGGGAATTATTGTGACTGTCGTCTATTTAAATTATTACTGCCTATATGCACTAATAAACTGGTTTGAATTAGACTGACCTGGGTATTATTTTCTTTTGAATGTAATACTCGGGTCAGACCCGAGTTATTTCAGGTTGTAGATTTTCTTCTTTGAGTTGCTGTTCAGGATATGAAGACTTTTCACATCTTCTGAAGTTGTCAGTGTCATTTTGTAGTGGTCGTGTTATTGTATAGAACGATATGTATTCATGTATATTAGTCGATAATGTACTTGTATATATAACTTCTAGAGTCGACAGTTATAGTTGTATCATATGTATTGTGTCAACTATGTATTAACTGACATCAGTTATATATATATATATATATATGAGACTTTTGTTTTATCTGTGTTCCGCATTTATATTATCTGTGTTATTGTTATATCTAATGTCCTAAACTATTATGAACCGTCGTAGTTCGTTTTATACTAGTATTGGGTGTGTCGATGGGAGTAAATAAAGTATGTACCGTTCCTATCGAGATAACCAATATTAGTGTGAGGCCAATTACGGATGGTCGCTCCTATCCAGCCTTATTCTTCGTAATAATAGACAGTATTTCCTTTAATACTCTTTGTTATTATGAGCATAGAGGTGGGGCGTCACAGTTGGTATCAGAGCTTGGGGTTTATGGACATAATATAAAACTTAACTCGGAAGGAACATATGTTACAACTATGGGTCGATGTTTTATTTGTGCTTGAGTCAAAACTAAAGTTTTGAAATTTGGATGAAATTTTTAAATAACTTTATTTAAAAATAATAGTGAAATTGTGTTCTGATGATTTGATTGATTTGTGTTCTGTTTATCAGAGTGCGCAGCGGAAACAATGAAAATGTCTTCGCTGAGTACAACTGATAATCTTTTTGATTTAAAAATCAAAATACGAAATTGATATGAATTTCATTTGTTGTTTACATAGCTGTAATTATTTTGTTTCTTTGAGAACTTCGAATCCGAATTGAGGATTCGAAGAAATTGCAGATATGTGATTTTTGTTGAAATTTCCGCTGGCTTTCTTTTGTACTAATCATCTATTGATTAGGTTTTTGCTGTTTTAAATTATCTTCATTGAAGATACATTTGAATGATTCTTTGTTCATTCTGTAGTACATGCAAAAATTTAAATTGCACGTTATTGCATTTATTTTACGTTGAACCGATGCTTGGTTATGAAACGTATTTTGTTGCCGTTATTTTTACAACGGGATTGTACACCAATGCTATATTTTGAAGCACGGTGTTTTGTGTCATTTTGATGAATGAAAATTCACTGATATTACATTTTGATGTAAATTATTTTGATGTGATTTTGACGTTTTAAAATTACTGTCGCTTTGGCTTCAGTAACCGTCAAATTTTAAAAGTGGATTTTCAAGCGGTTATTCCGCAATACTGATTTGTGACCGTTTTTACGGTATTTTGAGAAGTACAATTTCCTTATCGAAATTGTTACTAATATTGCTGCTTTAATCACGTGATTGGAAACTCGTTTAAAAATGAAAATTGTTTTATAAATTTTAACGGTTTGCGTTTTCAAAAGGATGAGAAAGCGACTTAAACGATTCAGCAAAATCAAGGATTATGACCCCTTTCTTTTACTGTTTCGCTTAACTCCGGACTTGTCCAGTTGAGAAGGTGAATTGTTATTTTTACAAAATAAATAAAATTGTTTTCAGAAATTTAACAGTTTACGCTTTCAAAAGAATGAGGAAGCGATTTAAACGTTTCAGCAAAATCGAGGACTATGACCCCTTTCTTTTACTGATTCGCTTAATTCCGGACTTGTCCGTTTGAGAATGTAAAGTGTAATTTTTTACAAAATACACAATTTTGCACTTTCAAGGAAACGATGAAGAGAATCAAACGATTTAGTAAAACACGTGGTATGGGACATGTGCGTTTGCTATTTCGGTTAATTCCGGACTCGTTAATTGAAACATTTTGATGCTTTCGTGTGCTTTCGAGCCACTCTGCGGACCTTCAGGTCATTTGTTGGGCTTTCGGGCCACTCTGCGGACCTTCGGGTCATTTGTTGGGCTTTCGGGCCACTCTGCGGACCTTCGGGTCAAATACCAGTACTAGACCTTCAGGTCACTCTGCGGACCTCCGGGTCAATCTGATGGGCGCCAAAATTATGTTGAGTACTTGGTAGGCTTCGGCCACTCTGAGATGCACGTGCGGCGAATTAAAAACTCGCCATCTGATGGGATCGATCCAAGCTTTTATGTTGCTTTTCTAGTCTTCTTAATTGATTTCTAGATATTTGTTGCTTCCAATTATCTGCAGGTAATTGGATATTTGTTGATATGAGTTCTGATTATCGTTTTTGATAATCAGATATTTGTTGTTTCTAATTATCGCTTGTGATAATTGGATATTTGTTGATATGAGTTCTGATTATCGTTTTTGATAATCAGATATTTGTTGTTTCTAATTATCGCTTGTGATAATTAGATATTTGTTGATATGAGTTCTGATTATCGTTTTTGATAATCAGATATTTGTTGTTTCTAATTATCGCTTGTGATAATTAGATATTTGTTGATATGAGTTCTGATTATCGTTTTTGATAATCAGATATTTGTTGTTTCTAATTATCGCTTGTGATAATTAGATATTTGTTGATATGAGTTCTGATTATCGTTTTTGATAATCAGATATTTGTTGTTTCTAATTATCGCTTGTGATAATTAGATATTTGTTGATATGAGTTCTGATTATCGTTTTTGATAATCAGATATTTGTTGTTTCTAATTATCGCTTGTGATAATTAGATATTTGTTGATATGAGTTCTGATTATCGTTTTTGATAATCAGATATTTGCTGTTTCTAATTATCGCTTGTGATAATTAGATATTTGTTGATATGAGTTCTGATTATCGTTTTTGATAATCAGATATTTGTTGTTTCTAATTATCGCTTGTGATAATTAGATATTTGTTGATTGAGATTTAATTATCGCTTGAGATAATTAAATATTTTTTGATTTTAGATTTAATTATCACTTTAGATAATTAAATATTTGCTGATTTGAAATTTAATTATCGCTTTTGATAATTAAATATTTGTTGATTTGAGATTTAATTATCGCTTTTGATAATTAAATATTTGTTGATTTGGAATTTAATTATCGCTTTAGATAATTAAATATTTGCTGATTTGAGATTTAATTATCACTTTAGATAATTAAATATTTGCTGATTTGAAATTTAATTATCACTTTAGATGATTAAATATTTGTTGCTTTGAGATTTAATTATCGCTTTTGATAATTAAATATTTGTTGATTTGAGATTTAATTATCGCTTTTGATAATTAAATATTTGTTGATTTGGAATTTAATTATCGCTTTAGATAATTAAATATTTGCTGATTTGAGATTTAATTATCACTTTAGATAATTAAATATTAGCTGATTTCGAATTTAATTATCGCTTTAGATGATTAAATATTTGTTGATTTGAGATTCAATTATCGCTGTTAGATAATTAAATAATTGTTGAATTTAAAATTTGATTATCGTTTTTGATAATCGAATATTTGTTTTCTGATTATCGTTTGAGATACTCAGATATTTGATTTGTCTTCTGATTATCGTTTGAGATAAGTGAAAATTTGCGATTTTTGAGATTTGAGCTTCGTCTTTTTTCTCTGGCGATACAGGTGAGTAATTTGATTTACTCACATTCAATTCATGCTCTGTATGGGATTTCTGCTCTGTTTTTCCTTCTCTTTTAGTTGCTGGAACTCGATTGATTCTTGCTTTAGACAGTCGTCTGATTTTGATTCCTTGATCCCCACGATGTTAATTCTTTTGATTTAAATCAGTCGGACATTTTTGATTTCATTTCTAATACTTTCCCTGCTGGCATTTGCTTTGCTTATGCATTCGACATTGTTATGCTCTTATGGTTGTTACCTTTTATCCATTTATTCCCTATGATTGCGTGGACGCAATTTCTTTAAGGAGGGGAGTCTGTAACAACCCGCAAATTCATAGCAGTTAATTATCGTCATTTAATGATAATATCAA
Organism: Allium fistulosum; assembly: GCA_030737815.1. Lineage (NCBI taxonomy): Eukaryota > Viridiplantae > Streptophyta > Magnoliopsida > Asparagales > Amaryllidaceae > Allium > Allium fistulosum. The sequence continues at coordinate 170,110,067 of CM060904.1, read as the reverse complement.
TAGCTGATTGTTATTGAGATTTTAATCGATTGAAATTCTTTCGTATATTCATCGTTGTTGTACGGGCTTTAAAAATTGTCTTGGCCCATTTCTTTTGTTGCCGTGACTATCAAACCAAACTCGGTCCCCCTTTGTAATCCATCCATTCGTTCGAAACCTAAAACAAAAACAAACGAAAGAAAATAAAAAAAAATGGTGGCTCGTCTTCGTTCCTTTTCACGAAACTAGGGCTTCAAAAAAAAAAATTAGCGGCTGCTCGTTCATCCCTCTCGTTCGTCTTCGTCTCCAAAGTAGGGCTTCGAAGAAATTGCAACTCGATTGTCCTCTCAGCGGATTAGGGCATGTTCGTCTCGTTCGCCCTCTTCAAATTTTGGGCTCCTGTCGATTTCAATTGCGGGATTTGGTTGATTCTTCGAAGCAAGGTGAGTGACATTCTTCACTCACATCTAATTTAGTCTCGTTTATTCATGAATATAATTCGAGAACTTTCGATGTTGATGTTTTTGTGTTTTAATTAAATTCGTATACATTGATACTTATTGTTTCGATTATATGGATTTGGTGAATCTTTGAACTGTTCGAATTTGATAATTTCGTCTCTGAGTTGATTTTTGTTCACTGTATTTTTGGCTTTCATTGATCATTATGGCTTTGATTTTGTGTGGCCCCTGTGTACTTCGGCTCGGATCATCTTTGTGTTCCTCTCTGAGTATTTTCGATTTGTTGTTTGCATTGCTTCATTCATGTATGTTGCCACTGTTTTGCTTTGGTTTAGCTTACTGATCCAGTTTCAGTTTGCAAATGGGTTGTGCACATTTGAGATTTTATTTGTTTACTGACCTGGTCTGAGTGGTTGTACACTTTTGGTCTTCATATTTATGTGGGTCTGGTCAATAGTCTAGCCCTATTTCTGCTGTCCACATGTGTAGCTGCTGTCCACCTAAGTGTCTAATGCATGTGAAAGTGTTGACGTTGGCTTTGCATTTCACTTGTGTACTACCTGGGTCTGTATGCCCTAACCATGTCACTATTTTCTGGTCTGTAGCTCATTTGCATACATTGTCTCTTTTGGATGCATTCTCAGTTTGACTTTCATTAAAGTCTGGCCTGGTTCGTTTCTGTAGTTGGTCTCGTTACAGTTGGTCTGACCTGCACTTTACTTGAGTCTGGTCATTGTTGGCATTTGGTTGTATTTGGCCTTGTGTATGATAGTTGCACTATCCAGTTTACAGTGCATACTAGTTGTACTTGTTCAGGTGTTCATTCTGACATCACCTCTGTTTTACTTATCATGTCTACTGGTTCCTTTAGTGTTGTTGCACACTACTGATCTTCAATTGCATTTGAGTTGCAACTGTCATTCGATTTCGGTGGGTGCTTACGACCTCGGTTTTGAACTAATTTGATCTATAGTACTGTTACATTTGAGATAGGTATGTATGTGTATGCACATATATATATATATGCATACATGTAAAAATTACAGCTGTTTAACATCGAATTTTCCTGACCTTTGCTCTGAGCAATTTTGTGTTCTTCCCTGACCTTTTGGCAGCTCTGGCTTTGTCTTAACCTTATCATTTTCTTGGTAAACCTCGACCATCACCATTGCTTAGATAGTAATGATGCTCTGTCCAGTTTGGTTAGTCTGCATTTGGCATTGTTCTATTCTTTGAGGCATGACTCGGTTGCATTTAGTAGTTAGTATTCCACTTGAGTATTTGGATTTGTACAGTCGTATAGTTCATGTTGCTATGGTTTCTGTAACCTTTGTACATTTTTGTATTACCATTGTGACTGGGCATGTGTACCTCCATATTTTGTTAGACACAGTTGCATTTGTTCATCTGGTTAGTTGCAGCTGTGCACTTGTGTACTTTGTGCATTAAATTGTTGCCAGTTCCTTGGTTTGTTGAGTTTGCTTAAGTCTGGGCACTTTTATGCTCTGGTCTCCACAGTAGCATCCATGCTTTAGCTTCTGAACTATTGCATTGCTTCATTGTATTCATTTTGTCTAGATTTGCCATAGTGATCCCCCTGGCCTGGCTCGTGTGATTCTTTGAGTTGGCTCTATTGTTATCTGGTTTATGACTTCGCTTATTTCAACCTTAATTCTTGAACTTGTTTCATCAGTGATGCTCTGTACATCTACTATTCCCACTTGCCATCCTCGTTGCATATGGCTGCTGCCTTAATACCTGGTCTTGGCTCATGTAGTCTTGACTTCGAGTACTTATGTGTATGTGCCCTTGTATCTGGTGCATGTGCTATGTCCATTTGAGTTGTTCTTCTTTTATTGCCTGGTTTGGATTTGTGTTCTGGTTCAAGTATAAGCCAGTCTCATTTGTGTTGTTATCACACTTGAGTTGAACCCGATTTCGGGGTTTGACCTTGTGATCATTTGTGACTTTCACTGAGCTTTTGTGTATCTCATGCGATAGCGGCGAGGCAGTACACGCGTGCGTGTACTGCAGCCCTATCAGATTTGACAGTTTTAAATTGATTTAGTCAATTCGATAAATTGTTTATTTATCTCTGTTCATAATTTAAATCTGCTGATTTTGTTAAACACTGTTAAGTGTTATATTGACCGTTATCCGATTTCTTTGTTTAAAGAATCGGATAGACGGGAATTATTGTGACTGTCGTCTATTTAAATTATTACTTCCTATATGCACTAATAAACTGGTTTGAATTAGACTGACCTGGGTATTATTTTCTTTTGAATGTAATACTCGGGTCAGACCCGAGTTATTTCAGGTTGTAGATTTTCTTCTTTGAGTTGCTGTTCAGGATATGAAGACTTTTCACATCTTCTGAAGTTGTCAGTGTCATTTTGTAGTGGTCGTGTTATTGTATAGAACGATATGTATTCATGTATATTAGTCGATAATGTACTTGTATATATAACTTCTAGAGTCGACAGTTATAGTTGTATCATATGTATTGTGTCAACTATGTATTAACTGACATCAGTTATATATATATATATGAGACTTTTGTTTTATCTGTGTTCCGCATTTATATTATCTGTGTTATTGTTATATCTAATGTCCTAAACTATTATGAACCGTCGTAGTTCGTTTTATACTAGTATTGGGTGTGTCGATGGGAGTAAATAAAGTATGTACCGTTCCTATCGAGATAACCAATATTAGTGTGAGGCCAATTACGGATGGTCGCTCCTATCCAGCCTTATTCTTCGTAATAATAGACAGTATTTCCTTTAATACTCTTTGTTATTATGAGCATAGAGGTGGGGCGTCACATGTTCTGTTTCTTTCTTCTATCTCTTTTCTTTTCTTCTAACTATCTGGAAGTTTCGGGTTCGAAATTTCCGGGTCGTTACATTTGGTATCAGAGCGAGGTTAAGCGAGAACCTTGGCTCTGTTGGGATTACTCGTTAAGGATAGGGTCAATGGTACCCTAGAACGAGTTGAGTGTATATATATATATGAGAGCGTAATTGTTATTTTCCTATATAAGGATTTTAAATGATTTTATATAAGAATATATTTTGATATATAAAATGATATTTCTTTCTAATAATATTAAGGTAATTGGTTGTTAAAGTATTGGAATTAAATTAAGTAATAATAGAAATAAAACCAAATTAAAATTGAATGAAGATAAGTTTGAAATGGATCCAAACTGAAATCAAAATCTTGAATTTGTAGAAATGTTATCAAGAATAAAGATAATAATGAATTGGTTTCCAGATATGGTAATTTTGGTTATTATCATAAATGGTAATTGTGTTTAATAATGAATGTTGTTAATGATTTAGCAAAAGGAAATGTTTAAGGAAGTAAACATTTAAGCATTTAAGTGAGTATAATTTATAAATTGGAATTGAAGATAATTTAAAATCAGAGTAGCGCAGCGGAAGCGTGTGGGCCCATAACCCACTATGTTTTAGAGCACGCATACATAAATTATAACAGACCATATAACATTTTCACAAGACAATACTCAACATCAGTTTAAACAAAATTCCAGGGTTTAAGTTTACTCACTGTTTTGGGTTTTAACAGAGAAGTAAACTTAAACCCTGGAATTTTGTTTAAACTGATGTTGAGTATTGTCTTGTGAAAATGTTATATGGTCTGTTATAATTTATGTATGCGTGCTCTAAAACATGTTCATATACTTCATATCAACATGTTTTTATAAATTCTATTGATTGAATTAAATTCAATGGAAATTGAAGTATTGAGTCAATTTAAATGGAAGTAGAATTTAAATTGAATTGATGGGAAATTAATTGGAAATGGAGATTGGGAAATTAAACAGTTTGGCTCTGGATTATTTTCAAAATAAATTGTTTTAATACAAATATATTTTTCCAAACTATTTACTATATAATTTTTCTTCTTAAACACCAAACTATCTTATACTTATTTTACAATTATTTTGGAACTATTTAACTATTTTGAAACTGTCTTATAAACTAATTACTATTTTTCAGTTACTTATATCTAATCACTATTTTAAAAACTATTTTGCAATTATCTAACTATTTTATACCTACTTAACTATTTTACAACTATTTTACAAACTAACAACTATTTTTCAACTACTTATCTATTTTAAACTTTTCCAAGCTATTTTTAAATTTAAATAGGTCAGAATTCAAACTGTTTGTAATTGAAGTAATAACTCAATTGGAAATGAAAGCGATTGAGAATAAGTCAATGGAATTAAAGGAAATGTGAATAGAAAGAGAATTGATTTGGCTAATAACCAATAAAGATAAATACGTAGGATATACGTATATTATTCTATTCGCATAGTGATTTGATCCAGATTCGAACATAGAATTTCGAGATAGTATTATCGATCCGAGTTGGTATTTTTCGTTCGAATTTCGACGGCGAACCTGGATATGGGTTTTTGATTGGTTCTGGATATTCTCTATCATAGTTGTGACTATGCAAGGAGAATGACGGTTTCTAATCAAGAAACCAGATCTGAGTCCGCACTAGGAAGTCGGGTGGACGATACTAGTTCGGAAGTGAAATTGTGTGATCGATTGAGCGATCAGATTGATATTGTGTACGGATGATATGTGTACATCGTACGGATTTGAATGAAATTGATATTGAAGATTTGTGGATAAGAACTGTAAAATGGTTTTTGAAAAGAAATTTTGGTATCAGAGCGAAGGTTAAGCGAGAAGCTTGGCTCTGGTGGGATTACTCATTAAGGATAGGGTCAATGGTACCCTAAAAATGAGTTGAGTATATATATATGAGAGAACGTACTTGTTATTTTTCTATATAAAGATTTTAAATGGTTTTAAGGGTAAATGATTTTATATAAAATTATATTTTGATATATAAAATGATATTTCTTTCTAATAAATATTAAGGTAATTGGTTGTTGAATCATTGGAATTAAATTAAATAATAAGAATTAAGTGATAATATTAATACAACCAAATTGGAATCAAATGGAAAATTTGAAATGGATTCAAACTGAAATTAAAATCTTGAATTTGTAGAAGTGTTATCGGAATAAAGATAATAATAAATTGGTTTCCAAATATGATAATCTTGATTATTATCATAAATGATTGTTGTGTTTAATAATGAAATGATGTAAATGATTAAGTAAAATGAAATGTTTAGGGAAGTAAACTTTTAAAGTGAGTATGACTTATAAATTGGAATTTCATGTTAGATGAGTTTACTCACGCTGGTTTCCAGCCTGACCCGGGTGTTACTTTGATGTAATGCTCGGGTCAGACCGAGTATTACAGATTTCCAGGTATGGACGTTCCGGAGCTCAGGAGGCGAGCTGGATGGCAGGAACGTATGGAGTGTGATATATTGTTGTTTATTTGAGACATGTTAATTCTAACTGTCTAGTATATTTGTAAATGGTTGTAACTCTGATGTATAAAAATGTAATTAACAAATACAGTTTTCTTTGTATAACTGATATTATTATTTGATATTGTATTTTGATCCGCTGCGAATGTGAGAATCTGTGTCTTGTTCTGTTTCTTTCTTCTATCTCTTTTCTTTTCTTCTAACTATCTGGAAGTTTCGGGTTCGAAATTTCCGGGTCGTTACATTTGGTTTTTAAATTTAAGAATAACTTAGTGTGTAAAGGAAATAAATATTTATAAAAGAAGATCATTAAACAAATATTATCAAATTAATATTTATCTAGATATTTATAAGTCAGTATTTATTATAGTTCAAATTCATCTATATACATATCCAGATATATTCTAATTATCAAAATTTCATTTATTAATCCAAATAAAATCAGTATTTCTATTAATTAACCCAGTTAATTATTAATTAACAGAAGTTCCAAAATCCGGGTTATCACATTCCTCCCCCCTAGAATCTTTTCGTCCTCGAAAAGGAACGAAGCCAGAATTTATTATTTACTTATTATTAGATAAATTTCTTTTGATCATATTTAAAATACTTTAAAATCTATATAGTATTACAAAAATAGTATTTATAAAAATACTTTTTATAACTAGATGTTTTAACAAATCCATCCTCGTTCTCACATAAATTCGGTCATACGTTGATCAGGCGTAAGACTGAAAATCTGTAAGTACTCAGCAGACCCACTTCAACATCCAGTGAAAATATTCGGAAAATAATTTTATTGAAAATATAAAAACTATTTTGATAATATTATGTAGATTTTTTTTAAAATGTTTTGAAAATTTAAATAAAAAGAGTTAAGGGTTAATTTGACTTAAGTGATTAAATCAATATTTAAATTATTTAACTCGAATTTATATAATTCGAGATGGTTTTAAGTTGAAATTTGAATAAAATTTGTTCAAATTGGATTTGATTTGAATTAATTGGAATTGTGATTGAAGTTTAAAAATTCAAATGGTAAATTAGAATTGAAATGATTTGAAAATTTAAGCTGGTTTAATTTGAAATTAATCCAAATTAAATTGAAATTATTGTGATTAAAGTTGAATAAGTTAAAAATCAAATGGAATTTGATTTGAATTTGGGAAGGAATTAAGATTAATTCAACTTGAATTGGGAATAAATAAATTTCAATGGAAATTGAAGTATTGAGTCAATTCAAATGGAAGTAGAAATTTAAATTGAATTGATGGGGAATTGAACGGTTTGACTCTGGACTATTTTCAAAGTAATTTGTTTTAATATAAACCTATTTTTTTTTCAAACTATTTACTATACAATCTTTCTTCTTAAACCCCAAATTATCTTATACTTATTTTACAATTATTTTGGAACTATTTAACTATTTTGAAACTGTCTTATAAACTAATTACTATTTTTCAGTTATTTATATCTAATCACTATTTTAAAAACTATTTTGCAATTATCTAACTATTTTATACCTACTTAACTATTTTACAGCTGTTTATAAACTAATAACTATTTTTCAACTACTTATCTATTTTAAACTTTTCCAAGCTATTTTTAAATCTAAATTGGTCAGAGTTCAAACTGTTTGTAATTGAAATAATAACTCAATTGGAAATGGAAGCAATTGAGAATGAGTAAATGAAATTAAAGGAAAAGTGAATAGAAAAGAGAAATTATTTTGGCTAATAACCAATAAAGATAAATACGTAGGATATACGTATATTATTCTATTCGCATAGTGATTTGATCCAGATTCGAACACAGAATTTCGAGATAACATTATCGATCCGAGTTAGGATTTATTCGCTCGATTTTCGACGGCGAACCTGGATATGGATTGTTGATTGGTTCTGGATATTCTCTATCATAGTTGTGACTATGCAAGGAGAATGACGGTTTCTGATCAAGAAACCAGATCTGAGTCCGCACTAGGAAGTCGGGTGGACGATACTAGTTCAGAAGAGAAATTGTGTGATCAAGTGAGCGATCAGATTGATATTGCGTACGGATGATATGTGTACATCGTAAGTGTAACGACCCGGATTTTTCGAACCCGAAATTTCCAGATAGTTAGAAGAAAAAGAAAAGAGATAGAAGAAAGAACAGAACAAGACACAGATTCTCACATTCGCAGCGGATCAAAATACAATATCAAATAATAATATCAGTTATACAAAGAAAACTGTATTTGTTAATTACATTTTAATATATCAGAGTTACAACATTCACAAATATACTAGACGGTTAGAATTAACATGTCTCTAACAACTATAATATCTGTGACGCCCCACCTCTATACCCACGCTAGCCAAGAACACTACGGTGTAGTGCTGTCAACTAGCACGGAGAATAAGGCTGTTGAGGAGCGACCATCTATGTAATTGCTTTGTGCGAGCACCGATATGTCAGATAATAAAACATTGCATTTCATCTTTAGAGAAAATCCGACATACCGATACAAACTCAAAGCTACTACACAGTGGCTATAATAGTTTAGAACAATAGATATAAAAATAACACAGATAACATAAATGCGGAATACAGATGGAACGAAAAGTCTCATATATACAATAACTGATATCAGTTACAATACATTTGACACAATACAAATGATACAACTACAATTGTCGACTCAAGAAGTTATATATACAAGTACATTATCGACTAATATACATGAATACATTATCATCTTAAAACAGACACACTGACATCTACAACAAGACGAAGACCACTTCAAATGATATAAAAAGTCTTCATAGCTCTAGCAGCAACCCAAAGCTAAAAATCTACAACCTGTAAATACTCGGTCTGACCCGAGTATTACATTCAAAAGAAAATAATACTCGGATCAGTCTAATTCAAAATCAGTTATTAGAGCATAGAAGCAATAATAATCAATCTCAATATAGATGACAGTCACAGAAATATCGTATATCCAACTTCTCGATAAAAGAACCGGATAACAGCAGATATATCACTAAACAGTGTTAATCCACGAAACAGAAATCCAAAGCAGTTTAAATAATTGAAATGTCAATTTAAAAATATCAATGCTAATTGGCTGCAGTACACGCTAACGTGTACTGCCTCGCCAATACAGCCTACGAATTACGCAACAGGTCGATGAATTAAGAATAAAAGAGATATCGATTAAAATCTGTCAATTCGGTGTGGCTGCAGTGCACGCACGCGTGCACTGCCTCGCCACAACAGAATATAAAGTCACCACAAGGGACAAGGGTAAAACTGCTACGAAAAGGCAGCCACCACTTGTATTTAAGGGCAAGGCTGCATCAGTGAAGTGAAACAGTGTACCCAGTGAAAGAGGCAACAAGTGGAACAAGTTCAACATGTCGCAAAGCAAGGCACAGGGAAATAGCAAACTGAAGGCGAGAGCACCAAAGATATGGCACTACAACACACGGACACATATATATCAGTGAAACCATGAAGCAACAACATGAATGCATAAAACTGGATAGAGCAACACATACTCGAAGTGAACAGTGGAAGAGTAAGTGCACCCCGAAACAGTTCAGCTCAAATGAGCAAGTGCACATGAGAAGACTGCACATGGACAAAATGTTCCAGATGTGCAGCAATGAACTGCACATGGCGGGTGCACATATGATGACCCAGCCAAATGAAGATGTAAGCAAACAGGGGTATGGCTTAATCCAAATGGCAAACACAAGACATCAACAAACATGACAATGATGTGCAGAAGTATGCAGAGAAATGCTACTTAAATGAACACTGAAGCAGTGAAGTACAATAGTCATGTACAGGTCAGGGGTGAATTCGATAGCAATATGTTCAAGTTGATAAACATCTATGAAGTCAGTTATGCAACAGAGCTACAAAGAAAAGTGCAGCTACAACAGTGCAATCAAAAGTATATATATATATATATATACAGTGACACAAAAACAAGTCAAGTGAAGCAAAATGAAAAAAATGCAAATGATACAAGGCATCAATGCAATGTATCAGATTCGAGAACAAGGCAGTGCAGCAGCGAAAGAGCTCACTGCAACAATATTTCTTTGAATGGAGACAGTAAGACCATGAATCAGATGAACATTACAAAGACAGGGACACTTGAAATAAAATGTCAAAGTAAAGGAAGCAACTCAATACCAAAGTGACTCAAGTACATCAAGCATATGAACCACTAAATCAGACATGGAAGCAAATAGCACTGCTCAAGTCAACCCAAAAATATCAGAACACATATACAGGAATGCAACTGTAAAACATGTATATGAGCTCGAAACAAGTGACAGTAGTGTGAAACTAAACCACAAAGAAGTCAGTGCAAATGCAATATCATGCTACAGACCAACTACAGATCAAATGCCAAGTCGAACAACTACAACATCAACATCTACAACAGCAATGTGTGCAACAGGTCGAAGTGCTCAGGAATAAACAAGAAGACAGGACAAGTGCAACTGGAAACAATAAAAGTGCAAGCTATAACTTCAAGTAAAGCCAATACACAACAAAAGTCAGACATGCCTGGGTTTACTTAAAGCCGTGAATGAACAGATTCAGAACCGAGAAACAACATCAAGGACCAAAGGCTCAGTGAACAAAACAAGTTCATAGTGGAATTAACATCACCAAAAATCAAGTCGAGGACAACATTATCACAAGCCACGGTATGCTACAGGGAAATGGAACTGCAGTATCTTATCAAAAAAAAACACAAGCCAATGGCGAAGTCAACCAAACAAGTTCGATCAATATCAAGTGCCGAAGCCATTGTCAAGGCAAGGCGAAATTGAATTGTACGACCAAGTCACAGTGAACGAAGTGAAGTGTAAGCACGATCAAACAGTTCAAAATCAAAACAAAACAACATAAATCATACTGTACCAAAATTGCAGATATCTGCAACTATTCAAAGCCGTGGTGGTCACGCTAAGACAGTAATCAAAGTGGAACAATATATACGAAATGAAGAAGCCAGATAAATCTCAAGCAAACAAACAAAGTCGAACAATCGACCAAAAAGGGATCGACAATTTCAAACAAGGATTCAAACTCTATACTAAAGCTTTGAATTAGATGTGATTACTCACCTTGTCGCCGAATTTAGAAGAAGCCGAGCCCACCAGATATCGAGCGAAGCCAGAGCAACCAAGGGAAGGCGAACGACGTTAAGCTCTAGTTCCAGTCTCGATGCAAACAGTCGAGATCGCAAGCAAATAAGCTACAGCGAAGCCGAAGCCAGAGAATTAGCCAGACAACATCGCCGAAGCTTCAAATTGCCAGTAGGACGAAGAAGGGGAAAGCCCAAATTCATTCAAGCAAGCGTCGAAGAAAAGGCTTCGATTTGCCAGAGTATCGATCGCTATTTCTCAAAGGCTCGGGCCAGAGATACAAGAAAGGGAAACGAGAAGCCCTAATTTCGTGAAAACGAAGACTGTAACAACCCGAGATTTTGTAAATATTGGATATCGTCGTTAGACGATTATAATTGTCAACAGATTGATATTGGAAATCTAATCAGGTTGGAATTCTTTTGAAATTTTCTTTAAGGATATACGGGCTTTAGTAAACATTTCCCTTTTTAAAGAAATTCAGCCCATTTCTTTAGATATTGAGATAAAGGCCTATGCCCGTTCCTTCCCCTTACTCATTTTCTCTTCGAACCCTAAAAATCAAACGAACGAAAATAAATGGCGGCCACGAGTTTCGTTCTTCCTCGTCGTCTCCAAATTAAGGCTCGTTAAATTCAAAGGCGCCGGTGACGATTGATTCGATCTTTGACTTGAAAATTAGGGCTTGGTCTCGTTCGTTCAGTTCACTGGAAACGTATGGTCCTTGATATTGTCGATCTGTGACTTCGACGTCGCTGTTGCTTATCTGCTTGCGATCGTGTGGTTGCGCTCGTCGAATCTCAGGTGAGTAATTTTAAATTGCTCACATCTAATTCCTTCTCGTTATGATGCTTCTGCAATTCGATCTTTGATTCGATATTATCTATCTTGGCATTTGGTTTTCGTTCGATGTTGATAAGCGCTGTTGTTATGAGAATTTCGACTGTGCTTATTTCGTTCGACTTTAGTTGTTAATGATGATTTCTGTCTTGTTTAAAATTGTGATTTTTGGGCTGTTTGATTTAAGTGATACTCTCGACTTCACTTCACTGTGCTTTGTTGGCTTTGGCCATCACTTTTGCTTCGGCATTGAATTGCCCTTTTTACTGCAGTTTGAGTTGAGACAGTTGTTTCATGATTTTGAACTCGTTTTGACCCTGCTGTGACGATGATTCCTTGGCCATCACGATGTCGATTTCGAATTGTTCGATTATCGTGGTTGCTGTCTTGGTCATCACGGCATCTGAAATTGTGTTTGATTGGTTGCTTGACTTTGTCTCGGCAGTTTGATCTTTGTTTGAAATTCCCTAACTTGGTAATAGATTTATTTTGTCTTCGGCTATGCTTTAAACTATTCCTCTGCAAGTTGAATCTTTGGTGGCCTTACCACTGATGTTAAGAAATTATGCTCTGTCGAATCTAGTTGGTCTTCGTGACAATTTCAGTTGGATTATGTAGCCTGGGTCTTTGATTTGTATTACTTGAACTATTTTGATCTTTGGTACTGTTTTATCTGCGATGGATATGTATGTGTATGCATATATATATATATATATATGTGCATACATGTATAGTTGTATCTGTTTGACTTTGGATCTTCTTTGTGACTTCTCTACAGTTGTCTTCTTTGTAGCGCTGTTTCTCTCGACATTTCGGTATTGAACTTGGATAGTGTATCAGTGATGTTTCAATTCTGTTATACTTGATCATCAGGTTTCCACTGTTTTCTGGTCATCCTGACTCACTTGATCAGCTATTGACCTGAATTTACAGTCTTCATTTAATCTTGTATCATTCTTTCATTTGACACTAACATGCCATGTTGTTGGGTTTGTTGAGTTCCAGTGCTATGTCATTTTAAGTTGTTTCTCTGTAGCTTCACTTGATTGCTCCACTGTTGTCATTTTTGGTCGCACTGTCACTTGTTCATTTGGACTTGAGTTTGTTGTCTCGTACTTGTGATCAGTTGCCTGTAGTCTTTACTTGAATATGGTCATCACCTGATCATGGTTGCAGTTGTATCCCCTTTGAACTTTGAAGTATTGATTATCTGTTTCCTGACTTGTACATTCGATTGTTGTAGGTTGGCAACTTGTATTTGTGGTGCCTGTTTCATTTATAGGGTTGTCTTCACTGTATTCATTTGATTTGGTCATTGTTTGTAGTTGGCCTTGTTTAGTTTCTGGGTTTCACCATACTCTTGTTGACATATATCAGTTGCTTGTACACGTGTCTGTGGTCTTCATATATGTGTCCTTCGCATTTGTGTACATGTATACCATGTGTTTGAGTCGGGTTCTTGTTGCACTTCACCTGCTATGTCCTTGTTCATGATTTAGTGTACTTGAATGTCTACTGTCTCATTTCTAGTTTGCATTGTCTTTGTGATCTTCACTTAGGTGTAGTCTGCACTTTGATAATCATGTAGCCAGGCATGTGTATAGATATGTACATATTCTATATTACTTCGGCTTTAAATCAGATTTTGAGCCTGGTCCTTGTTGATGTTTGACTACTTGTTGCATCGATAGTACATCTGAAATTTTGGCGAGGCAGTGCACGCGTGCGTGCACTGCAGCTACCCAGAATTGACAATTTTGAATTGATATTTCCTTTGCGTCGTGATGCATTGATCTTTTATGCTGTATTGGCGAGGCCGTACACGCGTGCGTGTACGGCAGCCAATCGAGTTTTGATGGTTTTAAAGTGACAATTTCAATGGCTTTAAATTGATTTAGTCGATTTGATAAATTGTTTGTTCATCTCTGTTGATGATTTAAATCTGCTGATTTATTGTTAAACACTGTTAAGTGTTATATTTTCGTTACCCGATTTCTTTGTTAAAAGAATTGGATAGACGAGAATTATTGTGACTGTCGTCTATTTAAATTATTATTGCTTATATGCACTAATAAACTGGTTTGAATTAGACTGACCTGGGTATTATTTTCTTTTGAATGTAATACTCGGGTCAGACCCGAGTTATTTCAGGTTGTAGATTTTCTTCTTTGAGTTGCTGTTCAGGATATGAAGACTTTTCACATCTTCTGAAGTTGTCAGTGTCATTCTGTAGTAGTCGTGTCAGTGTATAGAACGATATGTATTCATGTATATTAGTTGATAATGTACTTGTATATATAACTTCTAGAGTTGACAGTTGTAGTTGTATCATATGTATTGTGTTAACTATGTTGTAACTGACATCAGTTATATATATATGAGACTTTTGTTTTTATCTGTGTTCCGAATTTATATTATCTGTGTTATCGTTATATCTAATGTCCTAAACTATTATGAACCATCGTAGTTTGTTTTATACTGATAATTGGGTGTGTCGATGGGAGTAAATAAATAAGATGAAAAAGAAAAAGTATATACCACTCCTATCGAGATAACCAATATTAGTGTAAGGCCAATTACGGATGGCCGCTCCTATCCAGCCTTATTCTTCGTAATAATAGACAGTATTTCTTTTAATACTCTTTGTTATTATGAGCATAGAGGTGGGGCGTCACAAAGACAGCCACCATTTTTCGTTTCTTTGTTTTAGGGTTAACGAATGGAGGAAGGGGTATTTGGGTGTTGAGTGAAATCACGGTTTCAAAACAAAAGAACATGGGCCGAGATTATTATTTAAACCCAAACGACACTTAACGAATCTTTCTAAAGCTCGTTTAACATTTAGAACTGCTTTAAAAATTCCAAATAGCGAATAACAAAATTTTATCCCTGAATTTCAATTTGATTAAAATGCCAGAAGCTATTCGTTCCCAGATTAAATCGTCAAGAGACGATAAGAAAATGGGTACGGAATGTCGGGTTGTTACAGACTCCCCTCCTTAAAGAAATTGCGTCCTCGCAATCCTAAGGGATAGGTGGAAAAGAGGTAACAACCATAAGAACATAACAATGTCGAATGAATAAGCAAAGCAAAGGTCAACGGGGAAGTATTAGATATAGAATCAAAAAGGTTCGACTGCTTCAAGTCAAAAGAATCCACAATCGTGGGGATCAAGGAATCAAAATCAGACGACTATCAAAAGCAAGAATCAATCGAGTTCCAGCATTTAAAAGGAAAGGAAAACAGAGCAGAATTCACGTACTGCACGAATTGAATGTGAGTAAATCAAATTACTCACCTGAATCGCCAGAGAAAAAGACGAAGCTCGAATCTCAAAATCGCAAATATTCAATCATCTAAAACGATAATCGAATTTTCACAAATATCTGATTATCAAAAACGATAAGCAGAAATCACAAATATTCGATTATCAAATCGAAAAATATTTAATTATCTCAAACGATAATCAAATTTCACAAATATCTGATTATCAAAAACGATAATCAGAAATCACAAAGATTCGATTATCAAATCGAAAAAATATTTAATTATCTCAAACGATAATCAAATTTCACAAATATCTGATTATCAAAAACGATAATCAGAAATCACAAAGATTCGATTATCAAATCGAAAAATATTTAATTAACGAGTCCGGAATTAACCGAAGTAGTAAAAGTATGGTTTCATACTCCGTACTTTTGCTAAATCGTTTAAATCTCTTTATTGTTTCCTTGAAAGTGCAGAATTGTGTGTTTTAAAAATAACATTTCACATTCTCAAACTGACAAGTCCGGAATTAAGTGAATCAGTAAAAGAAAGGGATCATAGTCCTTGATTTTACTGAAATGTTTAAATCGCTTCCTCATTCTTTTGAAAATGCAAACTGTAAGAATTTTGAAAACAATTTTTATTTATATTTTGAAACAACTTTTAAAAATAACGAATTTTGAAAATACGTGATTAAATTAGCAATAACAGTGTTGCTGGAGAACCGCTTGTAAATCCATTTCAAAATCGACGGTTACTGAAGTTAACACGTCAAAATCTCATCAAAATAACTGGCATCAAAATATAATACCAATGAATTTTCATTCATCAAAAATGTCACAAGAATCTTCTCAAAGATAGAAAGGGATATCATACCCTAAACTTGTATTCATAACAAGTCAATAACACATATAAATTCACCAATACACAAAAATTGATAAACATATCAATAGAAATCATTAAAATTGGTGAAGCATAAATTCCAGATTTCATCACAAGAAATCCAGAGAACACAAATTCTAGAAATCTACACACGAAATCCAGAAAACACAAGTTCTAGAAATCTACACACGAAATCCAGAAAACACAAATTCTAGAAATCTACACACGAAATCCAGAAAACACAAATTCTAGAAATCTACACACGAAATCCAGAAAACACAAAGAAGGGGGAAGTCCGAGCACACGGACGAGAAGCTATCTCATGGAAGCTATCCATTTAATTTTCCGAACACACGGATGGGAAGCTATCCATTTAATTTTCCGAACACACGGATGGGAAGCTATTTATTTAATTTTCCGAACACACGGATGGGAAGCTATCCATTTAATTTTCCGAACACACGGATGGGAAGCTATTTATTTAATTTTCCGAACACACAGATGGGAAGCTATCCATTTAATTTTCCGAACACACGGATGGGAAGCTATTTATTTAATTTTCCGAACACACGGATGGGAAAGGCAAGTCCGAACACACGGACGAGAAAGGCAAGTCCGAACACACGGACGAGAGACATCGCACATTGCTAGTCTAAATCATAAAAATGATCGTCATGGATCATAAAGAAGTGTCGATTACACTAAGCTAGTAAATATAAGAGTTTAGCTTCATGTCCCATAACCACTTGTTTAACTCAAATATTTACGAACAGATTGTAAATCTGCACTAGGAAATTGTCACAAAAAGAGTTCAATCGAACAAGTCCAAGAGCTAACCGACGAAGTAAACGCAAGCGTTTCATACCACTTGTTTTACTAGGCCGTTTAATTCAATTTCTCATACGAGTGAAATAAAGGCTTGTATATACTAATAGATTGGAAAACGGTTTAAGAAAAAGAGCTTTATAGTAAAATAGTTTTGAAATCGTTTGGAGAAAAGGATTTTAATATTTTACTACTAGTATAGAAAACCTTTATATTTTTAAAGTGACAAATCACAAAAATGATTGTAGAAACAATCAATCACAAGAATTCACATACGGAGATGTGAATGGAATCCAAAGAAATCGATATTGAATCCGTCAGAAAGTATGTTCACAAAAATCCCGAAGAAAATGTCATCAAAGTTGCTAATAAATGATAGCAACAAATCGGGGAAATGATCAAGAATCGATTAAATTAGGAAACCAAGTCAGTTCACTAAAATTTCACATTCGAAGACGTGAATAAAATCCAAAGAATTTGATTCCAAATTCATCAAAGTAGGAATACCCAAAAATTCCAGAAATAGAAGTTATCAAAATCGACAAAGGTGATAACAACTAATTAGAAAAGAAGAATCGATTATCAACTGGAAAAACAAAGCAAATCGAGTAGAAATGCATAAATGACTTCAACAAAAGTAAGAATCAAGTCAACGTCGAAGTCAACAATTAATAGCCGCAGTCGAGTACAAAATGAATCAATCATCATTATCAAAGAAACCAACGGCAAACAAAATCAGAGTCTTGAGAATCAAGAAATTAGCAATTTCTCAAAAACAAAGTGACCGAAGTCGAAGGGAAATCCAGATGAGGAAAACCCAAAATATCAAGTTCAAAATCGCTGAGATTCAAACTAGATGTGAATGAGAAATCAAAATCACTCAATTTGCAACTGGTCCAGCTATTTTTCATCACAGTGTAACAGGTACACAATGACACTCATAGCATAGAACAAAAGTGGAACAAAGTCCAAAAGTCAAAATGGCTTTAATTTGCCAAATTAAAACAATATCAACATCGGCTAAATCAATTCAAAGCCGAAAACACAAGAATAAGCGTTAGGAATTCATACCTAACAGTCAAAAATAATCATATGTAAAGATGAGAGATAAAACATCGACAAATAGTTGTAACACAAGCTCCATCTAAGTTATGTTTTATAATTGTCCTAAACCCCAGGCTTTGATACCAAGCTGTGACGCCCCACCTCTATACCCACGCTAGCCAAGAACACTACGGTGTAGTGCTGTCAACTAGCACGGAGAATAAGGCTGTTGAGGAGCGACCATCTATGTAATTGCTTTGTGCGAGCACCGATATGTCAGATAATAAAACATTGCATTTCATCTTTAGAGAAAATCCGACATACCGATACAAACTCAAAGCTACTACACGGTGGCTATAATAGTTTAGAACAATAGATATAAAAATAACACAGATAACATAAATGCGGAATACAGATGGAACGAAAAGTCTCATATATACAATAACTGATATCAGTTACAATACATTTGACACAATACAAATGATACAACTACAATTGTCGACTCAAGAAGTTATATATACAAGTACATTATCGACTAATATACATGAATACATTATCATCTTAAAACAGACACACTGACATCTACAACAAGACGAAGACCACTTCAAATGATATAAAAAGTCTTCATAGCTCTAGCAGCAACCCAAAGCTAAAAATCTACAACCCGTAAATACTAGGTCTGACCCGAGTATTACATTCAAAAGAAAATAATACTCGGATCAGTCTAATTCAAAATCAGTTATTAGAGCATAGAAGCAATAATAATCAATCTCAATATAGATGACAGTCACAGAAATATCGTATATCCAACTTCTCGATAAAAGAACCAGATAACAGCAGATATATCACTAAACAGTGTTAATCCACGAAACAGAAATCCAAAGCAGTTTAAATAATTGAAATGTCAATTTAAAAATATCAATGCTAATTGGCTGCAGTACACGCTAACGTGTACTGCCTCGCCAATACAGCCTACGAATTACGCAACAGGTCGATGAATTAAGAATAAAAGAGATATCGATTAAAATCTGTCAATTCGGTGTGGCTGCAGTGCACGCACGCGTGCACTGCCTCGCCACAACAGAATATAAAGTCACCACAAGGGACAAGGGTAAAACTGCTACGAAAAGGCAGCCACCACTTGTATTTAAGGGCAAGGTTGCATCAGTGAAGTGAAACAGTGTACCCAGTGAAAGAGGCAACAAGTGGAACAAGTTCAACATGTCGCAAAGCAAGGCACAGGGAAATAGCAAACTGAAGGCGAGAGCACCAAAGATATGGCACTACAACACACGGACACATATATATCAGTGAAACCATGAAGCAACAGCATGAATGCATAAAACTGGACAGAGCAACACATACTCGAAGTGAACAGTGGAAGAGTAAGTGCACCCCGAAACAGTTCAGCTCAAATGAGCAAGTGCACATGAGAAGACTGCACATGGACAAAATGTTCCAGAAGTGCAGCAATGAACTGCACATGGCGGGTGCACATATGATGACCCAGCCAAATGAAGATGTAAGCAAACAGGGGTATGGCTTAATTCAAATGGCAAACACAAGACATCAACAAACATGACAATGATGTGCAGAAGTATGCAGAGAAATGCTACTTAAATGAACACTGAAGCAGTGAAGTACAATAGTCATGTACAGGTCAGGGGTGAATTCGATAGCAATATGTTCAAGTTGATAAACATCTATGAAGTCAGTTATGCAACAGAGCTACAAAGAAAAGTGCAGCTACAACAGTGCAATCAAAAGTATATATATATATATATATATATATATATATATACAGTGACACAAAAACAAGTCAAGTGAAGCAAAATGACAAAAATGCAAATGATACAAGGCATCAATGCAATGTATCAGATTCGAGAACAAGGCAGTGCAGCAGCGAAAGAGCTCACTGCAACAATATTTCTTTGAATGGAGACAGTAAGACCATGAATCAGATGAACATTACAAAGACAGGGACACTTGAAATAAAATGTCAAAGTAAAGGAAGCAACTCAATACCAAAGTGACTCAAGTACATCAAGCATATGAACCACTAAATCAGACATGGAAGCAAATAGCACTGCTCAAGTCAACCCAAAAATATCAGAACACATATACAGGAATGCAACTGTAAAACATGTATATGAGCTCGAAACAAGTGACAGTAGTGTGAAACTAAACCACAAAGAAGTCAGTGCAAATGCAATATCATGCTACAGACCAACTACAGATCAAATGCCAAGTCGAACAACTACAACATCAACATCTACAACAACAATGTGTGCAACAGGTCGAAGTGCCCAGGAATAAACAAGAAGACAGGACAAGTGCAACTGGAAACAATAAAAGTGCAAGCTACAACTTCAAGTAAAGCCAATACACAACAAAAGTCAGACATGCCTGGGTTTACTTAAAGCCGTGAATGAACAGATTTAGAACCGAGAAACAACATCAAGGACCAAAGGCTCAGTGAACAAAACAAGTTCATAGTGGAATTAACATCACCAAAAATCAAGTCGAGGACAACATTATCACAAGCCACGGTATGCTACAGGGAAATGGAACTGCAATATCTTATCAAAAAAACACACAAGCCAATGGCGAAGTCAACCAAACAAGTTCGATCAATATCAAGTGCCGAAGCCATTGTCAAGGCAAGGCGAATTGAATTGTACGACCAAGTCACAGTGAACGAAGTGAAGTGTAAGCACGATCAAACAGTTCAAAATCAAAACAAAACAACATAAATCATACTGTACCAAAATTGCAGATATCTGCAACTATTCAAAGCCGTGGTGGTCACGCTAAGATAGTAATCAAAGTCGAACAATATATACGAAATGAAGAAGCCAGATAAATCTCAAGCAAACAAACGAAGTCGAACAATCGACGAAAAAGGGATCGACAATTTCAAACAAGGATTCAAACTCTATACTAAAGCTTTGAATTAGATGTGATTACTCACCTTGTCGCCGAATTTAGAAGAAGCCGAGCCCACCAGATATCGAGCGAAGCCAGAGCAACCAAGGGAAGACGAACGACGTTAAGCTCTAGTTCCAGTCTCGATGCAAACAGTCGAGATCGCAAGCAAATAAGCTACAGCGAAGCCGAAGCCAGAGAATTAGCCAGACAACATCGCCGAAGCTTCAAATTGCCAGTAGGACGAAGAAGGGGAAAGCCCAAATTCATTCAAGCAAGCGTCGAAGAAAAGGCTTCGATTTGCCAGAGTATCGATCGCTATTTCTCAAAGGCTCGGGCCAGAGATACAAGAAAGGGAAACGAGAAGCCCTAATTTCGTGAAAACAAAGACAGCCACCATTTTTCGTTTCTTTGTTTTAGGGTTAACGAATGGAGGAAGGGGTATTTGGGTGTTGAGTGAAATCACGGTTTCAAAACAAAAGAACATGGGCCGAGATTATTATTTAAACCCAAACGACACTTAACGAATCTTTCTAAAGCTCGTTTAACATTTAGAACTGCTTTAAAAATTCCAAATAGCGAATAACAAAATTTTATCCCTGAATTTCAATTTGATTAAAATGCCAGAAGCTATTCGTTCCCAGATTAAATCGTCAAGAGACGATAAGAAAATGGGTACGGAATGCCGGGTTGTTACAATATCTCACAGCGGAATATCCTCCATACGTTCCTGCCATCCAGCTCGCCTCCTAAACTCCAGAACGTCCTTACCTGAAATCTGTAATACTCGGTCTGACCCGAGCATTACATCAAAGTAACACCCGAGTCAGGCTGGAAACTAGCGTGAATAAACCCATAATATGAAATACCAAGCTATATAACTAAGGTGAATTACCAGGGTAACTCGTACTTTTCTACGAGTTCTAATCTTATTTAAGTCAATCATTTATCTCGAAACAATATCCAGGAATTGTTATCAGTTTTTAAATATCCATAATACTTAGCTTATTTCATTCCAGCCTGTTTGCTTCCAAACTCACATTTATAAAGAATCGAAGTGGTTTCGGGTATTTACTGATACCCGACCCCTGTCTCTTCGAATTCAATGTGATCCCTAATCCGAATTGTTAAGTTCAGACAATACAAATCATATTCATGATATTATACAACAATCCAACCCAGATAGGTAACCTACATTATCACAGTTTAATCTATTCATATCGCAGCATATCTTCATCACTCATCAGCGATAAAATCAATCCAAGTCATCTAATACCATTCAACCATCCATAAGATTATCTGTATAATATCTTAATTAATCAACTCTTAAATATATCATTAATTAATTATAAACTAATGATCCTTAATTACATCTTTAATTATTTATCATATTTAAATTAATTAAATAATTAATCTTAATTAAACCACAATTATTAATCACCTTGATTAATCTAATCCAGTAATTAACTTCCCTTAATTACTTCCTTTAATTAATTACTTTTTAATTAATTACCTTAACAAATAATTAATTACCTTATTAATTAACCTTAATCCTTTAATTAACTTTATTAACTAAATTATTTAATTAATAACACTAGGTAATTAACTCTTAATCACCTTTTTATTTAATTACTTTCATAAAATAATTATTCTCAAATTACTTTATTAAATAATTTCCCTTACATAATTACATCCAGTAATTATTCTTTAATTACTTAATCCAGTAATTATACTTAATTAATTGTAAGAAATTATCTTTAATAATCACTAATTAATTACTTAGTTAATTATTTAACTAATTATTTAAATTTAATTAAATAATTTCTTAACTTTTTATACTTAAAGATCTTAATTAAGAAAAACCATTTATCTTAATTAAATTATTATCTATTCTTAAATCATTTTCAATAAATGAATTATCCTTATTAATTTCACATATTAATTTCCTTTAATAAATCAAATCTTAATTACTTAAGATAAAATCTTTATTATAATTAATAATAACAACATTTTTTTTTTACCTTTAAAATCTTTGAAGCTTTTCAAAGTTATTTAAATAATTTTTAATACAAAGATCATTTTACAAATCTATTTTCTATTCTTTAAAACTTATTTATTTAAATTATTTAAATCTTGTTAAAACAATTTAGAAAACAATCTAGTTTAATAGTTAATTCTTATTTTACCTTGTTTTAAAAACTCAGGAACCATTACAAAACAAAGTTTTCTTTTGTTTTAAACTTTAAAACACTTCCTTGTAAATTCTTAATACCAGCTAATCCCAAACTCGAGTAAACTCGTAGAAATCTCGAAGTAACACTCGCGACTACCCACTACTTTCCTGCTTCGTGAAAAACATCAAAAATCCCGAGCTTAACCCGAGCAATTCCTTTCTTTCCCAAACCCATTTCCAGATGCACACGAAATCGTGAACGTGCACGTGTACACCCACGCTGGTCATCGACGAACTCTGTTCAGTCCTCCGGCAAGTCGTCTTTCACCACGATATCACGATCGACCAACTCATCATCCTCGATTCGTACGAAATCGAATTCGAGCTCTCAACCCATCAGCTCTAAATCGCACATCAAAAAAAAAACGACCACCGCCGGCGATCCCTGCCTCGAGACACCACACGATTTTCACCATCGCTTCGTCACGTCTACCAGCAACCACCAGGCACCACGCGATCGATTCCGACTCCATCACGTTGTCGCGATCTCCTCTGGGAACATTGACGACTTAACCAGTTTTAAACCCTACTTCGCCTTCGAGTATCCACTCTGGTGATCAATAACCTTCACGGTTATTTTTCTCATGATCACTGAACTACCTTCCACCTCCAGGAACAACCACACCCCTCCAGTCATCGGCGATCAACAGTATTCAACAATATACCCAATTCGATCAACTCCCTTAATCCTCACTTTCCACATACTTTAAAATCATATAAATTATATCAAAAATCATTATTCTATCACAAGAATCTATTTATAGGATCAAATCATAGAATTAAAATTATTGGTTTTAGATTTGTATTAGATTTTCACTGTAAAATCTTACTTCCTAGAAGAACTTCCTAATATCAATTCTTGAATTCATTTTTAAAAACGATGTTATAGCCCTGTGATCAAATTCACTTTAATGATTAAAGCCTAGCTATGCTTATATGATAAGAAGGGAATTTATTTGGGGATATTTGAAACTGTCATTTAACAGAGAATAATATATATATAGATACACATTCATATGCACAGACAACTCAAAGAAATATTTACATATATTCAACTTCAGGCATACATGCAAACATAATATAACAATTTCTATATGGATTTATCACATGCAACACTATAAAACTGTTTTTAAAATCTTAGTTTACTCACCATTTTTAAAAGCAGAGAAATTCCCAGGCTTTAAATTTTGATCTGACAAATGCTTTTGATTTAAAACTTGAATTGCCTTTTGCTTCTTCGATTGAAGACTTGAAATCTTTTGTTGCTGAGATGTTTTAACTTGTACCGAAATGATCTTGCTTTTAATAAATCTCAGGTTACTTGTTTTCAGACTTTGAAGAAGATGCAGGTTTTGATTTTTTTAGAGGATATTGATTTCAGGTTTGTTGAAGAATGGTTACAGGCTGAAGTTTTTCTTTGAGTTTAGAATTAAGGTTAGAAAGAAAGAAAAAATAAGAATGAAAGATGTACACTTATATAACTAATTTATGATTTATTTAAAATCAAAGAAAATGAAAATAACATATGACACTTGTCCTATACCTTATTTAATTATCTAACACATGTTATCAAGTGAATTTATATGCTAACACATGTTTTTTTATTCATTTTTTTTATATTTATTTTTATTTTTCTTTTAAAAGATTTTAAAAGCTTTATATTAATTTCTTAATTAACAAATACATTTGTAATTAAATACATTCTTTCTTAATCTTATACAAATAAAATCTTTAAAGAAAATAAAATAACTTTAAATTCAAATTCAAATTATATTTAAGAATCCTATTTAAATTAATTTATAACACACATTCAATTTGAAATAACAATCCTATTTTATTAAAGTCTATTTATCTATATATAAAACAATATATATATATATATATATATATATATTTTACCAATTTACTATAAGATTTATCTTTTCCAAAAATCTATAATTCAATATTTATGATAGATTCAAATTCATTTATACACATATCCAGATATTCTTTGAATTATCAGAATTCTATTTGTTTAACTAGATAAAATCAGTATCTCAATAGTTACAATCAATTAATTACCAATTAGCGGATGTTTAAAAATCCGGGTTATCACATTCCTCCCCCCTTTAAATCTTTTCGTCCTCGAAAAGAAAAGTAACCAGAATTTTAATTACAATAGCTTATTACCAGTTAAATTATTCTTTGAGCATTTTCAACTATAAACTCTTTAGTTAAGAATTTTTTTTTATTTTAAACACTTCAAAAATTACTATAATATCACCAAAATAGTTTTATAAAAATACTTTTTATAACTCGATGTTTTCACAAATCCATCCTTGTTCTCATAGAAATTCGGTCATACGTTGATCAGGCGTACGACTGAAAATCTATAAGTACTCGGTAAACTCGTTTCCAACACCTAGTGAAAATATTTTGGAAAATAATTTTATTGAAAATATAGAAAACAGTTTTGAAAATAGAGGAAATATCTTTGGTGAGAATGCTCTGGAAATCATCACCTCCATCCATGGTCGCAGTTAACCCGATGGTTACGTTGCCGTCCCGGCAAAATCCACAGATAACTGTAGGTCTCCGCGCTCCTCGATTACGCCATGGAACCCGCTACAGATCGCAGTTATACCCGGGCCTTACGTTGCTATCACAGCACAAACCCATATAACTGTAGGCATCAGCGCCACCGAATTTCGCTGCCAAATAATGAAACTTCTCCCACATAGGTTGCAGTCTACCGATATAAAATCAAACGTAGACTGTTGGCTCTCAGCGGCACAAACGACTTTCGCTATGTTACCATAGTGTCACAGTCTACCGATATAAAATCAAACGTAGACAGTTGGCTCTCAGCGGCACACATGACTTTCGCTATGGTCTACAGTAGATCGCAGTGACATCGAGTTACATTGTCGTCATAGAATAACCCAAATGCCTCTGTGGGCACCAGCCCCTCGACTTTCGCTACACAAATAATCCTCAGGAACTAGTTTTGTCTGGACTCCTCACAGGATCAACTTTAGAAACCCCCCTTGGGGCTCAAGGCAGTACCACCCAGTGGCACTCCTGAGAAGTTCATTTCAAGGAAGCGCCTTTTTTCCCAGAGCTATTTTCAAAACACTTTGTACTATACACTTATAGTATCTTCAAATAATATTCTTTATGATTTATCAAAATCTCATTTACTCAAAATCGATTACCAAAATCGATAATTCTCAAACTAGGCTTTTCAAAATCCAAAATTGATTTCTCAAAAATCAAAAGCCCTTTCCAAAATCCATAGGTTCCCAAAACCTTTTCCAAAATCATTCTCATAAGATCCTTTATATATATATAGATATAGATATATATAACTTTGAAAATCTTTGGATCATTTCAAACTTTGTATAAAACCTCTTTTATACTTCAAATATTTCAAAACCCTTTTCTTTTAGCAATAGATTCAACAAGGGAAGATTTACCTTATATAACAAGGATATATAACTTTATTTTATTCTAAATCAAATATTCACATTTGATAAATCTTTTATAAAGTTATTAACCATATTTCTTTTCAAAAACCATTTTACAGTTCTTATCCACAATCTTCAATATCAATTTTATTCAAATCTGTACGATGTACACATATCATCCGTACACAATATCAATCTGATCACTCAATCGATCACACAATTTCACTTCCGAACTAGTATCGTTCACACGACTTCCTAGTGCGGACTCAGATCTGGTTTCTTGATCAGAAACCGTCATTCTCCTTGCATAGTCGTAGCCATGATAGAGAATATCCAGAACCAATCAACAATCCATATCCAGGTTCGCCGTCGAAAATCGAGCGAAAAAATCCCAACTGGGATCGATAATACTATCTCGAAATTCTGTGCTCGAATCTGGATCAAATCACTATGCGAATAGAATAATATACGTATATCCTACGTATTTATCTTTATTGGTTATTAGCCAAATCAGTTTCCTTTTCTATTCATATTTCCTTTAATTTCATTCACTTAATCTCAATTGCTTCCATTTCCAATTGAGTTATTACTTCAATTACAAACAGTCTGAACTCTGACCTATTTAAATTTAAAAATAACTTGAAAAATTTAAAATAGATAAGTAGTTGAAAAATAGTTATTAGTTTGTAAAATATCTGTAAAATAGTTAAGTAGATATAAAATAGTTAGATAATTGCAAAATAGATTTAAAATAGTGATTAGATGTAGGTAACTGAAAAATAGTAATTAGTTTATAAGACAGTTTCAAAATAGTTAAATAGTTCCAAAATAATTGTAAAATAAGTATGAGATAGTTTGGGGTTTAAGAAGAAAGATTATATAGTAAATAGTTTGGAAAAATATATTTATATTAAAACAAATTACTTTGAAAATAGTCCAGAGTCAAACCGTTCAATTCCCTATCAATTCAATTTAAATTTCTACTTCCATTTAAATTGACTCAATACTTCAATTTCCATTGAAATTGATTTAATCCCAATTGAAGTTGAATTAACCTTAATTCCTTTCCAAATTCAAATCAATTTTCATTTGATTTTTAAACTTATTCAACTTTAATCACAATTCCAATTAATTCAAATCAAATTCAATTTGAACAAATTTTATTTAAATCTCAACTTAAAACCATCTCGAATTATATAAATTCGAGTTAAATATTTTAAATATTGATTTAATCACTTAAGTCAAATTAACCCTTACTTTTAAATCAAATCAATCCAAAATCCAAAATTCCATTTTAAACTATCATTACTTAACTTATTTTAAATTTCAAATTTAAAAGTTCAAAGAAATTTTTATCTTCAAAATTCAATTTATTGCCCAATTTTATCTTCCAACTTTGAAACTGATTCTTAAACAATTTTAAGTTACAAATTCAATTCTTAATATTCAAATCTTAAGTTAAAAGGGATTCCATATCCTTAATTTCAAATTAAGGTTTAATTTTCATTTATCTTTATAATGGATATATTATCACAATCCATTTCTTCATTCATTCAAACTAATCAAATTCACCATTTTAACTTTCCAAGTTAAATTTCAATTCCATCTTGAAATTTCCAATTCAAGTTGTTCATTCCAAACTCACTTAACTTTCCTTAAGTTAAATTCAATTTAATCTAGTCATCTTTACCCAATTTGAATTTCCCATTTCAAAATTTAAACTTTATATTAATAAATTTTCCCACTTAAGTTTTTAAAACTTATCATATTTCCAGAAAATTCAAAACTCAACACTTAGTGTTTACTTCCAGTCAACTTTGACCTTATGTATATCTAACATATATACATATTTATTTCATTTGCACTTCAAGTCATACTTTAAATTTTAAACCATTCTTGGTTTTTAATTTCAAAACAAATTTCTTTAAAACAATCTCAGTTTTCTGGACTTAGATTTAAAACTTCACAATTTTAAATTATCTTTAATTCCAATTGGATTTTTAATTTCAGTTTGGATCCATTTCAAACTTATCTTCATTTAATTTTAATTTGGTTGTATTACTATTACCCCTTAATTCTCATTATTATATTTAATTCAAATTAAATTAACAACCAATTTCTTTAATATATTTAATAATTAGAAAAATTATTTCTATATATATCAAAAGATAACCTATATAAATATCATTAAATTTTAAAACCATTTTAAAATTTTATATAAGAAAATAACAAGTACGCCCTCATATATATATATACACTCAACTCATTCTAGGGTACCATTGACCTTATCCTTAACGAGTAATCCCAACAGAGCCAAGGTTCTCGCTTAACCTCGCTCTGATACCAAGTGTAACGGTCTAGGCTTTTCAACCATCGACAGCGGCCACAACTGGTAGGCTTTTCAACCATCCCAGCCCCACCGTGGCATACACTGGTACCTCGAATTTGCTTTTACGGCCAGCCTCTCGACTCGCAACCAACCCACACAAGGCCTTTACCTCTCAAGGACATGTAGGGGTAAGAGTCTCACGTTCGCCACCAAACCGCGAAGCGAGAACCCCCTATCATGCTGTAATGTAGCAAACCCGATCACGTTCTCGATTAATTAATTACTATACAATCATAGATTCTCACATTCGGCACTCTAATTAAAGTACAAGATATCGGCAATGTTTTGTTTGAGTTGAGGAAGAAGACGTTCTCGAGTGGATGTTAGGTTTGGCTCGAAGTCGTTCTCGTGAGAACTTGGTGTTGGCTCGGGATTTCGAAGGGGAGACTCGCGTGAGTTTTAAACTGTTTTTTTTTAAACATAACAAAGTATAAAAAAAGGGGAAGAAAAACTTGAAGGAGTACTCGGGGAAATTGGGGTTTGTCTCGGGTATTTTGATGTTTGGCTCGGGTCAATTATGATGTTTCAGTTTTTAAAGCCAGACAAGGTTTTTAAAATTTTAAATTGAGTTTAAAATGTTAAGCAGATTTTAAAACAAAGTTTTAAATCAGATTTTTAACGTATGTATTCAATTTAAACTTGAATCCCAGTTGTGAAAATAAATAAGTTTTATTATAATATTTAAACATCTTTAAAATGTTTAAAGTATAATTTAAAAAGTTTTGAATTTTTAAATGAATTGGTTTAAAACTCTTTAAGTTCTTTTAAATGATAAATGTTTCTTTAACAAGGGTTTATAAATTTAATTTAAATTTGGTTAAAGTTAAACTTGTAATTATTTTAAATCTTTAATTTAAAATGAATTAAAAGAAAGATTTTTAAGTAAAATATTTTAAAGTCTTTTGTTAATAATAATTAAAGTAATTATAAAGGTTAATGCTTTAATTTAGAAAGTAATTAAGGGTTAATGATTTAGGATTTCATTAAATTAATAAGAAAATTAAAGAATAATTTAATTAATTAATGGTTTAAGTGTTAATTAATTAAATAATTAGGATTATAAGTTAATTAATTAAGTGTTAATTAATTTGAGATTTAGAATCATTTATTAAATAAGTATGAGTTATTAATAAATGATTAGAAATTAATTAATCAAGTGATTAGAAATTAATTTAAGAAATTAATTTAGTAATTAGAAATTACTTAAATGGTGATTAAAGAATTTATTAATTTGTAATTAATAAATAGTTGATTAAAGATTAATTACTTAAAGAAAGTAATTAAAAATTGTTAATAATTAATGAGGGATCATTAATTAGGGATTATTAAATAATTAATAAATAGGATTAATTTTGATAATCAAGTAGATTAATTAACTAATGATATTCATTTATAAATTGGTTAAGTATAATTATTTAATGAAAATAATTAAAGAAATTAATTACTTAAGGTAATTAATTAAATAAATTTGATAAGTTAAATTAATTAATTAAATTAATTTAAGATAATCACTGGGTGATTTGATAAAGTATAATTACTTAAATGTAATTAGTGAAAGTATGAATTACTTAGGAAAGTAATTAAAGTTAATTAGTGGATATAATTAACTGAAGATGATTTAATAGTAAAAGTAATTTGGGTTTAATTACTTTGAATAATTAAACAAGGGATTAATTAAAAGATAATTAATTAATGAGTAATTAATTTATGGAAGAGTAATTAAGGGTAGTTAATTACTAAATGTGATAAATCAAAGGTGATTAATAAATATGGTTTAATTAAAGATTAATTATTAAATGTAATTAATTTAAATGAAGTAATTAATTAAGGTTAATTAAGAATCATTAATTAATATGATTAATAATGTGATTAAGGATTGATTAAATTATATTAATTTATCAATAATAAATGATTTAAGTAATTAATTAATTGTAATTAATTAAGGATTAATGTAATTAAGTATAGTTAATTAAAGCTTAATTAATTAATAAAGCAATTAAAGATTAATTACTGAAATGGTTTAAGTTAATTTGTGAAATTAATTAAGGATTAATTACTTAAAGTAATTAAAGTATAGTTAATCAGGAATGATTAATTAAGATGATACTTAAAGTATGATTAATTAATTGGTTTAATTAATAATTAAGTAAGCAGGATTTATAAAATGAAGTAATTAATTTAATTCACTTTAAATTGATTAGAGATGATATAAATCATTACTTATGATGGATGAGTAGTATTAAATGCTTTGCATTGTTTGATATCTCTGATGAGATATATACTGATCTATGATATGGATGTTGGTTGAATTGGAATGATAATATGAGTTATCTGTTTGTGATGATAATGTAGATTATCTATTGAGTTATCTATCTGTGTGTATATAGATAAGAATTGAATTGTTTTAACTTTAAAAAAAACTGGCTCTGATACCACATGTGACGACCCGACTTCCTACGCCCAGGAAATCGCATCATCAATAAGAAAGAAAGGGGTAGAAAATAGAAAAGAAGAGAAGAAAGAAAGAAACAACAACAACGATCTCACAGCGGAACGAATAAATTATATTAATAACATAAACTATTACATAGTTTACAACAATTTACAGAGTTACACAGCATATACATCACTTACTAGACAGTTATAAACATCTGTCTAGACATTACAACTCAATACACTACAGAGATACAGACACAGCGGAACTACTATATATATCTACAACGTTGAAGCCTCCTACTCCATTGCTCCTCCAGAATATTCGTCAAAGCTAAACCTGAATCCCTTGGCTACTCGTAAAAATTTGAGTACCCAAGAGTTTATATAAAACAGAAATAAACACTTGGGTCAGACATGGGTCTGGTGTGAGTAACAGGTTAAACTTGCTTAACTTCAAAACCTTTTGAAAGAAAAGGTATCACGTAAGACTCCCCACAAATAAACATGGGTAAGTTTTTACCTTACGCTAACCAAAACATTATATGGAAATCCAAATTCCAATAAGTGCTAACGGACTTGATTGTATACCTATGTATGCTGGAATTTAATGAATGTAATAATTTCGGCTATGTGAATACTTATTTGAAAACCCTAGACCTATTATAATACAATCGGATTTCCTATCAAATGTAATGAAACGGTCTAGGCTTTTCAACCATCGACAGCGGCCTCAACTGGTAGGCTTTTCAACCATCCCAGCCCCACCGTGGCTTACATTGGTACCTCGGATTTGCTTTTACGGCCAGCCTCTCGACTCGCAACCAACCCTCACAAGGCCTTTACCTCTCAGGGACATGTAGGGGTAAGAGTCTCCCGTTCGCCACCAAACCGCGAAGCGAGAACCCCCTATCATGTTGTACTGTAGCAAATCCGATCCCAATTCCCATTTGAATTTTGAACTCATTCAATCTTCAATTTTTACTTCAAATTAATTCAATTCAAATTTTCCATTTGAATTTTAAACTTATTCATCTTAAATCACAATTCCCATTTATTTAAATTAATTTCAGTTTGAACTAATTCAATTTAAATCTCAATTTTAAACTATCTCAAATTATATAAATTCGAGTTAAATTTTAAATGTTGATTTAATCCTTTAAATCAAATTAACCTTTACTTTTAAATCAAATCAACCTTAATTTTTAATTTAACAACTTAAATCTTTAAACCATTTAATTCTGGATCCAAATTCCAAAATTCCATTTTAAGATTATCTTTTTGATTTATAAAGAAGATTATTACATAATTATTTGCCTAAAATTCCAGGATATCACATTCCTCCCCCCTTAGAATCTTTTCGTCCTCGAAAAGGAACGAAGCCAGAATTATTAAAATGCTTATTATCAGAAAAATTATTCTTTGATCACTTTTTACTATAACTTTCTTTATTAAGAAATTTTAAAACACTTTTAAAAATCTATATAATATTACCAGGAATTGTTTTTATAAAAATATTTTTATAACTTGATGTCTCAACCAGTCTATCCTTGTTCGCACAGAAATTCGGTCATACGTTGATCAGGCGTACGACTGAAAATCTATAAGTACTCGGTAAACCCGTTTTCAACACCTAGTGAAAATATTTGAAAAATAATTTTATTGAAAATATCGAAAACGTTTTTGAAAATAGAGGAAATATCTTTGGTAAGAATGCTCTGGAAATCATCACCCCCATCCATGGTCACAGTTACATCACGGGTTACGTTGCCATCGCAGCAAAAGTCCATGTAACTAATGACAGCATGGAACCCACAACAGATCGCAGTTACATTCCAGGGTTACGTTGCCGTCGCAGCAAAAGTCCATGTAACTGTTGGCTCTCAGCGGCACACACGATTTCGCTGTCAAAATGAAACTTCTCCCACATAGGTCGCAATCTACCGATATAAAATCAAACATAGACTGTTGGCTCTCAGCGGCACAAACGACTTTCGCTATGTTACCATAGTGTCACAGTCTACCGATATAAAATCAAACGTAGACAGTTGGCTCTCAGCGGCACACATGACTTCCGCTATGGTCTGCAGTAGATCGCAGTGACATTGAGTTAAACTGTCGTCACAGCATAACCCAAATGCCTCTGTGGGCACCAGCCCCTCGACTTTCGCTACACAAATAATCCTCAGGAACTAGTTTATTCCGGACTCCTCACAGGATTAACTTTAGAAACCCCCCTTGGGTTCAAGGCAGTACCACCCAGTGGTACTCCTGAGAAGTTCATTTCAAGGGAGCGCCTTTTTCCCCAAAGCCATTCTCAAAACACTTTATACTATACACTTATAGTATCTTCAAATCATATCCTTTATGATTTATATCAAAATCTCCTTTACACAAAATCGATAGTTCCAAACTTGGCTTTACAAATTCCAAAATTGATTTTCCCAAAAATCAAAAGCCTTTTCCAAATTCATAGGTTCCCAAAACCTTTTCCAAAATCATTCTCATAAGATTCTTTATATATATATATATAGATATAGATATATATAACTTTGAAAATCTTTGGATCATTTCAAACTTGTATAAAACCTCTTTTATACTTCAAATATTTCAAAACCCTTTTTATTCTGGCTAGATTCAATAAGGGAAGTTTATCATATTACAAAATATAACTTTATTTATTGTCAAATCAAATATTCAAGTTTGATTTCTTTATAAAGTTATTTACAATTTACTTACCTCCATAAAGTAAATTTCAACCAAAGAAATATCCAATTCCATTATATTTCACATAATATACCTTTCATTTTCGAAAACCATTTCAAATTTCTTATCCTCAAATTTTAAATGCCAATTTCATTCAAACATGTACGATGTACACATATCATCCGTACGCTATATCAATCTGATCGCTCAATTGATCACACAATTTCACTTCCGAACTAGTATCGTCCACCCGGCTTCCTAGTGCGGACTCAGATCTGGTTTCCTGATCAGAAACCGTCATTCTCCTTGCATAGTCATAACTATGATAGAGAATATCCAGAACCAATCAACAACCCATATCCAGGTTCGCCGTCGAAAATCGTGCGAAAAATCCCAACTCGGATCGATAATACTATCTCGAAATTCTGTGTTCGAATATAGATCAAATCACTATGCGAATAGAATAATATACGTATATCCTACGTATTTATCTTTATTGGTTATTAGCCAAATCAATTCTCTTTTCTATTCACATTTCCTTTAATTCCATTCACTTATTCTCAATTGCTTCCATTTCCAATTGAGTTATTACTTCAATTACAAACAGTTTGAACTCTGACCTATTTAAATTTAAAAATAGCTTGAAAAAGTTTAAAATAGATAAGTAGTTGAAAAATAGTTATTAGTTTGTAAAATAGCTGTAAAATAGTTAAGTAGGTATAAAATAGTTAGATAATTGCAAAATAGTTTTTAAAATAGTGATTAGATATAAGTAACTGAAAAATAATAATTAGTTTATAAGACAGTTTCAAAATAGTTAAATGGTTCCAAAATAATTGTAAAATAAGTATAAGATAGTTTGGGGTTTAAGAAGAAAGATTGTATAGTAAATAGTTTGAAAAAAATAGGTTCTCGCTTCGTTCAGTTACTTAATCGAGAACATGGGTTTAAATTATCCTTTAATTAATTAACTTAAGTAATTATAGGAAAATTAATTGATGTAATTAAAGGATAATTACTTAATGAAATTAATTAAAGGATAATTAATTAATGAAATTAATTTAAGGATCATTAATTAATGTAAGTAATTAAAGGTTAATTAATTAATGTGAATGATTAAATGATTAAAGAATAATTAATTAATTTCAATAATTAATTAAATGGTTTAATTAATGATTAATTAAGTAGGATTTAAAGGTAATTAATTCATTTTGTGTTAATTAAATTAATTAGATTGGGTGACAAATTAATCTTGCTTATGGATGAGTGAATTGTATCGAATGATTGGATTAATATCTAGTCTGATAATTTGTGAGTATTCCTACCAGCCTGACCCGGGTGTTACTTTGATGTAATGCTCGGGTCAGACCGAGTATTACAGATTTTCAGGTTAGGACGTTCTGGAGTTCAGGTGGCGAGCTGGATGGCAGGAACGTATGAAGTATTCCGCTGTGTATTTGAGAGTTGATGTGATATTAGTCTAAGACAGGTTGATATAACTGTCCAGTCATTTGTAAATGTATAACTCTGATGTATAATGTAT
The DNA here is from genome assembly GCA_030737815.1 of Allium fistulosum. Taxonomy (NCBI): domain Eukaryota; kingdom Viridiplantae; phylum Streptophyta; class Magnoliopsida; order Asparagales; family Amaryllidaceae; genus Allium; species Allium fistulosum. The sequence goes on along the minus strand of CM060904.1, from coordinate 170,074,537 downwards.
AAGTGTATTGATACAGTTCTTTTGTAAAACTGTTGTTTATGTGATATTATATTTTGATCCGCTGCGAATGTGAGGTTTCTGTGTCTTGTTCCTGTTTCTTCTTCTACCTCTTTCTTTTTCTTTTCCTTAACAATTCGGGATTTTCGGAGTCGAAATCTTCGGGTCGTTACACTATGCGCCCGCATAGTAGCGGATGACCCTATATACCGCGATATTCCACCTCGAAGTGGAATTGGTATTTTTATATTGTGCAAACATCTATGGATGTAGGGAAATAGGTTGGAGGGATCCAACTGAGTTCCTCAAAAATGTTGAATTTAATTGCATATATAGTGATATATGTTTTTGTTGAATAGTCCGTGACAGGTTATTGTGTGATTTAAATTGATTGGATGTTATGGCAGTTAACCTGGGTTTTTGGTGCTTTTAAACACCAATAAAAAAATATGGTTTATTTTGGTAAAGAACTGTAAATGGGAATTTTGATGTAAAAATGTCTATATAGAGTTTTAGGTAAATCTATTGGCTAAAGTAAATGGTTTTGAAATTGTAGTGTAGTTATTTCGGATTATGGTAAACAGAGATTTTGGGAATAAAAATATATAAAGGATTTTTAATTATTAACCGGGTGATTTTAAAGTGCTGAAATATTCTGGGAAATTAGTTGTTTAATTATTTTAGATTGTTTTAAAATCATATTTAATTATTAATTAGTTACTTTATAATGACTTTTAAAGATTTATTATTATTTAAGAACTAGTCAGCCTTTTTGTTTTTCAAAGATAATTTTAAAATATTAATATAGCCTTGTATAATAAATTTCTTTAAGTATACTTGACTAGATTTAACTTGGAAATTTATTTTAGAACTTACAAGCATTATTTTGAGATAATATTTAAAATAAAGTTTCGGGAAGTAATGGTATACTCGCGTGGCGTAAATCAGAGGCAGTGAGTGCCTGCAGCTAAGTCTTGTATTTCTCTGGGATTGAGACATAACCATTGAGTTGTGATCCATGGTTTGATACCGCAGTGGTACTTTCCACATTTATTTTTTTAAAAGGGTTTTTAAATATTAAAAAAAGGGGTACTTGTGAATATACCGAATTCGATAAGTTAAGTTCAAACTTTGGATAAAGAGATTTAATTTATCTAAAATTTAGTTTAAATAAGACTTGGTGATTTCAGTAAAAATGGAATATTTGGTTGAATTGATTGTTTATTTGATAGTTAAATAACCGACTATCAAATCTGGACCTAAATATAACTTTGGAAATATCTAGAAGAAATACGGGAATTATATGATACAGTTACCATTCGAGGTGCTATACTATACGTATGAACTCGTTTCGTTCTTCTAGGACGTTTATAAGGAAATCCGTTCACGAACGGTTAGAAGGTGATCTCCGATCTTATCTTTGTCTGTTTATTTCCTAAAGAACCGGGGTTGAGTTTTTCAAGAAATATCGAACGTTGTTCGAAGAGACCGGGATCGGATTTGTGATCCGAAACCACTTCGATCCAACGAGTACGTTTTCGAAATGAAGACAAGAGCTTGAAGTCGAAGATGGAGCAGTGAAGTGCAAGGGCTAATCGCTACTAATCTCGAGGGTGATTCCAAAATGGATGTAGTAGGAGTAGTGCCTTCGGTTCCGTTAGGACTGGGAACGGACTTGTATGGATGAACGCTATCAGTACATTGTCATTGGAGGACAATGAGCATTCTAAGTGAATATTTCTAAAAAGGTAATCATAGCCTCTAGCCTCATCAACCGGGAATGACTGAAAATTAGGGGAGATGCAGTAAGGCTAAGTGGTTCACACCCAAGTAGGGTAAGGTTACCCCTATCTAGAGTCCCTTTTATTCGGTTGTGTGGCAGTTGCTAATCCCAACCGTGGGGAAATCTTATTCAGACTATCCAGGTTAGGGGTAGCCGGTCTTGTGTTGGCAGGGATCGATAGGTTCGATCTCAATACGCTATTCTAGACGTGTACTATGACAGGTGGTACCTCAGTGCCTAGTCATTTAGTTGGAATCTATTCTCCAATAAGAGCCGTACGGTTTTGATTGTGCCCAACTATGCTCGAACGTGAGATCCAAGCATTTCAGCTATTTGAATAAGTATTTGTACTTAGGCACTATTATAATATCAAATGATTTTGATATGAAATGTTTTGGTTATCGTAAGGTAAAAACCCATCGTTTTTATTTGTGGCGTGGTCTTACGAGATACCTTTGATTTTCAAAGGATTTTGAAAACTTTAATAATTCAATCAAGTGTGTTTTCTCATGCAGGTTTTCCAGATTGACTCGGGTGTTATTTTATTATAATGCTCGGGTCTGACCGAGTATTTCAGGTTCAGGTAGGATGTTATGGAGCTCAGGAGATGAGCTGGATGGCGAAGGCGTATTACTCGTACTTGTTTATTACCGCTGCAGTGTTTTGTTTGAGATTTCCAGCAATTGCGAAGGCAGGTTGTTATAACTGTCTAGGCTGGTAATTATTGATTTGTGTACTATGATGTGAGATATGTATATTACAATTTTTCTTTGTGTAAAGAACCATTGATATTATATATTGTTCTGTCTGCTGTAAGATTCTGTTTTTGTTTAGTATTCTTCTTCTTCTACCCACTTTCTTTTCCCTCAACAATCTGTCTTTCCGACACTCGATCCTTCGGCATGTTATACGATGATCATATTTATGTCGATTTTCGGGGGTCGTGAAGGGCGGGTCGTCACAAGTAGTGTTGATTTGAAAGAGTTCGATTGAAATTCTAAGTGAGGATATTAACTTTAAGCTATATGTTATTTTTATTTTTGTGTACAAAACGTTGGAATGATTTATATATTGCTTGCTCTTATATTTTGATGCATGGATTTTAAGAGGGTATGGCCGAGCACAATTGGGTAGTGGGAGAGGCTTAGGTCGAGACAAAGTGAAGAAAGGTGGTTGCTTTTGTCGTTGTATGGTAGTTGGATGATGATGAGAGTTTGCTTGGGTTTGGTCGAGGGATAAAATTGAGATAACCCACTTTGCAGTAGCTTTAAAAAGTGAATGTTTTTATGTGTAAATATTATTGATTATGTTGCCTAATTTCATGTAATAATTATCATTGTTGCTTGGTTTGGGTCCCGCTTGGAAGCGATGACATAAATAATCTTTTTGTTGTAGGGAAATGATGGAAGGAAGTCGAAGTGTTTCATAACAGATAGGCCGCGACGAATACACTTCAAAAAAATGCGATTTATATGGAGGGATCCAAAGGTATTCCTCGTAACCTTTGAATTTACTATTCTTATATTATTTGTTATGTGAAATAATTGTATGTCATAGCTTGGTAGCTTAGATTTTCTATATTTGAACTTGATGTTTATAAATTGAAACATTTTAGTAAAGAAAAGAAGTAGTAGTATGTGTTAAGAACTATGGTAGTGCTAAGCCTCTTTGTGAAACACTTTTAAAATATGTTGGTTTGATGACTTTAAGAATCCCTTGATATTTTTTGGTTACCACTTGATTTCAAGTATGGGTTTAAATTCGACTTTTGAAATAAGACTTTGTTGTTTGGTTTCTAAAAGTGTTTTGAAATTATTTCGAACTTGACCTTTTGCTTTTCAAACCTTTTTGAAAAGGTATTAAAGTGGTTTAAAATGTGGTTTAAAAGCTATTTGATTTTCAAAACAAAGTTTTTTATAAGTATGGTCCATATAGTGATAGTCGCCATTGATGCACTTTGAAAAAATTGGAATTTTATAAAGTATAAAAGGTTATATACTTTAGACATTTTGTAAATTCTTTTCAAATGTGTTTTATAAAAATTATATAACTATGTTAAAGGAGTTTGAAGTTTTAATTTTTTTTATATCTAAAAAAGTGATTCTGTTTTAAAAGAAGATAGAAATATTTTGGAATAAATATTTGTAAAAGGCTTTGCAGAAGATGTTGTATAGAAAGATAGATCTATAAATGGTATTTTATAGATAAAAGAATGGATTTATAAATGGTATTTTTATAAAAGGGAAATGCTATCATTTTGATAAGTTGGAATAATAAATCACATTTGTGAATTTATAATGATATATGGAATGATCATTTTGTGGAAAGTATATGAGATTTATAAAATAAGTTTTATTAAAATAAAAGAGGTTTATAAAAGAAGTTTTACAAATAAAAAGGAGATTTATAAAGGGAGTTTGTAAATATAAAAGTGATTCATAAAAAGAAGTTTTATAAAAGGGATGAGATTTGATTTCCATAAATGGTCTTTATAACTTATGGTGGTATGGAAAGTATTCTTTTCATACTTAACACCAAATCCGAGATATGAAAACTCGTCTCTATCTTGAGAATTAAGAATGTATATCGAGGCAAGGATAGTTCTCTAACTTGTTCGATTTTATTATTAGTCGAGGAAATACTGTTTAAAACCGGAAAGTGATGGTAAGTATATTTGGTTTAATTTTCATAAGATATATTTACCTATACCAAAAAAGTGGTTTGGGTTTATAGTAGACAGTGTTTTTAAATGACAGTTGTTATTGACCCAAATTAACATGGTTTGGAAAAAATATGAAATCTATCTTAAGATTTGATAATATACTTACACCGTTGAAATTAGTATATGAATACAATTTCTAAGTATTAAAAGAGTAGAGTTTTGAGAATATACTTATACTGTTGAAACAAGTATATGGACATTTTTCCAAGCATTGAAAATGTGTAAATGAAAAATAAATGAGTAGTATACTTATGTATATATTTTATAAAAAGGTATTTTAATACAAGTGTTTACAAAGTGATTTTAATGAAGGGATTAATTAAAGAGGCTTAGTAGTTGCTTATGTGCTCAATCATGCTTGGTTTTCCATATTAAAATAAATCTCCGATTTGATTGTTTTGTTTATTTTATAGTTAAATAACTAACTATCAAATCTTGAGCAAATATAACTCTAGAAATATCTAGAAGTAACATGGGAATTATACCGTACATTTATCTTCAGTAATGTTATACTATACGTACAAACCCGTTTTGCTCTTATAGGACAAATAATAAGGAAATCCGACCTCAATCGATAAGGAGGTGATATGTAACACCCCATAAAATCAACCCTATTTAAATAAGTAAATTAAGAGAATTCGATTAATTAGGATAGGGATAAAAATGAAAATATTATAAAAGTTGGAATTTGACCACAAAAGTTATTCCGTGGCGTTTGTGGTGAAATTCTGATCTACTTCCATATATAATATGCTGAAAACGGAGCTCAAACGAAGAAGTTATGGGCATTTGAAGTTTTCAGATTTAAATTAGTTTAATTCGAATTCAAATGAGTGATTAAATTTAAAGCTTAAATTTAAAAAATTAACCGTGATTAGACTTGGAGGTTATGTAAACGTTAACGTTGGCAATTAACGTTAGAAGTTAACTAGGGAATAAAATAAACGAGCAACATATACAAATCAACGCACCCTAAATGAGTGGAGAGGTCGACACCTCCGACCCAAGCGGTCAATCCTTAACGGTCGACTGATTAAGGGTACGGTCAACCCCTATTCATGGTGGCAGCTAAGGGTTTTCTACATTTAAATGCTCCAGATTTATCCATTTTTCACCTAACTTCATCCTGCGGTTCTAGTGCGTTTCAACTTCTATAAATAGGACCTTATCTTCTCCACTTTTTATTAATAAATAAACTCTTGGGTACTCAAATTTTTACGAGTAGCCAAGGGATTCAGGTTTAGCTTTGATGAATTGTGAAGGAGCAATGGAGCAGGAGGTTTCGGCGTTCGTAGATATAGTATTCCGCTGTGTTGATATCTGTGTTAGAGTCTTGTATTGTATTTGAGTTGTAATATCTAGACAGATGTTTATAACTGTCTAGTATGTGTTGTATAGTTGTGTAAACTCTGATAAGTGTTGTATACTATGTAATAGTTTCTTTATGTTATTAATATAATTTATTCGTTCCGCTGTGAGATCGTTGTTGTTGTTTCTTCTTTCTTCTCTTCTTTTCTATTTTCTACCTCTTTCTTTCTTATTAACGATGCGTCATTCTGTGGAATGAATGGCGGGTCGTTACAGTTGTAACAACCCGACTTTTTCTCCACAGAAAGTCGTATTATTAATAAGAAAGAAAGGGGTAGAAAATAGAAAAGAAGAGAAGAAAGAAAGAAACAACAACAACGATCTCACAGCGGAACGAATAAATTATATTAATAACATAAACTATTACATAGTTTACAACAATTTACAGAGTTACACAGCATATACATCACTTACTAGACAGTTATAAACATCTGTCTAGACATTACAACTCAAATACAAGACAAGACACTATCACAGATATCAACACAGCGGAATACTATATCTACGAACGCCGAAGCCTCCTGCTCCATTGCTCCTCCAAAATATTCGTCAAAGCTAAACCTGAATCCCTTGGCTACTCGTAAAAATTTGAGTACCCAAGAGTTTATAAAACAGAAATAAACACTTGGGTCAGACATGGGTCTGGTGTGAGTAAACGGGTTAAAATTGTTTAACTTTAAAACCTTTTGAAAACAAAGGTATCACGTAAGACTTCCCACACATAAACATGGAAAAGTTTTTACCTTAAGCTAACCAAAACATTTGATAGGAAATCCAGTTATATTATAATAGGGTCTAGGGTTTTCAAGTAAAATACAGAAATAGCTGAAATGCTTACATCTCACATTCCAACATAGTTGGGCACAACTAATACGTACGGCACTTATTGGAGTTTGGATTCCATACAATGTAACGACCCGCTATTCATTCCACAGAATGACGCGTCATTAATAAGAAATGAATAGCGGGTCGTTACAGTGGTATCAGAGCCCTCTTTGAAACTGCTTTAAACTGAATGTTGGCTTTAGTTAGGAAAGATCTCAGTTGCATGCATGTTCAAATTTTCAGCTTTGAAAAAGATGTTTACAGGCTTCCAGATTTTGAAAAAGAATTTAGACAGAAGATCTTGATTTCTTTTCCAGATTCTTATTTCCAGATTTTGAAAAAGTATTGCATATCTTTGTTTTGATTTGGAAAATGGGTTACAGGTTTGTTGAAGAAGATTTTTAGAGGATTGATTTCAGATTTTAGTTAATTTCTCTGATTTTTTTGAGAGGATGATTTTGGAGAATATTCGGCTGAAAGTTATCTTCATAAATATTTAGGGAATTTCTCGAACCTTTTCCATTTTCTCTCTTCAGTTAGATTTAGAAATTCAATTAGAAATTTAGGTAAGGATTCTAATCCTTTTCTAATTATTCTTTTAATCTATTCACTTCTCCTCCAACCTCTTTAAATCCAACAAAATTATATATATACCTATCCTTCATCGTGTGTGTATATTAGAAGAAGGAGATTTGAAAAAGAGTTGCTTTGGCATTGCAAATCCATACAAAAAAAGCTAAGGATAATCTGTGAGCGGAAACCTTAGTATTTTTTATTTCCGTAATTGATTAGTATATATCTATGGATTTGAATATGCCTTAGGAATTTTGGGATTGCGAAAACAAAATAGATAAAATCCCCAAAAATTCCTTTTTATTTTGAAATGTCAATTCCAGATGGAGATTCCTAATTATTATGTTAATTTTATGGAATTTATATTATTTATGCAGTTTTTGGATAATTTCATAGTTTATTCCACTTCTCCTCCTTGTTTGTCTTTAATAGTAAAATAAGGGTGTAGAGTACGAATTCTATTCGTAGTTTACACCACTTATTCCACACAAAATTCCTTTATTTATTTCTATGTAAAAGATGAATTGAACAGAATATGAAGTTAGGATTGCAATTCCTATTATTTAAAATATTCCATTGAATTGATGTAATAAATTGGGTTTTTATTTCTATTTACAAGTCTATTTATTGCAGTTTTGGATATGAATATTTGATGCTTGTGGTGGATACTGAAATCCTGGAACTCTTAAGGGAAAAGACTTGTATTAGTATTATGGTTAAAGGAGTTGACATTTAATGCTACTTTAGGGCGTATAAACCGCACGCTTAGAAGTTATTAGGCATGGATATATATATATTTATTTTTATTAGCATAATAAACATATAATTATAGCATATAATTGCATATTTAATTAGCTAATAATTATCATTAATTCCCCTTAGGAAGGTAATTAATTGTTTAAGGCATAATAAGGAAGATTCCTTGTAAGGTCTTAATTATGAAACGGTGAGATGAGTATTATATATATAGTGAGTATTCAAATTATGGCTAAGTCACAGGGATGTGAGGTCAGTCACAAGGCACACAGAAGTCTTTCCATCTAATCTGGCTACCAGCACTGTGATTTTGGGACAGATGTGAGACATCTCCTATGATAAGTATTTATAATGATGTGAGGTTAGTCCCAAATTCTGTAGGGTAAATTTGCCCAACAAATTTGGCTACCGGTTCCTATGAATAGTCGGACTAATGTGATATGTCAATATGTGTATGGGTCATAATACAAAAGGCCTACTTTGGGGTCTTGAGGTTTTAAGTGGTTGTTTGAGGGCCTGCCTCTTTTTCCAAAATGAAGTATTAAATGGAAAAAGGGCTAGTTACTAGGCACGGTAGGTGGTATCTCGACAGGGGTTCGCTTCGGGACAAGGTATTAAGTGACTAATCGAGGGTCTGTCTTTCCATAAAGAATTATTGATTGACTCAAGAGATTCCATGCGATGTTAGGTAGATAGATAGTCACCGATGAGGAGTCCACCTTGGGAATAGGTATTAAATGATGGGGTCTACTTCAATTGAGGTCTTAAATGGCCAGAGTCTTCCTATTTTTCAATAAAAGGTATTAAGTGGCTTGGGTACTATCTCTCACATTGTTAGATATTTATGACGTGGGATTTGGTTTATGGGATTTAGAAACTTGCTTCGGGAATAGAAGGCATTAAGTGGTTGATTGAGGATCCGCCTCCTTTTCTTGTATGAAGTATTAAATGGTTTAATTACGTGAGACATATTTTTATTTTAATTATACTGCCCAAGTACTAAAATAGTAAGGTTCAAGATTTCTATTCACTAGACACTTATTGTTTTGACTCCCTTCTCATTACAACATAGGTTAGAGAAGGAGTTGATGATGCTTGAAGCTGGCGAGAGTGAAGCTTGTGGCAGTTACTATCTACCTTTTGTGTTATTTTCTACTATACCCATGAAATATATTTTTGAACAAAATGTTGTGACGGTTGACATTATGTAATGTTTTATGACATTTGAAATGATTTGAAATAAATGGGTACTATTATTGTTATTATATTTTATTTCTTCCGTCGTGAGTTCTAAAAGAATAGATAGATAGCTCTGTTTTGTTATTTTTACCGACCAACAGTCAGTTTTAGAATGGGTCTAAGTTTCGATTGGCCCTTTCTGGGTTGGAATTTAGGCCTGTTCTGGAGAGGGTTGTTACATTTGGTATCAGATGTTAGGTTACCCGATCAATGGAGAAACTATACGTATGAATGTCGTATTTGTTATTTTTGAAAATATTTTTCAAAACCATAACGCACACACATACACACACTCTTATTTTGAATTATGCTTGACTCTGTAAATTCCAACTATACAAGTAGTTGCTATTATATTCCGAAAGGGAGGACAAAGCAACTATGAGTTGGAAAAATAAATAGAGTTAAATTTATACTTTTTATTGGACCAAGACTTCCTTATCATTAGGGACTCTATAAGCATGTTAAATAATAGGGATATGAATCATAGAAGGAAAGGTTGTAACTCCTAAAATTTAATAGGTAATGAATGTGTAATAAGAGAGGAGTTATAAAAAATTAAATAGATTAATGAGACCATTAAGGTGATTATGGGAAGATAAGGTAGGAGTTAAATAGGTAAAGTTGTATAAGCGAATAAATGTCTTTAGGAAACGTCTGTTAAGATAATAACCATTTAATACGGACAAAGTGACATTTATGAGAGTAGTGAATATTTATGTTAGGTAATAGTTAGATGTTATAAGGCATAGTATTCATAAACAAACAGAAGCAAGGGATATAGTAGTGAAACAAGCTTCTGTAAGAAGACGTACATTAATCACTATAAGGAGATTATATTTTTAAGATGACTGAGCAGGGAGTTCAAATGGAAGAGTAATTAAAGCCAAGTTTAAATCCTACCCCTTGAGAAAGAAAGTGGTAAAAAGGTTTTTGAAAACTCCTTGAAAGTTCTAAAAGAGTTTTTCGAAAGATTATTGAGTGAAAATCTTATGTGTTGTAAGTTGAATTTTTTTAATAGAAAGTGATTTTTCACAGCTTTGGAAATATACTACCATTTGTAAAAAGTTTAGAAAGAAGTGGTGAAACATTTCAAAAACAAAACGGTGGATGATATTTAATTACTTGAAAAGTTGAAGAAAAAAGAAGGTTCTCATTTATTAACTTCTCAATTTAAAATTTGTCAAATTAAAAGTTTTCAACTTTTGGATTCTTCTATTTTTATGAATTCTTCTACTTTATGAATTTGGAAGTTTTTATTTTGAAAAGAGCAATGAAATTTGGAGATTTATAATTTATGTGTAACGACCCGTAAATTTTAACGATTTAAATAACGTAATATACCAAAAAATTTCATGAAAATAAATAATAAAGTTTTATAATGAAAATTTGATATTTGGAATACGTCTATTTAAACGTAGGAAGTGTCAGATTTTCATTGGAAAATATGTAAGTTTGTTTGGTTGTGAAATTTCAATTTAAGAATTTAAACTCAGTTAAAAATTGATGGTAATAAAATATTTTTGAAATTTGAATATTTTTACATAAGAAAAATGTAAATCATTTTCTGTGTGAGACGTCATAATTCGTTTTTCCAAATTTGGATTTTGCTAGCCCCGTTTATATTATTTTCGGCGGTTTAGCAACAGTTTGGTAGCGAACATCGAGTTTTGATAGGAGGGTCGTGTCACTCATATTTGTGTACCATTTTGTTCGTCTCGTCTTATTGATCTCTACAGTATATTCATTGTGCATTTCGGTTGTTCGGTACGCGGCGACATCTGTGAAACGATTAGCCGTATTGGTTCCGCATTTGGGCTTTTTGGGTTCTGTGCCTTTTTGTTGTTCCCTGAGACAACCAATAGCCATCAGCTTTTAATATTCTCTGAATTCAACTTACATGACTTTTGGTTATCCCACTATTCAATACACTTTCAGGTTCTTTCCATTTTCTCCGGTTCGTTCACTTTTCCTTGCTTCTTTCCACTTCGTTCTGATTCTGTTCTAAAGAAAAATATAATAATATATTATAAGTTATATATATAAACCTGCTCAACTTCTTCATATAAGCTGAATCATTTTCTTCTCCCACAAGAAACTCGTCCCACCCTCTCTCCTCCAGATCGACATAGCCCATCACCAAAATGCCTATGCTGAAACCCATCACAGCCTCTCCGCAACCTCGCCACTCCAACACTCTCAACTGTCTCACCTTCTTCGTGCAACCACACCCTTCACAAACCCAAGCAACCGTTGCCTCAAACCCAAACGAACATACCTGTTTTCTTACATTTGACGCCCTCGACCAAATCCCTCCATCACCTCTTTAGCTTCATCCATAGCCGCCTATTCCTCCACCGAACACCATCAACTCGACACCAACCTCCCTCCCACATCAGCCGAGACATCCAAGCAGCCGATACACCCAAGCAGACCTATTAGGAACTAGAGATAGTGGTTTTGATGACAACAACCTTTGTAACTTATTTTATTATAACTTATATACAAACACTATTGTCTAGATATATATGAATGTTACTATGCAGGATATATATAAGGCAGGTACTGATTATTGAAGACTGTACAGTATAAAGATAAAGGATGAAGAAATCAAGTTTGAAGACTCATGAGTATCAAAGTTTCAATTTTCAAAAGAAGTGTCTATTCGTTTAAATCTCTTCACGAATGGTTATGACTGTTGGTGCTCTATAAATAGCCTTCACAAATGAATTTTTTAACCAACTATTTTCATATTTTCTTCACTCCTTCTTCTCCACAAATTCATATTCTAAAATATTCATATTTTTAAGTTCGTGCCGAAATTCTGCCGAATTCTCAAGTGAATCAAATTAGAATCTCATTCTTGTTTGATTCTCTGTCCTCTCTTGAAGATCAAAGTGCTATTCAGAGTTATAGGATCAATTTGTAATCAAAAGTTTATCGAGTCTCTCTATAAGGTGTGGTTGTGCCTGGAAATCAATTGGGTAATCTTGTAGCCCATAAATCAAGAGAGTTTGCCCCGAACTCGTGAGACAGGAGGGTACCTCAAGGCTTTTAGAAACTGAGGATTGTAATCTCGACTTTGGTATAATAAAAATCTGTATGAGGTGTTCTTCCTTGGTACAGGACTGGATGTAGGGTAACTCCGAACCAGTATAATATTTGGTGTGTTCTTTCCTTTTACTGCTTTTTATTTACTTTCTTCATCTGTGTTTGATTCTGTGATTGTTCTGTGATTAAGTTCTGCATTTGTTTGTGTCATAATTTTAATTTAGTCCATATAAGTCGTAGAATCCATTAAACACTATTCACCCCCCCTCAGTGTTAAATTAGCCTTAAGATCCTTAATCGGCACTCCCTTTCAATTGGTATTAGAGCCTAGGTTTTCATAGTTTTCATAATCTGAAACTTGCAAAGTTGAAAATGGCATTTTTAGAAAATTTTGTTAATACTAGTTTGAATCTATGCATTTCATCAAAGTATCAGAAGTCTGCATATAGTTTTTATGAAAAATCAAGTTATCTACCGAATTGGTTTGTTATGCAGGAACAGACAAGTTACATGGCTTTTGAAGAATCAACAACCAATGGACAAACTGTGCAAATTGAGAAAGATAAATGGATACTTGATAGTGGTTCGTTCAAGGCATATGACTGGAAATCCCGAGATACTCAATGACACTATATATCAAGATGGTGGATTGGTCAACTTTGGAGACAACTCAAAAGGATATGTGATTGGCATCGACAATGTCGGTAATTCTAAAGCTCCTCTTATTTCTGATATTTTACTAGTTAGGAATTTAAAACATAATCAGCTTAGTATAAGTCAACTATGTGATAAAGAATTTAAAATTAAATTTGGAAAAGATAAGTGTCACATCGAAGATAATAAGTCAAATATTATCTTTAAAGGAATTAGGAAGAAAAACATTTACATCCTTAGTATGAAAGTTTCAAATGATAACTTATGTCTTTTGGCTAATACAAGTGACCCTTGGATTTGGCATAAAAGATTTGGTCATTTAAATTTCAAACAGTTATCTAGGTTATCAAAACTTGACTTAGTTAGAGGTCTTCCTAAGTTAAACTTTAAAGTAGATAGTATATGTGATGCTTGCCAATTAGGAAAACTTAAGAAAAGTTCATTTAAACTAAAAGATATGGTTTCTACTTCTAAACGTCTAGAATTACTTCATTTAGATTTATTTGGTCCATCTCAAGTTAAATCAATTAATCACAATAAATATGTTTTTGTAATTGTAGATGATTATTCTAGATATACTTGGACAATTTTTCTTAAACTTAAAAGTGACGCTTTTTAATTATTTAAGAATTTTGCTAAAAGAATTCAAAATCAATTTTCTTTAAAAATAAAAACTATTCGTAGTGATCACGGTGGAGAATTTGAAAATGAAAATTTTGAGAATTTCTGTAATAAAAAAGGAATCACTCATAATTTCTCTTTTCCAAGAACTCAACAACAAAACGGAGTGGTAGAACGTAAGAATAGAACGATTCAAGAGTGTGCTAGAACAATACTTTTTGATAGTAACTTACCTAAAAACTTTTGGGCTGAAGCAGTCGCTACAGCTTGTTATATATTAAATAGGATTTTAATTAAACCATTAACTAATAAAACATCATATGAATTACTTTACAATAAGAAACCCAAAGTAGCTTATTTTAAAGTTTTTGGTAGTAAGTGTTTTATTCTTAATACAAAAGATAATTTAAATAAATTTGAACCTAAATCTAACAAAGGTATCTTGATCGGATATTCTAATAGAAGTAAAGCATTTAGAGTTTATAATTTAAGAACTAACACTATTGAAGAAACAATGCATGTATCTTTTGATGAAAATTTTAAAGATACTGTGCAAATAGAAGATGAAGAAGATTTTGTAACTTTAAATAATGAACCTAATGAAACTAATTATGAAATTATTCAACCTAATAAAAGAATTAGACTATTAAAAGATCATCCTGTAGAAAATATACTAGGAAATATTGAATCTATAGTTAAAACAAGAAATCAACTAAATAGTATGAGTAATGTAGCTTTTATATCAACTATTGAACCTAAAAATCCAAAGGAAGCATCATCTGATGATTCATGGATTCTTGCTATGCAAGAAGAATTGAATCAGTTCACCAGAAATGATGTTGGGAACTTGTTCCTAGACCTGAGGATAAAAGTATAATTGGGACAAAATGGGTTTATAAAAATAAAATGAATAAACTCGGTGAGGTCGTGAGAAATAAAGCTCGTTTAGTCGTGCAAGGTTATTGTCAAGAAGAAGGAATTGATTATGACGAAACCTTTGCACCCGTAGCAAGACTAGAAGCTATCAAGATTCTACTTGCTTTCGCAAATTACAATAATTTCGAGTTATATCAAATGGATGTTAAAAGTGCTTTTCTAAATGGTTTTGTAAAAGAAGATGTTTATGTTGAACAACCTCCACTTTTTGAAAATAATGAATTTCCAAATCATGTATATAAATTAAAGAAAGCTTTATATGGTTTGAAACAAGCTTCTAGAGCCTGGTATGAAAGACTGAGATCTTATTTACTACAATCTGGTTTTGAAATTGGTAAAATAGATACAACTCTTTTTATTAAAAGAAACAAAAATGATATTCAATTAGTACAAATATATGTAGATGATATAATATTTGGGTCAACTAATAACATAATGAATAAAGAATTTTCAGATATAATGACTAAAGAATTTGAAATGAGTCATATGGGAGAACTAAGCTTCTTCTTAGGACTTCAAATCAAACAATTAGATAAAGGAAATTTCATTAGTCAAGAAAAATATGCCAAGGATTTAATTAATAAATTTGGATTGACCACTTCTAGTGGGAAACCAACTCCAATGATAACTAATGTAGCTTTAAGTAAAGAAGATAATCAAAAGATGTTGATCAAAAATTATATAGAGGAATGATTGGTTCGCTGCTTTATTTAACAGCAAGTCGTCCTGACATCATGCATAGTGTCTATCTCTATGCAAGATACCAATCTCAACCTAAAGAAACTCACTTAAAAGCTGTTAAAATAATTTTAAGATATGTAAAACATACTTTAGATTATGGTTTATTTTACCCTAAAAATGATGTATTTGATTTAATTTCATATTGTGATGCTGATTACACTGGTTGTAAATCAGACCGAAAAAGTACAAGTGGAACTTGTCACTTTCTAGGACATTCTCTGGTTTCCTGGTTTAGTAAGAAGCAAAACTGTATCCTTGTCAACAACTGAAGCAGAATATATATCTGCTGCTTTGGCTTGTTCTCAAGTTATATATATGCAACAAACTTTAAAAGATTTTGGATTAACTATAACTAAATCACCAATTTATTGTGATAATACTAGTGCAATAAACTTATCTAAAAATCCAACTCATCACGCTAGAACAAAACATATTGTTATTAGACATCATTTTCTTAGAGATAATATAAGTAAAGAAGTCATAACTCTTGAATATATTAATACTGAAAAACAAATTGCTGATATATTAACCAAACCATTAAATGAACAAAACTTTACTAAATTTAGAAGAGAATTAGGTATATGTTCATTAACTGAAATATAAATTATAAATAATACAAGTATAGTTAATAATTAATATAAATAATTTTTTTTCAAAAATTGAAATGGGTATGTCGACATGACCCATCCCCCTATGTCGACATACAGGCCGAGATTTTCAAATTTAAATTTCCCTCTAAAATTAGTTATTTGGTTATATATTTATATATTTCGACTTTTACTCCTTTCCTCTATTCTATTCTCTGTAATAAACTTCTAAAACAGTAAATTAATGGCTTCCTCTTCTAATAATGAACCTTCTTCACCCACTTCTCCTCATTCTGGCCCGTTTCAACGTTCCACACACGTACGAGTCATCAAATTACAAGAGAAGATGAAAGATTTGCTTCAAATGATGACGAAAATTCAAGTGAGTCAACTGCGAATGGCTAGAGAACAGGATAGGCAAGGCAGAATTCTTAGGAATTTACAAAAATTGCTTATGGATAACTATGCCAGTCCTATTATCATCGAAGAATCGTCGCAAGCCATGGATTCGGAAGAAGAAGAGCCTATGGAAGAACCACAAGAGGATCGAGAAGAAGAATATCCTCTACCGAATCCGGATGTTCGTATGGACGAAGACGATGGCGTGATTTGCGTTAGAGAGGTCCTTTTTTACGCTAATGGGAACTTGGTCGAACAACGTGGAAACTTTTGTCTCCACTATACAAATTGTTCGGTCCATAAATCACCAATAGTTAAGGGTCCTCGTTAAGCGTTTTTCGTTTTTCGTTGTTCTCTTTCTTGATTGTATATTAGTTTGTTAATTTGTATATAAAGTATTATCTTAATTAATGTTCTTCTAAAAACAATCTTTGGTGTATAAAATCTTGATCATTCCATTTAACTTAGGATGCTATATTTAACTCATACATAGTTATTATTCTTATGTCATATGTTTGTTTATCTCATTTTCTATTAAGTTCAAGGTTTATAGGTTATTGTTTTGTTGATGACAAAGGGGGAGAAGTTATATAAAATAGTAGGCTTGGAGTAAGGGGGAGTTGTTAGTGGAAGGGGGAGTTATGGTATGATCGAAGTGGCAAGTATATTTTATAAGGTTGTCATCATCAAAAAGGGGGAGATTGTTAGGAACTGGAGATAGTGGTTTTGATGATAACAACCTTTGTAACTTATTTTATTATAATTTATATACTAACACTATTCTCTAGATATATATGAATGTTATTATGCAGGATATATATAAGGCAGGTACTGATTATTGAAGATTGTACAGTATAAAGATCAAGGATGAAGAAATCAAGTTTGAAGACTTATGAGTATCTAGATCAAGATTTCAAGATACGTGTCTAGTTTATTGTTAAAACTTCATAATAGCATGGAAATCTTCGTTCCGAATTTCATTTGGGATGGAACCAATTTCTACCTACTTAGTGGCTTACAAACCCACGACAAGTAGCTTACAAACCTACAACAAGTGGCTTACAAACCCACGAACATCTTGGTTTTGTACAAGTTCTCGTGTCCTGATGTGATGAGATATTCTGTAGGAAGAAGCTTGCAAAACTACTTCAAAATGGTTTTTCAAAACAATTTTCAAAACTACTTTTCAAAATATTTTAGCCTTCAAATTATCTTTTCAAATGATTTTCAAATAGATGTTTTAGCGTTAAATTATTCTTTGTTTTTGTGTTTTAAAACATGGTAAAATTAGTTTATTCTAGAGTCATTTCATTTTGTTTTCATTTCAATACTATTTTCAAAACAAATTTTATATTATTTTAACATAGGGATGTCGACATCATGGGATACCCCATGTCGACATGGTGGCCGTTGAATTCAAAAGTTTCAGTTTTCAAAAGAAGTGTCTAATCGTTTAAAATCTCTTCACGAATGGTTATGACTGTTGGTGCTCTATAAATAGCCTTCACAAACGAATTTTTTAACCAACTATTTTCATATTTTCTTCACTCCTTCTTCTCCACAAATCCATATGTTGATTCATGAGTTTTGATTCATGACACAAGCTTCAGAGATCATACGACGAGAATACTATACGAAAGCGGCAAAAAGAGAATAAGTGCATATTGTGTACTACAAAGGAGACAAGACTACAATCCAGAGATTAGTAATGAATATTTTATTTTATTGAGTCTTAGAATATTGTTAAAATCATTCCTCAAATAGTCACACACACACAAAACAATTTATATTAAAACTGTGTACACTGTGCAAGTAACACCAGGTCGGCCGACCGACCAGGATCCTTGGTCGACCGACCCTGTGTTATGTGCACAGTGACTTTCTGTTTTGTATACGATTTCAAACTCAGCTGACCGGCCAGGTTTTCCGGTCGACCGACCAGAGAATAACGGCTAGTTTTCTGAAGAGATGCGATCATTTCATGAAGAGGAATGTCCTCTGTTTCAAGAGATATGGACACAACTATTGACTGAAACTCTTCATGAAAGATTATAACTCTTCTACAATTATATAAACACATTCAATTCATTTCTACAATCACCGATTCTTGTTTATATTTCTAAAATCTAATCTCTATTCATTTCTGCAAATAAAAGTTTTCATTCTTAATTAATATCACTAGAATCCTTGTTTTAATTTATATACTTCGATTCTACGTGATTATCTTCCTTCTAAATCTTCACACACATATATACTATTGAGGATTTGATTATAGGAAAGTTGTACTATATAAAGACAATCAGTGTTATTTAGAACACATTCGTCAACAAACAATTTATATTAGGCTGAAGTCCTCTTCGGTTGTTGGGGCGGAAAAATTCATGTTCGGCTGCTCAGGTGTCGTATACCTATTCCTCCGGGTTAAGTGAGGGGTTTAGTTTAAATCCAGAGGGTATTCTGGGACTGGACGTAGAACGGGAAGTTCGAACCAGTATAAAAATTCCTGGTGTGCTTACTTTAATTTTTACTTTACTGTTATTACCAGTTTCCGCATTTATATACCATATTACACGATCCTTAGTACTACACGTACACTTTCATTTGGTATCAGAGCAAGGTCATCCTATAACCATCACAAAGTTATTTGATATTTATTTCTAGTAATATGGCAACCACACAAATTAACGATGTTAACACTCACACTAATTCTAGTTTTACAGAAGGTCAATCGACTTCACGACCTCCACTTTTTAATGGTATAAATTACAATTATTGGTCAACTAGAATGAGAATCTATATGCAATCAAGTGGATTTGATATCTGGAATATTATACAAAGTGAGTACACAACTCCTACTGGAGAATACTCAACTTGGAGTAACACACAAAAACTAGATGCTACATCAAATGCTAAGGCTATGAATATTTTATTTTGTGCATTAGATAGAAATGAATTCAATAGAGTTAGCATGTGCACTTCCGGTTATGAAATTTGGAGAACTCTTAAAGTTTCACATGAAGGAACGAACAAAGTTAAATTGAGCAAAATTTCAATGTTGAAACATCAGTTTGAAAATTTTAAAATGAGGCCAAATGAATCTATAAATGACATGTACTCTAGATTTCAGGATATTTATCATGCTTTATTATCATTAGAACAAAAGTTTACTGATTTTGATGTTGTTACAAAAATCTTAAATTCTTTAACGGACGAATGGGAACAAAAATTCCTAGCTATTGAAGAAGCAACTGATTTGTCAACATTAAAACCAGAAGAATTGATAGGTAATTTAATGTCCTACGAAGTAAATTTGCAGGCAAAACGAAATGGTGCACAAGAAAAGAAAAATGTGGCATTCCAAGCAGAAAAAGATGATTTCGACTCAGATAATGAAGATATGGCAATGATCGCTAAAAATTTCAAAAAGTTTTTGAAATTCAACAGAAACAAATTCAAGGGAAACAAAAATAATTCTAACAACAATTCCAATAGCAACAAACCATCATCTTCAACAATGGAATGTTATGAATGTCATAAGAAAGGACACATGAAGAAGGATTGTCCAGATCGTAAAAAGAATAACTTCAAGAAGGATAAAACCAAATGAAAAGCTTTCTCAGTCACTTGGGACGACACTGACTCATCATCCTCATCAGAGAGTGAAAGTGATAATGAACAAGCAAATGTATGCTTCATGGCTTCGTCAGACGATGTAAGTGATTTTACTTTTGAAGATTTAATTGAAACAAATTCTGAATTAGTAAATTTAACAAAACAACTTAAAAAGAAAAATAAGGAGTTGCAAAGAAAGTTAGATAGAACAGTTTTAGAAGTAGATATGTTAAAAGATGAGAAGATAATATTAGAAGAAGAACTTGAAATTTCTCAACAATCGAATTCTAACTTATCTTCTCAAATTACGTCAATATCTGAAGAACTAGAAATTCAGAAAAATAAAAATGATGTTTTACTTTTCGAAAATAATAGTTTAAAATCTAAGATTAAGGATTTAGAGTTAGAAAAATCTAGTCTTAAAATAAAATTTGATGATATTTCTAAAAATGTTTCTAATTTCAATAAAGGAAGAGAAAATATTTCTAGTATACTAGAAAACTCTCAATCCACTAACAATAAATCTGGACTAGGATTTAAGAAACAAAATAATTTTACTAAAAGTAGGATTAATAATAATATTAAGAAAGATATTAAGAAAACAGTTTATCCAAATACTAAAACCATCAAAATATGGATTCCAAAAACGAATAATGTTTTGATAAGGAATAAGCATATCAAAATATTTATGGAAACTGTTCATAATAACAAGAATTATGTTTATAAAGGGAATTCTGGACCCGTATGGGTTTGGCTTCCTAAGATCTAACTCTTAGGACCCTAAAAAGATTGGGTACCAACTTTTTATAAACTTTTTGCAGGTACCACATAAGAAGAGAGGAAAATGGATTTTAGATAGCGGTTGCTCAAAACACATGACTGGAAACAAAGAAATGTTGTCAAACATCATATACTCAAATGGAGGAGCAGTCACCTTTGGAGATAACTCAAAAGGATATATCATCGGCAAAGGCGATGTTAGTAGCAACGGTACCTCTAATTTACCTCTCATTACTGATGTTTTATTAGTTAAAAATTTAAAACAGAATTTATTAAGTATTAGTCAGCTATGCGATAAAGGTTTTAATATAACTTTTTCTGAAAATAAATGTAATATTTTCGATAAAAATCATAACACTATTTTCGAAGGAAAAAGAGATAAAAACATTTATATCTTAAATATGAATGTTAATAATGATTCAAACTTGTGTTTAGTAGCTAAAGAAAACGATTCTTGTCTTTGGCACAGAAGATTTTGTCACATTAATTTTAATACTATAAACAAACTAGCTAAAAATCAATTAGTTAAAGGATTACCCAATATAAAATTTAATACTGATATATTTTGTGATGCATGTAAATTAGGAAAATTAACAAAATCTTCTTTTAAATCTAAAAAGGTAATATCTACAGAACAACCACTTGAGCTTTTACACATGGATCTTTTTGGTCCAACTCAAGTGCAGTCTATTAATCATAATAGATATGTATTCGTTATTGTAGATGACTTTTCTAGATATACTTGGATTTTCTTCTTAAAAAATAAAAGTGATACTTTTGATAATTTTAAAATGTTTGTTAAAAGAATCCAAAATATTAAAAATCTAAAAATTAAAAATATAAGAAGTGATCATGGAGGAGAATTTGAAAATGAAGCTTTTGAACAATTTTGTAACAAGAAAGGTATTAATCATAATTTTTCGTTTCCTAGAACTCCACAACAAAATGGAGTTGTAGAAAGGAAAAATAGAACGTTACAAGAATGTGCAAGAACTTTATTGAATGGAACCACTTTATCAAAACATTTTTGGGCAGAAGCTGTAGCTACTGCTTGTTATGTATTGAATCGTGTCTCTATTCGACCGCTAACTAAGAATACTTCATATGAACTTCTAAATGGAAGAAAACCAAACATTTCATATCTTAAAGTTTTTGGGTCAAAATGTTTTATATTAAACACTAAAGATCAATTAGGAAAATTTGATCCAAAATCCGATGAAGGAATATTCGTTGGATATTCGGAACGTAGCAAAGCTTATCGAATATATAATAAAAGAACTCAAATTATTGAAGAAAGTTTACATGTTTCATTTGATGAAAATTTTAAAAATACAAGTCCAAATATTACTATCGATTCTGATGATGAAACTACTCAGACTGAAAATAGTAATCTAAATGAAAATTTTGATATTCATGAAATAATTGAAAATACAAGCATTACTCCTAATATAATAAAATCTCCACCTAGAATTTTAAGAGATCATCCTGTGCAAAATATAATTGGAGAAGTTAATACGAATGTTAAAACCAGACATCAACTAAATCAAGTTGGTCATGTAGCTTTTCTCTCTAACATAGAACCTAAGAATATAAAAGAAGCTTCAACTGATGACTACTGGATTCTTGCCATGCAAGAAGAACTAAACCAATTCGAACGAAATGAAGTTTGGGAACTCGTTCCTAGACCCAGTGATCAATCAGTCATCGGTACTAAATGGGTTTTCAAAAATAAAGCAGATGAACTAGGAAATATAACGAGGAATAAAGCTAGATTAGTTGCACAAGGATATAATCAAGAAGAAGGAATTGATTACGAAGAGACGTTTGCTCCGGTCGCTCGACTTGAAGCAATATGAATATTATTAGCTTACGCGTGTTTTCATAATTTTAAACTAATCAAATGGATGTTAAAAGTGCATTTTTAAATGGATTCATAAAAGAAAATGTTTTTGTTGAACAACCACCTTTGTTTAATCATGAAAAATTTCCGGATCATGTATATAAACTCAAAAAGGCGTTATATGGTTTAAAACAAGCATCACGTGCTTGGTATGATCGTCTTAAAGGCTATTTATTAGAATCTGGTTTTGAAATCGGTAAAGTAGATCAAACACTTTTTTATTAAGAAAACTAATAAAGATATTTTAATAATTCAAATATATGTTGACGATATTATTTTCGGATCGACAAATGAAAAACTATGTCAAGAATTTTCAACTATAATGACGAATGAATTTGAAATGTCTCATATGGGAGAATTATCATATTTTCTTGGATTACAAATTAAACAAATTGAAAATGGAATATTTATTAATCAAGAAAAATATTGTTATAATTTAATCAAACGTTTCGGTCTGGAAAACACTGCTGCCAAACCAACTCCTATGAGCACAACAATTCATCTCGATAGAGATGAAGATGGCAAAAGTGTTGATCAGAAGCTATATCGTAGTATGATAGGTTCTTGACTTTATTTAACAGCAAGTCGACCCGATATTATGATGAGTGTTTGTTTATGTGCTCGATTTCAAGCAAATCCCAAAGAATCACATATGAGAGCAGTTAAATGCATTATTCGTTATCTAACTAAAACCAAAGATTTCGGACTATTTTATCCGAAAGAATGTCCTTTCGAATTAGTTTCCTATAGCGATGCTGATTTTGGAGGAAGTCGGACGGATCGAAAAAGTACGAGCGGAACGTGTCATTTCATTGGACGTTCCTTAGTTTCTTGGTTTAGTAAGAAACAGAACTGTGTTTCTTTATCAACGTGTGAAGCAGAATATATATCTGCTGCTCTGGCATGTGCACAAGTCGTTTATATGCAACAAACACTACAAGATTTTAATTGTCATCTTGAAAAATCAATAATTTATTGTGATAATACTAGTGCAATAAATCTTTCTAAAAATCCAGTCAATCACTCACGAACAAAACACATTGATATTCGTCATCACTTTCTTCGTGATTGTCTGGAAAAAGGATTAATAAATTTAGAATTTATCAACACTGAAAATCAAATAGCTGACATTTTTACTAAACCGCTAAATGAAAATACTTTTATAAAACTAAGACGTGATTTAGGTATAATGTCGTTTAAAGATTTATGAATAAAAATTTGCAAAAATATCGAAAAACAAAAAGTATTTTATTTCTGACCAAAGCGAAACTCGAACTCATGACCTCTGACTTATTTGTTAAATGTTGTATTATAGCCACTTGAGCTATGGGTGTTTCTTGTTTAGCTCTCTTTAAAAAAAAATTTAATCCGTTTTTCAGACTAACTATATTTAGCTCTTGAATTATAAATCATACATATAGAAACAATTTTTTTTAAAATTTTGTGATTACAATTAAAGTTTGTTTCAAACCACTATTTTTTCAGAAAATTTATAAGTATATATATGCACTATGTTTATTGATTAAGAACATATACTACAAAACTTTTTGCAAAACAAAACTTGAAACAAAAATGTCTTCTAACAATGACGTCTACAATTCTGAAAATTCTCATCTTTCATACACATCTCCGGACAACGACTGTTCTGATCGCATCCCCGAAAATGGTCCCTATCCTACTTTTCCAATGCCTAACCGTGTTCTAGAATTCTCCTCTCCAGATAATGACCCCCGACACAGGTGGAAACCATGGGAAGACTCTCATACAGGCTATACACCTGATAAAAAGAAAGGGAAAAATACAATAGTAGTATCTCCATCAACCAAACAAAAGATTGATGAAATACATCACTACCAACAACAGCAAATGAATATGCAACGGGAACTCTATTACGAACAAAAAGTCACGGCAAGACGTTTAAGTTTTCTTGAAAAGATTGCCATGAAAATTTGTTCATCTAAGAAGGATGATGTTGCTGAACCTTCTTACAGATCTCCATCACCTTCAAACCCCGTTCAAACTCCAATTGCACCAAGATGGTCACCAATAGAAAATGTTCCGTCCCCAAACTCATGGGAACGTAGATACTGATGAACTATGGTTATAATTTAATATATATATGTTATTATTTTCAATAAGATGTATAGATATACATGATGTAATAATATAATTTATATTTCTATATTTCTTTTTGAAAAACAGTAGAAATTTGTTTGTTCACATGCCTCGGTCGACCGAACTCCCTGACTCGGTCAGCCGAAGCCATCCCGAGATGTTTTTTATAAAAAAAACATTTTTCTGCCAGGTCGGTCAACCGAACTTCCTGAGTCGGTCAGCCGAACTTGTTTCCCGAAAATCTACTAGAACATTTTTTTTGAGTCGGTCAACCGAATACCCTGCCCCGGTCGACCGAAGCTCTCCCCGAAAGATTCAGCACTGTTCTAAACTTTAAGTCAGTCGACCGACCCAGGTCGCTCAGCCGACCGAGCCTGCTATTCTGTTGAAATTGCCTACATATTTTAACCCATCCACTCACCTTTTCATCTCACCTCTTCACTTTTACTCTCCCAAAACATATTTTAACCCTAGCCCCCATTACAACATTCCCAAACTTCTTCAAATTCTTCAAAGAAAAAATGGCCCCCAAGAAGAAATCTAAGACTACTGCTGGCTCATCTTCATCAACTCCTGTAGACTCTCAAATTGCTTCTTGGCTAGTAAGTGAAAAAGCTTTAGAAAGATGGATAAGGCTTCAAGATGCCAAAATTTTTGAGGAATCATTCGTAAGTTATCCTGATTTTACTTCCTACGGTATTGAAAATGCCGCCCTTGAAAGTGGTCTTGATACATTTCTTGACCATAGGAAAAATAACTTAAAAATAAATCATATAATGGTCAACTTATTTCTAGCAAATCTCAACCTTGTAAATCCACCAAGAAACACTGAAAATTGTGTTTGGACATCGGTGTGTGGCACTTCGATTTTTCTATCCATTGATCGAATTAACCATATTTTAAATGCTCGACCGGGTGGAATTTCTTTACATGATGTAGATTGTAATACATCGACTCGTGACCGTCTAAGTCATCTATTTTTTGAAGATGACGCTACCGATTTAAGGCAAACTTCATCCCTCCGACCTAAAGCACGACTCTTTCATCGATTCATGATAAAGTCTATTGTTCCAAGAGGAGGGTCATACCACTTAGTATATCCCGAAAATTTCAAGGCGTTATATGCTATGTGTGGAAATATTCAAGTAAATTGGACACAACTTCTTATGGATGAATTTCTTACTTTCAACCAAGGAAAGATGCTTCATATTTATTATGGAGAATACATAATGCGGTTGATTAATGACTTTATGACCCATGCTCCGGAATCCGAAACATCCAAAGTTCGTACCTTTGACTCACGCACCATAAAACTAATGAAGTTACCCGATGCACCGTCCCAAATTACAACTTTTCAACAATGGCGTACTACTCCTCGAGAACAACTACGTCGCAGCTATTCTACACCTCAACCATCCACTCATTCTACAGAACGTGTAACTCGTCAAACCTCAATTCAACGACCACCTTCCGGTACTAGCACAGCGGCTGCCATTGATATTTTGGCTCGAAATCAACTAGCTTTGGATTCTCGCCTTCAAAAGATTGATGGTCGTTTCAAGAAGATCAAAGGCTTCTTCGTAAATTTATGGGATGCCTTATCATGTACTTCTGAAGCCGGTGCTTCATTTGTTGCTCCTGGAAAAAGACCAGCACCAAATTTCTCTTGGTCTACATCCGATAACACAAGTTCCAGCACATCGGCAACTCCCGCACCTACCAGTCGAAGACGGGGTAAGGAACCGGCTCCTCTGGATGAAAATATTCGTCTGGAATTTTCAGATTCTGATGATGATGAGGAGTAATTGTAGTGTTTTACATTTCATTTTCAAGAATTTCCTTATGAACTATCTTTTTATTATGTTGTGTATTAACCGAACATCTTTAATTATTCCTATTTTGGTTTAAACATGTACTATTTAAAAATTCAATATTTCGCATATTACATCTAGTAAGTATTCCTTTTTGTCGATGACAAAGGGGGAGAAAAATGTATGAAAGCTAACATATTTTTTGCAGAAAAGTCGCCATATATTCAGGGGGAGAATTATAATATAGATAAGTTTTACTTCGTCACATAAGTATTGTCATCAATCAAAAAGGGGGAGAATGTTGATTCATGAGTTTTGATTCATGACACAAGCTTCAGAGATCATACGACGAGAATACTATACGAAAGCGACAAAAAGATAATAAGTGCATATTGTGTACAATAAAGGAGACAAGACACAATCCAGAGATTAGTAATGAATATTTTATTTTATTGAGTCTTAGAATATTGTTAAAATCATTCCTCAAATAGTCACACACACACAAAACAATTTATATTAAAACTGTGTACACTTTGCAAGTAACACCAGGTCGGCCGACCGACTAGGATCCTCGGTCGAGCGACCCTGTGTTAAGTGCACAGTGACTTTCTGTTTTGTATACGATTTCAAACTCAGCTGACCGGCCAGGTTTTCCGGTCGACCGACCAGAGAATAACGGCTAGTTTTCTGAAGAGATGCGATCATTTCATGAAGAGGAATGTCCTCTGTTTCAAGAGATATGGCCACAACTATTGACTAAAACTCTTCATGAAAGATTATAACTCTTCTACAATTATATAAACACATTCAATTCATTTCTACAATCACCAATTCTTGTTTATATTTCTGAAATCTAATCTCTATTCATTTCTGCAAATAAAAGTTTTCATTCTTAATTAATATCACTAGAATCCTTGTTTTAATTTATATACTTCGATTCTACGTGATTATCTTCCTTCTAAATCTTCACACACATATATACTCTTGAGGATTTGATTATAGGAAAGTTGTACTATATAAAGGCAATCAGTGTTATTTAGAACACATTCGTCAACAAACAATTTATATTAGGCCGAAGTCCTCTTCGGTTGTTGAGGCGGAAAAATTCCTGTTCGGCTGCTCAGGTGTCGTATACCTATTCCTCCGGGTTAAGTGAGGGGTTTAGTTTAAATCCAGAAGGTATTCTGGGACTGGACGTAGAACGGGAAGTTCGAACCAGTATAAAAATTCCTGGTGTGCTTACTTTAATTTTTACTTTACTGTTATTACCAGTTTCCGCATTTATATACCATATTACACGATCCTTAGTACTACACGTACACTTTCACCATATTCTAAAATATTCATATTTTTAAGTTCGTGCCGAAATTCTGCCGAATTATCAAGTGAATCAAATTAGATACTCATTCTTGTTTGATTCTCTGCCCTCTCTCGAAGATCAAAGTGCTATTCAGAGTTATAGGATCAATTTGTAATCAAAAGTTTATCGAATCTCTCCATAAGGTGTGGTTGTGCCTGGAAATCAATTGGGTAATCTTGTGGCCCGTAAATCAATAGAGTTTGCCCCGGACTCGTGAGACAGAAGGGTACCTCAAGGCCTTTAGAAACTGAGGATTGTAATCTTGACTTTGGTATAATAAAAATCTGTATGAGGTGTTCTGCCTTGGTACAGGACTGGATGTAGGGTAACTCCGAACCAGTATAAAATTCGGTGTGTTCTTTCCTTTTACTGCTTTTTATTTACTTTATGCATCTGTGTTTGATTCTGTGATTTTTCTGTGATTAAGTTCTGCATTTGTTCGTGTCATAATTTTAATTTAGTCCGTATAAGTCGTAGAATCCATTAAACACTATTCACCCCCCTCTAGTGTTAAATTAGCCTTAAGATCCTTAATCCACACTCCCTTTCAAGACCCCACGCCCTTCCTCCACGCCATCCGCTCCTCCCTCCGCTTGCTTCCACCCATAATTGAACTGCTACCATTCTCCAGAACTCAACACAACCCCTCCGACCTTGTCCACACCGCCACCCACTCCATAGGCCGAGATCCCCTGCCCCTCCAAGCTGTCGAATATCATAGCACCCCATCCGTGATCGCACCACCCGAGCCTTCTGCCTTTTCGAACCCATCAGCCTCTTTGCTGAGCCGTGACAGTTACCTCCAACCACTTGCTCCCCACAGCCGAAACCCCATGGCCATTTCTCCTTCTTTAAAAAAAGGGTATGTTATATTTGAATCGGAGCATTTTGTTGATGAGTTGTTATCGAATGGCAATATGATTGATTTTTCTAATCATCAGGTTTGTTTGTGCAATAAATCATTGTTATTATGCATGTCTTAACTATTTATTTGTTTTACAATAATATACACATCTGTTTCCAATATCTGGGAAAAATCATTTCATGATAGAAATATTTCAAAAGAAAGAGAATATATATAGTATGTATATATATTTGTTTGTGAAGCCTGCACCTTCTTCTTTGCTCGACCAGTGAACTCCTAGCCTTCTTCTCCTATTCTAAAAAAAGGTATGTGTATATTGTATATATATATATATTGTTCCATTAATCTCAAGCTTTTGATTTGTTTTCATCGATTCTGGTTAGCCCGCTTTGTCTTGCCGCTGTCGAATTTGTCGCAGCAGTTATAGCTTGTCATAGTCCCGCTTGTCGATCTATGCTTATCCGTGTCCATCGCGTCTTTTTCTTGTTATTTATCCAGCCTCGAAAGGTGAGCGATCACTCACGATTAATATTCATTTGTTAGTAAATTAATTTCACATGAAATGACAATTGAAATATGTTGTTAAATTTGAATTTTTAGTTATTTAATTGTTGAATATGATATGGTATTATCTCAAATTGTTTATCGATGTAAATTGACATATGACACCATAACCCGCTGCATATATTATATTTAAATTGTTAATGATGATATGTGCTTGCAATTGATATGTATGCCATTTTATATTATTACTTATTGTTCTCACACTACAAGTTTTATGTTAGTTTAGGAAATCCCTATGGGTTGAAATGATACATACCCGAAGGATATTATAGATTAGGGAAAATTGTTATGGGTTGAAATGATAAACCCAAGCGATTTTATTGATTTTTGAAATTTTGAGATTACGGATTGAAATGATATATACCCGTAAAATATAAATTATCGCGGATTGAAATGAAAAATATCTGTATCACTTGACCATGGGATAGAAAATTATATACGGACAACGTTGGTCTATTTTTGAAAAATGATTTCCAAAGCTTTGAAAGGAAATATATGGGTTCTAATAAAAATTGATTTTTAAAATATAATATAAAGATTTTTATTTTAATATGTGTAAAATTTAGATTTTTAAAATTATATGTTTTGGAAATTTTAAAATTATAAGTTAAGATTTAAAATGTAAATTATAAAATTTTACTTATAACTTTATTATTTTAAAATATATAAAATAAGATTCAAAATAGATTTAATAACAATAATAAGATTTTATTTAATAATAATTAATATAATAAAATTTAATAAGAATTTAATTTAATAAATATATATATAATATGTTTTAAATATTTATTTACAATTTATATTAATATTTTAAAATAGATTTTGTAAGAACTTTTATATATTATATAATAGTTTTAAATATTTATTTGAATTTATGTTATTATTTTAAATAGATTTTTGTAATAACTTAAATAAATAAAGGTCGGAAGATAAGTTAAGGTGGACTTGTAACTTAATTTATTTAAGAATTGAATTTAAATAAAATTTATTTGAAAACTTACTGATTTTGAGAATTTGAAAGATATGATTTTTATAACTTGATAACTAGATTTTGATTAAAGGTGATTAAATGAATATTTTCAAATTTAAATAAAATTGAAGTTGAATATTTAATTTGATTTAAATTTGTAATTTGAGATTTTATTTAAATGTTATTAAAATTGATTAAGTGAATATTTTCAAATTTAAATAAAATTAAAGTTGAATTTTGAATATAAATAAAATTTATCAAATTGAGTTATTGTGAATTGTTTGAATATTTGAACTTTGAAACCTATTGAATTGGAAATGGTTTAAATTTATAATTTAAACCTGGATTTGAAATCGATATAAATTAAAAATTGGTTTTAATGAGAATTTGAATTGAACCTTTAACCTTTTTAATTGAAATTGTACCTTTAACCTTTTTAATTGAAATTGTTGAACTGAGATTGATTTAGATTGAAATTTGGAACTTAAGTTGATTTGAATTGATTTGTGAAATTGGAAGAAACAATTATAATTTGGAACTATTTTCGATATAAACTCTTTTCAATATATAAACTATTTTAGTCTATAACCCATTTTAAATATATACTATTTTTAAAGTATAACTATTCCGATATATAAACTACTTTCAATATTCAAACTGTTTAAGTTGGAACTTTTATGATCTAGATTTGTTGAAATTAAAGGCGAATACTTTGATATGATGGTTTAACCTATTTTGTGGTTATGATCTTGGAAATGAATTATAATCTAAAGTGAATATGATTTTTGAAGTAAATAATGGTTTCGAAAGTGATATGATTTTTTTTAAATGAATATGATATTTTGATACTAAGTATGAACTGTCTGAAATGTAAATGACCACGGTGTGAAATAAATGTTTGGTTGTTAAAGAAACCAGGATGGGATATTGTCATACTCTCTGCCAATATCGAAAACCACTTTAACAACTGTGTACGTGGTTGAGAATCCAGAACGAAGTAGGATGGTTTGGCAACGTCTATATGAGGTATGAACGCAGCACTGACTCCCGCGAGTCAGCTTGATGTGACTAAAACAATAGCCACGCCGGGGGAAAAGAGGTCGCACCTCCGATCGAGCATGCTTCTTTGATACCATTATATTACTTTATGATTTGATTAGGTGCTCCTTTGATTATGGGAGTGTGTCTCGAGGTGGACGGTAGCAGCTGCTATGCGTTACCACCAGTCCGGATCCTCAAAATGGTAATATCCTACCCTGGGTATTGCCTCGCATGCCTTGTCACATGCCTTATCGCGCCCTCTACGAGTTTGTTTTGTGTCATACACTATGGAGTGCCCTCTGATAGCCCTCCACTTTACGAAGGAATTACGGTACTGTATAGACTACGACATTTATATAAAATGTGTTAAGGGGGATATAGGTAACGCCTTAACGCTATTTTAATATTTTACCTTACTAGAGACATTATCTATGTAGCGTATTGTAATATGTATGTAGATAGCTTCACGGATCCTTAAGGGATGGAATCCCAACATCCTTTAAGTTATATTGCATTTCTCTTGGACATTTCACTTGAGTTGATTTACTTGCATAAGAATGTTAATCCTGACTCGAGTGTTTTGTGTTTGCTTTATGCTCGGGTCAGACTAAGTGTCACAGCATTTGAGGCTCACCTTTGGAGCTTGGAGCTTTGCTTGAAGATCTGTCTTATATCTATTCAACTTTCACTTATTTCTAGTTTTATGTTCAGACTTGTCATTTGCTTATGTATTAAGACTTCTTTGTATTTGGGATTTCTGTTGTATTTTGTTCTAAACTCTGTTGTTCTGTAGTAGCTTCATGAACTACTATTTATCTATTCCGCTGCTTATTGTTATATTACTCTGTGTTTGTGATTCTGTGATTGATTTATTTACTGTATATGCTAAGTTTTGCCAAATATAAATTAACAATCTGTTATTTTGAGCAATTCAAGTCCAACATGTGTGGATTATTGTCGATTTGAATGGTTCGAAATGGCAGGTCGTTACATTATAAATAGTTGAGTCTGAAAGTTCCAACTTAAATGGATTTTGCATTTTTAAAGTTCTTCGTTTAAATTTATTGAGCCAAAAATTTTAGGTCCAAAGATTTTTAATAAGAGATTTTTCTTTCGAGAAATGCATGATTTTTCCTACCATATAAATTAGAGGTTCTTTTCCTTAAATTTCTTTTGAAAGGGTGTACAAATGGAAAATTCACTTGATCAATACAGAATAGAAAGAATAGAAGGATAAGAATGTCCGACAAGGTAGGTAGGAGGAACATTCATGTATAAGGAAATGCGGAGAATGGTAGCTGAATTTAGGTAGTGATAGAATTGGGAATTTTAATCCAGTAATAAATGATATAGAAGAGGAGTAATAGGAATAAGATAGGAGTTATCTTTGTCCACTCCATTTTTCCATCGTTTAAAGTTATAAAAGTTATCTTTGACAATTGAAAGGATTTGAATGATGGTTAATAAATGAGTTGGGTATTTTTGGAAAGACAATTGTGTAAAGATGAGAATATTATATATGCATTTTTCCTAATTCAAATTCAGAACTTGTTTGAATAAGAATATTGTTGGAGTTGATAAGAAAAGGATTGCAAGAGATTTTAAGAGTTTTGAACAAAGTTACAAAAAGTATTTTGTCAAATATTTGTATATTTTGAGTAATAAGACAATAGATATTTATCTATATTTTAGATAAAACTGTTATTTTGGAAATGATAATTCGTGTAACTAGAAAACTCTTTGGAATAATAAAGGTTTAATTTATTATTTTAGGATGATAATTGAGTTTTGAATGTTTGTTTCCTAATTTAAAAGGGAGCAAGCCTTTATTTTAGTAAGTCGTTTAAAAGGGAAGTTTTCCATAGTTCCTTTTTGAAAACCAAGCCGTCTTTGAATGATGTGAATTGAAGTCTAACTTTTAAAGGGAAAAATCTTTGATGCAGAAAGTTTTAAAAAGAGAAATTATTTTGCTCCTATTTGTAACTAAGGAATTTTAAATTCTTGGTAAAGGTTTCTAAGTTCATATTTTCAAAGATGGAGATTTTGAGTTTGGTACTTCATGTTTTGGAAATTTTAAGTTTTACAAGAAATGAGATAATAAATGATGATTTTGAAATAAGTTTATTTATATGAAAATAGTTTATGATTGCTAAAATTCTGGTTTTATAAAGAATAGGTTTTATGGAGTAGATAGGGATCACAACCTAGGTAGGACAGACTAAGGTTTCTAGGATATGAATAAAATAGGAATAGAGTGTACAAGCTGATCTGGAAATTTGAAATCACTCCCAAATCTCTATTTGAAGAAGTTGGTAAAGTTGTTAAGATATTCCAAATCTGTAATTGGGTTGTAAATTAGGTTGTCCGTAGAATATACATTTCTATATTTTAATTTTGGAGCAGTTTCCGTGTAATTTCCATAAACTACCCAATTCCAAAATACGTATAAAAGTGCGTTGTTTGAAGTAATAATGAATAAACTAAAAGGGAAAGAAATGTGTAAGAAATGAATATTCTTTTTCATAGTTTACACTGTCTATTTCAAGAAAAAGAAATAAACATTTCCTTGTAATTTCAAACAAAGAAAAAATCTCACTTGTGGTTAACTTATGAGAAATTATGATGGTAATCTTTTTAGAAGGACAGCTTTGATAAATTAAAATATGGAAATGAGTATTCTAGTTGTAGATTTTAGTAGTCAGAAATATATACACGTATAGTCATGCTTAACGACTAGAATATATGTAGATAGCATAAATTACGATTATATGCGTGTTAGTTAGTAATTAACGGAGTAGGATTTATGGACATTAATTATAAATTTAACGGGCAATAAATTTTAATTAATGAGAGGAAAATGGAATTAAATGAGGACTGATTAAGGAAACTTGATATGGTATTTATGGAAGAAATAAATTTGAGGGTAATGAATAGATTTTGGAAACCTGAAGAAAGTTAAAGGAATTAAAGAAGGATTAATTGGGAATGGTCCAATTTTGATAGTAATGATCAACTGCTATGGATATATTAATTGAGGAAATGGATGGACCGCATTTGTTAGAAATCGAAAAGGAATATTCAGGGAAATGGATAATAATGGAATGACATATTGAGAAATGCCCATCTTAATTTAGTAGGGAATGTTAGGACCTACATTTGTATCAGTTGATAATAAATGGCAGCTTCCAGCAAAATTTTCTTTTAGAGTTCTTGGGTTGTAGTCGCTAGTTGTCACCCTTAGTTATTGGAAAAGTGTATAATGTGGGGTAAGGTATATCCATGTTTTATTCCTATGTTGGTTTTATGAATGGGATTTAAACCATATATATATCTGTGTGTGTGTATGTTGAGAAGCGAAATAAATACAAATTTTATAGGAACACTTAACTAGCAATAAACCATAGATAAGACTGGAAGTTAATGAGAAAAATGTTAGCAACCTAAAGTAAATGAATATTTCAATCTTAAAACTTTAGAATTTTAGGAAAAATAATATGTAGCTCATAGACTATCACCATTCGAGGAAAAGATGAAATATATAGGAATGTGAAGAGAATTTCCTACTGATCGAGTATAAAGAAGAGGTGGAAGAATTTTTCATTAGAAGCAATGAAACTGCAGCATCTCCAATACAGCTTCATGGAGTTGCGATTTGCATCGTTGGTGATAGGGACCATTAGTTTACCAGCAAATTTTGGAGGAGTTTGCTAGTAGCTTTAGGAACTTTGTTAAATCTGAGCATAACTTACCAACTAAAGACCGACGGACAAACTGAAGAAATGGATGGGAACTTGGAGGATTTGTTGAGAGCTTATATCTTAAACTTTGGAGGACATTAGGAGCAACACTTACCCTTAGTAGAATTCATGTATAGTAGTAGTCAGCAATAGATGATTGGTATGGCACCCTTGAAGCAATTTTTGGGAGGCCACAAAAATCACAAAAGTGTGGGTGGGAAACCACCGACAAATTCTACTCGGACCGGATTTGAATTACGAGACTTTAGAAAGTCGTTGTTGATTAGGCAGATGAAGGTCGTAAGATTTGGATAGTTGGAATAATTGGCACCAAGATCTACCGAGCCTTTCCCAATATTGGGGAAAAATAAGAAAACTCGCAAGTTGGTTGGAGTCCATGTAGTTTTTCACATTTTGCATTTGAGGAAATACCTTCATAGCATAGCAATTGTGGTAGAGCCTAATCAATTTGAGGATTTTAAGATGGAGCCAATAGTGTCCTGTCCCACTGCACGCATTGTGGAGCACGAAACTAGGAAGTTCCACAATAAAGAAATTAGATTGGTCCAAGTATAATGGGGATAAAATATGGTGGAAGGCATGAGGACTTCTCATCCTAAGCCTTTCTCTGATAAATGTTCTCTCTAAAATTAGGATTTTGACTGCCTCATGGTTACTAGATTAGATAGTAGGAAATGGTTGCTACACTTTTACACTATCACTTTACACTCATGTAGAAATTCTTATGCTTGCTTAGGTTATTTGCATACATACTTGCAGAGCACGATCACACATTCACGTTAGGATTGAGCTCACCATTAGTTTGTCTACAGTTTATAATCATATTGCACTTTGGTTGAGTAGATGGTTGTGCAGATAACTTGGTTGTATAACATGGATGTTATTGCGCATTACGTTGTTCTCCACTTAAAAGATTTCAGGATGAAATCCTTTTTAAGGAGGGAGAATGTGACGACCGCCCTACACCACCGATTCTCATATAACTGAATAGTGCACTGCTAGAGCATATGGTTGATGTGGGATGATTATCAAGGGAAAGAAAAAAAATAGAGAAGAGGAACAAAAAAAAAGAGAATAGAATATAAGAGAAAAGCAAGAAATAAAACATCACATAATGACATAACTCGTCGTATATCTCACAGTGCATCGGATAAAATATAATAGTTATCTCAGATATAAAATAGGCGAGACAGTAATAACTATATAAACCACATAATCGGAGTATACGGCCTTATACAGTTATACAAAACAATAATAGAGTTTATGCAACTGATAAATGAACTCAACTGATAAAATGTCTCTAATAATGGTAAATCAACACTGTCAAGGCTTTACAGTGTTACACAGTGGAATAACTAATAATAAGTCCAAAATATAAATATATGAAAGCATCGCCTCCTACTAGTCCACCTATACAGCTCTAAGTGCTATTTACACCTGCTATCTAGTCTACTCATTTAAGAGTATCTAAGATAATAAGAAGCAAAGCATAAAACCTCGAGCCAGACTACAGCCTGGTGTAACCGATAAATAATTTCAAAACACTGTAAAAGCCAGTATAGTATATGGAACAGAGGGTATGTAGAATCATACCTGACATGTCCCTACATGTAAAGAGTTAGCACATAACATAGGATATATGCTACTTTATGATAATCATCATGGGTGTACTATATATCAAAGTGCAAAGGGTGTCTAGATATTGGTGTCGGTAATATCTACATCGTGTGACATCTCTAAGGTGATAGAAACAATCAAAAAAACGTGGCATCCATCATCCATCATCACATTCACACACTAAGTGCGTTGGATATATGATACTCATACGGCCACCTACATAGAGCCAAAGACTACACAACATCTCGATTTCATTGTACTCGAATCCATGCCACTCAGTAGGCTAGGAACTAGACTGCACCTCCATAGACAACCGAGGGTACAATGGGTCTGCACCTCCATAGATATCCCAAGTGAGCGTCCTCACATACCCTCCACTTTACGAGTACACTGCGAAACCTACGAGTATCAACGATCCTATTTAACACGTCATCCGTAGCGAAGCCCATTTCGGAACTATCCATACAACTTCCGTCTGAAGTCTCCGCGGTTGGGAACTACTCTAAGCAACCATCATAAGTCACAAAGTGTCATCATGCGTCCCGTAACCCGCCTTCAACAGTCCCCTTAATCCGACTTGTTGTTACCTACTCCACCTCTCGAAGTATAGCTATCCATCATCGAAGCCATCACTTCCCATCAAAAAATTATCATCGTCGAATCATAAAGTCATCGCGTCGAAGCGTCGCATCTTCGCTTCACTGCCAAACCCACTCGTCGAAGAGCCATATCATCTAAATCGAACGGATGAACGAACCATGGCATCGTGCTCCTCAAAGCCTCTCCATCGTCCATATCAAAATTGGCCAAATCAGCCATCATCAATAGTGGTATATATCGACCACTCTAGAGGAATCGATAACGACCAATTTGGTCATGTATTTATCCAAAAGTGATTAAATACAAACCAAATGTAAACGTCCGACATCTTCCTTGAAGTTCGAAGCACATACCAAAGTCCGTAGTCTTTCACCTTCAGATCAGTCGGCATGCACCAATACTCCACATATTTATCCCATCCATTTGAGTTTATCATCGTTCATGCACCCAATCAATATGCACGAAACTCTATCACATCATTTGAGTCCCCATCAAGTGTGCTTTCGATTGATATACACTAAACTCTATCTAGTGAGATTTTCTTATATCGCCTTCGAATGGCGTTTTCAACCAACAAACAAGCAGACATGCAACAACAAGCATAGAAATGTCTATAATAGCATACATATATCTATAATAACGCAATACAATCCATCCAAAACAACCAATGTGGGATAAATATCAGTAATAGCCTAAATCTATCAATATCGGCAAAATAGTGTGTCAATAGGAAAAATGTGCTATTTAATTTAAAAACATTTTAAAACACATTTAATTCTTTTTGTAAAATAAGATATAGATTTAACTATTTTAGAAATCACGTTCTAAAGTTAGAAAACATTTCAAAACGTTGTTTTAATACTATACTAACAATCATAGTATGGTGCTAGACAATATCACTCACCTCAACCAAATCTGTCAAAACCATCGCCAAGTAATAGAGTTCTCCATCACGAGCGCAACGCAAGAAACGTTGTCTGAAACGGACCTCGTATGCAAAAGATACAGACGATATAAGAAATTGATATATATATATATATATTAATTAACTAAATAATTAATCAACCTAATCATTAATTAATTAATATTAATAAACTCTCATAATTACCTTGTCCTATTCACGTTGTTCATGCAAGCTTTGTTTTTCCATGTCAATATTCCATTTTCACGTCCTCTCTCATGTCCAACTTTCTATTTGCTTTTCTTGTAGCCAACTAACTCCACCTACCCACTCGACTTACTCTTCCACCACGCAATCACATCCCAACCTTCACAGCAGCCGGACCTCCTATCACCTCCACACCTTCTCCCAGCTCTGCCTAGTCACCCACGACCTATGACCCTGGCCTGCCTCCTCTGCTTTTGGCCTATCACCTCGCCACCATGAGCTGCTCGCATTTTGTTTCTTTTTTTTTTCTTTTTTATCTTCTTCTTTTCTAGTTCACTACCTAGGACAGCCAACACCGCACTGACCCTGCCGCACCACCCGGCACCTTTACTGACGACCATGCCACCCAGTGGCGGAGCTAGAAATCTTTACTGAGGGGGTTACCTTTTGGAAGTATATTTAAAAACTTTAGGTCATTGTTTGATAGTTGTCAAAATTATACTTTAAAATTTCTACTCAAGAGCTGTAGTGGTTTTTTCCTTCTTACAAGATTTAAAATAAAAAATTATCAGATTTGATTAAGAACATAGTTGATTTATAGATATATAAAAATGAATACAATGCAAAGGATGAAATCATCATGAAGAACTTCTTCTGTAAGTAACAGATTTTAAGCTGTTAAAAGCTTGCATACTTGAACAAAATAAAGAAAGAAAGTTTGCATACTTTATACGTACACAACAAAGAAATTGACCTTAATGTAAAGTGTGATGCTATCCACACCCCAGTTTCCTCTTCTGGCCACCTTTAAAATTTTAATAAATGTGATTATTTTTTACCTACTTCTGGCCACTAATTCTTTTCTTTTCGCTCAGTCATTCACAGCCGTTCTTGTTTCCTTCTCTAACTACGTATTCTCTTAGATATCAAACCCTGAACCCTAAGAAAAAATATTTTTTTTACTGAATAGAGGATGGAAGATGAAGATAAAAAAGAGGTTAGTTTTTTTGTCATGTTGTATAGTCTATTATATTGTTGTTTAGAAAATTTTGTTTAGGTTTTTTTATTGCTTAGGGTTTCTTATTGATTTTTGTAGGAAATTTCTTCCAATCCCCTGGATATTTCAAGTTTGGAGGACATTAAATTTGATGACATTGTAATAGAGAATGGCGGTGTAAGTTATTGAGTTTTAGGGTTTGTTTTAATTGTACAACGTATATGTACCGTTTTACAAAATTTTGTAGTTAAGTTGTATTTTCCGTTTCATAGATGGAGAATTTGAATAAAAATAAATTTTAGAGTGCTCTTATTGTTTCAGCTGAGAACTATGTGGATGATAGCAATATAATGCAAATCGATCAGATGACTCAGAAGATATAAAAGTTGATTTGACAAATCATTTTACAACCGATGAAGTATTCATTTAGTACTTAATTTACAATCGCTAATGTACTTATAAATGAATTATGTTAACGTTTTGTTGTTAAACTATGTGATTTCAGGTATTTGATTCGCAGAGCACATTGATCCGATGGTGTAAAACAACAGGGAAAAAGTTGAATGCCGTTTTCGTAATTCTAAAGTCCGATAAATTAGGGCCTGGAACAAAACCAAGGTTACAGTTGAGGTGTGAAAGAGATGGAGTTTATCGTAGTCATCAGCCAAAGGCAGCAAAAAGGAAAACACTGTGAAACGATCTAAAGCTGGCGCTACTAGGAAATGCAACTGTCTGTTTCGATTGAAGGGTGTGTATGTAGACGAAGATAAATGGAAAATATTTGTAATCAATGGAGTACATAATTATGAACTTCCTCACTCTTTAGAAGGACATCCATACACGACACGGTTGATGGACATGGAGAGAAAAAATCTTAGAAGACATGAGTATTGCAGGCGTTCCTCCAAAAGAGGTATTAGTTACCATTAAAAAGTCCTTTCTAGAAAATTTCTCAACTTTGAAGACTATCTACAATGCTAAATATAAAATGCAACTATCAGCGATGGAGTGTAGATCCGCGATGCAACATTTAATGAAATTGCTTACAGAGAAGTATTATGTGTATTTTGACCGAGCTGATGCAGAAACCGATCATTTGATAGATATAATGTGGTCTCATCCAGAATCGTCCGTATTGTGTAAGTGTTTTCCATCAATCCTTTTGCTTGATTGTACATAAAACGAATCGGTATAATATGCCTTTGTTGGAAATGGTTGGTATGACTTCTACGGGCCGAACATTTAGTATTGCTCATGCATTTCTTGCACACGAGAGGGAGGAATGGGTGCTAACGAAGTTAAAACATTTTTATTTACCCGATAAAGAACCCGAGGTAATAGTTTTCGATAGAGAATGGGCATTGATAAATGAAATCAAGAAAAATTTTCCACATACAAAGTTGATGATGTGTTTATGGCACATGGGAAATAACGTCATTATGAATTGAAAACCGGAGTTTAAAACAAATGTTGTGTTAACTATTGATTGTAAATGGTTAATAATAACGAGTCTGTTATTATTCTTGTTTGGTTGTTTGATTTGTGCTCGGCCAGTTTATGAGCAATAACTTTGATGTTTAGTTAAAGGGAACTTACACCACCTTTTAACTTAGGATTGACATTTAGTGACTTTTTGGTTAAAAGGAAATAACACCCCTTTTAGCTATCTCATTTGATTAAGAGGGAGCTTCACCCCTTTTGGTCATATTCTCCTTTAAAGATGATGGGTTTAAGTTATGATTTGAATGGAAGTTTTAAATCTTTATTTAAAGTATTTTAAAGGAGCATCAAAATTTATATAATGATTTAAATGGGTTATTTATGGAAAGTAAGTAGTCCTATACTTTGCACTAAAAGCCGATGAGTAGATTGATCCTCTATTTGTGAGATCTGGAACCAAAGTGTCTAGGCAAGGCTAGGAGCAACCAGTGCCCTGACTTACCTGGCTTTGTTTCTAGGCGAGGGGTAGAGTAACTCGAGAATGTCGGAAACATGACAAGTGTAGGAGATTTGATTTACACGAAAGATCTTTATAATTATAATGGAAAACATTCGCATTTCTTATATACAATTGTTTTTGACCCATCTAAGTATGCTTTTGAAATATGAAATCCTCCCAAATGTTTTGTGAATATACTTATATCGATGAGATAAGTATATGGATATTTTCCAAGCATTGAAAAAGTATAAGTTTTGATTTCCATATACGATTGTTTTGTTATCCCCGATAGTTGATATCTTGACTATCAATTTCGATACCCTTCTTCCTTTTGTTTTTGTTTCGTCAATCTAAGACAATTTGTTGCTCATTTAGAGCATTGATATCCTTTATCGGAAATGACTGAATAAAGAGCGAGTGGGGGCCAAGCTATGTGGGGTTGCTCTCATTAGGGTATTTTCACATCTACTCTAGATTGGTTTCGGTTGTAGGCGCACAGAGATGTGAAATACTCGGATACTCGGTAAGGTTGGCGGGGTTCGGGTTGGAGGTTTCCGAGAGCCATCGTAGTTCTCAAGTATATTTTCTAGAGGTATACTTTCGATAAGGGGGGCGCACCCTCCCAGTCATTGTTGGAAAAAATTCCTTTTCCTTATTTTTGATTCAAAACTTTAGATTGATTCTTTCTTAATTTCATCGGGAAGCGTCTTGCGCTCTTCGCGATGTTTAATTATCTGCATCCATTCTTTTATACTTGGATGTTGTCCTTGTGAGGGAAAAACCCATTCTGCATTTTTGCGATGTGGTCTCACTAGTTACTTTGTGTGTTCTATTTTTGGAGTTTACTCATACCGGACTTATTGTCTGACCCGAATTGTTTGTTTTCCCTAAACGTTCGGGTACTCATTTATATTTGAGTAGTTCAGAAATGACAGGTTTCTTTGGGCTCTTTTGAAGATGGTGGATGAGCAGGAGGCTCTTTATCTATCTAGCTATTTATTTCCGCTGTTATGAGATGTTGGCTCTATGTATGTATATTTAAAGGCAGGTTGTTATAATTGCCTAGACTGACAGTAGTACTTTTGTTGTAACTCTGATAACTCCATGTTGGTGAGTAACCTTATGTACTGTTTTATTTTTATGTTATATTTAACCGTTCCGTTGTGAGATTATTGTCCCTTTCTTATATTTTACCCCATGACAACTCGTCTTTCAGATACTTGGGCAACGACACATGAATACCATGGATGTATTAAGTGTCGTTCTCAAGGGTCAGAAAGATGGGTCGTCACAGTAGCCCTTTTCACATAGTTGACTTATGTTAAGTAAGTTGTGTTTTAGTTTCCTAACTAACAGAACATCAGAAATAATAGGAGTTTTAAAGTTACCAACATTGCCGATGCCAATCACATATCCTTTTAATTGTCTCCAAAGTTGACCATTCCTCAATCTTCATAAATTATGTCATTCAGTATCTCTGCATTACCAGTCATGTGTCTTGAGCATCCACTACCAAGTATCCATTTTTTTTTCTTGATTTGCACCATGTGTCCATTGAGTGTTGATTCTCCAAAAGCCATATAACATATTTGTTCCTGCACAACACACTAATTCGGTAGATAGCATGGTTTTCTATAATAACAATATGCAAACTTATGAGACAATCATGATTTGGATATTTTTGAACTACTGTTAACAAAATCTCCAAAAATTGCCATTTTAAACTTTTTCAAAATTCAGATTATGATAATTTTGAAAACCAATGCTCTGATACCAATGTAGGAAATGCGGATTACGGATCTTAAGGTAGAATTAACACTTGAGGGGGGGGGTGAATAGTGTTTAATTAATTTTATGAATCGTTTTGAAATCTTTTCAAATTAAATCCGAACAGATGCAATTCAAAAACACAGAAATAAACACAGAATCAGACACAGATGCAAATAGTAAATAAAAGTAGTAAAGGAAAGAACACACCGGAATTTTATACTGGTTCGAAGTTACCCTACATCCAGTCCCACACAATTTCTTGTCCAGATTTCTTTTCAAATATAATGTCGATATTACAACCTCAATTTCAAGGCCACGAGATACACCCTCCTCTCTCCGAGTCCTGGTCAAACTCTCTTGATTTAACCAGGCTACAAGATTACCTAATTGATCTACGGGCTACGATCACACCCAATTAATTTACGGGCCACAATCACACTGTTTCCAATCACACTTTGATAGAGAGAGACTCAATACACTTCTTTGATTACAAATGATCATATAACTGTGAATAGCACTGAGATCTTTGAGAGAGAGTGGCAGAGAATCAAACTAGAGA
The DNA here is from genome assembly GCA_030737815.1 of Allium fistulosum. NCBI lineage: Eukaryota > Viridiplantae > Streptophyta > Magnoliopsida > Asparagales > Amaryllidaceae > Allium > Allium fistulosum. The sequence goes on along the minus strand of CM060904.1, from coordinate 170,030,922 downwards.
TGATCGATTTTTATTCGCTTAGAATTTTGGCAGAGTTTTGTTAAAGCATTTGAAATATAAGAGAATATTTGAGTGGAGAAGAAGGAGTGAAGAAATGAAGAAAACCCAACTTAAAATTCGTTGAAAACAACTGGTATTTATAGGACAACAACGGTCAGGTCCATTCGCAAAAGGTTATGACGAATAGACACTTTTTTTGAAAATTTGAATTTTAAATTCTATAGCTACCATGTCGACATGGGGGGATGAGGGATTTCGACATTCTTATGTTGATTTTGAAAATAGATTTTTCTTTAAAATGATTTCTATTCTAAAACTTGTCAAAACAATTTCTAAACTTTGTAAACCATTTTGAATATAGTTTAAACTTATAAAAGAGTTTTAGAAAGTAACCTTAAAATATATAATCTATAATATAAAAGTAATATTAAAAACTAAGTATAAATTTATTTAAAATATATTAAAGCTAAACTATTAAAATCAAGAGATAGTTTAAAAAAACAAGAGATGATTTTGAAATTAATATGATTAAAAATTGTTTTTGAATTACGGCTAAAATATTTAAATTGATAGAGATGACTTTAAAAAGATAGTTTTGAAAAAATAAATCATTTTGAAAATTTCGTGGATTCCATTCCACTAGAGAAGGTCGTGGGTTTCATCCCACTAAAGAGGTCATGGGTTCCATCCCACTATTAAAGCGAGAAGGTGGATTTCATTCCACAATTAAAATCAGAATAAAGATTTTAGTGCTATTATGAAGTTTTAACATAAATCTAGACTCTATTACTTATCTTGATATCTTGAACTCTTGATAATCTTGATATCTTGAACTCTTGAGACTCATGAGTCTTCAGTCTTGATTTCTTCGGTCTTGGATTCGCCAGCCTTGAATCTTTATACTATACAGTCTTCATTCTTAGTGTATATATATATATATCCTGCATTTACATATATATCTAGACAAGAATATTAGTATTTATATTTTATAACAAGTCCTAAGGTTGTTGTCATCAAAACCATCATCTTAGGAACTAACAACTCGGCTGTGTTAAGGACGACTTCTAGCTCCCTTTCATGGTCGACTCACCTTTCTTCATGATTGCTTGGTTCGCTTGAGGATGAGAGCGGAAGAATTCAAATGGTGGTTTAGGTTTGAAAATAAACGACCGAGAAGAGAAGAGAATTGGGGTCCCGGTTTGGGTTTGAAAATAATGGATGGTGTAAGGAAGTGGAGAGGGGTAAAAGTTGGGGCGGCCTTTAGTTGAGGTGGCCATAAGAGGAAATTGGGGTATGAATAGCAACACACAACGTAAATTGAGATGAATTAAACCATGTGGTCCTACTTAATAAAGAATAATAGTTACACAATCAGTTCCTCTTTCCTTCTCTCTCTTCTTCCTCTTGCTACTTTTGACCGTACTTTTTTCATTCATTTTTCTAAGCAGTGAGCACAATTTTCTGGGAGGGTCACTTGCCTACCCCAGCTATAAGGTAGCTCCGCCCCTGATGCCACCTGAAGTGGCCAAAAACATGACCAAAACCGATTTCTTCTTCAAACTTTTCAATCAAACCGCCACCGCTCCGATCATCTACGACTCGGGAAATCTACGTATCTGTACTCCCCTCGCCAATACGAACAAACCCATATAAATGGTTTCCCATTCGGATCTCCTCCAAAAATCATTGTTTTTGCCGAATTTGCCATTTTGGCCGGCACAGTTAGATCTGGGTCGATCTGATGCCGTAGTTTCATAGCTCTCAGAAAAATAGAGTGACCCGACTCTTAATTGTCCAAAACAGTGTCCGTTTAATTGAGAAAGAGGATGGGAAAAAATATGGAAAGGTGGGTTTTGATGGAGAAGAAGAAATGTGAAGGAGAAGGTGAAAGTATGCAGCCAGATAAAAGAAATGGAATATTTATGAGGGATGTGTAGGGTTAGGGTTAGTGTGTATCAATTTTTCTCTAGTTTTAAAATTTTCAACGTACGTTTTATGCTTGTGTGACATCTAGGAATGTCCACTTGGGACGATTCTTTAAACGCATGAAACATTGCATTTTTCTCGTTCTAATGGCACAACTTTCATCGAAATCCGAGACAGTGCCCCAGGATGCTATTTTTGGACGTTTATAAGTTGTACGGGCTGCTGGAATGTCCGATCTCAAAAATTTTCGATTGTGCAGCTCATAGACTTTCTCTTTGACCCTTGAACACTTTCCGTTAGTCCAATACCTTCGATGCGTCGATGCGCATTTATTGGCGTAATAAGTGTAACTATGAAAAACACCAAAAATAAATCGGTGTCAAAATCATCCAGAAAAATTACTAAGGGTCAAAAATATCAATACTCGACAGCGTCCGAAGTTATAGAGTCATAGGTTGAATATGAATTTAAAAATAATATTTTACGATTCTCTAATACGTAAAATATGGGTCGTTACACTCTCCCTCACTTTAGGAATTTCGCTCCCCAAAATCCCAGAATTAAACAAGTCAAAACAAGTTATAGTTATCCTGCATGTCGAACAACCATATGCGCATAACTAATCGTATCAAATGCCAACAACCAAACATCAAACTAGCATATATATGATCAAACATCAAAAAGTAACATCCATGTATATCCTAGCATGCATGATACGATATAGTATAAGACATCAAATATGATATCCAATACAAAAGTTGATGAAAAATGAAATCTCACCAAGTGAAAAGCTCTAGACAAGCTTTCCTCGTACTCCCATCGGTCTCCCATGTGCAGTCGTTTTCGCTTTCACTTCACTGAACCTTTACTACTCCACCGCCTTCCTCCTAACATGTCTCGTGTCACTTCTATCGGTACCAATAGGTCTATGAGGTGTCAAAGTTTCAGGTTCAGTCTCGATATCATCTAATCAATTTGGTGCCAAATTTCCGAACGCCTCTTGTAAGTTCTCCCAAAACTCACTAGTGGACAACGGGTTTCGACCACTACAATGCTCTTGGCACACAAAGCAATCGCACTATCTATTCCACATATGAATCAACTAATTTGGATGTCATTCTACTGGACTTAACAAATATAAGTCTAGCATTTCTCATTAATCTATCGACTGTGACTCAAATGCTATCATATTCTCTTATTGTCCTTGGCGTTCTATCGATGAGGTCCTTCAATATCGGGAACAAACAATATCTCATCCTTACGGAGCCAACCGTCTCTGTCGAGTCCATACTGCATCACCTCTATAGATACTACTCATTCCTCTAATTTAGCTATTTTCTCTGCTAATCAAGCTCCACGTCTCTGACTAGTACCGATCTGTCTAAATCCAAATACGTTTGATAGTAAAACTGACCATCATCTTTGACACTAACTCGCATCGAGTTCTGCAGTCATAACCAGTGATAAACTCAAGCAATGTCCACTCTAGAAATATCGCTCCTAAACTGTTATGTTTTCCACTCAAAGCATCAAAGACTACATTTCCCTTACGAGCGTATAGGAAATGTCAAAGTCGTAGAAGGTTAAGAATTCTAACCATCGCTACTGACGAAGGTTGAGATCCTTCTTGGAGAAGAGGCACTTCAATGACGTGGAATCGCTGAACAACTCAAACCTCTCTCCTAATAGATAGTACCTCCAAATCCCCAAAGCAAAAACTATCTTCATCAACTCTGAATCAAGAGTCAGATACTTCCTCTCGTGCGGTTTTGGTTGTCGACTAGCTTATGCGACAATCTTACCTTTCTGCATCAATACCCACACCTAGTTATGTACCACAAGTGTGTGTACTATCAACTCCTCATTCTCATTCAGAATGAGTAACATCGATGCACTCGTCAACCCCTTTAACAGACTCACTAATGCATGTCTGCACCTCGCTTCTCAAATGAAAATTTGATACTCCCTCATCAAATCGGTTAATGGTGTTGCTATCTTTGAGAAGTCCTTGATAAAACATATATAACATCTCACCAATCCAAGGAAACTTCTCATCATCAGTTGGTGTTTTCTCAACACCTCAAACACAATCATCAATCATGTCTTGTGCTCCTCTTTCATCCATGAGTACACGAAAGTATCATCAACAGGCACAAGCACGGACTTACTCAAGTGGTTCCTCGAAACACGGTTCAAGAAATCAACAAAGCATGTCGACATGTCGGTTAGCCCGAACGACATAACCGACCAATCAAAAATCAAGGTAGCGTATGAAACGTTGTATTTGACACACTCTCTAGATACTCTCACTGGATGAAACCCCATCTTAAGGTCCAACTGAGAGAACACCTTCACGCTATAGAGCTGATCGAATAAGCCACCAATAAATGGGAGTAGCTACTTGTTCATCATCTCACTCAGCTTACGACAGTCAACATACAACCTCAAAGAGCCATTCGCCTTAGTAGGGAACACTATAGGTGCATCCCACTCAAGTATGTTTCTACGAATGAACACTCGCATCAATAGGTCATCCGCTCGCACCTTTAGTCTCCTATGATCTTTGGGTATCATCTACCTTAAAGGCATAACTACTGGTCTAACACGTCTAACTAGATCGATATAGAACTCAATCCCTATATGGTGGTAATCCGGTCACCTCATCGAATGTGCTCGGACACTCTCTAGCTAAAGGCATAGATGAAAACTCATACTGTGGGATATCGAGCGAATATAGAAAGCTAACCATCACCACATCATCAGGTGGGCAGCCGAACACTATCTTTCGCTCATCATGAGTCACTATCGTCAACAACGGCCTCTCGCAATCCATCACTATTCTGTACCCCTTTAACTAGTCAATTCCTAGACTATAGTATCGAATCCAGTTAAACCCAAAACAAATTAATAACAAACAAACAAACAAACATTCATGACTCGATAAGGCTAAGTGTAGACAAACCATGTTGTAAAACTCCCCCATTTCGAGGTCCGAAACTAAGCGCTACAGATGCTGCAGTCATCCATAGTATTAATTTTCGGTGAAAAAATACGGGATGTTACACGTGTATAGTCTGATTGAGCCCCCAATAAGGTTCGTCATAATTTAAAAAGGTTGGTCAACAATTTTGGGTCTCAATTCCAGTCTATCTACAAATCACTAGATATGAAGGAATGTGAAGCCTCGACGTCAAATAAACCACATATGGAATCGCCATAAGTGGAAATCATAATCTAGATAGTAATTTCATTTCCTTTCTCTTTAGACGATGGAGAACTCGACGAAATTGGAATGACATTCAATGCATATGCTTTCACTATATGTCCATACTCAGTTGATTCGGGACAATTCTTCTACACTAGATATAGGCTCTCACATCATAAAACCTTTTCGATCAACTTGCCGAAGTCCTCATAAATCAATCGCTTCCCAAGATGATCACTCAACCCAATGATAGATTTTCCATCCTTTCTATGTGGAGTATCAATGGAAGACAGACCAAACTTCGATAGCACATCGAATTCAGCCATATACTCCAACATAGACATATCGCCTTACTTCGAGTCGATGAACTTCCTAAACAACACCGACTTCTGAGAAGTCGAGGTAAATTTCTCTCTAACGTGAACTATGTACTGATCTTGAGTAAAATGATCCTCGGGAATCGAAGCTATAAGGATACTCCACCAGTTCATTGTTCATTTTTGGAGTCATCTAGAGGTCAACTTCTACCTCATTGCATCATCTTACTCCAAGTCATCGAAGTTCCTTTCATAAGTATTCATTTCATCTTGCACCTCAATAGCTGACTCCATTCCCAGGAACGCACTGCCTCTTAGACCCACATAGTCTTTATACAGCTCGGCAAGTCGACTTTAGGCATTTTCACTTGAGCACCATAATCATTTAGAGTGACTAGGGCATTCTAGATAATCTTTTGCACCATCTCTGCAAACATATTATGTAACTCAAGGTTAGTGTCCCTCGATCCCGCCCACTCTCAACTTCGGAGATGGAGTTAACAACAACATTTCTCATATGTCAGATCATTTCTATTCCATAATAAGGATGATCAGTCTCCCATAAAGAAAAATGCATCAATAATGCTCGCGTGTGAAAAACAACTTATATACTATATATACTACTATATAGTTTTGAAAATAAAAATACATAATAAATATACACTCTCTCTCGTACATAGGTATATTCTCGATCCAATCTAAGGTGACAACTCTTGCCCTATTTCTACTGGATCATGGTATCAACTCAGGTTAATTATGTAACCTAAGCTCTGATACCAAATGTGACGACCGTCCTACACCACCAATGCTCATATAACCAAATAGTGCGCTGCCGGAGCATCCAGTTGATGTGGGACGATTGTTAAGGGAGAGAAAAAGAAATAGAGAAAATGAATAGAAAAGAAGAGAAGAGAATAGCAGAGAAGAGCAAGAAATAAAACATCACACAATCACATAACTTGTCGTGTATCTCATAGCGCATCAGATAAGATATAATAGTCATCCTAGCTATAAAACATGCAAGATAGTAAAAACTATATAAACCACATAATCAGAGTATATAGGCTCATACAGTTATACAAAACAATAACGGAGTTTATGCAACTGATAAATTGTCTCTAATAATAGTAAATTAACATTGTCAAGGCTTCACGGTGTCACATAGCGGAATAACCATTAATAAGTTCAAAATATAAATATGTGAAAGCGTCGCCTCCTACCAGTCCACCTATACAGCTCTAAGTTTTGTTTAAACCTACTATTAGTTTACTCATTTAAGAGTGCTCGAAACAATAAGAAGAAAAGCATAAAACCTCGAGTCAGACAACAGTCTGGTGTGAGTGATAAATAATCTCAAAACCCTATAAATGTCGATATAGTACATGGAACATAAGGTATGGAGAATCATACCTGGCATGTCCCTACACTAGACATTATCTATCATATCACTATATGTTAAACTTAATGAATGGTTGGTTTCATTTGAGGGGAAAACTATTATGGTAATCTGTACGATCTCAAAAAGGTGCTATTATATGTCACTCTTATTTTTTGAATTTCTCACGCTGGTTTACCAGACTGATCCAGGTATTATTTTCTTATAATGGTCGGGTTAGCCCCGTGTATGTTTCCAGCTTTAGCTATGGACGCTTTGGAGCTTATGAAGAAGAGCTGGATGATTACCTTCAATAGTATTCTTATTTCCGCTGCATTTCTATGTCGTGTATATTAGCATTGTGAGGATAGGCAGTTATAACTGTCCATGTTGATGATAGTACTTAGGTTTTAGTAACTCTGAAATTTCTATATTCGGAGTAACCTTTTGTACTAATCTTTTGATATTATATATTACCATTCCTTTGTGAGATTCTGATGTCATGTTCTTCCTTTCCCATTCTATTCTTCTTTTTTATTTTACCTTGACTTACTATCTTTTTGGCACTTGGGTGCCCGGCACACGAATACCGTGGATGTATGTAGTATCGACATTCGAGGGTCGATAAGTTGGGTCATTGCATTTGGTATCAGAGCCCATGGCTTTGGTTGGATACTGTTCATTAGTGATAGGGTAAGCAACACCCTAAAACGAGTCGAGTGTATTATACATATGAGAGTGTATTTTTATTTTGAAAACTATACTTTTAAATTATTCTTTAGGAATATCTCTTTCTTAGAATCCTTTCTTTGAAATAACTTTATCCTTCAGTTTCCTATAGCTGTTGCGCTTTGATTAGGTAGCAAGAACCATGGATACTAGAGCTTCTAATGCTTAGAGAGTTGTAGTAGAAGAAGTGGTGCAGGTTCGACCATGGAAAGACTTTGCTTTAATATGGCATAAGTTTGAGATATTAGGCAGAAAGAGGTTCAACGGCACTGAGACTATCATCGAGGTCCAGGCCTGGATTAGTCTATGCAACATGGTATGTAAGGATATGATGGATCATACCCAAGGAGCATTCAATGATATTATAGGCACAGAGAGACTATAACAAAAGCCTGAGACCTTATAGAGAGAAAAACGTTCTTAAAAAAAGAAGAGACTATCAATTAAACCATAGACCTTATAGAGAACCTAAGATGCTGCGTCTCCGGTTTTATTGATAGTCTCTCCTTTTTTGAGAAGGTTTTTCTCTCTATAAGATCTCTGGTTTTTGTTATAGTCTCTTTCGAGTGTTCGACTCCAAGGACATTTTTATCTGCACCGTCCAGAGGCAACAAGCGAAAGTTTCAGCTGTCGAGAGCTATTTCTAGTTTAACTTGTTATAAGTGTGGGAAGAAGGGACATCTTACTACAAGCTGTAGGTCGGGTAAGTGAGGCAAGTGGCAAAAGCACTGTTAGTGAAGGCGCTGATTGCTAAGGTACCAAAGTTTGAGTCATTAACAGACAAGGCACGGTTGGGATTTAGGATTTGCTACAACTGCCATCAACCCGATCATATAGTTTGGAGTTGTTCAATGCTTCAGATAGGACAATAGCCTAGGCATTTGCAGTTACTTCAGCACCTTCAACTTTTGAAGCCACAAAGGGGAAGCGGATTCTTAAGGGTATACTATCTGTTTATAGTTTAGCTTTGCGTACTTGGTTTGATATCAGAGCTTCTCATCGATTCATATCACATAAACTTGATGATTGTTTAAATCATGCTCAGTCAATTTAGGAGCATTGGTTGTTATTGATTTATACTTAACTGGTTTATGAGCAGTTTCACCTTTATACATCATGGGTTGGGTAGATAGTAATTATGGATACAATGAAATGAACACCTTGTGAATTAAGTTTCATGCTTTAACTATAAGGCATTCGGTGATAATGTTGCGTTAGAAGTTAAAATTTAGTAACAGATGTTTATTGTAATCAAAAGGAAAAGATAGAATATTTTGGGAATAAATATTTGTGAAAAGATTTATATAAGGAGATTTTATATGAGTATAGTTTATAAAATATGGTTTACAAACAAAAAGGATTTAAATAGGGAATTTGAGAACTTAAATCCCAGTATTTTTAAAATGTTTTTCAAGTTTTTGGAGAAAAAATAATAATATTATTTGAAAGTAAAAATTTGGTAAATTGGTTTAGCAAATTGAGGTAATGATACTTAGTATTATTATATGAAGTGTTTGATACATCTTTGGAATGATTTTGGTTAAGTACCAAGAGTATGGTTTGGATGTACCAAACTCACTTCTGTCGCTTGAAAATAATTTCGGTGATGGCTGTAGCATCATCGGCGTTAATTTTCAGGTTTCTAAGTGTGGAATGCTACAAAGTTGTTTTGATTAAAAGAATTTTGATTTAAATTCCGAAAGTATGATTTGGTATACAAAAGTTATATGTACATATTATTTCAAAATGATTTGAACTGAAAACCGGTGTTTAGTTCTAAAGTTTTCTTGTTAAGTTATTTCATGGACACATATAGCCTCATTTGGAAAGTATGGTATGTGCATCATAATATGATATATTGTTTGGTAGTTTTCATTTGTTAAAATGAAACGTGATTTTTGGCGGTTTTTGGTAGTCAGGAAATTTCAGATTGTTATAGAACTTGAAACTAAGTGTTTATGAAAATATAAAGTTGAGTTTATATAACACTTGAATTAAGAAGGTAGTAATTTAAAATAAATTTAAATTTTTTTAAACTTACTTGTTAAGTAAAACAAAGTAATGTTTTGTATATGCTCTTAGGATGTAATGGAGTATTATACAAGTATGAACTTAAGTTATAAAATGTGGATAAACTTGAAGTTGTGTTTTATGAAATGATTCATAAATGATTTTAGTCTTAAAAGACATATTATTTGGATAAATGAATGTGATTAAAAAGGAATTGGTGTGAAATGACCCTCCTCTTTCTACCTTAATTTCATAAGGATTTTTTTTTACTTCATCAAAGGGAATTTAAATCAAATAGAAATCAAAATGCCATACAAGCTATTGACATAGCCACTTATTCCTTTTCTAAGAAGGCAAATTAGGCAAAATCAGCAGTTCAGACGTCTAAATTCTTATGACAGGCGTCTAAACTTAATCCCAGACGTCTAGCTAATTATGACAGACGGCTCAGAGATCTAAAATTGAAACAGAGAGAAAAAGAAATTTTGAACTAAATTCAGACATCTAAATTTTTGTGACAGACGTCTACATTTAACCTCAGACGTCTAAATTATTATGACTGACGTCTAAGTTTAATCTCAGACGTCTAAATTATTATGACTGACGTCTAAATTTGATCTCTATGTACATGCATATGCACATTCAATCTATATGTGTCTGGATGTCCACCTACACTCATTTGCACTTTTAAGTTTGATTTAAACTTCCTTTGAACTATCAGAGTCATTTTTTTTCTTTCAAACAATTCAACCAGGATTCAAAACTTATTACCAATATAAATATATCAGTGCATCCCTAGTAATATACACATACATATGAGGATGTACGTGTTTCTCTTGTTTAAATTCAGAGTATATATATTTTTGTTAAACAAGAGTATCCTGCTTGATTTGGATTCTAGCAGTTCTGACTAAAGCTAATTACTATATACTTTTGAATATTTGTAACAAGTCAGTAAATCCTATGCATATCTAATTTATATGAACTTAAAAATATCCACAAGAATAATTCCAGGTTTTTATAGCTAAACTCAGATTTTTAACCTTCAAACTTAAGGTTTTAAGTAACTTGAAATTAACTAATACAATATATGTACATATACATATCCATTTCTAAAATACAGGCATATATCATTTACAGATTTTCACCATAATACTCAAATACATATTTTCTTGCAAAAATTCAACCAAGTCTTTAGATTAATCCCAAACTTAGTACATCACTAGATTCATTTAGAACAACCAATAAATCCAAGCCTTTAAGACCATTACATCACAACCAAAACAGAACTATAAAAACTCCCCAGATTACATGCAAATATTTCATTCTAAGTTCTTATTCAATTCTAATTTAGCATGCTTATATAATCACTTTCATTAGCCACAGCAGCTTCCTATTTAGATCCAGCATTCCCTGAAAGAACATTAGAGGCTGCCCCATTTTAGATGAGACACCCCAGATGCCATAAGCAAACAAGGGTCAGATACAAGATCTGGTATGAGTAAAATCAAAAATTCCATGATATTAAGTAAATGAGTGAGACATAAATATTTTGTACAAGTGGGCATATCTTCTTTGAACAATTTGCCTGACTTGTTTATGATATACTTGTGCATATATGATCAGTATTTAAGACTAATCATGTACACACATTCAACCATGCAAACATACATTTCAAATAGAAATACTCAGGAACTATCATAGCTCCAGACCAACCATCTTAGGAATAACTCAAGTTCCTACTTCATCAATTTAAGGTTGCATTTACCAAATTAATTCCTAGCCTCATCTGCCATAAAGGAATCACGGGGACACATTGCAATAAAATAATTCACAATATTGCACAAAGATCTCAGGGCTTAAACAAACCATGTGCCAACTTGCATACTTCAAATATGACAAGCATTCCAGCAATCTTCTTGGCTCACAATCCTTAGTTTATTTACTAAGTGTTCATGTTTAATCCTATGGTGAGATAGCTAGGTGACTAAATCCCAGTATACATGAAACATTACATAGAGTTTACAAGCATAACTCAAGAACAATCTAACATTCATGTCCAGGGAAAATCATATTTTCAAGTATTTTGGCTTAAAGAAAATACAAGAATATTTACAACTGGGAATAAAGACTAGGCATGTGGGTTATTATTGTTTCATAAGCAACCATGTTTGAACTAAATTCAAGATCTAGCTTAAACAAGATTTCTGGCTCATGGATTTTATATTTGATCAAGGGTTCAGCACTTTTGGATATTTCCATTGCAACCTTGAATCTTTCATTTGAGCCTCAGCACTTACACAAGTGTAATGCAACTCATATACATTTTGGTTTCTATGTTTTCCATGCCATATCTAAACCAGTTACAAGTATTCTCTATTTACTTTCATGATTTCATACTTTTACCTTTCTGGGTGTAACCAAACAGAGCAAAACACTCAAACATCAAAGCAATCAAAACATCCAGAAACACCCATTAAAACATCCATTGAAGCATCCATTAAAACCATAGTAATGGAATCAAAAACATGTAGAAAAATAACATAAATCTGGCTGCCTCATAACAGGACTTAATGCCATGGGTTTAGTGAGATTACTCACTTGAATATTTCTTCTTATAACTCCAGAAAATCCCTGAGTGTATTTTCTCTTCCTTTAAAATGTTTTCTTCTTTTCCTATTATAAGTAGCTCGGGTAAAACAATTTCTCTGGCCATAACTACTTATTTATAAACATATTTTTGCTAGGGTTTTTCTCAAGACAAAATTCCATTTCTGTCCTGGCTAGCATCATGCATTGTGTGTTTGCATTTTCTCATTTTTTTTATCCCTAATTACCCCCGGTCATATTAACCAATTAAAGGCTGCATTTTCTTTTCTTTACTTTTTTAGAAAATGGCCACTCACCTAGTCATGTTAAAAGTGTGACTACCCTATTTTATATTTTAATTATTCCTGAGAATCCCCTTTGCTATTTTTGCCTACACAAGCATATTGACTTGTATTACATTTCATGTCATTTTAATGTTATAGTTTCACTTGCTTATATATATACTTTTCAGTACTTAAAATGTATATTTGTATACATATCTTATCTAGGCTTATTTAATTCCTCTTTAATTTCAGAAACATATGCACCTATATGTATACAGGTTTTCAAATCCTTATAACATATATATGTATAAATTTTTTTCTGGGTTTTAAATAAAATCTGTTTACTGATTTTAAAATAAAACTTACTTTTCTTATTTTCTGGGATGATCCATATAATTCCAGAAATCAAATATCCATATCACAAAATCATGTTTGTAATGCTTTTTTTAATCCTTGTTTTAAATTCAAGAAATCTGGAGTTCTTCCTTGTGCCATATTAGTGTGCACGTGCACACATGCACACATACTTGCACACAATTAATTCCATATATTCTTATACAAATAAATTCAGATATTTTCAAAATTCAACTAAAATAAGATTCCATGAATTTCTGGGGCATTACAATCACCCCACCTTTTTAGGAATTGTGTCCTCACAATTTTTCTCATTTTGACTTTAAACATTTCCAGATTTTATAAAATCTATCAAACATAGCATAAGCAAACAATTCAGCCAAAACAACCATACATATTAAACTTTTTAGGGATTTCGATTTTTACCTTCTACTGCAAAATGCTTAGGGTAATCCATCTTTATCTTATCCTCTAACTCCCATGTACAATCATTAGGGTCTAGGCTCCATTGAACCTTTACCAATTTCAAAGTTTTGCTCCTCAACTTCTTTTCCTCTTTAGCTAAAATCCCCACTGGTTCTTTCTCATAGACCAAATCAGGATTTATTTGCACTTGAGTTGGTTTCTCTAGAATTTCCTCTTTATCATGCACCCATCTCCTAAGTTGTGATACATGAAATACATTGTGCATTGCACTCATCTCTTCAGGTAGCTCCAACTTATATGCTTATTGCTTATGATCCTATTTTTTCCAAAATCTTGTAAGGTCCAACATATCTTGGGGTAAGTTTTCCCTGCTTGCCAAACCTCAACACCTTCTTCATAGGTGAAACTTTGATGAAAACATAATCACCAACTTCATATTCTACCTGCTTCCTCCTCATATCTGCAAACTTCTTTTGCCTATCTTGAGCTGCTGCCATTCTTCTCCTCACCAATTCAATTTTCTCTATAGTCTCTTTAACATACTCAGGCCCTAAGACAGCCTTTTCTCCTGCTTCAACCCAACATATTGGTGACAAACATGGTTTTCCATACAAGGCTTCAAATGGTGCCATACCTATGGTGCTTTGATAACTATTGTTATATGTAAATTCAGCCAAATGGAGGTGATCTTCCCAATTACCTCCAAAGTCCAATGCACATGCCCTCAACAAATCCTCCAAAACTTTAATTATCACTTCAGTTTGACCATCTGATTGGGGGTGGTATGCAGTACTCAAGCATAACTCACTTCCCATGGCTTCTTGAAAGCTCTTCCAAAATCTGGATGTAAAGATTGTGTCCCTATCACTCACTATAGTCTTAGGGATTCCATGCAATCTTACTATTTCTCTCATGAATATTTGAGCTAGTTTAGGTGCATTTCTTTGTGCCTTCACTGGTATAAAGTGTGCCACTTTAGTCAATCTATCAACTATTACCCAAATGCTTGTGTTTCCTCTTTTTGACCTAGGCAGACCATCTATGAAATCCATAGATATATCTTCCCACTTCCACTGTGGTATACTTAGAGGTTGTAATAGGCCTGAGGGTCTTTGGGTTTCTGCTTTGACTTGTTGGCAAGTCATGCATTTTGCAACATGTTTGGCCACATCAGTTTTCATCCCTCTCCACCAATAATCCCTCTTCAAATTTTGGTACATCTTGGTGCTGCCTGGGTGTATAGAATATTTGCTCCTATGATATTCATTAAGTATCTCTTCCTTCAATTCTATATCCTTTGGAACACATATTCTACCTTTATTCCTTAAGTAACCATTCTTATCAATGTGGTAGTTTGCTACTTCTTCTCCTTTTTCTATTAAAGTCTTCTTTTCTAATAAATCTGGATCTCCCCTTTGCATTTTTGCCACTTTCAAAATTAAATCTGATTGCAAAGTTATCAAACTTAATTTTCCTTTACTCCCTTCTTCAATCATCTCCATGTTTACCTCACTGTTTTCCTCAATTTCCAAATCAGTAAGTAGAGATAAATTTCTAAACTCTTCTATCATTAGCATGGCTACTTTTGCATGCTGCCTGCTCAAAGCATCTGCAACCTTATTAGCTTTTCCTGGAGTATAAAGTATGTCTAAATCATATGCTGCTAGAAACTCAACCCATCTATGTTGCCTCATATTCAAATCTTTTTGTGAAAAGAGATATTTCAATGCCTTATGGTCTGTGTACAAAATAAACTTAGCACCTAGAAGATAATGTCTCCAGAGCTTTAGTGCATATACCACTGCTGCCAACTCATGATCATGGGTTGCATACTTTGATTCATGTGGCTTCAATTGTCTTGATGCATAGGCTATAACTTGATCTTGCTGCATCAATACAGCTCCTAGCCCAAAACCACTTGCATCAGTATACACAATCAAATCCTCATTTCCTTCTGGTACTTTCAATACTGGTGCATTGACTAAGGCCTCCTTGATTCTACTAAAGGCTTGTTCACATTTCTCAGTCCATATAAAGGGTTGGTTCTTTCTAGTTAGGTTGGTAAGAGGTGATGACATCTTAGAAAAATCTTTTATAAACCTCCTATAATACCCTGCCATTCCCATAAATGACCTAACTTCTCCCACTGTGCTTGGCCTTTTCCATGCTTGGATTGCCACAATTTTATTGGGATTTACAGAAATGCCTTTGGCAGATATAACATGCCCAAGGAAATGCACTTCTTCTTTCCAAAATGCACACTTAGAAAATTTTGCTTTTAAATCTTTTTCTCTTAATCTAGACAAAACAAGGTGAAAGTGATTTTCATGTTCCTCTACTGTTTTAGAATAGATCAAAATATCATCAATAAAAATCAAAACAAACTTGTCTAAATAATCCCTGAATATCCTATTCATCAAGTCTACAAAGTATGATGGAGCATTTGTCAACCCAAATGGCATGACAAGAAACTCATATAAACCATACCTAGTGTTAAAGGCTGTGTACTTAACACTTGAGTCCTCAACCTTCATCTGATGGAATCCAGATGCCAAGTCTAGCCTAGAAAATATTTTTGCTTCACTAAGTTGATCAAAAAGATCATCAATTCTAGGTAAGGGGTACTTGTTTTTGATAGTGACTTTGTTTAGCTCCCTGTAATCTATGCACACTCTTAAAGTACCATCATGTTTCCTTACAAACACTACTGGAGCACCCCAGCATGAATTCTTGGTCTTATAAATCCTTTGCTTTCCAACTCTTCTAACTGTTTCTTTAATTCCTTCAACTCACTTGGCCCCATCCTAGTGGGTTTCTTAATAATTGGACTTGCTCCTGGTATCAGATTAATCTGAAATTCCACTGGTCTGTGGTGTGGAACACCCTTAACTTCTCCAAACACATCTAAGTATTTGTTAATTATGGGGATTTCTTCAATAGAAGGCTCACTGGAATCCTTACTTAAGTCAATCAAGTGATATAATTTTCTTTCCTTGGTTATTTCACACAAAATTGTGATTCTTTGACCTCTAGAATTTTGTAATGATATGGTGGATGAGTCTAAATTAATTATTGCTTTGTATTGTCTTAACCAGTCTACACCCAATATAACACCTATATTTGGGTAATTTAAAACATATAAATTGGAAATAAAAACATTTCCTCCTATGTTTATTTCCACATCCACACACATCATGTTTAAAACACTAGAACTTCCCAATGGGCTTTGCACTAACAAAGGGGTTTCAACCAGTATGCAATTTAATTTAAGCAATGCAACTAACTCATGGGAAATCAGAGAATGTGTTGCCCCTGTATCATACACTACTGATATGGGTAGGGTACAAATAAATAAAGTAGCTTCCACTTGACCATGGTTTTCTGCATTAGCCTCTACTGTGGATTTGCTTCTGCTTTCCAAACTTGCTAGCTTCCCTTGCTGTTTATACTCAGGGCAGTTTCTCTTGATATGTCCCTCCTTACCACATAGGTAGCATTTGAAAGCTCCTCCCTTCAATTCTGGGCACCTTGGTTTGATATGTCCCTCTTTTCCACAATGATGACATGTTATTTTTCTCATTGTATCAGTGGTCTTAGTATCATTGGTTTTCTTGCCTTCTGTCTCCTCCTTCTTTTTGTCATAGGGATGATACCTTCCCCTATTTTTCTTATTGTTGTTATTCTTAAAATTCTTATACTTCTCCCTTTCCTTGTCATGTTGCTCAAATTTTAAGGCCAGATCAATGATTTGATCAAAAGTTTTATCTGCATATGGCAACATAGCCCTACTAAGCCCTGGGTTTAAACCCTTAATATACCTATCATTCTTTGATGCCTCATCAGCCACAAGCATAGCTCCATACTTAGACAAGTCCTCAAACCTATGAGTATATTCAGTCACATTAAAAGTTCCTTGCCTAAGTCTGATGAATTCTTCAAGCAATAGAGTTTTGGCTGATGCTGGAACAAATCTAGCTTCCAACATCTCCTTGAATTGATTCCAAGTGATCTCATTATCATTTCTTCCAACTATGATCACCTCCCACCAGCTTAAAGCTACCCCTTTCAGTTGTCTTGAAGCTACTTGCCTCTTCCTTTGATCATCCAATTGCATGTCATTGAAAACTCTGTCCACTGTTCTCAACCATGCTTGAATTTCCATCACATTCTCAGTTCCTTCAAAACTCCTGCCTCCCAAATTGGAATAAGTCTTCAGTAGTTTTGAAAGTTCTTCATGTGGGTTCTCAGGCCTATGCCCAATTCCATCCCTTAAAGCCCTCATAAAGTCTTGCATATCAAGCATTTGTGGTGCACTTGATCCTGCATGGTGATGAGATCCTCTTCCTACCATGGTCTGCTAACTAAGTTCTGGGCAAATGGTATTAGTATATTATGAGTACTTCTATAATTAATATTTTCTTATCTAAATTATTTCATCCAAAACAAACAGACAAAATACATTTCTATAATACTTAGCAATCAATGCAACCAAGTGCTCTGATACCAACTGAAATGACCCTCCTCTTTCTACCTTAATTTCATAAGGATTTTTTTTTTACTTCATCAAAGGGAATTTAAATCAAATAGAAATCAAAATGCCATACAAGCTATTGACATAGCCACTTATTCCTTTTCTAAGAAGGCAAATTAGGCAAAATCAGCAGTTCAGACGTCTAAATTCTTATGACAGCCGTCTAAACTTAATCCCAGACGTCTAGCTAATTATGACAGACGGCTCAGAGATCTAAAATTGAAACAGAGAGAAAAAGACATTTTGAACTAAATTCAGACATCTAAATTTTTGTGACAGACGTCTACATTTAACCTCAGACGTCTAAATTATTATGACTGACGTCTAAGTTTAATCTCAGACGTCTAAATTATTATGACTGACGTCTAAATTTGATCTCTATGTACATGCATATGCACATTCAATCTATATGTGTCTGGATGTCCACCTACACTCATTTGCACATTTAAGTTTGATTTAAACTTCCTTTGAACTATCAGAGTCATTTTTTTTTCTTTCAAACAATTCAACCAGGATTCAAAACTTATGACCAATATAAATATATCAGTGCATCCCTAGTAATATACACATACATATGAGGATGTACGTGTTTCTCTTGTTTAAATTCAGAGTATATATATTTTTGTTAAACAAGAGTATCCTGCTTGATTTGGATTCTAGCAGTTCTGACTAAAGCTAATTACTATATACTTTTGAATATTTGTAACAAGTCAGTAAATCCTATGCATATCTAATTTATATGAACTTAAAAATATCCACAAGAATAATTCCAGGTTTTTATAGCTAAACTCAGATTTTTAACCTTCAAACTTAAGGTTTTAAGTAACTTGAAATTAACTAATACAATATATGTTCATATACATATCCATTTCTAAAATACAGGCATATATCATTTACAGATTTTCACCATAATACTCAAATATATATTTTCTTGCAAAAATTCAACCAAGTCTTTAGATTAATCCCAAACTTAGTACATCACTAGATTCATTTAGAACAACCAATAAATCCAAGCCTTTAAGACCATTACATCACAACCAAAACAGAACTATAAAAACTCCCCAGATTACATGCAAATATTTCATTCTAAGTTCTTATTCAATTCTAATTTAGCATGCTTATATAATCACTTTCATTAGCCACAGCAGCTTCCTATTTAGATCCAGCATTCCCTGAAAGAACATTAGAGGCTGCCCCATTTTAGATGAGACACCCCAGATGCCATAAGCAAACAAGGGTCAGATACAAGATCTGGTATGAGTAAAATCAAAAATTCCATGATATTAAGTAAATGAGTGAGACATAAATATTTTGTACAAGTGGGCATATCTTCTTTGAACAATTTGCCTGACTTGTTTATGATATACTTGTGCATATATGATCAGTATTTAAGACTAATCATGTACACATATTCAACCATGCAAACATACATTTCAAATAGAAATACTCAGGAACTATCATAGCTCCAGACCAACCATCTCAGGAATAACTCAAGTTCCTACTTCATCAATTTAAGGTTGCATTTACCAAATTAATTCCTAGCCTCATCGGCCATAAAGGAATCACGGGGACACATTGCAATAAAATAATTCACAATATTGCACAAAGATCTCAGGGCTTAAACAAACCATGTGCCAACTTGCATACTTCAAATATGACAAGCATTCCAGCAGTCTTCTTGGCTCACAATCCTTAGTTTATTTACTAAGTGTTCATGTTTAATCCTATCGTGAGATAGCTAGGTGACTAAATCCCAGTATACATGAAACATTACATAGAGTTTACAAGCATAACTCAAGAACAATCTAACATTCATGTCCAGGGAAAATCATATTTTCAAGTATTTTGGCTTAAAGAAAATACAAGAATATTTACAACTGGGAATAAAGACTAGGCATGTGGGTTATTATTGTTTCATAAGCAACCATGTTTGAACTAAATTCAAGATCTAGCTTAAACAAGATTTCTGGCTCATGGATTTTCTATTTGATCAAGGGTTCAGCACTTTTGGATATTTCCATTGCAACCTTGAATCTTTCATTTGAGCCTCAGCACTTACACAAGTGTAATGCAACTCATATACATTTTGGTTTCTATGTTTTCCATGCCATATCTAAACCAGTTACAAGTATTCTCTTTACTTTCATGATTTCATACTTTTACCTTTTTGGGTGTAACCAAACAGAGCAAAACACTCAAACATCAAAGCAATCAAAACATCCAGAAACACCCATTAAAACATCCATTGAAGCATCCATTAAAACCATAGTAATGGAATCAAAAACATGTAGAAAAATAACATAAATCTGGCTGCCTCATAACAGGACTTAATGCCATGGGTTTAGTGAGATTACTCACTTGAATATTTCTTCTTATAAATCCAGAAAATCCCTGAGTGTATTTTCTCTTCCTTTAAAATGTTTTCTTCTTTTCCTATTATAAGTAGCTCGGGTAAAACAATTTCTCTGGCCATAACTACTTATTTATAAACATAATTTTACTAGGGTTTTTCTCAAGACAAAATTCCATTTCTGTCCTGGCTAGCATCATGCATTGTGTGTTTGCATTTTCTCATTTTTTTATCCCTAATTACCCCCTGTCATATTAACCAATTAAAGGCTGCATTTTCTTTTCTTTACTTTTTCAGAAAATGGCCACTCACCTAGTCATGTTAAAAGTGTGACTACCCTATTTTATATTTTAATTATTCCTGAGAATCCCCTTTGCTATTTTTTCCTACACAAGCATATTGACTTGTATTACATTTCATGTCATTTTAATGTTATAGTTTCACTTGCTTATATATATACTTTTCAGTACTTAAAATGTATATTTGTATACATATCTTATCTAGGCTTATTTAATTCCTCTTTAATTTCAGAATCATATGCACCTATATGTATACATGTTTTCAAATCCTTATAACATATATATGTATAAAAAAAATTTCTGGGTTTTAAATAAAATCTGTTTACTGATTTTAAAATAAAACTTACTTTTCTTATTTTCTGGGATGATCCATATAATTCCAGAAATCAAATATCCATATCACAAAATCATGTTTGTAATGCTTTTTTTAATCCTTGTTTTAAATTCAAGAAATCTGGAGTTCTTCCTTGTGCCATATCAGTGTGCACGTGCACACATGCACACATACTTGCACACAATTAATTCCATATATTCTTATACAAATAAATTCAGATATTTTCAAAATTCAACTAAAATAAGATTCCATGAATTTCTGGGGCATTACATGGTGTATAGAAACCAATAGGTTAAATATGTAAGTTGTACGTAAATCGTTTTATTCGCACGACTGTTCTTAATTTAGTATTCGAGTACATGTTTTCGAGGTGATTTACACCGGTCCGAACAAGGATTTTTCACTCGATTCTTGACGACGAACACTTGGTACGAATTTGTAATATGATCTTGATGTTTTCTATCATAGTATATGGCTATGCAAGGAAAACAGAGGTTTCTAATCAAGGAACCAAATCAGAGTCCGCACTAGAGAGGTCAAGTAATCTATACTAGTTGTGATCGAGTATGTGATTAGATCGGATATTGCATACAGATGGTTCATATGCATTGTGCAGGCTTTAGTACATTTATATACTATGTTTGTTAGCTTATGAAGAGTTTGGGGAATGACTCTTTGATTATTATGAGGTGTCATGAATAATCATCTAAGTAATGACCTAAGGTTGTTGAGTGTAAGGTATGCTTTGTAGATTATTTATCGTCCCTCGACAATGGGAGAGTTTTGAACCTGAGCAAACCATGAGCTTTGCTTGCTAGTGATTGTGAATGCTATTTGAGTATTATGTGCTTATTCCTTTGTTAAGGTTAGAAGTGCCAAGGAGAGAGGATGCTAGGGGTGGTACCAAGAAGACAGAGGGCGATTTGAAGGAATTCTATTCAGGGTTGTTTATAGACTAGGTTTCCTTCTTATCTTTGTATTGTACATCTTTTATAGCGTACTCATCACTTGAGGTGGAGCCGCTTAGTATGCATTTTGGTTTGTAGCTTAGTCTACATATAGTTTCAGCGGTATGCTATATATATATATTGTTCTTCCATCTCCTTCGATTATCGTTCTTGTTGGAATTTCGAGGACAAAATGTTCCAAGTGGGGGAGAATACAGCGACCCGGAAATTCGAACACTTCATCTTTGAATATCGTAACTTTTTAAAATATAATTAAATGTTATAAATATGGTATTACAACCTTATTAGACATCATTGAAATAATGAATAATGATAAGAACCTTGTTTTTGAAAATTGTTTACAAGAATATATTCTTTGAAGAAAAATCGATAATGTGACTGTAAATCGGTTTATCGGTAAACGACTTTTCAATCGATATAAGTTGTCGAACCCTTATGCACTTGTCTAATGATCAAATGAATACACTAGCAACTAATTAACAAACACACCTCTTCATGAAGCATGGAACATTCTAGAAGCTTCTATTGGGATAAGAGATATTATCATGAAAGTGACATAATGGTAATTAGCATAAAGGAGAAGTGATGTAAAGGAGAAGTGATGGGAGGTGAGTCTTCAATGGCATGGCGGGGGTTGAAGGCAAGCTTAAGCAACACCATTCTTGTGCCTATATAAGGATACACATACTATAGAAGATAAATCACAAATTCACAAAGCTTAAAGCAAGTTACTTCCATGTCTTCTTCTTCTCTTATGTTCTAAAGGAAATTTTTGCAAATCCTATACAAATCAACTCAAATTTAGAGTGAAGCCTGGGGGGAATATTATAACCGCTTACACCTATTTAGAAGTCGAAGAAGTGAAACCATGCTCCACATAGAGGAGGAGGCCATGAGCAATATTTAAGGGGGGAGGACCAAAAGCAAGTGCAAAGCAAGTAGGAGGAAGAAGGTGGTTGCAAGGTTGGGTTTGGACTTGGGTGCTTGGATCTTGGTTGTTTGTGAGGTTAACGGTGAGTTAACACACCTCTTGAATGGACAATATAACATATATATGTTGTGTTTTGATTGTGTTTAAGTTGTTGAATTGTTCTTGACATTGTCGAAAACATTAGTTTGATTCTTGTTTTGAAAATAAGAAGCATATGTGATCCATATGAATGGACTTTTACTGGACTTCAATGGAATCGTATGACTTGGGGGCAAAAACTTGGAAAAAGCAAATAGGTTATAGATGGACTTTGGTTTGGATTGGACTCGGATTTGAAAGTGAACTTATAGCGATACTCGCTATAGATGCAGTTTGGAATCGTCTTGTTTTTGACGATTTCTATGAAACTATGAAGAGAGACCCTTAGGGGTTTCTCACCATATTTATAATGTTATATATATATATGTTTGTTGTTATAAAAAGTTTGGATAGCATAACGTTAAGTAGCATCTCGAAAAGTGGCCAAAACTTCACTTGTGCAAAACTGCCCCGTTTAGCCTTGATTTTCGGACTTTAAAGGTTTGTAAAGATATTTAAATTTAAGTATTTTGTTTCATTATTTTTACAAGTGTTTATTAACTCATATTATAGTATTTAAAAAGTGGTTTTAGATATTTATGAATTTTTAAGAATTAGTTGTGAATTTTTAAAGAAGAGGATTTTATAATAAAAATTTGTTTTTCCAAGTCTTTAAGGAAATTGTAAAGTTGTTATTTTCAAGTAATATTTTGAGAAAATGTTTTAAAACCTATTATAAGTATTATAAAGTATTTTAAAAGCATTTTTAAGTATATATAGTTTCTAGAAAATATGTTGACTATTTTATATCTTATGTAATAAAATATCTTTTGACTTGTTTATTTAAATATCAAGTTTTGGTAAATAAATTACTATATTTATATACCATTTTAGAAAGCGTTTTAAAAGTATAAATAAAAGGTTTAGAAAGGAGTTAGAATTTCTAAATGGTCAAATGGTTAATTGTCTAATTACCTTTTTGAAAAGCAATTAACCATGTTTAACACTAAAAGCCGACGAAGTAAGGCTTGTTTATTTGTGAGAGTTAAGATTGATGTTCGAGTAGGAATGGAGCAATAGAACCCTAATATACCTGCTTCCCTCTTAACCTAGGAATAGTAATTCAAAAAATGTGTTAATCATGTCGATTTCTTACTTGTTTATGGAAATCATTAATACTACTTAACACTAAAAGCCGACGAGGTTGACTTATCTTTTTATGAGATTCAAGAATGAAGTATCTAGGCAAGGTTTTGATGCAACCAGTGCTCTAACTTACCTAGCTTCACTCTTGGTTAAGGAATAGTTAAGTTGGAATGTCAAAAACTGTAATAACCCTGTATTTTGTAATTATTTTAAATTGAATTTCCTGATTTAAAAACTTTATTTTATTTATTTAAAATGGAAAATTTTGTTATTTTAAAATATAAATTTTGATTTGGATGTGAATTAGAATTCCAAACATGAATAAATAGAATATTTTCCAGAAATGTGAATTTGGTCAATTTGGTCAAACTTTGACTTTTAAATTTAAAATTTAAAAATTTGAATTTTTGAATTTTATCTTTTATTATGAAAGTAGATAAAATTTCAAGAATACTGCTTTTCATTTCGTTGAAATTTGATTTATATTGTGAAAGTTGTGTTTTTTACAATATTGTATGTACATTGGTTTATTTAACAAAATTGTTTATTTTAATTTATATATATAATATTTTGTTTCTTATATCTTGTGTATATATGTGTTATGTGATATGTTATGTATTTATTTTATTTTTAAAACATTTTCTAAGTGTAGTTATAATTTTCCAATGTTAAGTGTACATTGTTTATATTTTAAATGCTAGTTTCAATATATTAGCTATTTTCTTAATTATTTTCTATTTTTCCTTAAAACAATTATTTATATTCTTTTTCATTTTATTTTTGTTCAGCTTTTTATTTTATTTACTAAAATTTATTTAGTTTATTTTGTATAAATAAATTTGGAAATTCCAAGAGACAAGCCTCTTCATTTGCTTTTGACTCTTCATTTGCTTATGACCTTTCATTGCATTGTCTCTTCGCTTGCTTTGCCTTTTCCTTTTCTCTTGCTGGCCGTACACTTCCTTCATCTTTTTTCACATGAAAAAACTTCCCACCTTCATTTTTCACGGCTACTTCATTTGAGAGAAAAATGGAAGCAATGGCCTCCTTCGTTTTCCACTTTCCTTCTTCTTTTTCCACTTGATTTTGCCTTGTTTTCACATGATGTTTGCTCGGCCTCCTCTCCATTGTCACGGCCACCACCCCCTACATCTCCTCCTTGTCACCATCACCACCTACACCTTCAGCCTTGGCCAGTTCGAGACCCTCCTTGAGACAAAACACCACAAACAAATGTTGAAAACCCTTAAAAACAACACTAGCCGACTTATATGCCACCACCACCTTTATTGTTGACCATGGCCACCCCCTTAGCTGCCACCACCAGCTAGTACACACCTCTGGCCACCCCTTTCACTATTATCCAGATCAGACCAGACATGAAGACCCCATGGCCGAGCCTATATGAGGTCATAGCTGAGCCAAAATGCACCAAAACTTCACCTATTTGCCTTGAACCCATGTATGCTCCATGTTGTAACTCTTCCACCACCTTCATCCACTTGTAACCTGACCTATATGATACCATACCTGACCCAAACACACATCAATGGCCGAGCAAAAGATCCCCTTGGTTGAGCTCTTGAATGGTTAAAGAAAGGTCGAATCACTTCGTCCTTTGTTGCTTTTTATTTCTGGTCATTTCGATATTGTTTTGTGTTGTATATTTATGTATACATTGTCTTGTTGGTTTGTTGCTTACAAGATCATGTAGGCTCCCATTCATTCAAATCAAAAGTCGTGTTGTATCGTGCTTGTCGTGCCTTTGGAATCATTTTGTTGTCGTAGTGGTCTTCAACTTAAAAAGGTGAGTCTTTCTCACTCTGACATACTTACTTATGAAATAGTGAATCGATAACAAGTGCTTAGTAATTTAAAATGTTATGAAGTTTATGATGATCATATGATATACTATGCCATGTTATTTCCATGTTTAAACTGTTAATTATCACCTGACATTTGATATATGACATTATATTGTGATATTGACATTGTTTATATTGTTTATGCATATATTCACACTGCAAGTTCCCTGTAGATTAGATTCACTATGGGTTGAAATGATACATACCCGAACGGACTTTAGAATAGGGAAAAATCGTTATGGGCTGAAATGATAGGCCTGAACGGTTTTTATTTATTTTATTTTAACTTGGGATTGGGGGTTTGAAATGATAGAACCTAGATTTTTGCTTTTAAACCTGCGGATTGATATGATACATATCTGTACCACTTGACCTAGGTTAGAAAACTATATATAGGCCCGTGGTTATTTTTATAAAGTATTTTGAATATTTTAAATATTTTAAAAGTGTAAAATTATGAAAATTTGATTTAAATTGGATTTTTAATGTTTAAATAAAGAAATTTGGATTTTTCTAGAAGTTAAAAATGTAATTTAAATGAATGGTAAAAGTGAATTTTTGAAATATATCTTAAGTTTGGAAATTTGGAATTTTGGTTTTAAAATGATATTTAAGTTATATAAATAAAATGGAAATTTAATTATATTTGGAAAATGGTAAATATGATAATTTGATTTGAATTTGAATTTAAATGATTTAATAAAGTGTTATTGAGTTTTCTATGTATTAAAATGATTAAATAAATGAATGCTTAAAAGTGTAATTTTAAAAATATAACTTGACTTGGAAATGTGAATTTCGTTTTTATTAAAGGTTTAAGTTAATTAAATAAAATTGAAAATTTAGTTTAATTTGTGAAATGGAGATAAAATATAAGTGTTAAGTTTATTTGTAAAAAAAATATGTGAAGAAAAGAAATTTGTACATTTAGATATTTTAAGTAAAATTATTGGAAATTTGGATTTTACTGTAAATGTTTCTTATAAAAATCATAAATTAAAAGAGTAATTTTATTGAACATTTTTGAATGTCAAAATATGATTTTTATAATGTTTAAAAGGTTTAATATTGAAGGTTATTATTTGCTGGAAATACACTAAAATCTGGAAATTACTTTTTATAGCATTCAGAAATGTTATGATTTCTGTAAATGAACTAAAACTTAAATAAGAGGCTATTACAGCAGTTCTGTAATGCTGTAGTTGCTGAAGTAGATTAAAAGGCTAAAAACTTGATAAAGGCCTATTACAGCAGTTCTGTAATTGTTGTAGTAGTCTGCTGTCTTTGCTGAATTTAATGAAACCCTTTAATTTGAAACCTGAGCTATTACAGCATTTCTGAAAATGCTGTCTTTGCTGTTTTAAACTAAAATTCAACTAAACTGAGATTTAACAGCAATTTTAAAATGCTGTCTTTGCTGAAGTAAAATGTTTTCAAGAATAACTGTTTTTTTCTTAATGCTGTGAAACGCTGAAATTTTCAATGTTTATGGCTTTTAACTTAGTAAATGAACTCATAATAGTTTAAAACTTTGGAAATTGAATACTTGTTTTGAAAGTATAATAATTTCACTTTTAAATGGTTTAGATGAATTATTTTGATTGAAATATAAAGTATTTAAAAGGTGACTTGAAATGATAATAAATGAATGATATCTTTAAATTTTAAAAGTATTTAAAGTTGAATATTTAGATTTGAACTCAAATGATATTTTGATATATTAAAATGATTTGAAATGAAATTTTGAAAAGATATGATATTTTGATATATTAAATGATTTGAAATGAAGTTTTTGAAAGGATACGATATTGTGATATATTAAATGATTTGAAATGAAGTTTTTGAAAGGATATGATATTTTGATATATTAAATGATTTGAAATGAAGTTTTTGAAAGGATATGATATTTTGATATATTAAATGATTTGAAATGAAGTTTTGAAACGATATGATATTTTGATATATTAAATGATTTGAAATGAAGTTTTTGAAAGGATATGATATTTTGATATATTGAAATGATTTGAAATGATACGATATTTTAAATATATTGAAATGGGTTTGAATTGATTTAATCTTTATTTTGAGGAAGTTTAGGATTTGAAATGATATTCTATTTTGAAGTATAAAATATTATATTAAAATTATAACCACGGGTTATAATAACGATTGGTTGTTAAAGAGACCGGGATCGGATATGGACATACTCTCTGTCGATACCGAAAACCACTTTAACAACTGTGTACGCGGTGGAGTTTCCAGAATGAAGTAGGATGGTGGCGACGATCCTAAGGTACATACGTGGACCCAACTCCCGTGAGTTGGCATAAGGTGGCTAAAACAGGAGCGATTGACGTGCTAAGGAGGTAGCACCTCTGATCGGACACACTTCTTCGATACCATTCTATTACTTGTGATTGATTTGGTGCGCACCCTTAATTTGGGAGTGTTGTTCGAGGTGGGCGGTAGTGGCTGCTATGCGTCACCACCAGTCCGGATGCGTAATTGGTATATCTACCCTGGCATTGCCTAGTTGGGTCGTGTCACCTACCATATCGAGCTTTACTACGAGTTGTGATTTCTCCCGTAGCCTGTGGAGTATCGAGGGTAGCCCCCATTTTGGGAGTATGCTAATACTGGATAGACTACTGGGACTATTACGTGTTAAGGGGAATATTGGGTCACTCCTTAATGCTATTTAAAAGTATGTTTATTTTATATTAGACATTATTATAATAGCGAATATTACTACATAGTAGATAGTTTAACGGATCCTTAAAGAATGGGCGATCCCAATCATTCTTTAAGTTACTGATGCATTTTGTTACTGTTCACTTGAGTTGATTTACAGTTCATAAGTATTTATGTCCTGACTCGAGTGTTTTATGTTTTGCTTTACGCTTGGGTCAGACTGAGTGATACAACATTTGAGACTCACCTTTGGAGCTGGAGTTTTGCTTTGAAGATCCAAATATCTATTCATTTTATTATCTAGTTGATTCCCGTTCTATTCTGAGTTGTACCTGATTACATATTGTTTCTCCTGTTGTATCTTTGTATTCCTATTGTATCTTACTTAACTCTGATGTTTTTATATAGTTGTGACGACCCGGATTTTTAACGTCTGTTAATTGGGGAATTAACTGATTTTAATTATCGAAATATTAATTTTGATTGATCAAATAAATAAATTTTCTGATGATAAAATACCTGAATCTATATAGTGATCTGAAAATTATATATATTTGGGATTTGTAAAACAGCTGGGTATGTATAGATTGATAAATATTCTAGAATTGTGTATATATATAAACTCCAACATTTAAATTAAGATAAGATACCCATACACACACATATATATATATATATATACAAACTTCACGACGTTTGAAAAAATATATATACAAGAATATACATATAAAAGTATATGAGTGTATGCTCATAATATATATATATATATATGAAAATGAAGAATATACAAGCTTATGATTTTAAATAAATATATAAGTATATAAATGTATGTATATGTATATTTATGCCAACATAAGATAAAATACATGAAAGTTTGTATAAATGTGGATATATATGTATATACATATTAGGACAAGATGTACACAAGTATTGAAAGGTATGTATAAACATAAAAGTAGGTATACATATTATATGAATGGTGAAAGTGATAAAATGTAAATATATGGATGATGGCAAACATATGTAAATGTAAGTGTAAGTTTATATATACAAGAACATGAATATGTATAGTAAGGATAATATGCATATATAATTACAAAATGCTCATAAGTAAGTATAGGAAGAGTAGGTACAAAATTGTATAAATATATATGTACATATCAATGGATATGCATGTAAACATGGAAAGAGACATGCATTAAATGCCTATGCCATCAAGCACATAAAACATCCCATCTCAAATTAACAAATCATTTCTTTTTTTTCAAAATCTTATCCGGTCAGGAAAAAAATCTCTGACCAAGTAAAGATAAGAAGAAAAAAAAAATAAAAAAAAAGATGCTTGCTGTGTACAGGGGAAGGCAGCAGTATGCTATCTGATATATATATCTCCAACCTCTCTTCTTATGTCATTTTATTCGAAACTAGCTAAGTAAAATAAAAGATGGATATTACTTCGTTTTATAAACTGAAGAAAATCAATAAAACAACACAATAGAGAGTTCATCATCAAATCCATGTTAGCAGCATTTTTGAAAAAACATCTTGCTAATAACTGTGAGTAAACCAACCCAGTCTTCTTTCTTTTATACATGTGAGTAACATATATTTTAAAAGCTTAAGTTTTTGAAATCTGGTTGCATGTTAATTTCTGGAATAAAGCATGTTTGTGTGTATGTATATTGGTGAATTTTTCTGTGTATATTTGGATGTATTGATGTTGCATGCCTGTTGTCTCTGTACATCTCTGTTCTTAGTTTTCAAACTAAGATTTTAAACAAAAGTTCTTTATCTCTTGATCTAGTCTTGGTTAGGATTTAAGTTTCAAACAAAAATTGTTTGTTTCATCATGGATTAAAATTTAAAAATTTATTTAAGTCAAAATAAGTTTAAATTTGCTCTGGAAAACCAAGAAGAACAGGAAAGCTTGAGTTTGTGGAAAATTCAAACATCTTAATTCATAAATCCAGGATCATAAACTGAATCCTTAATCAAAGACATGATTTTTAAAAGTGGAACCATAATTTTTAGATCGAGTTTGAATGGGTAATGTGAGTTTGATCAGAAATTGGAATTTGAGTAGTTCCTGGCGATCTGGGGTGTCGAGATTCTTTTTGGAGGTAGAAGTGTGATCGGAGAGTCAGGGAAAATTGCCGGAATGGTGATCAAGGTGCTGTGGTATCGGTGATGATTGTTTTAGGTATGTAACCCTAGTTTGGATAGGATAGACATTTTTAATCGGCGCGACGTCTCTGGTGGATCGAGTGCCACCGTTCATTGGGAAATGGAAGAGGGGATGTTGACGAGGTCATGACCGAAGGTGCTGTCTCTCTGGTGGTCGGAGACATGAGAGTGAGGTGGTTCCAGGTTTGGATGGTTGTTCCAGTTTTGTGCCAGGTTACTCGATTTTGATTTCGAGTTTGTGGTGTTGATCTGATGGTCGTGATGGTGTGCGAGGTTGATTTCTGATGTGATGAGGCTATCGTGGTTGACCGACGATGGTCAGAGCCACCGTGCATGTGCACAGTGCACATTTTTCTGGTGAAGTTGATTTGAGGATTTGGTACTCGAGTTCTCTCGAGTATATTTCGGGTGAGGCTCGAAGTTTTGAGGGGTTTTGTTCGCGAGTGACTCGGGGAAGATTGATGTGTGGCTCGGGCAGTGGTTTTGTGACAGGTTTTTAAAACCTGTTAGTTTTTAAATTTAAAACTGAATTTTAAAATGTAAAGTAGAGATTTAAACTAAGTTTAAATCAAAGGTTTAAATCCGGATTCAAATTTAGTTTGAATCTTAGTTTGGAGATAAATAAGTTTTTAAAATTTAAATTGTTTTAACAACTTTAAAAATGTTTAAAGTGTATTTTAAAGTGATTTGAATTTAAATTGAATTTGGTTTTAAAACTCTTTTTAGAATATAAATTTAAGATTTATCTTAATTATTTAAGATTTTACAAATTGCAATATAATTTATTAATGTAATTAATGGATAGTTGATTACTTAGTATACGTAATTAAAGAGTAATTACTGAATGTAATTAATTAAAGGTTAGTTAATTATTTAATGTGATTAATTTAAGGTTAATAAATAACTGTATTTAGTAAAGATAATTAACTAATGAAAGTAACTAAGGGTTTATTAATTTAACTTAAGTGATTATGGGATAATTACTTGATGGAAGTAATTAAAGGATAATTACTTAATGGAAGTAATTAAGAATTAATTACTTAGTGTAATTATTTAAAGGATTGATTAATTAAGGAAATTAATTAAGCGTTTGTTAATTAATGAGTGTGATTAATTAAAGGATAATTAATCAATATAAGTGATTATAGGATAATTAATTTGAGTAATTAATTAAGGATAAATGTAATTAATATGAATGGGTGAAGGTTAACTAATTTGTGTAATTAATTAAAGACAAATTACTTAATGTAATTAAAGAAGATAATTAAGGGATGATTAATTAATAGTTTGTAATTAATTAACGTTAAGAAAGTAGGATTAAAAGTGATTAAAGTAATTAATTTAATTTATTTAAATTAATTAAAAATGGTGTGACTAATTAATCTTGCTTATGAATGATTGGATGATATTGAATGCCTCATATTATTTGGTATCTGTGATATATGATATGAAATGTTTTGTGATATGATACGTTTGGGTTGATCAGTGATAATATGGTTATCTATCGATGATGAATTGCTGTGTAAAAGTGACATCCTACATTTAAAATTGAATTGTATTCACTTGAATAACTTGGGTTAAGATGACATTTGATTCGAAGAGACCGGGGTTGGGTATCAGTAAATACCCAAAACCACTTCGATTAGTAATTTTCAGTAATTCATTAGATTTGTGTTTAGGATCAAATAAACTGGAATGGAATAATTTAAGTAAACTGGATCAATGAAACTAAGTAAGGGTACTTAGGGATTGTTTGTGAGATAAGTGTTGGTTTTAACAAGTTAAGAACTCGTAGTGAGGTACGAGTTACCCTGGATTTTCAAAGAAGTTTTACAACCTTAGTATTTCAAATTGTATGGGTTTACTCATGCTGGTTTCCAGCCTGACCCGGGTGTTACTTTGATGTAATGCTCGGGTCAGACCGAGTATTATAGATTTTTCAAGTAAGGACGTTCTGGAGCTCAGGAGATGAGCTGGATGGCAGGAACGTATGGAGTGTTTCCGCTGTGATATTATTTCTGTTTATCTGAGACATGCGATTTGTATATGTCCAGTGTTTGTGTATGAGTGTAACTCTGATGTAAAAATAAAATTGACAGATACAGGTATTCTTTTGTAAACTGTTATTATTTGATATTATATTTTGATCCACTGCGATTTGTGAGAATCAGTGATGTGTTTCTGTTTCTTCTTCTATCTCTTTTCTTTTTCTCCTAACTATCTGGAATTTTCGGGTTCGAAAATTTCGGGTCGTTACAGTATAGTAGCTTCATGAACTACTATTTCTTTGTTTCCGCTGCATTATATTACTCTGTGTCTGTGATTTGTGATTATTTATTTACTGTATATGCTGAGTTTTCCAAATTTAAATTAATAATTCGGTATTTTGAATTATTCAAGTCCGACATGTGCGGATGCGGATGCCAAATTTCAAATTAACAATCAGGTCGTTACAGTTGGTATCAGAGCTCTGGATTTAGGCAAACTTAACATATAGAGTAAGTTTAATTACAGAATCACTTTCGTTCGAACTTGAATTCCTTCTTCTTCGATTTGGTTTCCTTTGAATTTTGGAATGTTCCCTTCGGTTCCAAAGTCCATTCTTGTCTTCCCCTATTCGTGTCTTCTTGATTCTGGAGTGTCCCATAACTCCACTCCGAATAATCTTTCTAATGAATTGGCGGTCCCGCCAATATTCTAATGACTTGTAAAGGGGTGAAACTTCTTTACAAAAAGCATTGATTCACCAAAGATTTCTATATCTCCGGTTTAGATGCTAGTATCTCTTATTGTTCCGAATTCTATCTCTTGAGATCGAATGTAGATTTACCCCTGAAAATCCACAACGATCTTATTCTTTTAGTCACGGTTGACCCAGTTAAGGTTGCCCGCGATTTATATAGGCTTATCCATACTCCCTATTCTATTGTTTAATCATCTTATCTTTTGTCTCCAATTTATCCTCAAATCAGAATTCCCTTTGACCTGAGTCCATCAAATTTGATTCCTTATCCTTATTTTGAAAAATTAATCTTGTATTTGAAAATCTTATATTTAAAGATGTTTTATATATTGTGTTGTTTGAGTTGTTGATGTTGATTTGGGTTTTCGATCGATTCGTCTGATCAACGCTATTGATAGGATCTCCAAAACACTCGAACAGAGCAAACTGACACAATATGGTTTTCAAATTTAGTAGATAGATAAATTTTGTATAATTATAATATGTATAAGGTTAATTTTTTTAATTTTTGATAATTAATGGAATTGGGTGTTAAGGAATAATATTTAACTTTGTATGTATTTTATAATCATTGGCTTTAGTTTCATATCTAAATAAATAAACATGGTTACAAATTAATTTGGAAACTTAAATGGATTTAAATCAAGAATGTGAGAATTAAATTTTTGATGATTTCGAACTTTGTTTTGTAAGTTTTAAAAAGGATATTATAACGATCCAAAATTCAGCCTTCGAAAATCGGCACACGTACTTCACTTGTACTCAAAATGCCGCAGATTCAACCGCCGAATCTGGTTCGCCGGAGCTTATAAGACAGTAAGTATAACAACACAGTGGAAGAAAAAGAATATATCAATATATATAACATTGATACAATGACAGATATAAAATCTGAGACAATATGATACTGCAGAATGATACAACAGATATCAATATACATCAGAGATATGATACAAGAAATAGCAGCGGAAAGAAAATAGATAACACCAGCAGCGGATAGAATGTCTCCAATAGAATGCTCCAATCCATAGCTAGCTCGAACCAACATCACGATGCACAAAGCTAAGCAAGGTCAGTCGTCCAAGGACTAAACTAGCTCCAGATAATCTACTAAACCTGAATATCTGAGAAACCCTACTCTAGACTGCCCGTGTGGAAAATTATGGGCACCCAGAGTTTAGGAAGGGAACAATAAACTCCGAGTCAGTCGTGGGACTGGTGTGAGCAACAAAAACAGTTTATCTTTAAAACAACACAAAAGGTTTTAAACATTGAAATCCGCAATGCTTTTGGAAAATGAAACTACCATAAGACCTCCCGCCACACACACAATGCAAACGCAGAATTGGAGGAGATTTCTTCTTATGATAGTCAAACATTCTTACTACGTAAACAAACTCTTTTGATATTATTACTAGTGCATAGTGCAGAAAATGGTTTCAAAATACAATATTAATCTTAGCCAGCATAGGTACCATTATATTATGCCTACTATAGCTGCTATGTTAAATAGCAGGTTCTACAACTAATACCGTACAAGGTTCGTATTGGAAACTGGATTTCCAACAAATGGTCAGGCTAAGGAACTTCCTACCGCCACATGGGATCGCCTCTGGCTGGACGTCCCGAGAACTAACTAGCTCTCTGCCAACACAAGGCCGGGTTACCCCTGTAACAGGTAACTCACAAATATGCCATCCTCCGGTCCTTTGGGACCTTTATCCGAGGCGCCTCGATAAACACACAATCACACAATAAATGAGATCGGAGTATCTACATAGGTTAAATACCAGGGCTCCATACCTGATACCACCCTTTTCCAGAAGGAAATGACATACCCTAAAGGGCGCGACCCTCATAACCTTGCCGCATATTCCTGTTTCGACCATTTCTGGGTTGTGAGGTCCGAAGATGTCTCGTCCACAAAGCTACGCTTTTTCACAAAGCCGTGCTTTGATCAACAAATGATCAATAAATAATCATCACACAGCAATACTCAATATGCCACATTACCAAATTGGTAGTATATCGCTGATAACCTTCAACTACATAATCTATAAGCTCGTACGTCTCAGAGAAGGGTGTTAAGCTAAGAGAATAAATTCTCCGCCACCAACAGAAATGTATTTGAAAGAAATCTGCTTTATATCTCAAAATGTAATGTCAGACATGTAACCATACAAGTCTGTTCCGGGTTCGAACAGAACCGAAGGCACTTCCAAGAAGCCCTTGCAATCCGGGTATTCACAATCCCGATCGGACTTCCCATCACTTAGGGAATCTCTATACCGGGGCCACTCGGTGTAGAGACAATCGATAGGTTATCCTATCGTTCTCGCAAATACCCGGTCTTCAACACTGGTTTTCAACACCGGTCTTCAAATGCTATCCATATACGACGTATCATTATTCGGAATGGGTTATATGACACAAAGGTCCTCTCCCGGCTAAACCGAATAATGAGCGCAATATTTTAAAAATATATGGATATTGGGATTTCAATTAAGTCACAACTTAAACCCAAACTTTCTTTTCGAATGGTTTAACAAATTACCATTTAATCTTTACATAAAAAGATTCATCTCACAAATTTCACTCAGTTTCACAAAGATTCATTCACAGATTTTCCAAATCAATTTCTATTTCAATTTGATTAACTCATTAAATCTTTAAATCAAGATTTAATTTATAGCTTTCAAAACAATTTCATTTCGAATGGTTTAAACAAATCACCATTTTAAATCTGTTAAAATAAACAGATTCAATTCATAGCTTTCAAAAAGACTTCATTCACAACTTGGAAAACCATTTTCCAATTCAAACTTGAAATTCCTTAAATTCAAATTGGAAATTCATTTCTTATATGAAAGCTTTTATCATTTGAAACCAAACAGTTTTCATTTTGGAAAATCTGATTCATTCATACGAGTTAAAATCTTTGGGTTAAATTCAAATTCTCAAAACCATACTTTTAAAATGGTTTAAATTCATATAAACACGTTTATAGCCTTTTTTAACTATAATTTCCAATTATGGAATTCAATTCCAAATTTTGAATTCAAATTCAAATTAAATTATTTAAATTGGGAACTTTACCAAGTTATTCAAAATGACTTTTATCTTAAAACTCCTTTTCAAAAGCTTTAACATTTAACCCAAATTCATTTCCAAAATCAATTGAAATTAAAATTTCAATTTCAAAAATATTAAATTTAAATCATCTATGACTTAACCGAGTTCCTCGTGAAATCCATATTTGTGTGTGTAAAAGTGTGGTCCAGGGGTTTATCACGATAGTGCAACATCATTCAATCATCACAGATCAGATACAGAAATATAGTTGATAAGCGGTATGAGATATAACACTTATCGTTTCATTCACAGATCACAGATCATATACATATGTATCACAAATAAATGAATAGATTAAACACAGTTCAATCCACAGAACAGAATATCACAGGTCAGATAAGACAATCAATTCAAGGCATCTCATACAATACAATCATTCGTAAGTAAGGTCAAGCATTCAATAATCATTTATAAGCAGGATTAATTAATTATTTAATTCTAATTAATTCAATTTATTTCCAATAGTTACTTATGAATTAGTTATCCAATCCTGATTAATTAATTACAAGTCATTTGATATAAATTAATTAATCAATCACCTTAATTAATTAAATTATTCTTAATTAATCATATCAATTAAATTAACCTTTAAACCAATTACATAATTACTTAACCCCTTAATTGCTTTCATTAAGTAATTAACAATTTACCATTGATTATCTTAATTAATCAATCTAATTAATTATCAAAATTAATCACATTAATTTAATTACTTAATAATTCCTAGTTAATTATCTTCATTAACTAATAACATTTCTTTAATTAAATTCTTAAGAAATTATCTTAGATTAATTAATTATTAATCATTTCTAATTATAAATTAATCTAAATTATTTATTTATAAATTAAATAAATCATTCTTTAATTACCTTATTAATTTAAATCATTTTATTACCTTAATTATCTCTAAGATAATTAATTTCTTTATTAATGATTTCATTAACATTTAAGTGTATTTTAAACATTACACTTTAAATTTAAATTCAAATTCCATTTTGAATTTAAGATTCAAAATGATTATATATTTAAACATTTACCAAATTTAAATATCCACTTATATACCTATATAAGAAAGTTCTAACTAAATTACTTA
This sequence comes from Allium fistulosum, assembly GCA_030737815.1. Lineage (NCBI taxonomy): Eukaryota > Viridiplantae > Streptophyta > Magnoliopsida > Asparagales > Amaryllidaceae > Allium > Allium fistulosum. The sequence continues at coordinate 169,993,362 of CM060904.1, read as the reverse complement.
AATTGTTATTTAAAATTTAAGCTTTAAAATACATTACATTTTGTCTTGAAAATTCAAGTTAAAACAATTTATTTAACTCTTCACTCAAAATTAAGAAAACCTTTATAAAAGAATTTTATCAAAATCAAGTTAAACATTTGTTTGAAAACAAATATACTTTCAAAAGCTATTTAATTTAAACTTGTTTAAAACACATTCAGATTTAAAACTAATTTAAATTTCCAGATTTGGATTCAAAGAGACTTGAATCCATATTTTAAATTTTTGATTTAAACTTTGATTTTAAACTTTGTTTTTAAAATCTTGATTTAAAACTTTAATTTAAATTCCAAATTTCATTTTAAAACTTTAAGATTAAAAGTGCCATTTGAATCTAACGTAACTTGATTTAACCTTATGCACATCTAGCTTACAAATTCATTTAAATTTTGTTTAAATTCCAAACTGCAGACAGTTTTGAACAGAACTGTAACCCAGTTAAACCAAACCCGAGGCAACTCAAGTTTGCTTCGAGTCACTCCCCTACATGCTTCGAGCAAGATGCAAGAATCACTCGAGACAATCGCACGAATTCACCCAGCACCCAGAACAAACCCAGATCATCCAAAAATCCCTCCGTGCATGTGCACAACACCGTCGTTCGCCTTCGGTCAACATCGCCACGTCGAACAAGTCGACCACCATCCACAAACCCTTCCCCGACCATCAGAACTTCATCGTCACCTTGAAATCGAAATTCGAGTTCGAAGACGCAACCTGGAAGACATCGCTGAAACCATCATCGACCTGTCAACGCCTTGCTCTCACAACCACGAACACCAGAGAACTCAAAACTCCAGCAAATCACTCGTCCACACCCCTTCTACCATCACTCGGAGCCACGTCGCGCTCGATCCAACGTTGATGACGAACGAGGCCAATTACACAACCACAGCAAAACTAGGTTTAGGAACTGAAAATTGCCACCGCCTCTTCCACGATCATCGGTGACCACTCCGAGTATTTTTCCTAGCAACGCCATGGACTTCACCACCTCTAGACAAAACCCCGAGCCCCACGAACCAGTAGATCATTAGAGATCAACGATAGAACGATATTTAAACCAACTCGAACTGCTCTCCGTTCTTTGATCTAAAAATTACGATTTTTACTTTAAAAATCATGTTAAAGTATAAAGATTTCATTTACATATTTGAATTTGTGAATTGTAAAGTTCGAATTTTTGACATGTGGAAAGATATGTCAGTTTTCTTGATTCCCTGAGCTATTAACAAATTGTTTGGACTCGAATAAAATTTTAATCTTAAATATAGGCTATAACAAACAATTTTTGTTTTAACACAAAGTTCAAATAGCAAGTAGATCAAGGGAAAATGATTTTTGAATCAAATCTTATATTTAGAGTTTTAGATAGAGGACATATATAACATAGCCTGCAACCATACATCCATCTTTAAATATACCTAGAGAAGTCATATACATGCTTACTTACAGAGAAGTATTCAGCAGATTCATACTTTTAAGTTTTAAACAAAAGTTACACATTGTTGTTTTTTGGAAGAAGAACAGAGCTTTTCTTTATTTTGAATAGCTAGCTGAAGCCTTCACTTGATCTCTGGTTTGTAGTTGTTTAAGTTGAGATTTTTGGTTTATGGTTGAGATGGTATTTACTTCAGTTTTATTTAGTTTGAAGGAACGAATTGAATTGGAAAGATTGATACATATAAATTGAGTTTTCTGGTGATAATATAATGTTTGTACAGGTGATGATATTATTTTTTGTGCAAAATAGACAGAGATCTTTTAATCTATGTTGGCTGAAAATGAACTGTTGGTGGCTAAAGAGATGGTGGCACTAATGGTGTTGTATAAACAAATATATATATTTGCTTTCCTTCATTTCGGCTGATGGATATAAGGTAGTGTACTAGAGACATTTGCCTTAATTATCATGTACAACATACCTTATTTTATTTGCTTTATACATATATATATATATATATTTATTTGTTTCTTTCTTTTTATTTGCTTACAACTCATGCAGGCTGGTACACTTGCTTTTGTGTGCTTGCATTAATTAACTTGGCTTGTTTGATAAGCCTTCATAGATATTTATGTTTTTATTTGTTCAACTTGACTATATTTATATATTCTTCTTTTATTTGAATACTTGAATATATTTTAGTGTTTGTATTTTCTTTGTTTTTATAATATAAGTGAACTTCTATTTTATTTTAATTTTATTTTATTATTTTTGTTTGTTTCATTCTATTTGTATTATTTGCATTGATTTATTAACATGAGATTCAGATATATATATATATATATATTTACTTTATATTGTATAAAACTATATAATTTATTTATTGTGACGACCCAACTTTCTACGCCCAGAAAGTCGCATCATCTTTTAGAAAGGAAGAGGTGAGAAATAGAAAAGATAGAGAAGAAAGAAGAAACAACATCAGAATCTCAACAGCGGAACGAATGAAATATAATATATATCACATAAGAGATTATAGAGTAACATATACATCAAAATTACATAGATAATACAACACTTACTAGACAGTTATAAACACCTATCTAGTTAATACAACTCGATACAGCACAAATACAATACAGAGATACCAACACAGCGGAACACTATATATATATATATATATATATATATATATATATCTACAACGCTGAAGCCTCCTGCTCTATTTGCTCCTCCACAATTCGTCAAAGCTAACCTGAATCACTTGACTACTCATACATAATATGAGTACCCAAGAGTTTAATAAAACAGAAAATAAACACTCGGGTCAGACAGGGGTCTGGTGTGAGTAAACGGGTTAAAGTTGCTTAACTTCAGAAAACCTTTGAAAAGAAAAAGGTATCACGTAAGACTTCCCACACATAAACATGGGTAAGTTTTTACCTTAGCTAACCAAATCATTTTTAAGAAATCCAGTGATATTATAATAGTGTCTAGGGTTTTCAAGTAAAATACAGAAATAGCTGAAATGCTTACATCTCACATTCCAACATAGTTGGGCACAATCAAAACGTACGGCGCTTATTGGAGATTGGATTCCATACAATGGCAGGGCTACTGGGGTACCGCCCGTCACAGTACCTAGCCTAGATCAGAGTACCGAGGAGTACGCCCGCTCCCCTGCAACACAAGGCCGGAACCACCCCTTACTGGACAGTTCCAAGTAAGATCACCCCACGGTTGGCGCGACCAACCGCACACTAAGCCGAATAAATAGGGACATCTAGACAGGGGTAAACCTTACTCTCAAGTGGGGGCTACCCACGAAGCCTTTCTACACCTCCCCTGTTTTAGCCATTCCCGGTTGATGAGGCTTGAGGCTACGATTACCTTAATAGGACATATCTCTTAGAATGCTCATCATCCGCCTGACGATGTGTTGGAAGCATTCAATCCATACAAGTTCATTCCAGGTTCGAACGAAACTGAAGACACTATCTCGTTGCACTCATTTTGGAATCACCCTCAGAGTCAATGACCATAGCCCTTTCATTCGGAATCACCATCTCGAACCTATAAGAAATAGCTTCGTCAAACTCATTACGGAATCACCCACAGAGTTATACTGACGTATAGTTCTTACACCTCGAGTCTTCACTTGCTCCACTTGGATTAACGACCTAACGTTTAATTGGAATCGATGTGGTTTCGGATCCCAAATATGGAAACCCGATCCCGGTCTCACCGAATCCAAACGCCATTTTAATGTCCAAGTTATACTTAAGGGATTTGAACAGTTAACTTATATTCAGGATGATATAAACAGATAGATAAATCATATTATCACAGTAGATAATTCATATCAAACATTCATCTCACAAAGCAGCATATCACATATCATAGATATCCAAATCATCCAGTATCAATCAACCACTCAATATCATTCATAAGCAGAATTGATTAACTCTTAATCAATTGGATTACCTAAATCCTTTTCCATTTATTTATTTCAAATAAATAAATTAATCATCTCTAATGATCTTCTTTAATTAATCTTCCTTGATTAACTATACTTTAATTATATTCAAGTAATTATCCTTAACTATATACAGTAATTAACCTTTAATTACTATCATTAATTACAATAATTAATGAACCTTCATTAATTAATTAACTATAATTAATTATATTAATCCTCAATTAATTACAATTAATTAATCATACTTAAATTAATTACTTTTATTAATCAACCTTGATTAATTCATTAATTAAATAATCCTTATTAATTTATTAACCTTTTAATTAATTAAATAATTAATTTTAATCAACCACTTCATTAATTAGTCTTAATTAATCATAAACAGTAATTAACAATTTGTAATTACTTATTTTAATTAATTATTTCTTAATTAATTATATTAACCTTGATTAATTAATCTAATTAATTAATTTTTAATTACTTCATTAAGTAATTATTAATCAATTAAATTAACAAATAATCCTTAATTTATTACTTTATTAATTAATTACTTTTTAATTAATTACACTTAGTAATTAATCTTAAATTAAACACATTTAATTAATCACATTAATTAATTAACTAAAATAATTAAGTAATTAACTCTTAATTACTTATATAAGTAATTATCTTCTAATTACTTCATTAATGATCTCTCTTAACTAATTACCTTAACAAGTAATTAATCCCATCATTAAATAATTCTTAATTCTTTAATTAATTAATTATTCCATAATTAATTAATTTCAAACAATTAACTTAATTAATTTCTTAATTAATTACAACAAGTAATTACCCATTAATCACTTCAACTAATTACTTCCATGAGTAATTTTCCATTAATTACTTCCATAAGTAATTAAATTCAATAATTAACCATTAATTACTTCTTTAAGAAATTACACTATTAATCCATAATTAAGTGATTATTTAAAAATTAAATAAATAATTAACTAATTATTTAAATTTAATTAAACAATTAATTAATTAACATTCTATATTTAAAAATCCTTAATTAATTATGAAAACATTATTCTTAGTTAAACTTTACTTATTAACAAATCATATTTAAATTAAGTATTCTTAAATTCATATCAATACTAAATTAACCTTATTATCCTCATAAATAAATTATTTGAATTATTTAAATCTTATTATTCAAAACAAATTATTAAACTTGATTTACAAAATCATAATAATAACCTTACTTGGAGATAAAGCATTTATAAATCATTTCCAAATTTAAAACACTTCAAATTATCAAGTTTTAAACTAATTTATTTTCAATATAAATTGAAAATTTGTTATAAAAACATTACTTCAAACTTTAACTTAAAACTTTGATTTAATAATTAAATTCAAATTTCTCTTTTAAATTTGAATTTTAAACTTAATTAAGATAATTATTTTTAAAATCAAACATCCTAACACATTTTTAAATTTGAAATATAAATTAAATTTTCACTTTAACATATTTGATTTACTTTTAATTTAAAATAACAAGTTTAACTTTATATTGTTTCCTTTATAAACTTGTTTTATAACTCAACTTGACCTTTACTTATTTTAAACAACAAGTTAAATCTGTACTAATCACTACAGAACCAAGCCAAATGAACTCGAGACAATCACCTACATACCCCGAGACTCCACCCAGCTATCCCTCTTCGAGTCGAACACGATGAAAACGCGAACCCAAACTCGAGTGACCTCGTCTTCCCCAACTCCCATTTCCCCTATGCACACGAACGTGCACTGTGCACATGCGCAACCAAACCTCTCCCCTCCGACCATCCAACTGATCGCCAACCAACCCCATACGACCTCGACAACCTGTCCCACAACTCAGATCAAATAATACGTCATCGAATCGAATTCGAGCATCAAGCTCGAACACTGCAGAAAACATCGTCCACAAATCCCATCGCCACCGGCCAACCCAACACCGATGAACCTCGCCGTTCTCACCATCGAACACCACAACCACGAGCTACCTTCTTCCCAAAAGCGAACGCCTCCGGTCTACGACAATCAAGCCCAGCCGAGAACAACCTAAAACCCTAGTTCGATCTAATCCCATCACCACGGCCGTTGGAAAAATTCAATTGCATTTTTCCCATCATCCACAACCCACAAGCTAGCTTCGACCCAAATTATAGCTTCGATCAACACGCCGATCAACGACAAATCATCAAAAACCCCAATTCGAACGAACCCCATATTCACACGAATTAACCAACTAAAAATTTCAAACTGCGTATCAAAATTCATGATTTTTCATCGTGATTACATACATGTTATTCAAAATAGAATTTAAGATAGTAAATTTTTAACAAAAATTTAAGTTCCACTGTTAATTTTATTTAAGCATGATTTGTGGTATTTAAAAATCCTGGAACTATTTTGTAATCTTCATCATACAATTACAAATAATTTTCATTTACATACTTAAGCCTAATATGGATTGAATTTGTTGGTATTGAATTTTTCCTTTTTGCAAAGCATTCACAGCAGATCAACAGAGAACACATTAACATATATATAAAAACAGAGCAAATTCACCCAACATATACATACTGATTCATATAAATTCAAACTAAAGAACTATAATACAAGTCAATATCAACTCATGCATGGTAGTAAAATCCATAGCAAACTGTTTTTAAAATAATTTACTCACCATTTTAATTGCAGAGAACAAAGCAGAGCACAGAACAGGTTTTGATTCATTCCAGGCTTTGAATATCTGAAGTGTTTTGTTGATGAAAATCTTTGCTTGATTTTGAATTTCAGGTTTCATATTTTGATTTGCTTTAGAATTCCAGACTTTTAGTTTGAAGATGAATCTGGCTACAGGCTTGTAGAAAATTGTTTACATGGTTTGTTGTTTTTGCTTTGCTTTGTTTTGAAATGAATTCGAAATGGAAAAAAAAGGAACTTTGATACTTAATAAAACAAGTAGCAGAGCTACATTGTACAGGTACAATTCTATATTAATTAGATCAGAGATCTTTTGGGTGTGGATGCTGAAATGAAATATTGGGTACAAGCATTTATGAAATTGTCATACATATCTTCTTTTTATTTAATTCGTATGTACTTATGTTTCCTTGCTTCATTTCTTGCCTACAAAGCTTCGTTGACATGTGCATATATTTATTTTACTTTGTACAACTTGGATATATCTTATTTTAACTTGTTACTTGTATATAGATATGGTTCTAGTTGGTATATTTTACTTGCCTGCAAATCTAGATACGGCTATAGCACATTTATTTATTTTACTTTGACTTATTCCTTGCATACATAAGATGATGGCATATACATATTACTTGCCTTACTTAAGCTTAAATAAAGTTGTTATATTTATATTATTATGTTAGTTTGTGAATTTAATCCTATTTTTATCACTCAATATATTTAACTAATGTATTTTCTATTTTTAAACTAAACTTTCCCAACACTTTATTTATATTTATCTATTTATTTTATTTTTACTTATGCTAATATGTTTTATAAGTTTATATATTTATATTTAACCATATATTTGTTTGATATCTATATTCAATATTGACAAGATTTATTTCAATTTGAACATTATTACCACAATTACACTAAATTATTATATAGATCAAAAGTGAATAAGTAGAGTTTCGTTTAAGTTTAGGATATATTTTATTGTAATTGAATTGGAACACTTTTATATTAAATTCTCAAATTAAAATTTTCTTCTAACTACACACATATATATACATTTAAATAACATTTATTAAATTAGAAATAATAGGACTATTTAAATCTATTTATAAAATAACACAAATTAAATTTGTAACTAATTATTCTGATTTAAAATCAATCAAAAATCATAACTTAAAACATCACATTATAAATTAATTGGTTTCTTATATTTGAAAATAACAATTTAAATCAATTTTAAATATTTTAATTAAGAGATTATCGCATTTTAAATTCCTCGAAATTTCGGGATGTCACATCCCTCCCCCCTTAAAAGAATTTCGTCCTCGAAATTTAAAACAAAAGATAATCCAAAGTTTTATTTTATTTCAACCAATTCAGTATACATATCAGCCATACACAACCAAACAAACAATTTCAACCAACAATAATTCAATCAAGCAAACAACACTAGCTATCCGAACACAAATCCGGATAAGCTTCCTAAAATTTCCCGAGTTTCCCAGGTATAGATACTAGATTACTCGCTCTACTGAATCCAAACTAGCTATACTACCGAGCTACTGAGCTCCTACTCATCTAGATCTACAAAATAAGACAGGATATCAGACTACAGATAAGTCTGACTCAACAACCAAAACTCACTGAACTACTGGTTCTATAACCTGAGATATAATCTTACACGTACTCCCTCAAAGACACGTGAAACACAACAAATCCCAGTCATCCAAACTGGCAATTCACTCCTGTAATCCGAAACACTAATCCTTACAAAGAATACAGAAAGATCCAATATACTCCGGAGCTGACCTCACAGTCTTACCCAATCTTATTGCTCCCCTTTACCGAAGAAAATCTCAACAACATCGAAGTCTCCAACTTCGAATTCCAAATTCTTCTGTCTCTTATCCACAAAACTCCTTTGACGATCCTGGATTGCCTACAACCTTCCCTGACCAGCTCAAACTTCGTTGATGCTTCAATAAACAAACTGGATCAAAATAACTCAACAAAGGATCCTCTCCAGGTTTACCCAAAAATCCAGAATACAACACTACTCCACCATCATCAGTAGACTACCACTTACTTCTCCTATCTGGAAAAGACAAAACAAAACACTTGCCAAATCTGGCCTCAAATCTAGAAAATTTCCTGTAGAAATCCTCTAATCCCAAAACACTACAACTTCCGGATTGCTTCCACTTTAGAACAACTGTCACCATGCTTTCGCTGCACAACTCTGACCTGAAGTAGATAAGAATGTCGATGAACTCGAGCAAAATCTCAACCAACACCTCCTGGCCACACTGCATCAGATCCACCACAATCGGAAACGAACTGCTCAAAGAACAGATGAGTCCTCAGTCAAGGGTACTGTCTTCAGCTACCCTTAGCTAAAAGAAACTCGAAACTAGATACAGAAGAGAAATCACAAATGCCCTACCAAAACTCCTAAGAAACCATCGGTACCACTTCTGGAATCCAGTCGATACCAAACTAAATCTCCAAATGCTAAGGCAAACCGCTGACCATTTTAAAGACATCCAGGAAAAATTTCTGACAAACCAAGAAAATACTCGACTATCGCAAGTCACTTTTGCGATCAACTTAGGCTAACATCAAATAAAACTGTTCTCTCTTTACCAATCAAAACAGCTTAAACTTATCTAGCCAATTCATCGAAGAAATGGATCTACCAAGCTACCTCTGAACTTCCCCTCTAGAGAACTGCATAACCAGAAGACTTCTTTATTCCAAAGGTTTCTCGAACTTCAAAGTCTTCAGCCAACTTCACAAAGAGGGTGAGACAAGCAGATACCTCTCAAAAACTCGGACTCCAAGCCAAGCACCAACAACTTACTCTTATTAAGGGGGTAAAAATGAGACCACGTCCGAAAGTAACAACTTACCGACCTTAGTCTCATACTCCAACACAGATAAAACTTCCCTGCGGTAGACATCAACTGTCCACCCCATACCTCCTTAACTTGCTCCAAAAGAAACATCTTCAGCACCATCTATGGTTATTGCATCTCACCATGTAGGTACTCCCTTTTGAAGTTGCCAAGATACCATTACTCACTTCTACTCATCCAACAGATCCAAACTCCAAATAATCTGCTTACCGAGCACAACCAACTTACACTTCCAAGAGTTACTCCGAATCCTTTAAAAAGATTTCCTTCGGAGATCAGATAAATCCTTACTCCATACTGCCAAACTTACTCGAGACGGTATTGGGTTTACAGTCTCGACAAATATACCTCCAACCTCAACATATGGGCTTCTCCTATTAGTGGTAGTTGGGCTACACATCCACCACTACTCCATCTACCTTTAAAAGTTATGTTGGAAAACCCAAACAGGTAACCCAACAGATTAGGTAGATATATATAAATATATATATAAAAATTACAAGTACGCTCTCTCAAGAAGAACAGAAATTATTCCAAAGTCTAGGTATTCCCTCAACCTAGAGCTCTGATACCAACTGTGACGACCCAACTTTCTACGCCTAGAAAGTTGCATCATCTTTTAGAAAGGAAGAGGTGAGAAATAGAAAAGATAGAGAAGAAAGAAGAAACAACATCAGAATCTCAACAGCGGAACGAATGAAATATAATATATATCACATAAGAGATTACAGAGTAACATATACATCAGAATTACACAGATAATACAACACTTACTAGACAGTTATAAACACCTGTCTAGTTAATACAACTTGATACAGCACAAATACAATACAGAGATACCGACACAGCGAAACACTATATAAATATATCTACAACGCTGAAGCCTCCTGCTCCATTTGCTCCTCCACAATTCTTCAAAGCTAACCTGAATCACTTGACTACTCATACATAATATGAGTACCCAAGAGTTTAATAAAACAGAAAATAAACACTCGGGTCAGACAGGGGTCTGGTGTGAGTAAACGGGTTAAAGTTGCTTAACTTCAGAAAACCTTTGAAAAGAAAAAGGTATCACATAAGACTTCCCACACATAAACATGGGTAAGTTTTTACCTTACGCTAACCAAATCATTTTTAAGAAATCCAGTGATATTATAATAGTGTCTAGGGTTTTCAAGTAAAATACAGAAATAGCTGAAATGCTTACATCTCACATTCCAACATAGTTGGGCACAATCAAAACGTACGGCGCTTATTGGAGATTGGATTCCATACAATGGCAGGACTACTGGGGTACCACCCGTCACAGTACCTGGCCTAGATCAGAGTATCGAGGAGTACGCCCGCTCCCCTGCAACACAAGGCCGGAACCACCCCTTACTGGACAGTTCCAAGTAAGATCACCCCACGGTTGGCGCGACCAACCGCACACTAAGCCGAATAAATAGGGACATCTAGACAGGGGTAAACCTTACTCTCAAGTGGGGGCTACCCACGAAGCCTTTCTACACCTCCCCTGTTTTAGCCATTCCCGATTGATGAGGCTTGAGGCTACGATTACCTTAATAGGACATATCTCTTAGAATGCTCATCATCCGCCTGACGATGTGCTGGAAGCATTCAATCCATACAAGTTCATTCCAGGTTCGAAAGAAACTGAAGGCACTATCTCGTTGCACTCATTTTGGAATCACCCTCAGAGTCAATGACCATAGCCCTTGCATTCTGAATCACCATCTCGAACCTATAAGAACTAGCTTCGTCAAACTCATTACGGAATCACCCACAGAGTTATACTGACGTATAGTTCTTACACCTCGAGTCTTCACTTGCTCCACTTGGATTAACGACCTAACGTTTAATTGGAATCGATGTGGTTTCGGATCCCAAATATGGAAACCCGATCCTGGTCTCACCGAATCCAAATGCCATTTTAATGTCCAAGTTATACTTAAGGGATTTGAACAGTTAACTTATATTCAGGATGATATAAACAGATAGATAAATCATATTATCACAGTAGATAATTCATATCAAACATTCATCTCACAAAGCAGCATATCACATATCATAGATATCCAAATCATCCAGTATCAATCAACCACTCAATATCATTCATAAGCAGAATTGATTAACTCTTAATAAATTGGATTACCTAAATCCTTTTCCATTTATTTATTTCAAATAAATAAATTAATCATCTCTAATGATCTTCTTTAATTAATCTTCCTTGATTAATTATACTTTAATTATATTCAAGTAATTATCCTTAACCATATACAGTAATTAACCTTTAATTACTATCATTAATTACAATAATTAATGAACCTTCATTAATTAATTAACTATAATTAATTATATTAATCCTCAATTAATTACAATTAATTAATCATACTTAAATTAATTACTTTTATTAATCAACCTTGATTAATTCATTAATTAAATAATCCTTATTAATTTATTAACCTTTTAATTAATTAAATAATTAATTTTAATCAACCACTTCACTAATTAGTCTTAATTAATCATAAACAGTAATTAACAATTTGTAATTACTTATCTTAATTAATTATTTCTTAATTAATTATATTAACCTTGATTAATTAATCTAATTAATTAATCTTTAATTACTTCATTAAGTAATTATTAAACAATTAAATTAACAAATAATCCTTAATTTATTACTTTATTAATTAATTACTTTTTAATTAATTACACTTAGTAATTAATCTTAAATTAAACACATTTAATTAATCACATTAATTAATTAACTAAAATAATTAAGTAATTAACTCTTAATTACTTACATAAGTAATTATCTTCTAATTACTTCATTAATGATCTCTCTTAACTAATTACCTTAACAAGTAATTAATCCCATCATTAAATAATTCTTAATTCTTTAATTAATTAATTATTCCATAATTAATTAATTTCAAACAATTAACTTAATTAATTTCTTAATTGATTACAACAAGTGATTACCCATTAATCACTTCAACTAATTACTTCCATGAGTAATTTTCCATTAATTACTTCCATAAATAATTAAATTCAATAATTAACCATTAATTACTTCTTTAAGAAATTACACTTAATTAATCCATAATTAAGTGATTATTTAAAAATTAAATAAATAATTAACTAATTATTTAAATTTAATTAAACAATTAATTAATTAACATTCTATATTTAAAAATCCTTAATTAATTATGAAAACATTATTCTTAATTAAACTTTACTTATTAACAAATCATATTTAAATTAAGTATTCTTAAATTCATATCAATACTAATTTAACCTTATTATCCTCATAAATAAATTATTTGAATTATTTAAATCTTATTATTCAAAACAAATTATTAAACTTGATTTACAAAATCATAATAATAACCTTACTTGGAGATAAAGCATTTATAAATCATTTCCAAATTTAAAACACTTCAAATTATCAAGTTTTAAACTAATTTATTTTCAATATAAATTGAAAATTTGTTATAAAAACATTACTTCAAACTTTAACTTAAAACTTTGATTTAATAATTAAATTCAAATTTCTCTTTTAAATTTGAATTTTAAACTTAATTAAGATAATTATTTTTAAAATCAAACATCCTAACACATTTTTAAATTTGAAATATAAATTAAATTTTCACTTTAACATATTTGATTTACTTTTACTTTAAAATAACAAGTTTAACTTTATATTGTTTCCTTTATAAACTTGTTTTATAACTCAACTTGACCTTTACTTATTTTAAACAACAAGTTAAATCTGTACTAATCACTACAGAACCAAGCCAAATGAACTCGAGACAATCACCTACATACCCCGAGACTCCACCCAGCTATCCCTTTTCGAGTCGAACACGATGAAAACGCGAACCCAAACTCGAGTGACCTCGTCTTCCCCAACTCCCATTTCCCCTATGCACACGAACGTGCACTGTGCACATGCGCAACCAAACCTCTCCCCTCCGACCATCCAACTGATCGCCAACCAACCCCATACGACCTCGACAACCTGTCCCACAACTCAGATCAAATAATACGTCATCGAATCGAATTCGAGCATCAAGCTCGAACACTGCAGAAAACATCGTCCACAAATCCCATCGCCACCGGCCAACCCAACACCGATGAACCTCGCCGTTCTCACCATCGAACACCACAACCATGAGCAACCTTCTTCCCAAAAGCAAACGCCTCCGGTCCCACCTTCATGTCGCAACTGCTACGACAATCAAGCCCAGCCGAGAACAACCTAAAACCCTAGTTCGATCTAATCCCATCACCACGGCCGTTGGAAAAATTCAATTGCATTTTTCCCATCATCCACAACCCACAAGCTAGCTTCGACCCAGATTATAGCTTCGATCAACACGCCGATCAACGGCAAATCATCAAAAACCCCAATTCGAACGAACCCCATATTCACACGAATTAACCAACTAAAAATTTCAAACTGCGTATCAAAATTCATGATTTTTCATCGTGATTACATACATGTTATTCAAAATAGAATTTAAGATAGTAAATTTTTAACAAAAATTTAAGTTCCACTGTTAATTTTATTTAAGCATGATTTGTGATATTTAAAAATCCTGGAACTATTTTGTAATCTTCATCATACAATTACAAATAATTTTCATTTACATACTTAAGCCTAATATGGATTGAATTTGTTGGTATTGAATTTTTCCTTTTTGCAAAGCATTCACAGCAGATCAACAGAGAACACATTAGCATATATATATAAACAGACAAGTTCACCCAACATATACATACTGATTCATATAAATTCAAACTAAAGAACTATAATACAAGTCAATATCAACACATGCATGGTAGTAAAATCCATAGAAAACTATTTTTAAAATAATTTACTCACCATTTTAATTGCAGAGAACAAAGCAGAGCACAGAACAGGTTTTGATTCATTCCAGGCTTTGAATATCTGAAGTGTTTTCTTGATGAAATTCTTTGCTTGATTTTGAATTTCAGGTTTCAGATTTTGATTTGCTTTAGAATTCCAGACTTTTAGTTTGAAGATGAATCTGGCTACAGGCTTGTAGAAAATTGTTTACATGGTTTGTTGTTTTTGCTTTGCTTTGTTTTAAAATGAATTCGAAATGGAAAAAAAAGGAACTTTGATACTTAATAAAACAAGTAGCAGAGCTACATTGTACAGGTACAATTCTATATTAATTAGATCAGAGATCTTTTGGGTGTGGAGGCTGAAATGAAATATTGGGTACAAGCATTTATGAAATTGTCATACATATCTTCTTTTTATTTAATTCGTATGTACTTATGTTTCCTTGCTTCATTTCTTGCCTACAAAGCTTCGTTGCCATGTGCATATATTTATTTTACTTTGTACAACTTGGATATATCTTATTTTAACTTGTTACTTGTATATAGATATGGTTCTAGTTGGTATATTTTACTTTCCTGCAAATCTAGATACGGCTATAGCACATTTATTTATTTTACTTTGACTTATTCCTTGCATAAATAAGATGATGGCATATACATATTACTTGCCTTACTTAAGCTTAAATAAAGTTGTTATATTTATATTATTATGTTAGTTTGTGAATTTAATCCTATTTTTATCACTCAATATATTTAACTAATGTATTTTCTATTTTTAAACTAAACTTACCCAACACTTTATTTATATTTATCTATTTATTTTATTTTTACTTATGCTAATATGCTTTATAAGTTTATATATTTATATTTAACCATATATTTGTTTGATATCTATATTCAATATTGACCAGATTTATTTCAATTTGAACATTATTACCACAATTACACTAAATTATTATATAGATCAAAAGTGAATAAGTAGAGTTTCGTTTAAGTTTAGGATATATTTTATTGTAATTGAATTGGAACACTTTTATATTAAATTCTCAAATTAAAATTTTCTTCTAACTACACACATATATATACATTTAAATAACATTTATTAAATTAGAAATAATAGGACTATTTAAATCTATTTATAAAATAACACAAATTAAATTTGTAACTAATTATTCTGATTTAAAATCAATCAAAAATCATAACTTAAAACATCACATTATAAATTAATTGGTTTCTTATATTTGAAAATAACAATTTAAATCAATTTTAAATATTTTAATTAAGAGATTATCGCATTTTAAATTCCTCGAAATTCCGGGATGTCACATCTATTTTGTAATATAGATGAATTTCTATTTTTAGCAAATGTTCTCTATTTTTATTATAATTTATCTTATATTTATTTCTATTTCAATTATTTACTTCTAAATTTAATACTAATTGTTTTTTCATTTATTTGGTAATATAAGTGAATCTCTATATTTTAATTTGGTATTAGATTTAATCCAATGTATTTACTTTATATTTTATATCATATATATTATTTCAAATTTACTCATATATGTTCAAACACATATATATTCACATATATATAATATTTACAATATTTTTAAATTTAAATGATTTATTCAAAATTTTATTTTGAATTCGGGGAAACTCGCTTTAACTTACCATTAATTCTACAAATTTTAATTCAAAAATTTATTTAATTATCAATTCAAATGTAATTAAAATCCGGGATCATTACAGATATATTATTTAAAAGTATTTCTAGTAGAAATTATTTCAAAGGATTTTTAATTTGTAAATCAGTGCTCTTTTCTTTGTCGCTGGAAAATAATTTCGGTAATGACTTCAGCATCATCGACATTCATTTTCTAGTTTCGAAGTGAAGAGACCATTCTGTAGTTTTGCTACAGTTTTGTTTGAAAATAAATTTATTTGGATTTCTAAAATATGACTTGATTTATAATATATGTGATTTAAGAGTTGATTTGATATATATATATTGTGTATATTTAATTATCTCTAAAATAGTTTGAAGTTAATCGGAAATCTAATTCTTAAATTTTATCTTAAAGGATAATTTCAATTATAAAAGTTTGGATAAATATGTAAACTTGTATAATTGAATTAGAAAGGATTTATTTATATAATACTCAATTACATTCTAATATAACTTACCTAAATTATTAAAAGTTAAATATGTATTTGGATAATATACAAAATAAAGAGAATTTTATAAATAAAACTTAAGTGGTTATAATAAATGTTATACACTTAAATTTTATTTATAAAGGATCAATAGAGGTAAATAGAGAAAAAGGGTTAATTGAATAATTTACAATGATATTTAAAAGAAATTATAAATTGAAATAGTTATAATAAGTGAAATACACTTAATATATATATGATTTGATATATTAAGTGGAATAAAGAAGAATGAAATTTAATGAATAAAGATGAAATATAATAAATGATTGTTCAAATTCATGACTTTATAAATTGTTGATTTGATGATGAGATAATGAGATTAAAAAATAATTAAGATTTATTTAACTCAAGTGAAATCAAATGAATGAAATTAATTATTAATTTAAGTTGAAATTTTCATGGTTTTAAATTTATTATCTTATTATGTTTTCCAATCTATTTTCTTTATGGTTGTTTCCATTCTCCTACCTTCTAAGTAGGAAATCAAATTCGAATTGGTTAGCCTTGGAGCTATTGTTCTCTTTCAGCTTGATCTTGCCTCTGATTTTCACCAACTCAAGGTTGCCGAGGAAAGTATTCCCGAGACTGCTTTCCGTACTGAGAAGGGTTTTTCTATGAATAGTTAGTCATGCCTTTTGGTTTGACTAATGCTCCTGCTCTCTTTGTTGATTTGATGAATCGTGTTTTTCGTATTGTGCTTAATAAGTTGTTCTAGTCTTTCTTTCTTTCTCTTTTTCCTTCATCATTTAATTTTTCTATCTCTTCTGGGATTCTTAGTTCTCCCTATTGGAAAGCTTTTCAGAAACCTTTGGGTACTCATCTGAATCTGAGCACTGCTTACCATCCACAGACCGACGGTCAAACAGAAAGGGTGAATCAGATCCTCGATGATCTTTTTCGTGCTTGTGTTCTTGATTCTAGAGGATCTTGGGAAGATCATCTCCACCTTGTTAAACTTACCTATAACAACAGTTATCAGGTATAATTTCAATCTTCTTGTCATTTGTCTTAATACTATTTCATTCTATCTTTTTCTATGTTTTCTCGTATCTCATTCCTTTTCGGGGACGAAAAGTTTTGAGTGGGGGAGAGTGTAACAACCCTGTATTTTGTAATTATTTTAAATTGAATTTCCTAATTTAAAAACTTTATTTTATTTATTTAAAATGGAAATTTTTTTTATTTTAAAATATAAATTTTGATTTGGATGTGAATTAGAATTCCAAACATGAATAAATAGAATATTTTCCAGAAATGTGAATTTGGTCAATTTGGTCAAACTTTGACTTTTAAATTTAAAATTTAAATATTTTAATTTTTGAATTTTATCTTTTATTATGAAAGTAAATAAAATTTAAAGAATACTGCTTTTCGTTTCGTTGAAATTCGATTTATATTGTGAAAGTAATGCTTTTTACAATATTGTATGTACATTTGTTTATTTAACAAAATTGTTTATTTTAATTTATATATATAATATTTTATTTCTCATATCTTGTGTATATATGTGTTATGTGATATGTTATGTATTTATTTTATTTTTAAAACATTTTATAAGTGTAGTTATAATTTTCCAATGTTAAGTGTACATTGTTTATATTTTTAAATGCTAGTTTCAATATATTAGCTATTTTCTTAATTATTTTCTATTTTTCCTTAAAATAATTATTTATATTCTTTTTCATTTTATTTTTGTTCAGCTTTTTATTTTATTTACTGAAATGTATTTAGTTTATTTTGTATAAATAAATTTGGAAATTCCAAGAGACAAGCCTCTTCATTTGCTTTTGACTCTTCATTTGCTTATGACCTTTCATTGCCTTGTCTCTTCGCTTGCTTTGCCTTTTCCTTTTCTCTTGCTGGCCGTACACTTCCTTCATCTTTTTTCACGTGAAAAAAACTTCCCACCTTCATTTTTCACGGCTACTTCATTTGAGAAAAAAATGGAAGCAATGGCCTCCTTCCTTTTCCACTTTCCTTTTTCTTTTTCCACTTGATTTTGCCTTGTTTTCACATGATGTTTGCTCGGCCTCCTCTCCATTGTCATGGCCACCACCTCCTACATCTCCTCCTTGTCACCATCACCACCTACTCCTTCAGCCTTGGCCAGGCCGAGACCCTCCTTGAGACAAAACACCACAAACAAATGTTGAAAACCCTTAAAAAAAACAACACTAGCCAACTTATATGCCACCACCACCTTCATTGTTGACCATAGCCACCCCCTTAGCTGCCACCACCAGCTAGTACACACCTCTGGCCACCCCTTTCACTACTATCCAGATCTGACCTGACATGAAGACCCCATGGCCGAGCCTATATGTGGTCATAGCCGAGCTAAAATGCACCAAAACTTCACCTATTTTCCTTGAACCCATGTATGCTCCATGTTGTAACTCTTCCACCACCTTCATCCAATTGTAACCTGACCTATATGATACCATAACTGACCCAAACACACATCAATGGCCGAGCAAAAGATCCCCTTGGTCGAGCTCTTGAATGGTTAAAGAAAGGTCAAATCACTTTGTCCCTTGTTGCTTTTTATTTCTAGTCATTCGATATTGTTTTGTGTTGTATATTTATGTATACATTGTCTTGTTGGTTTGTTGCTTACAAGATCATCTAGGCTCCCATTCATTCAAATCAAAAGTCGTGTTGTATCGTGCTTGTCGTGCCTTTGGAATCATTTTGTTGTCGTAGTGGTCTTCAACTTAAAAAGGTGAGTCTTTCTCACTCTGACATACTTACTTATGAAATAGTGAATCGATAACAAGTGCTTAGTAATTTAAAATGTTATGAAGTTTATGATGATCATATGATATACTATGCCATGTTATTTCCATGTTTAAACTGTTAATTATCACCTAACATTTGATATATGACATTATATTGTGATATTGACATTGTTTATATTGTTTATGCATATATTCACACTGCAAGTTCCCTGTAGATTAGATTCACTATGGGTTGAAATGATACATACCCGAACGGACTTTAGAATAGGGAAAAATCGTTATGGGCTGAAATGATAGGCCTGAACGGTTTTTATTTATTTTATTTTAACTTGGGATTGGGGGTTTGAAATGATAGAACCTAGATTTTTGCTTTTAAACCTGCGGATTGATATGATACATATCTGTATCACTTGACCTAGGTTAGAAAACTATATATAGGCCCGTGGTTATTTTTATAAAGTATTTTGAATATTTTAAATATTTTAAAAGTGTAAAATTATGAAAATTTGATTTAAATTGGATTTTTAATGTTTAAATAAAGAAATTTGGATTTTTCTAGAAGTTAAAAATGTAATTTAAATGAATGGTAAAAGTGAATTTTTGAAATATATCTTAAGTTTGGAAATTTGGAATTTTGGTTTTAAAATGATATTTAAGTTATATAAATAAAATGGAAATTTAATTATATTTGGAAAATGGTAAATATGATAATTTGATTTTAATTTGAATTTAAATGATTTAATAAAGTGTTATTGAGTTTTTTATGTATTAAAATGGTTAAATAAATGAATGCTTAAAAGTGTAATTTTAAAAATATAACTTGACTTGGAAATGTGAATTTGGTTTTTATTAAAGGTTTAAGTTAATTAAATAAAATTGAAAATTTAGTTTAATTTGTGAAATGGAAATAAAATATAAGTGTTAAGTTTATTTGTAAAAGAAAAATGTGAAGAAAAGAAATTTGTACATTTAGATTTGTTAAGTAAAATTATTGGAAATTTGGATTTTACTATAAATGTTTCTTATAAAAATCATAAATTAAAAGAGTAATTTTAATGAACATTTTTTAATGTCAAAATATGATTTTTATAATGTTTAAAAGGTTTAATATTGAAGGTTATTATTTGCTGGAAATACACTAAAATCTGGAAATTATTTTTTATAGCATTCAGAAATGTTATGATTTCAGTAAATGAACTAAAACTTAAATAACAGGCTATTACAGTAGTTCTGTAATGTTGTAGTTGCTGAAGTAGATTAAAAGGCTAAAACATGATAAAGGCCTATTACAGGAGTTCCGTAATTGCCGTAGTGGTCTGCTGTCTTTGCTTAATTTAATGAAACCATTTAATTTGAAACCTGAGCTATTACAAGATTTTTGGAAATGCTGTCTTTGCTGTTTTAAACTAAAATTCAACTAAACTGAGATTTAACAGCAGTTTTAAAATGCTGTCTTTGCTGAATTAAAATGTTTTCAAGAATAACTTATAACATTTTTTTTCTGAATGCTGTGAAACGCTGAAATTTTCAATGTTTATGGCTTTTAACTTAGTAAATGAACTCATAATAGTTTAAAACTTTGGAAATTGAATACTTGTTTTGAAAGTATAATAATTTCACTTTTAAATGGTTTAGATGAATTATTTTGATTGAAATATAAAGTATTTAAAAGGTGACTTGAAATGATAATAAATGAATGATATCTTTAAATTTTAAAAGTATTTAAAGTTGAATATTTAGATTTGAACTCAAATGATATTTTGATATATTAAAATGATTTGACATGAAGTTTTGGAAAGATATGATATTTTGATATATTAAATGATTTGAAATGAAGTTTTTGAAAGGATATGATATTTTGATATATTAAATGATTTGAAATGAAGTTTTTGAAAGGATATGATAGTTTGATATATTAAATGATTTGAAATGAAGTTTTTGAAAGGATATGATATTTTGATATATTAAATGATTTGAAATGAAGTTTTGAAACGATATGATATTTTGATATATTAAATGATTTGAAATGAAGTTTTTGAAAGGATACGATATTTTAAATATATTGAAATGGGTTAGAATTGTTTAATCTTTATTTTGAGGAAGTTTTGGATTTGAAATGATATTCTATTTTGAAGTATAAAATATTATATTAAAATTATAACCACGGGTTATAATAACGATTGGTTGTTAAAGAGACCGGGATCAGATATGGACATACTCTCTGTCGATACCGAAAACCACTTTAACAACAGTGTACGCGGTGGAGTTTCCAGAATGAAGTAGGATGGTGGCGACGATCCTAAGGTACATACATGGACCCAACTCCCATGAGTTGGCATAAGGTGGCTAAAACAGGAGCGATTGACGGGCCAAGGAGGTAGCACCTTTGATCGGACACACTTCTTCGATACCATTCTATTACTTGTGATTGATTTGGTGCGCACCCTTGATTTGGGAGTGTTGTACGAGGTGGGCGGTAGTGGCTGCTATGCGTCACCACCAGTCCGGATGCGTAATTGGTATATCTACCCTGGCATTGCCTAGTTGTGCCGTGTCACCTACCATATCGAGCTTTACTACGAGTTTTGATTTCTCCTGTAGCCTGTGGAGTATCGAGGGTAGCCCCCATTTTGGGAGTATGCTAATACTGGATAGACTACTGGAACTATTACGTGTTAAGGGGAATATTGGGTCACTCCTTAATGCTATTTAAAAGTATGTTTATTTTATATTAGACATTATTATAATAGCGAATATTACTACATAGTAGATAGTTTAACGGATCCTTAAAGAATGGGCGATCCCAAGCATTCTTTAAGTTACTGATGCATTTTGTTACTGTTCACTTGAGTTGATTTACAGTTCATAAGTATTTATGTTCTGACTCGAGTGTTTTGTGTTTTGCTTTACGCTCGGGTCAGACTGAGTGATACAACATTTGAGACTCACTTTTGGAGCTGGAGTTTTGCTTTGAAGATCCAGATATCTATTCATTTTATTATCTAGTTGATTCCCGTTGTATTCTAAGTTGTACCTAATTATCATACTGTTTCTCCTGTTGTATCTTGGTATTCCTATTGTATCTTACTTAACTCTAATGTATTTATATAGTAGCTTCATGAACTACTATTTCTTTGTTTCCGCTGCATTATATTACTCTGTGTCTGTGATCTGTGATTATTTATTTACTGTATATGATGAGTTTGCCAAATTTAAATTAATAATTCGGTATTTTGAATTATTCAAGTCCGACATGTGCGGATGCGAATGGTTGAAAATATCGGGCCGTTACAAAAACGATTTAAGTATACGAATATTGATTTGTTTAAGCAATTGTTTAGAATCTATTATTGAACTTGACCAAATTTTGACTTATGAAGTTATTGAAAGGTTTCATGATTTCATACCAATGAGAACCCTCGGGAAGGAGTATTGATATAAAACATCTCTAGCTTTCGCTTATTTCTGATTGAACCGGAATTGAGTTAACCGAGAATTCATCGATTGGTTTTGGTGTATCAGGTAAGCGGGAAGAGTGTCCTTATATGAGATGACTCAAACCCGCAATCGCTTCAAAACCATATATGCGATCTATGTTCTGGAAGCGGTTGTGAAGTAAAATGTTATAGAGTTGAGCTGTCTGTCCTAAGATTAAGTCCAAGGGAAAGGCCAGTGTTAATATTTCAAATGAAGCTATCATGGGGGAGTGTCTATCTTGAGTATTTCAAGAGAGAGGACAGCGTTGGCATTCGTTGAAGGACTTATGCGGGGAACCTATATGGAGGTTCGATATTTTTCGAGATGCTCGAGTCCATGTAGTGATTCGTGATTTATTTGAGATGAAGGAATCCAATTAGGGATTCGTGTGCTGCTCGAGTGATGAAGACTTATGTGAGAGATGACAAACATAGCCTCGACATCGAGAATGATTAAAACCATAGTAGGATGCACAATATCGGGTTTAGTTTACCTATGAGGGTATATCAACTCCAGATCTAGAGTATGCTTTCGATTATTGGGCCCTGGGAGTTGGTTATACTTGGTGCCACGTAGTTCACCGTTGGGTCCGTTGTGTTTACCTTAGAGTATGTCATATCTAGAGATATACGATGCTCGGAAGGTAGTTATGATCCTTTTCACGGAGATCCGCTTCAATTTACTGGGGGCGTCTCCGTGAAAAATAATCCATATACGAATGAACCTTAGCGGTATTGATTGCCTATTATTGTTGTGGTATTCACATAACAACTATTTGATATGATTTATGTACTATACAAAAGACATTATCTATCATATCATTATATGTTAAACTTAATGAATGGTTGGTTTCATTTGAGGGGAAAACCATTATGGTAATCAGTACAGTCTCAAAAAGGTGTTATTACATGTCACTCTTATTTCTTGAGTTTCTCACACTTGTTTACCAAACTGATCCGGATGTTATTTTCTTATAATGTTTGGATTAGCCCCATGTATATTTCTAGATTTTGCTAGGGACGCTATGGAGCTTATGAAGAAGAGCTGGATGATTACCTTCCATAGTATTCTTATTTTCGCTGCATTTCTGTAATGTACATATCAGCATTGCAAGGACAGACAGTTATAACTGTCCAGGCCGATGATAATTCTTAGGTTATAGTAACTCTGAAATTTCTATATTCAAAGTAACCCTTTGTACTAATCTTTTATATTATATATCACCGTTCCGTTGTGAGATTATGATATTGTGTTCTTCCTTTTCTGTTCTATCCTTATTTTTTCTTTTGCCTTAACCTTTTGTCTTTTCGACACTTTGTTGCTCGGCACACAAATACCGTGGACGTATTTAGTGTGGACATTTGAGCATTGAAAAGTCGGGTCGTTACACAATGTCCTGTCTACGACACAACCTCTCCGTTCTACTCTTTACTGGCTATTTTTCTAACAACTATTATTTTTGTTAGAGGTAAAACGTATCTCAAATGAAAAATCTGCTGGTTATTATTGTGTAAAGAATCAAAGTGTTTATTGGAGTTGAAGGATTAAGAGGTCGATTGTAGTTTAGAGAAACCTAGAGCGTTGTGAAGTTGTATTCTTGTTTCACTAACGTATATAATGGTTGTTGAGGTAGTGAAAATCCATGGGAGTTGGCTGGCTGGACGTAAAATAAGAATTCTAAAATAAAATTAAACTCGTATGTTTTTACATTTTGTATATATGGGTTTTGCACTCGAAACTTTACTTATTTACTTCATACGTTGGACTATTGCGTAGTTGTGGGAAACTATTAATACATGTTTAATCTATAAGATGGCTCATACAAATTAGTATTTGCCCATATTTGATATTCCCCTTCCTCCTCCAACTTCTACAGAAAATTTGGGCAACTACGTACATCCACTTCAAAAGCTTGGATTCTAAAGCCTTCGACAAAGAATCTTAGCTTCGTTGGTAACCACCCTTACATAAAATAAGAGTCCTGGTGATGTTTGACTTTAAATCAAGCCAATATTTTTGTATGCTTTCACACAACTGTCGAGCTTTCTTTCGCCAAGGTATAAAGAAGTTATATTGTTTCGTTATAAATTAAATTCAACCGTGATTCGACTTTACCATACAACCTGGTCTCCTTCTAACTGTCCACCCATTCCACCCATTCTACTCATTCCTCGTAACAACATCTACTAGCATTTACTAAAGAACTAGTGGTGTTCCTATTCTAAGAAACAACATAGAATCTTGCATTTAATTCCTATAACGTAGTCTTTAATGCACATAACCTACTCTTACTCACTTATAGCTTGACTCCTACCCCAAATCCAATAATATGCAAATGATTATAAATATATGTGAGATAAACTTGCTTAATTTGCTAAATACAAATGAACATTTTATGGTTGTTTGTTAACTCGATAATCACACCCTTTGAATGAATTCTTTATGTGCACCCATTAGCATACATGGGTCGCATACACAAGCACAAGATGGACGCAACCAGTTGTAATGTATGTATGTAACATTCTGCCATTCACGGCCTTCTGACTATACATCCTAATCGATGCTCAAATCTTGAAATCCATAAACGGTGTGTCATTATGGTGAAAATAGAATAATAATAGTAATAGAGTTGACTACTTTGACTACAACTCTTAATACTCAGAGCGGAATAAACAAAATGTAAACTGTACTATATTATTATTAGTGAGTTAAATTTCAAGCTCATACAGGCCCCCTTGAAATTTGGCAACTGAACAGTCTCCGAGTTAACCCTAAATCATTCTTTCTCTTTCTCAACTCAACTGTCACGGCTCCTCTTTCTCTTTCGTCCCTTCCATATTTTCTACCCTTTCTTACGAAAGACCATCATTTAATCCTTCTCCCATTCCTTTTTTCTCCTGCTAACCCTAAACCTTCATTTCCCAATATATACTCGTTGAATCATGTCGGCTTAGATTATCCACTCAGTTTGATTTTCGTTCATTTTTCAAGTTTTAATTCAAATTTTGATGAAGTCTTATTTGGATTCTTTTATATCTAGGTTTTGATTTGGATACAAATGATGCATCTGTCCTTGGCAGCTTGATTTACTTATGCAATTTTTGATGGTAATTCCTATCATTTTCTACAAGTTATTTTATTTATAATTTTAGTTTATTTATCACTTTCTGCTAGCAAAAAATGTTTAATATCATTTTTAGTTTAGTTTGGGGTTTTCAGTTTCAAACTTAAGATTCCCATAATTTGGTTTCCTTGCAGCCGTAAGTTGGCACTGATTGAGTGGAACTTGATTTGTTACATGATATACTTATTAACGATTACAGTTTTAAGTCTGCCCATATGAAACAGATGAGTCAGTCACCTAAAGTTACATTTCCAGCATGGTAGGAATTTTTTTACAGGTTATACTCCAAATTTAGCACCACTGGTAAATTTGATGATAGTGGAAAAAGACATGACGATTATACAAATTTTTCCTCTTTGCTCAATTTAGCATTCAATATAATGACAAAATTATTATCCATGTTTTTTCCAAGTTGTGGGGTTAGGAGTAAAATTGTTAATTTTCTATCATAGATGCGAATGGTTGACGTCGACTGAATTTTATTCCATCTCGATGTTGAAAAAAGTTTATTTTATATTTCCCTTTTTTCCAATGACTTCAGTGCTTTGTTTGTTTTTGGTAGTTTAATGAATTGAATGTTAACGATATTTAGCTAATAAGGAAAAATTGAGTACACAATCAATCTAGTAGTGTTAGATTTTGGGATACGTGAAACGGCGTTCGTTTTCTTTCTAAAGATTTTAACACTTTCAATTAATTTCAGTATTACAATAAGATGATGGATTTGAACACACTATTTCGATGCTATTTCTTAAATTACTTCTAGAAGATAATAAGAAAACCAAAATTTTGTACGTTTTCCTTTTGGAGTTTGATATCCACATATAATTTGTTTTATAGGAGATGTTTAAATTTATCTTTTTGGATCCAATTGAAAGCTTAGTGGATAGCATGCTTTTTTTTGAAAAATATATACCATTTTTGAATCATGATGAGTAAAAGCCATTATTCAAATCATTTATTTCCTTTAAAAGCAAACGTGTAGATACGAAGATTTATGAAAAAACTACTTTGTGAACTTTATATACTTCATATTCACTTGATGGAATGGAATTTAAATTATCACTGATAATTTGCAACTTGCAGCTTTTGTACAAAATTATAAGGAATATGCAATGGATCGACACTACTAATTATATAGTCATTATCAAGGTACCTAACTTTTTCTAGCTAGTAGTCATTTTCTGTTGTGTTTTCAATAATCAAAGAAATTATAACAAATCATACTTAATTAATGAACATAATACATGTAATAATTGTTTTGCCAACTAAATTACGATGAAAATATATATCGTTACAACCAAGGCATTGGTCTTTTTCAATTCATATTAATGTGAGCGCGCTGTTAAAATAAGTAAAGCGATCTAATTTTTGCAAACCCTGCTAAAAAATTTATTGACTATTTATTTTGTTGGAGTGTTTTAGAGTATGATTTTGGTTTTTTTATTATTGCTCTTAGTTTTATGAAAATAGTTGGTTACTATTTATAAGACCACTGAATTGATCATAGGAAAGCAGAATCACAGCAGTCTAGCTTGAAGATTTGTCTAATGTCATTATTGTTTGTTTTTTTCGTTTTAGATTCTCTACATTATATGTACGCTGTATTTTTTACATCAAGGGATAATGGAGAGCCGGTTATAAGATCTAGAAGTTATATTATTTCAATATATATATTTTGCTTGCTGTGACATATATTGATTCTCTAGAACTTAGGAAGTGTACTGTTTACATGTTGTCTCCTTTTTGTTATGGTCACTTAGAACTCAGGTAATTATTTCTCTATTTTTTAATTATAAATTAAACATTAATTACCTGTATTTCTTTTTACAATTTAGTAAGTACATTACTCCATACGAAAGTTTCAAATGTTTTTCCTTCGTTTTTACTTTGTCCATTTGCTTAAGATTTTAGTTTCAATTTTACAATCAATGGATTGACTTTTCATGATGTTGTGATATGTACAGTATAGAACAAAACAAATTTAGACACTTATTGATCAATTCAGTTCTAACCAAAACACAACTTTTCTAACAAGAGATTCGATCAATTTTTTATCTCAATTTGTTTTCTTTCCTTTGTCTAGACAACTATTGGCATGAGCTTATTACATCGGATTTGTTTGTGTCATTTCTGTCAGTATGCAGTTACCCATTTTTTCACGATATGTAGAGTATTATGGTGTTTTATACATTGGAAACCCAAAGAGATACCAACTGATAAGTTATACACATGATTCATGTTGTTGATGCTACTCCGTAAAATTTTAATCTTTGTATTCTATAAAAATTATGGTAGTAATGTACAATATTTAATGTCATCTGTTCATATGGTATAGGTCCACTCTAGGCATCATCAATTTTTTAATCATATACTTTATGCAAGTTGACTAAATAGGTTCATATTTCTTCCTGTAATTTATGAGTTTTACATTCCATCATTATAAATTGCTCAACAATGAAAACCTGATTTTTTTTTCAGAAAAAAGTGTTCAAAGAGGTTGGTTGGCCTAAGCATTTGTCTTTTGCATAAAATATTTACAATTGTACCACATTACTTTTGCAGTAAAATAATAGTAAAAGATTTATATATTCTTTTATAATCATGGTTTAACGAAAATATAAGTGTACAAATTGGAAACAAATGTTTGGTCGAGTTGTTTCAATGTAGAAAGGAAATATATTGATGATAAAATAATCTTATAGTTCGACCTAAATGTGCAGTTTATATCACTTTAATTATATCATTTTTTATTATTGTTTGTTCCTGTGTTGCTACGTGATTAAAATTGTGTTTGAATATACAACCTGTCAGAGTATAATATGTTACAGCTATGTTTATTTCCGTCTGTCGTAGTAGAAGATGTAATATGGCCTTTTACTATGAAGGTTCGCTCTTTAATTATATTTTTGCAGTACATGGAAAAGTACTCAAACATTTTAGGAATATTTTTCTTTCAATCCTTTTTGAATTTATTTTAAACATATAGTGTAACCTGCAAAGGCCTATTGAATTTATTATACTTTATGAGTATATTCTCTTTGTTTATCATAGGTGATGTAATGGTATTTATCATGAAGTGGCTCTCAAACTCTATATGATAGCCACCACAAGGAATGTGGGTTGCTTGCTCTGCTTCTTCTCTCTTTTCTCTAGCTCTGCTTTTTCCTATAAGGTATTTATCATGTTGTTTCAATTGAGGTTATCCTTTCCCATAAAATTATTATACCTATAAATAGCAATAGTCTTAAGGAGCTCCCCAGGGACATGACATCAAATTTCATTATCATCTACCTAATGAAATAATTGTGATTTGAAAATTTACATACTCTCCAAAAAAATTGATGTGTTAAATTAGCTAATTAATCTAATATTTGATAACATTTTTATTTACCTTAGTGCAAGTATACCATCAATCTTAAATTAATAGTAGCAATATATCTTATTTAAGAAATTAACTTAAAATTTTGTTCCTTCCATAAAATGGAGATAAGGTACATGCATCCGTTTACAGAGTGGTGGTAGCAATTAATTATCTTGAATCTTGGTTTATTCATATAAACATGTAAAAATTGAATTTTTTTTCTAATTTAACGTTCTATTTTGAATCGTAGCGAAACAAAAACACTGCCCTTTTTGACATGTCCAAAAATTCACTGGACATGATGTAGACTGGATCATTTTCTTTCGTATGTTCCCAACTTAACTTCTATGGTACAAAAGAAAAAATTAGATAATTTACAATTTTTGTATACGAAATTTTTTATAATAAAAAAATAATATAAGAGAGTTGATTATTCTTTTTTTTTGAAACATGAGTATAAATAAACTTCCTTTCATAATATACAAAGGAGTGTAAATGAAGATGAGGAAAAGTTCATATAACCAACTTGAATTGGACATCATCAATAAGAATATGACTTTTGATGCAATAATACCTATAATTATAATGAGTGCATATTTTTAACATAATACTTTCCTTCACTTTTTTTTGCTCACACGTGCCTTCCGTATTGGTCTTCGTGGAAGTAGTACCTTGAGTTGTGTTCTAATGCGTAACATTGATTACTGGTTTTATGCACACTGATTTGGAGGTAACTACTGTAAGTTTAATTTGTTGCTAAATCAACCTTTACTAAAAATAGTAAATTTTGGTAGGAAAATGTAAACTAATAGTTTACACTCTCCAACAATTAATTACTCACTTGATAATTTTTTTCAAAGGCTAAACTAGCTATGATGGCCAGCATATACTTAAATTACAAAATATTAACAATTACATAGATAACTGTTAGGCTGATGGTCGTTATTAAATATTGACTACATTATTTTAAAGGTGCAACAATAGTTAATGATGAACTAAATTTGCAAACATATAATAATAATAATAAATTTAGTTATTATGATCAGACATCTGACAGTTTTTCATGCTCATTTTTACATCGGGGTTCTTGGTAATCTTATTATGTTCTTGAGTATTTTTATTTTTATTTTTTTAGTTGAGTGTTTCCCTTTTTCGGACCTGTAAATTTTAATAAAAGGTTTAAGAGGTTGAGTATGATTAAGTCATCAAGTGTGTTCTTTGTTTCTACTTAAAAATCCCCTTGATTTTACCAAGGCATACTTTTCTTGCGCATAAGGAATTCTATGTTTCTTTTTTATTTAAGTTACAATATTATTTGTATAGTGTTAATTGTAGGCTGTAACCCCAATGGACATTAACTATAGAAAATTTTGGCTCCTATTTTTAGAGTTTGCTGGCTTATATGTATAAAGATTGTTCTTCAAATAATAGTAGTTTGTTCATTTAGTTTGCTAGAGGAAAAACAATTATCCATTGAAATTGTTAGTGGTCTTATTATATAAAAATGGCATGTTACTAAACTACTATTTTATAGGCTTCTAATTTCTCATGAATTTTGTTAAGAAATTCTATCGATTTGAAAATGTTTTTTATTTCAACCGACATAATTCAAGTCCACTTCCACTATTTCCATATTTAGTTAATTCTACTTCATCTACCTATTCAATTCATTGTTTTCTCTATCTCATCAGTGGTAAATATCCATAACATATGTAGAAAAACTTTAATTTCATAAAAACCTGTTGACCGGAATTCTACCGATATTTTACTATTTCCACTGCCGATTCCTTTCATCAAAGTCTACATAGTTGAGGTTCCTTCTCACTCTTTAACATCTTTAAAAAAAGCATATGATTGTATGGTTTTGGATTTAGTTTTTTGCTTACTCCAAATGAACCTTAGCTTTGTCTACATGGGTAAGCTAATATTTAATCTCTTTCACCTAATATTTAAATGTTTTTATAGATTATTAAATTCGCTCGATGAATTTATTTATTTATCTTTTTGTTAATATATTTTTCATTCAGATCTGTCATATACAACATATTATTGTATCAAATTAAATTAGTTAGACGTGTTCCTGTTTTCTGTGATGAAGTGGCATACAAACACTTTTGTCGTGACCATTAAAATTATCTCTCATACTTTGACCCATAATAGTAAGCATGTCAATAGATCTAACCTGTAACGTCTCGGATTTTTCGCGTTCGAAAATCGACATCCATACTTCATATCGTATTCGAATGTCATAGATTCGACCGTTCAAATCTGATTCGCCGGAGCTTATAACACAATTAAGTATAACAACACAGCGGAAGAAAAAGAATATATCAATTACATAACATTGATACAATGACAGATACAAAATCTGATGCAATATGATACAACAGAATGATACAACAGATATCGATATACATAAGAGATATGATACAAGAAATAGCAGCGGAAAGAAAATAGATAACACCAGCAGCGGATAGAATGTCTCCAATAGAATGCTCCAAGATAAGCAACATCAATCCATGAACTCCAAGAACTGACTAGCTCCAGATAATCTACCAAACCTGAATATCTGAGAAAACCCAACTCTAGACTGCCCATGTGGAAAATAGTGGGCACCCAGAGTTTAGGAAGGGAACAATAAACTCCGGATCAGTCATGGGACTGGTGTGAGCAACAAAAATAGTTTATCTTTAAACAAACACCAAAGGCTCTTAAACATTGAAATTCGCAATGCTTTTGGAAAATGAAACTACCATAAGACCTCCCACCATACACACAATGCAATCGCAGAATTGGAGGAGATTTCTTCTTATGATAGTCAAAAATGCTTACTACGCAAAATCATTCGATATTATTATCATTAGTGCATAGTGTAGAAAACCATTTCGAAAGTATAATATCAATCTTAGCCAGCATACAACATTTCATCGTATGCCTACTATAGCTACTACGTTCAATAGCAGGTTACCGCCACATTCCATAGCAGGTAATACAACTAAAACCGTACAGGGTTCGTATTGTTTCTTTGGATTTCCAACAAATGATCAGGCTAAGGAACTTCCTTACCGAAATAGAAACGCCTCTGGAAAGACGCCCCGGATCCTAACCGGATCTCTGCAAACAAAAGGCCGACGCTACCTCACGCTGTACAGCTGTAACTAGGTAACTAACAAACTGACGCTACCTCACGCTATACAGCTATAACTAGGTAACTAACACTCGAGTCATGTCATCCCCCAGTCGTTACCGACCTTTATCCCAGGATCCCGAAAACCAACAAAGCAACATCATACAGTAATAAATTACCGTGTCCACACGAGTTAAGTATCTGGGCTCCATACCATGATACCACCCTTTATCCAGAAGGAAATGACATACCCTAGGGGCGCTACCCCTACAAACCTTTGCCGCAACATTCCTGTTTCGACCATTGCCGGGTTGTGAGGCTCGACGAAGTCTCGTCCACAAAACTACGCTTCTTCACAAAGCACGCTTTTTCACAAAGCAACGCTTTGACCAACAAATGATCATCAGCACTTCGTATGCCACATTACCAAATTGGGAATGTATCACTAGTAACCATCAACTACATAACCTCTGAGCTCGTACGTCTTAGAGAAGGGTGTTAAGCTAAGAGAATAAATTCTCCGCCACCAACAGAAATGTATTTGATAGAAACCAGCTTTACATCTCAAAGTGTAATGTCAGACACACATCCATACAAGTCTGTTCCGGGTCCGAACAGAACCGAAGGCACTTCCAAAGAAGCCCTTGCAAATCCAGGTATTCGCAATCTCGATCGGACTTCCCATCACTTAGGAAATCTCTATACCGGCGTGACTCAGTGCAGAGACAATCGATAGGTCATCCTATCGTTCTCGTAAATACCCGGTCTTCACCACCGGTCTTCAAATGCTATCCATATCGTCGTATCACTATTCGGAATGGGTTATATGACACAAAGGTCTTCTCCCGGCTAAACCGAATAACGAGCGTAAATTAAAAATCATATGGGTACTGGGGTCTCAGTTAAATCACATCTTAAAGCCCAAAACTTTCCATTCGAATGGTAAAACAAATTACCATTTCCAATCTTTTAAATAAAAAGATTCATTTCAAAAACCTTCAATGGTTTAAACAATTTCCACACCTTTAATCTTTTAAACAAAAAGATTCAATTCACAAAGTTTACCCCGTTCACAAAGATTCATTCATGGATTTCAAAACAATTTCCATTTTAATTGAATTAACTCGTTAAATCCTTAAATCAAGATTTAACTTATAGCTTTCAAAACTCGTTTCCAAAGATTCATTCATAGTCTTTCAAAACAATTCCATTTCAAGTTAGATTAACTCATCCGGTCTTTGAAATCAAAGACTCATTTCATAGTTTTCAAAACATTTCGATTACTTGAAACCGTTCAACACAAATTGGAAGTTCATTACTTATGTGAAAGCTTTTAATATTTGAAAACAAATAGCTTCATTTCAGAAAAATCCAGTTATATTTGCTCGAGTTAAAGCCCTTGAATTTTATTCACATACCAAAATCAATACTTTTAAAATAGTTTAATCCTTATATAACGATATAACATCTTTAATCCCTAGTTTCAAATCGTAGAATTCAATTTCAAATCTTGAATTTAAGTTTAAATCAAATTATTTAAACTTTCAAAACTCGATTAAGTTATTCAAAATAACTTTTATCTTTGAAATCTTATTTCAAAAGCTTTTCACTTTGAACCCAAATTTCCAATCTCAAAAATAAATTGAAATTAAAATTTCAATTTCAATTTCAAAAACATTAAATTTACATCATCTGTGATTTAACCGATTTCCACGTGAAATCCATATTTGTGCGTGTATAAGTGTGGTCTAGGGGTTTCACACACTAGTGCAACATCAATCATCACAGATATATCGATAAGCGGTATAATCGGTAACGCTTATCCTCATTCACAGATTCATAGATAAAATAAATTTATCAGTCACAAAGATTCACTATTACAATTCGATGTGGGTTTCGGATAACCAACTGGAATCCGACTCCCTGTCGCATCGAAATTCAGGTGCCGTTTTACGGCCAAAGGGTTTTCATGTTCACATAGTAATATATCACAGAAATAGAAATTTCAAATCACAACATAAATCAGGATGTATATCACAAAACATCATATATCAAGGATATCAAATAATTTAACATTCAATAGAATCCAAACATTCATAAGTAAGGTCAAATTTATTATCTGATAAATTTAAATCAGATAAATTTCTTATGAATAAATTACTAATCCTGGTTAATTAATCATTAATAAATTCCAAATCATTTGATTTATTATCCTTTAATTATTTATTAATTAACCATTAATAATAAGTTAATTAACCTATAATTAATCACAAAAATTAATTAATCTTTAATCAATTATCTTAACCAACTACTAATTGTAAATTAATTAACTTTAATTATCTAATTTACAATTTTTTAATTTCAAATTAGTTAAGCACTTAATTACTAACTAACCCATCTTTAAATCTCAAATTGATTAATCTTTATCACTTAGTTAATTAAAATTACAAATTAATTAACTTTTATTAATAAACCTTTTTAAACAATTAATAAAGATTATTTGTCTTAATTAATATTTTGAAAAACTGCCTTAAACTTTAAAATCAGTTTATTTTTAACTTATAAGACTTTAATTAAATTTTTCTACATCATTGATTTTAAAGTTTATAAGCTTAATCTCCTCCTGGAAACAAACCCCGAGACTTCCCCAGGTATTACCCGAGTATTCACTCGGGTTTCTTCCCATCTTCCTCCGAGTCTACAAGGTCGCCTGCCTGCTTCGAGTCGAAACTCCACTTGCACGAGACCTAACCCGAGACAAGCCTTCTTCCCCAAACCAACTCCTTTTCCAGATATACGAATTTCTCGCGTGCATGTGCACACGTACCCCGATCTCCTGCGGCCACCATCGCGATCATCGGCAAGTCAACCACGATCATCTCAACCCCATCGACAACTCAGATCGTTGAACTCGAGCAAATTTCGAGATCGAGTCTTTCGATCGAAAAACTGCAATGTCCTAGTTCGTCAAAACCACCTCGTCCCGACCATCTCGACCACCAGCGACCACGTCCCCCTACCAGAACCTTCGCCATAGTCCCCTCTACCTTCCCCTTGAACCACGTGCAACTCGGTCAACTCGTGATGATGAAATCGTCATGGTTACAGACCACCACCAAACTTAACGTTAAACCCTACTTTCGATTCATTCGATCATTTGTTGCAATAGAAAAATCATTGAACATTTTTCCTATGATTCTCGATCATTCCAGCACCTCCACGCCAAATCTCGCCTACCATCATCACGCCGATCAACGGCAATTGCCTAAAATACCATTTCCGTTTAACTTCCTCAAACTCGAGAATCTCTCACTTAAAAATCATGAATTCATATTTAAAAATCATGGTTAATGAAAACGAACAAATTCATGAAGTCAAAACTCAAGTTTTAATCGATTAAATTTTTGAGAAAATTTAATTTCACTGTGTTCTTACCCTTTCCAGTAAATCCATACAATTTCATTGCTTAGAAGTATTTTTAAAATCTTGGACTTGTTAATTCAAACTTTTTTTGTTTAAATAACAAAGTCTAATAGTGAATGATTTAAGAGATTTGTATTTTTCTTTTTTGTTTAGCCTGTAAACATTAAAACAGGGATATCTGCCTGTACATGCATCTCTTAGTCCTTATGTATATATATATATATATATACACACACCATTATACAAGCAAAATCACAACTTCAATATCATATCAACAACAAGATATACATCAGATTCAAGAAGGTTGCTCACCTGGGTTTCCAGAGAATGAAACAGAGCACCGTATATTTGAAAAGCTTTGAACTTTAAAAACTAAGAAGTTGTTTGCTTTAATCTTCCTTTATATCATCTTGCTTGACTCTCTGGTTTTGATGAATTCATATTGTTTTGTTTTGCATGATATTACTTTAGATTTCTTTTACTCAGTTTTCCTTAGCCAAGAATAAACGAATTTGAAATGGAGTTGATATATATAAAAGTGAAGTTGATTATTTGTTTACACAAAGCAGGTACAAGTGTTCATATTTTATCAGAGATTTTTATTTGCTTATGGGGGCTGATCTGCTGCATGCATCTATATTGTATGCTAAGATGTCTTTGCATTAATTAAGTTGTACAAAGTGATATAAATGCTTGTACCTTATTTTACTTGCTTTACCTTCATTTCGGCTGAGATGTGTTGGAGGATAGTGATGTTTTCTATACTTGAATATATACTTACTTCTTGTCTGGTTACATACTTTTGCTTTGTATTTATTACTTTGTTTGTTTTCTTCTTTTATTTGCATACTTGAATATCTAGTTTTATACTTGCATAGGTATTTTGTTTAACCAGCCTACATACTTATACAATACATATTTGAATGTACATTTGTTGTCTCTTCATTTGTAAGCTTATACACATCTATTTGTTTACTTTCTTGAATGTAAGCACTTGAGTAAACTTTTATCTTTTCTCTTGTCTTTGTCTTGTTTACATGTTGTTTGAATTATTGTAGTGTAATCACTTTGTATTTTTTTTACTTATTTGAATGTAAGTTGTTTTCTTTTTGTTTTGTTTTGATTACTTTTAAAATACACGTGAACTTCAAATTTTTATTCAAAAATTCATTTAATTATCAATTTAAATAAAATTAAATTTCGGGGTCGTTACATAACCCTTCCTAGAATCATCTTCAGTTATGTTCAAATGGATTTTATGTGACGAAGCGTTATGTGGCAAACAAATAATTTATATGTTGCTATATTTCTGCAAAGTGCATATAAAGAATTGCTATATATGAATATTTTATATGACTGAGCTCCGTTTGAAACTATTGCAATAAGTTTGTTTAGAAGATTTTAATTTTTGTAAGTTGTTTCAATATGATTGCTTGGTTATATTATTAGTAATCCTCTATTCATTAACAATATTTTCAAGAAACCCAAATAAAGCTAAATAAAAATCTAACCACCACATCGTCCTTTACATGGATTATGGGGCCTTGGTCCCAACCGTAGGAGGAAGCAAAACGTCCTTGCCCGATTAATCGGCGATGGATGAGAACAATAAGACTGTAATCCTTACTACAGTGACGGTCAAAACCTACCTTAGTAAATTCTCCAACAATATGCCACTTACTACATCTATTTCACATTACAACGATCTCCTTTTGATGATATCTGCATTTTATTATAGGTAAGCAAAACCTTGGGTCAACGATAGAAACCCGAGTGTACACTAATCTTGATATTAGTGAGGGTACTAAGCTGCTGAGGAGGTGAGTTTTAATGCATTCAACCCTTTTACAATCAATATTTGGCCAACAAATTTGACATGGTTTATACTATTGCTATACCACAGCTTCCGAAAGAAGAAACTTTCGGCAACCAACGATCAGGAGAGCCGACCGAAAAAAACGTGTTGATGTAATCAATGGGAAAAGCCTGTCAGAAATAATCGCCTCAGATCTAAAAAACAAATCCAAGGTAACCACATATATGTCATTGAAAATTATCTGATAAACCTCTGGATATTTGATCCATTAACATTAGAGATATAAAAATGCTTGGTACCTCCTTCTTATTCTTCTGCAGAAAATAAAAATGTCAATTATTATTGCTATAACTGCTTATTAATTAAATTTAATATGAAACTCTTAAGTCAACATTTTATTTCTACCTCACGCTGTAGGAGTAGCAATTAAAGACGCTTTTTTTTCTTAGTTTACTTCAATAGAATGTTTGTCCCTTATAACCATATAATAATTGCAAAAATTGTAATTTGTATTTCCATTATTCGTCTTAAAAAGCCTTTTGCTCAAAAAATGCACATACCTTCAAACTGTATTTTTTTACATACTAAAAATGAGTATTTTACTTACAAATTCATGGACAATAGTTTTTGATATGATTCTCACTTTGCATTATTATTTTTATCCACTCTGAAAAAAGCTTTGAATCTGGTAGTTTTCTCATTCAAAATCATTCCATCGAAAGATGCAACTGCCAATTACTGTTGCTCTAATTGCTTAAATTTTTTACATAGTTTCGTACATATATTTTTACAATGTTCTCGGTACAAATATAAATATATGTTAATTTCATTAACTTTATACAAGACATAAATTGCCATTATAAACTTTTTGTTACATACTATATACAACAAATGTACATTTGCATTATCTTGGACATCTAATAGATAGTTTAGTGAGCAAATTTTTTGATGAAATACCGAAAAAAGAAAATCAATTTTTCATTTATTTTTGTACATGTTAAGGTTAGACTTCTTATATTCACTGCATACCAATATGAAATTAGGATGTTGGATTTTCTCTTATTAATTATTTTATTTTATTAAAAAGTCTATTTTTTTCCTTACTGCAATAACTGTAATGACAATCATGCCAGAAGTTGTCCATATGAACTATTTCTTTCACAATATAAACAACTAATTTAAATCTATAAATTTACAAGTCTACATTCACTTTTTTTGCATAATTTTAGCATCGTCTATTTTCATGAACGAATGATATTTGTCATTTCCTTTTTTAATCTAATTCATATGGACTGTTTAAACATAATTAACAGCATATTTTTGGCCTTAATTGTTTATCAAGAACAATAAACCATTTTTGTGAAGAACAATAACTGATAGATTAAAATGCTATGTTTACAAAATTTCAAACATTGTCATATTTTATCTAATTCTGATTTCTAATTCATATTACTTTATTTTCATAGAATATAATGCAAGATTTTAATCATTAAATTTTCCAAAACTTTATTTTTTTTAACAACAAATAATTTTAAGCCTTTGTGCAATTGAAAATTTTGATTCATTAAATAAATGACACAATTAAAGGATTAATGAGGGTAAATCTATATAGGATTCATTAAATAATTGCAAAATTTTTAAACTTTTTTCCCTTAATTTCCTCCCAACATATGCAAACTATTTCTTAATATTTATGCAGTTTAATGTACAACTCTAATCCTGTCAACTACTGTCCCCCTTGAGGCCATTACTAATAGGTAAAATTTGTATTCTACGATAATTAAATGTATAAAATACATATATAATTTAAGCAGTCAATAGCTTTAGAGTAATTTTATTTAGGCCATTATTTTAATTTATCCATATAAGCACATTTAGAATTGACTTAGCAAATTGACTTATCAAACAATGCATCTCTAATAAACTACTTATGTGACTACCATATGCGTATGCCTTTTTCTTGCCTTATTAAACATCTTTTCACATGTAACACTCCATGTATGACCCTTTCTTACATAATCACTTTCTATTCACATAGGCAGTTGCTACTTTTAGAGAGAAATAAAATTAAATTCATGTCCAACACAAAGAATTTTATTCTTTTTTTCATTTCAAATGTCCTATAACCATATATATTTTACTCCGTACATGTTTTTTTTGCATTCTACTAAATTACGTCCATAACATACTCTTTCATTTTCTTTACTTTCTATATTGTAGGTATAGAAAGAAACAATGATCCATTCCTGCTTTAAAAATTAACTTTTGTTATTTTTTCAAAATAATAAAACTTACACTGTTATTTTCTTTCTACTGCTTTGTAACAGCTTCCAAAAAGGCTTGATCGATTACTGACTTTACCAAAATTAAATTGCAGGAATGAAGCGACTACTACCAAATCTACACATAACATCTTTGTCAAAGAAAAAAGAAGCATGGTTACTCCCTGCTCATTTGCTTGCATTCCGACGTTAACATTTTCCTTCACTCTGCATTATTACTTTCCAAGTTTGTTGTCATGCTGTTATAATAACATATATAAAGCATCTTTGTCACTTCTAAAGTCCAGCTTCTTTGTTACTTTTTTATTCTTTGATGTTTTATCACTCTGTATTACTAATTTCCTATTGTGCATAAATACTATTCAAACTCAATGTTCAAAGGGAAGATAATACCTTAATCCTGATTACACTATTTGCTGTTGTGATACCGTTATAATCTTCATAATGTTTTTCTCATTTCATCGCAAACACTTATCATGTATGTCAACATTACCGCGAACATTCCACTATCTACTTTATAAAATCATTCATAATGAGAAATTAACACAACCTATTATATAACACGTTCTCTACAATTCGTTATATTAGGAATCTATTGAAATAAATATATGCTGGGTAGTGGAAACATTATTTTCTTATCCACCTTTATTCCTATTTTATAAGACCCATGTTTTTTTACCTACTTTAATGTATGCTTTCGTATTTCACCATTATTTTCTTATACAACTATATTTTTTCCATTTCCGCGTGCGAAGCACGGGTTCGCACTAGTATATCATAACACAGATATATGAATCTGTCTAGATAGTAACATAAGTGTTATTACATAAAGTTGAAGGAAAATCTTTTATAACATTAGTAAAACATAAATACAAAATGTTGAAATAGTATATAGCCACATAATATGAAATAAACAATATAGTTCAATCGGATCTCCATCACTGTCTTCTCATATCGAGCACTCTCTAAACTCCAATCAACATACCATAGATAGGTACAAAAAGGAAGCGTAAAGGGGGTCTGACATATGCTTAGT
Organism: Allium fistulosum; assembly: GCA_030737815.1. Lineage (NCBI taxonomy): Eukaryota > Viridiplantae > Streptophyta > Magnoliopsida > Asparagales > Amaryllidaceae > Allium > Allium fistulosum. The sequence continues at coordinate 169,952,270 of CM060904.1, read as the reverse complement.
GAATGAGAAAATATCTCCAAGTATATGGTACCAACATGCTAGTATAACATCGTTATTGATAGAGTTAAGGGTATGCCCTAGGGGCAATTATATGATTTATTACATATATCAAACTATATGACCAACCTTTTCCACAATTAAGGTGTTAAATTTCTACGATATACTTTATTTTGTTATAATATGATTAACTAAGTAATTAATTTATAATATATTAAATAGAAAAATCATTAAATGATATTTTATATGATAATAATTATAAGGAGTTATAATCAGAAGAAAATGGTCACAATATGCATAACATATTATTTTAAAGATTCCTGATAAAAATGTTTCTAGAAAGGATATCAATATATTCGTTGAGACCAGAGTAAGTAACGCTCTATAAATTTTGGGCAATATATTACTCATGGTTGTTGGACCACCAAGGGATTACATACTGATAGTTATTGGATAAATATGGAATGACTCGCTTGAGAGTTTTCGGTTTGTTAATAACAACTTGGTGAAATAAGGAATCTCAAGGTGACAATATTACATAGTTCTCTCGACTTGAGAATATTATGGAACTCTAATGTGAATAATGTACTTTGATTATAGTTAAATCATGACACGGCGATCCATCGAATGACTATAGTCAAGTTTGAGTCGAAGCATCGAAGGTGAAACAATATTCAATGGAGAACTTGTTTTCTCGGTTTTATGTGGTTAGTACCGTGGTCAACTACAGTCAACTCAAATTTAAAATATCCGGCCAGAGTAGTAAGGTTATTAATAAATGTAATTATTGAACCAAGGACTTTGTTTGTGGACTAACTGAGCTGAATAAGGATGATATTAGAATTTAGATCAAAACCAAATTTCATAAATCCTAAAGTGATATAGTGTTAATGAAGAGAATGTGTGTAAATTATCATTACTAAAGGTACCACTTAAGTGGTTGTGAAATTGAATCTTACCGAAATGACCTATAAGCGATGAATTTTACCAATCCGTCACATCGCTAGCTAAGATAATGTGTGAAGGTTAATATTTGAATTGTTCAATATTATTCGCTGACTGAATTTACACCTCCGAGTCGCACAATTGTATTTCCAATTTCTTCCAAAACTACAGGATTTAATTTATTTGTAAAATGTTATAAGTTTATTAAATTAATTAATATTTACGAAATATTAATTATCATTAATTTATTTGATACATCAAATGTTATTGATAATTATTTAAATGCATGAACAAAAGTTATATTTGCATATATTGATATACGATATGAGTATACCTTTTATACAGGGTTTGAATAATAAGTAATTACATGAATGTTTTTTTTGGAAACTTTGCCCATCATTTGAGCAAACTAGAGCCAGCCATAGGTTGAGGGAATGAATGAATTTATTAACAGAAATTTAAAAGGGAATTAAATAAGGAAGTTGAATGAAGAGAATGGTAAAGGTTCCTTTTATCCTATTAAAACAAATCCCATCATTCTTTCTTTCTTTCTTTACATAAACTTTTCTTCCTTCTCCCTCTCAATAACATGGACGAATTGTTCCCTTCAAAAAAACACAAAGCAAATTCAAACAAAATTAAATTAAATTAAAACAATGTGATTCATCCTTCTCCTGCAAGGTATGGTGCTGATTTACCATGAAATATAGGGGAAAAAATTAAATCAAGGTGTGACAAAGGGCAAGGTTTTTTTAGTATATTCTACTTATTTATAATTTATTCATTATGTTCAAAATGATGTTTTTCACATATATGTATATTGTAGCCACTTATCAAGGTCGTTTAAAATTATCCTATGTTTTATAATTAAATGTGAATTCTATTTGTGTACGGTTTTATTTGAATGTTGATATTTTTGATTAGATCTGAAATGATTAATTATTCTTAAATTGATTTGTTAGAAAATTCTCATCTATTACAATAATTGATTAATTAATTATCGAACCAAACAATTTTTTGTTTTACTTCATATGAGATCCCAAACAAACCATTTTGCAAGTTGGATATAAGATTGTATGTTGTTATAAACATGTTATGTTTTAAATGAATTAATGTTATTGTTATAGTTCATTCCTTTAAACATGGATCTATTTTTAGTAGATTAAATTATGAAAATAATTACACACACACACAGATACACACACACATATATATTATAATCAATTCATCTTTACTCTTTCAAGTTATAAACCATGGTCAATATTAAATCTTTTGTTTTCTTGATTGGTTTCAAATTAATCATGCTTTGAAATTAAATCATGGTTTATTACATATATGTATGTATGTATATAAATATAAGTGTTATGTTTTAGATATAATACGTCATTTGAGACAATAAATTAAATTAAATTCCTTTTTCTATTTCTTATTTACGTTGATTAGGCGCACTTTCGGATTTACAAATTTAAGGGTTTGGATGTTTTATTATAATTAAGTTTGGAATTATGTGGCATTAAATTGATTTTTTGTATTAAATTTATAGTTAAATAGGTGATTGTAGAAGAAAAGTATGAGCGCGATTTCACTTAATGTTATTTCCCCTTTTTAATTCAGATTTGATTAGATTTAATTGTAACATAAATTTTCTTTCCATCTTCATTCTTTATATATACTCTTATTTTGAAATATCAATTTTGTGTGAATTGTTTTCATACTTTAATACATACATAAATGCATGCATACATACATACATACATACATACATACATACATACATACATACATACATATATACATACATACATACATATACATACATATAAACATACATATAATATAAGTGGCAACAAAGATTGCATATATGCATATATTAAACTATATATATGTGGTACTATCATTATGTGTATGCAAATCATATGTATATTACATATATATGTAATATACCTAGGTATTTATATTTCCGATATGCATGTGAGTTTATTACATTTATATGTAAGTATAATACATATGTATATACAATAAATATAAATCCCAATATCTAGATATATATATATATATAATACATATGTTTATATTAGATTGTTTATGTTCTTGTATATTTGAATGTATGCATGATGCACTCCCTAATTATACATTTATTTGAAATGTTAACATTATTAATTAATAAATATGTAAAATAAAATTAAATATAATATAATTTTATTTAAAACAAGATTGGATCTAGTATAACCATTAAACTTTATAGGCCCACTAAGACTCAAATAGGGAATTTATTTTGAAATCAACCAATTTAACTTGTTGCAGACCCGCCTGGTTTCTACAAACGGTATCAGAGCCCAACTGGTCTTGTAACAACCCAGAATTTTTAACATTTGAATAAGAATATTTAATTTATTTAAATATTCAGATTTGATTTGAAAGTGGTAAATAATAAGAAAATCAAAATTTAATAGATCAACTCGATTTTTAATTACGTATTTTTAAATGAATTTATTGGATTTCCATAATTTTTAATTGGGAAAATATTTAAATTATCGTTTGACGTATTTTTGGTAAATGATGCTATTTTTGAAATCTCTCATAATAAGATAACCGATGTATTTCATTATTGTTTTGAGATCGTGTCACATTTTTGTGCACGATCGTATATTTATTTTGTCATTCGCGGTTCGTACGTGAACGGAACGTTGTGCAACGAGATGCCAGAAATTGCAAAATAAACATACCTCTACACTTAGAATTTTCAACATCTTAACTTTTCCATCTTTCTTCTTTTCAATTTCCCTCCTTCTCTTTTCATTATAAAAAGAAAAATGATCACCTCCAAAGAAAAATCAAATCCAATACTTATCTAAAAATTACCAAACTATATTCGTTGTACTTGTATAGGTAAGTTCTTCGAATCTGTGTGAGTTATGTTAGGAGTGGTCGGGTTTGGAGAGGAGTGTTTGTACAAGTCATCAGCTAGGGTTTGGCAGGGTTGGTGATTTAGGCGAAGTTTGTTGAATTGGAGGGTGGATTCATGTTTCTCAAGGGAAGGCGAGGCGGTGGTGCAATTTTGGTGGGGTCCAATCATGGCTAGTATGTTGCGACATTAGGTTTTAGGGGAGTTCGACCAGCAAGTCGTGTCAGCTAGGGGCGACCGAGTTGTTCACATTTGGGTAGGGAGCAGAGCTTAGGCGAAAAGGAGTTCGTTGGCGAAGACAATGGTTGATTTTATTGCTTGTGGAGGGAGTATTGGTGGAAGACGTGCATGATTTGGTGCGTGCATATACAAGAGCATGCACAGTGAGGTAATTAGAGAGAGGAAGAAGATGGATTAAGAGATAATGGTGATTAATTAAAATAATTAATTATATTTTAAATCTCAATATCTTATAAATTGAATAACTTTTTCATACGAGGTCCAATCGAGACGCGGTCATTTGCGTTGCGCTTATAGGAGCGATATCTACGCATTATGTAATAACCCGCCTTTTCGACCCTCAGAAGTCGACACTAATACATCTACGATATTCACATGTCGAACAACCAAGTGCTGGAAAGACAGATGGTTAAGGGAAGAAGAAGAAAGAAGACAAGAAGAAACTAAACAACACATAATCTCACATCGCAACAAATAATCCATAATATAACTATGATCTTTACAAAAGAAAACTTTTATATACATACATCCATCAGATTACTAGCCTATCTTCTACCTAGATAGTTATAACACTTGTCCTTACAATTTCTGATAAACACAACAAACCATGCAACAAAACATAAAGAAATACATAGATACATCTTGGCCTCCAGCTCCTCTCCAAAGCTCCAATGCATCCAAAGCTAATTTGGAAAATAGCTCGATCTGACCCGAGCATTAAAAGAAAACAACGTCCAGATCAGTTTAGTAAAACCAGCGTGAGAAACTCAAATCATAAGGAATTTTCTTTTAACTTAAAAAACCCTTTTAAAAAAGGTATCTTGTAAGACCATGCTGCACATAAACACGGATGAATTTTTATATTACGATAACCAAACCATTTCTATGGAAAATCTAGTGTAATTTTAATAGTATCTAGGGTACAAATACATATTAATCATAGCTAAAATTGTTACATTAATCAAATTCCAGCATAATAGGTATACAACTAAGTCCGAAGGCACTTATTGGAGAATAGATTTCATACAATGACAAGATAAGGGACAACCTTCCGAACGATACACCCCTAGATATAATGTATCTGTGGTCCGACAAGAACATCTTGTACCCCTGCTACATAGAATCGGCCTACCCCTTACTGGATAGTACCGAATATGATACCCCTTGGTTGTGATCAACAACCATAATGGGTCCCCAAGCATACATAGATATTGACTCTAGATAAGCGATGATCATACCCTAATGGGAGCGACCCACATAGCCCTACCACATCCCCTGTTTTTATCATTCCTGGTTGATGAGGCTTGAGGCTACGGTTTATGTTTCTTTAGCACTTCCCACTTAGAATGCTAACACTGCCTTCCAAGAGACAATGCAATGCCAGCATTCATCCGCACAAGTTGTTCAGGGTCTTAACGAATCGAAGGCACTACTTCTTCTACATCCTTTTTGGAATCACCCTTAGGATTAGTAGTAAGTAGCCCTTGTACTTCAAAAGCTCCGTCTTCGATTCCACATTCTTCAAGATGTCTTCGGTTTGAAATGCTTGAGTTAAATCAAAGTGGTTTTCAAATAATTTATACTCATCCGATATCGGTTTTTTCGAAACAACATTTGATAGTTCCGGTAAACTCAATCTCGGTTCTTTCAAAAATAAACATACAAATGAATAAGTGTGGGGATCACCCCCTAACCGTTTTAGTGGATGGATCTCCTTATCATTCATCCTAGGAGAGCAAAACGAGATTTATACGCATAGTACAACATCATCGAAGATGACTGTGCCATATAACTCACATGTTTCTCGAAGATATTTCCAAAGTTATATTTTAGGCCAAGATTTGATAGTCGGTTGTTTAACTATCAAATAACAAACAACCAATCATTGATTTAATTCCATATGGGATCCATTAAGCCTCAATTAATTAATCTTTTTAAAAATTAAAGATTCAAAATACCTTTTACAAAGGATATTATTTCACAAATAACTTATACTTCTTCGATACTTAGAAACCTTTATATACTTATCTCGACGTTATAAGTATATTATCAAAACATCATACTTTTCAGTACTCTATAAACATATCCATATACTTATCTCATTGGTATAAGTATATTTACAAAACTTAAGGAAGAATTTCTCTTTTTTCCAAAATTCATATTTAAATGAGCCAAACAAATTATGTTTTGAAAACATTTCTTGCTCTAAACCATACCATTATCCTTCATTGTTAAGTAAGGAAGAACATTTCCATACCACCCTAATTAAGAAGGATAAATAGCCAAAACCAATCTTATTCCTTTATAAAATCCCATTCAATTTATACAACTCTTTTTAAAATCTTTCTTTACTCCTTTATAAAAATCTTTTATAAAATATCATTTACAAAATATCATTTGTAAATCACCTTTAAATAAATTCTTTATAAAATAAAATCCCTTTTATAAACAGAATATTATTTATAAATCCTTTTAATAAAATAATTGGATAACTTATAAAATCATTTAAAACACTTAACCCCAAATTGGTAGAATTTAAATTAATTTAAAACATAACTTTTACAAATTTGGAAAGAGGCTTAGCGATCACAATGGTACTAAACCAAGTTATCATTTTATTTCATAATGACATTCAAGTCGCAACACAAGTATTTACATAAATAACAGATATGTAAATAAATCCATAACCCAAAATCAAGGGATACCATGTCAATATAAAGAAACTAGCAGATACATGTCCAAAACTAACATAATAGCAGGATAGTGATTTATCCTGCTAAATAGATGTCCAAACAATCTATTAAGTTTAACTATAATAGAACGGTGTTTTATTCTGCCAAAAGATGTCATCAATAATTTATTCAACTTATAGTAGAGCAGGAAGGTATTTGTAACAACCTAAAAGTTTGGTTATTTGATTTTAAATGTTTAATTAATTTTAAATATTCAAATAATTGGATTTTTGAATTTAGTAATTTATAATTCTACTATATAGGATAATTAAATATTTAAATTATGAATTAAATGTCAATTGAATGGATTTAATAATTTTATTTAACTCCTTTTAATTAATAAATAATATTGGTGAATTCAATTTGTAAATTTATTTACAAATGTAAATAAATTGGATTTACATATCGATAATTAAATATTTAAATCTGTGAAATTGTCGTTCCGGGGCATGGTCTTGGATTTCGACGAAACTAGTTTCATTAGAACCGTAATAGTGAATTATATTACGCCGTCGAATTTTGTAGCAATCAGACATATCGTTTGGTCGTGCGAGATCAAAACGCGTTGAAATTAAAATCGAAAATTTAATATAACAACTAGGTCCAAAAACCTATCTTCTACATACGATCGAATTAGGTCTCAAAACAAGTTCCATTGCATTCGAAATATGGGTATAACATCTAGAATGCCAGGCGGCACGCCTCGTTAGGAGTTCGACATTTTTGGGTATGTTTGTTGAATATTTTAAAAATAAAAAAATAAGATATATATTTGTACCGTGCTATTTTAATTCCTTACCTGCCCCATACCTATCTTGTTCAAGCCCATACCCAGGTCAACCAAGTCCATACCTCATCTTCTATTTAATCATCTGCCTGTAAACATGAACTGTTTCCCACCTTGAAATTCAAATTTTAAATTTTAAAATCAAATCCCATACTTGTTTAAAAATCATGAAACCAGTTTTAAAAATCTTGTTTTAGCTAAAGCTTCCATCCTATACCCAAGTTATAGCTCGCGTGTTTGATTTAGGATGGTCGAAGTTTCGGTAGTAAACTAGGGTTCTTGATTTCGGTTGATTCGGGAAGAATGAGTGAAAATGGATGTGATATCCCGGGATTTCAGGGAATTTAAAATGTGATAATCTTTTAAATTAATTATTAAATTAATTGGTAAAGTTATTATTTTCAAACAATTTAATAACAAGTTGTTTTTAAATATAGTTATAAACAGATTTTAAATAGACTCATTATTTTCTAATTTAATAAGTGTTGTTTGAATGTGTATATATATATATATGTATATTTAAATTGATTTTAATAGGATAATCATTGATAATTAATAATGTGATTTATAAATGGATTTTAAAAAAAAATAGAATTATTATTTTCAGGTTAATGAGGAGTCTATTTAAATATATATATATATATATATATTTGAATTGATTTTAATTGGGATTTTAAATTAACTTTGAATTTGAATTTAAGAATTGAATTTAAAGAAAAATATATATATCTTAAAATAATAATATAGTTTGGGTTTAAAAATATATGAATAAAAGTTTTTATTTAAAAATAAGATTTGTTTTATATTATTCTCTTTAAAGAAATATGTTTATAGAAATTGAAAGAGTATTTATTTAATAGGAATAAATACAAAAGCTTTTAAATTAGCATTTAAAAGTGAGTTTAAAATATTTTATATGATTTTTATTTAAATCATAATTGGTTTAGGAAAATTTAATAATAAAAGCTTTTAAATCTATTTAAAATAATATAAATATATTTATGCATGTAGTATTACAAGTGTTGAATTATAAACATCTTTAAAATAACATGTGTTAACATATTAATCAAAGTTGAGACAAGTGTCACATTTATTATAATTTTGTTTTATTTTTAATAAAATCTAAATTTACATTATATAAACCTATATCTCCTCTTTCCCATCTTTTTTCTATCTTCTCATTTTTAAAAGAAAGTAACTCAGCCTGTAAACTACTTCTTCAAACCAGAAACACTGAAAAACATTCTCAAACTCAAAAATCAAAACCTGTAATCATCTATTAAAAATCTGTAATCTTCTCAAACCGGTAAAGCAAGAATCAAACTTCAAGTTCTAATCAACTTCAGATTCGAATTCAAAGTTTCAGTTTTCAAAATTCCAGAAATCAAGCAAATCCAGTTTTCAAAGTTTTAAGGCAATTCAAAGTTTTCAGCTCCATTTCCATTTAAGTTTTCAAAGTTGTTCTCTGTTCTCTGCTCATGTCTGGTGAGTAAACACTTTAATTAAAGGTTAAAGTAGGTAATCATCTGATTGCATGTGAATCTGTGATGATAAATTGTTCTATATGTGCATATATAATTAAGCCTCTGTATATATATATGCTTATCTGATTTAGATGCCTCTGTTCTAGCTTTCCAGTGAGTAAACTCACTTGAATCTGCCTATATATTTTGATGTATGTGGTTGACATTTGATGTATGTTATAAAAAAAAATTGCTTGATTAGTTATTAAATCTGCCTGCATGTTTGTATATATATGTAAAGATGTGTGTATGCCTGTATAGAGAAAATCACTCTTCTGATCTAAAGTTTGAGTGTGCCTGTGTGTTAATATATTACATCTCTGTTTATAAACTACAAACTCAAGAACAACTCAAAATTTCAGGTTCTCTTCCCACATTAGTTATAGGCTTAGATTCCTAAATGAAAAATGGTTGAGACAATCTAGATTTAATTTTAAAAATCATTTCAAGTAAGAATGTATGGTAAATATTCTGGAAAATAAAGAATGACAGTAAAAATCATATTTAAGTCAAAAATCAATATTAACGAATTCATATTTGGATTACATAGATTGATTCGTGGTTGAGAATTATGAATTATGATGTGAATATCATGATTTTTAGATAGGATATTGTTGAGATATCTTGAGTTGTTCAATTTTGGGATTATCGGCAACTGCCAAAGATCTATGTCGAGATGAAGTTTGGATTTGATATCGAAGGTGGCTTTAAGGTTGTTGATCGTAGGAATAATAGTGGGAGAGGCTATCGATCATCGTGGCGTTGGAATTTGGATAGAGTAGGGTTTAACATTAAGAATGGGTCGAGTCTAAAAACTGGAGCACTTCATCGTCTCTAGTGAATCGAGCTTCACCGGACCTTGGGAAAGAGCAGCGTAGATGATCGGGGGACGTGTGGCCGGAGTTCCAGCGACTCTGGTGGTCGGGGACGTTAGGTTCTAGGCGTTTTCTGGCGAAGGATTTGGTTCCTGTTGGTCGTTTTAGTTCGATTTCGATATCCGGTTGGATTGGATGATCGGGGTGGTCAGTTCGTCTGAGGAGATGTTCGGCGACGTGTCGAAGGTCGGAGCGTCGATCTCTGGTGGCCGGAGGGGATGTGCACGTGCACGTGTGCACATATGTGGATCTGAGTTGTTGCGATGTCGGGGAAGGAGGAGTTTCTCAGTTTGGATCTCAGGGTGATTTCATAGGCGACTCGAAGGAGTATTCGAGTAAGTGGTAGGTTGGCTCGGGAATGGGTCGTGCTCGAGTAAGTATAGTATAACAGTTTTCTTAAAATTTTAAACCAAGTTTTGAAAAGGAAGAAGAAAAAAAAAAGAAACTCGGGGAAAAAGGTTAAAAACTCGGGTATTGGTTAAAGAAAACACGGGTTTCTCTCGGGTTATAAATCTGATATTAACAATTTTCAGATTTTAACAAAAATCAAGTTTTAAAACTAATTTTCTTTAAAACTATTTTGAGTAAGACTTAATTAATTAATGTTTGTTAATTAAGTTGTGAAATTTATTTCAAGTTGTAATTAATTAAGTAAATCCTTATGTTATTTTTGAACTTAATTTATCATGTAATTAATTTAAATTAATTAAGATAAGTGTTTTAATTATTAAAATAATGTAAGGTTTAAAGTTAATCAATAATTAATGATTAATGTGATTCCACGGTTAATAAGTAAGATTTTTAATAATAATTAAAAATAAAATTAAGATAAATGATTTATCATTAAATTAATTAAATTGGATAATAATTAAAGATTAATTATTGGTTACTTAATTAATAATTAAAGAGTAATTAATTTAGTTTTATTAATAAATAATTAGATTTTATTAATTAAGTAATTAAGGGGTGATTAAATTGTAATTAAAGATTAACTATGGATTTATCAAATGGTAATTAAGGATAATTAATTTGTAATTTAGTTTTATTAATTAATAAATAGGTTTTATTAATTATTAATTAAGGAAGTGATTAATTTGTAATTAAAAGATTAATTAAGGATTAATCAAATGATAATTATGGATTAATCAAATATTAATGAACTAGTAATTAAGGATTAATTAATTGGTTATTAAGTTTTATTAATTGATAATTAAGGTTTATTAATTAATTATTAAATAATAATTAATCTGTAATTAATGATTAATTAATTGGTTTTAAGGAGTAATTAAAGAATGAATTACTCAACTATGATTTATGAGATGAATGTGATTAAGTTAAGTTAATTAAAATGTTAATTAATTAAAGATAATCACTTGGTATTGATTAAGTATAAATTACTTAATGAGATTTGATAAGTGTAATTACTTAGTGTAAGTAATTAATAAATAAATTACTGGATATAATTGATATAAAGGATAATTACTTAATGAGAAGTAATTAAGGATTATTATTTGGTGTAATTAATTTATGGATTAATATAATTAATTAAGGAGTTAATTAATTAGGGTAAGTAATTATAGGATGATAATTACTGTTTATAATTAATTAAGGTGAATTAATAGAAATGATTAATTAAAGTTTAAATAATTAATAAAATTAATATAGTTAATTAATTTATGGAAGTAATTAATTAAGGATTATTAATTAATGTAATTAATGAAAGTAATTAAAGGTTAATTACTATTAATGGTTAAGAATAATTAATTTGTGAAATTAATTAAAGGATAATTACTTTATGTAATTAATAAATAATTAATCAAGGATGATTAATATTTAATGGGTAATTAATTAATTAAAGGTTGTAATTAATTAATGATTGATTAAGCAAGATTAGATAATTAATTCTTAAGTAATTAATTTAATTTAATATAATTAAATTAATTATAATATAGGGTTAATAATTATTGCTTATGGATGATTGTTAATATAGAATATCTAAATTGGATGATATCTATTGGATGATATGCTGTGATGTTCTGTGATATGATATTGGATATATCTGTGATAAATGCGTGATATTTATCTGTGTTAAATACTGTGTGAATTCAAGTATTGAATTAAATTAAATTGTTTAAACCTTTAAACAACTTGGACCTAAAAGATGGCGATTTGGATTTCGATGAGACCGGGATCGGGTTTCCAGATTTGGATATCCGAATACCACATCGATCCAAATTAACGATAGGTCGTGAATCTCAAGTGAAGATGAAGATTCAGAGTGCAAGGGTTATTGTCGTTAACTCTGAGGGTGATTCCAAAATGAGTGTAACGAGATAATGCCTTCGGTTTCGTTCGAACCCGGAACGAACTTGTATGGATTGAATGCTTTCAGCACATCGTCAGGTGGACGATGAGCATTCTAAGTGATGTGTTCTGATAAGGTAATCGTAGCCTCAAGCCTCATCAACCGGGAATGGCTAAAACAGGGGAGGTGCAGCAAGGTTAGTGGGTAGCACCCAAGTAGTATAAGATTCCCCTGTCTAGAGTCCCTTTTTATTTCGGCTGTGTGGGTGGTTGTTTGGCCGCAACCACGGGGTTTCTTATGCGGGAATTATCCAGTAAGGGATGGTTCCGGCCTTGTGTTGCAGGGGATTGGGAGTGATCCTCGGTACGTTGATCTAGGCCACGTACTGTGACGGGCGGTACCCCAGTAGCCCTGCCATTGTATGGAATCCAATCTCCAATAAGTGCCGTACGATTTAGTTGTGCCCAACTATGTTGGAACGTGAGATGTAAGCGTTCCAGCTATTTCTGTATTTTACTTGAAAACCCTAGACCCTATTATAATATAACTGGATTTCCTATCAAATGTTTTAGTTAGCGTAAGGTAAAAACTTACCCATGTTTATTTGTGGGGAGTCTTACGTGATACCTTTGTTTTCAAAAGGTTTTGAAGTTAAGCAACTTTAACCGTTTACTCACACCAGACCCATGTCTGACCCAAGTGTTTATTTCTGTTTTATAAACTCTTGGGTACTCAAATTTTTACGAGTAGCCAAGGGAATCAGGTTAGCTTTGACGAGAATTCTGAAGGAGCAATGGAGCAGGAGGCTTCAGCGTTCGTAGATATAGTGTTCCGCTGTGTTGATCTCTGAGTCATTTGTTTAAGTTGTATCTTGAATTGTAATAACTAGACAGACGTTTATAACTGTCTAGTATGTGTTGTATAAGCTGTGTAACTCTGATAGCTGTTGTATATGATACTATGTAATATCTTATGTGATTAATATAATTTATTCGTTCCGCTGTTGAGATTCTTCTGTTGTTCTTTCTTTCTTCTCTATCTTTTCTCTTTTCTATCCCTTTCTTTCTTAATAATGATGCGTCTTCCTGCGCATAGGAAGTCGGGTCGTCACAATGGAGCTCGGATTTGAGTTGCCCATGTCGAAAGTCACCTTGTAGCCAAATTTGAGAAGGTCCAATCTAGCCTTGGAGGTTGCGTTCCCTGTACGGTCGACAAATGATGGGTCAGGTCGCAATTTTGATTGGTGAATGCGGCTGAGTGTAAGGGGGGTGTGTTGCGATGCTCGTTCGAAGAGAGGTTCGTCGGAGCGATCGTTGGTGATTTTAGTGGAGGGATGGCCGTTGTTGGGCATGTGTGCATGGTGCTCTAAACATGCACATGATAGTTTGAGTGAGGGAGAAGAAGAAGGTAGGCAGGGGTATTATTGTAAATGTATAGAAGTTGTTTAAATTTTAATTTTAAATTATTGTTAACTTATAAAATTCGTATCTTGCTCATACGAGGTCAGATTCGGACGCCGTTTTTTATATTGGACTCGTGTCGTCGAGATCTATGAGATGGATTTAGTTTGGTTGGATTTGGATCAAGTGAAAATTTAGGCTAAAATCGAACGGCTATTCGGTTTTAGTCCGAAATCGGGACGTTTGACGAAAACGAAAATCAATGTGAGTTTAACTCACATTAAATTTTATTATATCATATTAATGATGTTATAAACGTTTATTGATTGCTTGGATGTTAATTAATTGTTTGATTGCTTGTTTGGTTGAATTTCCGACTGGAAAATGAATGACATATTAATTTGATCGTTATAAACCAATATGATTATCTATATACTTTCCATAACCATTGTTTTGTAAGAAAAATATGTAGAGAGACCCAAAGGGGGTTTCTTGCCAATAAATTATTTATTTACATCCATTTTCCGGTATTGATGGTTAATTGAAATTAATTTAATATATTGCATTTAATAGTTTGAATGACGTTATAGCAATTTTCGCTATACTGTCGTTTATTCAATTTCATTCCCAAAACCTTGTCATATGAAGTTGAGCTTGTGTTTCCTCTAAAAGGAATACTGAAAATTTATTAGTCATTTTGATTAATGATAATTTAAATTAATTAATCATTTTAATTAATTAATTTGAGATTAATTAACCAATTTAATAAATGATGATTAAAAATTTGTTTATCATTAGATTTAATTAATCCTTTTTGCTAATGATGTTTTATACTTAATTAATCATTTAACTAATTATTATTTGAGTTTAATTAATTCTTTTAATTAAATATAATGGAGTTTAATTAATTTATTAAACTTGATTAATTGTTTTAATTAATGGAATTTAAAATTACTTAACATTTTAATAAATGATGTTTGAGACGACTTATTCATTTTTAACTAATGATTATTCAAAATTAATTAATCCTTGTAATTAATGATATTTAAAGTTAATTAATCAATTTAATAAAAGTGATTTAAGTAAATCATCTAATATAATAAAATTGCTTTTATCAACTGATTTAAAGTTAATAAACTGATTTAATAAAGATTTTAAAGTTAATTTACCAATGTTATATAAGTATTTGGAAATAATTATCTATTTTATTAAAGATAATGGATTTGTTTATTTAAAAGAGAATTTAAATGTGATTAATTATCCTCCGAGATAATTAATATTGTTTTAAAGTTATAAAAAGGAATAGGAACTCGATTATTGGGATGTTAAGTTGGATAATCTTCTGGGTGTTCGTTCTGATGTTGGTTTAGACCTTCGGGGTCACGTAGTTGGAAAGATTATTCTCTTAAAGTTTCAACAATTAGGAAATAGTTCTAAAAGTGTTTTACCAATGTGGAAATATGGAAATGAAGCACAAGTTCAGTTCTTTTAAAAGTTAAAGTTTGATTTTGGTTATAGAACAATAGTTCCGTAATCGATATCGCTTATATGGGAAGGATCTAGTCATACATTTAACGCTAACCGATGAGGCTTGGACTCATTTCTATCTCGAAGATTAAAAATATCGTCAAGGCGATGTCTAGAGGTGTAACGGCCCGGAGATTTTCGACCCCAAAAATCGACACCAATACGTTCACTGTATAGAGTGCCGAACAATCGTGTGCCGGAAATCCCAAACTGTTAGGGTTAAGAAGAAAAAGAGGTAGAATAATAAACAGAAAACAAAAGCACAGAATCTCACAATCGCAGCGGATCAAAATATAATATGAAATAACAGCATTTTATACAAAGAAAGCTGTAACTATCAATATACATACAAGATATCATAGTACAACAAATTTGGACAGTTATAATAACTTGTCCCTGAATACTGTCTATACAGCATACTACACAGCGGAATATAATCAATACGCCTCTGCCATCTAGCTCGTCTCCTGAGCTCCAAAACGTCCTAACATGAAAATCTGTAATACTCGGTCTGACCCGAGCATTACAATAAAGTAACACTCGAGTCAGGTTGGAAACCAGCGTGAGTAAACCCATTTAATATGAAATACTTAAGTTATAAATCTTCTTGAAACCAGGGTAACTCGTATATCCGATGAGTTTTTGTCAGATTAAAACCAACACTTTTACAGAAAGTTCATCGATATTTTGATACTGTCTGGATATAGCTACTTATTTATAATAACCAGTTCATTCATTTTATTCAAATCCAGCCTATGTGATTCTTTGATCAAACCCGTAAAGATTTATAATGATTATTAGATCGAAGTGGTTCCGGATATTGCTGATATCCGGTCCCGGTCTCTTCGATCCAATGATAATTTTTAAAAAGTTAAATTGTTTAAAATAAACAATTTATTATTTATGGTGCCCATATTAAATATGGGAATTTATTACAAAATTTATTTCGAAAATAGAACGTATCATCACTTAAACCCATTTATCTAAATCTATTTGACCTCCCGATAGTACAGATAAGAATGATTAGGATGAATATTCGTTTAAGATAGGCAAGGATATAGAGTGGTACCAAAGGTCAAGTCGATCCACTCTTCAGAATTTCATTAACTCACTTAATCAATTTCATTTATCTTTTATCCGGATTAATCACAATTTAAACCATTTATTAACAAATAAGTAAATTATAAAATACTATTAATTTCCCATAAGTCAAGACAAGCAATGCAATAATATAATTAATTATCTTCATTAAATTTTAGTTTACGGGTTTAAAATAAAAATAGTCTTAGTTAAGAGAAGAAAATATAATTTATCACACGTATGTATATAAATTTGTTCCATCTTTCCTTTATTCTTTCCTTTTTATTATTTTCTTTTTATTCTTTTCTTTTACTTTTTTTTCCTCTTGGCCCAGATTTTTCGGCCCAAACACCTTCCTTCCCCTTCCCCTTTCTCTTCCCGTTCTTTAAACTTCTCTGTTCTTTCCTTCTATAAGGTCTGTGCACTTCGCCGTGCACGTGTACGAGCATCCCACCACCGAAACCCCGCCGCCGATCATCACCTCACACCACGCACATCCCTCTAACCACCACCATGCACCCAGAACTCACGAACGAGTCCTTCTTGGCAAAATGACCCTCAACCGCTGCTGCAAAAGGAAGCACCACCATCCAATCTACCCTGACTCAACACCACCCACCTCTGACCACTATCAAAACGTGCCAAATTGGCCGCCACACTCCCCTCTACTCTTCACCCCTACACTGCACGCCTCGTTTGCCAACCCTTCGTCGCCATTCGCGCTCAACCGAAGCCAACCACGAACCCACCTTAAACCCTACAACCACCTCGTTTCCCCAAACCACACCCTAAACTAAGATTCCACCATGGTAGCCTCCTTTCCCACACCCACATGTTCCTTCCTGACCTGGCTACACCACTCCTCGACGATGAGGTCGCCGGAAATTTATTTTTTTAACAATTCCGATCATCTCTGAATTTCTCGAGATCTAGGCTGCTAATAACCGTGAAACCTTTTCTAAAAATCCAATTTTTACATACCGATCACGATTATGTACATGACTAATTGTTTTAAAGACATTGATATTTGTCAAAACCTTGGTGGTATACTGTAAACTCAATTTTTCTCCCAATCTATGGCATGATGGAGCTTTAAGAAGTTTTTAGCATGTTCTATACTCGAAGATAAACATTTCATCAGTTTATACTAACTACAAATTAGAATTCGAGATATAGATTTTAGAAAGATGGACATGTATAAATATTTTACTGTTAACTTAAACAGAGCAAAATTTCACTTCCAGTCTTTTTAAATTTAGAGTTTCTCACCTTCCACATTTTGATTCTCGAGACTTCAAGTTGAAACTTTAAATCTTCTACCTGGAATCTTGAAACCTTACTTTGAATCCTTGTTTTCCTGCTTTGAGTTTGGATTGGATAAAAGCAGAACTATTTCTCTCTTTTATTTAAGTGTACAGAGCCTATCATGTTTACATGCTTCTAACAATTGAAACTAATACTCCTACCAGCCAATATATGTACAAGTTCGTATGATATTTAGGTGATGGATTGAAACGATTTCTTGGTGGCTAAAGGTTGACATTTACTTTAAGGATGAAGAGAAATTGAAGTGAGCTTGCAGTAGTGTTTTTTTTCTTTCTTTCTATTTTTGGTTAGGCAAACTACTGTGATGTGTTTATATGTTTTATACCAGCTTTTACATACCTCCTCCTTTTTTTTGACCAAAAATGTTTATCTTATTTGTTTCTTTTTGCTGATTTGCTATTTTGTGGCTTGAGTTGAAATGTTGTATGCTTGCATTTAATTGTATGTCCCCTCTCTTGTTTACATACATACATTCATTCATATTCATACATATGTATACAAATATGGTTTTGTCTTGTTTTATCATATATATATACATACATACATATATATATATATTTGTCCTCAATATTTTTATACGTATTTATATTTTCATACTTATCTACACCTTTCTTATTTGATTTGAACATGTATATAAATATATTTCTTATTTAAAATTTCCATGTACATTTATGTTTATACTTACACATGTATTTATATTCTTCACGTATACCATTATATATATACTTATACATATACTTATGTATATATAGTTATGCATATGAATTTTTATCCTATTTTACTTGCATTTATACATATTGTCATTTCCTTATATAAAGTTGTATATACATATATGTTTACATTTCACTATTTAATATAATATACATTTGTTTTGTATTTGTCATCATATATACACATACATATTCACTCATATACTTATATATATTAAACATCCTAAGCTCGTATGTATTTCTATCCTTATACAAATATATTCTACCTTGAATTTCAATGATGGAGTTTTATTTATATGTATTTTACCTTAATTTAAATGGGGGAGTCTCTATATATATTATTATTTATCTCCTATAAGATTTATCATATCTAGAGGTTTTATAACCCAATATTTATTATAGTTTTTTTTTCAAATAAATTTATATATATCCAGATATTTTAATTATCATAATTTTTTTTGGTTCGACTTATAAAAATTAATATCCCAATGATTTAATTAAGTTAATTACCCACTTAACAAACGTTAAAAAAAATCCGGGTCGTCACATTCCTCCCCCCTTTAAAACTTTTCGCCCTCGAAAAGGAACAAACGAGAATTTTTAATTTTTGATTGTCTATTATTTTAGTTAAATCATTCTTAAAATATTTTAACTCCTTACTCTTTTAAATTTTACAATTTTAAAACACTTTAAAAACTACATAATATTACCAAACTAGCTTTATATAAAAATACCTTTTATAACTCGATGTCTAAACAAGTCCATCCTTGTTCTCACAGAAAATCAGTCATACGTTGATCAGGCGCAGGACTGAAAATCTATAAGTACTTAGTGAACCCTTTTCAACACACAGTGAAAATACTTGAAATTTTTTTATGAGTATGCTCTGGAAATCATCACCACCTCCATGGATCGCAGTTAGCACGATGATTACATCGCCATCCCAGCGAAAACCATAGAAAACTGAAGGCATTCGCACCCCTCGACTTTCGCCATGGAAACTGCACAGATCGTAGCTACACTCAGGGTTACATTGCTATCGCAGCAAAAACCTGTGTAACTGTAGGCATCAGCACCCCTCGAATTACGCTGCCAAATGAAACTTCACCACATAGATTGCAGACTACACAAAGTGATGTCACTGTTCCAGGGGAACTAGTGTAGACTGTAGGCACTCACTGCTACACGAATTTCGCTATGGAACGGCGATAGATCGCAGTTACACCAGAGTTACACTGCCGTCACATCATAACCCCAATATATCTGTAGGCATCAGCGCCCTACGAATTACGCTACCCCAATCACAATCCTCAGGAACTAAAGTTTTGTCCGGACGTCCTCTGAGATCCAAATTTAGAACCCCCCTTAGGGCTCAAGGCAGAACCACCCAGTGGATCTCCTACTATAAGTTTCCACTCTAAATGGGAGCGCCTTTTTCCCCATTACATTCTCAAAAAAATTCATACTATATACTTATAGTATCTTTCAAATCATATTCTTTATATATATCACATATAAATCCCATTTACACAAAATCGATATCTTCCAAAATCGATAGTTCTCAAATTTGGTTTTCCAAAATCCCAAAATTTGCTTTTTGCCAAAATCAAAAGCTTTTCAAAATCAATGAGTTTTCAAAACCCTTTTCAGTTCCATTCTCATAAAATCATTCTTATATATATAGACATAAGATTACTCTTTCAACTTAAAAAATTTTCTGGTCATTTCATACTTATATAAATTCTCCTTTATATTTCAAATATCTTCCAAAGATCACATCTTCTGGTTATAATTCCAATAAGGGTAGTTTTTAATATATAACCAATATATATATCCTCTTTTATGCCAAATCAATATTCAAGTTCGATTTCCTTTATAAAGTTATTGGTCACATTTCTTTACTCTTTATAAAGTAAGTTTCAGTTATAGTGCTATCCAACTTCCCCTTTTTAATCATCATAATTTTCTCCAAAATATACTCTTTCGCTTCAAAATCATTTTTACTTCAATATCTGATTTCTCTTTCACTTCTCAATTGCTTCAATTTCCATTTGGGTTATAACTTTAATTCTTATCTCAATTGGTTTTTAAACATAAACAGTTTCCACTCTGACCGGTTTGAAATTTAGAAAATAGTTTAAAATAGTTAAGTAGTTGTAAAATAGTTAAATAGTTGAGAAATAGTTAAATAGTTATTATAAGATAGTTTGAGTCTTAAAAAGAATGGTTTGTATAGTAAATAGCCTGGAAAAATAGATTTAAAACAGTTTATTTTAAAATAATTTGTTTGAAAATAGTTTTCAGAGTCAAACTGGTTCAATCTCCGATTTCAATCAATTTTCAATTTCCACTCCCATTTAAATTGATTCAATCCAGATTTCAATTTGAATTAACTTCGATTCCCATTCCAACCCAATCAATTTCCATTTGAATTTTAAACTTATTCAACTTCGATTACAATTCCAATTAATCCAATTCAATTTCAAATTTGAATTAATTCCAATTTCATTCTCAAATTTTAAACCATCTCGATTTATATGAATTCGAGTTCAATTTTCAAAATGTTGATTTAATCACTTAAACCAAATTAACCCTTACTAATTAATTTAATAACCCAAGTCTTTAATGGTTCAATTCTTAGTCCAAATTCAAATATTCATTTTAAATTACCTTTACTTAACTTATTTTCAAGGTTCGAGTAGGAGTCCAAATATTTTTAATCAAATCAGCTTTCAGAATTCAATTGATTTCCTAATTATACTTCAAACTTTAAAACCAAATTCTTAAACAATTTCGGTTGGCAGGTTCATTTTTAACCCTTAATCTTAAGTTCAAAGTGATTCCATTTCCATAAATTCCAATTCTTTTTTCTAAGAATAAAAATTATTTAAAATAGTTTTCACAGTACATTTTTACTTTTATTTAATTTTAGGAATCAATCCACTTATTTATTCTTTCAAAATAATCCAATTTATAGTTTTATATATACTGTTAATAACAAACAGAATGATAACAGGATATGTCAAAGTAAATAGACATTCAAATTATCTAAAACACCAATCAATAGCATCCATCACAAATTTCCAGAATTTGAAACCCGTTTTTATTTCAAAAGTTGTTTGAAATTATCCTTACATAATCTCCTATCAAATCCATACTTCTCTTTCCAATTTTATCCATTTAACTTCCCTAAGTTAAATTTCATCCCATCCTGAAACCTCCCATTTCAGGCTATAAATCCACAACTTATTTAACTTGTCCAGAGTTAAATTTCCAATCCATTTAACCTTACTTAATTTTAAATTCTCCATTCCAAATTTAAATTTTTATCAATATCCCTTCCTACTTATAAGTTCAAAACTTATCTTACTTCTGGGTTATACATCTCATTCTCGGGGAATTTTCAGAATTCAACACGTAGTGTTTACTTCAAATCAACTTTGTTATTATGTATATCGACAATATATACTTTATTTCATTTGCACACCAAGCACACTTTCAATTTTAAACCATCTTGGGTTTTTAATTCAAAAAAAATTCCTTTAAAAATTTCAATACAAATCTTTTTTCTTTTAAACTAGATTCCTATATTCAAAAATATTCTAAATAATATTATTTATTATTTTCCTTTAACTTTTTGAAACAATTCCAAATTTCTCCGGGTCTAAAATTTAAAACTTCACAATTTAAATCCATTTCAATTTATAAGTCATACTTATATAAATTTTTATTTCCTTAAAACATTTCATTTTGCTTTATCATTGTTTCTTTTAAAGATAAACATCTCTTTATTTAGATACAACAACCATTTTATGATAATAATCAATAATATCATATCTAGAAATCAAACACACCATATATTCCAACATCATTTACTTGAATAATATAATCAGGGTAACTTATTTCAAGTACTTTGAAAATTCTTTTGAATTTTCTGGAATTTAAATTCAGGTTGAATCCATTTTTAGCTTAACTTATTAGTATAGTTAATCCTTACCCAAATTTCTATTTGGTTATATATGTTTTAACACTTAAGTCTTATAACCTTATTTAATTTTTATAACAATAACCAATTTCCTTAATATACTATAATAATTTAGAAAAATTATTTCTTTATATACCAAAATATAAACTTATATAAAAATCATTTTTAAAACCGTTTTTAAAATCATCATATAAGAAAATAATAAGTACGCCCTCATATAATACTTTCAACTCATTCTAGGGTACTACTATCCCTATCTCTAATGAGTAATCCCCACTAGAGCCAAGGTTCTCGCTTAACCTTCAGCTCTGATACCAACTGTAACGGCCCAGAGATTTTCGACCCCGAAAATCAACACTAATACGTTCACTGTATACAGTGCCGAACAATCGTGTGCCGGAAATCCTAGACTGTTAGGGTTAAGAAGAAAAAGTGGTAGAATAAGAAAAAGAAAACAACAACACAGAATCTCACAATCGCAGCGGATCAAAATATAATATGAAATAACAACATTTTATACAAAGAAAAGCTGTAACAATCAATATACATACAAGATATCATAGTACAACAAATTTGGACAGTTATAATAACTTGTCCCTGAATACTGTCTATACAACATACTACACAGCGGAATATAATCAATACGTCTCTGCCATCCAGCTCGTCTCCTGAGCTCCAAAACGTCCTAACTTGAAAATCTGTAATACTCGGTCTGACCCGAGCATTACAATAAAGTTACACCCCAGTCAGGCTGGAAACCAGCGTGAGTAAACCCATTTAATATGAAATACTTAAGTTATAAATCTTCTTGAAACCAGGGTAACTCGTATATCCGACGAGTTTTTGTCAGATTAAAACCAACACTTTTCCAGAAAGTTCATCGATATTTTGATACTGTCTGGATACAGCTACTTATTTATAATAACCAGTTCATTCATTTTATTCAAATCCAGCCTATGTGATTCTTTGATCAAACCCGTAAAGATTTATAATGATTATTAGATCGAAGTGGTTCCGGATATCGCTGATATCCGGTCCCGGTCTCTTCGATCCAATGATAATTTTTAAAAAGTTAAATTGTTTAAAATAAGCAATTTATTATTTATGGTGACCATATTAAATATGGGAATTTACTACAAAATTTATTTCGAAAATAGAACGTATCATCACTTAAACCCATTTATCTAAATCTGTTTGACCTCTCGATAGTACAAATAAGAATGATTAGGATGAATATTCGTTTAAGATAGGCAAGGATATAGAGTGGTACCAAAGGTCAAGTCGATCCACTCTTCAGAATTTCATTAACTCACTTAATCAATTTCATTTATCTTTTATCCGGATTAATCACAATTTAAACCATTTATTAACAAATAAGTAAATTATAAAATACTATTAATTTCCCATAAGTCAAGGCAAGCAATGACAATAATATAATTAATTATCTTCATTAAATTTTAGTTTACAGGTTTAAAATAAAAATAGTCTTGGTTAAGAGAAGAAAATATAATTTATCACACGTATGTATATAAATTTGTTCCTTCTTTCCTTATTCTTTCCTTTTTATTCTTTTCTTTTTATTCTTTTCTTTTACTTTTTTTTTCTACTTAGCCCAGATTTTTCGACCCAAACACCTTCCTTCCCCTTCCCGTTTCTCTTCCCGTTCTTTACACTTCTCTATTCTTTCCTTCTATCAGGTCTGTGCACATCGCCGTGCACGTGTACGAGCATCCCACCACCGAAACCCCACCGCCGATCATCACCTCACACCACGCACATCCCTCTAACCACCACCATGCACCCAGAACTCACGAACGAGTCCTTCTTGGCAAAATGACCCTCAACCGCTGCTGCAAAAGGAAGCACCACCATCCAATCTACCCTGACTCAACACCACCCACCTCTGACCACTATCAAAACGTGCCAAATTGGCCGCCACACTCCCCTCTACTCTTCACCCCTACACTGCACGCCTCGTTTGCCAACCCTTCGTCGCCATTCGCGCTCAACCGAAGCCAACCACGAACCCACCTTAAACCCTACAACCACCTCGTTTCCCCAAACCACACCCTAAACTAAGATTCCACCATGGTAGCCTCCTTTCCCACACCCACATGTTCCTTCCTGACCTGGCTACACCACTCCTCGACGATGAGGTCGCCGGAAATTTATTTTTTTAACAATTCCGATCATCTCTGAATTTCTCGAGATCTAGGCTGCTAATAACCGTGAAACCTTTTCTAAAAATCCAATTTTTACATACCGATCACGATTATGTACATGACTAATTGTTTTAAAGACATTGATATTTGTCAAAACCTTGGTGGTATACTGTAAACTCAATTTTTCTCCCAATCTATGGCATGATGGAGCTTTAAGAAGTTTTTAGCATGTTCTATACTCGAAGATAAACATTTCATCAGTTTATACTAACTACAAATTAGAATTCGAGATATAGATTTTAGAAAGATGGACATGTATAAATATTTTACTGTTAACTTAAACAGAGCAAAATTTCACTTCCAGTCTTTTTAAATTTAGAGTTTCTCACCTTCCACATTTTGATTCTCGAGACTTCAAGTTGAAACTTTAAATCTTCTACCTGGAATCTTGAAACCTTACTTTGAATCCTTGTTTTCCTGCTTTGAGTTTGGATTGGATAAAAGCAGAACTATTTCTCTCTTTTATTTAAGTGTACAGAGCCTATCATGTTTACATGCTTCTAACAATTGAAACTAATACTCCTACCAGCCAATATATGTACAAGTTCGTATGATATTTAGGGGATGGGTTGAAACGATTTCTTGGTGGCTGAGGTTGACATTTATGTAGGATCTAGATTAACCCTAGAGGGGGGGGGTGAATAGGGTTATCGCAAATTTTCTCAAATCAAACACAGAAACAAACAGCAGATAAATAAATATGCAGTAAAGTAAATCACACACAAAATTTACCCAGCTTCGGCAATCCCTGCCTACTGCTGCATTCCCAGATTTCTATTAGAATTAAATAGTCTCTCGCTTACAAACACTCTGACAGACTTGCAGACACTCGCTCCCGCTCACAAACACTCCTACAGACTCGCACACCCTGCTCCGCCTATAGAGTTTCGTTTACTCGCAAACTCTGCTCCCGCCTATAGAGCTTTGCAAACTCGCAGCCCCCCTGCTCACTGAACTAATTCTAACTAGACAATCTGACAACACCTAAACCCTAGGTGGTGATTCACTCTGACTGGACTTTGAAAATACAGACTGAAAAACAAAACACAGTTTAAAAACCTAGGGCAAAATATAGATTGACAATTTAAAAACAATTTTGCCCTCAAATAAACTAGGCCTAAAAATTAAATTAAAAAAACCCGGCCCAAATTTAAAACTAAATTAAACTTTAAAACCCTATTTAAAAAGCTATGCCGGCCCACTTCAATAATTCTCCAGCCCAATCCCCTTTTAATATTATCGGCCCGATCTCTTTATTATTTTCGTGAAAAATAATGGGTGCTTGGTTGTTCTTCTTTGCCGCTGAGAATTAGGGCTTCGGCTGTTTTGCTCGACTTCGATCCTCTGATAATCTACGACTTTCTTCGACTTCGATCTTCTGACGAATTGTGGCTTTGTTCGACTTTGATTGTTTCTTCGTACTGAAAATTGGGGCTTGCGAAAAATTAGAAGTACCACTCTGTCGAATTTGATGTTGATGCTTGCGGTTCCTCCTCTCGAGTTCGTATGTGATACTGGTACGTGATTTTTGCTTTTGCTATGCTGGTTATTACTTGATTGAACTCGATTGCTTGAGTTTGATTGATGATTCGAGCAGATTAATTTCTGTTATCTGTTTTGCTTGAACTCGAATAACACCTTTTTGCCGATGATGATTTGTGGTTTTTATAGGGTTCGAATACCTAAATTTTCGTTCGTATATTATCATTTGAATTTGTCACCTGATATTGCTCTGGCCGCTGATTTTCGTTTCGATGCTTGAGATATTCTTGACTTGTTCAATATACATATATATTGCGTATATATTTGATAACGTGGATTTCACGGCATTGATTTGAACTTGTTTGACACCTTGATTACCACGTTTCTGACTTCGATTTTATATTTCGTATATACTCATATTCTTTGTAATTCTTGGTTGACACATTGTTGACTTCGATTTGAAAACTGCAGTTGTAAATTTTTCTGACCCCTGTGAGTTCTGTCTCTGACCATCTTTTATCTCTGACCTGCTTTGATGTTTTTCTTTGATTATCGGTCTCTGACCTGATGTGTAGTATGAGCTACCAGATTGCTTTTCATGAGCTTGCTTTGATCATGTTACGTTATTGCTTGAGTCTAGATTACATATTATGTCACTGTCTCTGGCTATTTTCTTTTTGTACTACCTGGTCTGGATTAACATATTGCTGTGATTAAGCTCGGGTCATCTGCACTTGTTTGTGCATTTGTGGTTGGTATGTTTTGTATTTGGTATCTTCACTGTGTTGCATTCATTAGTGCTCGACTTGATGCTTGCATGACTGCTCTGTTTACTTTATATATGGGTTGCTGCATCATGTTGTTGTTGCCACTGCCTGTTTCAGTTTTCAAATAGTTTTGTACATTTGCCTCGAGCCTGATTTGGTGCTTTGTTCATTTGAGTCATGTTAGCTGTGGATCTGGTTTGCCTTTGATTCATGCTGTACATATTGAGTCTTGCTTGAGTTGAATCCAGTTTTAGACTCGGGTTTGACCTTATACAAATGTCGTGACTTGAGTTGAACCCGATTTTTTGGGTTTGACCTGTGCTCACCTGTCCCTGTTACTATATCAAGTGTATATACATATATCGGTGTGCACGGCCTTGTGGCATGTACAGTGATACACTGTGCATGTCACAATGTTCGTATGTGATGAATTCAAATATAAATGATGACGAACAACCCAAATAACTGAGGCAAATAATATTTTCAAAAACACATTTTTGTTTTATACTGCAAAAACATTTCCTTTTCAATTTTACTGCGTCAATGTATATTTCTGCAGATTGCTCAGATGCTGGATTCACATTGGAATGAAGTTGAAGACAGATACGAGTGTGAGTGGTATGTAGTGAGGAACTGATGTAACTATGAAATTGTAATGTAATCGTATTGTGACTGAAATTGTATAGTTATAGTGAGAGCTTGAAATTGTACTATCAAAATTGTAATAAATATCTGTTTGAATAAAATATTCGTTTGAATTCCAATTCTGTGTTATTTATTTTATTCAGCAAATATTTATTTTATCTTGTGAAAAACAAAATAGTACAATATCAAATACATTTAAATGAATGTATATATGTTTATTATCATCAAACAAAAAAACATATACATGCATATTCCACAATCTCCCCCTTTTGATGATAACAAACATATATTTAAGATTTTGACTATAATAAACATATTTGATTATTCAATTTGCTCCCCCTATTTGAATGCTCCATTTCTACACAATACTCCCCCTACATATATGCATGAGAATAAAATATTCAAATGAGCTTTGATGCAATTAGAAAATCTTTGACCTTTATTTTCAAAATCTTAACTTTTCTCTCCCCCTTTTGTTATCAGCAAAAGAATAATAGTAATAGAAAAATAGAGATATAGTGATAGACATTAATAAAATATTAAAGCTCAATCGAGTGTAAATATTAATTTCAATAAGAAAATCAAACAAAAATCATAAATACTCCTTTTTGACGCATATTCCACTTTAGAATGATATGAATGATTTCATCAAAAAAAAACCATATAGTTGTGTCTATTTGTGGTATATTTATTTCAGGAAATTTGAATATCTACTAACCATGCATAACCGTTAGGACTTTTAAATGAGATTAGTAGTATTCTAAATTTTTATTTTAAAAATGAATTCAAGTATCTTCTAACCACGCATAACCGTGAGGACTTTTAGTTGGGATTAGAATCAACTTGCCTATTTAATCAATCAATTTTGATATGCGTTCCATACATGCCTAACCATAAGGACTTTTAAATGAGCATGGAAGCACATAATCAAAAATCCAAGTAATTCACCCATGCATAACCGTGAGGACTTTTAAATGAGAGTGAATATTTTGGATATTTTTTTTATTGTTAGAAATATATAAAAAATTGAAGCACAAATGATTTCCCGTTTAAACTACCATATATTGACATACTATATTGATTTTTTTTGATGAGTGATGGTCGATAGAAAAATGATAGAAATAGAAATGATCATGGAATATTTATCAACAAAAAGTTTTTATAACTCTTGTTTAAATTTCTAAAGAAATTTTCTAATTATACTTTCTCAAGTAATAATATATGATTAATATCAACACTCATCTTATTTTCAATCACTATCTATCTTTTTAGATAATTATTAGGGGATCAGATTAGTTTAAAGTCAATTTCAAAAATAATTATCAAATAACTAATCTGAAAAGAGTGGTTAACAAAAATTATTTTCTAGAAGGGGTTTAAGGAAAAAAAAATTTCTGCTAAATTGAAAAATGATTTCAAGTGAAAAAATGTGCAGATATTTTCTTTGAAAAATAATGCAGCTAATGAAAGTCAATAAATAATCACATTTCACTAGTAATTTTTCTAACAACTACATTGCCAGTGAAATCTGCATCTGATTTTTACTTTCACTCAGTAATCACTCGTTTGAAGTCATAGACCAGATTATGAAATTTCAACAAACTCTTTCAGAATAATGTTCAAAATTTTTTAAATGAAATTCTCTTGAAATTGAATTGAAGCCGTGTAAACAATCAAACAAATATCATAGAGTCAGATTTAGAAATCGTAGGATCAACAGTCATTAAACCATCATCATTATTTCAAAAACAATTTCTTGAAGCTTCACCAATTTCACAAAGTTTCAACAATTTCAACAATTTCTCAAAAAACCTTTTTATAGCATGAGTAATCAATCAACATCATAATTTGACCAAACAGATTAAATTCAATGATGAAAATGGTTGGTCAACTTTTAAGCACAAATCAAAGTCATGGATAAGAGCAAGTCATGTAAGATCATATCAGGTAAATTAGAATATGTCAACCATCATAATTACTTCGAGTAAATTCATTTAAAGATGAAATCAGAATTAATCATCATCAATCATTTCACATAACTGGCTGATATAATTCAGATTTTGGTGCAGATTTTCACATTTTATCTATCATTTGAAAATAAATACAATTACCTGTTTTACCTATACGATAATCTTTCGTTGTTTGCCCATTGTGAATCTGTCACCTTTATACTAGGCTAAGGAACATTGATTTGTCGCCTGTTGTGTATCTGGAATAGCCAGAATCCAGATAACACTAATGTTGTTCCTTAGCCTGCCACCACACCTACACGGTTAAAGATTTATGTGACCTATTTGTTTTTATAGGTCCATGGTTGTTAGTGGTAGAAAAATTGTGAATAAACAATCCCTTTGGAACCCAAATTTGTTTTGTCCTTTCATTCTTGTTCCAATAGACATGAAATTTATTTGTAGAATTTTTAGGAACCCAAACTTGTATAAATTTTGTGTTCTTATTCCTATGACTATGATGTCCATTTATTTCACATCTAGTAAAGACACTCTTTCTTTTAGCACTATCATCAACTTGTGTTTTCCTAAAACCTAGTCCTTTTCTATTGTTAGCAAACAATTGATTTCCTAATAACATATTGAATGATTTTTCTCCTCTTGAAAAGTAATTCAGTGATTTCTCAAGATCTTGGACTTTGGTTTTCAGTGTTGAGTTTTCAGACACAAGTGAGGTGCATCTGTTTATAAAATCCTTTTTCCTAGTCTCAATGGTTTCCTTTAGATTCAAGTTTTCTTTTTTAAGATTCTCAAAGCTATTCTTCAATTTTGATAATTCTGAATCTAAAATTTTGCATTTTTTACAGTCTAGGTTTTGAATATTTTCAAGTTCAGTTTCTAACCTAGTATTTTCACGGGCAAGTTCTCTCCTATCAGATTTCAGTTTATCAATTTTAGAATCAAGAGCATCAACTGTTTTAGTAAGATCGAGGCACATATAAACAAGTTCTTTATAAGAATAGTTTTTTACCTCACTAGATTCCTCTAAGCTTGCTTCTGAATCTGATCTTGCCGTAAGACACAAGTTAGCCTCCTCTGAGCTATCAGTTGAAACTTCCTCTCCTTCTTCATCATCCCAAGTTGCCGCGAAGACCTTTTTCTTCTTTTTCTTTCCATTGTTGTTTTTGAGAAGTGGGCAATTGTGTTTGAAGTGACCAGGCTTGTTGCAGTTATAGCAGATTAATTCATTTTCGGAATTGTCAGAAACTTTTGACCTATTATCACTCGTTTTCTTCTTGCGTGGCCTGAATCTCGACAATTTTCTAAGATTATTGACAGTCATTGCTAGTTCTTCAATTGGATCTTCTGCTTCATCATCGCTCTCTTCTTTGCTCTTTAAGGCAATCGTCTTCTTCTTTGATTCGGGGTTGTTGCGTTCCTCCTTTGCTTTTAGCTCAAGCTCATACGTCATCAAGTTTCCGATCAAATCCTCCATGCTTAGTTTACTCAAATCTTTCAATTCTTGTATTGCTGTGACTTTTGCCTCAAAGTTCATCGGTAAGACTCGTAGTATCTTCCTCACTAGCTCTACCTCGGAGAATACCTTTCCAAGAGCTCTAGCATTGTACACCAAGGTTGAGAAGCGTCCAAACATGTCCTTTATGCTCTCGCCTTCGTCCATCAAAAAGTTCTCGTATTCATTGCTGAACAGGGCTAGACGAGACTCCTTGACTTGAGAAGTTCCTTCGTGTGTCACCTCCAAAGTGTGCCAAATTTCCTGTGCTGTTTTACAATGAGAAATTCTATTAAATTCAATTTTATCAAGAGCACAGATCAAAGCATTCATGGCTTTAGCATTCGTAGTTTTCAATTTCTTATCGTTAGCATCCCACCTATCCTTTGGTTTAGGAATCTCAGTATCACCGACAGTTATAGTGGGAGATTTATAGCCAGATTCAATAATATCCCAAACATCGTAATCTACAGAACTAAGATAAATACCCATCCTAACCTTCCAAAACGCATAGTCACTCCCATTAAACATTGGTGGCCTAACAATAGATTGCCCCTCAGAAAAAGCATTATTTGAATTCATGACTCTAGAATTAAAGAAAAAATACCGGGCTCTGATACCACTTGTAGGATCTAGATTAACCCTAGAGGGGGGGGTGAATAGGGTTATCGCAAATTTTCTCAAATCAAACACAGAAACAAACAGCAGATAAATAAATATGCAGTAAAGTAAATCACACACAAAATTTACCCAGCTTTGGCAATCCCTGCCTACTGCTGCATTCCCAGATTTCTATTAGAATTAAATAGTCTCTCGCTTACAAACACTCTGACAGACTTGCAGACACTCGCTCCCGCTCACAAACACTCCTACAGACTCGCACACCCTGCTCCGCCTATAGAGTTTCGTTTACTCGCAAACTCTGCTCCCGCCTATAGAGCTTTGCAAACTCGCAGCCCCCCTGCTCACTGAACAAATTCTAACTAGACAATCTGACAACACCTAAACCCTAGGTGGTGATTCACTCTGACTGGACTTTGAAAATACAGACTGAAAAACAAAACACAGTTTAAAAACCTAGGGCAAAATATAGATTGACAATTTAAAAACAATTTTTCCCTCAAATAAACTAGGCCTAAAAATTAAATCAAAAAAACCCGGCCCAAATTTAAAACTAAATTAAACTTTAAAACCCTATTTAAAAAGCTAGGCCGGCCCACTTCAATAATTCTCCAGCCCAATCCCCTTTTAATATTATCGGCCCGATCTCTTTATTATTTTCGTGAAAAATAATGGGTGCTTGGTTGTTCTTCTTTTCCACTGAGAATTAGGGCTTCGGCTATTTTGCTCGACTTCGATCCTTTGATAATCTGCGACTTTCTTCGACTTCGATCTTCTGACGAATTGTGGCTTTGTTAGACTTTGATTGTTTCTTCGTACTGAAAATTGGGGCTTGCGAAAAATTAGAAGTACCGCTCTGTCGAATTTGATGTTGATGCTTGCGGTTCCTCCTCTCGAGTTCGTATGTGATACTGGTACGTGATTTTTGCTTTTGCTATGCTGGTTATTACTTGATTGAACTCGATTGCTTGAGTTTGATTGATGATTCGAGCAGATTAATTTCTGTTATCTGTTTTGCTTGAACTCGAATCACACCTTTTTGCCGATGATGATTTGTGGTTTTTATAGGGTTCTAATACCTAAATTTTCGTTCGTATATTATCATTTGAATTTGTCACCTAATATTGCTTTGGCCGCTGATTTTCGTTTCGATGCTTGAGATATTCTTGACTTGTTCAATATACATATATATTGCGTATATATTTGATAACGTGGATTTCACGGCATTGATTTGAACTTGTTTGACACCTTGATTACCACGTTTCTGACTTCGATTTTATATTTCGTATATACTCGTATTCTTTGTAATTCTTGGTTGACACATTGTTGACTTCGATTTGAAAACTGCAGTTGTAAATTTTTCTGACCCCTGTGAGTTCTGTCTCTGACCATCTTTTATCTCTGACCTGCTTTGATGTTTTTCTTTGATTATCGGTCTCTGACCTGATGTGTAGTATGAGCTACCAGATTGCTTTTCATGAGCTTGCTTTGATCATGTTACGTTATTGCTTGAGTCTGGATTACATATTATGTCACTGTCTCTGGCTATTTTCTTTTTGTACTACCTGGTCTGGATTAACATATTGCTGTGATTGAGCTCGGGTCATCTGCACTTGTTTGTGCATTTGTGGTTGGTATGTTTTGTGTTTGGTATCTTCACTGTGTTGCATTCATTAGTGCTTGACCTGATGCTTGCATGACTGCTCTGTTTACTTTATATATGGGTTGCTGCATCATGTTGTTATTGCCACTGCCTGTTTCAGTTTGCATATAGTTTTGTACATTTGCCTCGAGCCTGATTTGGTGCTTTGTTTATTTGAGTCATGTTAGTTGTGGATCTGGTTTGCCTTTGATTCATGCTGTACATATTGAGTCTCGCTTGAGTTGAATCCAGTTTTAGACTCGGGTTTGACCTTATACAAATGTTGTGACTTGAGTTGTACCCGATTTTTTGGGTTTGACCTGTGCTCACCTGTCCCTGTTACTATATCAAGTGTATATACATATATCGGTGTGCACGGCCTTGTGGCATGTACAGTGATACACTGTGCATGTCACAATGTTCGTATGTGATGAATTCAAATATAAATGATGAAGAACAACCCAAATAACTGAGGCAAATAATATTTTCAAAAACACATTTTTGTTTTATACTGCAAAAACATTTCCTTTTCAATTTTACTGCGTCAATGTATATTTCTGCAGATTGCTCAGATGCTGGATTCACATTGGAATGAAGTTGAAGACAAATACGAGTGTGAGTGGTATGTAGTGAGGAACTGATGTAACTATGAAATTGTGATGTAATCGTATTGTGACTGAAATTGTATAGTTATAGTGAGAGCTTGAAATTGTACTATCAAAATTGTAATAAATATCTGTTTGAATAAAATATTCGTTTGAATTCCAATTCTGTGTTATTTATTTTATTCAGCAAATATTTATTTTATCTTGTGAAAAACAAAATAGTACAATATCAAATACATTTAAATGAATGTATATATGTTTATTATCATCAAACAAAAAAACATATACATGCATATTCCACAATTTAATTTAAGGATGAAGAGAAATTAAAGTGAGCTTGCAGCAGTGTTTTTTTTTTCTTTCTTGCTATTTTTGGTTAGGAAAACTACTGTGATGTGTTTATATGTTTTATACCAGCTTTTACATACCTCCTCCTTTTTTTTGACCAAAAATGTTTATCTTATTTGTTTCTTTTTGCTGATTTGCTATTTTGTGGCTTGAGTTGAAATGTTGTATGCTTGCATTTAATTGTGTGTCCCCTCTCTTGTTTACATACATACATTCATTCATATTCTTACATATGTATACAAATATGGTTTTGTCTTTTTTATCATATATATATATATATATATATATTTGTCCTCAATATTTTTATACCTATTTATATTATCATACTTATCTACACCTTTCTTATTTGATTTGAACATGTGTATATATATATATATTTCTTATTTAAAATTTCCATGTACATTTATGTTTATATTTACACATGTATTTATATTCTTCACGTATACCATTATACATATACTTATACATATACTTATGTATATATAGTTATGCATATGAATTTTTATCCTATTTTACTTGCATTTATACATAGTGTCATTTCCTTATATAAAGTTGTATATACATATATGTTTACATTTCACTATTTAATATAATATACATTTGTTTTGTATTTGTCATCATATATACACAAACATATTCACTCATATACTTATATATATTAAACATCCTAAGCTCGTATGTATTTCTATCCATATACAAATATATTCTACATTGAATTTCAATGATGGAGTTTTATTTATATGTATTTTACCTTAATTTAAATGGGGGAGCCTCTATATATATTATTATTTATCTCCTATAAGATTTATCATATTTAGAAGTTTTATAACCCAATATTAATTATAGTTTTTTTTTTCAAATCAATTTATATATATCCAGATATTTTAATTATCATAATTGTTTTTGGTTCGACTTATAAAAATTAATATCCCAATGATTTAATTAAGTTAATTACCCACTTAAAAAACGTTAAAAAAATCCGGGTCGTCACATTCCTCCCCCCTTTAAAACTTTTCTCCCTCGAAAAGGAACAAACGAGAATTTTTAATTTATGATTGTTTATTATTTTAGTTAAATCATTCTCAAAATATTTTAACTCCTTACTCTTTTAAATTTTACAATTTTAAAACACTTTAAAAACTACATAATATTACCAAACTAGCTTTATATAAAAATACCTTTTATAACTCGATGTCTAAACAAGTCTATCCTTGTTCTCACAGAAATTCAGTCATACGTTGATCAGGCGCAGGACTGAAAATCTATAAGTACTTAGTGAACCCGTTTTCAACACCCAGTGAAAATACTTGAAAAACTTTTGTGAGAATGCTATGGAAATCATCACCCCCTCCATGGATCGCAGTTAGCACGATGATTACGCCGCCATCCCAGTGAAAACCATAGAAAACTGTAGGCATCCGCACCCCTCGACTTTCGCCATGGAAACTGCACAGATCGCAGCTACACTCAGGGTTACATTGCTATCGCAGCAAAAACCTGTGTAACTGTAGGCATCAGCACCCCTCGAATTACGCTGCCAAATGAAACTTCACCACATAGATCGCAGACTACACAAAGTGATGTCACTGTTCCAGGGGAACTAGTGTAGACTGTAGGCACTCACTGCCACACGAATTTCGCTATGGAACGGCGATAGATCGCAGTTACACCAGAGTTACACTGCCGTCACAGCATAACCCCAATTTATCTGTAGGCATCAGCGCCCTACGAATTATGCTACCCCAATCACAATCCTCAGGAACTAAAGTTTTGTCCGGACGTCCTTTGGGATCCAAATTTAGAACCCCCCTTAGGGCTCAAGGCAGAACCACCTAGTGAATCTCCTACTATAAGTTTCCACTCTAAATGGGAGCGCCTTTTTCCCCATAACATTCTCAAAACATTTCATACTATATACTTATAATATCTTTCAAATCATATTCTTTATATATATCACATATAAAATCCCATTTACACAAAATCGATATCTTCCAAAATCGATATCTTCCAAAATCGATAATTCTCAAATTTGGTTTTCTAAAATCCCAAAATTTGCTTTTTTCCAAAATCAAAAGCTTTTCAAAATCAATGAGTTTTCCAAACCCTTTTCAGTTCCATTCTCATAAAATCATTCTTATATATATATAGACATAAGATTATTCTTTCAACTTGAAAAATTTTCTGGTCATTTCATACTTATATAAATTCTCCTTTATATTTCAAATATCTTCCAAAGATCACATCTTCTGGTTATAATTCCAATAAGGGTAGTTTTTAATATATAACCAATATATATATCCTCTTTTATGCCAAATCAATATTCAAGTTCGATTTCCTTTGCAAAGTTATTGGTCACATTTCTTTACTCTTTATAAAGTTAGTTTAAGTTATAGTGCTATCCAACTTCCCCTTTTTAATCATCATAATTTTCTCCAAAATATACTCTTTCACTTTTTTACTTCAATATCCGATTTCTCTTTCACTTCTCAATTGCTTCAATTTCCATTTGGGTTATAACTTTAATTCTTATCTCAATTGGTTTTTAAACATAAACAGTTTCCACTCTGACCGGTTTGAAATTTAGAAAACAGTTTAAAATAGTTAAGTAGTTGTAAAATAGTTAAATAATTGTAAAATAGTTGAGAAATAGTTAAATAGTTATTATAAGATAGTTTGAGTCTTAAAAAGAATGGTTTGTATAGTAAATAGCCTGGAAAAATAGATTTAAAACAATTTATTTTAAAATAATTTGTTTGAAAATAGTTTTCAGAGTCAAACTGGTTCAATCTCCCATTTCAATCAATTTTCAATTTCCACTCCCATTTAAATTGATTCAATCCAGATTTCAACTTGAATTAACTTCGATTCCCATTCCAACACAATCAATTTCCATTTGAATTTTAAACTTATTCAACTTCAATTACAATTCCAATAAATCCAATTCAATTTCAAATTTGAATTAATTCCAATTTCATTCTCAAATTTTAAACCATCTCGATTTATATGAATTCGAGTTCAATTTTCAAAATGTTGTTTTAATCACTTAAACCAAATTAACCCTTACTAATTAATTTAATAGCCCAAGTCTTTAGTGGTTCAATTCTGAGTCCAAATTCAAATATTCATTTTAAATTACCTTTACTTAACTTATTTTCAAGGTTCGAGTAGGAGTCCACATCTTTTTAATCAAATCAACTTTCAGAATTCAATTGATTTCCCAATTATACTTCAAACTTTAAAACCAAATTCTTAAACAATTTCGGTTGGCAGGTTCATTTTTAACCCTTAATCTTAAGTTCAAAGTGATTCCATTTCCATAAATTCCAATTTTTTTTCTAAGAATAAAAATTATTTAAAATAGTTTTCACAGTACATTTTTACTTTTATTTAATTTCTGGAATCAATCCACTTATTTATTCATTTCAAAATAATCCAATATATACTTATAAGTTCAAAACTTATCTTACTTCTGGGTTATACATCTCATTCTCGGGGAATTTTCAGAATTCAACACGTAGTGTTTACTTCAAATCAACTTTGTTATTATGTATATCCACATATATATACTTTATTTCATTTGCACACCAAGACACACTTTCAATTTTAAACCATCCTGGGTTTATAATTCAAAAAAAAATCCTTTAAAAATTTCAATACAAATCTTTTTTCTTTTAAACTAAATTCCTATATTCAAAAATATTCTAAATAATATTATTTATTATTTTCCTTTAACTTTTTGAAATAATTCCAAATTTCTCCGAGTCTAAATTTTAAAACTTCACAATTTAAATCCATTTCAATTTATAAGTCATACTTATATAAATTTTTATTTCCTTAAAACATTTCATTTTGCTTTATCATTGTTTGTTTTAAAGATAAACATCTCTTTATTTAGACACAACAACCATTTTATGATAATAATCAATAATATCATGTCTAGAAATCAAACACACC
This sequence comes from Allium fistulosum, assembly GCA_030737815.1. Classification (NCBI taxonomy): domain Eukaryota; kingdom Viridiplantae; phylum Streptophyta; class Magnoliopsida; order Asparagales; family Amaryllidaceae; genus Allium; species Allium fistulosum. The sequence continues at coordinate 169,914,185 of CM060904.1, read as the reverse complement.
ATATATTCCATCATCATTTACTTGAATAATATAATCAGGGTAACTTATTTCAAGTACTTTGAAAATTCTTTTGAATTTTCAGGAATTTAAATTCAGGTTGAATCCATTTTTAGCTTAACTTATTAGTATAGTTAATCCTTACCCAAATTTCTATTTGGTTATATATGTTTTAACACTTAAGTCTTATAACCTTATTTAATTTTTATAACAATAACCAATTTCCTTAATATACTATAATAATTTAGAAAAATTATTTCTTTATATACCAAAATATAAACTTATATAAAAATCATTTTTAAAACCGTTTTTAAAATCATCATATAAGAAAATAACAAGTACGCCCTCATATAATACTTTCAACTCATTCTAGGGTACTACTATCCCTATCTCTAATGAGTAATCCCCACTAGAGCCAAGGTTCTCGCTTAACCTTCAGCTCTGATACCAACTGTAATGGCCCAGAGATTTTCGACCCCGAAAATCAACACTAATACGTTCACTATATAGAGTGCCGAACAATCATGTGCCGGAAATCCCAGACTGTTAGGGTTAAGAAGAAAAGGTGGTAGAATAAGAAACAGAAAACAACAACATAGAATCTCACAATCGCAGCGGATCAAAATATAATATGAAATAACAACATTTTATACAAAGAAAAGCTGTAACTATCAATATACATACAAGATATCATAGTACAACAAATTTGGACAGTTATAATAACTTGTCCCTGAATACTGTCTATACAACATACTACACAGCGGAATATAATCAATACGTCTCTGCCATCCAGCTTGTCTCCTGAGCTCCAAAACGTCCTAACCTGAAAATCTGTAATACTCGGTCTGACCCGAGCATTACAATAAAGTTACACCCCAGTCAGGCTGGAAACCAGCGTGAGTAAACCCATTTAATATGAAATACTTAAGTTATAAATCTTCTTGAAACCAGGGTAACTCGTTTATCCGACGAGTTTTTGTCAGATTAAAACCAACACTTTTCCAGAAAGTTCATCGATATTTTGATACTGTCTGGATACAGCTACTTATTTATAATAACCAGTTCATTCATTTTATTCAAATCCAGCCTATGTGATTCTTTGATCAAACCCGTAAAGATTTATAATGATTATTAGATCGAAGTGGTTCCGGATATCGCTGATATCCGGTCTCGGTCTCTTCGATCCAATGATAATTTTTAAAAAGTTAAATTGTTTAAAATAAGAAATTTATTATTTATGGTGACCATATTAAATATGGGAATTTACTACAAAATTTATTTCGAAAATAGAACGTATCATCACTTAAACCCATTTATCTAAATCTGTTTGACCTCCCGATAGTACAGATAAGAATGATTAGGATGAATATTCGTTTAAGATAGGCAAGGATATAGAGTGGTACCAAAGGTCAAGTCGATCCACTCTTCAGAATTTCATCAACTCACTTAATCAATTTCATTTATCTTTTATCCGGATTAATCACAATTTAAACCATTTATTAACAAATAAGTAAATTATAAAATACTATCAATTTCCCATAAGTCAAGTGTAACAACCCTGTATTTTTCAATTATTTTTAAATTGATATTTCCAGATTTAAAATCTTTATTTATGAAAAAGAATAAATTTTGTTATTTTAAGTATAAACTTTGATTTTGATGTGGATTAGAATTCCAAATATGACTAAATTTAATATTTCCTGAAAATGTGAATTTTGGTCAATAGTCAAACTTTGACTTTTAAGTTTAAATTTTAAATAGTTTGAAATTATAATTTTTATCTTTTTTTATGAAAATAGATTTAATAACTTGAACACTACTTTTCGTTTCGTTGAAAACGGAGTTAAAATGTAAAAGTTATGTACATTTCAATTTTTTAGTATAAACTGTTTATTTAACAACTTTGTCTATTTTAAATTGTATAAATTACTTTTTCTTTGTTATATTTTATTTTAATATGTGTCAATATGTTAATTTATGTATATTTTCATCTCTAAATATTTTCAAAAATAATAATAGAATTTTTCCAAAATTTACTATGATGATTTCCTATTTTTAAAGGCTGTTTCCCTATTTTCTGCTATTTTCTTCATTAAAAATTATATGTAAATTAAATTTTAAATATTTATTTTTTGAATATAGTTTTATTTTATGTTATTATTTATGTTTAGAAATATATTACAAGCTCATATGAATTTTTCTAAAATTTATTCTATTCAATTTCAAATTTTCTTACTAGTTTACTATTTTTAGCTATTTTCTTAATTTAACTTTATATGATTGATAAATATTTATATAAATTATTATATTTTGATAAAATTTCGAAATTTTATCTGGGATTATTATTTTTTCTAGAAATATAAAGTTATAAAAAAGGAATTAAAGATATATGAAGAGTTTGATTCCTTTTGTGTGCTTAGCCCTTTTGAATTCTACCGTTTCTTTTCAATCAATACATCTTTTATTTTATTTTGCCGTTCTTTTCCTCATTCATTTTCAGCCGACTCCCTCATCTTATTCACGAATTTTCAAAGCTCTAAAACCCTAAAAATAATCATGTCCTCCATCTTGCAAAAAAATTTGGTAATCTCCCTCTTTTCTTTCTACTTTTTTTTCTTACTTTTCTATGCAATTTTGCCTTGATCTCTTCACATGTTTGCTTGGCCTAGCCTCTACCACCTTCATCCCCATCATCATCTCCTCCATCTACTACAGCAAACACTACCTTCCCTCTGACCAAGACAGGCCATGACCTTCCACTTGAAGCCATCACCACAAAACTCCACAAAACATTGCCTAGACCACACATATCATCACCTACCCTCCATATCTTGCTTTGGCCACCCCCTTAGCCACCACCACCACTTGCTACATGACCTTTGGCTGCTGCTACTCATCACCCAAACCTCTGTCCAGACCTGTACCAGATGATGGCCGAGCCATTTGACCCATAGACCGAGCCAAAAGTTGAACCAAACTCCACTATGTTGCCTAGTCTCTTGATATTCTTGTGTTGTAACTTCCTCCACATGTTCTAGCCTTTATGCCATGCATTCCTACGATCAAACCTGAGCCAAAGTCATGTCAAACCTGACCTAAATAAACCCCTAGGCCATGCAAAGCATTGTAGAAAACAAGGCAAAAGATTTGACATTCAAATCTCTTTTCATTTCAAAGTTATTTCATTTTAAAGTCGTATTGAATTTTGTTGTTTTGATTGTTTGTTTTGGGTTGTGCACAAGAGTTGTAGCTTGGATTCGCTCTCCACTCAAGTCCGTAGTCTTGTCATCGTGCTTTTGTTTCCATTGTGTCATTGGTTTTGATATCTCCAGCACAAACAAGTGAGTTATTCTCACCAGACAATATGTACCTATATAACTAGTAAATTGACACCCTGTGAATCTGTAGAAATATATTATCATGTTATACTTGACTATATTATGATCATATGATGTTTATACACCTGTTATATCATATGTTACTGTTATTTAATGTTATTCTGTTATTTATATTAGTTATCACCATTGCAAGTTCCCTGTAGACTAGAATCACTATGGGTTGAAATGATACATACCCGAACGGACTTTAGAATAGGGAAAAATTGTTATGGGCTGAAATGATAGGCCTGAACGATTTTTATTTAATTTATTTTAACTTGGGATTGCGGGTTTGAAATGATAGAACCCGGATTTTTCTCTTTTTTTAACTGCGGATTGAAATGATACATATCCGTATCACTGACCTAGGTTAGAAAATTATATACAGGCCCGTGGTTATTTTATAAAGTGTTTTGGATATTTTTAAGTATTTTTAAAAATATAAATTTATGAAATTTGATTTAAATAGATTTTGAAAGGTTTTAAAATAAAGAAATTATGATTTTTCTATGAGTTAAAAATGTAATTAATGAATGGTTAAATTGGATTATTGAAATATAACTTAAGTTTGGAATTTGGAATTTTGGTTAAAAATGATATTTAAGTTATATAAATAAAAATGAAAATTTAATTATATTTGGAAAATGGTAAAATATGATAATTTGATTAAATTTGAATTTAAGTGATTTATTAAAGTATTATTGATTTTTCTATGAACTTAAGTGGGTAAATAAATGAATGTTTAAAAGTGATCTTTTAAAATATAACTTGACTAGGAAATGTGAAATTTGGTTTTAATTAAAGGTTTAAGTTAATTAAATGAAATTGGAAATTTAGTTAAATTGTGAAATGGTAATTTAAATTTGAAGTGTTAAGTTTATTTGTTGAAATGTGAAGAATTGGACACTTTTACACTAAAATTTATTAAGTAAATTGTTGAAAATTGGATTTGATTATAAGAAATTTATTGTGAAAAGATATATGTTAAATGATATGTAAATGAACATTTTAAATGTAAAATATGATTTTAAAAATGTCTATGTGTTTTAAATTAAAGTTATTTAATTGCTGGAAATACACTAACACCTGAAATTAACTTTTAATAGCATTCAGAAATGCTATAGATTCTGTTTTGAACTAAAATTGTGTAAAAAAGAGCTATTACAGCATTTCTGGAATGCTGTAGTTGCTGTAGTTGAACTTATAGGCTAATATTGAACTCAGGCCTATTATAGCATTCTCTGGAAATGCTATAATGGTCTGCAGTCTATGTTGAAATCAAATTTCACCCTTGTTTTGAAATCTGAACTACCGTAGCACTTCTGAAATGCCGTCTTTTCTGTTTTGAACTATAATTCAACTAAAACTGAGTTTTAACAGCAGTTTTAAGTGCTGTCTTTGCTGAATTAAAAATGTTTTCAAATATAACTTATAGCAGTTGTTTTTAAATGCTGTGAAATGATGAAATTTTAATGATTAGGGTTTTTGACTTAGTAAACGAACTCAGAATGGTTTGAAACTTTGGAAATTGAATACTTGATTTGAAAATATAATAATTACACTTTTAAAAGGTTTAAATGAATTATTTTGATTGGAATATAAACTATTTAAAGGTGATTTGAAATGATAGTAAATGAACGATATCTTTTAATTTAAAAGGTATTTAAAGTTGAATATTTGGATTTGAACTGATAGGATATTTTATTATATTAGAATGATTTGAAATGAAGTTTTGAAAATGATATGAAAATTTAAATATATGGAAATGGTTTGGAATTGATTTAATCTTTATTTTGATAAAGATATGGTTTGAAATGATATTTTATTTTGAAGTAAAGTATTGTTTTTAAAAGTTATAACCATGGGTTATAATAACGATTGGTTGGCAAAGAGACCGGGATCGGATATGGACATACTCTCTGTCGATACCGAAAACCACTTTGACAACCGTGTACGCGGTGGAGATTCCAGAATGAAGTAGGATGGTGGCGACGTTCTTAAGGTATGTTACGTGGACCCAACTCCCGTGAGTTGGCATAAGGTGGCTAAAACAGGAGCGATCTCGGACCAGTGAGGTAGCACCTCTTCTCGGACACATTTCTTCGATATTATACTCTTACTTGTGATTGATTAGATGGCCATCCTCCGATTTGGGAGTGTTGTTCGAGGTGGAACGGTAGTGGCTGCTATGCGTATCCATCAGTCCATGTGCGTAATTGGTATATCTACCCTGGCATTGCCTAGTTGTGCCGTGTCACCTACCATATCGAGCTTTACTACGATTATGATTTTAAGATCCGACCGCGTTAAGGTTCTCCATCCCCTTAACGCTATTTTCTATATGATTATACTTTACTTATTTAGACACTATTATAATAGCGAATATTACTACATAGTAGATATTTTAACGGATCGTTAGAGGATGGGCGGTCCCAAGCATCTTCTAAGTTACTTGTACCCTTATTACAGTTCGCTTGAGTTGGTTTACATTATATAAGTATATATTGTCCTGACTCGAGTGTTTTGTGTTTTGCTTTACGCTCGGGTCAGCCTGAGTTATTCACAGATTTGGATTTCCACTCGCTTGGAGATTTGAATCGCTGGAGATTATCTGCTTGTCTCGTCCTATCTATTTCAGTTCCGTTGTTCTACTCAGCTTGTACTTGGTTATTTTATTGAGACTTTTGTTGTACTCTATTTCTTATGTTGTATCTTATGTAACTCTGACATATTTAGATAGTAGCTTCATGAACTACTATTTCTTTTACTTTCGCTGCATTATTTTACTCTGTGTCTGTGATCTGTGATTATATTTATTTACTGTATATTCTGAGATTTGCCAAATTTTAATTACAACGCGGTATTTTGAGCAATTCAACTCCGGCATGAGTGTCTACCTATACACTTATAATGGATGCGAATGGTTGAAAATATCGGTTCGTTACAGTTGGTATCAGAGCTTTGGCTTTGAGGCAAAACTTAGAATGTATGGTAAATTTATTTACAGAATCACTTTCGTTCGAGTTTGAATCTTTTCCTCTTGATTCGAATTTCCTTTGAATTTTTGGAACGTTCCCTGCGGTTCCAAAATTCATTCTTGTCCCTCACTATTCATCTTCTTTTGACTTTGGAGTATCACATAACTCCACTTCGAATGATCTTTATAGTGAATTGGCTATCTCGCCAATATTCTAATTTTCTGGTAAAGGGGAAACTCCTTTACAAATTTACATCGATTCACCAGAGATTTATATCTATCCTTGATTTAGATGCTAATATCTTTTGTTATTCCAAACTCTATCTCTTGAGATCGGATGTAGATTTACCCCAGAAAATCCACATTTGATCTTATTCATTAAGTCACGGTTGACCCGGTTAAGGTTGTCCACGATTTATCTAAGCTTACCCATCTCTCTACTCTGTTTAACCATCTTGTCTTTTGTTTCTAAACTATCTCCAAACATTTTAAATTGTACTTGTAAATCTATGTTTTGTTTTATTGATTGTGTTGTTTGAGTTGTTGATGTTGATTTGGGTTTCCGATCGATTCGTCTGATCAACGCTATCGATAGGATTTCTAAAACACTTTGACAGAATAAACTGACACAATATTATTTTAAAATTTGGTTAATGAAATAAATTTGGATATATAATTTTATGGAACTTAATAAATTGATTTAAATTGATAATTTGAAATGATAATACTTGATTTATCATTTATTATTCTACAAATGAATTTATAAATAGTTGTTTATAAATTTGATTTGGGAACTGAAATGAATTTAAAACAAGAAATTTAAAGAATTTAATTTCCGATGGTTTCAAACCTTGTGTTTAAAATTTTTAAAAGGATATTATTTAAAGTATTTTTGAATAAAAATTTGTCTCTAAAGGATTTTAAAGTTTAAAAATTAAGTGCTCTTCTCTTTGTCGCTGGAAAATAATTTTGGTGATGACTGCAGGATCATCGACGTTCATTTTCGAGTTTCGAAGTGAAGAGACCGTTCTGTAGTCTTGCTACAGCTTTGTTTTGGAAAATCTAATTGATTTGAATTTCTAAAATATGACTGGATTATAATATATATAGATATATGATTTAAATTTGATTTGACATATTATGTATATATAATTACTTATCTCTAAATAGTTTGAAAGGAATCGGAAGTTTAATTCTTAAATTTTATTTTAAAGAATAATTTCAGTTATAAGAAGAAAATCAAAAATTTGAATAAATGATTCAAACTTGAGATAATTGAATTGGAAAGTTTTACTTGTATAACACACAATTTCATTCCAATATAACTTACCTAAATTACACAAAAGTTGAATATGGAATTGGATAATATACAATATAAAAAGGATTTTTATAAATAAAATTTGAGTGGTTATAATACATGTTATGTAACGACTCGTATTTTTACGGATCGAAACATCGTAAAACTGTTGTCATTAGGTCATAATGTTGTTAAGTCGTCTAGGGTTTAAGTCGTTCGAAGCTTAAGTCGAGTCGAAATTAGATCGTGAGCGACTTAAGAGAATTGACCGACGTAAGAAGGATAGGCGACCTAAGGAAGTTGAGGTTGGCGACCTAAGGATTAAGATAGGTCGTATGCTAGATAAGTCGTATGTTGAGGCTTAGGTCATAGACGACTTAAGGAAATAGGCGACTCATAGAAACTGGCGACCTAAGGAGTTTGGGATAGGTCGTATAGAAGATAGGTTGAGTGCTGGCTTAGGTTGTGAGGTAGGTTAGGTCGGTTGGAACGACCTATAGGATGTTAGCGACCTAAGGTTTTGAGCGACCTAAGGGTTAGTATCCTACAGTAGTTAGCGACCTAGTGGTTAGCGAAGTTGGGTCGTAGACGACCTAAGAGTTAGGTCGTGAGTTCTATGTGTGTTAGGTCGCAAGGAAGTGCATGTGCGCTAGGTCGTAGGTCGTGACTCTGTTGATTTTTTAGGTCGCGAGGTAGTGTGTCTGCGTTAAGTCGCGTAGGTGTTAAGTCGTGAGTCGTAAGACGTTAGGTCGGCAACAGTTAAGTCGCGCGCTTGTGTTAGGTCGCGTGCGCATGTTAAGTCGTAGGACGGAGAGGCTTAAGTCGCAACCCTGTTAAGTCGCGTGGGTTTTAGGTCGGCTACCCTGTTAGGTCGCGCATATAAGTTAAATCGTGGGTTGCGCGTGTGTTAGGTCGGCAACGACTTAAGGGGGCGGACGAGTTAAGGTGAAATCAGCCTATAAATAGGAGGGTTTTTCTCTTTTTTGGATCCGGATTTTGAAGCGACGAAGTGCTGCCATATTGAGAGCTCGACTTTTACACTTCTTCACTTCTTTTCTCCACTCTAATCTAGTGGTTCCTTCCATCCAAGTTGAAGATCAAATTGAAGATTCAAGAGCTTATCTACATCCATTGAAGATAGATTTCATCGTTTGAAGCGGATTGGTGATAGATCGAGATAGATCCTTCGCTGTCCAGATCTGAAGCGTGTTGATTTGGGGTTGTTTAGGTGATTTGGTGAGTGGTGATTATCTCTCACACGGATCCAAAGGAGTATATCGGATCGTTGGCTTGATTTGATGTTAAAGTAGAGATTTCCATGCATTTTCCTAATCATATGTGTAGATCCATATAGATCATTTGTACATGATGATTTGATATCCATTTTACTACATGTTAACTTATGCAAGTTCATTCATCAAGATTATAGAGACATTGCTCATGTTTTCATGCTTGTTAGACTTTTGACTCTTTAATTACGAAATTGCCATTATTGTTATAATTGTCTATTTAGATCATATTTGAATACTTGTATACTTGGATTAATGTTTGGCTTGATTGATTGCTATGAATTAGATGAATTGATGATTTGATTTAGACTGAAGATGATTCAAAATCTAAGAGAAAGGGTCTTGGATTGGGAAAGCTGCTTGTGGCATATGTGGCGGATGTGGAAGCTCATATGAATTGATTTGATGATGATGTTGAGATGAAGCTTTGCTATGATGATGATGAGGCGAAGCATGAGATGAGATAGTCTTGGTCTAATCCAGACGGGATCATTCCAAGCAAATTGATAACTCGGTGATATGGTTCGAGTTTGAGGATAATGGTTTGCTCGAGAGGCGCTTGAGCTAGTATAGAAATAGTCGTCGAGGAGGATGACTAGAAGGCTGAGATCTCATCGTTGTTGAAGGTTCTAGCATGCTCAAAGCAAGAGTATGTTGGGCAGATTCGATAGTCCCTGAAGGCTACAGATTGGTAGTCAAGTACTCTGGGTAGATTCGATAGTCCTAGGCATGGGTCACGATGACGTGCGGGAGTAATGTCTAGAACCGGGGTTTCCATTAGCCCTTGATGGACGGCTGAAAGAATGTGTCGGTCATTCAATTAACGATGATATCGAAGCAATGATAATAGTGATAGCCAGAGTCATGGATGTTTGGTTGTAACGTCATTCGGTCTCAAGAGCAGTGTTTTCTGGGTGCTTATCTGATCTTAGTTTAGGCCTTGGGGGTTTGTGCTTGGAAAACATTGCCCTTGACTCGAGTGATACTCGCTTTACTTTAAATTGTATGCTCTTCTATGATTGCTTCTGCTTAGTGTGTGTCTGGGGGCTATCACTGTAGAAAGAGGTGGAGTGGGAGGGTTGTATTCCTATTCCTTTTCCTTTATGCTCTTTTGGTATGTTGTTAGTTAATTTACCGCTCACTAAGACTATTGTCTGACTCAAGGCTTTATGTTTTAACTCTTATTGCCTTGGGCTGTTCGTCCATTTTGGGACGGGCAGACTAGGTAGCAGGTGATAGGTGCTGTTCTTGCTTCCCACAATGCTGATGTCGAAGACGAGCTGGAGGCTTGCATATTATTTCTTACTATATGTACTGGATGTTCCGCTGCTTGTATATTCTCTGAGTGTTATGTAGTGAGGCTTGATGTATTGACTATTCAGATGTTTGTATTCAACTATTATGAAGTTTTATTGATGAGATTCTATTCTGTGAAGCTTCACCATATATATATTCTATTGTATTTTGTCCATGCGCTGTGAGTAATACGATAGATTCTGTTGTTTTAATTTACCCTGGCAATCGTCCATGGTCGCCTGGCACACCTTACAGCGCACTATCTCTAGATTCGGTGCAGGGGTCATGGGCGGTCGTCACATTTGGTATCAGAGCTTTGGTTAATCGATTTTACCCAACGCTCGCTTACGTAACTACGTATGAGAGACGTAATTGTATTTTGATGGATGACTACTATATATAATATAGTAGCTTAGTAGAGTTTGAGTCCTTTATGCAGTTGTTTCTCTAGGTGTGCTAATCATTCCTTTTTATAGATATTAAGGATGAGTCGAAGAGGGAGACCAGCTGCTAGGGAAGGCCGTGCTACTGAGGGGGCTGCTGATTACGCTGCTATGTTCGAAGCAATGATGACTTCGATCATGAGAAGGATGCCATCTCCGGGCCCATCGGTGGATGTTGGAGTTCAAGTTCAAACTCCAAAACCGGTGGACTTTGCTAAGTTGTGTAAGGGTTATACTGCTCTTGGAGGAAAGGTTTTCTTGGGAACAGAATCAACCATTGAAGTCCAGAGGTGGATAGATGCTTGTAGAAGGATCTTTGGTGACTTGGGAATCGAGGATGCAACTAAGAGGAAGTTGGCATCAAGACAGCTTCAAGGGAGAGCTTCTGATTGGTGGAATTCTATCACCATTGATACTCCGGAGGAAGAGATCACTTGGGAGCAATTCCAAGCCAGATTTGAAGCTAAGTTCATTTCTACAGCCCAGAAGTCTGTTCTGTTCAAGAAGTTTGTGGAGCTCAAGCAAAATGGAAGACCAGTTCTTGAGTATGTTTCTGAGTTTGAAGCTTTGTCCAAGTATGCCCGGTCGTATATCGAATCTTCGTATCAGAAGAATGAGAAGTTTGTGACAGGCTTGGACAGTTATCTTGGGAGGCAGTTAGTGGATCATTTGGACGATTCATTTGAGAAGCTTGTGGAGAAAGCTCTCAGGCATGAGAGTCTGTTTCCTAAGGAAGGATCTGTTGTTGCTGTGACCAGGGGAGAGTCTAAACCACAGCAGGGTGGAAATAAGAAGAGGAAGCAGCAGCAGCAGAAGGGTAAGGATGGCCAGAAGAAGCCGAAGGGCGAAGTGACTTGCTACAATTGTCAACAGAAGGGCCATTTCTCCAGGGATTGCAAGAATCCTAAGGTGCCGATGAAATGCCACAACTGTGACAAGCCGGGGCATATCAAGAGGAATTGTCCAGAACCGAGGAGGGACAAACAGATTGTGCAAGCTTATGCTTTGGGAGTTGTTCCATCATCTTCGAAAGCTCCTACCGTTGAAGAGAAAGGAAAGAGTGTGGTGGTTCAAGGTACTCTTTCTATATGTGGTGTTCCAGTTAGAGTGTTGTTTGATACCGGGGCATCGCTTTCGTTTGTTTGTAATGAACTTGTAGGCCGGTTGGGTTTAGAACCGGATATTGTTGATAGGCCATTGGTTGTGACTAATCCAGTTGGGGGTTCGTCTTGTTTGTGTATGTTATGCCATGGTCTGATTGTATCGAGTCATGATTACTCTTTTGTTTGTGATTGTTTTGTTCTGAACTTTGCGGGGTTCGGAATTATTTTGGGTAAGGACTGGCTTAGGAAGTATGCGGCAAAGGTTGATTGTGAAAGGTTGGAGGTGACAGTCGAGAATGTGGAGGGGCGAAAGATTGTGATACGATGTAAGCATGAAGAAGGCGTCTTCATGAGCTTCATGTATTCGCTGGTTGTTCCACGGGATGGACTGTCATCTGTGCCAATCGCTAATGGATTTGAGGATGTCTTTGACGAGGTCAAAGGGTTACCGCCGCATAGAGAGATCGAGTTTCGTATAGATCTAGTTGAAGGAGCCAGACCTGTTGTGATGCCTCTTAGGCGGATGGCGCCTAGGGAACAGCAAGAGTTGAAGGTGTAGGTTGATGACCTTTTGCAGAAAAGATTCATTCGGCGTAGTGTGTCCGAATGGGGTGCACTAGTTGTGTTCGCAACCAAAGCAGATGGATCGCTGAGGTTGTGTATGGATTATCGTGAGCTGAATAAGGTGACTAAGAAGAACAAGTATCCATTGCCGAGAATAGATGACTTGTTTGATCAGCTTCACGAAGCCAAGGTGTTTTCTCAGATGGATTTGGCAACAGGATTTCACCAGTTAAGAGTGGCTAAGGATAGTGTGCCGAAGACTGCTTTTAGGACACCATCCGGTTTCTTTGAGTGGTTGGTAATGCCGTTTGGATTGACTAATGCGCCAGCATATTTTGTGGATCTTATGAATAGAGTGTTTAGAGATCAGTTGAGTAAGTTCGTGCTAGTGTTCGTGAATGATATTCTGATTTATTCCAGAACTGAAGAAGAGCACAAGACGCACTTGCGTATTGTTTTGGAAATCTTGCGGAAACATCAGTTGAAGGCTAAGTTTTCGAAGTGTCACTTCTGGAAGAGTGAAGTGAGGTTCTTAGGCCATGTTATCTCTGGAAATGGAATAGCGGTTGATCCCGCTAAGGTGGCAGCAATCCAGGATTGGGTTAGACCTAAGAATGCATCCGATGTGAGAAGTTTTCTTGGATTAGCAGGATATTATCGTCGATTTATCAAAGACTTCTCCAAGATAGCTGCACCGTTAACAGGATTGACGAAAAAGAACCAAGTGTTCAGATGGGGAGATAAGTGTGAGCAAGCTTTCGGAATCTTGAAAGAGCGACTGACAAGTGCTCCTGTTTTGACTATTCCAAGTGGGAATGATGAGATGGTGGTTTACACCGATGCATGTGGTACTGGACTTGGAGCGGTGCTAATGCAGAGGGATAAAGTTGTTGCGTATACAAGTCGACAACTGAAGCCGCATGAATGGAATTACCCGACTCATGATTTGGAGTTGGCGGCGATTGTTTTTGCTCTGAAGATGTGGAGACATTATCTATTGGGAGTTCGATTCGAGTTGTTTACAGATCATAAGTCGTTGAAGTATCTTTTCTCCCAAAAGGATTTGAATCTTCGGCAGCAACGTTGGATAGAGTTTTTGGCATCATATGATTTTGGTATAGCTTATACTCCGGGAAAAGGTAACGCAGTGGCAGATGCGTTAAGTCGAAGACATGGAGGATTGGGAGCCATGTTTTCAGAATGGAAGAATCTCGAGTATTTAGCTGGTTTTGACTTCAGGCCCAGATGCGAATTGGAACCTGAGATGTTGGCAAACTTATCGATAAGACAGACTCTTGTGGAAAGGATTGGCGAGATCCAAAAGCGAGACGATAAGCTTGTCAAGATTATCCGTGATTTGGAATCGGGATTGGATCCAGAAAAGGATAAAGGATTCGAGGTCGATCGAGAGGGTTGGCTTCGGAAGCAAGGACAACTAGTTGTTCCCGATATAGATGAATTGAGGAGTGAAGTTCTGAAGGAAAGTCATCACTCGAAGCTGATAATTCATCCAGGTGGAAATAAGATGTATCGGGATATGAAGAGAACCTACTACTGGGAAGGTATGAAGAAGGATGTTGGAAATTTTATTTCCAAGTGCATGAACTGCTAGTTGGTAAAAGCTGAACAGAAGAAGCCAAGTGGATTGCTTCAGCCATTAGAAGTTCCTATATGGAAGTGGGAGCAGATATCGATGGATTTTATTGATGGGTTACCTAGAACAAGAACGGGGAATGAAGGGATTTGGGTCATTGTAGATCGTTTGACTAAGAGTGCAAGATTCATTCATGTTCGATCGACTAGGACTGCATCAAAGTTGGCTGAGTTGTATGTTAAGTGGATAGTTCGATTCCATGGTATTCCGAAGAGTATAGTGAGCGATCGAGACCCATTATTCACTAGTGGATTTTGGAAGAGCTTCCAGGAAGTTTTGGGAACCGAGTTGTGTTTGAGTACATCTTATCATCCTCAAACAGATGGTCAAACCGAGAGAGTCAACCGAGTTTTGGAAGATCTCCTCAGAGCTTGTGTTTTAGATTTCGGAGGATCATGGGAAGATCACCTTCATTTGGTGGAATTTTCATATAACAACAGTTACCAGTCAAGCATTGGTATGGCACCGTATGAAGCATTGTATGGGAGACCGTGTAACTCTCCGACATGTTGGTTAGAGACTGGAGAAAAGCTGATACTTGGGCCAGAGATGATTCGACAGACTTCGGATTGCATAGAGATTATTCGGCAACGAATGAAGGCAGCCAAGACCGTCAGAAGAGTTATGCCGATAAGCGTCGTAAGGATTTGGAATTCGACGTTGGTGATATGGTTTTTGTGAAGATTTCTCCACTGAAGAATGTTATTCGATTCGGGAAGAAAGGGAAATTGACTCCGAGATTTGTTGGACCATTTCCGATCATCGAGCGAATTGGAAAGCTCGCCTATAGATTGGAGTTACCAGAGAAGATGTCGGGTGTGCACAATGTTTTTCACGTATCGTATCTACGGAAGTATGTGCACGACTCGAATACAGTGGTTTCTGCTGATAGCTGTGAAGATTTCGAAGTTGATCCAGTCGATAAGAGACTTCGTAAGCCGCTTCGTGTTGTGGAAACCGACACGAAACAGCTTAGGAGGAAGGTAGTTAAGTTGCTCAAGGTACAATGGAGTGATGATGATAACGACTGTACATGGGAGGTGGAAGAGAGGATGAAAGCAGCTCATCCTGAACTCTTCAAGGTATGACCCTAAGGTGTCATGTCATCTCACGATATTGTAACTTGTTCTAGTTTTAGAATTCTGCATGCTAAGCTAGATTTTGATGCATGGTTTGTTGATTGCTATGGATGGTAGGCGTGCAGAATAGTCTTTGATCGCTCTTGTTTGTTTGGAATTTCGGGGACGAAATTCCTAAGGGGGAGAGAATGTAACGACTCGTATTTTTACGGATCGAAACATCGTAAAACTGTTGTCATTAGGTAATAATGTTGTTAAGTCGCCTAGGGTTTAAGTCGTTCGAAGCTTAAGTCGAGTCGAAATTAGATCGTGACCGACTTAAGAGAATTGACCGACTTAAGAAGGATAGGCGACCTAAGGAAGTTGAGGTTGGCGACCTAAGGATTAAGATAGGTTGTATGCTAGATAAGTCGTATGTTGAGGCTTAGGTCGTAGACGACTTAAGGAAATAGGCGACTCATAGAAACTGGCGACCTAAGGAGTTTGGGATAGGTCGTATAGAAGATAGGTCGATTGCTGGCTTAGGTCGTGAGGTAGGTTAGGTCGGTTGGAACGACCTATAGGATGTTAGCGACCTAAGGTTTTGAGCGACCTAAGGGTTAGTATCCTACAGTAGTTAGCGACCTAGTGGTTAGCGAAGTTGGGTCGTAGACGACCTAAGAGTTAGGTCGTGAGTTCTGTGTGTGTTAGGTCGCAAGGAAGTGCATGTGCGCTAGGTCGTAGGTCGTGACTCTGTTGATTTGTTAGGTCGTGGGGTAGTGTGTCTGCGTTAAGTCGCGTAGGTGTTAAGTCGTGAGTCGTAAGACGTTAGGTCGGCAACAGTTAAGTCGCGCGCTTGTGTTAGGTCGCGTGCGCATGTTAAGTCGTAGGACGGAGAGGCTTAAGTCACAACCCTATTAAGTCGCGTGGGTTTTAGGTCGGCTACCCTGTTAGGTCGCGCATATAAGTTAAGTCGTAGGTTGCGCGTGTGTTAGGTCGGGGATAGTTAGGTCGACAATGACTTAAGGGGGCGGACGAGTTAAGGTGAAATCAGCCTACAAATAGGAGGGTTTTTCTCACTTTTTGGGATCCGGATTTTGAAGCGACGAAGTGCTGCCATTTTGAGAGCTCGACTTCTACACTTCTTCACTTCTTTTCTCCACTCTAATCTAGTGGTTCCTTCCATCCAAGTTGAAGATCAAATTGAAGATTCAAGAGCTTATCTACATCCATTGAAGATAGATTTCATCGTTTGAAGCGGATTGGTGATAGATCGAGATAGATCCTTCGCTGTCCAGATCTGAAGCGTGTTGATTTGGGGTTGTTTAGGTGATTTGGTGAGTGGTGATTATCTCTCACACGGATCCAAAGGAGTATATCGGATCGTTGGCTTGATTTGATGTTAAAGTAGATATTTCCATGCATTTTCCTAATCATATGTGTAGATCCATATAGATCCATTGTCCATGATGATTTGATATCCATTTTACTACATGTTAACTTATGCAAGTTCATTCATCAAGATTATAGAGACATTGCTCATGTTTTCATGCTTGTTAGACTTTTGACTCTTTAATTACGAAATTGCCATTATTGTTATAATTGTCTATTTATATCATATTTGAATGCTTGTTTACTTGGATTAATGTTTGGCTTGATTAATTGCTATGAATTAGATGAATTGATGATTTGATTTAGACCGAAGATGATTCAAAAGCTAAGAGAAAGGGTCTTGGATTGGGAAAGCTGCTTGTGGCATATGTGGCGGATGTGGAAGCTCATATGAATTGATTTGATGATGATGTTGAGATTAAGCTTTGCTATGATGATGATGAGGCGAAGCATGAGATGAGTTAGTCTTGGTCTAATCCAGACGGGATCATTCCAAGCAGATTGATAACTCGGTGATATGGTTCGAGTTTGAGGATAATGGTTTGCTCGAGAGGCGCTTGAGCTAGTATGGAAATAGTCGTCGAGGAGGATGACTAGAAGGCTGAGATCTCATCGTTGTTGAAGGTTCTAGCATGCTCAAAGCAAGAGTATGTTGGGCAGATTCGATAGTCCCTGAAGGCTACAGATTGGTAGTCAAGTACTCTGGGCAGATTCGATAGTCCTAGGCACGGGTCACGATGACGTGCGGGAGTAATGTCTAGAACCGGGGTTTCCATTAGCCCTTGACAGACGGCTGAAAGAATATGCCGGTCATTCAATTAACGATGATAACGAAGCAATGATAACAGTGATAGCCAGAGTCATGGATGTTTGGTTGTAACGTCATTCGGTCTCAAGAGCAGTGTTTTCTGGGTGCTTATTTGATCTTGTTTTAGGCCTTGGGGGTTTGTGCTTGGAAAACATTGCCCTTGACTCGAGTGATACTCACTTTACTTTAAATTGTATGCTCTGCTATGATTGCTTCTGCTTAGTGTGTGTTTGGGGGCTATCACTGTAGAAAGAGGTGGAGTGGGAGGGTTGTATTCCTATTCCTTTTCCTTTATGCTCTTTTGGTATGTTGTTAGTTAATTTACCGCTCACTAAGACTGTTGTCTGACTCAAGGCTTTATGTTTTAACTCTTATTGCCTTGGGCTGTTCGTCCATTTTGGGACGGGCAGACTAGGTAGCAGGTGACAGGTGCTGTTCTTGCTTCCCACGATGCTGATGTCGAAGACGAGCTGGAGGCTTGCATATTATTTCTTACTATATGTACTGGATGTTCCGCTGCTTGTATATTCTCTGAGTGTTATGTAGTGAGGCTTGATGTATTGACTGTTCAGATGTTTGTATTCAACTATTATGATGTTTTATTGATGAGATTCTATTCTGTGAAGCTTCACTATATATATATTCTATTGTATTTTGTCCATGCGCTGTGAGTAATACGATAGATTCTGTTGTTTTAATTTACCCTGGCAATCGTCCATGGTCGCCTGGCACACCTTACAGCGCACTATCTCTAGATTCGGTGCAGGGGTCATGGGCGGTCGTCACATGTTATACACTTAAATTTTAGTTATAAAAGATTAACAGAGGCAAATAGTGAAAAAGGAATTTAAAGAGATTTTATTTAAATAACTTAATAATCAAATTTGATTTACTATGGAACCTTAAGTCTAACCTAGGAATTTTAATAAAGGTTATTTCCTGAAATGAATATGTTGTATAATAAATCTTTAAATAGATAAAGTAAAATACATTTGAATTGGACATTTTGTAATAAAGTTTATTTAACTTGAATTCATAGTTTAATTGATGTCTAAATGAATAAATGTGTAAAGAAATTTGATTGTTATATTTGCTAAATAAATATTTTATTTATGAAATAGATATGTCTTGGAAAATGAATGATTATGATTTAAATAGTTAAAATGTATTTTAACATCACTAAAATTTGATAATTGAGAATTTGGTTTTCAAATGGAATTTTAAGTGTAACTTATTAAAGGAATATCTATTTATGAAATGGGCATTTTAAATAAAGAGTTAGGCTATGTGTTAAATTAAGAGCTAACTAAAATAGTGAACTTTTAACTTAATAAATGAAGTATAGTTTAATTTGGATATTCCATTCATAAAAGTTTGTTTTAATAAGTCATAAGTTAAATAATATCCAAATGAATATTTCTGGAATTAAACTGATTTTAAGTACTGATATACCTACTATAGCATTTTTAAGTGATGCTATTTTGAAAATACAGTGTTTTGGAAATTTTTAAAATTGAATGAACTTAGAAATGTTACAACTGTAAAATGAATATTGTTTGATCTTGGATTAAAATGGTTTAAATGAAGATTTTTTTAGGGTGTTATGATTTTCTAAGTATTATGTTTTTTTTAAAGAATAACATGTCCAAAGTGTTATGATTTTCTAAGTATTATGTTTTTTTAAAGAATAACATGTCCAAAGTGTTATGATTTTAGTAGTGTGATTTCCAAATGATAAACATCCCTAAAATTGTTATGATTTCAAAGCATTATGGTTTCAAGTTTATTATCTTATTTTGTTTTCCAAACTATCTTTTGGTTGTCCTCATTTCTCTTATCTTGTTACAGAATGGGAAGGCTATTGCTTATACCAGTCCGTTTAGAAATCTTTCTGTAATCTTTGATAATCTTTGTTACTTATCTGGATTTGAACACTGTTTTTCCATTCATAGACCGTCGATCAAGTGAAAGGGGTGATTCAGACTCTAGAGGATCTTTTTCGTGCTTATATTCTTGATTTAATCACCTCCATCTTGTCAAACTTACCTATAACAATAGTTATCAGGTGTAATTCCAATCTTCTTATCATCTTGTCTTAATTCTATTTCATTCTATCTTTTTCTGTGCTTTCCCGTACCTCGTTCCTTTTCGGGGACGAAAAGTTTTGAGTGGGGGAGAGTGTAACAACCCTGTATTTTTCAATTATTTTTAAATTGATATTTCCAGATTTAAAAGCTTTATTTATGAAAAAGAATAAATTTTGTTATTTTAAGTATAAACTTTGATTTTGATGTGGATTAGAATTCCAAATATGACTAAATTTAATATTTCCTGAAAATGTGAATTTTGGTCAATAGTCAAACTTTGACTTTTAAGTTTAAATTTTAAATAGTTTGAAATTATAAATTTTATCTTTTGTTATGAAAATAGATTTAATAACTTGAACACTACTTTTCGTTTCGTTGAAAACGGAGTTAAAATGTAAAAGTTATGTACATTTCAATTTTTTAGTATAAACTGTTTATTTAACAATTTTCTCTATTTTAAATTGTATAAATTACTTTTTCTTTGTTATATTTTATTTTAATATGTGTCAATATGTTAATTTATGTATATTTTCATCTCTAAATATTTTCAAAAATAATAATAGAATTTTTCCAAAATTTACTATGATGATTTCCTATTTTTAAAGGCTGTTTCCCTATTTTCTGCTATTTTCTTCATTAAAAATTATATGTAAATTAAATTTTAAATATTTATTTTTTGAATATATTTTTATTTTATGTTATTATTTATGTTTAGAAATATATTACAAGCTCATATGAATTTTTCTAAAATTTATTCTATTCAATTTCAAATTTTCTAGACTAGTTTACTATTTTTAGCTATTTTCTTAATTTAACTTTATATGATTGATAAATATTTATATAAATTATTATATTTTGATAAAATTTCGAAATTTTATCTGGGATTATTATTTTTTCCAGAAATATAAAGTTATAAAAAAGGAATTAAAGATATATGAAGAGTTTGATTCCTTTTGTGTGCTTAGCCCTTTTGAATTCTACCGTTTCTTTTCAATCAATACATCTTTTATTTTATTTTTGCCGTTCTTTTCCTCATTCATTTTCAGCTAACTCCCTCATCTTATTCTCGAATTTTCAAAGCTCCAAAACCCTAAAAAAATCATGGCTCCATCTTGCAAAAAAATTTGGTAATCTCCCTCTTTTCTTTCTACTTTTTTTTTCTTACTTTTCTATGCAATTTTGCCTTGATCTCTTCACATGTTTGCTTGGCCTAGCCTCTACCACCTTCATCCCCATCATCATCTCCTCCATCTACTACAGCAAACACTCCCTTCCCTCTGACCAAGACAGGCCATGACCTTCCACTTGAAGCCATCACCACAAAACTCCACAAAACATTGCCTAGACCACACATATCATCACCTACCCTCCATATCTTGCTTTGGCCACCCCCTTAGCCACCACCACCACTTGCTACATGACCTTTGGCTGCTGCTACTCATTACCCAAACCTCTGTCCAGACCTGTACCAGATGATGGCCGAGCCATTTGACCCATAGACCGAGCCAAAAGTTGAACCAAACTCCACTATGTTGCCTAGTCTCTTGATATTCTTGTGTTGTAACTTCCTCCACATGTTCTAGCCTTTATGCCATGCATTCCTATGATCAAACCTGAGCCAAAGTCATGTCAAACCTGACCTAAATAAACCCCTAGGCCATGCAAAGCATTTTAGAAAACAAGGCAAAAGATTTGACATTCAAATCTCTTTTCATTTCAAAGTTATTTCATTTTAAAGTCGTATTGAATTTTGTTGTTTTGATTGTTTGTTTTGGGTTGTGCACAAGAGTTGTAGCTTGGATTCGCTCTCCACTCAAGTCCGTAGTCTTGTCATCGTGCTTTTGTTTCCATTGTGTCATTGGTTTTGATATCTCCAGCACAAACAGGTGAGTTATTCTCACCAGACAATATGTACCTATATAACTAGTAAATTGACACCCTGTGAATCTGTAGAAATATATTATCATGTTATACTTGACTATATTATGATCATATGATGTTTATACACCTGTTATATCATATGTTACTGTTATTTAATGTTATTCTGTTATTTATATCAGTTATCACCATTGCAAGTTCCCTGTAGACTAGAATCACTATGGGTTGAAATGATACATACCCGAACGGACTTTAGAATAGGGAAAAATTGTTATGGGCTGAAATGATAGGCCTGAACGATTTTTATTTAATTTATTTTAACTTGGGATTGCGGGTTTGAAATGATAGAACCCGGATTTTTCTCTTTTTTTAACTGCGGATTGAAATGATACATATCCGTATCACTTGACCTAGGTTAGAAAATTATATACAGGCCCGTGGTTATTTTATAAAGTGTTTTGGATATTTTTAAGTATTTTTAAAAATATAAATTTATGAAATTTGATTTAAATAGATTTTGAAAGGGTTTAAAATAAAGAAATTATGATTTTTCTATGAGTTAAAAATGTAATTAATGAATGGTTAAATTGGATTATTGAAATATAACTTAAGTTTGGAATTTGGAATTTTGGTTAAAAATGATATTTAAGTTATATAAATAAAAATGAAAATTTAATTATATTTGGAAAATGGTAAAATATGATAATTTGATTAAATTTGAATTTAAGTGATTTATTAAAGTATTATTGATTTTTCTATGAACTTAAGTGGGTAAATAAATGAATGTTTAAAAGTGATCTTTTAAAATATAACTTGACTAGGAAATGTGAAATTTGGTTTTAATTAAAGGTTTAAGTTAATTAAATGAAATTGGAAATTTAGTTAAATTGTGAAATGGTAATTTAAATTTGAAGTGTTAAGTTTATTTGTTGAAATGTGAAGAATTGGACACTTTTACACTAAAATTTATTAAGTAAATTGTTGAAAATTGGATTTGATTATAAGAAATTTATTGTGAAAAGATATATGTTAAATGATATGTAAATGAACATTTTAAATGTTAAAATATGATTTTAAAAATGTCTATGTGTTTTAAATTAAAGTTATTTAATTGCTGGAAATACACTAACACCTGAAATTAACTTTTAATAGCATTCAGAAATGCTATAGATTCTGTTTTGAACTAAAATTGTGTAAAAAGGAGCTATTACAGCATTTCTGGAATGCTGTAGTTGCTTTAGTCGAACTTATAGGCTAATATTGAACTCAGGCCTATTATAGCATTCTCTGGAAATGCTAAAAGGGTCTGCAGTCTATGTTGAAATCAAATTTAACCCTTGTTTTGAAATCTGAACTACCGCAGCACTTCTGAAATGCTGTCTTTTCTGTTTTGAACTATAATTCAACTAAAACTGAGTTTTAACAGCAGTTTTAAGTGCTGTCTTTGCTGAATTAAAAATGTTTTCAAATATAACTTATAGAAGTTGTTTTTAAATGCTGTGAAATGCTGAAATTTTAATAATTAGGGTTTTTGACTTAGTAAACGAACTCAGAATGGTTTGAAACTTTGGAAATTGAATACTTGATTTGAAAATATAATAATTACACTTTTAAAAGGTTTAAATGAATTATTTTGATTGGAATATAAACTATTTAAAGGTGATTTGAAATGATAGTAAATGAACGATATCTTTGAATTTAAAAGGTATTTAAAGTTGAATATTTGGATTTGAACTGATAGGATATTTTATTATATTAGATTGATTTGAAATGAAGTTTTGAAAATGATATGAAAATTTAAATATATGGAAATGGTTTGGAATTGATTTAATCTTTATTTTGATAAAGATATGGTTTGAAATGATATTTTATTTTGAAGTAAAGTATTGTTTTTAAAAGTTATAACCACGGGTTATAATAACGATTGGTTGGCAAAGAGACCGGGATCGGATATGGACATACTCTCTGTCGATACCGAAAACCACTTTGACAACCGTGTACGCGGTGGAGATTCCAGAATGAAGTAGGATGGTGGCGACGTTCTTACGGTATGTTACGTGGACCCAACTCCCGTGAGTTGGCATAAGGTGGCTAAAACAGGAGCGATCTCGAACCAGTGAGGTAGCACCTCTTCTCGGACACATTTCTTCGATATTATACTCTTACTTGTGATTGATTAGATGGCCATCCTCCGATTTGGGAGTGTTGTTCGAGGTGGAACGGTAGTGGCTGCTATGCGTATCCATCAGTCCGTGTGCGTAATTGGTATATCTACCCTGGCATTGCCTAGTTGTGCCGTGTCACCTACCATATCGAGCTTTACTACGATTATGATTTTAAGATCCGACCGCGTTAAGGTTCTCCATGCCCTTAACGCTATTTTCTATATGATTATACTTTACTTATTTAGACACTATTATAATAGCGAATATTACTACATAGTAGATATTTTAACGGGTCCTTAGAGGATGGGCGGTCCCAAGCATCTTCTAAGTTACTTGTACCCTTATTACAGTTCGCTTGAGTTGGTTTACATTATATAAGTATATATTGTCCTGACTCGAGTGTTTTGTGTTTTGCTTTACGCTCGGGTCAGCCTGAGTTATTCACAGATTTGGATTTCCACTCGCTTGGAGTTTTGAATCGCTGGAGATTATCTGCTTGTCTCGTCCTATCTATTTCAGTTCCGTTGTTCTACTCAGCTTGTACTTGGTTATTTTATTGAGACTTTTGTTGTACTCTATTTCTTCTGTTGTATCTTATGTAACTCTGACATATTTAGATAGTAGCTTCATGAACTACTATTTCTTTTACTTCCGCTGCATTATTTTACTCTGTGTCGGTGATCTGTAATTATATTTATTTACTGTATATTCTGAGATTTGCCAAATTTTAATTACAACGCGGTATTTTGAGCAATTCAACTCCGGCATGAGTGTCTACATATACACTTATAATGGATGCGAATGGTTGAAAATATCGGATCGTTACATCAAGACAAGCAATGACAATAATATAATTAATTATCTTCATTAAATTTTAGTTTACGGGTTTAAAATAAAAATAGTCTTGGTTAAGAGAAGAAAATATAATTTATCACACGTATGTATACAAATTTGTTCCTTCTTTCCTTTATTCTTTCCTTTTTATTCTTTTCTTTTACTTTTTTTTCCACTTGGCCCAGATTTTTCGGCCCAAACACCTTCCTTCCCCTTCCCCTTTCTCTTCCCGTTCTTTACACTTCTCTGTTCTTTCCTTCTATCAGGTCTGTGCACATCGCCGTGCACGCGTACGAGCAGCCCACCACCGAAACCCCACCGCCGATCATCACTTCACACCACGCACATCTCCCTAACCACCACCATGCACCCAGAACTCACAAACGAGTCCTTCTTGGCAAAATGACCCTCAACCGCTGCTGCAAAAGAAAGCACCACCATCCAATCTACCCTGACTCAACACCACCCACCTCCGACCACCATCAAAACTTGCCAAATTGGCCGCCACACTCCCCTCTACTCTTCACCCCTACACTGCACGCCTCGTTTGCCAACCCTCCGTCGCCATTCGCGCTCAACCGAAGCCAACCACGAACCCACCTTAAACCCTACAACCACCTCGTTTCCCCAAACCACACCCTAAACTAAGATTCCGCTATGGTAGCCTCCTTTCCCACACCCACATGTTCCTTCCTGACCTAGCTACACCACTCCTCGACGATGAGGTCGCCGGAAATTTTTTTTTTAACAATTCCGATCATCTTTGAATTTCTTGAGATCTAGGCTGCTAATAACCATGAAACCTTTTCTATAAATACAATTTTTACATACCGATCACGATTATGTACATGACTAATTGTTTTAAAGACATTGATATTTATCAAAACCTTGGCGGTATACTGTAAACTCAATTTTCTCCCAATCTATGGCATGATGGAGCTTTAAGAAGTTTTTAGCATGTTCTATACTCGAAGGTAAACATTTCATTAGTTTATACTAACTACAAATTAGAATTAGAATTCGAGATATAGATTTTAGAAAGATGGACATGTATAAATATTTTACTGTTAACTTAAACAGAGCAAAATTTCACTTCTAGTCTTTTTAAATTTAGAGTTTCTCACCTTCCACATTTTGATTCTCGAGACTTCAAGTTGAAACTTTAAATCTTCTACCTGGAATCTTGAAACTTTGCTTTGAATCCTTGTTTTTCTGCTTTGAGTTTGGATTTGATAAAAGCAGAACTATTTCTCTCTTTTATTTAAGTGTACAGAGCCTATCATGTTTACAGGCTTCTAACAATTGAAACTAATACTCCTACCAGCCAATATATGTACAAGTTCGTACGATATTTAGGTGATGGATTGAAACGATTTCTTGGTGGCTGAGGTTGACATTTACTTTAAGGATGAAGAGAAATTGAAGTGAGCTTGCAGCAGTGTTTTTTTTCTCTTTTGCTATTTTTGGTTAGGCAAACTACTGTGATGTGTTTATATGTTTTATACCAGCTTTTACATACCTCCTCCCTTTTTTTGACCAAAAATGTTTATCTTATTTGTTTCTTTTTGCTGATTTGCTATTTTGTGGCTTGAGTTGAAATGTTATATGCTTGCATTTAATTGTGTGTCCCCTCTCTTGTTTACATACATACATTCATTCATATTCATACATATGTATACAAATATGGTTTTGTCTTGTTTTATCATATATATATATATATATATATTTGTCCTCAATATTTTTATACCTATTTATATTTTCATACTTATCTACACCTTTCTTATTTGATTTGAACATGTATATATATATTTCTTATTTAAAATTTCCATGTACATTTATGTTTATACTTACTTACACATTTATTTATATTCTTCACGTATACCATTATATATATACTTATACATATACTTATGTATATATAGTTATGGATATGAATTTTTATCCTATTTTACTTGCATTTATACATATTGTCATTTCCTTATATAAAGTTGTATATACATATATGTTTACATTTCACTATTTAATATAATATACATTTGTTTTGTATTTGTCATCATATATACACATACATATTCAATCATATACTTATATATATTAAACATCCTAAGCTCGTATGTATTTCTATCCATATACAAATATATTCTACCTTGAATTTCAATGATGGAGTTTTATTTATATGTATTTTACCTTAATTTAAATGGGGGAGCCTCTACATATATTATTATTTATCTCCTATAAGATTTATCATATCTAGAGGTTTTATAACCCAATATTTATTATAGTTTTTTTTTTCAAATCAATTTATATATATCAAGATATTTTAATTATCATAATTATTTTTGGTTCGACTTATAAAAATTAATATCCCAATGATTTAATTCAGTTAATTACCCACTTAACAAACGTTAAAAAAATCCGGGTCGTCACAAGAGGTAACACGACCTTAACTTACCCGGCTTCATTTTAAACCGAGAGATAGGACTTGTCTAGAATCAATGAGTAGTGGTATATATATGAAATTTAATTTCCATATACGATCATTTTAATTTTCCTCAATAGTTGATTTATTAATTATCGGATTCAACTTTCATCATGGCGTACCGACACCTTAAAAATGATTTGTTGCTCAATCGAGCTTTGTTATCCTTTGTCGGAAATGACTAAACCAAAAGCGCGAGAGGGGGCCAAGCTATGTGGGGTTGCTCCCATTAGGGTATTTTCACATCTCATCTAGTTTGGATTTGGTTGTGCACTTAGATGTGAAAATATTCGGATACTCGGTGAGGTCTGGCAGGTCCGGCTTGGAGGTTTCCAAGAAGTGTCATAGAGTATATGAGCTTCTCAGGGGTATTACTAGAGGTATACTCCAAGGGGGGTGCACCTTCCTTGTCATTTGTTGGAAAATTTCCTTTCCATATTTGATTCAAATACTTGAACCTGTTTATCTTTAAATTGCCATAAGAAGAGTCAACCTCTCTTCACGGAATTTAAGTATTGATTCAGTCCATTCTATCAAGTGGATCGTTACCTTATTCGGTCCATTTTATCAAGTTTGGACTGTTACCTTATTTAGTATATTCTATCAAGTTGGACTGTCTTCCTTGTTCTATCCACACTGTCCAGTTTGGATTCTACTCGGTTTATTTCCATTCTTTCAAGTCTGGTTTAATATTAATTATACTCATTCCTATTTGGATTTCTTCTTGATATTTATTTCTACTCTTGCCTGTATGGATGTTATTCTTGTGAGGTAAAAACCCGTTCCGTGTTAGCAGCGTGGTCTCATAGAACTTTTTATATATGTTCCCCATTATTCGAGTTATCTCACGTTAGTATTTCCAGACTGATTCGGGTGTTATTTATTTATAATGCTCGGGTCAGACCGAGTATTTCTCCAGGTTGTCTTTGAAGTTTTGGAGATCGCAGAGGGGAGCTGAAGATTCATCTATCGTAGTATTTTATTTTCTGGTGTATTATATAGTATACCTATCGACATTTGTAAGGTCGGGATTTTATAACTATCCAGCTGATAAGGTTTGTTTTTAACTCTGATATACTATGTATGTTTGGAGTGATAGTTTCTATTGTCCTGGTTATATTATATGTTGTCGATTCCACTGTGAGATTCTATTTTTCTCTGTTCTATGTTCTTTTCTTTTTATTTACCCTAACAATCTTCCCTTTTGTCGATTGGATGCGTGACATTAGACCATAGTGGTAGTGTTCGGTGTCGACTTTCGATGGTCAAAATGGCGGGTTGTTATAGTATTCTACTAAACAAATATCAATATTTTATATAACTAATTCAACTTATTGATTACTTAATGGTACCGACAATAGAATCCCCTGTGTTCAAACTATTCTTTGTTAAGAGAGTTACTTCTAAACAAATTGAACCTTGGCAAACAAAGTAATTAAAACTTAAACCTCTTTTTAAGAAATTAATTACAAGTTAAACCCTTTGTTAAATCATAATTAAATCTTAATTTAGTCTTAACTTAATTACTAATTAAGAAATAATTAACTTATAATTAATCCTTTTATTAACTAATTAATCATAAACACTTGCTTAACAATTAATTAATAATCAACCCTTACTTAATTAATAATTTATTTAAAAATAATTAATAATTAATTAAAACTAAACTTATACTAAACCAATAATTAAATAAAAATTAATCCCGTTTTAAAAGATAATTAATTAGTAATTAATCTCCACTTAATTATAATTATAAACCTTGTTTAATTAATTACCAAACTTAATCAACAAATTATAAATAAATAAATCCTTAATTAACTTCTTAGTCATTATTATTAAGTTTTATATAACATTTCCAAAAAAATTTAAGTATAAGAACTTAATTCGCAAAAAAGTGGACTTTTAGCAAACTATATGCATAGTGACTATTGCTATGGATACCATAACTTGAAAAATTGTTTATTAGCTTTTCCTTTTGAAAACTTAACATTTGAAAGCTTACTAACTTTTCACAAACATAGAGTAAGTGTTTGTATAAGAAAAAAACAAAGTTTGAAACTTTGAAAATGATTTTGATTTTTAAACTAATAACCATAGTTTTTCACACAAGGATTCTTTATCGCTAAACCATGCAAAAGTGCTAGCTTTTCTTAGCATCCTCTTACATAATCATGTCTATAGCATAAATAGACATATCACAACCACAATATAAACAAAGATCACAACTGTACCACATTAACATCACTTTTAGACTTTATTTTCAAGTCTACACTACATATCACATTCAAACACATATAAGCACATAGATTCTCACATATAGAGCATGTAAATAAACAATTACCAAGCAATATCACTTACTAATACTAACATAACTTAAATATGTAATTTTTACAAAAGGATGTGAGTTTTTACTCACCAAACTTTAGCAAATCATTTTAAAACTTGAGACGAGCCTAGATCTTTATATTTCTCTTAGGAAAAAGTGATTTTTCTTAGAAAAAGGAGGACTATGGGCTTGACCTATTCGATATATGGCTTAGCCATGGAGATGTAGGGAGTATATGGGAGTGATTTATAAAGAAGAAGTGGTCTAGAAGAAAAGGAAGACCTTTTTAAAGATATTAAGGAGTTTAAAGTAGAAGGGACTTGGTTTTTTAATTTTTTTTAAACAAAAGAAGCCATTAACATGGTTTAAAAACTTAAGGAGGAAGAAGATAATATTTTGAAAAAGTGGAAGTGAAATGGAATGAGAGAGAGAATTTTTTGAAATTGTTTTTATGGAAATGAAATCAGTAAAATTACCTTAATGCCCTAAAGTACACTACCCTCCTCTCATATTTGGACACATTACCCCATCCTCCTTCCTACCATGCTCCACAGGCAACCCAACAAGGATCACCCCTTTAACCACCATGTAGTGCACTTAAGTGTACTAAGATGTCATGTTAAGTGACTTTTCGATTTTCTTTTATTTTATTTTTATGAAAAAGGTCACCTCACTTCTTTTTTTTAAATACACATATACTTACACTTTTAACACCCTTAATTAAGTACACATTATTCATATAAGTATGTGTTTAAGTGTATTAAGGTGTCCACGGCATGTCAAACTTTTTGATAGTGAAAATTTGAACTTTTTGGAAAAAGCTTTCCGGTCACATTTTTTATTTTCCTTTGAACTGATTATTTTTGTAAACCAAATTTTAAACAACTTTTCCATCATTAGTTATTTATTAAAAGAGGGTTATTTGACCAATAAAAATCATTTATTTAATATTTAAATGGAATTAAATATTCACACACTAAAGAGATAAAATTCTGGGTCGTTACACGTTGGAACTGATTTCGTCGAGTTTGGAGCAAGTGAAATTTTAACCTAAAGTCGAACGTCAGTTGATCTTAGATCGATTCAAAATGCTTAAGCATCCACTGGAATTTCAGTGAGTTAACTCACCTTTAATTGAATATTATATGATATATAGTAGATATAAATTATTGTTTCCGTGTTTGAAAGATTTATTGGTTTGGTTGAATTTCCGCTTTGACAATGCAGGGAATTTTGTAGACAAATCCAGATATCTCGCCATTGTGATTTTAAATTTCAGTTATATACCTATTAATTTTAATTCCATTTATATACTTGTTGTATAATTTGTTAAATGCAAAAGTTGGTAGTTGGTCATATTGTATATGACATTGATAAATGTTAAAATTTGAACCTTTTAGTGATAAATGTAGTGATAACGTTGGTTAAGTGCTATGGTAGCTATTGGTTTCGTTATAGTATTTTGAAAGACTATTAATTACGGTTTTGTTTGGAAATGGTTTTGATTTAGAAATGGATTTTAAATGTGATTTTCGGGATTTTCGATGTTATTTTGTTTAAAAATTGTTTTTGAACTTCTTTATTTTATTTCAACTTTTTTGTTAATATTTTCTAATTTATTTGGAAATGTTTTGAAAGTATTTTGGAAAGTAATTATTTTACAGAAAGTTAATATAATAACGGACGTTTGTTTTAAAGAAAAAGAGGAATTTATCTTTTATAATAAAGTTTGTTATAAAAAAGATAGAAATATTTTAAAATAAATATTTGCGAAACATTTTATATAAAATGTTGTATAGAAAGATAGATTTATAAATGGTGTCTTATAAATAAAAGGATAGATTTATAAATGGTGTTTTATAAAGAAAAGGATAGATTTTTAAATGATGTTTTATAAATAAAAGAATTTTATAAAGGATTAAAAGGAATTTTATAAGGAGTTTTATTAGGAGTTTTATAAGGAGTTTTATAAAGGAATTTTATGAAGAATTTGAAAAAAAGAAGTTTTATAATTATATTTGAAGATTTGTAAAAGGAGTTTTGTAATTATATTTGAAGATTTATAAAAGGATTTTTATAAATATATTTGGAGATTTATAAAAGGAGTTGTACAATTATATTTGGAGATTTATAAAAGGAGTTTTATAAATATATTTGGAGATCTATAAAAGAAGTTTTAAAGTATATAATGAGATTTATAAAAATGAATTTTAAAAATATAAAAGAGATTTTTATAAAGGAGTTTTATAAAAGGAATGAGATTTTGAATTCCATAAACGATCTTTTAAATTTTGATGGTATAGAAAGTATTCTTTTTATACTCAACACCAAATTTCAAGGAATGGAAACTCATCTCTATCTTGATAGTTAAGAATGTGTGTCGAGGCAAGGGTAGTTTTCCAACTTGTCCGATCTCCGTTAATCGAGGAATAGTACTATTTGAAATCGGGAAGTGGTAAGTATATTTGGTCTAGTTTCTACATGATCCATTTACTTACACCAAAAGTGTTTTGGGCTTATTTTTATCAATGTTTAAAGTTGCCTTTGTTTTTAACCCAATTATGTATGGTTTTGGAAATGAAATATCTCTTAAGATTTGTGAATATACTTGTACCGTTGAGATAAGTATACAGATACATTTTCTATGTATTGAAAGTATAGTGTTTTGTGAATATACTTATACCGTTGATATAAGTATATGGAAAAGCTTCCTAAGTATTGAAAGTAAAGTGTTTTGTGAGTATACTTATACAGTTGAGATAAGTATATCATTATTTTCCAAGTATTGAAAAGAGTAGAGAAGGTTGTTGAATATATCTTTGTAAAAGTATTTTAATGCATGAATTTACAAAGTGGTTTTAAATAATGAAAGGATCAATTAAAGAGGCTTAGTGGTTGCTTATGTGCTTAACCATGCTTGGTATCCATGTGGATTAAATCTATGATTGGATTGTTTGTTTATTTGATAGTTAAATAACCGACTATCAAGCCTTGGCTAGTTTTGAAACTATATTTGTTGGTTCGGATAGATCGGGATAAGATATATTATTAGAAAACCACTTCAAACTGGTATAAGCGTTCAAATTAGAGACATCTTGAAAATGATAAAATTCGAAGTTCTTTGAAGTGCAGGGCTACTTGCTATTAATCCTGAGGATGTAGTGGAAGTAATGCCTTCTATTTGTTTAGTCCCCGAAAAAACTTCTATGAATGAATGTTGGCATTGCGATGTTGCCTGGAGGGCAATGTTAGCATTCCAAGTGGGATTTACTAAAAGGTAAACTGTAAACTCAAGCCTCATACTCGGGAATGGGTAAAATGGGGTAGATGCGGCAGGGCTATGTGGGTCGCTCCCATTACGGTACGATCATCAATTTTATCTAGATCGATATTTATAGATTATGTATGCTTGTGGCCACGAAAACGGTTTGTCAAGAGGGCAGCCGAGGTGGTGATCATATTCGATACTATCCAGAAAGGGGTCGGTCGGTTTTGTGTCGGTAGAAGGGCAAATATTTTGCATCCCTCGGTACATTTTATCTATAGATGTACTGTACGGAAGGTAGTCCTTACCTTGTCATTGTATGGAATCCATTCTTAAATAAGAGCCTTTCGGACTTAGTTGTATACCTAATATGCTGAAATGTAATTAATGTAACCATTTCAACTTTGATTCAATATTTATTTTAAATCTTAGACATTATTATAGTATCAAAAGATTTCCTATAAATGGTTTGGTTATCTTAAGGTAAAAACCCATCCATGTTTATGTGCGGCATGGTCTTACGAGACACCTTTATTTTGAAAGGGTTTTGTAACATTAAAATTCCATTTGATCTGTGTTTCTTACGCTAGTTTACTAGACTGATCCAGGCATTATTTTCTTATAATTTTCAAGTTAGCTCGAGCATATTTCTAGATTTATTTATGGATGCTTTGGGGCTTCAGGAGACAAGATGGATGCCTCCAAGACATATTCACGTATTTTTATTTCCACTGCATTTCTTGTTTTGTATTTATCAGCATTTCTGAGAACATGTTGTTATAACTGTTCAGGCTGATGATAGATAGTTACTCTGATTGATGTATGTATATTGTATTTTTCTTTTGTAAAGATCTATTGTATATTATATATTATTCGTCACTATGTGGGATTCTATATCGACCCGAAATTTTCGATCCCGAAAATTCCAGATTGTTAGAAAAAGAAGAAGAGATAGAAGAAGAAGAAACAGAAACACATCACAGATTCTCACATTCTCAGCGGATAAAATATAATATCAAATAATAGCGATTTACAAAAGAGTACCATATCTGTCAATTTTCACTTTAATACATCAGAGTTACACACATACACAAACACGAAACATATACCAATCAACCTGTCTCAAAGAAACAGAAATATATCACAGTAGAAACACTACATACGTTCCTGCCATCCAGCTCACCTCCTGAGCTCCAGAACATCCTTACTTGAAAATCTGTAATATTCGGTCTGACCCGAGCATTACATCAAAGTAACACCCAAGTCAGGCTAGAAACCAGTGTGAGTAAACCCATCTAACATGAAATACCAATGCATAAAACTTATTTAAAACCCGGGGTAACTCGTGTCAATTTACAAATTCACAATTTGTTAAAGACAACACTTATTTCACACATCAATTTCTAAGTACCAAAACTTAGATTAAATGGTCAAATTCACTTAAATTATTCCATATCAGCCTATTGATTCCAAAACTCAACCCATATAGAATCATTGTAGGTTACCAATCGAAGTGGGTTCGGGTATTACTGGTACCCGATTCCGGTTGCTTCGAATACAATATCATCTTAACCCAAGTTATACAAATGAAATACGATTCAAACTTTAAATACAGGGTGTCACTATTTTAACCCAACGTTATCAAATAACATCGCACATCACATACCAGAGATATCAACTAATCTAAGCCACACAATACTATTTAATCATTTATAAGCAAGATAAATTATCCATACCATATCTAATTAATTTAATTATCTACTATCGAATTAAATAAATTACTTTAATCACTTCTAATCCTGCTTATTAATTGATTACAAACCATTTAATTGATCATCCAATAATCATCATTTTAATTAATCCTCATTGATTAATCACAATTAGGGATGGTAATTACTTTCACTAAGTGATTATCCTTTATATTAACTACACAAAGTAATTAATCCCAAATCGCTTCTATTCTTCAATTAATTATAACCAGTAATTACCCATCTTAATTACTCCACTAAGTAATTATTCTTTATTAACTACATTGAGTAATTTAACAAATCATATAGTGATTATCTTAAATTAATTAAACTTAATTAATTAACTTAGACTAATCACATTAAACTTAATTAATTACAATAAGTAAGTAATCCCTTAATTACTTATTTATTAAACCATAATCATTAATAAATTAATGACTCTTTAATTAATTTCAAATCATATTATCTTAATTATCTTTAAGATAAACATTTTCCTTATCTATGACTAAATTGTCATTATCAAACTTTTGAACCATTTTACTTTAAAATTTACCTTAGAATTTAGATTGTAAATTTCATTTTAAAATTTAAGATTTGAAAATAATTAACACATTTAATTTTAACAAAGTTTAAAAACAATTTAAACCTTCTAAATCACATGATAGAGACACACTTATTTATAAAAGAAATTTACAAAAGTTTCTAAACCAAATTCATTTTAAATTCAAATCCTTTATAAAATATACTTTAACATTTCAAAGTTGTTTAAAAAATTTAAATTTTTAAAACTTTAATTATTTTAAAACTAGGATACAAATTAGATTTTGAATCCAGATTTAAAACTTTGTTTAAGTCTTTGCTTTAAATTTTCAAATTCATTTTAAAATTCAAACTACTGACAGGTTTTAAAACCTGTAACCAAGCAATTTACTCGAGCCTACACTAAAAACTTCGAGTCAAATATCCAAAACTTCGAGTCACTCCCTCAAATGACTCGAGACAAACTCGAGTCCCATTCCTGTTCAAACCAAACTCCACCAGATCCAAAATTCCCACCGTGCACATGCACCAACGTCGCAGCCAACTCCGACCATCTACGATGCTTCCCTCAAGTCGACACTCAACCCCAGACCAGATACCGACCACCAGATCTTTGATAACATCACAAAATCAAAATCGAGCATTCAAACTCAATACAGGAACCATCGACAAACCTGGAAAACACTCAGGCTCGCATCTCCGACCACCGGAGCTTCTGAAATTCCGGCTACACCATCACTAACACCTCCTCTACCATCTCCCTGAGTTCTGTTCGTTCTTTATTTTTCAGACTTAAACCTTTAAAACTTTAAACTTGCAGCTATCCATTTGAACTTCGAGTTCAACTTCGAGTCACAAAACCATTCGCACGAGCACCCCTCCCGGTCACTCACGAGAACCCAATGCCTGACACACGAATAGTGCTGTGCACCAGCACCGGAATTCGCCATCACTTCGGCGAACGGCATTACCTCCGACAAGTCACAAACTAACGTGACAATCGCTTCGACTCCTTGATTCCACGCTACGCAGCCACAGTCAAAATCGAACACTTCCAGTCGAAACTGGAACACTCAAGCTCACCAAAAACCTCCTCGACACGGTCATTCCGACCACCGGCACCGCTGCTCCTCCGTCCACGCCTTCGTCTATGACTCAGGAACACCCCCTCCAAAACCGGTCACTCTCAATGCATTGACGAACTCGAATGAAACCAAAACCCAAATGCTTGTTCCTCTAACCTTAAACCCTAATCCTCCCTCCGGCCGACACCACGACAAACTGGAACATCTCCGGTCATTTTTCCCGACATCATCAGACCATTCTCGATCCCTGGTCCAATCCCTAACATCCCAAAGTCCTCTGGCCACCTGAATTTGCTCAAAACCCAATTACAGTTAATCTAACAACTGCTCTTAGCATACTCAATGAAAAATCACCATTTGTGTTTTAAAAATCCTATTTTCTGATAACAATTCCAGTTATATAATTGAATTCGTATTTCAAGACATTCGAATTTATCATAAAGTTAAAATTTGTTCTGTAAAACTAAGTTTACAGAGACAATTCATCACTATCGAGCTTAATTTTTTTTCTCATAACCAATGCTTAAACATACTTATTTGTTTTAAATCCTAAGCCTATAATGATTAAATGAAAAGAAATTGAATTTACTTGTTTGTTTGCCACCCTGTGACCCAGAAAACAGAGAAAATAAGAGGAATACACAGCATAGACATATTTGTGTATATATATATAGAGTTAAAACTGAAAAGAGAGTACTCAAGCAAAACAAAATATTGTTCATAAATCATACACACAGATTATACTTAAATCTTAAATAGTTGTTTACTCACCTGAGAAAACTTTGAACAGAGAATAACTTTCTGGTTTTGAAAAGTTATCAGCCTGATCCTTTAAATCTTCTTGTTTGTGTTGAGTTGCAAATTGTAACTTGAGTTGTTACTTCAGTTTTTGTTGTAAGATTAAATGTTTTCTTATTTCTGGAATGCTAAGTTTGATGAACGAAATGAAACAAAGAGGGGATATATATATATATTTATATATTTATAACAAAGTTTACAGGGAATAGGTAATTTCTGGTACAAACAATTGGTCAGAGATTTTTTTTAACTAGGCAAGATTTTGTGGAGGCTGAAATGATTTTGTAAGGTTGCGAAAAGACTTAATTTGTGCTAGATTTGATAGCATTAATTGTAATTGTCTTGTTTCATGTTACATACTTATCCTTTACGTTTTCTAAATTCACAAACACACATTCTTGCCTGGTTTTGCCTTATACTTGTGTATTTACTATAAAGTTGTGATAATTATTGTTAAAATTTTAACTTATGTATTTATTTCTATTCCTAAAATACTTATTTTTATTACACTTTTTATTTTTAAACATAAACTACCAAACACTTTATTTATAATTGTTTATTTTATATATTTATGTTAAATGTCGATAAGATTTATTTTAATTTAAACATTATTATCTAGATTACATCATAAATATATATTTAGATACTCAAATTGTTAGAATTTGTTTGTTCGACTTATAAAATTAATATTTCAATGAATAAAATCAATTAATTACCCAATTAACAAACGTCCAGAAATATGATTCGTCACATTCCTCCCCCTTTAGAACTTTTCATCCTCGAAAAGGAACGAAGCGAGAAATTTTTCTTTACTGTGAATTATTTATTTAAATCATCCTTTAAACATTTTAATCCCTTACTCTTTTATTATAAATTTTTAAAACACTTTTAAAACTACATAATTTTACCAAATTAGCTTTTATATAAAAATACATTTTATAACTCGATGTTTCAACAAGTCCATCCTTGTTCTCATAGAAATTCGGTTATACGTTGATTAGGCGTAGGACTGAAAATCTATAAGTACTTGGTAAACCCGTTTCCAACACCCAGTGAAAATACTTGGAAAATAATTTTATTGAATATATAGAAAATAGTTTTTGGAAAAAGAGGAAATATCTTTGGTGAGAATGCTCTGGAAATCATCCCCCCCATCCATGGTCGTAGTTATCCCGATGGTTACGTTGCCATCCTGGCAAAATCCATAGATAACTATAGGCCTCCGTGCCCATCGATTACAACATGGAACCCACAACAGATCGCAGTTACATTCCTGGGTTACGTTGCCATCACAGCAAAAGTCCATGTAACTGTAGGCATCGGCGCCCTCGATTTTCGCTGTCAAAAATGAAACTTCTCCACTCCCACATAGGTCGCAGTCTACCGATGTAAAATCAAATGCAAACTATTGGCTCTCAACAGCACACACGACTTTCACTATGTTACCATAGTGTCGCAGTGTACCGATATAAAATCAAACGTAGACTATTGGCTCTCAGCGGCACACACGACTTTCGCTATGTTACCATAGTGTCGCGGTCTACCGATATAAAATCAAACGTAGACTGTTGGCTCTCAGCGGCACACACGACTTTCGCTATGGTCTGTAGTAGATCGCAGTGACATCAAGTTAAACTGTCGTCACAGCATAACCCAAATGCCTCTGTAGGCATCAACGCCCTCGACTTCCGCTACACACTATACATGATCCTCAGGAACTAGTTTTGTTCGGACTCCTCACAAGATCAACTTTAGAACCCCCCCTTAGGGCTCAAGGCAGTACCATCTTGTGGCACTCCTGAGAAGTTCATTCAAGGGAGTGCCGTTTTCCCCAGAGCCACTTTCAAAACACTTTATACTATACACATATAGTATTTTCCAAATCATACACCTAGTATGAATTTTATATAAATCTCCTATCTCAAAATCGATTTCCCAAAATCAATAATTCTCACATTAGGCTTTCCAAATTCCAATTTGATTTCCTCAAAAATGAAAAGCCTTTCCAAATCCATAGGTTCCAAAAACCTTTTCTAAAAATCATTCTCATAAGATCCTTTACATATATATACATACATACATATATATATAACTTTAAAAATCTTTGGATCACTTCAAACTTGTATAAATTCCCTTTTATACTTCATATACTTTCAAAAACCCTTTTCTTCTGGCAAAAGATTCAACAAGGGGAGTTTTATCATATATATAACAAAGATACATAACTTTGTTTATTCCAAATCAAATATTCAAATTTGATTACTCTATAAAGTCACTTACCAAATTACTTACTTCCATAAGGTAAATTTTTACCATAGAAATATCCAATTTCCACTTTACTTCATCATATATTACACAAAATATATTTTCAATTTCAAAAATCATTTACAGTTCTTATCCAAAAAATTTCAATATCAATTTTATTCAAACCCGTACGATGTACCCATACCATCCATACGCAATATCAATCTGATCGCTCACTCGATCACCAAATTTCACTTTCGAACTAGTATTGTCCACCCGACTTCCTAGTGCGGACTCAGATCTGGTTTCTTGATCAGAAACCGTCATTCTCCTTGCATAGTCAAAACTATGATAGAGAATATCCAAAACCAATCAAAAATCCATATCCATGTTCGCCGTTGAAATCGAGTAAAAAATCCCAACTCGGATTGATAATACTATCTCAAAATTCTGTGATCGAATCTGGATCAAATCACTTTGCGAATAGAATAATATACGTACATCCTACGTATTTATCTTCATTGATTATTAGCTAAATCAATTTCTCCTTTTCTATCACATTCATTTTAATCTCTATCCACTTATTCACCTTTGCTTCAATCCTCTCTTGGATTACCATTTCAATCCTTATCTCAATTGGGTATTGAATCATAAACAGTTTGTACTATGACCAGCTTATATTTAGAAAATAGATTGAAAATTAAAAATAGATAAGTAGTTGAAAAATAATTATTAGTTTGTAAAATAGCTGTAAAATAGTTAAGTAATTGTAAAATAGTAATTATTTATGGAATAATTGAAAAACAGTAATTAGTTTATAAATCAGTTGTAAAATTGTTAAATAGTTCCAAAAGTAATTGTAAAACAAGCTTAAGATAGTTTTAGGTTTAAAAAGAAAAGTTGTATGGTAAATAGTTTGGAAAAATAGATTTATGTTTAAACAATTTATTTTGAAAATAGTCCAGAGTCAAACTGTTCAATTCCCCATCAATTCAATTTAAATTTCCACTTCCATTTAAATTGACTCACTTCTAATTTGAATAACTTCAATTTCCCTTGAACTTGATTTATCCCCAATTCAAGTTGAATTAACCTCAATTTCTTTTCAAATTCAGATCAAATTCCATTTGATGTTAAACATATCCACTTCAATTTCAAATCATTTCAATTCTATATGAATTAATCCCAATTCCCATTTGAATTTGAACTCATTCAATCTTCAATTTTATTTCAAATTAGTCTAATTCAAATTTTGTCATTTGAATTTTATACTTATCCATCTTCACTCTAGTTAATTCAAACTAAATTCAATTTGAACTAATGAAATCTGAATCTCAACCTTAAACCATCTCGAATTATATAAATTCGAGTCAAATTTTCAAATGTTGATTTAACCCCTTAAATCAAATTAACCTTTATTCTCAAATCAATAATCCAAATCTTTAAACAATTTAATTCTGAATCCAATTCTCAAAATTCCATTTTAAATTATCTTTACTTAACTTATTTCAAAGTTCAAATAAGAGTTCAAAACAATTTTATCTTAATAATTCAATTTATTACCCAATTTTAACTTCCAGTTTTGAAACCAGTTCATAAAAAATTTTAATTTACAAATTCAATTCTTAACATTCAAATTTTCAGTTCAAAGTAATTCCATATTCTTAATTTCAAATTAAAGTTTAATTTCCCCTTTATCTCAATAATGGATATATTACCACACTTCATTCCTCATTCACTTGAACAAATCCAATTCACAATTTAAAGATTATTAATAACAATAGGATGACATCATCCAATTTATTCTAATCATCCATCCATTTTCAATTTCCAAATCTCAAACCCATTTTGAGATCACACGAAATCCCAATTCAAATTAACCATTAAACTTCCCAAGTTAGATTCCAATTTCATCCCGAAATTTCCAATTCAGGTTGCTTGTTAAATTATTTAACTTTCCCAAAGTTAAGTTCAATTTACTTAATCCAGCCAACCTCACCCAATTTGAATTCCCATTTCAAATTTTAAACTTCACATTAATAATCTTATAAGTTCAAAAACTTATCACCTTGGATAATACATCTCAATTCTAATTTAAAACTCAACATTTAGAGTTTACTTCAAACCATCTTTGATATTATGTATATTCCTCATATATACATATTATTTCCTTTACACTCTAAGTTATCCTTAAATTTTAAACCACTTTTGGTTTTTAATTCAATTTTTTTTTCTTCAAACAACCCTTGTTTGCAACAAGTCCCTTTTATTCAAATAATACTTATTTATTATTTCTTTTAGCACTTTGAAACAAATTCCAAATTTTCTGGCTTAGATTTAAAACTTCACAATCTAGATCATCTTCAGTTCCAATTTATAAGTCATACTTATCTAAAACATTTCATTTTGCTTACTCATTAATACACTCTTATTATTAAACACAACAATCATTTATGATAACAACTAAGATTATCATATCTGGAAACCAATTCATTATTATCTTATTCTGAAACTTTTCCCCAAAATCAAGATTTAATTTCAGTTTGAATCCATTTCAAAGTTACCTTTATTTAATTTCAATTTGGTTGTATTTCCATTACCTCTTAATTTAATTCCAATAATTTTTAACAACCAATTACCTTAACATTTATTAGTAAGAAATATTGCTTTATATATATCAAAATATATTCTTATAAAATCATTTAAAATCTTTATATAAGAAAATAACAAGTACGCTCTTATATATATACACACTCAACTCATTCTAGGGTACTATTGACCCTATCCTTAATGAGTAAACCCACCAGAGCCAAGGTTCTTGCTTAACCTTTCAGCTCTGATACCAACTGTAATGACCCGAAATTTTCGATCCCGAAAATTCCAGATTGTTAGAAGAAGAAGAAGAGATAGAAGATTAATAAACAGAAACACATCACAGATTCTCACATTCGCAGCGGATAAAATATTATATCAAATAATAGCAGTTTACAAAAGAGTACCATATCTGTCAATTTTCACTTTAATACATCAGAGTTACATGCATACACAAACACGGAACATATACCAATCAACATGTCTCAGAGAAACAGAAATATATCACAGTAGAAACACTCCATACGTTCCTGCCATCCAGCTCACCTCCTGAGCTCCAAAACGTCCTTACATGAAAATCTGTAATACTCGGTCTGACCCGAGCATTACATCAAAGTAACACCTGGGTCAGGCTAGAAACCAGCGTGAGTAAACCCATCTAACATGAAATACCAATGCATAAAACTTATTTAAAACCCGGGGTAACTCGTGTCAATTTACAAATTCACAATTTGTTAAAGACAACACTTATTTCACACATCAATTTCTAAGTACCAAAACTTATATTAAATGGTCAAATTCACTTAAATTATTCCATATCAGCCTATTGATTCCACAAGTCAACCCATAAAGAATCATTGTAGGTTACCAATCGAAGTGGGTTCGGGTATTACTGGTACCCGATTCCGGTTGCTTCGAATACAATATCATCTTAACCCAAGTTATACAAATGAAATACGATTCAAACTTTAAATACAGGGTGTCACTGTTTTAACCTAACATTATCACATAACATCGCACATCACATACCAGAGATATCAACTAATCTAAGCCACACAATACCATTAAATCATTCATAAGCAGGATAAATTATCCATACCATCTCTAATTAATTTAATTAACTACTATCGAATTAAATAAATTACTTTAATTACTTCTAATCCTACTTATTAATTGATTACAAACCAATTAATTGATCATCCTATAATCATCCTTTTAATTAATCCTCCTTGATTAATCACAATTAGGGATGGTAATTACTTTCACTAAGTGATTATCCTTTATATTAACTACACAAAGTAATTAATCCCAAATCGCTTCCATTCTCCAATTAATTATAACCAGTAATTACCCATCTTAATTACTCCACTAAGTAATTATTCTTTATTAACTACATTGAGTAATTTAACAAATCATCCAGTGATTATCTTAAGTTAATTAAACTTAATTAATTAACTTAAACTAATCACATTAAACTTAATTAATTACAATAAGTAATTAATCCCTTAATTACTTATTTATTAAACCATAATCATTAATAAATTAATGACTCTTTAATTAATTTCAAATCATATTATCTTAATTATCTTTAAGATAAACATTTTCCTTATCTATGACTAAATTGTCATTATCAAACTTTTGAACCATTTAACTTTAAAATTTACCTTAGAATTTACATTGTAAATTTCATTTTAAAATTTAAGATTTGAAAATAATTAACACATTTAATTTTAACAAAGTTTAAAAACAATTTAAACCTTCTAAATCACATGATAGAGACACACTTATTTATAAAAGAAATTTACAAAAGTTTCTAAACCAAATTCATTTTAAATTCAAATCCTTTATAAAATTTACTTTAACATTTCAAAGTTGTTTAAAACATTTAAATTTTTAATTATTTTAAATCTAGGATACAAATTAGATTTTGGATCGAGATTTAAAACTTTGTTTAAGTCTTTGCTTTAAATTTTCAAATTCATTTTAAAATTCAAACTACTGACGGGTTTTAAAACCTGTAACCAAGCAACTTACTCGAGCCTACACTAAAAACTTCGAGTCAAATATCCAAAACTTCGAGTCACTCCCTCAAATGACTCGAGATAAACTTGAGTCCCTTTCCTGTTCAAACCAAACTCCACCAGATCCAAAATTCCCACCGTGCACATGCACCAACGTCGCAGCCAACTTCGACCATCTACGATGCTTCCCTCAAGTCGACACTCAACCCCAGACCAGATACCGACCACCAGATCTTTGATAACATCACAAAATCAAAATCGAGCATTCAAACTCAATACAGGAACAATCGACAAACCTGGAAAACACTGATGCTCGTATCTCCGACCACCGGAGCTTCTGAAATTCCGGCTACACCATCGCAACACCTCCTCTACCATCTCCCTGAGTTCTGTTCCTTCTTCATTTTTCAGACTTAAACCTTTAAAATCTTAAACTTGCTGCTATCCATTCGAACTTCGAGTCGCAAAACCATTCGCACGAGCACCCCTCCGGGTCACTCACGAGAACCCAATGCCTGACACACGAATAGTGTCGTGCACCAGCACCAGAATTTGTCATCACTTCGACAAACGGCATTACCTCTGACAAGTCACAAACTAATGTGACAATCGCTTCGACTCCTTGATTCCACGCTACGCAACTACAGTCAAAATCGAACACTTCCAGTCTAAACTGGAACACTCAAGCTCACCAAAAACCTCCTCGACATGGTCATTCCGACCAGCGGCACCGCTGCTCCTCCGTCCACACCTTCGTCTATGACTCAGGAACACCCCCTCCAAAACTGGTCACTCTCGATGCATCGACGAACTCGAACGAACCCAAAACCAAAATGCTTCTTCCTCTGACCTTAAACCCTAATCCTCCCTCCGACCGACACCACGACGAACTGGAACATCTCCGGTCATTTTTCCCAACATCATCAGACCTTTCTCCATCCCTGGTCCAATCCCTAACATCCCAAAGTCCTCCGGCCACCTGAATTTGCTCAAAACCCATTTACAGTTCATCTAACAACTG
Source organism: Allium fistulosum (assembly GCA_030737815.1). NCBI lineage: Eukaryota > Viridiplantae > Streptophyta > Magnoliopsida > Asparagales > Amaryllidaceae > Allium > Allium fistulosum. The sequence continues at coordinate 169,869,847 of CM060904.1, read as the reverse complement.
CTCTTAGCATACTCAATGAAAAATCACCATTTGTGTTTTAAAAATCCTATTTTCTGATAACAATTCCAGTTATATAATTGAATTCGTATTTCAACACATTCGAATTTATCATAAAGTTAAAATTTGTTCTGTAAAACTAAGTTTACAGAGATAATTCATCACTATCGAGCTTAATTTTTTTTTCACCATAACCAATGCTTAAACATACTTATTTGTTTTAAATCCTAAGCCCGCAATGATTAAATGAAAAGAAATTGAATTTACTTGTTTGTTTCCCACCCTGTGACCCAGAAAAGAGAGAAAATAAGAGGAATACACAGCACATACATATTTGTATATATATATTAGAGTTAAAATTGAAAAGAGAGTACTCAAGCAAAACAAAATATTCTTCATAAATCATACACACGGATTATACTTAAATCTTAAATTGTTGTTTACTCACCTGAGAAAACTTTGAATAGAGAATAACTTTCTGGTTTTGAAAAGTTATCAGCCTGATCCTTTAAATCTTCTTGTTTGTGTTGAGTTGCAAATTGTAACTTGAGTTGTTACTTCAGTTTTTGTTTTAAGATTAAATGTTTTCTTATTTCTGGAATGCTAAGTTTGATGAACGAAATGAAACAAAGAGGATTGATATGTATATATATATCAAAATTTACAGGGAATAGGTAATTTCTGGTACAAACAATTGGTCAGAGATTTTTTTTTAACTAGGCAAGATTTTGTGGAGGCTGAAATGATTTTGTAAGGTTGCGAAAAGACTTAATTTGTGCTAGATTTGATAGCATTAATTGTAATTGTCTTGTTTCATGTTACATACTTATCCTTTACGTTTTATAAATTCACAAACACACATTCTTGCCTGGTTTTGCCTTATACTTGTGTATTTACTATAAAGTTGTGATAATTATTGTTAAAATTTTAACTTATGTATTTATTTCTATTCCTAAAATACTTATTTTTATTACACTTTTTATTTTTAAACTTAAACTACCAAACACTTTATTTATAATTGTTTATTTTATATATTTATGTTAAATGTCGATAAGATTTATTTTAATTTAAACATTATTATCTAGATTACATCATAAATATATATTTAGATACTCAAATTGTTAGAATTTGTTTGTTCGACTTATAAATTGTTGAATTAACGTCGACTTGTAAGGGTCGAAAAGGCGGGTTTTTATACATGGTATCAGAGCTTAGGTTGACCGAACACCTAGGCTTTGGTGGGGTAGACTCATTAGAAATAAGTTTAGTAACACCCTAGAATGATTTTGAGTGTGTGTGTGTGTGTGTGTGTGTATGAGAGCGTATTAGTTAGTGCTATAAAAATTATTTTATATTGTGTTGATTGGTATATGAATTCTAGTCAAGACGTGAGATGCTAAGGTATCGATAGAGCTTCCCAAACACTTGAACAAGGAAAACCGACATAGTATTGTTTTTTGGAAATTAGTAAATGAAATAATATACCTAGGATTATATTTTATATATAAAAGAATAATATTCAGAAAAGTAATAGTTATTTATAAATTGTTTGTTTGTTAGGAAATGAAAGTATTCTATTATTATCATTTACTATTTGATTATTTGTGCTCGACCAGTTAATGAGCAGTTTTACCTTTTCACTGCATGGGTTGGGTAGATAGAAATTATAGAAACATTGAAATGAACATCTTGTGAATTAAGATTCACAGTTTGACTATAAGGCATTCGGTGATAATTTTGGGTTAAAATTTAATTTTAATAAAAGTTATTTATTATAATCTAAACAAAAATATACATTTATGAAATGATTTTATATAAGAAAGTGAAATTATATAAATATGTTCTATAAATAAAACGAATTTAAGCTGAGAATTTGAGAACATAAATCCTGGTGTTTTTGAAATTTGTTTTTTAAAGTTCTTAAGAAAAAATAATAATATTATTTGAAAGTATTTTCGAATATAAATATCTTAAGAATGTATTTTAAAGAAAATAGAAAGCACTGAACTCACTTCTGTCGTTGGAAAATAATTCTGGTAATGAATGTAGCTTCATCAGCATTCATTTTCAAGTTTCTAAGTGAGGGATTATTACCATAGTAATTTGTTATAGAGTTGTTTTAAGTAAAATAGATTTTGATTTAATCCCAAAAGTATGATTTTTTATACAAAATGAGATATGTATATTATTATTTCAAAATGTTTTGAAATAAAACTCGGGTGCTTAATTCTGAAGGTTTCAGTTAAGTTATTACATGAACGCATGTATCATGTGCATTAGGATAGTTTGGTTTGTGCATCTCATTATGATGTGTTATTTGGTATTTTCATTTGTTAAAATAAAATGGAACTATGGGCGATTTTGAACAGTCAAAAACTTCCGAGTTAATTGAGAAATTGAAGCTAAGTGTTTTTGTGAAAATATATGAAGAAAAAAGTAAGTAGAGTTTTAAAACTCAAGAATGGAAAGATAGTTAGAATTTAAACAAGTTTTAAATTGTTGAACATTCATGCTAAGTAAAAAAATCTGATGTTTTATATATACTCTTAGGATGTAGTGGAGTATTATATGATTATGAACTTGAGTTATGAAATGAAATTTAACTTAAGTTAAGCTTTATGAAATGATTCATACATGATTAGTATTAAATTAAGTACTATTGGTGTAAATAAATGTAAATTAAAAAGAATTTGGTGTAGTTAAGAAACCAATGGAATAAATATGTAAGTTGTACGTAGATCATTTTTTTCGCATGACTATCATTGATCTAGATTTGAGTACATGATTTTGAGGTGATTTACGCCGGTCCAAATAAGGATTTTTCACTCAATTCTTGATGGTGAACACTTGATGCAAATTTTTGATTTAATTCTGAAGTTTTCTATCATGGTATATGGCTATGTAAGGAGAACAAGGGTTTCTCATCAAGGAACCTGATCGGAGTCTGCACTAGGGAAGCCGAATGAGCGATACTAGTTCGGAAAATAAGTTTGTGTATTTGAGTGAGTGATCGGATTTGATATTGCGTACAGATGACATACGTACATCATGCGGTCTTGAATATATAGTGTACCTCTTACATTAGAAATGCAAATTATAAGGTTGGATGGCATGTGTAAATGAGATTCAAGTATATGGATGCAAAGGCTAGCTTGCAATTTTTGGTTTCATGAGTAAAGTTTGTTAGTCGACAAATAGGTATGTGTTTATTACTTAACGGGTGTGTTTGCTATGTGACATACACACTCCATAAGATATATCATAAGTATATATTGTTGTTGATGTTTTTATGCTCCAGATATAGAAGGCCACTTTCTGGATTTTGTTTTCTTTTGTTGATTTGGGCCAGTTGTGGCAAGTTGTAGTTTTTTCGGATCAAGCCGCGCAAAGGAGGCGCTGTGAAATTTTTTCGTAATATAAGAGTTTTTAAAAGTTTAAAGGTTCGAAGACATTTTCTTTCTTTGGGAATTTCGGGGACGAAATTCTTTTAAAGAGGGGAGAATATAACGACAAGGAATTTTTAACGTTTCAAATAAGAATATTTAATTTATTTAAATATTTAGTTTTGATTAGAATGTGATAAATAGTAAGAAAATCAAAATTTAATAGAATGAATCAATTTTTAATGATGTGTTTTTAAATGGATTTATTGTATTTTTCCATAATTTTTAATTGGAAAAATATTTAAATTATCGCTTGACGTATTTTTTGGCAAACGACGATACTTTTGAAATTTCTCAAAATAATATAACTAGTGTATTTTATTATTGTTTCGAGATCGTGTCGCATTTTTATGCTTGATCATATTTTTGTTTTGTCGTTCGTGGTTCGTACGCATACAGAATGCTGTGCAGTGAGATGCCAAAAATTGCAAAATAAACAAATGCCTCTACACTTAGAATTTTTAACATCCCGACTTTTCCCTCTTTCTTATTTTCAATCTCCCTCCTTCTTTTTTCACTATAAAAAGAAAAATGACCTCCTCTAAAGAAAAATAAAAATAAAATCCAATACTTATCTAAAAATTACCAAACTAGACTCGTTGTACTCATCTAGGTGAGATCTTTGAATCCTTGTGAGTTTTGTTGGGAACAGTCGGGTTTGGAGAGGAGCGTCTGTATAAGTCGTGAGCTAGGGTTTGGCGGGGTTGGTGATTTAGTCGGAGTTTGTTGAATCGGAGGATGGATTCATATTTCTCAAGGCAAGGCGGTGGTGCTATTTTGGTGGGGTCCGGTCATGGCTAGTAGGTTGCGACATTATGGTTTGGGGGGACTTCGAGCAGCAGGCCGCGTTGGCTAGGGGCTATCGAGTTATTCACGTTTGGGTGGGAAGTGGAGCTCAGGTTAAAAGGAGTTCATTGGCGAAGACGGTGGTTAATTTCATCACTTGTGGTGGGAGTATTGGTGGAAGACGTGCAAGATTTGGTGTGTGCATGTATATGAGCATGCATAGTGAGGTAATTAGAGAGGGAGAAGGTGGATTAAGAGATAATGGTGATTAATCAAAATAATTAATTATATTTTAAATCTTGAAATCTTATAAATTGAATAACTTCTTCATACGAAGTCCAATCGAGACCCCGTCTTTTCTGCTGCGCTCGTAGGAGCGATATCTTTTTGGATTTTCGATGGTATTTTATTTAAAAATGGTTTTTGAAGTTCTTTATTTTATTTCAACCTTTTTATTAATCTTTTCTAATTTATTTAGAAATGTTTTAAAAGTATTTTTGAAAGTATTTATTTACAGAAAAGTTAATATAATAATGGATGTTTGTTTTAAATAAAAATGAAATTTTATCATTTATAATAAAGTGATTCTGTTTTAAAAGAAGATAGAAATATTTTAGAATAAATATTTGTGAAACGTGTTATATAGAAAGATAGATTTGTAAATGGTGTACTATAAATAAAAGGATAGATTTACCAATGGTGTTTTATAAACAAAAGGATAGATTTGTAAATGGTGTTTTATAAATAAAGGAATTTTATAAAGGATTAAAAGGAACTTTATAAAGGAATTTTATCAAGGATTTAAATAAAAGGAGTTTTATAATTATATTTGGAGATTTATAAAAGGAGTTTTATAATTATATTTAGAGATTTATAAAAGGAGTTTTAAAATATATATGAGATTTATAGCAGGGGTTTTAAAAATATAAAAGAGATTTATAAAAAGAAGTTTTAAATATATAAAAAGATTTATAAAAAGGTGTTTTATAAAAGGAATGAGATTTGATTTCCATAAATGATCTTTATTGAGAATTAAGAATGGGTGTTGTCTCTATCTTGAGAATTCTGAGGTACAGGAACTCGTCTCTATCTTGAGAATTAAGAATGGGTGTCGAGGCAAGGATAGTTTTCTAACTTGTCTGATCTCATTGTTAATCGAGGAATAATACTATTTGAAATCAGGAAGTGGTGGTAAGTATATTTGGTCTAGTTTCTATACAATCCATTTACTTACACTAAAAGTGTTTTAGCTTTATTTTTATCAGTGTTTTAAGTTACATTTGTTTTTGACCCAATCGAGTATGGTTTGGAAATGAAATCTTTCTTAAGATTTGTGAATATACTTATACCATTGAGATAAGTATATGGGTACATTTTCTAAGTATTGAAAATGTAATGTTTTGTAAATATACATATACCGTTAATATAAGGATATGGAAAAGCTTTCTAAGTATTGAAAGTAAAATGTTTTATGAGTATACTTATATAGTTTAGATAAGTATATCAATATTTTCCAAGTATTGAAAAGAGTAGATATGGATTGTGAATATATCTTTGTAAAAGTATTTTAATACAAGAATTTACAAAGTTGTTTTAATTAATGAAAGGATTAATTAAAGAGGTTTAGTGGTTGCATATGTGCTTAATCATGGTTGGTTTTCATATGGAATTAAATCTATGTTTGAATTGTTTTTTTATTTGATAGTTAAATAACCGACTATCAAATCAATGCCGGTTTAGAAGCTATCATTGTCGGTTCAGATATATTACCCGAAACCCACTTCGAACCGACATACGCGTTCGAATTGGAGACATCTTGAAGATAACAAAATATGGAGTTCTTTGAAGTGCAAGAGCTACTTGTTACTAATCCTGAGAATGTAGTGGGAGTAATGCCTTCGGTTTGTTCAGTCCCAGAACAACTTGTATGGATGAATGTTGGCATTACATTATAGTTTGGAGGGTAGTGTTAGCATTCCAAGTGGGATTTGCTAAAAGGTAAACCGTAAACTCAAGCCTCGCTACCCGGGAATGGCTAAAATAGGATAGATGCGACAGGGCTATATGGGTCGCTCTCATTAGGGTATGATCATCACTTGTATCTAGATCGATACTTGTAGATTTTGTATGCTTATGGCCATGGATACTGTTTATCAAGAGGGCAGTCGGGGTGGTGATCATATTTGGTATTATTCCGGAAGGGGTAGGCGGGTTCTGTATTTGTAGAGGGGAAAATGTTTTGTAGCCCTCGGTATAATTTATCTAGAGATGTACTATATAAAAGGTAGTCCCTTACATTGTTATTATATGGAATCCACTCTCTAATAACGCCTTTCGAACTTAGTTGTATACCTAATCTGCTGGAATGCAATTAATGTAACCATTTCGGCTATGATTCAATATTTATTTTAAACCCTAGACATTATTATAATATCAAAATATTTCTTATAAATGGTTTGGTTATCGTAAGTTAAAAACCTATCCATGTTTATGTATGGCGTGGTCTTACGAGATACCTTTATTTTTGAAAGTGTTTTATAACATTAAAAATCCATTTGATCTGTGTTTCTCACGCTGGTTTACCAGACCGATCATGGCGTTATTCTCTTATAATGCTCGTGTCAAGCCGAGCATATTTCCAGAGTTATTTTTGGATGCTTTGGGGCTTCAAGAGACGAGTTGGATGCCTCTAAGATGTATTCATGTATTTTATTTCCACTGCATTTCTTGTTTTGTATTTATCAGTATTTGTGAGGATAGATTGTTATAACTGTTCAAGCTGATGATAGATAGTTACTCTGATTGATGTATGTTATTACTGTTTTCTTTGTAAAGATCTGTTGTATATTATATATTACTCATCATGATGTGAGATTCTGTGCTATCTTTTTTTTCTTCCACCCCAACAATCTGTCTTTTCGAAACTTGGATGTTTGATATGTGAATACCATGGATATATTAGTATCAACTATTAAGAGTCGATAATGCGGGTTGTAACAGATCCATGCAGTATAATTAAAAACTTAGGGCCAACTTATTAAGCCTACCTGTCCGATAGGTGTCTAAAGTAGTAGTGTCTAAGCTTAAGGTTGAATAATAAAAAATTCTCCCCATCCTGACTACCGAGCTGGCAATAGGTGGAGTAAGTTTAAAAGGTTGGACTAATAGTAAAAGCTCAAATTGATTTTGGGCATTAGGCTAATTTTCAAATTAAGATTTGATAACTTAAACGATATTTTAAATTTAAATGTTAAGTTTAAAATATAAGAGGAAAGTTTAGGTATAAGTTATTGATTGCATTCAAAATTTTCAAAATTGTTTAAGAAATTAAATAATTAATTTTGAAAATTCAAAATTTAATTAATATGATTAATTAAATTAAATTAAATAACTAATTAGAATTTAATTGATTACAACATATATATTACTATATGTGATCTATAATTGTTGTAGTTATTTATTTATCTTAATATTGTTTATGACAAAATAAATTAAAATATTTAATTAAATTATTTAACTAAATAAAATTAATTAGAAGTCAATTAGTTAAAACGTATACATATATTGGTATGTAGACATAAGTAAACTATAAATGTTATAGTTAATTAACTATCTTAAATAGTTTAAGATGACGAATATATATTTTTATAAATTTTATATAAATTAAATTATTTAATCATCAAGAATTAAAATTAGTTAAATAATAATTAATTAATAAAATACATACATACATACATGTATTATATAAGTGAATTAAATTACATAGGTTATAAATAAGTTAATACGTATATAACTATATATGTATAAAATTAAGCGGAGCTAGAAATAAACCTAAAAACCAATTTTTTGGGAATAAATAGATATATGATATGTATATCGTGATTTCTGATGTGTCCGACTGTAACGACCCAGAATTTCGAACGAATTGAATTGAGAATATTTAATTAATTTTAAATATTTGAACGATGATTTAATTTGAATCCCGAATATAACTTGAAATTGGCGATTAAATTTTACGATTTAATCTGTTGATAGTCGAATAAAAATTTGAATCTTCAATTATAAGCTGAAGAAAAATAGTTCGAAAGCTTTTAAAATTCGTATTGATAATACTGAAGATAACAGAAGCTTCAGTATTGAAATTTAAACTGTTCTGTTCAGTTTTGAAATTAAATTGTTCGAATCGATATTTAAAAATAGTCATTTTTCAAACAGTCTCGGAATTCGACGAAACCAGTTCCATTGGGTCCGTAATATTGAATTATTACCGGATTTCAAATTTCGTATTAATTGGAATTGTTATGTGACCGTACGGTTAGAAAACGTGTTGAAGTTTTAAAACGAATTCGATTTAAATTTAAACTTTAAATTTGTCAACAAACAACACGTTCTTCCCTAAAAACACGCAGAGAATCACGCCCTCTGTTTCAGCCCAAAATCAAGCCGAGAATCACGAAATCATCTCGTTCAAATCAAAATTCCCCCTTCCCCTCAGTTTAAATCTACACGAGTTCTTGCTTCCTCAAGTCATTTTTGAAACAAAATCAAATAAAAAAAAAGGGCGAGAACGAAATCTCATCCCAACTCAAATTATTTATCACGTGCTTTCGCGTTCAAATCCGCGACCACGCAATTCACTTCAAGGACAAGGCATCGCGAACCAATTCGCGATGTTGATAGGATGGTGGCGCAGGCGATCGAGCTAGGGCTTCGGCGAGCAGTAGTTCGCGAGCGACGATCTGGAGTCGCGTACGCGTTAGTGGGGGGGTCTGGGTTCGCGAGTTCGAGGACCTGGAAGTTGGAAGTTCGCGAGTAGGAGGAGGCATAGGGGATCGCGGTGGCAACCGTGAATCAAGGCGCGTCGAGATGGGTGACTCGCATGTGTTTTGGGTGCAGTGGGGCAGTTTGACGAGCAATTGGCAGCGGCAAGGTCGATTAAGGCGCAGCAGTTCGTGGCGAGGCCACTGTTGTTAGATCGAAGTGGAGATGGGATTTGCGGTGGTTGTATTCGAAATGATAATGAAGTTTGGCGCCTCTGGCAAACTTTTGGCAGAACTCGGAGATGGTTGGAAGAGTGCGACCTGCGGCGGGTTGATGCGGTCAGGGTGTTGTCGCGATCTTCTGGAGGGTTTCAGCTCGAGTAATTACAAGGTATTAAAGGTAATGCCTTGTTGTTTTCTCATCTGATGTTTAATTTATTTAATTAACTTATTTAACAATTTGAAAATTTATTAAAAGTTAAACCAGAAAGATTTATTTCAGAAAATAAATGTTTACAGTTTATATGAATGGAAATAAATATACATGCAAATAGATAAATAATTACTGAAGTTAAAATTGGAAAGCAGTGGATTTTAATAATGTTGATTTTGAGAAAAGAATGTGTTTGCTGCCTAGTTTTTGTTAAATTTTACAAAGTTTAATTTTATATGTAAGTACAGGAAGTTTATATAAAATTTTGGAAGAATAGAAATTTTTGGGTTTATATAAAAGTCAGATTTTTATCTACATATATTTTATAATTACATATATAGTTTCAAAAGGAAAATTATTAGTTTAAAATAAATTTCTAGTTAATTTAATTACCAAATAAAGAAAATTGGTTATTCGATTTAATTCGAATATTAACAAATTGTAAAATTGTTTTATACAAGGTCAAAATTGCAAGAAAATAATCTGGAATGGGAAATGGGTTTAAGGAATTTAATTATCAGTTTAAAATTAAATAAATCCATTAAATGGAAATTTATTATTATTATTCGATTCAGTTCAAATATTAATTAAGATCGTACAATTGTTATATAAGGTATAAATCCAGAAATCAAGTCAAGATGGAAACTGGACTGCAAAATATAAATCTAAGGTGAGATTTTTCTCACTCGAAGGAAATTTTGGATTAAACAGTTCTTGATTGTTGATTGACTGTTTGGATGTGATATTAGATATTTTAGGATATATCTATATATATAGCAATATATACATATTGGCATATGTATATATTGGATTGATTGATTTCCCGCCTCGTATAGCAGATGAGACCCTATTGCGCCGTTAGTAAGCGGATTTTTATAAAACCCATATACCGCGATAATTCCGTACTGGAGCGGAATTGGTATTGTGCTAACGTCTGTGGATGCAGGGAAACAGGTTGGAGGGATCCAACTGGATTCCTCACCAGTAGTTATTTATTTACAGATATTGTGATGTATTCTGTTATCATATGTTGAGATATGATATTGACTGTTGTGATTGACTAATTGATGCGTTGCATCATCAGATTCAAATTTTGAAGTTTAAAAATAAAGATTTTAACTTTAAAAAGAGATTTTAAAAGTGATTATTTGAAAGTATACGTTTTATTTGAATCTTTGAATTGGTTTACTTTCAATAAATAAATGTTATAAATTTAAAGTTATGGAGATTATAATGTTTGTGGAATATAACCAAAAGATGATTTTTGAAGTGAATAGTTAAGTAATTTATAAGATAGTTTAAATTTGAATTTTTGAATTATTAAAAACGATGTATATAAAAGATGTACAAAATTGATATTTATCAATTAAAAATTATTGGAATTTTAAACGAGTTTTTATAAGTGTTAAATTTGTAAAGATATGAAACTTATAGAATTATAAGTTGTAAAGATAGGAAATTTATAGAATTATAAATTGTGAAGATTTGAAGTTTATAGATTTATAAAGTATGAAGTTATAAAATGAATGGAATTGTAGAATAAAAGATTATAAGAAATTTACTTATAAATTGGGTTTTTTCCTTTAAATGGAATATTTATGGAATTGATTTATAAAGGAGATTTATAAATCAAAGTGTTAGAAAATAGAATTAGAATTTATAAACGGTGTTTTATAAATTCGAAAATCAATCAAATTTGATGAATCGAATATAGAAGGTTATTAAGGAAATTTTATCCACGATTTTGGATAGTGGATAAATTCTTGAAAATAAATGTGTAGAAAAGATTGAAATGTGGTTAGTGAAGTATATTCACGATTTTGGACAGTGAATATATTTTTAAGTAAAATGGATATGGTTTTGGGAAAGTGATATTTAAGATGAAGTTAATTGTTTTAACGATGTTTTAAAATGATTAAATATCGAAATCATAGATTTCAACATTCATTGTTGAAATAGACGTTTTCGAGAAATAAGGAAATGATGGACTATAGCACTGTTGTTATAGTAAATGATTTCCGAAAGGAAATGTTTTTATCTAGTATTGGGATTTACATATCTATCTTAATTTCGAATCCCTATACTAGTGATTTTGAGTCGTCGTAACGATGTTTTACGTAACATTCGTTTTGATTCAAATTGATGTTGTTATAGAAAATAGTTTTCCTTAAAGAATGAAATATATACTTAATTTGATTTAAGTATATCGAGTATTTTCAGATGTTGAAAATAAAAGATTTGTGAAACACTTATTATTAAATAAGTATGAAATGTTTTCCAAAATGAAATGAAACGTTTTGAGATTTTATCTTCTTAAAGATAAATCGAAATTGAATATTTGAAAACGATTGAAAATCGAATATTAGTAGATATTCGAAAAAAATGTAAATTCAATATGGAATTTATAAAGGAAAGGGAAACTGTTTAGAAAAATAAATATTGATTTATTTTCGAAGTGTGGAAATTTTATATCTAGTAAAGATATTTTTGGAAATTAAATAATTTGGAAAATTATTTGGAATCTGATGATGTGCGCATCTTTATTGATAGTTAAATAACCGACTATCAATAATTACCTTGAGTATGTATTTGTTGTGAATTGGATGAATTTGAATGCCACACTTATTTTTGAATAATCGCTCACTATTCGGGTTAGCCGGGAAAGGACCATGGGGTCGTATAACCCATTCTGAATATGTGATACGTCGTTATGGATCGCATTTGCTATATTACAGCATGATAGGGGGTTCTCGCTTCGCGGTTTGGTGGCGAACGGGGGACTCTTACCCCTACATGTCCCTGAGAGGGATGGGTTGGTTAGGCAGAGGCCGTGACAGTCGAGAGGCTGGCCGTAAAAGTAAATGCGAGGTGCCAGTGTAAGCAACGGTGGGACTGGGATGGTTGCAAAGCCTACCGGTGGCCGCTGTCTTGGGATCGTTACATTTGGTATCAGAGCATATGATTAAGCGACAACCCTGCTCTGTTGGGTGTTACTCATTAGAGATAGAGTCAGCAGTACTCTAGAATGAGTTGAGTGTAATAATAGATATGAGCGCGTATTTGTTATTGAATATAAAATTGTTTTGTATTGTGATGATTGGTTTATTGAGTGGCATATGAACCTTCGTCGGCACGGTCTGCAAAACTATATCGAAGGGGTTTCTAAATGCTCGAATAGAACAGTTCGGCACAGTATTGTTTTAAAATGGGGTAAATGAGATAATTTTGCCCAAAACTATTTTTGTATATAAAAGAATTGATTTTCTGTAAATTATTACAGTATATGGTTGCATGGTTGTTAGAAGTGATAATGTTATCATTATTATATGAAATTAAATAAGAAATTGAAATCATAACCCCAAAGTTAAGAGATGAATTCACATACAAATGAAATTAAAGAATGTAAATTATAAATGTGAATTGTAATTTAAAACGGGATTCCAGAGAAGTTTTTGGAAATGTTTTGAAAAGAATTTGAAAATTTTGGTGATTTGGAAAGTTTAAATCATTTTTGATTTGAAAATGAATTTCAAAGGTTTTTAAATGTATTTTAGAGAGATGAAAGCTCTAAACTCTTTTTGGTCGCTGGAAAATAACTTCGGTAATGACTGCAGCATCACCGGTGTTCATTTTCGGGTTTCCAAAAGAGGAATTGCTGCCAAATTGTTTTAAATGGAAGTTGTTTGAAAAATTTGGGTTTAGTTTTGGAAATTCAAAGGATAATTTGAATTGTTTTCAAAATGATTTTGAAAATGTTAGTAAGACTCTGGAATACTATATTAAAATACTTATGAAATAAGAAATAAGTTGATAACTTATACAAATTGAATCTTGATAGAATAAATTTAACTTAAAGAATGAAGTTAAAATTAAAGAAAGTGTAAGTGAATAAATTTTGAATGAAAGTAAGATAAAATGTTGAAATTCATTTCGAATTTGTAAGTTAGTAAGACTGAATTGAATTTAGATTTGTGAAAAATAAAGTGAAGTATTAAAAAGAAAATTAGTAAGTGAAGCTAATTAAATATGGACCAAATGAATAAGGTTTGAACGAATTAAATTTAAAATGAATTGAAATCTAGTTGAAATGCAAGTAGATTTAACCAAAGTGGTAAATTGAAACACAAATCTGATGATTGAACAAAAGAAGTGAACTAGAATTGAAACTGAATATTGAAAACAAAATTAAATTGTGTGAAATAAAATGAAGTTTTGAGATTAGTTTGAAGTGAACTAAAGATAATTGATAAATTCAATATTCAGAAGATAAATAGAATTCAAATTGAATTGAATGGTAAATTTAACTCAAATGAGAAATTGAAATGTGAAATTGAATTCAAATAAAATTTGAAATGTAAAATTGAAGATAATGGATATAACTTCAATAGTGAACTAAAGATGATATAAGTAGTTTATATTGAAATTTTTGTAATAGAATTTACAAAATGGTTTGAATGTGTAACTAGATATTATGGCTAGTAGGACATACAGGTTTTATAAAAGGAATTGAAATTTTGATTTCAAAGATAAAGTGAATTTGCTCGAAAAGGTACGTATTTGAATTATAATATGAGTTTTTGGTGATTTCTTGTCTAGCCGCTTGGCTTTTTCTTTTTCTTTTTGAAATCTGAGAGTCCATAGGGACGTTTTGTAGTAGTGCCGTATTAGCCGCGCAAAGGAGACGCTGGCGAAATTTTTCGGAAATTTAGGGCGTTAGAAAATTTTTGAGAAATTTTGAAAGTTAAAATTTGAGTTTAAGTGTAAATTTGAATTTTTAAGTAAACAATGTTGTTTTGGAACTTATAATTTGAGTTAGAAAATATAGTTGAAACAATAATGAATCTTTAGTAGAAAGATTTGTTTTGGATAAATTTGATAAAACAATTAGATGTTGAAAATAGTAGACAAGTTAAGGACTTTTCTTCCTGACTTGTAATTTCGGGACGAAATTCTTTTAAGGAGGGAAGTTTGTAACGACCCAGAATTTCGAACGAATTGAATTGAGAATATTTAATTAATTTTAAATATTTGAACGATGATTTAATTTGAATCCCGAATATAACTTGAAATTGGCAATTAAATTTTACGATTTAATCTGTTGATAGTCGAATAAAAATTTGAATCTTCAATTATAAGCTGAAGAAAAATAGTTCGAAAGCTTTTAAAATTCGTATTGATAATACTGAAGATAACAGAAGCTTCAGTATTGAAATTTAAACTGTTCTGTTCAGTTTTGAAATTAAATTGTTCGAATCGATATTTAAAAATAGTCATTTTTCAAACAGTCTCGGAATTCGACGAAACCAGTTCCATTTGGTCCGTAATATTGAATTATTACCGGATTTCAAATTTCGTATTAATTGGAATTGTTATGTGACCGTACGGTTAGAAAACGTGTTGAAGTTTTAAAACGAATTCGATTTAAATTTAAACTTTAAATTTGTCAACAAACAACACGTTCTTCCCTAAAAACACGCAGAGAATCACGCCCTCTGTTTCAGCCCAAAATCAAGCCGAGAATCACGAAATCATCTCGTTCAAATCAAAATTCCCCCTTCCCCTCAGTTTAAATCTACACGAGTTCTTGCTTCCTCAAGTCATTTTTGAAACAAAATCAAATAAAAAAAAAGGGCGAGAACAAAATCTCATCCCAACTCAAATTATTTATCACGTGCTTTCGCGTTCAAATCCGCGACCACGCAATTCACTTCAAGGACAAGGCATCGCGAACCAATTCGCGATGTTGATAGGATGGTGGCGTAGGCGTTCGAGCTAGGGCTTCGGCGAGCAGTAGTTCGCGAGCGACGATCTGGAGTCGCGTATGCGTTAGTGGGGGGGTCTGGGTTCGCGAGTTCGAGGACCTGGAAGTTGGAAGTTCGCGAGTAGGAGGAGGCATAGGGGATCGCGGTGGCAACCGTGAATCAAGGCGCGTCGAGATGGGTGACTCGCATGTGTTTTGGGTGCAGTGGGGCAGTTCGACGAGCAATTGGCAGCGGCAAGGTCGATTAAGGCGCAGCAGTTCGTGGCGAGGCCACTGTTGTTAGATCGAAGTGGAGATGGGATTTGCGGTGGTTGTATTCGAAATGATAATGAAGTTTGGCGCCTCTGGCGAACTTTTGGCAGAACTCGGCGATGGTTGGAAGAGTGCGACCTGCGGCGGGTCGACGCGGTCAGGGTGTTGTCGCGATCTTCTGGAGGGTTTCAGCTCGAGTAATTACAAGGTATTAAAGGTAATGCCTTGTTGTTTTCTCATCTGATGTTTAATTTATTTAATTAACTTATTTAACAATTTGAAAATTTATTAAAAGTTAAAACAGAAAGATTTATTTCAGAAAATAAATGTTTACAGTTTATATGAATGGAAATAAATATACATGCAAATAGATAAATAATTACTGAAGTTAAAATTGGAAAGCAGTGGATTTTAATAATGTTGATTTTGAGAAAAGAATGTGTTTGCTACCCAGTTTTTGTTAAATTTTACAAAGTTTAATTTTATATGTAAGTACAGGAAGTTTATATAAAATTTTGGAAGAATAGAAATTTTGGGTTTATATAAAAGTCAGATTTTTATCTACATATATTTTATAATTACATATATAGTTTCAAAAGGAAAATTATTAGTTTAAAATAAATTTCTAGTTAATTTAATTACCAAATAAAGAAAATTGGTTATTCGATTTAATTCGAATATTAACAAATTGTAAAATTGTTTTATACAAGGTCAAAATTGCAAGAAAATAATCTGGAATGGGAAATGGGTTTAAGGAATTTAATTATCAGTTTAAAATTAAATAAATCCATTAAATGGAAATTTATTATTATTATTCGATTCAGTTCAAATATTAATTAAGATCGTACAATTGTTATATAAGGTATAAATCCAGAAATCAAGTCAAGATGGAAATTGGACTGCAAAATATAAATCTAAGGTGAGATTTTTCTCACTCGAAGGAAATTTTGGATTAAACAGTTCTTGATTGTTGATTGACTGTTTGGATGTGATATTAGATATTTTAGGATATATCTATATATATAGCAATATATACATATTGGCATATGTATATATTGGATTGATTGATTTCCCGCCTCGTATAGCGGATGAGACCCTATTGCGCCGTTAGTAAGCGGATTTTTATAAAACCCATATACCGCGATAATTCCGTACTGGAGCGGAATTGGTATTGTGCTAACGTCTGTGGATGCAGGGAAACAGGTTGGAGGGATCCAACTGGATTCCTCACCAGTAGTTATTTATTTACAGATATTGTGATGTATTCTGTTATCATATGTTGAGATATGATATTGACTGTTGTGATTGACTAATTGATGCATTGCATCATCAGATTCAAATTTTGAAGTTTAAAAATAAAGATTTTAACTTTAAAAAGAGATTTTAAAAGTGATTATTTGAAAGTATATGTTTTATTTGAATCTTTGAATTGGTTTACTTTAAATAAATAAATGTTATAAATTTAAAGTTATGGAGATTATAATGTTTGTGGAATATAACCAAAAGATGATTTTTGAAGTGAATAGTTAAGTAATTTATAAGATAGTTTAAATTTGAATTTTTGAATTATTAAAAACGATGTATATAAAAGATGTACAAAATTGATATTTATCAATTAAAAATTATTGGAATTTTAAACGAGTTTTTATAAGTGTTAAATTTGTAAAGATATGAAACTTATAGAATTATAAGTTGTAAAGATAGGAAATTTATAGAATTATAAATTGTGAAGATTTGAAGTTTATAGATTTATAAAGTATGAAGTTATAAAATGAATGGAATTGTAGAATAAAAGATTATAAGAAATTTACTTATAAATTGGGTTTTTGCCTTTAAATGGAATATTTATCGAATTGATTTATAAAGGAGATTTATAAATCAAAGTGTTAGAAAATAGAATTAGAATTTATAAACGGTGTTTTATAAATTCGAAAATCAATCAAAGTTGATGAATCGAATATAGAAGGTTATTAAGGAAATTTTATCCACGATTTTGGATAGTGGATAAATTCTTGAAAATAAATGTGTAGAAAAGATTGAAATGTGGTTAGTGAAGTATATTCACGATTTTGGACAGTGAATATATTTTTAAGTAAAATGGATATGGTTTTGGGAAAGTGATATTTAAGATGAAGTTAATTGTTTTAACGATGTTTTAAAATGATTAAATATCGAAATCATAGATTTCAACATTCATTGTTGAAATAGACGTTTTCGAGAAATAAGGAAATGATGGACTATAGCACTGTTGTTATAGTAAATGATTTCCGAAAGGAAATGTTTTTATCTAGTATTGGGATTTACATATCTATCTTAATTTCGAATCCCTATACTAGTGATTTTGAGTCGTCGTAACGATGTTTTACGTAACATTCGTTTTGATTCAAATTGATGTTGTTATAGAAAATAGTTTTCCTTAAAGAATGAAATATATACTTAATTTGATTTAAGTATATCGAGTATTTTCAGATGTTGAAAATAAAAGATTTGTGAAACACTTATTATTAAATAAGTATGAAATGTTTTCCAAAATGAAATGAAACGTTTTGAGATTTTATCTTCTTAAAGATAAATCGAAATTGAATATTTGAAAACGATTGAAAATCAAATATTAGTAGATATTCGAAAAAAATGTAAATTCAATATGGAATTTATAAAGGAAAGGGAAACTGTTTAGAAAAATAAATATTGATTTATTTTCGAAGTGTGGAAATTTTATATCTAGTAAAGATATTTTTGGAAATTAAATAATTTGGAAAATTATTTGGAATCTGATGATGTGCGCATCTTTATTGATAGTTAAATAACCGACTATCAATAATTACCTTGAGTAGGTATTTGTTGTGAATTGGATGAATTTGAATGCCACACTTATTTTTGAATAATCGCTCACTATTCGGGTTAGCCGGGAAAGGACCATGGGGTCGTATAACCCATTCCGAATATGTGATACGTCGTTATGAATCGCATTTGAAGACCGGTGTTGAAGACCGAATATTTTTGAAAACGGAAGGATTACCGTCGAGTTACTCTACATCGGCTGATCTCCGATTTAGAGGTTTTATCACCCTTAGTGATGGGAAGTCCTGACGTGATTGAAAACTATCCGGATATGCAAGGGCTTCGTGAGAAGTGCCTTCGGTTCTGTTCGATCCCGGAACAGACTTGTATGGATTGTGTGTCTGACGTTGCAATTTGAGATATAAAGCTGATTTCTTTCAAATACATTTCTGTTGGTGGCGGAGAATTTATTCTCTTAGCTTAACACCCTTCTCTGAGACGTACGAGCTCAGAGGTTATGTAGTTGAAATTTATCAGCGATATATCCCAATTTGGTAACGTGGCATACTGAGTGTTGCTGTGAAATGATCAGTGTTTGATCATTTGCGATATGATCATTTGTTTGATCTTATATCTTTGTGATCATAGGTTGATCATTTTTGTTTGACCCGAAGCAGGGCTTTGTAGAAAGCGTAGCTTTGTGGACGAGACTTCATCGAGCCTCACACCCCGGAAATGGTCGAAACAGGAAGGATGCGGCAAGGTTCTAGGGAGTAGCGCCCCTTAGTGTATGTCATTCCTTCTGGATAAAGGTGGTATCATTGTATGGAGCCCAGATACTTAACCTCTGTGGTTACTGCATTATTTTTACTATGTGGTTTGTTGGAAATCGGGGATCCTCGGGAAGATCGGTGACGATCGGGGGATGGCATACGCGTGTCAGTAGTTACCTATTTTTGCAGAGGTAACCCGGCCTTGTGTTGACAAAGATCCGGTTAGGTTCTCGGGTCGTCTATTCCAGGGACGTACCCATCGTGGATAGGAAGTTCCTTAGCCTGACCATTTGTTGGAAATCCAAAGAAACAATACGAGCCTTTACACTTTCAATTGTATAACCTGTCTCCTTAGGAGGCAGCTATAGCAGGCATAATATAATGGTACCTATGCTGGCTAAGATTTATATTATACTTTCGAAATGTTTTCTACACTATGCACTAATAATAATATCAAAAATGATTTGATTTTTGCGTAGTAAGCATCTTTGATTATCATAAGAAGAAATCTCCTCCAATTCTGCGTTTGCATTGTGTGTGTGGCGGGAGGTCTTATGGTAGTTTCATTTTCCAAAAGCATTGCGAATTGACATTAAAGTTTTCCTGTTGTTTATTTTAAAGATAAACTGTTTTACGATCTCACACCAGTCACCATGACTGACTCGGAGTTTATTGTTTCCCTTCTAAACTCTGGGTGCCCACCAATTTCCACACGGGCAGCCTAGAGTTATGTTATCAGGATATTCTGGAGCTTTGGAGATAAGCTGGATGACGAGACATAGTATTTGTATTTGAAATTATTTATTCCGCTGTGTATTCTGTATGAGGACAAGTTATATAACTGTCCATCGTTGTATTGAGTCGTATATTGACTCTGATTGATGTATGTATAAAATGATATAGTTCTTTGATTTAAAGATTATTCAATTATCTATTATATATTGTTTCGCTGCGATGTGTAAGATTCTGATATTGTTTTCTGTTCTGTTGTTCTTCCGTGTTGTTGTTCTTCTCTTCTTCTTCTTTCTTCTTCTACTCTCTTCTTCTTCTACTTTTTTCTTCTTCTTAAACCATCATAGTTCGTACTCCCGCTCATTTTGAGTTAATCAATGGAGATTAGTGGTTAATCAAGAGGTACGGATTTACGGGCCATGACACCGACACTTGAATCATGAGGATGTTTTCATGATAAATACATTATTCCTTAAATAAATATCACTATATATATGTATGTATGTATTAAAGATTACGTATCCTTAATATATATGAGTCGTCCGCCAATATTTAAATTAATTACATACTTTTTGGCTGTTGAGCAAACTCAAGTCGCAGATGTTATGTGTAATACTATTAGTATATTGTTAGATGGGGTATGATACATGCATGTACATGTTAAGCAAACTCTAGGTGCATGCTTTATACTTAGGCCGTCGTAAAATGGTGGGTGTGAGTGAATAATATTTTTCAATTTTTTAAGCAACCTAAAGGTCGAGAATGACATTAAAACAAAGACCATGGGTTAGAAATTATATATGATAAAACCGATAAACTATTATTCATAACTTGTTGGTTTATAATTTGTTGAACAAACCCAAGGTTAGAATCCCAAGTCAAGCAAGTCCTAAGACTCACTAGAGAAGTCAAAAGGTTTCTATGTTTCTCTTAGGGTTTCGAAAAACATAAAATCTAGTGGGAGCTTATTAGATAAATAAAATGAATACATTTAAGCTTTCTAATATTGTAAGAATATATGTTATATAAAGTAAAAATAATAAACTTAGACAAATTTGTACAACCATTATAATAGAATAAAGTAATTAAGGTTGAAATAAAAATATGAAATATACTTAGCAATAGATCTTCTGGCATGTTATCACTTCAAGACCCATGTAAGTGCCAATTTATACAACCACCAAAATATTCATGCCTCGGTCGCTTAAATGTTTATTTTGTATGAGATTACGTATTATCTTCTATGAGTTTTGAACTCTAAAAGCAATGCAAGAATATGGATATTTGACCCCTATTCGATAACATATAAATGTTATATGGTGAACAGTTGTAATTCGTAATGTGTAATAACCCGCATTTTAATGATAGTGTATTTAAATAATTAATTTAAATATTAAATTGTTAATTAACGAAATGTCCAAAATACTCAACTTTTGGATATTAATGAATTGGGACTCGAAACACTCTCCATGGAGACCGCAATTCGATCATGTGAAAAATGAGTATAAACTTGGTTATTTTTGGAGTATATAAGTTTTAAGGATGAATAATAATGTTAGGATGAAGTGGACTTAGGGCTAAAGACCATCAGCTAGCTTACAAATTGGCTAATCCTTAATTCATTTTGATTAAAGATACATTTATTCTTTGCTCCCTAATCACTTTGTGACGACCCGCACTCCGGTGGGCCCAATTATTGCTAAAACGAAAACACATATCCACTAAAATACGGATTGTTGGTTTTGGTGTCCTGCAAATAAACAAATGCATATCAGAACACTATCAAAATTATGTTATTGAGGGTGTTTGAAAATACTTTGAAATGTTTTGAAATTGGAGTAATTCGAATTGGTATTTGAGCATGGATTGAAAACGATATGAAATTCAATAGTTTATTGAAATGTTAAATTGAAAGGTTTGGAATTTGGTTTGTTCACTTGGAAATTGAAAATGGTCCAAATGCGTTGAAATGAAATGAATAGTTTAATTTGATATTAATTCCAAATTCATGTTTTAATATAAACTGTTTAAAAATATATTATTTCAGAATTTCTAATTATTAAGATTTCAAAGTATTAAACTATTTTAACCAGTATTAATTATATTAAATCATTTTAACCTATTTTTAAACCATTTAAATTATTTAAACAAATTAACCTGTTTTAACTTATTTTAAATCTTGTTAATCTATTTTAAAGCTATTTAATCTATTTTAATTATATTTAATCTATTTTAAATCTATATTAACTATTTATAACTATTTAAACTATTTTCTTCTAAATTCCAAACTAAGTAAAATGGATGGGTTTATATTCAAATTCTCGATTTTTAAAGTGAATGTGGTTAAGCGACATTATAACCTAAGTTGGGATTTAAATAACATATTCGGTTTAACCTGATATTTTGAAATGAGAGTTTAATCTATTTAGGAAATATGGCTTTTGAAAGGGAATATAATTTCGAACTATGATTTCAATGTGATATAATTTCGGAAGTAAGTAATGATTTCGAAAGTGATATGATTTGAATTGAATATGATATTTTGATATCAATTATGAAACGATTTTGAAAATGTAAACGAACCATCCGGTATGAAATAAGCATTTGGTTGTTAAAGAGACTGGGATCAGATATAGGCATACTCTCTGCCGATACCGAAAACCACTTTGACAACTGTGTACGCGGTGGAGATTCCAGAATGAAGTAGGATGATGGCGACGATCCTATAAGGTATATACGTGGACCTAACTTCCGTGAGTTAGCATAAGGTGGCTAAAACAGGAGCAATCGACGGGCTAAGTGAGGTCATTCCTCCGATCGGGCACAATCCTTCGATACTATATTCTGACTTTGCGATTTATTTGGTGACCAACCTCGATTTTTGATTTGGGAGTGTGTTCCGAGGTGGGCGGTAGTAGCTGCTATGCGTTACCACTGGTCCGGAAGTGTAATTGGTATATCTACCCTGGGATTGCCTAGTTGTGCGGTGTCACCTACCCTAGCGCGCCTTCTACGAGTTTGTTTTATGTCGTACCTATGGGGTATCCTCTGGCGGCACCAGTTTACAGGGGGTTACGGTACTATATAGACTATTGGCATTATAAAATGTGTTAAGGGGGAATTGGGTAACGCCTTAACGCTATTTTAATAGTTTATCTTACTGTATACATATTATAATAGCATATTGTACTACATCGTAGATAGTTTAACGGATCCTTAGGAGATGTGAATCCCGAACATCTCTTAAGTTACTACACTCACGTTAGACACTGGATAAGAGATGTCAAACCCCGTAAACATCTCCGACGCCGTTTACACTCATATTTATTTACCGTTATTTTAACTTACATAAGATCTTTTAGTTCTAACTCGAGTGTTTTGTCTTTTCATTTCGCTCGGGTCAGCCTGAGCATTTCAGGATTTGAAGACCTTATTTCTGGAGGACAAAGACGAAGATTTGTACTACTATTATTTACTATATTTATTCCACTGCATTCATACTGTTCCGTTGCATTATTTGTGTATCTCTGATATGTGTAACTCTAATTTTGTATTGTATAAGTATAATCAAATGTTTTGTACACAGCTTCATGGCTGTTATTTGATTATTATATTTTGTCATTCCGCTGCGAGATTCTGTTTTGTTTTTTCTTCTCTGCTTTTTCTTATTCACCTCAATAATAATCCGCCCTTCTGTATGGTTCGAGTCGGCATGCGTGTCTGCTTAAAACGTACAAAAAGGCGGGATGTTACAGTTGGTATCAGAGCTTTGGTTTAGCGATAACCTTAGCTTTGTGGGGTCTGACTCTTTAAAAATAAGGTAGTAATACCCTAGAATGAGTTGCTGAGCGTATATATATGAGAGAGCATATTTGTTAGTGTTATAAAAGGTTTTATATTGTGTTAATTTGTTCCATTTTGTATTTATAAATTCTGGTTGGTGCATAGGATGTTATGACATCGGTAGGGATTTCTAAACACTTAATAAGACAGACCGACACAATATTTGTTTTGAAATATAGGTAAATGAAATAATTTTGCCTATTATATTTTCTGTATATAAAATAATAATTTTATAAATGATATATATTTGGTTGTAATATATTGGTTGTTAGGTAGTGAAAATTTATAAATATTGGTGAAAAATAAAAATTTGTAAATAAATAAATATAAATTGGAAAATTTAGAACTTAAGTTTCGGGGTTTTTTGAAAATTTCTTTCGAATGATTTTGGGATATAATAATAATATTATTAGAAGTATTTTCTGATATAAATATTTCAATATAATTTGAAATAATTGTTTTAATGAAATTTTGGAAAGAAATAAGTTTTGTACTCCCCTCTCTGTCGTTGGAAAATAATTTCGGTAATGAGTGCATACATCATCGACATTCATTTCGAGTTTCAAAGTGGGAAGGCCATTGTAGTAGTTTTACTACAGATCTATTTTGATAAACAAATAAAAACTTAAAGTTTAAATATGATTGGATATAAAAGTTACGAGTATATGTATATATATATATGTATATATTATTTTAAATGATTTGAAATGGAACCCGACATTTAGTTCTTAAATTTCTATGAATTAGAGATTTCAATTATTGAAATGGAATAAAATTTTTAACTATTAATAATTGAAACCTCTAAATGAAAATAAGAAATTATATGCTAAGTTATAAATAAAATATACAAGGAATTTGAAATTTGTAACTTGTAAACGAAAAGAATATGAAAATAAGAAATGATAATCATTGAACCTTAAGTTAATTAAAATAAGTAAGTCAAACTTGTGTAACTTTCAATTGCATTCTTAAAGACATATATATATAACTTACCAATTATAAAAAAGTTGAAATGTTAAAAGAATATGTAATGGAAATTTTTACAAGTAAAACTTATGTAATAGAAGTGTTCAATGAAATTTACTGTTATAAATAAGAAATTTGATATGAAAATAGTTATAAACTTGAGTTAAAATTGTAATACTACTAATTAAATGAAATAGAAAATGAGTACTGTAAGTAAAGGATTTTGAACTTAAGTTAATATTGAAACTATTTATAATTAAATTAAATAATAAAATGAATGTAATGCAATAAAAGAACTTGACATGATATGAATAAATGAAAATGAATTTTTGTAAGTAATAAAGGAAAATAAATGAAATAAACATTGAATAAATGAATGAGAATAAAATTTTGTAAGAGATAAATGTAAGTTAAAGAAATAATCCTTATATGAATGGAAAAAAAAAACTGCAAATGTTGTGAAAGAAATTTAATAAGAATAACTCAAGTACATTGTAAATTATTGTTTGTTTTGGTTTATGGGTTGTTTGGGATAGGATACTTCTAATTGTTTAAGATGTATGAATAATCTATTGAGTTTATCTAAACTGTCGAGTAAATGGTATACTTAGTAGTTATTTGTTATTCTATGTGATTAAAAGTGTCTTAACCCGAACAAACTATTTGTTTTGGTTGATATGGATGGGTAATTGATTTGTATTGATTTCATATGATGATTGTATGCTGTGGTTACAAGTGATTGTTGTTTTATATTGATTTGTTTGTTAGTGGTTGAAACAGCGTTAAACATTTCATTGTATGTAATTATTAACTCTGTTTGGATTATATAAGTGAAATACAGGTTATGGAAGCAATTGCCACTGCTTTTGGTTTCGTAATTAAGCGTTGTTTGCCCAACAAATAGGTACGTTCTCGGATTACGGTTTTATAGCGATATTATATTATTTTTCCGCTGTTGGGATATATTATTTTGAATTTTTTTGATATATATTATTATTATTAATATTATTATTTTCTCCTAAGCCTCCCCGTACAAAGGAGACTCTGTCGAAATTTTTTGTGAATTTTGGACTTAGAAATTTTTTTAAAATATTTTCCAAACTTTTATTTACTAGAATATAAAAGGATTTAAGTGTTATAAATTGATATATTTTGTTTAAATTATTTGATTTTGTAAATTAATTTTTATAGATTTAATATTTTGAATAAGATATATTAATTTTCTTAATTCCTTCTTTTCCCTCCTTTTTCCTTTTCGGGGACGAAAAGTTTTGAGTGGGAGAGAGTGTAACAACCCGTAAATTTTCGATAATTTAAATTGTTAATTTAATCAAATTTTTGTTATTTAATATTGGGAAAAACAGAAATTTTTGATTTATTAAAGGAAATTAATAAACAGAATGAAATAGAATAAAGTCAAATCAAGAAAAGGACAACCTTTTATGGAAGTTCAATTAATTGAAATAACGTAAGTGTTATGCTTGGTTATAAAATTGAATATAAGGAAACAAGTGTAGACATTGAACTAATTTATGAATTAGTATATAATTAATGATAATTGGATAAAAACAGTGTTATGCAAGCAATAGTAACAATTGTTTGTGAATAATGAATTCATAAGTGAAATTAAAAGTTATGGTAACAATTGTTATAAGTTACCTGTTTATTTAGTTAGTTGAATTGAAATTGGAAATAAATTTTAAATAAATGTAAATAAATGTTACATTAATGTGAAATGTAATACAATGTTTAGAAGATGTTAAATTGGTTTACAAGGCCAAGTAATGGAGTATATTGCGGTAATGAAAGGTAAAAAAAGGTTAACTAGGGCTATAGAGTAATAATGGACTTAATAAAAAGATTGGAATTGAATCAAATTAATTTATTGGAATTAATTATAAATAATTGGAATTAACTATAAATAATTGGAATTCAATTTATAATAAATGGATTTATTGTAAGGAAATGAAATTAAATACTACGTTAATTGAAATTAAGATGAAATTGGAAATTATTAATGCACTAAGATATAAACCAATGTTAATTTTAGCCATAAGAAGATAATTGATGGAATAACAAGATTTAAAAATCAAATAAATGGATTTATTGAGATTCAATTTATATTTACTGAACTTATCAAAAATTGAAATTAAATACTGAAAATTTTGCAATATTCAATTATAAATTGGTATAGCAATTTGTTTAAAGGATTATAAAATTCTAAGTAATCCTAAGTGATAGAAAGGGTAAATTATTAAATTTGGATTGGAAAATTGATTTAATTTATTTAATATTAATTTATTTAATTAATGTGAAAATAGCTATTTTAGTCACTGACTCGGATTTCGACAAATCAGTTTCATTGGATCCGCAACGGTGAATTATTGTAAGATTTGAAGTTTCGTAACGATCGGACTTGTCGTTTGATCGTATGGACTCGAAACGCCAAGAAATCAATTTAATTGAAATCAATTGAAATCAATTTGAAATAAACTAATTTTACCATTACTTCTTCATACGATGGAATTATGACTTGAAACATGTTCCACCGAGTTTAAAAATATCCAAAACATCTATTTTGATATAGGGGATGACCCATTTGCGTTTCGGTGACAGAACGGGCTTTTCGGGTCATTCATCGTTCAACTTTCCAAACCAATCGAGCCCATTCCTTTCTATTTTGTTCTACCTATATATATATATCGTTATAAACCCTAGGTCATTTCTTATTCTAATTTCAGTATGTACATTTCCATTTACTTCTCTCTTCCCAATGGCTACAAACCCTAATTCTATTTCAAATTGCAAATCAAATTCAAATCCAAAAATCAAACTTCTCAAAACTATATCAAATTATATATGGATTTGAAGCTCTCGATGAGCGCAACCTAAATCTACGATTCGTTTTTCGATTTGGATCATGGTTTGAGTGGAATTGAGGCTTTTATTTCCGAGCGTTCTTTTATGGTTGTGTGTTTTAACGGCGGATCTTCAACGTTGACTCGATCGGAAGGCATGGGGGCATGGAGGGTGACTAGCTGAATTGATCCATACTTTTGATTTGTCGAGGAGGTCGGCCGATTCGCCAAAAATCAAGGATAGGTGGCCTATTTTCGTTCTCGGCTAGGAGGCAGGTGGCGACACCGTGGATGGTCGGTCGGTGGGTGATGGGGCGGCATGATGAGGGCGTCATGGAAGTGGCGTCAGATGATGGCGGCGGCAGTCGTAGGCGCGATGGCGAGAATCTGTGGATGGCGGCTCCATGTTTTCTTCATGTCGAAGCAGCGTGGTCGCATAGGTTTCGAGATGAGATGCTAGGGTTTCGTACACGTGGCTGAGTGGTAACGTTTTTTTGTTTAATTTAAATTTAAATTTAATTTTAAATCATTCTAATCATCATAACTTATTCATACGAGGTCCGATTCACGCGCGGTTTGATCCGCTGGGATCGTATTGAAATTTCTGACATCTTAACGCTCGTTTGGACGAATTCTGAGACCATTCAAATTTTGGGCTTATTTTGAATTTATATTCAATTTAATTTCAAAGGTGAGTGTTTTAACCCACTCACAACTTCTAAAATTTCTTATGTTTGTTAAATTAATTTATGATGTGATTAGAAATTTATTTATGGCTGTTTGATATATTTAAATCGTCATTCAAGTTAATTTGAATTTATTTGAATTAAATTGTTATTTAATTTATTATTGAATATAAATTGCTAGTTAAATACCTGTTATTGATTATCGGTTCTATATTGATATTATTGATTGATTTGGATGATGTTTGTAATGGATGTTGATTATTGATATTGGATGAATGGATGTTTTATTTTATATCGTTAAAAGCTTCAAGTTCACTATGGGTTGAAATGATAGACTCGAGCAATTTATGGACTTTGTTATTAAATTCGGGATTGCGGTTTAAAATGATATATATAACCATAATATTTTAAATTGCGGATTGAAATGATAAATATCCATATCACTTGACCCTAGGGTAGAAAATTATATATGGACACCGGATTGGTTAAATTAAATGATTTGAAAATCCTTAATTTTCGAATTTAATTAAATGATATTTTGAAATAAAACTTGATTTATGTAAATTGAAGTATTACTGGAAAATCAAGTTTTGTGTTGAAATGTGAATTGGTTTAAAAGGAATTGCTTTAAGAAATAAATTGGAAGTCTAAAATTAAACTTTTAAGTATAAATGAAATTCTATCGAAATTATCATTGAAGTTGTTTGAAAATACTTTGAAATGTTTTGATATTGCAGTAATTCGAATTGATATTTGACCATGGATTGAAAATGATATGAAATTCAATAGTTTATTGAAATGTTAAATGAAAGGTTTGGAATTTGGTTTGTTGACTTGGAAATTGAAAATGGTCCAAATGCGTTGAAATGAAATGAATAGTTTAATTGATATTAATTCCAAATTCATGTTTTAATATAAACTGTTTAAAAATATATTATTTCAGAATTTCTAATTATTAAGATTTCAAAGTATTAAACTATTTTAACTTGTATTAATTATATTTAATCATTTTAACCTATTTTTAAACCATTTAAATTATTTAAACTAATTAACCTGTTTTAACTTATTTTAAATCAAATTAATCTATTTTAAAGCTATTTAATCTATTTTAATTATATTTAATCTATTTTAAATCTATATTAACTATTTATAATTGTTTAAACTATTTTCTTCTAAATTCCAAACTAAGTAAAATGGATGGGTTTATATTCAAATTCTCGATTTTTAAAGTGAATGTGGTTAAGCGACATTATAACCTAAGTTGGGATTTAAATAACATATTCGGTTTAACCTGATATTTTGAAATGAGAGTTTAACCTATTTTGGAAATATGACTTTTGAAAGGAAATATAATTTCGAACTATGATTTCAATGTGATATAATTTCGGAAGTAAGTAATGATTTCGAAAGTGATATGATTTGAATTGACTATGATATTTTGATATCAATTATGAAATGATTTTGGAAATGTTAAAGAACCATCCGGTGTGAAATAAGCGTTTGGTTGTTAAAGAGACCGAGATCAGATATGGGCATACTCTCTGTTGATACGGAAAACCACTTTGACAACTATGTACGCGGTGGAGATTCCAGAATGAAGTAGGATGGTGGCGACGATCCTATAAGGTATATACGTGGACCTAACTCCCGTGAGTTAGCATAAGGTAGCTAAAACAGGAGCAATCGACGGGCTAATTGAGGTCATTCCTCCGATCGGGCACATTCCTTCGATACTATATTCTAACTTTGCGATTTATTTTGTGGCCACCCTCGATTTTTGATTTGGGAGTGTGTTCCGAGGTGGGCGGTAGTAGCTACTATGCGTTACCACCGGTCTGGAAGTGTAATTGGTATATCTACCCTGGCATTGCCTAGTTGTGTCGTGTCACCTACCCTAGCGCGCCTTCTACGAGTTTGTTTTATGTCGTACCTATGGGGTATCCTCTGGCGGCACCAGTTTACAGGGGGTTACGGTACTATATAGACTATTGGCATTATAAAATGTGTTAAGGGGGAATTGGGTAACGCCTTAACGCTATTTTAATAGTTTATCTTACTGTAGACATATTATAATAGCATATTGTACTACATAGTAGATAGTTTAACGGATCCTTAGGAGATGCGAATCCCGAACATCTCTTAAGTTACTACACTCACGTTAGACACTGGATAAGAGATGTCAAACCCCGTAAACATCTCTGACGCCGTTTACACTTATATTTATTTACCGTTATTTTAACTTACATAAGATCTTTTAGTTCTAACTCGAGTGTTTTGTCTTTTCATTTCGCTCGGGTCAGCCTGAGCATTTCAGGATTTGAAGACCTTATTTCTGGAGGACGAAGACGAAGATTTGTACTACTATTATTTACTATATTTATTCCACTGCATTCATACTGTTCCGTTGCATTATTTGTGTATCTCTGATATGTGTAACTCTGATTTTGTATTGTATAAGTATAATCAAATGTTTTGTACACAGCTTCATGAACTATTATTTAATTATTATGTTTTGTCATTCCGCTGCGAGATTCTGTTTTGTTTTTTCTTCTCTGCTTTTTCTTATTCACCCCAATAACAATCCGCCCTTCTGTATGGTTTGAGTCGGCATGCGTGTCTGCTTAAAACGTACAAAAAGGCAGGATGTTACATACGTGCAATATTAAATCTAAGTTATCAATCAAAGAATATGTAGGCAGTGTTTATAAATTCATTATATGCATACAATTAGGTCTACAACTCCAAAATTATGCTTAGGCATACATGAACAGATTTACAACGATATAAATCCAATATAATATAAAACTACATAACTTCCCACTCACCTTTTTAACTATCCAATTTTTTAGATCTAATCCCCGTTATTCCAATTGGACTCCCCTTATTCTCCCTATTTGAATATATATACTGCAATCATACATATATTTATCAGAAATCTGGATTTGAGAAGAGATCTAGATTTAATTTAAATTCAAATCTTGATTTATAATTTACCTTGGCTTTGTAAATTTGATTCAACCCTAGTCTTCTTATCAATTATCCTCTGCTATTCCCCACTTGTATATACATATATAAACTATACTTTTATTTAGAACTAAGAATTTTTGGATAATAGAAAATTGTAGAGCTTTGCTATCACCTCAAAAAATATGAGAAGAAAAGTGAGGGGTTAGACCCGTATTTATAGGGGTTCGAATCAATGTCAGTCATTAGATTAAATTAGTTCAAATCCGGGATGTTCGATCATGTCAAAATTCACTGCTAACACATACCACCAGTCGACCATCGTTCCCTTACCGATTACCTCTAGCGATTGACTATCCCAACTTAGGCATCTACCGGTCGATTTTAATTAGGTTAATCAATATTGCCGTTTAATTTCATTCTTTATAAGTTCATTCGAGATAGTTTGTTTCTATTTTTTATTCACGTTAACTTACTTAAATGTTAAGCAATCGTCAACGTTAATTTATTTTGTTAATTACATTTTATTTCCTTGATTACATATATAATTATACCCGATTCAAAATTTTCAAACGCTGATAACTTCTTCGTTTGAACTCCGATCGAAAAACTTTTTATATGAAAATTGATCAAAAAATCATCACGAGCCCAACGGTGTAAGTTTTGTAGCCAAATTTTGGCGTTTACAAAATTCTATTTTTGGGTTTTAATAATTACTTATTAATCAATTTTCATTTTATTTTACGAGGTTTTACGCACTTTCTTAATCGATTCCTTAAACCTTAATCTAGATCCACAATTCCAAGCCTAAGTAAATTCCAACAAATCCCAATAAAATCACTATAATTATTCACCTTATTCCTACAAAATCCCTCTAGTAGATTTGCTTGAAGTGGAGTTTGGAGCTTTATCTCAAATTTAAAGAGGGAAAAAGAGCGGGTTTTGGTGATTAGGAGCTTGATTTGGTGAAGAGGAGGTGAGTAGAATGACTCTCTAACTATATTTACTTGTTATACTTCATATATTTTTTATGACTATGAAGTTATGTCTAATGTTATAAACATAGTTATATCAACACATTATTTATTAGCGGCCTTAATTATCATCTTTGGAAAAGTTAATGAGCTTAGGAATTGACTTAGGGTTAACTAAATAATGGTAGGTGATGTTATGTGTTGATTTAGGCTAATTAAGTAATATAATGATGTATATGTCAATAGTTAGTAAGTGTTAAACCATTTGAATTGTTTTTGGAAAAGTCAGTAAGGATTGGGAATTAATTATGAAGCTAGAAATTGGTTTTAAAATACAAATCAAGTTGTATTAGGCTTAAAAGTGAAAAATATATATGTGCGTGATTTCATCAAACACTGTAAAGGATTTTATGAAATGATATGTAAACGATATTATTTTTAATAAGAAATTTGATAATGAAATGTGAATTTGAATATAAATTGGATGTTAAAATAAATGCTGTAATTAGAAATTAATTAACTGAATGAACTTCATTGAATTGATTGAGTGAATTGTTTTATGATTGATATTGAGTAGGGATGTATGTGCGAAATATATTAACTTATTAAAGTGATTGAATGTGTGGACTGAAGGGTGTGTATGCATTTATAAGTAGCCTTGGTATTAAATTGTAGGCTCATAATATATATTTCATTGGGTATGATATTTAGAGAGTGCGTTTATATAAGTTAAGGCCAAAGAACCTATTAATCTAGTCTTTGAAATATGGAGAAAAAAGGTTAGAGGCATGCAAAGAATTTGAACCAATAAAGAAATGAAGAGAAACGCACTGCTTGAACCTCACTTCGGTAGCATGATGCCGCTCTAGATTTCATCCAAGGCAAGGCATAAGCTACTGCCCACAACATTGCATATGCAGTACTTGCAATATGGCAGTTATGCACACTTGTGTACTACTACCTATAGCAGCAGTGTGCAGTACCACTTCCTATTGGAGAAGTGCAGTATAGCACTGCTGCCATGGGAAATAATGTATAAACATGGATGCCTACGGCAGCAGTGCAGCAAGACACTTCTACCTTAGGAAGTAGTGCAAAGTTGGCAAGCACCGCTGCATGAGAAAAGTGTGCGTCGAATCTTTCTCTGGCTAAGCCAGAGCACGACGAAGCCTCAGACTCGATCTAGGGCAAGGCAAAGAAGATGTTTTCGTTTGATGAACTCCGGGTAATTCATTGAAGTTTAAGGAAAAGGCAAAGTATCTTTTGAAACAATACGTTAGATACGACTTCGATGAGCTGACTCGAGCTACTTAGAGTGCATTATACAGGATATGCCCGTTATCCATATATAATATGGATATATAGTGAATATGTAAATAATCCATGATACTGCAGGAGGATCACACAACTTGCATATGAGATCTTAGAGCATGCTCAGAGAGGGTAGAGACGACTATCTAAAATAGATCACATATCACCCATGCCTATTATAGAGGTTAATGTGAGATCTATACGAGTCAACTTCATTGTGATGTGACTTGAAGTATGTGGTATATTTAGATACTAGCTTATTTTGGTCTATTCACAAATAGGTATTCAATGGAAAGCTGATCACATAGGATTTCCCAAGGACTTCACCCACCATCGATTGGCGGGTATATTATATTATAAATGATTCATGTTACATCATATAGTAGGCAATTTGTGATGGATAGAGTGATACGGTTCTATTGTGAAGTTATTATACACTTGTATGCTTGTATTATTTACTTGAAATTAGAGATAGACCTATATCAAGATACCTATATCACCACTAGTCTTGAGAGTGTGTAGTATTACCCCTACATATTATACTATGATGTACTTTGTATTGCATTATTATGTACATCGCTTTATAGTCATAGCATTATATTTATAACGGACTGCTTTTTGGATACAAGAGAAGGTCGGATTACCCTATGAGCGACGATTATGGAGAGGACCGACTATGCTCTTTTGTTTACCTATATTATATAGTATATTTTGTTATATTTCCCCTTGCACCATGCTTATGTCCGACCTGCATTTTTTCTATGTCCATTTGTTTCTGACAACTCTCGGGTACTGAATTAAGTAGACTGAGGGTTAGGTGCATGTGGGGATTCGCTTTAGGACTGGAGTATTTTAGCTAGAGCATGGTGGCAATATTTGTTATATACTATATGCATGTATATTTATGACATGACAGACCTATTAGTATGTATGAGACTTATATTATCGGATATTATATTCTGAACTCCATATAGAAAATTGTTTGCTATGAAAGTTGTTTCTTCGAGTTAAAGATATTTGATTTGAGACTCTCAACTGTAAACTAGTTTCAGTGTATGGAACAAAACTTTGTGATAAGTGCATGAATGGAACTTCTTATTTCGTACGCCATTCTAGTAATGACAAAATAGTGGGAGCATATCATATTACACTACTTAATGGATGCATCAAGTTACGCAAACTATTTTCATAAATATACCAAATATTATTTACGAAATATTAGTTATTTCAGTGTTGATTAGAAATAGATATAATGTTATTTTGATATAAATATTATGAATAATCATTATAAGATGAAACTATAATAATGGTATTTGTTTTAGTAATAAAATTGATGCGTTTGAAAATACAGAAGTATCTGAAAATTTTAAAATTATTTTGAAATCATAGATTAAGCCATATCTTTGAGATACAATTCACTAATCATATGATTATGAATCATATAGTACCGACGAATTGTATCTCTAAAGATTAAGGGCAAATGACCCATTTACTGGGAGCGATATAAGAGTGGGTGAACCTTTATGATTGATGCATATAGATGTATGCAATAGTAAGTCTACTGATGCCAAAACAACTCCACATACTTTGTTAAATTCACGAGTGAATTATCCCAAACATGAACGTGTGTATTTGATACTTATGTAGTATGTCTATGTTAAGTTCACATAATATAAAATGGAATTAAATAACATAACACACAAAAGAAAATAAAAGGATCGGAATTTAATTTGGTCAAAAGGTTAGTGTGTTGGAAATGGTTCCAAAAGTACCTAAAACATATAAGATTCAATCTTAAAAGCCAGTTTTTCCTATATAATGAGGTATCAATAAGGAGTAATCGAACTTTGTTAAAAAAGAATGATTGATAATGAGCGAAGTTGGGTTAACTTCTTTCTATTAGGATGTGTACTCAAGCGTAAGTACATAGTTTAAATTGATTTCATCCAAAGTATAGTTTATGAGTTCATACAAGATAAAAGCATATAAGAAACCCTTACATATTGAAATGACCCTCCTCTTTCTACCTTAATTTCATAAGGATTTTTTTTTACTTCATCAAAGGGAATTTAAATCAAATAGAAATCAAAATGCCATGCAAGCTATTGACATAGCCACTTATTTCTTTTCTAAATAGGCAAATTAGGCAAAATCAGCAGTTCAGACGTCTAAATTCTTATGACAGGCGTCTAAACTTAATCCCTGACATCTAGCTAATTATGACAGACGGCTCAGAGATCTAAAATTGAAATAGAGAGAAAAAGACATTTTGAACTAAATTCGGACATCTAAATTTTTGTGACAGACGTCTACATTTAACCTCAAACGTCTAAATTATTATGACTGACGTCTAAGTTTAATCTCAGACGTCTAAATTATTATGACTGACGTCTAAATATGATCTCTATGTACATGCATATGCACATTCAATCTATATGTGTCTGGATGTCCACCTACACTCATTTGCACTTTTAAGTTTGATTTAAACTTCCTTTGAACTATCAGAGTCATTTTTTTTTCTTTCAAACAATTCAACCAGGATTCAAAACTTATTACCAATATAAATATATCAGTGCATCCCTAGTAATATACACATACATATGAGGATGTACGTGTTTCTCTTGTTTAAATTCAGAGTATATATATATTTGTTAAACAAGAGTATCCTGCTTGATTTGGATTCTAGCAGTTCTGACTAAAGTTAATTACTATATACTTTTGAATATTTGTAACAAGTCAGTAAATCCTATGAATATCTAACTTATATGAACTTAAAAATATCCACAAGAATAATTCCAGGTTTTTATAGCTAAACTCAGATTTTTAACCTTCAAACTTAAGGTTTTAAGTAACTTGAAATTAACTAATACGATATATGTACATATACATATCCATTTCTCAAATACAGGCATATCATTTACAGATTTTCACTACAATACTCAAATATATATATTTTCTTGCAAAAATTCAACCAAGTCTTTAGATTAATCCCAAACTTAGTACATCACTAGATTCATTTAGAACAACCAATAAATCCAAACTTTTAAGATCATTACATAACAACCAAAACAGAATTATAAAAACTCCCCAGATTACATGCAAATATTTCATTCTAAGTTCTTATTCAATTCTAATTTAGCATGCTTATATAATCACTTTCATTAGCCACAACAGCTTCCTATTTAGATCCAGCATTCCCAGAAAGAACATTAGAGGCTGCCCCATTTTAGATGAGACACCCCAGATGCCATAAGCAAACAAGGGTCAGATACAAGATCTGGTATGAGTAAAATCAAAAATTCCATGATATTAAGTAAATGAGTGAGACATAAATATTTTGTACAAGTGGGCATATCTTCTTTGAACAATTTGCCTGACTTGTTTATGATATACTTGTGCATATATGATCAGTATTTAAGACTAATCATGTACACACATTCAACCATGTAAACATACATTTCAAATAGAAATACTCAGGAACTATCATAGCTCCAGACCAACCATCTTAGGAATAACTCAAGTTCCTACTTCATCAATTTAAGGTTGCATTTACCAAATTAATTCCTAGCCTCATCTGCCATAAAGGAATCACGGGGACACATTGCAATAAAATAATTCACAATATTGCACAAAGATCTCAGGGCTTAAACAAACCATGTGCCAACTTGCATACTTCAAATATGACAAGCATTCCAGCAGTCTTCTTGGCTCACACTCCTTAGTTTATTTACTAAGTGTTCATGTTTAATCCTATCGTGAGATAGCTAGGTGACTAAATCCCAGTATACATGAAACATTACATAGAGTTTACAAGCATAACTCAAGAACAATCTAACATTCATGTCCAGGGAAAATCATATTTTCAAGTATTTTGGCTTAAAGAAAATACAAGAATATTTACAACTGGGAATAAAGACTAGGCATGTGGGTTATTATTGTTTCATAAGCAACCATGTTTGAACTAAATTCAAGATCTAGCTTAAACAAGATTTCTGGCTCATGGATTTTCTATTTGATCAAGGGTTCAGCACTTTTGGATATTTCCATTGCAACCTTGAATCTTTCATTTGAGCCTCAGCACTTACATAAGTGTAATGCAACTCATATACATTTTGGTTTCTATGTTTTCCATGCCATATCTAAACCAGTTACAAGTATTCTCTATTTACTTTCATGATTTCATACTTTTACCTTTCTGGGTGTAACCAAACAGAGCAAAACACTCAAACATCAAAGCAATCAAAACATCCAGAAACACCCATTAAAAAATCCATTGAAGCATCCATTAAAACCATAGTAATGGAATCAAAAACATGTAGAAAAATAACATAAATATGTCTGCCTCATAACAGGACTTAATGCCATGGGTTTAGTGAGATTACTCACTTGAATATTTCTTCTTATAAATCCAGAAAATCCCTGAGTGTATTTTCTCTTCCTTTAAAATGTTTTCTTCTTTTCCTATTATAAGTAGCTCGGGTAAAACAATTTCTCTGGCCATAACTACTTATTTATAAACATATTTTTACTAGGGTTTTACTCAAGACAAAATTCCATTTCTGTCCTGGCTAGCATCATGCATTGTGTGTTTGCATTTTCTCATTTTTATTCCTAATTACCCCCGGTCATATTACCAATTAAAGGCTGCATATTCTTTTCTTTACTTTTTTCAGAAAATGGCCACTCACCTATTCATGTTAAAAGTGTGACTACCCTATTTTATATTTTAATTATTCCTGAGAATCCCCTTTACTATTTTTGCCTACCCAAGCATATTGACTTGTATTACATTTCATGTCATTTTAATGTTATAGTTTCACTTGCTTATATATATACTTTTCAGTACTTAAAATGTATATTTGTATACATATCTTATCTAGGCTTATTTAATTCCTCTTTAATTTCAGAAACATATGCACCTATATGTATACAGGTTTTCAAATCCTTATAACATATATATGTATAAAAAAATTTTCTGGGTTTTAAATAAAATCTGTTTACTGATTTTAAAATAAAACTTACTTTTCTTATTTTCTGGGATGATCCATATAATTCCAGAAATCAAATATCCATATCACAAAATCATGTTTGTAATGCTTTTTAATCCTTGTTTTAAATTCAAGAAATCTGGAGTTCTTCCTTGTGCCATATCAGTGTGCACGTGCACACATGCACACATACTTGCACACAATTAATTCCATATATTCTTATACAAATAAATTCAGATATTTTCAAAATTCAACTAAAATAAGATTCCATGAATTTCTGGGGCATTACAATCACCCCACCTTTTTAGGAATTGTGTCCTCACAATTTTTCTCATTTTGACTTTAAACATTTCCAGATTTTATAAAATCTATCAAACATAGCATAAGCAAACAATTCAGCCAAAACAACCATACATATTAAACTTTTTAGGGATTTAGATTTTTACCTTCCACTGCAAAAAGCTTAGGGTAATCCATCTTTATCTTATCCTCTAACTCCCGTGTACAATCATTAGGGTCTAGGCTCCATTGAACCTTTACCAATTTCAAAGTTTTGCTCCTCAACTTCTTTTCCTCTTTAGCTAAAATCCCCACTGGTTCTTTCTCATAGACCAAGTCAGGATTTTTTTGAACTTGAGTTGGTTTCTCTAGAATTTCCTCTTTATCATGCACCCATCTCCTAAGTTGTGATACATGAAATACATTGTGCATTGCACTCATCTCTTCAGGTAGCTCCAACTTATATGCTAATGAACCTATTTTTTCCAAAATCTTGTAAGGTCCAACATATCTTGGGGTAAGTTTTCCCTGCTTGCCAAACCTCAACACCTTCTTCATAGGTGAAACTTTGATGAAAACATAATCACCAACTTCATATTCTACCTGCTTCCTCCTCATATCTGCAAACTTCTTTTGCCTATCTTGAGCTGCTGCCATTCTTCTCCTCACCAATTCAATTTTCTCTGTAGTCTCTTTAACATACTCAGGCCCTAAGACAGCCTTTTCTCTTGCTTCAACCCAACATATTGGTGACAAACATGGTTTGCCATACAAGGCTTCAAATGGTGCCATACCTATGGTGCTTTGATAACTATTGTTATATGTAAATTCAGCCAAATGGAGGTGATCTTCCCAATTACCTCCAAAGTCCAATGCACATGCCCTCAACAAATCCTCCAAAACTTTATTTATCACTTCAGTTTGACCATCTGATTGGGGGTGGTATGCAGTACTCAAGCATAACTCACTTCCCATGGCTTCTTGAAAGCTCTTCCAAAATCTGGATGTAAAGATTGTGTCCCTATAACTCACTATAGTCTTAGGGATTCCATGCAATCTTACTATTTCTCTCATGAATATTTGAGCTAGTTTAGGTGCATTTCTTTCTGCCTTCACTGGTATAAAGTGTGCCACTTTAGTCAATCTATCAACTATTACCCAAATGCTTGTGTTTCCTCTTTTTGACCTAGGCAGACCATCTATGAAATCCATAGATATATCTTCCCACTTCCACTGTGGTATACTTAGAGGTTGTAATAGGCCTGAGGGTCTTTGGGTTTCTGCTTTGACTTGTTGGCAAGTCATGCATTTTGCAACATGTTTGGCCACATCAGTTTTCATCCCTCTCCACCAATAATCCCTCTTCAAATTTTGGCACATCTTGGTGCTGCCTGGGTGTATAGAATATTTGCTCCTATGATATTCATTAAGTATCTCTTCCTTCAATTCTATATCCTTTGGAACACATATTCTACCTTTATTCCTTAAGTAACCATTCTTATCAATGTGGTAGTTTGCTACTTCTTCTCCTTTTTCTATTAAAGTATTCTTTTCTAATAAATCTGGATCTCCCCTTTGCATTTTTGCCACTTTCAAAATTAAATCTGATTGCAAAGTTATCAAACTTAATTTTCCTTTACGCCCTTCTTCAATCATCTCCATGTTTACCTCACTGTTTTCCTCAATTTCCAAATCAGTAAGTAGAGATAAATTTCTAAACTCTTCTATCATTAGCATGGCTACTTTTGCATGCTGCCTGCTCAAAGCATCTGCAACCTTATTAGCTTTTCCTGGAGTATAAAGTATGTCTAAATCATATGCTGCTAGAAACTCAACCCATCTATGTTGCCTCATATTCAAATCTTTTTGTGAAAAGAGATATTTCAATGCCTTATGGTCTGTGTACAAAATAAACTTAGCACCTAGAAGATAATGTCTCCAGAGCTTTAGTGCATATACCACTGCTGCCAACTCAAGATCATGGGTTGCATACTTTGATTCATGTGGCTTCAATTGTCTTGATGCATAGGCTATAACTTGATCTTGCTGCATCAATACAGCTCCTAGCCCAAAACCACTTGCATCAGTATACACAATCAAATCCTCATTTCCTTCTGGTACTTTCAATACTGGTGCATTGACTAAGGCCTCCTTGATTCTACTAAAGGCTTGTTCACATTTCTCAGTCCATATAAAGGGTTGGTTCTTTCTAGTTAGGTTGGTAAGAGGTGATGACATCTTAGAAAAATCTTTTATAAACCTCCTATAATACCCTGCCATTCCCATAAATGACCTAACTTCTCCCACTGTGCTTGGCCTTTTCCATGCTTGGATTGCCACAATTTTATTGGGATTTACAGAAATGCCTTTGGCAGATATAACATGCCCAAGGAAATGCACTTCTTCTTTCCAAAATGCACACTTAGAAAATTTTGCTTTTAAATCTTTTTCTCTTAATCTAGACAAAACAAGGTGTAAGTGATTTTCATGTTCCTCTACTGTTTTAGAATAGATCAAAATATCATCAATAAAAATCAAAACAAACTTGTCTAAATAATCCCTGAATATCCTATTCATCAAGTCTACAAAGTATGATGGAGCATTTGTCAACCCAAATGGCATGACAAGAAACTCATATAAACCATACCTAGTGTTAAAGGCTGTGTACTTAACACTTGAGTCCTCAACCTTCATCTGATGGAATCCAGATGCCAAGTCTAGCCTAGCAAATATTTTTGCTCCACTAAGTTGATCAAAAAGATCATCAATTCTAGGTAAGGGGTACTTGTTTTTGATAGTGACTTTGTTTAGCTCCCTGTAATCTATGCACATTCTTAAAGTACCATCATGTTTCCTTACAAACACTACTGGAGCACCCCAGCATGAACTACTTGGTCTTATAAATCCTTTGCTTTCCAACTCTTCTAACTGTTTCTTTAATTCCTTCAACTCACTTGGCCCCATCCTAGTGGGTTTCTTAATATTTGGACTTGCTCCTGGTATCAGATTAATCTGAAATTCCACTGGTCTATGGTGTGGAACACCCTTAACTTCTCCAAACACATCTAAGTATTTGTTAATTATGGGGATTTCTTCAATAGAAGGCTCACTGGAATCCTTACTTAAGTCAATCAAGTGATATAATTTTCTTTCCTTGGTTATTTCACACAAAATTGTGATTCTTTGACCTCTAGAATTTCGTAATGATATGGTGGATGAGTCTAAATTAATTATTGCTTTGTATTGTCTTAACCAGTCTACACCCAATATAACACCTATATTTGGGTAATTTAAAACATATAAATTGGAAATAAAAACATTTCCTCCTATGTTTATTTCCACATCCACACACATCATGTTTAAAACACTAGAACTTCCCAATGGGCTTTGCACTAACAAAGGGGTTTCAACCAGTATGCAATTTAATTTAAGCAATGCAACCAACTCATGGGAAATCAGAGAATGTGTTGCCCCTGTATCATACACTACTGATATGGGTAGGGTACAAATAAATAAAGTACCTTCCACTTGACCATGGTTTTCTGCATTAGCCTCTACTGTGGATTTGCTTCTGCTTTCCAAACTTGCTAGCTTCCCTTGCTGTTTATACTCAGGGCAGTTTCTCTTGATATGTCCCTCCTTACCACATAGGTAGCATTTGAAAGCTCCTCCCTTCAATTCTGGGCACCTTGGTTTGATATGTCCCTCTTTTCCACAATGATGACATGTTATTTTTCTCTTTGTATCAGTGGTCTTAGTATCATTGGTTTTCTTGCCTTCTGTCTCCTCCTTCTTTTTGTCATAGGGATGATACCTTCCCCTATTTTTCTTATTGTTGTTATTCTTAAAATTCTTATACTTCTCCCTTTCCTTGTCATGTTGCTCAAATTTTAAGGCCATATCAATGATTTGATCAAAAGTTTTATCTGCATATGGCAACATAGCCCTACTAAGCCCTGGGTTTAAACCCTTAATATACCTATCATTCTTTGATGCCTCATCAGCCACAAGCATAGCTCCATACTTAGACAAGTCCTCAAACCTATGAGTATATTCAGTCACATTAAAAGTTCCCTGCCTAAGTCTGTTGAATTCTTCAAGCAATAGAGTTTTGGCTGATGCTGGAACAAATCTAGCTTCCAACATCTCCTTGAATTGATTCCAAGTGATCTCATTTTCATTTCTTCCAGCTATGATCACCTCCCACCAGCTTAAAGCTACCCCTTTCAGTTGTCTTGAAGCTACTTGCCTCTTCCTTTGATCATCCAATTGCATGTCATTGAAAACTCTGTCCAGTGTTCTCAACCATGCTTGAATTTCCATCACATTCTCAGTTCCTTCAAAACTCCTGCCTCCCAAATTGGAATAAGTCTTCAGTAGTTTTGAAAGTTCTTCATGTGGGTTCTCAGGCCTATGCCCAAATCCATCCCTTAAAGCCCTCATAAAGTCTTGCATATCAAGCATTTGTGGTGCACTTGATCCTGCATGGTGATGAGATCCTCTTCCTACCATGGTCTGCTAACTAAGTTCTGGGCAAATGGTATTAGTATATTATGAGTACTTCTATAATTACTATTTTCTTATCTAAATTATTTCATCCAAAACAAACAGACAAAATACATTTCTATAATACTTAGCAATCAATGCAACCAAGTGCTCTGATACCAACTGAAATGACCCTCCTCTTTCTACCTAAATTTCATAAGGATTTTTTTTTACTTCATCAAAGGGAATTTAAATCAAATAGAAATCAAAATGCCATGCAAGCTATTGACATAGCCACTTATTTCTTTTCTAAATAGGCAAATTAGGCAAAATCAGCAGTTCAGACGTCTAAATTCTTATGACAGGCGTCTAAACTTAATCCCAGA
Organism: Allium fistulosum; assembly: GCA_030737815.1. NCBI lineage: Eukaryota > Viridiplantae > Streptophyta > Magnoliopsida > Asparagales > Amaryllidaceae > Allium > Allium fistulosum. Next base: position 169,826,389 of record CM060904.1, on the reverse strand, counting down.
CGTCTAGCTAATTATGACAGACGGCTCAGAGATCTAAAATTGAAACAGAGAGAAAAAGACATTTTGAACTAAATTCAGACATCTAAATTTTTGTGACAGACGTCTACATTTAACCTCAGACGTCTAAATTATTATGACTGACGTCTAAGTTTAATCTCAGACGTCTAAATTATTATGACTGACGTCTAAATTTGATCTCTATGTACATGCATATGCACATTCAATCTATATGTGTCTGGATGTCCACCTACACTCATTTGCACTTTTAAGTTTGATTTAAACTTCCTTTGAACTATCAAAGTCATTTTTTTTTCTTTCAAACAATTCAACCAGGATTCAAAACTTATTACCAATATAAATATATTGGTGCATCCCTAGTAATATACACATACATATGAGGATGTACGTGTTTCTCTTGTTTAAATTCAGAGTATATATATATTTGTTAAACAAGAGTATCCTGCTTGATTTGGATTCTAGCAGTTCTGACTAAAGTTAATTACTATATACTTTTGAATATTTGTAACAAGTCAGTAAATCCTATGCATATCTAACTTATATGAACTTAAAAATATCCACAAGAATAATTCCAGGTTTTTATAGCTAAACTCAGATTTTTAACCTTCAAACTTAAGGTTTTAAGTAACTTGAAATTAACTAATACGATATATGTACATATACATATTCATTTCTCAAATACAGGCATATCATTTACAGATTTTCACTACAATACTCAAATATATATATTTTCTTGCAAAAATTCAACCAAGTCTTTAGATTAATCCCAAACTTAGTACATCACTAGATTCATTTAGAAAAACCAATAAATCCAAACTTCTAAGATCATTACATAACAACCAAAACAGAACAATAAAAACTCCCCAGATTACATGCAAATATTTCATTCTAAGTTCTTATTCAATTCTAATTTAGCATGCTTATATAATCACTTTCATTAGCCACAGCAGCTTCCTAATTAGATCCAGCATTCCCTGAAAGAACATTAGAGGCTACCCCATTTTAGATGAGACACCCTAGATGCCATAAGCAAACAAGGGTCAGATACAAGATCTGGTATGAGTAAAATCAAAAATTCCATGATATTAAGTAAATGAGTGAGACATAAATATTTTGTACAAGTGGGCATATCTTCTTTGAACAATTTGCCTGACTTGTTTATGATATACTTGTGCATATATGATCAGTATTTAAGACTAATCATGTACACACATTCAACCATGCAAACATACATTTCAAATAGAAATACTCAGGAACTATCATAGCTCCAGACCAACCATCTTAGGAATAACTCAAGTTCCTACTTCATCAATTTAAGGTTGCATTTACCAAATTAATTCCTAGCCTCATCTGCCATAAAGGAATCACGGGGACACATTGCAATAAAATAATTCACAATATTGCACAAAGATCTCAGGGCTTAAACAAACCATGTGCCAACTTGCATACTTCAAATATGACAAGCATTCCAGCAGTCTTCTTGGCTCACAATCCTTAGTTTATTTACTAAGTGTTCATGTTTAATCCTATCGTGAGATAGCTAGGTGACTAAATCCCAGTATACATGAAACATTACATAGAGTTTACAAGCATAACTCAAGAACAATCTAACATTCATGTCCATGGAAAATCATATTTTCAAGTATTTTGGCTTAAAGAAAATACAAGAATATTTACAACTGGGAATAAAGACTAGGCATGTGGGTTATTATTGTTTCATAAGCAACCATGTTTGAACTAAATTCAAGATCTAGCTTAAACAAGATTTCTGGCTCATGGATTTTCTATTTGATCAAGGGTTCAGCACTTTTGGATATTTCCATTGCAACCTTGAATCTTTCATTTGAGCCTCGGCACTTACACAAGTGTAATGCAACTCATATACATTTTGGTTTCTATGTTTTCCATGCCATATCTAAACCAGTTACAAGTATTCTCTATTTACTTTCATGATTTCATACTTTTACCTTTCTGGGTGTAACCAAACAGAGCAAAACACTCAAACATCAAAGCAATCCGAACATCCAGAAACACCCATTAAAACATCCATTGAAGCATCCATTAAAACCATAGTAATGGCATCAAAAACATGTAGAAAAATAACATAAATATGGCTGCCTCATAACAGGACTTAATGCCATGGGTTTAGTGAGATTACTCACTTGAATATTTCTTCTTATAAATCCAGAAAATCCCTGAGTGTATTTTCTCTTCCTTTAAAATGTTTTCTTCTTTTCCTATTATAAGTAGCTCGGGTAAAACAATTTCTCTGGCCATTACTACTTATTTATAAACATATTTTTACTAGGGTTTTACTCAAGACAAAATTCCATTTCTGTCCTGGCTAGCATCATGCATTGTGTGTTTGCATTTTCTCATTTTTATTCCTAATTACCCCCGGTCATATTACCAATTAAAGGCTGCATTTTCTTTTCTTTACTTTTTTCAGAAAATGGCCACTCACCTAGTCATGTTAAAAGTGTGACTACCCTATTTTATATTTTAATTATTCCTGAGAATCCCCTTTGCTATTTTTGCCTACACAAGCATATTGACTTGTATTACATTTCATGTCATTTTAATGTTATAGTTTCACTTGCTTATATATATACTTTTTAGTGCTTAAAATGTATATTTGTATACATATCTTATCTAGGCTTATTTAATTCCTCTTTAATTTCAGAAACATATGCACCTATATGTATATAGGTTTTCAAATCCTTATAACATATATATGTATAAAAAAAATTTCTGGGTTTTTAATAAAATCTGTTTACTTATTTTAAAATAAAACTTACTTTTCTTATTTTCTGGGATGATCCATATAATTCCAGAAATCAAATATCCATATCACAAAATCATGTTTGTAATGCTTTTTAATCCTTGTTTTAAATTCAAGAAATCTGGAGTTCTTCCTTGTGCCATATCAGTGTGCACGTACACACATGCACACATGCTTGCACACAATTAATTCCATATATTCTTATACAAATAAATTCAGATATTTTCAAAATTCAACTAAAATAAGATTCCATGAATTTCTGGGGCATTACACATATCCTAGCTTAAGGGGTTGACTGTTAATGTAAGTCGAGAGGATGCATGTAATATTTGTTCGTGAGGGATCCTAGTGGATTACCCCATAGCAGTTTGGAGCAGGCTAATATTGATTGAGCAATTTATGTTATAAACATCAAGTTTCATAAACCCAGAACTGGATCATTTTAATATTTATACATAGGCAGTTCGTACAATGTCTCTAAATGCTTGTTCCATTATACTGAGAAATAATTATTGCTTCAAGAATCACCAACTTCATAATGAAGGAATTTCTTTTAGAGATTATTAGTAGTAAAATAGATTTGGATATGATCCAAAGATAAAACTGATTACGAAAGATGAAATGAAATTAACCAAGCCTAAACAGACACGACTAATTAGAATGCCCAATAATAATTTTTGCATATTAAAGAAAACTATGATTTTCTTATCTATGTCAATAATTTTTTTTCAATTATCAACAAGCCATGGAGACTATTGACTCTGCCATATGCAATGGTACATAAATTTGAATGGATTCCAAGTACATTATCAAAATATGATTTTGATAGTTGTACCTACGGGATATGATCCATCGACCACAAATGTGTCTTCAAGAAGAAGACTATTGCAGTTGGAATATAGTAAGCAACGTTGATAAGAATAACATTGTCAATTTCAATTATTGAAATCAACATAACAATTTCATAATTCAACGTGCTTAAGTTAATTTGGATTTTACTCGTGAAATTATCGCCAATATGATTTTGAGTTTTAAGGATATTTATACTGAAAACAATTTAAATAATGACTTAGAATAGATAGATTTCACATAACATTCAAAGAGTCTCGAATTTAGTGGGAGTGATACCAAGTTCGTGGGTTTTGGATATGATCCGAGAACAAATACAAAAGTATCATTTGATGAGCATTACAATTAAGCAATATATTGACAAAAAAATCAAACAGTTTGATTTTTAGTCAAAATGCAGAGAAGCATAAGTCTATAAGAAAGAACATTGAAAGTACTAAAATATTTTTAAAACTACAAGTAAATGACAAACCTATGATTCTTAACGATGTACCCATGTTAAATTCTTTTAGTTTGGTTGCTTATTTCCTGATATATTGAAAATATCTTTTATAATTAGTATAAAAGGATGCTGGAAATGTTCTAAATGATATACATACATCGTATTAAAATGTTTAATATGGAGCAAGTGAGATGAATTCCTTATGCATTGGCAGTAGGAGTTATCATACATGTTGTATCATCTACAATATCACATTTTGCTTATTATACATAAAGCAACTATCAAATCCGAATTAAGATCACTAAACGGTAATCAAAAGTATTCATGGGTATTTATGAGATACTAAAGGATTGTTTATAGAAACAACGAACTATTTATGAAGGAGTGTTCAGACTCGATCTTTATAAGTTGTTTCGAGTATAGTATGTCAACCCTAAATTCATGACCAATCTTATTTAAGAAGCTTTAAGTTGAAAATGATTCAAACAAAAGATTGTGGCTAGCTCAAACAATATGCTATGTACATCGCCTTGAATAAGTGCAACAATAAAAGCAACGTGTGTGCATATAAATGCGCAAATTTATAACTAAGCTATGGGTGATTTCAAATGTCAAGAATACCATGATATTATTATATGATAACAAGGCTGTGACATATCGTGAAAAAAACTAGAGTCAACTAGAATTCGAGAAACATACCTTGAAAAGTTTCACATTATAAAGGCATTTTATCAATGTTAGAGTGAGTTAATTGACATACACTACTAGAAATATATGGTTTTACCGATGCCAGTGATTCGTCGATAAGTCGTCGGCACGAGCTTTACCGACGACTTAGTGGTCATTGGTATAAACCTCGTGGAAAAATAGTATACGACAACTTGACGATGACAACCGTGAGCATGGTATCGTTGACTTGGTTATGACTTGCCGATGACTATACTGTCAACTAATTGACGACGACCTGTAGACGCCTCACCCAAATTATAAAATCTTGATTTTTCAAGCCTTATCGATGACTTGCTAAAATTAAATTTTCACCATTTCTACTACTCTTCTTTCCCTCAAACCACAATACACACAAGTTATTCCGGCAATGCCACATAGAAGAATATAACACCAAACCAACACAATGTCATATCCAAATATATGAAAAAAGAAACAAAAAACTATAGAAAAATGTGAGACAACACCACGAAAGTTCCACAAAACAACACATACATGTCCATACGCTACATTTTGTCCATGCCACATCATGTCCATACACAACATTCCATGCCATAACTTGTCCACGCAGCAATCAACATCATAAATATATACATCATACATCACACACACAGAGATACACACACACACACACACACATATGTGTGTGTGTGTCATACATCAAGTCCATACAAAATACTCACGATTGTGGCAGTGCTAGTGTCAGTGACGCATTTCCAAGTTGCTATTGAACATTTGGTATAAGGCGTCGACTTGCTTTCTCTGCTTGACCATCTATTCCTCATGCCTCTTTGTCAATCTCCCTTTGTGCCGAAATTTCCTCCTCGTGTTTCTAAAGTAGCTCTGCAAGCTTTCTTGTCATCTCCTTCAACTCAGGCTGGGTATGCGTCTGAGTCTGGGTAACGCTGTAGAGGAGCCTCTCTCAATAGGCTGACACTATAAAACAATCATATTAAAAAGTTTGAGCATCATATTCAGTGATGTTGTTAGTGCATGGAAACTTTAGTTTGACTTAAAGAGGGCTGGTATTAGCATTATATTAAAAAGAAATGATGAATTAATGGACATATTATGAACAAATATATAATGTTCTGTTGAGTACTTAACATAAATATTTCTTTTTAAAAGAAATTTCGGTATGGATTATAACTTACCGCAGAATATTCCCAAGGTTGGGTATGCGATACCTCCTCTTTTTCAGTGAATTAGACAAATCGAGAAACACTTACTCTTCCACATTAGGAGTGATCGCCATACCCTGTTCCATAAGCTCTTGCATCCTAGTAGCATGTTTTTGCTGGTATAAAATTTTCAATTTTATGAGTATATGAAACTGAACTAAATTCGATTACATTTAAATCATTTTATGTGGATAACTTACAATAAACTCGGTAGTAGCAACATCAACCCACACAGACGACCCCTTACTCGACTCGAACTTATGAGTTCGAAGATACACCCCTAGGCGGTTGCGTCTCTTCGATACTTTGTAGACAAATTAAAAAAATAAAATAGGCATTAACAACAACTTTTTATAATTTAATTTTAAAATTAAGTTAAACGTACCAAATCCTATCGACAGTCCGCAAAATATCTCGAGCCGCCACAGTGTAATCTTTGATTTTATGCCCTATTTACTGCATTTATTTTAGCATGCGCCTTCACTTCTTCCTACTCCCAGTACGACTCAAACTTGTCATAGATGCCTTGAGCAAGAGCCTTAACCTCCGTCCTGCTTTTCTTCGTCTTGTGCACCATCTCTTTGTATCTTGTGCTTTCTTTCTACTCATAGAGTTTTTTGATAAGCGCTTGAGATGTATCAAATTTCCATTGATATTTACTCTTCATTTGCATTTAAATATATTATCAATATGTAAATTTATATACGTAAAATCAAGTATGCATTAAATTTATTTTACCACAAAATCAATGAACGTGATGTCTATGACGTCATGTGGAATATCCAAGAATTTAGGCCAGAAGATTCACTCTGGAAAGAATCAAGTCGCCAATGCTATCAGTCGTGATTTCGCTGCTGAAGTCAAATATGCACATACATAAATTGTATAATAAATATGAAGTTATTTGAGATGATAACCTATCGATTTAAAAATAAATATAAATGCAGTTTATCACTTACCATCCTTTAGCACAATGAATAATGTTGATGAGGCCTATGGATGCATTAGAATCCGTAATAAATGCATGTGTAGATGGACTAACATCATCCTGTTCATCAATATGATCAGACTTGATGAATGGTGATAACATATGCTGAGGATCATCAACATGATCAAACCCTACAACAGGTGATTGAGACCATCCTTTATCCGAAGTTGTCCCAGGGGAATGAGATGCTGGGGGGTCGTAAACTGTTGAGTGATGGATTTCGATGTAACAACTCGCCCCGAACAGACCTAATTTTTGACCGAGAAAAGGCCCAACGAACCTTAGACCCATTCCAAAGCGTCTATTGGTTGGTAAAACTGATATAAAGAACAATACACAGAACTATCTATCTACACATTCAGAATCTCACATCGGAAGGAGAAAATATAATATCAAAAACCGTACCCATTTTATAAAAATTCAAGTGTCGGAAAATACAACATAATACCACATAAAAATGCCAATATCTGTAGTGAAATTTCTCAAAATACATTATCATGTCTAAATGGGTACATCAGAAATAAAAATAACATAAGTAGACAAATAACTAACTGCCACAAGTCTTCGTCTCCGCCACTATCTCCGAAATCTGCATCGTCTTCTCGTACCTATGTTGTAATGGTAGGGAGTCAGAACAACAATTTCTAGTGAATAAAAATCTCGAGCCTTTCTATAATAGTACTTGTGCGGTATAATATAACTAAGAATATGTCTTATGCATCCTAACTATATTCTATGTAAATTTATCTGACTGTAAGCCCTAAGGCTTTTCCAGTCAAATTCTATAACCTATACCCTTTACAATCCAACTCAATAACCCATCTTCAACTGTAGGCCAAAGGCCATTCCCAGTCTCACGCATCTTTCGTCAATAATGTCCTAACAATGTAAGATATAGTACCTAAGTCAATTAATACCTTTTTAATGGGAGCTAGGTAGTCTCTGACCATTTAATACCTATACTTTAGGCATGTCCCTGTCATTTAATACTAATTCCAAGGTGGACTCCTCTCCGATACTATCTAGCTGACATCGCATGGAATCTCATCAGGCCACTTAAGACTTTTTTATGGGAGCGGCGGACCTTATAATAGCTACTTAATACCTCAAACCCGAAGCGGACTCTTCCCGAGATATCCACTACCGTGCCTAACCGCTAACCCTAACCATTTAACACTTCCTAAATAAGGAGGAGGCAGGCTCTCAATCAACCACTTACTACTCCAAACCGTGAAGCAGGTCCTACGTATTATGACATGTAGCCCAAATGGTGATGTCTCATATTAGTCCGACTATTCGTAGGTACTGTGTAACGACTCTGAATTTCACTGCTTTGATTTACTAATATTTAATTAAGTTTAAATATTCAAATAATAAGTTTTATAATAAAAATAAAAATCTTTTAAATGATAGATAATGATGGTGAAATAGTTTTCAAAATTTGTTTAAAAAAATATTTAGTTCGATGAAAAACAGAAAATGTGAACGTAAATCGTTTTCCGAATTATTAGTAAGTATATATTATATTTTTGTTTGTCAACTTTCAATTTAGATTGTATATATATGTTAATTGACAAACGTTTTATCAATCATATTAAATGCATAAATTTATCATTATAGATAATTATAACATTATATAACATATGTTTTTACAATATTAGAAAGGTTAAATGTTACCATTTCATTTTTCTAATAAGGCTCCCACTAGTCTTTTATGTTTCTCCAAACCCTAAGATGAAACATAGAAGCCTTACAACTTCACTAGTGGGTGTTAGGACTCGTTTGTTTTGGTATTCTGACCTTGAGTTTGCTCGACAAATCATAGCCCCACAAACGATGGATAACTCCATATCGGTTGTATCACATACAACTCCTAACCCATTTTTCCTTGTTCTAATCTCATTTCCACCTTGAGTTTGCTCAACAAATCGAAAGAGATTATTCACTCATACCTACCATATCGTGATGGCCTAAGCATAGTATATGTACCTTGAGTTTGCTCAACAAATACATATAGTTATCTTACCTCATCTGTTCAATATATTAATAATACAACACATAACATCCCTAGCTTGAGTTTGCTCAACAACTAAGGAGTGTGTAGTAATTTATTAATATATATATATATATGGTAGAGGACAACATTATATTGAAGATTCATAATCTTCAATATATATATTGAGTGATATCGACTTATAGAATAATATATTTCTTATGAAATACCCCAGCGATTCAAGTGTCAGACACATCAAAAATCATGGTATATGTACATTTACATATGTATTTATTTCTCAAGTTTATTTGGGTTTCTTTAATGTTCCACATTTATTTTATACACATATCATATAGGTTTTATTGTTATATAACTTTTATATTTCATATTACTTATATGATAGTCTTACGTATAATATATCATTAATTAAATATTATCTAATTAATTTTAATCAATTAACTCTTTAATTAATTTTAAATTAGTATTCCAATATAACTTTTATATTGGACATATCTACTATAACATTTATAGTGTATATAATAAATTTTGTAGTGTAACACACATATATCATATAGATGTGTATTTTATTTAATTAATTAACCATTAATTAATTTATTCAATTAAATAATTTTTATTAAAATTTATTAATTTCAAAACTTATCTTGTATACGTACATGTATACTTATGTTATCTTAAACATTTTAAAATAACACAACATATATCAACATATATAATACATGCATATATGCATTAATTAATTAACATATTTTATTAATTTATTTTATTAATCTTATTAATAAATTTAAAATTTGAAATTATTATATAAATATTTTCAAACATTTTGAAAATATCATTATCCTTTCTAACATTTCGAAAACTTATGTAGTTTTATAATTTTTATAATAAACATGTTTTATTTTAAATTTAACTATTAAATTTGAAATCTTTAACATTAATTTTCAAAACTATTTTAAAAATTAGCCCAAGGCCAAAATTAAGTTGGGCCTTTTCTATTAGGGGCAACCTTTGGGCTCACTTCACATTTCGGGCCAGGCCCGTAACCAGGCAGGACAGGGTACTTGATTACCCAATTCCAATCCTAGACATTACCTTTCTAGACACCGTACTAAGTGGGCAAGCTTAATTATTTAGCCCTAATATGACTAATTTAGACCGCATAGGCTATTGGGCTGAGATACCATTGTTGGAAATGGATTAGCCTACAACGGAAGTTATTGGTGAATATCAAAAAAATTACCCTATTAGATCTTTTATTGGGCCTATGAAGTCCAACTGAATTAGAACATTTCTAAATTTAATTTAAATAAAATCATTTATTTTATTTAAATTCAAATATATTAAGATATGAAACTAATTTTACTTGATTTAGTTTATACATAAATGTATCATATATATATATATATATATATGAGTGCATGTGTAACATAATAATCCATGAAAGGTATAATATGCCCATATGTAGATGTTGGGATTTACATCACAATAGACATATTAGCTCGTTTTGTATGTCATGTGTATTGTCCAAATATGTGCATGTATATGTGTTACAAAATACACACATGTATGTATAAATATATTATATATAATATATGAACATAGAACATTCATATATAGATAAATATATATAGAAAGAGAGATAAAAATTATTAAAAATTATTTATAATTCAAAATTAACTTAGTTTTGCAAACATAATAATTTTGGTATTTTAATTTGTATATATTATGAATAAAATAATGTTTTCATCCATAAATAATTAACATAAAATAATTTATTGATGAAAATTCAAATTTTACAATTTTCAAAAATCTAGGATCATAAAATAGAGCTTAGAAAAAATCTGGAGATTTTTCAAAGTTGAAGTATTATTTTTAAAAACAAATACATTGATTTCGGCAATAATTATTTAATATAAAATAATATATTATTAGAAATACAAAATTTAAAATTTCAGAAATCCTAGGATCATGAATGAAAGGTTACAAAAAACTTTAAAGAAATTTTTAATTAAACTATTATTTTTAATAAATCATAAATAGTTTTTCCAAAATAATATTAATTATTAAAAAAAATAAACTTTCTTAAACAATTCCTGATTTTTTTCTATATGTTTTTGAAATGATATAGTATTTTGTAAAAACATAAAATTGAATTTTTAATGTAATAATTATTTTATATATAATAAAAAATTCAAAAATTCAATAAAAGTTAATTTAAAAATATGAATATATGTATGATAATTAATTTTCGAATTTTTAAATTCTTATAATATATAAATAAGTGTACTAAATTTTTTAGATCATATATATATATATCTTATATATACATGTATGCTATTATGAGAGAGAAATATACACTAATATATATATATATATATATATATATGAATTTATTAATAAATTATATAACAATTATTAATGAAAAAATTGATTTTGTACAGTAAACAACATTTTTCTATACATAAATCAAATAGTATAATAAACAAATTATGCAAATAACCAAACTGATTTGTGACAACCACATCTACTTACAAAATCTCACATAACCAAACATATAGTAGCAATATATTGAAACAGATATGAAATTTCTCATTATAGGATCATAGAATATAATTTAATTACTGTAATATGAATTAAAATTACCAATTTAATGATGCCTTTGAATCCACGTTGAAGCAATGACTTCGCTTCCTTTTACTGTTCTTGATTCGTCAGATTGCAAGTCCGGAATTACCGACCTCTAACTATCGAATGGTATTATTTTAATTTGAAATATATTTGAGAATTTTGAAGTGGATTGAGAGATATGTTTTAATCAGCAATGTAGAAGATAATGGCAGCCAAAAAAAGTTAGTCATTATTTTAGAGACATATATATATATATATATATATATATATATATATATGGTTGTATTAGAGAGAAACGAGGAAAACCTTTTTACCCATTCTCACTTGATCTCAACCCATTATCTCCAAGCCAATCCCCTATATTTTAGCCACCCCAAGACCTTCCCAAAACAAAATTTTGCAGCCCTAATGATGGGCCTTAAACCCTTCTAAGCCCAAGCCAAAATACTATGCAATTAAATCTAATTTAATTGCTTGTTGATATTGTATATCGATCGATATATTTATAACTGCTATAAATATATATAACATTATTTATTTCTCAAATCATATTCAAATTCTATAATTAATATTTCACAAATATTAATTAATTTAATTAATTTATAACAATTATAAACTAATTAAATCGTTCGGTCTTAAGGGAATTCATCATTTCGGTTGTGTAACTCTTGGGTGTAAATTTGGTCAACGATTAACATCAAACTATTCTAATGTTAACGTTCACACGTCACTTAGCAAGTGGTGTGACATTATGGCCAAATTTATCGCTTACTCATTTTCGGTAAAATCTAATTTTAGTTTAATAAGCGTTACCCGGTTGTGACATTTGTTTACACCAATTCTCTTCGTCAAAACTATATCACTTTGGACTTATGGAATTTGGTAATGGTCGAAATTCCAACCTCATCCACATTCAACTTTATAGTCTAAAAACAAAGTCCTTGGTTCAATAATAACAATTATTATTAACCGAAATGCTTTGGCCAGAGACTTTGACTTTGAGTTGACTTGGGTTGAATGTGATACTAACCGCATATAACTGAGGAGACGAATCCTCTCTTGAATAGCACATCACTTCCAATACTTCCACTCGCCCAACTATAGTCACTCGATGGACGCCATGCCATGATTTGGTTATAATCAAAGTGGAGCTTTCATATTGAAGATCCACGGTATTCTCCAATCGAGAGAACTGTGTAAATCTATCACATCGATATTTTCTATTCGACCTTAGTTATATTAACCAACAGAAAACTATCGAGTGAGTCGTTCCATAGTTATCCAATAACTATTAGTACATAACCCCTAGGTGCCTCCAGCAGTCATGAGTAGTACACTGCCCAACATTTGGATAGCGTTGCGTACTCCAGTCTCAATGGATACATCAATATCCAGTCTCGATGCATCTTGACTAGGAACATTTAAAATGGTATATTCGTTTCATTGTGATAAATTACTCACGGTTACAACACTTTGTAACTACTATCACAAAATATACCATTTATGGATTTTTCTATTAAATATACTTTTAATTAAGTTAATTAATTAATATATTATATCAAGTATATAATAGAAAGAAAATATCTTTTATTTCGAACAAGATTGGTCAACAAGTTAGATATATGTAACAAATTACATAATTGCCCCTAGGGTATACCCCAAACTCTATCAAGGCAGACCTTATAGTAGCTACTTAATACCTCAAACCCGAAGCGGACTCTTCCTGCGATATCCACTACCGTGCCTAACAGCTAACACTGACCATTTAACACTTCCTAAATTAGGAGGAGGCAGGCTCTCAATCAACCACTTACTACCCCAAACCCTGAAACAGGTCCTACGTATTATGACATGTAGCCCAAATGTTGATGTCTCATATTAACCCGACTATTCGTAGGTACTGTGTAACGACCCGGAATTTCACTGCTTTGATTTACGAATATTTAATTAAATTTAAATATTCAAACAATAAGTTTTATAATAAAAATAAAACTCTTTTAAATGATACATAATGATGGTGACACTACTACAAAACAGGCCATTTGCATCGGTTGTTTACCCCCCTTTTGCATCAGTTCAACAACCGATGCATATGCAACCGATGCAACAGGCTTAACACTTTTGCATCAGTTCTGAAACCGATGCAAAAAGGTTCTTTTTGCATCGGTTGTTACTAACAACCGATGCAAACTAATCCCTCTATTGCATCGGTTTTTTATAACAACCGATGCAACTAATCCCTCTATTGCATCAGCTATTTATACCTGATGCAAAAAAGCCATTCTCAGAAACCATTATTACAGTACTCAAATAGACAATATATATATATTATTGATTATAACAAACAATAATTACATGCAATATTACAATCATTCAAAATTAAATTTGATGGCAAATACAAACTGAATAACGTAATACCAAAATAAACATATATCAATTATAGTGTTAATAATCTATACAAAATAATGGTCCATACATTCATTTTAGCAGCATAATTCAGATCTTTGTGAATTGACACTTGATGCATCCACTTAATAATTCATCTTCGTACTTGTAGAATTCAGTAATTATGACTCTGTAATCATGCTTCTATACATGGAAAATGGTCTTTTTCTATGATTACCTTTCCATTTGGATTTAGAATGCAAGGAGCTGCTTTGGTTGAATTGTTAACAGAGGGAAGACTGCTTGTAGAGAAGAGAACTAACTTCTGAAATATCAGCAATGATCATGTTAGTCTATAGGGAAAAAAAGTGAAGAGAATACCATCATGTAAGTGCTCATGCACTGCTAAACAACATGAAAACCAAAGTCAATGGGTAAAATGCTAAAAAAATTTAGAAGTAACTTACCAACTAAACGATAGACTATCTCTTCTTTTTAATGCATTGTTACTTTACAAGAAAAAAACAAATTGTTGGAAGCGTTATGTAAAACTTGCTTTATTCAAACAAAGCAAATTTTCATAAATGTTATTAGATCAGATTTACAAAAAGGCTTGTCATGTGAATGCTTTGTTAAAAAACCGTACCTGTAAAATCATTGTTGAGCTCCATAGCAATATATATTGCTAGTTGAATATAAGCATGCGAATGGAAATTAAAATTATGCCTATTGCTTATTTAGTTTTTTCAACTGGCTAAAGTTAAATCAAATAAAATGTTTTCGAAATCAATTTTACAATTTGGTCTTTTGCATTTTCAATCTCATCTTTTTTCTTTGAATTAATTTGAGTTAAAACAAGCGATTAAAATGAATTGGTGTTTATATAATTTAGTGAGGTTCTTCTATCCCTAATCTAGTTAGATTATGTTCACTTTATTTCCAGCGACATGTTGATCTAGAAGATGTAGAAAATACTATGGTATTTTAAATGAATCATAGTATTCCTCTAACTTAGGTTACTGGCACGATTCTTCTTAAAATATCAAATAATAAAATCACAAAATCACATGTTATGTTTTACAGCGGTTAAGAATATATTTAACCGTATCATCCTAGTTACCAACGTAGATTGTAACCGCACGAATAGTATAGTAAAATTAAAATGTTAGCGTTACAAGCATAACAGCCCCTGCTAAATCATACAACATCCCCTAAAATCCATCTTTCAGCATGAATTTGGATTTTTCAAATGCTTTATTCTTGATAGAGCTATCATCTTACATATTTCTATTCTTACGTACGCTGATTATAATTTCAAAAGATGAACATATTTTGTTCTCCAAAGAATTGCCAGGAAGCCAAACTGCTCTATAGAAATTTTGCTACTAGTTTTATTAAAGTGTAATGTGTGGATGCTTATAAAATGCCAAAAATTGATCAAAAACCCTTTAGGTTTTGGTGCATACCACAGTATCAGAAGCACGTCGCATGCAATAGAATATGAAAATATAAAAAGGTATTTATGTTACCTTAAGAATGATTTAAAAGCCAAATATCTTATACAATTAATTATCTTTATTGATATTATAAATTATGCAAAGGTGCAAATAGTGCTAATCCCATCGATGGCAAAGACAACGAATGCAATATTTTGTGAGGCTTGGAAAATGTTTTTTCTTTTATAGATATTTTTAGCCAGTGGAAATGAAATAAAAGTCGAGTAAGAGGATAACATGGAGGATATTATGTAAAATATAAAATTCTGTAAACTAATTTCATAACATGCTATTTGATTTTTTTAGTTATTTATTTTATTTTTTATTTTAGTTTAGTTTATTTTTTCTTCAAAAGAGATTATCAAGGATGAGATATACCACAGTTACAAACAAAAACATCTTGATGGAAAGAGAGGGGTACTTATGTTTAAAGGTAGTTGCCTGAATTCAATGTAAAATAGCATGAATTTATATGTTAATTTGGTACTTATGTTTAAAGGTAACTATTAAAACACTAGCTTCAGCCAAGGTTATTTTTTGAAGGTACTCGTAAAAATATGATAAGAATTGTACGGGCTGTATTCAAAAAACTTACCCAGGTAACCAAACTTTGTTGTCCTTTCGGCATAGTGTGGTCTACGGGTTTCCTTCCTGTTAAAAGCTCCAAAAGAATGACACCAAAACTATAAACATCGCTCTTGTGCGTTAGTTGTCCAGTCATAGCATACCTGATTTTTTATAAGCAAATACTTTTAAGGAAATAATTTGCTACTGCACTTAGAGCAATAAAAATACTACAAGTATATAGTCATGTCATGTTTAGTTAAATCCCGACAAAAGTTCAAGAAAGAAACATTCTAACAAATTAATCGATTAATTGTCCATAATTAATTACAAAAGAAACATAAAAGTAGAACTGCAGCATCAATTTTGCTGCTCATAAGTGCAGTATATATTCCTAATTAGAGCACGTTTGACTTACAAATAGACTAAACTATTTATTAGTAGCTTTTTTGTGATTGGATGTGTGAAACTTCCTGCAAGGAGGTAGCATAGATGATATTTCATATATTATCTTGACCAAGTAAATTTATAAAATAGTTTCTTCAAATAATTTACCAACAAAAATTCAAAACTCATAATATTCACCACTCTTTTTTATATGGATATATCCAATTAGGAATTTCGTAATACATTCTTTCCTCCTAAGTCATAATACTATAGTGGAACAGCAAAATAAACTTATTTTAGTTTAAAAGTCAAATTAAAAGTCAAATAAGTCTCTTCCAATGTATAAAATACCATAGTATTTTCTACATATTAAGAAAAGAGGAACCACGCAATGAACTAAAAAATTGCAAATCCAGCCATTAAAACGCCTACCAAGGCATTACCTATCACCAAATCCAGCCAAATTGTATTACTGCTTCATTCAACACAATAATACCTATCACCACCGCACAATTACCCTACTTCCTTTGACAAAAGACCTCTACGACAGCTACTGCTCCTCCTCCTCTCCTTACAAGCCATCAAAACCCTATCGGCAAATACCCCTGCAGTTCATCAGAACTCGCAACACCCCTAAACTTCATCAATCACCAGAATTTGACTCACCTCCAATCGCGACACCTCCTACAACCCACGACCTCTGCAATCAACACGCAACAACACCTTCCAAAATTACGAGCGCTGCTTCACCTTGGCAAATCGAGCTCGAACTCATAAACCCGTAATCGCCTACAACACCATCAACTCCAAATTAACATCATGACTTCAATAGTGATCGATAGACCACACTCCAAAATTCGAATGACCTACCCTCTCCAAATCCATTCACTCGAAACCCCAAACCAAGAAAACGATCTAAAATTGCCTGCCATCAATAATCGACTCGTCTAAAAACATGGGCAACTCGAATCGAACACGGTGAGAACTCCCAAAATTCGATTTGGGTTGCGATTGAATTTTGTTTTCTGAGAAAATTGGGTTGAGAAATTGTGAGTCAATCTATTTTTGAGTGCCGCCATGAATTATGAAATTAGTGTGTTTGGAGATTTGGGTTTTATTAAACTGATATTATTCTCAGTTACATTCATTTTGTAGTGTAGGGTTTGAGCGTGGGTTGCGGGTTGTTTTCGCATACCCGTTTTGTTTTTTGTATTTGCCTACTGTTAAAACATATGTTGGTAAGGGATGCAAATTAACGTAGTTGCATCGGTTGACTTTAAAACCGATGCGACTAAAACTATTTGCGTCGACGTATTTGCATCGGTTGTTGGTGACAACTGATGCAAATTTGATTTTTTATTACCTATTGCTTTCCACGTACCAATTGCATCGGTTATTAAGATAGAACTGATGCAAATAGTTCTATTTGCATCAGTTTTTACTTCAACCGATTCAAATGAGGCGATGCAAATAGCCTGTTTTGTAGTAGTGTGAAATAGTTTTCAAAATTTGTTTACAAAAATATCTAGTTCGATGAAAAACAGAAATTGTGATCGGAAACTGTTTTTTGAATTTTCGACGTTTCATCATATAAAAGTTGTTTGAAATGTTATGACTCTTATTTATATTTGAAAACAACATTTAAATGTTTGGAACATCTTTAGTTAAGGTAAAATAAGGTTTAAAATTTGACAAGTAAAAAAATAAACATACTTAAGTTAAATAAGTTAGAAAAATAAAATAAAAATAAAAATGTCATGTCGTACGAGGACATAAGTATAATTAAGTACAAAACATGTTTTTACGTGTTGGAGCATGAAGTGTTAGGAGGGGGATAAGGCTAGATGAGGTGGCAAAGGTTGAGTGGGGGCAAAGGACTAAGGTAGTTTAGTAATTTAACTTTTCTATTGCTTATAAATAGCCTTCCACTTCTTCAACTTTTCCTCCTCTTATTTCTATCATATCTTCCTCTTCTTTGATTCAAATGGATAAATTCATTTTATTAACCATGTAAAATTTCAGTGGCTACAGCTTTTATTTGTATCACTTCTTCCAATTTTGATCTTAGCTATGTTAAAAATGCATTTATTTCAGACCTATTTTTGGACCCATATTTTCAAGCCCAAAAATAGCACTCCTTTTGACCATATATCCATCAAAACAAATCAAAATTGGGTGATTCTTTTTTTGAAATGTTAGAGAGAAGAATTTTCAAGAACTTTACTTTCGACAACTTTTAAAATTCCGAGAGTAACATGGCAAAAAATCGAGGAGAAGATGGCCTATTTTCGAGTTGATTTTGTGGTTTTCCAAGCTTTGCAAGTCTAAAGTATTTCAAAAGAGTTTTACAAAATTTTGGTGAGTAAAGCTCTTTTGTTTTATAAGTTTGTAGTTTATTGTTGTTGTTGCTTGGTTAATAAATTAGTTACTTATTGGGTAAATATGATATTGATTTGAATATACTTATGAATGTTTGCATGCGGTATGGTATTAGACTTGAATTTGAAGTCTAAAATTGTTGTAAATGGTTTAAAGTTAGATCATGCTTATGTTTAGGGTATGATATGATTTTTGATGTTGTGGTTAGGTATAGACTTGGATATTTGATGTAAATGCTACGGAAGTTTGGACTTTTGTTGGTAATGATGACTTGAAACCCTTATGTGTAAATTATTTAAATATATTTTGGATTTAAAAAGTGTTTTCAAGTTTTATTTTCGTTTACAAAACTTTTACTTTATGTTTTCAAAAAGTTAGCAAGTTTTCAAAGATGATGAGTTCAAAGTAAAGTAGGAAACATTTCTGTTAGAACCTTATATTTTTTTATGTTTTGATTATGACAACTATACAAGTATGTATTGTATATACTAACCATTTTTGTGGAAAATGATATCAACTTTACAAAGAGACAATTATATCAAAGTAAAGAAAAAATTGACGCCACAAAGTACTATCAGTCATAGTGTCTATGTCTAGAGGTATAAAGTTATTTAAGTCTCTTCTATGTGGTGTGTATATATAACACACGATTTTTTCAGAAATTAAATTTTTCAAAAACATCACAACAAACTTGAAATTCAGCCGGATGAACCACCCAGGTCAGCGGACTGAATCTGTGCATGTACATATGAATATCTTTGAATATTCAGCTGACCAAATGACTTTATTCAGCCGGTTGAAAACTGCCTAAATGAACTATTTTCTTGCTGATTTCAAAATCGTCGATTCAGCTGGCTGTTACACTCTATTCAGTCGGCTGAATCTGCATAACGACTAGTTTTCTGAAAAGGCGTGTCTCCTTCGAAAGAGTTACAACTCCTAATCAAGAGTTGCGATCACAAATCATCACTGTTACTCCTCACGAATGATTGCAACCTTTAAACACTATATAAAGCAAAGAATTCCAATGTTATAAATAATCAATTCTATATTTGCAATTCTCTCTATCTTTACTATTGAACTCCCAAGCATTCAATTCCAAATTGCTTTATATTTTTGATCACACGATCATTTAAGAATATGTTCTTCTGATCAAAATTACTTCCTTTCTTCACAAAACTATACGATATACCACAAAGGAAAAGATTATAGGAAGGGTGTACGTTATTGACTTATTAGTGCTATTCAAGAGCATACTCGGTTAAATACATTTCTGCTATTTATAGTGAAGTCCTGTTATAGTATCCTCAGGCGGTTGAAGTCCAGTTGTAGTATCCTCAAGCGGTTGAAGTCCTATTCAGTTGTCTAGGCAGTTGAATTCCTGTTCAGTTGCTTAGACAGTGTAATACCTGTTCCTTCGGGTTATGTGAGGGTATCAATTAAATCCAGAAAGAGTCTGGGACTGGACGTAGAACGGGAAGTTCGAACCAGTATAAAAATCTCTGGTGTCATTTACTTTATTACTTTTACTTTTATATTTATATTTTGCACAAGTAAATAGTTTAGTTAATATTTCATATTACTCGATCCTTAATAACTTTCAATTTCCAAGAAACGGTATCCATAGCGATAGTCGATGTGGAGGCAATTTCGATAAAAATCCGAATTTTTCAAATTTAAGTTTTCATACTTGAAATTGTTTGGTAAATGTTTTATAAACCTAATAACAATGTTTTAAAAAGTTTATTAAGTATTTATTAATTAATTAGGTTTTTAATAATTACTAATTTATTAAGTATTAAACAAGATCTATTAACTTTAATTAATGAAGTTTAGTTTCTAATTAATTATCTTTTAAAGATAAGATTAATTTTAATAAATTATTAATTAAGTATAGGGTTATTTATTTATTTATTTATTTAATCAAGTGTTTAATTATTTTTTAATTATAAAATAATTAAGGTTTTAATTAAATAATTATTTATTAAAGGTTTAATTTATTATTCAAGTTTTAATTAAAAGATTATTTAATTAATTAATTAATATTAAATAATAGTTAATTGTTAATAAAGGTTTAAATTATTATTTAATAATTAGTAAAGGATTAATTAGAGGTTTAATTTATAAATAAATTATTTATTAAAGGTTTAATTATTTATTAATTTATAATTGAATTAAGTTTAAATTTAATAAAGATTAATTATGATTTAATAAGAGCTTAACTTGTAATTATTTTTTTTTAAATTGGGTTTTAAGTTTTAAATCCTTTGTTTCCAAGAATCAAATTATTTTAAAGGAACTTCTTTTTTTCAAAGATGGTTTTGAATACAGGGGATTCATGTGTCGATATCATTAAGGAACCATAGAACTGTGAATGAGTATAATATAGATTGTTTTATTTGTGTGGAAAACTATTAGCAGAATAAATCACAGTTCTGCTATAATGTAATTGTTGTTTGTATGGACATGCGTTTAGCAGAATAAATCCCTATTCTGTTATAAATCGATTGAATTGTTTTGGACATCTATTTAGCAGGACGAATCACCAACCTGCTATTATGTTATTTGGACATGTATATGCTAGTTGAGTTGTATTGACATGTTATTCCTTGATTTGGATATGAATTGCATTTGCATATTTGTTGACTTATGTAAATAAATGGTTAAGTGATTTGAAAGTGAAATTGATGTTAAATGGTAACTTAAATTACAACCATTGGCATTGCTAAGCCTCCTTTTGAAATTATAAAGTATGGTTTTGAATTAACTTCAATTCTTTAATCAATTTGGGGTTTAAGCTATCAATGATTTTCAAGTTATATTATTATTTTATAAAGGTATTTATAAATAATAACTTGTTTATAAAAGTGGAAATTAGCCACAAGGGCCTCTTTAGCAAATGGAATTAGTTTCTAGGACACACAACTGAAATAATTACTTTCAAGGACAAAACGTAAAATAATTAGTTTCTAGGGCCTAAAAACCAATGAAATTATGTCCTTGAAAGTAATTGGACTGCTGACTTTGTCCTTGAAAGTAATTATTCTACAGACTTTGGCCTTGAAAGTAATTTCTTTGAATGTGTGTCCTAGAAACTAATTGGACTGCAAAGTTTGTCCTAGAAACTAATTGGCTTTGAAAGTAATTTCAATTTGGGTTTTACTAAGTAAAAAGTGCAGAATATACTAGTGTATGATTTTTGTTTGATGATAATAAACATATATATATATATATATTCGTTTAAATGTATTTGTTATTGTAGTATTTTATTTTTCCACATAATTATATAAATATTTGTTGAATAAAATAAATAACTCGGAATTCTTAATTAACAAATATTTTATTCAAACAAATACTTTATTACAAATTTAAATAGTACAAATTTAAGCTCTCACTATATTTACATAATTCCAAATACAAGTTTCACCTCACCACATATTCACCCATCACTCATATTTGATCTTCAACTCTGTTCCAGCCTGTATCCAGCACCTTATCTATCTGCAAAATAAACATTGGCGTAGTAAAATTGAAAAAGAAATATTTTGCAGTGCACAATGAAGTGTGTATTTGAAAATATTTTTTGCCTCAGTTATTTGGGTTATTCGTCATAATTTTTAATTCATCTTTCTATTTCAAACTAGAATAAAAAATACATGAACAACTTGTGACATGCACAGTGTATCACTGTACATGCCACAAGGTCGTGCACACCGATATACACTTGCTTGTTAAAATTGCAGGGACATGTGAGCACAAGGTCAAACCCAAGCCAAGACTGGATTCAACTCAAGTGCAATGCAAACACAAACCAAAACTAACCAAGGTCGCTCCAGGCGAACCATGGACCAAAGTGCACCAGACATGTACAAAGGATAAAGCAAAATCAGAAACCACACAAGCAAAGCTTTAGACATGTCAGATCCAAATGGGTTAACATGAATGCAAAGCAAATCAACATGCAACCAAACTTCAATGGAACCAGCATACATATATACAAGTTTGTACACACATGTGTGTGTGTGTGTATTTATGTATATATATATAGTGGCAACCAAACAAGTAAACATGCTCATATGTACATGGATATCCAAGCATTCAGGCATGAACATACATGAAAACAAGACACCCAAAATTGAGGACAGAGATAAATGCAAGTGAACTTGGCTCAATTAAAAAAGACAAGCAGGTGAACATGGCAACTCAACAAGCCAGTGGGACAAATATGAACCAGAATCATATCAAGTGGCAGCAGTTTTCAAAGTGACTACAATAACAAAGGCACCTAGTTTATCAACCCAGCAAACATTACAAGGAAATGGACATGGAAATCGACAAGCAACTACCACAAAATCATTATGGCCGGAGAATACAAGTGCACCAAATACAAGCAAAGTCAGAATACAAGCACTCAGATGAACAGAGCATAGCTATAGCAATCACACACATATATACATACATGTATGTATATACATGGAGACATCAGATCAAACTCAAGCAAGGGAACATAGGGTGTCACACAAACATACTCAACAAGGCAACTCTATCAAACAATGCAAGAAATGAACAACACATCAATGTATACATGACATAATCAAAGTGTAGTAACAAAGCACTCAAAGGATGAACGAGTCAAAAACATATCAGAATTATAACAAAGGAGAGAACAAATTCAGGAAGGAGTAGAAAAAGTCATAGAGGACTTCATGATGAACAAGACAGACTTCAGGAAGTCAACATTAACCCAAAATCAGTATATATATCTCAAATTCAAATGCCAAGCTGTAAGCGAATGATGAACAAGTCGTTGGCAGCAAAGAACGTAACCAATTCAAATAAATTTAAGCAAATTCGAATATATCAGAAATATATTCAACCAATGAACAAGTCAAAAATCATCACAATATCACATTATAGTTTGTTGCAATATTACATATGACATAAAAGGAATTGAGCATATTGACCCGTATATGTTAAATAGTTGTATATTCTTGCAACACATATCTAACAAACTCATGAATGCATTTAGTCTTCAAGTCCACAAAATATTAAGTTTAGTTTAGTTCAGTTTAAAGTTCAACTTTAAATCTAAAATTCAGTTTAGTTTAAATTTAAGTTTAAAGTATATTAATCTCTAACTTTTAAATTGAGTTTAAAGTTTTAAATTTTAATTTATTAAATTTTAAGTTTAAAGTTTAATGGTTTAAAGTTTTTAGTTAAAAAATTAATTTGAATATAAAGTTTTAAGTTTTAATTTTGAATTGAATATTATGTTTAAAGTTCAATCTTAATTTAAATTGAATTTAAAGTTTAAAGTCTTCATTTTGATTGAATTTTTATTTTTTATTTTTATTTTAAATTGGATTTTAAACTTAGAGTTTAAATTTAGAGTTTAAAGGTAGGTACCTAATATTGGTATCGGGTATGTATAATATACCCAGTAACAAATACATAACTGACATACAAATAATAATCCAAACATTCATCTAAACAAACAAACATCACAAATTACTTAATACCCATAACATTTACTTGAGAGATAAAAACATAGTAATACATAAGACACAACAAAACATGTAGGCGTATGCGGTGATCATGGCATATGATACATCGAGTAAATGCAAAATCTATCTTCGGTGCCTTCCTATATGAATGATACAGCATGTCATACAAGGTATGTATGCAAGCATCATAGTATGAACATATAATTCCTATATGTATGCAACAACAATCAACAACTTCAACATATCATAATTTATTTGCAAGAACTAGCAACTAATAATCAAGACGTAAGGAATATAAAAGAAACCAAGCAAATAATAGTTAATAAATAAAACAAATATGCTAAACAACCAAATTAGTCAATTATATCCCAAACTAAGAAATAAATATATGTATATATGTGTATATGTATAGAAACCGTTTAATCAATCTTAATCACACTAACTACATTAACAAATAAATGAATGGAATGATATTCTGGAAAAGAGTTGAAATGAAAAGTTTGGGCCCACTTTCTAGCTTTTCAAGTTTTTTTAACCGGATCACTCTTCCATCTCAACTAAATGAATTGCATTACCGGTATATATAATTATTCCCAAAACTAAGCACAAACATACAAGCACAACCACGATTTATGCAATTCATCTCATCGATCTAAATAATCTGATGCTAAATCGTATAATCACCTATAACATTGGCATAAGAATTCCCCAATTGAACTGTAACCTCACATACCTTTTAAATATATATACACAACACTCGGAAAATTTCAGTAGTAAATTATTACTTCATAGGAAACTCAAAAGTGTATGGTGTCTCGCCTAAGAAACCAATACTTGAATCATTGTACAATCCCCTATTTCACCTAAGTACATCCAAATCGAGTGATGTCTTATGTAATGACCTGTAAACTTTAACGTTTTAATAATGTAATTAACTAAATTTTGCTTGAAATTAAATAAATAAAATTTGGAATGGAAATTTGATATTTGGAATACGTCATTTGAATGCAGCAAATGTTAGATTTTCATCAGAGAATATAAAGTTATTTTGTTGTGTAATTTTTTTAAATTTAAATCAGTTAAACTGATGAAAATAAAATATTTTAGAAATATGAATATTTTTATATAATAAAAATGTAAATCATTTTCTAAGTGAGACGTCATATTTCGTTTCGCCAGATTTGGACTGCTATAGCCCCGTTTATCTTATTTTCGGCAAATTAGCAACAGTTTGGCAGCGAATATCAAGTTTTGATAGAATGGTCGTACCGCTCATAGTTGTGTACCATTCTATTCGTCTCGTCGTGCTGATCTCCGTAGTATATTCATTTATGTATTTCGGTGTCCGGTACGCGGCGAAATCGGCAGAACGATTTGCCGTATCGGTTCCGTATTTGGGATTTTGTGTTTCCTACGCCCTTTCATCTATCTGCCGTGTCAATCAATAGCCATCTGCTTTATTTATTATTCAGAATTCAATAGTCTATCGTTCACTATTCCATTGAATTGAATATTTGTACTGGTTCATCTTCTCGGCCTTGTCTCTTCGTGGTTCACGTTCATGCTTTTGGAAAAAGGAAATATAAAATAAGTTTATATTTGCTTCTGATATCCATCTTCTCCTTCTTCTGTGAAATGCTCTCCCATTTTTCTCCTCCTCCATTTTCGTTCTTTGACCATTTATGAATATATATATATATATATATATGTAATATATATAAAAGTATATGTATATTTGTGATTCGAGCTCGTTCTTTTGCACGTGACTTGCTTCTTCCCTTTTTTTCCTTACCGAGCTGCTTTATCCACCCACACTACCATATGTCAGCACCTTGCTCAACCATTCGAACCGCCATAGCCTCCACCGATTCACCACCATCCCACGTCTTCTGCTCCGAGCTCACGCAAACAGCCTTAGATGCCTTCACTCCACCCATCTCTGCAGCGACTGACCCAATGTAACAACCCGAGGTTTCACATTAATTAATTTCGTCAGTAAACGATTAATCTGTGGGATAATTGATGTTAAGTGTTTTAATCAGTGTAAATCCTTTTACAATTCATTAAGGGTTTGTGGGCTTTGAATCCTGGCCCAAGTTTTGGGATGCTGTGATAATTTAATAAGGCCAGTACTCGTTTTTTTCCCATCGATTCATTTTTCGCTAACCCTAATTAAATCAAACGAAAGAAAAATAAATGGCGGATGCTTCGCTCCTTTCGTACGCCTCCCCAGAATTAGGGCTTTTGATCTCGAAGGCGCTGACTTTGATTCGCTCCAGCGAAGGTTGGACTCGTTGCTTCTCTCGATCAATTACAGAGGTGAGTAATTATAGTTACTCACATCTAATTCAGTTTTGGTGATTCCTCTGAGTTTGTTGACTTCGTGTAATCTGATGGGCACGGATTTGATTTATTTCGTGAAAATTACGGCTTGTTCGATCTTGACTTTGAACAGTTCATTTTCGTTCTTATTACCTTCGATGTGATATTGTCTTGGTTCATTGTCATATTGCTGGAGTGACTTCGACATTGACTTTTGTAGTAGGTTCCTTACTTTTCAATTGTTGCTTTGAGTTTGAACTGCTACCTTGAATTCTATAACATGTTTTACTTCGGCCTTGCCACTGTTTCGAATTGTGAGTTAATTGATTTTCTGAATTTCGTGGCAGTGGGTTTTGATATTCGTTGTGACAGTGTTTATATTATGGTTTGTAGCCATCCTGTATTGCTTGATTTAAAACTCTGGTAATTTCATTTTGAAATTGGAATTGATAAAAAGTAAATTTGTAAATGTAAAATGGGATTCGACATTGTCGTGTTGGCTTTATTTGAACTACCTGTATCACCGCTTATACTGGTGCTTCTTCATTTTGATTTAGACATGTATGTATATTTATATGTGTGCATACCTGCGTTTTCGATGTTGGTATCGCATGCCTCCTTAACTGTGTTCACAGTGTTGTTCCTTGTACTCGAATTGAACTGTGGTTTCACAGTGTCGAGTTGTACACATATGTGTATTTTTGTGTTCATTTGTTTCTTGATCATTTTTATACTACAGTTTGGTCGTACTGATCATTCTTGTATACATACTGGAGAAATTTCACTGATTCGAACTATGCCCTGTCTAGTTCAATGGATCTGCATTTTTGATTTTTGACTTTGTCGTTGTTGTGACTTCGGCCTTTATGTCTCTGACATGTTTACTGTCACCTGACTTCGATTGGTTAAACTTGTTGGCTTCTCTATTGTAGGTTTAACCCGATGCTTGAAATGCAGTTTTATCACCATGTTGCCTCGATGCCTTTCACTTCAACTTACTGTTGTACCATGATTTGTGAACTTGCCTTAAGTATATTTTGGAGTTAGTTTACATGAGGATAATTAGTTGTTTTTGTTTGACGCTTCACTGCTGTCTGCATTTGGATAACTCATGGCTTGATTGAGTTGTTGCCATCTGTTGGCATCAACTTCTTCATGTCTACATTTTTATAATCTGGTGGTTGTTGACCCAGTGGGCTTCTGCCACACACACTTGGATACCTTTTTCTTTTAACAGTTTAAATGGATGTTTAGAGTTATAGCAGTTTTTACCATGTACATGCTCCATCTACATGTTGTACATGCAGAGTATTGATTGTCTGCATTTTTTTCCGGTATCACTCGTGCATGTATGATTCTTTAAGCTGGTTCTATTGTTATTTGTTTTATGACTTCGTTCATTTTGACTTGTCTTAGTCCTAGAACATTTCTGAGTGTTCCTTTTTACAGTGGCATTTGTTTTGGGCATAGTTGCCTTGGGCCTTGGTTGCGCACTTCATCATTGCACTGTTTCATTAGTGATGTTCTGTACATCCACTATTCTTACTTGCTATCGTCATTTGCTTACGGCTGCTACCTTGTTCTCTGGTCTTGGTTCACGTAGTCTTGACTTTGAGTACTTATGGGTATGAGCACTTGCATCTGGTGCATGTGCTATGTTCATTTCAGTTGTACTTCTTTTTATTGTTTAGTCTGGATTTATGTTCTGGTTCAAGCATAGGCCAGTTTCATTTGTGTTGTTATCACATTTGAGTTGAACCCGATTTCGGGGTTCGACCTTGTGATCATTTGTGACTTTCACTGAGCTTTTGTGTATATCATGCGATAGTGGCGAGGCAGTACACGCGTGCGTGTACTGCAGCCCTATCAGATTTGACAATTTAAATTGTTATTTCAATTGTTTGAATTAATTTGGTTTAATTTGCTGATTCTGTTGTAAATTGCCGTTTTTGGCAATTCGGATGTTTTCTAAATTATCTTTATTGATATTCATTTCATCTATCTTTGTTGATATTTTGAATCCGCTGATTTGTTGTTTAACATTGTTAGGTGTTATATTTACCGTTATCCGGTTCTCTTATTGAAGAGTTGGATATACGAGATTTCTGTGACTGTCGTCTATTTGATATTGATTATTATTGCTTCTGTAATAACCCGCTTTTCCGTACCCCTTGAATAGACACTAATCTCCATCTATTTACTCAAGGTGAACGAAAAACCGAACCATTAGGGTTTTAAAAGAAGAGGTAGAAGAAAAGATAGAAGAAAAGAGAATGAAGAAACAAAAGAACAACATCAGGACAGAAACAATATCAGAATCTCACATATCGCAGCGGAACAATATACAATAGATAATTACTAGTCTTTTAAAACAAAGAACTATATCAGTTTATACATACATCAATCATCAGAGTCAATATACAACAATGGACAGTTATATAACTTGTCCTCATACAGAATACACAGCGGAATAAATATATCAGATACGAATACTACGTCTCGCCATCCAGCTTGCTTCCAAAGCTCCAGAATATCCAGAATATCCTGATAATATAACTCTAGACTGCCCGTGTGGAAATTGGTGGGCACCCAGAGTTTAGAAGGGAACAATAAACTCCGAGTCAGTCATGGTGACTGGTGTGAGATCGTAAAACAGTTATGTTTCACAAAGAAAATAAAACAAATTCGCAATGCTTTTGGAAAATGAAACTACCATAAGACCTCCCGCCACATACACAATGCAAACGCAGAATTGGAGGAGATTTCTTCTTATGATAGTCAAAGATGCTTACTACGCAAAATCATTGGATTTATTATTATTAGTGCATAGTGCAGAAAAACATTTCGAAAGTATAATATTAATCTTAGCCAACATACGACCAGTATCGTATGCCTACTATAGCTACTATGTTCAATAGCAGGTTACCGCCACATTCCATAGCAGGTAATACAACCAAAACCGTACCAGGTTCGTATTGTTTCTTTGGATTTTCCAACAAACGGTCAGGCTAAGGAACTTCCTTTCCTCCTGCCGAATGGGATCGCCTCTGGCTGGACGTCCCGAGAGACAAACTGCTCTCTGCCAAACAAGGCCGGGTTACCCCTGTAACAGGTAACTCACGAATATGTCATCACCCGGTCCTTTGGGACCTTTATCCGAGCGCTCGATATCCAACATCACACATCATAAAGAAAGTGTATCCACATGAGTAAGTATCTGGGCTCCATACCATGATACCACCCCTTTCCAGAAGGAAATGCCATACCCTAAAGGGCGCGACCCTCATAACCTTGCCGCAACATTCCTGTTTCGACCATTTCCAGGTTGTGAGGCTCTGACGAAGTCTCGTCCACAAAGCTACGCTTTCTCAAAAAGCCCTGCTTCGGGTCAAACAAAATGATCAACCTATGATCATTAAGATATAAGATCAAACAAATGATCATATCACAAATGATCAAACACTGATCATTTTACAGCAACACTCAGTATGCCACGTTACCAAATTGGGATATATCGCTGATGAATTTCAACTACATAACCTCTGAGCTCGTACGTCTCAGAGAAGGGTGTTAAGCTAAGAGAATAAATTCTCCGCCACCAACAGAAATGTATTTGAAAGAAATCAGCTTTATATCTCAAATTGTAACGTCAGACACACAATCCATACAAGTCTGTTCCGGGATCGAACAGAACCGAAGGCACTTCTCACGAAGCCCTTGCATATCCGGATAAATTTCTAATCACGTCCGGACTTCCCGTCACTAAGGGTGATAAAACCTCTAAATCGGAGATCAACCGATGTAGAGTAACTCGACGGTAATCCTTCCGTTTTCAAAAATATCCGGTCTTCAACACCGGTCTTCAAATGCAATTCATAACGACGTATCACATATTCGGAATGGGTTATACGACCCCATGGTCCTTTCCCGGCTAACCCGAATAGTGAGCGCTTATTTAAAAATAAGTGTGGCATTCAATTTCATCCAATTCACAACAAATACCATTCTAAAGGTAATTATTGATAGTCGGTTATTTAACTATCAATAAAGATGCGCAACATCATCAGATTCCAAATAATATTCCAAATTATTTCATCTTCAAAAAATATCTTTACTAGATATATAGTTTCCACACTTAACCATTTGAAAACAATTTCAAATCAATTTCCACATTTCATTTTATCTTTGAAGATAAAATCTCAAAGCAGTTCATTTCATATTGGAAAAGCATTTCCACACTTATTTAATAATAAGTATTTCACAAAACATTTATTTTCAACATTTGAAAATATTCTATATACTTAAATCAAAATTAAGTATATGTTTCATTCTTTAAGGAAATCATTCTTTAAACACATTTTTTTTTTGAGTCAAAACGAATGTTACGTAAAACATCGTTACGACGACTCAAAATCACTAGTATAGGGATTCGAGATTAAGATAGGTATATAAATCCCAATACTACATAAAAACATTTCCTTTCGGAAATCATTTACTATAACAACAGTGTTATAGTCCACAATTTCCTTATTCCTCGAAAACGTCTATTTCAACAATAAATGTTGAAATCTATGATTTCGATAATTCACACGTTTTAAAACATCTTTTAAAACAATTAACTTCATTTTACAATATCGCTTTTCCAAAACTATCCATTTTACTTAACAATATATCCACTGTCCAAAATCGTGAATACACTTTACTAATTACATTTCACTATTTTCTACACATTTTATTTCAATAATAATTCGCTATCCAAAATCGCGAATATATCTCCTTTAATAATCTTCTATATTTAATTTATCAAATCCAATTGATCTCGAATTTATAAAACAACGTTTATAAATTCTATTTCTGTTTTTAATAACAACTTCAACTTACAAATCTTCTTTTTAATAATTCGATAAATATTCCATCTAAAGGTAAAAATCCAATTTATAAGTTAATCTCTTATAAATCTTTTATTCTACAGTTTCATCCATTTTACAACTTCACAATTTATAAATCTATAAATTTCATTCACTTACGGATTCCATAATATTTCATTTTTAACACTTATAAAATTCGTTTTATAAGTCCAATATTTTGATTTATAAAATATCAATTTTATAAATCTTTCTATACAAATCGTTTATAGTTATTCAAAAATCCCAACTTAAACCATTTTATAAATAAATCAACTTTTGTTTCAAAAACAACACTTCGGTTATATTTCACTAAAAATTATAACCTTTATAACTTTAAATTTTTACGTTTATAAATTGATTCAAAAATTCCGTAAAACGTATATTTTCAAAAATCACTTTAAAAACCCTTTTTAAAGTAAAAGTCGTTATTTTTACATTTCAAAACTGAATCCGATGATGCAACAACACCAATCAGTCCATCACAACAGTCAATATCATATATCATCATATGATAACAGAATATATCACAATATCTGTAAATAAATAACTACTAGTGAGGAATCCAGTTGGATCCCTCCAACCTGTTTCCCTGCATCCAAAGATGTTAGCACAATACCAATTCCGCTCCAGTACGGAATTATCGCGGTATATGGGTTTTAAAAAAATCCGCTTACTAACGGCGCAATAGGGTCTCATCCGCTATACGAGGCGGGAAATCAATCAATCCAATATATACATATGCCAATATGTATATATTGCTATATATAGATATATATCCTACTATATCTAATATCACATTCAATAGCAATCAAATAAATAACTGAAAATTCCACTTTTCAATTCTTGAGTGAGAAGATCTCACCGTGATTTTAATTCTGATTTCAGCGTTTATTTCGAATAAAATTAAACGGGCGTTTAATTTTACCCGAAATTAAAACTAGCTCCAAATGGCTCCAATTCAGTTCCATAGCGAAGAGCTCGACAAAACGAAGACAACGCAACTGGTTTCGTCGAATTCTGACCTCGTAGCAAAAAGTTACGATTTTTCAAAGTTTATACAATTTAATTTACATTTTTCTTTTTAAAATTTTTAAATCCCATACCATCCAGGCCGTTCATTTCATCTTGACCAGATCTGGCCGCTTCTCTATTTCTTCCCTCTTCCACGCGAAAGCTTCCCAGACCGAAGAACCCAATGCCACGTTCGAATATCCTTGAGGCCGAGCCACCACACGCGACCGAAAGTTGATCAATTTCCACCACCCCGAAGCCCTTCGTGTGAGCCACTCTCGGCTGTGATAGCTCGAAGCTCGGTCGAGCCATTAGCACAAAAAACGAGGGTGAATGGCCAGAGAACGCGGCCAGGTAGCACCTCCAATTGACGACGATAGGTCGAATCACCCGTTAGATCTACTCGTCTCTCCAAACTCTACAACATCCTAGTTGAAGTCGAAGTCTATCGGGGAGTGGATGAGGAGATAATTGAGGGGGAACGATGGAAGACGCCGGCCATTGATAATGAGGGAGGCGGCTGAAGATATTAGGGCAAGGGTTTGCTTAACAACGTATATATATATGTATATATATAATAATATTAAATTCATTTTAAAACGACTTTTCCAAACGATCTCCAAATCACACGTGCCGCCTGACGTTCGTAAGGTTTACCCCGCGTTCCGAACACAATGGAACAGGTTTCGGAAGCTAATTCGATCGTATGTGTGAGATATGGTAATAAACGATCAATTTAAATTAAACCGATTTAAACCGATTTCGAGGCGTTTTAATTTGTACCGGACAAACGGTAAATCCAAAAATTACGAAATTTGAAATCTTACAATAATATCACATTACGGATCCGATGAAACTGGTTTCGTCGAAATCCGAGACCTTTTGAAAAATGACTATTTTAACTCGACGATTTAAAATTAAAACGATATCGATGCGTTTCGAGCTGCCACGGTCAAATGACAACTCCGATTGATACGAAAATTGAAATCTGATAATAACTAACTATTACGGATCCAATGGAACTGGTCTCGTTCAATTCTGAGACTGTTCGAAAATTGGCTATTTTTCAGTCGACAATTAAATATTAAAATATTCGATTTTCACAAATTTACTCCAAATTCGATTCTGAAAGTTCTATAACCTTTCTATAACTTCAGTATGATTAAACAAAATTTTACAAATCATTTAAAATCATATTCAATCCAGATTTCAATTAATTCTGGAATTTCACTATTAAATTATTGATTTAATTATCCAATTAAACTCAATATTCGAATTTTAAATTATCCGACTTATTAATTCTACTTATTAATATTTAAAATCAATTACATATTCGAATTTTAATTATCAAAAATTCTGGGTCGTTACAGACTTCCCCCCTTAAAAGAATTTCGTCCTCGAAATTACAAGTTAGGAAGAAGATACAAAATCCGTTAACTTCCCAAAACAAACCGTTCAAATTAGATTTTCAAATCTGTTAAGTGTTTAACTTCTCCAAAATTCATAGTTAACTTCTCACAAAATCTTTACTAAGTTTTCAAATCATAACTTAGTTTTCAAAATTTCCAAATTTCTCTAAAATATTCTAACGCCTTAAATTTTCAGAAAATTTCGCCAGCGTCTCCTTTGCGCGGCTCGATCCGAAAAAAAAATGACAGTTTATATATATCACAAATATACATCCCATCAAGTGATGAGGCATCCCGTAGGGAAAAAGTGTAAAAGTACGATATTTAATCCGAGATATGTACCTTATTATTTATTTAGCGAGCGTATACGGCTAATATAGCGCGAAAGCGAGCTCCAAATGCGAAGCAACGCCATCCGCACCTACTAAACACTCAACAAACCATATGAGAACATGTAGATATGAAAATATAGTCAATATACATCATATAGCAACATAACTACATATTTCAATATAGCAAATGCAACAAAACAACAAATGCAACCATCATTCAATAAACATTCAACACTTTATAACCAAATCAATATAGATTCACTTCTCATTAACATTCATTGAATTGGTTTTCAATTTTAAATCATATTCGATTCATTTACATTGGATTTAATCAACATTCTCTTTCAATTAAATTAGTTTACATTCACTAATTCACATTCGTTCACTTCCAATTTGAATTTAATCACATAGCTTTCCAATTTGCTAATTCAATTTCATTAATACTTAATGAATTTATACACAATCAACTAACAATCAAATAACAACCAATGTATATTCAACACAACCAAATTATAAATTTTACATTCGATTTTGTTCAACACTTTTAAATTAAATTGACTTCCATTCAATTTATTTAATTTCTCAACTTCATTAGCTTTTAATGAATTAACACTTATATTCATTATTTCATATCAATACTTCACATTAGATTGATTAACATCCAATTCATTTATTCAATTCAATTCAATTGCTAATTCATTTAACAAATAAAGTTGAATTTCATTTATATAACTCAAGTTCACATTCATTTAATAAATTCCCTTTATTAATTTACTTTGATATCAAAATCAACTTCGTTCAACATTACTTAAGTTATATTCCAATTAAACATCATTTGTTTAAGTTAACTTAAGTTTCCACTTATAAATCCAAATTCAAATTTTAATCCTATTTAACTTTTACCAAGGTCAAATTTCTTCACTTATTCAAAATTCATATTAAATCCAGATTTCATATTCCACAATCTCAACTTAGATTTAATTGATTCACTTATACTTACTTAAATTTAACTTCATCCTTTAAGTTAAATTTATTCTATCAGAATTTAAATTATATAAGTTATCAATCCATTCAATTTCAGAGTCTTTTCAATCTTTCAAAACTATTTTGAAATCTGTTCAGATTTATCTTTTGAATTCCCAAAACAAAATCCAAAATTTCCCAATCAACTTTTATTTAAAATATTCTGGCAGCAATTCCTCTTTTGGAAACCCGAAAATGAATTCTAATGATGTGGCCATCATCATCAGGATTATTTTCCAGCGACCTGAAAAGAGTTTAGAGCTTTCATCACTCTAAAACATTTTTCCAAAATATCAAATCCTTTCAAAACACTTCTCTGGAATTTTATTTCAGATTATAAATCACAATTACAAATCTTTTACTTATATAACTTCACTTTATATATATAAGATTATTCCACAATTGTAAATCATATTAATTATAACTTCACCCTTTATAATTCATTCTTTTATACAATTTACTCTTTCACAATTGTTGTTTTAATTCAACTTATTCAAACAATCTTAAAAATCAATTCATATACACTTTAATAATTCAAAAAAAAATATTTCTTTATATACAAAATATAATCAAGGTAAAATTATTTCATTTACCCAATTTAAAACAATATCGTGCCGAATTGTTCTATATAAGTGTTTAGAGATCCCTATCGATAGAGTTGTACGGACAATACCGACCAGAATCCATATACCACTCAACAAACCAATCATCACAATATAAAACAATTTTATATTAACTAACAAATACGCACTCATATCTATTATTACACTCAAACTCATTCTAGAGTACTACTGACTCTATCTCTAATGAGTAACACCCAACAGAGCAGGGTTGTCGCTTAACCATATGCTCTGATACCAAATGTAATAACCCGCTTTTCCGTACCCCTTGAATAGACACTAATCTCCATCTATTTACTCAAGGTGAACGAAAAACCGAACCATTAGGGTTTTAAAAGAAGAGGTAGAAGAAAAGATAGAAGAAAAGAGAAAGAAGAAACAAAAGAACAACATCAGGACAGAAACAATATCAGAATCTCACATATCGCAGCGGAACAATATACAATAGATAATTACTAGTCTTTTAAAACAAAGAACTATATCAGTTTATACATACATCAATCATCAGAGTCAATATACAACAATGGACAGTTATATAACTTGTCCTCATACAGAATACACAGCGGAATAAATATATCAGATACGAATACTACGTCTCGCCATCCAGCTTGCTTCCAAAGCTCCAGAATATCCAGAATATCCTGATAATATAACTCTAGACTGCCCGTGTGGAAATTGGTGGGCACCCAGAGTTTAGAAGGGAACAATAAACTCCGAGTCAGTCATGGTGACTGGTGTGAGATCGTAAAACAGTTATGTTTCACAAAGAAAATAAAACAAATTCGCAATGCTTTTGGAAAATGAAACTACCATAAGACCTCCCGCCACATACACAATGCAAACGCAGAATTGGAGGAGATTTCTTCTTATGATAGTCAAAGATGCTTACTACGCAAAATCATTGGATTTATTATTATTAGTGCATAGTGCAGAAAAACATTTCGAAAGTATAATATTAATCTTAGCCAACATACGACCAGTATCGTATGCCTACTATAGCTACTATGTTCAATAGCAGGTTACCGCCACATTCCATAGCAGGTAATACAACCAAAACCGTACCAGGTTCGTATTGTTTCTTTGGATTTTCCAACAAACGGTCAGGCTAAGGAACTTCCTTTCCTCCTGCCGAATGGGATCGCCTCTGGCTGGACGTCCCGAGAGACAAACTGCTCTCTGCCAAACAAGGCCGGGTTACCCCTGTAACAGGTAACTCACGAATATGTCATCACCCGGTCCTTTGGGACCTTTATCCGAGCGCTCGATATCCAACATCACACATCATAAAGAAAGTGTATCCACATGAGTAAGTATCTGGGCTCCATACCATGATACCACCCCTTTCCAGAAGGAAATGACATACCCTAAAGGGCACGACCCTCATAACCTTGCCGCAACATTCCTGTTTCGACCATTTCCAGGTTGTGAGGCTCTGACGAAGTCTCGTCCACAAAGCTACGCTTTCTCAAAAAGCCCTGCTTCGGGTCAAACAAAATGATCAACCTATGATCATTAAGATATAAGATCAAACAAATGATCATATCACAAATGATCAAACACTGATCATTTTACAGCAACACTCAGTATGCCACGTTACCAAATTGGGATATATCACTGATGAATTTCAACTACATAACCTCTGAGCTCGTACGTCTCAGAGAAGGGTGTTAAGCTAAGAGAATAAATTCTCCGCCACCAACAGAAATGTATTTGAAAGAAATCAGCTTTATATCTCAAATTGTAACGTCAGACACACAATCCATACAAGTCTGTTCCGGGATCGAACAGAACCGAAGGCACTTCTCACGAAGCCCTTGCATATCCGGATAAATTTCTAATCACGTCCGGACTTCCCGTCACTAAGGGTGATAAAACCTCTAAATCGGAGATCAACCGATGTAGAGTAACTCGACGGTAATCCTTCCGTTTTCAATAATATCCGGTCTTCAACACCGGTCTTCAAATGCAATTCATAACGACGTATCACATATTCGGAATGGGTTATACGACCCCATGGTCCTTTCCCGGCTAACCCGAATAGTGAGCGCTTATTTAAAAATAAGTGTGGCATTCAATTTCATCCAATTCACAACAAATACCATTCTAAAGGTAATTATTGATAGTCGGTTATTTAACTATCAATAAAGATGCGCAACATCATCAGATTCCAAATAATATTCCAAATTATTTCATCTTCAAAAAATATCTTTACTAGATATATAGTTTCCACACTTAACCATTTGAAAACAATTTCAAATCAATTTCCACATTTCATTTTATCTTTGAAGATAAAATCTCAAAGCAGTTCATTTCATATTGGAAAAGCATTTCCACACTTATTTAATAATAAGTATTTCACAAAACATTTATTTTCAACATTTGAAAATATTCTATATACTTAAATCAAAATTAAGTATATGTTTCATTCTTTAAGGAAATCATTCTTTAAACACATTTTTTTTTTTTGAGTCAAAACGAATGTTACGTAAAACATCGTTACGACGACTCAAAATCACTAGTATAGGGATTCGAGATTAAGATAGGTATATAAATCCCAATACTACATAAAAACATTTCCTTTCGGAAATCATTTACTATAACAACAGTGTTATAGTCCACCATTTCCTTATTCCTCGAAAACGTCTATTTCAACAATAAATGTTGAAATCTATGATTTCGATAATTCACACGTTTTAAAACATCTTTTAAAACAATTAACTTCATTTTACAATATCGCTTTTCCAAAACTATCCATTTTACTTAACAATATATCCACTGTCCAAAATCGTGAATACACTTTACTAATTACATTTCACTATTTTCTACACATTTTATTTCAATAATAATTCGCTATCCAAAATCGCGAATATATCTCCTTTAATAATCTTCTATATTTAATTTATCAAATCCAATTGATCTCGAATTTATAAAACAACTTTTATAAATTCTATTTCTGTTTTTAATAACAACTTCAACTTACAAATCTTCTTTTTAATAATTCGATAAATATTCCATCTAAAGGTAAAAATCCAATTTATAAGTTAATCTCTTATAAATCTTTTATTCTACAGTTTCATCCATTTTACAACTTCACAATTTATAAATCTATAAATTTCATTCACTTACGGATTCCATAATATTTCATTTTTAACACTTATAAAATTCGTTTTATAAGTCCAATATTTTGATTTATAAAATATCAATTTTATAAATCTTTCTATACAAATCGTTTATAGTTATTCAAAAATCCCAACTTAAACCATTTTATAAATAAATCAACTTTTGTTTCAAAAACAACACTTCGGTTATATTTCACTAAAAATTATAACCTTTATAACTTTAAATTTTTACGTTTATAAATTGATTCAAAAATTCCATAAAACGTATATTTTCAAAAATCACTTTAAAAACCCTTTTTAAAGTAAAAGTCGTTATTTTTACATTTCAAAACTGAATCCGATGATGCAACAACACCAATCAGTCCATCACAACAGTCAATATCATATATCATCATATGATAATAGAATATATCACAATATCTGTAAATAAATAACTACTAGTGAGGAATCCAGTTGGATCCCTCCAACCTGTTTCCCTGCATCCAAAGATGTTAGCACAATACCAATTCCGTTCCAGTACGGAATTATCGCGGTATATGGGTTTTATAAAAATCCGCTTACTAACGGCGCAATAGGGTCTCATCCGCTATACGAGGCGGGAAATCAATCAATCCAATATATACATATGCCAATATGTATATATTGCTATATATAGATATATATCCTACTATATCTAATATCACATTCAATAGCAATCAAATAAATAACTGAAAATTCCACTTTTCAATTCTTGAGTGAGAAGATCTCACCGTGATTTTAATTCTGATTTCAGCGTTTATTTCGAATAAAATTAAACGGGCGTTTAATTTTACCCGAAATTCAAACTAGCTCCAAATGGCTCCAATTCAGTTCCATAGCGAAGAGCTCGACAAAACGAAGACAACGCAACTGGTTTCGTCGAATTCTGACCTCGTAGCAAAAAGTTACGATTTTTCAAAGTTTATACAATTTAATTTACATTTTTCTTTTTAAAATTTTTAAATCCCATACCATCCAGGCCATTCATTTCATCTTGACCAGATCTGGCCGCTTCTCTATTTCTTCCCTCTTCCACGCGAAAGCTTCCCAGACCGAAGAACCCAATGCCACGTTCGAATATCCTTGAGGCCGAGCCACCACACGCGACCGAAAGTAGATCAATTTCCACCACCCCGAAGCCCTTCGCGTGAGCCACTCTCGGCTGTGATAGCTCGAAGCTCGGTCGAGCCATTAGCACAAAAAACGAGGGTGAATGGCCAGAGAACGCGGCCAGGTAGCACCTCCAATTGACGACGATAGGTCGAATCACCCGTTAGATCTACTCGTCTCTCCAAACTCTACAACATCCTAGTTGAAGTCGAAGTCTATCGGGGAGTGGATGAGGAGATAATTGAGGGGGAACAATGGAAGACGCCGGCCATTGATAATGAGGGAGGCGGCTGAAGATATTAGGGCAAGGGTTTGCTTAACAACGTATATATATATATGTATATATATAATAATATTAAATTCATTTTAAAACGACTTTTCCAAACGATCTCCAAATCACACGTGCCGCCTGACGTTCGTAAGGTTTACCCCGCGTTCCGAACACAATGGAACAGGTTTCGGAAGCTAATTTGATCGTATGTGTGAGATATGGTAATAAACGATCAATTTAAATTAAACCGATTTAAATCGATTTCGAGGCGTTTTAATTTGTACCGGACAAACGGTAAATCCAAAAATTACGAAATTTGAAATCTTACAATAATATCACATTACGGATCCGATGAAACTGGTTTCGTCGAAATCCGAGACCTTTTGAAAAATGACTATTTTAACTCGACGATTTAAAATTAAAACGATATCGATGCGTTTCGAGCTGCCACGGTCAAATGACAACTCCGATTGATACGAAAATTGAAATCCGATAATAACTAACTATTACGGATCCAATGGAACTGGTCTCGTTCAATTCTGAGACTGTTCGAAAATTGGCTATTTTTCAGTCGATAATTAAATATTAAAATATTCGATTTTCACAAATTTACTCCAAATTCGATTCTGAAAGTTCTATAACCTTTCTATAACTTCAGTATGATTAAACAAAATTTTACAAATCATTTAAAATCATATTCAATCCAGATTTCAATTAATTCTGGAATTTCACTATTAAATTATTGATTTAATTATCCAATTAAACTCAATATTCGAATTTTAAATTATCCGACTTATTAATTCTACTTATTAATATTTAAAATAAATTACATATTCGAATTTTAATTATCAAAAATTCTGGGTCGTTACAGCTTCTGTGCATTAATAACTGAGTTTGAATTAGACTGACCCGTGTATTATTTTCTTTTGAATTTAATACTCGGGTCAGACCCGAGTTATTTCAGGTTGTAGATTTTCTTCTTTGAGTTGCTGTTCAGGATTTGAAGACTTTTCACATCCTCTGAAGTTGTCAGTGTCATTTTGTAGCAGTCGTGTCAGTGTATAGAACGATATGTATTCATGTATATTAGTTGATAATGTACTTGTATATATAACTTCTAGAGTCGACAGTTGTAGTTGTATCATATGTATTGTGTCAACTATGTATTAACTGACATCAGTTATATATATATGAGACTTTTGTTTTATCTGTGTTCCGCATTTATATTATCTGTGTTATTGTTATATCTAATGTCCTAAACTATTATGAACTATCGTAGTTTGTTTTATACTGATAATTGGATATGTCGATGGGAGTAAAATATACCACTCCTATCGAGATAACCAATATTAGTGTAAGGCAAATTACAGATGGTCGCTCCTATCCAGCCTTATTCTTCGTAATAATAGACAGTATTTCTTTTAATACTCTTTGTTATTATGAGCATAGAGGTGGGGCGTCACAGTTGGTATCAGAGCTTAGGGTTTATGGACATAATATAAAACATAACTTGGATGGAACATATGTTACAACTATTGGTCGATGTTTTATTTGTACTTTGAGTCAAAACTAAAGTTTTGAAATTTGGATGAAATTTTTAAATATCTTTATTTAAAAATAATAGTGAAATTGTGTTCTGATGATATGATTGATTTGTGTTCTATTTATCAGAGTGCGCAGCGGAAACAGTGAAACCGTCTTCGCTGAGTACAACTGATAATCTTTTTGATTTAAAAATCAAAATACGAAATCGATATGAATTTCAATTGTTGTTTACATAGCTGTAATTATTTTGTTTCTTTGAGAATTTCGAATCCGAATTGAGGATTCGAAGAAATTGCAGTTATGTGATTTTTGTTGAAATTTCCGCTGGCTTTCTTTTGTATTAATCATCTATTGATTAGATTTTTGCTGTTTTGAATTATCTTCATTGAAGATACAATTGAATGATTTCTTTGTTCATTCTGTAGTACGTGCAAAAATTTGAATTGCACGTTACTGCATTTATTTACGTTGAACCGATGCTGGTTATGAGACGTATTTTGTTGCCGTTATTTTTGTAACGGGATTTTTACACCAATGCTAGATTTTTGAAGCATGGTGTTTTGTTGACAATTTTAATGAATGAAAATTCACTGATGTCACATTTAGATGTGAATTATTTTGATGAGATATTTGATGTTTTAAAATTACTGTTGCTTTGACTTTAGTAACAGTCAAACTTTTAAAAGTGGATTTTCAAGCGGTTATACCGCAATGCTGATTTGTAACCGTTTTTACGGTATTTTGAGAAGTACAATTTCCTTATCGAAATTGTTACTGATTTGCTGCTTGAATCACGTGATTGGAAAATCGTTTTAAAATGAAAATTGTTTTATAAATTTTTAACAGTTTACGTTTTCAAAAGAATGAGAAAGCGACTTAAACGATTCAGCAAAATCGAGGATTATGACCCCTTTCTTTTACTGTTTCGCTTAACTCCGGACTTGTCCAGTTGAGAATGTGAATTGTTATTTTTACAAAATAAATAAAATTGTTTTCAGAAATTTTAACAGTTTGCGCTTTCAAAAGAATGAGGAAGCGATTTAAACGTTTCAGCAAAATCGAGGACTATGACCCCTTTCTTTTACTGATTCGCTTAATGCCGGACTTGTCCGTTTGAGAATGTAAAGTGTATTTTTACAAAATACACAATTTTGCACTTTCAAGGAAACGATGAAGTGATTTAAACGATTTAGCAAAAGTGCGGAGTATGGAACCACACTTTTACTATTTCGGTTAATTCCGGACTCGTTAATTGAATATCTGTTGTTTTGATGAATTTGATGATTTCACACTTTCAAGGAAACGATGAAGAGAATCAAACGATTTAGTAAAACACGTGGTATGGGACATGTGCGTTTGCTATTTCGGTTAATTCCGGACTCGTTAATTGAAACATTTTGATGCTTTCGTGTGCTTTCGAGCCACTATGAGGACCTTCGGGTCATTTGTTGGGCTTTCGGGCCACTCTGCGGACCTTCGGGTCAAATACCAGTACTAGACCTTCGGGTCACTCTACGGACCTTCGGGTCAATCTGATGGGCGCCAAAATTATGTTGAGTACTTGGTAGGCTTCGGCCATTTGTTGTTGCACGTGCGGCGAATTAAAAACTCGCCATCTGATGGGATCGATCCAAGCTTTTATGTTGATTTTCTAGACTTCTTAATTGATTTCTAGATATTTGTTGTTTCCAATTATCTGCAGGTAATTGGATATTTGTTGATATGAGTTCTGATTATCGTTTTTGATAATCGGATATTTGTTGTTTCTAATTATCGCTTGTGATAATTAGATATTTGTTGATGTGAGTTCTGATTATCGTTTTTGATAATCGGATATTTGTTGATTCTAATTATCGCTTGTGATAATTAGATATTTGTTGATGTGAGTTCTGATTATCGTTTTTGATAATCGGATATTTGTTGATTCTAATTATCGCTTGTGATAATTAGATATTTGTTGATATGAGTTCTGATTATCGTTTTTGATAATCGG
Organism: Allium fistulosum; assembly: GCA_030737815.1. Taxonomy (NCBI): domain Eukaryota; kingdom Viridiplantae; phylum Streptophyta; class Magnoliopsida; order Asparagales; family Amaryllidaceae; genus Allium; species Allium fistulosum. Next base: position 169,782,369 of record CM060904.1, on the reverse strand, counting down.
ATATTTGTTGTTTCTAATTATCGCCTGTGATAATTAGATATTTGTTGATATGAGTTCTGATTATCGTTTTTGATAATCGGATATTTGCTGATTTGAGATTTAATTATCGCTTTTGATAATTAAATATTTGCTGATTTGAGATTTAATTGTCGCTTTTGATAATTAAATATTTGCTGATTTGAGATTTAATTATCGCTTTTGATAATTAAATATTTGCTGATTTGAGATTTAATTATCGCCTTTGATAATTAAATATTTGCTGATTTGAGATTTAATTATCGCCTTTGATAATTAAATATTTGCTGATTTGAGATTTAATTATCGCTTTTGATAATTAAATATTTTCTGATTTGATATTTAATTATCGCTTTTGATAATTAAATATTTGCTAATTTTGGATTTAATTATCGCCTTTGATAATTAAATATTTGCTGATTTGAGATTTAATTATCGCTTTTGATAATTAAATATTTGCTGATTTGAGATTTAATTATCGCTTTTGATAATTAAATATTTGCTAATTTTGGATTTAATTATCGCTTTTGATAATTAAATATTTGCTGATTTGAGATTTAATTATCGCTTTTGATAATTAAATATTAGTTGATTTGAGATTTAATTATCACTTTTGATAATTAAATAGTTACTGATTTGAGGTTTAATTATCGCTTTTGATAATTAAATATTTGCTGATTTTGGATTTAATTATCGCTTTTGATAATTAAATATTTGCTGATTTGAGATTTAATTATCGCTTTTGATAATTAAATATTAGTTGATTTGAGATTTAATTATCACTTTTGATAATTAAATATTTACTGATTTGAGATTTAATTATCGCTTTTGATAATTAAATATTTGCTGATTTTGGATTTAATTGTCGCTTTTGATAATTGAATATTTACTGATTTGAAATTTGATTATCGTTTTTGATAATCGAATATTTACTGATTTGAAATTTGATTATCGTTTTTGATAATCGAATATTGTTGATTTGAAATTGGATTACCGTTTGGGGTAATTAAATAATAGTTGATTTGTTTCTGACTATCGTTTGGATAATTAGATGGTTGCTGATTTTATTGATATGAGATTTTCTAGTTTTTATTGATTCTAGATTACGTTGATTGTATTGAATTGCTGTTTTCTATCTATCTTTATCTCTATTGATAGTTAGAGTTTGTTGATTATGAAGTTCGTGTTTTCTAGTTATTTGTTGAATAACTAGATATTTACGATTTTACGATTTGTGATTTGTGTTTTCTAATTTCTTTGTTAATAATTAGATTTTGCTGTTTTCTAATTATCGTATCGATAGTTAGATATGGCTGTTTTGTGAATTTCCTTTATGGAATTGAAAGATTTCTTTGGCGTTCGTGTTTTGATCTTTATTTCTAGCTTAACCAGTTGTGGTAGAAAAAAAAAATTTGTTATCGACAACCTTAATTATCAAAATTGCGGGGACGCAATTTTTATAAGGAGGGGAGTCTGTAACAACCCGAGGTTTCACATTAATTAATTTCGTCAGTAAACGATTAATCTGTGGGATAATTGATGTTAAGTGTTTTAATCAGTGTAAATCCTTTTACAATTCATTAAGGGTTTGTGGGCTTTGAATACTGGCCCAAGTTTTGGGATGCTGTGATAATTTAATAAGGCCAGTACTCGTTTTTTTTTCCCATCGATTCATTTTTCGCTAACCCTAATTAAATCAAACGAAAGAAAAATAAATGGCGGATGCTTCGCTCCTTTCGTACGCCTCCCCAGAATTAGGGCTTTTGATCTCGAAGGCGTTGACTTTGATTCGCTCCAGCGAAGGTTGGACTCGTTGCTTCTCTCGATCAATTACAGAGGTGAGTAATTATAGTTACTCACATCTAATTCAGTTTTGGTGATTCCTCTGAATTTGTTGACTTCGTGTAATCTGATGGGCACGGATTTGATTTATTTCGTGAAAATTACGGCTTGTTCGATCTTGACTTTGAACAGTTCATTTTCGTTCTTATTACCTTCGATGTGATATTGTCTTGGTTCATTGTCATATTGCTGGAGTGACTTCGACATTGACTTTTGTAGTAGGTTCCTTACTTTTCAATTGTTGCTTTGAGTTTGAACTGCTACCTTGAATTCTATAACATGTTTTACTTCGGCCTTGCCACTGTTTCGAATTGTGAGTTAATTGATTTTCTGAATTTCGTGGCAGTGGGTTTTGATATTCGTTGTGACAGTGTTTATATTATGGTTTGTAGCCATCCTGTATTGCTTGATTTAAAACTCTGGTAATTTCATTTTGAAATTGGAATTGATAAAAAGTAATTTTGTAAATGTAAAATGGGATTCGACATTGTCGTGTTGGCTTTATTTGAACTACCTGTATCACCGCTTATACTGGTGCTTCTTCATTTTGATTTAGACATGTATGTATATTTATATGTGTGCATACCTGCGTTTTCGATGTTGGTATCGCATGCCTCCTTAACTGTGTTCACAGTGTTGTTCCTTGTACTCGAATTGAACTGTGGTTTCACAGTGTCGAGTTGTACACATATGTGTATTTTTGTGTTCATTTGTTTCTTGATCATTTTTATACTACAGTTTGGTCGTACTGATCATTCTTGTATACATACTGGAGAAATTTCACTGATTCGAACTATGCCCTGTCTAGTTCAATGGATCTGCATTTTTGATTTTTGACTTTGTCGTTGTTGTGACTTCGGCCTTTATGTCTCTGACATGTTTACTGTCACCTGACTTCGATTGGTTAAACCTGTTGGCTTCTCTATTGTAGGTTTAACCCGATGCTTGAAATGCAGTTTTATCACCATGTTGCCTCGATGCCTTTCACTTCAACTTACTGTTGTACCATGATTTGTGAACTTGCCTTAAGTATATTTTGGAGTTAGTTTACATGAGGATAATTAGTTGTTTTTGTTTGACGCTTCACTGCTGTCTGCATTTGGATAACTCATGGCTTGATTGAGTTGTTGCCATCTGTTGGCATCAACTTCTTCATGTCTACATTTTTATAATCTGGTGGTTGTTGACCCAGTGGGCTTCTGCCACACACACTTGGATACCTTTTTCTTTTAACAGTTTAAATGGATGTTTAGAGTTATAGCAGTTTTTACCATGTACATGCTCCATCTACATGTTGTACATGCAGAGTATTGATTGTCTGCATTTTTTTCCGGTATCACTCGTGCATGTATGATTCTTTAAGCTGGTTCTATTGTTATTTGTTTTATGACTTCGTTCATTTTGACTTGTCTTAGTCCTAGAACATTTCTGAGTGTTCCTTTTTACAATGGCATTTGTTTTGGGCATAGTTGCCTTGGGCCTTGGTTGCGCACTTCATCATTGCACTGTTTCATTAGTGATGTTCTGTACATCCACTATTCTTACTTGCTATCGTCATTTGCTTACGGCTGCTACCTTGTTCTCTGGTCTTGGTTCACGTAGTCTTGACTTTGAGTACTTATGGGTATGAGCACTTGCATCTGGTGCATGTGCTATGTTCATTTCAGTTGTACTTCTTTTTATTGTTTAGTCTGGATTTATGTTCTGGTTCAAGCATAGGCCAGTTTCATTTGTGTTGTTATCACATTTGAGTTGAACCCGATTTCGGGGTTCGACCTTGTGATCATTTGTGACTTTCACTGAGCTTTTGTGTATATTATGCGATAGTGGGGAGGAAGTACACGCGTGCGTGTACTGCAGCCCTATCAGATTTGACAATTTAAATTGTTATTTCAATTGTTTGAATTAATTTGGTTTAATTTGCTGATTCTGTTGTAAATTGCCGTTTTTGGCAATTCAGATGTTTTCTAAATTATCTTTATTGATATTCATTTCATCTATCTTTGTTGATATTTTGAATCCGCTGATTTGTTGTTTAACACTGTTAGGTGTTATATTTACCGTTATCCGGTTCTCTTATTGAAGAGTTGGATATACGAGATTTCTGTGACTGTCGTCTATTTGATATTGATTATTATTGCTTCTGTGCATTAATAACTGAGTTTGAATTAGACTGACCCGTGTATTATTTTCTTTTGAATTTAATACTCGGGTCAGACCCGAGTTATTTCAGGTTGTAGATTTTCTTCTTTGAGTTGCTGTTCAGGATTTGAAGACTTTTCACATCCTCTGAAGTTGTCAGTGTCATTTTGTAGCAGTCGTGTCAGTGTATAGAACGATATGTATTCATGTATATTAGTTGATAATGTACTTGTATATATAACTTCTAGAGTCGACAGTTGTAGTTGTATCATATGTATTGTGTCAACTATGTATTAACTGACATCAGTTATATATATATGAGACTTTTGTTTTATCTGTGTTCCGCATTTATATTATCTGTGTTATTGTTATATCTAATGTCCTAAACTATTATGAACTATCGTAGTTTGTTTTATACTGATAATTGGATATGTCGATGGGAGTAAAATATACCACTCCTATCGAGATAACCAATATTAGTGTAAGGCAAATTACAGATGGTCGCTCCTATCCAGCCTTTTTCTTCGTAATAATAGACAGTATTTCTTTTAATACTCTTTGTTATTATGAGCATAGAGGTGGGGCGTCACACCCAAGCACACCACAAACCCGACCTTCCCTTTTCTCTCCACCATCAGTCGCCTACTTCACTGCCGTACACCACCACTGCCTCTTGAAACCCGCGCCAACCCAGTCAGGCCCCAAGCCCATTCACCCACGTCCCTCTCTCCTTCACATTGCGACAGCACCAACCATTGGCCTGCTACTCCACACCACCTATGACCGATCACCCTCCACCTGACAGTGCCGCCATCACCTTCATTCCGCCGAACACACTGACTAGCAGCGCCCCCACAGCCATGCAAAACCCAACGCCGAAAACCCCTGCCAAACCCAAGTGATTCACCATCCACTCTCGGCAGCCAATCCACCATCAGCCTTGTACTTTATGCGCAACCTCACTTCCACCTATTTTCGAGTTTAGCCACCATCTGCAGCCTTCTGTTGCTTTATAGAAAGGTATGTATATATATTATATATTTTAAAGTATCAAAGTTTTGTAAATATGTTATAACAATATATATATATATATATTTTATGTTTATTTTTCTACAACATCAAAGTCTTGTAAATTTGGTTTCATGTATCATGAGAAATGATATAACAATATATATATATATGAATATAAGGTTTGCTTATTTTCATTGAACGTGTATATATATAACATATGTTTAAAGTATTTTCGAATTTGGAGATGTATAAATAGTGGGTTTAAATAAATGTTGAGAAAAGAGAAGGAATATATATATATATATATAATATGGAGATTTTATTTTAAATATGCATTTTAAAATTGAATATTGAAAAAAAAAATGCATTTCATTCTAGTTTCTATCAAGCTGATTTTGATTCGTTTCATCAATTCCTAATTATCAACTTTGTTCGTCGAATCCGTGTTCACCTTGCTTTGCTTTGAGATTTGTCATTTGGATTGGTCGATTGTCGAGTTCGTGATTCAATTCGTGGCTTGTCGTATTGTCTAATTTCTCTAGCCTCAAATGGTGAGAATTCACTCATGATTAACATTCTTATATTTTAGTAAATTTAATTCACATGAAATGACAATTGAAATATGTTGTTAAATGTGAATTGTTAGTTATTTAATTATTAAATATGATATGCTATTATCTGCAATTGTTTACTTATGACATATGACACCATAACCTGTTGTATATATTATATTTGAATTATATATGCCTGCTATTGATATGTATGTCATTTTATAATATTATTTTATTGTTCTCACTCAACAAGATCCATGTTAGTTTAGAAACTCCTTATGGGTTGAAATGATACATACCCGAACGATCTTATATATTAGGGGAAAATCGTTATGGGTTGAAATGAAAAACCCAAGCGATTTTCATTGATTTTGAAATTTTGGGATTGCAGGTTGAAATGATATATACCCGTAAATTTAAATTATTGCGGATTGAAATGATAAATATCCGTATCACTTGACCATAGGATAAAAAATAATTTACGGACACCGTTGGTTTATTTTGAAAAATGATTTCCAAGGTTTTGAAAGGAAATATTGATTTTTAAAATATAATATATATATAATTTATTTTTGTATGTGTAAAATTTAGGATTTTAAAAAAATTGGATATTTAAATTTACAATTTAGTTTTGAAAATATAAATTTAAAGATTTTACTTATAATTTTATTATTTTAAATATATTAATTAAGATTTAATATAAAATAAGGTTTAATATATAAATAAATATAATAATAAAATTTGATTTAATTAGTATATATAATATGTTTAAGTATTTATGTAAATTTTATATTTAAAAAAATTAGATTTTTGTAATAACTTTAATAAAATAAAGGTTGGAAAGATAAATTGAGTTGACTTGTAATTTGATTAATTAAGAATTGAAGTTAAATAAGTATTAAATTGAATGTTATTGACTTTGAGATTTTTAAAGGTATGAAATTTATAACTTGATAACTTGAGTTTGATAAGGGTGATTTAAGAAATATTTAAAAAATATAATTGAAGTTAGATATTTAATTTTGATTTAAATTTGTAATTAGAGGATTTATTTAAATGTTATTAAAAATGATCAAGTGAATATTTTCAAATTCAAATAAAAATTAAAGTTGGATTTTGAAATATAAATGAAATATATCAAATTGAGTTATTGTAATTTTTTTGAATATTTAAACTTTGAAACCTTTTGAATTGGAAGTGGTTTAAATTTGTAGTTCAAACCTGGATTTGAAATTGATATAAATTAAAATGGATTTAATGAGAATTTGAATTGAACCTTCAAACTTTTCAATTGAAATCGTTGAACTGAGATTGATTTAAATTGAATTTTGGAACTACAGTTGATTTGAATTGATTTGTGAAATTGGAAGAAACAATTCTAATTTGAAAATTTATTTTAGTATATAAATTATTTTCAATATATAAACTATTTTAATATACAATCTATTTTAATCTATAACCTATTTTAAATATAAACTATTTAATTTATAACTACTATATATATAAACTATTTTCAATATTATAAAACTGTTTAGGTTGGAACTGTTATGATCTAGAATTAATGGATTTAAATGTGAATATTTTGATATAATGATTTCGGAAATGAATATGATTTAAAGTGATTTGATTTCGAAATGAATATGATTTAAAGTGATATGATTTCGAAGGTGAATATGATTTCGAAAGTGATAAAATTTTGAAATGAATATGATATTTTGAAACAAAGTATGAACTTTTTGAAATGTTTATAAAATTGATTTTATAAAATGACCTCAGTTGGAAATAAGTGTTTGGTTGATAAAGAGACTGGGATCAGATATTGTCATACTCTCTACCAATACCAAAAACTACTTTAACAACTGTGTACATGGTGGAGATTCTAGAATGAAGTAGGATGGTTTGGCGACGTCTATATGAGGTATTAACGCAGCCCTGACTCCCGTGAGTCAGCTTGATGTGGCTAAAACAGGAGCTATATCGGGCCAAGTGAGGTCACACCTCCGATCGGGCACATTTCTTCGATACCATTCTATTACTTTGTAATTTGATTGGGTGCACCTTTGATTTGGTAGTGTGTCTCGAGGTGGGCGGTAGTAGCTTCTTTGCATTACCACCGGTCCAGGAGTGCAAAACGGTAGAATCCTACCCTAGGCATTGCCTCGTGTGCCTGTCACATGCCTTATCGCGCCCTCTACGAGTTTGTTTTGTACCGTACCTATGGAGTGCTACCCGAGTATCCCATCAGTTTGGTGGGGCTTACAGTATCTATATAGACTACGGGAATATATATAAATATGTTAAGAGGGATAAGGGTAACGCCTTAACACTATTTTAATAGTTTACTTTAGTATAGACATTGTATATGTAGTGTATGTACTATGTATGTAGATAGTTTAATGGATCCTTAAAGGATGGGAATACAAACATCCTTTAAGTTATTTTGTATTTCGGTTGACATTTCACTTGAGTTGAATTTACTGGTATAAGAATGTTAATCCTGACTCGAGTGTTTTGTGTTTTGCTTTATGCTCGGGTCAGATTGAGTGTCACAGCATTTGAGACTCGCCTTTGGAGTTTGAAGCTTTGCTTGAAGATCTGTCTTATATTTGTTCAGCTTTTTTCTATTTCAGTTGTTCCCAGTTTATGTTCAGACTTTTCATTTGCTTTGTATTGAGACTTCTATGTATTAGATTTCTGTTGTTTTTTGTTCAGACTCTGATGTTTATATAGTAGCTTTATGAACTACTGTCTTTCTATTCCGCCGCTTATTATATTACTCTATGTCTGTGATTCTGTGATCGATTTATTTACTGTATATGCTGAGTTTTGCCAAATATAAATTAACAATCTATTGGTTTGAGCAATTAAAGTCTTACATGAGTGGATGATTGTCGATTTGAATGGTTCGAAATGGCAAGTCGTTACAGTTGGTATCATGGCCAGGTTTAGGCAAAACTTAGTATATGAAGTAAAACTCATTAGAGATATGGTACTAATACCCTATAATGAGTAAATTAATTGTAGAATCATCTTCATTCGAGCTTGAAATTCTTTGTTGTGATCCTCTTTGATTTGGATTTCTTTTGAATTTTGGAATGGTTCCTTTGTTTTGAAATCCATTCTTGTCTCTTCCTATTTGTGTCCTTGATACTGGAGCATCCCATAGCTTCACTCCTTTTGATCTCTATAATAAAATTTGAGCATCGTGCCACCTCAATTGGCAACTTCATCCTTATGTGTAACTAATTCCATCGGCGGTTCCGCCAACCTAAGTATGATTTGTAAAGGGGTGAAACTTCTTTACAACAACCGTCGATTCATCGGAGATTTCTACGTCCTCGGTTTTGATGATGTTATTCCTTGCAAAGCCCGAACTGTTCCTTTAGTAGACAACTCGGGTAATTCTCTTGTGATTTAATGTCGAATGCCTTAGGATTATGCAGATAGTTTTATCTTTCCACTTGATTCTCAGCCGAATGATCTTGACTCCACTTCGATAGTCTGGAATTATCCTGATGTTTTGTTGAAGTCATTTCTCTCCCTCCCAAGCAGAAAATTTAATTCCACATCAATCTAATTCCCAGAGCTTGACCTGAAGTCCTTCTTCTCGGACGAATAGTTTCCTTGAATGGTTAGTCATCTCTTTGGATTAACCAATTTGTTATGCATTCTTCATCAATCTTTTGAATCACGTTTTCCACGATGTTCTCAACAAGTATGTTCTGGTCTTCGTAAATGATATTCTCGTCTTCTCTAAGTCTCGGTTGACCCGGTTAAGGTCACCCGCGATCAATATAGATCTGTCCATCTTCCCTCTTTCGTAATTTATCTTATCTTCCTTTTCGAGCTATTCTTCTTAATTAGAATTCTCTTCGATTAGGGTCCCTCTAAATTTGAACCTTTATCCTTGTTCTAGAATCCATTCTTGAATCATCCAATGAGAGAACGTATTTGTAACTGATATAAAATATTTTATATTGTGTTGTTTGAATTGTTAAGTTTGATTTGGGGTTTCGAATGATTCGTCAGGCCAACGCTATCGATAGGAATTCCAAAACATTTGTACAGAGCAAACTGACACAATATTGTTTTCGAAATTGGTAAATGAAATAATTTTATATATGATTATAATTTATATATATAAGTATAATTATATAAAATTAGATAGTTAAATGAATTGGTTGTTAGAAATGATAGTACTGATATCATTTATTGTTTTGTCAACATTCCTAAACCAATAACTATTGTTGTATGTTATGAAATTTTTAAAACATGGTTTATAAATATGATTTGCAAATAAAATGAATTTAAATTAAGGATTTGAAAATTAAATTTTATGTGTTTTCTAAATTCGGCTTTCAAAGTTTTGGAAATTGTATTATTTGAAAGTATTTTCATAAGAAAATTAGTTCCAAAGAATTTTAAAAGAAGTAAGTCGGTACTCTCCTCTTTTGTCGCTGGAAAATAATTTCGGTGATGACTATAACTTTATCGACATTCATTTTCGAGTCTCAAAGTGGGGAGACAACTTAGTAGCTTTGCTACACTTTTGTTTTGGAAAATAGATTTGATTTGAATTTCTTGAGTGTGATTTGATGTGTGTACATATATATATATATATATATATATATATATATTTATTCCAAATGGTTTGAAGTGAATCTGAAAGTTTAACTCTTAAATTCTATGTTAAGTGATGGTTTCAAATTTTTGAAGGGAAGCAAATTTTTTGAATAATTGGAGTGTTTAAAATGAGAAATGGAATTTAAACAACTTGAAACAGTTGAACTAGGATAAAATTTATATGTATAATACTCAATTGCATTCTACAGCATATATAACTTACCTGAAATTTTCAAAAAGTTAAAAAGTGGTATGAATATGTACTTGAAGGTTATACAAAAGAAACTTAAGTAATAAAATGTTTAAACTAAATTTTGCGTAATTGAAATGTTGAAAATAAAAGGTAGATTTGTATAGTGCTCAATTACACTCAGTTATATTAATAAAACTTACCTAGAAAAGTTTGAATGTAATTGAATATGTAATTGAATAATATACAATATAAATGTAAGTAATATGGTATCCAAAAATGAAATTTATATGATTTGAAATTAATTGTTGTATCTTGTGCTATGTATTTCGAATCTATCTTTCTTTTTGGTTGTTTCAGTTCTCCTATCTCGTTCCTTTTGGGGGATGAAAAGTTTTGAGTGGGGGAGTGTGTAACGACCCGTTAATTTTAACGTTTTATTCATGTAATTAACTATATTTTTCTTGAAATTAAGAAATAAAATTTTGCAATGGAAATTTGATATTTGGAATACGTCTATTTGAACGCAGCAAATGTTAGATTTTCATCAGAGAATATGGAAGTTATTTTGTTGTGTAATTTTTTAAAATTTAAATCAGTTAAATTGATGAAAATAAAATATTTTCGAAATATGAATATTTTATATAATAAAAATGTAAATCATTTTCTGAGTGAGACGTCATATTTCGTTTCGCCAAATTTGGAATGCTATAGCCCCATTTATCTTATTTTCGGCAAATTAGCAACAGTTTGGCAGCGAATATCGAGTTTTGATAGAATGGTCATATCGCTCATATCTTTGTACCATTATGTTTAAATCGTCGTGCTGATCTCCGCAGTATATTCATTTGTGTAGTTTGGTGTCCGGTACGCGGTGAAATTGGCAGAACGATTTGCCGTATCGGTTCCGTATTTGGGGTTTTTGGTTTGCTATGCCCTTTCATCTATCTGCCGTGTCAATCAATAGCCATCTGCTTTATTTATTGTTCAAAATTCAATAGTCTGTCTTTCACTATTCCATTGAATTAAATATTTATACTGGTTCATCTTCTCTACCTTGTCTCTTCGTGGTTCACGTTCATGCTTTTGAAAAATGGAAATATAAAATAAGTTTATATCTGCTTCTAATATCCATCTTCTCCTTCTTTTGTGAACTGCTCTCCCATTTTTCTCCTCCTCCATTTTCGTTCTTTGACCATTCATGGAAAAAAAATACATATATATTATACATATAGAAGTATATGTATATTTGTGATCGAGCTCGTTCTTTTGCATGCGACCTGCTTCTTCCCATTTTTTATCTTTGCCGAGCTGCTTTATCCGCCCAAACCGCCATGTGTTAGCACCTCGCTCACCCATTCAAACCGCCAAAGCCTCCACCGATTCACCACCATCCCACGTCTTCTGCTTTGAGCTCACGCAAGCAGCCTCAGATGCCTTCACTCCACCTATCTCCGTAGCGACTGATCCAAGCACACCACAAACCCGACCTTCCCTTTTCTCTCTACCATCAGTCGCCTACTTCACTCCGTACATCACAAATGCCCCTTGAAACCCGCGCCAACCCAGTCAAGCCCCAAGCCCATTCACCCACGTCCCTCTCTCCTCCATATCGCGACAACACCAACCATTGTCCCGCAACTCCACACTACCTATGACCGATCACCCTCCACCTGACAGTGCCGCCATCACCTTCATTCCGCCGAACCCACTGACCAGCAGTGCCCCCACAGCCGTGCAAAACCCAACGCCATAAACCCATGCCAAACCCAAGTGATTCACCATCCACTCTCGCCAGCGAAGCCACCATCAGCCTTGTACCTTGTGCGCAACCTTACTTCCACCAATTGCCAAGCTTAACCACCGTCTGCAGCCTTCTGTTGCTTTATAGAAAGGTATGTATATATATTATACATTTTAAAGTATCAAAGTTTTGTAAATATGTTATAACAATATATATATATATATATATATGAATATATATTATATGTTTATTTTACTACAACATCAAAGTTTTGTAAATTTGGTTTCATGTATCATGAGAAATGATATATATAAATATATATATGAATATAAGGTTTGCTTATTTTCATTGAACATATATATATAACATATGTTTAAAGTATTTTTTGAATTTGGAGATGTATAAATATTAGGTTTTAAATAAATGTTGAGAAAAGAGAAGGAATATATATATACATAATATGGAGATTTTATTTTAAATGTGTATTTTAAAATTGAATATTGAAAAAAAAATATGCATTTCATTTTAGTTAATATCAAGCTGATTTTGATTCGTTTCATCAATTCCTAATTATCAGCTTTGTTCGTCGAATCTATGTTCACCTTGCTTTGCTTTGAGATTTGTCGTTTAGATTGGTCGATTGTGGAGTTCATGATTCAATTCGTTGCTTGGCGTGTTGTCTAATTTCTCTAGCCTCGAAAGGCGAGCAATCTCTTACGATTAACATTCTTATATTTTAGTAAATTTAATTCAAATGAAATGACGATTGAAATATGTTGTTAAATGTGAATTGTTAGTTATTTAATTGTTAAATATGATATGCCATTATCTACAATAGTTTACCTATGATATATGACACCATAACCTATTGTATATATATTATATTTGAATTATATATGCCTGCTATTGATATGTATGTCTTTTTATAATTTTATTTTATTGTTCTCACTCTACAAGTTCCCTGTTAGTTTAGAAATTCCATATGGGTTAAAATGATACATACCCGAACGATCTGATAGATTAGGGGAAAATCATTATGGGATGAAATGATAAACCCAAGCGATTTTCATTGATTTTGAAATTTTGAGATTGCGGGTTGAAATGATATACACCCATAAATTTAAATTATTGCCGATTGAAATGATAAATATCCGAATCACTTGACCATAGGATAGAAATTTATATACGGGCACCGTTGGTTTATTTTGAAAAATGATTTCCAAGGTTTTAAAAGGAAATATTGATTATTAAAATATAATATATATATATATATTTGTATATGTGTAAAATTTAGATATTAACAAAAATATATATATTTGGAAATTTTAAATTTATAAGTTAGTTTTCAAAATATGAATTTTAAGATTTTACTTATAATTTTACTATTTTTAAATATATAAAATAAGATTTAATATAAAAATAATATTTAATTAATAAAATTTGATTTAATTAGTATATATAATATGTTTAGGTATTTATGTAAAATTTTATTTAAAAAAATAGATTTTTGTAATAACTTTAATAAAATAAAGGTTGGAAAGATAAATTGAGTTGACTTGTAATTTAATTAATTAAGAATTGAAGTTAAATAAGTATTGATTTGAAACTTATTGACTTTGAGATTTTTAAAGGTATGAAATTTATAACTTGATAACTTGAGTTTGATAAGGGTGATTTAAGAAATATTGAGAAAATATAATTGAAGTTAGATATTTAATTTGGATTTAAATTTGTAATTAGAGGATTTATTTAAATGTTATTAAAAATTATTAAGTGAATATTTTCAAATTCAAATAAAAATTAAAGTTGGATTTTGAAATATAAATGAAATTTAACAAATTGAGTTATTGTAATTTGTTTGAATATTTAAACTTTGAAACCTTTTGAATTAGAAGTGATTTAAATTTGTAGTTCAAACCTGGATTTGAAATCGATATAAATTAAAATGGTTTTAATGAGAATTTGAATTGAACCTTCAACCTTTTCAATTGAAATCGTTGAACTGAGATTGATTTAAATTGAATTTTGGAACTACAGTTGATTTGAATTGATTTATGAAATTGGAAGAAACAATTCTAATTTGAAAATTTATTTTAATATATAAACTATTTTCAATATATAAACTATTTTAATACACAATCTATTTTAATCTATAACCTATTTTAAATATAAACTAATTTAATTTATAACTATTCTATATATACAAACTATTTTCACTATTTTAAAACTGTTTAGGTTGGAACTATTATGATTTAGATTTAATGGATTTAAATGCGAATATTTTGATGAAGGATCGGTGCGGATCGTGCTATATGGAATAGTACAAAAGCAGTGCGGAATAAAAGAACAATTAGCAGATAATAGTAAATAATAAACGAGCACACCAGGAATTTTTATACTGGTTCGAACTTCCCGTTCTACGTCCAGTCCCAGACTCCTTCTGGAATTTCACTAACAACAATCCTCTCTTAACCCGGAGGAACAGGTTTACAACAACCCTTGAACAGCCGAACAAAGGACCTGAGCAACAGAACAGGATTTTGCCTCAACAGCCGAAGAGGACTTCACACGCCTGAACAGCAGAACAGGACTTCAACTTATACAAAAGGTATTTGACACTGTGTGTTCTCAATAACACGAATTTGTCTCTTGATAGTACAATCTTCCTATAATCTTCTCCTTTAGGATATATAGTGATGTGCTTTGAGAATAGTGGAAGATAGAGTGATCAACGATCAGAAAATGTATTCAGTTTGAGTGCAGTTTGAAAATATAGAATAGATAAGAATTCAAGAATATTAAAATTAGATTCGGTGAATTGTTTGTTGAATTCTGTAATCTATTTATAGTGTATAAAGAGTTGCAATCTATAGATGAAAAGTTATATTGAAAAGAACAGTTGCAACCATTGATTTTGAAAGAGTTTCTCTTAGGTGAAGAGAAGTGTCTTTTCACAAAAATAGCAGTTGTAGAGATTCAGCCGTCTGAAAATAAATTTTAGACTTCTGAAATTTGAAGCGTGCAAAACAGAAAGAAAATAGGCTATTTTTATCTATATTCAGACGTCTGAAATAACAGAACCAGACGTCTGAATATTGTTGAAAAATTGAATTTTATCTTCAGATTCAGACGTCTGAATAGGTTATTTCAGACGTCTGAATTCAGCCTGAAATAGAGTTTTATTCTTTGGCACTGGTGTGTATTTATATATATCTTAAAGGAGAGATTTTCACAATATTTTAATTCTAAACAATGACCCAAAACAACATATATGCAGCATGAAGATAATATGAATCCAGTCTTGTGGCTATTCCTGCAAAACATATGTTAGTAAATAATGTATATAGTTGTCGTTTGTCAAAATACATAATAGACATCGAAACCGAGGTCTTAACATTCTCCCCCTTTTTGACGATGACAACTATATACTAAAACTCCCCCTGTCAAAAAGAATTAACACCTTTTTATCAACTATATACGAAAGCTCCCCCTGTTAAAAGGAATTAACACCATATTCTCCCCCTTTGTCATTGCAAAAAGGTAATCAGTAATCTTACAAGATAGATCAAAGTAGACATAAATTAAAGAAGTTGCACAAGATAGTTTAAGATACATAACAAACAACATAAAAGACACATAACAAATAACATAAAAGAGCAAAAAGATCAGAATCTAGGACTGGAGTCACTTCCAACTTCATCATCATCATCACCACTAATTCTATTCTCTGAACTTGATGACCATTGAAAAGGAGTGGGTTTGAAAACATCGGTAGAAGAAGAGGTTGAACAACCAATACGTTCCCAAATTTTGTTAAGAAAGCCTCGAATGGAATTAAAACGTTTTTCAGATTTTCGTTCTATTGATTTCATTCGGGTTTGAAGTTTTGCTTGATTTTGGGAAGGTGTTACCAAGGCATTCCTTAAGTTAGAGTCGGGAGAAAGAATCACAATATCATTATCATCTTCTTCTTCCGATGGAGGGATAGATGATTGAGTATGAGAATCGTGCCGACGAGGTTGTGGCTGGTTTTGATCACGGTTGGCAACCCATTCTTGGAAAGAGATATATGCTAAACTTTCCGGGCGTTTTGGCAATCCCATAAGACCTAATGTTTTAGACCCAAGTTCTTTGATCGAAGAAAATTCGGACTCAGGAAAAGGAATGTTAAAATTTTGAAGAATTTTCATAATATAAGCACCATAGTGAAGGTCTTATATCGTCTCCTATGATTGACATCCATGAATTCTTCCAAAATTATTTGAGCCCAATTTATAGGTTGACCGGAGTATACAGCATATAGGGCTTGAAAATTTCTTTTATTAACTATCTCATAACTTCCTGTCCTTGGAATAACTGAACGAATTAATGCTCTATGAAGAATGCGAGCTTGAGGACGAAGTTGAATAGACGTGAGACGATTAATATCATCATTCAGGAATTGATGTGAAACTTCATCTCTATTAGTTAAATCTAAAGACACATCAATCTCATCTAAATCAATTCCGGTTGATGGACAACGTAGAATTTCACCAAGCCTTGAAATTGGCAGATATATTTTAACTCCACAAACCAAAGTCCAAATACAATCATTGCGATTGTGAGGAGTATGATGGTCTAGATTCATGTTTGCAAAAAATAATTTTACTAAAAGATGATTAATTTTGATATTGTTGGCATCAAAAGAGACTAGAGACTCTAACCCATTTGCTCTTACAAATTGATGAATACGATAAGCGCTGAATTCTTCGAATCTGATGAAGGCTCCAGGAAAAAAATTGGATCTATTCATTTGAGCAAATCGTTGCCTTGCTTGGTCGTTCCATAGCCACTGATCAATGTTTGGTGTAGATGAAGAGGATGATGGTCTTGATCTTTTTGATTTAGGTGCCATTTGAGTTGTTTGTGAAGGAGGTGATAACAATGGAGAAGAAAGGACTGAAAGAAGAAGATGAAGAAAAGCAAAAAAGCAAAGGACGGGAGGAATAAAAGGGTTTGGTGTTTTGAAATTCGTGTAATATTAATTTGAAGAAAAAAAAAATTTCCAGTTTTCAGACGTCTGAAATATACTTTCAGACGGCTGAATATAAGAAAATTGAAACAGAAAGAAAACAGTGCAAAAATGCCTATTTTAAGACGTCTGAAATCATAGTTTCAGACGTCTGAAACTGTTATAAACTTTATTCTCTTACACTGTTCAGACGTCTGTAATAAAGAGTTCAGACGTCTGAAATTTTACTTTTTACAAAAAAATAGAAATATACAAAATATGAAAAGAATCTATAAGAAATTATTTATCCGAGTCACTTGGAGTTTTACATTCTTCTGGTTCGATCTTGGTTATCTCTGTGTATGGTCGCAAGGGAGACCAATATGGTTGACGTTCCCAAGAGTTTTGTGGAACCGAAGGAATTTGTGGACTCGGCTCCCATGAATTCCATCCAGATGAAGTTATTTGTTGAGATGTTGAAGGTTGAACTACATCTTTCTTAGGAGATGTACCACAGAATTTCAAAGCCACTTGTTCAATAAAACTAAGTCGTTTGGAATTAACTTTTTGTTCGTAATACATCTCTCGTTGTAAATCCAACTGTTCTCTTTGGTAATGATGCATCTCTGATATTTTCTCTTTGGTTGATGGAGAACCAAAGAAAAGAAACCGGCGAGATTTCTTTTTTTTCAGGAGTATAGCTAGAACGTTCACGAGAAGGACAAGGTCTATTTTTCTCATGAGGTGTTGGAGTTACTAAAATTTCAAGAGATGATGTAGAATAAGATGATGGAGAATCATCGGATTCAGAAGCCATGGAGAGAAGTAATATGAACAAGTTGATTTTCATTGTAGAGGGAATTTTCTATTGGAAAACAGAAAATAGAAATGACTTTGATGAAAAAAGAAGATTAGAGTTGAACAATTTATAATAAGATAGAAAGTTCATATATAGTATAAAAGGAATGGCTGAAACTCATTTGTTAGTAATATCCGTCTGTTAAAACAAAAGGTAAACATAGTAAAAAGGATATTAGCCATAAAAAAATTTTAAATAGTATATAAAAAAAATCATAAATTTTGAAGAGACATAATACCAAGTTCTCGCCTTAGTTTAACAAAAATATTTTCTAAAAGAGGTTTTGTAAAAATATCAGCTAACTGATTTTCAGAAGAAACAAAATCTAAAATAATTGTCCCTTTTTCAACATTATCACGAAGAAAATGATGACGAATGTCAATATGTTTTGTTCGTGAATGATTAATAGGATTTTTAGATAAGTTAATAGCACTAGAGTTGTCACAATATATAGTTGAATTTGATAAATTTATATTTAAATCTTTGAGTGTTTGTTGCATATAGATTACTTGAGTACAAGCCAAAGCAGCAGAAATATATTCTGCTTCACATGTAGAAAGAGAAACACAATTTTGTTTCTTACTAAACCAAGATACAAGTGATTTTCCAATAAAATGGCACGTACCACTTGTACTTTTTCGGTCTGTTCGAGAACCACCGAAATCAGCATCACTATATGAAACTAATTCAAATGGACATTCTTTAGGATAGAATAGACCAAAATCCTTTGTGTTTGTTAGATAACGTAGAATACGTTTCACTGCTCGTAAATGTGATTCTTTTGGATTGGCTTGGAATCTAGCACACAAACAGACACTCATCATTATGTCAGGACGACTTGCAGTTAAATATAGTAATGATCCAATCATACTTCGGTATTGTTTCTGATCAACACTTTTGCTATTTTCATCTTTTTCAAGATGTGTTGTCGTACTCATAGGAGTTGGTTTGGCAGAAGTATTTTCCATTCCGAAGCGTTTGATTAGATTATTACAATATTTTTCTTGATTAAAAAATATACCAATTGGTAATTGCTTAATCTGTAGACCAAGAAAGTATGATAATTCTCCCATATGGGACATTTCAAACTCCTTAGTCATAATATCCGAAAAATCCTGACATAATTTGTCGTTGGTGGAACCAAATATGATATCATCAACGTAGATTTGAACTATTAAAATATCCCTTTTTGAATGTTTAATGAATAATGTTTGATCAACCTTTCCAATTTGAAATCCCGAAGAGATTAGATAGCTCTTAAGTCGTTCGTACCAAGCACGTGGTGCTTGTTTTAAACCATATAGAGCCTTCTTAAGTCTATATACATGATTGGGATATTTTTCATGAGCAAATAAGGGAGGTTGTTCAACATACACATTTTCTTTAATATATCCATTCAGAAAGGCACTTTTAACGTCCATCTGATAAAGTTTAAAATTATGAAAACACGCATAGGCCAGTAGTATTCGAATTGCTTCTAGTCTTGCTACAGGAGCGAATGTCTCTTCATAGTCGATACCTTCTTCCTGATTGTATCCTTGAGCCACCAATCTTGCTTTATTTCTAGTGATATTTCCTTGTTCGTCCGCCTTGTTTTTGTAAACCCATTTTGTTCCAATAACAGTTTGATTACTTGGTCTAGGAACTAATTCCCAAACTTCATTGCGCTCAAACTGATTTAGTTCTTCTTGCATTGCAATGATCCAGTATTCATCGGTAGAAGCTTCCTTTGGGTTCTTTGGCTCGATAGTAGATAAGAATGCTACGTGGCCCATTTGGTTTAATTGATTCCTAGTTCGAACGTTTGAATTAATTTCTCCAATAATGTTTTGAACAGGATGATCCCGTAAGATATGTGGTGGAGATTTTAATTCATTTTGAATATTATTGTTCTCATTAGGATTATCAATTTCGTTTTCATTTATTTTAACATTTTCAGATTCTGTATTTATGATGTTATCATCATCATCATTATTTATACTTGTTATTTGTTGAAAATTTTCATCAAACGATACATGTAGAGTTTCCTCAACAGTATTTGTTCTTTTATTAAACACTCGATAGGGCTTGCTTCGATCCGAATATCCTAGGAAGAAACCTTCGTCAGATTTCGCATCAAATTTGCCAAGCTGATCTTTAGTGTTTAATATAAAACATTTTGAACCAAAAACTTTGAAATAGGATATGTTTGGTTTTCTGCTATTAAAGAGTTCATACGGAGTATTCTTAGTGAGAGGTCGAATGGAAACCCTGTTTAAAACATAACAAGCAGTTGCTACAGCTTCTGCCCAAAAATGTTTTGGAAGTGTGCTTCCATTTAACAAAGTTCTTGCACATTCCTGTAAAGTTCTATTCTTTCGTTCTACAACTCCATTTTGTTGTGGAGTTCTAGGAAACGAGAAATTATGAGAAATTCCTTTCTTTTTACAGAATTGTTCAAAAGCTTCATTTTCGAACTCTCCTCCATGATCACTCCGAATATTCTTAATTTTTAATTCCTTCAAGTTTTGGATTTTCTTGACGAAAATTTTAAAGTGATCAAAAGTATCACTTTTATTTTTCATAAAAATTGTCCAAGTATATCTAGAAAAATCATCGACAATTACAAACACATATTTGTTATGATTTATGGATTGTACTTGTGTTGGTCCAAATAGATCCATATGAAGTAATTCTAGTGGTTGTAATGTCGAAATGACCTTTTTAGATTTAAATGATGATTTTGTTAATTTACCTAATTGACAGGCATCACAAATATGATCTACTTTAAAGTTCATTTTTGGTAACCCCTTTACTAAGTTATTTTTAGATAACTTATTAATGGATTTGAAGTTAATATGACAGAAACGTTTGTGCCATAACCAAGGATCATTTTCATTAGCTATTAAGCACATATCTGAATTATGATTGACTTTCATATTCAGAACATATATATTTCTGTTTCTATTACCTTCAAATATGAGATTTCCACTGTGATCTAAAATGCTACACTTATCTTCGGAAAAAGAGATTTTGAATCCTTTGTCACACAATTGGCTGATACTCAACAAATTGTGCTTCAGGTTTTTAACAAGTAAAACATTAGAGATAAGAGGAGTATTAGAGTTACCGAAGTTGCTCACATCGCCTTTGCCGATGATATAACCTTTGGAATTATCTCCAAATGTGACTGAGCCTTCATTTGTGTAGGTAATATTTGTCAGCATACTTTTGTCTCCAGTCATATGTTTAGAGCAACCACTATCTAGAATCCACTTTCCTCTCTTTTTAAGTGGGACCTGCAAAAAATAGAATTAAGACCATTGGTACCCACCTTTTTATAGGGTCCTAAGAGTTAGGTCTTAGGAAACCAAACCCATTCGGATCCGGTATTCCCTTTGTAAATATAATTCTGACTTTTATGAACAGTTTCCAAAAAGGATTTTATATATTTATTCCTAATCAAACTATTGTTTGTTTTAGGAACCCATATTTTTATGGTTTTAGATATCTGTATCCTTTTTGGTTTATATATAGAAGCTTTCAGTTCTTGATTTCTTTTAGATTGAACTGATGTGGATTTTGATTTAACAAACTGTCTCCAATTATTTTGAGGAGCTATTTGTTTCTTAATATATCCTAGTCCCTTTTTACTGGTAGAAGGCTGAGAGTTTTCAATTATCTTAGATAAATTTTCTCTCCCCTTATTAAAATTAGAGATATTTTTAGAAATATCTTCTAATTTAGCCTTTAATCCAGTATTTTCCAACTCAATCAGTTTGACTTTAGATTTTAGCTCATGATTTTCAGAAGACAAAGCGTCGTTCTTTCCTTTTTGAGTTTCAATTTCTTGACTCAAGAAGGTTAATTGAGAATCATTATTAGAAGATGAAAGTTGAATTTTCTCTAATTCTTCTTCTAATATTTTCTTCTCGTCTTTAAGCATATCTCTTTCGAATTCTGCTTTGTTCTTTTGTTCAACAGCTTCTTTATACTTTTTCTTGAGATTTTTCATAGTACTAATTAATTCAGTATTAATTTCAACCATATCATTGAAGGTAAAATTTGATACCTCATTTTCAGTAGCCATGAAGCATATATTAGCTTGTTCATTTTCGCTTTCACTGCTACTATCAGAAGACGAAGAGTCTGAATCATCCCAAGTGACAGAGAATGCTTTCTTCTTGATCTTGTCCTTCTTAAACTTGTTGTAATTTGATTTCTTCTGGTCTGGACAATCTTTTTGCATGTGTCCTTTCTTGTGACAGTTGAAGCATTCTAGAACTGATGAAGAAGGTTTATTAAAGTTCCTTTTTCCATTGTTTCTATTTCCCTTTTTGTGTTTGAGAAACTTTTTGAAATTTTTAGCAATAAATGCTAAATCTTCATCATCTGATTCTGATTCATCTTTTTCAGCATGGAAGGCTATATTCTTCCTGTCTTGAGTTTGAACTCGTTTTGCCTGTAGATTGACTTCGTATGACATTAGATTTCCTATTAATTCTTCTGGCTTCATTTCTGAAATATCGTTAGCTTCTTCAATTGCCAAAACTTTTCTTTCCCACTCGTCAGTTAGAGAGTTTAGGATTTTCGAGACAACATCAGCATCTGAATATGTTACACCAAGTCCGATCAAGGCATGATGGATATCTTGAAATCTAGAGTACATATCATTTATGGACTCGTCTTGCTTCATTCGGAAATTTTGGAACTGATTTTTGAGCATAGATATCTTGCTTTGCTTGACTTTGCTTGTTCCTTCATGAGTTGTTTTTAATGTTTGCCATATTTGATATGCAGTGGTGCATATGCTAACACGATTGAATTCATTTCTATCTAGAGCACAAAACAACATGTTCATAGCCTTGGCATTTAGGGTAGCTTCTGCTTTTTGGGCTGTCGACCAAGTAGTATATTCAGTGGTTGGTGCAGTGTATTCGGCTTGTGTGATATTCCAAGCATCAAAACCATTAGCCTGCATATAAATACGCATTCGTGTCGCCCAATAGTTATAATTTAATCCATTGAAGAATGGAGGTCGTCCAGTGGCTTATCCTTCTACGATGCCAGAGTTAGTGACAGGATTTGGAATAGCGTTGTTATCCATGTTGGCCATATGAGCAGATTATCAAATAACTGTGTAACGGTTATTAGATTCTAGCTCTGATACCAAATGAAGGATCGGTGCGGATCGTGCTATATGGAATAGTACAAAAGCAGTGCGGAATAAAAGAACAATTAGCAGATAATAGTAAATAATAAACGAGCACACCAGGAATTTTTATACTGGTTCGAACTTCCCGTTCTACGTCCAGTCCCAGACTCCTTCTGGAATTTCACTAACAACAATCCTCTCTTAACCCGGAGGAACAGGTTTACAACAACCCTTGAACAGCCGAACAAAGGACCTGAGCAACAGAACAGGATTTTGCCTCAACAGCCGAAGAGGACTTCACACGCCTGAACAGCAGAACAGGACTTCAACTTATACAAAATGTATTTGACACTGTGTGTTCTCAATAACACGAATTTGTCTCTTGATAGTACAATCTTCCTATAATCTTCTCCTTTAGGATATATAGTGATGTGCTTTGAGAATAGTGGAAGATAGAGTGATCAACGATCAGAAAATGTATTCAGTTTGAGTGCAGTTTGAAAATATAGAATAGATAAGAATTCAAGAATATTAAAATTAGATTCGGTGAATTGTTTGTTGAATTCTGTAATCTATTTATAGTGTATAAAGAGTTGCAATCTATAGATGAAAAGTTATATTGAAAAGAACAGTTGCAACCATTGATTTTGAAAGAGTTTCTCTTAGGTGAAGAGAAGTGTCTTTTCACAAAAATAGCAGTTGTAGAGATTCAGCCGTCTGAAAATAAATTTTAGACTTCTGAAATTTGAAGCGTGCAAAACAGAAAGAAAATAGGCTATTTTTATCTATATTCAGACGTCTGAAATAACAGAACCAGACGTCTGAATATTGTTGAAAAATTGAATTTTATCTTCAGATTCAGACGTCTGAATAGGTTATTTCAAACGTCTGAATTCAGCCTGAAATAGAGTTTTATTCTTTGGCACTGGTGTGTATTTATATATATCTTAAAGGAGAGATTTTCACAATATTTTAATTCTAAACAATGACCCAAAACAACATATATGCAGCATGAAGATAATATGAATCCAGTCTTGTGGCTATTCCTGCAAAACATATGTTAGTAAATAATGTATATAGTTGTCGTTTGTCAAAATACATAATAGACATCGAAACCGAGGTCTTAACATTTGATATAATGATTTCGGAAATGAATATGATTTAAAGTGATTGGATTTCGAAATGAATATGATTTAAAGTGATTTGATTTCAAAATGAATATGATTTAAAGTGATATGATTTCGAAGGTGAATATGATTTCGAAAGTGATATAATTTTGAAATGAATATGATATTTTGAAACAAAGTATGAACTGTTTGAAATGTTTATAAATGTGATTTTATAAAATGACCTCGGTGTGAAATAAGCGTTTGGTTGTTAAAGAGGCCGGGATCGGATATTGTCATACTCTCTACCAATACCGAAAACCACTTTAACAACTATGTACGTTGTGGAGATTCAAGAACGAAGTAGGATGGTTTGGCGACGTCCATATGAGGTATTAACACAGCCCTGACTCCCATGAGTCAGCTTGATGTGGCTAAAACAGGAGCTATACCGGACCAAGTGAGGTCGCACCTCCGATCGGGCATATTTCTTCGATACCATTCTATTACTTTGTGATTTGATTGGGTGAACCTTTGATTTGGGAGTGTGTCTCGAGGTGGGCGGTAGTAGCTGCTATGCGTTACCACCAGTCCGGGAGTGCAAAACGGTAGAATCCTACCCTGGCATTGCCTCATGTGCCTAGTCACATGCATTATCGCGCCCACTACGAGTTTGTTTTGTACCATACCTATGGAGTGCTCCCTAAGTATCCCATCAGTTTGGTGGGGCTTACAGTATCTGGATAGACTACAGGAATATATATAAATGTGTTAAAGGGGATATGGGTAACGCCTTAACGCTATTTTAATAGTTTACTTTAGTATAGACATTATATATGTAGCGTATGTACTATGTATGTAGATAGTTTAATGGATCCTTAAAGGATGGGAATCCAAAAATCCTTTAAGTTATTTTGTATCTCGGTTGACATTTCACTTGAGTTGAATTTACTAGTATAAGAATGTTAATCCTGACTTGAGAGTTTTGTGTTTTGCTTTATGCTCGGGTCAGACTGAGTGTCACAGCATTTGAGACTCGCCTTTGGAGTTTGGAGCTTTGCTTGAAGATCTGTCTTATATCTTTTCAGCTTTCTGCTATTTCAATTGTTCCTAGTTTATGTTCAGACTTGTCATTTGATTTGTATTGAGACTTCTATGTATTAGATTTCTATTCTATTTTTTTCAAACTCTGATGTTTATATTGTAGCTTCATGAACTACTATTTATCTATTCCGCTGCTTATTATTATATTACTCTGTGTCCGTGATTCTGTGATTGATTTATTTACGGTATATGTTGAGTTTTGCTAAATATAAATTAACAATCTGTTGTTTTGAGAAATTCAAGTCTGACATGAGTGAATGATTGTCGATTTGAATGGTTTGAAATGGCAATTCGCTACATCTTAACCTGGTTAACGTAACATAACTACTTCTCTAATGTTAATTGATCTTAGGAGATATCACTTCAATTTCGATATCGGTTCTCCATTCATCCATTAATCATGGTATTGAAGTACCGTATTCTTAATCTATAAGGGATTTATAAATCCAACCCTAAGTTCTTTACTATATAAATAAATAAATATCCAAACCAAACAACCCTTTTATATTCAACCATTCAAAGTATCAAATAAAATCCTAAATCTAAGTGAAATCCTAACCTAAGAACATGATAGTTTTTAAATGATTGACCACGTGATACTTCATTCACGTGCATCTGGTATGTAGTGTAAACTAGGTACCCATAAGTCATTGCTTCAAAATTTACTTCTTGAATAGATGGTCTCTTCTTCAATCCGAGTGATGATTGAAAAGAATCTACCTATTACCTTTTCAAAATCACATTTGGATCTTCAAATCTCCTATTTCCATAAAAACCACCTCTGTGTTTTATTGTATGCGAGTCAAAACATCTTTCCTTGACTCTCAAAACTACTACTCATTAATTTGAATTGTCTTCATTCCACAAAACCAATAATAGATTCTCATATAACCTTGAAACCAACTTAGGTAGGAACACTTTCTATGTACCCATAAATTAAACTACAATGCTTCCTTTTATCACAACACACAAATGGTGCCTCTTTTCCAAAATCTTCTAATCATTGGAATCCTTCTATAAAATTTTATCACCAACTTAATTCGGAATATCTTTTAAATTCAAAAATCCAATTTCAGTCATTCCTTTCCAAACATAACTTTTCACCATTTCACTTTTTACTAGACCATGGTCGAGACAACTCAATATGGGACAGTGCTTAGCTGTATCAATCTAACAAACATCAAATCCAATAGCTTACATAATGCTGTACACCAAAACTGCAACTAGGAACATCGAGAATGGGTGATATCCTAGCATTTTGAACATGGTATCGTATCCAAATCACATTCAAGTAGTAAAATATTCTCTAATTCGGTAAACCCTACTTTACTTATCCAGGTCGAAAACAATGTACTTGCACTTGCAACAACAACCAAGTACCAATACCTTATGATTACCACTGCATAACAGGTATGATATGAAGACCATTTATTTTCCTTTAAAACCAAAACAAATATGTATGGTTTAACGTTACCCGCAACGTCGGATCAACGACACGCATCCACAAATCGTTTACCTTCACCAACGATATCAAACAACAAATCATCTAAATATCACTTGCCTTTATCTCATGTCATTATCACAATGATACGCGATGAAAGAATGCAATCACCTAAAATCTCAAAATTTTAAATTATGGAACGATCATCCAGTCAGTCTCATAACTATTGGGCCAACGAGACTATCTCCTAAATAAAACAAAATTTAAGCCTTTTAATTACTATTTTCAAGCGCACCTCAAAAGATTTGTCAATCGATTGGTTTACATGATCCAATTAATTAAAATTCTAATACCACTTTTGCCTCTTATACAACTTTTTGAATAAAGCTCTACTTCAACTATAATTTCAAATTTTCCAATATCAAGTAAGTATAACTTCGGTCAAATCTTCTTCATATATATTAGATAAGCGTCTCTTCTTAATGTTGCTTCAACACAATAATTTGGATTTACTTTTCTCTCTATAACCATAACTACAATCTTTATTTAACTAACTCGAAAATTCTATAATCTAACTTCCGACTCACTTTTAGAGTCATGTGCCTAAGTTGCACAACCACAGGTCTTATGAATTCTAGTTAATTGGAACGGAAGTTCAGAACCTTCTTCAAAGGCATATAAGATTTCTATCTCCATCCAATTTCATGCAATTATTGAGATTGCAACATATGACAAAATCATGCCCGGTACGTTAATCCTTTTCCAAGCCATATTCCTATCTTTATCCAACATGTTCCCCATAACAAATCATTCAATCTACTCCAAAATCAATCCATACTGCCAAGGGACTTAGTATATATAGGTCACTAAAGGACTATACATGTGACGCCCCACCTCTATGCTCATAATAACAAAGAGTATTAAAAGAAATACTGTCTATTATTACGAAGAATAAGGCTGGATAGGAGCGACCATCCGTAGTTGGCCTTACACTAATATTGGTTATCTCGATAGGAGTGGTATATACTTTTTATTTTTCATCTATTATTTATTTACTCCCATCGACACACCCAATTATCAGTATAAAACAAACTACGATAGTTCATAGTAGTTTAGGACATTAGATATAACAATAACACAGATAATATAAATGCGGAACACAGATTAACAAAAATCTCATATATATATAACCGATGTCAGTTACAATATAGTTGACACGATACATATGATACAACTACAACTGTCGACTCTAGAAGTTATATATACAAGTACATTATCAACTAATATACATGAATACATATCGTTCTATACAATGACACGACTACTACAAAAGGACAATGACAACTTCAGAAGATGTGAAAAGTCTTCAAATCCCGAACAGCAACTCAAAGAAAGAAATCTACAACCTGAAATAACTCGGGTCTGACCCGAGTATTAATTCAAAAGAAAATAATACACGGGTCAGTCTAATTCAAACTCAGTTATTAGTGCATAGAAGCAATAGTAATCTCAAATAGATGACAGTCACAGAAATCACGTATATCCAACTCTCGATACGAGAATTGGATAACGGTAGGTATAACACTAAACAGTGTTAAACAACAAATCAACAATCCAAATCAGAATACAACTCCAAAGCATTGAAATTAATCAACGTAACAATTTAACAAATCGAAACATCAATTTAAAACTGTCAAATCTGATAGGGCTGCAGTACACGCACGCGTGTACTGCCTCGCCACTATCGTAGGAGATACACAACAGCACAGTGAAAGTCATAAGTGATCATAAGGTCAAACCCCCGAAATCGGGTTCAACTCAAGTGTGAGAACAACACAAATGTCTGAAAAGCAACTGCATGCAAACAGCCTCAAAACATGAATGTACAAATTGTAAACATGATAGCAAGTACACACAGGAATAGTATAAAGTATCAAGTCTGGAAAACAAAAATGCCCAGACTCAACAAAGATGTACACAGTGGCATATAAACAACACTGCAATACTACCAAAGTTCAAGTAACTAATGTCAACATTTCGAAGTCAACATCAATGCCGTGGGGATGAACGAAACTCAAGAGAAGCTACAACATGAAGCACTGCATTTCAAATGGCAGTACAACTAGAAGTGATCTAGAGAACAATATCACAACAGATCAACATGGAAGAACTCAGAGATGACAAGCATATCAATGCAAAGCTTCAACATACGAAACATCAACATGGATGCAGGGACTGTCACAAACAATTATGGACAGTGACACAGTGAAATGCCAACATCATAAACTACTGAAATGGCAAAGATTGGAAGATAACAAACTCACATGCAACAAGCAGCAACAACAAAGAAATGAACATGTCCAGTTTCAAGTATACAGAGAGCAACTACAAAGACTATAGTGATGAACACAGCAACCTAAACCAATGTACTACAGTAGCTACATAATGCAGAATCATCTACATGAATCAAAATGCACATGAGCAAGTTGATATGCAGCAGAGAATACAAGCTACACGATTCAAGTACATGTACAACACAGTGAACAGGTTCAAGTGATACAGAGGTGATGTCAGAATGAATGGAAATGGTCAAGTTTAACAGAATTCGACAATATGGACCAAGGAAGAACAGAAAATCAGAATTCACAGTGAAGTCGACAACATCACAAACTCCACAATAACAAAATGCACAGAGGCATAGACAATGTCGAAGACAACCAGACACAAGTTCGAACTGTATCAAGTAACCAGAATACATGAACACAAATGCAATGGCCATACACAAAGACAATGCACCAAGAGAACATATCCAGACCAGATGTCAAGGAAGCATCATGAAACATGAACAAACAAATGCAGATGAACAAAATGCAAACTGCAAAAAGAAGGGCAGTAACAGTTTACAATGATGACCAGACAACATGGTAAGAGCAGAGTTCGACAATGTCGACCGAGTCAAGCATCAAGATTCAAAGCCGTGAATGAACAAGACAGAACACACAATCCTCACAACCATTCTAACATTATCAAGCAGCCGAGATAAAGCAAGTTGAAGAATTCAAGCCTATGAAAAGGTCAGAGAAAAATCCCAAAATCAAGTCCAGATATAACAGGAATTTCAAGTCGAAGCCATTCAAAACAAGGCAGGAGTCAAGGAAATTCGAATGTACAAATCAAAGCTGGAAAATCATGCAATCATAAATGATCGAAGTCAACAGCAAACAACACCGTGGTCATCACGAAATGAAGCCGTGATCATTAAATAAACAAATGTACGCATTTGAACAAGTCAAAATCAACAATCAACGAAACGAATTAGAATGGCCAAGGTAAATCAAAACGACTCAAACATTCGCATACAAACATAAAACCACGAATCCAAAGCCGTGGGAATCACAAATCACAGGTATTAGATTTCGAATTAGATGTGAGTCGAACTCACCTTAGTCACCACTGCGAGCTCTCCAGTCGATCGACGAGCAAAAGTCTTCGATCGAGCAACCCCAGGTCGGCATCCCTAGTTTGTCGAAGATGACGCGGGAGGGACGAACGAAGTTGATCATTAGGTCGAACCAATAGAAGTCGGCGATGAATCCTACTTGCTGAAGGAAGCGGGACGCGAAGAAACGAGAGCCGCCATTTTTTTTCCTTCTCGTTTTGATTAGGGTTATCTTTTTTTCTTTTAAAACGAAAGTGGAGAATGGGTTTTAAAAACAAACAAGACAAATACTAAAAAAAGGAATCGGTTATTTGCCTTTGCAAATTTTCACGGCCCAAAAATATAGACCACTATTAAATTTAAAAGCCCTTAATCCCTTAACGAATTTTTGAAAGGATTTCATCTCGATTAAAAACTCTAAACAGCGATTAGCAAAATCTATCAATGAATTTCAACTTGATAAAAACTTCCAACATCAATTAACCAACCGATAAATCGTTTACTGACGAAAATTAATTAATGCAAAATCTCGGATTGTTACAGACTCCCCTCCTTATAAAAATTGCGTCCCCGCAATTTTCATAATTAAAGGCGTCAATAACAATTATTTTTCTAACATAAACTGGTTAAGCTAGAAAAATAAGAATCGAGAACACAAATACCAAAGAAATCTTTTAATCCCAATAAAAGAGATTCACCAATCTTTCAATAAAATCTAACTATCAACAGACAATCAGAAAGCAGCAAAACTAAATAAATGCCATTATCAGCAATATTCAATTATTAACTAGATAATTAAAATACCGAAAATCACAAAGCAGCAATATCTAGTTATCGATATGATAATTAGAAAGCAGCAAAATCTAATTATCATCAAAGATAATTATGAAGCACAATTCACAATTCGCAAACTGACAATATCCAGTTATTCAACAATTAACTGGGAAACACAAATTTCAAAATCAGTAAACTCTGACTATTAACAGAAATAGATAGAAAATAGCGATTCAATAAAATCAGCATATTCTAGAATTAATTGGAGACTAGAAAATTTCATATTAATAAAATCAGCAAACATCAATTATCTAATTATCTCAAACGATAATCAGAAGACAAATCAGCACATATCTAATTACCACAACCGGTAATTTAAAATTTCAAATCAACAAATATTCAATTACCAAAAACGATAATCAAATTTTAAATTTAACAAATATTCGATTATCAAAACGATAATCAAATTTCAAATTCAACAAATATTCAATTAGCAAAAAGCGATAATTAAATCTCAAATCAGCAAATATTTAATTATCTCAAGCGATAATTAAATCTAAAATCAACAAATATTTAATTATCTCAAGCGATAATTAAATCTCAAATCAACAAATATTTAATTATCTGAAGCGATAATTAAATCTCAAATCAACAAATATTTAATTATCTCAAGCGATAATTAAATCTAAAATCAACAAATATTTAATTATCTCAAGCGATAATTAAATCTAAAATCAACAAATATTTAATTATCTCAAGCGATAATTAAATCTCAAATCAACAAATATTTAATTATCTGAAGCAATAATTAGAAACAACAAATATCTGATTATCAAAAATGATAATCAGAACTCATATCAACAAATATCTAATTATCACAAGCGATAATTAGAAACAACAAATATCTGATTATCAAAAACGATAATCAGAACTCATATCAACAAATATCTAATTATCACAAGCGATAATTAGAAACAACAAATATCTAGAAATCAATTAAGAAGACTAGAAAATCAACATAAAACCTTGGATCGATCCTGTAACGACCCGTATTTTTACGGATCGAAAAATTCGTTCAAATCTGGAATTTTCAACATTTTAGGTTGTTTCAGATTTTGGGAAGAATTTTGGTTAAGTCCTAAGTCGTAGCCGACTTATGAGTTCTGGGCGAGTTAGTGAGGAGTCTGGGCGAGTTAAGGACTTAAGGGGTGAGTCGGCGACGACCTAAGGAGATAAGTCGTAGCTGGGCTAAGTTAGTAGGTCGAAGTTAACTCGGCAAGTATTAAGTCGTAGGTTGTAAGTCGTTGCCGAGTTAAGGGATAGACAACCTAAGGAAGTGACCGACTTATGATTTTGTAGACGACTTAAGGTTTTGAGTTAAGTGTTAAGTCGGCTGACGAGTTAAGATAGTGGTCGACTTAAGGACTGGACGAGTTGAGGGATGAGTCGTATACTTACTAAGTCGTAAGTCGTAAGCCTAGTTGAGTCGTCTGACCAGTTATTTGTTAAGTCGTTGCCGTGTTAAGGATTGGTCTGATGAGTCGTAGACGACTTAGTAGTTGAGTCGTCTGACCAAGTAAGACGCGTGCGTGTTGAGTCGTAACCCAGTTAAGTCGTAGATGACTTAAGAGTTTAGCCCGGTTTTGTTGAGTTGTAGGCGCGCATGCTATAAGTCGTGACCGACTTAGGAGATAGCAGTTGTTAGGTCGCAGATGCTTCTGGTTAAGTCGTAGGATGGCAAAGCTCTACGTCGTAGGTCGGCATAGTGTTAAGTCGGCAGCGACTTAAGGAGATAGCCGAGTTACGACTTAGGGTATTTTCTGCTATAAATAGGAGAGCTTCTCTTCATTTTTGGGATCCGGATTTTGAAGCGACGAAGTGCTGCCATTTTGAGAGCTCGACTTCTACACTTCTTCACTTCTTTTCTCCACTCTAATCTAGTGCTTCCATCCATCCAAATCGAAGATCAAGATTGAAGATTCAAGAGCTTAGATTGAAGATCTTCATCTTTTCAAGAGAGATTTCTTCATTTGAAGCGGATTTGTGATAGATCAAGCTTGATCCTTTGCTGTCCAGATCTGAAGCATGTTGATTTGGGTTTGTTTAGGTGATTTGGTGAGTGGTGATTATCTCTCACACGGATCCAAAGGAGTATATCGGATTGTTGGCTCGATTTGGTGTTAAAATAGTGATTTCCATGCATTTTCTTCATCCTAAGTGTAGATCCATATAGATCCATTGTTCATAATGATGTTACATCCATTTTATCATATGTCAACCTATGCAAGTTCATTCATCAAGTTTGTAGAGATATAATCCATGTTTTCATGCTTATTGGACTTTCAACTCTTTAATTACGAAAATGCCATTATTGTTATAATTGTCTACTTAGATCATATTTGAATGCTTGATTGTTTGGATTGATGTTTGATTTGATTGATTGTTATGAACTAGATGATTGATGATTAGATTTAGACCGAAGACGATTCAAAAGCTAAGGGAAAGGCTCTTGAATTGGGAAAGCTGCTCGTGGCATATGTAGCGGGATGATGAAGCTCTTATGCATAGATTTGATGATGTGATGATGAGATGAGGCTTTGCGAGGATGTAATGAAGCGAGGAAATCATGTGATGAAGACTTGGTCTAATCCAGACGGGATCATTCCAAGCATGTTGATAACTCGGTGATATGATTCGAGTTGAGGATAATGAATGGATATGAGAATAGTCGTCGAGGAGGATGACTAGGAGGCTTGGATAGCATCGTTGTTGAAGGTTCTAGCATGCTCTAAGCAAGGGTACGTTTGGGCAGATTCGATAGTCCCAACGGCCAACTGTTGATGGTCGAGTACTCTGGGCAGATTCGATAGTCCTAGGCACGGGCTGCGACGACGTGCGGGAGTTATGTCTAGAACCGGGGTTTTCATTAGCCCTTGACGGACGGCTGAAAGAATGTGCCGGTCATTCAATTAACGGTGATATCGAAGCAATGATAACAGTGATAGCCAGAGTCATGGATGTTTGGTTGTATCGTCATTCGGACTCAAGAGCAGTATTTTCTGGGTGCTTATCTGATTTAGGCCTTGGTACTTGGAAAACATCGCCCTTGACTCGAGTGATAGTAGCTTTACTTTAAATTGTATGCTCTGCTATGTTTGCTTCTGCTTAGTGTGTGTCTGGGGGCTATCACTGTAGAATGAGGTTGGAGTGGGAGGGTTGTATTCCTATTCCTTTTCCTTTATGCTCTTTTGGTATGTTGCTAGTTAATTTACTGCTCACTAAGACTGTTGTCTGACTCAAGGCTTTATGTTTTAATTCTTATTGCCTTGGGCTGTTCGTCCATTTTTGGGACGGGCAGACTAGGTAGCAGGTGACAGGTGCTGTTCTCTTCTCACGATGCTGATATCGAAGACAAGCCGGAGGGTTGCATATTATCTTCTTATTATATGTACTGGATATTCCGCTGTTTTGTATTCTCTGAGGGATATGTAGTGAGGCTTGATGTATTGACTATTTTGGTGCTTGTACTCAACTATCATGGAGTTTTATATGATGTCATTTTGTTCTGTAAAGCTTCACTATATATATGTTCTATTGTATTTTGTCCACGCGCTGTGAGTAATACGATAGATTCTGTTGTTTTAAATCTTACCTTGACAATCGTCCATGGTCGCCTGGCACACTTTACAGCGCTCTATCTTTAGATTCGGTGCAGGGGTCATGGGCGGTCGTCACAGATCCCATCAGATGGCGAGTTTTTAATTCGCCGCACGTGCATCTCAGAGTGGCCGAAGCCTACCAAGTACTCAACATAATTTTGGCGCCCATCAGATTGACCCGAAGGTTCGCAGAGTGACCCGAAGGTCTAGTACTGGTATTTGACCCGAAGGTCCGCAGATTGGCCCGAAAGCCCAACAAATGACCCGAAGGTCCGCAGAGTGGCTCGAAAGCCCAACAAATGACCCGAAGGTCCGCAGAGTGGCTCGAAAGCCCAACAAATGACCCGAAGGTCCGCAGAGTGGCTCGAAAGCCCAACAAATCATCAAATATTTCAATTAACGAGTCCGGAATTAACCGAAATAGCAAACGCACATGTCCCATACCACGTGTTTTACTAAATCGTTTGATTCTCTTCATCGTTTCCTTGAAAGTGCAAAATTGTGTATTTTGTAAAAATACATTTCACATTCTCAAACGGAAAAGTCCGGAATTAAGCGAATCAGTAAAAGAAAGGGGTCATAGTCCTCGATTTTGCTGAAACGTTTAAATCGCTTCCTCATTCTTTTGAAATCGCAAACTGTAAAATTTTTGAAAACAATTTTATTTATTTTGTAAAAATAACAATTCGCATTCTCAACTGAACAAGTCCGGAGTTAAGCGAAACAGTAAAAGAAAGGGGTCATAATCCTCGATTTTTCTGAATCGTTTAAGTCGCTTTCTCATTCTTTTGAAAACGCAAACTGCTAAAATTTTATAAAACAATTTTCATTTTAAAACAATTTTCTAACCACGTGATTAAAACAGCAAATCAGTAACAATTTCGATAAGGAAATTGTACTTCTCAAAATACCGTAAAAACGGTCACAAATCAGTATTGCGGAATAACCGCTTGAAAACCCACTTTTAAAATTTGGCGGTTACTGAAGCCAAAGCGACATTAGTTTTAAAACGTCAAAATCACATCAAAACAATCTACATCAAAATGTAATATCAGTGAATTTTCATTCATCAGAAATGCCACAAAACACCGTGCTTCAAAATATAGCATTGGTGTAAAATTCCGTTGTAAAAATAACGGCAACAAAATACGTTTCATAACCAAGCATCGGTTCAACGTAAAATAAATGCAATAACGTGCAATTTAAATTTTTGCACGTACTACAAAATGAACAAAGAATCATTCAAATGTATCTTCAATGAAGATAATTTAAAACAGCAAAAATCTAATCAATAGATGATTAGTACAAAAGAAAGCCAGCGGAAATTTCAACAAAAATCACATATCTGCAATTTCTTCGAATCCTCAATTCGGATTCGAAGTTCTCAAAGAAATAAAATAATTACAGCTATGTAAACAACAAATGAAATTCATATCAATTTCGTATTTTGATTTTTAAATCAAAAAGATTATCAGTTGTACTCAGCGAAGACATTTTCATTGTTTCCGCTGCGCACTCTGATAAACAGAACACAAATCAATCAAATCATCAGAACACAATTTCACTATTATTTTTAAATAAAGTTATTTAAAAATTTCATCCAAATTTCAAAACTTTA
This sequence comes from Allium fistulosum, assembly GCA_030737815.1. Lineage (NCBI taxonomy): Eukaryota > Viridiplantae > Streptophyta > Magnoliopsida > Asparagales > Amaryllidaceae > Allium > Allium fistulosum. The sequence goes on along the minus strand of CM060904.1, from coordinate 169,746,127 downwards.
GTTTTGACTCCAGCACAAATAAAACATCGACCAATAGTTGTAACATATGTTCCATCTAAGTTATGTTTTATATATGTCCATAAACCCCAAGCTCTGATACCAACTGTGACGCCCCACCTCTATGCTCATAATAACAAAGAGTATTAAAAGAAATACTGTCTATTATTACGAAGAATAAGACTGGATAGGAGCGACCATCCGTAGTTGGCCTTACACTAATATTGGTTATCTCGATAGGAGTGGTATATACTTTTTATTTTTCATCTATTATTTATTTACTCCCATCGACACACCCAATTATCAGTATAAAACAAACTACGATAGTTCATAGTAGTTTAGGACATTAGATATAACAATAACACAGATAATATAAATGCGGAACACAGATTAACAAAAATCTCATATATATATAACCGATGTCAGTTACAATATAGTTGACACGATACATATGATACAACTACAACTGTCGACTCTAGAAGTTATATATACAAGTACATTATCAACTAATATACATGAATACATATCGTTCTATACAATGACACGACTACTACAAAAGGACAATGACAACTTCAGAAGATGTGAAAAGTCTTCAAATCCCGAACAGCAACTCAAAGAAAGAAATCTACAACCTGAAATAACTCGGGTCTGACCCGAGTATTACATTCAAAAGAAAATAATACACGGGTCAGTCTAATTCAAACTCAGTTATTAGTGCATAGAAGCAATAGTAATCTCAAATAGATGACAGTCACAGAAATCACGTATATCCAACTCTCGATACGAGAATTGGATAACGGTAGGTATAACACTAAACAGTGTTAAACAACAAATCAACAATCCAAATCAGAATATGTAACGACCCAGAATTTTGAACGAATTAAATTGAGAATATTTAATTAATTTTAAATATTTGAATGATGATTTAATTTGAATCCCGAATGTAACTTTGAATTTGGCGATTAAATTTTAAAATTTAAACTATTGAATGTTGAATAAAAATTTAAATCTTCAATTTTTAGCCGAAGAAAAATATTTCAAAAGATTTTAAAATTCATATCGATATTACTGAAGGTAATAAAAGTTTCAGAATCGAGTTTGAAAACGATTTGTTCAGTTTTGAAATTTATTTTGTTCGAATCGATATTTAAAATTAGTCATTTTTCAAACAGTCTCGGAATTCGACGAAACCAGTTCCATTGGGTCCGTAATATTGTATTATTACTGGATTTCCAATTTCGTATTTTTCGGAGTTAATATGAGAGCGTACGGCATATAAATGCGTTGGAAATAAATCGAAAATTTAAATTTAAAATTTTTATTTATATACATATATATTCACACGTTCCCCTCCTAAAATCACGCAGAACATTACGCCTAAAATCACGTCTTTTTCTTTCGTTTTAAATCCAAACCATATCTTCATTCTCATTCCCAATTCAAACATTTCAAACGAGAAAAAAAAAATCAATGCCGCTTCCTTTATCACTTCAATTCCAAATCCCTCTCCCCATCCTCCAGTTAATTCGCGTTCGATCAGAGAGGGGGGGCGCGACTGGAAGACGAAGGCGGCGATGGAGACGAGGGCTCGAGGGCGCGACTGTCGCATTATTGGGCGAACTGGGCTAGGGTTTGGTAGACGTTCGATCGCGGAGGCGCGCGCATGCTCTCGCGTGGTCGAACGGGGAAAGCAATGGTGGCTCGAGCGGGCGTGGAAGGGGCGAGCGACGATGGGTCTGCTTGATGTTCTTTGTGCTGTCGGAGGTCATCAGTGGGTCGCGAGTCAATTTCGATCAAAGCTAGGGTTTCGCGTTGATGGGTTCGAGCCTGATCGCGGAAGCTTGGATAGCATGAGCGCTCGAATCAATAGGAAGCAGGTGAGGATGTAGATCTGGTTTTCGAACTTAGTTTCCTTCATTTAAATTTGATTTAATGAATATAATCTATAGATGAAAGGAAAAAATTGAAATGTAAAAGGTTTAGACAGAAACCTTTCTTTTGATCAGAAAGAAATATTACACAGTAAAAATATATACATATATTAGAATTTTATACAGTAAGAAAAGAGGAAAAAAAATAAAGGTTTTTAAATGGTAATGTAAATCAGTTTTATAAGTGTATATATATATATATACATACGTAGTTTCAATAAAATTGCTTTATAAGGAAAGTTATGGTTTAAATTAAATATTTAGATCAAGTAAAATTGTTTAAAGGAAATTTGTTTCAAACAAAGATATTTTAAATAAATCCTTAGTTAATTAAATTTATTCAATGGGATTAAATTGTTCGACAAATTCGAATATTGATAAAACCTTATGATGTTTATACAAGGTCGATATCTGAAAGAAAACAAACTGGATTGAAAATGGACTGCAAATTAAAGCAAAGGTGAGATTTTTCTCACTCAAATTGAAGTGGATTTTTTTGCAGTTATTGATGATTGCTATTTGGATGTGATATTAGATATAATAGGATATATCTATATATATAGCAATATATACATATTGGCATATGTATATATTGGATTGATGATTTCCCACCTCGTATAGCGGATGAGACCCTATTGCGCCGTTAGTAAGCGGATTATTTTTATAAAACCCATATACCGTGATATTCCACCTCGAAGTGGAATTGGTATTGTGCTAACGTCTTTGGATGCAGGGAAACAGGTTGGAGGGATCCAACTGGACCCCTCACATTGATTGAATTTATTTCTACTGTGATGTGATAATCTGTGAATGATTATTGATGTTATTGAATTGATATCTGGAAATTGTTTGAAAGCTAAAATTTAGCTGAATGGATGTTTGATATCATTGGATTCCAAAAATAAACGAAATTGAATTTTTGAAATCAAAATAGAAATTTCTAAGTGAATAAATTTTAGAAATTAAATAAATTTTGAAGAAAGGAATTTTTTTAAAGTATAAAAAGTTAATTTTTATAATCTTATCGAATAAATTCCAGAATCAAGTGAAAATGTTAATTAAATGGATTTCGTAAAATAGTGATTATAATTTGAAGAATTTAATTTAAGAATTTGGATTTTTAAATAGATTGAAAGAAACGATTGAAATTTATTTCCTTAAAAGGGAATTTATTAAAAGAAGATAAGTTGGAAATCCAACTAGAAATTTAATTGGTAAATTGAAATAAATTGGGAAATCAATGTAAAATGATTTCAATTTGAAGAATCCATTTTAAATACAGAATATTGAATAATTTGAGAAAAAAATGAGGAATTTACTTAGTAGTGATAAATAAATTTTTAAATCAATATCGAAATTGATTTGGGATTGAAGTTTTTATAAATAGAATTGGAATTTATAAAAGTTGTTTATAAATCCGAAATCACTTATTTTTATAAGTGAATTATAGAAGTTAATAAAATGAGATTTATAAACCGGAGTTGTTATAGAAAATAGAAATTGGAATCTATAAACGTTGTTTTATAAATTCGAAATCAATCAAATTTTATGAATTTAATATAGCGAATAATTATTGAAATAAAATGTGTAGAAAATAGTGAAATGTAATTAGTGAAGTATATTCACGATTTTGGACAGTGAATATATTTTTAAGTAAAATGGATATGGTTTTGGGAAAGTGATATTTGAAATGAAGTTAATTGTTTTAAAGATGTTTTCAAATATAATGAATATCGAAATCATAGATTTCAACATTCATTGTTGAAATAGACATTTTCGAGGAATAAGGAAATGATGGACTATAACACTGTTGTTATAGTAAATGATTTCCGAAAGGAAATGTTTTGATGTAGTATTGGGATTTATATATCTATCTTAAAATTTTCGAATCCCTATACTAGTTATTTTGAGTCGTCGTAACGATGTTTTACGTAACATTCGTTTTGACTCAAATATATGTTGTTATAGTAAATGATTTCCTTAAAGAATGAAATGTATACTTAATTTTGATTTAAGTATAACGAATATTTTCAAATGTTGAAAATAAATAGATTTGTGAAATACTTATTATTAAATAAGTAGAGAAATGTTTTTCCAATATGAAATGAAACGTTTTTGAGATTTTATCTTCTTAAAGATAAAATGAAATTGAATATTTGAAATCGATTTGAGAATCGTATATCAGTAGATATTTTGAAATATAAATTCACTACGGAATTTATAAAGGAAATGGAAACTGTTTAGAAAAATAAATATTGATTCATTTTTGAAGTGTGGAAATTTTATATCTAGTAAAGATATTTTTGAAGATAAATAATTTGGGAAAATTATTTGGAATCTGATGATGTTGCGCATCTTTATTGATAGTTAAATAACCGACTATCAATAATTACCTTGAATATGATATTTGTCGTGATTGGATGAATTTGAATGCCACACTTATTTTTGAATAAGCGCTCACTATTCGGGTTAGCCGGGAAAGGACCATGGGGTCGTATAACCCATTCCGAATATGTGATACGTCGTTATGAATTGCATTTGAAGACCGGTGTTGAAGACCGGATATTTTTGAAAACGGAAGGATTACCGTCGAGTTACTCTACATCGGCTGATCTCCGGTTTAGAGGTGTTATCACCCTTAGTGACGGGAAGTCCGGACGTGATTAGAAAATTATCCGGATATGCAAGGGCTTCGTGAGAAGTGCCTTCGGTTCTGTTCGATCCCGGAACAGACTTGTATGGATTGTGTGTCTGACGTTACAATTTGAGATATAAAGCTGATTTCTTTCAAATACATTTCTGTTGGTGGCGGAGAATTTATTCTCTTAGCTTAACACCCTTCTCTGAGACGTACGAGCTCAGAGGTTATGTAGTTGAAATTTATCAGCAATATACTCCCAATTTGGTAACGTGGCATACTGAGTGTTGCTGTGAAATGATCAGTGTTTGATCATTTGCGATATGATCATTTGTTTGATCTTATATCTTTGTGATCATAGGTTGATCATTTGTTTGACCCGAAGCATGGCTTTGTAGAAAGCGTAGCTTTGTGGATGAGACTTCGACGAGCCTCACACCCCGGAAATGGTCGAAACAGGAAGGATGCAGCAAGGTTCTAGGGAGTAGCGCCCCTTAGTGTATGTCATTCCTTCTGGATAGAGGTGGTATCATGGTATGGAGCCCAGATACTTAACCTATGTGGTTGCTGCATTATTATCTATGTGGTTTGTTGGAAATCGGGGATCCTCGGGAAGATCGGTTACGATCGGGGGATGGCATACGCGTGTCAGTAGTTACCTATTTTTGCAGAGGTAACATGGCCTTGTGTTGGCAGAGATCTAACCGTAATGTTAGGTTATTTCTCGGGTCGTCTATTCCAGGGACGTACCCATCGTGGATAGGAAGTTCCTTAGCCTGACCATTTGTTGGAAATCCAAAGAAACAATACGAGCCTTGTACGGTTTTAGTTGTAGAACCTATCATTCACTTATGGTGGTCACCACTGTTTGGATGGTAGCTATAGTAGGCATAAGTGCGGAATGCCTATGCTGGCTAAGATTTATATTATACTTTCGAAATGTTTTCTACACTATGCACTAATAATAATATCAAAAATGATTTGATTTTTGCGTATCAAGCATCTTTGACTATCATAAGAAGAAATCTCCTCCAATTCTGCGTTTGCATTGTGTGTGTGGTGGGAGGTCTTATGGTAGTTTCATTTTCCATAAAGCATTTCGAATTGACTTTAAAAATTATTTTGTTGTTATAAAAAAATAACTGTTTTACGATCTCACACCAGTCACCATGACTGACTCGGAGTTTATTGTTTCCCTTCTAAACTCTGGGTGCCCACCAATTTCCACACGGGCAGCCTAGAGTTATGTTATCAGGATATTCTGGAGCTTTGGAGATAAGCTGGATGACGAGACGTAGTATTTGTATCTGATAGTATTTATTCCGCTGTGTATTCTGTATGAGGACAAGTTTATATAACTGTCCATTGTTGTATATTGACTCTGATTGATGTATGTATAAACTGATATAGTTCTTTGTTTTAAAAGACTAGTAATTATCTATTGTACATTGTTCCGCTGCGATGTGTAAGATTCTGATGTTGTTCTGTTGTTCTTTCTTCTTCTGCTTTCTTCTTCTTCTCTTTTTCTTCTATCTTTTCTTCTATTTCTCTTTCTTAAACCCTCAATATTGGAGTTTCCGGCACTCAATTTCTCGGCAGTCGATAAAGGGAGTATCGATGTCGAATTTTCGAAAGTCGAAAATTTCGGTATGTGACAGCGTGGTATCAGAGCATATGGTTAAGCGACAACCCTGCTCTGTTGGGTGTTACTCATTAGAGATAGAGTCAGCAGTACTCTAGAATGAGTTGAGTGTAATAATAGATACGAGCGCGTATTTGTTAATTGAATATAAAACTGTTTTGTATTGTGTTGACTTATCGGTTGATTGTTTATAAATTCTGGTCGGTGCAGTCTAGCTAACTGTAATCGATAGGGGTTTCTAAACTCTAAACAAGATAAACTGACACAGTATTGTTTTAAATAGGGTAAATGAAATAATTTTGCCCAAAACTATTTTTGTATATAAAAAGAAACGATTTTCTATGAATTATCATAGTATTTGGATGTTTGGTTGTTAGGAAGTAATAATATTAAATTATTATCAATGAAATTGAATAAGAAATTGAAATCGTAACTCCAAAAGTTAAGAAATAAATCCATATACAAACGAAATTTGAGAATATAAATTATAAATGTGATTTATAATTTGAAACGGAATTCCAGAGAAGTATTTGGAAATGTTTTGAAAAGAATTTGAAGATTTTGGTGATTTGGAAAGTTTAAATTCCTTTTTGATTTGAAAATGAATTTCAAAGGGTTTGAAAAGTATTTTGAAGGAATGAAAAGCTCTAAACTCTTTTCGGTCGCTGGAAAATAACTTCGGTAATGACTGCAGCATCATCGATGTTCATTTTCGGGTTTCCAAAAGTGGAATTGCTGCCAAATTTTTTTTTAAAATGGAAGTTGTTTGAAAATTTGGATTTTGTTTTAGAAAATTCAAAGGATAATTTGAACTGTTTTCAAAAATGGTTTTTGGAATGTTGGTAAACTCTGGAATACTATGTAAAAATACTTATGAAATATTATTAAGTTGATAACTTGTACAAATTTGAATTTTGGTAGAATAAATTTAACTTAAAAGAATGAAGTTAAATCAAAGCAAGTATAAGTGAATCAATTAAATGAAAATGAAATTGAAAGTTGAAATTCATTTCGAATTCGTAAGCAATGAATTGAATTGAATAATTGTAAATGAAAGATGAATTAAAATTCGTATGGAAATTGGAAATCCAGTTTAAATGTAAGTAGATTTAATCGAAGTAGAATTAAAATAAATTGAATTGATATCAATTTGAATTAGTAATTGAAACTAATTTAAAATAGTGCAGTTATGAATGAAAGATAATTGGTAAATTCAATATTCAGAAGATAAATAGAATCCAACTTGAATTGAATGATGAATTTAACTCAGATAGGAAATTGAAATGTGAAATTGAATTCAAATAGATTTGAAATGTAAGATTGAACGAAATTGAATGCTGTAACTAGATATAATGGCTAGTAGGATATACAGGTGTATAAAGGAATTGGAAATTTTGATTTCAAAGATGTATTTGAATTTGCTCGACAAAGGTACGTATTTAAATTTAAATATGAGATTTGCTGATTTCTTGTTCCGCCGTTTGGCTTTTTCTTTTTCTTTTTGAAATCTGAGAGTCCGTAGGGACGTTTTGTAGTCGTACCGTATTAGCCGCGCAAAGGAGATGCTGGCGAAATTTTTCGAAAATTTCGAGTGTTAGAAAATTATTGAGAAATTTTGAAAGTTTAAAATTTGAATTTAAACTCGAATTTGAATTGAGAAGTTAAACAATGTTGTTGAAACTTATAATTGAAGTTGGAAAACGAGTTGAATGATAACGAATCTTTAATAGAAAGATTTGTTTTGATAAATTGATAAAACTATTAGATTGTGAAAAATAGTAGACGAGTTAAGGACCATTTTTTCCTAACTTGTAATTTCGGGACGAAATTCTTTTAAGGAGGGAAGTCTGTAATGACCCAGAATTTTGAACGAATTAAATTGAGAATATTTAATTAATTTTAAATATTTGAATGATGATTTAATTTGAATCCCGAATGTAACTTTGAATTTGGCGATTAAATTTTAAAATTTAAACTATTGAATGTTGAATAAAAATTTAAATCTTCAATTTTTAGCCGAAGAAAAATATTTCAAAAGCTTTTAAAATTCATATCGATATTACTGAAGGTAATAAAAGTTTCAGAATCGAGTTTGAAAACGATTTGTTCAGTTTTGAAATTTATTTTGTTCGAATCGATATTTAAAATTAGTCATTTTTCAAACAGTCTTGGAATTCGACGAAACCAGTTCCATTGGGTCCGTAATATTGTATTATTACTGGATTTCCAATTTCGTATTTTTCGGAGTTAATATGAGAGCGTACGGCATATAAATGCGTTGGAAATAAATCGAAAATTTAAATTTAAATTTTTTATTTATATACATATATATTCACACGTTCCCCTCCTAAAATCACGCAGAACATTACGCCTAAAATCACGTCTTTTTCTTTCGTTTTAAATCCAAACCATATCTTCATTCTCATTCCCAATTCAAACATTTCAAACGAGAAAAAAAAAATCAATGCCGCTTCCTTTATCACTTCAATTCCAAATCCCTCTCCCCATCCTCCAGTTAATTCGCGTTCGATCAGAGAGGGGGGGCGCGACTGGAAGACGAAGGCGGCGATGGAGACGAGGGCTCGAGGGCGCGACTGTCGCATTATTGGGCGAACTGGGCTAGGGTTTGGTAGACGTTCGATCGCGGAGGCGCGCGTGTGCTCTCGCGTGGTCGAGCGGGGAAAGCAATGGTGGCTCGAGCGGGCGTGGAAGGGGCGAGCGACGATGGGTCTGCTTGATGTTCTTTGTGCTGTCGGAGGTCATCAGTGGGTCACGAGTCAATTTCGATCAAAGCTAGGGTTTCGCGTTGATGGGTTCGAGTCTGATCGCGGAAGCTTGGATAGCATGAGCGCTCGAATCAATAGGAAGCAGGTGAGGATGTAGATCTGGTTTTCGAACTTAGTTTCCTTCATTTAAATTTGATTTAATGAATATAATCTATAGATGAAAGGAAAAATTTGAAATGTAAAAGGTTTAGACAGAAACCTTTCTTTTGATCAGAAAGAAATATTACACAGTAAAAATATATACATATATTAGAATTTTATAAAGTAAGAAAAGAGGAAAAAAATAAAGGTTTTTAAATGGTAATGTAAATCAGTTTTATAAGTGTATATATATATATATACATACGTAGTTTCAATAAAATTGCTTTATAAGGAAAGTTATGGTTTAAATTAAATATTTAGATCAAGTAAAATTGTTTAAAGGAAATTTGTTTCAAACAAAGATATTTTAAATAAATCCTTAGTTAATTAAATTTATTCAATGGGATTAAATTGTTCGACAAATTCGAATATTGATAAAACCTTATGATGTTTATACAAGGTCGATATCTGAAAGAAAACAAACTGGATTGAAAATGGACTGCAAATTAAAGCAAAGGTGAGATTTTTCTCACTCAAATTGAAGTGGATTTTTTTGCAGTTATTGATGATTGCTATTTGGATGTGATATTAGATATAATAGGATATATCTATATATATAGCAATATATACATATTGGCATATGTATATATTGGATTGATGATTTCCCGCCTCGTATAGCGGATGAGACCCTATTGCGCCGTTAGTAAGCGGATTATTTTTATAAAACCCATATACCGCGATATTCCACCTCGAAGTGGAATTGGTATTGTGCTAACGTCTTTGGATGCAGGGAAACAGGTTGGAGGGATCCAACTGGACCCCTCACATTGATTGAATTTATTTCTACTGTGATGTGATAATCTGTGAATGATTATTGATGTTATTGAATTGATATCTGGAAATTGTTTGAAAGCTAAAATTTAGCTGAATGGATGTTTGATATCATTGGATTCCAAAAATAAACGAAATTGAATTTTTGAAATCAAAATAGAAATTTCTAAGTGAATAAATTTTAGAAATTAAATAAATTTTGAAGAAAGGAATTTTTTTAAAGTATAAAAAGTTAATTTTTATAATCTTATCGAATAAATTCCAGAATCAAGTGAAAATGTTAATTAAATGGATTTCGTAAAATAGTGATTATAATTTGAAGAATTTAATTTAAGAATTTGGATTTTTAAATAGATTGAAAGAAACGATTGAAATTTATTTCCTTAAAAGGGAATTTATTAAAAGAAGATAAGTTGGAAATCCAACTAGAAATTTAATTGGTAAATTGAAATAAATTGGGAAATCAATGTAAAATGATTTCAATTTGAAGAATCCATTTTAAATACAGAATATTGAATAATTTGAGAAAAAAATGAGGAATTTACTTAGTAGTGATAAATAAATTTTTAAATCAATATCGAAATTGATTTGGGATTGAAGTTTTTATAAATAGAATTGGAATTTATAAAAGTTGTTTATAAATCCGAAATCACTTATTTTTATAAGTGAATTATAGAAGTTAATAAAATGAGATTTATAAACCGGAGTTGTTATAGAAAATAGAAATTGGAATCTATAAACGTTGTTTTATAAATTCGAAATCAATCAAATTTGATGAATTTAATATAGCGAATAATTATTGAAATAAAATGTGTAGAAAATAGTGAAATGTAATTAGTGAAGTATATTCACGATTTTGGACAGTGAATATATTTTTAAGTAAAATGGATATGGTTTTGGGAAAGTGATATTTGAAATGAAGTTAATTGTTTTAAAGATGTTTTCAAATATAATGAATATCGAAATCATAGATTTCAACTTTCATTGTTGAAATAGACGTTTTCGAGGAATAAGGAAATGATGGACTATAACACTGTTGTTATAGTAAATGATTTCCGAAAGGAAATGTTTTGATGTAGTATTGGGATTTATATATCTATCTTAAAATTTTCGAATCCCTATACTAGTGATTTTGAGTCGTCGTAACGATGTTTTACGTAACATTCGTTTTGACTCAAATATATGTTGTTATAGTAAATGATTTCCTTAAAGAATGAAATGTATACTTAATTTTGATTTAAGTATAACGAATATTTTCAAATGTTGAAAATAAATAGATTTGTGAAATACTTATTATTAAATAAGTAGAGAAATGTTTTTCCAATATGAAATGAAACGTTTTTGAGATTTTATCTTCTTAAAGATAAAATGAAATTGAATATTTGAAATCGATTTGAGAATCGTATATCAGTAGATATTTTGAAATATAAATTCACTACGGAATTTATAAAGGAAATGGAAACTGTTTAGAAAAATAAATATTGATTCATTTTTGAAGTGTGGAAATTTTATATCTAGTAAAGATATTTTTGAAGATAAATAATTTGGGAAAATTATTTGGAATCTGATGATGTTGCGCATCTTTATTGATAGTTAAATAACCGACTATCAATAATTACCTTGAATATGATATTTGTCGTGATTGGATGAATTTGAATGCCACACTTATTTTTGAATAAGCGCTCACTATTCGGGTTAGCCGGGAAAGGACCATGGGGTCGTATAACCCATTCCGAATATGTGATACGTCGTTATGAATTGCATTTGAAGACCGGTGTTGAAGACCGGATATTTTTGAAAACGGAAGGATTACCGTCGAGTTACTCTACATCGGCTGATCTCCGGTTTAGAGGTGTTATCACCCTTAGTGACGGGAAGTCCGGACGTGATTAGAAAATTATCCGGATATGCAAGGGCTTCGTGAGAAGAGCCTTCGGTTCTGTTCGATCCTGGAACAGACTTGTATGGATTGTGTGTCTGACGTTACAATTTGAGATATAAAGCTGATTTCTTTCAAATACATTTATGTTGGTGGCGGAGAATTTATTCTCTTAGCTTAACACCCTTCTCTGAGACGTACGAGCTCAGAGGTTATGTAGTTGAAATTTATCAGCAATATACTCCCAATTTGGTAACGTGGCATACTGAGTGTTGCTGTGAAATGATCAGTGTTTGATCATTTGCGATATGGTCATTTGTTTGATCTTATATCTTTGTGATCATAGGTTGATCATTTGTTTGACCCGAAGCATGGCTTTGTAGAAAGCGTAGCTTTGTGGACGAGACTTCGACGAGCCTCACACCCCGGAAATGGTCGAAACAGGAAGGATGCAGCAAGGTTCTAGGGAGTAGCGCCCCTTAGTGTATGTCATTCCTTCTGGATAGAGGTGGTATCATGGTATGGAGCCCAGATACTTAACCTATGTGGTTGCTGCATTATTATCTATGTGGTTTGTTGGAAATCGGGGATCCTCGGGAAGATCGGTTACGATCGGGGGATGGCATACGCGTGTCAGTAGTTACCTATTTTTGCAGAGGTAACCCGGCCTTGTGTTGGCAGAGATCTAACCGTAATGTTAGGTTATTTCTCAGGTCGTCTATTCCAGGGACGTACCCATCGTGGATAGGAAGTTCCTTAGCCTGACCATTTGTTGGAAATCCAAAGAAACAATACGAGCCTTGTACGGTTTTAGTTGTAGAACCTATCATTCACTTATGGTGGTCACCACTGTTTGGATGGTAGCTATAGTAGGCATAAGTGCGGAATGCCTATGCTGGCTAAGATTTATATTATACTTTCGAAATGTTTTCTACACTATGCACTAATAATAATATCAAAAATGATTTGATTTTTGCGTATCAAGCATCTTTGACTATCATAAGAAGAAATCTCCTCTAATTCTGCGTTTGCATTGTGCGTGTGGTGGGAGGTCTTATGGTAGTTTCATTTTCCAAAAAGCATTTCGAATTGACTTTAAAAATTATTTTGTTGTTATAAAAAAATAACTGTTTTACAATCTCACACCAGTCACCATGACTGACTCGGAGTTTATTGTTTCCCTTCTAAACTCTGGGTGCCCACCAATTTCCACACGGGCAGCCTAGAGTTATGTTATCAGGATATTCTGGAGCTTTGGAGATAAGCTGGATGACGAGACGTAGTATTTGTATCTGATAGTATTTATTCCGCTGTGTATTCTGTATGAGGACAAGTTTATATAACTGTCCATTGTTGTATATTGACTCTGATTGATGTATGTATAAACTGATATAATTCTTTGTTTTAAAAGACTAGTAATTATCTATTGTATATTGTTCCGCTGCGATGTGTAAGATTCTGATGTTGTTCTGTTGTTCTTTCTTCTTCTGCTTTCTTCTTCTCTTTTTCTTCTATCTTTTCTTCTATTTCTCTTTCTTAAACCCTCACTATTGGAGTTTCCGGCACTCGATTTCTCGGCAGTCGATAAAGGGAGTATCGATGTCGAATTTTCGAAAGTCGAAAATTTCGGTATGTGACAGAATACAACTCCAAAGCATTGAAATTAATCAACGTAACAATTTAACAAATCGAAACATCAATTTAAAACTGTCAAATCTGATAGGGCTGCAGTACACACACGGATGTACTGCCTCGCCACTATCGTAGGAGATACACAACAGCACAGTGAAAGTCATAAGTGATCATAAGGTCAAACCCCCGAAATTGGGTTCAACTCAAGTGTGAGAACAACACAAATGTCTGAAAAGCAACTGCATGCAAACAGCCTCAAAACATGAATGTACAAATTGTAAACATGATAGCAAGTACACACAGGAATAGTATAAAGTATCAAGTCTGGAAAACAAAAATGCCCAGACTCAACAAAGATGTACACAGTGGCATATAAACAACACTGCAATACTACCAAAGTTCAAGTAACTAATGTCAACATTTCGAAGTCAACATCAATGCCGTGGGGATGAACGAAACTCAAGAGAAGCTACAACATGAAGCACTGCATTTCAAATGGCAGTACAACTAGAAGTGATCTAGAGAACAATATCACAACAGATCAACATGGAAGAACTCAGAGATGACAAGCATATCAATGCAAAGCTTCAACATACGAAACATCAACATGGATGCAGGGACTGTCACAAACAATTATGGACAGTGACACAGTGAAATGCCAACATCACAAACTACTGAAATGGCAAAGATTGGAAGATAACAAACTCACATGCAACAAGCAGCAACAACAAAGAAATGCACATGTCCAGTTTCAAGTATACAGAGAGCAACTACAAAGACTACAATGATGAACACAGCAACCTAAACCAATGTACTACAGTAGCTACATAATGCAGAATCATCTACATGAATCAAAATGCACATGAGCAAGTTGATATGCAGCAGAGAATACAAGCTACACGATTCAAGTACATGTACAACACAGTGAACAGGTTCAAGTGATACAGAGGTGATGTCAGAATGAATGGAAATGGTCGAGTTTAACAGAGTTCGACAATATGGACCAAGGAAGAACAGAAAATCAGAATTCACAGTGAAGTCGACAACATCACACACTCCACAATAACAAAATGCACAGAGGCATAGACAATGTCGAAGACAACCAGACACAAGTTCGAACTGTATCAAGTAACCAGAATACATGAACACAAATGCAATGGCCATACACAAAGACAATGCACCAAGAGAACATATCCAGACCAGATGTCAAGGAAGCATCGTGAAACATGAACAAACAAATGCAGATGAACAAAATGCAAACTGCAAAAAGAAGGGCAGTAACGGTTTACAATGATGACCAGACAACATGGTAAGAGCAGAGTTCGACAATGTCGACCGAGTCAAGCATCAAGATTCAAAGCCGTGAATGAACAAGACAGAACACACAATCCTCACAACCATTCGAACATTATCAAGCAGCCGAGATAAAGCAAGTTGAAGAATTCAAGCCTATGAAAAGGTCAGAGAAAAATCCCAAAATCAAGTCCAGATATAACAGGAATTTCAAGTCGAAGCCATTCAAAACAAGGCAGGTGTCAAGGAAATTCGAATGTACAAATCAAAGCTGGAAAATCATGCAATCATAAATGATCGAAGTCAACAGCAAACAACACCGTGGTCATCACGAAATGAAGCCGTGATCATCAAATAAACAAATGTACGCATTTGAACAAGTCAAAATCAACAATCAACGAACGAATTAGAATGGCCAAGGTAAATCAAAACGACTCAAACATTCGCATACAAACATAAAACCACGAATCCAAAGCCGTGGGAATCACAAATCACAGGTATTAGATTTCGAATTAGATGTGAGTCGAAATCACCTTAGTCACCACTGCGAGCTCTCCAGTCGATCGACGAGCAAAAGTCTTCGATCGAGCAACCCCAGGTCGGCATCCCTAGTTTGTCGAAGATGACGCGGGAGGGACGAACGAAGTTGATCATTAGGTCGAACCAATAGAAGTCGGCGATGAATCCTACTTGCTGAAGGAAGCGGGACGCGAAGAAACGAGAGCCGCCATTTTTTTTCCTTCTCGTTTTGATTAGGGTTATCTTTTTTTCTTTTAAAACGAAAGTGGAGAATGGGTTTTAAAAACGAACAAGACAAATACTAAAAAAAGGAATCGGTTATTTGCCTTTGCAAATTTTCACGGCCCAAAAATATAGACCACTATTAAATTTAAAAGCCCTTAATCCCTTAACGAATTTTTAAAAGGATTTCATCTCGATTAAAAACTCCAAACAGTGATTAGCAAAATCTATCAATGAATTTCAACTTGATAAAAACTTCCAACATCAATTAACCAACCGATAAATCGTTTACTGATGAAAATTAATTAATGCAAAATCTCGGATTGTTACAATACACCATATAACCCATTTCAAAGCATAAAAAATATTAAATTGACGGATCACTCCTTTGATGGATTCGACACCACCATAGATTCACGCACCATGTGAGATTTGCTCTTAAACTATTTACCATCACATTCCTTATCAAAAATCATAACTCACCTCCTACCACGATCCACTTTCCCTTCTTTATAGCAAAAGGTGGCATATTTGAACTTAGGGATGCTTCTAATGCATAGCCCTTCTCTTCCTTATTTTCCACCCAATCCATTAAATGATTCTTAGTTTAACAAAATTTGAAATTCCCTCTAAAATTTAAAAATTTAAAAATTTAAAAATTTAAAACTTTTTCATACTTTAAAATAATAGTAAAAAATTTACTGACCAAGAACTCATCAAAATGTAAAAATTTAAGACTTCCATTCGCTTTTTTAAAATATATCGTCGCTTTTCAAATTATTATTTTACAAGACATCTCATTTAATTAATGGCCTTAAAATATAGTTTAGCCATCAAACATTCCCTTTGTTTTTATATTTTAATTTCAACACCAATCACTATATTTTAACTTCAATAACTTAATATTAACCACTTAAAATACATTAAATTAAACTATGTTAGTTTCTCAAATAAATTAGTTATACATCATTTCATGTAACACATAGTCATTTTATCATATACATAAGTATACATCTTTTTTATTTTGTTAATAAATGGTTTCCAACTCTTTAAAATAATACATCCTACTGATACATACATACATAAATATATATACATATCCGTGTGTGTGTGAAAACATATTTTAAGATTCACTTTGGCTATTGACTATATTCATTTCAAATCAGAAAACCATTTCAATTTCCTCCTAATTTGAAATAAGACTTTAATCCCCTATGCAAAAAATTTCTTTAATATACTTATATAATGTTGTATAATACATT
The DNA here is from genome assembly GCA_030737815.1 of Allium fistulosum. Lineage (NCBI taxonomy): Eukaryota > Viridiplantae > Streptophyta > Magnoliopsida > Asparagales > Amaryllidaceae > Allium > Allium fistulosum. The sequence goes on along the minus strand of CM060904.1, from coordinate 169,729,414 downwards.
ATCAATTTATAAGTTATTTTATAAACAAATTTTATAAATCCAACTTTTAAAATTAATTACTTTTTTCAATAATTTCTTTAAAAAAATCAATCCTTGGAAATATTCCACTTAAAAACTTAATTTCCTATAAAACTTCATACCTGCTTTATCCGATGCGTCCATCAAACCAAATCCAAAAGATTGAATATTTTCTCACAAGTGTCTACCTATGCATGCATCATAAATATGCATAGTTCCAACATAGGACCAAGAACCTCTCCTTATACTTTAAATGCGGAATTCATGTTGGTTTTGCACATTGCCTGTAGATCGATGAAGCATAATGTGGATGTCCACATTGTAATATCCCTAGCAACGATTATAATACCATTTCCAGTTTTTGTCTCACCCCAACAACATTTATCTCCGTTCTAGTTTCTATCTTCACTAACATACCCATCCTTGGCTATCCGTAATTCGGATTCATTAACAATTCTCCAATAGACATTAGCTCAACTGGAATAGCTACATACATTTGAATCATATAATATATGTAAATATTATATAAATAGACAAATACGCTCTCTCAATATATCCTAGTCCCCAATTTATGGAAAGTTTTGCACTATTACCAATGTAATAACTAGCCTTTTTTACTCTTGGATTTAACGTCCAAATGGATGTTAACACCTCGAAAGCCGAAAAAGCTGAGTCGTTGGGAAAAATAACAAGAAATAAATACATTTCTAACTATACCCTCTTGGAATCTATGAAATGACCCTCCTATTTCTACTCTAATTCCATAAGGATTTTTTTTAAGGTAAAGAGGATATATATATATATATATAGATATATCATCCATTGCAATCATAATTCTCAGGGTCAATATCTTTCTCCAATAAACCAAATATATCCAGGATCACAATAATCAACCAATATAAATATATCAGTACATTCACAAAGATAAGCACATACATGTGAGGATGTATATGCCTCTCTTGTTTGAATCAGAGTTCTGGAAAACAAGAGGATATTGGATTGCTGATTTTTTTTTTGACCAAACAATCCACTGGAAACATATATTTTAGTCTGTTTATCCTAACTAAGAATTGATCAAGTAACAATCAGTGGAAAGCAAGCTTTTAATATAGATGTTTGTGTTAAAGTCTGAACAGTGTCAAAATCAAGCTAAAATAAAGTGGATCCTAAGTGAACACAAGCAACATCTAGGCGTAATGGAAACGCGCCTAACTTATACACGAGAGGTCACGAGTTCGAGTACTATGCTGGTTGGTTCAAACACAATTTTTGTTTTTTTTTCTTTTCATTTTTCTCCTGTACAGTTTGAAATCTGTTATCTACCTATATCTGCACATATATATTTTATTTTTGCCTATAATCTAACATACAAAAACAATATTTCTTGCTTTATTATTTTTGAAACCCATTCCTATAACCTGGAAGGCTTCAGGATTGATATGAATTAAGAGTCTGGTTCTTGGGTTTTGAGGATGATAGAAGTGTTTATCATTATTCATGTTTGTATTTCTTCTTATAAGATCTGTCTGGCATTTAAAATGCATTTGGTTAAAATCTGAGTGAAATTCAGATTCCTATTACAAGTGCAAAGGAAAAGGTGTGTTGATATTTGCACAAAACATGTTTATGTGCATATATATAACTGCAACTATTTGAATCTGGCTTCCATCTACCTTATTACAGATCCTTTCTTTATTTAAAAATAGGACATGAAACATTTGTATGGAACAAGTTAGATTTTGGAAACCTTGCAGCCATATAAAAACATTCAACCTATGTCTATTTTCTTTTGTATTCATATGCCATGGTAGAAAATAAAACCATTTAATTTTTTTCTGAGAATCAACTACCCAGATTTTCCAAAACTTAAATCCTTTCCAAAGACTCAAGATTGACTAATACATTTATAAAATGTAATCATTCAATTTTTAACAGGGTGTTCTTGCTAAATCCACTTACAAGATTTCGATTAACTTTTTAAACATATCAGAAATTTAACTAGGTTCATAGATTCCAGATACAGGTCAATTTCTTAACAAAATACTTAACAAAATATCCCTCCAATATTCAACACTTAGTACAAGTAGCAATTTAAGTTATCAATACATGCAGATTTCAACATTTAGGCTCTTATCTAACTAAGTTTAGCATGCTATATCTTCTTCTCAAGGCCTTGCTCCTACTCCTACTTAGTTGCTGCAATCCCTGAAAAAGCATTGGAAACTGCCTCATTTTAAATGAGACACCCCAGATGCCATTAGCACACTAGGGTCAGACACACGTCTGGTATGAGAAAATTCACAAAAGCAATTTGTTAATTAGGTTAAAATCAAGTTAAGTACATATACATAAGGTTCTGTCCTTTGGAATCAGGTAAATACTTGTGTGCATGCTCTGTGTCATTGTGCATGTGCACACTTCAATTTTCTTTCCAGAGACTACATATATAAATATGGCACACACATTCAAGCATACAATTCAATCATAGTCAAACAATCATTCATACCAAACAAGAAAATAACCAATATGAGTTAAATCATTTATTCAATTCTCATATTTCAAATCTAGGAAAAACTCTAGTTTTCTCATCATCTCAAGTATTATTCCCTTGGTATATTTATCTATCCATGGTCTCATCTGCAATATTTATGAATCAATGGACACACTGTAATGAACTAATTCACTCCATTACACAAAGATCTCAGGACTTAATCAAGCCATGTGTCAACCTGTGTTTCTCAAGCACACAAGTCATTCCTGCAGTGTTCTTGACCCTAATTTCCTAATCAGGTTTAAGTTAATAATAACCCCTTTTGATTTTTCATGACAAAATCATTCAGTGATCCATTTCATTAACTGAAAACATCTATATCATGGCATCTCATATTATTCATGACCATACAGAAACAACAAGCAAACAACCATTGGTGACTACAAAATAAGGTTCTGTATATATATATAGATATTCATCCTGGTATATTTTTCTTTAAAGGAGTTTAGGCAGCTAACATTGGTTTATGGCTTCTGGGGGAGTTTTTCTTTTTGCAAACATTTGTGCTTGAGTTAAACTCAGAATAATCTGGTTTCACTGAATCACAAAATTTTGTTTGCTATGCATATGAACATATATATATTTCATTGAATCAGGAGTATCAGCACATAGGCAACCCTATTGCACCCCTAATTCCTTTTTGTCTCAAGCCTCAGCACTTATACGTGAGTATATTGCAGCTCAACATTATTTACATCTTTTTGGATTGAGCCAAAATCAATACTATTTGCCTATTCTCAACATATTATTTTCTGGGTATTTGTTTATATCCCTAAACATTAACATATCAAAGATCTGAGTGTATAAAACATATATGTATACTAACAACACATAAAGCTTTGTTATAATAAAACAAGTGATCAATCAAAGAGAATCAAAACATTTTCAGATTTAGATTCACAGATAAGCATTCATATATGAAAATACTCTTTTAAGAAAAATACTTATAACTGGCTGCCTGCATTAGGACTTATTGCCTTAGATTTTTGAGTGAGTTTTCTCACCTAGCTCTCTTCTTTGTTACCTTAATTAATTGATGAGCTTCTGCCCTTAGCCTCAAGCTCTCTTCCTTCCCTTGTCTTATGATTTCTATGGTGTTGTTTTTTTTTTTTTTTTCAATTCTTTTCTGAGAAGGAGAGGAGGCTGCTGCATATACATGTATATATACAGGGTCTTTCTTAGGGTTTTGGGTATTGGCTAAAGCCATTTTTGCCCACCAGAAAAATCATGTTATCTGCATTTTAAACCCAAAGTTTTACCCTTCCCGGCTTAATTTGGGTGAAGAGAAAAGTGGTTATATTTTTCTTTCAGAAATTTTGCTTTTCAGAAAATACTTTTTCCTTTGTCTACAATCATGCTAAAAATGTGACTGGGTTTTGTTATTTATCTAATACTCTTTTCTAATTCTGCCTATACCAAGCACTTCCCTGTTTTATCCTAATTTTCCTATTTTTAGCTTTCATGTAAATGGTATGTACTTCCTTTATTTATTTATAAGAGGATTAGTTCTTTTTATATCTTCATTCTTTTTATTTCTGCTTATATTAAAATATGTCTGTATATTTTATTTCACTAGTTTAAACTCTAGTATTTTATTAACACATGTATATTTATATAAGTCTTACTGAAATAATTAGTACACCCTCCTATATATTCATACATCATTCTATACTGACACACACACATGCACATGTACACTCAAAATATTCAGTAGCATTCATATATACATTTACTCATGCATACTACTTTTAAGAATTTAATCTACATATATATATATATATACATATATATATATATATATATTTCCATACACATCAATATGTATGTATTCTTGGAGTTCAGGGTTTTAGCTTATATTCATGTGCATTTCCTGTGCACACATGTACACACACTGATACACTATCAAGCTATATCAATTCCTCCTTCAAAATTTATTTAAAAATTATTTTAAATTCATTTATATTTTTCAGAATGAATTCCTAAAATCTTGGGTCATTACAATCTATTAGCGGAAGTTAATAAAATATAATACAAAATAACCATAATATATTTCAATAATTATATTGTGTCAACTACATCACATAATGTATTTATACATATTATGTCCAATACCAACACATACTATATAAGTATACCATTCATCTATTCACAATATACACCATTTGTACATTGAAGTCCCCATCTTATGCTCCATCATGTCTCAGGGCTCCATCAACTTAGTGATATAAATAAGAGGGGGAAATAGGAGCGGGTTAAGCATAAGCTTGAGTAAGTAAGCTATTCCTACTCCACATATACTACAGAGGTATTACTATAACCTGATAGTGTTTAACGCATCTGTCTCCTTGTCCTTCCTCGTACGTATACTAAACTTAACTAACATTCATGCTCTGCCAACTATGTTATAAAATTGTATCATTAATCTATCACATATTGTACTTACGTTCTATACCTGCCTCATGTGGTACACGACCGATTAATATCCATGTCTCATATACACAATGGACTCATGTCTTGGACCTGTCTCATATGCTACAGGACAACATAACATTTGTGCCTTAATTATAAATGGACTCACGACCTGGATCCTGTAACGACCAAACTTTACGATCCTGAATGTCAACGCTAAATACATCTACGATATTCGTTTGTCGAGTACCAAATTGCCGAAAAGATAGAAAGTTAGGGTAAAATAAAAAAAAAGAACAAAACAGGAAAGGAAGAACACAACATCAGAATCTCACAACGGAACAGTAATGTATAATATCAAAAGAGTGGTACAAAGGGTTACTGTGAATACAAAAATTTCAGAGTTACTAAAACCTAAGTACTACCATTATCCTGGATAGTTATAATTGTCTATCCTCACATTGCTGATATATACAATACAAAAATGCATTAGAAAGAAGAATACTATGGTAGGTAATCATCCGGCTCTTCTCCATAAACTCCAAAGTGTATGTAGCTAAATTTGGAAACATACACGGGGCTGACTTGAGCATTATAAGAAAATAACACCCGAATTAGTCTGGTAAACTAGCGTAAGAAATTCAAGAAATAAGGATGACATATAATAGCACCTTTTTGAGATTGTACGGATTACCATAATGATTTTCCTCTTAAATGAAGCCAAACATTCATTAAGTTTAACATATAGTGATATGATTATAATGTCTAGTATGTAGCACATAAATCATATCAGGTAGCTACTGTATGAAGGCCACAACAATAATAGGTATACAAGTGATACCGTTAAGACGCGTTCACATATGGATTGTTTTCTACAGAGACATCCCTAGTAAACTGAAGCGGATCTCCATGAAAAGGATCGGAACTTCCTTTCAAGCATTGTATATCTCTAAATTTGATATACTCTAAGGTAAACACAACTGGCCCGACGGTGAACTGCGTGACACTAAGTATAACCAACCCCTAGCACCCAATAATCAAAAGCATACTCTAGATCTGGAGTTGATATACTCTTGTGGGTAAGCTAAACCCAAGATTGTGCATCCTACTATGGTTTCAGTCATTCCCGACATCGAAGCTACGTTCGGCATCTCTCGCATAAGTCCTCATTACTCGAGTAGCACATGAATCCCCAATTGGATTCCTTAATCTTGAACAGATTACAAATCACTACATGAGTTCGAGCATCTGGAATGGATCACGGACCTCCACATAGGTTCCTCCACTATGCTACAAAGTGAATCAAATAACAGTGATCACACAATATATGGAAAATTTTTCGTTATCCCACTTTTTCACACAACATATGGAAAAATCATTTGTCGTATGACATAGCCTTCCTACAAATTCGCTCAAAAAACATATAGAAAAAGTCATTCAGACAATATTTTAGTGTCGTGCAAATTTCTCTCCTACAAATTCATTTACCGCTTACAAATTTCGACTTACAAATTTCGACTTACGAATTCATTTCCCTCCTTCCACTCATCCGTTATTTCAACATCCTCTCTAAACCTAATCATTTATTCCATGAAAAATCGCTATCATCCAAACCATCGATTTCACTTCCGCCCCATCCTTTAAAACCAATTCCATCAAATACCAATACTCTCTTACTCTTAAAACCCAAGCTTGGTTTTGACTTGATCAATCTCACTAGCTCCTTTCCTAAACGAGCCACTTTGAAATTCGTTCAAAATATCTTACTCCTTTCCTTTCTTGTTGATTGCGTATTTTGATTTACTGGCTATTGATGGTAATGGCTCCTCCTTGTCAAATGTTCTTCGATTGATATTGGTATGATTTCTAAGTCTTTTGATTTATATTGTCCTCGACTTTGATGCTTCGAGTTAGGATTGGTGCGTGATTTATTTAAGTTTTGCCCTTTAATTTTACTTGAACTCAGATCATAATTATTGCTAATGATGATAGTGGGATTTGTACAGGAATCAATTTCCTATATTTTCATTTGTATATTTAACTTTGAAAAATTCAATCTTTTCCTTCTGCCATAGATTTTTGATCATACGACTTTGATGTTAGTCCCTGAGGAGTTGGTTTTGATGACAACAACCTTAGAATAGATTATAAAATATAAATACTAACATTACAAGTTTAGATATATATGTATATACAGGATCTAACCATGCAGGTATTAAGAATGAAGACTGTACAGTATAGAGATTCAAGATATAAAGGTAGAAGACTCATGAGTATCAAGATTATCAAGATTATCAAGAGTTCAAGATTATCAAGAGTTCAAGATTTCAAGGTTAAGTTTGTTTTATTAGGAATATTTGTTAAAACTCATAGAAAGGCACTGACATCTTAATATCCAATTTATTCGTGGAATGGAATCCACTTCGAGCCCGTTAAAGGGATGGAACCCTAAGTAGGATGGAACCTACGAAAATCTAGTAGGAAATTGTTTTGTATCCACTAATTTTAATTCAAATGATTTTTCAAAATTATCTTGTTTTCAAAATGATTTCAAAACTTTCCTTTTAAAAAGATTCAAAACCCTCGATTCCGTTTTTAAATAATTTTAGCCTCAAAAACATCTTTATTTTCAGAGTCAAAATTACTCCTGATTTTAAACTATCTTTTCAAATAATATATTTAACTTTTAAATATTTATACTTAGATTTAAATATAAAATTATAGTTAAATTATGTATATATTGTTCTTTATATTTACTTATGTATTTCAACTATATTCAAGTATATTTATAAAGTTTAAAATAATTTTAATATAAGATAGAGGTTATTTTCAAAGAAAATCAAAACACCAAAAGTCCCTTTGGGATGTCGACATACCCATATACCCCATGTTGAAATAGTGTCAGTTGACTTCAAAATTCAAATTTCAAAAGAAGTATCTATTCGCCATAACTCTTCACGAATGGACATGACTGTTGTTCTTCTATAAATAGGGGTCAGTTTCAATGAATTTTCAATCATATTTTTCTGGTTTTCACTCCTCTTCTTCTTCCACATTTCTTAATACAAAATCATACCTGCCGAAATCAACATCGAATCATACTCGATTATTTCTAGTGTGATTCTCCATCACTATCTCTACAAGATCCAAGTGCTAATCTGAGTTATAGGCTTCTTTGTAATCAATCGAGGGAGAAAAGGTGTGATTGTTGCCTTGGAAATCAATTAAGCGAGAAAAGGTGTGATTGTTGCCTTGGAAATCAATTAAGCGAGAAAAGGTGTGATTGTAGCCTTGGAAATCAATTGGGTGAACTTGTTGCCCCGGAAATCAAGTATCTCTACCCAGAGGATTGTTATTCTGGAGGGTGTACCTCGTAGCCTTGAAACCGAGGGTTGTAATTATTGAATTGGCTTTGAAAGGAAATCCGTACTTAGTTGTGCGGGACTGGATGTAGGGTAACTCCGAACCAGTATAAAATCCGGTGTGTTCTTTCTTTTACTGCTTTTACTTTATATTTGCATCTGTGTTTGATTCTGTGTTCATATCTGTGTCTGATTAGTGCATACATTGTTAACAAATTAAGATAAACTCAAAAGGATTAACAGATTTCTTAAAAACACTATACAACCACTTCTAGTGTTAATTCTAGCCTTAAGATCCTTAATCCGCATTTATCACATTTGAGATTCCTAGAGCTTTGTTTTCAAAAGTTTCATAATCTGAATTTTGAAAAGTTTTAAAATGGCTACTAACACTAGTACTGCTATTTCCACCAACACTAGTTCATTTGTAGAAGGTCAGTCTACTGCCAGACCACCACTTTTTAATGGCAGTAACTATGCATATTGGGCATGTAGGATGAAAATATATTTACAATCTGTAGGATTAGAAATATGTAATATCACACAAACTGAATATTCTGAACCCACAACTAATTTTGCACAGTGGACCACTGAGCAAAAGACTGTTGCACAAAATAATTCTAAAGTAATGAATATTCTGTTTTGTTCACTTGAAAGAAATGAATTTAATAGAGTGTCAGTTTGTAAGTCTGCATATGAAATCTGGAAAACTTTGCAAGTAACTCACGAAGGAACAAGCAAAGTTAAACAGACCAAAATTTCCATGCTCACAAATCAGTTTCAGTTATTTAAAACGAATACTAATGAGTCTATTTCAGATATGTATAGTCGATTTTAAGATATTGTGCATTCTTTAATATCTGTGGGAAAGGAATTTTCGGAAGAAGTTCAAGTCAGAAAATTTTTGAATTCTCTCACTCCAGAATGGGATCAAAAGACACTTACGATTGAAGAGGCAAATGACATCAGTACTTTAAAGATAGAAGAATTGATTGGAAATCTAATGTCATTTGAAGTTCAAATGATCGGGAGAAGAGAAAGCAAAGCATTTTAGAAGAAATCAATGGCATTCAATGCATTAACCGATGGATCAGATTCAAATAGTGATAATGATGAAGAGATAGCATTTATGACCAGGAATTTTCGGAAATTTCTGAAATACAGAAAGATGAATAATCTCAAGAGAAACAACTTTAAGAATTCCGGTAATCAGACTACAGTACCAAACTTTGTAAAATGCTTCAATCGTGACGAACCAGGTCATCTCAAAAGAGACTGTCCGTATCCAGATAGGCAGAATCCTCCTATGAACAATGAACCAGCAAAGAAACGGAAGCATGCATTTACTGCTACTCTAGATGACTCAGACTCGTCCTCAAGTGATGATGATCAAAAGACGGATAATTCGAATTTGTGTTTCACTACAGTTCACGACTCCGACGAATTCAAAGAAATGGATTCAGAAAAAGGTACACGTTTACAATACAATTGGTTGAAATTGCTTGCATAGAATTAGTTGCTTGATTGTTTGATTGATTGATTTTGAATTGATATGTTGTTTGAATTTTAAAATTTATTTTCTATTTTTACTATTATTTTATTATTATTTTATTATTTTTGACACATTCTGAAATATATTATAAGTATAATAATATTTCAGAAATATGGACATTAATAATAATATTTATATATATATGTATATTAGATAACTTAGGAAAATCATGTCATGAAAATTCAAAGGCACATGTCGACATGGCCCCTACCACGATGTCGACATGCCTACCTGAATTTGAATTTCAAATTTTGAATTCAAATGTTTGAATTTCCCTCCACCTTTTCACTTCATTTATTTCTCTGAAAAGATACCTTTTGACCAGAGAATATGTCCTTTGAAAGTCTATTTATTCACTATCTTTTATCATATCTTTTCACTTTCATTTTCAAATTCAAACTCTCTCTTCATATCCTCAAGCTCTCTACTCTCTACTCTAATGGCTTCTTCAAGCAACCCCTCAACCATGAGAATTTCCAGAAAAATCAAAAAGCAATTACTCAGTGATCCGGAGGCAATTAAAGCATACATCAATTATGCTAATTATGCCAAAGTCCATCCCGGAAAATTTGTTATTTTTCAAGATTTTTCTTCTTATGAAATTGATTCTCTTTTTGCAAACAATGGTGTTTTAAGTCTTATTGACTCATCTCAAAATGATTTTGTTTGCTATCCCAATCTTGTCAAAATCTTCTATGCTAATTTAAACCGTGGTTTTTATAATGGAAATGAGAATGAAATTTGGAGTAGTGTCAAAGGCACTTAAATTGTTTTAAATTGTGATCTTTTGGGTACCATTCTTAATTGCAAAGCACGAGAATGGATCTTTCTAGTTTTAAAATCGATGAACATGATCGTGAGATATTTCATCATATTTTTGAAGGAGATGAAAACTTTGAATTTAAAAACCGAAACTTTCGTCCTAAAGCAAGGATTGTCAATCTTCTCTTACAACATACTTTGACCCCAAGGTCGGGAAACTTTAACAATCCTACCTCAAAAGTGTGCAAAGCACTTTTTGCTATTTTCGGAAACTATGATATTAATTGGGCGCAAGTTATTTTGGATGAACTTCGTCCTAAAAATTTTGAAATGGGAGAAAACACTTTATATCATGGAATTTACCTTACTCGGATTTTCAACTATTTTGGAGTGGATTTCAAAGCTGAAGAATTTGTCTCTAGAAAAGTTTTTAATATTTCAAACATTTCTCTCATGAAAATCCCATATGTTTTTCAACCTTATGAGACTCTTACCGAAAAGGAAGAGCGTTTGGCTCATGAAGAAATGGAAGAGGAAGAAGAAGAAAAGGATGAAATGGAAATAAAAGAAGAAGAAGAAGGTGAAACATCCTTAGAAAGTATTGAATATCCTTCCAATCCATCCAACAAAACCCTTCTCAAAAACCAAAAGATAATTGTGGAGAATCAACGAATTCTAAAATGATCCGTTAGTAAGAAGTTGGATAACATGTCTTTGAAGATGAACAAGTTCTTTTCAAAAGTCAGCAAGAAACTTGGATTATCTTCATCATCTTCATCCTCTAACTAGTTTTATCTTTTAGTATCTTATTGTATTTGTCTTAGTTTGTTTTATTTCGAATGTTTGTGTAGTTCTTTATGTTTAATCATTGTATTATCCTATTATGCAATGAAATTGAATTTCTTTCCTGTAATCCAGCTTATTTTATATCTTGAATAAATGTTAGTATAGTATAGAAATATATATACATCATTATTCACAAAATAAAATTATCATCAAAATTCACTATAGTATGTCGACATACCCCTCTAGACCATGTCGACATGTACTGGTCAGAAGTGATTATTGATTTTGAATTTGAAATTGGAATAACTACCAAATGTCTATTCATTTCAAATGAATTTCTACACCTATATATACCCTTTTCTTCCAGAAATCTTCACTGAAATTTATTTTTCATTCTCTATATCCTTCATTTCTTTCTCTAATTCAATTATGGCCAATCCTATTCATAATCTATCTGAAAATCTTGAAGAAACACTCAATTCATTCAAGAATATTCTCTCTATCATCCTCCGTAATCAACGTCACTTAGAATTGAGTCAAATGCAGATGATCAAGGAACAAGAGAGATACTTCGATGCAATTCGTTGGATGATCTCCTCCCTGCACAAGGATGATAATGAAGCACGTCCTCTCGTTTCTCTATCTGTTGATAATGAGAATTGGGATGCCATCAAACAAGACCCTATCTTTGGAGGAGAAGGATGGGTTGATGTTCCTCGTAACGTTTAGTTTTCTTTCTTTGTTTGATTTGTCTGAATTAATTTGTTTGATTTAGTTTGATTTGATACTTTGTGTGGATTGATTTTGTTTGAAGATTGGTGTGTGAAACATATATATATACACTGAAATGAATATAGTCTTTAATTAAGTTATTATGCTCATAAGTATCATTATTTCTTAATCTATATATTATATATTCAGTTGTATAGTTTATCAATGTAGGTACTAAAGTCCAAGAGTAAGGGGGAGTAAATTTTTTGTTGATGACAAAGGGGGAGAAATATAAAATAGGGTAGTTAGGCATAGATTAAGGGGGAGTTGTTAGTTTTAGGAGGAGTTATTAGGATAGAAGTGATATTTTATAAACAAAGGTTGTCATCATCAAAAAGGGGGAGATTGTTAGTCCCTGAGGAGTTGGTTTTGATGACAACAACCTTAGAATAGATTATAAAATATGAATACTAACATTACAAGTTTAAATATATATGTATATGCAGGATCTAACCATGCAGGTATCAAGAATGAAGACTGTACAGTAGAGAGATTCAAGATATAGAGGTAGAAGACTCATGAGTATCAAGATTATCAATATTATCAAGAGTTCAAGATTTCGAGGTTAAGTTTGTTTTATTAGGAATATTTGTTAAAACTCATAGAAAGGCACTGACATCTTAATATCCAATTTATTCGTGGAATGGAATCCACTTCGAGCCCGTTAAAGGGATGGAACCCTAAGTAGGATGGAACCTACAAAAATCTAGTGGGACATTGTTTTGTATCCACTAATTTTAATTCAAATGATTTTTCAAAATTATCTTGTTTTCAAAATGATTTCAAAACTTTCCTTTTAAAAAGATTCAAAACCCTCGATTCCGTTTTTAAATAATTTTAGCCTCAAAAACATCTTTATTTTCAGAGTCAAAATTACTCCTGATTTTAAACTATCTTTTCAAATAATATATTTAACTTTTAAATATTTATACTTAGATTTAAATATAAAATTATAGTTAAATTATGTATATATTGTTCTTTATATTTACTTATGTATTTCAACTATATTCAAATATATTTATAAAGTTTAAAATAATTTTAATATAAGATAGAGGTTATTTTCAAAGAAAATCAAAACACCAAAAATCCCTTTGGGATGTCGACATACCCATATACCCCATGTCGAATAGTGTCAGTTGACTTCAAAATTCAAATTTCAAATTTCAAAAGAAGTGTCTATTCGCCATAACTCTCACGAATGGATATGACTGTTGTTCTTCTATAAATAGGGGTCAGTTTCAACGAATTTTCAATCATATTTTTCTGGTTTTCACTCCTCTTCTTCTTCCACATTTCTTAATACAAAATCATACCATTACTCTGCAGAAATCAACATCGAATCATACTCGATTATTTCTAGTGTGATTCTCCATCACTATCTCTATAAGATCCAAGTGCTAATCTGAGTTATAGACTTCTTTGTAATCAATCGAGCGAGAAAAGGTGTGATTGTAGCCTTGGAAATCAATTAAGCGAGAAAAGGTGTGATTGTAGCCTTGGAAATCAATTGGGTGAACTTGTTGCCCCGGAAATCAAGTATATCTAGCCAGAGGATTGTTATTCTGGAGGGTGTACCTCGTAGCCTTGAAACCGAGGGTTGTAATTGTTGAATTGGCTTTGAATGGAAATCCATACTTAGTTGTGCAGGACTGGATGTAGGGTAACTCCGAACCAGTATAAAATCCGGTGTGTTCTTTCCATTATTGCTTTTCCTTTATATTTGCATCTGTGTTTGATTCTGTGTTCATATCTGTGTCTGATTAGTGCATACATTGTTAACAAATTAAGATAAACTCAAAAATATTAACAGATTTCTTAAAAACACTATTCACCCCCTCTAGTGTTAATTCTAGCCTTAAGATCCTTAATCCGCATTTCTCACATTTGAGATTCCTGACTTTGTTAACATACGAATATATATTCAATTTGTTTTCTGTTTTCTACTTTGGTTGTATTAATGACTTTGAGATTTTTGATTCCTGACTTTGAGATTTTATCAACATATAACTTAGAGTTAAGATTCATAACTTTGTCGATATATGGCTTCGAGTTAAGATTGGTTGTGTTCCTGACTTTGAGATTCTGGACTTTATGATTTTTAAGATTGGATGTATTCCTAACTTTGAGATTTTAAACTTTGAAATTTTCATCAATCTCACTACTTTCTGTTATTTTGCTTGATGCTTGACACTAAGTGATATATTTGTTGCCATCACTTGTGCATGCTGTAATTACTTGTATGTTGTTTACTTCATTTGCATTTGCTTATGCTAGCTCTTGCACTTGTTGCTCTAACCAAGTGATAAACTATATACTTCTCGACTTCGTATTTCTGCCAATGATGAATTGGGTTTATTTATAAGGTTTGATTCCTTATATTTTCGGTTGTATCTTTGACTTTAAATTTTCAATTTATTTCCTTTGTTGTCGATTTTCTGATGAATGATGGTTTTGTTTCTGACTTGATCTTTTCTCTGATATATACTTGGGTTGTAACGACCCTAAACTTTTAGTGACTTTATTTGTTAAATTAATTGACATTTTGTGAAATTTTAAACAATAAAATTTGAAAATAAAAAAATTTATTATTTGGAATACGTCTATTTTAATATAGCAACTGGTAAATTTTCATCTGATAATATTGAAGTTTATTTTCCTGTGAAATTTTATTTCAATTTAAACCGGTTAATAACAGTGAATTTAAAAGTCTTTCGAAACCAAAATATGTCAACAGGAGAAAATTTATTCAGATCATTCTGAATCAGACTGCGAAATTCGTTTTTCCAAATTTGGACTTCTACTGCTCCGTTTATCTTATTTCTGGTAAAGTAGCAGCATTTTTCGGTACCGATTATCGACTTTTGATCGGATGATCGTGCCACTGATATCTGTATACCGTTTTGATCGTCTCGACGTGCTGATCTCTACGGTATATTTATTTCTGTAATTTGAGGTCCGAAACGCGACGGAAACAATATAACTGTACGTCGTACCGGTACCCTAAATTGCGACTTTATATTTTCCTTCACGTTTCAAATCTGAAACGTGCTGCCCAAACTAAATAAATTGATTTGCTTTTATGTGTCAGCTGAATCAAAGCAACGTGACCGTTGCTATTTTATTGCTTTTATACCCTTTGGATGTGACTGTTCAATGGTTCTTACTGTTTATATCTTCCTTCATTTTTTTTTCCAACTTTGCCTTCTTCAGATCCAATCTCCTTGTCCCATTCTTCATGCCGTGAACCATTTGCAGATCTCTTCCCCTCCTCTTTTCCCTCTCCCTCCTTGCTCAACATTTCCACATCGTTCCCCTCCCATACTCGGCCTGTTCGTACTTCTCCCACCACCAGATCTTGCCACAACCACACAGCCCGACCTCCTCCCCTTCTTCTTCCACCACCACAACCGCCCGAACTCACCAGTGCAGCCTGCTTCATCGCCGAGACCCACCTGCCGCACCATTTCCCAACCCAGCCAAGCCTCTGCTGCGCACCCAGCCCTCCACGTCACCGCTTCGAGCACCACGCGACCCTCCTCTCTCATCACCATCTCCGTTGAACCGCCATTCCCCCTCACGGCCCCTGGCCACGCTGCCTTCTCACCATGCTCCGACCAAGCCTCTTTGTCCCCGCATCTCCACCATGTTGTCGAAGGCGAAACCCCTCGTGTGCCTTCCCTTTTCTACGTTAATGACTAAATAGAGTAAGTGTCTGGTATTTGCATTGTTTTATATTATGGATATAAGGATATATATTGAGTTTTATATGTATATTTTCTGTTAATGTATATTTGGTTAGTCATAAAAGTTATAAGCTGTATATATATATATTCTTATTAACAGTATATGCATGTCCAAATATCATATGAGTTTCGTTATAAATTGTACTGTATTTGATATATACAGCTTTGTAATTAGTTTGATGCCATATTTCATATTCGAATGTGTGCATATGTCAGTAGTGATGTACTTATATAAGTTGTAAAATTTATAGTATACACATATGGTTTTGAGTATGGATATTTGAAGTGTTATAGCTGAATTTGTGTTAGTGTTTTCAACTTTAATATACATATTATGAAGAAAATTTATAACATATAGGCTGTGATAATGTGTTAGAGAAATAATGATCTTTGAGACGCTGTATAAAGATTTCAGAAAGTTACATAGGTTAGAAAAAAAAAACTTTACACACATCAGTTTACATAAGTTATAGCTGTATATGAGCTATATAAGGAGTATGCGAAGCTTTTAGTTATGTTTTGACTTCTCTGCATATATCTTGCTTATAACCTGAATTTGATTTATATTTATTCTGCACATCTTTGTTCAAAGTATGGTTTATACTGTTTACAAATGAAATCTGCATATAAGTGTTCATAGATCTGCATATATTGGTTTACTTATCAAGCATATATGTATATTGGTCCACAACTAGTTATTTATACATTAGTAGATATGGATTTTATATGTAGATTGTTTATGCTGTAAAGTTCCTATAAGGTTAGTATATATAACCGTAGTGCATATATTAGTTTACAGATAATATAATAGTTTTAAGAAATAATTTAGTGTACTGTAATTTTGTATAATACATATGTTCTAAATTTATGTATTTTATTTAAACAATGAGTGTGAAATACCTATATATGTATATATTTAAATTTATAAGTGTCTGAATTGAGAATATGATTTCATAAATAGTTATATATGATTTTATATGCTTACAAGTTCACTCATACCACTTGTCGTCATCAATTAGTTCTAATTTGGTTTCGTAAATCCCTTATCTATCAGTTTTCCCGTCGAATTCGTGCCAATCCTATTTGCTTTGGAATTCGTGCCTGGATTCATAACTCAACTTCATTGTCTATTCTCTCTAGCCTCGAAAGGTGAGCAATCACTCACGATTAACATTCTTGCATTTATTAAATTTGACTTCAATTGAAACAACAATTGAAATATGATGCTGTAGTTATTTAAATTGTTATATATACTATTATCTGTATATGTTCACCTGTGACATCTGACACCAGTATCTAGTATTCATATGCCTGTTATTTCTATTATCTGTATATGTTCACCTATGACATCTGACACCAGTATCTGTTATTTATATTGAGGATATATGCCTGTTGTTATATTTTATATTATCTGTTATCACTCTGCAAGTTCCCTGTTAGTATAGAATTCACTATAGGTTGAAATGATACATACCCGAACGGACTTTAGAATAGGAGCAAATCGTTATGGGTTGAAATGATAAACCCAAGCGATTTTCATTTGAATTGAAATTGGGATTACGGGTCGAAATGATATCTACCCGTATATATTTAAATTTCGGATTGAAATGATAAACATCCGTATCACTTAACCATATGATAAATATATATACAGACACCGTTGGTCCATATATATAAATATTTTGAAAATAAATTCTATGGATTTGGGAAAAATTTATATGGGTTAAATAAATGTTGATTCTTAAATTTTTATATATAAATGGTAATGATATATATATAGATTTAATTATAATATTAAATTTAATTAAGATGGATTTAATACATAAAATATGTTAAGTATAAAATTTATATTTCAAATAGATTTTGGTAAAAATTTGAATAAGTTAAGGTTGGGAAGATAATTTGAATTTGGTAAAGAATTTTATGTAATTAAACCGATATAAATCTTATTGAAATTGGAATTTAAGATATGATTTATAACTTGAGTTTGGTTTAAATAATTAAATGAATATTTCTTGTTTAAATAAATTTAAGGAAATATTTAGAAAAACTGAAATTTAAGGCTAGTTAAATGATATTGAATTTGTTAAGTGAATATTCCTTGATTAAATAATAAATGAAGTTAAACCAAGAGTTATATGAAACTGTTAAATTTAACTTTGAAATTGTTGAATAGTAAAGCTTTGGAATATATGGGAAATTTAAATGGTTTATTTTGTGATTCAGATTGTATTTGAAATCGATATAATTGGAATTTGTTATTTAGAAACTGAATTGAATTAAAATGGAAAAATTTAGGTTGAATTGAATTGAAATTTAGAATTTGGGTTGATTTGAATCGATTTGTGAGACTTGAGGTAATTGTAAATGCTTTACTTTTTAAAATCATTTAATATATATACTATTTTGGAAAATAGATATATTTGAAATGAAATGATATTTGGGTTTTGAAGTATAAATTTAATTGAAATGACCACGGTGTTAAAATGTATATTTCCACCTTGTAGATAGTTCTGAAGATCCTTAGAGGATGGTTATCCCAAACATCCTTTAAGTTACTCGTATTTCAGTTGATATTTCACTTGAGTTGGATTTATTTATATAAGAATGTTAATCCTGACTCGAGTGTTTTGTGTTTTGCTTTACGCTCGGGTCAAACCGAGTGATACAGCATTTGAGAATCACCTTTGGAGTTTAGAGTTTGGAGCTTCCTTTGGAGATCCAACTATCGCCTCAGCTTTCAGCTCTTCTAGTTGATTTGTCCAGAGAAGTCATCTGTTGTACTGGAGACTTTTCACTGCATTTGAGATGTTGTATTTTATTTCTAACTCTGATGTTTATATAGTAGCTTCATGAACTACTATTTTATCTATTCCGCTGCGTATTATTGTATTACTCTGTGTCTGTGATTGATTTATTTACTGCATATGCTGAGTTTTGCAAAAATTTAAATTAACAACGCGGTATTTTGAGCAATTCAACTCCGGCATGAGTGTTTACCTATACACTTATAATGGATGCGAATGGTCCAAAATAGCGGGTCGTTACAGTTGGTATCAGAGCTTTGGCTCTAGGCAAAACTTAACATAGATTGTAAATTTATTTACAGAATCCCTTTCATTCGAGTTTAATCTCTTCCTTTTGACTCGACTTCCTTTGAACTTTGGAACGTTCCTCGCGGTTCCAAAATTCATTCTTGTCTCTCCCTATTTGTATTCTTTGATTCTGGAGTATCCCATAACTCCACTTCGAATGATCTCTATAAGAATAGAATCCCACCAATCTTTGAATGATTTGTGAAGGGGTGAAACTCCTTCACAATTGGCATTGATTCACCGGAGATTTCTATATCTTTGGTTTAGATGTCGCAATCTCTTGCGATCGAATGTTGTTTTTTCTTAGATTTTCGCATCAATTATATTCTTGAAGTTACGGTTGACCCGGTTAAGGTCGCCCGCGATTTATATAAGTGTATCCATCTACTGTTTTGTAATTAATTATCTCATCTTCGTTCGAGCCTATCTTCGAATCAGAATCCTATTTGATTAGAGTCCCTCTAAGTTGAATTTCTATCTTTGTTTTGAAATCCATTCTTGAACCATCCTTTGAAAAATCAGGCTTGTTTATATATCGAAATTGTTATATTCTATATATAAATGTGAAATGTTTTCGATAAAGATTATAAACCCTTTAAAAATAAGAATTTGAGGTTTCGAAAGGATTTGTAATTTTGAAAAAAAAACTATATAAGAAATTTGATTTATAACTGAAGGATTTTAAATTTGAAATTTGAGAATTGAACTCCGGTATTTTGGAATTGGTTTTAAGATTTGAAATATATAATAATAATATGATTTAAGAATATTTTCCGAATAAGAAATGTTTCAAATAATTTTAATGAGTTTCGAAGAAATTTCAAAAGAAGTTTGAGAAAATAGAAGTCCAGAACTCACTTATGTCGCTGGAAAATAATTTCGGTGATGAGTGCACACATCATCGACATTGATTTTCGAGTTTCATAGTGGGGGAGAGGCCACTTTAGTAGCATTGCTACGCGAGTGATTTTGCGAAACAAATTTTGATTTCAAAAATTTTGAAGTATGATTTGATATTCGAAAGATATATGTAAATGTATTTGAAACGATTTGAAATGAGCCGGTGTTCAGTCTTTGAGTTTCGAATTAGAAACCTATCTTTTGAAATTAATTTACTAATTTGTTGCTGATTTCCAACTCTTGAATTTGAAAATGATTTCATCAGCTATTTTGAAGGTTCGAGCACTTCCAAATCAAGGTTAACTTTTCAAAGCTAAGAAATTTTGAAAAGTATGAATTATTTGATAAAGTATATAAATTTGTTTGAATGTTTAAGTATGAAGTAATATGATTTAAATAAGTTGAAACTGTTTGGTTAAGTAAATGAATAAGGAAATTTTAAATTTTCTAACATGAAATTTAGATTTGAAATGTCTTGAGAAGAATTTGGTCTTCAAAATATTTTGAATAAAATTTAGTTTAAATGTTTTAACTTAGTAACATCTTTATGAAACTATATATTTAACAAGTTGGAATAAATATATAAGTTGTACGTATGCTGTTTTATTCGCATAATTAATTTGATCCAAGTTTGAGTACACAAGTTCGAGGTGGATTACACTATTTCGTGTTAGGATTCTTCATTCGATTCTTGATGGCGAATATTTGATATGGATTTTGGGCTTGATTCTTGAATTCTCTATCGTAGTATATGGCTATGCAAGGAGACTGATGGCTTCTAGTCGAGAAACCATATCGAAGTCCGCATTAGGGAAGTCGAATGGACAATACTAGTTCAAAAGCGAACTTGTGTGATCGAACGAGCGATCAAATGTGATTCTGAGAAATGATGACGTATGTACATCTTATATTCTAATATCATTGATATATTTTGATGCTGAAATTGAAAGCTGTCATGTTAGAATATCTTTGCTTACTAAAAGAAAATTTCCAATTTAAATTACAAAGATATATAACCCCTAAAAGCAAAGATATTCAAATCCCATATGGCTCTTCATACAGCGAAATTTATTTTGAAAAATTTGATCCTTATATAAGATAGACCTTACGTAAGTATAAGATGATTTTGAAAACATTTGATTTTGGTAATGAATTGGTTGACTTAAATTATATTGATTTGGAAATTTGGATTTATTTTCTAAATCTATTATTTTGGAAACTTTAAAACTAAAGATATTTAATTTGAGAAGAAATAATTTGGTGAAATTGTATATGATTTTGAAATTGAACTGATATTGAAACAAATTGAAATTTGAGAACCTTATGTTACTAAACACTTGATTTGGGAGTTGTCGAACTTATATAAAATTGATTTGTATGAGTATGAAATTGGTTAGAAAACTATGGATTTGAAAAGGGTACTCAATTTGAAAAGTGAAATCTTATATAATTAAAGTCTATATAAGTGTGATTTGATACACTTTTGATTTTGGAAAAGTATTTGATTTGAAAATTAAATCTTATATATAATGGATTTTATATAAGTACGATATTTGAAAGTGATTTGAAAAGGTACTATATGATACATATTTTCGAAGTAAAGATATGGAAAGTGCCTTCTGCTTGATATCCGATTTGTGGCCACATCTTGGATTCATTCTATCGATATTATTCTCTCTGATTTTGGTTTTCCGGATATGATACTCGAGTGTCCTTCGAATTCCATGGCGTTACCCATGGTCTTACGAACTCGACTGCATAGCGTAATTCGCAAGGCAGTGATTTCTTAAAAGGTACGGATGTTTCCTGGGGGATCCAGGCGTAACCATTGTGTATCTGCGATCTATGGTCGTGTTAGTGGCGTAATCCGCAAGGCAGAGATTGCTTAAGGGGTATGGATGTTGTAACGACCCACTATTTTGGACCATTCAAATCGACAATAATCCACACATGTCAGACTTGAATAATGCAAAATAACGGATTGTAATAAAATTTGGAGCAAATAAAATCATTCACAGAATCACAGAAATATCAGAATAACTCGCAGCGGAATTTAAAATAACCATAGTGGTTCATGAAGCCACTAAAATACATAGTTTAAAATCAAATACAAAATACATAGTCTGAAACCCAATACAGTGCTGAAACAAGTACAATGGAAATCCCAAATACACAAGTCTCTAAAACAAAAGCTGAAATAAGACAACTGAAACTGAAATAGGAAGATAACTAGATAAGCAGAATCTCTAGTGATTCCGAGCTCCAGAAAAGTGAAGTCCAAAGCTGTGAATACTCAGGCTGACCCGAGCGTAAAATAAAACATAACACTCGAGTCAGGATATACATACTTATACAATGTAAACCAACTCAAATGAACTGTAGTAAAGGTACAAGTAACTTAGAAGATGCTTGGGACCGCCCATCCTCTAAGGATCCGTTAAACTATCTACTATATAGTAATATTCGCTATTATAATAGTGTCTAAATAAGTAAAGTATAATCATATCGGAAAATAGCGTTAAGGGGATGGAGAACCTTAACGCGGTCGGATCTTAAAATCATAATCGTAGTAAAGCTCGATATGGTAGGTGACACGGCACAACTAGGCAATGCCAGGGTAGATATACCAATTACGCATCCGGACTAGTGGTGACGCATAGCAGCCACTACCGCCCACCTCGAACAACACTCCCAAATCAAGGGTGGCCACCAAATCAATCACAAGTAATAGAATGGTATCGAAGAAGTGTGTCCGATAAGAGGTGCTACCTCATTGGTCCGTCAATCGCTCCTGTTTTAGCCACCTTATGCCAACTCATGGGAGTTGGGTCCACGTAACATACCTTAAGAACGTCGCCACCATCCTACTTCATTCTGGAATCTCCACCGCGTACACGGTTGCCAAAGTGGTTTTCGGTAAGACAGAGAGTATGTCCATATCCGATCCCGGTCTCTTTGCCAACCCATCGTTATTATAACCCGTGGTTATAGATTTAAACAATTTATCAAATATACTTTGAATTAAAACATTTTAAAACAAAGACATTATTCCTTAAAACAAATATTAAGTTATTAAATTTCAAAAATCTAACCTTTTCGGGGTTTACTTATTCACTTAAAACAATGACGTTAAGATATATTTGAAAACAAATTTTATTCAACAAACCAACATTTATAAACTGCTATAACAATTCAGTTTTAAACAAATCAGATTTCAGCCTACTGCAGTCCTTAACAAGTGCTACAGTAGCCCTTTATTAGTTCAGGTTAAATTTTAGTTTCTGTTACAACAGCACTTACCAAGTACTATCATAGCTTAAGTTCATTTTAGTCTTTTGGTTCATTTATAAAATCCACAACACTTAACAAGTGCTACAGATTCTATCTGGTCAAAACTTATAAAATCATACATTTAAAATGTTCATTTTCAATCCTTTAACAAATTTTATTTCAAAAGAAATTTTACAAGTAAAACCAAAACTTACCAATTTGCTTATTACATTCATTTCTACATTTTAACTTAAACTTCACTTTTCCACCAATTTAAACCTAAATTTCATTTTTCAATTAAATTAACTTAAGTTTCCATCTTTCTTTTTATCAAAATTTCAAAATTTAAGTTTCGTTTTAAATCAATATTCCTCCATTTATTTAATTTTTATCACATAGAAAATCATTTCTATTTTTAAATAAATCACTTAAAAATTCGGTTTAAATCAATTAAATATTATTACAATCTTTAAATTATTTAAAATATTCAGAAAATACAGAAAAATAACCACGGGTCTGTATAATATTTTCTAGCCTAATTCAAGTGATACGGATACTATATCCTTTCAATCCGTAATTTACAAAGTAAAATCCGGGTTTTATCATTTCAAACCCGCAATCCCAAGTAAATAAAATTTGATTTGAAAATCGCTCAGGCCTATCATTTCAACCCATAACGACCTTCCCTTATTCTAAAGTCCGTTCGGGTATGTATCATTTCAACCCATAGTGATTCTATTCTACAGGGAACTTGCAGTGTGATTTAACAGAATAGAATAACAGTAAAATAAGAACAGATATAACAGATGATACGATATGCAGTTTTAACAATTAACATCAACTATAAATAAATCACAGGTAATTATAACATCATTTATTTATTTATTTATTTCTACACATTCAGCTGCGGTCGTTTCACAATTATATAAGTATGGATATTCGTGTGAGATTTACTCACCTCTACGGAGCTGGAGATTCGGAAAGAAAGAAGTACGAAGTCAAACGAAAGCACGCGGACAGCACGATCAGTCGTTAGCGGATGCGCCAACTAGATCCAAACCAAAAGCACAATAAATAACCACTCTAAGATTGCACGAATAACGAAATTCAAATAAACCAACAAAAAAAAAGAAACAAGTCGAAAATTGAAAACACAAGCACGACCACTTTTGAAATACCGATTACAACTTTAAAATGCAAAGTGACAAAACATATTTTCATTTTTTTTTTTCAAACAAAGATCAGAGAAACTAATAAAACAAGGACAGAGGAAATAATAAATCACGATTCAAAAATAAAAGTGGCCAAGGTAAATTTTGTTCATTTAAAATTTTTAGAACCAAGGTCAGGGTAACGTATAACTATGGTATCACAAACAATGGCCCAGGCAAAACTCTTCTCTTTCAACTACCAGGTCAGAGGAATGTTTTCTAACTTCAAAATACAAGGCTTTGGAAACTCTACTACCAAAATAAGGTGACAACCAAAATAACGTATAAACAAGGCAGGGGCAAACTTGTTCGTTTATTCTCAGATCCAAGGCATCCTGGGTTCGGTGGTGCCTGGGGTGGGAGGCTGACGTGGGGTTCGGTGGTTGATGGAGTGGGAGGCTGACGTCTGGTATGGGGTAGACGCTGACGTGGGGTTCGGTGGTTGATGGAGTAGGAGGCTGACGTCTGGTATGGGGTCGCTGGCAGGCGTGGGGTTTCTGGCGAAGGCTGGGTTCGATCAGGTGGTGGTTGATGGATTCGGGTGGTGGATTAGGCTGACGTGGATGTGGGGATTGGCTGGGGTGGGGTTGGTCTCGTATGGTGGCGAACGGGGTTGCCGTGATGGTTGTCTGACGCAGGTCAGATGCATGGGACAAGTGTGAAGGAGGTAACCGAAAACAGAGCAGAGTCGACAGGTGGAAGAAGAAGAAAAAAAAAAAAAGGAAGAAGAAAATAGAGGGGAGCATATGCAGCCATACCTTGGTACGAGGTCTCAACAAAAAGCTGAAGTGATGGAAACTTGTTTTCTTGCGAAAATAATAAGGCAGCTGTTCACAACTTGTACAGAGGAGTCAACGAAAAGTTTTTGGAACGGTAAAGAAATTATAGAAATAAATCATATTAAATATGCGAAACGTAAGGGAGGCCAAGTGAATGAATATTTTCACACGTGAACGAATTTTGAACGGCTGAACTTGAATTGCCAATGCATCCAAACATCAAATGGACGGTGCAAACAAAAGAAATTATAAACGCCCAAATAACGTACAATTTGTCTTATTTCTTTTTATTAAATAAATTTAATAAATGTTAACGGTTCTCAAAAATATAACGTATCTTTTTAACCCGAATTTAAAAATAGTTATTATCATCACTAATAAGATTTTATTCTACAGTAAAGTTAAGAACGGACAAAACGTAACGAAAAGGTAACGTTTTAAATTTCGTTTTATACAAATTACTACACTTTATTTTTAACTCAATATTTCAAAATGTTTTATTTTTAATTAAAATTTCATTTAAAATATCGGGTTGTTACAGATGTTTCCTGGGGGATCCAGGCGTAACCATTGTTATGTATCCTGCGGTCCACAGTTTTGTTGCATGGCGAAATTCGCAAGGCAGTGAATGCTTAAAAGGTACGGATGTTTCCTGGGGGACCCAGGCGTAACCATTGTGTATCTGCGATCCATGATTTGTTCATTTTTGTTTGGATTGTACTTTCCATATTTGTTTTAAAAGTTTTCCAGTATTTTCACTGGGTGTTGAAACAGGTCTACTAAGTACCTGGAGAATTCTAGTTTTGCGTCTGATCAACGCACTACCAGAGTCTACAGGAACAAGGATAAACTTGTTGAAACATCGAGTTATAAAAGTATTTTAGTATAAAGGTATTTTCAACAAAAGAAATTCTATATTAATATTTGAAATTAAAATCCTTATGGTTCTAAATTAATTATTCATGCTCGATACTATTCTTTAAATCTACCTTATCGGCTCAGCTTTATTTATTCACCTATATTCTGCTTTTCCAAATCCTCCTTCTTTTCCTTGTTGACTATATTTTTTTAAAATATTGTTTATTTATATACTACATGGTTTAATAGTAAATTATTAGTGTTATTAATATTTTAGAAGTTATTAATAAAATAAAACATATTTAAAGTAAATGATTAATGGTTTATTAATAATATTTGAAAAGTGTCTTGAGATAAATTTATGAATTATGGATTTAATGTTTTCAAATAGCTTATTTGTAAATATAAGTAATAACGTAAATAATTGTTTTCAAATAGTTTTCACATAATTATAAAGTTGTTATTTAAACATATAAATGGTATTTATAAAGGAAGAAAGAAATTTTACAAATGGAAAGTATTAAATTATATAAGATAATTGAATTGCAAATGAAGTTTTCAAATTTTAAGTAAAATTTATATAGTTTAAATTAATTGTTTAATCTAGACTTTCAATCTATCTTTTCTGTCTGGTTGTTTCTATTCTTCTACCTCCTTCCTTTTCGGGGACGAAAAGTTTTGAGTGGGGGAGAGTGTAACGACCCTAAACTTTTAGTGACTTTATTTGTTAAATTAATTGAAATTTTGTGAAATTTTAAACAATAAAATTTGAAAATAAAAAAATTTATTATTTGGAATACGTCTATTTTAATATAGCAACTGGTAAATTTTCATCTGATAATATTGAAGTTTATTTTCCTGTGAAATTTTATTTCAATTTAAACCGGTTAATAACAGTGAATTTAAAAGTCTTCCGAAACCAAAATATGTCAACAGGAGAAAATTTATTCAGATCATTCTGAATCAGACTGCGAAATTCGTTTTTCCAAATTTGGACTTCTACTGCTCCGTTTATCTTATTTCTGGTAAAGTAGCAGCATTTTTCGGTACCGATTATCGACTTTTGATCGGATGATCGTGCCACTGATATCTGTATACCGTTTTGATCGTCTCGACGAGCTGATCTCTACGGTATATTTATTTCTGTAATTTGAGGTCCGGAACGCGACGGAAACAATATAACTGTACGTCGTACCGGTACCCTAAATTGCGACTTTATATTTTCCTTCACGTTTCAAATCTGAAACGTGCTGCCCAAACTAAATAAATTGATTTGCTTTTATGTGTCAGCTGAATCAAAGCAACGTGACCGTTGCTATTTTATTGCTTTTATACCCTTTGGATGTGACTGTTCAATGGTTCTTACTGTTTATATCTTCCTTCATTTTTTTTCCAACTTTGCCTTCTTCAGATCCAATCTCCTTGTCCCATTCTTCATGCCGTGAACCATTCGCAGATCTCTTCCCCTCCTCTTTTCCCTCTCCCTCCTTGCTCAACATTTCCACATCGTTCCCCTCCCATACTCGGCCTGTTCGTGCTTCTCCCACCACCAGATCTTGCCACAACCACACAGCCCGACCTCCGCCCCTTCTTCTTCCACCACCACAACCGCCCGAACTCACCAGTGCAGCCTGCTTCATCGCCGAGACCCACCTGCCGCACCATTTCCCAACCCAGCCATGCCTCTGCTGCGCACCCAGCCCTCCACGTCACCGCTTCGAGCACCACGCGAGCCTCCTTTCTCATCACCATCTCCATTGAACCGCCATTCCCCCTCACGGCCCCTGGCCACGCTGCCTTCTCACCATGCTCCGACCAAGCCTCTTTGTCCCTGCATCTCCACCATGTTGTCAAAGGCGAAACCCCTCGTGTGCCTTCCCTTTTCTACGTTAATGACTAAATAGAGTAAGTGTCTGGTATTTGCATTGTTTTATATTATGGATATAAGGATATATATTGAGTTTTATATGTATATTTTCTATTAATGTATATTTGGTTAGTCATAAAAGTTATAAGCTGTATATATATATATATTCTTATTAACAGTATATGCATGTACAAATATCATATGAGTTTCGTTATAAATTGTACTGTATTTGATATATATAGCTTTGTAATTAGTTTGATGCCATATTTCATATTCGGATGTGTGCATATGTCAGTAGTGATGTACTTATATAAGTTGTAAAATTTATAGTATACACCTATGGTTTTGAGTATGGATATTTGAAGTGTTATAGCTGAATTTGTGTTAGTGTTTTCAACTTTAATATACATATTATGAAGAAAATTTATAACATATAGGCTGTGATAATGTGTTAGAGAAATAATGATCTTTGAGACGCTGTATAAAGATTTCAGAAAGTTACATAGGTTAGAAAAAAAAACTTTACACACATCAGTTTACATAAGTTATAGCTGTATATGAGCTATATAAGGAGTATGCGAAGCTTTTAGTTATGTTTTGACTTCTCTGCATATATCTTGCTTATAACCTGAATTTGATTTATATTTATTCTGCACATCTTTGTTCAAAGTATGGTTTATACTGTTTACAAATGAAATCTGCATATAAGTGTTCATAGATCTGCATATATTGGTTTACTTATCAAGCATATATGTATATTGGTCCACAACTAGTTATTTATACATTAGTAGATATGGATTTTATATGTAGATTGTTTATGCTGTAAAGTTCCTATAAGGTTAGTATATATAACCGTAGTGCATATATTAGTTTACAGATAATATAATAGTTTTAAGAAATAATTTAGTGTACTGTAATTTTGTATAATACATATGTTCTAAATTTATGTATTTTATTTAAACAATGAGTGTGAAATACCTATATATGTATATATTTAAATTTATAAGTGTCTGAATTGAGAATATGATTTCATAAATAGTTATATATGATTTTATATGCTTACAAGTTCACTCATACCACTTGTCGTCATCAATTAGTTCTAATTTGGTTTCGTAAATCCCTTATCTATCAGTTTTCCCGTCGAATTCGTGCCAATCCTATTTGCTTTGGAATTCGTGCCTGGATTCATAACTCAACTTCATTGTCTATTCTCTCTAGCCTCGAAAGGTGAGCAATCACTCACGATTAACATTCTTGCATTTATTAAATTTGACTTCAATTGAAACAACAATTGAAATATGATGCTGTAGTTATTTAAATTGTTATATATACTATTATCTGTATATGTTCACCTGTGACATCTGACACCAGTATCTAGTATTCATATGCCTGTTATTTCTATTATCTGTATATGTTCACCTATGACATCTGACACCAGTATCTGTTATTTATATTGAGGATATATGCCTGTTGTTATATTTTATATTATCTGTTATCACTCTGCAAGTTCCCTGTTAGTATAGAATTCACTATAGGTTGAAATGATACATACCCGAACGGACTTTAGAATAGGAGCAAATCGTTATGGGTTGAAATGATAAACCCAAGCGATTTTCATTTGAATTGAAATTGGGATTACGGGTCGAAATGATATCTACCCGTATATATTTAAATTTCGGATTGAAATGTTAAACATCCGTATCACTTAACCATATGATAAATATATATACAGACACCGTTGGTCCATATATATAAATATTTTGAAAATAAATTCTATGGATTTGGGAAAAATTTATACGGGTTAAATAAATGTTGATTCTTAAATTTTTATATATAAATGGTAATGATATATATATAGATTTAATTATAATATTAAATTTAATTAAGATGGATTTAATACATAAAATATGTTAAGTATAAAATTTATATTTCAAATAGATTTTGGTAAAAATTTGAATAAGTTAAGGTTGGGAAGATAATTTGAATTTGGTAAAGAATTTTATGTAATTAAACCGATATAAATCTTATTGAAATTGGAATTTAAGATATGATTTATAACTTGAGTTTGGTTTAAATAATTAAATGAATATTTCTTGTTTAAATAAATTTAAGGAAATATTTAGAAAAACTGAAATTTAAGGCTAGTTAAATGATATTGAATTTGTTAAGTGAATATTCCTTGATTAAATAATAAATGAAGTTAAACCAAGAGTTATATGAAACTGTTAAATTTAACTTTGAAATTGTTGAATAGTAAAGCTTTGGAATATATGGGAAATTTAAATGGTTTATTTTGTGATTCAGATTGTATTTGAAATCGATATAATTGGAATTTGTTATTTAGAAACTGAATTGAATTAAAATGGAAAAATTTAGGTTGAATTGAATTGAAATTTAGAATTTGGGTTGATTTGAATCGATTTGTGAGACTTGAGGTAATTGTAAATGCTTTACTTTTTAAAATCATTTAATATATATACTATTTTGGAAAATAGATATATTTGAAATGAAATGATATTTGGGTTTTGAAGTATAAATTTAATTGAAATGACCACGGTGTTAAAATGTATATTTCCACCTTGTAGATAGTTCTGAAGATCCTTAGAGGATGGTTATCCCAAACATCCTTTAAGTTACTCGTATTTCAGTTGATATTTCACTTGAGTTGGATTTATTTATATAAGAATGTTAATCCTGACTCGAGTGTTTTGTGTTTTGCTTTACGCTCGGGTCAGACCGAGTGATACAGCATTTGAGAATCACCTTTGGAGTTTAGAGTTTGGAGCTTCCTTTGGAGATCCAACTATCGCCTCAACTTTCAGCTCTTCTAGTTGATTTGTCCAGAGAAGTCATCTGTTGTACTGGAGACTTTTCACTGCATTTGAGATGTTGTATTTTATTTCTAACTCTGATGTTTATATAGTAGCTTCATGAACTACTATTTTATCTATTCCGCTGCGTATTATTGTATTACTCTGTGTCTGTGATTCTGTGATTGATTTATTTACTGCATATGCTGAGTTTTGCAAAAATTAAATTAACAACGCGGTATTTTGAGCAATTCAACTCCGGCATGAGTGTCTACCTATACACTTATAATGGATGCGAATGGTCCAAAATAGCGGGTCGTTACAGTTGGTATCAGAGCTTTGGCTCTAGGCAAAACTTAACATAGATTGTAAATTTATTTACAGAATCACTTTCGTTCGAGTTTAATCTCTTCCTTTTGACTCGACTTCCTTTGAACTTTGGAACGTTCCTCGCGGTTCCAAAATTCATTCTTGTCTCTCCCTATTTGTATTCTTTGATTCTGGAGTATCCCATAACTCCACTTCAAATGATCTCTATAAGAATAGAATCCCACCAATCTTTGAATGATTTGTGAAGGGGTGAAACTCCTTCACAATTGGCATTGATTCACCGGAGATTTCTATATCTTTGGTTTAGATGTCGCAATCTCTTGCGATCGAATGTTGATTTTTCTTAGATTTTCGCATCAATTATATTCTTGAAGTTACGGTTGACCCGGTTAAGGTCGCCCGCGATTTATATAAGTGTATCCATCTACTGTTTTGTAATTAATTATCTCATCTTCGTTCGAGCCTATCTTCGAATCAGAATCCTATTTGATTAGAGTCCCTCTAAGTTGAATTTCTATCTTTGTTTTGAAATCCATTCTTGAACCATCCTTTGAAAAATCAGGCTTGTTTATATATCGAAATTATTATATTCTATATATAAATGTGAAATGTTTTCGATAAAGATTATAAACCCTTTAAAAATAAGAATTTGAGGTTTCGAAAGGATTTGTAATTTTGAAAAAAAAACTATATAAGAAATTTGATTTATAACTGAAGGATTTTAAATTTGAAATTTGAGAATTGAACTCCGGTATTTTGGAATTGGTTTTAAGATTTGAAATATATAATAATAATATGATTTAAGAATATTTTCCGAATAAGAAATGTTTCAAATAATTTTAATGAGTTTCGAAGAAATTTCAAAAGAAGTTTGAGAAAATAGAAGTCCAGAACTCACTTATGTCGCTGGAAAATAATTTCGGTGATGAGTGCACACATCATCGACATTGATTTTTGAGTTTCATAGTGGGGGAGAGGCCACTTTAGTAGCATTGCTACGCGAGTGATTTTGCGAAACAAATTTTGATTTCAAAAATTTTGAAGTATGATTTGATATTCGAAAGATATATGTAAATGTATTTGAAACGATTTGAAATGAGCCGGTGTTCAGTCTTTGAGTTTCGAATTAGAAACCTATCTTTTGAAATTGATTTACTAATTTGTTGCTGATTTCCAACTCTTGAATTTGAAAATGATTTCTTCAGCTATTTTGAAGGTTCGAGCACTTCCAAATCAAGGTTAACTTTTCAAAGCTAAGAAATTTTGAAAAGTATGAATTATTTGATAAAGTATATAAATTTGTTTGAATGTTTAAGTATGAAGTAATATGATTTAAATAAGTTGAAACTGTTTGGTTAAGTAAATGAATAAGGAAAATTTAAATTTTCTAACATGAAATTTAGATTTGAAATGTCTTGAGAAGAATTTGGTCTTCAAAATATTTTGAATAAAATTTAGTTTAAATGTTTTAACTTAGTAACATCTTTATGAAACTATATATTTAACAAGTTGGAATAAATATATAAGTTGTACGTATGTTGTTTTATTCGCATAATTAATTTGATCCAAGTTTGAGTACACAAGTTCGAGGTGGATTACACTATTTCGTGTTAGGATTCTTCATTCGATTCTTGATGGCGAATATTTGATATGGATTTTGGGCTTGATTCTTGAATTCTCTATCGTAGTATATGGCTATGCAAGGAGACTGATGGCTTCTAGTCGAGAAACCATATCGAAGTCCGCATTAGGGAAGTCGAATGGACAATACTAGTTCAAAAGCGAACTTGTGTGATCGAACGATCAAATGTGATTCTGAGAAATGATGACGTATGTAAGTCTTATATTCTAATATCATTGATATATTTTGATGCTGAAATTGAAAGCTGTCATGTTAGAATATCTTTGCTTACTAAAAGAAAATTTCCAATTTAAATTACAAAGATATATAACCCCTAAAAGCAAAGATATTCAAATCCCATATGGCTCTTCATACAGCGAAATTTATTTTGAAAAATTTGATCCTTATATAAGATAGACCTTACGTAAGTATAAGATGATTTTGAAAACATTTGATTTTGGTAATGAATTGGTTGACTTAAATTATATTGATTTGGAAATTTGGATTTATTTTCTAAATCTATTATTTTGGAAACTTTAAAACTAAAGATATTTAATTTGAGAAGAAATAATTTGGTGAAATTGTATATGATTTTGAAATTGAACTGATATTGAAACAAATTGAAATTTGAGAACCTTATGTTACTAAACACTTGATTTGGGAGTTGTCGAACTTATATAAAATTGATTTGTATGAGTATGAAATTGGTTAGAAAACTATGGATTTGAAAAGGGTACTCAATTTGAAAAGTGAAATCTTATATAATTAAAGTCTATATAAGTGTGATTTGATACACTTTTGATTTTGGAAAAGTATTTGATTTGAAAATTAAATCTTATATATAATGGATTTTATATAAGTACGATATTTGAAAGTGATTTGAAAAGGTACTATATGATACATATTTTCGAAGTAAAGATATGGAAAGTGCCTTCTGCTTGATATCCGATTTGTGGCCACATCTTGGATTCATTCTATCGATATTATTCTCTCTGATTTTGGTTTTCCGGATATGATACTCGAGTGTCCTTCGAATTCCATGGCGTCACCTATGGTCTTACGAACTCGACTGCATAGCGTAATTCGCAAGGCAGTGATTTCTTAAAAGGTACGGATGTTTCCTGGGGGATCCAGGCGTAACCATTGTGTATCTGCGATCTATGGTCGTGTTAGTGGCGTAATCCGCAAGGCAAAGATTGCTTAAGGGGTATGGATGTTTCCTGGGGGATCCAGGCGTAACCATTGTTATGTATCCTGCGGTCCACAGTTTTGTTGCATGGCGAAATTCGCAAGGCAGTGAATGCTTAAAAGGTACGGATGTTTCCTGGGGGACCCAGGCGTAACCATTGTGTATCTGCGATCCATGATTTGTTCATTTTTGTTTGGATTGTACTTTCCATATCTGTTTTAAAAGTTTTCCAGTATTTTCACTGGGTGTTGAAACAGGTCTACTAAGTACCTGGAGAATTCTAGTTTTGCGTCTGATCAACGCACTACCAGAGTCTACAGGAACAAGGATAAACTTGTTGAAACATCGAGTTATAAAAGTATTTTAGTATAAAGGTATTTTCAACAAAAGAAATTCTATATTAATATTTGAAATTAAAATCCTTATGGTTCTAAATTAATTATTCATGCTCGATACTATTCTTTAAATCTACCTTATCGGCTCAGCTTTATTTATTCACCTATATTCTGCTTTTCCAAATCCTCCTTCTTTTCCTTGTTGACTATATATTTTTTTTAAATATTGTTTATTTATATACTACATGGTTTAATAGTAAATTATTAGTGTTATTAATATTTTAGAAGTTATTAATAAAATAAAACATATTTAAAGTAAATGATTAATGGTTTATTAATAATATTTGAAAAGTGTCTTGAGATAAATTTATGAATTATGGATTTAATGTTTTCAAATAGCTTCTTTGTAAATATAAGTAATAACGTAAATAATTGTTTTCAAATAGTTTTCACATAATTATAAAGTTGTTATTTAAACATATAAATGGTATTTATAAAGGAAGAAAGAAATTTTACAAATGGAAAGTATTAAATTATATAAGATAATTGAATTGCAAATGAAGTTTTCAAATTTTAAGTAAAATTTATATAGTTTAAATTAATTGTTTAATCTTGACTTTCAATCTATCTTTTCTGTCTGGTTGTTTCTATTCTTCTACCTCCTTCCTTTTCGGGGACGAAAAGTTTTGAGTGGGGGAGAGTGTAACGACCCTAAACTTTTAGTGACTTTATTTGTTAAATTAATTGAAATTTTGTGAAATTTTAAACAATAAAGTTTGAAAATAAAAAATTTTATTATTTGGAATACGTCTATTTTAATATAGCAACTGGTAAATTTTCATCTGATAATATTGAAGTTTATTTTCCTGTGAAATTTTATTTCAATTTAAACCGGTTAATAACAGTGAATTTAAAAGTCTTCCGAAACCAAAATATGTCAACAGGAGAAAATTTATTCAGATCATTCTGAATCAGACTGCGAAATTCGTTTTTCCAAATTTGGACTTCTACTGCTCCGTTTATCTTATTTCTGGTAAAGTAGCAGCATTTTTCGGTACCGATTATCGACTTTTGATCGGATGATCGTGCCACTGATATCTGTATACCGTTTTGATCGTCTCGACGTGCTGATCTCTACGGTATATTTATTTCTGTAATTTGAGGTCCGGAACGCGACGGAAATAATATAACTGTACATCGTACCGGTACCCTAAATTGCGACTTTATATTTTCCTTCACGTTTCAAATCTGAAACGTGCTGCCCAAACTAAATAAATTGATTTGCTTTTATGTGTCAGCTGAATCAAAGCAACGTGACCGTTGCTATTTTATTGCTTTTATACCCTTTGGATGTGACTGTTCAATGGTTCTTACTGTTTATATCTTCCTTCATTTTTTTTCCAACTTTGCCTTCTTCAGATCCAATCTCCTTGTCCCATTCTTCATGCCGTGAACCATTCGCAGATCTCTTCCCCTCCTCTTTTCCCTCTCCCTCCTTGCTCAACATTTCCACATCGTTCCCCTCCCATACTCGGCCTGTTCGTGCTTCTCCCACCACCAGATCTTGCCACAACCACACAGCCCGACCTCCGCCCCTTCTTCTTCCACCACCACAACCGCCCGAACTCACCAGTGCAGCCTGCTTCATCGCCGAGACCCACCTGCCGCACCATTTCCCAACCCAGCCAAGCCTCTGCTGTGCACCCAGCCCTCCACGTCACCGCTTCGAGCACCACGCGACCCTCCTTTCTCATCACCATCTCCGTTGAACTGCCATTCCCCCTCACGGCCCCTGGCCACGCTGCCTTCTCACCATGCTCCGACCAAGCCTCTTTGTCCCCGCATCTCCACCATGTTGTCGAAGGCGAAACCCCTCGTGTGCCTTCCCTTTTCTACGTTAATGACTAAATAGAGTAAATGTCTGGTATTTGCATTGTTTTATATTATGGATATAAGGATATATATTGAGTTTTATATGTATATTTTTTGTTAATGTATATTTGGTTAGTCATAAAAGTTATAAGCTGTATATATATATTCTTATTAACAGTATATGCATGTCCAAATATCATATGAGTTTCGTTATAAATTGTACTGTATTTGATATATACAGCTTTGTAATTAGTTTGATGCCATATTTCATATTCGGATGTGTGCATATGTCAGTAGTGATGTACTTATATAAGTTGTAAAATTTATAGTATACACATATGGTTTTGAGTATGGATATTTGAAGTGTTATAGCTGAATTTGTGTTAGTGTTTTCAACTTTAATATACATATTATGAAGAAAATTTATAACATATAGGCTGTGATAATGTGTTAGAGAAATAATGATCTTTGAGACGCTGTATAAAGATTTCAGAAAGTTACATAGGTTAGAAAAAAAAAACTTTACACACATCAGTTTACATAAGTTATAGCTGTATATGAGCTATATAAGGAGTATGCGAAGCTTTTAGTTATGTTTTGACTTCTCTGCATATATCTTGCTTATAACCTGAATTTGATTTATATTTATTCTGCACATCTTTGTTCAAAGTATGGTTTATACTGTTTACAAATGAAATCTGCATATAAGTGTTCATAGATCTGCATATATTGGTTTACTTATCAAGCATATATGTATATTGGTCCACAACTAGTTATTTATACATTAGTAGATATGGATTTTATATGTAGATTGTTTATGCTGTAAAGTTCCTATAAGGTTAGTATATATAATCGTAGTGCATATATTAGTTTACAGATAATATAATAGTTTTAAGAAATAATTTAGTGTACTGTAATTTTGTATAATACATATGTTCTAAATTTATGTATTTTATTTAAACAATGAGTGTGAAATACCTATATATGTATATATTTAAATTTATAAGTGTCTGAATTGAGAATATTATTTCATAAATAGTTATATATGATTTTATATGCTTACAAGTTCACTCATACCACTTGTCGTCATCAATTAGTTCTAATTTGGTTTCGCAAATCCCTTATCTATCAGTTTTCCCGTCGAATTCGTGCCAATCCTATTTGCTTTGGAATTCGTGCCTGGATTCATAACTCAACTTCATTGTCTATTCTCTCTAGCCTCGAAAGGTGAGCAATCACTCACGATTAACATTCTTGTATTTATTAAATTTGATTTCAATTGAAACAACAATTGAAATATGATGCTGTAGTTATTTAAATTGTTATATATGCTATTATCTGTATATGTTCACCTGTGACATCTGACACCAGTATCTAGTATTCATATGCCTGTTATTTCTATTATCTGTATATGTTCACCTATGACATCTGACACCAGTATTTGTTATTTATATTGAGGATATATGCCTGTTGTTATATTTTATATTATCTGTTATCACTCTGCAAGTTCCCTGTTAGTATAGAATTCACTATGGGTTGAAATGATACATACCCAAACGGACTTTAGAATAGGAGCAAATCGTTATGGGTTGAAATGATAAACCCAAGCGATTTTCATTTGAATTGAAATTGGGATTACGGGTCGAAATGATATCTACCCGTATATATTTAAATTTCGGATTGAAATGATAAACATCCGTATCACTTAACCATATGATAAATATATATACAGACACCGTTGGTCCATATATATAAATATTTTGATAATAAATTCTATGGATTTGGGAAAAATTTATACGGGTTAAATAAATGTTGATTCTTAAATTTTTATATATAAATGGTAATGATATATATATAGATTTAATTATAATATTAAATTTAATTAAGATGGATTTAATACATAAAATATGTTAAGTATAAAATTTATATTTCAAATAGATTTTGGTAAAAATTTGAATAAGTTAAGGTTGGGAAGATAATTTGTATTTGGTAAAGAATTTTATGTAATTAAACCGATATAAATCTTATTGAAATTGGAATTTAAGATATGATTTATAACTTGAGTTTGGTTTAAATAATTAAATGAATATTTCTTGTTTAAATAAATTTAAGGAAATATTTAGAAAAACTGAAATTTAAGGCTAGTTAAATGATATTGAATTTGTTAAGTGAATATTCCTTGATTAAATAATAAATGAAGTTAAACCAAGAGTTATATGAAACTGTTAAATTTAACTTTGAAATTGTTGAATAGTAAAGCTTTGGAATATATGGGAAATTTAAATGGTTTATTTTGTGATTCAGATTGTATTTGAAATCGATATAATTGGAATTTGTTATTTAGAAACTGAATTGAATTAAAATGGAAAAATTTAGGTTGAATTGAATTGAAATTTAGAATTTGGGTTGATTTGAATCGATTTGTGAGACTTGAGGTAATTGTAAATGCTTTACTTTTTAAAATCATTTAATATATATACTATTTTGGAAAATAGATATATTTGAAATGAAATGATATTTGGGTTTTGAAGTATAAATTTAATTGAAATGACCACGGTGTTAAAATGTATATTTCCACCTTGTAGATAGTTCTGAAGATCCTTAGAGGATGGTTATCCCAAACATCCTTTAAGTTACTCGTATTTCAGTTGATATTTCACTTGAGTTGGATTTATTTATATAAGAATGTTAATCCTGACTCGAGTGTTTTGTGTTTTGCTTTACGCTCGGGTCAGACCGAGTGATATAGCATTTGAGAATCACCTTTGGAGTTTAGAGTTTGGAGCTTCCTTTGGAGATCCAACTATCGCCTCAGCTTTCAGCTCTTCTAGTTGATTTGTCCAGAGAAGTCATCTGTTGTACTAGAGACTTTTCACTGCATTTGAGATGTTGTATTTTATTTCTAACTCTGATGTTTATATAGTAGCTTCATGAACTACTATTTTATCTATTCCGCTGCGTATTATTGTATTACTCTGTGTCTGTGATTCTGTGATTGATTTATTTACTGCATATGCTGAGTTTTGCAAAAATTTAAATTAACAACGCGGTATTTTGAGCAATTCAACTCCGGCATGAGTGTCTACCTATACACTTATAATGGATGCGAATGGTCCAAAATAGCGGGTCGTTACATGGGTTCTTTAATATATATGTTCAAATATATTTGCCTTGGTTCCTTGATTTGTTCATTTGTGATATATACGTTGCATCTCTAATATATATTAGAATATATCATGCATATATATTTCAAATATATTTTGTCTCTTGTATTGGTTTTCTGATTTTGACTCTGCTTTTTTCTGATGAACTGAGTTAATGCTTGAAGCTATTAAACTAGTGTGCTTATGGTTCGCTGTATCAATTCATCACACTTGAATTGCATTTGAGTTGCTTTCCAAACCTATCTTCTTGTTTGTTGCTGCTAGGTGCATACCTAAGCTTCCACGTATATACATATACACACACATATATATGTACATATGTGATAATTGTCGCTATTGTGTATTCTCTGTGTTACTATTGATATGCTGCCTTGTTTTGAACTTGATGTAAGTATTCCTGATTTGAGCGCTTTGGTGTTTCATGCTATTACCTGCATCCTTTTTTGTGATTGTTTGTTGTATTTTCAACTGCTCTATTCATCCTTGCTGAAACTGTTTGGTTATCACCACTATAACCTGAAATAATGGTTGTCAATGGGCTTGTAGCTTGATACACTTGTTTTCCTTGACCTGGTTTCTGATATGCATGAACTATGTGCATGTTGTATCACTTGATCTGGTCTTGTATATTGTACTATGTTCCTATCTTCACTTGTTGGTGCACTGATCTCTTGCACCTGTGTATGTTTGACTGTGCAACCTGCTGTGTGCATCTGCCCTGACTATCATTGTGCTTAAGATTTGATTCTAGAAACTTTGGTTTTGGTCTTTGTTTTATTGTCTTGTTTCACTTAAGATGCATACTTGCACTTTAATTATGGTGTACTTGTATATACTGCTACTTCATTTCAGTTTGTTATACCACTGGATCTCGACCCTATGTACACTGCTTGGTTGACACTTGTATATGGTGCACCTAAGTTGGCTAAAACTTTCTTGTCCTAACCTTGTGTACACTTTCACTGTGTGGAACCTTCGGGCTTGACCTTTGCAACTGCCCCTGAAATGGAATCGAGACTCGGCCTTGTGATATTCATCGTGATACACTATGCATACCATAAGATGCTCGTGCATGCTTAATTTTTTGTCCATGTATAAAATATGAAATCAAACAAATCCTTAAACTAAGGCAATATCAGTATTCAATTGAAATTTTATTTTTGTAATTTAGGTTTGTTTCTTTTTCCATTCTACTGCATTTTTTATTTGACAGGTATAGCAGATGATTGGACATAGGCTGAAGTAGCAAGATATCAAAAACAAATTTTGTAACGACCACGACTTTCTCTCCACAGAAAGTCGCATCGTTATGAAGAAAGAAAGGGGTAGAAAATAGAAAAGAAGAGAAGAAAGAAAGAAACAACAACAACGATCTCACAGCGGAACGAATAAATTATATTAATAACATAAACTATTACATAGTATACAACACTTATCAGAGTTTACACAACTATACAACACATACTAGACAGTTATAAACATTTGTCTAGATATTACAACTCAAATACAATACAAGACTCTAACACAGATATCAACACAGCGGAATACTATATCTACGAACGCCGAAGCCTCCTGCTCCATTGCTCCTCCAGAATATTCGTCAAAGCTAAACTTGAATCCCTTGGCTACTCGTAAAAATTTGAGTACCCAAGAGTTTATAAAACAGAAATAAACACTTGGGTCAGACATGGGTCTGGTGTGAGTAACAGGTTAAACTTGCTTAACTTCAAAACCTTTAGAAAGAAAAAGTATCACGTAAGACTCCCCACAAATAAACATGGGTAAGTTTTTACCTTACGCTAACCAAAACATTTGATAGGAAATCTGATTTTATTATAATAGGGTCTAGGGTTTTCAAGTAAATTACAGAAATAGCTGAAATGCTTACATCTCACATTCCAACATAGTTAGGCACAACTAATACGTACGGCACTTATTGGAGTTTGGATTCCATACAATGGCAGGGCTACTGGGGTACCGCCCGTCACAGTACGTGGCCTAGATCACCGTACCGAGGAGTACACCCGCTCCCCTGCAACACAAAGCCGGAACCATCCCTTACTGGATAATCCCGAACAAGATAATCCCGTAGTTGGCGCGACCAACCACACACTAAGCCGAATAAAAGAAAAGGGACCTCTAGACAGGGATCTATCTTGCTCTCAGTGGGTGCTACCCACGAAGCCTTGCTGCACCTCCCCT
Source organism: Allium fistulosum (assembly GCA_030737815.1). Classification (NCBI taxonomy): domain Eukaryota; kingdom Viridiplantae; phylum Streptophyta; class Magnoliopsida; order Asparagales; family Amaryllidaceae; genus Allium; species Allium fistulosum. The sequence goes on along the minus strand of CM060904.1, from coordinate 169,687,957 downwards.
GTTTTAGCCATTCCCGGTTGATGAGGCTTGAGGTTACGATTACCTTTAATCAGAACATATCACTTAGAATGCTCATCGTCCGCCTGACGATGTGCTGAAAGCATTCAATCCATACAAGTTCGTTCCGGGTTCGAACGAAACCGAAGGCATTATCTCGTTACACTCGTTTTGGAATCACCCTCAGAGTTAACGACAATAACCCTTGCACTCTGAATCTTCATCTTCACTTGAGATTCACGACCTATCGTAAATTTGGATCGATGTGGTATTCGGGTCTCCAAACCTGGAATCCCGGTATACGGAAACCCGATCCCGGTCTCATCGAAATCCAAAACGTATCTTTTAAGGGCCAAGTTGTTTTAAGGTTAAAACAATTCAATTCTTATCTATATTCACAAAGATAGATAATTCAATAGATAATCTACATTATCATCCCAAACAGATAATTCACATTATCATTATAATTCAACCAAACATCCATATCATATATCAATCATATCTCATCAGAGATATCAAACAATGAAATACATTCAATCTCATTCATCCATCCTTAAGCAATGATTTATATCATCTAATTAATTTAAAGTGAATTAAACTAATTACTTCATTCTATAAATCCTGCTTACTTAATTATTAATTAAACCAATTAATTAATCATTACTCTAAATATCCATCTCAATTAATCATTCCTGATTAATTATACTTTAATTACTTTAAGTAATTAATCCCTAATTAATTTCACAAATTAATTATCTTAAACCATTTCAGTAATTAATCTTAAATTACTTCATTAATTAATTAACCATACTTAATTACATTAATCCTTAATTAATTACAATTAATTAATTACTTTAATCACTTGTTATTTATTAATTAATCTTAATTAATCAATTCTTAATTACATCATTAATTATATTAATTAATGATCCTTAATTATTCTTAATTAATTATCTTATTTAAATTAATAATTAATTAGTCACATTTATTAATCACCTTTGATTAATCACATCTAGTAATTAACTACCCTTAATTACTCTTCCATAAATTAATTACTCATTAATTAATTATCTTTTAATTAATCCCTTGATTAATTATTCAAAAGTAACTAACTCAAATTACTTTTATTATTAAATCATCTTTAGTTAATTACATCCAGTAATTACCTTTAATTACTTTCCTAAGTAATTATACTTTCACTAATTACATTTAAGTAATTATCAAATTTCCAAATCATTATCTTAAATTAATTTAACTAATTAATTTAAACTTATCAAATTTATTTAATTAATTACCTTAAGTAATTAATTTCTTTAATTACTTTCTTTAAGTAATTTAGCTTTAATCAACTATTTATTAATTACAACTTAATAAATTCTTAATTACCAATTTATTTATCTCTATTACTAAATTAATTTCTTAATTAACCTTTAAATTAAAGTATTAACCTTTAACTACTTTAATTATTATTAACAAAGACTTTAAAACATTTACATTAAAATCTTCCTTTTAATTTATCTTAAATTAATGCTTTAAAATAAATTACAATTTAACTTTAACCATATTTTGAATCTAATTTACAAAATCTTCTTAAATTCCAAATGTTAAGAAACACTTAACATTTAAAAGATTTTTAAACCAATTTATTTAAATTCAAATCCTTTTTAAAATATACTTTTAACAATTTAAATTTGTTAAAACATTATTTTTATAAAACTTTATTTGTCTCAAATTCTAGGATACACATTTAAACTTGAACCCATACTTAAACTTGATTTAAATCTGGATTTAAATCCTATTTTCAAAGTTTAAACTCATTTTAAATTTAAAAACCACTGTCAGGCTTTTAAACTGAAACACTAAAATCTACCCGAGCAAAAACTGAAAACCCCTGAGACAACTTCGAGTTTTCTTCCGTCCCTATTCCTTCGAGTCGAACGCAAAGAAACATCGAGCCAAACCCGTACCGTCTCTTCTTCCCCAAACTACAAGTTCCTCCAGATGTAAGAAACATACATGTGCACGTGCACAACGATTTGATCATCTCCAACACCTCGCCGTGATACTCGCAAGTCGTCGATCACCTCCTCAGACATTCCGACCACCCAACGCCACGTACTCGCCTGAAAAACGAAAACGAGCAAATCGATCATATCCTGGAATTCAACTGATCGCCTAAAACCAGCTCGCACCATCAATCCCGACCATTTGAAACCTCGCCATCACGTTCAGAACTGCATCACCATCCCACGCGCCGATCCCACCACCTCCGAGAGACTCCGATGCATTGACGATGGCGCGGCAATCCAAAATCTACCATCGACCCAAAACTTGGTTTAAACCCTAAATCCACGCCGTTCGTTAACCACGGTGAATTGAAAAATGCCTCATCATTTTTCCAATGATCCTTGACCATCCACCATCCTCCAGCCACGATCTCGATAATCAACACCGTGCCAATCGTCAGAATTCGATGATAAAGCAAAATCTGATCAACTTACGAATTCCCAACATCCTCGACCTTAAAAATCATGATTTCTGTTCTAAATTCCTCATTCTACCATACGATCTTGTTTAGATAATCAAAGCATGGAATTATGGATATTGATTTTCGACATATAATTGATTTTTACTGTAATTTTCCATTTTCAAAATATTCACTAAATGTTTTTGCTTGAAACTATTTTTAAAATTTTAATCTTGCAATTTCGAATAGGTTTTGTTTAGACTTCAAAGTCTATAAATGATTGTAAGATGAGAATATGATTTTTAAACAGGTTTGCATCCTGTAAATCTTTGAAACAGAGATACTTGTATCTGTTTTCTAGACATGCACAACACATTCCTATCAACATTCAAACACTATTCATAACATATGCAAACTTATTCACAAACATTCATCAATACTAATTGCATGCAAACCAAAAGGTGTATAAGGTTAAGGGTTTGCTCACTTTAAACAAAGAAAACTTGAGAAGTTTTCAAAACTGGAAGCTATACAGGTTTGATATCAGACATGCATCCAAATTTTCAACATATAAACATACAATTTATATTAAACAACATGCAGGCATATTACATCATAGATTCAAGGATTTATAACATGCAAACAGATATACTTAAGTTTTTAAAAATGTAAGTTACTCACCAGTTTGAAAACAGAGAACAACTTTTGTTCTTTTCTTTTGATCTGGAACTGTTTTACTTAAAAACTTGAATTGCCTTTGCTAGAAAACTTGCATGGTGCTATAACTTGTTTGTTGAGACATTGCTTTAGTTTGAAAATATCTCAGTTGCATGCAGACTGGAGTTTGATTCCAGGTTAAAGAAAATATATGCACCCTTTTGATTTTGGAAATGCTTTGCATGTTTTGTTGTTCTCAGGTTTGGAAAAATGCAGATGCTCAGGTTAATGATTTTGGAAAATGCAGGCTAGTGGTTTGAGGAAGATGTTTTGCATATTTCTTTGATCTTTGAAAACGTACAGGATTGAAACATGCAGGCTTGATTTTGGTTTTTAAAAAGAATGATTACAAATTTTGATTTGAACATGATTCTGGTTTTGAGGAGTTTGGTTACTGATTTGTGAATGTTGTTACCAGATTTCATTTTTGAGAAGCTTGAGTTTTTCTTTGCTTTTGAAAAAAAAATGAAGATTAGAAAAGAAATGAGTAGGAGGAAAACATGTTTTTATAAGTATAAATGATTTATTTTAAAAATAAAAGAAAAATTAAAAACAAAAATGACACTTGTCTAATCTATTTACATTTGTCATGAGCATAAATTAACACTTGTTGTATTAGGCTCAATATATTTACACTTGTCCTATAAGTAATTTTACTTATTTTTATTTTATTTTAAAAGTAAATAAAAGTCTTTTTCTTTAGTTATCAAATACTTATCTATATATAAATTTCTTTTAAAGAAACAAAACTAATTATACTTATAAATAAAAGCTTATACATATATTTTAAAATCCAAATATTTAAATATCTATCTTTGAATTTCAAAACTAATTTACATTCAAATTCAAATTATATTTAAAATCCAATTTAAAGTCAATTTATATACATACATATATAACTATATATTTAATTTGAAAATAACAATCTTATTTTATTAAAGTCTATTTATATCTATAAATAAAACAATACACTATTAATATTGTATTTTAAACTTACCTATATATATGTACTCTTAAATCTTATTTATTAAGCAATATCTCAAAAAGAAAAAAAAAACTTATTATTAATCTTATTTAAAACCATATAGATATTTTGTTTAAATAACTTTGAAAAGCAAATATTAAAATTTCCAAACTATCAATATATATATATTAGAAATTTAAAAACAAGATTTTATTTATTTATTATATTTCAACCCAAAGCTAATCTATTTACAATATATATATACTTATATATATATATACATTATAAATAGAAATCATTTTATTGGTTTTTAAAAAGATACATTCACTCAGTAAATATTTATTTAATCAGATTATTAAACCAATTCAAATTTTATTATCAAAATTTATTAATCAATTTAATTATTTAAACAGATTATTAAATTGATATTGTCCAAAAATTCCGGGATATTACAAATTTGACTATGAGTGAGTGAGAGTAAACAATGTTCCATATGAGAGTGTGAAATAGTGTATGATGAAAGTTGTATTGTATTTGAAAATGTTAATATAGTGGAAGCCAAATGTGTATTATTTGAATTTGAATTGAAATAAAATATTTATTTCAATAAAGTTACGATTCATTTATTTCATTCTGCAAATATTTATTCCATTCTGTAAACAACATATATGTGTAACTGGCATTCATATTAGTCAATATTTATATGTTGTCTAATAGGAAATTCTGAGAATGATATTATAACATCAGACAACATATGATTTTTTTTCTTCTGTCGTGCTAGTACATATCAGACGACGGGGAATATCTGTTGTCTGATGTGCAATGAGACTGCACCAGATTTAATGACAAGTAGATATGCTTTTAGATAATGGAGCACATTTGTTATCTGATGGGATTTTTGGCATAGTGCATGCATAAGTCATTCGACGAATGTTGTAACGACCCAGAATTTCCGTCATTTGAAATTCGTATATTTAATTAATTTTAAATATTAATAAGTAAGATTTGGAAGTCGAATTAATTTAATTTCGATATAGTGATTTAATTGGGCGATTAAATTATTAATTTAATACTTGAAATTGGGTAAATAATTGGAATCTGAATTAAATGTGATTAAAAATGATTTATAAAGTTATAATAAAACATATTGGAGTTAGAATGATGTTTGTAAACTTTTAAAATTGAATTTAAAGTTAAATTGTGAAAATTGAATATTTTAGTATTTAATTGACGACTAAAAATAGTCATTTTTCAAACAGTCTCGGATTTCGACAAAACTAGTTTCATCGGATCCGTAATGTGATATTATTGTAAGATTTCAAATTTCGTGTCAATCGGATTTACGGTTTGTCCGGGGCAAGCCAAAACGCATCGAAATCGTTTTAAATCGGTTTAATTTTAATTTGATCGTTTATTTCCGTAACTCGCACAGACGATCGAATTAGCTCCCGAAACACGTTCCATTGTGTTCGGAACGCGGGGTAAACCTTAGTAACGCCAGCCGGCGCGCTCGATTTGGAATTCGGAAATTTTTTGATGAATAGTGTTTTGTGAAATTTTCTATAAAAGGCCTCCATATTCACAATTTTACACCAAACCCTAACCCTAAAAGCTTCAGCTGCCACCTCTAAATTTAATGGTCGATACTCATTCTCGTTCTCCCTCAATTTTCTTTAAATCCACAAATCAATTCGCGAAACTTCCTAAATGAAAGTTGTAGACAACGATGAGATCGACATATCCAACGGTTGAGATTGGATTTCGAGCGGTAGATTGAGAACTATAGCGCCGCTTTCATCACCGGTTCGTGCACGTTTTTCTACGTGCAAGGGGGGCCGAGTTCAATATGGTGGTGACGGCAGGTGGAGCTCGTGACGCTTGTTCGTATGGCACTTACCGATCGTCTTCAAAGTAGACGTGGTGGTCGCGAAAATCAGGGGCAAGTGGCGGCCAAAGATGGGTTTGTGCGTGCGTTTTTACTGACCTGGGAAGAAGAACGTGGTCACGGCCTGGATCTATGCAAGCAAATCTAACGGCCAAATTTAAATGTAGGGTTGAAAAAATAAATAAAATTTAAAAATTTGTATATATATAAATCGTATAACTTTGAAAAATCATATCATTTTGATACGAGGTCGGAATTTGATGAAACGACTTGCGTTGGATCATTTCGACCAGCTCTACACAATGGAGCTAGTTTGGAGTCGTTTAGAGTCAGTGAAAATTTTGGGTAAAATTAAACGTCTGTTTAATTTTACCCGAAATAAAATACTGCAACCATTATTGAAAGCAAGGTGAGAACTTCTCACTCAATCAAATATTTTGTTTCGATTTAAATTTTAAATAGTTAGATTTAAATTTGTTGATAGTGTTGATTGTGATGATTAGATGATAAATTGTTATCTATTGTGTTAAATAGACCATATACACCGTATATTAAGCGGAGGTTATTTATTAAAAACATATACCGCGGCAATTTCACTTTGAAGTGGAATTGGTATTATATATGTATTTGGAGTTGATTTCCCGCATTATATAGCGGATGAGACCCTATTGCGCCGCATAATAGCGGATAATATTTATAAATCCCATATACCGCGATATTCCACATTGAAGTGGAATTGGTATTGTGCTAACATCTGTGGATGTAGGGAAACAGGTTGGAGGGATCCAACTGGATTCCTCAAACATTTGAATTTATTTCAATGTTGTGTGTTGATTTATTTATAATCGCCGTGTGATTATATTGTGATTGAAATTGTTGACGGCTATAATTTAGCCAAATATATTTTAGTATCGTTGGATACCATAAATGGATAAAATTGGATTTTCGAAATGTAAGTTGAAATTTTATCGAAAAATTTATTTTTGATAATTGGATGAATTTTATATTAAAAAAAGTTAAAAGATAAAGGTTTTATTTTTGAACCATATTGAATTAAATTTCAAATTTGTATAAAAGGGCTTAATAAATGGATTTTGAAATTATTATTTATCAATTGAGGATTTGTTTGAAATTTGGATTTTTGAATGGATTTGAAGAGATAAAGGAATTTATTTTAAAAGGAAATAATTTTGGAAATTCATTGTAAATTTATTTGGATTTTGAAAATCAATTTGAAAATTAATTTGGAGCTGGAAAATGAATATTTCTGAAATCGATTTAAAAATTAATTTGAATTGTTTGACATCTTTGATGTGTGATGCTTTGTGATATATCCTGTTTTGTATTGTGATTTGTGATCTTTTTTATCTATGATATGATATATCTGTGATCTGTGAATGAAAGATAAACGTTATAGTTTATACCGCTTATCGAATATATTGTTATATTTGATCTGTGATGGTTGAATGTTGTTGCACTATTGTGTTAAAACCGTGGACTACACAATACACACACAAATGTGGATTTCACGTGGAAATCGGTTAAGTCACAAATTTTTATCAATTTTGGAAAATTGAGTTTTTGAATCCAAAATAGTTTTGGAATTGGAATTGGAAGTTTTTGAAAATAGTTTCAGAAATAAAAGTTATTTCTAGTAACTTAATAAAATTGAAATTTAAATCATTTGATTTAAGTTTGAATTCAATATTTTGAAATTGAATTCAATGAATTGGGAATTTTGGTTTAAAAGATTTTTATAAGTATAAATGGTGTTTTTATGGTTTTTTTAACCAATTAAAATACGGTCTTGGGGAAATTTAAATTTATAATCAAGTTTATACTTGAATGGCTTTAACCTGTGTAATTGTAACCAGTTTTTCCCAAAATGAAAACTATCTGTTTTCAAATAATAAAAGCTTTCATAAAGTGAAAAGTTTTCCAATTTGTGTTGAAATGAAATATTTCCAATTTGTATTGAAACATTTCAAGTTGAAATGAAATTGTAAATAGTTTGGAAAAACTATGAATTAACCTTTGTGAAGATGATCAAATTTTATTTTAAAATCAAAGAAGATTTTTAAAAGGTGTATCTTTTATATTATAAAAGACTTGAATTTTGAATAGTTTTGAAAGCTATAAATTAAATCTTGATTTAAAGATTTAATGGGTTAATCAAATTGAAATGGAAATTGATTTGGAAATCTGTGAATGAATCTTTGTGAAAATGGGTCAACTTGTGAAGTAAATCTTTTTGCTTAAAGATTTAAAATGGTATTTTGTTTAAACCATTTAAAGGAAATGATTTAGGTAATAAGTTGTGACTTAATTGAAATCCCATATCCATATGTTTTAAAATATTGTGCTCACTATTCGGGTTAGCCGGGAAAAGACCTTTGTGTCATATAACCCATTCGGAATTAGTGATACGACGATATGGATCGTATTGAAGACCGGTGGTGAAGACCGAGTATTTGTGAAAACGATAGGATGACCTATCGATTGTCTCTGCACCGTTAGCTACGGTATAGAGATTTCCTTTGTGATGGGAAGTTTTATCGGGATTGTGAATACCCGGATTGCAAGGGCTTCTTCGGAAGTGCCTTTGGTTCTGTTTGAATCCGGAACAGACTTGTATGGTTACATGTCTGACATTACATTTTGAGATATAAAGCTGATTTCTTTCAAATACATTTCTGTTGGTGGCGGAGAATTTATTCTCTTAGCTTAACACCCTTCTCTGAGACGTACGAGCTCAGAGGTTATGTAGTTGAAATTTATCAGTGATATACTCCCAATTTGGTAGTGTGGCATGCTGAGTGTTGTTGTGTGATGATCATTTATTGATCATTTGTGATCAAAGCGTGGTTTTGTGAAAAAGCGTAGCTTTGTGGACGAGACCTCTTCGGACCTCACAACCCGGAAATGGTCGAAACAGGAATATGCGGCAAGGTTATGAGGGTCGCGCCCTTTAGGGTATGTCATTTCCTTCTGGAAAAGGGTGGTATCAGGTATGGAGCCCTGGTATTTAACCTACGTGGATACTCCGATCTCATTTATTGTGTGATTGTGTGTTTATCGAGGCGCCTCGGATAAAGGTCCCAAAGGACCGGGGAATGGCATATTCATGAGTTACCTAGTTACAGGGGTAACGCGGCCTTGTGTTGGCAGAGAGCTAGTTAGTTCTCGAGACGTCCAGCCAGAGGCGATCCCATATGGCGGTAGGAAGTTCCTTAGCCTGACCATTTGTTGGAAATCCATCTTCCAATACGAACCTTGTACGGTTTTAGTTGTAGAACCTGCCATTTACTTATGGTGGCGCCCCACTGTTTAGATGGTAGCAATAGTAGGCATACGATACTGGTCGTATGTTGGCTAAGATTAATATTATACTTTTGAAATGTTTTTCTGTACTATGCACTAATAATAATAATCCAATGATTTGCGTAGTAAGCATGTTTGACTATCATATGATGAAATCTCCTCCAATTCTACGTTTGCATTGTGTGTTTGGCGGGAGGTCTTACGGTAGTTTCATTTTCCAAAAGCATTGCGGATATTTCCTACTTCTTTGTTGTTGTGTTTTAAAGATAATAACTGTTTTAAGTTCTCACACCAGTCACCATGACTGACCTGGAGTTTATTGTTTCCTTCCTAAACTCTGGGTGCCCACCAATTACCACACGGGCAGTCTAGAGTCAGGTTATCAGGTCATTCTGGATTCAGGAGATGCTGTGGAGCTCAGTGGTGAGCTGGATGGCGAGACGTATCACTTGTATATGATATTATTTTTCCGCTGTGTATTCTATATGAGGACAAGTTTATATAACTGTCCAGTGTTGTATTGTTGTTGTAAACTTTGATGATGATGTAATGTATAAAATGATATAGTTCTTTGGTTTAAAAGATTATTCATTTATCTATTATATGTTATTCCCCTGCGATATGTGAGATTCTGATGTTGTTCTATGTTTTTCTGTTGTTTCTTCTTTCTTTTTCTTCTGTCTTCTTCTACCTCTTCTTTTTCTCCATAACAATTCGGTTTTCCGGCATTCGATTGCTCGGCTGTTGATACAGTGGATGTATTAATGTCGATTTTCGAGCGACAAAAATTCGCGTTCGTTACATTTGGTATCAGAGCATATGGTTAAGCGATAACTTTGGCTCTGTTGGGAATTACTCATTAGAGATAGAGTCAGTAGTACTCTAGAATGAGTGTGAGTGTAATAATAGATACGAGTGCGTATTTGTTAGTGAATATGAAATTGTTTTATATTGTGTTTGCTTATCCATTGAGCTGTTTATGAATGATGGTCGGTATGTGGGACGCCATATTATCGATAGGGGTTTCTAAACACTTAAACGAGGCAAGTCAACATAGTATCATTTTAAATTGGGTAAATGAAATAATTTTACCTCGGTTATATTTTGTATATAAAGAAATAATTTTTTCAGAACTATTAAAGTGTATATAAATTGATTGTTTGGTTGTTGAAAATAAGAATATATATATGAGTTAATAAAAGTTGTTTGAATAAATTAAATAAAAACAACAATTGTATAAGTATGGAATTATAATTAATATGATTTGCAGTTGTGAAATAATCTTGTATAAGTAAAGTAAAATAGTGAAATTATATAAGAAATGTGATTTATAAATGTGATTTATAAATAAAAGGATTAATATTTTGAAAAGAATTTAAGCACTGAATTCACTATTGTTACTGGGAAATAAAAAGGGTGATGACTGCAACATCATCAGTATCATTTTCGAGTTTCTGTGTGATTGATTTGCTACCATAATAAATTGAAAAATTGAAGTTTTGTTGTGATAAACAAAAATTTAAATTAAAATTCAAGTTAAGGTTGATAAATATAAGTGAAATGAGTTTTATACTTATAATATGATTTGGAAGTTAAATAAATAGGTTGTATAACTTATAAAATGAGTAAATGTAAGCAAAACCAATTGTAAAGGTTAAACAAGTTTTGTTAAGCAAAATAAATTTTGATTTTGATTAAGTAATGAATTTGACTTTAAGGAAAAGTTAAATGAAATTGAATTTAAAATAATCAAGGAATATAACTTAAGTTGTATAGTGAAAGAAAATGTAAGTGGAAATTTGAAATGGAATATAACTTAAGTAATGTTAAATGAAGTTGATTTTGGGTGTCAAAGTGAAATAATAAAGTAAATTAAATGAAGGTGAACTTGAGTTATATAAATGAAATTCAACTTTATTGTAAAATGAATTAGCAAGTGAATTAATAAATGAATTGAATGTTAATCAATCGAATGTGAATGAATTGATATGGAATAATGAATGTAAGTGTTAATTCATTAAAAGCTAATAAATTGGAAATTGAATGGAAGCAAATTTAATATTAAACCAATTGAAGTTAAAAGTGTTGAACCAAATTGAAGGTAAACAAGTGAATAAATTTGGTTGTGTAAAATATAAATTGGTTGTTATTTGATTGTTGGTTGATTGTATATAGTATAATTCATTAAGTGTTAATGAAATTGAATTGATAAATGAAAGCTATGTAATTGAATTTGAATTGAAAGTGAACCAACTTGAATGTAAATTAGTGAATGTAACTAATTGAAAATGAATAAATGAATGTCATTGTATATGAATTGGTTGTAAACAATTACAAGTGATTTCGAAATTATATAAGTTGCTTATAAACCTTGTTTGATATGTGTTTCCTGGGGATTTGACCAGGCAACTAGTGCTCGGCATCAGAGAGTGTCCGGCATCCAGGGATGTTCGGCGAAGCAACCATCATCCATGAGTACTCGGCGTAGTACTTGGCGTCCTTAGTATCCGGTGTCCAGGGGTGTTCGGCATAATACTCAGCAGTGTTCGGCATCGAGACTACTCGGCGTAGTACTCGGCAGCAAGGGTACTCGGCACCAAGTAGTGTTCGGCATCAACTAGCACTCGGCAACAACCTATGCTCAGCGTCAACTAGTGTTCGGCATCCCATAAGTGCTCGGCACCAAGACTGCTCGGCGTACCAGAGTACTCGGCATCAAGGCTGTTCGACATCAAGACTGCTCGGCATGCAAGACTGCTCGGCATACCAGAGTACTCGGCATCAAGGCTGTTCGGCATCAAGACTGCTCGGCATGCAAGACTGCTCGGCATACCAGAGTACTCGGCATCAAGGCTGTTCGGCATACAAGGTCGCTCGGAATCAAGGCTGCTCGGCATACAAGAGTACTCGGCATCCCATGGTGTTCGGCGTAATACTCGTCATCCAGGAGACATTCAACACAACTGACCAGCACACCGTTCGGCATAGAAGGAATGGTTCGGCGGAGATCGTTCGGCGAACCTTGCTCGGCATACGGCGACCACAGTACTCGGGCTGGAACGTTCGGCAATCAGCCGACTTGGGAAGTCCAGCCCATCTTTGCCTATAAATAGAGGGGCAGGGTCACAGTGAAAGGGATCCTTTTTTGGAGAGAAAATACGGGGAGACTCTGCCATTTTCAAGACTCATCTTCTCTACTTAAACAACTTCATTCAATCATTTGATTCACGAATTGTATTTGTAATCAACCATAAAGGAAATCAATAAAGTTGAGTAAAGTGGACGTAGGCAATTACGCCGAACCACTATAAATTTGGTGTTCTTACTTTCTGCATTTGAATTAGGACTGTCTTCTCTGTTTAATCTACTTTCATCACTTATATCTCTACACAATCTTTCTGAACGAGGTTAGTGACCAATTTTGGTGCTAACACTTTGGTGCTTTCACTGAGAATTGAATTCTCAGACCTCAAGGATCTACTTTGAAGCTACTGGATTGAGCAAATCCCCCAAAGAAGATCCGACTTACTGATAGAACATCCGCTGATCCTACTCAGAGTTCATACCAATAACTCTACAATGGCAAGGCCACGTACCAGGTCAGTCTCTCTTAATGCGGATGCCCGAGAGACTGCTAGCGTGCAACAAGCGGGACCTAGCAATCAACCAGCGATCCCGAGTGCAGGGATTGCCGCTCAAGAACAGACTCCAGTTGTCACCAGAGTGGAGTTCAACGACTTGATGAGAGAACTTAGGGAAAGCAGGAGACAACTGGGAGAACAAATGCAAACTAATGCCAACCTGATGGCACAACTCACTCAACAGCAGCAACAGAATGCTGGGGGCAATCCAGCTGCTTACTCCTCTTCTGACAGCTCAACTTCTTCTGATGAGCCACCCAGGCGCAGACGCCGTAAGACCGAAGCTGCAAGGGCAGATGCTGCTGCTCGAACAGCAGGAAACCGCGACCAAGCCAGAACTGGAAACTTCCGAACCGGAGTACAGATGGAGGAGGGAGCTCCAGATCATCAAGATGTTAACAATGTTGAACCTCATGACGCACGATTGGCAGATCGCCAGGAAAGGAGGCATCAGCATGGACAGGCACGTAGAACTGACTCCAACCTCCCAGCTTCCATACAGACACCCGATCTGACAGCCATGATCAGGCAACTGATGAAAGAAAATCAGGGCTTATCAAATGACGATTGGGGAGTGTCAAGAAGTCATACTCCGTTCACGGATGTTGTGCTGCAAGCGTCCTACCCCAAGAAGTTTAACATGCCAACCATTCCTGCATACGAAGGAAAGACTGACCCCAGACAACATGTAATGAGGTATGAATGGATGATGGATTCAGCCAGAGCAAATGATGCCACCAAGTGTAGGTGCTTTCCGATTACTCTATCTGGGATCGCTACTATGTGGTTCACTCGACTTCCTCCGCGATCCGTATCAAATTTCGAGGAGTTGGCAAAGAAGTTTATTGAGCAATTCAGGATACACACTACACGCCCGAAGGACGTGATGTCTCTGTCAAGTGTAATCCAAAATCCCGGAGAGTCGCTGAAGGAGTACTTACAGAGATTCCACGTTGCGGCAACTGAAGTCAGTAATCCCAACGACCATGCAATTCTAATGGCTGTAATGAGAGGTGTAGATCCGGATTCTGAATTCGGAGATTGGCTAGCAGGAAAACCTCCGACTACGCTAGAGCGTTTTTACTCCAAGGCACACCAGTTCATAAGAAGAGAGGAAGCTAGGTGGGTACGACGAGACAAGGCACCGGGACCTGCCCAAGAGTCAATCAAGAGCAACATTGCTGTGAAGCAATCTGGAGACAATTCGGGAAAGGTCCAAGTCAATGTCCAGAGTAAGCCTGTGCAGCCCAAAGAGTCCGGAGGAAGAAGTCAAGGAAAGAGGAAAGAAGCGGGAAAGTGGAAGTCGAGAATTCCCAGCTACAGCGAGTACACTCCGCTAAACGCCCCACTTGAGAACATTTACCTATCCACCTGCAATACTTTTCAGTACAGAAAACCACGTCCAAAAGAATCAACTGAAGAACAGAAGCGGACTGGGAAATATTGCCGCTTCCATGAAACTTATGGACACAACACGGAAGAATGCAGACACCTGCATGACGCTATCGAGAAATTGATCAGACAAAAGAAGTTGCAAGAATTTGTGAAGGATCCGCAGGAAGGAGGACAGGGAGCGTCCGACCCAGGTCGTGCCCCGGCTCCACGTCATCCGGAGGAACCTGCCCGGACTGTTGGAAGACTGGTTATAAATACAATTATCGACGGACCTCATCCTGCAGATAAGAACTGGCAAGAGATGGAGCGATATGCGAGCTCCTTGAAGCATGCAGATTTCGAGTGCTGTTCAAACGTAGAGGACGGGGCCCCTGCTAAGCAGCAGCGCGTGATGACAGACGATATTGTGTTCAGAAACAGAGACGCTGATCAGATAGAGGCTCCGACCATCGATCCCATGGTCATATCTGCAACAATCGGACCAGCGTATGTAAAAAGAATTTTGATTGATTGTGGAAGTTCAGTCAACATCATCTTCAAGAAGGCGTATGATCAGATGAAGCTAGAGACAAAAGACTTGAAACCATCCAAAGCTCGTATCCACGGTTTTAACGGCGCTGCGACTGATGCAGTGGGATATGTCGAGTTACCAGTTGAACTGGGACAAGGCGAGCGTCGGAGGGTACGAATTCTACCCTTTGTAGTTTTGGATGTGGACTCTCCATATAATGTTTTCTTGGGTCGGCCGGCCCTGGCTGAATTTAGGGCGGCACTAGCCCCGTGGTGCTTGACTTTGAAGTTCCCAACTGACAAAGGAGTAGGCATTGTTCACGGAGACCAAGCAGCTGGTCGTTCTTGTTATGTGGCCGAGCTCCGAGAAGCCCACCGGAGGGAAAAAGGAAAGGGTGCGGACAATCCTGTCCGCATCCTCAACGCGAATAATTGACAAGTAGTGCCCGAGCCCTGGCTCGGGCATAGTTCTCGGATCTACGGAGATATAGATCCGAGAGACGACGACGAGAAACCCAGGGAAGAGAAGGCGGCGCCGGCTGAATTAACAATTGACATTTCGGTTAGCCGTGACGACCCTTCGCGAATACTGAAGATCGGATCACAGTTAGGCCCCGCAATGACAGAAGACCTTAGCGACTTCCTCCGAGCAAACCTTGATGTTTTTGCCTGGACGCATTCTGATATGTGTGGGATCTCTCCCGCCATCACAAGTCATATGTTGAACATAGACCCGAAATACGTCCCAGTCAAGCAAAAGAGGAGAGGAATGGATCCAGAGAGATCCGCCGCTCTTGGAGAGGAGGTGGACAAACTCAAAGCAAATGGGTTCGTCCGCGACGCCCTCTACCCGGAGTGGGTCTCAAACCCCGTGCTAGTAAAAAAGGCAAATGGGAAATGGAGGACTTGCGTAGATTATTCCGACTTGAACAAAGCGTGCCCTAAGGACAGTTTCCCGTTGCCTAGGATCGATCAGTTGGTCGATTCCACAGCAGGACACGAATTGTTGTCATTCATGGATGCGTACTCGGGATACAACCAATTCCCAATGCATATTCCGGACCAAGAACACACCAGCTTCGTTACAAATGTCGGGCTGTACTGCTATGTAGTGATGCCCTTTGGATTAAAGAATGCTGGAGCAACTTACCAACGTCTGGTGAATCGAATGTTCAAGGACCAGCTGGGCAAAACCATGGAAGTCTATGTGGATGACATGCTCGTGAAGTCACGGCAGTCAAACGACCACATTCAAGACTTAGCGGAAATGTTTAACATACTCAGGTCCTATGGAATGAAGATCAACCCGCTGAAGTGTTCTTTCGGCGTTGCATCAGGGAAGTTTTTAGGATTCATCGTCAACGCTAGGGGAATCGAAGCCAACCCAGAAAAGATCCAAGCCATTCGAGATGTACAAGCGCCCAGGACTATAAAGCAGGTACAGAGCTTGAACGGAAAAGTGGCTGCGCTAAGTCGATTTATATCCAAGGCAACTGACAAGTGCATCCCATTCTTCGACATAATAAAGAAAGGAAAGAGGAATTTTGAATGGACATCTAGCTGCGAGGAAGCTTTCCAGAACTTGGTAAGGCATCTGGAGAGCCCACCAATGCTATCTAAACCGGTTGACCATGAGATGCTGTACGTTTACTTGGCTATATCCCCTCATGCGATAAGCGCATCTTTGGTCCGTGAGGAGGATCGGGTCCAGAAGCCGGTATATTATGTTAGCAAGCGTTTAACGGGGGCAGAGAAGAATTACCCTAAAATTAAGAAATTGGCTTATTGCTTGGTGATTGCATCACGCAAGCTGCGCCCGTACTTTCAAGCGCATTCGATCGGCGTTTACACCGATCAACCCCTGAGGCAGGTACTTCAACGACCGGAAACCTCTGGAAGATTGCTAAAATGGAACATCGAGTTGAGCCAATTCGATATCGCGTACTTACCGCGGAGAGCTATCCGAGGGCAAGCGTTAGCAGACTTCATCGCTGAATTTACCATACCTACCAAACCGAACGATCACGACATCATTCCCCCCATTCGATGGAAATTATACACTGACGGTGCATCAAACGACCGTTGCTCCGGCGCGGGCGTAGTTCTTATAACTCCGGAAAACCGATCAATCTGTTATGCCCTGAAGCTCAATTTTCCGGCTACGAACAACGAAGCTGAATATGAAGCATTGATCGCTGGCTTGAGGCTTATCAAAGAACTTGGAATCAAATCAATCGAAATCTTTTGTGACTCGCAGTTAGTGGTTTACCAAGTACGAGGAGACTACCAAGCAAAAGGACGAAAGCTTGCTCCGTACCTCGTTCAGGTCCAGGAACTACTATCAAATCTTGAGCGTTATGACATTTCACATATCCCGCGAGAACAAAACAAAGAAGCCGACTTGTTGGCTAAGTTCGCGAGTACCGACGATGTTCAACAAATGGGATTGTATCCCGTGGAAGTCTTGCACGCCCCGAGTGCAGACGAGATGAAAATCGATCTTGTGTTGGAAACAGAGATCGAGAAGGACTCGTGGATAACCCCATTCAAACTGTACCTGACAACCGGGGCTTTACCAGAAAGAAGAAGCGAAAGACGATAGGTCCTTCGAAAGGCTGCGCGATACGTAATGCAGGATGGATCCATGTACCGGAAGGGATTCTCAATCCCATTGTTACGATGCATCGCTCATGATGAAACAAAGCGAGTCTTGCGGGAAGTCCACGAAGGGGAATGCGGCGACCATACTGGGGGGCAAACGCTAGCGAAGAAGATCCTCCGCTATGGGTATTACTGGCCCACCGTAAACCGGGATGCCGCGGACTACGCAAGAAAATGCGATAAGTGTCAAAGATATGCAAAAATCCCGAGGGCTCCGTCAACGGAACTCACACAAATGATCAGCCCTTGGCCATTCGCGATCTGGGGAATCGACATAATCGGCTCTTTGCCTCTATCCAAAGGTGGTGCGAAATACACGATAGTTGCAGTCGACTATTTCACGAAATGGGCTGAGGCAGAACCTTTGGCCACTATCACCTCTAAGAAAGTCATTAACTTCATTGTACGAAACATTATATGCCGCTTTGGTCTTCCACGCACCATCATTACAGACAACGGAACGCAATTCGAAAGTAGAGAGTTCAAAGAGTTCTGTTTAAAGTATGGCATCGAGAAAAAGTTCGCTGCCGTTGCACACCCAAAAGCTAACGGGCAAGTCGAGGCCGTTAACAAAATAATCAAGTCCATACTAAAAAAGCGTCTGGAGAAGGTTGGAGGCAAGTGGGTAGATGAACTCCCGACAGCATTATGGGCATATAGAACTACCCACAAGTCCGCGACCGGCCACACTCCGTTCGCCTTGGCATACGGCTCTGAAGCCGTAATACCCGTGGAACTTGAAGTTCCATCGCACCGAGTGACATACTATGACCCCAAGACGAACCAAAATCTCTTGCTGGAATCACTGGACTGCATCGACGAAAAGCGTGAAGAAGCTGAGTTAAGGGCGGCGGCGCACAGACATCGAGTCAAGCGCTACTACGATGGCAGAGTCCGCCCAAGAATCTTTGATGTGGGCGATCTCGTTCTGAAACGAGTCTTCCCGGTACCATCACGCATGAATCCCAGCTGGGAGGGTCCATACGCCATTGAACGGAAGCTTGGAGAAGGAACCTTCAAGCTAGCGACCGTTGATGGCGCGACACTCCCCCGAGCATGGAACAGTGAACATTTGCGGCACTATTACATTTAGCATGTTTCCCTTTCTTGTTATAGGCACTATTGTTTTGTGCATGTTTCCATTCAATAATGACTTAGTTTCCTTTTGAAGTTGTAATCGAGCAATTTAGTTGATTTTCATTAATAAAGGCTTGAAGCCACATTTTCTATGAAGTTTCTGTATCTCTTAATTGAATGATAAATTGCATTATTCTGTTCGGCGTACAGACTCATACGAACGATTCCAACCTCCGAATCCCCAGAGTGCGGAGCGGAGTACTCTAAGTCCCCAGAGCGCGGACTAGAGTATAGACGATTTCCAATCTCCGAGTCCCCAGAGTGCGGAGCGGAGTACTCTAAGTCCCCAGAGCGCGGACTAGAGTATAAACAATTTCCAATCTCCGGATCCCCAGAGTGCGGAGCGGAGTACTCTAAAGTCCCCAGAGCGCGGACTAGAGTATAAACAATTTCCAATCTCCGAGTCCCCAGAGTGCGGAGCGGAGTACTCTAAGTCCCCAGAGCGCGGACTAGAGTATAAACAATTTCCAATCTCCGAATCCCCAGAGTGCGGAGCAGAGTACTCTAAGTCCCCAGAGCGCGGACTAGAGTATAAACGATTCCCAATCTCCGGATCCCCAGAGTGTGGAGCGGAGTACTCTAAAGTCCCCAGAGCGCGGACTAGAGTATAAACAATTTCCAATCTCCGAGTCCCCAGAGTGCGGAGCGGAGTACTCTAAGTCCCCAGAGCACGGACTAGAGTATAAACAATTTCCAATCTCCGAATCCCCAGAGTGCGGAGCGGAGTACTCTAAGTCCCCAGAGCGCGGACTAGAGTATAAACGATTCCCAATCTCCGAATCCCCAGAGCGCGGACTAGAGTATAAACGATTCCCAATCTCCGGATCCCCAGAGTGCGGAGCGGAGTACTCTAAAGTCCCCAGAGCGCGGACTAGAGTATAAACAATTTCCGATCTCCAAACCCCCAGAGTGCAGAGCGGAGTACTCTAAGTCTCCAGAGCGCGGACTAGAGTATGAACAGTCTCAAGTCTCCAAGTCCCCGGAGCACAGTGTCAGCAAACCAAATAAAGGCAAGAGAATGATTCAGACAAGAAGAAACTAAAATTTTATTCGATAAGTCCAAAATGGGGATACAAGATCACTCCTACAAAATTCGGGCCTATACAAACTACAAGTTATGAAAGGTAGAAACTGTTACAAACTTAAGCAAAAAACTTGTTGAACAAGTGCATCGATCATTTCTTCGACTTCTTCTTCTTGTCCGCCTTCGGTGTTTTCGACGACTCCTCTCCCTCACGTTTCTTCTTGGACTTTTTGCTTGCTAGAGAGACGGAGTCAGGAGTAGGAGACGGAACATCTAATGGTTTGGACTTGCCCGGGAGAATGATTTTCAAAGGTCTATTCCGCGGGTCAGTAAGTTCCAGGACTTCAGATTCAACCTTGACTTTGACCTTTCTCTTCTCCTCGTCGGCGAGACGATCCTTCGTGCTCATCTCTGAAGTATGTTCAGAGGCGCCAGTAATTTTAACTTCGTCGCTTCCTTCGGCCGGAGACGAGGTGTCAAGCTTGTCATCATCGAGCGCCCCGATCACTTGAGCGTCTGGGCCGGGAGTTACCTCTGCGTGAGCAGCGTCGCTTGTTTTCCCCGCTTCCTCCTTGGCGTCATCGCTCCTCGGAGTTAGCTCAGTGTCAGAACAACCTGTGAGAAATATAAGAAGTGGGCATTAGAACAAATAACCATTGCTGAAAAATGACGGGATCACTTCGATTTCTAGAGAAAGAAGAATCTCCTACCAGGATCAGGCTGACTGTCGGTGGCGTGCGGGGTTTCACCCTCCAGGATAGGTGACAGCACATGAACGCCAAGCCCGGGATCTTCGGGATCATAACTGGCATGTTGCTCGAATGGATCAAGCGTCGACCGACCAGCCGATTGAGCAGCATAAGGGGCGGCAATGTGAGGAGTAGTAGTGTCGGCCTCTGACGGGCCAGCTTCGTTGTTCTTCTCTTTCGAAGGGGAAGAGCCTTTGCCATAGAGGGCCAATGCTACGGATAAATCCGATGGCTCATTCCCCCTCAGGAACTCCTTCACCAGTGCATCCTCGTCGATTTCTTCGGAGCCTGATTCGACTTTCTTGATCTTTATCAGAGTCTCCCATGCCTCAGCCAGGGATTCATGGTAGCCGTCGCCCAAGAATGTTAGGTCGCGGTGCATGAGGACGCGGGCTCCGTACTCGGCGATCAATGGGTCAAACATACTTTTGACCTCTTCCCTGCCAGTCTCTGCGGCCGCCTCCAGGCGAGAATCAAGCTCCTCCTCAGCCATTCTTTTGCCCTCCTCACGGGCCTCATCCTTCATTTTCACGACCCCGGCAAGTTCACCATCAAGCTTTGCCTTCAAGAGCCGGGTAGCCACAATCTCATCACAATACCGCTGTGATTCTTCCTGAGCGGCTATTTTGTCTTCTTTCTCCTTGGAGAGTTGTTCTTTCAGCTCTTTGACTTGAGTAGCGAGCGCGTCCCTTTCTTTTTGGACAGAGTCTTTTTCTAGGGCAAGGGCGCCGCTGCGCTGAACTGCTTCGTCAAGCTCCTTTTTGTGAGCCACCTCTAAGCGAGTAACTGCCTCGGCAGTATCTTTTGCACCTTGTTCAGCGGCTTCTAGCTTTAACTTATAAGAGGCGAGTTCTTCATCTTGGAGTTTGATGATTTTCTTATCGCTGTCAGCCTCCAGAGTCAGACGGTCAATCTCGTGTTGACGCTCAACAGATACTTCTGATATCTTCTCCACCAAGTGCACGAATGCGTCGTGTTGAACATAGACGTCATTGTTGCATGCAATGGCACTTTGCTTCACGTGCCCAGGAATGTGATGGATGGCCGGGAGGAATTTCAAACCGTCAAAACAAATCTTCGGAAACTTGGCCTTAAGGTCGACCATCTTTTCTGCAATGGTTGGGTCCACGGCAGGAGCAGGAGGAGGAGGCTTAGAGAATTCCGTTCTTTTACGCGGCTCTCGAACTTGCCTCGTACTCGATGAACTGGAATGTTGTTCTCGAGCAGCATCAGACTGATAACCCTTCTGCAGAGACTTCTCTTTATCCGGCTCAGTTGTAGGAGGAAGATCACGGGACTGAGAAGATTGATAGTGCGCTTTCTTGCGATGAGACGACTCGCGCGGACAATTGTCCCTATCCTCATAATCACCTCGGTCGCGGCGTCTGCCTGAACCGGAATCCCGTCCGGAGTGATGAAATATTGAAGACCCCTGAAGGCGATCAAGTCCGTGGGAGCGGCCCATATCACCTGCAAAGAAGGAAGATAACAACGAATTAAGGAGAATTCACGAATTAAAAAGACTTGAAGTATGTTATGGAATGCGCATGTGCGTGTGTGTCCTAAGTGTTCCCCCCGACGGACCCGTGCGTTTATCTTTGCTAATCGGAGTATCATCTCTGTGAGCCGGGAGTTGAGCTCCTACATTGCCTCTAGCGGGCGAGGAGAATTTGAGAGCTTCAGGATCATCGAACCCGTAATTAAGTATGTCTTCGGGAATGGAGAGGTTCGAGAGACCCCTCAGAGAACTCTCCAGATGCTGTGAAGAAGCCTCTTTCTCAGGAGGGATAGGCGTGGATTTTGAGGTGTCGCCAATTCTCTCTTTCTGAACCGAATATTTCAGCTTTTTCTTTCCCTTCGAAGGGGAGGATGACGTCTCAATATCCTGAACTTCGATTGCCGGATTCCAAGCAGGACCCACGTTCTCGCCCTGAGTGTCGGGTGCATCACCCTCTCTACGCTCGCCTTCTTCGTGCGCGACGGGAGCGCGACGCGACGACGGGCCGGTAAGTTTTTTCCCTTTACCGGATGGAGGTTTGGGAATTGTAACGCCTTCTGGAAGGCTGACCCGACGATCAGGAGCTAGTAAGCCGAATCCCGACAGCGATTCATTTGAAATGATAGCTCGAATATCTCGGTCCTCGGCAGAAAGAGCTCTAATCGCGTCGACAGCATCAGAATATCCTCGGCCTTCCGGACGCGGGTTAATACCTGAAAAGATGAAACGAAGAGTTAAGAAAACATGACTCTCATTAAGTACGAGTAACGGTTCAGCAGAGAGACTTACTGCCTTCGACCCATCTCCTAGCAAAACCAGACGGGCATCGAACATAGAACCACTCCTGTTTGTACAGGGCGAATTTGCTACAGGCCCCTGTCAAAATCTGGCACTTGTGATATGGCTCGAGGAATATGAAGGAAGGGCTATCTTTCCGTCTCTTGAACATGTAAATGTATCGGATATCACCGGGGGTTGGAGGTCTGGAGAAGACAGCCATGAAGAGTAAATAAGTCCCATATAGGAACGCATGACCATTCGGGTGCAGCTGCGACGGAGCGATGTCTATATACTGCAGCACATCCCGGAGAAATAGGTTAAACGGAGGCACGCTGCCCATCCAGCACATGAACTTGTTGCAGGCCGTGTACCCGACTGGGGGCAAATGAGGACGGTCGTGTCTAGAAGGAACTAACACGTCAGTAAAGGGAATTCCGTGAATGGAACATATCCGTCGCAGAGCGGCCTCATTGATCCTCGAGGCTTGAGAATCGACCGGATTGTCCAGCAAGATGGTTGACTCCAGAGCGTCGGGCGCCAGATTATGAGCGGGGGAGATTGACGGGTTGGAAGCATCTGCGGCTCCTTGCTTTGCTGACGGCCCAGGCCTGTCAGATATGGTTGCAGAACTAGATTTTCCTGACATCCCGAATAAATAATGAACCTGGCTAAATGCTTGAGAAAGCTATACTTGAAAAACGTTGAGCGTTAGAATCAGCAACACGAGTTTTCCCCCCACGTGGTGTATGAACTAGTGCAAGCAATTGTGTAAAGACAACAATAAAGATATAATAATTAACTTCGGATCATCGCCTTCGAAGACCGTCATCGCTGACCGTCTCAAAAGCCCGCCTTGAGGTGATTACAGTTTCAGGTTCAAAAGACATATGATTTCTAGAGTAACCGGCCTAAGTGTAGTTTAACATTTATACTGATCGGCATTTTAGTAATGTTCATCGTCCTAAGTAAAATGTGCGGCAATTGTATTGTTCGGCATAAAAAGTGTTCGGCAATTATATTGTTCGGCATGAAAGGTGTTCGGCAATTGTATTGTTCGGCATATAAAGTGTTCGGCAATTGTATTGTTCGGCATATAAAGTGTTCGGAAATTATATTGTTCGGCATGAAAGGTGTTCGGCAATTGTATTGTTCGGCATGTAAAGTGTTCGGTGATTGTATTGTTCGGCATGTCAGTTGTTCGGCAATTATATTGTTCGGCATGTCAAGTGTTCGGCAGTTGTATTGTTCGGCATGTGAAATGTTCGGCATTTGGGCATTGATTGGCTTTGGTTCGTTCGGCTCAATTATAGTTTGACTTGTTAGTGAGCGTTCGGCCTGGCATTGTCCGGCTGGGGTACCGTTCGGCAACTAACCATTACACCGTCCGGCACATGACCACATGCGCCGGAGCAGCGAACGGCGCCATTACCCTCTCCAACACCTTTCATTCTTTTTCTTCCTTTTGACCTCGATCCAACACGAGGAAACTAAGGCAATAAGCGGACATACTCCTAACTCCTCCACGCTATGTCGTTCGGCAATACAGACAAGCTATACAAAAACCCTCTACACGACTTCGTTCGAACATCTCGTTTGAGTATACGATGAAAAATACCTAAGTTTGCAGATCGAAGATTGAGATGGAGTAGTTAAGTCTCAAATTCGGACGATTGAACAGAATTGTGAGAACGGAGGAAATAAGAAGTAAAAGGAGAAAAGAAGAGAAGGGACTGGTTTTATAGAGGGGAATGGAGGAAGTCGAAGGGGCTATACCCGGTAGAACCGGCCAATACCGGAGCGCTCGGCATTAAGGTGGAATGACGTTCGGCACGCTAGGAACGTTCGGCTCAGAACGTGTCGTTCGGCATCCCAAGCTTGTTCGTCTCGCACCTCCCTTTGCTAGCATTCTCGAGAGGGTACCTCCGAGGTAGATTGTACCAGATTCAAAGCGCATCACGTTCGGCCACGCAATACACTTTGGGGGGCAAGTGTTTCCTGGGGATTTGACCAGGCAACTAGTGCTCGGCATCAGAGAGTGTCCGGCATCCAGGGATGTTCGGCGAAGCAACCATCATCCATGAGTACTCGGCGTAGTACTTGGCGTCTTAGTATCCGGTGTCCAGGGGTGTTCGGCATAATACTCAGCAGTGTTCGGCATCGAGACTACTCGGCGTAGTACTCGGCAGCAAGGGTACTCGGCACCAAGTAGTGTTCGGCATCAACTGGCACTCGGCAACAACCTATGCTCAGCGTCAACTAGTGTTCGGCATCCCATAAGTGCTCGGCACCAAGACTGCTCGGCGTACCAGAGTACTCGGCATCAAGGCTGTTCGGCATCAAGACTGCTCGGCATGCAAGACTGCTCGGCATACCAGAGTACTCGGCATCAAGGCTGTTCGGCATCAAGACTGCTCGGCATGCAAGACTGCTCGGCATACCAGAGTACTCGGCATCAAGGATGTTCGGCATACAAGGTCGCTCGGAATCAAGGCTGCTCGGCATACAAGAGTACTCGGCATCCCATGGTGTTCGGCGTAATACTCGTCATCCAGGAGACATTCAACACAACTGACCAGCACACCGTTCGGCATAGAAGGAATGGTTCGGCGGAGATCGTTCGGCGAACCTTGCTCGGCATACGGCGACCACAGTACTCGGGCTGGAACGTTCGGCAATCAGCCCACTTGGGAAGTCCAGCCCATCTTTGCCTATAAATAGAGGGGCAGGGTCACAGTGAAAGGGATCCTTTTTTGGAGAGAAAATACGGGGAGACTCTGCCATTTTCAAGACTCATCTTCTCTACTTAAACAACTTCATTCAATCATTTGATTCACGAATTGTATTTGTAATCAACCATAAAGGAAATCAATAAAGTTGAGTAAAGTGGACGTAGGCAATTACGCCGAACCACTATAAATTTGGTGTTCTTACTTTCTGCATTTGAATTAGGACTGTATTCTCTGTTTAATCTACTTTCATCACTTATATCTCTACACAATCTTTCTGAACGAGGTTAGTGACCAATTTTGGTGCTAACAATATGCATTTCTTTTAATATGCATATGTTGTAGTTGTTTAAAAGAGTAAAATGTTGATAACTTTATATATATGTCACTTACATATTTAAATTGAGTAAGTACAGGTACCGGGGCTACCGTTCGGTTGATTTGGTTGCGCTAAAATGCTACATAAATAACTGCTTTTCTTAAAAATGCTAAAAAGGTACGCCTACGCAATAAAAATAGGAAATATGAACTGTTTTTCTACTTTTCCGACCATGTGGGTCGATGTATATATATTTATGTCTATTGTGATCCTACTACGATCGAACCACGCAAAGGAGACGCTGACGAATTTTTTGGAAAATTTAAGGCGTTAGAAAAATTTTGAAAATTTTGGAAAATTTTTGTTAATGAAAAGTCAGTTTCCAAATTGAAATAAAAATGTAGGAATTGAACTAGGAAATGGAAACCACTGTTTTGGTTGAAGTTAAAGGTTTTAGAAAAGGTGAATATAAAATTTTCACTAAGTGGATTTTTGAAAAGTTAATGAATTTTGGGCATTTTTCTTACTTTGCAATTTCGAGGACGAAATTCTTTTAAGGGGGGAAGTTTGTAACGACCCAGAATTTCCGTCATTTGAAATTCGTATATTTAATTAATTTTAAATATTAATAAGTAAGATTTGGAAGTCGAATTAATTTAATTTCGATATAGTGATTTAATTGGGCGATTAAATTATTAATTTAATACTTGAAATTGGGTAAATAATTAGAATCTGAATTAAATGTGATTAAAAATGATTTATAAAGTTATAATAAATCATATTGGAGTTAGAATGATGTTTGTAAACTTTTAAAATTGAATTTAAAGTTAAATTGTGAAAATTGAATATTTTAATATTTAATTGACGACTAAAAATAGTCATTTTTCAAACAGTCTCGGATTTTGACGAAACAAATTTCATCGGATCCGTAATGTGATATTATTGTAAGATTTCAAATTTCGTGTCAATCGGATTTACGGTTTGTCCGGGGCAAGCCAAAACGCATCGAAATCGTTTTAAATCGGTTTAATTTTAATTTGATCGTTTATTTCCGTAACTCGCACAGACGATCGAATTAGCTACCGAAACATGTTCCATTGTGTTCAGAACGTGGGGTAAACCTTAAAAACGCCAGCCGGCGTGCTCGATTTGGAATTTGGAAATTTTTTGATGAATAGTGTTTTGTGAAATTTTCTATAAAAGGCCTCCATATTCACAATTTTACACCAAACCCTAACCCTAAAAGCTTCAGCATCCACCTCTAAATTTAATGGCCGATACTCATTCTCGTTCTCCCTCAATTTTCTTTAAATCCACAAATCAATTCGTGAAACTTCCTAAATGAAAGTTGTAGACAACGATGAGATCGACATATCCAACAGTCGAGATTGGATTTCGAGCGGTAGATTGAGAGCTATGGCGCTGCGTTCATCACCGGTTCGTGCACGTTTTTCTACGCGCAAGGAGGGTCGAGTTCAACATGGTGGTGACGGCAGGTGGAGCTCGTGACGCTCGTTCGTATGGCACTTACCGATCGTCTTCAAAGTCGACGTGGTGGTCGCGAAAATCAAGGGCAAGTGGCGGCCAAAGATGGGTTTGTGCGTGCGTTTTTACAGACCTGGGTAGAAGAACGTGGTCACGGCCTGGATCTATGCAAGCAAATCTAACGGCCTGATTTAAATGTAGGGTTGAAAAAATAAATAAAATTTGAAATTTTGTATATATATAAATCGTATAACTTTGAAAAATCATATCTTTTTGATACGAGGTTGGAATTTGACGAAACGACTTGCATTGGAATCGTTTCGACGAGCTCTACGCAATGGAGCTAGTTTGGAGACGTTTGGAGTTAGTGAAAATTTTGGGTAAAATTAAACGTCTGTTTAATTTTATCCGAAATAAAATACTGCAACCATTATTGAAAGCAAGATGAGAACTTCTCACTCAATCGAATATTTTGTTTCGATTTAAATTTTAAATAGTTAGATTTAAAATTGTTGATAGTGTTGATTATGATGATTGGATGATAAATTGTTATCTATAGTGTTAAATAGACCCTATACGCCGTATATTAAGCGGAGGTTATTTATTAAAAACATATACCGCGACAATTTCACTTTGAAGTGGAATTGGTATTGTATATGTATTTGGAGTTGATTTCCCACATTATATAGCGGATGAGACCCTATTGCGCCGCATAATAGCGGATAATATTTATAAATCCCATATACCGCGATATTCCACATTGAAGTGGAATTGGTATTGTGCTAACATCTGTGGATGCAGGGAAACAGGTTGGAGGGATCCAACTGGATTCCTCAAACATTTGAATTTATTTCAATGTTGTGTGTTGATTTATTTATAATCGTCGTGTGATTATATTGTGATTGAAATTGTTGACGGCTATAATTTAGCAAAATATATTTTGGTATCGTTGGATACCATAAATAGATAAATTTGGATTTTCGAAATGTAAGTTGAAATTTTATCGAAAAATTTACTTTGATAATTGGATGAATTTAAAAAAAAAGTTAAAAGATAAAGGTTTTATTTTTGAACCATATTGAATTAAATTTCAAATTTGTATAAAACGGCTTAATAAATGGATTTTGAAATTATTATTTATCAATTGAGGATTTGTTTGAAATTTGATTTTTGAATGGATTTAAAGAGATAAAGGAATTTATTTGAAAAGGAAATAATTTTGGAAATTCATTGGAAATTTATTTGGATTTTGAAAATCAATTTGAAAATTAATTTGGAGCTGGAAAATGAATATTTGTGAAATCGATTTAAAAATTAATTTGAATTGTTTGACATCTTTGATGTGTGATGCTTGGTGATATATCCTGTTTTGTATTGTGATTTGTGATCTTTTTTATCTATGATATGATATATCTGTGATCTGTGAATGAAAGATAAGCGTTTTAGTTTATACCGCTTATCGAATATATTGTTATATTTGATCTGTGATGGTTGAACGTTGTTGCACTATTGTGTTAAACCCGTGGCCTACACAATACACACACAAATGTGGATTTCACGTGGAAATCGATTAAGTCACAGATTTTTATCAATTTTGGAAAATTGAGTTTTTGAATCCAAAATAGTTTTGGAATCGGAATTGGAAGTTTTTGAAAATAGTTTCAGAAATAAAAGTTATTTCAAATAACTTAATAAAATTGAAATTTAAATCATTCGATTTAAGTTTGAATTCAATATTTTGAAATTGAATTCAATGAATTGGGAATTTTGGTTTAAAAGATTTTTATAAGTATAAAAGGTGGTTTTACGGTTTTTTTAAACCAATTAAAATACGGTCTTGGGGAAATTTAAATTTATAATCAAGTTTATACTTGAATGGCTTTAACCTGTGTAATTGTAACCAGTTTTTCCCAAAATGAAAACTATCTGTTTTCAAATAATAAAAGCTTTCATAAAGTGAAAAGATTTCCAATTTGTGTTGAAATGAAATATTTCCAATTTGTATTGAAACATTTCAAGTTGAAATGAAATTGTAAATAGTTTGGAAAAACTATGAATTAACCTTTGTGAAGATGATCAAATTTTATTTTAAAATCAAAGAAGATTTTTAAAAGGTGTATCTTTTATATTATAAAAGACTTGAATTGTGAATAGTTTTGAAAGCTATAAATTAAATCTTGATTTAAAGATTTAATGGGTTAATCAAATTGAAATGGAAATTGATTTGGAAATCTATGAATGAATCTTTGTGAAAATGGGTCAATTTGTGAAGTAAATCTTTTTGCTTAAATATTTAAAATGGTATTTTGTTTAAACCATTTAAAGGAAATGATTTGGGTAATAAGTTGTGACTTAATTGAAATCCCATATCCATATGTTTTAAAATATTGTGCTCACTATTCGGGTTAGCCGGGAAAAGACCTTTGTGTCATATAACCCATTCGGAATTAGTGATACGACGATATGGATCGTATTGAAGACCGGTGGTGAAGACCGAGTATTTGTGAAAACGATAGGATGACCTATCGATTGTCTCTGCACCGTTAGCTACGGTATAGAGATTTCCTTTGTGATGGGAAGTTTTATCGGGATTGTGAATACCCGGATTGCAAGGGCTTCTTCGGAAGTGCCTTTGGTTCTGTTCGAATCCGGAACAGACTTGTATGGTTACATGTCTGACATTACATTTTGAGATATAAAGCTGATTTCTTTAAAATACATTTCTGTTGGTGGCGGAGAATTTATTCTCTTAGCTTAACACCCTTCTCTGAGACGTACGAGCTCAGAGGTTATGTAGTTGAAATTTATCAGTGATATACTCCCAATTTGGTAGTGTGGCATGCTGAGTGTTGTTGTGTGATGATCATTTATTGATCATTTATGATCAAAGCGTGGCTTTGTGAAAAAGTGTAGCTTTGTGGACGAGACCTCTTCGGACCTCACAACCCGGAAATGGTCGAAACAGGAATATGCGGCAAGGTTATGAGGGTCGCGCCCTTTAGGGTATGTCATTTCCTTCTGGAAAAGGGTGGTATCAGGTATGGAGCCATGGTATTTAACCTATGTGGATACTCCGATCTCATTTATTGTGTGATTGTGTGTTTATCGAGGTGCCTCGGATAAAGGTCCCAAAGGACCGGGGAATGGCATATTCGTGAGTTACCTAGTTACAGGGGGTAACGCGGCCTTGTGTTGGCAGAGAGCTAGTTAGTTCTCGAGACGTCCAGCCAGAGGCGATCCCATATGGCGGTAGGAAGTTCCTTAGCCTGACCATTTGTTGGAAATCCATCTTCCAATACGAACCTTGTACGGTTTTAGTTGTAGAACCTGCCATTTACTTATGGTGGCGCCCCACTGTTTAGATGGTAGTTATAGTAGGCATACGATACTGGTCGTATGTTCGCTAAGATTAATATTATACTTTTGAAATGTTTTTCTGCACTATGCACTAATAATAATAATCCAATGATTTGCGTAGTAAGCATGTTTGACTATCATAAGAAGAAATCTCCTCCAATTCTGCGTTTGCATTGTGTGTGTGGCGGGAGGTCTTACGGTAGTTTCATTTTCCAAAAGCATTGCGGATATTTCCTACTTCTTTGTTGTTGTGTTTTAAAGATAATAACTGTTTTAAGTTCTCACACCAGTCACCATGACTGACCTGGAGTTTATTTTTTCCTTCCTAAACTCTGGGTGCCCACCAATTTCCACACGGGCAGTCTAGAGTCAGGTTATCAGGTCATTCTGGATTCAGGAGATGCTGTGGAGCTCAGTGGCGAGCTGGATGGCGTGACGTATCACTTGTATATGATATTATTTTTCCAATGTGTATTCTGTATAAGGACAAGTTTATATAAGTGTCCAGTGTTGTATTGTTGTTGTAAACTCTGATGATGATGTAATGTACAAAATGATATAGTTCTTTGGTTTAAAAGATTATTCATTTATCTATTATATGTTATTCCGCTGCGATATGTGAGATTCTGATGTTGTTCTATGTTTTTCTGTTGTTTCTTCTTTCTTTTTCTTCTGTCTTCTTCTACCTCTTCTTTTTCTCCATAACAATTCGGTTGTCCAGCATTCGATTGCTCGGCAGGTGATACAGTGGACGTATTAATGTCGATTTTTGAGCGACGAAAAATCACGTTCGTTACAAATGCTAACACTGTCCTCTCTCTTAGAATACTCCTCCAGATAAATAGTCCCCACATATAGCATCGTTCGAAATATTAATGTTAACCTTCCCTTGGACTTAATCTTAGGATAAACAGTTCAACTGTATAACATTCCACTACATAACCACTTCTAGAACATAGATCGCGTATATGGTTTTGAAGTGATTGCGGGTTTGAGTCATCTCATTTAAGTACACTCTTCCCGCTTACCGGACTCTCCAAAACCAATCGATGAATTCCTAGTTAACCCAATTCTGGTTCTCTTAGAAGTAAGCGAAATCTAGAGACATTTCGTGCCAATACTTCTCCATGGGGATTCTCATTGGCATGAAATTGCAAGGCCTTTCGATAACTTCTTAAGTCAATATTCGGTCAAGTTCGATAATCGACTAATTGATTATATAGTCAAAAACCATTGCTTATACTTACTTAACCCTTTTTCGACATTCCAACGTCACTATTCCTCGCCCAAGAGTGAAGTTAGGTAGAGCACTGGTTGCATCAAAGTCTTGCCTAGACACTTCATTCTTGAATCTCACAAATAGTTAAGTCTACCTCATTGGCTTTTAGTATTAAGTACAATATTAATGATTTCCATAAACAAGAAAGAAATCAACCTAAGTAACATGGTTCCAACATTTTCTGACTTACTAATCCTCAGTCAAGAGTGATGCTGGTAGGTTAGAACTTTATTGCTCCATCTCTACTAGAACATCAATCTTAATTCTCACAAATAGATAAGGCTTACTTCGTCGGCTTTTAATGTTAAGCATAATTAATTACTTTTCAAACAACTAATCAAACAATTAACCATTTGCCATCAAGAAATTCTAACCCCTTTCTAAACCTTTTATTTATACCTTTAAAACCCTTTTTAGAATGATATATATATATATATATGTATGTATAGTAATTTATTTACAAAACCTTAATATTTAAATAAACAAGTCAAAAGATATTTTATCACATAAGATATAAAATAGTAAACATATTTTCTCAAAACTATATATACTTAAAAATGCTTTTAAAATACTTTAAAATACTTATAATAGGTTTTAAAATATTTTCTCAAAATATTACTTGAAAATAAAAAATTTATAATTTCCTTAAAAACTTGGAAAACAAGTTTTTATTCCAAGTTTTTATTATAAAATCCCCTTCTTTAAAAATTCACAACTAATTCTGAAAAATTCATAAATATCTCAAACTACTTTTGAAATAATTTAATATGAGTTAGTAAACACTTTTAAAAAGAATGAAACAAAATACTTAAATTTAGATAACTTTTCAAACCTTTAAAGTCCAAAAATCAACCCTAAACGAGGTAGTTCTGCACAAGTGAAGTTTTGGCCAATTTTTGAGATTTTACTTCACTTTTTACTGTCCAAGCTTTTAATTGAAATAAACATACCGTAAAAAATTATAAATGCAGTGAGAAACTCCAAAGTATCTCCCTATAAGGTTTCATAGAAATTGCAGAATACTAGTCAATTCCAAACTGCATCTATAGCAACTATCGCTATAAGTGCACTTTCAAATCCAAGTCCAATCTAAACTAAATTCCATCTGCTTTATTCCATGGTTTTATCACAAGTTATATAGGTCCATTCAAGTCCAATACAAGTCCATAGACATGGATCGCATATGCGTTTTGTTTTCAAAACAAGAATCAAACCAATGTTTTCAACAATGTCAATAACAATTCAACAACTTAAGCACAATCAAAACACAACATATATATGTAATACTTTCCATTCAAAGAGGTGTGTTAACTCACCTTTTTACAACAACAACCAAGATCCAAGCAACCCAAGTCCAACCTCACCTTGCAACACCTTTTTCCTCCCTAATCTTGCTTCCACCTTCTTTTTGCCCTCCAAACCCCCTATTTAGCTCGCGACAATTGCTTGGTGGGAGAGCATGGCTATACTTCTTCAACTTCTAACTAGGTGGAAGATGTTATAATATTCTCCCAAGGCTTCACTCTACATTTGAGTTGATTTGAACTAGTTTGGCAAAAAAATTCCTTTAGAACATAAGAGAAGAAGACGGCATGGAAGTAAATTACTTTAAGCTTTGTGATTTATCTTCTATGGTATGCCTCTCCTTATATAGGCACAATAATGATGTTGGTTAAGCTTGCCTTCACCCTTCCACCATGCCATTAAAAACTCACCTCCCATAACTTCTCCTGTACATCACTTCTCATTTATGTTAATTACCATTATACCCCTATCATGATAATATCTCTTATCCTAATGGAAGCTTCTAGAATGTTCCATGCTTCATGAAAAGGTTTGTGTGTTAATTAGTTGTTAATGTGTTCATTTGATCATTAGGCAAGTGCACAAGAGTTCAAACAACTTATATCGCTTGAAAAATGTTTACCAATAAATCGATTTTCGGTCACATTATTGATTTCTCTTCAAAGAAAATATTTTTGTAAAACAAATATCTTCTCATTATACATTATTCAAATGATTTCTTACAAGGTCATAAAATCATATTTATAACCTTTAATTAGACTTCAAAATATTACAATATTCGATGACGAAGTGTTTGAATTTTCGATTCGTTACATTTTCTTCCACTTAAAACATTTTAACCAGAAATTCAAACAAGAACGATAATCAAAGAAGATGGAAGAACAAGATATATGTGTGTGTGTGTGTGTGTGTCATACTGCGAAACTATATACAAACTAAACTGCAAACCAAAATGTATACTAAGCGACTCCACCTCAAGTGGTGAGTACGTTACAAAAGATGTACAATACAGAGATAAGAAGGAAACCCTAATCTATAAACAACCCAAAATATAATTCCTTCAAACCACCATCTGTCTTCCTGATACCGCCCTTAGCATCCTTGCTCCATGGTACTTCTAACCTTAATAAAGGAATAAGAACACAATACTCAAATAGCTTTCACTTTCACTAGTAAGCGAGGCTTATGGTTTTTCTCAGGTTCAAAAATCTCCCATCATCCAAAGATGATAAGTAATCTACTAAGCATACCTTATACTCACCAGCCTCAGGTTGTTACTTAGATGATTATTCATGCTACCTCATAATAGATAGAAGAGTATTCCCCAAACTCTTCTTAATCCAAATACATAGTATATAAATGTACTAAAGCTCGTACGATGTATATGAACCATCTGTACACAATATCTGTTCTGATCACTTACTCGATCGCATAAATTTCACTTCCAAACTAGTACGAGTACTTAACCTCTCTAGTGTAGACTCTGATTTGGTTCCTTGATTAGAAACCGACGTTCTCTTGCATAGCCATATACTATGGTAGAAAACATCGGGATCGTATCACGAATCTGTATCAAGTGTTCATCGTTAAGAATCAAGTGAAAAATCCTTAATTAGACCGGTGTAAACCACCTTGAAAACATGTACTCAAATACTGAATTAAGAACAGTCATGCGAATAAAACAATCTACGTACAACTTACGTACTTATCATATTGGTTTCTTAACTACACTAATTCTTTTTTAATCACATTCATTTATCCAAATATTATGTCTTTTAATACTAAAATCTTTTATAAATCATTTCATAAAACATAACTTCAAGTTTATCTACTTTTTATAAGTTAAATTCATACTCATGTAATACTCATTACACCCTAAGAGCATATACAAAACATCACTTTATTTTACTTAACAAGTATGCTTAACAAATTTAAACCTGTTTTAACTTACTACCTTCTTAATTCAAGTGTTATATAAACTCAACTTTATATTTTCAAAAACACTTAGTTTCAAGTTCTATAACAATCTAGAAGTTTCCGACTATCAAAAACCATCGAAAATCCCGTTTCATTTTAACAAATGAAAACTGCAAACAACATATCATATCATGATGCATATACAATACTTTCCTAATGCATAGGCTATATGTGTTCATGAAATAACTTAACAAGAAAATTTTCGAACTATACACCAGTTTTTATTTCAAATCATTTTGAAATTATATATACATAAAAAATTTGTATATAAAATCATACTTTGGGAATTTAATTCAAAATCCATTTTATCAAAACAACTTTGTAACATCCCATACTTAGAAACCTGAAAATGAACGTCAATGATGCTGCAGCCATCACCGAAATTATTTTCAAGTGCTAGAAGTGAGTTCAGTACATCCAAACCATACCCTTGGTACTTAACCAAAATAATTCCAACGCGATATCAAACACTTCATATAATAATTCTAAGTATCATGATCTCAATTTCCTAAACCAATTTCCCAAATATTTACTTTTAAATATTATTATTATTACTTTTTCCAAAATCTTGAAAAACATTTTCAAAGATACCGGGATTTAAGTTCTCAGATTACTTGCTTAAATCCTTTTTGTTTGTAAACCATATTTTATAACCTATACTTGTATAAAATCTCCTTCTTATATAAATTTTTTCACAAATATTTATTCTCAAAATATTCTATCTTTTCCATTTGACTATAATACACATCTTTTACTAAATTTTAACTTCTAACCCAACATTGTCACTAAACACTTTATAGTCAAACCGTGAAACTTAACTCATAAGATGTTTGTTTCAATGTACCCACAATTACTATCTATCCAACCCACGATGTATAGAGGTAAAATTACTCATAAACTGGTTAAGAACAATTAAATAACAAGCTATGCTCTTAAACTGACAAGCATGATTCAAACAATCATCAAGTTTATGGAATATGAATCTATGAGAAGCTCTAATACCAAACCAAACACTCATAGGTAAACTGCAAACAGATTGTATACCCTCAAGAATCTGCTTTTCCTTTGCAGCTGTAGAAGTGAAAGGTGCTGAAGCAAGTGTGAATACCCTAGGCTGTTGCCCTATCTGAAGCATCGGACAAATCCTAGATATGACTGAGTTGATGATAGTTGTAGCAAGTCCACAGTCCCAACCATGCCTTAACCATCAATGGCTCGAACTTTGGTACCTTAGCAATCTGTGCCTTCACTAACGGTGCTTTCGCCACTTGTTGTCCCTTAACCGACCTACAACCCAAAGCAAGGTGTCCCTTCTTCCCACACTAATAACAAGTTAAACCAGAAATATGTCTCGATGATTGAAACTTTCGCTTGTTGCCTTTGGTCTGTGCAGATATAGACGGCCTTGGAGCCGAACCCTCGAATCGAAAAGCCGCAATTGTAGTATCCTTAAATGCTCCTTAGATATGATCAGTCATATCCTTACATACCATGTTGCATAGACTAATCCAAGACTGAACCTTGATTATAGTCTCAGTGTCATTGAACCTCTTTATACCCAATATCTCAAACTTGTGCCTTATCGAAGAAAAGTCTTTCCATGGTTGAACCTGCACCACTTCTTGTAATGACCCAGAATTTCTGTCATTTGAAATTCAGATATTTAATTGATTTTAAATATTAACAAGTAAGATTTGTAAGTCGAATAAATTTAATTTCGAATATAAAGATTTAATTGGATAATTAAATCGACAATTTAATATTTGAAATTGCGTAAATAATTGGAAATTGGGTTTAATGTAATTAAAAATGATTTATAAAGTTGTATTAAATCATATTGGAGTTAGAATGATGTTATAGAACTTTTAAAAGTGAATTAAAAGTTAAATTGTAGAAAATTGAATATTTTAATATTTAATTGACTAGTAAAAATAGTCATTTTTCAAATAGTCTCGGATCTCGACGAAACAAGTTTCATCGGATCCGTAATGTTATATTATTGTAAGATTTCAAATTTCGAGTCAATCGGATATACGGTTTGTCCGAGGCAAGCCAAAACGCGTAGAAATCGTTTTAATCGATTTAATTTAAATTTGATCGTTTATTTCCGTAACTCGCACATATGATCAAATTGGCTTCCAAAATATATTCCATTGTGTCCGGAACGCGGGTAAAACCCTAGAAACGTCAGCCGGCACGCTTCGTTTGGAGTTCGGAAAATTTCGAGTGAATAGTGTTTTGGCAATTTTCTATAAAAGCCCCTAACTTTCTCCATTCTTCACAAAACCCTAACTTCTTAAGCAGGCCGCCACTAAAAAATTAATGGCCGAGAATTATCGATTCTTTTCCCTTTAATTTCTTCCAATCCATAAATCTATTCGATAAACTTCCAACTGACAAATTGTAGAGCATCGCGTGCTCTTCGAATCAATATGGGGATGATCGAAAGATACGCATTGTTTCAATGGCAAATCGGCCACAAACGCCAGAGTTTCACGCGCGTTTTTCAATGCAATGGGGGGGCCGAGTTCGACCAGTCGCTAGCCAATGGTGGAGCACGAGACGAGCGTTTGAACGATGGTTCCTGATCGACGTCTCAATCATCGGGGTTGGCTCGAAAATTGTTGAAAAATAGGCGGCCATGGGTTTAACGTGCGTGAGATACCTGGGAGTGAATGTTGGAAGGAAGAAGCAATTCGCGGCCGTGATCTGCTCGTTCGAAATCGTGTGACCCAGATTGATTTTAGGTTTTAAAATAAAAAAAATGAAATTGATTTATATATATATTAATTTGTATAAACTTCTAAATTGCATAACTTTATCATACGAGGTCCGTTTCTGACGAAACGAATTGCGTTGGGTTCGTATTGACGGGCACTATGCAATGGAGCTAGTTTGGAGTCGATTGGAGCTAGTGATAATTTTGAGTAAAATTAAACGTGCTTTTAATTTTATTTGAAATAAAATACTCCAACTGTTATCGGAAACTCAAGGTGAGAACTTCTCACTCAATCGAATTGTGTTTCGATTTAAATTTTAAATAGTTAGATTTAAAATTGTTGATTGTGTGTTTGGATAATGATTGATGATTGGTTGAATTGAAATAGACCCTATACGCCGCATATTAAGCGGAGGTTATTATATTAAAAACATATACCGCGATATTCCACCTTGAAGTGGAATTGGTATTATATATGTATTTGGAGTTGATTTCCCGCATTATATAGCAGATGAGACCCTATTGCGCCGCATAATAGCGGATAGTATTTTATAAATCCCATATACCGCGATATTCCACCTCGAAGTGGAATTGGTATTGTGCTAACATCTTTGGATGCAGGGAAACAGGTTGGAGGGATCCAACTGGATACCTAAACATTTGAATTTATTTCAATGTTGTATGTTGATTATTTATAATCTCCGTGTGATTATATTTGTGAATTGGAATTGTTGAAGGCTATAATTTAGCCGAATATATATTTTTGGTATCGTGGGATACCAGAAATAAATAAAATTGGATTTTCGAAATTCAAGTTGAAAATTTATCGAAAAAATTATTTTGAGAATTGGATAAATTAAAAAGGAGTTTTAAAAGGATAAAGTCTTATTTTTGAACTGTATTGAATTAAATTTCAAATTTTGGGAAAAAGGGCTTAGTAAATGGATTTCGAAAATATTATTTATAAGTTGAAGAATTTATTTAAAATTTGAATTTTTAAATAGATTTGAGGAGATAAAGAAATTTATTTTAAAAAGGAAATAATTTGGAAATTCCTTGAAAATTTGATTTGGTGTTTTGAAATAAATTTGAAAATCAATTTGAAATTAATTGATTTTTAATTTACCATAACTAGTAAAATTGATTTATAGAAATTTTATCTGATTTAAATTAATCAGATAATTAAAGTAATCCTACTTATGGATGTTTGAATCGTATTGGATGTTGAATTATTTGATATCCTAAATATGTGATGCTTTGTGATATATCATGTTATGTGTTGTGATTTGTGATCTATTTATCTATGATATGAATATCTGTGATTTGTGAATTAAAGATAAGCGTTATAGTTTATACCGCTTATCAAATATATTTCTGTGTTCTGATCTGTAATGGTTGGATGTTGTTGCACTATTGTGTTAAACCCTTGGACTACACAATACACACACAAATGTGGATTTCACGTGGAAATCAGTTAAGTTACAGATTTTTAACAATTCTAAAGATTGAATTTTTGAATCCAAATTAGTTTTGGAATTGAAATTGAAAGTTTTTGAAAATGAGTTTCAAAAATAAAAGTTATTTTAAATAACTTAATAAAAATTGAAATTCGAATAATTTGATTTAAATTGGAATTCAATATTTGAAATTGAATTCAAGGATTTGGGAATTCTGGTCTAAAAGGATTATACAAGTGTAAAAAGGTGTTTATATGAATTTAAACCATTTTTAAAAGTGTTGTTGTGGAAATTTGAATTAACCCAAAGACCGTAACTTGTATAAATGAAATCAGATTTTTCCAAAACGAAAACTATTTGTTTTCAAATAATAAAAGCTTTCATGTTAGGAATGAATTTCCAATTTGTGTAAAAAGGATTCTATTTGAAATTAAATTGTTTTGAAAGATATGAATCGAATTTTGATTCAAATATTTAATGGGTTAATCCAATTGAAATGGGAATTGATTTGAAAATCTGTGAATGAATCTTTGTGAAATTGGGTGAACTTTGTGAAGTGAATCTTTTTGTTTAAAGATTTGGAATGGTAATTTGTTTAAACCATTTGGAAGAAAAGTTTTGGGTAATAAGTTGTGACTTAATTGAAATCCCTATATCCATATGTTTTAAATATTGTGCTCACTATTCGAATTAGCCGAGAAAGGACCTTTGTGTCATATAACCCATTCCGAATAAGTGATACGGCGATATGGATCGCATTGAAGACCGGTGGTGAAGACCGGGTATTTGTGAAAACGATAGGATGACCTATCGATTGTCTCTGCACCGTTAGCTACGGTATAGAGATTTCCTTTGTGATGGGAAGTTCGATCGGGATTGTGAATACCCGGATTGCAAGGGCTTCTTTGGAAGTGCCTTCGGTTCTGTTCGAACCCGGAACAGACTTGTATGGTTGTATGTCTGATGCTACACTTTGAGATATAAAGCTGATTTCTTTCAAATACATTTCTATTGGTGGCAGAGAATTTATTCTCTTAGCTTAACACCCTTCTCTGAGACGTACGAGCTCAAAGGTTATGTAGTTGAAGGTTATCAGTGATATACTCCCAATTTGGTAGTGTGGCATGCTAAGTGTTGCTATGTGTTGATGATCATTCGTTGATCATTTGTTGATCAAAGCATGGCTTTGTGAAAAAGCGTAGCTTTGTGGACGATACATCATCAGACCTCACAACCCGGAAATGGTCGAAACAGGAAAGATGCGGCAAGGTTATGAGGGTCGCGCCCTTTAGGGTATGTCATTTCCTTCTGGAAAAAGGTGGTATCATGGTATGGAGCCCAGATATTTACCTGTGTGGTTGCTCCAATCTCATTTACTCTGTGTGATTGTTGCTTTGTGATCGAGGCGCCTCGGATAAAGGTCCTAAAGGACCAGGGGTGGCATATTCGTGTAGTAGTTACCTAGTGTAAGGGGTAACCCGGCCTTGTGTTAGCAGAGAGCTAGTTAGTTCTCGGGACGTCCATCCAGAGGCGTACCCATGTGGCAGTAGGAAGTTCCTTAGCCTGACCATTTGTTGGAAATCCAATTCCCAATACGAACCTTGTACGGTTTTAGTTGTAGAACCTTCCATTTACTTATGGTGGTCACCACTGTTTAGATGGTAGCTATAGTAGGCATAGTTCGAAATGTCTATGCTGGCTAAGATTAATATTATACTTTCGAAATGTTTTCCACAACATTAATAATAATAT
This sequence comes from Allium fistulosum, assembly GCA_030737815.1. NCBI lineage: Eukaryota > Viridiplantae > Streptophyta > Magnoliopsida > Asparagales > Amaryllidaceae > Allium > Allium fistulosum. Next base: position 169,646,835 of record CM060904.1, on the reverse strand, counting down.
CAACTGATTTTTCGTAGTAAGCATCTTTGACTATCATAAGGAGAAATCTGCTCTAATTCTGCGTTTGCATTGTGTGTGTGGCGGGAGGCCTTATGGTAGTTTCATTTTCCAAAAAGCATTGCGGATGTCTTGTACTTCCTTTGTTGTTGGTTTAAAGATAATAACTGTTTTAAGTTCTCACACCAGTCCCATGACTGACATAGTTTATTGTTCCCTTTCTAAACTCTGGGTGCCCATAATTTTCCACACGGACAGCCTAGAGTTATGTTATTAGGATATTCTGGATATTTTGGAGCTTTGGAGACGAGCTGGATGGCGAGACGTACACTCGTACTTATTTATTTATTCCGCTGTGTATTCTGTATGGGGACAAGTTTATATAACTGTCCAGTATTGTGTGTCGTTGTTGTAACTCTGATGATGTATGTATAAACTGATATAGTTCTTTGTTATAAAGATTATTCATTTATCTATTATATTTTGTTCCGCTGCGAATGTGAGATTCTGATATTATTTCTGTTTCTGTTTCTTCTGTCTTCTTCTACCTCTTCTTTTTAACCCTAATGATTCAGTTTTCCGGCATTCGATTGCGCGGCATTTGATATAGTGGACGTATTAATGTCGACTTTCGAGCGTCGAAGATCCCGAAACGTTACATGTGGTATCAAAGCAGTCGGTTAAGCGATAACCTTGGCTCTGTTGGGTGTTACTCATTAGAGATAGAGTCAGTAGTACTCTAGAATGAGTGTGAGTGTAATAATAGATATGAGCGCGTATTTGTTAGTGAATATGAAATTGTTTTGTATTGTGTTGACTTATCGGTTGATTGTTTATAGATTCTGGTCGGTGCAGTCTAGCTAACTGTATCGATAGGGGTTTCTAAACTCTAAAACAGGATGAACCAACACAGTATCATTTTCAATTGGGTAAATGAAATAATTTTACCTCGATTATATTTTGTATATAAAGAAATAATTTTTCAAAAATTGTTGAGGTGTATATAAATTGAATTGTTTGGTTGTTGAAAATGTAAGAATATATATGAGTTAATAAAAGTTGTTTGAATAATCTAAATAAAAACAACAATTGTAAAAGAATGAAGTATATAAGCAAATGAATTATTAAGTATGGAATTATAATTAATATGATTTGCAGTTGTGAAATAATTTTATATATAAGAAGTGAGATTATATGAATATATTTATAAATATGAGTTGTAAATAAAAATGAATTTGAACTATGAATTTGAAAATTTTGAATCCTGTTTATTTTGGAAGTTATTTTTCAGAATTAAAAGTTAAATAGTGAAATTATATGAGAAAAGGATTTATAAATGTGATTTATAAATAAAAGGAAATTTTTGAAAGAATATTAAGCATTGAATTCACTACTGTTACTGGGAAATAATAAGGGTGATGACTGCAGCATCATCAGTATCATTTTCGAGTTTTTATGTGATTGATTTGCTACCATAATAAATTGAAATTTTAAGTTTTGTTGTGATAAACAAATTTAATTTTAAAAAATCCAAGTTGTAATTGACGAATATAAGTAGAAATGAGTTTTAAACTTATAATATGAGATAATAAATTCAGCTTTGGTAAAGTTAAATAAATTAAATCAGATTTGAATTGGATTAGATAAGGGATTGTAATATGAATTTGGAAGATTTAAATAAATAAGTTGTATAACTTATAAAATGAGTGAATGTAAACAAAACCAATTTTAAAAGAAATGGTTAAACAAGTTTTGTTAAGCAAAATAAAAATTTGATTTTGATTAAGTAATGAATTTGACTTTATGGAAAAGTTAAATGAAATTGAATTTAAAATAAATTATAAATGGGCTTAAGTTGTATAAGTGAAGTGAGTTGAAATGGAATATAACTTAAGTGATGTTAAATGAAGTTGATTTTGGTGTCGAAGTGAAATAACAAAGTGAATTAAATGTATGTGAACTTGAGTTATATAAAGGAGATTCAACCTTATTTGTAAAATGAATTAGCATATGAATTAATAAATGGATTGAATGTTAATCAATCTAATGTAAATGAATTGATATGGAATAATGAATGTAAGTGTTAATTCATTAAAAGCTAATAAATTGGAAATTCAATGAAAGCCAATTTAATATTAAACCAATTGGAATTAAAGATGTTGAACCAAATTGAATGTGAAGTAAAGTAAATTGAATGAATTTGGTTATGTTGATTATGATTTGATTGTTAGATGGTTGTTAGTTGATTGTATATAATTCATTAAGTGTTAATGAAGTTGAATTAGTGAAATTGAAAGCTCTGTAATTGAATTTGAATTGAAAGTGGACTAATGTGAATTGGTTGCAAGCGACAACATTTGTATCGAAAACTTTATAAATTGCTTATGGGAATTATTTGGTTGCATTGCTTATGGAAACTTTGTGTTTGTTATTGAAAATTAATGAAATGTAAATGAATTTCCTATATATGTCACCTACATGTTTAAATTAAGTAAGTACAGGTACCGTGGCTGCCGTTCGGCTGGTTGGGTCGCGCTAAAATGCTTAATAAATAACTACTTTGCTTAAAAATGCTAAAACGGTACGCCTACGCAATAAAAATAGGAAATATGAACTGTTTTTCTGCTTTTTCGACCGTGTGGGTCGATGTATATATATTATATCTATTGTGAAATTGCGAAAGCTCCTCCGTACAAAGGAGACTCTGCCAAAAAATTTCGAAAATTTGGGAGTTAGAAAAGTTTTGAAAAAAAAATTGGAAAATTTTTGTTAACGAAAAGTCAATTTCTAAATTGTAATAAAACGTAGGAATTGAACTAGAAAATGGAAACCATCGTTTTGGTTGAAGTTAAAGGTTTTGGAAAAGGTGAATATAAAATTTTCACTAAGTGGATTTTTGAAAAGTTAATGAATTTGGGGCATTTTTCTTACTTTGCAATTTCGAGGACGAAATTCTTTTAAGGGGGGAAGATTGTAACGACCCTGAATTTCTGTCATTTGAAATTCAGATATTTAATTGATTTTAAATATTAACAAGTAAGATTTGTAAGTCGAATAAATTTAATTTCGAATATAAAGATTTAAATGGATAATTAAATCGACAATTTAATATTTGAAATTGCGTAAATAATTGGAAATTGGGTTTAATGTAATTAAAATGATTTATAAAGTTGTATTAAATCATATTGGAGTTAGAATGATGTTATAAAACTTTTAAAAGTGAATTAAAAGTTAAATTGTAGAAAATTGAATATTTTAATATTTAATTGACTAGTAAAAATAGTCATTTTTCAAACAGTCTCGGATCTCGACGAAACAAGTTTCATCGGATCCGTAATGTTATATTATTGTAAGATTTTAAATTTCGAGTCAAGCGGATTTACGGTTTGTCCGGGGCAAGCCAAAACGCGTAGAAATTGTTTTAATCGATTTAATTTAAATTTGATCGTTTATTTCCGTAACTCGCACATATGATCAAATTTTCTTCCGAAACATATTCCATTGTGTCTGGAACACGGGTAAAACCCTAGAAACGTCAGCCGACACGCTTCGTTTGGAGTTCAGAAAATTTCGAGTGAATAGTGTTTTGGCAATTTTCTATAAAAGCCCCTAACTTTCTCCATTCTTCACAGAACCCTAACTTCTTAAGCAGGCCGCCACTAAACAATTAATGGCCGAGAATTATCGATTCGTTTCCCTTTAATTTCTTCAAATCCATAAATCTATTCGATAAATTTCCAACTGACAAATTGTAGAGCATCGCGTGCTCTTCGAATCAATACGGGGATGATCAAAAGATACGCATTGTTTCAATGGAAAATCGGCCACAAACGCCAGAGTTTCACGTGCGTTTTTCAATGCGATGGGGGGGCCGAGTTTGACCGGTCGCTGGCCAGTGGTGGAGCACGAGACGAGCGTTTGAACGATGGTTCCTGATCGACGTCTCGATCATCGGGGTTGGCTCGAAAATTGTTGAAAAATAGGCGGCCATGGGTTTAACGTGCGTGAGATACCTGGGAGCGAACGTTGGAAGGAAGAAGCAATTCGCGGCCGTGATCTGCTCGTTCGAAATCGTGTGGCCCAGATTGATTTTAGGTTTTAAAATAAAAAAAATGAAATTGATTTATATATATATTAATTTGTATAAACTTCTAAATTGCATAACTTTATCATACGAGGTCCGTTTCTAACGAAACGAATTGCGTTGGGTTCGTATTGACGAGCACTATGCAATGGAGCTGGTTTGGAGTCGATTGGAGCTAGTGATAATTTTGAGTAAAATTAAACATGCATTTAATTTTATTTGAAATAAAATACTCCAACTATTATCGGAAACTCAAGGTAAGAACTTCTCACTCAATCGAATGGTGTTTCGATTTAAATTTTAAATAGTTAGATTTAAAATTGTTGATTGTGTGTTTGGATAATGATTGATGATTGGATGAATTGAAATAGACCCTATACGCCGCATATTAAGCGGAGGTTATTATATTAAAAACATATACCGCGATATTCCACCTTGAAGTGGAATTGGTATTATATATGTATTTGGAGTTGATTTCCCGCATTATATAGCGGATGAGACCCTATTGCGCCGTATAATAGCGGATAGTATTTTATAAATCCCATATACCGCGATATTCCACCTCGAAGTGGAATTGGTATTGTGCTAACATCTTTGGATGCAGGGAAACAGGTTGGAGGGATCCAACTGGATTCCTCAAACATTTGAAATTATTTCATATGTTGTGTGTTGATTATTTATAATCTCTGTGTGATTATCTTTGTGAGTGAAATTTTTGAAGGCTACGGTTTAGCCGAATATATTTTTGGTATCGTTGTATACCAGAAATAAATAAAATTGGATTTTCGAAATTCAAGTTGAAAATTTATCGAAAAATTTATTTTGAGAATTGGATAAACTAAAAAGGAGTTTTAAAAAGATAAAATTCTTATTTTTGAACTGTATTGAATTAAATTTCAAATTTTGGGAAAAAGGGCTTAGTAAATGGATTTCGAAAATATTATTTATAAGTTGAAGAATTTATTTAAAATTTGGATTTTTAAATAGATTTGAGGAGATAAAGAAATTTATTTTAAAAAGGAAATAATTTGGAAATTCATTGAAAATTTGATTTGGTGTTTTGAAATAAATTTGAAAATAAATTTGAAACTAATTGATTTTTAATTTACCATAACTAGTAAAATTGATTTATAGAAATTTTATCTGGTTTAAATTAATCAGATAATTAAAGTAATCCTACTTATGGATGTTTGAATCGTATTGGATGTTGAATTATTTGATATCCCAAATATGTGATGCTTTGTGATATATCTTGTTCTGTGTTGTGATTTGTGATCTATTTATCTATGATATGAATATCTATGATATGTGAATTAAAGATGAGCGTTATAGTTTATACTGCTTATCAACTATATTTCTGTGTTCTGATCTGTGATGGTTGGATGTTGTTGCACTATTGTGTTAAACCCTTGGACTACACAATACACACACAAATGTGGATTTCACGTGGAAATCAGTTAAGTAACAGGTTTTTAACAATTCCAAAGATTGAATTTTTGAATCCAAATTAGTTTTGGAATTGAAATTGAAAGTTTTTGAAAATGAGTTTCAAAAATAAAAGTTATTTTAAATAACTTAATAAAATTGAAATTCGAATAATTTGATTTAAATTGGAATTCAATATTTGAAATTGAATTCAAGGATTTGGGAATTCTGGTCTAAAAGGATTATACAAGTGTAAAAAGGTGTTTATATGAATTTAAACCATTTTTAAAAGTGTTGTTGTGGAAATTTGAATTAACCCAAAGACAGTAACTTGAATAAATGAAATCAGATTTTTTCGAAACGAAAACTATTTGTTTTCAAATAATAAAAGTTTTCATGTTAGGAATGAATTTCAAATTTGTGTAAAAAGGATTCTATTTGAAATTAAATTGTTTTGAAAGCTATGAATCGAATTTTGATTCAAAGATTTAATGGGTTAATCCAATTGAAATGGGAATTGATTTGAAAATCTGTGATGTGAAGTGAATCTTTTTGTTTAAAGATTTGGAATGGTAATTTGTTTAAACCATTTGGAAGAAAAGTTTTGGGTAATAAGTTGCGACTTAATTGAAATCCCTATATCCATATGTTTTAAATATTGTGCTCACTATTCGGATTAGCCGGGAAAGGACCTTTGTGTAATATAACCCATTCCGAATAAGTGATACAGCGATATGGATCGCATTGAAGACCGATGGTGAAGACTGGGTATTTGTGAAAACGATAGGATGACCTATCGATTGTCTCTGCACCGTTAGCTACGGTATAGAGATTTCCTTTGTGATGGGAAGTTCGATCGGGATTGTGAATACCCGGATTGCAAGGGCTTCTTTGGAAGTGCCTTCGGTTCTGTTCGAACCCGGAACAGACTTGTATGGTTGTATGTTTGACGCTACACTTTGAGATATAAAGCTGATTTCTTTCAAATACATTTCTGTTGGTGGCGGAGAATTTATTCTCTTAGCTTAACACCGTTCTCTGAGACGTACGAGCTCAGAGGTTATGTAGTTGAAGGTTATCAGTGATATACTTCCAATTTGGTAGTGTGGCATGCTAAGTGTTGCTATGTGTTGATGATCATTCATTGATCATTTGTTGATCAAAGCATGGCTTTGTGAAAAAGCGTAGTTTTGTGGACGATACCTCATCGGACCTCAGAACCCGGAAATGGTCGAAACAGGAAAGATGCGGCAAGGTTATGAGGGTCATGCCCTTTAGGGTATGTCATTTCCTTTGGAAAAAGGTGGTATCATGGTATGGAGCCCAGATATTTACCTGTGTGGTTGCTCCAATCTCATTTACTCTGTGTGATCGTTGCTTTGTGATCGAGGCGCCTCAGATAAAGGTCCCAAAGGACCGGGGGTGGCATATTCTTGTAGTAGTTACCTAGTGTAAGGGGTAACCCGGCCTTGTGTTGGCAGAGAGCTAGTTAGTTCTCGGGACGTCCATCCAGAGGCGTAACCATGTGGCAGTAGGAAGTTCCTTAGCCTGACCATTTGTTGGAAATCCAATTCCCAATACGAACCTTGTACGGTTTTAGTTGTAGAACCTGCCATTTACTTATGGTGGTCACCACTGTTTAGATGGTAGCTATAGTAGGCATAGTTCGAAATGTCTATGCTCGCTAAGATTAATATTATACTTTCGAAATGTTTTCCACACTAGACATTAATAATAATATCAACTGATTTTTCATAGTAAGCATCTTTGACTATCATAAGGAGAAATCTCCTCCAATTCTGCGTTTGCATTGTGTGTGTGGCGGGTGGCCTTATGGTAGTTTCATTTTCCAAAAAGCATTGAGGATGTCTTGTACTTCCTTTGTTGTTGTTTTAAAGATAATAACTATTTTAAGTTCTCACACTAGTCCCATGACTGACCTGGAGTTTATTGTTCCCTTTCTAAACTCTGGGTGCCCATAATTTTCCATACGGGCAGCCTAGAGTTATGTTATCAGGATATTCTGGAGCTTTGGAGATGAGCTGGATGGTGAGACGTACACTCGTACTTATTTATTTATTCCGCTGTGTATTCTGTATGGGGACAAGTTTATATAACTGTCCAGTATTGTGTGTTGTTGTTGTAACTCTGATGATGTATGTATAAACTGATATAGTTCTTTGTTATAAAGATTTTTCATTTATCTATTATATGTTGTTCCACTGCGAATGTGAGATTCTGATATTGTTTCTGTTTCTTTTTCTTCTGTCTTCTTCTAACTCTTCTTTTTAACCCTAATGATTCGGTTTTCCGGCATTCGATTGCGCGGCATTTGATACAGTGGACGTGTTAATGTCGACTTTCGAGCGTCGAAGATCCCGAAACGTTACACTTCTTCTACTACATATCTCTCACCATTAGAAGCTTTAGTATCCATAGTTCTTACCGCTTAATCAAAGTGGAACAGCTTTGGGAAACTAAATAATAGAGTTATTTCAAAGGAAGGATTCTAAGAAAGAGATATTCCTAAAGAAAAATTTAAAAGCCTAGTTTTCAAAATACAAATACGCTCTTATATGTATAATACACTTGACTCATTCTAGAGTGTCGGATACCCTATCTCTAATGAGCCATACCCAACAAAGCCAACGTGTTCTCTCAACCTTGTGCTATGATACCAAATGTAATGCTTTCCCTTTTCGAAGGAGGCTACAAATGGTAACCTCATTCCTGATTTTATGGCCAGCCTCTCGGCTTCCTATAACTAACTCGTAAAGGGACTTGCAAGAGTAAGAGACAAAGCTCGTTACATATTCACTAGTGTGAGAACCCCCTATCACGTGCATAAATTCCAACGCAAGAATGGTATTATATACTATCAAAAGATTAGTACAGGTTTACTCTGAATGTAGAAATTTTAGGGTTACTAAAACAGAAGTACTATCATCAGCCTGGATAGTTATAATTGTATGTCCTTACAATGCCGATATATACAATACAAAATGTAGCGGAAATAAGAATACTATGGTAGGTAATCATCGAGCTCTTCTCTATAAGCTCCAAAGCATCCGTACCTAAATCTAGAAACATATACGGGGCTGACCCGAGCATTATAAGAAAATAACACCCGGATTAGTCTAGTAAACCAGCGTGAGAAACTCAAGAAATAAGGGTGACATATTATAGCACCTTTTTGAGTTTATACGGATTACTATAATGATTTTTCCCTCAAATGAAACCAACTATTTATTAAGTTTAACTTATAGTGATATGATAGGTAATGTCTAGTGTGTAGCACATAAATCGTATCAAATAGCTATTCTGTGAACGCCACAACAATAACAGGTATACAATCAATACCGCTAAGGCGCGCTCGTCTAAGGATTGTTTTCCACGGAGACACCCCTAAATAAACCGAAGCGGATCTCCATGACAAGGATTAGAATTACCTTCCGAGCATCGTATATCTCTAGATACAATATACACTAAGATAAACACAAGTTAGTCAACGGTGAACTACATGGCACAAGTATAACCAACTCCAAATGCCCAATAATCGAAAGCATATTCTAGATCTGGAGTTGATATACCATTATGAGTAAGCTAAACCCAAGATTATGCATCCTATGTTGGTTTTATTCATTCTCGATGTCAAGGCTACGTTCGGCAACTCTCACACGAGTCTTCATCACTCGAGCAGCAAATGAATCCTCAAGTAGATTCATTCATCTCGAACAGATAATGAATCACTACATGGATTCAAGCATCTTGAATAAATTTCAAAATTCCATATTGGTTCCCCGCATAAGTCCTCTGATAAATGCTAACGATGTCCTCTCTCTTGGAATATTCCTCAAGATAGACAGTCCCTTACGATAACATTGTTCGATATGTTAATGTTGACCTTTCCTTTAGACTTAACCTTTGGATAGTCAGTTCAACTCTATAACATTCCACTTCACAACTGCTTGTAGAACATAGATCATGTATATGATTTTGAAGTGATTGCGGGTTTGAGTCATCTCATTTAAGTACACTCTTCCCGCTTATTGGACTCCCCAAAACCAATCGATAAATTCCCGGTTAACTCAATTTTGGTTCTCTCAGAAGTAAGTAAAAGCTAGATACATTTCATACTAATACTCCTCCCTGGGGTTTCTCATTAGTATGAAATTGCAAAGCCTTTCAATAACTTCTTAAGTCAATATTAGGTCAAGTTTGATAATCGACTAATTGATTATCTAGTCAAATAATTACTTATACAAATCGATATTCGTATGCTTAACTCATTTCTGACATTCCAACTTAACCATTCCTCACCCAAGAGTGAAGGCAGGTAAGTTAAAGCATCGGTTGCATCAAAGCCTTGCTTGGACAATTCATTATTGAATCTCACAAATAGATAAGTCTACCTCGTCGGCTTTAAGTGTTAAGTATAGCATTAACGATTTCTATAAACAAGAATGAAATCAACACAATTAACATGATTTTAACATTATCCAATTTACTATACCTCGGTCAAGAGGGAAGCCGATAGGTTAGAGCTCTATTGCTCCATCTCTACTCGAACATCAGTCTTAACTCTCATAAATAGTTAAGCCTTACTTCGTCGGTGTTTAGTGTTAAGCATAGTTAATTATTTTTCAAAACAAGTAATCAAACAATTAACCATTTGGCCATTAAGCAAATCTAACTCCATTCTAAACCTTTTGTGTATACGTTGAAAACCCTTTTTAGAATGATATATATGTGTAGTAATTTATTTACCAAAACTTGATATTTAAGTAAACAAGTCAAAAGATATTATATTACATAAGATATAAAATATTCAACATATTTTCTCAAAACTATATATACTTAAAAAATACTTTATAATACATATAATAGGTTTTAAATATTTTCTCAAAATATTACTTGAAAATAACAACTTTATAATTTCCTTAAAAACTTGGAAAACAATTTTTTTTATTATAAAATTCTCTTCTTTAAAAATTCATAACTAATTCTTAAAAATTCATAAATATCTCAAAAAACTTTTAAAATACTCTAATATGATTTAGTAAACACATGTAAAATCAATGAAACAAAATACTTAAATTTAAATATCTTTTTAAACCTTTAAAATCCAAAAATCAAGGCAAAACAGGGCAGTTTTGCACAAGTGATGTTTTGGCCACTTTTTGAAATGTTACTTAACTTTTTGCTATCCAAGCTTTTATAGAAATAAACATACATATAAAACATTATAAATACAGTGAGAAATCCCTAAGGATCTCTTTGCAAGATTCCATAGAAATCGTCGAATACTAGGCAATTCCAAACTGAATCTATAGTGACTACCGCTATAAGTACATTTTCAAATCCAAATCCAATCTAAACCAAAGTACTTCTATAATCTATGTGCAATATTCCAAGGTCTTGTCACAAGTCCATTCAAGTCCATTTCAAGTCCATAGACATGGATCACATATGCATCTTGTTTTCAAAACAAGAATCAAACTACTGTTTTCAACAATGTCAATAACAATTCAACAACTTAAACACAATCAAAGAACAACATGTATATGTTATACTTTCCATTCAAAGAGGTGTTTTAACTCACTTTTTTCCAACAACAACCAAGATCCAAGCAACCCAAGTCCAACCCCATCTTGCAATACCTTCTTCATTCCTCCTCTTGTTTCCACCTTCTTTTTTCCCTCCAAACCCCCTATTTAGCTCACGACTATGACTTGGTGGGCGAACATGGCTCTACTTGTTCAACTTATAACTTGGTGGAAAGTTTTATAATATTCCTTCAAAGCTTCACTCCAAATTTGAATTGATTTTTTCAAACAAATTCTTTAGAACATAAGTGAAGAAGAAGACATGGAAGTAAATTTCTTTAAGCTTTGTGAATTTGTGATTTATCTTCTATGTTATGCCTCTCCTTATATAGGCACAAGAATGGTTTTGGTTAAGCTTGCCTTCACACCTCCACCATGTCAGGGAAGACTCACCTCCCATCACTTCTCTTTTATGCTAATTACCATTATACCCCTTTTATGATAATATCTCTTATCCTAATGGAAACTTCTAGAATCTTCCATGCTTCATGAAGAGGTGTGTGTATTAATTAGTTGCCAATGTGTTCATTTGATCATTATACAAGTGCACAAGAGTTCAAACAACTTATATCGATTGAAAAGTTGTTTATCGATAAATCGATTTTCGATCACATTATCGATTTACTTCGAAGAATATATTTTTGCAATCAATTTTCAGAAACAAGTTTCTTATCATTATTCATTGTTTAAATGATGTCTAAAATGGTTATAAAATCATATTTATAACACTTAATTATATTTCAAAATGTTACGTTATTCAAAGACGAAGTGTTCGAACTTCCAGGTCGCTACAGATGCCAACACCATGCTCTATGGGATCGCTTATCATCCCCTTCTCTCTGGACTTACCTCATGTGCTATGATACTAGACTTACTTACTTGATCATTGTATGGACCACCCTGCTCCATAGTATTATTCATGTTCCTAACGACTACGCATAATGTTATCAATGCATAGCACATACAACGATCATAACCAACGTATTCTTCTATAGCTTCGTAGCACCAAAAACACCTTCAAACCAACTCCAATATGCTTCACAAAACCTAACAGACAAAACTACATTTAATATGATATGGCCCAGTTGGGTCCAAGTTCAACCTAAGGAAACCAACAGATGACCAGTCGATTGGTTGATAACGATCGATCAACCAGTTACGGGATTGGGAAGTTTTCCTAAGTCACATCATTTCGCAATTCTAATGTTCGTTCTACCTCTGATCACCTCCGTTTTGCATCTAGTTGACTGCTATCCACCCTTACCATCCAGTGCTACATTTATACTTTAATTTTAAGGTTAACCATCACTAAATTCCATGTTATATCCTTCAAATTCGAAGAAAAGGTTATTGTTTTTGTTTTTGGTTCACTAATCATCAATTCCCTCCCAAACCTCATACTTAATCCGTAAATTAAGTGAATTAGATCAATATTTACTCGTTATTAAAGTACAATCATTTAAATATCATTATCGATGCATTATATCACAAGAACTAAGAATCACTCACCAAAACTTTCGATTGAAGATGAACCGAACAATAGTTTTGATATATTGTTCGTTTCGTGTCCGTATATCACTATAATTCTCCCCAACTGCTTTACAAATCATATTCCTAATCCATATGGTCATTCGATGGGTGGAACATCAAATCCAGTTGTGAAATGAAGGAAATACGCCATTTTGAAATTTGCTATCCACGGTGGAAATGGTTATGTGATTCCACCATATCATCCCTTGTTGTCTAGGCCAGTTGCACGATCATCCCTTCAAATTCACCTCCAAATTCGTACATATACATAGTACTCTCAGCAAGCTTTAATTAGTTACTAGTTTCATATTAATCTATTGAGAAACAAATGAGATATGTTGGATTAAAGTTTTGAGAAGAATAGGGAAATGAAGGAAAATGTTGAAGCGGGGAAGAAAATGAATTTGAAACGAGCCAGTCGCAATAGCGCAGATTTTTTCATATCTTCCTTATACGATATCTAAATCGGACAAATCGATAAACGTGCGAACCAGAAAAATGAGCCAGTCGCAATAGCGCGGATTTCAACATTAAATTCCAAGTTTGAAACATAACCATTTTGCACCTCTACTATCATAATTAATAATTTATTACTTTTAATTCAATTATTAATTATTATTATTATTATATTATTAAAATTTATGGGGTATTATAGAAGTTTTAATCTATGCATTAAATTTTGTAACTTATGTCTGAATGTGTATTCAATTGGTTATAATTTTCTAATTTGAGATAATATTATGTATGAATGCATATTAAACATTGCCTAAGCCACCAGTATTCGTACCATATTAATAATTGCAATGTTTATTACTGTTAGGAAATATAAATTACCAATATATATTTATGTTACTATTTTGTTATCGCTCACACTTATATATGTTGGTACCATGAATTTTGCTACTAATACATGTGATACAAAATGGATATTGCTAACATTATTTCCGTTGGAAGATAGAATTCAGTAACAGACATATATGTTGTAAATAAGATAATAACAATGCTTATAACCATCGGGAAAGAATGTTTTTCGACGCTTATAATTTTGGTAGATAGAATTCAGTAACAGGTTTAAGTGTTGCAAATAAGTGTCCATGCCCCTATAATAATACATATAAGTGTTATTAAAATTACTAGCGACAATTATACTCGTTGGGAGTTGTCTATTATGGTGCAGTGAATTGGATAAAAGCTTAATATGGTTATGAATGAACATAATAAAATGACTATTGTTTGTTCTAGGATGGGGGTGTGGTTTTAGGCCTGATGTATTTAAGTCCTTTAATAAGTTATGTTTCCATATTAAGAAATATCAACCTGAACATTCTTGTGTTGTTGGTATTTTTGATATAACCCATCCTCCTAGTTCTAGTAAGGTTATTAAGATTTTTGTAAATGATCGTATTTGGGATAATCCATTAATGAAGATTAAATATATTATTAATTGTTTTGAAATGAATATAACATTGTACAGAATTATCATTCTGCTTATACTAGTAAGAAGTTGGCTCTTAAAGATTTACACGGATCCGATTTGTTATCTTATCATGAAGTCTTATTATGAGGCGGTACTCAAATCTAATGCTAGTAATAAAGTTGTTTTGGAGCAAAAGTTTGTAACTCGTCAATTTGAAAGGGTTTTACCAGATTTAAAGCATGTATTCATGAATTTTAGTTTTGTCGGCTATTAATATATTTGGATGATATATTTATAGGTGTTAGAGCTCAAGGCTATTTGATGGCAGCTACTGGTAAAAATGATAATGAAGATAATATTTTTCATTACGTTCCTTTATATTTTGCAATATAAGATTGAATATTTGCAGTTGTGTTTACACTACAATTATTTATACTTGTAATTGCAAATCTTTATAGTCTATACCGGTAAAATTTACAGTTTTCACTACAAATATTGCATTTAATACTGCAAATATTTTTTTATTGCATGTTATTGAGATATTTTTCTTTGAGTTTTCTAGGTTTCTTTTCTAGTGCATTGGTTATGGTTTGATATGAGGATGAATCTAATTTGGTTTGTTTTTGCGAATATCTTAGAGGTATGCTTTCAAATAATGTTAGACCTTACACTTTTATATCAGATCGTCATTCTGCTTTTATTATTGCTATTCCACGGGTTTTTCACAATTATTTTCCCAATTCCTTCTTTTATCATTTAAATATTATTTTGAAAAGTACTCTTAAAAGTTATCTTTCTAGAGGTAAGAAGAAATAGTTGATGGATATTTTTGCTCATGTTACATATGCTTCTAATTTGAGTGATTTTCAGTCTGCGCTGGTGACTTTAGGCTAGATGGTGGTGCCTATGTTGATAACTTTTTGAATGGTATTCCATTTGATAAATTATATAATATCTTTTTTCCAAGTAATTGATATAGGGAAATGTGTTCTAACGGTGCTGAAAGTTTCAATAAATGGATTCTTGAAGAAAGATATCTTTCCACTGCTACTTGGATGGATAAAATTAGATTAAATGTCATATCATCCAGATTTGGCTACTGCTTGGAATAGTGTTTTATGTCCAGTTAGTGAAGATCGTTTTGAGACAACTATATTTCGAGGGTTCCAGGTGGGAAGTTATCAAATCTAGTGAGTATATTTTTATATTTTTGAGATTCGTTCTTTTATTAGGCAATCTACTGATATTTATACCCGATATTGTTCTCGTAACATGTGGTTTATCAATGGCTTTCCTTATTCTCATGTTGTTATAGTTATTATGGGTTGGGACTATTTGAATGTGAATGACTTAATTAAGGAATATTTCAAAGTGTCATATTTTTGTTCTATTAATCCTGTTCGTTTCAATATAGAAGTTGTTGTTGCTGAAGATGTTGGTGTTGCTCCTTCCAAGAAAGAAAAATGGCTGGCTGAACTTCTGGTTTAAAAGGACTAAGGTTAGTTGGAGACATCAACAAGACTATTAGATGTATTTTGTGTAAGAAATTGAGTTACAACAAAATGAATTGTAATAAGAGAAATATTTAATGGGATGAATTTTCGTTTTAGGCCTTCGGAAAAAGCTTATTTCAAGTCTAGGCCTTATTTGAAACTTATTATGCAAACATGCATGTTTCTTATAATTCATCATTTTGTGTACGTAAGCGTTCCATAATTGAGCATGTAAAATATAAAATTATAAACTTGTGCATCTTGAATTGCGTAACTACAAATTTAATTTTTGTACATGTTCATTTATGAAATGCACATGTATAAAATGCTGAATTATGAAAAAGAGGCCTATTTTTATAATAAGTTTCAAATGAGGCTTAAACTTGAGATAAGTTTTCTTTAAAGGAATAAAACTAAAAGTTGTCCTATTTAATGTTGTTTGTAATGAAATTCAAAACTTATGTTTCGTTTGATATTTTTATTTGAGTATATGTTTTAATTGGTTATTATGGTGATAATTGTGTTTTAGATACATTATGATATATTTTTTCTGTAAAATGCGAATATTTGTAGTTTACACTATAAATATACACAGTTGTACTATAAATATTCGAAGTTTGCACTTGTACTGCAAATATTTGTAGCTTGCAGTTTGTACTGCAAATATTTGTTGTTTGCACTACATATAATTACAGTTTTCACTGCAAACGTTTAAGTTTTGCACTTAGATTGCAAATATTTGCAGTTTGCACTACAGATATTTATAGCTTGCATTTTATATTGCAAATATTTGTTGTTTCTCATATGTCTATTATTTTCAGTGCAAATATTTATTATTCTGTAATATCGGTGTCTGTGTTTTCAAATTATTATTTCAGGCTTATGTATGAACAATATTAGGGTATAGTATCATTCTATTACATTAATAAGTATTGTTGCTTTCAAATTGAAATATTAGAGTCAGAATAGAGCATTTAAAGTCAAATTGTCATACTAATATTACTTAAATAAAAAAAATTAATCTAAGCTTTGTCATATTGTCTAACACTACCACACCATTGTTAAACCAACATCACTCATAGAAATGGTTAAATCAACATTACTTAAAAAACATCATAGTCATATAGTCAAACATCTATATTTTAAGCAATTAAAGACAAATACTACCACACCGTTCAATCATTCTTTCATACCATCAAGTTGATTTCTTCTTCTTCTCTTTATTCTTTCTTTTGTCTTTCTTCATCTTCTTTCAATAATCCTTCATTTCTCTTTTATCTATATCCTCGTACGTCCAATACATTTGTCACCCGATATACTCTAAAAGCATCAATATCTTCTTATTTGCATAGATTTGTTAGTCTGAACAAGTCATAATCTTTTAGTCTAATCACAATACTTTCATTACAAATAGTCTATAATCGATTCTGCAACTTATACGTGTTAGAATATTAACCAAAATTATTTAAATATTGTTAGGGTTATTCCGCCTAAGTAGATATAACTAAATGACACTGATGTGGATACAAATATGATCAATATAGAAAGGTGAAACAATCAAATAAAATTATTAGGGTTATTCATGACAAAGGTGAAATCAACCAAATAATAATAAATGAAAGTGAAGTACACCAAAAAACTTTAAAGTGGTTCCACTATCAACGTGATAATGTACGTTCACTAAATGGAGAAGAATTTCATTAATAATTTGAGAGAAAAGATTCTAGAGATTGATACAAGTTATTTCTATTGCATAGACTTCTTTAAATATGGGCTTTGAAACTAGGGATCGAACTTATCCCGCAATGTGGGACTAAACATAACATCAAAACCCAATATTGTATAACATTTTTCAACACTCCACCTTGATACAATATATCTTTAAACAAAGTCACCCAACTCCATCGACACCTTCATACTCTGAGTAGTCTCAAGCATAATGGATACGTTCCTAATGAGCTTCGGCAATGCCATACCCATTACACTTTTCGACGAACTCCGAAAACGCCACCACTCACCAACAAAGTGTTTAAATGTATCATTCCCATGTAGGATCTATCAATCTTCTCAATGAAAACAAACATCTCTATCTACCAATTCTCTCTCCCACGTGTCACCATGTGGAACCTAGCACTTTGACAAGCGGATTAAGTTCGAGTAATGCTCGAACTTTGCAACAGGTAAGGACCTGGTGAACATGTCTACTGCATTCTCCTCTGTATGAACCTTTAGAAGATGAATTAGATTCTCCTCATTCATTGAGACAAGAAATGATTCTTTCACCTCTATGTGCTTCGTTCTTGAGCTAAAAGCTAGATTTTCTACTAAGTGAATTTCACTTTGACTGACACAATTTACTTCTCCATCCTACATGAAGCCCAAATCACACATCAACTGCCTTAAATACAGTGCCTCTTTAGTTGCTTCAACAACAGCTATAAGCTTTGCCTCTGCAGAAGACAAAGCAACAATGGTCTACAACCTCACTCTTCAACTGATAACTATCCCTCCAAGGATGAACACATATCCCGAGGGTTCCTCTAAGATATCTGAAGATGTAATTTACTGCCTCCCAATGCATCTTTTCTAGAATTACCATATATCTACTAACCAATCCAATAGCTGATGAAATATTAAGCCTAGTACAAACCATAACATACATCAAACTACCAACTGCACTCGCATATGTCACCTTCTTCATGTAATCTTTGTCCTTCTCTGAGATCGGAGAGCCTTTATTTGAAAGCGGCATGTGCAAAGGCATAAGTGCAGTAATTGCCGTTGCTCCTTCCATTTTAAACTAAGCAAGCACTTTCCTAAAGTACTCCTTTTGAGTGAGCTCAAAAGTCCTTGTTTTCTATCTCTTTGGATTTCTCAAAATCTTCCTTGCTTTCGCAAGGCCTTTCATCTTAAATTTCTTTTAGCTTCATCTTCAAACTATCAATTTCAGCTTTATCCTTGAAAGCAATCAATATGTCATCCACATACAAGAGTAAATACTCCCAACTTCAGCTCTCTAAATTCTTGAATAACACACAAGTGTCTTTGATACTACGATCAAAACCAAGTGTAAACATAAAAAGAGTCCAACCTCTCTTGTACCATTATCTAGGTGACTGCTTGAGTCCATAAAGTGACTTCTTCAACTTGCAAACCAATTTCTCTTTCCTACTTACGACAAATCCTTCTGGTTGCTTCATGTAAATGGTCTCCTCCAAGTCATTATGTAAGAAAGCGGTCTTCACATCAAGTTGCTCTAACTCCAAGTCATGAGCAGCAGCAATAGTAAGCAAAATGCAGATGGAAGTATGCCTCACTACAGGAGAGAATATCTCATTATACTCCACTCCCTTCCTATGTGAAAACCCTTTAGCAACTAATCTAGCCTTGTATCTCCCATCATGCTTCACATTGAATACCCACTTGCAACCTATGGCTTGGTTTCCTTGAGGAGGTGGTACCAAATCCCAAGTCTTGTTCTTTCTTAACGACTCTAACTCTTCTTCCATAGCGCACATCCATTTCAAGCTATCACTCGACTTCGTAGCTTCTTCAAGGTCAAATGGCTCGTTATAAACCACATGTAAGGCATAATCAAACTGATCACCAAGGCGAAGGTTTGCAGATTGCCGATTACCAAACCTCTCGGGCGGTCTAATAGTCCTACGACTAGCCGAATAGGTATAATTTTTCCTAAACTCCTATTAGCTTCACCTTGACCCGAACTTCCTCTAGTCTCATGCACATCACCCATACTGCTAGAAGGAACCTGTGGACAACTCTGTGATGCCTCATCAACTGCATCTACATCTATCACAGCAACAACTCTAATACTAGGCTAAAATATAGGAACCTCCTTAGGCCTATCAAACTCATCTAATGTGGTAGGTAACTCCTTATTAGGGTTGAACATTGCAGACCCATCAAAAGTTACATGTCTAATCCAAATTTAACGGAAAGGTGGATAGTTAGGGAAAAAGAAAGAAGAAGAAGACAAGAAGAAACTAAACAACACAGAATCTCACAGCGGAACGAATAACTTATATTATTTAACAAATCTTTACACAAAAACAGACCTGTGATATATGTATATACAGACATCAGTCAGAGTATACCTACCTAATCAGCATGAACAGTTATAACAACCTGTCCTCACAATTACCGATGAATACAATAATGAATGCGATGGAAAAATAACCATGTACATGAATACGTCTCAGGACCTCCAGCTCGTCTCCTGAAGCTCCAAAAAAAGATCTCAAATTAAACTTGGAAATATGCTCGGTCTGGCCCGAGCATTTAAGGAAAACAACGTCCCGGTCAGTCTGGAAAAACCAGCATGAGAAACACAATCAAATAAATTCTTAAAGTTTAAATAACTTTTCAAAACAAAGGTATCTCGTAAGACCATGCCGTACATAAACACCGACGAGTTTTTACCTTACGATAACCAAAAACCTTTATATCAGAAAATCCAGTGATATTTTAAAATGTCTAAGGGTGAAAATAATAATAATCAAGTAGCTATGATGCTCGCGAGTGTACATCACAACAATACTAGATATATAATCAAAAACCGATAAGGCACATTCGCTAATTGTGTAGGATTTCCATGGAGGTGCTCTAAGTACTTCGAGGAACGGTCCTCCTACACAAGGATCAGAGATATCCTTCCGAAGCAGCATACATCCCTAGTGATGTACCATAGGAAAAACATAGCTGGTCTCGCTAAGACCGAGTGTATCGCCCTATGCATGCATAACAGCTGTAGGTAACGTTTAGGTAGAGCCGATTACATCCTATGGGTTTGCCAACCTTACTGGCCATGCTTCCTATCTTTGGTTTTAGTCATTCCCACCGATGAGGCTACGTCCGGCATACCAACTTATGCACCACCACTAAAACAGATCATGGAATCCCATATGGATTCCAATACCCCTATGGGTCTTGAAATCACACATAGATTTCCACATCTCAAATAGATCTTGGAATTACACCCGGATTCACATACCCTAACGGGTCTCGGAATCACACATGGATCCCAACATCTCAATATATCATGAAACTCCTCCATAGAATCGTATAGGGTTTTCGGAGTGGTTACGGGTTTGAGTCATCTCTTAAGAGTACACTCTTCCACTTCCCGGGTGCTCCACAAAATCAAAAGTCGATTTTCGGAATGCTCAATACCGGTTCTTTAGGAAATAATCAGACAATACATAAGAGTGTTGATCGCCCCTTAACTTCTTAAGCGTACGGATCTCCTTATCATTTATCCTAGAAGAACGAAATGAGTATATACGTATAGTATAGCACCGTCGATGGTAACTGTACCATATAATTTCCGTGTTTCCCCAAGATATTTCCAAAGTCAAAATCCTTCGGTGTTAAGTAGGGAATATTTCCCTACCACCAAAATTAAGAAGGACTGCATATTTAATCCAAGATTTGATAGTTGGTTATTTAACTATCAAATAAACAAGCATTGGAACAAAGATCGCATTTCCCACGGAAATCACCAAGCCTCTTAAATTAATCTTCCATTAATTTAAAATCACATTTCAAATATTTGGAAATCACTTCAATATACTTATCTTAACAGGATAAGTATATTCACAAACTACTATATTTTCGATACTTAGAAAATATAATCATATACTTATCTCACTGGTATAAGTATATTTACAAACCATTTTGCTTTCAAACTTAAAAAATTAAAAACTTCTAAAAATAGATATAGAAAGTACCGTTCCATATAGATTATGGATCGCAGCTTACACGATGGCTACGTCAGTATCCCTATGAATCCAAAGTAAATAGTAGGCAATCCCCGCCCTTCGAATTACGCCATGGATATCAACCACCTCTTTCCAAATTCCATTAGCTTATAATATTTCCAAATCTATTTATAAAACTTCTTTATAAATATCCAATCTATTCTCAAAACCCAATTTATAAAACTTCCCCTTCCTGACCTTTAAAACTCATTTATAAATTCTTTTATAAATATCCAAAACCATTTATAAAACTCTCTCATATTTAACAACTTATTTAATAGACTCTTTAAGTCCCTCAAGTTCCATTGATTTTATTAACAAGTTATCAATTAAACATCCTTCTTTTTCATTTAAATTAAATCTCCTTTATAATAATAACTTAAAATCTCATCAATAATATATTGAATATATTTTTAAACACCATTTTTGTATTAACAAGTAAACTCCAAAACAATACTAATATAATAATTTATTAACTTTATACGTTATTAAAATAGTAATTAATCAACTTTAAACTGATATTAATACAAAAATTAATTATCTTTTAAATATAATTAAATAACTTAAATCAATATAATTAATTAATTTAATTAAAAATAAAAATGTTGTTAAATCATTTTAAATAGATAACAAAAGTAAAATTAAAACATTTTAGAACAATAAATAACTTTAAAATTAACAATTAAACATTCATTAAAGAATAACCTTTAAAAATCATATTAATAAAATAATTGACTTAAAACTTTATTAAAAACAATTATTAATTATCTTTGATAAATTATTACTTTTTAAATCTTACTACTAAATAATAATTATCTTTAAACCTTAAAATAAAAATAATTATTCTTAAAGTAACTTTCAAATCAACAATTAGTTTTTTGAATTTGAAGGAGGCATAACGATCACCAAGGTACTTAACGAGCTACCATATTATTCATGTCAATAACAGATATTTACATAATCCACGATTATATAAATAAATCCAATGCTTAACCATCATTGGCTACTTATTCAAGGTGGCAAATCAGTTTACGATATATAATCAAATGTCTAAAATTATAAAATAGCAGAACGTGGATTTATTCTGCTAATTAAATGTCAAATTAATTTTTAATTAGCGGAACGGTATTTTAGACCACTAACAGATGTCAAATTACCATATTCGATCCAATTTTGACTCAACAGTAATTTATTTGGCCAAATAAACATCAATATTTAAGGTATATAAATTTAAACGATGTTATTATTTAAATAACGTAATTTAAATGGACCTCCGTTTAAATATGTCATAATTTTTAAACATCCCAAACCTACCAATAAATTGCACTATAGCGTTGTACTCACCGATACGAGCCCAACACAAAAATCCGCGAGTTAAACAGATTTCATATAAACTCAACATAGCATCGCAGAGTTAATTATATATTATATATATTACAATAATTTTAAATAAGTGATTTCTCACCTCCAAATGCCAAATGGGCCGAGCCCACATACTTCACACCCAAGCCCGCGAACTACTCTTCTTCCCCAAATCAAAATTCCAAAATCTAATGCGCAGGACCCAAATGCACGAACGTGCACGTGCACGTGCACCCCTTCATCTCTCCACCGATCAACGAACCATCGCCGCCAATGAGTCTCTCTTCTCGTGCTCGTCCCATCGCACCTACCCCTTGCACTATGGCATTGTTGATCAAATTATGATCCTTCACCCTCCATTCTCGAATTTGTCCCAAGCTTCAAAAATCCCATCATCCCCACTTATAGACCTTGCGACTCCAACAACCGATCGTCGACCCCAAGCACCACCTCCAGACCCAATGACGCCACCCCCAACGCCTTTCCCTCCCTTCCAATCAAATTGCCTTCGAACCCCTAAAAGCCCCAGCCCTAAACCCTTATTCGAGCTAGCCCCGTCACTCCAAGCCACCGGAGGAAAAACGGTCATGGTCATCAGCTTCGCCTCACCTCAAGGTTGCTCCATCCACCGTGTCCACCCCCAAGCCACCCGAATCGCCGAAAAAGTTTTTTGAGTGGAAAATGGGCATTCCCTCCTCTAAGATGAACCAAATCGCTAAAAATCATGCGACCAACTTCTAAAATCCCCATTCATCGAGATGAACACGATGGTATACTCCATTTTCCAAATTATGCTCGTCGAAAAACTCGCATAGCACAACCATTTACTGTCTTCGGCCTATCACTGCCACCATGCTCAATGAAACATCAAGCTCTTATTTTTTTTTAAATATAACAGTCTGAGATGAAAACTTCCATGTTGAAGGTTTTAGCTAAATGTGGGTGGAAGGATTTTTGAAGTGGGGTAGGGGTATTGGTTTGCTTTGTTTGTTTGTTTAGGAAAGTAAAAGAGGACGCGAGTTGGAAATGAGGTGAAATAGAAAGTAAAGTGTTCATAAGGGAAGTATATACTGCAGTAAGAAAATAAATAAGATAAAATAAAGAAAACAAAAACCCAAAATACCCCTTAACCTAACATTATCATCACTTTTGTCCTATCTAAGCCACAACATGTCAAAACATGTCACCTAAGCACTAAACATAAGGAGGCACATTGGATTTTTGGGTGTTTACATGTTCCTAGGTTAATTTCTACCCTTAAGCCATCTTCTCTTGATTTAAATTCAAATATATTTTGTATACATTCACAAGTAAACGTACTTTCCAAGCAACACATTAAATCAAGTTGAAATTTGAATTTGATTTTTTAAATTAGAAAAGAATTATTTGCGATACTCTGCTATATAATATCGCATTCGCGTATGAGCTGCGAACAACATAAAATGAAATACGATCGCGTACAGAAATATAAAATGGTCCCAAAACAACAATAGGACACAATGGTTGTTAAATTTTGTTAAATTTCGAAAATGCCAACATTCGACGTAAAATACGTCAAATGATAATTTAAATATTTTTCAAGTTAAACATTATGAAAAAAATTTTAAATTAAAAATACGTCATCAAAAATCGAACGATTATTTGAAATTTTTTTATTGTAATTTAAATTCAAATTCAAAGATTTAAATAAATTAAATATTCAAATTCGAAGACCCAAAAATACGGGTCGTTACACTCTCTCCTCCTTAAATAATTTCGTCCCTGAAATTTCACCACATGAACAACCAATATTGTTCATTAACCCGCATGATGTTCATAGATCATTCATATACTAAATCTTATTCGATCATTACTCGAATACATGACTCCGCTTCCAAACTAGCATCGCTTACCCAATATATTAGTGTAGACCCTGATCAGGCTCTTGATTAGGAACCTCTGTTCTACTTACATAGTTGTATCTATGATAGAAAACTTTAGTTCCATACCAAGAACTCTCATCAAGTCCTCACCATCAAAAATTGAGCAATAAATCCTTATTTGGAACGGCGTAGAACATCTTAAAGCCTTGTACTCAAATATTAGATCAAACCTATAAGAAGAGAAATGATCCATGTCCACTTTCGCACTTATTTAGTTGGTTATCACTAATACCAGTTTCCTTTAAAAAAAATAGTTATGAAAATGTTTTTATAAAACATAGCTTAAGTTTTCAAACAATAATTCAAACTTTGTTTTGAATTTACTTAAGAATTTTAAACACCCGATTTTTATTCAAAACACCTTTTGAAATGATACCATATAATTTGGAAACTCAAGGGTCAAATACTTGGATATTTATTTCAAAAACTTTTGAAATGATATTATATATATTTTAATCCATAACATATATATATAGCCCAAGTAACCCCAAAATTTTATTAAAGAACTGGGTACTACCAAACAGTATCATACATTTCCTTACTAGAAGGATAATACTCAAGAGCAACGTTTACCATCCGAACGCATCTCTTACCCATTTTTAGTTATTTTCGAGCCACACGAACTAGTTAATTTAAAGCTATTTCTTTCTTTTCAAACCCATTTTAAAACAATATCATAAATATATTTCTAGCAAAATATTTCAATGAAACATCCAATTCCAATTTGCTGTGGATTTGCTCTGATTCGAACACGTTTCGACCTTACAATGACAAAGAGAATAATTTACTAAGCGCACAATACCATTTGCCTAAGCAAACATCCGATCGTGAAAAGATTATTCCGATGAGCACAAAAAAAACCGGGACATATTCCCCGAACCAAATCCAAAGGAATACACTTTTTTTTTAAATTCTCTTTTTCAAAAGAATTTATACTTAAATATATTTTCTAAGCAACTATTTCCAAATATTTATGCACCAAAACCCATTTAAAAAAACTATTATTACCGTTTCCAAATCATTTTCACTCTGAAACTATCTCAAATAAAACAATTTTTTTTCAAAATCATTTGAAATAATAATATACCCATTTACTTTATAATAAATCAAACCAAACTTCTGGAATCAAATCAAAATTTTATTTATCAAAACAATTATATAGTGAGACCCTAACAGTAGCAATCCTCTATTTAGAAATGTTTTTATCCCAAGAACATTTTCAATCACTATTATTAACTTGTAAACCATGAAAATCATTTTCCAAAATCATCGGGATTTAACTCTCAAATTCCTTTTTTTATAAGGCACGCTTTAATAAATCAAATTTATAAAATATCCCCCTTTAAAGGAAATCATTTCTTACAAATTTATTGTGAAAATATTCTAGCTTCCTATAAATCATTCTTCATGTATTATTTCGGAACTATTTAAGTTTCCTTTTATAACTTCTTTTATAAACCCAATTAAATACAACCAACTTTTATATTAAATTATTTCCAAAATATTTATTTCAAAATATTCCAATTTCCTTTTTATAAAACAACATTTATTTAAACTTAATTTTTATCAAATCTATCCTTTATATAAACAAAATTCTAAAATATTCATTCCAAAATATAAAAATTTTCTTTTAAATAAACACCCTTAGAAACCAAATTTTTAACTCAAAATTATCAACGGATGCCTTATATTCAAATTGTGAAACTTAATTCATAAGGTATTCGTTTCAAAGTTCCCAAATTTATCTTCCCAAACCAGATTTCAAAAGGAAGATTCTTGGTAGATTAATAGATAATTGTCAATGCCCATAAATGGACGAGCATGACCAATCAAATCATAAATGGTAATGATGAAATATTATCATTTCTACCAACAAAGCAGAACCAAGAATAACTATATTAAATTTTCTGGGAAAGATACTTCTTATTTATATAAAATATATTTCTGAGTAAAATTATTCCATTTACCCAATTTCTAAAACAATATGGTGTCAATTGGTCTTGTTCGAGTGTTTAGGAAATCCCTATCGATAACGTTAGCCAAACGCATCGACCAGAATTCTTAAGCCACTCAACCGATCAAACAACACAATATAAAATATTTTTATGAAAATAACAAATACGTGCTCTTACACACACACACACTGTCAATCTCATCATAGGGTCTCGCTTACCCTATCTCAAATGAGTCAACCTTACCAAGCCTAGGTGTTTGCTCAACCTAAACTCTGATACCAACTGTAACGACCCACTTTTCCATACAGTTCAAGTTAACAATAAACCACACATATCCAACCCAAATTGAATCGAAAGGTGTATAGTTAGGCAAAAAGAAAGAAGAAGAAGACAAGAAGAAACTATAAACATAGAATCTCAAAGCGGAACGAATAATTTATAATATATAACAAATCTTTACACAAAAACAAACCGCTAATATATGTATATACAAACATCAATCAGAGTATACTAACCTATTCAGCATGGCCAGTTATAAAAACCTGTCCTCTCAATTGCTGATGAATACAACAATGAATGCAATGGAAAAATAACCATGTACGTGAATACGTCTCTGGACCTCCAGCTCGTCTCCTGAAACTTCAAATAAAAACACCAACTAATCATGGAAATATGCTCGGTCTGACCCGAGCACTTTAGGAAAACAACGCTCGGTTTGGTCTGGAAAAACCAGCGTGAGAATCACAATCAAAAGGATTCTTAAAGTTTACACTTTTCAAAACAAAGGTATTGTTAGTCCATGAGTTGATGGTTTTGATGACAACAACCTTGGAATAAGATTATAAAATATAAATACTAACATTATAGTTTAGATATATATGTATATGCAGGATTTAACCATGCAGGTACAAAGAATGAAGACTGTACAGTATAGAGATTCAAGATATCAAGATTGAAGACTCATGAGTATCAAGATTATCAAGAGTTCAAGATTTCAAGATAAGTATTGAGTCTAGAATTATGTTAAAACTTCATAATAGAACTGAAATCTTCACTCCATTTTTCTTTTAGGATGGATCCCATTTCTACCTTTTTAGTGGCTTACAAACCCACGACAAGTAGCTTACAAACCTACGACAAGTGGTTTACAAACCCACGAACATCCTGGTTTTGTACAAGTTCTCGAGTCCTGATGTGATGAGATATTCTGCAGGAAGAAGCTTGCAAAACTACTTCAAAATGATTTTCAAAACTACTTCAGAATGATTTTCAAAACTGCTTTTCAAAATGTTTTAGCCTTAAAAATTATCTTTTCAAATGATTTTCAAAAAGATGTTTTAGCCTTAAAATATTCTTTGTTTTTGTTTTTAATAAACTCTTGTTTTAAACTATCTTTTGATTATAATATATTTATACTTAGATTTAAATATAAAATTATAGTAAAATTATATATATATATATATTATTCTCTATATTTATCTATGTATTTTATCTATAGTCAAGTATATTTATAAAGTTTAAATAGTTTTTAATATAAATAAAGGTTATTTTCAAAGAAAATCAAATCTTCAAAAAATTCTTTGGGATGTCGACATCCCTAGTAGCCATGTCGACATAGTGACAGTTAGATTCAAAAATTTGAATTTCAAAAGAAGTGTGTATTCGCCATAACCTTTCACGAATGGACATGGTTGTTGTTCTTCTATAAATAGGGGTTGGTTTCAACGAATTTTATATCAGATTTTCTGTTTTTTCACTTCTCTTCTTCTTCCACATTTTCTTATTCAAAATCCTATCATCACTCTGCCAAAATCAACATTGAATCTAACTAGATCATCTCTAGTTTGATTCTCTGTCACCATCTCATCAAGATCCTCAGTGCTGTGTAGTTAAAGCGCTCGGCGGATTCAATGCGATGTAGGTGCAAAAAGTCATAGCGGGGATACAGCGAGGATATAGCGTGATATGGCGGATAACTCTAAAATAGCATATAAAACTCATACTTAATGTTTTTTCAAATATATAAATGGTAATTAAATGAAAAATTAACATTAAGTTGAATTGTAATTAATACATAAATAATTTTTAAATAAAAACATGTGCGAATATACTTTAATTGAACGTAAAACTGTTATATAACATAATTTAATTTAGTAGAATATTAAAGTATTTTCATTTCTAAAAATATATCAAAAATTCAATCAAATTAATTAATTTCACAATTTTGTTAATGTATAAATGTCATTTTTCAATTCATTTTTTTAAGAAAGATATAGCGGAAATAGCGAAATATAGCGGGAATAATTGGATATAGCAGAAATAGCGGGGCTTAAAGCAGAAAGGCTATATTTAGGGCTATATGGAAAAATCGAAGCAGCAGAAATTCGCTATGAGATATAGCGGGGTAATAGCGGGGCATTAACTACAACAGCCTCAGTGTTATTCAGAGTTATAGGCTTTCTTTGTAATCAATAGAGTAAAAGGTGTGATTGTAGCCTTGGAAATCAATCAAGTGAGAAAAGGTGTGATTGTAGCCTTGAGAAATCAATTGGGTGAACTTGTTGCCCGGAAATCAAGTATCTCTACCCAGAGGATTGTGATTCTGGAGGGTGTACCTCATGGCCTTGAAATTGAGGGTTGTAATTGTTGAATTGCTTTTGAAAGGAAATCTGTACTTAGTTGTGCGGGACTGGATGTAGGGTAACTCCAAACCAGTATAAAATCCGGTGTGTTCTTTCCTTTACTGCATTTACTTTATTTCCGCATCTGTGTTTGATTCTGTGATTATATCTTTGTCTGAATATTGCATACATTTGTGTACAAATCAACAATAACTCAAAAAGATTTAGTAATTTCTTATAAACACTATTCACCCCCCTCTAGTGTTCATTCTAGCCTTAAGATCCATATTCTGCATTCCTCACATTGGTATCAGAGCAAGGTTTTCAAAAGTTTCATAATCTAATTTTTGAATTTTTTTTAAATGGTTATGTTTAAGAAATTTGTTAATGCATGTTTAGAAATATTCAGATCATCATTGTCTCTTAAGTCTGCATATAATCAATATTCAAATACAAGTTGTCGACTAAGATTGTTTGATGTGCAGGAATCATGCTTTATGGGAGTTGAGGAATCAATCCAGAACAAACAAACTGTGCAGATCAAAAAGAACAAATGGATACTCGATAGTGGATGTTCTAGACACATGACTGGGAATCCAGATATGCTGAATGATATATTATACAAAGACGGAGGACTGGTTAACTTTGGAGACAATTCAAAAGGTTATGTGATCGGCATCGGCAAAGTCGGTAACTCTGAAACTCCTGTTATTACTAATGTTTTGCTAGTTAAGAATCTGAAACACAATCTGCTAAGTATAAGTCAACTATGCGATAAAGGATATAAAATAAAATTTGAAAAAGATAAGTGTCACATTGAAGATAATAATTCAACCATAATATTTGAGGGAATTAGGAAAAAGAATATTTATATTCTTAGTATGAAAATTTCAAATGATAACTTGTGTCTTTTGGCAAATGCAAGTGACCCTTGGATTTGGCATAAGAGATTTGGGCATTTGAATTTCAAACTCTTATCTAGACTGTCAAAACATGATCTAGTAAGAGGCCTCCCTAAAATGAATTTTAAAGTAGATAGTCTATGTGATGCATGTCAACTAGGAAAACATAAAAAAAGCTCCTTTAAATTAAAAAATATAATTTCTACTTCAAAACCTCTTGAATTACTTCATATTGATCTATTTGGTCCATCTCAAATTCTATCAATAAATAATAGTAAATATGTTTTTGTAATTGTAGATGATTATTCTAGATTTACATGGACAATATTTTTAAAACATAAAAGTGATACTTTTGAATATTTTAAGAATTTTTCAAAAAGGGTTCAAAATCAACTTTCTCAAAAAATTATAACCATCCGTAGTGATCATAGTGGTGAATTTGAAAATAAAAAGTTTGAAGAATTCTGCAATAAAAAGGGAATAATTCACAATTTTTCATTTCCAAGAACTCCACAACAAAACGAAGTAGTAGAACGTAAAAATAGGACGATTCAAGAGTGTGCGAGAACTATGCTTTCTGATAGTAATTTACCAAAGTACTTTTAGGCAGAAGCAGTTGCTACCGCCTGTTATATTTTAAATAGAATTTTAATTAGACCTTTAACTGATAAGACATCTTATGAACTTATTTACTCAAAGAAACCTAAGGTATCTTATTTTAGAATTTTTGGAAGTAAATGTTTTATTTTAAATACAAAAGATAACTTAGATAAATTTGATCCTAAATCCGACAAAGGTATCTTTATCGGATACTCTAATAGAAGTAAAGCATACAGAGTATTTAATTTAAGAACTAACACCATCGAAGAAACAATGCATGTTTGATTAGATGAAAATTTCAAAATTTTTGAAGAAATAAATGATGAAGAGGATTTAATCACTCAAAACCAACAGTCAACTGAAACTAATAATGAATTAAATCATCCTAATAAAAGGATTAAACTTTTAAAAGATCACCCTATAGAAAATATACTTGGAGATATGCAATCTATTGTTAAAACTAGAAACCAACTAAGTCAAATGAGTAATGTAGCTTTTATATCAACTATTGAACCCAAAAATCCAAAAGAAGCATCAACTGATGATTCATGGATTTTGGCTATGCAAGAAGAATTAAATCAATTTACTAGAAATGATGTTTAGGAACTCGTTCCTAGACCTGAAAATAAAACAATAATTGGAACTAATGGGTTTATAAAAATAAAATGAATGAACAAGGAGAGGTTGTTAGAAATAAAGCCCGGTTAGTCGCTCAAGGTTATTGTCAAGAAGAAGGAATAGATTTTGATGAAACCTTTGCCCCCGTAGCAAGATTAGAAGCCATTAGGATTCTACTTGCTTTCGCAAATCATAATAATTTCAAATTATTTCAAATGGATGTAAAAAGTGCATTTTTAAATGGTTTTGTAAAAGAAGAAGTATTTGTTGAACAACCACCACTTTTTGGAAATGATAAATTTCCAAATCATGTTTACAAACTTAAGAAAGCTCGATATGGTCTAAAGCAAGCTCCTAGAGCCTGGTATGATAGACTAAGATCTTACTTGTTACAATCAAATTTTGAAATAGGTAAAGTAGATAATACTCTTTTTATTAAAAGAAATAAAAATGATATTCAACTAGTACAAGTCTACGTAGATGATATCATTTTTGGATCAACTAATTTTAAAATGAATAAAGAATTTTCTAAAATAATGACAAAAGAGTTTGAGATGAGTCATATGGGTGAATTAAACTTCTTTTTAGGATTACAAATAAAACAATTAGATAATGGTATCTTTGTTAGTCACGAAAAATATGCTAAAGACCTATTTAGTAAATTTGGTTTGACTACTGCGAGTGGAAAACCCACTCTTATGACAACCAATGAATACCTTAGTAAAGAAGATCTCTCGAAAGATGTAGATCAAAAATTATATAGAGGAATGATTGGATCACTACTCTATATCACTGCGAGTAGACCTGATATCATGCATAGTGTCTGTCTCTGTGCAAGGTATCAATCCCAACCTAAAGAAACTCACTTAAAAGCTGTAAAACATATTATAAGATATGTTAAACACACCTTTGATTATGGCTTATTTTATCCTAAAAATGATTTGTTTGACTTAATATCTTACTGTGATGCTGATTATGCTGGTTGTAAATCAGACCGAAAAAGTACAAGTGGAAATTGTCACTTTTTAGGGCATTCTCTGATTTCCTGGTTTAGTAAAAAGCAAAACACAGTTTCTTTATCAACAACTAAAGCAGAATATATTTCTGCTGCTTTGGCTTGTTCTCAAGTAATATATATGCAACAAACTTTAAAAGATTTTGGTTTAAATATCTCAAAATCACCAATTTATTGTGATAATACTAGTGCAATAAATTTATCCAAAAATACTACTCAACATGCTCGAACTAAACATATTGATATCAGACACCATTTTCTCAGAGATAATATAAGTAGAGAAGTAATTACTCTCGACTATATCAATTATGAAAATCAAATTGCTGATATCTTAACAAAACCCTTAAATGAATCTACATTTACTAAATTAAGAAGAGAATTAGGTATTTGTTCATTAACTGAA
Source organism: Allium fistulosum (assembly GCA_030737815.1). Taxonomy (NCBI): domain Eukaryota; kingdom Viridiplantae; phylum Streptophyta; class Magnoliopsida; order Asparagales; family Amaryllidaceae; genus Allium; species Allium fistulosum. Next base: position 169,614,108 of record CM060904.1, on the reverse strand, counting down.
ATATAAAATATAAATAACAAAGTATAATTAAAAATTAAATCAAAATAAATCAAATAGTAAAAATATTGAGAACCATGTTGACATCCCCCCATACCTATGTCGACATATAACGTTTTTAAATTTTAAAAAAATTTCCCACAAAAATTCAAATAGTTGGTTATATATTCTTCTTATTTTCGAAATTTTCTTCATTCTCTCTGTTCTCTTTCTGTTCTATCTTCTGAAATCAATTTATCAATGGCCTCCTCTTCCAAATCAAACATAAAATCAACCTTTTCGTTCCCTTCTCCTACCTCTGGTCCGTTCCAACGTACTACGCTCGCCCGAGTGACAAAAATGGAGGATTCTCTGAAGGATGCAATTCAGTTAATGACTGAAATTCAAATAGTGCAACTCCAAATGGCAAAAGAACAGGAAAGGCAAGGGAAAATCCTTAGAAATTTGCAAAAATTTCTAATGGACAATCATGCTAATCCAATCTTGATTGACGAGGACTCTTCAGGAGATCATGAACAAGAGGAAAGTGAAGAAGAAGAAGAAGAAGAACCGATGGAAGAAGAGCATGCGGAAGACAACGACAAAGTCATTTGCGTTGGCGAATTATGTTTTGATAAGGACGGAAACTTGGTTGAACAACGTGGAAATTTCTGTTTCCATTATCGAAATTGTTCGATCCATAGATCTCCAATTGTCAAAAATACTCAGTAGTTTCTTCTTTTTCGTTTTTCATCGTTATGTGTATATTTGTCACGTTGTAAGAAAATGTAAATATAAACATATATATAAAAATAAATATTGTGTGTTCTTATATATGATTCCTATATATGTTATATATAAGTATTATATAGGTACTTGGTTAGGAATGTTAGTAGTTTAGGACTAAGTTTTAGGTTTACAAGTAAGTATTGATTATGTATGATAACACTATCATTAAATCATATAGGATATTAGACTAAGAGTTATATAGTTTGGAGTTAGTTTGTTTTTTGTTGATGACAAAGGGAGAGAAATATAAAATAGGGTAGTTAGGCATAGATTAAGGGGGAGTTATTAGATTTAGGGGGAGTTATTAGGATAGAAGTAATATTTTATAAACAAAGGTTGTCATCATCAAAAAGGGGGAGATTGTTAGTCCATGAGTTGATGGTTTTGATGACAACAACCTTAGAATAAGATTATAAAATATAAAAACTAACATTATAGTTTAGATATATATGTATATGTAGAATTTAACCATGCAGCTACAAAGAATGAAGACTGTACAGTATAGAGATTCAAGATATCAAGATTGAAGACTCATGGGTATCAAGATTATCAAGAGTTCAAGATTTCAAGATAAGTATTGAGTCTAGAATTATGTTAAAGCTTCATAATAGTTTATCCATTTCTACCTTTTTAGTGGCTTACAAACCCACGACAAGTAGCTTACAAACCTACGACAAGTGGCTTACAAACCCACGAACATCCTGGTTTTGTACAAGTTCTCGAGTCCTGATGTGATGAGATATTATGCAGGAAGAAGCTTGCAAAACTACTTCAAAATGATTTTCAAAACTACTTCAGAATGATTTTCAAAACTGCTTTTCAAAATGTTTTAGCCTTAAAAATTATCTTTTCAAATGATTTTCAAAAAGATGTTTTAGCCTTAAAATATTCTTTGTTTTTGTTTTTAATAAACTCTTGTTTTAAACTTCGTTTGTTTTAAACTATCTTTTGATTATAATATATTTATACTTAGATTTAAATATAAAATTATAGTAAAATTTTATATATATTATTCTCTATATTTATCTATGTATTTTATCTATAGTCAAGTATATTTATAAAGTTTAAATAGTTTTTAATATAAGATAAAGGTTATTTCAAAGAAAATCAAATCTTCAAAAAATGCTTTGGGATGTCGACATGCCCTAGTACCCCATGTAGACATAGTGACAGTTAGATTCAAAAATTTGAATTTCAAAAGAAGTGTCTATTCGCCATAACCTTTCACGAATGGACATGGCTGTTGTTCTTCTATAAATAGGGGTTGGTTTCAACGAATTTTATATCAGATTTTCTGGTTTTTCACTTCTCTTCTTCTTCCACATTTTCTTATTCAAAATCCTATCATCACTCTGCCGAAATCAACATTGAATCTAACTAGATCATCTCTGGTTTGATTCTCTGTCACTATCTCATCAAGATCCTCAGTGTTATTTAGAGTTATAGGCTTTCTTTGTAATCAATAGAGTAAAAGGTGTGATTGTAGCCTTGGAAATCAATCAAGTGAGAAAAGGTGTGATTGTAGCCTTGAGAAATCAATTGGGTGAACTTGTTGCCCGGAAATCAAGTATCTCTACCCAGAGGATTGTGATTCTGGAGGGTGTACCTCGTGGCCTTGAAATCGAGGGTTGTAATTGTTAAATTGCTTTTGAAAGGAAATCCGTACTTAGTTGTGCAGGACTGGATGTAGAGTAACTCCGAACTAGTATAAAATCCGGTGTGTTCTTTCCTTTACTGCATTTACTTTATTTCTACATCTGTGTTTGATTCTGTGATTATATATGTGTCTGAATATTGCATACATTTGTGTACAAATCAACAATAACTCAAAAAGATTTAGTAATTTCTTATAAACACTATTCACCCCCCCCTCTAGTGTTCATTCTAGCCTTAAGATCCATATTCCGCATTCCTCACAGGTATCTCGTAAGACCACGCCGCACATAAACACAAATGGGTTTTTACCTTATGATAACCAAAACCCTTTATATCAGAAAATCCAATGATATTATAATAATGTCTATAGGCAAAAATAATAATAATTAAGTAGCTGTGATGCTCAGGAGTATACATCACAACAATACTAGATATATAATCAAAAACCGATAAGGCATGTTCGCTAATTGTGTAGGATTTCCATGGAGGTGCTCTCAGTACTTCGAGGAACGGTCCTCCTGCACAAGGATCAATGATATCCTTCCGAAGCAACATACATCTCTAGTGATGTGCCATAGGAAAAATATAGCTGGTCTCGCTAAGACCGAGTGCATCGCCCTATGCATGCATAACAACTATAGGTAACGTCTAGGGGGAGCTGACTACACCCTATGGGTTTGCCAACCTTACTGGCCATGCCTCCTATCTCTGGTTTTAGTCATTCCCGCTGATGGGGCTACGTCCAGCATTCCAGCTTACGCACCGCCACCAAAACAGATCATGGAACCCCGCATGGATTCAAATACCCCAATGGGTCTCGGAATCACACGTAGATTTCTGCATCTCAAATATATATTGGAATTACACTCGGATTCCCATACCCAACGAGTCTCAGAATCACACATGGATCCTAACATCTCAATATATCACAAAACTCCTTTATAGAATCATATATGGTTTTTGGAGAGGTTACGGGTTCGAGTCATCTCTTACGAGTACATTCTTCCACTTCCCGGGTGCTCCAAAAAACCAAACGTCGATTTCTGGAATGCTCAATACTAGTTCTTTAGGAAATAATCAGACAATACATAAGAGCAGGAATCACTCCCTAACCACTTAAACGGACGGATCTCCTTATCGATCCACGGCAACGGCGCCAGAAACTTGTTTAACGAAGTTTTTTCTATGAGTTAGAAAAAAAATTTAAATAAAAATACCACCAGCGCACAGCGTACAATTTTAGTACGTGGCGAATTCGAGTCGATCCGTAGGGAATTGTTTAGATTTTAAAATTCTATTCAATTAAATTAACCAAGAGTTTGAAATTGTTTGAAGCTAGAAAATATGTAAAAACTAACTACTACAAAAGTGAATGAAAACTATGAGATTAGAAGACAATTTAGAGATAAATCCCCTCTCTTGATCACATAAATCAACATAACATGAAATTGTGATCTCTTTTTTTGTCATTAGTGAATTTAATTGATATGTTTGTCATAAGTATGGAATATTTGTGTTATTAATTAGCCCAATATAAACCATCAAACTATAACACACCCATTAAACCACTTCTTAACTCTCGTGAAAATTGCAATGAAATTAAATATAAAATATACTTTAAGCATGGTTTATTTACTATTGAATTAGTAACATAAACCATCAAATTTTGATTCTAAATTCACTTCCATTACTAAAATCAATTAGTTCGATGATGATGTAAATTATGTTTATTTGAGTAAGATTAGCCTATATGTGATTAACATCATAGACTATCAAATTCATTAATAAACTAACATCAATATGCAACTTTCCATTAAGCACAAAAAGAGAACATAAATGATGCATATTATGTTGAATCTACATAATTATAGAGCTTCATTACCCCTAAATTGAAGGGGTTTAGCCTCTCATATTTTTTATCACTTCAACAAATGTAGATTGCAACATGAAACAAAAATAAGAAGAAATTGCAAGCTAAATAAGAAGAGAGCTAATTAAAATGAAATAAAAACTAATCGAATTGCATAAATAAAAAGATCTACACCACTAATATGAAAAGAAAGGGAGCATATAAATCGGAAAGAGCATGAATTAACATTGCATAAAAGGAAAATACATGAAAGAAAATGGCTAAGTGCCATGAAAAAGAAAAGAGATTTTTTTTGTATTTGAGCCTAAAACTAAACTACTAAAGAGGAGGCTCAAAGGAGGCTAAGAGGAGGCTTAATTACATGAACATATGGGGTATTTATATAAGTTTGAAACCCTAATCCATATTTTTAGGAACTACCCAAACTACCCCTTAGAAAGTGCGGCCTCCAAGTTGTGACGCCCCACCTCTATACCCACGCTAACCAAGAACACTACGGAGTAGTGCTGTCAATTAGCACGGAGAATAAGGCTGTTGAGGAGCGACCATCCATGTAACTTCTTTGTGCGAGCACCGATATGTCAGATAGAATAGAATGCATATCTTTTAAGGAGGAAATCCGACATACCGATACAAACACAAAGCTATCACATGGTGGCTATATATAATCTTCAGAAACAAATATAGAAATAAACATAACACAAATCAGTCACAGACAATTCATATCACAAAGGCGGAATAAGATATGAATATTACACATAAAAGTGTATATCAGAGTAGTGGTCAAACAAGATCCACAATAACACAAAAGAATAGATACAAGTGCAAGATAATAGAATATGTATACATCAAGGAGTCTAATCTCAAATGTATACAACAAAAAAACTACTAAACTAGAGTAGTTAGCCAAAAGTCAGATGATGGTTCCAGATAGGAAGTCATGAAGAAGCACCTGTAAAATCTCAGTCTGACCCGAGTATTATTTAAGAAGAAAATAATAAACGGATCAGTCTAGCTATAATTATCAGATAAAATGAGATAGAATATGAGATATGATAATAAAATGTATGATAACGATGAAGTCATACTATGATAAGTATACATTAGAAAATCATGAAAGTCATACAAAATCTCATGAATCTCATAGCATCAAAAAGAATATCATATTCTTTATTTAATTCACCAAGCCACAATAAATGACATACATATTAATGCCAATTGTAAAAGCTGGTGAAACATTAAATTCAGAAATCAACACACGAAATCTAGAAGTCACAAAAAGGGGGAAGTCCGAGCACACGGACGAGAAGCTATCTCATGGAAGCTATCCATTTAATTTTCCGAACACACGGATGGCCCGAAGGCAAGTCCGAACACACGGACGAGAAAGGCAAGTCCGAACACACGGATGAGAAAGGCAAGTCCGAACACACGGACGAGAAAGGCAAGTCCGAACACACGGACGAGAAACATCGCACATTGCTAGTCTAAATCATAAAAATGATCGTCATCGATCATAAAGAAGTGTCGATTACACTAAGCTAGTAAATATAAGAGTTTAGCTTCATGTCCCATAACCACTTGCTTAACTCAAATATTTACGAACAGATTGTAGATCTGCACTAGGAAATTGTCACAAGAGTTTCAATATGTGTGAATTGAAATCACACCAATGAGGTATAGACTAACCTTGAAGATAAAGAGATATGTGTGAATCGAAATCACACAAATGGTGTCTAGTCTAACCTCGCAAATAAAGAGACATCGCTCAATCGCTAGTCTAAATCACAAGAATGATCATCATGATCATAAGGAAGTGTCAATTACACTAAGCTAGTGAATATAAGAGTTTAGCTTCATCTCCCATAACCACTTGCTTAACTCAAATATTTACGAACAAACTGTAGATTTCCACTAGAAAATTGTCACAAGAGAGTTTCAATCGAACAAGTCCAAAAATTAACCGACGAAGTAAACACAAGCGTTTCATACCACTTGTTTTGCTAAGCCGTTTAATTATATTTTCTCATACGAATGAGGTAAAGGTTTGTATATACTAGTAGATTGGAAAACAGTTTTATAAACGAGTTTGATATTGAAAATAGAGTTGAAATCGTTTTGATGAAAGAGTTTTGATATTTACTACTAGTATAGAAAACCCTTATATTTTAAAGTGACAAATCATAGAAATGATTGTAGAAACAATCAAGCATTAAAATTCACATTCGAAGACGTGAATAAAATCCAAGAAATCAATTCCCAAAACCATCAAAGTAAGAAGTTCTGTTGAATGTTTTTCGGATAAGATTGCCTACGCAGAGGTGTCGAGCGACCTAACGAGGTACCATCCCGAAAGAGGAGTCATCAAAGTCTTAAGAAATGATAACAACAAATAGGAGACCACACGAATCGATTAAAGTTGGAAATTCAAACAAATAAGCAATATAGGAAAAACTGGCAAATAGGAGCAGGTCGGTCAACCGGACTCCCTGAGTCGGTTGACCGGACCAGAGACAGAAGTGCTCGGGTAGCAGGTCGGTCGACCGGACCCTGAGGTCGGTCGACCGAAGCCTGTAACCTGCACTTCCAAACAGAGGCAGGGAGATGCTAGAGTAGCAGGTCGGTCGACCGGACTCTGAGGTCGGTCGACCGGAGCCTGTTTCCAGCACTCCCATGCCAAATCAAATGAATGCCAATCCCTTCCGAAATGCAATCGGTCGAGCAACGGCGCTAAGGGTTTACGCCCATCGACTACCCGGCCATATACGCTCTTCGATTCATCACCAAAAACATGATCAAAACATCAAAGGTAGGATTTTCAAAGAATTGAACTCAAAACACTAAAAATTGGAATATTCACCAAATCAATCCAAACCAAAAGCATTTGCACAAGAATAAGTGTTAGGAATTCATACCTAATAATCGAAGATAATTATAGTTTAAGATGTGAGATAAAAATCTCACCTTTGAACCCAAACAAATGAAGACGAAGCTTTTAAAACAAGCTAAGATCAACTCCTCTTCAACACAACCCAAATGAGCTTGAATCTATGCTCAAAAAGAAGAACATTCCTAAAGTTAGGTTTAGGAATTTCTGAAATTGAAAGGAGAACGGGTTGGAGAAGATGAAGGAGATGCTTACCAATGGGTTCTCTTTGAATTTGGAGCTAGAACTTGATTTGAAGATGAAACTAGGGTTTGGGAGTTTTAATTTCCCATCTCTCCCACCATTTTTGCTTTAGAACTGAGCAAGAGGAGGAAGTGAGAGTGAATGGGGAGGGATGGTTCAGTTTGGGGTTTAAGTTGGCAAAGGGGCTGAACCCAAAATCAAACCCAAAGTGCAAATGGTCAAATTTTTGACTAGCTCCAAACATATCAAAGCTTACACTCAAAAAGATCGCAAACGACGTTTTGAACTCAATGGAGGAGGTCTCGAGTCCTAATTCGACTGTTTGCAAAAAGTAGCTTTTCGGACTTCAATCCGACGAACGATGAAATATTTAAATAAAATATTTAAATATAAAATCGATAAATATGCGGGTTGTTACACAAGTTGTCATTAGCATGAGCATAATCCACCATTACATGTGCATGTAACTTTAACCTTCATTAGCATGTGCATTAGCTCCTAAAAGGGGATCATGGTAAGTGGGTAGGTGGGGTCCTACATGTTACATGGTTTGAATTATTTCCATCTTCGTTCCTTTGTATTGTCTGGTGCATGCATATTTTCCATGAAGCCTCTTCCAAATTTTACTTAAATTTCTACAAAAAACATTGAAAATATCCATAAATTTTCTAAGATTAAATCATGCACAAAAATGACCATTTTGCCCCTATATGAAGATGAATAAATGATGATTTGAAAATAATTTGAATTTTGGTTTAAACATGTTAAAACACCCTATATGCTCATTTATTTAACTAAATTCGATTAAATATGGAAGTAAAAACATGCACATTTACGTGCATATCAAGCAGGGATCACCCCCTAACCGCTTAAGCGGAAGGATCTCCTCATCATTTGTCATAGAAGAACGAAATGAGTTTATACGTATAGTATAACACCACAGATGGCAACTGTACCATATAATTCCCGTATTTCCCCTAGATATTTCCAGAGTCAAAATCCTTCGGTGTTAAGTAGGGAATATTTCCCTACCACCAAAATTAAGAAGGATTACATATTTAGGCCAAGAATTTGATAGTCGGTTATTTAACTATCAAATAAACAAGCATTCAAACAAAGATCACATTTCCTATGGAAAACACCAAGCCTATTAAATTAATCTTCCATTAATTTAAAATAACATTTCAAATATTTGGAAATCACTTCCATATACTTATCTTAACAGGATAAGTATATTCACAAACCACTATATTTTCGATACTTAGAAAATATAACCATATACTTATCTCAATGGTATAAGTATATTTACAAACCATTTTGCTTTCAAACTTAAAAACTTGAAAACTTCTAAAAACAAATATAGAATATATTGTTCCATATCGATTATGGATCGCAGCTTACACAATGGCTATGTCGCTATCCCAGCGAATACATAGTAAATAGTAGGCAATCCCTGCCCCTCGAATTACGCCACGAATATCAACCACCTCTTTCCAAATTCCATTAGCTTATAAATATTTCCAAATCTATTTATAAAACTTCTTTATAAATCTCCAATCTATTCTCAAAATCCAATTTATATAACTTCCCCTTTCAGACCTTTAAAACTCATTTATAAATTCTTTTATAAATATCTGAAACCATTTATAAAACTCTTCCATATTTAACAACTTATTTAGTGGACTCTTTAAGTCCCTCAAATTCCATTGATAACAAAAATAACTTAAAATAACTTAAAATAATAAGTTATTATTTAAATATCCTTCTTTTTCATTTAAATTAAATCTCATTTATAATAATAATTTAAAATCTCATCAATAATATATTAAATATATTTTAAACACTATTATTGTATTAATAAGTTAACTTCAAAACAATACTAATATAATAATTAATTAACTTTATACGGTATTAAAATAGTAATTAATCAACTTTAAACTAATATTAATACAAAAATCAATTATCCTTTAAATATAATTAAATAACTTAATCAATATAATTAATTAACTTTAATTAAAAATAAAAGTGTTGTTAAATCATTTTAAATAGATAACCAAAGTAAAATTAAAACATTTTAGAATAATAAATAACTTTAAAATAATAATTAAACATTCATTAAAGAATAACCTTTAAGAATCATATTAATAAAATAATTATCTTAAAACATTATTAAAAACAATTATTAATTATCTTTAATAAATTATTACTTTTTAAATCTTATTACTAAATAATAATTATCTTTAAACCTTATAATAAAAATAATTATTCTTACAGTAACTTTCAAATCAACAATTAGTATTTCGAATTTGAAGGAGGCTTAACGATCACCATGGTGCTTAACGAGCTACCATATTATTCAATTAACTTTTCAAGTCAAAAACAGATATTTACATAATCTATGATTATATAAATAAATCCAACACTTAACCATCATTGGTTACTTATTCAAGGTGGAATATCAGTTTACGATATATAATCAAATGTCTAAAATTATAAAATAGCAGAACGGGGATTTATTCTGATAATTAACTGTCAAATTAATTTTTAATTAGCGGAACAGTGCTTTATTCCGCTACCGGATGTCCAATTACCATATTCGATCCAGTTTAACTCAACTGTAATTTATTTGGCCAAATAAACATCAGTATTTAAGGTATATAAATTTAAACAACGTTATTATTGAAATAACGTAATTTAAACTCAGTTCGTTTGAATATGTCATGATTTTTAAACATCCTAAATCTACCAATAAATTGCACTATGGCGTTGTACTCGCCGACACGAGCCCAATGCAAAAATTCGCGAGTTAAACGGATTTCATATGTACTCAATATAGCATCGCAAAGTTAACTATATATTATATATATTACAACAATTTTAAATAAGTGATTTCTCACCTCCAAATGCCAAACGGGCCGAGCCCACATACTTCACACCCAAGCCCGTGAACTACTCTTCTTCCCCAAATCGAAATTCCAAAAATCGAATGTGTAGGTCCTAAATGCACGAACGTGCATGTGCACGTGCACCTCTTCATCTCTCCATTGATCAACGAATAGCCGCCGCCAGCGAGTCTCTCTTCTCGTGTTCGTCCCATCGCACCCACCCTCCCCCCGTACTTTGGCATCAATGATCAAATTATGATCCTTCCCCCTCCATTCTCGAATTCGTCCCAAGCTTCGAAAACCCCATCATCCCCACTTCCAGACCTTGCAACTCCACCAACCATTTGCCGCCCCCAAGCACCACCTCTAGGCCCAGCGACGCCGCCCCCAATGCCTTTCCCTGCCTCCCAATCAAATTGCATTCGGACCCATGAAAGCCCCAACCCCAAATCCTAATTCGAGCGAGCCCTATCACTCTAAACAACCGGAGGAAAAACGGCCATGGTCATCAGCTCCGCCTCGCCTCGAGGTTGCTCCATCCACCGTCTCCACCCTCAAAGCCACCCGGATGGCCGAAAAAAGATTTTTGACTGGAAAATGGTCATCCCCTCCTCCGCGATGAACCAAATCACTAAAAATCATGCGACCAACTTCTAAAATCCTCATTTGTCGAGATGAACAGTGGTATACTCCATTCGCCAAATTATGCTTGTCGAAAACCTTGCATAGCTCAACCATTTACTGTCTTTGGCCTATCACTGCCACCATACTCAATGAAACATCAAGGTCTTATTTTTTTTAAATACAACAGTCCGAGACGAAATACTTCCATGTTGAAGGTTTTAGCTAAATGCAAGTGGATTAGCGTGTATGGATTTTTGAAGAGGGAGAGGGGTATTGGTTTGCTTTGTTTGTTTGTTTGTTCAGGAAAGTAAAAGTGGACGTGAGTTGGAAATGAGGTGAAATAGAAAGTGTAGTGTTTATAAGGAAAGTATATACTGAAGTAAGAAAATAAATAATATAAAATAAAGAAAACAAAAACCCAAATGCCCCTTAACCCAACATTATCATCCCTTCCATCCTATCTAAGCCACCAACATGTCAAAACATGTCACCTAAGTACTAAGCATAAGGAGGCACATTGGATTTTTGGGTGTTTACATGTTCCTAGGTTGATTTCTACACTTAAGCCATCTTTTCATGATTTAAATTCAAATATATTTTGTATACATTCATTAGTAAACCTAATTTTCCAAGCAACACATCAAATCAAGTTGAAATTTTAAATTTGAATTTGACTTTTTTAAAAAATTTGGAAAAGAATTATTTGTGGTACTCTACTGTATAATATCGCATTCGCGTATGAGCTGCGAACGACAGAAAATGAAATACGATTGCGTACAGAAATATAAAACGATCCAAAACAATAATAGTACACACCGGTTATTAACTTTTGTTAAATTTCGAAAATGCCAACATTCGACGTAAAATACATCAAACGATAAGTTAAATATTTTTCAAGTTAAAAATTAAGGAATTTTTTTTAATTAAAAATACGTCATCAAAAATCGAACAATTATTTGAAACATAGATTTTTATTATAATTTAAATTCAAATTTGAATATTTAAATAAATTATTCAAATTCGAAGACCTAAAATTATGGATCGTTACAACAGACACCTGTTATATTGTGTTTTACTCCATCAAAGATCCTAATCAGAGTTGTACCCTCTCCCATAGCTCTACAACTAGCATCATTTCCCACAAGTATTTCACTTCCCTCTTTTCCAACAAAAGAGCTGAAATAATCCTTGTTTGGCATCATATGGAATGATGCCCCTAAGTCAAGCATCCAGTGGTCTGTTACATCAGATATTGCTGTAGTCAACACATCATTAGATACAGCCTTCTCCACCGCAATCGATGAAGATCCTCGGCCTTCTTCGTTAAATCCGCGCAGTCTCTCTTCCAGTGGCCTGGTTTCTTACAATAGTGGCACTTTCCATTTCTAGAATTTCCTCTCCAATCATTTTTGGGATTTCTAAACTTGGAACGCCCCTAGGTTTCCAATTCTTTTTCTCCTCTCTTCCTCTCCTAAAAAATTGGCCTTGACTACTCCCTTCTCTTCCTTCACTCATCTCCTTCATTTGATCTCTGAAGTCTTCAAATAGAAGACCCGACTTCACATCATCTACAGTCAAAGTGTCACTTCCATAAACAAGATTGTTAGTGAAACTTGTGCAATGCTCTAGAAGGGAACACAAAAGAACCATCCCCTTCCGTTCTTCATCCACCTTCAAATCCATAGTCTTCATCTTCATTACAAGTCGTCGAAGAATCTAGATGCGCCTTCACTAAAGCACCCTCTCTCATCTTCATGATGAAAAACATCTTTAACAGAATCAGACGATTAGTGAATGATTTTTTCAGATAGAGATTCTCCAGCTTGATCCAAATTCCCTTAACAATGGTTTCCATGCTAATTTTCGAGATAACATTTTCTCTCATGGCTAGTTGTAGAGTAGTAAATGCCTATTCTTTCATCTCCTTCCTTTCCGCAGCAGAAACTTCAGCTGGTAATTCCTTAGTGTCAAAAACTACATGATGAACCATATTCCTTTTAAGAATAGCCTTCATCCTCCATTGCCACTTCTCGAAGTCTTTATCCCCGTTCCACCTTTCTATTACCAACTGTTACCCAGATGCAATATAAGAACCTTTAACATAAGGTCTTAATACAACAGGGGTAGTCTTATCTTCTACCATACTTCCTTTCACCGTCTATAAATCAACCTAGATGCTCTAATACCAGATTGTTAGGGTTATTCCACCTAAGCAGATATAACCGAACGACACTGATGCATAAACAAATAGGATCAACATAGAGTGGTGAAACAATCAGATAAAATTATTGGGGTTGTTCACGACAAAGGTGAAATCAACCGAATAATAATAATGAAAGACAGTACACCAAAAAAAATTAAATTTGTTCTACTATCAATGTGATAGTGTACGTCCACTAAGGGGAGAAGAATTTAACTATTATTTGAGAGATAAAATTACAAAGATTGGTACAAGTTATTTCTATTACATAGACTTCCTTAACTGTAGGCTTTGGAACTGGGGATTGAACTTATCCCGCAATGCTGGACAAAACATCAACGTCTAATATTGTATCACATTTTTCAACAAATATTTTATTTGATATACTTAAGAATCACTTATTTATTATGATCCATCCATAGATTATTACTGTAGATGGCATGTGTTGCTTCTTCTCCTTTATTTCAAACATTTGGTTACATAAGTTTTATAGAAATAATAACAAAATGATTAATATATTTGTTGAGTGTCTGAAATAATTTTAGATAATTTACTTACACTTTCTAAGCTATCTTTTCATGGCCTTGTTTCTTGTTGTATAGAGATTTCACAAAGTTGTAGTGGAACGGTAATCTTAATATCATTTAAAATCCTAACACTATTAAACAGGATTTTGCATGTGCTGGAAAGAACATTTGGGAACAAATTTCCAAATTCGTTAACTTTTTATCTACAATTTCTTTTGCATTGTTTATGAACTTGTTGATGCATTTACGTTTTCAATCATAAACATATGTTTAATTTTCAAATATTTAATATTGTTTTAGATAATCTAAAAGAAACTGTTTAAAAAATATCATAAATTTGGATGATTTTGTTTGATGTAGTAGTTGAACCAATCTATTACCTATCAATAAAATGTTGTTAAAGTTTAATGAATATATTATTTTGACTATATTCATAGTTTTAATGCATATGTTTTCCTTTTTTACTACAAATATATGGTCCTTTTCTTTTGCAAACATGTACAAGTTGAATTTTAAATACTTGCAGTTTATGCACCAAATATTTACATCTTGTACTTTAAATATTGCATTGTTATTCTACCTGGCCGTCAATGAATCTTCCAACTATGAGATCTTTCAATACAGTTTTAGTTATCCTTATATCTTTCTCAAGCTTCCCATATGCTAGACTTGAGCTAATATATGTAAACGCATTGGTATTTATCTATATATTACATGTGTATTGTAAAACTAAAAAGGTGAATATTACTTTAATTGTGCATTTACTATGAAGTTTTGAAGCAAAAAAATTTCCTCATAATTTAGATGTTTGATGGTTTTATTTTTGATAATTTAACCTTCTTATTTCCTTTTAATTCAATTGCGCTTAATTCCGGTTGGAGTTTGATTCACTCACTTGATTGAAGTTCTTCTATTATTTGTTTACCTTTCGGATATCTTTTTTTTATACTGGCATTTTCATATACAAAATACATGTTAGATTTTTTGGGTAATCTTTTCCGCTTTTTGATGTTCTTTACCATTGGGCTTGGAGATTCTTTTGTTCTTGCATTTCTTCTATTTTCTTTTTACTTCTTTCTGCTTCATCTTCCATTTGTTTGTAACAGTTCCAATATAGGAGACAGTGTAATGTTTTGTGGTTTGCCGTTGCTTTCACCAGATATAAGTTGAAGCTTTTAAAGATGTTAAAAAATATTGCTCGAGGTTTCGCGATTTATTACTTCCCTATTGCATTTTATAGTTTTCCCAAGTTAATATTTTGAATTATATAATTACTTGGGTTTTAAGTAATCTAGATATAAATATGAGTCATGTATTATTAAATTATGAATTCATTTATCAATAAAGATGTAGTCTTCAATACTATTTATTTCTTCTTCTTTCTCTTCCTATGTCTTCTTTCTATTTTATTTTGTTTTCTTCAATAGTTTCAACATGGTATGTAACAGCTTGGAATTTTACCGCTTTGATTTGGGAATATTTATTTAATTTTAAAAATTCAATTAATGGTTTTTAATGGTCAAATAACCCTTTTTTTAATAATTAAATAATAACAGTAAACTCATTTATAAAATTGGTTTACAAAAGTAAATACTTTGAAGTAAAAGTAAAAAATACGACCGAAAAACGTTTTATCGAAAATCGACTTTTTATCCACTAAAAGTTGTTCAAAATTTTTGAAACTTGTACAGTAGCAAATGGACATATAACTACAATTCAAAGTGATACAAATAGATTAATTAAATTAAGAAGTCATTAGAGAATTCTAGAAAGTGATTAAGTATTATAATAAAGAAGAAGACTTTTCTTCTTTAATTAAAAATGTTAAAATGCTTAGATTTTTGTGTACATATCAAATCAAACTAAGAACTTGTACTTTGGCACATGGGAGCACATGGGTTATTATGCTTTTTCTATATCCTTTCATTTCATTACTTTCCTTTTTCAAAAATATTTCAAAAACTTTCAAAAAACTTAAAATGACTCCTTTTTCCTTTCCTTTTCTTTACTCCTCTCTTCCAAAATTAATAAAAAATAAAATAAATGTCCAAAAATTATAAAACTTTTAATAGAGCTTCTCAACACTTATTTACATCACTATAAGTTTTTAAAATCTAATTTTTATTAAGTTTGGATGGTTGAAGAATTGTTAGAGTATGATTTATTTTCTAGTCTATAAATAATGAAGAAGAGACATATTCGAAGTGTGATTTCGAGTATCATATCAAATTATTTTAGCTTTAAAATTTTCAACTGAGTTTCACGGACTCTTAATTTTGTTTACTATCAATATCTTATGTTTATATGGTTGCAAACATGATTGGTGATGATTTGTTGATGTGGTTGTGTTTTGACAAATTCAGTGATTTTTAAACCCTCTTCAATAAAATTTTCTATTTAGTTCATATGAAGCTTAAAAATTCCAAATTTTTGTTATGTTTTTCTTGGCACGTTCCAGCATGTATTTTCCAAAATTCATGATTTTCACTGAGTATTGATGGATTAAATGTGTTAATTTCTACAAGCTTTTCTGGAAATTCCAAGCAGAAAATGCATGTTGGTTTGAAAATCATAATAAATTTTAGAAAATTCCATAAATTCTAAAATTTGTGTATGTTATTCCCAACTCCCTTCATAATAATTGGTAAAAATTTCATTTAAAAATATTTTGTTTTGGTCATCAAAAAAGTGGATTTATAGAGGGTGTTTCCTTATTGTGAATTGTTTTTAAAGGTTCGATGATTAGAATTTGTTTTCAAGATGAATATTTCTATACTTTAACCATGATTAAGTTAATTTAATCTCTTATATATGGATTTTGGTTTACTTTGCAACTTCTTGTGTTAAGGTGGATATATATACACACACACACATATATATATACGAGTATGGTGGCACGTCCGTTGGACGTGTGAAAAGAAGGAAGTGAGCAAATTTTCTCTTTGCTACAATTATGGTATTGTGAGAGATTACTGTAAAGTTTTCGCTAATTGTGGAAAAAAAAGAAACGATATAGCAACCAAACAAAAATAAGGTGGTGTAAGAAAGACAATGGATAAAATGATGATGATAAACCCGATTAAGTTACATTAAACTTTGAATTATCTATGATATTTCAGGTTTAGTTAATAAGAAATTAATCAAGGCATATTAGTTTTAACATAAAGAATTACTAAAACTGTTCTTCGGATAAAGAAAACACATGCTTAAGCAATTTATGGTCTACTTGCCACATCTCCATAAAGAATTGAGCACAATATAGTTATAGTACAGTCACATGGATGACAACAACACTAAAGCACTGGATAAATTAGCTTTTTATTCAGACTATAACTCTTCAAATGCAATTGATATACAAAATTTCATCTCCTTTCAAATTCAAAAGCCATCTTAGTTTCTATTTATCTTTATCATTTGTGAATATCCTGAAGCATCATTAGCGATAGCTGCCCAATCACACCAACTCTCTCTTTAAAAATTTGAAGAAGGCCCAGTATACACCGTTGATCCAAACTCTTGACGCATTGATATCTGTAATACATGTAGAACTTTGGATGCTCATTATCAAGTACAAAGCTGAATAGCATAGAGTACAGAGCTGAATAGCATAGAGGAAGGACATTAATTGTTTAGAAAAGGAAGTAAATATATTATTAGAGTACTTATAATATGAAAATGTTTAGAATGATTCTAGGAAGTAGTTGTATAATTATTATGCATAGTTGGTTTTCAAAGGGTAAAGTTGTGAGAGAGAACTGATTTTTGGCAGAAAGTGTACAATAGGTACAGGATGTGAAAGCTTTTGCGGTAGTAAAAAGTTAATGCAGTAGTAGTATTCAGTATGGAATAGGTAAGTACTGTCACACAAATTCTGAGTGATGGTAGGAAGTACTATCTATTTCATAAATGCTTGTAGGCTGCTGTAGTGCATAAACTTTTTGAATTGTACAGTTTATACTACTTGGTGAGTTGAAACTTTGTTTGATGCATGCATTTAACCATTGTAACACGCTTACTCAGTTATGTATTTTTGTTCCCCATTGATTACCGAACAGTTAACTATTATAAATCAAACAACTTATCTCCATATCCATTGATTATCGAACAGTTAAGTTTATGCAGTGTGATGAAATTGCCTAAACTTTAAATAATTCCCAAAGTCTAAGATTTCAAGTTTAAAAATTAAAAATACATCAGAAGATTGGTAAGGCTGTTATACAATTTACTATTAACACAACATATAGCTAGAACGTTTGTGTATCTCCGTTACATTTATTTGTTGCTTTTTCTCTCCTGTTATTGTATTTGAAGAAGGAGAAATTCCTTTCATCTGTATGCCAAAAGTCATATACTATGTATGATTTGAAAACTTTTTATTGTGAGATTCAATAGAAAAAAATAGCCTGTACATTAATGCAAAAAGTGACTGATAATTTAGTTCATTTGATATTACAGTTAATGAGGGTGCAAGCTATTTAAGTAACCATTTTATTTTACCATGAAAATTAAGCATTTCATTATTTACTCAGTAAAGGAAAGTCATGATAAAATGGAAATTGCTTTAATGCTTTGCTACTGATATAGACGGTCTTACCCAATTAGTGAATGAACTAAATCTACAAAACAATAACTGAAATACAAAAATCAAAAATTTATGTACCATGTTTGCAAGCAATAAGGTAAACTTCCATGACAAAATTTATATAAAATTCAATGCAAAAAATAAACTTGACCACATAAACATCCAAATCAAACCAAATGACAAAATTACTAACAAATATAT
Organism: Allium fistulosum; assembly: GCA_030737815.1. Lineage (NCBI taxonomy): Eukaryota > Viridiplantae > Streptophyta > Magnoliopsida > Asparagales > Amaryllidaceae > Allium > Allium fistulosum. The sequence continues at coordinate 169,595,668 of CM060904.1, read as the reverse complement.
AGAATAAGCTATACTCATACATTTAATCAAAAATAAATATTGAAGACAATTTTTTTTTGAAGTGATATATTTATCGACGATCAGCATGTATCAATCCACTTTAGTAAAATTTTCCTTTCTGACTAAATACACCTAGTTGCAATAGGAATTTCCAAACACAATGAATATTGGCTTAAAGATTAGAAATCACTATAGATTTGTTTCTAATAAAGTGACTTAACATCTTTTGCATGACAACAAAATCTCAATTTTGATTTTCAAATACCAAAAGTTGATTAAATGACTACATTAGTTGATTGAGTGACTTCATAACTCAATTTGCATGAGAACAGAATCTGTAGAAACGTTCAGTTAAGAACTTAACCACACAAAAATGAGAACCAAACAAAATGAACGAATTAATGAACTACATTGAACTACATTGAAACACTATCTCTTGGGTTTTATTTTCAATGTCAGAAAATAACTGTGACAGTTCATTTGATACAACAGTTATCAAGGGTGCATGCGTTTAATTAATCATTTTATAGTACGAAGACACTTTAGCATTCATCCTTTACACACGTATGGAAAGCATTGATGAAAAAGATTTTAATGCTTGGCTCTATTACAGAATATACAATTCTTCCAAATGAATGATAAAAAAGAAAATTGTCAGAAATGACTGAAAATTATAAGAAGTAATCTAAATAAAAGAAAATCAAAATTTATATTTAAAAGAATTCCAGTAGAGTAAAGGTTAATTTTGTAGTACAAAAATTGGTCAAACTGGTTACAAAACAAATTTCCATAACAAAAATTTTCTATTTAAGGTCATTTAAAACCAAAGTAAAACATATGATTATATTACTAACAAACATACAATAAAAAATCATATTTATCATCCCAAAGAAAGAAGATATTTTAGCATTATATTTTTATTAAGAACCGCCAGAATCAATGTACTTCATTGGAAATTTTATTGCTTATATTCATTACATGTATATGCATAGAAATTTCCAAACATAATGAGGTACTTTTAAAGATGGAAAATAATATAATTTTTTTCCCAATAGAGCGATTAGTAAATTTTCGAATACCAAAAAATGATTAAATCAAGTAATAAATGAATTTTGATGCCAAGAAATCATATAGAGAAGGTCAATCTAGAGACTTGACTTAATCATATAAAAAACAGAATCATACTAAATCAAATTAATAAATAACAAATAAAAAATAAAATAAAGCATATATCTTGATTATCCAAATGAACTATTGAACGTGATATTTCTTAGGAGCTATTTCTTTTAATGAACTTCAATATACTTGAATAGAAATTTCTTTGTTGTAAAATACATGTATACAGCAGCATTTCTCAAAAACAATGAAGATAGGTTGAAGACAATGAGAATATGGTGGTCTGTACCCTGTTTAAACTTAACCCGAGTTTCTATTTTTCAGCAAGTTCAGTGCAATATTGAAAGTGACAGTATACATCTAACTCGAATAGCTTTACCAAATACATCTATTTCTTCCCCAACATCTTAGTGAATATTATAAATACAACAAAATAAGATATCATGCATGCTTGTTATCAAAAATTCATTTGGATACAAATGCATATAAGTTTTCATTTACAGAACTATATTTTTCACATTTTTTTCCATATTTAAGCCTTTCACGTAAGTACACTAATAAATGAGTATAAAGTTTGATATCAGCCTACATAGAATAATTATGAGAAAGTAGGAAGTTACCTAATCTTTAATCAAATGTTTACATCATAAGCAGCAAGAATATACTTTTCTTTTCTTTCTCAAAAGCTTAGATTCTGCAAAGCTAGAAGAAAATTAAAAAACAATGTAACTAAAGTTACCAAATCAAAAAACTTTCATATTTTCTCAAATATTGCCTAAAATCCATTAGTAGATTCCTTTTTGATGAAGAGGAAGAGATAAAAAGGAAATACACGTATTTGTTAAACAAAATCAGAGCATAATTAGGCGAAAATCAAATTGACTAAATAGAACCAAATAAATGATTTAACTAACCTTATCAAATGCAACAAATTGCACTACTTAGGTTGCTTCATCCAATTCATCATTCGAAAACCAATTCTCTGCTTGAAAATCATCAGCAATACTTTGTACGGAGTGGAAATAAATGGAGAAGTGACCTAAATCGGAGAGGAGAATATGATTTTGGATAGATCGCTTGCCGTGGGAGTCGGTTGAAATTACCACAATGGGAGATGAGGACTGAATTTGGGAGATGGTGCTTATTGTGGGATGATTTAAAAGAACTGAAGCATTGCTGTAGAGATTTTTTCGGTAACGTGGAGGATGATGATGAGAATAAGTGCCTGTTCGTGGGAAATGGGAAAGTAACCGTTGATACCGTGTTGGTGGGTTTGGTAAAAAGACTAAACTATACAACAACCGCCTGTTTCAACTATTACTGGAAGGGGGTATTTTCGGGAAGGCCAAAAAGGCTTCAGTTTGACCGTTTGACCCAGGTATTTGCATTATAGTATAGATATAGTGTAAAATAGTATGCTAGTGTTGATGTTTATATATATGTCTTGCTTGAATATATGGTGGTAATTGTTAATTCTTATTTTGGAAAGCAATGACATATGTATATGTGGTATATATGATTTATATGATTTTTGTTATGTAATGTGAACTTGAGAATCATTATATGACTTGAAAGTTGACTTCTATGATGTAGAAGTAAATTGCACTTAATGATGTCCTAAGGTAGTCCCCAAGCCTCTTTTTGGATTTTAAAGATTATATTTTGGATTTTATTTGACATCAACTTTAATTTTAAAATGAAATATTTTCTATACTTATAATAGTATAAAATATAGAAAGAGGTTGTTATTAAAATTTATTTCATTTATAAAACTGAGTTTTGAAAGTTGTGTTCCGTATAGCGATAATCGCTATGGACGCAGTTTCGAAATCTTTGATTTTTCTAAAATATAAAATGTTATCTATTTTAAATATTTTGTAAATTATTTTTAAATATGGCTTATTAAGGTTATATAAGTATTTTAAAAATAAATTTGTGATATAAAAGATTTATTTCAAGGTATTTAAACAAGTGGTTTATTTAAAGGAAATTAGTTTAATTTTCAAAGTGGAATTCTTTTTAAAAAGGTGATGGTTTTAAGTCATGATTTAAATGGAGTTTTAAACTTTGTTTAAAAGTGTTTTAAGGGAAGTTTGAAATTTTATATGAGATTTAAATGTATTGTTTGAGATAATAAAGTAATTGTTTATTTTGACATAAAGGAAAGACCTATTTTTTTTAAATCAAAAGTGGTTTTTAAACAAGGGTTTCCAAGTAAGATTTGATATGGAAAATCAAGGAGTATTTTAAGGACTTTTAAGTGAAGTTTTAAAAAACCCTATAATGTTCTAATTATAGTAAAAAAAAATTGAAAGGTGAAAAGAAAGTTGGTTTATGACACATTTTTTTAAATGAATAATATACAGAATTAAGGAGTTTTATACTTGGTATTAAACTGAAGGTAGATTTCTACCTATCCTAAAGATAAAAATGTTATTTAGTCAAGGTTTGAGAGTTAATAGTGCCCCAACTTGCACAACTTCACTATTATCTTAAGGATAGTTTATAGTTTGAACTCGAAGATTAATATCAAATATTTGAAGTCTTATTTCCATATTTAAATTTAGTTATTAGTGGAAATTTAGTAGCCCAATACTTGGTAATAAAAGCCGATGAGTAGACTAATCCTCTATCTATGAGATCTAGAACTAGAGTTTCTATGTGAGGGAGAGAGTAAGTCAAAATATCAGAATGTGTCAAGTAAAGGAGTTATATAAATAAATAATTTAGAGATATATAAAAGGAGTTTTAAAAATAATTGTAGATATTTATAAAGGGACTTGTAAATATGGAATAAGTTTATAAAAACAAAAACAAAAGTTTGTTCCTCTCTAACTACCCCTTCATAAAATGGAAATTTTATAAAAGGAATAAGACTTGATTTTGATAAGTAATCCTTCTTAATTACGGTGGTATGGAAGCATTCCTTCCATACTTAACATCGAAGGAAAAGTGGTTTGGATTTTATTGTTACTTATATTTTAAATGACGTTTGTTTTAGCCAATTTAATATGGCTTTGGAAATAAAATCTTTCTTAAGATTTGTGAATATACTTATATCGTTGAGATAAGTATATGGGTATGGTTTTTAAGTATTTAAAGTGAAATGGTTTGTGAATACACTTATACTATTAAGATAAGTATATGAATATTTTTCATATAATTGGAAAGAGATTTAATTAATGAGAAGAATAATTAAAGAAGCTTGATGGTTGCTTATGTGCTTAAATCATGCTTGGTTTCTTAAGAAATTAACCCCTTGATTTAATTATTTTGTTTATTTGATAGTTAAATAATCGAAAATCAAATCTTGACCAAATATAACTCTGAAAATGTCCAGAAGAAACACGGGAAGTATATGGTACGATTATCTTTGGTGATGCTATATACTGTACGTATAAACTCATGTTTTCCTAGGACAAATGATAAGGAAATCCATCCGTTTAAACTGCTAGAAGGTGATCTTCGCTCTTATATAATGTCCGTTTACTTCCAAAAGAATCGGAATTGAGTTTACTGAAATCTATCGATTGGTTTTGGAATGATCGGTAAGCGAGAAAGCGTATTTATATGAGATGACTCAAAATTGTAACCACTCCGGAACAATATGTGCATTTTATGCTTTGGAAGAGGTTCGATATTAGTTCGAGATGATGGAATTGAAGATGGAGTTCTTTGAAGTGTAAGGGCTACTTGCTACTAATCCTAAGGGTGATTCCAAAAGGATGTTGTAGAAGCAGTGCCTTCGATTTCTTCATATCCTGAACAACTTTATGGATGAATGCTGGCATTTCATTTTGCTTGGAGGACAGTGTTAGTGTTCAAGTGGAATATATTAAGAGAGGAAAAAGGTAATAGTAACCCTACAAGCCTCACAACCAGGTAATGACTAAAACAGGGGATAAGTAGCACAACTGTAATGACCCAGAATTTAATTACATTGAACATGGATATTTTAATATAATTTTAAATAATCAATTAATGGATTTTATAACTCAAATAAAATTCTTTAAAATAATAACTAGTGATGGTGAAATAGTTTTCAAAATTTGTTTACAAAAAAATTAGTTCGAAGAAAAATCGAAAATGTGATCGAAATCATTTTTTGAATTTTCGACTTTTCATCATCTAAAAGTTGTCGGAAACATTGTGAACTATATGGTATAAATGTAACGACCCGGAATTTTGGTCGTTTAATTTTGAACGTTTAATTTATTTTTAAATGTTGAATTTGAATTATTAATTGATTTTGAATATGGAGATTTAGGTTGAATTAGTGAAATGGTTCAGAATTTCAAATATAGCAATTTACAAATTCAATAAATAGTAATTTAATATTTGAAATTGGGTAGATAGGTGAATTTGGAGTTAAATGTGAATGTAAATGACTTATAAGTTGATTTAAACTCTATTTGAATTAGAGTGATGATAGTGAACTTTTGAATGGAATTAAAAGTCGATAAATTAAAATTTGGAATTTTATATATTAATTTAATAGTGAAATTAATATATATAGTAATAGTGTAAATAATGGAATTTTGATTTAATATCAATCAGAATGATTTCTAATATGAATATAAATTCTACCTGATTTATAATTGAGGTGGTAAGTTTTTAAAATTGAAATTTCAAGTAATTTCGTCGATTTTGAAAATCGCTTGATTTAATCGACGCGTTAAAATAGCCTTTCGGGGCATAGTCTCGGAATTTGACAAAACCAGTTCCATTGGATTCGTAATAGTGTATTATTATCGAGTTTCAAATTTCATAGCATTTGGAGTTATTGTTTGGTCGTGCAGGATAGAAACGCGTTGAGTTAATATCGAAAATTTAATATTTTAATTCGATTCGAAAAGCTATCTTCCACATACGATCAAATTAGGCCTTGAAACTTGTTCCATTATGTTCGAAAAAGGGGTAAAACATTATAAATGCCAGGCGGCACATCTCGTTTGGAGTTCGTCTGGAAAAGCACGTTAATTGTGAAAATAATAATAAAATATTATATGCATGCGTGTGTATATATATATATATACACACACACGCACAACAGTAAAACCCCAGCTTATCCTTAATGCAGCTGCCTCCTTCTATATTCAATGGCCGAAACGTTCTTGCCTACTCCCATGTTTATCTCTCGATCCATTCATTTATTTCGAAAACTTCCTAAAACAAAATCGAGAGCATCCTGAGATCTAGTCATCCAACGGTGCAAATTCGTTATCATTGCCGTTGGGAGGAGATTATTGGCCGCGTTCACCTTCAATTCGAACGCGTTTTTCCAGGCTATGAGATATCCGAGCTCCACATGGTTGCAGGCAGCGGTGCCAGACGTGGAGAGCTTCGATTTGGTGGCTCTTGATCGTTGACTAGATGAGTGGAGGGGGAACGGCAGTGGATTGAACGAAGGCGTTGATGGGTTTCTCATCCTGAATGTTATGTGCGAATGGTAGAGAGGAAGAAAGGAAATCGGTGCCTTGATATGCAGTGAGAGATCGTGCGGCCAGATCTGATTAGGTTTAAAAAAAGAGAAATTTATTTATATAATTTATATTTATACTTATGTAATCTTTAAAATAGCATAACTATTTCATACGAGGTCGAAATCGGACGAAACAAGCGGCAACGGAATCATGGCGACGAGCACTATGCTCTGGAACAGATTTGGAGGCAATTAGAGTGAGTTAAAATTTTAGGTTAAATCGAACGTGTTCGATTTGATTTAAAATTGGAACGTTTGGCAAATTGATACTCAAGGTGAGTTAATCTCACACAATTTTGGATTACCGTAATTAATTTTAAACAGTTAAAATTAATTGTTGATTGATTGATAGAATTGATAAACTATTATCAGTTGAATGTGATATTATATATAGTAGTATATATATTGGATTGATTGGTATTCCCACATATATGTAGCGAATGAGACCCTCTGCGCCCCGCATAATAGCGGATGACCCTATATACCACAATATTCCACTTTGAAGCGGAATTGGTATTTTTATATTGTATTAACATCTGTGGATGCAGGGAAATAGGTTGGAGGGATCCAACTAGATTCCTCAAAATGTTGAATTTTTGTTTCATATATAGTGATATATGTTTTGTTGGAATAATCTGTGATGGATTATTGTGTGATTTGAATTGATTGGATGCTATGGCAGTTTTAGCCTAGATTTTGGTATTTTTAAATACCAATAATATATGGCTTGAATTGAAAAAGAATCTTAAAAGGATTTTTGAAGTAAAATATTTACATGGAATTTTGGGTTAGTTGATCTGATAAAATAATGGTTTTGAAATTTGTACTTAACTATTTTGGTATATTGTAAATAGAGATTTTTGGATAAAAGTATATAAATGGATTTTTAAATAATAAATTCTTAAGTGGTACTTGTCTAAATATGAAAGGTTTTTAAATCGAGATTTTTAATAGATTGGAAGGATAGAAGTGAATTTGGAAATAAGTATAAAATTGGTTATACTGGAGCTCAAGTAAGATTTCCAAATTTACGAAATGAAATTAGAATCGAGAAATTGGGCTTCTTTTAAAAAAAGAGGATTTTTAATTATTAACCAGGTTACTTTAAAAGTGTTAAAAATATTCCAGAAACTAGTTATTTATTTATTTTAAATTGTTTAAAGAACGTTTAATTATTAATTAGTTACCTTATAATGATTGTTAAAGATTTATTATTATTTAAGAATGAGTCAACATTGTTTAAGATAGATTATTAAATATTAATATGGCTTTGTATAATAACTTTTATTGAAGTATACTTGCCTAAATTAAACTTGGAAATTTATTTTAAAAACTTATAAGCGTTATTTCGAGATAATAATTAAATAAAGTTTTCGGGAAGTAATGGTATACCCGCATGGAGAAATCGGAGGCAATGGGTGCCTGTAGTTAAGTCTTGGATTTCTCTGGGATAGAGACGTAACCATTCAGCTGTGAATCCATGGTTGATACCAAAGTGGTACTTTCCATATTATTTTCAAAAAGGGTTTTGAAGGATGGTTTGTGAATTTATTGAATTCGATAAGATAAGTACACATATTTTGGATAAAGAGATTTAATTTATTAAAATTAAATTAAAAAGAGATTTAGGGTTTTTCAATGGAAAATGGAATATTTGGTTGAATGATTATTTATTTGATAGTTAAATAACCGACTATCAAATCTGCACCCAAAATATAACTTTGGGAATATCTAGGAGGAATACGGGAATTATATGGTACAGTTGTCGTTCGAGGTGATATACTGCATGTATAAACCATTTCGTTCTTCTAGGACGTTTATAAGGAAATCCGTCCACTAACGGTTAGGAGGTGACCTCCGATCTTATTTTCGTCTATTTATTTCCTAAAGAACCGGGGTTGAGTTTACCGGAAATATCGAACGTTTTTTCGAAGAGACCGGGATCAGATAAACTATCCGAAAACCACTATGATCCAACGAATTTGTTTTCGAATGGAAAACAAGAGCATGGATTCGAAGATGGAGCAGTGAAGTGCAAGGGATAATCGCTACTAATCTTGAGGATTATTCCAAACTGGATGTAGTAAGAATAGTGCCTTTAGTTCCCTTCGGACCCAGAACAGACTTGTATGGATGAATGCTATCAGTACATTGTCATTGGAGGACAATGAGCATTCTAAGTGAAAATTCCTTAAAAAGGTAATCGTAGCCTCTAGCCTCATCAACTGGGAATGACTGAAAATCAGGGAAGATGCAGCAAGGCTAAGTGGGTCGCACTCAATTAGGGTATGTTTATCACCTTTCTAGATACCCTCGGATATTATTTATCACTACGATGTATGGAAGGAGCTCGAGAGAGGGTGGGAACACCTTAGGTGATATCATATTCGGTCTATCCAGGTTAGGGATAGTCCGGTCTTGTGTTGTAGGGGATCCTGGCATGGTCCTCGGTACGCTGTTTCTAGACATGTACTGTGATAAGTGGTACCCCAGTGCCTAGTCATTCGTATGGAATCCATTCTTCAATACGAGCCTTTACGGTTTTGATTGTAGAGCCTAGTATGCTGGAATTTAATTAATGTAACAATTTCAGCTATTTGAATAAGTATTTGTACTTAGACACTATTATAATATCAGAGGATTTGATATGAAATGTTTTTGTTATCGTAAGGTGAAAACCCGTCGTGTTTATGTGTGGCGTGGTCTTACAAGATACCTTTGATTTTCAAAGGATTTGAAAACTTTAATAATTCAAATTGAGTGTGTTTTCTCACGCTGGTTTTACAGACTGACTCAGGCGTTATTTTATTATAATGCTCGGGTCAGACCGAGTATTACAGGTTCAGGTTAGGATGCTATGGAGCTCAGGAGACGAGCTGGAGACCGAGACGTATTCTCGTACTTGTTTATTCCGTTGCAGTGTGTTGTTGAAATTACCAGAAATTGTGAGGGCAGGTTGTTATAACTATCCAGGCTGGTAATTATTGATTTGTGTACTCTGTTGTGAGATATGTATATTACAGTTTGATTTGTGCAAAGAACTATTTATATTATATGTTATTCAGTCCGCTGTGAGATTCTGTTTTGTTTAGTTTCTTCTTTCTTCTACCTACTTTCTTTCCCCTTAACAATCTGTCTTTCCGGCACTCGAATGTTCGACATGTTATACAATTAGCGTATTCATGTCGATTTTCGAGGGTCGAAAGGGCGGGTCGTCACAATAAATATTCACATTCATTTATAAATAAGCTAAAATACATTTTGATATATACATACATGTTAACTTAAGAAATATAATAAAATATTATGTGACTTATTTTGTAAATTTTTAAAACAAAATTTAAAATGGAATATAAAGGTGACATAATATATCATTTCCTTATGAACACAAAGTACATTAGTTATTAATCTATGTTGGCCCATCAAAAATGAAAAGGAGGACATATTCATGTGAGAAATGAGGAGGGGAACAAGGGTAGTGAGGTGGCATGAATACAGTGGAGGTTATGTACCTTTAGGTCAAGTTGGTAATTTAATTTATCCATTTGTATATATACAAAATTCCTAATTTTTATTATCATTTTCTCATTTCATTTCTGCTTTGTAAAACTTTCTCTAAGTTCTCAAGCTCTTTCATGGCTTCCAAATATTTCTAAAAATTTAAAAATCTTAGTTCATTCACTTTTAAAACTTTAAATCCTTGTTTAAAGCCTCCTCCTCCTATTTCAACACTCCTCTTTCACAAAAACAAGCCCATACACACCCATACCCACCTTGGTCGAAACCATACCCACCTTAGCCGAACCATACTTCCTATTCAAGCCCACCAAAACTCCATTTTTCCAAAGGCAAAGCGAAGATCTAGGTTGTGTATAAGTTATAACATAAGTTCGGTTTGTTTCATGAACTTTTGGTGAGAAAAGTTGTCGCCTCTAACTAAGTTTTTGAAAACTTATATTATTACTTCACTTGTTGTAAAATATGATGTTTTTTTGGGTAAAAATAGTATTGACTTGAATCTATGTATATGTGCTTGGATGAGAAGTAATATAGTTTGGAATTGGAAGCTAAAAAGTCAAGTTTAATTTGCAAGTTATAATCTTTGCTTGTATATGTTGGTTATGGCATGCTTATATGTTTGTGTGTGGTTATGATGTGATTATTTGTGTTATGAACATTAATACATGATTGTATGCTAAGAAAGTTAGCACCTTTACTAGTTTAAGCGGCATAGATTCCCTTGTGTAGAAACTTTGATCTTTGGTTTTTGATTTCAACATATTTTCAAGTTTAAACTTGTTTAGTTTCCAAGAGCATACCTTTATGTTTTACAAAGTAGTAAATTTTTCAAAGAGCTAAAGTTTTAAAGAAAGAATTAGAAAACAAAATTTTAAGTTTTGAAAATTATGCTTTGTATAGCAATAGTCCCTATGGATGCAGCTTGTAAAATGAACTCTTTTCTATGTATCTTTTTGAAAGGTGTTTTCAAACATACTATAAGTACTAACAATAAATTATTTTTATTCATTATTTATTTAATGATTAGTTAATTAATTAGGGTAATTAATACTTAATCATTTGTTAACAAAGATAATTAGTACTTAAGTGTTAATCATGTAAGTTAATTATAATTAGTTGATTAATTAAAATTTAATTATTATTTAATTATTAGGGATTAATTATTAATTAATTATTTATTGAAAAGGGGGTTTAATTGTTAATTAATTACAAATTAAGTCAAATTTAATTATGATTTTAATTAGGACTTAGTTAAGTTTAATTATCATTTAATAAGGGTTTAATTTAATTTATTTAATAAATTAATAAGGGTATTGAATTTTAAAAATCACTTTATTTCTAAATATCAGTTTTTTTAAAACCGTTTCCTTTTGCAAAAGTATTTTAAATCAAGGGATTTCTTTATCGATTACCCTTAAGTAACCTCAAACAAATATGAAACCAATAATGTGGTGACACATTTATGGAAAGTAAATCATTCCAAAGCTAGCACTAAAAGCCGATGAGTAGGTTGATCCTCTATCTGTGAGATCTAGAATTTATTTCTATGCAAAGGATATAGTAATATCGAAATATTGGAAACATGACAGATGGGAGGGTTAAGTTCTATCAATGGGTCATGTTTAATTAAGTATATGGCTATCCATATGCGATCTTTGTATAATTACCTTAAATAGTAGATTGCTTGTTATTGATAAATTAACCTATTTTAAATCAGAAAGTATGATGTGTATATTTGTATTCCCCGATGAGGACTCAAATACTTATTGCATACTTCCAAAGAACCGAAATTGAGTTAGCCGGCAATTGCTGCTTATTTTGGAGACATCGGTTTTTTAGATAAGCATGATTTATCTAGACCAGTCTGTTTGCACCGAAAATGGTCATAAACACCCAATTGCAAATGAAAGTCCAATATCCAGTCGCAGATCATAGATAGGATATATATAGTGGAAATAATATGAAGAATAACAAAAATTAAAAAGAAAGCAGTAAAAAGACGAGATTTATAGTGGTTTGGCTAACTCCGGCCTACGTCCACTTCATAAATTTCCTTTTATTGTTAGAGAATTGATTATAGTCACAATCCAGAGTTTTTGAAACACAAATGGCAAAGTAGCATTTTGTAGAAGGAGATGAAGAAGAGCAGAATGAGAATCCCTTTTCTGAAGCCCCGCCTGTTGTATTTATAGAAAAAACCCCAGTTACCGGGCTTCCTGACTTACTTGGGCCTATTAAGGCCATGGTCGAGACCATATCACTCATCCTTGCCGACCTCGAGTTGTTAACATGCCAAACTGAAATTGCCTTGGGTACTGACCCGAAGTAACCTCTCCAGTGACCCAAAGACAACTCCTCCCGACCGGAAGTAGAATTCCTATAGCTGATCCCATTCTCCCTAGTTGTCGACCCAAAGAAGCATGGACGCCGACCCGAAGCATTTATACCAACCCCGAGCTCCTTGCTAATGCCAACCCCAATACGATGTCGACCCGATATTTCTCTGATGCTAACCCGAAGTAGGGCGAATGCCGACCCGAAGCCAACTCGTTGCCGACCCCAAGTATTTCAAGTATGCCGATCCCTAGAAGCTCCACCATATGTCGACCCCAATGCCTTGCTTGCTAGCCCGAAGCCATAGAAGTGCCGATCCGAAGTATGCCGGTCTTAAATGTTATGCCAACCCTAGAGATTTGCCGACCCGAAGCCAAAATGATGCCGATCTGAAGCCAGTGTAATGCCGACCCAAAGCAATGCTGAACCCTCCATATTATGCCGATCCCTAGCCAATAACTCAATAACCCGAAGCGTGCCCTAGCCTGACTCGAAGTAAACCTCCTGAAAACCCAAAAGTGACTCGAAGCAACTCCAAGCAACTCGTCTTTTCTCGAAATCCATATTCCAAGTATCCCGTGTTATTTTTCCATCGACTAGGTTGTATCCTGGCTTCATAATTATGTTTACTATCCGTGATTGATTGTCCACCCATCCATTCGAATCAAAACCATAATATTCTAGCCCCGATAATCGAGCAATCGTTTGAGTTAAATCCACTTATATACGGCCTTAGCAAAAGGCGGGCTAACATTTGCCCCCCAAAATATGCCTTGCGGTAGGAAGGCGTGTTTTGAATTGCTATAAATTCGACGTTCAAAGTCCATATTCCACCTATAGACATATCATCCAATCCATAATTCAATCCATCACCAAGCAATTCCATCCACGTCCGATAGCCAAATTCGCGGTCGTTCCAAGTCGATATCCAATTCCGGATCCACTCCAAATCCATTAACCGAATCCACGATCTCTCTGGATTGTTTTATCCAAATTTGGGACCACTCCAGGCTCTGTCCAAATCCGGGGACCTCTCTGGGGTCAAATCCACATCCAGGACCTCACCGGGTCCATATCCAAATCCGAGACCACTCCGGGTCCTTAGCTAAATCCTTAGCCATTCAAAGCCACTATCTGAATCCATCTCACATCTTGGAAGCCAGTAACGAAATCCTACGATCTCTCTGGATCGTTGACGGCCTCTCTGGACCCTTGCTAAGCTCGATCCAAACTTAACGATTGAATAGGCAGATCCTGTCGCGCTCCAGCGAAGCAACCTATCCCTTGCACTCTATTTCAGTATCCGTGAACATTAAGTGATGTCTTGGTCCTCCTAGACTGATTATCGCCTCTCTAGGGTCTTCCTGGATCCCATCCTGTCACTCTCCGGTGAAGGGGAAACAACGTCGAGCGAGCCGATCCTATCGCTCTCTAGTAAAGTGGCGTCACTCCCTGCACTCCGGTTCAGTATCCCTGAAAATTAAGCGATGCCATGGCCTAAGTCCTAGACCGATTACAGCCACTCTGGGCTCTTGCTAGATCCCATTCTATCACTCTCCGATGAAGGGGAAACAATGTCAAGCGAGCCGATCCTGTCGCTCTCCGGCGAAGCGGTGTCACTCCCTGCACTCCGGTTCAGTATCCCTGAACATTAAGCGATCAATTTCCAACTGACTTCCAATATCCATCCCGTAACTCTTCGGTTATGGATTTGTTTCATAAAATCCAAATCCATTTATTAAATCCCAAATCCAAATGTCCAATAAAAAACAAACAGAAAAAGCTAAGTGTCGCCTCTCCGAGCAGAGCGGCCTACTACCATCTCAGAGCATGCTTGGGAATCGCTTCGGTTTCCTTACATATGTAAGTGGCATAGCCACTTTATTTTTGAAACTAAACCAGAAAGATAATGTGATGAACAAAGTTCAAATCCTGAACTCGGCCCTTGCCATCACGATCAGTCGATGATGCGTCGTGATCCCGATCCAGGGTCATTCCTGTTTGGTACAGGCGGAAGCTGCTCGTGTCCTACCGCTATTGTCTGATTCCTCACGTACTGTGGAAATCTTCCACGCCTAATGTGTTCTTCCACCATGTCCTTCAAGTGGCAGCATTCATCTGTGGCATGCCCTTCTAGCTCATGGAATAGGCAGTACCTCCCGCTCCTGCAGTCCCGTTCTGTGGGATCCCTCCTGGGTGGTTTTCGATAGGGGAGTTACCCCCGTGTTTCCAAGTAAATCCATTCCAGATTTTCCGTCAAGTCTGTGCATGTAGTGAATTTGGGTTCCCGGTCTCTCCTCCGCTTGTCAGAACCATCATATCCACCGTCCTGCTTTCCCTTTCCCTTATCCATTCCACGTCCTTCTCCAGACGTTCCTTCGTGTTTCCTGCCTTTCGGCGCGTGCATCCTCTAATCATATAAATCTTTCCGCCTCATGGTAGAACTCTCCTAGATCCTATGGTGGATCCTATGCCAATGAATCTTTGAACTCGGTACCTTCTGCAATTCCAGCTACCGCCACCATCAAAATTATTAATGGATCCGGGCGATCCACCGAAGCCACGGCTGCATTGAACCGCATTAGAAAATTCCTCACGGACTCTCCTGTCCTTTGCTTCATTGATGCCAATGTCATTACATTCTTGGGTCGCGTAACGTGGACCCTGAACTGTCTCATGAAACGTTCCACTAGTTCACCCCATGTCCTGATCGATCCATTCTCTAGCTGGCTGAACCAGAGTGCAGCCAAATCCGTCAAGTATAAAGGGAAGCATCTTGACATCACCTCCTCAGATGCCCCCAACACTTCCATATGCATGATGTATCTGGTTACGTGCATAGTCGGGTCCGACTTCCCATCATAGGCCTCCAACGTTGGTAGTTTGAATTCTGGAGGGTTCCTTGCATTTCTGATATTCGGAGTGAACAAACTTCGACTAACTTCCTCCAAGCCTCTTCTCGGTAGCCCTCCTCTCATAATCCTTCTTATCAATCCAGCCATCCGCTCGTCTCCATCTAGGAGTGGCCCCCTATTTGCATTTCCACCCTGCCTTCCATGTCCTGGAGGATATTCTGGGTAGTATCTTCATGTTGCTCGTTCACGTTTGCGTTGGCCCTAGCCTGCTGAGCTTCATTCATGGGCCTTCAAATATCCGATCCTGGGCGTTTGCCCCCAAGCCATTGCTGATTCCCTTCATGTTTTCCATTCTGGTTCTGAATCCGACCTCTAGAGATTTCTGTAGCTTCGACTCATTGTCCTACCTTGCCAGCAGCTGCGGTTGGTCCATTTCCTAGGTTCTGTGTCCCAGCTGTTACCATTTGCCTGAAGAGATCCTGCATCATCTCTTTCTGCCTTTTCAGCATCTTTTCCCGCATGAAATCCATCATAGTCTGCATCTCATCCCTTGTGATATAGATGGATGCCTGATCTATTCCAGCTCCGAAGGAAGCCTCTTGACTTCCCTTTTGATGGCTCCTCTCTGTCATATATCTCCTTGTCGATTGCCTAACCATAGCTTCTAGAATCCGGGTTCCTAAGCTTTCGAATCCAAAATCCAAGCATCCAAATCCCCGAGTGCTAGCTTTCTCGGTGGAAGCACCAAAAATTTTGTGCCAAAAATGGTCACAAACACCCAATCGCAAATGAAAGCACCAATATCCAGTCACAGATCACAGATAGAATATATGTAGAGGAAATAATATGAAGAATAAAAAAAATTAAAAAGAAATCAGTAAAAAAGACGAGATTTATAGTGGTTTGGCTAACTCCAGCCTACATCCACTCCAGAAATTTCCTTTTTATTATTAGAGAATTGATTACAGTTACAATCCGGAGTTTTTGAAACAAAAATGGCAAAGTAGCTTTTTGTAGAAGGAGATGAAGAAGAGAAGAATGATAATCCCTTTTCTGAAGCCCCGCCTAATGTATTTATAGGCAAAACCCCGGTTACCGGGCTTCCTGACTTACTTAGGCCCACTAAGACAATGGTCGAGACCATATCACTCATCACTGCCGACCTCAAGTAGTTAACTTGCCGACCTGAAATTGCCCTGGGTACTGACCCGAAATAACCTCTCCAGTGACCCGAAGACAACTCCTCCCTGACCCGAAGTAGAATTCCTATAGCCGATCCCAATCTCCCCAGTTGTCGACCCAAAGAAGCATGGACGCCGACCCGAAGCATTTATACCAACCCCGAGCTCCTTACTAATGCTAACCCCAATACGATGCCGACCTAATAGGAAAAGTAAAAGCGTAACCTCAAGCCTCACAACTGGGAATGACAAAAATCAAGGGATATGCAACATGTCTATGTGGGTTGCACCCATTAGGGTATGGTCATCCCTTATATAGAGTTGATATCATTACTTTATATTTATGCTTCGAATCCATTATGGTTGTTGGTCACAACATAGGGATGATCATATTCGGTACTACCAATAAGGGGTAGGCCAGTCTCGTATTGGCAGGGAGTCCATGTGTGGCTCTCGGTGTGTTTTATCTAGAGATGCACTGTGACAGGTGCTACCGCGGTGCCTTGTCATTAATGGAATCATTTTCCAATAAGTGCCTTGCAACGACCCGTATTTTTAACCATTTAAATAATATTGAATTAAACAAATTTTTTGAATAGAATTGTTTATAAATTAAAAAATTTTGACTTTATTTATGTTAACTTATATTAGAAGATAAGTTTGTGATCTTAATTTGAATTCTTATCGATGACACAAATTGCAATAAGAAAAAAGGGTAACATATATTAGAATATAATCGAATGGTATTGGTCTGAATGTAATTAATAATAAGGATTGGAATAATAAATGGTGGATTTAATAAATAATAAAATGAATGATTTTATTAAAGTAGAAAGCATAGGTTTATTTATTTGAAATGTATTTTGATAAGTTGATTACATGAATAAGAAATCAATTATTTAGCAAGTAATTTATAACTCTTGTTGTGTACAATAATTTTATAATTTTAATATGATTGTTTTATTTCTCTTTCCATCATTAGTGTCCATTTTAGAATTTAATATTAAAATTAATTGCAATTAATGTGATCAAAATCTTTCAATTAAAAGGAAAGAAGACATTAATTATAATTAATAGGTGTAATAAAAGAAACTTATGTTTTAATTAAATAAAGAAAATTTTGTATATAAATAAAAAGAACATTTTGATCCAAATAAAAGAATGTTTGAGAAATATAAATGAACGTTTTCATTTAAATGTAAGTGTAATGTTATAAAAAAAATTTTGAATTTCAAACAATATATAAATATACTTATTAATATTCAATTTGTAAAATATATCAAAGGGTTCAAGTTGTATAAATGTTGTGAAATCTAACAATTATACATTAATTACACATGTTCACATATAGTTATATTTCCATTTTATATATTGTTAAAACTTGTAAATTGGTTGGGTTAATGTAACCGTTACAATAATTAAAAAATAAAGTAAAACTTCTTAACCATTTTTATAAAGCATAGATATATGTATATATATATATATGCATGAATTAATGAAATTGGTTTGAGTAACATAAATCAATATACAAATTGATTGATTGATTTATAGATTGATTGTAGATTGATTGATTGATTGTTAATTGATTGATTGATTGTTAATTGATTGATTGAGTTAATGGAATGTACACATATTAACAAATAAAGAATGTTTTAATAAAGAATTAAATGGTATAAATATGTGTATATTTGGAGTTAATGAAATTAACTATGTTGAGAATACATTTGGGAATTGGATTTCAAAAGGTTGTTTGCATTGATAACCTAGTCATTCATTATTTAGTTATTAATATCTACCCGTTGAGCCTCAAATTCGTTTCATTTGTTTTCCTCATTTCCTGTATCTTTATTTTTTAAACTCGTCCCTTAGTTACTTTCTCATTATTAAACCTACCACCTTATTTACATTGTTTACACTTGTGATGACCCAACCACTATGCCCAGTTTAGCAAAGAATATTATTAGTAATGTCGGCTGCTAATATGAAGAATACGGCTGCTTAAGGGCGATCGGATGTGAATATATCTTTATATTAAGACTGACACGTCTTATTTACCTTTTTGAGGATCTAAACTGAAAATTTTGATGTGTACAATATTAATACAAAGTAATAACCACACCGATTAAAAATATTCAGAATAGTACATAACATAGATAAATCAGAATCAGAGTCATAGATTACAGTGGACTAACATGCAACATATTTCATAATAAGATGTGATTCTACAATATCAGTACTAGACTCGCCATATATACCTCATCAGAAATATTGTGTCAACACACTGACTGCAAAACAATACATCTGGCATGTCATCCTAGATGTCACTATATACATATAAGAGTAAACTCAAATATAAAAATGTCTACTCTAAAGCTAGAAAAATGTCCACAATCAGTGAGTACAGGTACCTGTAGATACTCGGCCTAACCTGAGTATAAAAATAATAAACGGGTCATACTATATCTAAAAAAGAGGTGAGAAACTAATATCATAACTATATAACTTAAAATAATAAACCATAATAAAATATGCCGAACAAACAATCATAATAAGGCATATTAATTAAATTCACCACTTTATAAATCAATAAATGACTTAACTCTAAAATAAGCCTCTCAAAATATACCTAAAATCCAAAAATCCATAAAAGGCATATCAAACCAGTAGATACAGATATCACAATTATGACTTAACAATAACCAAATAAGGTATAAATAAAATATGCCCAAAACAAATACTCAAAAGGCTTATCTAAAAAATCACTATTTCATAAATACATATCAAGTCTCGATAGACTATCATCTCAAAATATGGTGATAACCAATTCAAAATTCATCAAAGCCATAAAGGATACAGAATATCCATAGTAAAAATCTCTGAAGAAATAATCATCAACAATGAAATAATGTTGCAACCAACTATCAGTATAAAATAGTGCGACACGGAGCCTAAACACAAGAAATAGATCCCACCACATGCCTAACCACAAGAAATAAGATACAGTTTAACCCTAAGAAATAGACTGGTTATGTGAATTTACCTAACCCCAAGAAATAGGCAAACATGGTCCATTGTGATTAAGCTGATAGGGCTGAAATATAACATTTGTCCAAACAACAAAAAGGACAGCTATGTTATACCAGAACACACCTAACATCAAGAAATAGGTCTGCCTACCCAAATATAAAAAATGAATTGACTCTCAAGTCGATGAAAAATGAGTCATTATCTCTCGATGATATATTGGTCTCAAATAAAATCCGAACAACGTAAGATAATACAACTCTAAAATGTTTATTACTGCCACTCTAAAAATCATAAGAATTTAACCAACTGTCCCATATCAGCTAGTAAATTCAAGTATTTACTAAATGCTAGTAAATTCCACTCCAACTCTATTTAACAATTATAATAATAATCAAAAGAATTTTATGAAATGTCCCATACCAATCCGACAATTCAATCGTTTATTAAAATTATTTGTTTCATAGAAAAATATGAAATCCAAAAGAAATGGAAATCATCTAGTTGTCCAATTAAAATTTAAATGAAATTAATAAGAAATTTTAAACAAAAGAAGAATTTTATATAAAAAAACTTACTTTGGTTTATAACTTTTAAATAGTGAGAAAATACCTTTCAAAATATATATGTATTATTAATAATCTTTTGAAAGCTCTTGAATTGTAAAATCCATCTTTTATCATTGATAATTAATAATCTTAGTTTACTATTATAAGAAAATATTATTTCTTATTTACTATTATAAGGAACGATTATTTCTTTTCAAACCAATATAATAATGAAAATCAGTTTCATTCATGATTTTTTTTAAATATTTTACTTATAAAAATCCAAATTTAACAAATTAAAATTCCGGGAATTCAATAAGTATTTCCGGAGATCAAAATCACTTCTATAGAGTTAACCAAAAATTAGGGAAAGAAAACCAAACAAAAGCCGAATAGCATCCTAAATATAACAAATACCTATAATTATGCGTATGGTGTGTGTTTGTGCTCACAATATAAATTCTGAAATTTAGTTATATACTTCAACTAATCAATTCATTCATCCAGAGATTCACCCAAGACAATAAATAAATTTAGATATCAAACATACTAGATATAGTGATGTGAGATAAAAATCTCACCTTGAATTCAATACTTGTAAATTCCAATTACAGCTAAAAGCACCCCAAACCCTAGTCTCGGAGTTTGCGGCTCATGGCATCACCAAGCATGCGTGCACTTTCAAGTTGCGAGCACCACCACGTCGAAGTCACCTACACTTCCTCCTTCTTCGACCTGATTCGCATGCGCTTCCATCTATTTCCAAGCACCTTCCGTCTCCCTTATCGCCCATCAATGACCTGTCGGCCAACATAAATGAGGCGTCGGCCTCACTTAGTCCCATATGTCACACGGCTTCTATTCATTAGCACTGATTATGTGCCGCCTTCTGCTCGCCTCAACCTTGACCTTCCTCCAATCGTCTAAAATCACGATTTATGCTAAATTTGATTTTTAAATTTGGGGCTTAGGGTTCGAACCATTCGAAAGTGATGGGCTCATTTATGATTTCTATAGGAGATAAAATGAGGTTCTAGGCTTTTCGGGTAGGAGTTAAGGCTACTAGCAAGAAATGGAGGGGTGTTTAATTGAGTTGGTTATAATAAGCTAAGGAAAGAATTGAATGGGTTTGACTTTAATTTTAATTCAAATAGATCTTCTATTTTCTTTTACTTCACATTTAAGTAATTCCCTTATTTAATTCATAATCAACTTTCCCTTTTAAGTCTTGATCAATTCTATTATTTATTTATTTAAAATCTATTACAATGTAATTTAATTTGATTTACGCTTCTATCCCATGAGTTTTATACTTCGATAGTTGCTCAAACATTTAATAAATTTGTTTCACCTTATTTAATTAATCACTATATTGATATAAGACAAATTTATTCATCTTCATTGATTTACTGATTTTATTAAATATCGAATAAAACTTCTTTTTATCTATTTTAATTATACAAAATTATTTATACTTTTAAAATATTTCATATTTAATAACACACTTTATTTGAATTTTAATATATTATCTAAAATGAAATTTATTAGCTAATTCAATTTTACTATAACAAAAATCATTTATTAAAAAGACTTTAATTGAATAATAGTTTTATTCTAAAATAATAATTATCCAAACCAAATTCGAATACTATTATTTTAATTAATTTTGTAGAATATTATGACTTTGAAAACAGGGTCGTTATAGACCTCCCCCTATGAAAATTTTGTACATCACATGCAAACGTTAACTCTCTTCGAATTTTACTATTAAGTTGAAACTCGCTTAAAACCTTAAGTAGTTAACATTAGAATCAAACTTATCGTATGTTATAAATTTAAATATATTCATTTATTAATTTTCGTTTCTTTGCATACTTATTGAAAATTTTCTAAGTGTTCAAATTTTTGAAAAATTTCGGCAGAGTCTCGTTTATATAGAGAGCCGTTTGCAATTCAAAAATATAAAATATACTATATACATCGACCATATGGCCGGAAACACAATATATATTAATATTTCTAACACTTCTATATTTAATTCGACAACGTACTTTTATTTTAGCATTTAAAGCAACTTATTTAACTTATATGCGAGCAAAAGCGAGTTGCGCCACATTCCAATCCATGTAGCCTTCTTGTACCTATGCTTAACTCAATTCAAAGTATAAGTCTCATATAATGAAATTTTAATAAAACAACATACATTCTGCTAAATTTTAAAGAAGTAATTTTTGACAAGATTTCAAGGACTAAGATCACGGATTTAGACATGGGTTCCAATTGCAAAATTATTACACATGGTATAGGCATTGAAATAACAACATCCGGTACATAAAAAGGTTAAGTATACAATAAATTATAGCATTTTTTTTCTAATTGTATCACTTCAGCAATAGAATAAAAAAATTGCAGGCCTACTTAAGAAAATGATGTTTTTGGCTAAAAAAAACATTAAAATTTTGTGATACACTTAAGTAAAAGTTGTTTCTTATGTTATTGGCTTTCCAAAATGTCCAAAATCGTTGAAATCAGATCAATGGATTGAAAGGTATGCCTATATGAATATAGAGCGCACATGGGGTTGAATATAAAATAAATATAAATCTATGATCAAATGCACTTCAATTTATTTATATTGCAAGCTATGCTTTTGAAAAGTCCCAAGGATTTAAAACAATTTCCCTAAAGGTATCTACTAGTATGCATGTTCCTTTATTGGAAGCTAACATGAAAGGGAACAATAGTGCATGAAGTTTTAATGTTTCATATATGTCACAATTCAAGATTTACTTGGAAAAATGCAGGCCCCCTTCAAAACGATGTTTTAGCATAGAAGATGTCAAAATTCTACAAAACTTATAACATAACGGTTGTTGCATATGTCATAAGCTTTCGGGAAAGTGCAAGATTTTCTAAATCGGACAATCTGTTAAAATGATATGGCCAAAACACTTAGGCTCTAAAACTTTGAAATTTATTATAAGATAAGATTTTTTTTCTGTAAACTACCTTTAACAACAATAGATTTCAAAGTTTTCAAAAGTGATGAACATGAAAGTTATCCTATATTATCTTTCAAATAATAAAAAAAAAATCATCAAAATCGGGTAAACAGTTTAAAAGTTACAACCAAAAAAAATAGGCAGTACTAGTGTTATGCAATCAGTTATTTAAACTTAAATAAGAATTCAAGGCCCCGTTGAAACCATATTTATAATTGTTTGCACTTATCACTGTCAATGTAAGCAAAGTTTGTGCTATACAAATTATGTTGCACTGGTCCATTTTATTTGCACTGAGTGCAAAAGTTTGCACTGTCTTTAGTACATAAATGAAATTCTTTATTGTCATATAATAAATATGCATGTACACGTCATATTTATGGCTGAGTATGAAATTTTTTCCATTAGGTACTAAATATGTAACCCATTTATATTCTTTATATCTAAGCATGTGGTTCACAACAAATGAAGCAAGTCAATACCTGAACTTTGTTCTATATCATATCTTGGATCTACTAATGCTTTGTTTACCATCATATGCACTTTTCTCATGTGTGAATTGGTTATTAGCTTGAGACCTTTTTGTAGTGACAGAAAAGCTATACTTTTGTGCAGTAGTGATGGCTTCATACCCTGTTTACTGGTTCTCTACCTTTCTTCACAGATGTAGCTGATGTTACAGCAGTTATGGCAATGCTTTTGGCTAGTCTTAAGAAAGACTACAAGTTAAGTGCTATGGTATGTGACTGTTATTCTAAATAATAAACTAATAACTAAAAGTTAAAGAACTTATTCAGATTTTTTTCCGTAGCCGACATAACCCTTGTTCTTTATTTATTTTTATTATACTGTATGTTATACTGCAAATTGAAGCAGCTATTTTGGTATTACTTTCACTTTTTTTTCTCTCGATGGGCAGTGATTTGTTTACATGCAAAGCTGTTAAGGTGCAATTGTCTTACTTGAAGAAAATCATATGTTAAGTAATGAATTAGGAAAAAAACAAAAACAATATATTATTAAGAAGCAAAAGATTGTTTTCCATCTCCAATCTTTTTTTCATTGAAAACCAAGAACTTGATTTTATAATTTCAATTTATTTATTATTATTATTGTATCTTCTATAAAATTATATAAACCATTACCGAAAAATAACCAAACAAACCATAAAACCATCAAGCAAGGTTGTTTATATATATATATATATATATTGAATCAAAATGAGGATGTTTATACTCACTTTTAATTTATATTTTACACTAGTTCCTTCCAATACATTTTAATAATTAATTGCAAAAATCGCGTCAATACAGAAAACCATAAACAACTAAGCAACACCAAATATAAAATTTAGTATACACATTACAAACAAAAGTTCGACTAATCAATAAATTATTTTATATCACTCTGCACTTTATTTAAAATATAATCCTAACTCTCATTTTAAATTCTTTATTTTATTTATCAAAATACCCCAAGGCATCTCTTTCAAAAAAAGTAATTCATACAGTTCTAGAAAATATTATTTTACCTTCAAAACAATCTTCCAAACTGTCCACTTTATTATGTATAATATTTAACTTATTTCAAAATTCTACCTTCTTTACAAAAATACTATATACTTAATAAGTATTATTACTGAAACCATTTTATTGCCCAAAACACTATGTCTGAATATCTTGTCCTAGTGTTTAGGGATCCCAATCGATAACGTTGATCAAGCACATCGATCAGAATCCTTAAAGCACTCAACGGGCAATTTAACACAAAATTATTTTCTATTTGATATACATATATCTTTTACTACCTTATACCTATTCAAAATATTTGCTTGTCTAAAATAAACATAATCAAATTCCATATATACATATATCTAATATCAAAAGATTTCAATTCAAATAGATGTTTGCTTTTATTAAAATTCTTTCAATCATATCTAATGACACCGTAGAAATAATAATTTACTTGTAATAATTCCATAGCACACACATTCATCAATATATACCTCAAGTAAACATCAAATTTTCAATTCATCTTAACATATAATTAGTTACACATATAAATTAATATTTCATTTTATATAATTTAAATTTTCAGTATTTCTTGCAGTAACCACACTACTGAAGGCACTGTAAGTTCTTCTTCTTATTATTATTGTTGTTGAGCGGGTTTCAACTCTCAATAGTTATTCCTACTCAATATTAATTTTTCACAGCCATTTATAATTTTAAAACAAACAAGCATTCATCAACCAATCAATTTTTATTATATCTTATTTATTTGTTAAATATATTTTCTAGTTCCAAATTTAGTTAGATATATATTATTTATCATTTTATGTTTTATAAGTATTAATTACTTAGACATTTTTCTTATTCCCCAATGATTGTATTTTATAGAAACCGCTAGGTTTTATTAAAAATTAGGTTCGTCCAGATTCAAATGGGATTGTAGATTCTTTGAGTAATAATGTCTTATTCATTTCATAATTTTAAACTAAGCATAAACAAAAAAATAATTGATGCGAACAACATACATTTCTATCAAATAACCAAACAATTGCCTTCACCGGAAAGCTATTTCCCAGCTTCTACTGCGCACTCTGATCACTAACGGATCAAGATATAACAATTCAGTTCCAAGCCATCTGTCTAATATATACTATCCATTAAATCTCACTTTCGACAAAAGTAATTTTCAAATTTTAGTAAAACTTCCATAACATTTATTTATATAGTATTGTTAAAACTTTAAAAATAATCATCTATATTCATATCCCTATTAATTAATTAAATCACTAACTATCACATACCCAAGGGATGGAACTCTAAGTCATCTAGATTCAGATCTTGATTCTATGTCAAATATATTATATGATGCTCTGATACCAAGCTGTGACGACCCCGCCACTTTGTCCAGTTTAGCAAAGAACATTACAAATAATGTCCTCTGCTAACCCAGAGAATACGGCTGGTTAAGGGCGATCGAATGTGAATATATCTTTATACAAACACTTACACGTCTTATTTACCTTTTTGAGGATCTGAACTGAAATTTGACGTGTGCAGTATTAATATAAAGTAATAAACAAACCGATTAAGAATATTCAGAATAGTATATAATATAGATAAATCAGAATCAAAGTTACAGATTACAGCAGACTAACATGCAACATATTTCATAATAAGATGCGAGTCTACAAAATATCAGTACTAGACTCACAATATAAACATCATCCAAAATATAGTGTCAACACACTAACTGCAAAACAATACAACTAGCATGTTATATAGATGTCACTATATACATATAAGAGTAAACTC
The DNA here is from genome assembly GCA_030737815.1 of Allium fistulosum. Taxonomy (NCBI): domain Eukaryota; kingdom Viridiplantae; phylum Streptophyta; class Magnoliopsida; order Asparagales; family Amaryllidaceae; genus Allium; species Allium fistulosum. The sequence goes on along the minus strand of CM060904.1, from coordinate 169,569,284 downwards.
AGATATCAAAATGTCTACGCCAAAGCTATCAAAATGTCCATAGTCAGTAGTACTGGTACCTGTAGAGACTCGGTCTGACCCGAGTGTTAAAATAATAAATGGGTCAGACTATATCTATATAAAAGGTGAGATACTAATATCATAGCTATATAACTTAAAATAATAAGCCATAATAAAATATGCCGAACAAACAATCATAATAAGGGATATTAATTAAATTCACCACTTTATAAATCCATAAATGACTTAATTCTAAATAAGTCATCTCAAAATAAACCTAAAACCCACAAATCCATAAAAGGCATATTAGACCAATAGATACAGATATCACAATTATGACTTAACAATTACCAAATAAGTCATAAATAAAATATGCCCAAAACAAATACTCAAATAAGGCATATCTAACAAATCACCATTTCATAAATACTTATCAAGTCTTAATAGACTATCATTTCAAAATATGGTGATAACTAATTCAAAATTCCTCAAAGCCATAAAGGATACAGAATATACATACTAAAAATCTCTGAAGAAATAATCAAGGGTAGTCAACTATCAGTATAAAATAGTGCGACACGGAGTCTAAACACAAGAAATAGACCCTGCCACATACATAACCACTAGAAATAGGATACAGTCTAACCCCAAGAAATAGGCTGGCTACATGAATTTACCTAACTCCAAGAAATAGGTAAACATGGTACATTGTAATTAAGTTGATAGGACTGCAATATAACATCGATCCAAACAACAAAAAGGACAGCAATGTTATACCAGAACAGACCTAACCCCAAGAAATAGGTTTGCTACCCAAATCTAAAAAATGAGTCGACTCTCAAGTCAATGAAAAATGAGTCATCGTCTCTCGGGGATCTATTGGTCTTAAATAAAATCCGAACACCTTAAGATAATACAACTTTAAAGTGTTAAGTACCGCCACTCCGGTAATCATAAGAATTTAACTAACTGTCCCATATCAGCTAGTAAATTCAGGTATTTAATAAAAGCAAGTAAATTCCACTTGAACTCTATTTAACAATTATAATCATAATCAAAAGAATTGTACGAAATGTCCCATACCAATCTGACAGTTCAATCATTTATTAAAATTCTTTGTTTCATAGAAAAACACGAAATCCAATGAAAATGGAAATCATCCAGTTGTCCAATTAAAATTTAAATGAAATCAATAAGCAATTTTAAACAAAAGAAGAATTTTATATAATAAAGAAAACTTACTTTGGTCTATAACTTTGAAATAGTAAGAAAACTCCTTTCAAAATATATATGTATTATTATAATCTTTTAAAACCTCTTGAATTATTATAAAATCCATCTTTTATTATTTATAATTAAAAATCTAAATTTACTATTATAAGAAAAGATTATTTCTTATTTACTATTATAAGGAACAATTATTTCTTTTCAAACCAATATACTGAAAATTAGTTTCATTCATGGTTTTTATAAAAATACTTTACTTATAAAAATCTTAATTTAACAAATTAAAATTCCAGGAACTCAATAAGTATTTCCAGAGATCAAAACCAGTTCCATAGAGTTAATAACAAATTATGAAAGAAAATCAAACAAAGCCAAACACATCAACAAAAGCCTACTAGCATCCTATCAAGACCCAAAAATCGACCTTCGAAAATCGGCACCCGTACTTCACTTGTACTCAAAATGCCGTAGATTCAAATGCCGAATCTGGTTCTCGGGAGCTTATAACACAGTTAAGTAAATAACACAGCGGAATAAAAGAATAATACATTGATATACAATATCTGATACAACAGAGTGATACAATGAATATCAATATACATCAGAGATATGATACAAGAAATAGCAGCGGAAAAGAAAATATGATAACATCAGCAGCGGATAAATAACTCTAAGATAGTCTTCAAGAGAGAACTCCAGCAGTAGCTCGAACTCCCAATAGCGATGCACAAGATGAGCAACGTCAGTCCATGAACTTCAAGAACTGAACTAGCTCCAGATAATCTACTAAACCTGAATAGCTGGAAAACCCAACTCTAGACTGCCTGTGTGGAAAATAGTGGGCACCCAGAGTTTAGGAAGGGAACAATAAACTCCGGATCAGTCATGGGACTGGTGTGAGCAACAAAAACAGTTTATCTTTAAAAACAAATAGCAAAGAATTTTAAAGTCAATTCGCAATGCTTTTAGAAAATGAAACTACCATAAGACCTCCCACCACACACACAATGCAAACGCAGACTTGGAGGAGATTTCTTCTTATGATAGTCAAAGATGCTTACTACGCAAAATCAAATCATTTTGATATTATTATTAGTGCATAGTGGAAAACATTTCGAAAGTAGAATATTAATCTTAGCCAGCATAGGTACCATTATATTATGCCTGCTATAGCTGCCTCCTGAGGAGACAGGTTATACAATTGAAATCGTAAAGGCTCGTATTGTTTCTTTGGATTTCCAACAAATGGTCAGGCTAAGGAACTTCCTATCCACGGTGGGTACGTCCCTGGAATAGACGACCCGAGAACCTAACCGGATCTCTGCCAACACAAGGCCGGGTTACCTCTGCAAAAATAGGTAACTACTGACACGCGTATGCCATCCCCCGATCGTCACCGATCTTCCCGAGGATCCCCGATTTCCAACAACCACAAAGTAATAAATTTGCAGCAACCACAGAGGTTAAGTATCTGGGCTCCATACCATGATACCACCTTTATCCAGAAGGAATGACATACACTAAGGGGCGCTACTCCCTAGAACCTTGCCGCATCCTTCCTGTTTTGACCATTTCCGGGGTGTGAGGCTCGACGAAGTCTCGTCCACAAAGCTACGCTTTGTCACAAAGCCATGCTTCGGGTCAAACAGATGATCAACCTATGATCACAAAGATATAAGATCAAATAAATGATCATATCGCAAATGATCAAACACTGATCATCACACAGCAACACTCAGCATGCCACATTACCAAATTGGGATATATCGCTGATAAATTTCAATTACATAACCTCTGAGCTTGTACGTCTCAGAGAAGGGTGTTAAGCTAAGAGAATAAATTCTCCGCCACCAAACAGAAATGTATTTGAAAGAAATCGGCGTTATATCTCAAAGTGTAATGTCAGACATGTATCCATACAAGTCTGTTCCGGGATCGAACAGAACCGAAGGCACTTCTCACGAAGCCCTTGCAAATCCGGATAACTTTCAATCACGTCCGGACTTCCCGTCACAAAAAGAGTGATATAAATCTCTATACCGGCGCGACTCGGTGCAGAGACATTCGACAGGTTGTCCTTTCATTTTCGAAAAATATTCGGTCTTCAACACCGGTCTTCAAATGCTATCCATATACGACGTATCACTATTCGGAATGGGTTATATGACACAATTGTCTTTTCCCGGCTAACCCGAATAGTCAGCGCAATATTCAAAAACAAATGGATAATGGGATTTCAATTAAGTCACAACTTATTACCCAAACTTTCTTTTCAAATGGTTTAACAAATTACCATTTTAATCTTTTAAACAAAAAGATTCAATTCACAAAGTTCACTTAATTTCACAAAGATTCATTCATAGATTTTCCAAATCAATTTCCCTTTCAATTTGATTAACTCGTTAAATCTTTAAATCAAAGATTTAACTCATAGCTTTCAAAACAATTTCATTTCGAATGGTTTAAATAAATCATCATTTTAAATCTGTTAAAAATAAACAGATTTAATTCATAGCTTTCAAAACAATTCATAACTTGGAAAATCCAATTTTCAATTTACTTGAAATTCCTTTAATTTAAACTGGAATTTCTTTTCTTATCTAAAAGCTTTTATCATTTGAAGACAACAGTTTTCAATTTGGAAATCTGATTCATTCATACGAGTTAAAGTTCTTGGGTTAAATCCAAATTCCCAACTTATACTTTTAAAATGGTTTAAATTCATACAAACACATTTATATCATCTTTTATCCCTAGTTTCCAAATCATAGATTTAATTTCAAACTTGAATTCAAATTTAAATCTAATTATTTAAATTTTCAAAACTCGATTAAGTTATTCAAAATAACTTTTATCTTTGAGATTCCATTTCAAAAGCTTTTTATTTTAAACCCCAAATTTCCAATTTCAAAATCAATTGAAATTAAAATTTCAATTTCAAGAATATTAACTTTAAATTATCTGTGACTTAATCGATTTCCACGTGCAATCCATATTTGTGTGTGTAAAGGTGTGGTCCAGGGGTTTCACACACAATAGTGCAACATCAATCATCACATAACAAAATACAGGATATAGTTGATAAGCGATATAAACTATACGCTTATCGTTCATTTATAGATCACAAATCACAGATAAATAGATTACAGTACAGACCACACACAATATCAGGCTATATCACAAGCATCACAGATCAGAATATCAAACAATTCAACATTCAATAGAATCTAAACATTCACAAGTGAATTCATTAATCAACTGATTAATTTAAATCATATGTATCAAATTGATAATCTGGGTTAATTATCGTAATTTAATTACAAATTATTTGAAAATCTTTCTTTCAAATTTTTTAGTTAACCCTTAATCATTAACTAATCATTCTTAATTAAATGAATGAATTGATCTTTAATTATTAAATTAATCTTAATTAATTGCCATTATTAATAAATCTTTTGATTTATTAACAAATAATAAATTCACATTTTAAATTATCATTTAATAAATTACATTCAGTAATTATTTATTCATTACTTCTCTAAGTAATTTTACTTCATTAATTTCATTAAGTAATTATACTTAACTTAATATCAAGTAATTATTTTTAATTAATTGAACTTAATTAATTGATTAAAATTTACCATATTAACTTGATAAATCTTTAATTACTAAATAAATAAATTCCTAATCATAAATTAATAGCTTAAAATTATCAAATTAATTTAACCTTAATTTATTTATTTAAACCTTTAATAATTTAATTAATTCAAATCATAAATTAATTAAATAAATAGATTATCCATTTTATCTAACTTAACCATTTTAAATTTCATTTTAAATTCAAAATTTCTTTTCCATACTTAAACCTTTCTAAGTATTAAAACAGTTTAAATTTAAAACTTTATTCCGAAACTAGGCTTCAACTAAATCTGGATTCATCATTAACTCTGATTCATCAACTCAGTTTAAACTTGCTTTGAAATTTAAATTCAATTCTAAATTTTCAGAAAACAACATAACATTTTCTGTTTTTAAAAAACTGGGCAACAACTCGTACCCGAGCCAAACATCCATCTCCCCGATCCTTGCTTCGAGTTTTCGCTCGACACACTCGTCTTCGAGTTCCCTTGCGAATTTCCTCGAGTACGACTCGAATTCGTCCCCAGGCAAAACCGCTTCTTCCCCATAACACCAACATCCAGATGCACGCAGTTGTACGCGTACACGTGCACATGAAATCAGAGCGATTCCGATCAACCCCACCATCGCCAGCGAGTCAACTTCGACCTGTAGCATACCATCTCTCCATCACTACACTACTTCGAATTTTCTTCGTCCCTGCTTCGAGTATAGCTCTCGAAATACTCGAGTTCACCTGATACCCAAAATCCCCCAAACTTGCTTCTTCTCCCCCAAACCAAACCAAGAACAGATGCACACAAATGTCACCGTGCACGTGCACAATGACGCGGCGACGCTCCGATCAACCCCCCCCCCCCCGATTCCGGCAAGTCGCAAACCACTTCAACCAGCTACATCGAAACTCAACTCGACACGAAAACGAGCAAATCAAATTTTAGCATGTCGTTCAAAAATCTGGAACTCGCACCCAACCACGAAAATGCTTCGCCTCGACATTCTCGACCACCGGAAGGTTCGAAACTTCGGCCACAACATCACAACACAACAAGCTTCCACCCTCCTGATTCGCGTGAAGCTCGATCACTCATAGGAGCCGTACGCGTCTCGTTACAGAGATGAACAAAGACTCCAGTAAAACCCTAATACGATCTCGTACTCAATTTTCACACAATAGAAAAATAAATTTACATTTTTCCCGACATCGTGCCTGGTTATGCTTGCTTCAACTCAAGATTCAAAAATTTAAATTAATTCAATTCCAAGAAATTGGTAAAAGTTAAATTTTTATTCCAACACGAATTGCTTTCGAATTATTGAACTAAAAACCTTCATTCAACTTTTAAAAATCATAACTTGTGGTAATAATTCAAGATATAAAGTCAAATTAACACTTTAAAGTATTCTACTTTTAACCATCGATTCCCTTTTTACTGTAAAATGCTATTTTACAATATTTATTTAATAATTAAACTTGTGATTATTTTTAAAATTTGTATTACCATCTTACAATCACTTTTTATTTTGAGATTTAGGCTTAATATTGATGGGTTTAGGTGATATAATTTTTTTTTTTCGAGTTTTGTCTACCCTGTTACTAAACAGAAGCTCATCTGTAAATAGACAGGTATGCACATCTCATTGCATATATATTCACTCACATTCACGTTCGAATCAAAGATTTTCATAATATCGATCATATTCCATCATCACAAAGTATTAAATGAAAGATTGGTTTACTCACTTAGTAGGAAAGAACAGAGTTTGCTCACCTATATTGTTTTCCAGGAAAATGAACAGAGAACCAGCAAGCTTGAATTTTGAAACTGAAGTTTGTTTTCACTTCTGCTTGGATCTTGAACTTGATCTGCTTCCAGGTTGAAAACTTTTGCATTCTTTAAATTTTAAACTGCTATTTTTTTCCTGGTTTCATTCTGTTTTCCAGATCTTTGAAATGCTTTAGTTTATGATTTAAGTTTAAGCTTGGTTTTTTTTTCTCTGGTCATAAATTTATTGATCTGAAGCTTTATTTTGATAAGTTTGAACTTTATATCTGGTTTGCTTAGTTGTGATGCACGAATGACTACAGGGTATTATATTGTTTGTACAATACAAAAGTATGGCTGAGATGATCTTTAGCATACTTGCATTTATTATGTTATGGTGGCTGCATAACTTACTTTATACATAAACACTTGTTTATTCCTTGCCTTTCATCTCTTTGTCTCGGCTGAGATGTTTGCATTTATTACTTTGTTTCCTCTTATTACCTTTATTTTGTATGTACAATCTTGCCTTGCCTACTTATTTACAGGCTGCATACCTTGTTATATTTTCATTTTATACTTTTGTTTCTTTAGTCTTGTTTATGTACTTATTTGCTTCTACTTGCCTGCACATCCATAATTAATCATACATATAATATTTTATTTTATACTTTACACTTAGATTTATTATTGACAATTTTTATCCAAAAATTTATTTAATTACTCAATTTAATTCAAAATTTCAATAAATTATTAATTTAAATTAAATTAAAATTCGGGGTCGTTACAAACTTCCCCCCTTAAAAGAATTTCGTCCTCGAAATTCGCAGGCACGAAAACAACAGAGATAGACAGATCTGATCTCCTACAATTACTCGAACACAAGATACGGATTCCGAATTCAAGTCGGAATATCTCAGAATACATACCAATTCGTCCATCTTCGGACTTTGGTATTCACAAGAAATTAGAATAGAATTTCAAAATTTGGTTTTCAAACGAAATCGTTTTATTGATTAAATTCAAATTTTAGCTTCATATTCTATTAATCAATTTAATTCAATTTCAAATTTCCAATTTCAAATTCAATAAGGTTTAAATCAAAAAGCTGATAAGAAACCGATGAAATACGAAGTAAGGATTTTCTACAACGATTCGTAGAACCATCATCACATCGAAACTTCTCCTTGTAGCTGATACGAAGCAATCAAAAGAATTTGAAAACGAATCAAAGAAAATTGATAGAGAAAGATTGTTTCCACTGTTGCAGAGTATTGACCATTTATAGTCGTATTCCTTTGTCCCCTATCTCGTCTTCTTCTTGCACTCATACTCACTATCAGTGGATAGTAAGAGAATTTACTGAGACATTCAGACGGATATCTGAGAATACTCATTCTAGAGTTTACTTCACTCTATCTCTAATGAGCTACTTAACGTGTTATACTCCTGAACTAAAGTTCAACCTTAGCTCTGATACCAAATGTAACGATCCGGATTTTCGCGTTCGAAAATCGACATCCATACTTTACATCGTACTCGAATGTCATAGATTCGACCGTTCAAATCCGAGTCGCCGGAGCTTATAACACAGTTAAGTAAATAACACAGCGGAATAAAAGAATAATACATTGATATACAATATCTGATACAACAGAGTGATACAATGAATATCAATATACATCAGAGATATGATACAAGAAATAGCAGCGGAAAAGAAAATATGATAACATCAGCAGCGGATAAATAACTCTAAGATAGTCTTCAAGAGAGAACTCCAGCAGTAGCTCGAACTCCCAATAGCGATGCACAAGATGAGCAACGTCAGTCCATGAACTTCAAGAACTGAACTAGCTCCAGATAATCTACTAAACCTGAATAGCTGGAAAACCCAACTCTAGACTGCCTGTGTGGAAAATAGTGGGCACCCAGAGTTTAGGAAGGGAACAATAAACTCCGGATCAGTCATGGGACTGGTGTGAGCAACAAAAACAGTTTATCTTTAAAAACAAATAGCAAAGAATTTTAAAGTCAATTCGCAATGCTTTTAGAAAATGAAACTACCATAAGACCTCCCACCACACACACAATGCAAACGCAGACTTGGAGGAGATTTCTTCTTATGATAGTCAAAGATGCTTACTACGCAAAATCAAATCATTTTGATATTATTATTAGTGCATAGTGGAAAACATTTCGAAAGTAGAATATTAATCTTAGCCAGCATAGGTACCATTATATTATGCCTGCTATAGCTGCCTCCTGAGGAGACAGGTTATACAATTGAAATCGTAAAGGCTCGTATTGTTTCTTTGGATTTCCAACAAATGGTCAGGCTAAGGAACTTCCTATCCACGGTGGGTACGTCCCTGGAATAGACGACCCGAGAACCTAACCGGATCTCTGCCAACACAAGGCCGGGTTACCTCTGCAAAAATAGGTAACTACTGACACGCGTATGCCATCCCCCGATCGTCACCGATCTTCCCGAGGATCCCCGATTTCCAACAACCACAAAGTAATAAATTTGCAGCAACCACAGAGGTTAAGTATCTGGGCTCCATACCATGATACCACCTTTATCCAGAAGGAATGACATACACTAAGGGGCGCTACTCCCTAGAACCTTGCCGCATCCTCCCTGTTTTGACCATTTCCGGGGTGTGAGGCTCGACGAAGTCTCGTCCACAAAGCTACGCTTTGTCACAAAGCCATGCTTCGGGTCAAACAGATGATCAACCTATGATCACAAAGATATAAGATCAAATAAATGATCATATCGCAAATGATCAAACACTGATCATCACACAGCAACACTCAGCATGCCACATTACCAAATTGGGATATATCGCTGATAAATTTCAATTACATAACCTCTGAGCTTGTACGTCTCAGAGAAGGGTGTTAAGCTAAGAGAATAAATTCTCCGCCACCAAACAGAAATGTATTTGAAAGAAATCGGCTTTATATCTCAAAGTGTAATGTCAGACATGTATCCATACAAGTCTGTTCCGGGATCGAACAGAACCGAAGGCACTTCTCACGAAGCCCTTGCAAATCCGGATAACTTTCAATCACGTCCGGACTTCCCGTCACAAAAAGAGTGATATAAATCTCTATACCGGCGCGACTCGGTGCAGAGACATTCGACAGGTTGTCCTTTCATTTTCGAAAAATATCCGGTCTTCAACACCGGTCTTCAAATGCTATCCATATACGACGTATCACTATTCGGAATGGGTTATATGACACAATTGTCTTTTCCCGGCTAACCCGAATAGTCAGCGCAATATTCAAAAACAAATGGATAATGGGATTTCAATTAAGTCACAACTTATTACCCAAACTTTCTTTTCAAATGGTTTAACAAATTACCATTTTAATCTTTTAAACAAAAAGATTCAATTCACAAAGTTCACTTAATTTCACAAAGATTCATTCATAGATTTTCCAAATCAATTTCCCTTTCAATTTGATTAACTCGTTAAATCTTTAAATCAAAGATTTAACTCATAGCTTTCAAAACAATTTCATTTCGAATGGTTTAAATAAATCATCATTTTAAATCTGTTAAAAATAAACAGATTTAATTCATAGCTTTCAAAACAATTCATAACTTGGAAAATCCAATTTTCAATTTACTTGAAATTCCTTTAATTTAAACTGGAATTTCTTTTCTTATCTAAAAGCTTTTATCATTTGAAGACAACAGTTTTCAATTTGGAAATCTGATTCATTCATACGAGTTAAAGTTCTTGGGTTAAATCCAAATTCCCAACTTATACTTTTAAAATGGTTTAAATTCATACAAACACATTTATATCATCTTTTATCCCTAGTTTCCAAATCATAGATTTAATTTCAAACTTGAATTCAAATTTAAATCTAATTATTTAAATTTTCAAAACTCGATTAAGTTATTCAAAATAACTTTTATCTTTGAGATTCCATTTCAAAAGCTTTTTATTTTAAACCCCAAATTTCCAATTTCAAAATCAATTGAAATTAAAATTTCAATTTCAAGAATATTAACTTTAAATTATCTGTGACTTAATCGATTTCCACGTGCAATCCATATTTGTGTGTGTAAAGGTGTGGTCCAGGGGTTTCACACACAATAGTGCAACATCAATCATCACATAACAAAATACAGGATATAGTTGATAAGCGATATAAACTATACGCTTATCGTTCATTTATAGATCACAAATCACAGATAAATAGATTACAGTACAGACCACACACAATATCAGGCTATATCACAAGCATCACAGATCAGAATATCAAACAATTCAACATTCAATAGAATCTAAACATTCACAAGTGAATTCATTAATCAACTGATTAATTTAAATCAGATGTATCAAATTGTTAATCTGGGTTAATTATCGTAATTTAATTACAAATTATTTGAAAATCTTTCTTTCAAATTTTTTAGTTAACCCTTAATCATTAACTAATCATTCTTAATTAAATGAATGAATTGATCTTTAATTATTAAATTAATCTTAATTAATTGCCATTATTAATAAATCTTTTGATTTATTAACAAATAATAAATTCACATTTTAAATTATCATTTAATAAATTACATTCAGTAATTATTTATTCATTACTTCTCTAAGTAATTTTACTTCATTAATTTCATTAAGTAATTATACTTAACTTAATATCAAGTAATTATTTTTAATTAATTGAACTTAATTAATTGATTAAAATTTACCATATTAACTTGATAAATCTTTAATTACTAAATAAATGAATTCCTAATCATAAATTAATAGCTTAAAATTATCAAATTAATTTAACTTTAATTTATTTATTTAAACCTTCAATAATTTAATTAATTCAAATCATAAATTAATTAAATAAATAGATTATCCATTTTATCTAACTTAACCATTTTAAATTTCATTTTAAATTCAAAATTTCTTTTCCATACTTAAACCTTTCTAAGTATTAAAACAGTTTAAATTTAAAACTTTATTCCGAAACTAGGCTTCAACTAAATCTGGATTCATCATTAACTCTGATTCATCAACTCAGTTTAAACTTGCTTTGAAATTTAAATTCAATTCTAAATTTTCAGAAAACAACATAACATTTTCTGTTTTTAAAAACCTGGGCAACAACTCGTACCCGAGCCAAACATCCATCTCCCCGATCCTTGCTTCGAGTTTTCGCTCGACACACTCGTCTTCGAGTTCCCTTGCGAATTTCCTCGAGTACGACTCGAATTCGTCCCCAGGCAAAACCGCTTCTTCCCCATAACACCAACATCCAGATGCACGCAGTTGTACGCGTACACGTGCACATGAAATCGGAGCGATTCCGATCAACCCCACCATCGCCAGCGAGTCAACTTCGACCTGTAGCATACCATCTCTCCATCACTACACTACTTCGAATTTTCTTCGTCCCTGCTTCGAGTATAGCTCTCGAAATACTCGAGTTCACCTGATACCCAAAATCCCCCAAACTTGCTTCTTCTCCCCCAAACCAAACCAAGAACAGATGCACACAAATGTCACCGTGCACGTGCACAATGACGCGGCGACGCTCCGATCAACCCCCCCCCCCGATTCTGGCAAGTCGCAAACCACTTCAACCAGCTACATCGAAACTCAACTCGACACGAAAACGAGCAAATCAAATTTTAGCATGTCGTTCAAAAATCTGGAACTCGCACCCAACCACGAAAATGCTTCGCCTCGACATTCTCGACCACCGGAAGGTTCGAAACTTCGGCCACAACATCACAACACAACAAGCTTCCACCCTCCTGATTCGCGTGAAGCTCGATCACTCATAGGAGCCGTACGCGTCTCGTTACAGAGATGAACAAAGACTCCAGTAAAACCCTAATACGATCTCGTACTCAATTTTCACACAATAGAAAAATAAATTTACATTTTTCCCGACATCGTGCCTGGTTATGCTTGCTTCAACTCAAGATTCAAAAATTTAAATTAATTCAATTCCAAGAAATTGGTAAAAGTTAAATTTTTATTCCAACACGAATTGCTTTCGAATTATTGAACTAAAAACCTTCATTCAACTTTTAAAAATCATAACTTGTGGTAATAATTCAAGATATAAAGTCAAATTAACACTTTAAAGTATTCTAATTTTAACCATCGATTCCCTTTTTACTGTAAAATGCTATTTTACAATATTTATTTAATAATTAAACTTGTGATTATTTTTAAAATTTGTATTACCATCTTACAATCACTTTTTATTTTGAGATTTAGGCTTAATATTGATGGGTTTAGGTGATATAATTTTTTTTTTCGAGTTTTGTCTACCCTGTTACTAAACAGAAGCTCATCTGTAAATAGACAGGTATGCACATCTCATTGCATATATATTCACTCACATTCACGTTCGAATCAAAGATTTTCATAATATCGATCATATTCCATCATCACAAAGTATTAAATGAAAGATTGGTTTACTCACTTAGTAGGAAAGAACAGAGTTTGCTCACCTATATTGTTTTCCAGGAAAATGAACAGAGAACCAGCAAGCTTGAATTTTGAAACTGAAGTTTGTTTTCACTTCTGCTTGGATCTTGAACTTGATCTGCTTCCAGGTTGAAAACTTTTGCATTCTTTAAATTTTAAACTGCTATTTTTTTCCTGGTTTCATTCTGTTTTCCAGATCTTTGAAATGCTTTAGTTTATGATTTATGTTTAAGCTTGGTTTTTTTTTCTCTGGTCATAAATTTATTGATCTGAAGCTTTATTTTGATAAGTTTGAACTTTATATCTGGTTTTCTTAGTTGTGATGCACGAATGACTACAGGGTATTATATTGTTTGTACAATACAAAAGTATGGCTGAGATGATCTTTAGCATACTTGCATTTATTATGTTATGGTGGCTGCATAACTTACTTTATAAATAAACACTTGTTTATTCCTTGCCTTTCATCTCTTTGTCTCGGCTGAGATGTTTGCATTTATTACTTTGTTTCCTCTTATTACCTTTATTTTGTATGTACAATCTTGCCTTGCCTACTTATTTACAGGCTGCATACCTTGTTATATTTTCATTTTATACTTTTGTTTCTTTAGTCTTGTTTATGTACTTATTTGCTTCTACTTGCCTGCACATCCATAATTAATCATACATATAATATTTAATTTTATACTTTACACTTAGATTTATTATTGACAATTTTTAACCAAAAATTTATTTAATTACTCAATTTAATTCAAAATTTCAATAAATTATTAATTTAAATTAAATTAAAATTCGGGGTCGTTACACATCCTAAATACAACAAATACCTATAATTGTGTATATGTTGTGTGTGTTTGTGCTCACAATAAAAATTCTAAAATTTAGTTATGTACTTCAACTAATCAATTCATTCATTCAGAAGTTCACCCAAGATAATAAATTAATTTAGATATCAAACATACTAGATATAGTGGTGTGAGATAAAAATCTCACCTTGAATCCAATACTTGTAGAAATTCTAATTACAACTAAAAGCACCCCAAACCCTAGCCTCGGAGTTGCGCCTCATGGCATCACCAAGCATGCGGGCACTTTCAAGTTGCGAGCACCACCACGTCGAAGTTGCTTGCACTTCCTCCTCCATCGACCCGACTCGCGCGCGCTTCCATCTATCTCCAATCACTGTCCGCCTCCCCTATCATCCATCAATGACCCGTCGGCCAGCATAAATGAGGCGTCGGCCTCAGTTGCTCCTAGATGTCACACAACTTCTATTCATCATCGTTGACTATGCGCCGCCTCCTGCTTACCTCAACCTCGTCATTCCTCCGATCATCTAAAGTCGTGATTTATGCTAAATTTGATTTTTAAATTTAGGGCTTAGGGTTCGAACCAAATGAAAGTGAAGGGCTCGTTTTTTATTTCTACAAGAGATAAAATGAGGTTCTTGGGCTTTTTGGTTAGGAGTTAAGACTACTAATACGAAAGAGAAGGGGTGTTTAATTGAGTTGGTTATAATAAGCTAAGGAAAGGATTGAATGTGTTTGACCTTAATTTTAATTCAAATTGATCTTCGATTTTGTTTTACTTCACATTTAAGTAATTCCCTTATTTAATTCAAACATCAATTTTCCCTTTTAAGTCACGATCAGTTCTATTATTTATTTATTTAAAATCTATTCCAGCATAATTTAAATTGATTTATGCCTCTATCCCACGAATTATATACTTCGAAAGTTGCTCAATCATTTAATAAATTTATTTCACGTCATTTAATTAATCACTATATTGATATAAGACAAATTTATTTATCTTCCTCGATTTACTGATTTTATTAAATATCGAATAAAACCTCCTTTTGTCTATTTTAATTATACAAAATTATTTATACTTTTAAAATATTTCATATTTAACACCAAACTTTATTTGAATTTTAATATATTATCTAAAATGAAATTTATTAACTAATTCAATTTTACTATAACAAAAATCCTTTATTAAATAGACTTTAATTGAATAATAATTTGATTCCGAAATAGTATTTATCGAAACCGAATTCGAATACTATTATTTTAGTTAAATTTGTAGAATATTACGGCTTCGAAAACATGGTTGTTACAACACTTCCCATTTCCAATCTCCTTTTCTTGAAGCCATTTTCAACGTGAGATTTCTTTTTTTCCTTTTTTCTTCACCTCCCTTTTCCCCCTTCCATTCTTCTTCACTTTTCTTCTTCAAAACAACTCCAAATTCAATGATTTACACATCCAAGCCCATGAAGCTAAGCCCAAATCCCTGTTTCATGAAACCTAATCAAGACATTTGTTTATCTAGATTTGTCCACGCTCCTCACTTTATCAATTTACGTTCAAACCTTTCTTCTTCCATTTTCATTTTTTTCTTGCTTCATGAAATGGCAACCAAACCCTCCTCCATTCTAAAATCAAATAAATATCTAAAAATCTTAACACTTTAAATCATGCTTCTCAACACCTATTTACACCGCTACAAGTTGTCAAAGTCTAATTTTGATCAAGAATGGATGGTTGAAGAATTGTTAGATTAGAGTATTTCCTAGTGTATGAACATCGGAAAAGAGGCTTGTTCAAAGAGTAATTTTGGGTATGAAATCATATGATTATGGCTTCAAAATTTTAATACGAGTTTTTATAATTCGGGACCCATATTTTCTTACTGAAGTAAATTGAAATTTGATTTGGTTGGATTAAATCTTAATTGATATTGTATCATATTGTTGATATTGAATTGAATTTGAATTAAATGTTGACGTTATATTATTTAATTGAAATTAATATAAATGTAAATGACTTGAAATCTAACTGTTTGAAATAAATAATTGGACTTAACATTTTTATTAATAAATTAAAATTAGAATGAAATCAAATTGAAAATAAGATAAATTTTCATTATTTGAAGTTTGGATAAGAAATGTATATTGATTGTTTATGGATGTTGGTTGATATAGTTGTATTGTTGAATAATTTCTATGGATGTATTGTGATGATTTTAATTTGTTATTCCATATCATTCCGATTAATTGGGTACTATGACACTCTATCGACATTTTTACATTTGATCATCAGTTATTGTTTATAATGTTATGTTGATTAAATATATTGTTAAATAACATAATCTAAACAGCATTGACATTTGGCATTGAAACAAAAAGTTTGGAAATCGAAATTTTACTATTTTGACTTTAGAATAGAAAATCTAAATTAAAAGTTGATTTGTCCTTATTTGAAATTTTTTCATACATGGATATGTTTAATTCAAAAATTTTGATAAGTTGAAATAAATGATATTTTGAATAGTATAATTTAAAATTTGGTAGTAAGTTTAAATGTAAATTTTTCAAAATAGATTATTAAATTAAATATGAATAAATAGGAACTTTGAAAAATAGTGTTATTTTAACTTGAAATTTTTTCTGTAACTTCTTCTCTGCAAATGAAAAATATTTTATAAAGAAATTTCTATTTATTTCGACAATATATGTATTTTTTTATTTTATTTCAAAGAAATAACTTTGTGGTAAAAATGTAATTTTATAAGAATAATTATTTTGACTTAAGAATTTTTTTCTACCTTACTGAGATTATAGGAAAAATATTTAATAAAGGAACATATATTTATTTTGGCCATTTAATAATTTTAATAATTTAATCTTTGGAATAAGCCGTTTGGAAAATTGGAAAAATTATCAAATTGATTTGAAAATTGAAACTTTATTGGAAATTATAGAACGGTGTTTTATGAACTTTGTAATTTAGTTCGAAATTTTTCTACAAATATTTAGGCTTTTATAATTAAATTAGTCTAAAATATGATGTATTTCAATTATTAAATATGATAAATAATTTTGGAAAGTTCTAAAAGGTTTTCTATGAATTCTGGAAATAAAATGAAAGACTTTTCATGTTGGGCACTTTTTGAGATTCTTAACAGATTTTTCTATAAAAATTAAAATGGACAAACGACATACTTTTATATATTGAACGATTGGTTATTAAAGAGATCAGAGCCAGATATTGGCATACTCTCTATCAGTATTGGAACCACTTTAATAACCATATATGCGGTGGATGTTATCAAGAATGTAGAGGTTGAATTGGCGAATGTTTACTAGAATGAAGTAAGAGAACGATAATGGATGACCCTGACACAAGTGTTAATTTGAAATGACTAAAACAGGAGCCTACTTCTGGCCAATATGTCAGCTACCTTTAGAAGGACATCTTTCCCTCATATTACCATCTTGATTTTGAACTCGATTGAGGCGCACCTTTGATTTTGGATTGATGGATGCGGTCGACCGTTGGGGGTTACGACCAGCCAAAAAGGGTAAACTGCTATAATCCTACCTTAGACATTGCATCACGTGTCTTCTCATACGATTATTCCATATGAGACCACTACGATTTTGTTTTGTATTGTACTTATAGGGGACTTATTGATAGCCACCGACGTTACTGGTGGTGTTACAGAACCCGCATAGATTACATGCTTAAAAATGCGTTAAAAGAGATTAAGTAATGCCTTAATGCTATTTTAATACTTTATATTATTGATAAACATTACATATATCGCGGATTTTACTACAAATAGTGTAACGACCTGAAATTTTACCGCTTTGATTTTCGAATATTTAATTTATTTTAAATATTCAAATAACAGATTTTATAATCAAAATGAAACTCTTTTATATAATAAATAGTGATGGTGAAATAGTTATCAAAATTTTTTTGCAAAAATATTTATTTCGAAGAAAAATCGAAAATGTGACCGAAATTCGTTTTCCAAATTTTTGAATTTTCGTTGGCTAAAATTTGTCGAAAACATTGTGTCAACGGTATATGTATATACACACATTTATAAATTAGTTAGGATATTATAATGTATATACATATATATTTTGCATATATAAAAGGATGTGACTTTTTATGAAATCTGAAATAAATTAAAAAGTGTGAAAAAGTAAGTGTCACATTACTAGAAACATTATGAGACATAAGTACATTAGGAAAATAAATGCATGTTAGCCCATGCAATGAAGGGGGACATGATTTTCGAAATTATATGGTGGAGGGTGGACATAACATGGTGAGGTGGTCTGAAGTTATGGATGGTAAAGTATACAGGAGTACTTTGGTAATTTGTTATATGGATTTTGTATAAAAGTAATTTCCAAATTTCTTATTCTCACTTTTCATTTCTTCTTCATTTTAAAAACATTATTTCTTCTTCCCGTAGCTCCATGAAACCTTTAATGGCTTCCTAGAATTTTTCAAAATTTAAAACCCTTAACTTTATTCGCTTTTATTTCATGAAAACTTGTTTAAAACTTCTCCTTTCTTTTCCTACGCCTCCTCCTTACCAAAACAAGGCCCATATTCCTTCAAATCCCCTAGGTCGAGCCCTCCACCTATCATGGCGGAACCACTTTGGCTACTTAGGCCACCAAAATCCATTTTTGTTAAGGTAAAAATTAAGTTCTAGGTTGTATTTAGGTTAGAGTGGAAGTTAGTTTAGTTTCGTCGACCTTTGGTGAGTAAAGATTTAACCCTTAACTAAGTTTTCTAAAACTTAAATATATGCTTGACTTGTTGTAAAATATGATGTTATTTGGATATAAATTACATTGACTCGGATATATGTGTATATGTTTGGATGAGATGACAAATAGTTTGAAATTTGAGAATTGAAATGTCAAGTTAGTTGCAAGTAATAATCCTTGCTTGTATATATTGGTATGGCATGATTTTTATGTTGTGATGTAATTATATATGCTATGATATTGAATACATAATTATATGCTAAGGAAAGTTAGAACCTTTGTATGGTTTGACAACATGGAATTCTTGTATGTAAGACTATAGTTATTAGTTTTAAAATCAAATTGTTTTCAAAGTTCAAACTTTGTTTTACTTTATAAAGCTCTTGCCTTACGTTTGTGAAAAGTTGGTAGCCTTTTCAAATGTTAGTTTTTCAAAAAAGAAAGCTAAGAAATATTTTCTAAGTTATGACATCCATAATGATAGTCGCTATGGATGTAGTTTCGATAAAATGTCCACTTTTTGCAAAATTAAGTTGTATACTTAAAAATACTTTAGAAATGTTTTATAAACTTCATAATGATGATTAAGGAAGTTAGTTAAGGATTTATTGATTAATTATTAATTAAAATAATTAATTAAGTATTGAGCAAGGGTTGTTAATTAATTAAGTGAAGATTAGTTATTAATTAATTTTCTTTTAAAGTAAGATTAATTTTTAATTAATTATTGATTAAGCATAAGATTAATTTTTAATTAATTATTATCTAAATAAGATTTATTTTAATTAACTATTAATTAAAGTAAAGGATTAATTATTAATTATTAGGTAAGGATTAATTAATTATTTATAATTAAGTATTTAAGGTTTAATTATTTATTAATTATTGTTTAAGTAAAGGTTTAATTATTTCTTAATTTGTAATTAAGTTAAGTTTTAATTAAGATTTAATATGATTCATAAAAGGATTTAACTTGTTATTAATTATTTAAAAGTAAATTTAAAATTCTTAATCACTTATTTTCCAAGAATCAGTTTGTTTTAAAAAGCAACTTTCTTTTACAAAAAAATGGTTTTAAACAAAAGGGGTCTATTGTTGGTATTCAAAAGTTGCCAATAAGATAAACTAGTTATACAAACCATTGACATCTGTTTAGTATAATACATTCCAAGTTCTACTATAATTGAATAGGTTATTGATGACATCTTTAGCAGAATAAAACATCGTTCTGCTATAGTTAAACTTAGTAGATTATGTTGACATCTATTCGATAGAATAAAAACTCATTCTGCTATAAAATTAACTTGGACATGTGTTTAGCATAACAAAGGCTAGTTCTGCTACTTTGCTAACTTGGACATTTACCTATATATTAATTAATTGTTATCTGTTGATTCCCTTACATATCTGCTCGTTATGCAATACTCATGTTATAACTTGGATAAGCTAACTCAATTAAATGAAAATCATTAAGGTCACTAAACCTATTTCTGATTTTGTAAAATCAATCATTTCTGTATTTTAATAATGGTTTTAAAGTAAAGTTATTACCCATTTATATTGCTTAAAGTCTATTACCCTTTTGATTATGATATTTGAAGGATATTTAAGAATTTTTTTATCAAAGGTGTTTTGAAGTAATTTAATACATTATAAATATTTGTTTAAAAGTCAGTATTTTGTTACTGCGGTTAAATATAAATCAAATAAAAGGTGTTTTAAATAATATTTTTTTATTTAAAGGTGTTTTAAATAATTGATTGTTATCAAAGTAACTTTATTGATTAAAGTTTATTAAAGGAGTTTTATAAATTAAAAGGAGATCTCAAAAAATTTAAAAGTGTTTTATAAATTATTTTGTATTGGAGATTGGATTCCATATTGTGGCAAGGTAAGGGACTACCTTCCGATGGTAGACCCTTAGAAAATGTACTAGAGTCTGATCGGAACTTCTAGTATCACTGCTACACAAAGCCGGCTGCCCCTTTGACATGGCGAATCGGATTACCTCATCCTTTTTTGACACCGAGGCCTTATACTACCATGGTGTTTGCACGCAAAACTACCCGAATATGAACAATCTAGAATGGGATGGTCACGGTTCGCAATACTACCCGCAAAACTACCATGATTAAAGTTTGCTGCATACCCTGTTTTTGCTATTTCCCGGTTTGTGAGGCCCATGAGGTCACGTCATAACCTTCTTCCTCTTAGCAGACCATCTTGGAACTCTAACACTGCCCTCAGGTAGAGATACCATGCCAGCATTCATCCATGAAAGTTGTTCCAGGATCGAACAAATATTTCACATTACTATATTCCATTTTTTAATCACACTCTGGAAGAATAGTATAACTCCACAACATATTTCAATATGATTTAACATCGTTCATTATTAGTTTGGGGTGCTTCAGATAAATCCGAAGACCGGTGTCTCCAAAACTAAGCGATAATTTCTAGCTAACTCAATTCCGGCTTTTTGGAAGTATGCACTAAGCAGTCGAGTGCTCATCGGGGAACTCGAATATACCTGTAACAACCCGCATACTTTACGATTTTATATTTAAATATAGCGTCGTTAGTCGGATTTAAGTCCGAAATGCTACTTTTTGCAAACGGTCGAATTAGGACTCGAGACCACTTCCATTGAGTCCAAAATGGCGTTTGCAACTTTTTTGAGTATAAGCTTCGATATGTTTGGAGTAAGTTGAATTTTGCTATTTTCTGATGGGCTTTTGGGTTTGGGTTTCACCCAACTCATCATATACTCTAACTCAACCCCTCTTCCTCCATTCATTCTCATTTCATTTCTTTTACTTAAGCTAAACTGAAAATGGGGGAAGAGAAGAGGAATTAGAAATCCCAAGCCCTAGATTCAATTGCAAACTCCAATTCTTGCTCCAAATTCCAAAAGAAGTTTAGGTAAGCTCCATCTTCATCTTCTCCATCTCTTCTCCTCTTTAATTTCAGAAAATTCCTAAACCCTAATTTAGGAAATACTTGTTTTGATCTTAGGTTGAAGCTTGTAGAGTTGAAGTGAAGAGTGGTTGATCTTTTCCTTGTGTTTGAGCTCCTTATCATTTGTTTTTGAGTTAAAAGGTGAGATTTTTGAACTCACATCTAAGCCTATAGCTTTTGTTATTGTTGGGTAAGAATTCCTAACATCAATTCATGTTCATTTGTGTTCAATTTGGATCGATTCGATGAATTGTCCAATTTTTGGTTTTTGGAGTCCAATTTTGTAAAAATCCAATCTTTGATGGTTGAACACGTTAGTGGAATGTTTCGAAGGGCCATACAAGGCTGGGCTGTCGCTTGACGTAAGTCCTTGGCCGTGGTCGCCCGTTCGTCGCTCCCATTTTCGTATTATCGAATTTGCCCCAATGGGGGCTAGACTGTTTCTTCCAGGGAAGCAGGTTCAGTCAACTAAACCAGTAGGTCAGTCGACTGAACCAGGGGGCAAAAAACGTTCTGCCTCTGTATCAGTCGACTGACCTCTGGGTTTAGTCGACTGACATGGGGGAACAGATATTCCTTGCCCTGTTTCAGTCGACTGAAACCCTGGGTCAGTCGACTGACCCACTGGTTCAGTCGACTGACCTGCTTGTCTCAGCCCATTTGTTGTTTTGCCTTGGTTTTCCAATTTCGATCGATTCGTGTCGATCCAATTTGTTGTTATCGCATTTTTGACTTTGATGATCCCTTTTGACTTCGTACACGAGTTTTTATAAAATGATCTTTTTTGAATTATACTAAAAACTCGTTTCTTCGATTTATAATTTCTATTTAAAACACACATAACTTTGCACTTCGAGCGAAGAGGAAGGAGAATTAAATGATTAAATAAAACCCGTGCAATGAACACGTGCGTTTATCTTTTCAGTTAATTCATAATCTATTCGTTTGATCGTTTTGACCTTAGGGCCTGGTTTACCGATGAGATGAGATGAACTTTGTACTGCTTTGAGTGTGAAATTGACTAACGGTTAGTAAACCGTTTAGTGCAAACATGGGGTATGGGACTCACGTTAACATTTTTCGGGTTTCTCTCCAAGAGTTTATGACACATTAGCTTCGGCGGCCAGTACTGGACCTATGTGGGTCATTGATTGTCTATGTGGACAATTACTCCTATGTGGGAGTATTATATTAGCTTTGTCTATGTGGAAAACCGCTCCTATGTGGGAGTAGAGCCTTCGTGTGTATCGCCTCTGGGCGTATGATACCACTAAATCAACAGTACTTGGCATAAAGACTCTGGTCTTAGCAAGTGCGACTTTCTGATGTTTTATTATTATATTTCCCTTGAGTAGCGCCTTTCGGTGATGGTTACGTGGAACCACACGATATGAGTGCAACTACCCCGTGGAAATTTATATTGCCTACGTGGGCACTATTCTTTGCTATGTTGCATTGATTTTTGGATATGTTTCCACTAATGCTTATGATTGCCGATATGGCGGGTTTTGGATTATTTCTATGTGGGAGTAATATTGTTCCTTGTTTTGGGATATGATATCCTTTGTTTATTTGAATTGCTGATGATATGCGGCTTGTTATGATTCATCTTATGTTAGATGATTTGGTTATCTCTTTTGGAGACATTTGTGGTACTATATGATTTTGTATGTTCATTATCATTAGTATATATAACTGATTTGTTTATCTAGACCAACCCGTGTATTTTATACTCGGGTCAGACCGAGATGTTTCAGGTTAGGTACATTGGACTTAGCCTATTTTGCTTCCGCATGGACTACTCCACTAGCTCCTTTTTGCCATAGCTTTTTGTGTAGTCCTTTTTGTCTATAACTCTGATATGTATTCTATTGACATGTCTCATTTTGTAAACTCTGTAATGTATCTGTATATGTGAAAATGTATGTGATGATCTACTGTTCTGTGATGTGTATTACATTTGAGTTGTTATATTTTATTCTGATAGATCCTCAGCCACCTATGGCTTTGTATTGTGTATTTATTGGATATGTCGATCCATTTAAGTAAGAAGTGGCATTGTCGGCGTATTCAATAGATAATTCAGACAAGGCTATAGATGGTCGCTCCTAACTAGCTCTATTCTCCGCCTAAAAGAATTCAAAGGGACCATTCAGGAACAAGAAAATGACATCGTGATTTAAATCATATGTGGGAAAGCAACAACAGCTACATTAGCAATAGCAGCATCCTACCTGCCACAATTAATATACTGGCTCCTCCTGCGTCCACTCACGTTCCTTCCTTCGGGTGCCTATTGCCTATCTTTCCTTTTGTTCTTGTTTCCCTATCATCCAAAGTTCTTGTAAAGCTCTTTGCTAATGTGGGTCTTGGAGTGGGGCGTTACAGCTTAGTATCAGAGCTGAGTTCAGAACAAAATATGAAAAACATAGAACAAAGACATATATTACGGTACATCAAAGAGTAGTACGAATGTTACGAGTCTTTAAATCATCGTGCTTTATTTCTTTCCGTGCCTTTGGGGTAGATAGAATTTTGGGAATACGTCTAGGAATGCATTTTATTCCATAATATTCCATATTTGAATTAATGATATCTACCTTGTGAATAATCTTTTCTTATCTTATCTTTCAGCTAATGTCCGGAAGAGGCAGGGGACGACGCTCGGATGTTGGGCAATCCAGTGGCTCGCATCCGGACGGTGTTTATATGTCTACTAATCAGTTCTTGGAGTTATTTAGGAGCACTCAGCCTCCAGCTCCTATTCGTGCATCTCCTCCGCACAAGTCTGCTTTTGCACGCTTGTGCAGTGATTTTTCTCATCTTGGTGGAAAGCCATTCAAAGGCTCCGAGTCCATTCTTGAGGTCCAAGCTTGGATTCGCACATGCGAACGTATCTTTTCTCGCATGGATCTTTCTGACCATGATCGAGTTCTTGTAACTTCTAGCTTATTGCAAGAGCATGCCCTTGATTGGTACGAGCTTCTTATAGCCGAACTTGATGAGTCTGTTCTTTCTTGGACTCGGTTCCGAGAGCGATTCGAACTCAAATTCGTTCCTGAATCTGAGAAAGTTTTATTAGCCCATCGCTTCCTTGAGTTGAAGCAGGGGAAGTCTTCCGTTTCTGAATATGTTGCATCATTCGAGGCCTTATCCAAGTATGGTCTTGAATTCATTAGCACTTCATATAAGAAGAATATGAAGTTTTCTCTGGTCTTAAGAAATATCTTAAGAAATCTTTAATGCTCCTGCTTAAGCTTTCTTTTGAGGAGTTGGTTGATTCGGCACTACATCTCGAAGCCATCGAGAAGGAGTGCGATAGTGGTGATGATGTTGAGGTTCGCAAGAACCCCAATAAGAAGAAGTTTCCGTTTCATAAGCCGGGATTTCTTCCTTCTAAGAAGAAGAAGCCTATTGAATCTGGTTCTAACCCTCAATCTGCTGGAACACCTTCCATTAGGAAGTGTTTCAATTGTGGTTCTCCTGATCATATGATTCGAGCTTGTCCTAAGTCTCTCTTCTGCCACCATTGCAAGAAGAAAGGTCACCGTGTTTCCACCTGCCCTACTGCTCCTGATAGTGCCAAGTCTGGCAAGATTTATGTTGCTAAGGCTTCTGGAGGTCCTTCTCAGCCAAGAGGTATATCTCCATCTATTTTGGAAGGTTCTATTTTGTTTCATGATCGAATTATTCGAGTTCTTTTTGATACGGGTGCTTCACATTCTTTCGTACAGAAAAAGCTCGTCGATGATTTGTCTTTGGATGTTTCTTGTTTGATTACTTCGTTGAGGATTGCGAATCTTATTGGGGGATCCGCAACCCTTAGCCTGCTTTGTGATAGTGTTGAGATTGTTTTATGTGGCTTTTCTTTTCGTGCGAATCTGCACGTTATTTCTTATTTGGATTTTGATATGATTTTGGGTATGGACTGGCTAGTGAGATACGTGCCAGGATTATTTGTTCCGAAAGAATGTTATATCTTCGGCATCCAGATTCGTCTACTCAGCTATCACTTGTTCTTCGAAATATGGATAATTCTGAAATGGCTTTACATTCTCTTGACTCACAGATGATGATGATATATCTCATATCCCTATTGTTTGTGACTTCTCTGATGTTTTTGAGCCGGTTTTGGGTTTGCCACCCAAGCGGGTGATCGAGTTCCGCATTGATCTTATTCCAGGCGCGAAGCCAGTTGGTCGTCCTCCCACGAGGATGTCTACCAAAGAAAATGAGGAACTCAAGAAGCAGCTTTTAGAGCTTGAGTCCAAATAGTTGATTCAGTCCAGTTTTTCACCGTGGGGTACCGCGGTCGTCTTCGTGAAGAAGTCCGATGGAACTCTTAGGCTTTACATCGATTATCGCAAGCTTAACGAGTTGACCATCAAGAATAGGTATCCTTTGCCTAGGATCGATGATATGTTCGATCTGTTGAGTGGCGCTATGGTCTTCTCTCAGCTCGACCTTGCCACAGGTTTTCATCAGCTCCGAGTCATGGAAGATAGCATACCTCTTACAGCTTTCCACACTCGATATGGTTCTTTCGAGTGGCTTGTTATGCCGTTCGGTTTGACGAACGCCCCGGCTTTCTTTGTTGATCTTATGAATCGAGTATTCCAGGAGTATCTCGATAAGTTCGTCCTTGTGTTCATTGATGAGATTCTTGTTTATTCTAAATCTGAAGCCGAGCATGCTAATCACTTGAGAATTGTCTTGAGTACTCTTCGTCACCATCAGCTTAAAGCCAAATTCTCCAAGTGCCATTTTTGGGAGAATAAGGTTAAGTTCTTTGGCCATGTTGTATCTTCCGACGGCATTTCTGTCGATCCCTCAAAGATCAAAGCTATCCAGAATTGGAAGAGGCTTGAGAATGTTCATGAGATTCGCAGTTTCCTTGGATTGGCAGGTTATTATCGTCGGTTCATTAAGGATTTTTCCCATGTTGTGCTTCCTCTCACCAGCCTTACTCGGAAAGGCATTCGTTATATTTGGTCCGACAAGTGTGAAGCTTCCTTTCAGACATTAAAGGAACTTCTCACTAATGCTCATATTGTAGTGGTTCCCGAGGGGAATCATGATCTTGTTGTCTACACCGATGCTTGTGGTAGTGGTCTCGATGTCATGCTTATGCAGAAGGATCGGGTAGTTGCTTATGCTTCTAGGTAACTGCGTCCAAATGAAGTTCGCTATGCCACTCATGATCTTGGTTAGCCGCCATTGTCTTCGCCTTGAAGATTTGGCGACACTATTTGTTAGGCGAGCGCTTCATTCTCTATACTGATCATAAAACTTTAAAGTATTTGTTCACTCAGAAGGAACTCAATATGAGGCAACAGCGTTGGCTCAAGTTTCTTGCCTCCTATGACTTTGATATCCAGTATACCCCTGGTAAGGGTAATCGTGTTGCTGATGCGCTTAGTCGCAGACATTCGGCTGTCGTTTCTATGATGCTTGCCGAATGGGATATTCTTGAAACTCTATCTTTTTGTGATATTCGTGATCGAGCTCCATCCTCTGATTCTCAGGTAGCATTATTCAGTTTGGAAGCTCGACCCTCTTTGTTGGATCGTATTGCCGAAGCTCAGCGGCGTGATCCTGATCTTGTGCATCTTTTTCAGCTTTGTGAGACTGAACCCCGTGATGAGGCGTTGCGGGATTTCAGCATTGATTTTCATGGGTGTCTTCGCAAGAAGGACCATCTTGTTGTGCCTTCTGATTCTGCACTTAGGCATGACATTATGGATGACTGTCATCGGTCTAAGTACACTATTCATCCTGACAGTAGTAAGATGTATGCCGATATGCATCGCCTTTATTATTGGGAAGGCATGAAGCGCGATGTGGCGAGTTATGTGAGTAATTGCATAACTTGTCAACGTATTAAAGCCGAACATCAGCGTCCTTCTGTCTCCTTCAGCCTCTTGAGATTCCATTGTGGAAATGGGATCAGATTTTGATGGATTTCATTGATGGCCTACCTCGTACGAGATCGGGCCATTCTAGCATTTGGGTTATTGTTGATCGCCTCACCAAGTCAGCTCATTTTGTTCCTATTAAATCTAATAGGACTGCTTCTCTTTTGGCTAAGTTCTTTATCAAGGAAATTGTGAGACTTCACGGTGTTCCTAGTTCGATTGTGAGTGACCGTGATCCTTTATTCACCAGTCATTTCTGGAAGAGTCTTCAGCAAGCTTTGGGAACAAAGCTTAATTTCAGCACAGCTTATCATCCACAGTCTGATGGACAGACTGAATGGGTGAATCGTATCTTAGAGGATCTTCTGTGTAATTGTATTCTTGATTTTGGAGGTAGTTGGGAGGATCATCTACCCCTTGTAGAGTTCTCCTACAACAATAGTTTTCAGTCTAGTATCGGTATGGCTCCTTTCGAAGCCTTATATGGAAGGCCATGTCGATCACCTTCTTGTTGGTTGGAATCCGGGGAGAAGCTTATTCTTGGCCCGGAGTTTGTTCATGATTCTTCTGAGAAGATTAATCTTATTCGTCAGAGAATGAAAGAGGCACAAAGCCGCCAGAAATCCTACGCGGATAACCGTAGGAAGCCTCTCGAGTTCTCGGTTGGTGATCTCGTCTTTATTCGTGTTTCTCCTTTGAAAGGGGTTATGTGCTTCAGTGTGACAGGAAAATTGGCTCCTCGCTTTGTAGGACCATTTCCTATTACTGAACGTATTGGCCCTGTGGCTTATAGAGTTTCACTTCCAGCTCATCTATCCGGAGTTCACAACGTGTTTCACGTCTCTCAGCTTCGGAAGTGTCTTCGAGAATCGGATTCTGTTATTGACTCTCCTGATTTGCAAGGGCTTGAGACCTCACCAGATTTATCTACTGTACAGCAGCCTATTCGCGTACTTGCCATGGAGGTGAGACACCTTCGAAACAAGGACGTGCCGCTCATTAAAGTTCAGTGGTCCGCTAATCCCAATGACTGTACTTGGGAAACCAGAGAGTTTATCGAGTGATCCTATCCGGGCTTTCTTTCTTTGCTTAGCAATGGGAGAATATCTTTTTTTATCTCAAGCTTATTTTTCTTGTTTTCTTGGTTGTAAGTATGTAGTTGTTGCAAATTCTTCTCTAGGAATTGCGTGGATGCAATTTTGCTAAGGAGGGGAGATCTGTAACAACCCGCATACTTTACGATTTTATATTTAAATATTTTATTTAAATATAACGTCGTTAGTCGGATTTAAGTCCGAAATGCTACTTTTTGCAAACGGTCAAATTAGG
The DNA here is from genome assembly GCA_030737815.1 of Allium fistulosum. Classification (NCBI taxonomy): domain Eukaryota; kingdom Viridiplantae; phylum Streptophyta; class Magnoliopsida; order Asparagales; family Amaryllidaceae; genus Allium; species Allium fistulosum. The sequence goes on along the minus strand of CM060904.1, from coordinate 169,540,405 downwards.
ACTCGGGACCACTTCCATTGAGTCCAAAATGGCGTTTGCGACTTTTTTGAGTATAAGCTTCGATATGTCTGGAGTAAGTTGAATTTTGCTATTTTCTGATGGGCTTTTGGGTTTGGGTTTCACCCAACTCATCATATACTCTAACTCAGTCCCTCTTCCTCCATTCATTCTCATTTCATTTCTTTTACTCAAGCTAAACTGAAAATGGGGGAAGAGAAGAGGAATTAGAAATCCCAAGCCCTAGATTCAATTGCAAACTCCAATTCTTGCTCCAAATTCCAAAAGAAGTTTAGGTAAGCTCCATCTTCATCTTCTCCATCTCTTCTCCTCTTTAATTTCAGAAAATTCCTAAACCCTAATTTAGGAAATACTTGTTTTGATCTTAGATTGAAGCTTGTAGAGTTGAAGTGAAGAGTGGTTGATCTTTTCCTTGTGTTTTAGCTCCTTATCATTTGTTTTTGAGTTAAAAGGTGAGATTTTTGAACTCACATCTAAGCCTATAGCTTTTGTTATTGTTGGGTAAGAATTCCTAACATCAATTCATGTTCATTTGTGTCCAATTTGGATCGATTCGATGAATTGTCCAATTTTTGGTTTTTGGACTCCAATTTTGTAAAAATCCAATCTTTGATGGTTGAACACGTTAGTGGAATGTTTTGGAGGGCCATACAAGGCTGGGCTGTCGCTTGACGTAAGTCCTTGGCCGTGGTCGCCCGTTCGTCGCTCCCATTTTCGTATTATCGAATTTGCCCCAATGGGGGCTAGACTGTTTCTGCCCAGGAAGCAGGTTCAGTCGACTGAACCAGTAGGTCAGTCGACTGAACCAATAGGTTAGTCGACTTAACCAGGGGGGCAGAAAACATTCTGCCCCTGTATCAGTCGACTGACCTCTGGGTTTAGTCGACTGACATGGGGGAACAGATATTCCTTGCCCTGTGTCAGTCGACTAACACCCTGAGTCAGTCGACTGACCTGGAAACAAAAAGTTTCCAGGCTCTGGGCCAGTCGACTGACCCACTGGTTCAGTCGACTGACCTACTTGTCTCATCCCATTTGTTGTTTTGCCTTGGTTTTCCAATTTCGATCGATTCGTGTCGATCCAATTTGTTGTTATCGCATTTTTGACTTTGATGATCCCTTTTGACTTCGTACACGGGTTTTTATAAAATGATCTTTTTTGAATTGTACTAAAAACTCGTTTCTTTGATTTATAATTTCTATTTAAAACACACACAACTTTGCACTTCGAGCGAAGAGGGAGAAGAATTAAATGATTAAATAAAACGCGTGCAATGAACACGTGCGTTTATCTTTTCAGTTAATTCCTAATCTATTCGTTTGATCGTTTTGACCTTCGGGTCTGGTTTATCGATGAGATGAGGTGAACTTTGTACTGCTTTGAGTGTGAAATTGACTAACGGTTAGTAAACCGTTTAGTGCGAACGTGGGGTATGGGACTCACGTTAACATTTTTCGGGTTCCCCTCCAAGAGTTTATGACACATTAGCTTCGGCGGCCAGTACTGGACCTATGTGGGTCATTGATTGTCTATGTGGACAGTTACTCCTATGTGGGAGTATTATATTGGCTTTGTCTATGTGGAAAACCGTTCCTATATGGGAGTAGAGCCTTCGTGTGTATCGCCCCTGGGCGTATGATACCACTAAATCAACAGTACTTGGCATAAAGACTCTGGTCTTAGCACGTGCAACTTTCTGATGTTTTATTATTATATTTCCCTTGAGTAGCGCCTTTCGGCGATGGTTACGTGGAACCACACGATATGAGTGCGACTACCCCGTGGAAATTTATATGGCCTACATGGGCACTATTCTTTGCTATGTTGCATTGATTTTTGGATATGTTTCCACTAATGCTTATGATTGCCGATATGGCGGGTTTTGGATTATCTCCTATGTGGGAGTAATATTGTTCCTTGTTTTAGGATATGGTATCCTTTATTTATTTGAATTGCCGATGATATGCGGTTTGTTATGATTCATCTTATGTTAGATGATTTGGTTATCTCTTTTGGAGACATTTGTGGTACAATATGATTTTGTATGTTCATTATCATTAGTATATCTAACTGATTTGTTTAGCTAGACTGACCCGTGTATTTTATACTCGGGTCAGACTGAGATGTTTCAGGTTAGGTACATTGGACTTAGCCTATTTTGCTTCCGCAAGGACTACTTCGCTAGCTCCTTTTTGCCATAGCTTTTTGTGTAGTCCTTTTTGTCTATAACTCTGATATGTATTCTATTGACATGTCTCATTTTGTAAACTCTGTAATGTATCTGTATATGTGAAAATGTATGTGATGATCTACTATTCTATGATGCGTATTACATTTGAGTTGTTATATTTTATTCTGATAGATCCTCAGCCACCTATGGCTTTGTATTGAGTATTTATTGGATATGTCGATCCATTTAAGTAAGAAGTGGCATTGTCGGCGTATTCAATAGATAATTCAGACAAGGCTATAGATGGTCGCTCCTAACCACCTCTATTCTTCGCATTAGCAGACGGTGTTACCTTGTAAAGCTCTTTGCTAATGTGGGTCTCGGAGTGGGGCGTTACAATACCCGACATACCCCTGAGTCAAAACAGGTTCAGATTTGATAGTCGGTTATTTAACTATCAAATAAACAAACAAAAACCAATTCCATTTGAGATTTATTTATCCATAGTAACCACCAAGCCTCAAAACAAATCCTTATTTAATCAATCTCTTTTCAAAACGTTTGTCTAAAACATTCATATACTTATCTCTCTGACATAAGTATATTGACAAAACATTTGTGAATAACTTTTAACTTCCAAATCATGGTAAAAAGGATTAAAAATGTTGTTCAAATTGGAGGTAAGGATAACCCTAATCAATATTCCTTCAGTATTAAGTGTGGAACGGATATTCCATACCGCCATTTTTAAAAGGCCGGTTTAGATAAACTCAAATATCAAATTCTTTTTATACTTCTTTCTATAAATCCTTTTTAATCAAATCTATTTCATTCATGAAATCTCTTTTACATTAAACCCAAATCCATTCAAAATACTATCCAACTTCCCTAATCCACTTACAATACATTTTTATAAATATTCAAAATCTTTTATATAAATTGCTGTTATAAATATCCAACTATTTATATAAATTTCTTATAAATAACCTTTTTATAAACTCCCTTTATGAATATCCAAATCATTTTCTAAAACTTCTTTTATAAATACCCTAAAATCATTTATATGACTTCTTTATAAACCTTTCCTATTTAAACAACTTCCTAAATAACCTTAAATCAAATTCGCTACCTATAATAAGAAAATCGATTTTATAAATCTTCTTAATTTATGAAATTTTATTTGCTTAAAAACTCAAATCCATTTATCCAAAAACACCTTATTAATTTCCAAATTACTTTATAAAACACTTTATAAAAACTTCTTTTTATAACATGGAAAACCATTCCCATTAGTTAAAAACATCTTTGGTAAAACCATTTGTCAAAGCATTCTTCAAATATCTTGTTCAAAATGCAATAGCTATGAAACCATTTCAAAAAGAAAATGAACTATTTACTTACAAAATTAAACGAAGACTTCATGACTATAATGGTGCTTTTAATTTGGTTTTAATTATCTAGTTTAACATGGCATCACATAATAACAAGTATATAAGGGATCAACACATAACAATCAATTAATTTAAATAAATGTCCAAGTTAATTGTAATAGCAAAATGATGTTTTGTTCTGCTAATAGATATCATTTAGTTTCCTAATAATATAGGGTTACTTAAAGGTAAGCGACACAGAAACCCCTTGATTTAAAACAAATTTGAAAAGAAAACAGTTTAAAACAAAATTGATAACTTAAACTCAAAGCGATTTCAAAATAAATTAAAACCCTTATAAGTGAGAATCAAATCCTTGTTAAATAGTAATTAAACTCTAATTAAAAGTAATTAAACTTTAATTAAACCATTATTAAAACATAATTAACTTTAATTAATACTTAGTTAATTATTAAATAATAATTAACTTAATTCAGCAACAAATCATGATTAAATTAATTGATTAACATTTACGTTTAAAAACCATTATTAACAATGACTAAGAACTAATTACCTTAATTAATCAATCATTAAATAAATATTAATTAAATAATCAAATAAATTTTCTATAGTTATTAAATTAAAGTTAGAAAACATTTTCCAGAGAAAATTGAAGTAAAAAACAAGATTAGGTTAGAAAAATAGTTAAATTTTTCCGAACTGCACGTATAGCGACTATCGCTATGCGGACCCATAATTTCAAAATATGAAACTTTACTTTTTAACTTTTAAAAACTTTAACTTTTGAAACTCTAATCACTTCTAAACATAAAGAAATATTTTTTTTTCTTTTTTTAAACTCAAAACAAAGATTTAAACTATAGAATAATTACAGTTTCAAAATCAAATTTCAACCTTTTATAAAAGGAATTTCCATATCGCTTAAAGTTAGTAAGTGCTGACTTTCCTAAAATTAACTAACTTTACTAAATTCCATATCCATCATACATACACATCATAGCCATAACCATAAACAATATACTAACTTTCCATTCACTAACTGTAACAACCCGCATAGTTGGATTTAAGTCTGAAATGTCACTTTTTGCAAACAGTCGAATTAGGACTCGAGACTACTTCCATTGAGTCCAAAATGGCGTTTGCGACCTTTTTGAGTATAAACATCGATATGTTTGGAGTTGAGTAAAATTTTGATATTTTCATTTAGGGCTTTAGGTTTGGGATTCAGCCCACCAACTTAACAAATAACCCTAACTCCTCTACTCTTCATCCATTCACTCATTATATTTCCTAACACTCGATCTAAAGTAAAAATGGGGGAAGAGATTGGAAATTAGAATTCCAAAACCCTAGTTTGTTTAGGAAATACAATTCAAGTCCAAAATCCAAGAGAAGCTTAGGTAAGCATCCTCTTCATCTTCTCCATCTCAATCCCTCTTCAATTTTCAGAAATTCCTATAACCTAACTTAGGAAAAACTTCACCTTTGATAATAGATTGAAGATTCTAAAGGTGTTATTGAAGAGAAATCAATCTTTGCTTGTTCTAGAGCTTCTCATTTGTTGTTTTGGGTTTAGAAGGTGAGTTTTTGAGCTCACATCTATATCTATATCTTTGATAGTTGTTATGTAGTAATTCCTAACATCTATTCCTTTTTCATTTGCTTTTGAATTGAATTGGTTTGATGAATATTCCAATTTTTGGCGTTTTGAAGTCAAATCTTTAAAAAGCCTAACTTTGATGTTTGAACATGTTGTTGGGGTGTATCGAAGAGCCTATAAGGCTGGGTTGTCACTTGGCATAAATCCCTAGTCTCCATTGCTCGTCCGATCTCTCCCAGTTTGTATTTTAGCCACTTTTGGGCTAGGTTGAAAATACTGCAAATGGCAGTTCAGTCGACTGAACTGTAAGGTCAGTCGACTGAATCTGGGAGCAGAAAATTTCCTGCCCCTGTGTCAGTCGACTGACCATATAGTTCAGTCGACTGAATTGGGAACAGAAAAGTTCCTATCCCTGTGTCAGTCGACTGAACTGCAGAGTCAGTCGACTGAACCTGAAACCCGAGAGTTTCTAGGCATGTTTCAGTCGACTGACCCTACAGTTCAGTCGACTGAATCTGGGAGATGTGCTTTTGCCTATTTAGGCAGTTTTGTGTGGATTTCCGATTTTTAATCGATTCTTGATGATCCGATTTCTTGCTATCATTTATCGACTTTGATGACTTCTTTTTTGGGATTTTTGGGAATATCCATTTTGATGGATTCGGTATCGATTTTTATGGTTTTAATTCACGTCGTCGAATGTGGATTTTGGTGATTGATTGTTTTTACAATCATTTTTGTAATTTGTCACTTTAAAATATAAAGGTTTCTATAATAGTAGTAACTATTCAAACTCTTTCCCAAAGATGATTTCAACTCTATTTTTAATACAAAGCTCGTTTATAAAACCGTTTTCCAACCTATTAGTATATACAAACCTTTACCTCATTCGTATGAGAAATCTAATTAAACGGCTTAGCAAAACAAGTGGTACGAAATGCTTGCGTTTACTTTGTCGGTTAATTCTTAGACTTGTTCGATTGAAATCTTGTGACAATTTTCGAGTGGAAGTCTACAATTTGTTCGTAAATATTTAAGTTAAGCCAGTGGTTATGGGACATGAAGCTAAACTCATCTATTTACTAGCTTAATGTAATTGACACTTCTTATTGATGAATGGTGATCATTTTGTGATTTAGACTAGCGAAGTGCGATGTCTCTTTATTTGTGTGGGGACTAAAAACCCCGTTTGTGGAACTTCGGTTCAATTTGGTGGGGTAGCGACCCATGGTCTTCGGGCCGTTTGTGGAGCTTCGGCTCAAAACTTGATGGTTAGCGACCATGGAATAGCGTTCCGTTTGTGACACACGTGTTGGTGAGTTTTCATGCTCCCGTTTGTGATAGGCCTCCCCCTTTGTGATTTCTGGATTTCTAGTTGATGATTTCTAGAATTTGTGTTTCACCAATTTTGATGATAGGCATTGATGAGCTCTATCAATTATTTGTGTTTTGGTGAATAATTTAAAGAATGCGATTCTTTTTGGATGTTAAGATGATTTGGGATATTGTATGATTTTTGTTGTTATTTGATGTATACTTGTCGCGGTATGGCATTATTGTTATCATACGTTTCTGTCATATCTCTTATCCTATCTCATTTTATCTAATATTTATAGCTAGACTGATCCGTTGATTATTTTCTTCTTAAATAATACTCGGGTCAGACCGAGGTATTTCAGGTGCTCCTGCTTGACTTCTTATCAGGGTCTGTCACCTGACTTTTGGCTAACTACTTTAGCATAGTAGTTTTTGTTAATATACATTTGAGATAGAGACTCCTTGTTGTATACTTATTCTTTTGTCTAGCACTTGTATCTATTCTTTTGTGATATAGTGGATCTAGTCTGACCACTATTTTGATGTACACTTTTATGTGTTATATTTATATATGTTTCTGCCTTTGTGATATTGAATATCTATGACTGATTTGTGTTATGTTTATTTCTATATTTGTTTCCGAAGGCCTCATAGCCACTGTGTGGTAGCTTTGAGTTTGTATTTGATATGTCAGATTTCCTCTTGAAATGAAATGTAAGTTATATTATCTGACATATCGGTACTCGTACAAAGCAATTACACAGATGGTCGTTCCTCAACAGCCTTATTCTTCATGCTAGTCGACGGCATTACCCCGTAGTGTCCTTGGCTAGCGCTAGTCACTGTTTACTTTGTAAAGATATCGAAATTATTTTACGTGATTATGCTTTCTGAGCCGATTTGCATGTTATGCGTTACCATGGTTTCGGAATGATTTTGGGAATGGATTGGCTTAATTGTTATGAAGCCCATATCCTATGTCCTGAGCGGACTATATATCTTCGACATCCTCAATCTGTTAAGCAGATTTCTCTTGTTCTGAAAGATTCAGATTCTAATTCGGGAGCATCCTCGTATTCTCTAAATCCTCATGATGATGATGAGGAGGAGGAGGAAGATGTTATTCTCTCATTCACATTGTTTGTGAATTTCCCGACATATTTGAGCACGTATTAGGATTACCTCCTAAGCGAGCAATTGAGTTTAGAATTAATCTTATCTCTGGAGCTCTGCCTATCACTCGTCCTCCTTATCGTATGTCCAATAAGGAAAATGAGGAGATGCGTAAACTATTATCCAAATTGGAAGCAAAATAGTTTGTTCGTTCTAGTTCCTCTCCATGGGGAGCTTCAGCTATTTTTGTGAAGAAATCTGATGGTACACTTAGGCTTTGCATTAACTACAGCAAGCTTAATGATCTCACCATCAAGAATAAATATCCCTTGCCTCGGATTGATGATCTATTCGATTAACTTGGTGGTGCTAGAGTCTTTTCAAAGTTAGACTTAGCTACCGGTTTTCATCAGCTCCGTATTGCAAAGGATAGCATTCCTTTGACATCATTCCGTACTCGTTATGGATCTTATGAATGGCTTGTTATGCCATTTGGTTTAACGAATGCTCCAGCTTATTTCGTTGACCTTATGAATCGAGTTTTCAAAGACTTCCTTGACCGATTTGTTCTCATCTTTATAGATGATATTCTTATTTATTCTAAAACCGAGGAAGAGCATGAAAATCATTTTCGGATTGTGTTGGAAACTCTTAGGAGCAACCAATTGAAAGCAAAATTTTCTAAATGCCACTTTTGGCAATCTCGTGTGAAATTCTTGGGGCATATTATTTCTGAATCTGGAATTTCCGTGGATCCTTCAAAGATTGAAGCAATTCAAAATTGGAAGAGACCGGAGAGTGTGATGGAAATTCGTAGCTTTCTTGGATTGGCGAGTTATTATCGTCGATTCATAAAAGACTTTTCTAAAATATCCGTGCCTCTTACTAGTTTAACAAAAAAGGGAGTTAAATACATTTGGTCAGACAAATGTGAATCTGCTTTTCAGAAACTAAAAGAACTCCTTTTCGATGCTCCTATTCTTGTGATTCCCGATGGGAACCGAGACTTTATTGTTTATACCAGTGCTAGTCGTGTTGGTTTGGGTGTCATTCTCATGCAAAGGGAACGTGTTATCGCTTATGCTTCTTGGCAATTAAAGCCTGCCGGGACTAGATATGCCACTCATGATTTAGAGCTTGCAGCTATTGTTTTCGCCCTTAGAATTTGGCGTCATTATCTTTTGGGAGAGAAATTTGTTCTCTACACCGATCATAAATCTTTGAAGTATTTATTTTCCCAAAAGGAACTTAATTTGCGTCAACAATGTTGGCTCGAGTTCCTTGCATCTTATGATCTTGATATTCTTTATATTCCCGGATAGGGAAATCGTGTTGCCGATGCCCTTAGTCGTAAGCAACAAGCAGTTGTTTCCATGATGATATCTGAATGGAATGATCTCAAGACTTGTCCACTTGTGAGATTCAAGTTCATGAATCCAATTCATGTTCATCTCTTGTTTTGTGTAGCCTTGAGGCTCATCCTTCTCTTTTAGACCGCATTCTTGAAGCTCAAAAGCATGATCCCGAATTGGTTCTTCATAGCCAAAGTTGTAGGGATAAAATTGATATTGAAGCGTTGAAAGACTTTGATATTGATGCTTGTGGCGGTATTCGAAAATTTGGTAGACTTATCGTGCCAAATATTAGTGATCTTCGTAAAGACATTTTAGAAGATTCTCATCGTTCTAAATTTACCATTCATCCCAGTAGTAGTAAAATATACATGGACATGAAACGACTTTATTATTGGGATGGAATGAAATCTGATATTGCTAACTTTATTGACTGTTGCATAACTTGCCAACTCATAAAGGCCGAGCATCAAAGGCCGGTGGGTTATTGCAACCTTTGGACATTCCCGTTTGGAAGTGGGATCAAGTCTCCATGGACTTTATTGACGGTCTTCCCCGTTCTCGTTCAGGTCATGGTAGCCTATGGGTGATAGTAGATAGACTTACAAAATCTGCCCATTTTATTCCCGTTCGGTCCAATCGGACCATACCTATTTTGGCTAAACTCTATGTCAAGGAAATTGTTAAATTACATAGGGTTCCTACTTCTATTGTTAGCGATCGTGATCCATTGTTTACTAGTGGATTTTGGAAGGGTCTTCTAAAAGCTTTGGGAACAAAGCTTAATTTTAGCACCGTTTATCATCCTCAATCCAATGGACAAACCGAGCGTGTGAATCAAACTCTTGAAGATCTTCTTCGTGCATGTGTTCTTGATTTTGGTGGAAGTTGGGAAGATCATATTTCACTTGTTGAGTTTTCCTATAATAATAGCTTCCAATCTAGTATTGGTATGACACATTTCGAGGCACTATATGGAAGGTCATGCCGATCTCCTTCGTGTTGGCTTAAAGCCGGTGAGAAGTTGGTTTTAGGTCCAGATTTTATTCGTGATGCCACAGAAAAGATTGACCTTATTCATCATAGGATGAAATAAGCTCAAAGTAGACAAAAATCCTATGCCGATAATCGAAGAAGGAAATTAGAATTTTCTGTGGGAGATTTTGTGTTTATTCGTGTTTCACCTATGAAGGGTGTTGTGCGTTTCAGTCGATCGGGAAAATTAGCACCTCGATATATTGGCCCATTTCCCATCACCGAACGCATTGGTTCTGTGGCTTATCGCCTTTTATTACCGGCTCAATTTTTTGCTATTCATGACGTATTCCACGTCTCTTAACTACGGAAATGCCTTCGAGAATCCGATTCTATTCTTGAGCCCGGTGTTATTGAAGAAATTGAAGTTTCGCCTAATTTGACTTATGAGCAACATCCTATTCGTATCATTGCTACGGAGGTTAAATGCCTTCGAAATAAAGATGTTCCTCTTGTGAAAGTTCAATGGTCCACAAATCCTAAGGATTGCTCTTGGGAATCCAGAGAATTCATCGAGCGAACACATCCGGACTTACTCTCTCGTGCTCCTTAAGGTGAACTTCTCATTTCAAAATTTCTTCTTTTTGTGTTGTTATGCCTTTGTATGGTTGTTACTTTTTATTTCTTTTTCTTAAGTATTGCGAGGACGCAATTTCTTTAAGGAGGGGAGTCTGTAACAACCCGCATATTTTACAATTGTATATTTAAATGTTTTGTTTAAGTATAGCATCGTTAGTCGGATTTAAGTCCGAAATGTCACTTTTTGCAAACAGTCCAATTAGGACTCGAGACCACTTCCATTGAGTCCAAAATGGCGTTTGCGACCTTTTTGAGTATAAACATCGATATGTTTGGAGTTGAGTAAAATTTTGATATTTTCATTTAGGGCTTTGGGTTTGGGTTTCAACCCACCAACCTAACAAATAACCCTAACTCCTCTACTCTTCAGCCATTCAGTCATTCTATTTCCTAACACTCGATCTAAAGTAAAAATGGGGGAAGAGATTGGAAATTAGAATTCCAAAACCCTAGTTTGTTTAGGAAATACAAATTCAAGTCCAAAATCCAAGAGAAGCTTAGGTAAGCATCCTCTTCATCTTCTCCATCTCAATCCTTCTTCAATTTTCAGAAATTCCTATAACCTAAATTAGGAAAAACTTCACCTTTGATAATTGATTGAAGATTCTAAAGGTGTTGTTGAAGAGAAATCAATCTTTGCTTGTTCTAGAGCTTCTCATTTGTTGTTTTGGGTTTAAAAGGTGAGTTTTTGAACTCACATCTATGTCTATATCTTTGATAGTTGTTAGGTAGTAATTACTAACATATATTCCTTGTTCATTTGCTTTTGAATTGGATTTGTTTGATGAATATTCCAATTTTTGGCGTTTTGAAGTCAAATCTTTTAAAATCCTAACTTTGATGTTTGAACATGTTGTTGGGGTGTATCGAAGAACCTATAAGGCTGGGTTGTCGCTTGGTATAAATCCCTAGTCTCCATTGCTCGTCTGATCACTCCCGGTTTGGATTTTAGCCCCGCTTGGGCTAGGTTGAAAATACTGCAAATGGCAGTTCAGTCGACTGAATTGTAAGGTCAGTCGACTGAATCTGGGAGCAGAAAATTTCCTACCCATGTGTCAGTCGACTGACCATATAGTTCAATCGATTGAACTGGGAACAGAAAAGTTCCTATCCCTGTGTCAGTCGACTGAACTGCAGAGTCAGTCGACTGGACCTGAAACCCGAGAGTTTGTAGGCATGTTTCAGTCGACTGACCCTACAGTCCGGTCGATTGAATCTGGAGACGTGCTTTTGCCTATTTTAGGCAGTTTTGTGTGGATTTCCGATTTTTAATCGATTCTTGATGATCCTATTTGTTGTTATCATTTATCGACTTTGATGACTTCTTTTTCGGGATTTTTGGGAATATCCATTTTGATGGATTCGGTATCGATTTTTATGGTTTTAATTCACGTCATCGAATGTGGATTTTGGTGATTGATTGTTTTTACAATCATTTTTGTGATTTGTCACTTTAAAATACGAAGGTTTCTATACTAGTAGTAACTATTCAAACTCTTTCCCAAAGATGATTTCAACTCTATTTTTAATACAAAGCTCGTTTATAAAACTGTTTTCCAACCTATTAGTATATACAAACCTTTACCTCATTCGTATGAGAAATCTAATTAAACGGCTTAGCAAAACAAGTGGTATGAAATGCTTGCGTTTACTTGTCGGTTAATTCTTAGACTTGTTCGACTAAAATCTTGTGACAATTTTCGAGTGGAAGTCTACAATTTGTTCGTAAATATTTAAGTTAAGCCAGTAGTTATGGGACATGAAGCTAAACTCATCTATTTACTAGCTTAATGTAATTGACACTTCTTATTGATCAATGATGATCATTTTGTGATTTAGACTAGTGAAGTGCGATGTCTCTTTGTTTGTGTGGGGACTGAAAACCCCGTTTGTGGAACTTCGGTTCAATTTGGTGGGGTAGCGACCCATGGTCTTCGGGCCGTTTGTGGAGCTTCGGCTCAAAACTTGATGGTTAGCGACCATGGAATAGCATTCCGTTTTTGAAACACGTGTTGGTGAGTTTTCATGCTCCCGTTTGTGATAGGCCTCCCCCTTTGTGATTTCTGGATTTTTAGTTGATGATTTCTAGAATTTGTGTTTCACCAATTTTGATGATAGGCATTGATGAGCTCTAGTTATTATTTGTGTTTTGGTGAATAATTTAAAGAATGCGATTCTTTTTGGATGTTGAGATGATTTGGGATATTGTATGATTTTTGTTGTTATTTGATGTATACTTGTCGCAGTATGGCATTATTGTTATCATACGTTTCTGTCATATCTCTTATCCTATCTCATTTTATCTGATATTTATAGCTAGACTGATCCGTTGATTATTTTCTTCTTAAATAATACTCGGGTCAGACCGAGGTATTTCAGGTGCTCCTGCTTGACTTCTTATCAGGGTCCGTCACCTGACTTTTGGCTAACTACTTTAGCATAGTAGTTTTTGTTAGTATACATTTGAGATAGAGACTCCTTGTTGTATACTTATTCTTTTGTCTAGCACTTGTATCTATTCTTTTGTGATATAATGGATCTAGTTTGACCACTATTTTGATGTACACTTTTATGTGTTATATTCATATCTGTTTCCGCCTTTGTGATATGAATATCTGTGACTGATTTGTGTTATGTTTATTTCTATATTTGTTTATGAAGGCCTCATAGCCACTGTGTGGTAGCTTTGAGTTTGTATTTGATATGTCGGATTTCCTCTTGAAATGAAATGTAAGTTATATTATCTGATATATCGGTACTCGCACAAAGTAATTACATAGATGGTCGCTCCTCAACAGCCTTATTCTTCGTGCTAGTCGACGGCATTACCCCATAGTGTCCTTGGCTAGCGTGAGTATAGAGGTGGGGCGCCACGCTAACTAACTTCAAAGTTCAAGTTTAACTACAACATACATAACATGCATACGCACAACCAAATCGTCAACTCAGGCATAACCAATTCACCTCATAACTACACAACCAAGCATCATTATTTACTACCATTTATACATCAAATTAAAGCTTAGTAACTTGGTTCAAAAAGAGAACCTTTACTCACCAAACTAAGTGCAACCTTAAATCAAAGCTATAAATATCTACAATCGACTAATGGACCTATCTTCTTCTTGTAAAAACTCAACTTTTGGACATCGGGAAAGCAAATATGTTTTATCCTAGGGTGTACATAGGGCTCAGCCTTGGTGGTTTAGGGGTGTAGGTGCTTGTTTTGTAGAGGAGAGAGTTGTAGAAGCGACAGGGACAAGGTTTTTATGCAATTTAAAAGTGGAAAAGAGTTAGGATATTGGATTTAGAAATTATAAGAAGCCTATGGGCATGGATGTTGGAACTGGACTAGCCCAGCGGAAGTTATGTGTGAATTTCAAAAATTTACCATATTGGATCTTTTATTGGGCCTATGAAGTCTAACTGAATTAGAACATTTCTAAAAATTAATTTAAATAAAATCATTTATTTTATTTAAATTCAAATATATTAAGATATGAAATTAATTTTATTTGATTTTGTTTATACATAAATGTATCATATACATATATGTGTGAGTGCATGTGTAACATAATAATCCGTGAAAGGTATAATATGCCCATATGTAGATGTTGGGATTTATATCGCAACAGACATATTGGCTCATTTTGTATGTCATGTATGTTGTCCAAATATGTGCATGTATATGTGTTACAATACACACACACATGTATGTGTAAATATTATATATAATACATAGACATAAAACATTTATATATAGATAAATATATATATATATATAAAAAGAGAGAGAACAATTATTAAAATTATTTATAATTCAAAATTAACTTAGTTTTGCAAACACAATAATTTTAGTATTTTAATTTGTATATATTATGAATAAAATAATGTTTTCATCCATAAATAATTAACATAAAATAATCTATTAATGAAAATTCAAATTTTATAATTTTCGAAAATCTAGGATCATAAAATAGAGCTTAGGAAAAATCTGGAGATTTTTCAAAGTTGAAATATTATTATTAAAAACAAATACTTTGATTTCAACAATAATTATTTAATATAAAATAATATATTATTAAATTTTAAAATTTTAAAATTTCATAAATTCAAGGATCATGAATGAAAGGTTACGAAAAATTTTGAAGAATTTTTCAATTAAATTATTATTTTTAATAAATCATAAATAGTTTTTTCGAAATAATAAACTTTATTGAAAAATTCCTAAATTATTTTATATTTTTTGATATGATATAATATTTTTATAAAATATAAAATTGAATTTATAATGTAATAATTAGTTTATATATAATAAACAATTCAAAAATTTTATAAATGTTAATTTAAAAATATGAATATATGTATGATAATTAATTTTCAAACTTTTAAATTCATATTATATATAAATAAGTGTACTAAATTTTTAAATCATATATATATCTTATATATGCATATATGCTATTATGAGAGAGAAATATACACTAATATATATATATATATAAATTTATTAATAAATATGTATATATAACAATTATTAATGACAAAATTTGATTTTGTACAGTAAACAACATTTGTCTATACATAAATCCAATAGTATAATAAACAAATTATGCACATAACCAAACTGATTTGTGACAACCACATCTACTTACAAAATCTCACATAACTAAACATATAGTAGCAATATATTTAAACAGATATGAAATTGCTCATTATAGGATCATAGAATATAATTTAATTACTGTAACATGAATTAAAATTACCAATTTAATGATGCCATTGAATCCACGTTGAAGCAATGACTTCCCTTCCTTTTACAGTTCTTGATTCGTCAGATTGCAAGTCCGAAATGATCGACCTCTAACTATCGAATAGTATTATTTTAATTTGAACTATATTTGAATATTTTGGAGTGGATTGAGAGCTATGTTTTAACCAGCAATGTAGAAGGTAATGGTGGCCAAAAAGGTTAGTAATTAGTTTTAGAGATACACACACATATACATACATACATACATACATACATACATATATACATACATACATACATACATATATATATATAGGGCTGTATTAGAGAGAAACGAGGAAAACCTTTTTACCCATTCTCACTTGATCTCAACCCATTATCTCCAAGCCAATTTCCTATGTTTTAGCCACCCCTAGACCTTCCCAAAACCGAAATTTTGTAGCCCTAATGATGGGCCTTAAACCCATCTAAGCCCAAGCCAAAATACTATGCAATTAAACCTAATTTAATCGCTTGTCGATATTGTATATCGATCGATATATTTATAACTGTTATAAATATATATAACATTATTTATTTCTCAAGTCATATTCAAATTTTATAATTAATATTTCATAAATTTTATTAATTTAATTAATTTATAAAAATTATAAACTAATTAAATCGTTCGGTCTTAAGGGAATTCATCATTTCGGCTGTGTAACTCTGGGTGTAAATTTGAACAGCGATTAACATCAAACTATTCTAATGTTAACGTTCACATGTCACTTAAAAAGTGGTGTAACATTATGGTCAAATTTATCGCTTACTCATTTTCGGTAAAATCCAATTTTAGTTTAATATGCATTACCAGGTTGTGACATTTGTTTACACCAATTCTCTTCGTCAAAACTATATCACTTTGGACTTATGGAATTTGGTAACGGTCAAAATTCCAACCTCATCCACATTCAACTTTATAGTCTAAATACAAAGTCCTTGGTTCAATAATAACAATTATAATTAACCGAAATGCTCTGGCCAGAGACTTTGACTTTGAGTTGACTTGAGTTGACCGTGATACAAACCTCATATAACTGAGGAGACGAATCCTCTCTTTAATAGTGCTTCACTTCCAATACTTCCACTCGACCCAACTATAGTCACTCGATGGATGTCATGCCATGGTTGGCTATAATCAAAGCGGAGCTTTCATATTGAAGATCCACAGTATTCTCAAGTCGAGAGAACTGTGTAAATCAGTCACATCGATATTTTCTATTTGACCTTAGTTATATTAACCAACAGAAAACTATCGAGTGAGTCATTTCATAGTTATCCAATAACTATTAGTACGTAACCCCTAGGTTCCCTCAGCAGTCATGAGTAATACACTGTCCAACACTTGGAGAGCGTTACGTACTCTAGTCTCAACGGATACGTCGATATCCAGTCTCGATGCATCTTGACTAGGAACATTTAAAATGGTATATTTGTTTCGTTGTGATAAATTAATCACGGTTACAACACTTTGTAACTACTATCACGAAATATACCATTTAAGGATTTTTCTATTAAATATACTTTTAATTAAGTTAATTAATTAATATAATCACATTATATCAAGTATATAATAGGAAGAAAATACCTTTTATTTCGAACAAGATTGGTCAATAAGTTAGATATATGTAACAAATTAAATAATTTCCCCTAGGGCATACCCCTAACTTTAGCAATCTCCCACTTGCACTTGGGGTCAATTATGGAATCTAATTCCAACTTCTCCAATCAGTTTTCTCAAAACCAATTAGGTCAGTCCCTTAGTGAATGGGTATGCTATTATGTTTTAATTATCTACTTTGTCGATTAACTCTCTCTAACACTGATAAACTGCCTTTATCATATGGAACGATGCGAATTATGTCTTTTGACTTTTAGTGAGCTTTATGTTCTATCATGACCAATTTCATGACATTGTTATCTTATAACAATATTAAGGGATTCTCAACATTTGGAATCACCTTTGGCTCAATTATAATGTGTGCATTTATATCTATATACTTTGGTTTATTGTAGCATTATTCAAGTTATTATTCTCAACATTTCGTTGAATCGACCACAATCACTTTTATTTTGAAACATTTTCAAATTAAAGATTTTAACTTGAATTTTATCATTGACATGTTATACTCAGTATCACTTAAAAAAGTTTGTGTCCAAACGTTCCATCATAACGAGTTTGTTATTTCTATAAACAATTCTCTAATATTTCATAAATACACGAGAACACCTCAAACAACCATTTAGTGGTATCAATTTGGATTTTATATTTGCTCCATGTATCAAATACATAAAAAAAACACAATATCATACACAACATAACGTGTATGATAATTCCTATTGCTAATGCATAAGGAATCCAACTTACATGTTCTCCTTTTAATAGGGTGCTCTTGTATATCGTTTTGGGACAATCCCTATATCTTTTATATTCACCATAAAAGACATCATTTACAATCCAAAATTGAGTATTAAAACAACTAAAGTTGATTCTAATACAAGCATATTGTTAAAATCAACAACGTGTTGTTTACTTATAGTTTAGAAACATCAATGTACCTTTTAATGTTCTTTCTTATGAACACACGCTTCCTCTGCACTTTGATTGAAAAACAAACTATTTGATATTTCTATCAAAATACTTATTCAATCTTGATGCTTATCAAATGATACATCCGTATCATTTCTTGGATCATATCCAAAGACTCACAAACCCAATATCACTCCCACCGACTTCGAGGCATTTTTGGTTAATATGTGTAAACGGCTTACTCTAAATCATTATTTAGAATTTTCTGTTTCAATACATAAGTACCAAACACTAAGTCTTATCAAGCGATAATTTTGTGAGTAAATATGAATTAACTTGAGCATGTTGAATACCGAATCTGTTATGCTAATTTCAACAATTGAAATTTTCATATTATTCTTATCAACATTGCTTATTTAATTCAACCACATTAGTATTTCCAATAAAGACACAATCTCGGCCGATGGATCACATCCCTTTGGTTACGACCACCAAAATCATATTTTGATAGCATACTTGGAATTCTTTCAGATCTGCGCATCATACCATATAGAGTCAACAATCTTAATGGTTTAATTGAACAACTGAGGGTAATATATATTTTCGAAATTAATAAGAAACTCATAGTTTCTCTTCGATGTATGAGAATACTTATTAGACATTCTAATGCTATGTGTTCATTTAGGTTAGTTAATTTCACTTCATCTAATATAATCAGTTCTATATATGGATCAGATCCAATTCCATTTAACCACCAAAAATTTCTCAAAGAAATTCCTTCACAATGAAGTTGATATATCTTGAAATAACAATTGTTTCTTAGTGCAAATAGAATAGGGATTCATAAACGCTTTATGAACCATTTTATTTATAAAACTGATTTTAGTTTACAAAAATTATGTTCAAAACATAAATATGTCATTTGACGACAGACCTTTCCAAAAAACTTTTTGGAGATTCATACAAGATCCCTCATAAACAATTATTACGTGCAATCTTTCGACTCGCACAACCTGCCAACTCCTTGGCGTAGGATATGTTGGGATTTCTTACAAACCCTTATCTTGTTTGATTTTGTAAATTGCTGTTTAGATGAAATAATATCAACCTGGTGTACTAATCTTAAGTACATGACCATATAGAAAGAAACTAACTCAACTTCACTCATAATTAATCGTAAATTGTCCAAAAATGTCTGATAACTCCTTATCGATGCATCATTATGTATCACATGGATGAGTGATTTTGAGATTGAATCTATATTCATTTTTAGGTACATTTGGAACTCTTTCCAATACACTCACTTATTCGACCAAATCAAATCATTTTATCCTATTGCATGTTATTTTATTTACTTTTCTTTTATATTATATGATTTTATCATAAACTTGCTACATGTGTATCCAATACATATGTACATGTTGGTAATAAATCATTTATGAATATAACAAAGTATGTGGAACCCTTTTGGTATTAATAAAATTGTGATTGCATACATCAATATGTATTAATTCAAAGAGTTTATCAACTCTTATAATGCTCCCACTGAATGGGTGCATAGCCATTAATTGTTTAAGATATAATTAACCTGTATCATATGATTCATAATCATATAGTAAAATTATTTATCAAAACTACGGCTAAGTCTATAATTCAAAAACAACTGTAAATAATATTAGATACATATGTATTTTTGTTGCATCACTTTTACTATGAAAACAAATTCCATAATATAATTCTATTTCATAATGAATATTCATAATACTCATATTGAAATATAGTTATATCTATTTTTCAGTCAATACCAAAAATACACATTATTTCACAAATAATGTTCGGTACATTTTACGGAAACAATTTTCGCAATTTGATGCAATCATTAGGTGCTATATGGCTTGCTCCCACTATTTTCGCCAATACTATAATAGCGTACTAATTTAGAGGTCCACCATTCACTTAATATTGTTAATATTGTTTACTTATTTCATATGCTACAACTAGTTTATATAGGAGAATTATTTGATCAAATATCTTCAACTCAAAGAAATAAATGTTATAGAAAACAATTTTCTATATGAAAATACATTTTGGAATAAAAAACATATTTCATATTCCAATATTAAGTATCAGTTATTATTACAATTCTTGTTTCCAATGTTTCTCTATGAAGCAAAAGTGACTATTCATCCTCTTCATTGCAACTTTACCTTCAATTACATCTATTCTTATACATTCGTTTTTCTTTCAAATGGTCAAACTATTCAAAAGAAAACCTTACTGTAATATCATAACAAACCTTTTACAAAAGTGCATTCGATTATTCTTAACATTTAAGACATCAAATATGTTGCACTTTATGTAAACCGATCAAGATGACATTTCAACGATCGAGTTCTTAGATGTATCTCGTAGTTTATGGTCTTGTGTTACATTGACACAATATGATCCTTTTGAAATCATTCAAGTTGAATACATGATCTTAAAATACCGTTTATTGGCTTACTTCGAACGAACTAACTTCATCGAAATATTGTACCCCACAAACTATGACAGTTCACCATATAACATTTATATGTGAAAGTACATGGTTCAAATATCCATAGTCTTGGATTGCATTTAGAGTTCAAAAACTCATAAAATGCAATACACAGTCTAAACCAAATAAACATATAAGTGACCAACTTACGAATGTATTAAGTAGTTGAAATTGGGCACTTGCATGGGTATAGAAACATTATATAACATGCAATTAGAATTATTAGTAAGTATATATGATATTTTTATTTGTCAACTTTCAATTCAGTTTGTTTATATAATGTTAATTGACAAACGTTTTATCAATCATGTTAAATGCACAAATTTATCATTGTTGATAATTATAACATTATATAACATATGTTCTTACAATATTCGAAAGGTTAAATGTTACCATTTCATTTTTTTTAATAAGGCTCCCACTAGTCTTTTATATTTCTCCAAACCCTAAGATGAAACATAGAAGTCTTACAACTTCACTAGTGGGTGTTAGGACTTGTTTGTTTTGGTATTCTGACCTTGAGTTTGCTCAACAAATCATAGCCCTACAAACGATGGATAACTCCTTATCGGTTGTATCATATACAACTCCTAATCCATTTTTCCTTTTTCTAATCTCATTTCGACCTTGAGTTTGCTCAACAAATCGAAAGAGATTATTCACTCATACCTACCATATTGTGATGGCCTAAGTATAGTATATGTACCTTGAGTTTTCTCAACAAATACATATAGTTATCTTACCTCATCTATTCAATATATTAATAATACTACGCATAACATCCCTAGCTTGATTTTGCTCAACAACTAAGGAGTATGTAAGTAATTTATTAATATATATATGGTAGAGGACAACATTATATTGAAGATTCATAATCTTCAATATATATTGAGTGATATCGACTTATAGAATAATATATTTCTTATGAAATACCCCAGCGGTTCAAGTGTCAAACACATCAAAAATCATGGTATATGTACATTTACATATGTATTTATTTCTCAAGTCTATTTGGGTTTCTTTAATGTTCCACATTTAGTTTATACACATATCATATAAGTTTTGTTGTTATATAACTTTTATATTTCATATTACTTATATGATAGTCTTACGTATAATATATCATTAGTTAAATCTTATCTAATTAATTTTAATCAATTAACTCTTTAATTAATTTTATCCAATATAACTTTTATATTGGACATATCTACTATAATGTTTACAGTGTGTACTATAACCTTTATACTGTAACACACATATATCATATATATGTGTATTTTATTTAATTAATTAATCTTTAATTACCTTATTCAATTAAACAATTTTTATTAAAATTTATTAATTTCAAAATTTATCTTGTATACATACACGTATACTTATGTTATCTTAAATATTTTAAAATAACATAACATATATCAACATATGTAATAAATGCATATATGCATTAATTAATTAACATATTTAATTTATTTATTTTATTAATCTTATTAATAAATTTAAATTTTATAATTATTATGATACCAAGCTGTGACGCCCCACCCCGAGACCCACACTAACAAAGAGTATTACTAGGTAATACTGTCTGCTAGTGCAGAGAATAGGGCTGGTTAGGAGCGACCATCCGTGAGTCTTGCATTAAACAAGTATCAATTACGTCGATTTAGTGCTCTTCTTTTACCTCATGTAGAATCGACATATTTAATTCTTGCCTAATACAATACTACGGTGGCTGGAGGATCAATCTAGAACAAAACATAATTATAAAAGTAACACAGAACAGCAAACACACAGCTATATACACAGATACAACTATAGTACAATACATAGTGTCACATAAGAGTAAGTGGCTATACAAACCACATATATATATACACACACACACATCGAGTCAAAAAGAATACAGTACATATCAGAGAATATAAAATAGAACAACTACACTACTAGACCAAAACACGCCTAAGTGATCAAAAAGTGATAGGTAGTCCATACGCGGAAGATGGATAACTGGAATCTACATCAGGTGCTAACCTGTAAAAACTCAGTCTGACCCGAGTATAAATACACGGGTCAGTCTGGCTAAAATAGAGTAGTTAAGATATAATAAGTGAAAGATAATATCCCAAAAGGTATAAGGGTTTCCATCGATAATAAATATGCTAAGCATAAAGGCTAAGCTAACGGTATGTAATTATATATATAACACATGAAAACAAGATGGAAATTATCACAATAACAACATGTAGAACCCGTTCAAGAGTTGGAGTCAACAGGAATGAAATCACCCTAAATAAACAACATGATAGCACTTAGGCTATATAAATAAACTAACATTGGCAACCATGGTGAAAACATTCATAAATCATATAAATTCTAGAAATCAATGTAAAGAAATCTAGAAAAGCAACAATGTAAAGAATAGGACCCAACGGTCAAAAAATTAGCCTAGCAGCTATATATGTAGAAAGGACCCAACAGTCCAATAAGAGGCCCAATAGCCTGCCAAGTACTATTTAAAGGAGACCCAACAGTCTCAAATAGGACCCAACAGTCCGTGATTAACCCAACTGATTTATATATTTATATAGGACCCAAAAATCCAAGTACTAGCAATAACAACAACAAGATGTGTCAAAGACTCTCAAACAGTAATCCGAATAGTGACAATGGTGTAGCTTCAATAGAACGAATCTGGAATTAAACAATATAGCAAACCTACGTATCCCATACCACATGGTTTGTCATATCGTTTAAATCACTTCCTCGTTCTCTCGAAGAGTGCAAAAATGTGTATTTTTATATAGAAAATACTTGCTTCGAGAAAACGAGTTTTTAAAACGATTTTGAAATCATTTGGAATTTGTTTCTTTGAAAATCTCTATATTTTGGAAAATATTGTATATTATATAGCTTTGAGATCATTATAATTTTAAATAACTTAGAAACATTTATCCCAAAGTAATAATTTATATGCAGTAAACCTTTTAAAAATCGGTTTATTAAAACGTGCAGTGTCAACAAATTCACGAAATCATTCTAGAACTCGACATACGAAAATCACCTAAAACATCACCAATCCAAAATACGAATAAGTGGTAATGTTGGCTCTTCCATTTTAGGATCGAGACGATCAAAAACAACATCGAAATTTACTTCAGAAATCCATGTAAAACAATTCAGAAATTTTCAGCTGCAGCAAAACATGCTCCGATTCAAAGTTCCAAGCTGGTTTTTAAATGGTTACAGAGGTCTAAAAGCCTTGAAATTTTACAGGCATATAGGGAAAAAACTCTACTTTCAATAAAAAAAGATAAAATCGAACAAGAAATGGAAGAGATATAATGTCACAAAGTTGAAATCACAGCCAGATTTTTACTGTAAACAATTGGAGCAAAACATGCTATGTTTCAAAGTTCCAAGCAAGTTTTCAACTAGTTACAGAGGTCTAAAAGCCTTGAAATTTTACAGGCATAGAGTTCAACAACTCTACTTTCAATAAAAAAAGAATGGATACAATCGAACAAGAAATGGGAGAGATATAATATGTGACGACTCGGGTTTTGCCCGCTCGAAAATCAACATCCGTACTTCACATTGTACTAGAATGCCGCAGATTCGACCGTTCAAATCCGATTCGCCGGAGCTATAACAACATTAAGTAAATAACACAGCGGAAGAAAAGAATAATACATTGATATACAATATCTGATACAACAGAGTGATACAATGAATATCAATATACATCAGAGATATGATACAAGAAATAGCAGCGGAAAGAAAATAGATAACACCAGCAGCGGATAGAATATCTCCAATAGAGTGCTCCAATCCATAGCTAGCTCCAGATAATCTACTCAACCTGAATATCTGAAAGGACCCAACTCTAGACTGCCCGTGTGGAAAATAGTGGGCACCCAGAGTTTAGGAAGGGAACAATAAACTCCGGATCAGTCATGGGACTGGTGTGAGCAACA
This sequence comes from Allium fistulosum, assembly GCA_030737815.1. Lineage (NCBI taxonomy): Eukaryota > Viridiplantae > Streptophyta > Magnoliopsida > Asparagales > Amaryllidaceae > Allium > Allium fistulosum. Next base: position 169,516,000 of record CM060904.1, on the reverse strand, counting down.
AAAACAGTTCATCTTTAAACAAACACAAAAGGCTTTTAAACGTTGAAATCCGCAATGCTTTTGGAAAATGAAACTACCATAAGACCTCCCGCCACACACACAATGCAAACGCAGAATTGGAGGAGATTTCTTCTTATGATAGTCAAAGATGCTTACTACGCAAAATCAATTGGATATTATTATTAGTGCATAGTGCAGAAAACATTTCGAAAGTATAATATTAATCTTAGCCAGCATAGACATTTCGAACTATGCCTACTATAGCTACCATCTAAACAGTGGGGCGCCACCATAAGTAAATGGCAGGTTCTACAACTAATACCGTACAAGTTCCGTATTGGGAAATGGATTTCCAACAAATGGTCAGGCTAAGGAACTTCCTATGCCACGAAGGAAACGCCTCTGGCGGGACGCTCCGAGAGACAAACTGCTCTCTGCCAACAAGGCCGGGTTACCCCTGTAACAGGTAACTCACGAATATGCCACCTCCCGGTCCTTTGGGACCTTTATCCGAGCTCGGTATCCAACATCACACATCGTAAAGAAAGTGTATCCGCATGAGTAAGTATCTGGGCTCCATACCATGATACCACCCCTTTCCAGAAGGAAATGACATACCCTAAAGGGCACGACCCTCATAACCTTGCCGCAACATTCCTGTTTCGACCATTTCCGGGTAGTGAGGCCCTGACGAAGTCTCGTCCACAAAGCTACACTTTTTCAAAAAGCCATGCTTTGGGTCAACAGATGATCAACCTATGATCACAAAGATAAATGATCAAACAAATGATCATATCACAAATGATCAAACACTGATCATCACACAGCAACACTCAGCATGTCACATTACCAAATTGGGAATATATCGCTGATAAATTTCAACTACATAACCTCTGAGCTCGTACGTCTCAGAGAAGGGTGTTAAGCTAAGAGAATAAATTCTCCGCCACCAACAGAAATGTATTTGAAAGAAATCTCCTTTATATCTCAAAGTGTAATGTCAGACATACAATCCATACAAGTCTGTTCCGGGATCGAACAGAACCGAAGGCACTTCTCACGAAGCCCTTGCAAATCCGGATAATTTCCAATCACGTCCGGACTTCCCGTCACTAAGGGTGATAAAACCTCTATATCGGGGATCAACCGATGCAGAGTAACTCGACGGTAATCCTTCCGTTTTCAAAAATATCCGGTCTTCAACACCGGTCTTCAAATGCTATCCATATACGACGTATCACATATTCGGAATGGGTTATACGACCCAAAGGTCCTCTCCCGGCTAAACCGAATAGTGAGCGAAATATTCGAAAATCATATGGATATGGGATTTCAATTAAGTCACAACTTAAAACCCAAACTTTCCATTTGAATGGTTAAAACAAATTACCATTTACATCTTTTTTAAACAAAAAGATTCATTTCAACAACCCTCAACGGTTTAAACAATTTTCACACTTTAATCTTTTAAACAAAAGATTCATTCACAGATTTTCCAAATTAATTTCCATTTCAATTTGATTAACTCGTTAAATCTTTAAATCAAAGATTTAACTTGTAGCTTTCAAAACAATTTCATTTCGAATGGTTTAAACAAAACATCATTTTAAATCTGTTAAAAATAAACAGATTCAATTCATAGCTTTCAAAAAGAATTCATTCTTAACTTGGAAAACCATTTTTTCAATTCAAACTTGAAATTCCTTTAATTAACCTGGAATTTCATTTCTTATCTGAAAGCTTTTATTCTTTTAAAAACAACAGTTTCATTTCAGAAAATCTGATTCATTCATACGAGTTAAAGTCTTTGGGTTAAATCCAAATTCTCAAAATTATACTTTTAAATGGTTTAAATTCAGATAAACACATTCATAACATTTTCAATCCCTAGTTTCAAATCATAGGATTCAATTTCAAACTTGAATTCAAATTTAATCAAATTATTTAAATTTTCAAAACTCGATTAAGTTATTCAAAATAACTTTTATCTTTGAAATTCCATTTCAAAAGCTTTTCACCTTAAAACCCGAATTTCTAATTTCAAAATCAATTGAAATTAAAATTTCAATTTCAAAAACATCAAATTTAAATTATCTGTGACTTAACCGATTTCCACGTGAAATCCATATTTGTGTGTGTAAAGTGTAGTCCAGGGGTTTCACACAATAGTGCAACACAATGAATCATCACATATCAGAATACAGAAATATAGTTCGATAAGCGGTATAAGAACAACGCTTATCGTTCATTCACAGATCATGAATATATATAAATTTTAGATAAATAAACTACAGTAAAGATTACACACAAATCAGAATATATCACAAAGCATCATAGATCAGAATATCAAACAATTCAATCATCCAATCAAATCCAAATATTCATAAGTAAGGTCAGTTAATTACCTGATTTATTCAAATTAGATTAATCACTTATGAATTTCTAATCCGGGTTAATTAATCGTTAATTAATTACAAACCAATATAATTAATTATCCTTTAAATCATTTATTAACTAACCATTAATAATTAATTAATTATTCTTAAATTAATTATCCTTAATTAATCACATTGATTAATTAGCCCTTAGTTTATTATCTTTCCTTAATCACCTTCATTAATTTATAATTCCTTAATTAATATCAACATATCAAATTTAAAATAAACTTGTATTTATATTTCATACTTACTTAAATCATTTATTTCATTAAACCAAATTTAGAAATAAAATTTGAATATGATTTATTTTAACAAAATAACTTGAACATTTAATTTATACTACTTTTAAAATCTTTTGAAAAAAAATCATTTCAAACATATTGAGTCAAATTAAACAACTATTTACTTACAACTTGTTTGAATACTTAGAAACTTGTTCCAGCTTTAAATTTCAATCCTAAAATGTGATTTGCTTTAAAATTTTCAAAACCCAGGTTGCTTAAACAACAACCCGAGTACATCCCCACAAAACACGAAGCCTGTCCCGTGTTACTCGCGAGAAAACACGCGTACGTTCCTGCTTCGAGTCGCCTGGCAAACATCACGAGATTTTCCCCGAGTCGCTTCCTTTCTTCTCCAAACAAAATCTCGCCTGTACACAATCGTACACTGGTGCACGTGCACCGTCCATCCCAACAACTCCGACCATTATGCCGATCGCCGATCAGTCACACTCGACCCCGTCAACTCGTTCCTCAACCCAGATCGAACGAAACTCGTTCGAATCCAAATTCGAACTTCCAGCTCGAACTCCACTAACATGTCAACATCTCATTTCCCATCCTCCGACCATTTGAGGACCGCCACCACCGGCCATAGCCTCGACTAACTCCCCTCTACCGAACCCCAGATCATCGCGACACTTGATCGATCCTTGACGTTGAACGAGACGAGAAAACACAGCCCACTAAAATTAGGTCTACAGAAAAGAAAGCCTCGTCGCCGCCACCACCGTTGACTATCGACCACTGCCCCATTTTTCCTAGCTTCCCTGTTCACTCCTCTATCCCCAGACCAAGACTCGACGTCTCCGATCAACTCGACCACCCACGGCAACCCAAAATGCCCAAATCCGACCATCTCGAACTGCTACTCAACCACTCCACTAAAAATTGTGATATTTGTTTTAAAAATCATATTTTTTTTATATAAATTCATCTCACATACCTGAATTTATAAATCATAACCATTGATTTTTGGCCAAACTTAAGTTTTCCACTGTGTTTTATAATTCCAGAAGCAATACTAAGTTGTTTCAACTTATAAATATTTTTAGCACTTAGCTTAAGACCAAACAAACAATATTTGTTTACATGCCATGTTCAAACAATTGCTAGATCATTTGATGGTGGTTTGTTTACATATCTACTAGAAAGAGAATAGCCTCAGGCAACAGGCTTAACAGAGTATCAGGTGTACATACAGATGTGCAATATATATATATATACAAACAGATATATTCTCACAGGGAAAACATGCTCCTATATAACTTAAGTTAAATTTTTAAATAAAAAGTTACTCACTTGCTTTGCAGAGAAGAACAGAGCACGGTTTCTTTGCAAACAGTTTTGAATTTGAAAAAACTGGAAAGTGTTTTCACTTTAATCTTCAAATCATCTTGCTTCTGTTTAGTTGTATGCTTATTTAAGATTTAAATGGAAGTTGTATTGCAGTTTCTACTTGCTCGAATTGGAAATGAAAGGTGATAAGAGAAAAATAGCTTACAGGTTGAAGTATAAAACAGGTTACAGGATATAACATATTTTATACAAAATGGTGTACAAGTTTGTACAATTATCAGAGATAATTTTATTGTTGGTGGCTGAAATCACATTTTATACACTCGAACAGATTTTGCTTGCTGAAAGGAAATGAGAGCATTAAATGTTATTTGTACTTGATGTCCTCATTTTATACTTATCTTATATTTTTCTTTCTATACTTGCCTGAGTCTTCATCTACAAGCCACAAGCCTATTTTATATTTTTCTTTGATTACTTACTTAAGAAATAGTTTATTATTAATCATTTCTAATAATTTAAATTTATTAATTTATAAATAAAAGTAAATCATTCTTTAATCACCTTATAAATCTTTAATTACTTAATTCATTATAAATATAAATTTGTTAATCCTTCTTCATAACTCCTTTTTAAACAGTTAATCAATAATGATCATAAAAATTTGTTTCAAGGGAATATAACTTAAATTCTTTTATTCTGGAGTTTGCAAACAGTTTCGCCCAACATCAACAACCCGAGAATTCCCCCAGATCTACTCGAGTGGCCTCTCGAGTTTCCCACCAAATCTCACGGGTTCTTCTTCTCCCCTCTCATTCGTTACTTCTTCTTTTAATTTCTTTAAAACTTAGTTAAATTTTTAAGTTGAAATATGGGAATACGACTATCACTCGCGTTCTACTCGTACCCATACCCGAGTTTCCCACCAAATCTCACGAGATTTCTCGAAACGAACTTCTCCTTCCCCAATCATACGAACTGATGCCAGTTCAATCCTTGTGCACGTGCACAAGTCGTTCTCGCTGCCGCTTCCCCTGACGATCCTTCAGACACCTCGTCGAACCACCACCAGGACGACTCCGCCCCACGAAACTGCACCATGAAGCTCCAACCAAAATCGAGCACTCTCGAACTCCACCTAGTAAAACAACTCCGACCAAAGCATCCTCGTCCAGGTGATCCCGACCATCAGATGACATGAAAATTCGTGTACACCTCGACGAACTCCTCCGCCACCATATCCCGGAGTTTCGTTGCGCTCGATCACCCACACTGGCCATGGTGATCGAACTTTCGTTACCCAGAAAACTAGGGCTCCAGGAAGAAAACAATCGCCACGTCTTCCACGACGAATTCCATCGCGATTCAGTATTTTTCCTATGTTATACGATTACTCCTCCATCGATATGCAGAACCCCAACCACCACCTCTTCACAGATCATCAGAAATCTCCTCGCAACACTTTTCTGATCAAATCCAAACTGCTCCCGAATTCAATCACTAAAAATTTAGATTTTAGTGTTAAAAATCCTATTTTTGTATAAGCAATCCATGTGTATATCTGAATCTAAGAGTTTTGACAGTTGGATTTTGACTTGGTTTAGTGGTGCTCTGTATTTTCTTTGTTTTCAGAGGCAACTCAAAGATGTTTTAGTTTAAAATAGTTTGTAATCTAAAGTCCATGGTATAACAACCTATATTGTTCTAAACTAAGGTAGAAGTGAAGATTGAATCATGGGTAATTGATTTATAAATGGGTTTAGGACCTGTAATTGAAAAACAGTGAACATCCAGACCATACACAAAGCATGTACATACATATATTCACAGAGATAAAAACATATTCACAGGCATATTTATATCTGGAGAATGATCATGTAATTCAACTATATACTTATATTTAACAAAAACATTTGTTACTCACCGTGGTTTTGAAGAAGAACAGAGTTGCTTTTTCTTTTGAAACAGGAGTGTGAAGATTTGCAAAGTTGAAACCTTTCTTCCTAATTCTCTGGTTTGATTTGCTTTAGTTTCAGATTGAAGTTGTTGAATTCATTTTCCAGTTGTTTGTATTGTTTACAGATGACATTCACTTCATTTTTTTATCTTCTTTCTTAGTTTATTTGAACGGAACAAAAATGAATTGAAAGATAAGAAGGCTGATATAAGAAAGGATGTGTACAGGGTTGTGTTAATACTGGTATAAGAGATGTACAAAAATATTTTGTTTATTTGTTAACCAGAGATATTTGTTTCAATTGGAGGCTAGCATTAATTACCACGTACAACTTATCTTCATTTGCAAGCCAAAGAGATTTATCTTTTCTACTTTGGTGGCTGCAGACCTCAGGTTTTGGTGGCTGAAGTAAATTGTGATGGCTTCATTAATTAAAAGTTGTACCAAAATATATTTTATGTCTTCATTTCGCTGTACTAGAGATATTTGCATAAATTAGGCTTGTTTTTCTTGTACCATTTTCCTAGATATATTACTTTGTTTGTTTGACTAGCTTGCTTTATTTTCCTTTCTAATATTTATTATTATCATTTATTATTAAACAATTTATTTACTATTTAAATTCAAACCAAAACATATATATATATCTACATATATATACAACATTTTAAATTTAAATGATTTAACGCATTTTCATTCGATTTCGGAGAAACTCGCATTACCTTAATCGATTCATTTCACAGTTTTAATTCAAAAATTAATTTAATTATCAATTTAAATTAAATTAAAATTCGGGGTCGTTACAGACTTCCCCCCTTAAAAGAATTTCGTCCTCGAAATTACCAAGGAAGACACAAAGATAGATGAAGAATGTTTTATCGAATCAAATTGAACATCTATTCTGCATTTGGCTTACCAAATCAGAATATCAATAACAGATACAAGAACGAATCTATTTGACACTTCACAAGATACTCGGGTTATCCAGATCTACGAAATATGCAATGGTATTGGTTAGTTCGAAGGAATAACTAACCATTCGTAGAATATATCCGGACCCAAAGAATAGATAGATATATGGATACGATTTCAAAGCTTTTAGTTTAAAACTAAGGTATACCTATTAACCATAACAATCAAAGCAAACAATACATCCAAACAAACAATTTTGGCCTTTTTGGAGTTTATGTCCCATATTTATATATCGAATTTATTCCTGGATCTACCAGAAACTATCGAAGAATTGAGAAAAGATGACGAACAAAATAGATTGATAGAGAAAAGATTGCTTCCTTGTTGTTACAGAGTATTGACCATTTATAGTCGTATTCTCCTGTCCCCTATCTCATCCTCTTCTTGCACTCATACTTACTATCAGTGAATAGCAAGAGAATTTATTGAGGCATTCAGACGGATATCTTAGAGATTACTCATTCTAGAGTTTACTTCACTCTATCTCTAATGAGCTACTTAACGTGTTATACTCCTGAGATAAAGTTCAACCTTAGCTCTGATACCACATGTGACGACTCGGGTTTTGCCCGCTCGAAAATCAACATCCGTACTTCACATTGTACTAGAATGCCGCAGATTCGACCGTTCAAATCCGATTCGCCGGAGTTATAACAACATTAAGTAAATAACACAGCGGAAGAAAAGAATAATACATTGATATACAATATCTGATACAACAGAGTGATACAATGAATATCAATATACATCAGAGATATGATACAAGAAATAGCAGCGGAAAGAAAATAGATAACACCAGCAGCGGATAGAATATCTCCAATAGAGTGCTCCAATCCATAGCTAGCTCCAGATAATCTACTCAACCTGAATATCTGAAAGGACCCAACTCTAGACTGCCCGTGTGGAAAATAGTGGGCACCCAGAGTTTAGGAAGGGAACAATAAACTCCGGATCAGTCATGGGACTGGTGTGAGCAACAAAAACAGTTCATCTTTAAACAAACACAAAAGGCTTTTAAACGTTGAAATCCGCAATGCTTTTGGAAAATGAAACTACCATAAGACCTCCCGCCACACACACAATGCAAACGCAGAATTGGAGGAGATTTCTTCTTATGATAGTCAAAGATGCTTACTACGCAAAATCAATTGGATATTATTATTAGTGCATAGTGCAGAAAACATTTCGAAAGTATAATATTAATCTTAGCCAGCATAGACATTTCGAACTATGCCTACTATAGCTACCATCTAAACAGTGGGGCGCCACCATAAGTAAATGGCAGGTTCTACAACTAATACCGTACAAGTTCCGTATTGGGAAATGGATTTCCAACAAATGGTCAGGCTAAGGAACTTCCTATGCCACGAAGGAAACGCCTCTGGCGGGACGCTCCGAGAGACAAACTGCTCTCTGCCAACAAGGCCGGGTTACCCCTGTAACAGGTAACTCACGAATATGCCACCTCCCGGTCCTTTGGGACCTTTATCCGAGCTCGGTATCCAACATCACACATCATAAAGAAAGTGTATCCACATGAGTAAGTATCTGGGCTCCATACCATGATACCACCCCTTTCCAGAAGGAAATGACATACCCTAAAGGGCGCGACCCTCATAACCTTGCCGCAACATTCCTGTTTCGACCATTTCCGGGTAGTGAGGCCCTGACGAAGTCTCGTCCACAAAGCTACACTTTTTCAAAAAGCCATGCTTTGGGTCAACAGATGATCAACCTATGATCACAAAGATAAATGATCAAACAAATGATCATATCACAAATGATCAAACACTAATCATCACACAGCAACACTCAGCATGTCACATTACCAAATTGGGAATATATCGCTGATAAATTTCAACTACATAACCTCTGAGCTCGTACGTCTCAGAGAAGGGTGTTAAGCTAAGAGAATAAATTCTCCGCCACCAACAGAAATGTATTTGAAAGAAATCTGCTTTATATCTCAAAGTGTAATGTCAGACATACAATCCATACAAGTCTGTTCCGGGATCGAACAGAACCGAAGGCACTTCTCACGAAGCCCTTGCAAATCCGGATAATTTCCAATCACGTCCGGACTTCCCGTCACTAAGGGTGATAAAACCTCTATATCGGGGATCAACCGATGCAGAGTAACTCGACGGTAATCCTTCCGTTTTCAAAAATATCCGGTCTTCAACACCGGTCTTCAAATGCTATCCATATACGACGTATCACATATTCGGAATGGGTTATACGACCCAAAGGTCCTCTCCCGGCTAAACCGAATAGTGAGCGAAATATTCGAAAATCATATGGATATGGGATTTCAATTAAGTCACAACTTAAAACCCAAACTTTCCATTTGAATGGTTAAAACAAATTACCATTTACATCTTTTTTAAACAAAAAGATTCATTTCAACAACCCTCAACGGTTTAAACAATTTTCACACTTTAATCTTTTAAACAAAAGATTCATTCACAGATTTTCCAAATTAATTTCCATTTCAATTTGATTAACTCGTTAAATCTTTAAATCAAAGATTTAACTTGTAGCTTTCAAAACAATTTCATTTCGAATGGTTTAAACAAAACATCATTTTAAATCTGTTAAAAATAAACAGATTCAATTCATAGCTTTCAAAAAGAATTCATTCTTAACTTGGAAAACCATTTTTTCAATTCAAACTTGAAATTCCTTTAATTAACCTGGAATTTCATTTCTTATCTGAAAGCTTTTATTCTTTTAAAAACAACAGTTTCATTTCAGAAAATCTGATTCATTCATACGAGTTAAAGTCTTTGGGTTAAATCCAAATTCTCAAAATTATACTTTTAAATGGTTTAAATTCAGATAAACACATTCATAACATTTTCAATCCCTAGTTTCAAATCATAGGATTCAATTTCAAACTTGAATTCAAATTTAATCAAATTATTTAAATTTTCAAAACTCGATTAAGTTATTCAAAATAACTTTTATCTTTGAAATTCCATTTCAAAAGCTTTTCACCTTAAAACCCGAATTTCTAATTTCAAAATCAATTGAAATTAAAATTTCAATTTCAAAAACATCAAATTTAAATTATCTGTGACTTAACCGATTTCCACGTGAAATCCATATTTGTGTGTGTAAAGTGTAGTCCAGGGGTTTCACACAATAGTGCAACACAATGAATCATCACATATCAGAATACAGAAATATAGTTCGATAAGCGGTATAAGAACAACGCTTATCGTTCATTCACAGATCATGAATATATATAAATTTTAGATAAATAAACTACAGTAAAGATTACACACAAATCAGAATATATCACAAAGCATCATAGATCAGAATATCAAACAATTCAATCATCCAATCAAATCCAAATATTCATAAGTAAGGTCAGTTAATTACCTGATTTATTCAAATTAGATTAATCACTTATGAATTTCTAATCCGGGTTAATTAATCGTTAATTAATTACAAACCAATATAATTAATTATCCTTTAAATCATTTATTAACTAACCATTAATAATTAATTAATTATTCTTAAATTAATTATCCTTAATTAATCACATTGATTAATTAGCCCTTAGTTTATTATCTTTCCTTAATCACCTTCATTAATTTATAATTCCTTAATTAATCTCAACATATCAAATTTAAAATAAACTTGTATTTATATTTCATACTTACTTAAATCATTTATTTCATTAAACCAAATTTAGAAATAAAATTTGAATATGATTTATTTTAACAAAATAACTTGAACATTTAATTTATACTACTTTTAAAATCTTTTGAAAAAAAATCATTTCAAACATATTGACTCAAATTAAACAACTATTTACTTACAACTTGTTTGAATACTTAGAAACTTGTTCCAGCTTTAAATTTCAAACCTAAAATGTGATTTGCTTTAAAATTTTCAAAACCCAGGTTGCTTAAACAACAACCCGAGTACATCCCCACAAAACACGAAGCCTGTCCCGTGTTACTCGCGAGAAAACACGCGTACGTTCCTGCTTCGAGTCGCCTGGCAAACATCACGAGATTTTCCCCGAGTCGCTTCCTTTCTTCTCCAAACAAAATCTCACCTGTACACGATCGTACACTGGTGCACGTGCACCGTCCATCCCAACAACTCCGACCATCATGCCGATCGCCGATCAGTCACACTCGACCCCGTCAACTCGTTCCTCAACCCAGATCGAACGAAACTCGTTCGAATCCAAATTCGAACTTCCAGCTCGAACTCCACTAACATGTCAACATCTCATTTCCCATCCTCCGACCATTTGAGGACCGCCACCACCGGCCATAGCCTCGACTAACTCCCCTCTACCGAACCCCAGATCATCGCGACACTCGATCGATCCTTGACGTTGAACGAGACGAGAAAACACAGCCCACTAAAATTAGGTCTACAGAAAAGAAAGCCTCGTCGCCGCCACCACCGTTGACTATCGACCACTGCCCCATTTTTCCTAGCTTCCCTGTTCACTCCTCTATCCCCAGACCAAGACTCGACGTCTCCGATCAACTCGACCACCCACGGCAACCCAAAATGCCCAAATCCGACCATCTCGAACTGCTACTCAACCACTCCACTAAAAATTGTGATATTTGTTTTAAAAATCATATTTTTTTTATATAAATTCATCTCACATACCTGAATTTATAAATCATAACCATTGATTTTTGGCCAAACTTAAGTTTTCCACTGTGTTTTATAATTCCAGAAGCAATACTAAGTTGTTTCAACTTATAAATATTTTTAGCACTTAGCTTAAGACCAAACAAACAATATTTGTTTACATGCCATGTTCAAACAATTGCTAGATCATTTGATGGTGGTTTGTTTACATATCTACTAGAAAGAGAATAGCCTCAGGCAACAGGCTTAACAGAGTATCAGGTGTACATACAGATGTGCAATATATATATATACAAACAGATATATTCTCACAGGGAAAACATGCTCCTATATAACTTAAGTTATATTTTTAAATAAAAAGTTACTCACTTGCTTTGCAGAGAAGAACAGAGCACGGTTTCTTTGCAAACAGTTTTGAATTTGAAAAAACTGGAAAGTGTTTTCACTTTAATCTTCAAATCATCTTGCTTCTGTTTAGTTGTATGCTTATTTAAGATTTAAATGGAAGTTGTATTGCAGTTTCTACTTGCTCGAATTGGAAATGAAAGGTGATAAGAGAAAAATAGCTTACAGGTTGAAGTATAAAACAGGTTACAGGATATAACATATTTTATACAAAATGGTGTACAAGTTTGTACAATTATCAGAGATAATTTTATTGTTGGTGGCTGAAATCACATTTTATACACTCGAACAGATTTTGCTTGCTGAAAGGAAATGAGAGCATTAAATGTTATTTGTACTTGATGTCCTCATTTTATACTTATCTTATATTTTTCTTTCTATACTTGCCTGAGTCTTCATCTACAAGCCACAAGCCTATTTTATATTTTTCTTTGATTACTTACTTAAGAAATAGTTTATTATTAATCATTTCTAATAATTTAAATTTATTAATTTATAAATAAAAGTAAATCATTCTTTAATCACCTTATAAATCTTTAATTACTTAATTCATTACAAATATAAATTTGTTAATCCTTCTTCATAACTCCTTTTTAAACAGTTAATCAATAATGATCATAAAAATTTGTTTCAAGGGAATATAACTTAAATTCTTTTATTCTGGAGTTTGCAAACAGTTTCGCCCAACATCAACAACCCGAGAATTCCCCCAGATCTACTCGAGTGGCCTCTCGAGTTTCCCACCAAATCTCACGGGTTCTTCTTCTCCCCTCTCATTCGTTACTTCTTCTTTTAATTTCTTTAAAACTTAGTTAAATTTTTAAGTTGAAATCTGGGAATACGACTATCACTCGCGTTCTACTCGTACCCATACCCGAGTTTCCCACCAAATCTCACGAGATTTCTCGAAACGAACTTCTCCTTCCCCAATCATACGAACTGATGCCAGTTCAATCCTTGTGCACATGCACAAGTCGTTCTCGCCGCCGCTTCCCCTGACGATCCTTCAGACACCTCGTCGAACCACCACCAGGACGACTCCGCCCCACGAAACTTCACCATGAAGCTCCAACCAAAATCGAGCACTCTCGAACTCCACCTAGTAAAACAACTCCGACCAAAGCATCCTCGTCCAGGTGATCCCGACCATCAGATGACGTGAAAATTCATGTACACCTCGACGAACTCCTCCGCCAACATATCCCGGAGTTTCGTTGCGCTCGATCACCCACACTGGCCATGGTGATCGAACTTTCGTTACCCAGAAAACTAGGGCTCCAGGAAGAAAACCATCTCCACGTCTTCCACGACGAATTCCATCGCGATTCAGTATTTTTCCTATGTTATACGATTACTCCTCCATCGATATGCAGAACCCCAACCACCACCTCTTCACAGATCATCAGAAATCTCCTCGCAACACTTTTCTGATCAAATCCAAACTGCTCCCGAATTCAATCACTAAAAATTTAGATTTTAGTGTTAAAAATCCTATTTTTGTATAAGCAATCCATGTGTATATCTGAATCTAAGAGTTTTGACAGTTGGATTTTGACTTGGTTTAGTGGTGCTCTGTATTTTCTTTGTTTTCAGAGGCAACTCAAAGATGTTTTAGTTTAAAATAGTTTGTAATCTAAAGTCCATGGTATAACAACCTATATTGTTCTAAACTGTCACGTACGGGAATTTTCGACTTTCGAAAATTCGACATCGATACTCACTTTATCGACTGCCGAGCAATCGAGTGCCGGAAACTCCAATAGTGAGGGTTTTAAGAAAAAGAAAAAGGTAGAAGAAGAAGAAGATAGAAGAAAAAGAGAAGAAAGAAAGAAGAAGAACAACAGAAAACACATCAGAACAGAAAACAATATCAGAATCTTACACATCGCAGCGGAACAATATATAATAGATAACACTAGTCTTTTAAAACAAAGAACTATATCAGTTTTTATACATACATCAATCAGAGTCAATATACAACTCAATACAACAAATGGACAGTTATATAAACTTGTCCTCATACAGAATACACAGCGGAATAAATACTATCAGATACAAATACTACGTCTCGCCATCCAGCTTATCTCCAAAGCTCCAGAATATCCAGACTATCCTGATAACATAACTCTAGGCTGCCCGTGTGGAAAATTTGTGGGCACCCAGAGTTTAGAAGGGAAACAATAAACTCCGAGTCAGTCATGGTGACTGGTGTGAGATCGTAAAACAGTTATTTCTTTAAAATAAACAACAGGTAAACTTTAAAGTCAATTCGCAATGCTTTTGGAAAATGAAACTACCATAAGACCTCCCACCACACACACAATGCAAACGCAGAATTGGAGGAGATTTCTTCTTATGATAGTCAAAGATGCTTACTACGCAAAATCAAATCATTGGATATTATTATTAGTGCATAGTGTAGAAAAATCATTTCGAAAGTATAATATTAATCTTAGCCAACATACGACCAGTATCGTATGCCTACTATAGCTACTATGTTCAATAGCAGGTTACCGCCACATTCCATAGCAGGTAATACAACTAAAACCGTACAAGTCACGTATTGTTTCTTTGGATTTCCAACAAATGGTCAGGCTAAGGAACTTCCTATCCACGATGGGTACGTCCCTGGAATAGACGACCCGAGAACCTAACCGGATCTCTGCCAACACAAGGCCGGGTTACCTCTGCAAAAATAGGTAACTACTGACACGCGTATGCCATCCCCCGATCGTAACCGATCTTCCCGAGGATCCCCGATTTCCAACAAACCACATAGATAATAATGCAGCAACCACATAGGTTAAGTATCTGGGCTCCATACCATGATACCACCTCTATCCAGAAGGAATGACATACACTAAGGGGCGCTACTCCCTAGAACCTTGCCGCATCCTTCCTGTTTCGACCATTTCCGGGGTGTGAGGCTCGACGAAGTCTCGTCCACAAAGCTACGCTTTCTCAAAAAGCCCTGCTTCGGGTCAAACAAAATGATAACCCTATGATCACAAAGATATAAGATCAAACAAATGATCATATCACAAATGATCAAACACTGATCATTTCACAGCAACACTCAGTATGCCACGTTACCAAATTGGGATATATCGCTGATAAATTTCAACTACATAACCTCTGAGCTCGTACGTCTCAGAGAAGGGTGTTAAGCTAAGAGAATAAATTCTCCGCCACCAACAGAAATGTATTTGAAAGAAATCAACTTTATATCTCAAATTGTAACGTCAGACACACAATCCATACAAGTCTGTTCCGGGATCGAACAGAACCGAAGGCACTTCTCACGAAGCCCTTGCATATCCGGATAAATTTCTAATCACGTCCGGACTTCCCGTCACTAAGGGTGATAAAACCTCTAAATCGGAGATCAGCCGATGTAGAGTAACTCGACGGTAATCCTTCCGTTTTCAAAAATATCCGGTCTTCAACACCGGTCTTCAAATGCAATTCATAACGACGTATCACATATTCGGAATGGGTTATACTACCCCATGGTCCTTTCCCGGCTAACCCGAATAGTGAGCGCTTATTTAAAAATAAGTGTGGCATTCAATTTCATCCAATTCACAACAAATACCTATCTAAAGGTAATTATTGATAGTCGGTTATTTAACTATCAATAAAGATGCGCAACATCATCAGATTCCAAATAATTTTCCCAAATTATTTATCTTCAAAAATATCTTTACTAGATATAAAATTTCCACACTTCAAAAATAAATCAACGTTTATTTTTAAACAACTTCCCTTTCTTTTATAAATTCCATAGTGAATTTATATTTCAAAATATCTACTGATATATGATTCTCAAATCGATTTCAAATATTCAATTTCAATTTATCTTTAAGAAGATAAAATCTCAAAACAGTTCATTTCATATTGGAAAAACATTTCCCTACTTATTTAATATTAAGTATTTCACAAATCATTTATTTTCAACCCTTGGAAAATATCCGATATACTTAAATCAATTTAAATATATATTCATTCTTTAAGGAAATCATTTATTATAACAACATTTATTTGAGTCAAAACGAATGTTACGTAAAACATCGTTACGACGACTCAAAATCACTAGTATAGGGATTCGGATTTTAGATAGATACATGAATCCCAATACCATACAAAAATATTTCCTTTCGGAAACCATTTACTATAACAACAGTGTTATAGTCCATCATTTCCTTAAATTCCTCGAAAAACGTCTATTTCAACAATAAAAGTTGAAATCTATGTATTCGATTCATAATACATTTTAAAACATTTTTAAAATGTTTAACTTCATTTTATAATATCACTTCTCCAGAACATATCCATTTTACTCAATAATATATTCACTGTCCAAAATCGTGAATATACTTCACTATCCAAATTCAACATTTCTACACATTTTATTTAAAAGTTTATCCACTGTCCAAAATCGTGGATATAATTCCTTTAATTAACTTCTACAATTCACTTATCAAAATAAGTGATTTCGGATTTATAAACAACGTTTATAAATCACAATTTTATATTTTATAACAACTTCAAGTTATAAATTCCTTTTATTATCCAATTCAATTTATAACTAAATTTTCTACCAAAAGTCCATTCTATAAGTTAAACACTAATAATTCGTTTATTTACAAAAATCGTTCTTTTAGGACTTCACAAATCATTTATCCTGTCCTTTATAAAACCCATTTTAACATCATTTAAAACGTCTTTAAAACTCCCTTATAATTTCATCACTTTGATTTATAAAAATCAAATTTTATAAATCTTATATATAGAGCTTTCATAATAAATTCAAAAATCTCTATTTAAACCATTTTATAAATAAATCGACTTTTATTTCAAAAACGACACTTCGGTTATATTTCACTAAAAATTATAACTTTTATAACTTTAAAATTTTACGTTTATAAATCGATTCAAAAATTCCATAAAACGTATATTTTCAAAAATCACTTTAAAAACCTTTTTTTTAAAGTAAAAGTCGTTATTTTTACATTTCAAAACTGAATCCGATGATGCGACAACATCAATTAGTCCATCACAACAGTCAATATCATATATCAATTATGATAACAGAATATATATCAATATCTGTAAATAAGTAAATACAGTTGAGGAATCCAGTTGGATCCCTCCAACCTGTTTCCCTGCATCCAAAGACGTTAGCACAATACCAATTCCGCTCCAGTACGGAATTATCGCGGTATATGGGTTTTATAAAAATCCGCTTACTAACGGCGCAATAGGGTCTCATCCGCTATACGAGGCGGGAAATCATCAATCCAATATATACATATGCCAATATGTATATATTGCTATATATATAATAGATATATCCTACTATATCTAATATCACATCCAAACAGTCGATCATCAATCAATAACTGTAAAAATTCCACATTCAATTTGAGTGAGAAGATCTCACCTTGATTTCAATTCTGATTTCAGCGTTTATTTCGAATAAAATTAAACGCACGTTTAATTTTACCCAAAATTCAAACTAGCTCCAAACGACTCCAATCCAATTTCATCACGTAGTATTCGACGATACGAAGCCAACGCTTTTCGTTTCGAAATTTTCCGACCTCACAGCAAAAAGATATGCAATTTTAAACATTAACGGATTTAATTTTAAATCAAAAATTACAAATTCTTTTCAAATCTAAACCTATGCAACATCTGGCCGTTCGTTTCCTATGTCTAGATCCCAGCCATACGCACGCTCTTCTTCCCCAGGCAAAGAAAATCGCGACCAAACCCATCTTTGCCGCCTCCAAACCCTAATGACGCGACCACCTACCGACCTCCAGACCTCATCATACCACTGCCAATCGAAAGCCCATCGCCATGCCTTCCTTCACCGTGAGTACGGCCAAGCTCGGTGGTCCCATGCCCTCTAGAAACGCGTGTGAATGGCAGCACTTCAAACTCGAATTGCCATTGATCCAAAGCTTGAATCTCGATCTTGACCGTTGAGAATATAGAGCTTGATACGCTCTACAAAGTTGTAGTTAAACGTTTTTGAAATTAGTTTGTGGATTAAGAGAAGATCGACGAAGAAGATGGTTGCTTTTCGGCCATTCATTTCGTTGGTGGCGGCCTGTAACCCTAGGCTGGTTTATTTTGCAAAATGAAAGTGAGGGGGTGCTTTTATAGAAAATTTCACGATTTACTATTCATCGAATTTTTTCGAACTCCGATTCGAGCGTGCCGGCTGACGTTCGTAAGGTTTACCCCGCGTTCCGAACACAATGGAACAGGTTTCGAAAGCTAATTCGATCGTCTGTGTGAGATATGGCAATAAACGATAAATTTAAATTAAACCGATTTAAATCGATTTCGAGGCATTTTGATTCGTACCGGACAAACGGTACATCCAAAAATTACGAAAATTGAAATCTTACAATAATATCACATTACGGATCCGATGAAACTGGTTTCGTCGAAATCCGACACTGTTTGAAAAATGACTATTTTAACTCGACGATTTAAAATTAAAACGATATCGATGCGTTTCGAGCTGCCACGGTCAAACGACAACTCCGATGGATACGAAAATTGAAATCCGATAATAACTAACTATTACGGATCAAATGGAACTAGTTTCGTCCAATTCTGAGACTGTTCGAAAATTGACTATTTTTAAATATCGATTCGAACGATTTAATTTCAAAACTGAACGAAACACTTTGAAATACAATTCTGAAGTTTCTATTATCTTCATTATTATCATTACGAATTTTAAAAGCTTTTGAAATATTTTTCTTCAGCTTATGATTGAAGATTCAAATTTTTTTTTTATTCGACATTCACCAGATTAAATTGTAAAATTTAATCGCCAATTTCAAAGTTATATCGGGGATTCAAATTAAATTATCATTCAAATATTTAAAATAAATTAAATATTCTCAATTTAATTTGTTCAAAATTCTGGGTCGTTACAGACTTCCCTCCTTAAAAGAATTTCGTCCTCGAAATTACAAGTTAGAAAGAAAGGTCCTTAACTCGTCTACTATTTTCCACAATTCAATAGTTTTATCAATTTTCAAAACAAATCTTTCTACTAAAGATTCGTTATTACTTCAACTAAATTTCTAACTTCAATTTTAAGTTCCAAACAACATTGTTTACTTCAAAATTCAAATTCGAGTTTAAATTCAAATTTTAAACTTTCAAAATTTCTCAAAAATTTTCTAACGCCCTAAATTTTCGAAAAATTTCGCCAGCGTCTCCTTTGCGCGGCTAATACGGTACGACTACAAAACGTCCCTACAAACTCTCAGATTTCAAAAAGAAAAAGAAAAAGCCAAGCGGCTAGAGAAATAAGTCATCAAATCTCATATTCGAATTCAAATACTTACCTTTTGTCGAGCCATTCAAATTTATCTTCGAAATTAAATTCCAATTCCATTATAACACCTGTATATCCTACTAGCCATAATATCTAGTTACATATATTCAAACCATTTTGCAAATTCTATTACAAAATTTCGATACCTACTTCTTATATCATTTTTAAATTCACTATTGAAGTTACATCATTCAGTTTCGTTCAATTTTCATTTCAATTTCATTTGAATTCAATTCACAATTTCAATCTAATTTGGATTCAATTTAACTTCTGAATATTGAATTTCATCGATTAACTTCCTTTTATTTCACACAATTCCAAATTCGTTTTCAATATTCAGTTTAAATCTTATTCACTTCATCCAATTAGCTTTAATGAATTTACACTTACATTCATTCTTCCATATCAATTTACTTTCATTAGATTGATTTACCTCCAATACATTTATTTATTCAATTGCTAATTCATTTAACATTTCAAGTTGAATTTCACTTATATAACTCAAGTTCATATTCATTTCAGTAATAAATTTTGATACCCAAAATCAAACTCATTCATCATTTCTTAAATTATATTCCCATTAAACATCATTTATTTCACTTTCATTTTCTCATTTTATAAGTTATACAACTTATATTCAATCTTTCAAAACCGTTTTTGAAAACAATTCAAATTATCCTTTGAATTTCCAAAACAAAAATCCCAAAATTTTCAAAACAACTTCCATTTAAACAATTTGGCAGCAATTCCTCTTTTGGAAACCCGAAAATGAATTCTAATGATGTGGCCACCATCATCAGGATTATTTTCCAGCGACCTAAAAGAGTTTAGAGCTTTTATCTATTCAAAACATTTTTCCAAAATCCTTTGAATTTCATTTTCAAATCAAAAATGATTTAACTTTCCAAATCTCCAAAATTTTCAAATTCTTTTCAAAACATTTCCAAATACTTCTCTGGAATTCCGTTTTAAATTACAAATCACTTTTATAATTTACATTCTTAAATTTCATTTGTACATGGATTTATTTCTTAACTTTGGAGTTACGATTTCAATTTCTTATTCAATTTCAATGATGATAATTCACTATTATTACTTCCTAACATCCATGCAACCATATACTATAGTAATTTACAGAAAATCATTCCTTATATATACAAAAAATAGTTTTGGGTAAAATTATTTCATTTACCCTATTTAAAACAATACTGTGCCGAATTGTTCTATATAAGTGTTTAGAGATCCCTATCGATAGAGTTGTACGGACAATACCGACCAGAATCCATATACCACTCAACAAACCAACCATCACAATATAAAACAATTTTATATTCACTAACAAATACGCACTCGTATCTATTATTACACTCAAACTCATTCTAGAGTACTGCTGACTCTATCTCTAATGAGTAACACCCAACAGAGCAGGGTTGTCGCTTAACCATATGCTCTGATACCACGCTGTCACGTACGGGAATTTTCGACTTTCGAAAATTCGACATCGATACTCACTTTATCGACTGCCGAGCAATCGAGTGCCGGAAACTCCAATAGTGAGGGTTTTAAGAAAAAGAAAAAGGTAGAAGAAGAAGAAGATAGAAGAAAAAGAGAAGAAAGAAAGAAGAAGAACAACAGAAAACACATCAGAACAGAAAACAATATCAGAATCTTACACATCGCAGCGGAACAATATATAATAGATAACACTAGTCTTTTAAAACAAAGAACTATATCAGTTTTTATACATACATCAATCAGAGTCAATATACAACTCAATACAACAAATGGACAGTTATATAAACTTGTCCTCATACAGAATACACAGCGGAATAAATACTATCAGATACAAATACTACGTCTCGCCATCCAGCTTATCTCCAAAGCTCCAGAATATCCAGACTATCCTGATAACATAACTCTAGGCTGCCCGTGTGGAAAATTTGTGGGCACCCAGAGTTTAGAAGGGAAACAATAAACTCCGAGTCAGTCATGGTGACTGGTGTGAGATCGTAAAACAGTTATTTCTTTAAAATAAACAACAGGTAAACTTTAAAGTCAATTCGCAATGCTTTTGGAAAATGAAACTACCATAAGACCTCCCACCACACACACAATGCAAACGCAGAATTGGAGGAGATTTCTTCTTATGATAGTCAAAGATGCTTACTACGCAAAATCAAATCATTGGATATTATTATTAGTGCATAGTGTAGAAAAATCATTTCGAAAGTATAATATTAATCTTAGCCAACATACGACCAGTATCGTATGCCTACTATAGCTACTATGTTCAATAGCAGGTTACCGCCACATTCCATAGCAGGTAATACAACTAAAACCGTACAAGTCACGTATTGTTTCTTTGGATTTCCAACAAATGGTCAGGCTAAGGAACTTCCTATCCACGATGGGTACGTCCCTGGAATAGACGACCCGAGAACCTAACCGGATCTCTGCCAACACAAGGCCGGGTTACCTCTGCAAAAATAGGTAACTACTGACACGCGTATGCCATCCCCCGATCGTAACCGATCTTCCCGAGGATCCCCGATTTCCAACAAACCACATAGATAATAATGCAGCAACCACATAGGTTAAGTATCTGGGCTCCATACCATGATACCACCTCTATCCAGAAGGAATGACATACACTAAGGGGCGCTACTCCCTAGAACCTTGCCGCATCCTTCCTGTTTCGACCATTTCCGGGGTGTGAGGCTCGACGAAGTCTCGTCCACAAAGCTACGCTTTCTCAAAAAGCCCTGCTTCGGGTCAAACAAAATGATCAACCTATGATCACAAAGATATAAGATCAAACAAATGATCATATCACAAATGATCAAACACTGATCATTTCACAGCAACACTCAGTATGCCACGTTACCAAATTGGGATATATCGCTGATAAATTTCAACTACATAACCTCTGAGCTCGTACGTCTCAGAGAAGGGTGTTAAGCTAAGAGAATAAATTCTCCGCCACCAACAGAAATGTATTTGAAAGAAATCAACTTTATATCTCAAATTGTAACGTCAGACACACAATCCGTACAAGTCTGTTCCGGGATCGAACAGAACCGAAGGCACTTCTCACGAAGCCCTTGCATATCCGGATAAATTTCTAATCACGTCCGGACTTCCCATCACTAAGGGTGATAAAACCTCTAAATCGGAGATCAGCCGATGTAGAGTAACTCGACGGTAATCCTTCCGTTTTCAAAAATATCCGGTCTTCAACACCGGTCTTCAAATGCAATTCATAACGACGTATCACATATTCGGAATGGGTTATACGACCCCATGGTCCTTTCCCGGCTAACCCGAATAGTGAGCGCTTATTTAAAAATAAGTGTGGCATTCAATTTCATCCAATTCACAACAAATACCTATCTAAAGGTAATTATTGATAGTCGGTTATTTAACTATCAATAAAGATGCGCAACATCATCAGATTCCAAATAATTTTCCCAAATTATTTATCTTCAAAAATATCTTTACTAGATATAAAATTTCCACACTTCAAAAATAAATCAACGTTTATTTTTAAACAACTTCCCTTTCTTTTATAAATTCCATAGTGAATTTATATTTCAAAATATCTACTGATATTTGA
Organism: Allium fistulosum; assembly: GCA_030737815.1. NCBI lineage: Eukaryota > Viridiplantae > Streptophyta > Magnoliopsida > Asparagales > Amaryllidaceae > Allium > Allium fistulosum. Next base: position 169,493,037 of record CM060904.1, on the reverse strand, counting down.
TTCTCAAATCGATTTCAAATATTCAATTTCAATTTATCTTTAAGAAGATAAAATCTCAAAACAGTTCATTTCATATTGGAAAAACATTTCCCTACTTATTTAATAATAAGTATTTCACAAATCATTTATTTTCAACCCTTGGAAAATATCTGATATACTTAAATCAATTTAAGTATATATTCATTCTTTAAGGAAATCATTTATTATAACAACATTTATTTGAGTCAAAACGAATGTTACGTAAAACATCGTTACAACGACTCAAAATCACTAGTATAGGGATTCGGATTTTAGATAGATACATGAATCCCAATACCATACAAAAATATTTCCTTTCGGAAACCATTTACTATAACAACAGTGTTATAGTCCATCATTTCCTTAAATTCCTCGAAAAACGTCTATTTCAACAATAAAAGTTGAAATCTATGTATTCGATTCATAATACATTTTAAAACATTTTTAAAATGTTTAACTTCATTTTATAATATCACTTCTCCAGAACATATCCATTTTACTCAATAATATATTCACTGTCCAAAATCGTGAATATACTTCACTATCCAAATTCAACATTTCTACACATTTTATTTAAAAGTTTATCCACTGTCCAAAATCGTGGATATAATTCCTTTAATTAACTTCTACAATTCACTTATCAAAATAAGTGATTTCGGATTTATAAACAACGTTTATAAATCACAATTTTATATTTTATAACAACTTCAAGTTATAAATTCCTTTTATTATCCAATTCAATTTATAACTAAATTTTCTACCAAAAGTCCATTCTATAAGTTAAACACTTATAATTCGTTTATTTACAAAAATCGTTCTTTTAGGACTTCACAAATCATTTATCCTGTCCTTTATAAAACCCATTTTAACATCATTTAAAACGTCTTTAAAACTCCCTTATAATTTCATCACTTTGATTTATAAAAATCAAATTTTATAAATCTTATATATAGAGCTTTCATAATAAATTCAAAAATCTCTATTTAAACCATTTTATAAATAAATCGACTTTTATTTCAAAAACGACACTTCGGTTATATTTCACTAAAAATTATAACTTTTATAACTTTAAAATTTTACGTTTATAAATCGATTCAAAAATTCCATAAAACGTATATTTTCAAAAATCACTTTAAAAACCTTTTTTTTTAAAGTAAAAGTCGTTATTTTTACATTTCAAAACTGAATCCGATGATGCGACAACACCAATTAGTCCATCACAACAGTCAATATCATATATCAATTATGATAACAGAATATATATCAATATCTGTAAATAAGTAAATACAGTTGAGGAATCCAGTTGGATCCCTCCAACCTGTTTCCCTGCATCCAAAGACGTTAGCACAATACCAATTCCGCTCCAGTACGGAATTATCGCGGTATATGGGTTTTATAAAAATCCGCTTACTAACGGCGCAATAGGGTCTCATCCGCTATACGAGGCGGGAAATCATCAATCCAATATATACATATGCCAATATGTATATATTGCTATATATATAATAGATATATCCTACTATATCTAATATCACATCCAAACAGTCAATCATCAATCAATAACTGTAAAAATTCCACATTCAATTTGAGTGAGAAGATCTCACCTTGATTTCAATTCTGATTTCAGCGTTTATTTCGAATAAAATTAAACGCACGTTTAATTTTACCCAAAATTCAAACTAGATCCAAACGACTCCAATCCAATTTCATCGCGTAGTATTCGACGATACGAAGCCAACGCTTTTCGTTTCGAAATTTTCCGACCTCGCAGCAAAATGATATGCAATTTTAAACATTAACGGATTTAATTTTAAATCAAAAATTACAAATTCTTTTCAAATCTAAACCTATGCAACATCTGGTCGTTCGTTTCCTATGTCTAGATCCCAGCTATATGCACGCTCTTCTTCCCCAGGCAAAGAAAATCGCGACCAAACCCATCTTTGCCGCCTCCAAACCCTAATGACGCGACCACCTACCGACCTCCAGACCTCATCATACCACTGCCAATCGAAAGCCCATCGCCATGCCTTCCTTCACCGTGAGTACGGCCAAGCTCGGTGGTCCCATGCCCTCTAGAAACGCATGTGAATGGCAGCACTTCAAACTCGAATTGCCATTGATCCAAAGCTTGAATCTCGATCTTGACCGTTGAGAATATAGAGCTTGATACGCTCTACAAAGTTGTAGTTAAACGTTTTTGAAATTAGTTTGTGGATTAAGAGAAGATCGACGAAGAAGATGGTTGCTTTTCGGCCATTCATTTCGTTGGTGGCGGCCTGTAACCCTAGGCTGGTTTATTTTGCAAAATGAAAGTGAGGGGGTGCTTTTATAGAAAATTTCACGATTTACTATTCATCGAATTTTTTCGAACTCCGATTCGAGCGTGCCGGCTGACGTTCGTAAGGTTTACCCCGCGTTCCGAACACAATGGAACAGGTTTCGAAAGCTAATTCGATCGTCTGTGTGAGATATGGCAATAAACGATAAATTTAAATTAAACCGATTTAAATCGATTTCGAGGCGTTTTGATTCGTACCGGACAAACGGTACATCCAAAAATTACGAAAATTGAAATCTTACAATAATATCACATTACGGATCCGATGAAACTGGTTTCGTCGAAATCCGACACTGTTTGAAAAATGACTATTTTAACTCGACGATTTAAAATTAAAACGATATCGATGCGTTTCGAGCTGCCACGGTCAAACGACAACTCCGATGGATACGAAAATTGAAATCCGATAATAACTAACTATTACGGATCAAATGGAACTAGTTTCGTCCAATTCTGAGACTGTTCGAAAATTGACTATTTTTAAATATCGATTCGAACGATTTAATTTCAAAACTGAACGAAACACTTTGAAATACAATTCTGAAGTTTCTATTATCTTCATTATTATCATTACGAATTTTAAAAGCTTTTGAAATATTTTTCTTCAGCTTATGATTGAAGATTCAAAATTTTTTTTTTTATTCGACATTCACCAGATTAAATTGTAAAATTTAATCGCCAATTTCAAAGTTATATCGGGGATTCAAATTAAATTATCATTCAAATATTTAAAATAAATTAAATATTCTTAATTTAATTTGTTCAAAATTCTGGGTCGTTACATAAACTAAGGTAGAAGTGAAGATTGAATCATGGGTAATTGATTTATAAATGGGTTTAGGACCTGTAATTGAAAAACAGTGAACATCCAGACCATACACAAAGCATGTACATACATATATTCACAGAGATAAAAACATATTCACAGGCATATTTATATCTGGAGAATGATCATGTAATTCAACTATATACTTATATTTAACAAAAACATTTGTTACTCACCGTGGTTTTGAAGAAGAACAGAGTTGCTTTTTCTTTTGAAACAGGAGTGTGAAGATTTGCAAAGTTGAAACCTTTCTTCCTAATTCTCTGGTTTGATTTGCTTTAGTTTCAGATTGAAGTTGTTGAATTCATTTTCCAGTTGTTTGTTTTGTTTACAGATGACATTCACTTCATTTTTTTATCTTCTTTCTTAGTTTATTTGAACGGAACAAAAATGAATTGAAAGATAAGAAGGCTGATATAAGAAAGGATGTGTACAGGGTTGTGTTAATACTGGTATAAGAGATGTACAAAAATATTTTGTTTATTTGTTAACCAGAGATATTTGTTTCAATTGGAGGCTAGCATTAATTACCACGTACAACTTATCTTCATTTGCAAGCCAAAGAGATTTATCTTTTCTACTTTGGTGGCTGCAGACCTCAGGTTTTGGTGGCTGAAGTAAATTGTGATGGCTTCATTATTAAAAGTTGTACCAAAATATATTTTATGTCTTCATTTCGCTGTACTAGAGATATTTGCATAAATTAGGCTTGTTTTTCTTGTACCATTTTCCTAGATATATTACTTTGTTTGTTTGACTAGCTTGCTTTATTTTCCTTTCTAATATTTATTATTATCATTTATTATTAAACAATTTATTTACTATTTAAATTCAAACCAAAACATATATATATATCTACATATATATACAACATTTTAAATTTAAATGATTTAACGCATTTTTATTCGATTTCGGAGAAACTCGCATTACCTTAATCGATTCATTTCACAGTTTTAATTCAAAAATTAATTTAATTATCAATTTAAATTAAATTAAAATTCGGGGTCGTTACATAATATCACAAAGTTGAACTCATAGCCAGGTTTTTACTATAAACAACTGGAGCAAAACATGCTCCGATTCAAAGTTCCAAGCAAGATTTCAACTAGTTACAGAGGTCAAAAAGCCTTGAAATTTTACAGGCATAGAGTTCAACAACACTAATTTCAATAAAAAAAAGAATGGATACAATCGGAAAAGAAATGAGAGAGATATAATGTCACAAAGTTGGACTCAGCCAGATTTTACCGTGAACGGCTGGAGCAAAACATGCTCCGAATCAAAGTTCGACAGTAGATTTATATAAGCTACAGAGGTCGGAATGACCTGAAATTTGACAGGCACAAAGTTAAACAACAATAATATCAAACAAAAAAAACCTAACTCCAATCGGATAAGAAGTGTGAGAGATATAAGCTCTCAAAATTGGAGTCACAACCTGTTTTTACTGTAAACGGCTGGAGCAAAACAGGCTCCGAGTCAAAGTTCGACAACAGATTTCTATAAGCTACAGAGGTCGGAATGACCTAAAATTTGACATGAATATAGTTCAACAATAATACTATCAATCAAAAAATTGTTTGACACAAATCGGACACGAAATGAGAGAGATATAAGCTCTCAAAGTTGGATAGAAGCACTGTTTTGACTGTAAACTTCAGAAATTAGAAAACTGAATTTAAAGCGAATCAAAATCAACACAAACATCGATATTTCTATGTAATCTTCATGTTTCAGTTAGAAAATGTGAGAATGCTCATCTTATAGTGATTTTGAACGAGTTAGAGTTGCAAGATGGTGTCTTTCCGGTCCAAAGAAGCTTCACTGACCTATAGAAGCTAGAAAAAGAACATGCAGACAAAGGAAAAGAATGTTACAGACAACATCTTTCTCAAACAGAAAATTGATGAAATGTTTTTATAATTTTGGTTTTGATTACCTATTATAATTTTGATTTACTAAATTTCCCCTTTGATTTCTCATTGATTTTGCTTAGATTTTGAAGCTAGATTTTGAATATTAAAACAAAGCAACCATGGTTTTCTTTTTCAGGAAGGAGAAGAGAAAATAAGTACTATACATACTCTTTTCTCATAACCGGAAAGAAAATTTTTTTATTGGGTTTGGGTTTGGGATCAAAACCACGCAATAGCACATATGTAAAACATTTTGAAAATATCATTATCCTTTCAAACATTTTGAAAACTTATGTAGTATTATAATTTTATAATAAACATGTTTTATTTTAAATTTAACTATTAAATTTAAAATCTTTAACATTAGTTTTCAAAACGATTTTGAAAATTAGCCCAAGGCCCAAATTAAGTTGGGCCTTTTCTATTAGGAGCAACCTTTGGGGTCACTTCACCTTTCGGGCCAGGCCGGTAACCAGGTAGGACAGGGTACTTGATTACCCAATTCCAATCCTAGACATTACCTTTCTAGACACCGTACTAAGTGGGCAAGCTTAATTAGTTAGCCCTAATATGACTAATTTAGTTCGCATAGGCTATTGGGCTCTGATACCATTGTTGGAACCGGACTAGCCCGCAGCGGAAGTTATAGGTGAATTTCAAAAAATTTACCCTATTGGATCTTTTATTGGGCCTATGAAGTCTAACTGAATTAGAACATTTCAAAATTTCATTTAAATAAAATCATTTATTTTATTTAAATTCAAATATATTAAGATATGAAATTAATTTTATTTGATTTAGTTTATACATAAATGTATCATATACATATATGTGTGAGTGCATGTGTAACATAATAATCCGTGAAAGGTATAATATGCCCATATGTAGATGTTAAGATTTACATCGCAACAGATATATTATCTCATTTTGTATGTCATGTATGTTGTCCAAATATGTGCATGTATATGTGTTACAATACACACACACACATGTATGTATAAATATATTATATATAATATATGAACATAAAACATTTATATATAGATAAATATATATATAAAGAGAGAGAATAATTATTAAAATTATTTATAACTCAAAATTAACTTAGTTTTGCAAACATAATCATTTTAGTATTTTAAGTTGTATATATTATGAATAAAATAATGTATTCATCCATAAATAATTAACATAAAATAATACATTGATGAAAATTCAAATTTCACAATTTTTGAAAATCTAGGATCATAAAATAGAGCATAGGAAAAATCTGGAGATTTTTCAAAGTTGAAATATTATTTTTAAAAACAAATACATTGATTTCGACAATAATTATTTAATATAAAATAATGTATTATTAAAATTAAAATTTTAAAATTTTAGAAATTATAAGATCATGAATGAAAGGTTACAAAAAAATTTGAATAATTTTTCAATTAAATTATCATTTTTAATAAATCATAAACAGTTTTTCCGAAATAATAATAATTATTAAAAATAATAAAATTTATTGAAAAATTCCTAAATTTTTTCTTTATGTTTCTGAAATGATATAATATATTAAAAAAAATATAATTGAATTTCTAATGTAATAATTATTTTATATATAATAAATAATTTAAAAATTCAATAAATGTTAATTTAAAAATATGAATATGTGTATGATAATTAATTCTCGAATTTGTTAATTTATATTATATATAAATAAGTGTACTAAAAATTTTAAATCACATATATATTATATATATCCATATATGCTATTATGAGAGAGAAATATACACTAATATATATATGTACATATATGAATTTATCAATAAATATATATAAAACAATTATTAGTGACAAAAATTGATTTTGTACAGTAAACAACATTTATCAAATAGTATAATAAACAAATTATGCATATAACCAAACTGATTTGTGACAACCACATCTACTTATAAAATCTCACTTAACTAAACATATAGTAGCAATATATTTAAACAGATATGAAATTGCTCATTATAGGATCATAGAATATAATTTAATTACTGCAATATGAATCAAAATTACCAATTTAATGATGACTTTGAATCCACGTTGAAGCAATGACTTCCCTTCCCGTTACAGTTCTTGATTTGTCAGATTGCAAGTCCGAAATCACTGACCTCTAACTATCGAATAGTATTATTTTAATATGAAATATATTTGAGAATTTTGGAGTGGATCGAGAGCTATGTTTTAACCAACAATGTAGAAGGTAATGGCAGCCAAAAACACACACACATGGATATATATATATATATATTTATATATATATATATATATGGTTGTATTAGAGAGAAACGAGGAAATTTTTTTACCCATTCTCACTTGATCTCAACCCATTATCTCCAAGCCAATTCCCTATGTTTTAGCCACCCCTACACCTTCCCAAAACCGAAATTTTGCAACCCTAATGATGGGCCTTAAACCCATCTAAGCCCAAGCCAAAATACTATGCAATTAAATCTAATTTAATCGCTTGTCGATGTTGTATATCGATCGATATATTTATAACTGTTATAAATATATATAACATTATTTATTTATCAAATCATATTCAAATTTTAAAATTAATATTTCATAAATATTAATTAATTTATAAGAATTATAAACTAATTAAATCATTCGGTATTAAGGGAATTCACCATTTCGGCTGTGTAACTCTTAGATGTAAATTTGGTCAGCGATTAACATCGAACTATTCTAATGTTAACGTTCACATGTCACTTAGCAGGTGGTGTGACATTATGGCCAAATTTATCGCTTACTCATTTTCGGTAAAATCCAATTTTAGTTTAATATGCATTACCAGGTTGTGACATTTGTTTACACCAATTCTCTTCGTCAAAACTATATCACTTTGGACTTATGGAATTTGGTAACGGTCAAAATTCCAACCTCATCCACATTCAACTTTATAGTCTAAATACAAAGTCCTTGGTTCAATAATAACAATTATAATTAACCGAAATGCTCTGGCCAGAGACTTTGACTTTGAGTTGACTTGAGTTGACCGTGATACAAACCTCATATAACTGAGGAGACGAATCCTCTCTTTAATAGTGCTTCACTTCCAATACTTCCACTCGACCCAACTATAGTCACTCGATGGATGTCATGTCATGGTTGGCTATAATCAAAGCGGAGCTTTCATATTGAAGATCCACAGTATTCTCAAGTCGAGAGAACTATGTAGATCAGTCACGTCGATATTTTCTGTTTGACCTTAGTTATTTTAACCAACAGAAAACTATCGAGTGAGTCGTTCCATAGTTATGCAATAACTATTAGTACGTAACCTCTATGTGCCCTCAGCAGTCATGAGTAATACACTGCCCAACATTGGAGAGCGTTACGTACTCCAGTCTCAACGGATACATCGATATCCAGTCTCGATGCATCTTGACTGGGAACATTTAAAATTGTATATTTGTTTCGTTGTGATAAATTACTGACGGTTACAACACTTTGTAACTACTATCATAAAATATACCATTTATGGATTTTTCTATTAAATATCACTAGAAGAAAAAGTATTTTTAGTTGCAATTATTAGTAGCGTTTGTAATCTAGTGCAACCAAAAAGTTATTTAAACGCGACCAATCGAAAGTTTTATAGAATAGAAAATAAAAAAATATGCCCATGAAATAATGGAGGAAAAACAAATTTAACGCGGTGCTCAATCTTTTTCAGTGGCCGCACAAAATCTTTTTCTCCTTCGTTCTTTCTTCTTCCACTTCTTAAAAAAACACTGAGCACCGCACAAAATCAAAATTAAAGCATGCCAGTCATCGCCGTCCCATCGTATCCCAGCATCTCCCATCATCACGCACACACAAGTGCCTATCATCGCATCTCTAGCCGTGAAGGTCGCCACTTTCCTACATCGTTCGCTCATAGGCATGTTGCTTCGCCAAGAGGCATGGGTTCTCCATTTTCGGCTTCATCCTCCACCTCCAGGCTTCAGCCTCCAGTCATATGAGTAGTTGTTTAACCCTAAAATTAAATCTAAACCCTAAATGTCTAATTGCAAATCAATCCTTTTATTTGATGTTTGTAACAATCCACCTTTGAAGTTCGGGTGGAGTCTGAAATCAACACTGGTAATTTTTTGAAAGTTATTCAATTTAGTTTGAACGTATTAATTAATCATGTGTTTTTTTGGATGAATTATATTTAGAAAACTATTTTAGGTGATTTTTGTTCATTGAGCTATTTCGATAGTATACCCATCTTCAAAATTGCAATGATCAATTTTATCTGTTTTAGACATCAGAAGAGTTGACTATTTGCTGTAACTTTTCTTATTCAATTATTGCAATTCTTCGTTCTAATAATACAGTTTACCTGTTCTACAAAAACTGCTAGTATAAAGTAATTATGTATATCTTTGTTCATTGTTGCTAGTATGATGAAGCCTCAAAATTAGTTCAACCTTATAACATTGTAAGAGTTTGGTACTTCACATTGTTATTAAGATGATTTGTATATTTAAAACCTTTAGTACAGTCCCTTAACATATACAATCCGTCCTTTAAGTATTCCTCTTTTCTATGTAATGGGTTTAAAGAGGCTGGACTTTGATTTTCAGTATCCATTGTTCCCATAAAAGATAATAGTATCTTTTAAGATTGGACAATATTTATAGTAATAACTAGTAGTTAAACTAGTACAAGAAGAAACACCAAGTTAGAGAAATTTGATGTTGACGCTTAAGCAAACTTTCCAACAACAATTTTGATTGCTTATTGATCATCAATTTTGATTGCTAAAGATTGAGTTCAATGATGATACAAAGAATTAGATATTAAGTTACTTTCATATCCTCTCTTCCTTCTCCACATAATCTTGAAATCAATAATAGAAAACACATTATTCTTATCTAGTTTGTTCTGGCTATACATTACATAAAATGTATGCATCCATCCTAGTATTAGAGTATACTCTTTGATCATGTAGGGTTGTAAATCAGTTGCACATCAGATGCATTTCTTATCCTAGTTTGTTATTTCTTTTAAATTTTATAAAGACATAAACAAACTATTTATTAAGGGCATGAATTTAAATATGTATCATTGACAGCTCCTACCATCATAATCCTTAAGCAAAGAGATTTACACATTGCCCTTTAAGGAACAATTTTTCTTCTTTGGCACTGTTCGCAATGTTTAACCCCTCACTTGTACTTAGACATATATAAAGAAGTTATTTGTTTCATTCAAAGGCAATTTTCAATATCCATTGGACCAAACCTAATTTTGTATTACTTGCATTCTTCTACAATCTCAAGATTATATGGAGTTGACTTGTTTTCGGTAGGTAATAATACAAACTATAAGGTCTGGCTGCAGCCATCATCAAGTTATGGGAAAAAAGCCATGTCGCCAAGATTGTAATTAAAGTCGACATTCTAAATACAAACAGTGAGAAGATGTAGACAAGCAGAAGGTAAGTTGTATATTAACCAGGTTCTACTTTTCCTCTAAATACTTCTAGATATTTTGGGTTGAATGGAACAAATTTTAGAAGATTGTTTGTTTTTGGAGGATAATTTGTTGAATATGAATAGAGACTTGAAACTACAATAGTTTGAAACTCAGTTTCCATGTCAAAAATAAGTATTTTGAACCAAGTTATGAACTCGGTTTCCAAGCTGAAACTCAGTTTCCAAGCTGAAACTCAATTTTGATACCGAGTTAAACTCAGTTTTTAAACCGTATTTCAACTCATTTTTGAAACTGAATTCTCAATTAGTGACATATTTTAGAAACTAAATTCGAAACTCATTTCGAAACTCGGTTTTGAATTTTTGAAACAAAACCACAAGTTGGAGTCCAAATATATATTCTTTGGTCTCAGATTGGATGCACTTCATGAAAGAAACTAGGTCAGGGTGAGAATTTATACTTTGATTATGTAGTTTGCGTTATATGCGACCCGTTCTAGCATTTGTAATTTGAGTTCAAAAACCTTAAGGAATGAGATGTTTTGTATTCAAAAATATCTAACTATTGCTTACCACTTTTTTTCATAGGTTGAAACATTCATTTGCTGTGATACAAATAAAGAACATGAACCACACCCTTTGCCAATTAAGGTACCTTCCTTTTTCTTCAGAATATATTAGGTAGACTGCTATGACTATATCTGCCATATTTAACTTGTTTTAGGAACGCATATCAGTTTTAATGATAAGATTTATCGAAATCATGAAGCAAAGTCATTTTTCGTGAAAGGGTATTAATTATTCACAAAGATATGCATGTATTTATTCATATCAATTTGATGTAATTAGATTTGGTTATTTATCAATCAATTTGTAACGACTGGATAGATCATTTAAAATATTTTTCACACCTATTAACTATAAACTTATTGGTCATTATTATTTACAGTTTAAACATCTCGTTGACATCTGTATATATTAGTCTATATTACTAGTTAAAGTATTAATCAGTCTATGTTAGTATTTATAATTTAAAAATTATATTGGTCTATGCTACCAGTTAAAGTACTTCATTGTACTATCATTATTTTTGTACTCCATGCTATGTATGAATAGTGCACATTATATAACAAGCAATCCTATCACATGTAGTTTAAATAATGAGATATTTGTATTTTTTGTTTGTAATTTAGTAGTAAAGAGCATAGTCACAGAGCATGTATTCTTTGCTACTGCTATAATACACTAACAACTGTTGTTCATATTGGGTTGTGCATAATTGCTTTGGCTATACACTTTAGTCACCGATATAGTGATATTCGTATAAAAATATTGCTGATGGGCTTTTTTCCATCTGAACTTGCTCCTTAGATAAACTCTTAGGCACTATATTAACTTCACCTTTCTTTTTCTGCATTTCTCGATCTAGGCCATCATGCTACTAATTACTATTAACTTTGACAAGATACATATAGCTGCACGCTGTTTAATTTGTTGACAGGTATTTATATATTTTCCCAGATTACCACAGAAAACATTTACCTGTTTAGTCCATTTAACCATAACTTTATGTCAATTAATATGTGGATATAATGTTAAAAGTACTGGATCTAGTGTACCTTTGCTTATATAGTCCTGTTCAAGCTCTAGTAGGAGATAAAGTGGTGTACTGTTTGTGTTTGATTTACGTTTATTCATCTACTGACTAAGTTCAGAGATTGCCGAAGCAGCAGCACAGCCACTTCAAGATGATGATGATGCATTTGATAACTAAACGGCTTCAAATCTGGATTTGGAAGTTCAGAGGCGGTGTTTTTGGGTCTTGATTTTTTTGTCGAACGTCAAGTCAATTTGCATTCGATAGAGATGCGGGCATCGGAATTGGGTATATACTATAACCGATAGGGATGCTGAAGCTATACAAGTATAGTAATTCTAATTTCTGATTTGTTTTGAATTTTCTAGTTTTGTTTCTTCATGTTTGTTTGAAACTATCTATATGTCATAGGGAGTGGGTGGAATATCGATACTAGCTCAAAGTTACTTGCTTCCTATATATAAAAGTATAAAGCAAGCTAGTGGCATATGCATAGCTGATGAAGTACAATCAGAATTTACACGCACTAGACGTTTTTGGGGATTTGAAGGGCATGGTGCGACTCTTGATATTGTGACAATGGAAAAGGTAAATTTGAACTTAAACTCAGTGTCATATTTTTAACCTTATATTAAAGTATTATAATATAATAATAATATTAAACAATTTTGGTAAAAAATTAACTAAGTTTACAGCAGCAGCAGCAGTAGTAATATACTAAATTTGATAAAAAAATTAACTAAGTTTATAATATAATAATAATAACAACAATGATAATTATAGTATGTAGTTTGATGTAAGTCAAACAATAATAATAATAATAAACTAAGCTTGATAAAAAAATTAACTAAGTTTATAATAATATAATGATAATAATAGTAATAACATTACAATAACAATAATAGTCTATAGTTTGATATAGGTCAACTAAGTTTATAATAATAACAAAAACAATAATAACAAAAACCAAGTTTATAAAAATTAACTAACTTAAATAAGTTTTATGAAAATTTACTAAGTAAGTTTATAACAAAAATAATATAACTAATTTAACATAGTTTTATAAATGATGATGATGATGAATTAACCAAGTTTATAAAAATTAACTAAGTTTATAATAATAATAATAATAATAATATAACTAATTTTATGTTAACTAAATTTTATAAATAATAATACTATAACTAATTTAACAAAGTTTTATAAATAATAATGATGACAACGATGATGAATTAACTAAGTTTATAAAATTAACCAAGTTTATGTTAATAATAATAATACTAATAATAATACAATTAAATTAACTTTGTTTTTAAATAATAATAATAATAATAACATAATTGTTTGACTATATGTTGTGCTTTCACTTATGCAGGCATTGGATTTCCGAAGAGAGCAAGGTTGGACTTTTATGGTGCTAGCTTTCACTTGTGCATGCAACAAAGAATTATGGGTAATCAAGCATTTTGTGAGCACCAATTTGGTATAAAATTTTATTAGTACTAGGAGTGTAAATTTATATATGAATGGTTATTGTATGCGAATTTGGTCATTTTATAGGAAAACTATTGTATTAGAATGGTTATGGATTGTGACGACCCGCCCTTCCCGACCCTCGAAAATCGACACAAAATACTCAACAGTATAATATGCCGACAATCGAATGCCGGAAAAGACAGATTGTAGAAGAATAAGAAAGTAGATAGAAGAAGAATGAACTAAACAAATCAAAATCTCACAGTCGCAGCGGACAAAATATAATATATAGAATAGATCTTTACACAAATGAAAACTATATTTGTTTATATACAATACATCATCAGAGTCCATCACAACAAAATCAGATACATGCCTAACAACAATCATAGCAGCGGAATATAAGCAAGTACGAATAATACGTCTCGACTCCAGCTCCTCTCCTGCTCCATAGCAACCTATCCTGTGAATATACCCGGTCTGACCCGAGCATTATAATAAAATAACACCCGAGTCAGTCTGGAATACCAGCGCGAGATAAATACATCCAAACTGATTATTAAAGTTTCAAAATCCTTTGAAAATAAAAAGCATCTCGTAAGACCACGCCACAAATAAACATGTCGGGTTTTTACCTTACGATAGCCAAAACACATTTATAATAAAATCCTCTGATATTATAATAGTGTCTAGATACAAATACTTATTCAAATAGCTGAAATTGTTACATGATTAAATTCCAGCATACTAGCCATAAAGTGGGTAATACAAACAAAACTCGTACAAGGCACGTAGGGAGAATGGATTTCCAACGAATGACTAGGCACTAGGGTACCACCTGTCACAGTACGTGGCCAAGATCACCGTACCGAGGAGTACGCCCACTCCCCTGCAACACAAGACCGGAATCACCTATGGGCAATTCCGAATAAGATCACCCCACGGTTGGGATCAGCAACCGCACCACTAAGCCGAAATAAAGGGACCTCTAGGCAGGGATGACTCTACTCTCCAGTGGGCGCTACCCACGAATCCTTGTTGCATATCCCCTGATTTTCAGTCATTCCCGGTTGATGAGGATTGAGGCTAAGCGTTACCTTTATAGAACAGTTTACTTTGAATGCCCATCGTCCACCTGACGATGTATCAAAAGCATTCGTCCATACAAGTCCGTCCCGGGTCCGAACGGAACCGAAGGCACTATTCCTACTACATCCATTTTGGAAATATCCTCAGGATTAGTAGCGACTAGCCCTTGCACTTCAAAGCTCCATCTTCGACTCTGAACACGTTTCACGAAACGTACAAACCGGATCGAAGTGGTTTTCGGGAAATTGATCTCGATCCCGGTCTCTTCGAAACGATCAACGCATTTGTCCAATATTGATAGTCGGTGATTTAACTATCAATTTATATCCACAACATCCATCACACAATAAATAATTTTCCACATTATTTATCTTCCTCTAATATCTTTAAAAGATATATTTCCAAATTTTCAAAACGCATTTGAAAACAATTTCCAAAGTTCTTCCTTTACAAGGTAAATCCTTTACCCTTTATTCCCATGGAAAATAACCAGGTTCAAAACCATTTAGATTTTAAACAGTTAAAACATTTTATACTGAAAAATATACTTTAAAATATATAAATTTACGTCTAGTTATGTACTCCAAATATAATTTCAAATATTTAAAGTAAAACTATTTATTAATAAGGGTTTTGTTAACTAAATTTAAAAGTAGTGGTTTTAAAGGATAAATACTAGTTTTCAAATAACTTAAATCATCTATCCTTTAAATAAATCTGTTTATAAAATATAATTACCAGTAATATTCTTAAATCATTGTACTATAGCTAAATTTATTACTTATCTTTTAAAGAAGAATTTCTTAAAAACACTTCCTTAAAACAAATTTTAACTTAACTTTTAAAACTTGATTTTTATTCACGAACTCGGTTTCTTTTTCCTAGGGAAACATTCCCATTCAAACAACCCAAAGAATCTTTCATAAAGATCCCGCCCGATCTATTCCAACTCAAATTTACGTTAGTTATCGTAAATTTATTTCCAAGCTTACAAATAAACTCCCTTTTGAAGTTAAACACTTTTTCCCATTCCCAAAATTTTAATTTGACAAAGTATAGTTTTAAGACATTTTTAAATAAAACATTTGGAGATTTCTTCAATGAAAATCATACTTACAAATTACTTAAATAAAATTCCAATAGTGAAAAATTGTATTTCAAACTATTTTTATATACATTTACAACTGTTAATTTATATTTGGAAGTTTCATTGAAAACATATTTTAATTTCCAGAAATTTATACTTCCGCAGTTATCAATTGATAAAATGTTCTTTTCGTTTATAATTCCAAATTTACCAATTTTTCATTCTTCATCCAACCAAATTTCAAATTTTTATTCCTTTAAATTCTTTATTTAACAATTTCTTTTGTTACTTTTAAAAAAACTCAATTTATTTTGTTTATATTTAATATTCCAAATCATATTTATCAAATCATATCACAACATAACTGATTTCCAAATTTAGCTAACACATGATATAAATGGAATATCTCATCAATTATAAAATAATCACTATATTGTGAGGAATCCAGTTGGATCCCTCCAACCTGTTTTTCCCTGCATCACAAATATTAACACATCACATATATATATATATATATATATATATATATATATATATATATATCAATCCAAACTGATAACAACGGTTATATTCAACCAATCACACAGATATTTAAATATTGACTATTTAAATTGTCTAGCATCCAGATGTGAGTGAGAATAACTCACCTTGAGTTTTGGCGAGCGTTCGAAATTTTAAATTAAACCAAACAGTGTTCGGTTTAACCTAAATTTTTATTTTCTCTGAACGATTCCAGAACTACACCATTGTGTAGCGCTCGTCGCTGCGATCCAGGCGCCGCAAATTTCGTCGAAATCTGATGTTGTATGAAAAAGTTATTCAAATTTAAAGATTCGAACATAAATTTAAAACAAATTTTTTTTTACCAAGAAAAGAAATCTTGGCCGCACAAACAAAGAAGCAGATCTCAGCCCTTGCTCATGTTCTTCCTCAACGCGATCACTACCAGCAACAACCGAACCCATAGGCCGCCACTAGGGTTTCATCTCGCTTCCTCTATACTTGCCTATACGACGATCAGTCGACTCCACTACGAAGCCCACGGTCTGCTCCTCCACCGCCCTTAACCCCGACGAACTTGACCCTCCCTCTGCGTTACAATTCGCGTGTAAAGGCCCGGCAAACGCGGCCCTCTTCCTTCCTCTATGCTACGCCAACGACGATCTCAGCCGTTGGATGGGAAGAGATCGAGGTGATCTACAACTTCCTAGTTGGGAGTTTTACAAAATACGGCGTGGATCACGAGCAAAACGATGAAGAAGACGATGAGGTATCGACCATTGAACTCAAAACTGGGGCTGGCTGGGAATAGATCTAGGGTTTAAATAAAAATGTTAAAATATATATATTATTTAATATTATTTTAATATCGTTTTCCAATTATTTTACCACATATGCAAACGAACTCCAATTCTCACATTCCAACAGGCGTTCCTAGGGTTTTTCCACGTTCCGGACACAATGGAACAGGTTTCGAAAGCTAATTTGATCGTATGCGTGAGTTATGGAATTTAACGATCAATTTAAAATTAAATCGGTTAAAACGATTTCGATGCATTTTGAGCTGCCACGGTCAAACGACAACTCCGATTGCTACGAAAATTGAAATCCGATAATAACTAACTATTACGGATCCAATGGAACTGGTTTCGTCGAATTCCGAGACTGTGCCCCGAAAGGCTATTTTAACTCGTCCATTAAATCGAGCGATTTTCAAAATTGTCGAAAACGCTTAAAATTCCACTTTTAAAATTTTATTAACTTAATAATAAATCATATAAAATTTATAATCACATTAAAAATCATTCTGGCTCATTCCGGACTAAAATCTGATTAATTGCAATATTTTATTATTAAATCCTATTATTAAATTAATATAAAATTCCAAATAATAACTTATCGACTTTTAAATTTATCTAAAAATCCAACAATATTATTTATAACCAATTGAACTTAAAATATATTTAAACACCATTTTTATAATCATTTACCCCAAATTCACCTTTTATCCCAATTTCGAATATTTAATTATTTTCCCTTATTCAAATTCAACCGGAATTACTATAATTAAAAATTGTACCTTATTTTATTGATTGGATCTGATTCCCCCGTATTACAAATTTTGTTCAAAATCCATAGTAAACATTTAAAATAGATTAAATGTTCACAAATCCCGTACTCAAAATTCTGGGATGTTACATTCCTCCCCCCTTATAAAAATTTCGTCCTCGAAATTTGCTAAGTTAGAAAATACTTCCAAACTCACTTACTTACCCAACTTACTCAGTTAAAAGCTTATATACTCTTCCTAAAACCCCTTAGCTCAATCCCAAACCATATGCTTCATTTATATTCAAAAGCTTTAGTTTTAACGTTATTTCAAAATAACTTCCCAAGTTAATAAAATTTTCCAAAATCCCAAAAATTTTCTAACTCCCAAAATTTCTGAAAAATTTTTACAGAGTCTCCCCTGCACGGAGGAGCTTTCGCGATATCGCGATACAGATAAATATATATACATCGACCCACACGGTCGGAAACCAAAATATATCACAATATATATATCATTTCCCAATTATATTTGCGTAGCCGTACCTTTTTAGCAAATTTTAATAGTAAGCGGCTAATATAACGCATATACATGCTCCAACTCCATCAATCGCCTCCCGTACCTGTACTATACTCAACAAACTCATCAGTTTTCAAAGATATGACCATTTCAACAACATTTCCAATATAATGTAAGCCAATATATCCATTTACATCCCAAAAAACACTTTGCATAATTTTATAAGGAAATCATATTTTAAAGCATATACAAAGTTCCTTTTCTAATGCCAAACTCCAAGTTATTTCACACAAAGAATTTTATACACAAGTTTTGCTAGGTTCCATTCATATTCATTACAACCAATTCATTTCTATTTCAATATGATTAACATATGCCTTACTTACATTTCTTTATTTTAACTTACGTTCCCAATTTGATTCACAATCCATTTTATTTTAAATTTGAAACATTTGTATTTCTTTTTATGATCCATTTCCATTCATATGCAAAATCACTTAATAATATTTCAATCCATTCCAATTAATTCAAAACCAATTTAGTTGTTGTTTATACAACTCAATTCTGAATACATGCAAATTCTCATGTCATTCAAGCAAAAATAATCACCACTTAAGCTCATAACCATTAAAATTAATTCTAGTTTAAATTTATATTAATTTTATTCCATTCGAAACTATTTACTTCAATTTCAAATCAAATTCTTATTCTCACTTCAAATTTATCATTTAACTTAAGTTTATATTAATATCATCCCATTCTGTAATATTTACAACCCATACATCATTACTTTATCACAATAATTTCTTAAAATTCATTTCACTTGCATTCCAATTTTATTATCTAACAAATTTCATTCAAAATTACTTAATAAAGCTCATCCACGATCATTTGATTCTCATTAAATCAAATTCCCATTCATTTACAAATTTTAATTCAATTTGTTTACTCATTTGAATTTATTTACAATTTAAACCATCACTGTTATAATCTAGTTCCATTATCCATTCATACTTCCAATATTTATTACCAAATTAAATCCCATTCCAGATCTGGGTCATTATTTTACTTTCCAAATTTTAACAACTATCAAAATTTCGTCCATGCCAATCCAAATTCCATTTAATTTAGCTTACACAAAATTCATTTCCAAACAATTATTTTGGATTTAATTGAGTGAGCATTTACTTCATTTAACCTCATTTCAACTAAATTAAATTTTCTTTAAATTTGATTCTTATCCAATTTAATTCAAGTTTAACTAAATTTTATTTAGCCAAATTAAATTCATTCCACTTCCTTTACTACTTAAATAAGAATTGAATTCCATTCAATATTGCTTATAATGCATCTGAATTTTGAATTTTACTTCAATCCAATTTATTCCTTCCTAAATAAGTTCAAAACTTATTTACTATTTTAAGTTCATTTACATCTTTTATATCTCACTTTACCTTATCTTACTTTACATTTCATTTAGGATTAAGTTTGAAATAACTATACCATTCAACTATTTCCCATTTGTGATTATATTCCCATTTTACTTGGGTTAACAATCAAGCTTCCCATTCTTAAGTTCATCAACTTATTTATTTAAAAGTTTATATTGCTCCTTTTAATCCATTCACATCTTATAATCACAATTCCAATTTCTATACATATGTATCTCTGAATTCTTAAGGATACAATTTTTATTTCACCTTAATCCTTTGCAAATTTTAAATCCACAATTTCTTACACAATGACCCACAAGTACAAAGTCATTTTACTTTCAACTTAACCCAAATCAATTTAATTCCAATTCCCAATTTTATTTAACTTATCCCAAGTTAAATTCAAATTTCTATTCACTTCAATGTACTCAAATTAAATTTCAATTCTAAGATACAATTTTATACAAGTTCTACAATTCATTCCCCTTCAAGTTCTCTAACACTTTTATTTACCACTTATATTACTCATTAAGTTATTTTCATCACATAATTATAATCCCAGAATTTAACTTCCATTTCCTTCTTATTTCAATCAACTTCATTCAGTAAATTGCATTGCTGTTTCATCTAAATTTCACATTTATATTTTAAATAGAATTTCTAGAATTTCAATTGCCCGGTTTTATTTCAAAACCATTTTGAAATCATAATCAACATTATCCCACTTCATATATCAAATCAAATCCCAGATTCTAAACAATCTGCTTTTATCAAAACAATTTTCCCTTTGAAATTGTTAAACAACTTGTATAAGAACAAGTCTAAACAAACGTCATTCCAAATTACCACGGAAGCAATCCATCACTTTAGAAACTCGAAAATGAATTCTGATGATGTGGCCATCATCATCAGGATTATTTTCCAGCGACTGAAGTGAGTTCAACGCCTCCTACTTCCACAATTTCCTCTCAAAACAACTTTCATCCAAAACATTTCTCAAAATAATACTTCATTGCTGCCTACAAAAGTTTTGGAAAGAATTTCTAACATTTCCAAGGTTTTAAATTCCCAAATCTTTTGTTTAAATTCATTTAAAAACATTTCTCAAAATTTCGGGCATTTAAAATTCTGATTTAAATCAAATTTTAATTATATTTCTTCTTCTTACTTAAACCATATTTAATTAATTCTGTATGGTTGTAAACCATCTTAATATTTTAAATTCTTATTTGCTTAGAAATCATTTCAAATTTTAGATCATATTTTAATTTCTTATTTGATTATAGAAGAAACAACCAAACAAACATCCAATACATATAATAATTTAGAAAATTATTTCTTTATATCAAAATATAGTTTTAGGTAAAATTATTTCATTTACCCACTTTAAAAACAATACTATGTCGGTTTATCTTGTTTAAGAGTTTAGAACCCCCTATCGATACGGTTGTACTTCCCGTACCGACCAGAATTCATAAACACTCAACCGATAAGTCAACACAGTATAAAAACAATTTTATATTCACTAACAAGTACGCTCTCATAGCTATTATTACACTCAACTCATCATAGAGTACTTCTGACTCTACTGAAAATGAGTAATTTCCCCCACCAAAGCCTAGGTTGTCGCCAACCTACGCTCTGATACCATGTGTGACGACCCGCTCTTCCCGACCCTCGAAAATCGACATAAAATACTCAACAGTATAATATGCCGACAATCGAATGCCGGAAAAGACAGATTGTAGAAGAATAAGAAAGTAGATAGAAGAAGAATGAACTAAACAAATCAAAATCTCACAGTCGCAGCGGACAAAATATAATATATAGAACAGATCTTTACACAAATGAAAACTATATTTGTTTATATACAATACATCATCAGAGTCCATCACAACAAAATCAGATACATGCCTAACAACAATCATAGCAGCGGAATATAAGCAAGTACGAATAATACGTCTCGACTCCAGTTCCTCTCCTGCTCCATAGCAACCTATCCTGTGAATATACTCGGTCTGACCCGAGCATTATAATAAAATAACACCTGAGTCAGTCTGGAATACCAGCGCGAGATAAATACATCCAAACTGATTATTAAAGTTTCAAAATCCTTTGAAAATAAAAAGCATCTCGTAAGACCATGCCACAAATAAACATGTCGAGTTTTTACCTTACGATAGCCAAAACACTTTTATAATAAAATCCTCTGATATTATAATAGTGTCTAGATACAAATACTTATTCAAATAGCTGAAATTGTTACATGATTAAATTCCAGCATACTAGCCACAAAGTGGGTAATACAAACAAAACTCGTACAAGGCACGTAGGGAGAATGGATTTCCAACGAATGACTAGGCACTGGGGTACCACCTGTCACAGTACGTGGCCTAGATCACCGTACCGAGGAGTACGCCCGCTCCCTTGCAACACAAGGCCGGAATCACCTATGGGCAATTCCGAATAAGATCACCCCACGGTTGGGATCAGCAACCGCACCACTAAGCCGAAATAAAGGGACCTCTAGGCAGGGATGACCCTACTCTCCAGTGGGCGCTACCCACGAAGCCTTGCTGCATATCCCCTGATTTTCAGTCATTCCCGATTGATGAGGCTTGAGGCTAAGCGTTACCTTTTATAGAACATTTTACTTTGAATGCCCATCATCCACCTGACGATGTATCGAAAGCATTCGTCCATACAAGTCCGTCCCGGGTCCGAACGGAACCGAAGGCACTATTCCTACTACATCCATTTTGGAAATATCCTCAGGATTAGTAGCGACTAGCCCTTGCACTTCACAGCTCCATCTTTGACTCTGAACACGTTTCACGAAACGTACAAACCGGATCAAAGTGGTTTTCGGGAAATTGATCTCGATCCCGGTCTCTTCGAAACGATCAACGCATTTGTCCAATATTGATAGTCGGTGATTTAACTATCAATTTATATCCACAACATCCATCACACAATAAATAATTTTCCACATTATTTATCTTCCTCTAATATCTTTAAAAGATATATTTCCAAATTTTCAAAACGCATTTGAAAACAATTTCCAAAGTTCTTCCTTTACAAGGTAAATCCTTTACCCTTTATTCCCATGGAAAATAACCAGGTTCAAAACCATTTAGATTTTAAACAGTTAAAACATTTTATACTGAAAAATATACTTTAAAATATATAAATTTACGTCTAGTTATGTACTCCAAATATAATTTCAAATATTTAAAGTAAAACTATTTATTAATAAGGGTTTTGTTAACTAAATTTAAAAGTAGTGGTTTTAAAGGATAAATACTAGTTTTCAAATAACTTAAATCATCTATCCTTTAAATAAATCTGTTTATAAAATATAATTACCACTAATATTCTTAAATCATTGTACTATAGCTAAATTTATTACTTATCTTTTAAAGAAGAATTTCTTAAAAACACTTCCTTAAAACAAATTTTAACTTAACTTTTAAAACTTGATTTTTATTCACGAACTCGGTTTCTTTTTCCCAGGGAAACATTCCCATTCAAACAACCCAAAGAATCTTTCATAAAGATCCCGCCCGATCTATTCCAACTCAAATTTACATTAGTTATCGTAAATTTATTTCCAAGCTTACAAATAAACTCCCTTTTGAAGTTAAACACTTTTTCCCATTCCCAAAATTTTAATTTGACAAAGTATAGTTTTAAGACATTTTTAAATAAAACATTTGGAGATTTCTTCAATGAAAATCATACTTACAAATTACTTAAATAAAATTCCAATAGTGAAAAATTGTATTTCAAACTATTTTTATATACATTTACAATTGTTAATTTATATTTGGAAGTTTCGTTGAAAACATATTTTAATTTCCAGAAATTTATACTTCCACAGTTATCAATTGATAATATGTTCTTTTCGTTTATAATTCCAAATTTACCAATTTTTCATTCTTCATCCAACCAAATTTCAAATTTTTATTCCTTTAAATTCTTTATTTAACAATTTCTTTTGTTACTTTTAAAAAAACTCAATTTATTTTGTTTATATTTAATATTCCAAATCATATTTATCAAATCATATCACAACATAACTGATTTCCAAATTTAGCTAACACAGGATATAAATGGAATATCCTATCAATTATAAAATAATCACTATATTGTGAGGAATCCAGTTGGATCCCTCCAACCTGTTTTTCCCTGCATCACAAATATTAACACATCACATATATATATATCAATCCAAACTGATAACAACAGTTATATTCAACCAATCACACAGATATTTAAATATTGACTATTTAAATTGTCTAGCATCCAGATGTGAGTGAGAATAACTCACCTCGAGTTTTGGCGAGCGTTCGAAATTTTAAATTAAACCGAACGGTGTTCGGTTTAACCTAAATTTTTATTTGCTCTGAACTATTCCAGAACTGCACCATTGCGTAGCGCTCGTTGTTGCGATCCCGGCGCCGCAAATTTCGTCGAAATCTGATGTTGTACGAAAAAGTTATTCAAATTTAAAGATTTGAATATAAATTTAAAACAAATTTTTTTTTTACCAAGAAAAGAAATCTTGGCCGCACAAACAAAGAAGCAGATCTCGGCCCTTGCTCATGTTCTTCCTCAACGCGATCACTACCAGCAACAACCGAACCCATAGGCCACCACTAGGGTTTCTGTAATATCCCGGAAATTTTAACAATATCAATTTAATAATCTGTTAAATAATTAAATTGATATTGATGATCTTTGATAATAAGATTTGAATTTAATTTAATAATCTGATTAAATTAGTATTAATTGGTGATTTTATCTTTTAAAAGTTAATAAGATATTTTCTATTTGAATATATATATTTATTTATATATATTGTAAATAGAAGCTTTGGGTAAATTGGGAATTTAGATTTAATTTAATATGACTTTTCAAAGTTATTTAAATAAGTAACTTTATAATTTTAAATATACTTTAGGTAAATATTTTAATTGCTTAAGATATTTTTACTTAAGTTAAAATATATAAGAGTTAACAAAAATGGTTTGTTTTGTTTCTTTTTAAAATATCACTTGATAATATAATCTCTTATATAAATTATTTAAATATCAAATATGTTAATTTCATATAATAAGTATAATGTATTATTTTTATAATACATGAATGGATTTTTAAGACTATGGAATTGTTATTTTAAATTGATAAGTAGTTGTATATAAATATATATAACTTAATTTTTAAATTGAATCTTAGGATTTAATTTGATTTGAATTTAATTTAAGTTTTGAAATTCAAGAGAATAGATATTTAAATTGTTTTGAATTTTAGAATATAGTTAGTTTTGTTTCTTTAAAAAGTAATTTATATATAGATAAGTATTTTATAAATTAAGAAAAGGCTTTTTATTTTACTTTTAAAATAAATAAAAATAAGATAATTACTTAAGAGACATATGTCATTATCCTAAAGCTTTGTATAACATGTGTAAGGCATTTAACTCTTGAAAATACACTTGTAAACATTCTAATAACTCAAAGTAACAAGTGGCATTTTTAGATTTAATTTTCTTTTATTTTTATAAAAATCATAAATTTACTTATATAAACATATACATTTCATTCACTTCATTCTTTCCTCCTTTTCAAAACAAGAGAAACTCAAATGTAAATTCTCTAATACAAATCTGGAAATATTCAGTAATCAATATCTCTCAAAACCTTTCTCAAACAAAATATGTTCATATGCAAATCTGAAATCAGAGAACCAAATGCCTCAAACCAAAAATCAATCCCTATAATCTCAAATCAAAACAAAGACACTGCATTTTTCTCCAATCTGTAATCAAGTTCAGCCTGTAATTCTTTTCAACATTTAAGCCTACCTGCATTTTTCAAAACCTGGAATCAATTCAAGAAGCAAACTCAAAATAAAGTCTTAAGTCATCTTCAACAAGTTTCAATAGCATCTGCAACTGCAGTCTTTAAATCAGAAGCAATTGCCACATTCAAAGTTTAAAGCCAGCAACTCAAGTTTAGAATCAAATCTAAAGAGGAATTCAAGTTTCCCTGTTTCAAGTTTAAAGTCTTCAAAAATTAAAGACTGCCTCTGTTTAAATCAAGTGAGTAACTTTTTGATTTAAAAAACCTAAAATAAAATAACCAGTTGCATGTTCATATGTATGAATTCGTATGGTTATATGTATATATATTTATGGTGCATGTTGGGTATATGTGTGAATGTATATATGCGTGTATGGATGCTAATATCTGAAATGCCTCTGTTCCCAGATTCAAAACCAGTATTTTTGTCCTAAATTCCCCTATCTCATGATCTAAGCATTGTATGAATTGTGATACAAACAAAAATTGTTTGGGTGATCATTAAGTTTAAGCTTAAAATTTTTAGTTAAGTCAAATTGAAATCTGACTGTCTCTGAAAGCCTAAAATATCAATGCATGTTAAAATAAAGTAAAACTTAAACTTGGTAATTTATAAATCCAAGTATATGTATTGAATATATAAGCTATAACATGATTTTTAACATTAATATCATAGTTTTTAGTTTAGTATTATAGGAGCAGTTCTGGCTTAAGTTAAAAGAGAATTTTTGGTAATTCTGATTATCTCAGTGAATTTGGGAGATTGTAAATCTTCAGTAGTGGTAGTGTAATGATCAGAGATACCAGGAAAATTATTAGAAATCGAATTAAAGTAGTGAGGTAGAAATAATTTAGGATTTAAATTTTTAAACCTAGTTTTAACTAGGTTAAGAAAATCGATCATCTCAACGTCTAGGTTGGATCGAGTTCGACAAAACTCTGGGAAATTGTAGTTGTGATGTGGATGAACTCGTCGCCGAAGTCGCTAGCGCTCTGGTGATCAGTGGTGGAAGAACGAGGGGTTGTTGCCAGGTTTTGGAAGTGTAGTCTGTGTTCCAGTTTTGGGTCTTTAGGCTCGATCTCGATTTCGATCTAGTTTCAATGTTCGAATGGTTGAATTCTGGTGTAGGGATGATCGTCGACTGGTGGGGGAAGTCGTGGATGGTCGGGGACGCCGCTGGTGGATGTGCACGTGTACGAGATCGTGGGTGTATCTCTGGTGAAGTCTGGAAATTAACAGAGGGTTACTCGAGTTATTTCGTGGGAGACTCGGGATTTTTGATGTGCGACTCGAAGTAGATTATGGTGGGCTCGAGTGCTTTGTGTTGCAGAGTTTTTGTGTTTTTTTTTCTGGACTCGAGTTTATTAGAAAAATTTCCGAAGTCAAGTACGTTTTGACTCGAAGTATTTTAAGCAAGGCTCGGGTAAGTCTGGTTTCCAGATTCTAAAATTAAACTGTTTAAATTTTTAAAACAAAATTTAAATGGTTAAGTAGAAGTTTTAAACAAGTCTTAAGTCTAAGTTTAAAACTGATTTAAGTTAAATTTAAATCTCAGTTCAAAAATATATAATATGTTGTTGAAATTTAGAATATTTAGCAACCTTTAAAAATGATTAGATAGTTGAATTTAGAAAGATGAAGTTTTAAGTTTGCAAGTAAGTTGTAATATAAGTTTTAATCTAGAATTAGTATTAAATCTGTAATTTAGTTTTGAAATAAAAGAAGGTTTTTAAATTAAAATTGTTTAATAACTATAATTGTTAAAATGGATATTAAAAGGATAGAATTTAAAAGTAAATTGATTTAAATTCTTAAGTTCTTTTACAAAATTAGTATTTCTCCACATATGATTTAAGAGTTGTAAATGGATTTTAAAGTTTGTTAAGTTTAAATTTTTATTCATTTTAAATCTCATATTTAAAATGGAATTAAAGGAAATTTGAAAGTTAAATATTACAAATATGTTTTAAATGATAAATATCATTATAAGGAAATGTTTTCTTAAGACTTAATGATTTGTGAGGAAATTAATGGATAATTAATTTAATTGATTAATTAATCATTTGGATTAATTAAATAGGAAATTAATGGTTTAAACTAATTAATTAGTGATTAAGATTTATTAATTTGTAATTAAGGATTATAATTAGAATATTAATTAATGATTAAGAATTAATTAATAAAGTAATTAAATATTAATTAAGTTATGGTTAACACTTAATTAATTAAATAATTAGAGATTGATTTATTGGTTATTAAGATTTATTAATTTGGAATTAAGAATAATTAATCTAAGTTAATTACTTAAGGAAAATAATTAAAGAATTATTAATAGTTAATGAAGGTCATTAACTATGGATTATTAAATAATTAATTAATGTGATTAATTTTAATAATTAATTAGATTAATTAATTAATTTAAAGATAATCAATTATAGAATTTGTTTAAGTGTAATTACTTAATGGAAGTAATTAAGAAATTAATTACTTATTGTAATTAATTGAAGTTAATTTGATTTAGTTAAGTTAATTAATTAAGTTTAATTAATTTAGAATAATCAAATGATGATTGGATAAATAATTACTAAATTGTAATTATTAAGGTATATTATTTAGGGAAGTAAATAATAGATAATTACTGGAAGTAATTAATTGAATGGTGATGTATTAATGAAAGTAATTTAAGTTTAATTACTTTGAATAATTAATCAAGGGATTAATTAAGGAATTAATTAAGGAGAATTAATTTAGTAAATGAAAGTAATTAAGGGTAGTTAATTACTGATTGGAGATTAATCAAGGTGATTAATAAATGTTGTTTAATTTAAAGTTAATTACTTAATGTAATTAATTTAATTAAGTAATTAATAATTAAGTTGTAATTAAGGATCATTAATTAATATAATTAATGATGTAATTAAGATTGATTAATTAAGAAATAATTAATAAATGAAGTGATTAATTTGTAATTAATTAAGATTTAATATAATTAATTATAGTGATTAATTTAATTAATTATAGTTAATTAATTAATGAAGTAATTAAAGGTTAATTACTATAAGTGGTTAAGGTTAATTAATTTGAGTAATTAATTAAAGATAAATTACTTGAAGGTAATTAAAAGATAATTAATCAAAGATGATTAATTGAAAAAGGTAATTAGAGGATAATTAATTAATTTGTAATTAATTAATGTTTAAGTAAGAAGGATTTATAAAATAAAAGTAATTAATTTAATTAACTTTAAATTAATTAGAGATGATATAAATCATTTCTTATGGATGAATGATAATAATGAATGCTTTGCATTTGATTGATATCTCTGATGAGATATATGCTGTGTGATATGGATGTTAGTTGAATTGTGATGATAATATGGATTATCTGATGATATTGATAATGTTGATTATCTACTGTGAATTTTCTTTCTAAGTGTATACAGATAATTGAATTAAATTGTTTTAACCTTTAAAACAACTTGGCCTTAAAAGATACGTTTTGGATTTCGATGAGACCGGGATCGGGTTTCCGTATACCGGATTTCCAGGTCTGGAGACCCGAATACCACATCGATCCAAATTAACGATAGGTCGTGAATCTCAAGTGAAGATGAAGATTCAGAGTGCAAGGGTTATTGTCGTTAACTCTGAGGGTGATTCCAAAACGAGTGTAACGAGATAATGCCTTCGGTTTCGTTCGAACCCGGAACGAACTTGTATGGACTGAATGCTTTCAGAACATCGTCAGGTGGACGATGAGCATTCTAAGTGATGTGTTCTTTTCTAAGGTAATCGTGACCTCAAGCCTCACAAACCGAGAATGGCTAAAACAGGGGAGGTGCGGCAAGGTTAGTGGGTAGCACCCAAGTAGGACAAGATTACCTCTGTCTAGATGTCCCTTTCTATTTTCGACTTAGTGTGTGCGGTTGAATCATGACAACCGTGAGGTATCTTGTGCGGGAATTATCCAGTAAGGGATGTTCCGGCCTTGTGTTGCAGGGGATTGGGAGTGATCCTCGGTACGGTGATCTAGGCCACGTACTGTGACGGGCGGTACCCCGGTAGCCCTGCCATTGATGGAATCCAAACTCCAATAAGTGCCGTACGTATTAGTTGTGCCCAACTATGTTGGAACGTGAGATGTAAGCATTCCAGCTATTTCTGTATTTTACTTGAAAACCCTAGACCCTATTATAATACAATCGAATTTCCTATCAAATGTTTTGGTTAGCGTAAGGTAAAAACTTACCCATATTTATTGGTGGGGAGTCTTACGTGATACCTTTTCTTTCAAAAGGTTTTGAAGTTAAACAAGTTTAACCTGTTACTCACACCAGACCCATGTCTGACCCAAGTTGTTTATTTCTGTTTTATAAACTCTTGGGTACTCAAATTTTTACGAGTAGCCAAGGGATTCAGGTTTAGCTTTGACGAGTAATCTGGAGGAGCAATGGAGCAGGAGGCTTCGGCGTTGTAGATATAGATAGTAGTTTTCCGCTGTGTTGATCTTTGTATTGATCTGTATTGTGTTGAGATGTAATAACTAGACAGATGTTTATAACTGTCTAGTATGAGATGTGTAATCTGTGTAACTCTGATAGATGATGTATATGATACTATGTAATATTTATGTGATATATTATATTTCGTTTCGTTTCCGCTGTGAGTATCTGTTGTTGTTTTCTTTTCTCTTCTTCTCTTTTCTATTTCTCACCCCTTTCTTTCTTACTGTCGATGCGATTTTCCGGGAGTGGAAAGTCGGGTCGTCACACGTGGTATCAGAGCTTAGGTTGAGCGAATGCCTAAGCTTTTGGTTAAGTGAATATCAGAGCAGTAGGTTGAGTGAATACCTAGCTCTGGAGTGATATCTATCGTGAGAGAGCGTATTTGTAATTTTTATATAACTATATATATATTCTACCTATATTGTTGGGTTACCCGTACAGGTTCTCCAATATAAGATATAAAGGTAGACAGGGTAGTAGTGTATGAAACACGACCACCAATGGTTGGAATTAAGGTTGGAAGTGTATTTATCGAGACTGTAGACCCAATACTGTCTCAAGTAAGTTTTGCTGTGATAAAGGATTTCATCGAATCTCTGAAGGAAACCTGTTAAGGTTCGGAGTTTATCTTTGAAGTGCAGTTTGGATGAGTAGAGTTTGGATCTATCGGTTGAACAGAAGCAAGTGATGGTATCTTGATACCTCAGGTAATAGTAGCTGTGTGATAAGACGCAGTGAATATGGATGTTCCCGAAGATGTTTTCTTTGGAACGAGTTTAAGGAAGTGTGTCTGTTTCAGTGTTATGGCTGAGTTCAGCATGGTGTTTCTGTTGGTTTGGGGTTCGAGTTTCTCGAAGATCTTTGGATAGAAGTCCTTGGCATCAGTATCAGCAGTGCAGCTCGGAGTATTCTGTGATGGCAGGAAGTTGTCAGGCTGAGCAGTTTTTCTGGAGGTGAAATTCAGAAACAGCAGAGTGGATCCATTTCTTCGATGGATTGGATAGTTAAGTATGGGCTGTTCTGATTTGTTAAGAGGAACAGTTTTCTTTGGAAATAGGCTGGGTTGATCGCAAAAGTGACTTGCGATAGTTTGAGGGTTCTCTTGGGTTATCAGAGTTTTTCTAAGTGTCTTCAGAGAAGTCAGGAGTTGTCCGCATCTGAAGGTTGAGTTTTCTTATCGACTGGATTCCAAGAGTAGTACCGGTAGTTCAGTCTAGTTGAAGGATGTTTCCTAGAGATGGAGTTGGTGCAGCAACTCAAGTTTTGATGAAGTATCTGAGTTTTATTTATGGATCAGTGAACCTTATTTCTGGAATGAGTTGTCCAGTCTGTGCTTGTGTTCTACCTCAGATCAGAATTGAGCATCGGAAGCAGTTTGGAGTATATCTCTGGATAGGAGAAGTAAGTTTGGAATCTACTGATAGTTGTGAAGTAGAGTTGTGTTTTGGATCTCTTCGGTGTTCTGATTTGGATAAGTAATTGGTCTACTTGATTGAATTGCCAGTTTGGATAATTGGAATTCATTGAGTTTTACGTATCTCTGAGGGAGTACGTGTAAGATCTATCTTTGGTTTTAGAATCAGCAGTTCTGGAAGGTTTAGTTGTTGAGTCAGACTCGTCTGTAGTCTGATATTCTGTTTAGTTCTGTAGATCTAGATGAGTAGGAGATCTATAGCTTAGTAGTTTAGATTGTTGTAGAGCGAGTATCCCGGTATATATATACTTGGGGAAACTCGAGGAATTCTATCTAGAATTTTGTCTGGATAGTTAGATTTGATTGATTGGATGAATTGGTTGCTATGGTTGTTAGCATATGGATGATAGTATATGCTTGTGTTTTAAAATTTAAAATCTTTAATAAGATTATTAAATTACCTTTGTTTAAATTTCGGGGACGAAATTATTTTAAGGGGGAAGGAATGTAATATCCCGGAAATTTTAACAATATCAATTTAATAATCTGTTAAATAATTAAATTGATATTGATGATCTTTGATAATAAGATTTGAATTTAATTTAATAATCTGATTAAATTAGTATTAATTGGTGATTTTATCTTTTAAAAGTTAATAAGATATTTTCTATTTGAATATATATATTTATTTATATATATTGTAAATAGAAGCTTTGGGTAAATTGGGAATTTAGATTTAATTTAATATGACTTTTCAAAGTTATTTAAATAAGTAACTTTATAATTTTAAATATACTTTAGGTAAATATTTTAATTGCTTAAGATATTTTTACTTAAGTTAAAATATATAAGAGTTAACAAAAATGGTTTGTTTTGTTTCTTTTTAAAATATCACTTGATAATATAATCTCTTATATAAATTATTTAAATATCAAATATGTTAATTTCATATAATAAGTATAATGTATTATTTTTATAATACATGAATGGATTTTTAAGACTATGGAATTGTTATTTTAAATTGATAAGTAGTTGTATATAAATATATATAACTTAATTTTTAAATTGAATCTTAGGATTTAATTTGATTTGAATTTAATTTAAGTTTTGAAATTCAAGAGAATAGATATTTAAATTGTTTTGAATTTTAGAATATAGTTAGTTTTGTTTCTTTAAAAAGTAATTTATATATAGATAAGTATTTTATAAATTAAGAAAAGGCTTTTTATTTTACTTTTAAAATAAATAAAAATAAGATAATTACTTAAGAGACATATGTCATTATCCTAAAGCTTTGTATAACATGTGTAAGGCATTTAACTCTTGAAAATACACTTGTAAACATTCTAATAACTCAAAGTAACAAGTGGCATTTTTAGATTTAATTTTCTTTTATTTTTATAAAAATCATAAATTTACTTATATAAACATATACATTTCATTCACTTCATTCTTTCCTCCTTTTCAAAACAAGAGAAACTCAAATGTAAATTCTCTAATACAAATCTGGAAATATTCAGTAATCAATATCTCTCAAAACCTTTCTCAAACAAAATATGTTCATATGCAAATCTGAAATCAGAGAACCAAATGCCTCAAACCAAAAATCAATCCCTATAATCTCAAATCAAAACAAAGACACTGCATTTTTCTCCAATCTGTAATCAAGTTCAGCCTGTAATTCTTTTCAACATTTAAGCCTACCTGCATTTTTCAAAACCTGGAATCAATTCAAGAAGCAAACTCAAAATAAAGTCTTAAGTCATCTTCAACAAGTTTCAATAGCATCTGCAACTGCAGTCTTTAAATCAGAAGCAATTGCCACATTCAAAGTTTAAAGCCAGCAACTCAAGTTTAGAATCAAATCTAAAGAGGAATTCAAGTTTCCCTGTTTCAAGTTTAAAGTCTTCAAAAATTAAAGACTGCCTCTGTTTAAATCAAGTGAGTAACTTTTTGATTTAAAAAACCTAAAATAAAATAACCAGTTGCATGTTCATATGTATGAATTCGTATGGTTATATGTATATATATTTATGGTGCATGTTGGGTATATGTGTGAATGTATATATGCGTGTATGGATGCTAATATCTGAAATGCCTCTGTTCCCAGATTCAAAACCAGTATTTTTGTCCTAAATTCCCCTATCTCATGATCTAAGCATTGTATGAATTGTGATACAAACAAAAATTGTTTGGGTGATCATTAAGTTTAAGCTTAAAATTTTTAGTTAAGTCAAATTGAAATCTGACTGTCTCTGAAAGCCTAAAATATCAATGCATGTTAAAATAAAGTAAAACTTAAACTTGGTAATTTATAAATCCAAGTATATGTATTGAATATATAAGCTATAACATGATTTTTAACATTAATATCATAGTTTTTAGTTTAGTATTATAGGAGCAGTTCTGGCTTAAGTTAAAAGAGAATTTTTGGTAATTCTGATTATCTCAGTGAATTTGGGAGATTGTAAATCTTCAGTAGTGGTAGTGTAATGATCAGAGATACCAGGAAAATTATTAGAAATCGAATTAAAGTAGTGAGGTAGAAATAATTTAGGATTTAAATTTTTAAACCTAGTTTTAACTAGGTTAAGAAAATCGATCATCTCAACGTCTAGGTTGGATCGAGTTCGACAAAACTCTGGGAAATTGTAGTTGTGATGTGGATGAACTCGTCGCCGAAGTCGCTAGCGCTCTGGTGATCAGTGGTGGAAGAACGAGGGGTTGTTGCCAGGTTTTGGAAGTGTAGTCTGTGTTCCAGTTTTGGGTCTTTAGGCTCGATCTCGATTTCGATCTAGTTTCATTGTTCGAATGGTTGAATTCTGGTGTAGGGATGATCGTCGACTGGTGGGGGAAGTCGTGGATGGTCGGGGACGCCGCTGGTGGATGTGCACGTGTACGAGATCGTGGGTGTATCTCTGGTGAAGTCTGGAAATTAACAGAGGGTTACTCGAGTTATTTCGTGGGAGACTCGGGATTTTTGATGTGCGACTCGAAGTAGATTATGGTGGGCTCGAGTGCTTTGTGTTGCAGAGTTTTTGTGTTTTTTTTTCTGGACTCGAGTTTATTAGAAAAATTTCCGAAGTCAAGTACGTTTTGACTCGAAGTATTTTAAGCAAGGCTCGGGTAAGTCTGGTTTCCAGATTCTAAAATTAAACTGTTTAAATTTTTAAAACAAAATTTAAATGGTTAAGTAGAAGTTTTAAACAAGTCTTAAGTCTAAGTTTAAAACTGATTTAAGTTAAATTTAAATCTCAGTTCAAAAATATATAATATGTTGTTGAAATTTAGAATATTTAGCAACCTTTAAAAATGATTAGATAGTTGAATTTAGAAAGATGAAGTTTTAAGTTTGCAAGTAAGTTGTAATATAAGTTTTAATCTAGAATTAGTATTAAATCTGTAATTTAGTTTTGAAATAAAAGAAGGTTTTTAAATTAAAATTGTTTAATAACTATAATTGTTAAAATGGATATTAAAAGGATAGAATTTAAAAGTAAATTGATTTAAATTCTTAAGTTCTTTTACAAAATTAGTATTTCTCCACATATGATTTAAGAGTTGTAAATGGATTTTAAAGTTTGTTAAGTTTAAATTTTTATTCATTTTAAATCTCATATTTAAAATGGAATTAAAGGAAATTTGAAAGTTAAATATTACAAATATGTTTTAAATGATAAATATCATTATAAGGAAATGTTTTCTTAAGACTTAATGATTTGTGAGGAAATTAATGGATAATTAATTTAATTGATTAATTAATCATTTGGATTAATTAAATAGGAAATTAATGGTTTAAACTAATTAATTAGTGATTAAGATTTATTAATTTGTAATTAAGGATTATAATTAGAATATTAATTAATGATTAAGAATTAATTAATAAAGTAATTAAATATTAATTAAGTTATGGTTAACACTTAATTAATTAAATAATTAGAGATTGATTTATTGGTTATTAAGATTTATTAATTTGGAATTAAGAATAATTAATCTAAGTTAATTACTTAAGGAAAATAATTAAAGAATTATTAATAGTTAATGAAGGTCATTAACTATGGATTATTAAATAATTAATTAATGTGATTAATTTTAATAATTAATTAGATTAATTAATTAATTTAAAGATAATCAATTATAGAATTTGTTTAAGTGTAATTACTTAATGGAAGTAATTAAGAAATTAATTACTTATTGTAATTAATTGAAGTTAATTTGATTTAGTTAAGTTAATTAATTAAGTTTAATTAATTTAGAATAATCAAATGATGATTGGATAAATAATTACTAAATTGTAATTATTAAGGTATATTATTTAGGGAAGTAAATAATAGATAATTACTGGAAGTAATTAATTGAATGGTGATGTATTAATGAAAGTAATTTAAGTTTAATTACTTTGAATAATTAATCAAGGGATTAATTAAGGAATTAATTAAGGAGAATTAATTTAGTAAATGAAAGTAATTAAGGGTAGTTAATTACTGATTGGAGATTAATCAAGGTGATTAATAAATGTTGTTTAATTTAAAGTTAATTACTTAATGTAATTAATTTAATTAAGTAATTAATAATTAAGTTGTAATTAAGGATCATTAATTAATATAATTAATGATGTAATTAAGATTGATTAATTAAGAAATAATTAATAAATGAAGTGATTAATTTGTAATTAATTAAGATTTAATATAATTAATTATAGTGATTAATTTAATTAATTATAGTTAATTAATTAATGAAGTAATTAAAGGTTAATTACTATAAGTGGTTAAGGTTAATTAATTTGAGTAATTAATTAAAGATAAATTACTTGAAGGTAATTAAAAGATAATTAATCAAAGATGATTAATTGAAAAAGGTAATTAGAGGATAATTAATTAATTTGTAATTAATTAATGTTTAAGTAAGAAGGATTTATAAAATAAAAGTAATTAATTTAATTAACTTTAAATTAATTAGAGATGATATAAATCATTTCTTATGGATGAATGATAATAATGAATGCTTTGCATTTGATTGATATCTCTGATGAGATATATGCTGTGTGATATGGATGTTAGTTGAATTGTGATGATAATATGGATTATCTGATGATATTGATAATGTTGATTATCTACTGTGAATTTTCTTTCTAAGTGTATAAAGATAATTGAATTAAATTGTTTTAACCTTTAAAACAACTTGGCCTTAAAAGATACGTTTTGGATTTCGATGAGACCGGGATCGGGTTTCCGTATACCGGATTTCCAGGTCTGGAGACCCGAATACCACATCGATCCAAATTAACGATAGGTCGTGAATCTCAAGTGAAGATGAAGATTCAGAGTGCAAGGGTTATTGTCGTTAACTCTGAGGGTGATTCCAAAACGAGTGTAACGAGATAATGCCTTCGGTTTCGTTCGAACCCGGAACGAACTTGTATGGACTGAATGCTTTCAGAACATCGTCAGGTGGACGATGAGCATTCTAAGTGATGTGTTCTTTTCTAAGGTAATCGTGACCTCAAGCCTCACAAACCGAGAATGGCTAAAACAGGGGAGGTGCAGCAAGGTTAGTGGGTAGCACCCAAGTAGGACAAGATTACCTCTGTCTAGATGTCCCTTTCTATTTTCGACTTAGTGTGTGCGGTTGAATCATGACAACCGTGAGGTATCTTGTGCGGGAATTATCCAGTAAGGGATGTTCCGGCCTTGTGTTGCAGGGGATTGGGAGTGATCCTCGGTACGGTGATCTAGGCCACGTACTGTGACGGGCGGTACCCCGGTAGCCCTGCCATTGATGGAATCCAAACTCCAATAAGTGCCGTACGTATTAGTTGTGCCCAACTATGTTGGAACGTGAGATGTAAGCATTCCAGCTATTTCTGTATTTTACTTGAAAACCCTAGACCCTATTATAATACAATCGAATTTCCTATCAAATGTTTTGGTTAGCGTAAGGTAAAAACTTACCCATATTTATTGGTGGGGAGTCTTACGTGATACCTTTTCTTTCAAAAGGTTTTGAAGTTAAACAAGTTTAACCTGTTACTCACACCAGACCCATGTCTGACCCAAGTTGTTTATTTCTGTTTTATAAACTCTTGGGTACTCAAATTTTTACGAGTAGCCAAGGGATTCAGGTTTAGCTTTGACGAGTAATCTGGAGGAGCAATGGAGCAGGAGGCTTCGGCGTTGTAGATATAGATAGTAGTTTTCCGCTGTGTTGATCTTTGTATTGATCTGTATTGTGTTGAGATGTAATAACTAGACAGATGTTTATAACTGTCTAGTATGAGATGTGTAATCTGTGTAACTCTGATAGATGATGTATATGATACTATGTAATATTTATGTGATATATTATATTTCGTTTCGTTTCCGCTGTGAGTATCTGTTGTTGTTTTCTTTTCTCTTCTTCTCTTTTCTATTTCTCACCCCTTTCTTTCTTACTGTCGATGCGATTTTCCGGGAGTGGAAAGTCGGGTCGTCACAGTTTCATCTCGCTTCCTCTATACTTGCCTATACGACGATCAGTCGACTCCACTTTGAAGCCCACGGTCTGCTCCTCTACCGCCCTTAACCCCGACGAACTCGACCCTCCCTCTGCGTTACAATTCGCGTGTGAACGCCCGGCAAACGCGGCCCTCTTCCTTCCTCTATGCTACGCCAACGACGATCTCAACCGTTGGATGGGAAGAGATCGAGGTGATCTACAACTTCCTAGTTGGGAGTTTTACAAAATACGGCGTGGATCACGAGCAAAACGAGGAAGAAGACAATGAGGTATCGGCCATTGAACTCAAAACTGCGGCCGGTTGGGAATAGATCTAGGGTTTAAATAAAAATGTTAATATATATATTATTTAATATTATTTTAATATCGTTTTCCAATTATTTTACCACATATGCAAACGAACTCCAATTCTCACGTTCCAACAGGCATTCCTAGGGTTTTTCCACGTTCCGGACACAATGGAACGGGTTTCGGAAGCTAATTTGATCGTATGCGTGAGTTATGGAATTTAACGATCAATTTAAAATTAAACCGGTTAAAACGATTTCGATGCGTATTGAGCTGCCACGGTCAAACGACAACTCCGATTGCTACGAAAATTGAAATCCGATAATAACTAACTATTACGGATCCAATGGAACTAGTTTCGTCGAATTCCGAGACTGTGCCCCGGAAGGCTATTTTAACTCGTCCATTAAATCGAGCGATTTTCAAAATTGTCGAAAACGCTTAAAATTCCACTTTTAAAATTTTATTAACTTAATAATAAATCATATAAAATTTATGATCACATTAAAAATCATTCTGGCTCATTCCGGACTAAAATCTGATTAATTGCAATATTTTATTATTAAATCCTATTATTAAATTAATATAAAATTCCAAATAATAACTTATCGACTTTTAAATTTATCTAAAAATCCAACAATATTATTTATAACCAATTGAACTTAAAAATACATTTAAACACCATTTTTATAATCATTTACCCCAAATTCACCTTTTATCCCAATTTCGAATATTTAATTATTTTCCCTTATTCAAATTCAACCGGAATTACTATAATTAAAAATTGTAGCTTATTTTATTGATTGGATCCGATTCCCCCGTATTACAAATTTAGTTCAAAATCCATAGTAAAATTTTAAAATAGATTAAATGTTCACAAATCCCGTACTCAAAATTCTGGGATGTTACATGGTGGCGTTTGAGAAACGCTGCAATAAAAGGATTTATCATGGCGTTGAAATAAATGCAACTAAAAATCATGGATTTTTAGTTGCGGGCTTTATCACGGCGTTTATCAAAACGCTACCATAAGTCTTGGTAGCGTTTTTTGTGCGTCACTAAAAATAAAATTTCTTATAGTGTATACTTTTAATTAAGTTAATTAAATAATATAATCGAATTATATCAAGTATATAATAGGAAGAAAATACCTTTTATTTCGAACAAGATTGGTCGAGTTAGATATATGTAACAAATTACATAATTGCCCCTAGGGCATACCCCTAACTTTATCAATGGAATGGAAGCTTGGAGGAGAAAAATAGAAATGAAATGAAAGAAAATGGAGCAAAGAGTGAAAGGTGTAAAGGGATGGGCATTTATTAGAAATGTAAAAAAGGAATTTACCAAAATACCCTTTATATAAAATATATATTTTTCTCTCATGGAACACGAAAACTCCCCCTTATTCCTCCTTGATTTTTGGGTGAAATTTCCTCCCCCATACTCCCAAGTACAAGGCTAGGGAATGGGGGTGTGGTAAGGGTACTAACTAGGTCACTATTTAGTACTATTTGTACTTAATTTTTCATTTAAAGTCAAATATCCATTAATTAACAAAAGCACTCTTATTAAATCCTATCATATACTTAACCAAAGCCATATGACACTTACATCTATGTGTACACATGTACACAAGTGCATACAACTCTATCCGACAATTTTATCGATGAAAGGTCAAAATTTTGAAAAACGTTCTTCGGTCACATTTTCTATTTTTTATTTGAACTATCTATATTGGTAAATAAATTTTGAAAACTATTTTATTATCATTATTAAATAATTAAAATAAGTTTATTTGCTCATAAAAATCCATTTATTGATTATATAAAATACATTTAAATAACCTATTTCAAAGTAGCAAAATTTTGGATTGTTACAAATCTTTTTTACCATCATTTCTTATTAATTAAAAGAGTCATATTATTTTTAATTTATAAAACCTATTATTTGAATATTTAAATTTTATTAAATATTCACAAATCAAGGCGGTAAAATTCGGGGTCGTTAAACTTAGCCATAGAACAGACAGCCCAACTCCATAAAATTTCACTTCACAGCCACTTTCAAAACACAGAACTTGTATATCAGTGTTGAAGTAGTTTTCGGTAAGTAATGCATTTATCCGATCTCGGTGTAGCGACCATGAAATTAGGACACATCGCCTTCAAATAATGAAACGTTTTGAAATATAGTTAAGCATTATAAATGTGATTTTATAACCTTGTTAAACATCACTTAATTAATGAACAATGATAAGAAACTTGTTTATGAAATTTATTTAAAAATATACTCTATGAAGAAAAATCAATAATGTGATGGAAATCGGTTTATCGATAAACAGCTTTTTGATCGATATAAGTTGTTCGAACTCTTTTGCACTTGTCTAATGATTAAATGAACACATTAACAACTAATTAATACTTCTCTTCATAAAGCAAGTAGAACATTCTAGAATCTTCTTTTTATAAGTGTTAGCTAACACATATTAGAGTATTTTAAAAGTGATTTGAGGTTCTTATGAAATTTTAAGAATTAGTTGTGAATTTTTAAAGAAGAGGTTTTTATAAGGAAACTTGTTTTTTTTCAAGTTTTAAAGATTTTATAACTTGTCATTTTAAAGTAATATTTTGGACGAATGTTTTAAAACCTCTTATATGTATTTTTAAGTATTAAAAGTATAAACAAATGTTTTTAAAAAGGAGTTAAGAATTGCTTAGTGGCAAAATTGTTAATTGTTTAATTACTTGTTTGAAAGTAATTAACCATGATTAACATTAAAAGCCAATGAAGTAGGCTTATCTATTTGTGAGAGTTAAGATTGATGTTTGAGTAGGAAATGAGCAATAGAGCTCTAACATATCGGCTTCCCTCTTGGTCGAGGAATAGTTAAGTCGTGAATGTTGGAAATGTTTTAATTGTGTTGATTTCTTACTTGTTTATGGAAATCATTATTACTATACCTAACATTAAAAGTCGATGAGGTAGAATTATCGTTTTATGGGATATAAGAATGAAGTGCCTAGGTAATGCTTTGATATGAAACTAGTGCACTAACATACCTGGCTCACTCTTGGATGAGGAATAGTTGAGTGAATGTCGGAAATGGGTTAAGTATATGAATATTGATTTGTATAAGCAATTATTTTTGACTAGATAGCCGATTAGTCGACTATCGATCTTGACCAAATATGACTTAAGAAGTATTGAAAGGCTTCGCGATTTCATACCAATGAGAACACCCGGGGAGGAGCATTGGTACAAAACATCTCTAAATTTTTCTTACTCCTGAAAGAACTGGAATTGAGTTAATTTAAAATTCATCGATTGGATTTGAAGAGACTAGGATCGGTAAGTGTTTTACGTATCGAATATTTTCAAGACTAACATACAAGTTTTATGTTTTGGAAGCGGTTGTGAAGTTGAATGTTATAGAGTTGAACTATCTATCCTAAGGTTATGTCCAAGGAGAGGTCAGCATTAACATTTCAAATTATGCTATCGAGTTGAACTGTCTATCTTGAGAAGTATTTCAAAAGAGAGGATAGCTTTAGAATCGTTGGAGGACTTATACGGAAATTTATGTGGAGATTCTAGGTCTTTTCGAGTGGCTTGAATCCATGTAGCAATTCGTGATTTGTTCAAGATGATGGAATCCATTTGGGATTCGTATTCTGTTCGAGTGCTGAAGACTCGAGTGAGAGATGTCGTACATAGCCTCGACATCGGAACTGAAACTAAAGATATGATGCATAGTTAAAGGAATATATAATTTAGCAATCCCACGGGTGCATGCAACTCCTATTTAGTATTACTTACGGATATGCATGCAGGAGTTATGCATTCGAAACCGTGACTGTTTGGGCATGGGACAACTATGTGTTTCTTATGGTACATTCCCTAGAGATGTGCATTGCTTGAATGGATATCTCCAATCCTTGTCCAGGAGGACCGTTCTCGCTGTATCGAGGGCACCTCCATGGAAAACCAACATTTATGTTAACACGCCTTAACGGTATTGATTGTATAACTAATTATTGTAGTGGCGTTCACACAGAAGCTATTTGATATGATTTATGTGCTACACTTTAGACATTATCTACCTTATCACTATATTAAACTTAATGAATGGTTGGTTTCTTTGAGGAAAAAATCGTTATGGGAATCCATACGGCCTCAATGGTCGCTGTCACTTGTTACATATTTCTTGATTTTCTCATGCTGGTTTACCAGACTGATCCAGGAGTTATTTTTATAATGCTCAGGTTAGCCTGTGTATATTTCTTGATTCAGCTTTGGATGCTTTGGAGCTTATGGAGACGAGCTGGATGATTACTTATCATAGTATTCTTATTTCCATGGCATTATATATTATATATATCAATATTGTGAGGATGGGTTGTTATAACTGTCCAGACAGATGATAATACTTAGGTTTCAGTAACTCTGAAATTTCTGTATTTAGAGTACCTCTTTGTACTATTCTTTTGATATTACATATTACCGTTCCGTTGTGAGATTCTGATGTTGTGTTCTCTCTTTCTTATTTTATTATTTTTCCTTATTTTTTTATTTAAACCTAACTTTCTGTCTTTTCGGCACTTGGGTGTTCGACTCAAGAATACCGCAAATGTGTTTAGTGTCGACATTTGAGGGTAGAAAAGTTGGGTCATTACATTTAGTATCAGAGATCAAGGTTGAGTGGACACCTTGCCTTTGGTTGGGTACGGCTCATTAGAGATAGGATTAGTGACACCCTAGAATGAGTTAAGTGTATTATACATATTAGAGCGTAATTGTATGTATCAAACCTAGACTTTTAAAATTATTCATTAGGAATATCTCCTTCTTAGTAATCCTTTCATTGAAATAACTCTATCCTTTCGTGTTCTAAAGAAGTTTTGTTTTGATTAGTTAGTAAGAACTATGAGTACCAGAGCTGCCAATGCTAGAGGTGGTCGGGGTAGTACTGTCATGAATGGTAAGGATCGAGCACCGAGGAATGTTGTTCCAGTTGAGGAACTGAGGGAGAATATCGAAGAAGAGGTTGTGCATCTCATGCCTTAGATGAGTTTTTCTTCATTCACCATGACTATGAGAGGTTGGAAGGTAAGAGGTTTGATGGTATAGAGACGTTCATAGAAGTCCAAACTTGGATAAAATTGTGTGATTGGATATTTGAGGATATGTAACACTCTGTAATTTGGCGTTATTTATTTAATTAGTTTGTTAGATAGTTAGTTAATTAATTAGGCTCCAAAAATGGCATTTATGCAAACGATGGAATTTGATCGTGAAACATGCATCATTGCATTTGTGGCGAAATTCTATGCAGCTTTCATACTTAGAGTTTTGCGACCGAAGTCCAAACGAAGAAGTTACAGACGTAAAACGAATTTGAAACGGAAATAATTCATTTAAAAAATTAACGCTTTTAATTAATTGAATGGGGTCCATGGGTCGACTCGCTTAGTGTAGTGGTCAACCGGCATGAGGGGGCAATTGATCGCTCTTAAAGCGGGGGCTAGGGTTTTCCCTGGCCCAATTGCCCGGATCTATTATATTTTGATCTAACGGTTCTGGTTGATTCTAGTGCCTATAAATACAAGCCTAACTGTTCCTTCTCTTCTCATATATTTTTAAATAGAGTAATGAAGCTCTGCCATTTATTCTTGTTCAATTTCTTTTTAAATTATAAAAATTAGATATTTATATCTATATTCATACAAATCGGAGAAGAATAGAAATCTAATAAAAGGAGAAGAGAAGAAAATCAACTATACGCGTTTTTGAGGTAATTTATACGTTTATATATTTGTATCTATTTTCTCTCCCAATCCCAAATCTCTTCTCAGATCTATAATTCTAGTATATGTATAAACCCTTTTTATACATATTTCATGGATTAAAAAAAATTTAGAGATGAATCAAAGGTTCTACTTCAGATCTGGAGATTTGGATCGGTTTTAAAAGGCGAGTGGGAAATTCTATATATTGGTTATGATTTTAAATCTATTCCGTTGGCATCTGGGAACATCTGGGATTTCTTTGGAGAATGTATGTCGCAAACATCTAAGAACC
The DNA here is from genome assembly GCA_030737815.1 of Allium fistulosum. Lineage (NCBI taxonomy): Eukaryota > Viridiplantae > Streptophyta > Magnoliopsida > Asparagales > Amaryllidaceae > Allium > Allium fistulosum. The sequence continues at coordinate 169,448,570 of CM060904.1, read as the reverse complement.
AGTTTTGGCAAGAGATTGTCCATCGATCACCTCTTTGATGGCAAACCGGATTTTTATTTGGAGAATTAATGTCAATTTTTTAGTTTAAATCTATTAGAGAATTTTTATGAACTACATTTTGGAAATGCCTTAGATTTTAGAAAAAGTGTTTTTTCAAAGAATTTCTTTTCCCAAGGATTTGTTTTGCAAATTTTGCTTTGGGAAATTTTGAAATTTTAATTTTCAAAGAAACACGTATACCACTAAGTTGGTCGTGTTAAAAATTTTGGTTTATAAAGAAGTAGGTTTTGAAACCTTATACACACATATACACTTCAATAAAGGTTGATTTTATTCTTGCAAGAAATTAGTTTTTGATTTAGAAAATGAGTTTCAAGGGGCGAATATTTAGCCTAATAATTTTCCTATTTTTGAAGTTTTGAAAATTTTCTCTGTTCAAGGTACGGACAAAATAGGAATAACATTTAATTTTATCGAGGTATGTAATTTGAAGTATTTTTGTACCACCATCTATTGGGAAAATATTTCTGTGTGAAGTAGGTATAAAATAGCAGTTGGAATATTTTCAGATTTTTGGAATTGTTGTTGGTCGCAACAGTTTTGTTGGGACTACTATGAATTGTTAGAGCATGGTTTAAGACTAAGCGGTAGGCTTTGACACCACCGTGATGAGGAAAGGAATTTTTTGGATGATGTCGAATTGAAGGAGACGGTGCAAAACAATTATTATTATTTAATCAGACCCTAATTGGGTCTAGGTTCAATTAACGCCCAAACCCCTTCTAGCGGTTGACCGCCTAGCGATAAACCTAGAGCGGTCTACTAGCTAACAAATTTTGGCACAACTTAAACATAGAACGGGACTACAAAAATCATGTCCAAATTCCCCCAATTGCCTTTTTTTTCCTCCTTCCTTAACAAGCTAAACCCAATCTCCATCCTCCTCCTCAAAGTATCAGCCTTTCTCTTCTGTCCTCCCCTAAGCGACACTATTTTTCCTAGGAGTAGCAGCCTCGCCTCTTTCTCGTGTCGGTTTTGCACATTAGATCTCGCCTCACCACCACTTCAGATCTAAACCCTATTTCCTCCCTCCGACCACTTCTTAGCCCAAGACACATTTCCACGCTGCGGTTTTCACCGCACTATTATGGTCTCAACCCGCAAAGGCCACTTGGCTGAACCGAAATGAGCAGAAGGTTTTGCCGCTTTTGGGCTGGAAGAGCTATTCATCAAAGTGGGATTTGAACCGATCCTTTGCTTCGAGACCTTTGAGCAGGAATGTTACCCATGCTACATCTATTTTTTCAATGTCCTGTTGCCACATAATTTTGATGGAGGCAATAGTTTGATTCATTCAGAGGTGAAGGGTGTCTTGATTGAGCAAACTTATGATGATCTTGCTGAGATTTTGGAAGCCACCGTGAAGGATGTGGTCTTGGATGATTTTGATGTGACCGAATGAAAGATTTTGCAGTAGATCTTTTCCCAAGATGTTAGTATTTAGAAGATGGATAATCTACGTCTAACTGCCCATCAGGTTGTGCGCATCATTCAACATAACGTCATCCCTAAGATGGGAAGTTACGACCGAATTTATCCCATTGTGTGGAAGACCACTTATGCTAGTATTGGCGGCATCGCCATCACTTGGACCCGCACCCTTATGATGTTATTTGTTGATTAAGGATTAGCACTCCATAGAGTCACTTTCCGTATTTCCACCTATCCACTCTCATCTTTAGGTAATACGGGTGAACCTCCATGGAGGGGCAGTTTAGTAAAAGGTTCCTTTTACCATCATTAGATCCTTCCATAGGAAGATGGAAATTCCTATATATGTATATACATACACATATGTATGTAAAATATTCGAAACTGTTGTTTTTCTATCAATGAAAATCTATATAAATGAAATGGACAATGTAGCTAGCGTGGATCAAATATTTGATCTCGCCGGTGGAAGCTTGCATACTCGACCAACCACACTACCAACGAAGGGAACACACACTCTTCTCTCTCTTGTCACTTTATTATATTATTATTTGATTCGGAACATGAAATCAGGGGGATTTGAGGTAAAGAAAAAATGGGGTGCAGGCGATCTTTGCCCACCCACCCCCCTCCCTACAAAAAAACCCCCAACACACACACATATGTATATAACTATTTGTGAGCTGCAATGGTAGTAGCCTATGAGATCTAAGGGCATTATCATACATATCAATATCTTCAAAGCATTATGTCTTCTTGTTCGAAATGACTTTACATTTGATTCGAACTTAATATTAAATAGTGATGCCCTTGATTTATAAAAGAAATATTGTATTGATTTACACTTATGATTCATGTCGTTTATTTCATTTTCGCTGTACCTTAAGATGATTATATTTGTTTCTTTTTATATTTCTGTTATTATCTAAATGAATTTGATAACAACTAAAAATAAGTTTGGAATGGTTGGTTATACATTTTGAGCTTATTTATGTGTCGTCGTCGTCATCTCTCTCTGTAATTGTTTTATTAGGTTTACCTTATTTTCTATATTCCTCTACTTTTGCATGTTCATGTATTCATCATGAATGACCATTGTTTTATTTGCAGTGAACATTCAAAGAAACAAAATCTGAGGGTATTTGCGCTTTCTTACAAGATGTTCTTTGCTCAATTCGCCATGCTACAACCATTCAAGGGTCACAACAATGAATCTAGCTCCACCACAGAGCAAGGCATCTCATAGTCTAATGACATTATTTTAGGATTTATGATTTTGTTGTCTTTTCCCTTCTAGCATTTGTTCTTTTCTTTTAGGTTGTTTAGGTTGTAACTGTTAGTTGTCTCTTGTGAAAGTCACGCATGATATTATGAGTTTCTATTTATTTACTGTGTTATTGTTTCTAGACATGCAAACCGCTCTTATATATGTATAGTGTAGAAGTAGTATAAATAAGGAAATCTCATAAAAGACACTTAACTAACAGTAAATGCAATATAAGACTCGATGTTTAGAATAGTTGGAAAAATTTAGCGAAGTGCATGTTTAAGCTGTTTAGTATCACAGGTCATTACTCATGGTTCTTAAAAACTAATTTTTTTTGGTAATTAGGCATGATGACATTTTTATATAAAATGTCAAGTTTTATCGGTAAAGGTTAGTTGTAGAATTTAAGAATTTGGTTTATGCGATTATCGCATAACCGACTTCTGATACGCTAAAATTGTGGCTTAATCTATCAAAATTTTTGAAAAGGAAATATTTTGAAAAACTTCTCTTTTGAGAAAAAGTTTTTAGGTTTTTGTTATTTTTGGCTCTAAATTATTTTTAGAATTTTTGTCCAAATTTGATTTCAAGGGAAAATGTGCATCTAAATGTTTTGAGATTTTATTTTTCAAATGACGTGTAAATTTGAAACGTGAGAAAGATTTTGTGAAATATTTGATTTTGAAGGCAATATTGAGGATTTAGCGGTGCATAAGGATCAACGATGCAATAAATACAAGCGAGAACAAGGAAAAAGCTGGTTTAGCCTTGGAATTTCTATTTCCATAACTTATCGACGATGAACGTGAGTCTATTTTAAGACTCAATTCTATTTTAGAGCCTGAAAATGGGCCTCCTTATGCGTTTTGTGCGTGGAAAATCTGGAGTAAATCCGGGACAACGAGAAAATTTCCACTCTATTACGGGAATATGAAGATTATAGAGTGGTAAGAATGTTAAATTCTCTACCTAAATTCCTTTTTCTGGCATAGGAGAAAAGTTTAGGCAGTGATTTTTCGACGCGTTAGATTTTTGTATAGTAGGAATTGAATACAAAATTGGTTGCTTCATACTTCTATTCATAGAAGTATGGGGGTTTTGGTTGAAAAGATTTTTCAAAAGTTACATACATATAAAATTATTACTATATATATAGGTTATTTGCATCATGTTTTTCAAAAATGTTTTCAAAGAAATTCATTCATATAAGATGATTCGATTTAGAATTATTCTGCATACATATTTTCTGTGTGGTGATACGGTAATACACTATGCACTTGTGCATGTTTGGTTGCAAAATTAGTTGTACACTCATTGGTTGTGCAGTTTAGGATAATTATGAACCAAAATCATAAGTTAGTCATTGGTGAAATTTCGGGGATGAAACTCTTTTTAAGGTGGGAAGAATATAACACCCCGTAAATTAACGTTAGCTATTTAATTAGTTAGTTAATTAATTAGGCTTCAAAAATGGAGTTTGACCATGAAACTTGCACCATTGCGTTTGTGGCAAAATTCTATGCAACTTTCATATTTGGAGTTTTGCGGTCGGAGTCCAAACAAAGAAGTTACAAACGAAAAAACGATTCGAAACAGAAATAATACGTTTAAGACATTAACGTTTTTAATTAATTGAATAGGGCCCATAGGTTGACCCGCTTAGTGTAGCGGTCAATCTGGGGTGGTTGACCCCCATGAGGGTGGCGGTCGACCGCTCTTATGGCGGCGGCTAGGGTTTTCGCTGGCCCAATGGCCTAGATCTAATATATTTTGATCTAACGGTTTTGATTGATTCCAGCACCTATAAATACATGCCTAACTCTTCCTTCACTTCACATATTTTTTCGAATAAAGCAATGAAGCTCTGTCATTTCTCCTTCTCCGCTTTCTTTCTAAATTATAAAAATAAGATATTTACATCTATATTCATACAATTAGGAGAAGGATAGAAATCTAATAAAAAAAGAGAAGAGAAGAGAATCAACTATACGCGTATTTGAGGTAATCAATATATTTATATATTTGTATCTATTTTCTCTTCCAATCTCAAATCTCTTCTCAGATATGTAGTTCTAATATGTGATATATCCTTTTTATACATATTTCTTGGATTAAGAAAGATTTGGAGATGAATCAAAGGTTCTACTTCAGATCCAGAGATTTGGATTGCTTTGAAAGGATGAGTGGGAAATTGTATATATTGTTTATGATTTTATATCTATTCTGTTGGCATACGTTTGATTTTTATGCCTAAATCAATTTTATTTGTGAATTGTAGGCTTAAATTAATGTAGAAAGCTATTGCCTAAATATTCTTAGTCTGGATCTAATTTGAAATATGTTTACATATAGATCTAGAAATCAGTCTCAAAAATTTTATAATTTGAATGTTGTATATTTTTATTCCAGATCTGTACTTGGGTGTAAAATAAGATTTTTGGATTATTGCCCAAATTGTGCTATGTTGTAGATTTTCCATAGTTTAATTTATGGGAATAATAGACATTTGATTTTTATAAATTTGTTTACTTTTTCCACTTTTCATTCAAAAGGGTGATGTTTGATTTAACATGGAATACCCACATACAAAAGGGAAAAAGATATGTAAAGTACATATTTATTCTCCATAGTTTACATTGTTTATTCCAATTAAAAATAAATTATCCATTCCGTGTAATTTCAAACGGAGTCAATTTTTCCTTTTTGTGTTAAATCAATTTATGGAAATCGTAGCGGAAAATCTTCCTAAGGAATTTAATTTCAGCAAATTAAATATGGAAAGCATATTCAAGTTACATATTTGTAACGACCCGTAGATTTCGATAAATAAAATAGTTAATTTAATAAGATTTCATGGTTTAATGTTGGAAGAATTAAAAATTTGTAATTTATTTATTTATAATAATAACTAGAATGAATTGCAACAATATTTATCTAAGTTAATTATTAATAAATTGAATGAAATTCCCATAAATTGAAATGACTTAAATATTATAACTTAGTTCTAATGGAAATATAAGAAAACAAATGTAAATTTTGGGTTAACTAATGAAATAATATATAGTCAATGGTAATGAAATCTAATTAGTATTGTATAGGTAATTGTGACACTTATTTGTAATAATATATTTATAACTGTGATTTAAAGTTAATGGTGATAATTAGTATAAGTTACCGGTTTATTTGTCAGTTAAATTGAATTTGAAAACCAAGTGTAAATGAAATGAAATTTTATATATTAACTGGGTTTACAATCAATAACTGAAGTTGAATAACAAATGTTGGATGCACTGGATGTGAATAAGGTAATTGACTAATAACGGAAATTTATTTAAAAATCCAATATTGAAATATAAATGCTACTTATTGAATGAGTTTACGATCAATAGTTGGATAAATAAATGTTGAATTCATTAGATGTAAATAAAGTAATTGATTAGTAATGAGAATTCATTTAAAATCTAATATTGAAATTTGTTGAATATGGATCAATTAAATTGTTTAAATTTGATATTGGAAATAAATTTAATAATTGAATAGATTGAATAACGGGAATTGAATAACTGTATAACGGAAATAATTGTTCCATAATTTGAATTCGTTTTAAAGTTAAATTTTATAAGTTCATTTTCAAATATCTCAAGATAATGAATTTCGGATAATCTAAATTGTTTAAAATTTAAATTTGCAAATATTTGAATAATTGAATTTTGAATATAATATGATTGAAAATGATATCGAAGATTGATATAAAATTTTATTTAAACAACAATGAATTTGTTAACATTTAAAATTGGATTCGTAAGAAATTCTGTAAATTTTGAAAAGTCGTCGATTTAATCGACGAGTAAAAATAGCCTTCCGAGACACAGTCTCGGAATTCGATGAAACCAGTTCCATTGGATCCGTAATAGTTTATTATTATCGGATTTCAAATTTCGTAGCAATCGGAGTTGCCATTTGACCGTGACAGCTGAAAACGCTTAGAAATTCATTTAATCGGTTTAATTTAAAATCGATCGTTTATTTCCATAACTCTCTCAGACGATCGAATTAGCCTCCGAAACACGTTCCATTGTGTTCGGAAGGCGGGTAAAACCTTATGAACGCCTGTCGGCACGTCTAATTTGGAGTTCGTTCGAAAATCATGTTATTTGTGGATAATAATATTATAATAATTTGTTTATACGTATATATTCACTCGTTCCTTTCCGAAACCCTACAATCGAACGCAGCCGCCACAAACATTTTCAATGGCCGAAAAACAACCCTTTTCCTCCTTCTTTTTCGCGAAATCCACTCAACGATTTCAAAATTTCCCAACTATGAACTTGTAAAGGGCTCTGGGATCTTCGTTCTGACCGGTAGTGATCGAGTTTGGGGCTTTGGATTCACGGCAGTTTGGTGTGGAAGGGTGGCCGTTCGTTTGCACTTTTCGAGAGAGTGGGGGCACCGAGCTTCACTTAGTTGATGGTGTGGGGGCGGCGTTGGTAGGCGAAGACAAGGGTGGTGGCTGATCGAGTGATCGATGGGTGAGGAGGCACGACTAATTCGATGTTGTAGCGGCGGCATGGGTTCGATTAAACCCTGGAAGAACGAAGGGGAAGGTGGTTAGGAATTTGCGGTTGAGATTTCTTTGGCTCAGATCTAATGGCCTATTTTCTGATAGGTTATAAAATTAATAAAATAAAATTTGTTTTAAATGATATTAATATATAAAAATCTTTGAAAACTTGTATCTCTCTCATATTTTATCAGAATCGGATGAAACTTTTTGCGTTGGAATCATGGTGACGAGCTCTACGTCATGGAATTTATTTGGGATGTTTGGAGCTAACTAAAATTTTAGGTTAAATCGAACGTCGTTCGATTTGATTTAAAATTGAAAATCAAGGTGAGTGTTTTATAACGCTCACAATGTACTAGAATATTCTTGTGCTAGTTAAATTTAATATTGTGAAGTGATATGATTTTTATTTAGTCGTTGTTGATAAAATTTAACTGTCATCTAGATTGTCATCGAATTTAATGTTAGAAATTGAAATCGACAGTCTAATTAGAATTGAAATTCAATCGCAATTAAATTTCCGAACATTTATAACTATGAAATTTCTGTGATTTATATTGTCTGTTTGAATGATTGGTTGCGATGGATGCTATTGATTGATGTTTGAATGTTTGGACGTTTATTTGTAGTATATATCCTGTCATCACCATGTGTATTATTTATAGTTGTAAATTAAATCATTGTGAATAAATTGAGAAATAGGTTGAAATGATATATATACCTATGACACTATGGTTTGATTGGAAGTGATATATATCTATTCCTGAAGTTTAATTGAAATAACTGATCACTTGGCCATAGGATAGAAAATTATATATGGGCACCGGATTGGTTAAATTAAATAATTTTTAAAATCTTTGATTTGGAATTATTTTAAATGGTTTGATTTAAAGGAATTTAAAGATCAAATTTTTAGAAATTGAATTCATCGCGAATTTGATGTTGAGAGGTTGAAATAAATTTTGTTAAACAAATTGGTTAATAATTGAAGTTAAGACTTTGAAATTAAAATTGTGATATGATTGAATTTCGTTAATTGATTTGATTTTTAAAGAATTCAACGTTTATTCGGACTTTGAATATTATTAAGTAAAAGTGTGATAAAGACAACATTTTGAAATCGAAATTGAGACAATTGGATTTGAGATGGAATTAAATTTAAATTTGAAATCAAAATTTGATTTGAATTGAAATTGAGGTTTAATCGACTGAATGGAAATTTGAATTTGATTCAGATTGGTAAGTTGAAAATTAAAATGGTTGACTTTGAAGCTATTTCAAATTTGGTTTTCTTAAGTTATCCTGCTGTATAAACTATTTTGAATACTTAAACTATTTTATACTAAACTATTTTAACCTATATTAACTACATTAAATTATTTTAACCTATTTAAACATATTAAATTATTTTAATCTATTTTAAATCTACTTAATTTAATTTATTTTATTTTAAAATAATTAACCTATTTAATTTATTTTAATTATATTTAATCTATTTTTAAAGCTATTTAACCTATTTAATTATATTTAATCTATTTTTTTAAAAGCTATTTAACCTATTTAATTATATCAAATCTATTTTAAATCTATTTAACTATATTAAATCCATTTAAAACTATTTTGAAATCTATCTTTAATATTTAGAGTATTTTAACTATTTTCAATTATTTAAGCTACTTTAAACTATTCAAAATATTTTTCCAAAATTCCCAACTAGTCAATAAGGTGAAATGTTTATATTTAAATCTTGGATTTAAATACGAATTGGGCTAAATGAAGTTACAACCTAAATTGAAATGTGAAATGATTTTTAAATTGAAATGAGATATTGGGCGAAAGGATTTTTGAAATGAAATCGTATATTTTGCGTAGATACGATGATTTTGAAATGGATTTGATTTTGAAGCGAACTTGATATTTTGATATCAATTATGAATTGATTTTTGAAAATGTAAAAGAACCATCCGGTGTGTAATAAGCGTTCGGTTGTTAAGAAACCGGGATCGGATATGGGCATACTCTCTGTCGATACCGAAAACCACTTTAACAACTGTGTACGTGGTGGAGATTCCAGAAATGAAGTAGGATGGTTTGGCGACGATTCTCTATATGGTATGACGTGACCCTGACTCCCGTGAGTCAGCTTAGATGTGACTAAAATCAGGAGCTATACCGGGCTAATGTGAGGTCATTCCTCTTATCGGGCATATTTCTTCGATACCATTATATTGCTTTTGTGATTCGATTTGGTGGCCACCCATCGATTGTTTGGGAGTGTGTCCGAGGTGGGCGGTAGTAGCTGCTATGCGTCACCACCAGTCCGGGAGTGCAATTGGTATATCTACCCTGGCATCTCCTCGTGTGCCGTGTTCACATGCCCTAGCATGCCTTCTACGATTTTGTTTTGTACCATACCTATGGAGTGCCCTCTGCGTAAACCTCTTGGAGGAGCGTACGGTACTGTATAGACTATGGGAATATATAAAATGTGTTAAGGGGGATATGGGTAACGCCTTAACGCTATTTTAATACTTTTACTTTACTGTAGACATATTATAATAGCGTATTGTACTACATAGTAGATAGTTTAACAGATCCTTAAGAGATGGAAAATCCCGTAACATCTCTTGAGTTATTGCACGCACGTCGACACTGGATAGGAGATGGCAAACCCCGTAAACGTCTCTGACGCCGTTACACTCATCTTTATTTACGATTGATTTAACTTACATAAGGATATTTTAGTCCTGACTCGAGTGTTTTGTCTTTTCATTACGCTCGGGTCAGTCCTGAGTTTTTCAGCTTATTGAAGATTTATTCTGGAGGACGAAGACGAAGATTTGGTATACTATTACTATTATTATCCTTGCATCATGCTGTCTGCTGCATTGTTTTATTTGTTCTGTTGTATATGTATAACTCTGATAAATGATGTATAAATGATAATCAAAGTATATTAAACAGCTTCATGAACTGTTTATTTGATTATTATATTTTATCTTTCCGCTGCGAGATTCTGTGGTTGTTTCTTGTTCCTTTTCTCTTCTTTTCTTATTTACCCCATTAACAATCCTCCCTTTTGAATGGTTTGGAATCGGCATGTGTGTTTACTTGTCGATTTAAATTGTCCAAAAAGGTGGGTCGTTACAGTTGGTATCAGAGCTTTGGTTTAGCGATAACCTTAGCTTTGTGGGGTCAGACTCTTTATAAATAGGGTAGTAATACCCTATGATGAGTCGCTGAGTGTATATATATGAGAGAGCGTATTTGTTAGTGATATAAAAATTGTTTTATACTGTGTTGGTCGATTTGTTGAGTGGCTTATGGATTCTGGTCAATACGAGTAATTAACGTCATTGATAGGGATCTCTAAACACTTGAACAGAACAATTCGACATAGTATCCTTTTGAAATTGGGTAAATGAAATAATTTTGCCCTAATTATATTTTGTATATAAAGAAATAATTTTCAGAAATTATTATGATTTATCAAGCTTGTTGGTTGTTAGGAATGATAATATTGATTGTTATCATTAATTGGATATTATGTTTTAATAAATAAGGTTTATTGCAGAATAAACAATGATAAAACAACTTATGAATGTTTCAAGAAAAGTAAATTTTGTAAGAATAATTTATAAATGTGACTTATAAATTAAATTGAATCTAAATTGAGAAATATTGAATTTAAGACCCGGGGATTTTGAAAATGGTTTTCAAAACTTTGAAGAAAATATGTAGTGATATGAGTTGAAAAATATTTATGGGAAACATCTTGAAAGGATTTTTAAGAAGGAATTAATTCAGTACTCCTCTCTTATGTCGCTGGAAAATAATTTCGGTGATGACTGCGCAGCATCATCGACGTTCATTTTCGAGTCTCAAAGTGGAGGAGACTTCTGCGAAGCTTTGCTTTGCTTCGAAACTGTTTTGAAAAAAAAATGCATTTTGGGTTAAACTCCAAAGGTATGATTTGATATATATAAGATATAAATGTATATATTTATTTAAAATGATTTGAAATGAACCGGGCATTTAAATTTTCAAGTTCTGTTAATTGATATTTTTCAAATTCTCTGAATGAAATGTGAATAATCAGAACTTATATAATAAGGGGAAAAAAACTCTAAGCTAAATGTTTTGAAAAACTTTAGGATTAAGAAGTTGTAACTCTTAAATTGAAAGGTAAAGAAAATTTAAACTAGTTAAAATTGTGAACATTCTAATTTAGTAAAATGAATCCTATAAATTTTGTATTGTACCACATTGCATTCTAATAACATATAATATGACTTACCAAATGTTTAAAAGTTAAAAGAATGATTTAGAGATGTATTGAGATATTATACAAGTAAGCAAAACCTAAAAGTAATTAAAATATACAAGTAAGCAAAAACTTAAAAGTAACTAAAATGTTTATAAATTGAAATTTGGTTGTGATAAAATGTTATATACTTATGTATAATATGAAATGATGAATGGCTAAATAGAATGAGTAAGTAGAACTTAAGAAAACCGGCCAATGAACCAAATAATATCTTTGTAAATTTGTTATAGAATTGAATATAAATTTGCAAAGAAATTGTGAAATTGAAATTTGTAGCTTTTGAGATAATTATAAACTTAGATAAAGTCCAACTTCTTATATATGACTTTTATAGAATAATTATAAACTAAGTGATGATTAATAAAATGTTCCACCAATAAATCTGTAATTAACTGAAATTATGAAAATGAAGTAAATGTAAACAGAAGAATTTGGTATAGCTAAGAATAAATTGATAAGGGAAATTTAATTAAATTAAATTATATGGAATGTTTAAAGTGAACTTAAGTAAGCAAAATCCTATGGAATGATGAATAAGAAATAATAGTATTAAAGAATATGCTATGTAAAGAAATGGAGATACCAAGTAAATAAGGGATATGAATAATGCACTAAGAATAATAAATTGTAAATGAAATGAAGATAAGTAAATTAATTGAATATAGATGAATTGTATAGGAATATATTGGAAGGTAATACGTAAGTTGTACGTATATTATTTTATTCGCATAACAATTTGACCCGAACTCGAGCACAGAATTTCGAGATAATTTATATCGATCCGAGTTAGGATTTTTCACCCCATTCTCGACGGCGAACCCTGGATATAGATTTTTGATTTGATTCCGGAATTCTCTATCATAGTATTTGGCTATGCAAGGAGAATAACAGTTTCCGATCAAGGAACCAAATCTGAGTCCGCACTAGAGAGTCGTGTGAACGATACTAGTTTGGAAGTGAAATTTTGTGATCGAATGAGTGATCAGATTTGATATTGCGTACGGATGATATATGTACTTCGTACAGGTTTAAGTAAAGCTAATATTGAAAATTGAAAATGCAGATTATAAAATGATTTTAAATTATATGATTGAATATCATTGATAAATAAGATGCAGGTATTTAAAAATCAAGGAATTTGGATTGCCCGACAAAAAGGTACACGTTTATTTGTCAATTGGATTTGATGGTTTTTGGATGGAGCCTGTCACGACCCGGCTTTCTACCACCAGAAAGACGTATCATGAATTAAGAAAGAAAGGGATAGAAGAAGAAAAGATAGAAAAGAAGAAAGAAAAACACATCAGAATCTCACAGCGGAACGAATAAAATATAATATATCACATAAAATATTACATAGTATCATTTTACATAATCAGAGTTACACAACTTATACAACACAAAATAGACAGTTATAAATTCTGTCTATTATATAACTCAAGATACAATTCAGACAAACGACTCAGAGAAACCAACACAGCGGAATACTATATATCTACGAATGCTGAAGCCTCCTGCTCCATATCTCCTCCATAGATTCGTCAAAGCTAACCTGAATCCCTTGGCTACTCGTAAAAATTGAGTACCCAAGGTTTAATAAAACAGAAAATAAACACTTGGGTCAGACATGGGTCTGGTGTGAGTAAACGGTTAGATTACTTAACTTTGAAAACTTTTGAAAACAAAAGTATCACGTAAGACTTCCCACAAATAAACATGGGTAAGTTTTTACCTTACGCTAACTAAAACGTTTGATAGGAAATCTGATTGTATTATAATAGGGTCTAGGGTTTTCAAGTAAAATACAGAAATAGCTGAAATGCTTACATCTCACATTCCAACATAGTTGGGCACAACTAATACGTACGGCACTTATTGGAGTTTGGATTCCATACAATGGCAGGGCTACTGGGGTACCGCCCGTCACAGTACGTGGCCTAGATCACCGTACCGAGGAGTACGCCCGCTCCCCTGCAACACAAAGCCGGAACCATCCCTTACTGGATAATTCCGAACAAGACAATCCCGTAGTTGGCGCGACCAACCACACACTAAGCCGAATAAAGAAAAGGGACCTCTAGACAGGGATCTATCTTGCTCTCAGTGGGTGCTACCCACGAAACCTTGCTGCACCTCCCCTGTTTTAGCCATTCCCGGTTGATGAGGCTTGAGGTTACGATTACCTTTAATCAGAACATATCACTTAGAATGCTCATCGTCCGCCTGACGATGTGCTGAAAGCATTCAATCCATATAAGTTCGTTCCAGGTTCGAACGAAACCGAAGGCATTATCTCGTTACACTCGTTTTGGAATCACCCTCAGAGTTAACGACAATAACCCTTGCACTCTGAATCTTCATCTTCACTTGAGATTCACGACCTATCGTTAATTTGGATCGATGTGGTATTCGGGTCTCCAGACCTGGAATACCGGTATACGGAAACCCGATCCCGGTCTCATCGAAATCCAAAACGTATCTTTTAAGGCCAAGTTGTTTAAAGGTTTAAACATTTAAACTTATTCAGGATGATATAAACAGATAGATCATATTATCATAATTGATAATTCATATCAACATTCATCTCACAAAGCAGCATATATCATATATATATCAGAGATATTCAAATCATCCAATATCAACCAATCACCCAATATCAAACATCCAGTATTAATCAATTATCTAAACAGAATTGATTAACTCTAATCAATTTAATTAACCTTTAATTAAATTAATTACTATCCTTTAATTACTTGGATTATCTTAATCCTGCTTATTATCATTAATTAATTACAAATTAATTAATTAAACATCTAAATGATCTTCCTTAATTAATCTCCTTTGATTAATTATACTTTAATTACATTCAAGTAATTATCCTTAACCATATACAGTAATTAACCTTTAATTACTATCATTTAATTACAATAATTAATGATCCTTTATTAATTAATTAACTATAATTAATTATATTAATCTTCAATTAATTACAATTAATTAATCATACTTAAATTAATTACTTTTTATTAATCAAACTTGATTAATTAATAATCCTCTAATTACTTCATTAATTAATTACCTTCTAGTTAATTAAATAATTAATCTTTAATTAACTACATTCATTGATTAACCTTAATCATAAACAGTAATTAACAATTTGTAATTACTTATCTTAATTAATTACTTCTTAATTAATTATATTAACCTTGATTAATTAATCTAATTAATTAATCTTTAATTACTTCATTAAGTAATTATTAATCAATTTAAATTAACAAATAATCACTAATTAATTACTTTATTAATTAATTACTTTTAAATTAATTCACTTAGTAATTAATCTTAAATTAAACATATTTAATTAATCACATTATTAATTAACTTAAATCCTTTAATTAATTTCTCTTAATTAATTAACTTCAAATCCATTGTATTAATTAATCCTTTAATTAATACCACCAAATGATTAACCCTTAATCAATTACATTTAATTACTTTCATAAGTAATTATCCACTAATTACTTTCATAAGCAATTTCTCTTAAATTAATTACATTGGGTAATTATCCATTAATTACCTCACTAAATAATTTCACTAAATAAAACATAAGTGATTATCTTCCTAAAATTAATTATATAAATAACTTAATAAATAAATCATTACTTAATCTCTAATTCATTTATTAACCATCCACTAATTACTTCATTAAGTAATTATTTTTAATTATAAATAAATAATAATCTTTAATTTATTTTACTCATTAACTATCTTTAATTAATTCCAATCTTTAAAGATAAACTCATCATTTGAATTAAATAATTATTTCTAACATTATATTTCATTTTAAACAAGTTTAGAAATCAATTATATATTTAAATAAAATTATACTTTAAAAGAAACAAAACAATTTGAACCCTTAATTTTTAATATACTTAAAATCTTGAAAAATCCTTTTTAAACATGTTTTATTTAAATTAACCCAATATTCATCTTCGAAAACTTGATTATCATATTCTTTAAACTTATTCACTTTAATTATAATTTAAAACTAATTAAAACATTCATCTTTGAACGGATTACTTCCTTAACTTAAAAACTTGTCTTAACTTGTTTAAGAATTTACAAACTTGATTCTTTACAAAACTATTGCTTTTGAACTCGAAACAAATTGAAAAAAAACAACTTCCAGTTTTAAAAACAGAATAACCCGAGTAAACTTCACAAAAGCACTAGCCTTTCCCGAGTCTTCCATCACTCTTATCTACTTCGAGTCGTCACTCAAAAATCACGAGACTAAACCCGAGTTTCTCTTCGTCTTCCCCAACACGATTGTCCAGACACCCAAACGTGCACACGTGCACGTGCACTGACGTCGCCGGCCACCATAGATCGTCGCGACCATCGCCTACAACCACTCGACCACGTGCGAACACGAAAACCAACCTAGATCGAAGAATTTCTTTGCGAATCAAAATCGAGCATCTCTGTTGCTTCCTGGAACCCAAACCATCGATAACCCAGTTTACTCCGACGATCTCGATCACCAGTATCCACGCCGACCACACTAGAGCTTCGTCTCGAACCCCTCCATCGATTCTACCCCTCGCGTTCGACAACAACGAGCCATCGATGCCACCATTCTCCTCGTCGACAATGATGAACCAAACACAGTTTAACCCTAGTTTGCTCGAATCCGATCTCCTTGGCCATTGGAAAAATTCTGAAGCATTTTTCCATTCATCATCAACTCACAATCTAGCTTCGACCTAGATTATAGCTCCGATAAATACGCCGATCAACGGTAAATCGTCAAAAACCCCAATTCGTTCAAACCCAAAATTCACACGAATTTTTCAACTAAAAATTCCAAAATGCATATCAAAATTCATGATTTGGTTTATGTATTCATTTCATAATACTGAATCCATAGATTTCACAGTTTGAAATTTTCATATCATTCATCATTCTCTGATATCCTTGGTTTAACAGAGATGCCAGATTTTTATTTAACTATATTAAGTTTTTAATCCTTAATCTACACTAATTCAAACACCCTTGGTTTGTAAATCAAGTCCTAATGATAATTTGTACCAGAGAAAATTGAATTCAAATTAAAACAAGAATGTCTGGACCATAAACAGAGTAGGAACAGTCAAGCATACTCTTACATATATGTATATATATACAGCAGATTCACACAAACATATTCATCTCATCATCAACTAGCATGCAACCAGATTTTGTACTAGATTTATTTATTTTTATAAAGTTATTCACATACGAATCAGTATCATCACAAGCATCCAACTCAACTGTTTTTAAAGAAGTTTACTCACCATTTTATAAGCAGAGCAGTTTTTATTGCTTCCAGGCTTGAATATTTTGAATTTTGGCAAAAAAACTTTTTGATTTTCTTTGTTACTGAAATCCTTTGCATGTTTGATTGACTGCTGAATCTTTAACTTGAAGCTTAGTTGAACTTGAAACTGTTTGAGTTGTTGGTTGTAGCTTGATTCTTCATTTGATTTTATTTTCCAGATTTTAGTTTATAGGTTTTGAGAAGAAAGGAAGAAAGGACCGAAGACAATTTGAACTGAAAAAAAATAAATAAATAAACAGCTTTCTTCTTTAAAACATTGTTATATATACTTAAATTTTCTTTTAACAAGGTGTTGCCATTTGTTAATTTAGATTGTAAAATGCTTACAAGTGTCTTTAACATGTTAATATGTTTACACATATTACTTAAGTGTTTTTAAATAAATTTTTATTTATTAAATGTAAAGATAAACTTACATACTTTAATTCTCTTAATAAATAAAATTTACATATGTATTAATAAATTACTTTTAAAAGAAATTATTCTAAAACTAATTATAATTCAAATATATCTTATACATGTATTTTTATAACCTTTTAAATTTAAACACTTTAAAGAATACAAAATAAAACTTTATTTAAACTATCATATTTAAAACAAACAATTATCTTATATTTTGAAAACAATTGAATTTATCTTTAAATTAGCTTTTGAAAAATATTTAGTTTTTAAACAAAGCTTTAAATTATAATTCATACATATATAAATTATCAATAATTTAAATTAAATTCAAAACAATCCAAATTATAACATATACATATATTACAATTTGAAAATTCAACTTTAATTTAAAATAAAAGATATTTCCATTCACAATATATATCAAATATATATATTATAAATAGAATAAAATTTTATTAGCTTTAACAAACAAATCTTATCAATATTGTCAGATTAAGTATTTATTATCTTTTTAAAAGATTAAATTACCAATTTTAAATTAAAATTATATAGGATAATTATCAATCCAATTAAATTATCAATACTGATTATTAAATTTAAATTGCCCAAAACCCAGGATATCACATTCCTTCCCCCTTAAAATAATTTCGTCCCCGAAATTAAAAACAAAGTTAATTTAATAATCCAGCAAAGATTTCAATCTCTAACAGCAAAGCATACCTATCATCCAATTCCTATCAATCAAAGCAACCAATCAAACAATCTAATCTAACTAACTATTCTGACATAAATCAGAATAGACTTCATAATACTATCTCGAGTTTTCCCGAGTAAAAATCACCGGGAGACTCGCTCTACAGAAGCTAAATAAACTACACACCACAATCCAGAGCTCCTCTCATCTCTAGATTCACCAATTCTGAACAAAATATCAGATCACACTCAAGTCCAACTCAACTTCCAAATCCATCTGAACTGCAGATTCTACAATCAGTAATAGATCATACACGTACTCCCTCAGAGATACGTGAAATACAACGAATTTACAGATATCCAAACTGGCCATTCAATCCTGTAGACAAAGAACTACTTCTCTCGAGAACATAGGAAAATCCAAAATACTTTTGGAGCTAACTTTCCGGACTTACCAAATCTTATAGTTCTTTAATCGGAGAAAAACTTAAACAACTTCCAATTTCCAACTCCGAATTCCAAACTCCGTCTTATATCTGCCTAACTCATCAGACGATCCCGAGCTACCTCATCTCTTCCCGATCAGCTCAACCTTCGCTGATGCTTCTTGAAACAATTCTGGACCAAGAACAAAATGATCTCTAGATCCTATCAACAAGATGATCCTTCCAAAATTTGCTGAAATCCAAACTTGAAAAATAGATATGACCAATCCATTTTAAAAATTTCTGAGCTGCTACACCAACTCTTCTTTCTAGGAACCATCCTACTACCAGAATAACCACCGGTATCGCTTTTGGAATCAAGTCGATACAGAACTCAAACTCTAGATGCAGACAAACTTCTACTTCCTCGAAGATATCCAGAAAAATTGCTGACTACTTCAGTAGCTCCTACTTCCACATGAGAAACCTCAATCTCAAACAAAAGATTACTCAAGATAAATTCCAAAACTAATCGCAAGTCACTTTTGCGATCTACCTAGTCCGGATTCCAAAGAAACTGCTCTCTCTTTACCAATTAAAATAGCCTTAAGCTTCCCAAACAAGTTTAACCCTTCAAGAAAAACTTCACCATCTGCCCGGACTGCTGATAGAAGAACCACAAAGATTCCTAAACCACCGGAGAAACGGCCCACACTGCTGCTTCCAAACTCTATCTCTAGGATACTGCTAAGCCAGAAAAATCTTCTTGTCGGCACACAAACATCTCCAAGCTGAAACTGCTATCACATCTAACCAAAGACTTCTAAATCCATAGGCTCCTCGAACTCCAAAACCATCAACTAATCTCACAAAAGACCCCTTGAGATGGACAGACAATCTCTCAAGAAATTCGAGACTCCAAACCAAACGCCAATAACTTACTCTTCTTAAGAGGACAATGAGACCATGTCTGAAGAAACAACTAATCGACCTTAGTCCCATACTTCAAAATAGATAAAACTCTCTTACTCGATATCCAGAGAATTCCTATACAGCCGAGTCTTTCTTGCGGTAGACCTCAACTGTTCCTCCAATACCTTCTTAATCTTGCTCCCAAAAAGAACATCTCCTTCGGGAACATCCATAGATACTACGTCTTATCACACAGCCGCTCCTTCCTAAAGTCGCCAAGTTACCATCACTTGCTTCTGCACAACCGACATATCCAAATTCTCAAAATTCTGCACACCCGAGCTCAACCAAGCTTACACTTCAATAATGGACACCGAATCTTGAAAAAGATTTCCTTCAGAGATCCAAGAAATTCTTACTCCATACTGCCAACTTACTCGAGACGGTATTGGGTTTACAGTCTCGATATATACTTCCAACCTCAAACATTCAAACTCCAACTATTGGTAATTGTGTTACACACACTACCACCTTATCTACCTTTATAACTTATATTGGAAAACCCGAACAGGTAACCCAATAAATAGGTAGAAATACATAAATATATATATTTAAAATGATATATTTTTTTTATAGAAATTATTTCTGGGTAAAATTATTTCATCTACCTCTTTAAAACAATATTGTGTCCGTTGGCCTGGTTCAAGTGTTTAGAGATCCCTATCAATAACGTTAGCTACTCGTATTGACCAGAATCCATATACCACTCAACCGATCAATTAACACAATATAAAACCATTTTTATATAACTAACAATTACGCATTCTCAAGATAGACACCACTTCAGAGCCTAGGTATTCACTCAACCTCGCTCTGATACCAACTGTCACGACCCGGCTTTCTACCACCAGAAAGACGTATCATGAATTAAGAAAGAAAGGGATAGAAGAAGAAAAGATAGAAAAGAAGAAAGAAAAACACATCAGAATCTCACAGCGGAACGAATAAAATATAATATATCACATAAAATATTACATAGTATCATTTTACATAATCAGAGTTACACAACTTATACAACACAAAATAGACAGTTATAAATTCTGTCTATTATATAACTCAAGATACAATTCAGACAAACGACTCAGAGAAACCAACACAGCGGAATACTATATATCTACGAATGCTGAATCCTCCTGCTCCATATCTCCTCCATAGATTCGTCAAAGCTAACCTGAATCCCTTGGCTACTCGTAAAAATTGAGTACCCAAGGTTTAATAAAACAGAAAATAAACACTTGGGTCAGACATGGGTCTGGTGTGAGTAAACGGTTAGATTACTTAACTTTGAAAACTTTTGAAAACAAAAGTATCACGTAAGACTTCCCACAAATAAACATGGGTAAGTTTTTACCTTACGCTAACTAAAACGTTTGATAGGAAATCTGATTGTATTATAATAGGGTCTAGGGTTTTCAAGTAAAATACAGAAATAGCTGAAATGCTTACATCTCACATTCCAACATAGTTGGGCACAACTAATACGTACGGCACTTATTGGAGTTTGGATTCCATACAATGGCAGGGCTACTGGGGTACCGCCCGTCACAGTACGTGGCCTAGATCACCGTACCGAGGAGTACGCCCGCTCCCCTGCAACACAAAGCCGGAACCATCCCTTACTGGATAATTCCGAACAAGACAATCCCGTAGTTGGCGCGACCAACCACACACTAAGCCGAATAAAGAAAAGGGACCTCTAGACAGGGATCTATCTTGCTCTCAGTGGGTGCTACCCACGAAACCTTGCTGCACCTCCCCTGTTTTAGCCATTCCCGGTTGATGAGGCTTGAGGTTACGATTACCTTTAATCAGAACATATCACTTAGAATGCTCATCGTCCGCCTGACGATGTGCTGAAAGCATTCAATCCATATAAGTTCGTTCCAGGTTCGAACGAAACCGAAGGCATTATCTCGTTACACTCGTTTTGGAATCACCCTCAGAGTTAACGACAATAACCCTTGCACTCTGAATCTTCATCTTCACTTGAGATTCACGACCTATCGTTAATTTGGATCGATGTGGTATTCGGGTCTCCAGACCTGGAATACCGGTATACGGAAACCCGATCCCGGTCTCATCGAAATCCAAAACGTATCTTTTAAGGCCAAGTTGTTTAAAGGTTTAAACATTTAAACTTATTCAGGATGATATAAACAGATAGATCATATTATCACAATTGATAATTCATATCAACATTCATCTCACAAAGCAGCATATATCATATATATATCAGAGATATTCAAATCATCCAATATCAACCAATCACCCAATATCAAACATCCAGTATTAATCAATTATCTAAACAGAATTGATTAACTCTAATCAATTTAATTAACCTTTAATTAAATTAATTACTATCCTTTAATTACTTGGATTATCTTAATCCTGCTTATTATCATTAATTAATTACAAATTAATTAATTAAACATCTAAATGATCTTCCTTAATTAATCTCCTTTGATTAATTATACTTTAATTACATTCAAGTAATTATCCTTAACCATATACAGTAATTAACCTTTAATTACTATCATTTAATTACAATAATTAATGATCCTTTATTAATTAATTAACTATAATTAATTATATTAATCTTCAATTAATTACAATTAATTAATCATACTTAAATTAATTACTTTTTATTAATCAAACTTGATTAATTAATAATCCTCTAATTACTTCATTAATTAATTACCTTCTAGTTAATTAAATAATTAATCTTTAATTAACTACATTCATTGATTAACCTTAATCATAAACAGTAATTAACAATTTGTAATTACTTATCTTAATTAATTACTTCTTAATTAATTATATTAACCTTGATTAATTAATCTAATTAATTAATCTTTAATTACTTCATTAAGTAATTATTAATCAATTTAAATTAACAAATAATCACTAATTAATTACTTTATTAATTAATTACTTTTAAATTAATTCACTTAGTAATTAATCTTAAATTAAACATATTTAATTAATCACATTATTAATTAACTTAAATCCTTTAATTAATTTCTCTTAATTAATTAACTTCAAATCCATTGTATTAATTAATCCTTTAATTAATACCACCAAATGATTAACCCTTAATCAATTACATTTAATTACTTTCATAAGTAATTATCCACTAATTACTTTCATAAGCAATTTCTCTTAAATTAATTACATTGGGTAATTATCCATTAATTACCTCACTAAATAATTTCACTAAATAAAACATAAGTGATTATCTTCCTAAAATTAATTATATAAATAACTTAATAAATAAATCATTACTTAATCTCTAATTCATTTATTAACCATCCACTAATTACTTCATTAAGTAATTATTTTTAATTATAAATAAATAATAATCTTTAATTTATTTTACTCATTAACTATCTTTAATTAATTCCAATCTTTAAAGATAAACTCATCATTTGAATTAAATAATTATTTCTAACATTATATTTCATTTTAAACAAGTTTAGAAATCAATTATATATTTAAATAAAATTATACTTTAAAAGAAACAAAACAATTTGAACCCTTAATTTTTAATATACTTAAAATCTTGAAAAATCCTTTTTAAACATGTTTTATTTAAATTAACCCAATATTCATCTTCGAAAACTTGATTATCATATTCTTTAAACTTATTCACTTTAATTATAATTTAAAACTAATTAAAACATTCATCTTTGAACGGATTACTTCCTTAACTTAAAAACTTGTCTTAACTTGTTTAAGAATTTACAAACTTGATTCTTTACAAAACTATTGCTTTTGAACTCGAAACAAATTGAAAAAAAACAACTTCCAGTTTTAAAAACAGAATAACCCGAGTAAACTTCACAAAAGCACTAGCCTTTCCCGAGTCTTCCATCACTCTTATCTACTTCGAGTCGTCACTCAAAAATCACGAGACTAAACCCGAGTTTCTCTTCGTCTTCCCCAACACGATTGTCCAGACACCCAAACGTGCACACGTGCACGTGCACTGACGTCGCCGGCCACCATAGATCGTCGCGACCATCGCCTACAACCACTCGACCACGTGCGAACACGAAAACCAACCTAGATCGAAGAATTTCTTTGCGAATCAAAATCGAGCATCTCTGTTGCTTCCTGGAACCCAAACCATCGATAACCCAGTTTACTCCGACGATCTCGATCACCAGTATCCACGCCGACCACACTAGAGCTTCGTCTCGAACCCCTCCATCGATTCTACCCCTCGCGTTCGACAACAACGAGCCATCGATGCCACCATTCTCCTCGTCGACAATGATGAACCAAACACATTTTAACCCTAGTTTGCTCGAATCCGATCTCCTTGGCCATTGGAAAAATTCTGAAGCATTTTTCCATTCATCATCAACTCACAATCTAGCTTCGACCTAGATTATAGCTCCGATAAATACGCCGATCAACGGTAAATCGTCAAAAACCCCAATTCGTTCAAACCCAAAATTCACACGAATTTTTCAACTAAAAATTCCAAAATGCATATCAAAATTCATGATTTGGTTTATGTATTCATTTCATAATACTGAATCCATAGATTTCACAGTTTGAAATTTTCATATCATTCATCATTCTCTGATATCCTTGGTTTAACAGAGATGCCAGATTTTTATTTAACTATATTAAGTTTTTAATCCTTAATCTACACTAATTCAAACACCCTTGGTTTGTAAATCAAGTCCTAATGATAATTTGTACCAGAGAAAATTGAATTCAAATTAAAACAAGAATGTCTGGACCATAAACAGAGTAGGAACAGTCAAGCATACTCTTACATATATGTATATATATACAGCAGATTCACACAAACATATTCATCTCATCATCAACTAGCATGCAACCAGATTTTGTACTAGATTTATTTATTTTTATAAAGTTATTCACATACGAATCAGTATCATCACAAGCATCCAACTCAACTGTTTTTAAAGAAGTTTACTCACCATTTTATAAGCAGAGCAGTTTTTATTGCTTCCAGGCTTGAATATTTTGAATTTTGGCAAAAAAACTTTTTGATTTTCTTTGTTACTGAAATCCTTTGCATGTTTGATTGACTGCTGAATCTTTAACTTGAAGCTTAGTTGAACTTGAAACTGTTTGAGTTGTTGGTTGTAGCTTGATTCTTCATTTGATTTTATTTTCCAGATTTTAGTTTATAGGTTTTGAGAAGAAAGGAAGAAAGGACCGAAGACAATTTGAACTGAAAAAAAATAAATAAATAAACAGCTTTCTTCTTTAAAACATTGTTATATATACTTAAATTTTCTTTTAACAAGGTGTTGCCATTTGTTAATTTAGATTGTAAAATGCTTACAAGTGTCTTTAACATGTTAATATGTTTACACATATTACTTAAGTGTTTTTAAATAAATTTTTATTTATTAAATGTAAAGATAAACTTACATACTTTAATTCTCTTAATAAATAAAATTTACATATGTATTAATAAATTACTTTTAAAAGAAATTATTCTAAAACTAATTATAATTCAAATATATCTTATACATGTATTTTTATAACCTTTTAAATTTAAACACTTTAAAGAATACAAAATAAAACTTTATTTAAACTATCATATTTAAAACAAACAATTATCTTATATTTTGAAAACAATTGAATTTATCTTTAAATTAGCTTTTGAAAAATATTTAGTTTTTAAACAAAGCTTTAAATTATAATTCATACATATATAAATTATCAATAATTTAAATTAAATTCAAAACAATCCAAATTATAACATATACATATATTACAATTTGAAAATTCAACTTTAATTTAAAATAAAAGATATTTCCATTCACAATATATATCAAATATATATATTATAAATAGAATAAAATTTTATTAGCTTTAACAAACAAATCTTATCAATATTGTCAGATTAAGTATTTATTATCTTTTTAAAAGATTAAATTACCAATTTTAAATTAAAATTATATAGGATAATTATCAATCCAATTAAATTATCAATACTGATTATTAAATTTAAATTGCCCAAAACCCAGGATATCACAGAGCCACTTGTCTTTTGTTTCTTTTATTGGTTTGGGGCCCGTAGAGGCGTTTTGTAGTTGTGCCGATCGAGCCGCACAAAGGAGACGCTGCCGAAATTTTCCGTAAATCCGGGTGTTAGAAAATTCTTGAGTTTTAAAATTTTATAACTCATTTGGATAACCAACTTGAATTTCGTAAGCCAATCGGAGTAGCGTAGTGGAAGTGTAGTAACGACTTTATAAATTAAATTTTCATTGTTTTATAAGTTGATAATTTTGGAAAATATATCAAATGTTGAACTCTTGACTTAGTTCCTTTTCCCTTCTTTTTCCTTTTCGAGGACGAAAAGTTTTGAGTAGGGGAGAGTGTAACGACCCGTAGATTTCGATAAATAAAATAGTTAATTTAATAAGATTTCATGGTTTAATGTTGGAAGAATTAAAAATTTGTAATTTATTTATTTATAATAATAACTAGAATGAATTGCAACAATATTTATCTAAGTTAATTATTAATAAATTGAATGAAATTCCCATAAATTGAAATGACTTAAATATTATAACTTAGTTCTAATGGAAATATAAGAAAACAAATGTAAATTTTGGGTTAACTAATGAAATAATATATAGTCAATGGTAATGAAATCTAATTAGTATTGTATAGGTAATTGTGACACTTATTTGTCATAATATATTTATAACTGTGATTTAAAGTTAATGGTGATAATTATTATAAGTTACCGGTTTATTTGTCAGTTAAATTGAATTTGAAAACCAAGTGTAAATGAAATGAAATTTTATATATTAACTGGGTTTACAATCAATAACTGAAGTTGAATAACAAATGTTGGATGCACTGGATGTGAATAAGGTAATTGACTAATAACGGAAATTTATTTAAAAATCCAATATTGAAATATAAATGCTACTTATTGAATGAGTTTACGATCAATAGTTGGATAAATAAATGTTGAATTCATTAGATGTAAATAAAGTAATTGATTAGTAATGAGAATTCATTTAAAATCTAATATTGAAATTTGTTGAATATGGATCAATTAAATTGTTTAAATTTGATATTGGAAATAAATTTAATAATTGAATAGATTGAATAACGGGAATTGAATAACTGTATAACGGAAATAATTGTTCCATAATTTGAATTCGTTTTAAAGTTAAATTTTATAAGTTCATTTTCAAATATCTCAAGATAATGAATTTCGGATAATCTAAATTGTTTAAAATTTAAATTTGCAAATATTTGAATAATTGAATTTTGAATATAATATGATTGAAAATGATATCGAAGATTGATATAAAATTTTATTTAAACAACAATGAATTTGTTAACATTTAAAATTGGATTCGTAAGAAATTCTGTAAATTTTGAAAAGTCGTCGATTTAATCGACGAGTAAAAATAGCCTTCCGAGACACAGTCTCGGAATTCGATGAAACCAGTTCCATTGGATCCGTAATAGTTTATTATTATCGGATTTCAAATTTCGTAGCAATCGGAGTTGCCATTTGACCGTGACAGCTGAAAACGCTTAGAAATTCATTTAATCGGTTTAATTTAAAATCGATCGTTTATTTCCATAACTCTCTCAGACGATCGAATTAGCCTCCGAAACACGTTCCATTGTGTTCGGAAGGCGGGTAAAACCTTACGAACGCCTGTCGGCACGTCTAATTTGGAGTTCGTTCGAAAATCATGTTATTTGTGGATAATAATATTATAATAATTTGTTTATACGTATATATTCACTCGTTCCTTTCCGAAACCCTACAATCGAACGCAGCCGCCACAAACATTTTCAATGGCCGAAAAACAACCCTTTTCCTCCTTCTTTTTCGCGAAATCCACTCAACGATTTCAAAATTTCCCAACTATGAACTTGTAAAGGGCTCTGGGATCTTCGTTCTGACCGGTAGTGATCGAGTTTGGGGCTTTGGATTCACGGCAGTTTGGTGTGGAAGGGTGGCCGTTCGTTTGCACTTTTCGAGAGAGTGGGGGCACCGAGCTTCACTTAGTTGATGGTGTGGGGGCGGCGTTGGTAGGCGAAGACAAGGGTGGTGGCTGATCGAGTGATCGATGGGTGAGGAGGCACGACTAATTCGATGTTGTAGCGGCGGCAT
The DNA here is from genome assembly GCA_030737815.1 of Allium fistulosum. Classification (NCBI taxonomy): domain Eukaryota; kingdom Viridiplantae; phylum Streptophyta; class Magnoliopsida; order Asparagales; family Amaryllidaceae; genus Allium; species Allium fistulosum. The sequence goes on along the minus strand of CM060904.1, from coordinate 169,420,903 downwards.
GGGTTCGATTAAACCCTGGAAGAACGAAGGGGAAGGTGGTTAGGAATTTGCGGTTGAGATTTCTTTGGCTCAGATCTAATGGCCTATTTTCTGATAGGTTATAAAATTAATAAAATAAAATTTGTTTTAAATGATATTAATATATAAAAATCTTTGAAAACTTGTATCTCTCTCATATTTTATCAGAATCGGATGAAACTTTTTGCGTTGGAATCATGGTGACGAGCTCTACGTCATGGAATTTATTTGGGATGTTTGGAGCTAACTAAAATTTTAGGTTAAATCGAACGTCGTTCGATTTGATTTAAAATTGAAAATCAAGGTGAGTGTTTTATAACGCTCACAATGTACTAGAATATTCTTGTGCTAGTTAAATTTAATATTGTGAAGTGATATGATTTTTATTTAGTCGTTGTTGATAAAATTTAACTGTCATCTAGATTGTCATCGAATTTAATGTTAGAAATTGAAATCGACAGTCTAATTAGAATTGAAATTCAATCGCAATTAAATTTCCGAACATCTATAACTATGAAATTTCTGTGATTTATATTGTCTGTTTGAATGATTGGTTGCGATGGATGCTATTGATTGATGTTTGAATGTTTGGACGTTTATTTGTAGTATATATCCTGTCATCACCATGTGTATTATTTATAGTTGTAAATTAAATCATTGTGAATAAATTGAGAAATAGGTTGAAATGATATATATACCTATGACACTATGGTTTGATTGGAAGTGATATATATCTATTCCTGAAGTTTAATTGAAATAACTGATCACTTGGCCATAGGATAGAAAATTATATATGGGCACCGGATTGGTTAAATTAAATAATTTTTAAAATCTTTGATTTGGAATTATTTTAAATGGTTTGATTTAAAGGAATTTAAAGATCAAATTTTTAGAAATTGAATTCATCGCGAATTTGATGTTGAGAGGTTGAAATAAATTTTGTTAAACAAATTGGTTAATAATTGAAGTTAAGACTTTGAAATTAAAATTGTGATATGATTGAATTTCGTTAATTGATTTGATTTTTAAAGAATTCAACGTTTATTCGGACTTTGAATATTATTAAGTAAAAGTGTGATAAAGACAACATTTTGAAATCGAAATTGAGACAATTGGATTTGAGATGGAATTAAATTTAAATTTGAAATCAAAATTTGATTTGAATTGAAATTGAGGTTTAATCGACTGAATGGAAATTTGAATTTGATTCAGATTGGTAAGTTGAAAATTAAAATGGTTGACTTTGAAGCTATTTCAAATTTGGTTTTCTTAAGTTATCCTGCTGTATAAACTATTTTAAATACTTAAACTATTTTATACTAAACTATTTTAACCTATATTAACTACATTAAATTATTTTAACCTATTTAAACATATTAAATTATTTTAATCTATTTTAAATCTACTTAATTTAATTTATTTTATTTTAAAATAATTAACCTATTTAATTTATTTTAATTATATTTAATCTATTTTTAAAGCTATTTAACCTATTTAATTATATTTAATCTATTTTTTTAAAAGCTATTTAACCTATTTAATTATATCAAATCTATTTTAAATCTATTTAACTATATTAAATCCATTTAAAACTATTTTGAAATCTATCTTTAATATTTAGAGTATTTTAACTATTTTCAATTATTTAAGCTACTTTAAACTATTCAAAATATTTTTCCAAAATTCCCAGCTGGTCAATAAGGTGAAATGTTTATATTTAAATCTTGGATTTAAATACGAATTGGGCTAAATGAAGTTACAACCTAAATTGAAATGTGAAATGATTTTTAAATTGAAATGAGATATTGGGCGAAAGGATTTTTGAAATGAAATCATATATTTTGCGTAGATACGATGATTTTGAAATGGATTTGATTTTGAAGCGAACTTGATATTTTGATATCAATTATGAATTGATTTTGAAAATGTAAAAGAACCATCCGGTGTGTAATAAGCGTTCGGTTGTTAAGAGACCGGGATCGGATATGGGCATACTCTCTGTCGATACCGAAAACCACTTTAACAACTGTGTACGTGGTGGAGATTCCAGAAATGAAGTAGGATGGTTTGGCGACGATTCTCTATATGGTATGACGTGACCCTGACTCCCGTGAGTCAGCTTAGATGTGACTAAAATCAGGAGCTATACTGGGCTAATGTGAGGTCATTCCTCTTATCGGGCATATTTCTTCGATACCATTATATTGCTTCTGTGATTCGATTTGGTGGCCACCCCTCGGTTGTTTGGGAGTGTGTCCGAGGTGGGCGGTAGTAGCTGCTATGCGTCACCACCAGTCCGGGAGTGCAATTGGTATATCTACCCTGGCATCTCCTCGTGTGCCGTGTTCACATGCCCTAGCGTGCCTTCTACGATTTTGTTTTGTACCATACCTATGGAGTGCCCTCTGCGTAAACCTCTCGGAGGAGCGTACGGTACTGTATAAACTATGGGAATATATAAAATGTGTTAAGGGGGATATGGGTAACGCCTTAACGCTATTTTAATACTTTTACTTTACTGTAGACATATTATAATAGCGTATTGTACTACATAGTAGATAGTTTAACGGATCCTTAAGAGATGGAAAATCCCATAACATCTCTTGAGTTATTGCACGCACGTCGACGCTGGATAGGAGATGGAAAACCCCGTAAACGTCTCTGACGCCGTTACACTCATCTTTATTTACGATTGATTTAACTTACATAAGGATATTTTAGTTCTGACTCGAGTGTTTTGTCTTTTCATTACGCTCGGGTCAGTCCTGAGTTTTTCAGCTTATTGAAGATTTATTCTGGAGGACGAAGACGAAGATTTGGTATACTATTACTATTATTATCCTTGCATCATGCTGTCTACTGCATTGTTTTATTTGTTCTGTTGTATATGTATAACTCTGATAAATGATGTATAAATGATAATCAAAGTATATTAAACAGCTTCATGAACTGTTTATTTGATTATTATATTTTATCTTTCCGCTGCGAGATTCTGTGGTTGTTTCTTATTCCTTTTCTCTTCTGTTCTTATTTACCCCATTAACAATCCTCCCTTTTGAATGGTTTGGAATCGGCATGTATTTTTACTTGTCGATTTAAATTGTCCAAAAAGGTGGGTCGTTACAATATTAATGATAAGAATATATTTGGTTACGAATAGATAGTTTTATTAGGCAGTTTGTACGTATTTATTGCATCAGTAAAGAAGAACAGTGTTTATTCGTGCGTTATTTATGCGTAACGTTCGTTAGTAATTATTATATTTTAGGGAAGCATATAGTTAGAATTAAAAAAGGTAGTGATTCATATTAATGGAAAATAAATTAGGAATTCCTATTAATTAATTCATAGGAAATGAAATATTGTAACCTAAATTAATGGGCAATTAATTAGAAATAATGGAATTAAATTAAGGGTTACAATTAATAGGGACAAATGGATTACTACGACTGATAAAAATGGAATAAATATAAAAAGGTTACTAATTTGAAATTAGTAATCATACATAAATGTCTTAGAAAATGTCCCATAGGATTATATGGACAAATTGACATTTATGAGCATTAAAAGGGGATTTATGGGTAGATAAGTAATTAAGGTAAGTCTTATTCCCTTAAATAAAAAAGGAATTAGTAATATAAGTGCAATGTCAACCTAAGATAATATATGTAAAGACTTAGGATGTTTACTTGAACTTAGTAGGTTAGTGATGCGAGGTTAGTAGAGTCACTCGATGGAAGACCGCCTTTCACTTTGAGGCTACCAGCAGTCAGGTGCACTAACTACTGATGTAAGACATTACTAATCCTAGGACCCATGACGACGTGAGAGATTGGGATTGCTTTCTTAATTGGAAAGTATTAAATATTTTAAATTTGGAATTAGGAGCGGTGATGGATATCTCTAAAAAGTTTTACTTCAGTGTTGAGGTATTAAGTGGCTATCTTAAGGCTGGCCTCCCTACCGAAAGAAGTGATCTAATGAGATTCCATTATTATAAGAGTGATACTGAATATCTTAGGAGAGGTTGGCTTCAGATTTGAGATATTAAGCGACTGTAAGGTCCACCTCTTTCCTATAAAAAAAGTATTAAGTAACCCAATGAGATTTACAAGCGATGTCAGCTAGATAGTACCAGTGAGAAGTCTGCCTTGGAGGTTAGGTGTTAAATGGCAAAGGCCTACCTATAAGTTGGTGTTAAATGGTCAAAGGCCTGTTTAGTCCTTATTAATGAGGTATTAAGTGGCTTGGATACAGCCTTTGACTTGCTAAGAATTTAATAACGATAGATGCACTAGTAGTATGACTATTATAAATTATATATAAGACCATATATAATGGTCAAAGGTCTTTGTAATTAGGACCGATGGACCAATAATGACAATGCTGGAAGTCTACCTTAGGAATAGGTCTTAAATGATGGAGTCTACCTCAATTGAGGTCTTAAATGGCAAAGTCTACCTATTTATCTTTTACAAGTATTATGTGGTGATAGTAAAAGCCTGCTTCATATATAGAAGTATCAAGTGGCTAATGGACTTGGAAGTATTGGGTGGTTAATAAGGCTTCATCAATATTTCGTAACTTAGGAATGGACATGTAAGTAATCGTGTGTGTAATTCAAGGTTATATTAGAATTGCTAACCTTAATGGACATAACAATTAAATGGAAACCAATCAGTATAAATTTATATTATGGATAGTTTATAGATTTTCCAGTCACCAGAATGTTGTTTTGACCCCTTCCACATTACAACCCGCAGGATCGATTTAAAGGAACAGGTCACTGGAGCTAGATGTGTTTAGTTGTTGGAGAAGTCTTCTTTTCTCTCATGCTAGATGTTGATGTGACAATCTGCTATCCACGAAATACCATTAATTCCAAGGTGGTGGTCATAATCAGTATTCGTATCATGTTATTGTTTCTGCTATGAGTTTAGGTTTCTATCTGTCTTTGATAATGATCTGCTTATTTGTAGGAACCAAATCCAATGATATGTGCTTTGATGGACTTAGGTTTCAATTTGTTGAAATTTAGGCCGATTAAGGTATGGGTTGTTACATGATATAGAGCTAAATGACGTAATGAAGCATATGTTGGCGTCGTGACATCTGACAGATGAAGCCATGGATTGGTGGAGTTCTATTACAGCTTATGTCCAAGAGAATGACTTCTCTTAGACCCAATTTAAAGATAAGTTTGAGATGAAGTTTGTCATGGAAGCCAAAAAGATTTTGTTATTTAGGAACTTCTTGAATCTAAAGTAAGGGGCTATGACCGTGGCGAAGTATGAGAATCGATTCATTGCACAATCTCGGTTTGGGTTAGGATTAGTTGACACATCACTAAAGAATGAGATGTTAATTATGGTATGCACCCTGAGTTCTAATGGAATATTACTAATCATAACATGGAGTTTTTGTTGGTTTGGTGAACATGGCTTTAATGTTTGAGAGCTTATCACCGAAGTCATCTATTTCTACACCAGCTGGGGACATCAAGCGGAAGTTTCAATCATCGAGAGATACTTCTAGTGTAGTTTGCCATAGGTGTAGGCAGAAGGATCACTTTGCTTGGAGTTGTAAGTCGGGGAAAGAAGGGTAGGTGGCTAGAGCGTAGATAGCGAAGGCACCAATCAGAAAGTTTCTAAAGCTTGAGGCATAATTTGCACCAAAAGGTTGTTACGGTTGCCCATCAGCTGACCATTTTGTTAGAGATTGTCCTATGCCCAAGAAAGAGGAGCAGCCTATTTTGCTATTCCTGCAGTTGAGAAGGGGAAGATGATTTTTAAGAGTATATTATGTTATAGTTTACCTACTCATGTTTGGTTTGATACTAATGCTTCTCATAGTTTCATATCCAATAACCTTGATTGTTTAGTCACGCTCGGCATATTAAGAACATAGACTATTGTTTGTTGATTATTGATTTATGCTCAATCTGTTTATGAGAAGTTATACCTTTCTACATCATGGGTTGGGTAAACAGTAATTGTGGGTACATTGAAACGAACGCCTTATGAATTGGGTTTCACGGTTTGACTATAAGGCGTTTAGTGATAATGTTGGGTTAGAAATTAAATTTAGTAAAAGATGTTTACTATAATCAAAAAGGAAATATAGAATATTTTGGAAATAAATGTTGATGCAAAAAGTTTATATAAGGAAGTAATTTTATATAAGTATGGTTTATAAAACATGGTTTACAAACAAATAGGATTTGAACTTAGAATTTAAGAACTTAAATCTCGGTTTCTTTAAAAAGAAATTTTAGGATTTTGGAGAAAGTAGTAATATTATTTGATATTACAGAGTATTTGATACCGCTTTGAAATGATTTTGGTTGAGTACCAAAAGTATGGTTTAGAAGTACTAAACTCACTTTTGTCGCTTAAAAATAATTTCGATGATGACTGTAGCATCATCGGGGTTCATTTTCGGGTTTCTGAGTGGGGGATGCTACAAGGTTGTTTTGATAAAACAGATTCGATTTAATCCCAAAAGTAGGATTTGGTATACAAAGGTATAAGTATATATTATTTCAAAACGATTTGGAATAAAACTCGGGTGTTTAGTTCTAAAGTTTTTCTTTAAAGAAATTGGAACTTTGTTAAGTTATAAGATGTTGTTCGATAGTTTTCATTTATTAAAATGAAATGGAATTCTTGGCGATTTTGATAGTTGGGAACTTTCAGATTGTTATAAAACTTGAAACTAAGTGTTTTTATGAAAATAAAAGGATGGGTTTATATAACACTTGAATTGAGACGGTAGCAAGTTAAAATAAGAGTGAAATAGTTAGATATACTTGTTAAGTAAAACAAATTTAATGCATTGGTATGTGCTCTTACGATACAATAGAGCATTATATAAGTTTGAACTTAAGTAATAAAAGGTTTATAAACTTAAAGTTATTTTTTTATGAAATTTTCATAAATGGAATGACATACTATTTGCAAATCCACGGTATTCACATGATACCAAGGAATTGGTGTAGTTAAGAAATCAATAGGATAAGTGTGTAAGTCATACGTAGATCACTTTATTCGCATGGCCGTTCTTGATCCAGTATTCAAGTACATATTTTCAAGGTGGTTTATACCGGTCCGAATAAGGATTTTTCTCTCGATCCTTAACAGCGAACACTTGATACGTGTTCATGATACGATCTCTATGTTTTCTATCACAGTATATAACTATGCAAGGAGAACATATGTTTCTAATCAAGGAACCTAGTCAGAGTCCCCACTAGAGAGGTCATGTGATCCATACTAGTTTGGAAGTAAAATCTATGTGATCGAGCAAGTGATCAGATCAGATATTGCGTACGGATGGTCTATGTGTATCTTACTGGCTTTAGTACATTTTTATGATGCATTATGTTGACTTATGAAGGGTTTGGGGAATAACTCTTCGATTTGTTATGAGGTAGAATGAATAATCATCTAGGTAATAATCTAAGGCTGTTGAGCATAAGGTATGCTTAGTAGATTGTTTATCATCCTTGGATGATGGGAGAGTTTTGAATCTGATCAAACCATAGGCGTTGGTTGCTAGTAATTGTGAATGCTATGTGAGTATTAGCGTATTCTTATTCTTTGATAGGTTAGTAAAGAGCCATGGAGTGAGGATGCTCAGGATTGTACAAGGAAAACAGAGGACAGCTTGAGGGAGTCTTATCCACGGTTGCTTATAGACTAGGATTCCTTCTTATCTTAGTATCGTATATCTTATGCAGTGTACTCACCGCTTGAGGTGAAGTCGCTTACTATGCAATTGGTTTGCAATTTAGTTTGTATATAGTTTCAACAGTACTCTTATATATGTATCTTGTTTTATCTATCTTCTTTGATTATTGTTCTTATTTGAATTTCGAGGACGAAATGTTCTAAGTGGGGGAGAATGTAGCGACCTTGAAATTCGAACACTTCGTCTTCGAATATCGGAACATTTTGAAATATAGTTTAGTGTTATAAATGTGATTATAACCTTTTAATTAATGAATAATGATAAGAAACTTGTGTTTGAAACTTGTTTATAAAATATATTCTTCGAAGAAAAATCGATAATGTGATCGAAAATCTGTTTATCGATAAACAACTTTTTGATCGACATAAGTTGTTCAAATCTTTTGCACTTTCTAATGATCAAACAAACACATTAACAACTAATTAACACTTCTCTTCCTAAATCAAATAGAACATTGTAGAGCCTTCCATTTGGATAAGAGATGTTTTAAAAAAGTTAACGGTGTAAGAGTATTTTGCTAATGGAAGTGATGTAAAGGAGAAGTGAAGGACATGTGGAGTAGTGAGCCTTCCATGGCATGGTGGGGGGAGGGGTCAAGTGCAAGCTTAAAGAGAACCATTTGAATCCTATATAAGGAGGGGCATACTACTTTGAATTCATATCAGAATTTCTGCACAAAATTATCACTCTCTTTCACTCTTTCTCTACTTAAAATTCCTAAATAAAATTATTGCAAATCTTATCCAAATGAACTCAAATTTGGAGTGGAGCCTTAGGAAAGTACTACAACACCTTCTACCAAGTTAGATTTGGAAAAGTGAAGCAAAACTCTCCCCTGCGTGGATTGCCATGAGCAATTAGAGGGTGGTGGAGGCTAAAAGCAAGTGAAAGTGAAAGAAGGAGAAGAAAGAAGGTGATTGCAAGGAAGAGGTTGGACTTGGTTAGCTTGGGCTTGGTTGTTTGATGGGTTAAAGGTGAGCTAATACACCAACTTTGAATGAACATATAACCCATATTTGTTTGTGTTTGATTGTGTTTAAGTTATTTGAACATATGTCACATTTGTTGAAACTTTGGTTTTGATTCTTGCTTTGAAAGCAAGTGATATATGTATGGACTTAAACGAACTTAAACAGATTTGAACGGAATTGAATGAACTTTTGTAACATGTGGCATAACCTTGAAATAAAGCACATAGGTTGTAGATGGACTTTGGTTTAGGTTGGACTTGGATTTGAAAGTGCACTTATATCGAATGTCACTATGGATGCACTTTGGAATTGCCTTGTTTTTGGTGATTTCTATAGAAATTTATAGAGAGATCCTTAGGGTCTCTCGCTATATTTATAATGTTTTATATGTATACTTGTTTCCATAAAAGGTTTGGATAGTAAAATGTTAAGTAACATTTCGAAAAGCGACCAAAACTTCACTTATGAAAAACTATCATGTTTAGACATGATTTTTGAACTTTAAAGATTTGAAAAGATATTTAAATTTAAGTATTTTATTTCATTCTATTTACAAGTGTTAGCTAACACATATTAGAGTATTTTAAAAGTGGTTTGAGATTTTTATGAACTTTTAATAATTGGTTGTGAATTTTTAAAGAAGAGGTTTTTATAAGGAAAACTTGTTTTTTCTAAGTTTTAAAGATTTTATAAACTTGTCATTTTAAAGTAATATTTTGGATAAATGTTTTAAAATCTATTATAAGTATTTTTATGTATTTTAAAAGCATAAACAGAAGTTTTCAAAAAGGGGTTAAGAATTGCTTAGCTGCTAAATGTTTAATTATTTAATTACTTGTTTGAAAAGTAATTAACTATGATTAACACTAAAAGCTGACGAAGTAGGCTGATCTATTTGTGAGAGTTAAGATTGACGTTCGAGTAGGGATATGAGCAATAAGCTCTACCCTACCGGCTTCCCTCTTGGCCGAGGAATAGTTAAGTCGAGAATGTCAGAAACATATTAATTGTGTTTATTCCTAACTTGTTTATGGAAATCATTAATACTATACTTAAAACTAAAAGCCGATGAGGTAGACTTACCTATTTGTGAGATTCAATAATGAAGTGCCCAAGTAAGGCCTTGATATGCAACCGGTGCTTTAACTTACCTGGCCTGGATGAGGAATAGTTAAGTTGGAATGTCGGAAATGAGTTAAGTATACGAATATTGATTTGTATAAGTAATTGTTTTTAACTTGATAGTCGATTAGTCGACTATCAAACTTGACCAAATATGACTTAAGAAGTATTGAAAGTCTTAGCGATTTCATACTAATGAGAACCCTCGGGAAGGAGCATTGGTACGAAACGTCTCTAGCTTTTGCTTACTTCTGAAAGAACCAGAATTGAGTTAACCAGAAATTCATCGATTGCTTAGAAGATACTGGGATCGTTAAGTGTTTTACTTATCGAATACCACTTCAAAAATGATATACGGGTTCTGTGTTTTGGAAGCGGTTGTGAAGTGAAATGTTATAGAGTTGAACCGTCTATTCTAAAGTTAAGTCCAAGGGAGAGGTCAACATTAATATTTCAAACGATGTTATCATGTTGGACTGTCTATCGTGAGAAGTATTCCAAGAGAGAGGACATCGTTAGCATTCACCAGATGACATGCGAGAATTTGTGTGGAGATTTGAGGTCTTTCCGAGATACTCGAATCCATGATTCGTGATTTGTTCAAGATGATGGAATCCATTTGGGGATTCCTGTTCTTTTCGAATGATGAAGACTCGAGTGAGAGATGTCGAATGTAGCCTTGACATCGGAAATGATTAAAACCAAAGATAGGATGCATGATCAAAAGGAACATAGTATTTAGCAATCCTAAGGGTGCATGTGACTCCTATTTAGTATTACTTGTGGATATGCATGTGGGAGCGATGCATTCGGAACTACGAGTGTTTGGGCAAAGGCCAACTCTGTATTTCCCCTAGCACATTCCCTAAGATGTACGTTGCTTGGAAGGATATCTCTGATCCTTATGCAAGAGGACCGTTCTCGCTGTATCAAGGCACCTCCGTGGAAAACCTACATTTATGCGAACGCGACTTAGCGGTATTGATTGTATACCTATTATTGTTGTGGCATTCACAAAGCAGCTATTTGATATGATTTATGTGCTACACTCTAAAAATTATCTATCATATCACTATATTAAACTTAAATGCATAGTTGGTTTCTTTACACGGAAAACCGTTACGGGAATCCGTACGGTCTCATTGGTTACTGTCACTTGTTACATATTTCTTGAGTTTCTCAAGCTGATTTACTAGACCGATCCTGGTGTTATTTTCTTACAACGCTCGAGTCAGCCCGTGTATGTTTCCAGATTTACCTTTGGATGGTTTGGAGCTTATGGAGACGAGTTGGATGATTACTTGCCATGGTATTCTTATTTCCACTGCATTTCTGTATTGTATATGTCAGCATGCGAGGAGAGGTTGTTATAACTGTCCATGCTGATGATAGTACTTAGATTTTAGTAACTCTGAAATTTCTATATTCAGAGTAACTCTTTTACTATTCTTTTGATATTATATATTATTGTTCCGCTGTAAGATTCTAATGTTGTGTTCTCTCTTTCTTGTTCCATTCTTTATTTATTTTATTTTTATTTTACCCTAACTTTCTTTCTTTCTGGCACTTGGGTGTTCGACACATGAATACCGTGGATATATTTAGTATCGACATCCAGGGTCAAAAAGTTGTGTCGTTACACCCGGTCTCTTCAGACCTAAATCTAAATTTTTGGTTAACTCTATTCCGGTTCTTTAAGAAATAAACAAATGATATAAAGGAGTCCTCCCCAAGGGATCTCATATATATACATATTCTTAAAGCAAGAGATGATTTATACGAATGAGTCCTCCCTAGGGAATCTCAAGGCAAATCAATACGTGATGCTTACGTATACTTCCAAAGTTAACTTGGTCAATTTCAATAATGATGAGAACGGCCGCATATGGAAACCAAGTCTCGTATACTTATCACATTTCCGACCTTCTCAACTTACATTATCCCTTGGTCAAGAGGGAGGACAAGTAGGTTAGAGAACTGGTTGCATAAAAGTCCTGCTTAGACACTTCATTCTTAACTCTCACAGATAGAACAAGTCTACTTTGTCAGCTTTTAGTGCTAAGTACACGACTAAATACTTTCATAAACAAGTAAGCACACAAAATACGATTAAGTAAAACAATGCATGATAAGTTACATAAACGACTTCTAATCCTCATTTTATTTAATTAATTCTTTTATTAGTTAAAACTTCTTTTTAATGTGTGTGTATATATATATATATATTTAAAATAACTTTACAAAAGATATATACATGCATACTGCTATTTCACTATTCATTTCTACACTTCTCAATACTTAGAAATGTATTCATATTCTTATCCCGGATGGTATAAGAATATTTACAATTCTTAAACAAGATTTCACATTTCCAAAAGTATAATTAAATAGATTAAAAACAAATGTAATTTAAAACATTGTTACTATAAGCCCAAAACCATTTAATACATAATATTATCTTTAAAACACTCTTTTAAAGATCTGAGTATATCTACACTTAATAAACAAGGTAATGTGCTTTTATTTAACTTTACAAAACCATTTATTATAATATAAGTGTTATAATCCAAAACTTCTCTTATTCTTTTATATAAGCCACTTAACTCTTCCAAATTTATATACACATATAAATACTTTAACAATACTTATAAATATGTTTTGAATATTGATGTAAAATATTATGAGAAAAAACTAATTTATAATTTGTTAAAAACCTTTTATTATAAATAATGCAAAGGATATCTCTTCCTTTAACAATTAATATTTAATTATTAAAAATATATTTAAAATTCTAATCTTTTATTCCTACTCTAATCCATGTTATTAGATTTCCCAAAAAAGATATCACAAAGAAAATAAATCATAAACCATTTAAAACATGAAAACTATCTAAAATGTCGCATTATAACAAAATAATGCAACATGCCCAAGAATGATGTAGTAGACCAAAGACAGCGTTTCTAAATGTTATCTAAAGTTCTAGAGAGAGAACAACATAAAAATGCATGATCTTCATGGCCAGTTTTAACCACTTAAATAAATGATTTTTGATTCAATTTTTTTTTACAATAAGTAGTTTACTTAGTCTACTTAAAAATAATGAAAATAAACCCTTAAGAATATCTTTCAAATTAAATATAAAAATTCCCTAAAATAAGGTATTTTTTAAAGTGCATTTATAGCAATTTGAAACATATAGTAGTTAAACATTATAAAATTTAATTTTTTACTTCAAACTTTCTCAACTTTGCTTGACCACTTTGTGACCTTTTTATTCCAAACTTTCTCAACTTTGTTTTACCATTAAATGTTTTAAAATTTAATTTTTTTTACAATAATAAGCAAACACATAGAATTTATTAAAATAGCAAAGAAACCCCTAAGTATATGTAACGACCCGTATTTTTAACTATTTTAAATTATTAAATTTAGTGTAATTGATGAATAAAAATGGTTAAAAATAAAAAAATTAATGATTTATTAATATAGTTATTGGATATGAACTTGAACAAGATTTTGAAATAAACAAATTTCGAAGATATAAGTAATAACAAGTATTGAAAGGAAATGCTATGTATTGAATGTGTTTACAATCAATAATTGAATTGAATAATAAATATTGAATTCATTAGATGTAAATAAAGTAATTGATTGATAACTAAAATTCATTTGAAATCTAATATTGAAATTTTTTGAGACAATTAAATTGTTTAAGTTTAAATTTTGAAAATTATGTGAATAACTAAATCCTAAATTAAATATGAATGAGAATGATTTCAAAAGTTGATTTAGATGTTATTTAAATATGAATGAAGATTGTCAACACTTAAAAATTGAATTTAAGTGATTAATTTAAAATTTGGAAATTTTATATTTTAATTGACGAGTAAAAATAGCCATTTTGGCCACTATCTCAGATTTCGACGAAACCCATTTCATCGGATCCATAACAGTGAACTATTATAGGATTTCAAATTTCGTAGCGTTCGGAGTTACCGTTTGGTCGTACGGGATAGAAACGCGTTGAAATTAATATTGAAAATTTAATATTTCAATTCGACTTGAAAAGTTATTTTCCACGTACGATCGAATTAGGCCTCAAAATATATTCCATTGTGTTCGGAATATGGGTAAAACATTATAAACGCTAGGCGGCACACCTCGATTCGAGTTCGTCCAAATTTCGCGTGAATAGTCGAAATAATATTAAAATATTATAGCTATACGTATATATACGCGTATATCCTCACAGCAAACCCTAGCGCCTCCATCCTTTTTCCAATAGCCGAAATTAACCTAGCGTCCACCCTCGTTTTCTCTCTATCCGTCGACCTTTAGGCTTCGACATCTAAAGGAAAATCGTAGAACAACTCGACCTCTCCACATCCAACGTGGATCTAGGCTATGGAGACTCGAGGCGGCGGCAAATTACCACGAACGACGTGACATTAGATCTCGATTTTCTTGAACTAGAGTTGACCGGAACTGACGTGGTTCTGAGCGATGGTATAGCATGGGGCGGCGAACGTTTCTATGGTGGTTGATCGGTACATAGATGGTCGTTGGTAGTGCGACAATCAAAAGGAGGAGGGTGGCGATGGGTTCGAACGCGTCTTGGTAGCCTGGTATACGTGAAGAGAAGGAAGAAGATTTGGGGGGATACGATCTGTTTCTAGAAAAAAAACCAACGGCCAGATTTGCGTAGGTTTGAAAATGAAAAAGGAAAATGTAAATTAATTATATTATAAATTCTGAAATCTTTATAAGTGTATATCTTTTTCATACTTTGTTAGAATAGGATGAAACAAATGGTGATGGAATCGTGGCAACGAGTACTACGTTCATGGACTAATTTGGAGTTGATTTGAGCTAACTAAAATTTTATGTTAAATCAAATGTCGTTCGATTTGGTTTAAAATTGAAAACTCAAGGTGAGTGTTTTATAACGCTTACGAAGTACTTGAATATTTTTATGTTAGTTAAATTTAAAATTATAAAGTGATTTAAATTTGTTGATTGTTGTTTGATAATTTTAAATTTGACATTTAAATTAATGTCTGAAATAACTAATAGAAACTTAAATTGATGGTTATATTAAATTGGAATTAAACTGTTAGCAAAATTCCCGATTATTGATAATTGGTTAATCGTTGTGACTTATTGATTGTTTGGATGGTTGTTTGTGATGAATGCAAATTGGTTGATATTTGGATGGTTGGGTTTTTATTTAATTTATATATATCCTGCTATCACCCTGTAATTTATTTACAGTATATAAAACTGCAAATCAAATTATTTCGAATAAACTAAGAAATAGGTTGAAATAATATATACCTATGACATTTATTTTGGATTGAAATGATATATATCCATCCTTGAATTAAATTGAAATAACTGATTCACTTGGCCATGGGATAGAAAATTATATACGGACACCGGATTGGTTAAATTAAATGATTTTAAATTTTTGATTTGAAATTATTAAAATGATTTGGATTTAAAGAAATAAAATCGGATTTATGGAAATCAAATTCTTTTTCGAACTTGAGCTCAAATTGCAGAATTAAATTGTGTTAAACGAAATCATTTAAAATAGAAATTTGAGATTTTGAAGCACAATTGGAATATGATTTGAGTTCCGGAAATTTATCGTTTTTAAAGGACTTGGATTTTTATTCGAACTTTGAAATATTGCTAGGTGAACGTAATTTAAAACGATATTTCAAAATTGAGCTCGGAATTGAATTACTTTGAAGATTTAAATTTTAAATTGAAAATTGAAGTGAAATTTGATATAAATGATTTAAATCCATATTTTGAAATTGAACTTGGAATTGATATAAATTGAATTGGTTTAAAATTAGAATTGAATTAAGATTTAAACTATTAACTCGAATGTTGGATCAAATTTGAAGTTAAAAATGAAAATCGAAATCGAAATTGATTTGAATGGAAATTGGAATCGATTAAATTGAAATGGAAATTGAGTCGTTTTGAATTGGAAAATTTGGAATTAGATCAGTTTGACTTTGAAACTATTTTAAAAATAAATTATTTTATTATATAAACTGTTTTAAAATCTATCTTTTATATATTCAAATTATTTTGATTTCCAAGCTATTTTACTATATAAACCACTTCAATACTCAAACTATTTTATATTAAACCATTTTAACTATTTTAAACTATTCAAACTATTTTCTAAAAGTCAAACTGATCAAAGTGGGAATGTTTATTTTTAAATTGTTGATTTAAATACGAATTGGGTTAAATGAATGATAACCTAAATTGAAATTCGAAACGATTTTGGAAGCGAAATCGAGATATTGAGGCGAAAATGATTTTTTTGAAGTGAAATGGTATATTTTGGGTAAATATGATGATTTTGAAATGAAATTGATTTGAAGCGAATATGATATTTTGATATCAAGTATGAATAGTTTTCGAAATGTAAAAGAACCAACCGGTGTGTAAAACGACGTTTGGTTGTTAAAGAGACCGGGGCCTCTTATTGGCATACTCTGTAAATATTGGAACCACTTTAACAACTGTATACGTGGAGGAGACTCCAGAACGAAGTGGTGGGATTTGGCATCTCTTGCTGGATTTGAAGAAAGAGAACGATGATGGATTAGCCTGGCACTTGTGCCAAATTGAAATGACTAAAACAGGAGCCGTACCGGCCAAGCGAGCTATCTAACTCGAGCGGACACACTTCTTCGTATTACCATCATTTACATTGTGATTGATTGGTGCGCACCCTCGGATTTTGGGAGTGTTGGACACAGTGGGTGGTCATGGTTATGATGCGTTACCACTAGCCGGGAAGGGTAAAACTGGTAGTATCCTACCTTGGGCATTGCCTCACGTGCTTTGTCATACTTTTATCCTTATACGAGACCCCTATGATTTTGGTTTAGTGTTGTCGTATCACGGCGCATCCCTATCCACCGACGGTTTACTAGTGTTTTATAAGCTAACTGTACGACAATGCTTAAAAACGCATTAAGGGGGATCAATGTAAAGCCTTAACGCTATATTAATATTTATTTTACTGATAAGATATTATATATATAGTGTATTCTACTACATATAAATATGTTTGACAGACCCTTAAGAGATGGAAAATCCGGTAACATCTCTTGAGTTATTGCACGCACGTTATACACTGGATAGGAGATGTGAAATCCCGTAAACATCTCTGACGCTATTACACTCATGTTATGTGATATTGATTTGACTCACATAAGGATATTTAGTCCTGACTCAAGTGTTTTGTCTTTTTATTACGCTCGGGTCAGCCCTGGGTTTTTCAGCGCATTGAAGGTTATTCTGAAGGACGAAGACGAAGATTTGGTATATTATTACTATTATTATTCCTGCATCATATTATCTGCTGCATTACTTTATTTATCCCTGATGTGTATATATAACTCTGATAAATGTTGTATAAATTATAATCAAATGTATAATATAAACAGCTTCATGAACTATTTATTTGATTATTATATTTTTTCATTCCGCTACGAGACCCTGTGTTTGTTTCTTCTTCTTTTCTTATTTTTCTTAATTAACCCATTGATTATCTATATTCCAGATTGTTTAAGTCGGACATGTGTGGATTATTGTCGATTTAAACCTTCTGAAATATGGGTCGTCACAACTGGTATCAAAGCTTTGGTTTAGCGATAACCTTAGCTTTGTGAGGGTTTAACTCATTAGATAGGGTAGTAATACCCTAGAATGAGTCTGTTTGAGTGTATATATATAAGAGAGCATATGTACCCTGGTTTGGAGATTACCTGTATATATTAAATTGTAACGAAAGTTCTAATTTAATATCGTAAGTTAAAATATAATTGGAAATTTTATATTGTTTATTTGGAATAAACAATGAATTTTGTAAATAAAATGGGAAAAATAAAGTTTGAACTTTATTTTGTTTAATTGGAAATAAATATGGGATTAAATATTGATTGGATAAGTATTCTGTAACAACCCGCATATTTATCGATTTTATATTTAAATATTTTATTTAAATATTTAATCGTTAGTCGGATTTTTGTCCGAAAAGCTACTTTTTGCATACGGTCGAATTGGGACTCGAGACCACTTCCATTGAGTTCGAAATGTTGTTTGCGATCTTTTCGAGTGTAAGCTTCGATATGTTTGGAGCTAGTCAAACATTTGACCATTTTCACTTTGGGTTTGGGTTGGGTTCAGCCCACTAGCTCAGATCTGAACCCATTAACCCCTTTCTAATTCAGTCCCAACCCTCTCCTCTTCATTACTTCATTTCTTATTCTCCTAACACTCAAGAAAAACTGAAAATGGGGGAAGGGAAGAGGAATTATAACCTCCAAGCCCTAGTCTTCATTAGAAAATCCAACTTCTAGCTTCAAATTCAAGAGAACCCATTGGTAAGCCTCCTCTTCATCTTCTTTAACTCCTTCTCTTTGAATTTCAGAAATTCCTAAACCTAACTTTGGGAATGTTCTTATTTTAAGCTTTGAATTCAAGGTTGTTGAGTTGGAATTGAAGTGTAATTGCTCTTGCCATTGCTCCAAAGTTTCTTCTTCATTTGTTTGGGTTCAAAGGTGATATTTTTATCTCACATCTATGTCTATAACTATCCTTGATTTCTTGTTATGAATTCCTAACAATTATCCATGTGCAATTGCTTTTGATTCGGATGAGTTTTGTGAGCATTGCAATTTTTGGTGTTTTGGAAGTCTAAAATTCTAAAAATCATAGCTTGATGTTGGATCATGTTTTTGGTGATAAATCGAAGAGCTTATATGGCCGGGTAGTCGATTGGCGTAAACCCTTAGCGTCGTTGCTCGTCCGGTTGCAAGTTGTGAGTGTTTGCACTTTAATTGTCATAGGATAGGAAATGCAGAAAATCAGGTTCAGTCGACTGAATTCTCTGTTCAGTCGACTGAGCTGAAGTCCGAAATTTTCTGGACAGTGTTCAGTCGACTGAACAGGAATTTCAGTCGACTGACCTGCTCCTGTTTTCCTGTTTTGCCTATTTCAGCTCATTTTGATTGGTTTCCCGAATTTTATCGATTGATGTTGGTTCTTAGTGGTTGTTATCATTTATTATGACTTTGATGACTCCTTTTTTGGGATTTTTGAATATCCATTTCGATTAATTCTTTATCGGTTTAATTGGATTTGATTCACGTCTTCGAACGTGAATTTTATGTAATTCGATTCATTTCAACAATTGTTTTGTGACTTGTCACTTTAAAGATATGAAGGTTTCAATACTAGTAGTAAATATCAAAACTCTTTCATCAAAGCGATTTCAACACTATTTTAAATATCAAAAGTTCGTTTTCTCAAACCGATTTCCAATCTACTAGTATATACAAGCCTTTACTTCACTCGGATGAGAAATCGACTTAAACGACTTAGTAAAACGAGTGGTATGAAACGCTTGCGTTCACTTCGTCGGTTAGCTCTTGGACTTGTTCGATTGAACCCTTTTTGTGACAATTTCCTAGTGGAGATCTACAGTTTGTTCGAAAATATTTAAGTTAAGCTAGTGGTTATGGGACATGAAGCTAAACTCATATATTTACTAGCTTAGTGTAATTGACACTTCCTAATGATCATGACAATCATTTTTGTGATTTAGACTAGCGATTGAGCGATGTCTCTTTGTTTGCGAGGTTAGACTAGACACCATTTGTGTGATTTCGATTCACACATATCTCTTTATCTTCAAGGTTAGTCTATACCTCATTGGTGTGATTTCGATTCACACATATTGAAACTCTTGTGACAATTTTCTAGTGCAGATCTACAATCTGTTCGTAAATATTTGAGTTAAGCAAGTGGTTATGGGACATGAAGCTAAACTCTTATATTTACTAGCTTAGTGTAATCGACACTTCTTGATGATCGATGATGATCATTTTATGGTTTAGACTAGCAATGCGCGATGTCTCTTTGTCCACGTGGAGGATTGTTCCTCGTTTTAATGAGCTTCGGCTCATCAGGAGGAGCTTCGGCTCAAAGTCCGCAATGGGGGACTATACCCTGTCAGGAGGAGCTTCGGCTCATCAGGAGGAGCTTCGGCTCAAAGTCCGCAATGGGGGACTATACCCAGTCAGGAGGAGCTTCGGCTCATCAGGAGGAGCTTCGGCTCAAAGTCCGCAATGGAGGACTATACCCAGTCAGGAGGAGCTCCGGCTCATTTTTATGGGATTGGCCATCCTCTTTCTTGTGTTTTCTGGATTTCTTGTTGATGATTTCTAGAATTTGTGTGTCGTTAACTTTTGTGATTTCTGGATATTGATTTCTGGAATTTATGTTTCACCGGCATTTACGATGGGCATTGATATGTATGTCATTATTTGTGGCTTGGTGAATTAAATTAAGAATATGACGTTCTTTTCTCTGTTTTGAGATTCTTGAGATATTGTATGACTTTTGTGGGATTTCTAATGTATACTTATCATAGTATGACACCTTTTTGTTATCATACGTTTTATTATCATATCTCATATCCTATCTCATTTTATCTGATATTTATAGCTAGACTGATCCGTTTATTATTTTCTTCTTAAATAATACTCGGGTCAGACTGAGATTTTACAGGTGCTTCCTCATGGCTTCGTATCTGGAGCCATCTTCTGACTTTTGGCTAACTACTCTAGTTTAGTAGTTTTTGTTGTATACATTTGAGATTTAGACTCCTTGATGTATACATATTCTAATGTCATGCACTTATATCTATTCTTTTGTACTATTGTGGATCTTATTTGACCACTACTCTGATGTACACTTTCATGTGTTATATTCATATCTATTTCCGCCTTTGTGATATGAATTGTCTGTGACTGATTTGTGTTATGTTTATTTCTATATTTGTTTCCGAAGATATTATAGCCACCGTGTAGTAGCTTTGAGTTTGTATCGGTATGTCGGATTTCCTCCTCAAATGAAATACATGCTATACTATTTGACATATCGGTGCTCGCACAAAGAAATTACACGGATGGTCGCTCCTCAACAACCTTATTCTCCGTGCTAGTTGATGGCATTACCCCGTAGTGTCCTTGGCTAGCGTTGGTATAGAGGTGGGGCGTCACAGCTTGGTATCAGAGCCAAACTTCGGAACAATGTAGAATAATCTAGCAAGGATCATTGTCCTAAGTCTTTCTTAGGAATCGTGCCATAGGATTTAATTCGGGTCTTCATTCCGTTCTATCCTATTTCATTTTATGATTCCTTGTTTTATCAATCAAGTTTGTTCGATATTCATTCTGAGATTAACCTTTTTCTCTTTTCTTTCTTTCTTAAAGAAGAGAAATGGTTAGATCTGGCCGTACCAATGTTGGTCAATCCAGTGCTACTCCTCAGGAGGGAGTATTTATGTCTGCCCAGCAGCTTCTAGATCTTGTTAAGAATGCTCAAGCTATCGGACCCATTCCAGAGCCTACTCATCCTAGATCCAGTTTTTGCACGCTTGTGTAGAGATTACACCGATTTGGGTGGAAGGCCATTCCGGGGATCCAAGAGTGTTATTGAAATTCAAGCTTGGCTCACAACATGCGATCGCATGTTTTCTCGCATGAACCTTATTGATCTCCACCGAGTCCAAGTGGCTTCTAGCATGCTCCAAGAAAGAGCATTGGATTGGTATGAGCTTCTTATTTCTGAAATCATTGAAGCGGATCTCACTTGGGAGAAATTACGGGAGAGATTCGAATTAAAATTTGTGCCGGAGGCTAAAAAAGTAACCTTGGCCCGGCGTTTTATCGACCTTGTTCAAGGTGAATCTTCTGTGACGGACTACGTCGCATCTTTCGAATCTCTTTCCAAATATGGGGTTGAATACATTAACACCCCGTTGAAGAAGAACCAGAGATTTGTCTATGGCTTGAATAAGAATCTTAAGAAGCCATTACTTCTGAAACTCGAGGTTTCATTTGATCAGCTTATAGATATCGCTCTTCGACTTGAAGAGGCCGATAGAGAAAGCGATGTTGAGATTGTGGGTGTCAATAAGAAGAGGCATTCCTTTATTAAGTTCGAGAGTCCTAATCCAAACAAGAGGGTGAAGCAAGTGACCAAGAGGGTGAAGCAAGTGACTTTTATAGCAAAGACTCCCATCCCTAATCGTGGAGAATGCTATAATTGTGGCTCTAAGGACCATCATATAAATAGGTGTCCAAGGCCTATTTCTTGCCGCTATTGCAAAAGTGTGGATCATTATATATCTTCGTGTCCCAAACGTCTCAGCAAGAGAGAAGGAAAGCTGCAAGTCCCTAGCAACTCTTCTCTTAGTCAAGGTATCCATTCTATCCTTGATGACACTTATTTTGTGATTATCTTATTCGAGTTCTTTTTGATATGGGTTTCATCTCATTATTTTTATATCAAAAGAACTAGTGATTCCTTTTCTTTAAACATTTTTGGGCTTGTTGACTTCTTTGAGGATTGCGAATCCGGTTGGTGGATCCGCAACACTCAATTTGCTTTTTATTGATGTCGAAATTATTTTATGTGATTTATCCTTCCGAGCTGATTTTTTTACTTAGGCTTCGGAATTGATTTTTGTAAGGATTGACTTAATTTTTATATAGCTATATCCTATGTCTCGAGTGGACTATTCATTTTCGACATTTTCAATCTGTTAAGCAAATTTCTATTTTTCTTTGTGATTCCAATTTCAAATTTTTGGTGGCATCAATTTTTATTCTTTAAACCCACATGATGAGGAAAGTGTTATTTCTCTCATTCATGTAGTTTGAGAATTTTCCGGTATTTTCATTTGCTACGAGTTGCGGGAGTTATCCATTTACCGCATTCCGCACTCGTTATGAAACTTATGAATGACTTATTATGTCATTCAGTTTGTCCAGCTTATTTCATCCATTTTATGAATCGAGTATTCTAAAATCTCGATGACTCCATTTTTGTATATATTGATTTTGGATGAAAACAGCAATTTAAAATTTTGCAAATCTTTTTCATAAGATTTATTTATAAGTACAATTTGATTTTTGCTCTTAAGCGAGCAAAGAATATTCTTAAAGGTTTTTAAGAACATGTTTATCATATAAAAGATGATTTTGTGATTGTATTGCCCATTGAGTGCTTTAAGAATTTTGGTCGATGCGCTTGATCAACGTTATCGATAGGAATTTCCTAAACGCTTTGATGAGACAATCAGACACGATATATTGACTTGAAAAATGCAAATTCTTTCTAGAAAGATTTTTACATAAAGATAATTGTGATTTTGAAAGTATTAGCTTTTCGGGAAAGAAGATTATTTGAAAGAATTCTTTTCCGATACTTCTATTCTTGTGATTCCCGATGAGAACCAAGACTTTATCTTTTGTACCAACGCTAATCGTATTGGTTTGGATGTCGTTCTCTTGCAAAAGAGAACGTGCTATCACTTGTGCTTCTAAATCATTAAAGCCGATCGAGACTAGGTATGCCACTCATGATCTAGTGCTCGCGGTTATTGTTTTCCCTTTTAAAAATTTGGCATCATTATTTTTGGGTGAGAAATTTGTTCTCTACCCTGATCATAAATCTTTGGAATAATTATTTTCTCGTAAGGAACTTAATATTGGATCGAGTTCCTTGCATCTTATGATCTTGATATTCTTTATATATTCCCGAAAGGGGAATTGTGTTGTCAATGCACTTGTCGTAAGCAACAAGTGCTTGTTTCCTTGATGATGTCCGAATGGAATGATATTTTTACCAAGTTCATCGGACGTTTCGAAATACTTCGTTTTATTGAGTTTCATCTCATTTCTTTTATGGACTAGCGTCCGATGATCTTTTATGGCCTTCGGTTCATTGGACGTATCGTTTGTGCTGCGTCGTTGTTCCGAATTATTTGAGCTTCGGTTCATTGGACGTACCGTTTTTGTACTACGTCGATGTTCGGAGTTATTCGTGTTTCCAGTTTCTTGGGCGTATTGTTATTGTACTACGCCATTGCACCGGTTCAATTTTCTACTATTCTTGACGTTTTCCACGTCTTTTAACTATGGAAATGATTTTTGGTTTCCGATTTTTATTCTCGAGCCTGGTGTTATAGTAGGAATTGAAGTTTCACCAGATTTGACTTTTGAGCAACATCCTATTCGCATCATTTCTTCGGAGGATGAGTGCCTTCGAAATAAAGATGTTTTTCTTGTGTGAGTTCTTTGGTTCTCAAATCCCAAGGATTTCCCTTGGGAAATCTAGAGAATTCATCGAACGAAAACTTTCGGACTTACTCTTTTGTGCTCTTTATGGTGGACTTCTTGATTCAAATTTTCTTTTGTGTTGATATGCTTTTATGGTTGTTACTCTTTATTTCCTTCTTAAGTATTGCGAGGACGCAATTTCTTTAAGGAGGGGAGTCTGTAACAACCCGCATATTTATCGATTTTATATTTAAATATTTTATTTAAATATTTAATCGTTAGTCGGATTTTTGTTCGAAAAGCTACTTTTTGCATACGGTCGAATTGGGACTGGAGACCACTTCCATTGAGTTCGAAATGTCGTTTGCGATCTTTTCGAGTGTAAGCTTCGATATGTTTGGAGCTAGTCAAACATTTGACCATTTTCACTTTGGGTTTGGGTTGGGTTCAACCCACTAGCTCAGATCTGAACCCATTAACCCCTTTCTAATTCAGTCCCAACCCTCTCCTCTTCATTACTTCATTTCTTATTCTCCTAACACTCAAGCAAAACTGAAAATGGGGGAAGGGAAGAGGAATTAGAAACTCCAAGCCCTAGTCTTCATTAGAAAATCCAACTTCTAGCTTCAAATTCAAGAGAACCCATTGGTAAGCCTCCTCTTCATCTTCTTCAACTCCTTCTCTTTGAATTTCAGAAATTCCTAAACCTAACTTTGGGAATATTCTTATTTTAAGCTTTGAATTCAAGGTTGTTGAGTTGGAATTGAAGTGTAATTGCTCTTGCCATTGCTCCAAAGTTTCTTCTTCATTTGTTTAGGTTCAAAGGTGAGATTTTTATCTCACATCTATGTCTATAACTATCCTTGATTTCTTGTTATGAATTCCTAACAATTATCCATGTGCAATTGCTTTTGATTCGGATGAGTTTTGTGAGCATTGCAATTTGGTGTTTTGGAAGTCTAAAATTCTAAAAATCATAGCTTGATGTTGGATCATGTTTTTGGTGATAAATCGAAGAGCTTATATGGCCGGATAGTCGATTGGCGTAAACCCTTAGCGTCGTTGCTCGTCCGGTTGCAAGTTGTGAGTGTTTGCACTTCAATTGTCATAGGATAGGAAATGCAGAAAATCAGGTTCAGTCGACTGAATTCTCTGTTCAGTCGACTGAGCTGAAGTCCGAAATTTTCTGGACAATGTTCAGTCGACTGAACAGGAATTTCAGTCGACTGACCTGCTCCTGTTTTCCTGTTTTGCCTATTTCAGCTCATTTTGATTGGTTTCCCGAATTTTATCGATTCATGTTGGTTCTTAGTGGTTGTTATCATTTATTATGACTTTGATGACTCCTTTTTCGGGATTTTTGAATATCCATTTCGATTAATTCTTTATCGGTTTAATTGGATTTGATTCACGTCTTCGAACGTGAATTTTATGTAATTCGATTCATTTCAACAATCGTTTTGTGACTTGTCACTTTAAAGATATGAAGGTTTCAATACTAGTAGTAAATATCAAAACTCTTTCATCAAAGCGATTTCAACACTATTTTAAATATCAAAAGTTCGTTTTCTCAAACCGATTTCCAATCTACTAGTATATACAAGCCTTTACTTCACTCGGATGAGAAATCGACTTAAACGACTTAGTAAAATGAGTGGTATGAAACGCTTGCGTTCACTTCGTCGGTTAGCTCTTGGACTTGTTCGATTGAACCCTTTTTGTGACAATTTCCTAGTGGAGATCTACAGTTTGTTCGTAAATATTTAAGTTAAGCTAGTGGTTATGGGACATGAAGCTAAACTCATATATTTACTAGCTTAGTGTAATTGACACTTCCTAATGATCATGACGATCATTTTTGTGATTTAGACTAGCGATTGAGCGATGTCTCTTTGTTTGCGAGGTTAGACTAGACACCATTTGTGTGATTTCGATTCACACATATCTCTTTATCTTCAAGGTTAGTCTATACCTCATTGGTGTGATTTCGATTCACACATATTGAAACTCTTGTGACAATTTTCTAGTGCAGATCTACAATCTGTTCGTAAATATTTGAGTTAAGCAAGTGGTTATGGGACATGAAGCTAAACTCTTATATTTACTAGCTTAGTGTAATCGACACTTCTTGATGATCGATGATGATCATTTTATGGTTTAGACTAGCAATGCGCGATGTCTCTTTGTCCACGTGGAGGATTGTTCCTCGTTTTAATGAGCTTCGGCTCATCAGGAGGAGCTTCGGCTCAAAGTCCGCAATGGGGGACTATACCCTGTCAGGAGGAGCTTCGGCTCATCAGGAGGAGCTTCGGCTCATCAGGAGGAGCTTCGGCTCAAAGTCCGCAATGGGGGACTATACCCAGTCAGGAGGAGCTTCGGCTCATCAGGAGGAGCTTCGGCTCAAAGTCCGCAATGGAGGACTATACCCAGTCAGGAGGAGCTCCGGCTCATTTTTATGGGATTGGCCATCCTCTTTCTTGTGTTTTCTGGATTTCTTGTTGATGATTTCTAGAATTTGTGTGTCGTTAACTTTTGTGATTTCTGGATATTGATTTCTGGAATTTATGTTTCACCGGCATTTACGATGGGCATTGATATGTATGTCATTATTTGTGGCTTGGTGAATTAAATTAAGAATATGACGTTCTTTTCTCTGTTTTGAGATTCTTGAGATATTGTATGACTTTTGTGGGATTTCTAATGTATACTTATCATAGTATGACACCTTTTTGTTATCATACGTTTTATTATCATATCTCATATCCTATCTCATTTTATCTGATATTTATAGCTAGGCTGATCCGTTTATTATTTTCTTCTTAAATAATACTCGGGTCAGACTGAGATTTTACAGGTGCTTCCTCATGGCTTCGTATCTGGAGCCATCTTCTGACTTTTGGCTAACTACTCTAGTTTAGTAGTTTTTGTTGTATACATTTGAGATTTAGACTCCTTGATGTATACATATTCTATTGTCATGCACTTGTATCTATTCTTTTGTACTATTGTGGATCTTATTTGACCACTACTCTGATGTACACTTTCATGTGTTATATTCATATCTATTTCCGCCTTTGTGATATGAATTGTCTGTGACTGATTTGTGTTATGTTTATTTCTATATTTGTTTCCGAAGATATTATAGCCACCGTGTAGTAGCTTTGAGTTTGGATCGGTATGTCGAATTTCCTCTTCAAATGAAATACATGCTATACTATCTGACATATCGGTGCTCGCACAAAGAAATTACATGGATGGTCACTCCTCAACAGCCTTATTCTCCGTGCTAGTTGACGGCATTACCCCGTAGTGTCCTTGGCTAGCGTGGGTATAGAGGTGGGGCGTCACATATTTGGTCTAAATAAATTGAAATATTGGATATTTATTAGTTGGAGCTAATAAATTAATTAGGCAATGTATTTCAAAGTTAAATTGTTGAAATAAATCTAAAATAATGAAAATAGAGTTTTAAAAACTTTATTTTGAGAATTTGAGTAGAAAATAATCAAATTGCTATTTTATTTGGGTAAATACAACAATATTGGAAAACATTGTCAATATAATCTTTTATTGAATTTAAAATGAGAAATATGAAGATAATATGTGTTTTATTAAAATAAAAGATGAAATATTGTTTGAAAATAATATTTTAATGATTAAAAAGAGTAAAATGATTTATTATAATTTATTTGACAAGAAAACAATTTTTGTACAAATCTTTGTATTAAAAATAGTGTTTTGTAATAAAATTATGAAAATTGTGTAATATTATTAAAAATAAGGTTTTATTGTTAAAAATAACTTTTTATTGTTAAAATAAATTTTATTTTAAATAACAATTTTAATTTCATATAATTAGTTATATACATTTTATTTGGTTAAAAATGAGAAAATTTGGACATATATTGTTAAAATAAGTTAATATGTGGATTTGTACTTAAAATTTCACTAAGTATATTTGGTATTGGGCTTGTTGGGTTAGTATTTGGATCCAACTAGTAAATATGGAAACTTCTGGTGAGAAAAGAAACACGGTACATTGTTTCTTCTTCTTTCTCAAAAAGCAAAAGATACAGTAAAAAGAAAATAAGCAAAACAATGGCCTCCTTCAACTAAAAATCCAACTTTGTTCAAATTACTGAAATAAAAAAAGAGAATCACTAGAATAAGGAAATAAAAGGTAATCTCTACCAATACTACAACTATTTTATTAAAAATCTTAGAATCTAGGTATTGTTGTCTGTAACAGTTTTGTTTGGTTGTGCATGCTTCCTTTTCAGCTTTTACAGGTTGCTAGAGCCTCAAATCTCCTCAAAAGATCACTGCTTGCTAACAAAACATTGATAAATCGCTAAGGTGAGTTCAACGCTCATAAATGCTAAACAAAACTTGAGTTACTGTAAAAAATTTGCTCTGAAAAGCTTCTGTTTATATATATTTCTCTGTTAGTTGTTTTGGTGAGTTTCTCATTTCTGGTTGCTACTTTGAGCATCCATAACTCTTTTATTTTCACTCGAATTGCTTCCAGATCTTTTTTGGAGTGTTTTTTGGTTGTTAAACTTATTGCATGTCAAATTTCGGTCCTTAATTCATCTGTTTGCTATGTGAAATGATCTCTGGAAGTTCAATACGAAGCGAAAATAACCCGGGAAATACACTTCGTAGCCTGGTTCGACAGGTAGGTCGACTCAACAGTCTCCAAGTCGACCTGGAGGTCGACCTAGCGGTCAACTTGGAGGTTAACCTGGCCACTGGCCTGGGTCGACCCCTGTTGGCCCAGGTACATGAGCCTTTTGTTTTTTTGATCCGAGCCTCTTTGCCGTATATGCTTATCTTATTCTATGATTTCATGGCTCATTTCTAATGCAAATTTTGAGATGATTTGATGATGACTATGGGCTATGATATCCATCAATGGATTAGCCATGATTTGGAGGAATTTGGAATTTAAAATTTGGAATTTAAATTCGATTTAAATTTGAATATCGATTGGGTGTATTTTCAACGTTTTTCTCGGTTTTCAAGCACTATTTCTTCCAAATAAATTTTGAGAAAATTTCTAAATGATTTGGTTTTTTAAAGCATTATTATTAAATATTTTCAAATCATTTTAAATTATTTACAAATTATTTCAAAGTATTTTAAATATATTTATTCCTTATAATAAGGAGAAATTTCAATAAAATGTCTTCAAAATGATTTCAGAAAATTATTGTAAATTCCCGTTTTCTCAAGTAAATTATTTTATAAATAATATAAAATATTTTTACACTTTTCGAATGTATGAGAAAGAGAATTAAACGGTTTAGTAAAACTCATGGTATGGGACACGTGAATTTACTTTATCGGTTAATTCCGGACTTGTACGATCGAAACTATCTGGGTTATTGATTTCTGAGTTATTTAGCCAATTTATGGCGAGTTTTTGAGATTATAATTCCTATCTTTAGGAATTATCTGGGAAGGCCAATATTTGGTGGGTTGTGGTTCGAGATCTCCTATTCTAGGAGTATGATCTATGAGAACCCATTATAGTGTTTTACTTGCCGATGAGATGGGGCGAGTATGAGTTTTCCGAGTTTTGAGATTTTATGATGATTTCTGTTTTCTAATGTGACATTGACTAGCGGTTAGTAAACCGTTCAGTGCGAACATGTGGTAAGGGACGCACGTTAACACTTTTCGGATTCCTATCTGGGAGTTTGTGACACATTCTGGGATTGCTAGTACTATAGACCTTCGGGTCATCTGGGATTACGACTTTGATCGTCTGAGATTTACAACTTCGGTTGTCTGGGAGAGGTACCTAATATATATAGTACTGGGGGATGGCACGTGCAGCATCGCTTCGGCATGCAAATGGGATTTGGCCAATCCGGGGAATTTTTATGAGTTTTGATTTCGATTTCACCAATTAGGGATGATGAATTTACTTATAGCCTTGAGTTAGAGAAAGGCTTATATATATGTTGTTTTATGGTGATTTCGATATTGTGATTATGAACTCTTATTGAGTTTTGTGAGTTTTGATTTGGAGATCTTGAGGATTTCACTTATGGCTTATATATTGTTTGTGTTCACTTACATTGTATAGCTCTTGAATGTAAAACATCTATGCCATGTTAAACCTTAGCATGTGATTAACTTTGAGCCTTTATGGAATACCTATTATTAGTTGTATAAATAGGCTTTCTTATATCATTCCTTTATCTTTAAAGGAATGTTTCCCTTATGCACTTATATTCATTTATCTTTGGCTAATATCAAGTTCTAGTTAGCCTGACCCGTGTATTTATTACTCGGGTCAGACCGAGTTGCTGGTTAGCTTTTGGATCTATGCTAGCTTTACCATTTGGGCTTCTTCATCGACTTTGGTTATGGCATAGTTTTTGTGTAGTAGTCTCTTGTTTGGGAACCTTATGATATATTTATTATTTTGTGGGGATGTATGTATATATTATGGTTGAATACCACTTGTGGCATGTTGTATTACATTTGATGTAAGTGTATATGTATATTATTTGTGTTGATGTTCTGTGACTTGAGATTGTTATTGTTATCATATTTTGTTTCTAAATCGATCCTGTAGCCACCATAGTAGTGTATTAGAAAGGAATTAAGTATGTCGAATACTCGAGATGAAATGAAAAAAAAGTGCCAAAACCGACATACTTAGCTCTTATCTAATGCAAGACTATGATGGTCGCCCTTAACAAGCCCTATTCTCTGCATTAGTAGACAGAATTACTATGTAATTATCTTTGTTAATGTGGGTCTCGGGGTGGGGCGTCACAGCGTATTTGTTAGTGTTGTATAAAATGTTTTATATTGTGTTGTTTGAATTGTTAGGTTTGAATTTTGGGTTATGATCGGTACGTGGGACGCCACTATATCAATAGGGATTCCAAAACACTTGAACAAAGCAAACAACACAATATTGTTTTTGAAATTTGGTAAATGAAATGATTTTACCTAGGATTATATTTTATGTATAAAAGAATGGTTTTCTGAAATTTAGATAATTAAATGAATTAGTTGTTAGAAATGATAATATTGATCATTATCGTTTATTGTTTGATTAGTCAATATTCCTAAACTATTAGCTATTATATGATTATAAGAAAATGAAACTGTATAAATGTGATTTATAAAATATAATTTGCAAGTAAAATGAATATAAAATTGAGAATTTGAGAAATTTAAATTCCAGTGCTTTTGAAAAAGGTTTTTAAGGTTTGGAAAATAATATCAGTATTGTTTAAAAGTATATACAAATATAAATTGTTTTCAAATAAATTTTAAAAGGAATGAATTCAGTACCCCCTCTTCTGTCGCTGGATAATAGGTTCGGTGATGACTGCGCAGCATCATCGACGTTCATTTTTGAGTCTCAAAGTAGGGGAGACTTCTGAGAAGCTTTACTACGAAATTGTTTTGATAAACGGATTTTGGTTTAAACTCCAAAAGTATGATTTGATATACAAAAGATATTAGTATATATACTTATTTTAAATTATTTGAAATGAACCGGTATTCAAAATTTTAAGTTCTGTTAATTAATAATCTTCAAATTACTTGAATGAAATGAAATATTTGAATAACCAGAACTTATAAAATAAGATAATTAAGAAATCTAAACTAAATGTTTTGAGAAACTTTAGAGTTGAAGTTTTCAACTCTTAAATTGAAAGTAAAGAAAATTTAAACAAGTTAAAATAGTGAACATTCTAATTAAGTAAAATGAATCAGATTAATTTGTATAATGCCAAATTGCATTCTAATAACATATAATAAGACTTACCAAATGTTAAAAGTTAAAATGATGATTTGGATATGTAATGGGATATTATACAAGTAAACAAAACTTAAAAGTAATTAAAATGTATATAATGGAAATTTAGTTGTAATAATAAATGTTATATACTAAATTAGTATATTATGAATGATTAATGACTAAATTGAATAAGTAAGTGGAACTTAAGAAAGTAGACGAATGAATTAAATAATATCTTTGTAAATTGGTTATAGAATTGAATATAAATTTGTAAACAAATTTTGAAATTGAATATGTAACTTTTGAGATAATTATAAACTTAGATAAAGTCATATATAAGAAGTTGGACTTTTATAGAATGATTGTAACTAATATGATGATTAATAAAATGTTTCACGAATAAATTTGTTATTAAATGAAATTGTGAAAATAAATGTGAATTAAGTTGTAGAGAAACTTAAGTAAGGATATAAGAAATAATTCACTAAAGATGTTGATGCTAAAAATGGAGATATGAACATTATAATTCAAATGTTTTGCGAAAATGTAAAGTAAAGTTTATAGTTTATAACTTTGATAAATGTTAGTTAAACAAGAAGTTAAATTAATTTAATATAGATGTTAAAGGAAGGAAGCTAATATTGAATTATGAAATGAACTTTAAGTTATGAAAAGCTAACCGAAATGAATAAATGAAAGAAGTTAGTGAATTGTATTAATAAAATGAGTAAATGAAATAACATTGATTTAAAATAAAAATGAACTTAAGTGTAGAATGAATGCGAATAAATGAATTGATATGAGATGTTGCTAAACATAAAATGAAACAATTGAAATTTAACAAATTGAATTGAATAAAATTGAATGCAAATGAAATAGATTTGAATAAATTGGAAGTAAATAAATTAAATGTTGATGAAATTTGGATGTTAATAAGAAATGAAGTGTATAAATTGAATATTGACATTGGATAATGTAAATTCATATCGTTATAAATTAATTGGATGAATACTAATAATCGAATGGTTTCTTTTGTTGTAAATCGTCGTTATAATTGTTTTATTGTATATGATTGTTGTTTATATTAATGCTTATGTTATGGTTTGGATTTAAAATTCATGTTATATGCTTCTATAAAACTCATATATGCTTTCTATATCTTCTATATGCAACTAATATTTTAATTTGAGTTGAGATAGGTACATACAAAGACCACTTGGACGTATACGCGGATTATATTTTGCTTTCGCTTGCTTAATACGAGCAAACTCACTCGTATTAATAATAATAAGGTACACATCTTGGATTACATACCGCGCTTTTATATTTTTCCCTACGGGATGCCTCATCATTGAGATGAGATGTATATTTGATATCTATTTGGTATATTTGGGTTATATATTGAATTGTAAAAATTTTCCGATCGAGCCGTGCAAAGGAGACGCTGCCGAAATTTTCCGTAAATCCGGTTGTTAGAAAATTTTTGATGTTTTAAAAACTTTATAACTTGTTTTCGTAAATAAATTGTAATTTCCATAAGCCGATCGGAGTGGCATAGCGGAGGCATAGTAAAAGTTTTCTAATGGGTTTTATGTTTTATAAGTTGATTATTTTTTTTAAATATATCAAATGTAAAATTCTCTACTTAGTTCCTTTTCGAGGACGAAAAGCTTTGAGTGGGGGAGAATGTAACGACCCGTATTTTTAACTATTTTAAATTATTAAATTTAGTGTAATTAATGAATAAAAATTGTTAAAAATAATTTTTTTAAATGATTTATTAATATGCTTATTGAATATGAACTTGAATAAGATTTTGAAATAAACAAATTTCGAAGATTTAAGTAATAACAAGTATTGAAAGGAAATGCTATGTATTGAATGTGTTTACAATCAATAGTTGAATTGAATAATAAATGTTAAATTCATTAGACGTAAATAAAGTAATTGATTGATGACTAAAATTCATTTGAAATCTAATACTGAAATTTGTTGAATATTGGACAAATAAATTGTTTAACTTTAAATTTTGAAAATTATGTGAATAACTGAATCCTAAATTAAATATGAGCGAAAATGATTTCAAAAGTTGATTTAGATGTTATTTAAATATGAATGAAGATTGTCAACGCTTAAAAATTGAATTAAGTTATTAATTTAAAATTTGGAAATTTTAAAAGTTGATCCAAAATAATATTTTGACCCTTTGTCTTTCAATGTTTGATGGATTCCCAACCAATGAAGGCAAACAATTTGGTGAATTATTCTGAATTGGCCTTGGATATTTCTGGAACTGATGCAGTGGCAAGAGACTCTAACAATGATTTCACTCTTTCTACTTTTAAAAGAGCCAAAAAGAAACGCAGTAAATCGACATTCTTATTTTAGTGACAATTTGAATTTGGGGGTTATTGATGGCAACCATCTGCATTTGAGCGGTCCAGTTCATAATGTTATTGTTGGTAACGAGAGCAAAAATTTGGGCAGTTCATTGACATGGCATTCTTGTCTCTCTACAAATATTATTGCTAGTGATGTTGGTAGCAATTCTGCTTCCTGTCCCCCATCATCAAGGAGAGGTAGGCGTAGGAAGTTCGTGGCTGCTGGTGGATCCATTCGACGCAGCGCCAGGCTCTGTTGCAGTCAGTCTTAGTCTACGGGTGAGTTACCTGATTCGAGCACCATGAGTGGTGCTTCGAATTTAAGCTCAGGTATGATGTCTGACTTGGGTAGTACGTTTTCATCATATATTCTAGGTAGTTTGTCTTCTTCAGAGTTTAGTCAGTTAGCTAGAGATACCGCTTTCATTTTTTCTGATGTTGAGGTTGATCTAGAGTACATTAGAGGTAGAGAATTTGATAGGGCTAGATCTGCTAGTATATGAGGATTATTAGTTGGAATATCAGAGGTTTACACGATTTAAATAAATGTGACAAAGTTTGGGCTTTTTTAAAGACTATTTTATTGACATTGCATTACTTCAGGAAACTAAAATTGAATGTCCCGACAGTCGTTTTTATAGAAGATTAGGTGGGTTTCATTTTAGGAATTGGGCTTTCTTACCTTCTGTAGGCGCTTCTGAAGGTTTATTGATTGGGTGGCGAGATAACTATTTCAAACTGCTCCAATGCATTTCAAAACAACATTCTTTTCATATTATTCTCATTAATCTTAGTGATAATTCTTTTTTAAATATTTCTACTGTTTATGGGTCTAACTCTAAAATAGGTCGTAGAATTCTTTGGAATGAATGTCTAGAATTTAGATCTTTAGCTCCGGGTTCTTGGATTTTGGGAGGTGATTTCAACGTTACGCATTTTATAGGAGAGCGGTCACCACGGGAGGGTGATTTCTCTATTATGGAGGAATTTGACAAATTTATTATTAATTCTAATTTGATTGAAATCCCTTTTTCTAATAGAGAATTTACTTGGAGTAACACTAGGGAGTCCCCATTTATGGCTCTTTTGGATAGGTTTTCGTCAGTGATGAAATTAAGGATAAATTTCCTATTTGTAGAGTGTTTGGTTTTCCTTATAGTTATTCTGATCATTGTCCTATTATTCTCACTTGTGAACAACATAGAGTTATTAGTAGATCTTTTAAATTCGAAAAAATATGGTTATTAGAATCCAATTTTTCAAATTTAATTAGGAATAAGTGGATTTCTTTCAGCTTTTATAATATTAGAAATAAGGATAATTCTGCTAAAAAATTTGTTTCAAAACTTAGGGATCTTAGGAATTTTCTTAAAAATTGGAATAAAAATGTTTTTGGTAGTATTAAAATTAAAAAAGAAAATATTCTTTCTGAAATGCTTAAAATAAACAAGATAGAAGAAACCAGACAACTTAATTTAGGTGAACGTAACGTTCTCGCTAATCTAAAGATGAACTTAACTCTATTTTAGAAAAATAGGAGGTTATGTGGAAACAGTGATCCAGAATCTAGTGGATAAATGAAGGTGAGAATAATACCAAATTTTTTCACAATATGGCAAATGGTAGAAAACGTAATAATACGATTAATTCTATTTTAGTGAATAATGAAGAATTAGTTGATCAAAGAGATCTTAATAAGGCTTTTACAGATTATTATAGAGAAATTTTTGATAATAATAACAAACATAGAATTAATGCTCGATGGAATGATCTTTATCCTTCTGGTTCAAATGTTGATCTTTCTGAGTTAGATAACCCTTTTACTGAAGAGGAAATTTGGCAAGCCATTAATGACATGTCAGGTGACAAATACCCTAGTCCAGATGGGTTCCCAATTTTCTTTTATAAATCATTTTGGGATGTTTTAAAATTCGATTTAATTAGCATGTTTAACGAATTCTATAATGGAAGTTTGCAATTAGGAAGATTTAATTTTGCAAATGTTATTTTGCTTCACAAAAAAGTAGGTGCTAATAACTTAAAATATTTTAGACCTACTTCATTAATTAACTATTCCGTAAAAATTATTTCAAAAATTTTAGCTAATAGGCTTAGTACAAGAATGAATGAACTAATTGACTATTCACAATCTGCTTTTATTAAGGGGAGAAATATTACTTACGATGTGGCTGTTGTTCAAGAATACATTAATCACTGTTGTAGGAATAATATAACTTGTGCGATTTCAAAATTAGACTTCGCTAAAGCATTTGATTCGGTAGATTGGGATTTTCTAGTTGATATATTTCATGCTAGAGGTTTCAGTCATAGATGGATTAGCTGGGTCATGAATTTATTTAGAACCGGGAACTCTAGTATTATGGTTAATGGTATTTTAGGTAATAAAATTCAATCTAAGCGAGGTTTAAGGCAAGATGATCCCTTATCGCCTCTTTTGTTCAACTTAGCCGTAGATGTTTTCGCTAAGATAATTAAAAAAGCGGTTGATAATGGATCTATGGGGAATGTAGGTAATGATATATCGCGTAACGGTATATCTGTCCTTCAATTTGAAGATGATACCTTGCTTTTCTCTTCCCATTTACCTAGACACATTATTACTCTTAAGTTTATTTTATATAGTTTTGAACTACTTTCAGGTTTAAAAATAAATTTCGATAAGGGTTCTATTTTAGTAGTAAATGATTTTGAAAAAGTTGAAAATTTAGTTGCTAATACGCTTATTGTAAAACTATGAATTTTCCTTTTGAATATCTTGGTTTTTTTATTAGACCTTCCAAACTTAGACATGATGACTAGTTTATAATCATAGGTAAAATCAAAAATAGGATTTCTAATTGGAATGGGAGATTTTTATCGAGAGCGGGTAGATTAGTTCTAATTAACTCGGTCTTATCAGCTCTCTCGATCTATTGGATGTCTATGCATCTTTTTCCAGATTGGGTGATCGATAAAATAGACAAAATTAGAAGGGACTTCTTATGGAGTGGGGATAACTCTAACAGTAGTATTAAATGTTTAGTAAATTAGGAAACTGTCTGTAATCCAAAATGGAAGGTGGTTTAGGAGTCATTAATTTGCGCAATATGAATTTGCCTTTGTAAGGTAAATGGTTATGGAAGTTTAAGGATATTAATGAAAATCCTATTTGGAAAGAAATCATTTCTAAATATTACTACAATGGTAGGAATAATTTATATCAAATTACACCTACGGTTATATGTAAATTGTCCAATTTTTGGAAATCAAAAAGGAAAATAGATTTTTACTTGACTCTTTAATCATTATTATTTGTTGGTATATTTGGTTTGAATGAAATCAGAGAATTTTTAAAAATAATTATAGTCATTTTAATAAATTAATTTTTGTAATTTCTTCAATTTGATTTAATTGGATATCTAATCCTAAATATAAATTAGTTAAAAATAATCTATTTAAAGAATATCTTAATAAGGTTATTCATAATATTAATCTATTTAAATATAAAAATAATATTTTTGATATTAATAATTGTAGTATTAATATTTTTTCAAACTTAAATGATGATTTCACTGTGTATCATAACATCCTATTGATCAAAAGGCCATAAGGATTTCTTTGTTTTGTTTTAGATATTGTTTTAGTTTTTGTTTGTTTTAGTTTTTAACCCTTTAAGTTCATTCGATTTTGGATTCCTTTCAGTCTTTTTTCTATTCTTTATTTTAATCTTTCATATTAGCTTAGCTTTTGTATCAGTATTTCTATTTATTTTATACATATATATGTATATAAATTTCATTTATATACATATATGTGTATCATTCTAACTTCTTTCTTTAGTTCTGTTTTAGATCTAGGTCTTGTGCTAGATATGGTGTTAGTTTCTCATTGCAGGTTCATAGGATTGCGGCTTGCAGATTGCTATATGCAGGGAGGGGTTCCTCTCAGTACATCTTCTTTTCATTATGGAGTTCTGTTCTTAGGAGGATTCTCTATTCATCTATGCTCTTCTTCCAGTTTTACTAAGTCTTCGGTTTGGCGTTTCCAGTCCAGATCATTCGCATCTCCATTTTAGATCATTCGCTTTTCCAAGCCTTCTGGGTCAGCAGTATGGAGTTGCCTTCTTAGATAGAGCTGGCTTCCAGTTTCATTGGATTTTTCATAGTTTTTCAGGTACTTCTAATACCTTGATATCGGGCGGTGGCCATACCGAAGCTCGTTATTGGGGTGTAATGGGTGGTGGCCTTGCCAGAGCTCATTTTAGGAGTACTTGCGTTTTTTCTCTGATTTTTGTATTTAGTTTAGCTACCTGTCAGGCATGTTGGCAGCACCTTGTCTTATGATATATATATATATATATATATATATATATTATCATGTGTGCTCTCCTCTATTTTAGAGGATCACACATTTTCCTAAAAAAATTGACGAGTAAAAATAGCCATTTTGGCCACTATCTCGGATTTCGACGAAACAGATTTCATCGGATCCGTAACATTGAACTATTATAGGATTTCAAATTTTGTAGCGTTCGGGGTTACCGTTTGGTCGTACGGAATAGAAACACGTTGAAATTAATATTGAAAATTTAATATTTTAATTCAACTTGAAAAGTTATTTTTCATATACAATCAAATTAGGCCTTGAAACATATTCCATTGTGTTCGGAATAGGGGTAAAACATTATAAACACCAGGCGACATGCCTCGATTGGAGTTCGTCCAAATTTCACGTGAATGGTCGAAATAATATTAAAATATTGTAGCTATACGTATATATACGAGTATATCCTCACAGTAAACCCTAGCGCCTCCATCTTCTTTCCAATGGACGAAATTAACCTAGCTTCCACCCTCGTTATCTCTCTATCCGTCGACCTTTAGGCTTCGACATCTAAAGGAAAATCGTAGAACGCCTCGACCTATCCACATCCAATGGTGGATCTGGGCTATGGCGACTCGAGGCGGTGGAAAATCACCACGAACGGCATGACGTTCGAGCTCAATTTTCTCAAGCTACGGTTGACCGGAAGAGACATGGTTTTGGGCGATGGTGTAGCTTGGGGCAGCGAACGTTTCTATGGTGGTTGATCGGTACATGGATGGTCGTTGGTAGTGCGGCAATCAAAAGGAGGAGGGCGACGATGGGTTTGAACGCGTCTGGATAGCCTGGTATACACGAGGAGAAGGAAGAAGATTTGGGTGGCTATGATCTGTTTCTGGAAAAAAAACCAATAGCCAGATTTGTGTAAGTTTGAAAATGAAAAGGGAAATGTAAATTAATTATATTATAAATTATGAAATCTTTATAAGTGTATATCATTTTCACACGTTGTCAGAATTGGACGATACATACGGCGACGGAATCGTGGCGACGAGTACTACGTTCAGGGACTGATTTAGAGTTGATTGGAGCTAACTAAAATTTTAGATTAAATCGAACGTCGTTCGATTTGATTTAAAATTGAAAACTCAAGTTGAGTGTTTATAACGTTTACGAAGTACTTGAATATTTTTATATTAGTTAAATTTAAAATTATGAAGTGATTTAAATTTGTTGATTGTTGTTTGATAATTTTAAATTTGACATTTAAATTGATGTCTGAAATAACTGATAGAAACTTAAATTAACGGTTAAATTAAATTGGAATTAAACTATTAACAAAATTCCCGATTATTGATAATTGGTTAATTGTTGTGGCTTATTTGTTTGGATGGTTATTTGTGATGAATGCAAATTGGTTGATATTTGGATGGTTGGGTGTTTATTTAATTTATATATGTCCTATTATCACCTTGTAATTTATTTACAGTACATAAAACTACAAATCGAATTATTTTGAATAAACTAAGAAATAGGTTGAAATGATATATACCTATGAAATTTATTTTGGATTGAAATGATATATATCCATCCCTGAATTAAATTGAAATAACTGATTTACTTGGCCATAGGATAGAAAATTATATACGGACACCGGATTGGTTAAATTAAATGATTTTAAAATTTTGATTTGAAATTATTAAAATGATTTGGATTTAAAGAAATAAAATCGGATTTATGGAAATCGAATTCTTTTTCGAACTTGAGCTCAAATTGCGGAATTAAATTGTGTTAAACGAATGAAATTTGAGATTTTGAAGTATAATTGGAATATGATTTGAGTTTCGAAAATTTATTATTTTTAAAGGACTTGGATTTTTATTCGAACTTTGAAATATTGCTAGGTGAACGTAATTTAAAACGATATTTCAAAATTAAGCTCGGAATTGAATTAATTTGAAGAGTTGAATCTTAAATTGAATATTGAAGTGAAATTTGATATAAATGATTTAAATCGATATTTTGAAATTGAACTTGGAATTGATATAAATAGGATTGGTTTAAAATTTGAATTGAATTGAGATTTAAACCATTAACTCGAATTGTTGGATCGAATTTGAAGTTAAAAGTGAAAATTGAAATTGATTTGAATGGAAATTGGAATTTAAGTTAACCCGAATTGAAATCGGAATGGAATCGATTGAATTGAAATGGAAATTGAGTTGTTTTGAATTGGAAAATTTGGAATTAGATCAGTTTGACTTTGAAACTATTTTCAAAATAAATTATTTTATTATATAAACTGTTTTAAAATCTATCTTTTACATATTCAAATTATTTTGATTTCCAGCTATTTTACTATATAATCCACTTCAATACTCAAACTATTTTATATTAAACCATTTTAACTATTTTAAACTATTTTAAACTATTCAAACTATTTTCTAAAAGTCAAATTGATCAACGTGGGAATGTTTATTTTTAAATCGTTGATATAAATACAAATTGGGTTAAATGAATGATAACCTAAATTGAAATTCGAAATGATTTTGGAAGCGAAATCGAGATATTGAGGCGAAAGTGATTTTTTTCAAGTGAAATGGTATATTTTGGGTAAATATGATGATTTCGAAATGAATTTGATGTTGAAGCAAATATGATATTTTGATATCAAGTATGAATAGTTTTCGAAATGTAAAAGAACCAACCGGTGTGTAAAACGACGTTTGGTTGTTAAAGAGACCGGGGCCTCTTATTGGCATACACTATGTCAATAGTGGAACCACTTTAACAACTATGTATGCGGGGGAGACTTCAGAACAAAGTGGTTGGATTTGGCGTCGCTTGCTAGATTTGAAGAAAGAGAACGATGATGGTTTAGCCTGGCACTTGTGCCAAATTGAAATGCTAAAACAGGAGCCATACCGGCCAAGCAAGCTAGCTACCCTGAGCGGACACACTTCTTCGTATTACCATCATTTACATTGTGATTGATTGGTGTGCACCCTCGGATTTTGAGAGTGTTGGACGTGGTGGGCGGTCATGGCTATGATGCATTACCACCAGCCAGGAAGGGTAAACTGGTAGTATCCTACCTTGGACATTGCCTCACGTGCCTTGTCATACTTTTATCCTTATACGAGACCCCTACGATTTTGGTTTAGTGTTGTCGTATCACGGCGCATCCCTATCCACGACGGTTTACTGGTGTTTTATATGCAAACTGTACGACAATGCTTAAAAACGCGTTAAGGGGGATCAATGTAAAGCCTTAACGCTATTTTAAAATTTATTTTACTGATTAGACATTATATATATAGCGTATTCTGCTACATATAAATATGTTTGATAGATCCTTAAGAGATGGAAAATCCCGTAACATCTCTTAAAATATTGCATGCACGTTATACTCTGGATAGGATATGTGAAATCCCATAAACCTCTCTGACATTATTACACTCATGTTATGTGATATTGATTTGACTCACATAAGGATATTTTAGTCCTGACTCGAGTGTTTTATCCTTTTATTATGCATGGGTCAACCCTGGGTTTTTCAGCACGTAGAAGATTATTCTGGAGGACGAAGATGAAGATTTGGTATATTATTACTATTATTATTCCTGCATCATGTTGTCTGCTGAATTACTTTATTTATCCCTGATGTGTATATATAACTCTGATAAATGTTGTATAAATTATAATCAAATGTATAATATAAACAGCTTCATGAACTGTTTATTTGATTATTATATTTTATCGTTCCGCTGTGAGATCCTGTGTTTGTTTCTTCTTCTTTTCTTATTTTTCTTATTTTTCTTAATTAACCCCATTAATTTTCTATATTCCGGACTGTTTAAGTCGGACATGTGTGAATTATTGTCGATTTAAACTGTTAGCACCAAAATTGGTCACTAACCTCGTTGAGAAAGATTGTGTAGAGATATAAGTGATGAAGTTAAATTAAACAGAGAAGACAATGCTAATTTAAATGCAGAAAGTAAGAACACCAGATTTATAGTGGTTCAGTGTAAATGCCTACGTCCACTTTGAGATTAAACTTTATTGATCTTCCTTATTGTTGATTACAAATACAATTCGTGAATCAAATGCTTGAATGAAGTTGTTAAGTAGAGAAGACGAGTCTCAAAAATGGCAGAGTCTCCCCAGTGTTCTCCAAAAAAGGATCCCCTTCATTGTGCCCCTGCCTCTCTATTTATAGACGAAGGTGGGTTGGACTTCTCTTGTAACGACCCGACTTTCTTTGCCCAGAAAGGCGCATCGTTATGAAGAAAGAAAGGGATAGAAGAAGAAAAGAAAAGAAGAGAGAACAACAATACATCAGAAATCTCACAGCGGAACGAGAAATATATTATCACATAAGATATTACATAGTATCATATACATCAGAGTACACAATTTATACATCACAGAATAGACAGTTATAAACTTCTGTCTATTATACAACACAAGTATACCAGTACAATACAGACTAATACAAACACAGCGGAAACTCTATATATCTATTCGCTGAAGCCTCCTGCTCCTCAGCTCCTCCAGTATTCGTCAAGACTAACCTGAATCCCTTGGCTACTCGTAAAAATTGAGTACCCAAGGTTTAATAAAACAGAAAATAAACACTTGGGTCAGACATGGGTCTGGTGTGAGTAAACGGGTTAAAATTGTTTAACTTCAAAACCTTTTGAAAACAAAGGTATCACGTAAGACTTCCCACACATAAACGTGGAAAAGTTTTTACCTTACGCTAACCAAATCATTTGATAGGAAATCCAGTTATATTATAATAGGGTCTAGGGTTTTCAAATAAATATGAAATAGCCGAAATTGTTACATTCATTAAATTCCAGCATACATAGGTATACAATCAAGTCCGTTGGCACTTATTGGATTTTGGATTCCATACAATGGCAGGGCTACTGGGGTACCGCCCGTCACAGTACGTGGCCTAGATCACCGTACCGAGGAGTACGCCCGCTCCCCTACAACACAAAGCCGGAACCATCCCTTACTGGATAATCCCGAACAAGACAATCCCGTAGTTGGCTGCAGTTCCAACTACCCACTAAGCCGAAATATAGAAAGGGACCTCTAGACAGGGATCTATCTTGCTCTCAGTGGGCGCTACCCACGAAGCCTTGCTGCACCTCCCCTGTTTTAGCCATTCCCGGTTGATGAGGCTTGAGGTTACGATTACCTTTAATCAGAACATATCACTTAGAATGCTCATCGTCCGCCTGACGATGTGCTGAAAGCATTCAATCCATACAAGTTCGTTCCGGGTTCGAACGAAACCGAAGGCATTATCTCGTTACACTCGTTTTGGAATCACCCTCAGAGTTAACGACAATAACCCTTGCACTCTGAATCTTCATCTTCACTTGAGATTCACGACCTATCGTTAATTTGGATCGATGTGGTATTCGGGTCTCCAGACCTGGAATACCGGTATACGGAAACCCGATCCCGGTCTCATCGAAATCCAAAACGTATCTTTTAAGGCCAAGTTGTTTAAAGGTATAAACAATTTAACTTATCTATATTCATTCAGATAGATAATTCACAAATCACAATTGATAATCACATTATCATTTAAACAGATGATTCATAACCAAATAGGTAATCCATATCAACATCACAATAGTTAATCTATATTACCATCATAATGCGACCAAGCATTTATTCCACACAACATTACTTATCTCATTTCTGAGATTACATCCATTCAAGACAAATCAATGTCATCCATTCTTATATAAGAAATGATTTACTTAATCATAACATAATTAATTTAAAATGAATTAAATTAACTATCTCTATCTTTAATTAATTTAAAGTGAATTAAATTAATTACTTCATCTCTTAATTAATTTAAAGTAAATTAAATTAATTACTTCATTATAAATCTTACTTATATAATCATTAATTAATTACAAATAAATTAATTAATCTTTCTCTAATTATCCACTTTAATTAATCACCTTGATTAATCATTCTTTAATTATATTTAAGTAATTATCTTAATTAATTTCACAAATTAATTATCCTTAACCAAATACAGTAATTAACCTTTAATTACTTCATTAATTAATTAATTATAATTAATTACTTTAATCCTTAATTAATTTTAATTAATCACTTTTCATTTGATTAATTTATCTTAATTAATCAACTCTCAATTACATCATTAATTATAAACTAATGATCCCTAATCATACCTTTAATTATTTATTAATTACATTAAGTAATTAACCTTTAATTAAACCATGATTTATTAATCACCTTTGATTAAACTTAACCAGTAATTAACTCTAATTAATTATCTTCCTTAATTTATTTCTTTTAATTGATTACCTTAACAATTAATTAATTACCTTATTAATTATCCTTAATCCTTTAATTAAATAAATTATTTAATTAATAACACTAGGTAATTAGCCTTA
Source organism: Allium fistulosum (assembly GCA_030737815.1). Taxonomy (NCBI): domain Eukaryota; kingdom Viridiplantae; phylum Streptophyta; class Magnoliopsida; order Asparagales; family Amaryllidaceae; genus Allium; species Allium fistulosum. The sequence continues at coordinate 169,375,936 of CM060904.1, read as the reverse complement.
ATCACTTCTTATTTGATTACTTTCATAAAATAATTATTCTCTAATTATTTTATTAAATAACTTCCCTTTTTCTTAATTACATTCAGTAATTATTCCTTAATTACTTCATCAAGTAATTATACTTAATTTAATTTATAAGTGATTATCTTAAGAAATCACAAATTAATTAATTTAATTTAATCATTTAAATTTAATTAAATGATTCTTACTTTATTATATTAAAGGTTCTTAATTAAGAAACTACTATCTTAATTTAAATCAATTATTTACCAATAACACTTTATAATTAAAATAATTTAATTATCTAAATTTCCTTTTCAAATTTAATTATCTTTAATTAAAACAACATTCTAAATACTTAAGAAAAATCCTTAGTTTAATTGATTACTAAATCTTAATCAATAAACCTTAATTAATTTAAAATATAAGATTTTAGAAATCAATTAATAATCAACACATTTTAGATTAAACCTTTAAATCTTTAAACTTTTCCAAAGTTATTAAATATAATTAAATACAAATTTATTTCAAAATCTACTTATTTTATTTTGAAACTTAATATTATAAAATATATAAACTTGTTTAACTTTTGTTTAAACTCAGAAAATATTATGAAAACAAAATTTCTTTTGTTTAAAACTTAAAAACATTTCCTGTTCAATTCTTATTACCAGCTAAACCCCAAATCCGAGTAAAACCCTAATAAACTCGAAGCAACTCTCGAGACAACAACACACCTCACCCTACTTCGAGTCGCTTGGCAAAAATCACGAGATCTCCCCGAGTATTTCCTTTCTTCCCCAACCCATCGTTCCCAGATGCACAGACTTGCTCGTGCACGTGCACACACACGCTGGACGTTGATGATCTCCGTTCTGGTCTCCGGCAAGTCAATATCAACCTCGTCTTCACGTACGACCACCCAGATGTTCTCGATTCGAACGAGAATCGTTTTCGACCTTTCGAACCCATCAGTTCAAAACCACCATCACCAGAAAAACCATCCTCCACGGCAACCAAAGCTTCGAAACTCCTCGCCGTCTTAACCCCAGCTCCGCCTCACTGCCCCAAGCCTCCAGAACCATATGCGATCAACTCCGTTTGTCCATCGGTGCCGCGAAACCCATATGATCATCACGAGAAAAGCAGGGTCTTAAACCCTAACTTGACCAATTTCAGCCACCACGATCATCAATAAAATACCAAACTATTTTTCTGATGATTGCCATTGTCCCATTCACCTTCATGCTCACCCTCGATGGCCAACTCGTCGTCGTTCGCCATGAATCGACCAAAATGCCCAAAACAGAAAATCCCAAAATCCTCTTCAATTACCAATCTAAAAATCTTGATATATACACTAAAATTCATGGTTTCCACTCACGAATTCAAACATGTAATTCAAACTCAAATTCGATTTAATAAATTTTTGACCCAAATTGAAAATTTACAGTAAACTCAAAATTTCAGAGTCAATTATTCACTTTTAAATCCTGTAATTATTTTTAGTTGATAGATTATTTGATTGTAAACAACTCCTATTTATAAATCATTAACCAATTCACAATCAACTTCGAGTTATTGATTTTATTATGAAATGAATACTGCTATTATTACACAGAGATTATGAAAACTTCACAGGCATTCAAATGTAACTATACAGGCATGCATACAGGCATTTCAAAACTAATATACAAACATGCATTCATTTCAACATTTCAGATGATAAATCATCACATAAACAAAACATAGATCTGTTTTTAAAATAATATTTACTCACCTGGAATTATAAAACAGAGAAGAGAATAGAAACTGCTTCCAGGCTTATTCCAGACTTTATTATTTGATTTTAAACTTCCTTTTCTTTTGCTTGTTGAATTTGAATCTTGCTGTTGATCTCTGGTTACTAATTGATAGGTTTGAAACTGATTTGATCTTCTTTTGATTTGCAGTTAAATTCCCAGATTTTCCAGACTGATTTGTATTTGAGAATTTCAGATTTACATCTTCTTTTTGCTTTTAGATTTCAGGTTTTTCATTTTTCTTTTTGATTTGATTCGAATTGTATTAGTGGGGAAAGAAGAAGATAGTCTTAACTGAAAGTGAAAACAGATTTTCTTCTTTCATACTAATTTTTAAATTTAGTTATTAAGAGAATTTGACATGTGTCTCTTTAATGCCTTAGTTTGTTTACACATATATACAATGACTTACAATTGTCACTTACATATATCAAAATGTGAACAAGTGTTTTTAATACTTAATTAATGATTTACAAATGTTATATAAGGGTTATTTAATGTTTAATTAATGTTTAACAATTGTTACAAAAGTTATTATATTATTTAAAGCTTATTTAAGTTATACATATATTTATTTATGAAATATTTACAAGTATAAAATGTATTTATCTTTTATAAATTAAGCTTTTAAATTTCTATATAAATATACAAATGTAAAAATCAATTATTTAAAATAACTTATGCCTTGATCAAATGAATATAACATATTTTATATACTTGAGAAATTTATTTTAACTCTATATATATATATTTACAAATCAATTCAACTTATTTTTGAATTTTAAAAAGAAAAGAATATTAAAAACAAATGAACTTCTTAATTTAAATCTTATTTAAAACTTAAACTAAAATATATATTTATAATAAATAAGAAATTATTCTTGTTAATTAAATCTCAATTATCATTTCTAAAAGTATTATGTTAAATATAATTTCCAAATTACAAACTATGTATATATTTAAAGTTTGAAAACACCTTTATTAAATTCAAGTCATTACCTTTCCATTTCAATATACAAATATATATATATATATATATATATATTTTATATATTCTAAATGGGAAATATTTTAACATTAGTTTAGATAATTACTATATTGAATTTTATAACATAACTCCAAAACACAATATATATATATATTCATACATATTATAAATTTGAAAACATAGTTTTATTAAATTAAAGACTCCCTATTTATAATATATATACCTATATATATACATTATAAATATAAACACTTATATTAGATTTAGAAAGATAAATCTTCCCAATTTTAAATTGTTAGAAAAGATATTAATACATATTGCCAATTAAAATATTATTAGCCTTTTAAAATGAATAAACTTGTCAATTTTATAAAATAAAATCATCAAATCAATTTAATTATTAATAAAGATTATTAAATTGATATTGCCAAATTTCCGGGATATCACATTCTTCCCCCCTTAAAATAATTTCGTCCCCGAAATTTAAAAGCAAAGATAATTTAATAACCCAGCAAAAGTTTTTAATTTTAAACAACAATCACACAATCAATCATACACTATCAATCATAGCAACCATCTAATCTAATCAAACAATTTTAACTATCCAGACAAAATTCTAGATAGAATTTCCTCGAGTTTCCCCAAGTGTATATATATACCGGGATACTCGCTTTACAAACAATCAAAACTACTAAGCTATAAAGCTTCTACTCATCTAGATCTACAGAACTAAACAAGATATCAGACTACAGACGAGTCTGACTCAACAACCAAATCCTCCAGAACTGCTGGTTCCACAACCAGAGATAGATCAAATACGTACTCTCTCAGAGATACGTGAAACAAAATGAATTCCAGTTATCCAAACTGACAATTCAATCCAGTAGATCAAAGCACTTATCCAAATCAGCATACAGAAGAGATCCAAAATAACTCGGAGCTGACTTCCCAGACTTACCCAATCTTATAGTTCCCTTTTTATCAGAGAAACTTCAACAACAACGAAGTCTCCAACTTCGAATTCAAAATTCCTCCGTCTCTTATCCACAAAAATCTTCAGACGATCCTGGGCTGTCTACAGATCCTTCCTGATCAGCTTAACCCTTGCTGATGCTTCTTGAAATAATCTAGACCAACATCAAACCAATTTCCGGATCCTACTCAACAAAATGGTTTCCAAAAATACGCCAAAATCCAGAACACAACTCTACTCCACAATCATTAGAGCACTTCGAACTACTTCTCCTATCTGAAATAGCCAAACAGTTGCACTTGACAACCTTACCTCCAAATCCTGAAAAATCCTTCATACTTAGAGATATACTTGAATTTCCTATAGAAATCCTTTACTCCAAGAAAATTACAACTTCTGGTTGCTTCCACTCTAGAATAGCTGCTATCTTGCTTCCGCTGCACAACTCTGATCTTGAATAGATGAGAATGCTGTCAAAGAACTCGAGCACAAACTTGATCATCCACAGTTCACCATACCATAAAATCTTAGTGAACCACTCCACTTGGTCAAAACATAGAAGAATTCCCTCCAGAAAATTAGGACTGATCAATCCCTCTCAAAAAAATCCTAAGCTGCTTCACCAAATTCTTCTCTAGAAGACATCCTTCTACTAAGCTGAACTTCCGGTAACTCCACTAATCAAGTTGATACGGAATCTCAATCTCCAATAACCCATGAGAACACTCGAACAATCGCAAGTCTCTTTTGCGATCAACTCGACCTAACTTCCACAGATACTGTTCTCTCTTCACAAATTAGAACAGCTCATACTTAACTATCCAATTCATCGAAGAAATGGATCCACTCTGCTGCTTTTGGATTCCTCCTCTAGAAAAACTTCTCAGCTAGAAAACTTCCTGCCAACACAGAACACTTCCGAGTTGCACTGCTGACACTGACGCCAAAGACTTCCCAATCCAAAACTCTTCGAGAAACTCGGACCTCAAATCAAACATAAACACCCCGCTGGACCCAGCCACAACACCGAAGCAGATATACTTCCTAAAACTTGCTCCAAAAGAAACATCTTCGGAAACATCCATAGTCACTGCGTCTCACCACACAGCTACTTCTTCCAGAAGTTACCAAGATATCATCATTCGCTTTTGCTCATCCAATTTCAAAGATAAACTCCAAACCTTAACAGGTTTCCTTCAGAGATCGATGAAATCCTTACACCACAACAAAGCTCACTCGAGACGATATTAGGTCTACAGTCTCGACAAATACACTTCCAAACTCAACACTCAGACTCTAACTATTGGTAATTGTGTTACACACACTACCATCTTATCTACCTTTATAACTCATATTGGAAAACCCGAACAGGTAACCCAATAAATAGGTAGAATAAATATATATATAGTTATATAAAAATTACAAATACGCGCTCTCAAGATAGACACCACTCCAGAGCTTAGGTATTCACTCAACCTACCGCTCTGATACCAACTGTAACGACCCGACTTTCTTTGCCCAGAAAGGCGCATCGTTATGAAGAAAGAAAGGGATAGAAGAAGAAAAGAAAAGAAGAGAGAACAACAATACATCAGAAATCTCACAGCGGAACGAGAAATATATTATCACATAAGATATTACATAGTATCATATACATCAGAGTACACAATTTATACATCACAGAATAGACAGTTATAAACTTCTGTCTATTATACAACACAAGTATACCAGTACAATACAGACTAATACAAACACAGCGGAAACTCTATATATCTATTCGCTGAAGCCTCCTGCTCCTCAGCTCCTCCAGTATTCGTCAAGACTAACCTGAATCCCTTGGCTACTCGTAAAAATTGAGTACCCAAGGTTTAATAAAACAGAAAATAAACACTTGGGTCAGACATGGGTCTGGTGTGAGTAAACGGGTTAAAATTGTTTAACTTCAAAACCTTTTGAAAACAAAGGTATCACGTAAGACTTCCCACACATAAACGTGGAAAAGTTTTTACCTTACGCTAACCAAATCATTTGATAGGAAATCCAGTTATATTATAATAGGGTCTAGGGTTTTCAAATAAATATGAAATAGCCGAAATTGTTACATTCATTAAATTCCAGCATACATAGGTATACAATCAAGTCCGTTGGCACTTATTGGATTTTGGATTCCATACAATGGCAGGGCTACTGGGGTACCGCCCGTCACAGTACGTGGCCTAGATCACCGTACCGAGGAGTACGCCCGCTCCCCTGCAACACAAAGCCGGAACCATCCCTTACTGGATAATCCCGAACAAGACAATCCCGTAGTTGGCTGCAGTTCCAACTACCCACTAAGCCGAAATATAGAAAGGGACCTCTAGACAGGGATCTATCTTGCTCTCAGTGGGCGCTACCCACGAAGCCTTGCTGCACCTCCCCTGTTTTAGCCATTCCCGGTTGATGAGGCTTGAGGTTACGATTACCTTTAATCAGAACATATCACTTAGAATGCTCATCGTCCGCCTGACGATGTGCTGAAAGCATTCAATCCATACAAGTTCGTTCCGGGTTCGAACGAAACCGAAGGCATTATCTCGTTACACTCGTTTTGGAATCACCCTCAGAGTTAACGACAATAACCCTTGCACTCTGAATCTTCATCTTCACTTGAGATTCACGACCTATCGTTAATTTGGATCGATGTGGTATTCGGGTCTCCAGACCTGGAATACCGGTATACGGAAACCCGATCCCGGTCTCATCGAAATCCAAAACGTATCTTTTAAGGCCAAGTTGTTTAAAGGTATAAACAATTTAACTTATCTATATTCATTCAGATAGATAATTCACAAATCACAATTGATAATCACATTATCATTTAAACAGATGATTCATAACCAAATAGGTAATCCATATCAACATCACAATAGTTAATCTATATTACCATCATAATGCGACCAAGCATTTATTCCACACAACATTACTTATCTCATTTCTGAGATTACATCCATTCAAGACAAATCAATGTCATCCATTCTTATATAAGAAATGATTTACTTAATCATAACATAATTAATTTAAAATGAATTAAATTAACTATCTCTATCTTTAATTAATTTAAAGTGAATTAAATTAATTACTTCATCTCTTAATTAATTTAAAGTAAATTAAATTAATTACTTCATTATAAATCTTACTTATATAATCATTAATTAATTACAAATAAATTAATTAATCTTTCTCTAATTATCCACTTTAATTAATCACCTTGATTAATCATTCTTTAATTATATTTAAGTAATTATCTTAATTAATTTCACAAATTAATTATCCTTAACCAAATACAGTAATTAACCTTTAATTACTTCATTAATTAATTAATTATAATTAATTACTTTAATCCTTAATTAATTTTAATTAATCACTTTTCATTTGATTAATTTATCTTAATTAATCAACTCTCAATTACATCATTAATTATAAACTAATGATCCCTAATCATACCTTTAATTATTTATTAATTACATTAAGTAATTAACCTTTAATTAAACCATGATTTATTAATCACCTTTGATTAAACTTAACCAGTAATTAACTCTAATTAATTATCTTCCTTAATTTATTTCTTTTAATTGATTACCTTAACAATTAATTAATTACCTTATTAATTATCCTTAATCCTTTAATTAAATAAATTATTTAATTAATAACACTAGGTAATTAGCCTTAATCACTTCTTATTTGATTACTTTCATAAAATAATTATTCTCTAATTATTTTATTAAATAACTTCCCTTTTTCTTAATTACATTCAGTAATTATTCCTTAATTACTTCATCAAGTAATTATACTTAATTTAATTTATAAGTGATTATCTTAAGAAATCACAAATTAATTAATTTAATTTAATCATTTAAATTTAATTAAATGATTCTTACTTTATTATATTAAAGGTTCTTAATTAAGAAACTACTATCTTAATTTAAATCAATTATTTACCAATAACACTTTATAATTAAAATAATTTAATTATCTAAATTTCCTTTTCAAATTTAATTATCTTTAATTAAAACAACATTCTAAATACTTAAGAAAAATCCTTAGTTTAATTGATTACTAAATCTTAATCAATAAACCTTAATTAATTTAAAATATAAGATTTTAGAAATCAATTAATAATCAACACATTTTAGATTAAACCTTTAAATCTTTAAACTTTTCCAAAGTTATTAAATATAATTAAATACAAATTTATTTCAAAATCTACTTATTTTATTTTGAAACTTAATATTATAAAATATATAAACTTGTTTAACTTTTGTTTAAACTCAGAAAATATTATGAAAACAAAATTTCTTTTGTTTAAAACTTAAAAACATTTCCTGTTCAATTCTTATTACCAGCTAAACCCCAAATCCGAGTAAAACCCTAATAAACTCGAAGCAACTCTCGAGACAACAACACACCTCACCCTACTTCGAGTCGCTTGGCAAAAATCACGAGATCTCCCCGAGTATTTCCTTTCTTCCCCAACCCATCGTTCCCAGATGCACAGACTTGCTCGTGCACGTGCACACACACGCTGGACGTTGATGATCTCCGTTCTGGTCTCCGGCAAGTCAATATCAACCTCGTCTTCACGTACGACCACCCAGATGTTCTCGATTCGAACGAGAATCGTTTTCGACCTTTCGAACCCATCAGTTCAAAACCACCATCACCAGAAAAACCATCCTCCACGGCAACCAAAGCTTCGAAACTCCTCGCCGTCTTAACCCCAGCTCCGCCTCACTGCCCCAAGCCTCCAGAACCATATGCGATCAACTCCGTTTGTCCATCGGTGCCGCGAAACCCATATGATCATCACGAGAAAAGCAGGGTCTTAAACCCTAACTTGACCAATTTCAGCCACCACGATCATCAATAAAATACCAAACTATTTTTCTGATGATTGCCATTGTCCCATTCACCTTCATGCTCACCCTCGATGGCCAACTCGTCGTCGTTCGCCATGAATCGACCAAAATGCCCAAAACAGAAAATCCCAAAATCCTCTTCAATTACCAATCTAAAAATCTTGATATATACACTAAAATTCATGGTTTCCACTCACGAATTCAAACATGTAATTCAAACTCAAATTCGATTTAATAAATTTTTGACCCAAATTGAAAATTTACAGTAAACTCAAAATTTCAGAGTCAATTATTCACTTTTAAATCCTGTAATTATTTTTAGTTGATAGATTATTTGATTGTAAACAACTCCTATTTATAAATCATTAACCAATTCACAATCAACTTCGAGTTATTGATTTTATTATGAAATGAATACTGCTATTATTACACAGAGATTATGAAAACTTCACAGGCATTCAAATGTAACTATACAGGCATGCATACAGGCATTTCAAAACTAATATACAAACATGCATTCATTTCAACATTTCAGATGATAAATCATCACATAAACAAAACATAGATCTGTTTTTAAAATAATATTTACTCACCTGGAATTATAAAACAGAGAAGAGAATAGAAACTGCTTCCAGGCTTATTCCAGACTTTATTATTTGATTTTAAACTTCCTTTTCTTTTGCTTGTTGAATTTGAATCTTGCTGTTGATCTCTGGTTACTAATTGATAGGTTTGAAACTGATTTGATCTTCTTTTGATTTGCAGTTAAATTCCCAGATTTTCCAGACTGATTTGTATTTGAGAATTTCAGATTTACATCTTCTTTTTGCTTTTAGATTTCAGGTTTTTCATTTTTCTTTTTGATTTGATTCGAATTGTATTAGTGGGGAAAGAAGAAGATAGTCTTAACTGAAAGTGAAAACAGATTTTCTTCTTTCATACTAATTTTTAAATTTAGTTATTAAGAGAATTTGACATGTGTCTCTTTAATGCCTTAGTTTGTTTACACATATATACAATGACTTACAATTGTCACTTACATATATCAAAATGTGAACAAGTGTTTTTAATACTTAATTAATGATTTACAAATGTTATATAAGGGTTATTTAATGTTTAATTAATGTTTAACAATTGTTACAAAAGTTATTATATTATTTAAAGCTTATTTAAGTTATACATATATTTATTTATGAAATATTTACAAGTATAAAATGTATTTATCTTTTATAAATTAAGCTTTTAAATTTCTATATAAATATACAAATGTAAAAATCAATTATTTAAAATAACTTATGCCTTGATCAAATGAATATAACATATTTTATATACTTGAGAAATTTATTTTAACTCTATATATATATATTTACAAATCAATTCAACTTATTTTTGAATTTTAAAAAGAAAAGAATATTAAAAACAAATGAACTTCTTAATTTAAATCTTATTTAAAACTTAAACTAAAATATATATTTATAATAAATAAGAAATTATTCTTGTTAATTAAATCTCAATTATCATTTCTAAAAGTATTATGTTAAATATAATTTCCAAATTACAAACTATGTATATATTTAAAGTTTGAAAACACCTTTATTAAATTCAAGTCATTACCTTTCCATTTCAATATACAAATATATATATATATATATATATATATTTTATATATTCTAAATGGGAAATATTTTAACATTAGTTTAGATAATTACTATATTGAATTTTATAACATAACTCCAAAACACAATATATATATATATTCATACATATTATAAATTTGAAAACATAGTTTTATTAAATTAAAGACTCCCTATTTATAATATATATACCTATATATATACATTATAAATATAAACACTTATATTAGATTTAGAAAGATAAATCTTCCCAATTTTAAATTGTTAGAAAAGATATTAATACATATTGCCAATTAAAATATTATTAGCCTTTTAAAATGAATAAACTTGTCAATTTTATAAAATAAAATCATCAAATCAATTTAATTATTAATAAAGATTATTAAATTGATATTGCCAAATTTCCGGGATATCACATCTCTAGTGGGCCTGGTAGCTGAATAACTCGGTCCAAATAGTGTAAGTCCTATGCGCCGAACCAGATAGGCTGAACAACAGAATGTCGAGCCTCCCCCTTTATGCCGAACGAGGTGAGGTCGGACACTCTGAATGTCGAACATCCATTTGTACTGAATGACCTTGGATGACGAGCTGCAGGTGATTGCCGAACGAGATACGTACCGGAAGAGATGTGGTGTTGAGTGAGGGATGCAGGTCGAATGAGGCTGGACCGCCGAACAGTCTGGGAATGCCGAGCGTACCTTGTAGGCCGAACGTTCATGGATGCCGAACGATTTTATGCCGAGCGTTCTTCCTTGGCCGAACGGTATTCACTACCGAACGTTTCTCGATGCCGGACGCTCCTAGATGCCGAACGTTATCCCATACCGAACGCCCTTTAGATGCCGAACGCTGTGCTCGTGCCGAACGGTCTTAACATGCCGAACGCTCATTGTTTAACTGATCGATGGGGAGGCCGAGTACTAAGTTGCCTGGTCAATTCCCCAGGAAACACTTGCCCCCCAAAGTGTATTACGTGACCGAACGTGATACGCTTTGAATTACGTATCCTCCATGCTCCGCTTCGAACCTTGGTTAAATCCTCTTGGAGATGCCTTCTCAAGAATATCAATGGCCATTCGTGTCTCCGCAGAGCTAATAAGCTTTGGCTATCTGATCTAGTCTTCTCTTAATAACCCTTAGTGAGAATTCAATTTCTATTGATCTCAAGAAGTCGAACTTTTTCAGATGTACACATGCACGTTCGGGTACATGTTCTTGCCATTGGCTCTCTGATGCATTTTATATGCTCATAAGTCGTCGCCAACTCCATCTAGTTTAATTGCAATTCAATCGCGATTCCTTGTTTGTATTTTTTGTGAAATAAGGGTTGCAATCAGCCACTTGAGGCGTTTTCCAAACCTCTCTTCAGTACAGACTCTATGATTTTGTTCACAGCTTCAACCTATCCATTTTCAGTTATAATGGATCATGGAAGGTCATAAGGACAGATGACGTTACGGATAAAGAAGTGAATTATTTTCTTCATCTTGGTCGTGGTTAAGAGTTCTTCATCTGCCCATTTGGTGACGTAATCAACTGCTATGATGGTGTATTTCGCACCACCTTTAGGATCGACAAGAAGATGATTTCAGTGCCCCCAAGTGGCAAACGGCTATGAACTAGCCATTTGAATCATTTCCATCGGCGGGGTTCCCGGATTTTTTGCAAACATCTTGCACTCGTCACATTGTCTAGCATGATCAACCGCATCTGGGTTGATAGTTGGCCAGTAATACCTATAACAGAGTATCTTCTTTATCATGGTTTTCCCCTGATGTTATTACCGCATTCATCTTCATAGACTTTGCTCAAGATATCATCATGGGCGATATGCCGAAGCATGGGGATGGATAAACTCCTTTTGACACACGAATTATTCTTAGATGATTTGGCGTGAAGCTTTGAGGAGGATCCGTCGTTTGCCATTCCTCCGTTCAGTAAGAATTCCTCATTTTAGATAGTCTTTGATAGGAGTCAACCATGACACCTTTTCATTTTGTTCGTTGAGTACGTGTGTAATGATGTAATACGTGAAGTCAGTTAGTAGCTCTTGGACTTGGCCGAGAAAAGGAGTAAGACAATGCCCCCTAGCAAGATCAACTTCCTTAAATTTGTATACTACCCATCAAGAATCACAAAAGATATGTAAAGTTTTCACTTCAAATCCTCTAGCAAGTTTGAGGCTGATAGTTAAGGCTTCATACTAAGCATCGTTGTTTGTTACAGGTAAATCGAGTTTTAGGACGTAGCAGATTGATTGTTCCTCAGGAGTCATTATCAAGCCATAACACTGATCATTGGATGCTCCATCCGTGTACATTTTCCATCTTATGGTTGGTTCTCTGCTACTCTTCGAGTAGTCTTCTGAGGTAGTGAATTTGGGTGTGAGGTCTGCTAATTTCCGTCCTTGGATAGCCCTTCGTGGGAAATAAGTGATATCGAATTAGCTTAGTTTGATATTCTATTTAAGTAGTCTTTCAGACGTCTCAGGTCATTGTATGCCTTGTCGCAACGGCTGGTAGGCATAGACGTTGATGGGGTGAGCCTAAAAGTAAGAGTGGAGCTTTCATGATGAAATCAATAGAGATTGTGCTAGCTTTTGTAGCTTCAGGTTGATATCCAATGCATGGCTCACGATAGTTAATGAAATCACATATGCACGTCAGAATGGGTCTAAGGGAACATATCATCATTTATTCAGAAAAATCCAACTAATTCTTTTATCATCATTGCACTGAGCTGTGACCCGATATTCAGCACCCGGAAAGGGTCGCCATGGCTGGCTGTAATGTCGACCGTCATCTTAGCAGGTGCCATCCCAGATTCTTTGAGTAAAGGTGTAACTACTTTGCATAACATTCAATGTGAAATATGGTTGGGACGGCCAATGTTGATGGTTACTCTAGTCAAATCCTAGAGTCTTGTCATGAGTTATTGAGTCTAATAGTGAAGGGCTCTGAATGCTCTAATAGATTATCAGCAAATGGCCAAAAATCAGGCTTAAAAGCGCATTAAAGGAAATGTCGAGTGGGGGTCAGCCTCGAGTGGCACGCAACTGTATAGCTGGATCTTGCTATGAGTTTGAATTTGCTTGTGCATTCGAGTAACGCACTTTCTATTTAATGCATTCATGATTCTTTACCCGTCCTTCGGGTTGGAGTGAAAGTCAATTGCCCATGAGCTAAGGTATCTATTTAACGATTCTATCTCTAGGTATCCTTTCGGTCGTTGCCTTGAGTAGCTGTAAGCACTATATATAAGTTTTAATACTGAGCTATCGTGGCCAGTTTTTGGATGACCATGCATCTTCTCCCAGTCTCGGGTTGATAAATGTACTGCATGGATGGTTGAGTCTCGTCCTAGCTATGTTTATGTTTTCACCTAAACTCCAAAGACATAGAGGTGATTGGTGAATAGTCGGTTCACATTCATCTTGCTTCTCACTCGTGCCCCCAGGTCTGGGGCATATACCGATAAGTAGGAAGGCCAGCCATGCCCACTTTAGCTTTACTCTCTTTCCCGTTGAATCGTGGGATCATGTCAGTCGATAGGAGACTAGGTCTCGCCTATCTTGGATTTTATCGTGGTTTTTCATTCCAAGAGGAATACTTCGATGCCACGTAAGTTTCAGGGCGTAATTTGGACAGTGGATGGTCATCCACGTCCACTTTGGTTCATGCTCTATAATCAGATCTCGGGGTAAAGTTGGCTACAAATGCAGTCGGGTTATGCTCATCCAGTTTCATACTCCTCCTAACGAATCGAACGAGGGTGCTGGAGAACTGTGGACCAAGTATTCGTGGTTTACCCTCCTTTCCATACTCTGGGGGTCATAGTTTTTCAAAAAACAAACATCCGAGTCTCATTCGTATGTGCTTGGTGCGGATCGGCATTGACCCTTGGTCTGAGGTATGATATAGTAGGTTGCTCGTAGCTTTGGATGCCGTTTCGATTGGTTCTGTATTGAGGCCTCCCTGCAGTCGCTGCCTCAAGTTATAAAGAACGCCATGCTAGAGCTACAATGAGCTGTCGTATTCAGCTTTTTAGTGTTTTGTACCCCTGCCCCCAGTAATGATTTGGCCAGGTCACTGGTTGGATGGTCGAACTCCATCCTCAGCGGGTTAATAATCCTCCTGTCGATTCCAGGTCGAAGTTTGCGGAATAGAAAATGGTCGGAATCCACTCGTCTATTTATCAATGCTTATACACCCCTCTGCATTTTGGTGACTTAGTGTTATTCTCCCCCCGGTTGACTCGCGCCCAATTTGTGTTCATGCTTCGGTCCATGCTCCGGGGACTTAGAGATTTGTCGAACGGTTTATGCTTTAGTCCACAGTTCGAGACGCAGAGATTTTCGTCAACTCGTTTATACTCTAGTTCGCACTCTGTGAACTTAGAGTAATCTGGTCCGCTTCTGCAATTTAGGGATTTTTCTGAAGCCGTCTATAATCTAGTCCATGCTTTGGGGACTGAGAGTACTATAGTACGCACTCTGGGGACGTAGAGGTTTTTGAGTCATTTATACTCTAGTCCGCACTCAGGGACTTAGAGTACTTTAGTCCGCATTCTGTCTCCCATTCCAGAGGGTGAGACCTCTCGGATGGCTGAGAGTTTGCCCGAACCTGGTAGATAATCCTTCTCTTTAAGGTTCTCTTTAAGATTTCGAAAGTCGTTATTCTTTATGCAGGACTATTGCATTCTTGTTTTCCACGATTTTGTGCAGGCCGTTCTGACCCCGAGCCCACTCCGAGGAGCGATGTCGCCAAGGAAGTGGGGGAGAAAACAAGTGAAGCCACTCACGCAGGGGAGGCTTCTGGTCCAGACGCTCATGTGATCGGAGCGCTTGACGAAGACAAGTCTTGAACCTCCTCTCCTACCGACGGGGGTTATGAAGTAGAAATTACAGACGCCTCTGAGCATACATCCGAATTGAGCATGGAGGAGCGGCTCGAAAAAGAGAGGGAGGAGATGATCAAGTTCATAGTAGATCCCCGAGTTGTGGACTTGGACGATCCTTTGAACAAGCCGTTGAAGGTCATCCTTCCTGGCGGGTCCAAGCCCATGGAAGGCCCCCGTACTCCTTCAGTTGCTACCCCTCTATCAAAGAAGAGTACCAAGGGTAAATGCTCTGGAGAGGAGCCGTCTGGAAAGAAGTTGAAGAAGCACAAGAAGTGACTACTATCCTCGTTCAACGAGGGTTAGTTTAAGTCATGTAATTATTTTCATCTATTTCCTTAGTCCTTGTAGATAGAATGTCGACCCCGAACTTTGGAGGGGTTGTAATAGAAACTCGTTTCTGAATAAGGTTTAGTCCCTTTTTCTGTCTTGCAAAAGAATCTTATTGTTCAGTTTTCTTTGTGATTATGATTTTAATCCAAGCAGTTGTGAGTAACATAGACTTCTCAGTCCATCTTCATGTAACTCGGAAACTCTTCGGGAGTCGTTGAACTTCCATTCTGTGCTTCAAGCACTTAGAATACTTTCTAGCCCATATGTCAGGAATTTGACAAATTCAAGTCATTTATGTCATAGTTCATATTCAGGGAACTTGGAGATCTGATTCGCTTATATTCGAGTCCGCACTCTGGGGAGCTAGAGTACTCCAGTCCGCACTCTGGGGACTTGGAGGTTTAAGTCATTTATACTCTAGTCCGTGCTCTGGGAACTTAGAGTACTTCAGTCCGCACTCTGGGGACTTGGAGGTTTAAGTTGTTTATACTCTAGTCCGCGCTCTGGGGACTTAGAGTACTCCAGTCCGCACTCTGGGGACTTGGAGGTTTATGTCATTTACACTCTATTCCACGCTCTGGGGACTTAGAGTACTCCAGTCCGCACTCTGGGGACTTGGAGGTTTAAGTCGTTTATACTCTAGTCCGCGCTCTGGGGACTTAGAGTACTCCAGTCCGCACTCTGGGAACTTGGAGGTTTAAATCGTTTATACTCTAGTCCACGCTCTGGGGACTCAGAGTACTCCAGTCCGCGCTCTGGGGACTTGGAGGTTTAAGTCGTTTATACTCTAGTCCGCGCTCTGGGGACTTAGAGTACTCCAGTCCGCGCTCTGGGAACTTGGAGGTTTTAGTCATTTATACTCTAGTCCGCGCTCTGGGGACTTAGAGTACTCCAGTCCGCACTCTGGGGACTTGGAGGTTTAAATCGTTTATACTCTAGTCCGCGCTCTGGGGACTTAGAGTACTCCAGTCCGCACTCTGGGAACTTGGAGGTTTAAATCGTTTATACTCTAGTCCACGCTCTGGGGACTCAGAGTACTCCAGTCCGCGCTCTGGGGACTTGGAGGTTTAAGTCGTTTATACTCTAGTCCGCGCTCTGGGGACTTAGAGTACTCCAGTCCGCGCTCTGGGAACTTGGAGGTTTTAGTCATTTATACTCTAGTCCGCGCTCTGGGGACTTAGAGTACTCCAGTCCGCACTCTGGGGACTTGGAGGTTTAAATCGTTTATACTCTAGTCCGCGCTCTGGGGACTTAGAGTACTCCAGTCCGCACTCTGGGGACTTGGAGGTTTTAGTCGTTTATACTCTAGTCCGCGCTCTGGGGACTTAGAGTACTCCAGTCCGCACTCTGGGGACTTGGAGGTTTTAGTCGTTTATACTCTAGTCCGCGCTCTGGGGACTTAGAGTACTCCAGTCCGCACTCTGGGGACTTGGAGGTTTTAGTCGTTTATACTCTAGTCCGCGCTCTGGGGACTTAGAGTACTCCAGTCCGCACTCTGGGGACTTGGAGGTTTAAATCGTTTATACTCTAGTCCGCGCTCTGGGGACTTAGAGTACTCCAGTCTGCACTCTGGGGACTTGGAGGTTTTAGTCGTTTATACTCTAGTCCGCGCTCTGGGGACTTAGAGTACTCCAGTCCGCACTTTGGGGACTTGGAGGTTTAAATCGTTTATACTCTAGTCCGCGCTCTGGGGACTTAGAGTACTCCAGTCCGCACTCTGGGGACTTGGAGGTTTTAGTCGTTTATACTCTAGTCCGCACTCTGGGGACTTAGAGTACTCCAGTCCGCACTCTGGGGACTTGGAGGTTTTAGTCATTTATACTCTAGTCCACGCTCTGGGGACTTAGAGTACTCCAGTCTGCACTCTGGGGACTTGGAGGTTTAAGTCGTTTATTCTCTAGTCCGCACTCTGGGGACTTAGAGTACTCCAGTCCGCACTCTGGGGAATTGGAGGTTTTAGTTGAGAGCAGTCGTATTTCCATTTTTTAATTTGTATTCATCTACTGTATCGAGGCTAATGTCGTCGAATGAACAATCGAACCACGTTTGCTCACGGAATGGGATTCTGCCCCCTTGGATGAGGGACGGGATTTGAAAAATGGACGATCGATTATCGTCCGCTTGGTGATTATAGCTCTTCCAATCAAGTCAAGGAAGGAGGTATATGACAGATGGTTGAATCACATCCATGTTGGGTAAGATAGCCAAATCTCTTACAATTTGCTCTGTATCTCCTTCTAGAAAATAAGGATAATAGATTGTTGAGTAGACAAAGTAAGTTGCATATGTTCCAAGGTGCAGTCGTGTCCGTATATTGACAGCGATGGTTAGTGAGTACGCAGTCTACCATAGCTACTTCAAGTTGGGCTTTCGAACAACCTTTCGTGTTCAGGGTAGGATTTGATGTGTAGATGATCAAATCACGTCCACTTTTGACGGATCCCGGCGTCACTGAGCTTCATGAGGGGTATCTGTATTTTGTCGAACTTTGTTCTATGACTCGATTGGAGTGGATGATCGGGCCATATTCATTCCAAGCAGTTTAGATCTCCAAGTCAAATGTGGAGGTTGATGGATGGATGGTCGGTTGTTCGAATCGATCATAAGTTGAGCATACGAACTCGGATCGTCTTGAAACTTGGAACATTGGCTTCCCTGGCTTTGATTGTTATGTCTTGTTAATCGTGGCTCGATCCAGACTCGGACAAAATCCATCGATATCCATAGTGAGCCCTTGTGTAACCGATCTCCAAGACGAACTGTCACTGGTTTCTAATCAAGTTCTTGGTGTCACGGCCTTGCCAAAAGGCGGGATAACATTTGCCCCCCAAAGGACGTCTTGTGTACACATGACGTGCTTTGAAAAACCGCAGTCTTTCATGCTGAATATTTCCGTTCAGTTGATTGCTTGACAGTTGTCTCTTAATCGTTTCGTTGCAATCTTCTTTTAGACAAATGTTCAACTAGCATGCTTTGCTTTGATTTTGCCCCCAGTTTTGGGGATGAGTATGGAGTTGATGTATGTTTATACTCCGTCTCGCACTCTGGGAGTACGGAGTTGAGTAGATGTTTATACTCCGTCTCGCACTCTGGAAATACGGAGTTGATTAATGTTTATACTCCGTCTCGCACTCTGGGAGTACGGAGTTAAGCGAATGTTTATACTCCGTCTCACACTCTGGGAGTATGGAGTTGATCAATGTTTATACTCCGTCTCGCACTCTGGGAGTACGGAGTTGATCAATGTTTATACTCCGTCTCGCACTCTGGGAGTACGGAGTTAAGTAGATGTTTATACTCCGTCTCGCACTCTGGGAGTACGGAGTTGTGCGAAGGATCGTCGTGTATCAACCCATTTTTATCCTTGATGTGATGGCTTGCCCCCGAGCTCGAGTTTCACTTAGCGAGTGGCTGGTCGTATCGCAGCCGCTCTCTACTTGAATAAATTCCACTTGCAGGATGGAATTCAGCTCTCCGTGCATCGTGATGTTGTACATTGTATTTAATCCATAGCCCCAAATCAAAGGCATATGGTTGATGATGAGCAATAGAATTATTCTCGTCCAGATGTAACTCCACACGTCCGATCATGGTCTGCGTAGATTGGTTGGCAACCAAATCTGAGTACCTGGACACCTGCATCGTTTTGAAAGTAGTTTAGTTCAAGCTAGTCGTAGTTCATAGAACAATTGAAATAGAGATGGAAATGGAAATAATTCATAGAAGATTATGGTAAATCTCATTGATATGTGAAGCAGCATCGTGTGCTCGCTATTCGACTCCGCCCCTGGCTCCTTTCAAAGGGATGTTGGCCGTCAACCGTCCAATTGATAATCATAGCCCTTTATTAATAGGCATCGGATATTCGCTGCCCGCCATTCTGCAGGACTTGTACATACTATTGAAGCTTTCCTTTCCAGGTCATCTTTTCGATCATACCTCGGAGATGTTTGTAATCACCCGTGTTAGGATCAGTGAGCATTTGGGAATATACAACATTCCCCTGATTTTCTTTAGACTTTGGTGTACTCTCTCGAGGTTGGTTTCCAGTACCACTCCGAGTCGTGAGTCTTCAAGTAGAGGTTGTCAATTGAACCTTTCAAAGAGCATATGAGCTAAATTCTGAAGTCTTGTTTTGGCTACTGGGATCTACATCCTTAGCCAACGGGCCTTCATTGTTATTTTTCTTAGTCTGCTCCACTCCTCCTCACTTTAGTTCTGATTCATTTTGTAAAAGAAACGATCCATAGTCGTAGGAGGCTCTTTAGCCAACTAGCTGTCAAAATATATCTGGAGGTCGACTTTCCTCAAACGCGATCAGTATGATATCCTTGTTAGTATTTGGAATAAATTGCTTAGAGCATTGGTTTGCTTGGAGTCATCTTGACGTTTGCTAGAGTCACATCATCTATGTTCTCCAACATTTGGGAGTACCGTTTCAATAGCGGTTGCTTGTCCGTTCCCTTGATGTCGTTCATAAGCTGCCGCTAGATCCTCTATGCCCTGGTCGATCATGGGATGTCAGGAAAGTGGATAGAATGTTCCTTTATTAAGTTGAGTTTTGAATTCACTATCCGGAGGCACTGCGCTGTGGCTAGGGTTTGGGGGGATGAGCGTTCGGCATACAATACCGTTCGGCATTGATGAGCGTTCGGCATACAATAACGTCCAATTGATGAGCGTTCGGCATTACAGAGGTGTTCAGCATAGAGGTATGGATCGGCCTGGAAGAACGTTCGGCCTAGAGGTATGGTCGGCCTGGAATGGTTCGGCCAAAGTTGTTCGGCCAAGGCTGTTCGGCCAAGGCTGTTCGGCCAGAGTGGATCGACCTGGAGTGGTTCGGCCAAAGCTGTTCGGCCAAAGTGGATCGGCCTGGAGTGGTTCGGCCAAAGCTGTTCGGCCAAGGCTGTTCGGCCAGAGTGGATCGGCCTGGAGTGGTTCGGCCAAAGCTGTTCGGCCAAAGTGGATCGGACTGGAGTGGTTCGGCCAAAGCTGTTCGGCCAAGGCTGTTCGTCCAGAGTGGATCGGCCTGGAGTGGTTCGGCCAAAGCTATTCGGCCAAGGCTGTTCGGCCAGAGTGGATCGGCCTGGAGTGGTTCGGCCAAAGCTGTTCGGCCAAGGCTGTTCGGCCAGAGTGGATCGGCCTGGAGTGGTTCGGCAAAAGCTGTTCGGCCAAGGCTATTCGGCATGGGAATGCTGCTCGGCATGGGAATTCTATTCGGCATGGGAGCTCTGCTCGGCCTGGATGCTTCTCGGCATGGGAATTCTGCTTTCCCTAAGTTCTCTCATCAAGTCGTTGAACTCTACTCTGGTGACAACTGGAGTCTGTTCTTGAGCGGCAATTCCTGCACTCGGAATTGCTGGTTGATTGCTGGGTCCTTCTTGTTGCACGCTAGCAGTCTCGTGGGCATCCACATTATGAGAAGCTGACCTCGTACGTGGTCCTGCCATTGTAGAGTTATCGGTATGAACTCTGAGTAGAATCAATGGATGTCCTATCAGTGAGTCGGATCTTCCTTGGGGGATTTGTTCAATCCAGTAGCTTCAAAGCAGATCCTTGAGGTCTGAGAATTCAATTCCCAGTGAAAGCACCAAAGTGTTAGCACCAAAATTGGTCACTAACCTCGTTGAGAAAGATTGTGTAGAGATATAAGTGATGAAGTTAAATTAAACAGAGAAGACAATGCTAATTTAAATGCAGAAAGTAAGAACACCAGATTTATAGTGGTTCAGCGTAAATGCCTACGTCCACTTTGAGATTAAACTTTATTGATCTTCCTTATTGTTGATTACAAATACAATTCGTGAATCAAATGCTTGAATGAAGTTTTTAAGTAGAGAAGACGAGTCTCAAAAATGGCAGAGTCTCCCCAGTGTTCTCCAAAAAAGGATCCCCTTCATTGTGCCCCTGCCTCTCTATTTATAGACGAAGGTGGGTTGGACTTCTCTGGTGGGCCTGGTAGCTGAATAACTCGGTCCAAATAGTGTAAGTCCTATGCGCCGAACCAGATAGGCTGAACAACAGAATGCCGAGCCTCCCCCTTTATGCCGAACGAGGTGAGGTCGGACACTCTGAATGCCGAACATCCATTTGTACTGAATGACCTTGGATGACGAGCTGCAGGTGATTGCCGAATGAGATACGTACCGGAAGAGATGTGGTGTTGAGTGAGGGATGCAGGTCGAATGAGGCTGGATCGCCGAACAGTCCGGGAATGCCGAGCGTACCTTGTAGGCCGAACGTTCATGGATGCCGAACGATTTTATGCCGAGCGTTCTTCCTTGGCCGAACGGTATTCACTACCGAACGTTTCTCGATGCCGAACGCTCCTAGATGCCGAACGTTATCCCATACCGAACGCCCTTTAGATGCCGAACGCTGTGCTCGTGCCGAACGGTCTTAACATGCCGAACGCTCATTGTTTAACTGATCGATGGGGAGGCCGAGTACTAAGTTGCCTGGTCAATTCCCCAGGAAACATAAACCTTCCGAAATGTGGATCGTCACACCGTCATTCAAAATCTTTCTAAAAATTCCCAAAAGTAAGGCATTTCAAAGTGCTCATATATCGATCTTTTTCTCGCTATAACTTTTTGCAACTTTGTTCTTCAAGTTAATGAATGATTTAAATTTTGATATTTTTACAGTAATAAGTACACTTACAGTACTTATTAAAACAGCAAAGAAACCCTTAGGATGTCTTCCAAAATTAACTTTAAACTCGTCGAACACAAGGTGGTTTCAAAGTGCGTCCATAGCGATCTTTTCGCTTCTAACTTTTACAACTTTGTTTCACAAATTCTACAATTTTCCAAACCAATTCCATGCTATCCCATACGTCAAAATATGTGTAGGGAATAACCAAAACAAATTATACCAAGTTAAGTTCATAAATCTTTCATTTACACAAGTTAAAGTTAGGGATGTTAAAGTGCACGTATAGCAACCTTTCTCGCTTCAAACATTTTCAACGCACATCAACTTTACATACAATCACAACAAGCATGTAAACATAAGGTCTAAGCCATGATACACATTTTAGAGCGTAACAGAAGTGGAAATATTACATAATAAGTTGTCATTTGTTTTCCAAAGCAAGAGGGGTCCATTTGCATAGTTCTTAACTTAATTATCTTTATATTATACACAAAGAATACACACACAATATATACAGATTAAGTGGTGAGATAACTCACTTATAACCCAGCTAACACAAGCACAAGTGCACATGAACAACTTTCTACCATCACCGAACACCTAAAGACACCACCTTTAGTCTTCACTAGCGAAGACAACACCCCCTACCTCCAGGTTGCTCACAGCCCAAACTAGAACCCCCTCTTGTGCCAACTTTCTTCAAGCTATGAGATGATTTTCTACGTTTCTATGTTGATCTAAAACCCTTATCCAAGTTTGATGAAGTTTGGAGGAGATTTGGATTGATTAGAGAAAGATTAGTGAAGATAGAAATGGATTAGCACTAATTAGTTTCTACCTTTATTATTTTTCTAAAAAGTATAGTGAAACCTTAAGGGTGCATTTGTAGGCTTTCGTCAAGAGGTTACTACCACCTTCTACCATTCATGAAAGGTCACAATAGAGCCTCCTCTTCACATGCCACATTTACACCTCATTTTACCTAAGGAAAATATCTAAAACACTATTCATAAAAATATCTCTTCCTTGATCCTTCTAAAAGCTTTAATTAATTTTAACACAACATATTTTTAGCTGTTAATTACTTAAAAACATTGATTATTAAACAAGCACAACAAGTTCGAACAACTTTTATCGGGTAGGAAGTCGTTTATCGATAAAATAATTTTCGATCATATTATCAATATTTCTTCGAACTATTTATTTTTTATAAACATTTTTCAAAAAAAAGTTTACCATCATTCGTTACTAATTAAAGGGGTTAATAAGGTTATTAAATCAATTTAATCGCATTAAATCCAAGATTCAACTATTTAAATAATTTAGATATTTAAATACGAAGTGTTCGAGATTCCGGATCGTTACAGCGGCGATGTTGAAGTGGATGAGTCGGCGTGATTTTGGTGAGCGAGAGAGAAAACCCTAAATTAAATTAGAAGTTAAGCAACCGAAGATGGGTAAGCATGAGAAATAAGCAAATATGCATAAACTACATAAGAACCCACTTGTTAAAATTATTTATGTATTCACCAATTGTTGCACTACTTACTTGTATTGTAAATCATAATGAATGTGTTGCAAAGTTTACACAAAAGACTATTTTTTTACTAACACTTTTTCAGGTGCTTTAAAAAAAATTTACTGTTGGTATTTTGTAACATTTATAGTGTAAGAAATTGATAGATATAAAATGTTGCAAAATCACCGATTTGGTATAGTGATTTTTAATTGAATGTAACATAACATAAAAGCAAAAATCTTCAGCACCACGAGAAAATGTTGACCAACTCCTACAAAAACAGTCTCATTAAAATCATTCCTTAATAGTTGTCAAATAAAACTATTATGATCACTCTCAAAACTAACTAAAGAAGAATCAGAACTGCTGGAAACATTACAAGAAGTATTGGTTTCACAATCATTAATGGAAGAACCAGACAAGATCACCTCAACACATAACAAGGTAATCTTCTCGATCAGGTTCACAAAGCAACAAAATGGAATGCTAATCAAAATTTGTTCCAATCTTTCTTCTCTTACCTTTTCTTTCATACGACCGACCTAAAGAATCAGGAGTTAATTCAGTCAATTTAGCATAAATATCATCTTTCAAACCAGATATATCACCAGTCAAACTAACACGTTTAGGATAGTTTTCATTATCAAGCATGAATAACATAAGGAGATCAGAATAACTGCAAAAAAAGAAGAAAAAATAGTGAAGACAACAAATATATGTAGTATAAATAGTAAATATAGGTAGTATAAACTACAAATATTTTCAGCATAAACTTTAAAATCGCGAAAACGAAAAACATAAATCATGAAAAACAAATATGTTGAAAGAAGACCTCCTTACACAAAATAATAAGAATAGTCTGAAATAAAATATATGGAATATTTTTAAAATTAGGGTTTCACAATATTAAATAAAACGAACAATGCTAAGGGAAGAAAAATGATACAGACAAAGATTCCCAAATACAAAGAACAAAACATCATTGAAGTAGATGACAAGATTGACAAAATAAAACAAAAATAGTGATGGACGAAGAAGGAAAAAAACGAAATTGAAACATCAAAACTCACACGAAGGGGACAAAACTTACAAATTTATTAGCAGAAATATTTTTTACCGTCGGAAACTAAAAATAAGAGTATGGAACAAATTTCCACTTTAGGTAACCGAATTATTCGTCTTTATTAATAGTTTGGTTTGGAAGCGCAATCTTTTGGTCCGACCATGAACTTTCCAAAATATCATTCACTCATATATAATTCAAGTATTATATGTATTATTCTCTTTACAACCACCTAAAACAAAAAATAATTTCCGTTATTTCTAACCTATTATTTCTACACTAGACTGGAACAATTCAAATAAGTTAAAACTTGAATATTTCAACGAATATATTTCTTGGTTTGTGTGTTCGCTGAAATGAGAATAGGTCAAATATGCACATCAAATAATGAAAGATTCATCTAGATAATTCAACACATCTTTATTGATAGTTGTAAGACGTTTGGTGTCACACATTTTTTGTGTCAACGTGAACTACCAAAAATTCCACTTTATTTTAATATCACTTAAAATTGGATGTAATTTCTTCTACAAGTTCAAAATTCTTCTCTACAGTATTACAAAATTTTAATATCATTTAAATATAGGATCTAACAAATAAACCTCTATAACTATTATCAAATTTTAGAATCGCTTGAATATAGGATCTAATAAATAAACTTCGCTTTACAAATTCAAAAATTTTCCTTTACAAATATTATCAAATCTTAATAATACTTTAAAAAAAATCTAACAAATAAACCTTTTTTTCATATTATTAGTAACAAATTTTCAAATAACAACAAATAGTTATTGCAACTAAGAAATAAAAACAAAAACTTACTGCACATGATTTCGACGTAAAAATATGACTTAACTTTTGTGCTAATCATTTCTCTTAAATATGTTCAACACGTTTAATTTATAGAAAAACAATTCACGTGTAAAACACATACCATCATCACACGCGAAGTGGTGTCGTAACGATCGTTTTGAATAGTTGTGATCAGTTTTGTCTCATGAATAGGTTAATTGCTTGTTTAAACTGCTAGTCCAATAGAACACGTCTATGTCATGTTTTCACTAGTCGCCACATTTGAAGCTACTAACAAATGCCGATCTAGAACTCTGAAAAGAACATAATTAGCAGGTTGATTTTTTTTGCTCCTATGTTGTTTGTGGAATTTACCAGTTTTCAGGGTTGAGGAAGGTAAGATACCTTGTGGAATATGTTTTTGTAGCATATGCATTTCATTTCTGAGCACATTTCAGATGTAAGAATCAAATCGTTATACCTCGTTTGGTTTCTCTTTTGTTGGGTAGACTGTTAGATTTTGTATATGTGTTAACTTGGTTATTGTTTCCGGGATGATAATTAATTATGTTGTTTTCAAAGTACAGCATGATGTAAGATTGATCTCATTTTAATAAATAAGTGATATGTTCTTTTGGTCATTGAAAATTTTCATTCAAGTGTTTTATGAAAATACGAGAAAATAAGTTTTATAATTTATAAAATTTTGAAATTTGTCTGTTAAAACAAAATTTTGAAATTGTTGGGTATAAATATTGAGAAAAGCAAAATTGATATGAATCTTAACTTAAGTTAAATAAAATGAATTTTGAAAAGAAATTTAGCCTTTGTTAGGTTAAATGAATTAATTTTTGAAAATAAATTTGATAGTAATTTGAAATGAATTAATGAATGAACTCCTTGGATGAATTTCTAAATTACAAACCCTTAAGTAGTGCTTGAGTTTTGATATTTGCATCTTGTTGCTTTTATCACTTTCTACTCATAATTCTATTGTCATTTTTCCCCAACTGAATTGTCATTACATTTTTTATACTATATTATTTAATTTTAATATATGAGAATTAAGATTTTGTTTATTAATAAGATTAATCACCTTTAATTTGATCATAAATCATAATGATTTCTCTGTTTTTTGAATCAAAATTTTGTTTCACTTTTTGATCATTTGATTATATAAACTAGGTCATTTTGAAATAAATTTTCATTTTTTATTTATAGATAAGGAGTAATAATGTCATAATGATCATCTAATGAAAGAAAGTTTGGTCAGAACTTAAAAAGTAAAAAAGAAACAAGTATTTTGATATTCAACAATCAATAATCAAAATTCAATATTGAGCAATCAACTGTAATGGTTTCAATATGAGATTTCAAATCTTAAACCGTAAAGTTTGAAATTTGAATCGAAACGGGATTTGAATCGTGAATCGTAAATCCGAGTGGGATTCAAATTGTAACTTTAAAAAAAGAGTGTACTTATTTGTGAAATTCTACACTCTTTTTTAATTAATGAAATAACATTTGTAAAAATCAAGTGTACTTATTTGTAACATCCTCTATCTTGAGGCCAAAAGCTAAGCGCTACAGATGCTGTAGTCATCCGTAATATTAACTTCTGGTGACAAAATATAGTAATGCTAGATACATTGATATAACAGAAACATATGTGTGACGCCCCACCTCTATACTCACACAAGCCAAGGACACTACGGGGTAATGCCGTCGACTAGCACGAAGAATAAGGCTGTTGAGGAGCGACCATCTATGTAATTGCTTTGTGCGAGTACCGATATGTTAGATAATATGACTTGCATTTCATTTCAAGAGGAAATCCGACATATCAAATACTAACTCAAAGCTACCACACAGTGGCTATGTGGCCTTCGGAAACAAATATAGAAATAAGCATAACACAAATCAGTCACAGATATTCATATCACAAAGGCGGAAACATATATGAATATATCACATGAAGTGTACATCAAAGTAGGGTCATACAAGATCCACTACATCACAAAAGAATAGGTACAAATGCTAGACAAAAGAATAAGTATACATCAAGGAGCCTCTATCTCGAATGTATAATAACAAAAACTACTAAGCTAAAGTAGTTAGCCAAAAGTCAGGTGACGGACCCTGATAAGAAGTCAAGCAGAAGCACCTGAAATACCTCGGTCTGACCCGAGTATTATTTAAGAAGAAAATAATAAACGGATCGGTCTAGCTATAAATATCAGATAAAATGAGATAGGATGAGAGATATCACAAAAACGTATGATAACAATAATGCCATACTATGACAAGTATACATCAGATAACAACAAAAAATCATACAATATCTCCAATATTCTCAAACACTAAAAAGAATGTCATATTCTTTAAATTATTCACCAAAACACAAATATTGATAGAGCTTATCAATGCATATCATCAAAATTGGTGAAACACAAATTCTAGAAATCAAGAACCAGAAATCCAGAAATCAAAAAGGGGGAGGCCTATCATAAACGGGAGCATGAAAACTCACCAACACGTGTGTCACAAACGGAATGCTATTCCATGGTCGCTAACCATCAAGTTTGAGCGAAGCTCCACAAACGGCCCGAAGGCCATGGGTCGCTACCCCACCAAATTGAACCGAAGTTCCACAAACGTGGTTTTTAGTCCCCCACACAAACAAAGAGACATCGCACATCCCTAGTCTAAATCACAAATGATCATCAATGATCGATAAGTGTAAATTACACTAAGCTAGTAAATAAATGAGTTTAGCTTGATGTCCCATAACCACTGATCATCAATGACCTGATAACCTAACACTAGACTGCCCGTGTGGAAATTGGTGGGCACCCAGAGTTTAGGAAGAGAACAATAAACTCCAGGTCAGTCATGGTGACTGGTGTGAGAACTTAAAACAGTTTATCTTTAAAGCAAACAACAGGAAAATTTTCAAATAGATTCTTAATGCTTTTTGGGAAATGAGACTACCATAAGGCCTCCCGCACGCACACACAATGCAAACGCAGAATCGGAGGAGATTTCTCCTTATGATAGTCAAAGATGCTTGATACGCAAAATCAAATCATTTAGATATTATTATTAATGCATAGTGTAGAAAACATTTCGAAAGTATAATATAAATATTAGCCAGCATAGGCATTTCGCACTTATGCCTACTATAGCTACCATCTAAACAGTGGTGACCACCATAAGTAAATGGCAGGTTCTACAACTAAAACCGTACAAGTCACGTATTGTTTCTTTGGATTTCCAACAAATGGTCAGGCCAAGGAACTTCCCATTGCCACATAGGTACGCCTCTGGAAAGACGACCCGAGAAATAACCTAACATTACGGTTAGATCTCTGCCAACACAAGGCCGGGTTACCCCTAACTAGGTAACTACTGACACGAATATGTCATCCCCCGATCGTAACCGATCTTCCCGAGGATCCTCGATTCCAACAACCACAAAGTAATAAATTTGCAGCAACAACATAGGTTAAGTATCTGGGCTCCATACCATGATACCACCTCTATCCAGAAGGAATGACATACACTAAAGGGGTGCTACCCCCTAATAACCTTGCTGCATCCTTCCTGTTTTGACCATTTCCGGGGTGTGAGGTCCGACGAAGTCTCGTCCACAAAGCCACGCTTTAGTACAAAGCCACGCTTTGGTACAAAGCCACGCTTTGGTACAACGCCACGCTTTGGTACAAAGCCACGCTTTGGGTCAAACAAATGATCAAAGTAATGATCACAAAGATAAATGATCAAACAAATGATCATATCACAAATGATCAAACAATGATCATTACACAGCAACAACTCAGCATGCCACGTTACCAAATTGGGAGTATATTGCTGATAACCTTCAACTACATAACCTCTGAGCTCGTACGTCTCAGAGAAGGGTATTAAGCTAAGAGAATAAATTCTCCACCACCAACAGATATGTATTTGAAAGAAACCAGCTTTATATCTCAATTTGTAACGTCAGACATACAACCATACAAGTCTGTTCCGGGATCGAACAGAACCAAAGGCACTTCAAAAGAAGTCCTTGCAATTCGGATAATTTCTAATCACGTCCGGACTTCCCGTCACTAAGGGTGATAAAATCTCTATATTGGAGATCAGCCGATGCAGAGTAACTCGATGGTAATCCTTCCGTTTTCAAAAACATCTGGTCTTCAACACCGGTCATCAAATGCGATCCATTACGACGTATCACATATTCGAATGGGTTATACAACCCAAAGGTCCTTTCCCAGCTAACCCGAAGAGCGAGCCCTTATTCAAAAATAAGTGTGTCATTCAAATTCAAGCAAATCACAACTAATACCCATTTAAGGTAATTATTGATAGTCGGTTATTTAACTATCAATGGGTCTGCAACATCATCAGATTCTAAATAATTTTCCAAATTATTTATTTTCCAAAAATATCTTTGCAAGATATAAATTTCCAACACTTCAACTATTTGAAAACAAATTTCAAATCAAATTTCATTTTATCTTTAAAAGATAAAATCCCAAAAACATTTCTTAAAAGATAAAATCCTAAAAACATTTCTTAAAAGATAAAATCCCAAAAACATTTCACTTCATATTGGAAAAACATTTCCACACTTATTTAAAAATAAGTAATTCACAAATCCATTTATTTTTTTCAACACTTGGAAAAATATTCAATATACTTAAATCATAATTAAGTATATATATTTCATTCTTTAAGGAAAACATTTTCTTAAACACATCTATTTGAGTCAAAACGAATGTTGCGTAAAACATCGTTGCGACGACCCAAAATCACTAGTATAGGGATTCGAAACTTAAGATAGATATATAAATCCCAATACTATATAAAACATTTCCTTTCGGAAATCGTTTACTATAACAACAGTGTTATAGTCCACCATTTCCTTATTCCTCGAAATCATCTATCTCAACAATGAATGTTGAAATCTATGTATTCGATATTTAACACATTTTAAAACATCTTTAAAAAAAATTAACTTCGTTTCGTAATATCACTTCTCCAAAACATACCCATTTTATTTAATAATATATTCACTGTCCAAAATCGTGAATATACTTCGTTATCCGAATTTAACGTTTCTACATATCTTATTTCAAGAATTATCCACTATCCAAAATCGTGAATAAAATTCCCGACCGAACTCTTCATTACTACACATATCATATAATTGATAATTCGCTATCAAAAACCGCGAATATATCTCCTTTAATAAATTTCTATGTTTAATTTATCAAATTCAATTTGATTTCGAATTTATAAAACAACGTTTATAAATTCACCTTTATATTTTATAACAACTTCGATTTATAAATCCCCTTTATTAACAAATTCTATTTATATCTCATTTAAAGGCAAAAATCCAATTTATAAGTTAATTTCTTATAAATCTTTTATTCCACAAATTCATCCATTTTATATCTTCACAATTTATAATTCTATGAATTTCATTTACTTACGAATTCCATTAATATTGCATTTTTAACACTTATAAAAACTCGTTTAATAATTCCAATATTTTAATTTTATAAATATCAACTTTTTAAATTCTTTATATAAACCGTTTGGAATAATTCAAAAATCCCAATTTAAACCCTTTTACAAATTACTTAACTATTTATTTCAAAAATCACCTTTCGGTTATATTTCACAAAAATCATAATTTTTATAACTTTAAAATTTTAACGTTTATTTATTTAAAATAAATCAATTCAAAAATTTAATAAAACGTACACTTTCAAAAATCACTTTAAAAAAAATCTCTTTTAAAAATCAAAATCGTTATTTTTAACATTTTAAAACTTCAAAATAGGCCCAATGATGCGACAGCACCAAATAGTCATTCACGACAACCAAACATCACATCTCATCATATGATAACAGAATATATCACAATATTTGTAAATAAATAAATACGGTGAGGAATCCAGTCGGATCCCTCCAACCTGTTTCCCTGCATCCACAGATATTAGCACAATACCAATTCCGTTCCAATACGGAATATCGCGGTATATGGGATTATAAATATTATCCGCTATTATACGGCGCAATAGGGTCTCATTCGCTATATAATGCGGGAAATCAAGTCCAAATACAATAATAATACCCATTTCACTTTGCAGTGAAATATTCGCGGTATATGTTTTTAATAAATAACCTCCGCTTACTAACGGCGTATAATGTCTATTTCAATCAACAATAGATAAAATTTATCATCCAGACATACAATCAACAATTTTAAATCTAACTATTTAAAAATATAAATCGAAATACAATTCGATTGAGTGAGAAGTTCTCACATTGATTTAAATTCAGTTTCAGCGTTTATTTCGAATAAAATTAAACACGCGTTTAATTTTACTCAAAATTTTCACTGACTCCAATTAACTCCAAACCTGCTCCATTGCGTAGTGCTCGACAAAACGAACCTAACGCAATTCATTTCGTGCGTTTTTGACCTCGTACGAAAAAGTTATGAGGTTTTGAAGTTAATACGAATTATTAACATAATAATTTTCAATTTCTATTTGTTTCTAAACCCTACATCACCATCTAGCCGTGCGTTTTGGCCAAGCAAGATCTGGCCACAAATTTTGCTTCTTCCCGCTCCAGATAAAACACACGCAAGCCAACCCATAGCTCGATCGATTAGGGTTAGAAATCGCGGCACCCACGAATATCTGGAAGTTGATCAAAGACCATCACCTTGTAGCCCATCTCGAGTGCTACAACCTCCATGAAGGCGGCAGAGCTCGGTTGAGCAATTAGCTCGAAAGACGTGGCCGACTGTGTGACTTTGAACGGTAATATCTGTCGATTCGTTGCATTATAAACGATCTCCACCGTTGGTTTTAAAGCTCTGGACGAGATCTACGTTTTGTTAGTTGAATATTTCTCGAAACAATCAATGGATTTGGAGATTTTGAGGGGAGAAGATGAGTGTATTTCGGCCATTGGTTATGATGGTGGCGGCTAGGCTGAAGCAAACCCTAGCTTGTTTTTTTTCTTTTGCAATTGTGAATTAAATCGTGCTTTTATAGAAAAATGATCAAAACACTATTCATCTGGAAATTTTCGAACTCCAAATCGAGCGTGCCGGCTGGCGTTTCTAAGGTTTACCCCGCGTTCCGAACGCAATGGAACATGTTTCGGAGGCTATTTCGGTCATCTGTGCGAGTTACGGAATTAAACGATCGAATTTAACTTAAACCGATTCAAACCGATTTCGATGCGTTTTCGCTCGCCCCGGACAAACGGTACATCCGATTGACACGAAATTTGAAACCATATAATAATATCACATTACAGATCCGATGAAACTAGTTTCGTCGAAATCCGATACTGTTCGAAAAATGGCTAATTTCACTAGTCGATTAAATATTAAAATATTCAATTTTCACAAATTAACTTTAAATTCAATTTTAAAAGTTCTATAACATCACTATAACTTCAATATGATTTAATATAACTTTATAAATCATTTTTAATCACATTTAATTCAGATTCAATTATTTCTAGAATTTAAATATTAAATTATTGATTTAATTATCCAATTAAACCCAAATATTCGAAAAATAAATTATTCGACTTATTAATTCACTTATTAATATTTAAAAATTAATTAAATATTCAAATTTTAATTAATATAAATTCTGGGTCGTTACATTACATAATCCTAAATACATGAGCTACGTTCAGAGAAATATAATTATTACAACATACGCCAAGAGCGACATATGAAGATGCCACCTTGGATGATCAGAGTATATAACCAGGCAAGTAAATATCTTTGCCTTTACAACCAAACACAGCGGAACCAAAATAGAAAAAACTCTAGATAGCTATCATGCCTCCTGCACATCTCTGGAAGCTTATTCGTCTAAAGAGGTACCTGAAAACCTCAACTCTCAAACTACTCAAAATCAGTGGAGTACCCGAGAGTTTAAGGAGAAAACATAAACTTCGAGTCGGACATAAAGACTAGTATGAATAATAATCTATCACCTCAAACCATTTAGATATCTAGTGAGATCACACCGCTTAGCAGAATGGGTTTTCCCCTCACCAGTGTCTTATTCAAAACTTAATAAACCAAATATTGTACTCCTACATCCACAATGGTTAAAACATAGCAAATTAAAATATTATGATGATATGCAAACAAGTAAATCAATTTTGGATTACCCATCCCCATTCATTTTGTCTGTCATATTTATAGTTTCTATGGTCACAATTAATCTATTAGTTTTCATGGGCTGACTAATAACTTGTGTAATGTTTATGGACTCCCTGCCCAGTTTCATAGTTTTCATGGGCTAGCTATTAACCCATTTAAATTTATGGACTCCCTGTCCTATTTCATAGTTTTCATGGGATCACTATGAACCTATTGGCCCCTACCAATAATTTCATTATTTCATGGGTTCTCCCCGAACCTATTGGTATCTCCAATAACTTCCCTCTTATCCTAGTTTTCATGGGTTGACTAGGAATCTATTGACATCTGTCAATAACTCAATCCAGATATAGTTTTCATGGGTTCACTACAAATCTATTGACCCATGCCAATAACTCAATCTAATCAAAGTTTTCATGGGTTCACTACAAATCTATTGACCCATGCCAATAACTCAATCTAATCAAAGTTTTCATGGGTTTACTATGAACCTATTGGCACCTGCCAATAACTTTTCCTAAACATAGTTTTCATGGGTTTACTATGAACCTGTCTATCCTACATTCTGGTTTATCCGACCTCCTGAATGCAATTCTACTCATTCAGGAGTTAATTCAATTTATATTCGCTACTGGGTCAACTTAGCTGGTTATTCTGCTCTTTTCTCCCCAAAATACAGTTATGAATCCATTATAACGTGAATACATATATTAGAAGAAGCAAACATAATATAATAATACCAACACATGTGTTTTAATATCCTTGAAATCACTTTCATATAAAGCATGGTTAATCCCTTTAACCTATTATTTTATCAAGGAAAAGCAAGGATAGTATCTGAGAGGGGCCGAGAAATCACCCTCCTATATTCAATAACTTCTTTCTCACCGAGCAATCTAGTGATTTCTATAGACATTTTCTTCACCCGCTTCTTATATTGCTCAATTTCCTATCTATAAACAATGTCGTATAACTTTCATCCGCTTCTAAGGTCTACTCTATTCCTTCCAACTTTGATGCAGCATCCCTCGACCAACGTGGCCAGGGTAAGAATATGCGAATAAGGGGAGTGTTGAACCGGAGCAACATTTAGGGAGAAAGCCATTAACGAATAGTCGGATGCATAGAAAGATACAAACCACACTGGAAATGTTTTGGAGTAATGGAGACATATCCCTCCAATGGTGTATTAATGCGTTCATGAGATCGAGAACCCTAACCGCATAGCCAAAAAATCCAAATTGTCAAAGGACGCCAGCAGCCTCTTCCAGTCGGGTGATCTTAGAAAGAAGAAGCGTAGAGGAAGGAAATTAGGAATCCATATCAAAATTCTAAAGATTACTTCTAGAAAGGATCGAACAAGAATTGAAACAATTTCTCTTACTGACAATCTACCGAAGACACTCCCAAATTTGGTAATTAACCTAATATCGGTTCTTTTCAAACAAAAGGATAAAAGGAAATATAGGAGAAATGAAGAAAGAATATATGTATCTCAATTTGAATAATGGCTGCACGACTGAAGCGATCAAAGATTTTTATAAAACGTAGATTTTGCTGCTAAAATAATGAGTACAAAGATCTACAAAAATCTGCATAGAGAAATGAAAAGCCAGATTGAACAGTTGTTTGAAGGTAGTCCAGTAAGGGAACGACATGTGTGCAAGAGCATTAAATGCAAGTGGGGCCAAAAAGACATTTTTCTAGTACCGAAAAGGTAGACTAGAAAGAACTGACTAGACATACATACCATGTGTTTAAGACAACAAGTCTACCCTAACCTACGGTCATCGCAGACTTGGAAGCAAGTGTTATACATGTTCTTACGATGAACTACGACGAAGGGAAATGGGCAGTCCTTAAAGTCAGAAAAGCTACCCTCGTGTCAAGAAGACTAGAGAAAAATAAGCGAATCAATTAAATTCGTACTAAACAGGGAACTAGTTGGAAGTCACAACACCTAACCCAACCCAAGCCCGGCAACCAATGGAACCGTGGCAAGAGACAAATATTGCATGTATCGAGA
Source organism: Allium fistulosum (assembly GCA_030737815.1). Lineage (NCBI taxonomy): Eukaryota > Viridiplantae > Streptophyta > Magnoliopsida > Asparagales > Amaryllidaceae > Allium > Allium fistulosum. The sequence continues at coordinate 169,340,131 of CM060904.1, read as the reverse complement.
AACTTGGGTAGGTCACAGTGGCTATATCAAAAATCAAAGGCAAAAAGTGAAATACTCCACCGAGGCGTAGGAAGCAATACATGATATACTGAGCTCACCATACCTCCAAGGCTCATATTTTGTCAATACCTACAAGAACAGGTCTGCGCTAACATACATTGGGGGCAACCTAGGTAGCGCCGTACAGGGTTTAAAGCACTCCAAAGGGGCTATATACATGGTCGCTCTGGATATGCTTCAATGCATAGTCATACTTACAGGTAAATGACAAATGTGAAGCTCTCTCTTATTGACAGCCCAAGCATATTTGCAAAGAGGGCAACTCAAGCTGCACCCAACTCAAATCACAAATATCCTCAAGTACATTCCAAGCATATGCCAAGTCAACTTTCAAATTAGAATGGGAAATGCTATTCCATTCAGACCCGACATGATGTCAAGTCAAGCAAAGACGGCAAAGGTATTGGCAGTACAACCTTAATGCAAAGCACTATTCACCACTACAGCAATTCATATGTATCAACAACATATTCGAAGCATCAGGACGGTCCCTTACCATTCCTTTTAAGACATTTGTCATTCTGGGAGAAAGGAGACCAAGCCATACAGATTTGGGCTTCCCGCCCAATTTTTCAGACATCTCGCTTCAAATTTCCAAGATCCCACCAATGTCATGGTTTCCCGCCAAAAACCCATCACCAATCCAAGTACAATGAATAGGCATTGCAGATGAATGACAAGTGTCAAATCTAAGGGCAGAGATTGAAGAAAAAAGATCAAAGGCAACCGCGACAACTAGCAATGCACTTTTCATACTACAAAAGGAAACATTAGAGGACGAAGGGATCCTTTTCTTCTTAGAAAGGAAATCTGAGATTGGAATATTATATGCTTCTGGACGATTGTAATCATCTGTACTAAAAAATAGAAAATAAATAATGGATTATTTTATGGATGTAGGATTAACAATAATCCGAACCATGTAAAAATTTCTATGTCCTTTACTTTTATTGTTCCGTCATCTAATTTTGGATTTCCATTCATTTATAAAACCATCTTGATATTTCAACAAATAGTTGGAGCGCGTCTACTAGGCTGTGTAAGCGTTCAGTAATATAGCCACTTCTCAAAGGCAGATTTAACACAAATTAAATTTGCTGATTCCAATTCGTGGAAGCAATTAATGACTAGATTGCTCCACGATCTAGTTGAGTGTGGTGAAGCCAAAAAACTTCACCAACAAGTACTATCGACGAGCATGGTTCCTGAAATGCAGCGATGATGCATTAAATCTAATCAAATAATTCTGCAAAGCTCATTCTCTCTATGCTTTATACTTGAAAGTGTGAACACATTCCTTAGTCAAACTATATGAACTATGAATTGGCTCATAAACTTTTCCACTAAATCGGTACACATATTGACGATGGACCAATTATCTAGTTGGCAAAACCACACGGCAGCCAAATCAGTCAAGTACAATAGGAGCATCGTCCCATCACCTCCTCCGAAGTTATTGACACTTTCGTACGTTGGATGTATATCATTAAGTGAATAATTGGATATGTCCTTCTATCGTATGGCTCCAAAGTAGGTAACTTGAAGGTGGATTCCTTGCGTATCGGGTGTTTGGGGGTGAAATGGTTTCCATTCACGTCCTCCAAACTTCGATCCATAGCTTCACCTCGCAGTACATGTTTTACCGTCTCGGTTAATTGATCATTTGGATTCAGTTGAAATCTCTACGCACGCCTTTGATTCAAATCTTCTTCATGCTTCCGTTCTTGTGGGGAACTTTCGGTTCTAATCCTTGCAGTTGCAAGTTTGCATTTTGATTTAGATTTCAAGGCTCGACATCATCCATTTGACGTGCCTTTCCATTCTCGACCATACCCCCATGTCCAAACATGTCACTATCGACTGGTTTAGACCTCTAGGTACCTTATTGGCGTGCTGGGGGATGGTTATAGATTGTTTCGCTTAATTTCCTTGTCTATCTGTTCTACCTTCTAGCATTCGATTTTGGTTTTCAACAACTCCAGTTGCACTTTATTATTCCATCATTTGGAAGAATCCATTCATCATCTATTCTTGTCGAGATATCAATCTCGCTTGTAAACTTGTCATCGTCCTTTCAATTTCCTCTCTAGTCACATAGATAAAATATGGATTTGAACTAGTAAGCACCTCCTGCTTGCCCCATGCTCTGGTTGACTCGGTCCAACAATGACTCTTATATTATGCATCTTCATCTTCTCCAACATAAGATCTAAGTTCATCTTAGTGGAAGCAATAAAAATATTGCCCGAAAGATTGGTAAAAGGCCTTAAATTCACTAGAAAACGAATCAAACAAATATTAAAATGAAGAAATTAAAAGAGAACGAAGAAAAGACATAAAATTTTTACAGTGGTCTGTTAAAAAATCTTCGGTCTACGTCCAGTCAATCGATTTTCTTTACGAGTTCTTCCAGCAATACAATCAAATCCGAGAGTATACCTCCATTTTCTCAAAGTGGTTTGGTAAAGATAAAGACCGAGATCGCGATGCCGAATCCGAGATAATACCGACTCAATCTTAATACTTTATGTTAAGGGGCTTTGCATTTCAAGTCTATATTTCTGATGTTTACAAGAAAAGTCCATGTAGTATTGAATATGTAAATTAGATCTTTATTTTTTAAAATAACAAAACGCAAACTAGTTGAAAAGTGCAAGTCAATTTGAACTTTTTAAAAAGTTTTCAAAAATTGAAAAATCAAATTTATTTATTAATAAATAATAATAATTGCTATTTAAATATATAATTTTAGTAGATAATTGCAGTTTTTTCATTATCGAATTTTATTAAAAAAATTACTGCACTGCTTGCAATTTTTATTAAAAAATACAAAGTTGCCTTGCTTTTTTATTTTTAAATTAGCCTAATTGAGACAATTGGTATTGTAGCCACTTTACTGTAGCAGCGTCAAAACAGAATCAGGGACCGTAACTTTTCAACTATTCTGTCAGTCATCTTCCTCCCTGAAGCCTAGGGTTTCTAAAAATTTCAGGTTTCCTGCTGCTTCTTCTTCCTATTCCTCTTTTTTTTTTTCTTTTTCTTTTTTCTTTTTTGCTGAATCGAGATCGCGATGCCGGACTATATCTCTTTTGATTTTGTTTCGGTTCGATGTTTAGATTAAAATCGCGATTCAGTATTGGACTCCAATATTTTCGTTCTGAAATAGAATCGCACATTTTACACGGGTTGCGATCCAATTTAACTCTTGGATCGGGAAGGCTGCGATTCCTTCCAAATCGCCCGTCACGTACGATCTCGCGATTTTTGCAATCACTGATCAACTGTATAAACAAATGCAACCTATAACAATTCATGTATATTTTGTTTCAGGTACCAAATAACCATTTATTATCACAAAATAAGTTGGCAATATAGCATGTGATGTTTTAATATTTATTTTAAAATCATCATATTAAGTGTCCTATGTGAGACTATTATCAACCTTTCTATCACATTTGACGTTTCTTCAGCCAGACATGTGTTCATTTATACTGGATAACATGGAGAAAGTGTAGTGGTTATACATATATGGATTTACCTTGCTCTAATATCATATTAAAAAACGATTTAGCATCACTAAAATAGTTGATAATGTAAAGAGTGTTCCTTAATATCATACTAATTACATGATGCGGACTATTTTTAACACAAGTAATATGCAGATATAAGCCTGTTATTACTATTTTGTATGATTTTCAGTTTATTGCACTCTTATACAATTATGCATATGAAATCAGTAGTTTGGAAAATATGTTAAGCGACTATAATCTTTAAGTGCATTTGATTACAAGTACGCAAATGTTGATTTGCAGATAAAAACGTAGGTTAACGAGTTTGAAAATGAGGTTAGAAATGGGATTTGTGCTAATCCTTTGTATTAATTTTATTATGTTATTATATGTTATGTTATCAATGCAACTTTAGATAGAAGGTAAAAGGAAATGCAACATCATTTATAATATTCACCTCGTTAATCAACTTTCAATTTACGTTCTATAGTTTATGCATGAAATCAAATACCAAAATTATATTTTCAAAACACAAATCATGTTACTGTAACTATTATGAACCAGGTGCGAAGCACAAATCACACATTAGTTTTTTCTAAATAACATTTTAATTCAATATTAGAAACTTATCAAAAGTATTTTTTTTCCTTCAAAATTAGTAGGTAAGGAGATAAAAATTGTCTCTTTCTTTAAAAAACAAGCACTAGATATAGTTTGCCAATAAACTCTATCTTGGATTATAGAGAACCAAGAAGGGAGTGAAAAACTAAATGTAGTGATCTTTCAATAGTAACATAGAAACATCAATATTTGATCCCTCCCCATTGAAAAAATGAATTAAGGTAAATAAATATATGATTCAAACGCTCAATTCAATCTCTGTGGTTACTTGCAATCTTCAATGATTCAGCTATTTTAATTTAGCCTAAGATACTCATATCCCTTCTCATTTGAGCTTCAGTTGAGTATTTTTGGTAAATAAGATTACTAGTCTATGAGTTTATAATTTTATTAATGGCACAATACTTCTCACATTCAAATACCTAAATTTGGCATGCATTTATATGTGAATTTGTGTGATGCGTAGATTTTAGAGATTGTTAGGAAGCTTCCATCTTTTTTAGGTTTAGCATTTTTGTGCTACTGTGCAATGCTAAAACAAATTAGGATTTTGAATATTCTGCCAATATAGAAAAAGTATTTAGGGACTATCATAACTTGGCACAAAATAGGGCATAATTAAGGATTTTGAAAGACCATCATAAAAAATTAAGACCACAATAGAAGCAAGTTGTACACTTAATAAAATGATTTCTAGAATAATTTAGGAGTAAACTAAAGATCTACATATGGTATTCGTAGATTTAGAAAAAGCACGTGATAGCGTATCAAGAGATGTAATTTGGTGAACTTTAAGTTAATAATAACGAGCTTCAACAAAAATAATACGACTTATTCAAGATATTTATGAATCTAAAACAAAATTGTAGTATGTATGTGCTAAGGCCAATTAGTTTTCAATAAAAGTAGGATTAATGAAGGGTTAGTTCTAAGTTAATATGTATTTGTATTGGTCTCGAATGAAATGATAAATAATATTTATAAAATATGTAAAATATATAAATAATAAAATATAAAGATTAAAAAAAATGAATATATAAATTATATATATATTTTTTAAATAATTTAATAATAAAAGAATATAAATAAATATGTGCCAAAATTGGGCACAACACTCTTCGGATGTGTTTGAAGAGATAAAATAAATGTAAAATGAAGCAGATCTAACAAACACACCAATTAAACAGATAAGAAAATGCACAGAAACACACGGATTTAGAGTGGTTCGGCGAATTGTCTACGTCCACTATGAAATGATTGATATTTATTGAATTTCACTCGCTGTTTACAAAAGATTACAACAGTATAACTGAAGTTTGATAATCATTTCGGCAGAATATCGGCGTAGAGAGGCCAAAAGTCCTTCTTCTGTAGGCCCTGGGGCTCTATTTATAGACGTAGGAGGTTGATATTTCGCTCAGATCTCGGAAGACTTCTTCTAGCACGTGAACGGGCCCACGCGGCCGAGCCCATGAAGTTTCGGCTCGATCCGTGATTGATACGAACGATGATTTATCATGTTTTTTTATTTGTTTTTTTAAGATGTTTTTTTCGAATTCAATTCAAATTATATATTTATTCCTCATGTTTTATTATTTATAAAGTTAACCATTATATCTATTGTGATTATTATATTATTATTCAATGTCTTTATATATATATATATATATATATATTGGATATGGTTTTCCGGTAGGTGCTTACCGTCACAACTTTTTTATGTAACAATATCATATCGGAATGGAACTTTCTACAATAGAAATTAAAGTAAATTATGATTAACGTGACAGCAATCAAATTCATAACATACAGTCAGTCACAATGATGTCTAATTCTTCGTCTATTACTATGCTGCGAACTAAACCTATTGGCCAATTACATATCTTTTGAAAAATAGCATTTCATTAGAATCTTGAATTTTCAAAGTTACTGATATTTTTTTGTTAGTCGAAATTATAGAAATTTTAGTATTATTGTTATAGCTTTAAATTCATTTAAACTCAAAAATTCTTTAAACATAGGCAATTTTGAAGCCATTTTGAACTGTATATTTCTTTTGTAATTATTTCTTAAAATAAAAGTAATTAGTCCTTCATGCAAAAATTTGGTTTTGAGTAATTTATTTCAATAATTTGTTACTAGATTCTTTTATTTTTTTCCCTTTTTTTGGATTATTTTAACGACTCTTTATTTTAACTCGCTTTTTGGAAGTTGCTTTTCTGAATGAAATTTGATTTCTTAAAAAAGAAAGTGTTTATGACTTTCGTATATTTTTCCTTGTTTAGAATTGTTTAAAACAATAGTTTTTTTAATAAATAAAAAAATAGATTTTATACAAATTAATTGTCTTTGATTTTTTATTTAACGTCTTTTAATTTTTTTTTAACCCAGAATGCAATGGTTTTGAATTACCTCAAATAATAAATATTTTTTAGTATGTAAATACACAAAAACCCCAGTAAAATAAAGTATGTAAATTAGGTCTCTGGAATTAAGTTATTGAATAATTGCATATGGTTATGCAATTATTCACTGAATAATTGCAGACATTTATGCAATTATATCCAAAAGTTGCATAAATTTATGCAATATTTTCGATGAATAATTGCAGAAATTTTCGCAATTTTTTTGATGAATAATTGCGGAATTTTCCGTAAATTTTTGAAAAAATTGCGGAAATTTCCGCAATTTTTCAGTGAATAATTGTGGAAATGTCTGCAATTTTTTGATATAATTGCATAAATGTCTGCAATTATTTACTGAATATTTGCATAAGTGTATGTCATTATTCGGTAACTTAATTCTAGAGATCTAATTCACAAACTTTTTTTTACTGGGGTTTTTGTGTATTTTGAAACTTAGTAGGGACCTGTGCCAAACTGTTTCTATTTTTTATATCCTAGTTTTTGTCAAGTTATAAATAACTAAAAATAACATCTACAAAATTGGACTTCAATACTTTAAACATACCCATTGGTATTTTTATGTACATTTGCATCGCACATTTCAAAGTATTAGTCTTAAGAATATCTCTCAGTTTGTTGTTTTAAAAATTTGATGAACACAGAAAATATTTTAACATGGTTTTGTTTATACTATCGACTTTGGTACAACGCATGCAACATCAAAATTACTGTCTTATGTTTGCATGTAAAATTTAGGTAATCATATATATAGGAAATCCTCAACTAACTGTCCATTTATTTTCAAAATTCGCTATCGTTTAAATCTAATTGCTAAGAAACTAATTTTTTTTAGAAGATTCTGATTTTGAATCCTCAAAATTTTGAATTCTTCAAAGTCACTTCAAACCACATACATTCTTCATATATTGTTGATATAAATAAATGAATATCAAATTAGTCTTTGTTTATTTCACTTTATTCTATTTGTAGTTATAAATTACGTGGAAATGATTGAGTGTGGATTTTGTACCATTCATAAATTTAACTTTCAAAACCATGATGCATCAAATTCCAGTTTTGAACCCTAAATTCATTTCTGATCGAAAATCCTTCAAAAAAATTAACTAGAAAATTCAAACCTACATCGAATCTTATTTTAATACTTCAATCATCCAATTTCAATAAAACGTTAAATATCCAATTCGACTTTCAAAATTCGAAACCTAATCACCCAAATTTAAAAATCACACTTCCATTTTTGAACAAATTTGAGTTTAACCTATAGCAATTCCTATTTAAACTAACGGAACATGAGTTTAAGATTTTAGAGCATAAAGTACGTGGGAAGAAAATGAAGAATGTGATTTGATTTTTTTATTTTAATTAGCGGAATGTGATTTGTTTAATTTCTATTGAAGGGAAATCAATTTTCTTTCTCCTCTCAAACGTTTGAATTCTCCCCAAAATTGCAGATTCTATAAACAAAATCAATAGTCCATTTATAAATACCATGATTATACTTGCGTTGAATCAATGAATAATTAATTTGGCCAAAAAGAAGCGATAACATCATTTTTGACTACATGCTCTAATAATTTTGAAAAGGCTAGATATAATGGTATTATAGATTGATTGGGCCTTCAAAGTCATAGAATTAGTGCAAAACTTGACTACTTGCTTTTTCAAAAAAAGTTTTTTACCTTAGTGGCTTACGTTTTGCCAACTAGACCCGTCAAAATATGATCCAACCTGTTAACCTAACTCATTTACCATACTTATAAATGGGTTGGGTCAACCAATTTATGAATCTTTATTAAATAGGTCATGGGTTGGGTTGACCCATTTTTAAGAGTTATAAATGGGTAACTCATTTACCTATTTATTAAAAACTTAAAATTCAAAAATATAAATTTGAGTATGCAAATTTTGAAAATAAGAATTTTGAAAATTGAAATTTTTTTACCTGGATATTTCATCTTATGAACGCACTCTATTGTTCTCCATGGTGACTAACGGTTGTACTTAACAAACAAACCACATTTTCATATTTGAACTCCGACTATGCAGAAGCGCCTATTTTTTTTATTCAAACTGCAATAACTTCTTCATACTAATTCGGAATCAAGCAAGACTTCGACTGATGAACTCTCACCTAAAATACGTACAATACGGAACACTTGAATACTTCATCTTGTGAATGCACGCTGTAATTCTCCTTGGTGACTAAGAGTTGCACTTAGAAAACAACATGCTACATCTTCTATTTGTATTCCGTCTAGGCATAAGCCGCTATTTTTTTGTGTAGATTGCGGTAACTTATTTATGCTAACTCAGAATGATGCAAGACTTCGACCAATGAACTTCCACCTAAATTACGGACAATATGGAACACTCAAATACTTCACTTCATTTTGTGAATGCATATTGTAGTTCTTCATGGTGACTAATAGCTGTACTTAGAAAATAACGTGTTGCATCCTCATATTTAAACTCCATCTAGGCAGAAGTTGCTATTTTTTTATTCAAACTACAATAACTTCTTCATGCTAACTCTGAATCGTGCGAGATTTCGACAGATGAACTCCTACCTAAATTACGACAATACGGAACAGTCAGATACTTCATCTTGTGAACGTACAATGTAGTTCTTTACGGTGGTTAACAGTTGTACTTTGTTCCCATAATTAAACTCCACCTAGGCAGAAGCCGCTATTTTTTTTTGTTCGGATTGTAACAACTTTTTCATACTAAATCGGGCGAGATTTCGATCGATGAACTTCCAACTAAATTACAGACAATATGAAACACTCGAATACTTCATCTTGTAAACGCACACTGTAGTCTTCTATGGTGACTAACCATTGCATTTAAAATATAACATACTACGTCCCCATATTTGATCTCCGCCTAGGTAAAAGCTACTATTTTTTTGTTCAGACCGCATTAACTTCTTCATACTAACTCAGAATCATGCAAGACTTTGACTGATGAACTTCCATCTAGATTACGGATAATATGTAACACTCGAATACTTCATCTTGTGAATGCATGTTATTGTTCTCCTTGGTGACTAACGGTTGCATTTAGCAAATAACAGACTCAATTCTCATATTTGAATTTTGATGAAAATTAAAATTTTAAATTTGATTTTTATCGAAATTCGAAACATAAAAATTAGAACTAAAATTATTTTATATCTGTTTGTTGTTTATTAGTTAAATCAAATTTGAATCTTTAAACGAGTTAAATGGATAATCCGCTTATTAAATGAGTTGAATTAGAACGATCCATGTATTAAATATGTCAAAATAAATGGATCATAAACGAGTTGGGTCAAAATCGACCCAATTCATTTTGACCCAACCTAATCCGTTGACGGGTCTATGCCAACTTGAGACGTATAAAATGTATGTCTCGCACCCCTCAAACTATTGAGGCATCCGATTCATTTTTTAACCCCCAATCGTAAATATTAGCAGTAACAAAAGTCATAAAACATCAATTATTTAATTGCAAGCAAAAAAATAATTTTTTTTTTACTTTCCAATTTTAATATCAACATGACTAAGTAAGATCGATTTTGAAACAACGATCGAGAGATGCACGATGGATCTTTTATCAAATGTAATTAAACGAAAGTTTCTGAATTGTTATCACTAAATCTCTAAATAAATGCTGCTGGTCGACTTAAATTGATAGAAGGAAAAATAAATAAAATAATAAATGGTATGGTTTCATACCATTTGTAATAAAGATTGATTCCACTAGAGTCGAATAGAGGGAGAAAGAAAATAAATAAAATACATACCATTACGGAGCTGAAAACTGAATATGAATTCTTCTAACATGCTAATAAGGATTGAATATTATTTATACATATACATACATACACATACATATATACACATACATACATATACTGTACATATATGTAATAATATATGTGTATGTGTGTGTATCTTTGTGTGTGTGTGTTGTGTATGCTTTTATGAATGAATAATAAAGATTAATTAGGATTGAACTCTTTATAGTTAATTGTTTATATTGTTACTTATTTGTAATTTATACGATTGATTGTTAAATTTTATATATCAATCAAAAAATAATAATTGCTAAGCAAAAATAACCGACGTCTCGATATTTACTCAAAAACTTACGCCTCAACTTTTTGAGGCTTACGTCTCGCCTAGCGAGCAAAAGAACGTCTCGTGTACTATTTTGCATTTCAAAATTTTGATCCATATACTTTTTATTATTTTAATGAAGATAAACATTCTGTTTTAAATAGATTTTTGGTGTATGATACCAAATCCGAGCTCTGGAAGCGTATATGATAACCTGACAATAATAGCAAAGTTTGGACAAAAAAATGGCCCCTTCAAATAGGACGGACAGGAAGGCAGCAGTAGACACAGCCTCCTGGATGTTTAATGTATCAACATCAGTTGGAGTCATCATGGTGAATAAAGCTCTAATGGCTACACACCACTACACATTTGGTAAGTTTTGTTTCAGATTTTTAACGGTTTCTTCTGGTACACAATTTTCACTTCTGCTATGAAATGTTTGCTATTCATTCGATTGCACTCTTCTGAATACAGCTTGGAATTCTTAGGAACTAGATATTCTTTGCATCGTCAGACTCTGATCGTTTGTGCTTATGCTTAATGTTACCATATAACTTCTAACTACACTGCAATTTGCAAGATGTGTTTCTATGACCTGTTTTGTAAAGAAAAAAAAAATAAAAGGTTTCATTGTTCAAGTTGGTTGCTACGGGTAGAAATTTTGTTTAAACAAGTGTGCACTGAAACTAGCATTTTATATTACACACCTCTTATAATAGACGTTATACCTAGTTAGCAAATATTGAACTAACATTAGCGATTATTTATTGGTATGAAAGGTTCATTCTGATCTTTAGCCATGAACTTGACATATGAGCTGATTTGGGAATGGTGCTTGGATTTCACCATACATGATCTTTATGCTTTATGACACTTAATATCTGCAATATTCTATGCTTCATTCTTTTGACCCCACAAATTAAATCTATATGCAGTGTATTTATAGTGGGGGAAGAAATGCAGGGTTTTTTTTTTCTTCTAAAAAAAGTGTTGTGCTCATTACAAGGGTTACCAAATCCATGTTGTTCATAAAGCTATATTATAAGATATACGAAAATTATGTTATATTGTTTTTAATATTGTGGTGCCATCAAGTATTTCTTTGTGGATATAGAGTTACCTTTTGTGTGATTGTGTTTGTCATATTCTTGCACAGCCACGACACTAACTGGACTTCATTTTGCCACGACTACGCTCATGACTGCTGGTTTAAGATACTTTGGATACATTCAACCTTCCCATTTACCACTATCTGAGCTTATAAAGTTTGTGATTTTTGCAAATTTATCGATTGTTGGGATGAATGTGAGTCTCATGTGGAACTCAGTTGGATTCTATCAGGTGATTGATTCATTCTAACAACTTTTATAACAAGTTTCTTGGATATTTTACCATCCTTTCACCTTTTTATTTTTTAATTTCAGCATTGAATTGTTGTTATTAATTGGTCGTGATTTTCACCATTTTTAGAAACCTTTAACTGGTCATAATCAAATTATATTAGAGTAAATGATATCACGAATCTTATAGAACAGAGAAAGAATGATAATTGTGATTATCATAATAAAAACTACAGTACCTTGAGAAGGGAGAATAGATGAAACTTGAAAACAGAATCCTGTCATAGTTGTTCATGCAGCTAAGTCACACACACACATGTGGTGGTGTAATGGCAAGTTGCAGATTATGTGCAATGAACTTTGAAAACTAACCAATAACAATGTCCTTTTGTATAATGAATCTTCAGATAGCAAAACTAGCCAATAACAATGTCATTTTGTATATTTAATCTTCAGATAGCAAAGCTATGTATGATACCAGTATCATGTCTCCTAGAAGTCTTGTTCGACAAGGTCCGGTATTCCAGAGACACCAAGCTGAGCATACTTGTAGTTCTTACAGGTGTAGCAGTGTGTACTGTCACTGATGTTAGTGTCAATTTTAAAGGTCTCGTAGCTGCTACAATTGCAGTTTGGAGCACTTCACTGCAACAATATGTAAGTTAAAGTTGCAGTAATACATATGTTTGTACATATTATATCATAGTTTATTCCAAGGACTCATTTTAGCGACAAGCCACTGGAAAAACTTATTGCAAAAATATGTCTTGCCTGTGATTAACTCTTACCTTAATTGTAATGGTTTTACTGTACAGTATGTTCATTCTCTTCAAAGGAAGTATTCGCTGAGTTCGTTCAGTCTCTTGGGCCATACAGCGCCAGTTCAGGCAGCATCTCTTCTTTTGTTAGGTCCTTTTTTCGATTACTGGCTTACTAACCAAAGAGTAGACAAATTTGACTATACTATAACCTCGGTTTTCTTCATACTGCTATCATGCACTATTGCTATTGGAACGAACCTTAGTCAGTTCATTTGCATAGGAAGGTTCACTGCCGTATCATTTCAAGTTCTTGGTCATATGAAAACGATACTCGTTCTTTTACTTGGTTTCTTCTTATTTGGAAGAGAAGGCTTGAATGTACATGTTGTTATAGGCATGATTTTAGCTGTTATTGGAATGATATGGTATGGGAATGCATCGTCGAAGCCTGGTGGGAAAGAGAGAACGCATATGCTACCGACTGAGAGATCTGGCTAATTGGGTTAGTCTATAATTTTATTGGTTGATAATGCTTTTCACCTCTTATAACAATTTAATTTCCTAATTTATTTCCATTTTTACAGTTGATAAATAGCATGATTTTTTTGACCTACGTTAGCGTATCAATGTGTTTTTCTTTTTTTGTCTGATCAGTTGAATGGTTTCTTAAGCATTTTGCCTGCATATGAATAATTTGAAGGAAGATGATTGTACTATTTTTTTGGTGGTTGTATTTCCATACCTATAAGCACTAGTCATGTCACTTTGGGGTGGCATTAATATTGGCTATATTAAGTATATGGGTGCAAATACAATTTTGTAATGTAAATAGCATCTAAAGGTGAAATATGTGTTGATTGCTTATGTAAAATTATAACCATCAGTGAACAATTAACGATGCAGAAGCAGGTTATGCCTTATACTGTGAATAATGCACATGTGGAGAAGAAAAGGTTGGGTAAGTTGTGTATATCATAGTGAGCAGGTATTCTAAAATAAAATGGGGTAGTGTGTGAAGTTTCCTAAAGCCTTTTTGTTTGGATCGAAAGAAATCGAATATATGTTTAGTAATAATTGTAATTATATATTTTTTGTATCGACGTGGACTATCAAAAATGTCTCTCTATAGATATTATCAAATCTTAATATCACATAAAGATAGGATCTACCCATTAAACTTCATTTATAAATTCAAAATGTGTAGTGATCCGTTTTTTTTATCCTTAAAAAGTCGATACTAATACATCCACGGTATTCATGTGTTGAATATTCAAATGTCGAAAAGACAAACTGTTGAAGTGAAAGAAAGAAAAGACAGAATAGAATCTGACAACATGACAAGTATTATATAGTATACCAATGATTTTTACAAAAGAAAACTGTGATATACATATATAAATCAAAGTAATTAACATATCCTTAGTCTAGACAGTTATAACAACATATTCTCAAAATTGCTAATATATACAAACAAGAAAGCACAACAGGACCGTGTAATATGGATATATGATAATACAGAGAATAGAGATGATAGTAATACTGTAAATAGTGCGGAATATAAAAGCAGTATAGTAAAATGACACAAGATATTTTATACTGGTTCGGAGCACCGTCCTACGTTCAGTTTCAGACTCCCTTCTGGAATTTAACTAACAACAATACCCTCACTTAACCCGGAGGAACAGCTCTATACAACCTCTGAGCAGCCGAACAGGGACCTGAGCAGCAAAACAGGATTGTGCCTCAGCAGCCGAAGAGGACTTCACACGCCTAAGCAGTAGAACATGACTTTGCTAATACAAAAGAATATCTGACACCGTGTGTTCTTGAAAACACTGATTTGTCTCTGATAGTACAAACTTCCTATAATCAAATCCTCAAGTGTATGATGTGTATGTGCAGATATGCAAGGAAGGTGTTGCTAAGAATCGAAGATTATGAAAGTTAATTTGGAGATTCAAAGCAATAAAATGCTTGTATGATGTTTGAATGCGAGTATGAGAGCACAAGAAGAATACAAGAGAGTTAGAAAGTTTTTCGGTTAATGTGAAGTGTTTGGGGACATGTATTTATAGTAGTTAGAGAGTTACTGCCATTGGTGAAGAGTTCTGACCAAAAGAAGCATCTATTTTCGTTTAGTGAAGGATCACAACTCTTTGCAGAATGAAGATGTCTATTCAAAATATGACAGTTGGGTTCAGGTAAGTCGACTGGTCGTTATTGGTCAGTCGACTGACTATTCAAAAATTCAAAAAAAAAGAGCAATGCACAAGTTTAATAGGCTGTTTATAGATATTCAGTCGACTGGTCGATCTTGGTTAGTCGATTGAATTTTATTGATAATCAAAAATCACCATAGCTCATTCAGTTAGAGCATTTGCCTTCTAAACTAGTGACCCGGGTGATGTTTCTTGAGAAAAGATTTTAACAAAGCACTAAACTAGACTCTATATACATATATGAACCATACTTTGAGTCGTTGAGTCCGAATGTTGTCATAGTCGTAGATTCGTGAATTATTGTGTGTTGTCAGCAATCAAAACCCATGATCCAACATTCTTCCCCTTTTTGATGATGACAACTCCATTTGCTATGGACGAATCTTCGACAAGCTTTATTGACTTATCTCTCTTCCTGAATATATTCCTGTAATTGTGCTATAGATTTCTCCCCCTGAATCTATGCTATATATTCCTGTAAATAATTAATCTTTTCTTCCCCTTAATCTATGCTTGCATCGTTTATTCCTGCAAATAGTGTTAGAGCAATATCTTTCTCCCCTTTTGTCATCGACAAAAAGGAGAGTTTATATGATGACATAAATTATATTCCACATAAGTGTTAACATAAAAACAATATAAAACAAAATAACTACTACTTATAATATAAGGTATCAAAAAAAAATTTAACATTTAAAGCATGCGATACCCAAGGTTCTTATAATTTTCTAATTTTTAGAAAACCACACCCATTTGGGTGTGGTTGAACCTTTAAAAATATAATTTTCATTATTAACTACCATATCAAAATAATCATCAATGTATTTTTTTCTATTTTTCTAATTAACAGGAACCCAAATACTTAGATAATTTTTATTCATATTTCCCGTCAATGATTTTGTACCTAGAGAAGTTATAAACATTATTGGTCATAGCAGTATTTGAATTTCTATTAAAATTGGATTTAGACTTTACTCGAAATTTAGTACTAGCACTAACATTTTTACTATACATGAAAGCATATCTAGTGTTATTTCTACGATCAGTTATATTATATCCTAAACCACTTTTATCATTGTGAGCTTTTGAATTCTTAACATAACCTAATCCCTTCTTATTTGAAGCAGGTTGAGAATTTTCAATAATCCTGGATAAATTTTCTCTCCCTTTATTAAAATTGGAAATATTTTTAGTAATATCATCAAGCTTAGTTTTGAGACTAGTGTTATCTAACTCAACAATTTTAATTTTTGTTTTTAACTCATGATTCTCAGAAGCTAGAGCATTATTCTTTTCTTTTTGAGCTTCTGTTTCTTGACTTAATAGAGCGAGTTGAGAATTGTCTGAATCTTGAATTTTCTCAAGTTCTTCTTCTAAAATTTTCTTCTCGTCTTTAAGCATATCTCTTTCGAATTCCGCTTTCTTCTGATTTTCTAGAGCTTCCTTATATTTTCTTTTGAGACTTTTTAAAGTGTCTAGAAGTTCTGAATTTATTTCTATCATATCATCAAAAGTTAGATCACTAACCTCATTATCTTTTGCCATGAAGCATTTGTTTGTTTGCTCCTTTGATTTTTCTTTATTGCTTTTCCTCTTCTTATTTCCTTGACTAGATCTCTTTGTATCCATTTATTCTAGGATGTTGTTACGATCTCTAGAATACTAGGCTCCGATACCAAATGAAAGTCTGTAGGACCGTGTAATATGGATATATGATAATACAGAGAATAGAGATGATAGTAATACTGTAAATAGTGCGGAATATAAAAGCAGTATAGTAAAATGACACTAGATATTTTATACTGGTTCGGAGCACCGTCCTACGTCCAGTCCCACGCTCCCTTCTGAAATTTAACTAACAACAATACCCTCACTTAACCCGGAGGAACATGTCTATACAACCCCTGAGCAGCCGAACAGGGACCTGAGCAGCAGAACAAGATTTTGCCTCAGCAGCCGAAGAGGACTTCACACGTCTGAGCAGCAGAACAGGACTTCGCTAATACAAAAGAATATCTGACACTGTGTGTTCTTGAAAACACTGATTTGTCTCTGATAGTACAAACTTCCTATAATCAAATCCTCAAGTGTACGATGTGTATGTGAAGATATGCAAGGAAGATGTTGCTAAGAATCGAAGATTATGAAAGTTAATTTGGAGATTCAAAGCAATAAAATGCTTGTATGATGTTTGAATGCGAGTATGAGAGCACAAGAAGAATACAAGAGAGTTAGAAAGTTTTTCGGTTAATGTGAAGTGTTTGGGGACATGTATTTATAGTAGTTAGAGAGTTACTGCCATTGTTGAAGAGTTCTGACCAAAAGAAGCATCTATTTCTGTTCAAAGAATGATCACAACTCTTCGCAGAATGAAGATGTCTATTCAAAATATGACAGTTGGGTTCAGGTAAGTCGACTGGTCGTTATTGGTCAGTCGACTGACAATTCAAAAATTCAAAAAAAAAGCAATGCACAAGTTTAATAGGCTGTTTATAGATATTCAGTCGACTGGTCGATCTTGGTCAGTCGACTGAATTCTGTTGATAATCAAAAATCACAATAGCTCATTTGGTTAGAGCACTTGCCTTGATTAAAATATGCATGCAAGTTTATTTGAATGTGAATGATGTTTCTTGAGGAAAGATTTTAACAAAGCACTAAACTAGACTCTATATACATATATGAACCATACTTTGAGTCGTTGAGCCCGGATGTTGTCGTAGTCGTAGATTCATGAATTGTTGTGTCTTGTCAGCAATCAAAACCCATGATCCAACACAGCGGAAAATACGGGAATACGTCTTGGAAACATCCAGCTTGTCTCCTGAAGCTTCAAAGTGTCCAACTAAATCTAGGAAAATATGCTCAGGCTGACTCAAATATTATAAGAAAAATAACGCCCTGATCGGTCTGGTAAAACCAGCGTGAGAAACAATAAATTTTTATATTTTATAAAGACCTTTCAAAATAAAAGTATTTCGTAAGTCAACGTCGTACATAAACACAGATGGTTTTTTATCTTACGATAACCAAACCATTTTATAGGAAAAAATTGTGATATTACAATAATATATATGGTTTAAAATAAATATTAATCGTAACCGAAATGGTTACATTAATTACATTCCAGCATAATAGGCATACAACTAAGTCCGTAAAGGCACGTATTGCAGATTGGATTCCAACATGATAAGGTAAAGGACTATCTTCCGTACAGTACACCTCTAGATCAAATGTAACCGAGGTCGAACCTATCGACCCCTACGAACACCGAGCCGACTGCCCCTTTATCATGACATACCAGATTACACCATCCTTCGTGCATCAGGCTGCAAACATTGACCCACGGTCTTCCCCGCGCGCGCACCAAAATCTATAAAACAAATCTAGTTCGAGGAATGATGCTCCCAATGGTAGATCACCATATAGCTCTGCGAGCATCTCCTGTTTTAGCCATCACCGGGTTGTAAGGCTTGTGAGGTTACGCTTTTACATTTTCCTCCTAGCAATTCTCACATGGAATGCTAACACTACCTTTCAGGCAATAATGCAATGCTAGCATTCATTCATACAAGTTGTTCAGGATATGAACCAACCGAAGACACTACTTCTACTACATCCGTTTTGGAACTACGTTTAGGATTAGTAGCAAGTAGCCCTTGCACTTTAAAGAATTTCGTCTTCGATTCCATCATTTCGAACTAGTCTTGAACCTCTTCAGAAGCGTAGAACGCGCATATTGCTTTGGAGTGGTTACGGTTTCGAGTCATCTCATATAAGTACATTCCTCGGCTTACTGGTCACTTCAAAAACAAATCAATAGTCCCGGTAAACTCAACTCT
The DNA here is from genome assembly GCA_030737815.1 of Allium fistulosum. Lineage (NCBI taxonomy): Eukaryota > Viridiplantae > Streptophyta > Magnoliopsida > Asparagales > Amaryllidaceae > Allium > Allium fistulosum. Next base: position 169,321,247 of record CM060904.1, on the reverse strand, counting down.
GTTCTTTTGGAAATAATTGGACAATACATAAGAGCGGAGATCATCTCCTAACAGTTTAAGCAGATAGATTTCCTTATCATTTGTTCTAGGAGAACAAAACGAGATTTGTATGTATAATACATCATCATCAAAGATGACTGTGTTATATAACTCCCGTGTTTCTCCTAGATATTTCTAGAGTTTTATTTGTGGCCAAGATTTTGATAATCGGTTATCTAACTATCAATAAACAAACAATCAAATATAGATTTAATACTATGTGGGATCCACTAAGTCTTTATTAATAAATCTTACATTAGTTAAATCCCTTCAATTATTTAATTCAAAATACATTCACAAAAGATATTTTAACAAATCCTCTTATAGTCCTTTCACTACTTGAAAGAACATTTATATACTTATCCCACCGGTATAAGTATATTAACAAAACAACATTATATTTCCAATACTTAGAAAATATATCCATATACTTATCTCAACGGTATAAGTATATTAACAAAACTTAAGGAGGCTTTCCACTTTTCCAAATTCATATTTAAAATGGACCAAAAACAAATATCATTTAAAACATTATTTTTTCTATACCCAAACCACTTTTCCTTTAGTGTTAGGTATGGAAAGAATGCTTCCATACCGTCATAATTAAAAAGGATTATTTATCAAAATCAATCTCATTCCTTTTATTAAACTCATTCCATATTTACAAATCCTTTTATAAATCTCTAAATTAATTTGTAAAACTTCTTTTATAAATCTCTAAAATTATTTATAAAATTTCTTTCTAATTATAAAACTCTTTCTATTAATAAAACCCTTTTCTATTTATAAAAGAGTGTTTTATAAATCTTCTTTTATAAACTCCTTTATAAAAATCTTTTATAAAATCCTTTATTTTTATAAATCAAAAACCCATTTTTAGAAATCATATATATTTAACACAAATCTTCGTTATTTTTAAAATATCACTTACAAATCCATTCTTTTATTTATAAATTACCATTTATAAATCTCTTTTTAACTTATAAAATACAATTTATGATTTTCTTTTATTAAATATCATCTATAAAACTCCTTTATAAAATATCGTCTATAAATCTCCTTTAAATAAACCCTTATTATTTAAGTAAAATCCCTTTTATAAGACAAATTATTATTTATAAACCCCTTTATTAAATTAATTAATTACCTTTAAATATCATAAACAAATAATTAATTAAATTTAAAACATTACTAATAGAATAATTAATTGACTTTAAAACATCATTTATAAAATAATTAATCATCACTAACAAATAATTAATCAACTTTAAAACATCATTAATAAAATAATTGATTCACTTAAAACAACATTAATAAAATAATTAATTAACTTAAAACAACATTAATGAAATAATTAATTAACTAATCGGAATCTTTACTTCATAATTTATTAAATAACATTAATAATATATTTGAAACTCCATTTATTTCTATATTTGACTCCATTATGATTATAGAAAAACATCCACTTCAAAATATTATAAAAGTTGAAGTCAAATTTAAAATATATAACCTTTCAAATTTAGAAAGAGGCTTTGCGACCGCAATGATACTTAGACAAGCTACCATTTAATTCAATTTAACTTTCTAAGTCATATAACCGGTATTTACATGAGCAAGCTTATATATAAATAAAATCAACAATTAACAATCACTAGCTAATCCATTGCTTATTCAATATTAATTAATCCACATATTAATTAACCGGCATATGGATAAATGTCCAAACTAATATAACAACAGAACGGGGATTTATTCTGCTAACAGATATCCAAAATAATCTAAGTAAATTAAATTAATGGAACGATGTTTTATTTGGCCAAATAGATATCAACAATAAAGTATAACTAATTTAACCATGTTATTATTTAAAATAACATAATTATATTCAACTACTATTATTTTATCATAAATTTATACTTCATCAAAACTAACAACAAGTTATATCAAAATGTTGTATTCGTCAATACGAGTCTAACGCAAAAATCCGCATGTTAATCAGATATGAGGAAGATATGGTATTTTAAAGAAAACAGCTTAATTTATATAAATTTAAAGAATTAATTTATAATTAAGCCCACCCATCCTTCAAAGGCCCAAGGCCCAATCTATTAGCCAACCTGAGCTGCTTCTTTCTTCCTTCCCCAATTCAAAAAGTCGCAGTTCCAGGAAACCAAATCGAGCACGATCGTGCTCCATTCCCCATCGTCTTGTCCACGGCCAACCTTCGTCGATACCACCAATAGCACAACCACTCACCCATGCACCATCGGTCGCCTCTATGACTAACTCACCATCATCGTTCACTGCCCACGACCCAAGAAATCGAACCCAAAAACAAAACAATGCCACCCTAGTCGAGCTTGCGACGCCACCACAGACCACTGGAATTCCTACAATCACTACCATGCCCCTTTCCTCGACCTTCCTTCTAATGTCGCTCCTCTCCTCGACCACCGGTTTGCCGATAAAAGTTAGTTGATCGAAAAATAATCAACCACCAACAACGGCCAACTCTGGACATCTAAAATCTTGAAACCAACTCTAAAAATCTCGACTCGACCGTATGAAACAACCCATACTCTCCGTTTTCCATTCCGTGATGGTCGAAAAATGAGAAAAATTCAACAATTACAGTTCTCGACCAATTCCGACCATCTCGCTCGATGAAATGACGAGCAGTTATTTTTAAAAAAACTAAACAAGGAAAAAAACAACTTTCTTGTTTGGTGTTTCCGGAAATTATAGTAGTTTGAAGATAAAGATTTTAGAAGGGAGGAAGGGAGTGTTTGCTTCCATATACAGGAGATTGAAAACTAAGAGGAGGAAGAGAAAGAGGGAGTCTGAAGTGAAAAATGATAATGAAGAGAAGTGATGGATTGATGCCTACTTGAACCAAAACCAACTTATTACTTCCAACCTTAGGCTAACCCAAACCCACACTCCACACTAACCATCACCTCCAATCAAACCACATTAATGGTTTGGTTGAAAATTTTGTTTTTAGATCTAAAATATAAAAAGTTTTGAAAAGCAAGATTTTTGTACCCCGCTACACAATATCCCGTTCCCATATGGATCGTAAATGACAGAAATAAAAAAACGATCGCGTATAATAATACGACACGATCCCCCAAAAAAATATTGATTATCAGATTTTGTTAAATTCCAAAAATGCCAACGTTTTCCATAAAATACATCAAACAGAAATTTACATATTTTTCAGTTTAAAAATTATGGAAAAATAGTATAAATTCATTTAAAAATACCTCATTAAAATCAAGTCGTTTTAATTAAAAACCTATTTTCTTATTATTTATTACATTTGAATCAAATCCAAATATTTAAATAAATTAAATATTCAAATTTGAAAAGTTAAAAATTCTGGATCGTTGTATTCTTCCTCCCTTAAAAGAATTTTGTCCTTGAAATTTCATCCCTATCAAACCAAGAAAGAAATAATCCTATATAAATACTCAACATTTCCCATAAATTTGTACGATGTATATAGATCATCTGTACGCAATATCTGATTAAGTCACTTACTCGAATACATAAACTTTTCTTTCGAATTAGCATCGCTTACCCGACTTTTTTAGTGCGGACTCCGATCAGGCTGCTTGATTAGGAGCCTTTGTTCTCCATACATAGTCATATACTTTGGTAGAAAACATCGGTAACATATCAAGAACCCTCACCAAGTGTTTGCCGTTATGAATCGAGTGATAAATATTTTATTCGGGTCTGTGTTAATCACCTCAAAGTCATGTACTCGAATCTTAGATCTAGTACTCTGCGAAGAAATGACCTATGTACAACTTACGTTTTTATTCTTATTGGTTCTTACTTATACCAATTTTTGTTACTTCCAAAATCATTTATGAAAACATTTCATAAAAATTTAACTTATATAATACCTTACTATATCCTGAGTATATATACAATATCAGATTTGCTTTACTTAACTAGGATGTTCAACAAATTAAAATGGTTTCAACTTACTATCTTCTCAAATTTATAAGTTACCAAAAACTTGTTTTCTTATAATATGTCAAAAACACTTGGCTTCAATTTCTATGTAAATTCAGAAGTTTTCGACTATCCAAAATCGTCAAAAATTTCATTTCATTTCAACAAATGAAAACTACTAAACTACATATCATAATGAAATGCATAAACCAAACCCCCCTAATGCATATAATACACGAGTTCATAACCTAGCCGAGAACTTCATAATTAAACACCTGGGTTTTATTTCAAATCATTTTGAAATAATAATATACATATCTCCTTTTGTATATCAAATCATACTTTTGCGAATTTAAACAAAATTTGTTTTATCAAAACAACTAAATAGCAAATTCCTATGGTAGCATTTCCCACTTTAGAAACTTGAAAACGGATGCAAATGATGCTGCAGTCATCACCGGAATTATTTTCAACGACAGAAGTGAATTCAGTACTTTCTATCTCTTTAAAATTCATTTTAAAATATTTATATTCATAAATACTTTCAAATGATACTATTATTATTATTTCCCAAAATTTTGAAATACAATTTTAACGGTTTGGTTGAAAACCTTGTTTTTAGATTTAAATTTTAAAAAGTTTTGAAAAGTAAGATTTTCGGTACCCTGCTACACAATATCCTGTTTGCGCACGAACCGCGAACGAAAAAAATAAAAATACGATCGCGCACAACAATGCGACACGATCTCAAAACAAAAATAAAATACACTGGTTATCAAATTCTGTTAAATTTCGAAAATACCAATGTTTGCCGTAAAATACGTTAAATAAAAATTTAAATATTTTCAAATTAAAAATTGTGGAAAAATCCTATAAATCTGTTTTAAAATACCTCATTAAAATCAAGTCGTTTTACATAAAAATCGATTTTCTTATTATTTATTACATTTGAATCAAATCCGAATATTTAAATAAATATTCAAATTTGAAATATTAAAAATTCCAAGTCGTTACAAAATGCTCCTCTACATATATTAGCAAATCTTAATATCACTTAAATAGAATCTAACAAATAATCTTCCTTTATAATTTCATTTTTTATTAAGTAATATAATATAAATAAAAGTTCAAAGTAACAAAAAAGTAGATGATGTGATTTAAAACAAAAGTTCAAACTAACTACACATTATTTATTTGCAAAAATATGGCTACATTTGTACAAATCATCTTTTCTTTGATGTGTTCATATATAATTGGTTAGAAAAATATTTCACGTATGAAGCGAGTGTCATATCGCTCGCTTCCATAATAAGTTTAAACACATTAATATTTGATCAAAGATATCATACATACATACATATGTATTTATACATACATATACGTACACACACACACATACATACTTACATACATATATATGTATGTATATCACACACACATATCATATGTATCATATATATATATATATATGTGTGTGTGTGTATGTTATACATATATATATATATGATATTTATGATATTATATACATATATACATACATATATGTATGTATATATATCATAATATTTATGGTATATATACATATATATGTGTATATATCATATATATGTGTGTGTATGTGTATGTATATATGATATACATACATGCATACATATATATATATATATATATGTATAATATGTATGTAAGTATGTATGTATGTATATCACACACACACATATCATATGTATCATATATATATGTGTGTGTGTATGTTATACATATATATATGATATTTATGATATTATATATATATATATTTATATTTATGTACATATATGTATGTATATATATCATAATATTTATGGTATATATACATATGTATGTGTACATATCATATATATATGTGTATGTGTATGTATATGATATGTATATATGATATACATACATGCATACATACATACATACATATATATATATATATATATGTATGTATAATATGTATGTAAGTATGTATATCACACACACATATCATATGTATCATATATATATGTGTGTGTGTTATACACATATATATATGATATTTATGATATTATATATATATATATATATTTATGTACATATATGTATGTATATATATCATAATATATATATATGTGTGTGTGTGTGTGTGTTATACGCGCACGCGCGCACACACATATATGATATATTATATATGTGTGTGTATATATATATTTATATACATATACGTATGTATATATATCATAATATTTATGGTAAATATATATATGTGTGTACATATCATATATATATATATGTGTGTGTGTGTGTGTATATGTATGTTATGATATGCATATATGAAATACATACATGCATACATATATATATATGTATACATATATATATATATATACACACATATATATGTATGCATGTATGTATATCATATATACATACATACATAGATACAAACATATGTATGTATGTATCATATATGTATATGTGTATATATGTATGTATATATCATATATGTATGTATCATTTATATATATATATATGTGTGTGTGTGTGTGTGTGCGTATGTGTGTGTGCGCCCGCATATATATATATCATATATATATATATATATATATGTGTATATCATATAAATCATATATATGTGTATATGTATGTATATGTATGTATATGTATGTATGTATGTATATATACCATATATACATATCTATATATATGTATGTATTTATGTATATGTATTTGTATGTATGTGTATGTATATGGCTAGGTGCATGCGTGTGTGTTATATAGGCAAGATTGGAAGCATATCGTAATGAGCTTTAGAAAAGTGTTCGTGAAAGTACAAATACTATCTCTAGAAGCATGGCTGTTTGCACCAAAAGTGGTCACACATCCCGTAAAGATTTAAGAAGAACCTATGATCCCATATGCAATCACAAGTTACTATTATGAGATTCTGAGTTTATGTTAAATACAGAGTTTAGATGCTAATAAACACAAAATAAAATCTAAAAAATCAATCACATCAAAAATAAAGTAAGAATAATGAAAAATACAAATTTTATGATGGTTCGATCATTAAAGAGATCTACATTCACTTGTTATTTTATTATATAACTTACAATTACTATGCTTAGATTTCGAAGTTATAAAAAGAATTACCTCAGATTTTGATTTTGACAGCAATCCCTCTAATGGTTGAAAAACTCTATATGATGCAGAGAGGGTTATTTATAAGAGTAACCTTGTTCCGAAATTTAGAAGATATTTCTGAAATATCTCCTTAAAGTCGTTAATTTCAAGTATATCCAAATCCATGAAGCTAGAAGGGAGAAAATGTCGTGATTGGCTGATCCGTACAACACAGAGAGAGGATGATGGGGTATGGCATGTTTGTGTAGACTGCTTAAGTGGTGAAAATGCATGCCAAAAAGTTTTTTCCAAGCAACTTTTAAGGCTTGTTGGGTTGACTTGACTAAACTAGAGGTTAGGCAAGCTGCTTTTAGATCTCAGTACAGGGTGGCTCTACCATGTATTTTGTTAGGTTGAGCTATTAAGGGTTGTTACACACATTTTTCACTTAGAAATAATTAGCGTTGGAATATGTACATAAAGTCAATGAGAGGATCAACACAGTACGGAGTTGAATGGGACCGAAAGCTACATCATATAGGAACTGCATAAGTTTTAAATGAAACTTCTAGGGCCTAACAAATTCCATTAAAATGTGCAAATTCCTAAGGTTTCATGCTACCGACCAACGCAGTCCTATATGTTAGTCCTTGAGATGATGGTTTTGATGACAACAACCTTAGAATAGATTATAAAATATAAATACTAACATTACAAGTTTAGATATATACGTATTTGCAGGATCTAACCATGCATGTATCAAGAATGAAGACTGTACAGTATAGAGATTCAAGATACAGAGATAGAAGACTCATGAGCATCAAGATTATCAAGAGTTCAAGGTTAAGTCTGTTTTATTAGGAATATTTGTTAAAACTCGTAGAAAAGCACTGGCATCTTAATATCCAATTTATTCGTGGAATGGAATCCACTTCGAGCCCGTTAAAGGGATGGAACGCTAAGTAGGATGGAACCTACGAAAATCTAGTGGGACATTGTTTTGTATCCACTAATTTTAATTCAAATGATTTTACAAAATTATCTTGTTTTCAAAATGATTTCAAAACTTTCCTTTTAAAAGATTCAAAACTCTCTATCTTGATTTTAAATAATTTTAGCCTCAAAACATCTTTAATTTCAAAGTCAAAATACTCCTGTTTTTAAATGTCTCTTCAAATAATATATTTAACTTTTAATATTTATACTTAGATTTAAAAATAAAATTATAGTTAAATTATGTATTTATTGTTCTTTATATTTACTTATGAATTTCAACTATATTCAAGTATATTTATAAAGTTTTAAATAGTTTTTATATAAGATAAATATTGTTTTTATAGAAATTCAAATTATCATTTTTGGCTGAGGGATGTCGACATGCCCCTAGGTAGTATGTCGACATAGTGACAGTTGAAGTTCAAATTCAAATTTCAAAAGAAGTGTCTATTCGCCATAACTCTTCATGAATGGTCATGGCTGTTGGTTTTCTATAAATAGGGGTCAGTTTCAACGAATTTTAAATCATATTTTTCTAATTTTCACTCCTCTTCATCTTCCACATTTCTTATTACAAAATCATACCATTACTCTGCCGAAATCAACATCGAATCATACTCGATTACTTCTAGTTTGATTCTACATCACTATCTCTACAAGGTTCTCAGTGCTATTCAGAGTTATAGACTTCTTTGTAATATATTAGCGAGAAAAGGTGTGATTGTAGCCTTTGAAATCAATCAAGCGAGAAAAGGTGTGATTGTAGCCTTGGAAATCAATTGGGTGAACTTGTTGCCCCGGAAATCAAGTATCTCTACCCAGAGGATTTGTATTCTGGAGGGTGTACCTCGTAGCCTTGAAATCGAGGGTTCTAATTGTTGAATTGCTTTTGAAAGGAAATCAGTACTTAGTTGTACGGGACTGGATGTAGGGTAACTCCGAACCAGTATAAAATCCGGTGTGTTCTTTCCTTTACTGCTTTTACTTTATATTTGCATCTGTGTTTGATTCTGTGTTCATATCTGTGTCTAATTAGTGTATACATTGTTAATAAAGTTAGATAAACTCAAAAAGATTAACAAATTTCTTAAAACACTATTCACCCCCCTCTAATGTTAATTCTAGCCTTAAGATCTTTAATCCGCATTTCTCACATTTGGTATCAGAGCTTTGTTTTCAAAAGTTTCATTATCTGAATTTTGAAAAAATTCAAAATGGCTACTAACACTATTACTGCTATTACCACCAACACTAGTTCATTTGTAGAAGGTCAGTCTACTGCCAGACCACCACTTTTTAATGGCAGTAACTATGCATATTGGGCATGTAGGATGAGAATATATTTACAATCTGTAGGATTAGATACTTGGAATATCACACAAACTGAATATTCTGAACCCACAACTAATTTTGCACAGTGGACCACTGAGCAAAAGACTGTTGCACAAAATAACTCTAAGGCAATGAATATTCTGTTTTGTTCACTTGAAAGAAATGAATTTAATAGAGTGTCAGTTTGTAAGTCTGCATATGAAATTTGGAAAACTTTGCAAGTAACTCACGAAGGAACGAGCAAAGTTAAACATACCAAAATTTCCATGCTCACAAATCAGTTTCAGTTATTTAAAATGAATACTAATGAGTCTATTTCATATATGTATAGTCGATTTCAAGATATTGTGCATTCTTTAATATCTTTGGGAAAGGAATTTTTGAAAGAAGATCAAGTCAGAAAATTTTTAAATTCTCTCACTCCAGAATGGGATCAAAAGACACTTGCAATTAAAGAGGCAAATGACATCAGTACTTTAAAGATAGAAGAATTGATTGGAAATCTAATGTCGTTTGAAGTTCAAATGATCGGGAGAAGAGAAAGCAAAGCATCTGAAAAGAAATCAATGGCATTCAATGCATTGACCGATGGATCAGACTCAAACAGTGACAATGATGAAGAGATAGCAATTATGACCAGAAATTTTAAGAAATTTCTGAAGTACAGAAAATTGAATAGTTCCAAGAGAAACAACTTTAAGAATTCCGGTAATCAGACTACAGTACCAAACTTTATCAAATGCTTCAATTGTGACGAACCGGGTCATATAAAAAAGAACTGTCCGTATCCAGAAAGGCAGAATCCTCCTATGAACAATGAACCAGCAAAGAAACGGAAGCATGCATTTACTGCTACTCTAGATGACTCAGACTCGTCCTCAAGTGATGATGATCAGAAGACGGATAACTCGAATTTGTGTTCCACTGCAGTTCACGACTCCGACGAGTTCAAAGAAACGGACTCAGAAAAAGGTACACGTTTACAATATAATTGGTTGAAATTGCTTGCATAGAATTGGTTGCTTGATTGTTTGATTGATTGATTTTGAATTGATATGTTGTTTGAATTTTAAATTTTATTTTCTATTTTTACTATTATTTTATTATTTTATTATTATTTTTATTATTTTTGACACATTCTGAAATATATTATAAGTAAAATAATATTTCAGAAATATATACATTAATAATAATATTTATATATATGTATATTAGATATCTTAGGAAAATCATATCATGAAAATTCACAGGCACATGTCGACATGGCCCCTACCACGATGTCGACATGCCTACCTGAATTTGAATTTCAAATTTGAATTCAAATGTTTGAATTTCCCTCCACCTTTTCACTTCATTTATTTCTCTGAAAAGATACCTTTTGACCAGAGAATATGTCCTTTGAAAGTCTATTTATCCACTATTATTTATCATATCTTTTCACTTTCATTTTCAAATTCAAACTCTCTCTTCATATCTTCAAGCACTCTACTCTCTACTCTAATGGCTTCTTCAAGCAACCCCTCAACCATGAGAATTTTCAGAAAAATCAAAGAGCAATTATTCAATGATCCGGAGGCAATTAAAGCATACATCAATTATGCTAATTATGCCAAAGTCCATCCCGAAAAATTTGCTATTTTTCAAGATTTTTCTTCTTATGAAATTGATTCTCTTTTTGCAAACAATGGTGTTTTAAGTCTTATTGACTCTTCTCAAAACGATTTTGTTTGCTATCCTAATCTTGTCAAAATCTTTTATGCTAATCTAAACCGTGCTTTTTATAATGGAAATGAGAATGAGATTTGGAGTAGTGTCAAAGGGACTCAAATTGTTTTGAATTGTGATCTCTTGGGTACCATTCTTAATTGCAAAAGCACGGGAATGGATCTTTCTAGTTTTAAAATCGATGAACATGATCGTGAGACATTTCATCATATTTTTGAAGGAGATGAAAACTTTGAATTTAAAAACCGAAACTTTCGTCCTAAAGCAAGGATTGTCAATCTTCTTTTACAACATACTTTGACCCCAAGATCGGGTAATTTTAACAATCCTACTTCAAAAGTGTGCAAAGCACTTTTCGCTATTTTCGGAAATTATGACATCAATAGTGCGCAAGTTATTTTGGATGAACTTCGTCCTAAAAATTTTGAAATGGGAGAAAACACTTTATATCATGGAATTTACCTTACTCGGATTTTTAACTATTTTGGAGTGGATTTCAATGGTGAAGAATTTGTCTCTAGAAATTTTTTTAATATCTCAAACATTTCTCTCATGAAAATCCCATATGTTTTTCAACCTTATTAGACTCTTACCGAAAAGGAAGAGTGTTTCGCTCATGAAGAAATGGAAGAGGAAGAAGAAGAAGAAATGGATGAAATGGAAATAGAAGAGAAGAAGAAGATGAAACATCCTTAGAAAGTATTGAATATCCTTCCAATCCATCCAACAAAACCCTTCTCAAAAACCAAAAGATAATTGTGGAGAATCAACGGATTTTAAAACGATCCGTTAGTAAGAAGTTGGATAACATGTCTTCGAAGATGAACAAGTTCTTTTCAAAAGTCAACAAGAAACTTGGACTATCTTCATCATCTTCATCTTCTAACTAGTTTTATCTTTTAGTATCTTATTGTATTTGTCTTAGTTTGTTTCGAATGTTCGTGTAGTTCCTTATGATTAATCATTGTATTATCCAATTATGCAATGAAATTGAATTTCCTTCCTGTCACCTAGCTTATTTTATATCTAGAATAAATGTTAGTACATTATAGAAATATATATACATCATTATTCACAAAATAAAATTATCATCAATTTTCACTGAAGTATGTCGACATACCTCCCTTGACCATGTCGACATGTACTGGTCGGAAGTGACTATTGATTTTGAATAACTACCAAATGTCTATTCATTTCAAACGAATTTCTACACCTATATATACCTTTGTCTTCCAGAAATCTTCACTGAAATTTATTTCTCATTATCTATATCCTTCATTTCTTTCTCTAATTCAATTATGGCCAATCATATTCATAATCTATCTGAAAATCTTGAAGAAACACTCAATTCATTCAAGAATATTCTCTCTATCATCCTCCGTAATCAGCGTCACTTAGAATTAAGTCAAATGCAGATGATCAAGGAACAAGAGAGACACTTCGATGCAATTCGATGGATGATCTCCTCCCTGCACATCCTCCAGTTTCTCTATCTGTTGATAATGAAAATTGGGATGCCATCAAAAAAGACCCTATCTTTGGAGAAGAAGGATGGGTTGATGTTCCTCGTAACGTTTAATTTTCTTTCTTTGATTGATTTCTTTGAATTAATTTGTTTGATTTGATTTGGTTTGGATTGATACTTTGTGTGGATTGATTTCATTTGGTTTGAAGTTTGCTGTGTGAAACATGTATATATATACATTAAAATGAATATAGTCTTTAGTTAAGTTATTATGCTCATAAGTATCATTATTTCTTAATCTATATATTATATATTCCGTTGTATAGTTTATCAATGCAGGTACTAAAGTCCAAGAGTAAGGGGGAGTAAATTTTTGTTGATGACAAAGGGGGAGAAGTATAAAATAGGGTAGTTAGGCATAGATTAAGGGGGAGTTGTTAGTTTTAGGGGGAGTTATTAGGATAGAAGGAATATTTTATAAACAAAGGTTGTCATCATCAAAAAGGGGGAGATTGTTAGTCCTTGAGATGATGGTTTTAATGACAACAACCTTAGAATAGATTATAAAATATAAATACTAACATTACAAGTTTAGATATATATGTATTTGCTGGATCTAACCATGCAGGTATCAAGAATGAAGACTGTACAATATAGAGATTCAAGATACAGAGATAGAAGACTCATGAGTATCAAGATTATCAAGAGTTCAAGGTTAAGTCTGTTTTATTAGGAATATTTGTTAAAACTCGTAGAAAAGCACAGGCATCTTAATATCTAATTTATTCGTGGAATGGAATCCACTTCGAGCCCGTTAAAGGGATGGAACCCTAAGTAGGATGGAACCTACGAAAATCTAGTGGGACGTTGTTTTGTATCCACTAATTTTAATTCAAATGATTTTACAAAATTATCTTGTTTTCAAAACGATTTCAAAACTTTCCTTTTAAAAGATTCAAAACTCTCTATCTTGATTTTAAATAATTTTAGCCTTAAAACATCCTTAATTTCAAAGTCAAAATACTCCTGTTTTTAAATGTCTCTTCAAATAATATATTTAACTTTTAATATTTATACTTAGATTTAAAAATAAAATTATAGTTAAATTATGTATTTATTGTTCTTTATATTTACTTATGAATTTCAACTATATTTAAGTATATTTATAAAGTTTTAAATAGTTTTTATATAAGATAAATATTGTTTTTATAGAAATTCAAATTATCATTTTTGGCTGAGGGATGTCGACATGCCCCTAGGTAGTATGTCGACATAGTGACAGTTGAAGTTCAAATTCAAATTTCAAAAGAAGTGTCTATTCGCCATAACTCTTCATGAATGGTCATGGCTGTTGGTTTTCTATAAATAGGGGTCAGTTTCAACGAATTTTAAATCATATTTTTCTGATTTTCACTCCTCTTCATCTTCCACATTTCTTATTACAAAATCATACCATTACTCTGCCGAAATCAACATCGAATCATACTCGATTACTTCTAGTTTGATTCTACATCACTATCTCTACAAGGTTCTCAGTGCTATTCAGAGCTATAGACTTCTTTGTAATATATTAGCGAGAAAAGGTGTGATTGTAGCCTTGGAAATCAATTGGGTGAACTTGTTGCCCCGGAAATCAAGTATCTCTACCCAGAGGATTGGTATTCTGGAGGGTGTACCTCGTAGCCTTGAAATTGAGGGTTGTAATTGTTGAATTGCTTTTGAAAGGAAATCTGTACTTAGTTATACGGAACTGGATGTAGGGTAGCTCCGAACCAGTATAAAATCTGGTGTGTTCTTTCCTTTACTGCTTTTACTTTATATTTACATTTGTGTTTGATTCTGTGTCTAATTAGTGTATACATTGTTAATAAAGTTAGATAAACTCAAAAAGATTAACAAATTTCTTAAAACACTATTCACCCCCCCCCTCTAGTGTTAATTATAGCCTTAAGATCCTTAATCCGCATTTCTCACACTATATAGAGCTACATTGTCGAAGTTCAACTCTAGAATTATACATTATTCTCAAGGTATGATACACATTCACGACCTCAATGGAATTACCCTGACTACATAGAGAAATGCAGTATATCACTAATAAGCAAATAAAACCAAAGGTCTTTAGCAAGTAGCGCAAACCGTGGACAAGTGGCAAGCATCTAGTGGCATCATGCCCATCTCAACACTTCGAATTCAGATTATCCTGCCTAAATCAAATTATCTCACAAAACCCAAAATTATCCCGCATAAACCAGATTATCTTGCTTAAATCCAAGTCATCGGTCTACAACATTCAATCCCCGCAAAAAGTTGAAGGGCAAGTGGCAGGATCCAATGGCGACAAGTAAGTATGATATATAATCAGCAATCCATGAGACATCCTTTCATCTATTATAGAAAAGGACTGTAGAAAAGAAAAGAGATCGAACTTTTGTAATCAGAGAGTTTAATATAGAAAAACCTGTAATAAAATCTCCAATGATTTCTATGCTTGAACTAGAAAAGAATATTAAAGATTTAAGTAATTTGATCCATGGATGATAGATTCATTAAAATCTGAACATGTAAATTCGCTACATCCTTACTTTTCTGCACTGTTTACTTTTTTCTCGTGTCTTATTTTGTTTAAAATAGTTAATCTCCTTAGGAATTTTAACAAACGGTTAACATATACCTCTTAATTGTGTAACCTTACTACAACATAATTACTTCGAATTCATGACATTTCAATAAACATTAACTTGCTAATTCTTAGTCACGTAAGCATACAACAACATGCCTGCTTCAAATTAGGTGTTGTGAGATCCCAAAATTCGCATTAACAAGGTTCTTCCGCATTTTGACTTCTTTTTACCTCTAAACTTCAATTATTCTTTTGGCTCTCTTTACCTAACTTTTCTAAAATATTGTGACCAATTCTATTAACACACCATTTTTTTTTCATTTCCACCCCCGTGTTTTATAAAAAAGCAGCATAATTCATTTTTTTTCTTATCCCACCCCATTTTCTTTTCCTAAAACACCCTTATTTTCATTATCTCACTCTTTCCTTCTTCCTTTCTTCTCACAATTTAAGAAAAATATCTCTCTTCTCATAGTAGTAAATAATCTTTGCAATTATGGATAATTTCTTCATCCTGTTTTTTATCCAACAGCACATTCTTAAAGAGAAAAATAAGATAAATTTCAATAAAATACAAAAACAATAATATGCAATGTATTTCACTACAGTATGTTTAATATCATTCCAAATGCACTAAGGCTGTCAATGAAAACCTGAAAAATTCGAAATCCGTCGGCTCAATAGTTGAAAAATGGATAAATATTTGATATCTAGAATAGCAGATATAGATGCTGATACAAAGGTAATCCACATCGAAAAATTATCTGTCAGGTTTTGTTAAGATTATAGTTTATATCACGTGTATTTTACTACAATGAAGGATATGTATTTATTGTTTTATTAAGTTAATAGTTTATATCACATTCATAGTGCATATTAACTATTCATAACTATTTATTATTAACATATTTGTTGATTTTGCATATTTTTATAAGTAGTGAGATTAAAAAAAAGTTTAACTGATATTTTCTATTTATATTTGTTAATCCGAAAATGATTTCAGATGCAAATGATAATATAATACTATCCACATCCGAAAGTATCCATTGATAGGCCTAAAGAGCACTACGCACTAGATTTACTAACAATCCAATCTATACATACACTTGGTTGTTATCATATCCTAGTTACTATGTATAAACCTAAGAAAACTTACATTCGATTCCAAACCACCTTCTTTAAAATATTATCTTCTTCTAATAAGTTTACTAGTAAAAGAAAAAGAAGAAGAAAAGTTGGAGAATATGAAAAGACATAAAAGATCTAAGCCTAAATAATTAATAGGGAAAAATAGTCGCTTATTTATGAAAAAAAGTTCTTGGGTAAGAAAGGAAAAAGGTGATGTGTTAATAGAATTGACTAAATATTATTTATCTATGAGCATCTTGAGTTTTTTTGACAATTCTTTTGTCCTTCCGTCAGTAGATACTCGTGTGGAAATTCATTCACAACACCTTTTCTCCTCAAGTTTGTCTTCTATATACAATGTCACTTAGTAAAAAGTCAGCATTAACATTATGCATCGGTTTGACTTGATTACTTAAGACAAGTTTTCATGATAAAGTCACATCGTTTAGAGAGAAATCATCATAGAATTCTAGGTAGTCATTTCAAAGTGTCTCTTCATCCTAGAAAATACAATAGTTGGTTTGGTCAGAAGCTTCATCATTTTGAAAAAAATGTTGTAGTAAAATTTCATTTTCTAGTCGTATATGTTAAGCTACTAATTCATTGGTGAACCATTCACTATGTTTACCCGGCCTGGATTGATTCACTTGGCGATAGAGATACAACTGAATTTTGGTTCTTTAACTTATATAACAACAACTTTGATACTTCTCCAACTCAATTATGGTGTGGCTGAATGGAGAATCGTGGTTCGTAACACATTTTAATTTAGACCAATCTGGAACAAATAACATGATTGTTTAGGTGAAAAAATGTTGCGGCATCTGTTGACACATTTCAAGTCTTCTTGCCATTAAATTAGTCTATAAACTTTCAGGTCATAAGCGACCCAAAAGATTTCAAGAACACAAGTTCTTAATCGTTATTTCTAGAATCATAATACGAGTTTTTATATCTCTTTTAACACCTTATCTTGTTGTAGTAGTTATATGATAAGCAATATCAACATAAACCCTTGATCATACTTCACTAGCTAAGTAAAAGGTGGGTTGGGTACACCTAAATGTCATTGGTTCTCCAAAATAATTTTGAACAAGTTCAGGAATGCTTGTTTGGACATATGAAAACATATACCCCATAATTGTGTAGTTAAAGCCCCACTAAATCTTCGCTACAACGCATAGTGCTCTTCAACCACTACGCTATTTAAATTTAGTGCTATTAAATAGTAGACCACTTTAAGTCCCGTTATTTTCCATTATGCCCGTTAAACTTAGGTTTTTTGGCACCCGCTATGGCAATATTAATATACAAAGATTGATTTGACTAGTTCTTTTTGAAACTAAGCCAACAAAGTTAGGGTAAAGACTAATTTTAAGGCATGAATGCTCGGTATAAGTTAGAAATCTATTATAGTCAGTAAATCTAGTCCGTATAAATCATGATATTCTTTGGTTTTGTTATATTTGATTAAATAATATTTCTTTTTCCAACAAAAATGATGTGAGAATGTTAATAAATTAACTTTAAATATTTGGTTTTATATTTGATAAAACTTTTTGCACCTCCGCCATTTTTCGCTATATCTCTTCTTATCCCCACTATAACTTTTCACACATCCACCGCTGTAGAACTGCTAGCTCTTTAACCGCATAGCCCCATAGTTATATTACACACAAAACTCTATTATATGTTAAATTATTAACTTGCAAATTAGGTCCATACACCATGATTTCCCTAAGAGACTTTGTGCTCATACTCATAACTTAACATGTTTGATTCCCCAAAACACTCACATGTAATGATAATATAATATTATCATTACATGTATAGTTACATAATATTCACACATGCACAATATTATCAAATTGCCCCTGGGTTGAGAAACACGTGACTATTTCTATGCAAACCAAGTTTCATATGCCATTTAACTTAACCGATTCATGATATGAGAACGCATCCATTGACTAAATTTCTAGCCAACCTCGGAAATATGGTTTAAAGTATAAATTAGCAAAGGTGATTTACTAACACTGTGCCTTAGAAATGAAAAAAAAGAGTTATGTGCTAAAGTGCAAATAAAAATGACACAAGGTTTAGACTAGTTTAATCTTCACAAAGATCTTTGTCCACTACAGCTACATATTTTATTATATTAGGTTATATGAGGTTGATTACAAGATCGGTATTGCATGAATGAAATGAAAATTCGATTCTTATACATGTGCATATTAAATTATATTTATAGTAGCTAAAATCTGGTTCGAAGAGCTTAGATTAAAGCCCTAGGCCTTGGTTCCTTGTTATTGTTGATGACGTCATTGATGGAGTTAGGGGTATGCCCTAGGGACAATTCAATGATTTACTATAAATTATTTACTCCATAATGAAATATCTTTCAAAATAAATTGTGTTTCTCTTTCTATTATAAATTGGTATAATGTGTTATGTTAGTTATCTACTTAATGTAAGTATATTCAATATAAAATCCATAAATGATATACTTTGTTATAGTAATTCATAATAAAAGTAAACATATCATTTTAAATATTCCTAGCCAATATGTATAAAGAGTGGATCATTACATTCGTTGAGACTAGAGTATGTAATGTGCTTCAAATGTTGGATAGTGTATTACTCATGGTTACTAGGGAGCACTGTGCGGTTACGTACTGATAGTTATTGAATATCTATGCAATGACTCACTTGATAATTTTTTGTTAGTTAATATAACTATGGTCAGACAGAAAAATCAAAGCGATAATATTACACAGTTCTCTTGACTTGAAATACTATTAAAATTTAATGCGAAACCCCATTTTGATTATAGTTAAATCGTGGCACGACATCCATTGAAAGACTATAGTTAAGTCTGAGTTGAAGCATTGGAAGTGAAACACTATTCAATAGAGAATTCGTCTCCTCGGTTATATGAGGTTAGTATTACGGTCAACTGAAGTCAACTTTATGTTAAAGTCTTAAGAGCAGTTCAATGAATAATAATTGTTATTATTAAACCAAGAATATTATGTTTTGACTATACAAGTTGAATGTGGACAATAATGGAATTTTGACCAATATCAAATTCCACAAGTCCTATTGTGATATAGTTTTGATAAAGAGAATTAGTGTAAATAATTGTCACTACTGAGGACCACTTGAAATAGTAAAATTAGATCTTACTAAAACTATATAAGCGATAAATTCAGCCAAACTGTCACACCACTTGCTAAAATGACTATGGATGTTAATATTCGAATTATTAGATATTAATCGCTGACTGAATTTATAGTTAAGAGTCATAAAACCGCAATGTTGAATAATCTAAATACCACCTAATCTAATTAAGTTATAACCATTGTAAATCAATTAGTATTTATGAAATATTAATTATAAAATTTTATTTGATTTGTTTGAATTAATATTGAAAATAGTGTATATATAAAAGTCATATGCACATGTATTGACATACGATGCCGATGTGCATTTGAAATTGATTTAAATATGAATTTACTGATATAGTTTGAAAGTGCAACTAGGCTCATTAGCCTAGAGATGATGGCCGACCTAGTACGGAGATAGGTGGGTGGTGATATTTTAGATATTTGGGTTTGAATTTGTGGAGAAAGAAAGGGTAAAAAGATTAGATCTAGATCTGCCTTTTCCTCTCTTTCTTTCATTGTTTAAACCCGCTACCCTCTTCTATTTTGAGTTTACTTTCTAGTCTCCTCATTCCCTTTAGGCCGCAATCATTATAAGCTCCTCCTCTTTCATTCTCAAATGAAAACATAAATTTAGATCAAATTAAATAAAGTAGCATAGATCTCTTCGGTTACTAGAAATTTCTGGCAGAGTTGGAATTAGATTCTAGGAGATTATTAGATTCAACATTCAATGTGTTACAACTAGGCAACAACTAAGGTAACATTTATTTTGTATCAATTTATATGCCTAATCATTATGTTATTGCTCTAGTATAGGTTAGATTTATATCGCAAATTCTTATATTTATTTGTTGTTGATTATATATATTTGAGGTTGGTAAAAATAAAATAAAAATTGTACATATACTCATTTTATTTTTCAGCCATATTATAAAAAATGAATTTATAATTAATTTTAAAACCTTTTTAAAATAAGAATTGAATTTTTAAAACTAACAAACATACACATACATATAAATTGATATTAACAAAGTTTGTATATGTGTCATTTTGAATGTAAATAATTTATTTATGTATATATATATTTAATTCGAAATACGTTATTAATATTTATAAATTTAAAACATCAGATTATAATTTATTAATATATATATATTATAAAACATATTTATGCATATAAAAAAGCATTTCTTGTAAAAAGACCTACAACAAATCTGCACGGATTTAATATATAAATAAATTTATTTTTTCAAAGCTAATACATGGCCATAAATAAATGTTCATATATATATATAATCTCATATATATGTATATATATATATATATAAACAATATATATATATATAGCTCCTCCATTCCATTGCCCTATTGTATCAGCTCCTCTCTGGCAATGCCCTTTTGCCTGCATTCAAATGGTCTACCGTTATCTAGAGAGATGACTCGTCCCTTAGAGAAAATTTAATGATGTGGAAGGTGATCAGATCTGCTTTGTTGACTAAAGATGTCCTCTATGGTTATAGGCTGCCTTATAGTAGAAGTTGTGTTTACTGTCTTGTGCATAAAGAGACCACTGCTCATTTATATTTTGAATGCCCTGCACTTTTCCCTCTTTGGATGAGACTTATGAGAAAACTGGAAGACAGTCTCTAAATTTAGATCTTGAAATTGAATGGAACATTGCGTACAAATCTACAAGATGGAAGACTAATAGATCGAGATTAATAGCTATGTGCACCAAGACTTATCTTGATGTAATATGGAAGGAAAGGAATGAAATCATATTTGAGGAGAAAAGAAAGTCTCTGGAAAGCCTGTGGGTTGAGATAAAAATTAGAACACATATGCAATTGAGGAGCTCATCCAAGTTTCCTCTTAGATATGCTCTAGACTAGGCATGATTTTATGTATGTTCTATCTTTTTTTTCCCTGTGTGTTTTTGTGTGTTTCCTCTAGTGTGTGTCTCTTTATTTTCTTCCTTGATTCAAAGTCTATTTTGATTCAAGGTTATTTTATTGTTTTGTTGCAATAAAATCTGATAGGGGCCCAGTCAACCTCGCTTGCTTTGCTAAAAAAATACAATATTATTTAAATATATGAATGATTTTAAATTTACGTAATTTAAAATATATTTATATCTATATTTATATATATTTGATTTTTTAAAATTATTTTTTTATATGTTTATATAAATTTGATTTATTACTTATCTATAAATTCAGAATTTGAATTTGAATTTTAAATGTTATTTAAATTTAGACCTGGTTTCAAAATTTTAATTTTAAAAGATTTGAATTTCCAAAATTTTAAATTGTTTGCATTCAAATATATAAATAATTATTTTGCATATGAATATGTGCGTGTGTTAGTTACATTTATAGTTTATGTAAATATATATATATAAATATTAGTATGTTTTATTATATATTAATATTATATAATAATTGATAGAAAATATGTATATGAAGTGGCTAATGTGTCTGTTGTAGTGTAAATCCTAACATTTAGATACGTGCACGTCAAACTATGCACGCTTTATATAATGCATATGCATGTACATGTACATGTGTATATTATCCACATGTTATATTATATATCATTACGTTAATAAAATAAAACCATTTATATTAATCAATTAAATAAAATAATGATTTCATTTATAATTTATTTAGATTAGATCTAAATTAATTTAGATTTAGTAGGCCCAAGAAGATCGAAAATGTTAATTCTTTTTTGAAATTTACTTAGTTGAACCACTGTTTGCCGACTCATATACAACACTTCTATGTTTCGGATGCGGGCCACTTAGGTGTCAGATGGAAAGAATGACCCATATGAGGGCTATTAGTGGGTCGTACTAAGGTGTGCTTCTATCAAAAGGCGATATGAGGGCATAATGCTGTTGGTGAACACTAATGCATTACCCATGGATCGTGAATGACGGAGGGTGCTTGCTGTAGAGTGATGCTTTTGTCAGATGAATAGTGTCATTTTAAATCGAGTCAAAGAAAATTAGGACGAGTGGAGCCATTCAATGACTTAGGGAGGCAATAGCGAGGAGAGTGGGAAGCTTGGAAAGGCAAGCGAGATGCAAGGCCTCAAGTGGTGAATAGGTCGCCTATTGACCAGGTAAGCTGTGGTTGCATGTGAGGCTCCAAGCTTCTTATTGACAATGATGATCGAGCATGCCCCTCTCCAGATCTAACAAGTAATGGGGTACTAATATCTCTTATGGGCCAAACTTGTTTAAGGTACTTATTTAAGTGACAGACTGGATCTTCTATTGGTGAGGCAACGTGATGTGGGCTAGTTTTTTCGGGTGCTTAACTGGCGGGTTCGATATCCATTATGAGAAAATCAAGCAACATTTTTCCATGATGTTTTCTTCTACAAGAAAGGTAAACTTGTCTTTATGTACATTTAATGCAAATAACACGTGTTACCTGCTCATTAGTTATAATGCTTCATTATTCGAGATGGTCTCAAAGACATGACCTTTGATGTAACGAGGTACTCTATTAAATCTAGACAGTTGAGATTGACTCTTGATCACTCCATCCAATGGCTCAAAACAAGAGTCCATATCTATAAAAACTAATGCTTTTCCTCCTTTTTAAGAGTCTAGGTAAATTCACTAGTAAACCTTCTTAAGATCTAAACCTTTGCAAACTCTTTGGAAGTTTTTCTTCGATACAATCGAAAAGTTGTTTCTTTTAATTCCATGTTTTTGTGTGTTTTTCTCAAGAAATGTATATGTTTTACTTATTTTTTCGTTGCTTGTTTTCTTTTTGTTTGATGGTTGACGAGAGTTTGAGTAATCATAAATGAGACACTAGTCAGTCAACGTTGAGGAGCCGACGTTGATCGACCGGCATCAAACTATTCCAACCACTTGAAAACTTAAAAATTCACAGTCATTAAATTGTTGAATTTCACCTCCTTCATTAGGAAGAAGACACCTAGATAGTGTAATGGGATACTGCCTGCAGACATTTTTAAGTAGGGAAAGCATTATTAAGTAAATGGAACACATGACCCTACTATGGGGATACGTTGCACAAATGAGTGCCTTAATGTGGTGGTCGATCCTATGCTTGTGGGGCACCTTTTTATAGTGTATCAAAGCTTGGGTCATCAGAGTCTTTGCATGTGGGTTTGGTACGGGTGGGGATGGCTTGGCCTCGAGTCTAATCTACCCTTTAGCTATAACTAAGGTGGTTTAGTAACTATGTTGTTCTTGCAATTATGGATGGCCAAGGGAAAGAAAAATGTCGACGGTGCATTCGGAAGGGGCTGCCCATCTGAGACCAGCCCATCCAAAGTATTGGAAGACAAGGATAGCCTCTCAAAGACGCTCCTTTAGCATGGAGTGTTGGGAGTGGAGACGCTATATCTCCTCGCCAAAGCAACCGCCCACCAGATATTTCACTTTGGGCCATGCCATACATGAAGTGTGGGCCGACCTTGCCTCTTCATCCGTAATTCATCCGCTTTCTTATTGCGCACCAGATGGAGCCCGCCTAACTTGTTTCCAATGGTTAAAGTCTTTTGGTGGGGATATACATCCTTTATTATGACTTGGGCTTCCCAGAACCCTTTCTAGTCTTCATGCATTCCATGTTCAACTGTTAAGGCAAGCTAATGTCCTGGATGGCTTGTACTACTACCACTAGAGCCATATCATCCCGACCCCCTTCTTTATCCTTGAAGCCAAAGTCTTTAGATGTTAAGACTGGTATTTCTTCCTACCGGCGACTGTCAATCCTACCCACCAACAGCGGAGGTTAAGAGTTCTAGGTACTACCAGGCTCACCATTTCTTGTAGTGCGTTCCATTAATAATTGCTTCTAACATGTTCTTTTTGATGCAATATCACTGAAGGAGACTGAAGAGAATTGGGTGTCATTCATCGACTAGGCGTAAAGCATTTACAAAGCGAGGGCCAACCAGCTGAATTTAGCCATGCTTCTTGCCGTTGACAATATGCACTGGGTTGAGCTGTTGGGTCATGACGAATCCATGTAGAAAGAGAGGGAGGAGGCCTTAGGCCATGAAGGGGCAGAGGAGCAGAGGCAGGGGTAACATTGGCCAGGGTAGAGGTAGAAAATGGCCTTAGTGCAACGGTGGAGGAGGTGGAGATTATAGAGATCAGTCAAGGGAGGAAGGTTGACCATAACCAAGATGCAGGGCTAACTTGGCAGTGGGCAAGTAAGACGATATGGGTGAGTTGCAAACTTATGACCCCATATGTATGATTATAAAGGGAGGGAGACTAAGAGGACCACCACTGCCTAGGAGAGGCTAAGGACTGGCGTCATTGCCGCATAATGTAATAACTCATGGTCATCCAATTACATAAATACATCAAAGATGTCATAGGTGGAGGGACAAGGGCATGGATGCAGGCCTGGACATCCTAGACACATCGAAGACCCTAAACTCCTTCGACGAAACCCCTTTCCTCCTTGGTATATCAAACAAATCGATCAACATACAGTCGTTCCCTCTATCACATGCTCGTTTAAAGGGGAACATAATAGTGGTAGTGGAATTTAGTCCTCCTGCTCACCCTTGATTAGGAGGAGGCGACGAGTCCAAACTAAGGATAGATATGTTTCCCAATAATAGTTGTCTTGCAGTTGCATAACTTTCTTTCTGCACCTTTTAACTTAAAATTTTGACTTCTCATTTTTTATTACAGTGAACTAACTTAACTTTCCATCTTGGATGCTTCCACCTTGATCGAGACTACACCAACCTAGATTCCACCCCCACAAGGTGCCACAAGCCTACCATAATAGATGCTCACTCTAGTTCCCTGAGTGGGACCACTCTATGGTGGAACCGTCATCGTTCCCAGCTCCAACCTTCCATTACAAGAAAGAATGGACGTTCACTCTTTGTTTGCTCTTAGGGCTACTATCGAACCAGACTCTATTCGCTTTTACAAGCGAGCAAGAACCAGTGAGGAGTTCGAGGGTTTGAGTGGGGGTCTGTCCCACTCTTTCTTCTATTCCAAGGAGGCGGAGTTTCTAGGTGGCTCGCATGATGTGGTTAAGATGACTAATTTAAATGTCCTTCTCCTCTTCCCCTCTTTTGTTTTTCTAACCCCCATAATCTTTGTAGGACTGAGCTCATGCCTTTAGGATTCAGTAGGAGACACATGATAAAGAAGTACGTCATGGATGAGACAAAGGCAAGGTTACTAGAGGCAAGAAGTGGGGTGATGTTGAGGTGAAGGTGGAGGGGGAGGAGAAGACGGCGAGGGATGCTGCGATGATGGCTTGGAAGGTAGAAGAGAAAGCATACAACGAGGAGGTCTCTTACCATGAGGTAATGGCGAGGGATATGGGTTAGTTGAGTGCCCAATTAGTGCAAGAGTGAAGGAGTTAGATGACCTATAGGGGTCTGTTCTCCTACACCAACACTACATCATTGTTTAGACCCATCGGGTAGAGAATGATAGGGCGAAAGCCATTTAATAGGCTCAATCGACGATGATGCTCAAGAGGATCTTCTTAACCAAATATCACTTTCCATAGAAATTTTATTTTTTCAATGCTCAATAGTATACTAAGGTGTGGCAAGAGGTAGTTCGAATCCCTATCATACTGACCCCAGAGCTAATTGCTTCATTGACAGGCGCCTCAACCAACCCACCCATAGTGTTGGAGGTCAAAAAAGAAATGACTATCGATGGAAACTACAATGCCATAGGGTGACACTAGCTCTCTTTTTGATGAAGCAACCTTATTACCTTTTTCATAATGAACAATTATCTTTTTGAATGGAATGATATTTTGCTTGACTACTATATACTATTGTCTTATATATTTTTTACATGCATTTTATTCATATACGCCTATATCTATGTTGCTTGCTCTATGCTATGTATATTTATGTGTATGAGTGTGTGTATATGTATGTATGTGTGTGTATGTGTGTGTGTGTGTGTTGACGAACAACGCATGGGATCCTCGACTTTTTTAGCAAGCTATTAGACTAAGGCTACCTATTCAAACAATGTAAAAAGTTAGATAAGAGCGAGGGTAGGAACTTAGCCTTTTTGGGGTGACTTATTCCTTTCCAACCATACTTTGTATTTCTAAACATTGATCTATGATGAGGTGCTCATTGCATGACACTTGGCCCTATTATCCCTTGGTCGATTCAACATGGGAGGGAATCATCACACATGAAAGAGTCAAGACCACTACATGAGTGCTCGTACCATCAGTTTGTCGATGCCTCCGGCCCGGATGGGAGTATTGTTAAACTCGTGCATCCTATAGGAGAAGTGCACCATAGATGCGAATGGGGACCACAACATGGGTGGTATTTCCATTAATGCGTAAGTGTCCTTATCATGGACGAGAGCGTTGTTAGGCTCATGCTTCCTCATGGTACAATACGCTAAGAATGCATGAATCAGGACCACACATGGGTGGTCTCTCTATCGATGCACCAATGTCCTTAGCACGGATGACATTGTTGTTTGGCTTGAGCATCCTCGTAAAGAAATACACAATGGATGCATGAATCGAGACCACGCATGGGTGGTCGTGCTATTGATGCGTCTGTGTCCTCGACATGGATAGGAGCA
Source organism: Allium fistulosum (assembly GCA_030737815.1). NCBI lineage: Eukaryota > Viridiplantae > Streptophyta > Magnoliopsida > Asparagales > Amaryllidaceae > Allium > Allium fistulosum. Next base: position 169,294,080 of record CM060904.1, on the reverse strand, counting down.
TTGTTAAGTTTATGCATCCTCATGGAGAAATACACCACGAATGCATGAATATGGAATATTCATGGTTTACGGGTGGTCTTGCCATTGATTTGCTGATGTTCCTGGCATGGGCATGAGTGTAGTAAGGCTCACGCACCCTTATTGAGCATCACACCATGGATGCATTAATCAGGACTACTTGTGGATGGTCTCACCATCGATGCATTAGTATTCCCAGTGTGGACACAAGAGTTGTTAGACTCATGCATCTTCATAGCAAAATACACCACAGGAACATGAATCGAGACCACTCTAGGTAGCCTCGCCATCGGTCCATTGGTGTCCTCGACATGACGTAAGCATTATTAGGATTGTGCATCCTTGTCCTCGACAAGGACGGAAGCATTGTTAGGCTTGTGCATCCTTATGGAGAAATACACCACGAATGCATAAATCTGGCCTACTCGTGGGTAGTTTCGCTATTAATGCGCCGGTGTTCCCGGCTGAAAATGGGTGTTGTTAGGCTTGCGCATCTTCCTTTAGCAATACACCATGGATGAAATAATCAGGACCACTCATAAGTGGTCTCGCTATCGATGCGTAGTGTAACAATCCAAATCCCAGTGAGGCCGGATTTTTCACAAAAATGCTAAAATCCAATCGCACTGAAACCCGAGTTGGGTATTTGATATCCTGCAAAATAGGCAAAGATAAATATATCAAAGCCCAGATAAATATCTCACAGCGGAACTTACTAAAATATAATAGTAAGTAAATACCCACCAATAAAATAACACTTTCTAAATAAGTGTCTCAAAGCTGGAAAGTCTCTGCCATCTACCTAACCTGTAGGATATTATGAGGAGGGGGTCAGAACTAAAGTTCTGGTGAATGGACAAATTATACACTTCTAAGCTTAATTCTACATATACCGTTTTATTTTCATTTACTATTATATTAGGTTTATTGGGTTTATGATACCCTCGCCTCGGTGCGTGAATCGTGCCCATATACTCCCTAGTAGATCAAAACCTAACAACTGATATATATAGCTATATGCCTCTTGACCACATCGGTCCTAGATACTACCCATAATACCTTCTGTATCTTCCTCGCAAAGGACTCCATCATCTTGCTACTATGGCGTTCTGCGACTACATCTATAAAGGACTGCCTCATAAGGCCTACAATACAGATGTTCCGTCGTCTACTATGAAAACGTAAAACTGCGTCTGCACTAGTTTATACTAATGCTCGGACATCCACAATGTACCACCCGGTGCATACCTTAAGGACTATATGTAATCGTTCTGTCTGCTCCCTGAATCCCGCTTAACAATGTCTACCTTGTACGGAACTCAATCGGGGATTTTCTATTTCTCTAAAGGATTGCCCTATTAGGCCTACAATACAGATATTCTATTTGGTCTGTCTCTTTTCTTATCGTAGTTATGGCCCCACACTGCCACCCCTCAACTAATCGAAAAACCTCTAAAGAGCTAAGTGGTTGTGCCCTACTGCAAACAATCTAAACATCCAATTGGCTGCGCCTCTCATCCAATGTCTCGATAGTGAAAGGTTCATTGGACTGTTGGTTTAACTCTAGTCTTTCCCGAACTCGCTTCTTGGTATTGATGCTGGCCCGATATCTGCATGCGATTATCCTTTTGGGTCATGCCCACTAAAACTTACTTGCAAGTACTGGGACATACGAATATCCTACTCCAAACATCAACCCCTTTTGACTGCCTACAATGGTCCTACCATGCAAAAAGCAGTCAAGGCATACTCTTTTGATGGAACACCTACAGACCTGCCTCTAGAGGACTGCTCTGCTACGCCTACCCTAGAGGGCCATCCTAGAGTACTCTCACGTCCCTTTGAAGTCTTGTACTTCCTTCTAACCCAAAATAACTAAGTTGGACGTGCTTCTTCTGTGCTGAAATCTATGATGAACTGCTTCGTTAGGCTCTTCATCCTTTGGGCTGCTTCAAACGCATCTCACTCTTTTATTAGACCCTAAGTCTAATCTTTTATTTTGCATTTAGTTTACTTTTCTTATTTTATTGGCTACTTATTTACCCTAATTAGCATAATCTTGTCCCAGCCTCACCTAACTATTATGAGACCATCAGTTTCTAACTGAAAGGGAATGCTGTTGGTATGGGCCACTTCTATTATCTTGCTTATTAACTTAATTTAAGTCTTAAGTTTATTAAAATAAGCCTCTTCTATTATTTCTGCTCTATTTGCTTATTAACTTAATTTAAGTCTTAAATAAGTCTTTTCTGTTCTTTCTACTTAATTATAACCTATGTAATAATTTTACTTGTAATTGTCACTTTTATTTTCTTTTATAATCTATACATTATAAATATAATCACAAGCATCTCTTTTCTATTCTAGTCTGTCTTCTTTTATTATGATATTGAATTCTTTTTAATTCTTTTATATTATATGACACTCTTGGCTTGGGACTACGTCCGATTGTCACAAATTTACTTATCATAATAACTACTTTACTTTTATTCTATTATCTGCGCAGTAAATACAGATCTAGGTATATTTCTGTTTATAGCTTCTAGTCTTATCTAATAATTAACTTGATTCCTTCAATTCTTTAATTTATTTTCTTATATTTTAGGAAGTAGTTCTATTCTATTTGGTTGATTATGAAAACTGTACTAAAATCCATTTCCATATTTTAATACTAAATAATGCTATAAACAATAATCCGTAACTGCAAGATATTTCTTTTATTATTTTTTTACTTTTTGGATAGTGTAAAATATAGTGGTTTCTCTATTTTACACTAATTCCTTTTTTTCTTTCTTTTATTCTTGCGATTACATTTATCGTTATTATTATTTTTAAATATTAAACTATAGAAATGTATTCTATTTTTTAAACTAACCAATTAACCTATCACTTACTTCCAAATCAAGTTATTAGATTTTAATTTATTACTCCCGTTTTAGCATAATTACTGTAAATGTCTTCCTTCTAGGCTTAAGCCTTTTTCTATAATTGTTAAGCCTAGTATTATTCCTATTTAAATATATCTCTATCGTTCTTTTCCATCTAAATAGTTAAATATAGATTTACAGTCTCGGCATAATAAATTAACATAATTAACTACTGAAATAAATGCTTAATTAAATAATTAACAGGAACCTAATGATAATATATCATAAACGAAAAAATATATATAATTTAAATCCACTCACTTGTCGTCCTTAGCTTTACTTGTGCTCAGCTTGGCTCCTTGGTCCTTCTGGATCCCCTTCTAAGGTGTATAATATTTTTATTGAGAAGACCTCCTCCTTAGAAATATTTTCTTTTTAGGGTCTAACCTCAGGCAATGAACCCATAGAAATATTTTCTATTTAGGGTCCAGCCTCAGGCAATGAACCCATTAGGAGAAAATCTGATTGTGAGAAAATAGCTAAGCTTAGGGTTCTATTTATAGTGGAGTTTGGGGATCTCAGATCGTTGGATTCTTGGATTGATGGTGCAAATTTTCACATTTAATAAATCGTTTAAGATAGATGCACCGTTACCTATTTTACCTTTACGATAATTTTTCATTGTTGCCCATTGTGATTCTACCACCTTTGTACTAGGCTAAGGAACTTTGATTTGTCGCCCGTTGTGTGCCTGGAACAGCCGAAATCTAGGTAACACTTTGTTGTTCCTTAGCCTGCCACCACATCTACACGAGAAAAGATTTTTGTGACCAATTTGTTTTTATAGGTCCATGGTTGTTAGTGACAAATGATTTTGAAAAATATGTTTGAGTAGACCCAAAACTATTTATATATGTTCCTTTCGGCACCCATATTTGTTTGACTTTGAGGGATTTTATATTCGTGCCTTTTGAAACCTAAATTGGAACGGTTCTCATGTGTTTGGGTCTATACCAACAAATATTTTGATTGTGTCCAGTTTTTCCACAAATTGTGCACTTGGAATTTACTTGTTTATTTTCACTACCACACGTTTAGATTGAGTATACCCAAGTCCTTGTCTATCAATATTGACTGTTTGTTTTACTATTAGCATATTTAGTGATTTTCTCCTTTGGAGAATTTTCCTAAAGTCGTTGACAGTTGTTGGACTTGTGTTTTGAGTGATTCGTTTTTGTTCAATAATTGAGTGCATCTTTTAATAGAATTTTCTCTTCTGGTGTTTTCTCTCTCTTTCAAAATCAGAATTTCTTTTTCAAGCGATTTAATTTAATTTCTGATTTTTTAATCTCTTCTTCAAATGATGGGCACTTGTCACATTTAGGGCTTTTGGTTTGATAGTTTTTAACCAATTGATCAAGTTGTTTATTTAAATCTATCAAAGTATCTATTTGTGATTCAATTTTAGCATATTTCTCCCTAAGTCTTTCAAAACAGTTATTTACTTCGTGGAAATATATAATTAATTTTGAGTGAGTAAGTTTTGATACCTCGCTTGGCTCGTCATCATCACTATCAGTTATATCACCTCGAAGGCATAGATCGGCTTTTTCACTCTCACTGTCAGTGCTTTTATCATCTCCATCAGTTTCATCCCAAGTGGCTGCAAAACTTCTCCTTTTTTGTTTCTGTCCATGGCTGAGTCGATTCTGAGGATAATTTGGCTTGATGTGACCAGGTTTGTTGCACTTGTGGCAAATGATCTCCTGTTCTTCTGTGTTGTCTAGTGCTTTGATTATTCTGCTTTTCAATTGTTGATTTAGAGCTGGATTTCTGTATCTGTGATTCCACTTTGTGAATTTCTTTATTAGTAGCGCCAGCTCAGCTGCTCCATCATCATCATCATCATCACTTTCCGTTGTTCCTTTAAGAGCTATTGATTTCTTTCGAGTATCTCCTCATTCATGCTCTTCCTTGAATTTCATTTTTAGCTCATAAGTGGTGAGATTTCTGATGAGTTCTTCAACTTTGATTTGTTTCAAATCCTTCAATTCTTGAATAGTAGTGACTTTGGCTTCAAAATTTCGTGGAAGGACTCTAAGAATTTTTTGGACTATCTCCAACTCTGTGTATGATTTTCCAAGAGCTTTTGATTTGTATACAATATTGGAAAGTCATTCGTACATCTCTTTGACATTTTCTTTCTTGGCCATTGTGAGATTCTCGTATTCGCTACTCAGCATGGCAAGGCGAGATTCCTTGACTTGAGATGTTCCTTCGTGAGTCACTTCTAGTGTGTGCCAGATTTTATGTGCAGTTAGACAATGTGAGACACGATTAAATTCAATTTGATCTAATGAACAGATAAGAGAATTCATAGCTTTAGCATTAGTATTTTGTAGTTTATTTTCAAGATTTGTCCATTGATCCATCGGTTTTTCTATCTCCTGATTATTTACCACTATGGTTGGTGTCCTATATCCTGTCTCAGCTGTATTCCAAGCATCAATGGTTTTCAAAAAAAAATTCATTCTATTTTTCCAGTAAGCATATTCACCATTGAACATTGGTGATCTAACTATGGACTGACCCTTAGCAACATCATTAAAAGAAGCCATTTTAAAAATTCAAATTTATAAAACAAAAATTGGTTTTTGAAAAATCAAATTTTTAAAACAAAAATTCACTTCTGAACCTGGCTCTGATACTACTTGTAGGATCGATTTCACCCTAAAGGGGGGTGAATAGGGTGATACTAATAATTATAAAAATTTAATGCGGAAGTATATAAAATAATTGCTGCACTGATAATAGCAGAATAATAGCAACACAGATAATAGCAGAATATAAAAAGCAGAAATAGAACAACACAGATTTACCTAGCTTCGGCAAAACCCTGCCTACGTGCTGCCCCAAGGTTTCTACTAGAAATTAAGTAGTCCGACGCTTACACATGTAAACTCGCGACACCCGCTATCGACTAACCTAACTCTACGCTCAAAATCCTATCACAACTCAGCCACTGAGTTGCGAATTCTGGAACTACACCACCGTAGTTTGTCCCCTGGTCACACGACTAGAATTTACAAAAGTTTTAAAAGAAAAATACAAATTAGAAAACAGCTTAAAATAATAAAACCCTAATTTTAAATTTTAAAGCCTAAATAACAATTTATAACCGGCCTAAGGAAATAAAGAATGTAGTGTAAAATATTGTCCCTTTTTTCTTTGTTATTTCTTCGGCCTGGTATCCTTGCGTTGAGAAAAAATATGGTTGCTTCCTTTTTTACTTGTTCGTTCTTCTTCATTCTAAATTAGGGCTTCTGGAATTGAATGTTGTCGATACTAGTTGATCAATCGAATAATTGTTTAGAGTTGATTGCTTCGTCAATTGATCAGTTCTTCGATTTGCACACGGCCGATTCAATTTCGTCGAGTTCGATATGACTTCGGTATGTAATTTCCTTTTTGCTTTTCTGATTAATTTGCTTGAACTCGATTTCTTTTAGGCCGATGGTGTTAATGGTTTATATAGGATTCGAATTCCTATAATTTCGTTCGAATATATTTACTTGAATTCGTCAATTGATTTTTCTCGGCCACTGATTTTTGATTGAACGCATGTGATGTTTTCTGACTTCTTCAATTCATATAATTTATGTTTACTTGATTATCACGGCTTTGAATTGCTTTGACGATGTTGATTTATCTTGACTTGTTCATTTTACTTGCCTTGGTCACCACGGCTTTGCATTTGCTTTGGGAGTTGACTTCGGCCATTTGAAATTTGTGATATTTGACTGGTTCACGATTTATCACCTGGTTTTGGCTCTGACTTGTTTGATTCCCTGATTTGAAACTGCTACCAAATGTTGCATTGCATTATGTGTGTTCATGTAGTCTGCACTGTGTATCTCCATTTGTATACTTGAATCATGTTGTAGGCGAAACTCTGAAACTGTTACATATATGTACTTGACCATGATTTCATATGTACTTGTTATTTTTCAAACTGTTGTATTTTCTTTCGAACATTGACTTTGTTACTACAACTGGTATTGTAGTCTTATTCATAACTACATATATGTATACATGCTGTTTCACACATGAATATATCTATGTTGTCTTGTTCTCGAGTCATGTATCATGCAGTTTGGTTCTATGTGGAGCTTAATTATTTTTGGAACTGATTTAGTATGTGGTTCCTCCGAGTTGTTGTCATGTTCCTGCCTCGATTCTGTTATGCACTTTGCTCCCTGTCTTGACTTATGCTTGTATGTATGCTAAATGCATATGGTCTGGTTGTCTCGAGTACATTTGTATATATGATGTTGTGAATCTGTCTCACTTGAACTGTTTGTATTTCCATATGAACTGATATGGGCTTGTGTATATATATGCACATGTTCTATTTGTCACTGCTGCATTTCATTGTAAGTTCCTTTATATTTTGTACTGCCCATATGTGTTCATTTGTTTGCATTTGACTTTGATTGTGCTGTCTGCACTGAAATGCCGTGATTGAAGTGTTGCATTCACCACTTTGTACATTTCCTTGAGTCTGGTTCCATTGGTCATTGTTAGACTTCATGTATTCTGGTGGCTTCACTTTGGTATTTACAGTCTTTGTTTCTGTTTGGTTGCCAGGTCTAGTTGCTTCATTCTTGTCACTGCAAGTCTGAGTTGCATATGAGCTATGGGTTGTAGCCTCGACCCAGTTTGCATTTGAATTTTGTTGCACTGTATATTCCATTTGTATTCTGGAATAAGTTTCACTTGTGTTCTTGTTATGTTCATTTTCTCTTTGAACTTTGTACATGTTGAAAGGTTTATTGATGTACTGTGTTAAATTCTGGTTGACACTTGAGTTTGTTGTTCCACTGGCATGTGTTACTACATTTTCTTGAGTCTTATTGGACTGTCTAGCCTCTGAGTTATCTAGCTTTGGCTCGGGTTTGACCTTGTGCTCATATTGTGACTTGAGTTGAACCTAGCTTTGGCTCGGGTTTGACCTTGTGCTCAACTGTCCCTGTAATTTTATCAAGTGTACATTGGTGTGCACAGCCTTGTGGCATGCACAGTGATACACTGTGCATGTCACAAGTTGTTCGTGTATGATGAATTCAAAATGAATATGATGATGAACAACCCAAATAACTGAGGCAAATAGCATTTTCAAAAACACATTTTATTTTACATTGCACAAATATTTCTATTTTCAATTTTCTTTGCAGATAATTCAAATGCTGGGTCCAATCTAGAATAGAGTTGAAGATAAAATACGAGTGAATGAGTGATATGTAGTGAGGTGCAAATGTATAGTGAAAAATTGTATTATAATTTGAAATTGTATTGTAATGGAGATTTGTGTATATATAGTGAGATCTCAAATTTGTACTATTCAAAATTGTAATAAAATATTTGTTTGAATAAAATATCTGTTTGATTTTAAATTCTGTGTTATTTATTTTATTCAACAAATATTTATTTAATTATGTGAAAATAAAATAGTACAATGACAAATACATTTAAATGAATATATATATATATGTTTATTATCATCAAACAAAAATCATATACTTGCATATTCAATATTGCTTGCTTAATACGAGCGAACTCGCTCGTATTATTAATAATAAGGTACGTATCTTTGATTACATACCGTGATTTTATATTTTTCCCTTTGGGACGCCTCATCATTGAGATGAGATGTATATTTGATATATATTGGGTATATTTGTGTTATATATTATATTGTAAAAAAATTTCGATCGAGGCGCGCAAAGCAGACTCTGCCAAAAAATTTCGTAAATCCGGAAGTTAGAAAAATTTTAAAGTTTAAAAAATAAAATTTATAACTTGTTTTATATATAAGTTATACTTTCCATAAAACCGATATCAAAATGGCATAGTAGAAGCATAGTAATAGTTTTGCAAATAAAATGTTTATGTTTATAAGTTAATTATTTTGAGAAAATATATTGTATGTTAAATTCTATACTTGACGCCTTTTCGAGGATGAAAAGTTTTGAGTTGGGGGGAATGTAACAACCCATATTTTTAACTATTTTAATTTATTAAATTTAATGTGGCTATTGGATAAAAAAATGGTTAGAAATAAAATTTAATGAATTGTTAGTGTAGTTATTGAATATGAATTTGAATAAAATATGAAATAACTAATTTCGAAGATTCTGGCGATAACAAGTATTGAAATAAATTATATGTATTGACTATGTTTATAATCAATAAATGAAGTTGAATAATAAATGTGAATTATTTAGATAGAAATAAAATAATGTCGATAACTAAAATTTATGTGAAAATTTAGGATTTATTAATATTGATTTATCGGGTAATTAAATTGTTTAAATTTATGTTGAAACTATATAAATAATGGAATTCTAGATTTAATGAGAATGAAAATGGCATCGAATATTGATTCAAAATTTATTTAAATATGAATGGAGATTATTAACATTTAAAATTGGATTTAAATGTGAATAATTAAAAATTGGAAATTTTATATTTTAATTGACGTGTAAAAATAGCCATTTTGATCACTATCTCGGATTTCAACGAAACTAGTTTCATCGGATCTGTAATAGTGAATTTCTGTAGGATTTCAAGTTTCGTAACGGTCGGACTTGTCGTTTGGCCGTGCGAGCTTGAAACGCGTATAAATAAATTTCGGAATTCGATAAAATAATTTGACTTTGAAAAGCTATCTTCTGCATACTATCGAATTAGGCCTCGAGACTAGTTCCATTATGTTCGGAATGAAGGTGAACCATTATAAACGCTAGGCGGCACGCTTCGTTTGGAGCTCGAGAAAATTAGGACGTCTTAGGCTAGATGTTTTCTAATTTAAATAATATTATATATAACCCAAACACCCCTATTCGAACGAGTTTAACCCACATCCCCTTCTTTGTCGTATCTCGCTCCCTCCCCTTTTTCTTCTAGTCAAGATTGCGGAAAAAACGCAACTGCTTGAAAAAAGAAAAAAAACAAATGGAGTCGCGTATCGCCTAAGGAGGTCGAGCGACCCGAAGCGACGGCCAGGAAGAGGATTGTGCGATGGCAATGAGGAGGCTCACGTATCGACGTCATCATGTTTTAGGGTTTCGCGATATTCTATGACTCGCACACGATGGTCGCGATGGATTGGAGGGGCGCAGGGCTCGGAGCCGGCGACGGCGGCGATGACCTAGGCTGGCGATCACGTTTCGTCCTTAAAAAAATGAGGAACGAGGGCAAGTCGTGATTATTGCCTGAAGGAGAAGGCGATGCCGTGCCTGATTTCATACGTGACTGGGAGGAGGTAAAGAGAGGTAACGTGTTTTTATTTTATTTTATTTTATTTTGTAGATTAGTGTTATTAAAATTTAAATTATATCGATATTAATTAAATCATATCCTTTTCATATGAGATCCGTTTCGAGCGAAACGAATCGCAGGGGATTCGTATCATCGTTGTCTACAGCTCGAAGTGGAAATTGTAATTTATTTAAAGCTGAAAAAAATATCAATTTCAAATAAAAGGTGAGTGTTTATACGCTCACGATTGACTAGAATGTTTTTATGTTTATTAAATTTGAAGTTATGATGTGATTTAAATTTATTGTTTGTTGTTCGAAATTTAATTGGTATTTAAATTTGACATCTGAATTTTATTGATAAAATTTGAATTGACAGTTAAATTGAATTAGAATTAAACTGCTTGTAAAATTCCCGATTTTTGATAATTGGTTTGATTGTTGTGATTATTGTCTGTTTGGATGATGGATTGAGATGGATGTTATTGATTGATATTTTGGATGTTTATTTATTTTATATATATCATGTTATCATCCTGTATATTATTTACAGTATACAAAACTATAAATTTAATTATTTCGAATAAATTAAGAAATATGTTGAAATGATATATACCTATGACATTTATTTTGGATTGAAATGATATATATCCATCCCTGGAATTAAATTGAAATAACTGATTCACTTGGCCATAGGATAGAGAATTATATACGGAAACCGGATTGGTTAAATTAAATGATTTTTAAATATTTGATTTGATATTTTTTTTAAATGATTTGATTTAGGAAATAAAAATCATATTTATGGAAATTGAATTATTTTCGAACTGAAGCTCGAAATGTTGAAATTTAAATTTAGTAAACAAAATTGTTTGATTAATCGAAGTTGAGGTTTTTAAGTTATAATCGAAATATGATGTGAATTTCAAAAATTGCTTTGTTTTAAAAGAATTGGACTTTTATTCGAACTTCAGATATTGCTAAGTAAAAGTGATATAAAACGATATTTCGAAATTGAGCTCGAAATTTAATAATATTTGAAGGTTTGGATTTTTAAATTGGATATTGCATGAAAATTTGATTAAGTATTTTGAATCGATATTTTAGAAATCGAACTTGGAATTAATATAAATCGAAATGGTTTTAATTTGGAATTGGAATTGAAATTAATTTGAATTAGATTTTAAATTGATTTGGAATTGGAATTGAAATTAATTTGGAATTGGAGTTGAAATAAATTTGGAATTGAAATTGAATTCGACTTGAAATCGAGATTGAATCGATTAAATTGAAATGGAAATTGGAATTGATTTGAATTGGGAAATTTGGAATTGAATCGGTTTGACTTTGAATTTATTTTCAAATGAATTATTTTAGTATAAACGGTTTAAAATCTATATTCTTTAAATATTCAATTTATTTTGATTTTCCAAACTATTTTACTATATAAACCATTTTTAGTACTCAAATTATTTTCTATTAAACTATTTTAACTATTTATTTTAAAACTATTTAAACATTTTCTAAAAATTCAAACTGGTTAAAAGAGTGGAATGTTTATATTTAAATCTTGGATTTAAATGCGAATTGGGTAAAGTGAATTATAACCAAAACTGTAATTCGAATCAAGTTTTGAAGTGAAATCGATATATCGAATTGAATTAACATTTTGAAGTAAAATATGATGATTTCGAAATAGATTTGATTTTTGAAGCGAATATGATGATTTCGAAAAGGATTTGATTTTTTAAGCGAATATAATATTTTGATATCAAATATGAATCGTTTTCGAAATGTAAAAGAACCAACCGGTGTGTAAAACGACGTTTGATTGTTAAAGAGACTGGGACCTCTTATTGGCATACTCTCTGTCAATATTGGAACCACTTTGACAACCGTGTACGCGGTGGATGATATCCAGAATATAGTGGTTGAATTGGTGAACGTTTACTGGAATGAAGTAAGAGAACGATGATGGATAACCTTGACACTTGCGTCATAATTAAAATGACTAAAACATGAGCCTATGTCTGGCCAATAAAGTTAGCTACCTCTTGCGACTTTGATCACTCGTACTACTATCATGATTTTGTACTCGATGGGTGCACCCTTTTGTTCGGATTGATTATCGCGGTCGGCCACGGATGGGTTACGACCAGGCAGAAAGGGTAAACTGGTAGAATCCTACCATGGGCATTGCCTCACGTGCCTTGTCATATTTATCGTTATGCGAACCCATTACAATTTTGGTTTACCTATAAAAATATGTTAAGCTGGATTAATGTAAAGCCTTAATGCTATTTTGATATTTATTTTTACTAATAGACATTATCTATTATAGCGTATACTATTATATATAAATAGTTCAATGGATCCTTAAGAGATGGAAAATCCTGTAACATCTCTTAAGTTATTGCACGCACGTTATACACTGGATAGGAGATGTAAAATCCCGTAAACATCTTTGACGCTGTTACACTCATATTTATTGATATTGATTTGACTTAAATAAGAGTATTTTAGTCCTGACTCGGGTGTTTTGTCTTTTCATTACGCTCGAGTCGGCCCTGAGTTTTTCAGCACAATGAAGATCGTTTTTTGGAGGACGGAGATGAAGATTTGGTATATTATTGCTATTATTATTTTCTGCATCATGCTATTTTGCTGCATTGTTTATTTATCCCTGATGTATACATATAACTCTGATAAATGTTGTATAGATTATAATCAAATATATAATATAGACAGCTTCATGAACTGTTATTTGATTATTATATTTTATCGTTCCGCTGTGAGATTTTGTGTTTGTTTTCTTCTTCTTTCCATATTTTTCTTATTTATCCCCATTGATTATCTACGTTTCGGGTTGTTTAAGTTGGACATGTGTGGATTATTGTCGATTTAAACCTTCCGAAATGTGGGTCCTCACAATTTTAAATTTATAAACCATTTTAAATATATATATATTAATATATAAACTATTTTTAATATGTAAACTATTTTAATCTATAACCTATTTTTAAATCTAAACTATTTTTACTGTATAACTATTCCAATATATAAAGTACTTTCAATATTCAAACTATTTAAGTTGGAATTGTTATGATTTAAAGTGATGTGATTTCGAAAGTGAATATGATTTCGAAAGTGATATGATTTTGAAATGAATATGATATTTTGATATGAAGTATGAACTGTTTGAAATGAAAAATGACCACGGTGTGAAATAAGCCTTTGGTTGTTAAAGAGACCGGGATTGGATATTGTCATACTCTCCACCAATACCGAAAACCACTTCAACAACTGTGCACATGGTGGAGAATCCAGAACGAAGTGAGATGGTTTGGCGAACGTCTATATGAGGTATGAATGTAGCCCTGACCCCCTCGGGTCAGCTTGATGTGACTAAAACAGGAGCCACGCCAATCCAAGTGATGTCGCACCTCCGACCGAGCATGCTTCTTCGATACCATTATATTACTTTGTGATTTGATTGGGTGCACCTTTTATTATGGGAGTGTCTCTCAAGGTGGACGGTAGTAGCTGCTATGCGTTACCACCAGTCCAGATCTACAAAACGGTAGTATCCTACCCTGGGCATTTCCTCGCGTGCCTTGTCACATGCCTTATCGCACCCATTACGAGTTTGGTTAGTGTCGTACCTATAGAGTGCTCCTTGATAGCCTACCGGTTTGGTGGAGTTTACAGTACTGTATAGACTACAACATTTATATAAAATGTGTTAAGGGGGATCTGGGTAACGCCTTAACGCTATTTTAACATTTTACTTTACCGATAGACATTATCTATGTAGCATATTGTACTATGCTCGTAGATAGTTCCACAGATCCTTAGAGGATGGAGATCTCAAACATCCTTTAAGTTATATTGCATTTCACTTAAACATTTCACTTGAGTTGATTTACTTGCACAAGAATGTTAATCCTAACTCGAGTGTTTGGTGTTTTTCTTTATGCTTGGGTCAGACTGAGTGTCACAGCATTTGAGACTCACCTTCGAAGCTTGGAGCTTTGCTTGGAGATCTATCTTTCATCTATTTAGCTTTCAGTTATTTCCAGTTGTTTATGTTCAGACTTGTAATTTTCTTTTGTATTGAGACTTTTCTGTATTGGGTTTCTGTTGTATTTTGTTTTAGACTCTGATATTTCTGTAGTAGCTTCATGAACTACTATTTTTCTATTCCGCTGCTTATTATTGTAAAATCTGTGTCTGTGATTCTATGATTGATTTATTTACTGTATATGCTAAGTTTTTCCAATATAGAAATTAACAACATGTTTTTTTGAGCAATTCAAGTCTGACATGTGTGGATTATTGTCGATTTGAATGGTTCGAAATAGCGGGTCGTTATAGTTGGTATCAGAGCTCCGGTTTAGGCAAAACTTAGCATATGGAGTAAAAAATCAATAGAGATAGGTTAGTAATACCCTAGAATGAGTAAAACTAATTACAGAATCATCTTCGTTCGAACTGGAAATTCTTTGTTAGGATTTCCTTTGATTAGGATTTCTTTTGAGTTTTGGAACTTTACCTTTGTTCTAAAATCTATTCTTGTCTTTTCCTGTTCGTGTTCCTTTTAATACTAGAGCATCCTATAGCTTTATTTCTGTGGATCTCTGCAATAAATTTGAGCACATCTTGCAACCTCAATTGGCAACTTCATCCTTATCTGTGACTAATCCCATTGGCGGCCCCGCCAACCCTAGTATGATTTGTAAAGGGGTGAAACTCCTTTACAACTGGCATCGATTCAACGGAGATTTCTATATCCTCGGTTTTGATGCAATTGATATCTTACTTGGGGGTAATTGGTTAAAGTGATATGATGCTATTATTTCTTACAAAGTCTGAACAGTTTCTCTAGTAGACGACCATGGTAATTCTCTTGTGATTGAATGTCGATTGCCTCAGGATTATACAGGCAGTTTTATCTTTTTTCTAGATGCTCGGCCTAGTTATCTTGACTCCTCCCCTTTTGTCCAACTATTTTCGGTTGTCTTTGGTGAAGTCACTTCTCTTCCTCCCAAGCGGGAAATTAAATTCCACATCGATCTTATTCCTTGAGCTCGATCTTGCTACCATTTTCACCATCTTCGTGTTGCCGAGGATAGCATTCTCAAGACAGCTTTTCGAATGGAGAATAGTTTCTATGAATGGTTAGTCATGCCCTTTGGATTAACCAATGCTCCTGCCTTCTTTGTCGATCTCATGAATAGCATTTTCCACGATGTTCTCAACAAGTTTGTCCTGGTTTTCGTTGATGATATTCTCGTCTTTTCTAAGTCAGAGAAGGAACATAAATCTCATTAGAGCTATGTTCTCCAAACTCTTAGGAGCCATCAGCTGAAAGCCAAATTTTTTAAATGCCATTTCTGGAGGGACGAAGTCTGATTCTTTGGGCACATTGTTTTGAAAATGGAGTCTCGGTTGACCTGGTTAAGGTCGCCACGATTAATGTAAGTCTATCTATCTTTCCTCTCTTGTAATTTAATTATCTTATCTTCCTTTCGAGCCTATCTTCTTAGTTGGAATTCTCTTTGATTAGAGATTTGAAAATTAAATTTTCGGTGCTTTTTAAAAATTTGGTTTTCAAAGTTTTGAAAAAATATATTATTTGGAAGTATTTTCGAATGGAAATTGTTTCCAAAGAATTTAAAGAAGTAAGTCAGTACTCTCCTCTTTTGTCGTTGGAAAATAATTTCGATGATGACTGCAGCATCATTGACATTCATTTTCGAGTGTCAAAGTGGGAGACCACTTAGTAGTTTTGCTACACTTTTGTTTTGGATTTGATTTGAATTTCTTGAATATGATTTGATGTACAATATATGTATATATATATATATGTATATATTTATATCAAAATGGTTTGAAGTGAAACCGAAAATTTAACTCTTAAGTTTTATGTTATGTGATAGTTTTTAATTATTGAAATGAAGCAAAATTTTTGAATTAGAGTGTCTAAAATGAGAAATGGAATTGAAACAACTTGAAACAATTGAACTAGAATAAAAGTTTATTTGTATAATACTCAATTGCATTTTAAAACATATATAACTTACCTGAAATATTCTAAAAGTTAAAGTGTTAATGTGAATATGTAGTTGAAGGTTATACAAGAGAAATTTAAGTAATAAAAATGTTCAAACTAGATTTTTGCTTAATAGTAATGTTGTAAATAAAAGGAAAATTTGTATAGTGCTCAATTACATTCGGAAACATTAATAAAACCTACCTGGAAGAGTTTGAATGTAATGAGAATATGTAATTGAATAGCATACAATATAAAATGTAAGTAATAAGATGTCCAAAAATGAAATTTATATGATTTTGAATTAATTGTTGTATCTGGTACTAGGTATTTCGAATCTATCTTTCCTTTCTATTGCTTCTATTCTCCTATCTCGTTCCTTTTCGGAGACAAAAAGTATTGAGTGGGGGTGAGTGTAACCACCCGAGAATTTTAACGATTTTTATAATGTAACTAACTAAATTTTTCCTGAAATTAAACAATAAAATTTTAGCAATGAAAATTTGATATTTGGTATGCGTCTATTGAAGCATAGCAAGTGGCGGATTTTCATTGGAAATATGAAAGTTTGTTTGGTTAAGAAATTTCAAATTTAAGAATTTAAAATCAGTTAAATTTGATGGAAATAAAATATTTTTTAATCTAAATATTTTTATATAAGAAAAATGTATACTATTTTCTGAGTGAAACGTATCGTTTCGCCAAATTTGGACTGCTCTAACTCCGTTTATCTTATTTTCGGCTTTTTTACCAGCATTTTTGGCAGCGAAAATCGAATTTTGATAGGAAGGTCGTATCTCTCATATCTGTGTATTATTCTATTCGTTCCGTCGTGCTGATCTCCACAGTATATTCATTTGTGTGTTTCGGTGTCCGGTACGCGGCCAAATATGCGAAACGATTTGCCGTATCGATGCCGCAATTGAGCCTTTTTGGTTTCCTCTGTCCTTCCATTATCCACCGTTTGAAAACTAACAGCCATTTGCTTTTAATAATTCCTGAATTCGCGTGCTTGACTTTTCCATTCCTATTGTTATATATTTATATGATGGTTCGGTTCTCTCTCTTCTCTTTTATTTGCCATATAAAAAAATAAAAATATATATAATATAAAGATTTTATTTTAAATATGTGAGTAAATTTTAGATTTTTAAAATTATATATTTTATTTTCATCGATCTCGAGTCCACCTTACTTTGCTTTGGGATTGTCATTTGGATTGGTCGATTGTCGAGTTCGTGATTCAATTCGTAGCTTGTTTGTGTATCCTGTTTTCATAGCCTCGAAGGGTGAGCGATCACTCACGATTAACATTCTTTTGTTAGTAAATTCATATTTACATGAAATGACGATTGAAATATGTTGTTAAATTTAAATTGTTAGTTATTTAATTGCTGAATATGATATGTTATCATTTAAAATTGTTAACCTATGTTAATTGACATATGACACTATTACCTGCTAGTATATATATTAAATTATAATTGTTAATGATTATATATGCTTGCAATTAATATGTTATGCTATATTATTCTATAGTTCTCACTGCAAGTTCCTTGTTAGTTTAGGAATTCCCTATTGGTTGAAATGATACATACCCGAATGATTTTATTGATTAGGAAAATCGTTATAGGTTGAAATGATAAACCCAAGCGACTTTATTGATTTTGAATTTTGGGATTGCGGGTTGAAATGATATATACCCGTAAAATTTAATTATTGCGGATTAAAATGATAAATATACGTACCACTTGACCATAGGATAGAAAACTATATACGAACATCGTTGGTCTATTTTTAAATGATTTTCAGAATTTTGAAAAGAAAATATATGTGTTTAATAAATATTGATTTTTAAAATATTGATTTGTTTTAAAATATAATATATAGATATTTAAAAAAATATAATATATAGATATTTTAATTCTAATATGTGTGAAAAAATTAGATTTTTTTAAATTATATGTTTTGGAAATTTTAAAACAGGAAATTATTGTCAAGGACAAAATTTCTCAACGTTTTTGCCTCAAGGATAGACCTTCAATATTTTATCCTGAAGGACAACTTTCTTTAGATATCAGTTTTTAGTCATTGATAGCAGGTTTTAGGTATCAGTTTGTAGTTATCAGTAGCAGTTTCTAGGTATCGATTTTTAGCTTGGTAGCAGTTTTGTTGTCCTTATGAATAATTTTGGAAAATGTTTGTCCTTATGAATAATTTTTAGGAGAATATTTGTCCTTGTGGTAAAAATATTGAGGTTGTGTCCTTGAGGCAAAAAATATACAAATGTTTGTCCTTTAAATTAATTTCCCCATTTTAAAATTATAAGTTAAGTTCTGAAAATATTAATTTTAAGATTTTACTTATAACTTTATTATTTTTAAAATATATAAAATAGGATTTAAAATAGATTTAATAATAAGATTTGATTTAATAAAAAATTAATATAATAAAATTTAATTTAATTAATATATATAGTATGTTTTAAACTATTTATTTAAATTTATCTTAATATTTTGAAAATAGATTTTTGTAATAACTTTAATAAATTAAGGTTGGAGAGATGAATTGAAATTGATTTGCAATTTTATTTGTTTAAGAATTGTAATTAAATAAAAATTGATTTAAAACTTATTAATTTTGAGATTTTAAAGATTTAATTTTTATAACTTGATAACTGGATTTTGATTAGAGGTGATTAAATGAATGTTTTCAAATTTAAATAAAATTGAAATTGAATATTTAATATTGCTTTAAATTTGTAATTTGAGATTTTATTTAAATGTTATAAAAATGCCTAAGTGAATATTTTCAAATTTAAATAAAATTAAAGTTGAATTTTAAAATATAAATGAAATTTATGGAATTGAGTTATTGTAAACTATTTGAATATTTAAACTTTAAAACCTATTGAATTGGAAGTGGTTTAAATTTGTAATTCAAACCTGGATGAAATCAATTTAAACAAAAATGGTTTGACGAGAATTTGAATCAAACCTTTAACCTTTTTAATTGAAATTGTTGAACTGAGATAGATTTAAATAGAATTTTGGAACTAAAGCTGATTTGAATTGATTTGTGAAATTAAAAGAAACAATTCTAATTTGAAACTATTTTCGATATAAACCTTTTAAATCTATAAACTATTTTAATGTATATTATTTTAAATTTTTAAACCATTTTAAATATATATATCTATATATATTTTAATATATAAACTATTTTAATCTATAACCTATTTTTAAATATAAACTATTTTTAATGTATAACTATTCCAATATATAAACTACTTTCAATATTCAAACTGTTTAAGTTGGAACTGTTATGATTTAAAGTGATGTGATTTCGAAAGTGAATATGATTTTGAAAGTTATATGATTTTGAAATGAATATGATATTTTGAAATGAAGTATGAACTGTTTGAAATGAAAAATGACCATGGTGTGAAATAAGCGTTTGGTTGTTAAAGAGACCGGGATCGGATATTTTCATACTCTCTACCAATACCGAAAACCACTTTAACAACTGTGCATGTGGTGGAGAATCCAGAACGAAGTAGGATGGTTTGGAGAACGTCTATATGAGGTATGAATGCAGCACTGACCCCCTCGGGTCAGCTTGATGTGACTAAAACAGGAGCCACGCCGGACCAAGGAGGTCACACCTCCAATCGAGCATGCTTCTTCGATACCATTTTATTACTTTGTGATTTGATTGGGTGCACCTTTGATTATGGGAGTGTGTCTCGAGGTGGGCGGTAGTAGCTACTATGCGTTACCACTAGTCCGGATCCGCAAAACAGTAGTATCCTACCTTGGGCATTGCCTCGCGTGCCTTGTCACATGCCTTATCGCGCCCATTACGAGTTTGGTTTGTGTCGTACCTATGGAGTGCTCCCTGATAGCCCACCGGTTTGGTGGAGTTTATAGTACTGTATAGACTACGACATTTATATAAAATGTGTTAAAGGGGATATGGGTAACGCCTTAACGCTATTTTAATATTTTACTTTACAGATAGACATTATCTATGTAGCATAATATACTATGTACGTAGATAGTTCCACGGATCCTTAGAGGATGGAAATCTCAAACATCCTTTAAGTTATATTGCATTTCACTTGGACATTTCACTTGAGTTGATTTACTTGCACAAGAATGTTAATCCTAACTCGAGTGTTTTATGTTTTGCTTTATGCTTGGGTCAGACTGAGTGTCACAGCATTTGAGACTCACCTTCGGAGCTTGGAGCTTTGCTTGGAGATCTATCTTTCATCTATTCAGCTTTCAGTTATTTCCAGTTGTTTATGTTCAGACTTGTAATTTTCTTTTGTATTGAGACTTTTCTGTATTGGGTTTCTGTTGTATTTTGTTTTAGACTCTGATATTTCTGTAGTAGCTTCATGAACTACTATTTATCTATTCCGCTGCTTATTATTGTAAAATCTATGTCTGTGATTCTATGATTGATTTATTTACTATATATGCTAAGTTTTGCCAATATAGAAATTAACAATATGTTTTTTTGAGCAATTCAAGTCTGACATCTGTGGATTATTGTCGATTTGAATTGTTCGAAATAGCGGATCGTTACTAAAAACCTAAAAGAACCTTAACCCTAAGCCTACTCAAATCAATTTTGAGCACCCGAGAGTTTAAGGGGAAAACATAAACTTCGAGTCAGACATAAAGCCTGGTGTGAATAATACTATACATCCCGGTTATTAATGTTAAGTGAGACCACGCCGCTTAGCGAAACGGGTTTCCCCTCACTAACATCCTTTTAAAACATTTCTTTTGCAAATCTTTTCCTGCAACCCAAAACTGGTTAAATATCATAATGCATCATTTTGTAAACATACATATACGGTAATAAAAGAACTATCTGTTCAAACACTTTAGTTTTATTTGACTAACTATTAACCTTTGGCTGACTCGGGCTCACCAGACAATATAAACAAAGTTAATCTAACATCTGTTAGACACTCCTCTTTTGAATGGTCTGTCCCTAACTATCTGTTAAATACTTCTCTTCTGGATGGTCTGTCACTAACTTAATCATCTCCAAGGGTCACCTAATCCTAATGGTTTTGCAGGCTCACCAATAACCTATCTGTATACAAATATATATTCCCTTCTATGTGTATTCATAATTTTAGTCCTACCTATGACAAAGCCCTACACGCTGGAATTTTGGACAACAATTAGCTGGGGCCAATAGCTAAAGTATAGGACACGACCCTATACCAGTCTCATCTGGTATTCTAATATCTGAGTCATTTTCACTTAGGGATCCCTTCCCATAATTTTCCTTGAAAACCTTTTCAAAATGATTTAAAACCTTTAAATCAAACTCACACAAGGAAAATAGATAAACTCTATGCTTTACTCAAAATCATCTTTCCATGTATATACATATACTTTACTCAAACCTTGGTTGATGAAAACATATAAACAATTGAAAGTACCCCTTTCGACTCCATGGAAAGCATCTCTTTCGAAACCAGTAAAATCCTTCACTTATCTAGGCTGAAAGGCCAAAACCTTCCTTTCAAAACGATTCTTAAACTCTTTCGAAATCTTTGAAAACCATCCTTTCGAAAGCTTTAAAACCTTAGACATCATATCATAAAACACTTCAAAACATTGCCTTTAGAAAACTTTGGAAAAGCCTTCCATTTCAACCTTTTTGAAACCACTGGAAAACCACCCTTCGAAACCTTTCCTAAATACCTTTTGAAAGCAATAGAACATTAACCTTTTCGAAATCCTTTGGGTTCAATTTAAAACATGTGGAAACTTTTAAAAATCGACTCGGTCGAAAACATTTGAATCATGCCTTCAAGTAGAGAAAAAGGACCAGAAACTCATCCTTTTCCTAAGTAAAAAGTGATGGTATCAAAACCAACCTTTCGAAAGCATTGGAGACGTAGCTAATCTTTAAAGGCTAAATATACCCTTTCGAAACCATTGACTTCGAAAGGTAAAAAGGAGGCAGCTAGAGGTTTCGACCCCTTCGAAAGCTTTACTTAAAACAAAAGAGTGCAACCCATTTGAAACCTTCCTTTTAAAATAATTGACCCAGCCGAAAGCCAATTGAGTCGAAAGCTAACCTTTCGAAAGCAAAGCAGGCACTGCCTTTAGTTTTAAAACATAGCATATTCCAACCCCTTCGGAACCCAGCGTTTCGACTAAGTACCCTTCATCTTTCTCCAATGCGCTACGTACCGAGTAGCTTGATACCATTTGCATTGGATTCGAAACCAATGGCGGCGAAAGGTCTAGGTCGGAACCCCGGTGTCGAAAGTGGGGAACATGCTAAAAACATGTTATTTTTGTTTTTAACTTAAAAGTGAAAACTTTTCAACTAACCTACCATTGTTTGTCGAATTTTCATTGGTTTCTAAATCTTATTTTCAAAAAGTGCTGCCAACCTTTTCAGAAATAAACAATGATTTTATTTTACAAAATACCCCTTCTTCTTAAGTAAATATATAAAACATTTAAGTCTCATACCCTAAATAATTTTATATATTCATCAAAAAACTTAGGAAAATTCTCTAAAAATTCCAAAAAATCTATTTTAATATGTTTTTTAACATATATAAACTTCAAACCCAAGTAATTATTTATTTAGCCGTAAATAATTTAAAACCCAACAAATCATTTTCTTCACTAGAAAATTAATATAAAATCCACATTAATTCAGAAAATTATGAAAATTGAAACCCATATCTAAAACATCATTCCTGATCTACATTTAAATTTTCAAGGCATTTGGATGCCATTTAAAAGAGTTTTCATATCAAACATATCATAAAAACTAATATGAACATGCATAAATCATCAACAAGCATATATAAGCTTTTTAATTCAAAACTTGACATTATCATGCAAAATCATTTCGGATTAACCTTAAAACCAAAAACAATAAGAAAAATGGGATGTAGTAATCATTCACCTTAGTTTTGTGATTAAAGATGTGAGACTTGAATGATTTTGATGTTGATTAAGCTTCCCCTTTTTCTTTCTTCTTCTTACTCTTGAAAATGGTGGCCAGCCTCTCTTTTAAATTTAAATTTTTGCTAATGAATGAAGTGAGAATTTATGTTATGTCGTTTTGATTTACATATTAATATGGCACGGCCACCCTTGGTTAATTCAAATCTCAATCCCTTAATCATCCCATTATTTAATTTAATTTAGCTAATTAAATACCCTAAATGATGTTATAAAAATATGGGGTGTTACATACTTATAGAAAAAGTTTGGAATAAAATATTATTATGTGAAATGACCGAAACATCCTTACTTCATCTTTAAGTATACTATATTTTTTCAACACTTAACATCACCTTTCACTTTATAACTTTATGTCTTAATCACTTAAGTATTAAGTAAAATAAAATAAGACGTTTGTTTAGATTTGATTTTGACATATTTGTCTTTTAGTGCTTACTTTTGGTTAATGAATTCTAGAAATTTCTAAACTTGTTTAGAAAAAGTAATCTTATTTAGTGACTTATTTAATACTTACCCTATTTAAATATGTATACATATATATGAAAATAAAGGTGCATCAACGTTGCGACAGTTTTTGTTGAACATAACGTTGATTTTCGACAAAACGTTTTTACGGTCACATTTTGACGTTTTTTATAAACTATTTATTTATGTAAACAAAACTCGAAAATAAGTTTCTTATCATACTAAAATAATTAAATAAGTTTATTTAAGTTATAAAACCATATTAAATAATATTAAAATCTAATTGTAAAATAAGACGTCGATTTGTCAAAGTGCGACGAAATTTGTCAATCTTTATAAAATTATTATAAATGATTTATCATCTCTTTATAACTATTCAAAACAAATTATCATCATTTAAAATAACTATTAAATCATTAAATCTTAATTTAAATTCATAAATCTATTTTAAATGCAATGCCATTATCAGTGATGACATAAATACATTTAATTTCCAAAAATAAAATAATTAATTTTATTTCATATACTTGTTCAATTATAAAAATAAGCGTATGTATCCAGCTCCGTGCGCGACGTTTTTCGGTTATAGAGCTGGTTATCAATAAAACAGTTTTTGGCCATTTTATAGATTAAATTTAGAGGAAAATATTTTGGTAGATATCTATTCAAAATAAGACTAATATTACTTATTATCACTCAAAACAATATTATTTGTATTATCAACCTTTTATTTGAAATTTTTTAAGAAATATATAAAATTTATCAAAGTGATAAATTTGCAGGTCGTTGTAGAGTTCCCTGCTTAAAAGAACTTCGTCCCCGAAATTACCCAAAGGTTTTGCCCAAAATATTTATTTTAAAATCACACCCGTACGATGTATATAGATCATACAATATCTGATCGATCTTCTACAAATTCACAACTTTACTTCCGAACTAGTATTGATCTCTTGATCCTTTAATGCTGACTCTGACCACGCTTATGATCAAAACTTTAGTTTTCCTTGCATAGCCCTCAACTATGATAGAAAACTCAAGTATCCAACCATCAATCCTCATCAATCGTCGTCAAAAATCGAGCGATAAATCCTTTTTCGAGTAAGTTTCAAACACGTCAAAGTTCTGCACTCGAATCTTAGGTTAAATTATGCGACAAAATAATCCACATACTTCATATGAATTTAATAATCTTTCAAAAAATTTAATGAAATCATTTCATAAAAATTTCGTCCTTTATTCAGACTTTTATAAAGATACTTCTTTATACATAACCATTTTATATTTTTATTTCCAAATATTTGTACTTAAAAACACATTTCTTTTCAAAAGATAAATATCATTTTTTACATTTCTAAACATATCTTAATGGTTTATGGAAAACACATTTTCAAAATAATTCATTAAATTTCATAAATTACGATAAACTTCCTTTAACTAGTATTAAATGTAAAAACTTTCTTTATCAGTTAACACTCCTTTATTAATTAAAACTTTATATATATATATATATATATATATATTCTCCTTACTTATACCAGTTTTAATAGTTAAAAGTATTTACATACTTATTCAAATGTTATAAGTATATTTAACAAGTTTATTTTCCTTACCTTCAAAATATAATCAAAGAGATTAAAACAATTACTACCAAAACATTGTTACAACGAACTTCTCTTTTTGTTAACTATAATATTTTCTACCATTTTATAAAAGACTTCAATACTTGTTATTATCTTTAAAATCTCATTATTAAAGATCTAAATATACCCATAAGATTTTTCCAAAGTGTCATTTAAGGGTTTAAAAACAAATGTTTCTAAAACATTGTTTACTACAAACCCAAAACTATTCATTAATAATTTTAAATATAAAATTTAAAGATCAAAGCATACCCATGCTTATCAATTAAGATAATACACTTTGATAAAAATTAACAACCATTAATTAATTTATCAACGAATGATTCACATTATCCCTTTTAACTTTAGAAAAATATATTAATTGAGTAACTCAAAATGATACCAAGGAACTGGAAACCACCTATAGTATCGCATATTTCCTCAAGAAGGGAAATACTTAATAGAAGCGTTTACCATCTGAACACATCTTCTGCCCATTTTTAGTTACTTTCGAATCACTTAAATTAATTAATCATAAGATTGTTTTTCTTCTTCTTTTTTTTCGATTTCAAAATCCCTTTTTTAGAAATAATATTGTTATTATTCCTTTTCCAAAGATCATTTGAAATTCCATTCAAAAATACCGGAATTTTAATTCTCAAAAATTCCTTTATAAAGTACGTTTTATAAATCCATTTTACAAAATCAGTTATATAAAACATATTCATAAGATTTACCTATCTTAAATAAATTCCTTTAATCTTGGACCAATATTATTATTTATCAAATACCCCATAGTCAAATTGTGAAAGTAAATTCATGAAGTGTTCGTATTTAAACTTTTAAATTAAACAACCCATCAATTAATGATAATAACTGCGCATTTTCTTTTCCTTAATAAAATAATTATATTACTTGAAAATTTTTCTTTATATTCAAAATATAATCCAAGGTAAAATTATTTCATTTACAAATTTTCAAAACCAAAATCATTTGTATATATTATTAACAAATACGCGCTCATATATAATACTCTCAAACTCATTCTAAGGTGTTACTAACCCTATCTCTAATGAGTTACTTATCCTAGGGTATTACTAACCCTATCTCTGATGAGACTTCACCCCACCAAAGCCAAGGTTCTGGCTTAACCCGACGCTCTGATACCAAAATGTGAGGACCCGTTTCTTCGACTCTCGGAAATCGATACTACTACATCGTCGGTATTCATGTGCCGCAAATCCAAGTGCCAGAGAAGCGGATTCTCAAAGGTAAGAAAGAAAATAAAGACAGAACAGAATTTCATACGAATGGGATAACATATATTATTTCAACATAAACTTCACAGTGGAAATTTAAATACATTTATCAGAGCTAAACATGGACATTTATAAATTTCAAATGCGGAACACTATAGCACAAGAGTGTGGTGAAAATAGATAACAATCTTCAAACAAATCTTCTAGCTCCATGTTTTGAGCTTCATCTAGATTTCTTCTAAACTAAACCTACTACTAGGCTGCCCGAAAAAATTAGGGCACCCGGAGTTTAAGGGAAATGAAAATAAACCCCGATCAGTCATGTGACTAGTGTGAGAACTCAAAAATACGCATTTTGAAAACAAAAATGTATCTCATAAGACCACGCCGCACATACACGGAACTGGTTTTTACTTTATGATAACCAAATCTTTATTGTGTAAAAATAACATTTAATATTATTTTTAATTACTTTTCTTTGAAAACATTTGCAAGTAAACTTATTAATCTTAGTTGAAATTGTTACATTAATTAAATTCTAGCATATTAGCCATAAAGTAGATCTACAAACAAAATGGCAGGCACTTATTGGAGAATGGATTTCCATACAAATGACCAAACGAAGGGACTACCTTCTAGCAGTACATCTCTAGAGAAATGTACCGAGGTCCAACTAATGGTCCTCTACCAACACAAGACCAGCCGACCTCTTCCTAGATAGTACTAAATATGTCATCACCCTGGTCATTATCGACCTATCCGAGTGCTTGTTTACCATACACCACATTAATTTAAACCTGAACAACATAGCGGGTAGAAATATATATAGAAGGGGATGATCATACCCTAATGGTTGCAAACTTCATAGCCTTGCTGCATCTACCCATTTTCGGCCATTTCCGTGTGTGAGGCTTGAGGTAACGATTAACTTTCACATAACGCATCATCTTTCCTCTTTTGAATGCCACATTGCCATTCCATAATCACACAATTGATTTCTAAAAACGTATAACTCCTCAGCTCGTATGTCGCATGAAAGGGTGTTAAGCTAAGATAAGTTTCCTTCTCCGCCACCAAGAAGAAATAAGTTTCTAGAGATCAATTAATATGATTTTAAAATGCAACGGCAGATATTCGTCCATACAAATTCATTCTGGAACTAAATGAAACCAAATGCACTCCTCCTACCGCATCTTGTTTTGGGAATCATCCCTAGGATCAGTAACGACTAGTCCTTGCACTTCGAAGATTTTCATAACGGAGCACTACTTACCACCATAAATATACGGTATGGTAAATTTCACCTCGAGGGACTAGTGGCAAGTAGCCCTACATCATGATTATCTTCATCTTCAATGATCTTATCTTCAAAATGTTTTCCTTCGAAATGTAAATTGGGTCGAAGTGGTTTTTGGATAGTAATTACCCAGATCCGACACCGGTTCCTTCAAACCAACTATCGATAAAAGAGGTCAAGTAAATAGGTGAATAATATTTGATTTTCCATTTCTTTTATCAAAAAATATCTTTTAGAGATATAACTTTAAATTCTGCTATATATTGAATCATTAAACCTTTCTATTCAAATTCTTTGATTACTTAAACCATTTTAAATCTTGGAATAATTCTAAATCATTGCATCTTTTAATTAGGAAAATATTTCCAAAATCATTTCATTTAAATCTTAATGAAGATTTCTAAATTCAAAACTTAAAATTTTATTTAGTTAAAACATGCTATCTAGGATGTCGATCCAAAATCAGTAAATATTAAATGAGCAGAATCTATAGAAATCATCTAATTCTACTCAATAGCACTTCCCGTATTAAACAAATAATATAAGCGGAATTACGGCGAAACACCTTTTAAAATCCACTAATAGTACGAATTCCCTCTTCGGGCTATAAAAGTACAAGAAGATCATCTCTATACAAAAAAGTATTATTTAATTTAGGAAAATTTAAATCTCTTTATACTTAACTCGTTTCCGATATTTCGACCTTATCTATCCCTCGCTCAAGGAAGAGGCCAAGTGGGCCAGGGCACTGGTTTCTCCTAAACATCTCTTTAGTTTAAGCATCTCACATCTAGATCTCACGAATAGAAAAATCCAGTCTTCTCGTCGACTTTCAGAGCCAAGATTAAACCACTTAATTTGTAATAGCTTTTCTTTAAAAAAAATTTAATCAACTATAAAACTTCCAAATCACTATTAAAAAACTTAATTATTCATTTGAAAACATTTATAAAAATTTTGGAAAAGAATTGTTAAGTTTAAAGCTATATTTCAAAGGTTGTAGAAAAGTGTTGCTGAAAGTGTTACAAAAAGTGTTTTTAAGCTATATTGATCAAAACGACTTTTTATCATTTGAAAATTCATTTTTATAACTCAAATCGCTTTTGAAACATTTTAAAAGATTTTTAGAATTTATTTCATATTTTTAAACAAATTTAAAATATCATTTTTAAAGAAATCTTTTTATGAATTTTGAATTGCAAAACCACGATTTTTCCAAAAACTTGTTTTACTCATATTTCAAAATCTACTTATTGAAATCTTGATTTTCTTTCTTTGTTTGAAAACTATGGATATAATAGTTTGAAAATTCTTATCTCGAAGAATTCTGAGCTAAATTCTATTCTATATACTCGTTTGACTTTTATGGGCCAAAGTCGCGAACTGACACTACGTGATGCGCCTATTTTTGACTAAATTTTCCATTACCTTTCAAATTTCACCAAAACACTTTCATATGTTTATAAAATATTTCAAACCCATTTTAAAACCATTTTAAAGAGGTTTAACATTCCATATACACCAATTCATTTAATATAGAAAAGTGATTTCCTTTGTGCTTATCGATGTGTATTTTCGTGACTTGCATATATATTCAATATTCATATTAAACAACCAAACTTGATGATCAAACCATATTAAGTATCCATTGCAAATATCATATCATCATCCAAGAATATAATATAAGTAAGAGTTTCTCACTTTTAGTTACATGTTGCTAATTACTTTTTCAAACATTCATCAAGCAAACATCCAAATAGTTATGTCAAACATTTATAACTACTTATAATGGTTTAAAGTTAGAGTTCTCACCAATATCCAAACCGTTTCACTTCCTACCAACATTCAAACTAATCCACGCTTCACTAACTACTTCACACTCCATTTAAACATTAGCAAACAATTTCTTCTTTCTTCCAAGTGCTCGACCAAGGCTTCGATGGAGGTTGGTCAAAAGTATAGAGAAGAAGTGGTGGATTTTTGGAGTTTGACCTTGAATTCTCAAAACTATATTTGAAAAATAGGTCATCTTCTCTCTGGTTTTTGAATATTCTACTCTTTGAATTTGGAAACGTGATCAACATGAAAGTTGTAGAAAATTCTTTCCTCTACGGTTTAAATAAAAGAAACACTCAATTTCAATTTATTTTAAGGAAGTTATGCTCAAAAGAAGAGAGGGTATTTTCAAGTTTGTAAAAATGAAGCCCAAAAATGCACTGTAAAAAAGTGGAATTTTGGCATAGTTAGACTCAAAACTGAAAAAGTGCTAAACATGAAAGTTGTAGCCACCGGAATTGTAAATGGTTTGAAAAAGAAATATTTTATTTGGATCTGTTTTGAAGGAGTTATACTCGGACCAAAAAAGGTATTTTCGGCCTTTAAAACTGGGTCGAAAATGAGTTTGAAAGAATTGAAATTTTGATATAGTAACTCTTAGATTTTAAAGAAATGGTGTGAGTGAAAATTGTAGCCAACTCACTTATCTTGAATTCAAAAAAAGAATTACTCGATTTAGATTATTTTTGAGGAAGTTATGGTCGTGAGAAGAAGAGGTAAAATATGAAAAATAATGAGTTTGGTTTTGAGGCGAATTGATATTGGTTTTATTTTATATATGACGCAGCGGATTAAACAAAAACAAGGTAGATCGATGAAAGTAGTAATCGGTGGATTGAGAAATACTGAAATGCCCAAATTCGTTGATCCGAAGATACCGAATTCTAGCTATCTCTGACACGTTGATCGCGCACGATACCGTGAAGAGAGATCTACAATTCTTCGAGCGTTGATCAAGCGCACTTGATTCCGCGAATTGGCTTCAACGATCGAAGATTCGAGCGCACTCGAATGTCGAAGGTGGAGATAGGAGATTACACTCAACTACCGATTTAATTGAAAGCACAAAGCTAACAAACAAGAATTTTATTCAAAATGAACAACCTATTACAAATGGCACCACCGGCCTATTTATAGAAGTTACAACACACGCCACAAAAAATGTACAACTCATAGGTCGTCCACGACTTAAGACACCACGACCTAAAAGTAGACGACTTAAAAGAAACAGGCAACTTACGACCTAAACAAGATCATTAACGACTTAACACTTACACATACAAGCCATAACCCAGTATTCATTACAACACCTCCACGCGACCTAAAACATACGAGTTACGACTTAGCTAAGGTCGGCAACGACTTAACAACAGTATAACGAAAACAATATAACATATTACAACATAATCCCAACGACATACGACTTATAAAAGAACGACCTAAAAATGAACGGCATCTGGAGCGAGTGACCTAAAAATGAACGACATCCCCATCAGCGATCTAAAAGAAGCGGCTTCAGAAAAACTTCGCGACCTAAGTCTTCACGATCTAAGGCCTCGCGACTTATAGTGAACGACTTATCTCCCCATATCTTCCCACGACCTAGCATAGGTCGTAACTCGTTAATTCGTTCGAGCGCCTTTCCCTTTAGCTTGTTAACTCGCGGTTCTCCACTAGGTCGTTGCCGAGCTTCACTAAGTCACTGGAGCGACTTAAAGGCATTATTAGGTCGGTCACGACTTATGGCTTCGTTAGGTCGGTCACGACCTAGTACTTCATTTTGTATCCCTTCCTCGCGAACTTCCTTGTTAGCTCCCATGTTCTTAGGTCGTAAACGACTCATCATTTCCGAACGACTTAAGGTTTCGTTAGGTCGTCCCATGTTCTTAGGTCGTAAACGACTCAACATTTTCGAACGACTTAAGGTTTCGTCAGGTCGGTCACGACCTAATACTTGGCCTGCATCATCCTCCCCTGGTTGAGAGAAATTCGTCCTCGAATTTGCACCTTCCTCCTCCGCAACATACTCATCCCCATGATACGGAACTAAGTATTTGACGTTAAACACATCAGAAGTATGAACATTATCCGGCAATTCCAATTGATACGCGTTCTCATTGATTTTCTTCAAAAATTTTACTAGACCAATCTTCCGCGCTTTCAGTTTATTGTACGTTCCCATCGGAAAACGATCCTTTGTTAACACTGCATAAACCAAATCCCCTTTATTAAATTTAACACTCCTTCGCTTCAGATCTGCAGATCGTTTATACTTCTCATTTGCCTTCTCCAATCGTTCCTGAACGATTTTATGACATTTAGTCAATCCATCATCAAAATCAGCAGCTCTTTTAACTGTCCCCTTCGGTTGCGGTATCATTACTAAATCCAACGACCCTTTTGGCAAGTTTGAATACACGGCCTGGAATGGACTGAAACCTGTGCTACGATTTACCGCATGATTATGAGCGAACTCTGCTTGGCATAACTTCACATCCCAGCTTTTCAGATTATCTTTCACCAGACATCGCAATAAATTTCCCAGCGATCTGTTAACCACTTCCGTTTGCCCATCAGTTTGTGAATGGTAAGCGCTACTAAAATTCAGCCTCGTTCCGACCATTTTCCACAAACTTAGCCAAAAATGACTTAGAAATCTAGTATCCCTGTCTGAAACAATCGATTCAGGTAATCCATGAAGTCGATATATCTCTTTGAAAAATAACTGAGCAACATGAACAGCATCCGTCGTCTTCTTACAAGCAATAAAATGTGCCATTTTCGAAAATCGGTCAACCACCACATAAATGGAATCGTTTCCCCTTTGAGTTCGCGGTAACCCCAAAACAAAATCCATACTCACATCAACCCAAGGCTTAGTTGGTACAGGTAACGACATATATAATCCAGCATTGGTTGCAGTTCCTTTCGAAACCTGACAGATATGACATCGCTCCACAAACCTTTCCACTTCTTTCCTCATTGATAGCCAAAAGTAAGACTGAGAAATTAGCTGTAGTGTACGGTCTCTACCCACGTGGCCTTCTTCATGTAGTTCCTTCACAATCTTCATTCTCAAACTACAATCAGGTATGCACAATCGATTTCCTTTGAACAGAAAACCATCCACCAACACAAATTCATCAGCACTCCCCTCCTTAACTTTTTCAACAAATTTCATAAAGTAAGGATCTTCTTCAATCATCTCTGGCAATAATTCAAAACCTGTCACCTCAACTTTCATTGTTGTCAATAAATGATTCCTCCTACTCAAAGCATCAGCCACACGATTCGTTACTCCTGACTTGTGTTTAACAACAAAAGTAAACTATTGTAGGTACGCAATCCACGATGCATGTCTCGTTGAAATCTTGTCTTGCCCTTGTAAATGCTTCAACGCCTCATGATCAGTGTAAAGAACAAACTCTTTCTGAAATAGATAGTGTCTCCAGTGTTTAATAGCTTGCACAACAGCATAAAATTCCACATCATATGTACTATATCTCATTTTCGCTCCCGATAGCTTCTCACTAAAATATGCAATAGGACGTCCCTTTTGACTCAACACTCCTCCAATTCCAACCTTTGATGCATCAGTATGTAGTTCAAATACTAATTGAAAATCTGGTAATACTAGAATTGGTGCAGACGTCAGCAACTCCTTGATCTTCCCAAAAGCATCCCCTGCTTCCTCTGACCATGAAACTGTTTACCCTTCATACAATCTGTAACAGGTGCCATCACACTACTAAAGTGTGGAATAAACCTTCGATAGAATGAAGCCAACCCGTGAAAACTCCGAACCTCCGTTATCGTCTTGGGTTGCGGCCAATCTCTGATAGCTTCAATTTTACTCTAGTCCACCTGTATTCCTTCTCCCGATACAACATACCCCAGACATAAAACACTATGCGTCATGAACACGTATTTCTTCGTTGCAGCATAAAACTATTCCTGTCTTAATACCATCAACACTTCTCTCAGATGTTGCAAGTGTTCCTCTGCGCTTCCACTGTATATCAGAATATCATCAAAATACACCACTACAAACTTCCCAATGAATGGTCTAAAAATCTGATTCATCACCCGCATAAATGTACTCGATGCATTCGAAAGACCAAACGGCATGACCAGCCATTCATACAATCCTTCCCTTATCTTGAATGCCGTCTTCCATTCATCTCCTGGTCTGATTCGAATTTGATGATAACCGCTCTTCAAATCAATCTTCGAAAATATAGTAGCTCCGCTTAATTGATCCAACAAATCATCAAGCCTCGGCATCGGAAATCTATATCTCACTGTAATCTTATTTAACGCCCGACTATCGGTGCACATCCTCCATGAACCATCCTTCTTCGGTACGAGTAATGCTGGTACAGCACATGGACTCAAACTCTCCTGTATTCATCCATGTTTAAGCAATTCTTCCACCTGCCTCCTTAATTCTTCATGTTCCTTCGGACTCATTCGATAATGTGGTCTGTGCGGCAACATTGCTCCCGGAACAAGATCAATTTGATGTTGAATGTCTCTTAGTGGCGGTAACTCCTTTGGTAATTCATCTGGGAATACATCTTCAAACTCTTTCAACACAGGTTTCACTTCTTCTGGAATCTCAACCTCTTCATGACTCTCTCGTCCAATCAACAAAAATACTTCGGGCTCCTCTTCAACCTCCTTAACAAACTCCTTCAATGATAATAAAGTTTTCAACTCTTCAATCTCCTCCAGTTTGTTTTCCTCTTGTTGACACTTCTTTGGAACTAGAGTAATCTTCGTGCCTTCAAACATGAAACTATAACTATTGGTACGCCCATCATGTTGCACTGCTCTATCATACTGCCATGGTCTCCCCAGTAACAAATGACAGACATCCATATCTACCACATCGCACCAAATTTCATCTTTATATTTCTTTCCAATCGAAAAATTAACTCGAGCTCTTCGTCCAACTTTCACCTCCCCGCCTTTCCTCAACCAAGCCAACTTGTACGGTTTCGGATGTTTCTCAGTCTTCAAGGCCAGCTTCCTCACAGCTTCGGAAGAAATTATATTATCACAGCTTCCAGCATCAATAACAAATTTGCAAACTTTCCCCAGAATAGTACATGTCGACTGAAAAATATTGCTCCTCAACCAACTACAATCCTCCTCTTGCTTTGGTGTCAAACAAGACCTCCTCATCATCAGATTACAACCTTCGTCTCCTGACACTTCTTCTTCCTCCTCTTCAGGTAGTGAATTTGAACATTCAGCTTCTTCATCCTCATCCTCAACCTCCGCTATCATAGCTCGTTTCTTCGGCTTTGGACATTCATTGCTTTTGTGACCCAACTCCTGACAATTGTAACATTTGAAACCGTTGTTAACCTTTGCCTTCTTAGCCTCCTTCACCACCGGTTTACTGATAGGTTTAGAAACATTAGAACTTCCACTAACACCCTTCACTTGATTGTTGGAATTAGTAAACACACCACCACCTCGTCGTCCCTGCTTCTCCCAAGCCAACGCTTTCTGGTGTGCTTCAGCAACTGTTCTGGGATCAAACATGTTAACCATATCCTGTATCTGCATTCGTAACCCACCAACAAATCTAGCGGTTAATTGTTCCTCCGTTTCTATGATGTCATTTCTTGCAATCAATTGATAGAATTCATCAGCATAGTCATTCATAGTCTTTGTTCCTTGCCTCAAGTTTTGTAGCCTTTGATACATAAGCGATTGATAATTATATGGTAAGAATGTAGCTTTCATCAGTTTCTTCATCTTGTCCCATGATTCAACTTTTGACTTCCCCATCCGTTCGCGTGTAAGTTTGGTTTGCTGCCACCATGCCAAAGCTCTACCCCTCAACCTCGTAGCAACTAACTTCACTCTACGATGTTCTGGTACTTCCTTGAAGTCAAAAATCTCCTCAACATTAGATAACCAATCAAGAAATTCTTCTGCTACCATTCCTCCCTTGAACTCCGGTATTTCCATCTTCATCCCTGCGTCGATCATCTTCAACATCCCGATACTGACGTCGTTTCTGATCTCGATCTCGGAATTGAACACTTCCCCTGTCATCGTCAAACTCCTCCTCAAAATCTGATGTATATCGTTGTCTATCCCGTCCACCCACATCTCTTCCGCTTCCACTTCTACCACCAACATCCCTCCGATCTACATTCCTTCTATCACGATCATCATCATTTCTACTACGGTTATCAGCACTTCTATGATCATGATTTTCTCTCCTCTCCCGGTCTGAATGTGGGGAAACTCTACTTCCTCCATGGATTGATTCAGGTGAATTTCTTCTTCGACTTTGATTCAATTCAAGCATCATTCTCTCCAATCTACCAATACCTTCATTAAATTTTTCATGCATACGTTGCTCCATTTGATCGGCCTCTTCCCTTCGATACAATGCTTCAATATTTTGATGACGGTTTGCTCTTCTCGGTGACATTGTCAAAATTTCACAAACTCAAAACACAAACTTCAAAATTTTCACAACACTTAACTCGGCACAACCACTTCAAATTTTCAAGCTTCTCTTTTGGCGCGCTAACAACCACGGCCAAATTCAAACACTTTGCCAACTTTGATCCAAAGTGAAATGGATCGAAATCTCCAAACTCGTTGCAACTTCGCGATGAACACGATGAACACAACTTCAAACTCCTTGGCTCCAAGACTCGATTTTAGCTATGATTGGCTAAAACAAGCTCTGATACCAAATGACGCAGCGGATTAAACAAAAACAAGGTAGATCGATGAAAGTAGTAATCGGTGGATTGAGAAATACTGAAATGCCCAAATTCGTTGATCCGAAGATACCGAATTCTAGCTATCTCTGACACGTTGATCGCGCATGATACCGTGAAGAGAGATCTACAATTCTTCGAGCGTTGATCAAGCGCACTTGATTCCGCGAATTGGCTTCAACGATCGAAGATTCGAGCGCACTCGAATGTCGAAGGTGGAGATAGAAGATTACACTCAACTACCGATTTAATTGAAAGCACAAAGCTAACAAACAAAAATTTTATTCAAAATCAACAACCTATTACAAATGGCACCACCGGCCTATTTATAGAAGTTACAACACACGCCACAGAAAATGTACAACTCATAGGTCGTCCACGACTTAAGACACCACGACCTAAAAGTAGACGACTTAAAAGAAACAGGCGACTTACGACCTAAACAAGATCATTAACGACTTAACACTTACACATACAAGCCATAACCCAGTATTCATTACAACACCTCCACGCGACCTAAAACATACGAGTTACGACTTAGCTAAGGTCGGCAGCGACTTAACAACAGTACAACGAAAACAATATAACATATTACAACATAATCCCAACGACATACGACTTATAAAAGAACGACCTAAAAATGAACAGTATCTGGAGCGAGCGACCTAAAAATGAACGGCATCCCCATCAGCGATCTAAAAGAAGCGGCTTCAGAAAAACTTCACGACCTAAGTCTTCACGACCTAAGGCCTCGCGACTTATAGTGAACGACTTATCTCCCCATATCTTCCCACGACCTAGCATAGGTCGTAACTCGTTAAGTCATTCGAGCGCCTTTCCCTTTAGCTTGTTAACTCGCGGTTCTCCACTAGGTCGTTGTCGAGCTTCACTAAGTCGCTGGAGCGACTTAAAGGCATTATTAGGTCAGTCACGACTTATGGCTTCGTTAGGTCGGTCACGACCTAGTACTTCATTTTGTATCCCTTCCTCGCGAACTTCCTTGTTAGCTCCCATGTTCTTAGGTCGTAAACGACTCATCATTTCCGAACGAATTAAGGTTTCGTTAGGTCGTCCCATGTTCTTAGGTCGTAAACGACTCATCATTTCCGAACGACTTAAGGTTTCGTTAGGTCGGTCACGACCTAATACTTGGCATGCATCAATATATTTCAACATTATTTCTTTCTAATTTTTTTCCATGACTTAGAAGCCATTAGAGAGAAGAGGAAGAAGATGAAGAAGCTTAGAAAAAGAAAGAAGAAGAAGAATAGAAAGTGTGTGGAATTTGTGAAAGAAGTGGTAGGTATTTATAGAAAAAATTTGGAATAAAATATTATTATATGAAATGATTCAAATACCCTTTCTTCATCTTAAGCAAACTACATTTTTTTAACACTTAACATCATCTTTCACTTCATAACTTTATTTTTGAAATGGTACTTTATATACAACATGTCACTGGGACAACATATCACATGTTAATAAACGTTCGAATCATGCTACGCAAGTTTCGAACTTGTGACCTCTCGCACCAAAACCGAATCACTTAACCACTTAGATAATGGTGCTTGTCTCACTTCATAACTTTATGTCTTAATCACTTAAGTATTAAGTAAAATAAAATAAGATTTTTGTTTAGATTTGATTTTGACACATTATTAGTCTTTTAGTGCTTATTTTTTGTTAATGAATTCTAGAAATTTCAAAACTTATTTAAAAAAAAAGTAATCTTCTTTAATGACTTATTTAGTACTTACCCTATTTAAATATGTGTACTATATATGAAAATAAAGGTGCAACAACTTTTGTTGAACAATACGTTGATTTTCAACCAAACGTTTAACGGTCACATTTTGACATTTTGTTAAAATATTTATATATGTAAAAAAAACTTGAAAATAAGTTATCATATTAAAATAATTAAAACAAGTTTATCTGAGTTGTAAAACCATATTATATAATATTAAATCTAATTGTAAAAATACGACGCCGATTTATCAAATTGCGACGAAATTTGTCAATTTTTATAAAACTATTATAAATGATTTATTATTTCTTTATAAATATTCAAAATGAATTATCATCATTTAAAATAATTATCAAATCATTAAATATAGATTTAAATTCATAAATCTATATTTAAGTACGATGTCATTATCAGTAATGACATAAATACATTTAGTTTCCAAAGATAAAATAATTAATTTTATTTCATATACTTATTCAATTATAAAAATAAGTATATGTATCCAGCTCCGTGCGCGATGTTTTTCGATTATAGAGCTGATTATCAATAAAACAGTTTTCGACCATTATATCGATTTAAATTTCAAGGAAAACATTTTTGTAAATATCTATTCAGAATAAGATTAATATTACTTATTATCACTCAAAACAATATTATTTGTATTATTGACCTTCTATTTGAAATATTTTAAAAATAAATAAAATTTATTAAAGTGATAAATTTGCGGGTCGTTACATCTAGCCCCGCGGCGGGCTAAGACCATCATCCAAGTGAACTCTACACCACTGATAGAGCTACTAATTGTCTATAAATAAAAGAAGCATACCTATAGTAAAAAAATTCAAACTCTGAAAGACTAGCGTTGTACTATTCAGATCATTTGTAATCATCCTTAAGCTTTTCTAAGAAATCTTCAGTGGGGGACAAAGCCAATTAGATCTTGTACAGCTCCCTGCAGCTAGTTTGATAAAGCAACAAAGACTTGACAACAGTGGACGTAGGGTTCCTTCCTAAACCATTATAAAGTCTCCATGCCTTTGCAGTTGGCATCTTATTTTCTTATTACTTTCAACTCGGGCATTTTGCCTTCGGTTGAACCTTGTATCGAATCGTTGCTTCCAAAATTTGCTTCTGAACTTTGGGATGTTAGCTTGTGATGAAAAATCATGCTACCATTAGCGTAAAATATCATCAGCAATACTGTATGTGCATTGGTGGATGATTAGTTATAATGGTGATGATGGTTGGAGCTGGTGTTGATCAAGGTGGCAGGGAAACTGAGATAATCCTGATATCGATTGTAGGTTGCATTCAATGTGTTATGGAAAACCCTTGGTTTTAGAGTTATTATAGCCAAGTGAATTTTATATTAGTCCTGCATGTAATATGGTTACTATTTAGTCCATGTCACTTATACATTGCATTTTACGTGTATTCGCTACTTGATTGAGATATGAGTCATGGTATTGGACTCGTTGAGGTATTTAGAACTTATCGGCGGGGCTGATTAGAGTTATGATTAGAGTTATGTACTTATTATTGAGTCAAGTCTTATTGGGACTTATGTAAAATGAGTGGTTTACATCACTAGTGTATATGTGTGTTTGGCCTTGTATGATATGATATTATAGTATTGTGTGACCAATAATCAAGACTATTCGAAGGTGTAAATGAGAGTATATTGTAAAGTGAAAGATAGGTCTCTAACATTAAATGGTATTAAGCGTTCAGTGTTAGTGTTGTATCTCCATTACATGTGGTATTTTTGTGATCAATTTTAGTTAGATTTCCAAATGATGACATATTATTAGACTGAATAGGATAAATCCATCAAACTACTCATGTGAGCAATGTGGACTTCTCAGTGACAGATGCACACAAATTATAAGATTGAGTGCGTCCATCTGCATATGTAACATGATATTATTGTTACATAGAATTTGTATGAGCACATGGTTTGTATGATTTTGTATTTCCCCGATCCGTTGATATCATATGACACCACATGAGATCTGAATTATTAGACGTTCTAATGTAGCTTTAATTATGCTTGTGTTGTTTACTTGATTACACATGAGTTGTGTATTTTACGTGCTATCGGAGTTACTTAGTATGATGTATGAATGTTTGCTTAGAATGATGGACTACCCTTGTAGATGATTCTAGGAGTTTTGATACCTAAATCTAACTGCAAAAACCTGGCTCTTGTACAAAAACTAATGCAGTTATCGTTAATTAAATCATCAAAATAATTTCATTGTCATGTTGGATCATTAAAATATCACACCAACTTTATCATCATTTTCGTCAATAAGAGGGGCATCATCCACATTCAAACTCAAACTTTCTATTTGACTATTTGTGATGACCCAGAATTTTTGAGCATTTGGAATTGGATATTTAATTTATTTTAAATATTCAAAAGTAAATTATTAACTAGAATTTCAAAATATCAATATTTATTGGATAATTAATTGTAGAATTTAATTATCGAAATTCGGTGAATTATTGAATCTGCTGTTTTAAGCCAGTTAAAAATAATTTGAAGGCTTGTAAAATCTATATTGATAATACTGAAGGCAGTAGAACTTTTAAAATCAAATAAAAAGTGATTTGTTCAGTTTTCAAATTTTAACGTTTAAATTGAATTTAAAAATACCCTTCCGGGGCACACTCTTGGAATTCGACGAAACCAGTTCCATTGGATCCGTAATATTGAATTATTATCGGATTTCAAATTTCGTATTGATCGGAGTTAGTGTGTGAGTGTACGAGATATAAACGCGCTAAAAATTTAATTGATAATAATCGATTTGAAATTGAATTTTTAAAAAATAAGTGAACACTGTAGCAAGGCGTCTTCAACACGCTTCCTTTGCCTTCTCGAACACACCATCCCTTATCCTATTTCTTTCGAACACGAGACTAGTATCCTCTCAGTTCAAAATTTGAGAATAAATCAATGGCCGTCCTCTTCTCTTTCAAACAACCGGGTTCACAATCTCCCCTTCCTCTTTTATAATTTCCGCTTTCATTTCCTAATCTAAACCGCGATTTCCAGTTCGAGATTCAAAAAAAAAAGGGCTGAGCTTCGAAAATTAACGCCTTCAAAATAATCATCGCTGCATACTCGCTGTTCCATCAGCCATCATCGCGGCTCATCCTCCTCCTACGCGATATTTTCTACTGTCAAGTTGAAGGGGAAGGCTCGAATTCATTGCGACTTGGATCTGGAGCTCATTTCGATCGAGGGCAGCGAAGGGGGCTTCAAGTTGTTGGGAGTTCGCGTGGAAGAGTTGATTGGAGCCGCGACAGAAAAGGGGACTTTCGATGGTGATGTGCGACTCGTGAGCAAGGGCGGCGACCTGGGGCACTCGCGATGTTCGCTTGATTCGAGCAGCACGGGGAGGTGATTCGTGCAACGTTTTTGGGGTTCGTGTGGAAGCGTGGGAATGGTGCAGTGCTCAGAGAAGCTCGGCGGTCGGAGTCAGAGCTGTGATGGCGAATTTTGGTGGGTTGCCGTTCATTTTTACTTGGAACGATTGATATAGGTATTTAAATTTTTGCCCTTAATTTAATTCAATATATATAGATGGATCAGACTTTAATTCACAGTAAGGTATTAGTGAATTTATGCATATAGATATGTATCTGATTTACTGCAAGTGGTAAATAGGTATATGTATATATATATATATGTATGTGGGTAATTTTAGAAAATACAGGAATCTAAATTTTAAAACAGTTTTATATATATGAGGTTTTCAAGAGAAAAAGAATTAGTTTAAATCAAAATATAGGATAAAGTCTAATAAGTAAATAGAAATTAATTGTTTGATTAATTCAGATGTTAATAAATCCTATAAATTGTTTATTCAAGGTCAATAATTGGAAATCAAAGCAATATTGGTGGGGATGGCAAATAAATGCAAAGGTGAGTTAATCTCACTCAGTTAAATTTTAATTTAAATTTAATTGGTTAAATTTAAATAATTGATTGAATGATTGTTTGGACTGATTGATATGATACTATGTATAGTAGTGTATACCAATATATATATATTGGCATATGTATATATTGGATTTGATATTCCCGCATTATATAGCGGATGAGACCCTATGCGCCGCATAATAGCGGATGATATTTATTTAAATCCCATATACCGCGATATTCCACCTCGAAGTGGAATTGGTATTGTGCTAACGTCTGTGGATGCAGGGAAACAGGTTGGAGGGATCCAACTGGATTCCTCAAAAATTTATTTTATTATTCTGTGATCTGAATATTGACATCCTGTGATGATTTGATATTGGATGTTGTGGTTGATTGAATTCCCAGTATAATAAATTTTGAAAATCTATGGAATTAAATTTTTGAAGAAAATAAAGAATAATAATTTAAGTAAATTGGAATAAATTTAAAAGTGAATTGAAAATAAGATAAAATAAAGAGAATTGGAATTTTAGTAAATATAGGAAAAAGAAATTTAAATTTACGGAGGAGAAATAAAGATTAGAAAACTCAAAGTAATATTGGTTCAGAGAAATAAATGAATTACTTTTAATTTAATAATTTAATTTAATTAAAAGTGTAAATAAGGAATGTTGGGAATTTAAAATAGGAATTTTCAGTTAAAGGGGTTTTAACTAGAAATTAAAAATTAAAAACCCGAATAATTGTATTTGAAATAAATAAGGTAAATAAGGGAATTTTATTTCAAGATAAAGCAAATTTGAAATAAAATTGTAGAATTGGTCTAAATATTGAAACTGAGAAATTTTAAAGAGGAATGAGATTTTGAGATCTATAAACTGAGTTTATAGAGTGAAGCGGATTTTAATATAAATTCAAGGTGTGAATTTATAAAGGATTGTGAATCTGTTTTAAAAATAAACAGAGATTTATTTTAAAGGTTGTAAAAGAGAAGTATTTCCTGGACAGCCAAGTACATTCGTTTTAAAACAAATTTTAAATACTTGTTAAAAAGATTTATAGTTATTTAAAAATTATATTTTAGAAGATCTATTATTTCCAAATGTTAAATTTCAAAAGTAAGTATTTTTCAACCTATTATTGTAGTAAACATAAAAGTGATTTGGTAATGTTTTAAAAAGGAAATTTGTTTATATTTTTAAAATGGTTTTATTTTAGATATTTTTAAATATATATTTTAACTTAAGTATTTAAAGTAGTTTTCAAAGGGTGTTTTATAAAATATATTCATAATAAAGTGTTTTAAAATGATTTTAAAAACCTAAAATAGTTTTGTACTGGGCATTCCAGTGAAAATAAATATTTGGGAAATTATTCCGTGAGAGGAATATAGTTTGAAATTGTTTCCAATGGGAATTGAAATGAAAATAATATCTTGTGAAGATATTTTGAGGGATATAAATAATTTGGAGAAATTATTGATTGTTGATGGATGTTATGGATGTTAATTGATAGTTAAACAACCGACTATCAATATTGGCCAAATGCGCTGATCGTTTCGAAGAGACCGGGATCGAGTTTCCGTATACCGGGATTCTAGGTCTGGAGACTCGAATACCACTTCGATCCGGTTTGTACG
This sequence comes from Allium fistulosum, assembly GCA_030737815.1. Classification (NCBI taxonomy): domain Eukaryota; kingdom Viridiplantae; phylum Streptophyta; class Magnoliopsida; order Asparagales; family Amaryllidaceae; genus Allium; species Allium fistulosum. Next base: position 169,250,251 of record CM060904.1, on the reverse strand, counting down.
TTTCGTGTAACGTGTTCAGAGTCGAAGATGGAGCAGTGAAGTGCAAGGGCTAGTCGCTACTAATCCTGAGGATATTTCCAAAATGGATGTAGTAGGAATAGTGCCTTCGGTTCCGTTCGGACCCGGGACGGACTTGTATGGACGAATGCTTTCGTGACATCGTCAGGTGGAGGATGGGCATTCTAAGGAATATGTGCTATAAAGGTATCGTTTAGCCTCGAACCTCATCAACCGGGAATGACTGAAAATCAGGGGTTATGCAGCAAGGCTTCGTGGGTAGCCCCCACTTGAGAGTAAGGTCATCCCTGTCTAGATGTCCCTTTTATTTCGGCTTAGTGTTGCGGTTGCTGATCCCAACCGTGGGGTGATCTTATTTGGAATTATCCAGTAAGGGATGATTCCGGCCTTGTGTTGCAGGGGAGCGGGCGTACTCCTCGGTACTGTGATCTAGGCCACGTACTGTGACAGGTGGTACCCCAGTGCCTAGTCATTCGTTGGAAATCCATTCTCCCTACGCGCCTTGTACGAGTTTTGTTTGTATTACCCACTTTGTGGCTAGTATGCCGGAATTTAATAGATGTAACAATTTCGGCTATTTTAATAAGTATTTGTGAATAGACACTATTATAATATCAGAGGATTTTTATAAAAAGTGTTTTAGCTATCGTAAGGTAAAAACCCGACATGTTTATTTGTGGCGTGGTCTTACGAGATGCTTTTGTTTTCAAAGGATTTTGAAACTGTAATAATCAATTTGAGTGTGATTTTCTCACGCTGGTATTCCAGACTGACTCGGGTATTGTTTTATATGATGCTCGGGTCAGACCGAGTATTATAGGTTACATGATATGATGCTGTGGAGCTCAGGAGATGAGCTGGATGGCGAGACGTATCTCCCGTACTTGTTTATATATATATATATTCCGCTGTGTTGATTGTTGTACTCTGTTGTATTGAGGACATGATATGGTTATTGTCCAGTTGTATGTTATGTGTTCTCTGGTGTATACTCTGATGCTATATTATATAAAACTGATATAGTTTTGATTTGTGTGAAGATCTGTTAATATATATTATATTTTATTCCGCTGCGATGGTTAGATTCTGTTGTTGCTTTCTGTTTTCTCTTCTTCTACCTCTTCTTCTTAACTAAAATGGTTCGATTTTCCGGGTCTGGGAAGTCGGGTCGTTACAGTGGTATTAGAGCTTAGGTTGGCGATAACCTCGGCTCTGATGGGAATTTTGAGAGTATTAATAGATATGAGCGCGTATTTGTTAGTGAATATAAAATTGTTTTATATTGTGTTGATTGGTTTATTGAGTAGTTTATGGATTCTGGTCGATGTGTGGGACGCCACAACATTGATAGGGATCTCTAAACACTTGTATAGAACAATTCGACACAATATTGTTTTAAAGTAGGGTAAATGAAATAATTTTACCCAAATTATTTTTGTATAAAAAGACACGTTTTGTAAACTATTCTAGTTAATATATATGGTTGTTTGGATGTTAGAAGTGATAATATGGAATTATTATCATTAATATATGGAAACTTAACTAGAAATTGAAATTTATAACCAAAGCAAAGAATAAAATTTTATAATAAAATAAAATTTGAAATATAGATTACAAATGTAATTTATAAAATTGAAATAAACTTCATATACAAATGAGATTTGTACTTTAAAATAGAATTCCAGAGAAATATGGAAAATAAATCGGAATGGATTTTAAGTTTGGAATTTTGGGAAAGGTTTGAAATTCCTTGAGATTTGGAAATAGTTTTCAAAGAGTTTGAGGAAATAATAAGTGGTATTATTTCAGGAATATTTGAGTTGAGTTTGGAATCTGGAAAGATTTGAAATTTAAAAATATTTGAAATGGTTTAAAGAGATAAAAGCATTTAATTCTCTTTGGTCGCTGGAAAATAATTCTGATGATGATCGCGACATCATCGGTGTTCATTTTCGAGTTTCCAAAGAGAAATTGCTACCGAATTGTTTCAAATTGAAATTGTTGCGAACTGGGTTTGATTTTAAAATTCAAAAAGATAATGAAATTTACCAAAGGAGTTTGGATATAGTTGATTTCAAAAAGGAATTTTGAAATTTTGGAAATTTGTGTATACTCTGGAATCTTATTTTGGAATATTTATAGAATAATAATAATGAAAAATATATACTTGACTAAAATTTAATGTATAATCTGGAGTAAAGGGTAAAATGTGAATGCGAAAAAGTAGTCAAGATGGACTAAAAATAATTAATGTTTGGAATTAAAATTCATTGGTTAACTAAAGAATTAGTGAATGAATAAATGGATCAACTATTGTACTTATAAAGTGAAGTTGATATTAATAAGAAGAAATTGGGAAATTGTAATCCGGGAATTAAAATTTAAGTTAAGTAAATGAAAGTGAAGAAAATATATTTGAATTTAACTTGAAATAAGTTATATAAACTGAAATCGAAATTGAATTAAATTTGGATTGAATTGAATCAAAAGTCAGTTGTGTCATGAATGTTATTAAGTGGAATTAAATCTTTGCTTAGCAAAATCCAAAAATGGGGTGTAGCTAGGTTTAATTGGAAGCAAGCTAAAATAAATTGGATTGAAATAAATTCAGCTGGGTATAGATAATATTGAATGGAATAAAATTCTACTCAAACAAATAAATAACTTAAGTAAGTTGTGTGACGGTTATTTGATATATTGGTGGCTGAGTTTAATAAAATGGTTTGGAATCAAACTCTTTGGATATGGAAGAAATACAATGAAAGTTGTGAATAAATTTAAAATGGAATAGGTTAAATGTAAATTTAGTTGGATTTAACCTAAATGGTTCTAAAGCAGAAGTAATCATTTATTCACATTGATATTGTCGAATTGTATTAGAAAATGGATCGTTTGAGGCAAAACGAGGTTAAATAAAATTCTATGAATTGATAGAAAGGAAATAAAATTGATTCTGGAATCAATTGTAGTAAATGTGAGTTAATATAAGCAATATAATTGATTTTTAAATCAATCGTAATAAATACGTATTCATTTGGATTAAAATGAATAGAATGTAAGTAATGAAGTGTAAACCATTTAAATGGAAGCATTTAATTTGTGTTGGGCCTAATAAATTCACTTATGGAAGTGTTTAGTGAATATTGCTTATGTTGTATGTGTTAGCTAATGAAATTAATTGAAATGATAACAAACTTTGAATATTTGTCACTAACCTGTTTAAATTGAGTTAGTACAGGTTCGGGAAAACCGTTTGGCTGGATTTGACTGCGCTAATTGCTTAAATAAATAACCGCTTTGCTTAAAAATGCTAAAATAAGGTACGCTTACGCAAAAATTCAAAATAGGAGATATGAACTGCATATATTGATATATATTGTGATTTCCGGCCTGAGGCCGATGTATATATATATTTGTGCATCCTGCGATATCGCAGAAGTCCCTCCGTACAAGGGAGACTTTGCCAAAATTTTCCGTAAATTTTGGGAGAGATTTTTTGAAATTTTTGAAAATTTTCATTAACAATAAACGATTAAAATTTGTTAAGCAAAGAGAATTGAAATTGAATATTGGAATCTAATTCAAATGCGAATGTAAAGTAAAGTGAAATCGAAGGAACTAAAGAAGTGAAGTTTGCGAATAAACTGTTAATTGAAATTTAAATTAATTAGTAAGTGCAACTAATTAAATATTCGGGTGAAAGCCAAATTGAAATCAAATGGAATTGTAAAAGACAAGAGTAAATAGAAATGGATATGAACTTCAATAATGAAGTGAAATAAATCCAAGAAGTATATAAAATGTTTATCTTGAACTTAAGAAATGAATGGTGAGATTCTTAAGTAAATTCGGTATTGAGAAAATTATTCCTAGTGAATAATTGAATAGAAAATTTAACTGTAAATTGTGAAATGGGATAGTTGTGAATAAGTGAATAACAATCAAATGAATGTGAATAAAAGAGAATTGATATAATTGATAATCAATTGGGCTAATTACGTAAGGCGTACGTATATTATTTTATTCGCATAGCTATTTGATCCAGATGTCGAGCACAGAATTTCGAGGTGATTATACCGATCCGAGTTAGGATTTTTCACTCGATTTTCGACGGCGAACCTGGATATGGATTGTTGATTGATTCTGGAAATTCTCTATCATAGTTGGTAGCTATGCAAGGAGAATGACGGTTTCTGATCAAGAAACCAGATCTGAGTTCGCACTAGGAAGTCAGGTGGACGATACTAGTTCGGAAGTGAAATTGTGTGATCGATTGAGCGATCGAATGTAATATTGCGTACGAATGATATATGTGCATCGTACGGGCTTAAGTAAAACAAATATTGAAAATTTGTAAAGGAAAGTATAAAACGACTTTGGAATTGTGATTGAATACTATTGCTTAGTAGGATATACAGGTGTATAAAAGCAATGGATAAATTGGGATTTTTGATTTTAGAAGATAAAATTTAATGGCCCGACAAAAGGTATGTATTTGAATTTCTATATGAAATTTGATTGGGTTTTTGATTCAGCCACTTGTTTTTTTTGTTTTCTTTTTGAGATTGGGAGGCCGTAGAGCCATTTTGTAGTAGTACCGAGCTAGCCGCGCAAAGGAGACGCTGGCGAAATTTTTCTGGAAATTAGGGAGTTAGAAAAATTTCGAGAAATTTTGAATAATTTAAATTTGAATTCAAATTTGAATTTGAATTGTGAAGTAAAATTAAGTTGTTTGGGAACTATGGTTAAAAATGTGGACAGTTAGTTGAAGTGATAATCTTTAATAAAAGATTTGGGATGATAAATTGATAGAACTGTTTTCTTTAAGGGAATTGATTAACAGGGAATTGGAACATTCCTCCAACTAGTAATTTCGGGGACGAAATTCTTTTAAGGGGGAAGGAATGTGACGACCCAGAATTTTTGAGCATTTGGAATTGGATATTTAATTTATTTTAAATATTCAAAAGTAAATTATTAACTAGAATTTCAAAATATCAATATTTATTGGATAATTAATTGTAGAATTTAATTATCGAAATTCGGTGAATTATTGAATCTGCTGTTTTAAGCCAGTTAAAAATAATTTGAAGGCTTGTAAAATCTATATTGATAATACTGAAGGCAGTAGAACTTTTAAAATCAAATAAAAAGTGATTTGTTCAGTTTTCAAATTTTAACGTTTAAATTGAATTTAAAAATACCCTTCCGGGGAACACTCTCGGAATTCGACGAAACCAGTTCCATTGGATCCGTAATATTGAATTATTATCGGATTTCAAATTTCGTATTGATCGGAGTTAGTGTGTGAGTGTACGAGATATAAACGCGCTAAAAATTTAATTGATAATAATCGATTTGAAATTGAATTTTTAAAAAATAAGTGAACACTGTAGCAAGGCGTCTTCAACACGCTTCCTTTGCCTTCTCGAACACACCATCCCTTATCCTATTTCTTTCGAACACGAGACTAGTATCCTCTCAGTTCAAAATTTGAGAATAAATCAATGGCCGTCCTCTTCTCTTTCAAACAACCGGGTTCACAATCTCCCCTTCCTCTTTTATAATTTCCGCTTTCATTTCCTAATCTAAACCGCGATTTCCAGTTCGAGATTCAAAAAAAAAAGGGCTGAGCTTCGAAAATTAACGCCTTCAAAATAATCATCGCTGCATACTCGCTGTTCCATCAGCCATCATCGCGGCTCATCCTCCTCCTACGCGATATTTTCTACTGTCAAGTTGAAGGGGAAGGCTCGAATTCATTGCGACTTGGATCTGGAGCTCATTTCGATCGAGGGCAGCGAAGGGGGCTTCAAGTTGTTGGGAGTTCGCGTGGAAGAGTTGATTGGAGCCGCGACAGAAAAGGGGACTTTCGATGGTGATGTGCGACTCGTGAGCAAGGGCGGCGACCTGGGGCACTCGCGATGTTCGCTTGATTCGAGCAGCACGGGGAGGTGATTCGTGCAACGTTTTTGGGGTTCGTGTGGAAGCGTGGGAATGGTGCAGTGCTCAGAGAAGCTCGGCGGTCGGAGTCAGAGCTGTGATGGCGAATTTTGGTGGGTTGCCGTTCATTTTTACTTGGAACGATTGATATAGGTATTTAAATTTTTGCCCTTAATTTAATTCAATATATATAGATGGATCAGACTTTAATTCACAGTAAGGTATTAGTGAATTTATGCATATAGATATGTATCTGATTTACTGCAAGTGGTAAATAGGTATATGTATGTATATATATATGTATGTGGGTAATTTTAGAAAATACAGGAATCTAAATTTTAAAACAGTTTTATATATATGAGGTTTTCAAGAGAAAAAGAATTAGTTTAAATCAAAATATAGGATAAAGTCTAATAAGTAAATAGAAATTAATTGTTTGATTAATTCAGATGTTAATAAATCCTATAAATTGTTTATTCAAGGTCAATAATTGGAAATCAAAGCAATATTGGTGGGGATGGCAAATAAATGCAAAGGTGAGTTAATCTCACTCAGTTAAATTTTAATTTAAATTTAATTGGTTAAATTTAAATAATTGATTGAATGATTGTTTGGACTGATTGATATGATACTATGTATAGTAGTGTATACCAATATATATATATTGGCATATGTATATATTGGATTTGATATTCCCGCATTATATAGCGGATGAGACCCTATGCGCCGCATAATAGCGGATGATATTTATTTAAATCCCATATACCGCGATATTCCACCTCGAAGTGGAATTGGTATTGTGCTAACGTCTGTGGATGCAGGGAAACAGGTTGGAGGGATCCAACTGGATTCCTCAAAAATTTATTTTATTATTCTGTGATCTGAATATTGACATCCTGTGATGATTTGATATTGGATGTTGTGGTTGATTGAATTCCCAGTATAATAAATTTTGAAAATCTATGGAATTAAATTTTTGAAGAAAATAAAGAATAATAATTTAAGTAAATTGGAATAAATTTAAAAGTGAATTGAAAATAAGATAAAATAAAGAGAATTGGAATTTTAGTAAATATAGGAAAAAGAAATTTAAATTTACGGAGGAGAAATAAAGATTAGAAAACTCAAAGTAATATTGGTTCAGAGAAATAAATGAATTACTTTTAATTTAATAATTTAATTTAATTAAAAGTGTAAATAAGGAATGTTGGGAATTTAAAATAGGAATTTTCAGTTAAAGGGGTTTTAACTAGAAATTAAAAATTAAAAACCCGAATAATTGTATTTGAAATAAATAAGGTAAATAAGGGAATTTTATTTCAAGATAAAGCAAATTTGAAATAAAATTGTAGAATTGGTCTAAATATTGAAACTGAGAAATTTTAAAGAGGAATGAGATTTTGAGATCTATAAACTGAGTTTATAGAGTGAAGCGGATTTTAATATAAATTCAAGGTGTGAATTTATAAAGGATTGTGAATCTGTTTTAAAAATAAACAGAGATTTATTTTAAAGGTTGTAAAAGAGAAGTATTTCCTGGACAGCCAAGTACATTCGTTTTAAAACAAATTTTAAATACTTGTTAAAAAGATTTATAGTTATTTAAAAATTATATTTTAGAAGATCTATTATTTCCAAATGTTAAATTTCAAAAGTAAGTATTTTTCAACCTATTATTGTAGTAAACATAAAAGTGATTTGGTAATGTTTTAAAAAGGAAATTTGTTTATATTTTTAAAATGGTTTTATTTTAGATATTTTTAAATATATATTTTAACTTAAGTATTTAAAGTAGTTTTCAAAGGGTGTTTTATAAAATATATTCATAATAAAGTGTTTTAAAATGATTTTAAAAACCTAAAATAGTTTTGTACTGGGCATTCCAGTGAAAATAAATATTTGGGAAATTATTCCGTGAGAGGAATATAGTTTGAAATTGTTTCCAATGGGAATTGAAATGAAAATAATATCTTGTGAAGATATTTTGAGGGATATAAATAATTTGGAGAAATTATTGATTGTTGATGGATGTTATGGATGTTAATTGATAGTTAAACAACCGACTATCAATATTGGCCAAATGCGCTGATCGTTTCGAAGAGACCGGGATCGAGTTTCCGTATACCGGGATTCTAGGTCTGGAGACTCGAATACCACTTCGATCCGGTTTGTACGTTTCGTGTAACGTGTTCAGAGTCGAAGATGGAGCAGTGAAGTGCAAGGGCTAGTCGCTACTAATCCTGAGGATATTTCCAAAATGGATGTAGTAGGAATAGTGCCTTCGGTTCCGTTCGGACCCGGGACGGACTTGTATGGACGAATGCTTTCGTGACATCGTCAGGTGGAGGATGGGCATTCTAAGGAATATGTGCTATAAAGGTATCGTTTAGCCTCGAACCTCATCAACCGGGAATGACTGAAAATCAGGGGTTATGCAGCAAGGCTTCGTGGGTAGCCCCCACTTGAGAGTAAGGTCATCCCTGTCTAGATGTCCCTTTTATTTCGGCTTAGTGTTGCGGTTGCTGATCCCAACCGTGGGGTGATCTTATTTGGAATTATCCAGTAAGGGATGATTCCGGCCTTGTGTTGCAGGGGAGCGGGCGTACTCCTCGGTACTGTGATCTAGGCCACGTACTGTGACAGGTGGTACCCCAGTGCCTAGTCATTCGTTGGAAATCCATTCTCCCTACGCGCCTTGTACGAGTTTTGTTTGTATTACCCACTTTGTGGATAGTATGCCGGAATTTAATAGATGTAACAATTTCGGCTATTTTAATAAGTATTTGTGAATAGACACTATTATAATATCAGAGGATTTTTATAAAAAGTGTTTTAGCTATCGTAAGGTAAAAACCCGACATGTTTATTTGTGGCGTGGTCTTACGAGATGCTTTTGTTTTCAAAGGATTTTGAAACTGTAATAATCAATTTGAGTGTGATTTTCTCACGCTGGTATTCCAGACTGACTCGGGTATTGTTTTATATGATGCTCGGGTCAGACCGAGTATTATAGGTTACAGGATATGATGCTGTGGAGCTCAGGAGATGAGCTGGATGGCGAGACGTATCTCCCGTACTTGTTTATATATATATATATTCCGCTGTGTTGATTGTTGTACTCTGTTGTATTGAGGACATGATATGGTTATTGTCCAGTTGTATGTTATGTGTTCTCTGGTGTATACTCTGATGCTATATTATATAAAACTGATATAGTTTTGATTTGTGTGAAGATCTGTTAATATATATTATATTTTATTCCGCTGCGATGGTTAGATTCTGTTGTTGCTTTCTGTTTTCTCTTCTTCTACCTCTTCTTCTTAACTAAAATGGTTCGATTTTCCGGGTCTGGGAAGTCGGGTCGTTACAGTGGTATTAGAGCTTAGGTTGGCGATAACCTCGGCTCTGATGGGAATTTTGAGAGTATTAATAGATATGAGCGCGTATTTGTTAGTGAATATAAAATTGTTTTATATTGTGTTGATTGGTTTATTGAGTAGTTTATGGATTCTGGTCGATGTGTGGGACGCCACAACATTGATAGGGATCTCTAAACACTTGTATAGAACAATTCGACACAATATTGTTTTAAAGTAGGGTAAATGAAATAATTTTACCCAAATTATTTTTGTATAAAAAGAAACGTTTTGTAAACTATTCTAGTTAATATATATGGTTGTTTGGATGTTAGAAGTGATAATATGGAATTATTATCATTAATATATGGAAACTTAACTAGAAATTGAAATTTATAACCAAAGCAAAGAATAAAATTTTATAATAAAATAAAATTTGAAATATAGATTACAAATGTAATTTATAAAATTGAAATAAACTTCATATACAAATGAGATTTGTACTTTAAAATAGAATTCCAGAGAAATGTGGAAAATAAATCGGAATGGATTTTAAGTTTGGAATTTTGGGAAAGGTTTGAAATTCCTTGAGATTTGGAAATAGTTTTCAAAGAGTTTGAGGAAATAATAAGTGGTATTATTTCAGGAATATTTGAGTTGAGTTTGGAATCTGGAAAGATTTGAAATTTAAAAATATTTGAAATGGTTTAAAGAGATAAAAGCATTTAATTCTCTTTGGTCGCTGGAAAATAATTCTGATGATGATCGCGACATCATCGGTGTTCATTTTCGAGTTTCCAAAGAGAAATTGCTACCGAATTGTTTCAAATTGAAATTGTTGCGAACTGGGTTTGATTTTAAAATTCAAAAAGATAATGAAATTTACCAAAGGAGTTTGGATATAGTTGATTTCAAAAAGGGATTTTGAAATTTTGGAAATTTGTGTATACTCTGGAATCTTATTTTGGAATATTTATAGAATAATAATAATGAAAAATATATACTTGACTAAAATTTAATGTATAATCTGGAGTAAAGGGTAAAATGTGAATGCGAAAAAGTAGTCAAGATGGACTAAAAATAATTAATGTTTGGAATTAAAATTCATTGGTTAACTAAAGAATTAGTGAATGAATAAATGGATCAACTATTGTACTTATAAAGTGAAGTTGATATTAATAAGAAGAAATTGGGAAATTGTAATCCGGGAATTAAAATTTAACTTAAGTAAATGAAAGTGAAGAAAATATATTTGAATTTAACTTGAAATAAGTTATATAAACTGAAATCGAAATTGAATTAAATTTGGATTGAATTGAATCAAAAGTCAGTTGTGTCATGAATGTTATTAAGTGGAATTAAATCTTTGCTTAGCAAAATCCAAAAATGGGGTGTAGCTAGGTTTAATTGGAAGCAAGCTAAAATAAATTGGATTGAAATAAATTCAGCTGGGTATAGATAATATTGAATGGAATAAAATTCTACTCAAACAAATAAATAACTTAAGTAAGTTGTGTGACGGTTATTTGATATATTGGTGGCTGAGTTTAATAAAATGGTTTGGAATCAAACTCTTTGGATATGGAAGAAATACAATGAAAGTTGTGAATAAATTTAAAATGGAATAGGTTAAATGTAAATTTAGTTGGATTTAACCTAAATGGTTCTAAAGCAGAAGTAATCATTTATTCACATTGATATTGTCGAATTGTATTAGAAAATGGATCGTTTGAGGCAAAACGAGGTTAAATAAAATTCTATGAATTGATAGAAAGGAAATAAAATTGATTCTGGAATCAATTGTAGTAAATGTGAGTTAATATAAGCAATATAATTGATTTTTAAATCAATCGTAATAAATACGTATTCATTTGGATTAAAATGAATAGAATGTAAGTAATGAAGTGTAAACCATTTAAATGGAAGCATTTAATTTGTGTTGGGCCTAATAAATTCACTTATGGAAGTGTTTAGTGAATATTGCTTATGTTGTATGTGTTAGCTAATGAAATTAATTGAAATGATAACAAACTTTGAATATTTGTCACTAACCTGTTTAAATTGAGTTAGTACAGGTTCGGGAAAACCGTTTGGCTGGATTTGACTGCGCTAATTGCTTAAATAAATAACCGCTTTGCTTAAAAATGCTAAAATAAGGTACGCTTACGCAAAAATTCAAAATAGGAGATATGAACTGCATATATTGATATATATTGTGATTTCCGGCCTGAGGCCGATGTATATATATATTTGTGCATCCTGCGATATCGCAGAAGTCCCTCCGTACAAGGGAGACTTTGCCAAAATTTTCCGTAAATTTTGGGAGAGATTTTTTGAAATTTTTGAAAATTTTCATTAACAATAAACGATTAAAATTTGTTAAGCAAAGAGAATTGAAATTGAATATTGGAATCTAATTCAAATGCGAATGTAAAGTAAAGTGAAATCGAAGGAACTAAAGAAGTGAAGTTTGCGAATAAACTGTTAATTGAAATTTAAATTAATTAGTAAGTGCAACTAATTAAATATTCGGGTGAAAGCCAAATTGAAATCAAATGGAATTGTAAAAGACAAGAGTAAATAGAAATGGATATGAACTTCAATAATGAAGTGAAATAAATCCAAGAAGTATATAAAATGTTTATCTTGAACTTAAGAAATGAATGGTGAGATTCTTAAGTAAATTCGGTATTGAGAAAATTATTCCTAGTGAATAATTGAATAGAAAATTTAACTGTAAATTGTGAAATGGGATAGTTGTGAATAAGTGAATAACAATCAAATGAATGTGAATAAAAGAGAATTGATATAATTGATAATCAATTGGGCTAATTACGTAAGGCGTACGTATATTATTTTATTCGCATAGCTATTTGATCCAGATGTCGAGCACAGAATTTCGAGGTGATTATACCGATCCGAGTTAGGATTTTTCACTCGATTTTCGACGGCGAACCTGGATATGGATTGTTGATTGATTCTGGAAATTCTCTATCATAGTTGGTAGCTATGCAAGGAGAATGACGGTTTCTGATCAAGAAACCAGATCTGAGTCCGCACTAGGAAGTCAGGTGGACGATACTAGTTCGGAAGTGAAATTGTGTGATCGATTGAGCGATCGAATGTAATATTGCGTACGAATGATATATGTGCATCGTACGGGCTTAAGTAAAACAAATATTGAAAATTTGTAAAGGAAAGTATAAAACGACTTTGGAATTGTGATTGAATACTATTGCTTAGTAGGATATACAGGTGTATAAAAGCAATGGATAAATTGGGATTTTTGATTTTAGAAGATAAAATTTAATGGCCCGACAAAAGGTATGTATTTGAATTTCTATATGAAATTTGATTGGGTTTTTGATTCAGCCACTTGTTTTTTTTGTTTTCTTTTTGAGATTGGGAGGCCGTAGAGCCATTTTGTAGTAGTACCGAGCTAGCCGCGCAAAGGAGACGCTGGCGAAATTTTTCTGGAAATTAGGGAGTTAGAAAAATTTCGAGAAATTTTGAATAATTTAAATTTGAATTCAAATTTGAATTTGAATTGTGAAGTAAAATTAAGTTGTTTGGGAACTATGGTTAAAAATGTGGACAGTTAGTTGAAGTGATAATCTTTAATAAAAGATTTGGGATGATAAATTGATAGAACTGTTTTCTTTAAGGGAATTGATTAACAGGGAATTGGAACATTCCTCCAACTAGTAATTTCGGGGACGAAATTCTTTTAAGGGGGAAGGAATGTGACGACCCAGAATTTTTGAGCATTTGGAATTGGATATTTAATTTATTTTAAATATTCAAAAGTAAATTATTAACTAGAATTTCAAAATATCAATATTTATTGGATAATTAATTGTAGAATTTAATTATCGAAATTCGGTGAATTATTGAATCTGCTGTTTTAAGCCAGTTAAAAATAATTTGAAGGCTTGTAAAATCTATATTGATAATACTGAAGGCAGTAGAACTTTTAAAATCAAATAAAAAGTGATTTGTTCAGTTTTCAAATTTTAACGTTTAAATTGAATTTAAAAATACCCTTCCGGGGAACACTCTCGGAATTCGACGAAACCAGTTCCATTGGATCCGTAATATTGAATTATTATCGGATTTCAAATTTCGTATTGATCGGAGTTAGTGTGTGAGTGTACGAGATATAAACGCGCTAAAAATTTAATTGATAATAATCGATTTGAAATTGAATTTTTAAAAAATAAGTGAACACTGTAGCAAGGCGTCTTCAACACGCTTCCTTTGCCTTCTCGAACACACCATCCCTTATCCTATTTCTTTCGAACACGAGACTAGTATCCTCTCAGTTCAAAATTTGAGAATAAATCAATGGCCGTCCTCTTCTCTTTCAAACAACCGGGTTCACAATCTCCCCTTCCTCTTTTATAATTTCCGCTTTCATTTCCTAATCTAAACCGCGATTTCCAGTTCGAGATTCAAAAAAAAAAGGGCTGAGCTTCGAAAATTAACGCCTTCAAAATAATCATCGCTGCATACTCGCTGTTCCATCAGCCATCATCGCGGCTCATCCTCCTCCTACGCGATATTTTCTACTGTCAAGTTGAAGGGGAAGGCTCGAATTCATTGCGACTTGGATCTGGAGCTCATTTCGATCGAGGGCAGCGAAGGGGGCTTCAAGTTGTTGGGAGTTCGCGTGGAAGAGTTGATTGGAGCCGCGACAGAAAAGGGGACTTTCGATGGTGATGTGCGACTCGTGAGCAAGGGCGGCGACCTGGGGCACTCGCGATGTTCGCTTGATTCGAGCAGCACGGGGAGGTGATTCGTGCAACGTTTTTGGGGTTCGTGTGGAAGCGTGGGAATGGTGCAGTGCTCAGAGAAGCTCGGCGGTCGGAGTCAGAGCTGTGATGGCGAATTTTGGTGGGTTGCCGTTCATTTTTACTTGGAACGATTGATATAGGTATTTAAATTTTTGCCCTTAATTTAATTCAATATATATAGATGGATCAGACTTTAATTCACAGTAAGGTATTAGTGAATTTATGCATATAGATATGTATCTGATTTACTGCAAGTGGTAAATAGGTATATGTATATATATATATGTATGTGGGTAATTTTAGAAAATACAGGAATCTAAATTTTAAAACAGTTTTATATATATGAGGTTTTCAAGAGAAAAAGAATTAGTTTAAATCAAAATATAGGATAAAGTCTAATAAGTAAATAGAAATTAATTGTTTGATTAATTCAGATGTTAATAAATCCTATAAATTGTTTATTCAAGGTCAATAATTGGAAATCAAAGCAATATTGGTGGGGATGGCAAATAAATGCAAAGGTGAGTTAATCTCACTCAGTTAAATTTTAATTTAAATTTAATTGGTTAAATTTAAATAATTGATTGAATGATTGTTTGGACTGATTGATATGATACTATGTATAGTAGTGTATACCAATATATATATATTGGCATATGTATATATTGGATTTGATATTCCCGCATTATATAGCGGATGAGACCCTATGCGCCGCATAATAGCGGATGATATTTATTTAAATCCCATATACCGCGATATTCCACCTCGAAGTGGAATTGGTATTGTGCTAACGTCTGTGGATGCAGGGAAACAGGTTGGAGGGATCCAACTGGATTCCTCAAAAATTTATTTTATTATTCTGTGATCTGAATATTGACATCCTGTGATGATTTGATATTGGATGTTGTGGTTGATTGAATTCCCAGTATAATAAATTTTGAAAATCTATGGAATTAAATTTTTGAAGAAAATAAAGAATAATAATTTAAGTAAATTGGAATAAATTTAAAAGTGAATTGAAAATAAGATAAAATAAAGAGAATTGGAATTTTAGTAAATATAGGAAAAAGAAATTTAAATTTACGGAGGAGAAATAAAGATTAGAAAACTCAAAGTAATATTGGTTCAGAGAAATAAATGAATTACTTTTAATTTAATAATTTAATTTAATTAAAAGTGTAAATAAGGAATGTTGGGAATTTAAAATAGGAATTTTCAGTTAAAGGGGTTTTAACTAGAAATTAAAAATTAAAAACCCGAATAATTGTATTTGAAATAAATAAGGTAAATAAGGGAATTTTATTTCAAGATAAAGCAAATTTGAAATAAAATTGTAGAATTGGTCTAAATATTGAAACTGAGAAATTTTAAAGAGGAATGAGATTTTGAGATCTATAAACTGAGTTTATAGAGTGAAGCGGATTTTAATATAAATTCAAGGTGTGAATTTATAAAGGATTGTGAATCTGTTTTAAAAATAAACAGAGATTTATTTTAAAGGTTGTAAAAGAGAAGTATTTCCTGGACAGCCAAGTACATTCGTTTTAAAACAAATTTTAAATACTTGTTAAAAAGATTTATAGTTATTTAAAAATTATATTTTAGAAGATCTATTATTTCCAAATGTTAAATTTCAAAAGTAAGTATTTTTCAACCTATTATTGTAGTAAACATAAAAGTGATTTGGTAATGTTTTAAAAAGGAAATTTGTTTATATTTTTAAAATGGTTTTATTTTAGATATTTTTAAATATATATTTTAACTTAAGTATTTAAAGTAGTTTTCAAAGGGTGTTTTATAAAATATATTCATAATAAAGTGTTTTAAAATGATTTTAAAAACCTAAAATAGTTTTGTACTGGGCATTCCAGTGAAAATAAATATTTGGGAAATTATTCCGTGAGAGGAATATAGTTTGAAATTGTTTCCAATGGGAATTGAAATGAAAATAATATCTTGTGAAGATATTTTGAGGGATATAAATAATTTGGAGAAATTATTGATTGTTGATGGATGTTATGGATGTTAATTGATAGTTAAACAACCGACTATCAATATTGGCCAAATGCGCTGATCGTTTCGAAGAGACCGGGATCGAGTTTCCGTATACCGGGATTCTAGGTCTGGAGACTCGAATACCACTTCGATCCGGTTTGTACGTTTCGTGTAACGTGTTCAGAGTCGAAGATGGAGCAGTGAAGTGCAAGGGCTAGTCGCTACTAATCCTGAGGATATTTCCAAAATGGATGTAGTAGGAATAGTGCCTTCGGTTCCGTTCGGACCCAGGACGGACTTGTATGGACGAATGCTTTCGTGACATCGTCAGGTGGACGATGGGCATTCTAAGGAATATGTGCTATAAAGGTATCGTTTAGCCTCGAACCTCATCAACCGGGAATGACTGAAAATCAGGGGTTATGCAGCAAGGCTTCGTGGGTAGCCCCCACTTGAGAGTAAGGTCATCCCTGTCTAGATGTCCCTTTTATTTCGGCTTAGTGTTGCGGTTGCTGATCCCAACCGTGGGGTGATCTTATTTGGAATTATCCAGTAAGGGATGATTCCGGCCTTGTGTTGCAGGGGAGCGGGCGTACTCCTCGGTACTGTGATCTAGGCCACGTACTGTGACAGGTGGTACCCCAGTGCCTAGTCATTCGTTGGAAATCCATTCTCCCTACGCGCCTTGTACGAGTTTTGTTTGTATTACCCACTTTGTGGCTAGTATGCCGGAATTTAATAGATGTAACAATTTCGGCTATTTTAATAAGTATTTGTGAATAGACACTATTATAATATCAGAGGATTTTTATAAAAAGTGTTTTAGCTATCGTAAGGTAAAAACCCGACATGTTTATTTGTGGCGTGGTCTTACGAGATGCTTTTGTTTTCAAAGGATTTTGAAACTGTAATAATCAATTTGAGTGTGATTTTCTCACGCTGGTATTCCAGACTGACTCGGGTATTGTTTTATATGATGCTCGGGTCAGACCGAGTATTATAGGTTACATGATATGATGCTGTGGAGCTCAGGAGATGAGCTGGATGGCGAGACGTATCTCCCGTACTTGTTTATATATATATATTCCGCTGTGTTGATTGTTGTACTCTGTTGTATTGAGGACATGATATGGTTATTGTCCAGTTGTATGTTATGTGTTCTCTGGTGTATACTCTGATGCTATATTATATAAAACTGATATAGTTTTGATTTGTGTGAAGATCTGTTAATATATATTATATTTTATTCCGCTGCGATGGTTAGATTCTGTTGTTGCTTTCTGTTTTCTCTTCTTCTACCTCTTCTTCTTAACTAAAATGGTTCGATTTTCCGGGTCTGGGAAGTCGGGTCGTTACACTATTTTTGATGAAAATTTTATTAAGTGTTTTGGTAAATTATTGAGTTCATCCAGCCTTCTTTTTCTAACTCATTTAGCGTGTCCAGGTTCTTGTCTGTGCATTTCTAAACACTATAAGACGTTAATAACATTATACATTAATAATTACTAAAAAACAAAATACATTATAAAGTATGAATATCCAACCTATTAGTTATAATTTATCAAAAATATTTTCCACGATAATTCGAAGTAAAAATTCTTTTTAACTAATCGATTCGATTAAAAAACGTTAACTAAATTACTACGAAAACAAACTTAGCTATTCAGCAATAAATTTTACACTAACTAACCATTAAAAAATCAATTAACCACTACCAAATGTCCAAATCAATCGGTATTATACAATTATTCCAAATAACAAATTAAATATGCCTATTTTGATTTAATTCTTATTATACAAATCAATCCTTAATCATGGCTTAATATACAACTATGAACTAACTTAGTTAAATTGAAACCAACACTATAAACAATGCTATAAGATCACTATAAACAAAATTTATATTTATATTGATATTTATCATTGAACGAGAAATTTTACAACTTAGTATAATGAAAATCAGAGGCATAGATACGTTAATCAGAGTACCAAAGTTATGACTTGGACGAAAACATGAATTGAGTATGAAAACCTCTCCAATGACAATATGTCAATACCATTATGTTATATGCTTCAACCAACTAAAGTTTTGATTCAATTCTTTGCGTAGGTAATTTTCAGTATGCTTTAAAAAAATCTTCGAACAAAATAATTTTGTATACTTACCGAATAATTTAATAATAATGAGTTAGATACAAGAAGCCTAATAATCACAAATCTAAACTAAAGCCTAAAAAAAACTTACCATTGTAGGTTCAAACAAAGAGATAAATTTTTTATTTTTAAGTAGTGACGGTAAAATTTAATGGTTATATCGTAATCCAATTCAGAAAAAGTAATTGTATTCAATGCAGTATATAATCGAACCATCACCATCAATGTGCCAAATACTTAATAAAAAACAAAAACATTCAAGATCCTTTGGATCCCATAATCAACTCAGTTAGTTCTAAATATATTTTAACATTAAGCAGTAATTCGATTACGAAATCAACACAGTGATTTGATTGCCAAAACAAAACCAAAACCAAAATTTAGTACCTTTTCAAAAACTAGTCAACAACGGAGTCGTCCGTGCTGTGTTAGCTGGAGAGTCAATCGAACTTCGAAGTCCGGAGTCACCACCAACCCTAGAATTGGAGTCACATGATTTGCCAATTAAGAGCCATCTGATTTGCCAATTTGGATTCGCCTGATTTGACAATTTCTGAGTCCGGATGGATTTGATTACGAATTTTTTTATTACGGTTGTTGTGGAATGTTTGATATATGATACTCTAAAATTTGTGTGGTCCAAAGTAGTTGTTTGTTGAGCTGTATCAAAAACCGGTCCAAATTATAAATGGGTATTACCGTAGAAATTTATGGTGTATTTTTGGTGCAGTATTATCAAGAAAAGTAAACTGAATATTGTGCATATTCTTAATCAAATAATATATATTTTCCAAAAAAAAAAAAGGGAGTAGTTTGAAATATAGATATTTTTGTATACTTTGATTTAGTAAACCAAACAATAGAATAGTACCGTTCATTTCCTCATTTCCGCCGCAGTGCCAGTAGTATTTTCTAAATGAACAAAAAGAAATGTCAAAATCAGATGCATTTGTTCTTGCTTAAAAATAAAAAAGCAGGTACCAAAATTAACTGCTTTTTCATATAAGCCATTTGATAAAAAAAAGAAAGAAAAAGACCACCTGTTCTCACCTAACGTCCACCGCCGCAAAACATCTCGTCGCCGGCGATCGTTGATCGGTATAATCGTATTTTGGTCTCTTCTCCACCCTCCACCTCTACATTCAATTACAGTCGATGCCTTCCTTTATTTTCTCAAAACCCTAGATCCATTCTAGCAAAAAAAATGTCAAAACACGGTTACATAACGCTCCCGATCATAATCGTCCTAATATCGATCTCCTACCTATACTATGTGATCGTCTTCGTTGTCATCGAGGAGTGGCTAGGGCTGGCGACGGCGTCGGGTGTGGCGAATGCAGCGTTGTTCACGGCAGTTGTGGTTATGGCGATGACGCTGTATTTCGTTGCGGTTTTCAGGGACCCCGGGGCTGTGCCTGCTGATTTCTCACCCGATGTAGAGGATCACGAGAATCCTATTCATGAAATTAAGAGAAAGGTACTCACTTTATATTAGTTCTTGTTTGAAATGGCCGATTTCCTACCTTAGCAATGCCAAGGTTGTTTTTGTGAACGTACAAAAGCGGTAGAGTTTATGGATGTATGATGTTGACTGTAGAATCCTGCAAGTCATATAGTGAAATTTAATCGCGGTGTATTATAGTGCAACAGTTTATGTTTCCGATACCACTTCAGCATACAATACATGCGGTGCAATATCTCATTAGTGTGTCTATGCAGATGTTGTTTATGAAATTGCTATAAACATGCCTATGGATGGAGTATTAAAATTACAGTCAGCTCAGATTATGTCATGACGGTCCTAAACTTGAAACCAGGAAATATACATGTGTAACATGCCTGTAAGACAAGTTATAAGATATATCACCAATCAATCTCACTCAGTAAGCAATTGTCAGCCATTGCCTGCTCATACATTTCAGTAAGGAGGTTGCTGTTCCAATTTACGGTCCTTCACGCCGGCATTCTAATATCAAAATTTTTACCCTAAAGCATGATATTAAAACATTTCACCTGTAAAACTATGTTATATAAATGCTTATAGTCACTTAGCATAATTCTCATGTGGTTTTTAAAGAAAACTTTATTCTCATATACGTAGTTCATTACAAATGAACTAATTTCTTTTTACTAAGTAGCATATCATACTTTTGCCAAAAGAATGTTGATTTTCTCGAGACCTTGTTTTATAACATACTCAAGAAGTCACAAATATGATGTGGAATTAATTGTTTTACCATTTCAATTTAAGTGATTTGGACTAACAATTATAGTCTGCCTTTGGATTTGGCTTAACATTGATGGTCTAGAGCATAATTTAAGGTGTATTCAAGTTAAACCTTGTTGTTCTACTTTTGCTTTTTTAGAAAACACTATTCTTGACACGCGCGGACGCGCACACACCACACGCCATCTCGTTAAGATTTAATCAATCTCTCTTTTGGGCACCTAGAAAAAGAAAAGGAGCACGATATACTTCTTAACACAAAATGAAGGAAACACGCCTCATCTGGTGGGTAAAAGAATCATGCTCTTATAATCACAAGCACACATCAAAATTGTTATAGTCAATGACAAATCGAAAGTGCCTTATAGTCCGGGCAACTACCAATATATACCAATAGCCGAACTTGCATAACATCATAAACAAGAACTAAATAGGTACTATAATCACACGACGATATGAAGTGTCATTGACGCCTGAACTTGATGTCAATGGAATGTGTGCTTGTATGATGATATTGCTCTGACATTACTAGCATGTAAATATGTAGATGAAATGCAACATGGATCGAAAAGATAGATTTTATCTTTACACCCACACACACCTACATATGTGTTGTTGCTAGAGTAGATAGAGAGTTTTAAATAAAAGCTAAACAACTTTGAGCCGGACGATTAAGAAACAGCACTAAGGCTCCTTTCATCTTCACAAATCTATTGTTATAAACAAAATCTAAACAACTTTGGATTATACTTTGTTGAAATTTGAATGTTGGATAGGGTGATAGAGAGTTTGACGGTTTGACCATTTCAGCTCGGATATGGAGTTTACTGACGATTCAAAGTGTCAATTTTAAGCTTTAGAGCATATTTGGATTTTTGATCGGTTTTTTGCAGTTTTATAGTTTTCATCCCCTGTGCTAGGGAAAAACATGGAAGATGATATTTCCACATTCATAGCGATTGTGACCCGCAAAAAAAAGTAAGGGGAAAAACCCACGCTAACCGTGAGCATGATTCATTCATAAGTCGTCGTCATAACGAGCATGAATGTCAACTCAACCTTAGAGGCGGTGTGGGTTGGGTCGCGTTATTGGAGAGGGTTGTAAAAATTTCTTTTAAAAATTTGAAAAAACTATTCGAAATTCAAGATAAATAGTATGAGCATTTGACTCATAAATCAAAAATAAATAACCAGGAAATTTGAAAATTCAAAATTTAGCATTGTATAAATCACATAATCCATATCACAAATGCATCACAAAACCATTGTAATGTTGGTCCTCTCTGTAATACTACAGCCATGTTTCATCATAGAATTTCGCTGAAGTACATGTTATGATATTTCACTTGAAAAAAAATGCATTATATAAATGCATATATACGCTTGACTTAATTCTCATGTGGTATTAAAAAAAACGTTTGATTTTCATGTACCTAGCTCATGACAAAGAACTAAATTCTTTTTATTAACGCAACATGTAAAAAAAAAGGGAACAAAAAGTTGATTCTATCAATACTATATTTCATGATATGCTTAAGAAGATTGTGATAGTCATGGATATAAGTGGAGTTAATTATGTTTTAATTTCCATTTAACTACTTCGGACTAACTATTATTATTTGGCTTAACATTGATGGTCTGGAGAATGGTTTCAGGTATCGGTCGGTACCCCGAAATTTCGATGTACTGTACCGATGCCGACCTACAGCGAGTCGAAATTAGGGCAAAAAATCGGATTCGGCTATCGTTTCTTTTTAAAGGCGCAATCATCAAAGCATCAAACCCTAAATTAAAGGAATCGACAGCAAAATCGATAGCAAAATCGACAGCAAAATCGACAACAAAATCACAGCAAAATCGGCAGCAGTACCTTGTGCGGCGGCGAAGGTTGTGCGGGGGCATAGGATTCGAGTCATCGAACTTGTTCAATGGCAATGAAGTTTTTTTCTAATCCTCAACGTGTTTTTTTTTCATCATTGCCCTAGTTTGTTTGTGCGTGGGCAGTGAATTATTTTAAGAATGTAGAAGCGCTTATGTTGCTTTTGATTCAGGCTGTGTTTTATTTTGGGCTTTAAGCCTTTAATTTAACGTATATTAGTGTAAGTATTAAATGATGGGCAGTGATTATATTAGTTTAATGTACTTACCATGCTTCAACAACTAGTGTAGGTATTCTACTTTTGTTCGACATTCAGCTCTAATACTTAGTGTAAATATATTGGTGTAATGTATATTACAAGTTTATTAACAAACTATTGAAAACCGAAAACGGAAACGAAACCGAAACTTACGAAATCATCCGAAACTAACAAAATTTCAAATGACCGAACGAACCTTGGTCCGGAGCATATTTTTAAGGCAAAGCATCTTAAACCTTGTTGTTTTACTTTATATTCCAGCATTTTTTTGATGGAATATATTCAGTATATAAAAAGTACTTCATTTACTATCTTCATAAATATGTTATTTTAAACAACAATCAAACAATTTTGGATTGTTCCATGCTAACACTTGAATGTTTAATAAAATTTTAAAGATTTTTCAATATTTTGTATTTTTAGTCATGGACATGGAGTTTGATTTGGTTCAAAAGATCACTTGTATGTATCGGAGTAGATTTGGGTTTCTTTAGTCGATGTTCTTGGTTCTATGGTTTTCACCTTTCATACAAAGGCAGAACACGCAAGGTAATATTTCCACATCCATAGCAGCTGTGACTTGCAAAAAAAAATAGAAATAAATAATAAATAAGAATTAAAACACTCTCACATTGAGAATGATCCATCCAAATAGCGAGCATGATTATCAGCTTAAACTTAACTATTTTTAGAGTGGACGTTGAAGATCTACTCTATTGTTCTCTCAATAGAAGACATGAGACAATTATGCACCAATTTGAGGTGTAAATGCAAAAAGGTCTTGATTGGTGAGTTTTCAACAATATTTTTCGAATTTCTGTCGATTTAGTTTGAAAAAGTCGATAGAATTCATTCTGTATCGTGTATTATCTACCAATGAAAGCAAAGTTTATTTTTGTCATTTTATATTCTAATTATCTGAGTATTGGTTGTTGATGGTGGGGAATGGTTTGCTGAAAGACAATTTAAGGGGTGGTAGATTCGCCTATTTTAAATGATTCTGCACCATGTTTGCTTCAGTTTTCTGCTAGTTCAAGTTGTATTAGTTTGTATATGGGTTGTAAAATGATAAAAAAATTGTTATTTTTCCTAAGCAGGTTACCTCACTCTACTTAAAAAAATCAAGTCACATATCTTATTAAAAATAGTTAAAATTGTTGCTGTAGAATTGGTTATTTTATAGTGTGGTGCTAAAGGCACCACCCTAGGTTCTTTGGGCACTATGGTTGGTGAAAAACCGCCGATTGTGCTCTGTTAGGTCGGACGTAGTCCGTCGATCTTAGTTAAAAAAAGCGGTCGGCAGTAGTTCGCCGATTGCGGTGCCTAAAGCACCTAGGGCTGTGCCTTTAGCACATTTTATATACAACGTGTATGCATGTCAGATAGAGAAATAAAATAATAAAAAATAAACTTAACTGAATATGTGATTCACAATAGAAATATATGGAAAATGATATTTATGTGGATACCCCAATTATTTGGGATTAAAGCAATGATGACGAAGATGCATGTCAAATAAAGTAACATGATTTAGGAAGGGCATGAGATGAAAAAGCATTGCATGTATTAATATCTATGTTGTAAAAATCCTTCTAGGCCTTCGCCTAGGCGGAGCCGGCGTTAGGCGAGTCTTACCGCCTAGCGATTTGCCTAGATTCGTCTAGACAAGTTTTTCCGTCTCATATAGGACTATAAACATGTATTTAGACACTGGTTGGTTATTATTTAAGACTCGGTACGACAGTACCACACATAAGAATTAACGTGCTAATTTTCAGCGGTCTTGCCTCCTTTACTACTCTTATCGCATTCAAATACCAAATTTTCAATTTATATCAATTGATACTAAATAAAATATTAAAATTTTATGTAAAATGCATAAGTTATCAAAAACACCTAACTCCGGTTGATCCTTGATTAATCTTTGTTCAAACGATTAATCTCTAGTTCATGCTTACCGCCTAGCGTCTGTTCAACGATTTTTGCAACCTTAATTAATATAGGTATGAGTGTGATTTTGTTGATATATTTTCTATAAAGGTAAAAGTTAACGCTACTCGTCTTTGGTTGGTGAAATAAAAAAAGTGGATCTTTCACCATAATTAATTTTTTCATATCCAGCAACATGAAAGTTTCATTTTAACACTTGAGAAGTGACAAGGTAATATTTTCAGCAACATGACTTTAAAATTTAGATAATTTAACTCTTGAACAAAATATTAGCGAATCGTATTAAATAAAAAATGAGGTTGAAGTTTATATTTTTGTGAAATCAAGTACAATAAATTTGAAGTACTTGAAAACTAGAAGTGTTTTATAATATGAATACTTCTACTTTCCGTGTTTAACATTGCAAGGCTAAAGTCTATTAACATGGTTAAACTCTGTCACTCTAACAACTCCCTTTCAAAAGTCAACTAGTTGGCAAAGCTTTCAGCATCGCTGTCCCTGGTTTGGCGCTCTCGCTTTGGTCAGTGAGACCACTTGACATATGTTGACTTGTAGTATGTTATATACTACCCGAGACTGGTAGTGCAACTATGTACTACCATCTAAAGACCCGATTCAATATAAAAATCAATATCATATATGGATGCTCCGTAACATGGTCTACAGTTAGTCATTTTAATACCTTGTCATCCAAATTATTGCTTTTCATCAGCATTAAAATGTAAAAGTATTTTTTTGCAAAACCAAGTGAAATAGTTTTATAAGTTTTAGCAGTATATCCAACATGAATACATTTATATCCGTTCCTATGTTCTATCGCTACAATCAATTTACATGGCTAAATACTGTAACTCTAACAGCTCCCAGTCAAAACCGTAGTTGCCAATGTTTCCTGCTAATGTCTTTGCATGGAACATATGTCATTTCATATACTGGTGTTCTATACTATGATCTACATGCAATCATTTTAGTAGCTTGATATCCTAAATCAGTGTTTTTTCATCAACATTAATACGTAAAGGAGTGAAGTTTCACCAAAGTACACATAGGGAGATGAGTGTAGTTTTCTGACTCTATGCTGACTGCATTTTTTGCTAAAGTCAATCTTGTTTAACCCATAGATGATTCTGGTAATTGAAACTGTTAAAATGTCAACCTTTATTGTCTGTGCAAATTTTATCTGATGAAGAAAATTAATTTCGAATATGGTAACTGGTTATCATTTTAATCTTCTATGTATTCATACAGGGTGGGGAACTGAGATATTGCCAAAAGTGCTCTCACTATAAGCCTCCTAGGGCGCACCATTGTCGTGTATGCAAAAGGTGTGTTTTGAGAATGGTACGTAGCAGGACTTAATTTTTTTTTTCTAGCACTATCTTATTTTTCTATTAAATGGCCACTAATTGTGCAGGATCATCATTGTGTCTGGATAAATAATTGTGTTGGGCATACAAATTACAAGGTTTTCTTCGTTTTTCTGTTGTAT
The DNA here is from genome assembly GCA_030737815.1 of Allium fistulosum. Lineage (NCBI taxonomy): Eukaryota > Viridiplantae > Streptophyta > Magnoliopsida > Asparagales > Amaryllidaceae > Allium > Allium fistulosum. The sequence continues at coordinate 169,224,188 of CM060904.1, read as the reverse complement.
GCCGTGATAGCCTGCATTTATTCGCTGGTAACTATTTACATTTCACAATGTATGCTAGGTAGGATGTGATCTTTATTTAAGACCCTGCGTTGCTTCATTTCTATACATATACAAATACAGATACACACACATGGAGTTAAAAAAATTCCTCTTCTATAAAAATTGGATTAGCTATTTTAGTAACATATAATAAGGGCAAACTTTGTAGAAAATTCTTGCAATTTTGTTTTCTATGAAGAGAATATATGGTCTTCTTTCAGGTCCTTTTGTTGGGCAGTACTGCTGATGATGTACACAAAGACCATGGTTCTTTCAAGATTACTTATGTATGCAAGCGTTAACGCCTGAAAACTCAATTTTAATTTATGTACAAACTACAATCATAACTTGATGCTACTGGTCTATCGTACAGATTATTAGTGGACTGTTGCTTGTTCCCCTTACAATGGCCCTTAGCATACTTTTTGGTTGGCATATTTATTTGACATCGCAAAATAAAACTACGATAGAGGTGCAATCTTTTTCCTTTACATTGTGATTGTGAATAAAAGCATTGATTTGCTAACATATATTTGCATTCTTGCAGTATCATGAAGGAGTTAGAGCTGTAAGGTTGGCGGAAAAGGTTGGAAATATATATAGAAATCCATATGACCTTGGAGTCTACAATAACTTTACCTCGGTAAAACTCTAAGCCGTGTCAATCTTTTTAATGCTTTTTGCAGCATCTTTTAACAAAAATTTCAATTGCATGTCATGGTAGGGTGATAAGGTTAGACAATACTGAGAAGGGAATTTTTACCCATTTAAGCCAACTTTTTAAACCAAATTACACATCTTAATCACTTTCAAAAACATTGACAAAAACAAGCAACTCTATGCAGCGCAAAACATAATCTTTTCAAATAGATCTAGTCAGAAAAAAGTACTGAAACGGCATCTGTGCAATTATTTCTTTTAAGAAAATTATACCGACGTACAAAACATTGTTAGTATAGAATGACAGCATTTGCCATGTGGTCGGAAATTGGTTTGTTTTTGTAAATAGTTTTCAGATTAGTCTAAATATGAAATATGTTTTCAGAGATTAATTAACTCCAGATTTGGAGCAAATAAAATGCATAAAAGACGAAACATTGGGGAAAGAGGTAGATATGTTAAATATGTGAAACAATTATTTTGAACAATTGTTTAACTAGAAAACCTAGAGGGAAAGTAAAACAAGATGATAACAATACAGAGGTGAACTACAAAATAGAAAGTAAATAAGTAGAAACGATTAAAAATATGGAGTGAAGATAATACAGTGGGTCAAGATGATATACAGAGACGTAGAAAGTAAAGAAATTGAATGACTTCAAGTATTAGTTGAAGGGAAAATGTCAAACAACAAGTGGAAGAAACGACGGTATCAATATAAAATAAAAGAGAGGCACATATTAGGAAATGAATTATCAATATTGTTCAACTAAGGTTGGTTTTATGTTGAAGTATGTTGATTGTGAAGGCTATACACATAATAAGATAAATAGAACAATCTAAGGGTAATCAAAAAGATTTACGTATGATATTTTATATCATAGATTTGGGAAAAACTTATGGTACGGTATCAAGAGACAATTTATTCAATACGAACGATGTTGAGGTGCTCGTTTAGGCTCCAGCTTTAGTTTTTTATTTTTATTTTTGCCTATCGAGACACTACACATGCTTGAGGTTGTCATAAAGGCGAGGAAAGCGCAGAAGCGTTCGATGCCTAAAGCGTTGAGAAAAGCATGTATTTTTGTCTATTCCAGGGATATAAAATAATGGGGATTTCAACCCAAAATTGAGCCAAAGTCAATCTATTTAACACAGACCGGAGTCAACTCCTGTGTCAGTCTCGTGCTAGGGTAAAAAAAACGTAACAAAAAGGAAAAGAGTCAAGCTATCGATTTCAACTCTCGAACTGCTGTCGACTGCCCTCGTTTACTGCCATCTGTTGTCGTCTGCAGATTTCAACTCTTCAAAATTCAATTTCAGTAGCAGCTTTGAAGTGCAATTTTTTGTGTTGAGAAACAGAAAATATCAGCACCCAAAAAAGCGCTAGGTGCAAAAAAGCTACTTGTTGGCCTTGTACTTTTTTAGGCGTTTTCGCCAGACAACTTTGTACAAAAGTACAAATTGCATGTTGAAAGAGCAATGACATTTTGGTAAAAATAGAATTTCATCTGCGATTCTAAATCCATACATGTTTGCATTGATCTTATATTATAGTGCATGATGTTTGTAGATGATATCGTACTAACTAAAGAAAAAGAAAGGAGAATGCAATAGAATCAAAAGGGTTGAAACAGTAGAATTCAAACCGATCATATCATGCACTCTTAATAAAAAAGGTCAGAGATGAAGAGGTAGAAAAGACAACGAATTGAACTACTGAAAACTATATGATCATCAAAACGATATGTATAAATATCTTGGATAAATAATATAGAGATGGAGAGGTAGAAAAGTCATAATGAATTGAACTAGCACAATTTGGATCAAATGAAGAGAAATCGGTTCTACTTAGGCCTGTCAACGAATACTTTCGAATACGCATAGTGTCATATCCGCATCCACATCCGAAATCATTTTCGGGTATTGGACATCCGCATCCGCGGATATGGATGGATACTGAATAATTATCTTATTCACTAACGATCGATAAATCGAAAAATATAAATAAAAAATTCTGGTTTAGCATAATTTTTTGTTTCAATTCCATTGATTATAATAGTGTGAAAAATAAACAAATATGATGATAATAAATAGTTTTGAGCAAATAATATGCATTAATTGCATATAATACAAACTATCGACTTGATAAAAAACTGAACATGTCTTTCATTGTACTAAAATATACAAAATATAAACTATAATCTTAATAAAAACCGGATGGATACTTTTTGAATATTCGTATCCGCCTACGCATCCGCATCCATTTTTTCGGATATCAGATATTTATCCTCTTTTTGGATACAAATGCGGATGGATTTCGAATTTTTCGGGTATCCATTGACCGGCCTACTACTTTATGTGATAAAGGTAATCACAAATAAACTGGAAAGAGCAGTCCATCAAATGACCGTTAGATCAATTATATTCTATGGAGAAACGAAAAAAAAAAAGATAAATGCAAAAAAAAAGATAAATGTAATAAATATGAGAGTATCGAGAGGGGTAACAGGAATTGTTACATAGAGTTATAAGCGAAAAAGTAAGAAGCAAACTAGAAATAATTCTTACAAGCGGAAAAAAATGTAGATTTACATGGTATGTACTCGCACAGAGAATTTTTTTTAGCATTGTTGGAAGAGGATATAATATCCATATAGAGGAAAAAAAAAGATTAAAAAGAAATCCTAAACTAAAGTGATTATGAACTATTAGAAATGATCTAGAAAAAACTAAATTTAAAAAATACGTCTTTAAGTTAAAAGTTTATGAAGAACATAAAATTATGTGATAGACCTCATTTATCTGGGGAAAAGACAGGTATGATGATTGATGAGGATGACAAAATATGTTTTCAAAAGCGATCCAAATGAGTAACAAAAAAAAAAATTCTGTCTAAGGTTGTAACTTGAAATCTATTGCTGGAGTAGGAAAGAAAAAACAAACTTGAACCTAAGTAGGCAGGCATGAACATGTCCAAAATGTGCCATGTTATGAATACAAGGATTTAACACTTTTATTGCATTGTTTTCGTACAGGTCCTCGGGCCAAATGTATTTTGTTGGGTCTGTCCAACAACCAAACATATAGGCTCCGGTATAAGGTTCCGTACATCATATGACCAAACTCCAGTGCACCAAGCCGATAAATCAATCAACTAGCGATGAAAACACACATAATTTATGGCAGTTTATTTTTACATAGCTGAGTATACATGAATGAAGGTATAAAAGAGAAGCAGTCTTACTTTTGTGGTTAATGAGCTTTTTAGATTGTAGCAGTGTGTTGAATTTTTCTGAAAATGGGGCACCCTGAGCTGTAGAGGTACTGATTAGAGTATTTGTTTGTAAAGCATATGGCATGAAATGATAATTATAAAGGGGCATCAGTGTGATGATATCTGCTTAATTTGCAAATAGATTTTTGGACAGTTTGAATATGTGTGCTAATTTTAGTTTACTGAATTGGCAATGTATTTGTTTATTGTGTTGGCATTCTTTTTTCAGCTTATGCTTGGAAGTTCACGTCTTTCATCCTTTCTGATCTGCTCCGTTTTTTGCGATTAGTCTATTACATTTTTTGATTTTTAGGTTTATTCAAATTATATTTAATAGTAGATAAGAATTCAAGATATTTTGCACATATTGCTAGAAAGTTTCTCTGTAAACATACACATAATTTAGGGATATCTGATTGTGGTTGAACACGTATTTTGGACAACCTCCAATTTCAACCAATCACCATTGTGCTATTTTAAACAGAGTGGGAACAAAATCGCTCTCAGGCTTGCTGGGTCAAATCATATAACACATCAGACGCTGAAACGGCACTGCTGACGAATGTGAACGCGTCCAAAATATAATGTATTGGGAATCATTTATTGCCTGTTTTGTATCAACGTTATTTATTCCATATATTACATAATAGGTGGGGTAGCATTGATGGTTGATTCAAGAAAAAAGAAATAGTAAAGTAAAGACGTTGAATATGACAGTTTTGTCAGGTGAAGCCACACAGCAGAGCAAGCGTATCTAAACTTGACCACAAATAACAACATACTTTACTTGAACAAATATACCCGACTGTTAATTTCAGTTGGGAACGGCTTCACCGTATCTTTTCCCCATGTGGCTTTTGTGTTCTCTGTTTGTTTTGATCACTTAATTTAACACATTATTGTTTTATTCGAGAAAAGATTTGTCTGCGTGAACAAAACGCCTCTTTGGTTGAACAAGTTGAATATTTTATGCAATTTTGGTGAATTTTATTACATCTTTTATTGAAATATGCGATACATTATATCAAAGTTAATTCTCAAAGATGAAGATAATTTCGCTAAGAAACCACAACTCCAAGGCCACCCGTTGGCATGGAATGGTAAATCGATTAGCATACTTTTTAGGGTTCAAAAGCAGCTGTTTTCAAGATTAATTTTGGCATTTATTAGTGATTTGTGGTTTTTTGTTATATCGGGTAATAACCGACAATAATAATTACCGACGGTAATAAATGACTGGCAGAACGATGAATCTTCAAATGTCAAAAATTAGTTCGTATGGTGATTCGTTTGACTTTCATTTTTCTTATTCAAATCACATCTTCCATTAACAATTTCTTGTAAAAATACCATGATTTATCATGCAGAAATGTAAGTTGTTGCCCCTTTATAATATTAAGCAAATATTGTCATGACTATAAACTTATGGTACAATTCTATTTGAAACGTCAAGACACTGTTGTTAAGACGATGGTGTTAAGTTGAAGAAGTTTTCAGCATTAATAAAAGTGGTTAAATAGAATGCGTTTACAATATAAGGTACCATTATGGAACACAAACACATCACCAACATCAAATATTCGTTGCAATGTGCTTTAGTTTTGGTTGCAGATAATTATTTACAACTTTTATTGTGAAATGTCGTAGAATTTATTAGTTTTAAAACTTGTGGAGCTAATATTCTTGCAAAATTTATTTATATAACATTTTTAAAGCTAATGTTGTAAAGTATTTACCTAATTACCTTTATAGTTTTTTTTAAATATAAATGATGTAACAATAGAATTTTTTTTTTCCCTCATGATTGTAGATGTCAAAATAAAAAATATTGTGTACTACAAGTTAAGTTGCAACATCTACTAAAAAATCTTGATATATCAAGTTTTAACATTTAGTACACATGTTTTGTTTTTGTGGTATCAAAATTTTTATATACGAAAATGTATCGGAGTTTTCTTCTTTATTGTTTAAATGGATTTTGGATTTTCTGTGGTCGTTTATATACAAGTAATAAAAGAAATACCAGAAAACATTGGAAATTCGTTAAGAATTTTGGAGCAAACCTATTTGTGCAAAGTCTTAATAAATCTTGCACCACATTTGTTTAAAAGTTTCTAAGCAAATCTTTTCTTGGCTAAAGAAACAGGAACAGCATAATTTGGTGACAAATAGTAGGAAAAAAACCGTTCATTTCAGGTAGTATTTGCTCATTTGCATCTACTGAAATGACTAGTGCAATGAAGCTAGCGACTATACAGAATGGCAGTTTTACAATTTATTGTATTTTCATTCCCATTGTATGTGAAAAAACATATTAATGCAAACTTATTTTCACACATTTCCTATTTCAGTAATAAAAAAATAAACTTGTATTTAATTCCATAAATTTTATAAATTAATCAAATAAAATGCTATAATTCAGTAAATAAGTATATAAACAGTTACACCTCTATGAATAAACCATCATTAATCTTATTTCCAAACTCTAATGATAATTCTTCATCCATCAGTCTTTTAAATGTATCATTAACTCACACTAGTAAAACCAGCCAAACCCTATTCTCTAATTAATCTATCATCAACTCCTACTTAAAATTGTAATAGAAGCATAACGCCGAACTTTGGATAACATATTCATCCATACATATATAAGAAACATTAATGGCATGTATCTTTACAAAAAACCACTTGAACAAACCAGTATTACCAAATTTCCTCCTCCACCTATGATAAGTAATGCCAAAATTTAAAAGAAAGAAGAAATAGCAACAAAAAAATAAATAAATAAAGACTAAGAATGATCTCTCCAGCAAAGAAGCATGGAAACACAGCGCCTCATGATGTAAAACCTTGCCCTTTGCTCCTTAACCAACCTGGCGCATCGATTGCTGAATGAATTTCGGGACCTCAGCTCCTTCATGCAATTGCTCTTCTGTTCCTTCTTCGAGTTTGCATGCATCTCCACCATTGATGATGATGGTGCAGATCTCTTTAAGCAGCACTGGTCTTCGTCTTTTCTACTACTCTCCTTCCTCGAGAGTTTCCACTTCTCATCCATGCATAGCTCCATGGAGATGAATTGCTATGGCGTTATGTTATAGAAACTATGTATAAGAACCTAATTAATGAAATGAAAATGGTGTAGAGTAGAGAAGAGTGAGAAAGTGGGAGGGTGTATATATAGAGAGAGTGGATAGGGTGACACAAATTGCTTTTAATAGCGTGAGTTAGAGAGGGAGAGATATGATAAACTGCTAAAGGTGGGATGTTCCCTTGTTCCCAAGGCTAAGTGCAAGGTTGCCTTTAATGGGTTGGACCATGTAGCAAAACAACAAAAGTAAATCATTGGTGTTCATCAAGAATGAGAGGCCAGTGAATTAAGTTGGTCCATTATGTGTGTGCTTCTAAACTAAAGTAGGCGCATCAATGGAAGATGATGAAGTAGACATGTGGTGTACTTGGAACATATTTGAGCTTATTGTAGGAGGGGTTATCTGTTATGGTTGAATCCCACAACTCCTGTAGTAGACGTTGATATGACAAATCAGATCCACCGAAGCAAATGAAAGTAGGCTACTTTGTAAACTCTTTTCCACAGAAATTCAATACTCTGCATCGATATATGAAATCATCGGTTACCACAACATTACACCTCTCCTCTCCATGAGGCTAGAGCATTTCCACGTGTTCTAATGAAAGTGAACAAAGAAATAATCAATTTAAGGTCGTCGATGGATAATTGAAAAATCTGAAATCTATCCGCATCCGTATTCGAAAGGCGGATAATATCTGATATTCGAAAAAACCAATACGAAAACATTTACATCTAAAAATTATCCACCTGGTTACTATCAAGATTATACTTTATATTATATGTAATTTAGGACAATAAAATGTATTTATTTATTATTTTATTAAGTTTATATTATATGTATTTAATGCATATTAATTGTTTAAAACTATTTATTATCATTATATTTGTTGATTTTGCGCACTTTCATAATTAGTGGTATTGAAATAAAATTATGTTAAGCAAAAAGAAAATTATTTTTATTTCTTAATTTATCGAGCGTTGGAGAATAGGATGAATATCTGATATTCGTTTATATCAACGAATGTAGGTATGACACTAACTGTATCAGAAAGTATCTGTTGATGGATCTAAATCAAAGTGGTTCTCTTCATACTTCATGAAATAAATTATTTTCCTCCGACCATGCTGTTGAGACTTGGTTTTGATTCATGACACGAAGCTACCACTACAACATACAAATTCGACGACTATTACGACAAAAAAAGAATATATACTACATTGAGACAAGACATCAAAATCGGTGCATCAACTTTTATACTATTTAGTTTTGAGTCTTAAGTCAATATTGTTAAGATCTCTCCTCGTTTACGTATATATTAGCTTATATATATAATCTTCTTATTTTTAAATGATTTATACATATATAAGCATATAAAAAAAATATAATCACTACAAGATAAACGGCTATTCCAACGGCTCCTATCCGTTGGCGGGCGTTGGAAGCCGTTGGAATAGCCGTTGGAATAAATCCCACGACTTTCAATGCTTTCCAACGGATCCAACGGGGCATTTCCAACGGCCGCTAACGGCTTAGAGCCATTGGAATCCGTTAGAAACCGTTACAATAAAATGGTCAATAAGCCGTTGGAAATACTGGGTTTATTTTGCTGTATAACAGCAGGCCTATTAACCTTCCACCCACACCATTTCCAATCCATTCAATTTTCATTCCATTTCCAATCAATTCCACACATATATATCAATATCAATACAAACAACACACATGAATCAATAAAACACCAATATAAACAAACCAAACCGATCAAACATCACAAAATATACCATCAACGTACATACCATCAACAAATGTCAATGTACCATGTACATGCCATCAAAATATTTCTCACCCACTCCGTACCAATATATACAACATCACCATCAACATCAAAACATCTCCAAGTCAATATATACATTGTTCAAACACAAATACTCAAAAACATACCTCCTCAAGGATCCTCGTCGCCTCCCGAAGCACCAGACGACGAAGGAAGGGTACCATGATTCTACAAATACTGCGCAAGCTTTTGATCCAGCTGCTCCACCTAGATGGCTTGTAGACGATTCTCCTCCCGTAGCTGCTCAACCATAGCTCTAAGCTCCTTGATTTCATCTTTGTCTTGGTCTTTTTGAGCTTGTCGAGCCTGTCGAGCTTGCAAATAGAAATAATAGCAAAGGGGTTGTCTCAGCATATAAAATATTATAACATTATATATCTAAACGCTGATTTTTTGTAAATATGTAAAAGGATTAATTACCGTTAGGTTCCCGAAGCCAAATCGTCTACTCCGTTGCGCCGGATCCATAACAGCGGTAAAAATGTTATCCTTCTCCTCCTGTGTCAGCGCATCACGACCTGACTGCTGAAGCGCATTAGCCTGTGCCTCCTGCAACCTCGACTATAATGAAAAAAACAATTTCGGTTGAAAAATAGTAGCATGTAATTATTTTGCATAGCTAGAAATTAATAAACTTATCGGTGTAAGTATTAAAAAATTAAAAATGCATACATATGCCTCGGTCGCCCTATCTTGATCACCCCACTGATATATGATATTGCCAGCCTCATCTACTTACCTAGACGCGTGGGTGTGAGCAAACACGTCCACTAAGCCAACAGAGCCTCCACGAGCACGTTCCTGCAATTGATAATTTGGATAATTTAACTATACATAACTAATTACTGAACCGATCAATATACAAATGTGATAATAGATAAATTTACCAAATCTTCGCGGTGATGCTGGAACGATTTGTAGCCTCCACGGTGCGATACAGGATTCCTGCTCCTGTTTGCCGAGTTCCTAGCTGACTCCTCCTGCAAATTTACAATGATTAATTATTTATTAAACGGTAAAAAAATGTTGAGATTTATTGTAGATTTACCTTGAACTCCTCAGAGTTCCACCACTCAACCCACTTCTCCCATACAGTCGCACTCATCCACTTGGGCTTCTTTCCTACTTTTTTAGTCTCCGACATAGTCTCCCTATAGTTCTTCGCGATCTTGGAGTTCCAGTGTCGCTGAACTAAATTGACGTCAGGCTCTTGCAAATCTATGGCGCCTTGTACATTGAGAAAATATTACTAATTATTTATTTGTATTTAATTAATCATCTTGTAAAGGGGTATAAACTTACCAGAAAATCTTGCCAAATCGTCTCTCTCACGTCGTCGGGGATCTTGCCCCACTTGGGCCAGCAATCGGTCATCCTAGCCATGTACGCCTGCTTCGAAATGTTCAGAACCACTTTGGATGGCTCCAACTCAAATCCACTGCGTTAAATATAAATTTGAACTTTAGACAATTATAGATATATCATGTACAATTAAAAAAAATAAAATGCTATGCTTGCTAATTATGATACTTACGTCTCATCAGCCTTAGGCTGCAAGTAAACAAGTGGCCGAGCTGGTTGCTCACCACTACCCTCTCCAATATAACGTGAAGAGCCACGTCGCCGAGACCCAGAACCAGAACCAGAACCAGAACCGGACATAATATATATACCTGCCATATATACATACATATACAATTCATAATAATCATGATATGATGAACCATTAAAAAATGTAATACACTTATTATCATTAAAATTGTATAAATTGGATAAATGCATTATTAATCAGAGATCAATGTAATGTGAATACTTTTAAAAATTACCGGATATTACTCAGTCGTCCTCATCGTTTTCTGATTCAGACTCGGTTTCGTGCTCTATGTCGTTTTCCTCTACACTCTCAAATGCTTCGACTAATACATTGTCTCATCATTTAAAGGTCCAAAATCAGTTTGATCGTCTGTAATTGCTATTTCAGCATTTTCCTCCAGATCTGCTTGATAGGCTTGTTCGTTTGGAATATTTTGTCCATCGAACGTAAATCTTGCTTTGGTTTTAAAAACCGCAGACCAATCTGCTTTATCCCTTTTTAGAGATGGATAAGGGGCATGATAAGCTTGTAGGGCTTGTTTGGCTTGTATAAATGGGTCGTACTTTTGATAACGCGAGGTATGTTTAATTTCTATAAGATTATATTGTGGATGCACGTTAATACCAGAACCTGGAACATTGCTGAACCAGTTGCATCTAAACAAATAAACATCCTCCACGGGTCTTGTAAAATATGTCAACTGCAATATCTGAGTTAACACACCATAAAAATCATTTATATGATTATTAGGGTCATCACTGCCTTTAACAAATACACCAGTATTGTTTGTTAATTTTTCAGCACCGTATTCTTTGGTGTTGAATTTATATCCATTAACAAAAAATATTGGATACGTATTAACTTTTCTTTTCGGTTCAAACGCCAAATGTTTCAGTCCTTTATCGAGCACATTATTTGTGGGATCAGAAACGTATTTCGAAAACCAAGTACTGAAATCTTTGCTTAAATCACCGCCTGGATTTTGTGATTCATAAATACTGCAAACACAAACATGATATATTACATTATTATTTATTCACACGTGTAGTATTAAATTTAACAAAACTTGGAATGTGCTAATTACCTAACAAATGGTGCAACTTCAGGACAATTAAGAAGAATATATGTGTGTGCTACATGGTATTCTTTATCATCTAGCCATACTTCCTCACATTTTCCAACATGTCGGCCATGTTGTTTAAAAATATATAATACTGATTCAGAAGAAGAATCTTGTTCAACGGCCTGATCGTCATTACGCGGAACACTTACAAATGATAAGTTCACATGGTCTTTAAAATAATGAGAGAAAAAGAAAAAAGCTTCTTCTTCGATATATGATTTGCAAATAGAACCTTCAACTCGAGCTTTTTGTCTCACTTTTTTCTTTAAATGATTTAAGTACCTAATAAAAATTATTTGGGTTAAGTATTAACTACTATATTTATACTTAAATCAACATTTGCATACTCAATATAGTAACATACCTTTCAAATGGATACATCCATCCATATTGCACAGGACCTCGAAGACGTGCTTCATATGGAAGATGAACAGGTAAATGCTCTATTACATTAAAGAAACCCGGAGGAAATATTTTCTCCAGTTTGCAGAGCAGTATAGGAATTTCTTCTTCAAGTTTAAGTAGACGGTCAACTTTTAACGTAGTTGAACAAAGCTCCTTGTAAAATAAACTAAGTTCTGTTATTACCGTCCAAACTTTTACCGGTAACAATTCTTTGAAAGCGATGGGTAACAAATTTTCCATCATTACATGACAATCATGGCTTTTCATTCCACTCAGTCTCCCATTTTTATAGTCGACACATCTACGAAGATTAGAGGAAATTCCATCGAGAAATCGTAATCCTTCCACCCATTGTAACAGTACTTTAACTTGGTTGCTGTCTAGTTCATAGCATGCTTTGGGTTTTTTATTGTCGGGAGTCATATGAAGCTCAGGACGATTGCATATTTGCTTTATATCACGTCTAGATTTCAGATCATCCTTAGTCTTGCCCTTCACATTCAAAACTGTATAAAACACATTATCAAATACGTTTTTTTCGTTATGCATCACGTCAATGTTATGACGGATTAATAGATTTTTCCAATAAGGCAATTCCCAGAATATACTTTGTTTGCACCAATTATGAAACGTCGATTTACCTTGAATTTCTTCTTGTTGTCCGGTCTCGTGTATCTTTGGATAATCTTTTACAAGTTCATATATATCCTCGCTTGACCATACCGCTGGTGGTCGTAGAGTCTCATGTCTATTAGCTATGAATTTTTTTGTCTCTTCTAAAAGGGTGATTAATATGAAGAAAACATCGATGACAATCAAACCATGAAATTTTCTTTCCATTTGGCAAATAAAATGCTCGTGTTTCTTCCATGCAATAAGGACAAGCAAAACGACCGGTCGTACTCCAACTCGAAAGCATTGCATATGCAGGAAAATCGCTAATAGTCCATAACAAAGAAGCGAACATCCGAAAATTTTTCTTTTTTGATATGTCGTATGTTTCAACTCCTTCATACCATAATATTTTCAACTCTTCGATTAACGGTTGTAAGTAAACATCAATGCCCTGTGTCGGATCATCAGGACCAGGGACGACAATCGTGAGAAACATATATGGAGTTTTCATACACATCCACGGAGGTAGATTGTAAGGTGTGATTATTATAGGCCAAGATGAATATTTAGAACCAAACTGAGAAAACGGTGAGAAGTCGTCTGTACATAAACCTAGTCTAACATTTCGGCTCTCCGCTGCGAAATCGGGATATTTCTTGTCAAAATATTTCCATGCTTCTCCATCGGATGGGTGTGTCAACGTACGTTCTTGAGGTGTTCTCACACTGTGCCATCTCATATGATGCGCTGTTACAGATGATGCATATAATCGTTGAAGTCTAGGGGTGAGGGGCAAATAATGCATACGCTTGTACGGAACTTTTTTTCCCTTCTTTTTCCTCGATTTGTATCTTTCCTGATTACATATTTTACAATTTCTAAGATTGATGTCTTCTTTCCAATACAACATGCAACCCTTTAAATATGTATCTATTTTTTGATATGGCAAACCGAAAGATGACATAAGTTTTTTCACTTCATAATAATTTTCGCACATTAAATTATCGGATGGCATATGACGTTTAGCAGCTTGAACAACAGCCGTAAATCCAGCTTCTGTAAGGTTATATTTTGATTTTATTGCAATGTATTCTGCAGCTACCGATAATTGAGAGCCACTTAAACATCCATTCCAAAGGGGTTTTTTAGCATGATCCAACAAATTATATATATTTTTAGCTCCAACATTTGGTTCCTCTTCGATGTTAACATCATCGTTATCAATTACAACGGTAGGGAATATTGATCGTGCTGCATCTTCGACCATATGTTCTATGAGATTCGTACTAACTTCTTCGTTGATGACCTCCACCGACTGTTCTTGATTATTAGGGGCTACAATTTCTCCATGACGATCCCACGGCAAATAATTGGGTACGAAACCGAATTGGCGCAAATGAACCTTAGCCATTCGGTTCTAAATAGTTCAACAATTTGCATCTACTACACGGACAACGAATTTCTTCATCGTTTCCAATATTACTTATAGCAAATTCGATGAACACTTGTACCCCTTTTAGAAAATGTTCGCTTATTGTGCCACTAATTTCCCTTCTTTGATACATCCAGCTCCGATCATTAAAGTAATTGACCATGTTTCCCTACTAGAAAATCTATGATAGAGTAAAAATGTTATAAATCATTTATTTTATATTTTGCATGAAATTTTCCAACGGCTTCCAACGACCGCAAACTGCTAATTTCACAAACTTTATTTTAAATAAGCAACTATTGTTTCATTGCCACTTATGTGTCTTTCTTTGATGGTCGGTCATCCTACTTCCCATTACAAACACAATAGTAATTATATTCCGTAAATCATATCATTTTAAACGATTCACAAAATTTCGGCAGCATTTCCCCCGTGTTCCTTGTATCGTACACAAATGCGTGTACACAAGGAACGTAAAGGAAATGCCGTCGAAATTTTGTGAACCGTTTAAAGTGATATGATTGACGGAATATAATTAATTTATAGTGTTTGTAACTTGTCCAATACTGGGACAAATCCGACAAATGATGTATCAGATGAATAGAGTTGTCCGTTTTGTGGAAAAAACGAATATCCCTAAAACGATCATATACAACACTTGTCAGACGGGGCCGAATAATATCTAAGGATTTAAATATTTGTTTATATTAAATTTGAATATATAACTCGTTTAATTAATATTGGTTTACATTTAACCGTTTTATTACATAATATATTAAATTCATTTATACACAAAATTTGTACACAAAATTCATTTATAAACTAAATCAATTCGCGTGTTCGCACAAATACAAAGCTCGTGTTCGCACAAATCCAATATCCGTTCTAACGGCTTCCAAATGCAATAAACTCTATCACACACATACGTTTAATATACTTATAACCAAATAAACATAAACTAATGCAATATCTTAAATTACAAAATTTTCAATCAATTATAATAACTTGTTCATTATGTTATAATAGTTGCAATTAGGGGATAACATAATGTAATATGCATACACTAACAATTAGGAATCAATCAACATTCGAATTAAACCCTAAATCTAAAAAAACCTAAATATTAGCTTTAGGAAAATTACCGATTTGGAGAGCTAGAAGGGTGGAGATTGGCCGGAGCAGCTTCTAGATGGCGTCGGAGGTTGTTGGGATGGCGTTTGGGGCGGCAGCAGCTGGTGAGGAGGTGGTGGAATGGGGGAATTTGGTGAAAATGGTATTTGGGGAAGAGATAATGAATTGCAGGTCTGGTCTCGGGTTGATATCTCAGGAAATTTTCCAACGGCTACCAACGGCCGCAAACGGCTTATTTCCAATGGATTCAAACGCTTCCAACGGCTACGTAAAAAATTAACGGGCCGTTGGAAGCCGTTGGAATAGCCATTGACGGCCGTTGAAACAGAGGCGTTGGAATATACTGTTTTTCTAGTAGTGAATCAAGTTTTTAAAGTTAGAATCATATATAATATATATATTATATATACCTGTGTAAACTGTGCAAATTGCACAGAAAATACCAGGTCAGTCGACTGACCTGCTAGTTTCTGTACAGTATGCACAGGTGCACAAGTGTGTGTATATATATATATATATTATATAATAAAATCGTTTGAATATTTAGTCGACTGACCCAGAGGCTCAGTCGACTGAATTTCTATAACGGTTATATTTTTTGAAAAGACACGATCATTCGTGAAGAGTTACGAATCTCTACGAAGAGATTTGGATGCAACAATTCAACCAGAACTCTTCGCCAATAGTCGCTGCTATTTAACAACTATAAATACATATCCTAACTTCATTCCAAATAATCTAATCTGCTTATTTCTCTTATCTAACTCTCTTGAATATTCTTGCAACTATACTCTCAAATATTCAGCATTCTTAAGCAATACTATTCCTTTCTAATCTTCATAAACTTCAAATATACATATTTATACTCGAGGAAAAGATCATAGGAAGGGTGTACTATAAACAGACTTATCAGTGTTACAAGAACACAAAAAGTCAAACAATCTTTTGTATTTGTTAAAGTCATGTTCTGCTGCTCAGGCGTGTGAAGTCCTCTTCGGCTATTCAGGCGAAATCATGTTTCGCTGCTCAGGTCCCCGTTCTGCTGCTCAAGGGTTGTATAGACATGTTCCTCCGGGTTAAGTGAGGGTTGTTGTTTTAGTGAAATTCCAGAAGGAGTCTGAGACTGGACGTAGGACGGTGCTCCGAACCAGTATAAAAATCTCTGGTGTTATTTTTATTATACTGCTCTTATATTCCGCACTATTTATCGTATAGCTATCATCACTATATTCTGTATTATCGTATATCCATATTACACGATCCATAGCACACTTTCATTTGGTATCAGAGCTTGGAATTCTATCGATCGTCACAACATCATAGAATAATGGCCAGAAAACGATCCAATCAAAATACAATAGGCAAAATCCCTGTCAAAGCCACCAGTGAGGACTACAAAAAGGTACTTTCTGATATACAAATTTTAGTAAAAGATAATAATGAATTAGTTAGTATAAGCAATAAGATTTCAAAGCTTAATTTTATTATTTTAGAAAAGATAAAATCTGTTGAACTTGAAAATGAGAAATTGAAAAATGAGAAATTGAAAAATGAGAAATTAGATTTAGAAAATCAACATGGTGTTTTGAAAAATAATTTTGAGGCTCTTAAAAATTTTCTGGATGAACAAAATACCATGTTTGAAAAGGAGAGAGAAAAATTTTCGAAAGAAATTTTTGATTTGAAAAGACAAAATGATTTATTACAATCCTCTTTAGATAATTCAGAATCTCAAAATTTCCTTCTCAAAAATGAGAACTGTACGTTAAAAAATGAGAATTCCGAATTAAATGAGAAAATTGATATTTTGAATATATATACTAATAATATTTCTTTTGAAAATAATAATTGTGACTTTAAAGCTAAATTTGTTAAACTTAACATTGAAGTCACAAAATTTAATAAAGGTCAAAACGATTTAAACGTGATTTTATCTAGTTCTAGACCTTTACATGATAAAAGTGGTTTAGAATATAATAAAACTAATCGTAGAAATAGCAATAGATACGCTTTCATGTATAGTAAAAATGTTAGTGCTACTACTAAATTTCGAGTAAAGTCTAAAGCCAATTTTTATAGAAATTCAAATACTGTTATGACCAATAATGTTTATAATTTCTCTAAAAGTACAAAATCATTGACGGGAAATATGAATAAAAATTATCTAAGTATTTGAGTTCCTGTTAATTGGAAAATAGAGAAAAATACATTGATGATTATTTTGATATGGTAGTTAATAATGAAAATTATATTTTTAAAGGTTCAACCACACCCAAATGGGTATGGTTTGCTAAAAATTAGGAAATTATAAGAACCTTGGGTATCACATGTTTTAAATGTTAATTTTTTTTATACCTTACATTATAAGTAGTAGTTATTTTGTTGTTCTATGTTAACACTTATGTAGAATATAATTTATGTCATCATATAAACTCTCATTTTGTCGACGACAAAGGGGGAGAAAGATATTGCTCTAACACTATTTGCAGGAATAAACGATGCAAACACAGATTAAGGGGTAAGCGCATAATAGAGTAAGTTGTTGCTTCTCTTATGTTCTAAAAACATTAGTCTTGTATTTCATAACATTACAACATGGCTTGTACTAAATAGCCAATGTTTTCGTATTATTTCAAAAATCTTGTTTGTGATATTGTACTGTATGAATGTTCGTTTCATTTTGAATATCTATAAATAAATCATACTATTATTCATGCTCTTTATTCTTTTTTGTCGATGACAAAGGGTGAGAAAAATTATCACTAACATTAAGAATGCAGGGTATAGATCGTCAAAGATTCAGGGGGAGTAAGTATTTATATTACATTATATACAGTCAAAATCTATATCTATTTACAGGTTGTCATCAATCAAAAAGGGGGAGAATGTTGAGACTTGGTTTTGATTCATGACACGAAGCTATCACTACAACATACAGATTCGACGACTGTTACGACAAAAAAAAATATATACTACATGGAAATAAGACATCAAAATCGGTGCATCAACTTTTATACTATTTAATTTTGAGTCTTAAGTCAATATTATTAAGATCTCTCATCGTTTACGTATATATTAGCTTATATATATAATCATTTTATTTTTAAATGATTTATACATATATAAGCATATAAAAAATATATATTATCAATTTTTTAAAGTTAGAATCATATATAATATATATAATATATACCTGTGTAAACTGTGCAAATTGCATTGAAAATACCAGGTCAGTCGACTGACCTGCTAGTTTCTGTACAGTATGCACAGGTGCACAAGTGTGTATATATATATATATATTATATAATAAAATCGTTTGAATATTTAGTCGGCTGACCTAGAGGCTCAGTTGACTGAATTTCTATAACGGCTATATTTTCTGAAAAGACACGATCATTCATGAAGAGTTACGAATCTCTACGAAGAGATTTGGACGCAACGCTTCAACCAGAACTCTTCGCCAATAGTCGCTGCTATTTAACAACTATAAATACATATCCTAACTTCATTCCAAATAATCTAATCTGTTTAGTTCTCTTATCTAACTCTCTTGAATATTCTTGCAACTATACTCTCAAATATTCAGCATCCTTAAGCAATACTATTCCTTTCTAATCTTCATAAACTTCAAATATACATATTTATACTCGAGGAGAAGATCATAGGAAATGTGTACTATAAACAGACTTGTTAGTGTTACCAGAACACAAAAAGTCAAACAATCTTTTGTATTTGTTAAAGTCCTGTTCTGCTGCTCAGGCGTGTGAAGTCCTCTTGGGCTGCTCAGGCGAAATCTTGTTTCGCTGCTCAGGTCCATGTTCTGCTACTCAAGGGTTGTATAGACCTGTTCCTCCGGGTTAAGTGAGAGTTGTTGTTTTAGTGAAATTCCAGAAGGAGTCTGGGACTGGACGTAGGACGGTGCTCCGAACCAATATAAAAATCTCTGGTGTTATTTTTATTATACTGCTCTTATATTCCACACTATTTACCGTATAGCTATCATCACTATATTCTGTATTATCATATACCATATTACACGATCCATAACACACTTTCACATGCCACCACATGACACCAAGTACTTTAGTAGACAAAGCAAGCTCTGACAATGCTCATACTTGAGAATCGATAAGGAGATGGTAAGGATATCTGTCATTTGACTTTATGCTTACCTGGTGCGGAGTTAGTTTGTTCAGTTCAAGACGAGAAAAAAAAAGTATGAATTGAACATGTCATTTTTGATAATGAATTTATATTTGAAGGCTTGTAATTTATAACTATTAATTGTTCTAATATTTATTTTATAATACTTATTGAATAAATTATAATTCATTTTAGACGATTTGTAACCAGGGATGGCAATGGGGCGGGTTGAAGTGGGTTTTTTATGCTCTAGACCCGCCCCAAGTTTTTTTAAACCCTGCTCCAGACCCGCCTCGTAGACTTGGTGTGAGTTTGAACTTTCGCCCCGTACCCGGAACCTATGCGGGTTAGGGTAGACCCGCCCCGTCCCGCCCAAGACCCGGTGAAACATTACATATTCATTCAAAATTATGTATTAGTGTACATATATTTATTTATTTTATTTGTAAGAGGGTTGTGACTAAATGGTAAAATAAATATAAATATCAATGTTTTTACAATAATAATTAAGGTAATAAAAATAAGGTGTATGATAACGGTTCAAGAAAAACATGCGTTATTATATAATTATTTGTGATGTAACTTAATATCATAAAAATTATAAAACTTATTAAATAGAACATTGAAAAATCCACGTTATAACCGTTTATGTATAAAAGGATTAACAAATCATCGTTATAATAATAAAGCGAGTAGTGCAGGTCGGGTTGGGGCGGATCGGTTAAGTCTCAATCCGACCTTAGATCCGGGGCTTTTAAGAACGGATCATGGGTCTACCCGTTCCAATGATCCAATAAAGTGGGTCATGGTGGATTAAAATAGGGGCGAGTCTACCGGGTTTAAACCTTAGACCCACCACATTGCTATCTGTATTTGTAACATTTATTGTTTAATTTAATTAATTTAAGGAGTAAAGTCAAAATTTTGACTTATTTCCAACTTAAAGTACCTAACTTCCTATTATCATGCTCTTTGAAAAACCATCATACATAACAACCAATAAAATTACATGCAAATTATTTCATTTGCTTTTTTTTATTTTCTGAATCCCAAGCTTGCTCTTTTATTTTTTATTTTTAGTACAAAAGTTACTTGGCCAAAGGCTTATGCTTCAAAACGTAGAATACATGCGTAATAAATAAATAAAATGTGTGAAGTATAACAATGGGAAATTACAGTAAAAGGAAAAGAAAAGACGAGAATAATATTTAAAAAAAAAAGGTTTGAATGGTCGTGCTGTGACTGTGCATGCATAGTTGAATAGTGTTTTCTCAGAATTTATTGACAGCTTGGGAACAACAAGCACATGCTTCTCCCGCTGCTTCAACACCTTTCATCTTCTGACACTTATTTATTTATTTTTCCTATTTTTTGATTTTCCATTTCAGTTTTATTCCTTTTTATTGTAGATATACTTGATTTAATACCCATCATTATTTTACAAGATTTATTACTTTGTGATTTGAGCTGTATGTCCGGTGTCCAAGATCATTTCAACTATTTTGCTCCTGCACTTTACATTTTGATGGATTACATCAGAAAAATTTCCAATGGGCGGATCATAGCCACTTGTAACACATGGTTTCCTTGAACGTCCATCGAACAAGCTTTCATAACAAAAACCGTTTGGAATATGGTTGTTGTTGGTTAATTGTTCAAAGCGTCCAACACAATTACAAGTATTGAACCAATTTTCATAAATATCTAGCAAACTATTGGAGTGAGTTACATTTTACATTTTGTAGAAAATGTAATTTGTAACACAAGTCCATTTGAATTTAACAT
Organism: Allium fistulosum; assembly: GCA_030737815.1. NCBI lineage: Eukaryota > Viridiplantae > Streptophyta > Magnoliopsida > Asparagales > Amaryllidaceae > Allium > Allium fistulosum. The sequence goes on along the minus strand of CM060904.1, from coordinate 169,203,055 downwards.
ATTTTGTAAATATAATGTAATTGTAATGATATCGAATGGTTGGTTTTTGGATATTGTAACTGGTAATTAAATTCCTATATTTGCCGTGGTAATATATAAATCAAAAAGAAAAAATTTGCACTTTATTATTAATATACATTAGACCAAATATTTTATAGGGGGAATTAATTTAAAGGACAAAAATTTGTATATTTTTTGCCTCAAGGACACAACCTCAATATTTTTACCATAAGAACAAACATTCTTTTAAAAATTATTCATAAGGACAAATATTTTCCAAAATTGTTCATAAGGACAACAAAACTGCTACCAAGCTAAAACTGATACCTAAAAACTGCTACCTATAACTAAAAACTGATATTTAAAAACTGCTATCAATGAATAAAAACTGATACCTAAAGAAGGTTGTCCTTCAGGATAAAATATTGAAGGCCTGTCCTTGAGGCAAAAACGCTGAAAATTTTTGTCCTTGACAATAATTTCCTGATATTTTATAAGCAGTTGTCAAAATGCAAAGAGAACAATATAACAGTTTAGTTCAAAAATCACATATTTCAATTTGCTTAAAGAAAAACACAACAAATTGAAGGTCAAACTTTACTTATTGGCGAAAAATAAAAATAAAAAAATAACTTATTTCAACTTTAGGTCAACTTGAAAACGCAGTACCACAATTGACATGACTTTCACCAAATCATGCAACTATATAAAAAAGAAATTTCAAAAACAATTGTGTACTTGCACAATCTGCAAGTATAAAATGTTGATATAAGAAAAAATAAGTCTATTTTCATAGTTAGTTTTAAACTAGACCTAAAGTTGAAATAGGTTTAGTTTTATTGGGTCTATAAATAAAATTTATCTTAAATAGAAAAGATAAATTGACTTTGTTTCTTTGGAAAATTCTAATTAAATACAAAATATAGACATACAATGAGATACAATAGATCTTGAACATTAGTTTTCTCTTTGAATTCCACATTCTTTATAAAAACATAAGATCCAATTTAGTTAATGATTGATCAAATGGATGATATAGATGATGTAATTACATATAAATACCGAAAGATTATAAAAAGTGAATTATTATACTTATTTTATCGATATTAATGGAATATAACTAAACTAATTTATTGATAAATGCAATAAAAATTTGATTTATGTATTTTAATTTTTTTAATATATTATTTTTAAAAGTAAATTTCATGAAACGCTAATATTTATATAGTTATTTTATGCGGTTTTAAATGTAGATATTTACATTATTTTTTGCAAATAGTTACAATAAAAATAAAAATTACATTATAGATATTTATAACAAAAATTGCAAACAACGAAAATATTTGCATTAAAAGCTTCCGATTTTAACTTGTTTAAGTTTTGTGAAACATACATTTGGAAAAAGAGGCGACGGCGTAATTTAAAACTTGTTTAACTATCGATCTTCAAATCCATGATTTTACCTTATTTTTTAACAGCCTCAAAACTTTTAATCACTTTCACATGTGTGTTCCGCATAGGAGTATGATTTCTATTTTTATTGTACAGCTTTTTATTTCATAAGAAGTAGATGGATTAAGAATACAAACTAGTAAAATTTGATCTGATCATGAAAAGGTTTACGTGTTTACTCAACAATTATGTTAATTATAATTATTGTTCAAAATAATAAAAAACAAGAAAAATACTAAACGATTAGTTTACCATGCACGGCTGCAAAAATAAAGTCTATTGAGGAGCACAAGCCGGTTCTTAATTAGCAATAAAAAATTGTAGAAATATTTTAATATTTATTAATTCGTTAATTATTAGTCAAAATTTGGAAAAAGCAGTGACTGACGTATGATTATAGATGAAAGTGACAGTAACAGTTGACTTGCTCGTATTTCGTGCAAGTCCACAAAAGGTAAGACTTGAATATTATATTGTATTATAGTATATTACGTTGGGCAAATAAATGGAAATTAGGCTCAGTTATTTTTCACTTTAGCCGGTGTAGGGTCTCCTGTTTCAGCCTCCCTTCTCAACGAATGTGAACGGCATTGTAGTCAACCAATCTGTTATTCACTGAGTTAGATGTAAGGTTTAACCGCTCATTTTATAACACATTGAGCCATAACACAATAGATCTCTAAATCAATTTCTAATACCGTAAAAAGTTTATTATTCTATAATAACTTGTTCAACAGCCTGATTATCTGCAAATGTTTTTTTTCCCAAGTTTTTCTCTACATTCAGAGCACCTTCGTGTGTTCTTCCACACCAAAGAGAATGATGAAAATGCATAAAGCTGATTGATAATTAAGATAGAACAGATGCCGAGAAAAATTCAGTACTATCGATATTTGACCAACAAATCCACGGCTAAATCCTAGAGTTTGCATTTTTTTTTTATTTCAGTGCACCAGTTCATTTTAATGTGTCTGCTTTTTAATTTTGCAATTTTTGCATTGTTTTATAATTTAAAATCTACCATTGATATTGATGGATAATAAATTAAAATAAAAAAATATAAATAAAAAATATACAAATTCATACAAATAATTATTCTCATGTCGTTGTTGTAAAATTTTCAAATAAGTTTGGGGCTTTGGGTTATTATTTGGAAGAGAAGAAGGAAAGAAGAAAGAAAAGATAGTCCTACATGATAGAAAATCAAGGACTATATTTGTATAAATATAGCTTTCTTATGTGAATGTTGGGGCATTGGGGCTCCCACATGTTTGCCTTGTTGTGAGGAGAGAAGTCATGCAACATCACACGCGCGCCGCCGCCGTCCGACCGAAGCGGGTACGGGTTTCGGGTCTGACAATATTTCTGGATCATATGTGAACAGTAACGGGGCAGATTTCAGCCCGTTAAGGACCCAAAACCGAAATTCCTAAATTTGAATAAATGGCGGGAAATTTGTAACGTTTTCTAAACGTTACAAAATGAATAGACGCAACGTTTAAATATTGAATGGATAAAGCCGTTTGTAACCGTTGCAAACGGTTGTGACGCTTGGCGAATAGGCACCTCTCTACCACTATAAATAGTGACGCCCAGAAAACGTTAGAAATAATTCTGAATCTTCTTCTTCTTCACATAGCAGTTTTTGCAACGCCAGAAAGTGTTACAAACACTATGCCGCCATTATTCTGTTTTGTGACGCCTCTAAGGTGTTGCAAACTCAGAAAACGTCGCAGAATTGCTCTCTTCTTCCTCTTCATTCTATTCTATTCATATTGCATCATCAGAAACCATTACTAAAGTGTTCTTGGTCGGATCAAAGACGTACAAACTTTGAATCCGATTTCGCTGTTATAGGGCTTCATTGAATCATGAAAGTCGATAGTTCGATAACCCGTTTGTGCCTGGTGGGTTGAACTATTAGAATCTATTCCATAGATCCTTGAAGTCGGAAGTACAACATTATCTTCTTCACAATCGCCATCAAATTTGTCTCGAACCGTAAAATTCCCAACAATTTTCAGACAATAATTTTCAACCATGGAAGGTTCGAGCGCTCTACAAGTTATGAATCAACATCTAACTCGATTAGAGCGTTTTGATGGCGACAATTTCACTCGTTGGCAAGAGACGATGAAATTTTTCTTGGTCACCGTCAAGTTGTTCTACATTTTGGAAGATGACTTGGAAGAAATCCCGGAGGAAACTGATAAGGAGGATGCTGCTCTAAAGGCTAGACGTGCAAAGCGCAAAGAGGACGATTTTCTATGCAGAGGCCATATTCTGAATGCGCTATCTACCCCAGTCTACAATGCTCATAGGACCTTGGAAACAGCGAAGACACTCTGCACTGGAGAATAAGTACCGCATATCCGAGGCAAGTAATAAAAAGTTTCTTATTTCCAATTTTATGGATTTCAAAATGGTCACCAATAAGTCCATAATTGGACAAGTAAGCGAAATCTTACTGATAGTGAATCAACTTAAAGATGCTGGAATTGATCTCCCTGAATCTTTTGTTGTTGAAGTTATAATTTCAAGACTTTCGCATAGTTGGAATGATTATAAGAAAAAGATGAAGCATGCGGAAACAGATTATAATTTAGATAGTTTACAGTGTCATCTTCGTATTGAAGAAGACTCTCACAAACGCGATCTAGATGATAATCCGCAAACTGAGTCCCATTCTAAGGCAAATAATATTGAAATTACCGATAAGTTAAAGCCAAAGAATGAGACACAGTTTAAGAAGAAAAATCATTCCAAAACCAACAACAAAAAGAAAGGTGCTTGTTATTTTTGTAACTAGCCCGACCACTATGCCCGAGACTGCCGTCTACGGAAGAAACAACAAAAAGTGAATGTGGTCGAAGACTCGCTTGTGGCTGTAGTGCAAGAGGCGAACTCCGTTAGCGGCAATGATAATGATTGGTGGTTCGATACTGGAGAAACTGTGATGACCCTGAACTCGGCCTTCAAAAATCGGCACTCGTACTTCCCTTGTACTCAAAATGCATCAGATTCAAACGCCGAATCTGGCTCACCGGAGCTTATAACACAATTAAGTATAACAACACAGCGGAATAAAAATAGATGATATCATATACAATCCAATGAATACAATATCCAGTATGATATACAACAATGATATCAATATGATACAACAATATCAGAGATAAATAATGATACAGCAGAAATAACAGAAGTGATAACTCCAAATGATCCTCGAAAGAGAATGGCTCCAACAACTCCAAATCAAGCTCGAACCATCATCACGTAAGACAAGGTAAGCAATGTCAGTCGTGATCTCCATAATTGAACTAGCTCCAATGTCGACTGAACCCGATTATCTGAAAAAACCCAACTCTAGACTGCCCGTGTGGAAAATTGTGAGCACCCAGAGTTTAGGAAGGGGACAATAAACTCTGAGTCAGTCGTGGGACTGGTGTGAGTAACAAAAACAGTTTATCTTTAAAACAACACAAAAGGATTTTAACATTGAAATCTGCAATGCTTTTGGAAAATGAAACTACCATAAGACCTCCCGCCACACATACAATGCAAACGCAGAATTGGAGGAGATTTCTTCTTATGATTGTCAAACATGCTTACTACGCAAAAGAAAAACTCTTTTGATATTATTACTAGTGCATAGTGTACAAAATCATTTCGAAAGTATAATATTAATCTTAGCCAGCATAGGTACCATTATATTATGCCTACTATAGCTGCTATGTTAAATAGCAGGTTCTACAACTAAAACCGTACTGGGTTCGTATTGGAAATTTGATTTCCAACAAATGGTCAGGCTAAGGAACTTCCTACTGCCACATGGGTACGCCTCTGGATGGATGTCCCGAGAACTAACTAGGTCTCTGCCAATACAAGGCCGGGTTACCTCTATAACTAGGTAACTACTTCACGAATATGCCACCTCCCGGTCCTTTGGGACCTTTATCCGAGCGCTCGATAACCAACATCACACAGTAATAAATAAAGTGTGTCCACATGAGTAAGTATCTGGGCTCCATACCATGATACCACCCTTTTCTAGAAGGAAATGACATACCCTAATGGGCGCGACCCTCATAACCTTGCCGCATATTCCTGTTTCGACCCATTTCCGGGTTGTGAGGTCCGAAGAGGTCTCGTCCACAAAGCTACGCTTTTTCACAAAGCCACGCTTTGATCAACAAATGATCAATAAATGATCATCACACAGCAACACTCAGCATGCCACACTACCAAATTGGGAGTATATCACTGATAAATTTCAACTACATAACCTCCGAGCTCGTACGTCTCAGAGAAGGGTGTTAAGCTAAGAGAATAAATTCTCCACCACCAAACAGAAATGTATTTGAAAGAAATCAGCTTTATATCTCAAAATGTAATGTCAGACATGTAACCATACAAGTCTGTTCCGGGTTCGAACAGAACCGAAGGCACTTCCGAAGAAGCCCTTGCAATCCGGGTATTCACAATCCCGATCGGACTTCCCATCACTTAGGAAATCTCTATACCGGCGCGACTCAGTGTAGAGACAATCGATAAGTTATCCTATCGTTCTCGCAAATACCCGGTCTTCACCACCGGTCTTCAAATGCCATCCATATACGACGTATCATTATTCGGAATGGGCTATATGACACAAAGGTCCTCTCCCGGTTAAACCGAATAATGCGCGCGATATTTAAAAACATATGGATAATGGGTTTCAATTAAGTCACAACTGATTATCCAAAACTTTCTTTCAAATGGTTTAACAAATTACCATTTTCAAATCTTCAAAAAGATTCATTTTAACAACCTTCAACGGTTTAAACAATTTCCACACTTTAATCTTTTAAACAAAAGATTCATTCACAGATTTTCCAAATTAATTTCCATTTCAATTGGATTAAAAACAAAGATTTAACTTATAGCTTTCAAAACAATTCCATTTCGACCTTTCCAATTTCAAAACAAAGTTCAACAATCTTTCACAAAGATTTATTCATAACTTGGAAAACATTTTCATTTCAAACTTGAAATTTCTTTAACACAAATTGGAAATTCATTCCTTATATGAAAGCTTTTATCATTTGAAAGAATTAGTTTTCGTCTCGGAAAATCTGGTTCATTTATACAAGTTAAAAGCCATCCACGTATAGAACTTGGATTTAAATTTAAATTTCAAAAATCATACTTTTTAAATGGTTAAAAACCCATATAAACGCATTTATAACTTGTATAATCTTTTTGACCATAATTTCCAAATCATTGAATTCAATTTCAAATATTGAATTCACATTTAAATCAAATTATTTAAATTTCAAGTTTTATTAAGTTATCTAAAATAACTTTTATTTTTGAAAACTCATTTTCAAAAGCTTTTAATTCCAATTCCAAAACTACTTTGAATTCAAGAATTCAATCTTTAAAATTGTCAAAATCTACGACTTAACTGATTTCCACGTGAAATCCATATTTGTGTGTGTATGGTGTAGTCCAGGGGTTTCACACAGTAGTGCAACATCATTCAATCATCACAGATTAGAATGCAGAAATATAGTTGATAAGCGGTATAACTATAACGCTTATCTTTTATTCACAGATCACAGATATATAAATTACAGATAATAAATTACATCACAGGGAATTAATTACATTCATCCCAGAGAAACAGATCACAACATAAATCAGAATATCTCACAAAGCATTACAGATCAGAGATATCAAGCAATTCAATTATCCAGTCAAGTCCTAACATTCACAAGTGAATTTATTAATCAACTGATTAATTTAAATCAGATGTTTCAACTATTAATCCGGGTTAATTATCATAAGTTAATTACAAATTATTTGAAATAAATTTTCCTTCGAATTTATTAGTTAACCCTTAATTATTAACTAATCATTTTAAATCAATGAATCAATTAATCTTTAATTATTAAATTAATCTTAATTAATCACCATTATTAATTAATCCTTTAATTTATTAATAAATAATTTACTCAAATTTTAAATCATCATTTAATTAATTACATTCGGTAATTATCTATTAATTACTTCTCTAAGTAATTATATTTTCCCAAACTATCAAGTGATTATTCTGAATTATACTTAAGAAATTAACTTGAACAAATTCAATTAACTCCATTAATTATACTGAATAATTAATTTCATAATTACTGTCATTAAGTAATTATACTTAATAGTAGTTAATTATTCAAATAATTTTAGTTAATAATTTTATTAACTATTAAATTTCTTTAATCACCTTTTTAAAGAATTTTTTTTACATTAATCATTTTTGATTATAAATTAATTCACTATTTAACTCATTCGTTAAATGAATTAGAAATCATAAACCTTCATTACTTAAAGTAACACATTCATTTTTTTTATGATTCAATGATTATTCACAATATATTGAAAACATTGTTTCAAATTTTCTTTTTTTTTCCAATTTAGATTAAAAATTTAAAAAATCCTTATTTACTTTTAATAAAGTTTAAAACAAATTTACTTAACATTTTAAATTTACATAGTAAAATAATCATTGATTACAAAAGAAATTTTAAAGAGTTTAAAAATCAATTCTTTTTCCTTAACTTTAACACGATTGATTTATTGCCACACTTAAGTGATAAGACTTAATCAAATCTCAAAATTTTTAAAAATCTGGTTTAAAATTAGTTCCAGGTTTTAAAATTTAATTTGTTTAAATTTTTCCCATTTACAAAATTCAGATTTATTTTAAATTCAAATTCTTCCAAACATTTAGTTGTTTTTGAGTTATTTAAACAATTTAAATTTTAAACTTTATTTGTTTACAAACTACATTTCAATTCAACTTGAATTTTATTTACATTTTAGATTAAACTCAGTTTTAAATCCTTGCTTGATAAATTTGAATTTGGTTTAAAAATTTCAAACAGAAAATAGTTCAGACATCAAAGGCTGGAACAAGACTTGACCCGATACACCTGTTCCTTGCTTCGAGTAAAATACTCGAATTACCAGAGTCCCACGCGAGAAAATTCTCGTGCCCAGACTCTTCTTCTCCACCAAACAACTCAGATGCACGGAATTGACCTCGTGCACGTGCACGGAGCGGCGGCGCCTCTCTGGCGATCGAGAAGGCTTCCATCAAGTCGTAATATTCCTCGACGTCGATCACGTATCAACGAGCAACTCCATTTCTTCGTCGATCAAAATCGAGCGAAGCTCGAGAAGCTCGAACCAAAACACCCACCACAAACTTGTCTCGCCGCCCCACCTCCGACCACCTGAAGACCCAAGCTCCCGGCCATAGCCTCGTCACCCACCGCACCACCTTCCCTCAAAGCCACACCTCACTCGATGCTTCGTCGAAGTCGCGGCGATCAAAAAAATTGAGCTCCAGGAAAATTAGGTTTAAGAAAAAGAAAACGACACCACCGTGGCCTCCGACGTCGAGGCCACCCCCGCCTATCTTTCCTATCACCTCAGTAGGCTCGTCCACCTCCTCGCCCAACCCCGATACCCCTAGGTCACTACGTCGCCGGAAATTGGTCAGAAAGCCAATTTCAATCATTTCCAGTCTGCTCTTAGAATACTCAGTGAAAAATCACAATTCTTGTTTAAAAAATCTTGTTTTCGAATGTTAATCCATGTTATATACTTGAATCTATGATTCTTCATATTCGAATTTATCATGTGTTTGAAGTTTGTTCTGTAAAACTATATTTCAGAGGCAATCCAACTCTATTTAGCTTAAACAAGTTTTCAGATTATAATCTATGCTAAAACACTCTTGTTTGTTTTTTTAAAATTCTATCCCTGATAATAATTAGATAAAAAGAATTTGAATTTATTTATGATCTGCTACCCTGTAACCCAGAAAGGCAGAGAAGAAAGAATGTACCAGTACAGACATATTTGTATATATATATATATATAGAGTTAAAACTGGAAAGAAATTTCTCAACAACACAATATTATTCACAATTTCATACACCCAGAGTTAATTATACTTAAGTAAAAAATAATAATATGTTTATTCACCTTAGTTTCCAGAGAAAAAGAAACAGAGTTTGAGTTTCTTTGCTGAACCCATTTCTTCTTTGATCTCTGGTTCAATTGATTTGCTTGATGTTTTAGTTGAAGTTTATTTAAGTTTTTAAGATGATGTTTACTTCATATTTTCTCAGTTTGGAATGAAACGAACTAATGAAATGAAGAAGAGATGGATGTATATAGGAAATGAAATGAGTTTACAGGGTATGTTATTGGTTTTGTACAGGGTGTATTTCTTTGTACTGGAAATTGTTTATTAATCTTTGATCAGAGATTTTTTTATTAGCTTTGGAGGCTGCATTAATTCACATTGTACCATAAAAAAAATTTCTCGGTTGTACAAATATGAGTATAATCTTGGGTGTCTTCCTTTGCATTAATGGCTTAAGTCCTTTGATCTTTTTCTTATACATTTCCATATCAAATTTGATTTGCTTACAACTTTATGCAGGCTGATATATATATTTCTTGTGCGCTAGAGGATATGGCATTAATTGTCTTGTACAAATCTACATACACTTATCTAATTTGTTTGTACATTTCTATATATATGTTTGCTATCTTCTATTGCCAGCTCAAAGATTTTATATTTTCTTTCTTTTGTCTTGTTACTTTGCATTGACTTTATACATAATGTTTACTTTATAATTTGTTTGTATTCACACATATTGTTTAAAAGACAATGTTTTGTTGTGGTTATAATTTATTTATGTATTTATTTTATATTTTAACCCATTTATTTACACTTTAAATTCAAATCAAATATATATATACATATATATTATTTCAAATTTACTCATATATGCTCAAATACATATATATTCACATATATACATATATATACAATATTGTAAATTTAAATGATTTATACCAAATTTATTTGAGTTCGGGGAAACTCGCATTCCCTTATTGATTAATTTCACAATTTTAATTCAAAAATAAATTAAATTATCAATTTAAATATATAAAAATTTGAGGTCGTTACAGAAACCATTCACATTTGCAAAGACCGTAATCTGTTCAATAGTTACGAAGAAAATAAAGGAGAAGCCGATGAAGTTACTGGAGCAAATAAGGTTCCGAGCAAAGTTCTGGGAAAAGGCACTATATAACTTCTTTTCACCTCTGGAAAAGTCCTTACATTAGTAAATGTATTTTATGTACCTGATATGTGTAAGAATTTGGTCTCTGGATACCTTCTTAACAAAGGAGGATTCAAGATGGTGTATGAGTCTGATAAGCTAGTGTTGTCTAAGAATGGTAGATTCATTGAACATGGATACTCTTGTAACGGCATGATTAAGTTGAATCTAATAAAGAAATCTTCTGTTTATGTTGATTCTATTAATTTATGGCATGATAGATTAGGACATGTTAATTATAATTCCATTAGAAATATGCATAAATTAGGATTAATTTCTGATTCTGATTTCGATACCATCTCTAAATGTGAAATATGTGTTCAAGCAAAAATACACCGAAAATCCTTTAAATCCGTAGAAAGGAAAACTGATTTGCTTGATTTGGTATATAGTGATGTGGGTGACTTAAAAAGTCATATCACCTATGGTGGTAACCAATACTATATAACATTCATTGATGATTATACTAGATATGCATATATATATATATAATGAAAACTAAAGATGAGGCTTTTGATAAATTCAAAATTTACAAAGTAGAGGTCGAAACACAATTAGGAGTTAAAATTAAAATATTGCATTTAGATCGTGGTGGTGAATATTTCTCAAATGAATTCACCGTGTTTTGTAAACAACAAGGTATAGTTCACCAATGTACTGCCCCATATACACCACAACAAAATGATGTTGCTGAAAGGAAGAATAGAACTTTAATAGAAATGGTTAATGCCATGCTCATAAGTTCTAATTTACCTTATAACCTATGAGGTGATGCTATGTTATCTGCATGTTATATTTTAAATAGAGTACCACTTAAAAAGAATAATATTTCCCCTTATGAATTATGGTTTAATAGAAAACCTAACCTAACTAGACTTAAAGTTTGGGGTTGCTTAGCATATGTTAGAAAACCAGACCCTAAACGACCAAAGTTAGGAAATAGAGCATTTAAATGTGTTTTCATAGGATATTTACTTAATAGTATAACTTATAGATTCCTTATTCTTGACACCCTAGAAGTTATAGAATCTGTAGATGTAGAATTTTTTGAAAATCAAACTGTTGAGATCCCATTGAGATCATCTAGTCCAGAACCTAGTATGGCTAATGATATCAATGACGATGATTATGCTCCTGCTCAAAACAGCAAGGAAGTATCGTACCAGATAATAGTACTGAACAACGAAGAAGTAAAAGAGCGAGAATAGAGAAGGACTATGGTCCTGACTTCATTACATATCTTGTAGAAGGCAGTAAGGACGAAGTCCTTAATGTGACTAAATATGTAATGAACGTCGATGACGATCCCAAAACTTATTCTGAGGCTATGAGTTCCAGAGATTCCAATTTCTGAAAAGAAGCTATCAATGATGAAATGAATTCTATACTGTTAAACCAAACTTGGGTTTTAACTGATTTACCTCATGGTGCTAAACCTATAGGATGTAAATGGATATTCAAGAAAAAGTTGAATACAAATGGATCCATTGATAAGTTTAAAGCCAGATTAGTTGCTAAGGGATATAAGCAAAGACATGGAGTAGATTACTTTGATACATATGCTCCAATTGCTCGCATATCTTCTATATGCTGTTTAATTGCACTTGCATCAATTCATAAATTAGTCATACATCAAATGGATGTAAAGACCGCTTTTCTAAATGGAGATTTAGAAGAAGAGATATATATGGAACAACCTGAAGGTTTCAAAACCCCAGGCCAAGAAAAGAAAGTTTGCAAATTAGTGAAATCTCTTTATGGCCTGAAGCAAGCTCCCATGCAATGACATGAGAAATTTGATAAAGTTGCACTATCATATGGATTCATTGTTAATGATGCTGATAAATATATTTATAGCAAATCGAATAACAACGGTAGTGTTATAATATGTTTATACGTTGATGACATGCTAATATTTGGTTCCAATATATCATGTGTGAATGAAACTAAAAAGTTTCTGTCTTCTAAATTCGATATGAAAGATCTAGGAGAAGCTGATGTAATTTTGGGAATTAAAATTGTTAGGAAAGAGGGGGAGTTATTACTAACTCAATCTCATTACATAGAGAAATTCCTACAAAAGTATGGTCATTACGATGACAAACTAGCACCAAGTCCTTTAGATCCTAGTATTAAATTAGAAAAGAACACTGGACGTACTATCTCTCAACTAGAGTATTCCAGTGTTATTGGGAGTCTTATGTATGCTATGCATTGCACTAGACCAGACATCGCACATGCTATAAGTGTATTATGTCGATTTACGAGTAATCCAGGTTTTGAACATTGGAAAGCTATTTCCAGAGTTTTAGCTTATTTGAAAGGAACCATTTAATATGGTTTATCTTATAAAGGATATCCTGTTGTAATAGAAGGATATAGTGATGCAACCTGGAACAATGTAGAATCCAAATCCAAGTCTACAACTGGATGAATCTTTACATTAGGAGGCGCTGCTGTGTCTTAGGCTTCTAAGAAGCAGACCTGTATTTCTGATTCAACAATGTTGTCAGAATTGATTGCGTTAGCAGATGCATGTAAAGAAGCGGAATGACTTAGGAATTTATTAATGGAAATCCCTTTATGGAAGAAGCCATCTCCAGCAGTCTTAATTAACTGTGACAATCAAGCAACGATATACAATGTGTCTAATAAGACATATAATGAAAAGTCTAGACATGTGAGTCTAAGACATCAAATGGTGAGACAGTTACTCAAAAGAGGAGTTATAACTGTTGACTACATAGAAACGAAGAAAAACTTGGCTGGTCCACTTACAAAGAGTCTTCCAAAGGCAATGGTTTCTACAAAGTCACAAGAAATGGGACTAAGGTCTGTGAATGAAGGTTGATCATCCTTAACAGAAACTCAACTTATGTCTTGAAAATGATAGACAAAGTTCAATGGGTACCAACAAGTTAAGAGAATGATTATGGAACACTAAATCGATAATCCCATATTATTTAGTGTTGGATTCTGCAAGCACAAAGGATTGATATATATCCTTAATAAGTCTAGAAACCTTAAAAGGTGAATCGCACTGATATCAGTTACATGGAGATCGTGCTGATAATGAGCTATAAACTAAAAAGAGATAAGAAGCCATTAGAAAAGAGGAGAGAGAGGAGAAAATGTTATTCACACTGATATCAGTTACATGGAGATTAATTCATTACATAGGCTCCTTTATATATAGGTCTTGGAGCATGAGATTGAATATATCTCATGATGTGGGACTAAATAGAAAAACACAAAAGCATATTCACTTTTTATATTTACATATATTATAACATGTCCTTTATTTTTTCTACACTTAAAACACAACCATTGATGACAGTCTAAACCCATTACCTCTTCCTCTTCTCCTATCAGTAATAACATAGTTCACTCAATCAGATTCAAGCAATCAAAATTGTTTAATGCAATCAAAATTTTCATTAACAATGGATTTCGGTCTTTCTAACGACTTTCAGGCATCTTTCATAATTTTTTCTTGTTCTTCTACCAATTTTCATCATTACTTCAAAATTGATCATGATCTGATTTTTCATAATTTAAAATATTTTGTGTTTTTTAAACAACTTTTACTATGTTTTTAATTTCGTTGGGTTATTATTTTTACTACAGAAAGTAAACAGTAGAGAGTTGAAAGATTTTATTGTCAAAAATTCAAATTTTTTGATAATTGAAAGTCAAGATGGGTTTAGACACCTATTTATAGAGTAGGGAAGATGGTTATAAATTTATCCAGGAAAATATGATTATTTGATTCGTCTTCGTTATAGAGTCGTGTTAATTTCTACAGTGTTTTTTTTCTTTTCAAATTAGGATTAATATGGATTGTGTTGTATATATGCCATTATTCGTCTTCGTTATAAAGTCGTTATATATCTATTTCTACAATGTGGTCTTCTGTTTTAACCTCCCTTCTCAACGAAATTTGAATGGCGTTGTAGTCAACTAATTTGTTATTCGCTGAATTGGATGTAAGGTTTAACCGTTCATTTCATAACAAATTGAGCCATAACACAATAGATCTCTAAATAAATTTCTAATACCGTAAAAAGCTTTTTATTCTATAATAACTTGTTCAACGGCCTAATTATCTCCTAATGTTTTTTCCCTTCCATAATTTTCCTTGGATTAATAGCACCTTCATGTGTTCTTCCACACCAAGGAGGATGATGAAAATGCATGAAGCTGGTTGACGCTTGAGTTAGAATAGATGAGAAGTATCATTCAGTACTGTCATATTTAATCAACAAATCCACTGCTAATTCATAGTGTTTGCATTTTTTTAGTATTTCTTTTATTTTTATTGTATTTTTTAAAAATTTAGTGCACCGGTTTATTTTAAATGTATCCGCCTTTTAATTTTGCAATTTTTGCATTATTTTATAATTTAAAATCTATCATTATAATAATAAAAAATATTTTAAATAATTTAAAACTGTTATAAATAAACAAAATTAGAAGCCATTAGAAAGAAAACATTTATTTTATTAAGGATCACCGTACAATACAAATAAGCACTCTATTTATAGACTCCATATGCAATGGAGATTACAATAACGTCCTTTGACATTTAGCATATTCATCATTATTACTAATATATACTTCAACACTCCCTCTTGAATATGCGTCCGATAAGAATAATTACCTCATTAAAAACCAATGTTATGAAAAACTCAGCGGAAAAAATCATAAATAAGGAAAAGAGTGCAATTTTTTCATTATTTTATAAATTAAAATATATCATTAATATTAATAAAAAATAATTTAAATAATTTAAAACTATTGTAAAATAAACAAAAATAAAAGCCATTAGAAAGAAGACATTTTTATTTTATTAAGGATCATCGTACAATACAAATGAGCTCTCTATTTATAAACTCCATATGCAATGGAGATTTCAATAATATCCTTTGGCATTTAGCATATTCATCCTTATTACTAATATATACAACAACACCCCTTCTTGAATATGTGTCTGATAAGAATAATTGCCTCATTAAAAACCAATGTTATGAAAAATTAGCGGGAAAAATAATAAATAAGGAAAAGAGTGCAATTTTATTTCATCTTTAGGTAACATGTTTTATAATGTTATTATGAGGGTTGATACCTGAATCAAGATAATGCCTCATCAAAACCTTACCAACAAAAACCCAGTGGGGAAAATATTAGTGAAAGAAAAAGAGTACATTATAACATACTTTGAATGTACCCCTGATTTATAACGCATTATTCAGTTAGTCTGTTGACGCAGCTAACGCATACCAATTTTATGCACCATCTTCTAAAACATTGATTTTGGAAGTGCCTTTGTGAATAGATCTACCGGATTTTCTTGGGACTGGATTTGTTTCACCTCCATCTAGTTGTCCTTTTGTAGTTCATGTGCGAAGAAAAACTTAGGAGAAATGTGTTTCGTCCTATCACCCTTGATGTAACATGCCTGAATCTGAGCTATGAAAGCTGCATTATCTTCATAAATAATAGTTAATCCTTTTGTAGCTGAGGGGAGTTGACACGTATTTCGAATATACTTAATTAATGATCTTAACCAAATACATTCTCGATTTGCTTCATGTATTGCTAGTATTTTAGAATGAATGGATGATGTTGCTACCAAAGTTTGCTTTGTAGATCATCATGAAATAGCTGCATTACTGTTACTAAACACATGCCCAGTTTGCGACCTTGCTTTATGTGGATCAAAAAGATAACCTGCATCAGCGTAGCCAACTATATTTGGATTATTACCTTCGTCATAATAAAACAAGCCTAAATTTGTTGTTCCACGAAGATATCTCATGATATGTTTATACCATTCCAGTGTCTTTTCGTTGGTGCTAAACTGTATTGTGCTAGAAGATTCATTAAGAATGCAATATCTGGTCTCGTGCATTAGACTAAAATAATAATGCACCAATGGCACCGAGATATGGTACTTCTGGACCAAGCACATTTTCATCATCTTCTTTTGGACGGGAAGGGTCCTTTTTAATATCCAAAGATCTGATAACCATAGACGTACTAAGTGTATATGCTTTATCCATTTGAAAACGCTTCAGGATTTTCTCAATGCAGTTTGACTGATGGATCAGTATGTCATTAGTACTATGCTCGATTTGTAGACCGAGATAATATTTAGTTTTGCCAAGATCTTTCATTTCAAATTCTTTCTTTAAGTAATTTATTGTTTCATCAATCTCTTTTAAAGTCCCAATCAAATTTATATCATCAACATAAACATGCAATAAATAGCAAATTCCTTTACCGATTTCTTTATAAAGACACATGGACAAAGGAGATTGTTTATATATACTACTTTTACCAAATATTCACTAAGATGGTTATACCACATTCTTCCAGATTGTTTCAAACCATATAGTGATCGCCTCAGTTTTAATGAGTACATCGACTTTGATTTTTCTTTAGCCAACCTATAACCATCTGGGACCTTCATGTAAATACTGGTATCTAATTCACCGTAAAGATAAGCTGTCATAACATTAGTTAATCTTATATCTAGTTTTTCAGAAACTATAGGGCTTATCAAATATCGAAATGTTATGACATCCATAACAGGAGAATATGTTTCTTTAAAGTCAAAGTCTGGTCTTTGCAAAAAACCTTGTGCGACAAGTCGTGCCTTGTATCTCACGACTTCATTTTTATCATTTCATTTTCTAACGAATACCCATTTATGACCTACTAGTTTAACATTTTCTGGTGTTTTTATGATAGAGTTAGGGATATGCCCTAGGGGCAATTATATAATTTGTTACATATATCCAACTCGTTTACCAATCTTATTCACAATAAAGGTGTTTCTTTCTATTATATACTTGATATAATGTGCTTATATCAATTAATTAATTTAATTAAAAGTATGTTTAATAGAAAATCCATAAATGATATATTTTGTGATAGTAGTCACAAAGTGTTGTAACCGTGAGTAATTTATCACAATAAAACAGTCAAGATGCATCAAGACTGGATATCGATGTAACCGTTGAGACTAGAGTATGTAATGCTCTTCAAATGTTGGGCAGTGTATTACTCATGACTCTTGGAGGCACCTAGGGGTTACGTATTGATAGTTATTGGAAACTATGGAATGACTCACTCGATAGTTTTCTATTGGTTAATATAACTAAGGTCAAACAGAAAATATCGATGTGACTGATTTACACAGTTCTCTTGACTTGAGAATACTGTGGATCTTCAATATGAAAGCACCACTTTAATTATAATCAAAGATGGCATGACGTTCCATCGAGTGACTATAGTTGGGTCGAGTGGAAGTATTGAAAGTGAAGCACTATTCAACTGAGGAGTCGTCTCCTCAGTTATATAGGGTTAGTATCATGGTCAACTCAAGTCTACTCAAAGTCAAAGTCTCTGACCAGAGCATTTTGGTTAATAATAATTGTTACTATTGAACTAGGACTTTGTGTCTGGACTATAAAGTTGAATGTGGATGATATTGGAATTTTGACCATTACCAAATTCGAAAAGTCCTAATGTGATATAGTTTTGACAAAGTGAATTGGTGTAAATAATTGTTACTATCAAGTACAGCTTATAATAAGTAAAATTTGATTTTACCGAAAAGACCTGTAAGTGATGAATTCAACCAAACTGTCATACCACCTACTAAGTGATGTGTGAACATTAATATTTGAATTGTTCAATATTAATCGCTGACTGAATTCATACCTCTGAGTCGCACAACCGCATTTGTGATTTCTTTGAAAACCTCACAATTTAATTAGTTTGTAAAATGTTGCAAACTGATTAAAGTAATTAATATTTATGAAATATTAATTATTGTTAATTTATTTTATGTTTTGAATGTTGTTGGCAATTATTTTAATGCATATATAAAATTTATATTTGCATATATCGATATGCGATATCAGTATAATTTTAAACATGCTTTAAATAACAAAATAATTACATAAAAGTTGTTTTCTTTTATTTGGAAAAGTTGCATATTTGGAATGTGCTTGGACCAGCCATATAATGGTAAGTGGAGGAATTCAATTAATGAGATTAACTGATATTTAAAAAGAGGAAATAAAGGAGGAAATTTTAATAGGAGAATAGGAAAAGGTTCCTTTAATTCTATAAAAAACAAAACCTCCTCATTTTTGAAAGTACACAGAACAAAACATGAAATTTTTTTTGTTCTATTTTCTTCCTCTTCTCCATTATTCATTCATGGCGGAAGCTTTATCTAAAAAAAACATCAATTACAAATTCAAATCAACATCAAACTAAATTGAAATGGTGGTTCGTTCTTCTCTTGCAAAGTAGGATGGTAATTTGTTTGAAATCTGAGGAGAAGCCACAAATCAAGGTGTGATGAAGGGCAAGGTCTATCGGATCTAGAGAGTGTTCAATCAGATCTAGTTATTGTTCTATCATTCAATGTGTTTCTACATGCTTCATTCTAAGGTGATTATATATGTGTATAACTCTATATTTGCATATCTTATGATTTGTTCTTATCCTCTTGATCTCTATCTTCCCTTCTGTTCATACTTGTGAATTTGAATCTTGATTTGAATATCTCCATTCCTTAGCTTGAATTAATTGTTCTATCATCTTAAAACATAGAATGTTTTCTTTTGTTCACTGCTATTTGTTATGAATTATAACATCTCATTTTCTGTCTTATGTGTGATTGTTTGATTAATTAATTTAACCTAGATCTAGACCTTCTTAATATTATTTTCTGTACTCTATGTGATTGTTTACAAAGTTTGTTTAATCTAGATCTAGATATTCTTATCTCAAATCTATATATACCAATGTCATTTGATTTTGTTGTTTAAAAAAAGCACATAATTGAACTTTGAATTTTTTTATTCATAATTCAGCTTTTCATATCAAAAGGTTTACACTTGAATATTTAAACATGGGTTGCTATGTAATTATAATTTGGTAACAATCGCATTAATTAATCTTTATCATCTAATTAATATGATGTTTTAATTGTCATGTTTTAAATCATTTTAAGATAAACTCTTTCTTTTAGAAGATAAATGGAAACATTAAATCAATGATATATTATATGATTTGCAACTTCATCTAGTTAAAAATTATATTTTTGCTTAAAAAAGGAAGAAATCTTTTCACAACTGTTTCAAATCATTTTCATTAATCTTAATATCCTTTGATTTACTGCTTGTAATTGAAATGAAATCTATTTTATTTGAACTGTTATGCTAAACATTAATTGCATATGTGTGTGTGTATTTATAGTATATATATGTATGTATGTATGTATTTATATATTAATAAATAAATAAAATTGTTCATGTTTAGGACGACAAGGCATATATAAATGTGAAATGTGTCCATTATGGTGTAAATTTCAACACATCTGCAATGTTTAAGTAGCTTTGTACACTTTTATATGTTGCACTTACACTATACACATGTGCGCATGTGATGTGCTTAGAATAATTTGCAATTAATTAAATCAAATTGGACTAATGCATTCCTAATAAAACATTTATTTGAAATGTTAACATGTTTATTTAACGTATTATCAATCTAATCAAAGACAAAAATGAGAGGTTTCTCTCTCTTCAATTAATGTTGTTTACTCCCCTAATTAATTACATAATATTAGAGAAGGAAACTAAAGATTTCCTTCTCAGATTTATTTCAATAAGTAACTGCTACACATGTAGGTGTATTTGATACACTCATTCATTTAAATTTATATAATATTCAAACCCTTTTGAATTATTTTTTTACCAAATTAAATAAAATATTGATTTTATTTAAAAGAAAATTTAGTTAAGATCTAAGTGTATTTAAACTTCATAGGCCCATTAAAAATCCAAAATGGTAAAATTTTTGAAATTCACCAATTTCTTCCGCTCCGGGCTGGTCCAGTTCCAACACTCTATTGGTCTAAACACACCATGTTTTTGAAGTGAATCTAGCTCAACTTGGATAGCATTTTTCCATTTTGGCCAATCATGTCTTTTTCGACATTAATTTATGCTAGTTGGTTTGGTATCATTATTCTCATTATAGCATGCCTTTTGTTTATTTTAGTAGCTACTGCGAATGAGAATACATTATCAATTATTATTCTACTTCGATCCCACATTTCTCCATAGTTCATATAAAATATTGAGATCTCATTATTTTTAGGTACCATTTTATTTTTGAAAGCTTGTATTTTTTTTTGGGATAATAGTTTCTTCGACATTTTTAGGCGAATTAGCATTTCATTTAAGTTATCTTTTGGATCATTTATAACCACTTCGGGAGTTTTATCAATTGATGATTTTTCGTTGGACTTTCTTTTTCTAGGCGCCAAGTCTTTTGAACCAATTGGTCTTCCACGCTTTTGTCTTGTTTTAGATTCATTTGCTTCTACTGGTCCTTCTGGAATTTCAATTCTAGCTAGTACATTTTCTGTTGGAATGTGAGAATTATTTATTTTTGCAGCATTACTAAATGCATTGGCATGTGATTTGCGATATTCTGAAGATGCAAAATTCTTGTACCTCATATTGGCATTGTTTGGTATGCAGATCCAAATGAGACATAAATGGATTATTTCATGATATTTCACGCCGTTTTACTGGAATGGTCTTTCCTCCCCCTAATAGCGGGAAAATTGTTTCATTAAAATTTACAGTCTGAAAATCTTGCAGTGAAGACATCACCTGTGAGAGCTTCAAGATAATGAATTATCGGGGATGAATCAAATCCCACATAAATTCCCAACCTATGTTGAGGACCCATTTTAGAATGAAGTGGGGACTAATTGTCACATGCACAGTGCAGCCAAATTTTCGTAAATGTGAAATATTTGGTTGGGATCCGGTTAAAAGCTATGATGTTGAAAATTGATGATAAGCCTTAGTCTAATTTTAATCAATTTTGATGCATGCAAAATTGCATGTCCCCAAGCTGAAATAGTAAGCTTTGGTTGCATAAGCAACGGTCTTGCAATAAGTTACAAACGCTTAATTAATGATTCTGCCAAACCATTTTGAGTGTGAACTTGAGCTATTGGATGTTTAACTTTAATTCCCAATGATAGACAATAAACATCAAATACTCAAGAAGTAAATTCTCCTACGTTATCTAGTCGAATTGATTTAATCTGATGAAGTGCGCTCTTAATTTGATTACTTGAGCAAGTAATTTGGCAAATGCCATGTTTCTTGTAGAAAGCAAACGTACATGTGACCAACAAGCTAATGCATCAATTAATATCATAAAATATTTAAATGGTCCACAATTTTGGTGGATTGGACCACATATATCACCTTGAATTCTTCGTAGAAATGTTGGAGATTCAGAAGTGATTTTACTACATAAAGATCGAGTGATTAATTTTCCTTGTGCATATGGAGCACATAAGTAATCACTTGGTAAAATCAATTGGTTTGATAAATCATGTCCATTTGAATTTTTAGCGATTTTATGCATCATAGTTGATCCAGGATGACCCAAGCGATCATGCCAAAGAATCAATGTCTTTGTATTTGTGAGCTTCTGACTCATGTATATAGAATGAGATTCAACTATGCTAATTTTCTTGAAATATAATCCAGTCGAAATTGTTTCAAATTTTTCTAAAATAAGCTTCTGGCTTTCAATTATAGAAATAATACAAAGATATTCTTTGTTGTTTTTATTTATAGTTTCAATATAATAACCATTCATTCTTATATCCTAAATGCTTAGCAGATTTCTTTTAGAATTGCTTGAGTATAATGCATTTTGAATGAAGATATGTGTACCATTTGGTAATACTATATGGGCTCTTCCGAACTCTTCAGTTATATTAGCAGATCCAGCTACGGTGGAAACTTTAGCTGAAATATTGTCAGATTATTCAAAGAAAAACTTCTGGTTTTTCAAAATCGTATAAGTAGTTGCACTATCTAGTAGGCATATATCATCATTCAAATATTGATGGTCCATACCTTAAGAATTAAAGACAATATAGTTAGTCATTTGTTGAAAATAATTCCGAACATAAATAAATGCTAATATTTTCTTAAAAGGATGACAAAACAAACTACTAATTCAAATCAATATCCATCAGTACATGTTATTTCAACTAGTTCTGGAAAAAAACAAAAAAAAAACAAACATCAACTTCAAACTAACTAAAATTAAATGGAAAACCCACACAACAAGCTTCAGGTTACTTCTAGTTGATCAGATGGGTCATATCATCAATCATCGCATTAAGATTTTCATCATTTATGAAATTTACATCATTATCTTCAAAGAAATCATCAAACTTCAAGTTAGTGTTACCAAAAAATCATTCAGTGTTATTTGCTTCAATATTCCTCGAACGTAGGTATTCTTCAACTGTTTTATTTGATGATCTACATGTACGCGACCAATGACTAGAGTGTCCACATCTATAACAAACTTCCTCATAGTGCATTTTATTTTCTTGAGCAAAATCATTAGTCTTTTCAGGCTCATTTTTCTTTTGCTTTTTAAAGTTGGTAGTTTTGTTATCTTTAAAACCACCATAACCGCCTTTGCTGGAGTTATATCCACGTCCACAGCCACGTCCTCTACCTCAACCTCTGTCTCTTTCGGAATGGGCAAAATTAGCGTCAACTTCTGGTAACGCAGCCAAACTAGTTGATCTTGAGGAGTGATTTTTAATAAACAATTCATTATTTTCTTAGCAATTAATAAACATTCTATGAGTTCAGAATATTTTGTAAAATGACGCTCTCGATATTGCTGTTGTAGGAGTATGTTCGATGCATGAAACATTGAAAATGTCTTTTCAAGCATTTGTGCATCATCTACCTTTTCTCTACATAGTTTCAATTTAGAAGTAATTCTAAACATAGCAGAATTATATTTCCTTATAGATTTGAAGTCTTAAAATATCAGGTTCAACCACTCTTGCCTAGTATTTGGAAGTATGACCGTCTTTTGGTGGTCATAACACTTCTTCAGGGAGTTCCATAAGTGGAGAGGATCCTTTTCCGTTAAATATTCTGTTTTTAGATCATTGTCGATGTGACGTCTTAAAAATATCAGAGCCTTTAATTTGTCATGTTGGGATATATTATTACCATTTCTAATGGCATTTTCTAAACATTGAGATTACAAGTGGATCTCAGCATCCATGACAAATAGTTGTCTCCAGATATGTCCAACGCTTTAAATTCAAGCTTAGCTATGTTTTCCATGCTATGAACTGTTAATGAGAAAGAAGAGGGGAAAAATTATTGTAGTAGATATAATAAGAATTAAACATTGTTCGGAAGCAATATGATTGAAAAAAATAGAATAAAAACAGACTTTTGTCAAAAACTTGCTACATGATTGTAGTTTAAGAGATTTGAATGAAACATGTTCAACCTTACATGTTTAAACAAATTTATCATTTAGCTATAGCGCCATTATAAACTGACTTATATTCATTAAATAATAGACAAAATTAAATGCCAGTGGAAAAGATATTTCATTCTTTATTTAATTTTTATATCTTGTACCGTTAAGCACATAATGCATATGGAACTTGAATAATGGTAAAATAAGTTAGTGCAAACCAATTACGAAATAAATATGTCAGTGAAAGTTTTAATGAATTGGCATATATTTAATAAAATAAAGTTACTTCAACATCCTTGATGTTACATCATCACATCAACCAAAGATATTACAGTAAAGCAATTATGAAAGCATTGTTGTAACGACTCGGATTTTTCGTCGTTCGATTTTTAATATTTAAATGGTTTAAATATTGAATTTGGAATTATAATTTAGTTAGTAAGATTTTAAAACTGAAATTTCAAGCGATTTCGCTAATTTTTGAAATAGTCGATTTCAAGCGATTTCGCTAATTTTTGAAATAGTCGATTTTAATCAATGAATTAAAATAGTGATTCGGGGCATAGTCTCAAAATTCGACGATACCAGTTTCATTGGATCTATAATAGTGTATAATTATCGGATTTCAAATTTCGTAGCGTTTGGAATTACCGTTTGGTCGTACGATCTGAAAACGCCTAGAAATAATTTAATTGAATTTAATTTTAAATAGCTGATTTAAAAAGCTATCTTCTCCATACGATCGAATTAGGACTCGAAACCTTTTCCATTGCGTTCGAAATAGGGGTATAACATTAGGAACGCCGAGCGGCACGCCTCAATAGGGGTTCGAAATTTCGAGGTACGTAAGCGTGATATTTTCAATATAAAAAAAATAAATCAAATCAAGGATCAAGTTCAAGCCACCCTAGCCACGTTCCTATATCCGACAACTTCTCTGTGAAACCATTTCTTTCTTTTTAAATCATGTCCTTCCTTCTCCTTTCTTTAAAACAGAATCAAATAAGAGAACGTATATAGAATTCAAAATCGACAAACCAAAATAAAAGAGAAATTCACTCGATTTAAACGACGATCAAGTTCTCGTGTTTGAATGTGGCGGCTGGAGGTGTGGCTCGCCTGGAGCAATGTAGAGGTTGGCAAATTGGTTTGGGCGCGACTGTCACGTACAGGAGGGGAGGGCTTGGCATCGCGAGTGCTGCTGGGGGGTTCGAGAGTCGTATGTGGTGCTCGCAAGTTGGAGGGAAGTTGCACGAGTGGATGAGGTGCGAGCGTCGCGGTCGACGCCGTTCGTAGATGCTAGAGATCGCGATGGCACAAAGAATGGAGGCGCGATGGCAGGAGTTTTGGGGCACGATTGTTTCGTACGCGCACGCGTACGCGTGGAAGGGTGTTATGTAGGGTTGGTTGCTATAGTGTATTTTGGCAGTGGGAGGTGGTCAGTGCACGGCAGGCGATGGTGGGCGTTGGAAGTCGAGCTCTGTCTTCTTTGTTTTGTCAGAAAGGAGATTGATTAGGGAATAAAAGGGTAATCAGATTTAATTTAATTTATATTAAGTTATTAAATAAATTTATATAATCTCGAGTTGTTAATAAAACGTAATTTTTTCATACGAGGTTCATAAATCACGAAATGAGTCATGTGGGATTCAAAGCTTCAAAATATGTGCAGAGGGATTTAAATTGGAATGAGTGGCAAATTAAAAATCAAGGTGATTAAATCTCACTCATTTGGATTGCTAGTATTTTTAATTTGAAATATTAAAAATCATTGATTGGATGATTTGATTTTTATTATTATCAGTTGGATGTTATATTATATATATAGTAGTATATATATGAGTATTGGATATATTTTCCGCTATTGGAGCGGATAAGACCCTATGCGCCCTACATAATAGCGGATGACTCTATATACCGCGATATCCCCCTCGAAGTGGGATTGGTATTTTTATGTTGTATTTAACATCTGTGGATGCAGGGAATAGGTTGGAGGGATCCAATTGGATTCCTCAAATTTATATTTATTGTTTTTCATATATAATAATATTTGATATATTAGAATAATCTGTTATAGATTATTGATGTGATGTGAATTATTGGATGTTATAGTAGCACTGGCTTGAATTTATGTATTTTAAATACCATAAATATTATTTTTGAGTTTGAAGGAATTAAAAGGAGATTCTGAATATAAAAATACGTGTATCGAAGTTTTTAAAAGAAATTGATTTGGGTAAAATGATAAATTGATTTTTAGGTTGTATTTAACTATTCGTAAAAATATTTTAAATAGAGATTTTAAAATAATTTATATAAAGAATTTTTAAACGATGGATTTTTAAACGATATTCTAGAAAATATAAAAAGAAGTTGAAATTGATATTAATTGGCAGATATGAATAGAATTTATAAGGAATTGAATTTATAAAATGGAATTTTATAAATGGGATTATTTTTATAAAAAGTGAAACTCAGAAGAGTTATAAAATTATAAACGATGTTTATAAATAAAGGAAATCGATAACAGATGAAAATTTGGGAATATAAAATTCATGGGGTGAATTTATATTACAATATGGAAATTGGGTTGGAAAAAAATAGTTGATACTATTTTTGAAAAGTGGAAATGGATAGGATGCTAGAATGGAATCGATGGGTTATAAATCGAGAGGATTTATAAATTGAATTGGTTATTTGAATTATTATTTTAAAATATCTCTATTTTTAAGAATTTAAGTATCTTTTTAAAAGGAAAATGTTATGTATCAAACTATGAAATTTTGAACTAGTAGAATTAAAGTACATCGAAAAGTGAATTTCTCCAATACTTAATATTTATTTTAATAAATTCTAATTTTAAATATAAGCTTTGAAATTGATTTTATTGATGTTTATAAAAAGGGTTTCGATATTTTTAAATGACTACTTAAACTTGTTTTAAACATAAATTATTATTCTTTTAAATACTTATATATATATATATATATATAGTTTTGAAGTGATGGAAAATTTTATTTATAAATTCTCTCGAGATTCGTAAATGGGGCTTATAAATGGATATGATTTTGAGGAGAGGAATTTTATAAGGGATTTGAGGAAATGGAATTTCAAAATGTTGAATATGGGATCTTCGAAAATGAAATCTGAATTCATAAAAGAAGTTATAAATTGTTGAATGGGGTTATAAATAAATATACTTGGTTTTTGAAATTGTTAAAGGGAATTTATTAATGATTCCGGAGACTTATGAGATAAGTTACGAAAATATTCTCTGATGCGTTAATATTTGAAATAATTTTGGAAAATAAGACTTATAACGTTTTCCTAAGTATTTAAAATGGAAATTTGGAAATATTTCTAAGTGTTGAAACGGTTTAGGAATATCCTACTATGGATTTAAGTATTTGAAATTGTTTTCAAATATTGGAATATGGAAAGGAACTTGAATATATACCTTTATAAACGTATTTAGAAGTGAATATTTTGGAAGAAAATTATAATACTGCTTATGGATGTTATTTGATAGTAAATAACCGACTATCAAATATTAGCCAATTTCGTTGATCGTTTTGAAGAGACCAGGATCAGATTTAATTATCCGAAAACCACTTCGATCCAATTTGAGCGTTATGAATGGATATCGTGAAGATAGTAAAGATGGTGGTTCGGTTTGTCTAGACCCAGGACAACTTGTATGGACGAATGCTATCAGAACATCGTCACTGGATTCTAAGTGAATTTGTTCTTGAAAGGTAATCGTAGCCTCAAGCCTCATCAATCAGAATGACTGGAAATCAGGGGAGATGCAGCAAGGCTAAGTGTGTCGCACCCAATTAGGGTATGTTATCACCTTTCTAGATACCCTCAGATATATTATAAATTATGGATACGGTGGTGCTTGCAAAAGAGCTCTCGATAAGGTGGGAACACCCGGGGTGATAACATATTCAGTTCTATCCAGGTTAGGGATAGGGCCGGTCTTGTGTTGTAGGAGATCCCGGCGAGGTCCTCGGTACGTTTTTCTAGAAGTGTACCGTGATAGGTGGTACCCCAGTGCCTAGTCATTATATGGAATCCATTCTCCAATAAGCACCGTACGGTTTTGATTGTGCCCAACTATGCTGAAACATGAGATGCAAGCATTTCAGCTAATTTCTATTTACTTTGTTTAGACACTATTATAATATCATACGATTTTGATAAAAATGTTTTGGTTATCGTAAGGGAAAAACCCGTCATGTTTATGTGTGATGTGGTCTTACGAGATACCTTTGTTTTCAAAGGATTTTAATAAAAGTTAATAATTCAAATTAGGTGTGTTTTCTCACGTTGGTTTTCCAGACTGACTAGGGTGTTATTTTATTATAATACTCGGGTCAGACCGAGTATTATAGATTTCAGGATAGGATGCTATGGAGCTCAAGAGACAAGTTGGATGACAAAGACGTATTTCCGTATTTGATTTGTATTTCAGCTGTGTGAGGACCAATTATTAAATTGTCCTGATTGATTATTATCTATTGTACTCTGATAATGGCATGTATATTAACAATATAGTTCTTGTATTTAAATTCTATTACTATATATTATATTTTGTTCCACTGCGATTGTGAGATTCCGTGTTGTTGTTTTCTGTTTTCTTCTTCTACCTTTTTCTTCTTCACCCTTAATGAACTGGTATTTCCGGCACTTGATTGCTCGGCATTTTATATAGTAGGCGTATTGATGTCAATTTTCATGGATCGAAATCCCATCTGTTACATTTGGTATCGGAGCTGAAGGTTAAGCGAGAACCTTGGCTTTGGTGGGGATTACTCATTAGAGATAGGGTCAGTGGCACCATAGAACGAGTAGAGTGTATTAATAGATATGAGCGCGTATTTATTAGTGAATACAAATTGTTTTGTATTGTGTAGATTTATTGGTTGAGTATATAAATTCTGGTCGAATAGTGGGACGCTACTAAAATCGATAGGAGTTTCTAAACATATAAACACGATAAACTGACACAGTATGGTTTTGAAGCAGGTAAATGAAATAATTTTACCCAAATTATACTTTGATATGAAAGAAATAATTTTCTGAAATTATTATAGTATATTGGAATGTTTGGTTGATAATATTATAATCTAACAAGATTATAAGAATTAAAATGGTTGTATATAATCAAACAAAGATTATATAAGTATGAAGTATACAAATAAATTTGGAATTAAAATGGATTCAAACCAGAATTCGGAAAATTAAATCCCGGAGATTTTCGGAATGGCTTTCCAAGGTATTTTGAAATGAATAATGGTGATATTATTTTTGGATTAGAAAATGCTTTAAATTGGATTTAAAAATGGATTTTGGAAGTGATGAAGCACTGAACTAACTTCAGTCGTTGGAAAATAATTCTGATGATGACGGATGCATCATCAGTGTTCATTTTCGAGTTTCTAAGTGATAGATTGCTATTGTAGAAATTTAATATGGAGATTTGTTGAAAAACAAGGTTTGTTTTGAAAATCTCGAAGGGAAAATTGTTTGGATAAAATCAAGTTAATTTGGAAATTCCAAGAAAATGGTTTGTTAAATCAAACGATATATATATGTGTGTGTGTGTGTGTATGTGTGTGTGTGTCTATATGATTTCAAGGTTATTTGAAATAAATACCGGGTGATTACAAATTCTGGAATCCTGTGAAAGATGATATTAATAAGCATAGAAGTGCAGAATTTGAAGTTTGGAATTTAATTTAAATTAAGAAAGTTGAAATGGAATTCAGCTTAAGTTAAGTTAAATAAATTAAATTTAATTGATTGGGCTTGAATCAAATTAATGAAGCGCATTAATGAAATGGGAATTAACTTAAGAAAATTTAAAGACAATAAATTAAATGAAGTGATTATAATAAATGAAATGAAATGAAATGAATATAATGAAGTTAACTAAATATAAATGCATATGAATATGAATGATGTGAAAGGAACAAATAAATATAAGGAAGTGTGGAAAAATTTGAAATTTGAATTAAATTCTTACTTGATTAAATTGAATGAAATAAAAATAAAATTGTTTGGAGTGAAACTAATTTAAGTATGAATAACTCGAATATTGTTTTTAAATGTTGGTTAAAAAAGAATTGAAATTTAGGTAAAATAAAGTTGATTGGATTAGAAATAATATCGAATGGAAGTAAATATAAATTGTGAGTGGTAAAATAATTATATAGCCATAAGTTATAAAATTTTGAATGAAATGAAATTTAAGTGAAAAATATGTAATTGTGAATAAATGAGTCTGTATAGCTTGTAAAATTTGAATTAATAGAATAAGAACATACTTAGGCTATAAAGTAATGTATGATCTTGAGTTAAGAATAAAATGTGAATATACTCGAGTGTAGAATTTATGAAAATGAGAAAAATAAGTTGTAAAATTTATAAATTGAAAAAAATGGAATGGTAAACCAAAATAAAAATAATTTGGATTTTTTTGGAAGAATTAAAGTCCAAACTTGAATTATAAAGTGAATGTGAACTCAAGTGGATTAAGTAGAATGATTTTTGAAATAAAAATCCAATTGTGGGATATAAAATGAAAGCAAACCAATTAGAAGAATTAAATTGTGAATCAGATATTGGAATGGGACTTGGGTTGAATGGAATTGAATAAATTGAAATGTGGAACTTGAGTTATAAATAAAATTCGACTTAATTATAAGCGAATTAAATATAATTGGAAATATGGACGAATAAAATGGAATTGGATTGAAGTAGCAATGACCTGAGTTACAAATAAATTCAATTTAAGTGTAAATAAATTGAATATGGCTTGGATATCATGTAAGTGAATTCGAGACTGAATTTGGGAGTGAAGTTAAGTTTTGAGGTGGATTAAACGAATGAACTAATTAAATTAATTAGTAAATGGAATGGAATTTGATTAAATAAGAATCGATCTAAAATTGAAATGGAATTTGTTTGCAAGAAAAATAAACTTGAGTTACGTGGTTGAAATAATTGAAGATAAATGAATTAACTTAAGTTAATATTTTTGGATGGAGGTTTGGCTCAAATAGATTTGTGAAATGGTTATTTAATGAAGTAGCGTGGAATGATTCCGAGCTAAATAAAATGGATTTGAAAGTAATGAATGTGGATATGAATGGAATGAAAATGAATGGATTAAGAATCAATTTGAAATGAAATAAAATTGAATATAAATTGATTGGAATCAATTTAAAATAACTATAAGCTTAAGTGGTTATTTTATTAAGTGAATATCGTTGAATTTGCATAGGAAAATTGTCATTTGTCGTAAATGGAAGTAAATAAAAATGTGTAAAGTGAATAGATTGATTTTTGGAATCAATTTGGAATGGATAAATATAATGTGGGTGATTATGAAATGAATGCAAGTGAATTGGTTGTAAATCATTCGAATTGAATGAAATGGTATATGGATCGATCGATGGTAAATAAATTAGTATCGGAACCTTAAAATTTCTTATAATATATGTTTAACATGATTGGGTTGTAAAGAGTATGTGTTTTAACTGTTTAAATAAATGAAATGTTATTAAATTTCATGTTTTTGGTACTTACGTGTTTAAATTGAGTAAGTACAGGTATATGGAGTTGTTTTGCTTGATTTTGGTCGCGCACTGATTAAATACCGCAAAAATATGAAATATTGATATATATTTTGTTTTCCGACCGTGTGAGTCGATGTATACATTTTTATCTTTCTTATCATATTGCAAAAGGCTCTCCAAACAAAGGAGAATCTGGCAAAAAATTTCGGAAATTTAGGGTGTTAGAAAAATTTTGTTAACTGAAATTTGATTTTTGAATTTAAATAAGAAACGAAGGGTTTTGATAAATGTTTGGGAAATAGATAGTGATTGTAAGTCTAAAGGACTAGAAAGGTGAAATGTAGAGTTTTAACAAGTGGATTTTGATAAGTTAATGGGATTGGAGCGTTTTTCCTGCCTTAGCAATTTCAGGGACGAAATTCTTTTATGGGGGGAGGAATGTAACGATCCGGATTTTTTGTCATTCGACTTTGAATATTTTAATGGTTTAAATGTTGGATTTGGAGTTATAGTTTAGTTAGTAAGATTTTAAAACTGAAATTTCTAGCTATTTCGCTAATTTTTGAAATCGTCGATTTTAATCGACGAGTTAAAATAGCGATTTGGGGCATGGTCTCGGAATTCAACGAAACTAGTTCCATTGGATCCGTAATAGTGTATAATTATCAGACTTCAAATTTCATAGCATTTGGATTTAACGTTTAGTCGTACGATCTGAAAACGCTTAGAAATAATTTAATTGAATTTAATTTTAAATTGTCGATTTAAAAGGCTATCTTCTCCATACAATCGAATTAGGACTCGAAACCTTTTCCATTGCATTCAGAATAGGGGTATAACATTAGGAACGCTGGACGGCATGCCTCAATAGGGGTTCGAAATTTCGAGGTACGTAAACGTGATATTTTCAATGAAAAAATAAATAAATCAAATCAAGGGTCAAGTTCAAGCCACCCTAGCCATGTGCCTATAGCCGACAACTTCTTTGTGAACCCGTCTCTTTCTTTTTAAATCATGTACCTTCCTTCTCCTTTCTTTAAAACAGAATCGAATAAGAGAACGTATATAGAAATCGAAATCGATATACCAAATTAAAAAATTCACTCAATTTAAACGGCGATCAAGTTCTCATGTTTGAATGTGGCGGCTGGAGGTGAGGCTCGCTTGTAGCGATGGCGAGGTTGGAAAATTGGTTTGGGCACGACTATTGCGTACATGAGGGGAGGGCTTGGCATCGTGAGTGATGCTGTGGGGTTCGAGAGTCGTATGTGGTGCTCACGAGTTGGAGGGAAGTTTCTCGAGTGGATGAGGTGCGAGTGTCGCGGTCGACACCATTTATAGATGCTGGAGATCGCGATGGCGCAAAGGATGGCGGCGCGATGGTAGGAGTTTGGAGGCACGATTGTTTCGTACGCACGTGCGTATGCGCGGAAGGGGGCTATGTAGGGTTGGTTGCTATAGTGTATTTTGGCAGTGGGAGGTGGTCAGTGCACGGCAGGCGATGGTGGGCGTTGGAAGTCGAGCTCTGTCTTCTTTGTTTTGTCAGAAAGGAGATTGATTAGGGAATAAAAGGGTAATCAGATTTAATTTAATTTATATTAAGTTATTAAATAAATTTATATAATCTCGAGTTGTTAATAAAACGTAATTTATTCATACGAGGTTCATAAATCACGAAATGAGTCATGTGGGATTCAAAGCTTCAAAATATGTGCAGAGGGATTTAAATTGGAATGAGTGGCAAATTAAAAATCAAGGTGATTAAATCTCACTCATTTGGATTGCTAGTATTTTTAATTTGAAATATTAAAAATCATTGATTGGATGATTTGATTTTTATTATTATCAGTTGGATGTTATATTATATATATAGTAGTATATATATGAGTATTGGATATATTTTCCGCTATTGGAGCGGATAAGACCCTATGCGCCCCACATAATAGCGGATGACTCTATATACCGCGATATCCCCCTCGAAGTGGGATTGGTATTTTTATGTTGTATTTAACATCTGTGGATGCAGGGAATAGGTTGGAGGGATCCAATTGGATTCC
This sequence comes from Allium fistulosum, assembly GCA_030737815.1. NCBI lineage: Eukaryota > Viridiplantae > Streptophyta > Magnoliopsida > Asparagales > Amaryllidaceae > Allium > Allium fistulosum. The sequence goes on along the minus strand of CM060904.1, from coordinate 169,169,407 downwards.
TCAAATTTATATTTATTGTTTTTCATATATAATAATATTTGATATATTAGAATAATCTGTTATAGATTATTGATGTGATGTGAATTATTGGATGTTATAGTAGCACTGGCTTGAATTTATGTATTTTAAATACCATAAATATTATTTTTTAGTTTGAAGGAATTAAAAGGAGATTTTGAATATAAAAATATGTATATTGAAGTTTTTGGGATTATTTTAAAAGAAATTGATTTGGGTAAAACGATAAATTGATTTTTGGGTTGTATTTAACTATTCGTAAAAATATTTTAAATAGAAATTTTAAAATAATTTATATAAAGACTTTTTAAACGATATTCTGGATAATATGAATAAGTTGAAATTGATATTAAAAATAAATTGGCAGAAATGAATTGAATTTGTAAAATGGAATTTTATAAATGAGATTATTTTTATAAAAAGTGAAACTCAGAGGAGTTATAAATTTATAAACGATGTTTATAAATAAAGGAAATCGATAATAGATAAAAATTTGGGAATATAAAATTCATGGGGTGAATTTATATTAGAATATAAAAATAGGGTTGGAAAAAAATAGGTGATACTATATTTGAAAAGTGGAAATGGATAGGATATTGGAATGGAATCGATGGGTTGTAAATCGAGAGGATTTATAAATTGAACTGGTTATTTGAATTTAAAAAAAAAATCTCTAATTTTAAGAATTTAAGTTTGTTTTTAAAAGGAAAATGTTATATATCAAACTATGAAATTTTGAACTAGTAGAATTAAAGTACATCGAAAAGTGAATTTCTCAAATACTTAATATTGATTTTATAAATTCTAGTTTCAAAAATCAGCTTTGAAATATATTTTATTGATGTTTATAAAAAGGGTTTCGATATTTTTAAATGACTACTTAAACTTGTTTTAAAAATAAATTATTATTCTTTTAAATACTTATTATATATATGGAGTTTTGAAGTGATGGAAAATTTTATTTATAAATTCTCTCGAGATTCATAAATGGGGCTTATAAATGCATATGATTTTAAGGAGAGGAATTTTATAAGGGATTTGGAGGAAATGGAATTTTGAAATGTTGAATATGGGAACTTCAAAAATGAAATCTGAATTCATAAAAGAAGTTATAAATTGTTGAATGAGGTTATAAATAAATATACTGGGTTTTTGAAATTGGTAAAAGGAATTTATTAATGATTCCGGAGACTTATGAGATAAGTTACGAAATATTCTCTGAAGCGTTGATATTTGAAATAATTTTGGAAAATAAGACTTATAATGTTTTCCTAAGTATTTAAAATGGAAATTTGGAAATATTTCTAAGTGTTGAAACGGTTTGGAAATATCCTGCTATGGATTTAAGTATTTGAAATTGTTTTCAAATATTGAAATATGGAAAGGAATTTGAATATACACCTTTATAAAGGTATTTTGAAATGAATATTTTGGAAGAAAATTATAATTAGGCCCGATGTCTGCTTATGGATGTTATATGATAGCAAATAAGCGACTATCAAATATTGGCCAATTTTGTTGATCGTTTCGAAGAGACTAGGATCGGATTTAATTATCCGAAAACCACTTCGATCCGATTTGAGTGTTACGAATGGATATCGTGAAGATAGTAAAGACGGTGGTTCGGTTTGTCTAGACCCAGGACAACTTGTATGGACGAATGCTATCAGAACATCGTCATTGGAGGACGATGAGCATTCTAATTGAATTTGTTCTTGAAAGATAATCGTAGCCTCAAGCCTCATCAACCGGAATGACTGAAAATTAGGGGAGATGCAGCAAGGCTAAGTGGGTCGCACCCAATTAGGGTATGTTATCACCTTTCTAGATACCCTCGGATATATTATAAACTATGGATATGGTGGTGCATGCAAAAGAGATCTTGATAAGGGTGGGAACACCCGGGGTGATAACATATTCGGTTCTATCCAGGTTAGGGATAGGGCCGATACCCAGCAAGGACCTCGGTACATTTTTCTAGAAGTGTGCCGTGATAGGTGGTACCCCAATGCCTAGTCATTGTATGGAATCCATTCTCCAATAAGCGTCGTACGGTTTTGATTGTGCCCAACTATGTTGAAACGTGAGATGCAAGCATTTTAGCTAATTTCTATTTACTTTGTTTAGACACTATTATAATATAATACGATTTTGATAAAAATGTTTTGGTTATCGTAAGGGAAAAACCCATCGTGTTTATGTGTGATGTGGTCTTATGAGATACCTTTGTTTTCAAAGGATCTTGATAAAAGTTAATAATTCAAATTGGGTGTGTTTTCTCATGCTGGTTTTCCAAACTGACTCGGGTGTTATTTATTATAATGCTCGGGTCAAACCGAGTATTACAGATTTCAGGATAGAATGCTATGGAGCTCAGAAGACGAGCTGGATGACAAAGACGTATTTCCGTATTTGATTTGTATTTCCGTTGTGCGAGGACCAATTATTAAAATGTCCAGATTGATTGTTTTCTATTGTATTCTGATAATGGCATGTATATTAACAGTACAGTTCTTGTATTTAAATTCTATTATTATATATTATATTTTGTTCCGCTGCGATTGTGAGATTCTGTGTAGTTGTTTTCTGTTTTCTTCTTCTACCTTTTTCTTCTTCACCCCTAATGAATTGGTGTTTCCGGCACTCGATTGCTCGACATTTTATACAGTGGGTGTATTGATGTCGATTTTTGAGAATCGAAAATCCCGTTTGTTACAATTGTTCTTTTAGATACAATTTTCTACTCTTGTATTAAAAATGAAACAACAAAAAAATAAATAAAACGAAGCCATTTCATTACCTTAGCTGATGGGAAGAGTTAATTAAATTTGTAATGGAAGTTTTCTACTAGTACTTGAGCCGTATAGAAGAATATTTATAGGGTAAAAATGTGCAGTAGATATTCCAGGAAGAACGAGTAAAAGTAGGTGAAAATATCATACTTAAAAATGCTTGTTCAAACTCTTCCCAAATAAAAGAATAAATATCTGAATGTACAAGATGTAACCAAAGTTTTAAAAAATAAAAATAAACAAATTAATCTTTATACGTAAACATCACATGAGTTATGTATGGAAGCAATAACATAAACCAACAAAAATAATAAAACTTCGTGCTGATAACGTGTTATAAAATAAACAAAAGTAGAAGCCATTAGAAAGAAGACATTTTTATTTTATTGAGGGTCATCGTACAATACAAATGAGCTCTCTATTTATAGACTCCATGCGCAATGGAGATTACAATAATTTCCTTTGACATTTAGCATATTTACTCTTATTACTAATATATACTACAACAAAAACAAAAAATATACAAATTCATATAAACAATCATTCTCATTTCAATACCCCATTTGCAGCATAAATACACATTCCCCTTTTATCAAATTTTATCAGTTCGTACCCCGTTCAAAATGCCTGTTCGCTAGCTCTTTTGCTTGCTCAATAACGTACCCTTATAGCTGCAATATTGTGAGTCATTAGTTTTCTTAAAATACCATCCTCGTTTTTGTGTGAATTTTATATAAACCTTGCATATTTGCTAATATATAATTGCTTGACTTTTTGTAGAAATCAGGTATACATCCCTATTTTCAAAAAAAAATCCCTGGATCCTCTCATTATTGTGATGTTCCGGTAATACTTGCCCCTTATTACGCTGATATTTCTTTAATAACATTTTCAACATCTCCATTTTGGATGTATGTAAACTACTTAATTTTGATTGATGGAGTATTAATAAAAGAGTTTTTTATCCTATATTCCATTGTTAAAAGACCCGTTCTTTTCATATTAGCTGAAAAGGACACCTTCTTCGTATAAATCTAGTACCAAAACATAAAAGATAAATAAAATTACAACATAAATTCATGACCATCAAGAATTTATAATTTAAAACCAATATTGAAATTCTTCAAATTAAGTTCAATAACGATTGTATATATCAAAATTTGCACTGTTTGAAATGCAAGATACGATAAAAATACCAAAAATCCACCAACAAACATTTTTTCGAACATATAATATTTTATAGCATTTTTCTCTGTAATATATATCATTTTTATAGAATAATGCATAATATTTTAACAAATAATAAATAAATTCAAAATTTTCAAGTGACTTGCACTATAAATAAAAGAAAAACAAAAAATTCACCTTAATTACATTAATAGATTGAGCCAGAAATATAATAGTTCATATAATTTATACGTATAAATGTGTCACATACTAAACTAATTCAAAAAAAATTAGTGGTTTACATCCTAGAAATAAGGTACAGTAAAAGTAATCAAATTGCATGAGAAATATGAATGTGAACAATTAGTAATTTGTATTATTTAATTTCATATAGCATGGCATTCTAATCACATAGTGCAATATATATTATCAAAAATAATTAAATTCAGGATTTTCAAGTAATTTGTATGCTAAAAGGTGCAAAACGTTAAACCACCAAAATTCCATAGAATGATATAACTTTGAATATGTAAGCAAACAGTGTGCTTTATTCATACATCGTTACATTTGTTTTTTTGTGCCCACTTGGTTTGCTGGCCAAGTTTTGGAAATAGTCTCTTCTTTAACAAAGGTAAGAATGCAAACAACTTATGCCCCACAAACACTGCTTGTTTGCCAAAAAATTGGTCTAACACCTCCAATTGATTGATCTTATGAAGATTAAGATTCTATATTGTTTAACTAGATCAATAAATGGTAAACCAGTAAAGAATATATGAAAATATGAAGAAGAAGAAAAAAAATATTTGTTTATATTTCTAAGTTTAAATTAAAGTTGTATAATTATTTTAATACACACACATGGTTTGACCTCTATTCAATATATAGTTTACAATTACCAAAAATATTATTTATGTAAAATTATTTTGTATTAATATATTAGTAATTCAAATATCACTTTTATTTAAATTCTAAAATCGTAAATATTTGGATCTAACTAGACCTTTGATATAATTAATATTATAATTTATCAAATATATTCATAGGCCCAATTTCGTAGCATAATTATCCAAGTAGATATTTTAAGTCAATTAATTATATTTACAGATACATAGTTATATATGTATCTTAAATCAATTTGCGCACACACACACATATACATACACACACACATACACATACACATACACATACATATACATATATATTATAATACCTTTCGTGTCACACTTTTTGGTGTTAAGATGAACCACCAAAAAGTCCTCTACATATGTTATCAGATCTTATACACACACACACACACACACACACATATATATGTATATATTGTAATGCTTATTGTCACACTTTTTGTGTTAAGATGAACCACCAAAAAAGTCCTCTACATATATTTTTAGACCTTAATATCACTAAAAGGAGGATCTAACGAATAAACTTTCTTTACCAATTCAAAATTTCCCTCTAAAAATATTACTAAACCTTAATGTTACTTAAAAATAGAGTGTTGTTGAATACACCAAATTAAGTACGGATTAATAACCTCAAAAAAATAGTTGTCCTTTATTTTTTATTTTTCTACACTTAAAACATCACTATTGACGACAATCTAAACCCGTTACCTCTTTCTCTTCTCCTATCAGTAATAATGCATATAACTCACTCAATCAGATTCAACCAATCAAAATTGTTTGATGCAATCAAAACTTTCCTTAACAATGGATTTTGGTCTTTCTAATAACTTTTAGGTATTTTTCATAATTTTGTCTTGTTCTTCTTCTAAATTTCATCATTATTTCAAAATTGATCATTGTCTGATTTTTCATAATTTAAAATCTTTTGTGTTTTTTAAATAACTTTTACTATGTTTTTAATTTCGTCGGGTTATTATTCCTACTAAAAAAAGTAAACAAAAAAGAGTAGAATGATTTTATTGTCGAAAATTTAAATTTTTTGATAATTGAAAGTCGAGACAAGTTTAGACACCTGTTTATAGTGTAGGGAAGACTGGTATAAATATATGCAGTAAAATATGATTATTTGATTCATCTTCATTACAGAGTCGTTGTAATTTCTACATGTTTTTTTCCCAAATCAGGATTAATATGGATTGTGGTGTATATATGGTATTAATAATGGAATATTCAAAAAGATGCGGCGTTTGCAAGATAGGCTAAAAAATAGCATATATTTTGATGTATTTAGCAACACTCTAAAAATAAACCTAACAAATAAATTTCTTTTACAAATTCAAAACACTATTTTTCAAGTATTACCAAATCTTAATATTACTTAAAAATAGAAACTAACAAATAAACTTTCTTTATAAATTCGTTCTTTATTAATGATGCAAATAAAAATTTAGACTAAAAATAATATATATTGCAATCTGGAAATAAAAATTAAAACTAACTGCATATTTCAACGTAGAAATATAACTAAATATTTATGCAAATCATTTTCTCTTGAATGTGTTAAACATATACAATTTGTAAAAAATAAACAATTCATGTGTGATGCACATGCTATAACACTTGTGTATTTATGTGTGTGTTTTGATAAAGTAAGAGATTGAATATATTGAATTGAAGAAAGTGAAAACAAAACCCTCAGATTGATAAGGGTATTACATAGTATATATAGTTACAGGCATAGGCTAACGGTACATGTGTACTAACAGTAAATATAAGACATGTACACGGCCCATATCACAAGTATACATATTAACTTCTCTAACACTCCCCCTCAATTCAAGCTTTCCTCTCTGTTGTCTTCTTTTTCTCCTCTCGTGATATATCAGGTGCCTTTGCTACATTCAACTCTTGCCTCAACTTCACAAAGCGAGATGATGACAATGATTTTGTTAAGATATCTTCTTTTTGATACAAAGCAGGAATATGGTTGACACAGATATTGCCCTTAGTGACTTGTTCTCTCACAAAATAGAGATCCAATTCAATGTGTTTGGTTCTCGAGTGCAGGATTGGATTGGCTGCTATCAACACAGCACTTGCATTATCACACCATATTTTTGCTGGTCTGGTTGCATTGCTAATTACTTCAGATAACAACAACTTAAGCCACATGATCTCGGATACAACTGCAGCAATGCTACGATATTCAGCTTCAGTGGATGACCTAGAAACTGTGGCTTGCTTCTTCGAACACCAAGATACCAAATTCTTGCCAAGATACACGCAATAGCCACTGACTGATTTCCTATCGTCTCTATCAGCAGCCCAATCTGCATCGGCAAATGCACTGATTTGTAATGAGTCACTGTAATGCAGCTTCAGTCCATAGTTGATCGTGCCAGCCAAGTATCGAAGTACTCTCTTAACCGTTTTCCAGTGTTCACTCAAAGGATTAGCCATAAACTGACAGACCTTATTCACGCTGAATGATATTTTAGGTCTTGTAATGGTGATGTATTGTAGAGCTCCAACTATGGACCTATAGAGGTGTGGATTTTCTATTGGATCACCAGAACTCCTTGATAGCTGTAGGTTTGTGGTCATAGGTGTGATGGATCCTTTGGCTTTTTCCATAACTGCTCTCTTTAATACAGTGTGAATGTAATTAGTTTGACTTAGATGAAGCCCGCCATCTTTAGTTCTTTGCACTTGGATCCCTAAGAAGAAATTTAAGTCACCCAATTCCTTGAGTTTGAATTGATCATTCAGGTACTTTATTAAGTAATTTATCTGCTCTAAGCTGTCCCCTGTTATGATAAAATCATCCACGTATACTAGAACATATAAAGTGCTAGCACTATCTTTTCGAATAAATAATGAATTATCAGACCTGGTTGGGTTGAAGCCTAATTTCATGAGTGTGTTCTTGAGCTTTTCGAACCAAACTCTAGGGGCTTGTTTTAAGCCATATATTGCTTTATTCAGTCTACAGACCATCTGCTGCTTGCTGTTGACCTCAAAACCCTTTGGTTGCTCCATATACACCTCCTATTCAAGTTCTCCATTTAAAAATGCATTGTGTATGTCTAGTTGCTTGACTGGCCATTTGTTGTGTAGGGCTATAGTGAGCATGACTCATATTGTAGTCGGTTTGATTACAGGTGAAAACGTTTCTTTGAAGTCGAAGCCTGGTTGTTGTGTGAATCCCTTCGCCACGAGTCTGGCTTTATGCTTGGCTATAGTACCATCTGCATTATACTTTATCCGATAGGTCCATCTACATCCTATTACTGTTTTATTGCATGGCAAAGTCACCAATCTCCATGTGTCATTATTCAGTAGAGCCTTGTACTCCTCCTCCATGGCTTTTCTCCAGTTAATATTCTTTGTGGCTTGCTCATAGCTTGATGGTTCCAGAGATGAACACTGTATTGTGTAGACTTTTGGTTTAAAAATTCCACTTTTGCTTCTGGTGATCATGTGGTGACCTGTGGGTTGTTCAATCTCACTTGGTTGTTCAGTCTCACTTGGGTGAATACTTACTGAATTGTCTGATGTATGTTTTGGCTGTGATGATTGATGTCTGTCATATATATTGCTTTCACCTTCTTCCATGTGGTTATGAGTCCAATTGTCTCCCTCATCATTTGTATTTGTTGTAGGTATGCTGTGTGTTGGATCTTCATCTGGCTGTCCCTCTGGTATCGTATGAGCATCTTCATGAATTATAGGTAAGGGGACTGATGCTATGGATCTTTGAGCATTGACAACTTTATGTGTACACTTAATCTGATTATCTGCAAATGGAAATATGCTCTCATTAAACATGACATGTCTGGACATGATGATTTTCCCATCAGTGGTTAGACACTTGTATCCTTTTTGTTGTGACCCATAGCCTAGAAATGTGCATGGAGAGGATCTGAAGTGGAGTTTATGAGTGTTATAGGGTCTTAATAGTGGGAAGCACAAGCACCCAAACACTTTTAGTCTCTTGTAATCAGGTTGGATACCATATAGGGCTTCATGAGGACTGATATACTTGAGTATTTTGGTTGGCAAAGAGTTTATTAGATGTACTGCAGTTGAGAATGATTCTGGCCAGAATTTGAGAGGCAGTGACCCTTGTGCTAGAAGGGTTAACCCCATGTCCACGATGTGCCTATGCTTCCTCTCTACAATACCATTTTGTTGAGAGGTATAAGGGCATGTATACCTATGAACTATGCCTTTTTGATTGAAGAATTCCCTCAATGGTTTAAACTCAGCTCCACCATCTGTTTGAAACACTTTCACTTTCTTGTCAAATTGTCTTTCTACTTGAGTAATAAATTGCTTGACTGCTTCAGCTGTTTCTGACTTTAACTTCAAAAAGTAAATCCATGTATGCCTTGTGAAGGCATCCACAAATGCAATGTAGTATTTGAATCCATAATCAGAATTCAGAGGTGCAGGACCCCATAGATCACATTCAATAAGTTCAAGTGAACTATTATAGATAGTTTCAGACGGATTAAATGGTAATTTGTGAGACTTACCAACTTGACACTGACTACATAAGCTAGGTTTAATATGAGTCAAATGCAACAAATTTTCTTTATTCAATACAACTTTCATTACAATCGAATTTGGATGACCAAGTTTCTTATGCCATATATCATATTCATTAACTACATTATTATTGACAGTATTATAGCATACCACATTATTATATCTCCCTTCATCAGATGTCTTGAGATTGAATTTGTAAAGCCCATCATGCAGTTCCCCCTGCAATAATATGTTGCCAGTAGAATTATCCTTGACCAGGCAGATTTTTGGATGAAACTCAAAAAACACTTGGTTGTCGGTTGCAAACTTTGAAACACTGATCAAGTTCTTTTTGATTTGAGGAACTCTAAGTAAGTTTCTTAGTAGTAATGTTTTATTTCTATGATCAGATTTAAACCTAGCATTGCCAACATGTGTGATATCAAGAGGTGTACCATTGCCCATATGCACAGAATTCTTACCTTTATATGCTGCTCCTCCAAGATTGAGATTCTGGAGATCATTTGTCACGTGGTGAGTTGCTCCTGAGTCAGGAAACCAAGCATCATTCTGAATATCCATATCACAAGCAAGATTGGTATGAGCTTCATTCTGGTAAGCTGAGTCTCTGGAATTGAGTCTTGGTTCATTTCTAATTTGACTGAGATTAACGTTATAAGGAGCACTCCTTGATGGGCCTTGAGTTGGTGAAATCTGTTGACTGCCATTGAAGTTGGATTCAAATCGAAAGTAACATCTAATAGCTGTGTGTCCAATCTTCCCACAGATCTGACACTTTGGTCGGTTGTTGAAGAATCTTCCTTGTCCTCTTCCTCGACCTTGAGACCTTCCTCTTTCATACATGGTGTATCCTCTGGCTGGTTGGCTGTTATTATAGCTGTTGGTTGATGAATCAGATATTGTGTTAGATTGAGTGATCTTGTTCTTGGCATTAGCGGCATAGTTGATGGAGAAGTCGGCTATTGATGTACTCTTCTGCTCTAATCGTCCTTCATGTGCCAGAAGACAGGAGGTGACGTACTGAACAGATGGTGTTGATTCTTTGGAGGTAATAACAGCAACTATTGCCTCGAATTCGTCTCCCAGTCCATTAAGGATATGAAGAACCTATTCGGTTTCACTGATCTTATGTCCTGATGATTCAAGAAGATCACAAAGATGCTTTATCTTGCCAAGATACTCTCTAATGCTTTGGTTTTCCTTTCTAGCGTTTTGCAGTTGTCTCTTGTAGTTCATGATTCTTGCCGCTGCCTGTGAGTTGAAGTTTTGATGAATGGCACTCCAGACTTCACTTGATGTTTTGCAACCAACGACTGATGAGAGGAGATTGGGACTAATTGAAGACAATATCCAAGAACAGAGCAGGCTGTCTTGACGAGTGTAGATCAGGAGATCTGGGTTAGGAATTGATTGGTCATCTTGATTGGAAACGAGTTGCGGTGGTGGTGTTGTTGCTGGATCAATGAATTTCTGAAGTCCATATCCTTTGATTTCCATCTCGATTTGAAATTTCCATAACAAAAAATTGTTTTCATCTAGGGTTACGGTAATTAGTTGGGTTTGAGGGTTGATAATTGACTTTAGTGATTCTTCGAATGATTTTGAGGTTTGATTAATAGCAGTCTCACCAACGTTAGTTGAATCGGATCGAGAATTGGTATCATCATCTCCAGCCATGGTTTTGAGAGGATGATTTTGGGGTCAATTGATTTGGGGAAGAAGATGTTGAAATATTGAGATTGGACCGGTGATGTTGGAGAAGGAAATCGGATCTCAGCTCCGGATCTTCAGTCGCCGTTGGGCATATGCTCTGATACCATGATAAAGTAAGAGATTGAATATATTGAATTGAAGAAAGTGAAAACAAAACCCTCAGATTGATTAGGGTATTACATAGTATATATAGTTACAGGCATAGGCTAACGGTACATGTGTACTAACAGTAAATATAAGACATGTACACGGCCCATATCACAAGTATACATATTAACTTCTCTAACATGTTTTATGTGTATTTAAATATACTATGCATGTGTGTGTGTCTAGGAGGCAATCTAGTAGTGGAGATCTATTGTGTCACCAAATTGTATCTAAATATATTTTCTCTATATATATATATACACATACATATACATGCATCGATATATATAACATATATTTCTATTACCATATTGGACAAATGTCAAGTACACTTCAAATAATTAAATTATTAACAAAACCAATTTTCAAATCAAATCAATTTCGAGTTTATATTTATTAAAATTTTATATAATCTACACATTTGTTCTAATAACACAAAAATGATCTTTTGCAAAATTTAGTAAAATGATTCTTTTTTTAAAATAACCTTTGTACTATGCTCCGTGACCTTCAAATTCAACAATGTTGTTGAAGCCATCACGTAATATTATGAATAATCAACTAACGCATAGGTTAGTATCCAGAAAATTCCAATTAGACATGTGTCTAGAAAAGGGTTTTTAGCTAAGGTAACATTACTCTAATTAATGAACCTTCTTATGAAGGGGAACCTCCTTATTCTCGACCCTTACCTTGCTCGTTGAAGTGGTAAGTTTTTAGGGTATGCCCTAAGTTTGAGGACTAAATTATTTTATTCCATGAATTGATTCAAATACGAATTTGAATTAGTTTTGAATTGTATGAGCTTTATAAACATAAATTTAATTTTTTTTCTCCTAGACAAGCAAGGTTGATTGAACCCCTATCAGAATTTTGTTGAGGTAAAATCAAAATGTTACAATGTAGAACATAATAGGGAGAAAACAAGGAAACTAAACAAGAAAACACAAAAATAGAAAAACAAACAAAAAGCTCAATTAAACACATTAATTTTAGGCCCAAGGAGTGAATAATCCGATAACGCAAGATCGAAATTTGCATTAGCTTGGTTATAAAGTCTAAAACTCATGAACTTCCTCTTTGTTGTATCGTAGGACTCCATCCAACTTACACATTCCATGGAACGATTTCAGCACAATAGAAGCTCCAACAACTTCTAGCAGCACTCTGATCAAACTCAACATCCATGGGTGATCAACTCTTGAAAAGGAATAATGGAGATGATGTGGCAAGAAGATCTAAAGAGGTGGTTTTGGTTCAAAGGGCCCAAGCTTGTTATACAGATGCATAGGTGCACATGTGTGCATGTGCTTGTACAAGTGCAATTCTAGAAATAGGCATGCTATTTTTAATCCAAAATCATTGATTATTCCTCCATGTATTGAATGAGTTGGCATAAGGAATGAGTAGCTATAAATAGCTATGATGAGTTATTTACAATATATAAAGCTTTATGAAGTAATAAAAATTATTTTTTGAATTTTCTTAAATATGCCACTGTTCATTTTAATGTTCCGCATTCTTGTTTCTCTTCTTGAGTTCTTTATTCTGCACATAATCCTCCTCCAGCAATTTCAGTCCCTTGCTCTGTCTCAAGCATAAACCATTTCCCCTTCTAATCTTTCCCTTAGAAACTGCTACCACCCTTCTCTTTGATCATCTCATCTTTGCTCAGTTATTGATTAAACAACATGTCAACTATGCTCCAATAGAAGAAGAATCCTAACATTTTGGTATAAGAGCAGGATCAAGAACTACAATTTCATCATAAGTCTTATGATGATGAAGATAATAGTACATTAGAAGCACCAAAACTTCCAAAAGATTCAGAAATGTAGTAGAGCAACATGCTATCAATGCACGAACAATTGTTCCTATAAGGAATTTGGATGATACTACTCAAAACCTTCATCAGACCACTCGAATTGAATACAAAAATGGATTATATTGCCTCTACATCATAGACAGTGGTAAATGAGCTCAAGGAAATCAAGTTGCAAGGCACAAGACAAGGATCAGATCGGGCTGGGCTACCACTTCTTCTTCTTCTGGTCACAATTCAGATCCCACTATCTTCAACCCCACAAATAATGCTCCACATAATTTTTCAAGGGTTTGTGTTCCACCAAGTCAAAGGCATACTCCAAAAAACCACCAAGAATTCCATAACCATGCAGAAACTAGTGTAAGCTTGCACTCAAGAAACCTTTATGATATAACCAAAAACAGTCAATGCTTATTTTCAGCACCCAGATTATTGCAACTGCAAAGTACAGTTATTAAGTTTGAATTTCCAGCATTTTTAGGACAAGGGGTAGTGGAGTGGCTTGGTTAGGCTGAACAAATTTTCAGATATCACAATGCACCAAAATTTGAGTGGGTTCAGACATGCTCTTTCCATTTTTATCAAGATGCACAACAGTGGTATCGCTGGTACACAAATATGTTAGAAATTGTGATCAATGGCAAACATTCAAGGAAGAAATTCTAGTCAGATTCAAACCACCTGAACTACAAAGGCCTTATGGAACATTGGCTAATTTAAAGCAACAAACTATTGTTCTTTCCTATTTGAATAAATTTAAGCATCTGCAAGGGTTAATTGACACATTGCCACACAGATTTTTGTTTGAAAAATTCATTGATAGGCTCAAAGAAGAGATCAAATATGATGTATTATCTTCAAAACCAGTGGATTTCAGAGACGCTGTTTCTCTAGCCTAGCTTTTTAGGAAAAATGGATAGCACTAAAGGAGAGCAGCAATAACACTCACATTACAACTTCAAGACAAAGGACCTTACTAATAACAAGTGGCAAAGATAATACGCCTAACACCTCAACAAGAAGTTTCAATCCTATATCTATAGAAAAACTGGAAAAAATAAAGGGATTAACGCTTGATGAATTAAATGCTAGAAGAAACAAGAACCTATGTTATGGCTGCAATGATAAATGGCATCTTGATCATAAGTGCAAAAATCCTCAAGTATATATCATGGAAGGAGTGATGAATTTAGGAGATACAAATATTGAGCAAGAAATGGAAGAATCAGACGAGGAAGAAGAATTACAGGAAATTGAGGAGTATAACTTCAGTATATCTTTGCAAGCATTATGTGGAATGCCCTCTCTCTATACTATCAAGGTTAAAGGCTTCATTAAAAATCAAAAAGTTCACATTCCGACGGACTTAGGATCAAGTCATAGTTTCCTCAATACTAAAATTACTAAGAAACTCAACGTCCTATCACCAAAACCAATGATCATGAAATCACAATGGCTAATGGGGAAAATTTAAAGGGATCAAGAACTTGTCATCAAGTTATGCTAAGTTGTCAAGGATGTTTAATGCTTGTAGACTTAATTATTACTACCAATGAAGGGATGTTAGTCATTGTTTGGGGTGCAATGGCTTAAGGGACTTGATGATATCATTTTTAATTTCAAAAAACTGCAAGTTACATTTACTTACAAGGATCACTACTACACCTGGCAAGGCATAACTGTCACTAATGCTTCCTTAGTGAATGAGAAGAAAATCAATAAAGAGCTAAAGCAAGATTATTTATCATTTATAAAGGTGCAAGAAGTGCCTAGAAATCAAGCACCAGAATTCTTTCACCTTGAAGAAACAACTATAGAATTTCCTCCCGAAATCAAGGGGCTGCTGTTATCCAGCCTTGTGACTATGCCATATTAGGGCGCGTCATGTCGGTTGAACTAAGATAGTATCCAACAGGAATCCGTAGCAACAACCGCTAAACTCGGATGCTAAACAAAATTGAGGAATTAAGTCTAAATGTAACCAAGAATATCCCGACAAAGGCCACATACCTCCTACCAATGAGCAACAATTTCAATGTACAAGGCACGAGAAGTCATGGATCGGTACCAATCCCTGATCAGGGTTCGGTGTCGATCCCTGATCAGGGTTCGGTACCGATCCTTAAAAGGTCTTCCATATTGTTATTCACCTCATGCCATGTCAAGTTAGGGTGTTTACAAACTTGCTTATGCCTTGTGGGATGGATCGTGAGTCCGTATCAACTTCCACAACTGATACATAAGTCAAACACCATTGTTCTAACTCTGAACCAAGACATTCACTCGAGTCCAAGTTTCTAGCAATGCAAATGAAGCAATAAAGACGAAGACATGAGAAAAACAAGAATCCACATGAGTTAAATGGAAATTCAAAAGACAAATACATGGATCAGTATCGATCCCTAAGCATGGATCGGTACCGATCCCTGAGTTTTCATGACATGGCCACGATCTATTCAGTTATCCACTCTAGAACATGGAGAACATGGGTGAATGATTTTCATCAAGCTACAGCTATAAATAGAGGGATAAGGTCACAGTTTGAGGGATCATTTAGCTTGTTTAACAAACACTTGTTTCATTTCTATAATTCCATGGATTATCACTGATCCCAAGGAACAACTTTGTAAAAACTCATCATAAATCACAACAAAGTTTAAATAGACGTAGGTCTCTGATTAGCCAAACCACTATAATTGCTGTGCATTGTTGTGTTCCTCGTTTTTAAGTTACTTTCTTCATTTTTGTTCTCCACTTTAAATTTTTTGATGTTTATGCCATCTTTTGACGTAAATATTTTGGTGCTTTTACTGAGACATATTGATCTCATGCTATTAGGATCAACTTTCTACTTTTGGGTTGTTTAAATCCACAACGTAGATCCGTTAGTTTTGTTGCCATAATCCATGACTACTTAGATTTCCATAAAATCTATCACAGGATAAGTTAAAGTTAGCCCCATGAAAGGAGAAATCCACTACCTCTAGACCTGCTGCTGATGTCGAGAACTCTAATTCTAAACATGTCGAAGAAGTTTCTCAACTCGTAATTGCTAAAAGTTCAGAATCCCTCAGATATGATAACGCGGACATGGATAATACGATAAAGAAGATGAATGACAAGGTGCAAGAGAGTCAGGATAAATTGAGGAGGCAAATGAAGGAGAGTCTTGACTTACTGAATCAGTTGAATCGTAGTCGCAGAAGGAGTAGAAGGGATTTATCGCCTTCTGGCTCAAAATACAGTTCTTCTTCATCTGTTGAAAAACATCAAGACATAAAATAGAAAATGAAGCGAAAGGAAACTGGTACATGAAAGATAGACTGAACGGTGTTCGGAGTAAAGGACTATGGATCGGTACCGAACCAAACTTAGGGATCGGTACCAAACTCTGAGTTCTCGACTTGGGCAACGAAGATGCTGTTGATTTGGATGGTGTTGTTGGTGGTGATGTTGGTCATTTTGCTGACGGCCAGAATGTGGAGCTCCAAATGGTTGACATTGATATGCCTCTTAGAAATCGTAGGAATGTGGCAATTGGACGAATAGTTCTCCCGGAGATAGAGAACCCATGTATCATGGAACTAACCGAAATCTTTTATGGAGTCAAACATTCAAGGCAGGCTATGATTATCGCTGTCCAGTAGATCATGTCAATCTATAGTCACTAGCGGATATGGTAAAGAAATTAGTGAGTGAAAACCAGCACAAAAGTAACAATGAGTGGGGCTCTTCTCGTTGTAGGAAACCATTCATCGAGGAGATATTATATTAGGAGTATCCCTAGAGTTTCGCAATGTCGACAATGCCGTCCCATACCAGAATGATGGATTCAAGGTAGCATTTGTTGAAATATAAGTAGCATATGGACATGGTAAGGGCGACTGATGCTGTGAGATGTAGATGTTTCCCGATCTTTCTTAAAGGTGTAGGAACGATGTAGTTCACTTAGCTTCTGCCGATGTTTATGTCTCTTTTGACTAGTTGGCAAGGAATTTTGTTGAGCAATTCTGTTTGCACAAAACTCGTCCCAAAGACGTGATGTCGTTATCGAACATCTTCCAAGGAGTAGGAGAGCTGCTAAAGGATTTTTTGAGAAGGTTCAATACGACAGTGATAGAGATGAGCAATTCAAAGGAGGACATTGTGTTAACGGCCTTGATTAGAGGAATACATCCTGATACGTATTTTGGAAGGTGATTGAAGATGAAGCCCTCACCAATGATGAATGTTTTCTAAAGGAAGGTGAATCGGTTCTTGTGCTTGAAGAGGAAAGTACGACTGCTAGGAAGGCCAAGACCAATCAGCTAAAGTTATATAACGTAATGTGGCTGTGAAGCAATCCAATGAAATTTCTAGAAATGTAGCTGTTAATGTGGGGAATAAAGGCAATAACCGGAAGAAAAGCAATCAAGGTGATGGAGTAGAAAACATGATTTCAATAGACATCTGAAATACACAATTTATATACCACTAAACAATTCAGTTGAAAATATATACCTCACAATATAGGGTACTGAACAGTATAAGAAGCCAGCTTCCTGGGAGTCGACTGAGAGAGAGAAGAGGGGTGGGAAGTTTTATCGCTTCCACGAGACCTACGATCGTAACAGAAATGAATGTAGACACTTGCGAGACATGATTGAAGATTTGATCTGAAAGAAGAAGCTTCAACAATATGTGAAATCCCGGTAGGATGACAGATAAGAGGATGCCCAACCCCAGGGGCAGCCGCTCCAAAGGTGTCAGGCTGGGCCGGTTGGGCCTAGTAATGGCGAGCTTTGGCAGTTTTTAAAAGATTGGTTACTAACATGATTTTTGGTGGACTCATTCGACGACGAAGAGCTAGAATGAAATAGTGAGGTATGCAAGTTCTTTGAAGTAAGATGTGCATGAATGTTGCTTTGCCGTTAAAGATGGAGCTTTGACAAAGCAGCTCTGGACAATGAATGGCAATATTGTGTTTAGAAATAGGGATGCCGATGAGGTGGAAGCACCTATGCTATATGCCTTGGTGATATCATTGGGCAATGACTATGAGAAAGGCATTAGTCGATTGCGTTAATTTATTAAATATTTATTTTTACAAAAGCTTACGATCAAGTACTAATGGATGGCTAGGATCTGAAACCGTGTAAATCGAATTCAAGGATTTAATGGAGTAGCGACAGAGGCAGTAGGTTGTGTGGTTTACTAATGGTTCTAAGTGAAGGTGATTGTAAGACAGTGCGAGTTGTGACCTTTGTGGCGATGGACATTTTTTCTGCTTATAACACTTTCTTGAGCCGATAGGCCCTAGCTAGCTTTCGGGTGGCCCTTACCCTGTGGTGCTTAACAATAACCTATGGAGAATTGGGTTGGAATCATTCAAGGAGACCAGAGTGTCGGAAATTAATGCTATGTCGTAGAGCTAAAGGAAGCGAAGCGATGCGAGAAAGGAAATAATGCAGAGAAGACTCTCTAAGTCGAAATGATGGATGCATAGAAACCACCACCTAAGCCTTGCCTTGGTCAGCATTGCAGATTCCGCAAAGCTATGGATCCGAGGAAGTACCAAAGGATGTGAGGGCGGCCCCTACCGAGTGGACGATCTACGTCGCAGTCAGTCAGGATAACCTTACACAGGTCCTGAAAATCGGATCATAGCTTTGCATGATGGTGAAGAAGGAATTGATGGGTTTTCTCCCAACAAACTTGGATTTGTTTGCCTGGGCACATTTGAACATGTATGGAATATCGTCGGAGATAGCATTTCATGCATTGAATGTGAACCTTAGGTGTATCCCAATGCAACAGAAGCGGGGCTCCATTAAGATGAAAGAAAAGGTGGATAAACTAAAAGATGATGGCTTCATCCGCGGGCGCTCTATACCCGAAGTGATTATTTAAACCGGTCTTGGTCAAGAAGTCCAGTGGGAAATGGAGGACATGCATCGATTATTCGGATACGAATAAAGCATTCCCAAAGGACAGTTTCCCAATATCGAAAATTGACCAGCTGGTAGATTCAACCGCTGGCCACGAATTGCTATCATTCATGGATGCCTACTCTAGCTATAATAACATTCCAATGCACATCATAGATCAATAACATACCAGCTTTATAACTGACTTGGGATTGTACTATTACCTAGTTATGCCATTTGGTTCGAAGAAAAGTGGAGCCACCTACCAGAGACTAGCAAATTCGATGTTCACAGATCAGATTGGACGGTTAATGGAGGTCTACGTAGACCATAAGTTTGTGAAGTTGCGGTGATTTGCGAACCATTTGGAGGACTTGTTAGAAATGTTTGGCATGCTCCGAAAATATGGAATGAAGCTCAACCCACTGAAATGCTCATTCGAAGTCGCATTAGCAAAGTTCTTAGGTTTCATTATGAACTCGAGAGGAATTTAGGGTAACCTGAAGAAGATTGAAGCCTTGAGGAATGTGGAAGCCCCAAAGATGATTAAAGTGGTCCATAGTCAGAAAGGGAAAGTAACTACATTAAGCCGATTCATTTCAAGGGCTACGGGAAAATGCATACCGTTCTTTGATGTCCTCAAAGTGGAGAAGTGAAACTTTGCCAGGATATATGAATGTAAGGATGCTTTCCAAGCCTTAGTCGATCACTAGGAAAGGCCATCTGTCTTATCGAAGCTCTTGGAATGAGTGGACTTATTCATTTATATGCCCGTATCTGTTCATGCTTTGAGAGATGCCCTCGCATGTGAAGAATGAGAATCCAAATGTAACGACCCAGAATTTCGAACACTTTGTATTTAAATATCTAAATTATTTAAATATTTGTATCTTGGATTTAATATGAATAGATATGGTTTTATAACTTAATTAACCCCTCTTTAAATAATAGCCATTGAAGGAAAACTTATATTTGAATTTTGTTTAGAAAAGTAAATAGTTCGAAGAAATATAAATAATGTGACCCGAAAAACGTTTTATTTAAAAATCAACTTTTTATTCAATAAAAGTTGTATTAATATTTTGAAACTTGAATAGTAATACATGAGGACATATCTTCAAGTTTAAAACAAATCAAGTCATCTCTTATTAATGAAGAATTAATTAGAAACTAAGTGGAGATTAAAAAGGCTAAAGGACTCCTAAATCAAGGCATGAAAGGAGGGAAGTAATGTACAAGTACAAAGAGGCATGGTAAGTTGTGCGTAGGGTGGCTTAGGGTATACCTTGGCCTAAATCATGGAGGGTGTGACGCCCCACCTCTATACTCATACTATTTAAGGACACTAAGAGGTAATGCCGTCGACTAGCGTGAAGAATAAGGCTGTTGAGGAGCGACCATCTCTGTAATTGCTTTGTGCGAGTACAGATATGTCAGATAGTATGACATGCATTTCATTTCAAGAGGAAATCTGACATGTCAAATCCAAACTCAAAGCTACCACACGGTGGCTATGTGGCCTTCGAAAACAAATATAGAAATAAGCATAACACAAATCAGTTATAGATATTCATATCACAAAGGCGGAAACAGATATGAATATAACACAAAGAAGTGTACATCAAAGTAGTGGTCATGCAAGATCCACTACATCACAAAAGAATAGGTACAAGTGCTAGACAAAAGAATAAGTATACATCATGGAGTCTCTATCTCGAATGTATAAAAGCAAAAACTACTAATCTAAAGTAGTTAGCCAAAAATCAGATGATGGTCTCTGATAAGAAGTCAAGTAGAAGCACCTGAAATACCTCGGTCTGACCCGAGTATTATTTAAGAAGAAAAATAATTAATGGATCAGTCTAGCTATAAATATCATATAAAATGGATAGGATAAGTGATATGACAAAAACGTATGATAACAATAATGCCATATTGTGACAAGTATACATCAGATAACAACAATAATCATACAATATCTCAAATATTCTCAAACACTAAAAAGAATATCATATTCTTTAAATTAATCACCAAAACACAAATATTGATAGAGCTTATCAATGCATATCATCAAAATTGGTGAAACACAAATTCTCGAAATCATCAAAGAGAAATCCATAAATCACAAAAAGGGGAAGGCCTATCACAAACGGGAACATGAAAACTCACCAACACGTGTATCACAAATGGGTCGCTATCCCATAAAATGAGCCAGAGCTCCTCCAAGCAGGGTATAGTCCCCCCTTGCGGACTATGAGCCAAAGCACCTCCTATGAGCCGAAGCTCCTCCAAACAGAGTATAGTCTCCCCTTGCGGACTATGAGCCAATGCTCCTCCTTTGAGCCAAAGCTCCTCCAAACAGGGTATAGTCCCCCTTTGCGGACTATGAGCCGTAGCTCCTCCTATGAGCCGAAGCTCCTCCAAACAGGGTATAGTCTCCCCTTTGTGGACTATGAGCCGTAGCTCCTCCTAACAGGGTATAGTCCCTCTTTTACGGACAAAGAGACATCGCACATCGCTAGTCTAAATCACCAAAGGATCATCATTGATCGATAAGTGTAAATTACACTAAGCTAGTAAATAAATGAGTTTAGCTTCATGTCCCATAACCACTGGCTTAACTTAAATATTTACGAACAAATTATAGATTTCCACTCAAAAATTGTCACAAGAGTTCAATCGAACAAGTCCAAGAATTAACCGACGAAGTAAACGTAAGCGTTTCATACCACTTGTTTTGCTAAGCCGTTTAATTAGATTTCTCATACGGATGAGGTAAAGGTTTGTATATACTAATAGATTAGTAAACGGTTTTAAAAACAAGCTTTGTATTAAAAATAACGTTGAAATCATTTTTGTGAAAGAGTTTGAGTATGTACTACTAGTATGGAAACCTTTGTATTTAAAAGTGACAAATCACAGAAATGATTGTAAAAACAATCTATCACCAAAAATCCACATTCGACGACGTGAATTCAAACCATAAAAATCGATATCAAATCCAATCAAATGGATATTCCCAAAAATCCATAAATGAAGTCATCAAAGTCGATAATTATTGACAATAACTACCCGGATCAACAAAAATCGATTAAAAGTTGGAAATCCCCCCAAAAACAGCCAAAATAGGCAAAATTGAACAGTTCCAAACGTCTGAAATTACCAACCAGAGGTCTGAACCACTAACCAGACGCCTGGTTGGATTTCCAGACGTTTGGATTTTGCCTCTGCCTTTTTTCTTTTTCCAGTGACCAATTCCAGACGTTTGGATTTTCAATCCAGACGTCTGAAATTTCCTACTAGGCAAAAAATCAGCCTAGCCCAAAAAGGGCAAAAATCTAAACCGGAAGTGATCGGATGAGCGACGGAGGCTAGGGAATTATGCGAAGCGATAACCCAGCCTTATAGGCTCTTCGATACACCCCAAACAACATGTCCAAACATCCAAGATAAGATTTTCAAAGATTTTGACTTCAAAACACCAAAATTTGGAAAATTAACCTAATCAATTCAAATCAAAAGCAAATGAACATGAAATAGATGTTAGGAATTCATACCTAATAACAATGAAAGCTATAGACATAGATGTGAGTTAAAGATCTCACCTTTAAACCCAAAAACAAACAATGAGAAGCTAAAAAACAAAGGAAAGATCAACTACTCTACAACTTCAACTCTAGAAGCTCCAATCTTAGATCATAAGCAAATATTTTCTAAGTTGGGTTATAGGAAATTTCTGAAATTGGAGAGAGATTGAGATGGAGAAAAAGAAGAGGATGCTTACCTAAGCTTCTCTTTGATTTTGGAGCTTGGATCTTGAATTTCCTAAGAATCTAGGGTTTAGGAATTTTAATTTTTTTTCTTTTCCCCCATTTTTCTTTTAGGGCTTGAGTATTAGGAAATTGGAAATGAAATGAATGAAGAGTAGAGGGGTGGAGTGGGAGTTATTATGTAGAGGAGTTGGGTTCTCTTAGTGGGCTGAAAACCAAACCCAAAGCTCCAAATGAAAATATCAAAATTCTACTCAACTCCAAACATATCGATGTATATACTCAAAAAGGTCGTAAACGCCATTTTGAACTCAATGAAAGTGGTCTCGAGTCCCAATTCGATTGTATACAAAAAGTAACATTTCGGACTTTAATCCGATTAACGATGCTATATTTAAATAAAACATTTAAACATATAATCTTGAAATATGCGGGTTGTTACACACTCCCCTCCTTAAAGAAATTGTGTTCTCGCAATAATTAAGAGGAAAACAAAAAGTAACAACCACATACAAAGGCATAATAACACAAAAGAAGAAATTTTGAAACGAGAAGTTCACCTTAAAGAGCACGAGAGAGTAAGTCCGGATGTGTTTGCTCGATGAATTCGCTGGATTTTCAAGAACAATCCTTAGGATTTGCGGACCATTGAACTTTCACAAGCGGAACATCTTTATTACGAAGGCGTTTAACCTCCATAGCAATGATTTGAATAGGATGTTGCTCACAAGTCAAATTAGGCAAAACTTCAATTTTTTCAATAACACCAGGCTCAAGAATAGAATTGGAATCTCTAAGGCATTTCCGTAGTTGAGAGACGTGGAATACGTCATGAATAGCAGAAAATTGAGCCGGTAATAAAAGGCGATAAGCCACGGAACCAATGCGTTCGGTGATGGGAAATGGGCCAATATATCGAGGTGCTAATTTTCCCGATCGACTGAAATGCACAACACCCTTCATAGGGGAAACACTAACGAACACCAAATTTCTAAGGGTGGAAACAATGGCCGCGAGCACTAGATCATGAGTGGCATATCCAGTCTCGGTAGGCTTTAATTGTATAGAAGTATAAGCGATAACGCGTTCCCTTTTTGCATGAGAACGACACCCAAACCAATATGACTAGCATCAGTACAAACAATAAAGTCTTGATTCCCTTCGGGAATCAAAAGAATAGGAGCATCAGAAAGGAGTTCTTTTAATTGATCCTCTTTCTCGAAAAGGTAAGACTTTCAAAATTATAATTAACTTTATGTAATCATCTTTTTAGGAAAATTTACTTTTTACAAGTCAATTTACTATGTCTGACTGTCTCATCATAGCGTTTAGGAAATTCCTATCGATAACGTTGATCAGGCGCATCGACTAGAATTCTTAAAGCACTCAATGGGCAATACAACACAAAATCATCTTCTATATGATAAACATGTCTCTTAAAATTTTACGAATATTCTTTGCTCGTTTTAAGAACAAAATCCAATTATACTTATAAATATATCTTATTAAAAAGATTTGCAATTTTAAATTGACGCTTTCACCCACAATCAATGAATACAAGGATGGACTCATCGAGATATTCGTAGAATACTCGATTCATTGATGGATGAAATAAGCTGGAGGTTTCGTCAAACCGAATGACATTACGAGCCATTCATTAGATCCCTAACGAGTACGGAATTATATCAAAGGAATGCTATCCTTTGCAATACGAAGCTGATGAAAACCGGTGGTAAGGTCGAGCTGAAAAGACCTTAGCACCACTCAATAGATCACTTAGGTGGTAATCCTAAGACAAGCTCAAAGATACCAGGAAATTCCCAACTACTTGAGTGAGGGAAATAACATCTTCCTCATCAAGTGGGTTTAGGTAAGATGATGCCACCGAATTGGAATCAAAATCATTAAGAACAATAGAAATCTGCTTAACAGGTTGAGAATGCCAAAGATGGATAGTCCTCCCGGGACATAGGATGTGGACTTGATATCGATTAAGCCAATCCGTTGCTAAAATCATTTCCGAAACCTAAGTAGCGCATAACATGCAAATCGGCTCGAAAAGCATAACCACATAAAAACTCTTGACATTTTTACAAAGTAAACCGAGTGTTCCGGATCCACCAACCGGATTCGCAATTCTCAGTGAAGTCATCAAGCCCATAATATTTAAAGACAAAGCATCAACAAGTTCTTTTGATATAAAAGAGTGAGATGCACCCGTATCAAAAAGAACTCGAATAGGAAGATCACGAAATAAAATAATGCCATCAAGGACTGAATGAAAAATACCTTGACCAAGAGAAGGGTTACTAGGGGCTTGCGCAACATTCAGCTTTCCCTCTCTCCTATTTTGAAGTTTGGGGCATGTAGATAAAAGATGACCCAAACCTTTGCAATAACGACAAGTAAGGGGCTTCGTACACTTATTTGCATAGTGGTCCTTAGAACTACAATTGTAGCATACTCCACGATTAAGGATTGGAGTCTTTGCTACCGAAGTTGCTTGCTTCACTTTCTTTTGGGATTAGGGCTTTTGAACTTAATATGCCTCTTCTTGGAAACCCCAATATCACCATCACTTCCTTTATCGGCCTCTTCAAGTCGAAGAGTGATATCTACGAACTGGTCGAAAGGCACTTCTAATTTCAGAGGTAAAACCTTTCTAGGGTTCTTATTTAAAGCACAGATAAACGTTTGATTCTTTACAAGATCCAAAAGTTGTTGGGCAGACATGAATACGCCATCCAGGGGAGGACCATTGGATTGACCGATGCTGGGATGGCCAGGCCTAACCATTTCTCTTCTTTAAGAAAGAAAGAAAGAAGAGGAAAAAGGTTATCCTCGGAATAAATATCAAACAAAATTGATTGATAAAACAAGGCATTATAGCAGAAAATAGGATAGAACGGGTCCTAAAACTCGGATAAATCCTAAGGCATGATTCCTAAGAGAGACTTAGGACAATGATCCTTGTTATAATATTCTATATTATTCCGAAGTTTGGCTCTGATACCAAGCTGTGATGCCCCACCTCTATACTCACACTAGCCAAGGACACTGCGAGGTAATGCCGTCGACTAGCGCGAAGAATAAGGTTGTTGAGGAGCGACCATCTGTGTAATTACTTTATGCGAGTACGGATATGTCAGATAGTATGACATGCATTTCATTTCAAGAGGAAATCCGACATATCAAATACAAACTCAAAGCTACCACATAGTGGCTATGTGGCCTTCGGAAAAAAATATAGAAATAAGCATAACACAAATCAGTCATAGATATTCATATCACAAAGGCGGAAACAGATATGAATATAACACATAGAAGTGTACATCAAAGTAGTGGTCATACAAGATCCACTACATCACAAAAGAATAGGTACAAGTGCTAGACAAAAGAATAAGTATACATCAAGGAGTCTCTATCTCGAATGTATAAAAGCAAAAACTACTAATCTAAAGTAGTTAGCCAAAAATCAGATGATGGTCTCTGATAAGAAGTCAAGTAGAAGCACCTGAAATACCTCGATCTGACCCGAGTATTATTTAAGAAGAAAAATAATAAATGGATCGGTCTAGCTATAAATATCATATAAAATGAGATAGGATAAGAGATATGACAAAAACGTATGATAACCATAATTCCATATTGCGATAAGTATACATCAGATAACAACAAAAATCATACAATATCTCAAATATTCTCAAACACTAAAAATAATGTCATATTCTTTAAATTATTCACCAAAACACAAATATTGATAGAGCTTATCAATGCATATCATCAAAATTGGTGAAACACAAATTCTAGAAATCATCAACTAGAATTCTAGAAATCACAAAAAGGGGAAGGCCTGTCACAAACAGGAGCATGAAAACTCACCAACACGTGTATCACAAATGGGTCGCTATCCCATAAAATGAGCCGGAGCTCCTCCAAGCAGGGTATAGTCCCCCCTTACGGACTATGAGCCAAAGCTCCTCCTATGAGCCGAAGCTCCTCCAAACAGGGTATAGTCCCCCCTTGCATACTATGAGCCAAAGCTCCTCCTATCAGCCGAAGCTCCTCCAAACAGGGTATAGTCCCCCTTTGCAGACTATGAGCCATAGCTCCTCCTATGAGCCGAAGCTCCACCAAACAGTGTATAGCCCCCCTTTGCGGACTATGAGCCGTAGCTCCTCCTATGAGCCGAAGCTCCTCCAAATAAGGTATAGTTCCCCTTTGCGGACTATGAGCCATACCTCCTCCTAACAGGGTATAGTCCCCCTTCTACGGACAAAGAGACATCGCATATCGCTAGTCTAAATCATCAAAGGATCATCATTGATCAATAAGTGTAAATTACACTAAGCTAGTAAATAAATGAGTTTAGCTTCATGTCCCATAACCACTGGCTTAACTTAAATATTTATGAACAAATTGTAGATTTCCACTCGAAAATTATCACAAGAGTTCAATCGAACAAGTCCAAGAATTAACCGACGAAGTAAACGCAAGCGTTTCATACCACTTGTTTTGCTAAGCCGTTTAATTAGATTTCTCATACGAATAAGGTAAAGGTTTGTATATACTAATAGATTGGAAAACAGTTTTAAAAACAAGCTTTGTGTTAAAAATAACGTTGAAATCATTTTTGTGAAAGAGTTTGAGTATTTACTACTAGTATGGAAACCTTTGTATTTAAAAGTGACAAATCACAGAAATGATTGTAAAAACAATCTATCACCAAAAATCCACATTCGACGATGTGAATTCAAACCCTAAAAATCGATATAAAATCCAATCAAATGGATATTCTCAAAAATCCATAAATGAAGTCATCAAAGTCGATAATAATTGACAACAACTACCCGGATCAACAAAAATCGATTAAAAATTGGAAATTCCCCAAAAACAGCCAAAATAGGCAAAATTGAATAGTTCCAGACGTCTAAAATTACCAACCAGACGTCTGAACCACTAATCAGACATTTGGATTTTGCCTCTGCCTTTTTTCTTTTTCCAAGGACCAATTCCAAACGTCTGGATTTTTCAACCAGACATTTGGATTTTCAATCCAGACGTCCGAAATTTCCTACTAGGCAAAAAATCAACCTAGCCCAAAAAGGGCGAAAATCCAAACCCGAAGCGATCAGACGAGCGATGGAGGCTAGGGAATTATGCCAAGCGACAACCCAGCCTTATAGGCTCTTCGATACACCCCAAACAACATGTCCAAACATCCAAGATAGGATTTTCAAAGATTTTGACTTCAAAACACCAAAATTTGGAAAGTTAACCAAATCAATTCAAATCAAAAGCAAATGAACATGAAATAGATGTTAGGAATTCATACCTAACAACAATGAAAACTATAAACATAGATGTGAGTTAAAGAACTCACCTTAAACCCAAAAACAACGAATGAGAAGCTCAAAAACAAAGGAAAGATCAACTACTCTTCAACTTCAACTCTATAAAGCTCCAATCTAAGATCATAAGCAAATATTTCCTAAGTTAGGTTATAGGAAATTTTTGAAATTGGAGAGAGATTAAGATGGAGAAGAAGAAGAGGATGCTTACCTAAGCTTTTCTTTGATTTTGGAGCTTGGATCTTGAATTTCCTAAGAATCTAGGGCTTAGGAATTTTAATTTCTTTTCTTTTTCCCCATTTTTCTTTTAGGGCTTGAGTATTAGGAAATTGGAAATGAAATGAATGAAGAGTAGATGGGTGGAGTAGGAGTTATTATGTAGAGGAGTTGGGTTCTCTTAGTGTGCTGAAACCAAACCCAAAGCCCCAAATGAAAATATCAAAATTCTACTCAACTCCAAACATATCGATGTATATACTCAAAAAGGTCGTAAACGCCATTTTGAACTCAATGAAAGTGGTCTCGAGTCCCAATTCGACTGTTTACAAAAAGTAACATTTCGGACTTTAATCCGATTAACGATGCTATATTTAAATAAAACATTTAAACATATAATCTTGAAATATGCGGGTTGTTACAGAGGGGTAGGCAAGTAAATTGGCAAAGGGGTACTTGAGGTTTTTTACCATCATTTTTGAAGTCTATATAAGTGCCTCCTTATTCTCACTTTCCTTTTTTACTTTTTCATTTATTAATTTTGCTCTCTTTTACACCTTCTTCTTTCTTCCTCTACATAAATGTTCTTAAAGATATCCACATTTGAAACACTTCATTCTCTTCTCAAAACTCTTGTGCAAGCCCCTAAAAATATTGGCAACATCTCCACTACCATAAAAGTTATAACTTTAGTGCCTAAACCCCTCATTTACCCCATGGCCATGCACTACATGTGCCTTTTAGGCATGGGCGTGAGTAATAGGTGGCATGGGGAAGAGTTTTCAAGAGCTTAGGCAAGGAAAGGTGGTGGTTTTGTGTTGATTTAAGTTAAGGTAAGAGGATGGTAGTTTCTTGCTAAAGTTTGGTTAAGGTTAAAAGTGAGTTTTCTCACCATTAAAACAAAATAAGGATGCTTGTGTTATTGTTTGAAATATATAAATATTGCTTGAATTTATATTGTGATAATTATTCATTCTTGCTTCGAAAAGCAAGGACATATGTAAATAGTTGTGTATGACTTGTTATGACTTGATGCACAGTCTTGAAACAAAGTGCATAAGGATTAGTAGGGGATGGAATTGATTTGGACTTGAAATGAAACTTTTCGCATAGCAGTAGTTGCTAAAGAAGAACTTTGATGTTGTGTATTTTATTCTTACTTTGAATGTCGTGTTTCATGCATAGATGTTGTATATATGTTTTCCTATGCTTTCTTTGAGCT
Source organism: Allium fistulosum (assembly GCA_030737815.1). Classification (NCBI taxonomy): domain Eukaryota; kingdom Viridiplantae; phylum Streptophyta; class Magnoliopsida; order Asparagales; family Amaryllidaceae; genus Allium; species Allium fistulosum. The sequence continues at coordinate 169,139,818 of CM060904.1, read as the reverse complement.
ATGATTTTGAACTTGAGAACTATTTATGTGTGTGTGTATATATATATATATATATATGAGTGAATGGTGTTTGAATGGGAATTGAATATGGAAATTTTCATACAGTGATAGTCGCTATAAACAAACTTTGAATCCATTCTCTTCTGCCTTATTTTTTAAACTATATCTTTTGAATATTTTCAAGTGAGATGTCTTCTATACTTATACTAGTATAAAAGGTAGTAAGTATTTGAGTTTAAAAGTTATTTTTTTTGTAAAACAAAGTTTCAAAAGTTATGGTCCATATAGTGACAGTCGCTATGGATGCATTTTGGAAAAAACAAGTTTTTTGTAAAGTTTAAAATGTTGTTTCATTTAGATATTTTATAAAACCTTTTCAAAGGAGTTTTTAAAATGGTATATAAGTATTTTTAAAAGAAGTTTGAAGTTTAAATATATTTAAAATAATTTATTTTGAATTTTAAATTAAAGGTTTTTTATTATATATACACAAAACTTGTTTATTTTGTTAAAGTAGGAAAAGTTTTCAAATCAATATTAAGTAACTTCAAAGTAATATATTCTATAACTATTTATATCTTATTTATAAGTATTTTAAAAGGTATTTTATTCATATATAACTTTATAAAATTAGCTTAATATTTTATTAAAGTATAAAAGGTTTTGTTTTACTTTTCTTCTTTAAAGCTTATTTTAAATTCTGTTATATATAGTAACTTTATAAACAAAATATTATACATATACATATAAATACATACATACATACATATATCATTTTAAAAACATTACTAACTATTTTACAAAACTATCAAATTGGAAGAAGGGACGAGAAGTTACATTTTGTAAGAAGAACGTGTTTATTTTCTTGTATATGGAATGATAGTATTACTATACTTAACAATAAAAGCCAAGCGAGGAAGACTTCTCAATTTGTGAGAGTCAAGATTGATGTTCGAGTAGGGATAAGCAATAGCGCTCCAACCTACCAACTCCCCTCTTGACCGAGGAATAGTTAAGTTGGAATGTCGGAAAAGTGTTAAGTATTCAACCTTGATTTCTATAAGCAATCGTTTTTAGAATTAAATAATTGATTAGTCGATTATAGAACTTGACTAAATAAGAGTAGTAAATGGTTTTGAGTTGTAGTAAATAAGGTTTAAGCAACATTTGTTTTTAACCCTTAGTAATTATAATTAGGACTATAATTAAGTCTTTATGAAAAATATTGTAAGACTGGATGGGATTCCTAGTAGTATAGTTAGTGACATAGATACTTTGTTCACTAGTGAATTCCGGAAGAGTCTGAAAGAAGTGTTAGGTACCAAGCTAAAGATGAGTACCATTTATCACTCACCGATGGATGGGCAGAGAGAAAGAGTTAATAAGATACTTGAAGATTTACCGAGATCTTGTGTACTAGACTTTGAAGGGTCATGGGAAGATGATTTGTTCTTAGTTGAGTTTTCCTATAATAATAGTTATCAGGCTAGTATAGGAATGGCACCATTCATAGCTTTATATAGAAGGTCGTGCAAGTCACCAGCATGTTGGCTAGAGACTAGGACATATTGATTCTTGGTCCAGATATGGTGAGAGAAACTACATAAAAGATTGGTTTGATCCAAGCAAGGATGTAGAAGGCTTAATCTAGGCAGAAAAGTTACGTAGATAAGAGATGTTAGGATTCAGAGTTCTCGGTTGGAGACTATGTTTTTGTTAAAGATCATCGATGAAGAGTGTCGTACGATTTGGAAAGTCAGGGAAATTGGCACCGAGATATGTTGGTCCGTTTGCTATTATAGAGGATCGGGAAACTCGCTTATTGAATAGAGTTACCAAGTAGTTTGGCAGGAGTCCATAATGTTTTTCATGTTTCTCATCTTAGAAAATGTATTCATGATCCTGAAACTACTATTGCACCAACTGCGTTGGAAGAATTAGTAGTAGAACTAGATATGACTTTTGTTGGAAAACCAGTTCGTGTTGTAGCAAGAGAAGTGAAGAGGTTAATGAATAAGACAGTCAAGTTAGTGAAAGTCCAATGAAGTGACACTGAGATAGACAGTGCTTGTTAGACAAAAGACATGATTAGGGATACATATCCTGAGTTTTTTTGATGGTATGTTCTATATTTTTCATGTAGGCTTTTTCGTTAGTCAGACAGGCTAGTATTGTGGTTACATATTGTTATACATGTTTACAGGATTAATATGTTTGTTATTTTTGTTATGGTAATTTCAAGGACGAAATTCTTTAAGGGGGAGCCTATAACACCCTCAATTTTGGTGTAACATTATTCAGGAGATTTAATAAACAAATCAAATAGAATAATGTGATGTGTGGGGATAAAGAATAAGAGATTTTATAATTAATTAGGTCGGGCCTTAATTAACTAATTAATAAGATTGATTTAAACATAGAATAGAACGGAAGTAATGTGAGAGGAAATTTGAGAACAGTTCCTTGTTTATTCCTAAAACCCTTCCTCCCTCATTCATTTCACATTTTTCAATCTAAATCAAAACAAACCAAGGCCGAGCATAACTTGGAGAAAGAAAAGAAGAAAGCTAAGGAATTCATGGGAATGGCTTAAGGAAATTAATCAAAAACAAATTACAATCTCTTTTATCCAATATAAGGTGAATAATGGTATCCATCTCCTGTATTTATGTTTAGTTTCGATCTAAGATGATTTTTGAATTGTTTGGTGATAATATGTCGTGCTATGGTTGATTATATCATTGTTTGGTTGAATGATGAGTTATTCGAATTATTATGGAATTACCCTTATGGGTTTTAAAGGTAAAAGCCTAATTTATTTTATCTCCATTTGATTTGAAATTCGACACCTGTTATTTATAGATGCGATGGCCTTATATTTTGCAAATATAAAGCTATGTTTTAAAGGCATGATGGCCTTGTGATTAGATATTCGATAACCACATATTTTCGGCATTATAGCCATATGTTTCGTAAATCATAATGATTGCTTAGAGACTCAATATAAAGGCTTGATATCCTATTCAAGTGGGGGTAGATGTCATATGTTTATAAATTAAATAGTTTTATTTAGTGGCTCGATAAGCCATATTCTTTAGAGGCTTCGCAACATTATTTTGATTCCGAATGATTAAATGAAGCTAATTAAATATGATAATATTTTGGCATGAGATTTTGGTTATGAAATGGGGCAATGTTTTCCTTGTTTTAAAGAATGAATTACAAGGATTAATCATTTGTAAATATAAATGTTTTCAAGGAAATAAAATGGTGTTTAAAATATAAAAGAGAAAAGGAGTTTGTAGTAACAGTGTTTGAATAACATTTGTTTTTAACCTATTTGATTTTAGTTTAAAGTAAGTAAACATTTTTAAGTGATTTGTGAATAAACGTATACCATTGAAATAAACATATGAATATTTTTTGAAGCATTGAAAAGAGTATAAGTGAATAGTGAGATAGTAGAATACAAGTATATATCTTTTATAAAGAGAAATTACACACACACACACACAAGTATATAAAGGAAGTTTTAATTAAAAGGAGTGTTAATTAATAAATGAAGTTTTTATTAAAGAAAGAAGTCTTATTAGATAAAAAGGAATTTTATTAATAAAAATGATTTTTAAATTAATAAAGGATAAATTAATTAAAAAGGGATTAAAAGTCGTTTAGGTCACTTGATCGTGCTTTGTATGAATTGATTGTCCTTGTATGTTTATTTGCTTAGGAAAAGTATATAGGACTTAGTTTCCTTTTGCGAATATTCTCATTATTATTGAAATTGACCTAATATCAACTTAGGAAATTTCTAGAAGGAACATAAGATGATGCTATACCCTACGTATAAACTCATCTTGTCTTTTATTACAAATGATAAGGAAATCTATCCGAATAGGAGAGGATCTCCACCCTTATGTATTGTCCATTTATTTCTGAAAGAACTAGAGTTGACCAAAAATCTATCGATTGGTTTTGAAGAATCCTGTAAGCAGGGAGAGTATACTTATATGAGATGACTTTAGACTATAACCACTTCAAAACCATATATGTTATCTATGCTTTGGAAGAGGTTCGTGATGTTGGAATCCACTTGAGGATTCGTGTTCTGTTCGAATGATGAAGACTCATGTGAGAGATGCTGAACGTAGCGTCGACATTGATAATGATAGAAACCATAGTAAGGATGCACAATCTCGAGTTTAGCGAACTCTTAGGGTATATCAACTCCATATCTAGAGATACTTTCGATTGTTGGGCCCTGGAATTATTGATACTTGGTTCAACGTAGTTCTATATGTTCGGATGTTTGGGCCAATTGTGTTTATCTTATGGTATAGTCACTATTGATGTGTGTTGCTCAAAAGTATATCTTTGATCCTTGTGTAGGGGATCCGCCTCGTTGAAATGAGAGCGTCTCCAAGGAAACCCTACACAATTTAGCGAACGCGCCTTAGAGTTTTGATTGGATAGATATTATTGTTGTGGTGTACACTTCATGCACCATAGCTATTTTCATTACTTATATTCATCATCCTAGACATTATTATAATATCACTAGATTTTCTAATAGAAATGGTTTGGTTATCGTAAAGGTAAATATCCATCCATATTTATTTACAGCATAATCTTATGGGATACCTTTATTTTTAATGGGTTTTATAAATATAACCCGTATGATTTGAGTTTCTCATGCCGGTTTACCAGACTGATCTCGGTGTTATTTACTTATAATGCTCGGATCAGCCTCGAGTACATTTCCAGATTTAGCTATGGACACTTTGGAGCTTTAGGAGATGAATTGGATGACTCCAAGACTTATTCACGTATATTATTTTCTGCTGCGTTACATGTTTTGTATTTATCAGCATTTGTAAGGACAGAGTGTTATAACTGTCCATGTTGATGATATGTTAGTTTACTCTTATTGTTGTATCCATATAATTTTCTTTTGTAAATATTATTTGGATATTATATATTACTAATTATGATGTGAGATTATATTCTGTTTTTTCTTTTTATTTCACCCCAATAATCTATCTTTCAAACACTTGGATGCTTGACATGTGAATATTATGGATGTAATAGTGTCGACTTTGAGGGTCAAAAAGGTAGATCGTTACAGTTGGTATCAGAGCTGAGGGTTAATCGAGAATCTTGGCTTTGATGTGGTATAACTCATTCAAAGATAGGGTAGTGGAATGCTCTATTATGAGTCGAGTGTATTATACATACGACATTGCGTATTTGTTAGTGCCATAAAAAGGTTTTATACTATGATTAATTAGTCTGTTGAGTCGTTTATGAATTCTGGTTTGTACATGGGTTGCCATTGTATCAATAGGGATTTCTAAATACTTAAAAAGGAAAACCAACACAATATTGTTTTTGAAATTGGTAAATGAAATAATTTTACCTAGGATTATATTTTATGCATAAAAGAATAGTTTTCAAAAATTGATATATTTATTTATGATGTGTTTGTTTATTAGGAAATGATAATATCTAATTATTATCATTTATTGTTTGATTAGTTTAGCTCGGCCATTTTATGAGCATCGACTATTGTTTGTTGAGTTTTGAATTATGCTTGACAGGTTTATGAGCAGTTTTACATTTTTACAGCATTGGTTGGGTATATAGTAATTGTGGGAGCATTGAAATGAACACTTGATGAATTAAGTTCCATAGTTTCACTATAAGGCGTTCGATGGTAAAGTTGTGTTAAAATTTAATTTTAATAAAAGTTGTTCATTATAATCTAACAAAGATATAAATTTGTGAAATGATTTAGATAAAGAGGTGACTTTATACAAATATGGTTTATATATAAACGGAATTTAAAATTGAGAACTTGAATCGCGATGTTTTGAATTTTTTTTCAAAGTTTTTGAAAAAATAACGATAGTATTATTTAAAAGTATTTATGAATAGAAATATTTTTAAAAGGATCTTAAACGAAATAGAAAGTGCTGTACTCACTTTTGTTGCTGGAAAATAATTTCGATGATGACTGTAGCATCATCGGTGTTTATTTTTGAGTTTCAAAGTGAGGGATGCTACTATAGCAGTTTGCCACATACTGGTTGGTAAAATAGATTTTGATTTAAATCCTAAAAGTATGATTTGATATACAAAAATTATGTGTATATATTATTTCAAAAGGATTTGAAATGAAACCCAGAGTTTAGTTCTAAAGTTTTCTGTTAAGTTATTTTATGGATGCATATATCCTATGCATTATGATAGTTTGGTTGTGCATCTTAATATGATATGTTGTTTGGTACTTTTTCATTAGTTAAAATAAATCAAAATTTTCAATGATTTTGGACAGTCGAAAACTTCTGAATTGATATAGAAATTTAAGCTAAGTGTTTTTTAAAAATATAAAAGATAAGTTTATATAACTCTTAAATAGAGAAGATAGTAAGTTTAAACAAGTTTTAAATTTGTAGAACCATGTTAAGTAAAAGAAATAGAGATAGTGTATATACTCTTAGGATGTAGTAGAGTGTTATACGAATAAAAACTTAAGTTGTGGAATGTTTTATAAATAAAGATATGACTTTATAAAATGTTTAAAAAACTCAGGAAATGTTTTATGAAATGATTCATAAATGATTTTAGTATTAGAGGAGAAATAGTATAAATAATAACCAATGAAAGAAAACTTATTCTTTAATTTTATTTACAAAAATAAATAGTTCGAAGAAATATCGATAATGTGACTGAAAATATTTTATTTAAAATCAATTTTTTGTTCAATGAAAGTTTTATAAATATTTTAGAAATTGAATAGTAATACATAAAGACATATCTTCATGTTTAAAACAAATTAAACCATCCCTTATTAATGAAAAAATAATTAGAAACTAAGTGGCGATTAAAAGGGCTAAAGGACCCTTAAATTAAGGCATGAAAGAAGGGAAGTAATGTGTAAGTACAAAGAGGCATGATAAGTTGTGCCTAGGGTGGCTTAGGGTATACCTTGGTCTAAATCATGGAGGAGTAGTTAAGTAATTTAGCAAAGGGGTATTTGAGGTCTTTTTCCACCTTTTCTCAAGTCTATATAAGTGTCTTTTTATCCTCACTTTCCTTTTTTAGTTTCTCATTTATTACTTTTGCTCTCTATTACACCTTCTTCTTTCTTCCTCCACATAAATGTTCTTAAAGATATTCATATTTGAAACCTTCATTCTCTTCTCAAAACTCTATTACAAGCCCCTAAAAATATTTGAAACATCTCCACTACCATAAAAATCGTAACTTTAGTGCCTAAACCCCTCATTCACCCCAAGGCGGTGCACTTCATGTGCCTTCTAGGGCATGGGCATGAGCAATAGGTGGCATGGGGAAGATTTTTCAAGAGCTTAGGCAAGGAAAGGCGGTGGCATTATGTTTGTTTAGAATGAGGTCGGAGGATTGTAGATTTGGTTGAGGTTAAAAGTGAGTTTTCTCACCATCAAAATATAATAATGATGCTTGTGTTGTTTGAAATATATAAATGTTGCTTGAATTTATATTGTGATAATTGTTGATTCTTGCTTTGGAAGGCAAGGACATATGTAAATGGTTATGTATGAATTATTATGACTTGATACATAACCTTGAAACAATGCACATAAAGGTTTGTAGGGGACAGACCTGATTTGGACTTGAAATGAAAGTGTTTGTATAGCGATAGTTGCTATAGAGATGTTTAGTATTTTATTCTTTCTTTGAATATTGTGTTTCATGTGTATATATTATACATATATTTTTCTATGCTTCTTTGGGATGTGATTTTGAACTTATGGATTATTTTTACATATATGAGTGAATGGTGTTTGAATGTGAATTGAATATGGAATTGTCCATATAGCAGTAGTCGCTATAAACGCACTTTGAATCTCTTCTCTTCTATCTTACTCACGGTTTAAAATCACCTATATCTTGTCCGAGATCTCCTTTTCACATGTAGACGAAATTAGATATCAAATCTTCTTCATATCTCCCCCGATATTCATATCGTCCGAGATATTCAAATATCATTCGAAATATGGATTGAAATCTTAATCCAAGATCTCACTCGAAATTATATATCTTTCAATTTTTCCATAATATTTTTGCATTTTTATATCGATTCAAAAAAACTACTAGGTCTAATTATTATTTACCAACTCCTTAAATATTTTTATTTTTATTTTTATTTTTTATCTTGATGTATCACAACAAAATAATTTGTTTATGTTCAAATAAGAGGATATTATTCAATCATTGCCAAATAAATTAAGCTAATAAAGCTCCACTCTTCTTCAAAACGTTAATAAATTTTTTTCAATGAAAATTGGATATGTTATAATTTTTATTTTTACTTTGAAAATCATATTTAAATAAATCATTAAAACATCAATTTTAGATACATAAGTTACTTAGAGATATTCTAAGATGCACTATAAGATCTGAGATGTCAATTCGAGATGTACATCCAAGATACACTCATCTCGTCCGATATCTCCTCCGATACGAGATAGCTTGTGTGAAAATGTCAAGATGAAACGTGATCAAAATTCGAGATTTAAAACCTTGATCTTACTTTTTAAACTTTATCTTTTGAATATTTTCAAATGAGATATTTTCTATACTTGCAGTAGTATAAAAGGTAGTAGGTATTTGAGTTTAAAAGTTATTTTGTTTATAAAAAAAGTTTCAAAAGTTATGGTCTGTACAGCCATAGTCGCATTGGACACACTTTGAAAAAAAAACAAGTTTTTTTGTAAAGTTTAAAATGCTGTTTCATTTAGATATTTTATAAATCTTTTTATAGGAAATATATAAGTATTTTTAAAAGAAGTTTGAAGTTTAAATATATTTTAAAAGAATTTATTTTGAATTATTAATGTAAAGGTTTTTTATTATATATACAAAACTTGTTTATTTTGTTAAGGTGGTAAAAGTTTTCAAATCAATATTAAGTGACTATTTTCAAAGTAATATTTTGTATAACAATTTACAACTTATTTATAAGTATTTTAAAAGGTATTTTATTCATATATAACTTTAAAAACCTAGTTTAACATTTTATTAAAGTATAAAGGGTTTTGTTTTACTTTTCTTTTTTGAAGCTTACTTGGAATTCTATTGTATATAGTAACTTTATAAATAAATTATTATTATGTGTATATATATCTCTCATTTTAAAAACATTATTAACTTATTTTAAAAAACTATCAAATTGGAAGAAGGAATGAGAAGTTACATTTTGTAAGAATGAACGTGTTTGTTTTCTTGCATGTGGAATGATAGTATTACTATACTTAACAATAAAAGCCGAGTGAGGTAGATTTCTCTATTTGTGAGAGTCAAGATTGATGTTCGAGTAAGGATGAGAAATAGCGCTTCAGCCTTCGAACTTCCCTCTTGACTGAGGAATAGTTAAGTTAGAATGTTGAAAACATGTTAAGTATATAAACCTTGATTTCTATAAGCAATCATTTTTAGAATTAGATAGTCGATTAGCCGACTATAAAACTTGACTAAATAAGATAAATAAATGGTTTTGGGTTGTAGTAAAGTAGGTTTAAGTAACACTTGTTTTTAACCCTTAGTAATTATAATTAGGACTATAATTAGGTATATAATTAAGACTTTAATAAGGAATGCTTTAAGGATAAGTATAAATAAATTGTTTTGGGTTTGTTGTGACATTGTTTAAATAACATTTGTCCTTAACCCAGATGATTATAATTAGGTCTGTAAAAGAGGGTTTTATAGATGATGCTTAAAGTATAAATTGTTTTGGGTCTGTTGTGACACTTGTCTTTGACCCTTATAAATATAATAAGATATTTAAAAGATAGCTTTAAAGATAATGATTAAATGTGAAGTGTTTTAAGGCTTGTAGTAAATAATGTTTTAGTAAAATTTGTTTTTACCCCTTGAATTATATTTAAAGTGGAAAAATATTGCTAAATGATTGTGTATATATTTAGTTCTTTAATAAGGGAATTTTAAAGATAATAACAAGTATGAAATCTTTCGGAATAAAGATAAATAAAGTATATGTTTAAAATATAAAAGAGAAAAAGGGTTGATAGAAACAGTTTGAGTAATATTCATTTTTAACCTCTTTAATTTTAGTTTAAAGTAAGTAAACTTTGTTAAGTGATTTGTGAATATACTTATACCGTTTTGATAAGTATATGAATATTTTTTGAAGTATTGAATAAAGTATAAGTGAATAGTGAGATAGTAGAATACAAGTATATATCTTTGATAAATAGAAATTAAACACACACACACACAAGTATATAAATGAATTTTAGATTAATAAAGGAAGTTTTGATTAATGAACATAGTTTTATTAGATAAAAAGGAGTTTCACTAATAAAAAGATTTTTTAATTAATAAAGGATAAATTAATTAAACTGGGATTGAAAGTCGTTTAGGTGACTTGATCGTGCTTTGTATGAATTGATAGTACTTGTATGTTTATTTGCTTAGGGAATGTATATGGGACTAAGTTTCCTTATGTGATTATTCTCATTGTTATTGAAATTGACCTAATATCAACTTAGGAAATATCTAGAAGGAACACAAGATGATGCTATATCCTACGTATAAACTTTTCTTGTCTTTTAAGATAAACGATAAGGAAATTCGAACAAAGATAACTCTCGGGTACTCGATTGACTAGTTTGAGAGTCGGGTGCTCTTGGGGATACACTTTTAGGATAGCTGGAGCACTTTGGAGGTGAAGTCGGTACTTTGGATATATACTTGATGTTCTAGTGGTATGTAGTAGATAGTCTATTTATGTACGAGACTAGTTGTATCAGATATTCTGTTCTGACTTTCTGTATTGACATTCATTTATCGGTTACTTCCTTTAGTACAGTCTCTTATGTATTGGTTATCCTACTGCTCATGTATATTCAGTATATTATATATTATTATTCCGTTGTGAGATTCTACCGTTGTGCCTTGATGATGTTTAGTTTTTTTCTACCCTGATGGACTGTCTTTTGTGGTATTCAGGGTATTACAGAGGGCAGGTTGTTACATCGGATAGGAGTGGATCTCCACCCTAATGTATTGTCCGTTTATTTCTAAAAGAACCAGGGTTGAATTGATCGGAAATCTATCGATTAGTTTTGGAATGTTTGATAAGCGGGGAGAGTGTACTTATATAAGATGACTTGAGATCTTGACCACTTCAAAATATTACACGTGATTTATGCTTTGGATGAGGTTCGTGATGTTGGAATTAGTTTGGGGATTCGTGTTCTGTTCGAGTGATGAACACTTGTGTGAGAGATACCGAACGTAGCATTGACATCCATAATGACAGAAACCAAAGTAAGGATACAAAATCCTAGGTTTAGCTAACTCTTGGGGGTATATCAACTCTATATCTAGAGATAATTTCGATTGTTGGGCCCTCGAGTTGTTGATACTTGGTTTAGCGTAGTTCTACATGTTCGGACGTTTGGGCCAGTTGTGTTTACCTTATGGTACATTCAATAGAGATGTACGCTGCTCGGAAAGATATCTCTGAACTTGTGCCGAAGATCCACCTTGTTGAAACGAGGGAGTCTCCGTGGAAACCCTACACAATTTAGTGAATGTGCCTTAACAGTTTTGATTTTGTAAATATTACTATTGTGGTGTACACTTCATGCATCATAGCTATTTTCAATACTTATATTCATCACCTTACAAATTATTATAATATCACTGGATTTTCTTGTAGAAATGGTTTGGTTGTCATAAGGTAAAATCCATCCGTGTTTATTTATGTTTTGATCTTACGAGATACCTTTCATTTTGAAGGGTTCTATAAATATAAAAAATCTATATGATTGGAGTTTCCCACATCGGTTTACCAGACTGATCTAGGTGTTATTTCCTTATGTTGTTGGGTCAACCCCAATTATATTTCTAGATTTAGCTATGGTTGCTTTGGAGCATCAGGAGACGAGTTGGATGCCTCCAAGGCCTATTCATGTAACTTATTTTCCACTGCATTACATGTTTTGTATTTATCAGCATTTGTAAGGATAGTGTGTTATAACTATCTAGGCTGATGATATGTTAGTTTGCATTGATTTTTTTATCCATATAAATTTCTTCTGTGTATATCATTTGGATATTATATATTACTCATCATGATGTGAGATTATGTTCTGTCTTTTTTTGTTTCACCCCAACAATCTATCTTTTCAGCACTTGGATGCTCGATACATGAATACTATGGATGTATTATAGTCGACTGTTGAGGGTCGAAAAGGAGAATCATTACACCAAAGGCTAGTATACTATATCAGCAAACAAATGGCAGGAACTGAGAGGAACTATGCAAAGTTAGGAAAGTTGTTGTATTGTTTGTTGGTCGCCTCGAGTAAACTCTATCCCTATTTCCCAGCTCATCCAATTAAGGTTCTGACCGAAAAACCTTACGACAAGTCTTACAGCTACCTGAGACCTCTGGTAGATTATTAAAGTGGAATATCGAACTATGTCAGTATGATATATCATATCATTCCAGAAGGGTGATCTAAGGCCAAGCAATGGCTGATTTCATTGCCGAGTTCACTACTCGAGATGACAAATGGGAAGAAATTGCAGAGCAAAGTGCTTAATGGAAGTTACACACGGACGAAGCTCTCAAAGAGCATTGCTTGGGGATAGAAGTAGTTTTGGTAACCCCCAAGTTACGATCAGTTTGTCATGCTTTAAAACTTAAGTTCCTCGCAATAAACAATAAGGAGAGTATGAGGCGCTAATTGCAGGATTCAAGATCATGAAGAAATTGAGAGTTAAGGCCTAGCATATATACAGTGACTCTCAGTTAGTGATCTACTAGGTAAGGAAGGAATTCTAGGAAAAGAATGCTAGGCTTGCAGCTTATTTGATGAAGGTTCTGGAACTGCTCAATGATTTCGAGTATTACACGATAACGCACATTCCTAGGGATGAAAATATGAAAGTTAATTCAATAGCCAAGCTGGCTGGCTCCAAGGATGCGTAACTCACGGGTCCAGTTCCAGTGGAAATGTAATCAGCTTCGAGCATCGACCAGATGGATGTCGATTGAATCTTGGAGGCTGAAGCTGAAAAAGAATCATGGATGACTCCGATTAAGGAGTACCTACTGAAGGGAACCCTTCCTGATGGAAAGAGGGAACGAAGGAAACTACTATGTAAGGATCCACGATTTGTTGTCCAGAATGGGTTACTATATAGAAGAGGTTTCTCTATACCCCTATTGCGGTGTGTTCCCCATGAAGAAGCTAAAAAATCCTTGTGGATGTTCATAAAAGAGCCCGTGTAGATCAAACCGGGGCACGATTGTTCCAAAATTACTAGAGCCTTGCCTATGGAGATTACACAAATGGTCTGCCTATGACTATTTGCAGTATGGGGAATTGACATTATCGATGTGTTGTTGATATCGAAGGGTAGGACGAAGTAAGTGAAATGACCCACTTAAATTTTTTTAATAGTGGCCATTTAATCAAGAAAATATTTAATTCCAATTTTCTTCTATCCAGGACCTTTTTGTCAATATAAAAATATTGGTTACTCATTTCATCTTGAACTTATATATATGCAGATATATAAGTCATTTTCTACTTAAATCAGAGTACAGAAATTTTAAAGTAGAAATCTGTTTGAGTATTACTTAAAGGAAATACTCTCTACATAACAATGGTGTTTATAAAAAAAACTAGATTTTCAAAGTACACTTGGGTTAATGCATAACTATTGATTTTATGTCTCAAGACTTATCACTTTACACAAATTTCCATAATTTTATTACTGTATAAACTGTGCTTTTGCTTGTGCATGTGTATACAAGCTCTTAACATGTCTTCAAGAAATTTGTTCACAATTTCTGTTTGGCCATCAGATTGAGGATGGTATGCTGTGCTTAAGCATAAATCAGTCCCCATTGCCTTGTGAAAAATCTGCCAAAACTTTGAAGTGAAGATGGTATCTCTATCACTTACTATAGTCTTTGGTATACCATGCAGCCTGATTACTTCTTTAATAAACAACTGGGCTAGTGTATTTGCATTTCTTTCTGATTTCATTGGTATAAAGTGGGCTGACTTGGTTAACCTATCAACCACTACCCAAATACTATCATTTCCCCTCCTAGTTCTAGGCAAACCATCAATGAAATCCATTGATATGTCTTCCCATTTCCACTGTGGTATTTGGAAAGGATGAAGCATCCCTGAGGGTTTTTGATACTCAGCCTTTACCTGTTGGCAAACCATACATTTGGATACATAGGTTGCCACTACACTCTTCATACCACTCCACCAATAATCTCTTTTGAGGTTGTGATACATTCTTGTGCTTCCTGGGTGTATAGTGTATTTGCTTTTGTGGTAAGCATCCAAGATTTCTTGCTTCAACTCATCAATTGCAGGAACACATATTCTTTTTCCTTTCTTCAAATGGCCTTGATCATTCAACTGAAAACCTTCCACTGCCTCACCATTTAATATTTGAGTCTTCTTTTCAAATAAAAATGGATCTTGGTCTTGTAGCTCTACAACTTTATTCTTCAATTCTGATCCCATAGTAATAAAACTTAATTTTCCCATTTCTACATTCCCACTGCATAAGCTCATATTTTCTATGTTATCACTTTCTATCTTTGAATCAATTAATAATGATAAAGTGTTAAACTCTTCTATCATTAATCTAGCCACTTTAGCATGTTGTCTACTTAGGGCATCTGCTACTTTATTAGCCTTACCAGGTGTGTACAATATTTCAAAATCATATGAGGCTAAGAGTTCAATCCATCTTTGCTGCCTCATATTTAATTCTTTTTGTGAAAACAAATATTTAAGTGATTTTTGGTCTGTATAAACTTCAAATTTCGCTCCTAACAAGTAGTGTCTCCATAACTTAAGAGCATACACTATAGCAGCCAATTCAAGGTCATGAGTAGCATACCTTACCTCACTTGATTTCAACTGCCTAGAAGCATAAGCTATCACTTGATGTTGTTGCATCAACACTGCCCCAAGCCCTTGTCCACTTGCATCGGTATACACCACCAAGTTTTCATTTCCTTCAGGCACTTTAAGAATTGGAGCTTGTACTAGTGCTTCCTTTAATTTACCAAAGGCTTTCTCACACTCTTCAGTCCAAGTAAACACTTGATTTTTCCTAGTCAATCTGGTTAATGGAATTAAGATTTTTGCAAAATCTTTTATAAATCTCCTATAGTAACCAACCATTCCCATGAATGATCCGACTTCAGTGACATTAGTAGGCCTTTTCCAAGCTTGCACTGCAATGACTTTATTGGAATCTACAGATATTCCTTTTTCTGATATAATATGACCTAGTAAATTCACTTCATTTTGCCAAAAAGTGCATTTTGAAAATTTGGCTTTTAAGTCTTCCTGTCTCAATTTCTCAAATACCATATGCAAATGGTTTTCATGCCCTTTGATTGACTTAGAATAAATTAGTATATCATCAATAAATATCAATACAAACTTATCCAAGTATTCTCTAAAAATCCTATTCATCAAATCAACAAAATAGGAAGGAGCATTTGTCAAACCAAATGGCATTACTAAAAATTCATAAAGTCCATATCTTGTGTTAAAGGCTGTATACTTAATGCTTTCTTCTTCCACTTTCATCTGATGAAAGCCTGAAGCTAAATCAAGTCTAGAAAATATTTTTGCACCACTCAATTGATCAAAGAGATCATCAATTCTTGGTAAGGGATATTTATTTTTAACTGTGACTTTATTTAATTCCCTATAGTCAATACATAACCTAAGGGATCCATCCTGTTTCTTAACAAAGACTACTGGTGCTCCCCATGATGAGCTACTGGGTCTAATAAAACCTTTTTCTTCTAGTTCAACCAATTGCTTTTTCAGCTCCATCAACTCCTTAGGCCCCATTCTGGTTGGTCTTTTAACTACTGGGCTAGCTCCTGGAATAATTTTAATTGAGAACTCAACTGGTCTGTGGTTTGGAATTCTCCTAACTTCATCAAACACATCAACATATTGATTTACTATGGGGATTTCTTCTAATGCAGGCATGGGTTTTTCATTTGACAATGTAGAAAGGTTGGCTATACTTCTATTCTTGTTTACCTCACAAAGAACAACTATTCTTTGTCCATCAGAAACTTTCAATGATATGGTTGATGTCTCCATATTTATGATAGCCTTATATCTACTCAACCAATCAACTCCTAAAATAATCCCTATGCCCGGGTATTGCAACACATATAGGTCTGGCTCAAACACATGTCCTCCTATTTTTAATCTTAGTTGCATACATATCATACCCAGAACACATGAACTACCTATAGGGCTTCTAATTAACAGTGGCCTATCAACAATCATACAATTCAATTTCAATTGTTGTGCAATATCATGGGAGATCAATGAGTGTGTAGCCCCAGTATCATACACTACTGCAAAAGGTATTGAGTGAATAAGCAAAGTACCTTCAACTTGACCATGCTTTTCAACACTTGATCCCTCAGCTGCCTTGCCTTTTCCTTCCAAAGCCCCTAATTTTCCTTGCTTAAAATCTGGACAATTCCTCTTTATGTGACCTTCCTTCCCACAATGGTGACAATTGAAGGATGCAGGCCTAACATTTGTGCATCTATTCTTCATATGCCCCTCTTGGCCATAGTTATAACAAGTAATCTTCTTCTTAACTTCAGTAGCCCTGACTTCTTCTGGTTTCTTAGTGGAAGCTATGTCTGTTTTCTTCTTATCATAAGGGTGAAATTTACCCTTTCCCTTCTTGTTTTGATTATTCTTGAATGCCCTGAAATTCTCTCTAGCTTTATCATGTTGTTCAATGCTCAGAGTCAAATCCAAATCTTGATCAAAAGTCTTGTCCTTGTATGGTAGCATGGCTCTACTAAGGCTAGGGTTCAGCCCTTGAATATACCTGCCATTCTTAGCCTCCTCAGTAGTGATGAGTACTGCACCATACTTTGCCAATGATTCAAACTTCTGAGTGTACTCAGTGACACTCATAGTCCCTTGCCTTAATTTGATGAATTCCTCTAGCAAAGATTCCTTGGCTAATGCAGGGACAAATCTGCCTTCCAACATTGCTTTAAATTGATCCCATGTCACTTCTCCTTCAGCTCTTCTAGCTATGATAACCTCCCACCAATCCAAAGCTGCCCCTCTCAATTGCCTGGATGCAATTTGCCTCTTCCTTTGGTCTTTAACTTGCATGTCTGCAAAGATTCTTTCCAAAATTCCAAGCTAATTTTGAACTCCCATAACTCCTTCTGTGCCATCAAAAGTTTTGCGTCCAAGATTGGTAAAAGTCTTGAGTAGTTTGGAAAGCTCCTCATGTGGATTTTCCTGCCTGTTGCCTACTCCATCCCTTATGGCTCTCATGAATTCTTGCACATTCACCATGGGTGGTTCACTTGTTCCTACATTTTGATGTCTGGGTCCTACCATAGCTCTATGGATATAACACTTAGGTTAGTCTGTTTTGTCTAATACTCTATAGATTAATTCATTTCAATCTATCACTTATTCTGTCATAATAGATATCAATAGTGTAAACATTAACAAACAAAACATCCAAAGCAGTCAACACTTCCATACATCCAATGCAAACAAGTCCATACACCCACTTAATTTTTTTAAACAGTGGCCATTTAATCAAGAAAATATTTAATTCCAATTTTCTTCTATCCAGGACCTTTTTGTCAATATAAAAATATTGGTTTACTCATTCCATCTTGAACTTATATATATGCAGATATATAAGTCATTTTCTACTTAAATCAGAGTACAGAAATTTTAAAGTAGAAATCTGTTTGAGTATTACTTAAAGGAAATACTCTCTACATAGCAATGGTGTTTCTAATAAAACTAGATTTTCAAAGTACACTTGGGTTAATGCATAACTATTGATTTTATGTCTCAAGACTTATCACTTTACACAAATTTCCATAATTTTATTACTGTATAAACTGTGCTTTTGCTTGTGCATGTGTGTGTGCAATGTGTGTGTCAGTGGGAAATTCAGGTGCCTTTTTTTTTTCTTGTTAACAAAATTGTCTGAGTCTACCCTATACTTGGGTTATGAAACAGATCTGAAAACTTAATTTAAAACCTTTGGGTGCTGGCTTAACCCAGGTTCAAGAAAATGGCTATGTTAGCCCTATTCAGTTTGCACTATTTCTCAACAAAACACATTTTATTTTGGTTTTCTTCTCTAAGGCAACTCAAAACCTTTTTGGCAGATTTTTCTTTACTTAAACATGGATTTTCTTGTGTCAGTTCTTTGGATATACATTCAATCCATAAATCCTTTATTCTCATGTTTTTCTACCATTATAGCCTAACTGTTCTTGTAGCTTAAAATTCATTTTCTTAGCAAAGCATTTTGCAAAACAAAATACATAAGTTCCAGCTGATACATATAAGTTCAACACTTACAAAACAGTAAATAATAATACATTGGTTTTTCTAAGCAACTTAAACAAAATATCTTAACATAGTTCAACATGAATATTTAATTTAACTTCAGCAAAGTCTTTAAAAATAGCATCCAAATCTTTAAGCAGTTAACTCATCCAAAGCCTGATCAACAAAATTCCTATTTACCTGCATAATCACCATGAACTGCCTCATACAAATATGAGACACCTAATGGTGCATAAACACAAAAGGGTCAGACTAATTGTCTGGTATGAATAATCTAACTGAAAACATGATCTTATTCAATTCTATTTATATTCCAGTACTTTGTATGAATAAAGAAACTCAGTATCCTCTTTGTGCATGTTTTTGTGAGGCATGTGCATTCATATCAATGCCAAACAGATTATATATGATCATAATGATTTAGTTCATAGAAAACAATCATAAGATTCACCAAAAAACATCATAAACCAACCAATGCAATCATCAATTCAGTCATCATGCCCCTTTTACAATTTTACTGGCCATCAGGGATTTTGCCCAAGCCTCTCCTGAACCTATTTCCAAAGTTCACTATCAAATATAATAGGGTCTTTAGCTACTTTCTCTTTTTTAAAGACACACTGCCTGGGACATCTCTCTGTTAACCCAGCAAACTCAGGCCCCTGGGTATAAACATACCATGTGTGAGCTTGCAATGTTCCCCTTGCCAAGCTATATTTTGTAGCCCTAATATCCCAAGTCCTTAGTTAAATTACTAAGTGTTATTTCCTTTTTCATAACTGTGCTAATCCCTTCTGCATCTCACTTTTCAATCAGAGAAAAATAAACAATTCAACCAACATGTATTCATCCAGAGTTTGGTAAGTTATATTCTCAGAAGCAAACATTTAATCGTGAAAAACAGATGTGGTTTCTTAGCACATTGTTTTGCCTATGGGTTTCAGTGGATCAAGTTATAAACATATGGCTATAAGTAGTTTATTAGTTATCCTCTCTTACCTCTGGTTCAATCAGATTCTTCTTAATCTTGAAGATCTGGCTAAACCATAAGTATATTTTGATTTGAGTAGTTCATAAAACATAGAAGCTCAGCACATGTATAACATTGCACTTCTACATTTTCTTTTGTTTTAATTAACATGAGACATAAGCAACAACACAATGTTGCAGCCCCATATTTCTTTCCATTTACAGACCATATATCTACCACATGAATCCTGGGATTTTATAAATAACTTTATGAAGAAAACCCATAAAAGAAATCACTCCATCTCAAAGTTAATCCCTATCATAGACAAACATTTAAAACATGAAATCCATGACTCTTATTTTTGGGTAAATCACTATGAAGGGTTTTACACTTGAACAGATCATTAACAAATCAAATCATAAAATGAACATAACTTGCAACAGTGAATTATTAATTCAAATAGGCTGCCTCAATATTCAGAACTTAATGCCAAAGTTTTCAGTGAGGTTACTCACCCTTAATTCCTTTTTTCCCTAAGCCTTGCTTTTCTTTTGATCCTCTGCCTTCCTCTAACTCTAATGGCCAGTACTCCTTATCTTCTCTGGCTTATGTTCTTATTTTTCCTTTAGGTTATGAAGAGCAAATGGGTATGATCTCACTACACTAAGCCTCTTTATATAATTCCTGGCTGTTACTAGGGTTTATGGAATCACCCAATGTCAGTTTTACCCCATAATATGGTCTGCCTTACTCTTGATTTAAAAGAAGAAAAGGGTATGTGGTCCTTATTATTATTTTTTCAGAAAATCAATCTTATTCTTTTAACCTTACCCCAGGTCATGTTATATGCATGACTTTAATTTTCCCTAAGCAAAAAGAATTGCTGGAAATGGATAAAGTGTATATTTGAAGGTTCATTCCATTTCCATGCAAGCTTTGTTTCCTATCTGCAATGTTTGACTATGTACATGTATAACACATGTATGCTTATTTTTGTCTAAGTCTGTTTATTTTCTTTCTTACTATTTCTGCCTATATACACATTTTTTCTTTATGCTAAACTTTTTTTTAAAGACCTGATCATTTCTGCCTACATATATATTTGTAATTTATTTATCCTATCATATATATATTAACTGTTGCCTATTTTATCACACAGAAAAATGTGTGCATGTTTGTGCACTATCCTGTGCACATGTACATGTTTTTAAACTATGTATCTGCATATCAGTTTCCTATCTCTACCTTTTCAGTGCAATTTCAAACAAATACAAACTAAATTAAATCATGAAATTACTCACAAAAATCAGGGTTATCACAGTAAGCTATTATTGCGATTGATTATTTTACGAAGTGGGACAAAACGGAACTACTAGCTACAATCACCATGAAGAAGGTGACCAATTTTTTAGTCAAGAACCTTATCTATCGATTTGGGATCCTACAAAAGATTATTTTCAACAAAGGAACCCAATTCGACAGCGTGGAATTCAAGAACTTCTGCAACAAGTATTGGATTAGGAAAAAATTTTCTACAATACTGCATCTGCAAGCAAATGGTAGGTAGAAGCAGTGAATAAAATCATCAAGTCCTTTCTAAAAAAGCGATTGACAAAGACCAAAGACAAGTGGGTTAATGAATTACCGCTGGCACTATGGACCTATCGAACGACTCACAAATCCACGATTGGCCATACTCTATTCGCTTTGGCCTATATGTCGGGGCCATGATTCCTATTGAACTAGAAGTGCAATCTCATCAAAAGATCCACTATTATCCTAAATAGAACGTGGAATTCCTACCTGAGTCCCTCGATATGATCGGTGAGAAGCGTGATGAGAGCCGTTGCTCATCGGAAGCGAGTAGCTCGATATTACAACACAAAAGTCAAGAACCGGATCTTCGAGATCAGTGACCTCATTCTTAAACAAATCTACGCTAGCCCAGTGAATATGGGTCCGATTTGGGAAGGTCCATATGTTATCGAACACAAGCTTGGAGATGAAACATTCAAGCTAGCAAATATAGATAGAATTTCACTTCTAATGGCGTGGAATAGCAACCAATTACGTTGCTATTTCACCTGGAACTATCTTTGTACATATCTTGTAAATCCCAATGTAAAGTGGCATCATTAGCAATTCTTCTGAATATGAAATGAATTGATCGATGAACCTTCATTCTGATTAGCTATGTTTTGTGCTGTGAACAACACCATGATTGAATAATACATACTTATATAACACATAATTGTAGGTGCCCGGAGATAGTGCCAACCCGATTTTACGCTCCGTAACTGGGCCCAAGGAATATGACTGTTCCCACATTCGGAGTAGAAGCCAAGTAACTCCTTTGACCCAGGACTTGGACATTGGAGTATAAACATATAAGGGATCAAACAAGATAGTTCATCCCAAGAACCATTGCCTTGAGTTGGCAGATTAAACGATTTACCGTCCTACCGAAGCTCTCGCCCGAAGTTTGGCAGAGCTCAACTCCTCATCTAAAGGATGATGAGGTCAAAAATCCATGCCCGGAGTCATGCAGAATCTTCCCTTAGTATCCAAGAGATGGATGCTCTAACCACCATTCCGATGATCAACCTCGATCCACACCTAGAGTCCGGAGAGATCAAGAGGGAAAAATCCATGAAATGGATATTTAAATCACCACTCTAGGTGATCAACCCCAGTCAAAGCTCGAAGATAGGCGCAACCGAATGAAGATGCCCAGAGATAGGCATCCAAGCCATTATTCTCCTAGGATGGGAAATAATGTAATTTTGAATGCTATCTTTGGTCGGACGGAACTCGACTAAAGATAAGCAAAATAAGTTGTTGACTCGGCCAACTGATAACGGAGAATTAAATCATACGCAAATGAGTAAAAGTAATAACTAAATTTCTAAATGCTTGGACAAATTGAAACAAGGCTTGAAAGAAAACATGTCAAAATTTTAACATGCTGCTTAAACTAAAAGCATGGGATGTACTCGCACTACTTTAGCCCATATACATAAGTCTTAAACAAAAACTATGCACAACAAAAACAAAGAAGGATGCAACTAAGTCTTCTTCTCCTCATCTACTCCGTTTTCTTCTCCCCGGAGGGATGCAATTTAGACTTGCCAAATTTCCTTTTACTTTTATCTTTGCCTTTATGACCCATCAGAAGGTCGCTATCCGAGAATCATGGGTCACATTCTGAACACCTCCAAAAGAAGGGATTGTAACGGGAGTGAAGATAGGCTGACCGGGAAATTAGATGGACATGGGAGGAGGTATAACGATATATGTCTCCTTCTTGATCTTCTTAGCCAGTAGGATTTGAGTTCGGAGCAACTCATTGTGCACCTCGAGGAAGGATCAGAATTTCTAGTTATAATGATTTCCTCCTCTTCGTGCACCCTATGAAGGTCGATCGTCGCCTCCTCTTCCAAGGCATGAATCATTTCATTCCTACGGTCTAGAATCTTGCCAGTCGAAATATCTAGGAATGTTTGGGGGGCAGAAACGAAGACTAATTTGGTAAGTACAGCTTGTGTCCATGTTGACAAGCTTTCTTTGGGAAAGATGACAATCGAAGGTTGCCTTTGAATGGGAAAAATGCATAAATAGAGATTAGTAACATCGATCGGGGTCATTTGACCCTTTTAAAAATAGGCGAGGTCAGTGATATGCCTCCAAGGGGTGTAAGCTAAACGTGGATTGGAGTGCCACCAGAAAATCCCTCCAAGATGGGAAAATAATTAATATGTGAAGCCAAGGTTCGTCTGGATTATATTCAGCATCCGATAGAAGTGCTGAAGTAGTTGAAGGCTCAGGAATAATGTTTGTTGTTGAGTTTTAGGAAGCGGACCCGAAGCTTTCACCATGGCCTTTTTGACCCCCTATAGCAGATTCAAGAGGCATGATATGTTCATTAATCCTAAGTGCTCTAGGTCCTATGCATCTAGAAGGTCGAGCTTCAACTTTTCTACATCGAGCTCAGCCCTATCGGAAAGCTCTTACTCCTCATTCACAATTTCCCCCATGCCAGGGCCAAAGCCTTGTGATATCCTTCATCAAGCCACTTCAAGCTTTTTGAACTTAATCACATTTGCATTATAACAGATGACTACAAGCTTGAATATACCCTTAATCCGTTTCTCTTCGGCTTCAACCTACTTTCCAACATCTTTCGCCCAGGCTTTTGCATCATCCCTCGCTTTGCAAGCATCTAACAACTCCTCACAATAGCCCTGGGCCTCAACAAGAGCATCATCTTTCTCTTTCTTCTCTTTCTCCGGATGTTTCTTCAGCTCCTCAACTTCTTTAGTCAGCCGTTCATTCTATAGTGATAGACTATGACTCTAGTGGTGAGCGGCCTTGATCTGTTTTTGCTGATATTAGTGCTCTTCCTCAGTCGACATAGTTAGGTCACCCAGTTGTTTCTTAGACTTCGCTAATGAGGTATTGAGCTTCTCGACCTCCTCATCGTGATTGGCGATGATGCTTTTATCTTGCTCTTGCTCAAGTTTCATCCCTTGGAGCTTCGCTTTTATTTAATAAGAACCTTCAGAAATGACTTCAATTAACCATCTCCGTTTAAAGTATTGATCATATACATCATTGACGTAAGCCATGGTGTTGGTTCTGATGTAAACTTGACATCATCAAGAAAGAGTTTTCGAAATTTATGCTACAAAGCGTACATTTGGGGATTAGAGGCAATTTTCTTTTCTATTTGAACTAATTTCTTGTCAGGTCTCGAATGAGGAATATCAATAGTAATCAGCCCTGATGTTTGCTCGGGGTGTCGCAGCACATGAGTGGATGCTATCAGTGGTATCGATAATGGGACAGAGATAAGAGCACACGATACATGAAAAGTTAGTATACGATCGGCTTGGAAGAATGTCTATCTGCGCTGTGTTACAGAGATGACTCACGAGAGGTATGACTTCTATCTCGACTCTTGTAGTCTCTACCCGAACGCCTTCGTGGATCAGAGCCGTAAGAACAACTATACAACCCATGTCTCCTGTGCTTACTCCCCTAGCTCTTAATGATGTTATACATACCCCTGCGCTTCATTTAATCTACAAATGAGTTAACTCAAAGAAGATAGGAGCATTGCGTGAACTATACAAAGTGCGGTGTCGTGTAAGTGTGTGTATTTGTCCTAATGTCCCCCACGGACCATGGAATTGAAGTTTTCTAACAATTGTAATCTCCCTACATGAGTGACATGCACTTCGTCTGGTAGACGGATAGGGGATCCAATGTCCTTGATGCTGATGTTTCCTAGGCCAAAAGAACTGAATTTGTCCAGGATCAGTCTGAGGGACCATAGATATCTTCATAAGGAAGAACAAGAGTTTGCTCTGTTGAAGTGGCTGGTGGAGGTGGTATTGGAGTCTTTAGTGGAATAATCTTTATTCTGGTCCATCAGGTAATGAGGAACTCTTGAGCATTATCATCATCCCAACCACTAGAGGATTCCTAACCAATATTGACGTTGTCGTTGCCTCCACCGTCACTCCTTCCCTCCTCAACATGCTTACTCCTTTGTACGCTGTGTACATCCTCTTGACTCGTTTTAAGTTCTACAACAAGGTTTGATAATGAGGGAACTTCTTGACCTTCACCATCATGCTCTAGCTAAGAACTATCATCACCCTCCTCACTAACTTTAGGAACATGGCCAACGCTACGATCCTCCACTAAAAGATTATAGGCTCTTAAGTTCTCATCTATAAAGAGTGTTCTCATCTCCCTTTCTTCAAGAGGAAGTTGATAAAGAGATGCAAGGGTGTTTGCTAAAGCTATGCCACTAGGCCTTCTCGAATTATCTACAATCATAGAAAATAACAGTGTCAATAGTTAACACCGTGACATTCGCAGCAAGGAAAGAAAGTGAGAATAAGACTTGCGTCTAGACAGCCATATCAGTGCGAAGCCAAGTCGGTAGGAAACAAAGAAAAACTCGTCCTTGAAGTAGCTTAGCTTGTTCTAAAGGCCCATCGCCGTTTAATAACCCCTGGAAGGCTCTAGATAGGTAAGCGAAGGAGATAATTTTCGATGCTTGAAGCTATACAAATAGCGAACCTCCCAAGTGTTGGGCTTACGGTTCTAGTGGTGGACGAAAACTATATACATGCTATTCAAGAAAGCATAGCTATTTGGATGTAACTGAGTCAAAGAAAGCTTCATATACTGTTGCATCGAACATGTAAAATTATTGAATGATAGCACACAACCTTCCATACACTTATACCGATTATAAGCTGTATATCCAACAAATGAGAGATGCGCTCTTTGATGGCCTGACGGAACCAGCACGTCCTCATAAGGGATGCCATGCCTCTTGAATATTCTTTAGAGAGATGTTTCATCAACCTTTGAGGAAGAAATCTAGGGGATCGTTTAAAATAACAGCATCCCCCCTATCAACATTAGAAGCAGTCTCGACTGCTGGCTCTTCAGCCGACACAAAAGGAATCATTTGAATAGGTTGTTCCATTAGATGACTAGTTGATTGAGGTCCAGATTGTACAAGAGTATGTCTTGATGTCGGAAGTGTGGTAGAACTGGATTCTGTGTCAGACTTTGCATATGCTGGTGCCGAAGGACTAATGGCCATGACGGAGGGATGCTTAGAGCATCCGCAATCCATAACTATCAAAAATTCACACATAAGTGATGTCAAACACATTAAAAAAAGCAACCATCATGCTTGAAAGAGAGCCTAGTAAAGTCGATGTACCAAACCTAACCAATATCAATGTGTGTTGATCGATCAAGTCTCGTACATCCATGTGGGGGCAATACAGTGTAGTTAAAATTATGTGGTGTTTATGCAGTGCATGCATCTAACGTTGTGTAGTTCAAGTTTATCATTCAGAAAAAGATTGGTAGGAAATTTGCTCGAAAGCCAACTCAATATCCAAAGTGACCGTCATCACTGACCGTCCCGACGGACCATGCATTGTTAACCATGGCTCGACCAAATTCCATTAATAGTTTCATGGCAACACTTTGAAATTTTTCACTAGGAAGTTCACATCATTTGTACAAAGCACACTCAATCTATTCAAGAAAAAACCCCCAAGCATGGGATTGGCATCGATCCCTAACACCAAACTCGAGAGGGTTTGCCTCTCCTTATTTAATCGCATGACCAAAGTTGTGAACCAATAAGCATGCGTGTTGACCAATAAGCAAAATTAGAACCAGTAGATAGTGGAGGACAAGCAATTGATTGACCTCCTCGAAATGTACTTGCCGTTTTAGTGATTTCAATTACGTGTTACTGTAGATTGAAATAACCTTGCTTTGATACCAAAGGAAACTCTTGTGGATTGTATATTATCTAACTTGTGTATAATATGCAAGTGTATGAGCTAATGCTATAGTAGACAATAAATAGTAAAGTATAAAAAGCATGCAAACCAGAGTTTTTATACTGGTTCGGACCTCCCGTCCTACATCTTGTCCCCAAGTTCCCCTTCGGTATTTCCTTTAGCCAAATTACCATCGCTTTGCCTGATGGAATAGGCTAATACAAAAGTATATTTCCGACAATCGTGTGTTCCAAATAACACAGTTTTTGACTTGTAGTACAATCTTCCTATGATCTGCTTTGAGTATGTGAATATGAATGTTTTGAGTTATAGGAAGTGATTTAACCAAAATTATATTTTGGTTATAATAGATTGAGAGTATGTGAACAATGTATATGCAAGAAGGTGTTTATAAATCAAGAGATGAAAGAATAAATTAATTCAAGTTAGTTGATTTCTACTTCTCAATCAAAGTAGTATTTATAGATTCCAAAAGGTGTAGATGAAGAGTTGTTACTATTTGAGAAAGTCTATTCACTTTAATGGCTGCAACCTTTTGCTGAAATGTGATTTCTTTTTGTTTCAAATAGAAGTGTCTTTTCAAAATTGACCGTTTTTGCATGTGACAAATGTCTGTGGTAAAACCTCAAACGAATGCGACTTTAGAAATTTTAACCCGCGAATTGTCACAAATGTCTGTGGTTTTATCTCAGACATCTATGAGGTGTAAAATCATTTTTTCCACTTAATTTTGATGCATATGAAATTGTATGTGATCATGTATGCATATATACTCAAAGAGACCTTAACATTATTTTATCTAGGACTCTTTTCAATAGGATAACCTTACTAACAGTAGTATGGTCAATGAATCTTCGTTTCTCTTTGAGTCTCAATATCTTCGAGCATGAAGTATTATTGTAGCATATACCTGCAACCTTAATATGGTATATATATATATATATATGATTATACAGTTGTTATCATTGAAACATAACCTAGAGGTTCTAACAATCTCCCCCTTTCGATGATGACAACTATACAATCAAAAATCAATTATTCGATCAAAAAATGGAAGTATTATTATTTTTGTCTCCCCCTATGTATATGCATAGATTTCTTCCCTTTTCTCATTATCAAAATAGAGGAAAACGATATAAGATACAGAGATATTAAATAGATATAGCATGTTACCCATTAAGATCATGGAAAATCAAATATCGAAGTTCAAATATAATTAGAGACAATTATAGCAAAAGTTCTAAATATTGAAACAAACAAGCATAAGAATTGCAAAGTAAAAGAAAACTCTAATTGTACTGATTTCGTGAGCAAGATAAGCCCCTAAAATTCTTGTAATATTCCCAATAAGAAGATGGATCCTACTCGTATATACCCTGCCATTGTATATTGTCATTATACTCCTCATCTTCGTGAATTGAAAGGCCTTGAAATGCCATGTACGATGATTATTGCTGAAAATGTAGAGTATCAGACACGTACATGTCATCACTATCTTCTTCTTCTTCCTTAGGTTGTGCATGAATAGGAGTCTTCCCTTGGTCACCACTCTCGTGAGACGTACCTTCGGGCGATGCTTGAGAGCAATAAACTGGTGTTTGAGCCCAAGGAGGAGGTGTTGGTGAAGGCGAGGATGATGAGCGAGAAGATGATCGACTACGTACTTTGCGCATAGCTTTGCCTAAAGTGGAGACTACTTTGTCCAAAGTCTTCTCCATTTTTTTCATCCTTGTGGAGAAAGAACGTTCCAATCTAGTCATCTTTCTGTTTAAAGCTCGCAGATTAGCGGTGATTATCTTTTGGTTTTTAAGTGCCAAATCACGAAGAGATTCGTTTTGCGTTGGTTCAACGCGAGCTTCTTGTATTTCAGAGTTTGAATAATATTTGGTCGCATGACTAGAGGAAGGTGGTTGTTGTGAAGAATGAGGAGAGTAAGTCTGCTGAGGAGCGCTAGTTGTAGGAGGACCATGATGTTCTTGTTGACGCTGTAGTAGAGTCCATTGGTCGAAGGGGATGATACGAGGTGGGGTTTTGGAAAGATGCATCAAGGATAGATATCGTGGACCACTATCTTTTGTTGGAATTTCTTCGTATTGCGGTAAGTACGGGGGAACTCCAAGATCTTGCAAGATGCGCATTATGTCCGGAGCATATACAATTGAGCGACGATGCTTAGTCCAAAAACCTTTAGTTTGGTCATGAATAAATTTTGCCTAATTTACCGGTAGGCGATCAAATATTGCATACAAAGCTTGATGGTCATTGGGATATATTTGCTCGTGACTACCTAGACGGGGAATGATTGTGTTAATTATCATCTGATTTAGTAGTCTAGCACGTGGGCGTAGGTAAATGGATTTTCATTGGGGCATCCTATCTTCCCATATTTGATGGGTAACTTCATCACTGGGTGAAAGACTATGATCCGGTATATCCGTTACGTCAATTCCCTCATAAGAACATCCTAGTATACGACCAATCGTATATACATCAATTTTGATTTCTTTTCCATAAACGATAGACCACAACCATCCATCCTCATTTTCCAGATTCCAAATTTCCACACTACATAAATTGGAGTAGAAAAGGTAAATAGCTAGTGGATCGATAATTCTGGAAATGGTCCTTTTTATTTCTGGTCCTTAGAATTTCATATAGAAATGGAAATCGATAATTCTAGGGATATGAAATGTAACAGAGTAGAAAAGGTAAATAGCTAGAGGAAGTTAGTTTCATATAGAAATGGAAATCGATAATTCTAGGGATAAATTGGAGTAGAAAAGGTAAATAGCTAGAGGAAGAAAATCCACTATGGTCCTTTTTATTTCTTTTTCAACCTTATCTCTCAGAAAATGGTGACGAACATCGATATGTTTTGTTCACGAATGATTAATTGGACTTTTAGATAAATTTATAACATTAGTATTATTGCAATATATTGGAGATTTGTTTATTATTTTTCCTGTCTTTAAGTGTTTGTTGCATATATATTACTTGAGCACATGCTAAGGCAGCAGAAATATATTCGGCTTCACATGTCAAAAGAGAAACACAATTTTGCTTTTTAATAAACCACGAAACTAACGATGGACCAATAAAGTGACATGTGTCACTTGTACCTTTTCTATCTGATTTACATCCACCAAAATCCGCATCACAGTAAGATACGAGTTCAAACGTACTGCCTTTTGGATAAAATAGACCATAATCTTTAGTGTTAGTTAAATATCGTAAATTCTGTTTGATTGCCTAATGATGTGATTCCATAGGTTGTGCTTTTAATCACATAAAAAACACTCATCATAATTCTGGTCTACTAGTTGTTAAGTATAGTAAAGATCCTATCATGCTTCGATATATTTTTTGATCAAACTCTTTTCCATGTTCATCTTGGTCTAGATGATTAGTAGTACTCATTGGAGTGGATTTACTTGGTGTTTTATACATTCCAAAACGTTTTAGTAATTCTTTATAGTATTTTTCTTGATTTATAAAAATTCCATTATTTAATTGTTTTATTCGTAATCCTAAAAAGAAATTCAATTCACCCATATGGACATTTCAAATTCGTTTGTCATTATTGTAGAAAGTTCATTACATAAATTTTCATTAGTAGATCCAAATATAATATCATCAACATAAATATGAACAATTAATATATCCTTTTGTTCTCTTCTAATAAATAATGTTGTATCTATTTTACCAATTTGAAAAACGAAATTTATTAAATGTGATTTTAATCGATCATACCAAGCTCGAGGTGCTTGTTTTAAACCATATAATGCCTTTTTAAGTTTAAAAACATGATTTGGATATTTTTCATGAACAAATAGTGCTGGTTGTTCAACGTAAACATTTTCTTTTATAAAACCGTTTGAGAAAGCACTTTTAACAGCCATATGAAATAGCTCAAAGTTATGATGACAAGCAAAAGCAAGTAATATTCTTATGGCTTCAAGTCGTGCCACAGGTGCAAAAATCTCTTCATAATCAATTCCTTCTTCCTGATTATATCCCTGTGGCAATAATCTTGCTTTATTACGTATAATATTTCCATTTTCGTCTGCTTGTTTTTAAAAACCCATTTTGTTCCAATTTCTAATTGATTGTTTGGCCTTGATATTAATTCCCAAACATTATTTCGTTCAAATTGATTAAGTTCTTCTTGCATTGCTAAAATCTAGAAATCATCATTTGATGCTTCCTTGTAATTTTTTGGTTCAAAATTAGATATAAATGCTACATTACTCATTTGATTTATTTGTCTTCTTGGCGAAACTTTGTTATCTAGATTTCCAATTATGTTATCAATAGGATGATCTTTTAAAATACGGAGTGGGGATTTCAAATCACTGTTATTTTGAATATCATTATTATTTTCAATCATAATTTCAATGGCTTTATCTTGATTAGTGCCAAAAATTTCTTCATCGTCTTTATTTATATTTTTAAAGTTTTCATCAATCGAGACATGAAGACTTTCCTCTATAACATTTGTTCGTTTGTTAAAATTCTGTATACTTTACTTTGATCGGAATATCCAACAAAAATTCCTTCTTCGGCTTTTGAATCGAATTTACCAAGATTATCTTTTGTATTTAAAATAAAGCATTTTGATCCAAATATTCGAAAATACGATACTTTTGGTTCCTTTTTGTAGAACATTTAACAACATGTATTTTTAGTCATAGGTCTAAGAGTTACACGATTTAATACATAACATGCAGCAGCAACTGCTTCAGCCCGAAAATTCTTGGGTAAGCCATTGTCATTTAGGAGAATTCGAGCACATTCTTGTAATGTGCGATTTTTTTTTCAACTACTTCGTTTTGTGGTGGTGTTCATGAAAATGAAAAGTTATGCCTATTCCCTTTTTGTTACAAAAGTTTGTAAATAATTCATTTTCAAATTATCCACCATGATCACTTCTTATACTTTTGATTTTTAAATCCATTAGTGTCTTAATTTATTTAGCAAAAATTTTAAATATTTCGAATGTATCACTTTTATGTTTTAAAAGTAGCGTCCATGTATACCTTGAAAAATCGTCTATTATTTATTGTGATTTATCGAACGTACTTGAGTTGGACCAAATAAGTCCAAATGAAGTAATTCAAGAGGTTGTTTAGTAGAGATTTCATTTTTAGACTTAAATGATATTTTCTTTAATTTTGCAAGTTGACATGCATCGCATAGATTTTTAACTTTGAAATTTGTTTTGGGCAATCCTCTTACCAAATTGTTTTTAGCTAATTTGTTTATATACTTGAAATTATGTGAAAAAATCCTTTATGCCATAACCATGGATCATCATGATTTGCGGTTAAGCATAAATCATTATTATGATTAATATTCATGTTTAGAATATAAATATTTCGATTTCTTGTTCCTTCAAAAATTAAAGTTTTATTTTGTTCAAAGATATTGCATTTATCTTTTTCAAAATCGATTCTAAATCCCTTATCACATAATTGGCTTATACTAAGTAAATTATGTTTCAAATTTTTAACTAATAATACATTTGAAATAGTAGGAGAAGTAGATATACCGACATTGATGATGTTTCCAATCCTAATAACATATCCTTTTGGAATTATTCCCAAAAGTGACCATGCCACCGTCCATGTAAGTGATGTTTGATAGCATGTGTGCATTTCCCGTCATATGTTTGGAGCATCCACTATCAAGTATCCATTTCTCCTTATTATAATTTTGTTTTTAGGTACCTGCAAAATAAATAAAAAATCTCAATTGGTACCCACTTCCTCCGTTAGGGTCCTATGTGTTAGTAGGAGAAGGTAGCCATACCCATGAGGATTTGGAACCTTTAGAGATGTAATTTTCATTATGAAGTATATCTTTTAAATATACGTCTACGTGTTTTTTTCTCATCAATTTGTTATTTATTTTAGGAATCCATACTTTAATCATTTTTGTTTCCTTATTTTCATATTTAGATTTTGTTTTTCTAAAATTTGTATATAATGTACTATACTTCTTAAATCCTTGATTATTATTAGAAACTAAATTATTTCTTGAACGTTTACGTTTTTCTCTGTTAAATCCTAATCCCTTTCTATTCCCTGATGGTTTTGAAATCTTTATCAAATTTTCCAGATTTTGCTTTCCTTTATTAAATTTTGAAACATTGTTAGTAATTTGATCTATTTTGTTTGTGAGATAAGAAATTTATATATTAGCTAATTCTAAATTTTGTTTCAATTCATACTTTTCTTTTTCAAGTTTATAATTCTCTATTTTGTTATTGTTTATATCTTGTGTTAGAGTAATATTTTAAGATGATAATTTTTTACATTCTTTTTGTGCTAATTCTAATTCTTCTTCTGAAAGAGTTTTCTCATCTTCTAACAATCTAATTTCTAATTCAGCTCTATTTAATTTTCCTATATTTTCTTTATTTAATTTTTTTAATTCACTATACTTGATGTCTAATTCTACACTAATTTCAAGAATTTCATCATATGTTAATTCAGGACGTATCTCATCTGTGCTAGCCATGAAGCAAACATTTGCTTGTATTGAGTCACTGTCGCTATCGGAAGAAGAGGAAGAGTCAGAGTCATCTCAAGTTACTTGAAATCTCTTCTCTTTTTCTTGAAATTTTCAAATTTGTTTTTCTTTTTATCATTGTTGAGTAGTGGATAGTCTTCATATGGACAAATTTATCACACCTGAAGCATTTCATTGATGTTTGATTTGAGGAATTTGTGTTGCTATTGTTTTGAAATTTCATCATCATTTTGAACTTCTTGAACTTGTTGTAATTTTTGGCGATGAAAACAATCTCATCTTCTTCCAAGTTGGAGTTGTCATTATTTGCCTGAAATGTGATGTTCTTCCTTTCTTGATTTTATTCTTTTCTTGCCTGTAAATTAGCTTCATACGACATCAGATTTCCTATTAACTCTTCAGCTTTTAGTTGGGAAAGATTGTTAGCTTTTTCGATGGCTAAAACTTTTCTTTCCCATTCGTTTGTCAGTGGTTTCAAAATTCGTGTGACTAAATCAAAATCAGTGAATTTAACTCCTAGTGCTATAAGATCGTGTTGTATAGTTTGAAATCTAGTATACATGTCAATAATTGATTCATTTTAAATGATGAAAATTGATTTTGTAGAATAGAAATTTTTGTTTGCTTAACTTTGTTTGTGCCTTCATGGGTAATTTGTAATGTACACCATATATCATAAGCAGTAGTGCAAAGCATGACTCGTGAAAATTCATTTTTATCGAGTGAGCAAAATAATACATTCATAGCTTTGGCACGATTAGATGCCTCTGCTTTTTGTGCATTGGTCCATGTGCCAATACCGATGTCAGGTGCTTCATATTTATTTTGAGTTGCTAGCCATATTTCTAATCCATTTGCTTTCATAAAAATTCGCATGCGTGTTGACAAATAAGCATAATTAGAACCAGTAAATAGTAGAGAACAAGCAGTTGATTGACCTTCTTGAAATGTACTTGCCATTTTAATGATTTCAATTACGTGTTACTGTAGTTGAAATAACCTTGTTCTGATATCAAATGAAAGTCTTGTGTATTGTATATTGTCTAACTTGTGTATAATATGCAAGTGTATGAGCTAATGCTTTAGTAGACAATAAATGGTAAAATATAAAAAGCGTGCAAACCAGAGTTTTTATACAGGTTCAGATCTCCCGTCCTACGTTTAGTCCTGGAGCTTCCCTTCGGTATTTCCTTTAACCAAATTACCCTCGCTTCGCCCGAAGGAATAGGCTAATATAAAAGTATATCTCTAACAAGCTTATGTTCCAAATAACACAGTTTTTAACCTACAGTACAAATCTTCCTATGATCTCCTTTGATTATGTAAATATGAATGCTTTGAGTCGTAAGAAGTGGTTTAAGCAAAATTATATTTTGGTTATAATAGATTGAGAGTGTGTGAACGATGTATACGCAAGAAGGTGTTTAGAAATCAAGAGAGGAAAGAATAGATTAATTAAAGTTAGTTGATTTCTACTTCTCAATCAAAGTAGTATTTATTGATTCAAAAAGGTGTAGATGAAGAGTTGTTACTATTGAGAAAGTTTATTCACTTTAATGGCTGCAACCTTTCGTTGAAAGGTGATTTCTTTTTGTTTCAAACAGAAGTGTCTTTTCAAAATTGACAGCTTTTGCATATGACTGCCGTCTGTGGTAAAACCTCAGACGTCTGTGACTTTAGAAAATTTTAACCCGAAAATTGTCACAGACGTCTGTGGTTTTATCTCAGACGTCTATGAGGTGTAAAATCAGTCTTTCAACTTAATTTTGATGCATATGAAATTTTGTGTGATCGTGTATGCATATATAATCATCGAGATCTTAACAATATTTTATCTAGGACTCTTTTACAATAGGATAACCTTACTGACAGTAGTATGGTCAACGAATCTTCATTTCTATTTGATCTCAATATCTTCGAGCATGGTATCTTCTTGTAGCATATACCTGCAATCTTGATAAGGTGTATATATATATATGATTGTATAGTTGTTATCATTAAAACATAACTAAAGGTTCTAACACGTGGTTTGCTAAGTTTCATAATTTTGATTATTTGGTAGAGTATAAGTCGGGAAAGGAGAATATAGTAGCGGATGCATTATCCAAAAGAGATGAGGTAGTAGAAGAACAACTCCTCCATGCAGTTTCTATTGTACACAACATGTATGAGTGAACTCAAAAATAAAATCAAGACCTATGAATTTTACCAAAAATTTAACAATGTTGGAATATTTCAATAATTTAGACCAATAAGTCGATAAAGGAGAATATAGTAGCGGATGCATTATCCAAAAGAGATGAGGTAGTAGAAGAACAACTCCTCCATGCTATTTCTATTATACACAACATGTATGGGTGAAGTCAAAAATAAAACCAAGATCTCTGAATTTTACCAACAGTTTAACAATGTTGGAATATTTCAATAATTTAGACCATATATGTAAAATAAAACATATTGTGCTAGTTTGGTGTAAAGCCTAATTAAAGTGATAAAATTCAAATTAAAGCTAAAAGACTTAAAATTATAATTGTCGTGGTATTAATATATCGATACCAGGGAAATTCTATTTTGTTGAAGGGTCAAATTAGAAAATACCAACATTATAAATAAGGGGTTATGCTCTCCATGTTACACAAGCTCCAGTCTCTTCAATGAAAATAATCCAGATCTAGGGTTTGTGTCAATTTGGATGATCAAAAAAATTCTTCTTCTCTTTCAATCAGCAATTATGTATTCAGGTACCGCCTTCCGCTAATTTACCTTCCTCTAATTTATTCTCAATCAAATCAATATAGATAACCTATTCGGATCTAGGATTTCATTATTGATCAATCATAAAGTATATTAAAATCTTAGCAAATAAAGATTAGGATGCTGGCAAGCTGGATACTACTAAATATCAAATCATAGATGATCTCATTTTCTACAAAGGCAATATATTAATTGATCATGCAGACCTTCCTCTAACCCAAGACTTAATGAGTATCATGCCACTCCTCTAGGAGACCATTCAGGGATTAAGAGAATTTTATATAAGCTCAAACAAAATTTTAAGTTGCAGGGCATGAAAAAGAAGGTTAGAACTCGAGTAAGTGAGTGTGATGTATGCTAGAGAATGAAAAATAAGAATGTTCCATCACAAAGGTTGTTTGGATCCCCAACCTTTTCCAGAATTTGTATGGGGTGATATAAGTATGGTTTTTATAACCAATTTATCCAAAAGTTATAAATAATCAGTAATATATGTGGTAGTTGAAGGATTATCAAAATATGCTCATTTCTTTTCCCCTCACCCACCCTTATACAGCTCAGCAAGTTGCTAAAGTCTTCTTTGATGGAGTTCACAAATTACATAGTCTGCCAAGGTCAATTGTCAGTGATAGAGATTTTCATTTTACAAACATGTTGTGGCAAGAACTATTTAAACTACAAGGCTGCACCTTAGCCATGAGTTCTGCCTATAATCCCCAATCTAATGGTTTGTATGAAGTAGTGAATAATGTGTTAGAGTGTTATTTAAGATGTTTTGTATGTCATAAGCAACCCATCTAATTGGTTTACCGTGGCAGAATTTTGGTATATCACTTGTTGGAAGTCTGCTACTAATACTACACCATTTCGTATATTGTGTATTGAAGACCTCCTCCAAATATAATTCACTATATTCCACATATAGCAAGTTTGCCAACGGTTGAAGAGTTGCTTTTTTCTAAAGACATAATAATACAAATGATTAAGGATAGCTCGCATGCTTCAGCTAATAGAATGAAGAAATATGTTGAAATGAGTGAAAGAAGCTTTGAAGTTGGTGAGTGGGTATACCTAAAATCACAACCTTATAGGCAGATTTCAGTTCGCCAGTAGAAGACAGACTAACTATCCCATAAATATTATGGACCCTATAAGATTATTGAAAAAATAGGGATTGTTGCTTATAGGTTAAAGCTTCCAATAGGATCAAGAATACATGATGTCTTTCATGTATCACATTTAAAGAAACAATTAGGTGCTAGCATTGTAATAGATGAATTACCCAGCTTTTCAGAGGAGATTGTTGATGAGCCCGAGTATGTAACGACCCGTAAATTTTAGTGGTTTTATTTATTTAATTAATTGAATTTTGTGAAATTTTAAATAATAAAAATTTGAAATAAAAATTTGATATTTGGAATACGTCTACTTTAACATAGCAACTGGTAAATTTTCATCAGATAATATGGAAGTTTATTTTCTTGTGTAATTCTATTTCAATTTAAATCAGTTAATATTTGATGACAATGAAATATTTTCCAAACCTGAATATTTTTCTACAGAAAATATGTAAATTATCTTCCGAGTGAGACGTCATACTTCGTTTCTTCAAATTTGGACTGCTATTGCTCCGTTTATCTTATTTTCGGCGTATTAGCAGCATTTCAGTACCATTATCGACTTTTGATAGGATGATCGTACCACTGATATCTATATACCATTTTGATCGACTTATCGTGCTGACCTCTGCGATATATTCACTTCTGTGTTTCGATATCCGGTACACGGCGGAACCCGCGTAATGGATAACCGTATCGGTTACGAAATTTCAATCTTTTGTTTTAGTGTGTCCATTCAATTGTCCGCAGCATAATCTAGCAACCGTTTGCTTTACGTATTTTCCTGAACTTGTGCTTCACTATTCCTATTCCAGCTGACCTTTCTCTTTCATTCTTGGTCCCTACGTTGCTTTTGAAAGAAAATTATAATATAAGGCTTATATTTAAACATTGACCTGTCATTTCCTTTTTGCCTCTGAACCGTTTCTTCTTGCCTTCTCCTCTCCTCCTTATTTCCATTTTTATTTTATTCATCCTTTTCAGTACGTTCGTTCTGAATTACGGAGAGCATATATTTAATAATATATATATCGATTTATATATATAGCATATTGTACAAAACTGCTCGTCTATTTATCACCTAGCTTTTTTTCTGTCCTTCCCTCTAGCCGTCTGTGCCACCCAGCCTTCACTTCAGCCCATCCAGCAGCCTCGCCTCATCCATGTCGCCCGCTTCCACCACTTGTTAGCCTGAGCCGAGATTCCCTTTGTATCGATGAACTCACCTCATTTGTCGCCGTTCATCTGTTCTACCACGCCTCTATTCTATTCTGTATAAAGGTATTGATGAGTTATATATATGATTTATTGAGATATATATTCGTTTATACTAGTTTTATATATATAGGTTTATATTAGCTCGTTTATGTTTTATGATATAACATTTTCGACTGTAAGTATACATATATGTTTTAATTATTTTGTATAAGTCTACTGTGTGTGTATATAGGCCGGTTGAGTTGTATTGGAAAAAAAAACTTTATAACAATTATATATTTTCTTTAGCTGCTGCATCTATTGGTCCATGAAGAAGCCTGCATATGTTAGTTTACAAATAGATAATGTTTTAATACGTTAGTTTAAATATTTATGGTATGTTTACATATATACTTATAGTTTACATACATATATATACTTCCAGTTTGATAGGCATACTAAATTTTCTATATATATTGGATATAGAGGTAGTCCACAGCAGTAGTATATATACAGATTTGATTTTTTTATGTGTACGTGTTTCAAAGAAAAAAAAATTATTTTGATTTCTAAATTAATATGGATCTTAAAGTATATATAGGATAGTTGTACACATATGTTTATTTCATATGTTTATGTTCAATATATAGGCTGTTAGTAGTATGTGTATAAATGGGTATGAATATATATGCGGTTATTATAAGATATAAAATCTGTTATATAAGTTGTTCTACCTATTTGCTTATAAACTTTTATTTGTGTGAGTTATTGTATTGATTTTTTTGAATTTATATATATATATATATGTATGTATGTATATATCCTGTATGTTAGTATATTTTTTTTAGTAAGTTATGGTGATTTAAGAATAAGTATAAATTTTGATTTGTATATTGATTTTGAGAAAGTTTGGTTTCTTTTAGATTTCTAAATTATAAAATATAAGATGAACTGGAGATGTATTTTAAGAAATTACGATTTGAAATATAATATGTAAAGGATTATAGAGGTTTATTTTATCTGTTTGAATTTTTCTAAGATAAGAGAAAGGTTTATTTTATGTTATATGGGTTATAAATTGAATATTGAGAAGGTACATGTTTTTAATTTTACTTGTAATATATAGATACGTCATTCTAAATACGTAATTTAAATTGAATATTAGGATAAGGAAGATAATAATATAATATCATCCCGTTTAAACTATATCAAGCTAATTTGATTTGTTCTCATCGATTCCTGTTATCAGCTTCGTTCGTCGATTCGAGTTCAATCTTGCCTTATTTTGAGATTTGTTCCAGTCCTGATTTGTTTTCGAATTCGTAGCATGTTCTGTTGTCAAACTCTCTAGCCTCGAAAGGTGAGCAATCACTCACGATTAACGTTCTTTTATTTATTAAATTTGATTTCAATTGAAATGACAATTTAAATATGTTGCTGTTAGTTATTTACATTGATATATATATATATATATATATATATATATGCTGTTATCTGTATTTGTTCACCTGTGACATCTGACACCATTATCTGTTATTTATCACTGATGATATATGCCTGTTACTGATTTTTATATTATTGTCATATCTGTTATCACTCTGCAAGTTCCCTGTTAGTATAGAATTCACTATGGGTTGAAATGATACAAACCCGAGTGATCTGCAAAATAGGAGAAAATCGTTATGGGTTGAAATGATAAACCCAAGTGATTTTCATTTGAATTGAAATATGGGATTGCGGGTTGAAAAGATATATACCCGTATATATCTAAATTATGGATTGAAATGATAAATATCCGTATCAGTTGACCATTGGATAGAAAATTATATACAGACACCGTTGGTCTATATATAAATATTTTGAAAATGATTTCTATGGTTTTGAAAAGAAATATATGGCTTTAATAAATATTGATTTCAAGATTTATTAAAGTTGATTTATTAAAGTTGATTTAATAAAGTTGATTTAATCAATATAAAATATGTTTTAAGTATTTATTTAAAATTTATATTTTCAAATATAGAGTTTGTAATGATTCAGGTTGAAAGGATAAATTTGAAATTGATTTGAAATTATATTTATTTAATAATTTTTCTTAAATAAGTTTGATTTGAAATTATTAAAATTGAAATTTTAAAGATACGATTTTATAACTTGGATTTGATAAAAGGTGACTAAAATGAATATTTCAAACTTATATAAATTTAAATGGGATATTTTGTTTATTTAAATTTGTAAATTGAAGTTGTATTTAGATGTTATTGAAATGATTAAATAAATATTTCAAAATTAAATAATAGTAAAGTGAATTTGATATATATATGAAATTATCGAATTTAGTTTTGAAAATGTTGAATATATTGACTTTGAAATATACTGAATTTTGAATGGATTATTGTGTGGTTCAAATCTGTATTTGAAATCGATATAATTTAAAATGGTTTATTGAGAAATTGAATTGAGTTGAAATTTATGAATTGAGATTGAATTTAGCTGATTTTGGAATTTAAGTTGATTTGGAATCGATTTGTGAAATTTGAGGAAGCTATTTTATTTTATAAAGTATTTTTAAATTGTATTTTACTTTATAAATTTATTTTTAGTATAAATTATTTTAATATAAACTATTTTAATATAAATCATTTTTAATGTATACTATCTTATATAAACTATTTTAATATACTAATTTTTTTATTATAAACTATTTTTAACTATAACTATTTTATATAAACTATTTCTATTTTTATAAACTATTTTATTTTATACCATTATTAATATCTAAACTGTTTAAGGGTAGAAGTTATGATTTCAAAGTTAAGGTTTTCCAAAGTTTTATAATTTACAATGTTGGTTTCGAAAGGGTAATAACTTTGAAAGTGATATGATTTTGGAAATGGATATCTGAAAGTGAAAATGATATCGTATTGATATGGTTTTGAAATGGAAATGATATTTTGGTTTTGAAGTATAAACTATTTTGAAATGACCACGGTGATATAATAACGTTTGGTTGTTAAAGAGACCGGGATCAGATATGGGCATACTCTCTGTCGATACCGAAAACCACTTTAACAACTGTGTACACGGTGGAGATTCCAGAATGAAGTAGGATGGTGGCGACGATCCTATATGAGGTATATACGTGGACCCGATTCCCGTGAGTTGGCATAAGGTGGCTAAAACATGAGCAATCGACGGGCTAATGAGGTAGCTCCTCTAATCAGACACACTCCATCGTATGCCATTCTATTACTTTGTAATTGATTTGGTGCGCACCCTTGATTTGGGTGGCTCGAGGTGAGCGATTGCTGCGGCTCCGCGTTACCACCAGCCCAGAAGTGTAATTGGTATATCTACCCTGGCATTGCCTAGTTGTGCCGTGTCACCTACCCTAGCGTGCTTTACTACAAGTTTGATTTGTGTCGTACCTATGGTAGCTCCAGTTTACAGGGTATTAAGGTACTGTATAGATTATTGGCATACCTAAAAATGTGTTAAGGTGGAAAATGTAAAGCCTTAACGCTATTTTTAAATAGTATACTTTACTTTAGACATTATTATAATAGCGTATATTACTACATAGTAGATAGTTTAACGGATCCTTAGAGGATGGTTATCCCAAACATCCTCTGAGTTACTTGTATTTTAGTTGATATTTCACTTGAGTTGGATTTATTGATATAAGAATGTTAATCCTGACTCGAATGTTTTGTGTTTTGCTTTACGCTCGGGTCAGACTGAGTGATACAGCATTTGAGACTCACCTTTGGAGTTGGAGCTTCGCTTGGAGATCCAACTATCTATCTAGCTTTCAGTTATTCAGTTGATTCCAGTG
Organism: Allium fistulosum; assembly: GCA_030737815.1. Classification (NCBI taxonomy): domain Eukaryota; kingdom Viridiplantae; phylum Streptophyta; class Magnoliopsida; order Asparagales; family Amaryllidaceae; genus Allium; species Allium fistulosum. The sequence continues at coordinate 169,097,618 of CM060904.1, read as the reverse complement.
ATGTATTCTGATCTTGTATTTGACTGTTGTATTGAGACATCTATGTATTCGAGACCTCTGTTGTATCTTATTTAACTCCGTTATATATATAGTAGCTTCATGAACTACTATTCTTTTGTTTCCGCTGCATTATTGTTATATTACACCGTGTTTGTGATTCTGTGATTATTCATTTACTGTATATGCTGAGTTTTACCAAATTTAAATTAACAATCTGATATTTTGAGCAATTCAAATTCGACATGTAAGGATGCGAATGGTTGAAAATTTCAGGTCGTTATAGAGTATATAATTGAAAGGAAACTAATGCAAAATAACAAAAAGGCAGTAACCATGGCCTTAGAAAAATGGAAAAATAGAACTCTAGTAGAAGTTGCGTCAAAAGAATATTGGGATTTAGCAGCAAGATTTTATGCATTTGACCTTGAGGCAAGGTCACTTTTTCATGGGGAAGGGAATGTTAGGACTTCATCCCACCTGTCGAATAGTTTTGGCACAATGGAAGCTCCAACAACTTTTGGAAGCTCTTTTATCAACTCAATGGTCGGCTGATCAATTCTTGGAGAGGAATGATGGAAATGATGTGGCAAGAAGATCTGAAGAGGTTGTTTGGGTTCAATGGGTCTGAGCTTTTTGTGCACATGCACAAGTGCACATGTGGGCATGTGCATGTACAAGTGCAATTTTGAAAGTGGGCTTGTTATTTTAAATCCAAAATCATTGATTATTTCTCCATGTATTGTATGAGTTGGCATAAGAAATGAGTAGCTATAATCATCTATAGATAGCTATAATCAGTGACAGGGCTGGCTCTAAATAATTTGTGTCCCAAGGCAATAATAATTTAAGTGCAATAAAATTGCTTTTAAAAGGCCTTAAAGGTGTTGGTGGAGTTTGATAATCGAAAGAAATGTACTGACGTAAATTGACAATAAAGAAAAGGCAAAATTGAAAATTTGAACCTTGGTCTAACTACGAAGCTATCAATTGCTCCTACCACTATACCAACTTAACTTTATGATTTATATATTCATTTTGATATCTAATTTGAGGCCCCTTCTAGATTGGAGGTCCTAGGCTACCACCTAGGTGGCCTTGGGCCAGGGCCGGGCCTGATTAGTGATGTACAATATATAAAGCTTTTCGAATTAATAAGTTTTATTTTCTGATTTTTCTTAAATCTGCTGCTGTTCATTTTAATGTTCTGCATCCTTGTTTCTCTTCCTTTATTCTGCACACAATCCTTCTCCTACAACATCATTCCATTACTCTTTCTTAAGCATAAACCCTTTCCCATTCCAATCTTTCCCTTAAAAACTGCTACCACACTTCTCCTCGATCATCTCATTTCACCTTTGCTTAGTTCTTGATTAAGCAACTAGGCTCCAAAAGAAGAAGAATCCTAACAGTGTACCAATCACCTCGTGTAAAATGACCATCGAGTTTTTCCGCTTTTGGTTGAATGCTTTATCATTTCTCTCCCATCAGATTTCCATTATGATTTTTTTAAGCATAGCTATAAGAAAGATAGCGGTGTTTCCACCTTGTTTCTATGAAGAGTATTTGCCATTCATCATTGCTAGTTCGATGTGGCTTGTCAAAGCCACCAAACTGAAGAAGCCCAGTCCAAATAGAGTTAAAATACTTGCATTCAAAGAAGAGATGTACTTTAGCTTCTGGCTCGATTCCACAGAGGTAGCATATGTTATAACTAGCCTTGCCTTTCATATATAGCTTAGCCAGCATATGCATGACATTACCAATAATTTTCCACATCAAAAGGTTACTCTCTTCGGAATCAAAGTTGCTCCATGGAAAGGTAAGTGTTCGAAGAGATTCCTGAAGACTTTTTTAAGCTTGCGAGATTGAGTGTAGTTTTCCTTCTTTGCTCCAATGTACTAAAGATGACCGGGAGGGAATTGAAGCATTAGATATAGAGTCCTATAAAACACTGATCGCATTGGAGCTGGAGTGGGGGGCTATATTGCCATAATGGATATAGTTAAAAGAAAGATCATTTTCTAGAATACCAGTTTGAGATTTCTGAGCATGGGTTAGAGCATTGCCAAGAACTAACCTTGTTTAGCCAATCGTGTATGCTAGAAGGAGATGTTATTAGAATGAGAAGAAATTTACCTGATTTGAGGAAGAAAAGTGTTTCTAAGATTCAGAATACTACTCTATAACTAACTGTAGTTTTGACGATAGTTTATAGTCCATATGTTCCAAGTGAATGTGCATCCAGAGAGGAGTTTACAATAGATCTGAGCAGAAAATTGTTTGTTGAAGAGGAGAGATTTGGGAGATGTTAAAGGGAGTTACACCTACCTTTTGAGAGAATTTGTGCATGCACTTGAAATCTCCAACAAACAACCATGGAATATTGGTGCTATATGAAGAGATGGAAGATTAAGAAGGAAAGGTTGTCTAGCTTAAGAACTATTATATGCATAAACAAAGGTCATGAGGAAAGTGGTTGAGAAAAGAAGGTGAAAAGCTTCAAAGTGCACGAACTGCTGAGAGGCACCAAGAATTTAGATCAAATGTATTTCTGCCCATAGAACAAGCATTCTTCCATAAGGAGCATGCTTTAGGTTGTGATCATACTTCCTAGTGGTGCACTGCATTTGACAGCCTTTTCCATTCTATCAGAGTTGAGTTTTGTCTCTAGAATTACTGCTAGTTTTTTGTCTTCTTCAATTATTAGACTTTTAATTTCAGTCTGCTTTGGGGTTATATTAACTCCCCTTGTGTTCCATGTTCCAAGGTTGCGCATTATCACCGAAGAAAATTATTTGTTGTTGATTGTCAGTTTGCCCTGTTATTCTTCTTGAAGGTGAGGTTTCATTAGCATTGGAATTTGAACTAGTGAATGATGCTTTCTGAATACCAGAATAAATCACCCCTTTGTCCATATCAAAGTTAGATGTGTTGAATTTTATCTTCATTACTTGTTAGATGCACAGAAGACTTTTTGCTCTTTCTTTCAACTCTTTTTAAAGCTTTCCTTCGAGTGTTTGATAAGTTATCTTCATTATTGTTATGGGTTACAATAGAGAAGATACTAACATCAGAAGGAGGAGGAGGAAGATCAATGTGAGCAGGAGAAGACATGTGAAAATATAGGCTTGGTGGAGATGAAGTTTTTGGTTCTTTGAGTTTAGGGTTGATGAGTAGTTTCTTAGTGGTTGATCCTAATTATAATGAAACAAACCAGACATGGGTTCTATTACAAACACATGTAGCAATCCGAGTCCTCAGCCTTATCTGATAACAGCCGTAGATCAAGATCAATGGTACAGAATTGTCAAAGCTACATCACCAAGATAACAAGCCTGTTTGGGCCTTGACATTTTAGCTCATTTCTTTTTATATAAATACATTGTATTGTATTACTTCTCTTATACACAAAAGTATCATTCAATAAAACTGAAATTTACATTTCTTTATTTTGGTATCAGAGCGATAATAGCCTAACGGCAAATTCAAAAACCAAATCAAGAATTTTTTAAATTTGGCTCCCCTCAGGAAAATATCATCATTGGGGAGGCATACCTTCTTCTTGATCAAGGGAAATCCATCCGATCAATTCCATATTCCTTCTGTGCCTTCCTAAAGAAAAGATCAGATATCCGTCTTCATTTCTTTCCTTTGGTTGCACAAGTTTCACTACTATTCATGCATATTACTGTTTTCATTGTGAAACAGTAATATACACCTATCATAGCAGATCCCTCTTTTTTTCTCCTTTTTCATATTCTGTTTGTTGGCTGCTAATTTCAAGATTAGCCTCGCCACTTTTCCCGATCATCATCCCATCTCCAAGAAACCGGCATTTCAAGATTCTTGAATCACCATGGCACTTGAAGAGGAAGATATGACATCAGGTACCTCTGAAAATCCATCAAGGGAACACCGGAGTTCAGATTTGGTCCTGATCAAGCCAAAAAGTCAAGTCATTACTAATCCATTGGATGAAGATAACTATATTCTGTGGAAATATCAAATTGAAATTGCACTGAAAGGGTATGACTTACATGACTATGTCATGGGCACCAAGATCATCCCACCAGTCATGATTACTGAAAAGGAAGGAAAAACTGTGAGTAACCCTGAATACAAACTGTACCAAAAACAAGATAATCTACTGTCATCTTGGCTGTTATCTTCAATCAGCCAAAGTTTATTATCACAAATCGTAGGATGTAATAGTTCCCACGAAATATGGTCAGCAATTCAACGTATTTTTAGTTCTCAATCTGCAGCAAGAGTTATGCATTACAGAAGGGAGTTACAGAATGCAAGAAAGAATGATATGCCTATGAGAGAATATCTTGCAAAGATCAAGAACTTGTGTGACAAATTAAAAGGTGTTGGACACCATGTGTCCACCAGTGAACAAATTTTTGTGATAACCAATGGATTAGATCAAGATTATGAATCTTTAGTAACCTATATAGCAACACAACCAACTCTGCCAGACTTAGATTACATTCATACAGCCCTCCTTGCTCATGAAGGAAGGATTGATCAAAGAAAGTCTATGCAAGAAGATTTTAATGTCAATTATGCAACAACATCAAAGAACAAAAATAAAAAAGGTGTATCCAATCAATCTAAGCAAGACAGTCGCAATCAGAGAGGAGGATACACTCAAAGAGGCAGAGGCAGGGGGAGAAACAGTTATAACAACAAAGTTAAATGTCAAATTTGTGAAAAATTTGAACATATGGCAAACAAGTGTTATTTCAGGTACAAGGAAGACACTACTAATAGCCAATCATCTCATGTCAACAAGCAAGTCAGTGCAAATATGGCTCAAATTCAATCTAGGAATAATGGAGACAATGTCACTGATGACACAGCAAAAGCAAATGATTACAGTATGGATGAATGGTTCCCAGATTCTAGTGCTATAAACCACATCACAAACAATTTGCAGAATTTAAACTTGGACAGCAAGGAATACACAGGTAACCAATCTGTTCTCATGGGAAATGGTGAAGCTACAAACATAACACATGTTGGTACTGGTTGTATAAAAGGTACAAGGCTACTCTACTTAAATAAATTATTAAGAGTGCCAAGTATCAAGAAAAATCTCATTAGTGTTTCACAATTTGCCAGTGAAAATAAGGTGTATTTTGAATTTCACCCAAAATACCGTCTAGTTAGAGACTCATTAAATAAAAATATATTATTACAGGGTAAACTGGACAATGGGTTGTACAAGTTCAGCAATATGGCAAATAATGATGCTGCTAATGAGACAATGTGGTCATAGTGTTAGTGCAAGATGTGACAATGATGTAAAAACATTTTATAAGTGGCATTGCAAACTTGGCCACCCCAGTTATAATGTTGTCAAACAAATTCTAATGCAAAATAATATTTCTGTTCCAAATATGTCTGATTTACACTTATGTGATCACTGTCAAATGGGAAAAATGCATAAATTACCTTTTGCTATTTCTGAAACCATATATGAAAGTCCCCTTGAGTTAATTGCTGCAGATCTATGGGGCCCAGCACCACTCAATTCAATGCAAGGATACAGGTATTATCTATCACTTGTATGTGCACACACCAGACACACTTGGTTATATTTCCTCAAGTCAAAATCAGATACTAGTACTGCTGTTACACACTTCATTACTCACATTGAAAAACAAATTAACAAATGTGTTAAAAAATTTCAAACTGATGATGGGGGAGAATTTAAACCATTAAAAGATTTCTTTAGCCAAAAAGGAATACTTCATAGAGTTACTTGGCCCCACACATCTGAGCAGAATGGTTTAGTAGAAAGAAAACACAGGCACATTGTGGAAACTGGTTTAACACTTTTGTCACAAGCATCACTACCGATGAAATACTGGAGTGAAGCTTTTGCCACTGCAGTATATCTTATTAATAGGATGCCAACAAAGGTGTTAAATAATGTTTGTCCATATGAGAAACTTTATGGAGTCAGACCAAAATATGATCATTTGAAAACCTTTGGGTGTTTGTGTTTTCCCTACACTAGACCATACAACAAGCACAAATTAAGCCTTAGATCTAGTCCATGCACCTTTTTGGGATATGCACATAATCAGAAAGGGTATAAGTGCATGGACAGTAAAGGCAAAATTTATATTTCAAGACATGTAGTTTTTAATGAACATGTTTTTCCATTTGCAGATAAGGGAAAGCAAGACAAGGAATCCAATAATGAGAAAACACATGTTATTCATATTCCATAACTGTCTCAACATGCTAAAAGAGATATTCAGCATATGCAAAAGCATGATGATAAAGCTGAATCCACAACAAGTTCTACATCAGAATACAGTTCAGATCATGTCAATGAAACCACCAGCTATCTACCAATTAACTCAAATGATGAACAATGTACTAGTCAAGACAATAATCAGAGTAATAGTGCATCCAACAATAGTCGGGAAGACAACACTATAGCAGGCAATGATGAGAAGTTGGAAAAGACTCATGAACAACATATAGAAATAAGACATTCCATGATCACAAGGTCTAAAAGCGGGATTTTCAAACCTAAGACATACACTGCTCAAGTAAATGAAGTGGAACCAGTCTCATATGATCAGGCCATCAAGCATGAAAAAAGGAAAAAGGCTATGGATGAAGAATTCAATGCTTTGGTCAGAAATAAAACATGGACTCTTGTTAAACTTCCAAGACACAAAAATATTGTTGGATGTAGATGGACTTACAAAATCAAAAGGGATGCTGATGGCAACATAACAAAAAATAAAGCCAGATTAGTTGCAAAAGGATATTCCCAACAATATGGTTTTGATTTCACTGAAACCTTCTCCCTAGTAATCAAACCCACAACCATAAGAATCATGCTGACTCTAGCACTCCATAAAAACTGGAGAATAAAGCAACTAGATGTACATAATGCTTTTTTGAATGGTGAGTTATGTGAGGAGGTCTATATGCAACAGCCATAAGGGTATAAATCAAATGCAGACCGAGGTCTTGTATGCAAGCTACATAAGGCCATATATGGACTAAAACAAGCATCCAGAGCATGGCATGAGAAATTGAAAAATACCCTTACGCAATTAGGTTTTAGTGCCACAAAATCTGATAACTCACTCTACTTAAGGAAAAGAAAGCATGTGAGTATATATATATATATATATATATATATATATATATATATATATTAGTATACGTGGATGATAAGTCATAAAACTACTTGACATGCACTTTGCCATCAAAGACATGGGAGAATTAAAATTTTTCCTAGGAATAAACATTCAAAGGATATCTGACAATGAAATTGTCTTATCACAAAAACAGTACATCAGTGATATTCTAGTAAGAGCCAACATGGATAAAGCTAAACCTCTACCAACCCCAATGACAAATCACAAGCAGTTATCTAAAGACAAAGGTGAACCTATTGATAACATTAAACAGTATCGAAGTATTGTTGGGGCACTTCAGTATGCAACAATCACTCGACCTGACATATGTTTTAGTGTAAACAAGGTATGCCAATACATGCAAAATCCATTAAGTGAGCATTGGTGTGCTGTAAAACGCATTCTCAAATATCTCAAAGGAACATTAACTTATGGGTTGCACTTAAAGACTGGCAAAGATATAAATATACGTGCTTACAGTGATTCCGACTGGGCCAATGATATCGATGACAGAAAATCCATTTCTGAGTTTTGCATTTATCTAGGGCAAAATCCGATCTCCTGGTGTACAAAGAAGCAGTCCACCATCTCCAAAAGCAGCACTGAAGCCGAATACAGATGCATCGCTAGTACTGTCGCCGAAATAATTTGGATCGAAACCCTAATTGGAGAATTAGGGTTCGAATTAACTCAGAAACCCACAATTTGGTGCGACAACCTCAGCGCCATATCATTATCCATGAATCCAGTCCAACATGCTCGCACGAAGCACATGGAGATTGATCTCCACTTCGTTCGAGAAAGAACAGGAAGTGGCAAGGTCGCTATTCATCACATTCCATCCTTTCATCAAAGAGCAGACTTCTTAACAAAGGCTTTATCAGCGAAAAACTTTAATCGATTTCGAGATGAACTCAAAATTTTCTCAACCGACATGAAGATTGATGAGGAAATGAAACCCTAGTTTAGTTTGAGGCGGCGTATAATGAAACAAACCAGACAAGGGTTCTATTACAAACACAAGTAGCAATCCGAGTCCTCAGCCTTATCTGATAACAGTCGTAGATCAAGATCAATGGTACAGAATTGTCAAAGCTACATCACCAAGATAACAAGTCTGTTTGGGCCTTGACATTTTAGCCCATTTCTTTTTATATAAATACATTGTATTGTATTACTTCTCTTGTACACAAAAGTATCATTCAATAAAACTGAAATCTACATTTCTCTATTTCTGATCAGCTGAGTATTTTTTTATGATGGAAAGAGGAGTGTATAATTGAAAGTTTGGAATGTTTGAAGTATGCATTGATGTGTGCATGTCTGATATCATGTGCATGTTACTGTCCAGTTGAAGAGACAAGTCAAAAGCATTATTAATGTTAGGTGGGTTGTATAATGCGCATGAAACATCATCTAATGGTTGGTCTTCATGGTTAGTTTCAGGAGGTTCGTCCATTAGAGCAAACATGTAACTGGTTGATATTGGCATGGGTAATTTGGGCTGTATCTTGACTAAATCGGAAAAATAATTTAGCTTGTTGAATTGGGATGGATGCTCTATTTGAATTGGGCTTGATTTCTTTGGGATGGTAGATGATGTGGTAGTGTGTTCATTGTTCAGATTTGGTTAAGGGAGCACAGTTTGGTTAATATTTTGAGTTGGGATTATGTCACCGAGGATTGGGTTCAAAGCATTTTGGAGTGAGCTGATGGGCTCTGGAACAGATCCATGTTCAAATTTTGAAGGCGGCTTAGGCCTATTTTGTTTGATAGGCTTTACTTTGAGGTGTTAATCATTAACTTTGTGCACATTTTGCCCGTTTTGATAAATTTGGACGCAAGTTCAATGCGTGGCCTGGTTCAGTTTTAGTTTATATTGTACCGTTACATTGAGCTGTTGTGTGTCCAAACATCATCATGCGTATCAAAGTACAACCAACCCTTTAACCCAATCTTTTTTAACGCTATTTCAATCAAGCCGGGTCCAACCCAATTTCTATTTTTTATACTGGGTCAAGACCCATACAACCCAATAAAAACTCATATTGACCCTGTTTCATCCATAACCCGTTACTTGTGACCTAATAATTACTCTACAGCAAATCTTCAATTTCTCAACAATCGTAGGTCTACGAGGCACCAAAACATGATATCTGAAATCACGAGCGAAAGGTTTGACTTTCAGATCTAAATCGTAATACAAAAAATCACTCGTTTTCCACCATAAAATTAAAGGCGACGAACTCTAGATTTAAACATGAGACTAGCGATTGCCACATTAAAGGTAAATACCTAAACATGAATCTTCTCAAATTGAAAAAGAAGGCTGCTGTGAGAGCATCTCCAACAGAACGAGAATTCTCAAATCCGCACCCAAATTCGTCCCCAACAGAGTGCGAGAAATTGTAATAGTGCAGATTGGGGGGCCTTCGGGCTGAGAATTGGAGATGCGTTGAGGCGCTTGTTAAACAGGCGCCTGGCAACAGGCGCCTGTTGCTAGTAGGCGCCTGTTAAACAGGCGCCTACTATCTTCAACGGCTATTTCCCAACGGTCGTTTTTCCTCTTTAAATAACACTCCCTCCCTCTTCGTTCATTTCAAACCAATTTTCATTTTTGCAATTTTTTTCTGCCACCGATCTCAACTGAAAATGTACTTCGATTTCGACGATGTAGCTGCAAGGGCCAGTTTTGAAGAATACGACTTGCAAGACGCTACGATTCCTATTGGGGGGGAAGTAACTAATGCAAGTTGGAGCGCTGCGGAAGACTACGATCTTTGCTACATTTACTGTGCACTATCAGTCGATCCTATTCGAGGGACCGATCAAAGTGGTGAATCTTTTTGGGGCAAAATTACTAATTGCTACAATCGGAAGAACATTAATCGAAAAAGAACGCTATCTTCGGTCAAAGGTCATTATGGAAAAATAAATCGTCAAACGCAAACGTTCGATTCTCAAATGTTCAAATTGAAGCAAACGAATCCTAGTGGCTTTGGGAATGAAACGCATTTAGTAAGCTTCAATGTAATTTCATTGTATTTTTTTTATCTTAGTTCCTTAAGTTTACCAGTTTTTTTTTGAACAGAGAATGGCCGCAAACAAGTTGTTCAAACAAATCTATAAACCTGATAGTAAACAAGCACCACATTTTTATCAGTTCATGCACGTGTATGACATGTTGGTCGAGCATGTTAAATGGAAATCATCGCTTCAGAAGACCGTTCAACAAGTTCAATCAAACAGCGGTAGGGGTAAAACGTCTAGAGTTGGAGAAACCTCCAGTCCTATGGAATCCCAAGGAAGCTTCGGTTTAGGATCAGAAGAAGGCCCATCCCCAAATGAAGATCATTTTGTTAGGCCACAGGGAGCAAAAGCGGCCAAAAAGAAGCAGACTGCGGCAGCGGATCAAGATGAAATTAAAAAACTCATGCTTGAATCTGAGGAAAGATTTAACCGGGCAATGGACACTCGAGCACTGCAACACCAAGAAAAGTTATCAAGAATGGATCAACTTATTGCTGGAAACCGCCAAAGAGATGAAGATGCAATCATGTTTATGGATACGTCACATATGTCTGCAGAACAACTGCAGTATACGGAGCAAAGAAGGAGAGAAATTATGAGGCGTAGACTTGAAGAGGATCATTAAATGAATTACCGTTTCTACAACCATTGTATCTTTAAGTACCGTTATTTGTATTGTGTTCTTAATGCAAGCAATTAGTAATATAAGTTTTTCATTCAAATTGCATTACACTAAAAAATGATTTTAACAACCTTAGCTTAATTATACAGAAACAGATTACAATAACCTTAATACGAAACAACATAAACAGTAGTAGAAAACGTAAGAATACAAATAGAGTTTCACTGATTTCCAGAAAACCCCCAAAGATGATCTATGAGATCATTTTGTAGTCTTCGATGAAGTTGAGCACTACGGTATGACATTTGACTTTGTACATGAAACTCGAGTTCAAGTGCGCTTCCAATCATATCGTTGCGCCAAACAGGCGGTGGTGTAGGAGCACCCTCGTACACGTAATCTTCTTCCATGTCTTTTTCATCCTCTATAATCATATTATGTAAAATAATACAAGTGTATATTATTTTTGTCATTTTAACTGGTGACCAAAGTCTGCATGGATTACTGACTATGGCAAATCTAGACTGAAGAACCCCAAATGCTCTTTCAACATCCTTCCTCTGGCCTTCTTGCATCGCTGCAAACTTTGCTTGTTTATTGTTTTGTGGGTTAGAAATTGTCTTGACAATGGTACTCCATTTCGGATATATACCATCACCTAGATAATATCCATGATCATACGTGTTACCTCCCAAAGTAAATGTACAAGGAGTAGATCTTCCGTTTGCTAAATCATTGAACAACGTAGATCGTTCGACTACGTTAAGATCATTGTTCGAACCTGGCATTCCAAAAAATGCATGCCATATCCATAAGTCATAAGACGCTACAGCTTCAAGAATAATAGAGGACCTATGAGATTTACCCTGATAAGCTCCAGCATACGCCTTTGGACAATTCTTCCACTCCCAATGCATGCAGTCTATACTGCCTAACATTCCGGGCCAACCTCTACTACCATGCATATTTAATAAGTTAATTATATCGGCCTCGTTCGGTCGGCGTAAGTATTGATCACCGTAAATGTCCACGATAGCTTGACAGAAATGTTCCAAACACTCTAATACCGTGCTTTCCGCCACTTTCAAATTTTCGTCAAGTGCGTCCGCCGGTCCTGCATATGCAAGCATTCTGAGTGCAACTGTCATTTTTTGAATTCCTGTCAAACCCATTGTACGAGATGCATTGGGTTTGAAGATAAAGTATTTGTCATGCTGCTTGATACATTGGAGGATTCTAAGAAATAGAGGACGCCGCATGCGGAATCTTATTCTAAAATCGGCATCTGTGTAAGTAGGATTCGGAACAAAGTAGTCTTCCATCAGTCTGTCGTTGTGCCATGAATGTCTACGATTTTTATACCGACGACCAACAACTGATCCACCGTGTTGCCTGCTCGATTGACCAACCTGTAGCGCAGCCATACTTAGTAGTTCCTTTTCGCGGCGAAAATGATCTTCCATCATTTCATCAAATTCGTCGTCGCTATCATCAAAAAATATATAATCTTCGGCCGCCATTTGTTATATTTGAAATTGTATGAAATAAGACTGAGCAATAATACTTCTCAACATCTAGCAAGCCTTTTATAGCTTAATTCCCGGTACTATTCCCATCCCATCATACAACTGTAGCCATCCCAGCATACAACTGTAGCCATCCCATCAAACAACTGTAGCCATCCCATGTTTAAGCAACTACTGTATGTAGGAGCAGTGTTGAATGGTTCTTATCGTACAACTGTAGCAATATTACTTTATCTTATCATACAACTGTAGCCATCCCATCAAACAACTGTATCATCACATCATTCAACTGTAGCCATTTTCTTAACGCAATAATACAGAAAGAAACAAGCCAATGTTACTGAAACAGCCAACAGTAATACAACCAACCAAAAAATACCACTACAACCAACAAGTAACAAACTCAACGAGAATACACTCAACTTAAGGATATCCAAATCGTTCTAGCCAATTTTGACGTACGATATAAGCCTCATGTCCAGTGAACGTGCTATGATATTTGAGAAAGTAACGACCTTCAAAGGTGGAACGGGTTGGTTCGAATACATTTTCAAATATAACTTCATTGATAACTGTACTGTACCGCGTACAGGCGTTGCAGAAGTTCCCATACGTAGTCCTCAACTCTACCTTCGTACGTCTGGTTCTACACTCAACATTGTTATTGTATAGTTCAGCAATGGTGTCCCAAAACTGAGTTGCCATTATCTCTTCATCGTCGCACATCTGATCAGTTTGTATAAAAACATTTACTAAATGTTTCAATTCCATAGCCGAAAATATTATGTTACTCATTGATTGAATTTACCGAACTTTTAAATGCTGTGATATATGAGTACAAAACTTTCTCTTAAATAAACAAGTCGTGATCCGCGTACAATAAAATGAAGCATGAGATTAAAGACCACGTGTCAAACATCCATAAACTGTTTGACAAACAAACACAAATGTGTTTGTTACATCAACATCTTCACAATTCTAGTACATATACGCTTAATAATAACCAAGCATAAATTAGCATCATCACCACCATATATACAGTCACATAATAACACAGTCTAAAACATCTAAATGGAGCACATCAGTCTATGTGATCAGAACCGCTATCAATCTCCTCATCATCGTCACTATCGTCGTTGACGTCATCAAAGTCTTGCGGCTGAGGTCCCGCATGGAGCTGCTCCTGAAGCTGCTGAATCTGGGTCTGTAATCCCTGTATCTGCGCATCATACTGAGTCTGCTGTTGTTGGACCGCGGTCTGGTAACTCTGATACATCATCCCTGTATAATCGAGCGTCATACGCTCAAATGCAGCAATCATCCGTCTATCATAATCCATGTACTGAGAAAACTGATATGCGCACAAGAAAAATTATACACAAGTGGATAATATAATGACAAGTAATATAATGACAAGTAATATAATGACAAGTAAATTAAGGAAAATTAAAAACTAATACAGACCTGATGAGGCTGGTACAATCCGGCGGATGGTATACCCGTAATAGCGTCGTGTGTAGGATACTGCAAGGGATACTCCACAACCTGACCGTGTACATCATACGCTCTAAACGAATGGGGTGGTGGGTCGAAAGTAGGAGGCTGTGTGTACTGAGATGATGTAGGCTCAAAGTTGGCAGGCGGTAGTGGAACTCTACCAGAAGAGGTACGCGGCCCAATATGATCGGAGTTCAAACCCCGAATATAATCAGGTAAAGCGTAAGCACGTGGGGCTACTCGAGCCCAATATGAATCAAAGTCTCCCAAAACTGTAAATGGCTCACCATCCACCCAACCCGCACCCCTTATCGCATGAATATAAGCTGGTCCAACCCGAATATCACCATACATATCATCCCATGGTAGCGGATCTGATGGAATGCGAACTATACCATACAACTGTAGCCAACACCGATCCCCTAAATACCATATGAATGGACATGTAGCAACCTGAAAGCAGATCCTACGTCGCGACATGGATACATGAAAAGTGAGTGGATGGTCAGGACTGGGCTCTAGGAACTGTAAGTACTGATCCCATGGACGAATGATAATGTTACCACGCCGCCTCATATCCATCTGCTGTCTAGCCTCCATCAACTCATTATGCACCCCTTGTGCAACACGGGACAAATGCATAGGAGGACCCCAACGACGCAATCTGGGAAAGTAAATATAAGGTGTGGCATTCGCCTCTACAATAAGTCGGGGGTGCATATTGGCAGTATACTTGTAGTACCAAAATGGAAGAATGTACCAAAAGCCATACATCTGTCTGGACTGCTGAAGCGCATATGTATCTAATGCTACGTACAAATAACCAATAATAGCAGTACCATAATCATATATATGGAGTCCATCCACATCTACTAACCCAGCCAGAAAACCAAGTCTAATAGTACCCTTATTGTTACTAAAAAATGTAGACCCAAAAAGGTATAGTATGAATGCACAAATAACGGGAGTGTGCATATCCTCAACGGCCATGTACTCTACTATATAACGCTGCAAACAAGGTAGAGTAACAGCTCCTCCTCTAACCTCCTCATCGGCCATAGTCGGTAAATAAGCTGAATATGACTCGAACTCCTCAAATGAACTATCAAATGGAACAGGGAGACGGTCAGGTCGACCAACCTCTATGCCAGTGAGCATATAAAAATCTAGGGGAGTCAGTCCTAACTCAAAATCAGGAAAATGAAATGTGTGAGTGGTCGGCCACCATCTCTCGGTAAGGGCCTCTACTAGACAACGATCTACATGTGCAAATCTAGGTAAAGCAAGAAATTCACCAAAAGGTGATGCATGTAGCCTATCCAAAATCGGCTCCGGTAACTGATCAAAATATTCAGACATACACCTATACCAACTACCTCGCATCGCTACGTGACGAACCTAAATATATGATTATTTAATGTTAAGGTAAATAAGGAATTATTATACATTTATATTTACATGGTCGTTTATTAAGCAATAAATAAATAACGTATACCTGTGGCGTCGCTATAGCTGCAGTAAGTCGATGCGAAACAGTAGGAGGCAAGTCGTGCAAAGATCGAAGATCGGCTGGTGTCACGGTAGCATCGGGAGGGATATGAGCAGGTCCGATATTGGCATCAGTCGTATATCGAACGGTGCGTCTACCAGTTTTGACCGGACGGGGCGGCATTTGGACGCGAAGCTGGTTAGAAAATGGGGGATGGGAAGAGTGTGGAATGAGAGGGAACGTGGAAAATGCGCCTGATATAGGCGCATTAACCAGGCGCCTGTTGAACAGGCGCCTGGACATCAGGCGCCTGTTCAACAGGCGCCCGCCCTCATTTCTGTTGTAGAAATGAGGGCTCCAACATTTTGGAGTGCGGAAAATCGAATTTCCGCACTCCAAACTGTTGGAGATGCTCTGAGTGTTCAAAGTATATGATGTCTTAGCCTAAAGTCGAAAACGACTGTGGGTGATGAATTCGAGGTGCAAAATTCATTTTGATGCTGGAAACACGACGATGAAGGATGAGGTTACGGTTGTAGTTTGTTTAATGAAGACGGTTAAGATAACTGTGCGTATAAATGAAAGCAGTTTGAGAAGAAAGATTGGCGGGCTGGGCTTTATATATTCAACCGAAAGGCCTAATGTTTTAAATAGTTCCTACATCTTTATCTCTACTGTTAATAATGATAATTCTAATTCATTGAATAGGATTGTCTTTCTACGGGTTCTCCCCTCTCCCTTGCTGCAGGGAAAAAAAACCTAAACTGTCTCTCTCACCTCTAATGGCGATTATCAATTAACACTTACACAGTTAAGCTAAGCATCAATGATCGATATCCGTAAGATTCCATACTCAGGTAATTATTTGTTGATTTTCGTTAATTGCTTTAGATTTTAATTAGTATCTCTTTTAATTATGATTCTACGTATTCTCCCTTCTCGCTTCTACAGGAAAAAAAATCTAATTAGCTCTCTCACATTTAATGGCGATTATCAACTAACATGAGCTCAAGCATCACCGATCGATATCCATCAGACTTCAGACTTAGGTAATTATTTGCTAATTTTCATTAACTGCTTATGATTTTGATTAGTGCGATTATCAATTAAGCACGAATTGCTTAGAATTTGATTAGTGATTGCAATGGCAATTATCGATTAAGCACGAATTACTTACGATTTTGAGTAGTATATGATATCCATCAGACATGAATCAACAAATAACTATTCATTGGTTTTCATCAATTACTTTCAAATTTGGAGTAATTATTGGGTTCCTTAATGATTCACAAGAAGAGTAGGCCATTCATCGTTTTGTTTTACTACTTTCTCTTTACTGTAGAAACTGAAAATTGTTACTGTAACCCATGACAGAGACTCAGAAACAGAACTAAAACCGATTTTGTTCAATTTGATTACATCAATAACACAGTAGTTAAGGTTAATAATAGAGTTTAAGAAATTTAAGAAGTAAAATATCAGTAGTACTTTCAAATTTTCTATCTCTAAACACTCCACTTTCATTAGTATCAGCTTTTTTTAACCCTGAAAAGCTCAACCAGAATCCAAAAAAGTAGAAAGGAGAAGCCCAGTAAGATATAGTAGTCAAAATCAGCTCCATTGCATTAAATAAAAAAGAACAGCGGATTTAATGAATATCTAAGAACGTAAAAAACTGTCGGTAGATATTTAAGTAAATAATTAAGTTTTGTTTATGAATAATTTAAGAACAATGTGTATATGTATCGGATACATTTGAAAATTTATGTTCAAAATTTGTTAAAACACATTTTTCTACAAATTGGTTACCAAAAAAAGGAGGATGTACATCAGAATATATGGCCTTATAAATAAAAAACTGTGGTTAACAGTCGTATATTTATGGATAACAGTCAATGCTACTGGACAACCTTATGTATAAGCATATATATAATTGCACAAGTTTTTAGATTTTCTCAACTGTGTACATAAACTACAAACCATCATTCGTAGGTAATCATATAGACATATATTGCATGGGGGTAGAAATGATTTTGAAAGGTCAGATAAAAAACAAACACATAGTCTACCTTGCAATTACCATCTGAAAAAATTAGAAAGATACAACGCAATAGTAAAATTTCTATTATTGCTTTTATTCCTAGAGTTTTATTATAATAATTCAACAACCAAGCATAGTACTGCCGAAATCTATGACAATGAAGTTAGGTTCGGTAATCAATTGCAGACTATCACTGACAGACCTTCGACTACATTATTGATCAGTTAACTCACTGTAGTGGCATGTCAAAATATATCGTTAGGGGCAGCACTACACCTCATTGACTACCCTTTATTTTGAGTTACCATCATTAATAATACAAACAGCTTGCCCAGTTTGACAAAAAAACTCGGTTGACAATCGACTGATCTTCTTAATTACTATTCCTAAAGAAATGAGTGTGTACCTGTAACTGTTAAAGTTAGTCTGCACTTATATTCCTTCAAAATACACCACCGAATAGTTTGATCCAATTATGGGTAACACAATAAACCGCCTCTTAGTACCACTTCTTCCAAAAATTTGCTTACGTTTTTTATATCTCAACTATATTTGGCTGATTTGTGACCATTTTGATTTGATTACTATTTAAACCATCGGTTAAACTCTCATTATATTTGCTGCTTTTACAACACATCTTTAAAATACAAGTGAATTGCAGCTGCAAAAGTTAGTTATCTTACTAGCATTGAGCTATTGGTTGCTTATGAGTTATGAGAATGTGTTTATACTTTTAGGTAGAGACCAACAAAACTCCTGCTTCAGTCAGACATAAAATAGGATGCAACTGTAAGAAGTCAAGCTGCTTGAATAAATATTGTGAATATTATCATGTTAGACTTCATTCGTATAAGTTGATTTATTTTGTTATTTGTAAATGAATTGTTTGAACCATCAATTGAAGGGTGGTGTAGGGTGCTCACAAAGCTGCAGATGTGAGTCATGTAAAAATGTGTTTGGAAGAAAAGATGGTATATTGGTATGTCTGATTTCTATTGCTTCGTAAAAAGAATTTCTTCACCATTTATTTATTAATAATTTTGCAATGTTGTGTTTACTTCTTATGCTCCCATCTAGAAGATATTTGTAGCAATAGTATTTAACATAAAAAGGCTGAACTGTGACCTTTGAAATATGGTGAATGACTCCATTTTGTATAACCCGATTTCATGAAATTTGGACCCTGAGGTGTGGAGTGCGACAAAGTAAACAACTGAAGAAAAAAAATATGACACTTGCTGGCTAAGTTGCATTCACCCACAACTTTAACCTATAATTTTAAAAGCCTAAATCTTTATCATGAATTAGATGATTTTTCCATCAACCAAAATAAGAGGTTCAGTAATTTAGCAGCCTAAATAAAACCTTATCTTCCATCGTCCTTATCGGTCTGCTTGCTCATAGCAAGGGTATTATATTAGACTGTGGGTGCCATGATTTAAGTTCTAATCTATTTAGCTTTATTTTTAAATTTTTGAAAAGCTTATTTGAATTACGGTTTTTTTTATTATTACATTTTATGTAGTGGAGATAAAAGGATAATTAAGTTCAGGGCGCTATCTTTTGTATATGAATTAATGGCAGTTTTTGGTATGATTCACCTTTCAATTCTTCGATAACGAATCATGTATATACAGCGTAACATGGGCTAGCGCATGTAGTGCTGCATGATGTTATCTATCTCTATTCTAAGTGGAGGCCATTCTTCCAAAGTTCATTACAATAAGTAAATATTTGAATTCTTTTGGTGAACTATTCTTATGATATGTTATAAATTAAGTCCAAGTGTGATGAAGAAGATAAGCATCCCTTAAAACTGCAGTATTCAAGTAAATTGAATGAAACCGATTGACAACAAATGGTTAGTTTTCTTGCTTTTATCGTATCAGATCTTATTAACTTTTTAGTGAACTTAGTTTTCTATTCATAGTTTCCAATTCAAAATTAAGCTGTTCATTCTTTTTACAACTGTAAATGTAAGAAAATCAAAATTATTACTTTTAGCAATTAATTATTGAAAATCTTATAGTTGTGCAAGTAAAGTTCTCCTACGTGAATGACATGGATTGAGAAAGATATCGGTCCACCCTAAAAAGAACCGTACAAGGAAAGCAAGTGAAATACTAATCGCAACAACGAAAAATAAGGCAATAAATAGAGTGTAATTTACATATGTATCAATAACAGCAAAAATAATAACCTTCAAGCAGATTGTAACAAAAAGAGGAAAGCGCCATACTCATTAAAAATATAGTATAGATGTTATATGTTAAGTCCAAATATACATGTGACTGGATGCATGTCCTCATGGACGTGCATATATACTATTTATTAATTGCTCAAAGCTATTTGTTACCATTATATTTTTTTATTTTTTGCACTTTAATAATCAATGGGTTTGAAAAAAATTATGCTAAATCAAAATCTTCTATTTATATTTCTCGATTTATAAATCATTAGCGGATATGATAATTATTTGATATCCGTCCGTATCTACGGATGCGGATATTCGATATCCAAAAAAGATTTCGAATGTGGATGCGGATATGACACTATCCATATCCGAAAGTATCCGTTTATAGGTCTAACATCTATTAACTAATGACTCATATTCAAAAAATATAGTCATATTCAAACCAAACCTAAAATCTTTAAAAGAAGAATGTTAAATGATGTGACAAAACATGAGTAATATCTGTTTATTCTAAGATAGCCTGCATTACATTTGGTGCTAATTAGTAGAAAAAAACCAAGTTTCTGGTTAGGTAGATTATTATCATACGATGCACGTTTATTAAATAACACCCATAATTAATAGGTTATTCTTTTGTGCGACTAATTTCATAATTTGTGCATGTGCTTTGGTTCTTTGGTTGTGAAGGAACCTACATGCGCTATAAATAAAAAGAATAACCTCCATGTTATGGACAAAGTGAAAAATTATATGGTCCAACGACCAAATACAGGTCCATCTGGACGTGCATATATACTCGTAAATAATAAAAGGCATTGTTACTTATACTCCATTTTTAGATATGAAGGGATCATTTTTTTTAAAAACAAAATTTTACTACGAGGGGTACTAATAAAAATAGCCCCCTCGTAAAACTACAATTTAAATTGATCAATTTGCCCCTTTCATCTTTTTACCCCTTTTCCTTTAATCTTCATTAATCCCTTTCTTTAATCTTTAAACTAAATGACTAATTAGCGGAGAAATCATTGCCGATGAAATTCCAAACAAGATAGAAACATGGTTAATTCTTGCTCAAGAAAGAATTCGTAACGTAGAATTTGTTTAACAAAACAATTTGGTAAAGTTTTTTTTTAAATTTCTTGGATTTTGTAGGTAGGGTTTAACATGTTTGTCGACCAAAAAAATCAATGTATAGTCGATATTTGAAATAAAGTTCGGAAGGGGACAATTGAAATGAATAATTTAATTCAACAGCCCCTTGTCGTTTAACTGTCTTTTATTTTGGCAGCCTATTGTCGATTTTCTAGTTTTAGTCCGGCATACGTCCATCGAATTTCATGCATTTTTTTAAAATTAAAATTTTGGTTTATATTCAGTTTTCCTTAGAATTTATGGTTCTCATCATTTTTTTGTATAAAAGCAGGGAGAGAGAAAGAGTTACTTTTAATGTTTACATTTTACTATAGAGTTTTGAAGTTTTAACCAAGGGCAAAATAGGAAAAGATGCGAACTTTAATTAAAGACTATGTACCCCTCATATTAATCTTATTAAATATGGAGTGCTCATATAATTTAGCCCTATCATATCAGTAACATTACCTATAATAAACATTAATTAGGGATGGGTAGTTGTAATTACATATTTGTTCTAAATAGTAGGCTGGAACATAAATAGCCTTTGTCATCCGTTTTATAAGATATCATAAATATTTGTTAACTTTTTTTAAGTTGTACTCCCAAGAATATCTCCAATTTGCAGACACATGCTGATGGGTTGTTTTGTTGTATCTCATGATAGAAAATATATCTTAAATTCTTTTGTGTTTTTCTAAGAAGGTTGGACGGTTTGACCCATGCATGAATTGGGTTGGGTCATATTGACCCTTTTAATAATGAATTTAACGGGTCAGGTCACAAAATGGATCAGATCAATTTTGATCCAACCCAATGTGACCCGATCTGACCCGTTTGACTGGTCTAGCGCTTCGTGCAAATAAGCGGTCTTCAGTCATAACCATGTTGGACAGTAGAGCAATTAGACCTCACTCCTCCTATGTCAATTTAATTTGGGAGTTCACAGTCCGAAGTAATTTCTATCAAGCATTTGGCATAGGTGAATTAAATGTAAATTTAGAATTGCTTAAACTTAAATTCAAATTAAATTATAAATGTTAAAATGATTAAATTCAGATTGTTTGAATTAAAAATTGAAATTCATGTGAATCTAAATTTAAATTGAATTAATTATAAATTATTACAGTTGATCTAAAATAAATTCAAATAGGCTTTGGATTCAAAAGAAATAATCTATAAATGCTATTAGTGTAAATTTTTTGAAATAAAATAAAATATGTAAAGTTATAACTTAATTAATTAAAATAAATAATTTTAATTATTTAAATTTTATTAAACATAAAGGAATAATAATCCAATTAAGATGTGAGGGATGTATGTGTGGTATCGAGTTATGATATGTCACATGATGCTACATACTCATCATCCCTTGTTATCTGTAGCACTCGATTTCAATTCTATAAATTATGAATTTATAGATAAAGGTTGCTCCTTATCATTTACACATAAACGATGTGCTAAGGAATATGGATGGTATTTAGCACACTCACAACGTCCATCTAATCTACGGAATCCTTGTATATCCTTAAATAGTTAAGACACACTATATGAAAATATGTCATGAGTGTCTAATGTACTCAATGGTTTGTTGTGCACATTCATGATCACAGTGGTGATTAGGAGAAATGATTATAATGTTTGGAGTTATATATGATATATATACAATAATGTGTTATCACCATTTATGGATTTCAGGGTTTCTTGAGCATGCTCAAGGTCATGGATACATGATAAATGAGTCCTAGCACCAGTAGATGAATTCTAATAATTACCTCATATTCCTTTAAGTTTGAGAACATGTGGAAAATTTGGTGGAAGTCATATTATTACATAAGTTAAGTCAATCTAATAAGTCCATGAACATATGCAATTGTAGTCTAATAATACTCAACTAATTTGCATAGAAAAATAGAAACTATGAAACTGTTCTTAGTGAAAAACATACTGAATGGAATAAACTATGACGAACGGGTAAGGCATATAAAGATATCACTTGCCAATGAAAAATACTAGCATTTGATTGCTAATCTATCTTTGCCTAACCCTACTGAACTCTCCTCTGTGGTGGAAACCAAAGACCAACTCTTTGGAATTAGGGTGCGAATTTGCTTAATGTTGCATGTTGTCTATTATGAACAATAAGCTTCAAAGACAACATGAAAAGATGGAGCTATATGTTATTTTTGATCACTTGCAAAAGTTGTATGGTGGGAAATATCATTCCATAAGGTACTAGATTTTATGGAAACCGCTCCATACGAAAATGAGCAAGGGCAAGGCTATGCAAGATCATGTACTAAGTATGATTTAGCACTTCAAGTATCTTACTATATTGGGCACGACACCCTATAAAGAGTTGTAAGTTGATCTTATCCTGGGGTTGTTGACTCCATAGTGTGATCCATTTACATAATTACAATATGAACGTATAAGTGTGATGTCGTCGAGCTCCTTATTATATTAAGCACCACTGATGGGAACTTTATGAAGGATGTGGGCCTAATTCTTGTAATTAAGATCTCCTCTTCTAAAGTCAAAACATCGAAGAAGTGGAAACGTAAAGCTAATGGTGGAAAAAGTTCAAGTAATAAGCGTAAATGTCATCATCGTCATATGAAGGGTCATTGGATGCGCAACTGTCTGGATTACCTCAAGACGCTAAAGGAGAAAAAGGAATATGATTCCTCTTCTAAAGGTATTTTGTTATAGAATATTGTAGTTCTATATCTTGGGTATTGGATATCGGATGTAGAGTTCATATCAGATCTAAAGATTTGGCTCAATTTGACCTGTTCTTCGTCCTATCTTCTCGAATTCAACTATTTGACAAATTCAAACTAGATTTGGCAATTACGTTGGAAGGATTTGGCTAAAAATAACAAACTTCATCACTTGGAAAATGACTTATGTACTTTTGACTCTTCTTCTAAAGAAACGCCGTCAATTTTGAAATCAGTCATTGTATTCTTGGAATTATCGTTGTTATTATAGAAAGGAATCATAATAAAAATGATAAAGTAGAAGTAGGCTAGAGATTTCTCAAACCACCATAATTGATCGATTGGGGATGTCAACTCATTTCGAAGGCTAACATCTTTCGGTGCTTTCCCTGAGAAATTTGAAGATCAGTAATAGATCTTTGATTGCTACTAGAATTTGCATAAAGTCCCTAATGAGATCTGATAGAGATAGTCCGAAAAAGAGTACAAGTAGGCCCATAATTGAAGAACCTACTAAAGTTGACCATGGAGGAGATGGTGAAGGATCAGCACAGTATCCTTAGATGTAGTCGCAAAGAAGGAATTGGACAAGATAATGGATATATAGATAGGAAATGCAGTTGTCTCAACAAGCCATCATGAAAAAAATTAAAAAGAAATTCACATCAATGAAGCAACCCTATTGACTGTGTTTTTCATCAACCTACAAATTGCACAACTAAACTCAAAGGTCACTTGTTAGTCATCCAGTTTAAGAGCTAAAATGAGCATTTAATGGTAAATGACACCAGATATAGAGTTGTTCGGCAGAGATGCCTACGTCCACTATGAACTCCTTTTATTGTACGACCCTCTTATAATTATTGGGAATTATAAGAGATATAACAAGATAAAAGGGTGGCTAAAGCCTAATGTTGCTACTAATCTTAAGGGCTTGTTAAGCTTAATACTGCGAATGGTAAGCTGCTAACAAAATTTGCTGCTTGATACTAAGCCGAGGATGTAGGATTGTGAACCCTTGGTGGGCGGCGACCAACCTTTAAATAGTCGACCCTTGACGGGTAGCGACCAACCTTTGAATGGCCGATCCTTGGAGGACGGCGACCAACTTCTTAAAAGTTGACCCTTGGTGGGTGGCGACCAGCCTTTGAATAGTCAACACTTGGCGGATGGCGACTAATCCCTTTGAAGTTGCCATGCATGAGGTATTTATAGCGGTTGGAACTGATGCTAGAACGACCTAGATGATGCTGTAAAACTGGATGAAAAGGTGCTGTAGCGTAGATATGATTAAACGAGTGTAATGAGGGACAACTGTCGAAGTGAAGGGAATCGGCACATGAGGTCAACATCAATAGGAAGAACCTTCTAAGATACATGCCCTACTCTTACTATTCAAGTAATGTTCATGCATAGTGGTAGCACAATACACAACATTCTCTGTAGAAAAAGAGAAGACACTTGGCTATACTTCTTTATCGGCGTTGCCTGCATGCTGATGTGGCGAGGCGGACCAAGCAGGCCAGCCTTTTCCCAAGGACATGGAAAGAGGTGGGAAACTGCCAGGGGTAGTGCTGAAGGAGTAGGCCGAGACGTGCAGATCTGGCTTCACCGCTCAGAATGACATGGAGGACCCACTTTAGGATTGCATGTGGGGGCTGCATCAGAACTGGGTTGGTAGGTCATGCCCGAGGCAATCTAGAGATGCGTTGATCGATGGATGGGCTAAGGGAGGTTCTCAAAGCGATAGGTCATCTAGAAGCCAATTGATTATAAGAGGGGGCCGAATGATGGGGGTTTAACCGAGTAGTGCAGATGCCTTCCTTTGCTTGATGAGCTGCCTATCATCGTTGCTTCAGGGTGCACTGGCCCAAGGGCTTACCAGAAGTGTCATGGAGAGGACGAGCTGAGAGGGGTCCAACCTGGATGACAGTCGAGGGAGACTTGTTGACCTATTTCTGATTCTCGAGGAGCTTGCGGTAGATTGGCCTAGGCCCAAGTTGGGCTGGACTGAAGCGGATTAAGTTAAAAAACCCTGATTAGCCTGTCATATTATTTGTGAAAATTTTAAGTAACATTTTCCCCCCCAAGCCCGTACATATAAGTAGGTGCAGGCTTGTAAAATCTAGAAGACTCCATCAATTGACGGTTCTGCTGTGCAATTAATGCACTATCAACGTGGCCTTACGCCATAGTCGTGATGGTTGTGCTTTTCGAGACGCGGTAGAAAAGTGTCTTTTCATCTATGTGCGTAGTGTATACAACACTTATCTTCTTTGAACGGTCGATATTTCTTTTGCATTTTTGATTGGAATGGCTACGACTGAAGAGAGAGACATATAAATACCCCTTCTCCTTCCACCTCAAACCCATGGAGCTTTAGCCATGTAATTTTTTCTGTAGATTTGAATTCTGCATGGTTTCCTCTTAATAAAAAAAGTTGGCTTCACCTTCCTCTTCCTTTCCCATTGCTCTTAAGCATTTAACTTTTTGTCGGACTTGTTTGGAAATCTTCTTGGATTTAGTGGGGCTTAGAAAGGAGCTAGCCTTCTTGAGTGCCGAACTATGTTTGTTAATGGCTGTTCGGACCGCTACTCTTGGATTTCGTCTACTTGAGATGGACCTTGTCTTTGGCGAGGACCCGAATCCACTAGCAAGAGTTCCAACATTGATCGAACGTCGGTCTCAAGATATAGACCTGGGTAGGGCTAGGACGCTTCCTTGCTTTGATGCTACTATTTTCCTAACCTCAGGTCAGTTTGGACACTTCTATGCCTCTTTGGAAGGAGTAAGGGTCGGTGCCTCTAATTCAGATGTCACCATTGAGGTCATGGTCTGCTCCTTGGCGAGGTTTCCTAGGAGCTCTTCATGGTATCTTGTGAGATTTGATGTTGAATGCGTTGATGGTGGTAGCACAACTCTTCTTCAACAAGTTCTTGATCGTTTCCTCTACCGTGCGCTTTCTGGGCAGTGGTAAAAGTGTAGTTTAGCCTAGCTTAGAAGAGCTGTTGAAATGCTTTTTCTTATTTGTACCTTTTCTTCTTTTTAACTAGTTAGCAATTAAAAACTGTTGTAAGCCGAACGGGATGGGCATTGTGCCTCGCACACTATTGAACTAAAGAAAATAGATTCTTTGCTGCAAATTTGTTGTTTGAGAAACTTGTTGTAGTAATTTGTTTTTGATGTCTACTTGTAGGGTAGAATAGCTAGCTGTCTTTTCCACTGGTTTGACCAAATTAATTCGGTTATCTACCAGTGTAGGCTGAGGGACTCGGGAGTGAGCATTGTTGTGCCACCCAAGTGGTTGTTAGGTGCTAAGGTCGGTGTGTGGCAACCGAGCTTCACTGTATTGGTTTGCTGATGGGCAGTCCGAGTTTGAACCTAAGGATAGGAAGCTTGGAGGTTCTCATGGGTGAAGCATTTCCCGAGGTGTTCCTATGTTATTTTAAATAAAACCTCTATTTGAAGTGTGCTAAGTAGTAAGATTGTCATATTGCGGATTGAGCTTGGTTGTTCATTCATATGAATCGAGTGACTGCCAAGAATCGAGTGCGGGTGGCACTGGGGCCGAGTGGGAGTGCATGCTTTCCCATGGGTTCTTATGGGTGACAACTAGTCATGTGGATAGCGATGGATGAGCTATGGCTCGAACCATAGCATGTGGGTCTAGTGGGTACTTCAGCGTGATACGTCGCCTGTTGCTTAGAGGATTGCAGGGCTCGACTCGACTGGGGGTGCATGGCTAGCTCGAGCACTCTTCTATGATGGAGTGATAATGGTGAGACGGGCGGCTGGCGTAGTCGTTCACAAGAACTTAGCAGGTAAAATTGTTAAAAAGTGAACTTATCTTTGCCTGGCTTTGATGGTAGGTGGTCTAGCTCGAACCTAACCGCTAAGCGGCTTGAAAGTTCCCCTGGGTGACATATTGCAAGCAGAGGCTGACCTGACTTATTTTTATGCAGGCACACTATAAATGTTGGACTTCGGTGTCACTTAGAGTAACAGCCCCGGTCTAGTTAACAGTGTCTCATCCTATTGGGAGGATAAGCGACATCATTGATGAAGAGTATAGACCGTTATGTCTGTGCATCCAATCATCGATGCGCCCCAAAGCACAGGGGAAAGACACATCACCCAGACTCCTGGGACAGGGGCAGTCCCTAAACAAGGAAATGAATGCATGGTGACTCAACTTCGCTGGATAGCCTGGAAGTCCCTAAAATTAAAATGAATTCTTTATAATTCATCCTAAAGGATAACCTACCTGCCAGGAGAGAAGCGATGGCTCATGCGGTCCTAGGCGGTGAAGGGCAATGATCCTAAACAAGGTAAGAGCACATGAAAACTCATCCTCATAGGATAGCCTAGGCATTCCCCGACAAGAAAATGAATTCTCGGCAATTCATCCTCATAGATAGCTTAAAGGCCAAGAGGGGGGTGACAACTCACACGGTCCTTGGCGACGAAGGACGAAGGTCTCCAAACAGGTTGATGAACACATGAAGACTCATCCTTATTGGATAGCTTAGGAAATACCCTGATAAGGAAATGAATTATCATTCACCCATAACATACATTATAGTATACCCATATGATGATAATAGTAGTATATCATATATTGTGTTATGTGCTAACTCTTTAGATGCAAGGACAGGTCAGGTATGATTATCCATACCCTATGTCCTATACTATATACAGATTTTATAGTGTTTAGAGATTGTTTATCACTCAGACTAGACTATTGTCTAACTCGAGGTTTTATGTTTTGCTTCTTATTATCGCAGGTACACTTAAATGAGTAGACTAGATAGCAAGTCTGGGATAACACATGGAGCTATTCAATGGACAAGCAGGAGGCTGACGCTTATCTATACTTTTGTTTTGGAGCTTATTATTATTCTCTATGCAGCACCATGGAGCTTTATCAAAGATTTTCTTTATTTAGAGAAAGTACATCTGTGTGTATTATTTGATATATAAACTCTATGATTCGGGTATATAACTTTGGTGAATCTGTATACTCAGATTATGTGGTTTGTTTTTAGTTATTATCGTCTCGCCTGTTTTATATCTATTTCGGTTATTATATTTTATCCTTGTAATGTGAGATATACGACAGGTTCTGTGACTGATTTTAGTTATTTCGCCCTTAACAATCATCCTAAATTGGCTAGATACCGTCATTCACATTCTACAGGGTATTTGCGTATAGAAGGTATAAGGTAGTTGTCACAAGAGTTATCTCAAAAAGTTTGTGATGCGAACGATGTCGTCTTATAATGGAATGACAAATCCAAGACAACATCAATTGAAGTTTGAATGACACACGGATGGTGCCCATGCCACTAATGTAGTGAGATGCATGTGCTTCCCCACCACTTATTGTAGAATGACACATCTATTATAGAACGATGTGGTTCACTCGGCTCTCATCGAGGTCTATATCTTCTTTCGACCAGTTAGCAAGGAAGTTTATGGAGCAGTTTAGACTCCATACTACTCGATCGAAGAATGCAATGTCCTTGTCAAATGTCCATCAGAGTTTTAGAAAGACTATAAAGGATTTTAGGAAGTGATTCAACACTCAGTAACTGAAGTTAGTAATTCGAAGGAGGATATATTTTTGATGGCATTGATTCGGGGGGTTCACCCTGGTACAGACTTTGGTAGATGGCTTAAAAGAAAGCATCCAACTACTACAGAAGAATTTTATATTAAGGCATCCTAGTTTCTGCACTTGGAAGAGGCAGATCTGGCCATAGGACCATTTGGTGGTTGACCATCGAATGAGGTAGTGCAGAGCAATGTTGTTATTAAGAAAACTGGTGAGAGCGCCTATAACGTTGCAATGAATGTTGGGAATACCGGTTAAAAAAGGAGCAAGGCGATGGTCGAAAGAAGTAAGATACCAAGAAGCATCTGACATATATGTGACCGGGAGATTACACTCCCTTGAATAATATTGTTGAGAACATTGACCTTGCCTTACAGGGTACGTAGAATTATAAGAAGCCGCCTCGGAGAGAGGCAACTGAAGTTGAACGGTGCTCGGGGAAGTATTGTTGCTTCTATGAAACTCATGGGCACAATACTAACGAGTGTCGTCACTAGAAAGATGCAATTGTAGATTTAATTCGAAAGAAGAAATCACACCAACATGTGAGGAATCTACAAGATGGAGAACAAAATAATAGACCCCAAGGGAAGAATGCCGAAAGGGATCAGCCTATGTCTAGTGAAGAAGGACCGAGGTGACACGAGAGTAGGATTGTGATAAACACCATGTATAGAGGACCCCATTCGGAGGAGAAAAACTGGAATGAAATGGAAAGGTACAGTAATTCGCCGATGCATAAGGTTCGGGAGAGTTTTTTAACTCTCGAAGATGGAGCTCCAACAAAACAACAAAGAATAATGAATGATGATATTGTATTTTGGAACAAAGATTCAGATGGGATTGAAGCGCCAACGCTTGATCCCATGGTGATTACGACCATTGTTGTGATGACAACTATGCGCCAATTTTGATTAACTGTGGTAGCTCGGTTAATATCTTATTCAATAAAACCTTTGATCAAATAAAGACCAGTCCAAAGGATTAAACCATGTAAATCTCACATCCAGGGATTTACTAGAGAGGTTAAAAAGTTTAAGGGATGTATTTACTTTTTCATAGAATTGGGTGAGGGAGACTGCAAGATTGTGCGGGTTCAGACTTTCATGCAGTCGATGAATTCTTAGCCGATAATGCTTTCCTAGGCCAACATGCCCTTGCTATCTTTAGGATAGTGCTGGTTTTGTGGTGTTTAATGATGAAATTCCCCATCAAGGATGAAGTTGAAGCTATTCAAGGAGACCATAACACCGGTTGAGAATGCTATTTTGCTGAGCTAAGAGAGGCGAAGCGATGAAAGAAAGGAAAAGATGTAGAGAAGGCTCTCTGCATCAAGACGGTTGATGCATAACAACTACCATCCAATCCTTGGCTCATGTCCCATAGTAAATTCTTCAAACCTATGGACCTGTGGAAAGAGCTAGAGGATGCTAGGGCAGCATCGACGGAGCTGGCGATCAACATCCCGATGGATAATAATGATCCCACTTAGGTTCAAAAGGTTAGATCTCAGCTCGATATGAAAGTGAAAAAGGAGTTGGTAGGATTTCTCTTGGCAAATTTGGATGTGTTTGCTTCGATGCATTATGATATATACGGAATTTCACAAGAGATAGGGTGTCATGCATTGAATGTGTACCCAGGATGCCCTCTTGTGAAGTAGAATAGACGCGGTCTGGGTCAAGAGCGATCCGCTGCACTAAAAGAATAATTGAATAAGCTGAAGGCAAATTGCTTTATCTACAATGATTTGTACCCTGAATAGGTAGCGAAACCTGTACTAGTTAAAAAGTCAAATCGAAAATTGCGGACATGCATTAATTATTCAGACCAAAATAAAGCTTGCCCGAAAGATCGCTTCCCGCTGTCGAAGATCGACAAACTTGTGGACTCAACGGATGGATATGACCTACTCTCCTTTATTATTGTGTATTACGGCAGCAACCAGATAAAAATGTACATTCCAGATCAGGTGCATAAGAGTTTCATCACTGATTTGGGCCTGTACTATTATCATCTAATGTTGTTCGGTTTGAAGAACACTGAAGTGACTTACCAATAACTGGTGAATAAGATGTCCAAAGATAAAATCGGATGGATGATGAAGGTATATGTGGATGGCATGCTTGTGAAGTCACAGGATCGACGAATCACATGGATGACCTCTCTGAAATGATGATGTGCTTCAAAAGTACGGAATGAAGCTTAATCCATTGAAGTGCTCTTTCGGAGTTGCATCGGGCAAATTTTTGGGTTTCATAGTGAACTCATGGGGCTTTGAAGCTAACCTAGAATGCATCAGAGCATTGAAAGAGTTTATTGCCTCAAGGACAAGGAGGGAAGTGTAGAGGCTATGTAGGAACATTTAATATTTGTATTTCATATTACTGGGGAATGTTTTAAAACATTTTTTTGCTATTTTATCAAAAAAATTTAAATTGAGTGAATAATATATACATATTAGTTATTGCTTATCGTTTATGTCACTTAATTATAACACCTCTTAAATGTTAATTAAATGGTGTATTAATTAAATATGGTAAAGAGGAAAGATGGAGTCAATCGGGAATGCTATCTTTCATCTCCTTTCCTATCAGACCTTAATGTGATTGCATGTAGATCTAATTTTGTTTATTCTTATCCATTATCACCTGATATACACTTGTTTTATATTTTGCATGTTTGTCACACAATTTACTATGAATATATTTGATATATCCAAACCTTTTCAAATTTCACACTTATTTAATTTAGAATTTATTAATAAAGTTAAGAGAGTATTTATAAAATACAATTTTATTAAAATAATAATATTTTGTATTTAGTGAAACAATTTAGACTCCATAGACCCAGTATGATTCAAATGGGAATTTTTTTTTCAAATCCACCTATTCACCCACTACAGACAAACCTGGTTCCTTTATAAGGCTGTTTCACTCTTTGTTGGTGGAATTTTATTTTTACATGCTATAGTTTTAATTGCATGGTTATGGTGATATATGTGTTAATATAGTATATGTGTGTAGGGAATTACATTCGTTATTGTGGATGAATTTTACTATGTCATGATTGATTGTATCGTGTAGTTGTAGTGTACTACTGCAAAGGTAGTTAGTTTATGATTTGTATAGTTCTCCATGTTTGGTGATTAAACCCATTTGTTGATATGGTTGAGGGTTGTATTCTAAGAATTGTAAGGGCTCAATTCTTCTAAAGGGGTATGTAACGACCACAAATTTGACACTATTAATATTGAATTAATCAAAAGTAGAATTTTCAATTAAAGGGTTATTTGTGATCGTACTTTTAACCATTACGTAGGACTTTTCGAGCTTATCAGTTTCAACTATAAATTTGTTAAATTTGGTTTCATGGGTTGAGAGAGAGGTTTTACAAATTAGAAACCATGTACGCGACTATTTCAAGCAAAACTGGGTATTGTGCAACTATAGCCTGGCCAAAGCTCCGCAAAATCCCTCCTATAGTACATAGCGCTCTTTAATCACTATGCTATTTCAATTTAACGCTATTAAACAGTAGATCCACTTTAAGCCCCACTATTTTCAACTATAGCAACTAAATCAAGGCTTTTTAGCAATTGCTTTTGAAACATTAATATACAAATATTGATTTGACTAGTTCTATTTTAAACCAAATCCATAAATTTAGAGTAAAGACTTAATTTTGAGGCCCAGGTGCTAAATATAAGTTAGAAATCTGTTGTAGTCACCAAATTTAGTCTCCATAAATCATGATATTTTTCGGTTTTGTTATATAAGATTGAAAAATATTTCTTTCCCCTGCACAAATGATGTAGGAATGAGAATAAATTGACTTTAAATATTTGATTTTATATCTTATGAAGGTTTTTGCACCTCCACTATTTTTCATTATATCTCACTTTATCTCCGCCATAACTTTTTGAACATCCACCGTTATAGAACCACTAATCACTTTCACTGCCCAAATTGGATATACAACCCATACCCTAGCTTAAAGACAATTTAAATAAGGCTCTGGAACCCTAACCGTTAGCTCCATCCTCATATATCAGCCCTAATCCTAAAATCTCCTCAATCACTTTTGAAAGGAACATCGAAAATTAATCAATCAAAAATCATTCATAAAATTAAAGCGCCAAAATTCTGCCTTATATTATATCAAATCAAAGCTCTTGATGAGATGAAGAGACAGGTGAAATTCATTTTTCCATCCGATGCTCCAATTGATTATAAATCAATGAAATAGTCTCGGTCGTCCATATTGTTAGTTTTGATTCAATGGTGAAACAACGACCAATCAATAATCAAAGGGTTCCGTTGCATAGGCGATGACGAATGGAATGCATTCACGGTGGCCAATTATCTTAGATCGGCTTAAGTTGGTCAAAAATTTCACTAAAGGAAAAAAATCACGGCGGCGGAAGCGATTGCGAGGGGTCGAAAATAAAGACAGGGATGTGTAGACACAAGATCCAATGTCCGATAAGTCAAAGGTGGTTGGAGGCTTGTGCAAATAGCGATAAAAGGGATGGTAATGGATTGCCGCAACGGAGACGTGTATAAAGTAACGGTTAAGTAATAGTATTTTTATTTGTTTTTATTATTTTATCTTCTTGCATATTTAATGATTTCAAATTATGCTCTAATCTTGATAACTTTTGCGTACGACCTCTATTTCATGTGGGTTTTGTTCCATTGGGCTCTTAGCAAAATTTTAGACAATTTGGAATTTGGTATGCTTCCCTTTTTAGCTCTTTGCAAAGGCACTTGGTTTTATTATCTATGTCATAAAAAAAGTGAATATCCCTTCATAAAAATATTCACTAGTTGATATATTATGCTCTTTTTTGTGATTATTTGGATGTTGTGATATTTCGATTCGATTTTGGTAATTTACCTATTTAATTTTTTTGCATTATTGAATAATAAAATACTTTACAATAATAATTATTGATTTGGGAAATTAATTATTTAATAGAAATTAGATGAAATTGTGTAATTTTAGGAAAAATAGATTAGTTGATAAAACATAACATTGTTTACAAATTTAGCGATATTTGTAAACAATGGTGATTAACAAATTTTACTGAATTTACGTGAATTTTTTCCGATAAATTTATTATTTATGAATTCTGAAGGATATTCATAAATAAAAATAAAAAATCTCTCTTTAAAGAGAATTTGGGGAATTTATTATTATTTATTAAATAAAGTGAGATTTAATACATAATAATACGATTTTTATAAAAGGCGTATTGTTTTTATAAATAACAGTATAATTATTTTATGGAGTTAAAGGAAAAGTATTATTATTATTATTTGAGTAAAAAAAAGTAAGAGATATTTATAAGATAATAATAATAATATGGTTTCAAAAGTATTTTGGGTTAAGTTATTACTATATAAGGATATATAAAAGTAAAACAAGTCTTTGTGATTTAAAAGGGAATATTGTTAGTTTTGAGTTAAATATTAATTAGTTATTTATGAAAATAATAAAGTGGTTTGAACATATATTCTATTTTTAACGTAAAATAATAATATAATTGTTTTTGAAAGTAATTTGAAACAAATTACTATTTTGATTAAATAACAACATTCAGGAAACAATTATTATTTTGGGTAGAATATATAATGCGATTTTTTAATAAACAAAAACAAAATGATTTTAGATTTAGGTGGAAATAAGAAGTCTAAATAAATTAATTCGAATAGTTGCGGCTCGTTTGCGTGAATTATTTTGAAATTATCATATATGACTATTGTGCGAAGTGGAATTGAATTAGGATTAATCATACAATATTTGCCTTTATTACCACGTAATGTTTATTTAATTATGGTTGTTGTATTGATGAGTTGATGGTTATGTTACTAGTACAGTGCGTTTAGCATACAATTGATGAGTTGATGTTTATGCTACTAATATAGTGGGTTAGTACACATTTGATGATTTGATATTTGTGTTGCTAACATAGTGTTATTAGTACACATTTGATGATTTGATGTTTGTGTTGCTAACATAGTGGGTTAGTATACATTTGATTAGTTTATGCTTGTATTCCTAATATTGGTGATCGATACATATTTGATAGAATTTGTTGTTGTTGAATTATTTGATGTTTGGATTAACATTGAGTGTTGTCAAACTTGTGTGATGTATAATGGCTGTGTGTTGTCATTATTATTGTTACCTTATATTTATTACAATGATATGTGGTTTCTTTATTGAAGTTGTATTTTCTACGTGCATCAGTTGCATGGTTGCTATGGTTTCGCAATGTTATGTGCTAATGAGTATTTGATGCAAGAGAAAAGTGGGAAACAAAACTATGTGGGCTTGATCTTGAAGGAGTACATAGGCAGTCTTTTGCTATGTAACAACTTTCAAACCTACTGTAACACCCCACCTCTATGCTCATAATAACAAAGAGTATTAAAGGAAATACTGTCTATTATTACGAAGAATAAGGCTGGATAGGAGCGACCATCCGTAATTGGCCTTACACTAATATTGATTATCTCGATAGGAGTGGTACATACTTTTTTTTTTCTTCTATTATTTATTTACTCCCATCGACACACCCAATACTAGTATAAAACGAACTACGACGGTTCATAATAGTTTAGGACATTAGATATAACAATAACATAGGTAATATAAATGCAGAACACAGATAAAAACAAAAGTCTCATATATATATGACTGATGTCAGTTAATACATAGTTGACACAATACATATAATACAACTACAACTGTCGACTCTAGAAGTTATATATACAAGTACATTATCGACTAATATACATGAATACATATCGTTCTATACAATGACACGACTACTACAAAATGACATTGACAACTTCAGAAGATGTGAAAAGTCTTCATATCCTGAACAGCAACTCAAAGAAGAAAATCTACAACCTGAAATAACTCGGGTCTGACCCGAGTATTACATTCAAAAGAAAATAATACACGGGTCAGTCTAATTCAAACTCAGTTATTAGTGCATAGAAGCAATAAAAATCTCAAGTAGATGACAGTCACAGAAATCACGTATATCCAACTCTCGATACGAGAATTGGATAACGGCAGATATAACACTAAGCAGTGTTAAACGACAAATCAACAACCCAAATCAGAATACAATTCCAAACCATTTGAAATTAACCAACGAAACAATTCGACGAATCGAACATCAATTTTAAACTGTCAATCTGATAGGGCTGCAGTACACGCACGCGTGTACTGCCTCGCCACTATCGCACGGAATAACGAAAAACTCAGTGAAAGTCATAAATGATCACAAGGTCAAACCCGAATATCGGGTTCAACACAAGGAAATTAGAGGCAAATCCAAACGTATTAATGCAAGGCAAAACAACAAGTGCCACAACTGCATATATAAGAAAATAACTGCAGTCATAAATGCATAAAAGGGTAGAACTGTAACAAAGAAAGCAAGAAACAACTGCGCAATAAACTGCAGTTGAAACAAGCAACGTTCAGCATACATATGAATCAATTTCATATGTACAACAAAACACCAAGGACAACTCCAGACTACCGCCCAAAGCATGAAAACAATGAATCAGTTCAATACATCTCAGCCCAAAATTGAAACTGAATATTTCAAACTTAAATAGGACATGCTCTTGAACGTGATGGCACAGTTCAAGGCAACAGCAACGACACAATTACCACTATGTTGTACATGATACAGTGACAATTTCATAAACAAGGGCAAGTGTGCTAACGCATAAGAACGTGAATATATGCAACATGAATCTGGGTATCAATTTCAATTTATAAATGCGTATGAGCATATGACTGTACAAACAAAATACAAACCAGAGTGTACAACCACACAGTGAACTGGTCAAGTAATAACAATGCTAAAAAAAAACAAACATTGGTCACTGTAACATGAACAAGTAACCACGCTACAGACCAGAAAACATGATACACAATGCTCGGTTCAAAAATGTTGAACAAAATCAGGTGATGTTCAGAATCAAATAAAGTCACAGAGGAGTTCAAAATCGAAGTCAAATACAAGTACCAACTATAAACAAGGCGTAGCTGCCGAGGTCGTGCAACAGCAGGAAGTGATCAAGTTCAATGCAACACAGTGGCAACCCCAAGATGCAAACATAAACAACATCAAAGAAACAAAAATGCAGACGACCAAATATACGACCACGTTACCAACAATGATCATACTCAAGTAAACTGTATACATGAACACAAATGCAATGGCCATACACAAAGACAAGGCACCAAAATGAACATAACCAACAATGTACTCCATACCAATACCAAAGACTCAACAAACTGCACATAGGCACGAACCAGTGCCAACATCATACCCAAGTTAACAATATCAATGAAGACTGCGTCAAGAAGCCAAGACCAGAAATCAAAGATCAAAACAAATGCCAAAGTCACAAACCAAATCAAGTTCAATCCCAAAGCAACCCAACAGCATTGCAAGTGCATCAGGTAAAAGACGAAACACACAAAGCTAATGTACCAGTGAAACAAGGATGCACCAGGGAAACTGCACATATATTACTTGACTAGAATTATCAGCTACAACATGAAACAACATATGTGCAGTTTGAATAAGAATGCAAAGTCGAGTATAGTATAAATAAAAATGAATGAAATCAAGGCCGAACATTTTTATAGTAGCAGTTTCAAAATAGAATCATACTGAGTGTCAGAGAGTCGAAGTCGTGAACGACAGGAAGCAAGTAAATCACAAAATCAAAAATGAGCAAAGTCAAAATATGATTGAAGTCAAAGTCGTGAGTTGATCAAGTCAATACAAGAAATTCACGGAGAAATAAAAACGAAGCCGTGGTCATCACGAAATGAATCAAAGCCATGACCATCAAGCAAAATATATATACGAATTGGAACGAGTCCGAAATCATCCAAAGCATTCAATCAATATCACACGCTCAAGCATGAATCATCAGACGAGTTCGAATATGAAATACGAACGAAATTATAGGACAGAGAATCCTATATAAACCCTAAATCACCACTGGCAAGACTAAATCAACAAACGAAGCACTTTACTGAACTTGAATTAGATGTGAGAATATTACTCACCTTATTTGCCAAATCGAAGTAAAGGAAATCGAGCATTTTGAAGCCGGCGACCACGAGTTACTCGAAAATCCTAATCTCGATCGAATGAGCGCAGCCATGAATTTCACGAAAACCCTAGTTTTTAAGATTGGGGACGAACGAATGAAGTCCCTTTTTTTTTTCTTTTCGTTCGTTTAAGTTATGGTTTCGAACCCAAAAAAGAAAGGCACGGTCATATGCCATGAATACTAATCACAGCTCCAAGATAAAAGGACGTGGGCCAAAATAAAACCCGCTAACTCTTCAACAAATTTTTGAAAAGAATTTTAACTCGAATTAAAGCTCCAAATAGCAATTTGCAAATAGTTTGATCGTCATTTTGACGATGATTAAAAATTGCAAAATCCCGGGTTGTTACAGACTCCTCTCTTATAAAAATTGCGTCCCCGCAATTTTCATAATTAAGGTTGTCAATAACAATTATTTTTCTAACATAAACTGGTTAAGCTATAAAATAAAAGACGGGAATACAAACGTCAAAGAAATCTTTTAATTTCATAAAAGAGATTCACAATTTCTCAACAAAATCTAATTATCAATAGACAATCAGAAAACGGCAGAACTAAATAAATACAATTATCAACAACATTCAATTATCAATTAGACAATTAGAAATACAGAATCACAAAACAGCAATATCTAATTATCGATACGATAATTTAGAAAACAGTAAAACCCAATTATCAACAAAGATAATTAGAAAACAAATATCACAAATCGCAAAATCGCAAATACCCAGTTATTCAACAAATAATTAAAAAAACACGAACTTCATAATCGACAAACTATAACTATCAACTGAGATAGATAGAAAACGACAATTCAATAAAATCAGCATACTCTAGAATCAATTAGGGACTAGAGAATTACATAATCAGCAAAATTAGAAAATATCCAATTATCGAAAATGACAACTAGAAAACACAATTATCAAATTAACAAAACGATAATTAGAAAACATCAGATAATCAGCAAATATTTAATTACCGATACGATAATTAAATCTCAAATCAACAAATATTTAATTATCAAAAGCGATAATCAAATTTCAAATCAACAAATATTCGATTATCAAAAGCGATAATCAAATTTCAAATCAACAAACATTCGATTATCAAAAACGTTAATCAAATTTCAAATCAACAAATATTCGATTATCAAAAACGATAATCAAATTTCAAATCAACAAATATTCGATTATCAAAAACGATAATCAAATTTCAAATCAACAAATATTCGATTATCAAAAGCGATAATCAAATTTCAAATCAACAAATATTCGATTATCAAAAACGATAATCAAATCTCAAATCAACAAATATTCGATTATCAAAAACGATAATCAAATTTCAAATCAACAAATATTTAATTATCAAAAGCGATAATTAAATTTCAAATCAACAAATATTTAATTATCTAAAGCGATAATTAAAAACAACAAATATCCGATTATCAAAAACGATAATCAGAACTCATATCAACAAATATCCAATTACCTGCAGATAATTGGAAGCAACAAATATCTAGAAATCAATTAAGAAGACTAGAAAATCAACATAAAAGCTTGGATCGATCCCATCAGATGGCGAGTTTTTAATTCGCCGCACGTGCATCAACAAATGGCCGAAGCCTACCAAGTACTCAACATAATTTTTGGCGCCCAACAAATGACCCGAAGGTCCAACAAATGACCCGAAGGTCTAGTACTGGTATTTGACCCGAAGGTCCAACAAATGACCCGAAGGTCCAACAAAGTGGCTCGAAAGCACACGAAATCATCAAATATTTCAATTAACGAGTCCGGAATTAACCGAAATAGCAAACGCACATGTCCCATACCACGTGTTTTACTAAATCGTTTGATTCTCTTCATCGTTTCCTTGAAAGTGCAAAAGTCATCAAAATCATCAAAACAGCAGATATTCAATTAACGAGTCCGGAATTAACCGAAATAGTAAAAGTGTGGTTTCATACTCCGCACTTTTGCTAAATCGTTTAAATCACTTCATCGTTTCCTTGAAAGTGTAAAATTGTGTATTTTGTAAAAATACACTTTACATTTCAAACGGACAAGTCCGGAATTAAGCGAATCAGTAAAAGAAAGGGGTCATAATCCTCGATTTTGCTGAAACGTTTAAATCGCTTTCTCATTCTTTTGAAATCGCAAACTGTAAAATTTCTGAAAACAATTTTATTTATTTTGCAAAAATAACAATTCACATCCTCAACTGAACAAGTCCGGAGTTAAGCGAAATAGTAAAAGAAAGGGGTCATAATCCTCGATTTTGCTGAATCGTTTAAGTCGCTTTCTCATTCTTTTGAAATCGCAAACTGTAAAATTTCTGAAAACAATTTTATTTATTTTGCAAAAATAACAATTCACATCCTCAACTGAACAAGTCCGGAGTTAAGCGAAACAGTAAAAGAAAGGGGTCATAATCCTCGATTTTGCTGAATCGTTTAAGTCGCTTTCTCATTCTTTTGAAAACGCAAACTGCTAAAATTTTATAAAACAATTTTCATTTTAAAACGATTTTCCAACCACGTGATTAAAACAGCAGATCGGTAACAATTTCGATAAGGAAATTGTACTTCTCAAAATACCGTAAAAACGGTCACAAAACAGCATCGCGGAATAATCGCTAGAAAATCCACTTTTAAAACTTGACGGTTACTGAAGCCAAAGCAGCAGAATTTTTTTCTTCTTTTTTTTTTTTTTTTTTTTACGTCAAAATCTCATCAAAATAATTTACATCAAAATGTAATATCAGTGAATTTTCATTCATCAGAAATGCCACAAAGCACCGTGCTTCAAAATAGCACTGGTGTAAAAATCTCGTTATAAAAATAACGGCAACAAAATACGTTTCATAACCAAGCATCGGTTCAACGTAAAATAAATGCAATAACGTGCAATTCAAATTTTGCACGTACTACAAAATGAACAAAGAAATTATTCGAAGGTAT
Organism: Allium fistulosum; assembly: GCA_030737815.1. NCBI lineage: Eukaryota > Viridiplantae > Streptophyta > Magnoliopsida > Asparagales > Amaryllidaceae > Allium > Allium fistulosum. The sequence continues at coordinate 169,056,450 of CM060904.1, read as the reverse complement.
CTTCAATGAAGATAATTCAAAACGGTAAAAATCTAATCAATATATGATTAGCACAAAAGAAAACCAACAAAGAACGTGATAAAAATCACATAACTGCAATTTGTTCGAATCCTCAATTTGGATTCGAAATTCTCAAAGAAACAAATAATTACAGCTATGAAAACAACAATTGGAATTCATATCAATTTCGTATTTTGATTCTTAAATCAAAAAGATTACCAGTTGTACTCAGCGAAGACAGTTTCCGCTGCGCACTCTGATAAACAGAACACAATTCAATCAAATCAACAAAACACAATTTCACTATTATTTTTAAATAAAGATATTTAAAAATTTCATCAAAATTTCAAAACTTAAATTTTGACTCAAATCACAAATAAAACATCGACCAATAGTTGTAACATATGTTCCATCCAAGTTATGTTTTATATTATGTCCATAAACCCCAAGCTCTGATACCAACTGTAACACCCCACCTCTATGCTCATAATAACAAAGAGTATTAAAGGAAATACTGTCTATTATTACGAAGAATAAGGCTGGATAGGAGCGACCATCCGTAATTGGCCTTACACTAATATTGATTATCTCGATAGGAGTGGTACATACTTTTTTTTTCTTCTATTATTTATTTACTCCCATCGACACACCCAATACTAGTATAAAACGAACTACGACGGTTCATAATAGTTTAGGACATTAGATATAACAATAACACAGGTAATATAAATGCAGAACACAGATAAAAACAAAAGTCTCATATATATATGACTGATGTCAGTTAATACATAGTTGACACAATACATATAATACAACTACAACTGTCGACTCTAGAAGTTATATATACAAGTACATTATCGACTAATATACATGAATACATATCGTTCTATACAATGACACGACTACTACAAAATGACATTGACAACTTCAGAAGATGTGAAAAGTCTTCATATCCTGAACAGCAACTCAAAGAAGAAAATCTACAACCTGAAATAACTCGGGTCTGACCCGAGTATTACATTCAAAAGAAAATAATACACGGGTCAGTCTAATTCAAACTCAGTTATTAGTGCATAGAAGCAATAAAAATCTCAAGTAGATGACAGTCACAGAAATCACGTATATCCAACTCTCGATACGAGAATTGGATAACGGCAGATATAACACTAAGCAGTGTTAAACGACAAATCAACAACCCAAATCAGAATACAATTCCAAACCATTTGAAATTAACCAACGAAACAATTCGACGAATCGAACATCAATTTTAAACTGTCAATCTGATAGGGCTGCAGTACACGCACGCGTGTACTGCCTCGCCACTATCGCACGGAATAACGAAAAACTCAGTGAAAGTCATAAATGATCACAAGGTCAAACCCGAATATCGGGTTCAACACAAGGAAATTAGAGGCAAATCCAAACGTATTAATGCAAGGCAAAACAACAAGTGCCACAACTGCATATATAAGAAAATAACTGCAGTCATAAATGCATAAAAGGGTAGAACTGTAACAAAGAAAGCAAGAAACAACTGCGCAATAAACTGCAGTTGAAACAAGCAACGTTCAGCATACATATGAATCAATTTCATATGTACAACAAAACACCAAGGACAACTCCAGACTACCGCCCAAAGCATGAAAACAATGAATCAGTTCAATACATCTCAGCCCAAAATTGAAACTGAATATTTCAAACTTAAATAGGACATGCTCTTGAACGTGATGGCACAGTTCAAGGCAACAGCAACGACACAATTACCACTATGTTGTACATGATACAGTGACAATTTCATAAACAAGGGCAAGTGTGCTAACGCATAAGAACGTGAATATATGCAACATGAATCTGGGTATCAATTTCAATTTATAAATGCGTATGAGCATATGACTGTACAAACAAAATACAAACCAGAGTGTACAACCACACAGTGAACTGGTCAAGTAATAACAATGCTAAAAAAAAACAAACATTGGTCACTGTAACATGAACAAGTAACCACGCTACAGACCAGAAAACATGATACACAATGCTCGGTTCAAAAATGTTGAACAAAATCAGGTGATGTTCAGAATCAAATAAAGTCACAGAGGAGTTCAAAATCGAAGTCAAATACAAGTACCAACTATAAACAAGGCGTAGCTGCCGAGGTCGTGCAACAGCAGGAAGTGATCAAGTTCAATGCAACACAGTGGCAACCCTAAGATGCAAACATAAACAACATCAAAGAAACAAAAATGCAGACGACCAAATATACGACCACGTTACCAACAATGATCATACTCAAGTAAACTGTATACATGAACACAAATGCAATGGCCATACACAAAGACAAGGCACCAAAATGAACATAACCAACAATGTACTCCATACCAATACCAAAGACTCAACAAACTGCACATAGGCACGAACCAGTGCCAACATCATACCCAAGTTAACAATATCAATGAAGACTGCGTCAAGAAGCCAAGACCAGAAATCAAAGATCAAAACAAATGCCAAAGTCACAAACCAAATCAAGTTCAATCCCAAAGCAACCCAACAGCATTGCAAGTGCATCAGGTAAAAGACGAAACACACAAAGCTAATGTACCAGTGAAACAAGGATGCACCAGGGAAACTGCACATATATTACTTGACTAGAATTATCAGCTACAACATGAAACAACATATGTGCAGTTTGAATAAGAATGCAAAGTCGAGTATAGTATAAATAAAAATGAATGAAATCAAGGCCGAACATTTTTATAGTAGCAGTTTCAAAATAGAATCATACTGAGTGTCAGAGAGTCGAAGTCGTGAACGACAGGAAGCAAGTAAATCACAAAATCAAAAATGAGCAAAGTCAAAATATGATTGAAGTCAAAGTCGTGAGTTGATCAAGTCAATACAAGAAATTCACGGAGAAATAAAAACGAAGCCGTGGTCATCACGAAATGAATCAAAGCCATGGCCATCAAGCAAAATATATATACGAATTGGAACGAGTCCGAAATCATCCAAAGCATTCAATCAATATCACACGCTCAAGCATGAATCATCAGACGAGTTCGAATATGAAATACGAACGAAATTATAGGACAGAGAATCCTATATAAACCCTAAATCACCACTGGCAAGACTAAATCAACAAACGAAGCACTTTACTGAACTTGAATTAGATGTGAGAATATTACTCACCTTATTTGCCAAATCGAAGTAAAGGAAATCGAGCATTTTGAAGCCGGCGACCACGAGTTACTCGAAAATCCTAATCTCGATCGAATGAGCGCAGCCATGAATTTCACGAAAACCCTAGTTTTTAAGATTGGGGACGAACGAATGAAGTCCCTTTTTTTTTTCTTTTCGTTCGTTTAAGTTATGGTTTCGAACCCAAAAAAGAAAGGCACGGTCATATGCCATGAATACTAATCACAGCTCCAAGATAAAAGGACGTGGGCCAAAATAAAACCCGCTAACTCTTCAACAAATTTTTGAAAAGAATTTTAACTCGAATTAAAGCTCCAAATAGCAATTTGCAAATAGTTTGATCGTCATTTTGATGATGATTAAAAATTGCAAAATCCTGGGTTGTTACACCTACGGCCAGTGTATAAGATTATGCGTAGTCTAAGCATAGTTGATCACCTTTTCACTTTATTTTGTGTGTGGGTATCTGTATGTACAAACATATGTATGTATTTGTAAAGTTGTAGGTGTGAGCAAAGGAGGGTGCAAAGCTTTGGATATTGGTCATATTAATAGGTTGTTGACTCGGTATATCTCTCTTGCATCAAAGTTACATTGTGATTAATTATTAACTATTAATGTATTAAAAAATATGGATGTTATTTAATGTATTAAATCTGTATGGTATTTAATTATTGAGATAATGTGTACATAATGTTGTTTAATTTCACTGTGTGGTTTTCTCCTTTTTTTTTAATAGTCCAGAATTTTCAATCATATATCCATTAATCTACTATTTTTAATGTTTGAGATTAGTTTTCAAGCATAGATTGACGGGTTTTGTTTCTAATTTAGATGTTAGAAATTGTGGAGCAAAACATAAATTCTCCACCTCAGTTTGATCTCATGGACTTATCTATTGAATTTTGGCGATAATATATAAATATAAATGTAGAGGATTGAAAGAGATTTCTAATGATTTAAATGTTTCATGATTTGGAGCTCGTAGGGAAGAGTTATCGTGGCTCGAAAGAAGACTTATCATGGTTCAAAGGAAAAGGAGTTTGGAAAAGGCTAGGATTAATTTCTAAAGCAAGTCAGTTGACTGATGAGACCTAAATTATTGACTAATTAAAGGAAGAAAGTTTTCATTTCATCCCAAGAAAATATGGTGCAAATTTGATATTATTGGTTTATTGTTCAAGGCCAAACAGTTGACTATTTGAAGGAGTCAACTGACTGTTTTCCTTAAACAATTAAATGTTTAGCTGCTATGAAATTTGGTTTTGAGAGCATCGGTCAACCAATCACCCTAGTCAGTCGATGTATTAGCTAATGCATGGTTTTGCTAGTAAGATCTGAAGTGATGTTTTTCATGGACATTTTTGTTAATTTCGATCGTAACTCTCTTGTACAATAAACAAGAAGCTGAGAATAGAATGAAGGCATCTCTCGAAGGCTAGGGTTTCGTTCTATTGCTCTAGGATTTCCACTACTGCAATTTTTCTTTTCTTATCTCAACAAAGTCATTCTAAAGGAAAATTATTATGATCAGTCTCACTTTATTTAATATTAATAAACGCTCTCTTAAAAGCGAATATACACTGACACGATGTTAGTGGAACCACTATAAATATGGATGTCATTTATTGATAACTATTTTGTTACCATTCTCTTTATTACTATGATTGATTATCATGTTGGATTGAGATATAGTTAAGCTAATTGTTTTAAATCACCTTTGTTGAATTCATTAGGGCTTCTACTAACTTTGGTGTTTATTCGTGTTTGGAGGTATATTCAAATTACTATTATTTAGATCAATAAGGACCATAGCATTTGGTATCAGAGCATCTACAAGCGTGCGAGGTGTTTGTTAAAATGTTGGAATCGGAGAATGACTCGGCCAATCTCACAAAGGGTAATGATGGTACAAGTAACTTTTATGCCATATGTACATGGATCGTATGCGGCATCCGGATTACAATTCGCTATAGAGAAATGGAACCGTGACAACGATTTTGAAAAATGGTAACGAAAGATAAAAGTTGTTCTAAGGCAGAATCGAGTAGCTTGTTGTTTACACACATTTGGTGCAGATGGATATGTCGGAAGTTGAGAAAGAAGAGATGAAAGAATGGAAATTCACCACACTTTAATTTTCTATGAGGGAAAGTGTAGTTTCCGAGATTAGTGGTGAGAGCACCATTAAGGTATTTTGTATAGGTTATGTAACGATCCGCCTTTCTTACTACCAAAGACGACACTTAATACATCCTCTGTATTCGTGTGCCGATCATTTAGTCATTTGAAAGACAGGTCATTAGGGGTGAAAGAAAGAAAAGATAAGAAGAGAAGAAACTAAACAACACAGTATCTGACAACACAACGGAACAATATATATTACTCCACATATTATACAAAGTCATTTCAAAAATATCACATCAGAGTCATACTAATACAAATTTTACCCTAGGACAGTTATAACAGCCTGTCCCTACCAAACTGATATAATATACATATAATACAGCAGAAACAAGAAAAATAACTAGCTATCGATAAAGCCACCTGCTCCAAGCTCCTCCAAGGTAAATCTGCGGAAGCTTGAACTACTTAGTTGCCCATTCAAATTTAAGCACCCAAGAGTTTAGGAAAAGAAAATAAAATCTGGGTCAGACATAGGTCACAGGTTTGGTGTGAGTAAAGCATATATTTTAACTTTATAAAAACCTTAAAATCAAAGGCATCTCGTAAGACCACGCCACACATAAGCACGGACGAGTTTTTACATTACGACAACCAAAACACTTTATGTAGAAAATCCATTGATATTATAATAATGTCTAGGGGTCAAAGTAAAATATGAATATAGCTGAAATGCTTGCATCTCACATTTCAACATAGTTGGGCATAACTAAGTTCATACGGTGCTTATTGGAGAATGGATTCCATATAATGACTGGGCTACTGGGGTACCGCCTGTCACGGTGCATCTCTTGATAAAATAACACCGAGGTCGAACCTATCGTCCTCAGCCAACACAGAACCAACCTACCATTTGCTGGAAAGCATCGAATATGATCACCTCTTATATTAATGGGCCCCGAAGCATACAAATGAGAGATAATATTGACTCCAGATAAAGATGATCATACCCTACTTGGGAGCGACCCACTTGGCCCTGCTACATCTCCATTATTTTAATCATTCCCGGTTGATGAGGCTTAAGGCTACATTTTACCATTTTATACAGCCTTACCCACTTGGAATGCTAACATCGCCCTCCAAGCAGCAATGCAAAGCCAGCATTCATCTATACAAGTTTGTTCTAGGGCTGAACGAAATACCTGAATGCTCCATCTTCAATTCCATCATCTTCAAGGTGTCTTCACTTCGAAACGCTTGAGTAGGATCGAAGTGGTTTTCTGATAATATATCTGATCCCGGTATCTTCAAAACAACATTCGATAGTTTCCAGTAAACTCAACCCCGGTTCTTTAAGAAATAAATAGTTAAAGATAAGAGCGAAGATTACCGCTTAACCATTAGTGGACGAATTTTTTATCATTTGTCCTAGGAAAGCAAAACGAGATTTATATGCACAGTACAACATCATCGGGGATGACTGTGCCATATAACTCACGTGTTTCTCCTAGATATTTCCAAAGTTACATTTAGGGTCCATATTTAATAGCTGGTTATTTAACTATCAAATGAACAAACAACAATGAATTCCATTGGAGATTTATTTATCATAGCAGCCACTAAGCCTCACAACTTAAGTATATTCACAAACATTTGCGATTAACTTCTTACTTCCAAATCTTGTTAAAAATGATTAATCAAATGTTGTTTAAATTGGAGGTAAGAACAACCCTAAACACTATTCTCTCGGTGTTAAGTGTGGAACGGATGTTCCATACCACCATTTCTAAAGGGCAGTTTAGAGAAACCTTGATCTCAAATTCTTTTCATACTTCTTTCGATAAATCTTTTTCAATCAAATCTATTTCATTCATGAAATCTCTATTACTTGAAATCCAAATCCATTTCAAAATACTTTCCTACTCCCAAATTCATTTATAAACCCTTTTATAAATATTCAAAATTATTTATATAACTTCTTTACAAACCTTTCCTGTTCAAACAACTTCTTAAATAACTCTAAATAAAATTAGCTTTTTTTAATAAGAAAAACCATTTTATAAATCTTCCTTATTTATGAAATCTTATTTGCTTAAAAACTCAACTCCATTTACCCAGAACATCTTATAAATTTCCAAATTTCTTTATAAAACTCTTTATAAGAACTTCTTTTTATAACATGGAAAACTATTCCTGTTAGTTAAAAACATCTTTAGTAAAACCATTTGTCAAATCATTCTTTAAATATCTTGTTCGAATTGAAACAAATTTGAAACCATTTGAAAAAGAAAAGGAAATATTCATCTTTACAAAACCAAATGGAGGCTTAGCGACCATAATGGTACTTTTAATTCGATTTTACTCATCCAGTTTAACATGGCACATAACAATAGGCATATAAGGGATCAATACATAACTATCAATCAACTTAAGTAAATGTCCAAGTTAATTGTAATAGAAGAATGGTGTTTTGTTCTGCTAATGGATGTCATTTAGTTTTCCTAATCATATGAGGTTACTTAAGGGTAAGAGACACAGAAATCCCTTATTTTAAATTTTTTTTGAAGAGAAAATAGTTTAAAACAAAACTGATTACTTAAACTCAAAGCGATTTTAAAATAAATTAAAACCCTTATAAATGAGAATCAAATCCTTGTTAAATAGTAATTAAACTCTAATTAAAAGTAAATAAACCTTATTAAAACATAATTAACTTTAATCCAAGACAAAATTAAATAAAACCCTTTTCTAAAATATTAATTAAGTAAAAATTATCTTAATTAAATAATTCCTAATAAGTAATTAAATAATAATTAACTTTAATCAAGTAGGAAACCATGACTAACTTAATTGACTAACATTTAAGTTTAAAAACCATTATTAACAAATGATTAAGTACCAATTACCTTAATTAATTAATTAATCAAATAAATAAATAATTAAATAATTGTTCTCTAATTACTTAACTTAAGTTAGAAAATATTTTCGAAAAGATTTCTAAGTGAAAACAAGTTTAGATTAGAAAAATAATTAGATTTTCCGAATTGAGCGTATAGCGACTATCGTTATACGGACCCGTAATTTCAAACTTGGTTTTTAAGCAAATTAACTTCGAAACTCTATTTTTATACTTTAAAACTTATAACAAAGTTAGAAAACACCTTTCAAAAGGTTTTTAGGTGGAAACAAGTTTTGGATTTGGAAATAGTTGGTTTTTGCGAACTACGCGTATAGCTGCCATCGCTATTCAGACTCGTAATTTTAAGACTTGGAATTTTGATTTTCTAACTTTTAAAACTTCAACTTTGAACTCTTGTCTTCTTTAAAACATGAAAATAAATTTCTGAAATCAAAATCGAAGTTTTAAACTTGAAAACTTTTCTCTTTGAAACAAAATCAAACTTTCGATAAAAAGCGGATTTCTACATCGCTTTTGATTAGCGAATCACTACCTTCGTGTCATGAACCCACATATAATACATACAACATTCAAATGTAATATCGCATCATAACATTATAGCACCATCATAAACAAAGTATAACTTCACAATACTAACCAACTTTTCCAATATTCAAGGTATAATATTTATCACCTACTCAAACTTCGGCATTAGCAATCATCACCAAATCAATATATATGCATGCATACACAACCTATAATGTTACCACATCTTAAGCAACATTTAATTTTAAAACTTTAAAAAGCTAGTAACTTGAGTTTTAAAAACACAAACTTTACTTACCATACTTTCACTAAATCAAACTAAACTTGCTCTCGACCCAGCGAACTTGCTCCTAGTTCAACAAAATGAAGATGTGGACCCTTGGAAGGCTGAATGGGCTCGACCATGCATGTGTTTGGGTTTAGACATGGCTAGAACAAGGCTCGGCCTTGGTGGTTTTTGGTGGATATGGGTTTTGTTTAGTAAAGAATGGATTTGGAAGTGAAATGGAGTTTAGTTATATTTTTACACTATTTTCACTATCCTTTTTCTTAGGAATTTGGAGATGGAAGCGATTGAAATATATGAAGATAAGAAGAGGGTTTTGACATGACAAATGTAAATGAAAACAAAGAAAAGGATGTAGAAATGAGGGGGGAATATATAGGCTTAGGAATTTAATAAAATATATATAAAGTAATAAGAATTAAATATACACACATGCATGCACTCCACCCTTCCCACCATGCTTCCCTCCACACGTTCTCCCTTCTCCCTAGGCCATGTTGTCGGGTACTTAAGGTATGACATAGTGTTTTTATATATATAAGTGCGTTTATATGTATATATCCCTTTTTATAACATAATTTTTCACATCAAGTATTAATTTAAACTAAGCATGATTTATTTAGTATTAACTCGCTGATTAACTTAACATGGCATGAGCATATATGTATGCATGTGTACACTACTATGCATAACGTTCCTGACGACTTTCGGGTGTCGAAAAGTCGAAATTTCAAAAAACATTTTTCGGTCACATTTTATATTTTTATTTGAACTATCTATATTGGTAAACGAATTTTTAAAACTATTTTATCATCTTTATTAAATAATTAAAGTTGGTTTATTTGCTAATAAAAATGCATTTATTGATTATATAAAATATATTTGAATAGCCTATTTCAAAGTGGAAAACTGTTGGGTTGTTAAAAATCTATTTAGCATCATTTGTTATTATCTAAAAAGCTATATACATATATTTATATTTAATATAAAACCTATTATTTTAATATTTAAATTTTATTAAATATTTGCAAATCAAGATGGTAAAAGTCCAGGTCGTTACACTCTTCACCCCTTAAAAGAATTTCGTCCTCAAAATTGTGCCCAACCTTAATTTCCAGAAACACTTAAACTATTCATCAGTCTGTATAATGTAAATAGATCATCTTTATGTAAAATCTGATTTGATCATTCAATCAAATACATAACTTAATTTTCGAACTAGTATCGCTCACCCAACTTCCTAGTGCGGACTTTGATCAGGCCTCTTAATTAGAAACCCGTGTTTTCCTTGCATAGCCATAAATATGATAGACAACTTTTGGTCCCACGTAAGGACCCTCACTAACGCTTACCGTCAAAAATCAAGTGATAGATCCTTATTTGGAATGGTGTAACATGTCCAGTCATATACTTGAGTCTAGGATCGAGAACTATGTGAAAAGGAGAATTGATCTTCATACCTACATTCTGATCTAACGATTCTTACTATCTTACTACTTTCTACCCTCCCACCATGCTTCATAAGAATCAATATTTAAATTTAATTAACTTGTATAACACTCTTCTACATCCTAAGAGTATATTCAAACATCTAATTTTTAATTCTATTTAATTCTAACTATTAGGTGTAGGCCAAAATAATTTGGGTCTTGAAACTATGTCGACCAAGTCAAACTCTTTACTTTAATTGGTCTGGTAAGTAGCTAAGAAGAGTAGGATGCCGGTATCCAAACTCCATCCTAGATTCTACTTATTCTTAGACACCACTAAAGTAAAAAAAATGTCTATTAGCCGGCCTAATAACATCAAATAATTCTTCACATCCTAGATGTTAAAATCAAAAGACACAGTTTAAATAAACAAAGTTTATTAAATCTCTTTATTAAATTTAACCTAATTAAAACTTCATTTATTAATCCACCTTCAAAATATCGTTTTATTTTGAAAACTCTTTCTTTTAAGGGATCCAAGAAAACAATACCCGTGTTTTATTTCAAAAACTTTTGAAACATACATATAGCCCGAGTAACTCCAAAACGATGTCAAGGAACAGGGTACTACCAAATAGTACCATATACCCCTTACTAAGAAGGGCAATACTAAAGAGAAGTGTTTGCCATCTGAACAAACCTTTTACCCATTTTTAGCCTTTTCTGAGACACTCGAACTAGTTAATAAAAATATTTTCTTTTTTTTCAAATTTCTTCTCGAAACAATACTATTTATAGACAAATAGTTTTTAACAAAATCATCCACTTGCTTTGGATTCATTCGGATTTGAACTCGTCCCGATTGTACAGTGACAAAGTGGATAATTTCTAAGTGCACCATCATATCTGCCTAAGCAAACATTCCAGAAGATTATTTTGATCATCACAAAACAAATCAAGGCTCATTTCCGAACTGTCCAAAAAAAAAACCTTACTCTCAAATTTTATTTTAAAATACTATATCTTAAAATATCTTTAAGAAGGATTACTACTATTTTCCAAAATAATTTGGAATTTATCAAAGCCATCAGGATTTAACATTCTCAAAACCCTTTTCATTTTTAAAACAGATTTAATAGTTTTGATTTGTAAAATCATCTCTCTTAATTCATCTTATAAAACTATCTGAAAATTTTCCTTTAATAAGCACCTTCTTTAAAATTCAATTTTTAACCCTATATATCGTCGAACGCCTAATAGTCAAATTGTGAAACTTAATTCACAAGTTGTTCGATTCTTTGTTCCTAGAAATTCTATCTACCCAACCCACGATGGAAAAAGGAATTCTAATATTAAATCTGACAATAGTCAATGCTTAAAACTGCACGAGCAAGACTAGTTATAACCTGAATGCTAATAATTTAAATATTATTAACTCCTAACCCACTCTCCTCGTAGATAACTACATAGATTTTTAGAATCATCTCTTTTTATATATAGAAAATATATTCCTAGATAAAATTATTTCATTTACCAAATTTAAAACAATATTATGTCAATTGAACTTGTTCAACTTTTTAGGAAATCCCTATCGATAATATTGATCAGGTGCATCGACCAGAATTCTTAAGCCGCTCAATAGGTCGAACAACAAAATATAAAACATTTTTATTCACTAACAAATACGCACTCATATATATTTGACACTCAGACTAATTCTAGGGTACTACTGATCATATCGATAATGAGTTTACCCCGCCAAAGCCTAGGAGTTTGCTCAACCTAAGCTCCGGTACCAAATATAATGATCCGCCTTTCTTACTACCAAAGACGACACTTAATACATTCTCGGTATTCGTGTGCCGGTCATTTAGTCATCCGTAAGACGAGTCATTAGGGGTGAAAGAGAGAAAAGATAAGAAGAGGAGAAACTAAACAACACATAATCTCATAATACAACGGGACAATATATATTACTCCACGTAATATATTATAAAGTCATTTCAAAAATATTACATCAGAGTCATACTAATACAAATTTTACCTTAGGACAGTTATAACAACATGTCCTTACCTAACCGGTACAATATACATATAATATTGCAAAAACAATAAAAATAACTAGCTATCGATGAAGCCACCTGCTCCAAGCTCCTCCAATGTAAATCTGTAGAAAACCTGAACTACTTAGCTACCCATTCAAATTTGAGCACCCAAGAGTTTAGAAAAAGAAAATAAACTCTAGGTCAAACATGGGTCTGGTGTGAGTAAAGCATATATTTTAACTTTATAAAAACCTCAAAATCAAAGGGATGTCGTAAGACTACGCCGCACATAAACACGAACGGAGTTTTACCTTACGATAACCATAATATTTTCTATAGAAAATCCATTGGTACTGTAATAATGTCTAGAGGTCAAAATAAAATATGAATATAGCTGAAATGCTTGCATCTCACATTTCAACATAGTTGTGCACAACTAAGTCCGTACGGCTCTTATTGGAGTATGGATTCCATACAATAACTGGCCTATTAGGGTACCGCCTGTCACGATGCATCTTCAAATAAAATAACACAAAGGTCGAATCAATCGATCCCTGCTAACACTGAACTAGCTTACCCTTTACTGGATAGTACAGAATATGATCTCCCTTTATGTTAATGGGTCCCGATGCATATGAGAGATAATATCGACTCTAGATAGGGATGATCATGCCCTACTTGGGAGCGATCCACTTAGCCCTGCTGTATCTTCCATGTTTTAATCATTCTAGTTGATGAAGCTTGAGGCTATGTTTTACCTTTTTATATAGCACTTCCCACTTGGAATGCTAACATTGCCCTCCAAGCAGTAATGCAATGCCAGCATTCATCCATAGAAGTTTGTTCTAGGACCGAATGAAGTGCTCGAGAGCTCCATCTTCAATTTCATCATCTTCAAGATGTCTTCACTTCAGAACGCTTGAGTCAGATCGAAGTGGTTTTCGGATAACATATCCAACCTCGGTCTCTTGGAGCAACATTCAATAGTTTTCTATAACGGTTACGATCTTTCGACGCTCGAAAGTTGACATTAATACGTCCACTGTACCAAATGCCGCGCAATCGAATGCCGGAAAACCGAACCATTAGGGTTAAAAAGAAGAGGTAGAAGAAGACAGAAGAAAAAGAAACAGAAAAACAGAAACAATATCAGAATCTCACATTCGCTGCGGAAGAATATATAATAGATAATCACTAGTCTTTTAAACAAAGAACTATATCAGTTTATACAATACAACAATGAGAGTCAATATAAACTTGTCCTCATACAGAATACACAGTGGAATAAATAAACAAGTACGGGAGTACGTCTCGCCATCCAGCTTGCCTCCAAAGCTCCAGAATATCCAGAATATCCTGATAACATAACTCTAGGCTGCCAATGTGGAAAATTTATGGGCACCCAGAGTTTAGAAAGGGAACAATAAACTCTGGGTCAGTCATGGTGATTGGTGTGAGATCATAAAACAATTATTTTCACAAAGAAAATAAAAAAAATTCGCAATGCTTTTGGAAAATGAAACTACCATAAGGCCTCCCGCCACACACACAATGCAAACGCAGAATTTGAGGAGATTTCTCCTTATGATAGTCAAAGATGTTTACTACGAAAGATCAGTTGATATTATTATTAATGTCTAGTGTGGAAAACATTTCGAAAGTATAATATTAATCTTTGCCAGCATAGACATTTCGAACTATGCCTACTATAGCTACTATCTAAACAGTGGTGACCACCATAAGTAAATGGCAGGTTCTACAACTAAAACCGTACTGGGTTCATATTGTTTGATTAGATTTCCAACAAATGGTCAGGCTAAGGAACTTCCTATGCCACATGGGTACGCCTCTGGAGGGACGTCCCGAGAACCTACCCGGATCTCTGCCAACACAAGGCCGGTTACCCCCTTCCCGGGTAGTAAACCTGAGATATGCCACGCCCGGTCCTTTGGGACCTTTATCCGAGGCGCCTCGATCACAAAGCAACAATCACACAGAGTAAATGAGATTGGAGCAACCACACAGGTAAATATCTAGGCTCCATACCATGATACCACCTTTTCCAGAAGGAATGGTCATACCCTAGGGCAGCTACCCCTGAAACCTTGCCGCATCTTTCCTGTTTTGACCATTTCCGGTCTGTGAGGCTCGATGAGGTCTCGTCCACAAAGCTACGCTTTACATGAAAGCCATGCTTTGATCACAATTGATCAACGAATGATCATCAACACACAGCAACACTTAGCATGCCACACTACCAAATTGGGAGTATATCACTGATAACCTTCAACTACATAACCTCTGAGCTCGTACGTCTCAGAGAAGGGTGTTAAGCTAAGAGAATAAATCTCCGCCACCAAACAGAAATGTATTTGAAAGAAATCAGCTTTATATCTCAAAGTGTAGTGTCAGACATACAACCATATAAGTCTGTTCCGGGTTCGAACAGAACCGAAGGCACTTCCAAAGAAGCCCTTGCAATTTGGGTATTCACAATCCCGATCGGACTTCCCATCACAAGAAGAGTAATATAAATCTCTATACCGGAGCAACTCGGTGCAGAGACATTCGACAAGTTGTCCTTTCATTTTCGAAAATACCCGGTCTTCAACACCGGTCTTCAATTGCAATTCATAATGTTGTATCATTATTTCAGAATGGGTTATATGACACAAAGTCCTCTCTCGGCTAAGCCGAATAATGAGCGCTTGTTTTAAAAACAAATTCAAGTGCCATTTCAAAGGCAAATATTGATAGTCGGTGATTTAACTATCAAACAACATTCACAACAATCATCAGATTTAAATAATTTTCCCAAATTATTTAATTTCAAAATATCTTCACAAGATATATATTTTTCCACTTCAACACTTTGAAAACTAATTTCAAATAACTTTTCACTTTTCAACCTTTTGAAAATAAATTTCAAATCAATTTCCCTATACGGGATATATTTCCAAATATTTATTCATTTCCACTGGAAATCTACCGAGTTCAAATACTTTATCTCCAAAATATTCCTTTAAAAACCAATTTCAGAATTTCTCCATTTATAATTTAAAACTACTTTGGAAATATACTCGGCTTTTCAAGGAAAATACACTTCCATTTCAAAATGGTCCATTTAAACCAATTAAATAAATCCTTATCGATTTATTTTAAATTTACATCCCAAATTTGTAAATTTATTTCCACACTTTAAAAATAAATCAGTGTTTATTTTTAAAACAAATTTCCCTTTCCTTTATAAATTCCATTTTGAATTTACATTTCCAAATATTCACTTTTTATATGATTTTCAAATCGATTTCTCAAATATTCACTTTCAACTCCAAATCAACTTTCAAATTGATTTCTCAATTTCATTTCAAATCCCAAATCAAATTCCAAATTTATTTCTAAATTTACTTCAACAACAAATCAAATTTCAAATTGATTCTACCATTTATTTCCCATACCAAATCAATTTTACAAATTGATTCTTCCAATTTATTTTTCAAACACTAAATCAATTATCTTATTAATTTCCCAATTTTTTTCCCAATACCAGATTAATTATCAAATGGGTTTCAAACAAATTTATCACCTTTTAAAACAAATCCCTTTATTCTTTCCAAATTATTCAAAATTCCATTTTCAATAAATTCTTCTGCTCTTAAACAATATTTTTCAAAACCCATTTATTTATATCTTTTCCCATATTTTGGAATTTATTCGATAAGATTACAAAAATCAATTTTAATACTTTAATTCCTTCTTTTAAATTCACCTAATTCTTTCAAAAGGAATTTTCTTAAAATTTCCAACTTTAAATTCAAAAATCCAATTTTATTTATTTTTGGTATCCAAAGATACCAAAAATACATTCGGCTAAGTTTAGCCTTCAACAATTTCAATCACAAATATAATCGTACATAGATTATAATTAAATCAACACACAGCATTGAAACAAATTCAAATATTTGAGGAATCCAGTTGGATCCCTCCAACTTGTTGCTCTGCATCCACAGATGTTAGCACAATACCAATTCCACTTCGAGGTGGAATATCGCGGTATATGGGATTTATAAAAATATCATCCGCTATTATGCGGCGCAATAGGGTCTCATCCGCTGTATAATGCGGGAAATCAACAACTCCAATATATATATATATATTCCAATATATATATATTGCTATATACTACTATGTATACTATCACAATCCAAACAGACAATCAATTACTGCAATTCAATTTTAATTTGAGTGAGAAGATCTCACCTTTTCTTTTGTTTTGCAATCCATTTCAACTCATTCCCATTCCGGTTTATTTTCCTCCATTTCAGACCATATATAAACATTTATACAATTCATTAATATTTGAAATAAACGAATTACCAATTACCGTTTAATAGTTTTAATTCAACTAAAAATTTAATTTTTTTAACTAATAATTTCCCCTAAAAATATTTACTGGAATATATTTTTCCTTTTTCCTTTATAAAAAAATCTTTTTAGTAATTAAGATAATTAAATAAGTTAGTCAAACCATTTTTCACCACATCCTTACCTATATATATAATATTTTCTATTTACCTATATATTTAAACATGTGTACATTTTTCTTCACTGAAAAAAATAGAATTTCCCTTTACTGCAAAAATTATATATATATATATATATATATTTTCATGCACACACACATATATATATATTTGTATTTATATCATCTTGTTTTAATGCAATTTTAAACAACTCTAATTTTCTAAAATTATGTATATATACCTTACTGTCGAATCGAGATTGAACAGAACCCTAGCCCACGGCCTCTATTCGCTGTTCGTCACTGCTTGTAGCCGCCGCACCTACAACCAACGACCACCAGTCTTCGACACTCCCAAAGCCGACTGCTCTCGAACACACCACCAGACCTCGAAATTGAACGTTACAGTCGAAACCATCGCCTTCCCGAGCCTCGCGTGCTCAGTCGCGATTTCAACTGAGTCTCCTCCAACCCAGATCGAAGAAGGGAAGCACGGCCTCATCGGAGCACCCATACCCCTCGCCTAACGTCGACCTTGCTTCCAGTTCCATGCGACCCCAAACGCGAGCACCACCACGAAACACTCCACCGCGATGCCCACGAATCACCGCGTGCGCCTGCTTGGCTTCGCCCTCCTTCGCGACTTTGATTTTTGAAATCGAACGAGGATTTCGATTTGAATTGAATTGAAAAGGAGGAGCGGAAGGAGGTGGTTCCGATCGGCCATTACTATTGATTTTGTTTTGAATTCGACTTTTATTTTGAAGGCAGGTTTTTTTTATTTAAACGAGAGGAACGGCTTCGTACAAGAGGTAGCGTGTTTGAGTCTAGTTGCGTGTACGAATAAGCTTGCTACAGTGATGATGAAGTGAAAGAAACGTATTTATGTGAAGAGAAATTTGACTGGTTAATTAGTATATATATTATAAATTTAAATTCAAATTCAAATCAACTCGAAAACGAAGTCAAAAATTTCGACTTCCTATCAGGGCATGCCGCTAGGCGTTTATAATGTTATACGCCTATTTCAAACACAATGGAAAAGGTTTCAAGTCCAAATTCGATCGTATGGAGAAGATAGCTTTTTGGACCAGTTATTAAATTGAATTTCGATTTAATTTCAGCGCGTTTGCTTATCGTACAGCCAAACGATCACTCCAAACATTACGAAAATTGAAATCCGATAATAATACAATATTATGGACCCAATGAAACTAGTTTCGTTGAATTCTGAGACTGTGCCCCGGAACGCTATTTTTAAAATTCAATTTAAACAACAAAATTTCAAAACTGAACAAAACAGTTTCAAATTCAATTCTGAAAGTTCCATTACCGTATTATCAATATAAATTTTCTAAGCCTTGAAAATATTTTTAACAAGCTCAATACTGAAGATTAAAATTTTTACCCAGATTTAACGATTAAATTCAATAATTAAATTACCAAATTCACTCTGATATTCGAATTTCAAATTAAACCGACTTTCAGATATTTAAAATCAATTAAATATCCTAATTTCCAATGTCAAAAATTCAGGGTCGTTACATTTCGGTAAACTCAACCCTGGTTATCTAGGAAATAAATAGTCAAAGATAAGAGCGGAGATCACCTTCTAACCATTAGTCGATGGATTTCTTTATCATTTGTCCTAGGAGAGTGAAACGAGATTTATGTACACAGTACAACATCACCGGGGATGAATATGCCATATAAGTCACGTGTTTCTCCTTGATATTTCCAAATTTACGTTTTAAGTCCATATTTGATAGCCGGTTATTTAATTATCAAATAAACAAACAACAATTAATTCCATTTGAGATTTATTTATCCATGGCAACCACTAAGCCTCACAACAAATCTTTATTTAATAAATCTCTTTCAAAAACGTTTATCTAAAACATTCATATACTTATCTCTCTGACATAAGTATATTCACAAACATTTGCAATTAACTTCTTACTTCCAAATCCTGTTAAAAATGATTAAACAAATATTTTTTAAATTGGAGGTATGGATAACCCTAAACACTCTTCACTCGGTGTTAGTGTGGAATTGATGTTCCATACTATCATTTTTGAAAGGTCAGTTTAGAGAAACTCAGATCTCAAATTCTTTTTATACATCTTTCGATAAATTCTTTTTAATCAAATCTATTTCATTCATGAAATCTCTTTTACTTGAAATCCAAATCCATTTCAAAATTCTTTCCAACTCCCAAATTCATTTATAAAACCCTTTTATAAATATTCAAAATCATTTATATTACTTCTTTACAGACCATTCCCGTTCAAACAACTTCTTAAATAACTCTAAATCAAATTGGCTTCCTTTAATAAGCAAAACCATTTTATAAATCTTCCTTTTTATGAAATCTTCTTTGCTTAAAAACTCAAATCCATTTACCCGAAACACCTTATAAATTTCCAAATTCCTTTATAAAATTCTTTATAGTAACTTCTTTTTATAACATGGAAAACCATTCCCATTAGTTATAAACATCTTTAGTAAAAACATTTATCAAATCATTCTTTAACTATCTTGTTCGAATTGAAATAATTTTGAAACCATTTCAAAAAGAAAAGTAAATATTTATCTTTACAAAATCAAATCAAGGCTTAGCGACCATAATGGTGCTTTTAATTTGATATTACTCATCCAGTTTAACATGGCACATAACAACATGTATATAAGGGATCAACACAACCATCAATCAACTTAAGTAAATGTCCATGTTAATTGTAATAGCAGAATGGTGTTTTGTTCTGCTAATGGATATCATTTAGTTTTCCTAATCATATGGGTTTACTTAAGGGTAAGCGACACATAAGTCCCTTGCTTTAAATTTTTTTGAAAAGAAAACAGTTTAAAACAAACTGATTACCTAAACTCAAAGCGAATTTAAAATAAATTAAAACCCTTATAAATGAGAATCAAATCGTTATTAAATAGTAATTAAACTCTAATTAAAAATAATTAAACCTTAATTAAACCTTATTAAAACATAATTAACTTTTTTCCAAGGGAAATTTAAATAAAATCCTTTTTTAAAATAATAATTAAGTAAAAATTATATTAAATAAATAATGAAATAATAATGAATTAATTCCTAATAATTAATTAAGTAATAATTAACATTAATCAAGTAGCAAACCATGATTAACTTAATCGACTAACATTTAAGTTTAAAAATCATTATTAACAAATGATTGAGTACCAATTACCTTTATTAATTAATTAATCAATTAACTAATCATTAAATAAATAAATAAATAATTGTTCTCTAATACTTAGTTAAAGTTAGAAAATATTTTCAAAAATATTTCTAGGTGAAAATAAGTTTAGATTAGAAAAATAGTTTGATTTTCCGAACTACGTGTATAGCAATTATCGCTATACGGACTCGTAATTTCAAAACTTGGTTTTTACGCAAATTAACTTCAAAACTCTATTTTTATACTTTAAAACATATAAAAAAGTTAGAAAACACCTTTCAAAATGTTTTTATGTGGAAACAAGTTTCGTATTTTGAAATAGTTGGTTTTTGTGAACTGCGCATATATCGACTATCGTTTTACGGACCCATAATTTCAAAACTTTGAATTTTAATTTTCTAACTTTTCAAACTTCAACTTTGAACTCTGGTCTTCTTTAAAACATGAAAATAAACTTTTGAAACCAAAATCAAAGTTTTAAACTCAAAAACTTTCCTCTTCGAAACAAAAATCAAACTTTCGATAAAAACGGATTTCTACATCGCTTTTGATTAGTGAATCGCTACCTTTGTGTCATTAACCCACATGCGATACATACAACATTTCAATATAATATCACATCATAACATTATAGAACCATCATAAATAAAGTATTACTTCACAATACTAACCAACTTTTCCAATATTCAAGGTATAATCTTTGTCGCCTACTCAAACTTCGGCAAAAGCAATCATCACCAAATCAATATATATGCATGCATACACAATACATAACATTACCACATAATTAGCAACATTTTAACTCATAAATTTTACAACATTAAAATGTTAGTAACTTGAATTGGAAAAACATGAACTTTACTCACCAAACTTTCACTAAATCAAAATAAACGTGTTCTCGACCTGGCTCACTTGCTCATAGTTCAACAAAGGAAAGATGTGGACCCTTGAAGGCTATGTGGGCTCGACCATGCATGTGTTTGGGATCAGACATGGCTAGAAAAAGGCTCGGCCTAGGTGGTTTTTGGTGGATATGGGTTTTGTTTAGTACAGAATCGATTTGGAAGTGAAATGGAGTTTAGATATATTTTTACACTATTTTCACTATTTTTTTTCTTAGGAATTTGGAGATGGAAGCCATTGAAATATATGAAGATAAGAATAGGGCTTTGACATGACAAATGTAAATGAAAACAAAGAAAATGATGTAGAAATGAGGGGGGTATATATATGCTTATGAATTAAATACACACACATGCATGCACTCCATACCCCCCACCATGCTTCCCTCCACACCACCTCCCTCCCCCCAGGCCATGTTGTAGGGTACTTAAGGTATGGCATATGATTTGTATATATATAAGTGTGTTTATATGTATATATATACATCCCTTTTTATAACATAATTTGTCACATCAAGTATTAATTTAAACTAAGCATGATTTATTTTGTATTAACTCACTAATTAACTTAATATGGCATGAGAATATACCTGTGCATGTGTACACTAGTGTGCACAACGTTCTCGATGACTTTCGGGTTTCGAAAAGTCGAAATTTCGAAAAACGTTCTTTGGTCACATTTTCAATTATTATTTGCATTATCTATATTATTAAACAAAATTTGAAAAATATTTTATCATCATTATTAAATAATTAAAATAAGTTTATTTGCTAATAAAAATCCATTTATTGATTATATAAAATACATTTAAATAGCCTATTTCAAAGTGGAAAAATCTTGGGTTGTTACAAATATACTTTACCATCATTTGTTATTATTTAAAAGAGTTATGTATATATATTTAATTATAAAACCTATTATTTTAATATTTAAATTTTATTAAATATTCACAAATCATGGCGGCGGGCCATTACAGGTTAGAGCAGTTATGTATGAAAAAATCAGTCACAAATCATTTGTCCTTAGTGCGAACATTTTTCACGTATATGATGAAGGATGGGACTTCTTTAAAGGTGCACATGAATATATTTGATGGTTTCTGGTGAAGATGAAAGTGGTAGGGTAGATTATATCTAAAGTGCAAAAGGCCAAGTTACCAAAGAGGCTAAGTTGGCCAATTGTGTTCGTTACTGCAAAGTTGCATGGAATTTTCTAATAGCTTGATTTATAGTAAGGATACATTGACTCTTGGTGATGTCAAGGCTAAGCTGGAGACATTAAAAAACTTCAAACCATCAAATGTTCTTGTGGAGAATAAAAGTGGAAAAACTTTGAAGGCGTTGAGATCCAACAATGGTGGGGAACATGTTCTTGGAAAGTTCTTAGACTATTGCAAACAATAAGGAGTTCATAGGAATTTTACTATAATAGGTGACCTACAATCAAATGTGGTTATAGAAAGGATAAATCATACTCTATTGGAGAAGGCTCAACGCTTGAGATTGACATTGGATTTATCAGAAGGATTTTGGGGCAATGCATTGTCATTCAATCATGGTTCATATTGTGAATTGAATTCAATCCTCGGCTATTGATGAAAAAATTCATAAAGAAGTGTAGAAAAGAAAGATTATTGACTTGAGTTTTCTTCATGTATTTGGTAGTCCACTCTATGTTCATGATTTAGGAAATGATTAGCTTGAGCCAAGGTCTTTCAAGGGATTACGCTTGGCTACATGGGTGAGGTGAAAGGATGTCATATTTGAAAACCAAAAATGAAGAAGGTGATTTGTTCACTTTAGTTATTTTGATGAGTCTTCTTTGTTTAAAGATAAGGAGAGCTCATTAGATGTTCCAAAGTTGATAGGTGATAAATAAAAAAAGTGGGAAATTATTTCCACTTTTTGACTAGGTAGTAGAGTAGATGATAGTTTGGTGGTAAGGAGGTTGATGTTACATCATATGGTAATCCATATGTTTCTCTTAGTGACGTCATGATGTATATGATACTTGAGAGAGTCCAGTTCAAGGTGAAGCTGAAGTTGAACCAATTTGAGATGAAGCCGATGAGGGTTTGGACAATGCAATTGCCATACAGGTCGGTCATCGTACTACTAGGCCTTCTTTGAAGTATATTATTTGGAATTATCTAGGTTTTGATGATTATTTGGACTATGTTGTTCATGTCGTCCAAGATTAGCCAATGGACCTTGATGACGTCATGAAATCGAGTGATAACTCAAAATATATTTGTGCTATGGAGAAAGAGACACAATCTTTGTTCAAGAATATAAATTAGGATTTGGTTCCGCTTCCTAAATAATATCGAGCTATTGGGTGAAAATGGATATACTAGGTGAAGAACGATGGGAGATTCAAAGCCAGATTAGTGGCTATGTGGTTTGCACAACAAATAAGATAGGAGTATGATGAGATTTTTGCATTGGTGGTGCATCACACTTTAGTCCAGATTATTGGCTTTAGTTGCAATTCAAGACTTGGAGTTAGAGCAAGCATTGAGATTTGGATGATGACATCATCATGGAGAAACTAGAAGGGTTTGTTATGGAGGAGAGGTCAAACTTAGTGTACTAGTTGGGAAGTCACTTTATGGTTTAAAACAATCACTCAATCAATGGTATAGAGAATTGATCATTTTATACTTAATAGTTGTTTCGATAGAAGCACCAAGATGCTTGTGTTTATTTTAAGCACTTGGAAAATAGTTATTGGGTAACTCTTGTATATGGATGATAAGCTCATAGCCTCTAATGACAAGGATGAAATCAATAAGTCAAATCTCATTTAAAATCTGAATTTGATACGAAGGATCTTTGTGAAAGATCCATGAGTTGAAGTTAACTCAAAAGGAATATATTGAGAAAGTGATTTCTTAGTTTAGCATGGACATGGAGAAGATAGCTAGTGCACCATTACCTTTGTTATGAAGCTTTAGTTAATGGATTCACAGATTCCGGAGAAGGACAAGGCCTACATGGAAAGAGTGCCTTATGAAACTGTTGTTGGTAGCTTAATATATGCAATGGTGTGTACAAGATTTGATATTAGAAATATCGTCGCGTTGGTTAGCCGTTATATGGCTGATTCTGTTAAATCACATTAGGAAGCCATGAAAGTTATTTTGATATATCTTAGTGAGAGTTCTAGTCATGTTCTTGTGTTTGGCGGTAGTGTTGGTATGGATTGCAAGTTAGTTGGTTATTATGATTCGAATTACGCTCAAGATAAAGATTGTAGAATATCAACTTCTGGGTATGTATTTACTCATGACCATTAGTTGGATATGTAGACTATAGATCGTGGTTACTCTTCTGACCATAGAGGCAGAGTTGATTGCAACGGTTGAAGTGACAAAGGAGGCATTTTATTTGCGGAGGTTGGTGTAATGACCCAGAATTTTGGATACTTCGTATTTAAATATTTGAATCTTGGATTTATTGTGAATAAATGTGATTTTATAACCTTGTTAATCCCCATTTTAAATTAATAAATAATGAGCGAAAACTTGTTTTTAAAATTTGTTTACAAAAATAATAGTTCGAAGAAATATTGATAATCTGACTGAAAAATGTTCTGTCGATAAATGACATTAAAACGCATGACACTATCATCCCGGGGCACTATCTTAGATTGCGATGAAACTAGTTCCACCGGGACTTAAATAATGAGGTGTTGTACGCCGACGAGTTTCATGGCGATCAGATATACTATGTGATTGTACGAGCTTGAAATTTATTGCGATTTGTTTGAGAAATTAAATACAATATATATTTTAATATATGAAAACACTCACCATGCTTGGATAATTCACTTTTCCCTCTTTCTTTTCCTCTCTTTCTCCTCCTTCAGTAAAATAAAGAGAGCCGCCTCCTTACATGAATTAAATCGGGAGCTAAAAGCAACAAGAGAGGCCGGAGTTGGATTTGTTGGACTCGGAAAAGCGAGGGCTTCAAACAATGTAGCCATTGTAGGGTGCAACTATGGTTGAGGTGATCGACATTTTCATGGTCGTGGTTAGGGTTCCAATTTGATGGTGATTGAAGAGGAGTTAGGCGAAGTGGTGGATTTTCATTGTGTTTCTCATGGTAGAGTGCTCTTCCCTACACCATTCATTTCAGGTCCGATCGACTCAAGGTGGATGCGACATTTAGCTACAGTGAAAGAGGCGAGCAGGTTGGGTTTTCCATGGTGGTGTCAAGCTTCACGTTGGTGGGTGCATTGCATAGAGCTTGCTAAGAAGAGGGCGTAGGTACTGCTGTGCGATGATTTATCAAGTAGAGGTGGAGATAAGAGGAGAGAGGGTGTGCATGTTTTTGGGTTTGTGTTAGGATTTGGGTTATGCATGTATAGGGTGTTGATTTGGGGAAGATAGAGGATGGGAATTTTTAAGGTAATTAGTAAATTAATTAAGGTTAATTAATAAATTAATTTACTCGTTTTTTATAAAATTCGTATCTTCTGCATACGAGGTCCAATCGAGATCCCGTCTTAGCCTTTACACTCACGGTGAGATTATTTACGGTTTGGTTTGGTGTAGACTTGAGTGAGTTTACTCATAATTTAGTTTATGTATAGGTGATAAAAATTTTATTGTTGAAAATATAAGTTAAAATAGAGAACAATGCAAGTTATTACTTTTGGACCCTTGCTTGCTTTTGAAAGCAAGTGACAAACATTATATGTCGTATAGCCTCTCTTATAACCCTTTAAAACATGTATCGTGGTCAAGTCTTGTTGTTTACATGTTTGAAATGTTATATGTGAAGCCCAAGTGTGTTGTGAATGTTTGAAGTGAAATAGTAGCTATAAACACACTTTGAAATCTCTTGTATTCAACATATGTTAAATTGGTTAAAATGTGAATATATTGTGAATGTATATATTTAGTGGTTCTCTACACATGTTTTGGTGTGTTTGAGATAAAGGAATTTGTTTGGAAAGTTATAGAAATTGTGAAACTAAGTTGTGAAAGTTAGAAGTGAAAAGGTTGCTATAAATGCACTTTGAAAATACCTTGTGCTCAGTGATTTTTAATGTAAACTTTGAAAGACATCCTTGAGGCTTCTTCGCATTTTTAATAAGTACTATAAGTATAGTTATTACTGGAAAAATATCAAATTTTAAAAGTATTTTAATAATTATTTATGAATTTTTAAAGTAAAGACTTTAGATTATAAAACATGTTTTTATGCTTTCTAAATAAATTATAAAATAAGTATTCTTAGTAATATTTAAAATAAACATTTTAAACCATAGTACAAGTATTTTTAGATATATATAGTATTTTGAAAATTAGTTAAAAGTCTTAATCAAGTATTAGAAAGCTTATATAATATTATATCTTTTAAATTTCTTTAGAATTTTTTTTAATTATATTAGCTTATAAATAAATTTGTATACATATAAATATAAACATCATTTTAAAAGGGGTTTTAGTAAATATATAAGTTAGGAAAAATAAGTTAAGTCTTTTATAAGAAAATAAAAGTAGATTTGGATCATAATACTTAAGTTAAAATAAATGGTTTTGAGAAGTTAAGTTTAAAGTGTATCACCTTAATTAATAAGTGTGGATATGCTTTGATCTTTAAAAAGAAAATTTAAGTTACAATTGCTTTAACCCTTATCAATTATGCTTAAGAATATAATTAGATATTTAATAATGAATATTTTAAAGATAGTTATAAGTGAATAGTTTTGGGTTATTGTGACAATGGTTAACTAGGACTTGTCTCAAACCCTTATAAATGTAATTAGATCTTTGAAAGAGATTTTTAAAGATAATGTTTAAAGTGTGAAGTGTTTTGGATTTGAAGTAAACAATGTTTTAGTAAATTTGTTTTTAAATCCTTGAATTATATTTTAAAATAGAAAAATATTGTTAAATGATTATGAATATACTTAGATCATTAATAATGTAATTTTAAAGATAATAACAAGTATGGAATCTTTTGGAATAACGGTAGAAAAGTATATGTTTAAAATAAAAGAGAGAAGGGGTTGATAATAACAATGTTTGAGTAACATTTGTTTTTAACCTCTTTGATTATATTTTAAAGCAAGTAAATTTTGTTAACTGATTTGTTAATATATTTATACCATCGACATAAGTATATGAATACTTTGAAGTACAAAAAATAGCATAAATGAATAATAAAATACGTGAATAGTAGAATACAAGCATATATCTTTTAAAATAGAAATTAAATCTATATAGCAGTTCAGTAAGTTAATTTTTAATTAATAAGTATTTTAATTAAATAAGTTAAGTTTT
Source organism: Allium fistulosum (assembly GCA_030737815.1). Taxonomy (NCBI): domain Eukaryota; kingdom Viridiplantae; phylum Streptophyta; class Magnoliopsida; order Asparagales; family Amaryllidaceae; genus Allium; species Allium fistulosum. The sequence continues at coordinate 169,028,996 of CM060904.1, read as the reverse complement.
AATTAATAAATGAAGTTTTAATTAATAAAGGAATTTTTATTTAAATAAAGAAGTTTATTTACTAAAGGAATTTTTAATTAGTAAAAGAAGTCTAATTAATAAATAGAGTTTATAATAGGATTTTAATTAATAAAGAAGTTTATTTAAATAAGAAAGTTTTATTAATAATGGGAGTTAATTAATAACGATTTTAATTAGTAAAGAAGTTTATTTAAATAAGGAAGTTTTGTTGATAAAAGGAGTTTAATTAAATAAGGAGTTTAATAATGAAAGAAATTTTTATTAGATAACAGGAGATTTACTAATAAAAGAGATCTTAATTAATGAAAGATTAGTTAACTGAAAGGGTATTACAAGTCATTTATGTGACTTGATCGTGCTTTGTGTGTGTAAATCGTGCTTTGGGTGATTACTCGCCTATGGAAAATATTCGGTCGTCCACTTAGCACTAAAAGCCGACGAAGTAGACTTGATTCTATCTGTGAGAGTTAAGAATGATGATTCGAGTAGGGTGTAGAAGCAATAGTGCTCTAATTTACCAGGCTTCACTCATAATCGAGAGATAATAGAAGTTGAAAAGGTCGAAAACATGACAAGAATATGAGATTTGGTTTCCATATGCGATCATTTCTATGTTGTTGAATTTAAACAAATTAACTTGGGAAGCATCCAGAAGAAATATAAAAATTATACGGTACGGTTATTCACTCGGTGATGATATAACCTACGCATAAACCCGTCTTGCTCTTCTAGGACAAGTGATAAGGAAATTCGTCTAGATAGGAGATGATTGTTGGAAATGCGGATTACAGATCTTATGGCTGGATTAACACTAGAAGAGGGGTGAATAGTGTTTAATAGATTTTATGGAATTTTTGAAATCTTTTCAATTTAAACACAAACAGATGCAATTCACAAACATAGAGACAATCACAGAATCAGACACAGATGCAAATAGTAAATAAAAGCAGTAAAGGAAAGAACACGCCAGAATTTTATACTGCTTCGGAGTTACCCTACATCTAGTCCCATATAATTTCTTATGCATATTTCTTTTCAAATATAATGTCGATATTACAACCTCGATTTCTAGGCCACGAGATATACCCTCCTGTCTCCGAGTATAGGGCAAACTCTCTTGATTAAACCAGGCTACAAGATCATCTAATTGATTTACGGGCTACAATCATACCCAACTGATTTATGGGTCACAATGACACCGTTTCCAATCACACTTTGATAGAGAGAGACTCGATACACTTCGATCTTTCGATCTTTGATTACAAATGATCTTATAACTCTGAATAGCACTGAGATCTTTGAGAGAGAGTGGCAGAGAATCAAACTAGAGATGATCGAGTTTGATTCAATTAGAATTTCGGCAGAGTTTTGTTAAAGCATTTGAAATATAAGAGAATATTTGAGTAGAGAAGGAGTGAAGAAATGAAGGAAAACTAACTTAAAATTCGTTGAAAACAACTGGTATTTATAGGAGAACAACGGCCATGTCCATTCGCGAAATGTTATGACAAATTGTGACGACCCGGAATTTTGGATATTTGAAATGGAAATATTTAATTGATTTTAAATATTCAAAAGGTTAATTTTAACTTAAATTTCAAATATCTCTATTTATTGGATAAATAAATATTGAATTTAACAATTGAAAAATTGGGTAAAATGTTGAATCTGGAGTTTTAAGCCTCTTAAAAATAATTTGAAAGCTTGTAAAATTCATGTTAATAATACTGAAGGTGGTAGAATTTTCAAAATAAAATTTGGAAGTGTTTTGTTCAGTTTTAAAAATATATAGTTTAAATTGAATTTAAAAATAGCCTTCCGAGGCACAGTCTCGGAATTCGACGAAACCAGTTCCATTGGATCCGTAATAGTGTATTATTATCAGTTTTCAATTTTCGTAGTGTTTGGACTTGTTGTGTGAGCGTATGATAGGTAAACGTGCTGAAATTAATATCGAATTTAATTTAAATAGTCGGTTTAAAAAGCTATCTTTTCCATACGATCGAATTAGGACTCGAAACCTTTTCCAGTGCATTCGGAATAGGGGTATAACATTATAGACGCCTAGCGGCATGCCTCGATAGGAGATCAAAATTTTAAGTTGCTAAACGAGATATTTCCAATATTAAAAATTTATATTTATCTAGTCAGAAATTAAGTCAAGCCACCTTTTATCTTTTCAAAACGAAATTGCTGCTCACGCAAGGAATCAAATCCTGTCCTTTTTCTTGTTCAAGCACGCAACTTTCCCTTCCAAAAAAATGACATCACTTCTTTTCCCATTCCTTCAGTTCAAACTTCACAAAAAAATGGAAGCCAGATCCAAAATATATAATACTATCGATCTCCCCTCTCCACTGTCCCTCTTTCTAATCTAAAACAAAATTCTCAAAAAAAGGGGATAGCATGAAGTCGAGGGCACGATGTCCCTTCCTCGTTCGAATTCGAGGAGATATAGCGTCTCGATTTAAGATAGTGAAATTTTCGCTTCGCCTGGGAACACAGAGCACACGAATGGAGAAAGGCCAGGCTGCGATGACATTGATTTTGAGATCCAGGATCTGTGGTCTCAAAGCAAACGTAAGGATGGAGTTCTCTTCGTTTTCGTCGATGTCGACGGCACTTGAGAGCTTGGGATGTCAGCGTTCAGTCTGGCGAGCTCTGATGAAGGTCTGTAGTCGGGAAGCCAAGTCGAGTGGAAGCGGTACAACATTGGGGTGGGTCGGCTTCACAGGCGAGTGGGGTTTAAGGTTTGGTTTGGAGGGTCTGTCGACAGCTTGGGTTTGTTTTCAGTATGGTATTTGATTTAATTTAAATTCGATAACATATATATATATATGGATATATTACAGGAAAATATATATATTTATACACACATATAACTCAGTAATTGTTTTACTGTAAGATACTCCTTCGTATTTTATTTTATTAAATCATACCCATTCATATATAAGAAAGAAATAATAATATATTACAGTAAAGAAAAACAATTTCTGTATATATGTGTATATAGATTAGAAATAATGAATTTGCTGATTTATTTATTCAATTAATTTATTTAATTTATTTACTAAAAGAATTTTAAGAAAGAATTTTTTTTAGTTAAAATAAAATTATTAGACAATTAAATTTTTGTATTGACTAAGTTTGGATTTTAAAATATTAAAGTTTATATAAAATTGGATTTCTAAACCTATATAATTTATTTTGGAAAAAAATATATATACATACATACATATTTTATTTACTAGTTTAATTTTAAAGTAATATATTTGTTTAAAATTATTTTGGTCACTAAAAGATTATTAAAGAAAATTGGTTTGAAATTTAAATTTTTCATTAAAGATTTAATCATTAGTTAAGATTAAATCATATGCCAATTAAAATTATTATATGGAAATTGATCATTAAGTTAATTCAAATATTAATAAATTGTGTAACGTTTATACAAGGTTTAAAATCATGGAAACAAGCTGGTTGGTTTGGACTACAAATTAAAAGGCAAAGGTGAGTTAATCTCACTCATCTGGTTGTTATTTAAATCTAAATGGTTAAATTTAAATAATTGATTGAATGATTGAATTTGATTTGATGAGCTATATTATATATAGTAGTATGTATAGTATATATATTGGAGTGATTGATTTCCCGCATTATATAGCGGATGAGACCCTATGCACCGTATAATAGCGGATGATATTTTATAAATCCCATATACCACGATATTCCACCTCGAAGTGGAATTGGTATTGTGCTAACATCTGTGGATGCAGGGAAACAGGTTGGAGGGATCCAACAGGATTCCTCAAAATATTTAAATTTGTTATATATTCTGTGAATGATTATTTGATGTTCTGCGATGAATTTTATTGATAATTGGAATATTGGATGCTACGGTTTGATTTAATACTTTTCAGTACCCTAAGTTATCAAAATATATTGAGTGGGATTTTTGGAAAGGAAATAAAGAAGTAAAATTTTAAGTAAAATGAATTATAGAGAATTTGAACAAAAATAAGAATGAAAAAAAAATAAAAGTGATTTTAAATTCTAATAAATAAATTCCGAATAAGCAAAGAGGATTTTGAATAAACAGAGAAATAATGAAATTTAAACTCAAGTAATATTATTTCAAGAAATAAAGAATTTATTTTAAAATTCAAGGTTTAAATTTAATTAAAGGAAAAGAAAGAAGGAATTTGGGAAATCTAGAAATTTTGTTTCAGTTTTAAAGATTTTAAATTATAATAAAGAAATGAAATTTAAAGTTAATGGATTTTGAAATAAATAAAGTAAGCAAGGAAGTTTGTTTTAAGTGAAGTAAATTGATAACAAATTGTAAATTGATTTAAGTATTTGGAAATGGGAATTTAAAAGAGAAGTGAGATTTTGGAATTTATAAACTATAAAGTGAAATGGATATCAGTGGATGTTTGAAAGTATAAATTTCACAGTGGGAATTTATAAAGGAATGGGAATTTGTTTTAAAAATAAATAGTGATTTATTTTTAAAAGGTATGGAAATGGGAAGTATATTTCACTGGAAAGCCGAGTATATTTTAAAGGAGACTTTTATGTATAAGTTAAAGACTTCAAAAATTTGTTATAAAGAAACGTTTTAGAAAATTTATTACTTTTAAATGTTTAAAGTATATTTTATAATAAAGAGTTTTAAGTTATTTTTAAAATCTAAAGTACGTTTCAAAGAAAATTCTTAAGTATAAGTTAAAGTCCAAAGTATGTTTGGAAAATTATTATTTTTAAATTGTTTAGATTTTAAAGTAAGCATTTTTTTCAAATTTATTATGTAGTAATTATTTAAAGGTTAAATGGGTATTATGTTTTAAAGATAAAGTTAGTTTTATATTTTATGAAGTAGCTTTATTTTAAATATTCTTAAAGTGTATATTTTGATAAAATAAAGTATTAAAGTAGTTTTTAAATTTGAATGTTTTGTTTAAAGTATATTTTATAATATAGTGTTTTAAATTATTTTAAAAATATAAAATGTTTTTACTTGGTGTTTCCAGTGGTAATAAATATTTGGAAATTTATTCCATGAGAGTAGTGTGGTTTGAAAACTGTTTTCGGAAGAATTGAAATGGAAATATATCGTGCGGAGATATTTTGAAGATAATAAATAAATTGAGAAATTATTTATTTTTTTGATGGTTGTTGTGGATGTTAATTGATAGTTAAATAACCGACTATCAATATTGGCCAATGCGCTGATCGTTTCGAAGAGACCGGGATCGTGATTAAATTCTCGAAAACCACTTCGATCCGGTTTGTACGTTTTCATGGGGAAAACGAGTTGAAATCTAAGATGAAGTAGTGCCTTCAGTTCCGTTCGAACCCGGAATGGACTTGTATGGATGAATGCTTTCGAAACATCGTCAGGTGGACGATGGGCATTCTAAGGGATACGTTCTATAAAGGTAACGCTTAGCCTCAAGCCTCATCAACCGGGAATGACTGAAAATCAGGGGTTATGCAGCAAGGCTATGTGGGTAGCACCCATTAGGGTGTGGTCATCCCTGTCTAGATGTCCTTTTATTTCGGCTTAGTGGTGCGGTTGCTGATCCCAACCGTGGGGTGATCTTGCTAGAAATTACCCTTAGGTAAGTTCCGGTCTTGTGTTGCAGGGGATCGAGCGTGGTCCTCGGTACCCTGATCTAGACCAGGTACTGTGACAGGTGGTACCCCAGTGCCTAGTCATTCGTTGGAAATCCAATCTCCCTACGTGCCTGTACGGTTTTGATTGTGCCTAACCATTGCTGAAACGTGAGATGCAAGCATTTCAGCTAGTTTCTATTTTACTTTCTATAGACACTATTATAATATCAGAGGATTTTGATGAAAAGTGTTTTGGCTATCATAAGGTAAAAACTCGACATGTTTATTTGTGGCGTGGTTTTACGAGATGCTTTTGATTTCAAAGGATTTTGAAACTTTAATAATCAAATTGAGTGTGATTTTCTCACGCTGGTATTCCAGACTGACTCGGGTGTTATTTTATTATAATGCTCGGGTCAGACCGAGTATTATAGATTACAGGAAAGGATGCTGTTGAGTTCAGGAGACAAGCTGGATGGCGATACGTACTTCCGTATTTGTTTAAAATATTCTACTGTGTTGTTTTGATGTATAGTCAGATTTGTGAGGACAAGTTGTCATAACTGTCCAATATTGTATTTTTGACTGTGATGTACTCTGATGATGAGGTGTATAAACAAATATATTTTCTTTTGTGTAAAGATCAGTTATTATCTATTATATTTTATTCCGCTGCGATGGTTAGATTTTGATGTTGGTCTTCTACTCTCTTCTTCTATCTCTTTCTTCTTTAACACAAATGGTTCGTATTTCCGTTCTTTTTGAGTTGATTAGTTGGAGATTAATGTCAATTCAAGGGATACGGAACTGCGGGTCATTACACAAATAGACACTTCTTTTGAAAATTTGAATTTTAAATTCTACGGCTACTATGTCGACATGGGGGGATGAGGGATGTCGACATGCCTATGTTATTTTTGAAAATAGATTTTGCTTTAAAATGATTTCTATTCTAAAACTTGTCAAAACAATTTCTAAACTTTGTAAACCATTTTGAATATAATTTAAACTTATAAAAGATTTTTAGAAAGTAATCTTAAAATATAAAATCTATAATATAGAAGTAATATTAAAAACTAAGTATAGATTTCTTTAAAATAAATTTAAAGCTAAAATTTTAAAATCAAGAAATAGTTTTAAAAAACAAGAGATGATTTTGAAATTAATATGATTAAAAATAGTTTTTGAATTAAGGCAAAAATATTTAAATTGATAAAGATGACTTTAAAAAGATAGTTTTGAAAAAATAAATCATTTTGAAAATTTCGTGGATTCCATTCCACTAGAGAAGGTCGTGGGTTCCATCCCACTAAAGAGGTCGTGGGTTCCATCCCACTATTAAAGCGAGAAGGTGGATTCCATTCCACAATTAAAATCCGAATAAAGATTTTAGTGCTATTATGAAGTTTTAACATAAATCTAAACTCTATTACTTATCCTGATATCTTGAACTCTTGATACTCATGATTCTTTATTCTTGATTTCTTCAATCTTGAAATCGTCGGTCTTGAATCTCTATACTTAGTCTTGAATCTTTATACTGTACAGTCTTTGTTCTCTGTACCTGCATATATATATATATATATATATATATATCCTGCATATACATATATATCTAGACAAGAATATTAGTATTTATATTTTATAACAAGTCCTAAGGTTGTTGTCATCCAAACCATCACCTTAGAAACTAACAACCTCCCCTTTTTTGATGATGACAACCTATGTTTATAAAATATGCTCCACCAAACTCTGATTCTTCTCCGACTCTCCCTTATTTCAACAATTCCCCCTTAATCTAAGCCTAACTAACCTATATTATAATTCTCTCCCTTTTTCATCAACAAAAACTAATCCTAAACTACATAACTCCCCTTAAATCTTATACTATAGCACTGTATAGGATAATAACACGGTATAGTAGAATATAAATGAGGCAAATAATAATATGAATAAAATATAGTAAGGTAAATGTGAGAGATATAAAAATTTCAAACATAATTAATTAATATATAAATCATGTTCTTATCAAACCACACCATGTTCAATCATATATTACACACCATATTCAAATCAATCCAAACCATACCAAATCAAATCAAACAATTCAAACCAAATCAAAGTAAATCAAACCACATATGTCAAGTCAAACATTTTTTGGAACTTGAACCCATCCTTCTTCACCAAAGATAGGATCTGCCTTTATAGCATCCCATTCTTCATTATCTTGGTTCAGAGTTCCTTCTGGATTTGCATCAAGTTCTTCTTTGTTAAGGGCTGAGATCATCCATTGAATGGCATCGAAATGCCTTTCTTGTTCTTTTAGCATCTGCATTTGTCTTAATTCTAAGTGACATTAATTACGAAGGATAAAAGTAAGTATGTTCATGAAGGATTTGAGAGTTTCTTCAAGATTCTCACTAGATTATGAATAGAAGAGGCCATTTTTTGATAAAATATGTAGAAATTCAATAGAAAATAAAGATAATTGAAAGAATGCATTTTTCTGGAAGAAACAGGTATTTAAAGAGTTAGAAAGTCATTTGAAATGAAAAGACACAAGGTAGTTATGTTAATTTCAATTTCAAAACAAAAACCATTTTCTGGCCGTTACATGTCGACATAGGGGGTAGAGGGATGTCGACATGCCACTGTTAATTTTGGCAATTTGCTTTGTTTCTTTGTTTTATATACAACTATATATATATAAACTTATATAATATAATAACAAGCATTTCAGAGATATTTTAGAGCTAATAAACAGAAAGAAAGGATTTTCATTGATAAATTTAGTTAACATTACATAAAGGATACATAACATTAACTAAAGAGAGATACAAACTAATACAACATGAAATAAAACTAGTATTAGTTAGAGGATGATGAAGATGATGATAATCCAAGCTTGCGACTCACTTTTCCCAAGAACTTGTTCGTTTTGGTGGAAATCTTGTCCAACTTTTTACTAACGGATTTTTTGAGAATCCGTTGATTTTCTACGATAATCTTTTGGTTCTTAAGAAGCGTTTCGTTGGATGGATTGTTATGAGTGATAGGGTATTCGATGCTTTCCAATGAAGTCTCTTCCCCCTCCTCTCCTTCTTTTTCAATATCCATCTCCTCCCCTTCTTCCTCCTCCTCGTCTTCTTCTTCCATCTCTTCATGAGGCAATCTCTCATCCTTTTCGGCAAGTGTTTCATATGGTTGAAACACAAATGGAATTTTCATTAGAGAGATGTTAGCATGGTTAAACACTTTTCTAGAAACGAACTCCTACCGCTTATAATCAACACCAAAGTAGTTAAAAATTCGAGTGAGTGAATCCCATGATATAAAGTGTTTTCACCTAAAGTAAAATTTTTGGGACGAAGTTCATCCAAAATCACTTTCGCGCAATCAATGTCATAGTGCCCAAAAATAGCAAAAAAAACCTTACAAACTTTTAAAGTAGGGTGATTTAAATTTCCCGATCTTGGAGTTATGGTATGTTGCAAAAGAAGGTTTACAATTCTAGCTTTAGGACAGAAATTTCGGTTTATATACTCAAAGTTATCATCTTTTTCAAAAATGTGATGAAATATCTCATGATCATGTTCATCAATTTAAAAACCCAAAAGATCCATTCCCGTATACTAATAACCAAGAATGTTACCCAACATCTAACTATTGAAAAAAATACGCGTTCCTTTAACGCTACTCCACACTTCCCCTTCGTAAAAACCACGATTCAAATTTGCATAAAACATTTTGACAAGATTCGAATAACAAACAAAATCATTTTGAGAATCATCAATTTAGCTAAGAATTTGATTCTCTTTAAAAAGAACATTGATTTCATAGGAAGAAAAATGATTAAAGCTAGCAAATTTTCCCATATGGACCTTTCCAAAGTTTACATAGCTTATGTAAGCCTTTATAGCTTTCAGATCATTGTAGAGGAACTCTTTGGTGGCCTTGGACAGTCTAACGGTGGATGGAGTGCTTGAGGAAGCCATTTTTGGAGAAAGTAGAGAGCTTGAGAGTTTGAAAGATAGTTTGAATTTTGAAATGAAAGTGAAAAGATAGGATAAAGTTAAGAAAATAAATAGATATCTAGGAGCCATGTTCTCTGGTCAAGAGACACCTTTTCAGAGCTTTGGAGTTGGTGAAAAGGTGGAGGGAAATTCAAAGTTTTGAATTCAAATTTGAATTTCAAGTTTCTGGAGGGTTGTCGACATGGGGGGTAGGGTCATGTTGACATGGGTCCCTTAAATCATGTGACTTATTTTTCTTATTTTATTTAATATATATATATATATCCTATAATCTAATTTATATTTTATCTAAAATAATATTAAATATAATAATACTTTAATGTTAATATTTAAATATTAAAATAATATTATTTTGAAAATCAAAATTTTAAATTCAAACAGCAAGCAATTTCAAAACATTCAAACAATCAAACATTCAAACAAGCAATTTAATCAATATAATTTAAATGCGTATCTATTTTTAGATCCATATTTCCGAGATCATCAGATTCGTGAATAGCGGTAAAGCACAAGTTGGAATTTTCCATCTCTTGATCTTCATCACTAGAGGATGAGTCTGAATCGTCCAATGTTGCAGTATATGCTCTCTTTCTTTTCTTTGACGAATCATTACTTAGAGAAAATTTATTTATACGGATGCGGACAATCTCTTTTTAAGTGGCCTGGCTCATCACAATTGTAGCATCTACCGTTTTTTTGAATTTCATTATTATTCCATAATTCTTGTGATCATTTCTCTTGTAATTGTTCATCTTTCTTTATTTCATAAAATTTCTAAAATTCCTTGTCATCAAGGCTATTTCTTCATCGTTGTCACTGTTTGAGTCTAAACCATCTGTTATTGCATTGAACGCAATTGACTTCTTTTATAAGGCCTTGCTTTCTCTTCTTCCTTGCATTTGTACTTCAAACGACATCAAATTCCCAAACAATTCTTCAATTTTCAAAGTACTAATATCATTAGCCTCTTTAATTGCTAGAGTCTTTTGATCCCATTTCGGAGTGAGTGAATTCAGAATATTTCTAACTTTATCTTCTTCAGAAAAGTTCTTTCCTAATGCAATTAGTGAGTGCACAATGTCTTGAAACCTACTGTACATGTCTGAAATGGACTCATTTGGATTCATCTTGAATAATTGAAACTGATCGGTCAAGGTAGATATTTTGGTCTTTTTAACTTTGCTTGTTCCTTCATGAGTAACTTGCAAAGTTTTCCAGATCTCATATGCAAACTTACAGACAGATACTCTATTAAACTCATTCCTATCAAGTGAACAGAATAGAATATTCATGGCTTGGAATTGTTTTGTGCAATAGTCTTTTGCTCAGCAGTCCACTGTGCAAAATCAGTTGTGGGTTCAATGTACTCGATTTATGTGATATTCTAAGTGTTTAATCCTATTTATTGTAAATAGATTTTCATCCTACAAGCCCAATATGCATAGTTACTGCCATTAAAAAGTGGAGCTCCGGCAGTAGACTGACCCACAACAATTGAACTAGTGATAGTGTTGACATTACCTGTGTTGGTAGCCATTTTAAAACTTTTCAAAAATCAGATTATGATAACTTTGAAAACCAATGCTCTGATACCAAATGTTGGAAATGCGGATTACGGATCTTAAGGCTGGATTAACATTAGAGGGGGGTGAATAGTGTTTAATGGATTTTATGGAATTTTTGAAATCTTTTAAATTTAAACACAAACAGATGCAATTCACAAACACAAAGACAATCACAGAATCAGACACAGATGCAAATAGTAAATAAAAGCAATAGAGGAAAGAACACACCAAAATTTTATACTGGTTCAGAGTTACCCTACATCCAGTCCTATACAATTTCTTATGTAGATTTCTTTTCAAATATAATGTCGATATTACAACCTCGATTTCAAGGCCCCGAGATACACCCTCTTGTCTCCGAGCCAGGCCAAACTCTCTTGATTTAACCAGGCTACACGATCATCTAATTGATTTACGGGCTACAATCACACCCAATTGATTTACGGGCCACAATCACAATGTTTCCAATCACACTTTGATAGAGAGAGACTCGATAACTTCGATCTTCGATTACAAATAATCCTATAACTCTGAATAGCACTGAGATCTTTGAGAGAGAGTGGCAGAGAATCAAACTAGAGAAGATCGAGTTTGATTCACTTAGAATTTCGGCAGAGTTTTGATAAAACTTTTGAAATATAAGAGAATATTTGAGTAGAGAAGGAGTGAAGAAATGAAGAAAAACTAACTTAAAATTCATTAAAAACAACTGGTATTTATAGAAGAACAATGGTCATGTCCATTCGTGAAAGGTTATGAAGAATAGACACTTCTTTTGAAAATTTGAATTTTAAATTCTACGACTACCATGTCGACATGGGGGAATGAGGGATGTCGACATGGCTATGTTATTTTTGAAAATATATTTTGCTTTAAAACGATTTTTATTCTAAACCTTTTCAAAACAATTTCTAAATTTGTAAACCATTTTGAATATAATTTAAACTTATAAAAGAGTTTTAGAAAGTAATCTTAAAATATATAATCTATAATATAAAAGTAATATTGAAAACAAAGTATAGATTTCTTTAAAATATATTAAAGCTAAAATATTAAAATCAAGAAATAGTTTTAAAAAACAAAAGATGATTTTGAAATTAATATGATTAAAAATAGTTTTTGAATTAAGGCTAAAATATTTAAATTGATAGAGATGACTTTAAAAAGATAGTTTTGAAAAAATAAATCATTTTGAAAATTTCGTGGATTCCATTCCACTAGAGAAGGTCGTGGGTTCCATCTCACTAAAGAGGTCGTGGGTTCCATCCCACTAAAGAGGTTGTGGGTTCCATCCCACTGTTAAAGTGAGAAGGTAGATTCTATTCCATAATTAAAATCGAATAAAGATTTTAGTGCTATTATGAAGTTTTAACATAAATCTAGACTCTATTACTTATCTTGATATCTTGAACTCTTGATACTTATGAGTCTTTGGTCTTGATTTCTTCAATCTTGAAATCGTCGATCTTGAATCTCGATACTCAGTCTTGAATCTTTACACTGTACAGTCTTCATTCTCAGTACCTGCACATATATATATCCTGCATATACATATATATCTAGACAAGAATATTAATATTTATATGTTATAACAAGTCCTAAGGTTGTTGTCATCAAAACCATCATTTTAGTTACTAACAATGATCTCCACATTTATTGTGTTTGTTTATTTCTTAAAGAACTGGAGCTAAGTTAACCAAAAATTCATCGATTCAGTCTTGAAGAGACCAGGGTCTGTAAGTGTTTTACTTATCAAAAACCACTTCAAGACTGAGACACATGTACTGTCTCTTGGAAGTGGATCTGTTCGAGATGTTAGAATCCATGTAGAGGTTCGTGATCTGTTCGAGATGGTGGAATCCATTTATGGATTCGTGATCAGTTCGAGTTGTGGCTAATGTGTTGAGATGCTGAATGTGACTTCACCATCGCTATATGACTAAAGACATAGTGGGCTGCTCAATCTGGCTGTTTAGCTAACCCATGGGAGGTACATCAACTCCATATCTAAGGATGCAGTCGATATGTGAGGCCCAGAGGGGTTGATGATACTTGCTTCCATATGGTTCATGAAAATGTTCGGGCGTGGGCCAATTGTGTTTTGCTTATGATATATTTTATTTAGAGATATACGATACTCGAAAGGTAATTTTTTATCCTTGTCATGGAGATCCACTTCTATTTTTAAGTTGAAGTTGTCCCCGTGGAAAATCCATATGAAAACACGCCTTAGCGGTTTTGATTTCATACCTATCAATATTGTTGTGTTATGAGATGCAAGCGGCACAACTATTTTTTGATTTATATCCTTCACTATAGAAATTATCTATTATATCACAATATGTACTTACCATGTGGTGATTCTTTGAGAGGATAATCATTACAACATTCTATATGGTCTCAAAAGTATTGTTATATGCTAGCTATATATTTCTTAAGTTTCTCACACCAGACTTATATCTGACCCATGGTTTTATTTTTTCCTTATTTTTATGGATGCTCTTTCGAGCCGTATGAGAAAGGAAGGTTTTTAATGATGTTTATTGAGCTCTTGGAGATGAGCTAGATGTTTTACCTACCATTGTATTTATTTCTATTGCATTACTTTATGTATATATTTTTGCTATTATAAGGACATGATGCAATAACTGTCCAAGATGATGATAATACTTTGATTAGTAACTCTGAAATGCTATGTATATTAGAGTCGCTCTGTGTGCTATCTTTTGATATTATATATTATCATTACGCATGTGAGATTCTGATGTTATTGTTCCCCTCTTTCTTGTTCGTTTTATTTTCCTCCTTTTCTTTACCGTAACATTCTGTCTTTTCGACACTTGGTTGTTCGGCACGTAAATACCATTGATGTATTAGTGTCAATATTCGGAGGTCGAAAAGGCCACTCATTATAATTTAGTATCAGAGCTGAAGGTTAAGCGAGAACCTTGGCTTTAGTTGAGTATAAATCATTAAGAGATAAGATATGGATTGCCCTAGCATGAGTTGAGGGTATTATATATATGAGAGCATATATGTATTTGTTATATATTAGTAATATATAAGTATAGGTTGATAGTGTAGTTGATTAATGTAGGGATTAATGGTGTCCATTTATCCCTCATTTATTAACTAAATCATGCTCGACCAGTTTACGAGCATTGATTATTATTTGATGTTGTTTTTTGTTTAACTAGTTTATAAGTAATTTTCCCTTTTTATTACATGGATTGGGTAGATGATAATCATAGGAATATTTAAATGAACACCTTATGAATTAAGTTTCATAGTTTGACTATAAGGCGTTCAGTAATAATGTTGGGTTAGAGGTTAACTTTAATAAAAGAAGTTTATTATAATCTGAAACAAAACACAAAATATTTTGGAATAACTAATTGTGAAATGATTTTATATAAGAAAGTAAATTAATATAAAATGTTTTATAAAGTATGGTTTATAAATAAAAAAGGATTTAAATTAAGAATTTGAGAACTTAATTCCTGGTATTTCTGAAAATTGTTTTTTAGGTTTTAGAGAAAATAATAATAGTATTATTTAAAAGTATTTATAAATAGAAGTATTTTAAAAGGATTTTAAAGAAGATAGAAAGTACTAAACTCACTTTTTTTGTTGGAAAATAATTCTAGTGATAATTGAAGCATCATTGACGCTCATTTTTGAGTTTCAAAGTAGGGGATGCGCTTATAGTAGTTTGCTATAGAATTGTTTTGGTAAAACAGATTTTGATTTAAATGTCGAAAGTATGATTTGATATACAAAAGTTATAAGTATATATTATTATTTCAAAATGATTTGAAATAAAAACCAATGTTTAGTTCTAAAGTTTTCTTTAAAGAAATTTGTTATTGAAATAAAAGTTGAGCTTATTTATAACTCTTAGTTGAAAAGATAGTAAGCTAAAACAAGTGTAAAATTATTGAACATCCTTGAAAAAGAAATATAAATATTTTGTATATACTATTAAGATTAATAGAGTATTTTACGAGTAATGAACTTAAGTCCTGGAATGCTTTAAATGAAATTAAATTTTAGTGAAATGTTTTATAAATAAAGACACGTCTTTATAAAATGTTTGTAAACTTAAGGAATGTTTTATGAAACATTTCATGAATGATTTTAATATTAAATGAGAAATACTATATGAAAAAAAGGATGAATGTGATTAAAAATGTAAAGTAATTGGTGTAGTTAAGAAACCAATGGAATAAAGTCGTAAGTTGTACATAGATCGTTTTATTTACATGACTGTTCTAGATCTCGGAATCAAGTACATGATTTCTAGGTAGTTTACACTAGTCCGAATAAGGAGTTTTTAATAGATTCTTAATGGCAAACACTTGATATCGATTCTTGATATGATCTTGGGGTTTTCTATCATAATATATAGCTATGTAAGGAAAACAGAGGTTTCTAATCTATGAACCTGGCCGGAGTCTGCACTAGAGAGGTCAAGTGATCTATACTGGTTTGAAAGTGAAATTTAAATAATCGAGCAAGTGATCAGATTTGATATTACATATAGATGATCTATGTACATTGTATAGGCTTTGGTACAATTGAATGCCAAGTTTCGGTTGCTTATGGAGAGTTTGGGGAACGACTATTCGAATTGTTTGAGGTGGCATGAACAATCGACTAAGTAATGACCTTAGGCTATCGAGCGTAAGGTATGCTTAGTAGAATGTTGATCGTCCTTGTGCGATAAGAAGATTTCTAAACCTGGGTAAACTGTAAGCTGTATTTGCTAATGGTCGTGAGTACTGTTAAGTAGTGTTATGTGATTTTTTTCTCTTGGTTACTTGTGTTGGAATTTCAAGGATGAAATATTGTAAGTGAGGGAGAATGTAACGTCCTAGACTTTCGGACACTTCGCATTTAAATATCCGAATTGTTTAAATATTTGAATATTGGATTTAATGTGAATAAATGTGATTTTATAACCATGTTAACCACCTTTTTAAATTAATAAATAATGAAAGAAAATTTGTTATTGAAATTTATTTACAAA
This sequence comes from Allium fistulosum, assembly GCA_030737815.1. Taxonomy (NCBI): domain Eukaryota; kingdom Viridiplantae; phylum Streptophyta; class Magnoliopsida; order Asparagales; family Amaryllidaceae; genus Allium; species Allium fistulosum. The sequence goes on along the minus strand of CM060904.1, from coordinate 169,012,731 downwards.
AATAAATAGTTCGAAGAAATATCGATAATGTGGCCGAAAATCATTTTATCGATGAAACGACATCAAAACATTGTGAAATTATCATCCCGGGACACTATCTCAGATTACGATGAAACTAGTGCCATCGGGACCAAAATAATGCGGTGATGTACGTCGACGAGTTTTGTGGCAATCGGATGTACTATGTAATCGTACGAGCTCGAAACGTGTTGCGATTTACTTGAGAAATTAAATATAATATATATTTTATAATAAATAGAATAGAAACACAATATTTGGTTTTATCATGAACTTCCAAAATTGCCCTTACATGCAAAATGAGGTCACGAGTTCGAATCCCACTCCGAGCAAACAATAATATTTATTTTCAACTGGAAAATTTGATACATAGATAAAATCATAAATTCAAATCTAAACCTTTAGAAAAATTTCATTATTAGTTTTTCCTTATATTACTCAATTTATTCTTATTAAAACTGTACATAAAATTAAATTTAATAACTTCAAATCTTTATGCAAAGGTATTTTATCTGCATGTGCACTGCACGTATCGAAAAGTCTCATTATTATATAATCACACTCACCACACTTTGATAATTTAGTTTTTCCCTCTTTCTTTTCCTCTCTTCCTCCTCCTTTAGTAAAACAAAGAGAGCAGCCTCCTTTCATGAATTAAATCGGGAGCTACGAGCAACGAGAGTGGCTGACGTTGGATTCGTTGTACTCGAGGAAGCAAGGACTTCAAATCTATATAGCCGTTGGAGGGTGCATCTATAGTTGAGGTGATCGACATTTTTATGGTTGCGGATAGGATTTTGATTCGACGTTGATTAAAGCGGAGTTAGGCGAAGTGGTGGACGTCGTTGTGTTTCTCATGGTGGAGTGCTCCTCCCTGCACCGTTCATTTTATGTCTGATCGACTTAAGGGGGTGCGACATTTGGCTACAGTGAGAGAGGAGAGTAGATCGCATTTGCCATAGGGGTGCCAAGCCTCATGTGGATGGGTGCGTTGCATAGAGCTTGCGAAGAGAAGCACATAGGAATTGATAGTGTGGTGATTTGTCAAGTTGTGGTGGAGATAAGAGGAGAGAGGGTGTGCGTGTTTTGGGTTTGTGCACGAATTTGGGTTATGCGTGTATATGGTGTTGATTTGGGGAAGAAAGGCGATGGGAATTTTTGATGTAATTAGTAAATCGATTAAGGTTAATTAATAAATTAAGTTTCTCGTTTCTCTTATAAAATTTGTATCTTTTACATATGAGGCCAATCGAGACACCAACTTCCCCGTTGCACTCTTAGTGAGATTATCTATATCTTGGTTTGGCATAGACTTGAGCGAGGTTACTCACCATTTAATTTGTGCATATGTGATATAATGTTTGATTGTTGAAAATATAATTTAAAATAGTGAACAATGCAAGTTATTATTTTTAGACCCCTCCTTGCTTTGGAAAACAAGTGGCAACATTATATGCAGTATAGTCTCTGATGCAGCAGTGGAAATAACAAAATGATGATTCTGTGAAAGTAGCAATCGATGGAATGAAGAATACTGAATGGCCCAAATTCGTTGATCCGAAGATACCGAATTCTAGCTATCTTCGTCACGTTGATCGCGCACGATACCGTGAATGAAGATCTGCAATTCTTCAGACGTTGATCAAGCGCACTTGATACCGTGAATTGGCTTCTACGATCGTTGATTCGAGCGCACTCGAATGCCGAAAGAGGAGATAGGAGATTACACTCAACTACCAATTTAGTGAAATTACAAAGCTAACAAAACAAAAGTTTTATTCAAAATAACCAACCTTTACAAATGACACCATCCGCCTATTTATAGGCTTTACAACACACACAACAGAAATTTGTACAACACTTAGGTCGTCCACAACCTAATACAGACATGACCTATGACCTAAAAAATACAATGCACACGACCTACGACTTAAAGGAAAATACAAACACATTACAACACAGTATCAATGACATAAGAACGTAATACAAGACAGCGACTTAAGGTCATAAGCTTCCACGTCATAAGATCTTCACGCGACTTAAGTTTCAGCATCCAGTAGCGACCTAAGGAACCTTGGCAGCGACCTAAAAATATAGCTTGGTAAAGTTAGGTCGTTCAAGCGACCTAAAAATAAGGCGGCTTCTTGTTAGGTCGTTGGCGACCTATAACCTTTGCGACATATGAACTCTGCGACCTAACTGATTGACATAGCTTGTTAGCTCGTGAGCGACCTAATGTATGAAGTGGTATTGTTGAGCGACCTAGTATAGGTCGTAGTCTTTTAGGTCGTAACCTTTTAGGTCGCAGCTTGTAGATCGAGTTAAGTCGCAATTCCTTATCTCGTGACTCGTTAGGTCGTTGGCGACCTAAGTTAGCTCGTTGGGTTTCGTTTGAGCGACCTAAGTCTTCACGCGACCTAAGAATTAGCTGGTTAGGTCGTAACTCATTTAGGTCGTTGTTTGTTAGCTCGCTTGGCGACTTGTCATAGGTCGCTGGCCTGCTCTTTCTTGTATCATTCTCCCCCCGTTAGGTCGTATGCGACTTATCGTCTTCTTAGGTCGTCCGCGACCTAAGACTTGTGGCTCGATAGGTTGTGAACAACTCAAGAATTGGATAGGTCGCTCGCGACCTATCTCTTCACCATTCTGGGCTGCATCATCCTTTCCCTGTTGGAAGAAATTCATCCTCGAATTTAACAGTTCTTCGTCTTCGATACTCTGATCCTCGTGAATTGGAACCAAGTGTTTGATATTGTCAATATTACCCATAAGATGATGATCCATTAAGCTCATCTTACGATCATTCTCACAAATTGTCTTCATAATTTCCAAACGACTCATTCCTCCAGCATCTAGTTTATTGTACGTACCAACGAGAAATCATTCAACCCCTTTTCTTATTGACGGTCCCAAACAAAACGTTGTAACCAACTGTATGGTATGATCACGTCCCTCGTGTCTTTTTACATACATGTCTTTGATAACTTTTATTTGCCAACTGCGATCAGGAGTATACAACTACCTTCCTTTGAATAGTAACCCATCAGCCAATCTTCTCAACTCTACCTGCTTGGTCGGATACATCTGGTTACGTGGCATATATGATACAATAGCACTTGACACTTGATTAACATGATGTACGTTTCCCCGTGGTAGTATTTCCTTGGTCAACTCATCAGGAATTACCTCTTCACAATAATTCACCATCGACTTAACCTCCTCAGAAGTCTCGAGATCTTTACTGGTTTCATTCCCTTTCAACACAAACACTTCCGCTCTATTCTCCACTTCTTTAACCAACTCTTCTGTAGATAATAGACTAATCGAATCCACCTTCTTCACTGATAAATTACCCCCTTCATCTCTTGACACACTTTCTTCATCCTCCTCAAACCTCGCTGGTTGTGAATTTTCAACTTCATGTTCATCAAGCTTTGTTGGTTGAAAATCATCAACTTCCTTTTTATCTAACTTCGCGGATTGCAAGTAATCAACTTTATGGTCATCAATCTTCACGGGTGGAGAAGAGTCTACTTTATCTTCCACTTCAACACTACCTTTCTCTTCTTCAACAAATTCTTTCGAAGATATTAAATTAGTTGCTTCCACTTTCTTCTCTGGCTTGTAGTCACTTTGTTCACACTTCTTAAGAACTAAGGTAATCTTGGTTCTTTCGAACATGAAACTGTAGCTGTTGGCGTGACTATTATGTTGTACAACTCGATCAGACTGCCATGGACTTCCCAATAGTAGGTGACACACATCCATATCAACCACATCACACCATATATCATCTTTGTACCTTTTCCCAATAGAAAATGTAACCAATGTTCGTCTTCCCACCGTCACTTCTTCCCCTTCCTTTATCCATGCCAGTTTATACGGTCTAGGGTGTTTTTCAGTCTTCAACCCTAACTTCATAACGGCTTCTTCAGAGATAAGGTTATCGCAACTTTCCGCATCAATAACGAATTTACAAACCTTTCCCAAGATAGTACATGTAGACTGAAAAATATTGTCCCTTAGCCAAATAGAATCATTCTCATGCTTTGGCAAATTACACCCTTCGTCTTTATGACCACGTATGTTTCTATGATCATGCAAATCTCTTCTACTCGATCTTTTGTCATCACGACATGGTTCATTGTCAAACTCACGTGGAGTTCTTCTCTCTTCTTCTCTGTACCCATGGTGATCTCGTCTCATTGAAATTGATGATTCCCTTTTATCTTGATAAGTTTGTGGCGACACCCTTCTTGCTTCCGTAATCAATGGCGAAATTCTGTTTCCTCTATGGTTCAAGACTGGTGACCTTCTTCTTTGACTTTGATTCAAATCCATCATCAACTTCTCCAACTTTCCAAAACCTTTATTGAATTTCTCTTCGAGGTTATCACTAATTCGTTGCTCTTTTGCCTCAGCATCTTCTCTTTGATACAAATCTGCAACATTCTGATGACGATTAGCTCTTCTCGGATGCATTGTTGAATCAAACAATCTCCAACTAACTTTAACTTGGATTCAACTTAACTTCAACACTTTAACTCGGCCTTGATCTACAAATTGATGCACGGCTTCAACTAGCTCTCGGATCTAACACTGATAGGCTCGATTGAAATTGAACAAACACTTCTCTTTGATCCAACAGGCTCGTCTTAGCTATGATTGGCTAAGTCTTGCCCTGATACCTAATGATGCAGCAGCGGAAATAACAAAATGATGATTCTGTGAAAGTAGCAATCGATGGAATGAAGAATACTGAATGGCCCAAATTCGTTGATCCGAAGATACCGAATTCTAGCTATCTTCGTCACGTTGATCGCGCACGATACCGTGAATGAAGATCTGCAATTCTTCAGACGTTGATCAAGCGCACTTGATACCGTGAATTGGCTTCTACGATCGTTGATTCGAGCGCACTCGAATGCCGAAAGAGGAGATAGGAGATTACACTCAACTACCAATTTAGTGAAAGCACAAAGCTAACAAAACAAAAGTTTTATTCAAAATCAACCAACCTTTACAAATGACACCATCCGCCTATTTATAGGCTTTACAACACACACAACAGAAATTTGTACAACACTTAGGTCGACCACGACCTAATACAGACACGACCTATGACCTAAAAAATACAATGCACACGACCTACGACTTAAAGGAAAATACAAACACATTACAACACAGTATCAATGACATAAGAACGTAATACAAGACAGCGACTTAAGGTCATAAGCTTCCACGTCATAAGATCTTCACGCGACTTAAGTTTCAGCATCCAGTAGCGACCTAAGGAACCTTGGCAGCGACCTAAAAATATAGCTCGGTAAAGTTAGGTCGTTCAAGCGACCTAAAAATAAGGCGGCTTCTTGTTAGGTCGTTGGCGACCTAAAACCTTTGCGACATATGAACTCTACGACCTAACTGATTGACATAGCTCGTTAGCTCGTGAGTGACCTAATGTATGAAGTGGTATTGTTGAGCGACCTAGTATAGGTCGTAGTATTTTAGGTCGTAACCTTTTAGGTTGCAACTTGTAGATCGAGTTAAGTCGCAATTCCTTATCTCGTGACTCGTTAGGTCGTTGGCGACCTAAGTTAGGTCGTTGGGTTTTGTTTGAGCGACCTAAGTCTTCACGCGACCTAAGAATTAGCTGGTTAGGTCATAACTCATTTATGTCGTTGTTTGTTAGCTCGCTTGGCGACTTGTCATAGGTCGCTGGCCTGCTCTTTCTTGTATCATTCTCCCCCCCGTTAGGTCGTATGCGACTTATCGTCTTCTTAGGTCGTCCGCGACCTAAGACTTGTGGCTCGTTAGGTTGTGAACGACTCAAGAATTGGATAGGTCGCTCGCGACCTATCTCTTCACCATTCTGGGCTGCATCAGTCTCTCTTACAACCGTCTATTGCAAGACTTGATGTTTACATATTTGAAATGTTGTATGTGAAGTTAAAATGTATTGTGAATGTTTGAAGCAAAATGGTCGCTATAAACGCACTTTGAAATTCCTTGTAATAAACGTATGTTAATTTGGTTAAAATGTGAATATATTGTAAAAGTGTATATTTGATAGTTCTCTACACATGTTTTGGTATGTCAACTAAGTTGTGAAAGTTAGAAGCGAAAAGGTCGCTATAGATGCACTTTGGAAATGCGTTGTGTTCGATGATATTTAAAGTCAACTTTAAAAGACATCCTAGGGGCTTTTTGGTTTTTTAATAAGTACTATAAGTATATTTATTACTGGAAAATATCGAAGTTTAAATATATTTTTAATAATTATTTATGAATTTTTAAAGAAAGGGTTTAAATTACAAAACATGCTTTTTATGGTTTTTAAATAAATTATAAAATAAGTATTTTTAATATTTAAAATAAATGTTTTAAACAGTATTTAAGTATTTTTAAATATACATAGTTTTTGAAAATTGGTTAAAGGTTTTAATCAAGTATTAAAAAGCTTATGTAATATAATATCATTTAAATTGCTTTAGAATTGTATTAATTATATTAGCTTATAAATAAATTTGTAACGATCCGTATTTTTTAGCTATTTTAAATTATTAAATTTAATGTAATTATTAAATAAAAATGGTTAAAAATTTAAGATTTAATAATTTTGAATGTAAGTATTGGACATGAACCTGATTAAAATTTTGAAATAAACTAATTTTGAAGTTTTGGCGATAACGAGATTGAAATGAACTTATATATATATGTGGGTTTATAATCAATGACTGAAGTTGAATAATAATTTTGAATTATTTAGATAGAAATAAAATGATTTTGATAACTAGAATTCATTTAAAATCCAATATTGAAATTTGTTGGATATTGAACAATTAAATTGTTTAAAATTTAATATTATAAATTATGTGAATAATTGAATTCTAAATTTAAAGTGGTATCGGAAGTTGATGTAAACTTTATTTAAACAACAATGAAAATTATTAATATTTAAATTGGATTTAAAAATGAATAATTAGAAATTGGAATTTTATATTATAATCGAGACGTAAAAAATGGCGATCTGGGGCATAGTCTTGGATTTTGACAGAACCAGTTCCATTGGGTCCGTAATAGTGTGTTATTATCGGATTTCAAATTCCGTAACGTTTGGTGTTACCGTTTGGCCGTACGAGATAAAAACGTGTTGAATTTAATATCGATAATTTAATATTATAATTGGGTCCAAAAAGCTATCTTCCGCATAAGATCGAATTAGGCCCCAAAACATGTTACATTGGGTTTGAAATGGGGGTAAAACATTATAGATGCCTGGCGGCAAACTTTGATTGGAGTTCGTTCGGAAAAAGTTGAAAATAATAATAAAATAATATGCTCAGTTTTATAAATACGCTTGCACAGTAGAAATCTAACCATAGTTTTTGCCGCCGCCGTTTCTTATTATTAATGTCCGATAATTGATCTCCTCTCCCCTCAAATTTCTCCACATCCACGCACAATTAGAGAAATCTCTCAACTAGGAAATCGAAGAGCTCGTCGAGCTCTCCATATCCAACGGTGGTGATGCGTTCTCGTGCAAAGATGTGGCGTCAATTTCTGTTAGAAGCATGCGCATTCGAGTGCAATTTCTTAGGCGAGTATAGGGCCGAATTTCGAATGGCTTTGGCCGAAGCTGGAGGTTGTGGAGGGCTTCGAAATGGCGTCGCCTGATCGTTGTCTCAGCGATCGTGGTGGGTGCGATCATCATGGATCGAATGGCAGTGATGGGTTACCTTGCTTGTGTGTTACCTAGGATACGAACAAAGAAGAAAGGGTTTCACGTGCGGCCAAGATCTTTAGGGGCAACAGCCAGATTTTGTTGGTAAAAAAAAAAAAAATTTGTTTTTACAAATTGTATGTAAACTTATAAATTGTATATCTTGGTCATACGAGGTCGGAATTGGATGAAACAAGATGCGTTGGAATCGTGGCGATGAGCACTAGGACATGGAAAAGATTTGGAGTTGTTTGGAGCTATACAAAGTTTTAGGTTAAATCAAACGTCGTTCGATTTGATTTAAAATTGATAACTCAAGGTGAGTGTTTTATATTGCTCACAACGAACTAGAATATTTTTGTGCTAGTTAAACTTGATATTATGAAGTGATATAAATTTTATTGGTCGTTATTTGATAAATTTAATTGTCATCTAGATTGTCATTGAATTAACTGTTAAAAATTAAAATTGACAGTCAAATTGAAATTGGGATCTAATTGCCAGTAAATTACCTGATATTGACAACTATGAAATTGCTGTGAATTATATTGACGGTTTGGATGATTGATTGTGATAGATGCCAATTGATTGATATTTGGATGTTTGGATGTTTATTTGTTTATATATATCCTGTTATCACCCTGGATATTATTTATGGTATATAAACTGTAAATTTAATTATTTCGAATAAATTAAGAAATATGTTGAAATGATATATACCTATGACATCGTGATTTGGATTGAAATGATATACATCCATTCCTGAAATTAAATTGAAATAACTGATCACTTGGTCATAGGATAGAAAATTATATACGGACACCGGATTGGTTAAATGATTTTAAAATCTTTGATTTGAAATTATTTAAATGGTTTTGATTTAAAAGAAATAAAAATCAATTTATAGAAATCGAATTAATCACGATCGAGTTTGAAATGTTGAAATAAATTATGGTTAAAAGTAATTGTTAAATAATTAAAGTTGAGATTTTGGAGTTAAAATCGGAATATGATTGAAATTCATAAATTGAATTGTTTTTTAAAGATTGAACTTTTACTCGAACTTTGAATATTAATAAGTAAAAGTAATATAAAAAGATATTTCAAAATTGAGCTCGGAATGTAATTATATTTGAAAATTGGATTTTAAATTTAATATTGAATTTAAATTTAATTTACGCGACTTAAATCGATATTTTGAAAATTGAACTCGAATTTATATAAATCGAAATGATTTGAAAATTTTGAGAATTGTATTGAAATCAATTCAAATTGGAATTGATTGAATTAATTGGAATTGAGGTCGAAATTGAAATTGATTTGAATATAAATGGGAATCAAAGTTAATTTGAATTGAGAAGTTGGAATTTGATCGGTTTGACTTTGAAACTATTTTCAAATAAATTATTTTAGTATAAACTATTTAAAATCTATATTCTTTAAATATTTAAATTATTTTGGTTTTCCAAATTATTTTACCATGTAAACCATTTTAACATTTAAACTATTTTTAACTATTTTAACCATTCAAACTATTTTTAACCATTTAAACTATTTTAATTATTTAAACTATTTTAAAATTATTCAAACTATTTTTCAAAATTTCAAACTGGTCAAAGGTGGAATGTTTATTTTTAAATCATGGATTTAAATAAGAATCAAGTTAAATGAAGTTATAAACCAAACTGAAATTCGGAAAATTTTTGGAACTGAAATTGAGATATTAAGGCGAAAATGATTTGGAATTGAAATTATAAGTATGATGATTTCCAAATGGATTTGGTTTTGGAGCGAATATGATATTTTGATATTAAGTATGAACTGTTTTCGAAATGTAAAAGAACTAACCGGTGTGTAAAACGACGTTTGGTTGTTAAAGAGACCGGGGCCGAATATGGACATACTCTCTGTCGATACCGGAACCACTTTAACAACTGTGTACGCGGAGGAGACTCCAGAACGAAGTGGTTGGATTTGGTGACAGTTGCTGGATTTGAAGAAAGAGAACGATGATGGATAGACCCCGACACTTGTGCCAATTTGAAATGACTAAAACAGGACGGCTTGACAGGGCCAAGTGGGCTAATTACCTCGAGCGGACATCCGTTCTTCGATTTTCTTGGACTCGGTCCATATTATTACTCTTATTGTTGGTTTCGATTGGTGCACCTTGATTTGGGATAGCCTCCCTTTGAATCGATAGGGGATGGATGGACGCGGTGGGCGGTCATAGCTATGACGCATTACCACCAGCCCTGCGACCCAAACTGGTAGTATCCTACCTTGGGCATTGCCACACGCGCCTTGTCATACTTTTATCCCTATATGAGACCCATATGATTTTGGTTTAGTGTTGTCATATCACGGTGCATCCCTATCCACCGACCATTTACTGGTGCTTTATATGCAAACTGTACGACAATGCTTAAAACGCGTTAAGGGGGATCATTGTAAAGCCTTAATGCTAAGAAAAATATTAATTTTACTGACTATACATTATATATATAGCGTATTCTACTACATATAGATATCTTGACGGATCCTTAAGAGATGGAAAATCCCGTAACATCTCTCAAGTTATTGCACGCACGTTATACACTGGATAGGAGATGTGAAAACACATAAACATCTCTAACGCCGTGACACTCATATTTTATATGAGATATTACATAAGGATATTTTAGTCCTAACTCGAGTGTTTTGTCCTTTTCATTACGCTTAGGTCAGTCTTGAGTTTTTCAGCTTATTGAAGATTTAGTCTGGAGGATGAAGACGAAGATTTGGTACATCACTACTATTATTATCCCTGCATCATGTTGTCTGCTGCATTATTTATTTATGTCTGATGTATATATATCACTCTGATAAATGTTGCACAGATTACAATCTAATGTATTATATAAACAGCTTCATGAACTGTTTATTTGATTATTATATTTCATCGTTCCACTGCGAGATTCTATGTTTGTTTTCTTCTTCTTTTATCTTGTTTCTTATTTACCCCATTAAAAATCCTCCCTTTTGAATGGTTTGAGTTGACATGTGTGGTTTATTGTCGATTTAAACTGTCTAAAAAGGTGGTTCGTTACAGTTGGTATCAGTGCTTTGGTTTAGCGATAACTTAGCTTTGTGGGGTAACTCATTAGAGATAGGGTCAGTATCACCCTAGAATGAGTTTGAGTGTATTAATAGATATGTGCGCGTATTTGTTAGTGAATATAAAAAATTGTTTTATATTGTGTTGCTTGATTTGTTGAGTGGCTTATGGGTTTTGGTCAATACGAGTAATTAATGTTATTGATAGGGATCTCTAAACACTTGGACAGAACAATTCGACATAATATCATTTTGAAATGGGATAAATGAAATAATTTTACCCTAATTATATTTTATATATAAAGGAATAATTTTCAGAAATTATTATGTTATATATATAGTGTGAATAGGTTGTTAGAAATGATAATATTAATTATTATCATTTATTGTTTGATTAGTCAATACTCCTAAATTATTAGCTATTATATCATTATAAGAAAATGAAATTGTATAAATGTGATTTGTAAAATATAATTTGCAAGTAAAATGATTATAAAAATTGAGAATTTGAGAAATTTAAATTCCGATGTTTCTGAAAATGGTTTCAAGGTTTGAAAAATAATATCAGTATTGTTTAAAGTATATACAAATACAAATTGTTTTCAAACAAAATTTTTAAAGGAATGAATTCAATACTCTCCTCTTATGTCGTTGGAAAATAATTTCGGTGATGGCTGCGCAACATCATTGGCGTTCATTTTCGAGTCTTAAAGTGGGGGAGACTTCTGAGAAGCTTTACTTCGAAATTGTTTTGATAAACAGATTTTGGTTTAAATTCCAAAAGTATGATTTGATACGTAAAAGATATAAGTGTATATACTAATTTCAAATGATTTGAAATGAACCGGGTATTTAAAAAATTTCTAAGTTTTGTTAATTAGTATTCTTCAAATTATTTGAATGAAATGAAATTTTGAATAACCAGAACTTATATAAAATAAGGGATTAAGAAATCTAAGCTATAAATGTTTGAAAAACTTTAGAGTTGAAGTTGTAACTCTTAAATTGAAAGTAAACGGAATTTTAAACAAGTTAAAATAGTGGACATTCTAATTAAGTAAAATGATTCTGATAAATTTGTATAGTACCGAATTGCAATCTAAAAACATATAATTAGACTTGCCAGGTGTTAAAAGTAAAATAATGATTTGGATTTGTAATGGGATATTATACAAGTAAACAAACTTAAAAGTAATTAATATGTATATAAATAGAAATTTAGTGGTAATAATAAATATTATATACTTAAATTTGTGGATTATGAAATGATTAATTACTAAATGGAATAAGTAAGTGAGCTTAAGAAAGTAGACAAATGAATCAAATAATATCTTTGTAAATGGGTTATAGAATTAAATATGAATTTGCAAAGAAATGGTGAAATTGAACTTGTAAATTTTGAGATAATTATAAAACTTTAATAAAGTCCAACTTCTTATATATGACTTTTATAAGATGATTAATAAACTAAAGTGATAATTAATAAAATGTTTCACAAATAAATCTGTTATTAAAGGTAATTATGAAAATGAATGTGAATGAAAAGAATTTGGTGTAACTAAGAATCAATTGGAATAAATACGTAAGTTGTATGTATATTATTTTATTCGCATAACAATTTGATCCAGATTCGAGCATAGAATTCGGGATAATTTATATCGATCCAAATTAGAATTTCTTACTCGATTCTCGACGGCGAACCTTGGATATGGATTTTTGACATGATTCTCGAATTCTCTATCATAGTATATGGCTATGCAAGGAGAATAACAGTTTCTGATCAAGGAACCAAATCTGAGTCCGCTCTAGAGAGTCGTGTGAACGATACTAGTTCGGAAGTGAAATTGTGTGATCGAGTGAATGATCAAATTTGATATTGCATATAGATGATATATGTACCTCGTATAGACTTAAGTAAAGTAAATATTGGAAATTGGAAATGCAAAATATAAAATGATTTTAAATTGTATGATTGGATATCATTGGTAAATAAAATGCAGGTATCTAAAAAAATCAAGAAAAGTTTGGATTGCTCGACAAAAAGGTACGCATTTATTTTGTCACTGGATTTCATGGTTTTATGATTGAGCCACTTGGCTTTTGTTTTCTTTTGTTGGTTTGGGGCCCGTAGAGGTGTTTTGTAGTAGTTCCGATCGAGCCGCGCAAAGGAGACTCTGCCGAAATTTTCCATAAATCCGGGTGTTAGAAAATTTTTGAAGTTTACAATTTTATAACTTGTTTTGATAACTAACTTGTAAATTCCATAAGCCGATTGGAGTAGCGTAGTAGAAACGTAGTAAAGGTTTTATAAATGAAATTTTATTGTTTTATGAGTTGATAATTTTGAATAAAATATATCAAATGCAAAATTCTTTACTTAGCGTCTTTTCGAGGACGAAAAGTTTTGAGTGGGGAAGATTGTAATGACCCGTATTTTTTAGCTATTTTAAATTATTAAATTTAATGTAATTATTAAATAAAAATGGTTAAAATTTTAAGATTTAGTAATTTTGAATGTAAGTATTGGATATGAACTTGATTAAAATTTTGAAATAAACTAATTTAGAAGTTTTGGCGATAACGAGATTGAAATGAACTTATATATATAAGTGGGTTTATAATCAATAACCGAGGTTGAATAATAATTATGAATTATTTAGATAGAAATAAAATGATTTTGATAACTATAATTCATTTAAAATCCAATATTGAAATTTGTTCAATATTGAACAATTAAATTTTTTAAAATTTAATATTGTAAATTATGTGAATAATTGAATTCTAAATTTAATATGATTGAAAGTGATATCGGAAGTTGATGTAAGCTTTATTTAAACAACAATGAAGATTGTTAATATTTAAATTGGATTTAAAAATTAATAATTAGAAATTGGAAATTTTATATTATAATCGAGACGTAAAAAATAGCGATCTAGGGCTTAGTCTCGGATTTCGACGAAACTAGTTCCATTGGGTCCATAATAGTGTGTTATTATCGAATTTCAAATTTCGTAATGTTTGGTGTTACCGTTTGGCCGTACGAGATAAAAATGTGTTGAATTTAATATCGATAATTTAATATTATAATTAGGTCCAAAAAGCTATCTTCCGCATACGATCGAATTAGGCCCCCCGAAACATGTTCCATTATGTTCGGAATAGGAGTAAAATAATATAAACGCCTAGCGGCACGCTTCGTTTGGAGTTCGTCTGGAAAAAAAATGAAAATAATAATAAAATAATATTAATGGCCGATAATTGATCTCCTCTCCCCTCAAATTTCTCCACATCCTCGCACAATTAGAGAAATCTCCCAACTAGGAAATCGAAGAGCTCGCCGAGCTCACCATATCCAACGGTGGTGATGGATTCTTGTGCAAAGATGTGGCTGCAATTCCTGTTAAAAGCACGCGCGTTCAAGTGCGATTTTTGAGGTGAGTAGAGGGCTGAGTTTCGAATGGCTTTGGCTGGAGGTGGAGATTGTGGAGGGCTTCGAAATGGCATCACCTGATCGTTGTCTCGGCGATCGTGGTGGGTGCGGTCATCATGGATGGAATGGCTGTGATGGGTTACCTTGCGTGCGTGTTACCTGGGATACGAACGAAGAAGAAAGGGTTTCACGTGTGGCCCAAATCTTTAGGGGCAACGGCCAGATTATGTTGGTAAAAAAGAAAAAGGAAAAAGAAAAATAATTTTTTTATAAATTGTATGCAAACTTATAAATTGTATATCTTGGTCATACGAGGTCGGAATTAGACGAAACAAGATGTGTTGGAATCGTGGTGACGAGCACTATGTCATGGAACAGATTTGGAATCATTTGGAGCTAGCTAAATTTTTAGGTTAAATCAAACGTCGTTCGATTTGATTTAAATTTGACAACTTAAGGTGAGTGTTTTATAACGCTCACAAAGTACTAGAATATTTTTGTGCTAGTTAAACTTGATATTATGAAGTGATATAAATTTTATTGGTCATTGCTTGATAAATTTAGTTGTCATCTAGATTGTCATTGAATTAACTGTTAAAAATTAAAATTGACAGTCAAATTGAAATTGGGATGTAATTTCCAGTAAATTACCTGATATTGACAGCTATGAAATTGCTCTGAATTATATTGACGGTTTGGATGATTGATTGTGATGGATGCCAATTGATTGATATTTGGATGTTTGGATGTTTATTTGTTTATATATATAGTTATCACCATGTATATTATTTATATTATATAAACTGTAAATTTAATTATTTCGAATAAATTAAGAAATAGGTTGAAATGATATATACCCATGACATCGTAATTTGGATTGAAATGTATATCCATCCCAGAAATTAAATTGAAATAACTGATCACTTGGCCATAGGATAGAAAATTATATACGGACACCGGATTGGTGAAATGATTTTAAAATCTTTGATTTGAAATTATTTAAATGGTTTTGATATAAAAGAAATAAAAATCAATTTATAGAAATCCAATTAATCATGAATTCGAGTTTGAAATGTTGAAATAAATTTTGGTTAAAAGTAATTGTTAAATAATTGAAGTTGAGATTTTGGAGTTAAAATCGGAATATGATTGAATTTCATAAATTGAATTGTTTTTTAAAGAATGAACTTTTACTCGAACTATGAATATTACTATGTAAAAGTAATGTAAAACAATATTTTGAAATTGAGCTCGGAATTTAATTATATTTGAAAATTGGATTTTAAATTTAATATTGAAGTTAAATTTTATTTACACGACTTAAATCGATATTTTGAAAATAGAACTCAAATTTATATAAATATAAATGATTTGAAAATTTTGAGAATTGAATTGAAATCAATTCAAATTGGAATTGAATTGAATTAATTGGATTTGAGGTCGAAATTGAAATTGATTTGAGTATAAACGGGAATCGAAGTTAATTTGAATTGAGAAGTTGGTATTTGATCGGTTTGACTTTGAAACTATTTTCAAATAAATTATTTTAGTATAAACTGTTTAAAATCTATATTCTTTAAATATTTAAATTATTTTGGTTTTTCCAAATTATTTTACTATATAAACCATTTTAGTATTTAAACAATTTTGAACTATTTTAACCATTCAAACTATTTTTAACTATTTAAAATATTTTTAACTATTTTGATTATTTAAACTATTTTAAAATTATTCAAACTATTTTTCAAAAATTCAAACTGGTCAAGGGTGGAATGTTTATTTTTAAATCATGGATTTAAATAAGAATTGAGTTAAATGAAGTTATAAACCAAACTGAAATTCGAAAAAAATTTGGAACTGAAATCGAGATATTAAGGCGAAAATGATTTGGAATTGAAATTGTAAGTATGATGATTTCGAAATGGATTTGGTTTTGAACCGAATATGATATTTTGACATCAAGTATGAACTGTTTTCGAAATGTAAAAGAACCAACCGGTGTGTAAAACGACGTTTGGTTGTTAAAGAGACCGGGGCCGGATATGTGCGTACTCTCTGTCGATACCAGAACCACTTTAACAACTGTGTACGCGGAGGAGACTCCAGAACGAAGTGGTTGGATTTGGCGACGGTTGCTGGATTTGAAGAAAGAGAATGATGATGGATAGACCCCGGCACTTGTGCCAATTTGAAATGACTAAAACAGGACGGCTTGACAGGGCCAAGTGGGCTAATTACCCCGAGCGGACATCCATTCTTCAATTTTCTGGGACTCGGTCCATATTATTACTCTTGTTGTTGGTTTCGAATTGTGCACCTTGATTTGGGATAGCCTCCCTTTGACGATATGGGATGGATGGACGCGGTGGGCGGTCATAGCTGCTGTGATGCGTTTCCACCAACCCTGCGACCCGAACTGGTAGTATCCTACCTTGGGCATTGCTTCACGTGCCTTGTCATACTTTTATCCATATACGAGACCCATACGATTTTGGTTTAGTGTTTTCGTATCACGGCGCATCCCTATCCACCGACCATTTACTGGTGCTTTATATGAAAACTGTACGACAATGCTTAAAAACGCATTAAGGGGGGTCAATGTAAAGCCTTAATGCTAAGAACAATATTTATTTTACTGACTAGACATTAGATATATAGCATATTCTACTACATACAAATATCTTGACGGATCCTTAAGAGATGGAAAATCTCGTAACATCTCTTGAGTTATTGCACGCACGTTATACACTAGAGAGGAGATGTGAAAACCCGTAAGCATCTCTGACGTCGTGACACTCATATTTTATATGTGATATTGATTTGACTTACATAAGGATATTTTAGTCCTGGCTCGAGTGTTTTGTTCTTTTGATTACGCTCGGATTACTCCTGAGTTTTTCGGCTTATTGAATATTTAGTCTGGAGGATGAAAACGAAGATTTGGTACATCACTACTATTATTATCCCTGCACCATGTTGTCTGCTGCATTATTTATTTATGTCTAATGTATATATATCACTCTGATAAATGTTGCATAGATTATAATCAAATGTATTGTTTAAACGGCTTCATGAACTGTTTATTTGATTATTATATTTCACCGTTCCGCTGCGAGATTCTGTGTTTGTTTTCTTCTTCTTTTCTCTTATTTTCTTATTTACCCCATTAACAATCCTCCTTTTAGAATGGTTTGAGTTGACATGTGTGTTTTATTATCGATTTAAACTGTCCAAAAAGGTGGGTCGTTACAAAATTAGCGTACATATAATTAATACATCATTTTAAAAAGGGTTTTCATTAAATGTATAAGTTAGGAAAAATAAGTTAAGTCTTTTATAAAGAAATAAAAGAAGATTTGGATCATAATGCTTAAGTTAAAATAAATGCTTTTGAGAAGTTAAAAATAAAAGTTTATCACCTTTGTTATTAAGTGTGGATATGCTTTGATCTTTAAAAAGAACATTTAAGTAACAATTGTTTTAACCCTTATTAATTATACTTAGGAATATAATTAAATATTTAATAATGAATATTTTGAAGATAATTATAAGTGAATAGTTTTGGGTTACTGCGACAATGTTTAATTAAGACTTGTCTTAAATCCTTATATATGTAATTAGGCCATTAAAAGAGTTTTTTAAGATAATGTTCAAAGTGTGAAGTGTTTTGGCTTTGTAGCAAACAATGTTTTAATTACATTTTTTTAAACCCTTGTTTGAGTAACAATGTTTGAGTAACATTTGTTTTTAACCTCTTTGATTATATTTTAAAGCAAGTAAATTTTGTTGAGTGATTTGTGAATATACTTATACCATCGAGGTATGTGTATATATACTTTTTGAAATATAGAAAATAGTATAAATGAATAGTAAAACAAATGAATAGTGAAATAAATAAATAGTAAAATACATGAATAGTAGAATACAAGTATATATCTTTTACAAGGGAAATTAATCCTATATAAAAATTTAATAAGTTAAGTTTGAATTAGTAAGTAGTTTAATTAAATAAGTTAAGTTTTAATTAATAAAGGAAGGTTTAATAAATAAAGGATGCTTTATTTATTTAATTAAAGAAATTTATTTAATAAAGGAATTTTAATTAATATAGGAAGTTTAATTAATAAAGGGAGTTTAATTAATAAGGATTTAACTAATTAAGAAGTTTATTTAAATACAAAAGCTTTATTAATAAAGGGAGTTCAATTAATAAGTATTTTAATTAACAAAGAAGTTTATTAAATAAGGAAGTTTTATTAATAAAGGGAATTTAATTAAATAAGGAGTTTAATAAATAAAAAGAAGTTTTTAGTAGATAAAAGGAGTTTTACTAATAAAAAAGGTCTTAATTAATGAAAGATTAATTAACTAAAAGAGGATTAAATGTCGTTTATGTGACTTGATCGTGCTTTGTGTGTGTAAATCGTGCTTTGTGTGATTACTTGTCTATGGAAAATATTCGGTCGTGTACTTAGCACTAAAAGCCGATGATGTATACTTGATTCTATTTGTGAGAGTTAAGAATGATGATTCGAGTATAGTGTAGAAGCATTAGTGCTTAGCCTACCAGGTTTCACTCTTGATCGAGGGACAGTCGAAGTTGAAAAGGTCAAAAATGTGATAAGTATACGAGACTTGGTTTTCATATGTGATCGTTTCATTGTTGTTGAATTGGACCAAACTAACTTGATAAGTATATAGAAGAAACACGGAAATTAGACGATACGTTTATCCACTCGGTGATGATATAAACTACATGTAAACTTG
This sequence comes from Allium fistulosum, assembly GCA_030737815.1. Lineage (NCBI taxonomy): Eukaryota > Viridiplantae > Streptophyta > Magnoliopsida > Asparagales > Amaryllidaceae > Allium > Allium fistulosum. The sequence continues at coordinate 168,993,697 of CM060904.1, read as the reverse complement.
TCTTGCTTTCTAGGGCAAGTGATAAGGAAATCCGTCTGGAGAGAAAATGATCTCAACCCTTATCATATTTGTTTGTTTTTGAAAGAACCAGAGTTAAGTTAACTAGAAATTTATCGATTTGGTCTTGAAGAGACCGGGATCAGTATGTGTTTTACTTATCGAAAACCACTTCTAGACTGAGATACGTATTCTAGCACTTGGAAGTAGATCCGTTTGAGATGCTGGTATCTATGTAGAGGTTCGTGATCTGTTCGAGATGCTGAAATCCATTTTGGGATTTTTGATATGTTCGATTGTGGCTCGTGTGTTGAGATATTGAACGTGACTTCACCATCGATATATGACTAAAGATAGAGTAGGCTGCATAAACTAGGGGTTTTTCTAACCCATTAGGGGTACATCAACTCCATATCTAGAGATGCTTTCGATATGTGGTGCCTTGAGGGGTTGATGATACTTAGCTCCACATGGTTCATGAAAATGTTCGACCGTGGGCCTGTTGTGTTTTCCTTATGTTATATTTTATCAAGAGATATATGATGCTCGGAAGGTAATTTCAGATCCTTGTCATCGAGATTAGGTTCAATTTTAAGCTAGAGGCGTCTCCATTGAAAATCCATATGTAAACGCTCATTAGTGGTTTTGATTGTATACCTATTCAATATTGTTGTATCGTGAGATGCAAGCAGCATAGCTATTTTTTTATTTATATTCTTCACCCCAGACATTATCTATTATATCACAATATGTACTTATTAGGTGGTGGTTCTTTTTAGGGAATAACCGTTACGGCATTCCATGCGGTCTTAAAAGTATTTTAATATGCGAGCTACATATTTCTTGAGCTTCTCACACTAGACTTCTGTCTGACCCATGGTTTTATTTTTCCCTTATTTCCATGGATACTCTTTCGAGCAGTCTGGTAAAGGCAGGTTTTCATTGATGTTCATTGAGCTCTTGGTGACGAGCTAGATGTATTACCTATTGTAGTATTTATTTTGTTGTATTACTTTATTTATATATTTCAATAATTGTAAGGACAAGCTGTTCCAACTTTCCAGGCTGTTGATAGTACTTTGATTAGTAACTCTGAGATGCTATGTATATTAGAGTTGCTCTGTGTATTGTTTTTGATATTATATGTTTACCTTCCGCATATGAGATTTTGTTGTTCTCCTCTTTCTTGTTCCTTTTCTTTCCTTCTATTTCTTTACTCTAACGTTCCATATTTCCAGCATTTGGATGTTCGGTACATGAATACTGTGGATGTATTAGTGTCGACATTCGTTGGTTGAAAAGGCCACTCGTTCTAGTTGGTGTGTAACATGGTTTTTGTGCATACTAGTGTTGACGTGCATTATGATAGACAAAGTGTTACTCATTTGATAGAAAACTTGGAATTTGGCTTGAGGGTAAAGCATATAAAGGTGAGAGAGTTTTTTCTAGTTGCGATGGATATGGATAAGCTTGTGTATCTTTGAAAATCACACACAAAAGAAAATGTGGGGGATATGTTGACAAAAGAATTGCTGGTTGGAAAGTTTGAGCATTGCTCAAACTTAGTTAACGGAGCGTTAGGTTCTAGATTATGGCACAGTTTGGGGAGAAAAGCTTGAATTTATTGAAGAGTAGATGTGAGATAGTGATTGTCTTTTAGTGGGGCGGTTATTGAATGAAGGTGGAGATTGATATAATGCCATGGTGTCATTTGGTGAATCAGATCGAGAGATGTGGATATATTACCGAGATGTAGTGTTAAATTTTGGTGATATTATATATATATATATATGTATGAATATGTGGAGGATTTAATAAGCTTTATAATGGTTCAAATAGTTCGTGATTTGGAGTTCATATAGAAGACGTATCATGTATCGAAGGAAGAATGAGCTTGTAAACAGACTTGGAATATTTGCTATGACAACTTAGTCAATTGTTCGACCCTGAACAGTCGACTAATTATAGGAAGAAAGTTTGTATTTTATCCCAAGAGAAAATAGTGGAAATGTAGACATTTTCAGTCCCAAGAGAAAATAGTAAAAATGTAGACATTTTCAGTCAACTATTTAGAGGCAAACTATCGACTTTTTAAAGGCAAACAATCGACTCTTTGAGGGAATCAGTCAATTGTTTGCCCTGGACTATCAACTATTTAGCTGCTATGGAATTTGGCATTGATTGCATCATTTGGTTGATCCCCTTGGTCAGTTAACTCTTTAGCTTATGTGCGATTTTTTTTGGATGATCTGAAGCGACGTTTTACATTGGTATTTTCTCCAATTTCGGTTGTCACTCTCTTGTACTATAAAAGAGAAGTTGAGAACAAAATGAAGGCATCTCACAAAGGCTAGGGTATCATTCTACTACTCTAGGGCTTTCAACATCATAATTTCTTCATCTCTTATCTCCATGAAATCATTCTAGAGGAAAATTATTGTAATCTATCTCTCTCTTTAGTATTTATAAAAGCTCTCCCTAAAGTGGATGTACATTATCACAACTTTAGTGGAACCGCTATAAATCTCTATGCCTTTTATTTACAGTTATTTTATTACAATTCTCTATATTATTGTGATTGTTGGTTGTGTTGGATTAAGATATTGTTCAGTTTGCTGTTTTGCATCATCTATGTCGATCCGTTTATGACTTTTGTTGACTTTGGTGTTTATTCTTCTTTGGAGATATATTTATTTGTCTATTGATTGGATCTATAAGTACCATTACATTATCTTATAGCCACTATTTTCTACACAAGCTTTAATTTTCTTAAAAGCATCAAATGCATCAGATATTCGTTCACTACAACAAAACTTGCTATTAGCGCATTGATTGGTAGCATTTTAATGCTAAGTGCAACTATTTCTTATTTATAAAAATTAAAAGAAATAAAGAAACCAAACTACGCCAACAATCAATAAAATTTAGGTGATATTTTTCTCAAGCCGATCATATTTCCTTTACTTTCATTGTCACTTAAAAAATTTCATTAAGACTTCTTTTTTTCCCGCTATAAGAAAACCCTAATAGAAAAATCCTTCCATATCATTTCTCTTTAGCTTGTGTAGTTCCATTCTCAATTTTTCCTCAAAATACTTTTGCCTCAGGTGATGATTCTTGTCTCTAGCCTCCATTTCACATCTCCTATCAATAAAGGTAACTCAAAAATAAACCATATTTTGAGTTTGTTGTTTAAATTGAGTCTATGTAATGGCATTTTAGGGTGTTTTCTTAAGTTCATCACATGAACTAAATTCTTTTTATTCAAATATCGAAATTAAAAATTGGTTATTTTTTTGTTGAGATTCGAAATTATGAGTTTTTTAAGCTTGTTTTCTAAGGATCTTTCATATAGTCTTAACGAAAGAAGCATTATGATAATTATTTTGGCATCTCAAGTTGATGTTTGGATTTCAATTTTCTTTAATAGTCAGGTCCTAATGCGAAATTCTGATAAATTCTTATAGTCTTTGGAGTATAATAGATTGCTTTCAAATTAGAAAAGAGCTTTTGTACATGTATTTGAGTCATTTAAAACTTGGATGCTACCGGATTATGATAACATGCTAGTTGGACAGTCAACAAATATTATAGGATAAACTGTTATAAAAACCTTTGTTGGTTGGTTGGACATTCAAACATGGAATAAATTATTATGAAACAATCATCTGCAAAGATTTAAGGCAATCTGAATAAAGAATTTTGTATAGCTTTTAACCATATAACCTTCCTGAAAGTAATTATGCATTTATTCATGATATGATATATCTGTGTTAGCATGAAAAATTAATGTTTCATCATACTTAAATTAATTGAAGTAGGTAAGAAATAAAAAATGTTTTTCTCTCTTTGTAAATTTAGGTTGAGGTATTAGTCATCACACCAAACTTTTCATTATCAATAAATGTAGTTATCTCTTTTTATAACCAGTTTAGACAGTAGTGGTAGCGTAGAAGCTTTACTAAATAAAAGATACGAACCTTAAATATCATTAAATACTAGCTGATTATTTCTTGTACTCCCTGCATTTCCTGCTTTATTAGTGGAATAGTAGCTGTTATATTCACTTGCGGTTGGAATGCCCATTACATATAAAACCATATTTCCATCTGTTTACAATATAGGATTAAATCTTCATATTGAATAATCATCTTTTATAATTGTTGTGTAAACATTACCATTTTGGTTCAATATTTGGCTATGCAAAACAATTGTAGAATCAATTATCTTCCATATTACAGAAGAGTGGATAGATTGTATATATTTTCCATCATTGAGCATAGAACAATAGCTTACTCCATTGATATTTAAACTCCAATCAAGATAAGTCATCTTAGTTTATTTAGAAATTAGTGGATACTTAGCATTGGAAAATCATGCATTTTTTCCTCCAAGCTACAGTAACATTGGCCATCGAGAAGGAAATAATTGGAAAGAATTTCTTCTCGTTCTTTTCCCTTTGTTATTAAATAATGAAACCACATTTCATTGATTATTCTGATATTAAAGAGTGATATCAAGATTGTTCTCATTCTATTTCCATTGTTTTTAAACATCAATTTGCTATTGTATGTTCTTTTAAAGTTATTAGAGCAAACAAAACAACATTGGTTATGACCTCGATTCTCTTTAGAAACTCATCTTACCAGCTACATTGGTTTATTGGAGATAAATATTGAAGGAACGAGATAATAATATCGGTGTAAACGGCTATTTACAATAAAATAAGGACACAAATGTAATTTCATGTTATGCACAGCTGTACATCATAGAACAGGTCAATATAGGCTACCGCATATAACCCTATATATACAGAAGTATTGCAATGTAAAAAATGTATTAGGATCATCTCTAAATAAAAGAATACTAATTGTTAATCATTCTCTCAATTTGCAATTTCTAACTTGGTATCAGAGCAACCACTGCCAACGGCAAACAACCACCATGCCAACCCCTCGTCAGATCAATTATCATCGCCTGAGCGTGGCTGTGATCTTGATCTTCTCAATTGCACTATCATCATCGAAGATACCCCAGCCTTTAACCAAGAACTTGTGCATTCTTTTCAAGAATCGGTTCTATTTGCAAACAGTTTTGTGCTATGCCTGAAAGTGATCAGAGAAACCTCACCGTATCATCTTTGGTTGCATTAGAACAAGATCATCAGAGAAAAATCTTCTCATATGATCAAGATTAAAACGAATGGTCGGAGAAGGTGATAATACATTAGATATATCATCTACCCCTCACACCACAACTGCTAATCAGATTTCTAAAATCGAAGAAATTTCCAAGAACATCATCAATCTAAGAAGTCAACTCATCAGCATTCAACTAGATGAAAGCAATTTCTTGCTTTAGAAGTTTCAGATCTTAATTGTCATTGAGGGATATGGCCTAGAAGATTACATTATTGGCACATCCCCCATTCCTGCAAAATTTATCACCAACAATGAAGGAGCATTAGTCAGCAACAAGGAGTATGTAATACATCAAAGACAAGATATTCTGTTTAGTGCTTGGTTGTTATCATCAATCAGTGCAAACTTACTGCCACAAATCATAGGGTGCAACACATCAAATGAAATATGGACCATAGTGGAACAAACATTCAACACACAGTCATTAGTAAGAGCGATGCATTACAAGAGACAAATGCAAAATCTATGAAAAGAAACCATGTCAATGAGAAAGTACTTAACCAAAATAACGACATTATGTGAACTACTGGGGTTTGCAGGTCATAAGGTGGCAAATACAGAACAAGTTTTGGCAATTCTAATGGTTTAAATGAAGAATATGATTCAGTTGTGGCCGTTATCCCATTAAATGAAACACTTCCAAGCATACAATATGTTCGTTCTACATTACTAGCACATGAGGGAAGGTTAGAACAAAGGAAAACAACAAAGTCTAATTTCACTGTCAATTATGCCTCTAACACGGCAAAATTCAAAGGCAAGAATCAAGAAAGAAACCCAAATGTCAGAAATGAACAAGGCAATCAAAGAAGTGGACAAACTTATAGAGGCAGAGGTGGATGGAGTAACAATAATAGAATAAGATGCCGAATTTGCGAAAGATATGTTCACACAGCCAATAGATGCTATTTTAGATTTGATCAGAATTACATAGCAAATCGACAAGGTAGTACTGGTCAAAGAAACTTTCATCCCAATGCTAATCTAGCTCACACAAATCAAGATTCCAAGAATCAGGAAGATAATTCAAGAATTCAGAATGATGTGGAGGTTCTGGCCAGACTAGATGACATTTTAAAATGAAATTTGGTATCCTGACTTAGGTGCAACCAAACACATCACTAATAATATGAAAAATATGAATTTGGGAAATAAAAAATACAAAGTTACGCAATCTATTTTTATGGGTAACGGCGAGTCTATAAAAATTACACATACTAGAAATGCATTTATCAAGGGCAAGAAAGAGTTACATTTCAATAACTTACTAAGATTACCCCAAATTAAAACAAATTAAATGAGTGTTTCTTATTTTGCCATTGATAATCAAGTTTACTTTGAATTCTACCCAAAATTTTGTGTATTTAGAGACTTACTAAGTATAGAAATTTTACTACAAGTTAGGGTTCACAATAGCCTCTATATTTTCAACCCGATGAAGAATCTTAGGGGTGCAGATGATAAGAAATGGCGAATTACTCTGGAATTAGTAATAATGTAAATGATAAAAGCACTTTTGACCTCTGGCATTGTAAATTGGGTCACCTAAGTGTTAATATTGTAAGACAAGTATTGAGAAATAATTCAGTTTTGGAGATATATCTTAACCATGCATATGCACTTATTGTTAAATGGGTAAGAGCCATAAGTTACCATTTTCTAATTCTATAACTAAATACAACAAACCACAAGAACTGGTGGCTGTTGACCTATGGGGTCCAGCACCAATAAACTTAGAGTATGGTTACAATTATTACTTGTCATATATTAATGCATATTTTAGATTCACTTGGACCTATATTCTTAAGACAAAAGCAAAAACTCACAAAGCAGTATTGCAGTTCATCAATGTAGCAGAAAAACAGACAAATCAGCAATTAAAAGTCGTAAAATAGATGGTGGAGCAGAATTCAAGCCATTAAAGGAATATTTTATAAAGAAAAGAATAATTCATAGAATCACCTGTCCCTATACCTCAAAGCAGAACAGGTTAATTGAGAGGAGGCATAGACACATTGTGGAGATTGGCCTCACTCTCATGGCACAAGCATCTTTACCCCTTAAGTTTTGGCCAGTTGCATTATCCACTTCTGTATATCTAATAAATAGAATTCCAACAAAGGTACTAAAGTTCAAAACCCCAGTGAGATTCTCTTCAACACTAAAACTGACCACTCAAGCTTGAAGACATTTGGATGTCTTTGTTTTCCATGTCTGAGACCATATAATGCTCATAAACTAAGTTTCAAATCAGCACCATGCACATTCCAGGGTTATGCATCTCAGTAAAGAGGCTATAAGTGCTTAAGTAGCAATGGTAAGATAATTATATCTAAACATGTTGCTTTTAATGAACATGTTTTCCTTTTGTAGCAAAAGATATAAAGGTCAGTCGAAAGATATACAATGCCAAAGTATCTATACCTCCCAAACCAATATACATTGAGTAAATCCAAGAAAGAACTAATGATCAAGATGAAACTGGTTCACAACACACAGTGTCTCTACTCAGACCGAGTCATAAATCTTCAAAAACGTCAAGACATTCTGACAGTCACACTCAAGTCAATGAGCAACCATAAGACAGAGAACAAGAACTTCATAAAGATACTTATCTACATGAATCTCCTTAATCTCATGATCAATCACTAGAGCAACCTGGACATCACATGATAACAAGATCAAAAAGGGAAACATTCAGGCTTAGAGTATACACAACAATTGCAGAATTAGAAGAACCAGCTAAATATGAGCAAGCAATTAAAAGCAGTAAATGGAAAGTAACAATGGATGAAGAGTACAATGCTCTCATGAAAAATAAGACTTGGAAATTGGTAGAACTTCCATAACACAAAATGTCATAGGATGCAAGCGAACTTATAAGCTAAAAAGGAATCCAGATGGAACAATCTCAAAGCATTAAACAAGATTAGTTGCAAAAGGCTACACACAACAATTTGGATTTGATTTCAGTGAGACATTCTCCCCTGTGGTTAAGCCTACTACCGTCAGAATAATACTGACCATAGCACTACTCAACAACTGGAAAATTAGACAGCTAGATGTCAACAACGCCTTTCTAATTGGTGAACTTTAAGAAGAAGTATATATGGATTAGCCATAAGGATACAAGCAAAACAACAGTTATGACAAAGGGTGCAGACTACACAAGGCAATATATGGACTCAAACAGTCACCATGATACGGTATAACAAGTTAAAATCAACATTAGTCAAACTAGGGTATAAGGCAGCCAAGTCATATAATTCTCTATATACCAGGATTGATAGAAATGCAACAGCTTACATACTTGTCTATGTAGATGACTTTATAATTACAGAAAGCAGTGAATATTAGGTTAACAGTGTGGTTCAACACTAGACAAAGAATTCTCAATTAAAGACCTAGAAAATTTGAATTATAAGGTGTGCAGAAAGTCAAATACAAAACTAATCTTATACTAGAGAAAATACATAGCAGAAATTTTGATCAAAGCACACTACAAGGTACATAGTGATTTCCGACGGCTCCCAGTCGTCGGCGGCCGTCGGGAACCGCCGGAAATCCCGTTGGAATACAGAACATGGGTTTCGTCCATTTCCGATGGAATCGACGACAATGGTCCGATAGCATTCAACCGCTTTTTCAACGGCCGTTCCGACGTTTTTTCCGACGATATAGACGTACATATCGCTGATAAGAATGATTTTGGGGGTGTGTGTGTGTATGAAATTCAAAACTAACTTTAAAAAAAATATGATTTCCTATTATATAATAGATCTTAAATTAAAGTTGGACTTTATGTGATTTTGGACATTTTCATGTGATCTTTAGATTTTAAAAATAAAAAAAAACTTGCCAGAGAACCGCCGGAAGTCATCGAAAGCCTTTGGAATATTCGACTGGTAACCGTCGGTAATCTTTGGAGTTTTTTGACCTATATGCCATCGGGAGCTGTCAGAAATCTGGGTAAAAAATAAAATTCAACAGCAAAACAGCACATCAATATCAATATATATCACAACACATCAAAATCAATATATATTAGATATATAGGCAAAAATCAATATCAATATCAATAATAATATAAAATTCAAACATTACCATTTCAAACTCAAACATTTCTAATAAATACAAAACAAACCATCCATCATCAGTCTCACACAAATCAATCTCACCATCTCTCATTGTATATATACACAAGTTTCAAAAACAAAAACTGCAAAATGTACCTCATGTATCGTCACCGGCTTCAGAACCACCAAACGAAGGGAATGCTCCATGACGCTCTACATACTCGGCCAAACGCTGGTTCAGTTGCTCCATATGCACTGCTCGGAGGCGGTCCTGCTCCTGCAACCATGTAATCTGCTGTCGAAGCTCATTAATCTCAACATTGTCCTGAGCCTTTTGATAAGCCTTTTGTGAGGCCTGAGCCTACAAAACAAGTCGAAATATGTTTAAGTTATTACGTAACTTTTATAAAAATTAAGCAATTTTTACAACTTAGTTAATTTTTATAAATTGACGATTGGTTGCCATAGCCATAGCACCTATATTTCTGTGTCGGGTCCATAACGGAGTCGAAGATAGCATCCTCCTTATCAGTGGTCAATTGCTCCCGTCCCGAATGTTCAAGCATCTGCGCACGTACTTGCATAAATCTTTCCTACAACGCAAATTCAATACAATTAAATACTACATGACATTATTATAATATTTTATAACTAATTAATTAAAATTATCATTATTAATAACTTATAACTTAAAATATACTTACATGTGCAGCATATGCTTTATCACCCTCATGCCAGGCATACATCACTGATCCTTCGTTGTCGGTCTGCCTGACGGCATGAGAATGTGCACATACGTCCATATACGAGATAGGAGCCCCACACGCTCTTTCCTGCAATAATTGATGTATATTATTATTGTTCATACAAATTTATACAAAAAATGTAATAACTATTCGTAATTGCAATTAATCAATTTACCAGGTCCTCAAGATGATGCTGAAATGATTTTGAGCCACCACAGTGTGTGATTGAATTTTTCTGTCTGTTCACCATGTTCCTGTCTGACTCCGCTTGCAAATTAAAAATTAAGATTATTTACAGGTATAAATTATGTATTCTCTACCGAATAAATTATGATGATATCTGATAGATTTACCTTGAATTCATCGCTACACCACCACGCGACCCAAGCATCTCATACGCTGGCGCCTATCCAGCTTGGCTTCTTCCCACATTTTCCGATGGTAGACATCATATCCCGATAATTCTTTGTAACTTTAGAGTTCCAGTGGCGCTGACAAAAGAAACGTCCTCCTCTTGTAGGTTTATCGCCCCATATATATATGTTGAAAAAATATAAGTTATACATTTATATCTAGTCAACAAATTGTAAAGTGATTATATATTGATATATAATTTTACACTTACCAGGAAGTTCTGCCAGATGCTCTTCCGTACATGCTTTGGGATCCTACTCTATTTTGGCCAGGACGCAATCATACGGCTCATGTATGCCTGCTTAGAAATGCTGAGAACTATATTTGAAGGCTCAAGCTAAAAACCCCTGCATTAAATATGATACAGACAAATCATGACTAATATATCATACAAAATATTTATAATGCTGAAGTAAATTTAATACTTACGAGCCATCTGCCTTCGGTAGCCATCTAACCACCATACGTGGCGCCCCTTGCGATAGGCCGCTGCCATCACCTCCGCTGCGAACGGTCCCTCTCTGAGACGAAGAGGGAGAACCGGACCGCGAAGAGCTTTGACGCCTGAAAAAAGAGATCTATAATACCTATCATGTATATATTATTTTATTATATCAAAACATATCATTCAATTATAAGTAAACATATCAAGAATTGACATCAATAATCGCATATAACATACAAAAAAATGTAACAACAATACTCCCATAAATTACCCTTTTTCAACATGTATACTATTAAATCAGTCCTCGTCGTTTTCAGATTCAGACTCGGTCTCGTACTCTATATTGTTTTCCTCTGTGGTCTCAAATGCTTCTACTAATACATTTGATTCGTCATTTAGAGGTCCTAAATCAGTTTAATCTTCTATTATTATAATTTCGTCATTTTCCTAAATATCCGCTTAGTACGCTTGTTCGTTTTGAATATTCTTTCCATCAAACGTAAATCATGCCTTCGTTTTAAAAACTGCCGACCAATCTTCTTTATCTCTTTTTAGAGATGGATAAGGAGCATAGTAAACTTATAGGGCTTGTTTGCTAGTATAAAGGGATTCAAAAGAATTTTGTTCAATGCCCTCATCATTTCGCGTAGCACTTTCAAAAGATAAGTTCACATGGTCACTGAAATAATGAGAGAAAAAGAACGAAGCTTCTTCTTCGATATATGATTTGTATATCGAACCTTCAACTCATACTTTTTGTCTCACTTTTTCTTTAGATGATTTAAGTACCTATTAAGAATAATTATAATAAAATTTTATTACATGTAATTAAACAAAAATTTAACATACTCAATATTAATACCTTTCAAATGGATACATCCATCCACATTGCACAGGATCTTTAAGACATGCTTTAAACGGAAGATGAACAGGTAAATGCTCCATTACATTAAAGAAACCCGAAGAAAATATTTTCTTCGGTTTGTAGAGCAATATATGAATTTCTTCCTCAAGTTTACGTAGACGATCAACTTTTAACGTATTTGAACAAAGCTCCTTGTAAAACAAACTAAGTTCTGTTAAAATCGTCCAAACTTTTGTTGGCAACAATTCTTTGAAAGCGACGGGTAACAAATATTCTATCATTACATGATAACCATAACTTTTCATCCCACTCAGTTTATCGTTCTTATAGTCGACACATCTACGAAGATTAGAAGAAATCCCATTAGAAAATCTTAATTCTTTCATCCACTTAACGGTACTTTAACTTGGTTACTGTCTAGCTCATATCATACTTTGGGTTTTTTTGTGTCATTTGGCTTCATATGAAGCTCGGTACGATTGCATATTGCCTCTATATCACATCTTGATTTCAAATCGTCTTTAGTCTTTCCTTTAACATTCAGAAATGTGTTATATACAATCTCAAACATATTTTTCTCGTTGTGCATCACGCCGATATTATGACGAATTAGGAGATTTTTCCAATAAGGCAACTCCCAAAATATACTTTGTTTGCACCAATTATGAATCATTGATTTACCTTGAATTTCAATTTGTTTGCTAGTTTTATGTATCTTTGGATAATCCTTTACAAGGTCATAAATATCTTCGCTTGACCAAATCTTTGGTGGTCGCAAGGTCTCAAGTCTATTACTTGTAAAGGTTTTTATCTTTTCTAAAAGGATGATTAATATGGAGAAAACACCAATGATAGTCAAACCATGAAATTTTCTTCCCGTGCTGTAAAGAAAATGCTCGTGTTTCTTCCATGCAATAAGGACAAGCTAGACGACCAGCCGTACTCGAACCCGAAAGTATTGCATATGCAGAAAAATCACTTATAGTCCACAGCAGAGAAGAGAACATACGAAAATTCATTTTTTTTGAAATGTCGTATGTTTCAACACCTTTATACCACAATGTTTTCAACTCTTCAATCAACGGTTGCAAATATACGTCGATTCTTTGTGTCAGATCATCAGGGCCAGAGATGACAATAGTGAGAAATATATATGGAGTTTTCATACACATCCATGGAGGTAAATTTCAAGGTGTAACGATTATAGGCCAGGATTAATAATTTGAACAAAATTGAGAGAACGATGAAAATTCATCCATACATAAACCAAGTCTAACATTACGGCTCTCCACTGCGAAAGCGGTGTATGTCCTATCAAAATGCTTCCATGTTTCTCCATCAGCAGGGTGGGTTAATGTACCTTCTTCCTATATTCTCACACAGTGCCATCTCATATGATGCGTGGTTACAGAAGATGCATATAACCTTTGAAGCCTAGGAGTGATGGGTAAGTAATGCATACGTTTGTACGGAACTTCCTTTCCCTTCTTTTTTCTTGGTTTGTATCTTTCCTGATTACATATTTTACAATTCCTAAGATTGATGTCTTCTTTTCAAAACAACATGTAATCATTTAAACATGTATCTATTTTTTGATACGGTAAACCAAAAGAAGACATAAGTTTTTTCACTTCATAATGGTTTTCGCATATTAAATTATCGGGTGGCATATACCGTTTTATAGCTTATACTATAGCTGTAAATCCGGCTTCTGTGAAGTTGTATTTTGATTTCATCTAATGTATTCTACAGGTATTGATAGTTGAGTACCGCTTGTACAACCATCCCAAAGGGGTATCTTAGCAGCATCCAATAAATCATAAATTTTTTTGCTCCAATTCTTGGTTCTTCTTCGACATTAACATCATTACCATCAACTGCAACAGTAGGGAACATTGACCGTGCTGCATCTTCAACTATATCTTCTATGAGATTCGTCGAAACAATTTCAGTATCCACCTCCTCCTCCGAATGTACCAGATTAGGTGCTATAAGTTCTCCATGACAATCTCACACCAAATAATTCGGCATGAAACCATATTGGTGCAAATGAACTATTATCATATCTGAAATCAAATGCTTTACTAATTTACGCCTACTACATGGACAACGAATTTCTTCGTCGTTCCCATTATTACGTAAAGCGAATTCAATAAAGGCGTGTACACCATTTGAAAATGTTCACTTATTGAGCATACAATTTCTCTTCTTTGTTGGTACATCCAACTCCGATTAATAAAATAATTGACCATTTTTCCTACTTTAAAACATAAATACGTTTTAATCATTTACGTATTGACATTTTAATTTTCAATTAAATCATACATTTAAATTTTTGCAAATATATAATATTATTCTATTGAATTTTATTTTCAAACGGATTTACACAAATTATATGAATATAATCTACAAATTTTAGGTTATTGTTTTAAACTTTGATGGTTGGTCATCCTACTTCCCATTACAAACATAGCAGTAATTATATTTTGTAAATCATTTTATTTTAAACGATTCAACAAAATTTCGGCAGCACTTTCCCTTTGTTCCCTGTATCGTACACATATGCGTGTACATAGGGAACAAAAAGAAAGTGTTGTCGAAATTTTGTGAACCGTTTAAAATGAGTAATTCCATGGTGTTCCTGGTTCAGTGTCCCTGAACGTCAAATAATTCTATGGCTTAAGTCCTAAGCCGAATCCTGGTCGCTCCGGACCCTTGCCGAGCATAGTCCATACTCGACGACCTGCATAGGAGATAATAGGGGGCCTAAGTCTTAGGCAAAATCCCGGTCTCTCCGGACCCTTACCGAGCATAGTCCATGCTTGATGACCTTTCAGCCAAAATCCAAACCAAAATCCAAACCGAAATCCAAATTCAACCAGAAATCCATATCAAAAATCCAAACCAAAAAACAAACATCCAAACCTGAATCCAAACCAGAAAACGAGCAAAACAGGGAGTTCAAACCAAACTCCAAAACCAAACCAGAAAAAGAAAATGTCCAAGTCAAAGGAAAAAAAACATATTTCACAAACTAGGGCGTCTCGGTAAGCCATCATTTCAGAGCATGCCTGAGGGTTATCTCCGACCCCGTACATGAATAAGTGATTTAACCGTTTGCCCGGGGTTTGTTACTTATTCCAAACCATCAAGTTTAGTTGATGACCAATCGGCCACCATCCCTGGGCCTCATGCCCTCATCGTTCAAGGTAGGCGGTGGCTACTCCTGTTCCACCGCCGCATTTCGAGTTCCGACATATTGTCGCAACTGACCATTCCTTATATGCTCCTCGATTATGTCCTTCAAATGCCGACAACTGTTAGTATCATGCCCGTCCAGGTCATGAAAAAGATAGTGCCTTCCTGACGCCCTTTCTCGTTCTGAGGGCTCCCTCCTTACCGGCCTTCGATACGGAAGGCGATCTCGAGTATCTAAGAAAATCCGCTCCAACATTGTGTTCAATCCTGTGTAAGTGGAGAACTTTGAATCTCCCCAGCGCTTCCTTTTCCCTTTATCCTTGACCCCACCCGAGCTTTCGCCGGGTAGTCCTCCATCCTTAGTCATGTTTACTTCCTTTGACCTCATGTCCAAACATGCATCCTCTTGTCGAAGAAATATTTCAGCTTCATGAAAGAATTCCCCAAGATCCAACGGTGGGTCCCGTACCAACGATACCTTGAAATCCGAATTATCTCTGACTCCTGATACCGCAGCCATCAGAACCGTTGATGGATCTGGCCGATCCACCAAAGCAACTACTACATTAAATCGAGTTAAGAATGTCCTGAGCGATTCATCCGCCCCTTGTTTGACTGACGTTAGCGTCATCACGTTCTTTGGCCTTTTTATGTGAACTCGAAACTGACTTAAGAACTTGTCCACCAGTTCCGTCCATGTTCCAATGGATCCGTCCTCCAGCTGTCTGAACCACATAGCAGCAATATCAGTCAAGTACATGGGGAAACATCGGGCCATAACCTCCTCTGTTGCCCCCAGCACTTCCATATGCCTAGTGTACCTCATCAAGTGGTCGGTGGGATCCGTCTTCCCGTTGTATACTTCCAGAGTGGGTAGTTTGAAATCGGGTGGATTCCTAGCTGTCCTGTTGTTCCGGGTAAACGGACTTTTGTTAACTCCCTCTGAATCCATATTTGTCAGACCTCCGCGAATAGTCCACTTGATAATGTCAGCCAATCCAGTGTTTCCAACCAAGGGTTTCCCCGATCCATGTTTCCAAACTGCCCCCCAAGTCCTCGAGGAAATTCTGGCACATATTCTTCATCACGTACTCCTGTATTCCTATCGACGTCAGGCCTCATAGCGTTATCCGGTATCCCTCCATGAACTGGTCCATCATCACCTGGTGGTGTGCCCCCAAGTCTAGGTCCATCTAGATTGTTAGCTGTTTGTTGATTGGGAGCTGCCCCCTGCTGAATCACTCCATCTGTCCGATGGTTGAGTTCCCTTGGACCAGTTCCAAGAACTTGAGCACCTGCAGTTCCTGGTAGTCCAAATTGCCTAAGAAGAGCCTGCATCATCTCCTCTTGCCGTTTCATCATCTGCTCCTGCATAGAATTCATCATTACTTGCATCTTGTCCCGAGTTATGTAGATGGATGCATGATCCTCTCCAGCTCCAGAAGAGGCCGCTTGACTTCCTTCCTGATTGCTCCTTTCCGCTGCTTACTTCCTCGTTGGTGGTCTAGCCATTGCTTTCTAGGATCCAAGTTCCTAACTCCAAAATTCCCGAGTGCTTGAGTTCTCAGTGAAAGCACCAAAGTGTTAGTGCCAAAATTGGGCACTAACACCCAAATCCAGATGAAAGCACCAAATACCCGTCACAGCTCACAGATAGATTATACGTGGAGGATATTAATATGCAGAACAACAAAAATAAAAATGAAAGCAGTAAAGAACAACCGATTTTATAGTGGTTCGGCTAACTCCGGCCTACGTCCACAGCAGAAGTTTCTTTTTTATTGCTGTAATGACCGATTATAGTTACAAAATGTCAGAGTTGCCTTAGCTTTAGAAAAGAGAAAGTAAGAGAGTCGAAAGGAAGATCCTTTTTTCAAAAGCCCTACGTGCTGTATTTATAGGAAAAACCAGGTAATTGGGCTTCTCAAGTGATACAGGCCCATTAAGACTTCGGCCGAGTTCACACCCTTCACCTCAACCGACCCTGAGTCCTCCATAAGCCGACCCGAAGTAACCTTTGTACTGACCCGAAGTGATATGCTCAGAGACTCGAAGTAACATGACCCGCCTTCGAGTGCTAAACCATCGAAATGCCGAGCCACCATCGAGCGCCGAACCACCCAAATGCTGAACTAGATACGAGCTTCCATCCTTCACCGAGCGACCCACGATGCCGAGGGACACTGGATGCCGAGCGACCCACGATGTCGAGTGACACTTGATGCCGAGCGACCCACGATGCCGAGCGACACTTCACGCCGAGCGACCCACGATGCCGAGTGACCCACGATGCCGAGCGACACTTGACGCCACGATGCCGAGCGACACTTGACGCCAAGCGACCCACAATGCTGAGCGACACTTGACGCCACGATGCCGAGCGACACTTGACGCCGAGCGACCCACAATGCTGAGCGACACTTGACGCCACGATGCTGGGCGACACTTGAGGCCGAGCGACCCACGATGCCGAGCGACACTTGACGCCGAGCGACCCACGAATGCCGAGCGACCCACGATGCCGAGCGACACTTAAGCGACCCATGATGCCGAGCGACACTGGACGCCGAGCGACTCACGATGCCGAGTGACACTTGATGTCGAGCGACCCATGATGCCGAGCGACACTTGACGCCGAGCGACCCACGATGCTGAGCGACACTTGAGGCCACGATGCCGAGCGACACTTGACGCCGAGCGACCCACGATGCCGAGCGACACTTGACGCCGAGCGACCCACGATGCCGACGACACTTGATGCCGAGCGACCCATGATGCCGAGCGACACTTGATGCCGAGCGACCCACAACTTCCAGACCGAGCCATGTATCTTCTCAACTTCTTGATCGAATGACATATCCAAGTGAACTTCATCCTAGTGCCGACCCAAGGTAGTGCCGAACCACCTTTAACCGAGCCACTCCAATACGACCGACAAACCTTCCAAGCATGCAGCATTGTTTATCCATCGAACATGTTTGATCATCTATCCATCCAGTTGGCTAAATCCATCGTGAACCGATCTCGACGAATGAGTAGTCAATTTAGTTAAGTCCGCCTATCTACGGCTTTGCCAAAAGGCGGGTTAACAGTGATAAAAACGAATATCCATATAACGATCATATACACTACTTATTAGACGGGGTCAAAAACTAACTAAGGGATTTATAAAAAGTAAAGCGTATTATACAACAATTTTTACAATAATTTATTGACATTCTAAGAAAAGCATACACTAAATCGTCGTTTTCGTCATCTTAAAAAACGCATACACTTAATTCTGAGCATCGACTCTAATTAATCCAAACCAGCCCTAATCCATGTATGCACTAATTAATCAATACATATATACCAAATAACGCACATATACCCTAAACAAATTGTTTTTCTTAACATTTAAATAATAAAAAATTATAATAACAACTTAATTAGCATTCAATAGAGTATAACAAACAATTAATGCGGTATTATAAACAACTATAACAACAAATTAACCTTAATTTACAAAATTAAATTAAATAGGATTTATAAATTAAACCTTCTTGTAGAGAAATAGCTAATGGAGAGAGTTAAAAATTGAAGATGAAGACTTGCTGACGGCGTGGAGGAGGTGTTGGAGGAGGTGAAGGAGGATATTTATGGAGGAAGATAATGAAGAAAACTCTCGGCCTAGGGCTAAGATATTCGCGACTTTGCGACAGCTTCCGACGACCGCCAATGGCTGTATTTGCGACGACTTCCAACGGCTGTCGTCGGCTAGTTTATTTTATTTTCATTTATACCACGGTAATTGATTGCCGTCGGTAGCCGTCGCAAAAAAATTGGCGAGCCGTTGGAGGCCATCGGAAATGGGCGTCGCAATAAATAATGTTTCTAGTAGTGGCAAAAGGGGACCAGGCCAAAGCACTACCTATACTAATGATTAGTAATCTACATCTATCCAGAAACAAGGGAGAACCCATAGACAATGAGAAACAATTGCATTCAGTGTGAATAAAGTTTGTCAGTTCATGCAAAAACCTTTAAGTGAACATTGGAAAGCAGTAAAGCGCATTCTAAGGTATCTAAAAGGTACAATAAATCAAGACATAAATCTGAAAGCATGTAAGACATTAGAAATTCAAGGATACTCGGATGCCGATTGGACAAACGATGTATATGATAGTAGATCTACAACCGGATACTGTGTATACTTAGAAGAAAATCTGATATTATGGTGCTCTAAAAAGCAGCCAACCATCTCCAGATCAAGCACATAAGCCGAGTATCGTAGTGTTCCAAGAACTACTGCCGAGATTATGTGGATTGAGTCACTCTTTAGTGAAATCGGAATCCAATTGAAGAAAAAATCAACGACGGTGTGATAATCTCACCACCGTTTCACTATCTACCAATTCTATACTTCACTCACGAACAAAGCAGATAGAAATAGATCTGTACTTTATTCGCGAGCAAGTAATCGAAGGGAAACTAAACATCAATCATCTGCTAACCTTCTATTAACGTACAGATACACTCACAATGCCCTTGTCAGCAAAAAAAATTCATGAGATTAAAGTCTGATCTAAGAATTGAAGAAGGCAGCGGAAGAAAAGGGAACGAAGAGAAATCCTAGCTCAAATTGATGGGGGTATTGATATAATGAGATAATAATATCGGTGTAAACAACTATATTTACAATAGCATAAGAGTACAAATGTAATTTCATATTATGTACAGTTGTACATCATAGAACAGGTCAATATAGGCTACCGCATATAAGCCTATATATACAGCAGTATTGCAATGTAAAAAATGTATCAATATCATTTCTAAATAAAAGAATGCTACTTGTTAATCATTCTCTCAATTTGCAATTTCTAACTATAAAACAAGAGGTGTTTATTAAGATATTCTATGTATATTTTGCACTAGTGAAAATGATAGCATGCACATGTAATGTTTATTTTATCTTTTTAGAAACCATTTGCATAAATTTTCTAAAAAATGAGTTTATTCTGTGATTGACAATATGATCAATATAATATTCTATGTATAAAATTTATCTTTTCATGTGTATTCTAGCTTTCATGCATGCTATCGATATGTTACTGAGTGCCTTTACATACCCGAACAGGACTCATTAGTTAATGTATAAAGACTCTAAAAAGTTAAAGTTGTTCAGATAACAGTTAAAATTAGATAGTTAGTTATTCATGTATGTCATGATGGGTGGTACAATTTACAGTGTGTATGTGAAACTGCTATGTTTGAATGCTTTGACATGATCTACTGCCAATTTTCTACACATGAAAGTATGAGATTATGTAACATATATTTGTTAATATAAACCAGTTTCTTTATATATTTTGTAACATTGAGTTATCTCATTTGGTTAGTGAAAGCCAAAAATTATTGTGACCGGCAATTAGTGGTGTTTTCATCAATCGCTAATGCATTCTTGGGTTTTACTTGCTAATGTATATGCATTGTCTCCTTGTTTTTTTCTTTACTATTTCCTAATCAATTCATTCAGAAATGCTTGTATTTTGTATCTTTGGATACACTCTATTATTATGAAACTTTCCACGCATTATGTGGATCAACTCTTTTTTAACAGCACGAAAGTATTTTTGCAACGAAATTAATTCACTATCATTTGTGTTAGTTATTTTCTTTAGCTCATATTTCTATTATTTTGACACTTGATATTTTTTAATTTAATCATTATATTTTTACTGTTTCATGTTTTCTATTGTATTATCTTAATAGAACATTGGTAAAACTCTGACTTGATAGAGGAAAATGGAAACTGAAAGCTACTCAATAGACATACTGATACACTTATATTTGGTTTACAGGAAATTATTGTCAAGGACAAAAATTTTCAGCGTTTTTGCCTCAAGGATAGGCCTTCAATATTTTATCCTGAAGGACAACTTTCTTTAGGTATCAGTTTTTAGTCATTGATAGTATCAGTTTGTAGTTATCGGTAGCAGTTTTTAGGTATCAGTTTTTAGCTTGGTAGCAGTTTTGTTGTCCTTATGAATAATTTTGGAAAATATTTGTCCTTATGAATAATTTTTAGAAGAATGTTCATCCTTATGGTAAAAATATTGAGGTTGTGTCCTTAAGGCAAAAAACACACAAATATTTGTCCTTTTAAATTACTTCCCCTTTGGTTTATCTCTAGGAGGCTAGATATGTTCTTATGCACTTTATTTATTTATCATATAGGACCTTTTACAGGAAGGCTTTCTGTCAAATACTGACACTAATTATACAATATGATAATTTTGGTTTATAAGATAATAAGCACTAGATTGTTTTTTTTTGAAGAAAGATAAATAGGCCCAGCCCAATTACATGAAACGGGGTAATATACCCGAAGCCACAAACTTTCGTTACAAACCTAACCCTAGGTTAAGAGTTGCCGACAAAACACCTCCATTCTACAAAGCTTCACAGAAAAAACAATAATGGCTACCAAAGACGATCGAAAAACTTCGTCGATTCACCTTCGTTCTTCGTCCTACTTGTTTCACCACGTTCCCAGTATGAAAGAGCTTTGTTAAAACTATCTTTCATACCCCTTCCACTCTCATCCTTGTTCGCAGCTTTACAGTTGCTGTTGTCATACTGTTTGTTGTTAGATCTAGCGTCATCGCGACCTAGATCTAACTGTGTCTTCTTCGAGATGCAGTTACTTCCTAAATTAGCTCTGACGCTCGAGAAATTGATAGTTGTAGCTTGCTGTGGGTTGTTCTCGACCTTATAAGAATCTGCTCTGAAATAATTGTTAGATCTAGCGTCATCGCGACCTAGATCTAACATTGTCACCCGCGAATTGCTATGCCTTCCCAGATTGGCTCTGCTACTTGATTGGTGTTGGTTAAGGCAGTTGTTCTGAGCCTCATGGGAGTAGATCTTATCGGTTTCATCAACTAGCTCTTGTTGGTTGACAAAGCACGACTTACGAACGTGATTGTCATTCTGGAAGCTTTTCGAATGCAACAGATAAGCTTCTAAATGTTTGCTACCAGCTTTAGATTTCCAGTCATCAGCAAGGGAAGCAAATTCGGTTTGATTTTTCAATATTATCTTTGATTTTTGCAAAATTATTTTGTTGTCCGTACTAATTATTAGCCAATCTTGCTCTTTACTTCTGCTGCCTTTGTTGTGCACACGCAAGTTTCTTTCTTTCCACAAGTTGAACACTGCAGTAGTCAATAGAATGTGAGTAAAATCAGTTTCCTTAGATTTAGATCTAAATTTGTTGTTGATCATTTTGATAATATTTGTCAGATCCATTTGCTTGTTGTCATCAACACCCAAAATGACTTTAATTTGATTCCAGATGAAGTAGGAATAACTGCATTCAAAAAATAGGTGATTAGCATTTTCAGCACATAAATTGCACAAGGAACAAAGTGAATTTGTATTGTTTCCCCATTTATTAAGTCTATCCCAAGTTGGCAATCTGTTCCTAATTGCAAAATATGTACAAAATGCCATCTTAGGACAGTTCACTCTATTCCATATGCAATAATACCATTCTTCTGTTGGGAATTTATTTCTTATAAAATCCCAAGTTGTTTTAAAAGAAAACTTCCCTCTGTTGCTTGCTTTCCATTCCCAATAGTCATTCTCTGCATAAATATCAAACTGGATATTGCTTATTTCATCTTTATGTAGGTTAGTAATTGGGTGTAATTGTGGTTGCCATTGATTATTTACAATAATATCAGATACGTTATCATTTGATCCTCCACATATAACTAAACTATTCCACCCAACCTTATTTATAAAGGCTTCATTTTTAAACCATGGATCAAACCACAAACTGATTTCTTTACTACTTTTAAATTTTCTTTCAATTAATGACTTGCCAATTTCTCTACAATTTAGTATTTTCTTTCAAGTATTTGATTGATTACTGTTGTACACATAAGTCCAATTTTTTTTAATTTCAAATACTTGGATCTCATCCATCTAGCCCACAAAGAGTCTGAATTAAGAAATCTCCAAAATAATTTTAAATGGCAAGTAGTACATAGATCCTTAATATTTCTAATGCCCAGACCCCTTTCATTTTTAGGTCTACACACATTATCCCAGCTAATTTTATGATACTTTCCTCTCCATAAAAAGTCAGCGCATCTACTTTCCAATTTTTTAATAGTTGCAACTGGTATATGAAATGTTTGAAACCAGTATAGTATAATAGCATAGATCATAGTCTTAATAAGTTCAAGTCTTCCAGCAATGGAAAGTAATTTACAAGACCAAGTTTTCATTCTACTTTGGATTTTTTCAAATAAAATAGAGCAATCTGAATCCTTAATTTGATTAGTAGAAAGAGGCAGCCCTAAATATTTGATTGGAAGAACTCCCTCTGCTATTTGTAATACATTTAGAAATTCTTTTTTGTATTTACAAGACTTACTAAAATAAGCTTTACACTTATTTACATTAAGTTGAAGTCCAGCATAAGTTTTTAAATTATCAAAAATTGTTTTTATAGAGTCTGCATTGTCTTTATTAGCTTTTATAAACACCATAAGATCATCAGCATATATCAGATGGTTAATACATGGCTGAATTCTGTTTATAGGATGAACATTGCCTTTAATATTTTCTATTTCCATAAGAATGGAAAAATACTCCATAACAATAGCAAAAATATAAGGTGATAAGGGGTCACCCTGTCTTAAACCCCTGTTACTCTTAATAAAACCTTCTGCCCTTCCTTGAATCAGAATAGAAAATGTAGGAGTGTTAATACATTCAAACACCAAATCACAAAACTTTATAGGAAAACCCATGCATTTCATAATATGATGAATAAAGTATTTGTTTACCTTATCATATGCTTTTTGAAGGTCAATTTTAATACAAACATTTTCACCCTGTTTTGTGTTGAATTTCCTGACCATCTCATGTGCTAAAAGGGAGTTTTCATAAATAAATCTACCAGGTACAAAAGCGCTCTGATTTTCAGAAATAAGAAAAGGCAAAAATACTTTTATTCTATTACTAAGAACATTAGCAATAATTTTGTAAATAAAGTTGCAGCAAGAAATAGGTCTATAGCTACCAATATCAGTTGGATTTTTATTTTTGGGGATAATGGTAATGAATGTGTGATTTAGACTCTTAAGAATTTTACCGTTATTCATAAATTCGTCAACCACATCCTTCACCTGCTGTTTAATATTTTCCCAATTATTTTTGAAATTTTTTGCATTGAATCCATCAGGCCCAGGACTTTTGTTATCACCAGCATTAAAAACAATAGCTTTAATCTCATCTAAACTGACAGGGGCAAGCAGGATTTCAGATGCATTCTGATTTAATATATTTTTACAAGTTATATGAGGAAATTCCTTTACATTAAATTCAGAAAAATAAAGTTCCTTATAAAAATTGATAGCTTCTGAAGTAACTTTATTATATGCATTAGATAAATTACCCTCTATATCTATAATACAGCTTATATTATTTAAATGTTTTCTATTACTCATTTTAGCATAGAAAAATTTGGTACAGTCATCACCAAGAGTAAGCCAATCAACCTTAGCTTTTTGTCTAGCATTGGCAGATTCTTTATACAATTCACTAGACAGTTCATTCTGATTTTGAAAAAATTTATTGATTGTACTTATATCATCAGGTTTATTATCAGAGCTCAGTTGTAACAGTTTACCTTCTTTTTCTTAATCCAATAATTTTATTTTTATTCAAATGGTTATTTTTGTTCCAATTTTTAAGATTATATTTAGTGTATTTCAAAAACATATAAAAATGATATTGCTTAGTTCCTTCACAAGAAAAGTTAAGACTGTTTTCCATTAAAGTTTTATAATCTTCTTCTAATACCCAGCTATTTTTGAATCTAAAAGGAGGAAAACTCTTGAAATCCTCATTGACAAAAAGCTTAACCAATAAAGGAGTGTGATCACTTAAGTTTTGTTCTAAAGTGGAACAAATACAGTTAGGAAATCTTTCTAAAAAAACTTTGTTATACAAAATCATATCTAATTTGCAATGAATATTTTTTGCTATACCAGATTTCCAAGTAAATTTGTTCCCACTAATAATTGGTTCAATGAGACCGGTTTCTAATAGAAATTTATTAGCTCTATCCAATTTATTTTAGGGATTTTGATTCCACCAAATTTTTCATTAGCATGAAAAACTGTATTAAAATCCCCTAGCACAATCCAGGGGAAATCATATGTGAAATTTAAAGATTTAAGCTTTTGCCATAAAGCATTTCTTTCATTTTCAAAATTACTGCCATATATACTAGTAACTTGTAAAGAAAAACCTCCAATGTTTTTAAAATTGCAGTCTATAAATTGACTATCTTTGTTAATGCTTATATTAGTCCAGATATTAGAATCCCATATAACTATGATTCTTCCTTTACAACCACAATCATTGTTATGAATAGCTTTCCAATTACTGGACATTTTAAGGCAAATTTTTTCGAAATTCTCTTCATTCAATTTATTCTCAATTAAAGCAATAATGGAAGGTTTGTAAAAATTAATCATATAAAGGATATCAGTTTGTTTTACAGGGGTGTTCATCCCCCTGACATTCCAAGCAAATAAAGTCATATATATTTAATAAAAAACATAAGTATTTAAATTGTACCTGACACTATAGTGCCTTTACCTCTCCTTTTAGTATCAACACCCTTTGCTTTCAATCTGGTAGACATTTGATCCCATTCTGGATTGATCGAAATGTATTTTTGCTTGAAAGCTTTCTTCTCTTTGCTGCTTTTTAGCTTACCTGATGCTTTTGTTTTGGTAATATGTAGTTCAGATAAGTCGAATTCTTCTATGTTATCTACTTTCTCAAATTTATCTTCCTCCATTTGTGCAGATTCAGGAATCTTAATTAATGAAATATCAAACGAAGCTGTGCAATGCATGGTTGACTCATTACAGTCAGTCATTGCAGCCTGCTCTGTGGGAGGAACCAAAACTGTGCGAGGCATGGCTGACTCATTACAATCAGTCACTACAGCTTGCTTTGGGGGAGGATCATCCTTGCGAGGCAATGTTGAGTTATTACTCCTCTCAACATCTGCAGGAAGCTTTGAAGAAGATTCTTCCTCAACATCAATTTCCTTGTTCAGACTTTTATTCTGATGAAGATTGTTGACTATTTTTGTAGCATAATGATCTGTAATTAAACATGACTCTGAAATAGGGGGGTTTTCAGAGTTAAAGAACTTTTTATTTTTACCCTCCTCTCTATTAGTCGGGATCGGAACATTAGATTTCTTTTCACGTCCATTAGGCTAATGAACTTCCATTGCCGTGATCTGATCACTTTGGTCAGTGAGCTCTATTATATTATTTTCTTGATCGGAAATGACATCTTCTTGATAGATTCGATCATTGTTCTTTTGGGTTCTTGATTGGTTTTTTGTGCTTTTACTGATACTCATTTCTTGAATCATTTCATATCTATTTTCTTGAGTAATATCTCTGTCTTTATCACTATTTTTGGGGATCCACATCTGTTTTGGATTGCATTGCTCTCTAGTGTGACCGAAACACTTACAGATGCTACACTTTGGTGGAACCCATTCATATTCAACTTTTTGTGTTATGATTTCACCATTATAAAGATTGTGACTGATTTCATCTGGAAGTTCATCATTCCCAGAAACTTCCACAAGAAGCCGAGCGTAATTCAATCTCGTTTTCATGGTTGTTGCTGCGTCCATTTTTATGGGTTTTCCAATAATACTTGCCATAATACTGAACGCCTCTTTATCCCATAACTTGATGAATACACTGGATAATCTAACTCATATCGGCATAGTTGACAGAAGATCTCTGTCCAACTTCAGTGATTCAGTCCATCTTCTCATGATGATGAGTTTGTCGTTGTAGAAATAAGGGCCATTCTGGATAATCAAGTTGCAGTCTTGAGAATCATTAAATTTGATTAGAAAAAACTCATTTTCTCTTGAATAGATTTCGAATTCACCTTTCGGTTTCCATACTCTTTTAATATATTCTTTGAAGAACAAGAAATATGGTTTGCTACTAACCACATAAACCAATATGGAGTTATTCCAACACTCCATGGCTCTTTTACATACTGCCTCCTTTACCAAACCATATTTCTTGTTGCTGATCTGAATAGGAGAAATGGTTTCAAGACTGCATTCTTCATCCCTTGGTTCCTTTGATTGCTCTGAAACGATGTCAGCCCAGGATTTTTGTCCAAGTTCTTTATTCAAAGAGAACTTTGTCGGGTTTTTGATTTGCATCAGTTTGGTCTTTTCCTGAAAGGAGTTGGTCATCTGGCCCTCCTTTTTCTTTTGATCGTTAGCATGAGACCGGATCTGATCATTTCTAGGCTGATATCTTCTTTGTGATCTTGGCTGAACCAATTGGAAGCCCTCGTTATCCATGATGACATTGTTCAGCTTTCTGAAATGAGATTCAGGTGGCCTATCTTGAGGAGAGGGACGAGAGAGAGGAGGATTAATTAGGTTGGGATTTGAAAGGAAATTTGTTTTCTCCCATGGCAGAAGAAAACCCTAGATTTCAATTTTTCCACGTTTACTTTTTTATAAAAATAATATAAGCACTAGATTGTTCTTTGTTCACTTTCATTCTTTATTACTTGGCGATTAAAACTTACTATTTTACTGGTTAACAGTTTTATCTTGCATGGAGGCCCCCATGCTACAACTGCTTCTGTACCCCTTTATGGAGTAATTTTTTTCCTTTTTATTTTTTTCTTGGTATATATCTCACATTGTTAATAACTCTTAATGCAATAATACACATGTATACATATAAATTTCATCTTAATGCAAATGGTTTTCCTGTTTATATCTTTTTGGATATTCATCTTTAATACTAATAATGAGAATTTCTTGAATAGGAATTCAACCGTGTCTTTTTGAAATACCAGAAAAACCCCTCATTATAATTATGGAAATCGTTCACTCTATTTTTATCTTTACTACTAATAAAGAGAATTCATTGAATAGATTTACTCAGTGTCTTTTTGAAATTCCAAATATATCTTTTACATCTTATAGAGAAATAGTATTCAAATATGGGAATATAGCCTGCTATTTTCTAAGTACAACTGTCAGTCCCTATGGAGAACTACAGTGTACGTTCACAAGATGAAGTATCCGAGCGTTTCATATTGTCCGTAATTTAGATGGGAGTTAATCGGTCGAAGTCTCGCAGGATTCCGAGTTAGTACGAAGAAAATATTGCAGTCTGAACAAAAAAAATAGCGGCTTCTGCACTAGGCGGAGTTCAAATATGGAGATGTGGTATCCTGTTATTTTCTAAGTACAACTGTCAGTGCCCATGGAGAACTACAATGTACATTCACAAGACGAAGTATCGATCCGAGTGTTCCATATTGTCCGTAATTTAGGTGGGAGTTAATTGGTCGAAGTCTCACCGGATTCTGAATTAGTATGAAGAAGTTATTACAGTTTGAACAAAAAAATAGCGGCTTCTGCACTAGGCGGAGTTCAAATATGGGGATGTGGTAGCTTGTTATTTTCTAAGTACAACTGTCAGTCAACATGGAGAACTACAGTGTACGTTCACAAGATGAAGTATCCGAGTGTTTCATATTGTCCGTAATTTAGGTGGGAGTTAATCGGTCGAAGTCTCGCCGGATTTCGAGTTAGTATGAAGAAAATATTGCGGTCTGAACAAAAAAAATAGCGACTTCTGCACTAGGCGGAGTTCAAATATGGGGATGTGGTATCCTGTTATTTTCTAAGTACAACTGTTAGAGCCCATGGAGAACTACAGTGTGCGTTCACAAGATGAAGTATCCGAGTGTTCCATATTGTCCGTAATTTAGGTGGGAGTTAATTGGTCGAAGTCTCACCGGATTTTGAATTAGTATGAAGAAGTTATTGCAGTTTGAACAAAAAATAGCGGCTTCTGCACTAGACGGAGTTCAAATATGAGGATGTGTTAGCTTGTTATTTTCTAAGTACAACTGTCAGTCCCCATGGAGAACTACAGTATACGTTCACAAGATGAAGTATTCGAGTGTTTCATATTGTCCGTAATTTAGGTGAGAGCTAATCTGTCGAAGTCTCGCCGGATTCCGAGTTAGTATGAAGAAAATATAGCAGTCTGAATAAAAAAAATAGTGGTTTCTGCACTAGGCCGAATTCAAATACGAGGATGTTGTGCCATGTTATTTTCTAAGTAAACTGTCAGTCCCATGGAGAACTACAGTGTGCGTTCACAAGATGAAGTATGCGAGTGTACCATATTGTCTGTAATTTAGGTAGGAATTCATCGGTCGAAGTTTTGCCTGATTCCGAGTTAGTATGAAGAAGTTATTGTAGTCAGAACAAAAAAATAGCGGTTTCTGCCTAGACGGCGTTTAAATGTGGGGATGCTACTATCAAATTTACTTCCACGGGTACAAATAAAAATGCATGCACATTGTAGTTAAATGCAAGCCCACCTGGATGGGCATATGTACTCGTACTAGTAATAATAATAAAAAATATCCTCTTGGGTATTTGTAAATATCATTTATAAGAAAATGTGATATGATACTTAAAATTCAAACCTTCGTTAGGCACCGGGAACTAATGAATTACATTCTTATCTGAGAAAATACACGTGATGCTTGATCCACAACTGTGTGCACTTATTGGAACGTTTGATACATTTATTATGCTGCAATTTCCTGGTTCTATGTTTGAACGTGTTTGATTTTTCAGTAAGATTCTACGTTATTATTACTTTGCAGAAAGTAGAAAACCATGGACAAAGTTCATTACCTCTGAGAACCAACATATGGCAGTACCTCTGGTATGGTCATGATGATGACTTGTTATCTGCAGATGTAATTGGTAAATATATATGTATTTTTTTTTTTTTTGCTCCTATCGCGTAGGCCGTTGATTTTTTAGACAAGCTCCTGTGGTAACCATGAGCAGTTAGCTACAAAAGAAGCAATGGTATAATGAAGCCTCACAGATACTTCTCCTAACGACCTCATTATAGTTTATTAGTTAAATGCATGTAGCCTGGACCTGGGCAAATTAATTTTTCCTTGCCAAATGGATTTAAGTTTGACTTATCTTTTGATGTTATCAAAACATATGAACTGTTTTTGTTCTAGAACATCACTTTCTTATATTTTCTTCTAATTTTTCTACAAGCCTATCCTACGTCAATCCTGTGAGAACTGCACAGAGCAGCAGAACTTAAATTTGGGGTAACTTGCACAAATTTAACCACAGACATGGCCCAAAAGAAAGTTATTGCAGATATTATGCATATTCAACATATATTTTGGACAAGCTCGAACCGTTTCAAATTCATTGCATTTCCAGTGCAAAATTTGCCGGTGACATGTTTGAGTTTTCTTAAAAGAAAGCCTTATTATAATTAGTTCAGGTTTCAAACTCTTGATTTTTGCAACTAGCTAGCCAAACAATATGTTAAATTCTTTACCTAATTAGTTCGTGTTGGAGTTATATAAACTCAAACTCTCTGTTAGTCTGTTAGTTACTACGTTTTGCTTTGTTTGAATAAGTCTTTAGTTTGATTAAGTCTAGTTATATCCTGGCAATAAAATAGGATCTCCTGTTTTTTAGGTGTAGTGTGTTGCTGTCTGTTTTATAAGTTGTCTTTTGTTGCTCTGAAGTTAACAAGCATAGTTTTTTCTTCCTCTGTTTTTTTTGGTCTTCATTATTTTCCTACATCTGGTATCAGAGCCATATCCTTTTCTTATTGTTGTTCTCAGAGTGCTTGAAAGCAGATTAACAACAATGAACGGATCAATGCAGCCTCAACTTCCAAAGTTCAGTGGAAAGAACTTTGATCAATGGTGTATTCAGATGAAAGCTTTGTTTGGTTTTCAAGAGCTGATGGAGGTCATCGAGCATGGCTATGTTGAGCCTGTGGATGAAGCTGCAGTGGCAGCTCTCAGTCAAGGCCAAAAAGACAGATTGAGGGAGGATCGAAAAAAGGACAAGAAGGCGCTGTTTTTCCTCTATCAGGCAGTAGACGAGGTTGTTTTCGAACGGATCTCGAGTGCAACAACAGCTAAGGAGGCGTGGGGTCTGTTGCAGAAATCTTACAAAGGTGATGCCAAGGTGAAGAGCGTAAGGTTGCAAACTCTACGAGGTGAATTCGAATCTCTTTCAATGAATGTTTCTGAAACAATTTCTGATTATTTTTCTCGAGTTCAATCTGTTGTGAATCAATTACGAGTGAATGGAGAAAAAATGGAGGACATTCGTGTTATTGAGAAGATTTTGAGATCCTTAGCAGGTCGGTTTGACTATGTTGTTGCTGCAATTGAAGAGGGAAGAGATATTTCAACCATGACAATTGAAGGGTTGATGGGTTCATTGTGTTCTCATGAACACAGAATGGATCAGAAAAATGCAGGGTCTGTTGAGCATGTTTTTCAAAGCAAAGTTAATATTACTGAGAAAGGTAGTTCGAGCAGTGCAAAAGCATCAGGTTTCAACAAGATTGCTAAGCGTTATGGCTCGAAACAGCAAGCGTCAGATAAGGAAACACATTCTGATGAGCAGACATCGAATCGAAGGTATGATAAGTCTAAGATTAAATGTTACCGTTGTCATAAGTATGGACATTTCAAATCAGAGTGTAGAGTTAAAATGCCTTCGAAAAATTCTGAACATGCTAACTATACTAATACTGAGGTCCAGGCTGAAGAAACATTACTATTAGCTTGTAGTATTTCAAAAGATGATCATCTCAATAAGTGGTATTTGGACACCGGATGCAGCAATCACATGTGTGGGAAGAGAGAATTGTTCTCTCGTTTGGATGAAACTGTTCGCGGGGATGTGAATTTTGGAAACAAGACAAAGGTTCCAATCATGGGCAAAGGTAATGTTCTCATTCAATTGAAGGATGGTTCTCCAGAA
This sequence comes from Allium fistulosum, assembly GCA_030737815.1. Taxonomy (NCBI): domain Eukaryota; kingdom Viridiplantae; phylum Streptophyta; class Magnoliopsida; order Asparagales; family Amaryllidaceae; genus Allium; species Allium fistulosum. The sequence continues at coordinate 168,961,825 of CM060904.1, read as the reverse complement.
CAAATCTCCGATGTGTATTATGTTCCTAGCTTGCACTGGAATTTATTAAGTATGGGTCAGCTTTCAGAAAAAGGTATTAAAATCATCATTGACAATGGTGTATGCACACTTAAGAACAAGAAAAGTGAACTTATTGCTGTGATTAAAATGTCAAGAAATCGCATGTTTCCCTTGTCTTTACGGACTGAAACTATTTGTTCCTTTAGTGCTGTAATAAAGGATACAAACTGGCTGTGGCATCTCCGTTTCGGGCATCTAAATTTTGATGGCCTACATTTATTGGCTAAGAAGGATATGGTTACCGGGCTGCCGTTAATTGGGAAGTCGGATCACGTATGTGAAGGATGCATTCTTGGTAAGCAACATCGAGACTCATTTCCGGTAGGGAAAGCACGACGAGCAACACAACAGCTTGAGCTTGTGCATTCAGACATATGTGGCCCGATGGAAGTTGAGTCCCAAGGAGGTAATCGATATTTCATAAGCTTTATTGATGATTACAGTAGAAAGATATGGGTTTATTTTCTAAAGCATAAATCTGAAGCGTTTGATGTGTTCAAAGACTTTAAGGCTTATGCAGAAAAACAAAGTGGGTATAGCTTGAAGATTTTACGAACTGACAGAGGGGGTGAGTATATGTCAAATGCATTCAGTGAGTTCTTCAAGAACAATGGTGTAAAGCATCAACTTACTGCCTCCTATTCGCCGCAGCAAAATGGTATTTCGGAGAGGAAGAACAGGACCATTGTTGAAATGGCGCGGAGCATGTTAAAAGGTAAACATTTACCGAAGTTTTTCTGGGCTGAGGCTGTATGTTGTGCTGTGTATCTTTTGAATAGGTGCCCCACCAAAAGCGTTCTTAATATGACACCAGAGGAGGCTTGGAGTGGCTTTAAACCAAATGTTGCACAACTCCGGGTGTTCGGATGTGTTGCATATGCCCATGTACCGGTTGAAAAACGGAAGAAGTTTGACGATAAAGGTGAAAAGTGTATATTTGTTGGTTACAGCGATCGAACAAAGGGGTATAAGTTGTTTAATCCGAAAACAAATACAGTTATTATTAGCAGGGATGTTGAATTTCTTGAAGATGAGGAGTGGAACTGGGCTGTTGAAAAGTCTAAAGAGACAAGTATTAACTTGATTGAAGATTTAGATGTGGGGGAAAAAGGGCCTGCAATACCTCCCCAACAGCATATCAGTCCAGCATCGCACCTCAATGAAGCAACTCGACGTTCGACGCGTAATCGTGTTATGCCAACACATTTACAAGATTATGTTGTCACTAATGATAACGATGTCTCTGATGATGAATTAGCTAATTTTGCATTGTTTGCAGATTGTGATCCTCTCACATTTCAAGAAGCAGCTAAAGATGATGGATGGCGTCATGCAATGGATGATGAAATTCATTCAATCGAAAAAAATGACACATGGGAACTAACTTCTCTTCCCGTAGGAAAAAAATCCATTGGTTTGAAATGGGTGTATAAGACCAAGTATAAACCGGATGGTCAGGTGGACCGGTTGAAGGCCCGATTGGTCGTAAAGGGATACAAACAAAAGCCTGGTATTGATTATTATGAAGTATTCGCACCAGTAGTTAGACTGGATACGATTCGGATGGTGATTGCTTTAGCTGCGCAAAAGAAATGGAAAATTAATCAAATGGATGTCAAGTCTGCATTTCTGAATGGCATACTTGAAGAGGAAGTCTTTGTTGATCAACCAACTGGCTATGTAAGGAAGGGCGAGGAGGGTAAGGTTCTGAAGTTGAAGAAGGCATTATATGGGTTAAAACAGGCACCGCGGGCCTGGTATACTCGCATAGACACTTATTTTGCTTAAAATGGTTTTTGGAAGTGTCCTTATGAACCGACTTTATATGTCAAAACTGATTTAGATGGAGGTGTGCTTCTTGTGTGCCTGTACGTAGATGATCTTATATTCACTGGCAATGATCCAACCATGTTTGCTAAATTCAAAGAGGCCATGAAGAGTCATTTTGAGATGACTGACATGGGATTAATGGCATATTTTCTTGGTTTGGAAGTTAAGCAAGCAGAGGATGGAATTTTTGTGTCACAAAGAAAATATGCTGCTGACATCTTAAAGCGTTTCAAGATGGAAGGTTGTAGTCCAATTAGAACACCGGCTGAAGCAAGGCTAAAGTTGGAGAAGCATGAAAGTGGCGAATATGTTTCTGCAACTAATTATCGTAGTCTAGTAGGTAGCCTACGCTACTTGACCTCAACTAGACCTGATATTGCATTTGGTGTAGGTTTAATTAGCCGGTTCATGGAAGAGCCAAAGCAAAATCATCTACATGCTGCTAAGCGGATTCTGCGCTACGTCAAAGGTACTCTTAGTTATGGTTTGTTCTTCACATATTCAGAAAATTGTGATCTTGCTGGGTATGTCGATAGCGATTGGGCAGGTGATGTTGAAGATAGAAAAAGTATTTCTGGTTATGTGTTTAACTTAGGTTCAGCTGCTGTTTCTTGGTCCTCGAAGAAGCAGCAGGTCGTGGCACTTTCAACTACGGAGGCAGAATACATGGCCGCAGCATCGAGTGCAAGTCAAGCTGTGTGGTTACGACGAATATGTGAACAGTTAGGTCTGAAACAAACATTGCCGACAAAGATTTCTTGTGACAACAAATCTGCCATTGCGCTTACTAAGAATCCAGTGTTTTATGGAAGAAGCAAACACATCCACATCAAATATCATTACATTCGTGATCTTGTAAATCAAGGTGAAATCAGAATGGAGTTTTGCAGATCAGAAGATCAGATTGCTGATATTCTTACAAAAGCATTGAAGGTTGAAGCCTTTGAGAAATTAAGAAAGATGATGGGAGTTTGCAGCTATGAGAGTTTGTGTTTAAGGGGGGATGTTGGAGTTATATAAACTCAAACTCTATGTTAGTCTGTTAGTTACTACGTTTTGCTTTGTTTGAATAAGTCTTTAGTTTGATTAAGTCTAGTTATATCCTGGCAATAAAATAGGATCTCCTGTTTTTTAGGTGTAGTGTGTTGCTGTCTGTTTTATAAGTTGTCTTTTGTTGCTCTGAAGTTAACAAGCATAGTTTTTTCTTCCTCTGTTTTTTTTGGTCTTCATTATTTTCCTACAGTTCGTATTTGTAGTTTTGTACCCTTTATAGCTTGATCGTCAAAACTAGGATCCGGACTCTCAAATTAAAAATCCTTGTACACAACTTTAATTCATCTTGAATCCAAGGATCACAAATTGATTTCCACACACTTCAGTCTCATGTAAAAACGTAGCTTACTATGTAACTACATGAAGTATAGTATAGAAGGAGTCTTGCTTTAAATCAATAGTCCAATACAGTTGGTTACATACATGCCAACATATTCAAAATTTCTTGCTGCCATTATAATACATGTACTAAGCCTACATGAACATATTAACACCTAGATTATGTTAGCAGAAAATAGAACGGAGTGCTCATCTGTTCATGAAAACACCCATGGTACTTTGATTTGGACGCTTCATAGGAACCAGAACGCATATGACTATTTTTCTTCGTATTGACTATTCTCAAGTGTTTCATAGTAGTGTCCTATGGTTTTGGATACTAAATTTTGCTTTTGTCCGCTCAGACATGGTCTTCTACTGGTAAAAGTTGTGCATTAAATTTACTAGCTATCCATTTGTCAATATGCATGAGTCTGTTCTCTTTTGGAACTACTAACTAATAGATGTTTTGCCATGCATGCATATGAGAAGTATCAAATATGTACATAGAGTTGTTTAATGAATAAGTATAAATCTGTGTAACTGGATAGCGGGTATAAAAGCCCATTTACAAATATACCAATATAAATAGATAGCGGACTGAAGACTGTAATGAATGTTACAACAGTTTAATCAATTTTTCAAAAGCTTTTGTTGCTGCATTCTTTACATGGTACCAAAGCTCTTCATCAACCTAATGGTTATACCAGAAGTGTCATGCCATACCCTCATCAGAGACCAGTCATCATCTGAAGGTGGCTGCACAGCTGTTCTTCTCAGATCATCAATCATCATCGAAGAAGTATTATGTCCCATTTATTGAATCCAAGTTTACAGTTCTATTTCAAGAACTGTAAACCTGTTCTTGTTCACTGTCCAATTACAAATTTTATCTTTGCCGCGCCTCTTCAAAAGAACATCATTAGAAAAGATTCTTCATCTGATCTTCTCTGACTGCACTGTCCCTTCTGGTCTTAGAACATTGTAGCTCATCATCTGACCATCATTCTTCTTCCCATAACCATCTATAATCACCATGGCCGAAGGCAATGACAATGAGACAGCAAATTCTCCAAACAATTCAAGAACTACCTCATCTCAGCAATCAACCAATCAAGATCTGCTGAAGACAATAATAAAACCACAAAGTCAGGTAACCACAATTCAATTAGGCGAATCCAACTATTTATTTTGGATATTTCAAATAGAAACTGCTATCAGAGGGTATGATATTGAAGAATATGTTCTTGGAACACTAGTTACACCACCAAAATATATTACTGACAATGAAGGAAACTGGGTTGTGAATAAAGATTATGTTAATCATCAAAGACAAAATAGTCTCTTCAGTACTTGGCTGTTATCATCCATTAGTTCCAGTATCTTACCACAACTCATAAGGTGCAAATCATCTCATGAAATTTGGCATTCAATAGAACAAGCATTCAACACACAATCTGCTGCAAGGGTCTTGCATTACAAATGACAACTGCAAAACTTAAAGAAGAAAGACATGAATATGAAAGAATATTTAACTAAAATCAAAACATTGTGTGACCAATTGGCTACAACAGGCCATAAAGTCTCTGAGTCAGAGCAAATGTTGTCAATCTTAAGCGGTTTAGATGACGAATATTAGGCTGTTGTGGCTGTGATCTCATCTAAAGAGAGGACACCCTCTATTAAGTATGTCCACTCTATTCTTCTTTCTCATGAAGGACAAATTGAGCAAAACAAGCCAGTTATCAATGAATTCTCTACCAACTATGCATCAAAGAATCAAGAAAAAGGATATAGTAACAAAAATCAAAGAAGTGGATCATCCAACAGATCCAGAGGCAGAGGTGGCAGATGGTAAAACAACAACAACATGTTGGGATACCAAAATTGTGAAAAATATGGTTACAGTGCAAACAAACGTTATTTTGGATTTGATGCTAACTACGAATCAAAAATCAAAGGAACTATCAAAATGCAAATATGATTAATATGCAGCAAGATGCAAAGAATCAGAAAGAAAACACTACAAAGATTGAGGATATTCAAGATGAAAGTTGGTTTCCAGACTCAGTGGCAACCAATCATGTAACCAACAATCTTGAGAATCTGAATCTTGGCAATAAAGAATACAAAAGTAAGCAAGGTATACACATGGAAAATGATAAGGCCATAAACATTACTCATATTGGTAATGCCTATATTAAAGGTGCAAGAAAACTCTATCTCAATAATTTACTTAGGGTACCATTAATCAAAAAAAAATTTCTTAGTGTTTCACAATTTGTTAAAGATAATCATGTGTATTTTGAGTGTTATCCTAATTACTGCCTAGTCAAAGATCTTCTAACTAATGAAATTCTTCTACAGAGTAAGAAGTGTAGAGGGCTTTACAAGTTTAATGTTGACAACACAAGAAATTAAGTGTATGGAGATAAGTGGTGTAACAACTCAGAAATAATTCAAGCAAGTATGTGTAAGGCTTTTGATAAGTGACACTACAAATTGGGACATGCCAATGTAAATATTGTAAAACAAGTACTGAATAGCAATAGTATTTCTTTTGAAAATATTTCCATGTCATATGTATGCACATTTTGTCAAATGGGCAAAAGTCATAAATTAGCTTTTTCAGATTCTACAACTATTTACACTAAACCATTAGAATTAGTTGCTATTGATTTATGGGGTCTTGCACCGGTTGACACTGATTATGGCTTCAAATACTATATTTCATTTATAGATGCTTACTCTAGATATGTGTGGATTTATTTCTTGAAATCAAAATATGAAGCACAAAATGCAGTAATTCAATTTATTACTTTTGCTGAAAAACAAACTGACTGTCAGGTAAAAACTTTGCAAACTGATGGAGAGACATAATTCTATCCACTAAAAGAATATATTCATAGAAAAGGAATTGTTCGTAGAACAACCTGTCCTTATACTTCTGGGCAAAATGATTTGATAGAAAGGAAACATAGACACATTGTTGAAACTGGTTTAACACTACTTGCTCAGGCTTCATTACCACAAAATTTTTGGCCTGATGTATTTTCTACCAGTTTGTACTTAATATATAGATTGCCAACAAAAGTTCTGCAATTTAAAAGTCCTATGGAAGTTCTATTTGGTATCAAACCAGATTACCATGGTCTAAAAGTTTTTGGGTTCTTGTGTTTTCCTTGTCTAAGATCATACAATGCTCATAAATTAGATTTCAGATCATCACCATGTACTTTCTTAGGATATGCAACTAATAAGAAAGGTTACAAATGTATAGACAACAATGAGAGAACATTTATATCAATGCATGTGGTATTTAATGAACAAATATTCCCATTCAATGACATAAATATAAAAACTTCATAAAAGGTGCACATTGCAAAGTTTTCTATACCACCATTACCTGATCTAATAATGCAAAAGATCACTGAGACTGGTCAAAGGGTATCATATCCACAACAAGGTACACCAAATTCAGAAGCATGTGATGGTAAAAGAAATAGCTCTGAAAGCCCACATCAAATCATACAGCATGGCAACAGCCAGTCTGAATCCAGCTAATCAATTGATGATTTAGAATCACCAATTAATCAGCAGGAAGCCTCAACAAGCAACACTACACAACAAGTCATTCCTAAGGATATCGGCCATCAAATGATCATAAGAGCAAAAAGTGGAATATTCAAGCCAAAAATATACAATACAATTGCTGAAAGTGAAGAACCAAGTACTTATTATCAAGCTATTCAAAATGAGAAATGGAAAGCTGCCATGAATGAAGAATATGAAACACTGTTAAAAAATAAGACTTGGGATCTTGTTGCATTACCAAAAGATAAAAACATCATAAGATGCAAATGGACTTACAAACTAAAGAAAAATGCTAATGGTTCAATTTCTAATTACAAGGCAAGATTGGTGGCAAAAGGGTATTCACAACAGAATGGATTTTATTTCAATGAAACATTTTCACCTGTTGTGAAACCAACATCAATTAGAATAATTTTCACAATTGCCTTGCATAGAAATTGGAACTGGATGTGAATAATGCTTTTTTGAATGGTGATTTACAGGAAGAGGTTTATATGGAGCAGCCACTTGGGTTCAGGAAACACAATACAAAACAACTTGTGTGCAGGTTGAATAAAGCAATTTATGGGTTGAAGCAAGCACCAAGGGTTTGGTTTGATAAGCTAAAATCAACCTTGATCAGAAAGGACTATACTTCAACTAAATCTGACAACTCCCTATTCACTAAATTCAATGATAATGAAGCTACATATATACATATATATGTTGATGATTTTCTAATTATAGGAAGCAGTGAGCTGGAAATCAGAAACATCATAAAGTAGTTGAATAAAGAATTTTCTATTAAAAACCTTGGCAATCTGAATTACTTTCTAGGAATTGAAGTGAACAGAGTGTCAACTTCAACAATGCAACTAAGTTAAAGAAAATATATTACAGAGATTCTTATGAAGGCCAAGATGGAAAATTCAAATCCACTACCTACACCCATGATCAGTAATATACACTTATCCAAAAACAAAGGAGAACCAATTTTAAATGTCAAGCAATACAGAAGTATAGTGGGAGCTTTACAATGTGCTTCCATCATAAGGCCAGAAATCTCATTCAGTGTAAATAAAGCAAGTCAATTCATGCAAAATCCATTAGATGAGCATTGGAAAGAAGTGAAAAGAATACTGAGATACTTAAATCGAACACTGAATCATAGTCTAATTCTACAATCAAGCAAAAAAATTAACATCACAACATATGCAGATGCAGACCGGGCAACAAACTTGGATGACAGAAGATCTACGATAGGTTATTGTATTTATTTAGGTCAAAATCCAGTTTTATGGTGCTCAAAATAACAATCAATAATCTCTAGATCAAGTACTAAAGCAGAGTACAGAAGTGTAGCTAGCGCTACAACAGAGATCATGTGGATCAAATCACCGTTGAGCGAACTAAAAATCAAAACACATAACAAACTATAATCTGGTGTGACAACATGAGCACAATCGCTCTCATAGCCAACCCAGTCTTACATTCAAGGACAAAACATATGGAATTGGACATATACTTTGTCAAAGAGGAAGTTATGAAAGGAAATATCAATGTAAATCACGTACCAGCAACTTACCAACGGGCTGACATACTCACAAAGCCTCTATCGAAGAAGAATTTTCTTCGATCGAAGTTAGATCTGAACGTTGCTGAAGCAAGCAGCAACTTACCAGTCGTACAGAAGTCTCAAGCTCAATCATCAAATTATTATCCAAAAGAAGGCTTCTATGACTACAAAACTAGATTAAAAATCTAATTTTGTAGTTACACCACTGAAATCAATGACTGTCTGTGCAACTGCTATCTCAAATCGAGTTAATTCACTCAATATGGTTAAGATCTGAAGAATTGATGCCTAAAGCAAGATCTTTTCAAGATCTTCAAAAGAGATTTGAAGAATTGAAACAGCGGCGATGTAAGTGAGAAAATCGTAAATCCTAACCCTAGTTGGGTTTGAGGGATGGTATGAGATGTATCGAATGTGTACAGAGAGTTGTTTAATGAATAAGTATAAATCTATGTAATTGGGTAGCGGGTATAAAAGCCCATTTACAAATATACCAATATAAATAGATAGCGGACTGAAGACTGTATTTATGTTACAACGGTTTAATCAATTTACAAAAGCTTTTATTGCTACATTCTTTACAATGCACTATTCGATATTTTTGATGGTGAAATCAGAATGATGATCATGAATTTGCATGTTACATCCTACGGCTAGCCTTATAACAGTAGTATATCCAAGTCATGATCATTCACTAATTAAGTCTGGAAAGTTATATGTCGATCAGTCATCATTTTTATAGTCTCAAGGCTCACAATTCTTTGGTGTGGATCACATGATCCAAAAATCCACTATATCTATGTACACATACAATTAATATTTGATAAAGAATCATATATTTTGGAATAGATCAATGCAATAATGTAGATTTTATAAATAAAAAAATATGATTGGTTGGACACAGGATCAAAAGATTTGAATTCTGGACTTTGACAGTTAACTACATTGATTTTATTATGGAATTACCGGCTTTAAATGCCTCATATTAGTTTAGTGTATATACTCAATTGTGTCTAATTCCTTATGGCATTCACTTCTTCTTAATAACAAAACATTTTGCTTTTGAAGGTTACTAATATCACAACGATGATATGAAACGAATATTTGGATATGTTGGCATTGTTCAAATTTGTAGCCTTTTATTTGAAGTTTCAAGTATCATTTAAACAGACAATTCAATAACCTTGAATAAATTTGTAAAATAATAATTCAATAACCTTAAATTAAATTACATTATTATTTGAGAAATATAATTTGATGCTTGATCCACAACTTTATGCACTTATTAGAAGGTTTTATTCATTTATTTTGCAGCAATTTCCTAGTTCTATGTTTGAACGTGTTTGATTTTTCAGTAAGATTCTACGTTATTATTACTTTGCAGACATAGTAGAAAACCATGGACAAAGTTCATTACTTCTGAGAACCAACATATGGTGGTACCTCTGCTATAGTCATGATGATGAGTTTATTGAGATAAGAGGATACGAAACTTATTCTCATATGAATATAATCAAATATAGAGAAGTCGGGTAAAGGCCCATTTAGCATTGTAACTCAGCCCAATACCAATTTATGCATTATAAATACATTGTATCGCCATGTAAAGTGATTATCTGAATTCAATCAAATAAAGTCATTGTTTCTTTCACTCTTTTCAATATTTCTCACATCAGAAATTGATCAAACTCAGAATTGTTCAATTTCTTATATGGTATCAGAGCTTAGTTTGTTTAACAGCATTTATATCCTTTATGATAAAAAAACTCAATCAGATAAAATATCATCATCCAAGTTTACTCATCAGAGATTTGAATCTCTTCATCTAAGATTCTAGTTTGCTTGCATTTTCTCTTTGATAAAGAAATCCAGTGCATTACCTAAATAAAGTAATCTGGCTGCAGCAAGATCTCATCATCAAGATCAAGCAAACTTGAAGAAACAATCAGAAAAATTCAAAAAACAGATCAAGAAGGCAAGAAGTTCATTTCAAAGATATCAAGAAAGTAAGTGTCATACCAGAAAATTTATCAGAACAGGGTCATCATCTAAATTTTATTGATTGCATCAAACCTGATTGAAGTTATTTCTTGCCAACCGAGTTTCTGAGTAATCAAGATTGTCTCATTCTTTTCTTAATATCTTTTCACTATTTAATCATCTGAATTATCATGGTTGAAGTAGACCAAAACTCAGCTACATCTGATAATACTGACAATACAAGTCAGCAAAGTGCTTCAACAACTGAGGAATTGATCAAAACTATAGTTAGCCCTCAGACACAGTTAATTATAGCTCAGCTTGATGAAGATAACTATCTTCTATGGAAGTTTCAAGTTGAAACTGCTATCAGAGGATATGGACTCGATGGATTTATATTGGGAACATTACCCAAGCCTTCAAGATTCATAACTAATCAAGAAAACAAGGTTGTTAAGAATGTAGAATTCATAAAGTATCAAAGATAGGGTAGTCTTATAAGTTCATGGTTATTGTCCTCAATCAGCACTAATCTTTTGCCCCAGATAATAGGATATAAGTCATCCAATGAGATTTGGACAACTATAGAGCAAATTTTCAACTCTCAGTCAGCAACCAAGACTATGCATTATAAGAGGCAACTGTAAAATACAAGAAAAGACAGTTTATCAATGAGAGAGTATTTGTCAATAGTAAAAACAATATGTGATCTACTTGAAGCAGAAGGCCATAAAGTAATAGATACTGAGCAAGTCTTGACCATCTTAAGTTGTCTGAGTGATGAATACGAAGCAGTTGTAGCAGTGATTGCATCTAAAGAAGCATACAATATGTACATTCAATACTTTTTGCACATGAAGGACAATTTAGAACAAAAGAAAGCACTGGACACTGACTTATCCATCAATTATGCAGCAAATTTAAAGAAAAAAATACAAGAAAACAACAGAACAAGTCATTATTATTAAAGAGGTGGTCAGTCAAACAGAGGAAGAGGAAGAGGTAGATGGAATAGTAACAACAGACCCAAATGCCAAATCTGTGAAATGATTGGTCATACGACACAAAAGTGTTATTTCAGGTTCAATACAAATTACATGCCAAATCATGGTCTGAATAGTCAATGAAATGTAAATCCAAGTGCAAATATTGCTCAAGTACAATAAGAGTCAAGCAGTTAATCAGAAAGAACAAGAAATTATCAGCTAACTACAATCACAAAACCAGATGATATACAAGATGAGTGCTGGTATCCTGACTCACGTGCAACAAATCATATCACAAACAACTTGGATAATCTAAATCTTGGTCAGAAAGAGTATAGAGGTAATTAGTCCATACACATGGGCAATGGTGAAAGTATTAAAATAACACACACTGGAATTGCTTGCATCAAAGGTGAAAGACAGACTATACCTCAATAATCTATTAAGAGTACCTCAAATAAAGAAAAATTTGATGAGTGTGTCATAATTTGCATGTGATAAAAATGTTTATTTTGAATTTTATCCTAAATATTGTTTAGTTAGAGATATACTAACTAAACAAATTCTGTTGCAGGTAATGCTGAGAAAGGCATATACAAGTTTAGCCTTATTAACTCAAGAAGTTCCGAAGATAAGAAAATTTACTGTAATCTTTCTGCAATCATAGAAAGAAGAAATAACATGTTTGATTTCTGGAATTACAAATTAGGCCACTCCAATGCCAATATTATAAAGCAACTTTTAATAGAAAATAAAATTCCTTTTGAAAATATTGTTCTGCTTTATGTATGTACATATTGTCAAATGGGTAAAGGCCATAAGCCTTCATTTACTGATTCACAAACCATGTATGGTAATCCACTTGAAATGGTTGTAGCTGACCTATGGGGTCCAACACCAATCAATTCAGACTATGAGTTTAAGTATTATATATCATTTGTTGATGCACACAGTAGATATACTTAAGTATATTTTCTTAGAGTTAAATCAGAAACTTATAGAGCTGTGATGCATTTTATTACTCAAGCTGAGAAACATGTTGGTTATCAGCTCAAAATATTACAAACAGACGGTGGTACTAAATTTAAGTCACTTAATGATTTCTTTCAAAGGAAAGGAATAATTCATAGAATTACATGTCTATATACTTTTGAGAAAATGGATTGGTGGAGAGAAATCATAGACATATTGTGGAATCAGGTTTTACTTTATTGGCTCAAGAAACTCTTCCTTTAAAATTTTGGTCTGATGCTTTCAGTACAATAGTATATTTAATTAATACATTGCCAACTAAAACTTTGAAGAATAAAAGTCCAATAGAAGCTTTATTTAATATAAAACTCGATTATTAAAGTTTGAAAGCTTTTGGATGTCTATGTTTCCCTATATAAGACCTTATAACACCCATAAATTAAATTTTAGATCAACTCCATGTACTTTCTTAGGCTATGCAACATGTGACGCCCCACCTCTATACTCACACTAGCCAAGGACACTACTGGGTAATGCCGTTGACTAGCGCGAAGAATAAGGCTGTTGAGGAGCGACTATCTGTGTAATTGCTTTGTGCGAGTACCGATATGTCAGATAGAATGACTTGCATTTCATTTTAAGAGGAAATCCGACATATCAAATACAAACTCAAAGCTACTACACAGTGGCTATGTGGGCTTCGGAAACAAATATAGAAATAAGCATAACACAAATCAGTCACAGATATTCATATCACAAAGGCGGAAACAGATATGAATATAACACATAGAAGTGTACATCAAAGTAGTGGTCATACAAGATCCACTACATCACAAAAGAATAGGTACAAGTGCTAGACAAAAGAATAAGTATACATCAAGGAGTCTCTATCTCGAATGTATAACAACAAAAACTACTAAGCTAAAGTAGTTAGCCAAAAGTCAGGTGACGGACCCTGATAAGAAGTCAAGCAGAAACACCTGAAATACCTCGGTCTGACCCGAGTATTATTTAAGAAGAAAATAATAAACGGATCAGTCTAGCTATAAATATCATATAAAATGAGATAGGATAAGAGATATGACAAAAACGTATGATAACAATAATGCCATACTGTGACAAGTATACATCAGATAACAACAAAAATTATACAATATCTCAAATATTCTCAAACACTAAAAAAATGGCATATTCTTTAAATTATTCACCAAAACACTAATATTGACAAAACATATCAATGCTAATCGCAAAAATCGGTGAAACACAAATTCTAGAAATCATCAACTAGAAATTCAGAAATCACAAAAAGGGAAAGGCCTATCACAAACGGAAGCATGAAAACTCACCAACATGTGTATCACAAATGGGTCGCTATTCCATGGTCGCTAACCATAAAGCCGGTGCAACATGGAAGTGCAATAACGGTACGCCCGAGGAACCTGAAACTCAAATGAGTTGGAACAACGACGTAGTGTAATAACGGTACACCCGAGGAATTTGAAACTCAAATATTTTGGAACAACGACGTAGTGCAATAACGGTACGCCCGATGAACCTGAAACTCAAATAATTCGGAACAACGACGTAGTGCAATAACGGTACGCCCGATGAACCTGAAACTCAAATAATTCGGAACAACGACGTAGTGCAATAACGATACGCCCGATGAACCGAACTCCATAAAGCCCGTAGGACGCTAGCTTATAAAAATGAGACGAAGCTCAATAGAATGGAGTACAGTCCCCCACGCGGACAAAGATACATCGCATATCGCTAGTCTAAACCATAAAATGATCACCATTGAGCAATGAGAAGTGTAAATTACACTAAGCTACTAAATAAATGAGTTTAGCTTCATGTCCCATAACCACTAGCTTAACTTAAATATTTACGAACAAATTATAGATTTCCACTCAAAAATTATCACAAGAGTTCAATCGAACAAGTCCAAGAATTAACCAACAAAGTAAACGCAAGCGTTTCATACCACTTGTTTTGCTAAGCCATTTAATTAGATTTCTCATACGAATGAGGTAAAGGTTTATATATACTAATAGATTGGAAAATGGATTTAAAGACGAGTTTTGTATTAAAAGTACGTTGAAATCGGTTTTTTGAAAGCGTTTGAATATTTACTACTAATATAGAAACCTTTGTATTTTTAAAAGTGACAAATCACAGAAAACGACTGTAGAAACAATCGATCAACCAAAAATTCACATTCGACGACGTGAATCAAAACCATAGAAATCGATATCAAATCCATCAAATGGATATTCCCAAAAATCCAAAGAAAGAAGTCATCAAAGTCGATAATAAGTGATAAGAACTATCCGGATCAACAAAAATCGATTGAAATCGGAAATCCACTCAAAAACATAGGCAAATAGGCAAAATGCACAGTTCCAGACGTCCGGGGTTTAATCCAGACGTTTGGATTTGGGTTTTGGAAATAATTCAGAAAACCCCCAGACGTCTGAAATTTCAAAGCAGACGTCTGAGCCCTAACCAGACATTTGAACCTATAAATCAGACGTTTGGAATTTGTCTCTGCCATTTTATTTTCTACGTGCTTATTTTTTTTCTCCAGATCTATAACCAGACGTCTGGACTTGATCAACCAGACGTTTGGTTGCCTTTTCTAGGCAACATTTTGCCTAGGCCATGATGGCCAAAACGATTCGGGAGCGATCGGACGAGCAACGAAGACTAGGGATTTATGCCAAGCGACAACCCAGCCTTATAGGCTCTTCGATACACCCCAAATATCATGTCCAAACATCCATAGTAGGATTTTCATAAAATTGGACTTCAAAACCGAAAATTGGAAAATTCACCAAATCAATTCAAATCAAAAGCAAATGAACATGAATAAATGTTAGGAGATCATACCTAACAACAATGAGAGTTATAGACGTAGATGTGGGTTCAAAAACTCACCTTTAAAACTCAAAGACAACGAATGGGAAGCTTTAAAACAAAGCAAGACCAATTCCTCTTCAATATACCTCTAGAATCTTCAATCTATTATCAAAGGTGAAGTTTTTCCTAAGTTAGGTTATAGGAATTTCTGTAAATTGAAGAGAGATGGAGATGGAGAAGATGAAGAGGATGCTTACCTAAGCTTCTCCTTGATTTTGGACTTGAATTTGAGTTTCCTAATCAAAAATAGGGTTTAGGAATTTTAATTTCCTCTTCTTTCCCCCATTATTCTCTTGAGCTTGAGTGTTAGGAAATGAGGAATGAAATGAAGGAAGAGGAGTTGAGTTAGAGTGTTTGATAAAGGAGTTGGGTTCTCTTATTGGTTTAGTGGGCTGAAACCCAAACCCCCAAATGAAAAAAATCAAAATTCTAATCAATTCTAAACATATCGATGTTTATATTCAAAAAAGTTGTAAACACCATTTTGGACTCAATGGAAGTGGTCTCGAATCCCAATTCGACTGTTTACAAAAAGTAACATTTCGGACTTTAATCCGATTAACGATGTTATATTTAAATAAAACATTTAAATATACAATTGTAAAATATGCGGGATGTTACAGACTCCCTTCCTTAAAGAAATTGCATCCTCGCAATACTTAAGAAGAAAATAAAAAGTAACAACCATACTAAGGCATAACAACACAAAAGAAGAAATTTTGAAATGAGGAGTTCACCCTAAGGAGCAAGAGAGAGTAAGTCCGGATGTGTTCGCTCGATGAATTCTCTGGATTCTCAAGAGCAATCCTTAGGATTTAAGGACCATTGAACTTTCATAAGAGGAACATCTTTATTTCGAAGGCGTTTAACCTTCGAAGTAAAGATACGAAAAGGATGTTGCTCATAAGTCAAATTAGGTGAAACCTCAATTTCTTCAATTACACCAGGTTCAAGAATAGAATCGGAATCCCTAAGGCATTTTCGTAGTTGAGAGACGTTGAATACGTCATGAATAGCAGAAAACTGAGCCGATAATAAATGGCGATAAGCCACGGAACCAATGGATTCAGTGATGGGAAATGGGCCAATATATCGAGGTGCTAATTTTTCTCGATCGACTGAAACGCACAACACCCTTCATAGGTGAAACACGAATAAAATCTAGACCTAAAACCAGCTTCTCACCAGCTTCAAGCCAACAAGAAGGAGATCGGCATGGCCTTCCGTAGAGTGCCTCGAAAGGTGCCATACCAATACTAGGTTGGAAGCTATTATTATAGGAAAACTCAACAAGAGAAATATGATCTTCCCAACTTCCACCAAAATCAAGAACACATGCACGAAGAAGATCTTCAAGAGTTTGATTCACACGCTCAGTTTGTCCATCGGACTAAGGATGATAAGCAGTGCTAAAATTAAGCTTTGTTCCCAAAGCTTTTTGAAGAACTTTCCAAAATCCACTAGTAAATAATGGATCACGATTGCTAACAATAGAAGTAGGAACTCCATGCAATTTAACCATTTCTTTGACATAGAGTTTGGCCAAAAGAGGTACGGTCCGATTAGACCGAACGGGAATAAAATGGGCGGATTTTGTTAGTCTGTCTACAATCACTCATAGGCTATCATGATCCGAACGAGAACGGGGAAGATCGTCAATAAAGTCCATGGAGACTTGATCCCACATCCAAATGGGAATGTCCAAAGGTTGCAATAACCCACCGGGCCTTTGATGCTCGGCCTTTATGAGTTGGCAAGTCATGCAACGCTTAATGAAGTTCACAATATCAAATATCATTCCATCCCAATAATAAAGTCGCTACTACTACCGGGATGAATGGTAAATTTAGAACGATGAGAATATTTAAAATGTCTTTACGAAGATCACAAATGTTTGGCACAATAAGTCTACCAAATTTTCGAATACCGCCACGAGCATCAATATCAATTTTATCCCTACAACTTTGGCTAAAAAGAACCAATTCGGGATCATGCTTTTGAGCTTCAAGAATGCGGTCTAAAAGAGAAGGATGAGCCTCAAGGCTACATAAAACAAGAGATGAACATGAATTGGATTCACGATCTTGAATCTCACAAGTGGATAAAGACTCGAGATCATTCCATTCGGATATCATCATGGAAACAACCGCTTGTTGCTTACGACTAAGGGCATCGGCAGCAAGATTTCCTTTTCTGGGAGTATAGAGAATATCAAGATCATAAGATGCAAGGAACTCGAGTCAACGTTGTTGACGCAAATTAAGTTCCTTTTGAGAAAATAAATACTTCAAAGATTTATGATCGGTGTAGAGAACAAATTTCTCTCCCAAAAGATAATGATGCCAAATTCTAAGAGCGAAAACAATGGCCGTGAGCTCTAGATCATGAGTGGCATATCTAGTCTAGGCAGGCTTTAATTGTCAAGAAGCATATGTGATAACACGTTCCCTTTTGCATGAGAACGACATTCAAACCAATACAACTAGTATCAGTATAAATAATCAATTCTTGGTTCCCTTCGGGAATCGCAAGAATAAAAGCATCGAAAAAGAGTTCTTTTAATTGATCCTCTTTCCCGAAAAGCTAAGACATTCAAAATTATAATGAACTTTATGTAATCATCTTTTTTAGAAAAATTTACTTTTTACAAGTCAATTTATTTTGTCCGACTGTCTCATCATAGCATTTAGGAGGTTCCTATCGATAATGTTAATCAAGCACATCGACCAAAATTCTTATAGCACTCAATGGGCAAAACAACACAAAATCATCTTCTATATGATAAACATGTCTCTTAAAATTTTTACGAATATTCTCTCGCCTTAAGGACCAAATCCAATCATACTTATAAATATCTTATTAAAAAGATTTGCAAATTTTAAATTGTTGTTTTCATCCATAATCAATAAATACAAGGATGGTCTCATCGAGATATTCGCAGAATACTCGATTCATAAGATGGATGAAATAAGCTGGATAAACCGAATGACATCACGAGTTACTCATAAGAATCAAAACGAGTGCGGAATGCGGTAAGTGGAATGCTATCCTCCGCAACTCGTAGCTGATGAAAACCGGTGGTAAGGTCGAGCTGGAAAGACCTTAGCACCACTCAATAGATCGCTTAGGTGGTAATCCTAAGACAAGCTTAAAAATATCAGAAAATTCACAAACTACTTGAATGAGAGAAATAACATTTTCCTCCTCATGTGGGTTTAAAGAATAAAATGATGCCACCGAATTGGAAATCATAATCATTAAGAACAATAGAAATCTGCTTAACAGATTGAGAATGTCAAAGATGGATAGTCCTCACATGACATAGAATATGGGCTTCATATCGATTAAGCCAATCCATTCCCAAAAATCATTCCGAAACCTAAGTAGAAATCGGATCGGAAAGCATAATCACATAAAATAATCTTGACATCTCCACTAAGTAAACTGAGTGTTGTGGATCCACCAATCGGATTCGCAAATCTCAATGAAGTCATCAAGCCCATAATATTTAAAGGAAAAGTAACAATAAGTTCTTTCGATATAAAAGAGTGAGATGCACCCGAATCAAAAGAAATTCGAATAGAAAGATCACGAAATAAAATAGTTCCATCAAGGATTGAATGAGAAATACCTTGACCAAGATAAGGGTTACTAGGGGCTTGCACAACATTCAACTCTCATTGTACTTATCACCCTATTCAAAAATGTCCTATCAAACTTCCTTTAATTCGTTTCAGCGATAACCCCACAATCATCCTCAGTGGAAGAAAGCTATGATAGAAGAAATGGAGGTGCGTAGCGAAGAACGACACTTGGGAACTGATCACGTTACCAAGAGGCAAACGTACGGTTGGCTGCAGGTGGCCCTCCTTTTTGCTTTGAAGTATGGGACACGTAGATATATGATGACTCAAACTTTTGCAATAGCGACAATAAAGGGGTTTCAGACACTCATTCGCATAGTGGTCCATAGAACCACAATTGTAGCATTGTCCACGACTAGAGGTAGGAGTCCTTGCTATCGAAGTTTCTTGCTTCCCTTTCTTGTTGAGATTGGGGACTTTGATCTTAATAGGCATCTTCATGTTATTGTTGAAGTTCGGTTTGGCACCCACAACTTCAATATCACTTTTTTTATCGGTCTCTTCAAGTCGAAGAGCGATATCTACAAGCTGATCGAAAGAAACTTCTAGTTTTAGAGGTACAACCTTTTTGGGGTTCTTACTTAAAGCACAAATAAACCTTTGATTCTTTATAGGATCCAAAAGTTGTTGGGCAGACATGAATACGCCATCCAGAGAAGGACTACTGGATTGACTAGCGTTAGGACTACCAAATCTAACCATTTCTCTTCTTTAAGAAAGAAGAAGAAAAAGGTTTTTTCTCAGAATGAATATCAAACAAACTTGATTGATCAAACAAGGCATCATAAAAGAAAATAGCATAGAAAGGGTCCTAAGACTCGGATAAATCCTAAGGCACGACTCCTAAGAAAGACTTAGGACAATGATCCTTGCTAGATTATTCTACATTATTCCGAAGTTTGGCTCTGATACCAAGCTGGGACGCCCCACCTCTATACTCACAATAGCCAAGGACACTACTGGGTAATGCCGTCGACTAGCGCGAAGTATAAGGCTGTTGAGGAGCGACCATCTGTGTAATTGCTTTATGCGAGTACCGATATGTCAGATAGAATGACTTGCATTTCATTTCAAGAGAAATTCCGACATATCAAATACAAACTCAAAGCTACTGCACAGTGGCTATGTGGGCTTCGGAAACAAATATAGAAATAAGCATAACACAAATCAGTCACAGATATTCATATCACAAAGGCGGAAACAGATATGAATATAACACATGGAAGTGTACATCAAAGTAGTGGTCATACAAGATCCACTACATCACAAAAGAATAGGTACAAGTGCTAGACAAAAGAATAAGTATACATCAAGGAGTCTCTATCTCGAATATATAACAACAAAAACTACTAAGCTAAAGTAGTTAGCCAAAAGTCAGGTGACGGACCCTGATAAGAAGTCAAGCAGAAGCACCTGAAATACCTCGGTCTGACCCGAGTATTATTTAATAAGAAAATAATAAACGGACCAGTCTACTATAAATATCATATAAAATGAGATAGGATAAGAGATATGACAAAAACGTATGATAACAATAATGCCATACTGTGACAAGTATACATCAGATAACAACAAAAATCATGCAATATCTCAAATATTCTCAAACACTAAAAAGAATGTCATATTCTTTAAATTATTCACCAAAACACAAATATTGACAAAACATATCAATGCCAATCGCAAAAATCGGTGAAACACAACTTCTAGAAATCATCAACTAGAAATCCAAAAATCACAAAAAGGGGAAGGCCTATCACAAACGGGAGCATGGAAACTCACCAACATGTGTATCACAAATGGATCGCTATCCCATGGTCGCTAACCATAGAGCCGGTGCAACAGCGTAGTGCAATAACGGTACGCCCGAGGAACTTGAAAATCAAATATTTCGGAACAACGACGTAGTGAAATAACGGTACGCCCAATGAACCTGAAACTCAAATAATTCGGAACAACGACATAGTGCAATAACGGTACACCCAATGAACCGAACTCCATAAAGCCCGTAGTCGCTAGCTTATAAAAATGAGACGAAGCTCAATAGAATGGAGTACAGTCCCCCACGTGGACAAAGAGACATCGCATATCGCTAGTCTAAACCATAAAATGATCACCATTGATCAATGAGAAGTGTAAATTACACTAAGTTACTAAATAAATGAGTTTAGCTTCATGTCCCATAACCTCTAGGTTAACTTAAATATTTACGAACAGATTGTAGATTTCCACTCGAAAATTGTCACAAGAGTTCAATCGAACAAGTCCAAGAATTAACCGACGAAGTAAACGCAAGCGTTTCATAACACTTGTTGTGCTAAGCCGTTTAATTAGATTTCTCATACGAATGAGGTAAAGGTTTGTATATACTAATAGATTAGAAAATGGATTTAAAGACGAGTTTTGTATTAAAAGTACGTTGAAATCGGTTTTGTGAAAGCGTTTGAATATTTACTACTAGTATAGAAACCTTTGTATTTTTAAAAGTGACAAATCATAGAAAACTATTGTAGAAACAATCGATCAACCAAAAATTCACATTCGACGACGTGAATCAAAACCATAGAAATCGATATCAAATCCATCAAATGGATATTCCCAAAAATCCAAAGAAAGAAGTCATCAAAGTCGATAATAAGTGATAACAACTATCCGGATCAACAAAAATCGATTGAAATAGGAAATCCACTCAAAAACATAGGCAAATAGGCAAAATGTACAGTTCCAGACGTTTGGGGTTTAATCCAGACGTTTGGATTTGGGTTTTGGAAATTATTCAGAAAACCCCCAAACGTCTGAAATTTCAAAGCAGACGTCTGAGCCCTAACCAGACGTTTGAACCTATAAATCCGACGTTTGGAATTTGTCTCTGCCATTTTATTTTCTGCGTGCTTATTTCTTTCTCCAGGTCTATAACCAAACGTCTGGACTTGATCAACCAGACGTTTGGTTGCCTTTTCTAGGCAACATTTTTCCTAGGCCATGATGGCCAAAACGATTCGGGAGCGATCGGACGAGCAACGAAGACTAGGGATTTATGCCAAGCGACAACCCAGCCTTATAGGCTCTTCGATACACCCCAAATATCATGTCCAAACATCCATAGTAGGATTTTCATAAAATTGGACTTCATAACCGAAAATTGGAAAATTAAACAAATCAATTCAAATCAAAAGCAAATGAACATGAATAAATGTTAGGAATTCATACCTAACAACAATGAGAGTTATAGACGTAGATGTGAGTTCAAAAACTCACCTTTAAAACTCAAAGACAACGAATGAGAAGCTTTAAAACAAAGCAAGACCAATTCCTCTTCAATATACCTCTAGAATCTTCAATCTATTATCAAAGGTGAAGTTTTTCCTAAGTTAGGTTATAGGAATTTCTGTAAATTGAAGAGAGATGGAGATGGAGAAGATGAAGAGGATGCTTACCTAAGCTTCTCCTTGATTTTGGACTTGAATTTGAGTTTCCTAATCAAAACTAGGGTTTAGGAATTTTAATTTCCTCTTCTTTCCCCCATTATTCTCTTGAGCTTGAGTGTTAGGAAATGAGGAATGAAATGAATGAAGAGGAGTTGAGTTAGAGTGTTTGATAAAGGAGTTGGGTTCTCTTATTGGTTTAGTGTGTTGAAACCCAAACCCCCAAATGAAAAAAAATCAAAATTCTAATCAACTCTAAACATATCGATGTTTATGCTAAAAAAAGTTGTAAACACCATTTTGGACTCAATGGAAGTGGTATCGAATCCCAATTCGACTGTTTATAAAAAGTAACATTTTGGACTTTAATCCGATTAACGATGCTATATTTAAATAAAACATTTAAATATACAATCGTAAAATATGCGGGATGTTACAGACTCCCCTCCTTAAAGAAATTGCATCCTCGCAATACTTAAGAAGAAAATAAAAAGTAACAACCATACTAAGGCATAACAACACAAAAGAAGAAATTTTGAAATGAGGATTTCACCCTAAGGAGCAAGAGAGAGTAAGTCTGGATGTGTTCGCTCGATGAATTCTCTGGATTCTCAAGAGAAATCCTTAGGATTTAAGGACCATTGAACTTTCACAAGAGAAACATCTTTATTTTGAAGGCGTTTAACCTCCGAAGTAAAGATACGAATAGGATGTTGCTCATAAGTCAAATTAGGTGAAACCTCAATTTCTTCAATTACACCGGGCTCAAGAATAGAATCGGAATCCCTAAGGCATTTCCGTAGTTGAGAGACGTTGAATACGTCATGAATAGCAGAAAACTGAGCCGATAATAAATGGCGATAAGCCATGGAACCAATGCATTCAGTGATGGGAAATGGGCCAATATATCGAGGTGCTAATTTTTCCCGATCGACTGAAACGCACAACACCCTTCATAGGTGAAACACGAATAAAATCTGAACCTAAAACCAGCTTCTCACCAGCTTCAAGCCAACAAGAAGGAGATCGGCATGGCCTTCCGTAGAGTGCCTCGAAAGGTGCCATACCAATACAAGGTTGGAAGCTATTATTATAGGAAAACTCAACAAGAGAAATATGATCTTCCCAACTTCCACCAAAATCAAGAACACATGCACGAAGAAGATCTTCAAGAGTTTGATTCACACGCTCAGTTTGTCCATCGGACTAAGGATGATAAGCGGTGCTAAAATTAAGCTTTATTCCCAAAGCTTTTTGAAGAACTTTCCAAAATCCACTAGTAAATAATGGATCACGATTGCTAACAATAGAAGTAGGAACTCCATGCAATTTAACCATTTCTTTGACATAGAGTTTGGCCAAAAGAGGTACGGTCCGATTAGACCGAACGGGAATAAAATGGGCGGATTTTGTTAGTCTGTCTACAATCACTCATAGGCTATCATGAACCGAACGAGAACGGGGAAGATCGTCAATAAAGTCCATGGAGACTTGATCCCACTTCCAAACGGGAATGTCCAAAGGTTGCAATAACCCACCGGGCCTTTGATGCTCGGCCTTTATGAGTTGGCAAGTCATGCAACGCTTAATGAAGTTAACAATATCAAATATCATTTCATCCCAATAATAAAGTCTCTACTACTACCGGGATGAATGGTAAATTTAGAACGATGAGAATATTTAAAATGTCTTTACGAAGATCACAAATGTTTGGCACAATAAGTCTACCAAATTTTCGAATACCGCCATGAGCATCAATTTCAATTTTATCCCTACAACTTTGGCTAAAAAGAACCAATTCGGGATCATGCTTTTGAGCTTCAAGAATGCGGTCTAAAAGAGAAGGATGAGCCTCAAGGCTACATAAAACAAGAGATGAACATGAATTGGATTCACGATCTTGAATCTCACAAGTGGATAAAGTCTCGAGATCATTCCATTCGGATATCATCATGGAAACAACCGCTTGTTGCTTACGATTAAGGGCATCGGCAACATGATTTCCTTTTTTGGGAGTATAGAGAATATCAAGATCATAAGATGCAAGGAACTCGAGCCAACGTTGTTGACGCAAATTAAGTTCCATTTGAGAAAATAAATACTTCAAAGATTTATGATCGTTGTAGAGAACAAATTTCTCTTCCAAAAGATAATGACGCCAAATTCTAAGAGCGAAAACAATGGCCGTGAGCTCTACATCATGAGTGGCATATCTAGTCTAGGCAGGCTTTAATTGTCAAGAAGCATATGTGATAACACGTTCCCTTTTGCATGAGAATGACATTCAAACCAATACAACTTGTATCGGTATAAATAATCAATTCTTGGTTCCCTTCGGGAATCGCAAGAATAAAAGCATCGGAAAAGAGTTCTTTTAATTGACCCTCTTTCCCGAAAAGCTAAGACATTCAAAATTATAATGAACTTTATGTAATCATCTTTTTTAGAAAAATTTACTTTTTACAAGTCAATTTATTGTGTCCGACTGTCTCATCATAGCGTTTAGGAGATTCCTATCGATAATGTTGATCAAGCACATCGACCAAAATTCTTATAGCACTCAATGGGCAAAACAACACAAAATCATCTTCTATATGATAAACATGTCTCTTAAAATTTTTACGAATATTCTCTCGCCTTAAGGACCAAATCCAATCATACTTATAAATATCTTATTAAAAAGATTTGCAAATTTTAAATTGTTGTTTTCATCCATAATTAATAAATACAAGGATGATCTCATCGAGATATTCACAGAATACTCGATTCATAAGATGGATGAAATAAGCTGGATAAACCGAATGACATCACGAGTTACTCATAAGAATCAAAATGAGTGCGGAAGGTGGTAAGTGGAATGCTACCCTCCGCAACTCGTAGCTGATGAAAACCGGTGGTAAGGTCGAGCTGGAAAGACCTTAGCACCACTCAATAGATCGTTTAGGTGGTAATCCTAAGACAAGCTCAAAAATATCGGAAAATTCACAAACTACTTGAATGAGAGAAATAACATTTCCTCCTCATGTGGGTTTAAAGAATAAAATAATGCCACCGAATTAGAAATCATAATCATTAAGAACAATAGAAATCTGCTTAACAGATTGAGAATGTCAAAGATGGATAGTCCTCACATGACATAGAATATGGGCTTCATATCGATTAAGCCAATCCATTCCCAAAAATCATTCCGAAACCTAAGTAGAAATCGGATCGGAAAGCATAATCACATAAAATAATCTCGACATCTCCACAAAGTAAACTGAGTGTTGTGGATCCACCAATCGGATTCGCAAATCTCAATGAAGTCATCAAGCCCATAATATTTAAAAGAAAAGTAACAACAAGTTCTTTCGATATAAAAGAGTGAGATGCACCCGAATCAAAAGAATTTCGAATAGGAAGATCATGAAATAAAATAGTGCCATCAAGGATTGAATGAGAAATACCTTGACCAAGATAAGGGTTACTAGGGGCTTGCACAACATTCAACTCTCCCTCCTTTTTGCTTTGAATTATGGGACACGCAGATATATGATGACTCAAACTTTTGCAATAGCGACAATAAAGGGGTTTCAGATACTCATTCGCATAGTGGTCCATAGAACCACAATTGTAGCATTGTCCACGACTAGAGGTAGGAGTCCTTGCTACCGAAGTTTCTTGCTTCCCTTTCTTGTTGAGATTGGGGCCTTTGAACTTAATAGGCCTCTTCATGTTATTGTTGAAGTTCGGTTTGGCACCCACAACTTCAATATCACTTTTTTTATCAGTCTCTTCAAGTCGAAGAGCGATATCTACAAGCTGATCGAAAGAAACTTCTAGTTTCAGAGGTACAACCTTTTTGGGGTTTTTACTCAAAGCACATATAAACCTTTGATTCTTTACAGGATCCAAAAGTTTTTGGGCAGACATGAATACGCTATCCAGAGAAGGACTACTGGATTGATCAGCGTTAGGACTACCAAATCTAACCATTTCTATTCTTTAAGAAAGAAAGAAAGAAGAGGAAAAGGATTTTTCTCAGAATGAATATCAAACAAACTTGATTGATCAAACAAGGCATCATAAAAGAAAATAGCATAGAACGGGTCCTAAGACTCGGATAAATCCTAAGGCACGACTCCTAAGAAAGACTTAGGATAATGATCCTTGCTAGATTATTCTACATTATTCTGAAGTTTGGCTCTAATACCAAGCTGTGACGCCCCACCTCTATACTCACACTAGCCAAGGACACTACTGGGTAATGCCGTCGACTAGTGTAATACCCCAAGATTTTGAGGAAAATTCTTTTAAATAAATGATTAAAATTCTGGGGGAAAATCAGAATTATTATATAGGTGGGATTTTCAGTGGTGCAAGGTTGTGTGCATGTGTGCACGTGCACACTAGTTATGGCACTAAGAGAAAATCCAGAATTCCTGAATAATAAAACAAGGAAGGAAAACATTTAGATAAAATGTTTTAAATAAAGGAAATATAGGCCTAGACATGAATATTAAAATTCCTGAGGATGTGTGTATATATATATATTACTTGTCTGAAAATTAAGACAGAAGAGAACATTGATTTACAATGAATAAGTGGAATTTTATTTGAATAATAGGTGTAGAAATGCACATAAGTATGCACATGTTTTCTGCAAATAAAAGGTTAAGTTAAATTAACACCCATAGTTGTATAAATGTATATATATATCCAGATATTATTTGAGCAGAAAATTAATAAAGGAATCACTAAAATGGTAAGAACCAAAGTGCAAGAAAGCAAATGTACATAGGCAGAAAATAGAAAGTCACACCATTATCATGTTTGAGGTAAGTATAATAAAAATACTTAAAGTAATCATTTTCTGAAAAGAAAAGAAAATGGGCACAATTTAGCCTTGTTTTAAAATATTGGCCGGGACATTAAGGGTTGGGAGGGAAGGAATATGCAATGCCAAATGCATGATTCTGGTCTGGGCTAAAATAGGGATTTTGCATCACCCAAAACCCTAGATAGAACCCTTATTTAAACCAAGAACCTAACCAGAAAACTGCTCTCTCACTAATTAATTAACCTAAGGAAGAAGAGGAAGATAAGGCTAAAGATTTGAGGGGTTCTCTGGATTAAGCTTGTGTAAGCATTTAGGTGAGTATCCTCACTCATACACATGTCATTAAGACCTAGGATTAGGCAGCCAAGCTTTTATATGCTATATTTTGTATGTTTTGATTTACAAACTATGTTGGCTACTGATGGTTTCATGAATGCTTGATGAGATATGATCTGCTATGCTGGATATATAACTTTGTTGTTCTATTTTCATCTCTGTATGTTATACCAAAACCTTAAAGAACATATAATAGAGTATTTGTAACTAGTCTGAATCATGGCTTAAGACAAAGAATGAAAAAAAAACTATGAGCTGCATATACATTGGTATGGTGCTGAGGCTTGAAATAATTGGTTAAGGGTGCAATGGAGTCTTTCTCTTTAAGTGCTGAGCCCTAAACCAAACAGAAATTTACAAGCCTAAAAACTATGTTTAAACAAGATTAAAAATCTGGCAAAACATAGTTGCTTGCAAAATCAAAATAAACCCAATAGAGCCATGCATTTATTCTCAGTTGCAAACATTCTGGTATATGCTTGAATAGGGTGTTTATATGCTAAATAATGTGAGATGGAATGACTGGGGTGTTATACCTCCAGAAAGTAACCTTTAACTTGCTTGCAATATTATGTCTGCAAGGTAACTAGTATGCTTCATGTGTACAGGTGGTTTGTACACCTAGCTATCATTGATAGAATGAACATAAATACACTTAGTAATATAACTAAGGATTTTGTGCCAAGAAGGCTGCTGGAATGCTTGTCCTATTTGAAGTAGACAAGTTGGCACATGGCTTGTTTAAGTCCTGAGATCTTTGTGCCATGATGTTAATTAGTTCATGGCAATGTGTCCCTTTGATTCCTTATAGCAGATGAGGCCAGGAATTTATAAGAAAAAGAAAAGGCAACCTTAGTAGTTCCAGATAAAAGTTGTTTTAATGCATATGTTTGCTCTTATGTATTGTACATGATAATACCTGTTAAGTATGCAAAGTATATTCATGCTGTATCCTTAGCTTAATATCATGGATATGTTAGAAATGCTCACACCAGATCATAGATCTGACCCTTATTGCTCATGGCACATGGGGGTGTCTCATTTATAATGGGGCAGCCACTAATGCTTTTGCAGGTTGTGATGGAGCTAAGTAAGCAAGATTAAAAAGATATGGAATAGAGGATGCTAAGATAATTAGAAATAAAAGCTAGAATGTGTTAATTCATGCATGTATTCCCTGATTGATATGGCTATCTAAATGTATTAAGTAGGAAGAACTTGTAAGAGACATATGCTATGTTGTTTCTGGTTTGGTATGTATTAAGGATATTGATGTTAAACTGATTTGAAAACCTATTTGCTAAAGTTGTTTTGATTTAGGGGGAAAAATCTGGATTTTATAAGCATAATCATTTTATGATGATTTCAGTTAATCCTGAGTTCTTTCAAAAAGAACATAGATATACAGAAAATTATATTGGGAAAACCCAGAAAAGAATTAAACTGCTATATTTTCAATTTATGATATTGATATAAGTCCAAATGCAAGAAAAAGTGTTTATACCCTGAAGATGTATTTTTAAAAGAGAAGTATGGTTAGGAAGAATGATATATATCTGATCACAAGGTGTCTGATTCATACAAATATATATACATGCTTTTGAAAAGGAGAGGTACCAAAGTTTGTGTATATTCTGGGTTGTAAAATGCAAACAAGAGAATGGTTAGATTAACCACATGGTTAGACCATAGGTTAGGCCAAATGATTCACTTCAAATCAATGAAGCAAGGGAACATTTGAGCTCAGTTTTCTGGAAAATGAGCCAAGACATTGACATGTACATGTATATCTGTGTACATGTTGATATTTGGGCAAAAACATAATTATAAATTCCTAGAACAGTTGTAGGAAAGGATTTCAAAAATAATAAAGCAAGAAATATTGTTTGGTATGATAGATTATATGTAAAAATTGAGTATATATGGGCAGATATAGGTAAGTATCAGATTCCAAACCACACAGGAGAAAATAAAAAGAAAAACAAAAATTGTGTTTGAACCGACCAGCATAGTACTCGAACTCGTGACCTCTCATGTATAAGTTAGGCGCGTTTCCATTACGCCTAGATGTTGCTTGTGTTCACTTATGATCCACTTTCTTTTAACCTGAGTTTGATACTATCCAGACTTTAAGAAAATCATCTATATTATAAGCTTGCTTTCCACTGATTATTGCCTGATCATTTCTTAATTATAATAACAGCCTAAAGTACAATATTTCCAGAGGACACTATAGTCAAAAATCTGGATACAATAAGTAATCTTTTAAAAAGGGAATTTATCACATTTTAATATAGATTTAAAAGGATTTCTACTTATTATCATACTCTGATTCAAGTAGATTATAACATAGATATCTTCATATATGTATGTTAAGAATGATTTAGAATTAAAACAATATTTTTATATTGTGAAAGATCCTGGATATATTTTGTTTATTAGAGAAACAAAATGACCCTGGGAAATATATTTGTAATGGATGATATATCTATATATCATCTCTAAAAAAAAATCACCAATGAAATTAGTGTGTAAATAGGAGGGTCATTTCATTTGGTATCAGAGCTATGTTTTAATTAACATAGCAAAATGTTTGTATGCTTATGTTTATACTAGGTTTGTTTGTATATTTGACTGTTTATAAGTATTCCCTGAATGTATGTATGTGTGTGCATGTGACATACACAATGATTAAATAGGAAAGATACAACCAATTTAAAATAAAAGCTAAGTGTTATAAACTAATAAGATGAAATACATATACTTTTAGAAATATGGTAGGAAGAGGGTCTCATCATCAAGGAGGATCTAGCACACCACAAATGCTTGACATGCAGGAATTTGTGAGAGTTTTGAGAGATGGAATTGGGCACAGACCTGAGAACCCATATGAGGAGCTCTCCAAGTTAGTGAAGACTTATACCAACTTGGGAGGCAAGAGCTTTGAAGGAACTGAAAGTGTAATGGAGATTCAAGCATGGCTGAGGACATTAGAGAGGATCTTCACTGATATGCAACTAGATGACCAAAGGAAGAGGCAAGTGGCCTCAAGGCAATTAAAAGGTGCAGCTTTGAGTTGGTGGGAGGTGATCATAGCTGGCCGGAATGAAAATGATATTAATTGGAATCAATTTAAGGAGATGTTAGAGGCAAGGTTTGTTCCAGCCTCAGCAAAAACCACTTTACTTGAGGAGTTCATCAAACTTAGACAGGGGACTATGAATGTCACAGAATACACCCAGAAGTTTGAGGGATTGTCAACCTATGGGGCAATGTTAGTGGCTGATGAAGCATCCAAAAATGATAGATACATCAAGGGATTGAACCCAGGGCTTAGCAGGGCTATACTACCTTATGCTGACAGAACTTTTGATCAAGTGATAGATTTGGCTCTGAAGATTGAGCAGCATGACAAGGAAAGAGATAAGTTTAGGAGCATCAAAAACAATAGCAACAAGAAGAACAAAGGGAAGTACCATCCTTATGATAAGAAGAAAGGAGAGGCAGATGGTAAGAAGGCAGTAGATGCAAAACCCAATGAAGCCAAAAGAAAAATAGTTTGCAACCATTGTGGGAAAGAAGGCCATATTAAGCCAAGATGCCCAGAGCTTAAAGGGGGAGCTTTCAAATGCTTTCTATGTGGGAAGGAAGGGCATATGAAAAGAAATTGCCCAGAATACAAGCAACAAGGGAAAGTGGCAAACCTGGAAGGTAGGGGCAAGGCCATAATTGAGGCTAATGCTGAAAACCATGGTCAAGTGGAAGGTACACTATTTATTTGTACCATACCTTTAGCTGTAATATATGATACCGGGGCAACCCACTCACTCATTTCCCATGAAATAGTTAAAAGGTTGAAAATGAACTGCAATTTGGCTGAAATACCTCTGTTAATACAAAGCCCTTTAGGAAGTTCTAGTGTATTAGATATGATTTGTGTGGATGTGAATTTGAACATAGGGGGAAACACATTTGTTTCCAATTTATATGTTCTAAATTTCCCAAATATAGGAGTTATATTAGGGGCAGATTGGCTAAGACAATTCAAAGCCATAATTAACCTAGATGCATCCACCATTTCACTACAAAATTCTAAAGGCCAAAGGGTTACAATTCTATGTGAACCTATCAAAGAAAACAGTCTAAATCATTTAATTGAATTAGAAAATAATCCCAAGGAAATAGCTATTAATGAAATCCCCATAGTTAAAGAATACTTGGATGTATTTGGGGAAGTAAAAGGTGTCTCACACCATAGACCTGTTGAATTCTGGATTAACCTTATGCCTGGGGCTAGCCCAGTTATCAAAAAGCCTACAAGGATGGGGCCAAGTGAATTAAAAGAGCTAAAGAACCAGCTGGAAGAATTAGAAGCCAAGGGGTTTATAAGGCCAAGTAATTCATGCTGGGGTGCTCCTGTAGTATTTGTTAAAAAGCATGATGGTACTTTAAGAATGTGTATAGATTATAGAGAATTAAACAAAGTAACCATCAAAAACAAATACCCATTACCTAGGATAGATGATCTCTTTGATCAACTCAGTGGAGCTAAAGTGTTTTCTAGGCTAGACTTGGCATCTGGGTTTCATCAGATGAAGGTTGAGGAATCAAGTGTTAAATATACAGCATTCAACACAAGATATGGTTTGTATGAGTTTCTGGTTATGCCATTTGGGCTAACAAATGCCCCTTCTTACTTTGTAGACCTAATGAATAGGATATTCAGAGATTACTTAGACAAGTTTGTTCTGATTTTTATAGATGACATTCTAATCTACTCTAAAACAATAGAGGAACATGAGAACCACTTACATTTGGTCTTATCTAGATTAAGAGAAAAAGATTTGAAAGCAAAGTTCTCTAAGTGTGTGTTCTGGCAAGAGGAAGTACATTTTCTTGGACATGTTGTCTCTGCTAGAGGGATTTCTGTAAACCCCAATAAGATAGTAGCAATCCAAGCATGGAAGAAGCCTAACAATGTTAGTGAAGTTAGGTCATTCATGGGGATGGCAGGATACTATAGGAGGTTTATACAAGGATTTTCTAAAATAGCAATGCCACTCACTAACCTGACTAGGAAGAACCAAAAGTTTATATGGACTGATAAGTGTGAACAAGCTTTCACCCAGATCAAGGAGGCTTTGGTAAAATCACCAGTGTTGAGAGTACCAGAAGGCAATGAGGGATTAGTTGTATATACAGATGCATGTGGGTCAGGGCTAGGGGCTGTGTTGATGCAGCAAGATCAGGTCATAGCCTATGCATCTAGACAACTAAAACCCCATGAAACTAGATATGCAACTCATGATCTTGAGTTGGCAGCAGTAGTATATGCCTTGAAGCTCTGGAGGCATTATTTATTAGGTGCAAAGTTCATTTTATACACTGATCACAAGGCCTTAAAGTATCTCTTTTCACAGAAAGATTTGAATATGAGACAACATAGATGGGTTGAATTTCTTGCTGCTTATGACTTAGATATACTTTATACACCAGGAAAGGCTAATAAAGTGGCAGATGCATTGAGTAGGCAGCATGCAAAAGTGGCCATGTTAATGATGGAGGAGTTTAGAGACTTGACCATGCTCACTGATTTGGAAATAGATGAGAGCAGTGGGATAAATATGGAGATAATTGAGGAAGAAAGGAGTAAAGGAAGGTTAAGTTTAATTACTTTACAATCAAATTTGGCCTTGAAGGTGGCAAAAATGCAAGAAGAAGATCAAGACTTAGCAGAAAAGAGGTCTCTCCTATTAAAGAAGGAGGAAGTGAAGGATTATCACATTGATGTAAAAGGATACTTAAGGTACAAGGGAAGGATATGTGTCCCAAACATCATAGAATTGAAAGAAGAAATCCTTAATGAGTACCATAGGAGCAAATATTCCATACATCCAGGCAGCACCAAGATGTACCAAAACTTAAAAAGGGACTATTGGTGGAAGGGAATGAAGTCTAATGTAGCTAGGTATGTTGCTAAGTGCATGGTTTGTCAACAAATAAAAGCTGAGACCCAAAGACCTTCAGGGTTATTGCAGCCACTTAGCATACCACAGTGGAAGTGGGAAGACATATCTATGGATTTCATAGATGGTCTTCCTAGATCCAAGAAGGGAAATACAAGTATTTGGGTGATTGTAGATAGGCTAACTAAAGTAGCCCACTTCATACCAGTGAAAGCAGACAGAAATGCACCTAGGTTAGCCCAAACTTTTATGAGAGAAGTGGTAAAACAGCATGGTGTTCCTAAAACTATAGTGAGTGATAGGGATACAATCTTCACTTCAAGATTCTGGAAGAGCTTCCAAGAAGCTATGGGGAGTGAATTGTGCCTAAGCACTGCTTATCACCCCCAATCAGATGGGCAAACAGAAGTGGTAAACAAGATTTTAGAGGATTTGCTTAGAGCATGTGTGTTAGACTTTGGAGGAAATTGGGAGGACCACCTCCATTTGGCTGAGTTCACATACAATAACAGCCACCAGAGTACAATTGGAATGGCACCCTTTGAAGCCCTATATGGAAAGCCATGTCTATCACCTATGTGTTGGGCTGAGGCAGGAGAGAAAGCTATCCTAGGGCCAGAATATGTCAAGGACATCACAGAGAAAATAGGACTGGTGAGAAAGAGGATGGCAGTAGCTCAAGATAGGCAAAAGAAGTATGCTGATGCAAAGAGGAAGTCAGTGGAATTCAAAGTAGGTGATTATGTCTTCATTAAGGTTTCACCAATGAAGAAAGTCTTGAGATTTGGCAAGCAGGGGAAACTCAGACCCAGATATGTTGGACCATACAAGATTTTGGAGAGGATAGGCTCACTAGCCTATAAGCTGGAGCTTCCAGAGAAGATGAGTGCAATGCACAATGTGTTTCATGTGTCACAACTAAGGAGATGGGTACATGACAAGGAGGAAATCTTAGAAAAGCCTACTGAAGTTCAGATTAATCCAGATCTAATCTATGAGAAAGAGCCAGTGGGAATTGTGGCAAGGGAAGAAAAGAAATTAAGAAACAAGACATTGAAGCTTGTAAAGATTCAATGGAGTATAGATCCTAGTGATTGTACTTGGGAGCTAGAGGATAAAATCAGGATGGATTACCCTAGGCTCTTTGCAAATTTAAAAGGTAAATTCTTAGATTACTAAGAAAGTATGATATGTATGATAGACATTGACTAATTGATTTGCTCATGCATATTTGAATAATTTTTTCCCTAAGAAAGTAGAAGTACTCAAAGAATATGTTGCAAATTGTGAGGGCACAATTCCTAAAAGAAGGGGTGATTGTAATACCCCAAGATTTTGAGGAAAATTCTTTTAAATAAATGATTAAAATTCTGGGGGAAAATCAGAATTATTATATAGGTGGGATTTTCAGTGGTGCAAGGTTGTGTGCATGTGTGCACGTGCACACTAGTTATGGCACTAAGAGAAAATCCAGAATTCCTGAATAATAAAACAAGGAAGGAAAACATTTAGATAAAATGTTTTAAATAAAGGAAATATAGGCCTAGACATGAATATTAAAATTCCTGAGGATGTGTGTATATATATATATATATATATTACTTGTCTGAAAATTAAGACAGAAGAGAACATTGATTTACAATGAATAAGTGGAATTTTATTTGAATAATAGGTGTAGAAATGCACATAAGTATGCACATGTTTTCTGCAAATAAAAGGTTAAGTTAAATTAACACCCATAGTTGTATAAATGTATATATATATATCCAGATATTATTTGAGCAGAAAATTAATAAAGGAATCACTAAAATGGTAAGAACCAAAGTGCAAGAAAGCAAATGTACATAGGCAGAAAATAGAAAGTCACACCATTATCATGTTTGAGGTAAGTATAATAAAAATACTTAAAGTAATCATTTTCTGAAAAGAAAAGAAAATGGGCACAATTTAGCCTTGTTTTAAAATATTGGCCGGGACATTAAGGGTTGGGAGGGAAGGAATATGCAATGCCAAATGCATGATTCTGGTCTGGGCTAAAATAGGGATTTTGCATCACCCAAAACCCTAGATAGAACCCTTATTTAAACCAAGAACCTAACCAGAAAACTGCTCTCTCACTAATTAATTAACCTAAGGAAGAAGAGGAAGATAAGGCTAAAGATTTGAGGGGTTCTCTGGATTAAGCTTGTGTAAGCATTTAGGTGAGTATCCTCACTCATACACATGGCATTAAGACCTGGGATTAGGCAGCCAAGCTTTTATATGCTATATTTTGTATGTTTTGATTTACAAACTATGTTGGCTACTGATGGTTTCATGAATGCTTGATGAGATATGATCTGCTATGCTGGATATATAACTTTGTTGTTCTATTTTCATCTCTGTATGTTATACCAAAACCTTAAAGAACATATAATAGAGTATTTGTAACTAGTCTGAATCATGGCTTAAGACAAAGAATGAAAAAAAAACTATGAGCTGCATATACATTGGTATGGTGCTGAGGCTTGAAATAATTGGTTAAGGGTGCAATGGAGTCTTTCTCTTTAAGTGCTGAGCCCTAAACCAAACAGAAATTTACAAGCCTAAAAACTATGTTTAAACAAGATTAAAAATCTGGCAAAACATAGTTGCTTGCAAAATCAAAATAAACCCAATAGAGCCATGCATTTATTCTCAGTTGCAAACATTCTGGTATATGCTTGAATAGGGTGTTTATATGCTAAATAATGTGAGATGGAATGACTGGGGTGTTATACCTCCAGAAAGTAACCTTTAACTTGCTTGCAATATTATGTCTGCAAGGTAACTAGTATGCTTCATGTGTACAGGTGGTTTGTACACCTAGCTATCATTGATAGAATGAACATAAATACACTTAGTAATATAACTAAGGATTTTGTGCCAAGAAGGCTGCTGGAATGCTTGTCCTATTTGAAGTAGACAAGTTGGCACATGGCTTGTTTAAGTCCTGAGATCTTTGTGCCATGATGTTAATTAGTTCATGGCAATGTGTCCCTTTGATTCCTTATAGCAGATGAGGCCAGGAATTTATAAGAAAAAGAAAAGGCAACCTTAGTAGTTCCAGATAAAAGTTGTTTTAATGCATATGTTTGCTCTTATGTATTGTACATGATAATACCTGTTAAGTATGCAAAGTATATTCATGCTGTATCCTTAGCTTAATATCATGGATATGTTAGAAATGCTCACACCAGATCATAGATCTGACCCTTATTGCTCATGGCACATGGGGGTGTCTCATTTATAATGGGGCAGCCACTAATGCTTTTGCAGGTTGTGATGGAGCTAAGTAAGCAAGATTAAAAAGATATGGAATAGAGGATGCTAAGATAATTAGAAATAAAAGCTAGAATGTGTTAATTCATGCATGTATTCCCTGATTGATATGGCTATCTAAATGTATTAAGTAGGAAGAACTTGTAAGAGACATATGCTATGTTGTTTCTGGTTTGGTATGTATTAAGGATATTGATGTTAAACTGATTTGAAAACCTATTTGCTAAAGTTGTTTTGATTTAGGGGGAAAAATCTGGATTTTATAAGCATAATCATTTTATGATGATTTCAGTTAATCCTGAGTTCTTTCAAAAAGAACATAGATATACAGAAAATTATATTGGGAAAACCCAGAAAAGAATTAAACTGCTATATTTTCAATTTATGATATTGATATAAGTCCAAATGCAAGAAAAAGTGTTTATACCCTGAAGATGTATTTTTAAAAGAGAAGTATGGTTAGGAAGAATGATATATATCTGATCACAAGGTGTCTGATTCATACAAATATATATACATGCTTTTGAAAAGGAGAGGTACCAAAGTTTGTGTATATTCTGGGTTGTAAAATGCAAACAAGAGAATGGTCAGATTAACCACATGGTTAGACCATAGGTTAGGCCAAATGATTCACTTCAAATCAATGAAGCAAGGGAACATTTGAGCTCAGTTTTCTGGAAAATGAGCCAAGACATTGACATGTACATGTATATCTGTGTACATGTTGATATTTGGGCAAAAACATAATTATAAATTCCTAGAACAGTTGTAGGAAAGGATTTCAAAAATAATAAAGCAAGAAATATTGTTTGGTATGATAGATTATATGTAAAAATTGAGTATATATGGGCAGATATAGGTAAGTATCAGATTCCAAACCACACAGGAGAAAATAAAAAGAAAAACAAAAATTGTGTTTGAACCGACCAGCATAGTACTCGAACTCGTGACCTCTCATGTATAAGTTAGGCGCGTTTCCATTACGCCTAGATGTTGCTTGTGTTCACTTATGATCCACTTTCTTTTAACCTGAGTTTGATACTATCCAGACTTTAAGAAAATCATCTATATTATAAGCTTGCTTTCCACTGATTATTGCCTGATCATTTCTTAATTATAATAACAGCCTAAAGTACAATATTTCCAGAGGACACTATAGTCAAAAATCTGGATACAATAAGTAATCTTTTAAAAAGGGAATTTATCACATTTTAATATAGATTTAAAAGGATTTCTACTTATTATCATACTCTAATTCAAGTAGATTATAACATAGATATCTTCATATATGTATGTTAAGAATGATTTAGAATTAAAACAATATTTTTATATTGTGAAAGATCCTGGATATATTTTGTTTATTAGAGAAAGAAAATGACACTGGGAAATATATTTGTAATGGATGATATATCTATATATCATCTCTAAAAAAAAATCACCAATGAAATTAGTGTGTAAATAGGAGGGTCATTTCATTTGGTATCAGAGCTATGTTTTAATTAACATAGCAAAATGTTTGTATGCTTATGTTTATACTAGGTTTGTTTGTATATTTGACTGTTTATAAGTATTCCCTGAATGTATGTATGTGTGTGCATGTGACATACACAATGATTAAATAGGAAAGATACAACCAATTTAAAATAAAAGCTAAGTGTTATAAACTAATAAGATGAAATACATATACTTTTAGAAATATGGTAGGAAGAGGGTCTCATCATCAAGGAGGATCTAGCACACCACAAATGCTTGACATGCAGGAATTTGTGAGAGTTTTGAGAGATGGAATTGGGCACAGACCTGAGAACCCATATGAGGAGCTCTCCAAGTTAGTGAAGACTTATACCAACTTGGGAGGCAAGAGCTTTGAAGGAACTGAAAGTGTAATGGAGATTCAAGCATGGCTGAGGACATTAGAGAGGATCTTCACTGATATGCAACTAGATGACCAAAGGAAGAGGCAAGTGGCCTCAAGGCAATTAAAAGGTGCAGCTTTGAGTTGGTGGGAGGTGATCATAGCTGGCCGGAATGAAAATGATATTAATTGGAATCAATTTAAGGAGATGTTAGAGGCAAGGTTTGTTCCAGCCTCAGCAAAAACCACTTTACTTGAGGAGTTCATCAAACTTAGACAGGGGACTATGAATGTCACAGAATACACCCAGAAGTTTGAGGGATTGTCAACCTATGGGGCAATGTTAGTGGCTGATGAAGCATCCAAAAATGATAGATACATCAAGGGATTGAACCCAGGGCTTAGCAGGGCTATACTACCTTATGCTGACAGAACTTTTGATCAAGTGATAGATTTGGCTCTGAAGATTGAGCAGCATGACAAGGAAAGAGATAAGTTTAGGAGCATCAAAAACAATAGCAACAAGAAGAACAAAGGGAAGTACCATCCTTATGATAAGAAGAAAGGAGAGGCAGATGGTAAGAAGGCAGTAGATGCAAAACCCAATGAAGCCAAAAGAAAAATAGTTTGCAACCATTGTGGGAAAGAAGGCCATATTAAGCCAAGATGCCCAGAGCTTAAAGGGGGAGCTTTCAAATGCTTTCTATGTGGGAAGGAAGGGCATATGAAAAGAAATTGCCCAGAATACAAGCAACAAGGGAAAGTGGCAAACCTGGAAGGTAGGGGCAAGGCCATAATTGAGGCTAATGCTGAAAACCATGGTCAAGTGGAAGGTACACTATTTATTTGTACCATACCTTTAGCTGTAATATATGATACCGGGGCAACCCACTCACTCATTTCCCATGAAATAGTTAAAAGGTTGAAAATGAACTGCAATTTGGCTGAAATACCTCTGTTAATACAAAGCCCTTTAGGAAGTTCTAGTGTATTAGATATGATTTGTGTGGATGTGAATTTGAACATAGGGGGAAACACATTTGTTTCCAATTTATATGTTCTAAATTTCCCAAATATAGGAGTTATATTAGGGGCAGATTGGCTAAGACAATTCAAAGCCATAATTAACCTAGATGCATCCACCATTTCACTACAAAATTCTAAAGGCCAAAGGGTTACAATTCTATGTGAACCTATCAAAGAAAACAGTCTAAATCATTTAATTGAATTAGAAAATAATCCCAAGGAAATAGCTATTAATGAAATCCCCATAGTTAAAGAATACTTGGATGTATTTGGGGAAGTAAAAGGTGTCTCACACCATAGACCTGTTGAATTCCGGATTAACCTTATGCCTGGGGCTAGCCCAGTTATCAAAAAGCCTACAAGGATGGGGCCAAGTGAATTAAAAGAGCTAAAGAACCAGCTGGAAGAATTAGAAGCCAAGGGGTTTATAAGGCCAAGTAATTCATGCTGGGGTGCTCCTGTAGTATTTGTTAAAAAGCATGATGGTACTTTAAGAATGTGTATAGATTATAGAGAATTAAACAAAGTAACCATCAAAAACAAATACCCATTACCCAGGATAGATGATCTCTTTGATCAACTCAGTGGAGCTAAAGTGTTTTCTAGGCTAGACTTGGCATCTGGGTTTCATCAGATGAAGGTTGAGGAATCAAGTGTTAAATATACAGCATTCAACACAAGATATGGTTTGTATGAGTTTCTGGTTATGCCATTTGGGCTAACAAATGCCCCTTCTTACTTTGTAGACCTAATGAATAGGATATTCAGAGATTACTTAGACAAGTTTGTTCTGATTTTTATAGATGACATTCTAATCTACTCTAAAACAATAGAGGAACATGAGAACCACTTACATTTGGTCTTATCTAGATTAAGAGAAAAAGATTTGAAAGCAAAGTTCTCTAAGTGTGTGTTCTGGCAAGAGGAAGTACATTTTCTTGGACATGTTGTCTCTGCTAGAGGGATTTCTGTAAACCCCAATAAGATAGTAGCAATCCAAGCATGGAAGAAGCCTAACAATGTTAGTGAAGTTAGGTCATTCATGGGGATGGCAGGATACTATAGGAGGTTTATACAAGGATTTTCTAAAATAGCAATGCCACTCACTAACCTGACTAGGAAGAACCAAAAGTTTATATGGACTGATAAGTGTGAACAAGCTTTCACCCAGATCAAGGAGGCTTTGGTAAAATCACCAGTGTTGAGAGTACCAGAAGGCAATGAGGGATTAGTTGTATATACAGATGCATGTGGGTCAGGGCTAGGGGCTGTGTGTTGAGAGTACCAGAAGGCAATGATCCACTTTCTTTTAACCTGAGTTTGATACTATCCAGACTTTAAGAAAATCATCTATATTATAAGCTTGCTTTCCACTGATTATTGCCTGATCATTTCTTAATTATAATAACAGCCTAAAGTACAATATTTCCAGAGGACACTATAGTCAAAAATCTGGATACAATAAGTAATCTTTTAAAAAGGGAATTTATCACATTTTAATATAGATTTAAAAGGATTTCTACTTATTATCATACTCTGATTCAAGTAGATTATAACATAGATATCTTCATATATGTATGTTAAGAATGATTTAGAATTAAAACAATATTTTTATATTGTGAAAGATCCTGGATATATTTTGTTTATTAGAGAAAGAAAATGACCCTGGGAAATATATTTGTAATGGATGATATATCTATATATCATCTCTAAAAAAAAATCACCAATGAAATTAGTGTGTAAATAGGAGGGTCATTTCAACTAGCGCGAAGAATAAGGCTGATAAGAAGCGACCATCTCTGTAATTGCTTTGTGTGAGTATCGATATGTCAGATAGAATGACTTGCATTTCATTTCATTTCAAGAGAAATTCTGACATATCAAATACAAACTCAAAGCTACTACACAGTGGCTATATGGGCTTCGGAAACAAATATAGAAATAAGCATAACACAAATCAGTCACAGATATTCATATCACAAAGGCGAAAACAGATATGAATATAACACATGGAAGTGTACATCAAAGTAGTGGTCATACAAGATCCACTACATCACAAAAGAATAGGTACAAGTGTTAGACAAAAGAATAAGTATACATCAAGGAGTCTCTATCTCGAATATATAACAACAAAAACTACTAAGCTAAAGTAGTTAGCCAAAAGTCAGGTGACGGACCCTGATAAAAAGTCAAGCAGAAGCACCTGAAATACCTCGGTCTGACCCGAGTATTATTTAAGAAGAAAATAATAAACGGACCAGTTTAGCTATAAATATCATATAAAATGAGATAGGATAAGAGATATGACAAAAACGTATGATAACAATAATGCCATACTGTGACAAGTATACATCAGATAACAACAAAAATCATACAATATCTCAAATATTCTCAAACACTAAAAAGAATGTCATATTCTTTAAATTATTCACCAAAACACAAATATTGACAAAACATATCAATGCCAATCGCAAAAATCTATGAAACACAAATTCTAGAAATCATCAACTAGAAATCCAAAAATCACAAAAAGGGAAAGGCCTATCACAAACGGGAGCATGAAAACTCACCAACATGTGTATCACAAATGGATCGCTATCCCATGGTCGCTAACCATAGAGCCGATGCAACAGCGTAGTGCAATAACGGTACGCCCGAAGAACTTGAAAATCAAATATTTCGGAACAACGACGTAGTGCAATAACGGTACGCCCGATGAACCTGAAACTCAAATAATTCGGAACAACGACGTAGTGCAATAACGGTACACCCGATGAACCGAACTCCATAAAGCCCGTAGTCGCTAGCTTTTAAAAATGAGACGAAGCTCAATAGAACGGAGTACAGTCCCCCACGCGGACAAAGAGACATCGCATATCGCTAGTCTAAACCATAAAATGATCACCATTGATCAATGAGAAGTGTAAATTACACTAAGCTACTAAATAAATGAGTTTAGCTTCATGTTCCATAACCTCTAGGTTAACTTAAATATTTACGAACAGATTGTAGATTTCCACTCGAAAATTGTCACAAGAGTTCAATCGAACAAGTCCAAGAATTAACCGACGAAGTAAATGCAAGCATTTCATACCACTTGTTTTGCTAAGCCGTTTAATTAGATTTCTCATACGAATGACGTAAAGGTTTGTATATACTAATAGATTGGAAAACGGATTTAAAGATGAGTTTTGTATTAAAAGTACGTTGAAATAGGTTTGGTGAAAGCGTTTGAATATTTACTACTAGTATAGAAACCTTTGTATTTTTAAAAGTGACAAATCACATAAAACGATTGTAGAAACAATCGATCAACCAAAAATTCACATTCGACGACGTGAATCAAAACCATAGAAATCGATATCAAATCCATCAAATGGATATTCCCAAAAATCTAAAGAAAGAAGTCATCAAAGTCGATAATAAGTGATAACAACTACCCAGATCAACAAAAATCGATTAAAATAGGAAATCCACTCAAAAACATAGGCAAATAGGCAAAATGCACAATTCCAGACGTCTGGGGTTTAATCCAGACGTCTGGATTTGGGTTTTGGAAATAATTCAAAAAACCCCCAGACGTCTGAAATTTCAAAGCAGACATCTGAGCCCTAACCAGACGTCTGAACCTATAAATCAGACGTTTGGAATTTGTCTCTGCCATTTTATTTTCTGCGTGCTTATTTTTTTCTAAAGGTCTATATCCAGACGTTTGGACTTGATCAACCAGACGTCTGGTTGCCTTTTCTGGGCAACATTTTGCCTAGGCCATGATGGCCAAAACGATTCGGGAGTTATTGGACGAGCAACGAAGGCTAGGGATTTATGCCAAGCGACAACCCAGCCTTATAGGCTCTTCGATACACCCCAAATATTATGTCCAAACATCCATGGTAGTATTTTCATAAAATTGGACTTCAAAACCGAAAATTGGAAAATTCACCAAATCAATTCAAATCAAAAGCAAATGAACATGAATAAATATTAGGAATTCACACCTAACAACAATGAGAGTTATAGACGTAGGTGTGAGTTCAAAAACTCACCTTTAAAACTCAAAGACAACGAATGAGAAGCTTTAAAACAAAGCAAGACCAATTCCTCTTCAATATACCTCCAGAATCTTCAATCTATTATCAAAGTTGAAGTTTTTCCTAAGTTAGGTTATAGGAATTTCTGTAAATTGAAGAGAGATGGAGATGGAGAAGATGAAGAGGATGCTTACCTAAGCTTCTCCTTGATTTTGGACTTGAATTTGAGTTTCCTAATCAAAACTAGGGTTTAGGAATTTTAATTTCCTCCTTTTTCCCCCATTTTTCTCTTGAGCTTGAGTGTTAGGAAATGAGGAATGAAATAAATGAAGAGGAGTTGAGTTAGAGTGTTTGATAAAGGAGTTGGGTTCTCTTATTGGGTTAGTGGGCTGAAACCCAAACCCAAAGCTCCAAATGAAAACATCAAAATTCTAATCAACTCCAAACATATCGATGTTTATACTCAAAAAAGTTGTAAACGCCATTTTGGACTCAATGGAAGTGGTCTCGAGTCCCAATTCGACTGTTTACAAAAAGTAACATTTTGGACTTTAATCCGATTAACGATGCTATATTTAAATAAAACATTTAAATATACAATCGTAAAATATGCGGGTTGTTACACAACAAATTAAAAAGGGTATAAATGTTTGGACAGTAATGGAAAAGT
The DNA here is from genome assembly GCA_030737815.1 of Allium fistulosum. Lineage (NCBI taxonomy): Eukaryota > Viridiplantae > Streptophyta > Magnoliopsida > Asparagales > Amaryllidaceae > Allium > Allium fistulosum. The sequence goes on along the minus strand of CM060904.1, from coordinate 168,917,486 downwards.
ATTTGTGAGTAAACATGTAATATTTAATGAACATGATTTTCCTTTTGCTAGTGTAGATATAAAAATAACACAAAAGGTTTATAATTCAAAAACATCTATACCAAGTTTACCTTTGTATCCAACTGAGATGGTGAAGGAATGGATTGAGGAAGGTATAGATCACTCTGATCCATAACTCACAGTGTATACTAAGCCAGGTCATGAACAGGCAGAGCAATCTGACCAGTTCAATCACACTCCTAAAATAGCCAAACACAAAGTATAAGTCAAGATAACGATCAAGAGAACTCATATGTGCTACAACAAAGGTCGGTAGAACAAACAAACAAGCAACAGACTCAAACTGGACACTATATGATTACTAGATCAAAGAGTGCAATTTTCAAGCCCAAGTTATATACTGTTACAATAGAAGCAAAAGAGCCAGACAATTCTGATCAAGCAGTAAAAAACACAAACTGGAAGAAAGCAATGGATGAATAATACAATGCACGCATAAGAAACAAGACATAGGATCTAGATTTTCCACCTGAAAACAAGAACATAGTGGGATGCAGATGGACATATAGAGTAAAGAAAAATCCAGATGGAACTATTGCAAGATATAAAGCAAGGCTTGTTGCAAAAGGATATACTCAACAACATGGTTTTGACTTTGATGAAATATTTTCTCCAGTTGTAAAGCCAACAACAATTAGAATCATACTACTATAGCATTATGTAGAAATTGGAATACCAGGCAATTGGATGTAAATAGTGCCTTTCTTAATGGAGATCTAAAGGAAGAGGTGTACATGGAACAACTATAGGGTTATGAACAAAACAGAAAATATGTGTGCAGACTTAACAAAGCTATTTATGGGCTTAAACAAGCTCTCAGGGTCTGGTTTGATAAACTGAAAGATACCCTCATAAGTTTAAACATCTAGTCTATCAAATATGACACTTCATTTGTGACGACCTCCCATGACCCCTGCACCGAATCTAATGATAGAGCGCTGTAAAGTGTGCCAGGCGACCATGGACGATTGTCAAGGTAAGATTTAAAACAACAGAATCTATCGTATTACTCACAGCGCATGGACAAAAATACAATAGAACATATGTATAGTGAAGCTTTACAGAACAAAATGACATCCTATAAAACTCCATAATAGTTGAATACAAGCATCCACATAGTCAATACATCCAGCCTCACTACATATCTCTCAGAGAATACAAAACAGCGGAATATACAGTACATATAATAAGAAGATAATATGCAACCCTCTAGCTCGTCTTCGATATCAGCATCGTGAGAAGAGAACAGCACCTGTCACCTGCTACATAGTCTGCCCATCCCAAAATGGACGAACAGCCCAAGGCAATAAGAATTAAAACATAAAGCCTTGAGTCAGACAACAGTCTTAGTGAGCAGTAAATTAACTAACAACATACCAAAAGAGCATAAAGGAAAAGGAATAGGAATACAACCCTCCCACTCCAACCTCATTCTACAGTGATAGCCCCCAGACACACACTAAGCAGACGCAACCATAGCAGAGCATACAATTTAAAGTAAAACTACTATCACTCGGGTCAAGGGCGATGTTTTCCAAGTACCAAGGCCTCAATCAGATAAGCACCCAGAAAATACCGCTCTTGAGTCCGAATGACGTTACAACCAAACATCCATGACTCTGGCTATCACTGTTATCATTGCTTCGATATCACCGTTAATTGAATGACCGGCACATTCTTTCAGCCGTCCGTCAAGGGCTAATGGAAACCCCGGTTCTAGACATAACTCCCGCACGTCGTCGCAGCCCGTGCCTAGGACTATCAAATCTGCCCAGAGTACTCGACCATCAACAGTTGGCCGTTGGGACTATCGAATCTGCCCAAACGTACTCTTGCTTAGAGCATGCTAGAACCTTCAACAACGATGCTATCCAAGCCTCCCAGTCATCCTCCTCGACGACTATTCTCATATCCATTCATTATCCTCAACTCGAATCATATCACCGAGTTATCAACATGCTTGGAATGATCCCGTCTGGATTAGACCAAGTCTTCATCATATGATTGCCTCGCTTCATCACATCCTCGCGAAACCTCATCTCAACATCACATCATCAAATCTATGCATAAGAGCTTCATCATCCCGCTACATATGCCACGAGCAGCTTTTCCAATTCAAGAGCCTTTTCCTTAGCTTTTGAATCACCTTCGATCTAAATCTAATCATCAATCATCTAGTTCATAACAATCAATCAAATCAAACATCAATCCAAGCAATCAAGCATTTAAAAATGATCTAAGTAGACAATTATAACAATAATGGCATTTTCGTAATTAAAGAGTTGAAAGTCCAATAAGCATGAAAACATGGATTATATCTCTACAAACTTGATGAATGAACTTGCATAGGTTAACATATGATAAAATGGATGTAACATCATCATGAACAATGGATCTATATGGATCTACACTTAGGATGAAGAAAATGCATGGAAATCACTATTTTAACACCAAATCGAGCCAACAATCCGATATACTCCTTTGGATCCGTGTGAGAGATAATCACCACTCACCAAATCACCAAAACAAACTCAAATCAATACGCTTCAGATCTGGACAGCGAAGGATCAAGCTTGATCTATCACGAATCCGCTTCAACCGAAGAAATCTCTCTTGAAAAGATGAAGATCTTCAACTTTAGCTCTTGAATCTTCAATCTTGATCTTTGATTTGGATGGAAGGAAGCACTAGATTAGAGTGGAGAAAAGAAGTGAAGAAGTGTAGAAGTCGAGCTCTCAAAATGGCAGCACTTCGTCGCTTCAAAATCCGGATCCCAAAAATGAAGAGAAGCTCTCCTATTTATAGCTGAAATCCCTATCTCGTCTGTCTCCATGAGTCGTTTACGACTCACGACTCAAAGCCCTACGACTCAACGACTTAACACACTTCAGCCTATGACTCACGACAAAACAGCTATCTCCTAAGTCGTCTCCGACTTATAGCATGCGCCTACGACTCACCAGACCCCCTGTCTACGACTTAAATGCGCACGCCTTACTTGGTTAGACGACTCAACTACTAACTCGTATACACTCATCACAAAGGCTACGACTCATCCACTTGCGCGAGTTATCACCTAAGCGCGACTCAACAGCTTACGACTCATCCCTTAACTCGTCCACGACTTATCTGTTAGACGAGATAACCCATTCTACGACTTATCACCTAGCAGCCAACTACTGAGTCGGTCACGACTTAACAAATAGCTGGGGTTACGACTCAACTGGTCAGACGACTCATCAGATGACTTGGGTACGACTCATCGGATGACTTGGGTACGACTCATCGGATGACTTGGGTACGACTCATCAGATGACTTGGGTACGACTCATCAGATGACTTGGGTACGACTCATCACTTTAACTCGGTCACGACTTAACCGCTACAACTAAAGTCTTATCTCGCCCAGTCCTTAAGTCGCGCCTACCCCTTAAGTCGTTCAAACGACTTATCCTTACACCCTTAACTAGCCAAACCCCTGAGTCGCTCCTATCCCCTAAGTCGTATACGACTCACGACTTACACTAAGTCGTTCACGACTCAGGACTTAGCCATTTTCGCCTAAAATCTGAAATGGCTCAAAAACTCTAAAATTCCAAATTCTGTCGAACTTGTCGATCCGTTAAAAATACGGGTCGTTACATTCTCTCCCCCTTAGGAATTTCGCCCCCGAAATTCCAAACAAACAAAGCAATCGAAGACTATTCTGTACGCCTACCAACCATAACAACCAGCAAACCATGCATCCAATTCTAGCTTAGCGTACAGAATTCTAAGACTTAGAACAAGTTACAATGTTGTTAGATGATACGACACCTTAGGGCCATACCTTGAAGAGTTCAGGATGAGCTGCCTTCATCCTCTCTTCCACCTCCCACGTACAGTCGTTATCATCGTCACTCCATTGTATCTTGAGCAACTTAACTACCTTCCTCCTAAGCTGTTTCGTGTCGGTTTCAACAACACGAAGCGGCTTACGAGGTCTCCTATCGACTGGATCAACTTCGAAGTCTTCACAGCTATCAGCAGAGACCACTGTATTCGAGTCGTGCACATACTTCCGTAGATAGGATACATGAAAAACATTGTGAACACTCGACATCTTCTCCGGTAATTCCAATCTATAAGCGAGCTTTCCAATTCGCTCGGTTATCAAAAATGGTCCAACAAATCTCGGAGTCAATTTTCCTTTCTTCCTGAATCGAATAACATTCTTTAGTGGAGAAATCTTCACAAAAACCATATCTCCTACGTCGAATTCCAAATCCTTACGACGCTTATCGGCATAACTCTTCTGACGGTCTTGGGCTGCCTTCATTCGTTGCCGAATGATCTCTATACAATCTGAAGTCTGACGAATCATCTCTGGCCCAAGCATCAACTTTTCTCCAGTTTCCAACCAACATGTTGGAGAGTTACACGGTCTTCCATACAATGCCTCATACGGTGCCATACCAATGCTTGACTGGTAACTGTTGTTGTACGCAAACTCCACCAAATGAAGGTGATCTTCCCATGATCCTCCGAAGTCCAAAACACATGCTCTGAGAAGATCTTCCAAAACTCGGTTGACTCTCTCGGTCTGACCATCTATTTGGGGATGATAAGCTGTACTCAAACACAACTCGGTTCCCAAGACTTCCTAGAAGCTCTTCCAAAATCCACTAGTGAACAATGGGTCTCGATCGCACTATACTCTTCGGAATACCATGGAATCGAACTATCCACTTAACATACAACTCAGCCAACTTTGATGCAGTCCTAGTCGATCGAACAGGAATGAATCTAGCACTCTTAGTCAGACGATCCACAATGACCCAAATTCCTTCATTTCCCGTTCTGGTCCTAGGCAATCCATCGATAAAATCCATCGACACTTGTTCCCACTTCCATGTAGGAACTTCTAATGGCTGAAGCAATCCACTTGGCTTCTTCTGTTCGGCTTTTACCAACTGGCAGTTCATACATTTGGAAATAAAATTTCCAACATCCTTCTTCATACCTTCCCAGTAGTAGGTTCTCTTCATATCCCGATACATCTTATTTCCACCTGGATGAATTGTCAGCTTCGAGTGATGACTTTCCTTCAGAACTTCACTCCTCAATTCATCTATATTAGGAACAACTAGTCGTCCTTGCTTCCGAAGCCAACCCTCTCGATCGACCTCGAATCCTTTATCCTTTTCTGGATCCAATCCAGATTCCAATTCACGGATAATCTTGACAAGCTTATCATCTCGCTTTTGGCTCTCGCCAATCCTTTCCACAAGAGTGGGTCTTATTGATAAGTTTGCCAACATCTCAGGTTCCAATTCGCATCTAGGCCTGAAGTCAAATCCAGCTAAATACTCGAGACTCTTCCATTCTGAAAACATGGCTCCCAATCCTGCATGTCTTCGACTTAACGCATCTGCCACTGCGTTACCTTTTCCCGGAGTATAAGCTATACCAAAATCATATGATGCCAAAAACTCTAGCCAACGTTGCTGCCGAAGATTCAAATCCTTTTGGGAGAAAAGATACTTCAACGACTTGTGATCTGTAAACAACTCGAATCGAACTCCCAACAGATAATGCCTCCACATCTTCAGAGCAAATACAATCGCCGCTAATTCCAAATCATGAGTTGGGTAATTCCTTTCATGCGGCTTCAGTTGTCGACTGGCATACGCAACAACTTTATCCTTCTGCATCAGCACTGCTCCAAGTCCAGTACCACATGCGTCGGTATAAACCACCATCTCATCATTCCCACTTGGAATAGTCAAAACAGGAGCACTCGTCAATCTCTCTTTCAGGATTCCGAAAGCTTGCTCACACTTAGCATCCCAACTGAACACTTGGTTCTTCTTCGTCAATCCTGTTAATGGTGCAGCTATCTTGGAGAAGTCTTTGATAAACCGTCGATAATATCCTGCTAATCCAAGAAAACTTCTTACATCAGATGCATTCTTAGGTCTAGCCCAATCCTGGATTGCTGCCACCTTAGCGGGATCAACCGCTATTCCACTTCCAGAAATCACATGGCCTAAGAACCTCACTTCACTCTTCCAGAAGTGACACTTCGAAAACTTAGCCTTCAGCTGATGTTTCCGTAAGATCTCCAAAACAATACGCAAGTGCGTCTTGTGCTCTTCTTCCGTTCTGGAATAAATCAGAATATCATCCACGAACACAAGTACAAACTTGTTCAACTGATCTCTGAACACTCTATTCATAAGATCCACAAAATATGCTGGCGCGTTAGTCAATCCAAACGGCATTACCAGCCACTCAAAGAAACCGGATGGTGTCCTAAAAGCAGTCTTCGGCACACTATCCTTAGCTACTCTCAACTGGTGAAATCCCGTTGCCAAATCCATCTGAGAAAACACCTTAGCTTCGTGAAGCTGATCAAACAAGTCATCTATCCTCGGCAATGGATACTTGTTCTTCTTAGTTACCTTATTCAGCTCACGATAATCCACACACAATCTCAACGACCCATCTGCCTTGGTTGCAAACACAACTGGTGCACCCCACTCGGACACACTACGCCGAATGAATCCTTTCTGTAAAAGGTCATCAACTTGCACCCTCAACTCCTGCTGTTCCCTAGGCGCCATCCGCCTAAGAGGCATCACAACAGGTCTGGCTCCTTCTACTAGATCTATACGAAACTCGATCTCTCTATGCGGCGGCAACCCTTTGACTTCGTCAAAGACATCCTCGAATCCATTTGCGATAGGCACTAAAGACAGTCCATCCCGTGGAACAACTAGCGAATACATGAAGCTCATGAAGACGCCTTCCTCATGCTTAATCGTATCACAATCTTTCGCCCCTCCACATTCTCGACTGTCACCTCCAGCCTCTCACAATCAACCTTAGCCGCATACTTCCTAAGCCAGTCCATACCCAAAATAATTCCGAACCCCGCAAAGTTCAGAACAAAGCAATCACAAACAAAAGAGCAACCATGACTCGATACAACTAGACCACGGCATAACATACACAAACAAGACGAACCCCCAACAGGATTAGTCACAACCAATGGCCTATCAACAATATCCGGTGCCAAACCTAACCGGCCTACGAGTTCATTACAAACAAACGAATGCGACGCTCCAGTATCAAACAGAACTCTAACTGGAACACCACATAGGAAAAGAGTACCTTGAACAACCACACTCTTTCCCTTCTCTTCAGCAGTAGGAGCTTTCGAAGACGACGGAACAGCTCCTAAAGCATAGGCTTGCACAATCTGCCTGTCCTTCCTTGGTTCTGGACAATTCTTCCTGAAATGCCCCGACTTGTCACAGTTGTGACACTTCATCGGCACCTTCGGATTCTTACAATCCTTCGAGAAATGGCCCTTCTGCTGACAATTGTAGCAAGTCACTTCGCCTTTCGGCTTCTTCTGGCCATCCTTACCCTTCTGCTGCTGCTGCTTCCTCTTCTGGTTTCCACCCTGCTGTGGTTTAGATTCTCCCTTGGTAACAGCAACAACAGGTCCTTCCTTAGGAAACAGACTCACATGCCTAAGAGCTTTCTCCACAAGCTTCTCAAATGAATCGTCCAAATGATCCACCAACTGTCTCCCAAGATAACTATCCAAGCCGGTCACAAACTTCTCATTCTTCTGGTAAGCAGACTCAATATATGACCGGGCATACTTGGACAAAGCTTCAAACTCAGAAACATACTCAAGAACTGATCTTCCACCTTGCTTGAGCTCCACAAACCTCTTGAACAGAACAGACTTCTGAGCTGTAGAAATGAACTTAGCTTCAAATCTGACTTGGAATTGCTCCCAAGTAATCTCTTCTTCCGGAGTGGTGATGGTAATAGAGTTCCACCAATCAGAAGCTCTCCCCTGAAGCTGCCTCGATGCCAACTTCCTCTTAGTTGCATCATCAATTCCCAAATCACCAAAGATCCTTCTACAAGCATCTATCCATCTCTGGACTTCGATAGTTGATTCTGTTCCCAAGAAAACCTTCCCTCCAAGAGCAGTATAGTCCTTACACAACTTAGCAAAATCCACCGGTTTTGGAGTTTGAACTTGAACTCCAACATCAACTGCCGCTCCCGGAACTGGTATCCTCCTCATGATCGAAGTCATCATAGCTTCGAACATGGCTGCATAATCAGCAGTCTCTTCAGTAGCACGGCCTTCCCTAGCAGCTGGTCTCCCTCTTTGACTCATTCTCAATATCTATAAAAAGGAATGATTAGAACATCTAGAGAAACAACTGCATAAAGGACTCAACTCTACTAAGCTACTATATTATATATAGTATTCATCCATCAAAATACAATTACGTCTCTCATACGTGGTTACTTCAGCGAGCGTTGGGTAAAATCGATTAACCAATGCTCTGATACCAAATGTGACGACCGCCCATGACCCCTGCACCGAATCTAATGATAGAGCGCTGTGAAGTGTGCCAGGCGACCATGGACGATTGTCAAGGTAAGATTTAAAACAACAGAATCTATCGTATTACTCACAGCGCATGGACAAAAATACAATAGAACATATGTATAGTGAAGCTTTACAGAACAAAATGACATCCTATAAAACTCCATAATAGTTGAATACAAGCATCCACATAGTCAATACATCCAGCCTCACTACATATCTCTCAGAGAATACAAAACAGCGGAATATACAGTACATATAATAAGAAGATAATATGCAACCCTCTAGCTCGTCTTCGATATCAGCATCGTGAGAAGAGAACAACACCTGTCACCTGCTACCTAGTCTGCCCGTCCCAAAATGGACGAACAGCCCAAGGCAATAAGAATTAAAACATAAAGCCTTGAGTCAGACAACAGTCTTAGTGAGCAGTAAATTAACTAACAACATACCAAAAGAGCATAAAGGAAAAGGAATAGGAATACAACCCTCCCACTCCAACCTCATTCTACAGTGATAGCCCCCAGACACACACTAAGCAGACGCAACCATAGCAGAGCATACAATTTAAAGTAAAACTACTATCACTCGGGTCAAGGGCGATGTTTTCCAAGTACCAAGGCCTCAATCAGATAAGCACCCAGAAAATACCGCTCTTGAGTCCGAATGACGTTACAACCAAACATCCATGACTCTGGCTATCACTGTTATCATTGCTTCGATATCACCATTAATTGAATGACCGACACATTCTTTCAGCCGTCCGTCAAGGGCTAATGGAAACCCCGGTTCTAGACATAACTCCCGCACGTCGTCGCAGCCCGTGCCTAGGACTATCGAATCTGCCCAGAGTACTCGACCATCAACAGTTGGCCGTTGGGACTATCGAATCTTCCCAAACGTACTCTTGCTTAGAGCATGCTAGAACCTTCAACAACGATGCTATCCAAGCCTCCCAGTCATCCTCCTCGACGACTATTCTCATATCCATTCATTATCCTCAACTCGAATCATATCACCGAGTTATCAACATGCTTGGAATGATCCCGTCTGGATTAGACCAAGTCTTCATCATATGATTGCCTCGCTTCATCACATCCTCGCGAAACCTCATCTCAACATCACATCATCAAATCTATGCATAAGAGCTTCATCATCCCGCTACATATGCCACGAGCAGCTTTTCCAATTCAAGAGCCTTTTCCTTAGCTTTTGAATCACCTTCGATCTAAATCTAATCATCAATCATCTAGTTCATAACAATCAATCAAATCAAACATCAATCCAAGCAATCAAGCATTTAAAAATGATCTAAGTAGACAATTATAACAATAATGACATTTTCGTAATTAAAGAGTTGAAAGTCCAATAAGCATGAAAACATGGATTATATCTCTACAAACTTGATGAATGAACTTGCATAGGTTAACATATGATAAAATGGATGTAACATCATCATGAACAATGGATCTATATGGATCTACACTTAGGATGAAGAAAATGCATGGAAATCACTATTTTAACACCAAATCGAGCCAACAATCCGATATACTCCTTTGGATCCGTGTGAGAGATAATCACCACTCACCAAATCACCAAAACAAACTCAAATCAATACGCTTCAGATCTGGACAGCGAAGGATCAAGCTTGATCTATCACGAATCCGCTTCAACCGAAGAAATCTCTCTTGAAAAGATGAAGATCTTCAACTTTAGCTCTTGAATCTTCAATCTTGATCTTTGATTTGGATGGAAGGAAGCACTAGATTAGAGTGGAGAAAAGAAGTGAAGAAGTGTAGAAGTCGAGCTCTCAAAATGGCAGCACTTCGTCGCTTCAAAATCCGGATCCCAAAAATGAAGAGAAGCTCTCCTATTTATAGCTGAAATCCCTATCTCGTCTGTCTCCATGAGTCGTTTACGACTCACGACTCAAAGCCCTACGACTCAACGACTTAACACACTTCAGCCTATGACTCACGACAAAACAGCTATCTCCTAAGTCGTCTCCGACTTATAGCATGCGCCTACGACTCACCAGACCCCCTGTCTACGACTTAAATGCGCACGCCTTACTTGGTTAGACGACTCAACTACTAACTCGTATACGACTCATCACAAAGGCTACGACTCATCCACTTGCGCGAGTTATCACCTAAGCGCGACTCAACAGCTTACGACTCATCCCTTAACTCGTCCACGACTTATCTGTTAGACGAGATAACCCATTCTACGACTTATCACCTAGCAGCCAACTACTGAGTCGGTCACGACTTAACAAATAGCTGGGGTTACGACTCAACTGGTCAAATGACTCATCGGATGACTTGGGTACGACTCATCGGATGACTTGGGTACGACTCATCGGATGACTTGGGTACGACTCATCACCTTAACTCGGTCACGACTTAACCGCTACAACTAAAGTCTTATCTCGCCCAGTCCTTAAGTCGCGCCTACCCCTTAAGTCGTTCAAACGACTTATCCTTACACCCTTAACTAGCCAAACCCCTGAGTCGCTCCTATCCCCTAAGTCGTATACGACTCACGACTTACACTAAGTCGTTCACGACTCAGGACTTAGCCATTTTCGCCTAAAATCTGAAATGGCTCAAAAACTCTAAAATTCCAAATTCTGTCGAACTTGTCGATCCGTTAAAAATACGGGTCGTTACATCATTGTTTGTAAGGATTAACAAATTTTCAACTATATACATTCTAATATATGTTGATGACTTGATAATCACAAGTAATGATGATATGGAAATCAACAATCTTATTCGGTTTTTTGACAAATAGTTCTCAATCGAGGATCTTGGTACACTAAATTATTTTCTAGGAATTAAAGTCATAAGAATATCAAATTCAGAGATGTTCTTATGCCAAAGAAAGTATATCATAGACATATTGGTCAATGCAAAGATGAATAGCGCTAATCCTCTACCTACACCTATGATAACCAGTCATCATCTATCTAAAAACATGAGAGAATCAATATTTAATGATAAACAATATTGAAGTATTGTTGGTGCATTACAATATGTAACCATCACAAGACCAGAAATATCATTCAGTGTTAACAAAGTTTGTCAATTTATGTAGGAACCTAAAGACGAGCATCGGAAAGCAGTCAAAAGGATATTGCCCAAAAGGGACTGCTGATCATGGTTTGAGTCTTAAAGCTTCCAGACATCTCAACATAACAGGATATACAGATGTTGATTGTAAAATTCCTATCATTAGTTATGATTTAAAAGGAGGTTGAGATGGTTATTAAAACCATTTTAATGAAATTTAATCCAAGATTCAAATATTTAAATAGTTCAGATATTTAAATACGAAGTGTCTAAACTTTTGGTTCGTTACACATTCATACATACATACATACATACATACATACATATATACATACATATATGTATATGTGTGTGTATATATATCTCTCTATGTGTGTAGTAGCGTTCAGTAGCACCTCAATGCCCCTGATTTCCACCACCAGTTTCGGTTTAAATAATAGTGGTAGTGGGAAGAGAGAGAAGAACTATTATTAATTCCATCAAGTAAAAAGTACATGGATTGAAGTTAATAGTTTATAATAAAAAATAAAGTAGATAAATTCGACAAACTTGAATTATAAAGGATTGTTGGAAATGAACTAACCTTTAGTAGCTTATATGTAGAAATTTCTACATAAAACAAATTGACAAATTAAACACATCTAAATGAAATATCAACTTGTGTTTAAAAATTATAAAAACTATTGTTACACAAACACATAAAGAAATGTAATGTACTTAGAAGACATCAATACCCTACTACCATGAGAAAAACATAAGATACAGAATATTTAAATGAAAGGAAATAGTTGAAAATGTATTTTTCATATCAGAACGACATCAACAGAAAGAATATACAACTACATCACTTAATAATGCGTTTACCATGAATCAAATTTGACGGTTTAACTACATATCTTTAATAATAGTTAATGAAAACAAAGGGGTGGTATAAAACAAAAGGGAAAAAATGAAGCCAAAAATGAGGGAAAAGTTAACCTTTGTTGATTGCGTAAATCAAGGCTAGTGAATTATATGTACCGGATAATTGGTTGCTTGCTATTACTATGTATTAGAACCAATATAGGATGAAGTTGCAAAATAAAACCTTTTTTTTATCCTTTTAAGTTGAATTAGTAATAAATCTTGAAAGGAAATAAAGGAGCTGATTCCAATGGGAGAAAGAAAAGAGAAACCGAACGAAATCGATTCGGATATAAAATTGTTGAATCATTTTTAATATTGTACCTAGAAAACAAAAATCATGATCCAAGCATTCAACCTACGGTAATGTACTCATGCTATATAGCGATCACTGATATAAAAATAGGAAGCAATACAAAACAACTCTCAAAAAGTTATAAACAGAAGCAAGCCTACAGTTAAGGAAAATGGCGCAAACTCATGGTTACATGGGAAACTTCCATGGTGTCAAATGAACTAAAAAATCACATTGGAAAGAATAACTAAACCATGAGAATTAAAATGGCTACCAAATTCACAAAATCATGTATAAAAATAAATTAAAAGCATATAAAAAATAACAGTTTATAACAATTCAGTGATGACACGATGGCAAATAAATTAGAGCATACATGGTTGTTGTTGTACGTATTATGCAATAGTTCATTGAAAAAACCCAATGATAAAATAAGCATCATTGTCTTGGCTAATGAAAGCCCGGTTGCATAGGAGAAAGTGAGACATACGATATGGAAGCAAGAAAATAGCAGAAGCTTGCGCAAATCAACCATCACAATATACCTCATTGGATTATATTTACTCAATGTATTTTAATTCATCAAAGTAAAAGTTAGAAAATATTGGTCATGAACTTGAAGATTGATGGACATCATGATCACTGGCATCCTCAGATTGAAAAAAAAGAAACTTGCATTTTTAATTCCTAAAAAGCAGCATACAATCAACTTTGAAACTGTAGAATTATAAAAACACACTAACTTAAAAGCTAGGATGTTACCTCAAATAGGACCGGTTGATTGCTCATCCAAAATTAAAACAAAATCAACATTGAAAGTTGCAGACTTAGAAAAAATAGTAACTTAAAAGCCAGGATTTCACCTCAAATAGGATCAATTGATTGATTGTGCAATGCAGGCATCACGTAACTCTCGGGCATTTAACCTTTGGAATAGGTTGAAGAATCAAAGAAAAGAATGCAAAATATCTTTTTTTTAAAATAAGATTGTGGATTAATGTTATAAAGGGAGGGAATAGATCTAAGCTAGTGTAGACAAAAGGGAAAAAGGTGGAAGCTAAAATTAATAGAAAAAATAGGAAGATAGAAACCCTAATTAGTTTGCTTTGCTGAACAATGTGACTTTTGGTTTTTCCTATACATATAGCGGATTTTAATTTAATTCATTGAGAAATTGGAGGAGGATTCAGAAAAAAGGAAGCTCTACTCAATATTAACAGTATAGTATAGATCAGCGAGCAAGTAAATAATATGTTGTAAGCATCACTAACTATTGACAGTTGCTTAAACCAACTGGCCAATTGTGACGCCCCACCTCTATGCTCATAATAACAAAGAGTATTAAAAGAAATACTGTCTATTATTACGAAGAATAAGGCTGGATAGGAGCGACCATCCGTAATTGGCCTCACACTAATATTGGTTATCTCGATAGGAGTGGTATATACTTTTTATTTTTCATCTATTATTTATTTACTCCCATCGACATATCCAATTATCAGTATAAAACAAACTACGATAGTTCATAATAGTTTAGGACATTAGATATAACAATAACACAGATAATATAAATGCGGAACACAGATAAAAACAAAAGTCTCATATATATGTAACTGATGTCAGTTAATACATAGTTGACACAATACATATGATACAACTACAACTGTCGACTCTAGAAGTTATATATACAAGTACATTATCGACTAATATACATGAATACATATCGTTCTATACAATGGCACGACTACTACAAAATGACACTGACAACTTCAGAAGATGTGAAAAGTCTTCATATCCTGAACAGCAACTCAAAGAAGAAAATCTACAACCTGAAATAACTCGGGTCTGACCCGAGTATTACATTCAAAAGAAAATAATACACGGGTCAGTCTAATTCAAACTCAGTTATTAGTGCATAGAAGCAATAATAATCAATCTCAAATAGATGACAGTCACAGAAATCTCGTATATCCAACTCTCGATACGAGGATTGGATAACGACAGATATAACACTAAGCAGTGTTAAACAACAAATCAACAATCCAAATCAAAATACAACTCCAAAATATTGAAATTTACCAACGAAACAATTCAACAATTTGAAACATCAATTTAAAACTGTCAAATCGGATAGGGCTGCAGTACACGCACGCGTGTACTGCCTCGCCACTATCGCAGAAGATACGCAAAAGCTCAGTGAAAGTCACAAATGATCACAAGGTCAAACCCCGAAATCAGGTTCAACTCAGGTAAATTTGAAAACAGATCCAAAAGCATTAATGCAATGCAAAACAACAAGGACCAAAACTGCATATAAAACGAAACTGCAGTCGTAAATGAATACAAGGGCAAACTGTAACAAAGCTGCAGCCACCACAAGATTACAAGGGCGAGACTGCAACAAAATCTCAGATGTAATCATATAGATTGATACTGGTACAAGCAACTATCAAATGAAAGAGTACTGGCATGAATATCAATACACTGGAAATTAAAACAGAGACTACAGGGTGAACCAGCCAAGGCAATGTACCAGTATCAATTCAAGAGCAACACCACACAAGTGTACATAAGCAACAATGCACTGTACATCAAGTGATATAACACAACAATACCAATGACCACTTTAAAACCAAGTATAAAGCAGTGTCAATGAAAATGCAAGTAGACCAGGATGCAACTGCACAAGACAGGTTAGCAAAGTGCAGATACAAATAGTCCAAGACATGTCAGTGCCAACAACATATATAGAATAGTGAACAAAATCAAGGCAGCAAGTAATACCAGTACGAGAATGAATGTAGGCATAACTCTGAATACGTAGACATGTCTATCTCAAAATAGAACAGCTCCTACTAACTGCAAATCTAACCAGAGCCAAGAACACATGAACAAGGCTCAAGAAAAATTTAAAAAGAACACAAAATGATAAAAGAACGAAGTATGGTTTATATCATTAGTAAAATCGAACTAGGACAGAAGTGCTGCCGGAGGCAGTAGTCAATGCAGCCAAAGTCGAACAAAACCACCGTCAACTCAAATAAAAAATCCTCAACAAACTCAGAATCCAGTTTCACCAAAGTCAAGCAGATACTATTATACATGTATGCATATATATATATATATATATATGCATACACATACATACCTATCTCAAAAGAAACAGTGGACAAAAATTTAACAAAAACAACTCAACTTACAATGGAACTGGACCAAATTCAACTCAATGCAAACTATATCATAACTGATACAGTGACAGTATGGATGCAAGCAAATACCTCTGATTCAAGTAAATGAAAAGGTTAAAGTCAAGACTGATGCCAATAGTTAATGACCAAAGTTATGGATTTTCATAAACAAGTACTAGTGTAGGAAAAAGGTCAAGACATCTAAAACAATGTCCAACTCAGATGAACACAGCTAAATGCAAAAAGGCCTAGTACCTGCACCACCAACCATACTATGCCAGCACGATGATGATCCAGATGCAGTACAGTGAAGTACAAAAACTCAAACGAATAAAGACTGCACTAGTAAAAAAGAAAGAACTCTGCAATGCTCAAGATCAAGGCAAAGTTCACAACAGTGTACTGGTGTTATGATTAAAGTCAAGTAGCAATTTCAAAATATTCAGAATCATGTATCATAGAAACTGGAATCACTTATTCAGGAAGATAAACACCAAAGGCCGAAACTATTAACCAAATGCAGAGGTCATGACACTGTCATCCGGGCTCAATACAAGTGCAAGGCCACCAAAGATAACAGCAACACTAAGAAATCACACAAGTACGAATCATTTCGAATTAACAAAAAAATTAAAATTCCATAATTCAAACTACTGTCAGATTCAACTTGCAGAGGAATGCTTTAAAGCAGAGACGAAGACCCAAAATAAATCTACAGGCAATGGTGATGGCCCAAGATAATGCAAAGTCAGGGAATTGCAAACAAAAAATCAAACTGCCGAGACAAAGACAAGCAACCAATCAAACAAGCAAGGGTTTAAATTAGATGTGAGTGAATATAATCACTCACCTTTGCCATCGGAGCACGAATGATCTACCGGGCGACGTCATTCGATTGATTAATTGAGGATGGCGCCTTCGATTTTTGAACGCGCCCTAGCTTCAAAAAGGGGATGACGAGAACGAGCCGCCCTAAATTGCCGCAGCCCTAATTTGTGAAGCCCTAGCATTTCGAACGAACGAACAAGAAATTTCGTGGCCGCCATTATCGCTTTTTCGTTTATTTGTATAGGGTTCGAGTGAGTGACAAAATGAAAGGGGGTCAGGTTAGATATCATCACGGCATCAAAAGTAAATGGGCCAAGTTTCAAAGCCCACAACTCTTAATGAATTGTAAAATAATTCACAACAGATTTTCAAATGAATTTAAACTTGATTCAAATCTGCATTAGCAATTAAAAATGATTTAATCGCCACTTATAAACTGACACGAAAAACCGGGTTGTTACAGACTCCCCTCCTTAAAGAAATTGCGTCCACGCAATCATAGGGAATAAATGGAAAAAGGTAACAACCAAAAGAGCATGGCAATGTCGAATGTATAAGCAAAGCAAGTGTCAGCGAGGAAGTATTAGATAAGAAATCGAAAGGTTCGACTGCTTCAAATCAAAAGAATCAACATCGTGGGGATCAGGGATCAAAATCAAACGACTAACAAAAGCAAGAATAATCGAGTTCCAACAACTAAAAGAGAAGGAAAACAGAGCAGAAATCCCATACAGAGCACGAATTGAATGTGAGTAAATCAAATTACTCACCTGAATTGCCAGAGGAAAAGACGAAGCTCAAATCTCAAAAATCGCAAATATTCAATCATCAAAAACGATAATTGAATTTTCAAATCGCAAATATTTACTTATCTCAAACGATAATCAGAAGACAAATCAAATATCTGATTATCTCAAACGACTGTCAGAAAACTAATCAACAAACATTTAATTACCACAAATGGTAATCAAATTTCAAATCAATAAATATTCGATTATCAAAAACGATAATCAAATTTCTCAAATCAACAAATATTCGATTATCACAATCGATAATCAAATTTCCAAATCCAATAAATATTTGATTATCACAAGCGATAATTAAATCTCAAATCAACAAATATTTAATTATCTAAAGCGATAATTAAATTCGAAATCAGCAAATATTTAATTATCAAAAGCGATAATTAAATCTCAAAGCAACAAATATTTAATTATCTAAAGCGATAATTAAATCTCAAATCAACAAATATTTAATTATCTCAAGCGATAATTAAATTCGAAATCAACAAATATTTAATTATCTAAAACGATAATTAAATCTAAATTCAACAAATATTTAATTATCTCAAGCGATAATTAAAAGCAACAAATATTTAATTATCTAAAGCGATAATTAAATCTCAAATCAACAAATATTTAATTATCTCAAGCGATAATTAAAAGCAACAAATATTTAATTATCTCAAGCGATAATTAAATCTCAAATCAAAAAATATTTAATTATCTCAAGCGATAATTAAAAGCAACAAATATTTAATTATCTCAAGCGATAATTAAATCTCAAATCAACAAATATTTAATTATCACAAGCGATAATTAAAAGCAACAAATATCCGATTATCAAAAACGATAATCAGAACTCATATCAACAAATATCTAATTGTCACAAGCGATAATTAGAAACAACAATTATCTGATTATCAAAAACAATAATCAGAACTCATATCAACAAATATCTAATTATCACAAGCGATAATTAGAAACAACAAATATCTGATTATCAAAAACGATAATCAGAACTCATATCAACAAATATCTAATTATCACAAGCGATAATTAGAAACAACAAATATCTGATTATCAAAAACGATAATCAGAACTCGTATCAACAAATATCCAATTACCTGCAGATAATTGGAAGCAACAAATATCTAGAAATCAATTAAGAAGACTAGAAAATCAACATAAAAGCTTGGATCGATCCCATCAGATGGCGAGTTTTTAATTCGCCGCACGTGCATCAACAAATGGCCGAAGCCTACCAAGTACTCAACATAATTTTGGCGCCCATTAGATTGACCCGAAGGTCCACAGAGTGACCCGAAGGTCTAGTACTGGTATTTGACCCGAAGGTCCGCAAAGTGGCCCGAAAGCCCAACAAATGACCCGAAGGTCCAACAAATGACCCGAAGGTCCTCATAGTGGCTCGAAAGCACACGAAAGCATCAAAATATTTCAATTAACGAGTCCGGAATTAACCGAAATAGCAAACGCACATGTCCCATACCACGTGTTTTACTAAATCGTTTGATTCTCTTCATCGTTTCCTTGAAAGTGTAAAATTCATCAAAATCATCAAAACAACAGATATTCAATTAACGAGTCCGGAATTAACCAAAATAGTAAAAGTGTGGTTCCATACTCCGCACTTTTGCTAAATCGTTTAAATCACTTCATCGTTTCCTTGAAAGTGCAAAATTGTGTATTTTGTAAAAATACACTTTACATTCTCAAACGGACAAGTCCGGAATTAAGCGAATCAGTAAAAGAAAGGGGTCATAGTCCTCGATTTTGCTGAAACGTTTAAATCGCTTCCTCATTCTTTTGAAAGCGCAAACTGTTAAAATTTCTGAAAACAATTTTATTTATTTTGTAAAAATAACAATTCACATTCTCAACTGGACAAGTCCGGAGTTAAACGAAATAGTAAAAGAAAGGGGTCATAATCCTCGATTTTGCTGAATCGTTTAAATCACTTTCTCATTCTTTTGAAAACGCAAACTGTTAAAAATTTATAAAACAATTTTCATTTTTAAAACGATTTTCCAATCACGTGATTAAAACAACAAATCAGTAACAATTTCGATAAGGAAATTGTACTTCTCAAAATACCGTAAAAACGGTTACACATCAGTATTGCGGAATAACCGCTTGAGAATCCACTTTTAAAAATTTGACTGTTACTGAAGTCAAAGCGACAGTAATTTTAAAACATCAAATATCTCATCAAAAGAATTCACATCAAAATGTGACATCAGTGAATTTTCATTCATTAACATTGTCAACAAAACATCGTGCCTCAAAAATTCAGCATTGGTGTAAAAATCTCGTTATAAAAATAACGGCAACAAAATACGTTTCATAACCAAGCATCGGTTCAACGTAAAATTAATGCAATAACGTGCAATTCAAATTTCGCACGTACTACAAAATGAACAAAGAAATCATTCGGATGTATCTTCAATGAAGATAATTCAAAACAGCAAAGATCTAATCAATAGATGATTAGTACAAAAGAAAGCCAGCGGAAATTTCAACAAAAATCACATATCTGCAATTTCTTCGAATCCTCAATCCGGATTCAAAATTTTCAAAGAAACAAAATAATTACAGCTATGTAAACAACGAATGAAATTCATATCAATTTCGTATTTTGATTTTTTTTTTTAAATCAAAAGATTATCAGTTGTACTCAGCGAAGACAGTTTCACTGTTTCCGCTGCGCACTCTGATAAACAGTACTCAATTCAATCAAATCATCAACCTTTTATTTTTAAATAAAGATATTTAAAAATTTCATCAAAATTTCAAAACTTTAGTTTTGACTCAAATCACCAATAAAACATCAACCGATAGTTGTAACATATGTTCCATCCAAGTTATGTTTTATATTATGTCCATAAACCCTAAGCTCTGATACCAACTGTGACCCCCCACCTCTATGCTCATAATAACAAAGAGTATTAAAAGAAATACTGTCTATTATTACGAAGAATAAGGCTGGATAGGAGCGACCATCCGTAATTGGCCTCACACTAATATTGGTTATCTCGATAGGAGTGGTATATACTTTTTATTTTTCATCTATTATTTATTTACTCCCATCGACATATCCAATTATCAGTATAAAACAAACTACGATAGTTCATAATAGTTTAGGACATTAGATATAACAATAACACAGATAATATAAATGCGGAACACAGATAAAAACAAAAGTCTCATATATATGTAACTGATGTCAGTTAATACATAGTTGACACAATACATATGATACAACTACAACTGTCGACTCTAGAAGTTATATATACAAGTACATTATCGACTAATATACATGAATACATATCGTTCTATACAATGGCACGACTACTACAAAATGACACTGACAACTTCAGAAGATGTGAAAAGTCTTCATATCCTGAACAATAACTCAAAGAAGAAAATCTACAACCTGAAATAACTCGGGTCTGACTCGAGTATTACATTCAAAAGAAAATAATACACGGGTCAGTCTAATTCAAACTCAGTTATTAGTGCATAGAAGCAATAATAATCAATCTCAAATAGATGAAAGTCACAGAAATCTCGTATATCCAACTCTCGATACGAGGATTGGATAACGGCAAATATAACACTAAGCAGTGTTAAACAACAAATCAACAATCCAAATCAAAACACAACTCCAAAATATTGAAATTTACCAACGAAACAATTCAACAATTTGAAACATCAATTTAAAACTGTCAAATCGGATAGGGCTGCAGTACACGCACGCGTGTACTGCCTCGCCACTATCGCAGAAGATACGCAAAAGCTCAGTGAAAGTCACAAATGATCACAAGGTCAAACCCCGAAATCAGGTTCAACTCAGGTAAATTTGAAAACAGATCCAAAAGCATTAATGCAATGCAAAACAACAAGGACCAAAACTGCATATAAAACGAAACTGCAGTCGTAAATGAATACAAGGGCAAACTGTAACAAAGCTGCAGCCACCACAAGATTACAAGGGCGAGACTGCAACAAAATCTCAGATGTAATCATATAGATTGATACTGGTACAAGCAACTATCAAATGAAAGAGTGCTGGCATGAATATCAATACACTGGAAATTAAAACAGAGACTACAGGGTGAACCAGCCAAGGCAATGTACCAGTATCAATTCAAGAGCAACACCACACAAGTGTACATAAGCAACAATGCACTGTACATCAAGTGATATAACACAACAATACCAATGACCACTTTAAAACCAAGTATAAAGCAGTGTCAATGAAAATGCAAGTAGACCAGGATGCAACTGCACAAGACAGGTTAGCAAAGTGCAGATACAAATAGTCCAAGACATGTCAGTGCCAACAACATATATAGAATAGTGAACAAAATCAAGGCAGCAAGTAATACCAGTACGAGAATGAATGTAGGCATAACTCTGAATACGTAGACATGTCTATCTCAAAATAGAACAGCTCCTACTAACTGCAAATCTAACCAGAGCCAAGAACACATGAACAAGGCTCAAGAAAAATTTAAAAAGAACACAAAATGATAAAAGAACGAAGTATGGTTTATATCATTAGTAAAATCGAACTAGGACAGAAGTGCTGCCGGAGGCAGTAGTCAATGCAGCCAAAGTCGAACAAAACCACCGTCAACTCAAATCAAAAATCCTCAACAAACTCAGAATCCAGTTTCACCAAAGTCAAGCAGATACTATTATACATGTATGCATATATATATATATATGCATACACTGTAACGCCCCACCTCTATGCTCATAATAACAAAGAGTATTAAAAGAAATACTGTCTATTATTACGAAGAATAAGGCTGGATAGGAGCGACCATCCGTAATTGGCCTTACACTAATATTGGTTATCTCGATAGGAGTGGTATATACTTTTTATTTTTCATCTATTATTTATTTACTCCCATCGACCTATCCAATTATCAGTATAAAACAAACTACGATAGTTCATAATAGTTTAGGACATAAGATATAACAATAACATAGATAATATAAATGCGGAACACAGATTAACAAAAATCTCATATATATATAACCGATGTCAGTTACAATATAGTATATATGCATACACATACATACCTATCTCAAAAGAAACAGTGGACAAAAATTTAACAAAAACAACTCAACTTACAATGGAACTGGACCAAATTCAACTCAATGCAAACTATATCATAACTGATACAGTGACAGTATGGATGCAAGCAAATACCTCTGATTCAAGTAAATGAAAAGGTTAAAGTCAAGACTGATGCCAATAGTTAATGACCAAAGTTATGGATTTTCATAAACAAGTACTAGTGTAGGAAAAAGGTCAAGACATCTAAAACAATGTCCAACTCAGATGAACACAGCTAAATGCAAAAAGGCCTAGTAACTGCACCACCAACCATACTATGCCAGCACGATGATGATCCAGATGCAGTACAGTGAAGTACAAAAACTCAAACGAATAAAGACTGCACTAGTAAAAAAGAAAGAACTCTGCAATGCTCAAGATCAAGGCAAAGTTCACAACAGTGTACTGGTGTTATGATTAAAGGCAAGTAGCAATTTCAAAATATTCAGAATCATGTATCATAGAAACTGGAATCACTTATTCAGGAAGATAAACACCAAAGGCCGAAACTATTAACCAAATGCAGAGGTCATGACACTGTCATCCGGGCTCAATACAAGTGCAAGGCCACCAAAGATAACAGCAACACTAAGAAATCACACAAGTACGAATCATTTCGAATTAACAAAAAAATTAAAATTCCATAATTCAAACTACTGTCAGATTCAACTTGCAGAGGAATGCTTTAAAGCAGAGACGAAGACCCAAAATAAATCTACAGGCAATGGTGATGGCCCAAGATAATGCAAAGTCAGGGAATTGCAAACAAAAAATCAAACTGCCGAGACAAAGACAAGCAACCAATCAAACAAGCAAGGGTTTAAATTAGATGTGAGTGAATATAATCACTCACCTTTGCCATCGGAGCACGAATGATCTACCGGGCGACGTCATTCGATTGATTAATTGAGGATGGCGCCTTCGATTTTTGAATGCGCCCTAGCTTCAAAAAGGGGATGACGAGAACGAGCCGCCCTAAATTGCCGCAGCCCTAATTTGTGAAGCCCTAGCATTTTGAACGAACGAACAAGAAATTTCGTGGCCGCCATTATCGCTTTTTCGTTTATTTGTATAGGGTTCGAGTGAGTGACAAAATGAAAGGGGGTCAGGTTAGATATCATCACGGCATCAAAAGTAAATGGGCCAAGTTTCAAAGCCCACAACTCTTAATGAATTGTAAAATAATTCACAACAGATTTTCAAATGAATTTAAACTTGATTCAAATCTGCATTAGCAATTAAAAATGATTTAATCGCCACTTATAAACTGACGCGAAAAACCGGGTTGTTACAGCCAAGATGCTAAACTTACAAATAACCATTAATTTTTTACTTGTCTTAAATTGAAAGGGAAATTAAAAACCAAAATATAAAAAAATTGATAGATGATATTGATTAGATGATCCAAAAAGAAGCAAATTGACACTTCAATCCTAATATTAACCTTAATCGTGAAGTGAAAAGCGGATAAAAATTTAAATATGAAATTGCATAAAACCCTATTGAGTTCGCCCATTCTTTGGGAGGAAATTTTTATCTTACCAAGTACTTAGCATCATAATTATATGATTTAGCAGTAAATTTAACTATTAATCATTAAAATGATTATTAGCTTCGATCAAATCTCAATTTATTCAATACTATACGATATCATACTCAAAAAACTACATACTTCAAATCAATTGAGAATGCATCAGTTAAAGATAGAAAAAGGGAAATCGAGCATCCATGACTTAATGTAGAAGTAGTATTGGTAAATACAAAATGGATGAATTAGAATGTGTATCTCGAAGATAAGTAAACCTAAAATTCCTTAAGTTAAATAGGCTAGTTAGTTTAATGATTTAGACCCATTTAAAACATGGCTTAATTAATTTAAACGGTTAGCCCAATCTAGTGATTAAAATAAATGGGTTTGACCCAACGCAATTACTTATTGGGTTACTAGATCGGGTAATTGGGTCAGGCACATTTTTGATAAGACTAAAATAAAGCAACAATAAAATACCTAGATTCATAAAATGTCAACGTAGACATATAAGAATACAGGTAGAAAAGTATATTACAATTGTGTCAAAAATAATGATTAATGTATTTAGATAATTAAAGACAGAATTATTATAATAACTTGGCTAAAGTACAAGCAATAAAAGATGAATATTGTTTTATAATTTAATTTACAATATTACTTTAAACTGTTGTCACGAATGAATATCTTTGATTGCCTTTGTCACAAAATGTTGTATAATATTTTTTATGATCACCTTTTCGTATAATATAATAAAGATAATTTGTGTAATATTTGTTTAAATAGTTTTAGGAAACTGCTTTTAACAAGGTTTACTTTTCTTTGTATTGTATTACATTTTAAATATTTATGTAGTTTTATTAAGTTTTTAAATTTAACAATGTTTTTAAACATTGTAAATTTATTGCACTGAAACTTATTGAGCGTTTTGGAACCATTATTTAAGAAAAAAATTTAACATATTGAAATATACTTTTTCATGTCACGATGTTTACATAATGTTATCGTAGTTTACAATCTGGACGCTGTATTTTTTAATAATGTTAATGATATTGAGTTTACTAAAGCATAGTTGATGTTGTTAATGCAAATATTTCAGCAGTGATTTTATAATATTATTAAACATGTTTCTTTCAATATCGTCTGTTCAAATATCTATTAACTTAAACATTCATTCAGCATGCTCATGTTTGAATTGCACTAACATCACCGATCTGTGTTTATACATACACATGTATACATATATACATACATATATACACACACATACACATACATATATATATATATACATACATACATACATACATATATATATATATATATATATATATATTACAGCTTATTTCTGCTACACCTCTATCCTCAGATTTCAACCACACATTCCTATTTAAATAATATATTTTTTCTCTTATCACCTCATTATATTATTTAAATTGGAATGTGTGGTTGAAATCAGGAGGAATAGAGGTGTAGCAAGAATAAGGTAGAGTAGATCATTAACATACACACACACATCTGTGTGCATGTGTGTCTATATATATATGTGTGTATGTATGTATGTGTGTGTTAAATATCATGAGCTACCCATACAGTTTACCTACTCCATGTTAATTCAATACCAGGTACTTACAAACATGTCTTATAAGTTAAACTATGAGTGTTATGGCTATTGTAACCATCGTTTTTTCCTCTAGCCATAATCGCAACTGTTGTTGATAGTTACAACATTTTTAACATCCATGATTATAATTGGATTTAGATTCAACAATTTTACATTATTAATTTTCCATCTTTTTGTGAGTTTTCCATCTTTTTGAGTCTTATGAAATACTTTGTTAATTTTTAGGGCTTAAGTTTTCCAATTTTCAACCTTTTTTTGCCACTTGGACTTTTGAATTTAAATAAATTACTATTTGTTTTCCAAATTAAAAATTATATGGAAAACAAAAGGACTAGTATTTAACTAGTTTACAAATATTTGATACTTTATCATTTAACATTCTTTTACCTTTTTAAATTGTTTTATCTTTATGAAGTATTACCCAGTATTTTTCACAAGCAACACTTTGATGATATTGGACTATGAAATGATGGATGAATGGACGTTAGACTCAAAGATGATAAAGTATGAAGAGAAACTAAGGAATAAAGGAGAAAAATGGCTATGTCCATGGTTTAATGTCAATTTATAGATGGATCAGTACCCATCCATTCCTATCTCTTGATGAATAAAGGAAGTACCAAAGCAAGGGAGAAGATAGAGGAATATAGCTAAGTCTATAGATCAGTACCAGTCCATAGATTCCCTCTATAAAACTAATATTTCTAGTAAATACATGAAGGAATAAGTTTAAAATTATCAGGAGGTGATCTTGAAGAACAAAGCAACAATGCTTAAGGAAAATAGAAGGAAATTGTGAAGTTTAATAATCGTTATTGATCCATTGATATTTTAGGAAAGATCTGGTCTTTCTCCTTTGTTTTCAGATCTGATTATTTGACAAGTTCTGTCATGATATAGTGGCCAAGAAACCCGATAATAGTCTATTCAAGTTATAATTGAGGGCAAGTCGAAGTAGAATAAGGATCTTGGAACTTTTCTTTTTCATAACTTAGAGGAGGTGTTGCGATTACCTATCTTAGATAAAAATTATAGATTTTAGTTGTAATTCCTCTCAATCAAATACGAATGAAGCAATAAAATCATTCAAAATGGATGTAGGCATAACCAAGCTACAATAAAATCTTGTGTCTCTTTTCCTTACTTCCTTCTTTATGTTTCATTACTTTTCTATTAAGTTTCTCTATGTAACATAAGAACTTACGAGTTAAATTCTAAATTTTTTTTTCCAATTTTTTTGTTCAAAGTTCTGTAATTTTATTAAATGACTTAAATTTCATAGAAATAATTATTAGTTTATAAAAAATGAATAATTCCAGTATAACCACTCATCAACAGATGTTGCTTCCCATATCGGGTAAAAATGCAAACCTTTATTATCTTCTAAATGTTGGTCATTTCTAGAATTCTTATATTTTTAAAATTTCTTTTATTTACAGATTACTATTTATATTGATTATTTTAGAAGTAATAATAATATTATACCTTTGGCTTGATTTTTTGCCAACCTCGGAATTAGACTAATACGCAAAGGTTCCTTGCTAACACTAGGTTTAAAAGTGGAAAATGGGAAGAACGAACATAAGCAATTTAAAGTAAATGACACTGGATATAGAGTAGTTCGACGATATCACCTACGCCCACTATGAAGTTCTCTTACTATATTTCTCTCATATAATTACAGGGAACTGTAAGTGAAGAATAAGAAAAAAAGAAAGCACTTAATGCTAAATGAGGCAGCTGATCATAAGAACCTATTGTTTGAAGAGCCTAAGATTGTGTGTTGTACCCAAACTTCTTATATTTTCCAACCTTTTGAAGTGGAATGCATGAGGTATTTATAGAGCCGATATGGAACGATGGAAGGTTGAGATGGTGCTACAAAACAAGTGGGAAGAGCGCCTGGCTGTTGATTTGCTAACATGGGCAGGTAGAAGGCAGCTGTAAAGGTATTAAGGGATGTGTGGCTAATAAATATATCAATTGTCCCTTTGTACCATGCATAGGATTTACATTTAATGCACATTAAACTTTGATCGCTTTCCACAGGAGAAGTCATCATTTTAGCCGTTTAGATATAGGGCTTGGTACAGATGAAAGATAGTTTGTTGTTTACTCTTTTGTGCTTATGTGGCAATCTTAGTTGAGATGGTTGGTTGACTGCTGAAGGTATAAAGGAGACTAAAAGTAGCTAAGAACCTAGTTGGAGAGATGGTGCCCGACTAGCTGTACTAAAGCCGGGCCAAGGACGGGTCATGTTAGAGTTGGCCTCGTCGAGTATGTTGGTTGCCTGAGGTAGTCTTGAGTAGTGTCGACCGATGATTGAAATGATGCTGAGATAGATGGGTTGACTTGGGGTCCGACCAAGAGTGGACTGTCATGAGAGAGCCAATCGTCCTCGAGCCAGCCCGAAAGTGACGGGATAGAGATATACCTTGCTTTTTTCTTATCTAAGTTACGACAGTGGTGGCTGCTTAGGGATAAGATGACCGAGCTTCACCTTGATATCTTGCTAAGTAGGTGAGCCAGTTTGAGATCAATTTAAGTTTGGACTAGCTTGAATTCACAAGCTTGACGAATAGCCAAGCCGCTATTCATTGGGCCAGGCCATGCCTTAGTCGGCTTTTAATTACTTGCATGAAAATTAAGCAACTTTAACCCTCCAAACTCATACCCATGTACAGGTGCGGGCTTGTCAAATTTTGAAGATCTTGCCCATCGACCACTCTGCCATGCATTTAATGTGCCCATCACGTGGTAGTACGCTATTGGCTATGATGATTCATTTTCAAAGATATGGTAGAGACATGTCACATCTCTTATGTGCATGATGAGGCATCTTACTGATTGTATCTGAATGGTTGGGATACCTTTTTCCTTTTAAATTCAACGCACACGATTGAAGGAGTAGATATAACAATACCCCTTTTTCTTTACTCTGAAACTATGAAAATTTCCGCCATGAAAATTTCTTCGAAGCTTCTAATTCCACCGTTCTCTACTTGTAAAATAGCTAGCTTTATCTCCACCTTTCTCTCTATATGTTCTATGCGCTTTTTATTTTTTCAAACTTGTTTGGTGTCATAAAAAAGGTTCTTAGCACTATTGATCTGAATGTTGTTTTGAGATGTATCTTTCTTTGTTGCTTGGCCTGAGCTCATGCTCTCTGGCCTTCTCTTTAATGCTGACTGACCATCGCTATCATGTTAGTGGTCCAGCTGATATTGGTGGATTTCCTTTCCATCTTGCTCTGGCAGTGCCAACCCTAGGTTGGCTCGAATGCTTTAATGCCTTATTGGAAAGAGTAGTGGTAGCCTCTACCTCTATTGTCATAGCTAAAGTCCCTAGTGGCTCCACCGCGGTGACAACTAGTAGCTTTACAAGATCTCTTATGAGATTTGACATAGAAGGCTTCAAGGAAGGAGGTGCACCCCTATTTCTACAACAAAATATCAATTGGTCGGTGCTAATAGCGCTCATTTGCACATTTAAAGCTCTATCTTATTGGAGTGTTTTAAGGCGTGTATCTTCCTTTTCTTCTTTTCAACTGGTTAGTCATAAAATATATTTTTACACCTTGCACGGTAGGCGATGTCCCCTGCACTCTTTGGACTAAATGAAACACATCCTTTAGCATGAATGTGGTTAAAGAATTCGTTTCCCTAGTCTTGTTTTTTTAATCTATGCATGACTTTTCTTGGGTTTACTACCGATCCATCCATTGATATTACATGTCCAAGGAAATGAACTTTCTTACTCCAGAAGTGGCATTTAGAAAACTTAGCCTTCAATGGATTTCTCCTCAAAAGATCCATCACTTCTCTCAAATGAATCCCATGCTCTTCCTCACTTCTAGGATAGATAAGAATGTCATCATTAAAGAGCACAACAAACTTTTTCAATTACTTCCGGAATACCCTACTCATCAAATCCACAAAATAAGTTAGAGCATTTGTCAAACCGATTGGCAAGACCAACCACTTAAACAATTCGTCAGGTGTATGGAAAGCAATCTTCTAGATACTATCTTCAGCCACTCTTAACTAGTGAAATATAGTAGCCAAATCGAGCCAAGATAAAACCATTGCTTGACTAACTGATCGAAGAGGTCATTAATACAAGGCAATGGATAATGGTTTTTTTTGTCCACCTATTTAATTCTTAGTAGTCAACGCATAACTTTAGGGAGCCATCTGCATTCATAGTGAAACGACAAGCGCTCCCAATTCCGAGGTACTCCTCTGAATAAATCCCTTTTGCAATAATTCCAAAATATGCTTTTCCAACTCTCTCTTTTCTTTCTTGAGCCATATGCCTAAGAGGCATCATTACCAGCCTTGTTTTTTCTCAAGATCAATGCGAAATTCGATTTCTCTTCGAGGAGGAAATCAAGAAACTTTTTCAAATACATCTGGATAATCCTTTACTGTTGGTATAAATGATAGCTCTTCATGTAACAGGCTGAGTAAATACAAATATGTTTCCATAAAAGAAGTATCGGCTTACAACATAGAACTAAATCACATCATTTGCCCTTCCTCAATCAAACCATCCTCCTATCGCAAGCCAATACTACCACATAGGGAGACATCCAATCCATTTCCAAAATCAACCCATACCCCAAAATGTTTAGTACATATGCGTCACAAGGAAACTCTACATCGTAATGGATCCATGCATGATATCAAGTTTATGGGAAAAACTTTCGAGCAATGCACTTGTAATAAATAAATGAGATGCACCACCATAAAATAAAGTACGGATATGAGAATTAGATAAAATCAACACACCATCCATCATAATCTGTTTCCCTTTTAAGCTGATGGTGTATGCTTTACTAAAGGTTGGAACAGGATCCAAAGCATATACCTTCACTTTCCAACGTTCACTTTTCGAAGCAAGGCAGTCTCTTTTCATACAGCTGAATTGATTATTGTTAACAAAAAATTTTGTTAACCCATACGCAAGGTGGGGGAAGCCAAGTTCAGATAAGGGCTTCAGTAGCCTTATGAAAAGCTTGAGAGAAGTATGCAAGTCAAAGTTCAAGTTAAAGTCCAAAAGAATGAAATATGCATGTCCATAGTCTGAGTCAAGTACAAGAAGTCATATGCATATCATGAGTTCAATAATTGGTCAAATATTTTATTCAATCAAAATATGCTATGCAAAATTCATTGTCCAAGTCCTTTTGTGCAAAAAGTAAAAAATGCACAATCGGCTCTAAAATCCCCAATTTGATTCAGGGTTACAATTTTGAAAATGTAAGAAATAAGGAAAGAAGAATTTGCCCCTTCCAAGTAGTGGTGGGGTTCATATTTGTAGTGGTAGCGACGGGTAGGTTGATTACCGTATGTCTATCGATATAGGGTATGTCTTCTTGCTTAAATTGTTGATGTCTGATATCTTTGTCTATGGTATCATTAATGAACCTCAATATCTCTAATGCTACTAAAGTTCAACATCTTCCTGAAACTCATCGCCCCCTTTCATTGATGAAACTCGATACCTTTTGCTGTCATAGCTTTGGTAACATAATCTTTCCTTTTGTATCCACTCAATAGCATCAATTATGGTAGTATTTGATAATAGTGCTGGGGTAGCGGCTTGGTAGTATTATATCACAGGCTTAACATCTCCTAGAAGCTCGTTATCCCCATTCTTTGACTAGATGTGACATTCTCCTATTACATACTACTTCATGTTTTACCGACTCGACACCCCCTCACTGTTTTTATGTTTGATAGCCTTTATATCAAAGAAACTCGATATATGTTGATGTTCGACACTACTTCAGCTTGTTATATGCTCAGCATCTTTAGAAGTTGTTGGGATGTAATACCTCTTTTACCTTACATGCTTGACAACCTTTACGGTTGTTAAGTCTCGATACCTTCTTGCTGCGTTCACATTCGATATCCTTTATGTTTGCTAGCTGCTTCGAATTTGACACCTTTATAGACATGACATTCCTTCTTTACTTAAGCACTCGACATCCCTTGACTATAGAACTTCGATACCTTCTTGGGGCTGCTTGAAGTTCGCTGCCCTTTATTGAATACATGATTTATTTCTCCTTATTTATTCAAGAATTCGACATGCTTTCCCTTGGTGTAGACATCTTTATTTGTAGTAAAATTTACCCTCCTTGTGCAGAAGAGATTGATTATACTTTAGTATAATCTACCTTTTCAAGTTACCATCTCGATATTGACATTTGCCGGCTCAACATCTACATTGCCGCCTATTGATATTCCGCTTTGGTCTCGTATTTCTGTTTAAATTGAAATCAATGTTCTGGATTATTTCCCATTTCCCTTTAGATATCTGCTCCTCCTCCATCTTCAAGCTTTTACTTGAAAGCTAAACTTGAAACAACCATTTTATTTTCCTCATTTTGATCAAAAATTTTCAATTTCCACATCATTCGAGCATGATTTCAAGGTATGACTTATACTTCCGATCAATTTTAAAAAAATTAAAAGGTTTTTATTAGGGTTTTATCGATTGGGCGTTTTTATGTGCTTTTAGGATCGAATTGGAGATTGAACTTGTTTATTTATTATAATTTTGAGAAGTTTATTGTTTGGATTCAAATGTTGATTGCGGTATGTTTCTTTTTTGATCGGTAAAAGCTAGATAGATAGCTACTATGAATTCAAAAGTTTTCTTAAAATTCGATAGCTTTCTGGAGTTTTGATGATGGTAAGACTGATACCAACTTAGTAACTCAACACTCGATTGAGAAGTTAGCTAACTGTTAAAAACTCAAGATCCTCTTTAAAGTTCGATAACTTGGTGTTAATTAGTTTCTAGTTTACGTACGAATTCATCGGTCTTTTTGAAATTTGACAACTAATTTGAAACTCAGTACCTTCTTAAGGTTTCACTAACTAGTTACAAACTCAACAATTAATCAGAGGTTTGATAGTTATCTAGATATTCGATATTTAGTTATGAGTTTGACAGTTGTTTAAAGGATGGTTATTTGGTTACAAATTCAACAACCATATAGTGAGCCACTATCTTTTTGTAAATTTGACACATACTTAAAGGGTTTTTATATGGTTATAAACTCAACATCTTGCCCAAGTTTGACACCTTACTACGAGTTCAGAAAGTAATTATAACATTTTCAACTAATTATGAATTCATTAGTTGTTTATACATTCGACATCTTACAAACTTGATAATTAGTTAATGTGCCTTTAAACAATATTGAACTCATTAATAATTTATGAGATTGATACCTTGCCATGGTCCCTACAACTAATCACGGGTTCGACATCCCATTATGAACTCAACAACAGGATGTAAGTTTGATTCTTTATTATGAAGCCAGAGGCTAGTTATCTAGCTATGAACTCAATAACTATAAATGAGTTTTCAATTAGTTATGAAGGTGTTAAGTAGCTATGAACTCGACATCTCATTATAGGATCGATGCCTACTAATGGACTACTTAGTGAGTTATCAAGTGGTTATAGGCTCGATAGCCATTCATAGCTTTTGCATTTCATTATGAACTAAATAGTTTTCAATTAATTAAGTATTTATAGTTAGACATCTAATTGTCTATTCTTGCATCTATATCTAGTGATTTGACTTTTCTTTAGTATGCTCTTAAGTACTCTAAACTTTTATTGGATATATAATACTTTCCTGATCTTATGCAATATCATCTGGCAGATAAATGGCTAGCAAGAAGACTGTTAAGTGTTCCGAACCTTCTCTTACTTCGGAGAAAGTAGATTATAGGCATGCTCAATCCTTTTTAACTACCCAGGATGAAGTCAACACTATTCTTCAACAATTCGGGATTACCAATGAGGAGGCTAGGGTGGCAGGCCCATCCGGAAGGATAAACAATACTTCGGAAGGTTTCTTTGCCTTCACTCCTATCCACATTGGGCATTCAGGCTTCCTTCCCTTTTCAGAATTTCTTATACACTTCTTGGAACACTTGGGTATTGCTCTGATACAAATAACTCCCAATTCTTGCATCTATTTGAGTTGCCTAGAGATATTTGGCAGGAAAGCTAACCTTCCCTCTCATGATGTTGAAACCCTTCATTTATTAGCAAATCTTGTGAAAGTGGGAAAACAATCAGAGGGTTTTATATATCGTCTTCTTGCTCATCCGAAGAGCTTGATTGCTAATCTAGTCAATAAAGCGAGGGACTGGGAACATCAATTATTTTACATTAAGTGTTATACTCCTAGAATTAAGGGGTCCTTCTCTGCTTATAGTAAGATTTACTATCTCCTATTGTTTACACTATGTTTTAGTTATTCTCTTACGATAACTATTCTCTTTCAAAATCTGCTTCCAAAGGACTAATTCCTCTACTGCCACCACAATTAGTGTTTTGAACCTAGCTTTTGAAAGTATGGGGGATGGGCTTAAAGTTTTGACTGATGCCAATCTTTGTAAATACTCTTTGATCTCGGAAAGCCATTGGTGCATGGGAACCTTTAATGGTTAAGGGAGACACACACGGGAAACGAGCCTTGGTTGTTAGTAATCGAAAAGCCTTTTCTACTAATTCTCCCGTTCAACATAATTCCTATAGAAATTTCACAATCTTTTGTTATGACTTTAACGAAGTCTCTTATATCGATATCTTATAATTCCTTCCTTGACTTAGGCCCGACTATTATCATTTCGCATGTTAAGTCTAAGAAAGCCAAGACTTCAACCTCTTCTTTAGATGTGACTGTTCCCATTGAGGATTCTATTACTAAGCTCTTAGGACTATTGTAGATCACAAAAGGATGGCAAACTCTGATGACCTGTCTAGTGTTTCAACTCTTCCCCCTAACAAAAAGGCTAAATTTAGAGAAGATCAAACTCTTCTCATTATTACTGAAGAAATGAATGAAGATATGGCTGTAATTAACCAAGATTCTAGTTTTGTCAACGTAAGCATGCTAGATCAAAGTTCTTAAGGAAAAGAAGGTGCAACTCACACTCCAACCCCTTGTATTGATATATCAATTCCCTCATCTGCAAATGGTATACTATGCTTATATGAGGAATTAGGCTTGACTCCTCCTCCTGAATCTCTTCCTTCTGAAACTATGGCTCAGCCTGTCCCTTCAGGTTTTGACGATTTTGTTTGCTCAGTCCTTCAGTCTCCTCCTTTGGCTTCTTTAATGCCATTGCAAACTTCTACTTCTAAGGATCATCTTCATATTCTCTTTCAATAGCTTCTAGTGCTACGTATCTTTATATGCTTTGATAAACAAACTCTAACTTTGTATATTCCTAATTAATACATAGTTCTCGTATGCTCTAAGTGGCCAAGAGCATGTTTTTCCTCCAACAAGCCTCTCAAGAATTTATCAGTCAAATCCAAAATTTCAAGGAGCAGATTTCCATATTGATAAATAAGGTCAAGGTTCTTGAGGGCAAGTCTTTGATGTAGCAGCAGAGGGAAATGAGGTTGATTCTAAAAAGAACAAACTTGCCTCTGACTTAGAGAAAGAAAAGCTAGGTTAGCGGCCGAGGAGAGGGTGAAGGCCATTGAGATAGAGCTGAAGCAAGTCAGAAAGGAAAAGGCTCAAATGGCTTATTAGTTTGAAAACAAAGACACCACCCTCGTCCATGTGAGTAACATTGTTAAAGATGCCAAACAAAAAGTTTCCAACTTTATGAATCATGCCCTCGCAAAAATTAAGGAACAATTCTATGAAGATGCCCTTTATGTTGAATATTTTGACAACATAGGGGATGTATTCAGGATTAAACTTTCCTTCACTCTCGGATTTAAATGATAGATTTAAAAGGAAATTTGACCTTAAGTTAGGTAAAATTCTTGGTTACTTCAAGATGAATTCCCAAAAGAGGGCCT
The DNA here is from genome assembly GCA_030737815.1 of Allium fistulosum. NCBI lineage: Eukaryota > Viridiplantae > Streptophyta > Magnoliopsida > Asparagales > Amaryllidaceae > Allium > Allium fistulosum. The sequence continues at coordinate 168,881,803 of CM060904.1, read as the reverse complement.
ATTAATCCTCAAAAGATGTTATCTTTTAATGATCCTTCGCTTGATGAAGATGATGATAATGACAAAGGAGATGATGAAAATGAAACTAATGATTATGATAATGATGACAATGATGATGAAGGTGGGGGTGATGGTAGTAAGGATCTTGATGAATCAGGAAATGTGGCAGTAGATCGAGGGGTCATGATTTAGGACCCTCTATTCATGATACGGATCTCCCCGACCCTCATAATGCTTCTCAAGAAGACACCCCAATAAATAATACCCAAGCTACTAACAAAGATTTAGACAAGGAGGAAATTCAGGTTTTTGCTTCACAAGCTCCCACGGTTCAGGTATAGATTTTACTATCTTTAAGTGTTTATATTTATTTGTTAGCTTTAGTTAATAAATTTACGAATTTAGTTAAGGAAAAGAAATAAATATTACTTTGAGATTTTGCATGAGAAGACTGAGAGAAGTGCTACGATTAAATAGAGAAGTTAAGAAAATGATTGAAGATTATAATAGTTTGTCTGAAAAGTATAGAGGTTTTCGCATCTATGCCAATCGATTGAAAGATTTCAATGAAAAATGGGCAGCCCGTCTCTTGACAAGATCCTACCTTCATTGGGAAAGAGTCATGAAGGAGAATGCAGAGCTGACTATGCTCTTTTAGATTGTCGTTTAAGATGGGGACAATTTAGCATGGTTCCTTTATAAAGTTTATTCGAGGAATCTTTTTACCGATTTTTCCTTTCTGGGGAAAGAGAGGGGGTTACTTAGGCATTTGCATCATAGAATTTGACTAAACATGGGTCTCTTTATCTAGGGAAATGCTGGAACCTTCTTAGGATTGAGGCTGTTCCACTATCCTCACACACTCTTCCACTGGAACAATTAAGTTCAAAAAGAGAAATTTATCTTTTAATATTACAGGGTCTATATTGTATGAACTCGGATGATTTTTTCGTTGTAATATGTAGGTCAAACAATCTTTATAAGTGTTGAAAATTTTATTTCCTCATAGCTTGGTTTGTTTTTCCTGAAATACACAGGTTAAGAAAACATTGGGCACTCCTATTTCAAAAGAACTCTTAAGTGAATTTGTCAAGCTAAAAAGAGATTTTAAGGAGAAAATGTTAACTCTCAAAACCTCCTGATTAGCAAAATATCGCTTTCTTAAGGATCTTCAAGAAGTTTACATGCAGTTTCCCCACTTTCACTTTAACTACTTAGGTGATGAAACAAACAACTTACTTAAAGAGATTCGATCTAATTATGCTAAATTGTTATGTGGAGAGGCCAGCCTCTATACTGGGAAATGGGATTATCATTGCTTTCACCTGGTTAGTACTCCACATAGATTCAATGTCTCCTTCAATTCTATTATCCCTATGTCTTCAGAGCCATGTAACAAGGCTTAAACTACTCTAGCTAAATTTTAAGAGTCGAATATACAAAATTTGTGTTGTTAATGTATTTTGACCTTTTTATATGTTTGTAAATCTTGTTGCTATTAATAAAAGAGAACACTTTCCCATGTATTGATTTATTTTTCCTTTATTTATTTTTGATAGGATAGTTAATTGATGCATGCATCCCAGTGATCCAAATTTCCTTTCCCGACTAGACACTGTTAAAATCAAACTAATGTTAGAAATCGAGAAGACACATTCTTTTCAAGATGCTTCAGTCTTGCCACTTCCAAATAATTCAGAAGCACAAAAATGGTACAATAAGTATAATAAATTGAGGTTGATATTAAATGAGACGAAACAGTTAACCTTGAGCGTAGAGGTGAAAATTAAAGAGAAAGATAAAAAATTAAAGAGAAAGATAAAAAATTAAAGAGAGAGGACATAACTACAATCGATCGATCTGAATCTCTAGATCAAAGGAATTAGGTTGATGTAGAGATTGCTCAATTGCATCAAAAAATTGAAGATCTTAAAGTTGATTTGTTAAGCTCATCGCAAGCGGAGGTGAATCTAGCCTTCCCACTCCTGCCTTGCAAAGACAATTAAGTCTAAATCCTTAGCTGGTAAGAAGAAATTTTCTTCCTTGGAGAACCCACCTCCGGTGTAGATGACGGAGAGGTTTAGAGGTGGCGGTGAGTGTTCAAATATGAATATACCCAATTTCTAAAAGGAAAATGGGATGAAAAAGTTTGGAGTATCTGAATAAGTATCAAAGTCAAGTTGAGGAATTGGGACACGAGAAGCACGCTCTTGAGAAAAAGGTTAAATAATTATAGGACGAAGTTAAACTTTAAATGGAGCCTATAAAATGTTTGATCATGCATTGAAGCTTAGATTGGCTCTATTGATTATGCAAACATCAACCGAAAGAAGGATAAAAAGCTCAAAGAATTATTGGACATGGCGGTTCGTCACATCATTGAACCTTCTTTAGCTGCCGAAGCTCTGAAGAAAGAAGTGCAACACCTTGAGTCTCAACTAAAAGTAACTGAGGTGATATCGCTTGGAAACTCTTAACTAGAATCTCTTACTGATTAACCTTTCTTGATATTTATAACTCTTGTATATAATATGTGAAATGTAAAATGGTAAATAAATTCATACCTAAATGATTGATACTATGAATTGACCTTGTATTTTCTCCTTTACATTTGTCTTATATATGAATTTATTGGGTTGTTTGTAATTTGCTTTAGTGCTTTAATATGATTTCATATAATCGGTGGTCCTCGATAAAGTGTAGATTTGCTTGCTCTTCACTCCTTCAAAGAATGTTTTTCGATAAGCCTTGATCTAAGAGTTGCTTATCCGGTGTTATAGCACTTGTTTGTCATCTTCCTTAATATGACTTTTTTAGCTAAATGAATTCATAAATAGATCTTTATAGCTTAAACATCCTTCCTTCAGTCCGGGTTTCAAAAATCCATCCACTTGGAAAGAAGACTAGAAATTCATTTGATAAGAAGACCAAAAATTAATTTGATAATAATACATCTCAACTAATGGGAGATAAAAAATTCAAGCAACAACGGAGGTTCCCATTATTTGTTAGAATATTTATGACTAGGAGGTTCACAACTTCTCAGATGTCCATATTTGACGGTGAGATTTTTAGTTATGGGTAATAGATAGTTCTTGTCCCTTCCATTGGAGGTTACCTCATTTTTAAGCTTAGTGTCAGAGTGGTCATGCTTAATTACACTTCTTTTTTAAAGACAACTCTGATTCATTCTTAGGATGAAGTCACACTAGTCTGATTGATTTCCTTTACCCCTTATTACCATCTTAGGTAGTGATTTAGGTCTTTGAACTTTTCCGCTCTTTATTATCATCTTAAGTAGTGATTAGGCTTTGAACTTTTTCTCCCCTTATCACCTTATAGGTGATGATTTAAGCTTGAGTTTCTTTTGCCCCTTATCACCCTATAGGTGATGATTTAGGCTTGAGCACCTGATTATCTTATAGGTAATGATTTAGCTTGGTCAGTGTGTTTAGTTAGACGTCTTAGGTAGAAACAAAGTCTTAAATATCCTTCCTATAGGAGGCGCTCCAGTCAAGCCTTATAGGCATAACCGAAGGTAGGTCAGTGCTTGGGCTACACCATCTTAAGTGGGACCAAAGGCTTACTCCATCCTCCCTCTGGGAGGTGCTTCGGCAAGACCACCTAGGCGGGATCGAAGGCTTGTAGTACTCTGGCTAGGCCTTATAAGCGCGATCAAAGGCTTAGTTCAATCTCCCTCTAGGCAGTGCTTTGACCATGCCATCTTGGCTGGGTCAAAGTCTTTTTCGTTTATTTTGTAACTCCTTTCTATGAAGCATTTCTTTTTATTAATCACTTAATCTTTATAGATGCATTTTACTTCTGCTTAAATCTTTTTGACAAATTCTTGAAGGTCTTCTTAATCCAAGAGATTTTCAGTATTTCCTTTAAGGGCTCGACACTGATTGGTTTCGTGTCAATTCCTTTGGTGATATTGGCAATAAGCACTCCCGTGATTTCTTTCATTTTCTGGTTGCTTCTTCTTTAAAGGCCAAGAATTTGACTTCTCTTCAGTTAGAAGATCGATGTTTTTGTAGGAGGTGGTAAAGGAATGGGCTTTAATATATCGGGAATTCTTAGAGGATCACGTTTCCTGTCCCAGTGTGGCTTTCTTGTATCTTTGGATAGGTTTAGTTCTATTGACCAGTTTTCTCTTTGAAAATTCTAAAGATCTGATTGGAGTAGGAGAGCGTTCAATTATCCTCTTCCACTTTTGGGCAAACTTATCAAAATCCTTTTTTATTCATCTTCAAAGATAGTTCCTTTAGCTTGGAGTTGTATATTTTTTCTCATTTTTAGAAATGGATCATTCATTTTCTTGTTTTTTATTCTTGGAGTACGGCAATAAGCGAAGATTGGGGTAGATCCCATAAGGAATGGATTTATACTCCAATTATCCGGGTTATAAGGAATTACTTGTCTTTCAGCTAAATTCATCAGTGCCAATTCTCTTAACACTTGTTCCTCATGGAATTGAAGACTGTGGACCACTTGATAATTTGAAGTATGGCTCGAAAGATCCTTGTCTAGAATGGTCATTATGTAGTTCAACGGGTTATGAAGAATTCGAAAAGCCCTCAATGATAATATGCTGGATATGGAGAGTCCCTAAAGTTCTTTGTAGGGATATGCAGAAAATAGAAAGTCCCTAAAGTTCTCTGTAGGAATATGCAGGGAAGTAGGAAAATCATTTATTAGAATATGCAGGAGATTGGAGGTTTAAGACCTCTTTATAGCGTTAAAATGTTAACAAATTTCTTTGTTAACTCAAATATGCAAGGTAGGGCAAGCCATATTCAGATAAGGGCTTAGGTCACCTTATGCAAAGCTTAAGAGAAGTATGCAAGTCAAAGTTCTAGTCTAAGTCCTAAAGAATAAAATATGCATGTCCATATTCCGAATCAAGTACAAGAAGTCATAAGCATGTCATGAGTTCAATAATTGGTCAAATATTTTTATTTAATTGAAATATGTTATGCAAAGTTCATTGTCCAAGTCCTTATGTGCAAAAAGTAAAAAATGTACAATCGACTCTAAAATCCCCAATTTGATTTAGGGTTGCAACTTTGAAAATGTAAGAAATAAGTAAAGGAGAATTTTCCCCCACCGAATAGCGGTGAGGTTCATATTTATAGTGGTAGCGGCAGTTAGGTTGACTACTACGTGTCTATTCGACATAAATATGTCTTCTTGTTTAAATTGTTGATGTCCGATATCTTCTCCTTCGGTATCATTAGTGAAACTCGATATCTCTAATGCTTCTAAATTCAACATCCTCCTGAAACTCATCATCCCCTTTCATTCATGAAACACGATACCATTTATCATCATGGATTTGGTAACACAACATTCCTTTTGTATCCATTCGATAACATCCATTGTGATAAGTATTTGACAATAGTATTGGGGTAGTGGCTTGGTAGTAGTTGTTATATCATGGGCTCAACATCTCCTAGAAGCCCGATATCCCCATTCTTGATGTAACATTCTCCTGTTTTATAATACTTTAGGTTATAGCGGCTCAACACCTCCACTTGGCTGGTTTAAGGCTTAATAGCCTTTATATCACAGAAACTCGATATCTATTGATGTTCAATACTACTTCAGCTTGTTATATGGTCGACATCTTTAGAAGTTGTTGGTATTTGATACCTGTTTTGCCTTGCATGCTTGGCAAACTTTATAGTTGTTGAGACTCGATACCTCTTTTGCCTTGCATGCTTGGCAACCTTTATGGTTGTTAAGGCTCGATACCTTCTTGTTGTGTTCATATTCAATATCATTTATGTTTGCCAATTGCTTAGAATTCGACACCTTTAGAGACCTAACATTCCTTCTTTACTTAAGCACTCAACATCCCTTGACTATAGCAATTCAACACCTTCTTGGGGCCGCTTGAATTTCGCTTCCCCTTATTGAGTGCCAAATTTATCCCTCCTTCTTTATTCAAGAATTCGACATGCTTTCCCTAGATGTTCAACATCTTTATTTCTAGTAACATTTACCCCCCTCCCCCCGTTGTAACGACCCGTAAATTTCAACTGTTTTAATAACGTAATTAGTTGAAATTTTATGAAATTTTAAACGATAAAATTTTGAAATATAAATTTGATATTTGAACTGCGTCTAGTTAAACATAGCAACTGGTAAATTTTCGTCCGAAAATATGAAGTTTATTTCGCGCGTAAATTTACTTCAATTTAATCAGTTAAAAAGTAATGAAAATAAAATGTTTTCGGAACCTAAATATTTTTACATAGAAAAATTCTAAAGCGTCTTCTGAGCAAGATGTCAGTTTGTCGTTTTTCCAAATTCGGACATCTTTGGCTCCGTCGATCTTATTTTTTCAGCGTTTTCTTGCATTTTTCCGCTATTAGAAAATTCGAATTTTTATAATTCAATCAAACCACTGATATTTGCATACCGTTTTGATCGTCCCGTCGCATTGATCAAAATGGTATATTCATTTGTGCGAATTGAAATCCGACGTAATCCGTTGCGTTAATTTAACCGGTTCGGACGGACCGGTTAAACCGTATTCAGCCCAAACTAAAAACAACTTGTACCCATTCAAGATTTGAAAACTTTTCAGCTACCGTGCATTAATTGGGTTGTTGGAAGATGGGTGTTGGCTTGAAAATTAAAAAAAAAAAAGAGAAACCAAACCTCTTCAATTCATTTCGTTCACTCACTGTTCACATCAAATTTCAGTTACAAACATACTTTCTTTGGCCATATATGTTCCACTGTTAAAAACTTACAAAAGAAAATTCATGAACCAAACTCCACGCAACTATTCCTCTGGCCATTCTTTTTCCATGGCTCCTTGCTCCTCTCTTTTAATTAAAAAAAAGGAGAAGATAAGTATATCCAACAGCCGATGCGACCTCGTCCCCATCCAAGATCCGCATCTCATCAACGCGATCCACCTACCGACAGCGATGCCATCATCCCGCCTGCCTCCGCGCCTTCTCTCTTGCACCACAACAAACCACCATCGCATGCACCCATCGCCACCCCTCCTCGGCCCATCTCCTCGTCAACCGTGCCAACGTTTCTCCAATCACGGCAGTCTCTTTACACTCGCGCTCCACCATCAGCTCGTCGAGCCCTGTCACCATTCCACCATGTCACAAACAACTCTCCCCTCGGCCTCCGCCCTGGCCATCTCCTGACAACCGCCTACTCGCCTCTGACCCTCCATCTCAACTCGGTGGCCACAACAACATCAGCCTCCCACCGTCATTTGCTTGCCACCACCCTCCGGCAAGAATCACAGCCAAACCCCATCGCCTCTCCTTGCGTCTCCATGTTTCTTCTTTTCCATGCAAAAAAAAAGAGGTGTTTTATATATAGAGTCTATAAAGGTATGTATACGCATCTTATATGTTGAAGTATTTATAAAAAAATAAACAAACTTTGACTGTGTTGTTTATTTATGTATAAGTGTATGTATAAGTCATGCTACTTATAGGTCAGTTTTTTTTATACATATTTTTTTGCAAATGTATATAATAATATATATAGTTTTATTAGCTTATATATAATATGTTATTGATAGTATGTCAAGTCTGTTGGGTTTTTTTTTATATCAGTTTATACATGAAACTGTTGGGTGTATAATATATGTTATACAGATTTGTTTCGATTTGTTTAAAGTGTAGATAAAATAATATAGTATGTTTGTATTGTTTTATAATAAATATTGCTAAGTATAATAGGTTTGTAAGTTAGGTGTAGTTTGTTTGTATATCTAGGTTGCATAGTGTATATAAATAGGATCTAGTTGAGTTTAGATATACAGTTGGATCTGGTAAACTTATGTTGACGTCTAAATTTGCTTGTACTATGTTTTAGATATATATTTATATGAAGTTTATATGCATCTATAGCTGTATTTTATTTATAACAGTGTTTGCATATAAAAGTTTGTAAAAGAGAGAGTTTGTATATCCAGATTTTAGTTATATATATAGTTGATAGTCTGCATATGTATTTTGGTTAGTTAAATAAGTACTAAGACAGTTTATATATATTTTAAGTATGTAATTTTTAGTTAGTGTATATATATATAAATCTTATATATATAGAGTTACAGTATATGTATAAATGTTGCTTTTATTTGTTTATAAATGTTATAAGATTTGTGGTATACATGTAGGTATCTGCAAGTTATAAAAGTTATTTGTTTAATGTAAAAATAAGTTTACATATTGTTAAAGATGGTTATACGACAACATATATATTGTCACCTGTATAAGTTTATTGTTCATCACTGTATCTTAGTTTATAAAATAATAGTATATATTCTGTCTCTATCTAGATGATTCTGATTCGTTCTCGTCAATTCAAACTATCAGCTTTGTCGTCAATGCCTGTCAATCTAGCTTTGCTCTGGGATTCATGTTTGCATTTCGTAACTCAACTTCATTGTCCATCTCTAACCTCGAAAGGTGAGCACTCACTCACGATTAACGTTCTTTTTTTTATTAAATTTGATTTCAATTGAAACGACAATTGAAATATGCTGTAGTTAGTTATTCACACTGTTTTATATGCTATTACCTGTATCAGTTCACCTGTGACATTTGACACCATTATCTGTTAATTATTTATGTGATAATAATGCAGTTTGGCTGATAATTGATTGATTGTTGATGTTTATATTGGACGTTAAATTGTTAGTGTTAAATAATAAATAGTATGCAATTGAACTTGATATAGGATAGTTAAATGTTAAATTTGATTAACTGACATTTGTATAATATGACCCCTTTAACTGTCAAAATTTATTGACACGTAGGATTTGTTTAATTATATCTTGAACCACTGAATGTATGTTGTTAAATTGATGATGGATGAAATTGTAATAGATGACAAGTGAAAACCGTAATGTAATCTTTAATCTACATGAAATGATAGTGTAGATTCTAGAAATAATTATATTAATTCGCACAAACAACAATGCGAATTAATACGGTTATTTCGGGATTACTTGAATTGATTATTGGATTGTTATTGATTGTTGTTATTGCTTGTTTATTTACTTTGACACCATCCCAGTTATCACACTGCAAGTTCCCTTTGTTATGCTTTGATTTTTGAATTGAATTGGAATCGGGTTGAAATGATAAATACCCAAATTGAACTTTGACCTTGGATATAGAGAATTAAATAAAACCCGATTGGTCAAATAATTTGATTTAAAAATAAATGAAGATTTTATTTGAATAAACAATATGGTTTTGAAATGAAGTTGAATTTGAATTTTTAAATGAAAGGAAAATGTTAGTATTTTAAAAAATCTGAAACAAAATATTAAAAATGAAATTGATTAAAGAACGATGTTTAATTTGAGAAATTATTGAATTAAGTTTGAAATTATAATTAAGTTTGAAATTATTAAACTTTGAAATTATTTAATAATTAAGTTTGAATTATTTAATAATTAAATAAGATTGGATTATTTAATGATTAAATTGAATTGAATTCTTTAATAAGAGAAATTGAATTTTTGAATAAGTGAATCTTTACTTCGTAAATAATTGAAATTGAGTTCCTTTATTAATTAAGTTTTGGAAAATTATTTAGGTAATTAAATAAGTGAAATTGAATTTCTTTAACAAGAAATAAAATGTGATTTATTTAAATTAATGTAAGACTTGAAAATTAAAGGATTTGATTTGATGAATTTAATTTAATTCAAATTGTAAGTTTTGAAATAAGAAACTTGAATTTAAATAATGGATTTAAAGAATTGGAAATTAAACAGAAATTGTTTAAATGAAAATTTACTTAACGAACATTGAATGAAATTGATAAATGGATTTAAATTGATTTGAATATTAAGTTAATTTAAATGATTTTGGGAATGAAACTTATTTGCGAACTTGAATCAATATTTGAATGGTTTTAAATAGATATTGAAATTGAATTATAAGATTTTGAAATGGTAATTATGAAGTTTTGAAACGTAAATTTTGGAAATTGATTTCGAAAGACAAATGAAATGTTGATTTACGAATTGAAATTGAAATTGCAATTGATTTGGTTTTGAAATAAATAAACGACCAATCGATGTAATAATTACGGAAGTTATTAAAGAGACCGGAATTCGGTTATGGATATACTCTCTATCTAAACCGAAAACCACTTTAATAACTATACGCGGAGTGATGATCCAGAATGAAGTGGTTGGAATGGTGTTCGTATTGACTGAAGAAAGAGAACGATAATGGATAGCCTTGACACTTGTGTCAAATTGGAAATGACTAAAACAGGAGCCGTGCCGGGCCAATGGAGGATTAGCTACCTCAAGTGGACACACTTCTTCGAACTACTTATTACTTGTTGTCGATTGGTGCACCCTTGATTTTTGGGAGTGTTGTTTCACGGTGTTGCGGGCGCTGCGGCGTTGCGTTCTCACCAGTCCGGATCAGGCAAACGGTAGTATCACTACCTTGGGTATTGCCTCATGTGCCTTGTCATACTTGTATTCCCTATTCGCGACCACTACGAATTGTTTTGTACCTTTAGTATATGGATTGCCCTCTGGTGACTTCCGGTTTTGGGGAAACTATGGTCTTGTATATGCTTTTGGGAATAAAAATGTGTTAATGGTGGAATGGGCCATGACTTAACGCTATTTTGATATCTTTACATATTACTGACATTATCTACTTAGCGTACATTACTACCTAGTAGATAGTTTAACGGATCCTTAAAGGATGGTTATTCCAAACATCCTTTGAGTTACTTGTATTTCAATTGCTATTTCACTTGAGTTGGATTTATTAATATAAGAATGTTAATCCTGACTCGAGTGTCTTGTGTTTTTGCTTTACGCTTGGGTCAGACTGAGTGTACCAGTATTCGAGACTCACCTTTGGAGTTGGAGCTTTGCTTGAAGATCCAGCCATCTATTCTGCTTTCAGCATTCGATGATTCCAGTGATGTATTCTGATTTATATCTGATGTATCATATTATTCTTCCGTTGTATCTGGTTTAACTCTGATGAAACTTATACATTTATATAGTAGCTTCATGAACTACTATCTCTTTTATTTCCGCTGCCATTATTACTCTGTGTCTGTGATCTGTGATTATTTTATTTACTGTATATGTTCTGTTTTGCCAAATTTAAATTAACAACGCGGTATTTTGAGCAATTCAACTCCGGCATGAGTGTCTACCTATACACTTATAATGGATGCGAATGGTCCAAAAGACGCGGTCGTTACACCCGTGAAGAAGAGATTGATTATACTTTGGTACTTATACGGCCAAATGCATACACCCCAAACAAATAAGATAAACAAATCAAGCCAAATGCATAAAACAACAATCCTATCAAACAAGACAATACTACAAATTCTAATTTTTAGGCTTTACCATGGGAGATTTGTAAATGGAACTTTTAGATTAATGAAGGCAGAAATTCCCTTTCTGTTCAACCAAGTTTCAATTTGCATCCAATGTGACTTCACCTACACATTTTACTTCATTGCCAATATCATCTTCAATAATGACCTCCTTTTCCTCCTTCTCCTCATCTTCTTCACCATCATTATTCATAGGTTCATGAATGATAATGGTAGGAGAATCCTCTTCGATTACAATAGGATTGGCTTTATTGTCCAAAAGGTGTTTCTGAAGGTTGCGAAGAAATTTTCCTTGATTTTCTTGTTCTTTCAAGAGGAATATTTGGATAGCTTCTATTTCTAAAAGCATGTTGAGGACATGCTTCAAATAAGCCTCTATCTTGATGACTTTGGCAAGGGTAGTGTTTTGGAAGGGGCCTAGAGTGGAGGTATTGAAGTCTAAGGGGGTAGTTTCTTCTCTTGGTCTCTTTGAATTTGAAGAAGCTATGTTTTATTTATTTATTTTGAGTTAACAGGAAGAAGAATGCAGAAAGAAATCAAAATTGGGTGGTTATGATGGTAGGTTTTTAAATTTTGAAATTTAGATGGAAATTTAGTTTTAAAATTTTACAGACTATGTCGACATATAAGAGTATGAATGTTCACATATGTATGAAAATTTTGATTTTTCATTTTTAGAAAATAAAAGCTCACATTTTTATATTTCAATGAAAGAACATATTCCTAATTCTCTACAAAGTTTAACAATAAATGTTCGAGGTAAAGGTTTCGTTAATATATCAACTATTTGATTTTCAGTGTTTATAACTTCTAGTGAATTAACCTTTTTGTTTATGTTATCTCTCAGAAAATGTTGTCTTATGTCTATATGTTTGTACCAAGAAAGGTGTGTTGGGTTTTTAGAAAATTTATTGCACTTGTATTATCACAGTATATTGGTGACATTTTCGAATTTAAACAAAAATTTATTAAGGTTTGTTGCATATAAATACCTATAAACTAGCTAATATGGCTAAGATATATTCTGCCTTTGTTGTTGATAGAGACACTGAATTTTTCTTTTTGCTAAACCTGGAAACAAGAGAGTGCCCAAAAAAGTGACAATTTCCACTTGTACTTTTTCGGTCTGATTTACATCCAGCATAATCAGCGTCATATATGACATTAAGTTGAAGGAGTCTTCTTTTAAATAGAAAAGTCCATAGTCAAGTGTGTTGTTTACATATCTAAGTATACATGTTATGGATTGATGAGTTTCCTTAGTTTGAGATTCATATTTTGCATAGAGACAAACACTATGCATTATATCAAGTTTACTAGCAGTTATATAAAGCAAAGATCTTATCATACCTCTATATATTTTTTGATCTGCATTTTTTGGGTTTTCTTCCTTATTTAATTTCTCATTAGTTGCCATGAGAGTTGGCTTACCACTGGTATTTGACATACCAAATTTCTTAACTAGATTCTTAGCATACTTTTCTTGACTTATAAAAATACCATTACTTAATTGTCTTATTTGTAATCCTATAAAAAGTTAGTTCTCTTATATGACTCATTTAAAATTTCCTAGTCATTATATCAGAAAATTACTTATTTAACTATTCATCTGTTGACCCAAAAGTAATATCATCTGCATATATTTGTATAAGTTGAAAATCATTATTATTTCCTTCAATAAATAGAGTACCATCAACTTTTCCTATTTCAAAGTCAAATTGTAATAAATAGGATTTGAATCTTTCATACCATGCTCTAGGAGCTTGTTTTATTTCATATAAAGCTTTCTTTAATTTAAAACATGATTTAAAAATTTTCGTCTTCGAAAAGTGGGGGTTGTTTTACATAAACATCTTCATTAGTAAAACCATTCAAAAACACACTTTTGACATCCATTTGAAATAATTTAAAGTTATTATGATTTGCAAAAGCAAGTAAATTCTAATAGCCTCTAATCTCGTTACAGTGAAATCCTTCTGACTATAACCTTGAGCAACTATATGTGCTTTATTTCTAATGATTTCTCCTTTGTCATTTATTTTACTTCTATTGACCCACTTGGTTTCTATTACAGATTTAACTTCAGGTGTTGGACTAATTTCCAAATTTCATTTCTGATAAACTGATTCAGTTCTTCTTGCGTAGTAAGGATCCATGAACCATCTAATGATGCTTCCTTTGCATTTTTAGGTTTATTAGTTGAGACAGAAGCTATATTACTCATTTTATTTAATTGATTTCTTTTTTTCACAACTGACTCTATATTTCCTAGAACATTCTCTATAGGGTGATCTATCAAATAATTTTTTTCCTTTATTTCGATATGAATTTTCAGAATTATCATTATTTTCATCGTTAGTGATTTCATTATTTTCATTTTGATTAAAATTTTCTTCTTTATCAATACTGGTACTATTTTCTTTAAAATTTTCATCATTGAAACATGTAATAGTTCATCAATAGTGTTAATTCTGGTGTTAAAAATTCTATAAGCTTTACATCTATTAGAATATCCAATAAAAATTCCTTTATCTAATTTAGCATCAAATTTATCTAAATTATCCTTTATATTTAATATAAAACATTTACTACCAAAAACTTTAAAATAAGATACTTCAGGTTTTTACCATAAAATATTTCATAGGGAATTTTCTTGGTAAATCGTCTTACTAAAATTCTATTTAAAATATAACATGCTATAGCAACTACTTCAGCCCAAATTTTTTTAAGCAAATTACTATCATTTAGCATTGTCCTAGTACATTCTTGTGTAATTCTATTTTAACGTTCCACTACACTGTTCTATTGGGGTGTTCTCCGAAATGAAAAGTTGTGTGTAGTTCTTTTCTTATTACGAAAGTTTTCAAAATTTTCATTTTCAAACTCTCCTCCATTATCACTTCTAGTTGTTTTAATTTTAATTGACTTTTGATTTTGAATTCTTTTAGTAAAAATTTTAAACAATTTAAAAGCTTCACTTTAAGTTTTAAGAAAATTATCCATATATATTTAGAGAAATCATTACAATTACAAAAACATATCTATTGTGATTTACATATTATATTAGTGAGAGTCCGAAAAGGTCTAGATGAAGTTCAAGAGGTTAAGAAGTAGAAATCATATTTTTGATTTAAAAGAACTTTTATGAACTTTTCATAGTTAACAGGCATCATATAAGTTGATGAAATTAAAACTCATTTTAGGGAGATCCCTAATAAGTTCATATCTAGCAACTATATATAGGTGTTTAAATTCAAATGACCAAATTAATTGCGCCAAATCCAAGGGTTACTAGAATCGACCAAACGACACAGATTGTCATTAGACACTTTCTTAATTAAGACATAAATGTTACGTTTCCTAATACCTTCAAAGATAATGATTGATTCACTATCTTCGATGTGGAAAATGTCCTTTTCAAACTTAATTTTAAAACCTATCATAGAATTAACTAATACTAAGCAGGTTATGTTTCAAATTGCTAACTAGCAAAACATTAGAAACAGTAAAAGTTTTTGAGCTACTGACATTGTCGTTGCCAATCACATATCCTTTAGAGTTGTCTCCGAAGTTAACCGATCCACCATCTTTCTAAGAAATATATTCAAGATCTCCAGATCCAATCATATGTCTTATGCATCCGCTGTCCAATATCCATTTGTCCTTCTTGATTTGTGATGTATGAATATCAAGTGTCTGTTCACCATCAGCCATATAACATACTTGTTCTTGCAATTCAACATTATACCTTTCCAAAATATCAAGTGACTTTTCAAAATAATTAGTTTCTAATCTATTTGAAAATAACATATTAGTTTCGCAAAACTGTTTTTCTATAAAAATGTAAAAAAGAGTATTAACAATATTACTTCCATTTAAACTTTCAAAAATCAAATTATGAGTTTTTGAAAATCTAGTGCTCCGACACCAAATGTGGGTTGTAGAATAATGGATCTTAAGGCAAATTTAACACTGGAGGGGGGCGAATAGTGTTTTCTAACTTATGTGAATCATTTTAAACATCTTTCAAGATTAATATTAAATCACAAATTAACAATATAGATTTATTAGTCACAAATGCAATCACAGAAAAATATAAAAGCAATAAATTAAAGTAAGACATAAGATACCACTAGACAAGGAATAGGCTAATGTTTTCTTTATTTATTTCTTTCTTCTGGGCCTATTTGGTTGTTGTGGTTATTGTTATTGGTTATAATTATGTACAATATTTTATACTAATATATATGGGCTGGGCTCCCTTAGGTCACTTGCCTTCCAAAAAAAATAGAGAGAGGGTACTAGTAATTTTATGCTAGTTCAGATTAACCAATCCTATATCCAGCCATATATGATTGCATGTACAGAGTTCTTTTCAATCACCAACTTTAAACCAGGCAGAAGGAAAACCATAATGCAATCTCGAAGATGCACCCTCATGTATTATGAGTCCGGGGCAAACTCTCTTGATTTACCGGGCAACAAGATCACTCGCTAGATTTACCAGGCTACTACGAACACCCACTTGATTTGAATGGGCTACAAGCACATCCAAACAAACAAAAGTAGAGTTGATGTTTTTCCAAAGACAAATAGTTGTACTTTGGTTATAATAGATCCTATAGCCTCATTGGTAGCACTTTGATCTTTGAAATAAGAGATAGATGCTTGCAAAATAGTAAGTAAGTAGCGGTGAATTAATACAATGGAGTATGAATTGATTTTGTTTGTGCCAAAATTGGTCACAAACCCCGAATGTTGTGAAAGCACCAGTGTATGAATATAAATCAACAATATTCACACACAAATCTCAAATCTAAGCAAACAGAGTATCACAATTCAGAAATAATGAACAGAAACACGAGATTTATAGTGGTTCGGTGATCTTACCTACGTCCACTCTGAAGTTGATGATTTTATTGATGTTCACTTGATGATTACAATTTCTTTTGACGTAGTACAACTGATTATCTGATTATAATCTGAATCTAAGGAAGCGGTGGTGATTCTGAGTAAATCTGGCAGAGTCTGGACGCTCTTTAGCTCTCAAAAATGTCTGACCTCTTTTCTGAATGACCAGGGGCTCTATTTATAGGTGTAGGAGGCTGATATTTCGCCTAAATTGAAGGGAGACCAGTTCTGGTACGTGAGGGGGCCCACATGGCCGAAATCTGGAGATCCGGGCCCACTTTGGGATCGATTCGACCCTTGGTTCGAATCGATCAAGAAAGAGTCCAATCGAGCTGAAATTTGGGGTGGACATTCTTCATCATGTGCTTAAGCTTCTGTGAAAATTTCATAGCATTTGGACTTGTGGATCTCGAGTTATGATCGATTCGAATTGATGTTTCTCGGCAGGTTGGTTCGTTCGAATCGATACGATCGAATCGATTACTTCGAATCGATGGTGGCTCGTGGCTTCGTGATGACGTGGAGCAAAACTTTAGCTTTGATCCACTTTATTCGCCTACTTGATCGAGTCGTCTCAGAGATTTCGCTGCTTTGACTCGATGGATTCGAAGGCTTCAGTAATCCCTGGATTCGAAGTATACTTTGCTCGTACCGATAGTGATATGGTTCAATCGATACGAAGTCAACATAGCTGGATGGATTCGATGCAAGGCATCCCAATGGATCGATTCGAAGCAGAGCATCTGGTTGGGTACGAAACAGGATATCTCGAGGATTCGAATATGGATTCGGGGGATGGATACGGAATGGTGTGACTTCATGGATTCGGAGGACTCCATCGTGAGGGATACGAACCACCGAGCCCAGTTGGATACGAAGTGGGGCAACTTGATCGATTCGAAGTACTCCAAGCTGATGGATGCGAAGTGGAATGACTCCATGGTTTCGAAGCACTTTAACTCAATGAATACGGAGTGGCTTCAGCCGGATGGATTCGAACATAGGGTCATTACCTCCAACTTGCATCGATGATATCTTGAGCGTACGAACTCGGATTGACTTGAAAATTGGAACGTTGGCTTTCATGAATTTGCTTGTCATGTCTTATCAATTGTAGCCTGATCTGGACTCGGACAAAATTCATTGATATCCATGGTGAACTTGTGTATAACGAACTTTAACGACGAACTGTCTTTAGTTTTCCAGTCAACTTTTTGGTGTCACGGCCTTGCCAAAAGGCGGGATAACATTTGCCCCCCAAAATATGCCTTGCGATAGGAAGGCGTGTTTTGTAATACCATAAGCTGGATGTTCATATCCTGTTGATGACCTGCCAAGAAATTGATAGTTTTTCCTGACCATGAATGACGATCGTTTGCGACCGTATGTCATTTGAGGTAATATGGGACCGTTCGAGGTCGGATGCCGTTTGCGGCAAATAAAGAAGTGGGACCGTTCGCGGTCGGAGGTCGTTCTAGACGGATTGTGACTGTTCGAAGTCGGATGTCGTTCTAGACGAGTTGCGACCGTTCGTGATCGGGTGTCGTTCTAGACGAATTATGACCGTTCGCAGTTGGGTGACGTGGAAAGAGGAACGTGACCATTCACGATCGTGTGCCGTACGAGGCAAAAATGTGATCGTACACGATCGAATGTCATATTAGGTGAATTGTGACCGTTCGTGGTCGGGTGTCGTACGAGGCAAATGGTGACCGTTCAAGGTCGGGTGGCGTTCGTGGCGATTTGTGATCGTTCGTGGTCGGGTGCCGTTCGTGGAGAGTTGTGACCGTTCGTGGTCGGGTGCCGTTCGTGGCGAGTTGTGACCGTTCGTGGTCGGGTGCCGTTCGTGGCGAGTTGTGACCGTTCGAGGTCGGGTGCCGTTCGTGGCGAGTTGTGACCGTTCGTGGTCGGGTGCCGTTCGTGGCGAATTGAGTGTGCCCGGGGAGGGACTTAGTATCATCAATACCAGGTTTCACGTTCGGGTGAATTCCCGGATTGTTTGTTGCAACGGTTTATCGCCATCTCAGAGCATGCCTAGGGACCGTTCGCGACTCCGTACATGTGTAAGTGGCTTAGCCGTTACGAAATCACAAGTAGCATTTTTATTGAAAATAAGTCTTTAGCAGAAATGTTAAACAAAATCAAGTTCAAATATTCAAATCAAGATGAAACAAAAGCAAAGCAAGGATGTCAAAGTGTAAACTCTCACAACGATAGGGTTAATAGTCATTCAGAGCATGCCTATGGACCGCTCGTGATCTCGCACATGTGTAAATGACTTACCCGTGTTGGCGAGAGGTTTACGACTTGTTCATCATTATTTCAATTAATTGATAATCATACGATGTCCTGGCTCGGGGGCACCCCTGGCTGATGTAGACGGTTGTCGCTCTGGCTCCATTGGTGGATCTCGCCTTCTCACATATTGAAGTAGCATACCGTTCCTGATTTGCCCTTCCACCTCATCCTTTAGATGTCTACAGTCGTTAGTGTTATGATCATTCAGTTCGTGGAACAGGCAATATCTGTCTGATTTCCTCTCGTCAACAGTGGGGTCCCTTCGTATTGGCCTACGGTAGGGAACTTGCTCTCGTGTATCTTGGTAGATTCGCTCCAAACTCTCATTCAACTCTAAGTAGGTGGTGAATCGTGGCTCTCTCCGCAGTCGCTTTGGCCCGTCGCCACTATCCTCAGCCTTTCGTTTTCCTTTATCCTTGCCTGAATCATTTTCGAGAGGCTTTTTGTCTTTAAGTGCATAAACTTCTATTCCCTCTCCTTCTTCTCTTTCAGCATTAGCGTCTTCCAATCGCAAAAACTTTTCTGCCTCGTGATAGAATTCCTCTAGATCCATAGGCGGATCCTTAGTTAATGAATTTTTGAACTCTGTGCCGTCAGCTATTCCGGACACAGCTGCCATCATAACCATGGATGGATCTGGCCGATACACCGATGCTGATGCCGCATTGAATCGCGTTAGGAAATTCCTCAAAGACTCTCCAACTTTCTGCTTTAGCGTTGCCAAACTCATCACATTCTTGGGTCTTGAAATGTGAACCCTGAATTGCCTCATAAATTTCTCAATCAAATCGGTCCATGTCCCAATGGAGCCGCTCTCTAGCTGTCTGAACCATAAAGCTGCTATGTCTGTCAAATATAATGGGAAGCATCGGGCCATGACTTCCTGTGATGCCCCCAGCACTTCCATGTGCCTTATATACCTCGTTAGATGGACCGCAGGGTCTGTCCTCCCATCATACCTTTCTACTGTTGGCAGTTTGAATTCTGGTGGGTTCCTAGCCAACCTAATCGCAGGAGAAAAGGGACTCTTGTTCACGTCTTCAAGATCTCTGTTTACTAATCCGCCCCTCATGGCTCGCCTGACCATCTCTGCCAATCTATCATTGTCTCCAAGCTGTAGTCCTTGTTCGCTACCTTCGATCTGCCCCCCGAGTCCATGTGAGCTTTCGGGTGTCTGCCCCCCTGGCTGAGCGTTCATCCCTCTATTACCGCCAGGTTGCTCGGATGTCCTTGTCTCTCTTCCCAGGTTCGGATCAACATGTCCTAAGTGTATGCCCCCCAGCTCCGGCGCTGCGCCAGATGGTCCTGCTCCGTTCTGGATTCTGGTTGTTCCTTGATTTTGCGCTCCAAGCTGTCCAATTTGTTGAAGCAAATTCTGAATCATTTCCTCCTGTCTCTTCATCATTGTCTCCATCTCATCCCTGGTGATGAAGACTGAAGCTTGGTTTGCTCCTGAGGAAGCCTCTTGACTCCCTTCGTGCTGACTTTGTTCTGGCCTTGGCCTTCTGCTCGATTGTCTCGTCATAGCTTTTCAATTCTGAACTTTTAAACCTTCGAATTCAACTTCCAAGCGGTAGAATCCCTGAGTTCAATTCTCGGTGAAAGCACCAAAGTGTTTGCGCCAAAATTGGTCACAAACCCCGAATGTTGTGAAAGCACCAGTGTATGAATATAAATCAACAATATTCACACACAAATCTCAAATCTAAGCAAACAGAGTATCACAATTCAAAAATAATGAACAGAAACACGAGATTTATAGTGGTTCGGCGATCTTGCCTACGTCCACTCTGAAGTTGATGATTTTATTGATGTTCACTTGATGATTACAATTTCTTTTGACGTAGTACAACTGATTATCTGATTATAATCTGAATCTAAGGAAGCGGTGGTGATTCTGAGTAAATCTGGCAGAGTCTGGACGCTCTTTAGCTCTCAAAAATGTCTGACCTCTTTTCTGAATGACCAGGGGCTCTATTTATAGGTGTAGGAGGCTGATATTTCGCCTAAATTGAAAGGAGACCAGTTCTGGTACGTGAGGGGGCCCACATGGCCGAAATCTGGAGATCCGGGCCCACTTTGGGATCGATTCGACCCTTGGTTCGAATCGATCAAGAAAGAGTCCAATCGAACTAAAATTTGGGGTGGACATTCTTCATCATGTGCTTAAGCTTCTGTGAAAATTTCATAGCATTTGGACTTGTGGATCTCGAGTTATGATCGATTCGAATTGATGTTTCTCGGTAGGTTGGTTCGTTCGAATCGATACGATCGAATAGATTACTTCGAATCGATGGTGGCTCGTGGCTTCGTGATGACGTGGAGCGAAACTTTAGCTTTGATCCACTTTATTCGCCTACTTGATCGAGTCGTCTCAGAGATTTCGCTGCTTTGACTCGATGGATTCGAAGGCTTCAGTAATCCCTGGATTCGAAGTATACTTTGCTCGTATCAATAGTGATATGGTTCAATCGATACGAAGTCAACATAGCTGGATGGATTCGATGCAAGGCATCCCAATGGATCGATTCGAAGCAGAGCATCTGGTTGGGTACGAAACATGATATCTCGAGGATTCGAATATGTATTCGGGGGATGGATACGGAATGGTGTGACTTCATGGATTCGGAGGACTCCATCGTGAGGGATACGAACCACCGAGCCCAGTTGGATATGAAGTGGGGCAACTTGATCGATTCGAAGTACTCCAAGCTGATGGATGCGAAGTGGAATGACTCCATGGTTTCGAAGCACTTTAACTCGATGGATACGGAGTGGCTTCAGCCGGATGGATTCGAACATAGGGTCATTACCTCCAACTTGCATCGATGATATCTTGAGCGTACGAACTCGGATTGACTTGAAAATTGGAACGTTGGCTTTCATGAATTTGCTTGTCATGTCTTATTAATTGTAGCCTGATCTGGACTCGGACAAAATTCATCGATATCCATGGTGAACTTGTGTATAATGAACTTTAACGACGAACTGTCTTTAGTTTTCCAGTCAACTTTTTGGTGTCACGGCCTTGCCAAAAGGCGGGATAACAGATTTTATATGATTTTGAAGAGTATAATGTATATTTTTCAAGAAAATTTTCAACGGAGTAAGGAGTGAGGAGAATGTAAGTTATTAATTGATTAGAAATTCATTTACACTCCCTTTATATAGTAAACTAATAGATGTATCCGTTCATGAAGAGTTGTATCCAAAAGGTACTTCCATTCAAAATTTAAAAAAAACAAATTAATGGCCTATATATCGACATATCAAAATATGTATGTCAACATATCCTAGTTAAATTTGAAAATGTTTTTTTTAAATTGTTTTAATAATCTTATACCTTGTAAAATATATTGAACATATTACTTGTGAACTCTTAAAAAATTATAAAATATTTAGAAATTGCTATCAAGGACTTTAACAATTATTCTAATGACTCTAAACACTAAATTATAATCTTAAGCTCTTTATATCTTCGCCTGTGAACTCACAAGTTTTCAAATCTTTATCTTGAACCTTTATGCTGTACAGTCTTCAATTCAGCACCTTTTTAATATTATGCAATATACACTATATAACGTGGAAAAACATTAGTATCTATATTTTATATGGTTGTTGTCATCAAAATCAATAATCGAGGTATTAACATCCAAATCTACCTAACTCATTGAATGGATTACATACTCCACAATAGTCATTTCTCCTTACGTCAGATGGATAAACTTCTCTAACTGTGGATCCTTCTAAGCATTGGAAAGAAACTTCCCAATAGATAGTAAACAAAACTGGAACAGTAATTAGTGTGTTCATATGTACTTGGTTCCTATAATATATATATAGAAAATATAAATATGCTCTCTCAGTACGTTCCTAATTCGCATCCTAGTTCATGAACTAACCTTTGATACGAATGTAACAACCTGCTCTTTCGGCTTAAGTTCCAACGCTTGAACCGACATTGATAACTCAAGAATCGAAAGGACGAGTCATTGGGTAAGATAAAATAAATATTAGATATAGTCATATATATTACTAACTATCTAGTTACAAAGTCTCACATCAGAAAGAAATAAAATATAATACATCAATAATAACCATAGTTACATCACCATAACATGTTTACAATGTCAAATACGTATGTCCGGATAATACAACTACAACCCAATCCATAAAAATAATCAAATCCAAGTTACAAAACTTATTTACATCATACATAATATATACAAATGAGTCTCTGTCTCTGATACCATTTCGTCTCCAAACCCCATCAACCTGGATATAAATAAAGGGGGAAAATAAGAGGGGGTCAGACATAAGTCTATTGAGTGAGCTATACTTTTACTCTATAAATACTACAAAAATAGTACTATAACTTGATATGCATCTATCACCTGGTCACCTCACGTCCTATCAGCATGTCATACCTAACTATCGTACACATCTAATCGTATGCATCATCAATATATAGACTCAATTCCCTAGACCGACCTCATGCTTTAAAGGGTTGCATGTTGCCTATCATCACATAAGTCACATGTAGGACTCACTTCCCTGGACTGTTCAAAGCCTACAGAAAATCATGTTGTCCTCTTGCTAATTGGACTCACACTCTAGGCCGCTCATAGCCTACAGGGCCGCTTAACTCCACCTCCTCCACTTGGCCTACCAAAGAACTATAGGAAAGCAACGTAATACCAAGATGACCTACTTGTGTCATAGGTCTGTATTAGAATCTTTATTTGTATCAGTATCTACCCTTATCCAGATCTATGTCCGTATTCGTACCCATGTCCATATCCATATTTTTATCAACCTGTATCACGGACATCTGTCAACATCAAAGGGATTCACATTCGCGTTCATCATCATATGTTTCTACATCGCAATAGCATATGTTTCCATTTCAAATAGCAACCAATCATCACACACTTTCACTCAATTCATAGCACTGCCGTTTACCTCGTCATTAGTTTCCAATTGCCTTCCAAAACACAAGATAAATAAGACTTGAGTCGATTGTTTATTACTTATATAGGCCCTTCTAGATCTAGGTTCAACTTAAACCCAAAATAAGCCACTGGTGCCCTAGTTATACCCACCGGTGGACTAGTTCTCATAATTCCTAGCAGTATCTAGGTTGTGAAAATTAGTGGTTTTCGTAGTTGTTTCTACCTCCAGTTGCATCTGTAATACCTAAATACCTACTTATGTCACAAGTTTGTATTAGCATCTTTATTGTATTTGTGTCTATCCTTATCCAGATCCGCATCCATATCCGTACCCATTTCCATATCCATATCCGTATCCACGTGTATCCTGGGCATCTACCTGCGTTAATGGGCCATTTTAACCATAAAACTAACTTAAGGATAAAGGAATAAAAGAAGACCTATAAAGTTTTGAAAGAGCTTCGTAAGAATTGGAAATAAGGATTTCACCTTGATTCAAAAGCAGTGTTTCAAGGACATGGAAGTAGCTTTCGAAGAGATTAGGTTGGTACCGCAAACACCTAATGCATATACAAAGTGATATAAAGCTTTCGAAGGAGTCGAAAGGGAAGCAAGGCTACCCTTTTACCTCAATCAATCCTTTCGATACAGTTGATTCTGCATACGTGAACATGTCTTATATGAGTTTGAAACACCTTTCGAAGGTATTGAATAACAAGGTCGTGCGCAAGAACCAAATCCTTTGAAATATTTGGTTTCGTCGCTGTTAATCTTCCACAAAGAAACATTTAACCAATAGGAACCTTTCAAAAGTAAAAAATAAGCCTTTTGAAATGGTTGGACCCTTTCGCAAGCATAAAGAAAGCTCCATATGTGGCCAAGTGACCTTGTGCAACGATCCAGTCGTCACCTACTAATCCTTTCAAAACCATTCGAAAGTGCTTCCTCACTCATACAAATATTTACTCATCATGGTTAACAGCAGACCAAAGTGACAAAGGGAGGTTTTGAATGAAAAGAAGGAGTTAGGGATGCTTTCGATGATACCCAAATAACACGATAGGGAACCTTAACCCTTTCTCTACTAAAAGAGCCCTACCTTTCGAAGGTGTTAAAAGGCTCTAGAAGTACACAAAAGCAGTATTTAAGAATGTGGGAACAATATCCATTGTTAGTGCATTGTTAATGAAGGAAAAAGTGCTAATCTAGGCATAATAAAAGACCCAAACATCCGCCTTCAAAGCTATGGAAGTGGAAGGGTGAAGGCATAAGGATGGATGTGAAAGGCTTGGAGGAAAGGCCTTTCGACCACTTCGAAAGGATGGATGCGAAAGGGGGTCAGTCTACATCTTTAAATATGACCCTGGGGTCGGAGTTGGGGACTAAATTTTGGAATCCTAAAATTTCTTTCTTACTTCATAGCAAAGTAAAATTCTTGTAGCCCTAGAATTTAAGGAAACTTCTCTTACTTGTAATTCAATTTAGATAAGTAAAAAGGAGTGGTTGCATGGATCCAATATCGATTTCGAATCCGACGTAGATCATTTTGGTCATTAGCTTGACTAATGACTAATTGCACATGATGCTCACTTATTTTTTAACCTCTATTTATCTTATGAAATGCTTTGGAATCTACTTGGATATTAAGATTTCAAATTATATTATCAACATGTCTCATGATATGAAATATACAATTGACGTGATAATGCTAATCCAGTATTATCAAGTCAATTGAATTTGCATCACAAATCCAAGATAAGATTCCATTGCATATTGAGTTTAGATCTAATTTTTGGTACATCAAGTCCCTTTAAGAGAATAAAGATCCTTTCGATTTGGTCGAAAGAGTTTTCGAAAGGACTTGTTGTATGATTATAGAATATATATTCACTAGAAGGACTCCTTTGAAAGGTGCTTGGATATTCCAAAATGTATACCCCATTTTGAAGGAATTCCAACCATGGCGATAAAATATATGCTTTCGAAAGAGGTTCTCCTTTAAAGGTGCAAACGACCTTTTCGACTCAGTTGAAAGGGGATTCGAATGCACTGATTCTTTCTTAATATTTGCTTCAAAGTGTTGATTAGTTTTCTTATCAACAATTAACATCATCGAAAGAGCACCTTTTGAAGACATAAAGTCCCTATCGTCTCCTTCAAAAGGGGTTTCAAAAGGATTGATTATTCTTTAAATCTGGATTTAGGGTATCAACAAAATTTCTTATTGACATTTTTAGCGCTAGAAGTAGGGCTTGAACCTCCATCATTGTTATTTTCTTATAGATTAATTGTGGAACTTTTGACTTGTCGTTGGAAAATGAAACAAAAAAAGGCTCAGTTGAATGGACGAGGAAACAATACATACAAGAAATTTGGAGGAAAATATCACTCCAACTTTCAACTTGGAGGGAGTTGTACAAGTATAGCCATCAACCCCAGCACAACTAGACGATAATGTAGTCAAGATAAGGAATCTAGAGCAACAAATACTAGATATGCAAGAGTTCCTAAAAGAAGCTCTATCTCAGAAATCTTCCAAAACTACAAAACCAACAAGTGGGGATGAGGCAATCTCCCCAAGAAGAAATTTGAAGGCTTATACCAATAAAGGCAAGAGCAAGGTAGACTAACATCGTGAAGGGGAAAAGAACGTCAAACCATTAAAGTCGATCATCAAGGAAGAATACAGGGTAAATCTCCCGAACAATTTGGAAGCTCAAATTTAAAGGAATACAACCCAAATTGAAAAAGCTATCATGACACTGAAGCTTAATTAAAAGATGTGGCAGAGAAGGCCATCAAAGATATGCTAAATGCAAAAGGGAAAAGAACTCTGGATGAGCGAGTAAATGATAATGAACGAGTAGCTCCCTTCACGGATGAAATCATGTCAACAGTCATTCCATCTCATGTCAAGATCCCAATCATGAAATATCATGGCACTACCGATCCCGACAACACTTGATTGCTTTCGATAGCCAAATGGATCTATATAATGCCTCTGGAGTAGTGTGGTGTAGGCTATCCCTAGTAACCCTTTAAGGTACTGCCGTAAAATAATACTGCCAATATCGAGAGAAGACCATTTACTCATGGAAACAATTTTCCTATGAATTCTCCGCTCAATTTTGCATATGCAAAGATCCCACAATTGATTATACTGTTTTAGTAAACATCAAACAAAGGCAGAGGAATTGCTGGGTGGCTACCTAAGAAGGTTCAATAAAGAGGCACTAAAAGCCAATGATATGAATGTTATAGATAAGCTGATTGCAGTGCATTCAGCACCGATAGAAAATATACCATTTTGGAAAGAGCTCTTTGTTCACGGATGTAAAGATTTACAAGATTTCCACTTCCAAGTTGATAAATTCATTTGAATGGATGAATTGTACTATGCCAAGAAGTAAGCCAACCCCAAGAATGAGAGTAGGAGATTTGGGTTTGACCATGGACACAAAAGGCCAAGGTGGGAGGATTCCAATATTAATTCAATTGCTTTGAACAAGCCGTTGTCTTATATTTATGCTACAACAAAAGAGAAAGTTAACTTCCCAACTTCATTCAAGGCTAGAAGTTACCACGAGAAGAGGAAGGGGGATGATTATTGTGCTAACCATAAAGCAAATGGAAATAAAACTGATTAATGCCGAGTGCTGGTTGGAATCATTCAAAAGTTAATTCATGAAGGGCACTTGAAAGAATTCATCAAGGACCAACAAAAAGCACTCGGACCAATGATGGACTGCGAAAGTTCCCTAATACTACTGTAAATAACTTAGAAGA
This sequence comes from Allium fistulosum, assembly GCA_030737815.1. Classification (NCBI taxonomy): domain Eukaryota; kingdom Viridiplantae; phylum Streptophyta; class Magnoliopsida; order Asparagales; family Amaryllidaceae; genus Allium; species Allium fistulosum. The sequence continues at coordinate 168,854,474 of CM060904.1, read as the reverse complement.
TGAAGATCCATTAAATTTGAGTCCATCCTTGAATAGAATTGATGTGATTCATGGGAGATCACATCCAGCGGGAACTAGTAAGGGAGCCAGAAACAAATACATCAAGGAAGCTAAAGAAGGAGTATTTTCTATCCAGGAAGAGTCTCCACTTAAAAATCCATGGCTGAACATGTCGATGCTGAATCTCGTCATCACACCCCAAGAAATGAAAAAGGGAATCCATCACCCCCATAATGACCCTCTTATGAACACCGCTCAAATCGGACCCTCTATAGTGTCCAAGATTCTTGCTAACACTGAAAGCGTAATCAATTTCATCTTCAAGCATTCCTTTGATCAAATGGTTATTCCTAAGATAAACTAGAGCCCGGTCTTGAACCCATTTTTTGGCTCAATAACAAAGGGTCAACTCCGGTGGAGCAAGTAAAGATGCTAGTGCAAATGGCAGTACCGCCATGCTGCAGAATTTTTGAAACTCTTTTTGTGATAATCGATCATCCATCATACTATAATGCATTCTTTGTCCGCCTTACGTTAGACGAGGCTGATGCATTCGTCTCTCTAAAGTATCTGATGGTGAAATTCTTAACCAAAAGAGGTTGGGGGTATCATTCGAGGAGAACAATTTAGCTCCCGCGAAATGTATTTTGCTACTCTTGATCAATATAAAAGGGAGTACTCTTCATATGATTCCTCTACTATTTTTCAGCCTTTAGATAATGGATTTTTACATCCAACATTTGAAGTAAAAATAAAATCTAATAAAATAAATAAACGTGCATTTGGAAGGTACATCTCATCTGGGAGCAATAGGAAGAGGACTGAAGCCAACTTAATAGAGGAAAGCGAGATCACTACAGAGGTAGATTGCAAAGGAGAAATGGAGAGGATAAAAACTACAGAAGATCTCGAGGAGATATGTATAGATCCAACTGATTTGACCAAGATAGTTAAAATGGGAAAGGAATTGGAAGATGACTTGAAAATGGATTTAATTTAATTCCTCAAGACTAACAAAGATGTATTTGCATGGATGCATTCAGATATGTTCAGAACTAATCTGTCAGTTATGTGCCATGCATTAAATATTAATCCAAATATGACCCTTGTTCGACAGAAGAAGAGGCAATTTGATAAGGTTTGATCTGATGCTTTGAAAAGGAAGTTAAAAGGCTGCTTGAGAATGGATTCATTCGAGAAGTTATTATCCAAAATGGCTAGCAAATCCAGTGTTGGTGAAAAAGGCAAATGCAAAATGGAGAACATGTGTCGATCATACGGATCTGAACAAAGCATGCCCAAAAGACTGTTATCCGTTAGTTGATGCAACTAGTGGTCATTAGCTATTCTACTTCATGGATGCTTATTCAGGATATAATCAAATACCCATGTTTAACCAGAGAAGAACATGTGCGCTTCATTACTAATTAGGGAATTTTTTGTTATAAAGCAATGCCTTTCAGGCTGAAAAATGTGGGAGCTACTTATCAGAGATTAGTCAACAGAAATTTCAAGGAGCAGATTAGACGAAATATGGAAGTTTATGTGAATGACATGTTGGTAAAGTCTCATGAAGCTGAGTATCACCATAAGGATCTTAAAGAAATGTTCAAAGTATTATGAAGGTATCAAATGAGTCTGAATCCTTAGAAATGTTCTTTGGAGCTCATTCTAGAAAGTTCTTAGGTTACATCGTTAGCGCACAAGGAATCGAAGCCAGTCCTGACTAGATTCAGGCTATTAGAGACATGGCAGAACCTAAAACCAGTAAAGATATAATGAGTTTGAATTGTAGAATTGCAGCCCTAAGCAGATTTATCTCCAAGGCATCCGATAAATGCATCCCCTTCTTCAATGTGATTAAGAAAAAAAAGAACTTTGAATGGGGAGAGGATTGTAAGAAAGCCTTCCAAGAATTAAAAAATCATTTAGAAAGTTCCCCTACATTATCCAGCCCCGTTGATGGAGAAAGCCTAAATTTCTATATAGCAGTTACAAAACATGCGGTTAGTTCAATGCTGATTAGAGAGGAGAATGAAACTCAACTTCCCATTTACTTTGTAAGAAGACGATTGAAAGATGCTGAGGATTGGTATCCAGTCATAAAAAAGTTAGCCTGCTGTTTGATACCGACGGCATGGAAACTCAGAGCGTACTTTTGAGCGCATCCAATCAGAGTATTGACCAACTTTCCACTCAAATAATTTTTCAGTAAACTTGAGACTTCAGGAAGGCTAGTAAAATGGGAAATTAAACTTAGTCATTAGGGCATTGAATTTCAGCCACGAGCAGCAATTAAAGGGCACGCTTTAGCAGAATTTATCAATGAATGTACACGTTTTTTTAGGGAATAATCAGGGAAAGAGAAGGACCAAAAACCCATATAGAAACTATTTGTGGATGGGGCATCAAATGTGTAGGGAGCTGAAGTAAGGTACATCATAATGACAGCAGATGGGCATCGATTATAATATACAATGAAGCTAAGGTTTGCTATAACAAATAACGTAGCAGAACATGAATCGTTGGTGGTAGGATTGACTCTGGCCTTGCAACTTAAAATCCCAAGGATTCAATTTAGCGACTCTCAACTAATGGTGAATCAGATAAAATAGATATATCAAACTAAAGATGCCAAACTAGCTCTATATGTTAACAAGGTGCTAAAATTTCTTTCCTTATTTGAAATTTTTTTCTATACATCAAGTTCTAGGGAAAGATAACTCTCAAGCGGATTCATTAGCAAAATTGGCTAGCTCAAGGAGAGCTCCCGAAACCTGCATCATACCAGTAGGATATCAAGCAAATCCCAACATTGAAGAGGAAACGCCTGAACCAGGGAAGGAACTACTGGTTTTAACTAGATACCATGCCAGGACGCAGGAGGGAAAATGAAGAGAAATTAATGAAGAAATTCCATATGAGAAGCCAAATCATCCAAAGACCAATAATTATTATGATAACACTTGGATGACACCTATTGTAGAATATCTAATTAGTGGGATATTACTGTCTGACAAAATGGAAACTAGGAAAATCAAGCTATAGGCTCTGATTTTCATAATGATGGATGGAATTCTTTATAAGAAAGGATATGCCTTACCTTACTTAAGATGTGTGAGTTTGGAGGATGGGATGAAATTATTGGTGGAAGCACATGAAGGATTTTGCGGAGGCTATTCCAACAGGGTAAAGTTGGCTAAGAAAATAATGAGACAAGGTTTCTATTGGCCTCGAATGCCAGGTCAAGCTATTGAGCCTGTACAGAAATGTGAAAGATGCCAGAAATACTGAAAGATTTCTCATTTACCACAGGGTCAATTAACTCTGATCTCTAGTCCATAGCCCTTCGATATATAGGGAATAGACTTAGTTGGGCCATTACTAATTGCCAAAGCAGGAGCAGAATTGTAACGACCCTAAGTTTTAATTGAATTTAAATTGATAATTAAATGGATTTTTGAATAAAAATCTGTAAAATTTATTATAAACGGAAGCGAGTTTCCCCGATATTCGAATCGAAAATATATTAAGTCATGGATTAGAAAATTTGTATATATTAAATTTGAATATCTAAGTCGTATTTAATAAATAAATGACTTACAAAATGTTGATAGTTAAAACTTTAAAACAAAATATCGTTATACAAAATAAATTTTTGTTAATAGTATTTTCTTTTAAAATAATGTGTATATGATAATAATAAGAAAGATAAAATATAAATATCTTTGGCTTACAAAATAAATAAAGTAGAAATAAAAATAGACACTTGTGTCAAGAATAGAATTTAATCTATAAGTTGAAATTATAACAAATAACTAAAACTAAATATACATGTATATATGAATAAGCTTGTAAAATAAAGAAAAACAAGATAAAGTACTTGGCATTACATGCTAGCCCAACCATATCTCATCAGCCGAGTAAAGTAGTATGTAGGCAAATAGAAGAGTAAACAAAGTACAAAACAAAAGGTACGCACAATTAAACAATACCAAAGCAAAAGGAAATATGCTTGTAAACTAATATGCAGGCAAGAACAAAGTTTAAAAGAAGTAAGGCAAGTATGGTATAAGTGTAGATTTGTACAAGGCAATTAATGCCATTATCTTTAGTACAAAATATATCACATCTCAGCCGAAATGCAAGGCAAGAAACCAGGTGTTTATGTACAAAATAAAGTAAACAAAAGAAAGCAAATCTCTACCTACATCACAAAGATATCACCCTGTACAAACAATAATAATATCACCTGCACACCTCTTTTATTTGTATTGTTCAAACCATACATCATCTGTAACTCATTTATATACATCAATCTCCCATTCCATTTCGTTTACACAAAGCTGATAAAAAGAAATCTAAAGTAATATCATGCAAACATAAACAAAAGCTTCAACTCAAAAAAGAATTAAAGCCTGGAAATCAAAAGCAAAATCAAGAAGCAACTCAACATTCCAGTTTTCCAAAGTAAATCTGCTTCTCTGTTTTCAAACTGTTCCAGGTGAGCAACTTTGTTTTTCCCAGACTCCTTTGTTTTCACCAGTGAGTAAACATATTTTCTTTGAAAATTTAATCATGATAATTAGTTCATGAAGTTTGTGTTGCTATATATTGCAAATAAGAGGATCTGTGATGATTTATGTTATACTGGAAGCTTTGTACTTATGTTCTTCACTGTTTTAAGTCTTTGGGCAAGAAAGGTAGGAAATTTTATAATTCTTCTAGAAGAACATATTAAAACTTAAGATTTTTAAACTAAATGAATTGGTTTACACTCAAAACAATAATCTAAAAATGGTTTAGAGCATGTCAGTGGAACCTGGCTCTTGTATGTTCAAATTTACAGTAAAAGAAATCAATGTGTTAAAATTTGAATATTTAAAATCGTTGATTCGATTCCATATCTTGATTAAACATACCAAAGTAAGATTTTTAAAACAGAAATGATGATTTTTAGATCAGTATACAAGGTGTAGTCCTTAAAGGAATCGAATTTACTTTTGTTTCAATCTCTGTTAGTTCGATAAATTTTAACTGTTGAAATTTGTTGAGGAGTTAGTATGACCATTTTCGAATCTAGGAAAAATATTGAAAAAAATTTCTAATGCAAGGATTTTGGGGACGAGAACGAATTAGGGTTCGAATATTGTTTTCGGGTCGCTGAGGTTTGTGAAGCCGCTGGGAATTGTCTAGGCGATCGAGTTGCTCGGGGTGCTGGGTGAAGATGGACGTGGGGTTGACAAGGTCGAGGCCGAAGTTTCAGAACGTATGATGGCCGGAGTTTTTCAAGCGAGCTGTTGACATGTTTTGTGGAAGGGATGCGCGTGTGTTTCCAGGTTTGGATTTGTGTGCTCGATGGTGATTTCTGGGGATCGGTCACGAGATGATGGTCGGGGAGGGTTGTTGAGTTGTCCCCTGACGTGTTGCGTTCATCGTTGACGAACAGTTGTGGCCAGAGCCACCGTGCATATGCACGATACAGTGATTCGTGACTGGTGAGGGTCGGGGTGTTGTGGGGTTTTTGAACTCGAGTTTTACTCGGGTTAAATTATGTTTTGCTCGAAGTTTTTGTGTTGAGACTCAAAGTAGAAGGGGAGATGGCTCGAAGTAATTGCCGATTGCTCGAGTAGTGTTGTCTCAGTTTTGTTAACCTGGGAGCAAATCTGTTTTTAAACAAATCCTGATGAACATTAAATTGTAAACTAAATTTAACAAAGCCTAAATCCAGATTTAAATTTGATTTTTATAAAATTCTTTTAATAAAAAGTTAAATTTTGAATGAAAAGTTAAATGATTATTTTAAACTTGAAATTGCAAGTTAAAAATGTAGTGTGATTTAAAAAGCTTAAAAATTTAAGTAATTGAATTCAAAGGTTTTCCTTATATAAGTTTCCTATGTAAATATATAATCATTTTGGAACCTTAAATTCAAAAGGAAATGTGGATCTAAATTTAGAAGTGTAAGGTTTAAATACACTTGAATACTAATGAAGTTATTAATAAAGAAATGGATTACCTTAAAAAAAATGATTAAGGTAATTAAGTGATTTAATTAATAAGATAATTAAAGGAAATTAATTAAAGGATAATTGAATAATTAAAGGCTAATTATTAAATAATTTAAGGTTAATTAATTTAATTAATAAATGATTAGAGGATAATCAATCAAATGATTTGAAATTAATTTATGTTAATTAACCACGATTGATGACTTACCTGATTTAAATTAATCAGATAATTAACTGACCTTACCTATGGATGTTTAGATTCTATTGAATGTGAATTGTTTGATATTCTGATATGTTATGCTTTGTGCTATGAATTGTTTTCAGTGTGATCTGTGATGAATGTAATTTATTTATCTGTGATAAATTTATATTATTTATCTGTGAATCTGTGAATGAACGATAAGCGTTATAGATTATACCGCTTATCAATATCGATGTGCTTAAATATGTGATGTGATGATTGATGATGTTGCACTATTGTGTAAAACCCCTGGACCACACCATACACACACAAATATGGATTTCACGAGGAAATCGGTTAAGTCACATATGATTTAAAGTTAATATTTGTGAAATTGTAATTTTAATTTCAATTGATTTTGGAAATGAATTTGGGTTAAATATTAAAAGCTTTTGAAAAGGTGTTTTCAAAGATAAAAGCTATTTTGAATAACTTGGTAAAATTTCCAATTTAAATAATTTAAATTTGAATTTGAATTCAAAATAAGGAATTGAATTCCATGGTTGGAAATTTTAGTTAAAAATGGTATAAATATGTTATATGAAATTAAACCATTTTAAAAGTAAAATTTTGAGAATTTGAACCTAACCCAAGCAAGGTTTTAAATCTCGAATTTCGGTCACGTCTCGTCTCAAAGAATTTAGATAGCTTATCTTGTATCGGGTGAGATCTCGAACGAGATGAGTGCATCTCGGTCGTCCATCTCGGATTTACATCTCGGTTTCTAAAATTCATTTCGGAGTTATCTCGGAGTATATGTCATGTCGAAAATTAGTTTTCATACATCTAAATTTATAACACTAGTCACTACCTTAAGGAAAACACTATGCACTTACCTTGAATATATCACACGCTTATCTTTAGTAATTTAGTATGGAAAAATATCACTTGTATCATGTAAAATAAACAAATAACTAGATTTCATGAATAATGTTCAATATAATATCATATGAGATAAAGTAGACAAGAAACAAACCATAACATATGCACCTTTACTTTGTTTGATCATTCACTTAACTTTCCTACACAATATAATGTCTCATTTCTACCTTTTATGATTTATAGTGCTGCAAGGGAAATCTTAATTTTATAACTTCAAATACAAAAGTCTACAAGTAGAATTAAGATATTCTATGTCTGATTATAGTATTTAATTATTAGCAAACAAAATCTCATTAAGCAACTAATAGCATAGATATTTCAAACAAATGTAGAAAATAGCATACATAGTACAAACAATTTCAAACATTTAGTAATATTATAAGCAAAGCAAAAAAACGATGTACGAATGAACATGTAATCATCAAATGAAATTAATAGATGAAAGAGAATTCCTTTATTGCTTAAAAATAAGCCTTGAGGAAAAAAATTATAGCAACAAAGACTAAATGAAATCAAATTGGGAATCCATTTAGAACATAAAGTTAAATATGTGAAGCCCAAAATTTATAGCCGCAAAAAAATAGGGTTAGGAAAAAAACTCAAGAAAGTGTCGAAAAAAGAAAAATGAAATCGGATGTAAATTAATTTGGATCAAAAACCTAAATGAAAATCATAAAGTGAAATATTTACCATAATCGATGTAGATTTTATCATCTTCTTACACTTGTCACTACCGTAAAATAAGACACGAAGATTAAATGAGATTTATATAAGAAATAAGGGTTAAAAAAGTACAATTAAGAATGCTTAAATTAAGGTAAAGGATGAGCTAGCCCAATACGGAAAAAGAGTTGATTTTTTCCAAAATTCAAAAATTTGGCTGATATCTCGCTGTTAAATCTCGTCCGAGATACCGGACTAGATACTGAAATCTCGTTCGAGATTTGGGTCAGACAAGATTCAAATGAAATTAGTTGTTTCGAATCGCCCAGGCTTGAAAATGAGATCTCACCCGAGATCTCGCCCAAGATGAGCGAGATTTAAAACCTTGAACCCAAGGAACCTTAACTCGTATAAATGAATCATATTTCCTAAAATGAAAACTGTTTGTTCTAAAAGAATAAAAGCTTTCAGATAAGAAATGAAATTCCAGTTTAATTAAAGGAATTTCAAGATTGAATTGAAAAATGGTTTTCTAAGTTATGAATGAATTCTTTTTGAAAGCTATGAATTGAATCTGTTTATTTTTAACAGATTTAAAATGATGATTTGTTTAAACCATCTGAAATGAAATTGTTTTGAAATCTATGAGTTAAATCTTTGATTTAAAGATTTAACTAATTGATCAAATTGAAATAGAAATTAATTTGGAAAATCTGTGAATGAATCTTTTGTTTAAAAGATTAAAGTGTGGAAATTGTTTTAAACCATTGAAGGTTGTTAAAATGAATCTTTTCGTTTAAAAGATTAGAAATGGTAATTTGTTTAATCCATTTAAAAGAAAGGTTTGGGTAATAAGTTGTGACTTAATTGAAATCCCATGTCCATATGTTTTAAATATTTCGCTCACTATTCGGGTTAGTCGGGAAAGGACCTTTGGGTCGTATAACCCATTCCGAATATGTGATACGTCGATATGGATAGCATTTGAAGACCGGTGGTGAAGACCGGATATTTTCGAAAATGAAAGGACAACTCGTCGAATGTCTCTGCATCGACTGGTCCCCGGTATAGAGATTTGATCATCCTTTGTGATGGGAAGTCCGGACATGATTAGAAAATTATCCGGATTTGCAAGGGCTTCGTAAGAAGTGCCTTCGGTTCTGTTTGAACCCGGAACAGACTTGTATGGTTACATGTATGACATTACACTTTGAGATATAAAGCCGATTTCTTTCAAATACATTTCTGTTGGTGGCGGATAATTTATTCTCTTAGCTTAACACCCTTCTCTGAGACGTACGAGCTCAGAGGTTATGTAAATGAAGGTTATCAGCAATATATTCCCAATTTGGTAATGTGACATGCTGAGTGTTGCTGTGTGATGATCATTGTTTGATCATTTGTGATATGATCATTTGTTTGATCATTTATCTTTGTGATCATTGCTTTGATCATCTATTGACCCAAAGCATGGCTTTGTGACAAAGCGTAGCTTTGTGGACGAGACTTCGTCGAACCTCACAACCCGGAAATGGTCGAAACAGGAATGATGCGGCAAGGTTTCAGGGGTAGCTTCCCTAGGGTATGACCATTCCTTCTGGAAAAGGGTAGTATCATAGTATGGAGCCCAGATACTTACTCATGTGGACACACTTTATTTATTATGTGTGATGTTGGTTTAGAGGTGCCTCGTTTAAAGGTCCCAAAGGACCGGGGGTGGCATATCTGAGGTTTTGTATATTCCCTGGGAAGGGGGTAGCCGGCCTTGTTTGGCAGAGAGCAGTTTGTCTCTCGGAGCGTCCCGCCAGAGGCGTTTCCATGTGGCAATGGGAAGTTCCTTGGCCTGACCATTTGTTGGAAAATCCATTCATCCAATACGAGCCTTGTACGGTTTTAGTTGTAGAACCTGCCATCTACTTATGGTGGCGCCCCACTGTTTGGATGGTAGCTATAGTAGGCATAGTTCGAAATGTCTATGTTGGCTAAGATTTATATTCTACTTTCGAAATGTTTTTCCACACTATGCACTAATAATAATATCCAATGATTTGATTTTTGCGTAGTAAGCATCTTTGACTATCATAAGGAGAAATCTCCTCCAATTCTGCGTTTGCATTGTGTGTGTGGCGGGAGGCCTTATGGTAGTTTCATTTTCCGAAAGCATTGCGAATTGACTTTAAAATTCTCTGCTATTTGTTTTTAAAGATAAACTGTTTTTGTTGCTCACACCAGTCCCATGACTGATCCGGAGTTTATTGTTTCTTTCCTAAACTCTGGGTGCTCGAAATTTTTCTACACGAGCAGTCTAGAGTTGGGTTTTTCAGATAGTCAGATTAGTAGATTTTCTGGAGCTAGTTCAGTCCTTGGATATAGACTGCACTTGCTTATCTTTGTGCCTCGTTATTGGGAGTTCGAGCTATTTCTGGATTGGCGTTTTGGAGATGGAGATTATCCGCTGCTGATGTTATCTATTTTCTTTTCCACTGCTATTTCTTGTATCATATCTCTAATGTATATTGATATTCATTGTATCACTCTGTTGTATCAGATATTGTATCAGATATTGTATATCAATGTATTATTCTTTTTCTTCCGCTGTGTTATTTACTTAAGTGTGTTATAAGCTCCGGCGACTCGGATTTGAACGGTCGGATCTACGGCATTCGAGTACGATGTAAAGTATGGATGTCAATTTTCGAACGTGAAAATCCGAGACGTTACAAGAATATGTTGTAGTGGCCATTGACTACTTTACTAAGTGGGTAGAAGCGGAACCACTCCCCAAAATCACTTTTGGGAAAGTGTTTAGATTCGTCATTAAAAACATTTTTACCATATTCGAGATCCCTTATAAGATTATATCTTATAATGGAACACGGTTTGAAAGTGAAGAGTTTTCTCGATTTTTCCATAAGAACGAGATTATCAAAAGCTTTTCCTCCGTAGCACATCTAAAGGCTAATAGATCCATTTAGGCGACAAATAAGACTGTCTTGAAAAAGCGATTGATTAAATCCAAAAGAAATCGGGTAGAAGAATTGTCACTTGTACTCCGAGCCTATCGTAAATCCAATAGAACTACAACGGGTCATACATCTTATTCTCTACCATACGGGTGTGAAGAAATGTTGCCAGTTGAAGTTGAGGTATCCTCGCATCGAAGAATCACATATGCATTTGATCAAGACCAAAAACTGAAGAAAGATTCATTGGATCTAATACATGAGCTAAGAGATTAAGCATCTATTCGGACTGTAGAATATCAGAGGAGAATCTCGAAATACTACAACTCAAAAGTAAAAAAAGATCATTTCAACAAGGAGATTTGGTACTTCAAAGGGTGATGGAAAACACAAGAAATCCTGCAGAGGACCGCTAAAACCAGACTAGGAAGGTCCCCTAATTGTATGCAAAGTAATTCCTTCTGGAGCTTACAAGTTATGTCAACCAGATGGTAATATGGTTCCTAGAACATGGAATGCAGAACACTTGCGACCACATTTTCTCACAATGAATGAATAAAGTACATCGTCCTTAAGAAAAGTCTGCATGGTTAGGAGTTAAATTTTCCTTGAATTTTGGAACTACCTTAAACAATTAAAAGCCTTTGTCCACGCTGAGATGGCTAGGTCAAAGCGCCCCCTGGAAGGAGGTTAGAGTAAGCCTTTATCCGCACCACGCTATGGCCAGGTTAAAGCATCGACAAGCCCTTGATCGCGCCACACCATGGCTATGTCAAGGTGCCCCCTGGAAGGGGGACGGAGTAAGCCCTTGGTCCCACCACATTATGGCCTGTCCAAGGCACCGAACAAGCCTTCAGTCTTGCCACACTATGGCCTGGTTGGAGCACCTCCTGGATGGAGGACGGAGTAAGCACTTGGTCTCGCCACACTATGGCCTGGACAAGGCACCGAACAAGCCTTCGGTCCCACCCATAAGGCCTGGCTGGAGTGCCTCCTGAAGGGAGGTTGGATAACTCCTTGGGTTCTGCTTGTGGATAAGCTAACCAAGCGCATCAGACAACAATGGACTAAGACGTCCAAGCCTGAGAAGGCGCACACCAAACAATGACAACATACGGAGCCTAAAAGATGGCACATGACAAAAGAGTCAAAATCAAGGTCATGATAAATAGAAAGCTCAAATAAGAATCTACAGCCTTCAACTAATTTCCAAAAGAGGATTTTTGGAATTCATTTATCAATACACAAATCTTGGTTACGAGTCTTTAACTATGGATTCCTAGTTTACACTTATACCTAAATTCGGGTTTCGAGTCTCTTACCATCGATTTATGGACTTCATTAAAGCCTGAATCTAGGCTTTGAGGCCTCTATTGTTAAAGACCTCTATTGTGGATTTCCGATCTTCTATTCATTCTTAAGTCAATCTTACTAATATCCGAATCTGGGTTTTGGATCTTCTGCTATTTCCATATGAAAATTTCTGGATTCAAATTATTCATTCCCAAAGGAGAACTTCTAATTTTGTATGACTTATTTCCAGATAATGAACTCTGGACTCTTATTATTAAACAATTGTTCTTGGTCTTCTATCAATTATTTTCAGAAGAGGATTTCTAAAGTTCTATTATTTATTTCCAAATAAGGATTCTTAGTTTCTATGACTTATTTTTAAATGATGATTTCTGGACTTTTATTAGTAGACAATCGCTATCATTGGAAGAAGGTTCTGAATTTCAATTATTAATGTAAGATCGAAACTATATGTCTGGTCTACTATAAATATAAAAAGGTTTTAATTTCTGGATTTCTTTCATTATTACCATAGTTGGATGTTGAGACTTCTATTATTAATGCCCGACAAGAATTTTTGATCTTCAATCATTCTCAACTCTGGATTTCTTATCACTTGTTAACTCCAAATGATCGTCTATAAATCACCATTTTTAGAATTTAGAAGTTTTGTTATTAAATATAATAATAATGTCTTCAATCATATTACGGCCAAATCATTGAACATATTTTGACATAATTTTGAACTAACAATAAGGAATCTTACCTACTTTGTACTTTGTAGGGAAATAAGATCATTAAGGATGGAATAGAGCAAAAAGGAAAGTAATTAGATTTTTGTCCTAAAGAACAAAAGCTTCTTTCATACAAGGGAGCAAAATGTTAACCATAAAACTTACTTAAGGATAAAGGCAAATAAAAGGCCCATAAAGTGTTGAAAGAGATCGCAAGAATTGAAAATAAAGGATTCACCATGATTCAAAAGCAGTGTTTCGAGGGCGTGGAAGTAGCTTTCGAAGGGGTTAGGTAGGTACTACAAACACCTAATGCATATAAAGAGTGAAACAAGAGCTATCGAAGGAGTCGAAAGGGAAGTAAGGCTACCCTTCTACCTCAGTCAATCCTTTCGACACAGTTGATTCTGCATACATGAACGGGTCTTATGTGAGTGAATCACCTTCCAAAGGTATTGAATAACAAGATCGCGCGCATGAACCAAATCTTTTGAAATATTTGGTGTCACCACTGTTAACCTTCCACAAAGAAACATTTCATCAACAATTACCTTTCGAAAGTAAAAATAAGCCTTTCGAAACGGTTGGACCCTTCCGCGGGCATAAAGAAAGCTCCATATGAGGCCAAGTGACCTTGTGCAATGATCCAGTCGTCACCTACTAATTCTTTCAAAACCATTTGAAAGCACTTCCTCACTCATATAAATAATTACTCATCATGGTTAACACCAGACCAAAGCGTCCAAGGGAGGTTTCGAAAGAGAAGGAATTGGGGTTGCTTCTGCTTACATCCAAATAACGCTATAGGGAACCATAACCCTTTCACTAATAAAAGTGCCCCTACCTTTCGAAGGTGTCAAAAGGTTCCAAAAGTACACAAAAGCAGTATTTAAGTATGTGGGAACAATATCCATTGTTAATGCATTGTTAATGAAGGCTAATCCAGGCATAATAAAAGACCCAAACATCCGCCTTCGAAGCTATGGAAGCGGAAGGGTGAAGGCGAAAGGATGGACGTGAAAAGCTGGGAGGAAAGGCCTTTCAACCACTTCGAAAGGATGGATATAAAGGGGAGTCAACCTGCATCTATAAATACGACCCTAGGGGTCCATGTTTGGGACCGAGTTTTGGAATCCTGAAATTTCTTTCTTACTTCATAGAAAAGTCAAAATTCTTGTAACCCTAGAATTTAGGGAAAATTCTCTTACTTATAATTCAATTTTGATAAATAAAAAGGAGTGATTGCATTGATCCAATATTGATTTTGAATCTGAAGAAGATCATTTCAGCCATTAGCTTGACTAATGACCAATTGCACATGATGCTCACTTATTTTCTTAACCTTTTTTTGACTTATGCAATGCTATGAAATCTACTTGGATATTATGATTTCAAATTATATTATCAGCACATCTCATGATATGAAATATAAAATTGACGTGATAATGTTAATCCAGTATTATCAAGTCAATTGAATTTGTATCACTCATCCAAGATAAGATTCCATTGCATATTTAGTTTAAATCATTTTTGTTTTACATCTAGTCTCTTCAAGAGAATAAAGATCCTCTTGATTCGATCGAAAGAAGTTTTGAAAGGACTTGTGTATGATTATAGAAGTTATATTCACTGGGTGGATTCCTTCGAATGGCGCTTGGATACTCCAAAATGTATAACCCCTTTCGAAGGAATTCCAACCATGTCGATAAAATCTATGCTTTCGAAAGGGGTACTCCTTTAAAGGTGCAATGACCCTTTCGACTCACTCAAAAGGGGGTTTCAAATGCATTGATTCCTTCATAATCTTTGCTTCAAAGTGTTGATGAGTTTTCTTGTCAACAATTATCATCATTGAAAGAGTAGCTTTCGAAGACATGCAATCCCTATCATCTCCTTCGAAAGTGGTTTTGGAGGGATTAATTATTCTTTAAATCTGGCTTTGGGGTGTTAACAAAATTTCTTGCTAACAGCCGTTTACATTCGCGTTCATCATTGTATGTCTCTACATCGCAATAGCATATGTTTCCATTTTAAATAGGAACCAATCATCACACACTTTCACTCAATTCGTAACACTATTGTTTACCTCGTCAATAGTTTCCAATCGATATCCAAAACACAGGAGAAATAAGACTGGAATCGATCATTTATTATTTATACGAGTGTGTATACACGCCCAGATGGGCCTGCTCTAATCACAATGTCATGCATTAATTCAACAACACATTTGTATGAGGTGTAGAGTAAATATAAATGGTTGTTGTCACATAAAAGGTAAACAATTAGGAGAACTATAATTAGACAATCAATATATTTATGAGTTAGATGCTTAGTTTTTATTATTCAGTGAATGTATTTTCGAAATGTCATGTGAGTAGCCTTCATACTTATTTTGTAAATGAAACTCAACTTATTTTACTTCGAAATGTCATAGTTTTGCACCAATTCACTATGTAGTTATATATTCTCTCTGAATATAACTTAATAAATATAGAGTAAAATGCCACACAATTTGGATTCAATAAATATATAAAAGTAACCACAAACATTTGTGTTTCAAGCCACTATATGTAAATTGTAACTTCATAATGTGCTCAAAGTTACAGTGTGATAACATACAGATTGAATTGTGTCACAGTGGAGATCGATATAAAAGGAAAGATATATATAAGGCAACATGCTAATATGTTATTAAACTGATGGTTTTTCTGACAAAGATTGGTAGTGATACAAACATGCAGTGATGTTCAAAGGGGAGATAAATTACAGAAAATAGGAGTAACAGGTTTACAGCAAATGAAAATACAAACAGATTCAAGGAAACAGTTTGCAAATAAAATAAAAAAATGGACAAACAAAAGACAGTGCAGCAGTTGTTGAATGAAGTGGTATAACATAGTGGTCAACCATCTGGACGCCTACTTCTTCCTTTTCTTCTTTGAAGTTCTTCCATGGATCTTTTACTTACCACGATCCTTTTTTGAGTTAGCCTGAATAGTACAGTAATATATTAGTAAATTTAGTTATGTGTTATTAGACAATATTGTAATAAGATCAGTACCCCAATGACGATGCCAGGTTGAGCTGTCATTCCAGGTTCATAATAATATACCCCACATAATAATATTTAACAAAAATATAAATAAATCATATCACACAATAACATATCACAGAGTAATGTTTCAGTTGCATTTTGCAACTAAGATGCTCATATGCATTTTCTAAACAAGTACTGCTCAGTTGCATTTTTTAACTGAGCAAGGTTTCAGTTGAAAAATGCAACTGAAGTGCTTCTCGGTTGCAAGATGCAATGGAGGCTCAGTGTTGCTTAGTTGCAAAATGCTTCCGAGGTGATGTTTTAGTTGCATTTTGCAACTGAGTACTGCTTCTGGTGCATTTGCAACTGAGGTGGTGCTTCAGTTGCGTAATGCAGCTGAGGCCGTACTTCAATTGCATAATGCAACAGAGCAAGCTTTCAGTTTCAAAATGTGATTGAGGTGCTGCTCAGTTGCATTTTGTAACTAAAACCTTTCTAATGCAACTAAGCAAGGTTTCAGCTGCATTTTGCAACTGAAGTTCTCAGTTTCTTTTTGGAACTGAGCATTGCTTAGTTGCATTTTGTAATGCAACTAAGTTACACTCAGTTGCAGTGCAGAGTTGCACTCCAACTGAGTGCCACTTGCGCTGCAGCTGTGCAGCCGAATTGGAAAGTCTGATATTGTGAAATGTCAATTAACAAACAGGGTGTTGATTATTTGAGTCGATTAATGTAACACATTTTCTTTGGATATTATATGCAGAGGTACATGCAGCAGCATGATGATATATAGTTATCTACATTTGGCATGGGTACGTATATATGCCATTTATCATCTTCTTTTTTGCCTATTTTTTAAAGACAACATTATAGCTCTTAGAATTTATAGGGTGCGTTAATTTGATCTGCATATTACAATTTAGACTAAACATATTCATATATTTTAGTACAATTTATTTCAGCAATTGGCACAGTCGTTACCATGTTGAAGATTCTGAAAAACATGGCCTTGCTACTGAGAAGAGCAAGGTTGGTAAATGGGCATCAACACTTTTGCTTGCAGTGCTTCCTGGAATGACAGCTTTTCATGGGCCTCGGCTTCCTAGTTAGACATAATAATTTCCATGCATAATAACTTTTGGCCAACATCAATTCAGAATAAGATACTTCTTAGACATAATAATGATGATGGTATAAAACTCATTATTATTGTATTCACATCCATCTACAACATCATTGGTAGCTGTGCATCTAATCACTGTTATTTTTAGCCAACATCGTTTAAAATAGCAAAATTAAATGTGGTGATCTTTTGAAAAATATTTACCTTGTTTTTTGGAGAAACATTTGTTTCACCTGCAGAAGTCCTACAGAATGAGCTATTTAATGCAGAAGTAGTAGGCGAAATGCAGTAATCTTCATATAGCATAGAGTTTCCAGACTTAAGTGGATAAGGGTGCATCAGATTTCGTTTTGGCCTTGGAGGAGGAATCTGTATCTGGTTTGCATTTTTTGATTCTTTTGCAACCTATTTAGATAAAATGAATTATGAAAATTAATCTGTGGTCAGTCAATGTCGATTATCTAAGTTTTATATTCCATTTAAACGAAAGTCCATGTTTTAAATTCTAAACAAACTATAAGGTATACATATGCTAATATCATTAAAGTAATATCACAAAATTTATTTATAGCTGATTTGACTTGGCATGGGCACTGAGATGGTGAGATGTATTATTGTTTCTGTGATCCATCCTTTATGATGGAGAGAGAGAAAGAGCAAGTTTCTTTTCTGCTTCAGTTGTATCTCTATGTTGCCTTCAGTTCTTGTCCTTGTATGGGATCATGTTGTCAGTGCTTAAGGCTATCATAAGATGTAATGAATTTCAGACATACTCAGGTGTGAATATATGCCCGTAAATTAGTATATGTTTTCTCAAAGAGATGGATGCTTATTTTGTTGCCGAGGCTGCCACAGAAATGCAAATGTAATTTATTAGCTAATATTGTTGACTGTTGTTAAAGACATAGTTAGAAGTACTAAATACCACTATTGTGTCTTATGGCAGCCGTTGCGAGAATTTTGTTTAGAGCGCTGTTTCTTAAAAATTGTAATTGGTCAGTACATGTTTTCAACTAAATTATTTAGTTGAGTTTAGAAGCTTAATTACAACAATTAAAATTTGACATTTAAAATATTTAAAGCTGATTTGATAAAATTTGGCATTTAGCTATAAATAATGAGCATTGGTTATATTATTTCCCTAAATTTATTTCCAACTTTAGAAAAAAATTCTTATATTTCTCTGTAATATTAACTTCTTCCCATTTTTCTGCATTTGTTACATTATTCCTTAAAATTATTTCCAAATTTAGAAAAAATATCTTATATTTCTCCCTAATATTTACGTCTTCCCATTTTTCACCTCATGAATTCTAGTACAAATTAAAATTATAATATCCTTCCATCTTAATCAAATATAACTATAAATTTATACATTAAATAAACTTGAAGCAAAATTTGAAACTCGGTGTACATATCTCAGAATTTTAAGAAACAAATTATACAATACCATATCTGTTTGTTTTTAAGTCATATATTGCGGTCATATATAAATCAAATTCCACATGTCTTATCCAAGGAGACATAGGTGGAAACATATTTTGCTACTCAATCAACTTATGTTTATGCAGAAAACGTAAATTTTGGATCTACCATGCCTTTTGTTTTATTTCTTATTTAAGTTCATAACCAATTAATAATTATATATATTTAAATGTGCAAAATAAAAATGACCCAAAATGGAGAACATCCATATATGAAAATACTACTTGTACATGAAAAATACAACTCGTTAGCATGTAAGAAAATGCAATGGGTAACATATAAACATTGTGCATGGAATATGTCATAAAAAAAGGATAGAGTGGCATTTAATGAGCAGTCGGTTTTCAAAGATAAATGCATCAGATGATTAAAAATGAAATATAACTGCAAAGATTATCGAGAGAGTTAAGGATAACCAAAGGTGATTACCTCATGTTAAATTATTAGTAAATACAAAATTTAATTTAAACTCTTCTACCACGCCTTAATAAATGCAATCAAAAAACATTCTACAGGTTGACATTCATGATACAACGTAACTATAAGATATAGAATCCCAAACAAACAGAACTATGCTTCAAAAGAAGTGATGTAAACTACCACATATTCAACTATCAGTGGTAGAGCTAGAAAAAAAATTCACATGGGCACTTTACAAAATTTACATTTAATATTCACGGGCGAAACATTTCATTCGGTAAAGAATAAATATTGAACGTAATGTAATGATATATGATTTTGTACTTTTGCATGCAGCTTTTTTCAATGTCATATTTAACATTCATTATGTCCACTACTCTTTTCTCATCGGGAAAATACTTTCCAGTAATAGTAGTAACTATACAACAAATTCATAGTTTTTGCACTTGAGAGCGAAGAAAAAATGCATACACAAAATTTGATATCTGTAAATATTTGTTGGTAGATTTTTTAAATAGAGTAACAATCATATATTTAAATGACGTTATACATTTTATCCTACGAATTCCAAAAATTCAAGTAATGATCATATAACTTAAGCTTTATTAAATATACAAACTTCAAAGAGTTATCGAGAGAGTTAAGGGTAACCAAAGGTGATTACGTCATATTAATAAATACAAATTTTAATTTAAACTCTTAGACCACACCACCACTACCATTGAATCTAACTTAAAATTTATTTTTTCTATTAATTTTTCTGCCTTTAACTTTGAATTTGTACAACCCAACTTAATTTCCCTACCAACGACAAAAGCAAGACAACCTTCAAGGCAACATTATCTCTCATTAAAGAAACATTTCGAGGAAGTATATTATAAAATGCAAAAATGATGTTTTTCTGGACTTTCTCAACAATTGTAAGAAGAGCTACAAAAATTGAAGATATTATAAGCTTTATTAAGTTTTATATGTCTGGAAAGTACTTTTTCTGTCTATATATGGGTTGTTTTACAGTGTTATAAACAGAATCAGGTTGGTCTAAAAAGTATTTTTCATATATTTTAGTGCATTTTATTGTTCATTTAGGCTTCTCATTAGAGCTGGAACTATGGATGACCTGAGATGTATATATATACACAACCCCATCTATGATATATGATGTCTCAGATTTAATTAGTTTTATTTACTGCACAAAACCTCTATTTTTGATATAATACACCATAAAAACAATCATTTTTATATGTCACTTTAATTGACAAATGGCTCTTTCATCCTTGATGTACAAAGTTAATGAATAGTTACAATTAAAGGAGCACGGTCTACATGTCAATCTAATCTAACCTCTTTAAAATTTAATCAAACAACAATAAGAATAATTACATAGAAAAGCAACAAAACTAACCTAATTTCCTTGATATTTTATTATGTCAATGACATCCCTGAGGTATAGGTTAATGCTCATTCAATGATTTACTCTATTAACTAAAAAAAAATTAAATAATAGTAATAGTCAAAACATCATAAGTAAGCACCAACCTCCTCAGTATCTTCCATCCCTAGAATCAGATTCGTCGGCCGAACTTGTAATTCACGGTCGACACCATTTCCCCTACATCGAGCCTTCCCTGCCTAAATCAATCCTTTCGAGCTCGAGCACTTATGTCGTGCCTTAAGTTCAGCTATCGTAGTTTAATGAAGTAACCATTGTCGATAATCGGTAATCGACAATCAAAGTTGGAGAAATTAGTGGATCTGGAAGGGGAGGGAATTGATTTAGTTAATTTTGTACTCGATGAACCAAGAAAAACAAAATAGGAGATAAATCGAATGATGGTGGCGATAAATCGAATTGAGTATTTGAAGAACTAAATTGGAAATCTGAATGAATTGGGGAAGAAATCAAATCGGGAGCGGCAATAGGAGGTACACGTTTACGCGTGATAGTGAAACGCGGAGGGCATTTTGGGTAATTCAAAAAGACACGGTTGAAATAGTGGACTGAATTTACATTATTAGTAGTAGAGATAGGCCTTTCTAGGTCCACATTCAAGCTAAGCCTAAAATAGACCATTGGTGCCTTGGTTATACCTACCGATGGACGAATGCTCATAATTCCTAGCAGTTGCTAAGTTGTGGAAATTGGTGGTTTTCGTCATCGTCTGGATCACCCACTTGTGTCACAACTCCGTATAGCATCTTTATTTGTATCAGTATCTATCCTTATCCAGATCCATGTCTGTACTCGTACCCATGTCCATATTCATATATGTATACACCTGTATCACAAACATCTACCTGCGTCAGAGGGCCGTTCACGTTCGTGTTCATCATCGTATTTTTCTGCATCGCAATAACATATGTTTCCATTTCAAATGGCAACCAATCATCACACACTTTCACTCAATTTGTAACACTATCATTTACCTCATCAATAGTTTCTTATTGCCTTCCAAAACATAAGAGAAATAAGACTTGAATCGATCCTTTGTTATTTATATAGGCCCTTCTGGGTCCAGATTTAATCTAAGTCCAAACAGGTCACTAGTGCCCTATTATATCCACCGGTGGAGTGGTGCTCATAATTCCTAGCAGTTTGCTAGGTTGTGGAAATTGATGTTTTTGTCTTGATTCCGCCTCCAACTGCATCCGTCCCACCTTCAATCACCTGAGAATTTGCCTAGAACCTAGCCATACGTTTTTATGTTCATTTTATCACTTTATTTCGTCAATTCAGGTGTAAGTTCATCAAATTTACATATTTATTTAAAAATTTAATTATACTTTATTGTAGTAAGTGAATTCCATCCTAAATACCCATTTAATCCAACTTTCACTTTTGATAAATGTTTGTCTACTCTAAATTAGCCAACATATCATTATTAAAGGATCATGTTTGTATTATATAAGGAAAAAAGGATGAATCACTCACCCATGATGCTCTCCACCACCTAGATCTTCGCTGTCTAACCAATTACTTTTCCATGCTTCAGAGTTTTGCCTCCAAATCATTTTATGTTCATAGTCACCTTTGATAGATGCGCATCACATTTGGTTTCGTGAATTTTCGTTGAATTTTGAGGGAGATATTAAAGGTTGATCGTTGGTATCTTGAGAGAGGAAGATGAAGAAGGATAAGTGTGGTCGATTTCTCAAACTAAAATTTAGTTGACTTTACTTTTAACTAAAAGGAGGGAAAAAGGTAACCATCCGCTCTAATTCAAAAAATAATAATCTTAAGTCTTAGGTCCATTCAATCTGATACTGTTTCGCCCATAATTCCTTCATAAGAACTCCAAATGAGGCAACCCAAATACCGCGTGACTTAAAAAACGAGATGGCCGTAATGGCACTTGTTTCGTCAGCAAATTCCAAAGTTGAAAAAATGATCATTTGCTTCCACCTTATTTTTAATTTAGTTTATTAACACATTGAACTAAATTATTTTCATGTCATTTTACTATTGATATCGTTTTAAAATATTTACCAGTTTTCCAAAACATTATGTTGTTAGTGTCATCTCTTCATTCCCCTATTCAATTTTAGTTTCTGCATTTTTTTCTCCATTTTCGTTATTAGTACTTTCTTTGTGAATTTCTTTATATTTCTATCTATCCTCACTTTCATTTTCATTATCGGTACATTCTTTTTTGAATTTCTTCTTCGTTTTTCCCTTTATTCTCACTTCCTTTTTTAGTCTTCTTTCACTCTGTTTTTCTTTGGCTTTACTCTTGTCATCCTTCGTTTTTGCGGTTTTTTACAAAACACAGCTTCATGTTTATGCTCAAGGTCAACATTTTTCCTTCTTATACGTCCTTTCATCCCTTGTACTATTGAACTCAGAGTTTTCTTTTGAAGCCTTGAACATTTTCTTTGTGTTTTTTTATTCAATTTCTTAATTTTATGTTTTTTGTTCTTCATGTATCATTTGAGTTTGTTGAGAGATATTTAAATCAAAGGAACTGAATTTCTTGTTCTATTTCTTTGTGTTCCTCTTTTTTTTTCTTGTTTCTTTTCAAATTTTTGGTTTTTTTATTCCAAGAGTATCATGTTAGTTTTCATTTTTTGTATAATTTATTCTTCCTTGTTTTTTTGTGCTCTTTCTTTTCATAGTTCTTTTTTACTGTTCTTGACCTTTCGTTCTAAATCTTTGGTGTATTGTTGGAGAGTCTAAATTTGATTTTCTACCTATGGTTCTAAGGTTTAGTTTTTATTTTTATCTAGCTCTTTATTTGCTTGTAGATTTGTATTTTTGGTTTTTGGTTCCTCAAGCAGTGATTTCTCTATTTCGGTTATGTTTTTTATATCCGTAATAATCTGTATAATAGTAAAATTATATGTCAAATTTTAAATTAAAGTTAATATTTAATATGGTAATCCTAATTATAATTAGCATTTTAGTTAATGTAATATTCTAGCATAATAGTAAATTACAATGCTATCATAAATTAGCATTATGTATAAATTATGTGTTATACTAGATTATCACATTATAATGCTAAAATAATTTATCATTTTTATTCAACATTCTTATGCTGATGTTACTAGCAAGTACAATGATATAATTATTTTGCAATCTATTATTACTATGTACGATGTCAAATTTTATATGCTAATGATAATACATATTAGCATTTCAAAGCAAGTGTTTTTTCTAGCATAGTAGTAGATGACTATGTTATATTAAGTTAGTACGTTGTATTCATTATGTATTATGAAAGTGCACTGGGATCTAGTACAATATAGCTAAGTTGTGTATACAAGTATATGTGCAATATCAAGTAAAATAACAGAATAAATAGTAAAGTAAAGTTAGAAATAATCACACCAGATTTTTTATACTGGTTCGGACCTCCCGTCCTATATCCAGTCCTAAAGTTCCCCTTTTGAATTTCCACTAACCAATATACCATCTTTTAGCCTAGAGGAATAGGCGATACAGCAATTTTTTAACTTGACATACTCGTGTTCCTTCAATACTGGTTTTGATTGATAGTAAAGTACTTCCTATAATCTCCTTGATGATTTAAGATGCATGCATCATGATTACGGAAGTATAAATAATGATTCTTGAGTGAAATAGAATAGTCTAAGAGCAAAGAGTATTCAAGAAAAGAATTGAAGAGAGAAAGTTGTAAATCATTTATAAATGTTTGACCATATTTACAGATGTCAAAGAGTTGCATAGAAGAGTTGCAATCATTCAGAGAAGTCATTACTCTTTGAAGAGAAGCACCGAACGATCATAGCTATTTGAAGTGTCTTTTCAGAAATTAGCTTTTACAAAGTATTCAGTCGATTGAGAAATAGACGTCAGACTACTAAATATGAACATTAGAAGACATGACTAGATTTAGTGATGTGAATAAAATGGAAATATTTACTGGTTTAGTCGACCAGAATTATTTTCAATCAATTGCCCTCAGTCGACTGAAAATAATTTCAATTGACTGAACCTATAGAAAATTAAATTTATATTGTCGGTCTTGTTTAATTCAACGTTTAGCTCTTGAAATTCTTGTATGCAAATAGGATGCGCGCGCACATATGAACCATCTAGAGGATATTACATATAAATCTAGGACCAAATACATACATTTTACTAGATGATCCATATATTATTGACTTTTGATATGTCGATGATATGTTGGCTATTCTCCTTGATTCTTTGATTCAATATCTCCTAATACCTGCACAATATAATATTATATATATATAGTTGTCATCATTAAATCATACAAACAAGGTTATACCATATTATACTAGATTATTACACGATAATGCTAAAATAATATAGCATTTTATCCAATGTGCTTATGATAAAGTTGTTAGACTTTAGAATGCTATATTATTTAGCATTTTATACTTGCTAGTTATGATGTCAAAACTTGATATGCTAATGCTAAAATAGGTTAGCATATCATCCAAGGTGTTTTTCCTAGCACAACAGTATAAATTATTATAATGAATGAACATTATTAAACTATGCAGTCTATAAGTACTTTTTTGCTCTCCATGTGCTTCAATTCATCTTTTAATATAACATTCTTCAGAACGCTAATATCCCATACTCCAGTTTTTGGCATATCATTGGAATAAGCTGGATATGGTACAAATTATGTCAACATGCTCATAAAGAAGAAACTGCAAAGTAAAAAATTTGTTGTTAAAATATAATGTACAACATGGATAATATAAACACAATAAAAGTTTACAAAGTTTATGTTTTGTGCTTACCAGTGGGAACAAAGAGCATCCATGCATATTCCTCGGCTTTGTTTTAAAAACTTTTAATGCTTGTACCAAAAATAATGAATAGATAATAGCCATGAGACTTTTGTTATTTTTCCTCATCTACTATATATGAAACATACCCCTAAGGGTAAATATCGTTGATTGTCTAGGAAGAAGAAAATTATCGTTGTAATAAGTATAAGTAGTTTTGGTAGATCATTTTCATTTTGAGTTTCATTTGATTCAATTTGATTATTTATCCCTGCAATTGTATTATCTTTTGTTATGTACTCAACATTTCTATAGTTTCTTCAAACAAATTCTTCACAATTATCTGGTACTCCTTGTAAAGACAATTTTTGTAGTATAAATATATATTTTTTTCTGAAAAAAATATAAGAAATATCTTGTCCTATTATTTTTAATGTTTTCCTCAATTTTGAAAGATTTATCTTTTATAGAAAATTTTTCGATTATATCATCTATAATGCTTGATCATTTGGTAAATTTACTTGTAGTCAAATATCTGAAAGTAAAACATCCATAAAATTTTTAGGAGGAATTTGGTTGAATAATTCCATCTAATTTAATGCCAATCATTTTCTTTTTCTTATTTTTAAATTTTTTTGCCATGGCCGTTAGACTGCATCTATAATTATTTTTGCCTTGCTCCTTTTTCAAAGAATTTCATTTTGTATTCTTTGTTGTTGTGCTTTTTCAATACTACACAAATTATAGTGTAAAAATTATGTAATGTTATAGAAATTAAATAAATTCAATATTGAAATATCATCCACTGTATTGAACACATACTAGTCTACTTCTAAAGTGCACTATTATATATATATGTGTGTGTGTGTGTGTGTGTGTGTGTGTGATTTTGTAAATATATATCCAACTATCATTTTACGTAAGAAATGGATGCTATTTTTTCAATAATAGTTTATGCTATATTTAGCTATCATTCTTTATATGCAATGCACGCCACCGTATTTCAAAATTTCAAATACTACTTTCAGCTATCATTCTGCATGTGCAATGCATGCTACTGCATTTAGAAATTCAAATGCTATATTTAGCTATCATTCTTCGTATATAATGCATGACATTGTAATTCAAAATTTCAAATGCTATATGCATCAATAATTCTTTATATGCATCGCCTGCTGCTGTATTTCAAGAATTATAATGCCATGTTCATTTGTCATTCTTCATTTCCAACATATGCTACTGTATGTCAAAAATTATGATGTTATATCCACTTATTATTCTTCATATGCAACACATGCTATTACATTTCAAAAATTAAAATGTTATATTGAACTATCATTCTTCATCTACAATGCATGTTATTATATTTTAAAATTTTAAATGTTATATCCAACTATCATTCTTTATGTGCAATGCATGGTACTATATTCAAAATTTCAAATGCTATATTCACCTATTACCCTTCATATGCAATGCATGATATTGTAATTTAAAAAAATTATATCGTTATATCCATTAATCATTTTGCATATGCAATTCATGGAACTGTATCGATCATTTTTCATATGTAATGTATGGTGTTTTATTCAAAATTCAAATCCTATATCCATGTATCATTTTTCATATGAATGCATGCTACTGTACTTTAAAAATTCAAATTCTGAATTCATTAATCATTTTTCATATGCTATGTGTGCTATTATACTTCAAAAATTAAAATGCTACATTATGTATCATTATTCATATGTAATACACATTATTGTATTTCAAATGCTATATCTGACTATCATTCTTTATATACAATGTATGCTATTATGTTTTAAAAATTAAAATGCTGTATGCATCTATCATTCTTCATATGCAATGCACGCTATTGTATTTCAAATATTAAAATTCTGTATATGTCTATCATTCTTCGTATGCAATGCATGCTGTTGTATTTCAAAAATTCAATTATTATATCCTATTATCATTTTTCATATACAACGCATGCTACCGTGTTTTAAAAATTCAATTGCTATATTCACCTATCATTCTTCATATGCAACATATGTTAATATACTTTAAAAATACAAATGCTATATTCAACTATCATTTTTCATATTCAGTGGCCCTAGTGCACTTCTAAAGATAAAAATATATAACTATCATTCTGCATATTCAATTTATGGTACTACATTTTAAAAAAGTCTATATTGAACTACCAATTTATATATTCAATGGGTATTTTTGCATTATTGAAACATAGATGCTACTTTCAAGTATGATTTTGCATTGTCAATGTATGCTACATTACTTAAAAAATGAATATGATAAATTCAAGTTCATTATGCATAATCAGCGTATGTTACCGCATTTGAAAAATAAAAATGCTATGTTCAACTATCATGTGCACATTCAACACATGATAATACTTTTGAAAATATAAATGCTTTATTCAACTATCATCATGTATATTTAACACATGCAACTGCAATGCAAAATTATAAATTCAATGTTCAACTTCCATCTTTATAGTAAGTGCAAGTTACGATAATCTAAAAGTACAAATACTATTCAACTATCATTATTCATATTCAATGCATGTAACGACCCGATATTTTGGACCATTCGCATCCATTATAAGTGTATAGGTAGACACTCATGCCGGAATTGAATTGTTCAAAATACCGCGTTGTTAATTTAAATTTGGCAAAACTGAACATATACAGTAAATAAATATAATCACAGATCACAGACACAGAGTAATAAATGCAGCGGAAAATAAAAGAGATAGTAGTTTATGAAGCTACTATATAAATGTATAAGTTACATCAGAGTTAGAACAGATACAACAGAAGAGTAATACAATACATCAGACACAAATCAGAATACATCACTGGAATCATCGAATACTGAAAGCAGAACAGATGGCTGGATCTTCAAGCAAAGCTCCAACTTCAAAGGTGAGTCGAATACTGGTACACTCAGTCTGACCCGAGCGTAAAGCAATAACACAAGACACTCGAGTCAGGATTAACATTCTTATATTAATAAATCCAACTCAAGTGAAATAGCAATTGAAATACAAGTAACTCAAAGGATGTTTGGAATAACCATCCTTTAAGGATCCGTTAAACTATCTACTATGTAGTAGTGTACGCTAAGTAGATAATGTCTATCAGTAATAATAAGATATCAAAATAGTGTTAAGTCATGGCCCATTCCACCCTTAACACATTTTTATTCCCAAAAGCATATACAAGACCGTAGTTTCCCCAAAACCGGAAGTCACCAGAGGGCAATCCATATACTAAAGGTACAAACCAAAATTGTAGTGGTCGCGAATAAAGGGATACAAGTATGACAAGGCACATGAGGCAATACCCAAGGTAGTGATACTACCGTTCGCCTGATCCGGATGGGTGAGAACGCAACGCCACAGCGCCCGCAACACCGTGAAACAACACTTCCAAAATCAAGGGTGCACCAATCGACAACAAGTAATGAGTAGTTCGAAGAAGTGTGTTCACTTGAGGTAGCTAATCCTCCATTGGCCCGGCACGGCTCCTGTTTTAGTCATTTCCAATTTGACACAAGTGTCAAGGCTATCCATTATCATTCTCTTTCTTCAGTCATCACGTACATCATTCCAACCACTTCATTCTGGATCATCACTCCGCGTATAGTTATTAAAGTGGTTTTCGGTTTAAACAGAGAGTATGTCCATAACCGACTTCGGTCTCTTTAATAACTTTCGTAATTATTCCACCGATTGGTTGTTTGTTTATTTCAAAACCAAATCAATTTCAATTTTAAATAGAATTCGTAAATCAACATTTCATTTGTCTTTCTAAAACAATTTCCATAATTTACGTTTCAAAACTTCCAAATTCACAATTTCAAAATCTTATAATTCAATTTCAATTTCTATTTAAAGCAATTCAAATATTGATTCAAATTCGTATATAAGTTTCATTCCGAAATTTATTTAAATTAATTTAATTTACCATTCAAATCAACTTAAACTCATTTATCGATTTCATTCAATATTCGTTAAGTTACTTTATCATTCAAAACAATTTCTATAAAATTTCCAATTCATCAAATCAATTTCTTAAGTTCAACTTCATTAAATCAAAACTTACAATTTTGAATTAAATTAAATTCGTCAAATCAATTCTTTCAATTACAAGTCTTACATTAATTCCAATAAAATATCACATTTTCATTTCTTGTTAAAGAAATTCCATTTCACTTATTTACTTTCTTAAATAATTTTCCAAAAACTTACTTAATCAGAAAACTCAATTTCAATTATTTACGAGGTAAAATTCACTTATTCAAAGGTTCAATTTTACTTATTAAAGAATTCAATTCAATTTAATCATTAAATAATTCAATCTTATTTAATTATTAAATAATTCAAAACTTAATTATTAAATAATTTCAAAGTTTAATAATTTCAAACTTAATTATAATTTCAAACTTAATTATTAAATCATTTCAAAGTTTAATAATTTCAAACTTAATTATAATTTCAAACTTAATTCAATAATTTCTCACATTAAATAACATTCTTTCATCAATTACATTGTTAATATTTTGTTTCAGATTATTATATATTAACATTTTCCTTTCATTAAAATTCAAATTTCAACTTCATTTCAAAACCATATTATTTATTCAAATTAAATCTTCAATTTATTTTCAAATCAAATTATTGACCAATCGGGTTTTATTTAATTCTCTATCCTAGGCCAAAGTTCAATTTGGGTATTTATCATTTCAACCCGATTCCAATTCAATTCAAAATCAAAACATAACAAAGGGAACTTGTAGTGTGATAACTGGGATGGTGTCAAAGTAAATAAACAAGCAATAACAACAACAATAACAATCCAATAATCAATTCAAAAATCCCGAAATAATCGTATTAATTCGCATTGTTATTTGTATGAATTAATATAATTATTTCTAGAATCTACACTATCATTTCATGTAGATTAAAGATTATTACATTACGGTTTTTCACTTGTCATCTATTTACAATTTCATACATCATCAATTTAACAACATACATTCAGTGGTTCAAAATGTAATTAAACAAATCCTACGTGTCAATAAATTCAACAGTTAAAGGGGTCATATTATACAAATGTCAGTTAATCAAATTTAACATTTAATTATCCTATATCAAGTTCAATTTCATACTATTTATCATTTTAACATTAACAATTTATCGTCCAATATAAACATCAACAATCAATCAATTATCAACCAAACTATATTATCATCGCATAAATAATTAACAGATAATGGTGTTAGATGTCACAGGTGAACTGATACAGGTAATAGCATATATAACAGTGTCATTAACTAATAGCAGCATATTTCAATTGTTGTTTCAATTGAAATCAAATCTAATAAATAAAAGAACGTTAATCGTGAGTGAGTGCTCACCTTTCGGGGCTAGAGAGAATAGACAACAGAGCAAGCTACGAATTCCAAAACAGAATGAGATGGCTACGAATTCGATGAAGAAAGCCGGCACGACGAACAAAAGCTGATAAACGGGAATTGACGAAATCAAATCAGAATCAATTAGATAGAAACAGAATATATATATATATATATATAAATTTCTAAAGAGAAGATCCAAATATCAATATTTATTATAGAATTAACCTATAAATTTGATTTAAACTATATATATAACTTATATCAATATGTAAACTAATGTTTTATATCCATACCTAGACAAAACATACTACATAAACTTTTTTTTTCTTTTTATGACATCTCTTATACATTACCTTTTCCAAACTATATACATATTCAACTAAACCCATGTGAAGATAAACTAACATGTA
This sequence comes from Allium fistulosum, assembly GCA_030737815.1. NCBI lineage: Eukaryota > Viridiplantae > Streptophyta > Magnoliopsida > Asparagales > Amaryllidaceae > Allium > Allium fistulosum. The sequence goes on along the minus strand of CM060904.1, from coordinate 168,823,545 downwards.
TACATACATATATACTTAACAGACTGTAACATATTTTTCTTTTCTTTATAAACTAACAAAATGTATAACAGTAAACCGACATACTATAAAACCAGATTCCAAAATAGATAACTTATCACACATGATATAAACAGCTATACATAAAACTAAATACGTATATATATATATATATAAAAACTAAAACTGAAGCACATACAAACTGTTGTAACTATATATACATTCCAACATATAGAACTGTTGTAACTATTCGAAAATATATGTTTATATATAATCGAAATATATACTTGTAGATAAAAACAAATATTTAACATATTATACACCATAAACTTACACATAATATATATAGGCATACTATTATAATAAAACACGTAGTACTATACCAACCGATAATGTATATATATTATATACTGACAACATTAAAACTAAAAAAAACTTTTATCCATCAGTACACAGAACTGTTCTAAAATTTATATACATATAAATTTTTCTAACAGATTATAACTATAGCCGAACAACAATCATGTATATATACAACTATATAAACTGTAACCTTTTTAACATATCATATTTTAGACGGTGAGGAATTATTTCCAAAACAGAGATATATACTTATATCAACTATATCTTTATACAGCAGAACAGATAGCTTAGGTACACTATATACTACATATATAAACAAAACAGAATTCATGCCTACGCATATATATATATATGAAAATACATCAGAGAATATAGTTTATAATATAGAAAATATATTGATAAACTTTTACATTACACGAAACTGTCTCAGGAATATATATAAAACCATATAGACTTATATAAATTCATATAAAATCAACAGATTTGCAAATCCGTTATAAACATCTATAGATATATGTACTCTATATTTTTAAAACTCCAAAAAAAATCAATATGCCATCCCTTTATTAGTTCCCTGGCAACAACAGAACCCTATATACACAACATACTTTATATTACATTTTTGAAAACCTGTACTATGCGAAGTATACTCACTGACATATTACATAATTTATAAATCTAACATATATATACAACTGGCAGGTTATAAACTAATCTTATATGTAATATATATATATAAAATCTTATATAAAAATAGACTAACACGTTGAACCATAACCGTATATACTTAAACTTGTATTATATCTCAAACACGAAATGTTCAAATACCTAAGAATCAAGAACAAACCGAGCTAGAAAAGAACGCCTGCTCCCAGGTCTGGCGGCGTGCGTCGCGAGGTGGTGCCGGCTTCAAGACGAGGACCTAGGGCGAGCTCGGCTACTGTGGGGAAGGTGGAACACGGTGATCGTTCGGCAGCAGAAAAGGAGAAGGAATGAGGAGGTTTGCGTCAGTGAAGTTTGTCGGAAGTGATGTTGAGGAGATGCAGGCGAGGCTCGGTGGAGGTGCAGGCAGCGGAGAAGTGGTGGTGGGACAGCCACTGGAGGAAGGTGGATGAAGTGCGTGGTGGTGCTCGACGTGATGTGTCGGCCGAGAGAGAAGCTTTGGGGCGAGCAAGGAGAAGGCGGAGTACTTGGTGGATGCACGGGAACGATGCTGGTGTGGCCGGAGGAAGCATGTCTTTGGCCATGGTGGTGATGTGTTTATGGTGAAAGGGATGTGAAAGATGGAGGTAAAGGTAGAGAGAGGAGGGAGCAGGCATAAAGAGGAGAGTTTGAGGGAAAATGAGCAGGCAAGGTTTTGTTGGGCAAAATAACACGCTTTGTATTATTTTCTTTTCTCTTTTCAAAAAAATGAACAGAGCAACAAAGTTGAAATACAAAGAGACGAAGGACCATCATATTTTGAAACCTTGAGAATATGAAAAGTAAGTGTTTGAATTCAAGGCAGCAATTTAGAGCTGATGACCGTTTGATTTGAATGGTGGAATATTGAAAGTTAGCAAGGACCAAAAGGCACTGAAATGTTACGGATACGGTTACTGACGTTACGCAAAGTGCAATGTACATTGGACTCCGAGTTTGACAATCGAATATACCGTAGAGATCAGCACGAAGAGACGATCAAAACGGTATACGGATATCAGTGGTACGATTGAATTATAAAAATTTGAAATTTTCTACTGACGGAAAATGCAAGAAAAACGCCAAAAATAAGATCGACGGAGCCAAAGATGTCCGAATTTGGAAAAACGACAAATTGACATCTTGCTCAGAAGATGGTTTAGAATTTTTCTATGTAAAAATATTTAGTTTTCGAAAATATTTTATTTTCATCGCTTTTTAACTGATTAAATTGAAGTGAATTTACACGCGAAATAAACTTTCATATTTTCGGATGAAAATTTACCAGTTGCTATGTTTAACTAGACGCATTCCAAATATCAAATTTATATTTCAAAATTTTATCGTTTAAAAATTTCACAAAATTTCAACTAATTACGTTATTAAAACAGTTGGAATTTACGGGTCGTTACACTCTCCCCCACTCAAAACTTTTCGTCCCCGAAAAGGAACGAGGTAGGAGAATAGAAACAACCAGAAAGAAAAACAGATTTGAAATACAAAATAACAATTAATTTAAACCATATAAATTCAAATTTAAATTAATTGATATTCAATAATTGATTTGATCCATTTGATTTCACTAAAATCAATCTCACTATTTCTAAGTTCATTATCTTATTATCCAATTATCCTTAATTTATAATTTCTAAAACCATAAATTTGAATAGTCTTTTATTATAATCATAATTTTTTTTCCACAAATTTAAATTCTTCTTTATTCCAAATTATTGTTAAATTTATCCTACTTAATATCTCTAATCACATATATTTAACCCATATAAATTAATTTAAACCATAAAAGTTTCGATTTAAATTAATTTATATTTATCAATTTCTTTTAAATTCAAAGTATTTCCATAAGTTGATCTAATTTCAATTTATTAATTCTTTCAAAACAAATTTATTTCCTTATTAACTGAGTTTACTTATTATCCTATCTAACTCTATTAACATCTTTATAATCAAAATTTAGTGTATAACATTTATTATAAACACTCAAATTTTATTTATAAATTCAATTTATCTTATATATTATCCAATTACATATTCAACTTCTGAATGATTTAGGTAAGTTGTATTAGAATGCAGTTGAACAATATACAAATAAAATTTTCCAAATTCAATTATTCAAGTTTAAATATTTATTCCAAATTTTGGTTTTATTTATAATTAAAATCATCCTTTAACAAAATTTAAGAATTAGATTTCCGATTAACTTTAAACAACTTAGAGATATATATAATATATTTATATCAAATCAAATTAAATTTTAAAATAAGATACCTATATATATGTAAATCAAAATATACTGAAAAATTCAAATTAAAATATAATTTTTTCTCAAAACAAAACTGTAGCAAAGCTACAGAATGGTTTCTCCACTTCGAAACTCGAAAATGAATATCGATGATGCGGCCGCCATCACCGAAATTATTTTCCAGCGACAAAAGAGAAGAGCACTGATTTCGACATTTTTAAAATTCTTTGAAAACAGTTTCTATTTGAAAATACCTTCAATAATATACATTTTAAAAATTTAAAACCCAAAGCTTGAAATTACTGGAAATTAAATCCTCAAATTCTAAATGTTAAATTCATTTAAATTTCAAATCAGTTTATAACCCATGTTTAAAATTTATTTATAGAATAATAAGTGATAATCAATTATTATCATTTCAACAACCAATTTAATTAACTTATTGAATTTCAGAAAATTTTACTTATATATATCTATAATATATTCATACAAATTTATTCCATTTTTTCAAATTTGAAAATAATATTGTGTCAGTTTGCTCTGTTCAAGTGTTTTGGAAATCCTATCGATAGCGTTGATCAGACGAATCGATCGGAAATCCAAATCAACATCAACAACTCAAACAACACAATAAAGAAACATTTTTTATATTAATAACAAATGCACTACCTCGCACGACGATACAAGGATGGATTTCAAAATAAGTATAGGGATTCAAATTTGATGACTCAAATCAAAGAGAATTTTGATTTGAAAATAAGTTTGAAACAGAAGATAAGATGGATGAGTTCATTTAATTCACGGGCAACCTTAACCGGGTCGTCCGTAACTTCAAGAATAAGATCGATGCTGAATTCTGAGGTAAATCAACACTCGATCTCACGAGATGGAATTCAGGTATAGCATGGAATAGATAGCATCGTAAACCAAGGATACAGAAATCTCCGGTAAATCGATGGCTATTATAAAGGAGTTTTGCTCCTTTACGAATCATTCGAATATTGGCGAGACCACCGATCTATTATAGATAACATTCAGAATGGAGTTATGGGGTGCTCCATGATTGAAAGAAGACGGATAGTGAAGGACACGAATGAATTTCGGAACCGAGGGGAACGTTCCAAAATTCAAAGGAATTTGAGTCATGGGAAGAGATTGAAACTCGAATGAGAGTGATTCTGTAAATACATTTACCCTATATGTTAAGTTTTGCCTAGAGCTACCAAAGCTCTGATACCAACTGTAACGACCCGATATTTTGGACCATTCGCATCCATTATAAGTGTATAGGTAGACACTCATGCCGGAATTGAATTGTTCAAAATACCGCGTTGTTAATTTAAATTTGGCAAAACTGAACATATACAGTAAATAAATATAATCACAGATCACAGACACAGAGTAATAAATGCAGCGGAAAATAAAAGAGATAGTAGTTCATGAAGCTACTATATAAATGTATAAGTTACATCAGAGTTAGAACAGATACAATGGAAGAGTAATACAATACATCAGACACAAATCAGAATACATCACTGGAATCATCGAATACTGAAAGCAAAACAAATGGCTGGATCTTCAAGCAAAGCTCCAACTTCAAAGGTGAGTCGAATACTGGTACACTTAGTCTGACCCGAGCGTAAAGCAAAAACACAAGACACTCGAGTCAGGATTAACATTCTTATATTAATAAATCCAACTCAAGTGAAATAGCAATTGAAATACAAGTAACTCAAAGGATGTTTGGAATAACCATCCTTTAAGGATCCGTTAAACTATCTACTATGTAGTAGTGTACGCTAAGTAGATAATGTCTATCAGTAATAATAAGATATCAAAATAGTGTTAAGTCATGGCCCATTCCACCCTTAACACATTTTTATTCCCAAAAGCATTTACAAGACCGTAGTTTCCCCAAAACCGGAAGTCACCAGAGGGCAATCCATATACTAAAGGTACAAACCAAAATCGTAGTGGTCGCGAATAAAGGGATACAAGTATGACAAGGCACATGAGGCAATACCCAAGGTAGTGATACTACTGTTCGCCTGATCCGGACTGGTGAGAACACAACGCCGCAGCGCCCGCAACACCGTGAAACAACACTCCCAAAATCAAGGGTGCACCAATCGACAACAAGTAATGAGTAGTTCGAAGAAGTGTGTTCACTTGAGGTAGCTAATCCTCCATTGGCCCGGCACGGCTCCTGTTTTAGTCATTTCCAATTTGACACAAGTGTCAAGGCTATCCATTATCGTTCTCTTTCTTCAGTCATCACGTACATCATTCCAACCACTTCATTCTGGATCATCATTCCGCGTATAGTTATTAAAGTGGTTTTTGGTTTAAACAGAGAGTATGTCCATAACCGACTCCGGTCTCTTTAATAACTTTCGTAATTATTCCACCGATTGGTCGTTTGTTTATTTCAAAACCAAATCAATTTCAATTTCAAATAGAATTCGTAAATCAACATTTCATTTGTCTTTTTAAAACAATTTCCATAATTTACGTTTCAAAACTTCCAAATTCACAATTTCAAAATCTTATAATTCAATTTCAATTTCTATTTAAAGCAATTCAAATATTGATTCAAATTCGTATATAAGTTTCATTCCGAAATTTATTTAAATTAATTTAATTTACCATTCAAATCAACTTAAACTCATTTATCGATTTCATTCAATATTCGTTAAGTTACTTTATCATTCAAAACAATTTCTATAAAATTTCCAATTCATCAAATCAATTTCTTAAGTTCAACTTCATTAAATCAAAACTTACAATTTTGAATTAAATTAAATTCGTCAAATCAATTCTTTCAATTACAAGTCTTACATTAATTCCAAAAATATCACATTTTCATTTCTTGTTAAAGAAATTCCATTTCACTTATTTACTTTCTTAAATAATTTTCCAAAAACTTGCTTAATCAGAAAACTCAATTTCAATTATTTACGAGGTAAAATTCACTTATTCAAAGGTTCAATTTTACTTATTAAAGAATTCAATTCAATTTAATCATTAAATAATTCAATCTTATTTAATTATTAAATAATTCAAAACTTAATTATTAAATAATTTCAAAGTTTAATAATTTCAAACTTAATTATAATTTCAAACTTAATTATTAAATCATTTCAAAGTTTAATAATTTCAAACTTAATTATAATTTCAAACTTAATTCAATAATTTCTCACATTAAATAACATTCTTTCATCAATTACATTGTTAATATTTTGTTTTAGATTATTATATATTAACATTTTCCTTTCATTAAAATTCAAATTTCAACTTCATTTCAACCCGATTCCAATTCAATTTGGGTATTTATCATTTCAACCCGATTCCAATTCAATTCAAAATCAAAACATAACAAAGGGAACTTGCAGTGTGATAACTGGGATGGTGTCAAAGTAAATAAACAAGCAATAACAACAACAATAGCAATCCAATAATCAATTCAAAAATCCCGAAATAATCGTATTAATTCGCATTGTTATTTGTACGAATTAATATAATTATTTCTAGAATCTACACTATCATTTCATGTAGATTAAAGATTATTACATTACGGTTTTTCACTTATCATCTATTTACAATTTCATACATCATCAATTTAACAACATACATTCAGTGGTTCAAAATGTAATTAAACAAATCCTACGTGTCAATAAATTCAACAGTTAAAGGGGTCATATTATACAAATGTCAGTTAATCAAATTTAACATTTAATTATCCTATATCAAGTTCAATTTCATACTATTTATCATTTTAACATTAACAATTTATTGTCCAATATAAACATCAACAATCAATCAATTATCAGCCAAACTATATTATCATCGCATAAATAATTAACAGATAATGGTGTCAGATGTCACAGGTGAACTGATACAGGTAATAGCATATATAACAGTGTCATTAACTAATAGCAGCATATTTCAATTGTCGTTTCAATTGAAATCAAATCTAATAAATAAAAGAACGTTAATCGTGAGTGAGTGCTCACCTTTCGGGGCTAGAGAGAATAGACAACAGAGCAAGCTACGAATTCCAAAACAGAATGAGATGGCTACGAATTCGATGAAGAAAGCCGGCACGACGAACAAAAGCTGATAAACGGGAATTGACGAAATAAAATCAGAATCAATTAGATAGAAACAGAATATATATATATATATATAAATTTCTAAAGAGAAGATCCAAATATCAATATTTATTATAGAATTAACCTATAAATTTGATTTAAACTATATATATAACTTATATCAATATGTAAACTAATGTTTTATATCCATACCTAGACAAAACATACTACATAAACTTTTTTTTTCTTTTTATGACATCTCTTATACATTACCTTTTCCAAACTATATACATATTCAACTAAACCCATGTGAAGATAAACTAACATGTATACATACATATATACTTAACAGACTGTAACATATTTTTCTTTTCTTTATAAACTGACAAAATGTATAACAGTAAACCGACATACTATAAAACCAGATTCCAAAATAGATAACTTGTCACACATGATATAAATAGCTATACATAAAACTAAATACGTATATAAATATATAAAAACTAAAACTGAAGCACATATAAACTGTTGTAACTATATATACAGTCCAACATATAGAACTGTTGTAACTATTCGAAAATATATGTTTATATATAATCGAAATATATACTTGTAGATAAAAACAAATATATAACATATTATACACCATAAACTTACACATAATATATATAGGAATACTATTATAATAAAACACGCAGTACTATACCAACCGATAATGTATATATATTATATACTGACAACATTAAAACTAAAAAAACTCTTATCCATCAGTACACAGAACTGTTCTAAAATTTATATACATATAAATTTTTCTAACAGATTATAACTATAGCCGAACAACAATCATGTATATATACAACTATATAAACTGTAACCTTTTTAACATATCATATTTTAGACGGTGAGGAATTATTTCCAAAACAGAGATATATACTTATATCAACTATATCTTTATACAGCAGAACAGATAGCTTAGGTACACTATATACTACATATATAAACAAAACAGAATTCATGCCTACGCATATATATATATACGAAAATACATCAGAGAATATAGTTTATAATATAGAAAATATATTGATAAACTTTTACATTACACGAAACTGTCTCAGGAATATATATAAACCATATAGACTTATATAAATTCATATAAAATCAACAGATTTGCAAATCCGTTATAAACATCTATAGATATATGTACTCTATATTTTTAAAACTCCAAAAAAAATCAATATGCCATCCCTTTATTAGTTCCCTGGCAACAACAGAACCCTATATACACAACATACTTTATATTACATTTTTGAAAACCTGTACTATGCGAAGTATACTCACTGACATATTACATAATTTATAAATCTAACATATATATACAACTGGCAGGTTATAAACTAATCTTATATGTAATATATATATATAAAATCTTATATAAAAATAGACTAACACGTTGAACCATAACCGTATATACTTAAACTTGTATTATATCTCAAACACGAAATGATCAAATACCTAAGAATCAAGAACAAACCGAGCTAGAAAAGAACGCCTGCTCCCAGGTCTGGCGGCGTGCGTCGCGAGGTGGTGCCGGCTTCAAGACGAGGACCTAGGGCGAGCTCGGCTACTGTGGGGAAGGTGGAACACGGTGATCGTTCGGCAGCAGAAAAGGAGAAGGAATGAGGAGGTTTGCGTCAGTGAAGTTTGTCGGAAGTGATGTTGAGGAGATGCAGGCGAGGCTCGGTGGAGGTGCGGGCAGCGGAGAAGTGGTGGTGGGACAGCCACTGGAGGAAGGTGGATGAAGTGCGTGGTGGTGCTCGACGTGATGTGTCGGCCGAGAGAGAAGCTTTGGGGCGAGCAAGGAGAAGGCGGAGTACTTGGTGGATGCACGGGAACGATGCTGGTGTGGCCGGAGGAAGCATGTCTTTGGCCATGGTGGTGATGTGTTTATGGTGAAAGGGATGTGAAAGATGGAGGTAAAGGTAGAGAGAGGAGGGAGCAGGCATAAAGAGGAGAGTTTGAGGGAAAATGAGCAGGCAAGGTTTTGTTGGGCAAAATAACACGCTTTGTATTATTTTCTTTTCTCTTTTCAAAAAAATGAACAGAGCAACAAAGTTGAAATACAAAGAGACGAAGGACCATCATATTTTGAAACCTTGAGAATATGAAATGTAAGTGTTTGAATTCAAGGCAGCAATTTAGAGCTGATGACCGTTTGATTTGAATGGTGGAATATTGAAAGTTAGCAAGGACCAAAAGGCACTGAAATGTTACGGATACGGTTACCGACGTTACGCAAAGTGCAATGTACACTGGACTCCGAGTTTGACAATCGAATATACCGTAGAGATCAGCACGAAGAGACGATCAAAATGTTATACAGATATCAGTGGTACGATTGAATTATAAAAATTTAAAATTTTCTACTGACGGAAAATGCAAGAAAAACGCCGAAAAATAAGATCGACGGAGCCAAAGATGTCCGAATTTGGAAAAACGACAAACTGACATCTCGCTCAGAAGATGTTTTATAATTTTTCTATGTAAAAATATTTAGGTTTCGAAAATATTTTATTTTCATCGCTTTTTAACTGATTAAATTGAAGTGAATTTACGCGCGAAATAAACTTTCATATTTTCGGACGAAAATTTACCAGCTGCTATGTTTAACTAGACGCATTCCAAATATCAAATTTATATTTCAAAATTTTATCGTTTAAAAATTTCACAAAATTTCAACTAATTACGTTATTAAAACAGTTGGAATTTACGGGTCGTTACAATGCATGCTAGTTAGCTTAAGAAAATATAATACTATATTTGTCTAACAATATATGTTTGTCTGCCATTGTTATAAGGACCAGCCTTTTCGACCCCGGAATGTCGAACACTAATACATCCATGGTATTCACGTCCCGAGCATGCAAGTGCTGGAAAGATAGATTATTAAGGAAAAAGAAAAGAGAAGGAAAACAAAAAAAGAAAGAAAAGAACACAATATCAGAATCACAGCGAAACGATAACATATAATACCAAAAGATAGTACAAACCGTCACTCTAAGATACATAACATCTTGAGTTGTAATTCTAAATACTATCTTCAACATGGACAGTTATAACAACATGTCCTCATAGTTGTTGATATATACATAGTAGTAGTGCAGCAGAAATAAGAATACTATGGTAGGTGAAACATCCAACTCGTCTCCTTGAGCTCCAATGAACATCAACAAAAACCTGCCTTCCTTAAACTACTCGAAAGAGCACATGAGGAATTTAAGAAAAACAAAACCACGTGTTAGACATAAGTCTGGTATGAGAAACTCAAGAAATATGCGGTTGGTATATAAAGTGACCGCACAAAATGCCATAACGGTTATCCTCTCAAAAGAACTACACATCTAATAAGTATATATGGTGATATAATAGATAATGTCTAGAGTGTAGAATATAAATCAGAAAATAGCTGTGCCACTTGTATCTCATGACTCAACTATATTGAAGTACGACTAAAACCACTAAGGTACAGTAACATAGTGGATTTTCCATGAAGATCACTTATGTCAAGCCGAATCCAATCTCCTACACAAGGGTCAAAAACGAATGTTGAGCGTCGTATATCTCTATATGGAGTATACAACTAAGGTAAACATAGCTGGTCCACATCTGAAACGTGACTCTAAATATCGTCAACTCCCGTGCGCCATATCGATAAGCATACTCTAGATATGGAGTTGATAATACCCTTTCGTGGGTCAGCTAAACCCTAGACTATGAGGCCGACTCTATTTTTAGCTATACAAGTGGTGTAATATCCTGAATTTTATTGTTTTGATTTTGAATATTTAGTCAATTTTAAATATTTAAATAATTGGTGTTTAAAAATCTGAAAAAATTATATTCAAACATAAGAATTATTTAAATATTTGAATTGTGAATTAAATATTAATTTAATGGATTTAATAGCCATATTTAACTCCTTTTAATTAATAAATAATAATGGTGAACTCTTTTTATAAATTTGTTTACAATAATAAATGGTTCCAATAACTAACAAGAAAATCAATTATTATTAAAATAACTTGATTTTTATGTACGTATTTTAAAATGAATTTATAGGATTTTTCAATAATTTTTAATTTGAAAAATATTTAAATTATCGTGTGAGCTATTTTACGGCAAACGATAGTATTTTTGAAATTTCACTGAATAAAACAATATATGTATTTTATTATTGATCAGTGATCGTGTCAAATTTTGGCGCACAATCTTATTTTTATTTATTTCGTTCGCGGTTCATACACAAATGAAATATTATGTTATGGAATACCACAAAACCCTTCTTTCTAGGTCATTGGGTTCAACGATCATCGGTGGAGTTGATAGGGCCGTGTGAAGTTGAGAGACTAGGGTTTGGATTTTCTTGAATTTTAGGCGACGATAGGATGCGTTGTCAGTTGCGTTGGGTTTCTCATGTGTTGTGGCATCGTGTGTCCGGGTTTAGGCATGTGCATTAAAGGTTAGGGGTTCACAATTTTTTTCCAGGTCAACTTGAGTTTGGTCTGGATGCAATTTGCTTGGTTGAGTCAAGCATGGGTTAAGGAGGGTGGAACGCGGAGCACGCATATAGAGAAGTTAGTCGAAAGCCCGAAATATTCCAAGAATTTCCTTGCTAACTCATCAAATGTATAAATGGATCTTAGTGGGAGTCTGGTAAACCACATTGAAACAATACCTTCCATAAAGACAGGAAAAAAATCTACAACAGACTGCATCCGTCGCCCTAGCTCCGTCCATGTGCCAACTGTACTTATACAAGTGTGGTTTAGGGTATGTTGTCCCATTATAGGCTGGTATAATGGGCATAGTGAACTTCTCGGGATATTCCTCCCTTAGGATAGTTTCGGTGAATGGAGTCTGGCTTGGTGCAGAATCCCAGTCATCGTCTTTTCTGTCCTTACTTTCTTCCATCAAGCGTTTGACTGTGTCCACTATGTATACCTCACTAGTCCGGTAGTCCGTAGGTCGACCGTTAGGGGCTCCATCAAGCGTTTGGCTCTGCAAACTGCCTCGGTTTGCCAATTGAAGCCTAGACTCTCCATTCTCCGGGAGATCCAGTCCTTTAGAATTCCGTTGGCGTGCAGTTAGCCTGGTAACGATAGTTTGGACTTCTTTTCTAGCATTCTTCCTGTTTATATCAACATTTAATTCCAGTCCTTTAGCATCGAGTTACATGTCATCTTCAAAATCGGAGAAAAGCATCGTAATATTCCCCTGTGAAGCCTTTGCTCTAAGGTTGGGGTTTGCGGCAGGTTATCCTCCGACAGGAGGGGTAATTCCATTACATTTAATGACAATTCCAATCACTCCACCGCTATCTCCTTTTGCTTTTGCTTGCGATCCCACCTATTCAAGCCTGAGACGGAGGAATTTCCTTTTCCATAATCTTGGCAGTTTCCCACCTAGTCCTCAGGGCAGTTGGTGGTTATAGCTCAGGCAAAGTGTCTATCTTGTCCATGAGAGCTATTTTGCAATCAGCCATCTTTTGGTAAAGCTGATCAACCGTTTAGTTAATTCTCCTTTTATCCCAACTTCATGATGGGCAAAAGATTTCGGTGCTTGATTTCTAGTATTAACTCCTATTTTTAAGTTGGTGGTGTTATTGACTTAAACCTGCTGGTAGTCTGGTCTATCGCTACCAATTGTTGCACCGGTAGACCTTTAAGAAGTTGTTATTTTTGATCCCGTCATTGATCTTCAATGGAAAATCTTCAAATTATTCTGGAAGTAGGATTCGTGGATCTAACTTTTGGACCTATTTGATCCAAAGTATAGAACTAGATCTAAGCCTGGATTCACTATTCTCGACAAAAGCACCAAAATGTTAAACCAAAAAATGGATCAACACCTAGGAGTGTGATGTGAAAGCACCAGCCCTTCTAAAATGGAGCAAGTACAATAGAAAAGCAGTGGAAAAGTAAATAAACATAGAGAATTTTATAGTGGTTCGGCTATTAACTAAGCCTACATCCACTTTATAGCTTTGATTATTGATCACATATGATTACAAGGTGTTTGAGAATGAACAAGTCACAAGTACAGGTGTTAGACTAATTATAAGCCCTAGAATTGCCTATAGGAACTGCCTTGGTGACTATTAAGTAGAGAGATTTGAAAAGATGATAGGGCTTCCACATAGTAATCGAAGAAACCGGTCCTCCTCCTAGTTGCCTTTTGGTTTCTATTTAGTGATAGTAGCCATCTTATACTGGAAGCTCGCTACTAGAGAAATCTACAAAGAGACACAAGATAGCACAAGAAAAATGGCGACTTCCCAAGTTAAGAGCTACATTTAGTGTCGAATTAAGACCCATAATCGGCACTGAATCTAATCCGTGGACTTTGGGTGATCAAACTCTTTTGTGTTGAGTTTCATACTTCATCTAGTTACTCTCCATGTAATTGGTAGATGGTTAATGAGTTTTGATTATCCATGACTTTGATTATTCTTTCATTTGGACCGCCACATCTTCATTCTTGATGATAGGTTCTTTGGAAATCTACAAAACTTCACGAATATGCATAGAAGGACCTAGGAAAAACTCTTACAAAGTGGGAAGATGCCATGGCGCATCATCTACATTCGGTACCGAATTAAGATGCTTAATTTGTGTCGAATATAATATAGCCAATTTTGGGTCCAAACTTTTCTGAGCTCTTCCTTTTGTTCTTCCGAGTGCCTGCCAAGTTTCAGGTCATTCCGTCTTTGTATCGACGTTCTAACTCCTGCTGATTTCTGCTAAGTTAGAAACCCAGTTAATACTTTCCCCCGGAATATGCTTTCATTGGAAACGAAGTGTGCTCTGGAACAAGACAAGATTCGGGTTGCTATCCTACGAATTTCTGTTGATCGCTGAATTCCACCTTGAGATGTTGTTTTTCATTAGTTCACTTCTGACTAGTTATTTGTTTTGATTTCGGTTTGAATTTCAATTCTCTAAACTAATGATGCAATTTTGGCTTCAAAATTTACGTAGGGCTTTAAGTCGGCATGTAGTATCAACGTGATGAGTTGGAGATGACCCGGGTGAGGGCTGTAAATTTAGTATGAAATTAAAAGCCTTAATTCAGTGATGAATTTGGGACTTAGAGAATTTTTAGAGAAATTTTTTCTCTACTTTTATAGCATTTTTCATAACTTCATACACTCTCTTGCCTAACTTCCTCCTACCCGACCTAGCCGACCCAAGCCTTGCTCTTTCGATTTAATCTGCTGCTTCGCCGTCGTTCATCCTCAATTGTCACCAGCGAGCTCCGCCATCTCCATGCTAAGTTCGCCATCACCTGGAACAAACGCCGGTGCCGGTGCCATCACATGTAGATTCAGACCTAAATCAATCGAACCTTAGGCCAAATTATCCTTACATCTTGACTTGGAGGTTGGTGATGGTGCACTAGTACTTCAGTGGTGATGTAGATGGTGATTAGCTTTGGTCGAGTGTGATTTATAGAGGGAGAGATGGTTGAATCCAATTTTGACTTGTTGATGATATATCTAGTGTTTATTTTTCACTTTGGACACATATGACTCTAGACAAGTCGCGGCTTCTAGTTTCAACCATCTCCTTCCATGAAATTGACTAAAACTTGACTATAGGATTAACTCTGATACGATGATCCTTCATAGATTCGGACATATCAGATAGCCTCATTGCATTGCATTTCTGCATAGCCAGTGTCTTTTAAAAAGAAGAACATACTATGTCGCTCTAGATGACGGATTCATTACTGATTGTCGATCGATAATGGGTAAGTACAAGAAAGGTAATTTCAAAAGGCAACATAGACTGTTTTTTCTAATATAAGAAAGCTATCTACATGGGATGGACTGTTCGTAGTGTTCAGGACATCGGATTCTTCTATATAGATCTGCCCCAGTCAATACTTGGAGTTTGATTTGCCCACACACGCCGACTACCCTTGGATCTTAAGCATTTTCTATAGGGGAATTCCAGTTAGAAAAAAAGCGTACCTGACTGTGACAAACGAGTTTTATTGTCTAAAGTGATGCGTTAGTCAACACATCGCAAGTCCGTCGATGGAGTGTACATGTCTTCAGGAGCTGAATCAATGACCGCTGCCCCAGCTCCTCTATTTATCCTTGTGGGATCTAGCCAACTCATACCCTCTAATTTCAACAGCCCATTAGTTTTGATTGGACCTGTACATAGCCAATTGACTCCTAGATTGAAAATTCTAATCAATCCTCTAGAGCAAGCGCCATCAATTCTAACAACTAAAATACTTGAGAATATATGCATATAGCACAACATCCCCGAGGGTGACGTTCGTCTGCCCACTCGAGAATGAATTTGCTCATAACCCACTAGCAGGTTCATTACTTGCAACTGATACATGTGCTCGAGTGGTGATGTACCACCATTCAACCGATTCTTGTTCATGGTGCTTCAAGACTTTGGATTGGCTTGTTTTAAATCCATCCTAATGGTTATGCGCTCCTAAGTTCCCTATATATTCTATTCATGAGAACATTCGGACGTCCCCCAAGGCTAAATGAGCTCGCATTCCTTTTGCACTTCAGAAGGAGACATGATTGCCTATCTTTTAATTATCGAAGCCTGGAGGGGATGTAAGCTAATATCAGACCTTCATAAAAAACATTTTATTTTCAAGAATGAGTATTTCATCATAAGTCCTAATTCCTTGGTGTTTGCTATTTCAATTGGTTTTCAGTTTCTAATATTTCTTATCATGTCGTGTTTTATTGCAATCATTTCAAAGAGGGAATGCAATGAAGAGCTTGACAATATGCTAAAAACTCTCAATCTATGAGAGCTTCCGAACATTCAATAGAGTTTCTCTTAAAGAATCAACACCTCAGGTAATTCAGTTTACTTCAGCCTGATAGATTTTCTATGGATAACGAGCTATTAATATTAAGTGGCCCCAGAAGACGCACTCATTCTTCAGCCCATGGTCGTGATTCTATCGAGGAGGCTCAAGATGAAGTGTCTGGTCCATCATAGGAAGCACAACCAAAAGTAATTCCTAGAGCTGATATAGACTTACCCTCTAGAGAGGGCATTACATGGAATATGGGTAAGGCCCATAGGATGTCTTCGATCCTCGAAGAAGAAAATGAAATGCATCAAAGGAGAGATTGGAAGCAGCATGCGATTGAGGAGAGAGAAAGAAGACTTGGATGGTGACGACAGCGACATTCGCACCTCCATAGAAAGAGATGAATCTTTTAGCGAGTCACCGGAATTGAGTACTAATCTTCCTCAACTGACTTTTCTGAACTTATTAACTACTGAGGCACTAAGCCTTGAACCCCCAATTTCTCTTTCTAAAGAATGTTCTACTACCTTAACTCTACAATCTATCGAATGTCAAGCTACCAAGAGGTTCATGAGAGATGTTGTCATCCATGTAGATGAACACGGGGATATCGCCGTTAGCGAAATGATGGTTGAGATTGGCTCAAAAATTGACACTTCCTCAGGCACATTTACGTGCAGTGGTGAAAAGACTCTGACTCTTAAACCCTGCTGATACGGTTGGTACAGTTTATAGGGGGTTGTTTGCACTACACACTTCACTTTAGGATCACAAGCACGCAACATTGCATTAAGTTCCTAAGTCTGAGTATCAACTTCATTATTTTTTTCATTTTAGGTACAATGGTACGTGGACTATACCACACGCTACGCTAGGATTCCAGCTCTCAAAAGAGAAACTTCTGATCTGGCCTATTATCCTCCTTGCAAGATAGACGAAGAGAAAAGAAAGAGGAAGGATGATGTGGCTCGCCACTTGGCGCGAGAGCGAGAGAAGGGATAAAAAGGAAAAGAGATAATGAGAGTGATGCCCTCGGCGATGCATATAAATGCAAAGAGACTCTCTTGACCGCCGTGGACCCTCGCAATCGATTACTCCTCCTTGTTCGAATGTCCCAACTACCATGACTCAAGAATTTCCACCTTCTTGGGAAATGATTACTGCAATAGCTCCCACCTCTTCCAGCCAAAGGGAAAAATTTGTGGTTCCTCCTGATCTACCCTTGCTTCAGGCTTCTTTTCCAAATCTGTTCTTGAAGGAAGTCAAGTTTGATAAAGAAATAAGCCACTAAGTAAAGCTACTTCCCTTGGTAACCTAGATATAGTCCGTGAAAACTTAGGGGCTGGATGTAATTCTCTACATCTCATAAAGGCCTTATCGGACGTAAACCGCATCAACTATCAAGAGATTCTCTCATTTGAAGATGAGAGAGAAGATCATGCTAGGATGATAAAAGATTGTGATGATGAAATAACCAATTTGAAGGTTGAGCAGGACGTAGCCTAAAAAGCAAGGCCACTATGATAACTTGACGGTCAAGGGAAACTGGGCCCACAACCAAGCGATCTTATTAATCTAAAATTAGCTCAAGGACACTCAAATTGAATCTGTGAAACTAAAGAGCAACTCACCAAAGCCGAGAGGACTATTAAATCCCAGGACCAAACTATTGCTGGCTATGCCATTGTTATTGTCGAACAGGCTGCTGAGCTTGCCCGACTACGAGAGGAGAATGAATGGCTACTAAAAGAGAAAGAACAAGCCATCTTTGCTAAACTAGCGGAAGAGATCGATCATTTAACCACAAGGGCAGAGCTTGCTGATCTTCGGAAAGAATATAGTGATGCGATAAGCGATATGGATGGCACTGTGTTCCACCTCTACACCGGCTATGTGATGAATAAAGGGAGCATGAAATGCCTTGGTGTCAACTACTGCCGGACCTTTATTGTGGTATGGGAGTTGTGTTAGTTAGGTCGAAGAAAGCTAATGATACGTGTTCAGAAGAAGAGCTGATCACAAACTATCTGACTTCCAAAGACATAGATTTCCTAGTCGTTGGCAAAGTTATGCTTCGGGATGAGAAGGAGAAGGAAGCCGCGGGCGCTGCAGCAAAAGCTCTTGCTAGCCCAAGCTCTTCAGGTAAGCATCAAACACTTGTTCCTACTTCTCAAAAGCAAGCGACATCCATCCTGGCATCCAACGCGATTGTTCTTGAAGCCACCCATACCCATGACTTCTGAAGCCTTGGGTGAGCCGTACCCAGTTCCAGCTATAATGCGACCCTCCGAGATGAGGACTGCTGGCGAAGCTTTTAAAGTTCAAGTTCATGACTAGACTCCTGGATTAGGTATTTCTCTCATCTCTCCGATGCTCCAGGCAATTCAATTTATTCTGGAGTCCTTCTTTGAATTGTGTACTTCCCTTTCTTAACTTGTAGATCAGCTATCTCTCCCGCCTCTTCCTCTGACTATGTAGGACTCGGGAGCCACTGCTATTTTCACTGCTTCCACCACCATTTCCGTGGTGGCTTCTGGAACAATCCCAGTTTTTGGATCCAAGCCTGGGCCCGATTCTGAAAATATAGGTGCACTACAGAGTCAAGGGGACATCTCCGCATCCACCGACAAGGAGGTGATAATTGCTAGCGAGTCGGGACCGATCGACAAAACGACCATGGCGAAGAGATTGGAGGAGGAAAGGCTGGAGGTGAAGAAGAAGAAGGAGAAGCGGAAGTGCAAGATTCCCACCACCATTACGCTGAAGGTGGCCAAGGAGAAAAGTGTAGACGTCGAAGAATCAAAGCGGTCTGATCCCTCTGTAGGCAAGAGACCGGTAAACACGGCAGCAATGGAGTAGATTAAAGTGGAAAGAAGTGATAGGTTCAAGCATCAGTAGAGCCGGGTTCTGTTGGTCTTTTATTCATGTGTCTTTTGATTTTTTGAGTCTTTTGTACAAGTACAGAGTCTGTACTTTTCCTTTTTTGGTGTCCAAATAGGCTGACATTATGCGGGAGCAGCCCCGCTGTTTGATTCTATACATAAAGTAATATAATTAATGAAAAGACTAGTACTATTATTATCACTCTGGTATAATTTTTACATTCTGTGTACTATTCTTGTTTATATACCATTGTCCATGTGTATAATACGATTTCTCATCTCACAATTTCCATATTATACACTACTGTAATGTGTGACATACGATGTGTTTATTTACCGTAATTCCATGCATGTAAATGGTGTCAATAATTTGACCTGTAGTTATATAGTTTACTACTTTACTTAGCTCTGTTGTGGGTGCTAAAATTCTTTGTTTGACATGACAGGACTATGGAGTAATTATTATTGTAGTGAAGTATTGGTGTGTATGTGCCCCCTACTCCATGGGGCTGCTTACTCCGAACACTTATTATGGGACCAGGTACTCCGGGATACTCCCTGGTTGCCTCCAGTCAAAGATGTATTACAGCTCCTATCTCTGGGAACTTATAATCTAAATGCTCGATTTTGAGCATCTTGTGCTTTGGATATGGTGGATTTCCTTTAAGTTCGGTATTGAGGTTCTATCCGCATATCAACATTTGTTTCTTGAGACATGTGGACAGCTTAAACCCTTGGATTTTCCTTCAATGTTGCTGATATTTAGGCCGTGTTGAGTTTTCAGAGGTGGGGATTAGTTTCTACAAATCCCACAACTGATAAATTTCCCGATGTTGTTGGAGCAACATCGATACTTAGCAGGTTTGATAGACAGATGATACCACCGGAGTAATATTGATTTTAGGGTGCGCTTGAATGCGGTCCCATAAGTTCAAGTGATAATGGAGTAGATGCTTGGTTGGACGCATTCCATTGGTCCAAGAAATGAAGGAATTAGGCACACTTCAATGCAACTCCCTTGGTCCTAGTGGCTAAGGAATGAAATTTTACCTGAACGTGGTTCCGTTGGTCCAAGAAGTAAAAGAAATGGGGCACACTCGAACACAGTACCATCGATTCGAGTGGCTAAAGAAATAGGCACTTACTTGAATGTGGTTCCACCGGTCCAAGAAGCAAGAGAAATGGAGCGTACTCGTATGTAGTTCCAAAGGTTCGAGTAGCTAAAGAAATGGGCACTTACTTGGATGCAGTTCCATCGATTAAAGAAATTGGAGAAATCGGGGTGCACTCGAATGCAGTTTCATTGGTTCGAGTGGCAAAAGAAATGGGCGCTCACTTGGATGTAGTTCCATCGGTTCAAGAAGCATGTGGGTGGAGCATACCTAGATGCGGTTCCACTGGTTCAAGCAGCGAGTGAATGGGTTTCGAGTCGATCTGACCTCGTCGACTTAGCAGGTTGCTTACATGAACGCGATTTTATTGGTTCAAGAAGTGAAATAACTTTGTTGATAAAATAAAGAGAAAAGCAAACCCTGCTTATTTAAAATGTCCCTAGTATCCTTGGGTGGCTTATTTGTGAAAATAGGAAATACATAGATAGAAATTCAAACAAAATAGTGCACAGCGAATCGTTGTTCCAAGCACAGGGAATCTGGATTCCATCAACTACTGTGAGCTTGAAAGTTCCATCTCCAAGTTTCTGGCCAATAACATAGGGTCCTTCCCAGTTTAGGCTGAGTGCCCCATACCCGGGTAGATTCATTTCAGGATGAGATCTCCCACTTCAAAGGTGCGGTTGCGAACTTTGGCATTGAAGTATTATGCCACTCTCTTTTGATGAGTAGTAGTCCTTAGCTCGGCTTCTTCCCACTTCTCATCGATTTGATCGAGCGATTTAAGAAGGTGTAGCTCTTTTCACTTTGGTTGAAGTATCATCTCCAATAAGAGGGGACTTTTAGTTTTACTAGATTCATTGCTTCCAAACCATATGCCAAGGCGAAAGGTGAGTGTTCGATCGTCGATTTATGAGTCTTTTTTTATGCCCACAATGCAAGCGGAAGTTCATCAACCAAATTTCCTTTAGCTTTTTTCAACCATTTCTTAATGGTGGATTTGATGATTTTTCACTGCCTACACTTGCCTGTTTTCTTGCAGGCATGCCATCATGGAGAAGCTCTTCTCGATTTGGAAATGCTTGCAAAAGTACTTAAATTCGGCACTCTCGAACTGAGTTCCATTTTCTGTGATGATTTGTTATGGTACTCCAAACCTGCAAATAATATTTTTAGCAAAGAAGTTAATTACTGTTTAGTAGTGATGGTAGCCAACGGTTCCACTTTGGCCTATTTGGAAAAGTAATCAACTATGACAATAGCATATTTGGCTCCCCTTTAGCTATTGGTGATATGTCAATTAGATCGATTCCCCAAATTGCAAATGACCAAGGGCTAACCATTTGCATAAGCTTTATGGATAAGATTCTCATAATTTTGGAAAATCTCTAGCATGATCGCAATGTCTAGCATAGTCTGCTGCATCTCGGTTGACTAATGGCCAAAAATATGCATAATGGAGGACCCTCTTTGCTAGTGTCAGCCACCTAATGTAGTCTTCGCAGCTACCTTCGTAGACTTTCTGGAGGATCCTCTTGGCTACATTGCTGGTTACACATCTAAGTAAAGGTGTGAAAAATCCCCTCCTATATAGCACTCTCTCTTATAGTACGAATTGTGGTTCCTTTTAAAGAAGCTTCTTCTGCTCAATTTGATCTCTAGGGAGTGTCCCTCTGAGTAGATAGTCTTTGATCGGTGTTATTCACGATTCCTAATCCTCTGTAGTTTCTAGAATCCAATCAACGTTCATATGATCTATGCTAGGAGTCATCAGTGTCTCAACTGGAACCAGCCCCATTGACTGTGCTGCTCCGAAACTGGCTAGTTGAGCTAGGTAAGCTTCTTTCATATTGTGCTTTCTTAGAATATGACTTATGGTATAGTGTTCAGTGTTGTTCAGAAATTCCTTTGCCTTTGATAGATAAGGGGCATGGTTTTCTCCCTTTGCTTGATATTCCCCTTTCACCTGAGAGACAACTAGTTAAGATTCGTTGTAGATGTGCACAACCCATATTCCTAATTCCTTAACAATTTTCAGTCCTGTTATTAATGCCTTGTACTCTGCCTCGTTATTAATAGCAGGGAACTCCAACCTTAGAGAGTCCTTCGGGAGTTTCGAGAATGACTCCTGCTCGTGAGAAGAAACCATTTGATGCACCATGACACTATTTCTGGAGTGTTTTCTTCTTTGCCATCTCGTATTGTGAACTCAACAATGAAATCTGCCAATGCCTACCTATTGATTGCCTTTCTAGGGTGATAAGTGATGTCGTATTGATTGAACTCAATGTTCCATTTAAGAAGTCATCCCGATGTCACTGGGTGGTACAATACATGCTTCAAAGGTTGATTCGTCAACACTTTGATTCAGTGAGCCGAGTAGTATGGGCGTAACTTCCTTGATGCGATCAATAGAAAATAGGTTAGTTTTTTCAACTTGGGATAGCTCTTCTCGGCTCCACTAAACTGCTTACTGATGTAGTAAATGGGTCATTGGATCCTAGCTTCTTTACGTACTAGTGTTGTGCTCAAGGCATGAGTTGACACAGCTAGATAAATGGATAGGTCTTCCCCGTCCATCAGTTTGCACAAAATCGATGGGGTCTCCATATGTCGCAATATTTCCTTGAAGGCAGTCTGGCAGGCCTTATTCCATTTGAAAGTCTTCTTATCCTTCTTCAATGCATCGAATAATGGTATACACTTGTCTATTTCCTTAGAAATAAATCAGCTAAGCACTGCGACCTTTCCTTTAAGACTTTGAAATTCCTTTTTGGTCGTAGGGGCTATGATGTTTCGTAGGGCAGTGATTTGCTTAGTTTTAGCTTCAATGCCCCTAGCATTCACAATGAAACCTAGAAATTTCCCAAGAGCTATGCCGAAAGAACACTTCAATGGGTTAACCTTCATTCCATAATTTCAAAGAATCTCAAACATTTTTGAGAGGTTGTCCAAATGATTTCCTAACACATTTGATATGACTAACATGTCGTCCACATAGACATCCATTATTCTTCCTATCAAATCCTTGAACATTGTGTTCACCAACCATTGATATGTTGCCCCGACATTCTTTAGGCCAAATGGAACTATTTGGTAGCAACATAATCCATGGTCGGTGATGCAGCTAGTGTTCTCCTAACTGGGTTCCTGCATCATAATCTGGTTGTATCTTGAGTAGGTATCTATGAATGAGAGTAGTTCATGGCCTGTAGTTTCATCTACAAGCCAGTCAATCTTGGGTAACGGGAAACTATCCTTTGGGCAGACTTTTTTTAGGTCTGAGCAATCCACCTAAGTTTTCCACTTCCCATTGTTCATCTTAACCAGAACTGCATTAGACACATATTCAAGATAGGTTGCATCATGGATGAAGCTGTTAGCCAACAGCTATCCACCTCTTCCTTCAGCGCTGCGGATCGTTCTGGACCTAGACTACGTCTCTTTTGCCTTACTAGAGTGTATTTAGGATTGATATGGAGTGCATGACATGTTATCTCTGACGATATCTCATACATAATAGAATGCGTCCAAGCGAACACGTCTAGTTGGCAGGAAGAAATTTAATTAGTTCTTGTTGCATCTTGATTCCAAGTTGTGACCCTATTTTTAAGACTCGAGTTGGGTCATCCTTATCGATAGGGACTCACACCGTAATCTCTACCAGTGCCACCCATTCCTTCTCTGAACTCTTCTTCCTAGGGTCCAAAGCCTTGACGAAATGACTATGATCCCGAGCCAGGGGCAGTTTTGTAATTACTATGCTAACTGTTTGCAAATGTGGAGAGACTTTCCCACATTTTTACTCTTTTCCTTTCATTTCAATTCGCGTAACTATGTGACATAACATTCTCTAGCGATGATTTGATCTCCCTTTATAACTCCAACTCTATTTTCCATCGGGAATATCATGGTAAGGCACCACGGAGCCAAAGCGTTCCTATAATCAGCAATGGTCGGTCAACCTAAGAAAATATTGTAAGTTGACATTTCATCCATGATCACGAAGCTTTGGATAAGGACCACCCTTCGTTCTCCTTCCCCAAGCTCGATAGGCAAGTCGATCATCCCGACTTGCTATCTTGGTTCTCCCATAAAGTCCTAGATTTTCGTTCGATAAGCAGACACATCCTTCATGCTGATCTGCATCTCATCGAATGTATGTCGGAAAAAAATGTTGACAGAACTTCCGCTATTCACTAGGACTCAACTTACAAATACCGGCCCGATTCTGACGGTTACCACAATCGGGTCGAGAGTTGGCGCTTCATCCCCTTCAGTGTCTCGATTTCGAAACACTATATCATCATTGAATATCCTTATTTGCTTGGCTGGGGCACCATCCCTAATCGCAAAACAAGTTTCGGAGTGTGCTTTAGTGAACTCACGTATTACTCCATCTCCCTCCAACTTTTCTATGCTGCGTGAGGCCCTTCGAAAATAGAGCCGATAATTAGTCTCTTTTCTATTCGTTTGGATCCTTCTCCTTTAGGTGTAGGTTGGTTCCTTTGAGTACTTAGAACTTGAGGTCTAGCGGGCTAGTTAGAGTTTTGCAATTTCTTCACGTACTGCTAGAGCATGTTGTTTCTAATCAACTCCTTAATAAGATATTTCAGATGTCGGCATTCACTCATGTTATCCTCGTGAGTCCATGGAAGCGGCAGAACTTTCCTGATTGTTTCTATCGCTCAGATTCTTCCTTCTTCGGAGGCTTGTTGTATCTCTCAGTTCCCTGAGTTGCAAGATAGATGTTCTCTAGGCCGTCGTTCAATGGAGTATAATACTTGGGTCTCAGGTTCCCGATCTACTTTCCATTCCCATCATGCCTACCAGTGTTTTGGTTTTTCTTTTTTGATTTCCACCTTTCCCTGCATTTCCTGGCATGGGTCCAGAATTATTTCCATCCTGGTTGACCGCTACGTTTCTCTAAACTACCTCCTTTGGTTGCACACTGGCTATCTCGCCCTCCAGTGCATCTGCCTCTTCTAATCTTAAATACTGACTCGCCTACCGGTTGAGCTCCTTCATGGTGGTAGGTTGTTCCCTCCTAATCCATCTTCCAAAGTATATGTCCGGATGGATTGCTTGGACTAAAGGTATGAATACCATATCTTCATTAGGATTGCTCACTTTAGTAATCGCAATATTAAATCGGTTCATAAAGGTTTTTAACGACTCAATTTGTCCCTAGAAAAGGCCAGATAGATACATCACATCTTTTGTCTATGCCGTGTGAAGCCTAAATTATTCCAAGAATTTCCTTGCTGACTTGACAAACCTAGAAATGGATCTTGCTGGGAGTCTGGTAAACCACATTAAAGCAACACCTTCTAGGAAGATAGAGAAACATCTGCAATGGACTGTAACCGTTGCCCTAGCTCCACCCATGTGCCAACTGTACTTGTACAAGCATGTTTTAGGGTGTGTCATAACAATGTAAGCTAGTATGGTGGGCATAGTGAACTTCTCTGGATATTCCTCCCTTAGGATATTTTCAGTGAATGGAGTTCGGCTCGGTGCATAACCCTAGTCGTCGTCTTTCAGCCCTTATTTTCTTCCATCAAGCATTTGACCATGTCTGTTATGTATGCCTCACTGGTCCAGTATTCCGCAGGTCGGCCATCAGAGACTACACCAAGCTTTTGGCTCTGCAAACGGCCTCATTTTGCCAGTTGAAGCCTAGGCTCTCCATTCTCCAAGAGAACCACACTTATAAAATTCCGTTGGCACGCGGTTGGCCTGGTAGCGGCAGTTGGACTTCTTTTCTAGTATTCTGCCTGTTTATATCAACATTTAATTCCATTCCTTTAGCATCGAGTTACATGTCATCTTCAGAATCGGTGAGAAGCATCGCAATATTTCCTTATGGAGACTTTCCTTCAAGGTTGGGGCTTGCATAGGTTGTCCTCCGGTAGGAGTGGTACTTCCATTACCTTCAACAACAATTCCAATCTCTTCACCAACTATCCCCTTTTACTTTTGCTTTTTCTTTCCACCCCTACTATTCAAGCTCGAGACAGAGGGATTTTCCTATTCCAAAGCCTCCACAATTACTGGCCTAGTCCATGGAGCAGTCGGTGGTTTTAGCGCTAGCAAAGAGTCTATCCTATCCATAAGAGCTTTTTGGCTATAAGCCATCTTTTGGTTAAGCTGGTCAACCATCTAGTTAAATTCTCCTTTAGTCACAACTTCATGATGCGCAGAAGATTCTAGTGCTTGATTTCCAGTATTAACTCCTGTTGGTAAGTTGGTGGAGTTGTTGACTTCAAGGTACTAGCGGTTTGGTCCATAGCTATTTTTGCATCAGTAGATCTCCCACAAGTTTTTCTCTTTCTTTCCACCATTTATATTCAATGGCAAGTCTTTAAATTCTTTTGAAAGTAGGATTTGTGGATCTAATTTTTGGACATATCCGATCCAAAGTGGAGAGACAGATCTAAGCTTGGGTTCTCTGTTCTCGGTGAAAGCACCAAAATGTTAACCCAAAAAGGATCAACACCCAGGAGTGTGATGTGAAAGCACCAATCCTACTAGAATAGAGCAAATATAATAGTAAAACAGTGGAAAAGTAAATAAACATTGAGAATTTTATAGTAGTTCGACTATTAACTAAGCCTACGTCCACTTTATAGCTTTGATTATTGATTATATATGATTACAAGGTGTTTAAGAATGAAAAAGTCACAAGTACATGTTAGACTAATTCTAAGTCTTAGAATTTCCTATAGGAACTACCTTGGAGACTATTGAGTATAGAGAGTTGAAGAAATGACAAGGTTTCCACTTAGTAATGAAAGAAACTAGCCCCCCTCTTAGTTGCTCTTTGGTTTGCATTTATAGTGATTCATTCATCTTGGACTAGAAGCCCGATACTAGAGAAGTTCACGAAGTGACCCAAGATAGCATATGGAAAATGGTGACCACCCGATTTAAGAGATAGATTGAGTAATCAAACTCTTTTGTGTTGAGTTTCATATTTCATCTAGATGCTTTCCATGTAATTTGGTAGATGGTTAATGAGTTTTGATTATTGTTCTTCCATGACTTAGGTTGTTCTTTCGTTTGGACCGCCACATCTTCATTCTTGATGATAGGCTCGCTGAAATCTATAAAACCTCACGAATATGCATAGGAGGACTAAGGGATCACTCTTGCAATGTAGGAAGATGCCATGATGCAACATCTATATTCGGTACCGGATTAAGAGGCTTAATTCGGGCCGAATATAATGCCAATTTTGGGTCTAAACTTTTCTAAGTTCTTCCTTTTGTTCTTATGAGTGTCTTTGCCAAGTTTCAGGTCCTTTCATCTTCGTATCGACGTTCTAACTCCTAATGAGTTCTGCTGGGTTAAAAAGCCGGTTAATAGAGATCCTAAGGTATTTCTTGCCAATATAGATTTATTTATATTCTTGCATTGCTTATATTGATGTTTGGTTGAAATATTTGTACATACTATTTAAATTGTGTAAGTGTCGTTATAGCGATTTTCGCTATACCATCACTTATGAAATATCATCTCCTTAAACCCTTGTGTATGTTGAACTTATGCTCGTATTTTTTCATAATAAATGTTTGGTCGCATTTTTGCACTTTGAAAGTTGTTTAAACTATATTTTCAAATATTTTGAGAATTTTGAAACTAAAGGTTAAGTATTGATTAAGATTAATAAAAGAAGTTATAAATTTGATTTATTGTCTTTTGGAAGAATTAACGTTGCTTTAAATTGATAAATGATTATATATTTGATTTATTATCTTTTGGGATAATTAATGTGATTTTAGGTTTATAAATGATGGTTTATCTTGAAAAAGGAATGTTTAAAAACAAAGCTAAGTGTAAATTGTTTTGGGAATTATATTAAATAATGTTATCGATGACATTCATTTTTTACCCTCCTTTTTAGTACATTTAGAAATATAATTTAACCTTTTAAAAGAATATTTTTAAAAGTGTTTTTAATGAATTTTACAAATATTTCTGATGTGAAAATCAAGCGTAAGTAAGAATCAAATGTTATAAAAGCTTGATTCGTTTATAGGTGACAAGTGTATGTGATCTAATTTTCATCATTCGTTTACTTTCGATAGTTGATTTCTCAAGTATCGATTCTGATATCATTCTTTGTGCTTCCTCAATCTAGAATGATTTATCGCTCATTTTGAGCATTGGCATCCAACACCATGAAGAACTACAACCAAAGAGCAAGTGGGAGCCAAGCCATGTGGGTCGCACCCATTAGGGTAATATTCACATTTATCTAAAAATTTGTTGGTAGCATGCATGCAGTGATGTGAGTATATTCGGTTGCCTGCATTAAGTCATACGGGGTCCAACTTGGAAGTTCTGGAGAGTATTGCATGTTTGGCATGGGCTGTTAAGTGTATTTTATCCAGAGGAATACTTTTGGTGAAGGGGGCGCAACCTCCTAGTCATGATGGATAAATTCATTCTCCTTATTTCGATTCGAACCTTAGAATTAATCTTTTCTTCTTTCGTGTTACATCAATCCAAGATGATTTGTTGCTCATCTTGAGCATTGATATTCTTTGTCTGAGATGACTAGAACTAAAAAGCGAGTGGGAGCTAAGCTATATGGTGTTGCTCCCATTGAGTTATCTTCACATCTACTCTAGATTGGATTCGGTGATATGCGCTCGGAGATGGGAAATACTCGTATTTTTAGGAAGGTTGGCAAGGTCAAGCTTAGACGTGCCCCAGAGCCATTGTAGTTCTCAAGTATATTTTAAGTATACTTTCTAGAGCTATACTTTCGATAAGAAGGTGCATCCTCCTAGTCATTGTTGAAAAATTTCCTTTACCTTATTTGATTCAAATCTTTGAATTGTTTTCTTAATTGCATCAAAAAATGTTTGAATCTCTTCTTAGTTTTTAATTATTTATTTCCATTATTTAAGTCTCAATTTTGATCCTTTTTATACCAATTCTTTCAAGTTGAGTTTTGTTCCAATTTGTTTCCCTTCTTTCATCTATGGATGTTTTTCTTATGAGGTAAGAACCCATTTCGGGTTTAGCGGCGTGGTCTCACAAAATTGTTATATGTTCACCATATTTTCTTGAGTTTTCTCATATTGGTTTCCAAACTGATCCGGGTGTTGTTTTATTATAATGCCCGGGTCAAACCGAGTATTTTTGTAGGTAGTCGTTGGTAGGATATTTAGCTTATGGAGTAGAGCTAGATGTTCAACTAGCGTGGTATTTTATTTTCTGCTGTATTATATTATATACCTATTAGTAATTGTAAGGTTAGAAATTTATAATAGACCACTTGATGAGGTTTGTTTTTAACT
Organism: Allium fistulosum; assembly: GCA_030737815.1. Lineage (NCBI taxonomy): Eukaryota > Viridiplantae > Streptophyta > Magnoliopsida > Asparagales > Amaryllidaceae > Allium > Allium fistulosum. The sequence goes on along the minus strand of CM060904.1, from coordinate 168,793,989 downwards.
CTGATGTACCTTGTATCTTGGAGTGACAGTTTATACTGTCTTTATTATATTATATATTGTCATTTCTACTATGAGATTCTATTTCCCTTGCTTGTTCATTTTATTTTACTCTAAAGATCTACCTTTCTGGCGATTGGATGTTCGACATTGGAATACCGTGATTGTTTTTGGTGCTGATTTTCGATGGTCAAAAAGGCGGGTCGTTACATTTGGTATTAAGGCTGAAGGTTAAGCGAGAACCTTGGATTTGGTAGGGTATACTCATTAGAAATACGGTAAATGACACCCTAGAATGAGTTAAGAGTAAAATATATACGAGAATGTATTTTTTATTGCTATAAAAACGTATTGTGTTAATTAGTCTATTGAGTTTTTTTTGAATTCTAATTGAGGCATGGGAAGCCACTGTGTCGATAGAGTTTTCTAACCACTTTAACAAGCAAAGAGATGCGATATTGATTTTTTTAAATTTGGTAAATGAATATTTTACCTAGAATATATATTTATATATAAAGGAATAATTTTCAAATTTTATATAGTTATTTATAATGTGCTTGTTTTCTAGAAAGTGATAATATTTCTTTATTATAATTATTTTTTGATTTATAATGCTCAAATAGTTAGGAGCATTGACTATTGTTTGTTAATTTTTGATGTGTGCTCGACCAATTCATGAGCAGTTATTGTTTGATAATTATAAGTACATTAAAACGAATCCCTTGTGAATTAAGTTTCATAATTTGACTACAAGGTGTTAAGAGAAAATGTTAAGTTAAAATTCTTCTTTTAATAAAATTGTTTAGTATAATCTAAATGGAAAGACAAGGTATTTAGAGGATAAATACTTGGGAAAATTTTATTATAATAAAGGAGAATTATTATAATATGAGATTATTTTATGTAAAGGCAATGTTATATAAATTTGGTTTATAAATTGTGTTTTAGAAAGATTTTTTTATAATAAAGGGAATTATAATAATATAAGATGATTTTAAAAGGGTACATTTTATATGGGTATGGTATATAAAATGATTTATATGACTTGTAAAAGGTGTTTTATAAGTAAAAAGGGTTTTTGAGAATTTAAATCCCTATTTTGCTTGAAATGATTTCAAAAGGATTTAGAGAAAAGTAAAAGTCGTATTGCTTGGAAGTATTTCTAAGTATATATACTTTGGAAAAGAACATTAAAGTGGAATGCATTTTTTTGAGTAATTAGGGGAAAACGTCTTGAGTAGTTTTGTGGTAATTTGAATAATCTTTTAAGTGACGATCGAACGTTTGCTTAGCTGAATGTCGTAGTGTACTTAGTGAATTATTCTTTTTATCATTGTGCGATCGAAATGAGTTCAAATCTGAATGAACCTAAAGTAAGTTTTAGTAAATAAATTATTGAAGATATTTCATATAGAAATATATGTAGTGTGTTTTCAAAAAAGGGTTTTAAATAAAAACCGTGTATTTAGTTCTTAAGTTCCCTTAAAGGGAATTGGGTTCAAAATAAAACGTGATAAAAAGAATGATCTGACAAATGAAATTCTACCCTTAGATAGAAAAGGGATAATTTAACACAAGTTTTTAAATGGGTAAAATTAGATAAGAAGGGTTTTAGTAAGCATTGTTTTATTAAAACGGTATCTTAGTTTAAACATCTAAGTCATATAAAATATTTGATGTTATTAGGCTAACCTGTAAACATATTTCCTTAGAACATTCTAAGATAGAGGTTGTTTGTACCAAAATTGGGCACAACACTCTTTGGATGTGTTTGAAGAGATAAAATGAAGAAGATAAATGTAAAATGAAGTAGATCTAACAAACATACCAATAAACATATAAAAAAATGAATAGAAACACAAGGATTTAGAGTGGTTCAGCGAATTACCTACGTCCACTATGAAATGACTGATGTTTATTGAACTTTACTCGCTGATTACAAAAGATTACAACAGTATAACTAAAGTTTGATAATCATTTCGGCTGAATATCGGCGAAGAGAGGCCAAAAGTCCCCTTTCTGTAGGTCCAGGGTCGCTATTTATAGGCGTAGGTTGCAAATATCTCGTCCAGATCTGGGGAGACCACTTCTTGCACGTAGGTGGGCCCACACGATCGATCCAATAACATTTGCACTCCATCCGTGATCGATACGAACGAATTTCGTATCGATCGAAATTTCGTCCAATCGAGTCGAAATCGATCATGAACATTCTTGAGGATGTACGCAAGCTCTTGTGAAAATTTGGTGGCATTTGGACTTGTAGATTTTGAGTTATGATCGATGCAAGTTAAGAAAAACAGCTACAATTCGTATCCATCAATGTGAATAGTGAAGTGATGCGAACAGAAGCGATGCGAATAGGATCGATGCGAACAGGAGCGATGCGAATTTGACAGCCTTCAACAAATTCTAACTTCCATCGATCATATCTTGAGCATACGAACTCCGATTGACTTGAAATTTGGAACGTTGGCTTTCATAGCTTTGCTTGTCGTGTCAAATCAATTTTAGATCGATCTGGACTCGGGAAAAATTTACTAGCATCCATAGTGAACCTAAGTATAACCGAACTCCAAGATGAACTGTCATTGGTTTCTAGTCAAGTTCTTGGTGTCACGGCCTTGCCAAAAGGCGGGATAACATTTGCCCCCCAAAGTACATCTTGTGTGAACATGACGTGCTTTGAAAAGATGCATCCTTCATTCTGAAAAAGTTCTATCTGATTCGCTGAGTAGTTGCCACCTTTTCGTCAAAAGATGTAACCTTTGATTGAAACGACAGTGATGTAGATGTCGAACTGTTGATTGTCAATGATCATGTAGTGTTTTGTTGTAACTGAGTGTTGAGCGCTAGCGATTTGTTGTTCACTGTTGTAATTGTCACTTGGCGAGCATCCAACTCTTGTAAATTTTGAAAATTGAATATTAGTTCGTCATACATGTACGTATGTTAACCTGACTCCCGTTAACGTTTGCACGTTCACGAGTCGTTGTCAAGTTCTTTAGTTTTTGTTTGGATTTGAGTTTCGTATCGATCCTCTCCTAGATCGAAGTGAAATTCAAGTTGTAACAACATTCGATGGTTGTTTTAAGTCCTTCCTTTGTATCGATCCTCTCCTAGATCGATCTGAGATGTTGGAATGTATGCTTCATATCGATGGATATGTAATATTTGGTCTCGAATTGATGGATACATGAGTAATGCTTTGTGTCGATGGAGTTGAACGATCTAGACATAATCATGCAGTGATGCTTCACAGAGGATATGCCATTTCTCATTCCTTTATTCAAGAAGAATCCCCGATTATGGATAATCTTTGATAGGAGTCATCCATGACTCCTTTTCTAGATCCATCTCCAAGATCTAGTTGATCTTCATATGTCAATGCTTGGAATAATAAATATTTCAACTGGGACAAAGTCTTTTTGCCGCGCATCCCCAGAACTGGCTAGCTTGCCCAGTGACTTGGCTTTTTCATTTTGTTCTCCGAGGATGTGTTTAATGGTGTAATAGTCGAAATCAGCTAGTAGCTTTTGGACCCAGCTTGGATAAGGAGCAAGATGTTGCCCCCTAGTCGAATAATCTTCCCTGACTTAGTATACTACTAACCAGTAATCACATAAGATATGTAAAGTTTCCACTCCTAGTTTTCTTGCAATTTTGAGCGCCAAGGCTTCATAAAGGGAAGTTGAGTTTGAGGGCATAGCAGATCGATTGTTCCTCAGTAGTCATTAACGCAACTTCGACGTTAAAAAGCCGATTATCAGAAATTCCATCTATGTATATTCTTCATTGGTTGGACGGTTCTCCGCTGTTCTTCGGATAATCGTCTGATGTAGTGAATTTAGATATGAAGTATGCTAATGTTTGACCATGGATAGCTTTCTGAGGGAGATAAGTGATATCAAATTGGCTTAGTTCGATATTCCATTTTAGTAACCATTCAGACATCTGAGGTTGCTATTGGACCTATCGTAACGGCTGGTCGATACAGACATTAACGGGGTGAGCTTGTCAATAGCTAGTTTTCATCATATACCGGTCTTTGGATTCACTTCTCTTCACATAGCAATGCGATGCTTATGGCATGTGTTGACACGACTTAATTGATGTATAAATCTTCGTGATCCAAAGGTTTGGGTAAAATGGGAGATCTCTTTAAGCGATCTATCAAAAATGGAATTGCATCATTGCAGTTGTTAGTTCATTCAAAAGTTCTCTTCCCTCTCTTGGTCAGGTTGAAGAAGAGAATTCACTTGTAGATGGTCCTAGAGTTGAATCAACTTAGGACGGTAATCTTCCGACTTGGGCTCCGTACCTGCTTGGTTGTCCTCGGTATATGGGTGTCTCTAATTACCAAAATTATCTGGAAGTTAGCCTTGATTCCATGAGAATTGATGATGAAAACAAAGAATATTTCTGATGTAATGACGAAAGAGCATTTCAAAGGATCGAGTTTCATCCTGCATTTTTTGGAGAGCACTGAATATCTCTGCCAAGTCATCGATGTGGTCGTTTGATAGTCGTGATCTCACGTGCATATTAACCACATCTACTTTCATCGATCGGTCGATCTAATTTTTGAATGATCTGTTAATCGTCCTTTGGTAAGTAGCATAAGCGTTCTCAAGTTTGAATCCAGGGATTTTAGCATAGCACTATAGGCCTATGCCAATAATGAAACAGTTGTATTCCTGATCTGGGACATGCTTCAGTATCCGATTGTATCTGGAGTTTTGTGTCCATGGAAGTGAGCAATTCATGCCCGATGGTCGAGTCTACCAGTTGGTTGATCCTTGGAAGTGGAAGGTTGTGCTTAGTCATGCCTTGTGCAAATCTGAGTAGTCGACGTACGTCCGCCACTCTCCGTTTATTTTTCTTATAAGTAAAGGATTTGATACTCATTTTGGTTAGAGGGCATCATGGATAAACCCACTGGTTTTTAGTAGATTCGCCTCCTCCTTAAGTGCAACAGATCTCTCTGGGTCCACGTCACTTAGTTTTTATTCATCGAGACATGCTTAGAGTCGACATTTAATGTAGGGTTCTCAATGGTTGGTGAGAGTCCATATATATATATATAGATATACGAGATCGAGTCCAAGCGAACACATCAAGATTCACCTGAAGCAATGTAGTTTACTCTTTCATCATCATTGCGCTGAGTTGTGATCCAATCTTTAGTACTCGTGATGGGTTGTCGGCGCGCTATGTGCTTATTTGCAATGGTAAATGATCAGGCTTATAGGGATGTTGAATCAAAGGATTAGTAGAACTTAGCCTTGTACTGCATGCTGCTACATAGCTGGCTCCAGCTTTGATATTGAATTTACTTGTGTTTCTGAATGATGTGCTTTTCATTCAATGTACTCGCGATCCATTGCTCATCATAAGGGTCAGAATAATGATTAGCTACCATAAGTCCGGGTATTGATCCAATAATTCTATCTCTAGGCATCCTTCCAGTCGCAACCTAGAGTTGTTACGAATATCAAGCATGGGTCATAGGTTCAAGTTGTCATAGTCAACTCTCGGATAATCACTCTTTTGCCCCAAGTCTCGGGTTGGTGGATGCATTACGCGGACGGTCTAGTCTCGTCCTAACTATGTTTATACTGTAGTTCAAGCTTTAAGAACCAGAGTTGATTGATGAATGGTTGAATCATATTTATCTTATCTTCTTGCTCGTGCCCCCAAGTCTGGGGAATATCTCGATAAATGGCAAGGTAGATAATGTCCACTTCAATTCTGTATTCTATCCCATTGAACCATGGGATCGAGTTAACCGATGGAAGGCTGAGTCGTGCATATCCTGCATTATGTTCTAGTTCTTTCCTCTAGGCAGAATACATTATTACTTTGCCGACATTCAGACATAAGCTAGATTGTGGACGGTCAATGACATTCACTTTGTTGCTTATGTCGCCATACTCTGGGCAAAAACTGAAGAGTGAATCGTTCAGTCAGATCCAGTGCAGGATTGATGCTTCCCTTGTTGAATCGAGGGTAAGAATCGGTGCATGTACATTTAGGTTGCATTTGTTATGAATTGCTTGTTTAGTCGGATCGTGGTAAGAGTCAAAGAATGATTGGTCGCATTGCATTCTTTTGGAGTTGGGCGATCAACCACGTCCATTTCGATTTACGTTCTCCCGTTAGATCTAGGGATAAAGTTAGCTCAAATGCAGTCATGTCATGCTCATCTGGTCTCATGCTCTTCCTGACGGATCGAAGGAAGGAGATGGATGACGAATGGTCAAGTTACACTCATTCGTGGTTTATTCTTCTATCCATGCTCTGTTGGTCAAAGGTATTCGATGGAGTTCGGGTCATATTGACTTGTCGTCGAAGAGGATCAATATTGACTGTCGATTCAATGGTACAATATAATTGGTTGCCCATAAATTCGGGCATCATTTTGATTAATTAGCATTAAGGCCTCCTTATAGTCATTGCCTTAAGTTGTAAAGGATGCTAAGCTGGAGATGTAGCGAGTCACCTTTCTCTTCTTTCGGTGATTTGGACTTCTGGCCCCAGTCTTGGGTTAGCAGAGTTAGTTCGTGGATGGTCTAATTTCACCTGTAGTGAGTTTATACTCCTCATGTGGAGTTTAGGTCAAAGTTGGTGAATGAATGGTCGAGTCACATTCATTCGTTTGTCTATGCTTGTAGCCGCACCTTGGGGATCAGAATAAGTTGAAGGGCCATTAACCAGACCTATTTGATGTTTATACCCCTGTCCGCACTCTGGGGACTAAGAGTTTTAGTAGAAAATGATCAGACCGCATTTTCCTCGATTAATTCCTCTGGCACTAGTAAATGGCGAAAGTCGAAGTGTGGTCGGTCACACTATGATAACTTTAATTTGATGTTTCTCCTACTAAATTGTAGGAAGGAATCGATTGGCGGATGGTTGGGTCACATCCGTCCATGTTGCACGAACAGCCCATTGGATTATAGAGGAGAGTTAGCGGATGAACAGTCGTGTCACATTCGTTTGCAGTAGAACGGGTAGTCACATCCATTTAGAATAGGGCATTCAGCTAGGTCCATTTTGCAAATCTGCGTCACCTTGTCGAATCAAGGAAGAAATATTGTCTTGTAGGGTTGGAGTGCATCCCTATAAAATTATGTTATAGGTCCCGTGCCGGGGAAAAGAGTTGATGCATGGACGGTTGTGTCACCCCCACTTAGTGATGGACGGTCGGATCGCATCCAATTTTGTGTGTTAAGTGTGCCCCATGTCAGGGGAAGATTGGAAAGCGGACGGTCGAACCACATCCGCTTTTTGTACTACAGAACTTGCTGAGGAACCAGAGCCAATAGATGGACAGTCAAATCGCATCCCTTTTGGTATTTATATTCCAAACCATGCTTTGAGGACTGGAGTTGGTTGATGGGTTATCAGTCAAACCCATTTGGTATTTATACTCCAGTCCGTGCTCTCGGGACCAGAGATAGTTGATGTTTATACTCCAGTTCACACTCTGGGAATCTGGAGTTAGTTGATGTTTATACTCCACTTAGCACTCTGGGAATCTGGAGTTTGTTGATGTTTATACTCCAGTTCGCACTCTGGGAATCTGGAGTTTATTGATGGGTGTTCAGTCACATCCATTTGGCATTCGCGCTCTAGTCCGTGCTCTCGAGACTAGAGTGTGTCGGTGTTTTATACTCCAGCTCACGCTTTGGGAATCTGGAGTAAGTTGATGGGTGGTCAGTCATACCCAATTGGTGTTTATACTCGAGTCCGCGCTCTCGGGACCAGAGTTAGTTAATGTTTATACTCTAGTTCACACTTTGGGAAACTGGAGTTAGTTGATGGGTTGTCAGTCACACCCATTTAATGCTTATACTCCAGTCCGCGCTCTCGGGACCAGAGTTAGTTGATGTTTATACTCCAGTTCGCACTTTGGGAATCTGGAGTTGGCCGATAGAAGGTCAGTCAAATCTGTTTAGGCTTTAGGATTCATTCACACTCTAGGAACAAGAAGTTGATCAGGTACATGGACGGTCGTATCACATCCACCCTGAGTAGGCAAGCGAAGTCGTTAGATGGACGGGTCCACTCTCCTCGAGCTTGTAAATATGAAAGGCGAGGTCATTAGATGGACGGATCCATCCTCGTCGGGCTTAGGTTGAACAGGGGTGAAGTCGTTGGGTGGACGGATCCACCCTCCTCGAGCCCATGTCCGTAAATTTATACTCCAGCTCGCACTCTGGGAGCTGGATTTAGTTAAAGGATTATTGTGTATCAATCCCTTTTGGCCACAGTGTGATGGCTTGTCCCTGAACTCGGGATTTCACTTAGCGAGTGATCGGTGGGATCCTGATTACTTTCCATTTATCTGCCCTCAATGAAGGATGAGATTTAGTTTATGGACGGTTGGATCGCGTCTATATTCATTTGGATTCTATTTCTACCAAGCTTAAGGAGTAAGATTAGTGTTCTGGCAAGCTTTGTGCTCGAGCATAGGAAAGGATGGTCGAACTACATCCACTTTGAGCGGTGTATTTTCCCTTAAGTCGGGTGCAAGAATTGGAGAGCAGACAGTCGAGTCACGTCCAATTTATACTTTGCATTCTTCCGATCGAGCTGAGGAATAGAGTTGGAATGACAGCTTGTAATGGTTAGCGAGTAGGCAGTTAGTCGTTGATGACTTTAAATTGAGGGTTGGACCCTGATAAAGTCGGTTTAAGGCATTATTGTTTTGCCGAATTACAAAAGCAAATTGGAGAGTGAACGGTCAAATCATATCCACTTTAAACTTGTGTTCTCAAATAATCCCAAGTGTCTAATGTAGGATTGGATGCATGGATGGTGACGTCACATCCACCCTTGGTGTGATTTTGATTTTATCGGGCATCAAAAGAAGCAGATTCTCGAACGAAGAAAAGGATCCAATTACTTCGAAAGTATTTTGGCGAGCTTCAAGTACGAGATGGAGAGTGCATTGTTGGGACATATAACTCCAAGTCTTTCTTAAATCTCCTAATTAAATTGCATAGGTGGATGAGTGGATGGTCGGTTGCATCCACTTTGTACTGGAGTCCTAACCTTGTCGGTCTCTTCTGCTTTGATGCTCTGCCCCCAAGTCAGGGGCATATAGTAGCATATCAGTGGTTGAATCAGGCTCGTCATAATGATACCTCAATGACTTGATCATAGTCTGTGGAGGTTGTTTGGCACCGAACCTTGAGTACTCAACTACCTGCACCTTTTGCAAATATTTTAATTCAAGTCGGTCATACTTTGCAACGTAAATGAAATTGAATTAGAAATAATTCAAAAGAGATCAGATCGAATCTCATTGATAAGTGAGGCAGCGTCGTCGTATGCTCACTATTGCACTTCAGTCCAACCCTTCTCAGTTGGAAGTCGAATGCAAGTGGTTCAGTTTGATCAAAGTTCTTGATCGATAGGGGTCGGGTGTTCCCGGTCCTTCATTTTGTGGGGCTTGCACATATTGTCAGAGCTATCCTTTTCGAAGCAGCCTTATGGCGTTGGCGTCCACGGTAGCCATCTAAAGAAGAGGAGTTTTTCGACCTAGAGTATGGAGTAGGTTCCCTCCTTATCTCTCCATGTTGATCCTTCATCTGATTCATCAACTCAATATTGGCCTGGACATGTTGGTGTAGTCGTCGGTGGCTATCCACCAGTTATCTTATCAAAGTCTGGAAATAAGCTCCGGTGATGAATTCATTTATGGGTATTGGCAGCAACTGGCTGTGGGCTTTGGATAAATTCGTTGGCTGCCAGCTTCTGTGTCCCCTTCAACAATATGAGAAGTAGAGCTGGTATGTCTGACCACGATTGACAATGTTCTTTGAGGAATGGGGGAAGACATCTGCATTTGATGGCTATCATCACTCTTGGTGGAAGCCATGCGCAATTCTCACTTCATAGGGAAAAATACTTCTATCAAACATTATCGGGTCCATTTTATGGCTACGGGGTCTTGAAATATTGGTGAATGATGTATGCATGATTGCCCAACGTTCGAGTGGTTGGTAACGCCGATTGGATGGTGAGTTGGTTAAGATGGGGTCATAAATTAGTGATCATTTCTATTTTTCACCCAGGTATGAGGCCCATATAAGGTAGTAAGGAAGTCCACTTAAGGTTGTATGTCATGCTTCTAGTCATATGGACATGGTATGATTAAGATGCGGGCATTTGAAGATGGTTCTATGGCGACCAGCTATGTTTTGAGTTGGCAGAGTAGACAGTGTAGGGCAATTGTCATATTAGCCATCGTAATGTAGTTGTCAATTCAAGAGTTTACAAACTGGTCAATTGGAGGGAAGTTGCAGTCCACCTTAGAAGCATGATATATTAACCAACTCTAGTCCTTGGCATATTAGCTAGGTTCTCCAGCCTCTGGGAGCACCGATTGAGTAGTATTCCTCTACCCATTCCTTGATTGCAATTCAGCATTTGTTGCTGTAATCCCTTATGCCTTGTTCAGTCATGGAACAATTAGAAGCGTGGATGAAATGTTCCTTCATTAAATTGAGCTTTGAATTCACTATGGAATGTTCTTTTTAGGAAATTTGGGTCGTACCCGAATTTTTTTTTTGAAATTTCGTATCGTTCTCAGCAACGTTTGAACGATAAAAATGTAGGTGAAACTGAACGATCCGAAAAGTGGACAATTGGATCGATACGAAAGGCACATAGCTGGACCGATACAAAGTGGATGTGAGTATCGATACGAATTGGGCGTAGATGGATCGATACGAACAACGTGTGAGTATCGATACGAATTGGACGCAGATGGATCGATACGAACAGCGTGTGAGTATCGATACAAATTGGACGTAGATGGATCGATACGAAAACCGATCGATACGAAAAGTGATCGATACGAAAGTCGATCGATACGAATGTTGATCGATACAAAAACTGATCGATACGAATAGTGATCGATATGAAAGTCGATCGATATGAATGTTGATCGATACTAAAACTGATCGATAAGAAAAGTGATCGATACGAAAGTCGATCGATATGAATAGTGATCGATAAGAAAACTGATCGATACGAAAACTGATCGATACGAATAGTGATCGATACGAATAGTGATCGATACGAAAGTAGATCGATATGAATAGTGATCGATACGAAAGTCGATCGATACGAATAGTGATCGATACGAAAGTCGATCGATACGAATAGTGATCGATACGAAAGCTGATCGATACGAAAGCTGATCGATACGAAGTGTGATCAATACGAAAGTTGATCGATACGAATGTTGATCGATATGAAAACTGGTCGATACAAATATTGATCGATACGAATAGTGATCGATATGAAAGTCGATCGATACGAAAGTCGATTGATACGAATTGAGATCGATACGAAAGCTGATCGATACGAAGTTCGATCGATACCAATGTTGACATGTTTTCTGGGTGCGAAAACATGGATACGAAAATCACCATATTTTCATGGATACGTAAATATGGATACGAAAGTCTTCATATTTTCATGGATACGAAAATATGGATACGAAACTCACCATATTTTCAAGGATACGAAAATATGGATACAAAAATCTCCATATTTTCATGAATACGAAAATATGGATATGAAAATCTTGATGAGTGTAGTTCCTCTTAGATCTAGAGCAATCTAAATAGAATAGAAGGAAGCGGTTGACGATAGGTCTAGATCTCCTCCTTAGATTTTTGCAATCCAACGATGGTAGTAGATCCACAGAGCAGGAGAAAAGCCGGGTTTCTCTCAGTGAAAGCACCAAAGTGTTTATACCAAAATTGGGCACAACACTCTTCGGATGTGTTTGAAGAGATAAAATGAAGAAGATAAATGTAAAATGAAGCAGATCTAACAAACACACCAATAAACAGATAAGAAAATGCATAGAAACACATGGATTTAGAGTGGTTCGGCGAATTGCCTACGTCCACTATGAAATGGCTGATGTTTATTGAACTTTACTCGCTGATTACAAAAGATTACAACAGTATAACTGAAGTTTGATAATCATTTCGGCAGAATATCGGCGTAGAGAGGCCAAAAGTCCCTTTTCTGTAGGTCCAGGGTCGCTATTTATAGGCGTAGGTTGCAAATATCTCGTCCAGATCTCGGGAGACCACTTCTTGCACATGGGTGAACCCACACGATCGATCCAATAACATCTGCACTCGGTCCGTGATTGATACGAACGAATTCCGTATCAATCGAAATTTCGTCCAATCGAGTCGAAATCGATAATGAACATTCTTGAGGATGTACGCAAGCTCTTGTGAAAATTTGGTGGCATTTGGACTTGTAGATTTTGAGTTATAATCGATGCAAGTTAAGAAAAACAGCTACAATTCATATCCATCAATGTTAGGACTTAAATCCTAATGCTTTTGAAAAGGTGATTTTGAAATAATTTTCAAAATAATAATAATATTATTATTTTGAAAGTATTGGTGAATTATGATTAGTTCATAATACTTGAAAAGGGTTATTTTGAAGTGATTTTTCAAATATTTTGGTTATGACTAAAGTTAGGCAATTGGGAGTTTTCTAATTTGGAAGACTCGCAAGTTATAGGTGTTTACTCTAGTTGTTATTTTAGAAAGAACCGGAATACCACTGGATGCTCCATGTTGTTTTCATTTTAGATTTGTACCATGCTTCGGTTAGAGGAGTTCCCTCCTTGATATAATTGATTTTGGTTTTGATTTATTTCTCTTTGAAGGAATTTGAAAATTTATTTTGAACATAAAAACACGAGCATTTAGTTTTAAATTTATCCTTTGCAAAGATTAGATGCATATTACTTTATTACAGAATATTCTATGTACTTTTGTTGCATATGGTTGTTATATTTTTTATATTGCTATTTCTTATGATAGAAATAATTGATGTATTGCTCTTTTGTCAGCATGATTCTCTTTTGAATTATGTAAGTACAAAATAGGTACAGTGATGCAAGAGATTGCTATATGATTTCTTGCACACCTTCGTTTGCATCAAAATAGTAAGTTGCTTGCAGAAATAAAAATCAAATGCAAAAGAAGTTGTAGTAGATCTAGAAATTGATATTTTGATTGATCGATGGTTTTATGCCCCGGATATGGGAGGCCACTTGGCTTTTGTTTTCTTTGTTGGTTTGTGTTAATTGCAGCGAGTCGTAGTTTTTCGTATCTATCCGTGCAAAGGAGGTGCTGCCGACATTTTTCATAATATAAGGGACTTTAAAAGTTTAAGCACTCATTTTAATTAATGGTATTAAAACTTAAGGATTTGGAGACATTTTCTTCCTTTGGGAATTTCGGGGACGAAATTCTTTTAAGAAGGGAGAATGTAACATTCCATAATTTTATCGCTTTGATTTTGAATATTTTGTAACGACCCCAGATTTTAATTGAATTTAAATTGATAATTAAATAAATTTTGAATAAAAATAGTAAAATAAATTGATAAAGTAAGCGAGTTTCCCCGGATCGTAATTAGAATTTGTTAAATCATTTAAATTTGAACTTGATGGTTTATATTAGAAATAGGAATTATTCATACTATAAAATAATATGACTAAAGAGAAAAGATAAGTATGTAGATGTGGGAAAACAAATCAGTTAAGTATGAATACAAAAGATAATAGAAATGGCTTGCAAAAGAAGTACATGTACAAATCAAATAGAGGCTGTAGACAAAGTAGGACAGCAAGTATATATATTTAAGTATAGGAACATCAAGTACATAAGCAAAATAAAATAAAATAAAATAAAAGTATATAAAGGTGCAGGCTGAAGCAAATTAAACAAAAGCAAACTATAGTACTAATTTTCTATGCATAAGTTAGTAATAGGGAACATAAGTACTTGCTCATTAAATGCAAGCATAACATAAGTCAATTTGATTTCTTTTGAAAATCAACTCAGCCTCCACAAAGAAAAAAATCTCTGATTTTGTACAAGGCCATATCATCTCATGTTCTACAAAATGTAACCTAGTACTAAGGCAAATAAACACACCCTGTATTCAGTTCATTTCGTCCATTTTAAGTTAAAAAAAATTGAAGTGAACTACAACTTCACTTTAAAACAACAACATATAGCAAGACAACCAGAGGATTAAAAATCAAAGAAGACTTCAGCTTGCATTTTCAAAACTAGTGTTAGGGCAACTCTGTTCTTCTTTCTTCTGGAATCTAAGGTGAGCAACTCCTTGTTTTTAGAAGCTTAACTTGTTTTCTTGATGCTTGTGAGAAATTTTCCCTTTTAAAAACCTGATTTGGTTGATACATTGTGATGTTATGCTAATTATTTGATTGTGTGAGGATAATTGCAATGCATGTCTGGAAAACAGGAAAAACTTGCCTCTGTTTATACTTTCCAGGTTTACAGGGTTTAAAAACCTATTCAAAAATTTATATCACCCAAAAGAATTAATGATAGGCTTTGATTTTTAAACAAAATAAGTTAGTTGAACTTAAACCATAGCCCAGAAATGGTTTTAAGCTTGAAAATGAAACACTTGACTCTGTAAACTTGGTTTCCAGTAAAAGGAAGAAGTCATATGATAAATTCGAGTGTTTTAAATCATGGATTTGATTATATAACCTGAATAAACACACAAAGAGATGATTTTTAAAATTAATATGGTGATTTTTATTTGAGTGTTTCGAGAGCAGTTCACAGTTGAACAAATTTTGTTCTTTTTTCCATTTGCTGATGATCGATTAAATAATTGCTAATGAAAATTGGTGTGAAGCTAGTATGTTGATCCATGATCTCAGGAAAATTTTCGAAGGAATTTTCTATTGCGTAAATTTGTGGGACGAGGTAGATTTAGGGTTTAAGCTTCGATTTTGACTGTCGGTTTTGTTTGAACTCGTGCGTCGTGAAGGTGGCTTCGGGGGTGATCGGACCAATTTAGGATGGAGCGTGGGTCGGTGGGGCGGTTCTAGGTGGATGGCCATGATCACTGGTGATCAGGATCAACCACGGCGAGGAAATGTGTAGGATCAGGTTCGAATGCCAGGAGGGGTCGAATAGCTCGTTTTCGATTTTGGGTTTGATTCGAAGTCGAGGTGGTCGAGATCAAGGGGGTAGGCCAGCAGTGACTTGTTGGCATCGGCAACGACGATCAGAACTAGCCGCGGCGTTCGTGCACGTATACATGCATTTTCATGTGTCAGCATTGTGTTGGGTTTGAAGGAGGATGAGGTTCCTCGGATTCGAACTCGAAGGCAAACGCGAGATGACTCGAAGCAAGTGAGAGAGGGGGGAACCCGAAGTTGAGCTCGGGTAAGTGAGTGATTGGCTCGGGTCATTGATAATGCAGCAGGGTTTTAAATTTTTAAGTAAATATTGTACCAAGGGTTAAAACAAAAAAAACAAAAATATGAACAAGTTTCAAATGAAAATAAAGGGTTAAGGTTAAATATTTTCAAATGGTTTTGAAATTAAATGGATTTTAAAATAATTTATATGATGATAATGAATATTTTTCTAAGTATTCTTAATGGAATTTGAATTTAAATTTAAAGTGATTAAGAAATAATTAAATAATTAAAGGTTAATTATTTAATAATTAAAGGTTGATGAATTATAATATAAAGGGTTAATTAATTTATTATAAATGGTTAATTAATTTGTAACTAACCAGGATTAATAATTCATAAGTAATTAATCTGATCTGAATTAATCAAACAATTAAATTGACCCAACTTATGGATGTTTAGATTCTAGTGAACGTTGAATTGTTTGATATCCCTGAAATATGATGCTTTGTGATACATCCTAATTTGTGTTGTGATCTGTAATTTATTTACCTATGATATATATATATATCCGTGATTTCTGTTTCTGTGATATATTACTTTGTGAATGTAAAACCCCTTGGCCCGTAAACGACACTTGAATTTCGATGCGACAGGGAGTCGGATTTCAGTTGGCTATCCGAAACCCACATCGAATCGTAATAGTGAATCTTTGTGACCGATAAATTTATTTTATCTATGAATCTGTGAATGAAGATAAGCGTTATCGATTATACCGCTTATCGATATATCTGTGATGATTGTATGATGTTGCACTATTGTGTGTAAAACCCCTGGACCACACTCTTACACACAAATATGGATTTCACGTGGAAATCGGTTAAATCACAGATAATTTAAATTTGATGTTGTTTTGAAATTGAAATTTTAATTTCAATTGATTTTGAAATTGGAAATTTGGTTTAAAGTGAAAAGCTTTTGAAATGGAATTTCAAAGATAAAAGTTATTTTGAATAACTTAATCAAGTTTTGAAAATTTAAATAATTTGATTTAAATTTGAATTCAATTTGAAATTGAATCCTATGATTTGAAACTAGGGATTAAGGATGATATAAATGTGTTTGTATGAATCTAAACCATTTAAAAGTATAATTTTGAGAATTTAGATTTAACCCAAAGATTTCAACTCGTATGAATGAATCAGATTTCCAAAATAAAACTGTTTGTTTTAAAAGAATAAAAGCTTTCATATAGATAAGAAATGAAATTCCAATTTAATTAAAGGAATTTCAAGTTTGAATTGAAAAAAATGGTTTTCCAAGTTATGAATGAAATTCTTTTTGAAAGCTATGAATTGAATCTGTTTATTTTTAACAGATTTAAAATGATGATTTGTTTAAATCCTTTGAAATGGAATTGTTTTTGAAAGCTATGAGTTAAATCTTTGTTTTAAAGATTTAACGAGTTAATCAAATTGAATTAATTTGGAAAATCTGTGAATGAATCTTTTATTTAAAAGATTAAAGTGTGAAAATTGTTTAAACCATTTAAGGTTGTTAAAATGAATCTTTTTGTTTAAAGATTTAAAAATGGTAATTTGTTAAACCATTTGAGAAAAAATTTGGGTTTAAGTTGTGACTTAATTGAAATCCCAATATCCATATGTTTTTAAAGATTGCGCTCGTTATTCGGTTTAGCCGGGAGAGGACCTTTGTGTCATATAACCCATTTCGAATAATGATACGTCGTATATGGATAGCATTTGAAGACCGGTGGTGAAGACCGGATATTTTCGAAAATGAAAGGACAACTCGTCGAATGTCTCTGCACCGACTGGTCCCCGATATAGAGATTTTAGCACCCTTTGTGATGGGAAGTCCGGACGTGATTAAAAAATTATTCGGATTTGCAAGGGCTTCTTTGGAAGTGCCTTCGGTTCTGTTCGAACCCGGAACAGACTTGTATGGTTACATGTCTGACATTACACTTTGAGATATAAAGCCGATTCCTTTCAAATACATTTCTGTTGGTGGCGGAGAATTTATTCTCTTAGCTTAACACCCTTCTCTGAGACGTACGAGCTCAGAGGTTATGTAGTTGAAGGTTATCAGCGATATACTCCCAATTTGGTAATGTGACATGCTGAGTGTTGCTGTGTGATGATCATCGTTTGATCATTTGTGATATGATCATTTGTTTGATCTTATATCTTTGTGATCATAGGTTGATCATCTGTTGACCCAAAGCATGGCTTTGTGACAAAGCGTAGCTTTGTGGACGAGACTTCGTCAGGGCCTCACAACCCGGAAATGGTCGAAACAGGAATGTTGCGGCAAGGTTATGAGGGTCGCGCCCTTTAGGGTATGTCATTTCCTTCTGGAAAGGGGTGGTATCATGGTATGGAGCCCAGATACTTACTCATGTGGATACACTTATTTATTATGTGTGATGTTGGTTATCGAGCGCTCGGATAAAGGTCCCAAAGGACCGGGGGATGGCATATTCGTGAGTTACCTGTTACTGGGTAACCCGGCCTTGTTGGCAGAGAGCAGTTTGTCTCTCGGAGCATCCAGCCAGAGGCGTTTCCTATGTGGCATAGGAAGTTCCTTAGCCTGACCATTTGTTGGCAAATCCATTTTTCAATACGAACCTTGTACGGTTTTAGTTATAGAACCTGCCATCTAATATGGTAGCTATAGTAGGCATAGTATAATGGTACCTATGCTGGCTAAGATTAATATTATACTTTCAAATTGTTTTCCACTATGCATTAATAATAATAACCCAATGATTTGCGTAGTAAGCATGTTTGACTATCATAAGAAGAAATCTCCTCCAATTCTGCGTTTGCATTGTGTGTGTGGCGGGAGGTCTTATGGTAGTTTCATTTTCCAAAAGCATTGCGGATTTCAATGTTTAAGATTCTTTTGTGTTTGTTTAAAGATAAACTATTTTTGTTGCTCACACCAGTCCCACGACTGACTCGGAGTTTATTGTTCCTTTCCTAAACTCTGGGTGCTCATAATTTTCTACACGAGCAGTCTAGAGTTTGGTTTTTCAGATATTCAGATTAGTAGATTATCTGGAGCTAGTTCAGTCTTTGGATATGGACTGCACTTGCTTATCTTTGTGCCTCGTTATTGGGAGTTCGAGCTATTTCTGGATTGATGCTTTGAAGATGAAGATTATCCGCTGCTGATGTTATCTATTTCTTTCCGCTGCTATTTCTTGTATCTCTGATTTTGTTGTATCATATTGATATCATTGTTGTATATCATTCTGGATATTGTATTCATTGGAGTTGTATATGATATCATTGATTTCTTTTTATTCCGCTGTGTTATTTACTTAACTGTGTTATAAGCTCCAGCGAATCGGATTTGAACGGTCGAATCTGCGGCATTCTAGTACAATGTGAAGTACAGATGTCGATTTTCGAGCAGGCAAAATCTGATACGTTACATTTGGTATCAGAGCTAAGGTTGTACTTTAGCTCAGGAGTGTAACACGTTAAGTACCTCATTAGAGATAGAGTGAAGTAAACTCTAGAATAAGTAATCCTTAAGATATCTGTCCGTATGCCTCAGTAAATTCTCTTACTATCCACTGATAGTGAGTATGAGTGTAAGAAGAGGATGAGATAGGGGACAGGGGAATACGACTATAAATGGTCAATACTCTGTAACAATAGTGGAAACAAATTTTCTCTATCAGTCTCTTTTTGTTGGTCATCTTTTCTCAATTCTTCGATAATTTCTGGTAGATCCAGGAAGAGATTCGATATATTAATATGGGACATAAACTCCAACTGAGCCAAAATTGTTTGTTTGGATGAATTGTTTGCTTTGTTTGCTATGATCGATAGGTATGCTTTAGTTCTAAGATAAAAGTTTTGAAATTGTATCCATATATCTGACTATTCTTTGGGTCCCGATATGTTCTACGAATGGTTAGTTACCCTTCGAACTAACCGATACCACTGCATATTTCGTAGATCTGGGTAACCCGAGTATCTTGTGAAGTGTTAAACAGATTCGTTCTTGTATCTGTTATTGATATTCTGATTTGGTAAGCCAAATGCAGGATAAATATTCAGTTTGATTCGATGTAACATTCTTCATCTATCTTTGTATCTCCTTGGCAATTTCGAGGACGAAATTCTTTTAAGGGGGGAAGTTTGTAACGACCCCAGATTTTAATTGAATTTAAATTGATAATTAAATAAATTTTGAATAAAAATAGTAAAATAAATTGATAAAGTAAGCGAGTTTCCCCGGATCGTAATTAGAATTTGTTAAATCATTTAAATTCGAACTTGATGGTTTATATTAGAAATAGGAATTATTCATACTATAAAATAATATGACTAAAGAGAAAAGATAAGTATGTAGATGTGGGAAAACAAATCAGTTAAGTATGAATACAAAAGATAATAGAAATGGCTTGCAAAAGAAGTACATATACAAATCAAATAGAGGCTGTAGACAAAGTAGGACAGCAAGTATATATATTTAAGTATAGGAACATCAAGTACATAAGCAAAATAAAATAAAACAAAATAAAAGTATATAAAGGTGCAGGCTGAAGCAAATTAAACAAAAGCAAACTATAGTACTAATTTTCTATGCATAAGTTAGTAATATGGAACATAAGTACTTGCTCATTAAATGCAAGCATAACATAAGTCAATTCGATTTCTTTTGAAAATCAACTCAGCCTCCACAAAGAAAAAAATCTCTGATTTTGTACAAGGCCATATCATCTCATGTTGTACAAAATGTAACCCAGTACTAAGGCAAATAAACACACCCTGTATTCATTTCATTTCGTCCATTTTAAGTTAAGAAAAACTGAAGTGAACTACAACTTCACTTTAAAACAACAATATGTAGCAAGACAACCAGAGGATTAAAAATCAAAGAAGACTTCAGCTTGCAATTTCTAAACTAGTGTTAGGGCAACTCTGTTCTTCTTTCTTCTGGAATCTAAGGTGAGCAACTCCTTGTTTTTAGAAGCTTAACTTGTTTTCTTGATGCTTGTGAGAAATTTTCCCTTTTAAAAACCTGATTTGGTTGATACATTGTGATGTTATGCTAATTATTTGATTGTGTGAGGATAATTGCAATGCATGTCTGGAAAACAGGCAAAACTTGCCTCTGTTTATACTTTCCAGGTTTACAGGGTTTAAAAACCTATTCAAAAATTTATATCACCCAAAAGAATTAATGATAGGCTTTGATTTTTAAACAAAATAAGTTAGTTGAACTTAAACCATAGCCCAGAAATGGTTTTAAGCTTGAAAATGAAACACTTGACTCTGTAAACTTGGTTTCCAGTAAAAGGAAGAAGTCATATGATAAATTCGAGTGTTTTAAATCATTGATTTGATTATATAACTTGAATAAACACACAAAGAGATGATTTTTAAAATTAATATGGTGATTTTTATTTGAGTGTTTCGAGAGCAGTTCACAGTTGAACAAATTTTGTTCTTTTTCCATTTGCTGATGATCGATTAAATAATTGCTAATGAAAATTGGTGTGAAGCTAGTATGTTGATCCATGATCTTAGGAAAATTGTCGAAGGAATTTTCTATTGTGTAAATTTGTGGGACGAGGTAGATTTAGGGTTTAAGCTTCGATTTTGACTGTCGGTTTTGTTTGAACTCGTGCGTCGTGAAGGTGGCTTCGGGGGTGATCGGACCAATTTAGGATGGAGCGTGGGTCGATGGGGCGGTTCTAGGTGGATGGCCATGATCACTGGTGATCAGGATCAACCACGGCGAGGAAATGTGTAGGATCAGGTTCGAATGCCAGGAGGGGTCGAATAGCTCGTTTTCGATTTCGGGTTTGATTCGAAGTCGAGGTGGTCGAGATCAAGGGGGTAGGCCAGCAGTGACTTGTTGGCATCGGCAACGACGATCAGAACTAGCCGCGGCGTTCGTGCACGTATACGTGCATTTTCATGTGTCAGCATTGTGTTGGGTTTGAAGGAGGATGAGGTTCCTCGGATTCGAACTCGAAGGCAAACGCGAGATGACTCGAAGCAAGTGAGAGAGGGGGGAACCCGAAGTTGAGCTCGGGTAAGTGAGTGATTGGCTCGGGTCATTGATAATGCAGCAGGGTTTTAAATTTTTAAGTAAATATTGTACCAAGGGTTAAAATAAAAAAAAAACAAAAATATGAACAAGTTTCAAATGAAAATAAAGGGTTAAGGTTAAATATTTTCAAATTGTTTTGAAATTAAATGGATTTTGAAATAATTTATATGATGATAATGAATATTTTTCTAAGTATTCTTAATGGAATTTGAATTTAAATTTAAAGTGATTAAGAAATAATTAAATAATTAAAGGTTAATTATTTAATAATTAAAGGTTAATTATTTAATAATTAAAGGTTGATGAATTATAATATAAAGGGTTAATTAATTTATTATAAATGGTTAATTAATTTGTAACTAACCAGGATTAATAATTCATAAGTAATTAATCTGATCTGAATTAATCAGACAATTAAATTGACCCAACTTATAGATGTTTAGATTCTAGTGAACGTTGAATTGTTTGATATCCCTGATATATGATGCTTTGTGATACATCCTAATTTGTGTTGTGATCTGTAATTTATTTACCTGTGATATATATATCTGTGATTTCTGTTTCTGTGATATATTACTTTGTGAATGTAAAACCCCTTGACCCGTAAACGACACTTGAATTTCGATGCGACAGGGAGTCGGATTTCAGTTGGCTATCCGAAACCCGCATCGAATCGTAATAGTGAATCTTTGTGACCGATAAATTTATTTTATCTATGAATCTATGAATGAAGATAAGCGTTATCGATTATACCGCTTATCGATATATCTGTGATGATTGTATGATGTTGCACTATTGTGTGTAAAACCCCTGGACCACACTCTTACACACAAATATGGATTTCACGTGGAAATCGGTTAAATCACAGATAATTTAAATTTGATGTTGTTTTGAAATTGAAATTTTAATTTCAATTGATTTTGAAATTGGAAATTTGGTTTAAAGTGAAAAGCTTTTGAAATGGAATTTCAAAGATAAAAGTTATTTTGAATAACTTAATCAAGTTTTGAAAATTTAAATAATTTGATTTAAATTTGAATTCAATTTGAAATTGAATCCTATGATTTGAATCTAGGGATTAAGGATGATATAAATGTGTTTGTATGAATCTAAACCATTTAAAAGTATAATTTTGAGAATTTAGATTTAACCCAAAGATTTCAACTCGTATGAATGAATCAGATTTCCAAAATAAAACTGTTTGTTTTAAAAGAATAAAAGCTTTCATATAGATAAGAAATGAAATTCCAATTTAATTAAAGGAATTTCAAGTTTGAATTGAAAAAAATGGTTTTCCAAGTTATGAATGAAATTCTTTTTGAAAGCTATGAACTGAATCTGTTTATTTTTAACAGATTTAAAATGATGATTTGTTTAAATCCTTTGAAATGGAATTGTTTTTGAAAGCTATGAGTTAAATCTTTGTTTTAAAGATTTAACGAGTTAATCAAATTGAATTAATTTGGAAAATCTGTGAATGAATCTTTTATTTAAAAGATTAAAGTGTGAAAATTGTTTAAACCATTTAAGGTTGTTAAAATGAATCTTTTTGTTTAAAGATTTAAAAATGGTAATTTGTTAAACCATTTGAGAAAAAATTTGGGTTTAAGTTGTGACTTAATTGAAATCCCAATATCCATATGTTTTTAAAGATTGCGCTCGTTATTCGGTTTAGCCGGGAGAGGACCTTTGTGTCATATAACCTATTCCGAATAATGATACGTCGTATATGGATAGCATTTGAAGACCGGTGGTGAAGACCAGATATTTTCGAAAATGAAAGGACAACTCGTCGAATGTCTCTGCACCGACTGGTCCCCGATATAGAGATTTTAGCACCCTTTGTGATGGGAAGTCCGGACGTGATTAAAAAATTATTCGGATTTGCAAGGGCTTCTTTGGAAGTGCCTTCGATTCTGTTCGAACCCGGAACAGACTTGTATGGTTACATGTCTGACATTACACTTTGAGATATAAAGCCGATTCCTTTCAAATACATTTCTGTTGGTGGCGGAGAATTTATTCTCTTAGCTTAACACCCTTCTCTGAGACGTACGAGCTCAGAGGTTATGTAGTTGAAGGTTATCAGCGATATACTCCCAATTTGGTAATGTGACATGCTGAGTGTTGCTGTGTGATGATCATCGTTTGATAATTTGTGATATGATCATTTGTTTGATCTTATATCTTTGTGATCATAGGTTGATCATCTGTTGACCCAAAGCATGGCTTTGTGACAAAGCGTAGCTTTGTGGACGAGACTTCGTCAGGGCCTCACAACCCGGAAATGGTCGAAACAGGAATGTTGCGGCAAGGTTATGAGGGTTGCGCCCTTTAGGGTATGTCATTTCCTTCTGGAAAGGGGTGGTATCATGGTATGGAGCCCAGATACTTACTCATGTGGATACACTTATTTATTATGTGTGATGTTGGTTATCGAGCGCTCGGATAAAGGTCCCAAAGGACCGGGGGATGGCATATTCGTAAGTTACCTGTTACAGGGGTAACCCGGCCTTGTTGGCAGAGAGCAGTTTGTCTCTCGGAGCGTCCAGCCAGAGGCGTTTCCTACGTGGCATAGGAAGTTCCTTAGCCTGACCATTTGTTGGCAAATCCATTTTTCAATACAGACCTTGTACGGTTTTAGTTATAGAACCTGCCATCTAATATGGTAGCTATAGTAGGCATAGTATAATGGTACCTATGCTGGCTAAGATTAATATTATACTTTCAAATTGTTTTCCACTATGCATTAATAATAATAACCCAATGATTTGCGTAGTAAGCATGTTTGACTATCATAAGAAGAAATCTCCTCCAATTCTGCGTTTGCATTGTGTGTGTGGCGGGAGGTCTTATGGTAGTTTCATTTTCCAAAAGCATTGCGGATTTCAATGTTTAAGATTCTTTTGTGTTTGTTTAAAGATAAACTATTTTTGTTGCTCACACCAGTCCCACGACTGACTCGGAGTTTATTGTTCCTTTCCTAAACTCTGGGTGCTCATAATTTTCTACACGAGCAGTCTAGAGTTTGGTTTTTCAGATATTCAGATTAGTAGATTATCTGGAGCTAGTTCAGTCTTTGGATATGGACTGCACTTGCTTATCTTTGTGCCTCGTTATTGGGAGTTCGAGCTATTTCTGGATTGATGCTTTGAAGATGAAGATTATCCGCTGCTGATGTTATCTATTTCTTTCCGCTGCTATTTCTTGTATCTCTGTTTTTGTTGTATCATATTGATATCATTGTTGTATATCATTCTGGATATTGTATTCATTGGAGTTGTATATGATATCATTGATTTCTTTTTATTCCGCTGTGTTATTTACTTAACTGTGTTATAAGCTCCAGCGAATCGGATTTGAACGGTCGAATCTGCGGCATTCTAGTACAATGTGAAGTACGGATGTCGATTTTCGAGCAGGCAAAATCTGATACGTTACATTTGGTATCAGAGCTAAGGTTGTACTTTAGCTCAGGAGTGTAACACGTTAAGTACCTCATTAGAGATAGAGTGAAGTAAACTCTAGAATAAGTAATCCTTAAGATATCTGTCCGCATGCCTCAGTAAATTCTCTTACTATCCACTGATAGTGAGTATGAGTGTAAGAAGAGGATGAGATAGGGGACAGGGGAATACGACTATAAATGGTCAATACTCTGTAACAATAGTGGAAACAAATTTTCTCTATCAGTCTCTTTTTGTTGGTCATCTTTTCTCAATTCTTCGATAATTTCTGGTAGATCCAGGAAGAGATTCGATATATTAATATGGGACATAAACTCCAACTGAGCCAAAATTGTTTGTTTAGATGAATTGTTTGCTTTGTTTGCTATGATCGATAGGTATACTTTAGTTCTAAGCTAAAAGTTTTGAAATTGTATCCATATATCTGACTATTCTTTGGGTCCCGATATGTTCTACGAATGGTTAGTTACCCTTCGAACTAACCGATACCACTGCATATTTCGTAGATCTGGGTAACCCGAGTATCTTGTGAAGTGTTAAACAGATTCGTTCTTGTATCTGTTATTGATATTCTGATTTGGTAAGCCAAATGCAGGATAAATATTCAGTTTGATTCGATGTAACATTCTTCATCTATCTTTGTATCTCCTTGGCAATTTCGAGGACGAAATTCTTTTAAGGGGGGAAGTTTGTAACGACCCCAGATTTTAATTGAATTTAAATTGATAATTAAATAAATTTTGAATAAAAATAGTAAAATAAATTGATAAAGTAAGCGAGTTTCCCCGGATCGTAATTAGAATTTGTTAAATCATTTAAATTCGAACTTGATGGTTTATATTAGAAATAGGAATTATTCATACTATAAAATAATATGACTAAAGAGAAAAGATAAGTATGTAGATGTGGGAAAACAAATCAGTTAAGTATGAATACAAAAGATAATAGAAATGGCTTGCAAAAGAAGTACATATACAAATCAAATAGAGGCTGTAGACAAAGTAGGACAGCAAGTATATATATTTAAGTATAGGAACATCAAGTACATAAGCAAAATAAAATAAAACAAAATAAAAGTATATAAAGGTGCAGGCTGAAGCAAATTAAACAAAAGCAAACTATAGTACTAATTTTCTATGCATAAGTTAGTAATATGGAACATAAGTACTTGCTCATTAAATGCAAGCATAACATAAGTAAATTCGATTTCTTTTGAAAATCAACTCAGCCTCCACAAAGAAAAAAATCTCTGATTTTGTACAAGGCCATATCATCTCATGTTGTACAAAATGTAACCCAGTACTAAGGCAAATAAACACACCCTGTATTCATTTCATTTCGTCCATTTTAAGTTAAGAAAAACTGAAGTGAACTACAACTTCACTTTAAAACAACAATATGTAGCAAGACAACCAGAGGATTAAAAATCAAAGAAGACTTCAGCTTGCAATTTCTAAACTAGTGTTAGGGCAACTCTGTTCTTCTTTCTTCTGGAATCTAAGGTGAGCAACTCCTTGTTTTTAGAAGCTTAACTTGTTTTCTTGATGCTTGTGAGAAATTTTCCCTTTTAAAAACCTGATTTGGTTGATACATTGTGATGTTATGCTAATTATTTGATTGTGTGAGGATAATTGCAATGCATGTCTGGAAAACAGGCAAAACTTGCCTCTGTTTATACTTTCCAGGTTTACAGGGTTTAAAAACCTATTCAAAAATTTATATCACCCAAAAGAATTAATGATAGGCTTTGATTTTTAAACAAAATAAGTTAGTTGAACTTAAACCATAGCCCAGAAATGGTTTTAAGCTTGAAAATGAAACACTTGACTCTGTAAACTTGGTTTCCAGTAAAAGGAAGAAGTCATATGATAAATTCGAGTGTTTTAAATCATTGATTTGATTATATAACTTGAATAAACACACAAAGAGATGATTTTTAAAATTAATATGGTGATTTTTATTTGAGTGTTTCGAGAGCAGTTCACAGTTGAACAAATTTTGTTCTTTTTCCATTTGTTGATGATCGATTAAATAATTGCTAATGAAAATTGGTGTGAAGCTAGTATGTTGATCCATGATCTCAGGAAAATTGTCGAAGGAATTTTCTATTGTGTAAATTTGTGGGACGAGGTAGATTTAGGGTTTAAGCTTCGATTTTGACTGTCGGTTTTGTTTGAACTCGTGCGTCGTGAAGGTGGCTTCGGGGGTGATCGGACCAATTTAGGATGGAGCGTGGGTCGATGGGGCGGTTCTAGGTGGATGGCCATGATCACTGGTGATCAGGATCAACCACGGCGAGGAAATGTGTAGGATCAGGTTCGAATGCCAGGAGGGGTCGAATAGCTCGTTTTCGATTTCGGGTTTGATTCGAAGTCGAGGTGGTCGAGATCAAGGGGGTAGGCCAGCAGTGACTTGTTGGCATCGGCAACGACGATCAGAACTAGCCGCGGCGTTCGTGCACGTATACGTGCATTTTCATGTGTCAGCATTGTGTTGGGTTTGAAGGAGGATGAGGTTCCTCGGATTCGAACTCGAAGGCAAACGCGAGATGACTCGAAGCAAGTGAGAGAGGGGGGAACCCGAAGTTGAGCTCGGGTAAGTGAGTGATTGGCTCGGGTCATTGATAATGCAGCAGGGTTTTAAATTTTTAAGTAAATATTGTACCAAGGGTTAAAATAAAAAAAATAAAAATATGAACAAGTTTCAAATGAAAATAAAGGGTTAAGGTTAAATATTTTCAAATTGTTTTGAAATTAAATGGATTTTGAAATAATTTATATGATGATAATGAATATTTTTCTAAGTATTCTTAATGGAATTTGAATTTAAATTTAAAGTGATTAAGAAATAATTAAATAATTAAAGGTTAATTATTTAATAATTAAAGGTTAATTATTTAATAATTAAAGGTTGATGAATTATAATATAAAGGGTTAATTAATTTATTATAAATGGTTAATTAATTTGTAACTAACCAGGATTAATAATTCATAAGTAATTAATCTGATCTGAATTAATCAGACAATTAAATTGACCCAACTTATAGATGTTTAGATTCTAGTGAATGTTGAATTGTTTGATATCCCTGATATATGATGCTTTGTGATACATCCTAATTTGTGTTGTGATCTGTAATTTATTTACCTGTGATATATATATCTGTGATTTCTGTTTCTGTGATATATTACTTTGTGAATGTAAAACCCCTTGACCCGTAAACGACACTTGAATTTCGATGCGACAGGGAGTCGGATTTCAGTTGGCTATCCGAAACCCGCATCGAACCGTAATAGTGAATCTTTGTGACCGATAAATTTATTTTATCTATGAATTTGTGAATGAAGATAAGCGTTATCGATTATACCGCTTATCGATATATCTGTGATGATTGTATGATGTTGCACTATTGTGTGTAAAACCCCTGGACCACACTCTTACACACAAATATGGATTTCACGTGGAAATCGGTTAAGTCACAGATAATTTAAATTTGATGTTGTTTTGAAATTGAAATTTTAATTTCAATTGATTTTGAAATTGGAAATTTGGGTTTAAAGTGAAAAGCTTTTGAAATGGAATTTCAAAGATAAAAGTTATTTTGAATAACTTAATCAAGTTTTGAAAATTTAAATAATTTGATTTAAATTTGAATTCAATTTGAAATTGAATCCTATGATTTGAAACTAGGGATTAAGGATGATATAAATGTGTTTGTATGAATCTAAACCATTTAAAAGTATAATTTTGAGAATTTAGATTTAACCCAAAGATTTCAACTCGTATGAATGAATCAGATTTCCAAAATAAAACTATTTGTTTTAAAAGAATAAAAGCTTTCATATAGATAAGAAATGAAATTCCAATTTAATTAAAGGAATTTCAAGTTTGAATTGAAAAAAATGGTTTTCCAAGTTATGAATGAAATTCTTTTTGAAAGCTATGAATTGAATCTGTTTATTTTTAACAGATTTAAAATGATGTTTTGTTTAAATCCTTTGAAATGGAATTGTTTTTGAAAGCTATGAGTTAAATCTTTGTTTTAAAGATTTAACGAATTAATCAAATTGAATTAATTTGGAAAATCTGTGAATGAATCTTTTATTTAAAAGATTAAAGTGTGAAAATTGTTTAAACCATTTAAGGTTGTTAAAATGAATCTTCTTGTTTAAAGATTTGAAAATGGTAATTTGTTAAACCATTTGAAAAAAAATTTGGGTTTAAGTTGTGACTTAATTGAAATCCCAATATCCATTTGTTTTTAAAGATTGCGCTCGTTATTCGGTTTATCCGGGAGAGGACCTTTGTGTCATATAACCCATTCTGAATAATGATACGTCGTATATGGATAGCATTTGAAGACCAGTGGTGAAGACCGGATATTTTCGAAAATGAAAGGACAACTCGTCGAATGTCTCTGCATCGACTGGTCCCCGATATAGAGATTTTAGCACCCTTTGTGATGGGAAGTCCGGACGTGATTAGAAAATTATCCGGATTTGCAAGGGCTTCTTTGGAAGTGCCTTCGGTTCTGTTCGAACCCGGAACAGACTTGTATGGTTACATGTCTGACATTACACTTTGAGATATAAAGCCGATTCCTTTCAAATACATTTCTGTTGGTGGCGGAGAATTTATTCTCTTAGCTTAACACCCTTCTCTGAGACGTACAAGCTCAGAGGTTATGTAGTTGAAGGTTATCAGCGATATACTCCCAATTTGGTAATGTGACATGCTGAGTGTTGCTGTGTAATGATCATCGTTTGATCATTTGTGATATGATCATTTGTTTGATCTTATATCTTTGTGATCATAGGTTGATCATCTGTTGACCCAAAGCATGGCTTTGTGACAAAGCGTAGCTTTGTGGACGAGACTTCGTCAGGGCCTCACAACCTGGAAATGGTCGAAACAGGAATGTTGCGGCAAGGTTATGAGGGTCGCGCCCTTTAGGGTATGTCATTTCCTTCTGGAAAGGGGTGGTATCATGGTATGGAGCCCAGATACTTACTCATGTGGATACACTTATTTATTATGTGTGATGTTGGTTATCGAGCGCTTGGATAAAGGTCCCAAAGGACCGGGGGATGGCATATTCGTGAGTTACCTGTTACAGGGGTAACCCGGCCTTGTTGGCAGAGAGCAGTTTGTCTCTCGGAGCATCCAGCCAGAGGCGTTTCCTACGTGGCATAGGAAGTTCCTTAGCCTGACCATTTGTTGGCAAATCCATTTTTCAATACGAACCTTGTACGGTTTTAGTTATAGAACCTGCCATCTAATATGGTAGCTATAGTAGGCATAGTATAATGGTACCTATGCTGGCTAAGATTAATATTATACTTTCAAATTGTTTTCCACTATGCACTAATAATAATAACCCAATGATTTGCGTAGTAAGCATGTTTGACTATCATAAGAAGAAATCTCCTCCAATTCTGCGATTGCATTGTGTATGTGGCGAGAGGTCTTATGGTAGTTTCATTTTCCAAAAGCATTGCGGATTTCAATGTTTAAGATTCTTTTGTGTTTGTTTAAAGATAAACTGTTTTTGTTGCTCACACCAGTCCCACGACTGACTCGGAGTTTATTGTTCCTTTCCTAAACTCTGGGTGCTCATAATTTTCTACACGAGCAGTCTAGAGTTTGGTTTTTCAGATATTCAGATTAGTAGATTATCTGGAGCTAGTTCAGTCTTTGGATATGGACTGCACTTGCTTATCTTTGTGCCTCGTTATTGGGAGTTCGAGCTATTTCTGGATTGATGCTTTGAAGATGAAGATTATCCGCTGCTGATGTTATCTATTTCTTTCCGCTGTTATTTCTTGTATCTCTGATTTTGTTGTATCATATTGATATCATTGTTGTATATCATTCTGGATATTGTATTCATTGGAGTTGTATATGATATCATTGATTTCTTTTTATTCCGCTGTGTTATTTACTTAACTGTGTTATAAGCTCCGGCGAATCGGATTTGAACGGTCGAATCTGCGGCATTCTAGTACAATGTGAAGTACGGATGCCGATTTTCGAGCGGGCAAAATCCGATACGTTACATATTTAATCAATTTTAAATATTTAACTAGTTGGTATTGAAAAATCTAAATAATTTATATTCAAATATAGGGATCATTTAAATATTGAATTGTGAATTAAATATTAACTAATAGATTTAATAGACTTGTTTAACTCCTTTTATTTAATAATTAATAATGATGAACTCATTTTGTTAATTTAATTTACACTAATAAATGGTTTGAATACATAACAATAAAATCAATTGTTATTAGAATGACTTAATTTTATGGATGTATTTTAAACGAATTTATAGGATTTTCCATAATTGTTAGTTTGAAAAATATTTAAATTATCGTTTTACGTATTTTATGAAAAACAATAGTATTTTTAAAATTTCACAGAATAAAATAATCTGTGTATTTTCTTATTGATTTGTGATCATGTTGCATTTTGGTGCACAATCGTATTTTTGTTTTTGTCGTTCAAGGTTCTTACGCAAATGGAATAACGTGTAGCGGAATACCGCAAAAACATTCTTTCCAAAATCTTTTTAAATCAAAATTCAAAATTTCAAAAATAACCTTTTGATGGTGTGAGGTGTTGCTTGGAAATTTTGGGTTACTTGAGAGTATTGGTGTACTTGTGATTTAAGTAAGGAACTGATTTTTGTTTATAAAATCAAAAATTTCAACACTTAAACAAAAAAATTCACTTTCCTTCTTTTCCTCTCTTTCTCATTCGCCTCTTCCAGTAAATAGAAGGAAAATGGTCATTCCTTAGAAAAGCAAAATCAATTCATACATTCAACTAAAAATCATTAACCGGATCTATTGAGTTCGTATGAGTGGGATCATGAATCTATATAGGTTTGATTGGGTTCGGTGGTCATTGGTGGAGTTCGACATTTTTAGCCATGTAAAGTAGAGAGACTAGGGTTTGGGTTTTCTTTAATTTTAGGTGACGATAGGATGTGTCGTCGGTTGCGTTGGATTTCTCAAATGTTGTGGCATCATGAGGCCGAGTTTAGGCATGTGATGTGGAGCTAGGGGATCATGATTTTTTCCAGGTTAAGGGAAGTGTGGTCAGGTCGTGATTTACTTGGTTGAGTCAACCGTGGGTTCAGGGTTTGGAACGCGTTTCTCGCACGTAGAGAAGTTCGTTGGAGCGATATGTTGTCGATTTCATCGACTATGGAGGGAGTAAAGCAAGAGAGAAGGGGTTAGTGTTTGGGTTTGAACATGTACCGGTGATACTCTATGCACGACAATTAACATTTGGGGAAGATGGAGTTTTTATTGTGATTAAGGTGATAATCATATTAATTAAGTAATTAATTAATTCGATGTATACCAAATCTTATAATTTCAGTAACTATCTCATATAAGGTCGGATTTGGACGTGGTCTTTTGCATTAGGCTCATATCGCGGTTATCTACACATTGAAGTTTGATTCATTAACGTTGGAGCTAGTCTAATTTTGAGCTAAAATCGAATGTCATTTGATTTTAGATCAAACCAGAACATGAAAGGATTAATCTGGAATTTTGATGAGTTTACTCATCTCTAAATAAACTATATGATAACTGTATTGTTATAGATTATTATTGAATGCTTGGATGACAGCTGTAAGTTTTAAATGAAGTATAGATTAATGATAAAATTATAGTGATTAATTTAATACCATTTAAGGTAGTAAAATTAGTCATACTTCGTTTGGGATATCTATTTAGCAGAATAAAACACTGTTCTACTATAATTAAACTAAAAAGATTATTTTAGACATCTATTGAGCAGAATAAATTACCGTTCTGTGCTTGTGTAGTAAAAAGATTTTTGTTTGATTGCTTGTTTGGATTCAAATTCCCGCTCGTTAGCCGATGGCACAAATAACCATTGTGTTATAGAGGACAAAAAGAAGAAGTTGAGGTGTTTACGTAGTGAATTGGTCGCTATGGGACACTCCGAAGTGCATATATATATGAGGTTTACATGAGACTTTTGTAGTGAGACCTTAAGAGGTTTCTTGCCAATATTGATTTAATTATATTCTTATATTGCTTGTATTGATGTTTGGTTAAAATATTTGTTACATGCTGTTTGAATTATGTAAGTGTCGCTATAGCAATTTTCGCTATACCGTCACCTATGAAATATCATCCCCTTAAACCCTTGTATGTGTTGAACTTGTGCTCGTATTTTTACAAAATTAATGCTTGGTCCTGTTTTTTCACTTTGAAAGTTGTTTAAACTATATTTTTAAATATTTTCAGAATTTTGAAACAAGAGGTTAAGTATTGATTAAATTTTATAAAAGAAGTTATAAATTTAATTTATTATCTTTCAAGAAAATTATTGTTATTTAATTTTATAAATGATTATAAATCTGATTTATTATCTTTCGAGATAATTACTATGATTTTAAATTTATAAATGATAGTTTATAAATGTGGAAATCTTTAAAAGGGAATGTTTAAAAACAAAGCTAAGCGTAAATTGTTTTGGGGTTTATAGTAAATAATACTTTTGATGACAATCATTTTAATCCTCCTTTTTAATACACTTAGAAATATAATTTGCCCTTCCAAAAGATTATTTTTAAAGAGTGATTTTATAGTGTATTATAAATATTCATGATGTGAAAATTAAGCACAAGTAAGAATCAAATGTTACAAAAGCTTGATTCGTTTATTAGTGACTAGTGTATGCGATCTAGTTTCCGCCATTCGTTTACTTTCAATAATTAATTTCTTATCTGTCGATTTTGATATCACTCTTTATGCTTCTTCAATCTAAAATGATTTGTCACTCATTTTGAGCATTGGAATCCAACACCATGAATAACTAATAGAGCAAGTGAGAGCCAAACCTTGTGGGTCACACCCATTAGGGTATATTCACATTTATCAAGAGATTTGTTGGTAGAATGCCTATGGTGATGTGAGTATATTCGGATGCCCACATTAAGTTGTATGGGGTCCAGCTTGGAAGTTCCTGAGAGTGTTGCATGTTTGGCATGGGCTCTTAAGTGTATTTTATTTAGAGGTATACTTTCGGTGTAGGGGCTATATGAGTTTGCTCCCATTAGGGTATCTTTACATCTGCTCTAGATTGGATTCGGCGGTATGCACTCGAAGATGTGAAATACTCGGATTCTTGGTGAGGTTGGCGGGGTCGGCTTGGACCTGTCTGAGAGCCATCGTATTTCTTAGGTATATTTTCTAGAGGTATACTTTCGGTAATGATGGTGCACCCTCCTAGTCATTGTTGGAAAATTTCTCTTTCCTTATTTGATTCAAATCTTTGACTTGTTTTCATAATTGCATTGAGAAGTGTTTGAAGTTCTTCTCGATATTTAATTATTTGTGTCCATTATTTACATTTGGATTTTGATCTTTTTTATACCTATTCTTTCAAGTTGGATTTTGTTCTAATTTGTTTCCCTTCTTCCATCTATGGATGTTGTTCTTTTGAGGTAAAATCCTTTTTCGTGTTTAGCAGCGTGGTCTCACAGAGTTGTTATATGTTCGCTGTATTTCTTTAGTTTTCTCATGCTGGTTTTCCAAACTGTTATGGGTGTTATTTTAATATAATGCCCAGGTCAGACCGAGTATTTTTCAGGATATTGTTGGTGAGACATGGAGCTCATGGAGTAGAGCTAAATGTTCACCTACTATATTATTTTATTTTCCGATCTATTATATTGTACACCTATCGGCAATTGTAAGGTTAGAAATTTATAACTGTCCACCTGATAAGGTTTATTTTTAACTCTAATATACCTTATATCTTAGAGTGATAATTTATATTGTCTTTATTATATTATATATTGTCGTATCCACTGTGAGATTCTGTTTCCCCGTTTTTACCCTAACAATCTACCTTTCTGGCGATTGGATGTTCGACATTGGAATACCATGGATGTATTTGGTGTCTACTTCGATGGTCAAAAAGGTAGGTCTTTACAGGTGGTCAAATTACATTTAGCATCTCATCACATAGGTCATCATCACTCGAATAGATCTCGAATCTCTCATTGGATTTAGCATCTCGAACAGTCCGCTAATCCCCTCCATCATCTCGAACAGATCACGAATCTCTACATGGATTCGAGCATCTTGAACAGATCTTAAATCTCTACATAGATTCTGACATAGATCACTAATATGGTTTTGAAGTGGTTACGGTTTCGAGTCATCTCAGATAAATGCACTCCCCCATTTCAGGACACTTCAAAACCAATTAATAGATTTTCTGTCAACTTAACCCCAGTTCTTTTAGAAATAAATAGACAATACATAAGGGTGGAGATCGCCTCCTCTCCAGATAGATTTCCTTATCATTTGTCCTATAAGAGTAGAAAAATTTTGTACGCACATTATATCATCATCGAATATACCTATACCGTATAATCCTCGTGTTTCTTTTAGATATTTCCTAAGTTATGTGGTCAATTTCGATCGTCGACTAATCAACTATCAAGTTTAAAATAGACGATCATATAAGGAAACAAAGTCTCGTGTACTTATCACATTTCCCACCATTTCATCTCACGCTACCCCTTGGTTAATAGTGAAGGCAGGTAGGTTAGAGCACTGGCTAGTTGCATCAAAGCCCTCCTTGGACACTTCATTCTTAACTCTCACCAATATACAAGTCTAGTTTGTCGGCTTTTAGTGGTAAGTACACGACTAAATACTTTTCATAAATGATTAACTACACAAAGTACAAATTAGTCACATAAAGCACGATTAAGTCACATAAGCGACTTCTAATCCCTTTTTTATTTAATTAAGACTTTGTTAATTAAAACCTCTTTTATTAGTAAAACTTTTTTTTATCAATTTCTACTATTCATTTGTACTCTTCCAGTACTTCAAATAGTATTTGTATACTTATCTCAATGGGTATAAGTATATTCACAAATTTTTAACATGAATTCTTACTTAAAAATATAATCAAAGAGGTTGAAAACAAATGTTGCTTAAACATTGTCACAATAAGCCCCTTCTCTTTTACATGTTAAATCTTTACTTTTCTTTCTGTTAGCACCAAAATTGGTCACTAACCTCGTTCAGAAAGATTGAGTAGAGATATAAGTGATGAAAGCAAATTAAGCAGAGAAGATAATCATAATTCAAGTGCAGAAAGTAAGAAGACCAAATTTATAGTGGTTCGGCGTAATTGCCTACGTCCACTTTGCTCAACTTTATTGATTTCCTTTATGATTGATTACTAATACAATTCGTGAATCAAATGCTTGAATGAAGGTGTTTAAGTAGAGAAGATGAGTCTTGAAAATGGCAGAGTCTCCCCGTCTTTTCTCTCCAAAAAAGGATCCCTTTCACTGTGACCCTGCCCCTCTATTTATAGGCAAAGATGGGCTGGACTTCCCAAGTGGGCTGATTGCCGAACGTTCCAGCCCGAGTACAGTGGTTGCCGTATGCCGATCAAGGTTCGCCGAACGATCTCCGCCGAACCATTCCTTCTATGCCGAACGGTGTACTGATTAGTTGTGTTGAATGTCTCCTGGATGACGAGTATTACGCCGAACACCTTGGGATGCCGAGTACTCTTGTATGCCGAGTACTCTGGTATGCCGAGCGACCTTGTATGCCGAGCAGTCTTGGTGCCGAGCACTTATGGGATGCCGAACACTAGTTGATGCTGAGCATAGGTTGTTGCCGAGTGCCAGTTGATACCGAACACTACTTGGCGCCGAGTACCCTTGTTGCCGAGTACTACGCCGAGTAGTCGCGATGCCGAGTGCTTTTGATGTCGAGTGCTCTCGTATGCCGAACACTGCTGAGTACTACGCCGAACACTCCTGGATGTCAAGTGCCTCGCCGAAACTCCTGGATGTCAAGTGCCTCGCCGAACACTCCTGGATGCCGGTCACTCTCTGATGCCGAGTTCCACTGGATGCCGAACGCTAGCGCCGAGCATTGGTTGTTGCCGAACACTAACTGACGCCGAGCACTACGGATGCCGAACGCTATGGATGCCGAGTCCCACTGGATGCCGCGCACTTCGCCGAGTCCTCCTGGATGCCGAACAGTCTTTCATGCCGAGTAGTGGCCAATGCCGAGCACTCAGTTGCCTGGTCAAATCTCCAGGAAACACTTGCCCCCCAAAGTGTATCGCGTGGCCGAACGTGGTACGCTTTGAATCGTGCAACGTCTTCGTCACGTCTTAAACTCTTGGCTAACCTCGAACGGGGACGCCACTTTTGTGGGATCGATGTGTGCCGGACGTGTTCCAAATGCCGAACGAGACATGCGCGTTCGAACGGTGCTTCCTTGCCGAGCTATGCTTCAATGCCGAACCGTTATGCGCCGAACGCTATGACCTTGACCGGTTCTACCGGTCATGGCCTTTTCGACTTCTACCTCCCTCTATATAACCAGGCGCCCTTCCACCATTCTCTCTTTACGCTTTCTCTTCTGTTATTCCCAGAGATTTACGACTCTTGCCACTCTATCAGACATAAAGTCTAGTTGATCCTTCCTCAATCTCGATCGTCGAACTAGGTACCATTCCCTCCATGATTACATTACTTCAATCTTTAGGTTCATCACATGGTGTACAATGTGTGGTTAGTAGAAGTGGTTCGCACGTTTGGAGTCGCCGAACAGTGCATGGTAGCTAGACCTAGCCCCTTTGTGTCGATCAAGATTGGAAGAAAAAGGGAGATGGGGCGTCGAACGGCGTAATCTTCGCCGGGCGATCTTGTCTCTGTCGTTCGTCGTGAAGGGAGAAAGGGCAGGGCGGAGTTATGATCGAGGGCGGAGCGCTGCCTTAGCCGATCGGTCTAAGGCCGAACGCTACCCTTATGCCGAACAGACATATACGCCGAGTAGCATTTAGACCGAACGACATAATTACCGAACAACTGTCATGCCGAACAGCTACACATCTGCCGAACAATATAACTGCCGAACATTATATTCGCCGAACATCAAAAATGCCGAACAGTATAACCGCCGAACATTACATTCACCGAACATCGAAAATGCCGAACAATATAACTGCCGAACATTATATTCGCCGAACACCAAAAATGCCGAACAGTATAACTGCCGAACATTATATTCGCCGAACATCAAAAATGCCGAACAATATAAATACCTAGGCCGAACAATACTTAGGACGAACAACACAATTGTCGCGCCATAATTCAAGCCGAACAACATTCAAATGCCGAACAAACATATATATGCCGAACAATTTCAATGCCGAACACTTGACAATGGCTTATCCGAACCAAGATACATGCCGAACACTTCTTTAGGACGAACAATGTAACTGCCGAGCGACCCCAAGGCAAGCTTTTTGAGACGGTCAGCGATGACGGTCTTCGAAGGCGATGATTCGAAGCTAATTATTATATCTTTAAAACCTTTAGATTCTTATTGTCTGTACACAATTGCTCGCACTAGTTCACACACCACGTGGGGGGAAAACTCGTGTTGCTAATTCTAACGCTCAACGTTTTTCAAGTATAGCTTTCTCAAGCATTTAGCCAGGTTCATTATTTA
The DNA here is from genome assembly GCA_030737815.1 of Allium fistulosum. Classification (NCBI taxonomy): domain Eukaryota; kingdom Viridiplantae; phylum Streptophyta; class Magnoliopsida; order Asparagales; family Amaryllidaceae; genus Allium; species Allium fistulosum. The sequence continues at coordinate 168,755,623 of CM060904.1, read as the reverse complement.
TTCGGGATGTCAGGAAAATCTAGTTCTGCCACCATATCTGACAGGCCTGGGCCGTCAGCAAAGCAAGGAGCCGCAGATGCTTCCAACCCGTCAATCTCTCCCGCTCATAATCTGGCGCCCGATGCTCTGGAGTCAACCATCTTACTGGACAATCCGGTCGATTCTCAAGCCTCGAGGATCAACGAGGCCGCTCTGCGACGGATATGTTCCATTCACGGAATTCCCTTTACCGACGTGTTAGTTCCTTCGAGACACGACCGTCCTCATTTGCCCCCAGTCGGGTACACGGCCTGCAACAAGTTCATGTGCTGGATGGGCAGCGTGCCTCCGTTTAACCTATTTCTCCGGGATGTGCTGCAGTATATAGACATCGCCCCGTCGCAGCTGCACCCGAATGGTCATGCGTTCCTATATGGGACTTATTTACTCTTCATGGCTGTCTTCTCCAGTCCTCCAACCCCCGGTGATATTTGATACATTTACATGTTCAAGAGGCGGAAAGATGCCCTTCCTTCATCTTCCTCGAGCCGTATCACAAGTGCCAGATCTTGACAGGGGCCTGCAGCAAGTTCGCCCTGTACAAACAGGAATGGTTCTATGTGCGATGCCCGTCTGGTTTTGCTAGGAGATGGGTTGAAGGCAGTAAGTCTCTCTGCTGAACCGTTACTCGTACTTAATGAGAGTCATGTTTTTCTTAACTCTTCGTTTCATCTTTTCAGGTATTAACCCGCGTCCGGAAGGCCGAGGATATTCTGATGCTGTCGACGCGATTAGAGCTCTTCCGGCCGAGGACCGAGATATTCGAACTATCATTTCAAATGAATCGCTGTCGGGATTTGGCTTACTAGCTCCCGATCGTCGGGTCAGCCTTCCGGAAGGCGTTACAATTCCCAAACCTCCATCCGGTAAAGGGAAAAAACTTGCCGGCCCGTCGTCGCGTCGCGCTCCCGTCGCGCGTGAAGAAGGCGAGCGTAGAGAGGGTGATGCACCCGACACTCAGGGCGAGAACGTGGGTCCTGCTTGGAATCCGGCAATCGAAGTTCAGGATATTGAGACGTCATCCTCCCCTTCGAAGGGAAAGAAAAAGCTGAAATATACGGTTCAGAAAGAGAAAGTCGACGACACCTCAAAACCTACGCCTATCCCTCCTGAAAAAGAGGCTTCTTCACAGCGTCTGGAGAGTTCTCTAAGGGGTCTCTCGAACCTCTCTATCCCCGAAGACATACTTAATTATGGGTTCGATGATCCTGAAGCTCTCAAATTCTCCTCGCCCGCTAGAGGCAATGTAGGAGTTCAACTCCCGGCTCACAGAGATAATACCCCGATTAGCAAAGACAAACGAACGGGTCCGTCGGGGGGAACACTTAGGACACACACGCACACGCGCATTCCATAGCATACTTCAAGTCTTTTTAATTCGTGAATTCTCCTTAATTCGTTGTTATCTTCCTTCTTTGCAGGTGATATGGGCCGCTCCCACGGACTTGATCGCCTTCAGGGGTCTTCAATATTTCATCACTCCGGACGGGATTCCGGTTCGGGCAGACGCCGGGACCGAGGTGATTATGAGGATAGGGACAATCGTCCGCGCGAATCGTCTCATCGCAAGAAAGCGCACTATCAATCTTCTCAGTCCCGTGATCTTCCTCCTACAACTGAGCCGGATAAAGAGAAGTCTCTGCAGAAGGGCTATCAGTCCGATGCTGCTCGAGAACAACATTCCAGTTCATCGAGTACGAGGCAAGTTCGGGAGCCGCGTAAAAGAACGGAATTCTCTAAGCCTCCTCCTCCTGCTCCTGCCGTGGACCCAACCGTTGCGGAAAAAATGGTCGACCTTAAGGCCAAGTTTCCAAAGATTTGTTTTGACGGTTTGAAATTCCTCCCGGCCATCCATCACATTCCTGGGCACGTGAAGCAAAGTGCCATTGCATGCAACAATGACGTCTACGTTCAACATGACGCATTCGTGCACTTGGTGGAGAAGATATCAGAAGTATCTGTTGAGCGTCAACACGAGATTGACCGTCTGACTCTGGAGGCTGACAGCGATAAGAAAATCATCAAACTCCAAGACGAAGAACTCGCCTCTTATAAGTTAAAGCTAGAAGCCGCTGAACAAGGCGCAAAAGATACTGCCGAGGCAGTTACTCGCTTAGAGGTGGCTCACAAAAAGGAGCTTGATGAAGCAGTTCAGCGCAGCGGCGCCCTTGCCCTAGAAAAAGACTCTGTTCAAAAAGAAAGGGACGTGCTCGCTATTCAAGTCAAAGAGCTGAAAGAACAACTCTCCAAGGAGAAAGAAGACAAAATAGCCGCTCAGGAAGAATCACAGCGGTATTGCGATGAGATTGTTGCTACCCGGCTCCTCAAGGCAAAGCTTGACGGTGAACTTGCCGGGGTCGAGAGAATGAAGGATGAAGCCCGTGAGGAGGGTAAAAGAATGGCTGAGGAGGAGCTTGATTCTCGCCTTGAGGCGGCCGCAGAGACTGGAAGGGAAGAGGTCAAAAGTATGTTTGACCCGTTGATCGCCGAGTACGGAGCCCGCGTCCTTATGCACCGCGACCTAACATTCTTGGGCGACGGCTACCATGAATCCCTGGCTGAGGCATGGGAGACTCTGATAAAGATCAAGAAAGTCGAATCAGGCTCCGAAGAAATCGACGAGGATGCACTGGTGAAGGAGTTCCTGAGGGGGAATGAGCCATCGGATTTATCCGTAGCATTGGCTCTCTATGGCAAAGGCTCTTCCCCTTCGAAAGAGAAGAACAACGAGGCTGGCCCATCAGAGGCCGACACTACTACTCCTCACATTGCCGCTCCTTATGCTGCTCAATCGGCTGGTCGGTCGACGCTTGATCCATTCGAGCAACACGCCAGTTATGATCCCGAAGATCTCGGGCTTGGCGTTCATGTGCTGTCACCTATCCTGGAGGGTGAAACCCCGCGCGCCACCGACAGTCAACCTGATCCTGGTAGGAGATTCTTCTTTCTCTAGAAATCGAAGTGATCCCGTCATTTTTCAGCAGTGGTTATTCGTTCTAATGCCCACTTCTTATATTTCTCACAGGTTGTTCTGACACTGAGTTAACTCCGAGGAGCGATGACGCCAAGGAGGAAGCGGGGAAAACAAGCGACGCTGCTCACGCAGAGGTAACTCCCGGCCCAGACGCTCAAGTGATTGGGGCGCTTGACGATGACAAACTTGACACCTCGTCTCCGGCCGAAGGAAGCGACGAAGTTAAAATCACTGGCGCCTCTGAACATACTTCAGAGATGAGCATGAAGGATCGTCTTGCCGACGAGGAGAAGAGAAAGGTCAAAGTCAAAGTTGAATCTGAAGTCCTGGAACTTACTGACCCGCGGAATAGACCTTTGAAAATCATTCTCCCGGGCAGGTCCAAACCATTAGATGTTCCGTCTCCTACTCCTGACTCCGTCTCTCTAGCAAGCAAAAAGTCCAAGAAGAAACGTGAGGGAGAGGAGTCGTCGGAAACACCGAAGGCGGACAAGAAGAAGAAGTCGAAGAAATGATCGATGCACTTGTTCAACAAGTTTTTGCTTAAGTTTGTAACAGTTTCTACCTTTCATAACTTGTAGTTTGTACAGGCCCGAATTTTGTAGGAGTGATCTTGTATCCCCATTTTGGACTTATCGAATAAAATTTCAGTTTTTTCTTGTTTGAATGATTCTCTTGTCTTTATTTGGTTTGCTGACACTGTGCTCCGGGGACTTGGAGACTTGAGACTGTTCATACTCTAGTCCGCGCTCTGGAGACTTAGAGTCCTCTGCTCCGCACTCTGGGGACTCGGAGATTGGAAATCGTTTATACTCTAGTCCGCGCTCTGGGGACTTAGAGTACTCCGCTCCGCACTCTGGGGACTCGGAGATTGGAAATCGTTTATACTCTAGTCCGCGCTCTGGGGACTTAGAGTACTCCGCTCCGCACTCTGGGGACTCGGAGATTGGAAATCGTTTATACTCTAGTCCGCGCTCTGGGGACTTAGAGTACTCCGCTCCGCACTCTGGGGACTCGGAGATTGAGAATCGTTTATACTCTAGTCCGCGCTCTGGGGACTTAGAGTACTCCGCTCCGCACTCTGGGGACTCGGAGATTGGAAATCGTTTATACTCTAGTCCGCACTCTGGGGACTTAGAGTACTCCGCTCCGCACTCTGGGGACTTGGAGATTGGAAATCGTTCATACTCTAGTCCGCGCTCTGGGGACTTAGAGTACTCCGCTCCGCACTCTGGGGACTCGGAGATTGGAAATCGTTTATGCCCTAGTCCGCTCTCCGGGGACTTAGAGTACTCCGCTTCGCACTCTGGGGACTCGGAGATTGGAAATCGTTTATACTCTAGTCCGCGCTCTGGGGACTTAGAGTACTCCGCTCCGCACTCTGGGGACTCGGAGGTTGGAATCGTTCGTATGAGTCTGTACGCCGCACAGAATAATGTAATTTATCATTCAATTAAGAGATACAGAAACTTCATAGAAAATGTGGCTTCAAGCCTTTATTAATGAAAATCAACTAAATTGCTCGATTACAACTTCAAAAGGAAACTAAGTCATTATTGAATGGAAACATGCACAAAACAATAGTGCTTATAACAAGAAAGGAAAACATGCTAAACGTAATAGTGCCGCAAATGTTCACTGTTCCATGCTCGGGGGAGTGTCGCGCCATCAACGGTCGCTAGCTTGAAGGTTCCTTCTCCAAGCTTCCGTTCAATGGCGTATGGACCTTCCCAGCTGGGATTCATGCGTGATGGTACTGGGAAGACTCGTTTCAGAACGAGATCACCCACATCAAAGATTCTTGGGCGGACTCTGCCATCGTAGTAGCGCTTGACTCGATGTCTGTGCACCGCCGCCCTTAACTCGGCTTCTTCACGCTTTTCGTCGATGCAGTCCAGTGATTCCAGCAAGAGGTTTTGGTTCGTCTTGGGGTCATAGTATGTCACTCGGTGCGATGGAACTTCAAGTTCCACGGGTATTACGGCTTCAGAGCCGTATGCCAAGGCGAACGGAGTGTGGCCGGTCGCGGACTTGTGGGTAGTCCTATATGCCCATAATGCTGTCGGGAGTTCATCTACCCACTTGCCTCCAACCTTCTCCAGACGCTTCTTTAGTATGGACTTGATTATTTTGTTAACGGCCTCGACTTGTCCGTTAGCTTTTGGGTGTGCAACGGCAGCGAACTTTTTCTCGATGCCGTACTTCAAACAGAACTCTTTGAACTCTTTACTTTCGAATTGCGTTCCGTTGTCTGTAATGATGGTGCATGGAAGACCGAAGCGGCATATAATGTTTCGTACAACGAAGTTAATGACTTTCTTAGAGGTGATAGTGGCCAAAGGTTCTGCCTCAGCCCATTTCGTGAAATAGTCGACTGCAACTATCGCGTACTTCGCACCACCTTTGGATAGAGGCAAAGAGCCGATTATATCGATTCCCCAGATCGCGAATGGCCAAGGGCTGATCATTTGTGTGAGTTCCGTTGACGGAGCCCTCGGGATTTTTGCATATCTTTGACACTTGTCGCATTTTCTTGAGTAGTCCGCGGCATCCCGGTTTACAGTGGGCCAGTAATACCCATAGCGGAGGATCTTCTTTGCTAGCGTTTGCCCCCCAGTATGGTCGCCGCATTCCCCTTCGTGGACTTCCCTCAAGACTCGCTTTGTTTCATCATGAGCGATGCATCGTAACAATGGGATTGAGAACCCTTTCCGGTACATGGATCCATCCTGCATTATGTACCGCGCAGCCTTTCGAAGGACCTGTCGTCTTTCGCTTCTTCTTTCTGGTAAAGCCCCGGTTGTCAGGTACAGTTTGAATGGGGTTATCCACGAGTCCTTCTCGATCTCTGTTTCCAACACAAGGTCGATTTTCATCTCGTCTGCACTCGGGGCATGCAAGACTTCCACGGGATACAATCCCATTTGTTGAACATCGTCGGTACTCGCGAACTTAGCCAACAAGTCGGCTTCTTTGTTTTGCTCTCGCGGGATATGTGAAATGTCATAGCGCTCAAGATTTGATAGTAGTTCCTGGACCTGAACGAGGTACGGAGCAAGTTTCCGTCCTTTTTCTTGGTAGTCTCCTCGTACTTGGTAAACCACTAACTGCGAGTCACAAAAGATTTCAATCGATTTGATTCCGAGTTCTTTGATAAGCTTCAAGCCAGCGATCAATGCTTCATATTCAGCTTCGTTGTTCGTAGCCGGAAAATCGAGCTTCAAGGCATAACAGATTGATCGGTTTTCCGGAGTTATAAGAACTACGCCCGCGCCGGAGCAACGGTCGTTTGATGCACCGTCAGTGTATAACTTCCATCGTATGGGGGGAATGATGTCGTGATCGTCCGGTTTGATGGGTATGGTAAATTCAGCGATGAAGTCTGCTAACGCTTGCCCTCGGATAGCTCTCCGTGGTAAGTACGCGATATCGAATTGGCTCAACTCGATGTTCCATTTTAGCAATCTTCCAGAAGTTTCTGGTCGCTGAAGTACCTGCCTCAGGGGTTGATCGGTATAAACGCCGATTGAATGCGCTTGAAAGTATGGGCGTAGCTTGCGTGATGCAATCACCAAGCAATAAGCCAATTTCTCAATTTTAGGGTAATTCTTCTCTGCCCCCGTTAAACGCTTGCTAACATAATATACCGACTTCTGGACTCGATCCTCCTCCCGGACCAAAGCTGCACTTATCGCATGAGGGGATATAGCCAAGTAAACGTACAGCATCTCATGGTCAACTGGTTTAGATAGCATCGGTGGGCTCTCCAGATGCCTTACCAGGTTCTGGAAAGCTTCCTCGCAGCTAGACGTCCATTCAAAATTCCTCTTTCCTTTCTTTATTATGTCGAAGAATGGGATGCATTTGTCAGTTGCCTTGGATATAAATCGACTTAGCGCAGCCACTTTTCCGTTCAAGCTCTGTACCTGCTTTACAGTCCTGGGCGCTTGTACGTCTCGAATGGCTTGGATCTTTTCTGGGTTGGCTTCGATTCCCCTAGCGTTGACGATGAATCCTAAAAACTTCCCTGATGCAACGCCGAAAGAACACTTCAGCGGGTTGATCTTCATTCCATAGGACCTGAGTATGTTAAACATTTCAGCTAAGTCTTGAATGTGGTCGTTCGACTGCCGTGACTTCACGAGCATGTCATCCACATAGACTTCCATGGTTTTGCCCAGCTGGTCCTTGAACATTCGATTCACCAGACGTTGGTAAGTTGCTCCAGCATTCTTTAATCCAAAGGGCATCACTACATAGCAGTACAGCCCGACATTTGTAACGAAGCTGGTGTGTTCTTGGTCCGGAATATGCATTGGGATTTGGTTGTATCCCGAGTACGCATCCATAAATGATAATAATTCGTGTCCTGCTGTGGAATCGACCAACTGATCGATCCTAGGCAACGGGAAACTGTCCTTAGGGCATGCTTTGTTCAAGTCGGAATAATCTACGCATGTCCTCCATTTCCCATTTGCCTTTTTCACTAGCACGGGGTTGGAGACCCACTCCGGGTAGAGGGCGTCGCGGACGAACCCATTTGCTTTGAGTTTGTCCACCTCCTCTCCAAGAGCGGCGGATCTCTCTGGATCCATTCCTCTCCTCTTTTGCTTGACTGGGACATATTTTGGGTCTATGTTCAACATATGACTTGTGATGGCGGGAGAAATCCCACACATATCAGAATGCGTCCAGGCAAAAACATCAAGGTTTGCTCGGAGGAAGTCGCTAAGGTCTTCTGTCATTGCGGGGCCTAACTGTGATCCGATCTTCAGTATTCGCGAAGGGTCGTCACGGCTAACCGAAATGTCAATTGTTAATTCAGCCGGCGCCGCCTTCTCTTCCCTGGGTTTCTCATCGTCGTCTCTCGGATCTATATCTCCGTAGATCCGAGAACTATGCCCGAGCCAGGGCTCGGGCACTACTTGTCAATTATTCGCGTTGAGGATGCGGACAGGATTGTCCGCACCCTTTCCTTTTTCCCTCCGGTGGGCTTCTCGGAGCTCGGCCACATAACAGGAACGACCAGCTGCTTGGTCTCCGTGAACAATGCCTACTCCTTTGTCAGTTGGGAACTTCAAAGTCAAGCACCACGGGGCTAGTGCCGCCCTAAATTCAGCCAGGGCCGGCCGACCCAAGAAAACATTATATGGAGAGTCCACATCCAAAACTACAAAGGGTAGAATTCGTACCCTCCGACGCTCGCCTTGTCCCAGTTCAACTGGTAACTCGACATATCCCACTGCATCAGTCGCAGCGCCGTTAAAACCGTGGATACGAGCTTTGGATGGTTTTAAGTCTTTTGTCTCTAGCTTCATCTGATCATATGCCTTCTTGAAGATGATGTTGACTGAACTTCCACAATCAATCAAAATTCTTTTTACATACGCTGGTCCGATTGTTGCAGATATGACCATGGGATCGATGGTCGGAGCCTCTATCTGATCAGCGTCTCTGTTTCGGAACACAATATCGTCTGTCATCACGCGCTGCTGCTTAGCAGGGGCCCCGTCCTCTACGTTTGAACAGCACTCGAAATCCGCATGCTTCAAGGAGCTCGCATATCGCTCCATCTCTTGCCAGTTCTTATCTGCGGGATGAGGTCCGCCGATAATTGTATTTATAACCAGTCTTCCAACAGTCCGGGCAGGTTCCTCTGGATGACGTGGAGCCGGTGCACGACCTGGGTCAGACGTTCCCTGTCCTCCTTCCTGCGGATCCTTCACAAATTCTTGCAACTTCTTTTGTCTGATCAATTTCTCGATAGCGTCATGTAGGTGTCTGCATTCCTCCGTGTTGTGTCCATAGGTTTCATGGAAGCGGCAATATTTCCCAGTCCGTTTCTGTTCTTCAGTTGATTCTTTCGGACGTGGTTTTCTGTACTGAAAAGTATTGCATGTGGATAGGTAAATGTTCTCAAGTGGGGCGTTTAGCGGAGTATACTCGCTGTAGCTTGGAATTCTCGACTTCCACTTTCCCGCTTCTTTCCTCTTTCCTTGACTCCTTCCCCCGGACTCTTTGGGCTGCACAGGCTTATTCTGGACGTTGACTTGGACTTTCCCCGAATTGTCTCCAGATTGCTTCACAGCAATGTTGCTCTTGATTGACTCTTGGGCAGGTCCCGGTGCCTTGTCTCGTCGTACCCACCTAGCTTCCTCTCTTCTTATGAACTGGTGCGCCTTGGAGTAGAAACGCTCTAGCGTAGTCGGAGGTTTTCCTGCCAGCCAATCTCCGAATTCAGAATTTGGATCTACACCTCTCATCACAGCCATTAGAATTGCATGGTCGTTGGGATTACTGACTTCAGTTGCCGCAACGTGGAATCTTTGTAAGTATTCCTTCAGCGACTCTCCGGGATTTTGGATTACACTTGACAGAGACATCACGTCCTTCGGGCGTGTAGTGTGTATCCTGAACTGCTCAATAAACTTCTTTGCCAACTCCTCGAAATTTGATACGGATCGCGGAGGAAGTCGGGTGAACCACATAGTAGCGATCCCAGATAGAGTAATCGGAAAGCACCTACACTTGGTGGCATCATTTGCTCTGGCTGAATTCATCATCCATTCATACCTCATTACATGTTGTCTGGGGTCAGTCTTTCCTTCGTATGCAGGAATGGTTGGCATGCTAAACTTCTTGGGGTAGGACGCTTGTAGCACAACATCCGTGAACGGAGTATGACTTCTTGTCACTCCCCAATCGTCATTTGATAAGCCCTGATTTTCCTTCATCAGTTGCCTGATCATGGCTGTCAGATCGGGTGTTTGTATGGAAGCTGGGAGGTTGGAGTCAGTTCTACGTGCCTGTCCATGCTGATGCCTCCTTTCCTGGCGATCTGCCAATCGTGCGTCATGAGGTTCAACATTGTTAACATCTTGATGATCTGGAGCTCCCTCCTCCACCTGTACTCCGGTTGTTCGGAAGTTTCCAGTTCTGGCTTGGTCGCGGTCTCCTGCTGTTCGAACAGCAGCATCTGCCCTTGCAGTTTCAGTCTTACGGCGTCTGCGCCTGGGCGGCTCATCAGAAGAAGTTGAGCTGTCAGAAGAGGAATAAGCAGCTGGATTGCCCCCAGCATTCTGTTGCTGCTGTTGAGTGAGCTGTGCCATCAGGTTGGCATTAGCCTGCATCTATTCTCCCAGTTGTCTCCTGCTTTCCCTAAGTTCCCTCATCAAGTCGTTGAACTCCACTCTGGTGACAACTGGAGTCTGTTCTTGAGCGGCAATCCCTGCACTCGGGATTGCCGGTTGATTGCTAGGTCCTGCTTGTTGTACGCTAGCAGTCTCTCGGGCATCCGCATTAAGAGAAGCTGACCTGGTACGTGGTCTTGCCATTGTAGAGTTATTGGTATGAACTCTGAGTAGAATCAACGGATGTCCTATCAGTGAGTCGGATCTTCTTTGGGGGATTTATTCAATCCAGTAGCTTCAAAGCAGATCCTTGAGGTCTGAGAATTCAACTCTCAATGAAAGCACCAAAGTGTTAGCACCAAAATTGGTCACTAACCTCGTTCAGAAAGATTGAGTAGAGATATAAGTGATGAAAGCAAATTAAGCAGAGAAGATAATCATAATTCAAGTGCAGAAAGTAAGAAGACCAAATTTATAGTGGTTCGGCGTAATTGCCTACGTCCACTTTGCTCAACTTTATTGATTTCCTTTATGATTGATTACTAATACAATTCGTGAATCAAATGCTTGAATGAAGGTGTTTAAGTAGAGAAGATGAGTCTTGAAAATGGCAGAGTCTCCCCGTCTTTTCTCTCCAAAAAAGGATCCCTTTCACTGTGACCCTGCCCCTCTATTTATAGGCAAAGATGGGCTGGACTTCCCAAGTGGGCTGATTGCCGAACGTTCCAGCCCGAGTACAGTGGTTGCCGTATGCCGATCAAGGTTCGCCGAACGATCTCCGCCGAACCATTCCTTCTATGCCGAACGGTGTGCTGATTAGTTGTGTTGAATGTCTCCTGGATGACGAGTATTACGCCGAACACCTTGGGATGCCGAGTACTCTTGTATGCCGAGTACTCTGGTATGCCGAGCGACCTTGTATGCCGAGCAGTCTTGGTGCCGAGCACTTATGGGATGCCGAACACTAGTTGATGCTGAGCATAGGTTGTTGCCGAGTGCCAGTTGATACCGAACACTACTTGGCGCCGAGTACCCTTGTTGCCGAGTACTACGCCGAGTAGTCGCGATGCCGAGTGCTTTTGATGTCGAGTGCTCTCGTATGCCGAACACTGCTGAGTACTACGCCGAACACTCCTGGATGTCAAGTGCCTCGCCGAACACTCCTGGATGTCAAGTGCCTCGCCGAACACTCCTGGATGCCGGTCACTCTCTGATGCCGAGTTCCACTGGATGCCGAACGCTAGCGCCGAGCATTGGTTGTTGCCGAACACTAACTGACGCCGAGCACTACGGATGCCGAACGCTATGGATGCCGAGTCCCACTGGATGCCGCGCACTTCGCCGAGTCCTCCTGGATGCCGAACAGTCTTTCATGCCGAGTAGTGGCCAATGCCGAGCACTCAGTTGCCTGGTCAAATCTCCAGGAAACACTTTCTTTTTCCAAAAGATTATGTACTTGCTATTTTCTTTAAAATGCCCGATTTAAGTACATTCACAAGTCTATTCAAAAGATTTAAGACAAATGTTACTTAAACTTTATCATTAGAAACCCAAAAAAATTTCGCTTATACTTACCTTTAAAAAAATCTTTTTAAAGATCAAATTATATTCATAAGTACAGTAAAAAGGGTTAAAGACAAATGTTGTTAACACATTGTCACAACAAACCCAAAACCATTCCATACTTGTGATTATCTTTAAAGATATTCTTTTAAAGACCTAAGTATGTCTACACTTATTAAACAAATTAACATACTTTTAATAACTTTACAAAACCTTTTATTATAACATAAGTGTCTTAATCCAAAACTATCTCTTATCCTTTTACAAAATACTTAACCTACTTTTCCAAACTTATATATATAAATATTCTGGAAGTACTTGTAAATAGGTTTTAAATATTTATGTAAAATATTACAAGAAAATAACTAATTTCTAATTTAACGAAATAAATAAAAAGCATGTTTTATTTTAAAAATCCTCGCTTTCCAATTTTTTTTATAAAACCCCTTTACTTTAAAAATTCATAAATAATTTTTAAGAATACATTAGCACTTCAAACAACCTTTCAAATACTGAAAAATACATTTGAAAACATCCCTAGAAATATTAGGAAAAAATACCCAATTTAAATATCATATTTAGACACATAAAATCTCAAGCAACTTACTACAACACTTATAAATGCTGTTTAAAGTCCTTGTCAAAGAACATGGAAAAGCACGATCTTTGCAACTAGTTTACATCACATAAATAAATTACATAAGACTTGAAATTCTTATAGTAAGTACTATCATTAGGGTACTTACAAACCATGGAAAGAAACCCCTAAGAGTATTTTCCAATTTAATTATAAAAATTCCTGAAAACAAGCAATATTTCTAAAGTGTATTTATAACCAACTTTTACTCTAACTTTAACCACCTTATTTGACAAATTCTAAAATCTTTTAAACATTGATTTTTTTTCCATTTATAAGTACACATATAATACTTGTTAAAAATGCATAGAAACCCCTAAGGATGTCTTTCAAATTAATTACAAAAATTCCTAAAAATAAGACATTTCAAAGTGCTCATATAGCGACTTTCTTCTCGCTATAAATTTTTGCAATTTTGTTTCACAAGTTATTGAATGATTTAACCCTCAATATTTTTCCAAAAATAAGTGCTCTTGTAGTATATCAAAAAATGTGAAGAAGCCTCTAGGATGTTTTTCAATGTTGACATTGAAAATCGACGAACACAAGGCATTTTCAAAGTACATCCATAGCGCTTTATTGCTTCTAACTTTCACAACTTTGTTTCACAGTTTATATAACTTTCCAAATCAATTCCTTACTACCCCATACACGAAATAATGTGTAGAGAACAACCAAAATATATTATATCACAATATATTCTCAAACAATCACAAAGAACAAGTTTAAACATTTGGAGATTCAAAGTGCGTTTATAACGACTATCGCTATACAGATCATTCCGTATCCATTCCAAATTCAACATACAATCCAAAATACCATTTAAACATCAAGTCAAAGCCATGCCACATGCTATAGAAGGTAATACGAGTGATGTTATATAATATAAAGTTGTTAGTTGCTTTCAAAAGCGAGAAGGGTCCAAAGTTTATAACTTTAATTAGTTAATGTCACTTTATATTTATACACACAATAAATACACACAAGAAGGTAAGAAAATTCACCCAAATCTAAGCCTACAACAAGTTCAAAGATTCAAGAACAACGAACCACTTCCTACCATCACACAAAAGCCTAAAGACACACCTTTAGATCACCCAAGCCAAGCCATACCTTCCCCCACACTTCAATGCTTACGGCCTAAACCAAAATCCTCCTTCTTCTTAAAATTATTCCATTTTTGAATTTATATCCATGCTTACTAAGGTGTTCTAAGGTGTTGGTAAAAGTTTGGTAGAGTTTGGAGAAGATTTGAACTAATTAGGGAAAGGTTAGTGAAGATAGAAGTGGATTAGTGCTAATCAATTCTACGTTTTTTGTTCTTTTTATTCTTTTGAAACTTTTGCAAATTATGAAGTGTAAATGGATCCTAAGCCCCCTTTTGGATAATGACAAAGAGCCTTCCCATCTCCTTTGCATGTTTTCACATGTGCCATTTTACACCTCACTTTCACAGGAAAATATCTCCTCCCTTTCACACCTAATTAGTTAAATTTTAGAAGCTTCTTTCTAATTTTTACACAAAATATTTTTATTTACTAATTACCTCAATGATGATTAATTATACAAGAATAAAAAGTTCGAACAACTTCTATTGAGAAAAGAACTGTTTAGTGATAAAATTATTTTCGGTCATTTTATCGGTATCTCATCGAACCGTCTATTTTTGCAAACACTTTTCTAAAACAAGCTTACTATCATTAGTTATTACTTAAAAGGGGGTTAAAAGGTTATTAAATCACTTTTATCACATTTAATCTATGATAAAAATATTTAAATAATTCGGATATTTAAATATGAATTGTTCGAAATTCTAGATTGTTGCAATTATGCATATTCAACACAATCTACTGTGGTTCAAAAATAGAAATGATGTATATGATATCATTCAGACACGCAATTCATATATATTGCTTTTAAATCTATAATGCTATTTCTAGCTATCAGCTGACATGCACTTGTTAAAAATTAACTGTGTAATAAACTTAAACATAAGTAATACTTTTGACATGTTGTTTTTGTCATTACTACTTCGATCTTGATATCCAACCTTGTCTTCTATTTTTTTCCATTCATTTTGTAGCCCTAATCTTTGTTGCTCTTAGATTCAATTATATAGGCTTTGTTGCTATCAATTTATTTTCTACTGACTTTGAAGCCTTAATCGATGATTTAGTTTTCATTGAGTTTGTTTATACTGTGGGAGAAGGTGGAGGAAGACTGTGTTCAGGTTAAGGAAGAAAATTTGCTTCTATTGGAAAATATGATTTAGATCGAGTATTCATCGATTTGTAATTTTTATTTTAAATCACGAGAACTAAATTTTAAGAATATTTGATAGTGTGGATTGAAATGATTTTTAGTGGAAGTTGGAAAACCAAACGATTTTGTTATGATAGGCTGAAAAATATGCGCACGTTCTTAAAATTTAATTTTAAAATTAATGCCCTGGAAAATAAAAGTGTTTTAAACTTTTTCTTTCAAAATAGTTTCCTTTAGCCTTAATTTATAAAATTGTGGTTGCAAAGGCATAAATTTATATATGCACGGAACTTTAAGGTCATCAGGCAAATTACCACAATTTTAAAATTAACAGTTTTATAATTGCCATAGTAAGATATGAAAATGTTAAACACTTAGAGATAAAAAAAATTTGTACATGTTGTCTGGTTTTAATTGTTGTTTCCCTTATCCAAGTGACAATGTTAATATGTTCTAAGGTACTAAAATGTTCTTAGTTTGAACTTTGAATACCTATGATTGCCATAAGAGTAGAGGTATACTTTAAGGGTGGTGCACTTTCCTAGTCATTTGTAGGAAATTTTCTTTCCCTTATTTTGGCAAGCAAGCCGGTTTTTATAGTGGCCTGTCCACTTTTATAGATAAAATTATTACAGGTGTGAGGAAAGCACCTCAGCAACTACGACACATACACCTACATGGTATGAGCTGCGCTAGGCAATCACTCTTGAAAATACCCTAAACCCAAATTATACAAACACAAATGACCCTTATGCATAACAATATACTTGACAAATAAACTATGACATACACGATGACAAAACAACAAGCATAACCATAAGAGACAAAAGTGACAAACTACAACATTCCACAAAAACAAATCAATGACAAGCAGCAACCCACAAGCTAGCAAAGGCAGGCCAAGCACCAAAAGGAACAACCAGAATTACACCAAAGATATGTAAAATATAGCAAAATCACAGGCCACAAACTTGATGTTCAAAATCTGAAAAGAAAACTCCAGAAACACCATCTGCAACCACACATGAAGCACCGCGTCAGCATGAAAGAACCATACAAAAGCTACAAGATGCAGTCACCATGTATGACTATTAATGAAGAAGTAAGATGGGGAGCATCAGGCAGAGGAGCAAACAGGAAAAAGTAAACAAAAAGCAACATGGCAGTATACAGAATGGATCATAGAAACCCGAACCAAACAACAACTCAACCCTAACAAGCATTATAACTATAACCACCTGAACTGCCACATAACGCCACCAAGTTCCACCGGGTCATGGACCATGAAAGCCTCTAACTTAAAATAGCTACTCCACCAAAAACCAAAACCCAACTGCATGACCAAAGCACAAACGAGCTAGATCTACACCAAAGCAGAGAACACGACTCGAGAACTACAAGGAAACGGGAAACCTAACAGAGCTCAAAGGGTTCCAGATCTCTAGGAATTCTGGCATGAAATTTAAAGGCAAGCAAACCAGGTGGATTAAAAGGAAAAAAACTACAAAAAGGAAGAGTGGGAAACAAGATCTGACAGGTAGGCGCCGTACAAGGGAAGTGGAGATAATAACTTGACTGGAACCAGGCGTAAAACGGTTTAGATAAGGCAGAGAACTAGGGGTTTGATCTGCAATGAAATGGAGAAGTGAGAGGAAGAAAGGTTTTGGATTGATGAGGAGTGAGTGAAGAGACGAAAGGATCTGAAGAGAAGGAGAATGGGAAAAAAATGGTGGTGCAGAACCAGAGTCCGCCATTTCCATGGCGTTGTAGAACCATATAAAAGCTTATTTTATTTGACCCTTCTAATTTATTTTCCATTTAATAGCAACGAGAAGGGTCAACCACTCTTCGCGCTATTTAGATATTTATTTTGTCCATTCTATCAAGTTTGGGCTGTTACCTTATTATGTCCATTCTACCAAGTTTGGACTATTATCTTGTTTTATCCGTTCTGTCAAATTTGGATTTGGCTTGAATTATTTTCATTCTTTCAAGTTTGGTTTTTAATACTATTTATGCCCATTCTTATGTGGATTTTTTTCCTGTTGTTTATCTCTACCCTTTCCTGTATGAATGTTATTCTTGTGAGGTAAAAAACCGTTCCGCATTAGAGGCGTGGTCTCATAGAACTTTTATATGTCACCATTATTTGAGTTATTTCAAGCTAGTATTTCCAGACTGATCCAGGTGTTATTATTATAATGCTCGGGTCTGACCGAGTATTATTTTCCGGTTGTCTGGTGTTATAAAGATCTAGGAAAGGAGTTGGAGGTTCATCTATCGTAGTATTTTATTTTCCACTGTATTATATAGTATCTTTGTCAGCAATTGTATGGTCTAGATTTTATAACTGTCCAGCTGATAAGGTTTGTTTTTAACTCTGATATATATCATATCTTGGAGTGGCATTTTTTGCTGTCTCTGTTATATTATATGGTGTCAATTCCGCTGTGAGATTTTGATTTTCTCCGTGCTCTATACTTTTCCTTTTTATTTACCCTAACAATCTGCCTTTTTTTCGATTGGATGTTCGACATTTGAACACAGTAATAGTGTTTGGTGTTGACTTCCAATGATCAAAAAGGTGGGTCGTTGTATTTGGTATCAAAGCTGAAGGTTAAAGGAGAACCTTGGCTTTACTAGGGTCTCGCTCATTAGAGATAGGGTAAGCGACACCCCAGAATGAGTTTGAGAGTACTATATATACGAGAGCATATTTGTTAATGTTATAAAAACATATTATATTAATTGGTCTATTGAGTTTTTCTAAATTCTAATTGAGACGTGGGATGCCATGATATCGATAGGAATTTCTAAACACTTGAACAAGGTCAATAGACATGGTATTGAAATTTTTGAAAAATTGGCAAATTAAATATTTTTCCTAGGATTATATTTTATATATATAAAGGAATAATTTTCAAAACCGTACATAGTTATAAAGTGTGTTTGTTTAATATGATAATATTTATTTTTTATCAATATTGTTAGATCAGTCACGCTCGATTAAATTAGGAGCATTGATTGTCATTTGTTGATTACTTATGTTCAACTTATTTATAAGAATTTATTGTTTGAATTTATAAATGAACCCCTTTGTGAATTAATTTTCACAATTTGACTATAAGGTGCTCGAAGAAAATGTTAAGTTAAAATTCACCTTTTAATAATGGTGAGTTAAGGATTAAACTTTAATAAGAGGTGTTTAATATAATATAAATGGTAGGATAAGATGTTCGGAGAATAAATATTTGAGAAAAATCTATTATAATAAAGAAGAGTTATTATGATATAAGATGTTTTTATATAAAGTAAATATTATATAAATTCAGTTTATAAAATGTGTTTAAAAAAGGATTGTTTAATCTAAATCCTGAAATTTTTGAATAATTTCAAAAGAACTTGAGAAATGAAGTAGTAGTATTTTTTGGAAGTATTTAAAAGTAAAAATATTTTGGGAAGTAAATTTTAAATGGTATGCATTTTCCTTTGGATGATTTGGAGGAAATCGTCTCGATTAGTTTTGTGGTAATCTGTATAATATTCTAAGTGACGATCTGATGTTTGCTTAGGCAAACGTTTTCGAGTACTTAGTAAATTATTCTCTTTATTATTATGCGATCGAAATGAGATCAAATTCGAATGAAAACAAATTTAGTTTTAATAAATAAATTGTTTGAAGTTATTTCCTATAAAAATATATATGGTATTCTTTCAAAGATGAGTTTTGAGACTAAAAACCGAGTATTTAATTTTTTAGTTCCCTAAAAGGGAATTGGTTTCAAAATAAAAGGTGTTTCTGATAAGAGATTGTTCTGATAAATAAGATTTTACCCTTAGATAAATAGGGATAATTTAACACAGGTTTAAATTGGGTTAAATTGGATTGGAAGGTTTTGATAAACATTGTGTTATTAAACCCATATATTTGTTTAAAACGTGTAAGTGGTGTAACGATTTGCTAATCGGGTCAACCCATAAATATTTTCCATTTTAACACTCTAAGTAAAAGAGTTTTATAGATTGACTTAGTTTTACGGAACCCTAATTTGATTTAATTGGTCCCCATCTAGATCTTTGAAATACTAAAATGAAATTTATGTTTGTATGTACTCTTAGGATATAGAAGAGTATTGTACAAGAAAATAAAGTGGAATAAGTTATTATTTGAGGTTGCATAAAGAAATGACTCTATAAAATATTTTTAAACTTAGGTTAAAATTTATGAAATAATTCATAAATAATTTCAGTATTAAATAAAATAATAAGTGGAAATATAAGTGATTTAGAAAAAAAAATTATGTATTCAAAAAACTAATAAAATTTAGAGTATAACTTTCCATTTTGCCCGAGTGAATTTGGATAATCTTCTAAGAAATAACCAAATGCTAATGAGAAAAATGGTACGCTTGGATAATTATCTATACTTTTGGACAATCGAGAAAGTTTTGAAAAAAAATTCTTAAGACTTATTTGTTAATAATATGACATTTTGAACAATGTTAAGTGATATGTTTTTCCTTATGGAATTTGATTGACAGATATTGTTGGTTTACTCCTATACAGAATTTGACTTGATTTGAATGAATTTGATTACGGATCGTGTGATCTTATATACTATTGTTTATAAAGTTTAAATTTATTGACTAAGGATCTTAAATGGTTGTTAATAGGACATAAATCCCGGTGATTTTGGAAGAAAAAAAGAGATTTTTGAAAATTTTGTGAAAGAAGTAATATTTATTCACTCTAGTTGATATTTTTGGAGGAACCAGAATACCACTAGATGCTCCATTTTGTTTTGATTCTAGAGTTTCACCATACTTTATTAGAAGGAATCCCATCCTTGTCATTTTGATTTTTGATCTTTGATTTAATTTCCATCTAAGAAATTTTAAAATAAAAAATTGAATTTATAAACATGAGCATTTAGATCTAAATTTATCGTTTGAAGATATTAGATTCATATTATTTATTACAAAAATATTCTTTTTATTTTGTCGCCTATGATTGTGATAATGTTGTTGGTTGCATGTAGCTTTATTTTATACCAGAGTTGCATGTTGACTTTTATCAGGCTAGTTTTCGCATGTAGAGTTACATCATATTGCTTTCGTTAGCCTGCTTCTCTTTTGAATTTCGTAAGTCCAGGTATGTAAGAGATTTCTATTTGATTCTTATGCACCTGCATTTGCATAGAGATAATAAATTATTTGCAAAAAAATGGTTGATGATTTTATGCCTCGATTATGGGTAGCTACTTGGCTTTTGTTTTCTTTGGTTGGTTTGGAGCCGTAGAGAAATTTATAGTTGTTCTGATCAGCCCGTGCAAAGGAGACGCTGCCGAAATTTTCTGCAACAATTTAAGATTAAATTAATATGTTTAATAACTCATTTTAATTAATAGTTTGATCATAAGGGTTTAGAAACATTTTCTTTCTTGAGAATTTTGGGGACGAAATTCTTTTAAGGGGGGAGAGTATAACAACCCAAAATTTTGGTCATTTGATTTTAAATGTTTAATTAATTTTAAATATTTAAATAATTGGATTTTGGAATTTATAACTTGTAATTCAAATATAAGGAATGTTAAAATATTTGAATTGTGAATTAAAATTTAATTAAATAGATTTAATAATATTACTTAAATAATATTGATGAATTCAATTTGTAAATTTATTTACAAACATAAATAGATCGAATAAATATTGATAATTGGATCAAAAATATAAAACAATATTTAAATTTGTGAAATTAACATTCCAGGGCACTGTCTCAGATTTTAATGAAACCAGTGCCATTAGATCTGGAATAATAAATTGTTAAATGTCATCCAGTTCGTAACGAGTAGACATATTGTTTGGTCGTGCGAACTCGAAATGCATAGCGATTAATTTTAAAAATAATTCGATTTAAAAAGTTAACTTCTATATACTTTGGAATTAGGTCCCGAAATTAGTTCCATTAAGTTTGGAATAGAGGTATTTAATACAGAATGCTAGTCGCGTCGATAGGAGTTCGAGATTTTTGGGTATATTATATCTGATATTATAAAGTAAAATATTAAGTACCCCATATCTATGCCCATACCCTATCAAATGATACCCCATCACTGCCTATACCCTACACGATATGCCCATATCCCCTTTTTGTATAAATCATTTGTCGTGACCAAAAATTTAAAACTTCTCCTTTTAAAAAACCAAAACTTCTAAAATCCAAATAAATTAAGCCGTTCTTCAATAAATTATAAAAACTCTAGATTTGGTCATGTGAGATGTAGGGCATCGACCCAATTATAGTTACGATGGTTCGTTGTTGATTAGGGGATGCCGATTTTTCTAGAGTTCAGGTTTTCAGATAATAGAGGAAGAGGTTGGCCTAAAGGTGAGCATAATTAGGTTTGTGTTTGAGTTTGGCACCTCAACGGTGATTTGAAGGTAGTGCGCTAATCTAGGGAGGTCTGCGTCATACTGGGGTAGAGGAGGAAGAGGTGCAAGTCACGACTACAAGGGAGGAGCGGCTTTGAATTCGAGGTGTTCGGGATGTTGCACTAATGTAGAGTGGTGCGTCGGTGAAGTCGGATCGACAAACGGAGCACCGTAACTCCGTGTTAGTGCATATATGTACATGGCCATTGTGGGTTATGTGCTTACTATGCATGAATGGATTTTGGAGAAGGAGAATTAGGGATAAGATGGTAATTAGTTGTTAATTAAATTAATTAGTTTTATTTATTTAAATTGAAATCTTATTAATCGAATAACTTTTATGTATGAGGTCGGATTTAGACACCGTTTGTTGTGCTGCACTCGTATGGACATTGTCTTCGCATTGGACTTAGTTTGGTTTGATTTGGACCTAGCGAAACTTTTGACTAAAATCGAACGTCAATTCCGTTTTATTTCAAAATGGAACATTTTGGCGAAAACTAAAAATCAATGTGAGTTTAACTCACATTCACTTTTACTATATCATATCTATGATGCTATGAACTATTATTGATTGCCTGGATGTTAGTAAATTGTTTGATTGATTGTTTGGTCGAATTTTCGATTGGAAATAGATGACATATTAATTTGATTGTTATGAACCCAAATGATTATATATATTATCCGTAACCATTATTTTGCAAGGAAAATTTATAGAGAGACCCTAAGGGGTTTCTCGCCAATAATTATTAATTTACATTCTTATGTTGTTATATTGATATTTAATTAAAATAAATCTTGATATTCCATTTAAATTGTTTAAATGTCATTATAGCGATTTTCGCTATACCGTCGTTTATTGACTTTCATCCTCAAAACCCCGTCGTGTGTGTTTTGAACTTGAGCTTGTGTTTTCACTAAACAGAATTTTAAAATTCATTAATCATTTTGATTAATGATAATTTAAAGTAATGAATCATTTTAACTAATGAGTTTTGAAATTAATTAACCAATTTAATTAATTATGTTTAAAATTGGTTTACCTTTTGATTTAAATGAGATTAGATTTAATTAATCAATTTAACTAATGATTATTTGGGTTTAATAAATTATTTTAATGAATGATAATGGAGTTTAATTAATCATTTTAATTAATAATATTTGAAATTTATAATCGTTTTAATCAATGATATTTAAAAGTAATTAATCATTTTAGGTAATGATATTTGAATTTGATTAATAATTTTAATTAATGATATTTGATTTTAATTATCTGAATTTCCGATATTTGAATTTAATTAAGCATTTTAATTAATGATTGTTTTAAAAATTAATTAATAATTTTAACTAGTGATATTTGAAACTTATTTAATCATTCTAATTAATGATGTTTTATAGTTAATTAATCTTTTTAACAAATGATGTTTTAATTTATCATTTTAGCTAATGATGCTTGAATTTAATTAATCCAATTAATTAATGATTATTTGAACTTAATTAATTGTTTTAATTTATAGCATTTAAAAATTATTTAGTAATTTTAATTAATGATGTTTGTGATTAATCATTCATTTTAAATAATGATTATTTGAATTTAATAAATCTTTTTAATTAATGATATTTAAAGTAAATTAATTTAATAAAGGTAATTAAAGTAAATTAACTAATTTGATGAAAATGTTTTAAAGCTAATAAACTAATTTAATAAAGATTTTAATGTTAATTTACTGATGATATAAAAGTGTTTGGAAATAATTATATATTTAAAATAATTGATTTGTTTATTTAAAAGAGATTATAAATGTGATTAATTTTCTTTTAGGATAATTAATACTATTTTAAATTTACAAAGGCACTTAAATTGTCTTATTATCTTTTGGGATAATAAACATTGTTATAATTTATAAATAATGGTTTATAAATGAGAAAATCCTTTAAAATGAATTATTTATAAATAAAGCTAAGTGTAAATTGTTTTTGGGTTTATAGTAAACAATGTTTTAATGACATTTTTTTTACCCTCGTTTCAATACACTTAGTATTATAAAATTTTAAAAGGGATTTTTAAAAATGTTTTATTTATACTGTAATATCTAAATCAATCACAAGTTCGGTTTTTAAAAATAAAGTTCGATTTTTATTATTGAAAAATAGTTTCGTAATCGATATCGCTTATATGAAAAGGATTTAGTCATACTTTTAACGCTAAACGTTGAGGATTGGACTCGTTTCTATCTTGAAGGTTAAAAATGTCGTGAAGGCAACGCCTAGAGGTAATACTACCTCAACTTATCTGGCTTCATTTTCAACCAAGAGATAACGCTTGTTTGGAATCGACGAGTAGTGCTAAATATATGATATTTAATTTCCATGTACGAACATTTTAATTATCCCCGATAGTTGATTTATTAATTATCGGATTCAGCTTTCTTCATGGTGTATCATTACCTTGAAACGATTTGTTGCTCTTTTGAGCTTTGTTATCCTTTGTAGGTAAATGACTGAACCCAAAGCACAAAATGATGTCCAGCTATGTGGATTTGCTCCCAATATAGTATTTTCACATCTCATCTAGATCAGCTTTGTAGGTAAATGTCACGGTGTATATGATCTTCTCATAAGTATATTACTAGAGGTATACTTCAAGGATGGTGCACTTTCCTAGTCATTTGTTGGAAATTTTCTTTCTCTTATTTGATTTAACGCTTTTAATCTATTTTCCATTTAATTGCAACGGGAAGCGTCAACCACTCTTCGCGGTGTTTAGTATTTATTTTTCCTATTCTATCAAGTTTGGGCTATTACCTTATTTTGTCCATTTTATCAAGTTTGGACTGTTACCTTATTTTGTCCAAATTATCAAGTTTGGACTGTTACCTTATTTTGTCTATTATGTTATGTTTGGATTGTTATCTTGTTTTATCCATTATGTCCAGTTTGGATTTGGCTTTCAAGTTTTGTTTTTAATACTATTTATGCCTAATCTTATATGGATTCGTTTCCTATTGTTTATCTCTACTCTTGCCTATACGGATATTATTCTTATGAGGTAAAAACCCGTTCCGGGTTAGCGGCATGGTCTCACAAAACTTTTATATGTTCCCTTTTATTTGAGTTATCTCGTGCTGGTATTTTCAAACTGATCCGGATGTTAATTTATTATAATGCTCGGGTCAGACCGAGTATTTCCCCAGGTTGTCTTTGGTATTATTGAGATCTGGGAGAGAAGTTGGAGGTTACCATCATAGTGTTTATTTTCCACTGTATTATACAATATCCATATCAGCAATTGTAAGGTCGGGATTTTGTAACTGTCCAGCTAATAAGGTTTGTTTTTAACTCTGATCTACTCTATAATTTAGAGTGGCAGTTTTTAATGTCCTTGTTATATTATTTTTTATTGATTCCGCTGTGAGATTCTGACTTTCTCTACTCTCTATTCTTTTATTTTTTTTATTACTCTAACAATTTGCTCTTTTTTCAATTGGATATTTGACATTTGAACACAATGGTAGTGTTTGGTGTCGACTTTCGATGGTCAAAAGGCAGGTTGTTACTGTTAGGAAATCAAATCCATGGTTTTAATGACAACAACTATACAATGAAAATCAAATGTACATATATATGTATATATACAGGAACTTGCTAGAACAACATTGTTAGCGCCAAAATTGGTCACTAACACCCAAACCCAAGCGAAATCACCCAATACCAGTCACGGCTCACAAACAGAATATATGTAGAGAGTAATAATGTAAAGAATAATAAAACTTAAAGTGAAAGCAGTAAAGAACAACAAGTTTTATAGTGGTTCGGCTAACTCCGGCCTACTCCACTCCAGAAGTTCCTTTTTATTGCTGTAAAAACCGATTACAGTTACAAAGTAGTAGAGTAGCCTTAGCCTTAGAAAAGAGAAAGTAAGAGAGCAGAAAGAAGATCCCTTTTTTGAACCCCTACATGCTGTATTTATAGGCAAATCCTGAGTTGTTGAGCTTTCTGAGCGATATAGGACCATCAAGACCTTCCACCGAGCCACGTACCTCCAAGGTTGATCAACTCTCCACCGAGCCACATACCTCCACAATGTCGAGCCACACCAGCCTCACCACAATGCCGAGCCACACCGGCCTCACCACAATGCCAAGCCGTCTCACCAATGCCGAGCGACCCTGAACTCACCAATGCCGAGCCGTCTCACCAATGCCGAGCCACCTACCAATGCCGAGCGACCCCAATCTTGCCGCAATGCCGAGCGGCATAGCCTCAACACAATGTCGAGCGGCATAACCTCACCTCAATGTCGAGCGGCATAGCCTCACCTCAATGCCGAGCGGCATAGCCTCACCACAATGCCGAGCGGCATATCCTCACCACAATGTCGAGCGGTACATCCAGGTGAACTTCATCCCTCTAAACCAAATCTATCATGTTCCTGCCTTGATAATCGTGAAGTCGACTTAGTTAAATCCGCCTGCCTACAGCCTTGCCAAAAGGCAGGTTAACACTTTGCCCCCCAAAACATGCCTTGCTATTGGAAGGTGTGTTTTGAATAGCCTCACGTCCGATATCCGAAGTATGTATGTTATCCACATCCATACTTTTTGATTCATAATCCAATCCATTTTTACCAAGTGCTATCGCCGTATCCTTATCCGAATCTACGACTACTCTGAGTTGATATCCAATTCCGAATTCAGTAACCAAATCCTTAGCCAAATCCATATCCATCTGAACTCGACAACCGATTTCTAATCCATCCATATCCAACAACCAATAACCACGTCCATGACCTCTCCAGGTCGATGTCCAAATCCGGGACCGTTCCAGGTCCATGCCCAAATCCTTAGTTGTTCATAGCCAATATCTGAATCTGTAACCTCTTCGGGTTCTTGCAAAGCGCAATCCACACTTGATGACCTATGTTAAGTAATTCCATGGTGTTCATGGTTCAGTGTCCCTGAACGCCGAATAATGCCGTGGCTTAAGTCCTAAGTCGAATCCTGGTCACTCCGGACCCTTGCCGAGCATAGTCCATGCTCGACGACCTTTTAGCCAAAAACCAGATAAAAGTCAGTCAAAACCGAATCAGAGACCTAGATTCAAACCAGAAATCCATATCAAAAGCCCGAATCGAAATCCAAATCAGAAATAAAGCATCCAAACCAAAATCCAAATAAAAAAAAACCAACAAAACTGGGAGTTCAATCCAAACTCCAAAACCAAACCACAGAAAAGCAAATGTCCAAATCAAAAGGAAAAAATAGATCGTCTCGGTAAACCATCATCTCAGAGCATTCCTAGGGGTTATCTCTGACCTCGTACATGAGTAAGTGATTTAACCGTTTGCCCGGAGTTTGTTACTTATTCCAAACCATCAAGATTAGTTGATGACCAATCGGCCACCATTCCTAGGCCTCATGCTCTCGTCGTTCAAGGTAGGCGGTGGCTGCTCCTGTTCCACCACCGCATTCAGAGTCCCGACATATTGTTGCAACTGACCATTCCTTATATGCTCCTCGATTATGTCCTTCAAATGCCGGTAGCTGTTAGTATCGTGCCCGTCCAGGTCATGAAAAAGGCAGTGCCTTCCTGACGTCCTTTCTCGTTTTGAGGGTTCCCTCCTCGCTGGCCTTCGATATGGAAGGCGATCTTGAGTATCCAAAAATATCCGCTCTAACGTTGCGTTCAATCCTGTGTAAGTGGAGAACTTTGGTTCTCCCCAACGCGTCCTTTTCCCTTTATCCTTGCCCCCACCCGAGCTTTCGCTGGGTAGTCCTCCATCCTTAATCATGTTTACTTCCTTTGACCTCATATCCAAACATGCATCCTCTTGTCGAAGAAATCTCTCAGCTTCATGAAAGAATTCCCGAAGATCCAACGGTGGGTCCCGTATCAACGATACTTTGAAATCCGAATTATCTCTGACTCCTGATACCGCAGCCATCATAACCATTGATGGATCCGGTCGATCCACCGAAGCAACTGCTGCATTAAATCGAGTTAAGAATGTCCTGAGCGATTCATCCGCCCCCTGTTTGACTAACGTTAGCGTCATCATGTTCTTTGGCCTTTTATGTGAACTCGAAACTGACTTAATAACTTGTACACCAGTTCCGTCTATGTTCCAATGGACTCATCCTCCAGCTGTCTGAACAACATAGCAGCAATATCAGTCAAGTACGGGGGAAACATCGGGCCATAACCTCCTCCGTTGCCCCCAGCACTTCCATATGCCTAGTGTACCTCATCAAGTGGTCGGTAGGATCCGTCATCCCGTTGTATACTTCCAGAGTGGGTAGTTTGAAATTGGGCGGATTCCTAGCTGTCCTGATGTTCCGGGTAAACAGACTTTTGTTAACTCCCTCTGAATCCCTGTTTGTCAGACCTCCACGAATAGTCTGCCTGATAATGTCAGCCAATCCAGTGTTTCCAACCAAGGGTTGCCCCCTATCCATGTTTCCAGACTGCCCCCCAAGTCCCCGAGGAAATTTTGGCACATATTCCTCATCACGTACTCCTGTATTCCTATCGACGTCAGGCCGCGTAGCATCATTTGGTATCCCTCCATGAACTGGTCTGGCATCACCTAGTGATGTGCCCCCGAGTCTAGGTCCATCTAGATTGTTAGTGGTTTGTTGATTTGGAGCTGCCTCCTACTGAATCACTCTATCTGCCCGCTGGTTGAGTTCCCTTGGACCAGTTCCAAGAACTTGAGCACCTGCAGTTCCTGGTTGTCCAAATTGCCTAAGAAGAGCCTGCATCATCTCCTCTTGTCGTTTCATTATCTGCTCCTACATAGAATTCATCATCACCTGCATCTCGTCCCGAGTTATGTAGACGGATGCATGATCCTCTTCAGCTCCAGAAGAGGTCGCTTGACTTCCTTCATGATTGCTCCTTTCCACTGCTTGCTTCCTTATTGGTGGTCTAGCTATTGCTTTCTAGGATTCAAGTTCCTAACTCCAAAATTCCCGAGTGCTTGCGTTCTCAGTGAAAGCACCAAAATGTTAGCGCCAAAATTGGTCACTAACACCCAAATCCAAGCGAAAGCACCAAACCACAGTCACAGCTCACAGATAGAGTATATGTAGAGAGTAATAATGTGAAGAACAATAAAAATTAAAATGAAAGCAGTAAAGAACAACGGATTTTATAGTGGTTCGGCTAACTCCGGCCTACGTCCACTACAGAAGTTTCCCTTTTATTGGATGTAATAATCGATTATAGTTACAAACTGGTAAAGTAGCCTTAGCCTTAGGAAATAAAAAGTCAGAGAGTAGAAAGAAGATCCCTTTTCTGAACCTCCACATGCTGTATTTATAGGCAAATCCAGGAGGTTGCTGGGCTTCCTGAATAGTCTGGGCCCACTAAGACCTTGGCCGAGCTCACACCCTTCACCTCGACCAACCCCAAGTCCTCCATCGGCCGACCCGAAGTAACCATGGTAATGACCCAAAGTGAAATGCTCCGTGACTCGAAGTAACATGACCTAAAGCCTAGGCCAAACTCCAGTTGAAGTAACACTCACCTAAGTGTCGAACGACCTGTACCTTCCTGATGCCGAATGACCATCAATGCCGAACGACCACCTCGATGCCAAACGACCTGCACCTCCCTGATGCCGAACGACCACCAATGCCGAATGACCTATACCTCTCTGATGCCGAATGACCAGCAATGCCAAACGACCACCTCGATGTCGAACGACCTGTACCTCCCTGATATCGAACGACCACCAATGCCGAACGACCTATACCTCCCTGATGCCGAACGACCAGCTATGCCGAATGACCCATTCCTCCTTAATGCCGAACGGCCTGTTCCTCCTTGATGCCGAATGACCAACAATGCCGAACGACCCTTTCCTCCTTGATGTCGAACGGCCAACAATGCCGAACGACCCTTTCCTCCTTGATGCCGAACGGTCTGTTCCTCTTTGATGCCGAACGACCTTCCAAGCGTGCAGCTTCGTTTACCCATCGACCATGCTTGATCGTCCATCCATCCAGTTGACTAAATCCATCGTGAACCAACCTCGATGAATGAGTAGTCAATTTAGTTAAGTCCGCCTATCTATGGCCTTGCCAAAAGGCGGGTTAACAAACACCACTAGAAAGACAAGAACAAGGTGCAAAGAACAATACAAGAGAGTACAAGTCGATAAGATCAAAGAAGCAACAAGAAACATGCATAAAAAGGACATGCATAGTTTTCAGACGTCTGAGTGCACAAGTCAAACGTCTGAAAATATCCTCTGGAACAACAAAACAGACAAGACCAGACGTCTGGTAGATGCACCCAGACGTCTGGAAATCTACCCTGTACAAAAAATTATATACTACCAGACGTCTGATTTCAAACTCGGGAACAAAAATTATACAGGCTCAGACGTTTGTTACAAACATCCAAACGTCTGAATTCAAACTCGGATTGAAATTTAAACCTCAACTGCCAGATTTGAATAGACGTCTTCGCTTCTCTTCACTGCAACTCTTCATCATCAACAGAAACAACTATAGAGCACTCATTAATGGATGCAACTACTCAACATACCTATCTACAACTATATATAGCATCAGGAATCAAGAGAAAGAACACACCTGACTACCTGACAACTCGACTCTCTATCTTGATCATCTCTTGTTCTAATCATCTACTTGCTATCCAATTTGAAAATCTAAGATCATACACTTCTATATTCTCTCGAACAATATTGTATTCAATCATCCAAGAGATATAGGAAGTTCAATTGTATTATATAGTCAAAATCCGTGTAATAGAGAACACATAGTTGACAAAGAAACTCTACTATTGTAAACCTGTTCCTCCGGGTGAAGTGAGGGTTATTTGGTGAAAGGAAATTCCGAAGAGGAGCTTTGGGACTGGACGTAGGACGGGAGGTCTGAACTATTATAAAATCCTAGGTGTGATTATTCTTATTTACATACTTTACTATCGTTACACTATAGTTTAAATTAGTCATATACTTGTCATTTGTATAATCGATCCACCATACTATAGACTTTCAATTGGTATCAGAGCCTGGGATTCTAGAGATCATAACAACATCCAAGAATAAATGGCTATAAAGAGATCTAGTCAAGGCAATAGGAAGAGGAAGAGCAATACAGAAGAATCAAAGGATAAAACAAACAAATGCTTCATGGCTAAACTCAAATCACAATCGGTATGCTTAGATTCTTTATATAAAGATCTTCTATTAGCACATGATGAATTATTAAAAGATTTTAAAACCTTGAATAAAGTTAATAGAATTGCTTTAGAAAAGTTAAAAGATTGTGAGCAAAAAATTTCCAGTTTAAAAGAGGAAAATAAATTTTTGATAAAACAAACTAAATGTTTTGAAAATACCGTAGAAGAACTTGTTTCACAAAAAGATTTCCTACGAAAAGAAAATGAGCAGTTAGAAGATAAAAACAATGATCTTTTAGAGGAAATCAATGTTTTGCAAAATAAAAATACTATCTTTGATAAGGAAAAGGAAATTTTTTCAAAAGAAATTAAGGATTTGAAAAGACAAAATGATTTATTACAATCATCTTTAGATAATTAAGAGTCTCGAATTTTTCTTCTCGAAAATGAGAACTGTACGATAAAAAGGGAAAATTCTGAATTAAACAAGCAAATTGATATTTTGAAAAACAGTAATATTTCTTTTGAAAATAATAATTTTGACTTCAAAGCTAAATTTGATAAACTTAACGTTGAAGTCACAAAATTTAAAAAAGGTCAAAACGATTTAAACATGATTTTATCTAGTTCTAGACCTTTACATGACAAAAGTGGTTTAGGATATAATAAAACTGATCGTAGAAATAACACTAGATACACTTTCATGTATAGAAAAAATGTTAGTGCTAGTACTAAATTTCGAGTAAAGCCTAGATCAAATAGAAATTCAAATACTGCTATGGACAATAATGTTTATAATTTTTCTAGAAGTACAAAATCATTGAACGGAAATATGAATAAAAATTATCTAAGTATTTGGGTTCTTGTTAATTGGAAAAATAGAGAAAAATACATTGATGATTATTTTGATATGGTAGCTAATAATGAAAATTATATTTATAAAGGTTCAACCACACCCAAATGGGTATGGTTTCCAAAGACCTAACCCTCCGGACCTTAACATAGTAAGTGGGTACCAAAAAATGATTTTAATTATTATAGGTACTCGGAGAAACAAAAGGAAAGATTTTGGAATTTGCAAATATGAATCCCTCATTCTTTTTTGATAATGACAAAGGAGGAGAGATAATGAAAAGCGCATATTCAGAGGGAGATTTATAAAAATTATATATGAGTACATTGTATAGCTGCCATCATCAAAAAAGGGGGAGATTGTTAGGAAATCAAATCCATGGTTTTAATGACAACAACTATACAATGAAAATCAAATGTACATATATATATATGTATATATACAGGAACTTACTAGAACAACATCACTAGAAAGTCAAGAATGAGGCTCAAAGAATAATACAAGAGATTACAAGTCGATAAGATCAAAGAAGCAACAAGAAACATACACAAAACAAACATGCACAGTTTTTAGACGTCTGAGTGCACAAGCTAGACGTCTGAAAAAGTCTTCTGGAACAACAAAACAGACAAGACCAAACGTCTAGTAGATGCACTCAGACGTCTGAAAATCTACTATGTACAAAAAATATATAGTATCAGACGTCTGATACAAATACCAGACGTCTGATTTCAAACTCGGGATTTAAATTTAAACTTCAACTGTCAGATTTGAATAGACATCTTCGCTTCTCTTCGCTGCAACTCTTCATCATCAACAGAAGCAACTGTAGAGAACTTGTTAATGGATGCAACTACTCAAGAAACCTCTCTACAACTATATATATCATCAAGAATCAAGAGAAAGAATACACCTGACAACTCGACTCTTCATCTTGATCATCTCTTGTTCTAATCATCTACTTGCTATCCAATCTGAAACTCTGAGATCATACACTTCTATATTCTCTCGAACAATATTGTATTCAATCATCCAAGAGATATAGGAAGTTCAATTGTACTATATAGTCAAAATTCGTGTAATAGAGAACACATAGTTGACAAAGAAACTCTACTATTGTAAACCTGTTCCTCCGGGTGAAGTGACAGTT
Source organism: Allium fistulosum (assembly GCA_030737815.1). Classification (NCBI taxonomy): domain Eukaryota; kingdom Viridiplantae; phylum Streptophyta; class Magnoliopsida; order Asparagales; family Amaryllidaceae; genus Allium; species Allium fistulosum. Next base: position 168,723,431 of record CM060904.1, on the reverse strand, counting down.
ATTTAGTGAAAGGAAATTTCGAAGAGGAGCTTCGGGACTGGACGTAGGACGGGAGGTCCGAACCAATATAAAATCCCTGATGTGATTATTCTTATTTACATACTTTACTATTGTTACACTATAGTTTAAATTAGTCATATACTTGTCATTTGTATAATCGGTCCACCATACTATAGACTTTCAGTTACACCTTTATTTGACCGTCCCTTAAGCTCTTTGCATTATTAGAATTCCACTTTGGTTGCCTTGTCAACAGCTCATAACAGTTCATGAATTGGTAATAGTGTGGTTTTTTAAACACTGTTTCACTTGAAAAAAGCTTTATGAATTCCTCATTCGTCATTCTATTCTGATAACAAAAGAAAATAGAAGGGATGATATACTAAAGAATAATGAAAATCATGAAACATACCCAATGATATTCGTCTCCCATTCTGTTAGAATTCATTTTCTTTATTTTATAAGTCTATAACTCATAAAATTAAGTCTGTCAATTGATTTTTTTTCAGAATCAACCTTGAATTATTGACAATGAACGTGTGTTGTTCGAATGCTTTACGTTGAAGATATTCATTATTTTCTTCTAAAACTTATCGCTACATTTGTCATTATCCCGGATTGAATCTTTGGTATAATACAGTAAATGTTGCATAAGTCGTAGTGTTTGTCGCTTTGCCTTAGGTCGGATAAATGTTGGCTTGAAGGAGTATCGTGTTGCTCGGTACAATCTTCAAAAACGTAATTTTTAGAATTGAAAGATGTGTGAACTCTCTAAATGGTGAGGACATAATGAGGATCAGGTTTGATATTAAATTAATGTGTTTAGAATAAGAAATTAAAGAATTTGGTGAATTTTTGAAGATTGAAAGTAGGTTATTTATTGAATTAGAGGGAAATAGAGCCGCTGGAGGAGCCATTAGGGCTGTAATAGCCATTTGGGCTTGAGCACTTATTAAAGAGGGTCCTGTTTTTGGATGTCTAATAAACAAGCGCCTAATTCTAGCCTCTATTTAATAGGTACCAGATAATAGCGCCTATTAAATAGGCGCCAAGGACTAATTTAGGATTCCAAATTGGCCCCTAAATATTACATGTAATATTCAAGTTGCTTTGCATCGTCGGCCAACTGCTTCTTTCCCCTTGCTTCATATAGCCTAAATTCATTGTCGTCGAAGATGCTCTTACATTAAACATTAAAAAAATAATGTCTCTCATTTGAAACATTTAGTTGGAATTCTATGTTCATTACCTTAAATGTATACTCCTTTATGTTAGATTTATTTGTTATATCTTTTCATGAATTTTTATTGTTATAATTATTCACAATACTATTTGTGATGCAAAGAGGAATATTTAAACATTTGTAATTATATGGACAATGAAACTAATACTGCATACATTGCACTTATTTATATTTAGCAGCAAGGATACAAAATGTTAGTATTTAGTGAAATATATGAAATATTTTTAGAAATTTGCATCTTCAAGCAACATCGTAGATATTTTTATGTTTACTTTCTCTAGAAAAAATAGTGTAGTATTTACATTTATCCCAACTTTGTTTAGTCATCTAATGAAGATAAATCTAAGTTATGACCAATATTCCTTTGAAAATTCTACTGTGACCTCGGTATCATATTATATATTAGGAGAGTTCAAACCTATAACCTTCAAACCATAGTTTATGTCCTTACTACCTAGAGAAGAGGTCCTTAACTAACTGAAAATATTTTCATTTAATATACAAATGCAACATATTTATACTTGGATGTAAAAAAGATATATTTAATTAAATAAAAATTTACAAACATGTAAATCAAAATTGGCACAAAAAACAAACTAAAATACAAGTAGCTCATTATAAATATCGATATAATCTCACAACAAAATAATAATATACATTATCCCAACATATACATATGCATATAAAAGATGAGAGACATTCTATATATAAGTCATGGTATGAGAATAAAATTGATATAACGATATAATACATTATCTCAATACAAGCTGAGTCTAAATGATACATCAAATATAGTACATGGCCTCATGTACAAATAATGTTTGAAGTACATAAAATAATAAAATAATAACTGAAGGTCAAGGCCCAGAAGATCATAGTCTCCATGCTCCCAAAGATCTATCTATCCAACAAACATGTCCATAAATTATCGGCTATAGTCCTACTCATGAGAGTAACCAAAGTTATCCCAAAATAAAAAATAGAGAAAGCAACGGTTAAACTGAAGTCCGATGAGCTACTATCTCTAAGTATTGACCTATATACATCTAATAAACATAAGCAAGGATCTATGAGTAATACTAATCATACATCATCCTATCCTACAGAATAATACATAATAGTGGTTTTATTATTAAAACAGTACATACTATAACAAGTTATGCAACTGAGTATAATAAATGATTGTAGGGACAGTACTACACTCCATAAGTAATGGTTTTATATAGCTCTTAATCCCAATCGAATCTGAAATGCAAAGCAAATGCAACAATATGACAATGCTATATAACCAAGCATTTCTATACCCAACAATCCTATATGAATCATATACGAATAATATCATAAGTTCTCGCTATTTGAATATATGAATCAATAACCCAATGATGAATTGTGAGTAGCTACCATAGAACTTCGAAGTTAACTCGTATTATTGACTCCGAACCAACATTGACTCATGTAGGTCCTGTCTTATAACCCAATGCTATAGACAATGTATGACACACTCTAGAAAGGCGTCCACATCTCTCTGTACCCCTGCTTTGGGATCTCGTCTACAAGCAATGTCGTTTATATGTTGTAATAGATAACCTAAATAGCATCTTATCCTTTTGGTTTTTTATACACATATACCAGAATAGTATATAAATGCTAAACACCACCTAAACATCTTCCACACATATACATGACACTGAAGAATTGTCGTTCCTGAATGGATCATAAACCCTTTCTTGAAGTACTTCGCACAAATCAATATTCCCAAGTCCAGCATACCCAAATTATATATATATATATATATATATTGCATAAACTTCCTATTTATAAATATGTAGATATATAATTTCCAATGCAATTATTGGTAGCCCTAAATCTGGAATACCAAACTACATATAAATTGCTTAAAATACGCATCTATAAATGTATATAGTGTATTCCATGCTCCAATTAGTAGCTTCTAGTCAGGCATACCAGCACCATATATAAATCGCTTAATTTGCATATCAATGAATATATAATATTTCATATGCACCTTCCAGTAGCCTCAAGTAGAGCATTCTAAAAAAATATATATGCTTAAACCGCCTATATATATATATATAGTACATTCTGTGCACCTTGCAGGAGCTTTAAATCGATCATGCCAAAAACAAAGCTTAAACCACATATTAATAAATAAATAAATAAATATATATATATATATATCACATAAACTATATACATATGTATATATATAATAACCAATCTAACTATATGGAACCAATACACACATATAAAGCACATAAACATACATGTAGCTAACCAACAACCAGTTTAACAAATCCATTTTCGCAACAACAATACACACATACAATCATTGAAACAATTCAACAGGGGAAATAAGCATACATACATACATACATATATATATATATATCCAAAAATGGTTTTCATGCATCACCTCAGACATGATTACAAACAACAGTTAAGAACCTGGATTTAACAAAGGTTTACTCATAGTATTTCCAGAAGAACAGAGCTTCTTTTGAACCAGGCTTGAAAAACTAGCAAGTTGAAATCTTCCTTGATCTCTGGTTTGAATTGAATTTGTATTGTTTATTTTAAGTTGAAGTTTGTTTAAATTTTAGGATGGTACTAACTACAAATATTACTCAGTTGAAAATGGACGAACTGAGATATATGAATTGAGTTTACTGGGTGATAAATTTGTACAGGGTAATGTATATATTTTTTTCTTTCCAGTACAAATATGGATAAAGATTTTTCTTTGTATGTTGTACCATATATCAGAGATTTTCTTGCTTTGGTGGGCTGATATGAAAATTTTGTGGTGTACTAGAGATAATGGCATTAATTAGGCTTGTCTTCCTTTGCAAGCTTCTAGATATTTATATATTTTCTTCTTTTGTTCGTACTTATCTTTATTTTGTTCATATTTGAATGTATATTACTTTCCTTTTTATACTTATTAATTTGTAATATAAATGAATTTCTATATTTAATATGTTGTTTAAATTTATCTTATGTATTTATTTTATTTTTCTATAATTAATCTTATATATTAATTTCTATTTTTTTATTTTCGTAGTCTATTTTGTTTGTATGGATTTATGAGATTAAAATTTATATATTTACTTTATATTGTATAAATCTATATAATTTATTATGAAATATAGATGAATTTCTATATTTTATTTTGTTGTTAAAATTTTAGCTAATGCTTTTCTTTATATTTTTAAAACTTATCTTTTATATATTGATTTCTATTTTTAGCTTAAATTATTATTATTATTATTATTATTATTATTTTTACTTTAATATTTATTGTCTTATATTTATTTTATAAATTCAAATCATTATTAACCATCAATTCTAAGTTTAAATCATTTATTTATTTCCTTGTGTCCAAAGTCTATATTTTTATATTTATTTATAACCCATTTATTTAAGATTTAAATTCAAATTCAATGTGTATATATATATATATATAAATTCAAATTTACTCATATATGCCCATATATATATATACATTCACATATATATACAATATTTTAAATTTAAATGATTTATACAGAATTTATTTGAATTCGGGGAAACTCGCATCAATTTATCAATTAATTTCACAAATTTTTATTCAAAAATTAATTTTAGTTATCAATTTAAATATATATCAAATCCGGGGTCGTTACAACCTTCCCCCCTTAAAAGAATTTCGTCCTCGAAATTTGCCAGGGAGACACAAAGACAGGTGAAAAATGTTTCATCAAATTAACTGAATATCTATTCTGCATTTGGCTTACCAAATCAGAATATCAATAATAGATACAAGAACGAATCTTTTTAATTTTTTTCCACAATATACTCGGGTTATCCAGATCTACGAAATATGCAGTAGCATTGGTTAGTTCAAAGGGATAACTAACCATTCGTAGAACATATTGGGACCCAAAGAATAGATAGATATATGGATACAATTTCAAAACTTTCAGTTTAGAAACCAAAGTATACCTATCAACCATAGCAAACAAAGCAACCAATTCATTCAAACAACTCGACCTATTTGGAGTTTATGTCCCATACAAATATATCAAATCTTCTTCCTGGATCTACCAGAAACTATCAAAGAATTGAAAAAAAAGATGATGCTGAACAAAAGAGATTGATAGAGAAAAGATTATTTCCTTGTTTCCTTGTTGTTACAGGGTATTGACCATTTATAGTCGTATTCCCTTGTCCCCTATTTCATCCTCTTCTTACACTCATACTTACTATCAGTAGATAGCAAGAGAATTTACTGAGGCATACGGACGGATATCTTAGGGATTACTCATTCTAGGGTATACTCCACCCTATCTCTAATGAGCTACTTAATGTGTTATACTCCTGAGCTAAAGTTCAACCTTAGCTCTGATACTAAAATGTCAAGATCCAAATTTCAGCGTTCAAAAATCGGCACCCGTACTTCACTTGTACTCGAATGTCGCAGATTCAAACGTCGAATCTGGCTCGCCGGAGCTTATAACACAGTAAGTATAACAACACAGCGGAAGAAAGAAATGAATGATATCATATACAACTCCAACGAATACAATATCCAGAATGATATACAACAATGATATCAATATGATACGACAATATCAGAGACAAATAATATTACAGCGGAACAACAGAAGTGATACTCCAAATGATTTGAAAAAGAGCATGAGTCCACCAACTCCAACATCAAGCTCGAACCACCATCACGCTTCACAAAGGTAAGCAAGGTCAGTCATGAGTGAACTCCAAAAACTGAACTAGTTCCAGATACTCTACTGAACCTGACTATCTGAAAAACCCAACTCTAGACTGCCCGTGTGGAAAATTGTGCGCACCCAGAGTTTAGGAAGGGAACAATAAAATCCAGGTCAGTCATGGGACTGGTATGAGTAAACAAAAATAGTTTATCTTTAAAACAAACAACAAAAGAATTTTCAACATTGAAATCCGCAATGCTTTTGGAAAATGAAACTACCATAAGACCTCCAACCACACACACAATGCAATCGCAGACTTAGAGGAGATTTCTTCTTATGATAGTTAAATATGCTTACTACGAGAAAACTCTTTTGATATTATTAATAGTGTATAGTGTAAAAAATCATTTCGAAAATACAATATTAATCTTAGCCAGCATAGGTACCATTATATTATGCCTGCTATAGCTGCCGCGTGAGGAGACAGGTTATACAAATTGCAATCGTAAAGGGCTCGTATTCTTTCTTTGGATTTTCCAACAAATAGTCAGGCTAAGGAACTTCCTATGCCACATAGGAACGCCTCTGGAGGGACGCCCCGAGAGACAACTGCTCTCTGCCAACACAAGGTCGGTGACCCCCTCCTGGGTAGTAAACCTGAGATATGCCACCCCCGGTCGTTTGCGACCTTTATCCGAGAGCTCTCGATCACAAAGCAACAATTACACAGTAACTGAGATTGGATCAACCACACAGGTAAAATATCTAGGCTCCATACCATGATACCACCTTTTTCCAGAAGGAATGGACATACCCTAGGGGAGCTACCCCTGAAACCTTGCCGCATCTTTCCTGTTTCGACCATTACTAGTTTGTGAGGCTCGATGAGGTCTCGTCCACAAAGCTACGCTTTTCACAAAAGCCATGCTTTGATCAACAAATGATCACCAACACACAACAACACTTAGCATGCCACACTACCAAATTGGCAGTATATCACTGATAACCTTCAACTACATAACCTCTGAGCTCGTACGTCTTAGAGAAAGATGTTAAGCTAAGAGAATAAATTCTCCGCCACCAAACATAAATGTATTTGAAATAAATCAGCTTTATATCTCAAAGTGTAATGTCAGACATACGGCCATAAAAGTCTGTTCCGGGTTCGAACAGAACCGAAGGCACTTCCGAAGAAGCCCTTGCAATCCGGATAATCCCTAATCACGTCTGGACTTCCCACCACATATGGAGTCTCTATACCGGGGACCAGTCGATGCAGAGACATTCGACGAGTTGTCCTTTCGTTTTCAAAAATATCCGGTCTTCACCATCGGTCTTCAAATGCTATCCATAACGTCGTATCATTATTCGGAATGGGTTATATGACACAAAGGTCCTCACCCGGCTAAACCGAATAGTGAGCGCAATATTTTAAAAACATATGGATATTGGGATTTCAGTTAAGTCACAACATATTACCCAAAGCTTTTCTTTCAAATGGTTTAAACATATTACCATTTTAATCTTTTACACAAAAAGATTCGTCTCACAAAGTTCACCCAGTTTCACAAAGATCTATTCATAGATTTTCAAATCGATTTCCATTTCAATTTGGATTTAACTCGTCCAATCTTTAAAACAAAGATTTAACTGATAGCTTTCAAAACAATTCCATTTCAACCTTTTATACAAAAGGTACAGCTTTCCAATTTCAAAAAAAAATTTAACGATCTTCCACAAAGGTTCAATTTATAGCTTTTCAAACCAATTCAATTTCAAATTGAATTAACCCATTCAATCTTCAAACCAAAGATTTAATTGGTAGCTTTCAAAACAATTCACAATTCAAATCTTTTATAATATAAAAGATACACCATTTTAAATCTTTTTTTTTCGTTTTCAAAACTCAATTTAGTCATCGTCACAAAAGTTAATTCATAGTTTTCTCAAACTATTTACAATTTCATTTCAACTTGAAATGTTTTGATACAAATTGGAAACCCTTTCCTTTATGAAAGCTGTTATTACTTGAAACATCTAGTTTTCGTTTTGGAAAAACTGATTATAATTACATAGGTTAAAGCCATCCAAGTATAAAACTTGGATTTAAATTTAGATTTCCAAAACCACACTTTTAAATGGTTAAAAACCCAGATAAACACCTTTTATAACTTGTACAATCTTTTAGACCCAAAATCCCAAGTTATTGAATTCAATTTCCAATATTGAATTCAAATTTAAATCAAATTATTTGAATTTCAAATTCTATTAAGTTATTTAAAATCACTTTTATTTTTGAAACTTATTTCAAAAGTACTCAATTCCAATTTCCAAAACTATTTTGAACTTAAGAATTCAATTTCTAAAATTATTAAAAATCTGTGACTTAACCGATTTCCTCATGAAATCCATATTTGTGTGTATATGGTGTAGTCCAGGGGTTTAACACAATAGTGCAACAACATTCAATCATCACAGATCAAATACAACAATATATTTGATAAGCGGTATAAACTATAACGTTTATCTTTCATACACAGATCACAGATAGATATATATCACAGATAATAAGTTACATCACAGGGAGATAATTACATTCATCCCAGAGAAACAGATCACAACATAAATCAGGATATATCACAAAGCATCATATATCACGGATATCAAACAATTCAACCATTCAATACAATCCAAACATCCATAAGTAGGATCAATTTAATTATCTGATTAATTTAAATCAGATTAATTACTTATGAATAAATTACCAATCCTGGTTAATTAATCATTTATTACAAACCATTTGAATTAATTATCCTTTAATTAATTAATTAACCTTTAATCGTTAATTAATTAACCTTTAATCAATTAATTAACCTTTAATTAATTACCCTTAGTTAATTACATTTATTAATTAATCACTTTAATTAATTAACTTTTAATCAATTAATTATCCTTTAATTAATTACATCAAGTAATAAATCCTTAATTAAGTAATTAACTACCCTTTAATTACTCATATTAATTAAACTTTAATAAATCACATTGATTAATCACATAAACTAATTAAAGATAAACTTTTTTATCTAAATTAATCATTAAATTTCATTTAGGAATTAATTATATAATTAACCTAATATATATTACTTTAAAAACAAATCAATCTTAAAACATTTAACTTAAAAAATATTAAACTTTGAAAACTTTGTTAAAAACTTGTTTAAAATTTAATTTGGCTTCTAAAACATAGTCAATATATCTTGAAATCTTGATTAAATTTACCATTGCTTTTTAAACTTTGTTCACCTTCTTATGTTTGTTAAAAAACTAGTTAAACATTTACATTGTTTAAAACTTTGTTAATTATTTGCTTTAAATTTTAAAAGCCTGTTGTATTACAAACACCCGAGCAAATGTTCGGAATTCCCGAGTACAAACGCGAGAAATTCACGAGCTTCGTTTACCCCAAGAAAAATCATGTTTTACTTCGATCCCAACCCGAGAAACTCGTCTCCCCGATCACCACAAAAACACTTAGATACATAACGTACACATGTACATGTGTACACCCCTTCTGGTCACCTCTGACCAAGTCGCCGACCACCACCAAGTCACCGAACCTCGCCTACCTCACCACGAACACCCAGATCCTCGAATCATCAACGAAATCGAGTATGTTGAACAAACTTGGAACCCAACTGATCATATGAAAACGCCTCGTGTAGCTACCTCCGACCACCAGTAGGTCTGAAATTCGAACCATAGCCTCGCCGTGACACTACATATCGAACCCCCCCCCCCCGGTCCGAACACTTCCGGTGCTTCGACATTGACGAAATCGTCACAAGAACCACCTCAACCAAAACTAAGTATAAAACCCTACATCGCCGCTGTCACGATGCCACGAATGGTTATAAATTCATCTGACATTTTTGCCGCGATCCCCAAGTCTTCCTCCACCTCCAGGCAAAACTTCGACCACCCCGAGTGCCACAATCGCCAGAGAAGCCTTAAAAACCATTTTCTGATCAACTTAGAATTTCTCAGTCAAACCCTCATTAAAAATCATGATTTTACTTTCAAAAATCATTATTCTTGATAACATTTCAGATGATATACCTGAAACTAGAATCTATGATGTTTGAATTTTAACATGATTTGGATTTTGACTGTATTTCCCAATTTTCCAATGAAGCTTTGATTTGGATTTACCTAAATCCATTTTTAAGATTCGAATCATGTTAAAACTAACAACTTTTGTTTAGATCCTATAGCTTAATAAAGATCAGAGAGGGAGCATTTTGATTTTTCTACAGGTTTGAAACCTGTTATATTTAGAACAGAAAACATATGTCTGTTCTTAGACATGCACAGGCAAATTCATATACATATACACACAGACTTGTTCACATGCAAATGGTTTTCAACATCACCTCAGACATGATTACAAACTGCAATTAAGAACCTGGATTTAACAAAGGTTTACTCACAGTATTTCCAGAAGAACAGAGCTTCTTTTGAACCAGGCTTGAAAAACTGGCAAGCTGAAATCTTCCTTGATCTCTGGTTTGAATTGAATTTGTATTGTTTGTTTTAAGTTGAAGTTTGTTTAAATTTTAGGATGGTACTAACTACAAATATTACTTAGTTGAAAATGGACGAACTGAGATATATGAATTGAGTTTACTGGGTGATAAATTTGTACAGGGTAATGTATATTTATTTTTTCTTTCTAGTACAAATATGGATAAAGATTTTTCTTTGTATGTTGTACCATATATCGGAGATTTTCTTGCTTTGGCGGGCTGATATGAAAATTTTGTGGTGTACTAGAGATAATGGCATTAATTAGGCTTGTCTTCCTTTGCAAGCTTCTAGATATTTATATATTTTCTTCTTTTGTTCGTACTTATTTTTATTTTGTTCATATTTGAATGTATATTACTTTCCTTTTTATACTTATTAATTTGTAATATAAATGAATTTCTATATTTAATATGTTGTTTAAATTTATCTTATGTCTCGTGTAGTAGTTACCTCTTAAGAGGTAACCCGGCCTTGTGTTGGCAGAGAGCTAGTTAGTTCTCGGGACGTCCATCCAGAGGCGTTTCCATGTGGCATAGGAAGTTCCTTAGCCTGACCATTTGTTCGAAATCCAAAGAAACAATACGAGCCCTTTACGATTGCAATTTGTATAACCTGTCACCTCAAGTGGCAGCTATAGCAGGCATAATATAATGGTACCTATGCTGGCTAAGATTAATATTATATTTTCGAAAGAATTTTCACACTATGCACTAGTAATAATATCAAAAGAGTTTTCTCGTATTAAGCATATTTGACTATCATAAGAATTGCGAATTTCATTTTCCAAAAGCATTGCGAATTTCTTTTATTTTCTTTGTGGAAATAACTGTTTTTAAGATCTCACACCAGTTCCACGACTGACCTGGAGTTTATTGTTCCCTTTCTAAACTCTGGGTGCTCATAATTTTCTACACGGGCAGCCTAGAGTCAGGTTATCAGGTCATTCTGGAATTCAGAAGTTGCTGTGGAGATCTGAAGGCGAGCTGGATGGCGAGACGTACCACTTATACTAGTATTATTCCACAGTGTATTATGTTCTATGGACAAGTTTATATAACTGTCCAGTGTTGTTATAAACTCTGATGATGTAATGTATAAACTGATATAGTTTTTGTTTACAGATTATTTATTTATCTATTATATATTGTTCCACTGCGAATGTGAGATTCTGATATTGTTTCTGTTTCCTTTTCTTCTGTCTTCTTCTACCTCTTCTTTTTAATCTGAAGATTCGTATTTTTGTTCCGCTTTGAGCTGAATTGTGGCGGAATTTTGTCAGCTCAAAGGGGTACGGATTTACGGGCCTTTACATTTGGCCTATTGGGTGCATCTCCTCGAAAGGAACTCAACAACAACTGCCACTTTACCTAGCTCTACCTGTAATTCAAAAACAAAATGCCCATCTATGTCAATCGAGGACAAACTTCCACCTCCGAACCCTATGCCACTACTAGCCTATTTATGTTCTCATCGATGGTCTCAGACAGTGGCTAAGAGAGGGACGATAAGATGATATGCGAAGGAGAGGAAATTTGATCATCTTTCTATTTTTTTGTTAGTGGCGAGTGTGTTTTAAAAAGTGAAACATCGCAATAATTTTCGTTTATAAGATGCGTATAGTTGGTTATGGATATAGGAAAAGTTTCGTCGTAAAACATCGCAGTAAATTTCGTTCGCGTTTTTACTGTATATCAGTTCATTCCAAAGTGCGTAAATTTTCTTCTTCCGAATCTAAATATTTTTACACAGTAATGTTGTAAAAATTTATCTGATCAATACGTCGCTTTTCGTTTTGTCCGATTCCATCATTGCCTGCTTCATTTTAATTGTTTTGTCAAACGGACAATTTAATCGGCGTAAATTTCGAGTTTTGATAAAACTGTCGTATCGCAACTATCTGTGTGCCGTTGGAAGCACCTCGTCGTACTGATCAAAACGGTATATTCATTTGTGCAAATCGGAGTCCGTCATAAATCGTCGCGTTGATTGAACCGTTCCAAGCGGACCGGTTAAACCATATTCAGCCCAAAAATTTGCAGCCCGTAGTCATTCAAAAATTTGCAAAATAAAATTTGCTAGGTGCATTCATTAGAGTGGTTGGCTGATGGGAGTTGTGACTTGGAAATGGTGTGACGTTTCGGAATTCAAAAATAAAATTTATTGCTACAAAGTATAAAATAATAAAAAGGAGAACGTACTCATCTACCATCCACTCATTCTCAAACGTCTTCAAGTACCACACTTCCCTCTTTCTTCATCTTACTCTTCTTCTTTCTTTTCATTTCTTTCACTGTTGAAAACAATTTTGCAAGAGAAAATATGAACCCAGACCATCCCGAAGCCTCCAGTCACTCCTCCTCCATACACGCGCACATGCCCTCCACCACTCCCCGAAACGCACGCGCAACAGCCCACCGAAACCGACCTCCTTCACTTCGCCCTCCCTTGTTTCACCTCTCCACCGCAAGTTCGCCACCTCCGGCTATCACCAACACTGCCTCTTCCTTTACCTGAAAACGCACACGCGCATCACTTCCAGTGCCCGGTCCACCTCCTACTTCATTCACCTGAACCACCGCGCCTCTGGCCGTCGCACGTCCCTTCCCAAGCCTCCGCCTCCACTATCCAGTCACCACCTCCTCTCACCGCCAGCCGCACCCGTCCCCCTTCCTCCAGAGCGCACTGCTTAGCCGCTTTCCCCTTGAACACGACCCAGTCGCACCCTTCACCACGCGCCACGCGCGTAATCTTCCCTTCCCAGACCCGGTGCACTGCACCCCCAACGTCACTTTGCTCGTGCGCCACCCAGGCCTGTGCGTGCATGCTGCGTGTACAAAATGTGTACATGCATATGCATAAAGTTTTGTACTTGCATCCAATTTGTTGAAAATGAATCTCTGCGTTCAAGTAAAAAAAAAGGATGTCGATGGAACAGTTTGCTTTATGAAAAGAAGGAGTAGACTGTTGCTTTTAAGTGATTGCCGAAAAATATATATACGCAGTATATATGTTGTTGCTGAACTTCTTTTCTTGTTGTGTGCAGCAGCAACCGGTTGAAGTTCCATTTGCAGCAGCATCAAAATTTCTCACCTGTCGGTCTCTTCTTCGTCGTTGATGAGCGTATATATATAATTTTATAAAAACGTTCATTTTGAAGTAATATCATCTTTCTTTTGTCGATGATTGCAGTTCCATTGTTCGTGTTGGAGCTGTGTTGAACAAATTCCATTAGTGCTTCTTCGTGCTTCGCCATTCATTCTCTAACCACGAAAGGTGAATTAAATTTCACGACTTATATTCTTATACGATGATAATCAAGTTTGGTTGATAAATGATGGATTGTTTGATGTTGATATTGGACGTTAAAATTGTTAATGTAGGAAGTGATAAATAATATACAATTGAATTTGACGTAGGATGGTTAACAATTTGAAATTGATATATGTGTTGAATTTGATTAGATAAAAATATGTATAATATGACCCCTTTTAAATGTCTAATTAATTGACACGTAGAAATATGGTTAATTACACCTTGAACCATTTAAATTTATGTTGTATGAATTAATGTAGTATGAAATTGAATAAGTAGAAATCAAGTGTAGAATTGCATAAAATAATAAGTGTAATAATCTTTAATCTACATAAAATGATAGTGTAGATTCTAGAAATAATTATATTAATTTGCACAAACAACAATGTAAATTAATACGATTATTTCGGGATTATTTAAATTGATTATTGAATTGTTATTGATTGTTGTTATTACTTGTTTATTTACTTTGACACCATCCCGGTTATCACACTACAACTTCCCTTTACTGTGTTTTGTTTTTTTGAATTGAAATGGAATCGGGTTGAAATGATAAATACCCAAATAAACATTGACTTAGGATAGAGAATTAAATAAAACCGATTGGTCAAATAATTCGATTTAAATAAATAAATAAGTTTTATTTGAATGAAATAATAAGGGTTTTAAATTGAAGTTTGAAATTTGAACTTTAATGAAATTTAAATGTTATTATTTAATAATTAACAAAGTGTTGATAAAAGAATGTTGTTTTAATTATTGAATTAAGTTTGAAATTATTTAATAATGAAGTTTTGAAATTATTTAATAATTAAATAAAATTGAATTCCTTAATAAGTGAAATTAAATTTCGTTAATAAGTGAAGTTGAATTTCTTTAATAATTAAGTTTTGAAATTTTTTTAAATTGAATAAGTAAATAAGTGAATTTGAATTTCTTTAATAAGAAATAAAATGTGATTTATTGAATTAATATAAGACTTGTAATTTAAAGAATTTAATTTGACGAATTTAATTTAATTAAATTTGCAAGTTTTGATATAATATAGGTAAACTTAAATTGATTTAATGAATTGGAAGGTTAATGGAAATTATTTCAAAAGGATAAAATTACTTAATTTAAATGATTACCGAATGAATCCATTAATGAATCTAAATTGTTTTGAATGTTAATTAACTTAATTTAAATAATTATGGAATGAACTTATATATGAATTTAAATTGATATTTGAATTGTTTAAAAAAATTTGAGTTGAATTATAAAATTTTGAAATGGAAAAAATTTGGAAGATTCGAAACGTAAATTTTGGAAATTGATATAGAATGAGAAATGAAATGTTGGCCTTCGAATTCCAAGTGAAATTGAAATTGATTTAGTTTTGAAATTTATTAAATGACCAATCGGTATAATAATTACAGAAGTTATTAAAGAGACCAGAATCGGTTAGGGACATACTCACTGTCTAAACCGAATACCACTTTAATAACTATACGTGAAGTGTGATCCAGAATGAAGTGGTTGTAATGATTTACGTTGATGACTGAAGAAAGAGAACGATAATGGATTACCTTGACACCTGTGTCAAATTGGAAATGACTAAACCAGGAGCCGTGCCGGGCCAAATGGGGTTAGCTACCTCGAGCGAACACACTTCTTCGTAAACTACTCATTACTTGTTATTGATTGGTGCGCACCCTTGAATTGGGAGTGTTGTTTCGCGGTGTTGCGATCATTGCGGCGGTGCATTCTCACCAGTCCGGATCAGGCAAACGGTAGTTTCACTACCTTGGGTATTGCCTCATGTGCCTTGTCATACTTGTATCCCTATGCGCGACCACTACGATTTGTTTTTGTGTTATACCTATGGAGTACTCCCTGATAGCCCACTAGTTTACGGTGGAGTTTACAGTGCTGTATAGACTATGATGCTTATATAAAATGTGTTAAGGGGGATAATGGTAATGCCTTAACGCTATTTTGATACTTTATCTTACTGATAGACATTATCTACTTAGCGTACACTATTACATAGTAGATAGTTTAACGGATCCTGAAAGATGTTATTCCATTCATCTTTGAGTTATTGTTATTTCAAATTTAAACTGTATTATCTTGTATAAGAATATATGTCCTGACTCGAGTGTTTGTTTATGCTTATGCTCGGGTCAGCCTAAGGATTTCTGTTGCTGTGTAGCTTGGAAGCTGAAGACTTGAAGACTATCATTTATCTTTATCTTTATCAGTATTGCTCCATTCTATTTTGATATTGTATCAGACATCTATGTATTTCTATTTCACTATTTGCTTGAGACATTGTTGTATTTACTTAGTAGCTTCATGAACTACTATTATGACATTGTTGTAATTCTGCTGCGTTATTCTGTTATTGTATCTATCTGTGATTCTATGATGATTCTCATTTATATACATATACTCCATTAATGATTCGTGTTTTGTACTATTTAAGTTAACGCGTGTGGATTATTGTCAATTTAAATGGTCCTAATATACGGGTTGTTACAGTTGGTATCAGAGCTTTGGTTCCCGAAAACCTTAGCCTGTGCAGTTTTATGCTCATTAGAGATAGGGTAACCATACCCTAGAATGAGGAGAATCATTTCAGAATCCATATCCTTTTGATTTCATCCTCCTAGCTGAATTCATTTGATTAGAATTTCCTTAAGTTATATAAATCTCTATATTTGATTCTATAATCGCTTTTGGTATTCCAGGATGAGTACCAGAAGGAACGCTAGAGGTGGGGGTAGAGGAAATGCTCCCGAAACACGTGCCCCAGCTCCTGCAGTCAAGTTTTCTACTCTTAGCAAGGAATACACCCAGCTTGGCGGCATAAAATTCTCTGGATCCGAGAGCATCATTGGAGCACAACAGTAGCTGAAGAGCTTGGAAAGGATCTTCACTGGCCTGGAGATTACTGACGCACAGAAGCGTCAATTGGCCTCTTGGCAGCTTCAGGATGCGGCACAAGATTGGTGGGAGTCAGTAACCTCCCGTACTGACGAGGAAACCATCACCTGGGCCCAGTTTAGGTAAAATCAAACTGAAATTTCATTCAAATAATTCCTTCTTTCTCTTAGAATCTTGACTCATCTTTGTTTCGCTTGTGAATAGGGATTCTTTTTCGGCTCAGTGGATGCCAGCAGCCGGAAAGGCTCAGCTTTACCGATCATTTATGGATCTCAAACAGGGTAACATGACTTTCTCCGAGTATGAAAGGAAGTTTAACGAACTCTCCAAGTTCGGACCTAGCTTGATTGATACACCACTTCTAAAAAACGAGAAGTTCATTCATGGAGCACGTCCAGAGTACTATGATCTCCTCACAGCCCATGTCCATGGCACTTTCACCGAGCTGATGGATTATGCACTTAGATATGAGGAAAAGCCAAAGGGTGCATCAGCCACCAAGGCGCCAGTTGTTCAGCCATCCTCTAGTCAGCCTGGAAAGAGGAAGCCGAATTTCGAGCAGCAAAGGAAGAACTGGTAGAAGACTACCGGGCTTGGCTATTCTCAAAAGAATCCCATTGACTTATCCTCCATCACCTGTTTCAAGTGGACCAGAAGGGTCACTATGCCAACAGTTGTCCAACATCTGTCAGTGCCGCCATTCCTCCACCTGAGGATACCAGGAACAACCTCTGCCATGTCTGTTTGCAGCCTGGCCATTTCAAGAAGGATTGTCCCTTGTATCTAAAGGGCAAGACATATGGAGTATTTTCTATGACTTCTTCCACCCGTGATCCACCTACCCAACCTGCTCCTAGTGATACCCTAGGTACATTACAGAGTACTTTTATGTTGCATACTTTACCTGTTAGAGTTCTATTTGACACCGGAGCAACACACAGTTTCATATCTATTGATTTGTGTAATAAACTCGGATTGGAACCCATCCTTGCATCTACTTTCTTATGTGTATCAAATCCCATTGGAGGACCTGCTAACCTCAAAAGGGTATGCAAATATGTCACTCTTATGTATGGCATGCACCGTTTCACTTGGGATTTCTATGTCCTTGGATTCGAGGCATTCGATATCCTATTAGGTGTTGATTGGCTACGAAAATTCGAAGCCGTTATCTCTTGCAAAGCTCGAACCGTCTCTCTAATTGATGATAAGAGTGAATCTTTAATTATTGAAGGAAAATCGCCTCAGGATTGTGCTGGAAGTTTTATATTCTTTCTTGACTCTCATCCGAATGATCTAAGCTCTACCCCGATTGTTCAACTCTTTTCTAATGTGTTTGGATAAGTCAATTCTCTACCACCTCCGCGGGAAATCGAATTCCGCATTGATCTTATCCCTGGTGCTCGACCAGTAGTTATCCCTCCTAGGAGAATGGCTCCTAAAGAGAAGGCAGAATTGAATGCTCAAATTGAAGATTTATTTGCTAAAGGCTTAACAAGGCGAAGTCATTCAGAATGGGGAGCTGCAGTTGTATTCGTCACAAAGTCAGATGGTTCTCTCAGAATGTGTATGGACTATAGGGAGCTAAACAAGCTCACACACAAGAACAGATATCCAATGCCCCGCATTAATGATCTATTCGACCAGCTCCATGGAGCTAAAGTTTTCTCTCAACTCGATCTGGCTATCGGCTTTCACCAACTCAGAATTGCTGAGGAGAGTATTCCTAAAATAGCATTCCGCACTGAAAATGGTTTCTTTGAATGGCTGGTTATGCCATTCGGTCTTACTAATGCTCCAACCTATTTCGTTGATTTGATGAATATAGTTTTCTGTGATGTTCTTAACAAGTTTGTTCTTGTTTTCATCGATGATATTCTCGTCTTCTCTAAAGATGAGAAAGAGCATGGGTCACATTTGGCCTTTGTTCTTGAAACTCTTCGTAGCCATCAACTTAAAGCCAAGTTCTTGAAATGCCACTTTTGGAGAGATGAAGTTCGATTTCTTGGCCATATTGTCTCAGAGAATGGGATTTCGGTTGATCCGGCTAAGATCACCATAATCAATGTATGTTCTATCCTCATTCGTCGTTTCTATCCAAACATCTTATTTCTACCTAAACTTGAATCTTTTGAATTTGCAGGATTGGGAGACTCCCAAAACTCCTACAAATATTCGTAGCTTCTTGGGCTTGGCAGGCTATTATCGTAGATTTATAGAAAATTTTGCTTGGATTGCCGCACCGCTCACCACACTGACCAGAAAGAATGTCAAATTTAATTGGAGTGAAAAGTGCGAATCAACTTTCAATGAGATGAAACAGAAGTTGACCTCTGCCCTAGTTATTGACGGAAGCGAAGGATTGACCGTCTATACTGATGTCTACCATGATGGATTAGGAGCAGTTCTAATGTAGAAAGGAAAGGTTATTGCCTATGCAGGTCGCCAGTTAAAAACCCATGAAGCAAATTACGCAACTCATGATTTAGAGCTTCTTGCGGTTGTATTTGCTTTAAAGCTATGGAGGCACTATCTATTGGGAACAAAATTCGAGTTATTCACTGACCATAAGTCATTGAGATATATTTTCTCACAAAAGGATTTGAATCAGAGACAAGTCCGATGGCTCGAATTTTTAGCTGCATATGATCTTGATATCAACTACACCCCAGGGAAAGCAAACGCCGTAGCCGATGCTTTGAGCAGGAACCAAGAAATGGTGTGTTGTAATCTCGTGGAAGGAATGTTATTTCAGCTCGTCGTCTCCCCAGCTCTTATGGATCGCATTATAACCAAGCAATATGAAGACACTCTGCTCTATCGTATCAAGGAAATAGTTCTCGGTAGAGTCGGAAATGCTAATAGTAAATGTAATGCCCCAAAATTTTGAGGAAAATGATTTTTAATAAAATGATTCAGTTTATAAATATTTGGATCAAATATTGATGGAATTTTAAATTAAATGATGTGCAGAGATATGTGTGCACATGTACACTGGAAATAGCACAAGGAAGAGATTTAAAAATTTCTGAAAAATATATATATATATATATATATAAGAAAGTAAATTCCTTATTTAAAGCATTGGATTGTAATTTAAGCATAAGTTAAAAATGAAGTATATGCTTCAATGTATTTTCTGTGAAACAAGGGGAGATTAAATAAATAAATATCTTTACACATGTATATTCTGTGAGCAGAAAAACGTCAAAGCTAAGCAAAAGAGTAACATTAAATAGGTATAAAACATAAAACAGGTATGTATGTTATGTATAGGCAGAAATAGAAAGAAGGGGGATTTCCAAAAATGAGCAAATGAATAAATATAGTCACACACTTTTAACATGACTTGAGTGAGTGGCCATTTTCTGAAAAAGTAAAGAAAAGAAAATGCAGCCTTTAATTGGTTAATATGGCCAGGGGTAATTAGGGATAAAAATGAGAAAATGCAAACTATGCATGATGCCAGCCAGGACAGAAATGGAATTTTGTCTTGAGAAAAACCCTAGTAAAAATATGCTTATAAATAAGTAGTTATGGCCAGAGAAATTGTTTTACCCGAGCTACTTATAATAGGAAAGGAAGAAAACATTTTAAAGGAAGAGAAAATATACTCAGGGATTTTCTGGATCAATAAGAAGAAATATTTAGGTGAGTAATCTCACTAGATTCATGGCATTAAGACCTGATATGAGGCAGCCAAGTTCTTATGTTGCTATTGATATTTTCTGATTTTTTGTTAATCACTGTTATATTAATGTTGTTGAATGGATTTTATTTTCTTGAGCTGATATAATGTTTATTATGGATGCTCTTTGGATGAATTCCTTTGATCTGTTTGAATGGTTGCTATGGATGTGCATACTACTATTTACTACATTTTGAAAAAAAAACTAAGGCAACATACCTTAAAATCAAGGAAGGAATACTCACTACTGATGGGGATCTATGGCAGGAAATTATTCTTAAAAAAAATAAAATAAAAAATATTATGAGCTGCATTATATTTTATATAAGTGCTGAGGCTTAAGAAAAGAAAGAGTAAGGGATGCAATAGAAATTTCTGTGTGCTGATTCCCTCATGAAATAACAAAATTCACAAGATAAAAATTGTGATTCAGCTAGATCTTGAATCTAGTTCAATCACAGTTACTTGTAAATCATAATAACATAGCATGCCATGGCTCCACACTCAGTTGTAGTTGTTGTTTTGTATGATTTGAAGTTAAGACATCTTATAGCAATATTTATGAAATGATTATCTGTTTGTTTTGAACAGTTTACTTGTAAGATATAGGGAGGTGTTTTTTTATACACTGTGACATGTCCACATAGCTATCTGATGATAGGATTTTAACCAACACTACTAGTAAATATACTAGGGTTATGAGCCAAGAAGGCTGCTGGAATGCTTGTCATATTTGAAGTATGCAAGTTGGCACATGGTTTGTTTAAGCCCTGAGATCTTTGTGCAATGATGTGAATTAGTTCATTGCAATGTGTCCCTGTGATTCCTTACTAGCAGATGAGGCTAGGGATTTAAATTAATGAAAACAACCTGTAAATGGAAAAAATAGGAAAATGAGTATTTCCTAGGTTGGGTGGAATGGAACCCTGGTTATTCCATTGAATATACACACTGTAGATTGATATTCATGATTGAATAAATAAATTTGTGTGAATAAATGATAGATAAAGATATCATCCTTGTATCAAAGTGTATGTAACATAATAAAGTAGTGGATTAAAGAAATTACATGCATACAAAATAAGTATTAAGGCTCATCATCTAGAGCTTAATGTTTTGAATATTTTGATATTGCTCATACCAGATCTTAGATCTGACCCTTGTTTGCTCATGGCATATGGGGGTGTCTCATTTTAAAATGAGGCAGCCACTCATGCTCTTTCAGGGAATGCAGGCACTAAGTAGAAAATGAAGTTATGGCTATTGTGGAGGAGTGAATGAACATGCTAGCTAGTTTCAATAAGAGCTTAAAATGATTATATCTGCATGTATTCAGGAAAAATTATGTTTCTAAGATTTCCAGTCATGTAATGAATATTCTATGGTTAGTGATCAAGCTGCTCTTATGTTCTGTAAAGTGTTAGATTAAATTAGTTGTTCTGTCGAAATTGTCGTGTGTTAAGGTTTGATTTGTTTTTGAAGTAGTGTCTGGAACATGAACAAGTAAAATATGCTCAAGTGTTAGCCATGAAAACCTGGTAAAGAAATATATAGGTATGTGAGCAATTGCTTAGCATAAATTATATTATGTATTAGACAACCTTGAGTCATTTTAAAACACTGAGTTTTGGAGTATACCTTTAAGTATCTAATGGTTTTTCCCCTGAAATATGTCTACAAATGGTTCAAGTCTACTTTCTAAATTGTTTTGAGAAAAGTAATTGTATGGGAAGGCTACAGGTATGATGCAAATGACTGGCATTTCAATTGCCATGATCAGGTACCTGGCATGACACAAGGCACATGAGTTAACCAGCTTCAAATGAGTGAAGTTTTGGTTGATTATGTCTGGTTGTGTTTTGTTAGTAAAAATGCCTTTCAAAATCCTTAAGTCATTGTTTTACCATAACCAATTTTTCAAAGTCATAACAGATATGCAATCTGGACAGGTTTGCACAAACATACTTGGAATTATTCTTATGAATGTTTGTAAGTTCAAATTCTTGACATAGCAAATCTTATGCAAATACACAACTCACTATGTGTCATGTGGGCTAAGATTAAGGCAAACAAGTCACATAGATTGAATCTTAAATAAGAAAGTTTTTAGAAAATACATAAGTGGAAAATGATAAGTGAATATATCATTTCTGGCCTTAGCCAAATATCAATACCTTTGATCCATGATCTGAAATAAAAATCTCATGAATATTGAGATTTAACTGTCAAGGTAAATTGATATTAAAAACTATCAAATAGAATGAGCAAGATCATATAAATTAAATACGCATAGGATTTACTAACTTATTACAAATATTCAAAAGTATATAGTAATTAACTTTAGGCAGAATTGCTAAAATCCAAATCAAACAGAATGCTCTTGTATAACAAATAAAAATAAAGTATATACTCTGAATTTAAACAAGAGGAACACATACATCTTCATATGTATGTGTATATTATTAGAAATACACTGATATATTTATATTGGTAATGAGTTTGAATCCTGGTTTGAATTGTTTGAAAGAAAATGACTCTGATAATTCAAAGGAAATTTAAATCAAACTTAAAAGTGCAAATGAATATATGTGGACATTCAAATACATATAAATTAAATGTGTATATGCATGTACACATATTATATCTATGGAAAAAAAAATCCCTATGAAATTAAGGTAGAAATAGGAGGGTCATTTCAGTTGGTATCAGAGCACTTGGTTGCATTGATTGCTAAGTATTATAGAAATGTATTATGTCTGTTTGTTTTGGATGAAATAATTTAGATAAGAAAATAGTAATTATAGAAGTACTCATAATATACTAATACCATTTGCCCAGAATTTAGTTAGCGGACCATGGTAGGAAGAGGATCTCATCACAATGCAGGACCCAGTGCACCTCAAATGCTTGATATGCAAGAATTTGTGAGGGTTTTAAGAGATGGAATTGGGCATAGGCCTGAGAACCCACATGAAGAGCTTTCAAAACTACTGAAGACTTATTCCAATTTGGGAGGCAGGAGTTTTGAAGGAACTGAGAATGTGATGGAAATTCAAGCATGGTTGAGAACACTTGATAGGATTTTCAATGACATGCAGTTAGATGACCAAAGGAAGAGGCAAGTAGCTTCAAGACAACTGAAAGGGGTAGCTTTAAGCTGGTGGGAGGTGATCATAGCTGGAAGAAATGAAAATGAAATCACTTGGAATCAGTTCAAGGAGATGTTGGAGGCAAGATTTGTACCAGCATCAGCTAAGACCACTTTGCTTGAAGAATTTATCAAACTTAGGCAGGGAACTTTGAATGTCACTGAATACACTCAAAAGTTTGAGGGGCTATCTAATTATGGAGCAATGCTAGTGGAAGATGAAGCATCCAAAAATGATAGGTATATAAAAGGTTTGAACCCAGGACTTAGCAGAGCTATGCTACCATATGCAGATAGAACTTTTGATCAAGTAATTGATCTGGCATTGAAACTGGAACAACATGACAAGGAAAGAGAGAAATATAGGAATTTTAAGAGCAAAAACAAGAAGGATAAGGGAAGATATCACCCTTATGATAGAAAGAAGGAGGAGGCAGACAACAGGAAGGGCAAAGACACAAAAGCCAATGATGCTAAGAAGAAATTGGTATGCCATCATTATGGTAAAGAAGGACACATCAAACCAAGGTGCCCGGAGTTAAAAGGAGGAGCCTTCAAATGCTACCTATGTGGGAAAGAGGGGCATATGAAGAGGAACTGTCCTGAGAATAAACAGCAAGGGAAATTGGCAACTTTGGAAGGTAAAGGCAAATCTGCAGTGAAAATTGATGCTGAAAATCATGGCCAAGTGGAAGGTACATTGCTCATTTTTGCCATACCCATACCAGTAGTATATGATACTGGAGCAACACACTCTTTGATTTCTTATGAAATAGTTAAAGTGTTAAAATTAAACTGCATATTGGTTGAAACCCCATTGCTTGTACAAAGTCCCCTAGGGAGTTCTAGTGTTTTGAACATGAATTGTGTGGATGTGGAGTTAAACATAGGAGGAAATATTTTTATTTCCAATTTATATGTTTTAAATTACCCAAATATAGGAGTTATATTGGGGGTAGATTGGTTAAGGCAATTTAAAGCCATAATTAATTTAGACTCATCCACCATATCATTGCAAAATTCTAGAGGCCAAAGGATCACAGTTCTATGTGAAGTAGCTAAGGAAGGGAAATTATATCATTTAGTTGACTTAGATAAAGATCTCAGTGAACTAACCATTGAAGAAATTCCCATAGTTAATGAATACTTGGATGTGTTTGGGGAAGTTAAGGGTGTTCCACACCACAGACCAGTTGAGTTCCAAATTAATCTCATTCCAGAAGCAAGTCCAATAATCAAGAAACCTTATAGAATGGGGCCAAGTGAACTGAAAAAATTGAAAAATCTGTTGGAAGAATTAGAAGGCAAGGGATTTATAAGGCCAAGCAATTCCTGCTGGGGTTCTCCAGTAGTGTTTGTAAGAAAACATGATGGTACTTTGAGAATGTGCATAGATTATAGAGAACTAAATAAAGTAACCATCAAGAACAAATACCCATTGCCTAGAATAGATGATCTCTTTGACCAACTCAGTGAAGCTAAAATATTTTCTAGATTAGACTTAGCCTCAGGATTCCATCAAATGAAGGTTGAAGACTCAAGTGTTAAGTATACTGCATTTAACACAAGATATGGCTTATATGAATTTATGGTTATGCCATTTGGTTTGACAAATGCTCCTTCATATTTTGTTGATTTAATGAATAGAATATTTAGAGATTATTTAGACAAGTTTGTACTGATTTTTATTGATGACATTTTGATTTATTCCAAGACAGTGGAAGAGCATAAAAATCATTTGCATTTAGTTTTGTCAAGATTAAGGGAAAATGATTTAAAGGAAAAATTTTTAAAATGTGCATTTTGGAAAGAAGAAGTACATTTTCTTGGGCATGTTATCTCTGCCAAAGGAATATCAGTAAACCCCAATAAGGTAGTGGCAATCCAAGCATGGAAAAGGCCTAGTACCATCAGTGAGATTAGATCATTTATGGGGATGGCAGGATATTATAGGAGATTTATAAAAGATTTCTCAAAAATATCATCACCACTTACCAATTTAACTAGAAAGAACCAAGCCTTTGTATGGACAGAAAAATGTGAGCAAGCTTTTATCAAAATAAAAGAAGCTCTGATTAATGCACCAGTATTGAGAGTGCCAGAAGGAAATGAAAATTTAGTTGTGTACACTGATGAAAGTGGCTCTGGGTTAGGGGCTGTGTTGATGCAGCAAGACCAGGTGGTAGCCTATGCATCTAGGCAATTAAAGCCACATGAAACAAGATATGCAACCCATGATCTTGAACTAGCAGCAGTTGTGTATGCTTTGAAACTTTGGAGACATTATTTGTTAGGTGCCAAATTCATTTTGTACACTGATCATAAGGCATTGAAATATTTATTCTCACAAAAAGATTTGAACATGAGGCAACATAGATGGGTAGAGTTCCTAGCTTCCTATGATCTAGATATACTGTATACACCAGGCAAGGCAAATAAAGTTGCAGATGCCTTGAGTAGACAACATGCCAAAGTAGCCATGTTGATGATGGAAGAGTTTAAGGATTTGTCTATACTTACTGATTTGGAAATTGAGGAAAACAGTGAGGTACAAATGATGCCCATTGAAGAAGATGAAGGTAAAGGGAAATTAAGTATGATATCTCTGCAATCAGATTTACTTCCTAAGGTTGGGAAAATGCAGGAACAAGACCTAAACATGGTGGAAAAGAAAATGCTCATATCAAAAGGGGAGGAAGTAATAAATTATCAAGTTGATAAAAATGGTTATTTAAGGAACAAAAATAGGATATGTGTTCCAGAAAATATAAAATTAAAGGAGGAAATATTAAATGAATACCATAGGAGTAAGTACTCCATACACCCAGGTAGCACCAAGATGTATCAAAATTTGAAAAGAAATCTTTGGTGGAAGGGGATGAAGTCAGATGTGGCCAGACATGTTGCAAGGTGCATGACTTGCCAACAAGTCAAGGCAGAGACACAAAGGCCATCAGGACTATTGCAACCCCTTAGTATACCACAGTGGAAGTGGGAGGATATATCTATGGATTTCATAGATGGTCTGCCTAGATCTAAGAAGGGAAACACAAGTATATGGGTAATAGTGGATAGGCTAACTAAGGTAGCACATTTTATCCCAGTTAAAACAGGAAGAAATGCTCCAAAATTGGCTCAAATATTCATGAAAGAGGTAGTAAGGTTGCATGGCATACCCAAAACCATTGTGAGTGATAGGGATACCATCTTCACCTCAAGGTTTTGGAAAAGTTTTCAAGAGGCCATGGGGAGTGAATTGTGCTTAAGCACTGCCTACCATCCACAATCAGATGGTCAAACTGAGGTAGTGAACAAAGTCTTAGAGGATTTGTTGAGAGCATGTACACTGGACTTTGGAGGCAACTGGGAAGACCACCTCCATTTAGCTGAATTCACATACAATAACAGTTACCAAAGCACCATAGGGATGGCACCATTTGAAGCCTTATATGGCAAGCCATGTTTATCACCTATATGCTGGGTAGAGACTGGAGAAAGGGCTGTTCTAGGACCTGAATATGTTAAAGAAACTACAGAGAAAATTGGGTTAATAAGAAAAAGAATAGCAGCAGCTCAAGATAGGCAAAAGAAATTTGCAGACAGGAAGAGAAAACAGGTGGAATATGAAGTGGGAGACTTTATTTTCATCAAGATTTCACCTATGAAGAAAGTCTTGAGATTTGGCAAGCAAGGTAAGCTCACACCAAGGTATGTTGGACCCTATAAAATTCTGGAAAGAATTGGTTCATTGGCTTACAAATTAGAATTACCAGAGGAAATGAAAGCAATGCATAATGTTTTTCATGTGTCCCAACTTAGAAGATGAGTACATGATAAAGAAGACATTTTGGAAAAGCCTACCAAAATTCAAATAAATCCTAACTTGGTCTATGAAAAAGAGCCAGTGGGATTATAGCCAAAGAAGAAAAGAAATTAAGGAGCAAAACTTTGAAACTAGTAAAGGTCCAGTGGAGTAGTGATCCTAATGACTGCACATGGGAGTTAGAGGCACTACAACAAAAATGGCCTTTCGCAGCGTTTTAAAAACGCTGTGAAATGCTTTCGCAGCGTTATGAAGAACGCTCTCTTTCAACAAGCTGTAATAGGGTCGGAATATATTGCAGCGTTTTAAAAACGCTGTAAGAAATATTCCATATTGTAGCGTTTTGCCTTTTTGCAGCATTTCAGAAATGCTGCAATATGTCCTAACCCTACTATAGTTCGTTGTTAAACAACATTCTTCAAACGCTGTGAATGTGTTTCACAGCGTTTTTAAAACGCTGCGAATGTGTTTCACAGCGTTTTTAAAACGCTGCGAAAGTAAATTACTACGTTTTTAAAACGCTGCAAAAAGATTTTTCACAGCATAGATAAAACCCTGTAGAAAGCCATATATTTTTATTAATTTTCTAGAACAGACCCTTGAATTAGCTGAGATGTATAAAACATATTCAAATGAAACAATAACATTAATCATATAAACACATTTAAATAGTTCAACACATTATATATAATAAACATATCCATATTTACATAATATCTTTATAATACTTTGTTCTTATATTCTTTACCATGTTAAACATAATGCAGAAAATAATAAATTATGGCCAACAAAATTACTTATTGGGATATGAATCGTTGAAGTTTATATCAAAACCTTCCAACAACACCAAATATTTTTCCAAGATTTTGCCTTGAATAATCCTTTGTTCGAGAATGGAGCAGGTGGGCTGAGGAGATGAATGAAGCAACCAATTAACAATGGTGACCAGTTCTGTCGTATCCAGCTGAATATAATGCAAAAAAGGATTAGACTGTTGTATTGGCAGTATGCATTGACATATGCAATTAGCTGAAACAAAGACTAATACAACTGCAAGCAATGACTTTCACAAAGAAATTGAATAGAAAATGAAGCAATAAAATAGCGTTTAACAATAATGACAACTGGAGCAGCAATATTCTAAAGCCAACGAACTATGAACTGAATATGAAATGTGAACTGAATATCATGATGATCAATCAAACTACTGAACTAAAGAATGCTAACTAAGTGACATAAGATGGAAGCAACTAATTAGCATGTATGGAATGGCATGACGATAATTTGAGTGAGAAACATAAGGATTAGTCAGGGGTACCAGATTAGATAGAACTGAAGAAATTATTAAAATGTGCAATTGTCAGTTATGCACATGCACAAAACTGCAAGATTATTACAATCCCATTTGAGCCAGCAATATGCATTTAGATTTAAATAATGAATTTCAGTTGTAAGCTGTTAAGCTCGTGTACCTGTAAGTGTGAAATTTATGAGAAATAAATTTTTTTCTTCCAATACAAAGTTCATGCAAACAAGTACAATCAACATGGAACTAGAGAGTACATCTTCTTATGTCGAGGAATTGAAGACAACGTTTCTAATGGATGGGACAGATTATCAAAGGAAGAGTATTGCTTTACAGGACTTGTGCCAGGAGTTAAGCAACATATTCTATGAAATTGAATGCAGCTTGCAGTTACCTTTCTCAAAAGGTGGAACTAATCAGGTATGTGGGTTATGTTTTGACTTGTTTATTGTGATAATAAAGTATATGTGTCTGTGCGTTCATGTTTCAAATTATATCATTCCTTTTGTTTGATATATTTTGACATGTATCATATAATTGAGGTCAAGGTCAAATTTCTACCTTTTTGTGATCATAATTCAAATTACACATTCCTTTGCATAATACAATTTTCCAAGTACGAATGAAGAACACAGTCATAATAAAAACATGCAAAAGCAGTAGTTGGTTTAAAGGCTCAAATGTCCCTGCTTCGAGTAAATTACCTGTGAACGAAGCCTGGAAAATGGTAGTGGAAAATAGTATTTCTGGAAAACTGAATCCTAAATTGGAAGAAATTGGAAGAGATATTTTAAAGAAATTTGAAACCTGGGAAACAAATGAATTGATGATTAAGGCATTGTCGCGACTGTTGTTATCAAATGTTAATTTGGATTACTGGAAATTGGTAAGGGAAAGCGCTATATGGAAGCTGCCTTTCTACGAAGAGATGGTTATAGCCAACGTGTTGGAATTATGTTATACTTGTGATACATCCCCATATTTAGTAGGTAACTTGAATTGTAAAGTCCTTGGTGCAACAGGATAATTGCTTGTTGTAATCAGCTTTGCGATCCTCTTATTTCATACAGAGGATTTAAACAGTCTCTGTATTATACATTTGGTTATGAATATTTTCTCTTATAAGGTCATTTATCATACGTTAATCACCATTATTCCAAATTTTTCCTTGACAAGAATGTCGTGCACCTAAGTGAATGTTATCGTTATGATGATGAATAACGTGAATGTGTATTATTCCAAACTTATTAATCCTTATAAAACTTAGGTAATTAGTTAAATTTTAATAATGCTTAATTGGTTTTTATAAACTTATTTAATTTTTATAAAAAAATTAGTTAATTTCTATAAAATTTAGTTAACTTGGTTATATTTTATATTTAAATAATATTTAGTTAATTTTTATAAACTTAGTTAATTTATTATTATTATTATTATTATACACTCTTTTATTTTTTTTAACTATAATCATCATAATTATTATTATAAACTTGTTGATTTTTTATTATACTTAGTTAATTTTTATAAACTTATTATCTTTTATAAATCGTACTTAATTTTTATAAAATTTAGTTAACTTGGTTAATTATTATTATAGATTTAGCTATATTTTATATTTTTATAATACTTAAATAATTTTTATAAACTTATTTATTGCAATTATTATATACTCGTTTAATTTTTCTAACTATAATCATCGTCGTCGTCGTTATTATTATTATAAACATGATAATTTTCATAAAACTCAATTAACTTAGTTCAATTTTCATAATACTTGGTTAATTTTATATACTTATTTAATTTTTATAAATTTTAGTTTATTTTTATAAAATTTAGTTAACTTAGTTAAATCTTTATAATACTTAGTTCATTTTCATAAACTTATTTAATTTTTATAAAATTTAGTTAACTTAGTTAAATTATTATTATTACTATTTTAAATTTAGTTAATTTTTATAAAACTTAATTAGCTTAGTTAATATTTTATAATCTATTATTATTATAAACTTAATTAATCATCATTATATTATTATAAACTTATTAATCCTTATAAAACATAGGTAATTAGTTAAATTAGTTAGATTATTATTATAGATTTAGTTGTATTTTATTTTTTATAATACTTAGTTAATTTTTATAAACTTAGATAGTTTATTATTATTATTATTATTATAGAAAATATAACAAAAGCAAAAAAACATCACTTGCTTACTACAAAAAGATGCAGATAGATGGCATTACTTATGGGAGTTAGTTGCATGGTTAATACCTTAAGAGCATGCAGTGCATCAGTGAAATCATCTGCGAGCCGTTGTCTCTTTTTAGCTTCTTTCTCTTCCTTTTCTCTCAGCTTTTCCATGAAATAGTCAAATACAAGCTACAAAAAAGGAGAGGGAAGGGGACTTCAACTTATGGTTCATATAACCGGCTTGAGTCGAGTGTTCCAGTAATTCTTTATGTCGTTTTCTGTTCTTTGTGGCAAATATGAAGCTATCGCTGCCCACCTACACAAGATTTGCATTACATGTTTAGAAATTGTCGTTTTCTCCAAACATAAGAACAGGTCAGAAAATCACAATCAGTTATGTTTTATAGCTGTTTGACATGCGTATAGCTACATGTAGGAAAAATGTGTGGGTTTATTTATAGGTACCTGTTCCCTAGCATAGATTGAAGTTGTATAATCAAATTTTCTTCATTAGGTGTGAAATTGCCTCTCTTTATTCCAGGCCTGAGAAAATTTGTCCATCTTAATCTACAACTTTTGCTGCATCTTAGCAATCCTGCATGCATACATATTAATTCATATACACATCAATTCATACATGGTATATACACAAAAAGCATGCATAATTAAGCAATTGCAAAATTAAGCAAAATATATACCAGTGTTAGCTGGGACTAATCTCCAATTATGCGGCCCATGTTTTTGAATGTAGGAAAGTAAAAGAACATCTTCCATATAAGTTTGTTTATCAAGAAAAATATTTCAAACGGGTTAATCTACACAACAAATTTATTGTAAATAACAAAGGAACAAGAAGAATCTATGCTTTTAGCTGAGTTGAGATAAACGTGTGCTCGATGGGCACATGTTACGCATAGTTTCAATATATGTAACAATTATTGTCCACTTTCTGGTATGCCAATGTAATTATAACTTTTTCCAAAACCAGTGTAAAAGCTGCATATTTCACTTTATGCATAATTACCATGTTGAACTCTACGATATGACTTAAAATTGAGAACACATAAGATGTTTTGTATTATCCAGACTTTTCTGAATGTCCTATAATGATTTATAAAACACTTTATGCATAATTCGATTGTATTTGGACAAAATGATCTAATTTTATGTCTATACTTATAAACAAATTATTTGAGCAATCAAGTTGCCAAAAATTAACAACTCGATTGTTTTTTCCTCAATTGTCGGTAGAGCTCCAAAAATTGCTCAAGTAATAATAATGCACTGGTCAATTGATAGTTTTTGGTTAAATTAGCAACTACAAGCAATTTCTTTTACAACTGAATCATTAAGAAATGTCATCAGCAAGTAAATTGTTATACTTACCTGATCCCAATTATCCTCATCTATAGTGCCTTTAATATTCCCTAAAAACTCAGGCAATTGACTGCCTTTTTTGCTATCAGCAAGGGAAGTAGCTACACTTGCATAGATCTCAACCGCTTGAAAATTGTAAAGTAAAACACAACAACAGATTTGGGGACCATGTAAAAGGAAAATAAATACATAATAATTGAGTCCAACATATTTAAAATGGAGATGTGTGTGGGTCAAATGATGAGGTTACTTGGAATAAATATGGAAGTAAAGACAATGCAAACTTCCAAACCTGAAAGTTTCTGGATCGGTTGGATTCCCAAAAGGAGAATGCTTCCATTGAGGCCTATCTGCATCATTGAGTGATTTCACAAACTCAACCTACAGTTTATCAAGCTATTTTATGAAATTTATAAGAGACAACATGATGTATTGCTTAAAGCTATTTCATTTTTTCATCTTTCAGAACAACATCCTTAAAACTATCATATGCCCATGTCAATGTCAGCTCAATCTAAAGTTTGGATACCGATACCACTTACACTAGGTTATTGTAATGATAAACTCCAAAATGCATCCCCTTTTCATTTTTCATCGCCTCATTTATCAGGGCCTTATCATTGTGCCCTTTCAAAACTACATGTTTTCATGAGATCAGTAGTTACCAACTAAAGCCTTTCCTTTGCTCCTTCTAGCTCCCATAAGTGTGCTACTTTTTTGTGATCTCCTGTATAATAATTAACATAATGTAATATGAAGGTCAGTTTAGAAGCTTTTGGTCGATGTTTGTACAAAAGAAGAAAAACCTGGTAATCACAAATAACTAAAATTAACAAGAGGAATATAAGGAAACCTGGATTTCTAACGGTTCCTTTGACGCTATACCCAGATTCGAGAAGTCTCTTTATGAGCCATGAAGCTACGAAACCAGAGGCTCCTGTCACACAAACAGTTCCCTTTTCACCCATTTTGTTTTCAAGAAAAAAAACTAAAGAAGCTCTAAATATATAAGCATACATGCAGACCGAGCTTCGAAAATATTATGGGTCATTCATTCCATGTTTATGAATAAATTATCTCTGGAGGTAGATTGTAGACTTGTAGTTAACACCCTTAAACTAAAGGTCATAAATTTGTTAGATAACAATATTGGTGAGTCATCTAATGTGAATGAATGATTGTTTTTCCTGAAAAAAATTCAACTTAGTATTCAGCAGTTTCAAGCTATAGAAAAGTTAAGAATGATAATTATTTTCCAAAAGACAAGAAAATTGAGTTAAATACCAAAATACAAGAATGGAATAAGATGTGCCGGAAAGGAACATCTCCTTTCCAATCGATGAAGTCTGAATACTATTTAAGGTAAAATAAAAAGGTGAAACCACACAACAAATCATTACCGACCCTTAGTATAGAATGCACTTATAGATACAAATGGTCACTAGATCAAAACACAAAAAAAGTTCCCTCTCGAAAACAGTTAAAAAGAATGGTCTACCTTCGTTATAAAGTTTATAAAGCTGAGCGATAAAATAAAATAAGAAACTAAGAAAAATAAAATAAAATAAGAAACCATGATGAGTTTTTCTAACATGTACAATTAAACCGATAGCATTTTCCAGTCAAAAGCCAAGAAAAATAATTTTAATTAACTTATCATAAAGTTGCAGAGTATGCGAACTTAATGTAAAGAGTACCTGCTTTTCAAGATCCTCCGAATAAAGGAATATATTTGAATACTAATTTCTATGTTATTTCTAACATACCTTAACACAATAATCACGCCAATGCATTTTAGTTGTAAGCCAACCAAACAAAACATCTTCTTCCATTATTTTGCGGAATGCGTCGCGGTTTTTACGCTCTTCACGCCTTAGTTGCACCTTAATAGAATTTTAAGGGTTAATGAGAACATTCCAATTATATTCAGAACTGAAAACAAAATATAGCTATCCTTTTTTGTAATCACCATTTTGTTAAAATATTAATAATGATATAAACTTACTTTTTTGTACTTTTTTGTGCTGCTCCTCTTCTTTCTCAAGATC
The DNA here is from genome assembly GCA_030737815.1 of Allium fistulosum. Classification (NCBI taxonomy): domain Eukaryota; kingdom Viridiplantae; phylum Streptophyta; class Magnoliopsida; order Asparagales; family Amaryllidaceae; genus Allium; species Allium fistulosum. The sequence goes on along the minus strand of CM060904.1, from coordinate 168,689,059 downwards.
ATATATGTACTCCTGAAAACATATGCAAGTTAGAGGAAGTATCACATTATAAGTGATATTACAAATGAAAATAAATAAATTTGGCTTACTTGGAAAACATCCAATTGGTCCAGTAATTCAAGTTGACGATATCTATCATTATCCTCATCCATCATGTGAACCTGAACTTTCCTCCATGTAGTGTTGAACTAAGCATGAAAGTGAAATAATCAGTGCTATAATATAAAAAAATACAAAAATAAAGAATAACTATGGTCTATGTTCAGCACCTTAATGAAATCACATGACTCGAGAAACGATCTGAATTCAGCAATACATTGCTTGTGTTCCTCTGCTATTTTCTCTCTCTCCTACAACAGTTTTAAAACTATGACCAAATATTTATAATCTAAAGTTAATCTACACCATAACTGATGAGATACAAGTTCACAGCTAGTGATTGAACTTCAAAACTTCAATATTCATGCCACTTATAGATTTTATGACCAATCTCTCTTCTGATAATCATTTTCGTTTGGGAAGGAATAACTCCTATAAGCGGTGAGAGATATGCCAATCTAACACCCAACTGCTTAATTCCCCATATCTCAAAGAGTTGCAATATTGATTAAAGAGAAACCAAAAGGTAAAATATGAATGACAAAAAGTTCATCAGAGGCACATGACAATGGCATATTCAATAATATGAAAAAAAGTGTTTAATTTTAATCCATTGTTTGATAATTTTTGTTAATTTATGTTTTTGAAATAATCATGGGATTGGAAGCTGGAATATTTTGACAGTAATTGAGTGAAATACCAAAATCAGTCATTCCTAATTTGGACAAAATTTCAAACATTTAGTCTGAAATATTGGACTTCATCTCCCAAATTCTGAACATGCATTTTTTTGGAGGATCCCATGAGACTAAAATAATATGACAATTTCATCTAAACTAGGATATGGTAACAACATAAACTCTTTTAAAGAGTTTGACAATAATATAATGAATCCTACCACTGATAACTATTTAGTGAAGAATAATATCATGTAATAACTGACTAGCAAAAACATAAACCTAATTTATCAAGGGAAATGAATTTGAAAAACATTAATAGGGAAACATCAATTAGAAAAAGTAAACATGAATTATTCATTTGCCTACATAATAGCCGGATTCCTTAACAGTACAATAGTAAACCTAACAGTACAATAGTAAAAAAAATTAATTCTGAATTGAGCAGAAAGAAATTCACAAATTCTAACCTAAAAAAGGATTGCAACTGAGAACTCGTAGCGACGTGAGTGGACCGAATTCAAGATTATGGATGGAGCTTTTACACGAATCTACGAAGTGTCATCGATGTGATGTGGAGGTCGGAGAAGCAATTAACAGTGCGAGCTAACGTATCTGAGGAGGGAGGGTAGGTCGGCAATGAAATGAAGGAAGCAATTAACAGCGTGAGCGAAAGTATCTGAGGAGGGAAGGTATTTCGTTTGGAAATGAACAAGGAAGGGTTTGGGAGGGGAAATGAAAAAAGGCCAAAAACATGGAGCGAAAATTTGCAGACGCCCCGCCAAATCAATAAGGCAGCGATTTTTGTAATTAAACAGCGATTTTTATTGTATATAATAGAAGTAAAATTGAATAATTACAGCTTTTTAGCTTAAAGGCTGTTATATAGAGCTGTTAAACACAATTTTTCTTGTAGTGAGGATAAGATTAGGATGGATTATCCTAAGCTTTTTGCAAATTAAAAGGTAATTTTTTTCTCTTTTTCTGGAAAAATTTGTTATGCATGGTTGATATGATTGAACATGGTTGTTTATGCATATGCTTGATAGATTTTCTTAAGGTCAGTGAATGCTTGTTACAAATACTAGAAAAATTGTGAGGACGCAATTCCTAAAAGGAGGGGTGAATGTAATGCCCCAAAATTTTGAGGAAAATGATTTTTAATAAAATGATTCAGTTTAAAAATATTTGGATCAAATATTGATGAAATTTTAAATTAAATGATGGGCAGAGATATGTGTGCACATGTACACTGGAAATAGCACAAGGAAGAGATTTAAAAATTTCTGAAATATATATATATATATATATATATATAAGAAAGTAAATTCCTTATTTAAAGCATTGGATTGTAATTTAAGCATAAGTTAAAAATGAAGTATATGCTTAAATGTATTTTCTGTGAAACAAGGGGAGATTAAATAAATAAATATCTTTACACATGTATATTCTGTGAGCAGAAAAATGTTAAAGCTAAGCAAAAGAGTAACATTAAATAGGTATAAAACATAAAACAGGTATGTATGTTATGTATAGGCAGAAATAGAAAGAAAGGGGATTTCCAAAAATGAGCAAATGAATAAATATAGTCACACACTTTTAACATGACTTGAGTGAGTGGCCATTTTCTGAAAAAGTAAAGAAAAGAAAATGCAGCCTTTAATTGGTTAATATGGCCGGGGGTAATTAGGGATAAAAATGAGAAAATGCAAACTATGCATGATGCCAGCCAGGACAGAAATGGAATTTTGTCTTGAGAAAAACCCTAGTAAAAATATGCTTATAAATAAGTAGTTATGGCCAGAGAAATTGTTTTACCCGAGCTACTTATAATAGGAAAGGAAGAAAACATTTTAAAGGAAGAGAAAATATACTCAGGGATTTTCTGGATCAATAAGAAGAAATATTTAGGTGAGTAATCTCACTAGATTCATGGCATTAAGACCTGATATGAGGCAACCAAGTTCTTATGTTGCTATTGATATTTTCTGATTTTTTGTTAATCACTGTTATATTAATGTTGTTGAATGGATTTTATTTTCTTGAGCTGATATAATGTTTATTATGGATGCTCTTTGGATGAATTCCTTTGATCTGTTTGAATGGTTGCTATGGATGTGCATACTACTATTTACTACATTTTGAAAAAAAAACTAAGGCAACAATATCTTAAAATCAAGGAAGGAATACTCACTACTGATGGGGATCTATGGCAGGAAATTATTCTTAAAAAAAAAAATAAAAAAATATGTATTATGAGCTGCATTATATTTTATATAAGTGCTGAGGCTTAAGAAAAGAAAGAGTAAGGGATGCAATAGAAATTTCTGTGTGCTGATTCCCTCATGAAATAACAAAATTCACAAGATAAAAATTGTGATTCAGCTAGATCTTGAATCTAGTTCAATCACAGTTACTTGTAAATCATAATAACATAGCATGCCATGGCTCCACACTCAGTTGTAGTTGTTGTTTTGTATGATTTGAAGTTAAGACATCTTATAGCAATATTTATGAAATGATTATCTGTTTGTTTTGAACAGTTTACTTGTAAGATATAGGGAGGTGTTTTTTTTATACACTGTGACATGTCCACATAGCTATCTGATGATAGGATTTTAACCAACACTACTAGTAAATATACTAGGGTTATGAGCCAAGAAGGCTGCTGGAATGCTTGTCATATTTGAAGTATGCAAGTTGGCACATGGTTTGTTTAAGCCCTGAGATCTTTGTGCAATGATGTGAATTAGTTCATTGCAATGTGTCCCTGTGATTCCTTACTAGCAGATGAGGCTAGGGATTTAAATTAATGAAAACAACCTGTAAATGGAAAAAATAGGAAAATGAGTATTTCCTAGGTTGGGTGGAATGGAACCCTGGTTATTCCATTGAATATACACACTGTAGATTGATATTCATGATTGAATAAATAAATTTGTGTGAATAAATGATAGATAAAGATATCATCCTTGTATCAAAGTGTATGTAACATAATAAAGTAGTGGATTAAAGAAATTACATGCATACAAAATAAGTATTAAGGCTCATCATCCAGAGCTTAATGTTTTGAATATTTTGATATTGCTCATACCAGATCTTAGATCCAACCCTTGTTTGCTCATGGCATATGGGGGTGTCTCATTTTAAAATGAGGCAGCCACTCATGCTCTTTCAGGGAATGCAGGCACTAAGTAGAAAATGAAGTTATGGCTATTGTGGAGGAGTGAATGAACATGCTAGCTAGTTTCAATAAGAGCTTAAAATGATTATATCTGCATGTATTCAGGAAAAATTATGTTTCTAAGATTTCCAGTCATGTAATGAATATTCTATGGTTAGTGATCAAGCTGCTCTTATGTTCTGTAAAGTGTTAGATTAAATTAGTTGTTCTGTCGAAATTGTCGTGTGTTAAGGTTTGATTTGTTTTTGAAGTAGTGTCTGGAACATGAACAAGTAAAATATGCTCAAGTGTTAGCCATGAAAACCTGGTAAAGAAATATATAGGTATGTGAGCAATTGCTTAGCATAAATTATATTATGTATTAGACAACCTTGAGTCATTTTAAAACACTGAGTTTTGGAGTATACCTTTAAGTATCTAATGGTTTTTCCCCTGAAATATGTCTACAAATGGTTCAAGTCTACTTTCTAAATTGTTTTGAGAAAAGTAATTGTATGGGAAGGCTACAGGTATGATGCAAATGACTGGCATTTCAATTGCCATGATCAGGTACCTGGCATGACACAAGGCACATGAGTTAACCAGCTTCAAATGAGTGAAGTTTTGGTTGATTATGTCTGGTGTGTTTTGTTAGTAAAAATCCCTTTCAAAATCCTTAAGTCATTGTTTTACCATAACCAATTTTTCAAAGTCATAACAGATATGCAATCTAGACAGGTTTGCACAAACATACCTGGAATTATTCTTATGAATGTTTGTAAGTTCAAATTCTTGACATAGCAAATCTTATGCAAATACACAACTCACTATGTGTCATGTGGGCTAAGATTAAGGCAAACAAGTCACATAGATTGAATCTTAAATAAGAAAGTTTTTAGAAAATACATAAGTGGAAAATGATAAGTGAATATATCATTTCTGGCCTTAGCCAAATATCAATACCTTTGATCCATGATCTGAAATAAAAATCTCAAGAATCTTGAGATTTAACTGTCAAGGTAAATTGATATTAAAAACTATCAAATAGTATGAGCAAGATCATATAAATTAAATACGCATAGGATTTACTGACTTATTACAAATATTCAAAAGTATATAGTAATTAACTTTAGGCAGAATTGCTAAAATCCAAATCAAACAGAATGCTCTTGTATAACAAATAAAAATAAAGTATATACTCTGAATTTAAACAAGAGGAACACATACATCTTCATATGTATGTGTATATTATTAGAAATACACTGATATATTTATATTGGTAATGAGTTTGAATCCTGGTTTGAATTGTTTGAAAGAAAATGACTCTGATAATTCAAAGGAAATTTAAATCAAACTTAAAAGTGAAAATGAATATATGTGGACATTCAAATACATATAAATTAAATGTATATATGCATGTACACATATTATATCTATGGAAAAAAAATCCCTATGAAATTAAGGTAGAAATAGGAGGGTCATTTCAGTAAAATGGGTGCACAAGTTGAAAGTAATGGAGTCTTGAGGATCGACAATAGAATTTGTGTTCCAAATGTTGATGGTCTAAGACAGGAAGTGCTGAGAGAAAACCATCAATCTTCGCTTTCATTTCATCCAGGAGTCACAAAGATGTATCAAAATATGAAGAAGTTATATTTTTGGAGTGGGATGAAGCGTGATATTTCTACCTATGTTAGTAGATGCACAACTTGTCAACAAGTTAAGGCTGATCACAGGAAGACGGGAGGATTGCTTCAACCTCTAGAGATTCCAAGTTGGAAGTGGGAGAAAATTTCTATGGACTTTATTGATGGGCAACCAAGGACTAGAAAGGGTAACGAGAGCATTTGGGTGATTGTCGATAGGTTGAAGAAATCCGCTCATTTTATTCCAGTCAAGACCACTCGTACTGCTTCGAGTTTGGCCAAGATATACATGAGAGAAGTTGTTAAACTTCATGGTGTACCATCTAGTATCGTATGCGATAGAGATCCTATTTTCACTAGTAAATTCTGGAAGGCATTTCAGGATACTTTGGGCACTAAACTGAATCTGAGCATAGCTTATCATCCTCAGACAAATGGCCAAACTGAGAGGGTGAATCAGATTTTGGAAGACCTTCTCCGAGCTTGTATTATAGACTTTGGAGGATCTTGGGAAGACCATCTCCATTTGGTTGAATTTACCTATAATAACAGTTATCAGGTAAAGAAATCGAATTTCAAATTTGAATAAGTATATTTGAATTTGAATTAATTATCTTTAATAAATCAGGCAAGCATTGGTATGGCACCGTTCGAAGCCTTATATGGACGGCCGTGCAAATCGCCATCTTGTTGGATTGAGTCTGGGAACCGATTGGTGCTTGGTCCGGAAATGATTATGTAAGCTTCCGAGAAAGTTGAAGAAATCAGGAGAAAGATAAAGACGGTGTAAGACAGACAGAAGTGCTATGCTGATAGAAGGAGGAGAGATCTCAAATTCAGTGTAGGAGACAAAGTATTTCTGAAAGTGTCTCCCTTGAAGAATGTTATTCGATTTGGAAGGAAAGGGAAGCTTGCTCCCAGATTTGTTGGTCCGTTTGAAATTACGGAAAGGGTTGGAACTTTGGCTTATAGAATTGCATTACCAGAAAAGTTTGCCGGTGTGCACAATGTGTTCCACGTCTCACATCTTCGCAAAGTTGTGCGCGATCCATCTATGACCATTCCCACTACTCAGTTGGAAGAGATAGTTATCGAGCCTGACTTGACCATTGAGCGAAAGCCACTTCGGATAGTCGATCGTGAGACAAAGCAACTTAGAAGGAAGTCGGTCAATCTCGTCAAAGTCCAGTGGAGTGCAGATGACCGAGATTGCACATGGGAAACTGAGGATAGTATTCGGGATTCAAACCCCGAATTATTAATTTCAAGTATAATTCAATTTTCTTAAATCTATCTTGACTTTTCTGCTTGTTTATTTCCTACTTCTCCCGTTTCGTTCCTTTTCGAGGACAAAAAGTTTTGAGTGGGGGAGATTGTAACGACCCTGAATTTCCGAACCAATTTAAAATTTTTAACTCCATTTATTTAATATAAAAACTTGAATTTTATATACGATCTCAATTAACGTCCAAACTTCGGTTATAAGATGCGTCTAGTTGGTTATGGATATAGGAAAAGTTTCGTCGTAAAACATCACAGTAAATTTCGTTCGTGTTTTTATTGTATATCAGTTCATTCCAAAGTGCGTAAATTATCATCTTCCGAATCTAAATATTTTTACACAGTAATGTTGTAAAAATTTATCTGATTAATACGTCGCTTTTCGTTTCGTCTGATTCCGTCGTCGCCTGCTTCATTTTAATTGTTTTATCAAACGGACAATTTAATCGGCGTAAATTTCGAGTTTTGATAAAACTGTCGTATCGCAACTATCTGTGTACCGTTGGAAGCACCTCGTCGCGCTGATCAAAACGGTATATTCATTTGTGCAAATCGGAGTCCGTCATAAATCGTCGCGTTGATTTAACCGTTCCAGGCGGACCGGTTAAACCATATTCAACACAAAAATTTGCAGCCCGTAGTCATTCAAAAATTTGCAAAATAAAATTTGCTGGGTGCATTCATTAGAGTGGTTGGATGATGGGAGTTGTGACTTAGAAATGGTGTGACGTTTCAGAATTCAAAAATAAAATTTATTGCTACAAAGTATAAAATAATAAAAAGGAGAACGTACTCATCTGCCATCCACTCATTCACAAACGTCTTCAGGTACCACACTTCCCTTTTTCTTCATCTTACTCTTCTTCTTTCTTTTCATTTCTTTCACTGTTGAAAACAATTTTGCAAGAGAAAATATGAACCCAGACCATCCTGAAGCCTCCAGTCACTCCTCCTCCATACACGCGCGCATGCCCTCCACCACTCCCCGAAACGCACGTGCAACAGCCCACCAAAACCGACCTCCTTCACTTCGCCCTCCCTTGTTTCACCTCTCCACCGCAAGTTCGCCACCTCCGGCTATCACCGGCACTGCCTCTTCCCCTACCTGAAAACGCATACGCGCATCATTTCCAGTGCCCGGTCCACCTCCTACTTCATTCACCTGAACCACCGCGCCTCTGGCCGTCGCACGTCCCTTCCCAAACCTCTGCCTCCACTGTCCAGTCACCACCTCCTCTCACCACCAGCCGCACCCGTCCCCCTTCCTCCAGAGCGCACTGCTTAGCCGCTTTCCCCTTGAACACGACCCAGTCGCACCATTCACCACGCGCCACGCGCGTAATCTTCTCTTCTCAGACCCGATGCACTGCACCCCCAACGTCACTTTGCTCGTGTGCCACCCAGGCCTGTGCGTGCATGCTACGTGTACAAAATGTGTACATGCATATGAATAAAGTTTTGTACTTGCATCCAATTTGTTGAAAATGAATCTCTGCGTTCAAGTAAAAAAAAGGGATGTTGATGGAACAGTTTTCTTTATGAAAAGAAGGAGCAGACTGTTGCTTTTAAGTGATTGCCGAAAAATATATATACGCAGTATATATCTTGTTGCTGAACTTCTTTTCCTGTTGTGTGCAGCAGCAACTGTTTGCACAAAAAATGGACAAACACCTCAAAGTCGTATGATTTAGTAGATCTTATGTTGTTCTTAATGATTTTGGAGATTTATGCAAATATATGAAAAGCAGGGGGTAAACTGTAAAAAAGACACAGATTTATAGTGGTTCAGCCAGAATGTGCCTACGTCCACTTTATATGTTATTTCTCTTCTCTCGTTTTGATTACAAGTACAGAGCTTTGATACAAGTAAAAGAAAGTTATTTGAAAGTTCTCTCCGTGTTTGAGCTCTCAAACTTGTCCCCATTGTTGTACCCCTGCCCCTCTATTTATAGAGTGAGGCTGGGGGTAGGGGTCTAGGATGTGTATAGTTGCTGATGGGCCTGGGCTGACGTGATCTGGCCTGGTACGTCTTGGTTCGGCATCGCTTGGTTCAGAGATGGTTGGAGTGTAGAGTGGACCGGTTGTAGGTGATTCGGTGCTATGTGGTAGTACCTTGGTACGGTTTGGGGTTGGTCTGGTAGGAGCTTGAGAAGGTTGTTCGATAGGAACATGAGAAGTGCAGTTTGGACTGGTAGTTGCTTGGACCGGTGGTGGGATGGTGAGGTTGGTCCGGTGTGGTATGTTGAGTAAGGTGCTTGGTCCGGTGGTGAGTGAGCAGCTTGGTCCGGTGGTGAGTGAGCAGCTTGGTCCGGTGGTGAGTGAGCAGCTTGGTCCGGTGGTGAGTGAGCAGCTTGGTTCGGTGAAGCTTGGAGGTGGGTTGGTTCGGCGAAGCCTGGAGATGGTTGGTTCGGCGAAGCTTGGACCGGTGGTCAGAATTCACCCAACATTTGCCCCCCAAAGTGGGGTATATGCTGGCATATGGCCTACTTTGTTTCCTTTCATTCGATCGTTGAGTGCCGATCCAACTGGTCCGGCATCCTATATTTGCCTATAAGTAGGGGCTGTATACTTTCATTATTCCCTTCCAACCCAAGACAACCGAACCAGACATTCATACCAAATCGAATCAGGTGATACAGCCTTCTCTCGCCGAATAGCCCTTTTAGACAACCGAACGAATCCGGGTATTTCGAGTGTCGAATGAACTATCGTCCTTGGATTACCGGATGAGTTCGTGGATCCTGAGTACCGAACCAGCATTCTCATTTGGATCACCGAATGAACCCTATAGGGGAATGCCTAATGAACCTTGAGACTCTGAATACCGAATGAAATTTAACCTTCACCTTACCGAATGACAATAGGAATTTGAGCATTTTGATTTTATGAGTGAAATTCCAGACTGCACACACTCGCTCCTTTACTTCCTTTATTCTGACGACGCACTTCTTTGTGTTTGCAGATAAATGTCTCGAAAAGCAGAAACTCGATCGGATAAAAAGAAGTCCCAGGGTGAAGGAGGATCTTCCGCAGTGCCCCCTGCTCAGCCAGGACTGGAACGTCACGAAACTGCCCCGAGATCACTGGTGGACGGGTACGGCCCTCAGGAGCTTCTGAACTCCCCGCCCGATTGCTTTCCCAGCTCCCTCAAGGAGGAGCAGCTTGATGTCATCTCCCGTTCTTTCGGAATCGATAGAACGCGCATGCTGTTGCCAGGGAGAGAAGTTATGCCATATGACCCTCCCGAAGGGTACTTTGCCTATAGCAGATACCACTGTATGTGTGGTGCCATCCCGCCTCTTAATGCTTGGGTAGCCAGCTTCCATACATATCTAAAGGTGGCCCCATTCCAGCTTCAACCCAACTCCTATGCTATACTGGTGAGCCTCTTCGTCATCTTCCAGAGGAAGTATGGGCGTGCTCCTTCCAACCGGGAGATCCGGTACTTATATAATCTGAGGGGCTATAAGTAGGGGTCCCCATATATCATCTTGTAGTCAGCTGTAACCTTCAAGCCGGTCTTGGATCTGTATTCTAAGTTCAGCGTGTTCAAGAAGGAGTGGTTCTTCGTCAGGGACGACTCTGTTTCTATTCGGCGTTTCACCTCTGGATGTAAGTCGATGCTTTATTTATAATTTCCATTCGGGTTGCGATGCTTCTTCTCATACGTTTCCATTTTTGCTAGAGACAGGTGGCTTTGCGGTTGTGGAGACTGATCGCCTGGTTCAGACGGCGGCTGAGATAGAAGCTATCCCCATGAGAGATAGATCAGCTGCCTTCCTGATCAGAAATGCGACCCTTCTGGAGTATAACTTGATCCTCCCACAGCAGTCAGTAGTCAAGCTGAGGGAAACGGCGGAGGAGAGGGCGGCTGCTCAGGCTAAGGGAGGTGTCACGGTAGAGAGTGGCAAGAGGAAACCTTTCACGAAACCTCCAGCTGTCGGAGGTAAGAAACTTAAGAAGTCGGATGGTCCTTCCCCCAGGAATTGTCCACTTACCCAGGGGGAGGAAGACGTAGAGGAGGAAAGAGGTGAGGGTGGAGATGGTCGGGAAGGTGATGATGGTGGCGACGGCATCGGGGCCTTGCTTCCTGGACAGGCAGGCGAGATTCAGGAGTGGACGGATGATGCATTTCGTCAGGCTTTTGAGGGGCTGGACGGAGAAACGGCTTTGGTAGAGAAATCCGGGAAAGCCGACAAGGCCGGGACCGGTGCAAGCGAATCTTCTCAGGCTACTCCAGCCAAGGTGGCTCTGACGACTCAAGGTGAACTTTTGACTCCTGCAGGCTCCATTTATGATAGGGACTTAGGAATATTTTATGATCCGCTCCCGTCCTGGAATGAAATCCAGGACTCATTGCAGTATCCTACTCCTCCCCAGGGTTTGTATAACAGATGTGTTTCCTTTCTTCTTTTAACTTTTAATTTACCGCATTTCTTGAATTATGGATCAATGTAAGCTTGTGACACTTGTTCTTTATATCAGGAGCAGGTAAAACGACCAAGGCCTCAGATCTTCGGCACAGGCTTGAACAATACAAGCTCTCCAAAGCTTCCGCCAAGCCGAAGACTCCGACCCATCGTTCCGGGGATGTAGTCGACTACCGTCCTCTTCTCGGGGTTATTGAAGACGGTATTCAGAAGAGAAAGAGGAGTCATCCCTTATCCGAACCTTCACTCGGTCCCCAGCCCCCAATTCAGCCCCTTCATGATATCACAGAGGAGGATACTGAGTTCGCACTCTCTTCGCACCTGTCTGAAAATCCTACCGTTACGTAGATTGATCGTCCTGGTTTGGCTCGTAATCCATTTGCGGGTCACCCTGATCTGGATCCAGGTTCTCATGATATTACCTTTGACGAGGTTACCGGTGAGCACCTTCTTCCCCGCAATCCCATGGTACGGGTGCTTGATGAGGCTAAGTCCTTAGATCTCGATTTACTTACCACTCGGGTAATTACCATGGGAGACGAGGCCAAGGCTAATATTGATCGGGTGGCAGAGGAGACTAGGAAGCTGATGGGGCATCATGCCCGGCTGGTTAAGGCTGGAGAGGAGATTGGGAGTGCCAACATCCGACTACGATTGATGGTTTCGGATCAGGCCAAACAGCTTGCTGATCAGGCCATTCAGATTTCTCAGCATGAGGCTGCCTCCGGGCGGTTGAGGAAGACTATGGAGGAGGCTAGTAAGGCGGAATTACGGAAGATGGAGGCTGCTTGCAAGGAGCAGATAAATATGGCCATCTCGACAGTGGACGAGGTTTGGAGGGCGGATCTTGAGCAGGTAGAGGAGCTGTCGGGGAAGCTTGAAGCCGCAGAGCTTACTCAGGTCAGGCTAAAGGAGGAGATGGAGGTGATGAGGAGGTCCCTTCAGGCTGACTGCTCGCGATACCGACTGGAAAGGGATGCTGCAATTGCAAGGCTATCGGTTTCTGAGGCCCGTATGAGGGAGTTTGAGGAAAATGAGGGGATGATGGACGATATGCTGCAGGACATGTACTTTCGCACTTGGAAGCAGGGCAGCTTATCTTGGATGGACGACTACCCCCGGGTTATGGCTAGGATTTACCTCAGGGCTCTAGAGGAGGCCAAGGCTGAGGCGGATAAGGAGGGTGGAGCGGCTTTTAGGATGGATGTGGTCACCGCTCAGTTTACCAAGGAGGAGAAGACATCGGTGAAAGAGGGGATGCGGTTGTTTGCTGTTGAGGAGGCAGGTGTGGAAGTAGGGGATGATGACCAAGACGATCAAGGGGAAGTTGCTGGTAATCTCTACTTCATTAGTTTCTTCTTTTGTTAACTCTGTTGCTTATCACTAATGATTTCTTTTTCTGACCGGACAAGTGGGCAACAGGACAAGGACAAGACTCCAACGCAGCCGGCTCCCTGATTAGACCTGGAGAATTCTTTTTGTGGATTTGACATGGCAGTATATGTTAGTCTTAAAACAGTAGAGTAACTTTTAGGTTGTAATTCTTGCTACTTGTAATAAATAGCTCTATTCTTGATGTGCAATCCTTTAACTTAAGCTGATCTTGTCGTCTTTTGAATGTTTTTGCTATTTTGACATGTTGCCTAAGAAATATAGCTATGCATATTCTTGTAATTAAATTGTGTTTGGTGTCAGATTCTTGTTTAAAACATAATTTCATGACTTGCAGTGTTAGCGTGAGGTGTGAACACATTATAGGCATATATGAAAGAAGGAAATACCGCCCCTTATATTTTGCTTGTAGATGGAAACTTTGAATATCCTGTGTGACTGAGCAAGGGATGCGGTCCAGTATTTTGCTGTGAGTATCCGCTTCTATTAGTGAGTGTCTCCTGTTTTGTGTCCTGCACTTCAGGGATTGTTACCGGGGATAGGAGAAAAGTTTCTTAAGTAAAATTGAAATATGTGAAATAGTAAAACTTCCAATCATGGAAGGCTTTCAATGTGCTTAAGTTCGTGGCAAACGGGCTTTGTAGTCACTTTCCCTAGCTTTGGGTCTTGGAGACATTTGTCACCCATCTTACGCCTCCGCGGGGAGTTAATTCTTTTTTACCACAGCCGTACTTAAGACACATCGGAGCCGAGATCGCGCACTGTAACTACCCGGGCCATTATGGCCCGTAATCGTGGGTATTATTCGATTTACTATGGCCGGCTAGCGTGGGTGTCGATCGTCAACCGTGAACTGCCCCTGGCTGGCCACACCTTATGTTGGGGCTTATAATCGGTTCACAGTTGCCGACGAGCCGAACGCCGTAATGAGCTGCCTCGGCTATAGTCGGCCTTCTCGGTGGCTTATAATCGGCTCATTACAGTTGGCTTTAAGGGCCGTCGCGAGCAATGAGTTAACCCGCAGCAGAGGGATGCTGGAGTGAAAGTGCCTCATTGGCGAGGGCATAGATTCGCATAGTACCTGTTAGGTCTTGTCCAGATGAAGTTGTGCTGTGGAGTGCCTCAAATTGAAATGCTGTATGCACAGGATTTTGTCCAACAGGAAAGGATAAAGTTAACAAGCAGCCAAGATATAAAGGAACAAGTTAAAAAAAAAAGAGACAAGGTTTTTTAAAGTGGTTCGGCACGAAAATGCCTACGTCCACTGATTCTCTTTGTTAATTCACTTCATATGGGCAATACAAGTTAAGAAAAGTATCGATGGAGGTGTTGGATGTTCCATGCCCTCTGGAACACCTCTCCGTCCACTGTTGACAAAATATAAGCTCCGTTGTGGAGATCTTTATGGATTACATATGGTCCATCCCAGATTGGGTCTAGTGCTCCGGGGCGAGGGAAGATTCGCTTGAGGACAAGATCCCCTTCTTGTAAGGTACGATGCTTGACTTTGGAGTTGTATTGTGCCGCCACTTTCTGTTTGTGGGCTGCTGCTTTAAGGATTGCATCATTTCTTCTCTCCTCAACTAGATCCAAAGACATGTGAAGGAGTTCTTCGTTCTCTTCTGGGTTATAGTGGATCCTACGGTGGGAAGGCACAAAGGTTTCAAATGGGAGCATAGCCTCCGATCCGTATGCCAAAGAGAAAGGAGTGTGCCCCGTCGATGTTCTGAAAGATGTGCGATAGGCCCATAGTGCCGTAGGGAGTTCATCCACCCAAGCGCCCTTTGACTTTTCGAGCTTCTTTTTGATTAGAGTTTTCAGAATTTTGTTGACTTCTTCGACTTGTCCATTTGCCTGGGGATACGCTACGGATGAGAAGCTTTTGTGAATTCCGTGTTCTTGGCACCAGTTGGCGAATTCCTCGCTGTCAAATTGAAGTCCATTGTCTGATATGATTTTGAGTGGGACTCCGTACCTGCACAGAACATTTTTGATCAAGAAGTTGATAAATTTTGTTGAAGATACTTTATTCAAAGGTTCCGCTTCCGTCCATTTGGTGAAATAGTCGACTGCCACTATAGCATATTTGGCCCCGCCTCGGCCCATTGGCAGTTCGCCGATTAAGTCGATTCCCCATATTGCGAAGGGCCAAGGGCTGGTCATTTGAGTAATTTCAGTTGTTGGTAGCCGCGGAATCTTAGCAAACTTCTGGCATCTGTCACATTTTTTGACGAAATCTAAGGCGTCCTTGCTTAAGGTAGGCCAGAAATATCCATATCGGAGTGTCTTCTTTGCTAAAGTTTGCCCTCCGGTGTGATCTCCGCAACTTCCCTGATGGATGTTAGATAAGATTTCCTTGGCTTCCCTCCCAACGACACACCTTAATAACGGGTTAGAGAATCCGCGCCGATAGAGGACGTCTTCTTGTATTGTGTAGCAGGATGCTTTCCTCAAGATTTTCTTGACTTCGTTACGCCCATTGGGTAGCGTGCCGCTTTGTAGGTAGTCTCGGATAGGAGTCATCCAAGTTGCTTCTTCGGTTGTAGCTATCAGATTCACTTGCTCAAAACTTGGGGCTAGTTGCTTCGAGATGGTTACTGCCCCGAAGATGGCAATGTCTCTCACACTTGCTTGCTTTGCCAATTCGTCGGCCTCTTGGTTATCTTCCCGAGGGATGTGTTTGACTAGGTAGTGGTCCAATCGGCTGAGAAGTAACTTGGTCTTCTTTAGATATGCTATGAGTCGTTCTTCTCGAGCTTGGAATTCTCCTAGTATCTGGTTAACAATAAGTTGAGAATCGCTATGAAGATACAAAGAATTGGCTCCGATTTCTATGGCAAGTTCTAATCCAGCTATCACCGCTTCATATTCTGCATCATTGTTGGTGGCAGCGAACTCCAACCTTATAGCATAGTGCAGCTTATTCCCCCTGGGAGTGATTATTACCACACCTTCCCCCGAGCCTTGTTCGTTCGATGCGCCATCCACAAAGAGATTCCACTTGATGTCTTTTGCTATTTCCAATTGCTCCTTATCTTCGTTGGTAGTGAATTCTGCAATGAAATCAGCCATGGCTTGTCCCTTGATGGCGGTGCGAGGGTGATAGGTGATATCATACTGACTTAGTTCAATGCACCATTTAAGTAGTCGCCCAGAAGTGTCGGGACGATGGAGTACCTGCCTCAGTGGTTGATCGGTCAGAACTTTGATGGAATGGGACTGGAAGTAGTGATGCAATTTCCGTGATGTGATTAGTAAACAGTATGCTAGCTTCTCGAGTTTAGGATATCTGACTTCTGCCCCAGTAAACCTCTTGCTGACGAAGTAAACTGGCCGCTGCATGCGGTTGTCTTCCCTTACCAAGGCAGTGCTTAGGGCGTGAGATGACACAGCAAGGTATAGGTATAATTCTTCGCCTTCGTTTGGAGTCGAGAGTACCGGTGGTTTTTGGAGGTGTTCGATTAAGTTAAGGAAAGCGGTTAAGCATTCGTCAGTCCATTTGAACTTTCCTTTGTCTTTCTTTAAAACTTCGAAAAAGGGAACGCACTTGTCTGTTGCCTTGGAGATGAATCGGCTTAGGGCGGCCACTTTTCCATTCAAACTTTGCATTTCCTTCCGAGTGGAAGGTATCTTGATATCCTTTAGCGCTCGGACTTGTTAAGGGTTTGCTTCAATCCCTCTGGCATGTACGATGAATCCTAAGAACTTTCCTGATGAATCTCCGAAGGAGCACTTTAGTGGATTCAACTTCATTCCATATTGTCGAAGTACTTGGAACATCTCGCCTAGGTGGCTTACGTGATCTTTGGCTTTCCTTGACTTTACCAGCATGTCATCGACATATACTTCCATAGTTTGTTCTATTAGCCCTGCAAACATCTTGTTGACGAGGCATTGGTAGGTGGCTCCTGCATTTTTAAGTCCGAAAGGCATTACCTTATAGCAGTGTAAACCCCGGTCGGTGATGAAACTAGTGTGGTCTTGGTCGGGAACATGCATAGGAATTTGGTTATATCCTGAGTATGCGTCCATAAAAGATAGGAGCTCGTGCCCGGCTGTGCTGTCTACAAGTTGGTCGATTCAGGGAAGTGGGAAGCAATCCTTTGGGCAAGCGTTGTTTAGGTTGGAAAAGTCAATGCAGGTTCGCCACTTCCCATTAGCCTTCTTTACTAGTACCGGGTTGACGATCCATTCCGGGTAGATAGCTTCTCGTATGAAGTCATTGGCGAGTAGATTCTTTACTTCTTCATCGAGGGCTGCTGATCGTTCTGCCCCCATACTTCTCTTTCTTTGTTTTACGGGCGCCTTTGTAGGATCAATGTTTAATACGTGGCATGCTATGTCGGGGGAGATTCCGGTCATGTCAGCGTGTGACCATGCGAATACATCCAAGTTATGGCGGAGAAAATCGATGAGTTGTTCCTTCAATTCGGCTTTTAGTTGGGACCCAATTTTCAATAGTCTACTTGAGTCGTGCTTGTCTACAGATATAAACTCCATAGCCTCTGCAGGCTCGGCGTTGGCCTCCTCCTCTTTGTCCCTAGGGTCTAATTCATTGAAAGGGTCGCTGGTATATCGAAGAGGAGGGGCTTTCTTTAGTTGCTATGCTTCTAGACTTTTCGTGCAGAGGGCAATCTCTACACCCTTCCCTTTATCCTTCCTGTGGTTGTTGCGAAGTTCAGTCACATAGCAGTCTCGAGCAATGTCCTGGTCTCCTTCTACTTCCCCTATTCCATTGTCCGTTGGAAACTTCATCTTTAGGCACCATGGGGCTAGGACAATTTGGAAGTCAGACAAGGCTGGTCTTCCTAAGAAGGCATTGTAGGCCGAATGGTTTTCTATTAGCACGAACGTCTGCTTCCGTACAATGGAGCGGGGATGGCTTCCAATCTCAACAAAGAGGTCCAGTTGCCCGAGGGGCATCTTAGCATCCCCAGTGAAACCGTGTAGTGGTTTATCGCAGGGAGATACATCCTTCATTGATAGCTTCATTTTGTCGAATGCGTATTTGAACAGGATGTTTACTGAGCTTCCAGTGTCTACCAGGATTCGGTAAACTTCGGCGGGACCGAGTCGGGCAGAGATGACAATGGGATCCATGTGAGGGTACCGCCTTCCTTCTAGGTCACGCTTACCGAATGTGATGTCATTACTTTCTTTCCGCTTCGGGTGGCGCTCTTCTATAACCGAATTGACACAGTCTTTATTGTCTCTAAGCGACTTTCCATACCTTTCCATCTCTTTCCAGCTTCTGTCCGCGATGGGCGGTCCTCCTGAGATGGTATGGACCACTATTTTCTCTTGACTAGAGCTACTAGCGTGGCGGTTTCCTCTGCCGGTGTTCGGTGAGGGTAGCCTTGGGTTTTCATTGGCAGGAGCTGGAGTCTTGTCCTGACTTTTTACATAACGTTCCAGTTTCTTCCTTCTGATGTGTTCCTCAATCAGATCCCGGAGATGATGGCATTCATTGGTATCATGCCCGTGAGATTCGTGGAAGCGGTAGAACTTTCCATATTTCTGCGCGTTATCTGATTCCTTTTTGTATGGTGGGCGTTTGTATCTAACTTCGCCTTGGGTGGCAAGGAAGATATTTTAGACGGTCTCGTTCAAAGGAGTGTAAGTGTCGAATCTCGGCCCAGGCCGATATAGGCGCTTTTCTCCCTTCTTGCCCCCAGCATTGTCTCTGGAATCATTTCTTCGAACGTCCCTTGCCACAGCGGGGGTGTTGCCGTGAGTTGCCTTACTTTGCTGTCCTGACTGCCCCTCAACGGCAGCATCCTCAAGCCTCATGTATTTCCCGGCTTCATGGAAGAAATCGGGTAAAGTAGCTGGTTTTTCTTTCGTCAACCTTCTAGCAAATTTAGTGTCCGGATGCACACCACTACAGATGGCCATTAGGATAAGCTTCTCATCGGCATCTTGGACTGCGGCTGCTGCGGCATTGAATCGGGTTAGGTATTGCTGCAGTTTTTCTCCAGGTTTCTGTTTGACGCTGGATAAGGAATAAGCGTCCTTAGGTTGTTCCACATGGATGCGGAACTGACTGATAAACTTTTCTTTCAACATTTCCCACGAGCTGATGGATCCCTGGGGTAGATGACAGAACCAGGAGGTAGCGAGATCTGCTAAGAAGAGCGGAAAGCATTTGCATAGTACTCCCTCTATTGCTCCACTCATGAGCATATGTTGCGTGTACCTCTGTAAGTGTACAACGGGGTCGGAGGTTCCTTTGTAAGGTTCCATTGTCAGCATCTTCCATTCTCGGGGGGTGATAGCAATTTCGATATTGCGGGCGAAAGGGCTGGTTACCCTAGCGCCTATCCCTCGATCTCTTTGCTCCCGTTGGACACACTCTCTGAATAAGCATGCCATCCTTTCATCAGAATTTGGAGCAGATAGAAATGAGTTTGGTTCTGTTCTGTGGGATTGATTCCGTCCAGATGACCTGTAGGGATGGTATCGTCTATCGTTCCTCATATTTTCCAGCGGCTGCCTTTGATCTTCTGGGAGCATGCTAGGGTTAGCTACAGTTGGCCCTTGCCTTGATCTTCCCCTGCTGGGTTCTGATCTAAGCACTTCCTCGGGTCCAACTTCGGGCTGGACTCTAGCTCGGCCCCGTTCACCGGCATTTCCGTGGTTAGGCAGTATGACAGGCTCAGCTACAGTTGACCTCCGTCCGGTACCTCCCCCATTGGGTTCGGTACCAAACGTTTCCTCAGACCTACTTCGGGCTGTGCTCGGTCTCGGCTCCTACCATGGCTACTTCTGCCGTTAGCTCCTTCGAAGAAGGAAGATCTTTGTTGCCTCTGAGATCCTCCAGACTGGGACTCGCCCCATGTTTCAGTGTTGCGGTTGGATTCTTCAGCATCCCTTAAGCGTGACATGAGATGGTCCACCAAGGCTTCCTGCTGGGACGTGAAGCGGTTAGTTACTTCAACCACAACTCTGTCCAAATCTGCCCTAGTAATTGTTGCAGGCTGTTCTGTGGCAAGAGTGGTTGGGTTAGACTGTCCTTCATTTGTTACTGCTGCTGGAGAAGGACGATTTACTTGATTCGTGACAACTGGATCTGGAAGACTGCTGGATGCGATGTTTTTTCCTTTGTTAACATCTTTTCTCCGTTTGGGAGGCATGTTTTCCAAGTGGCGGACGATGCTGTTAGGAAAACTTGTTAAGTGGATGAAGCTGAAGCTTCGAGCTTCTAGCTCTCAATGAAAGCACCAAAAATGTTTGCACAAAAAATGGACAAACACCTCAAAGTCGTATGATTTAGTAGATCTTATGTTGTTCTTAATGATTTTGGAGATTTATGCAAATATATGAAAAGCAGGGGCTAAACTGTAAAAAAGACACACAGATTTATAGTGGTTCAGCCAGAATGTGCCTACGTCCACTTTATATGTTATTTCTCTTCTCTCGTTTTGATTACAAGTACAAAGCTTGATACAAGTAAAAGAAAGTTATTTGAAAGTTCTCTCCGTGTTTGAGCTCTCAAACTTGTCCCCATTGTTGTACCCCTGCCCCTCTATTTATAGAGTGAGGCTGGGGGTAGGGGTCTAGGATGTGTATAGTTGCTGATGGGCCTGGGCTGACGTGATCTGGCCTGGTACGTCTTGGTTCGGCATCGCTTGGTTCGGAGATGGTTGGAGTGTAGAGTAGACCGGTTGTAGGTGATTCGGTGCTATGTGGTAGTACCTTGGTCCGGTTTGGGGTTGGTCCGGTAGGAGCTTGAGAAGGTTGTTCGGTAGGAACATGAGAAGTGCAGTTTGGACCGGTAGTTGCTTAGACCGGTGGTGGGATGGTGAGGTTGGTCCGGTGTGGTATGTTGAGTAAGCAGCTTGGTCCGGTGGTGAGTGAGCAGCTTGGTCCGGTGGTGAGTGAGCAGCTTGGTTCGGCGAAGCTTGGAGGTGGGTTGGTTCGGCGAAGCCTGGAGATGGTTGGTTCGGCGAAGCTTGGACCGGTGGTGAGAATTCACCCAACAGCAACCGGTTGAAGTTCCATTTGCAGTAGCATAAAAAATTCTCAACTGTTGTTCTCTTCTTCGTCGTTAGTGAGCTTATATATATAATTTTATAAAAACGTTCATTTTGAAGTAATATCATCTTTCTTTTGTCGATGATTGCAGTTCCATTGTTCGTGTTGGAGCTGTGTTGAACAAATTCCATTAGTGCTTCTTCGTGCTTCGCCATTCATTCTCTAACCACGAAATGTGAATTAAATTTCACGACTTATATTCTTATACGATGATAATCAAGTTTGGTTGATACATGATGGATTGTTTGATGTTGATATTGGACGTTAAAATTGTTAATGTAGGAAGTGATAAATAATATACAATTGAATTTGACGTAGGATGGTTAACAATTTGAAATTGATATATGTGTTGAATTTGATTAGATAAAAATATGTATAATATGACCCCTTTTAAATGTCTAATTAATTGACACGTAGAAATATGGTTAATTACACCTTGAACCATTTAAATTTATGTGGTATGAATTAATGTAGTATGAAATTGAATAAGTAGAAATCAAGTGTAGAATTGCATAAAATAATAAGTGTAATAATCTTTAATCTACATAAAATGATAGTGTAGATTCTAGAAATAATTATATTAATTTGCACAAACAACAGTGTAAATTAATACGATTATTTCGGGATTATTTGAATTGATTATTGGATTTTGTTATTGATTGTTGTTATTACTTGTTTATTTACTTTGACACCATCCCGGTTATCACACTACAAGTTCCCTTTACTGTGTTTTGTTTTTTTGAATTGAAATGGAATCGGGTTGAAATGATAAATACCCAAATAAACATTGACTTAGGATAGAGAATTAAATAAAACCGATTGGTCAAATAATTCGATTTAAATAAATAAATAAGTTTTATTTGAATGAAATAATAAGGGTTTTAAATTGAAGTTTGAAATTTGAACTTTAATGAAATTTAAATGTTATTATTTAATAATTAACAAAGTGTTGATAAAAGAATGTTGTTTTAATTATTGAATTAAGTTTGAAATTATTTAATAATGAAGTTTTGAAATTATTTAATAATTAAATAAAATTGAATTCCTTAATAAGTGAAATTAAATTTCGTTAATAAGTGAAATTGAATTTCTTTAATAATTAAGTTTTGAAATTTTGTTAAATTGAACAAGTAAATAAGTGAATTTGAATTTCTTTAATAAGAAATAAAATGTGATTTATTGAAATTAATATAAGACTTGTAATTTAAAGAATTTAATTTGACGAATTTAATTTAATTAAATTTGCAAGTTTTGATATAATATAGGTATACTTAAATTGATTTAATGAATTGGAAGGTTAATGGAAATTATTTCGAAAGGATAAAATTACTTAATTTAAATGATTACTGAATGAATCCATCAATGAATCTAAATTGTTTTGAATGTTAATTAACTTAATTTAAATAATTATGCAATGAACTTATATATGAATTTAAATCGATATTTGGATTGTTTAAAAATTTTTGAGTTGAATTATAAAATTTTGAAATGGAAAAAATTTGGAAGATTTGAAACGTAAATTTTGGAAATTGATATAGAATGAGAAATGAAATGTTGGCCTTCGAATTCCAAGTGAAATTGAAATTGATTTAGTTTTGAAATTTATTAAATGACCAATCGGTATAATAATTGCGGAAGTTATTAAAGAGACCGAAATCGGTTAGGGACATACTCACTGTCTAAACCGAATACCATTTAATAACTATACGCGGAGTTTTATCCAGAATGAAGTGGTTGGAATGATGTACGTTGATGACTGAAGAAAGAGAACGATAATGGATGACCTTAACACTTGTGTCAAATTGGAAATGACTAAAACAGGAGCCGTGCCGGGCCAAATAGGGTTAGCTACCTCGAGCGAACACACTTCTTCGTAAACTACTCATTACTTGTTATTGATTGGTGCGCACCCTTGAATTGGGAGTGTTGTTTTGCGGTGTTGCGATCGTTGCGGCGATGCGTTCTCACCATTCCAGATCAGGCAAACGGTAGTTTCACTACCTTGGGTATTGCCTCATGTGCCTTGTCATACTTGTATCCCTATGCGCGACTACTACGATTTGTTTTTGTGTTATACCTATGGAGTACTCCCTGATAACCCACTAGTTTACGGTCGAGTTTACAGTGCTGTATAGACTATGATGCTTATATAAAATGTGTTAAGGGGGATAATGGTAACGCCTTAACGCTATTTTGATACTTTATCTTACTGATAGACATTATCTACTTAGCGTACACTATTACATACTAGATAGTTTAACGGATCCGGAAAGATGTTATTCCATTCATCTTTGAGTTATTGTTATTTCAAATTTGAACCGTATTATCTTGTATAAGAATATATGTCCTGACTCGAGTGTTTGTTTATGCTTATGCTCGGGTCAGCCTGAGGATTTCTGTTGCTGTGCTGCTTGGAAGCTGAAGACTTGAAGACTATCATTTTTCTTTATCTTTATCAGTATTGCTCCATTCTATTTTGATATTGTATCGGACATCTATGTATTTCTATTTCACTATTTGCTTGAGACATTGTTGTATTTACTTAGTAGCTTCATGAACTACTATTATGACATTGTTTTAATTCCGCTGCGTTATTCTAATATTGTATTTGTCTGTGATTCTATGATGATTCTCATTTATATACATATACTCCATTAATGATTTGTGTTTTGTACTATTTAAGTTGACGTGTGTGGATTATTGTCAATTTAAATGGTCCAAATATACGGGTTCTTACAAGAGGAAATTTGATCATCTTTCTATTTTTTTGTTAGTGGCGAGTGTGTTTTAAAAAGTGAAACAGAGAGGAAAATTCAGTTAGGTCAAAAATGCTACGTACAATTAATATAATAATCTCATCTAAGTTTTGAGCTCAAATGACTTGTATGAGGTATGTCACATGAAGGAACCTGTCAGTTTCATAGGAGGTGAATTAGGTAAATTTCAAAATATTCCCTATTTGGATCTTAATGGGCCAATGTAATTTTTTAACTAGCATTAGATCAAATTTATCTATGTATAGTAAAATAATATTTTACTTTATAATAGTCTATAATAATCGATTATTTGTATTCATTAATTTAATTTAATTTTTATTTGAATATATCATATATGTGTGTGTTGTGTGTGTATTCATAACATGACATGTAACAAAACGGTATATAAACATGCGTATGTGTATGACGATATTACATTTAGATATCGGGATTATGTATCTATTGTATTTACATACATATTATATTTGCATATACCTATGACAAGTTCATAAGCATATCATGAGTATAAATGCATGTGTTTCTACATATGTTTGAATATACTATAATATATGTATATGGCTTGTATATGCATATTAATAGTACCATACACACACACACACACACACACACACATATATATATATATATATATATATATTGTTTAGACACACACACAGAGATATATACATATATAAATTGCCATAAAACTAAGTTTATGTAAATAACAATCCAAGGACATTTAATGAAATAAATTCCAAGTTTAAATCCTTGATTAAATAAAATGTCTAACTGATTTGAAAGAAAAATGGAAAGTATTTCCACCCTTCTTTATTGTAAAATCCTAATTAAATTAGATCTAAATCATATATAATAACATGTAAATTACATAATTATTTATAGCCTAAAATGTGATAGAATATATGATATTACAGAAATTGCAACTTATATAAAATGATCAACAAATACATATATAAAAGGATAAATAAATCAACACACCATTGTATTAATATATAAATGTTATAACATAATGTGAAGTAATTACTACAATTGTTATTTTAATTCATTATTATTATCTGGATGCAAAAAACTTAGTATATAATAACGATAACTGTTATGTAATTTTAATCATCTAAAGGGCCGATAATTGCTTAAGTAATAATTTTGGTTGAAAATTGGATATGTCATACATACATATATAATAGTAACTAAATCATTTAATTAATATTAGGTTTAAGAAAATAATTTTCAAAGTCAATATTACTAAGATGATAAGTCGATGATACTTTTCTGAAATATATCTTAATTAATTGAGAATTAAAAAGGAAGGATATTTTTTGAAGATATTTTAGTAAGTTGAGAAAAATAAGGAAAGGTACATTGACGTTGTTACTCAAATGTGAAAATAAAAGAATGAACAAAGGTTGGAAGCTAGGAATAAACTAATGTAAAGAGTTCTAAACTTCTCTATTTATTATATTTAAAGAACATTTTGTCTTTATAAAGACTTACATTAACAACAAAATAATCTAAAACTAACTATTATGTGAACTATTATTCTGCAACTATTAAAAAAATAGAACAGTTCAACTAATAAACCACCAAAAGAGTAAGTAGGCTAGATTATCTCGACTGATTTTAAATCAATCTTTAACACCACTCCTTGATTCAAAATCATTGATGCCAAGCAATGATCTTAGTTGCTCATGTTTGTCCTTGATAACGCCTTAGTCAAAATATTTGTAGTTTGCTCCCTAGTGCTACAAAATTTTATTCTTATCCTTACATCTGCTACCTGATCTCTGATAAGTGATCTTAATGTCAAAATGGTTCCTTCTTCCACGATAAATTGGATTTTTGCTCATCAAGATTGGAGATTGATTATCGCAAAAGATATCAGTAGCTCCATCTTGCTTCTATCTAAAGTCTTTCATAATTCTTCTCAACCTAATTACTTGACAGGCTATTGAAGTGGTTGCCATGTATTCTTCCTCAAATGGAGACAAAGCAGTGGTTGCTTGTTTCTTTGAACTCCATGGTACAAATGTGATCTTAACTGAAAACATATCAAGTAGTGCTCTTTGTGTTGTCTATACAAACTGTCTAGTCACTGTCAGTCTAACCAATCAATGTAAAATCAATTACATGACCATACCAGATACTAAAATTTCTTATTCTAGCCAAATACCGTAGGATTCTTTTAGCTGTTCCAAGGTGATATTTTGATGGAGAATGAATCTCCAAGATAATATTTTGATGAAGAATGATTCAAATCTGGATGTTACTCCAACTGAATAAGCAATGACTGGCCTTGTGTGTGTTAACTAAATTAAATCACCAACTTGAGTTCTAAATAATTTCTCATCAATATGTTTGGTTCCATCATTAACCGGTAGCTTTTCATTCAAATTCATTAGTGTAGGACCAACGTTGCAATTCAGCATGCCAAATCTCTTCAATAGTCTGTTGCATACTTTTGTTGTGAGATAAAGATTTCTTCTACATGCTGATTTACTTCGATACCAAGATAATAATGTAGCATTCTCAAATCTGTTATCTTAAAACTTCTCTTCATATTCACATGAAAAACATCAATAAGCTCAACCGAAGAACCCATATAAACCGTATCATCTACATAAAGACAGACAAAGAGAACAATTTTACCTTTTCTCTTTTATACAACGTGGGTTTATTCTTTCTTCTTTTAAAACTTACTATAAAAAGTGAGAATCGATTCTGTCATACCATGCCCGTGGCGTTTTCTTAAATCAACAAAGAGCCCTTCTCAACTTGTACACCTGCATTTCTTTTACAGCCATAACAAAGCCCTCTAGTTGTGAAACATAAACCTCTTCCTCTATCTCACCATTAAAGAATGTTGATTTAACATCAAACTGGTATACAATCAGATTTCATTGAGCTACTAAGGATAAAAAAATTCTTATTGTCTCAAAACACACCATAGGAGAAAGTGTCTTCATAATTGATTCCTTACATGGAAGTAGTTTTCTATAACAAGTCGAGTGTTGTACTTCTGTATACTTCCGTTAGCATGAAATTTCATTCTAAAAATCCATTTTACTCCTATCACATTCTTATTTTCCATATGAGCCACCAGCTCCCATGTTTTATTTCTTTATATTGCAGATAACGCTTCATTCATAGCTCTTATCCATTCTTTCTTCTCTTTGGCTTCTTCTAAGGTGACTGTATTTCCCACACAAAGAGCATGAAGTTTTATAAATGTCCTTTAGTGACCTATAACTCCTATGGCAGTGTTGATTCATCCAATGAATTTGAATTATTGCTGATAGTTGAAGTGCCACTGCTAGTTGGAAAATTTAGAGAAGGTTGTTAGTCATCTTCTTGTTGTCTATTTTCTATAGGAATGTCCTTCAATGTATCCTTAAATGGATTCCCTATTTTCATCTTTATGCCAAAACCATCTCCCTTCTTTACTAAATACAACATTTCTATTGATAATGATTGTAACAACCAAAGATTCGATCACACTAAGATATAATATTTAATGGATTTTAAATATTAAAATATAAGTTTGATAACACAAATAATTTTATGTAAAATTTTAAGATATATTTTTACATAAAATAGAAACTTTTGCTTATAACGATAAAAGTGACAAAAGTCAGTTTTTCAGTAAAATTAAGTTTTAAAGGTTAAATAAATTATTTAATATTCAAAAGGCCAATTTATTTAACCATTAAAAATTAATTTTACTGAAAACTTACTTTTGTCACTTTTTCTGGTATAAGCAAAAGTTCTTATTTTTGTGTAGAAATATATCTTAAAATCTTACATAAAATTATTTGTGTTATATAAATTATATTTTAGCATTTAAAATTCATTAAATATTATATCTTACTGTGATCGAATCTTCGGTTGTTACAATGATCTTGCTACCAAGAGGATCATATAGTCTATACGCCTTTGTTTTAGTGTGCATGAACCAACAAAAATACATTTATTCCACATCTAACCTGTTTTGTTTATAGAATCATTTAAGCCATAAGCTATACATCCAAAGGTTCTTAAGTGGCTTACCAATGGCTTTCTTCCAGTCCATGCTTCATATGGTTTATGTGTAGAATTTGTTAGTGACAAATTCAGCAAATAGATAGCGGCCGCTACTGCTTAAACCAGAGCTTGTTAAGTAATATTTAACATGCAACATACTTCTTGCAATCTCAGCTACATCGATTCTTCCTTCCTGCTACTCCATTATGCTCCGGTGTTTATGGGCTGTGAATTCTCTTTGAATTTCATTCTCTTCATAGAATGAATTCAATTTATTGGAAGTGAATTCATCACCTCGATCTGATCTCAGTACCTTAATGTGTCTTCCACTCTTCTTCTCGACTTGTGCCTTGAATTTTTTTTAAAACTCAAACGCTTTTTATTTTCTTTACAATGACCGTACCTCTTGCAATGATGACATTGACTGACTTGATTACATTCTCTTCCATAACCACGATATCCTTCTCCTCCTCTTCTAGCAACTTGCTCAGACCCTTCAAATTAATTTGCAAATACTTTCTACGTAGAAGCCTCACCTTTTATGCGAAAGGCTTTTTCATCCCGCTGTTATAATGATCCGTTGATCCTTGATTCATGTGCTTGCAAGGAACCCATCAATTCATCAATGGAAAATACATCCAATCCTTTAATTCTTTAATAGCAGCAGCAACGTGATCAAATTTTGGAGACTAACTTTCTCATGGCTTTTGCAACAGCCACCTTGTCTTCACACTTCTCTTTAAACATACATGGTTAACTCATGATTGTTGACACACTCAAGAGAAACTCTTGAATAGAATCACCATCCCTCATTATTGCATTCGAAGTCCCTTCAAAGAGGCTGCAACTTCACTGTTATCATTTTACTGTCACTCTTGAAATCTATGTACAAAATCCACCATGCTTCTTTTGTAGGTGCAACATTCATAATTCATGGAAATATGTCTTCATGGTCAACTTGTTGAATAAAAAAGAGGGCCTTTGAATCTCTCTATTTGTTTTCTCTTAATCCATCAACATCACCCAGATATGGATATCCGTCTTCAACAAGTTCCCACAATTCCTATGACTTGAACAGGGTCTTCATCTTCACACTCCAAAATCAATATTTTCCTCCATTAAAAATTGGAGTAAGTGGTTGTGAAGAGGAAATGGAGTTTGCAGCAATAACTCTCAACCCCTGTTTTTCACTCAAACAAACACCCAAATACAAGATCAAACCTCGCTCTATACCACCTGTTGGAATTTGAACTCATTATGAAAGTAAAAGAGTGAATAAAGGTAAGAAGCTAGGAATAGACTAATGTAAAGAGTTCTAAACTTCTCAGTTTATTTTATTAAAAGAACCTTTTGTCTTTATAAAGATTTACATTAAAGAAAGTCCGAAACCGGCAACTACGTGAATTACTATTATTCTACAACTATTAAAAAATAAGAATGGTTTAACTAAGAAACTATCAATAGAGTAAGTAGGCTAGATTATCTCCAATGATTTTGAATCATCTCCAACATCACCTCTTGATTCAATACCATTGATGCCAAGCAAGGATCTTAAGTGCTCATGTTTGTCTTTGGTAGTGCCTTAGTCAAAATATCTTTAATCTGCTCCCTAGTGCTATTGTAACGATCCAAAATTTCAAACACTTCGTATTTAAATATCTGAACTATTTAAATATTTCAATCTTAGATTTAATGTTATTAAAATGATATAATAAGCTTGTTAACATCCTTTTAATCATAAGTAATGATGGTAAACTTGTTTGGAAGAAATATAAATATAATATAGTTTTTGAAGAAATATCGATAATATGACCGAAAATCATTTTATCAATAAACAACTTTTTAACCGTCAGAAGTTGTTCATATATTTTTTACATACACTTAATTACTTAGGAAATCAATAAAATGAAATAAATACATTTTACCATCTATAGAAATAAACTTTTTAGATGATGTCATGGGTGATTTCATCAAATATATTTTGAAAATGAGCTTTTAAGGAAAGACTTAACTTTTGAGCAAAAATGTAAAGGTGTGAAGGTAGCATGTGAGAGGGAGGCTCCATTGTGACCTTTCATGGAAGGTAGAAGGTGGTAATGACCTCTT
The DNA here is from genome assembly GCA_030737815.1 of Allium fistulosum. NCBI lineage: Eukaryota > Viridiplantae > Streptophyta > Magnoliopsida > Asparagales > Amaryllidaceae > Allium > Allium fistulosum. The sequence goes on along the minus strand of CM060904.1, from coordinate 168,659,443 downwards.
TCACAAACCTATAAATGCACCTTAAGGTGAGAAGTAAATCACAAATTCACAAAAGCATGAAATGAAGTAAGAGAATAAAAATGGTGGAAGTGCTTAAGCACTAATCCATTAATTCTTCTCTAAATTTTTCAAAAGTCCAAACCAAATCAACTCCAATCTCTTCCAAACTTTCAACAACACCTTAAAACACCTTAGGAAGCTTAGATCTAAAGTCAAAGTGGAAGGAAAGTAAAGCAGAATGTGGGATCTTGGATGGGTCATGAGCAATGGAAGAGGAGGCGAGGTGTTGCCTTGGTTTGAAAGTGCTAAATGTTGAATTTTTAGGCTTTTGGCAATGGTAGGAGGTGGTTCCTGGATTCTTGTGGCTTTTTACTTGAGCTTAGCTAGTATCTAAGTCAGTTATCTCACTATATTTAATTATATATATTGTGTGTACATATATTATGTTTGAAATATAAAGTTAAAGTGACATTAACCAATTAAAGTAATAAACTTTGGACTCTTCTTTCTTTTGAAAGAAAATGAAAACTTTACATTGTATAACTTCATTTCTATTACCCTCTTGAACACGTGGCATGGCCTTGACTTGATGTTCAAATTGTTATTTGACTTGTGTGTTGAATTGAAGTATGTTTGAAAGTGTTTGAAGCGAGAATGGTCGTTATAAGTGCACTTCGATATCCCTTAAATTTAACATGTGTAAATTGGATATTTATTATCTTAACTTGGGAATATTTGATTTAGTTGTACATTATACATATTTTGGTGTATTGTATGATAAAGAAATGGTTTGGAAAGTTATAGGAATTGTGAAAAAAAGTTGTGAAAGTTAGAACAAAAAGGTGGTTATAAATAAACTTTGTAAATATAGCCTGTTTTCGAGAATTTTTATAAGTAAATTGGAAGGTAAATACTTAGGGTCCTAAGGGATTTATTTTCATGGTTTTTAAGTAACCTAAGGTAAATACTTACTATAAATTTTCATGTCTTAAATCATTTTTTAAATGGTTCAAACTAGTTACAAAGATTGTGCTTTGCAATGTTGTTCTTTAACAAAGACTTTTAACAACATTTATAAATGCTGTAGTAAGTTGCTTAAGGATTCAAGTGTTTAAAAATGATATTTAAATTTTATATTTTTCTCTAATCTTTAAAGAGGTATTTTCTAACCTATTTTGAAGTGTTTTTAAACTTGGTTTTAAGTTTAAATATATTTTTAATAATTATACATGTATTTCCAAAATAAATAGGTTTATAATATAAAACATGTTTTTCAACAAATTATAAATTAGTTATTTTTTGGTAATATTTTACATAGATATTCAAAACCTATTTAATTTTTTTAAGAGTATTTATATAAGTTTTGAAAAAGGAAATTGACTATGCTTAACACTAAAAGCCAACGAGGTATACTTCTTTATTTGTGAGAGTTAAGATTGATGTCGAGTAAGTATATGAGCAACAGAGCTCTAACCTACCAGCTTCCCTCTTGACCGAGGAATAGTTATGTTGGAATGTCGAAGATATTTAATCTCGTTCTTTACTCATTTGTTTGAAAAGTAATTAACTTTGCTTAATGGTAAAAGCCGACGAAGTAGGCTTATCTATTTGTGAGAGTTAAGGTTGATGTCGAATAGGGATATGAGCAATAGAGTTCTAACCTACCGATTTCCCTCTTAGCCGAGAAAAAGTTAAGTCAAGAATGTCGAAAACGGGTTAATCATATTGTTTTCTTACTCGTTTATGAAAGTCATAGATTACTATACTTAATACTAAAATCCAATGAGGTAGATTTATCTATTTGTGAGATTCAAGAATGAAGTGTCTAGGCAACACTTTGATACAACCTGTGCTCTAACTTACCTAGCTTCATTCTGGACAAGTAATAGTCAAGTTGGAATGTCGGAAAAGAGTTAAGTATACGAATTATGATTTCTATAAGCGATCATTTTTAACTAGATAGTCACTTAGTCGACTATTGAACTTAACCAAATATTATCTTAGATCTTTAAAAGTATGTTTTTAAAGATAATACAAGTATGAAATGGTTTTGACTTTGTTGTGACAATGTGTTAATTACATTCATCTTTAATCCTTTTTTATTATACTTATGAATGTAAATAGATCTTCAAAAAGAATGTTTTAAAGATAAGCTTAAGTGAAATGGTTTTGGGTTTGTTGTGACAATGTTTAAGTAACATTAGTCTTAAACCTTTTTAAATGGGTTTGTGAAAGTACTTAGATCTCTAGAATGGATATTTTGGAGGAAATTATAAGTAAGGAACCTTTTGGAAAAAGATAGAAAAAGCAAAGGCTTAAATTAAGAAATCTTATTAATGATTTGTGAATATACTTATACCATTTGAGATAAGTATATGAATATTTTTTTAAATATTGAAAATAGTACATTGAATAGTAGAAATTGATAAAAGATGTTTTATTAGATAAAAGAAGTTTTACTGATAAAAGATGTTTTATGTGACTTAATCGTGCTTTATATGATTTGATCGTGCTATGTATGTTTAGTTGTTTATAGAAAGCATTTAGTCATATATTTGCACTAAAAATCGATGAAATAAGCTTGTCTATAAAAGTGACCAAGGATCGTGCAATATGGAATATTAAATAAACTACCTACTTATACAGAATGTAAACGTATAAGTAAAGTAATAAAGTAAATGGCACCGGAGATTTTTATACTGTTTCGAACTTCCCATTCTACATCAAGTTCCAGACTCCTTCTAGAATTTAACTATCAACCGTCACTTAACCCAGAGGTACAGGTATTACATCATTTGAGCAACCGAATAAGACATCAACCGCCTAAGCAACATAATAGGACTTCAACCGCTTGAGAAACCGAACATGACTTCATTAATACAGAAAATTATCTAACTGAATGTGCTCTTTTAATATCATGAATAAGTCTTTAGAGTACACCTGTAACGACCCCGAATTTTTATATATATTTAAATCAATAATTAATTGAATTTTTGAATTAAAATTGTGAAATTAATTAATAAAGTGATGCGAGTTTCCCCGAGTTCAAATAAAAATGTGTTAAATTATTTGAATTTAAAATCTTATATAAATGGTTTGAAAAATAAATATAAAAGTATATACATTGACACAAGTATGAAATAAATAAATAAGTGAATTTTTAATTTATTATTGATGGTTAATATATAAAATAAATAAAAGACAATAAATAAGAATAATAATAAAATATTTGAGTTAGAAATAAAAATACAAAATTATATAAGATAAACGATAAAAATATCAAGTAAATACATTTTCTAAACTTTAACAACTAATTAAAAATAGAAATCATCTATATTACAAGATAATAAGAAATAAATAAAATATAAGATATAACAATATAAAGTAAATATATATATCTTAATCTTATGTTAATAAATCAATACAAAATAATATAAATTGAAGGAAACAAACAAAAATAATAAAAGAAAATAAAATAAATATCTTAAAATTTTGGTTATGTAAACTATAAAATATAAATAAACACATTAAACAAATTTGTTAAAATTCAAACGACACATTAACTAAAATCCTAACATCATGTTAAAAAGTCAATACAAAGTGATAGTACAAAGCAAGCTAGGCAAACAAAATGTATATTAAAGTGTAAACTTGTAAAATAAGGCAAGCTTAATAAATGCAAGTATCTTTAGCCATTAAAACTAGATCGTACCAGCCACCAAAACATTATCATATCAGTCGAAGTCAAGTATTGCAAATGAAGATGATATCTATTCAAGTTTGAACAAATATATTTAAGTACAAAGACAAGTATATAGGCTGCAAAAGGAAACAATATGATAAATATAGTTAAATTTGAACAAATAATAGATATAAGAATGAAACAAAAGAAAAATAAGTATGTGGATTGTACAAAACAATTAATGAAGCCATCACAACACAATCCATCAACCGAAATCTTGTTTAATCAAACAAAGAAAAATATATCTCTGGTCTGATATTGTACAAACAAGAATTATATCACCCTGTACACTTCTTCTATATATCAACTTCTCTCATTACAAATTTGTTCATTTTAGCTGAGAAAAACTGAAGAAAACATCACTTGAAACTTAAACAAAAATTCAACTCAAACAATACATGATATTCAGACAAACCAAAGATCAAAAGCTCCAGCTTTCAATACAAAACCTGGTGTATATATATATGTGAGTTTCTGTTCTTCTTCTAAAATCACGGTGAGTAACTCTAATTTTCTTTTAAAACTTTAAGTATCTGAAAGTTTTGCATGTTAACTTTTGAAAGAAAGTATGTTTGTGTGTATATATATATGTGAGTTTCTGTATATACATATGGATGTATAGATATGTGTGCATGCCTATTATCTGTTGTGACGACCGCCCATGACCCCTGCACTGAACCTGGAAATAGTGCGTTGTAAAGTGTGCCAGGCAGCCATGGACGACCATCAAGGTAAATTAAAACAGTAGAATCTATCGTATTACTCACAGCGCATGGATAAAATACAATAGAGAATATATATAGTGAAGCTTCACAAAATAGAATCTCATCAATTAAGCTTCATAATAGTTGAATACAAACATCTGAATAGTCAATACATCAAGCCTCACTACATATCACTCAGAGAATTATACAAGCAGTGGAACATCCAATACATAAAGTAAGAAAATAATATGCAAGCCTCCATCTCGTCTTCGTCATCAACATCGTTGGAAACTAAGAACAACACCTGTCACCTGCTACCTAGTATGCCCATCCCAAAGTGGATGAACAACCCAAGGTAATAAGAGTTGAACATAAAACCTTGAGTCAGACAACAGTCTTAGTGAGCGTTAAATTAACTAACAACATACCGAAAGAGCATAAAGGAAAAAGGAATAGGAATCCAACCCTCCCACTCCACCTCTTTCTACAGTGATAGCCCCCAGACACACTAAGCAGAAATAAACATAGCAAAGCAGACATTTAAAGTAAAGCAATTATCACTCGAGTCAAGGTCGATGTTTTCCAAGCACAAACCCTCAAGGCCTAAACCAAGATCAGATAAGCACCCAGAAAATATCGTTCTTGAGACCGAATGACGATACAACCAAACATCCATGACTCTGGCTATCACTGTTATCATTGATTCGATACCACCGTTAATTGAATGACCGGCACATTCTTTCAGCCGTTCGTCAAGGGCCAATGGTAACCCCGGCTCTAGACAGAACTCTGCATGTCGTCGCAGCCCGTGCCTAGGACTATCGAATTTGCCTAGAGTACTCGACCACCAACTGTAGTCTTTTGGGAATATCGAATCTGCCCAGCATACTCTTGCTTTGAGCCTGCTAGAACCTTCAACAATGATGAAATCTCAGCCTTCTAGTCATCCTCCTCGACGACTATTCTCATACTAGCTCAAGCGCCTCTCGAGCCAACCATTATCCTCAAACTCGAACCCTTTCACCGAGTTACCAACATGCTTGGAATGATCCCGTCTGGATTAAACCAAGGCTATCTCACATCATGCCTCGCTTCATCTCATCATAGCAAAAGCCTCATCTCAACATCATCATCAAATCTATCCATATGAGCTTCATCAACCACTACATATGCCACGAGCAGCTTTTCCAATTCAAGAGCCTTTCCCTTAGCTTTTGAATCATCTTCGACCATCTTGTCTGAATCTAACAACTAATCAACTAATTTATAACAATCAATCAAATCAATCATTAATCCAAGTAATCAATCATGCAAACAAGATCTAAAAGCAATTATAACTAAAATTGGCAATTTTGTAAATAAAGAGTCTAAATCTAACAAGCATGAAACATGGGTAATATCTCTACAACTTGATGAATGAACTTGCATAGATTAACATATAGTAAAATGGATGTCAAATCATCATAAACAATGGATCTATACTTAAGTTTACGAAAATGCATGAAATCACTATTTTAAACACATAATCAAGCCACCAATCCGATATACTCCTTTGGATCCGTGTGAGAGATAACCACCACTCACCAAATCACCTAAACACTACAAAAGCAACACACTTCAGATCTGGACAGCGAAGAATCTAACTTGATCCGCCAAAATTCCGCTTCAAACGATGAAATTCCTCTTTGAAGGATGAAGATCTTCAATCTAAGCTCTTGGATCTTCGATTTGATCTTCGATTTGGATGGAAGGAATCACAAGATTAGTGTGGAGAAAAGAAGTGAAGAAGTGTAGAACTCGAGCTCTCAAAATGGCAGCACTTCGTCGCTTCAAAATCCCAATCCCAAAAAGTGAGGTAGAACCGTGTATTTATAGGCTGAATTCTTAGGTCGTCCGCTCCTTAAGCCGTCCACGACTTATGAAAACCCACGACCTACGACTCATAAAAACTTACGACCTAAAACCCCACGACTTAAGACCTACGACTTAACACTCACGAGCCTATGCGCATCCACGACCTAACGGTTCAACAACCTAAGCCATAACACACGTGCGCGACTTACGACCTAACAGAGATGCGACTTAACGACTCAACAGATCTTCCGACCTACGACTTATCGACTTAACAAAATGAGTCCTCACGCGACTTAACAGCTCACGACCTAACACCTTTAGGTCGTCTAATGACCTAACTAAACACGCCATAGCAACTCAACGACTTAACTCCTCAACTCGTCCACGACTTAACTACACACACATGGTCTTATGACCTAAACTTCAACGACTTATCCCATATTCCTTAAGTCGTTAACCCCGCTTAATCCCCTAGGTTGTTAACTCCCCTAATCTGCTAACTCTTAAGTCGCCACTTCCCTTAAGTCGCCAATTCCTTAAGTCGGTCAATTCCTTAAGTCGCCAACTACTACCACCAACTTCCTTAGGTCGCCAACTCCCATAAGTCGCTCCACGACCTATCCTTCTTCACGACCTAAGTCCCAACACGACCTAACTACCACACGACTTAAGCTTCGAACGACTTAACAATACTATCAATCTAATGACAACAGTTTTACGATGTTTCGATCCGTAAAAATACGGGTCGTTACATTCTCTCCCCCTTAGGAATTTCGCCCCTGAAATTCCAAACAAACACAAGCAATCAAAAACTATTCTGCATGCCTACCATCCATAGCAATCAACAAACCATGCGTCCAATTCTAGCCTAGCATGCAGAATTCTAAAACTAGAACAAGTTACAATGTCGTGAGATGACACGACACCTTATGGCCATACCTTGAAGAGTTCAGGATGAGCTGCCTTCATCCTCTCTTCCACCTCCCATGTACAGTTGTTAACATCATCACTCCATTGTACCTTGAGCAACCTAACTACCTTCCTCCTAAGCTGTTTCGTGTCAGTTTCTATAACACGAAGCGGCTTACGAGGTCTCTTATCGACTAGGTCAACCTCTAAATCTTCACAGCTATCAGCAGAAACCACTGTATTCGAGTCATGCACATACTTCCATAGATACGATACATGAAAAACATTGTGCACACCCGACATCTTTTTTGGTAACTCCAATTTATAGGCGAGCTTTCCAATTCGCTCGATGATCGGGAATGGTCCAACAAATCTCGGAGTCAATTTTCCTTTCCCCCCGAATCGAATAACATTCTTTAGTGGAGAAATCTTCACAAAAACCATATCACCTACGTCGAATTCCAAATCCTTACGACGCTTATCGGCATAACTTTTCTGTCGGTCTTGGGCTGCCTTCATTCGTTGCCGAATGATCTCTATGCAATCCGAAGTCTGTCGAATCATTTCTGTCCCAAGTATCAGCTTTTCTCCTGCTTCTAACCAACATGTCGGAGAGTTACACGGTCTTCCATACAATGCTTCATACGGTGCCATACCAATGCTTGACTGGTAACTGTTATTATACGAAAATTCCACCAAATGAAGATGATCTTCCCATGATCCTCCGAAATCCAAAACACATGCTCTAAGGAGATCTTCCAAAACTCGGTTGACTCTCTCGGTCTGACCATCTGTTTGAGGGTGATAAGCTGTACTCAAACACAACTCGGTTCCCAAAACTTCCTGGAAGCTCTTCCAAAATCCACTAGTGAACAATGGGTCTCGATCACTCACTATACTCTTCGGAATACCATGAAATCGAACTATCCATTTAACATACAGCTCAGCCAACTTTGATGCAGTCCTGGTTGATCGAACAGGAATGAATCTTGCACTCTTAGTCAAACGATCTACGATGACCCAAATCCCTTCATTTCCCGTTCTTGTTCTAGGTAGTCCATCGATAAAATCCATCGATATTTGCTCCCACTTCTATGTAGGAACTTCTAATGGCTGAAGTAATCCACTGGGCTTCTTTTGCTCAGCTTTTACCAACTGGCAGTTCATGCACTTGGAAATAAAATTTCCAACATCCTTCTTCATACCTTCCCAGTAAAAAGTTCTCTTCATATCCCGATACATCTTATTTCCACCTGGATGAATTGTCAACTTCGAGTGATGACTTTCCTTTAGAACTTCATCTCTCAATTCATCTATATCGGGAACAACTAGTCGTCCTTGCTTCCGAAGCCAACCCTCTCGATCGACCTCGAATCCTTGATCCTTTTCTGGGTCCAATCCAGATTCCAAATCACGGATAATCTTGACAAGCTTATCGTCTTGGTTTTGGCTCTCGCCAATTCTTTCCACAAGAGTCGGTCTTATCGATAAGTTTGCCAACATCTCAGGTTCCAATTCACATTTGGGCCTGCAGTCAAATCCAGCTAAATACTCGAGACTCTTCCATTCTGAAAACATGGCTCCTAATCCTGCATGTCTTCGACTTAACGCATCTGCCACTGCGTTACCCTTTCCCAGAGTATAGGCTATACTAAAATCATATGATGCCAAAAACTCTAGCCATCGTTGCTGCCTAAGATTCAAATCCTTTTGGGAGAAAAGATACTTCAACGACTTATGATCTGTAAACAACTCGAATCGAACTCCCAATAGATAATGTCTCCACATCTTCAGAGCAAAAACAATCGCCGCTAACTCCAAATCATGAGTCGGATAATTCCTTTCATGCGGCTTCAGTTGTCGACTTGCATACATAACAACTTTACCCTTCTGCATCAGCACTGCTCCAAGTCCAGTACCACATGCGTCGGTGTAAACCACCATCTCATCATTTCCACTTGGAATAGTCAAAACAGGAGCACTTGTCAGTCGCTCTTTCAGGATTCCGAAAGCTTGCTCACACTTAGCATCCTATCTGAATACTTGGTTCTTTTTCGTCAATCCTGTTAATGGTGCAGCCACCTTGGAAAAGTCTTTGATAAATCGACGATAATATCCTGCTAATCCAAGAAAACTTCTCACATCAAATGCATTCTTAGGTCTAACCCAATCCTGGATTGCTACCACCTTAGCGGGATCAACCACTATTCCATTTCCAGAGATAATATGGCCTAAGAACCTCACTTCACTCTTCCAAAAGTGACACTTTGAAAACTTAGCCTTCAGCTGATGTTTCCGTAAGATTTCCAAAACAATACGCAAGTGCGTCTTGTGCTCTTCTTCAGTTCTGGAATAAATCAAAATATCATCCACGAACACTAGTACGAACTTGTTCAACTGATCTCTGAACACTCTATTCATAAGATCCACAAAATATGCTGGTGCATTGGTCAATCCAAACGGCATTACCAGCCACTCAAAGAAACCGGACGGTGTCCTGAAAGCAGTCTTCGGCACACTATCCTTTGCCACTCTCAACTTGTGAAATCCCGTTGCCAAATCCATCTGAGAAAACACCTTGGCTTCGTGAAGCTGATCAAACAAGTCATCTATTCTCGGCAATGGATACTTGTTCTTCTTAGTTACTTTATTTAGCTCACGATAATCCACACACAACCTCAACGATCCATCCGCTTTGGTTACAAACACAACCGGTGCACCCCATTCGGACACATACGCCGAATGAATCCTTTCTGTAAAAGATCATCAACTTGCACCCTCAACTCTTGATGTTCCCTAGGCGCCATCCGCCTAAGAGGCATCACAACAGGTCTGGCTCCTTCAACTAAATTGATACGAAACTCGATCTCCCTATGCGGCGGTAACCCTTTGACCTCATCAAAGACATCCTCAAATCCATTAGCGATTGGCACCGATGACAGTCCATCCCGTGGATCAACCAGCGAATACATGAAGCTCATGAAGACGCCTTCCTCATGCTTACATCGTATCACAACCTTTCGCCCTTCCACATTCTCGACTGTCACCTCTAACCTTTCACAATCAACCTTTGCCGCATACTTCCTAAGCCAGTCCATACCCAAAATAATTCTGAACCCCGCAAAGTTCAGAACAAAACAATCACAAACAAAAGAGCAATCATGACTCGATACAACCAAACCACGGCATAGCATACATAGACAAGACGATGCCCAACTGGATTAGTCACAACCAATGGCCTATCAACGATATCCGGTTCTAAACCCAACCGGCCTATAAGTTCATTACAAACAAAAGAATGCGACGCCCCAGTATCGAATAACACTCTAACTGGAACACTACATATGGAAAGAGTACCTTGAACCACCACACTCTTTCCTTTCTCTTCAGCGGTAGGAGCTTTTGAAGATGATGGAACAGCCCCCAAAGCATAAGCTTGCACAATCTGCTTGTCCTTCCGCGGTTCTGGACAATTCTTCTTGATATGCCCCGGCTTGTCACAGTTGTGGCATTTCACCGACACCTTTGGATTCTTGCAATCTCTGGAGAAATAGCCCTTCTGCTGACAATTGTAGCAGGTCACTTCGCCCTTTGACTTCTTCTGGCCATCCTTACCCTTCTGCTGCTGCTGCTTCCTCTTCTTGTTTCCACCCTGCTGTGGTTTAGACTCTTCCTTGGTCACAGCAACAACAGATCCTTCTTTAGGAAACAGATTCTCATGCCTGAGAGCCTTCTCTACAAGCTTCTCAAATGGATCGTCCAAATGATCCACCAACTGCCTCCCAAGATAACTGTCCAAGCCTGTCACAAACTTCTCGTTCTTCTGATAAGGAGATTCAATATACGACCGGGCATACTTGGACAAGGCTTCAAACTCAGAAACATACTCAAGAACTGGTCTTCCACCTTGCTTAAGCTCCAAAAACTTCTTGAATAGAACAGATTTCTGAGCTGTAAAAATGAACTTAGCTTCAAATCTGGCTTGGAATTGCACCCAAGTAATTTCTTCCTCCGGAGTGTCAATGGTGATAGAGTTCCACCAGTCAGAAGCTCTTCCTTGAAGCTGTCTTGATGCGAGCTTCCTTTTAGTTGCATCCTCGATTCCCAAATCACCAAAGATTCTTCTACAAGCATCTATCCATCTCTGGACTTCAATGGTTGGCTCTGTTCCCAAGAAAACTTTTCCTCCAAGAGCAGTATAGTCTTTACATAGCTTAGCAAAATCCACCGGTCTTGGAGCTTGAACTTGAACTCCAACATCAACTGCTGGCCCCGAAGCTGGCATCCTTCTCATGATCGAAGTCATCATGGCCTCGAACATAGCAGCATAATCAGCAGCCCCCTCAGTAGCACGGCCTTCCCTAACAGCTGGTCTCCCTCTTCGACTCATCCTTAATATCTATAAAAAGGAATGATTAATACACCTTGAGAAACAACTGCATAAAGGACTCAAATCCTTCTAAGCTACTATAATATAAATAGTAATCATCCATCAAAATACAGTTACGTCTCTCATACGTAGTTACGTCAGCGAGCGTTGGGTAAAATCGATTAACCAATGCTCTGATACCAAATGTGATGACCGCCCATGACCCCTGCACTGAACATGGAAATAGTGCGCTGTAAAGTGTGCCAGGCAGCCATGGACGACCGTCAAGGTAAATTAAAAAGTAGAATATATCGTATTACTCATAGCGCATGGATAAAATACAATAGAGAATATATATAGTGAAGCTTCACAAAATAGAATCTCATCAGTTAAGCTTCATAATAGTTGAATACAAACATCTGAATAGTCAATACATCAAGCCTCACTACATATCACTCAGAGAATTATACAAGCAGCGAAACATCCAGTACATATAGTAAGAAAATAATATGCAAGCCTCCAGCTCGTCTTCGTCATCAGCATCGTTGGAAACTAAGAACAGCACTTGTCACCTGCTACCTAGTCTGCCCATCCCAAAGTGGATAAATAGCCCAAGGTAATAAGAGTTGAACATAAAACCTTGAGTCAGACAACAGTCTTAGTGAGCGGTAAATTAACTAACAACATACCGAAAGAGCATAAAGGAAAAAGGAATAGGAATCCAACCCTCCCACTCCACCTCTTTCTACAGTGATAGCCCCAGACACACTAAGCAGAAATAAACATAGCAAAGCAGACATTTAAAGTAAAGCAATTATCACTCGAGTCAAGGTCGATGTTTTCCAAGCACAAACCCCCAAGGCCTAAACCAAGATAAGATAAGCACCCAGAAAATATCGCTCTTGAGACCGAATGACGATACAACCAAACATCCATGACTTTGGCTATCACTGTTATCATTGCTTCGATACCACCGTTAATTGAATGACCGGCACATTCTTTCAGCCATCCGTCAAGGGCCAATGGTAACCTCTGTTCTAGACAAAACTCCGCACGTCGTCGCAGCCCGTGCCTAGGACTATCGAATCTGCCCAGAGTACTCGACCACCAACTGTAATCTTTTGGGACTATCGAATCTGTCCAGCGTACTCTTGCTTTGAGCCTGCTAGAACCTTCAACGACGATGAAATCTCAGCCTTCTAGTCATCCTCCTCGACGACTATTCTCATACTAGCTCAAGCACCTCTCGAGCCAACCATTATCCTCAAACTCGAACCCTTTCACCGAGTTACCAACATGCTTGGAATGATCCCGTCTGGATTAAACCAAGGCTATCTCACATCATGCCTCGCTTCATCTCATCATAGCAAAAGCCTCATCTGAACATCATCATCAAATCTATCCATATGAGCTTCATCAACCACCACATATGCCACGAGCAGCTTTTCCAATTCAAGAGCCTTTCCCTTAGCTTTTGAATCATCTTCGACCATCTTGTCTGAATCTAACAACTAATCAACTAATTTATAACAATCAATCAAATCAATCATTAATCTAAGTAATCAATCATGCAAACAAGATCTAAAAGCAATTATAACTAAAAATGGCAATTTTGTAAATAAAGAGTCCAAATTTAACAAGCATGAAACATGGGTAATATCTCTATAACTTGATGAATGAACTTGCATAGATTAACATATAGTGAAATGGATGTCAAATCATCATGAACAATGGATCTATACTTAAGTTTATGAAAATGAATGAAATCACTATTTTAAACACATAATCAAGCCACCAATTCGATATACTCCTTTGGATCCGTGTGAGAGATAACCACCACTCACCAAATCACCTAAACACTACAAAAGCAACACACTTCAGATCTGGACAGCGAAGAATCTAACTTGATCCGCCAAAATTCCGCTTCAAACGATGAAATTCCTCTTTGAAGGATGAAGATCTTCAATCTAAGCTCTTGGATCTTCGATTTGGATGGAAGGAATCACAAGATTAGTGTGGAGAAAAGAAGTGAAGAAGTGTAGAACTCGAGCTCTCAAAATGGCAGCACTTCGTCGCTTCAAAATCCCGATCCCAAAAAGTGAGGTAGAACCGTGTATTTATAGGCTGAATTCTTAGGTCGTCCGCTCCTTAAGTCGTCCACGACTTATGAAAACCAACGACCTACGACTCATAAAAACTTACGACCTAAAACCCCACGACTTAAGACCTACGACTTAACACTCACGAGCCTATGCGCATCCACGACCTAACGGTTCAACAACCTAAGCCGTAACACACGTGCGCGACTTACGACCTAACAGAGATGCGACTTAACGACTCAACAGATCTTCCGACCTACGACTTATCGACTTAACAAAATGAGTCCTCACGCGACTTAACAGCTCACGACCTAACACCTTTAGGTCGTCTAATGACCTAACTAAACACGCCATAGCAACTCAACGACTTAACTCCTCAACTCGTCCACGACTTAACTACACACACAGGGTCTTACGACCTAAACTTCAACGACTTATCCCATATTCCTTAAGTCGTTAACCCCGCTTAACCCCCTAGGTCGTTAACTCCCCTAAGCTGCTAACTCTTAAGTCGCCGCTTCCCTTAAGTCGCCAATTCCTTAAGTCGGTCAATTCCTTAAGTCGCCAACTACTACCACCAACTTCCTTAGGTCGCCAACTCCCTTTAGTCGCTCCACGACCTATCCTTCTTCACGACCTAAGTCCCAACACGACCTAACTACCACACGACTTAATCTTCGAATGACTTAACAATACTATCAATCTAATGACAACGGTTTTACGATGTTTCGATCCGTAAAAATACGGGTCGTTACATCTGTGACCTCTCTGTTCTTTGTTTTCAAGTTTAGATTTTAATCAAAATTCATTATCTCCTTATCTGATCTCTGTTAGAACTTAGGCTATAAACAAAAGTTGTTTGTTTCATCATAAATTAAAGTTTAAAATTTGATTTAGGTTAAAATGAATGTGGAAGTGTTCTGAAAAATAAGAAGAACAGTGGAAACTTGATTTTATCAAAAATTCCAATATGATTAAATTGTAGTTTCAAGTTTGTAATCTATTGTATCTTTGAAAACTAGGATTTTTAAAATAAAAATCAAATTTTTTAGTTAAGTATCGAATGTGCATTTTGAAGTTGACCTGAAAATGGTTTTTGGTCAAACGGCGGTGGTCGGAGGCATTCGAGAGGCTGGGGTTCCTCGTGAGGGTGTAGGAGCTTACAGTGGGGTTGGAAAAAATGGCTGGAGTTGTTCCAGCTCGTTGAGGTGATGGTGGCGAGGAGATTTAATTTCTAAACCTAGTTTGGGTTGTGATCGGGAATTTGATCGGGGTGGCTTCGATCATGCATCGAGTTGCATGCGATTTTGGGTGATGGAAGTAGGTACGTTGTCGAAGACGTGGCCGAAGTGGTTGATGTTCCAGTGGTCGGAGACGTGTGGGCGAGGTTGTTTCCAGGTTTGGAGTGGTGTTTCTTGTTCGTTTCCAGGTTCGAACAACTTGATTTTGATTTTGCGCAGGTGAAGGAGTTTGGATGATCGGATGTTGTTGCGTGGATGTTGGCTGATGTGATGAAGCCATCTGAGGTGACTGGAGTTGGTCGGCGATCACGTGCACGTGCACGGTGCCATGATCTAGAATTTTTGAAGAAGGGTGTGTGTAGGGATCGAACGCGAGTTTTCTCGGGTTGTTCGAGTATTTTACTCAAAGTAGGTAGCTTTTTGACTCGAAGCAGTTTTAGTTGCCTCGGGTTAGCTTGTTTGTTACAGGTTTTATTAAAACTGTCTGAAAATTTAAATTTAAGCAAATTTAAATAAATTTAAATTTGTAAGCTAGATGTAAATAAAGTATAAATCTAGTATGAAGTATAGATTCAAATAAACTTTGAATCTTAAAGTTTTAAATAATTAAATATGGGTTTTAGGTTTTTAAACCTGTAGTTTTTCAGATTCTAAAATTTTAATTTAAAATCTGAAAACAGAATTTAAACGGTGGTTTAAATTCAAAGTTTAAAACTATAGATTCAAATGAAACTTTTGAATCTTAAGGTTTTAAAATGAATTTAGATTTTTAAATCAAGAATATAAAATCAAGGTTTTAAATCAAAGTTTTAAATCAAAGGTTTAAAATAAATGTTTAATCTAATGGATTCAAGTCTACTTTGAATCCAAATCTGGAAATTTAAATCAGTTTTTAAATCTTAATGTTTTTTAAACAAGTTTAAATTTAATAGCTTTTAAAAGTATATTTGTTTCAAACAAATGTTTAACTTGATTTTTGATAAAATTCTTTATAAAAGGTTTCCTTTAATATTTGAATGAAAAGTTATGAAGTGTTTAACTTAAATTTGGAAGTTAAATAATCAATTTATTTTAAAGCTTGATTTCTTTTAATAAAATTAAGTAATTTAGTTTAAACCCTTTTCTTATATAAGTATCTTATATAAGTAATGAATGTTCTTTGCATTTATTTTTAGGTTTATA
This sequence comes from Allium fistulosum, assembly GCA_030737815.1. Taxonomy (NCBI): domain Eukaryota; kingdom Viridiplantae; phylum Streptophyta; class Magnoliopsida; order Asparagales; family Amaryllidaceae; genus Allium; species Allium fistulosum. Next base: position 168,643,343 of record CM060904.1, on the reverse strand, counting down.
AATTTATTTAAATTTGGATAAATGTTTAAATGGTTAAACATTTTGAATCTTAAATTCAAAATGGAATTTGAATTTAGAGGTGTAATGTTTGAATACACTTGAATGTTAATGGAGTCATTAATAAAGTAAATGAATTATCTTAGAAGTAATTAAGATAATAAAAGAATTTAATTTATAAGAGAATTAAGGAATGACTTATTTATTTAATTTATAAATTAATGATTTAGATTAATTTAAAATTAGAGATTAATTAGAAGTGATTAAGAAAATTTTATTAGTTAATGAAGAAAATTAACTAAGGATTATTAAGTATTGATTAAGGTGATTAATTTTAATAATTAATTAGATTAATTAATTTAGATAATCAATTATAAATTGTTTAAATTGTTGATTACTTAAAAAAAGTAATTAAGGGGTTAATTAATTATGTAATTGGGTTAGAGGTTAATTTAAATGATATGATTAATTAAGAAAAATTTATTAATTAAGAATAATTAATTAAGGTGATTGATAAATTAATTTATACCAAATGATTTATAATTAATAAATCAGAATTGGATCATTAATTCAGAAGTAATTAATTAAATTCGAAATAAATTGAATTAATTAGGATTAAATAATTAATTAATCCTGCTTATAAATGATTGTTGAATCCTTGACCTTAATTATGAATGATTTTATTGTATGAGATGCCTTGAATTGATTGTCCTATCTGATCTGTGATATTTTGTTCGGTGGATTGAACTGTGTATAAATTATTCATTTATTTGTGATACATTTGTATATTATCTGTGAATCTGTGAATGAACGATAAGCGTTATAGTTTATACCGCTTATCAAATATATTGCTGTATTTGAATCTGTGATGATTGAATGATGTTGCACTACTGTGTTAAACCCCTGGACTACACCATACACACACAAATATGGATTTCACGAGGAAATCGGTTAAGTCACAGATGATTTAAATTTAATATTTTTGAAATTGAAATTTTAATTTCAATTGATTTTGGAAATGGATTTGGATTAAATGTTAAACTTTTGAAAAGGTGTTTTCAAAGATAAAAGTTATTTTGAATAACTTGGTAAAACTTCCAATTTAAATAATTCAATCTGAATTTGAATTCAAAATATGGAATTGAATTCTATATTGAAAATTTTGGTTTAAAAATGTGATAAACGTTATAAGTGTGTTTATATGAATTTAAACCATTTTAAAAGTATGGTTTTGGGAATTTGAATTTAACCCAAGGATTTTAACTCGTGTAAAAGAATTAGATTTTCCGAAATGGAAACTGTTTGTTTTCAAATGATAAAAGCTTTCATATAAGAAATGAAATTCCAATTTAAGTTAAAGGAATTTCAAGTTTGAGTTGAAAAATGATTTTCCAAGTTATGAGTGAATTCTTTTTGAAAGCTATGAATTGAATCTGTTTATTTTTAACAGATTTAAAATGGTGATTTGTTTAAACCATTCGAAATGGAATTGTTTTGAAAGCTATTAGTTAAATATTTGTTTTAAAGATTTAACGAGTTAATCCAATTGAATGGGAATTGATTTGGAAAATCTATGAATATATCTTTATGAAACTGGGTGAACTTTGTGAATTGAATCTTTTTGTTTAAAAAGATTAAAATGGTAATGTGTTTAAACCATTTGAAAGAAAAGCTTTGGGTAATAAATTGTGACTTAACTGAAATCCCAATATCCATATGTTTTTAAATATTACGCTCATTATTCGGTTTAGCCGGGAGAGGACCTTTGTGTCATATCACCCATTCCGAATAATGATACGACGTATATGGATAGCATTTGAAGACCGGTGGTGAAGACCAGATATTTTCGAAAACGAAAGGACAACTCGTCGAATGTCTCTGCATCGACTGGTCCCCGGTATAGAGATTTTATCACCCTTTGTGATGGGAAGTCCGGACGTGATTAGAAAATTATCCGGATTGCAAGGGCTTCTTTGGAAGTGCCTTCGGTTCTGTTCGAACTCGGAACAGACTTGTATGGTTACATGTATGACATTACATTTTGAGATATAAAGCTGATTTCTTTCAAATACATTTCTGTTTGGTGGCGGAGAATTTATTCTCTTAGCTTAACACCCTTCTCTGAGACGTACGAGCTCAGAGGTTATGTAGTTGAAATTTATCAGTGATATACTCCCAATTTGGTAATGTGGAATGCTGAGTGTTGCTGTGTGTTGATCATTTATTGATCATTTGTTGATCAAAGTGTGGCTTTGTGAAAAAGCGTAGCTTTGTGGACAATACCTCATCGAGCCTCACAGACCGGTAATGGTCGAAACAGGAAAAATGCGGCAAGGTTTCAGGGGTAGCTCCCCTAGGGTATGTCCATTCCTTCTGGAAAAGGGTGGTATTATGGTATGGAGCCCTGATACTTACTCATGTGGACACTATAGTATAATTACTACTGTGTGATGTTGGTGTAGAGAGCTCTCGGATAAAGGTCCCAAAGGACCGGGGTGGAATATCTTAGGTTTACTACCCGGGAAGGGGGTAACCGGCCTTGTCTTGGCAGAGAGCGGGTTGTCTCTCGGGGCGTCCCGCCAGAGGCGTTCCCATGTGGCATAGGAAGTTCCTTAGCCTGACCATTTGTTGGAAAATCCAAAGAAACAATACGAGCCCTTTACGATTGTAGTTGTATAACCTGTCTCCTTAGGCGGCAGCTATAGCAAGCATAATATAATGGTACCTATGCTGGCTAAGATTAATATTGTATTTTCGAAATGATTTTTGTACACTATGCACTATTAATAATATCAAAAGAGTTTCCTTTGCGTAGTAAGAATGTTTGACTATCATAAGAAGAAATCTCCTCCAAGTCTGCGATTGCATTGTGTGTGTGGTAGGAGGTCTTATGGTAGTTTCATTTTTCAAAAGCATTGCGGATTTCAATGTTAAAAATTCTTTGTTGTTGTTTTAAAGATAAACTGTTTTTGGTTCTCACACCAATCCCACGACTGACTCGGAGTTTATTGTTCCCTTCCTAAACTCTGGGTGCCCACAATTTTCCACACGGGCAGTCTAGAATTGGGTTTCTTTTCAGATAGTCAGGTTTAGTAGATTCTCTGGAGCTAGTTCAGTTCTTGGAGTTCATGGACCGACGTTGCTTATCTTTGTGGTTCGAGCTTGATGTTGGAGTTGTTGAAGTCATGCTCTTTTTCAGATCATTTGGAGTTATCAGTTTTGTTATTTCCGCTGTATCATTATTTATCTATGATATTCTTGTATCATATTGATATCATTGTTGTATATCATTCATGATATTGTATTCATTGGAGTTGTATATGATATCATCTATTTATTTATTCCGCTGTGTTGTTATACTTAATGGTGTTATAAGCTCCGGGGAGCCAGATTCGGCGTTTGAATCTGCGGCATTTTGAGTACAAGTGAAGTACGGGTGCCGATTTTCAAAGGCCGAGTCCGGGATCTTCACAATTGGTATCAGAGCTAAGGTTGAACTTTAGCTCAGGAGTATAAAACATTAAGTAGTTCATTAGAGATAGGGTGAAGTATACCCTAGAATGAGTATTTCTCAAATATCCGTTCGAATGCCTCAGTAAATTCTCTTACTATCCAACGATAGTAAGTATGAGTGCAAGAAGAGGATGAGATAGGGGACAGGGGAATACCACTACGAATGGTCAATACCCTGTAACAACAATGAAACAATCTTTTCCATATCAATCTCTTTGATTCGTCATCTTTTCTCAATTCTTTGATAATTCCTGGTAGATCCAAGAAGAAGATTCGATATAATAAAATGGGACATAAACTCCAGATGGGCCAAATTGTTTGTATGGATGAACTGGTGGCTTTGATTGCTATGGTTGATAGGTATACTTTAGTTTCTAAACTAAAAGTTTTGAAATTGTATCCAAATATCTATCTATTCTTTGGGTCCCAATATAGTCTACGAATGGTTAGTTATCCCTTCGGACTAACCAATGCCCCTGCATATTTCGTAGATCAGGATAACCTGAGTATCTTGTGAAGTGTTAAAACAGATTCGTTCTTGTATTTACTATTGATATTCTGATTTGGTAAGCCAAATGCAGAATAGATATTCAGTTTGAGTTGATGAAATATCTATCATCTATCTTTGTGTCTCCTTGGCAAATTTCGTGGACGAAATTCTTTTAAGGGAGGAAGTCTGTAATGACCCCGGATTTATATATATATTTAAATCGATAATTAATTGAATTTTTGAATTAAAATTGTGAAATTAATCAATAAAGTGATGCGAGTTTCCCCGAGTTCAAAAAAAAATGTGTTAAATTATTTGAATTTAAATCTTATATAAATGGTCTGAAAAATAAATATAAAAGTATATACATTGACACAAGTATGAAATAAATAAATAAGTGAATTTTTAATTTATTATTGATGGTTAATATATAAAATAAATAAAAGACAATAAATAAGAATAATAATAAAATATTTGAGTTAGAAATAAAAATACAAAATTATATAAGATAAACGATAAAAATATCAAGTAAATACATTTTCTAAACTTTAACAACTAATTAAAAATAGAAATCATCTATACTACAAGATAATAAGAAATAAATAAAATATAAGATATAACAATATAAAGTAAATATATATATCTTAATCTTATGTTAATAAATCGATACAAAATAATATAAATTGAAGGAAACAAACAAAAATAATAAAAGAAAATAAAATAAATATCTTAAAATTTTGGTTATGTAAACTATAAAATATAAATAAACACATTAAACAAATTTGTTAAAATTCAAACGACACATTAACTAAAATCCTAACATCATGTTAAAAAGTCAATACAAAGTGATAGTACAAAGCAAGCTAGGCAAACAAAATGTATATTAAAGTGTAAACTTGTAAAATAAGGCAAGCTTAATAAATGCAAGTATCTTTAGCCATTAAAACTAGATCGTACCAGCCACCAAAACATTATCATATCAGTCGAAGTCAAGTATTGCAAATGAAGATGATATCTATTCAAGTTTGAACAAATATATTTAAGTACAAAGACAAGTATATAGGCTGCAAAAGGAAACAATATGATGAATATAGTTAAATTTGAACAAATAAAAGATATAAGAATGAAACAAAAGAAAATTAAGTATGTGGATTGTACAAAACAATTAATGAAGCCATCACAACACAATCCATCAACCGAAATCTTGTTTAATCAAACAAAGAAAAATATATCTCTAGTCTGATATTGTACAAACAAGAATTATATCACCCTGTACACTTCTTCTATATATCAACTTCTCTCATTACAAACTCGTTCATTTTAGCTGAGAAAAACTGAAGAAAACATCACTTGAAACTTAAACAAAAATTCAACTCAAACAATACATGATATTCAGACAAACCAAAGATCAAAAGCTCCAGCTTTCAAAACAAAACCTGGTTCAAAGAATAAGCTCTGTTCTTCTTCTAAAATCACGGTGAGTAACTCCATTTTTCTTTTAAAACTTTAAGTATCTGAAATTTTTGCATGTTAACTTCTAAAAGAAAGTATGTTTGTGTGTATATATATATGTGAGTTTCTGTATATACATATGGATGTATAGATATGTGTGCATGCCTGTTATCTGTGACCTCTCTGTTCTTTGTTTTCAAGCTTAGATTTTAATCAAAATTCATTATCTCCTTATCTAATCTCTGTTAGAACTTAGGCTATAAACAAAAGTTGTTTGTTTCATCATAAATTAAAGTTTAAAATTTGATTTAGGTTAAAATGAATGTGGAATTGTTCTGGAAAATAAGAAGAACAGTGGAATCTTGATTTTATCAAAAATTCCAATATGATTAAATTGTAGATTCAAGTTTGTAATCTATTGTATCTTTGAAAACTAGGATTTTTACAATAAAAATCAAAATTTTTAGTTAAGTATCGAATGTGCATTTTGAAGTTGACCTGAAAATGGTTTTTGGTCAAACGGCGGTGGTCTGAGGCATTCGAGAGGCTGGGGTTCCTCGTGAGGGTGTAGGAGCTTACAGTGGGGTTGGAAAAAATGGCTGGAGTTGTTCCAGCTCGTTGAGGTGATGGCGGCGAGGAGATTTAATTTCTAAACCTAGTTTGGGCTGTGATCGGGAATTTGATCGGGGTGGCTTCGATCGTGCATCGAGTTGCATGCGATTTTGGGTGATGGAAGTAGGTACGTTGTCAAAGACGTGGCCGGAGTGGTTGATGTTCCGGTGGTCGGAGATGTGTGGGCAAGGTTGTTTCCAGGTTTGGAGTGGTGTTTCTTGTTCGTTTCCAGGTTCGAACAACTTGATTTTGATTTTGCGCGGGTGAAGGAGTTTGAATGATCGGAAGTTGTTGCGTGGATGTTGGCTGATGTGATGAAGCCATCTGAGGTGACTGGAGTTGGTCGGCGATCACGTGCACGGTGCCATGATCTGGAATTTGTGAAGAAGGGTGTGTGCAAGGATCGAACGCGAGTTTTCTCGGGTTGTTCGAGTATTTTACTCGAAGTAGGTAGCTTTTTGACTCAAAGCAGTTTTAGTTGCCTCGGGTTAGCTTGTTTGTTACAGGTTTTATTAAACCAGTCTGAAAATTTAAATTTAAGCAAATTTAAATAAATTTAAATTTGTAAGCTAGATGTAAATAAAGTATAAATCTAGTATGAAGTATAGATTCAAATAAACTTTGAATCTTAAAGTTTTAAATAATTAAATATGGGTTTTAGGTTTTAAAACCTGTAGTTTTTCAGATTTTAAAATTTTAATTTAAAATTTGAAACAGAATTTAAACAGTGGTTTAAATTCAAAGTTTAAAACTATAGATTCAAATGAAACTTTTGAATCTTAAGGTTTTAAAATGAATTTAGATTTTTAAATCAAGAATATAAAATCCAGGTTTTAAATCAAAGTTTTAAATCAAAGGTTTAAAATAAATGTTTAATCTAATGGATTCAAGTCTACTTTGAATCCAAATCTGGAAATTTAAATCAGTTTTTAAATCTTAATGTTTTTTAAACAAGTTTAAATTTAATAGCTTTTAAAAGTATATTTGTTTCAAACAAATGTTTAACTTGATTTTTGATAAAATTCTTTATAAAAGGTTTCCTTTAATATTTGAATGAAAAGTTATGGAGTGTTTAACTTAAATTTGGAAGTTAAATAATCAATTTATTTTAAAGCTTGATTTCTTTTAATAAAATTAAGTAATTTAGTTTAAACCCTTTTCTTATATAAGTATCTTATATAAGTAATGAATGTTCTTTGCATTTATTTTTAGGTTTATAAATTTATTTAAATTTGGATAAATGTTTAAATGGTTAAACATTTTGAATCTTAAATTCAAAATGGAATTTGAATTTAAATTTAGAGGTGTAATGTTTGAATACACTTGAATGTTAATGGAGTCATTAATAAAGTAAATGAATTATCTTAGAAGTAATTAAGATAATAAAAGAATTTAATTTATAAGAGAATTAAGGAATGACTTATTTATTTAATTTATAAATTAATGATTTAGATTAATTTAAAATTAGAGATTAATTAGAAGTGATTAAGAAAATGTTATTAGTTAATGAAGAAAATTAACTAAGGATTATTAAGTATTGATTAAGGTGATTAATTTTAATAATTAATTAGATTAATTAATTTAGATAATCAATTATAAATTGTTTAAATTGTTGATTACTTAAAATAAGTAATTAAGGGGTTAATTAATTATGTAATTGGGTTAGAGGTTAATTTAATTGATATGATTAATTAAGAAAAAATTATTAATTAAGAATAATTAATTAAGGTGATTGATTAATTAATTTATACCAAATGATTTGTAATTAATAAATCAGAACTGGATCATTAATTCAGAAGTAATTAATTGAATTGGAAATAAATTGAATTAATTAGGATTAAATAATTAATTAATCCTGCTTATAAATGATTGTTGAATCCTTGACCTTAATTATGAATGATTGTATTGTATGAGATGCCTTGAATTGATTGTCCTATCTGATCTGTGATATTTTGTTCGGTGGATTGAACTGTGTATAAATTATTCATTTATTTGTGATACATTTGTATATTATCTGTGAATTTGTGAATGAACGATAAGCGTTATAGTTTATACCGCTTATCAAATATATTGCTGTATTTGAATCTGTGATGATTGAATGATGTTGCACTACTGTGTTAAACCCCTGGACTACACCATACACACACAAATATGGATTTCACGAGGAAATCGTATAAGTCACAGATGATTTAAATTTAATATTTTTGAAATTGAAATTTTAATTTCAATTGATTTTGGAAATGGATTTGGATTAAATGTTAAACTTTTGAAAAGGTGTTTTCAAAGATAAAAGTTATTTTGAATAACTTGGTAAAACTTCCAATTTAAATAATTCAATCTGAATTTGAATTCAAAATATGGAATTGAATTCTATGTTGAAAATTTTGGTTTAAAAATGTGATAAACGTTATAAGTGTGTTTATATGAATTTAAACCATTTTAAAAGTATGGTTTTGGGAATTTGAATTTAACCCAAGGATTTTAACTCGTGTAAAAGAATTAGATTTTCCGAAATGGAAACTGTTTGTTTTCAAATGATAAAAGCTTTCATATAAGAAATGAAATTCCAATTTAAGTTAAAGGAATTTCAAGTTTGAGTTGAAAATGATTTTCCAAGTTATGAGTGAATTCTTTTTGAAAGCTATGAATTGAATCTGTTTATTTTTAACAGATTTAAAATGGTGATTTGTTTAAACCATTCGAAATGGAATTGTTTTGAAAGCTATCAGTTAAATCTTTGTTTTAAAGATTTAACGAGTTAATCCAATTGAATGGGAATTGATTTGGAAAATCTATGAATAGATCTTTATGAAACTGGGTGAACTTTGTGAATTGAATCTTTTTGTTTAAAAAGATTAAAATGGTAATGTGTTTAAACCATTTGAAAGAAAAGATTTGGGTAATAAATTGTGACTTAACTGAAATCCCAATATCCATATGTTTTTAAATATTACGCTCATTATTCGGTTTAGCCGGGAGAGGACCTTTGTGTCATATCACCCATTCCGAATAATGATACGACGTATATGGATAGCATTTGAAGACCGGTGGTGAAGACCGGATATTTTCGAAAACTAAAGGACAACTCGTCGAATGTCTCTGCATCGACTGGTCCCCGGTATAGAGATTTTATCACCCTTTGTGATGGGAAGTCCGGACGTGATTAGAAAATTATCCGGATTGCAAGGGCTTCTTTGGAAGTGCCTTCGGTTCTGTTCGAACCCGGAACAGACTTGTATGGTTACATGTCTGACATTACATTTTTAGATATAAAGCTGATTTCTTTCAAATACATTTTTGTTTGGTGGTGGAGAATTTATTCTCTTAGCTTAACACCCTTCTTTGAGACGTACGAGCTCAGAGGTTATGTACTTGAAATTTATCAGTGATATACTCCCAATTTGGTAATGTGGCATGCTGAGTGTTGCTGTGTGTTGATCATTTATTGATCATTTGTTGATCAAAGCGTGGCTTTGTGAAAAAGCGTGGCTTTGTGAAAAAGCGTGGCTTTGTGAAAAAGCGTGGCTTTGTGAAAAAGCGTGGCTTTGTGAAAAAGCGTGGCTTTGTGGACAATACCTCATCGAGCCTCACAGACCGGTAATGGTCGAAACATGAAAGATGCGGCAAGGTTTCAGGGGTAGCTCCCCTAGGGTATGTCCATTCCTTCTGGAAAAGGGTGGTATTATGGTATGGAGCCCTGATACTTACTCATGTGGACACTATAGTATATTTACTACTGTGTGATGTTGGTATAGAGAGCTCTCGGATAAAGGTCCCAAAGGACCGGGGGTGGAATATCTTAGGTTTACTACCCGGGAAGGGGGTAACCGGCCTTGTGTTGGCAGAGAGTAGGTTGTCTCTCGGGGCGTCCCGCCAAAGGAGTTCCCATGTGGCATTGGAAGTTCCTTAGCCTGACCATTTGTTGGAAAATCCAAAGAAACAATACGAGACCTTTACGATTGCAGTTGTATAACATGTCTCCTCAGGCGGCAGCTATAGCTGGTATAATATAATGGTACCTATGCTGGCTAAGATTAATATTGTATTTTTGAAATGATTTTTGTACAGTATGCACTATTAATAATATCAAAAGAGTTTCCTTTGCGTAGTAAGCATGTTTGAATATCATAAGAAGAAATCTCCTCCAAGTCTGCGATTGCATTGTGTGTGTGGTGGGAGGTCTTATGGTAGTTTCATTTTTCAAAAGCATTGCGGATTTCAATGTTAAAAATTCTTTGTTGTTGTTTTAAAGATAAACTGTTTTTGTTTCTCACACCAGTCCCACGACTGACTCGGAGTTTATTGTTCCCTTCCTAAACTCTAGGTGCCCACAATTTTCCACACGGGCAGTCTAGAGTTGGGTTTCTTTTCAGATAGTCAGGTTTAGTAGATTTTCTGGAGCTAGTTCAGTTCTTGGAGTTCATGGACCGACGTTGCTTATCTTTGTGGTTCGAGCTTGATGTTGGAGTTGTTGAAGTCATGCTCTTTTTCAGATCATTTGGAGTTATCAGTTCTGTTATTTCCACTGTATCATTATTTATCGCTGATATTCTTGTATCATATTGATATCATTGTTGTATATCATTCTGGATATTGTATTCATTGGAGTTGTATATGATATTATCTATTTCTTTATTTCGCTGTGTTGTTATACTTAATGGTGTTATAAGCTCCGAGGAGCCAGATTCGGCGTTTGAATCTGCGGCAATTTGAGTACAAGTGAAGTACGGGTGCCGATTTTCAAAGGCCGAGTCCGGGATCTTCACAATACCCTTCCTATAATCTTCTACTTTGTTTTATATCGTGTAATTCGTGAAGATATGAAGTTTATTAGATCACCAATGAAGTATTCTTGAATGAACAAGTGATCAAAATAAAGTTTTTAAGTATTGAATGCTTAGATTTGAAATTGAAAGATATATTAGAAAAAAGAATAAGAATTGATTATCAAAACAATGGAATTCATGGCAATTTATAGAGATTAAGAGTTGTATTCATTCATGAAAGATAGCCATGAAAAGATATGGAAGCTGGAAGCAACTCTTGAATAAAGAGTTGTTTCTGTTCATTAAAATGAAGTGTTTCTTGAAAAACTAGCTGTTATGAAGATTCAACCGTCTTAATGGAGCTACTCATCCAGCTGAATTGATTAAAAATAAAACTTGCAAGTAAATAGTGCAAAAAGCATCAAATTCAGTCGGCTGAATTATAATATTCAACCATCTGAATATTCGATCACATTTGTGCACATGCACAGCAGCCAGCCGGCTGACTCATGCCATTCAGCCGGCTGAGTTAGTGATTTCTGGGTTTTCTACTTGTTTCGATAAACTTTATATTATGTGTGTATGCATATACCACTTCGGAGAGCTTTTAACATATATTTACTTTTAAACCCAGACCTTGAATATAATACTTTGCTGAAGCTTCAATCCAGAATCTGGTCTTCAAATTGTTAGAATATTTCTCGAGTACAAAACAATATCTTCACCTACAAGTTTAGTTAGATCTAAACAATATATTTACTTATATAGTTATCACAATCAAAACACCAAAATTCGAGGTTCTAACATTCTTCCCCTTTTTGATGAATACAACCATGTAAGTTATATAAATAAAAATAGATTTATACTCCCCTTGTCTTAATACTCCTCCTATCGTTATAAAGTACCTTTTTCTCTCCCTTTGTCATCAATAAAAAGGAAAACTTAATAGATAGGAGAAATATTAAAAATATACACAATGTTGATATGATTAAAAAGGACAAATTAGACAACTATGAAGAGAATTTGTTTGAAAACAGAAAATGGATAACTTTGAAATACTGTTCATGTGTAAAATTTTTGAAAAATAACAATCTTTGAAACATGTTTAAAAGTAGTAGAAATTTACAACTTAATATAGTTTGAAATAATGTTCATGTGTATAGAATAATATGGTTCAAAAACAATAATAATCTAGTATAGTCCCAAAACATGTTTAGAATAGTAATAATATGGTTTGAAAATCGTACTTAGTTTGTTAAAGATTATTTGAAGCAAAAACAACAAATATGAAAATGAAAACATGGACCATGACTGGAAAGACAAGCATAAGTCTTAGTAAGTTACATTCACAACAACAAATTTACATATGAGACATTCACTCATAAACAATTAAAACAAGAATGTAAACACAAACTTAGATAACACACTATCAAGCAGCACAAAAAAGTATTTTAAATTATCATATCAAAAAACAACTAAAGGAAATTAAAAGTCACAAGACAATCCCACAAGACACGCATATTACACAATTGTTTTCCAAATAAAATAGTTCACGATAAAAAGAGTTATAAAGAGCAATAACTTACCAAATTACTCCTCCCTCTCTTCTTCTTCATCATCATCTTCTTTATCGGAAGATGTCCATGTGAACGGCTCCAGATTCTCAATGATTATCGTTGAGGTGGAAGTTGAAAATGACACTTTCTCCCAAATTTTATTCAAAAAGCCTTTGATCGAATTAAGATTTTTGTTCATCTTTGTAACATTTTTCTCTACTCTAGCTAATCGACGATTTAATTTGCTTTGATTTTGAGAGAGTATTAAAAGAGTTTGCTTAGAGTCAACATCGATATTTAATTCACAATCTCATCTTTATCTTCTTCTTTTTCTTCTTGAGGTGGTTGAGAGGATGAAGATATGTTAGTGTCATGCGATTGCGGAATACCTTGGTTTCGATTTGCAACCCACTCTTGATATCTTATTATTTGATGAGTCATGGGTCGTCGAGGAAGTGCCATAAGACTAAGCGTCTTAGAGTTGAATTCACTTATTTTTGTGAACTCGGCATCCGGTAAAGCTACACCAAAATTTTGCAAGATCCTCGCGATATACACTCCATAATGAATGCTTCGATAATTTCTTTTATTGTTTACACTCAAATATTCATCTAAAATTATTTTACCCCAATTCACTCTTTGAGAGGAGTAAATAGCGTAAAATGCTTGAAAATCTCTCTTGTAAACTTTGTCATAACTTCTGATGTATGGTTGAAGAGATCAAATAAGAGCATGATGGATACTTCTTGCCTTTGGACGTCAGGCACTAGATTTTAAGATAGTTAAATCGTTTGACAAGAATAGATGTGATACTTTATCGCGATGGTCCATATTGACATCAATATCATCAACATCTAACCCCTCGGATGGACAACTTAGAATGTGCCCTAACCTTTGAAGGGGTAAGTAAATTTTTACTCCACAATTAACATCCATATACAATCACTTCTATTATGTGGATCATGATGATCAAGATTCATGTTGGCATAGAAGAGTTTAATAAAAAGAGGGTAGATTTTAACATTATTAGAATCATACCCAATTAGAGAATTAAAACCATAAGCTTCGGCTAACTCTCTAATCGCATAGCCATTGAATTCAGGAAATTTCATAAAGGCACCCTCGAGAAGCTTGGAATTTTTCATGTTATTGAAGCGACTCACCGTTGTCTCATTATGTAGGTAGGCTCGATTTTGACTTTCAGATGGTCCAGTTGTCGATTCTCTCGCTCTTTTCGATCTTGGAGGCATGTTGTTTTTTGAAAAATGAAGAAAGATTAAATTTTTGGAAGGTACGGTTTTTTTGTTCTGAGTAGAAGGTAGGTAGAAGAGGAGTGAATAGGTATGTTTTATTAATAAGAGAGATTTGAATTTGAATTGGTGTGTTAAGGAACATGCTAGACTATTTTAAAAAACTGAAATCCTTCAGGTTAGCCGGCTGAATGGGCTTGGTCAGCCGGCTGAGTTGTAGGAACTTCAACCCCCAAGAAAACAGTTCAAAATTGGCATGATTCAGTCGGCTGAATGGATGGGTTCAGTTGGCTAAATTCAAAAAAAAATTGTTATGTGTTTGAATATTCGGTCGAATGAATCCATAGATTTGGACAGCTGAATCTGTTGAATTTTCGTAGTTAGCCAATTTTCAGTTATTTCTATTTTGGTAAACAAATGAATGCCATATATATTTGTTTGGGAGCTTTATTCTCGTGTTAAAATTACATATAATTTTATTTCAACAAAAGTATTATATATCCAAATTACAATATTAATTTTATGAACATAAATTTATGAAAACATAGATTATATTTTTTAGAAGTCCTGGACTCATCTGAAGAGGAAATTTAGAACGAGCTTGGTTCAAATTTGGTGACATCTTATAATGGATTAATATGAGACCAGGTATTACGTTGAATAGGAGCACCTTAATCTCAAGAATTTGGAGATATGTGAGGTTGTTGAGGAGATGGATTGTGCACGCCTTGTTTAGGAGTCGTTCCACAAATTTTAGAGCAAATTGTTCAAGAAAATTTAAACGTCTTCCATGATGTTTTTGCTCATAATACATCTCACGTTTTATACTTAAAGTTTCACGATAGTAGTGATGAATATCATCGATTTTCTCCAGAAGGTGATCCAAATTCTAAGTTTCTTCTAGCTCGTTTGTCGTTTGGTGTATATCTGGTATGGTGATTAGGAGATGGAGTAATCTTTACTGGAACATATACAGGAGTAGATTTATTAGATGAATCTGAAGCTGGAGTGCTGAAAACAATTGATGAGAGGTCGGAATTTTCTTGAGATGACATTTTATAAAGATGAAGTGGATGGCTGTTAGTTTTATATGAATTTAAAACATCCTCTTCATATATATATATGTATGTATGTATGTATGTATATTGATTACATTTGCTATTTCTGAAGATGAAATTTTCTGTTTAACGTTGATCTTTAAATTTCAGCTAATCCTTTTAAATTATCTATATGTTATAAATAGCTATAAGTTTGCAAGGTGAAAAAGTATTAAAACATTATTACTGTATATAAAATAGAATGAAGAAAAGGTCTTAATGCAATTAATAAGATAGAACATTGGAAAGTCATATGTCAGAGTTCGAGTGCCATTATGTTAACCCAAAAAATGGATCAACATCCTGGTTTGAGTGCGAAAGCACCAGCCCTGTTCTCACAGAGCTATAATATAGATAATAGATATAGAAAAAAGTCAGTAAGAGAAAGAAGACAAGAAGATTTTTATAGTAGTTCCGTTGTTAACGAATCCTACGTCCACATTATAATTTCTATTATAGAATGATTGTTGTTACAAGAAGTGTTTGATTACAAAGCTCTTAATTGTCCTTAGCTAGGTTAGATCTCCAAGGTTTCCACTAGAGAATCACAGTGAACCCCTTTGGAGATTGTTGTGAGGGAGGTGAAGTGTGAAGAAAGCTTCCAACAGAGTTTCAGCAACCATTCCAGAGAAGATCACATTTATGTTGCAGATAGGATGGTATTTATCGAGATCGGAGTGCTATTGGGCCAAGCCTGTTCGCAAGCTATTTTCAGATGGACATTGGAAGATGCAGTGGAGTTTAGCTCACGACCCGAGCCAAAAGTATGGCTCGCTAGCGATTCATGGTCTATGGATCGCTAGAGATCCATAGATTTAGCTCGAATGGAAGCTAATTACTTAGATCCTTTCTCTGCTTCAATCTGTGTGGGTCGTGCTTGTACCATGTTCAAGTATGGATCGCTGGTGATCCATAGTGTATGGATCACTGGCGATCCACAAAACTTAGCATGTTTTCGGACTTCGGCTGTTGAACTTTCTTCGTTATCTTGTGTCGATGTTGTATATCATTTTTCTTTGATGACGATTTACTTACCAGTTGTATTTAGAGGCTGATTGGACTGGACGGATGCTTGTCTCTTGGTGTAACTAACTTGGAATTTCGTCAAACTCGGTCACTACTTTTGCAATATGGATTGGATCATGATGCAAGAAAAATAGTACAACCCTAGGCTATATCTATGAATCACTAGCGATCCATAGGCCATAGATCAATAGTAATTCATGCCCTTAGTGGATTTCCTTGTTGTTTTTTTTGGCTCTCTTTGGCTTGTTGCTTCACTCCTTTTTGCTGAGTTCTGAGCCATTCTAACTCCATCAAGTTGTTATGTCTTCTCTTGGATCCTACTAGGTTAAAAATCTGGATAACATATCAGCTCTAATTTTTGTCCAATTATATTTTTATTTATTTTATAACTTTTTATTTACACTATATTACAAAATTATAAATCATGTAATGACATAATTCTGAGTTTACGTCTTAATTTAAGAAAAATATTTTCATTTAAAGGTTTAGTAAATATGTCTGCAACTTGATTTTGTGATGAAACAAAATCAAGAGAGATTTTATCTTTTTCTTTGTTATCACGAAGAAAATGATGTCAGATGTCCATATGTTTAGTTCCTGAGTGATTTATTGGATTTTTTGATAAATTTATAGCACTTGTATTATCACAATAAATTGTTGATTTGGATAAATTTATATCAAAATCTTGAAGTATTTGTTGCATATATATTACTTGAGCATATGCCAAAGCTGCAGAAATATACTCTGCTTCACACGTCGAAAGCGAAACACAATTTTGTTTCTAACTAAACTACGATACTAAAGATTGTCCAATGAAATGACATATACCACTTGTACTCTTTCGATCCGTTTGACAACCTCCAAAGTCAGCATCACTATATGACACTAATTCAAAAGGACATTCTTTAGTGTAAAAGAGGCCGTAGTTTTTAGTTTTGCTTAAGTAGCGCAAAATTCGTTTCACCGCTCGCAAATGTGATTCTTTAGAGGATTTTCTTGAAATCGTACACATAAGAATACGCTCATCATTATATCAGGATGACTAGCAGTTAAGTAAAGTAAAGATCTAATCATACTTCGATATAATTTATTATCGATACTTTTTCCATTTTCATCTCGATTGAGATGTGCCGTAGTACTCATAGGTGTTGGTTTAGAAAAAGAATTTTCCATACCAAAATGATTTATTAGATTATTATAATACTGTTCTTGATTGATAAAAATTCCATTATTTAATTGTTTGATTTGTAATCCAAGAAAATATGAAAGTTCTCCTATATGAGACATTTCAAATTCTCTTGTCATAATATTCGAAAATTCCTGACATAATTATTTATTTGTGGAACCAAAAATGATGTCATCTACATAAACTTATATTTATAAAATATCCTTTTTATCTTGTTTTATAAATAGAGTTTGATTTACTTTTCCAATTTTAAAACCAGAATTTATAAATATCTTTTAAGATGATCATACCAAGTACGAGGTGCTTGTTTTAAACCGTATAAAGCTTTCTTTAATTTATACACGTTGTCTGGAAATTTTTCTTATGTAAATAGAGGTGGTTGTTCAACATACACATTTTCTTTTATAAATCCATTTAAAAAGGCACTTTTTACATCCATTTGATATAGTTTAAAGTTATGAAAACATGCAAAAGCTAATAAAATACGTATTGCTTCTAGTCGAGCTACAGGAACAAATGTTCCTTCATAGTCTATTCCTTCCTCTTGATTGTAGCCTTGAGCGACTAGTCTAGCTTTGTTTCAAATAATATTCCCTTGCTCATCAACTTTATTTATGTAAACCCACTTAGTACAGATGATTGTTTGATTACTAGAACTAGGAACTAAGTCCTAAACTTCATCTTGTTCAAATTGATTTAACAATTCTTGCATAGCTATAATCCAGTAATCATTAATTGAGGCCTCTTTAGCATTTTTAGGTTGAATGTTCGATAGAAAAGCTACATGACCCATTTGATTTAACTGATTTCATTTTTTAATAACATTTTCAATTGGGCGATTTATTAGTAGTCTCGGTGGAGATCGAATCTCATTTTGATTAGGTAAATTGTTGTTTTCAATTTCAGTATTATTTTCAATATTTTCAATATCATCTTTTGTGATATTTGATTTTGAATTATATCCTCATCTTCATTTTTATTATTAAGTTTAAAATTATCATCGAATTACACATGAATTGTTTCTTCGATTATTTTAGTTCTTTAATTATAAATTCTATACGCCTTGCTTCGTTTCAAGTATCCAATGAATATTCCTTCATCGGATTTTGGATTGAATTTACCAAGTTGGTCTTTTGTATTTAATAAAAAACATTTTGAAACAAAAATTTTAAATATGATATGTTAGGTTTTCTTCTATTAAAAAGTTCATACGGAGTATGTTTTGTTAATGGTCTAATGGAGAATCGGTTTAAAACATAACAAGCAGTTGCTACAGCTTTTGCCCAAAAATGTGTAGGTAAACTGCTTCCATTTAATAAGGTTCTAGCACATTCTTGAAGTGTTCTATTTTTCCTTTCTACAACTCCATTTTGTTGTGGAGTTCTATGAAATGAAAATTGTGAAAAATTCCTTTCTTATTACAATAATTTTCAAAAATATCATTATCGAATTCACTCTATGTTCGCCTCTAATATTTTTAATTTTTATGTTTTTAATATTTTGAATTCTCTTAGCAAAGTTTTTAAAATTTTCAAAAGTATTACTTTTATTTTTCATAAATATTGTCCAAGTATATCTTGAAAAATCATCTACAATTACAAAAACCTATTTGATATGGTTTATAGATTGAACTTGAGTTGGTCCAAAAAGGTCTAAATGTAACAAATCTAATGGTTGTAATGTAGAAATTACTTTCTTAGCTTTAAAAGAAGATTTTGTTAATTTCCCTAATTGACATGCATCACAAATGTTGTTTACATTAAAATACATTTTTGTTAAACCTTTTACTAAATTATTTTTAGATAATTTGCTTATTGCTTTGAATTTTATATGACAAATCTTTTATGTCATAACCAAGGATCGTTTTCTTTGACTATTAGACACATATTTGTATTATGATTAGCTCTTGTATTTAAACTGTATATTTACGTTCTCTAGTTCCTTCAAAAATAAGATTCTTGTTTTATCTAATATATTACATTTATTTTCCAAAAAAGATATATTAAAACCTTTATCGCATAGTTGGTTATACTAAGCAAATTATGTTTTAAATTTTTAATTAGTAAAACATTTGTAATAAGAGGCAAGTTAGATGTGTCATCATCATTGCTCACATCGCCTTTGCTAATGATATTCCCTTTGGAATTATCTCCAAGTGTGATAGATTCTCCATCTGAGTAGATAATGTTAGTCAGCATGTCTTTATTTCCTGTCATGTGTTTTGAGCAACCACTGTCAAGTATCGACTTTCCTCTTCTCTTAGTTGGTACCTGCAAAAAATATAGAGATGACGTTGGTACCTACTTTTATTAGGGTCCTAAGAGTTAGGTCTTAGGAAACCAAACCCAAGAGGATTTAGAATTCCCTTTATAAGTAAAATTTTCATTTTTATTAACTGTATCTACAAAAGTCTTAATATACTTATTCCTAATTAAACAATTGTTTGTCTTCAGAACCTAAATCTTAATAGATTTTGAATGATTAAATTCTTTTAAAACAGGTTTTACAAAAGTATTATCTTTCTTTTGAAAGTTTGTATATAAAAACCTATTATTTTTAGGAAGTTTTGTCGTCTTATTATATCATAATCCCTTTTTATTTGATGTAGCTTGTGAATTTTCAATAATTCTAGAAAGATTTTCTCTTCCTTTATTCAAATTAGAAATATTGTTGGTAATGTTCTCTAATTTTTTATGACTAGAGATGTCTGATTCTAATATTTAACAGTAGATTTTAGATCGTGATTTTTAGATGAAAGAATTTCATTCTTTTCTTTTTGAGTTTCTATTTCCCTACTTAGCATCGTAAGTTGAGAGGTTGTATTGGAACAAGATTCTTAAGCGATTACAAGTTCTTCTAAATTTTTTTTCTCATCTTTTGTCATATCTACTTCAATTTCAGTTCTATTTAATTTTCCAAATGTAACTTTATTTTTTTTTGATATTCCTTCGTGTATCTAGTATTTCTGAGTTTACATCCACTAAATCATCAAAAATAAGATCACTTACTTCATCATTTGTAGCCATAAAGCATATGTTGGCTTGTTCTGTGTCACTATCACTATCACTGTCTGATGAAGAAGATGATTCTGAATCATCCAATGTAACAGAAAATGCTTGCTTCTTATATTTGTCCTTTTTATTCTATTACCCGTCTTTCTTTCGATCAGGACAGTCCTTCTTTATGTGAACCTTTTCATGATATTCAGAGCATTCGAGATTTGAAGTTGATGGTTTGTTGATGTTCTTGTTATTTCCAAATTTATTGTTCTTTCTAAATTTCAAAAACTTTTTGAAATTTTTAACTATAAATTCCATTTCATCTTCATCCGAATCTGATTCTTCCTTTTCTGCCTGGAACGCTATTCTCTTTTTCTCTTATGCCTAAGCTCATTTTGCATGTAAATTTACTTCATATGACATTAGATTTCCTATCAACTCTTCCGGTTTTATGGTTAAAATGTCATTTCCTTTTTCAATTGCCAAGACTTTCCATTCCCATTCATCCGTTAAAGAGTTCAGGATTTTTGAAACGATATCAAAATCTGTGAATTTTTCTCCTAATGCCAAAAGTGAATGATATATATCTTGAAACCTAGAATACATTTCATTTATAGTTTCATCTTGCTTCATTCTAAAATTCTAGAACTAGTTCTTAAGCATAGAAAACTTTCTTTGTTTAACTTTGTTAGTACTTTCATGTGTAACTTTAAGAATACGCCAAATTTCATATGCTGAATTACACATACTAACTCTGTTAAATCATTTTTGTCTAATGAACAAAACAACATATTCATGGCTTTAGCATAGCGGTAGCATCTAATTTTTGTGTGTTAGACCATTGTGCATATGGTGTAGTAGGTATAGTGTATTCATTCTGAGTGATATTCCAAGTATCATATTCATTTTCTTGCATATAAATTCTCATTCTAGTTGACCAATAATTATAGTTTAATTGACTAAATTATGGTGGTCGTGCAGTGGATTGACCTTCAATAAAACTTGTGCTAGTGTTATTTTTCATATTATTTGAATATCAAATAATTATGTTATGGTTATATGATGACCTTTCTCTGGTACGAACTAAAAGTGACTAAGGATCATGCAATAAGAAATATTAAATAAACTATCTACTTATGCAGAATGTAAATTTATAAGTAATAAAGTAAATGACACCAGAGATTTTTATACTGGTTCGAGTTCTACGTCCAGTTCTAGACTCCTTTTGGAATTTAGCTATCAACCCTCACTTAACATGGAGGAATAGGTATTACATCGCTTGAGCAAACGAACATGACATCAACCGCCTAAGAAATAAATTAGGACTTCAACCACCTAGCAAACGAACACGACTTCAATAATACAGGGAATTATCTGACTGAATGTGCTTTATTAATGGCAGGATAAGTCTTTAGAGTACACCCTTTCTATAATCTTATCCATTGTGGTATATCGTGTAATTCGTGAAGACAAGAAGTTTATTAGATCACCAATGAAGTATTCTTGAATGAACAAGTAATCAGAATGAAGTTTTTAAGCGTTGAATGCTTAGAGTTCAAATAGTAAGATATATTAGAAATAAGAATAAGAATTGATTATCAAAACAATGGAATCCATGGCTATTTATAGAGATTAAAAATTGTATTCGTTCATGAAAGATATCCATGAAAAGATATGGACACAACTCTTAAATCAAGAGTTGTTTCTGTTCATTATAATGAAGTGTCTCTTGAAAAACTAGCTGTTATGAAGATTCAGTCATCTGAATGAAGCAAGTCGGCCGGCTGAATTGATTAAAAATAAAACCCGCAAGTAAATAGTGCAAAAAGCATCAAATACAGCCGGCTGAATTATCTTATTCAGCCGTTTGAATATTCAATCACATTTGTGCACATGCACAGCAGCCAGCCGGCTGGGTTAGTGTTTTTTGAGTTTTCTACTTGTTTTGATGAACTTTAGATTATGTGTGTGTGCATATACCACTTCGGAGAGATTTTAACATATATTTACTACTAAACTCAAACCTTAAACTTTATACTTTGCTGAAGCTTCAATCTGGAATCTGGTCTACAAATTGTTAGAATATTTCTCGAGTATAAAACAATATCTTCTCCTGTAAGTTTAGTTAGATCTAAACGATACGTTTACTTATATAGTTGTCACAATCAAAATACCAAAATTTGAGGTTCTATTAGTCTATCTGTCGGAGTTAAGGTTGATGTTCGAGTAGAGATATGTGCGATAGAGCTGTAACCTATCGGCTTCACTGTTGACCAAGGGATTGCGTGAGATGAAAATATTGAAAATGTAATAAGTGTATGAGACTTGGTTTCCATATGCAATCATTCTCATTTTTTTAATATACCCAAATTCGTCGATTCGGTCTTGTAGAGGCCGGGATCGATAAGTGTTTTACTTATCGAAAACCACTACCAGACTGAGATGCATGTTCTATCACTTAGAAGTGGATCTGTTCGAGCAAATGGAATCCATATGTTGTTCCGCGATCTGTTCGAGATGTAGGAATCCAATTGGGGATTCGTGTTCTATTTGAGTTTTGAAAACTTGTATTAAAGATGCCAAATGTGATCTCAACATTGGAAATGACTAAAGACAGAATATGATGCATAATCTGGGGTTTTGCAACCCATGATAGGGTATTGTCAACTCCATATCTAGAGTATGCTTATTGATGTTGCGTGCGGGAATTGATGGTATTTTGTTCCACGTGGTTAAAGTTTATGTTCAGGCATGGCTTTTATGTTTACCTTATGGTATATTTTATCTAGAGATATATGGCGCTCGAAAGATGGTTTCTGATATTTGTACATGGATTTCGGATTCGGCTTCTCCGAAGAGATCTTCGTGGGAAATCGATTATGTGAACATTCCTTATCGGGTTTGATTGTACCCCTAATATGCCATTGAATGTAAATGATATAACCATTCTAGCTATGTAATATATTTATTTCTCACCCTAGACATTATCAATTATATCACCTTATGTACCTAATAGATGGTAGTTCTTTTGAGCGGATAACAGTTATGGCATTCCATGCGGCCTCAAAAGTAATGTTATATACCGTACACATAATTCTTGTGTTTCTCGTATCAGACTTATGTTTGACGCTTAGTTTTTGATTTTCCTAAATTCCTCACATACTTTTTTAAATAGTTTGAGAAAGGAAGGTTCTCATTGATGTTCTTCAGAGCTCAAGAAGATGAGCTGGATGTTTCATGTACTATAGTATTCTTATTCCCGCTGCATTACTATATTGTACATGTCAGCATTTGTAAGGACGGGTTGTTATAACCGTCTAGGCGGATGATAGTACTTATGTTTGTAACTCTAAAATTTTTGTATCGGAGTAACCATTTGTACTATTCTATTGATATTATATATTATCATTCTGCTTGTGAGATTCTGATGTTGTGTTCTCTTCCTTCTTGTTTTTTTACCCTTACAATTTGTCTTTCCAACACTTTGAGTACTCCATACATGAATATTGTGGATGTATTAGTGTGGACATTCGAGGGGCGAAAAGGCATGTCATTGCATGTGGTATCAAAGCTGAAGGTTATGCAAGAATGTTAGCTTTGGTGGGGTATGACTTATTAAGAGATAGGGTAATGGAATGCTCTAGCATAAGTTGGGTGTATTATACATATGAGAGCGTATTTTTAACTTTTATAAATGTAAACCTTAGAGGTGATTATAAACTGTGAAAATTAAAGATCTTATATAAGGTAACTTATATAAGTGTGAATTGTTAAAGCGTAGTTTAATTAATATAGGGATTAATGATGTTCATTCATTACCCCATATTAATTTGTTTAGCCATGTTTGACCAGTTTATGGGCATTAAATTCATTTGTTGATTGTTGGTTTGTGCTCGACCAGTTTATGAGCGGTTTTACCTCGTACTGCATGGGTTGGGTAGACAGTATTTGTAGATGCATTGAAATAAACACCTTATGAATTTAGTTTAATAGTTTGATTATAAGGCATTCGATGGTAATGTTGGGTTAAAAGTTGGCTTTTATAAAAGAAGTTTCTTATAATCCAATGGAGAGATAAGTTATTTTGGAAATAAATATTACAATAATTTTGTATAAGTATGATTTATAAAACATGATTTATAAATAAGAAGGATTCAATTGATATTTTGAGAACTTAGATCCAGGTATCTTTGAAAATGTTTTTCAAGATTTTAGAAAAATAGTAGTAGTATTATTTGAAAGTAAGTATTTGGGAAATTAGTTTATGAAATTGGGATCATGGTACTTAGTAATATTTACAAGTATTTGATACCGTTTGGGAATGATTTTGGTTAAGCCCGTAAGGCATGAATTGGATGTACTGAACTCACTTCTGTTGCTTGAAAATAATTCTGGTGATGACTATATCATCATCGGCGTTCATTTCGGGCTTCTAAGCGAGGGATGCTACATGAATGTCTTAGTAAAATGGATTTTGATTTGATTTCAAAAGTATGATTTGTGATACTAAAGCTTTATATATGCATTATTATTTCAAAATGATTTGTAATATTCTAGTGATTAGTTCAAAAGTTTTCTTTGGAAAGAAATTTGATATTAACTTTTTATGTTGAAAAGTTTTATATGTATGTTATGTAGGGTGCCTAAGTGGTAATGGCATAGTGTAACGACCGGAATTTTAGACCCTCGAAAATCGATAAATTTTCAACCCTCGAAAATCAACACTAACACATCCTCATGCCGCAAATCCAAGTGACGAAAAGCCCAATTATTAGGGGAAAAAGAAAGTAAAGATAGAACATAATCTCATATACGAATGGAATGACATATATTATTTCAATATATAATCTTTATAGCGGAAAATTTGGAATACAATATCAGAGTCTAACATAGATTTAGCTTGGACAGTATAAACCCTCTGTCCTTACAAATGCTGAAAAATAAAAACAAATGCAATAGATGCAGCGGATAATAGAATACATCCATACATAGATGAAGATACCGGCTCTCCTTTGGAAACTCCAAGCATCTTCAACTAAATCTAAAACTACTTGGATCTGACTCAAGTATTAAAATTACTCGGATTGAGCTTGATAAACCAACGTGAGTGTAACGACCCGTATTTTTAACACTTTAAAAATACGAATTAAAATGAAAATTTTGGATAAAAATCCGAAGGAAATAAAATTTTGTGTTGTTAAATGTAAATTACAAGTTAAAATACAAAACTGAATTCTGAAATAACTTATTTGTAAATTAAATACGGATGTTAACTTGTAATTGAACGTAAGTAAGGATTTAAATTTGAATGTAACAAGTAATTAAATTGAATTGAATTTGATTGTAAATAATGAAATAAATAAAATGGTAGATTTAATATTGAAGTTATAATATGGAAATCAACGTAAATGAATGTAATTTAATATTACTGTGAATTTAAATAAGATGATAGCTGAAGAAAATGAAAGTAAATGAATTATAAACTATTGATAATAATGTATAAGTAAATAGTTGATTCAATAATGAAAGTGTAAATCGAAACAAAAGAATTCATTTGGAATTAAATAACTTGAATTTGAATTATAATATAATTGAACGCTGAATCTAATATAATCTTTTATATTGGATTTATAATGGAAAACTAAATTGTAAAAGATTGTTAATTACTGTGAAATTTAAAAATAGGATTTGTGAACAATTGAAATTTGATTTAAAAGTTAATAATTTAAAATTGGGAATTTTATATTGGAATTAAACAGTCGAATAATATATTTTTCGAATATTGGATTTAATTAGGCAATTAAATCAATGATTTAATAAGTTAAATTTCAGAAATAATTGAAAATCGAGTTGAATATGATTGAAAATGATTTGTAAAATTTTATCTTATCATATTGGAGTTATAGAAATGTTATAGAACTTTTAAAATTGAATTTTAAGTTGAACTGGGAAAATTGAATATTTTAATATTTAATTATCGATTGTAAAATAGCTAATTTTTGAACAGTCTCAGAATTGAACGAAACAAGTTCCATTGGATCCGTAATAATTTATTATTATCGGATTTCAATTTTCGTAGCAATCGGAGTTGTCGTTTGACCGTGGCAGCTCGAAACGCATCGAAATTGTTTTAATATTAATTTAACGAGTTAAAATAGTCATTTTTAAAACGGTCTCGGATTTCGACGAAACCGGTTTCATCGGATCCGTAATGTGATATTATTGTAAGATTTCAAATTTCAAGTCAAACGGATTTACCGTTCGTCCGGGGCAAGCCAAAAACGCATAGAAATTCGTTTAAATCGGTTTAATTTAAAATTTATATTTTGACTGGTCAACCCTTCTTTTCAGCTGTAAACTCTTCATTGTCCCTGTAGCTTTCCATTCACGTCTCCCTCTCCTTTGTTCCACACGCAAATGGCAGAAAGGAAAGAAGAAAAAAAATAAAATGAATGGTGAAACTTTGAAAAATCATAACTCCATTTCTACTCGACTAAAAATCACGAAACCAGTTTTAAAATTCCTACTTCATCGAGTGCTTCAATTTGATATGCTCTTTGCTGGGTGCGGCAAGGTTTGGGGTCGAGGCCGTTCATAGTGGCGATCTAGGGTTTGGGAAATCGAGGGATCTAGCGATCGATTCGCGAAACGGAGCTTTGATTTGAACTCGTCGTCGAAGATAGCATCTCGGAGCATGTTTTGGTGGCGTGCGGCTATGGTTTGGGACGCGCGACCTGCTCGCGTTCGTACAGGGGGTCTCCAGGTCGCGACTTCCACGTGGTGGCCGAGCTTGATGTTGATGGTACGGGGAGGTGGAGATCGTGAAGGAGAGTTCGTCGCTGAAGACGGATTCGAATTTCGTCAACCGGAGCTCCGTATCACGGTTTGAAATGCACGGTGGGACATGGGTTTGCACGGCATGTTTTTCTTGGCTACAGGCAATTCGAATTGGAGAAGATAGGGTAGGATTTGATTGATAATTAGTGAAGTTAATTATTTATTTAATTATCCCGCTAATGACGTTCGTATTTTGGCTATAACTTTTGCATGCGAGGTCCGTTTTGGACAACGTTTCTTCCGTTGGACTCGTATTGGCGAGCACTACGCTATGCAACTGGATCGGAATCATTTGGAGCTAGAGAAAATTTTGAGTAAATCGAACGTCGTTCGATTTGATTTAAATCGTAAAATCAAGGTGAGTGTTTTATAACGCTCACAACGTACTAAATATCTTTATGGTAGTTAAATTTGACATTATGAAGTGTTATGATTTTATTTGTCGTTGTTTTATAAAATTTAATTATCAAATAGATTGTCATTTGAATTAACCGTTGAAAATTAAATTGCCAGTTAAATTGAAATTAAAATTGAATTGCGATTGAATCACCTGACATTGATAACTATGAAACTGCCATGAATTGTATTGACTATTGGATGATGTATTGTGATGGATGTCATTGGTTGATGTTTGAATGTTTGGATGTTTATTTGTTTATATATATACTGTTATGCATACACATGACACTGTGATTTAATTTAAGTGACATATGTTCATCCCTGACATTTAATTGAAATAAATAATCACTTGGCCATAGGATAGAAAATTATATACGGACACTGAATTTGACTAAATTAATAATTTTTGAAATCGTCGTTTGAAATTTATTTAAATGTTTTGATATAAAAGTTATAAATAAAAATCGATTTATAGAAATTGAATTCATCGAAAAATTGAGTTTGGAATGTTGAAATGAATTTTGGTTAAAGGAATTTTGTTAAATAATTAAGTTGAGACTTTGAAATTTGAAAATTGAATATGATTGAATGTCGAAAATTGATTTGTTTAAAGATTTAACTTTTATTCGAACTTTGAATATTTCTAAGAAAAGTTATATGAAATGATATTTCAGGATTGAAGTTAGAATTGAAACTTGGATTCAAAAATTTGTTATTAAAAGAAAATTTGATTCAATGTTTAAATCGATATTTTGAAATTGGATTTGGAATTGAAATTGGAATTTAAATTAATTTGGAATTGAAATTTAAATTCATTTGAAATTGGAATTTAAATTAATTTGGAATTGAAATTTAAATTCATTTGGAATTGGAAATTAATTTGAAATTGGAAATTGAAAGTGAACGGAATTTGGTTTATTGAATTCGAAATTTATATGGAATCAAAATTTATTCGAGTTGAAATCGGAATTGAATCAATTAAATCGAAATGGACATTGAAATTGATTTGGGTAGGAAATTGGGAAGTTGACCGGTTTGACTTTAGAATTTGTTTAAATGAATATTTTAGTATAATTGATTTAAAATCTATATTCTTTAAATATTGAAATTATTTTGATTTTCAAAATGTTTTACTATATAAACCATTTTTATATTCAAATTATTTTCGATTAAACTATTTAAATATTTTCTATTAAACTATTTAACTATTTTAATTATTTAAACTACTTTTAAATTACTTAAAACTATTTTCTAAAATTTTCAAGCTGGTCAATAAGGTGAATTGTTTATATTTAAATCTCGAATTTAAATACGAATTGGGTTAAATGAAGTTGCAACCTAAATTGAAATTCGAAATGATTTTGAAATTGAAATGAGATATTGAGGCGAAAAATGATTTTTGAAACGGAATCTTACATTTTGAATAGATATGATGATATTTGAAATGGATTTGATTTTTGAAGCGAATATGATATTTTGATATCAATTATGAATCGAGTTAAAATGTAAAAGAGCCATCGGTGTAATAATACGTAGTTATTGAAGAGACCGGGATCGGATATGGACATACTCTCTGTCGATACCGAAAACCACTTTAATAACTATTATACGCGGAGTGTTGATCCAGAATGAAGTGGATGGTCTGGTGAACGCGTTGACTGAAGAAAGAGAACGATATTGGATGACCCCTGACATGACTAAAACAGGAGCCGCGCCGGGCCATTGAGGTTCGCCACCTCTAGCGGACACACTTCTTCGATACCATATCTATTACATTTGTGATTCGATTTGGGTGCACCCCTTGATTTGGGAGTGTTGTTTCGCGGTGTTGGGGTAGCTGCTGGCTATGCTCAACATCAGTCCGGATCACGCAACTACTAGTATCCTAGTTGGTATCGCCTCATGTACCTTGTCATACTGATTATCCTATTCGCGACCACTACGTTATGGTTTGTACCTTGAGTATATGGATTGCCCTCTGGTGACTTCCGGTTTTGGGGAAACTACGGTCTTGTATATGCTCTTGGGAATATAAATGTGTTAAGCGGCGAATGGGCGTTGACTTAACACTATTTTGATACCTTTACTTTACTTTAGACATTATCTATATAGCGTATCTTATTGTATATATAGATAGTTTAACGGATCCTTGAGAGATGGAAAATCCCGTAACATCTCTTGAGTTATTGCACGCACGTTGACACTGGATAGGAGATGTCAAACCCCGTAAACATCTCTGACGCCGTTTACACTCATATTTATTACGATTGATTTAACTTTCATAAGGATATTTTAGTCCTGACTCGAGTGTTTTGTCTTTTCATTACGCTCGGGTCAGCCTGAGCATTTCAGTTTAGGTTGAAGATCATTTCCTTGGAGGACGGAGACGAAGATTTGGTATATTATCTACTACTATTATATTCATTCCATTCCACTGCATTGTTGTATGATATTTGCTGTGTATGTAACTATGATAAATGTTGTATAATAATAATCAAATGTATTCATTTCAAATGTATTCATTTAATTAACAGCTTCATGAACTGTTATTTTATTATCATACTTTAGCCTTCCGCTGTGAGATTCTATGTTGTTTCATTTCCTTTTTTTCTTTTCTTTTCTTTTCTTATTTACCCCAAATTAACAATCCTCCATTTTGAATGGTTTGAGTTGATGTGTGTGTTTGATCATCGACTTAAACTGTACAAAAAGGCGGGTCGTTACAGTGAGAAACTCAAACCATAAACATATGTTGGAGTCACAGATGGGTACAAAATAAAACCTTTGAAATGAATAGTATCTCGTAAGACCACGCTGCTCACAGATACGGTTGGGTTTTTACCATACGATAACCAAAATACTTTATACGAAAAATCAATTTAGTATTTTTATTAATGACATCTATTTGAAAACACTTTCAAATAAATATATATACAAAGAAAGTATCAATACTCGGACTATGGTAATGTATCCGGACTAGGTCAACAGAATATACTGGACGGAATATATGATACCAAAAGAGTTAGCTGAAATGTTTGCAATCCATTACAACTTTTTGAGGACTACAATCAAAATCGTAAAGCTTGTATTTGGAATTGGATTTCCAACATGATGAGGAACTAGTGACCTTTTCCTTCGATCCATGCATAACAACCATAGTTCCTGCAGTGACCTTATCACTTGTCTCAAGCTAGCTACTTGAAACTGCACTTGCTACACTACTATGGTACAATGTATTTGCTCAGCGGCTTTACACAGTCTCTGTCAGCCTTTAATACCTGTCCATTACATCATCTTAGGGAAGCAGATGCCTTGCGGCAATAAATGCCTTTCATTTCTCATAACTGATAGCCCGAAATATGTCCTACAGACCACATAGTATCCCGTAT
Organism: Allium fistulosum; assembly: GCA_030737815.1. Lineage (NCBI taxonomy): Eukaryota > Viridiplantae > Streptophyta > Magnoliopsida > Asparagales > Amaryllidaceae > Allium > Allium fistulosum. The sequence goes on along the minus strand of CM060904.1, from coordinate 168,612,774 downwards.
TATTCCTAGATAGTGAGGCTCGTGAGGCTACACTTTTTTCATGCACTCATCCATTGTTTTTCACAAAGCCATGCTTTATTTTTCCACAAAGCACATTCCACCTAAAATGCCACATCATCATTCCATAATCACACAACTGATTTCTACAAACGTATAACTCCTGAGCTCATACATCTCAGGAAAGGGTGTTAAGCTAAAAGGAGTTGCCTCCTCTGCCACCAAGTAAATAATACATTGTTAGAGATCAATCCGTATGATCAGAAATGCACTGTCAAACACTCCTCCATACAAGTTCACACTAGGACTGAACGAAACTGAAGGCATTCCTTCGACCACATCCTTTTGTTTGGGAATCACCCCTAGGATCAGTAGCGAGTAGTCCTAACATTACAGAGATTTCAAAACACGACAACACCACTGCTATAATAAATATATCCATATTGGGAGAGACATAGAGAAGGTCAATAAGCTGTCCTTCCACTATGAAGATCTTTGGTCTTTAATACAATGAAGATTTCAGAATGCAGACGCCACTGCCATATAAATATAATATATGATAAACCCTAGGACTTGTAACATCAATCCCTATATTATGAAGATCTCCGATCTTCAATAATCATCATATTCAATACGTCTTCACTTCCCAACGTATACATTGGTTCGAAGTGGTTTTCAGATAGGAATCACTCATATCCAACCCCGGTTTCTCCAAACCAACCATCGATAAAAAAGGCATTTAGATATATATAGGCGATTATCACATAACATTCTAATTAACCTTTGTATTTAAATCAAATTTCTCTTAGAGATATATTGAATCATTTCTTTATCTTTTTCAGAGTATATGGAATCATTAAGCCTCATTTATCAAATCCTTTGGCAATTAAAACCCTTCTTAAATATTGGAATAATTCTAAATTGTTTTGCTTTTTACTTAGTAAAATCATTTCCAAATCATTTAGTCGAATCTCATATTGGAAAATATTATTGTGTAGAAAGGATCATGGAAATTATACTAATTCTCCTTAATATTAAAATCTGTATTCAACCTTTACTATCTGTCGAATAATGGTGAAATCACCTTTTAAATTCACATGGATAGTACGGATTCCCTCCTCAGAATTTAGTACCAAGTATAAGAAGATTATTTCTATGCAATCCAAGTTGTTTGAGTTTGGAAAATTACATCTTTTATACTTTGGGAAAATTTGATCCAAGTAAACAAAATTTACTATTCCCTCCGTCGGGCCAGTCAGGGTAGCTGAGGAGGGTAGGCAACTAGTTTCCCAAACCCAAGCTAAGAGACTACCTCACTATCATCTATAAGGTGGTCAAGTTATTTGATCGACTCTAAATCTTTTAACATACTTAATTTACTTTTAATTATTTTAGAGCATTCGGGATTTCTCTTCGATCCATTAAATTCCTCGGTTGGGTTTTCTATGACACTTACAGATGGAAGAAATGTACTGGTCATTTTCATCTACTTATTTTTAAACCTCTTAATCATAATCAAATAACTTAAATATTTATTTGAAAAGGTTCACAAAAGATCCGGGAAAGAATAATTAAGTTTAAACCATTGTTTGCAAAAGTAATTAAAAAGTGCTACAAATAGTGTTTTAAAAGCTATTTTTGGTTAAAACAACTTTTCTATCATTTTGGAAATCCATATTTATCACCCAAATTTCTTCTAAACCATTTTAAAAGATTTATAAAATTTATTCCATATTTTTATACTTTTAAAAATATTAATTTTAAATTAAATTGAAATTTGGGTTTGAAACTACAAAACCGTGATTTTTCTGAATACTTGTTTTACTCATATTTCAAAGTCTACTAAATGAAACCTTGATTTTCTTTCTTCATATAAAACTATGGATATAATAGTTTGGAAAATTCGTATCTCGAAGAATTTTGAGCTACATTTCATTCTCTTCACTTGTTTGAATTCTACGGCATGAAATTGTGGACTACCATTACGCGACGTGCCTAGTTTTGACTTGTTTTTTAATTTTTTTTCTACTTCATGGAAATACGTTTAAATGTTTATAAAACATTTCTAAATCATTTTAAACTCATTTAAACAAATACTTTCATATTTCAAATTCATTTTCCATTTCATTTCATATTATATTATTCATTTTAACTCTTTTTAGATGTTTAAAACCAATAAGAGGCTAAACAACTCCATACACAAACTATTTATGGATTAAATTTCCATTTAATTAATTATGGTTAATTATTAACTATTTCTCTTATAATTTATCAAACCAAGTTATCAATCATATCACAACCATATAACCAATCATAATATTAACAAAGTTATCATCTACTATCAAACATTTAATCGTCCAATATAATTAAACTTTCAAATCATTATACTTGAAATAATTTAGAGATTAATTAGTAAAGTGTGAGTACTAACCATTAACCAAATCGTTTCACTTCCTACCAACATTCATACAATTCGATACTTCACTTAAAATTTTGTTAACTTCAACTAACCATCATCTACTCCATTCCTCCTTGCTTTATGATCTTGACCACACCCTACATCATGCTTTGCTCTCGGTCTCTTCTTCCAAACTCCAAGTGCTCACAGCCATAAGCTTTTCCATCACCCACAACTCATGCCATCTCCTTCAATCATCTCCCTAAGCTTTCGGCTATGCTCCTTGGGTGGTGGTGATCTCGACTTTGAGGTGGAGATGGGGTGGTCGTGAGCTTTAAGTGGTGGAGGAGGTGTTTGCTTTGATTTTTGAAGTGTTTTAAGATATTTATGTATTGTATATATTCAAATATTATTTGCTATTATTTTCTTCATTTATTATTAGAAGGGAAGCCATTGAAATAGCTTTAAGGAAGAAGAAAAGGTGTGACGACCCGTCTTTCATTCCATAGAAAGACGCATCATCATTAAGAAAGAAAGGGTTAGAAAAGAGAAAGATAGGAAAGAAAGAACAAAACAATATCAGAATCTCATAGCGGAACGAATAAATTATATTACATCACATAGTTATTACATAATAGACAACATCTATCAGAGTCACACAGCTTATACATCACATTAGACTATCATACAACTCAAAATACAACGCAGAGCTACTAACACAGCGGAACACAATATCTATATATGTTGAAGCCTCCTGCTCCAAGTCTCCTCCAGAATTCATCAAATCTAACCTGAATCCCTTGACTACTCATAAAAATTTGAGTACCCAAGAGTTTAAGAAAACAGAAAATAAACTCTAGGTCAGACATGTGTCTGGTGTTAGTAAACGGTTAAAATTGTTTAACTTTGTAAATCATTTGAAAACAAAGGTATCTCGTAAGACTCTCCGAAAATAAACACGGACAAGTTTTTCCCTTACGATAACCAAAACATTGATAGGAAATCTGCTTATATTATAATAGTGTCTAGAGTTTCCAAATAAATATTAACATAGCCGAAATTGTTACATTATTAAATTCCAGCATACATAGGTATACAATCAAGTCCGAGATCACTTATTGGAGAATGGATTCCATACAATGGCAGGGCTAACGGGGTACCGCCCGTCACAGTTAGTGGCCTAGATCACCATACCGAGGATCCACCCTAAATCCCCTGCAACACAAGACCGGAACTATCCCTTACTGGATAATCCCGAACAAGACAACCCCGCAGTTGGCGCGACCAACCGCCCACTAAGCCGAAATAAAAGGGACCTCTAGATAGGGGAAAATCTCGTCCTACTTGGGTGCTACCCACTTAGCCTTGCTGCACCTCCCATGTTTTAGCCATTCTCGATTGATGAGGCTTGAGGCTATGATTACCTTTTTAGAACACATATCTTAGATTGCTCACCGTCCTCCAATGATGATGGTCTGATAGCATTCATCCATACAAGTCCGTTCTGGGTTCGAACGAAACCGAAGGCACTATCTCGCTACACTCGTTTTGGAATCACCCTCAGAGTTAACAACCATAGCCCTTGCACTCTGAATCTTTATCTCGATCGAAGGCACTACCTCCGTTACACTCGTTTTGGAATCACCCTCAGAGTTAACGACAAATAGTCCTTGCATTCTGAATCTTCATCTCGATCTTCACTTGAGATTTCACGACCTATCGTTTAATTTTGATCGATGTGGTTTTTGGATAACAAATTTGATATCCGATCTCGGTCTCACCGAAATCCAAACGTTTCTTAAAGGCCAAGTTATTTAAGGTTTAACAATTCAATTTATATTTATAGTAACATATTCACACAGATAGATAACTCACATTATCACAGATAGATAATCCATATTATCACAATTCAACCAAAGCATTTCATATCACATAGCAGCACAATCACATATCAGAGATATCACATAATCCAAGGCAATCAATATCATTCAATCATCCATAAGCAAGATTAATTAGATGTACAATTCCTAATTAATTTAACTTAATCTCCAAATAAATTAAATTAATTACTTTAATTACTTTTAAATCCTGCTTACTTAACATTAATTAATTTCAAACCAATTAATTAATCATCCTTTAATTATCCATCTTAATTAATCATCTTTAATTAATTATCCTTTAACTATTCACATTTATTAATCTTTAATTACTCTCATTATATTAATTAATGATCCTCTAATTACTTTCATTAAGTAATTATTCTTTTAATTAATTACATTTAACAAGTAATCTTTAATTAATCACATTCATTAATTAACCCTAATTAATCACATTCAGTAATTAACTATCCTTTAATTACTTACATTAATTAATTAACTCTTTAATTAATTATATTAATTAATCCTTTAATTAATTACACTAAGTAATTAATCCTTAATTACTTCCATTAAGTAATTATCCTTCAATTACTTCCATTAAGTAATTTCCCTTTAATTACTCACATTTAGTGATTATCCATTATTTATTTAAACTAATTAATTATATTAAATTAATTACATAAATTAATTATCTTTAATTAACTAAGTAATTATACATAATTACTTTTGTTAATAAGACCTTAACTAATTAAGATAAATCATTTACCTTAGTTAAACATTTACTTATCATTTATATTTAATTATATTAGATGCTTGAAAACAATTTATACAAAAACATTTGAGAATATTTTTATTAATTAAAATTTAATATTCTTTCCTTAATTACTTTTTAATTCAAACATCATCTTATTACCTTTGAAAACACTTATGAATTTAATTACATAATTAATCTTATATATAATTACTTTTAAACAAACACTTTTAAAACATTTTAAATCTTGAAAACTTGTTTAATACTTATTAAATAATTTATTTTGGAAACTTGTTAACAATTTCCTTTACTTTTAAAACCTGTTTTAAATAAATTTACTTTGAAAACTAAATTCTTATTTATATTACTTTAAAACTTGGTTAATAAATTACCTTTAAAACCTAGTTAATATATATAGAAAACTTGATTTATAAATTTCATCTTTGCTTTAAAACCCGATCAAGTTTTCCCTTAAAAATCTGGATATGATTTCTTTAGCTTTTGTAAAAGTTGTATATTTACTTTATTTAAAATACAAGTAACTTAAACACTATGAAAACCCGAGCCCACACTCGAGGTTCTTGAGCAAAAACTCGAGCAAAATCACGAACCAAACTTCCTTCGAGCCAAACCCAAAATCGACTCGATCCAAACATCAACTTTCCCGAGAAAAATGATCATCTTCCCCAACCTCAAAACAACACACAGACACAACCTTGCACGCATGCACGTGCACACGCCGCCTGATCGCCTCCGACCCTCGTCGAGGCCACCCACATGTCAACGATCATCTCGTCGACACACTCGATCCCCTGATCCGACGATCTCGCCTTCAAATCGAAAATCGAACCAAACGAGAAATGCCTGGAACCCATCTCGATCGGAAAACCTCCCCTGGCCATTGCCTTCGACCTTCGGAACTCACGCCGACCAACCCAAAGCTTCCCCACGCCACAACGAACCATTTCCCCCATACGCGATCGAGTCTGATCCACCATCAACGTCGTACGAGCCTCGACAACCCCGATGACCAAAACCATCCATTAAACCCTAAATCACCTCCGACGAGCTGCCTTGTCCATTAGAAAAATCTCCAACCATTTTTCCTGAGTTCCCCCACCTTTCATCCTCCTCCAGCCTAAATCTCGACACAACATTCGCCGCCGATCATCGGCAATCGACGATATACCCAAAATCGATCAACTCAGAAAATCTCATCCATTCCTATACTAAAAATCATGATTTCTATAACTAAATTCATTATTTTGCAATACGCATCACATTATAAAATCCTAACTCAAAATTATAAACATCGATTTTTGGATTATTTTTTATCTTTACTATAATTCACCATTTTAGAAATAAATATACAATATAAACACTTGGTATTATTTTTAAAAATACTATTACATTCATACAATCATATTTTCTTTGGAGATCATAAACTAAAGTTGAATATATAAAGGGAAATTGAATTCATTTGATTTATTCTTGAGTCTGTGATCATATATACACTCAGTCATGTTCACATATAAACAGAGCAGTACAAAATATATACCAGATAAAAGAACAACCATACAAACCATACTACAACATTTTCTATACAGATTTATCACATGCATTAATATAAACATAGGTTAAAAACTGTTTTTAAAGAAAAGGTTTACTCACCGGTAAATTGGAAATAGAGGAACAAGTTCTGTTCATTAAGTAATTAACAAAAAGAGATGGATTTTTGTGAATGGAAGTGGTATGCATGGCTATTTATAGCCTTGGGACCCTTAACGCTTAAGCTTTGTCAAATGACACAAATACCCTCCCTTAACCTTTAAGTGAAACATACTTCTTCAAATCTTACCATCTTCACATCACATCATTACTTTTTGTCATCATTACTTAATACTTAAGAGATGAACCTAGTTGGAAAAGTGGAATAAGGTGGAGATTTGGTTTGATTTGGTTTTCTTTTGATGTGATTTGATTTAATATGTGTTGGATTTGGTGAAAATATCTTCTTTAAGCATTTTTCTTTACTTAATTAAACACTTAGATTAATTAATCCATAGTTAGTATAAGTGAGGCATTTATTTCTTTCTTAATGTGTTTATATAACAACTATTCAAGTTGCAAAACGTTTACACAATTTCTATTGAACAAAACGTTGATTTTTGTCAAAAAGTTTTCTAGTCACATTTTCTATTTTTAATCAAACTATTTATTCATGTATAAACTTGAAAATTAATTTTCTATCATATTTAAATAATTAAATAAAGATAAATTGAGTTACCAAATGTAACGACCCTGAATTTTTGACACTTGAAATCAGGATATTTAATTGATTTTAAATATCTGGAAGTTGGTTTAATTTGAAATTCAAATATCAGAATGAATTTGGCGATTAAATTTTTTAATTTAATTGTTGAAGTTGAGTAAAAAAGTTGAATCTTCAGTTTTAAGCTGATAAAAAAAGATTTTCAAGGCTTGGAAAATTTATATTGATAATTCTGAAGGTACTGGAACTTTCAGAATTGAATATGGAAGTGGTTTGTTCAGTTTTGAAATTTAGTTGTTTAAATTGAATTTAAAAATAGCGTTCCGAGGCACAGTCTCGGAATTCGACGAAACCAGTTCCATTGGATCCGTAATATTGTATTATTATCGGATTTCAATTTTCGTAATGTTTGGAGTGATCGTTTGGCCGTACGATAAGCAAACGCACTGAAATTAAATCGAAAATTTAATTTAATAACTGGTCCAAAAAGCTATCTTCTCCATACGAGCGAATTTGGACTCGAAACCTTTTCCATTGCGTTCAGAATAGGCGTATAACATTATAAACGCCTAGCGGCATGCCTCGATAGGAGTTTGAAATTTTGAGTGGTGGTTTCGAGACGATTTGAATTTAAATTTAAATATAATGTATATTAACCAGACAAATTTCTGTCACGTCAACAGCAGAGATTCCCTGCCCTCAGCCTGCTTTCTTTCATCTCAGTTAAATCACACAAGAAAATATCTTATTCAAGATTAAAAATAGCCGAGCATTTTAATAGAAAACAGATCAATACAAAAGAAAATAAAAGGAAAACGTCCCCTTCTTCTTCAATTTATTTGGAAACGAAATTAGATCTGTTCTCCCTCCTCAAATCGCATCCCCTTCCTTCCATCCTCCCAGTTCAACGATCGAATGAATTGCCGAATCGAGAAGCATATAAGGGGGAGAGCGTGGAAGTGTAAACCTCGAACGCGTGCACGCGCGTTCGTATGGGAAGGAGGAGGTACACGCAAGTGAAGGCCTCGACCGCATTGGGGAGTTCAGGCGAGATTAGCGACTGGGTTGGGAACCAGTTCGAGATCGGCACTCGCGATGATTTCAGTGGGTGGCATGTGTTCGATTTCACGATGGGATGGTCAGGAGGCGACTCGAAGTCGAGGTGCGACACTGGCACGGGCAGCAGGCGCACGTAGTGATTCGTGGGTTTTCGAGTTGAATATGAAATCGATGGCGATTTCTATGCGTTCGTATGGGGTGCGCAGGCAAAGGGAAGCCTGGGTTTGCATCGTTCAGTAAGGTATAACCTATTTTCGTTTAATTCTGAACATATATACATTCAGTCAAAAGAAAAATGTTGAAGAAGTTTATAAAGATTTGATTTTTAATATGTATAAGTAAAGCGGATATATATATATACTTATAGTAAAGAATGTTTACTGTTTAGATTCAATTTGCAAAGGTTAAATTCATATATACAGGAAATAGTTACAGTAAAGAAATGTGTTATTTCGTTATTTACAGAGAATGTAAATACAAACAGAAGTAAAATGTGTAAAACCTATTTCAGTTTTAATTTTATATATATACAGTTTATATATTTTAAATGATAATAACATAAAAATAAGTATATATCAATATACCTTTACATATTTTAAATTGCCAGTTTATTTTTAATATAATAGGTTTGGTGAATAAATTGTTAAATTAACTTATTTAGTTATTTTAGTTACCAAAGATTATTTAAAAAGGAGATTTAGTTTTAAATTTAAATTTTTAGTTAAATAAATTTATTTAAGGGAGAATTAATTTAAAATTTAATCATTGGTTAAAATTAAGAAATTTGGTTGAAATAAATTTATTAAACGATAATTAATCGTTCGATTTATTTTGAACATTAATTAAATCATCTAATATTTATACAAGGTCAAATCGTGAAGAAAGAATGCTAATTTGGATTGGATTGCAAAATAAAAGCGAAGGTGAGATCTTCTCACTCAAAAAAATTGAAAGTTGGATTTGCAGTTATTGATTGATTGCTGTTTGGATGTGATACTATATATAGTAGTATATAGCAATATATATATATTGGCATATGTATATATTGGTGATTGATTTTCCCGCATTATATAGTGGATGAGACCCTATACGCCGCATAATAGTGGATGATATTTATAAATCCCATATACCACGATATTCCACCTCGAAGTGGAATTGGTATTGTGCTAACATCTATGGATGCAGGGAAACAGGTTGGAGGGATCCAACTGGATTCCTCAAAATTGTTTGAATATTATTCCATATGTGAATGATGTGATTTATTGATAATCTGTGGATGATTTATTGATAATTGAAATTGTTGAAGGCTAAAAATTTAGCTGAATGAATTTTTGGTATCGCTGGATACCAGAAATAAATGAAATTGGATTTTTGAATTTAAAGTTGGAAATTTTAAGTAAATTTTTTTTGAAAGGATTGGTTGAATTTAAAAGAAGGAATTAAAGTATAAAATTTGATTTTTAGTAATCTCATCGAATAAATTTCCAAAATATTGCAAAGGATTTTTAGTAATATTGTTTAAAAGTTGAAGAATTTATGGAAAATGGAATTTTGAATAATTTGGAAAGGGTAAATGAATTTATTTAAAAGTGATAAACTCTTAGAAATCAATTTGTAATTGATTTGGTATTGAAATAAAATTAGAAATCAATTTGGAATTTGATTTTGGGGTTAAAAGTGAATATTTAGGAATGTAAATTCAAATTGGAATTTATAAAGGAAAGGAAAATTTGTTTTAAAAATAAACACTGATTTATTTTAGATGTGTGGAAATAAATTTACCGATCTGGGATGTAAATTTAAAATAAATCGATAAGGATTTATTTAATTGGTTTAAATGGACCATTTTGAAATGGAAGTGTATTTTCCTTGAAAAACCGAGTATATTCCAAAGTACCTTTTAAAAATATAAATTAAAGGTTCTAAAGCTGGTTTTTAAAAGAAATATTTGGAAATATATTCTGCGTAAGGAAATTGATTTGAAATTGATTTTCAAAGGTTGAAAGGTGAAAAATGATTTGAAATTTGTTTTCAAAGTGTTAAGTGTGGAAAAATATATATCTTGTGAAGATATTTTGAAAATAAATAATCTGGGAAAATTATTTAAATCTGATGATTGTTGTGAATGTTGTTGATAGTTAAATCACCGACTATCAATATTTGCCTTTGAAATGGCACTTGAACTTGTTTTTAAAACAAACGCTTATTATTCGGTTTAGCCGGGAAAGGACCTTTGTGTCATATAACCCATTCCGAATTAGTAATACGATGATATAGATCGTATTGAAGACCGGTGGTGAAGACCGGGTATTTGTGAAAACGATAGGATGACCTGTCGAATGTCTCTGCACCGAGTTGCTCCGGTATAGAGATTTATATCACTCTTTTTGTGATGGGAAGTCCGATCGAGATTGTGAATACCCGGATTGCAAGGGCTTCTTTGGAAGTGCCTTCGGTTCTGTTCGAACCCGGAACAGACTTGTATGGTTACATGTCTGACATTACGTTTTGAGATATAAAGCTGATTTCTTTCAAATACATTTCTGTTTGGTGGCGGAGAATTAATTCTCTTAGCTTAACTCCCTTCTCTGAGACGTACGAGCTCAGAGGTTATGTAGTTGAATGTTATCAGCGATATATTCCCAATTTGGTAATGTGACATGCTGAGTGCTGCTGTGTGTTGATCATTATTTATTGATCAATTGTGATCAAAGCGTGGCTTTGTGAAAAAGCGTAGCTTTGTGGACGAGACTTCGTCAGACCTCACTGCCCGGAAATGGTCGAAACAGGAATATGCGGCAAGGTTATGAGGGTCGCGCCCTTTAGGGTATGTCATTTCCTTCTGGAAAAGGGTGGTATCAGGTATGGAGCCCTGGTATTTAACCTATGTGGATACTCGGATCTTATTTATTGTGTGATTGTGTGTTTATCGAGGTGCCTCGGATAAAGGTCCCAAAGGACCGGGGGATGACATATTCATGAGTTACCTAGTTACAGGGGTAACCCGGCCTTGTGTTGGCAGAGAGCAGTTGTCTCTCGGGACGTCCAGCCAGAGGCGATCCCATGTGGCGGTAGGAAGTTCCTTAGCCTGACCATTTGTTGGAAATCCATTTCCCAATACGAAATTTGTATGGTATTAGTTGTAGAACCTGCCATTTACTTATGGTGGTCACCACTGTTCAGATGGTAGCTATAGTAGGCATACGATACTGGTCGTATGCTGGCTAAGATTAATATTATACTTTCAAAATGTTTTCAACACTAGACATTAATAATAATAATCCAATGATTTGCGTAGTAAGCATCTTTGACTATCATAAGAAGAAATCTCCTCCAATTCTGTGTTTGCATTGTGTGTGTGGCGGGAGGTCTTATGGTAGTTTCATTTTCCAAAAGCATTGTGAATAAATTTGATTTTCTTTGTGAAAATAACTGTTTTACGATCTCACACCAGTCACCATGACTGACTCGGAGTTTATTGTTTCCCTTCTAAACTCTGGGTGCGCATAATTTTCCACACGGGCAGCCTAGAGTTATGTTATCAGGATATTCTGGATATTCTGGAGCTTGGGAAGCAAGCTGGATGGCGAGACGTACTTCCGTACTTGTTTATTTATTCCGCTGTGTATTCTGTATGGGGACAAGTTTATATAACTGTCCATTGTTGTATTGAGTTGTATATTGACTCTGATGTGATGTAATGTATAAACTGATATAGTCCTTTGTTTAAAAGACTTGTGATTATCTATTATATTTTGTTCCACTGCAAATGTGAGAGTCTGATATTGTTGTTTCTGTTTCTGTTTTTTTGTTCTTTCTTTTCTTCTGTCTTCTTCTTCCTCTTCTTTTTAACCCTAATGGTTCGGTTTTCCGGTATTCGATTGTGCGGCATTTGATACAGTGGACGTATTAATGTCGACTTTCAAGCGTTGAAAAATCGTATCGTTACATGTGGTATCAGAGCATCCGGTTAAGCGATAACCCTGGCTCTGTTAGGAATTACTCATTAGAGATAGAGTTAGTAGTACTCTAGAATGAGTGTGAGTGTAATAATAGATATGAGCGCGTATTTGTTAGTGAATATAAATTTTTTTTTGTATTGTGTTGACTTATCGGTTGATTGTTTATAGATTCTGGTCGGTGCAGTCTGGCCAACTGTAGTCGATAGGGATTTCTAAACTCTTAAACAAGATAAACTGACACGGTATTGTTTTAAATGGGGTAAATGAAATAATTTTGCCCAAAACTATTTTTGTATAGAAAAGAAATGATTTTCTATGAATTATTATTGTATATGGATGCTTGGTTGTAATGAAGTAATAATATTGAATTATTACCATTGTTATATGGAATTGAATAAGAAATTAAAATAATAACCAAAGATTTGGAGATAAATTCCTTTAACAAATGAAATTTATAAATATGAATTGAAAGAAAAGGAAATGAATTCATATACGAATGAGATTTATAAATGTAAATTGTAAATGTGATTTATAATTGGAAATAGAATTCCAAGAAAGTATTTGAGAATAAATTCATTTAAGGGATGAAATTGTGAATGAATAAATGAAACTACATTTGTAAATAAATGAATTGGAATTGAATAATGAAATGAGATTTGATTTGGATCAAGTTGAATAAAAATCCAAACTTGGAAAAATTAAAATAAAATGGATTGAATTCAAGTAAACAAACTTGATAATTTATTAATTCATGAAATAATGAAAATAATGAATTGGGAGTTGAATTAGTTAAGTTAAAATTGAATTGTGAGTTAAATTTTGAGATGGTTTGAATTTGCATATAAATTCAAGTAAGTAGAGAAAAAAAATTGAAAATTTCCTTATTATTGATAAATTAAATTCAGAATGAATTGAATATGGAAATTTGAAATTTAAAAATAAATTTTGTGAAATGGCAGTCGTCAACTTTTATTGAATGGCTTTGAATAGAATTTGTTTGGTTAATGAAATAAACCGAATGCAAATATGAAATGCAAATTAAATTGAATGGAATCAATTTAAATGATTATTAGCTTAAGTAATCATTTAGTTGCATGAATATTAACAAATTTGAATAGAAAGAATTGTCGTTTGACGCAAACGAGGTTATATAAAATTCTATGAGTTATTAAAAGAAAATAAAATTGATTTTGGAATCGATTGAAATGAATATGAATTGAATGGAAGGAAGTGAATAGTAAATCACTTGAATTGAATAGAAATGGTATGGAATGTAGTTGTAAGCAATTTAATTGTATCGAAACCTTATGAATTGCTAATGGAAATTGTTTTGGATGTATTGCTTATGAAATCTATGTATTTACTATTGAAGATAAGTGAAATGTTAATAATTTTATATATACGTCACTTACATATTTAAACTGAGTAAGTACATGTTTTTGGAAGCCGTTTGGCTGCATTTTGATTTCACAAAATGCTTAAAAATAAACCGCTTTGTTTAAAATGCTAAAAAGGTACGCCTACGCAATAAAAATAGGAAATATGAACTGTTTTTCTGCTTTTCCGACCGAGTGGGTCGATGTATATATATTTATATCCTTTGTCAAATTGCAAAAGCTCCTCCGTACAAAAAGGACTCTGCCAAAATTTTCTGAAAATTTTGGGAGTTAGAAATTTTTTTGAAAATTTGGAAAATTTTGTTAACGGAAAAATTGATTTTCAAATTGTAATGGAAACGTAGGAATTGAACTAGAAAATGAAAACCATTGTTTTGGTTGAAGTTGAAAGCTTTGGAAAAAGTGAATATTGAATTTTCACTAAGTGAATCTTTGAAGATAAAATGAATTCAAATAGAATTGAAATTGTAAATTGAATTCAAATGCAATTGAAAATGCAAAGTTGAATGGAAACGAATATATAACTTTGTTAATGAAGTGAAAATACATATAAGGGGTATGTAAATACTTATATTGAACTTAAGAAATGAATGGAGAAAATTCTTAAGTAAAATTGGTATTTGGAATCCAATAAGTAAATTTGGCCATTGTTGTTAAGTAAAGTATACAGGGATTATAAAGGCTAAGGAAAATGGAATTAGATTTGATTTCGAAGATGAATTTGAATTTCTCAACATAAGGTATGTATTTAAATTTCAGTATGAAATTTGATGAGTTTCTGATTTTGCCACTTGGCATTTTGTTTTCTCTTGGAATTTGGGAGTCCGTAGGGACGTTTTGTAGTCGTACCGAGTTAGCCGCGCAAAGGAGACGCTGGCGAAATTTTTCGGAAATTTAGAGAGTTAGAAAATTTTTGAGAAAATTTTGAATTCAAAACTTCAATTTGAATTTAAATTTGAATTGTTAAGAAAATCATATTATTTGGAACTTATGGTTGATTGTGGAAAGTTAGTTAAAGTGATAACGAATCTTTAATAAAAAGATTTGGGTTGATAAGTGATAAAACTGTTGGGTTTTGGGAAAATGATAAATAGGGAATGGATCATTCTTCTTGACTTGTAATTTCGGGACAAAATTCTTTTAAGGAGGGAAGATTGTAACGACCCTGAATTTTTGACACTTGAAATCAGGATATTTAATTGATTTTAAATATTTGGAAGTTGGTTTAATTTGAAATTTTAATATCAGAATGAATTTGGCGATTAAATTTTTGAATTTAATTGTTGAAGTTGAGTAAAAAAGTTGAATCTTCAGTTTTAAGCTGATAAAAAAAGATTTTCAAGGCTTGGAAAATTTATATTGATAATTCTGAAGGTACTGGAACTTTCAGAATTGAATTTGGAAGTGGTTTGTTCAGTTATGAAATTTAGTTGTTTAAATTGAATTTAAGAATAGCGTTCCGAAGCACAGTCTCGGAATTCGACGAAACCAGTTCCATTGGATCCGTAATATTGTATTATTATCGGATTTCAATTTTCGTAATGTTTGGAGTGATCGTTTGGCCGTACGATAAGCAAACGCGCTGAAATTAAATCGAAAATTTAATTTAATAACTGGTCCAAAAAGCTATCTTCTCCATACGAGCGAATTTGGACTCGAAAGCTTTTCCATTGCGTTCGGAAAAGGCGTATAACATTATAAACGCCTAGCGGCACGCCTCGATAGGAGTTTGAAATTTTGAGTGGTGGTTTCGAGACGATTTGAATTTAAATTTAAATATAATGTATATTAACCAGTAAAATTTCTGTCACGTCAACAGCAGAGATTCCCTGCCCTCAGCCTGCTTTCTTTCACCTCAGTTAAATCACGCAAGAAAATATCTCATTCAAGATTAAAAATAGCCGAGCATTTTAATAGAAAACAGATCAATACAAAAGAAAATAAAAGGAAAACATCCCCTTCTTCTTCAATTTATTTGGAAACGAAATTAGATCTGTTATCCCTCCTCAAATCGCATCCCCTTCCTTCCATCCTCCCAGTTCAACGATCAAATGAATTGCCGAATCGAGAAGCATATAAGGGGGAGAGCGTGGAAGTGTAAACCTCGAACGCGTGCACGCGCGTTCGTATGGGAAGGAGGAGGTACACGCAAGTGAAGGCCTCGACCGCATTGGGGAGTTCAGGCGAGATTGGCGACTGGGTTGGGAACCAGTTCGAGATCAGCACTCGCGATGATTTTCAGTGGGTGGCATGTGTTCGATTTCGCGATGGGATGGTCAGGAGGCGACTCGAAGTCGAGGTGCGACACTGGCACGGGCAGCAGGCACACGCAGTGATTCGTGGGTTTTCGAGTTGAGTACGAAATCGATGGCGATTTATATGCGTTCGTATGGGGTGCGCAGGCAAAGGGAAGCCTGGGTTTGCATCGTTCAGTAAGGTATAACCTGTTTTCGTTTAATTTTGAACATATATACATTCAGTCAAAAGAAAAATGTTGAAGAAGTTTATAAAGATTTGATTTTTAATATGTATAAGTAAAGCAGATATATATATATATACTTTTAGTAAAGAATGTTTACTGTTTAGTTTCAATTTGCAAAGTTTAAATTCATATATACAGGAAATAGATACAGTAAAGAAATGTGTTATTTCGTTATTACAGAGAATGTAAATACAAACAGAAGTAAAATGTGTAAAACCTATTTCAGTTTTAATTATATATATATACATTTTATATATTTTAAATGATAATAACATAAAAATAAGTATATATCAATATACCTTTACATATTTTAAATTGCTAGTTTATTTTTAATATAATGGGTTTGGTGAATAAATTGTTAAATTAACTTATTTAGTTATTTTAGTTACCAAAGATTATTTAAAAAGGAGATTTAGTTTTAAATTTAAATTTTTAGTTAAATAAATTTATTTAAGGGAGAATTAATTTAAAATTTAATCATTGGTTAAAATTAAGAAATTTGGTTGAAATAAATTTATTAAACGATAATTAATCATTCGATTTATTTTGAACATTAATTAAATCATCTAATATTTATACAAGGTCAAATCGTGAAGAAAGAATGCTAATTTGGATTGGATTGCAAAATAAAAGCGAAGGTGAGATCTTCTCACTCAAAAAAATTGAAAGTTGGATTTGCAGTTATTGATTGATTGTTGTTTGGATGTGATACTATATATAGTAGTATATAGCAATATATATATATTGGCATATGTATATATTGGTGATTGATTTTCCCGCATTATATTGTCGATGAGACCCAATGCGCCGCATAATAGCGGATGATATTTATAAATCCCATATACCGCGATATTCCACCTCGAAGTGGAATTAGTATTGTGCTAACATCTGTGGATGCAGGGAAACAGGTTGGAGGGATCCAACTGGATTCCTCAAAATTGTTTGAATATTATTCCATATATGAATGATGTGATTTATTGATAATCTGTGGATGATTTATTGATAATTGAAATTGTTGAAGGCTAAAAATTTAGCCGAATGAATTTTTGGTATCGCTGGATACCAGAAATAAATGAAATTGGATTTTTGAATTTAAAGTTGGAAATTTTAAGTAAATTTTTTTGAAAGGATTGGTTGAATTTTAAAGAAGGAATTAAAGTATAAAATTTGATTTTTAGTAATCTCATCAAATAAATTTCCAAAATATGGCAAAGGATTTTAATAAAAGGATTTTTAGTAATATTGTTTAAAAGTTGAAGAATTTATGGAAAATGGAATTTTGAATAATTTGGAAAGGGTAAAGGAATTTATTTAAAAGTGATAAACTCTTAGAAATCAATTTGTAATTGATTTGGTATTGAAATAAAATTAGAAATCAATTTGGAATTTGATTTTGGGGTTAAAAGTGAATATTTGGGAATGTAAATTCAAATTGGAATTTATAAAGGAAAGGAAAATTTGTTTTAAAAATAAACACTGATTTATTTTAGATGTGTGGAAATAAATTTACCGATCTGGGATGTAAATTTAAAATAAATCGATAAGGATTTATTTAATTGGTTTAAATGGACCATTTTGAAATGGAAGTGTATTTTCCTTGAAATACCGAGTATATTCCAAAGTACCTTTTAAAAATATAAATTAAAGGTTCTAAAGCTGGTTTTTAAAAGAAATATTTGGAAATATATTCTACGTAAGGAAATTGATTTGAAATTGATTTTCAAAGGTTGAAAGGTGAAAAATGATTTGAAATTTGTTTTCAAAGTGTTAAGTGTGGAAAAATATATATCTTGTGAAGATATTTTGAAAATAAATAATCTAGGAAAATTATTTAAATCTGATGATTGTTGTGAATGTTGTTGATAGTTAAATCACCGACTATCAATATTTGCCTTTGAAATGGCACTTGAACTTGTTTTTAAAACAAACGCTTATTATTCGGTTTAGCCGGGAAAGGACCTTTGTGTCATATAACCCATTCCGAATTAGTAATACGATGATACAGATCGTATTGAAGACCGGTGGTGAAGACCGGGTATTTGTGAAAACGATAGGATGACCTGTCGAATGTCTCTGCACCGAGTTGCTCCGGTATAGAGATTTATATCACTCTTTTTGTGATGGGAAGTCCGATCGAGATTGTGAATACCCGGATTGCAAGGGCTTCTTTGGAAGTGCCTTCGGTTCTGTTCGAACCCAGAACAGACTTGTATGGTTACATGTCTGACATTACGTTTTGAGATATAAAGCTGATTTCTTTCAAATACATTTCTGTTTGGTGGCGGAGAATTAATTCTCTTAGCTTAACACCATTATCTGAGACGTACGAGCTCAGAGGTTATGTAGTTGAATGTTATCAGCGATATATTCCCAATTTGGTAATGTGACATGCTGAGTGCTTCTGTGTGTTGATCATTATTTATTGATCTATTGTGATCAAAGCGTGGCTTCGTGAAAAAGCGTAGCTTTGTGGACGAGACTTCGTCAGACCTCACTCCCCAAAAATGGTCGAAACAGGAATATGCGGCAAGGTTATGAGGGTCGCGCCCTTTAGGGTATGTCATTTCCTTCTGGAAAATGGTGGTATCAGGTATGGAGCCCTGGTATTTAACCTACGTGGATACTCCGATCTCATTTATTGTGTGATTGTGTGTTTATCGAGGCGCCTCAGATAAAGGTCCCAAAGGACCGGGGGATGACATATTCGTGAGTTACCTAGTTACAGGGGTAACCTGGCCTTGTGTTGGCAGAGAGCAGTTGTCTCTCGGGACGTCCAGCCAGAGGCGATCCCATGTGGCGGTAGGAAGTTCCTTAGCCTGACCATTTGTTGGAAATTCATTTCCCAATACGAAATTTGTACGGTATTAGTTGTAGAACCTGCCATTTACTTATGGTGGTCACCACTGTTTAGATGGTAGCTATAGTAGGCATACGATACTGGTCGTATGCTGGCTAAGATTAATATTATACTTTCAAAATGTTTTCCACACTAGACATTTATAATAATAATCCAATAATTTGCGTAGTAATCATCTTTGACTATCATAAGAAGAAATAACCTCCAATTCTGCGTTTGCATTGTGTGTGTGGCGGGAGGTCTTATGGTAGTTTCATTTTCTAAAAGCATTGCGAATAAATTTGATTTTCTTTATGAAAATAACTGTTTTACGATCTCACACCAGTCACCATGACTGACTCGGAGTTTATTGTTTCCCTTCTAAACTCTGGGTTCCCATAATTTTCCACACGGGCAGCCTAGAGTTATGTTATCAGGATATTTTGGATATTCTAGAGCTTGGGAAGCAAGCTGGATGGCGAGACGTACTTCCGTACTTGTTTATATATTCTGCTGTGTATTCTGTATGGGGACAAGTTTATATAACTGTCCATTGTTGTATTGAGTTGTATATTGACTCTGATGTGATGTAATGTATAAACTGATATAGTCCTTTGTTTAAAAGACTAGTGATTATCTATTATATTTTGTTCCGCTGCGAATGTGAGATTCTGATATTGTTGTTTCTGTTTCTGTTTTTCTGTTCTTTCTTTTCTTCTGTCTTCTTCTACCTCTTCTTTTTAACCCTAATGGTTTGGTTTTCCGGTATTCGATTGTGCGGCATTTGATATAGTGGACGTATTAATGTCGACTTTCGAGCGTCGAAAAATCGTATCGTTACACCAAACCAAATCAAATTATACAAAAACCCAATTGGTCAAAGTACGACGTAGTTTGTTTATCTTTATAAAACAAGTATATATTTATTTATAAAACTTTTACCAATCATTTTCTTTTATCATTTTATAACAATTTAAAAAGAATTATTTATCATTTAAAACAAAATTTGAACGTGTATCGAATTTTATCAAAAACTGGCTTTTGTCAATTTTACGATGAAACTCCAAAATCTTATTTTTGTAAACCAGTTCTAAAAGTAAGTTTACCATTCTTATTTATCACATAGAACATGATTATTTAAGTTTTAAAATTCTATATTTTAATATTTAAAGGTAATTAAATATTCCATTTTAAAAGTAGTAAAATTACGGGTCGTTACACATAACCCAGAATAAAGGTTGGAACTTTTCATGTTTTCTCTTTTTGGGTAAAGTGTGTTTAATAAATTATTGAATTTTGTTAAGTTATTCTGTGGACACATATAGACTATGTACTAGGATTTTATAATATGTATATCATGTTATGAAATGTTGTTTGGAAGATTTCGTTTGTTAAAATGAAATGGGATTTTCGGTGATTTTGGACAATCAAAAACTTTCGAATCGTTATAGAACTTGAAGCAAAATGTTTTTGTGTGGAAATATTAAAGTTGAGCTTATATAACACTTGAATTGATAAGATAATAAGTTAAAACAAGTTTCGAATTGGTTGAACATCCTTGTTAAGTAAATTGAATTTAATGTTTTTGTATATACACTTAGGACGTAGTAGAGTATTATATGATTGTGAACTTAGGTTGTAAAATGTTGATACACATTAAGTTATCTTTTATGAAATGGTTCATAAACAATTTTAGTATTAAGAAGTCATTTTCTTTGTATTAAAGGAAGTGATAAAATATACTGGTATAGTTAAAAAACAATAGGATAAACACATAAATTGTATGTAGATCGTTTTATTTGCATGACTGTTCTTAATCCAGTATTCGAGTACATGATTTCGAGGTGGTTTACACCGGTCCAAACAAGAATTTTTCACTAGATTCTTAACGGCAAACACTTAATAAAGAATCCTGATAAGATACCAAAGTTTTCTATCATAGTCCATGGCTTTCTAAGGAGAATGAAGGTTTCTAATCAAGGAACCTAACTGTAATCCACACTAGAGATGTCAAGTGATCTATACTAGTTTAGAAGTGAAATTTATGTGATCTAGTAAGTGATTGAAATTAATATTGCGTACGGATGGTCCATGTACATTGTATGGGCTTTAGTATATTTTCATACTATTTTTTTTGGCTTATGGAGAATTTAGGTGATGACTCTTCAATTTGTTATAAGATATTATGAATCATCGGCTAAGTAATAACCTAAGGCTGTTGAGAAAAAGGTGCGCTTAGTTGATCGTTTATCATCCTTGTGTGATGAGAGGATTTTGAACTTGAGCAAACCATGAGTTTTGTTTTCTAAGTGATTTTGGATGATGTTAAGCTTGCTATATGGTTGTTTCTTTGGTTGCTCACGTTGGAATTTCGAGGATGAAATATTCTAAGTAGGGGAGAATGTAACGACCTAGAATTTCGGACACTTTATATTTAAATATCTGAACTATTTAAATATTTGAATCTTGGATTTAATATTATTAAAATGACTTAATAAGCTTTCTAACCCCCTTTTAAATCATAAGTAATGATGGTAAACTTGTTTTGGAATTTTTTTTACAAAATTAAATTCTTTGGAGAAATATCGATAATAAGACCGAAAATCGACCGATAAATAGCTTTTTAACCGTTAGAAGTAGTTCATATTTTTTTAAATACACTTAATTGCTTAGGAAATCAATAAAATGAAATATATTTTTTTACCATTTATTAAAATAAACTTTTTGGATGATGTCATGGGTGATATCATCAAAGATATGTTAAAAATGAGCTTTTAAGGAAAGACTTAACTTTTAAGCAAAAATGTAATGGTGTAAAGGTAGCATGTGAGAGGGAGGCTCCTTTGTGACTTTTCATGGAAGGTTGAAGGTGGTATTGACCTCTTGCACAAATCTATAAATACATCTTTAAGGCAAGAGGTAAATCACAAATTCGCAAAAGCTTGAAATGAAGTAAGAGAATAAAAATGGTGGAAGTGCTTAAGCATTAATCCACTAGTTCTTCTCTAACTTTTTCAATTACTAACCAAATCAACTCCAATCTCTTTCAAACTTTCACCAACACCTTAAAAACCCTTAGGAAGCTTAGATCTAAAGTCAAAGTGGAAGGAAAGTGAAGCAGAATGAGGGATCTTAGGTGGGCCGTGAGCAATGGAAGAGGAGGGAAGGTGTTGTCTTGGTTTGAAAGTGCTAAAGGTTGGATCTTTTGGATTTGGGCAATGGTAGGAGGTTGTTCTTGGATTCTATTTCCTTTTTTCTTGAGTTTGTCTAGGATCTAAGTGAGTTATTGTAACGGCCCCACCATGAAGCCCATTTTAGCAAAGAACATTACAAGTAATGTCGTTTGCCAATCTGGAGAATACGGCTTGTTAGGGGCGATCGAATGTGAATATATCTTTCTACTAACACTGACACATCATTTATACCTTTTTCACTTAATATTTGAACTGAATTTGATGTGTACAGTATTAATACAAAGTAATAGACATATCGATTTTTCAGAATCAAACAATATATCATATAAATAACAGTCACAGATCACAGTGGAATAAATCTAAACTTATACATATATTCAAATTATTTAGTTTACAAAATTGAAATACTAAACATGACTGTTATACAAATTTTATAATTCTCTAATCTCAATTGTACACCTTATAAACATATTCAAAAAATTTCAAAATGAGATAAACTAAAAAGTCAAAAGTGTTTATCTCCTTGCTAGCCAAAACATCCAAAGGTCAACTTGTCCTATAACCTGAAAAGTCTCGGCTTGACCCGAGAAAAATAACACCCGGGTCAGACTATGTCTAAATATCCGATAGGTTGAGAATTGAATATAACACAAGAATAAACAACGTATAAGTAAATACAGATGTCTAGGATAGAACGAGTTAGGGAACTAAATTTAACTCAGTACAGTGTTATAAGTTTAAGTCACAGACACGAACTAGTCACTAAACATAGAATAATAGAATTAATTTAATTTAGCATCCATCACAAGACACAAGAATATATATTTATTTCACGAACACAAGACACAGGAATATACATTTATTTCACGAACAAAAGACACAAGAACATATATTTATTTCACGAACACAAGACACGAAAATATATATTTATTTCACTAACACAGAATAGTCACAGAATCCAAATATCCAGAATCCAAGAGATCTTAATCCAAACCGATCATAATGGTTGTCCAAAACAATCATATTGATTGTACTCAAAACCCGTGGCAAACAAACAAATAAATTGGTATCACTCGAACCGATCTGATACCAAGGATCGTACTCAGACCAGGAATACAGAATCACAGAATGATCTCAAGGATAGTCTATACCGATCAAGGTGATCGCAAAAACCATGACTCGATAACTCTACATTTATTTAATATTATTATATTATTATGTTCGAAAAGAAATCCAAGAATAAACTTCCTAAGGATCTAGCAGCCGCTTGCCGCACACCAAAAGAGAGTAAACTCTAAAGTGCCAAATACTATCACCTTCAGTAATCACTAGAATTTAACCAATACATCACAGGCCGTATAGTGAAATCCATGTATTTACTAAAAACTAGTAAATATCACTTATTATTGATCACCAGAAAACCTGGATTATATTCTCTTCCAGATCTCGCAAACATTTGTCGCACACCCGAAGAGAAAACAACTCTAAAGTGTTAATTACTTCCCTATAATGATCACATGAATTTAACAAAGTTATCCCCTACTACCTGATGAAATTCATGTATTCACTAATGGTTAGTAAATTCCACTTAAATGTTCTATTCAATGAGTTTATGCCATATTCGACGAAGCGTTATACGAAAGCATTTAAGCCAATCGATAACAATAAGTCGATCATTAGCACTCCCCACGTTATAGAACTAAGGTTCTCAAAGCACATTTCTCTCTCTTTGATTTTCATTAATTAAAACACTTATTAATTTCTGTTCACAAATCTATTTATTATTTCCAAAAACATTTATTATAAAAACAAGATTTTTATTTTCCATGTTTCCCAAAACCATATTAATGATTAATATTCCAAGAATTACTATGGTTCATAATTTATATTATCCTGATTCTCAAAAGAACTTATTTCCACATTTCCAAATTCCACAACTAATTTACTGATACGTTTTAGTGTAGAAAACAATTTATTATTTAATAAGGTGAAATATTCATTTGAATTAGAATATTCCATAAAATCGAATTATTTTAAGATTTCACTTAATTTCACAAAGTTATCTCAAATTTCATATGTTATATTATTCTCAAAATGATATTTTAAAACCATATTTAATTACTCTTCTAAATCCATTTTGATATATATATATATATTTCATTTAGATCAAATTTAGGATTTAAAGATCTTCGGTTTCGATGACCTAAATCTTAAAAGTTTACAAAATATAAAACATAAAAGTTGTAGCATAGAGTCTATGTTTTCTAGAACATTAAGAATTATCACATTCCGATAAGTAACAAAAAAGTTATGGCCAATACAATTTCTCAAAATTAAATTTATTAACACTATTTGTCATTGGCAGGCCGGTGACAATAAACAAGTTCTTTTGACCATTTAAACTTTAAAATTATGCAAAACACAAACTTGAAAGTCGTAGCACAAATTCTAGGCTTTCCAGAACTTAATAAATCATCGAATTTCGATTAGTAACGAAAAAGTTAAGATCAAAACAATTTTAATGTTCCAAAGGAAATTTAAAAAAAAAACAAAGCACATAGAGTTATCTCTTCTTCAAACCCAAATTTCTCTAAGTAAAATGACGATTCACAAAAAGTGATAAACATAAAAGTTGTCCCTTATAAAAGTAGTTTCAATTGAAATAAACCTCACTCAATTTCGATCTAGCAATCAAAAGTTATCGTGATTTTAACATCAAGTTTCAACTAAGAAAATTACACAGAGCAGAGCTTCACCATCAGTTTTAAACTCAATTTCGACCCCATAAACTGCGGAATTTCGTATAATGACTAAAAGAGAATTTGTAGCTAACTGAATGGAATTTCCACTGCAAGAAGATTGAGTTATTTTGGAAATTTTTTTAATAAGATATAACTATTTTACTTCAGTGATTTTCACAAACAATTTTCAGCAAACAACATCAAACAATCATCCAAGTTCAATTTCTATCAAGCAGACTAGAGTTCTCACAACCAAAGCCATACAAATCAATTTCAATTTCAGAAACAAAACATGGATATAGAAATAGATTGTGTGAGTTACAAAATAACTCACCTTATGGCCTTGCTATTATTCTACCTTTTCTTCTTTAGTTTGCTATTGCTCTTCTTCTTCCTCAAATTTACCCCAAAACTTCATTGACGATAAAAATACACAACTCAAAAACTATGAAAAATAAACACAAATGAATTTGAAAGTTGACATAATATGCTATGAGAAAGATACCTAAATTTTTCTAGAATTTATTGCAATTTATTTGATTTTTAAAGACCAATTCTTAAACCTAGGGCATGATTTTCTTTTTTTCATTGAATTGTTTGGTTTTGAGAAAGATGAGTTTTGGTTTTAGCTTTGAGAATTGTACATACCATTTTCTCAATCTACTGACCTAGAAAAAATTAGCTAAGTGCTAAAATGGGCTGCCAATCCACTAAAGCCCAAAATCGTCTTTTAATTTGTTTAAACTATGAATTACAATTTGCACAAACACATTTTAACTCAAATTCAATATTAATTATCTCCTAGGTTAAAACACATAAAAATTTATATGAATACATTAAAAATAAGTTCATCGACCAAGCTTTGCAACAAGTCAATAAAACATGAATTTAATGATCATTTGACCCTTCGTTTTATTTATTGAAAAAGACACTTTTCAACTTATGCTAAAATATGAAAACATGACAATAAATCAATTTAACTCCACAAACCATACTTTCTTTACCATTAAAAATCATGAACTATTTCTTAATCATTATCCCTATTTTATACAAGTCTTGTATCAATAATTTGGCATTAAAAACTCATTTAAACCATATTTTCTCTAAATTTAATATTAAGGAGAAAGCACCATTTTATTATTTTAACATCTTTTTTAACATTATTTATGACTGGTATTTAATTATATTCAAAATAGAATTTGAAATTCTCTTTAAGAAGTGAAACTCATTTCTTAATTAAATTAATCCAATTATTCACAAAACTTGATTAAATCTCAAAAACCACAACTATAAATTAATTATCCATAATTTAACTTAAATAATTAGGTAATTAACAATAGGTTATTACAGTTATCTCACTATCTTATTTGTATATATTGTGTACATATATATTGTTTTTGAAATATAAAGTTAAAGTGACATTACCTAATTAAAGTTATAAGCTTTGGACCCATCTTGCTTTTGAAAGAAAATGACAGCTTTATATTGTATAACTTCATTCTATTACTCTCTTAAACTTGTGATATGGCCTTGACTTGATGTTTAAATGGTTGTTTGATTAGTGTGTTGAATTTAAGTATGTTTGAAAGTGTTTGAAGCAAAAATAGTCGTTATAAGTGCACTTCAATATCCTTTAACTTTAGCTTGTGTAAATTGGATATTTATGATCTTAACTTGGGAATATTTGATTTAGTTGTTCTTTATACATATTTTTGTGTATTGGATGGTAAAGAAATGGTTTAGAAAGTTATAGAAATTGTGAACAAAAGTTGTGAAAGTTGGAACAAAAAGGTGGTTATAAATACACTTTGTAAACATAGCCTGTTTTTAGGTATTTTTATAAATAATTTGGAATATGTTTTTTGGGGTTTCTTTCCGTGGTTTTAAAGTACCCTACGGGTAATACTTGCTATACAAATTTTGAGTATTAAATCATTTGTTAAAGTGGTTAAACCTAGTTACAAAGAATGTGCTTTTCAATGTTGTTCTTTAACAAAGACTTTTAACAGCATTTATAAATGTTGTAATAACATGCTTATGGGTTTAAGTGTTTAAAAATGATATTTATATTTGGTATTTTTCTCTAGTCTTTTTAGAGATGTTTTCTTACCTATTTTGAAGTATTTTAAAGTTCGTTTGAAGTTAAAATATTTTTAATAATTATATATGTATTTTCAATGTAAAGAGGTTTGTAATATAAAACATGTGTTTCCTTAAATTATAAATTAGTTATTTTCAAGTAATATTTTACATAGACATTTAAAACCTATTTAAAAGTATTCTTAAAGTATTTATATAAGTTTTGAAAAAGGTAATCGATTAAGCTTAATAATAAATGCCGATAAGGCAGACTTTCTCTATTTGTGAGAGTTAAGTTAGATGTCGAGTAGGGATATGAGTAATAGAATCTAACCTACTGGTTTCCCTCTTGACCAAGGAATAGTTGAGTTGGAATATAGGAAATCTGTTAATCTCGTCATTTACTTTTTTTTTAAAGTAATTAAATTTGCTTAATGCTAAAAGCCAACGAAGTAGGCTTATCTATTTATGAGAGTTAAGATTGATGTCGAGTGGAGATATGAGCAATATAGCTCTAACCTACCGATTATTCTCTTAGCCAAGGAATTGTTAATTCAGAAATGTCACAAAAGGGTTAATCATATTGTTTTCTTACTCATTTTTGAATGTCATAAATTACTATACTTAATAATAAAAGCCAACGAGGTAGATTTATATATTTGTGAGATTCAAGAATGAAGTGCCTAGACAAGGCTTCGATGCACCCGGTGCTCTAACTAACCTAGCTTCACTCTAGACTGGGAGTAGTTAAGTTGGAATGTTGAAAACATAATAGTACACTTAGTAGTACATACTAATACACTTAGTAATACATATATATAACATATATAAATAAATAATTACTTCAACAAATTTTAAAGTAAGAAAAGTAAGATATTTTGGTAAAAGTCAAAAAAATCTCACCAAAACCAATGCAAATATTTTCCTTGAGCAAAGATTTCGTCCAAATACATCCCTTAATAGCTTAAGAAGTAAGCAAAGAGAACATGAAGTAATGGAAGCACATGGGGATGCCTTGGGTCGTGTGCAATGAGGTGATGGAAGGGGTAAAAATGTAAAGAACAATGCTCCAGTGTTAAGGAAATTAAGGCTATAAATACCTTAGCTTCCTTCTCATTTCTTCACACATTGTTCCATTCTTTTCTAAGCTTTCTCCTCCTTCTTTCTTAGAGTTTTAATGGCTTCCATGCCTCTCTAAGAAATTCAAAAGGCATTGTTATGGCAAAATAATCAATAAAAATATACCACTTAAGTTCAAGTTCAAGTTAGTGAGCTCCATTTGTCTCTCCACCCAAGGCCAAGCCCATTAAGAGTCATCTCCACCTCATTTTCTTCTCAACTTCTAGGATAGTGGAGCTATAGTAGATTTCAAGAAGTTTCGGAAAGTAGTAGAGAAACTATAGTAAAATCCATAGCAATAAAGTTAGATCGAAAAGCAAATTAGTGAGAAAACTCTACCTCTTCTCTACTCTTATTTTCTACGATGTTATGATATAATTTTGTACTTGTTGTGTTGCTTGATATCATGTTTGGATGTTATATATGTGTTGAATGATTGTGTGGTTGATATCATAACAAGTCACGATAAATTACACATCGAAAAATCACAAAAGGAATTACTTCCTTATTTAAATTTAAAAGTGTATACGATTTGTTAACCTCTTTTAGAAACATGAGAAAATGGTTTTAAAATGACCTAGAAATGTTTTAAAAGTATTTAACATGATTTTGGTAAAGATTTGAAAGCAGTTGAAAACCAACTAGAAACAGGTGCGTCACGTAACGGTGGTTCATGATTTCGCACCGCAAAAGTTAAAATCCATTTGTATGATAAAATAAGAATTTTTTGGACTCTTTTCACTATAGTTTTCAAATGCAAAAGAAAAATCAATATTTCATTTAAAAGAATTTAAATTATGTTTAAATTAATTTTTTCGAAGAATCGCGCTTCGACAGTAAACGGTCGAAGTGGTAAAATCTTTTAAACGATTGTTTTTAAATTATTAAAAATTGGGTATAAATTCATAAAATTTATTTTAAAGATATTAAAAGAGTTTAAATAATAAATTTTGGCATAAAAGATGTAGAAAGTAAAATTTAAGCTTTAGGGCTCCAAAAAAAATCACCATTCCTCAACTATTTATCAACGAATTTTGAAATGATTTTTAAAACTTGGTTTTCTTTCCAAACATTTTTTGAAATGATTTTTAATATTGAAAGGAGTATGCGGAAACGACTAGCACATTTGTCCCGCCTGTGAGATCTAGAAAGGTAACACAAGGTGTGTAAATAATGTTAGGAATGGAGCAACTAGTGCCCTGAACTTACATAGCCTCTGTTTTCTCTTTCTAGGCGAGGGGTGAAACAGATCAAAGGGAAAGCCCGGATGCTCTAAAAAGATCCAATTTAAGATTTTCCAAAAAAAAAAGATACCCTTTAGAAATAATTTCCAAGGAATAAAAGAAAACGATTTAAAGAGAGGTTTAATAAATCCGTATATGCTGAAATGAACTTAAAGGTATACATATATCTCCAAAGATATTGTTGAGTGAAAATGTTGTTTACTAATCACCCACACACTTAACATCTTTTTCTTGATAAATGTATTCGAAGAGAACAGATCTGATTTGTGTGATTTCTATTTGAAAACCACTTCAAACCAATTTACATTTTCGAAGTAAAACATGTTGAGGACAAAGATCATTTAAGACAAAGATCTTCATGATGTAGGGAAACATGTCACTAGACCCTCGGGGAAATTACCATATCATATATCTATGGTGACAGTAGTGCTCTATTATGACAACCTTTGATTTGCAAGGACTAATCGCTACTAATCCCAAGGGTGATTCCCAAATAGGATGTGGTAGGAGAACTGCCTTCGGTTTGTCATATTCTTGGACAATTTGTATGAACAAATGTCTGACATTGCATTTTAAAATCACATTGATTGATCTCTATAAACATATTATTTGTTTTGTGGTGAAGATGGCAACTCCTCTTAGCTTAACACCCTTTCCTGAGACGTATGAGCTTAGGGGTTATCCGTTTGTAGAAATCAGTTGTGTGGTTATGGAATAGCAATGTGGCATTCAAAGTGGAAATTTGATGTTCTATGTGAAAGGTAATCGCTACCTCAGGCCTCGCACCTGAAAATGACTAAAATAGGGTAGATGCAGCAAGTCATGTGGTTCACAACCATGAAGGTATGATCATCCCCATCTAGATATATTTCTACCCGCTATAATATTCAGGTTTAAATTATTGTGGTGTATAGTAAGAGACGTCTCGGATAGGTCTATAACGACCGAAGTGATGGCATATTCGGTACTATCTAGTTAGAGGTATGCCGGTCTTGTGTTAGTAGAGGACCATCAATTGGGCCACGATACATTCCTCTAGAGATTTACTGTCGAAAGGTAGTCCTTACATGGTCATTTATTGGAAATCCATTCTCTAATACGAGCTTGCGATTTTAGTTTTAGATCCTAGTATGCTGGAATTTAATAACGGTTATAATTTCGATTATTTGAATATATTTACTTGAAAAGTGTTTTCAAAGAATGTCATTAAAAATTATATCAAATGATTTTACATAGCAAATGTGTTGGTTATCATAAGGGAAAAACCTTGTCTGTGTTTATGTGTTGCTTGGTCTTATGAGATACCTTTGATTTCAACAGTATGCGCACTTTTAAGTTTTCTCACACCAATCACATGACTGACCTAGAGTTTATTTTCTTTTTCCTTAAACTCTAAGTGCCCTATTTGTTTCGGGCAGCCAAGTAGTCATGATCATTTTAGGAGCATTTTTGTGAAGCATTTTAGGAGGAGTTTTTGGAGCATGGAGCTGGGTTATCTTGTGTGGATATCTATCTTTTTCATTTTCTGCTGTGTCTAGTTTGTTTGTACCAGCAAATGTGGGGACAAGCAATTATAACTATTCCTGGCTGGGTTAGTTTATACCATAACTCTGATGTACCCTTGTGAGAGTGGTTGTATATACTATCTAGCTATATAGTTAAATGCAATATGAGAATTTGTGTTTCTATCTTCTACCTTTATTTTATTTTACCCCTAATAATCTACCTCCTCGGTACTTGGAATTACGGCATGTGAATACCGTGGATATATTAGTGTCGATTTTCGAGTATCGAGGAGACGGGTCGTCATAAATTGGATCACTTATGAAAATCAAGTTTACAAAATTAATAAATAATCCTTCTTAATTATGGTGGTATGGAAGCATTTTCCATACTTAACACCGAAGGATAATTGGGTTGGATTTATAGTAAACAATGGTTTGAATGAAAATGTTTTTGATCCCTTTTATATGATTTTGAAATAAGAAGTCTTTCTTAAATGCTTTGTGAATAGTCTTATACCATTGTATAAGTATATGATAAAGTCTTCCAAGTATAGAAAGTAAAATGGTTTGAGAATATACGTATGCCGATGAGATAAGTATATGAATATTTTGTAAATAATTAAAGTGTTTTGATTAATGAGGATTTATTAAGAGGTTTAGTAAATTCCTTATGGAATTGAATCTATATTTGATTGTTTTTTGTTTGATAGTTAATTAACCGACTATCAGATCTGGACCAATTATTAACTTTGGAAATATATAGAGAAACATGAGAATTATGAGGTACAATTATCTTTGGAGATTCTATACGGTTCGTATAAACTCGTTGTGTTATTCTAGGACAAATGATAAGGAAATCCATCCACTTAAATGGTTAGGAGGTTGTAACAACCCTTTCAAAAACAAGCCTAAATTCCGACCCAGAAAAGACCCATCGAAACTTAGACCATTCTAAAGCTAACTGTTAGTTGGTAAAAATAACAAAACAAAGCTATCTATCTATTCTTTCAGAACTTACAACGAAATAATAAAATATGATAACAATAATAGTACCCATTTATTTCAAATCATTTCAATTGTCATAAAATTACCACATTTTGTTCAAAAATACATTTCATAGGTACAATAACATGAGAAGATAGATAATAACTGCCACAATCTTCACTCTCACCATCTTCAACATCATCAACTCCTTCTTTAACTTTTGTTGTAATGAGGAGGGAGTCAGAACAACAAATGTTTGGTAAATAGAAATCTTGAGCCTTACTATTTCAGTATAATTCAAATAATAACATGTCTTGCGTATTCAAACCATTTAATATTTCATACAAGGAAAGGAGGCGGGTCCTCGATACCACTTAATACCTTCCATTCCCGAAGCAGGTTTCTAAATCCCATAACCAATATCCGACATTATAAATGTCTAATCAATGCAAGAGATAGTACCTAAGTCACTTAATACATTTTATTGGAAAATAGGCATACTCTGGCCATTTAAGACCTCAGTTGAGGCATACCCAATGTACCTAATAACTAGCCCATTTGCCATTTAATACTTTATTCGGGAAAAATAAACGGGTCCTCAAACAACCACTTAATACCTCAAGACCTCGAAGTAGGCCTTTGTATTATGACCCATACTCATAATGACATCTCACATTAGTCCGACTATTTGTAGGAACTGGTAGCCATATTAGTTAGGAAGATTTATCGTATAGAATTTGGTAATAACCTCACGTCATCATAAATACTTGTCCTAGGAGATGTTTCACATCAACCCTAAAGTTACACTGCAAGTAGCCAGATTAGCTGGGACTTTTTTGTGCCTTTTGACTGACCTTGCATCCCTATGACTTAACTATAATTTAAATACTCTCTACATATAATACTTATCTCAATGTTCCATAATTAAGGCCTTATAAGGAATCTTCCTTATTACATCTTAAAACATTAATTACTTTCCTAAGGGGGATTAAATGACAATTATTACCTAATTAACTATGTGATTATATGTTATAGTTATATGTTTATTACGCTAATTAATAAATAAATAAATATGCGCTTATTATATTATGCGTGTGGAGATTATGCCCTAACTAACGTTAAATGTCAATTCCTTTTTAAGCATAATAATACAAGTCTTTCATTTTCTTCCATTTTACCAATAATGTCCAAATTCTAATATCCATGTCAAGGGATTCTAATATCCATAACAAGGAATTAATACTCATATCCAAAATTGCAATAAATAGACTTATATATCGAATTGAAACCTAACTTATCTCATATTAAAACAATAGAATAGACAAAAAATAGAAACTTAAAATTTAATCAATTCTACACTATATTCAACTTCTTTTACATTAGTTTAGACAAGGAAATTTTACTAAATTTATAGAAATAGGTGGTAAACCATAAATAAAAAGATTCGTCTTTTACATACCATTTCTCAATTAAATCCTTTAATCAAATCTTGAGAAGAATAATAAGAAGTGGAACATAAGGTAGAATGCATAAACTGCAAAATCCACAAAACTCCATTATTTTAACACAAAACAATTAAGATTCGAATGCTAAGAATTGACATTTCCCTTTGGGGGAATTTTGAGGATTTTTAATATGATGTTTTTGTAATTTAAAACTCCTTAAGGCATATATCAACTCCAAACTATACTATTCAACTACTAAAATAGAAAAACTAAGGTTTCCACTCATAGTTGGTTCTTAGTTTTGCTTCTCTTTGGATTTGCACTGAACTCCTTTAAATCTCTTCTTTTTGATATATACAACAAAGGATTTGTACTGTGTGTGTTTGTGTGTGTGTGTGTGTATAAATACACACACACACACACACACATATATATATATATATATATATATATATATATATATATATTAGATTCGGAAAGGTTAGAGGAGAAGAAGTTTAGAAACTAAATGATAAACGAAGATAGGTATATAGAATTTCTTAACTAAACCCCTAATGGAGTTCTCTAAATTTAAGAAGAGATGAACTGGTAGAGCTTTGCTGATGTTCCCAAAATATCTGTAAATAAAATGAAGAGTTTAGGGTTTTATTTATAGTGGTTGAAACGCACCAAAACCGTAGGATGAAACTAGTTTGAAAACAGATAAATCTGGAGCATACAAAGCAACCAAAACACTAGCCGCCACATAGGAAGCGATCGACTTCTAGGGGTCGACCTCTTGAGGTCAAGGGGTTAGCCCGTTCCCCTACTTTGGGAAGGTTATTTAATTTTTGAGCCGTTGTTTATTTAATTCCCTAATTACACTTAACGTTAATTGTTAACTTTAATGTTTACTTAACCTCCAAATCTAATCATGATTAATTTTTAATTTTTAATTTTGGAATTAATCGTTTTATTTGAATTTAAATTCTATTTAAACTATTTTAAATTTGAAAACATCAAATATCCGTAACTTCTTCGTTTGAGCTCCGTTTTCAGCAT
Organism: Allium fistulosum; assembly: GCA_030737815.1. Taxonomy (NCBI): domain Eukaryota; kingdom Viridiplantae; phylum Streptophyta; class Magnoliopsida; order Asparagales; family Amaryllidaceae; genus Allium; species Allium fistulosum. The sequence goes on along the minus strand of CM060904.1, from coordinate 168,578,391 downwards.
ATTATATATGGAAATTTATCAGAATTTCACCATGAATGCAAAGGCATAACTTTCGTGATCAAATTTCAAATTTTATAAAATTTCTATTATTATCCCTACCCTAATTAATTGAATTTCTCTTAATTTACTTATTTAATTAGGGATGATTTTACGGTGTGTTATAGAGGTGATCTCTACTCTTATGTATTGTTTGTTTATTTCCAAAAGAGCTGGAGTTGAGTTTATTGGAACCTTTCGAATGTTGGTTCAAAGAGACCGGGATCAGATGAATATAAATTATCCGAAAACCACTTCGTAGCAACTTAAGCATTCGAATTGAAGACATCTTGAAGTTGATGGAATTGAAGACAAAGCTCTTTGAGGTGCAAAGGCTACTTGCAACTAATCCCGAGGGTGATTCCAAAATGGATGTAGTGGAAGTAGTGCCTTCAGTTTGTTCATATCCTAAACAACTTGTATGGACGAATGCTAGCATTGCATTATCGCCTAGATGGCAGTGTTAGCATTCCAAGTGGGATTGCCATATGAAAAGGTAAAATGTAGCCTTAAGCCTAACAATAGGGAATGACTAAAATAGAGGGTAGTAAGGCTATGTGTGTCGCACCCATTAGGGTATGGTCATCACCTTTCTTGATCACTATTTATGGACAGTGGATGTGCATATAAGCTCACAAAGAAATGTTGTAAAGCAACTAGGGTGGTGACATATTCAATACTACCCAGTAATGGCGGGCCAGTCTTATCATGCAGGGGTCCATGTGAGGCCCACGGTACTTTTTAAATAGAGGTGTACTATGGTAGTTGGTATTCTAGTACCTTGCAATTGTATGGAATCCATTCGCTAATATGTGCTTCTATGGACTTAGTTGTACACTTATTATGCTGGAATTTAATTAATATAACAATTTGGGCTATGATTCTATATCTATTTTAGACCCTAGACATTTATTATAATATCACTAGATTTTCTATAAAAATGTTTTCGTTATCGTAAAGTAAAAACTCATCTGTGTTTTTTTGCGGTGTGGTCATACAAGATACCTTTATTTTGAAAGGGCTTTTCAAATATATCGATCCAAATGATTTGAGTTTCTCACGCTGGTTTATCAGACTGATCCAAGTGTTATTTTCTTATAATGCTCGGGTCAAACCTGAGTGTTTTTCCTGAGTTAGCTTTGGATACTTTGGAGCTTCAAGAGACAAGCTGGATGCTTCCAAGACGTATTTCTATATTTTTTTATATTTATTCTGCTGTGTTTATTATTTTATTTATCAGCATTTATAGGAGGCTGTTATAACTATCCAGACTAATGATAGGTTAAACTTCGATGTTGTTTGAATATTAAAGTTTTTCTTTTGTTAAGATAATTTGAATATCATATATTACTCGTCTCTTTGTGAGATTTGGTTCTATCTTTCTTTCTTTCTCCCCAACAATCTGTCTTTCCGGCACTTAGATGCTCAGGACATGAATATTGTGGATGTGTTAGTGTCAACTTCTATGGATCGAAAAGGTAGGTCGTCACATATGGTATTAGAGCTAAAGGTTAAGTGAGAACCTTGGCCTAAGTGCGGTAAACTCAAAAAGGATAGGGTAAGTGACACCTTAGAATGAGTTTGAGTGTATTATATATGAGAGCGCGTATTTTTTAGTTCTATACAAATGTTTTATATTATTTTAAAAAATGGTGAATGATTTAATTTTAGCTATATATTTTATATAAAAGGATAATTTTCAAAAATCGATATAGTTATTTTTGTTATGATTATTGTTGGAGAATGGTGGTATTTATTTATCATCATTTGTTGATTGCTTACTTATGCTCGACTGGTTTATAAACATCTGTTGTTTAATTGAATTAAATACGAACACCTTATGAACTCAGTTTCATGATTTGACCATAAGCATTTCATTAATAAGTTAGGCTTAATAAGTTTACTTTGTTAAAAAGGATTACCCTAATAAAGGAAGTTTAAAAAAGATTTTATAAATTTAGTTCACCAGGTGTGTTTTTTAAAATAAAGAGAATTTTTGGGAATTCAAATTCGTTGTTTTCAAAAAAGATTTCAAATGGCTTTTAGGAAAAAATATTAATAATATTACTTGAAAGTATTCATGAGTATATTTCAAAGAGATTTTTAGAGTAAATTTTCTTTAGATAGTTCATGGGAAACGTCTTGATTAGTTTTGTGGTAATCTAAATAATCTTCTAAGTGACGATTGGATGTTTTGTTAGGCGAATGTAAGAGTGTACTTAGTAAATTATTCCCTTCATCATTGTGCGATCAAACAAGTTCAAGTCCGAACAAACCAAAAGTAAATTTTAATAAACAAAGTGCTTAAGCAATTTTATATGTTTATAAGAAGTTTATATAGTATTGTTAAAATTTAATAGAGCTTAATATGTGATTCTAAGGTTTCTTGTTATGTTGGTTTTAGGATATGGTGTCTAGAGCTATCATAGAAGATTTGATGAGGAGGTCTGGTTCATTGTGTAAGCAGGCAGAGATGTATGGGTTTTTGATCTTCCTATTTTTGATGAGGAGGGTGAGTTAGGGCAGGAGTGATGGAGGTCAAGGGAGCGGTTTGGGAAAGCCATGGCTAAGTATTGCATGGAGGTTCTTAGCCTACAGAGATTAGAAGAGGAGGAGGAGGAAGAACTAGAGTCAGAGAATGATTATGATTTCTAGGGGATGGGCGAAATTATTCTAGAGCACCAGGACGAGGAAGTGGTTGGTGTGGAAGAAGAAGGTCCGAAGGAAGAACCTAAGGAGTTATCAGAGCCTGAGGGGCTGGAGAGTGGGAATGGTTGGTTCTCCGACGGTGATGCAGAATCCGTGGAGCTATCAGGTCCCCCAAGTGGGGACTCTGATAAGGAGAGCTCTCCTTGAGAGAGTCTAGGGCCATTCTGTTTGGTTATTTCTTTTGTGATATCTGTATCATGTCTTGTTATGGTGTATTTCTAGTATCTAGATGTCATTGTATCTATATGTAGACTGCTAGTCGGGTTGGGTATCTTAGTAGATACCTTTGTTATGTATTTGGTATTCCTAGTATGTATGTTAGAACTTAATCTGGAATGATATATGGTATTAGCCTTCTTTTGAAGGTTTTCTTTTTTACTTAATAAATAGTAAGGGTTGAAGATTCTGTTTATCCTTGCTTTTTTTAGGTCTAGGTTGTGGTAAAAATTTCGCGGTCGAAATTCTTTTAAGGGGGAAGAATAATTTTATTGTTTTAATTTGTGAACATTTAATTTATTTTAAATATTAAAGTAAAGGTTTTAATAATTAAATAACCCTCTTTTAATATATAACTTATGATAGAAAATTCATCTTTTAAATCTTGTTTACATAAATAGGTAGTTCGACAGAAAACCGAAAATGTGATCGAAACTCGCTTTTCGAGTATTCAGCTTTTTATCGAACGACAAGTTGTAGAAAGCGGTAATACCCTTACATATACTTTAAAAAAATATTCAAATTTTTAGAGAAAACTTATATTTGAAATGTAATGATAAATACACAAAATAAAATTGATAAGAATTAATATACATAAAATATATTTAAATTTGAAAATGAAAAGATGGATTTGAAATTTGAAAGATTGATTTGAAATTTGAAAGATTCCTTAAGGAAATAAATAAACAAGGTACATGGATCACTCTAAAATCCAACATATTTTAATATGGATGGTACTTTGGTGGCTTATGATAAGATGTGAGAGTTGAAAATTTTGATTTAAAGGCATTTTGCGTTTTTTGCCTTCTTTATTTTATTTTATTTTTTTATATTTTTACTTCATCTTATATATGCGTTTCCCATTCTTATTTTCATTTCAACTTCATACCTCTTGATTTCATTTTTACCATCTTCTCTACTTTTTATAAATTTTGAAAAAAAGTTCACATCTTTTTAACCTAGAAATTTATACTTCACTCAAGAGCATTAAAAATGTCAAGCTTGGACATTGCAAGGTGAGATATTCAATCTTTGTTCAGTATATTTTGATGAAATAATAAATGTATGAAAATCATGTTTTATGTAATTGTTTAAAATCATATTATGTGAATATTTATTTTAAAGAGAATGTAGGCTTGCTATGAATGAAATAAACTGAGATACATCATAGAAACATTTCTCTTCTTTCTACTCTCTGGTTTTTAGAAAATTGACCTCTTCTCTCATGTTCAAAAATCATCTTCTCTTTAACCGTCGAGATTTAGCCAAAGCAATCAATTGGAAAGTGGTACGTCTTAGTATCTAGTTCATTTTTTTATAATAGTCAAGGGTTGTTTAATTGAGTAGGGTGTGAGATAATTGTCTATTACAGTAATTGGTCAAGTGTCAATAGTTTTTCGATAAGCACAAATCGATGAATGGATTATACAATCATGTTCGTATCTTAAAAACATGATTTTTGAAGATAGTCTCATGATTTTATGGATTGGGGTGGAATCGTGGTGATAAGATGATCAATTTTCAATCATTTGGAAGTTTTCGACGATCTAGGGGTTTTGGGTTAGAGTGATTGGAGCTGGAAGCAAGCTTGGGTCATGGCCAAGGTGATGGTAATGGTCGCACGGTCGTAGGTTGTCGGAGTTGCTCTGGCGAGCTCGAGTTAGGTTTTTAGGAAATATTGATTTTGGGTTCGAAAACGAGGTGGTGGCAATGAATAGTGACATCGTGTTGTCCAAGGATGGACGAGGTGGTGAGGCAGTGGATTGGAATTCGAACCACGATAGCGGCATGGGTTCGGGTGGGCTGTAGCATAGGCAATGGAGGTTTTGGTTGAGGCATCTTGCAACACTCTGTAAAATCAACCATAAAAGAATTGAGTGGATTAAATTAAATAAGGTAGGGTTGAAATTGAAATTTTTATAAAAGTTGGAATTTGACCACGAAAGTTATTCCGTTACATTCATGGCAAAACTCTGATCTATTTCCATACATAATATGCTGAAAACGGAACTGAAATGAAGAAGTTATAAGCGTTTGACATTTTCAGACTTAAATTAATTTAGTTTGAATTCAAATTGAAATGAATATTTAAATTTAGGGTTTGAATTTCAAAAATAAACTATAGGTTTAGTTGGGGTTTAAGTTAAACTAAGTTAAACAATTAATGTTAAAAGTTAATTTGGGAATAAATAAACGAGCAACGGAAACAAATCAACACTCCTGAAATAAGTGGAGCGGTCGACCAATAAGACACAATCGGTCGACCCCTAGTGGTCGACCGATCGAGCGTAGGTGATCGACCACTGCCTCACAGTGGTGGCTAGGATTTTATGATGTTAAATGGTCTAGATTTATCCGTTTTTGATCTAATTTCATCCTACGGTCCTTGTAGTTTCAACTCCTATAAATAGGACCCTATCCTCCCCACTATTTATTCACAAATATTTGAGAACTCCATGAACCTGTGTCGTTTTCTCTTTTTAGTTAGATCCAGAAATTCTATTAGGGATTCAGGTAAGTTTTGTAATCCTTTTCTAGTTATTCTTATAATATATTTTCTTCTCCTCTAAACTCTCAAAATCTAATCAAATTGTGTAAGTATATACCTATCCTCCGTTCTGTATATATATCAAAAGAAGAAGATCTGTAAAGTGTTGCTTTGGCATTGCAAATCCATACAAGAAAAGCTAAGGATAAATAGTGAGTGGAAACCTTAGTATTTTTAGTTTAGTGATTGATTGGGGTGTTTGTGTGTGTATGTGTATATATATGTGGATTTGAATATGCCTTAGGGATTTTGGGATTGCAAAAACAAAATAGAAAAATACCCCAAAATTCCTTTTTATTTCAAAATGTCAATTCTAGAGGAGACTCTCGATTATTTAAGTTAATTTATTGGAATTTATATGTTTCTGCAATTTTGAGAATTTCATAGTCTATTCCACTTCTCCTCCTCCTTTAATTCAAATTGTGAGTTTTCAATAATGAAATATGGGTGTAGAGCACGAATCCTATTTGTAGTTTACACCACTTATTCCACGCAAAATTCCTTTATTTATTTCTATGTAAAAGAGGAGTTGAATAAAATATGAAGTTAGGATTGCAATTCCTACTATTTATGTTATTTCATTGGATTGATGTAATAAATTGGGTTTTTATGTATATTTATTGTAGTTTATATATGAATATTTAATACTTATTATGGATATTAAAATCTTGGAAATCTAAATGGGAAGGACTTATGTTAGTATAATGGTTAAAGGAATTGACATTTAATGCTAGTTTAGGGCATATGAACCGCACGCTTAGAAGTTATTAGTCGTGAATATATTTATTTTAGTTAGCGTAATAAATGTATAATTATAGCGTATAATTACGTAGTTAGTTAGATAATAATTGTCATTGTTTCCCTCTTAGGAAGGTAATTAATATTTTAAGGCATAATAAGGAAGATTCTTTATAAGGCATTAATTATGAAATGGTGACATAAGTATTATATATGGAGAGAAATTAAATTAAGGCTAAGTCATAGGGATGCAAGGTCACTAGAGTTGCACGATAGAAGTATACCCTTCATTTTGAGGCTATCAACTTTTGTGTACACTTCCTATATATGTAAGACATCTCATATGATAAATATTTGTGATGATGTGAGGTTAGTCCCAAATTCTTTAGTGAAAATCTGCCCAGCTAATCTGGCTAACAGTTCCTATGAATAGTCGGACTAGTGTAATACGTCAGTATGAGTATAGGCCAAATACGAAGGGCCTGCTTCAGGGTCCTAAGGTATTAAATGGTTGTTTGAGGGCCCACCTCTATTCTCTAAATGAAGTATTAAATCGCCAAGGGGCTAGTTATTAGGCATGATAGGTGGTATATCGACAGGGGTCTGCTTTGGAATAAGGTATTAAGTAATTGATTGAGGGTGTGCTGATCCATAAAGAAATATTAAGTGGCTCAAAAGATTCCATGCAATGTCAGCTAGCTAGATAGTCACCATTGAGTGGTTCGCCTTGGAAATAGGTATTAAATGTTGGGGTCTTCCTCAATTGAAGTCTTAAATGGCCAGAGTTTTTCTATATTCCAATAAAAAGTATTAAGTGGCTTGTATTGTCTCTCGCATTGTTTGATATTTTTGACGTGGGATTTAGAAACCTGCTTTGGGAATGAAAGGTATTAAGTGGTTGATTGTGGACTTGCCTCCTTTCATTATAAGAAGTATTAAATGGTTTTATATACGCAAGGCATATTCTTATTTTAAAATTTACTGCCCAAGTAATGAAATGGTAAGACTCAAGGTTTTTATTCACCAGACATTTGTTGTTCTGAGTCCCTCCTCATTACAACATAGGTTAAGAACGGAGTGATGATGGTGACAATGCTTGAAGATGGAGTGGAATTTTTTATTAACTTTTATGATGTTTTATGTCATACCCATGTATTTTGGATAAATGATGAATGGATTTTATGTAACGACCCAGAATTTTTGATAATTAAAATTCGAATATTTAATTGATTTTAAATATTAATAAATGGAATTTAGAAGTCGAATGATTTATTTTTCGAATATTGGATTTAATTTGATAATTAAATCGATAAATTAATAGTGAAATTCTAGAGATAATTGAAAATCGAGTTTAATATGATTGAAAATGATTTGAAATTTTTTATTTAATCATACTGGAGTTATAGAAAGGTTATAGAACTTTTAAAACTGAATTTGGAGTAAATCTGTGAAAATCGAATATTTTAATATTTAATTATCGACTGAAAATTAGCCAATTTTCGAACAGTCTCAGAATTGGACGAGACCAGTTCCATTGGATCCGTAATAGTTAGTTATTATCGGATTTCAATTTTCGTAGCAATCGAAGTTATCGTTTGACCGTGGCAGCTCGAAACGCATTGATATCGTTTTAATTTTAAATCGTCGAGTTAAAATAGTCATTTTTCAAAAAGTCTCGGATTTCGACGAAACCAGTTTCATCGGATCCGTAATGTGATATTATTGTAAGATTTCAAATTTCGTAATTTTTGGATTTACCATTTGTCCGGTACAAATCAAAACGCCTCGAAATCGATTTAAATCGGTTTAATTTAAATTGATCGTTTAATTCCATATCTTGTGCAGACGATCGAATTAGCTTCCGAAACCTGTTCCATTGCGTCCGGAACGCGGGGTAAACCCTAGAAACGCCTGTCACCGCGTGTAAATCGGAGTTCGAAAATTCCGGATAAATAGTAATTTGTGAATTTTTCTATATAAGCCCCTCCACCTTTTCATTTGCAAAAGAATAAACGAGCCTAGGGTTTCAATTCCCTTCAGCCGCCACCCAAACATTTAATGGCTGAGAACGCATCTCGTTCTTCCACAAATATTTCACTATCCACAAGAAATTACGCGAAGTGTTCAACACGAAAATCGTAGGGCTTCGCGATGCCTTTCGATCCATACGGTCATGATGTGGTTAAACGCGAGGTAGAGGTGGCTAGATGGCCGCGTACGTGCGTGGTTCGAGCGCGAATCTCGAGGAGGAGGAGGAGCCGAGTGCTGCTGCGCGTATGGAGGTGGTAGAGCGCGCGTAGGCGAGTGAAATGGAAGTCGCTGATCGTCGTCCAAGTGGCTAAAGAGGTTGCGAAATTTTCAAATTTGATGGCGGCATGGGTTCGTTCTCGTGGACGAAGCCTGGGAGGGAAAGAACAAAGGCACGGCTGAGATCTTCTACTGTGAAGCGTGCGGCCAGATGTAGTGTAGGGTTTTTAAATTATAAAGTTGTGAATTTATTTATATTTTAAATTCGTATAAACTTCTAAAAGCTGTAGTTTGTTCATACGAGATCGAAAATTGACGAAACAAGCGGCGTTGGCTTCGTTTTGTCGAGCTCTTCGCGATGCAACTGAATTGGAGCCATTTGGAGCTAGTTTGAATTTCGGGTAAAATTAAACGCGCGTTTAATTTTATTCGAAATAAACGCTGGAATCAGAATTAAAATCATGGTGAGATTTTCTCACTCAAATGAATGTGGAATTTTTGCAGTTATTGATTGCTATTGAATGTGATATTAGATATAGTAGGATATATATCTATATATAGCAATATATACATATTGGCATATGTATATATTGGATTGATTGATTTCCCGCCTCGTATAGCGGATGAGACCCTATTGCGCCGTTAGTAAGCGGATTTTTATAAAACCCATATACCGCGATAATTCCGTACTGGAGCGGAATTGGTATTGTGCTAACGTCTTTGGATGCAGGGAAACAGGTTGGAGGGATCCAACTGGATTCCTCACCAGTAGTTATTTATTTACAGATATTGTGATATATTCTGTTATCATATTGATATATGATATTGACTGTTGTGATGGACTGATTGGTGTTGTTGCATCATCGGATTCAGTTTTGGAAATGTAAAAATAACGACTTTTACTTTAAAAAGGTTTTTAAAGTGATTTTTGAAAATATAAGTTTTATGGAATTTTTGAATCGATTATAAACGTAAAATTTTAAAGTTATAAAAGTTATAATTTTTAGTGAAATATAATCGAAGTGTCGTTTTTGAAATAAAAGTCGATTTATTTATAAAATGGTTTAAGTGGGATTTTTGAATAACTATAAATGATTTGTATAGAAAGATTTATAAAATTGATAATTTATAAATCAAAATATTAGACTTATAAAACGATTTTTTTTATAAGTGTTAAAAAGAAGTATAAGTGAATGAAAAAAATAGATTTATAACGTGAAGTTATAAAGTGAATAGAGACTGTAGAATAAAGGATTTATAAGAAATTTACTTATAAATTTGACTTTTACACTTAGATGAGATATGAATAGAAATTGCTAAATGAAATGATTTTATAAGTGGAAATTGTTATAAAGTATAAATGCGATTTATAAACGTTGTTTATGAATCCGAAATCACTTATCTTGATAAGTAAATTATAGAAGTAAATAAAAGAAAATTTATAAGTCGAAGTTGTTATTAAAATAGAAATAGAATTTATAAACGTGTTTATAAATTCAAAATCAGTTGAATTTGAGAAATTAAATATAGAAGATTTTTAAAGAAGATATATTCGCGATTTTGGATAGCGAATTTTTATTGAGATAAAAATGTGTAGAAATGATTGAAATTGGGTTAAGTGAATTATATTCATGATTTTGGACAGTGAATATATTATTAAATAAATGGATTTATTTTTGAAGAAGTGATATTAAAAATGAAGTTAAACATTTTAAAGATGTTTTAAAATGTATTGTGAATCGAAAGCATAGATTTCAACACTTGTTATTGAAATAGACGTTTTCGAAGAATAAGGAAATGATGGACTATAACACTGTTGTTATAGTAAATGATTTCCGAAAGGAAATGTTTTGATGTAGTATTGGGATTTATATATCTATTAAAAATCCGAATCCCTATACTAGTGATTTTGAGTCGTCGTAACGATGTTTTACGTAACATTCATTTTGACTCAAATAAATGTGTTTAAAGAGAATGATTTCCTTAAAGAATGAATATATACTTAATATTGATTTAAGTATATCGAATATTTTCAAATGTTGAAAATAAATGATTTGTGAAATACTTATTATTATTTAAGTATGGAATTGCTTTTCCAATACGAAATGAACTGTTTTTGAGATTTTATCTTCAAAGATAAAATGAAATGTGGAAATTGAATATTTGAAATTTGTTTTCAAACGGTTAAGTGTGGAAATTTTATATCTAGTAAAAGATATTTTGGAAGATGAAATAATTTGGAAAATTATTTGGAATCTGATGATGTTGCGCATCTTTATTGATAGTTAAATAACCGACTATCAATAATTACCTTTAGATAGGTATTTGTTGTGAATTGGATGAATTTGAATGCCACACTTTGTTTTTAAATAAACGCTCACTATTCGGGTTAGCCGGGAAAGGACCATGGGGTCGTATAACCCATTCCGAATATGTGATACGTCGTTATGAATCGCATTCGAAGACCGGTGTTGAAGACCGGATATTTTTGAAAACGGAAGGATTACCGTCGAGTTACTCTACATCGGCTGATCTCTGATTTAGAGGTTTTATCACCCTTAGTGACGGGAAGTCCGGACGTGATTAGGAAATTATCCGGATATGCAAGGGCTTCGTGAGAAGTGCCTTCGGTTCTGTTCGATCCCGGAACAGACTTGTATGGATGTGTGTCTGACGTTACACTTTGAGATGTAAAGCTGATTTCTTTCAAATACATTTCTGTTGGTGGCGGAGAATTTATTCTCTTAGCTTAACACCCTTCTCTGAGACGTACGAGCTCAGAGGTTATGTAGTTGAAATTTATCAGCGATATATCCTAATTTGGTAACGTGGCATACTGAGTGTTGCTGTGAAATGATCAGTGTTTGATCATTTGCGATATGATCATTTGTTTGATCTTATATCTTTGTGATCATAGGTTGATCATTTTGTTTGACCCGAAGCAGGGCTTTTTGAGAAAGCGTAGCTTTGTGGACGAGACTTCATCGAGCCTCACACCCCGGAAATGGTCGAAACAGGAAGGATGCAGCAAGGTTCTAGGGAGTAGCGCCCCTTAGTGTATGTCATTCCTTCTGGATAAAGGTGGTATCATGGTATGGAGCCCAGATACTTAACCTATGTGGTTGCTGCATTATTATCTATGTGGTTTGTTGGAAATCGGGGATCCTCGGGAAGATCGGTGACGATCGGGGGATGGCATACGTGTGTCAGTAGTTACCTATTTTTGCAGAGGTAACCCGGCCTTGTGTTGGCAGAGATCTAACCGTAACGTTAGGTTCTCGGGTCGTCTATTCCAGGGACGTACCCATCGTGGAAAAGGAAGTTCCTTAGCCTGACCATTTGTTGGAAATCCAAAGAAACAATACGTGACTTGTACGGTTTTAGTTGTAGAACCTATCATTCACTTATGGTGGCGCCCCACTGTTTGGATGGTAGCTATAGTAGGCATAGTTCGAAATGTCTATGCTGGCTAAGATTTATATTCTACTTTTGAAATAATTTCTACACTATGCACTAATAATAATATCAAAAAGAATTTGTTTCTTTTGCGTAGTAAGCATCTTTGACTATCATAAGAAGAAATCTCCTCCAATTCTGCGTTTGCATTGTGTGTGTGGTGGGAGGTCTTATGGTAGTTTCATTTTCCAAAAGCATTGCGAAATTACTTTAAAGTTTCCTGTTGTTTATTTTAAAGATAAACTGTTTTACGATCTCACACCAGTCACCATGACTGACTCGGAGTTTATTGTTCCCTTCTAAACTCTGAGTGCCCACCAACATCCACACGGGCAGCCTAGAGTTATATTATCAGGATATTCTGGATATTCTGGAGCTTTGGAAGCAAGTTGGATGACGAGACGTAGTATTTGTATCTGATAGTATTTATTCCGCTGTGTATTCTGTATGAGGACAAGTTTATATAACTGTCCATTGTTGTTTATTGACTCTGATGATATGATGTGATGTAATGTAATAACATATATAATTCTTTTGTTTTTAAATGATATTCATTTATCTATTATATATTGTTCCGCTGCGATATGTGAGATTCTGTTATTGTTTTCTGTTTCTGCTCTTGTTCTATTGTTGTTCTTCTTTCTTTTTCTTCTATCTTCTTCTTCTACCTTTTTCTTCTTTCTCAAAACCATAACTTTTCGGGTTTCCGGCATTCGATGGCTCAGCAGTCGATAAAGTGAGTATCGATGTTGAATTTTCGAAAGTCGAAAATTTTCGGGATGTTACATTTGGTATCAGAGCATATGGTTAAGCGACAACCCTGCTCTGTTGGGTGTTACTCATTAGAGATAGAGTCAGTAGTACTCTAGAATGAGTTGAGTGTAATAATAGATACGAGTGCGTATTTGTTATTTGAATATAAAATTGTTTTATATTGTGATGATTGGTTTGTTGAGTGGTATATGGATTCTGGTCGGTATTGTCCGTACAACTCTATCGATAGGGATCTCTAAACACTTATATAGAACAATTCGGCACGATATTGATTTAAAAATTGGGTAAATGAAATAATTTTACCTTGATTATATTTTGTATATAAAGAAATAATTTTTCAGAATTATTAAAGTATATATATGATTTGGTTGTTTGGTTGTTAAAATGTATATATATACAAGTTAATTAAAGTTGTTTGAATAAGTTAAATAAAACAACAATTGTGAAAGAGTAAATTGTATAAACCAATGAATTATAAAGATGAAGTTATAATTAATATGATTTACAATTGTGGAATAATCTTATATATATAAAGTGAAGTTATATAAGTAAAAGATTTGTAATTGTGATTTATAATCTGAAATAAAATTCCAGAGAAGTGTTTTGAAAAGAATTTGAAAATTTTGGAGATTTGGAAAGTTTAAATCTTTTTGATTTGAAAATGAATTTCAAAGGTTTTGAAAAGTATTTTGGAGGGATGAAAGGCTCTAAACTCTTTTCAGGTCGCTGGAAAATAATCCTGATGATGATGGCCACATCATTAGAATTCATTTTCGGGTTTCCAAAAGAGGAATTGCTGCCAGAATATTTTAAATAAAAGTTGATTGGGAAATTTTGGATTTTGTTTTGGGAATTCAAAAGATAAATTTGAATTGATTTCAAAATAGTTTTGAAAGATTGAAAAGATTCTGGAATTGAATGGATTGATAACTTATATAATTTAAATTCTGATAGAATAAATTTAACTTAAAGGATGAAGTTAAATTAAAGTAAGTATAAGTGAATCAATTAAATCTAAGTTGAGATTGTGGAATATGAAATCTGGATTTAATATGAATTTTGAATAAGTGAAGAAATTTGACCTTGGTAAAAGTTAAATAGGATTAAAATTTGAATTTGGATTTATAAGTGGAAACTTAAGTTAAGTTAAACAAATGATGTTTAATTGGAATATAACTTAAGTAATGTTGAACGAAGTTGATTTTGATAGCAAAGTAAATTAATAAAGGGAATTTATTAAATGAATGTGAACTTGAGTTATATAAATGAAATTCAACTTTATTTGTTAAATGAATTAGCAATTGAATTGAATAAATGGATTGGATGTTAATCAATCTAATGTGAAGTATTGATATGAAATAATGAATATAAGTGTTAATTCATTAAAAGCTAATGAAGTTGAGAAATTAAATAAATTGAATGGAAGTCAATTTAATTTAAAAGTGTTGAACCAAATCGAATGTAAAATTTATAATTTGGTTGTGTTGAATATACATTGGTTGTTATTTGATTGTTAGTTGATTGTGTATGAAAATTCATTAAGTATTAATGAAATTGAATTAGCAAATTGGAAAGCTATGTGATTAAATTCAAATTGGAAGTGAACGAATGTGAATTAGTGAATGTAAACTAATTGAATTGAAAGAGAATGTTGATTAAATCCAATGTAAATGAATCGAATATGATTTAAAATTGAAAACCAATTCAATGAATGTTAATGAGAAGTGAATCTATATTGATTTGGTTATGAAGTTGTTGGATGATTGTTTGATGGTTGCCTTGTTGCTTTTGAATGCATTGTTATGTTAGCATATGTAGTTAGGTTGCTAAATGTTGTATATCGATATTATTTTCATATCTACATGTTCTCATATGGTTTGTTGAGTGTTTAGTAGGTGCGGATGGCGTTGCTTCGCGTTTGGAGCTCGCTTTCGCGCTATATTAGCCGTATACGCCCGCTAAATATATAATAAGGTACATATCTCGGATTAAATATCGTACTTTTACACTTTTTTCCCTACGGGATGCCTCATCACTTGATGAGATGTATATTTGTGATATATATACACTATCATTTTTTTTCGGATCGAGCCGCGCAAAGGAGACGCTGGCGAAATTTTCTGGAAATTTAAGGCGTTAGAATATTTTTGAGAAATTTGAAAATTTTGAAAACTAAGTTATGATTTGAAAACTTAGTAAAGATTTTGTGAGAAGTTAACTATGAATTTTGGAGAAGTTAAACACTTAACAGATTTGAAAATCTAATCTGAACGGTTTGTTTTGGAAAGTTAACGGATTTTGTATCTTTTTCCTAACTTGTAATTTCGAGGACGAAATTCTTTTAAGGGGGGAAGTCTGTAACGACCCAGAATTTTTGATAATTAAAATTCGAATATTTAATTGATTTTAAATATTAATAAATGGAATTTAGAAGTCGAATGATTTATTTTTCGAATATTGGATTTAATTTGATAATTAAATCGATAAATTAATAGTGAAATTCTAGAGATAATTGAAAATCGAGTTTAATATGATTGAAAATGATTTGAAAATTTTTATTTAATCATACTGGAGTTATAGAAAGGTTATAGAACTTTTAAAACTGAATTTGGAGTAAATCTGTGAAAATCGAATATTTTAATATTTAATTATCGACTGAAAATTAGCCAATTTTCGAACAGTCTCAGAATTGGACGAGACCAGTTCCATTGGATCCGTAATAGTTAGTTATTATCGGATTTCAATTTTCGTAGCAATCGAAGTTATCGTTTGACCGTGGCAGCTCGAAACGCATTGATATCGTTTTAATTTTAAATCGTCGAGTTAAAATAGTCATTTTTCAAAAAGTCTCGGATTTCGACGAAACCAGTTTCATCGGATCCGTAATGTGATATTATTGTAAGATTTCAAATTTCGTAATTTTTGGATTTACCATTTGTCCGGTACAAATCAAAACGCCTCGAAATCGATTTAAATCGGTTTAATTTAAATTGATCGTTTAATTCCATATCTTGTGCAGACGATCGAATTAGCTTCCGAAACCTGTTCCATTGCGTCCGGAATGCGGGGTAAACCCTAGAAACGCCTGTCACCGCGTGTAAATCGGAGTTCGAAAATTCCGGATAAATAGTAATTTGTGAATTTTTCTATATAAGCCCCTCCACCTTTTCATTTGCAAAAGAATAAACGAGCCTAGGGTTTCAATTCCCTTCAGCCGCCACCCAAACATTTAATGGCTGAGAACGCATCTCGTTCTTCCACAAATATTTCACTATCCACAAGAAATTACGCGAAGTGTTCAACACGAAAATCGTAGGGCTTCGCGATGCCTTTCGATCCATACGGTCATGATGTGGTTAAACGCGAGGTAGAGGTGGCTAGATGGCCGCGTACGTGCGTGGTTCAAGCGCGAATCTCGAGGAGGAGGAGGAGCCGAGTGCTGCTGCGCGTATGGAGGTGGTAGAGCGCGCGTAGGCGAGTGAAATGGAAGTCGCTGATCGTCGTCCAAGTGGCTAAAGAGGTTGCGAAATTTTCAAATTTGATGGCGGCATGGGTTCGTTCTCGTGGACGAAGCCTGGGAGGGAAAGAACAAAGGCACGGCTGAGATCTTCTACTGTGAAGCGTGCGGCCAGATGTAGTGTAGGGTTTTTAAATTATAAAGTTGTGAATTTATTTATATTTTAAATTCGTATAAACTTCTAAAAGCTGTAGTTTGTTCATACGAGATCGAAAATTGACGAAACAAGCGGCGTTGGCTTCGTTTTGTCGAGCTCTTCGCGATGCAACTGAATTGGAGCCATTTGGAGCTAGTTTGAATTTCGGGTAAAATTAAACGCGCATTTAATTTTATTCGAAATAAACGCTGGAATTAGAATTAAAATCACGGTAAGATTTTCTCACTCAAATGAATGTGGAATTTTTGCAGTTATTGATTGCTATTGAATGTGATATTAGATATAGTAGGATATATATCTATATATAGCAATATATACATATTGGCATATGTATATATTGGATTGATTGATTTCCTGCCTCGTATAGCGGATGAGACCCTATTGCGCCATTAGTAAGCGGATTTTTATAAAACCCATATACCGCGATAATTCCGTACTGGAGCGGAATTGGTATTGTGCTAACGTCTTTGGATGCAGGGAAACAGGTTGGAAAGATCCAACTGGATTCCTCACCAGTAGTTATTTATTTACAGATATTGTGATATATTCTATTATCATATTGATATATGATATTGACTGTTGTGATGGACTGATTGGTGTTGTTGCATCATCGGATTCAGTTTTGGAAATGTAAAAATAACGACTTTTACTTTAAAAAGGTTTTTAAAGTAATTTTTGAAAATATACGTTTTATGGAATTTTTGAATCGATTATAAACGTAAAATTTTAAAGTTATAAAAGTTATAATTTTTAGTGAAATATAACCGAAGTGTCGTTTTTGAAATAAAAGTCGATTTATTTATAAAATGGTTTAAGTGGGATTTTTGAATAACTATAAATGATTTGTATAGAAAGATTTATAAAATTGATAATTTATAAATCAAAATATTGGACTTATAAAACGATTTTTTTTATAAGTGTTAAAAAGAAGTATAAGTGAATGAAATAAATAGATTTATAACGTGAAGTTATAAAGTGAATAGAGACTGTAGAATAAAGGATTTATAAGAAATTTACTTATAAATTTGACTTTTACACTTAGATGAGATATTTATAGAAATTGCTAAATGAAATGATTTTATAAGTGGAAATTGTTATAAAGTATAAATGCGATTTATAAACGTTGTTTATGAATCCGAAATCACTTATCTTGATAAGTAAATTATAGAAGTAAATAAAAGAAAATTTATAAGTCGAAGTTGTTATTAAAATAGAAATAGAATTTATAAACTTGTTTATAAATTCAAAATCAGTTGAATTTGAGAAATTAAATATAGAAGATTTTTAAAGAAGATATATTCGCGATTTTGGATAGCGAATTTTTATTGAGATAAAAATGTGTAGAAATGATTGAAATTGGGTTAAGTGAATTATATTCACGATTTTGGACAGTGAATATATTATTAAATAAATGGATTTATTTTTGAAGAAGTGATATTAAAAATGAAGTTAAACATTTTAAAGATGTTTTAAAATGTATTGTGAATCGAAAGCATAGATTTCAACACTTGTTATTGAAATAGACGTTTTCGAAGAATAAGGAAATGATGGACTATAACACTGTTGTTATAGTAAATGATTTCCAAAAGGAAATGTTTTGATGTAGTATTGGGATTTATATATCTATTAAAAATCTGAATCCCTATACTAGTGATTTTGAGTCGTCGTAACGATGTTTTACGTAACATTCGTTTTGACTCAAATAAATGTGTTTAAAGAGAATGATTTCCTTAAAGAATGAATATATACTTAATATTGATTTAAGTATATCGAATATTTTCAAATGTTGAAAATAAATGATTTGTGAAATACTTATTATTATTTAAGTATGGAATTGCTTTTCCAATATGAAATGAACTGTTTTTGAGATTTTATCTTCAAAGATAAAATGAAATGTGGAAATTGAATATTTGAAATTTGTTTTCAAACGGTTAAGTGTGGAAATTTTATATCTAGTAAAAGATATTTTGGAAGATGAAATAATTTGGAAAATTATTTGGAATCTGATGATGTTGCGCATCTTTATTGATAGTTAAATAACCGACTATCAATAATTACCTTTAGATAGGTATTTGTTGTGAATTGGATGAATTTGAATGCCACACTTTGTTTTTAAATAAACGCTCACTATTCGGGTTAGCCGGGAAAGGACCATGGGGTCGTATAACCCATTCCGAATATGTGATACGTCGTTATGAATCGCATTCGAAGACCGGTGTTGAAGACCGGATATTTTTGAAAACGGAAGGATTACCGTCGAGTTACTCTACATCGGCTGATCTCCGATTTAGAGGTTTTATCACCCTTAGTGACGGGAAGTCCGGACGTGATTAGGAAATTATCCGGATATGCAAGGGCTTCGTGAGAAGTGCCTTCGGTTCTGTTCGATCCCGGAATAGACTTGTATGGATGTGTGTCTGACGTTACACTTTGAGATGTAAAGCTGATTTCTTTCAAATACATTTCTGTTGGTGGCGGAGAATTTATTCTCTTAGCTTAACACCCTTCTCTGAGACGTACGAGCTCAGAGGTTATGTAGTTGAAATTTATCAGCGATATATCCTAATTTGGTAACGTGGCATACTGAGTGTTGCTGTGAAATGATCAGTGTTTGATCATTTGCGATATGATCATTTGTTTGATCTTATATCTTTGTGATCATAGGTTGATCATTTTGTTTGACCCGAAGCAGGGCTTTTTGAGAAAGCGTAGCTTTGTGGACGAGACTTCATCGAGCCTCACACCCCGGAAATGGTCGAAACAGGAAGGATGCAGCAAGGTTCTAGGGAGTAGCGCCCCTTAGTGTATGTCATTCCTTCTGGATAAAGGTGGTATCATGGTATGGAGCCCAGATACTTAACCTATGTGGTTGCTGCATTATTATCTATGTGGTTTGTTGGAAATCGGGGATCCTCGGGAAGATCGGTGACGATCGGGGGATGGCATACGCGTGTCAGTAGTTACCTATTTTTGCAGAGGTAACCCGGCCTTGTGTTGGCAGAGATCTAACCGTAACGTTAGGTTCTCGGGTCGTCTATTCCAGGGACGTACCCATCGTGGAAAAGGAAGTTCCTTAGCCTGACCATTTGTTGGAAATCCAAAGAAACAATACGTGACTTGTACGGTTTTAGTTGTAGAACCTATCATTCACTTATGGTGGCGCCCCACTGTTTGGATGGTAGCTATAGTAGGCATAGTTCGAAATGTCTATGCTGGCTAAGATTTATATTCTACTTTCGAAATAATTTCTACACTATGCACTAATAATAATATCAAAAAGAATTTGTTTCTTTTGCGTAGTAAGCATCTTTGACTATTATAAGAAGAAATCTCCTCCAATTCTGCGTTTGCATTGTGTGTGTGGTGGGAGGTCTTATGGTAGTTTCATTTTCCAAAAGCATTGCGAAATTACTTTAAAGTTTCCTGTTGTTTATTTTAAAGATAAACTGTTTTACGATCTCACACTAGTCACCATGACTGACTCGGAGTTTATTGTTCCCTTCTAAACTCTGGGTGCCCACCAACTTCCACACGGGCAGCCTAGAGTTATATTATCAGGATATTCTGGATATTCTGGAGCTTTGGAAGCAAGTTGGATGACGAGACGTAGTATTTGTATCTGATAGTATTTATTCCGCTGTGTATTCTGTATGAGGACAAGTTTATATAACTGTCCATTGTTGTTTATTGACTCTGATGATATGATGTGATGTAATGTAATAACAGATATAATTCTTTTGTTTTTAAATGATATTCATTTATCTATTATATATTGTTCCGCTACGATATGTGAGATTATGTTATTGTTTTCTGTTTCTGCTCTTGTTCTGTTGTTGTTCTTCTTTCTTTTTCTTCTATCTTCTTCTTCTACCTTTTTCTTCTTTCTCAAAACCATAACTTTTCGGGTTTCCGGCATTCGATGGCTCAGCAGTCGATAAAGTGAGTATCGATGTTGAATTTTCGAAAGTCGAAAATTTTCGGGATGTTACATTTTACTTGACAGTTTAATGATGTTTTGTATTATGACATTTCAAATGGTTTTGAAATAAATGGGTACAATTTGCTATTATATTTTATTCCATTTGTTGTGAGTTCTGAAAAATATTTATTGCTCTTTACTATTACTTCTTTTTCTAACCAACAACCAACCTAAGGATGGATCTAAGTTTCGACAGGCCCTTTCTGGATCAAAATTTAGGCATGTTCCGAGGTGGGTTGTTACATTTGGTAACAGAGCTTAGGTTGCCCGATCAACGAAAAACTATACGTATGAGTGGCGTACATGTTATTTTTGAAAAGGGTTTTCAAAAAATTCTTACAATATATTTACACCCCTATTTCTTTGAACATACATGCGTGCACTAGGCAACCCTTTTCTTTTAGCATATAATATTGTCACTGAACATTTAACCTACAGATATTTGATATGAATTATAATCAATCTTCTTCCGAAACTGGGATCCCTGCATGCGGAAGACTTCCCATTCGTGGAATGCATGAATGGTTTAAATAATATCTTAGGACTGTTGAGCAATTTCCCGCTCCTCCAACTGCACCGGTGGCACCTGCTGCCCTGCCTGCCGATGCAGCACTCCGTCCTATTGACTTTCTTAAATTATGTAAGGACTTTCTCAATATGGGAGGGAAGACATACTTTGGAACCGAGGGATATTTGGAAGCCGAATCGTGTGTTAATGACTATGAGAAAATATTTAGAGAGCTTGGTTGGGAAGATAAGCTAAAGAGGAGGACGGCAGCTTAGAACCTCAAAAGAGAAGATTTAGATTGGTGGAACTTGGTGACTGAGGAAAATGCTAGAAGGATTTTTCTCGTGGGATGAATTCAAAAATAGATTTGAGATAAGGTTTATATCTAAGGTAGAAGTGATTCTACAACTGGGGAAATTCACTCAACATAGGTAAGGAGACTCCACTCTAAAGGAGTACATAGCTAAATTCACAGAGCCAGCTGAATTCGAGATGAGCTTAATAGATACACCTATGAAAAAGATCATAAAGTTCGTGAAGGGACTAAATTCCCCGTTGAGAGAAATGTTGTTGACCCAAGTACCCATTGGTGCCACGTATGAAATGTTGGTGGAGATGACAGTCCTACACAAGGCCAATATGGACGATAAGGAAGAAAAAAAGAAGGCCGCACCTATCCAAAATTAAGGAGGGTTCAAGAGAGGAAGCTTTTGGGCTAACAAGAAGTTGAAGGAGAAGTTTAAAAAGGATGGTAAGGTGTACAAGCGATGCCAAAAGAAAGGTTACGAGGATAAAGGTTATAAGGTGAGTTTGATGAAGGAAGCTTTTAAAGGGAAGTGCTTTAATTGCCATGAGGAATGGCACCTCAAGAATCAATGCCCTAAGTTAGAAAAGGAAGGATCAAGCTGACAAGCTTATGCTTTTGAAGTCGTACCTATTGCAAGTATACCACCGAGAGACCAAGGGAAGGCGTCATTAGAAGGTATAACTCTTATGTTAGGGGTTACAATTCGAACCTATTTGATTCAGGGGCATAACATTCCTTTATAGTTAGGAATGTAGTAGACTTCTTAAACCTTCAAAGCCAGATTGTCACCAGCCCAATAGTGGTTTCTAATTCGATTAAGGGTTCACCAAATCTCTCTTTTATTTGCAAAGACCTAGTGCTAGACATATGCGACGTTGATTTCATATGTAATGCGTATGTTCTAAACTTTAAGGGGTATGGACTTATCTTGGGTATGGATTGGTTAGTATATTATAGAGCAATTCTTGATTGTGATAGGAAGATTGTAAGGTTAAGAAATTTGTGGAGGCCGTGATGTAGAAATTATTTGTGCACCCTAAGATTTAATTGAGTTAAGCCATCTATACTCTCTAATTCTATCTATTGGAAAGCTATCTTCTGTACCATAGTTTGAGAATTTCCTGATGTCTTAGAGGAAGCCTTGGGTCTTCCACCCCAAAGTGAGATCGAGTTTTGAATAGATTTGGAGAAAGATGCAAGGCCAATCTCCCTTCCATTAAGACACATGGCCCCAAAGAAAAAAGAGAACTGGATAAGCAAATCTCTAAGCTATTAAAGAAAAGATTCATCCATTGGGGTACTTGGGAGTGGGGAGCCCATGTTGTTTTCGTCACTTTGGCAGATGGTTCATTGTGACTTTGTGTCAACTATAGGGAATTGAACAAGTTGACAAGGAAGAATTGGTACCATTACCTAGGATAAACAACTTGTTTGATTAGCTTGGAGGAGCTTAAATCTTTTCACAACTGGACTTAGCAATTGGATTCCATCGGTTGAGGATTGCAGAAGAAAGCAAGTTGAAGATTGAATTTCACATACAGAAAGGACTTTTGAGTGGGAAGTGATGCCTTTTGGTTTGACAAATGCCCCTACATACTATGTGGATTTGATGAGTAGTGTATTTAGGGGGAAACTCAATAAATTCGTCATTGTGTTCCATTGTGTTCGTGGATGATATTTTAGTTTTCTCCAATGGAAAAGAGGAGCATAAGGACACCTAAGAGAGGTATTAGGAACCTTAAAAGGCACTAGCTTAAGGCGAAATTTTCTAAATACCACTTTTGGAGAAAATAAGTTAGATTCCTTGAACATATTATTTCTGAGCAACGACTGGCAATAGACACGGCTAAAGTGGAAGCTGTTTAAGGATGGAAGACTACTAGAAGTGCGTCGAAGGTTAGAAGTTTTCTTAGAGTGGCAGGCTACTATAAAAAGTTCATCAGAAACTTTGCAAGAATATCAGCCCCCATAACCCATTTAACTAAGAAGAACCTAGGCTTTTCTTGGAACGATAAATGCACTAAGGCATTAGAGATGTTTAAGGAGTTATTGACTAGTGCACCTATGCTCATTATTCCTTATGGAACCAAATCATATATGGTTTTCATAGATGTTTGTAACACAGGGTTAGGAGCAATTCTAATACAAGAAGGAAAATAAGTTGCTTATCCTAGTAGGCAACTAAAGGATCATGAGAAAAGATATACAGCTCACAACTTAGAGTTGGTAGCTATCATCTTTGCCTTGAAGATTTGGAGACATCATCCCTTGGGAGAAAGGTTTGAGTTATTCACTAACCATAAATCACTCAAATACTAGCAAAGATGGAAGGAATATATAGCATCATTCGACTTTATTGTTCTATACACCCCTAGAAAGGAAATGTAGTCGCCGACACCCTTAGTCTGAGGCACGTTACCTTAGGTGCTATATGTGAATGAAGGAAATTGGAGTTCCTTGCAAATTTTAACTTCCAGCCACCAATGTAGCACTCCACAACCCTTAGTATATCCAAAAGAGCACACTAAAAGGCATGTTGCGTTGTAGGTATAACTAAAACTAGCAGAGACTAAGATTCACAAGACAAAGATATATAAATAGCGGAAACAATTATAATAATAATAATTTATATAGAACAAAACCTCAGAATTACTTTATAAATCAAATAAGTCACCAAATACATCAAATGTCTCAAAATATCCATATTGTCTTGCGAAATTAAAACCATAGTCTCAATAAAATCAGAGTACAATACATCCCTCACAAAATTCCAGCTCAACAGAAAGAACTAAAAACTGAAACTGAAGAAAAGAAATACATGATAGAATCTCCTCCGAGGAAATCTCCAAATGCCTGTAGTCTACCGTCCTTGCTCTTGATTACCTATGGGGAAAAGGGAAAATGGAGGAGTGGGTCAGACTAAAATTCTGGTGAATGATAGTAATTACTAGAATCTTTAAACAAAGTAAAAGTAATAGACTTTACAACAGTTCTAGTATATAAAAGGAAACAAAGGAAATAGAGAGAAGGAATAAGCTGGAAATAAATACAAATTAACTAGATTAACATAATTGATTAATTTTGATTCTTTGCACTTGTTTTTGATAGCTTCTTAGATTAGGTTGAATTCCCAATACTACCCTTTGATCGGCCAGCTACTCTATAGAATCTACTGTGGACCAGACGCTAAAGCTCCCTACGCAGTAAACATTGGTTCCTACGAAAGGCACACACTAACCGCTTGGAACTCATAACGATTACCGAGCACCCGAATAAAAGTCACACGCGTAACCGCCACCATGCTCATGTTACCTGTTGTTCCACCGGGTCTTCTTATTACCTCAAGCTCCAGCATAAGCGTGCCCCTCATCTCACTTCAAGATTATGTGAGACACCTCATCTCACTTTAGGGTTATGTGAGACACCTCGTCTCACATCAGGGTTATGTGAGACATCTCATTTCACTTCAGGGTTATGTGAAACACCGTGTCCATAGAAATAATAGGGGAAATGTTGTTGGCACTGGCCCGTCATCCAAACAATATCTAGGTGCGCCCCTTGCCCTCGTCTCACTTCAGGATTATATGAGACACCTCGTTTCAGGGTTATGTGAGACACCTCATTTCACTTCAGGGTTATGTGAATCACCGTGTCTATAGGAATAGGGGAATGTTATTTGGTACAGGTCGTACTTTAATTCATTGCTTATCAACTTAGAGAAATTATTTAAATAACCCTTTACTTTTGTTCAAACTATCTGTGTTTATTAATTTATCCTAAGTCTTAAAATAAGCCTCACTCTGTTCTATTTCTTATTATAACCTACGTTATAATCATGCTCATTACTTAACCCAAGGTCTAAGTGTAAAAATAAGCTTCTTTCATCTTATACTCTTTTTAGTTATAATTCTAAGTTATAACTAGGCCAATTATCTTTAATTAGTTCAATTCTAACATCAATATCATAATTAGGCTCAATTTCAGTCTTAATTCCATTTTTATTTCAGTCTTTACAATTTACATCTTATCTTCCGTTATTTCAGTATTCTTATAATTTTAATCCATATTCGCGTTTAATGTATTCTAATCCATACGCGAAGAAGAAGGAGAAAGAAAAGAAAACTGAAGATAGAAGAAAATCCAAAGCGTGGGAAAAAGATGTAAATAACGCATAAATAACAGTAAATAAATTAAAATACTGTAAAAAAGTGTAAATAAATGGAAAAGCTATAATTAATAGAAATAAACTAAAATTAACTGAAAAGAATAGCTAAAAGAAATAGACTGAAAATAATTCTAAAAACTGTAAATAAACTACTAAAAAGGTTATTCCAAAAATCATAGTAAAACTACAACTATTGGAAACCCTATTATTTTAAATTACTTAAAGAAATCTAAAACAATTACAATCACTCACCTGTGGTCCTAAGCTCTTCCCTTTAGGCCTTCCCGGATCCACTTGGGGTTGTTAAATATTTTAATTTAAAACGATTTTCTCCTTGAAAAATTATTTCGCTTAGGGTCCTTCCTGAAAAGGTGAACCCAATTGGAGAAAATCTTAGAATGAGAAAAAGTGTTAGGCCTAGGGTCTTATTTATAGTGGTAGAAGTGGATCTAAGACCGTTAGATTTGGGGATTGAATTGGATGCAACCACGTCATAGGCTAAATAGGAGCCATTGGATGGATGCACGAAGGGACCAGATGAGCCAAAACAATGAAATAGAAGTGTAAAAATTGCACCGCCTCAAAATTAAAAAAAAAACTTCGCTTCATAAATAGGGCGGGTCGACAGGGCTGTCGACCCTTACTCCTCCTAGGTCGACCGGCCGGTTGACCCCTTGGTAGACCTAGCCCTTTATATATATACATACACACACACACAAACATATACATATTTATTTATTTGATTCTTGTTTGTCTCATATCTTGTTCATATTAGCTCGGATTCTGACATTCTATATATGGAATTTGACCCGAAAATTACCACGGATACAATGGTGCAACTCCCGTGGCTCAATTCTGATAATTTCACAAATTTATTTTATCATTTAATTAATTCGTTAATTAATTATTATGGCTTAATTTTCGGGTTGTTACATTCTCCCTTCCTTAAGGGATTTCGTCCCTGAAATCTCTAAAGATGAAAGAATGTACTAAATGTTTTCATCCAAGTTCTACAACCAACTACCCAACCATCATCCATTCATCTATTGTCCTTGAGTTTTTCTAATGCAATTTATGATACTTATGCAATTAGTGTAGTGTCTATGTCCCTAACTAATGCAAAAGATTAGGCGGTCCACTGATTCAGTTGAGCTCCTTTTTTGTAATCATGTTCGTGCTATGTATCCAGATGAATGCAAAAATCATAATAATAACTGATAGTTCTATATGTGTGCTATAGTCATCATCCAAATGCAACAACCATGTGATAAACATCCATTTATAGCAACCATGGATAAAATGAAAATGCGCACACATCCATATGCATATGCTCTAGTGTCCTAGTTAGGCCGATCCCTAAGAGATAATAATGCCTAATGTAAGTATATGCGTCCATTAGCATCCACTAGTAAACACTTGCAACCACTTGCATCCATCATTCATAACATGTTCTAGTAACATGTTTACATCAAATCCTACCATCTATAGGTTAAATCCTAAGTTCTACCCTCCCAAAGAATAATAAAGGAAAGAACCTATTCAAAACTAAAGATGGAAATAGGAAATTCTAAAACTTATTATCGAAAAGATGAGGATATGAGATATGAATTTTCTCCAGATCAAACCAATCTTCTCTGAAGTATTTTTAACCTCTATAGACTCTATCCAACACGAAAGCGACTTGCACAGTCTTTCATAAAGAGCTTCAGAAGGTGTCATTCCAATGCTAGCTTGAGAACTACTATCTTATGCGAATTTCATTAAAGAAAGATGCTTTTCCCAAGTTCTTCCAAAATCAGGAATATCCATTCTCAACCATGTGTGTCTTACAATTTTACTAACTCCATTTTACTATTCTTCTTTAGTTTGCTCACATGAATCGACATTCCTAGGTTCTCACTAGGGTCCTATACGCTCTACGGAAACTCTATTATTACTCCCAAAAGTAATTACTGCTGTCTCCTTTGTAGCCTTACACCTTTTCCGTTACACCTAGGAAATGATTCCTACCTACTTAACATTTAGGAGCTTGGTTCGGTGTTTATAGTTCCATTTTAAAAATTAAGGTTTCTAAATTTTTAAAACATCAAATCCCAAAACCTTTGTTTTAAAAGTGTTATCTTTAAGTTCTTATTAAATTCAAAAATACTTGGTTACTTAACATTATTCCCCAAACCTAGAGGGAAAAACTTCCAAAAATTTAAGACTAAAACTTATTCCTCCTTTTCTTTTAAAGACTTTTACAGCTTTCTATAAAAATTTGGATTTTCAAATTTTACTTTTGTCAAGTTTTTCATTTCCAAAAACTTATTTACTTTTTCACCAAACCATTATCCTTTAAAATATCTTTAAAATGTCCTTATGTGTCTTTTTTTTAAACATCTTCTTATTACATCTAACAGTTCTATACCTTAATGTGTTGGAACTACTTTCTCTTATGAGAAACTATCAATGGTAAAACCTTCTATGAATCCTTTAAAAAAGATTTTATGTTTATGTGAAATTACAAGGAACTTATTTTATATTTTTCGAAATAGGCTATACAAAATATAATGCTTCCCATACCTTGTATATCTCTTTCACGTATTCCTTATAACTTACACAACATTTTTATTGGTTCCATAGAAAATTATACCATTATTCTTTTCATTCCAATAGATTAAAGTATGTTTAATTTATATTCTCTTACGATAGAAATTTTCTAATATCTAACTTACTCTTTTCTTTTCAGAAAACTCATCTTCAAAACAGTTTTAATATATCCATAACCAAAAAACATTTTCTTATACTTACTTAAATAATAAGTGTATTCACAAATCATATTTATTTCTATTCTTAGAAATTATCTTTTAAAAATACATTTTTATTTGGGTTCAAAACAGATGTTGCATAAAACACCGTTACTACAACCCAAAGATACTAGCATATTGATTTATTAAAAAATAAATACTAATAACCCTTACCTACTATGTAAAACATTTCCCTTGGGAGTCACTTACTATAACGGTGGCGTTATAGTCTATGCCCCTTTATTTTCATGAAAACATCTATTACAACAATAAATGTTGTAACCTACGTTTCCGATACTTAATACTTTTTATGTTTTTATATTTAAAATTTTTGTTTACTTACGAAGAAACTAGTAAACTATATACGTTCTGTAATTCTTCAAAAAGAATTTCACTTTTAACAAAATTTATATCATATAAAAACCAATTTAATTTTCTTACCATATTCCCAAAAAACCCAATATTTACTTTAAAAATATTGACAATTCTACTTTTTAATTCTAATAATTTCATTTTATTGGGTTAGACATAAAGTGGATTTTCCTACTTACTACCCTAGGAGTATCCTTCCTAAACCTTGGAAATCTCATTTCCTTACTTAAAGTCTTTTGTTCCTATACTCATATTTATTCTAAGGTACTGCCTTTAAATCCACTTATATGAAACAATTATAATTTCTGCAATTATTTACACGTGGCTTTTCTCATTTTCTTAACAACTACATCTATTGTACATCTTTAATCTTTGCCTACCACTCTTTGGATTTTCACAATCCGAACCTAAATGTACAAAACCGTTTCTCAAACTGTTTCCCATGTGTAGACCTTCTCTATGCCTAAGAAACACACTTTCTTATGCCAAAAGTGATACTTCAAGAACTTTGCTTTCAACTGAAGAATGCAAGGTGTACGAAGAACCTCCTCTAGATGAATAGCATGCTCCTCCTTACTCTTGGAAAACACCAAAATGTCATCCACGAATACAACCACAAACTTATTTAGGACTTCACTAAAGACGCGGCTCATCAAATCGACGAAGTAAGCTAGGGCCTTGGTTAGCCCAAAAGGTGTAACCAACCACTCAGAAAATCCGTCTGGAGTCTTAAACGCGGTCTTATCAATGTTGTCATCAATGAACCTAAGCTGATGGAATATCATGGCTAAATCAAGTTGAGAGAATACTGAAGAGCCAACTAGCTGATCAAAAAGATCATCTATCCTAGGGAGTGGATAACGGTTCTTCTTTGTGAGCTTATTTAATTCTCAATAGTCCATGCAAAGTCGAAGAGAACCATCCGCCTTAGTAGCAAAGACGACTGGCACTCCTCATTCCGATATGCTCCTTCTTACGAAACCCTTCTCCAAAAGCTCACAGATTTGCTTACTCAATTCCATCCTTTCCCTAGGTGCCATGGGTAGTGCTACTAGCTTAGCATTGTCAGTCAAATAAATCTTGAAGTCAATCTCTCTCTTAGGGGGTAGTCCCCTAATCTCCTCAAAGACGTCTGGAAAATCTCTTACGACAAGAACTGAATCTAACTCTGAAGATGATGAATCAAAGGAATAAAGGAAGCTCAACATAACTGACTCTTGCAGATCGTAGGAAACCTCGAGAGTCCTACCACTACATGTCTCTAATCTAATGACTCTCCTTTCACTATCTAATATAGCTCCATATGCGGATAGCCAATCCATTCCCAAAATCATCCCATACCCCAAAAATCCCAAAACATAGGCGTCACAATCAATTTCTACACCTAGGATAAATATTTTCAAACCCCTACAAACCATAGAGAAGTGTGCCGATCCATCTATGGGGTTCGAAACAACAATGGGGTCTACTACTAAAGAGATGTCTAAGTGCAAACAACCTACTAGAGATGAGAGAGTGTGATGCTCCAGAATCGAAAAGAGCCCGAACGGAAAAATAAGGAATAGAAATCAAATTTTCCTACCTCGATTTGGTCTGCTGCTGGAAGGTGCTGTATCCAAAATCTGAATCTGTGCTGTAGGTGCGCTCTTTGCCTGCCCCCTTTTCTAAGGACAAATCTTACTAAAGTGATCAAGCTATCCACAATTGAAACATCTTCCCTTCATTCCTACATTCTTACAGTCTTTTGAGTAATGACCAGTCATTCTAACGCTTACATCTCCCACTTTTCTTGATTCGCTTCTGAGGTCCTCCCTCCTTCCTCTTGTCCTTATCCTTATCCTTCTTGTTCTTTATCCACTGCTTCTTAGAGATTGTAGGAACCTTCTTAAGCTCTCTCTTCTGCTGCCAAGATGTAGGTTGAACTCTCTATCGGTCCTCTAAATCTAACCGCCTAAACCTTTGCTTCATATCATCCAACGTAGCTCGTGTCTCCTCGGAATCCTCCATGCCAGAAAACATTCTACCCCCTATACTAGCGAAGTTCTTGCATACCTTAGAAAAATTGGCTGGTGGATTAAAGGGATTTCCACCTACCGGTGTTGCATTGGGCACATGCCCTTGCACCTCTAATACCGTAGGTCTACAGAACCAGTCGGCCATACTAGGAAAAGAGAAAGGAAACTTAGGCTTGAAAGAAACGAAAGGTTGAAATGGACTTTGAAGGGATTTTTATAAAAACTCTTTTATACTTGAAAACTAATTCTAAGAGTTCCTTGAAAAATACTTTTAAAACAAGTTATTTTGGAAAAAATACTTTACTTTTAAAATAAATTTTTAGGAATCATGTAACCTTAGACTCTGATACCAAGTGTAACACCCCACACCACTTAGTATACCCAAAAGAGCACACTAAAAGGCAAGTTGCGTTGTAGGCATAACAAAAAGTAATAGAGAATAAGATTCAGAAGACAAAGATATATAAACAGTGGAAACAATTATAATAATAATAATTTATTTAGAACAAAACCTCAGAATTACTTTATAAATCAAATAAGTCACCAAATACCAAATACATCAAATGTCTCAAAATATCCATACTTGTCTTGCGAAATTAAAACCATAGTCTCAATAAAATCAGAGTACAATACATCCCTCACAAAATGCCAGCTCAACAAAAAGAACTAAAAACTGAAACTGAAGAAAAGAAATACATGATAGAATCTCCTCCAAAGAAATCTCCAAATGCCTGCAGTCTACCGTCCTTGCCCTGATTGTCTATGGGAGGAAAGGGGAAAATGAAGGAGTGGGTCAGACTAAAAGTCTGGTGAATGATAGTAATTACTAGAATCTTTAAGCAAAGTAAAAGTAATAGAATTTACAACAGTTCTAATATATAAAAGGAAACAAAGGAAATAGAGAGAAGGAATAAGCTGGAAATAAATATGAATTAACTAGATCAACATAATTGATTAACTTTGATTGTTTGCACTTGTTTTTGATAGTTGTTTAGATTAAGCTGAATTCCTAATACTACCCTTTGATCGGCCTGCTTCTTCATAGAATCTACTATGGACCGGACGCTAAAGCTCCCTACGAAGTAGACATTGGTGCCTACGAAAGGCACACACTAAACGCTTGGAACTCATAATGATTACTGAGCACCCGAATCGAAGTCGCACGCGTAATCGCCACCATGCTCGTGTTACCTGTTGGGTCTTCTTATTACCTCAAGCTTCAGCATAAGCGTGCCCCTCGTCTCACTTCAAGATTATATGAGGCACCTCGTCTCACTTCAGGATTATGTGAGACACCTCGTTCCATTTCAGGGTTATGTGAAACACCGTGTCTATAGAAATAATAGGGGAAATGCTATTAGTACTGGCCTGTCATCCAAACAATATCTAGCTGCGCCCCTTGCCCAAATCTCCATGATTTGGACTTCTACTTATTGACTATTTACTACCGTTATTAGCATAAACGTTCCCCTCGTCTCACTTACGGATTATATGAGACACCTCGTCTCACTTCAGGGTTATGTGAGACACCTCGTTTCACTTCAGGGTTATGTGAAACACCATGTCCTTAGAAATAGGGGAATGTTATTTGGTACAGGTCCTACTTTAATTCTTTGCTTATCAACTTAGATAAACTATTTAAATAAGCCTTTACTTTTGTTCTTACTATATGTGCTTATTAATTTATCCTAAGTCTTAAAATAAGCCTCACTATGTTCTATTTCTAATTATAACCTACGTTATAATCATGCTCATTACTTAACCCAAGGTCTAAGTGTAAAAATAAGCTTCTTTCATCTTATACTCTTTTTAGTTATAATTCTAGGTTATAACTAGGCCAATTATCTTTAATTAGTCCAATTCTAACATCAATATCATAATTAGGCTCAATTTCAGTCTTAATTCCATTTTTATTTCAGTCTTTACAATTTACATCTTATCTTCCATTATTTCAGTATTCTTATAATTTTAATCCATATTCGCGTTTAATGTATTATAATCCATACGTGAAGAAGAACGAGAAATAAAAGAAAACTGAAATAGAAGAAAATCCAAAGCGTAGAAAAAAAATGTAAATAACGCATTAATAACAGTAAAAAAATTAAAATACTGTAAATAAACTCTAAATAAATGAAAAATCTATAATTAACAGTAATACACTAAAATTAACTAAAAAGAATAGCTAAAAGAAATAGACTGAAAATAATTCTAAAAACTGTGAATAAACTACTAAAAAGGTTATTCCAAAAATCGTAGTAAAACTACAACTATTGGAAACCCTATTATTTTAAATTACTTAAAGAAATCTAAAATAATTACAATCACTCACCTGTGGTCCTAAGCTCTTCCCTTTAGGCCTTCTCGGATCCACTTGGGGTTGTTAAATATTTTAATTTAAAACGATTTTCTCCTTGGAAAATTATTCTGCTTAGGGTTCTTCCTGAAAAGGTGAACCCAATTGGAGAAAATCTTAGAATGAGAAAAGGTGTTAGGCCTAGGGTCTTATTTATAGGGGTAGAAGTGGATCTAAGACCATTAGATTTGAGGATTGAATAGGATGCAACCACGTCATATGCTGAATAGAAGCCATCGGATGGATGCACGAAGGGACCAGATGAGCCAAAACAATGAAATAGAACTGTAAAAATCGCACCGCCTCAAAATTTAAAAAAACTTCGCTTCATAAATAGGGCGGGTCAACAGGGCTGTCGACCCTTCCCCCACCTAGGTCGACCGGCCAATCGACCTAAGGGTTGGTTAGGTCGACCCCCTTGTCGACCTAGCCCTTTATATATATATATATATATATATTTGATTCTTATTTATCTCGTATCTTATTCATATTGGCTCGAATTCCGACGTTCTATAAATGGAAATTGACCAGAAAATTACCACAGACACAATGGTGCAACTCCCGTGGATCATTTCTGATAATTTCACAAAGTTATTTTATCATTTAATTAATTCTTTAATTAATTATTACGGCTTAATTTTCGGGCGGTTACAACCAACAGAACCCATCCAAGGTTTTTAGCAGTCATGGTGATAAGACCAGCCTTGATAGATCGCATAAGGCTTAAGCAAGTGAAGGATGATAATTTAGTAGAGATTTTGGAAAAGTTGAGAAAGGGATAGCATTTTCCCTAGTCTAGTAGGTACTTAGTTGATGAGAAAGGATTCTTAAGAAGAGATGGAAGCTTTTGTGTCCCAATGATCGATAGTTTGTTGAGAGAGGTACTTATGCAATGTCACCATTCAAAGATGACCATTCACCCTGAAGGAGATAAGATTTACAAGGATATGTAGAGGATTTTCTTTTGGCTTGGAATGAAGAAGGGTGTAGCTGAGTTTGTTACTAAGTGCTTGACATGTCACAGTGTAAAATCTGAGCAAGGGAAGCCTGGAGGGTCACTATTACCATTGGAAATGCCAACTTTGAAATAGGAGCATATTTCAATGGATTTGTGGAAGGATTCACTAGAATTCATAGGAGTATTGAAGCTACTTGGGTTGTTGTGGACAGACTCACTAAGAGTTCCCATTTTATTCTGGTTAGGAACAACAGAACTGCCACTTCTCTCGCGTAGATCTACGTTAAGGAGGTAGTTCGATTGCATGGAATTTCTATGAGCATAGTTAGTGATAAGGACCCCTTTTTCACTAAGAGTTTTGGAGGAGCTTACAAGCAGCTTTGGGATCTTCTTTGAATTTTAGCACTGCATATCACCAACCGACTTATGGTCAAATGGGGAGGGTGAATAGGATTTTGGAAGGCTTATTGAGGGTTTGTGTTTTGGATTTCAAAGGACAATGGGAGCAACATCTACCTTTAGTTGAGTTCGCTTATAATAATAGCTATCAAGCTACGACTGGTATGGCCACTTTTGAAGCACTTTATGGGAAGCCATGCAAATTGCCAAGTTGTTGGTGGAAAACCACCAACAAAATATTGCTCGGATCCAATTTAATCTGTGATACTATAGGAAATGTTGAGTTGATCTGGCAACAAATGAAGGTAGCGCAAGACCGTTAGAAATCTTATGCGAATAAAAGAAGGAAAGAGCTTGAGTTTAAGGTTGGAGATATGGTATCGGTCAAAGTCTACCTTCTTAGAAAAGTGGTTAGGTTTAGCAAGTTTGGAAAATTAGCATCTAGATTCGTTAGGCCATTTAGAGTTTTATAAGGGATGTTAAACTTGCTTATCGCATGGAGCTTCCTGACAGATTGGCAGGAGTCTACAATGTTTTCCATGTTTCTCATCTTAGAAATGCTTTTGTGACACCGCTATTAGAGTTAATTCTGATGGTTGGGGGAACTATAGACAAATCAAGCATTACCCCATGTCATCGCATGCATTGTGGAGTACGGAACTAGGAGACTTCGTGAGAAAATAATTAGGCTATTCCAAGTACAATGGGGAGATAACCCAGTGGAAAGCACATGGGAAACCAAGGAGAAGATGAAGATCACTCATCCAGAGCTTTTCACTGGTAAATTTTCTTTCCAAAATTAGGATTTTGGTTTCGTCGTGTTTGCTAGATTGGATGGTAGGAGATGGTTGCAACATTTTTTCACAATCACTTTATAGTCATGTAGAAATTTTTATGCATGTTTAGGTTATTTGCATACATACTTGCATGACACGATTTACAAACTCATGATAGGATTGAGCTCATTTTAGTATGTTTGCAGTACATAATCATATTGCACTTTGGATGAATAGATGGTTGTGTAAATAACTTGGTTGTGTAATAAGGATGTTATTGCGTTTTACACTGTTCGTCCTTTTAAAGATTTCAGGACAAAATCATTTTTAAAGGGGGAAGAATGTAACACCCGTAAAATCAACCATAAATGAATTGAGTGAATTAAATTAAATCAGGTAGCGTTGAAAATGGAAATTTTATAAAAGTTGGAATTTGACCATGAAAGTTATTTAGTTGCGTCCGTGGTGAAATTCTGATCTGTAACTATATATACTATGTTGACAATGGAGCTTAGACGAAGAAGTTATGAGCGTTTGAAGTTTTTAGTTTTAAATTAATTTAGTTAAATTCAAATACAAATGAATATTTAAATTTAGGGTTTGAATTTCAAAAATTAACTATAGGTTTGGTTAAGGGTTAAGTTAAACATTAAGTTAAACAATTAACGCTCAAAGTTAATTAGGAAATAAAACAAACGAGCAATGGAACCAAATCAACGCTCCTGAAATAAGAGGAGTGGGCAACCTATAAGACCCATCTAGTCGACCCCTATCGGTCGACTGATCAAGCATAAGCGGTCGACCGTTGCCTCATAGTGGCGTCTAGGGTTTTGTGATGTTAAATGATCTAGATTTAACCGTTTTTTATCTGATTCAACCTAAAGTTCTGGTACAGTTCAACTCCTATAAGTAAGACCCTATCCTCCCCCTTTTTTATTCACAAATATTTAGGAACTTCGCGAACATCTGTCATTTTATCTCTTTAGTTAGATTCAGAAATTGTGTTAGGGATTCAGGTAAGGATTCTAATCTTTTTGTCGTTGTTCTTTTAATATATTTTCTTCTCCTTCAACCTTTCTTAATCTAACAAAATTTTCTATAAACCCATCCTTTGCTTTGTATATATATCAAAAGAAGTAGATATGGAAAAGAGTTTCTTTGGCATTGCAAAATCATACAAGAAAAGCTAAGATAATCAGTGAGTGGAAACCTTAATATTTTTATTCTGGTAATTGAATAGTATATATCTATGAATTTGAATATTTTTTGAGAGAGACGGGTGTGTAGCGTGATACTACACAGCCGGTTAAGTAGTTATATATTAAAATATGTAAGAGGTCGATCGACAAGCCCGATCGATGGCCAAAACATAGTCATGAAGCAACAAAATACAATTAAAGTGCTAGAGTATCATAGTCCATGGAATACTAACTATTACAAATGCTAAGTAGTAGCCCACGCTAGACTATGACTACCTGCCCGGAGATGCACTAGTACTACCCTGATATTCTGCTGGCTGTGCGCTGCAAGGCGGGAGGCTCAGTCGAAACGGCGTGGAGGAGCACTGACCTGTTAGAGAGGAGAAAAAGTGAGTGATACTTCTACAGGTTCCACCAAACTGACATGCAGGTTTCCCAAACACGTGTGCATTCCTCTCTTTCCAAATGCACTAACTAAAGATTGATATGAAGGTGTCCATCAGCAGATTCTGCTGATTAAACTGCCAATAATCGAAGAAGGAGGTCAAGGTGGGGATATACCCCAGTAGATAAGCATTGGTTGCAACCCAAATTGAGTAGGAGAAGTCACATTATAAGAAAAGGTGGGTGACTGATTCATCGTGTGTTAAACAAAAGACGCAGCGTGGGTCGACATGGATGATGAGTCGGTTGAGTCTATCTTTGGTATTAATTCTTCCAGAAATTAGGCACCATCGTAAAAAAGCTATGCGAGGTGGAAGATTGCAATGCCAAATCCTGGGAAAGGAGAAAAGGCGACCGAGGTTAATTAGGTGTTGATAGCAGGAGGCGACTGTGAAGCCCTTGGAAGGTGCGAGGGCCCAGAGGAGGTGGTCTTGACTGTTGGAAGGATGAATCGATAGGAGGATATTTGTGGCAGTGGAGAGTTCAGGAACCAAGTCTGCATCGAAAATGGAGGGTGGGCAAAGGTGCTCAGGGCCAAGGGTGAGATAATCTTCAACAGTTGCGTTAGGGAGGGTGGCGTGCGAGTAGAGGTTGGGCAGGAGCTTAGAAAGGGGCAGTTGGCCATACCAAGTGTCTTGCCAGAAGAGGCAGCTGTTACCTCTTTCGATTTTCACCTGAAAAAGTGCTTTGACTCTAGGAAGAGTTTGGAGGACCCCAGACCAGAAGGGGGATGGCCGGAAACAGGTGGTGTGGTGGAGCGCCAAGTGAGCGTTTGAACGATAGTGTTGACATAGAATCCAAGTTTTCCAGATGAAGTTTCCAGGTGTGAGCAATCTCCAAAGCCATTTGGACAGCAGCGCTTGATTGAAAGTGCGGAAGTCTGTAATCCCTAACCCCCCATGATTGCGATGTAAGCATATCGTCTTCCAATTGACCAGCCTTTTTGCATTGCCACCGTTCCAAAGGAACGAGCGCCTGATTGAGTCAACTTTTGTGATGACCCAGGATGGAAGTGTGAGGAAGGACATCCAGTATGAGGGGATGGCCGATAGGACCGATTTGACTAGGACAAGACGACCTTGCCGAAGATAGCGAGTGTGCCTTCCAAGTTGAGAGTCGGGATTCAATTTTGGAAATGAGAGGGAGCCAGTCAGCATGGTGGAGTTTGGTGGGGCGGATGGGAATACCTAAGTACGAGATGGGGAAGTGGGCTATGCTACAGTTGAGCAAGGATGAAATTTGAGAGCCAAGATGAGCGGAGTTGCCAAGCATGATGACAGAGCTTTTGTTAAAGTTGATGGAGAGGCCAGAAATTGCTTCAAAGACATACAGCGCAACCTTGAGGCAATGGATATGGTTGGTTTTGGTGGAAGCGAATAGGATCGTATCATCTGCAAATTGAAGGTTAGAAACTGAAAAATCTGAATCTTGAAGCTTGATACCTTTAAATAAATCATTGGACGAGGCGAGCTTGACCATCTGGTTGAACACATCCGCTACCAGGACAAAGATTATGGGTGAGAGCGGGTCTCCTTGTCTCAATCCCCTGGCTGATTTAATGTGACCACCCGAAGAGCCATTGATTAAGATGGACGAAATACTTGTGTTGAGTAGCCCTTCGATCCAGCCGCACCACTTGGGCGGAAAGCCTCTGTGCTTCATTAGGTCAAGGATGAAGTCCTAGTGGACTGTGTCAAAAGCTTTGGAGAAATCTAATTTTAGCAGGGTACCAGGGGTTCATGTTCCATGGCAGTAAGAGACAACTTCTTGAGTGGCGGCGACACAGTCCATAATGTTTCTGCCTAGTATGAAGGCTGACTGTTCCGCCCCCACCAGAGGATCGATGACTGACTGAAGTCTATTAGCAAGAACCTTTGTGATGATTTTGAATGTGGTATTAAGGAGACTGATTGGTCTGAAAGCGGACAGGGTGTTAGAGCTGGGGGATTTGGGGAGGAGGATGATGTTGGCATAGTTAAGGCGGGCAATGGAGGTGGGATTAGCTTGGAATTCCTCGCACATGTCTAGCAAGTCGAATTTGATGGTTTCCCAATAACGTTTAAAAAAGTATGGGCCGAAACCATCTGGGCCCGGGGCTTTATCATCCGACAAGTCCTTGAGCGTGGCCCAAACTTCTTCTTCGGAAAATGGGTGGTCAACAGGTATGGGGGACAAGTTGGGTAGAGGAGGTTCCAGTCTATAGCGGGTAGAGCCGAGGATGACTTGCCGAGGATATTTCGGTAATAATCGGTGAAGAGGCGGAGGTGATCAGACAATTCGGTGAAGCTGGAGTTGTTGTGGAATAGCTCCGTGATGTTGATAGATCTGCGTCTGCCATTGGCCATTCGATGGAAAAAGGAGGTATTCCTGTCTCCCTCCTCTAGCCATTTGGCTTTGGATCTTTGTTTCCAACCATTTCCTCTTGTTTGGAAAGTCTATCAAGCTCTGATTCTAGCCCCTTTAGTTGAGAGTATTCGGTTGGGTTTAAGGGTCGAGATTCTTTGAGGATATTGAGTTCTAGGATAGCATCTTGGGTGGAAGAAATGCGCGAATGAAGGGAACCCCAAATGTTTTTGGCCCAAGGTTTGATGATCTTTCTGAGTGAACGGAGTTTGGAAACTACCCTGGCGGTTGCGGAATTGGACACAACCGGTTGGGATCATGCCAGCTGAATGAAATTGTCAAAGGAGGGTTCCAGAGTCCAAAGGCTTTCAAAGCGGAAGGGACGTTTTAGGTTAGAGGATGAGCCAGAATCCAAGATTAGAGGGCAGTGATCTGAAATAGTCGAGGCTAGGCCGGAGACGATCGATAGGGGGTGTAGGTCGTCCCAATTGACATTGAAGAGGAATCTGTCAAGTTTAGCTAGTGATGGGTCAGACCTACGATTTGACCAAGTGTAGAGTCTGTTGTTGATGGGTGGGTCGATTAGGGAACCGGAACTAATAAAGGAGTTGAATGAATCTGAGTCTTGTGAGATGTTTCCTGAGTTTCTTTCATGGGTGTTTCTAGTGGTGTTGAAGTCTCCCCCTAATAACCAGGGGCCATTGAGGTGGGTGGCAAAGGTGAGGTAGTTGTTCCATAGGGTATTTCTATCGGTCGTGTTTTGTGGGCCGTATATGTTGGAGAAGAAATAAATGGTATTGGTTTGGATGTGGCGAAGTGAAACATGAAGGACAGAAGGATGTAGAATGGTTTGGTAATGGGACCATATGGATTCATTCCATAGGGTGATTAAACCACCACTGGATCCTACAGCATTCGAGTGGGCCCACCTAGAAAGATAGGGCCCCCTAGCTGCCTTATTTGGGTAGGAGAGGGCTCCACGAGTTTAGATTCTTGGATAAAGAGAATAACAATTTTGTGTGGGGACAGAATGAGATTTAGGGCAATTCTTTTGCTGGGGTCCCCTAAACCCCTGACATTCCAGGTGATAATCTTCATTGGGAAGGGGACAAACGCTCCAATTCTAGTGTTTGCATGGCTATGAGGTGTTCATCTCGCAAATTCACACCCATGCAACGTGCAATTTTTTAATTAAAAAATTTTGTTAGCAGAGGAAAAAACTACAGGTTTGAGAAAGCTACCAGGGTGAGACGCCGCTTTATGAAGTCAGGTGCTACGTCTGACCGTTGTGGGAGTGACCAATGGAGACTCTTGATCGTCCTGGGGTGGTGTCGTTGCTGCTCGAAAGTCCGAGGGAATGAGGGCAAGTTGGTTATCCAAGGATTGGTTGAGTGTAGGGTGAAAGTTGGCTGGAGGTTGATAATGAGGTGAGGAGATTAGGGCGAGCTGACTAACGGAGTTTTGCAGAGCTGGTGAGTGGGTGCGAATGGGAAGTTGGAGAAACCATGGATTGGAAAGGTCTAGATCCGCATAGGGATTCCAATTCTGGTCCACTATCGGCCAGTTGTCCCAGCCAAGGAGGCCCATGACTTCGAAAGAATTTTCTTGTGGGTTGGGTATTGGGATGGGGGCATCGGGTTCGGCCGGAGGGATTTGGTCAACCAGAGTCGTAGAGTCAACAGGTGCTATGGGAGCAAGGGTATCTGGATCGAAATTCATGGCGTCAAATCTATCGTCCGAGTTCAGTTCCTCTATGGGGATATGTTCTTCGAAGCATCTGAACGCCTCCTCCAAATCAATACCAATTGGGAGCGACTCGGGATTTCGGTTCGGGTGCTCGTGGTCCCATTGTTCTACTGAAAGAAGGTAGTCATGATTGTTCAGGTTAGCGACAATGGCAGAGGGAGTTGAGACGCCTGCAAAAAATTGTATTTTGACGAACATGTATCGGTGGTCTAGCATTGCCCAATTGCAACAATCGAACTCTATGAAGCGGCCCAAGGGGTTCAAGGCGGATCGCACCGCGTCCGGGCGATCGCGGAGGAGCTCCGGGAAACCTTGAATTCGTGCCCAGGTGACCGGTTCGAGGCTGGCAGAGGAAGGCTCAGGATCGGACCAGGGTTGGATGAGGACGGACCCGCCTGGCTTGGATATGGTTCGGAGTTGGAGGGCGAGGACAAGTGATTCGTGAGTGGGGCAGAAAAAGGCAAAGCTGTTATTATTTATGATCCAGATGGGCAGATCGTGGTGATGGAGAGCGGTTGAGAGGGCTCGGTGCAGTGATTTTAGCGTCCAGATTCCATTGATTACTGTTGCTGTGAGATAAAGTGAGGAGTTTTCCATTGAGAAGTGTTGTAGAGGGGGAGCAGAGCGAAGAGAGTGAGAAGAATTTTTGGAATGAGAATGGGGTGGGGAAGGAGGAGACTTCGGGTTGTTAATTTGTGTGAAGGTGCTTTTCGGCTTGGCAGTGTAATGATGTGGTGTTGGGTCCCGATGAGAGTGAAGTGGTGTTTTGTTTTTAGCGGGAGGGGCAGAGGCTCGCACGGGTAACGAAGTGGGTGATTTGGCTTTGTTCTTCTCGGGACAAGATGATTGTGAGTGGCCGAAGAGACTGCAATTATAACATATCTTTGAGTCTCTGCAGTTTCTTGCCAAGAGTCCATTCCCTGCGCATTTTAGACAACGACCTTTGGATATCAAATAGTCAATCATGGAGCGTACATTAGCAAAAGGCGGCAAGGAACGCCGACGTTTCTGCTTCGGGAGGTCTGGAATAAGTGGTGGTAGAGCAGCCACTTGTGCATATGATCTTTCTGGAATAGTTTTGATGATAACAGGGTGAGGATAATTTGAGCTATCCGGTTTGGGATTTTCAGAGCTGCTGTCAATAATACCTGTGGACGGCTGCGAGGAGGTGGGCTTAGCGTTAAGGAAAGAGGCGTATTTCTTAGGTACGAATGAGATCGGGGGGGGGGGGGGGTGGCGGACGAAGAAGGAGCAGGTGGAATGATTGATGAAGATGGGGGGAGGGGGCAAGGAGGAGACGAGGAGGGATTGGCATGGGAAGCCATTAATAAGTTGTTTGAGACCTTTTAATAATTATCTTTTTGGTGCAGGATTATGAATGTCTTAGGGATTTTGGGATTGGGAAAACAAAATAGATAAAATCCCCTAAAATTCCTTTTTATTTTGAAACGTCAATTCTATAGAGATTTTCAATTATTTTTGTTAATTTGATGGAATTTATATTATTTCTTCAATTTTTGATAATTTCATAGTCTATTCTACTTCTCCTCCATATTTAATTCAAATTGTAAGTTTTTAATAATGAAATAAGGGTGTAGTGCACGAATCCTATTCGTAGTGTACACCACGTATTCCACAAAAAATTCCTTTATTTATTTCTATGTAAAAGAGGATTTGAATAGAATATGAAGTTAGGATTGCAGTTCCTACTGTTAGGATATTCCAGTGGATTGATGTAATAAATTAGGTTTCTATTTCTATTTACAAGTCTATTTATTGTAGTTTTGGATATGAATATTTAACCCTTGTTATGAATATTGAAATCGTGGAAATCTGAAAGGAAAGGACTTGTATTAGTATTATGGTTAAAGGAATTGACATTTAATGCTAGTTTAGGGAGTATGAACCACACATTTAGAAGTTATTAGGCGCGAATATATATATATATATATATATATATATTAGTGTAATAAACGTATAATTATAGCGTATAATTACATAGTTGGTTAGATAATAATTGTCAGTGATTCCCTCTTAGGAAGATAATTAACATTTTAAGGTGTAATAAGGAAGAGTCCTTGTAAGACCTTAATTATGAAATGGTGCGATGAGTACTATATATGGAGACGTTAAAATTATGGCTAAGTTATAGGGATGCGAGGTCAGTAGAGTTGCACGAAAGAAGTCTGCCCTTCACTTTGAGGCTACTAGTA
The DNA here is from genome assembly GCA_030737815.1 of Allium fistulosum. Taxonomy (NCBI): domain Eukaryota; kingdom Viridiplantae; phylum Streptophyta; class Magnoliopsida; order Asparagales; family Amaryllidaceae; genus Allium; species Allium fistulosum. The sequence continues at coordinate 168,535,427 of CM060904.1, read as the reverse complement.
GTTGTGTACACTTTGTATTGATGTGAAACATCTCTTATGATAAATATTTGTGATGACGTGAGGTTACTCCCAAATTCTATAGGGTAAATCTACCCAACTAATATGGCTACCAATTCCTATGGATAGTCAGACTAATGTGAGATGTGATTATGAGTATAGGTCATATAACGAAGGGCTTACTTCAGGGTCTTTGACATATTAAATGGTTTTTGAAGGCTTACTTCTTTTCCCTAAATGAAATATTAAATGTCCAAGGGGCTATTTATTAGGCACGATAGGTGGTACCTCGACAAGGATCTGCTTTGGGATAAGGTATTAAGTGACTGATAGAGGGGTATGCCTTTCCATAAAGAATTATTGAGTGGCTCAAGAAATTCCATGCGATGTTAACTAGATAGTCACCATTGAGGGGTTCGCCTTTGGAATAGGTATTAAATGATGGGGTCTGCCTTATTTGAGGTCTTAAATAGTCGGAATCTACCTATTTTTTAATAAAAGGTATTAAGTGGCTTGGTTACTATCTCTCAAATTATTTGATAATTATGATATGAGATTTGGGTTATGAGATTTAGAAACCAGCTTGGGAATGGGGAGTGTTAAATGGTTGATTGTGGACCCACCTCCTTTCCTTTTAAGAAGTACTAAATGGTTTTATGTATGCAAGGCATATTCTTATTTTAAAATATACTGTCCAAGTACTGAAATGTTAAGACTCGAGGTTTTTTTTCAACAAACATTTGTTATTCTGACTCCCTCCTCATTAAAAAAACAGGTTAAGGATGCAGTGATGACGGTGACGATGCTTGAAGATGGAGTGGCTTAAGCTTTGTGGTAGTTATTATTATCTTTTATGATGTTTTATGTTCTACCCATGTATTTTGGATAAATAATGTAACGAATCTTACATGACAGTTTGATGGTGTTTTGTATTATGACATTTCAAATAGTTTTGAAATAAATGAGTACAATTTGTTATTATATTTTATTTCATCCACTGTGACTTTTAAAACAATAGTTAATTGCTCTATACTGTTACTTCTTTTTTTAACCAACAGTCAATCTTAGAATGGATCTTAGTTTTGATGGGCCTTCTCTGGATCGAAATTTAGGACTGTTTCGAGATGGGTTGTTACATGTTTTCTTTTTTTACTGCCTGGATGTGAAACAATCAATATAACAGGGTTATTACTGAAACAAAATCAAGAGGAATATAACTGGAAATTTAAAAGTAACAATACCAAAAAATTCGGATTTCTCAATAAAATTCATATACTGCAATTTAAATAACAATCGCTATTAAAAGCGAACCAAATAGCCAATTACTTCAACCAAACACAAACAATAAATTTTTATCTATTATATAAATCTTAGTAAATAACCAAAAAGGTGAGTTAAACTCACCAAGATTTTAATTATCGCTTCCGCATTCTGGTTCTGACTAAAATTGAACAGCGTCCAATTTTAGCTAGAATTTCTACAAGCTCCAAATTCCATGAATCCAATTCCTAAGCCTATATATCGTCATTATGAACCCATGACAACTAACTGCGTTCGATTTGGACCTTTTATGAGAAAGTAATTGCATTTATAAGTTTTGGAATTTAAATAATACAAATTAATTTACTAATCCCTTAATTATTAAACATCCAAATCCCACCTCAAAACTTCATCTTCCCAAACACAGATACCACCCCCCTGCACACCAACACGTACAAGAAACCAAAAGCCAATTCGTGAACGCATGCCTCCATCACCACCATCCTTCGACGAAACTAAAATCGGATTACGCCACTAAACTCCTCACCTTAACCTCCACCATATCACCACTACCATCTCCCACTAGCACGGCCCCACCTAGCCCCGACTTGGCCATGCTCCAACGAACCTGAAATGGCTGCAAATCATCCAGCACCATGCCGCACCACTAAATTCTAGCCCTAGGTGCTCCTTGCTCCAATGAACTCAAAAATTCTCTGATTCATCAATAGACGACCATACTACCCAAAAATCGAAGCCCTAGCTTCCCCCTCAATTTGCCGAGCAACCCATGACGAGATCAGACCCAAATAAATTGGAATGTGAGGGTAGCCTTCTCGATGCAAACACAAAGAAACAATCTTTGAAATTTTTCGATGAGAAAATTTTGAGATATGAATTTTTAAAATTAAAACATACTTTTTTTTCTCTGATTGGAGATAGAGGGAACAAAAGAACAGAAGTGGATGCAGCTTGTACGAATTATTATGAGTTATGTTATCTATTTTTTTATTTTTCATCATTTCACCGCATAGATTTTTGTTTGCATACGGGATGCAAATGACAAAACAAAAGTACGATCACGCTCAGAACATAACACGACCTCAAAAAAATATACACTGGTTATTACATTCTGAAAAGTTACAAAAATGTTATCATTTGCCGATAAATCATCAAACTACTAATTTTAATATTTTGCAAATTAAAAAATATGGAAAATAAATTAAATTAAATTAAAAACACATCAATAAAAATCGAGCCATTATATTTAAATAAATTTTCTAACTATTTATTTAAACCATTTATTTCTACGAACAAATTTACAATTGAATTCATTATTATTATTTATTAAATAAAAAGAGTTCAATAAGTCCACTAAATCAGTTAAATAAATATTCAAGTCAAAATCCAACTATTTAATTCGATATTCACATATTATATTCACAATTAAGCATTTTTTTTAAAAATGCCTACATTTGAATTCAACTTATTAACTTTAAAACCCAATTATTCAATATTAAAATTAATTAAGTATTCAAAATCCAATGACCAAAATTTCGGGTTGCTACATTCTCCCTCTTTAAAAGAATTTCGCCCCTGAAATTGTCAAGTTATGGAAAATGCCTCTAAACCCTTCAATGTTTCAAAATCAATTAGTTGAAACTTGTTATCAATTTTTCTAAGTCGTTAAAATTACGGAAAATTTTGTAGCGTCTTCTTTCTATGGCTCGATCGGAAAAACTACAAATCGCAACTACGGGTCCTAACCAACAAAAGAAAACAAAAGCCAAGTGGTCTTCTATATTTGGAGCATCAAACCATCACCCAAAAAAAAATACAAATATGTAACAATTGTTAGGCAAACAACTCTACTTATGAAACCAAAAGCATCAACTAGCCTTTGCTTCCATAAACCTGCATCTTGCTTACACATAATATCCATCCAAATAACTTATAGCCATATAATTTTGCATTTTCCAATATCCAAAAGAATATAATCAGGTTTGAGCTCGTACGATCTACATATGTCATTCATATGCAATATCAAATGTGATTAGTTGCTCGATTATACCAATTTCACTTCCGAACTAGTATCGCTTACTCGTCTTCCATAATGCGAACTCCGATTAGGTTTCCTAATTAGAAACATATGTTTTACTTATATAGCAATATATTATGATAGAAAACTTCAGAGTCAAATAAAAAATCCGCATTGAGTGCTCACCGTCGAGAATCGAGTGAAAAATCCTTATTCGAACCGGTGTAAATTAACTTGAAATTTTGTACTCGAAACTGGACGAAAATCAGCTATGCGAATAAAACGGTCTATGTACAACTTATGTATTTATTCCATCGGTTCCTAAATTATACCAAATTCTTTTTCACATTCAATTTTAAATCACATAATTTTCTGATAGCATTTCGATTAATGCTAAGATTCATTTACAAACCATTTCATAAATCATTTTATTTAACTTTACTTAAGTTAAATTTCATCCCATAGCTCAATTTCAAATTTACTTTTCTTAACTATACCAATTATTTTTAATTTACATTTATTATTACTTATTTTATTCCCTTTAAGGCTAAAATTATTTATAAACTATTTCATTAAAACCGTTACTTATGTTCATGACCATCTTATAACACCACTTATGCAAATCAATCACTTTAAAATTTTAAGTTCGTATTCTTAATTAATACTAGGATTCATTTTCTAAGTCATTTTATAACATATTACTCTAAGCCTACAAATACTTTATAAGGACTTATCTTCATTAATAAAACATTTTCTGAGATTTTTATTACTTCCAAAGAATCATTATTTTACTTAAGAAATATTACTTAAGTCTATTAACATTCTATAACTCAAGTTTATAATTGCAAAATACTCTTCTATTCCCTAAGAATATATATACAATAATAAATTTGTTTTACTTAAGATGAATGTTCAACAAATTCAAAACTTGTTTTTAAATTACTATCTCCTCAAATTTATAAATTATAAAACTTATTTTGTTATGTTCTCATAAAACACTTAGCATCAATTTCTATATCATATTTTGGAAGTGCCAATTGTAAAAAATCATCAGAAATTCCATTCATTTTTAATAAATGAAAATTTCCTAAACAACATGTCAAAATGAGATGTAAAACCAAACCATTCTAATGCATAAGGTACATGCAGCCGTTACATGACTTAAATGAGAACTTCATAATTTAAACCCCTAGTTTTTATTTTAAATCATTTTGAAATAATAAATATATACATAAATCCTTTTTGTATGTCAAATCATTCTTTGGGAATTTTAAACAATTTTGTTTTATCCAAAATAATTCAATAACTAATTTATGTCATGGTAGCAATTCCTTACTTTAGAAACTCAAAAATGAACACCGATAATGCTGTAGTCATCATCGAAATTATTTTCCATTAACAGAAGTGAGTTCGGTGCTTTCTATTTCAAAATCTTTTAAAAATATTTATATTACAAAATAATTCCAAATAATACTACTATTATTTCTTCCAAACCCTTTTTAAAAAAAAATTCTAAAACACCAGACTTTAAATTCTCAAATTCTCAACATAAATCCTTTTTATTTATAAACTACTTTTGTAAATCATATTTATATAATTTTTCACTTCCATATATAAAACCATTTCACAAATGTCACTTGTTATGATTATAATAAACATCTTAATTAAAACTAAAATTTAAGTTCTTACTCAACTAATTCATCGAACGCCTTATAGTCAAACGGTGAAAATGAATTTACAAGGTGTTCTTATTTAATTTAACCAAACAAAAATGCCTATAAACTATTCGAGTACAATTAACCAACAATGAGTGGTAATAATCAAATATTGTCGTTCCGTAACAAGCAAACACACCATATATACCTATATTAATTTCAAAAAAGTTATCCTTTTATATATAAAATATAGTTTTGGTAAAATTATTTCATTTACCCACTTTTCCAAAACAATATTGTGTGGATTTACCTTGTTCAAGAGTTTAGAAACACCTATCATATAGTTGTTTCTTATGTACCGACAAGAATTCTTAACCACTCAAATGATAAATCAACACAATATAAAACATTTTTAGATCATTAACAAGTACACGCTCATATATATAATACACTCAAACTCATCCTAGGGTCTCACTTACCATATCTCAAATGAATTAACCTCACCAAAGCCTACGTGTTCGCTCAATATAAGCTCTGATACCACGTGTAACATCCTGCCTTTTCGACCCTCAAAAGTCGACATTAATACATCCACGGTATTCACATGCCGGGCATCCAAGTGCCGGAAAGACAGATTGTTGAGGGAAATGGAAAAAAGGCAAAATAGAATCTCATATCATGACAAGTAATATAAAATATACAATAGATCTTTACAAAAAGAAAATTGTAATATATATCCATCAAAATCAGAGTACACATTATCGCTAGTCATCGGTCTGGATAGTTATAACAACCCGTTCTCACAAATGCTAACAAATAAAACAACACATGTAGCGAAAATAAAGAATATACAAGAGATTCTACTTGGACATCCAGCACGTCTCTTAAAGCACCAAGGCATCCAAATTAGATCTGAAAATTTGCTCTATCTGATCCGAGCATTGTAAGAAAAATAATACCCTGATCAGTTTAGTAAACTAACGTGAGAAACACACTCCAATTGAATTTTAATGTTGTAAAAACTTTCAAAATTAAGGTATCTCGTAAAACCATGCCGCACATAAATATGGATGTGTTTTTACCTTACGATTACCAAAACATTTCTATATAAAATCCAGTGATATAATAATAATATCTTGGGTTGAAACTAAATATATAAAATAGCCGAAATGCTTGCATCTCATGTTCCAGAATAGTTGGACACAACTAATCTCGTACGGTGCTTATTGGAGAATGGATTCCATCAATGGCAAGGAAAAGGAAACCTTCCATACAGTACAACTCTAATAAAATGTACCGAGGGCTACAGATGCATCGGCCCTTCTACCAACATAGGACTGGCCTACTCCTTATTGGATAGTACCGAATATGTCAATACCCCGCTTGCTTTCCAACCTTAACCGAAAGCTCTTATGCACAACCACATCCATAATATAATGATCTAGACCGGTGATGACACACTCTAATGGGAGCGACTTACATAGCCCTGCTACATCTACCATGTTTTAGCCATTTCCAGGTTGTGAGGCTTGCGGCAATGATTACCTTTTATGTAGCAATTCCACTTGGAATGCTAACACTACCCTCCAAGCAGAATGCAATGCCAGCATTCATCCATATAAGTTTATTCTGGGTTTGAAAGAAACCAAAGGCACTGCCTCTACTACATCCATTTTGGAATTACACTCAGGATTAGTAGCAAGTAGCCCTTGCATTTCAAGAACTCCATCTTCAATCATCTTTAATATGTCTTCCATTTGAATGCTTATGTTGGTTCGAAGTGGCTTTTGAATAATAAATCTGTTAACAATAAAACTTGTCAATACCTCAAAGTGAAGTTCAATGAATAAGTGATCTCCTTTAATCCTCTTTTTGATGCAGGTGAAGATAGCTAATGTTCTTCGACTAAATAAAGGTCGCTGAAAAGACTTCCATTATATCTTTTAACTCAGTTGAAAGGCTGACTTTATGGTGAGAAATGCCTTCTGAATTACTTGATTAGTGACTTCGTCGAAACCTTCTTTCGAAGTGGTCAAGTTTGTTGGGATTTTATGGCTTTTGGAAATTGGTTAAGTTGAGTAGGTTTCGACTTAGTCGAAAGGAAAGCATTTGATAAGTAGTAGTTGGGAGTTAAGAATCTAAATATTCTCGAGAAATGAGGGGTTACGACCTCGTCGGAAGAGTAGGCTCTTTTTATCTTGTGAATCTGAGCTAAAGCTCGAAGGAAAGCATGAGTGCTAGGGGTTTTAACCTAGACGAAAGACAACCTTTCGACTAGATCAAGGCATCAGATGATAATACTTGTCTGAAATAAGATCATCATAGTTGCAGCATAATCAAAATTACCATAATTTCCTTTTTATTGAACTCAAATGCATAAATTGATAAAATCCTCAATTTTATTTGGGAGCTAAGGTTATAAGCTTTAGAAAATACAAGCAAGAATTTAAAGCGATTGGATCTCCGAATCATGACCCCCAGGGCCTTATTTATAGGTGCGGGTCAGCACCTTTCGACCAAGTGCTTTTGATATGGTCGTAAGATTCGCTCTCCTGCTTTCGTGTACATCTCTTGAGTCATGGCTTTCGACCAAGTTGAAAGAACTATATGGCCAACCTTCCGCTGTCGCTGAAGACCAGTCATCCTTCTTATTTTTCTTTACTCCTTTCGACTTTGTCGGAAGGAAAATTACTTTATTACTTCCGACATCATTGGAAGATACCGCTTAATTAATTTTGACTCCATCGAACGGTATATAATTGCGCTCTTCCTTTAGTTGTTTATAGGCTTATGTAAATTAGCACGGATGTTGGCCTTTGACGCCATCGAAACATGAGCTTTGCAGGCTTCGAAGAAGTTGAAACATTGTTGAGAGATTAGTACAAAAGATTTCATTCGGATGCTTTCCATATGACTGGCACGGAACCTTATCATAAGTGAGGATGGATTTATCCAACTCGAAAGGATAATATATGCTTTCGAAAGGGTTAAATCAGCTGATCATTCTTTTGGTGAAGGTAAACAAAGATGAAACCAACAGTTTCGAATGGCTTGGTGCACATGCAAAAGGTATGCTATTCTTCACCTTTGAAAGATAGCTTTCGACCTCGTTGAAAGCTCTTTGCATATCCAAAACTCTGTTGAAACATCTTTTTGACCTCTTTGAAAGATGTTGTTGGCGCCATCATCTACTGTTGAGATAGACCACTCTAACGCCTTCTGATCTTCATCCATTCTTTTGCTTCTTCTTTCATACTTTCATTCTTTAGAATATTTTATGGATAACATTTAGCCCCCCGGGTATGAAAGTAGCTTTTGTTCTTTAGGACAAATACTCCAAAGAATATCTTTCTTTGTATCCTGTAAAATGGATAATAACTCCTATTAGGGTCACAGCCTTGTAGTGAAGCTAGGATGGTTAACTTTATAATTCATTGCACCAGATAGCAGTTTTGTTTAGTAGAGCGTTCAAAGTATTATATGATCAAAATTTTTTAATATCAATAATAGTAATATGAAACGACATCATCTGGCCTACCGTTGTTAATTTAAGTAAATAGACCTTCCTTAAAAGGCCATTGCATACACCTAATCCCCTGTTCTTGGGTTATACTTTTCTTCAGTCATCGAGGATTAATTTCTCACTTTTGGCGGTTATGACTTGTTCCTTTGCTATGAATTTATTTACACCAATGCACTTCGATGAAAATCCAACAGGTATCGAGAAAGTCTTGTACATAATTTAAATTCAGAAATCCAATAAACAGTTCGTAAATTTTCATGAAAATTCAATGGCAATATCCAAAAATTCAAAAAATCAGAAATCTGATAAGAGATCATCAAAAAACCAGAAATTGAAATCCATAAATCATCATAAAAATTAATATGCAAATCCAGAATTTACAAGTTCATAAATTTAGTAGAGAACATTGCAAGAACTGAATCAAGACGCCAAAAATGCAGAATTCACCAATCAACATAAAATATCAATAAGAAAGTTTAGAATTCATAAAACCATAAATCCAATAAGAAATCTTCACAAAAATCAAATGAAGAAACTTAGCATATAAAATCCATAAATCACCATGAAAATCAGATAGGAAATATCAAGTTCACGAAACCAAAAGCTCAATATGAAATCTTTACAAAAATTCATTGAGAGAACACAGAATATGAAATCCATAAATTACCATAAAAACCAATGAGAAATTTAGAAATTCACAAAACTCAATGTTAAATTTTAATGCGATGAAACAAGGAAATTGAAAGTTCATGAAATCAGAAATCCCACTAAAATCTTGTCAGGATCTCATCCGACAAATAAACTACTCAAAATCTCATTCAATATAAACACAAAATCAGAAACCTATCTAGTAATGGTAAACCTAATATATTCAAGCAAAAGATTCCTAGGCCTATCCGGCCTTAATTTCTAAAGTTCTACCTAAAACGTTATGCCAAAGATCTATTTAAATTCATGCCTTAAATAGTAATGGGGATTCCTATTATTCAGAGATTAGTATCCTATTAATATATGTGTAGTTCCTAATATGCCTATAAGTTAGTAGTATTATTATTATATTGGAGCCGAGTAGTTCCGTAATGCCATGCAGTCATTTGAAATAGTAGTTCCGTAGTACCAGTCAGCCATTCGGAGTAGTACTTCCGCAGGACCAGTCAACCATTCAGCAGATAGTTCCATTCAGTTGTTCAGCTTTTCAGCCGTTCAACCATTCAGCAAGTAGTTCCATTCAGTTGACTGGCCGTTTAGCAGTGCAAGCTCCGTTTGACTAGTCGATCATTCAACTGTGCAAGTTCCGTCCTACTACTTGGCCATTCAGCGGTGCAATGGTCCAAAACATATTATTAAATATATATATACACTCTTCTATCTTAAAGGGTCACCTTATTTCAAAGGATTAGGAGTGGTTTAGTTAATCTATTCCTCAGATGAAGTCACTTATATATTTGTAGTAGAAATTTGATATCTATTCTGTTTCTTTAGCTCTTGTATAGATCTTTGCTTTCGATACCATGTTACGGATCTCTTTATCCATTTTGTTGTCTCGTATCTCTTTTTAGAATGCAAGTTTCTTGATTTTCCGGCACGAGAGTCACCTTTTGGGTTTTGGATGTACTAAAATTTGCAAGCTCATATTTTGTCCTTTCTAATTATTGTTTTAGATTACTTGTCTGTTTCCAATCATAGGATTGGATATCTTTATCCTTTTGCCTTTGTCTGTACCCTTCTCTTGGGTTTCATCTTTGTCTTAGATAGTGGATAGATTTCTTTCTTCAACCCTTTGTTCTATCGAGTTTTGACTTTTGCTTTGAGTTATAGACATCTTTGTCCTTCTCCATCTGTTTGGTGCCTCTTCCGGGCTTCCCTTGGTCCTAGGGGATGTAATATGTGTTGAGTTGACTTCCTCTGAAAAGTTGCTAATGGGTGCTTATCTTGACCCTCCCCATAGGTGATTTGGACGTTAGGGGTTTTTTGATTTTGTGAGTGCTTAACCTGACCCTTCTCCTAAGAGGTGATATGGACATTAGGGTTTTTTGATTTTGTGGTTGCTTAACCTTCTCTAAGAGGTGGTATGGACGTTATGGGTTTTTGATCCTTCCTCTAGGAGGTGCTATGGAAGATCATTGTAGCCTATTGTCCCACCATCTTAGGAGGTGCTATGGATTGGCCATAGGATTTTGGTGGGTATAGGACCCGCCTCATTTTAGGAGGTGCTACGGATTGGTCGTAGGCTAAAACAGTGGGTGTAGGACCCTCCCCCCCCCACTCCTTTTTTAGGAGGTGGTATGGATTGGTCGTAAGCTAAAACTTGTATATGAAAATCATTTTTTGAACAATTGGAATTCTTGTGAAAATCCCTTTTGAATGTCAATTTCTTTTTGGGAAAAAAATTCTCCTAAATAAACCCTTCTAATATATCGAGGGATTACTTTTTGAAATAGAGTTTGGAGGTATGAGAATCTTTACTTAGTGCTATCTATCATATGGGATTCCAAATTACTCTCATAATAGAAACACAGATCTCAAATAGGAGACTGAAAGGTCATGATTCATGGACCAATAGTCTTTTAGTTGAGAATAGAATTCTCTAATCTGAGTTTTTCATCAATGAACTTCCAGTGGCTTTAAAACTTTTCTTGAAAAAGTATGAATAGGCCTCTCCTCGCCAATGTTTTTAGAAAACTTTAAAATGTTGAGATTGCTTAGTTGGAGATCTTTTGTATGCATTTACTAATGCTATATAATATCTTTGGAAGATTTCTTAAATCAGTTCTTGGACTAGATAAATACTTATTTTTCCCAAGTTACGAGATAATTCAAAATAATCTTTCTTTGAAGTTACGTTTGGGAAACTTCTCTTAGTAAAATAATTTGTCAAAAATTGGACTGGAGTGCATTGTTTTCTGTTTCAAATAAATTACCATACATGGGTAAGTATTGCTCCGCAACAAAATTGTTGACTGGTCAGCTTTTCTTCTGAATTTGGTCAGGTACTACCAGTGGTCTGAGGTCTCACGAGAACTAATCTTTGTACTGTGTTGTCTCAAACATTAGTAATCACTTTGTATCAAGCATTTGAACTGTCTTTATCAAGTAGCTAAAAATTTGATGTGTGCCAAGGGTATGTTGTATGTTATGGACTGGTTTTGTTTTTACATGTATGACACTCGAATTTTGAATAGGTATGTAATCAATTTTTAGCACAAGTAAAAATCAAGGTACAAATAAAATTAGAAAGTTATGAAAGGAGAAAATTCATAGTTGAACTAATGCTGCAAGGCTTCATGGCTTGATAGGAGTCTGGAGATGAAGCTGTAAATCTAATTCCCTATCGGGGCTTAAACAATCAAGTTTCCATTCTCGAGGTAAAAAAGGCCTACTAATCCTTGTTGGCAAATTCATTTAAGAATCTAGACTTGATAAGGTTCCGCCAAAACATTGCAATTGTCGGTTTCATGTCCATTCACTTTATGATAAGCATAGTAATTCTTTCCTTCTTTGGGTTTTACTGGAGTTCTTGTCTTATATGAAATGGACAAATTCTCATCATCTTTTTTCATTGAAAAGATTTAGGAAAGAGGCATGTTTAATTTCACTGGCCTGTAATTAGATGTTTCCGTTTGACTGTCTTTTTTGTTTTCCTTCCGTCTAGGCTTTTTGCTGGGATGGTTGAAGTCATACTTTTCTTTCTTTTGTTCTTGCTGAGATTTCTTCATGGCATGACAGATTTTGTCCATTTGTATAAACTTTTCAGCTTGGATGTAGAAATGTTGTAGATTCTTATACCCATGAAATGAAGTTCTTCCCAAAAAGGGGTTTGCTTGATTAATCCTGATCGCATCGCCATAAGCTTTTCTCTATCAGTTATATTTCTTGTCGTCAATGCTTCTGTATTGAATCTTTTCAAATATTCATTAAGTAATTCTCCTGGTTTTTGTTTGATAGTAGCTAACAAGCTAAAGTCTATAGTTGGATCTTTGAATACGTAAAATTGTGTCATGAATTCATAAGAGAATTGTTCTCAAGAATGAATAGTTCCTTTTTGGTAATGCCTAAACCATTTGACATATGCTCCTTGAAAAGTAACCAGGAAAAGCTTGTAGCGAATGGGCCCTAGAACATCGTATTAGTTCATCTAATTTATGCAAGGTGATCATCTGGATCAGTAGTTCCATCATATTTTAGTCAGAGAATTTAGACAGGAGGAGGGAAACTAGCTGCCATTATTTCTTCTAAAAAAGGCATCTTTTGCATGATAACATATTTCTCATGTTCAAGGAGTTCACATTTTACTGTACCCTTTGTGATTTGGTTGATAATGTTGTTGCAGTGATCTTGTCTTCTAAAGTTAAACTATTTGATTGTTCAAGGAACTTTTCTTCTTTACTTTCTTGGTCTAACTATTCATCTTTAGCCCCATCTGGAGATTGTGCTTCATTTCCTCTCTCCATAACCTTTAATGATCCTTGGAATGGGGCCCCTTGAAAAAGTTCTTGCATTGCTATCATTTGTTGTTGTAGATTCTGGACTTTAATCTCGTTATTTTCCAATCTTTGTAGAGTTGAAGGTTGCCCTAGTTTCCACATTCTTGAAGTTAAAGTTCGATACTATATCATTTTCCAAAGTCGATTGTGACACAACTTCTTCATTTGTATTGTTGTTGTTATTATTTCTTGCTCTTACCATCTTCTTATTTTGAACAAAAGTACTCTACTAATCTTTGGAGAAATCTATTGGGAATCGGAGGTTCAAGCTCTCATTCTAGCGCCAAAAATGTTAACAAGAAAACTTTCCAACACCTCAAAGTGAAGTTTGAAGAATAAGTGATCTCCCCTAATCCTCTTTTTGATGCAGGTGAGGATAGCTAATGTTCTTCGACTAAGTAAAGGTCGCTGAAAACACTTCCGTTATACATTTCAACTTAGTCGGAAAGCTGACTTCATTATGAGAAATGCCTTCCGAATTACTTGGTTAGTGACTCCGTTGAAACCTTCTTTCCAAGTGGTCAAGGTGATTAGGATTTTACGGCTCTGGGAAATTGGTTAAATTGAGTGGGTTACGACTTAGTCGAAAGGTAAGTATTTGATAAGTAGCGGTTGGGAGTTAAGAATTTAAATGTTCTAGAGAAATAAGGGGTTACGACCTCGTCGGAAGGGTAAGCTCTTTTTATTTTGTGAATCTAAGCTAAAGTTTGAAGGAAAGCATGAATGTTAGGGGTTTCGACCTAGACGAAAGGCAACCATTCGACTAGATTAAGGCGTCAAACGATAATGCTTGTCCGAAATAAGATCTTCACAGTTGTAGCATAATCAAAATTACCATAATCTCCTTTTTATTGAACTCAAATGTACAGATTGATAAAATCCCCAATTCAATTTGGGAGCAAGGGTTACAAGACTTTAAAATATACAAATAAGAATTGAAAGGGATCAGATCCCCTCATCATGATCCCTAGGGTCTTATTTATAGATGTGGGTTGACACCTTTCGACCAAGTGCTTTCGATACGGTCGAAAGGTTCGCTCTCCTGCTTTCATGTGCTTCTCTTGAGTCATGGCTTTCAACCAAGTCGAAAGAAATATATGGCCACACTTCCGCTACCGCTGAAGACTGGGCTTCCTTCTTATTTTGCTTTACTCCTTTCGACTTCATCAGAAGGCTAATTGCTTTATTGCTTCCGACATCATCGAAAGATACCGCTTGATTACTTTCGACTCCATCGAAAGGTATATAATTGTGCTCTTCCTTTAGCTATTTATAAGCTTATGTAAATTAACACGGGTGTTGGCCTTCGATGCCATCAAAACATGACCTTTGAAGGCTTCGTACAAGTTGGAACATTGTTGAGAGATTAGCTACAAAAGACTTCATTCGGAAGCTTTCCATCTGACTAGCGCGGAACTTTACCATAAGTGAGGATGGCTTTATCCAACTCGAAAGGCTAATATATTCTTTCGAAAGGGTTGACTCGGCTGATTATTCTTCCAGTGAAGGTAAACACAGACGAAACCAATCATTTCGAATGGCTTGTTACACATGTAGAAAGTATGCTATTCTTCGCCTTTGAAAGTTAGCTTTCGACCTCGTCGATAGCTCTTTGCTTATTCGAAACTCCGTTGAAACATCCTTTTGACCTCTTCAAAAGGAGCTGCTAGCACCATCATCTAATGTTGAGACCACTCTAACGCATTCCGATCTTCATCAATTCTATTGCTCCTTCTTTTATACTTTCATTCTGTAGAATATTTTATGGATAACAATATCTGATCCCGGTCTCTCCGAACCGGAAACAATAGTTTAAAACTAACCAAGTTTGATAGTTAGTTATTTACTATCAAATAAACAAACAAGCATCAATCAAATTAGATATTTATTTCCATAATGAAACCAACATTGGTTAAGCATGTAAGCAGCCACTAACCTCTTTAATAAATCCTTTCATGAATTAAAATCACTTTATAAATACTTGTATAAAATACTTTTACAAAATAAATTCACAGACCCTTCACACTTCTTTTTGTACTTGGAAAATTATCCATATGCTTATCTCAACATATAAGTATTTTCACAAAACACTGCCCTTTCACTACTTAGAAAATATATTTATACAACTCTAAAATCATTTATATAACACCTTTTTTAAATCTCTAAAACCATTTATGAAACTCTTTTATAGATATTTAAAACAATTTATAAAACTCTTTTTATTAACTTCTAAAACCATTGATAAAACTCTTTTTATAAATCTCTAAAACCATTTATAAAGATCTTTTATAAATCCATAAAACAATTTATAAAACTTATTTTATAAATCTATAAAATCGTTTATAAAACTTACTCTTTTATAAATAACCTTTATAAAAATTACTTTATAAATATCTTCTCCATAATCCCTTTATAAAATATTTTATAAAGCCTTTATAGAAATCCTGTATAAATTCAAACTCCATTTTCACTTAAACTCTTTATTAAATGCAATTCCTTTGTAAATAAATTTATTATTTATAAATACAATTAATTAAATTAATTAATTAATATTAAAATTCATAAATAAATAATAATAATAATTTACATCAAAACATTATTATATCATAATAATTATTAACAACAGAACAGTGTAAATAATTATAAATTATTAACTTAAGAAATTTATAAATAAAATAACTAATAATGTAAAACATTATTAAATAAACAATCATAATCGATCCTCAAACGTTATTATAATAAATAATTATTAACTTCCAAAACATCATTAATAAATAATTATTATTAATTCCAAAACATTATTAATAAATAATAATAATTATCTTCAAACAATACAAATAATTTCAATAAATAACTTTTAACAATATTAAATATTGATAAATAACCTTTAAACCATAATAAATATAATAAATAACTTGTAAACATTTTTAAACAATAATTAAATAATTTTAAACATTATTAAATAATAATTAAACAACTTTAGAATATGATAAAATAATAATTAAAAACTTTAGAATATTATAAAATAATAATTAAACAACTATAAACCATTTCCAAATATATTAGAAAAGACAAATAAAGATTGGAGTGAATAGAAAAGTTACAAAATCCATTTTTTAAATGAAATGTTCCAGAAAAACCAAAAGTCGGATTTAAAATCATTCTTTGAATCAAAATCATTTTTAATCCCAACAGCAATTTATAGTGTAACGACCCGGAAATTTTAACGATTTAAATAATGCAATCAACTAAAAAATTTCATGAAAATAAAACAATATAATTTTGCAATGAAAATTTGATATTTGGTATGCGTCAATTTAAGCATAGCAAATGTCAGATTTTCATCAGAAAATACGAAAGTTTGTTTGGTTGTGATATTTCAATTTAAAATTTAAATTAGTTAAATTTGTTGGAAATAAAATATTTTTGAAATCTAAATAATTTTACATAAGAAAGATGTAAATCATTTTCTTAGTGAGAGTCATATTTCGTTTCGCCAAATTTGGACTGCTTTAGCCCCGTTTATCTTATTTTCGGTGTTTTAGCAGCGATTTTGGCAGCGAATATCGAGTTTTGATAGGATGGTTGTGTCACTCATATATGTGTACCATTCTGTTCGTCTCATCATGTAGATCTCCGTAGTATATTCATTTATGCATTTCGGCGTCCGGTACGCGACGAAATCGGCAAAATGGTTAGCCGTATCGGTATTAATTTTGAGCCTTTTGGGTTTCCAGGTGTCTAATCGTTTATCCAACGGGAGAAACCAATAGTTATTTGCTATTATAATTCCATGATTCAACGCATGACTTTGGTTGTTCCTTATTTCAATTTATATCCTTTGGTTCATTTTCATTCCCTGTTTCTTTCTTTGCCATTTCGATATGTTCTTCTTCATTTGAGAAATAATAGAGATAATATATATATATATATATATATAAGTTATATATATTTGCGTGAACCACTCGTTTTCTTTTCCAATTGACAACCCACCCACTCCAGCATGTCAATCTCTTCGCCTTCCACCGCCTATCAACTGAGCAGCTCACCCTCCAGACCCCGCCACCTTGCTCTATCAGCCTACCCAACCGAGCAGCTCCTCCGTGTCTAAAAAAACCCATAGCACAGCTAACCCCGAGCTTGCATGTCTCCCTTTTTCCGAAATTACCTCTCCATCCCACCCTCCAGCTCGCTTCTCTACCACACGACCCAACCCCGCAACCTTCGGCCGAACACCACCACACGACCCAGACCCGCCTGCACGCAACCACCATTCCCTCTCCACACACAGCTTGCCCATCACCCTTTCTCCCTCTCGCCATCAACCCCTCCTCTGGCTTTGCCACACAACCCTGCGCCCATCCACAACTCAAGCACGCCAGCCACTGCCCCTCCAACCTCGGCTGCATCCCCTTCATCTCAGCTACCGCCACCCCACGGCAGCTCATCGCCAACCCCGCCGAACTCCACCACTCTCCCTACCTCCCCTGGCCGCAGCTACAGCTCCTCACCCGGCCACCTTCTACTTCGCACAGCCATCCTCTCACGTTGCCGAACACGATTCACCATCCACCCCACTACCGACCTATCCTCCTTGTCGTAGCAGCCTCCTCTTCTTATAAAGAAATTTTTTTTATGAAGATGCAATTTGTATCCGTGTGTTTTAGATTAGTTGTGGTTAGTTCCTTGTTTACATTCTATGTTGTTAGATAACATTGCTCATCCTATTTTGAAATCCAACCTACCTCATCTCCGCTGTCCCGCTTTTGGTCGCAGCAGCCACCTAACCATTCCTCCTCCTCCTCTATTATTTTAAAAAAAAGGGAAAGAGGAATATATATTGTACATATATATTTGAATTCATCGATTCAAGTCCATCGTGCTTTGCTATGGAATTTGTGCTTGGATTCGCAGCTCATTGCGTTGTCAAGTTTCTCTAACCCGAAAGGTGAGTGATCACTCACGATTAACATTCATTTGTTTGGTAAATTTAATTCACATGAAATGACGATTTAAATATGTTGTTAAATTTTGAATTGGATAGAAATTTAATTGTTAAAGTATGATATGATATTATTTACAATTGTTTACCTATTTTAATTGACATATGACACCATAACCTGTTGTATATATTATATTTTAATTTGTTAGTTATGATACATGCTTACGATTGATAGGTTATGCTATTTTATATTATTATTTTATTTTTCTCACACTGCAAGTTCCCTGTTAGTTTAGAAAATCCCTATGGGTTGAAATGATACATACCCAAACGATATTATAGATTAGGGAAAATCGTTATGGGTTGAAATGATAAACCCAAGCAATTTTATTGATTTTAAAATTTTAGGATTGCGGGTTGAAATGATATAGACCCGTAAATTTTAAATTATTCAAGATTGAAATGATAAATATCCGTATCACTTGACCATAGGATAGAAAACTATATAAGGACACCGTTGGTCTATTTTTAAATGATTTCCAAATTTTTAGGAAAAGAAAAATATACGTGTTTTGATTTTTAAATATAGTATAAAGATTTTATTTTATTTTAATATGTATGTGAAATTTAGATTTTTAAAGTATATATTTAGAAATTTTAAATTTATAAGTTAAGTTTGAAAATGTAAATTTTAAGATTTTACTTACAATTTTTAAATATATAAACTAAGATTTAATATAAAAAAATTAATAATAAGATTTAATTTAATATAATTTAATATAATAAAATTTAATTTAATTAATATATATATATGTTTAAGTATTTATTCAAAATTATATTAATGTTTTAAAAATATAATTTGTAATAACTTTAATAAATTAAGGTTAGAAAGATAAATTGGAATTTATTTGTAATTTAATTGTTTGAGAATTGTATTTAAATAGGAATGGATTTGCACTTATTGATTTTGAGATTTTAAAGATATGGTTTTATAACTTGATAACTTGATTTTGATTAAAGGTGTTTAAATGGATATTTTCAAATTTAAATTTAATATTTAATATTGGTTTAAATTTGTAATTTGAGATTTTATTTAAATGTTATTAAAAATAATTAAGTGAATATTTTTAGATTTAAATAAAATTAAAGTTGAATTTTGAAATATAAATGAAATTCATCAAATGAGTTATTGTAAATTGTTTGAATATTTAAACTTTGAAACCTATTGAATTGGAAGTGGTTTAAATTTGTAGTTCAAACCTGGATTTGAAATCGATATAAATTAAAAATGGTTTTGATGAGAATTTGAATTGAACCTTTAACCTTTTTAATTGAAATTTTTGAACTGAGATTGATTTAAATAGAATTTTTGGAACTAAAGTTAATTTGAATTGATTTGTGAAATTGGAAGAAACAATTCTAATTTGAAACTATTTTCGATATAAACTCTTTTTAAAATATAAACTATTTTTAATATATAAACTATTTTCATCTATAACCTATTTTTAAATATAAACTATTTTTAATGTATAACTATCCCAATATATAAACTACTTTCAATATTCAAACTGTTTAAGTCGGAACTGTTATGATTTAAAGTGAATATGATTTCGAAAGTGATATGATTTCGAAAATGCATATGATTTCGAAAGTGATATGATTTTGAAATGAATATGATATTTTAATATGAAGTATGAACTGTTTAAAATGAAAATGACCATGGTGTGAAATAAGCGTTTGGTTGTTAAACAGACCGGGATCGGATATTTTCATACTCTCTGCCAATACCGAAAACCACTTTAACAACTGTGCACATGGTGGAGAATCCAAAACGAAGTAGGATGGTTTGGCAAACGTTTGTATAAGGTATGAACGCAGCCCTGACCCCCTCGGGTCAGCTTGATATGACTAAAACAGGAGCCACGCCGGGCCAAGTGAGGTCGCACCTCCGATCGAGCATGCTTCTTCGATACCATGTCTATTACTTTGTGATTTGATTGGGTGCACCTTTGATTATGGGAGTGTGTCTCAAGGTGGGCGGTAGTAGCTGCTATGCTTTACCACTAGTCCGAATCCGCAAAACGGTAGTATCCTACTCTGGGCATTGCCTCGTGTGCCTTGTCATATGCCTTATCACGCCCATTATGAGTTTGGTTTGTATCGTACCTATGGAGTGCTCCCTGATAGCCCACTAGTTTGGTGGAGTTTATAGTACTATATAGACTACGACATTTATATAAAATGTGTTAATGTGGATATGGGTAACGCCTTAATGCTATTTTAATATTTTACTTTACTTTAGACATTATCTGTGTAGCGTATTGTACTATATATGTAGATAGTTTAACGATCCTTAAAGGATGGGAATCCCCAAACATCCTTTAAGTTATATTGCATTTCACTTGGACATTTCACTTGAGATGATTTACTTGCATAAGAATGTTAATCCTGACTCGAGTGTTTTGTGTTTTGCTTTATGCTCAGGTCAGACTGAGTGTCACAGCATTTGAGACTCACCTTTGGAGCTCAGATCTTTGCTTGGAGATCTATCTTATCTATTCAGCTTTTAGTTATTTCCAGTTATATATGTTCAGACTTGTCGTTTGCTTTTATACAGAGACTTCTATGTACTTGGGATTTTCTGTTGTACTTTGTTTTAGACTATGATGTTTTGTAGTAGCTTCATGAACTACTATTTATCTATTCCGTTGCTTATTGTTGTAAATCTCTGTGTCTGTGATTCTGTGATTGATTTATTTATTGTATATGCTAAGTTTTTCCAAATATAAACTAACAATCTATTGTTTTAAGCAATTCAAGTCCGACATATATGGATTATTGTCGATTTGAACGGTTTGAAAGGGCAGGTCGTTACATATAGTATTCTAAAATACTAAATTGAGGCCAATAGCCACCAAGCACTTAACCAATGTTGTCATGGATTTTTATCACTATAGAGGTTAAGTTTTGAACATATAATAATGTCATAACTAATAGTGCTAATAATCAAGATTCAGTAATTAACAATCTATATAACAGGGTTATAACTGAAATAGAATCAATGGGAATGTAACTAGAAATTTAAAAGTAACAATATCAAGAAATCTGGATTTCTCAATAAAATTATTGTATTTCAATTTAAATAAAAATCGCTTGTAAACGCGAATATTTAACCAAACAGCCAATAACTTCAACCAAATACAAATAGTAAATTTATGTCTACCATATATATCTTACTGATTAACCAAAAAGATGAGTTAAACTCGCTAAGATTACAGTTATCGCTTTCGCTTTTCAGTTCCGACTAAAATCAAACAGCATTTGAATTTCGCTAAAATTGCTACAAGCTCCAAATTCCATGAATCCAGTTCCTAAATGTAGCTATCGTCATTACGAACCCAAGGCGACTAATCCTGTTCGATTTGTACCTTTTATGAGAACATTATAACATTTATATGTTTTGGAATTTAAATAATATATATAGCTTAGTAATCTCTTAATTAACAAACACTAATCCAAACCCCAACACAAAACTCTTTCTTCCCAAATACAGATAACTCTCCCATGTACACCAACACGTACAGTAAACCCAAAGTCAATTCGTGCACACACGCCTCCATCATCACCACTCTTCAAAGGAAATTAAATCTGATTGCGCCACTAAGCTCCTCAACCTCCACCTTCTCGCAACTACCATCTCACACTTGCACGTCCCCACCTAGCCCCGACGTGGCCACGCTCCAACAACCCCCAAACGGACGCAAATTGTCCAACACCACTACGCACCACCAAATTCCAGCCCTAGGTACTCCTCGCTTCGACGAACTCAAAACTATCTTTTGCTTCATCAATCAACAACCATTCTTCCCAAAAATCCAAACCCATGCTTTCCTTTCAAACTACCGAGCAACACAAGACAGGGTCGGACCCAAATAAATGGGAATGTGAGGGTAGAGCTCCTTGATGCAAACATAAAGGAACGATCTTTGAAATTTTTCGATGAGCTGAATTTGAGATATGAATTTTTAAATTTTGAAAAAAAAAATACTTTTTTCTCTGATCAGAGATAAAGAGGGTACAAAAGAATAGAAGAGGATGTTGCTTGTACAAATTGTTGTGAGTTATGGTATATATGTTTTTATTTTTTGGGCATTTTGCCGCATAGATTTCTGTTTTCTTAAGGGTTGCAAACAACAAAACAAAAGTACGATCGCGCTCAAAAAAATAACGACCTCAAAACAAATATAATATACATTAGTTATTGCATTATGAAAGATCACAAAAATGCCGTCGTTTGTCGATAATTCATCAATCAATTAATTTAAATATTTTCCAAACTAAAAATTATGGAAAAATCAAATAAATTAAATTAAAAATAAATTAATAAAAGTCGAATCGTAATATTTAAATAAATTTTCTTATTATTTATTTAAACCATTTATTTCTACAAACAAATTTACAATTAAATTCACCATTACTATTTATTAAATGAAAAGAGTTCAATAAGACTACTAAATCAGTTGAATAAATATTCAATTCAAAATCCAACTATTTAATTCACTATTCACATATTATATTCACTATTTAAGTATTTAAAAAAATCTTTATGTTTGAATTCAACTTATTAACTTTAAAACCTAATTATTCAATATTAAAATTAATTAAATATTCAAAATCCAATGACCAAAATTCTGGGCCATAACATGCTTCCCTCCTTAAAATAATTTCATCCTTGAAATTGCCAAAGTAAGGAAAATGCCTCCAAAACTTTTAACTTTTTAAAATCAATTAGTTGAAATTTGTTATCAAATTTTCTAAGTCCTTAAAATTATGGAAAATTTCGACAGTATCCCCTTTGCGCGGCTCAATCAAAAAATTACAAATCACCACTACGGGCCCAAACAAATAAATGAGAACAAAAGTTATGTGGTCTGCCAAATCTGGGGCATAAAGCCATCGACCAAATAAAATATATATAAACACATACCTATTGTCAGGGAAACGACTCTACTTATAAAACCAAAAGCATCAACTAGCCTTTGCTTCCGTAAACTTACATCATACATACACATAATATCCATCCAAATAAATAATGGCCATATAATTTTGCATTTCCCAATATCCAAAAGCATATAATCATATTAAAGCTCAGATGATGTACATATGTCATTCGTATGCAATATCAAATGTTCTCACTCGACCGCACCAATTTCACTTCCGAACTAGTCTTGCTCACTTGACTTTCCTAATGCGGACTCTGATCAGGTTCCTTTATTAGAAACTTCTATTCTCCTTACATAGCAATATACTATGATAGAAAACATTGAAATCAAAAATCTGTATCGAGTGTTCGCCGTCAAGAATCCAGTGAAAAATCCTTGTTCGGACCGGTGTAAATTACCTTGATATCATGTACTCGAAACTAGACCAAAATAAGTTATGAAAATAAAATGATCTACATACAACTTACATGTTTATTCCATTGGTTCCTAAATTATACCAAATTCTTTTCATTCATATTCAATTTTAAATCACACATCCAATTAGCATTTCCTTTAATACTAAGATTCATTTACAATCTATTTCACAAATCATTTTACTTAACTTTACTTAAGTTAAATTTCATCTCATAGCTCAATTTCAAATTTACTTTTCTTAGCTATACTGATTTTTTTTAATTCACACTTATTATTACTTAGTTTATTTCCTTTAAGGCTAAAATTATTTATAAACTATTTCATAAAATCATTACTTAAGTTCACGATCATCTTATAACACCATTTATGCAAATCAATCGCTTTAGAAGTTGAAGTTCATATTCTTAATTAATACTAGAATTCATTTTCTAAGTCATTTCGTAACATATTACTTTAAGCCTACAAACACTATATGAGGACTTATCTTCATTAATAAAACATTTCTTAAGATTTTTATTACTTCCAAATAATCATTATTTTACTTAAGAAATATTAATTAAGTCTACTATCATTCTATAACTCAAGTTTATAATTGCAAAACACTCATCTATTCCCCATGAGTAATATACAATAATAGATTTATTTTACATAACATGAATGTTCAACAAACTTAAAACATGTTTTAAAATTACAATCTCCTCAGATTTATAAGTTACAAACTTATTTCCCTATATTTCATAAAACACTTAGCTTTAATTTCTATATCAAATTTTGGAAGTCCCGACTGCTCAAAATCGTCAGAAATTCCATTTCAATTTTAATAAATGAAAATTTCCCAAACAACTATCAAATTAAGATGTAAAATCAAACTACTCTAATGCATAGGGTCCATGCAACCATTATATGACTTAACTCAGAACTTCATAATTTAAACCCTTGGTTGTTATTTTAAATCATTTTGGAATAATAATCATATACATAACTCCTTTTTGTATATCAAATCATTCTTTTGGAATTTTAAACAAATTTGTTTTATCCATAACATTTCAATAACCAATTTCTATCACGGTAGCAATTCCTCACTTTAGAAACTCGAAAATGAACACTGATGATGCTTCAGTCATC
This sequence comes from Allium fistulosum, assembly GCA_030737815.1. Taxonomy (NCBI): domain Eukaryota; kingdom Viridiplantae; phylum Streptophyta; class Magnoliopsida; order Asparagales; family Amaryllidaceae; genus Allium; species Allium fistulosum. The sequence continues at coordinate 168,510,986 of CM060904.1, read as the reverse complement.
ATCGGAATTAATACCAACAACCGAAGTGAGTTTAATGTTTTCTGTCTCTTCAAAATATTTTGATAATATTTCTATTCCAAAATACTTCTAAATAAGACTATTATTATTCTTCTAAAATGCTTTTTTTAAAATGATTTCCAAAACATCGGGGTTTTAGTTCTCAAATTGTCGGCTTAAATACTTTTTTTTATAAACTACATTTATAAATCATATTTATATAATTATTCACTTCCTTATATAAGACCATTTCACAAATGTTACTTGTTAAGATTACAATAAACATCTTTATTAAAATTAAATTTTAACTTCTAACTTAACTAATTCATTGAATGTCTTATCGTCAAACAGTGAAACTGAATTCATAAAGTGTTCTTATTTAATTTTATCAAATAAAAATGCCAATAAACTATCTGAGCACAATTAACCAAAAATAAGTGATAATAATCTAATATTATTGTTTTGTAACAGCTAAACACACCATATATACCTATATTAGTTTCTTAAAATTTATCCTTTTATATATAAAATATAATTTAGGAAAAGTTATTTCAATTCCCCACTTTTCCAAAACAATACTGTATCATTTTACCTTGTTCAAGAGTTTAAAAACACCTATCGATACAGTTGTTCCCTCTGTACCGGCCACAATTCATAACCACTCAACCAATAAATCAACACAATATAAAACATTTTTATATCATTAACAAATACGCACTTACCCTATCTCAAATGGGTTAACCCCAACAAAGCCTAGGTATTCGCTCAACCTAAGTTCTAATACCATGTGTAACGTCCCACATTTTCTACCCACAAAAGTCGACACTAATACATCCATGATATTCACATGCCGAGCATCCAAGTACTGGAAAGATTGATTATTGGAGAAAATAAAAAAAGGCAGCACAGAATCTTACCTCATGACAAGTAATATATAATATACAACAGATCTTTAAAAAAAATGTCATATTCATCTGTTAACGATATAATCGTCAACATCCAAAGGTGCATTAGATTGAAAATGAATTAGAAGAAGATCCCTTTCGAAGGACTTCGAAAGGGTTTGTATTGTCGATACCGAGATTCAATGTTGCAGTCCTATTTACCGCCTCTTTTAAAGGGATCAAAATGGGGTTAAGAACCTATTTGAATGGACCCCTTCGAAGGTGTCGATACAACAGCTATAAGGTAGTCTCCTTCAAAAACCAAGATATATTTCAAAGTATTCAAATGCCCTTTGAACAAGTCCTCCAAAAGGGTTTGATTCAATGGTTACAAAGAGAATCCCTTCGAAGGTCCAGTACCCTTCGAAAGGATTCGAAACTTGATATATATAAATTTAAGTAAAGAGTGGATTCAATTTGCTATAGAGCCTTATTTTGGATAAATGTCATAAGTCCAATGGACTCAATAATGTTGAATTATCATCATCACGTTACTTTAGTGCCGCAAGGGCTTTGGACGTAATGATAATATGCTTTAAAGTCAAGATATCCAAATAGGTTCTATAGCATAGCTTATGCTAATAAAGGGTTAAGAAAATAAGTGTGTATCATATGCAATTGATCATTAAACAAGCTAATGGTCGAGATAATCATTCTCATGTTCAAAATCAAAATCAAGTCCATACATCCTCTCTTTTTATTTCCCATAAATGGATTACAAGTAATAGAATTTATCCCTAATTTGATTTAGGGTTACAAGCATTCGATTTGACAAAGAAATGTAGGAATAGAAAATCGATCCCGAACTTGGACCCCTAGGGTCATATTTATAGATGCAGGTTGGACCATTCCGCGTCCATTCTTCCGAAGCTGTCGAAAGGTCTCTTCACTGATCTTTTGCTGTCATTGATGTTGAGGTGCTTCTTGTAACGACCCGTAATTTTCAATGATTTAAATTTGTTAAAATAATGAGATTTTGGTAATATAATATTTAAAGAAATAAAATTGGTGGTTTAAGAATGAAATAATAATTAGAATTAAAGGTATTAATGTTAATATAAGTTGACTATTAACAATTTGAATGAAACCCCAATAAATGAAATAATGCAAATGTTATAACTTGGTTATAAGCTTAACATGAGAAAACCAATGTAAATGTTTAATTGTGTAATGAAATGGTATAATAAATGGTAATTGAATAAAACCAGTATTGTGTAAAGAATTATAATAATTGTTGTATTAATGGGTGCATAAATTTACAATGGGATATAAAAGGTAATTTATAATTTAAAATGTTGAATAATTGATAAAATAGTTCCTAATGAATGGAAATGGAATAAAATTAGTGTGATGAAGGAAATGGTAACATTTGATGTAAGTAATAAACTTATAAATGAAATTAAAGGTAAATAGTGACAATTATTATAAGTTACCTGTTTATTTAGTTAGTTGAATTGAAATTGGAAATCAAATTTTGCAATTTAATGAGATTAAATACTACGTTAATTGAAATTATATGAATTGGAAATTATTAATGCACTAAGATATAAACCATGATAATTATACCATAAGATGAAATTGATTGAATAATAAATGGAAAGCAAATTAAATTGAATTATTGGAAATCTAATTTATAATCTCTAAATATATTGAAATTGAAATTTAAACTTTGAAATTGGTGAAATATGCAACGTAAAAATTTTATGATAATTTGTTATAAAGAGTTATAAATTACTAAGTAAGCCAAAATGATAGGAGTTGTAAATAATTAAAAATTTGGATTGAAAGTGATTTAATTAATTTAATGTTAATTTATTTAATTAACGTGAAATATAGCCATTTTGGCCACTGACTCGGATTTCGACGAAACCAGTTTCATCGGATTCATAACAGTGAATTATTGTAGGATTTCAAGTTTTGTAACGATTGGACTTGTCGTTTGATCGTACGGGCTCGAAACGCCTAGAAATCAATTTAATTGAAATCAATTTGAAATAAGCTGATTTTAACATAACTTCTTCATACGATGGAATTAGGACTTGAAACCTGTTCCATTGAGTTCAAAAATATTGAAAACATCTATTTTGATATATGGGATAACCCATTTTCGTTCCGGAGACAGAACGGGCTTTTCGGGTCGTTTATCGCTCCAATCCAAATCAATCTGGTCCATTCTTTGCTATTTCTGATCTATCTATAAATAACCTGTTATAAACCTTAGTGTTTCCCAACTCAGTTTGTCTGTACATACAATTCCATTTGCTTCTCTCTTCCCAATGGCTACAAACCCTAATTCCCAATTGCAATTCCAAATCAAAACCAAATCCATCCACAAACTATATCGAATTATATATCGATTTGAACTCTCGACGAGCACATCTCAGATCTGTAATTCGTTTTCCAAATAGAATCATTGTTTGTCCAGAAATTGAAGAACAAATCACAGCCGTTCATCGCGCGGCAATCAACCTTGTCCGATCGTCGAATTGATTTGTGGGTATTGTAGAATGGACCGAGGGGACTTCATCATTATAGTTTGTTCGTCAAAGCAATGGATGGATTGGGCGCAAAAATTCAATTAGGGTTGCGTTTCTAGGCAGCGGCTGGGTATTTGTTTGTCAATCCAAGGTCGCGATGGTGTCGCGAGGAGGGGGATGCAGTTGCCTCGAGGTGGGAGCGGAATCGTGGCCGGCCTGGCGTGCGATCGGAGCCTGTAATCGAATGATTGGACGGCGGCGTTTTGGGTCGTTCGTATGTGATAGAACCCGTTAGGGTTCACTGTGTAGAGGGTTGACGTGGCGCTTTGAGCGAAGGTAACTTCTTTTATTCTTATTTTTTTAATTTAAAATTTCAAATTGTCTAACGTTCTACTGATGATAACTTTTGCATCCGATGTCCGATTTACACGCAGTTTCTTTTGTTAGGATCATTTTCAAATTCCGGACATTTTGACGCTAGTTTGGACGAATTCTGAGATTATTTGAATTTGGGCCCTAATTTGAATTTAAATTCGATTTAAATTCAAAAGTGAGTGTTTTAACCCACTCACAACTTCTAAAATTTCTTATGTTTGTTAAATTAAATTTATGATGTGATTAGAAATTTATTTATGACTGTTTGGTATATTTTAAATCATCATCTCAGTTAATTTGAATTTATTTGAATTAAATCGTTATTTAATTTATTATTGAATATAAATTGCCAGTTATATACCTGTTATTGATTATCAGTTCTATATCGATATTTATTAATTGATTTGGATGGTGATTGTGATGGATGTTGATGGTTGATACTAGATAAATGGATGTTTTATTTTATATATCGTTATAAAATGCAAGTTCACTATGGGTTGAAATGATACATACCCGAATGATCAATAGATTAAGGAAAAATCGTTATGGGTTGAAATGATAGACTCTAGCGATTTTATGGATTTTATTATTAATTTGGGATTGCGGTTTGAAATGATATATATAACCGTAACATTTTAAATTGCAGATTGAAATGATAAATATTCGTATCACTTGACCCTAGGGTAGAAAATTATATACGGACAACGGATTGGTTAAATTTAATGATTTTGAACTTCTTAATTTTTTGAATTAATTAAATGATATCTTGAAATAAAATTTGATGTATATAAATGGAAGTATTATTGGAAAATCAAGCTTTGTGTTGAAATGTGAATTAGTTTAAAAGGAATTGCTTTAAGAAATTAAATTGGAAGTTTAAAGTTAAACTTTTAAGTATAAATAAAATTCTATCGAAATAAGTTATTGAAGTTGTTTGAAAATAACTTTGAAATATTTTGAAATTGGAGTAATCTGAATTGATATTTGAACATGGATTGAAACGATATGAAATTCAATAGTTTTTTTTTGAAATGTTAAATTTAAAGGTTTGGAATTTTGTTTGGAATTTGGTTTGGAATTTGGTTTGTTGACTTGAAAATTGAAAATGGTCCAAATGTGTTGAAATGAAATGAATAGTTTAATTTGATATTAATTCCAAATTCATGTTTTAATATAAAATATTTTAAAAATATATTATTTCAAAATTTCTAATTATTAAGGTTTTCAAAGTATTAAACTATTTTAACCTGTATTAATCATATTAAATCATTTTAACCTATTTTAAACCATTTAGTTTATTTAAACTAATTAATCTGTTTTAACTTATTTTAAATCTAATTAATCTATTTTAAAGCTATTTAATCTATTTTAATTATATTTAATCTATTTTAAATCTATATTAACTATTTAAGACTATTTTCTTCTAAATTCCAAACTAAGTAAAATGGATGGGTTTATATTCAAATTCTCAATTTTAAAGTGAATGTGGTTACGTGACATTATAACCTAAGTTGGGATCTAAATAGCATATTTGGTTTAATATGATATTTTGAAATGAGAGTTTAGCCTATTTTGGAAATATGACTTTTGAAAGGAAATATAATTTCGAACTATGATTTCAAATGTGATATGATTTCAAAGGTGAATATGATTCCGGAAGTAAGTAATGATTTCGAAAGTGATATGATTTGAATTGAATATGATATTTTGATATCAATTATGAAATGGTTTTGGAAATGTAAAAGAACCATCCGGTGTGTAATAAGCGATTGGTTGTTAAAGAGACCGGGATCAGATATTGTCATAATCTCTGACAATACCGAAAACCACTTTGACAACTGTGTACGCGGTGGAGATTCCAGAATGAAGTAGGATGGTTGGCGATGATCCTATATGAGGTATATACGTGGACCTCACTCCCATGAGTTAGCTTAAGGTAGCTAAAACAGTAGCAATTGAAGGGCCAAGTGAGGCCATTCCTCCGATCGGGCACACTCCTTTGATACTATATTCTGACTTTGCGACTGATTTGGTGGCCACCCTCGATTTTTGATTTGGGAGTGTGTTCTGAGGTGGGCGGTAGTAGCTGTTATGCGTTACCACCAGTCCAGAAGTGTAATTGGTATATCTACCCTGGCATTGCCTAGTTGTGCCGTGTCACCCACCTTATAGAGACCACTACGAGTTTGTTTTGTACCATACCTATGGAGTGCTCTCTGACAACGTCCAGTACGGACGGGATTACGGTACTGTATAGACTATGGGAATATATAAAATGTGTTAAGGGGGAAATGGGTAATGCCTTAATGCTATTTTAATAGTTTATCTTACTGTAGACATATTATAATAGCGTATTGTACTACATAGTAGATAGTTTAACGGATCCTTAGGAGATGTGAATCCCGAACATCTCTTAAGTTACTACACACATGTTAGACATTGGATAGGAGATGTCAAACTCCATAAACATCTCTGACGCCGTTCCACTCATAGTTATTTACCGTGATTTAACTCACGTAAGATCTTTTAGTTCTGACTCGAGTGTTTTGTCTTTTCAATTCGCTCGGGTCAGTCTAAGCATTTCAAGATTTGAAGACCTTATTTCTGGAGGACGAAGACGAAGATTTGTACTACTATTATTTACTATATTTATTCCACTGCATTCATACTGTTCCGCTGCATTATTTGTTTATCTCTGATATGTGTAACTCTGATTTTGTATTGTATAAGTATAATCAAATGTTTTGTATACAGCTTCATGAACTTTTATTTGATTATTATATTTTGTCAGTTCTCTGCGAGATTCTGTTTTTTTTCTTTCTCTGCTTTTTCTTATTTACCTCATAACAATCCGCCCTTCTGTATGGTTTGAGTTGGCACGTGTGCCTTCTTAAAACGTACAAAAAGGAGGGATGTTACACTTCTGCTTTGTTTCTTTAAGCTTAAGTAACACTTGAATCTACCTTTCGCTATTGGGTATCGAATCAGTTTCCATACTACCTAAATGCATCTTTGGAGGCTTTCGTCACTATCGAAAGTGGATTTTCTTGATTTCGAAAGGGTTGTAACATAGTTGAAGGCTCCTGGACCTCTTCATTGTTGTTAAGATCTGGTGCTAACATGGTAGGTTGTTACTCGAACAAGTGAGGAAGGGCATTTGGATGGGCTCGAAAGGATTTATTAGTGGTGAAAGGATCATTGTGAAAGGTCACTTATAATGGAGAAAGATTCTTGATGGAAAGATGATGGTTGCGGAAGGTGGCTTTCGAAGGCAATCCCGTTGATTAATGCGGAAGCCCGGCTTTTGATGCTTGTAAAAGCAATATTTATGTATATAAAGCCTTTCTAATTCTTGTGGAAGGGTTTAACCGTTTGGAAAGGCTTGTCTATGCAAAGTGACACTTTCGAAAGTGTTGGTAGAGTCTTCTTCTACGGAAGGTAGATAGTGGCAGAACTAATAGTTTCGAAAGATATGATTTATGTGAAGGGGATAATGTTGGGAGACTTCCTTATTTTATCTTCCGTGGAAGTATCCAATTCTTGCAGCACCAATCCAATCTCTTTGAAAGCTACTTCAATGACTTTGAAGCTCCCCTTCGGAACCATGGCAGAACCCTTTCTTTCAACTCTTGCAAACCCTCTTTAATGCATTCGCAAGCCTTCTTTTAACACTTTCAGAACCCCTCTTTTGATGCCTTCGAAATCCTTCTTTTATACCTTCATTCTTGATTGAACTTTATGGTTAACATTTAGCCCTCCTGTATGAAAGAAGCTTTTGTTCTTTAGGACAAAATTCCAAGAATTCTCTTTTGCATTGTTTCATCCTCAATGGTCTTCCTTATTAATCTTATTTGCATGCCAAGTACAAAGTAGACAACATTTCTTATTATTAATTTAAAATTTATGTAAGAATAAGTTCAGTAGTTTGTCTATATTATTAGAGATAGTATTAGAATTCCTGATAATAAAATTCTAGAAATCTAAATCTGGGAATGATGGAAATTAATAGATCCTCATCCAAAGATAATAAGTGATGAGAAATGCACAGGTAGGAACAGATTAAAGACTGGTAATTCCTGTATGATAATAATAGAACTCCTGAGATCCAACTTTGGTAATGGTGAGAGAAGACCAGAAATTCGACTCTGGTTATATTAATAGAAGACTAGATATCTAATTATGGAATTAATAATAGAGGGCCAGAAATCCAAATCTGACATTAATAATAGAAGTTTAGAAATCCTCTTCTGGAAATAACTGATAGAAGGCCAAGAAAAAATCGTTTAATAATAAATTCTAAAGATCATCATCTAGAAATAAGTCATAAAAGACAAGGAATCCACTTTTGGGAACAAATAATAGGAGTCCAGAAAGCCTTATTTGGAAATAATAGAAGACCTGAAACCAAGATTCGGGTATTAATAATTGTAGTCCAAAAGTTAATAGTAGAAAACTAAAGACCCAGATTCTGGTATTAGCAAGAGAGATCCAGAAATTATTATTTGGAAATTAGTAGAAGATCAGAAGTTCAAAATAGAGGTCTTGAAATCAATAACAGAAGTACCGAAACCCAGATTCGGGTATTAATGAGTGAAGTCCGAAAACTAATAGTAAAAGACTAGAAACCCATATTCGGGTATTAATAAGGGAAGTCCAAAAATCATCTTTTGAAAATTAGTCGAAGGCCATAAATTCATATCTAATAATGAATGTAATTTGGGAATTATCATCCGGAAATAATATTAGAAATTCGTTCCTGGTTGTAAGTAGGAAAGTTTAGGATCCATTATTCGAATAGTGGAAGTTCTGAAATTCTTGTCTGAGCCTTTTGTTTGGCAACATTCTTTGGACTGTGATTGTTCGAATCTTTTTCTTTGTGTCACCTCTCAGGTTCCAGGTACTTGATTCTTTCGGTATGCGCCACCCTTTAGACTTTGTATATTGTTAACATTTTGTGTGCCACTTCTCGGGCTTGGACATTTTAGCCCACTGTTGTTCGATATGCTTGGTTAGCTTATCCACAAGCAGGACCCAAGGGCTTAACCGACCTTCCTCCAGGAGGTGCTCTAGCCAGGCCTTATAGGAGGACTGAATGCTTGTCCCGTGCCTTGACTAGGCCATGGAATAGCGGGATTAAGGGCTACCTCCATGCTTCCCCTAGGAGGTGCTTCAGCCAGCCCTTATAGGCAGGACTAAAGCTTGGTCGGTGCCTTGAATTGGCCATAGCATGGCACGGACAAAGGATTACTCTGACCTCCCTCCAGGAGGTGCTTTGACCTGGCCATCTTGACATAGACAAAGGCTTATGACCATTTAAGGCAGTTTCCAAGTTTAAGGGGAATTCTACTCTCGATCATGTAGATTTTCTTATAAAAGAGATGATTTATTCATCAAACGTTGGAAAATAAAGTTGCAAATGTTTCGTGTTCAATGTCCTAGGAATATATTGACATTTGGTCGACAAAATTTATAAGCTCCTGGAGGAATTACTTTGCACACAATTAGAGGATCCTCCCAGTTTGATCCTAGCAGTCTGTTTGTAGGATTTCTAGTGTTTTCCATCACTCTTCAGAGTAGTAGATCTCCTTCTTGAAATGATCTTGTCTTTACTTTTGAGTTGTAGTATTTTGGTATTCTTCTTTGATACTCGGCAGTTCGAATAGCTGCTTTATCTCTTAATTCACATATGAAATCCAATGACTCTTTATTAACTCTTGGTTTGGATCGAATGCGTATGAAATTCTTCGATGGGATGGTATTTCAATTTCGACTGTTAACATTGCTTCACATCCGTATGTTAAAGAGTTAGGGGTACGACCTGTAGTAGTTTTGGATGATGTACAATATGCCCAGAGTACAAGTGGTAATTCTTCCACCCAATTTCCTTTAGCCTTATTTAGTCATTTTTTCAAGATGGTCTTAATAGTCTTGTTGGTTGTTTTGAAGGCTCCATTAGGCTTTGGATGTGCTACGGAAGAATTTTTTATTATTATTCCATTCTTATAAAAAAATTGAGAAACTCTTCACTTTCAAATTGTGTTCCATTGTCTGATATAATCTTGTAAGGGATCCCAAATATAGTGATGATGTTCTTAATAACAAATTTAAGTACTTTTCCAGAAGTGATTTTAGGAAGCGGTTCAGCTTCTATCCATTTATTAAAGTAATCAATGGAAACTACGGTATACTTTGCCCCTCCTGTAGAAATTGGGAATGGTCCAATCAAATCGATATTCCATACATCAAAGGGCCATGGACGGGAGATCGGGGTTAATTGGCTTGGTGGTAAATGGGGAATCTTTGAGTATTTTTGGCACTCTTCGCATTTCTTAACGTGCTGTATAACTTTGCTAGTCATTCGAGGCCAATAGAAACCTTGTCTCATTATTTACTTAGCCAACTTAATCCCATTGGAATGGTCTCCACAAAACCCTGCATGTGCTTCCTTTAGTAATTTCAACCCATCTTCAGAATTCACACATCTTAAGTAAGGAAGAGCATATCCTTTCTTATAAACAATTCCATCAATCATAGTGAAGGTTGGAGCTTGACGTCTGATTCTCCTAGCTTCCATTTTGTCAGATGGTAATATTCCATTGGTAAGACATTCTACAACAGGTGTCATCCAAGTGTTCTTGAAGCAGTTATCTGTTTTTGGATGAATGGGTTCTTCATATGAAATTTCTTCATCAATTTCTCTTTTTTGTGTCATGGCTTGGGATCTAGTTAAAATAATAGTTCATTCCTTGGTTCGAGCATTTTCTCTTCAATGTTGGGACTTACTTGATACCCTACTGGTACTATATGGATTTTTGGAGCTCCTCTTGAACTAGTCAATTTTGCCAATGAATCCGCTTGAGAATTATCTCCCCTTGGGACTTGGTGTATAGAAAAATTTTCAAATACGATAAGCATTTTTAGCAACCTTCTTAACATATAGGGATAGTCTAACATCTTTAGTCTGATATATTATATTTATATGATTTACCATTAGTTGAGAGTCGCTAAAGATTTGAATTTGTGGGATCTTGAGTTGTAAGGCTAGAGTTAGTCCTACCACCAGCGATTCGTATTCAGCTATGTTGTTTGTTGCAGGAAATCCTGGGTTCATTGCATAGCGTAGGCGGTGTCCAACTGGTGTGATTATGAAATACCCTGCTCCGGCTCCCTACTCATTTGATGCACCATCCACAAATATTTGCTATACGGGCTTTTGATTTTTTTTCATTCTCCGACTGCTCTTTAACAAAGCCTATACATTCATTGATAAAGTCCGCTAATGCTTGCCCTTTGATTGCTTCTCGTGGCTAAAAATTCTATGTCATATTGGCTAAGTTCAATTCCCTATGTTACTAGCCTACCCAAAGTCTCAGGTTTACTGAAAACATGCTTGAGTGGAAAGTTAGTCAATACTCTGAATAGATGTGCTTGGAAGTATGCTCTGAGTTTCCATGTTGTAAGTATTAAACAATAAACCAACTTTTCTATGACTAGGTATCGAACTTCGGAATCTTTCAATCGTTTTCTCATAATATAAATGGGAACTTGAGTTCCATTTTCTTCTCTAATCAGAACCGAACTAACTGCATGTTCTAAGACTGCAATATATAAGTATAAGCTTTCTCCATTCTCGGGGTTGGATAATATTGGTGGCTTCTCCAAATGGTTTTTTAATTCCTGGAAGGCTTTCTTATAGTCTTCTTCCCACTCAAAGTTCTTTCATTTCTTAATTACATTGAAGAATGAAATGCATTTATTGGCTGCCTTAGAGATGAATTTGCTTAAAGTAACAATTCTACTGTTAAAACTCATGCAATCACTTATGCACTAACAATGTAACCTAAGAACTTTTTGGCCTGGGCGATAAATGCATTAGGACTGGCTTCAATCACTTATGCACTAACAATGTAACCTAAGAAATTTTTGAAATGAACCCCAAAAGAACGTTTCTGAGGACTTAGTTTCATTTGATACCTTCGTAATACTTCAAACATTTATTCAAGATCATTAAGGTGACTCTCAGCTTCATAGAACTTTACTAGCATACCATCCACGTAAACCTCCAAATTTCTACCAATCTTTTCCTTGAACATTCTATTGACTGGTCTTCGATAAGTAGCTCTTGCATTCTTTAGTCTGAAAGGCATTGCTTTATAACAGAAAGTTCCCCAATCGGTAATGAAGCTTGTATGTTCTTCATTTGACCTGAACATGGATATTTGATTATATCCTGAATACGCATCCATGAGAGATAATAGCTTGTATCCGCTAGTCAAATCAACTAACTGGTCTATTCTGGGTAGTGGATAACAGTCTTTCAGGCATGCTTTGTTTAGATCAGTGTAATCAACGCATATTCTCCACTTGTCATTTGAATTCTTTAACAACATAGGGTTTACTAGCCATTTTGGATAAAAACAACTTCTCGAATGAATCCTTTTTCAAGTAGCCTTTTAACCTCTTCATTCAAGGCATCAGATCGAACTTTGTAAAACTACCTTTTCTTTTGCCGAATAGGAGTCACATGTGGGTTAATATTTAGTACGTGGCACATACTGATGGGTCAATCCCGACCATATCTGAATGAGTCCATGCAAATACGTCCTTGCTAGCTTTAAGGAATTGAATCAAGTTCGCTTTCAAGTTGTTCTCTAACTCTTTTCCAACTTTGACTATTTTGGTTGAATCGGTTGGATCTATGCATATTTCTTCAAGATCCTCTGTAGGATTTATCCTCTCCATTTCTTCTCGGTAATCCAATTCTATGATGATCTCGCCTTCTTCTACTGACTTAGCATCGGTCCTCTTCCTCTTTACTCTAGGTGAGATGTACCTTTCAAACACACATTTATTCATTTTATTAGATCTTATTTTTTCTTCGAATGTTGAATGTAAAAATCCATCATCCAAAGACTGAAAAATAGTAGAGGAATCATAGTAAGAAGTGTACTCACTTTTCTATTGATCGAGAGTTACAAAATACATTTCATGGGAGCTAAATTGTTCTCCCCGAATAGTACCCCAATCCATTTTAGTCAAGAACATTACCATCAGGTATTTTATTGCAATGAAAGAATCCACCTCATCTAGCATAGGACGACCAAAGAATGCATTGTAATATGAAGGCTGATTGATGATCATAAAGAGAGTCTCAAAAGTTCTGTAGGATAGTGGTAGGCCCATCTGAACCAGTAGCTTTACTTTCCCTACCAATGTTGACCCCTTATTATTGAACCAAAAGATAGGTTCAAGACTAGACTCTAGTTTATCCTCAAGAATGCCCATCTGATCGAAAGCATGCTTGAAGATAACATTAACCACGCTTCTGTTATTAACTAGAATCCTGGATAATATGGACAGCCCGATTTGAGCTATGATCATAACGGGGTCATTATGGGGATGATGGATTCCTTTCTTTAGCTCTTGTGGAATGTTGACAAGATTTGGAATTTGTATATTAAGTCGTGGGTTTTTGAGCGGAGGAACTTTCTATACAAAGAACACTCCTTCCTTAGCTTCCTTGATATATCTATTCTAGCTCCTTTACTATTTCCAGCTGGATACGGTCCTACATGAATTACATCAATCCTATTCAAAGGTGGACTTAAATTAAATGTATATTCATCCTCTAAAATATTCATAGCATTACTGGGGAATTTCCTAGGTCCATTGTCAGTTCGTGGTGCTTTATGTTTATCTTGGACAAACTCTTTCAGATGTCCTTCACGGATCAACTTTTGAATAATTCCGGCAAGCACTTAGCATTTGTTTGTCTTATGGCCACTCATCTAATGATAAGCACAATAATTATCCCTTTTTCTCTGTTTGGGGAAGTTCTTGGCCTTGAATGAAATTAGGAAATTAACCTTTTCTTTAGTTGTGGCATAGATATAAGACAAAGGTTTATTCGAAGCAACCGAATTGGTGTTGGGATCTTCCCATCTTGACTTTTTGTGTCCCAAATCGAATCAAAATCTTCAAATTTCCTTCCTGGGGTTAGTTTTCCTTTTAGCATAGTTTATTTCATACATTCAAATGAATTTATCAGCTTGAAAGTGAAAATCTAGTAAATTTTTGCATCCATAGACAAAGAGCTCTTTCTAGAACGACATGTTTTCTATCAATCCTGAGTGCACTACGATTAGCTTATCTCTATCGTTCATGTCTTTGGCCTTCAATTCCTTTATATTGAACTGTTTGAGATAATCACCCAATGATTCTCCTTACCTTTGCTTGATGTTTGCCAAAACGAGGTAGTCAATTGTTGGATCTTTGCATATGCAAAACTGAGGAGAGAATTCGTAGGAGAATTGTTTCCATAAGTAGATAGTTTTCTCCCGATATTGGCGGTACCATTTTGTAGCAGCCCTTTGAAGTGTTACTGGGAGTAATCTGCATCGCACTGCCTCCGAAGCATTATAAAGGTCCATTTAGCTATGAAAAGCTATTAGGTGGTCATCAAGATCAGTAGTGCCATGGTATTTCATTGTTCGAACCTTAACGTGAGATGGAATTGTTGCTGACATGATTTTATCAATGAACAGAGCTACTTGCACTTGCTCATCTAAAGTTCTTTTCCCTTTAGCATTCAGTATACCTTCAACAACTTTCTCTGCCACGTCCTTTAAATATGCTTCAATATCATGATAGCTTTTTCGATTTGGATTATATTCATTTGAAGTTGAGCTTCCAGATTGCTCCAAAGATTTTTCTTGTATTCTACCTTGGTGATCAGCTTTAGTTTTATAACATTCCTTCTTCTTTGATGATGTTAAGTCAATCTTGCTCTTGCCTTTTAACGTGTAAGCCTTCAGATTCCTTCTTGGGGAGACCTCTTCGTCCCTTGTTGTTGGCTTAGCGGTTTTAGATAATTTCTGAGTAAGGGATGCTTCCAGGAGTTCTTACATTTCCAGTAGTCATTGCTCCAAATGTTTTATCTTAACTGCATTGTCATTAGGTTGTGCTAGAGTTGATGGTTGCCTAAACATAGCACCTTCTAAGTTGAAGGTTGGCATAATATTTTCCTCTAGAACTGTTGTGTGCACCACTTCTTCATCCAATCGACTGAGCCTTTTTTATTTCAATTTCCTATAACAAATCAAACTTTCCATAATTAGTCTATAAAGAAAGAATAAGGTTGAAGGTTCAGGCTCTCCTTCTAGCGCCGAAAATGTTAATGATATAATCGTCAACATACAAAGGTGCATTGGATTGAAAATGAATAGAAGAAAATTCATGTTGAAGGACTTTAAAAGTGTTTGTATTGTCAGATCCAAGATTCAATGTTGCAGTCCTATTTACCAACCCTTTCGAAGGGATCAAACTGAGGTCAAGAACTCATTCGAATGGACCCCTTCGAAGGTGTCGATACAGCAGCTATAGGGTATTCTCCTTCGAAAGCCAAGATATATTCGAAAGTATTCAAATGCCTTACGAAGAAGTCCTCACAAAGGGTTTGATTCAACTGTTACAAAGAGAACCCCTTCAAAGATCCAATACCCTTCGAAGGATTCGAAACTTTATATATATAAATATGAGTAAAGACTGGATTCAATATGCCATGGAGCCTTATTTTTGATATACGCCATAAGTCCAATGGACTTAATAATGTTGAATTATCTTCATCGCGTTGCTTTAGTGCCACAAGGGCTTTGGATGTAATGATAATATGCTTTAAAGTCAAGATATCCAAATAGGTTCTATACTGTAGCTTATGCTAATAAAAGGTTAAAAGATAAGTGTGTACTAATGGCCAAGATCATCTTTCTCATGTTCGAAATCAATATCAAGTCCATGCATCCTCTCTTTTTATTTCCCGTAAACAGATTACAAGTAATACAATTTGTCCCCAATTTGATTTAGGGTTACAAGAGTTCGATTTGACAAAAAAAATGGAGGAATAGAAAATCGGTCCCAAACTTGGACCTCTAGGGTCGTATTTATAGATGCGGGTTAGACCCTTCCACGTCCATCCTTCCAAAGCTATCGGAAGAGACTCCATCCTTTCGAAACTTTCGAAAGGTCTCTTCATCGATCTTTCGCTGTTATTGATGTTGAGGTGCTTCTACTTTGTTTTTTTAAGCTTTCGTAACACTTAAATCTACCTACCACTATTGGATATTGAATCAGTTTCCATACTGCCTATATGCATCTTTGGAGGCTTTTGTCAATATCGAAAATGGATTTTCTTGGTTTCGAAAGGGTTGTAACATAGTCGAAGGCTTCCCGAACCTCTTCATTATTGTTAAGATCTTATGATAACATGGTAGGTTGTTACTCGAACGAGTGAGGAAGGGCATTTGGATGGGCTCGAAAGGATTTAATGGTGGCGGAAGGATCATTGTGAAAAGTCACTTATAATGGAGGAGGCTTCTTGAGGGACAAATGATGGTTGCGGAAGGTGGCTTTCGAAGGCAATTCCCTTGATTAATGTGTAAGCCTATCTTTTGACGCTTAAAGAAGCAATATTTACATATATGAAGCCTTTCTAATTCTTGCAAAAGGGTTTAACCGATTCGAAAGGCTAGTCTTTGCAAAGCCACGCTTTTGAATGGGAAGTGTTGGTAGAGTCTTCTTCTACGGAAGGTATATAGTGGCGGAACCAATCATTTCGAAATATATGATTAACGTGAAAGGGATAATGTTGGAAGAGTTCCTTATTTTCATCTTCTATGGAAGCATCCAACGCTTACAGCACCAATCCAATCTTTTCGGAAGCTATTTCAATGGCTTCGAAACCCCCCTTTTGAACCATGGCGGAACCCCTTTTTTAACTCTTGCGAAGTCTCTATAATGCTTCTGCAAGCCTTCTTTTAACACTGGTGGAACCCTTATTTGATGCCTTCAGAAGCCTTTTTTCATACCTACATTCTTGAGTGAAATTTATGATTAACAACATCGATAGAAATCAGAGTACACAGTATCACTAATTATCAACCTAGACAGTTATAACAACATGTGCTCACAAATGCTGACAAATAAAACAATATATGCAATGGAAATAAATAATATATGAGAGACACGTCTTGTACCTCCAGCTCATCTCTTGAAGCTCCAAGACATCCAAATTAGATTTGAAAATATGCTCGGTCTGACTTGAGCATTATAAGAAAAATAACGTCCGTATCAGTTTGGTAAACCAGTGTGGGAAACACACCTTAATTGAATTATAATGTTATAATACCTTTCAAAATAAACATATCTCGTAAGAACATGTAGCATATGAACATGGACGGATTTTTACCTTATGATAACCAAAACATTTATATAGAAAATACAATGATATTATAATAATTTCTAGGGTTGAAATTATATATTTAAAATACCTAGAATGCTTGCATCTCACGTTCCAGCATAGTTGGGCACAACTAAGTTTGTACGTCGCTTGTTGGAGAATGGATTCCATCAATGGCAAGGAAAAGGACTACCTTCTGTATAGTACATCTCTAATAAAATGTACCAAGTACTACAGATGCATCTGCCCCTCTACCAACATAGGACCGGCCTACCCATTATTAGATAGTATCGAATATTCATTACACCAGTTGCTTTCCAACCTTAATCGAGAGCTCTCATGCACAACCAAATCCATAATATATTGATTTAGACTAGTGATGACACACCCTAATAGGAGCGACTCACATAACTCTACTACATCTATCATGTTTTAGCCATTTACGGGTTGTGAGACTTGCAGCAACGATTACCTTTTATATAGCAACTCCACTTGGAATGCTAACACTGCCCTCTAGGCAGAAATGCAATGCCAGCATTCACACATACAAGTTCATTCTGGTTCTGAACGAAATAAAAGGCACTACCTCTACTACATCCATTTTGAATTACCCTCAAGATTATTAGCAAATAGCCCTTGCACTTTAAGAACTCCATCTTCAATCATATTCAATATATCTTCCATTCGAATGCTTATGTTGGTTCGAAGTGGTTTACGGATAATATATCTGATCCGGTCTCTCCGAACCGGTAAGATTAGTTTAAAACTAACTAAGTTTGATAGTCAATTATCTAACTATCAAATAAACATACAAGCATCAATCAAATTGGATATTTATTTCCATATATAAACCAATATTGGTTAAACATGTAAGCAACCACTAACCTCTTTAATAAATCCTTTCATGAATTAAAATCATTTTGTAAATACTTGTATCAAAATAATATTACAAAATATATTCACAAACCCTTCATACATCTTTTGGTACTTGGAAAAATATCCATGTGCATATTTCAATATATAAATATATTCACAAAAGCACTATCCTTTCATTACTTAGAATTGTATTTATACAACTCTATAATAATTTATAAAACATCTTTTATAAATCTCTAAAACCATTTATAAAACTCTTTTGTAGATCTTTAAAACAATTTATAAAACTCTTTTTATTAACTTCTAAAACCATTGTTGAAACTCTTTTTATAAATCTCAAAAACCATTTATAAAGATCTTTTATAAATCCACAAAACTATTTAAAAAACTTTTTCATAAATCTATAATCCCATTTATAAAACTTATTCTTTTATAAAAGTGCTTTATAAAGAACCTTTATAATAAAATTATTTTATAAAAATCTTTCCCAAAATCCCTTATAAAATCTTTTATAAAGCCTTTTTAAAAATCCCTTATAAATCCAACTTCATTTTCACTAATAAATTCTTTATTAAATGCAATTTTTTTATAAATCAATTTATTATTTATAAATACAATTAATTAAATAAATTAAAAAATTTGAAACATCATAAATAAAATTTGTTTTTTACTTTAAAACATTATTATATCAAAATAATTGTTAGCAACAAAACAATAAAAATAAATAATAATAATTAACTTTAAAAACATTATAAATAAAATAACTAATAATTTAAAACATTACTAAATAATAATAATCAGTCCTCAAAACATTATTACAATAAATAATTATTCACTTCCAACACATTATTAATAAATAATTGTTATTAATTCCAAAACATATTAATAAATTATTATTATTATTATCTTCAAACAATATTAATTATTTCAATAAATAACTTTTAACAATATTAAAATATTGATAAATAACCTTTAAACCATATTAAATATAAATAAACAACTTTTAAACATTTTTAAATAATAATTAAACAATTTTAAGCATTATTAAATAATAATTAAACAACTTCAGAATATTATAAAATAATAATTAAAGAACTTTAGAATATTATATAGTAATACTAAAACCCATTTCTAAATATATTAGAAAAGACAAATAAAGGTTGGAGTGAACAGAGAAATTTCAAAATCCGTTTTAAACAAAATGTTCCAAAAAGTCTAAAAGTCAGATTTAGAATCATTCTCTGAATCAAAATCATTTTTACGCCCAACGACAATTAGTAGTATTTCAAAATACTAAATTGAGACCAATAGCCACCAAGCACTTAACCAATGTTGTTATTGATTTTTATCACTATAGGTGTTAAGTTTTAACATATAACAATGTCATAACTAATAGTGCTAACAATCCAGATTCAGCAATTAACAATCTATATAACATGGCTATAACTGAAATAGTTACAACAAGAATTTAACTGGAAATTTAAAAGTAACAATATCGAGGAATCCGGATTTCTCAATAAAATTCATGTATTTCAATTTAAATAACAATCGCTTGTAAAAGCGAATATTTAACCAAACAGCTAATAACTTCAACCAAACACAAACAGTAAATTTTAATCTGCTATATATATCTTGCTGATTAACCAAAAAGCTGTGTTAAACTACCAAGATTCAATTTATCGCTTTGGTGTTTCAGTTCCGACTAAAATCGAATAGCGTTCCATTTTAGCTTAAATTTCTACAAGCTCCAAATTCCATGAATCCAAATTCTAAGGTAGCTATCGTCATTATGAACCCAAGGTGACTGACCGCGTTCGATTTGGACCTTTTATGAGAAAGTTATTAAATTTATAAGTTTTGGAATTTGAATAATAAAATTAATTTACTAATCTCTTAATTAATAAACACTAATCCAAATCCCACCTTAAAAGCCTTTCTTCCCAAAACCAGATACCTCTCCCCTATACACCAACATGTATAGTAAACCCAAAGCCAATTCATGCATGCTCGCCTCAATCACCACCATCTTTCAACGAAACTCAAATCCGATTGCACCACGAAACTCCTTACCTCAACCTCCACCTTCTCGCCACCACCATCTCACACTCACATGGCCCCACCTATCCCCGACCTGTCCACGCTCCAACGATGCCCAAACGGATGCAAATCGTCCAACACTACTACACACCACCAAATTCTAGCCCTAGGCGCTCCTTGCTTCGACAAACCCAAAACTATCCTATGATTCATCAATCGATGACCATACTCCCTAAAGATCCAAGCCCTAACTCTCCCCTTAAACTGCTGAGCAACCCAAGACGAGATCGGACCCAAATAAATAGGTATGTGATGGTAGTGCTCCTCAATGAAAACACAAAGGAACAATCTTTGAAATTTTTCGATGAGCAGAATTTGAGATATGAATTTTTTAAAGTTTTAAAAAAATACTTTATTTTTCTCTGATTAGAGATAGAGGTGTATTTTTAATTTTCCGACATTTGATCGCACAGATTTTCATTTGCGTATGGGTTGCAAACAACAAAACAAAAGTACGGTCGTGCTTAGAATAACAACACGACCTCAAAACAAAAATAATATACATTGTTTATTGCATTTTGAAAAATCACAAAAAATGTTGTCGTTTGCCAATAAACCGTCAAACAATTAATCTAAATATTTTCCAAATTAAAAATTATGGAAAAATCAAATAAATTAAATTAAAAATACATAAAAAAATCGAGTCGTTATATTTAAATAAAATTTCAGATTATTTATTTAAATCGTTTATTTTTGCAAATAAATTTACAATTGAATTCACTATTATTATTTATTAAATGAATATAGTTCAATGTGACACCACTAAATCAATTATATAAATATTCAAATCCTACCATCTAATTCACTATTCACATATTATTTTTATAATTGAAGTATTTTAAAAAATCTCTATATTTGAATTCAATTTAGTTACTTTAAAACCTAATTATTCAGTATTAAAATTAATTAAATATTCAAAATACAATGACCAAAATTCTGGATCGTTACAAAACTCATTGTGTTCTCCGAGGATAAATGATAAGAAAATCCATCCACTTAAATGGTTAGGAGATGATCTCCGTTCTTATGTATTGTCTGTATATTTCCAAAAGGATCGGATTTGAGTTTAACGGATATTTTCAAATGTTGGTATGAAGAGACCAGGATCAGATGTGTACGAATTATCCAAGAACCACTTCAAACCAACTTAAGCATTCGAATTGAAGATATCTTGAAGATGGAGCTCTTTGAAGTGTAAGGGTTACTTGCTACTAATCTTGAGGGTGATTCCAAAACGGATGTAGTAGAAGTAGTACCTTCGATTTGTTTATATCCTTAACAACTTGCATGGACGAATGTTGGCACTGCATTGTCGCCAGGTGGGTAGTGTTAGCATTACAAGTAGGATTGCTATATAGAACGGTAAAACGTAGCCTTAAGCCTTACAATCAGGAATGACTAAAACTGGGGATATGCCGTAAGGCTATATGGGTCGCACCAATTAGGGTATGGTTATCACCTTTCTAGATCACTATTTTTGGATTTGGTATGTGCCTGTGAGCTCACGAAGAAGGGTTATAAAGCAACCAGGATGGTGACATATTCGGTACTGTCTAATAAGGTGGTACGCCGGTCTTATCATGTGGGGGTCCATGTGAGGCCCTCGTACATTTTATCAAGAGCTGTACTATGGTAGGTTGTACCCTAGTGCCTTGCCATTGTATGAAATCCATTCTAAGATATGTGTTTTCATGAACTTAGTTGTATACCTATTATGCTGGTATTTAATTAATGTAACAATTTCGACTATTATTTCATAGTTGTTTTAAACCTTAGACATTATTATAATATCATTAGACATTTTATGAAAATATTTTGGTTATCATAAGGTAAAAACTCGTCTATGTTGATGTGCGTCGTGGTCTTACGAGATATCTTTATTTTTGAAAGAGCTTTTCAGACATAACAATCCAAATGATTTGAGTTTCTCACACTGGTTTACCAGACTGATCCGGGTGTTATTTTCCTATAATGCTTGGGTCAGGCTCGAGTATTTTATCATAGTTAGCTTTGGATGCTTTGGAGCTTCAGAAGACGAGCTGGATGCCTCTAAGATGTATTTCCGTACTTTTTTTATATTTTTTTGCTGTGTTTATTGTTTGTAGTTATCAACATTTGTAAGGAAAGTCTGTTATAACTGTTCAGGCTTATGACAGGTTGGACTCTGATGTTGGTTGAATATTAAAGTTTTTCTTTTGTAAAGATAATTTGGATATTACATATTACTCGTCTCGTTGTGAGATATGGTTCTGCCTTTCTTTCTTTCATCCCAACAATTTATCTTTCCGGCACTTGGATGCTCGACACATGAATACCGTGGATGTATTAGTATCGACTTCCGAGGATGGAAAAGGTGGGTCGTCACACCCACATAAATCCAAACCAACCCATCCTAGTTCAGGTCGGATATGGGTTACATTTTGTAACCCATTCGAAATATGGATTGGGTATGATATTTTACTCAACCTAACCCTATTTTAACCCAATTCAATCTTACATAAAAAGCTAATTCAATATTAGCCGTTGTAAAATTAGAACAATCAAATCTTGAATAAAGTATATGTATTCTAGAATAATTATACAAAAAATGCTATTTTATGTCAGTCCAAGTAGAATTAGAGCGATCAATACACATGGGATTGACTAAGAGATTTTAAGAAGCATTTTAATGTATTTTGAAATGAAACTCTTACTCTATTATGTAATGAATCAATTTCTTGTGATGTGTTTTATAATTAAATTTTAATAAAATATGTGTTGTAGTGAATCCGTTATATCGAATGCATTATGCTAGCTAAAATATGATATTTTGAGCTAAATATTTTAATAATTTTTTTTGATTTTTTTTCTTTAAATTCCCTTTTTTGTATTAGGTTTATGTAACGTAACCCAACCCAACTAAACCTGACCCAACCCATACTACAACACAACCCATATCCAATCTCATATAGGGTCGAGTATCGGTTGAACTATCTTTAACCATACCTATACGGGATGGGTGAAGTATTTTGTCCAATCCGACCAAACCTATACTTTGTGCAGTCTTAGTTGCAGGATTTACTTTGATTTTTTATTGATGTAGAGATTCCAAGAAGTGTTTCAATATAAATGGAATCAGATATTTATACTAATAACAAGTGTTTTATGAGGCTTTCTAAATTTATACTCATTACAAGACATTTGATAAATGTTATTGTTTCCTTGTTATGTTTTAACAAAATTTCATGCACAACATAACATTTATATACATATATATATATATACATGCACACACTGCATACACACACAGATATATATACATATTATTGTGAAATAAACCTAACTCGACTAGGTTAATTATTTAAAGCCAAGGCCCAACATATGTTGAGTAATATCGAGTTCACTAGCCCATTGCGTATTATAATTTGTTTCTTGTTTTGTTATTTCAGATCTGGAAAACTTTATGCACTTATATATATTACTATGTATACAGATTGTTGAGCAAGTAATAAAGATTGAGTAGTATTCTATTTTCAGAAATCTCTTTCCTTCTTCAATATTCAAATCTGATAACATGGTATCAGAGCATCTAATGTCGATCTAGGGTTTTCTAGTTTCTCGTATCACCAAACGAAATCAGATCTATCTGCATAACATCAAATCTACGATGGCTGAGAGTAAAGCAACAACTGTAGTGGATGTTCTCCCAATCATGTCTAAGATCACAGATCGAAAGTTAACTAATACAAACTTTCTGGAGTGGAGTAAAACAATCAGACTATATCTCCGAAGTATTGATAAGGATGATCATCTAACCACAGATCCACCAAAAACAAGTGAAGAAAAGGACCTTGCCTGGTTAAGAGAGGATGCACGATTATTTTTGCAAATACGAAATTCGATTGATGATGAAGTTGTCAGTCTAATTAATCATTGTGAATTCGTAAAAGAGTTAATGGAGTATCTTGAATTTCTTTACTCTGGAAAAGGAAATCTAACTCGTATGTTTGAAGTGTGTAAATCGTTTTATAGAACAGAAAAGCATGATCAAACTCTGACCAACTATTTCATGAATTTTAAAAAAGTATATGAAGAATTCAACGTATTGTTGCCTATGAGTGCTGATGTCAAAATTCAACAACAACAGCGAGAACAAATGGCTATCATGAGTTTCCTTGCGGGTTTATCACCAGAGTTTGAGTCAGCCAAATCGAAAATTTTATCTGGATCTACAATGACATCACTTCAAGAAGTGTTTAGCCGTATCCTTAGAACAGAAAGTTCATCATCAAACATGAGTGTAAACAGTAGTGCATTGATTAGCACTAATGCAACTCCTACTCAATGGAGGCCACCTTCTGATATAAGACCACCATGGAATCCTTCACAAAGGCCTGAATCATGGAGACCACCAACATCTCAAGCCTGGAGACCACAAAGATCTGGATGGAGACCAAATAGCAAAAGTTGTGCATATTGTAAAAAGCCTGGGCATCTGATTTCTGAGTGCAGGAAGTTACAATACAACAATCAACTAAAGAATCAAGGAACCTCTGATAATACACATAAAACTGTGCTTATGTCTACAGAAGAATATGATAAATATTCAAAATATCAAGAATCTTTACAATAACCAGCTGTGTCTATAATTGCTAATACAGAAAAACAAACATCAAAGTGGATCATCGATTCTAGAGCCACAGATCACATGTCAGGTAACTCTACTCTATTTATGGATCTTAACATACATAAGGAAAGTCAAGCTGTCACACTAGCAGATGGGTCACAATCTAATATTCATGGATCTGGTAACATAAATACTACCTTGCCTTTAAAATCTGCATTGTTCATACCTTCTTTGTCATACAACCTCATGTCTGTAAGCAAACTTACTAAAGACCTAAATTACAGTATCTCTTTCTTCCCTGAAACATGTATATTTCAGGATCTCACCACGAGACAGACTATTGGTAAGGGCTATGAATCAGGGGGACTCTATGTTTTGGATAATCTACCCGTGGCTTGTTCAAGTATAGAGTCTGCTATCAAAATTCATCAACAACTTGGTCATCCATCTCTGACTTTATTCAAACATCTTTATCCTCAGTACAAATATATTTCTACTTTTGATTGTGAATCTTGTCAATATGCTAAACTGCATAGAAATAGCTTAAAACCTAGAATAAATAAGTGTGCAAGTGCACCATTTGAACTTGTACATTCTGATATATGGGGACCATCATCAATTGTTTCTAAGTCTGGCTTTAAATACTTTGTGACTTTTGTGGATGATTACTCTCGAGTTACCTGGTTATTTCTAATGAAGAATAGGTCTGAGCTATTTTCTATTTTTTGTAGTTTTCACATGGAAATACAGAATCAGTTCAAGACTAGTATTCAAACCCTAAGGAGTGACAAAGCTAAAGAATACACTTCTCATGCATTTAACTCATACTTAAGTCAACATGGTATTTTACATGAAACATCATGTGTTGACACTCCTTCTCAGAATGGTGTAGCTGAAAGAAAGAATAGACATCTTCTTGAAACAGCTAGAGCATTATTATTCCAAATGAATGTGCCAAAATGCTTCTGGGCAGATGCAGTGTTAACCTCTTGTTTCCTCATTAATAGAATGCCTTCAAGTGTACTTAATTTTGACAATCCTTATAAAGTACTGAATCCAAATAAGGAAATATATCTTATTAAACCAAGAGTGTTTGGTTGTATGTGCTTTGTAAGAGATGTTAATCCTAAAATAGGGAAACTGGATCCTAAGTCACTAAAGTGCATTTTTGTGGGTTATTCAAGGCATCCGAAAGGATATATGTGTCATTGTCCTAGCTTAAATAAATACTTAGTATCCATAGATGTAAACTTCATGGAGGAGAAACCATTCTATCAAACACCCTTTGTATCAAGTCAGGAGGAGAATGATGAGTTTTTAATTTACTCTACAACACAACCTCAAGAACCAGAACCAAGCAATGATATTGACATCACTCCTACCACTACCACTGATAGTTCCTCCACTCTTGATCCTAGTCTTAATCTTCCCATTGCACTTCGAAAAGAAAGAAGGAAATGTACCTATCCAATTTCTAACTATGTGTCATATGCAAATCTCTCACAGTCATCCTATATATTCACTACTTCCTTAGACAATGTTAGTATTCCAAAGACAATGGCAGAAGCTTTATCTAGACAAGAATGGAGGAAGGCTATGATTGAGGAAATGAATGCACTAGAGAAAAATAACACTTGGGATCTTGTTAAATTACCAGATAACAAGAAGGCCATTGGATGTAGATGGATATATTCAGTCAAAATGAATCCAAATGGAACAGTAAGTAGATTTAAAGCAAGACTTGTTGCTAAAGGCTATGCACAAGTCTATGGTATGGATTATTCAGAGACTTTCTCTCCTGTAGCTAAAATGACCTCTATTAGATTGTTTATAGCATTAGCAGCTCATTTTAATTGGAAAATTTATCAACTAGATATAAAAAATGCATTCCTCCATAGTAATCTTAAAGAGGAAATCTATATGACTCAACCTCCTGGTTTCATTGCACAAGGTGAACAGGGACTTGTTTGTAAACTAAAGAAGACATTGTATGGACTAAAACAAAGCCCAAGAGCTTGGTTTGGAAAATTTAGTCAAACACTTGAAGAATTTGGAGTAAAAAGATGCAAAAGTGATCAGTTAGTGTTTCATAAAACCACTAAACAAGGAATCATTATCTTAGTAGTTTATGTAGATGATATTGTCATAACTGGCAATGATGAACAAGGCATCAGTTCACTAAAACAATTTATTCATGATAAATTTCAAACTAAAGATTTAGGTGAATTAAAGTACTTCTTGGGTGTGGAAGTGCTTAGGAGTAGTAAGGGAATTCATTTGAGTCAGAGGAAATATGTAATGGATATATTGACAGAAACGGGTAAACTTGGTATTAAGCCACAAACTACTCCTATCATGCCTAATACTCATCTGGTATCTGAAGGGGAATCATTTGATGACCCAAAAAGATACAGAAGACTTGTATGCAAGCTGAATTACTTGACTATAACCAGACCAGACATCTCATTTGCTGTCAGTATGGTGAGTCAATACATGGCTTCACCAACAAAACAACACTGGTCAACTCTTGAGCATATATTAGGGTACTTGAAAGGGACAATTGGTCAAGGCATTGTGTATACAAACGATGGGCACATGAGAGTTGATAGCTTCGCAGATGCTGACTGGGCTGGATCAAAGGATGATAGACGATCAACTACTGGATTTTGTGTGTTTATTGGAGGAAACTTAGTATCCTGGAAGAGTAAGAAACAACCTATAGTATCAAGATCTAGTGCAGAATCAGAGTATAGAGCCATGTCCAAAGCTATTTTTGAAGTTATGTGGATCAAGCATCTTATAAAAGAATGTAATATAGAGTTAGAACAGCCAGCAAGATTATGGTGTGACAACCAGGCAGTAGTTCATATTGCTTCAAATCCTATATTACATGAAAGAACTAAGCATATAGAGGTGGATTGCCATTTCATTCGTGATAAAATTCAAGAAGGAGAAATAACTACACACTATATTCAAACTAGAGAGCAACCAGCTGATATTCTCACCAAGGCAGTAAATGCAGATAGGATCAAATACTTGAAAGGCAAGTTGGGTTTACTGGATGTATACAACCCAACTTGAGGAGGAGTATTGTGAAATAAACCTAACTCAACTAGGTTAATTATTTAAAGCCAAGGCCCAACATATGTTGAGTAATATCGGGTTCATTAGCCTATTGCGTATTATAATTTGTTTCTTGTTTTGTTATTTCAGATCTGGAAAACTTTATGCACTTATATATATTACTATGTATACAGATTGTTGAGCAAGTAATAAAGATTGAGTAGTATTCTATTTTCATAAATCTCTTTCCTTCTTCAATATTCAAATCTGATAACACATACAAACACACACATATATATAAGGGCAAGGATGACCATGCTCCATTTTTGCTACACCTTTATTCTCCTCGATTTTAACCACACATTTTAATTTAAATAATTACAATTTCTCTCTCCCATCACTTGTATAATTATTTACATCGAGAAGTTTGGTTGAAATCCAGGAGAATAGAGATGTAGCAGGAATGATGTGTAGTCGATCCTTGCTTGTATATATACACACACAACAACCAAAGTATTTTGTTACAACAACTAAAAGATGTTGTAATGTGTTTTGAAATGTTTTTGCAAACGTAGTTTTAAGCAAAGTTGTAATAGGGTCTGCACTTTTCATAGTATTTTTAAATGTTGCAAAAAGCTGTAAAAGAGTCAATTATAAGTATTTTTAGATGTTTTAATAGAATCAACTACAACTATGTTTAAATGTAGCAAAATACTATACAGAATCTTCTTTTATATTTACCTTTTAATACATTTATTCGCTTTCTAAATAAAATCATACATTTTTAATAAAAATACGATTTTACATTGAATACATCATTTGTATCCTCAATACTATTATTATTTTAATTTGGTATAACTTAAAACTTATAACACTAGTAAATTACACATAAAATAATACAAGTCACATATTGCTTCTTTGTTAAAAATCTACTCCGCCACTCTTCTTTCCATTGGAATCAATCCAATAGCCATCGACACTAAAATTAATATTAACACCACATAACCTAACAATATTAAGATGTCGCTTAATCCGTTGCTTGCAATCAATAATCCAGTGTTTTCATAACTGGACCTAATCTCAGTGCGACCTCGAATAACCCTGACCATGAACCACTATGGTCCGGAATAGATCCAGAACTCAATCCGACCTCAGTCGTGCATGAATACAGGTCGGACCTTCGAACCAGCGGTCCAATTATCCGTTTTACCTGATTGAACGGTGATTCTTTTTTTCCTCTACATTCTCAATGTTTTTAATTATTCTATCTCATTCTCATCCTCTATATTGTTTTGAAAAAAAAAATCTATGTTACAAAAATTATTGTCGCCCCAAAATTTAAACAACAAACTCTACCACTTCGTCTTCACCGTAGCAAGCTACTCTAAACTACTGCAAGTTTCGTTAAGTTTGTCGTTACTAAACTTCTATCATTGTGCACTCCTACTATGTACATAACTATAGTTGTTTTGATGCAGTTATAACTACAGCAGTATACAGCTTCGGTTGCAGACCTTAAAAACCTACTACAGCTTTCCTATCTAACATTTTTATTTTAAATATTTTTGTGTAAACTTCTATTTAAATGTATGGAAAAAAACTAAAAACTAAAATCCATGATTCAATCGGTTTGACTTGACCGGTTGAACCATCAAAACCTTAAACTTTAAAGCATCATGTTTCGACTAACGGTTTGGTCAAAAAAAGGGGACAATAAACAAATGTTTCTCATCCAGATCTTGTCCATTGAAAATCTTTTCAAAAGATACTACATCTTTTGCTTGCTCACATCTGCAACCTGCCTCCAGCTACCTCTATAGCCTTCTCTTTATCAAGAATTACTACGCTCGTGTCTACAGCCTTTTCTTCATCAAGAATTAATGTTGATTCATGAGTTTTGATTCATGACACAAGCTTCAGAGATCATACGATGAGACTACTATACGAAAGCGAAAAAAAGAAAATAAGCGTATATTGTGCACTACAAAGGAGACAAGACTACAATCCAGAGATTAGTATGAATATTTTATTGTATTGAGTCTTAGAATATTGTTAAAATCATTCCTCAAGTAGTCACACACACACACACAAAATATTATACATGAAAAAGTGTGCACTGTGCAATTGACAGCAGGTCGGCCGACCGACCAGGAACTTCGGTCGACCGACTCTGTGTCAATGCACAGATATGCACTATTCTGTGTACGTTTTTGAAACTCAGCTACCGGCCAGTTTTCTCGGCCAACCGACCTGAGAGTAACGGCTAGTTTTCTGTAGAGTTGCGATCATTCGTGAAGAGGAATCTCCTTCAATCCAAGAGATACAGACACAACTTTTGATTGAAACTCTTCATGAAAGATTGTAACTATTCTACAACTATATAAACATGTTCAATTCACTTCTACAACAACCAATTCTTGTTTATAATTCTGAAATCTATTCTCTATTATTCTCTGCAAATAAAAAAGCATTCATTCTCATTCAATATCGCTAGAATCACTGAATTAATTCATATACTTCGATTCTACGTGATTATCCTCCTTCTAATCTTCACACACACTGTATACTCTTGAGGATTTGATTATAAGAGAATTGTACTATCAAAAGACAATCCGTGTTATTCAGAACACATTCGTCAACAAATTATTTGTATTAAGTTGAAGTCCTCTTTGGCTGTTGAGGCGGAAAAATTCCTGTTCGGCTGCTCAGGTGTCGTATACCTATTCCTCCAGGTTAAGTGAGGGATTTAGTTTAAATCAGAGGGTATTCTGGGATTTGGACGTAGAATGGGAAGTTCGAACCAGTATAAAAATTCCTGGTGTGCTTACTTTAATTTTTATTTTACTGCTATTATCAGTTTCCGCATTTATATATCATATTACACGATCATTAGTACTGCACGTACACTTTCATTTGGTATTAGAGCAAGGTTATCCTATAACCGTCACAAAGTTATTTGATATCTATTTCTAGTAATATGTCAACAACACATACTAACGATTTTGACACTAACACTAATACTAGTTTCACAGAGGGTCAATCAACTTCACGACCTCCACTTTTTAATGGTATAAATTATAATTATTGGTCAACTAGAATGAGAATCTATATGCAATCTAGTGGATTTGATATTTGGAATGTTATACAAAGTGAGTACACAACTCCTACTGGAGAATACTCAACTTGGAGTAACACACAAAAACTAGATGCTACATCAAATGCAAAGGCTATGAATATTTTATTTTGTGCATTAGATAGAAATGAATTCAATAGAGTTAGCATGTGCACTTCTGGTTATGAAATTTGGAGAACACTTAAGATAACACATGAAGGAACGAACAATGTTAAATTAAGCAAAATCTCTATGTTGAAAAATCAATTTGAAAATTTCAAAATGAGGCCAAATGAATCTATAAATGATATGTACTCTAGATTTCAGGATATTTATCATGCTCTACTATCATTAGAACAAAAATTTACTGATTTTGATATTGTCACAAAAATCTTAAATTCTTTAATGGGCGAATGGGAAAGAAAAGTCCTAGCCATTGAAGAAGCAAGTGATTTGTCAACATTAAAACTAGAAGAATTGATAGGTAATTTAATGTCCTACGAAGTAAATTTGCAGGCAAAGAGAAATGGAGCACAAGAAAAGAAGAATGTGGCATTTCAAGTAGAAAAAGAAGACTCCGACTCAGAGAATGAAGATATGGCAATGATTGCTAAAAATTTCAAGAAGTTTCTGAAATTCAAAAGAAATAAATTCAGGGGAAACAAAAATAATTCCAACAAACCATCATCTTCAGCAATGGAATGTTATGAATGTCACAAGAAAGGTCACATGAAGAAGGATTGTGCAGAACGTAAAAAGAGCAATTTTAAGAAGGACAGAACCAAACGAAGAGCTTTTTCAGTCACTTGGGACGACACTGACTCATCATCCTCATCAGAGAGCGAAAGTGATAATGAAAATGAACAAGCAAATGTATGCTTCATGGCTTCGTTAGACGATGTAAGTGATCTTACTTTTGAAGATTTAATTGAAATTAATTCTGAATTAGTAGACTTAGCAAAGCAACTTAAAAAGAAAAATAAGGAGTTGCAAAGAAAGTTAGATAAGACTATCTTAGAAGTAGATATGCTGAAAGATGAGAAGAAAATATTAGAAGAAGAACTTGAAATTTCTCAACAATTGAATTCTAACTTATCTTCTCAAATTTCTTCAATATCCGAAGAACTTGAAATTCAAAAAAATAAAAATGATGTTTTATTTTTTGAAAATAATAGTTTAAACTCTAAAATTAAGGATTTAGAATTAGAAAAATCTAGTATTAAAGTAAAATTTGATGATATCTCTAAAAATGTATCTAATTTCAATAAAGGAAGAGAGAATCTTTCTAGAATACTTGAAAATTCTCAAGCCACTAACAATAAATCTGGACTAGGATTTAAGAAACAGAATAATTTTGTTAAAAGTAGGATTAATAATAATATTAAAAAGGATATTAAGAAAACAGTTTATCCAAACAATAATACCATCAAGATATGGATTCCAAAATCAAATAATATTCTGATAAGGAATAAACATATCAAAATGTTTATGGAAACTGTTCATATATAATAACAAAAATTATGTTTATAAAGGGAATTCTGAACCCGTATGGGTTTGGCTTCCTAAGATCTAAACTCTTAGGACCCTAAAAAGAATGGGTACCAACTTTTTATAAATTTTTTATAGGTACCTCATAAGAAGAGAGGGAAATGGATTTTAGATAGCGGTTGCTCAAAACACATGACTGGAAACAAAGAAATGTTGTCAACATTATATACTCAAATGGAGGAGCAGTCACCTTTGGAGATAACTCAAAAGGATATATCATCGGCAAAGGCGATGTCAGTAGTAACGGTACCTCTAATTTACCTCTCATTACTGATGTTTTATTAGTTAAAAATTTAAAACACAATTTATTAAGTATTAGTCAGCTATGCGATAAAGGTTTTAATATAACTTTTTCAGAAAATAAATGTAATATTTTCGATAAAAATCATAACACTATTTTCGAAGGAATAAGAGATAAAAACATTTATATCTTAAATATGAATGTTAATAATGATTCAAATTTGTGTTTAGTAGATAAAGAAAACGATTCTTGTCTTTGGCACAAAAGATTTTGTCATGTTAATTTTAATACCATCAACAAATTAGCTAAAAATAAATTAGTTAAAGGATTACCCAATATAAAATTCAAAACTAATATATTTTGTGATGCATGTAAATTAGGAAAATTAACAAAATCTTCTTTTAAATCTAAAAAGGTAATATCTACAGAACAGCCACTTGAACTTTTACACATGGATCTTTTTGGTCCAACTCAAGTTCAGTCTATTAATCATAATAGATATGTGTTTGTTATCGTAGATGATTTTTCTAGATACACTTGGATTTTCTTTTTGAAAAATAAAAGTGATACTTTCGATAATTTTAAAGTTTTTGTTAAAAGAATTCAAAATATTAAAAGTTTGAAAATTAAAAATATCAGAAGTGATCATGGAGGAGAATTTGAAAATGATGCTTTTGAACAATTTTGTAACAAGAAAGGTATTAACCATAATTTTTCGTTTCCTAGAACACCACAACAAAATGGAGTTGTAGAAAGTAAAAATAGAACGTTACAAGAATGTGCGAGAACTTTATTAAATGAAACCACTTTATCGAAACACTTTTGGGCAGAAGCTGTAGCTACTGCTTGTTATGTGTTGAATCGTGTTTCTATTCGACCGTTAACTAAGAATACTCCATATGAACTTCTAAATGGAAGAAAACCAAATATTTCATATCTTAAAGTTTTTGGTTCTAAATGTTTTATTTTGAATACTAAAGATCAGCTAGGCAAATTCGATCCAAAATCCGATGAAGGAATATTCGTTGGATATTCGGAACGAAGCAAGGCTTATTGAATTTATAATAAAAGAACTCAAATTATTGAAGAAAGTTTACATGTTTCATTTGACGAAAATTTTAAAAATATTAATCCAAATATTACTATTGATTCTAATGATGAAACTACTCAGAATGAAAATAGTAATACTAATGAAAATTTCGATAATGATCATGATATTACAGAAAATAAGAATATTACTCCTAATATAATAAAATCTCCACCTAGAATTTTACAAGATCATCCTATGAAAAATATAATCGGAGAAGTTAATACGAATGTTAAAACCAGACATCAATTAAATCAAGTTAGACATGTAGCTTTTCTCTCTAATATAGAACCTAAAAATATAAAAGAAGCATCAACCGATGACTACTAGATTCTTGCCATGCAAGAAGAACTAAATCAATTCGAACGAAATGAAGTTTGGGAACTCGTTCCTAGACCTAGTGATCAATCAGTCATTGGTACTAAATGGGTTTTCAAAAATAAAGCAGATGAACTAGGAAATATAACTAGGAATAAAGCTAGATTAGTTGCACAAGGATATAATCAAGAAGAGGGAATTGATTATGAAGAAACGTTTGCTCCAGTCGCCCGACTTGAAGCAATATGAATCTTATTGGCTTTCGCGTGTTTTCATAATTTTAAACTTTATCAAATAGATGTTAAAAGTGCTTTTTTAAATGGTTATATAAAATAAAATGTTTTTGTTGAACAACCACCACTTTTCAATCATGAAAAATATCCAGATCATGTTTATAAACTCAAAAAGGCCCTATACGGTTTAACACAAGCACCACGTGCTTGGTATGATCGTCTTAAAAGCTATTTATTAGAATCTGGTTTTGAAATAGGTAAAGTCGATCAAACACTTTTTATTAAGAAAACTAAGAAAGATATTTTAATAATTCAAATATATGTTGATGATATTATTTTTGGCTCCACAAATGAAAAGTTATGTCAGGAATTTTCGACTATAATGACAAATGAATTTGAAATGTCTCATATGGGAGAATTGTCATATTTTCTTAGATTACAAATTAAACAAGTTGAAAATGGAATTTTTATTAATCAAGAAAAATATTGTTATAATTTAATTAAACGATTTGGTCTGGAAAACACTTCTGCCAAACCAACTCCAATGAGCACAACTACTCATCTCGATAGAGACGAAGAGGGCAAAAGTGTTGATCAGAAACTATATCATAGTATGATTGGATCTTTGTTATATTTAACAGCGAGTCGACCCGATATAATAATGAGTGTTTATTTATGTGCTTGATTTCAAGCAAATCCCAAAGAGTCACATATGCGAGCAGTTAAACGCATTATTCGTTATCTAACTAAAACCAAAGATTTCGGGCTATTTTATCCAAAAGAATGTCCTTTCGAATTAGTCTCCTATAGCGACGCTGATTTTGGAGGAAGTCGGACGGATCGAAAAAGTACGAGCGGAACGTGTCATTTCATTGGATGTTCCTTAGTCTCTTGGTTCAGTAAGAAACAAAACTGTGTTTCTTTATCGACATGTGAAGCATAATATATATCTGCTGCTTTGGCATGTGCACAAGTCATTTACATGCAACAAGCACTTCAGGATTTTAATTGTCACCTTGAAAAATCTATAATTTATTGTGATAATACTAGTGCAATAAATCTTTCTAAAAATCCGGTCAACCACTCACGAACAAAACACATCGATATTCGTCATCACTTTCTTCGTGATTGTTTGGAAAAAGGATTGATAAATTTAGAATTTATTAATACTGAAAATCAAATTGCTGACATTTTTACTAAACCATTAAATGAAAATATTTTTATAAAACTTAGACGAGACTTAGGAATAATGTCTATAAAAGATTTATAAATAAAAATATATTGAAAAACAAAAATTGTTTTATTTCTGACCAAGGTGTGACTCGAACTCATGACCTCTGACTTGCTTGCTAAATGTTGTGTTATAGCCACTTGAGCTATGGGTGTTTCTTGTTTCAGTCTAAAGCTATTTTTAGTTCTATATTTATATAATTACCCATTTACAAATGGCTTTGTTGTCAAACTTCTGTGATTATAATTAAAACTAGCTCCTATCCACTCATCTTTTAGCAAACAAATGCTTATATATTCTATGTTTTGTTTTAAAAACATATTCTAAGAAAAGTTTAAAATCAAAACTTGAAAATGTCTTCAAACATGATGTTTACAATTCCGAAAACTCTCGTCTATCGTATACATCTCCGGACGATGATTTCGATCATATTCCTAAAAACGGACCCTATCCTATTTTTCCCTTACCTAATCGTGTCCTTAAATTCTCTCCTTCTCCGGATAAAGACCCCCGACATGGCTGGAAACCATGGGAGAACACTCATACCGGTTATACACCGGAAAAGAAGAAAGGCAAGAATGCTATGGTCATATCTCCTTCAACTAAATAGAAAATAGATGAGATACACCACTATCAACAGCAACAATTGGATCTACAAAAGGAGTTATACTATGAGCAGAAGATTACGTCACGACGTTTGAGCTTTCTAGAACGGATGGCTATGAAAGTTTGTTCATCAAAGAAGAATGACATTACTGAACCCGCTTATAGACCTTCATCCTCTTCAAATCTGGCTCAATCTCCAATAGCTCCAAAATGGTCACCTATAGAAGATGTTCCGTCTCCAAACTCTTGGGAACGTCGATTTTAAGAACGGTGGCTAAACACTTTTTATATATATTTATATGTTGCTTGTTTTCATTAAATTGTATTAATATAGTGCAACAATAATAAAATTTATATATATATTTATATGTTGCTTGTTTTCAATAAGTTGTATTAATATAGTGCAACAATAATAAAATTTATATTTATATAATTTTAAGAAAAACAGCAAAACTGTGCATTTTTGATAGGATCGGTCGACCGAAGCCCTGAGTCGGTCAGCCGAACCCATCCCGAAAGTTTGATATTGCTCAGGAAACCCAGTCGGTCAGCCGACCCAGTATTTTCGGTCGACCGAACGAGAATTTATGCTGCTTTTCCAATTTCGGTTTTTACCCTAGCCCCCATTAAAATTTTCTCAAATTTTTATCTTTTCCTTAAAAAAACAATGGCTCCTAAGAAGAGAACAAAGACTACCGGTGCTTCATCTTCATCAACTCCAGTAGATACTCAAATCGCCTTATGGCTTGTCAATGATGTAGCACTTCAAAGATGGATACAACTTCAAGATGCCAAGATCTTTGAAGAATCATTTGTAAGTTACCCTGATTTTGCTCCCTACGGTATTGAAAATGCCGCTATTGAGAGTGGACTTTATACATTCCTTGACCATAAGAAAAATAATTTGAAAATCAATCATATTATGGTCAAGTTATTTCTAGCAAACCTTAACCTTGTCAATCCACCAAGAAACACTGACAATTGTGTTTGGACATCGGTTTATGGCACTTCAATTTTCCTTTCCATTGCTCGAATTAACCACATTTTGAATGCTCGACCGGGTGAAATTTCATTACACGATGTAGATTGTAATATATCAAGTCGTGACCGGATAAGCCAATTATTTTTTGAAGATGATGCTACATATTTTAGATAAACATCATCACTTCGACCTAAAGCTCGACTTTTTCATCATTTCATGATGAAATCTATTGTTCCTAGAGGCGGTTCATATCATCTAGTATATCCCGAAAATTTTAAGGCATTGTATGCTATATGTGGGAATGTACGAGTTAATTGGGCACAACTTCTTATGGACGAATTTCTCTCATTTAATTAAGGAAGGATGCTTCATATTTATTATGGAGAATACATAATGAGATTAATCAATAGCTTCGTCATACATGCTCCGGAATCCAAAACCTCCAAAGTCCGTTCTTTTGATTCAAGGACCATAAAACTAATGAAATTGCCCGATGCTCCACCTAGATTTATAAGATTTGACCAATGGCGTGCTACTCCGAGAGAACAACTACGCCGCGGCTATTCGACAACTCAACCATCTACTCATGCTACGCAACGTCTAACTCGCCAACGCTCAATTCAAAATCAACTTGCCTTAGATGCTCGGTTACGAAAAATTGACGGTCGGTTCAAGAAAATTAAGGGCTTCTTCGTCAATCTATGGGATGCCTTATCATGCACTTCCGAAGCCGGTGCCTCTCACCTTGCTCCCGGAAAAAGGCCGGCGCCAAACTTCTCTTGGTCCACTTCGGAGAATACAAGTTCCGGTACGTCAGGAACTCACACTTCTAACGCTCAAAGACGTGGTAAGGAACATGCTCCTCCGGAAGAAAATATTCGTCCAGAATTTTGGGATTTCGATGATGGTGAGGAGTGATCATATTGTTTTACAACTTGCTATTTCATAATTTTAAGTATTCTGTTTTTTCTTTATGAACAATATGTCTATTTTTAGCTGTTCTGTAGTAAGTAAACATCATTAATATTCCTATTTGGTTTGAGTATGTAATATTTAAACTCGATGTTTTCTTACTTGTGTTACATGTTCCATATTTTTTTCATATTACATCTAATAAGTATTCCTTTTTGTCGATGACAAAGGGGGAGAAATATACGAAAGCTAACAAATTTTTTGCAGAAAAATTGCCATATATTCAGGGGGAGAGTTATAATATATATGTGTATACTACTTCGTCACATAAGTATTGTCATCAATCAAAAAGGGGGAGAATGTTGATTCATGAGTTTTGATTCATGGCACAAGCTTCAGAGATCATACGACGAGAATACTATACGAAAGCGACAAAAAGAGAATAAGCGTATATTGTGCACTACAAAGGAGACAAGACTACAATCCATAGATTAGTATGAATATTTTATTGTATTGAGTCTTAGAATATTGTTAAATCATTCCTCAAGTAGTCACACACACACACAAATTATTATACATTAATTTATACATGAAAAAGTGTGCACTGTGCAATTGACAGCAGGCCGGCCGACCGACCAGGAACTTCGGTCGACCGACTCTGTGTCAATGCACAGATATGCACTATTCTGTGTACGTTTTTGAAACTCAGCTGACCGACCAGTTTTCTCGGCCAACCGACCTGAGAATAACGGCTAGTTTTCTAAAGAGTTGCGATCGTTCGTGAAGAGGAATCTCCTCCAATCCAAGAGATACGGACAAAACTTTTGATCGAAACTCTTCATGAAAGATTGTAACTATTCTACAACTATATAAACATGTTCAATTCACTTCTACAACAACCAATTCTTGTTTATAATTCTGAAATCTATTCTCTATTATTCTCTGCAAATAAAAAGCATTCATTCTCATTCAATATCGCTAGAATCACTGAATTAATTCATATACTTCGATTCTACGCGATTATCCTCCTTCTAATCTTCACACACACTATATACTCTTGAGGATTTGATTATAGGAGAATTGTACTATCAAATGACAATCCGTGTTATTCAGAACACATTCGTCAACAAATTATTTATATTAAGTTGAAGTCCTCTTCGGCTGTTGAGGCGGAAAAATTCCTGTTCGGCTGCTCAAGTGCTGTATACCTATTCCTCCGGGTTAAGTGAGGGGTTTAGTTTAAATCCAGAGGGTATTTTGGGACTGGACGTAGAACGGGAAGTTCGAACCAGTATAAAAATTCCTGGTGTGCTTACTTTAATTTTTATTTTACTGCTATTATCAGTTTCCGCATTTATATATCATATTACACGATCCTTAGTACTGCACGTACACTTTCAATTAACACCAAAAATTAGTGCTCACGTCCACAGCTCCTCTTCATCGCCTTTTTCAACTCCAGCTCTTCTGCCAACTCCTCTCACCTATCTCCAACTTACATCACCTAACCGCATGCTATATTGTCATCGCAGGAAAAGAAACGCTCACCTGGGCTCTCCCTATGCCTTGGACCTCCTCCATTTCATATTATTATCATCACACTTAATCTAGATCCTAAACTACTCTCAACCCTTTAGATCGTCACATATCGAGTGCAAAAGTTAAAAAAACTCCAACATTAACAAAATAAAGTCAATAGTCAACTGTCTTTCTTGCTTATGTTTAAAATAAAACTCTTGAAAGAAAAATAGCAACGGCTACGATCTCTCTTCTTGTTGTGATCATTCATATATCTCCGACAACATAATCAATGGCTCTCCAATAATGAAATATCTCAGTACTCACAATTATCATTATCGTGTATCCTTTTCCTACCTTCCAAAATACTGTTTTCTTTGTGTGCTCTTAACCATTTGGTATCAAGCGGTTTCCATTTATACGTGATTTATTATATCCCTCTTTTTCTTTTTAAAATACCCACGTAAACCATATAACATTTACATTTCCCTACCCTTTAAAGAAAATAAAAAAATGTGGCAATGCATTCTCCTTCAGTCCTTCAAAACTCAAATTTATATTTCAACCCATAGAGAATGGAAAAGGCAAGTAGTTTGGCTTGGCTAGAAGAGCTCAAGTTCCCTGAAATGATAAAATTAGATAATGTAAAATCTTTACATGCAACTATAGATCAGAATTGGGATCCGATACATAGGACAACATGTCAGACCGCTAGCACATGCCTTATGGAACCAATCCGTCTTGAACTGCCAAGGACCGCCCAGATCTGAAACTCCCCCTCACAAACCCCAATCCACAACTCCGTAAAACATCCACCTCACACAACTGAAACGAAACCTTGAGGTCCAAAATGAAATGTTTACTTAGATCTAAAATGAAATGGAATGGAATGAAAAGGTTAGGTGGTGTTTGGTTTAAAAACGAATTTTCTGTTTTCGGTTTTCAATATATATGTAAAATATGAGAAGAATGAAAGGACGACGGAGGGGATAAAAGAAAGACGGATGGGAGGACGAATGGGATAGAGGGACGATGGAAGAATGGATTGTTTCACGTGCTTGTGTTATTTCTCAAAACATGGAAAACAAAAAAAATTGTTTTCTATTTTGTATGTTAGCTTTGTTTTCAAAATGGGTCATTTTCAACAACATACATGCTCATGTGCATTTTTGTATGGACGAAAACCAAAAACTAAAAATAACAAACCAAACAATATCTTAATTTTTTTACGGTTGTTGTGTTTTAGGTAGGAATAGGTTAACTTTTGCATTATGGGTAGGGGCTGAATTATTTTATCACGAAATAGGGGGAACAGAGGGAAAAAATTTGGAACGGTGGGGGAAATAAATTTTGAAAGGTAAATTTCTTGAAATGGAGTGAAAAATTTAGTTAGTCAGAGCATTCCTAATCGTGGGTTGGTTGGGATACCAGCGACCCCAACAAGGGGTCGGTTGTCTATTTTAAAGGGAAGGTTGTCAAAGCAACGTAGAGGGTTGGGTCTTAGCTGGCTAAGGCAATGTGACAACGGCCATAAAAACGACTGTTGCCACTTATTATTAAAGCCAACTAATGGCAACGGTCGTTTTTTGGGCCATTTCCTCTTTTCCTCCTTCCCTTATATATAATTACAAATTACGAACATTTTATTTACACATTTTTTTACATTTCATTCTTTATTCAACCAATTATCTACAATTAATCTCATAAATGTCAAAAAATTAGAAAGGAAAATCTCAAGAATCTTCATATCTCAATTTTCTATCACAGCTCAGATCCGTTAATTAGAATCTGAATCAATTCAATCAGAATACATACAATTCTTAACATAGTCAAAATCAATATAATTCTCAAAATTCTAAACAGCAAAATCAAAATTCTCAACAACAAAATCAAAATTCTCAAAAGCAAAATCAAAATTCAAATTTTGGTTTTGCCCACCAAGCTCCAAATTCGTATCATCCTCAACAAAATCAGAACTTCTACCATTCCCACCAAAATTCGAACCATTACCAAAATTCTCAAAATTCGAATTACTCCCAAAATACCTCATTTCAGCAAAACAATAACTATGATCAAAGCTGCATGTCTCCCAATAGCCAACAACGATCAGTATTGCCTTATCGTTCTCAAAATTTATCAAGAAATCTGAATAATCAATTTGAAGACAACAGTTAGAGAAACCAAGAATCGCAATTCAAGGGCAACGAAAGCAATTATCGAGAATCAATATTAATGAATCTTCTAATGCAGGAAGTAAAAATCCACCAAGAAATACGCCAAAAATACGAAAATGAAAGCCAGGCGAGCAAGCTGAATTAGCATTCTGTTGGGTTGAATATTCTAATGATAATAAAAATGGAACGAACCAAAGTGGAAGTTCGTTTTGGATTTCTATGTGTAATTTTGTTCAACCATCGATGTCTAAACAATCTTCCAAGAACCGTTAATTCTTTGAAGTAGTCATGGAAAAGAATAAACGCTGCTTGTCAACGTTGGAAAGAAATAATGGCCGGGTTGCATGAAAGACAACAAAGTGGGACAAACGACATGGATTTGGTAATGATTTTAAATTTTTATTTCAAATTATCTAGTTTCGTGTTTTATTCTTTTAATAGTACTTCATCATCTACACCTTAATCAAGCAAATGCATTATATATGGTTGAACATAATAATCAATCGTTCAACCTACAACATTACTACGACATTCTCTCAATGGAGGAAAAATGTAGCCGAGTGCGACAAGAACACTTGGTATTGTGCTTTCTTCCTAGAAAGATGAGCGATGAATCATGTCCTAGTAGTTCTGATGTACATGAAGACACCACCTTCAACACTAGTACAGGTGGCAGGTCTCCCAGAAAGTACAAGGGAAAGAAAAAACCCATCAACGATTACAGCGCACACTTTGAACATATTGGTGAGTGTATGGCGGCTGCTGAAGATGCAAATAAATTATACGTGGAAGAAAAGAAGCGAAGAGACTTGAGAGGTTAAAGGAAAAATAAAGACGTCTTGGTGAAAAACAGCAATTAAGAATTGACGAGTTAGAGTTAAGAAAACAAAAATTAGCTCAACAACAAAGAGCTGATGATATGACTCATTCAAGTTGCAATCTAAATGAACTCAATCCAGTGCAAAGGTTGTATATGAAGATGCAAATTGAGGAGTACCAATGATGTCATGAGGGTTTTTAGGAAACTAGGTTCATGCTCTGTATCTTATTATTGCATCTTGTATTTGTTCTGTTAGTGTTAGTTTTATTGTCATTATTAGTGTTATTGTTATTGGGATTGTTTCTGTCTGTTATTGGTAATTCTATTGTTATTGCCGTTGTTGTTGCTGTTGTATTGTCATTCTCATTGTTGTTGTTGTTGTTAACATGTCACAAGAACAACGTAGTACAATAGATATTAAAAATTCAAATACATACACTAACACAACACGTCAATAACAACTTAGTACAATATATATTAAAAATTCAAATACGAATACTATTACAACACATCAACAAAAACTTACTACAGTAGATATTAAAATTTCAAATACAAACACTACAACACGTCAACAACATCTTAGTACAATAGAACATACTATAGAAAAAGATCACATAGTTAATCCAAACATCAAAAAATCCTATTGGTTTCCTGTATATTCCTAGTAGTGTTTCATTGGTTCATCTCTTAGATCAAGATGAGCTTGTGGATCTCAAATGGCTTTAATTCTTTGCATTTATTTGGCAAAAGTATTTGGTTCTTTGTAAGATTTTGTTTGGAATACTATAGCAATGTCTGGAGA
Source organism: Allium fistulosum (assembly GCA_030737815.1). NCBI lineage: Eukaryota > Viridiplantae > Streptophyta > Magnoliopsida > Asparagales > Amaryllidaceae > Allium > Allium fistulosum. Next base: position 168,467,733 of record CM060904.1, on the reverse strand, counting down.
GTTTCTCAGTTGAATCTTATATCTACCACGTTCTTCTTTGACAATCGTATTATGTAAAATAATACAATAGTATATGATATCAGATAATACAGTTGGATCATGTTAGTATACCTCTTTTCTTAATATACGAAATCTACCTTGAAGCACTCCAAATGCTCGTTCGACATCTTTTCTCAAATTCTCTTGTTGTTTGGTGAATCTGGCTTCTTTTGTGTTATTTGGTCTTTTGTAAGCTTGCACAAGTGTTTTCCATTTTGGATAAATTCCATCTACCAGGTAATAACAATTTGAATAAACTTTATTTCCTATTTTGTAGTTGCATGGAACTGCTACATCATTGCATAAGTCATTAAATAAATATAACTGTCGTAGAACATTAATATTGTTTAAGGATCCTGGTGCTCCAAAAAAAGCATGCCATATATTTAAATCGAAAGAAGCAATAGCTTCCAATGCTAGAGTTGCCTTTTTGCAGTGTCCTATGTATTGGCCTGGCAACGCAACCAGATAGTTTTTCACCTCCAATGCATACAATCTAAGCTACCTAACATACCTGAAAATCCAGGTTGAGCTCTCATTGCTAACGATCTATCAATATCACGAGAGGTAAGGGACATAAGATATTCTTCACCAAATTGCAAAACAAAAGTTTTGCAAAATTCTTTCGTACATAAGATTACCATTAAGTCTCCAATCTGCACTTTGTCATCTTGCGAATCACCAGAAGTTTCGTATGATATCATGCGAAGTGCACCCGTAACATTTTGCAATGGAGAAACTCCTAGTTCGTTGATTCCATTTCTTCTATGGGTGAAAAAGATGTTTGTTTCGGTTAATTTTTCAAGAACCTGATTAAATACGGTCTTTGATATATGGAATCATGTCGGAAATCTATGTCCCCGTATACGGAGTTTTCCATAAAATAATCCACAATCAGTTGATTGTGACGGCCAACATAGTCTCTCCTATAACGCAAGTTTCTCCTTCCAATAACGCTACCTCCTTGAGTTAAAGTAGAGCTTTCTGCATTTGCATGGGCCATTAAATCCATCACTTTGGTACTAAACATTCTTTGTTGATTAATATAATGTTCAATGAAATCGTCCAAAGATGACGATGATGAAGAAGACGAGGATGGGAACTCATTCAGTATAGCTAGAAGAATGGTGATGATGAGCTAAGAAGGTTGATTGAGTACGTTATTAGAATTCTTTGGTTCTAATTATAAGCACCTTTTATTCAATGGAGATAGCATGTATTGAACAATAAAGTATAATGCAAATGGATAGAAGATCGGACACTGTAACCACGTTTTATTTAAATCTAAGAATGCTAGATTTTTTTGGTGGAGACAGCATGGCACAGTGTCTGGTCCTATCGAACAATGTACCTACATTGCACTTAAATCCAAGAATACCAGCTTTGTTAGTGGAGACACAAGGTCGCAGTGTCCAGTCATATCGGACAATGTGACCATGTTGCACTGCTTTCCGTAAATGCCAGCCTTGTTAGTCGAGACAAAATTTCATAGTGTCCAGTCATATCGGACACTGAAGCCACATTGCACTGCTTTCCACGAATGCCATCCTTGTTAGTCAAGACAAAATGTTATAGTGTTCGGTCATATCAGACACTATAGCCACGTTGCACTGCTTTCCACGAATGCCAGCCTTGTTAGTCGAGACAAAATGTTAATGTAAAATGCTATATATATATCTTATTACTTGCCATACTTCTCTTTATTTATATCATAGCAATAGTGTATAAAAATGGTGGATTACAATCATATTTCTCTACCGCTCTCATGCTCATACGAAGGTCATTTACGACACAACAACCCTTCAAATACATCTTCCACTCAACCACCAACTGAGTGGTATATTGAAATGGAGGAAAGACACAATGCTAATGTAAGAGAGCATGAGATAGAACTGCAAGAGTGCATGCAGATAGAGGATAGTAGACGTCAAAGAGCAGAGCGGCGTAGCCGTAATGGGAGAAGACAAAGGAATGGAATTTGCCATTAAGTACCTCACACAGAGCAAGAGGCTAATTCTAGAGAAATCTACTGTAACTGTGGGGTTTCTGTTCTGTATTATGTCATAAGAAACTGTAACGACCCTGAATTTTGAACAATTTAATTTGAGAATATTTAATTAATTTTAAATATTTGAATGATGATTTGACTTGAATTTCAAATTATCAGAATGAATTGGCGACTAAATTTTTGAATTTAATCTATTGAAAGTTGAATAAAATTTGAATCTTCAATTTTAAGCCGGTTAAAAATAATTTAAAGGCTTAGAAAATTCATATTGATAATACTGAAGATAATAGAAGTTTCAGAATTGAATTTGAAAGCGATTTGATCCGTTTTGAAATATTATCGTTTAAGTTGAATTTAAAAATAGCCTTCCGAGGTACAGTCTCGGAATTTGACGAAACCAACTCCATTGGGTCCGTAATATTGAATTATTACCGGATTTCAATTTTCGTATTTATCAAAATTGTTTTGCGAATACACGACGTATAAACGCGTATAAGATTAAATTGAATTCAATTTGAATTTCTGTAATAACCGGGATTTTTGCATCGATTTGATATCATTGTTAAACGATTTCTCTGCTAGCTAATTGCTTATAGGAATTTCGATTCGAATTGGAATTCGTTTAATAAAAAAAAAATTGTTGTTGGAATTTTTGAATCGGTTAAATTCTTTTGGAAAAAAAGAAGAAAAATAAATAAATTATACTCCAGCCCATACCCTATATCATACCGGCCCATACCCTAACCCACGATTTTTCCCCTTTATCTCTGATAAAACACAAAACCCTCCTCTCATTTCATTCGTAAACCTAAAGCAATCGAAAAGAAAATAAATGGCGGCGATTCTTCGGCGTTCGATCGTCTTCGGAAAAAAAAAGGCGACTCCGTTCTTTCCTTCTTCGATCTGAGAATTAGGGCTTTTGGCCTCGCGTTCGCTTCTGTGGAATTGGCTAGAGCTTCGACTTTTCGCAAATTAGGGTTTCGAACTCTTGGGCTTGCTCGAATCTCTGGAGGTGATCGCGGCTACTTCAGTACGCGTCGAAAAAGATGAGTGGATAACCGCTCACATCTAATTCCAGCTCCAGTTTATTTGCGTTCGAATTTGATGATGTTGTTTGTGTCAGTTGCTTCATTTGCTTAGTGCATTGCTCCCTTGCATTCATATTCAGATCATATAGTCTGCATTGCTTGACTTGGTCTGGTTTGGTTTGCTTTTGCTTGTTCATTGGATTTTGTACTGATTCGCATTGAGTTGCACTATTCGTCCACTGTTTCACCTGACCATTGGTAATCTTCACTGAGTCATTCTTGGTTTGTTATGCACTGTTGCACTTCACCTGATGTTGTATGTAGCTATTCACTTGAGTTTGAAGTTGTTGTCTCATTCAGTATCATCAGTTGCATTCACTATGTGATTACCACTATCATCAGTTTTAGTTGCATCCCTCCGGTCTCTTCATTTTTGACACTGTTTTGTCTGCAGCTGTATATTATTTGATCCATTGTTTTGATCCACTTTGTATATTTGTTGCTTGATGTCACTCGTATGCTTGTACTACTATGGTGTTGATGTATGTTTGTCTGCTGCCACTGCTAATCAGGCTTGCAAGTTCTTGTTATTGTTGCATACATAAACTTGATGAATTGCTTTGTTGCATCTGTAGTAGTTCAATCTTGACTTGGAGCTGTTGCACTACCTCCATTCAAAAGTTTTTGTTGCAGTGATGTTGATGCTCTCTTTTCTTGTTCATTGTAGACTAGTCTGCATTCATTGTTTATCACTTGCTGTAATTTGAAATTATTTGACAAATTCGGTGTGACTTCACATATGTGCATATATACAATAGGATGTGTGTATGTATATATTGTTGAATCGACACTTTTAATTGTAGTTATTTGGTTGAGTTCACTGTTGAGTTAGATTCGTACTGTCTCTGACCTTTTGGAACTTCTGTTCATCTCAGTTGCATTTTGTGGTGATCTGGTGCCTATAGGTGGTTTCATTTTGAACTAATTAAATTCAATTGCAGTAGTATTTTCGCTTGATTCTGGATCTGTACCATACCATTGTATGATTTTGGTAGTCGATGAATTCTAATGGCTTCGGCCTTGGATTGAGATTGCTGTATATTTGTTGTTTCACTTTGTCGATGATACATTGATGTTGAGACAGTGATTTTGAAAATTGAGCCTTCATTTGATAAGTGTTGCGCACTTGATTTTACGATGTTGTAGTGGTTTGACTATCAACCTGGCTCGATTCTCTTACTATTTCATTTGTGACCTGACATGCTTCAGTTTCATTTTGCCTTGTGTTGAACCCGATTTTTTTTTCTTGGGTTTGACCTTGTGCTCGCTTATGGATTTTTATTGATCTTTTATGCTGTATTGGCGAGGCCGTACATGCGTGCGTGTACGGCAGCCAATCGAACTTCGATGGTTTTAAAGTGACAATTTCTGTTAAGTGTTACATCGACCATCATCCGATTTCTTTGTTAAAAGAGTCGGATAGACGAGAATTATTGTGACTGTCGTCTATTTAAATTATTACTTCCTATATGCACTAATAAACTGGTTTGAATTAGACTGACCTGTGTATTATTTTCTTTTGAATATAATACTCGGGTCAGACCGAGTATTTTTACAGCTTGAAGATTTTCGAGCAGCGAAGTTAGAGAGAGTAAAGAATCATTTATTTCGAGAAAATTGTATTTTAAGATATTCCGCTGTATCTGTATTAAAAATTGTATAAACTCTGATGTATATAAAAAGATTTATAGTAATGAAATAAAGATTCATTTGTTTAAAAATTCATTGTTATTATTCTGTGTTTCTGTGGCTGATTCTATTTAAACCTTATAAACTAAATAACAATTCGTCTTTTTGAACGTTTCAAGTTGGTCTAATTACCGACTGGAAGCGGTCAAAAGGGGGAATGTTACAGGGTGGTATCAGAGCTTTGGTTTACACAAAGCCTGGTTTATGACGTTTAATATGAATAGTTACTAGAAACACTTTAAAAAGGAGAATGTTTTTCAAATCCAAAGAAGTATAAAATTGTTTTTGAAAATTAAGATTTTTAACTTAAGAAAAGTTAAATTGAATTGAATTAGTATCAATAAATATATGGATTTGAAATTTAACTAAAGGAAGTTAAATAAATTGAAATTGATTTGATAAATTTTTGAGATAGAAGTTTAAACTTAAAAATATAAGTGATTATATAATATGAATTGGAAAGTTTAAATTTAATAAGTTGTTTAACTTATAAAATGAGAAAGTTTAAGTAAAACCAGTTTTTAAATGGTTAAACGGTTTTGTTAAGTAAACAAAATTTGCATTTTGAAATATGATATGAATTTGACTTTAGTAAAAGTTAAATAAAATAGAATTTCAAATAACTTAGAGCCGAACTTAAGCTGTATAGTGAAAATAAATGCAAGTGAAGATAAAATGAAATATAGCTTAAGTAATGTTGAATGAGGTTGAATTTGATATCAAAATGAATTGATAAAGTGAAGAATGAATATGAATTTGAGTTATAGAAAGGAAAATTCAGCTTTAATTGTAAAAGTGAATTTGCGAATATGGTGAGTATAAGAATTCAATCTGAATTAGAATATAAACCAATTGAAATTAAGTGTGTTGAACCAAATCGAATATAAGCAAAGTAAATAAATTTGGTTAAATGTGCATTGGTTGCCAGTTGATCGTATAGAAATTCATTAAGTGTTAATGAAATTGAATTAATGAAATATTAATGGATTTCATAAGTAATGGAATTTAAAAGTTTTATAATGTGAGTTATAAAATGAATCGAAGTTGCGAAATAAAAGAATTTATAAGTAATTCACTTATAAATTAAATTTCGATATAAAATTGAGCTATAAAGGAATGATTAATGAAGTAAATTTTTATGAATTGAAGTCTTTATAAATAGAAGTGGAATTTATAAACGTTGTTTATAAATTCGAAACTGACTTATTTTGATAAGTAAAATTCTGTATAGTTTGTTAAACGATGTATATTCACAATTTTGGACCGTGAATATATTATTGAATAAAATGGACATGTTTAGGAATATGATATTTTAAAACGAAGTTAATTGTTTTAAAAAGATGTTTTCAAAGCATTGAATATCGAAACCATAGATTTCAACATTCATTGTTGAAATAGACGTTTTCGAGATATAAGGAAATGGTGGACTATAACAATGTTGTTATAGTAAATGATTTCCGAAAGGAAATGTTTTGTATAGTATTGGGATTTATACATCTATCTAAATTTCGAATTCCTATACTAGTGACTTTGAGTTGTCGTAATGATGTTTTACGTAACATTCGTTTTAACTCAAATAAATGTGTAAAAGAGAATGATTTCCTTAAAGATGAAATATATACTTAATTTTGATTTAAGTATATTGAATATTTTCAAATGTTGAAAATAAAATGGATTTGTGAATTACTTATTTTTAAATAAGTATGGAAATGTTTTTCCAAAGATGAAATGTTGTGAATATATTCCGTAAGGAATAAATGGTTTGAAATTCATTTTTGAAGTCGAAGTTGAAAAGTTAAATGAGAATTTGAACAATTTGTTCAATTTGAAATTTTTCAAAAAGATTGAATCGTTGAGTTAAAATTGAGTTTAACTTCGACATCAAAGACAATATAAGTTGAGCTTTGAATTTCAGATGATGATTTGGATTGTATGTCTAACATTGTGAATTGATGACATAGCAATTGATCTCTATTAAATATATATCTGTTGGTGGCGGAGAATTTATTCTCTTAGCTTAACACCCTTCTCTGAGATGTACGAGCTCAGAGGTTATATATCGATAGACATCAATTCTGTGTTGGGAATTGACGATGTAAGCGTGAAATTCAAATCGAATGTGAAAGTCGATAATGAATTGGAATTATGAATATGAATTAGGTTTGAGATAACCTTAAATTTCCAAATCGACTTAGAGGAAAATTTTGAAATCCTCTATTTTGTTATGAATATGGAATATGTAAGTTTTTAGAACTTATATATATGAATGCGGTAAATTTGAAACCGTTAGTTTAGAAAGACATTGTTATGGAAATCTTATGTATGTTTACATAGATGTTATATGTACAAAATGTGAAATGAAAGTACTACATATATGATATTATGTTTTCTAAACCGAGGATGTGGAAAAGTACCTTCCATTTATTATTAGAGAAGGTATTGGAACTCGTGAAGAGTGTCCATTTGAAATTCGTAGCTACGTAGAATTTACATTTAGTCAGAGTGACTATTTGAATCGGAAATCCCTCACGATGGATCATCGTGATGAGATTAGATTTGATTGATGATTAGCGTAATTTGAGGGGCGAGATGCCCACAGTTACAAGCGATTCCACTGGGATAGTGGCGTAACCGCCGGGTAAACTGCAATCTAATGCCAGGCGAAATTTAAGGGGCGTGATGCCTACAGACACGAGCGATTCTACTGGGATAGTAGCGTAACCGCCGTGTGTACTGCAATCTATGGCGACAACCATGGCGAAATTTAAGAGATGCGAAATCTACAGCCACATGCGACTCTACTGGGATAGTAGCGCAACCGCCGGGTGGAACTGTAATCCATGGGGGAACGTGCTTTCCATATCCATTTTTAAAAGAATTTTTTTAAAAGTATTTTCACTGGGAATTGAAGCAAGTATGTTTAGTACTTGGAGATTTTTAGACCTGCGCCTGGCCAGTGTATGTCTAATGTCTGTGAGAACGAAGATGGACTTGTTAAATTTCGAGTTAGCAAGTATTTTCAAACTGTAAATAGTGAATCAATAATTTGAAATTAGAATTACATAATTCCAACTTAATGAACTAAGGAAGAGGATCTTTGTAATGTTTTGAAAGTCCACAGCTTTGGAAGAGATATATTATATAAATCTCTAACGTGAAGAATTTTAAGTTTGAATCTGAGTTGTAAATCGAAAATGTTGATAAAAGACTTTTACATTTTGATTTTAGAAATCAATGATTATAGAAATCATTGAGTAAAAGAGAAGATAAACAAAACTAGTGAGATTAAACAAATGAAATGAATCCTATATTCATTTATTTGTAATAAGTTTTAAGCTTAGAAAAAAATTGAGTAGAGTATAAATATCGATGAAATTTTAACGACCTTTCCTTTTCGTGGACGAAAAGTTTTTAAGGAGGGGAGTTTGTAACGACCCTGAATTTTGAACAATTTAATTTGAGAATATTTAATTAATTTTAAATATTTGAATGATGATTTGACTTGAATTTCAAATTATCAGAATGAATTGGCGACTAAACTTTTGAATTTAATCTATTGAAAGTTGAATAAAATTTGAATCTTCAATTTTAAGCCGGTTAAAAATAATTTAAAGGCTTAGAAAATTCATATTGATAATACTGAAGATAATAGAAGTTTTAGAATTGAATTTGAAAGCGATTTGATCCGTTTTGAAATATTATCGTTTAAGTTGAATTTAAAAATAGCCTTCCGAGGTACAGTCTCGGAATTTGACGAAACCAACTCCATTGGGTCCGTAATATTGAATTATTACCGGATTTCAATTTTCGTATTTATCAAAATTGTTTTGCGAATACACGACGTATAAACGTGTATAAAATTAAATTGAATTCAATTTGAATTTCTGTAATAACCGGGATTTTTGCATCGATTTGATATCATTGTTAAACGATTTCTCTGCTAGCTAATTGCTTATAGGAATTTCGATTCGAATTGGAATTCGTTTAATAAAAAAAAATTGTTGTTGGAATTTTTGAATCGGTTAAATTCTTTTGGAAAAAAAGAAGAAAAATAAATAAATTATACTCCAGCCCATACCCTATATCATACCGGCCCATACCCTAACCCACGATTTTTCCCCTTTATCTCTGATAAAACACAAAACCCTCCTCTCATTTCATTCGTAAACCTAAAGCAATCGAAAAGAAAATAAATGGTGGCGATTCTTCGGCGTTCGATCGTCTTCGAAAAAAAAAGGCGACTCCGTTCTTTCCTTCTTCGATCTGAGAATTAGGGCTTTTGGCCTCGCGTTCGCTTCTGTGGGATTGGCTAGAGCTTCGACTTTTCGCAAATTAGGGTTTCGAACTCTTGGGCTTGCTCGAATCTCTGGAGGTGATCGCGGCTACTTCAGTACGCGTCGAAAAAGGTGAGTGGATAACCGCTCACATCTAATTCCAGCTCCAGTTTATTTGCGTTCGAATTTGATGATGTTGTTTGTGTCAGTTGCTTCATTTGCTTAGTGCATTGCTCCCTTGCATTCATATTCAGATCATATAGTCTGCATTGCTTGACTTGGTCTGGTTTGGTTTGCTTTTGCTTGTTCATTGGATTTTGTACTGATTCGCATTGAGTTGCACTGTTCGTCCACTGTTTCACCTGACCATTGGTAATCTTCACTGAGTCATTCTTGGTTTGTTATGCACTGTTGCACTTCACCTGATGTTGTATGTAGCTATTCACTTGAGTTTGAAGTTGTTGTCTCATTCAGTATCATCAGTTGCATTCACTATGTGATTACCACTATCATCAGTTTTAGTTGCATCCCTCCGGTCTCTTCATTTTTGACACTGTTTTGTCTGCAGTTGTATATTATTTGATCCATTGTTTTGATCCACTTTGTATATTTGTTGCTTGATGTCACTCATATGCTTGTACTACTGTGGTGTTGATGTATGTTTGTCTGCTGCCACTGCTAGTCAGGCTTGCATGTTCTTGTTATTGTTGCATACATAAACTTGATGAATTGCTTTGTTGCATCTGTAGTAGTTCAATCTTGACTTGGAGCTGTTGCACTACCTCCATTCAAAAGTTTTTGTTGCAGTGATGTTGATGCTCTCTTTTCTTGTTCATTGTAGACTAGTCTGCATTCATTGTTTATCACTTGCTGTAATTTGAAATTATTTGACAAATTCGGTGTGACTTCACATATGTGCATATATACAATAGGATGTGTGTATGTATATATTGTTGAATCGACACTTTTAATTGTAGTTATTTGGTTGAGTTCACTGTTGAGTTAGATTCGTACTGTCTTTGACCTTTTGGAACTTCTGTTCATCTCAGTTGCATTTTGTGGTGATCTGGTGCCTATAGGTGCTTTCATTTTGAACTAATTAAATTCAATTGCAGTAGTATTTTCGCTTGATTCTGGATCTGTACCATACCATTGTATGATTTTGGTAGTCGATGAATTCTAATGGCTTCGGCCTTGGATTGAGATTGCTGTATATTTGTTGTTTCACTTTGTCGATGATACATTGATGTTGAGACAGTGATTTTGAAAATTGAGCCTTCATTTGATAAGTGTTGCGCACTTGATTTTACGATGTTGTAGTGGTTTGACTATCAACCTGGCTCGATTCTCTTACTATTTCATTTGTGACCTGACATGCTTCAGTTTCATTTTGCCTTGTGTTGAACCCGATTTTTTTTTCTTGGGTTTGACCTTGTGCTCGCTTATGGATTTTTATTGATCTTTTATGCTGTATTGGCGAGGCCGTACACGCGTGCGTGTACGGCAGCCAATCGAACTTCGATGGTTTTAAAGTGACAATTTCTGTTAAGTGTTACATCGACCATCATCCGATTTCTTTGTTAAAAGAGTCGGATAGACGAGAATTATTGTGACTGTCGTCTATTTAAATTATTACTGCCTATATGCACTAATAAACTGGTTTGAATTAGACTGACCTGTGTATTATTTTCTTTTGAATATAATACTCGGGTCAGACCGAGTATTTTTACAGCTTGAAGATTTTCGAGCAGCGAAGTTAGAGAGAGAGTAAAGAATCATTTATTTCGAGAAAATTGTATTTTAAGATATTCCGCTGTATCTGTATTAAAAATTGTATAAACTCTGATGTATATAAAAAGATTTATAGTAATGAAATAAAGATTCATTTGTTTAAAAATTCATTGTTATTATTCTGTGTTTCTGTGGCTGATTCTGTTTAAACCTTATAAACTAAATAACAATTCGTCTTTTTGAACGTTTCAAGTTGGTCTAATTACCGACTGGAAGTGGTCAAAAGGGGGAATGTTACAGAAACGGAACTGACATCGGTAGATGCCACTATAGATGCCATAATTTTCTTCGTGGTCGTGAACTTTAAAAATGGCTCGATGATCCTATACCTCATCGAGTAGTTGTATATGCTAATGAGCTTGAAGAACAAATTCAAATGGTTTAGAGGTTACTGGGTTCAATTAACTTATCAAGTGGTCGAAGGCAGTATTTTTAATCATCAATTGTCTTGTTTGATGTCTTCTTTGTTTCTTATAATGTTGTTTTGAATTATTATTTGTTGTCTTGTTTCTAATAAGTTAAGTCTGGTTTGTAATGGTTTAATTTAGCAATCTTGTAATGTTTTTCTTATCTTAAATGTGTACTTGAATTTGAAAACACATACTTCACTTGAATTTAAAAATACATAGAACTTACTAAAAGTACACAGAACTTGCCGAAGGTAATTATCTTAAATAACTTACTAATCTAATTGTCTAACATAGCTAACCCAAAGATCAAATGCAACATGTCCAACAAAATCAATGTGATACTCCCTCAAATGTAGCTCATGTTAGTTGAAATAGGTCTCCTTTCTCTATTGTATTCATGATGCTTCTGTATCTTCAACAAGCTCTAGTAAATGTGACATAAGTTCGAGTTTACAAATACTTCGAATTAATCTACAATCACGAAGATTATTAAAAACTTCATTTAGAATAACCCAAAAATCTTGCTCCAACTCTACTTCCATGTGTCTACGGTTAGTTTATATGTACGCTTTGATTAGCATCAAATAATCTTGTGGAGTCCAATTTTTATTTTCCATTGAAAATTACTTAAGACGTTGTGAATTATTGAAGATTTTATGAATTTTCAATACAAAACATTCATTTAAATAGACAACTCATGATTTGTGTCTCATACATCAAGTACCATCTGAACGACCACGTGGCAAGCATCCATGGACTTGAGTACAAACAAACACAAGTGTGTTTGTTTCTTCATAAAATAAAGTACATGCACTCAAACAAAATATGAAATCCAAATTCCAATACAAATACTAGATATGAAATACAAATACAAACACTGACTTGAGTTATCAAATACAAACACTAATATGAGTTATAAAATACAAACATAGATAACACACAGATAGTAAATCTCGAACACTGATAATACACCGATAGTACATACAGGCACTATGATAATGCACTAGTAGTTAATCGCAAACACAAATAATACACTGATAATAAATACAAACACAGATATGCGAAAAAGACATAATCTATGGCTCATCAAACTGATACCGATTATCCCAAAGACCAACTACATCGTCGTCGTCATCACCTACCCTTGGTTAGGGTGGTATCGTTGCTCATCAGTAGTAGTAAGCTCGTTAATACTAGCAGTCAACTCATCTATGCTTCGTCGATGCTCGACGTACATGGCCTAGCGTACTCCCATCTACATCTGAAACAAATCCTCATATGAATACATAGTTGGATGTGGATACTCTGAAACCTTTGGCTGAGGAATATCAATATATCTATCAACTCCTAACGTCGTAGGTATACCAACTGTCCAACCAAAATCTACTGTCTCAGATAGCTATGGGGCAGGATATACCTGAGTGCTCTGTGCAAGGTCCTGTAAAACTGTGGTGACATCACCACTTCGGATGTTCGAAGGTCTTACCAAATCAATAGCATCAGCATGTACAAATCTGGCCATGTGTGGTTGAGTGTAAAACTGGTGCCAAAACGATGTATAATCTAAACCGGTGATAACGAAGTACTGAGCCGCCAACCACTCATCTACATGCGCTTGTAAATCAGCACAGGAATACACATTCAAAAATGGTGTATCTGGGTGTGGATCGTCAGGAACATAATCACTGTCCAAGCTTTGTCTCCAGCTACGCTTGCTAAGGAACCAGTAATAGCCACCGGTGGGAGGAGATGATACTAATGGAAAAAATCTAGCAAACAGGAATCCAACATGCATCATGTTCTCCTCTGTCATAAAGGGAGAACCTTCATACGGATGCCACACAATACTATTTCGTGTAGTCCGTAACTCAATCTGGTTTCGGGTCACAGCTAAATTATGTCGTGCATCACCTCCTTGCACCATTATGTGGTTCTCGTGAGCCTAAGCTCTGATGGGGGGAAGAATAGGGGTAATGTGGAGTCTAACATTGGGTAAGTCATATTGCGAAATTACTCATAGTACCAATACTACAAAATCTCCCAAAACCCTATAATCGACGAGGATCTCGACCTAACAATGCACTGATGATCCAAAGAGGGATACAAATAAGCTAATATGGGAGTCTCCCAATCATATCTAGTTGAAGTATCAAAAAATAACTCCGCAATAGATGCAACATGTCAAGCCGGCAACATGTTCGACGAATTTGAAAAGAATATGTTTCCCATCATGTACAGAATAAGTAGTGAAGCAATCTCCATATCGTTTTCTGAGCCATAATTATTTATCAATTCAGAGAATGCTTGTCTAATGTAACTACATCTAATCTATAGTCCAGATGTCAGTCCATTGTATAAGTCAAGATGTGGAAGTATACTAGCTAAACGGCCAAATTGCTTATATTCCTCGTCATATGGTTAGCTCTCTACATCTCCAATGCTTAAATCGGTAAGAATTGTAAAAATAAAGTGATCAAACTTAATTATCCAAAACTAAAGTGAAATGTATGAGTGGTCTTCCACCAACATGCGGCTAAAACACCACACAACTGAACATCTAAATTTAATAGATTATCAATACCTATTAAAGCAATTTACGGTTATTAGAAATTCTAAAAACAATTAAATAAATGAGGAGTGATTAAGTAAATATGTACTCAAGAAATCTCCAAATCCTATTTTCTGAAGAAAACTGTGAATAATGCCATCGACATCAACTGCTCGAATAGACCTATAAAGATGGATTACACCAGACCAAGAGTCACGGGTGTGCTCATGCTGAGCCTAATTTTAAATAGGATGAATAATCAATATATATTCTATAATTCTAACTAAAATGAAAATTTTAAAGTAGATGTCGTATAGAATCTTTGACGCACGTGCTGACGTTTACTTCATCTTGGGAAGTATATGAAAATTTATCAAATCCTTATCGACTCCTAAATTTTGATCGATATGGGATTCCAGAACCACGTCTGTTGTGTTTCTTGCCAACTGTCTTTTCCTAATAACAGTGCTTCGCCGACCTCCAAAAACTCCGATAGAGGCATTTTCTTCTTCCATCGGAACATTATTAGCACTTCTACTGCCATTGCCTCGGATACTCTTCCACACTCTTCTCGTATTTCATTTTAATTTATTTTTTTCTCTGCGCAAGTTGGGGAGAAGGAAAGTTTGGGGGAGAAGGAAGGAATGGGGATGGGTGAAGATAGGGTAATCGGCTTATTTATAGCCGACTACCCTTGCTTTCTTAGCCGGCTTCCTTAAAGCCGGTTAAGTGTACCGCATGGATTGCAATCCAAGGCCTCATGTGGCTTACAATCAAACATCCTTGGATTGCAATCCAAGCCTTTTGTCTTAGCCGACTAACTTTTAGCCAGCTAAGATACAGCACAAAGCCCTTCGTTGGGGGCTTTGACCTTTCTTCTAATAGGGGGTGATGGGGGTTGTAAACATCAAAATTGACGTCCACAACTCACCCCATTGGGAATGCTCTTAGGATACGATTTCAGACTTATTTTGGCATGTTGGATTTCACGTCATGTTAGACACATTTGATGATTCAAGAGGGGTCCATACAAAATGCTCTGTTTGAACAAACTATTGGAATTATTTTAATTCATCTTAAAACTTAAAGCCATATAATACATTTCCCTTGCTCCCAATTATTATAATCATTTATCATTTGAATTCAAATTCAAATACAAACGAGATATACCCCTTTCAGCAAACAATATAACTGTCAGCAGGGCGTTGCTCCAACACCCCCGCCTAGAGTGGTTGCCACCCCATGGACCCCCCTTCGTAGTTGTAATTTTGTCAAAAAACTTCTAATATCTATCAGTTTGCTAATGAACAAGCACAAAGAGCTTAGATGACTTGTTCTATATCTTGTGGAGAGATTTATGAGAGATATGTAGTGTTGTATTTGTATTCCGAACTACTAGTATGTAATAAAAATTGTCTTTCTAATTGCATTTTTTTAGCATTTCATAATTTATAAATAGTATAAATTCATTTAACTATATTAATTAAAAAATAAAAAAATAAAACAGTAACAAGAATAATTATTTATAACAAAACAATTATAATTCTCCTTTAAGAATGCCCCATTCATAACAGAAGGATGCATCACCTTTTTTGCGAACTGTCTCTTTTTCGTGCCCCTTTTCTATGCCCCTTTCCTATGCCCCTTTTGAGTGCCTCTTTCGTGTGGCAAACAAACAGTCCCTTAGGGGCAAAAATGAACTTATATATGTCAAAGAACATGATTACAAATGAAAACCTCCAACTTCCTAAGATATAATTTTGATATGAATATTTTTTTTAAGTTTTATGAATATTTTAATTTTTTTTTAAATTTAAAAATTTAAATACTTCTGAAATATTAAATAAACATTATTACTTCTTAATTATAAACAATTACTTATTAATCGTTAAAAATTAATTGCTAAATAGTAAATATTAAATAATCAATAAATAAATATTAGATAGTCATTATTAATTATTAATTATTGTTTATTAATAGTTATTTAATATATATTATTATTTATCAATTATTCAATAGTACTAATTATTAACTATATAAAATTAGTTATTAATTATTAGTAGTTATTTCTTAATTGTTTAAGAATAACTATTAATTATTAAGTATTAAATAATCCATATTAAATGTTAAATATTAATTTTTATTTATTAATTATCAATAGTAATTATTTAATATATGTTATAAATTATTAATCATTTAATAGTAATTAGTTGATTGAAATTATTAATTATTTATATTTAATAATAATTATTAAAGGATAATTATTAATTATTAATTATCAAAAATACATTATTATAATTACTTTATATTTATTATTTATTAATTATTGTAATGTTTTCAAACTACTAATTATAATAATTATTATGTATATATTATTAATTATTCATTACTAATTATTATATATTTAATATTAATTATTAAAATTTACTTATTAAAGATTAATTAATAATTATTTAATAGTAATGATTAGTTATTATAAATTAATTATTAAATATTACCCCTATATATTATTTGTTAATTATTAATTATGTAATATTTTCAACTTAATAAAAATAATAAGTATAACAAACGTTGAATAATATTAATTACAACTTGCGTAGAAAAATGTTGTAAAAAATCCCTTTTTAACAACATTTCTCATTCAAATATGTAAAAACTCTCTTTTTTTACACCACTTGTAGTTCAAACGTTGTAAAATACCTTTGTTACAACGTTTTGTATTTAAAAGCCCCAAAAGGATATTTTACAACGTTCATTTTAAAAACATTGTAATTTGAAGTTCTAAAAGGCATATTTACAATTTTTTAAAGGTTGTAAATTTAAAGTTGTAATATGGTATTTTTGTTGTAGTTATATATATGTTTATATATGGGCAATGATCATTTATACCTCATTCTTTACACCTCTTTTCTCCTTGGTTTCAAACACAATCTGACTTAAATAATATAGTGAGATGGCAAGAGAGAGAGAGTATATTATTTAAATCAGAATATGTAGTTGAAATCAGAGAGGAACAGAGGTGTCGCAGAAATGAGGTGTAGTCGATCATTGCCCTATAAATAAATAAATAGACAAATATACACACACCCACACACACACATATATATAGCATATCATAGCATTTGGTTTGGAATTCCTTATAATTTGACTCTTACCATCACGTTAATTCACGGGCATTTCTTTCTTTTATAGCTTCCCTCAACTAGAAGAGATTCATGATTAGACCATCCTTATGTATATTAAATAAATTATTCTTTGTTAGATAAATTTTTTATTGGTTAATATTCATGTATCAGGCCATTGGGCCAAACACAAATAAATCAGAATAACTCCTATTACCAATTGCCTAAATAATTTTACGATTATTGGAGTGATTTGGAACATAATGCCTCATAGCATTTCTTTTCTTAATCATCCACTCTATTTTTAGCTTGTTTATGTTGTTTTCTAAATCAAATTTAAATCTATTTATTGGTATAATGCTACATACTTCGATTAGTCTATATATTGTTGTTTAATTATTTATATTTAATAAGAACTTATTCCTATTTATTTTGGATAAATCAATATAATTAATTTAATATAAAATATAAATTTAAAATGTTATATTGGTGTTCTCATTTTTGAGACCTGCAATCATGCAACATTCTAATATTATGTTTTAGCACCTTATTTGCTTATATGATAAATTTTACCTTATGTAGTTATGAACTTTTTTATTCATTTGTTGACACATATGATGCATTTTGCCATGGATTTACTCGTAAGATTAACATATTTGACTATATGATCCTTGAATAAATTCCAGATTGTGTAGATTTTATAATTTAGTACACAATAATTATGCATAGATGATGCATGTCTCCACCACGCAAAAATCATTGTTTGTGTGATTTTAATACACATTGATTTTAAGTATTTTACTAAAAGATGGAAAGTGATAATTACTTTCTAAAAGAAGTTGGCGAGGATTGAACTATAAAATTCATTCAAAGATCGTCTACTTGATCAATGTGCATGACCATGAACAAGTTTTTCTTAAAGTGTTAAATCACTTAAAGCGAGGTCTGAAAGGTATGAATTTTAAATTGGTAGCATATTTTATGGGAATTTTTTTAATTTATACCAATTTTAGAAACTAATTTCAAATTTAGACCGGTTTTATAACTTATTACAAAAATCACCACTTTTTGCCATATCAGCGCCACTCATACTGGCGGCATTTCAAATGTCGCCAGTACATTTTCTTTTACAGAAAATGGTTTACGGCATTTGAGATGCCGCCAGTGTGCGGCATTTCAAATGCGCCCAGAAGATTTGGAACTGTTATCGGCCCCGCCCCTCCTTTTTCATTTCTTACTTTCTTATAGTAAAAAAAACAAAATACCCCAATCTCTAATTTCTGCCTAAACTACGAATTTTTGACTTTAAATTCAAGTTAGAAAACTTGATCGAAAGTCGATCTACTTGAGGAGCAACAACTACTTCATCTGCTTGAACTATTAAGGTATGTTTTTATTAACCCCAATTCAGTTTTGAGTTTCTATGAGTATATGTTGTTTGGTCATTTGTCAAAGTAGTAAAATTGTTAGTTAATTGAAATATAGAAAGGCTCCTAAGTGTGTACCAACAATTTGTTATTATGACGATGAATTGATTATTGATGAAGAAAGTCGTGGAAAATATGTTGGAGGATCTTTTAATCCAACAAAAGTTATTAAAGGTTGTAATTCGACGCTGTTGAAAAATCAATTTATAAAGCGACTAAGATAAAATCCGTTGAATTTGATATAGATTTAGTGTGTGATTGGCCTACAGATTCAGGATCAAACTGCATTAAAATAGTTGATGATGATGCTGAGTTTATATTTTCAGCAACATCAAAATCCATAGAGTTGTTTGTTGGGAAAAGTAGACGGATGCAAGTAGAAGAACCCGTACCATCACAAGTGGTTAACCAAGGAACTAAAGACTATTATAGAATGGTTGAGACAATAGACATTGGTCATAGAATTGCATCTCTGAGTTTCAGTAATCCACCTATGAAAGCAAATTACGATCAACAATAATTGTTTTTTGGATATCCGTCATGTATGAGTTATCAACAAGGCATTTATTATAATTATCCTTATCTAAGTCAAGGTAGCTTTACCCATATGCTTGGAAGGTGAAACATATTTTTAAAATTTTCATGTTGTATTTTAATGTGCGCTATGCATTAGTTGTAAGTTGTGTTGTTCTATATGCAGTTATATTCCACATCGACCAACACCGCAAAGTAGTGCTGGACCATCAAATTTTCATGTCTCCTTCTATGTATTCTACTCCATTCAAGTTATACCATATGACTCAGAGGTATTTGTTTAGTACATTTTCAATTTGTTAGGTCTTAGTTTTGATTTGTAGATTAAAATCAAACTTATTTATGAATTACATATTTCCTGCACATGATATTGCTACACAATCTAATATAGAAATATATCATGTGGACATAATAGCAAACGAAGCACATATTGTTATGGAAATGGACATGGATCTAGTTTAAGATGTACATGTCGATCCCCCCATTAATAGTAAAGATGTAGTGAATATGCTAGAGAATGACAGGTCTTGGATCGATAGTATGCAAGTGAACAATGATGCCCTAAACTATGATTTTGCAGTGGAAGACAATATTCCTGAAGATAGTAATAAGGTGGAAATAGAACTACCTTTAATGATGATCTATGAAATGCAGAAATAATGGCTATATGAATTGTTGTGAATCTTCAATTCAATAATGAGTAATTTTCAACCATCATCATTCAAAGTTGAGCGAACTATCCTTGGACGGAAGCAAAATTCTTACATTAGTTGGTATGATTTTTGAGACGGAAGCAATGAGTTATTTAAAGTTGGTATGGTTTTCGAGACGGAAGCAAAATTCTTACAGTAGTTGAGCGAATGGTCAATTCTACATGCAGTGTCTTTTAAACCTATAAAATCAAATAAAACCAAATACACCGCCATTTGCAATATAGATGCCAACTATCCTTGGAGAATTCATGCAATTGTGAACTGAAAAATTAACTCAAAACTTTATTCATAACAATCTATGAATAAACAATTATTATAAGTTATAACTATAAATGTAACACTAATGAAATATAATGAATCTTTGGAAATCACTGGTTTATGTGAGAGTGATACAACACATATACCCAATATTTAAATGCATTTTCATAAAGCAATACAACTAACAACAAGTATACACATCAAATATTATGAAACAATTGACGTGAAGGCATTGTCGGACTTTGAAAGTAGATCACATACTTATTCACCAGAGGAGTAGAAGTCTAGAATTGTTTGGATCTAACAAGGTGCATATTCAGTTGAGTTTCCACCACAGGATGTTGCCTCTTAATAGGAGGTCGCCATATTCAGCTGTCTAGGTTGCCTAGCCCTAAAGCCGAACCTGTATGAAATCGATGTAATTCAATTTGTATGATACATTTCCTGAGCATTACCCTCCCAAGTTCAAGGAGTGTGATTTTAACATCCATCATTCTGAAACCCGAAGATGGAACCCCAATGTACTCTAGCCACCTTAGAATTATCTTCCGACTACAAAGATGAGATCCTTTACCTTATATTATCTTACGTAAATAGAGCAGATATACAAAATGAAACACACCATTACAAATTTAGTTTAACAATTATTATTTTTACATGCCAAAGTCATGCCCATGAGAGGAAAATAATATAGCATAAATAAGTTATTAGTATCACACACCACATATGCAGATGCAGACATGAACGCTAGATACAGCAGAATTAGAACAACACAAATACAACACTTAAACCTCCAGATTCATCTTTGACATGCATTATTCAACCATCACAAAAGCAACCAGTCTAGGCCCATAAACTCAGCCTACCCGAATGAGTACCTGTGAGTTTATAGAGAAAACAAGAATAAAAGTACGGGTCAGACATAAAGTCTAGTATAAGTAACATACTACCCTAAATAAGAAAATAGAGATACCGCTCTGCTCATATGCAGGACAACTCCCCCTTTAAAATACCAATGCAATAAATTAACTAACTAACAATTAAACCTAATTCATTGGTTTGTTATTTAAATATCAAAGCCATACTGTGAAGCTAGCCACAACCGAAAGAAACCTCTTGGTTTATTCTACATAACAATGAACGTGTTTCGATATAACCAATATGCCCTATCCTTGACTACCTCTAAGGCCTTATGTACCTTTGCAACAAATATTTGTCATTGAAGTTCTACTATTCGACCGCCACTAAGGCCTTACAACAAATATGAACAAGGTGCCAAAGTTAATCCTCCGGCTGCAACTTAGGCCCTATGCTTATATATTATACACATTTACACTTATCTCTCGACGCTATTAAGGCCTTACGCATCGTCATTCTTGATTGCCACTCAGGCCTTATACCAACACTTTCATATTTCAGTTTCCACCCTAGGTCTTACACATACTTCTCTTATAGACTGCCACTTTTAGTCTCACCTTTTCTACCATTCCCTTGGTTGGCTCTTTAAGCTTTACACTAATGTTTTCAGTTTCGGTTGCCACAAAGGCTTTACACTCACACTTTTGGTTTCCCGGTCTTACACCTGTACTTTTATATTTTGGTTGCCACACATGCCTTACATTTATGATGTCAGTTCCTCGACTGTCACCTTAGACTTAGTGTTGTCTATCGAGCACTCTACCTAACAGTTCACTTTTAGGCTTTTCACTAGCTGCTTAATAGCTTGATGTCTCAACTAACCAGCTTTTGGTTGTTAATATTGCTTATTACATTATCATCAATGTATCTAGTTATAATCTCGGCCATCTTAAGCCTTAGCACCCATCATTGTTTTTGGAAGTCATTATTCCCACTTTACACTCTTTACCGAGAGTTACTTTACTTTTGGTAGTAACTACCCTCCCTCTCGTCTACGGAAGCCTGTTATAGTTCAGTTTCGATGAATTGTGAAATTATTTTTTAATATATCTAAAATCACCTCCTCTACTCATAATTCCTCCTCAACCATCGACCACCTTCAGTTTATCATTCTTAGCCTTAAACTTTACTTTTCCTAACATTTCTACTTAAGTCTTTGTACTTAAGGCTTTGATTTACTCAAGTATCGGTTCAGCCCTACCTCCTTTGGCACTTCCCTTCAGTACACGTCGGGTATCATTTTTGCACATAAGCCGCTAACTTTTCGCATATCAATTTCTGGTTCATTTGACTTGGTCCTTTCTGACCATTATTTAGTATTTTGCTGACAGATATAGGATAAAATGTGGATATGGCCATTTGACCCAATATTTATTACTTGTTTATATTGATATACCGTTCAACAACAATTGTTTGCCATTTGGCTCTCTATTACATTTATTTAACAATACTTATTTTCTTTTGAAACTGACTTAATTCATCCCCAGTTAATCATAGTAAATCATGATTTGTTTCTATGCAATTACTGAAGTTCCTCATTACTAACCATTTTCTAACCCATATGGCTTTTTATTAATTTATAACAATTCATTTACTTCTGGGAAAATCCTATAAACCCAAACCCATCTTTAAAAACACATTTCTATCATTATGCTAAATTTTAGATTTTCAAGATCTCAATGAGCGGAAATCATTTAATGTTAACTTGGCTATGAGAGATATAGATAAAAGAGGCATTAGGGTAGCACTCGGTAGATTCAATGCGGTGGAGGTGCAAAAAGTCATAGCGGGGATACAGCGAGGATATAGCGAGATATAGCGGATGACTCTAAAATAGCATATAAAACTAATAATTAATGTTTTTAAAAATATATAAATGGTAATTAAGTAAAAAATTAACATTCAATTGAATTATAATTGATACATAAATAATTTTAAATAAAAACATGTGCGGATATACTTTAAATAAAGTAAAACTATTATGTAACATAATTGAATTTAGTATAATATTAGAGTATTTTCATTTCTGAAAATATATTAGAAATTCAATTAAATAAATTAATTTCATAATTTTTATAATGTATAATGTCATTTTTCAATTCATTTCTTTTATAGAAGATATAGCGGAAATAACGCAATATAGCGGGAATAGCGGGATATAGTGGAAATAGCGGGGCTTAAAGCGGAAATGCTATATTTGGGGCTATATGGAAAAATCGTAGTGGTAGAAATCTGCTTTGAGATATAGTAGGGTTATAGCGGGGCATTAACTGCATAGGGGTATATATTACTCGCATATATTCTTTAGTTGATGGAGTCTCTAGTTCCCTTAGCTTTAATCTTTCCTCTTTCTTCTTGTTGTTGTTTAGGCTACCAACATTATCTAAGAGCTCAAGTGTAACGATCCGATATTTTGGACCATTCGCATCCATTATAAGTGTATAGGTAGACACTCATGCCGGGGTTGAATTGCTCAAAATACCGCGTTGTTAATTTAAATTTGGCAAAACTGAACATATACAATAAATAAATATAATCACAGATCACAGACACAGAGTAATAATTGCAGCGGAAATAAAAGAGATAGTAGTTCATGAAGCTACTATATGAATATATAAGATACATCAGAGTTTACAACAGAAGAGTAATACGATACTTCAGATACAAATCAGAATACATCACTGGAATCATCGAATACTGGAAGAAGAATAGATGGCTGGATCTTCAAGCAAAGCTCTAACTTCAAAGGTGAGTCTCGAACACTGGTACACTCAGTCTGACCCGACCGTAAAGCAAAACACAAAACACTCGAGTCAGGATTAACATTCTTATATCAATAAATCCAACTCAAGTGAAATAGCAATTGAAATACAAGTAACTCAAAGGATGTTGGAATAACCATCCTTTAAAGAATCTGTTAAACTATCTACTAGGTAGTAATGTATGCTAAGTAGATAATGTCTATCAGTAATATAAAGATATCAAAATAGTGTTAAGTCATGGCCCATTCCACCCTTAACACATTTTAATTCCCAAAAGCATATACAAGACCGTAGTTTCCCCAAAACCGGAAGTCACCAGAGGGCAATCCATATACTAAAGGTACAAACCAAAATCGTAGTGGTCGCGTATACAGGAATACAAGTATGACAAGGCACATGAGGCAATACCCAAGGTAGTGACACTACCGTTTGCCTGATCCGGACTGGTGAGAATGCATCGCCGCAGCGACCGCAACACCGTGAAACAACACTCCCAAAATCAAGGGTGCACCAATCGACAACAAGTAATGAGTAGTTCGAAGAAGTGTGTTCACTTGAGGTAGCTGACCTCCATTGGCCCGGCACGGCTCCTGTTTTAGTCATTTCCAATTTGACACAAGTGTCAAGGCTATCCATTATCATTCTCTTTCTTCAGTCATCACGTACATCATTCCAACCACTTCGTTCGGGATCAACACTCCGCGAATGGTTATTAAAGTGGTTTTCGGTTTAGACAGAGAGTATGTCCATAACCGATTCCGGTCTCTTTAATAACTTCCGTAATTATTACACTGATTGGTCGTTTAATATATTTCAAAACCAAATCAAATTCAATTTCAAATAGAATTCGTAAATCAACATTTCATTTGTCTTTCAAAACCAATTTCCGTACTTTACGTTTCAAAACTTCCAAATTACCATTTCAAAATCTTAAAATTCAATTTCAATTTTTATTTAAAACAATTCAAATATTGATTCAGGTTCGCATATAAGTTTCATTTCGAGAATCATTTAAATTAATTTAATTCAACATTCAAATCAATTTAAATTCATTTATCTATTTCATTCAATATTCGTTAAGTAAATTTGTCATTCAAAACAATTTCTATTAAATTTCCAATTCATTAAATCCATTATTTAAATTCAACTTCCTTATTTCAAAACATACAATTTGAATTAAATTAAATTCATCAAATCAAATTCTTTAAATTTCAAGTCTTACATTTATTTCAATAAATCACATTTTATTTCTTGTTAAAGAAATTCAATTTCACTTATTTACTTACTTAAATAATTTTTCAAACTTAATTAATAAAGAAACTCAATTTCAATTATTTACGAAGTAAAATTCACTTATTCAAAAGTTCAATTTTACTTATTAAAGAATTCAATTCAATTCAATCATTAAATAATTCAAAACTTAATTATTAAATAATTTCAAAGTTTAATAATTTCAAACCTAATTATAATTTCAAACTTAATTTTTTAAATCATTTCAAACTTAATTCAAGGAGAAATTCCAAATTTAATTGTCAAATAATTAATTTCAAAATAACGATCTTTCAACAACTACTATGTCAATATTTGTTTCAGATTTTATATATTAACATTTCCTTTTATTAAAAATTCAAATTCCAGCTTCATTTCAAAACATATTATTTATTCAAATAAAATCTTCATTTTATTTTTAAATCAAATTATTGACCAATCGGGTTTTATTTAATTCTCTATCCTAGGTCAAGTTCATTTGGGTATTTATCATTTCAACCCGATTCCAATTCAATTCAAAATCAAAGCATAGCAAAGGGAACTTGCAGTGTGATAACTGGGATGGTGTCAAAGTAAATAAACAAGCAATAACAACAACCAATATCAATCCAATAATCAATTCAAATAATCCCGAAATAATGTACTAATTCACATTGTTGTTTGTTCAAATTAATATAATTATTTCTAGAATCCACACTATCATTTCATCCAGATTAAAGATTATTCCACTAATTATTTATACGGTTTTACACTTGTCATTCAATTACAATTTTATACTACAACAATTAATCCAATATACGTTCAATGGTTCAAAGTGTAATTATCACTATTTTACATGTCAATTAATTTAACAAATAAAAGGGGTGATATTCAACTAATCAAATTCAACGTATATGTCAATTCAAATTTTTTATTATCCTACGTCAAATTTACTTGCATAATGTTTATCACTTTATACATTACAATTTTAACGTCCAGTTGTAAACATCAAACAATCAGTCATTTAACAATCAAACTGGATTATCATTGCATATATAACAGATATTGGTGTCAGATGTCACAGGTGAACTGATACAGGTAATAACATATATAACAGTGTAAATATCTAACAGCAGCATATTTCAATTGTCGTTTCAATTGAAATCAAATTTAATAAATAAAAGAACGTTAATCGTGAGTGAGTGCTCACCTTTCGAGGTTAGAGAGATCTGACAAAGGAATGAGCTACGAATTCCAAAGCAACACTAGATGGATACGACTTCGACGATCAAAATAAGGCTAAAAGATAAGGAATAGACGAAACCAAATCAGGACGGAATTAATGAAGATAAATTGGAATAACTGAACTGATATACAACTATATATAAAATCATATTTTATATTAAATATATATACTTAAAATCCATTGTTTTAAACTAAACTCAAATGTTAAAGTCGAGTACATATATAAAATAAATTTTTGATAAACTAACATACCATACCCTAGTATAAAATGTTTATACGACTGAAGTATAACTTTGATGTCTTATAACTAAATATACAAAATATAGAACTGTTATATAAAAGTATACTTATCCATATCAACCGTTATCTATACTTATGTATAAAATCTAACATAAAATATACATAGATATAACTTACATATAAAAAATTCTAAACACGTATAAAAGTACAGTTTATATACATCCTATTTAAAGGCTGTACAACACATCCTATACTTAGGTATAAACCTGTATATACCAACATATGAACAATTGTATACTCGAATAAATAGAACTATATATATATAACAAACACTTAAAATATTAACAACAGTTGTATTCAAGTACACATCATAACCACTATCATGTTACTACATGACTAGTGAACTAATATAAGGAATCTTATAAACTTTATATGTATATATGTAACAACAGTAACTCCACTACCAATTTTACTTTATAATATACGAAACAATTTGTTTTAACTTTTTCTCAGTTATACCTCATATATATGTATATATATACACATGAACAAGCTTAAAACAGAAATATATATACACTTTAGCACTCGAAAAGAATAAAAGCTTCAGCTACTAAATATAGATTCACATACGTATAAAACTACTATATATACGACCTATATATAACTTATGATCTGCAAACTACTTTATATAGCTAACATATATATGCAGCCTCTGATCTGATACATACAACAACAATCTTAAAACAAAAAAACAAAAAATGTATATAATACTATAACCGTTTAACAAGTTTCAAATACTTAAAATCATATTGAAAAGAAAAGAAATCAAAGCACATATACTTGCAGATCTAAGCCAATGCAAAACTTGTATATAGCTACATAACATATATGCATATATATCATTATTCATAAAACAAAATAACTTATATACATATAAATCTTAAAAACAGAACAATGGGAGCTAATATATATATAAACCTCATATAGTATATATACACTTACCCACGCATACAAATTCAGAGAGAGAAAAAAAAGAGTTATGGTGGTTCGGCAATGTTCAACTAGAAGCGGACCCTTATAAGCAGCGATGGTGTAGTCAGAGTTAGAGGGTAGGGAAGCAGGGTCGGACGAGAACACAGCAGTGGAGTCAAAGAAGGACGGGGTAGAGTTAGAGCAGGACGCAGCAGCGATTTGATGGAGTCGGAGTTGGAGGAAGGGGCGGCAGCGGAATTCGAGCAGCAGGGATTTGACGGGGCGGTAGTAATTTAATGGGGTGGAGGCGAATTTCTTTCGAATATGGAAATAAGGTGCATGTCACGACAAACAAAAGAGAAATATGGGTAAAGAAAATGAACAGCTGCAAAATGAAAGTGAACGCAACATGAACCACCAAAACAAATTTGACATTGGAAAACCAAAAGGCCAAAAGTTGGAATTACAACAGCTTGATATTTATTATCTCGGAATACAAAATGCAAATGACCATTGGTTTAAACGGTAGAATTGAATGGAAAAAGAGGACCAAACAAAACTCAATACAGTTACCGATATGGTTGAAGTCTTCGAGATTTTGTCGTATACCGGACTTCGAAACACAGACTGAATACACCGTAGAGATCCGTACGACGCGACGATCAAAATGGTATACAGATATCAATGGTACGATCATCCTATCAAAAGTCAATATTCGTTGCTGCTAATTTGTCAAAAATAAGATGAACGGAGCAATAGAAATCAATATTTGAAAAAGTGAAAGATGACGTCTTACTCATAAGATGGTTTAGAATTTTTCTATGTAAAAATATTTAGGTTCCAAAAACATTTTATTTTCATCGCTTTTTTAACTGATTAAATTGAAGTAAATTTACGCAAGAAATAAACTTTCATATTTTCGGACGAAAATTTACCAATTGCTATGTTTAACTAGACGCATTCCAAATATCAAATTTATATTTCAAAATTTTATCATTTAAAATTTCGCAAAATTTCAATTAATAACATTATTAAAAACCGGTTAAATTTACGGGTTGTTACATCAAGCTTTCCTTTATAGTTTGCATGAGTAGTAAATAGTATAGCACTGATGAACGAGATTTGTATTATTTACTTTTATAGGCTTCCGGCACACCATTACCTCTCTTGCCAATATAAATTAGTTAGCTCTAACTATTGTATCTAATTACTCATTCATCTTAGATTTTCAAATAGGATTTTCCTAATATCACTTGATTGTCCCAAGCATAATAAGTGAATAAAACATCTCACAAATATTTACTCCTTTGCACTATTTTAATTTCTTCATCCTCGTAATCAATTAACTATTAATTTATAGGGTGTTGTAGTGATTCTCAATAACATTATTTCGCCCAAATGTACATTCTGAGACTGGAGAGATCTACCCTGATATACTTAAAAGGCCTGGAATAGTGCATAGAATTTAAAATCTATTTATTGAGCAATATTTTCTTGATTGCATTTCCTTAAACTTACAGCCTTCTCCACTATGATTCAGGTTGTTTCTTGAGATCAAAACATCTAAGACATATAAATTTATGGAAAATAGTATATAGAACATTATTTCATGCCAAAGAATTGTAGATTGCACATTTATTTACATTATGCAGAAAACTGCATGGTACTGTAAGCCAAACACTGTTCTTACTATTCTTATCAAGAAAAACAATGGATTCTTAACAAGTACGGCCGTATAGTTCTTTGTGAATAACAATCATACTATTTTTAGTGGAGTTCATTAGGTGACAAAACTACTTCACTGAAGGACATATTCTAGACAATGTTAAAATAAGTACATTAAATTTCAATTCGTATAAATTTTACTATTGTGGTACAAGTTTCGATTCTTTTCTTCTTTATATTGCATATAATGTTCATAAAATATCAACCTAAGTGATACTAAAATGGAGAAAAATGGATATCACCTCCAAATGGTTATGTCATGATTTGCTCAATTGTTTGCTAGTTGACAAATATTTTTAAAAATCATTATAAAAATAAAGCTTTATCGTCATGGTCAAAAAAAGTAAAAAAAACTTCTAACTTAGAGATTATATGTTTAAAATAATACAAATAAGAAACTTTATCAAGATTTATGGAAAAAAAACTCCATTGCATAGTATGAGTTCGCCCTAGTCCTAGAGTATTATAATGAGCCTGGAACCACAAGAGAGAGCACTAGTCACATGAGTTGAAGTACTCACACACTAGCATTAAAGGTTTGAACTGAGAAGGTTTAACACTATTTTTAGGTTATTGGAGTTTGGGGAAGAGAACGTCTTTGGTATTAATGCAAAGCGTTTAAACCACAAAGCAATGCGTCATGTTTTTAGGATTGTTAGTGCTATTTAGCACTAAATTAAATAATATAAGAGATTTTTATCCCTTTAGATAGATTTCTATTGTTAAGTTGATTTCGGATTACCATTAGGTTTTAGTTTGCATGAAAACTAGTGATTGTGATTAACAAACTTGCACTCTCTTATAAAATCTACATTGGATAAATTTGCTATAACTATGACTATCTATTGTCAATTGATTTTCTTAGCTTCTAATTTTTAGAAATTATATACTAGTTTATTTTGTATCCTAAAATTCTAAAAGTTATTTAGTACATAAATCAAATAAACTTTTTAAATATTTTATTACTTAGTTCATGGTTTAGTATTTAAAAATTACTAATGCTAGTATAAATGAAAAATAACGTAAAAAATTAATATTTTTACCATTTTATTTTAGTCACGATACTTCGAAGAACATTTTCAAATACACCCACCGACACACACTACTTGCGTACAATTTAATCAAGTAAACAGTTATTAGTACTATATGCAAAATTAGGAGTTGATTATTTGAAATTATAATATATTTCAATAAATATTTTACACGTATACATCACCTCTTCCAATGCACTTATTAAACAAATCTTAGGATGTCAACAACTAACATTGTACTTTTGAACTTCGAATTATTACCTCGTTCCTTTTGGATGGGGTGTTGATTGTATTAATCATTGTCTTTCAATTAGGGAGTGCCTATATTTTGTATTTTGAAATTTTATTTTCACGCATTTAGTTTCCATTTTTGTACTATTTTTTTCATTTACATAGGGTATTGTTATTGAAACTCTGGTTTTGAATATGGAGGGGCAAAATTTTATGATCACTCGATGCAAAATTAATTTGCTATAGGGGGTACACATCCTATTGATAAATCTCTTTTGCCCTTAGTTAAAACATTAAAACCCTAAACACTTTCATTTACTCTCTCCTTCTTCCTTTTTTAAAAGAAAATAACAGTGGAAACAAAAAATTCATCCCGATCTTCACAACCAGATCCACACTTTGTTGAGAATCTAATGGAAAGGTGATTTCTAAACACAATTTATCGCATGTTTTTTAACTGCGGTAAAAGTTTGGGTTTAAAATTAATGTGTTGAATGCTTTTTTGAGTAAGAATCAATCCTGTCTCTTTCTCATTTGCAATTCCTTTTGGAAATGCGTTTGAATTCTTCATTATTTGATTAACGATTTTGGATTAAAAGTCAATGCTGATTGAGGGAAAACGGGGGTAACTTAAAAATAGCAATTAAACCAATTTGATTGTAATTTTATAAGGGACCGAGTTTGCCTCATAGTAGAAAAAATTATTTAGGAAAAGGCCCACTCATATCCAAAAGTGGAGTGTCAATAACAATAGCTCTTACATATTGGCATACTTTTTGTACTAGTTATTTTACCTTGCAAACATAAAGCATAAAATTATTTTATTTTGTATGCATGGAGTGCATATTGTTTGCAGGCAAGTAAAAAGAACTATCCTTTGTAAGGAAAAAATATTAAAATATGGATATCAACATAAGGAGAGAAACGATAAACTATTAGAGACTTTAAAGTAAAAGTAACCAAACAGAATTAATATAAAGCAAAGTAAGTGCTCTAGTTTTACTACTATTCAATAGACATATGTGCAATAAAAAATATTTTATTCAATTTTGTTAAATAATATATTTTTTCAAAATTTAATTTAATTAAGGTTAGAGTAATAACTAGAACACATGATTAGTTTATTTAGCAAAATTGTTGTCCTATCTTAAAGTATAAAAACTTGAATATATGTTATTTAAGTACAACCTATAAAATTAATGACCAAAATTAATTTGTGCTATTCCTTATTATATATATTATGGTAAATAATTTATTTAGTGTTATAATTACTGTATAAATTATGATGGAAAATCTCAAAGAATCTTCGGTATCATTAAATATTATTTACCAACTAACATACATTCTAATAGCCTTCACAATATTATCAACATTCATTTAAACCTTTAAGAAATCATAATTCTTATTAAAAAAATAATTCAGAGGTACTAAAATATATTTAGTACATTGTACTAAATTAAGATTAAATGAAAAAGTAGAAGTCATCCAATGAGTTCATTCACCCAAAAAAATAGAGAGGATGAACCTACTTATAAGATGGATATGATTAAAATGTGAAAAAATTAATTATTCATAAAATGAAAGATCTTAAAAATAGTTAAATGTATGCACTATCACTATTATATATATTGTTTAGTGGTTCATTAGTTCAGTTTCTCCTTATACTAAAAATGGTTTTCAATAATTTTTCAAAAGCTTTTATTTTTACTTTGGTCTTAATGGAGCTTATCATATCATCATCAATTGTTGCATCCCCATCTTCTCCAAAATATGCTCGTAAGTTTTCATTTTAATTATTTTGTATATTATACATATATTATAACATGTATAAGGGAGTATTCGCTATAACAAAGAGATTTAACTTGTCATAACACTAAGTTGACAAACTTACGCTTGATATTTACCAATTACTTTGTGGAAATACCAAGAGAAAGCTTGGCAATTTATGTGCTTTAGCATATTTAAATATCTACGGTATAACAGATGACATACATGTATATGTATATGTATATGTGTATAGGTGTATGCAACACGAAATTCTTGTACATTATTTGACATTTCTCCAAATAATAATTTGTAGGTGTTGTAAGAACAAACTGTAAAATTTCACCATTTTGTGAAGATAGTTCATGTCTGAGAAGGTGTACACAAGAAAAGAAGAAAAGGGATGGTCACTGCTACATTATTGGGATGACAAAGCAATGTTGTTGTACTGTTATAGTATATGAAGATCCGCCTCCGCAACCAAAATAAATAAATGTGTAAGCATGGTGGAAACAAAACCACATGTACCTTAATACATTATTAATAATTGCAAGTTCCATTGGACTTTGTTATTCCAAACCAATTGGACTATTACTATGATTGCAAATGAATAATACTTAATTTCAGTAAAAGAAGAATATGTTTTGATAAGTGTACTTAAAGAAATACCTAAGTCAGTACCTTATATTATTCTGTGATCATTCAAATCATTGGCTCCCATTTTTCGCATATCAAAAATTTTGTTGTTAACCTCAACTACGAAGGGAAAAACTAAGATAAAATTCTAAAATGAAATTGCACAAAAATCCTACCGAGTTCGCCCATTGCTTAAGAAGAGTTTGTAATCCTACCAAGTTCTCAAATTTGTAATTGTAAGATTTAGTACTATAGTGAACTATTAATCGTTAAAATGATACACTATGTCCAATTTAAATCTCAGATTTATTCAACGTGTATGATACCATACTCAAAAAAATGCATACTTCAAATCAATTGAGAATACATTGATTAGAACAAGAGAAAGGAAAAGGGGGCACCCATGACTAGAGGTAGAATAAGTGCTGGCAAATACAAAATTGATGAATTAGAAAATGTATCTCGAAGATGAGAAAACTTAAAATTTACTTGGGTTAAATGGGCTAGTTTTAATGATTTAGATCCCTTTAAGCCATGGCATAACTAGTTTAAATGGTTTAGCCTAACAAACCTATTCAAATAATTGGGTTCGACCCAACCTAGTTTGTTACTAGGCAACTAAGTCGAGTACATTTTTGACAGGGCGGGATAAAGCAATAAAAAAATACCTTGATTCTTAAAAAGTCAGCGTAGATACATAAGAATAAAGGTAGAAACGGATATTACAATTGCATCAAAAATAAATATTAATGTATTTAAATAATCAAAGACGAGATTGTCATAATAACTTGGCTAAATTAAACAATAGAAGATGAAAATTATTTTACAATTTATTTTACGATACTACTTCAAAATGTGATCAAAAATGAATATCTTCAATTGCCTTTATCAAAAATTGTTGTAAAAGATTTTTATGACCAAATTTTCATATAATCTGATAAAGAGAATTTATGTAACATTTGTTTAAATAATTTTCGAAAACTACTTTTAACAAGGTTTACTATTCTTTGAATTATAGTATATTTCAAACATTTATATAGTTGTATTGAATTTTTAAAATCTAACAATGTTTTTTAATATTGTAAATTTATTGCACTAATACATTTGACGTGCTTTAGACTCATTATTTAAGAATAAAAATTTAAAAAAATATATTTTTTTATGTCACAAATTTACATAATGGTATTGCCGTTCACAATATAGATGATGTACATTTAATAATGTTAAAGATATTGAGTTTACCAATGTGTAATTAATGTTGTTAGTTCAAATATTCCAAAAATGATTTCATGATATTTTTTAATATTTTTCTTTCAATAATATCTATCCAAATATCTATTAAACTTAATATTCATTCAACATATTCATGTTTCAAATGCACTAACATCATCAATCTGTGTTTATAAATATCCATGTTAAATATCACATGCTACCCATACTGTTTACTTATTCCATCTTAATTAATTATGCCTTATAAAATAAACTATGAGTGTTACAGTTGTTGTAATCATCGTTTTTACCACTAGTTTAATCACAACAATTGTTGATGGTTATAAAGCTTTGAACGTCCATGATAATATAATATGTTTTAGATTTTATAATTTTAAATATTATTAGTTTTCCACATTTTTGAAATTTGCGAAGTATTTTGTTAAATTTTAGGTCTTAAGGTTTCCAATTTTTAGTTTTTTTTAATATTTGAACTTTTGAATTTAAGTAAATTCCTATTTTATTTCCAAAAATAAAAATTATAAGGAAAACAAAAGGAACATATTGTTTAATTGGTTTTCGAAGATTTGTATCTTTATCGTTTAACGTTCTTTTATCTTCCTAAATTATTTTGTATTTATGAAGTGTTATCTTGTATTTTTCACAAGCGACACTTTAGTGATATTGGACAACGAAATAATAAATGAATTTTTGTTAGACTCAAGGACGATCGAGTACAAAGAGCAAGTATGGGAAACAAGAGAAAAATGACTACATCCATGGATTGGTGCTGATCCATGAATGGATTGGCACTAATCCATCATTTGTCACTTTTCCTCCATCTCTTGGTGAATAAAGGATGTAATAAGGAAAAAGAGAAGGCAAAGAGATGTGGCTAAGTCTATGGATTTATACTAACTCATAGATTCCCCTCATAAAGACAATATCGTGTAAATACATGATGGAATAAGCTTAGAAGCATCAAGGGAAGATTAGATAGAGGAATGAAGCAACAATACTCGAGGAAATTAAAAGAAAACACGAGGTAATTATGAAGTTCAGCGATCAGTAGCAACCCATCAATATTTTAGGAAAGATATGGTCTTTCTCCTTTTTTTGGATCTAACTATTTGAAAGCTCTATCGTGATCTGATGCTTCAATTACCGATCTTTGATAGATATTCTGGATTGTACTTGTAATTCCTCCAGATCTTGTGTGAACGAAGTAATGAAAATCATTTGAAGTTGACGTAGGCATAGCCAAACCACTATAAAACCTTATGTCTCTTGCTTTCCTACTTTCTTCTTTATGTTTCATTACTTTTCTATCAGGTTACTGCTATATAATCAGATCCTACAAATTAGATTTAATATATGTATAAAGACAGTTGGTTATGGTTGTTGGACCAATTTTTCGACTAACATGAAGGTTTTAAACTTATTACATTTTAAAAAAAATATCCAAATTGTTTATTTTCAAGTTTTTGGTTCAAAGATTACAACTTTGTGAACTCAAATTCTGTAAAAATAATAACTAATTTATAAAAAATTGAATATTTCCGAATCTTTAATTTTTTTTCTAAATGTTAATCATTTCCAAAAATTTTATACTTTTAAAATTTCTTTGACTTATAGTTTGCTATTTTTATATTTTGTTTTAAAATAATAATAATAATACTATACCTTTTTCATTATTTTAGTTATTTTTGAACTTTTTTCATTTATAAATTAGGATATGCAATATTGAACGTAGAACATAAATGATGATTTAGAATTTTAGAAAACAAGTTTGGCCTACTAATGGATATCAATGTGAATGAAATTTCAAGATATAAATACATATTCTACGGGGTGTACAAATATATACTTTTAAACTATGTAAATATGAGATTAAATTAATTCGGAGATTTTCTGTTAGGTTCCTGTTAAGTTAAATTGTTCAAACATCCCTCGTAACATTGTACAAAAAACTAAGTCGTTGTTTTAAGTTTACTATATAACATGCAATGTTATGTATACATTATTTAAATAAACAAAATCCTAAATATCGTTTAGTCGAAAATTCAAAATGAAATTAGATATTCCCACTATTTTTGTAAGATCCATATATTTTAAAAATTAGTCAATGTTGCTTTAATGTACGTGGATGCAAATAATTTTACATGTTCCATTGAACGAACACTAATAAATTAAGGAAAATTATTACGCCTACTCTTTATAATATAAATGTAATTATTACAACTACGGTAATTAAATAGAGTAGAAAATAAGGATTGTTATTTTAGATCAAATATTTAACAAAATAAGGTTATAAATAATTGGTAAGAAACTACAATTTTGATTTGTTGGAAATTAATCATGATTTTGTTTACACAAAAATGTTAGCTTTAATTAATTACCTTTTTGGAAAAATGAAATTGGAAAAATGAAATTGGAAAAATGAATTTAAATTATTTGTTATTGTTTTCTAAAATTATAATACCTTGTCATCAAAAGAATTATATGGAGAAACTACGAATATTGTGGAGTGTTCTAATAAGTTTCAATCATGGGATAGAACATATATCTACCATCAATTTCATATGTGTACTAGTATAAGAGTTCTGTAATGTCTTAGCTTGTTATCAAGTAAAAAAGAAGAAGAAAAGTTATAATAAAGTTTCAAGTATCCTCATTACCAAAATTTGTCTCCAAGTTTCTTTCCAATTCTAGTTTACTTTCTCTTCCTCTTCTAAAATTCTTAATAGTCGTATCAAAGTCGGGTTCATAGTCAAATGAATACGACAAGTGAAACGAGTCACATAAATTAATTATATAAGGGATGTTTATTTGAAAGGTAACCAAGAAAAGGCTTCCCAAAAGAATCCACTACAAGAGCTAATAGCACTAATTCATACAGATATACGTGGCCCAATAAATCTGTGCTCACTTTGAAAAGTAATTATTTTACCTTTTCTATTGATGATTTTAGTAGAAAAAAGATTGGCTTATTTCCTTAAACCAAACAACAAAAAAGGGTGTTGGTAGCATCCAGAAAATGCAATGAAAGCCTATAGTAGTGTTTTAGTAAATGTCATTCTAAAAGGTGCAACTAAAAGTTCAGAAATTTCTATTACGTTTCCATAAACGCTATCATAAAACCAACATACTGAGTGTTTTTTGCGCGTAATAGAAAACTTCTTAACTAACATTCAATAAACGCTACTAATGACTGTGATTGCATTTTTAAAACGATCTGTATAATTTTTATAGCATTTGATAAACGCTACCAAAATTTGTTGATTATGTCATTGTACTTTTTACACGCTACTTTTCCCTGTTGGTTTCTTATTTAGTTTCTGCTGAATTTTGTTCATACCATATGTTATATAGTAGTAATTAACAATTTTTGGCATAAAAATAGTATCAATTAAGTAGTTATAATACTCAAACAACTGACAAAATAGATTAATCACATAACAAAATACGATATCCATAACCATTTCGATACAAAATTCTTTAGATAAAATAGGCAAGTTCACATAAAGTCCTTGAACATTGAGAGACATAAGTTTAAGCTACTAACGAAATGTTATAATATAAATGACAACTGGAGCCTTGTACCATTCTTTTGCTGCAGCCGGTCTTTTCTTCGAAAACGCTTAGCTACCAGTGGAACATCTAATGTTATTTCCATTTGAGACACCAATTGGCCATTCATTGGTAATAACCAGTTAAAGTCCCAACAAAGTATGTTTCATAAAGTAGCTCGAAACAAGATAAAAACAACAAAACGATGTTGTAATTAGAAAGTGTTGACCGACATTTTTGCCAAGCAGATTTTCAACTAGAATCAGAATGTCAAGATGAATATGAAACAATTCATGGACTTGGAAACATATTTAGAAAAGCAATAAAATTGATCTCAAGAAGTTTTAAGTGGGTTTGAGCTAACTAGACCTCTCGATACTGAGAGGAACCTCTTTTTACCGAGAGAAAATTTCTCCACTTGGGACCCCTCAAACTCCTTGCGCTTTGTGTACTACTTCAAACAGTCATCATGGAGTAATTTTCATAAAGAACAGATGAGCAATTCTAAGGATTTATAGAGAAAAAAAGTAAAGAAAGCAGAAAAGGACAAGCAATATCAAAGAAATTATCAAAAACAATTCAATCTTTAAGAAAAAGTGTTTGGAACGTAGTGGATCAAAGACAAGAAGTAGAATGGAAGAAGAAGATGAAAACTTCCACTGAGAGGAACCTCTCAGCATCGAGAGGTTTCAATTGATGATTGGGCCGGCTACTTCTCTCCTACACCTTTGGACTAGCATACAGACCTTGCACTTTGTGGGCCTCTGACTATACTAGCAAATTCTCATATAAATACAAACCATATAACAACTAGGAAAGAAATTTTGGGTACTTATTCTTCTTTATCTTCTATCTCTTCCATTAGAGTCTCAAAGGAAACTATTATAAGATGTTCTAGGCTTTAGATCAGTAAATCTCTTTACTAATGAGTATAAAATCTATAATCGATAACATATAATATGGACGTAGGCCATAAATTGTTGAACCACCATAAAATTCTTATGTCTCATTTAAATTTCTAATAGTATTTGCTAGATTTCACTATTTCAACAGGTTTTTGGGTGTTATGCCACCTTAGGTATCAACATTTAAGTGCTTTCACTGAAAAAAAGTCTTGGATCTGAAGTTTGGAGAAGATGAAAAGGCCTAACACCAGATATAGGATTGGTGGGAGTCAACCAGAGCATCAGAGCAGCCAGATGGTGGTCTCAAATTCTAATAATTCCATTTATGTGACCAAAGAGGAGATGGAGAGAATGATGAAAGAAATGCAAGATGGAATAATGGCTCAACAACATGAGATATTAGATGGATTTTTCCAAAGGATGGGACAACATGGAACAACCGGAGTTACTCGAATTCAGAACCAAGGACCAAGAATTAATACAAGAGCATATGGAATTGGAGCAGACAAAACTGGAATAATGCCCCCACGACCAGCACCTGTCAGTACCTGATAAGTTAGGTATATGCCCTGGGGGCAATTATGCAATTTGTTAAATATATCTAACTCAATAACCAATCTTTTTCGAAGTCAAAGGTATTTTTTCATTGTATACTTGATATAATGTGGTCATATTAATTAATTAGTTTAATCAGAATATATTTTATAGAAAATTCATAAATGGTATGTTTTGTGATAGTAGTTACAACATATTGTAACCGTGAGTAATTTATAACAATAAAAGTAAATATACCATTTTAAACGTTCTTAGTTAAGATGCATCGAGGTTGGATATCGTAGTAGCGCTCTCCAAAAGTTGGGCGGTGTATTACTCATGGTTGCTTGGGGCGCCTAGAGGTTACATATGTTGATAGTTATTATATAACTATGAAATGACCCACTCGATGGTTTTTTGTTGTTTAATATAACTAAGGTCAAAAAAATATTGATGTGACTAATTTACACAATTCTCTCAACTTGAGAATACAATGGATCATCAATATGAAAGCCCCACTTTGATTGTAGTCAAATCATGGCATGGCGTTCCATCGAGTGACTATAGTTGGATCGAGTGGAAGTATTGGAAGTGAAGCAGTATTCAAGATAGGATTTGTCACCTCAGTTATATGAGGTAAGTATCACGGTCAACTCAAGTCAACTCAAAGTCAAAGTCTCTGGCCATAGCATTTCTATTAATAATAATTGTTATTATTGAACCAAAGACTTTGTGTTTGGACTATAGAGTTAAATATGGATGATATTGGAATTTTAACAGTTACCAAATTCCATAAGTCCAAAGTGATATAGTTTTGACGAGGAGAATTGGTGTATATAAATGTCATAGCCGGGTAATGCTTAATAAAGTGAAATTGGATTTTATTAAAACTAAATAAGCGATAAATTTGGCAAAAATGTCACACTACCTATTAAGTGACATGTGAACGTTAACATTTGAATAGTTTGATGTTAATCGATGACCGAATTTATATCCACGAATCACACAATTGAAATGATAAATTCTCTTTAGACCAAATGATTTAATTAGTTTATAGTTGCTATAAATTAATTAAATTAATTAATATTTATGAAATATTAATTATAACATTTGAATATGAGTTAAGGAATAAATATTTTTGTGTATATTTATAATATTTATAAATGTATCGATCAATATGAGATAACGATAAAGAAATTAAATTGCATTTAATTAAATATATTTATTCGTTCTTAAATGGGATATTAGCCTATAAAGTTAAAGGAAAAATTTGGCAACAACTATGTGATATAGGGTTTGGCCAAAATAGAGTATTAGGGTATGTGATGGATGGCGAAGATCTGGTGAGAAAATGTAAGTGGTGTGACCCACCTTTCTCTCGGATTCAACCACTATAAAAGGAATCATAACCCTAATTTTCTAGAGACTTTTTTGGCTATTTCCTATATCCATATCATGGTCGAACCATACCTTTATGCATCTCCTCAAATCTCAAATCAAATCAATAGCTATTCGGTAGCAAAGGGTCTACGATTCAAAGACTAACAATTTGACAAATCGGGAAGTTTTCAAGAGGAAGGGAACTCATCATTACAAGGTGCACTTAAAGGCATTATTTTAGGTAAGTATTTAGTTTATATATAATGCATATTTTTGTATAACTCTATATTATTCAAATACACACACACATGCACGTACATGCCCACACACACACACACCGACACACACTGCTAGTATTGAATTATGAGATTGGGGAGATTCCTTTAGGTATTGTTGTTGTTGCATATATTGATTGGTTATGTGTATATGTTTACTAAGCAAATAAAAATAATTTTTTTTCAAGGATCTGATACACACGGTCGATGTCATTATATTTTAATTATTTATATTTTATTAATTAATGTACATATAAATTAATATATGTGGAAATTAGCCACAAGGGCCTCTTTAGCAGATGGAATTAGTTTCTAGGACACACAACTGAAATAATTACTTTCAAGGACAAAACGCAAAATAATTAGTTTCTAGGGCCTAAAAACCTATGAAATTATGTCTTTGAAAGTAATTGGATTGTTGACTTTGTCCTTAAAAGTAATTATTCTGCTGACTTTGGTCTTGAAAGTAATTTCTTTGAATGTGTGTCCTAGAAACTAATTGGACTGCAAAGTTTGTCCTTCTGGTGAAATGCCCCTTAATATATTAACTAATTTATTTATATGACATGTATTAAACCATATAACTATATTGCATAAATAATCGATCTAATAATTTTCAAATGTATATTATGATCATTATGATTTCTAGTAATAAAAATAAATATTTGAAAATTATGTACTACATTTTAATATTATTTAATCTTTGCATGAATTAATAAATTATATTTAGAAAATTCAATTTTAAATTTTTTTAGCCATTAAATTCACTTAAGAACAGAGGTATGAAAGATGGTTAATGAAAACGTCGGGTCATACTGGAGTTACAGGCATGGGTTTCGACAAGGGTGATGAAAGAACGTTTTGAAGGCATTAAGAAGGCTTTCGAAGGAGCCACAGGTACCAGGCACCCTCGCAAGTGATAAATAATGTAAAAGATTTCGAGACAGAAGAAAAAGAAAAGTGGGGCTACCCTTCCACCACTTTCAATCTTTCGATGCAGGAGAATTCATGCATATAGAAAAGGCAAGGATAGGCTCGGAATCCCCTTTCGAAGGCAATGGACATTAACCTTTAATGTGCACGCCAAACCTTTCGAAACAAAATGTTTATTCATTCAAATTACTCCAAACAACCCTTCCGAAAGCATAAATGGACACTTCAAACCAGTCGAAGCCAATAACATCAGGAGAAGGTTCCGCATCAGTCCACAAGCATGCATTCAGAAACTACCTATCATATCGAAACCATTGATACTTCTACATCTTTGGAGCCCCAGTAAACAACCTATCGACAGAGTCGAAAGCTCATATCTTTACTACTGATAACAACAAAGCAACATAAAGAGAAAAGCACATTTGTGGCCCTTTCGACGGTGTCGAAAGCAATTCAAGGGAAAGCAGGGAACAGAAACACTAAAAACTTAAAAAAGACGAAAGGAAGATAAAAGACCCTTTTGACAAGATCGAAAGGCCTAAAATAAGAAGAGAAGAAGCGCAAGCATGAGTTAAAGGACTCGAAAGAGAAGCCTTTCGACTGTATTGAAGGAGGGCGAGGCCTTTCGACTACATCGAAAGGAAGGAGGCAGAAGATAAAAGGACCTTTCGACTAGGTCGAAAGCATTAATGCGAAAGGGGGGTGACCTGCATCTATAAATAAGACCCAAGGGGTCCGATTTTGAGGACCAGATTTTGGAATCCTAAACTCATTTCTTTCATTTCTACTTCTTTGCTATCAAAAAATCTTTATAAACCCTAAATCAATTTGGGGGAAAGCTCTTAAAATTGTAACACCTTTTGGATTAATGATAATGGAGAGATTCGCAGATTCATTAAGGATTTTGATTATGAGGAAGATCATTACGATCATTAGCCAGACTAATGATAAATTGCACATGATGTTATCTTATTCTCCTTATTTCTTTTTGTCTATGCAAATCAATGAGATCGACTTGGAAAACATACAATTCGAAACGTATCATCATTATGACAAATATTATATAATAACAAACTAGGATGATGATGATGTTTCGACATTGATAAGTTCATAGAACTTATCAATATCCAACATGACCTTATATCAAGTATATTAAATGAAGCTTAGGCAACTGCAAACTGAATCTATTTCGAAAGGATATAAATCCTTTTGACCTTGTCAAAAGGGATGTCCCGAAGGAAATCCGGTCTACAAATTGGCAAGTAATCATATGAGGAGGAGTCCATTCGAAAGGAACCTACACCCAACTACATCAAAAATCCTTTCGAAGAGATTCCTTCAAGGAGGAAACAAAACCAACAAGGTTGAAAGCAGCTATTTTACTCTAATAGATCAAGTATACCTTCCGACATGGTCGAAAGAGGTATAATGAACCCTTTGACATGATCAAAAGGGATGAAAACTCAAAATGAGTAGCTACCTTCAACTTATATAAAAGAAGGGTTTTGCGTAAGATTCTCCTTCCCTTGCCTGCATTTCTAGGTAAATTTCTGAAATTGTTTCGACTAAATCTATTTAGTCGGAAGGTGGGTTTCGAAAGAAGTAATCTTTTCGACAGCCCAATTTTATATGAACTTATTTGCCTTTCATATAGGTTTGGGGATGTTGACAAGTTTTCTTGTTAACATTTTTAGCGCTAGAAGGAGGGCCCGAACCTCTAACCATGTTACTATCTTATAGGCTAATTATGGATCATTTGACTTGACGTAGGAAAATGAAATCAAAAAGACTCAGCAGAATGGATGAGGAGGTCATCCACACTACAACTCTCGAAGAGAACACAGCTCCAACCTTCAACATGGATAGATTTGTTCAAGGACAACCTTCGTCATCAACTCAGCAAGATGAAAACATTGCCAAAATCAAGCATTTAGAGTAGCAACTGCGAGAAATGATGAACTCCTTAAAATGGCGTTATCTTAGAAGTCTTCAAAAACAGCAAGGCCAATGCAGGGAGAGGAGGTGGTCTCACCAAGAAGGAACTCGACGGCACATTTAAACGAAAACAAGACCATGATCGATCTAACATCTTCAAAGAAGAAGGAGCATCCACAAACTAAAGTAGATCATCAAGGAAGGGTGCTCGATAAATCACTTGAACAATCTGGTAGTTCTACGTCGAAACAATATCATCCAAACTAAAAACTATTATGATGTTGAAGCTTATCTGAAGGATGCAGCGGAGAATGCAATTAAAGATGCAATGAATGCAAATGGGAAGAGGACCATTGACGAAAACGTCAAAGATAATAAACGAG
The DNA here is from genome assembly GCA_030737815.1 of Allium fistulosum. NCBI lineage: Eukaryota > Viridiplantae > Streptophyta > Magnoliopsida > Asparagales > Amaryllidaceae > Allium > Allium fistulosum. The sequence continues at coordinate 168,423,936 of CM060904.1, read as the reverse complement.
TACCACCCTTTACAGATGAGATTATGGTGACAATCATCCATCTTATGTGAAGATTTCGACAATGAAGTATCATGGAGTCACATATCCAGATGATCATTTAATGGCTTTCGATAGCCAGATGGACTTATATAATGCATCAGGAGTTGTTAGATGTAGATTATTTCCTGTAACTCTCTAAGGGTAGCGGCCAAATGGTACAGACAACACCGGGAGAATACCATTTATTCATGGAAGCAGTTCTTCTACGAGTTCTCCGCTCAATTTTGCATATGTAAAGAACCCACCATTGATTACACAGTTCTGCCCAACATAAAGCAAAGGCAAGGGCAATCTTTGGGAGATTATCTTAAAATATTCAACACTGAGGCACTAAAAGCAAAGGACATGAATGACGTGACAATCTTATCGCGGTTCTTTCTGGCTTAATAGAAAACACCACATTCTGGAAGCAACTCTTTGCTAATAGGTGTAAAGATCTATATGATTTCCACTTTCAAGCAAACAAGTTCAGTTGAACGAATGAGCTATATCATGCCAAAAGAAAAACGATTCCCAAGAAGGAAGAGGTAAGATTTGGTCTAGATTGAGGGCATAAAAGAATGAAATGGGAAGAACTAATTGCTAATGAAATCGCTTTGAACAAGCCATTGTCTTACGTTTATGCAGTGGCGAAGGAAAAAGTCAACTTCCCTACATCTTTCAAGGCTAAGAACTACTCAGAGCAAAGAAAAGGAGAAGACTATTGTGCATATCAAAAAGCAAATAGTCACAAGACCGATGAATGTAGGGTTTTAGCTGGAATCATCTAGAAATTGATCTGCGAGGGTCATCTAAAAGAGTTTATTCAGGATAAACAGAAAGCACAACGAACAGGGGATGGACCACAAAAGTTCATGGGCAATGCTATTAATATATTGGAGGATGATGACCCTCTGAGCTTAAGTCCGTCATTAAACGGGATTGACATAATTCATGGTGGGCTGCATCTGAAAGGAAAGAGCAAAGGAGCACGAAACAGATATATTAAGGAGGCTAAAATGGGGGTCTTCTCTATCCAAGAAGAGCCCCCGATGAAGAATCCATGATTTAATATTCAAATGCCAAATCTTGTCATCACACCCCAAGAATTGAGGAAAGGAATTCACTATCCACACAATGATCCATTATGACCACGGCTCAAATTGGGTTGTCCATTGTATCCAAAATTCTTGTAGATACAGGCAGCGTAGTCAATGTTATCTTTAAGCACACCTTCGACAAAATGAACATCCCTGGAGATAAGTTGGAGCCTAGCATGGAACCAATTTTCGGATTCAATAACAAGGGATCAACTCCGGTGGGACAAGCGAAATTTCCGGTGCAAATAGGGGTGCAACCTCTCTTCAGAACTTTCGAGACTCTTTTTGTAATCATTAACCAATCCTCATATTACGCCTTCTTTGCCAGGCCTATACTAGAAGAAAGAGATGCATTTGTCTCCCCAAAGAACTTGATGGTGAAGTTCTTGATGAAGAGGGGTTGGATCACAGTCTGAGGAGAGCAGTTGAACTCTCGAGAGAATTATTTTGCCACAATCGATCAATATAAAAGCGAGTATTCTTCTTACATTGATTCTTCCATTCTTTTTCAGCCTTCGGATGATGGATTTTTACATCCAACATTCGAAGAAAAAATTAAAATTAATAAGTCTAACAAGCGCATGTATAAAGGTACATTCCTCCTGGAGGCAAAAGGAAGAGAGTCGATGCTAATTCCGCTGAAGAAAGTCCAATTGTCACTGAATTTGATTGCTGAGGGAAAAAAGAAAGGATAAAACCTATAGAGGACCTTGGGGAGGCGTGCATAGATTCAGATGATATTACTAAGGTGGTCAAAGTGGGAAAAGAATTGGATAGCAACTTGAAGAAAGATTTGATCCAATTTCTTAAGGTCAATAAGGACGTATTTTCTTGGTCACATTCTGTTATGGTGGGGATTGATCCGACAATCATGTGTTATGCTCTTAACATCAATTTAGAAGCAACCCCTATCAAACAGAAAAGGAGACAATTAGATAGACTACATTATAATGCATTGAAGCAAGAAGTTGAGAGACTACTCGAAAATGGGTTTATTCGAGAAATTTACTACCCAAAGTGGCTAGCAAATCCAGTCTTGGTGAAGAAATCAAATGGAAAATGGAGAACTTGCATTGATTATACAGACTTGAACAAGGCATGTCCAAAGGCTGTTTCCCACTACCATGAATTGATCAGTTAGTGGATGCAACCAGTGGGCACAAATTATTGTCTCTCGTGAATGCATATTCAAGATACAATCAAATACCCATGTTCAAGCCGAAAAAAGAGCACACTTGTAACAACCCAAAATTTAACCCGCAATAATTAATTCGTTGATTATTTAAATAAAAAATAACTTTGTGAAATTATCAGAATTGAGCCACGGGAGTTGCACCATTGTGTCCGTGGTAATTTTATGGTCAATTTCCATATATAGAACGTCAGAATCCGAGCTAATATGAACAAGTTACAAATTAAACAAGAATCAAAGGAAATGATAATAATAATATATATAGGGAGGTCGACCAACCCCTTGCCTAGGTCGACCGGCCGGTCGACTTAGCTAGAAGGGCAGTCGACCCCTAGGTCGACCCACCTCTTGTTTTGAATGAAGAATTAATTCTTCATGGTAGGTGCGATTTTAGCGGCTCATTTGCATTCTTTTGCTCCATCTTATCCTTCTGTGCTTCCATTTGATGGCTCTTATTCAGCCTATGACGTGGTTGCATCCTATTCAATCTCCAAATCCAACGGTCTAAGATCCACTTCTACCCCTATAAATAAGACCCTAGGCCCAGCGCTTCTTCTCAGTCTAGATTTTCTCCAATTGGGTTCACCTTTTCAGGAAGGACCCTAAGCGGAATAATTTTCCAAGGAGAAAATTGTTTTAAATTAAAATATTTAACAGCCCCAAGTGGATCCAGGAATACCAAAGGAAGAGCTAAGGACCACAAGTGAGTGATTGTAATTATTTTAGATTTTTAAGCAATTTAAAATAATAGGATTTCCAATAGTTGTAGTTTTACTACGATTTTGGAATAACCTTTTTAGGAGTTATTTACAGTTTTAGATTTATTTTCAGTCTATTTTTTTAGCTACTCTTTTAAGTTAATTCTAGTTTATTACTGTTAATTATAGCTTTTTCATTTTATTTACAGTTTATTTACAGTATTTAAGTTTATTTACTGTTATTTATGCTTTATTTACATCTTTCTCTACGCTTTGGATTTTCTTCTGTAATTGTCAGTTTTCTTCTATTTCTCATTTTTCTTCGCGAATGGATTAGAATAGATTAAACGCGAATATGGATTGAATTATAAGAATACTAAAATTACGAAAAATAAGAGGTAAACTATGAAGACTATAATTAAAATGGAATTGGACTGAAATTAAGCCTAATTATTGGACTTGGACTGAATTAAAGAGATTGGCCCAGTTATAACTTATAATTATAACTAAAAAGAGTAAATGATGAAAGAAGCTTATTTTTACACCTAGACCTTGGGTTAATTAATAAGCATGATTATAACATAGGTTATAATGAGAAACAGAACAGAATGAGGCTTATTGTGAGACTTAGGATAAATTAATAAACAAAGATAGCAAGAATAATAGTAAAGGCTTATTTAAATAATTTATCTAATTTAATAAGCAAAGACAAGGGTAGGACCGGTACCAACCGCATTCCCTATTAGACAAAATGGTGGTCTCACATTAGCCTGAAGTGAGATGAGGGCACGCTTATGCAGGTCATGGTAAATAAATGGTCAATAAATAGAAGTTCAAATCACAGGGTATTCGGACAAGGGGCGCAACTAGATATTGTTTGGATGACAGGCCAGTACCAACAGCATTTCCCCTATTTTCTATGGACACACGGTGGTTTCACATTAGCCTGAAGTGAGATGAGGGGCACGCTTATGCTGTAGTTGAGGTAATAAGAAGACCCAATAGGTGGAACAACAGGTACATGAGCATGGTGGCGGTTACACGTGCGACTTCCCTTCAGTGCTCAGTATCGTTATGAGTTCCAAGCGCTTAGTGTGTGTCTTTCGTGGATACCAATGTCTACTATGTACGGAGCTTTAACGTTTAGTCCATAGTAGATTCTATGGAGTAGCAGGCCGATCAAAGGGTAGAATTAGGATTTCAGCCTAATCAAAATAGGATTGGGAATTCAGCCTAATCAAAGCCGCTATCTAAGACAAGTGCAAACAATCAAAGTTATCCAATCGTATTAATTTAGCAATAGTTAAATCATATTTATTTCCAGCTCTATCTTTTTTTCTATTACCTTTATTTCCTTTTATAACTAGAACTGTTACAAAGTTTATTATCTTTACTTTGATTATGCTAGTAATTACTATCATTCACCAGACTTTTAGTCTGACCCACTCCTCTATTTTCCCATTTTCCCCCTATAGGAAATCAGGGGCAAGGGCGGTAGACTGTAGATTCTTGGAGACTCCTTTGGTACAGATTCTAGCATGTATTCCTTTTCTTAATTTCTAGTTTTTAGTTCTTTTGTTGTACTGGCACTATTTGAGGAATGTTTCGTACTCTGATTTTATTGAGACTGTGGTTTTTAATTTCACAAGACATGTATGGGTATTTTGACATATGATGTATTTGGTATTTGGTGACTTATTTGGTTTTTAAAGTAATTATGAATTTTTGTTCTAAATAAGTTATTATTTTAATTGTTTTCGCTGTTTTTATCTATTTTTGTCTTGTGAATCTTAGTCTCTGCTAGCTTTAGTTATACTTAAAACGCATCATACTATTAGTGTGTCCTTTTGGGTATACTAAGGGGTGTGGGGTGTTTCAACACTAGTTTTATTACTGAATGGGGAATACACTACTACAAAGCGATGCCTTTCGGGATACAGAATGCAGGGGCTACTTATCAAAGGTTGGTTAACAGAATGTTTAAAGAGAAAATTAGCCGAAATATTGAGGTTTATGTGGATAACACGCTAGTAAAATCTGGTGAGGCTAAGAACCATCTTGAGGATCCAGAAGAGTTGTTCAAAATATTACGGAAACATCAAATGAAATTGAACCCACAAAAATGCTCCTTCGGAGTCCATTCGGGAAAGTTATTAGGCTATCTGCCCAAGGGATTGAAGCTAGCCTAATCAAATTCAAGCTATTAAGGACATAGCTGAACCCAAGACCAGTAAAGAGGTAATTAGTTGAAATGGAAGGGTAGTCGCCCTAAGAAGGTTCATTTCTAATGCTACAGATAAATATACCCCCTTCTTCGACGTAAACAGGAAAAAGAAGAACTTTGAGTGGGGGAAGATTGCAAAAAAGCTTTTTAGGATTGAAAAAGCCATTTGGAAAAGCCACTAATACTTTCTAGTCCGGAGAATGGAGAGATCTTATTCTTATACATAGCAGTTTCAGAGCATGCGGTCAGCTCCGTATTAATTAGAGAAGGAAGCGGAGCTTAACGTCCCGTGTATTATGTAAGCAGATGATTGAAGGATGTGGAAGTTCGATACCCAGTGATAGAAAAGCTAGCTTATTGCTTGATCCTCACAGCACAAAAACTCAGAGCATATTTTCAAGTACATCCGATCAGGGTATTGACCAATTTCCTGCTAAAGCAAGTTTTCAGTAAGCCAGAAACTTCAGGAAGGTTGGTAAAATGGGGAATCAAGCTCAGCTAATATGATATAGAATTTTAGCCGCTAGCTGCAATTTTAGGGCAAGCATTGACAGATTTCATTAACAAATGCACTAACTTTATTAAAGAGCAATAGAAAAGGAAATGGATCAAGAACCTATGTGGCAGTTGTTCGTTGATGGTGCGTCAACTGAACAAGGGGCCGGCATAGGATATGTGATAATAACATAGGACGGACACCGCTTACATTATGCTATGAAATTGGGATTCCCCACAACGAACAATGTAGCTGAATATGAATCAATGGTAGCGGGGCTAGCTTTAGCATTAGAGCTCAAAATCCCATGGATTCAGATCTTTAGTGATTCGTGGCTAATGGTAAATCAAGTAAAATGGATATATCAAATAAAGGACTCCAAGCTATCTTTATATGTGAAGAACATACTGAAAATGCTTGCTTTATTTAAGGATTTTTCTATACATCAAGTTCCAATGGTGGAAAACTCATAGGAAAATTCATTTGTGAAATTAGCAAGCTTAATGGGAGCCCTAGAAACACGAATTGTTCCAGTAAGGTATCAAGAGACTCCAAGTATTAAAGAGGGCCGAACAAGAAAAGGAATTGTTAGTTCTGACAAGGTCCCAAGTTATGTTACAAGAGAAAGAAGGAAGAGAAATTAGTAGAGAAATATCAAATGAGAAGGTTGATCAATCAAGGGAAAATGACCCATACAATAACACTTGGATGTCACCCATCATTGAATATCTTGTAAAGGAATACTTCCATCTAATAAGGGTGAAGCAAGAAAAATCAGGCGACAAGCTCCAACTTTCACAATAGTGGATGGAATCCTTTATAAGAAAGGATATGCACTTCCTTACTTAAGATGCATAAGCCTGGAGGATGGAATAAAATTGTTTGCAGAAACACATGAGGGTTTTTGTGGGGACCATTCAAACGGGACGAAATTGGAAAAAAAGATAACGAGACAAGGTTTTTATTGGCCTCGTATGGTAAGCCAAGCTATTGAATATGTGAGGAGATGTGAGAAATGTCAAAAGTACTCAAATATTCCCAGATTATCCCCGAGTCAGTTAACTCCAATTTCAAGTCTATGGCCCTTTGACATATGTGGAATTGATTTAATCAGCCCATTGCCAATTTCAAATGGGGGAGCGAAATACGATGTAGTCGCCATAGATTACTTCACTAAATGGGTTGAAGCAGAACCACTTCCTAAGATCACTTCTGGAAAATTACTTAGATTTGTCATCAAGAATAATATAACCAGATTCGAAATTCCCCATAAGATCATTTTCAACAACTGAACACAATTTAAGAGTGAAGAATTCTCTAGGTTTTATCATAAGAATGGAATCATTAAGAGCTTTTCCTCTATTGTGCATCCGAAAGAAAATGGGGTAGTTGAGGCTGCGAACAAAACTAATAAGACGATCTTGAAAAAGCGACTGAACAAAGTTAAAGGAAACTAGGTAGAAGAGCTGCCACTTGTATTATGGGCTTATCAAACATCAACCAAAATAGCAAAGGGACGTACTCCCTACTCATTGACATATGGGTGTGAGGCGATGTTACCAATTGAGATTGAAGTACCCTCACACCGAAGAATCGCATGTGCGTTCGATTTAAATAAAGAACTAAAAAGAGAATCACTGGATTTGATACATGAGTTGGGAGATGAAGCAGCAATAAGAACAGGGGAATATCAAAGAACGATTTCAAAGTACTATAACTCAAAAGTAAGAACACAATCATTTCAAGAAGGGGATTTTGTACTTCGAAGAGTAATAGCAAATAAAAAGAAATCCCACGGACGGACCCCTGGGACCAAATTGGGAAGGACCCTTAATCATTTGCAAAGTAATCCCACCAGGAGCTTTTAAGTTATGCTGACCAGATGGCAATATGGTTCCAAGGACATGGAATGCTGAACATTTGAGACCATATTTTCCCAAGTTGAATGAATAAAGAATCTCTTTCTTCAGAAGAAAAATCTACATGGTTGGGAGTAGAATTCTCCTTGCATTTGGAAACTACCTTTAACGGTCAAAGCCTCTGTCCACACCGAATTGTCCAGGGCAGAGCACCGCCTGGAGGGAGGAGTTTAAGCCTTTATCTGCGCCATACTATGGCCAGGTTAAAGCATCGACAAGCCCTTGGTCGTGCCTCTAGTCAGGTTAAGGCACCTCTTGGAGGGAGGAGTGTAAGCCTTTATCCGCGCCATACTATGGCCAGGTTAAAGCATCGACAAGCCCTTGGTCGCGCCTCTTGTTAGGTCATGGCACCTCCTGGAGGGAGGAGTGTAAGCCTTTATCCGCGCCATACTGTGGCCAGGTTAAAGCATCGCCACGCCCTATCCATGCCATGCTATGGCCAGGGCAGGACACCTCCTGATGGGAGGAGTATAAGCCTTTATTTGTGCCACGCTATGGTCAGGTTAAAGCATTGACAAGCCCTTGGCCATGCCTCTGGTCAGGTCAAGGCACCTCCTAGAGGGAGGTTGGATAAGTCCTTAGTTCCAACTTCTAAGAATGAGCTAACCAAGAGCACCAGACAACAATGGACTAAGATGTCCAAGCCCGAGAAGCGGCTCATCAAATAATGGATTAAGATGTCCAAGTCCGAAAAGCGGCTCATCAAATGATGGACTAAGATGTCCAAGCCGGAGAAGCGTTCATCAAATAATGAACTAGGATGTCCAAACCCCAGAAGTGACATATCAAATAATAGTCTAAGACATCCTAGATCGAGAAGTAGCTAATTAGACTACAACTACATATAAGGACTAAGAGGTTTGCATATGCCGAAGAAGGCAGAAACTAAGGAGTAGAACAGAACTCCGCTCATTAATACCCGAATCTGGGTTTCGAGACTTTCACTTCTAGACTTTTAATACTTGATTATGGGTTTTAGGCATTCTCTAATCATTTAAGATCTTTCTCCTACCCGAATCTGGGTATCGTGGCTATTATCCGACTTCAATTATTAATGCCTTAATCTAGGCTTGAGATTCCAATTATAAAGATAATTACCATGGATTTCTGGTTATTCAACATATGCCCTAATCTGGGCTAGAGGTTCCTAGTATGAAAATAATTATTGTGGGTTTCTGATTATCCGACATATGCCCTAATCTAGGCTCGGGATTTTCGTCATGGAGGCAAGTGTTATGATTTTTTGATTATTCAACTCTAATACTTGAATCTAGGTTTGAGAATCTTATTCTGAAGACTATTATAAAAACTCGAATCTAGGTTCTGAACATCTTACTATTGACTACTAAAAGATTTCACTCGATGATGCCCTAATCTGGGTTTAGACTTTATAACTTTCTAATGCCTGAATTTGAATTTCAGGCCTTTTATCATCAGTTTTGGATTATGTCTATCCATTCTCGAATCAGGGTTATTAGTTTTCAACTCTAAACAATGCTCACCAACTTCTAAATTCAGACTCCCAGGCCATTCTTATCTCTAAGAAGAATTTCTAACTACATATTAATATTTAACGGATACAAAGGCTTGTTTCCAAATAATAGCTTCCGACCTCATATATCCAAATATTGACTATTTCCCACAGGAAGTTCATAAGCTTCAATTATTATATGCATGGACAACTATCAGTTACAGACCTCATGTACTTTGTTAAATCTGGATTATGACCAACTAACTATCTAAATTTAGAAGCACAACTATGATGACTTATCAAGAAGCATATATATATATGTATGTATGTATGTATGTTGTTAGCACCAAAATTGGTCACTAACCTCGTAGAGAAAGATTGTGTAGAGATATAAGTGATGAAAGTAAATTAAACAGAGAAGACAATGCTAATCTAACTGCAGAAAGTAAGAACACCAAATTTATAGTGGTTCAGCGTAATTGCCTACGTCCACTTTAAGGTTAAACTTTATTGATCTTCTTTATAGTTGATTACAAATACAATTCGTGAATCAAATGCTTGCATGAAGTTGTTTAAGTAGAGAAGATGAGTCTCGAAAATGGCAGAGTCTCCCCAGTGTTCTCTCCCCCAAAAAAGGATCTCTTTCACTGTGACCCTGCCCCTCTATTTATAGGCAAATATGGGCTGGACTTCCCAAATGGGCTGGATGGCCGAACACTCTAGCCCCAGTATAGTGGTCGCTACATGCCGAACCTAGTATGCCGAACGCTCTAATGCCGAACAGTCCTTCTATGCCGAACGGTACGCTGGATGTGTGGGAAGTGCAGGATGATTGTCAGTTGAGGCCGAACGTGTCTCTATCCGAAGCTCTTGAATGAAAAAGTGCACGCTGGCCGAACGACATTGTCACCTTGAGTAGTTGTGCATACTGAATGTCTTCTGGATGCCGAGTACTCTCGTTGTCGAGTACTACGCCGAGTACCTTGGAGTGCCGAGTACTCTCACTGCCGAGTACTACGTCGAGTACCAAGGGATGCCGAGCGCTCTTGTTGCCGAACGCTCTTGTTGCCGAGTTCTCCTATCACCGAGTTCTAATGATGCCAAACGCTAGGGATGCTGAGCGTTGGTTGTCGCCGAGTGCCAGTTGACGCCGAACACTACTTGACGCCGAGTCTCCTGGTCGCCGAGCATTACGGATGCCGAATGCTATGGATGCCGAGTCCCACCGGATGCCGTGTGTTTCGCCGAACACTCCTGGTTGCCGGTCACTCTCTGATGCCGAGTGCTACCTGATGCCGAGCACTAGTTGCCTGGTCAAATCTCCAGGAAACACTTGCCCCCCCAAAGTGTATCGCGTGGCCGAACGTGATGCGCTTTGAATCTGGTTCAACTTTCCTTGACGATGCCTTCTCGAGGATGCCTGCAACGGAGGTGTGTGGCGAGCGTGGCCTGGATGCCGAACGATACGTTCGAAGCCGAACAATCCTCGTGTGCCGAATCGTCACTTTGCTATGATGCCGAACACTCCGGTATTGACCGGTTCTACCGGGTATAGCCTTTTCACCTTCTACCTTCCCCCTATATAACCAGGTCCTCCCCGTCTTCTCTTTTTTACCTTTTCACTTCTGTCACTCTTTAAAGATTAGCAATTTTCGCTAGACGATCAGATTTCCTTCATAATCTCCAACTCTGCAAACTAGGTACTATTCCTCGCATAACTCGAATAGGTTTCAAACGAGATGGAAGTGTGTCACGTAGAAAGCTTTCGAGTATATTGCCGAACGATAATGCGAGGCGAGGAGGAAGGATTCGGGGTGTTTGCACATATGATCGTCGTATTTAGCTTCATCGTGCCGAACTATAGTTGAAAAAGGAAAACGTTGGAGGTGGAAAGGGTGTTGGATGGCACAGCTTTGGTTCAGCGTGTGTTGTCATGCGCCGAATGGTGGAGGCTGCCGAACAGTATTTCATTTGAATGCCGAACGATAACTTAGCCAAACAAACCAAAGCCAAACACAAATGCCGAACAATAATTTAGCCGAATCGAACTCTGGTTGCCGAACACACTTTGTAACGACCCGATATTTTTGGACCATTCGCATCCATTATAAGTGTATAGGTAGACACTCATGCCGGAATTGAATTGCTCAAAATACCGCGTTGTTAATTTAAATTTGGCAAAACTGAACATATACAGTAAATAATAATCACAGATCACAGACACAGAGTAATAAATTCAGCGGAAATAAAAGAGATAGTAGTTCATGAAGCTACTATATGAATATATAAATACATCAGAGTTTACAACAGAAGAGTAATACGATTCATTAGAGTCAAACCAGATACAACGGAAGAGTAACCCGATACACCAGATACAAATCAGAATACATCACTGGAATCATTGAATACTGAAAACAGAATAGATGGCTGGATCTTCAAGCAAAGCTCCAACTCCAAAGGTGAGTCTCGAATACTGGTACACTCAGTCTGACCCGAGCGTAAAGCAAAACACAAAACACTCGAGTCAGGATTAACATTCTTATATTAATAAATCTAACTCAAGTGAAATAGCAATTGAAATACAAGTAACTCAAAGGATGTTTGGAATAACCATCCTTTAAGGATCCGTCAAACTATCTACTAGGTAGTAATATACGCTAAGTAGATAATGTCTATCAGTAATAATAAGATATCAAAATAGTGTTAAGTCATGGCCCATTCCACCCTTAGCACATTTTTATTCCCAAAAGCATATACAAGACCGTAGTTTCCCCAAAACCGGAAGTCACCAGAGGGCAATCCATATACTAAAGGTACAAATCAAAATCGTAGTGGTCGCGCATAAATGGAATACAAGTATGACAAGGCACATGAGGCAATACCCAAGGTAGTGATACTACCGTTCGCCTGATCCGGACTGGTGAGAACGCAACGCCGCAGCGCCCGCAACACCGTGAAACACACTCCCAAAATCAAGGGTGCACCAATCGACAACAAGTATAAGTAGTTCGAAGAAGTGTGTCCACTTGAGGTAGCTAATCCTCCATTGGCCCGGCACAGCTCCTGTTTTAGTCATTTCCAATTTGACACAAGTGTCAAGGCTATCCATTATCGTTCTCTTTCTTCAATCATCACGAACACCATTCCAACCACTTCATTCTGGATCATCACTCCGCGTATAGTTATTGAAGTGGTTTTCGGTTTAGATAGAGAGTATATCCATAACCGAATTCCGGTCTCTTTAATAACTTTCGTAATTATTACACCGATTGGTCGTTTATTTATTTCAAAACCAAATCAATTTCAATTTCAATTTCAATTCGTAAACCAACATTTCATTTGTCTTTTGAAATCAATTTCCAAAATTTTCGTTTCAAAACTTCCAATTTCAAAATCTTATAATTCAATTTCAATCTTTATTTTAAACAATTCAAATATCAATTTAAATTCGTATATAAGATTCAATTCCGAAATCATTTAAATCAATTTAATTTAACATTTAAATCAATTTAAATTCATTTATCGATTTCATTCAATATTCGTTAAGGAAATTTGTCATTCAAAACAATTTTATTAAATTTCCAATTCATTAAATCAATTTCTTAAGTTCAATGCCATTATATCAAAACTTACAAATTGAATTAAATTAAATTCGTCAAATCAAATTCTTTCAATTACAAGTCTTACATTAATTTCAATAAATCGCATTTTTATTTCTTGTTAAAGAAATTAAATTTCAATTATTTACTTACTTAAATAATTTTCCAAAACTTACTTAATAAAGAAAACTCAATTTCGATTATTTACGAAGTAAAATCCACTTATTCAAAAGTTCAATTTTTCTTATTAAAGAATTTCAATTCAATTTAATCATTAAATAATTCAATCTTATTTAATTATTAAATAATTCAAAACTTAATAATTTCAAAGTTTAATAATTTCAAACTTAATTATAATTTCAACTTGATTATTAAATCATTTCAAAGTTTAACAATTTCAAACTTAATTCAATAATTTCTCAAATTAAACAACATTCTTACGTCAATTACATTGTTAATATTTTATTTCATATTTTTTAAATATTAACATTTTCCTTTCGTTAAATTAAAATTTCAACTTCATTTCAAAACCATATTATTTATTCAAATAAAATCTTCATTTTATTTTTAAATCAAATTATTGACCAATCGGTTTTTATTTAATTTCCTATCCTAGGTCAAAGTTCAATTTGGGTATTTATCATTTCAACCCGATTCCAATTCAATTCAAAAATCATAGCATAGTAAAGGGAACTTGCAGTGTGATAACTGGGATGGTGTCAAAGTAAATAAACAAGCAATAACAACAACAATAACAATCCAATAATCAATTCAAATAATCCCGAAATAACCGTATTAATTCGCATTGTTATTTGTACGAATTAATATAATTATTTCTAGAATCTACACTATCATTTCATGTAGATTAAAGATTATTACACTAATATTAATACGGTTCTTCACTTGTCATTCGATTACAATTTCATCCATCATCAATTTAACAACATACATTCAGTGGTTCAAGATGTAATTAAACAAATCCTACGTGTCAATAAATTTTGACAGTTAAATGGGTCATATTATACAAATGTCATTTAATCAAATTTAACATTTAACTATCCTATATCAATTTCAATTGCATACTATTTATCATTTTAACATTAACAATTTAACGTCCAATATAAGCATCAACAATCAATCAATTATCAGCCAAACTGTATTATCATCGCATAAATAATTAACAGATAATGGTGTCAGATGTCACAGGTGAACTGATATAGGTAATAGCATATATAACAGTGTAATTAACTAATAGCAGCATATTTCAATTGTCGTTTCAATTGAAATCAAATTTAATAAATAAAAGAACATTAATCAAGAGTGAGTGCTCGAGGCTAGAGAAGTTTGACATAACCAGCTACGAATTGGATCACGGTCTCGAAAATGGAATAATCCAACAACAGTCTCAAAGTGAAGTAAGCTGAAAGCGGATTTTTTGAAGGACAAAGCTGATAGATAGAATTGATGAGAAAGGAATCAAAATCAAATTGATAGAATAGCAATATTATTGTTATTATTTCCCAAACCAATACTAAATTAAATACATATACTACCATTTTCTTAGAAGTCAAGATTACCATAATATATACATATATATAACCCACTTCACCCCAATAAATCTTTGAAAACATATATATTTAATCTACACACTCCCATATAATATAACCCCCGCAGCTAGCAATACCAAATTTCTTTATATAACCATATAACACATGTAACAGATTAAATGTTTATATATATAAAACAGGTATAAGCACAACAAACCCAAATACACCCAATCCTCAATAACTGACCTAAAAATAAACTTATAAAATAGCATTTTCTAAGATTCTTTATATATATGAGAACTGGTAGGCAATACTAAAAATTATTTCAATTTGATTATAACAAGCACATACATAGTATATCTAAATATGATAATATACTCATAGGTTATATACCATACATAGCTTAATAGTATCACTGTTCAACATACATAAAAATTCAACATCACTATTTAAAACTTGTACTATATAGCCATACACGTAGCTGTACCTATATACATATATACAAACGCAATTTATATTTTTTTTTTAAACCGAATATAACTATTTGAACTTGGCGTTAAAACTGTATAAACTATACATGAATACGAAAATTTTAAACATACTGACTCTACAGGAGTATTACCCTTCAACCCAGATACTTAAAACCAACATATATACTAAAATGTTCATTATCCTATGATATAATGTATACATATATACAGGAAGTTTACACATGTATTCATCAAAGATAACCCAATATACAAAATATCTATACATATATACACTAGTTAAAATAGTATAACTTCGTCCATAAACCCATGCATATATATATATACTTCTGGACATCACCACACAATATATATCAACAAAACATAACAGGCTATAGACAAATATATATACCTTCTTATTTATAAAAGAAGAGAAGCTGGCACAAGCAGGAGAAAACGTGGACAGGAGCTATGGTGGTTGCCTGGGCTGTGCACGCTCGGCTGAGAGGGTGGTCTCGGCGAAGTCGATAATGGTAGTAGGGCACGGTCTAGATCGAGCAGTGGACGAGCTCGGGTGGAAGATGAAACGCGGCATAGAGGGATGCTATTGGTTTGACGCGCGGGGATGGGAGTGGAGTCAGGCATGGATGAGAGGAGATGAGACGTGGGTTTCGCCGTGGAGGCCAATGGCGGTTGTGGTGACGTGCGTGATCGGGCTGAGTTGGAAGCGGAGTTCGAGGTGGGTCAAGGTCGAGCTGGCTGCGCGTCATGGATCTGACTTCGGGTCAGGTAGGGGAAAAACACGGGATGGCTTCGGGTTTGGATGGGGAAGGCACGGGAAAATTTTTGGATGAAAAAGGAACAGTCTTGCTCCGTGAAAATAGAAAAGGGCTCGGGCAAAATTTGAAGAAGCAAGAGACGTTAAAGCTTACCCTTTTTATTTTCTTTATAGAATGAATCAGGGAAGAGCAAAATGAAAAGGCACGACAATATAAATATAAAAATCAATGAAATATGAAGGGTCAAAATTCGTTTCAGAATTTAATATAGCAATGACAGAAGAGTTTTACTCGACTGGAAATTTGGAAAGGCACAAGAAAATAAAATGACACAAATACGGTACCGATACAATATTTTGTCGTTTCCGTCGCGTACCGGACACCGAATTACAGGAATAAATATACTGTGTTGATCAGCACGACGAGACGAACAGAATGGTACACAGATATCAGTGATACGATTGAATTATAAAAATCCGAATTTTCTACCGACGAAAAATGCAGCAAAAACGTAGAAGATTAAGATCGATGGAGCTAAAGATGTCCGAATTTAGAAAAACGACAAACTGACCTCTTGCTCAGAAGATGGTTTAGAATTTTTCTATGTAAAAATATTTAGATTCTGAAAACATTTTATTTTCATTTCTTTTTAACTGATTAAATTGAAGTAAATTTACGCGCGAAATAAACTTTCATATTTTTGGACGAAAATTTACCAGTTGCTATGTTTAACTAGACGTATTCCAAATATTAAATTTTTATTTCAAAATTTTATCGTTTAAAATTTCACAAAATTTCAACTAATTACGTTATTAAAACAGTTGAAATTTACGGGTCGTTACACTCTCCCCCACTCAAAACTTTTCGTCCCCGAAAAGGAATGAGGTTGGAGAATAGAAACAACCAGAAAGAAAAACAGATTTTGAAATACAAAATAACAATTAATTTAAACCATATAAATTCAAATTTAAATTAATTGATATTCAATAATTGATTTAATCCATTTGATTTCACTAAAATCAATCTCAACTATTTCTAAATTCATTATCTTATTATCCAATTATCTTAAATTTACAATTTCTAAAATCATAAATTTGAATAGTCTTTTATTATAATCATTTTCCTTCAACAGATTAAATTCTTCTTTATTACAAATTATTGTTAAATTTATTTTACTTAATATATCTAATCACATATATTTAAACCATATAAATTAATTTAAACCCTACAAAAGTTTCAATTTAAATTAATTTATATTTACTAATTGCTTTTAAATTCAAAGTATTTTCATAAGTTGATCAAATTTCAATTAATTCTTCCAAAACAAATTTATTAATTATTAACAGGGTTTTACTAATTATCCTACCTAACTCTATTAACATCTTTATAATCAAAATTTAGTGTATAACAAAAAATTTTTTATAAACACCCAAATTTTATTTATAAAATCAATTTATCTTATATATTATCCAATTACATATTCAATTTCTGAATGATTTAGGTAAGTTATATTAGAATGCGGTTGAACAATATACAAATAAAATTTCCCAATTCAATTATTCAAGTTTAAATATTTATTACAAATTTTGGTTTTATTTATAATTAAAATCATCTTTTAACAAAATTTAAGAATTAGATTTCCGATTAACTTTAACAATTTAGAGATATATATAATATATTTATATCAAATTAAATTTAAAATAATATACCTATATATATATATAAATCAAGTCATATTTAAGAAATTCTAATTAAAATATTTTTCCAAAACAAAACCGTAGCAAATCTACAGAATGGTTTCTCCACTTCGAAACTCGAAAATGAAAGTCGATGATGCGGCCGCCATCACCGAAGTTATTTTCCAGCGACAAAGAGAAGAGCACTGATTTCAACACTTTTTAAAAAATTCTTTGAAAACGATTTCTATTCGAAAATACTTTCAGTAATATATACTTTGAAATTTTAAAACCAAAGTTGGAAATCACCGGAAACTAAATTCTCAAATTTCTGAATTAAATTCATTTCAAATTCCAATCAATTTATACCCAAGTTTACAAATTCATTTATTTATATTGCAATAGTCAATGGTTTACAAAACAATAAATGAAAATCAAATATTATTATTTCAGACAACAAATTCATTAACAATTTAATTTCAGAAAACTTATATTTATTTATAATATAATCATTCAAAACTATTTTGTTTATCAAATTTGAAAACAACATTTTTAATATAAATTTAGAAATACATTTCTTTGCTCGACGATACAGGAATGGATTTTCAAAATAAGGATAGGGATTCAAATTTGATGGACTTAAATCAAAGAGAAATTTGATTCGAAGATAGGTTTGAAACAAAGACGAGATAATTAAATAACAAAATAAGGCGATGGATAAATTTATATAAATCGCGGGCAACCTTAACCGGGTCGACCGTGACTTCAAAAATAAGATCGGTGTAGAATTCCGAGGTAAATCGACTTTCGATCTCAAGAAATAGAATTCAGGTATAGTAGGAGATAGATAGCATCGTAAACCGAGGATACAGAAATCTCCGGTAAATCGATGTCTATTATAAAGGAGTTTCACCCCTTTACAAATCATTCGAAGTTTGGCGAGACCGCCGATTCACTATAAGGGTCATTCGAAGTGGAGTTATTGGATACTCCAGAATTGAAAGGAGACGAATAGTGAAGGACACGAATGAATTTCGAAACCGAGGGGAACGTTCCAAAATTCAAAGGAATTGAGTCAAAGGAAGAGATTGAAACTCGAATGAGAGTGATTCTGTAAATACATTTACCCTATATGCTAAGTTTTGCCTAGAGCTACCAAAGCTCTGATACCAACTGCAACGACCCGATATTTTTGGACCATTCGCATCCATTATAAGTGTATAGGTAGACACTCATGCCGGAATTGAATTGCTCAAAATACCGCGTTGTTAATTTAAATTTGGCAAAACTGAACATATACAGTAAATAATAATCACAGATCACAGACACAGAGTAATAAATGCAGCGGAAATAAAAGAGATAGTAGTTCATGAAGCTACAATATGAATATATAAATACATCAGAGTTTACAACAGAAGAGTAATACGATACATTAGAGTCAAACCAGATACAACGGAAGAGTAACCCGATACACCAGATACAAATCAGAATACATCACTGGAATCATCGAATACTGAAAACAGAATAGATGGCTGGATCTTCAAGCAAAGCTCCAACTCCAAAGGTGAGTCTCGAATACTGGTACACTCAGTCTGACCCGAGCGTAAAGCAAAACACAAAACACTCGAGTCAGGATTAACATTCTTATATTAATAAATCCAACTCAAGTGAAATAGCAATTGAAATACAAGTAACTCAAAGGATGTTTGGAATAACCATCCTTTAAGGATCCGTTAAACTATCTACTAGGTAGTAATATACGCTAAGTAGATAATGTCTATCAGTAATAATAAGATATCAAAATAGTGTTAAGTCATGGCCCATTCCACCCTTAACACATTTTTATTCCCAAAAGCATATACAAGACCGTAGTTTCCCCAAAACCGGAAGTCACCAGAGGGCAATCCATATACTAAAGGTACAAATCAAAATCGTAGTGGTCGCGCATAAATGGAATACAAGTATGACAAGGCACATGAGGCAATACCCAAGGTAGTGATACTACCGTTCGCCTGATCCGGACTGGTGAGAACGCAATGCCGCAGCGCCCGCAACACCGTGAAACACACTCCCAAAATCAAGGGTGCACCAATCGACAACAAGTATAAGTAGTTCGAAGAAGTGTGTCCACTTGAGGTAGCTAATCCTCCATTGGCCCGGCACAGCTCCTGTTTTAGTCATTTCCAATTTGACACAAGTGTCAAGGCTATCCATTATCGTTCTCTTTCTTCAATCATCACGAACACCATTCCAACCACTTCATTCTGGATCATCACTCCGCGTATAGTTATTGAAGTGGTTTTCGGTTTAGATAGAGAGTATATCCATAACCGAATTCCGGTCTCTTTAATAACTTTCGTAATTATTACACCGATTGGTCGTTTATTTATTTCAAAACCAAATCAATTTCAATTTCAATTCGTAAACCAACATTTCATTTGTCTTTTGAAATCAATTTCCAAAATTTTCGTTTCAAAACTTCCAATTTCAAAATCTTATAATTCAATTTCAATCTTTATTTTAAACAATTCAAATATCAATTTAAATTCGTATATAAGATTCAATTCCGAAATCATTTAAATCAATTTAATTTAACATTTAAATCAATTTAAATTCATTTATCGATTTCATTCAATATTCGTTAAGGAAATTTGTCATTCAAAACAATTCTATTAAATTTCCAATTCATTAAATCAATTTCTTAAGTTCAATGCCATTATATCAAAACTTACAAATTGAATTAAATTAAATTCGTCAAATCAAATTCTTTCAATTACAAGTCTTACATTAATTTCAATAAATCGCATTTTTATTTCTTGTTAAAGAAATTCAATTTCAATTATTTACTTACTTAAATAATTTTCCAAAACTTACTTAATAAAGAAAACTCAATTTCGATTATTTACGAAGTAAAATCCACTTATTCAAAAGTTCAATTTTTCTTATTAAAGAATTTCAATTCAATTTAATCATTAAATAATTCAATCTTATTTAATTATTAAATAATTCAAAACTTAATAATTTCAAAGTTTAATAATTTCAAACTTAATTATAATTTCAACTTGATTATTAAATCATTTCAAAGTTTAACAATTTCAAACTTAATTCAATAATTTCTCAAATTAAACAACATTCTTACATCAATTACATTGTTAATATTTTATTTCATATTTTTTAAATATTAACATTTTCCTTTCGTTAAATTCAAATTTCAACTTCATTTCAAAACCATATTATTTATTCAAATAAAATCTTCATTTTATTTTTAAATCAAATTATTGACCAATCGGTTTTTATTTAATTTCCTATCCTAGGTCAAAGTTCAATTTGGGTATTTATCATTTCAACCCGATTCCAATTCAATTCAAAAATCATAGCATAGTAAAGGGAACTTGCAGTGTGATAACTGGGATGGTGTCAAAGTAAATAAACAAGCAATAACAACAACAATAACAATCCAATAATCAATTCAAATAATCCCGAAATAACCGTATTAATTCGCATTGTTATTTGTACGAATTAATATAATTATTTCTAGAATCTACACTATCATTTCATGTAGATTAAAGATTATTACACTAATATTAATACGGTTCTTCACTTGTCATTCGATTACAATTTCATCCATCATCAATTTAACAACATACATTCAGTGGTTCAAGATGTAATTAAACAAATCCTACGTGTCAATAAATTTTGACAGTTAAATGGGTCATATTATACAAATGTCATTTAATCAAATTTAACATTTAACTATCCTATATCAATTTCAATTGCATACTATTTATCATTTTAACATTAACAATTTAACGTCCAATATAAGCATCAACAATCAATCAATTATCAGCCAAACTGTATTATCATCGCATAAATAATTAACAGATAATGGTGTCAGATGTCACAGGTGAACTGATATAGGTAATAGCATATATAACAGTGTAATTAACTAATAGCAGCATATTTCAATTGTCGTTTCAATTGAAATCAAATTTAATAAATAAAAGAACGTTAATCGTGAGTGAGTGCTCACCTTTCGAGGCTAGAGAAGTTTGACATAACCAGCTATGAATTGGATTACGGTCTCGAAAATGGAATAATCCAACAACAGTCTCAAAGTGAAGTAAGCTGAAAGCGGATTTTTTGAAGGACAAAGCTGATAGATAGAATCGATGAGAAAGGAATCAAAATCAATTTGATAGAATAGCAATATTATTGTTATTATTTCCCAAACCAATACTAAATTAAATACATATACTACCATTTTCTTAGAAGTCAAGATTACCATAATATATACATATATATAACCCACTTCACCCCAATAAATCTTTGAAAACATATATATTTAATCTACACACTCCCATATAATATAACCCCCGCAGCTAGCAATACCAAATTTCTTTATATAACCATATAACACATGTAACAGATTAAATGTTTATATATATAAAACAGGTATAAGCACAACAAACCCAAATACACCCAATCCTCAATAACTGACCTAAAAATAAACTTATAAAATAGCATTTTCTAAGATTCTTTATATATATGAGAACTGGCAGGCAATACTAAAAATTATTTCAATTTGATTATAACAAGCACATACATAGTATATCTAAATATGATAATATACTCATAGGTTATATACCATACATAGCTTAATAGTATCACTGTTCAACATACATAAAAATTCAACATCACTATTTAAAACTTGTACTATATAGCCATACACGTAGCTGTACTTATATACATATATACAAACGCAATTTATATTTTTTTTTTAAACCGAATATAACTATTTGAACTTGGCGTTAAAACTGTATAAACTATACATGAATACGAAAATTTTAAACATACTGACTCTACAGGAGTATTACCCTTCAACCCAGATACTTAAAACCAACATATATACTAAAATGTTCATTATCCTATGATATAATGTATACATATATACAGGAAGTTTACACATGTATTCATCAAAGATAACCCAATATACAAAATATCTATACATATATACACTAGTTAAAATAGTATAACTTCGGCCATAAACCCACGCATATATATATATATACTTCTGGACATCACCACACAATATATATCAACAAAACATAACAGGCTATATACAAATATATATACCTTCTTATTTATAAAAGAAGAGAAGCTGGCACAAGCAGGAGAAAACGTGGACAGGAGCTATGGTGGTTGCCTGGGCTATGCACGCTCGGCTGAGAGGGTGGTCTCGGCGAAGTCGATAATGGTAGTAGGGCACGGTCTAGATCGAGGAGTGGACGAGCTCGGGTGGAAGATGAAACGCGGCATAGAGGGCTGCTATTGGTTTGACGCGCGGGGATGGGAGTGGAGTCAGGCGTGGATGAGAGGAGATGAGACGTGGGTTTCGCCGTGGAGGCCAATGGCGGTTGTGGTGACGTGCGTGATCGGGCTGAGTTGGAAGCGGAGTTCGAGGTGGGTCAAGGTCGAGCTGGCTGCGCGTCATGGATCTGACTTCGGGTCAGGTAGGGGAAAAACACGGGATGGCTTCGGGTTTGGATGGGGAAGGCATGGGAAAATTTTTGGATGAAAAAGGAACAGTCTTGCTCCGTGAAAATAGAAAAGGGCTCGGGCAAAATTTGAAGAAGCAAGAGACGTCAAAGCTTACCCTTTTTATTTTCTTTTTAGAATGAATCAGGGAAGAGCAAAATGAAAAGGCACGACAATATAAATATAAAAATCAATGAAATGTGAAGGGTCAAAATTCGTTTCAGAATTTAATATAGCAATGACAGAAGAGTTTTACTCGACTGGAAATTTGGAAATGCACAAGAAAATAAAATGACACAAATACGGTACCGATACAATATTTTGTCGTTTCCGTCGCGTACCGGACACCGAATTACAGGAATAAATATACTGTGTTGATCAGCACGACGAGACGAACAGAATGGTACACAGATATCAGTGATACGATTGAATTATAAAAATCCGAATTTTCTACCGACGAAAAATGCAGCAAAAACGTAGAAGATTAAGATCGACGGAGCTAAAGATGTCCGAATTTAGAAAAACGACAAACTGACCTCTTGCTCAGAAGATGGTTTAGAATTTTTCTATGTAAAAATATTTAGATTCTGAAAATATTTTATTTTCATTTCTTTTTAACTGATTAAATTGAAGTAAATTTACGCGCGAAATAAACTTTCATATTTTCGGACGAAAATTTACCAGTTGCTATGTTTAACTAGACGTATTCCAAATATTAAATTTTTATTTCAAAATTTTATCGTTTAAAATTTCACAAAATTTCAACTAATTACGTTATTAAAACAGTTGAAATTTACGGGTCGTTACACACTTAGACGCCGAACTGTATCAATGCCGAACGTCATAAATATTGAGCACGTGACATGCCGAACCATATTTATGCCGAACAATACAATTGCCGAACAGAACTTAGACCGAGCAAAACAAACCCGAACATTGTACTTAGGCCGAACATTCTGAATGCCGAACAGAACCTTTAACTGGACAATGACTTAACTGAACGAGGCCTTTAGCCGAACAAGGCCTTTAGCCGAACACTGTGGCATGCCGAACAATACAATTGCCGAACAACATTTAAATGCCGAACAGTATAAATGTCAAACTACACTTAGGCCGGTTACTTTATAAATCATATGTTTTCTGAATCTGGAACTGTAATCACCACCAGGCGGGCTTTTTGAGACGGTCAGCGATGACGGTCTTCGAAGGCGACGATTTGAAGCTAATTTTTATATCTTTAAAATCTTTAGATTCTTATCGCTTGTACACAATTGTTTGCACTAGTTCACACACCACGTGGGGGGAAAACTCGTGTTGCTAATTCTAACGTTCAACGTTTTTTAAGTATAGTTTTCTCAAGCACTTAGCCAGGTTCGTTATTTATTGGGGATGTCGAGAAAATCTAGCTCTGCCACCATATCCGACATGCCTGGGCCGTCATCAAGGCAAGGAGCCGCTGATACTTCTAATCCGTCAACTTCTCCTGCTCATAACTTGGGACCTGATGCTCTGGAGGCAACCATCCTACTAGACAATCCGATCGATTCACAAGCCTCGAAGATCAACGAAGCTGCCTTGCGACGGATATGCTCCATTCATGGGATTCCTTTTGCCGACGTGTTAGTTCCTTCGAGACACGATCGTCCTCATCTGCCCCCAGTCGGGTACACTACCTGCAACAAGTTCATGTGTTGGATAGGCAGCGTGCCTCCATTCAATTTATTTCTCCGGGATGTACTGCAGTATATAGACATAGCTCCGTCGCAGCTGCACCCGAACGGCCATGCATTTCTATATGGGACTTACTTACTTTTCATGGCCGTCTTCTCCAGACCTCCAACCGCCGATGATATCAGATACATTTATATGTTCAAGAGACGGAAAGACAGTCCTTCCTTTATGTTCCTCGAGCCATACCACAAATGCCAGATCTTGACAGGGGCATGTAGTAAATTCGCCCTGTAGAAACAGGAATGGTTCTATGTGCGCTGCCCTTCTGGTTTGCTAGGAGATGGGTTGAAGGCAGTAAGTCTCTCTGCTGAGTCACTATTCGTATTTAATCGGAGTCATGCTTTTCCTAACTCTTCATTTCATCTTTTCAGGTATCAACCCGCGTCCGGAAGGCCGAGGATATTCTGAGGCTGTTGAAGCCATTAGAGCTCTTCCTGCTGAGGATCGAGACATCCGGACTATCATTTCAAATGAATCACTATCGGGGTTTGGCTTGCTAGCCCCTGGTCGTCGGATCAGCCTTCCAGAAGGTGTCACCATTCCCAAACCTCCGTCCGGTAAAGGGAGAAAGCAGGCCGGATCATCGTCGCGCCGCACTCCCGATACGCACGGAGAAGGTGAGCGCAGAGAAGATGATGTCCCTGAGACTCAAGGCGAGAACGTAGGTCCCGCTTGGAATCCGGCAATCGAAGTTCAGGATATTGAGACGTCATCCTCCCCTTCGAAGGGAAAGAAGAAGTTAAAATATACAGTTCAAAAAGAGAAAGTTGGTGGCACTTCAAAAGTTACGCCTATCCCGCCTGAGAAAGAGGCTTCCTCACAGCATCTGGAAAGTTCTCTGAGGGGTCTGTCAAACCTGTCCATTCCCGATGATTTACTTAATTACGGGTTCGATGATCCTGAAGCTCTCAAATTTTCTTCGCCCGGTAGAGGCAATGCGGGAGTTCAACTCCCGGTCCAAGGAGACAACACCCCGATTAGTAAAGATAAACGAACTGGTCCGTCGGGGGGAACACTAGGACACACACGCACATATGCATTCCATCATACACTTCAAGTTTTTTCTCATCTCACGGACTTTTCTTAACTCGTTGTTATCTCCATTCTTTGCAGGTGATATGGGGCGTTCTCACGGACTCGATCGTCTTCAGGGGTCCTCTGTATTTCATCACTCTGGACGGGATTCTGGTTCAGGCAGACGCAGGGACAGAGGCGATTATGAAGATAGGGACAATCGTCCCCGCAAGTCGTCTCACCGCAAGAAGGCACATTCTCAATCTTCCCAGTCCCGTGATCTTCCTCCTCCAACTGAGCCGGATAGGGAGAAGTCTTTATAGAAGGGTTATCAATAAGATGCTCCTCGAGAACAACATTCCAGTTCATCGAGTACAAGGCAAGTTCGAGAGCAACGGAAAAGAGCGGAATTCTCAAAGCCTCCTCCTCCTACTCCTGCGGTGGACCCAACTGTTGCGGAAAAGATGGTCGATCTTAAGGCCAAGTTTCCAAAAATTTGCTTCGATGGTCTGAAGTTCCTCCCGGCCATTCATCATATTCCCGGGCATGTGAAGCAGAGTGTCATTGCCTGCAATAACGACGTCTATGTTCAACATGACGCGTTTGTGCACTTGGTGGAGAAGATCTCGGAAGTATCCGTTGAGCGTCAACACGAGATTGATCGTCTGAATCTGGAGGCTGGCAGCGATAAGAAAATCATCAAACTCCAAGACGAAGAGCTTGCTTCGTATAAGTCGAAGCTGGAAGCTGCTGAACAAAGCGCAAAAGATACTGCTGAGGCAGTTACTCGTTTAGAGGCGGCTCACAAAAAAGAGCTTGACGAAGCAGTCCAGCGCAGCGGTGCTCTCGCCCTAGAAAAAGACTCTGTCCAAAAAGAAAAGGACGCGCTTGCCACCCAAGTCAAAGAGCTGAAAGAATTACTCTCCAAGGAGAAGGAGGATAAGGTAGCTGCTCAAGAAGAATCACAACGATACTGTGATTAGATCGTTGCTACCCGACTCCTGAAAACAAAGCTTGATGACGAACTCGCTGGTGTTGAGAAAATGAAGGATGAGGCCCGTGAGGAGGGCAAAAGAAAAGCTGCAGAGGAGATTGACTCTCGCCTCGAGGCGGCCGCGGAAGCCGGCAGGGAAGAGGTCAAAAGCATGTTTGACCCGTTGATTGCTGAATACGGAGCCCGCGTCCTCATGCATCGCGACTTAACATTCTTGGGTGACGGCTACCTAGAGTCCCTAGCCGAGGCCTGGGAAACTTTGATAAGGATTAGGAAGATCGAGTCAGGCTCCGAAGAGGTCGATGAGGAGGCCCTGGTGAAGGAGTTCCTTAGGGGGAACGAGCCATCGGATTTATCCGCAGCATTGGCACTTTACAGCAAAGGCTCTCCCCTTCCAAAAGAGAAAGATGGTGAAGCTGGCCCATCTGGGGTTAATATTACTGCTCTTCATACTGTTGCTCAATCTGCTGCCCAATCGGCCGGTAGGCCGACACTTGATCCATTCGAGCAGCATGTTGGTTATGACCCCGAAGACCCTGGGCTCGGTGCTCATGTGCTATCACCTATCCTGGAGGGTGAAACCACACGCGCCACCGATAGCCAACCGGAACCTGGTGGGAAAATCTTCTTTCTCTAAAAGTCGAAAGATCCCGTCTTTTTTAGCAGTGGCTACTCGTTCTAACGCTCATTCTTTATGTTTTCGTGCAGGTTGTTCTGACGCCGAGCAAACTCCGAGGAGCGATGACGCCAAGGAGGAGGCAGGGAAAACAAGCGATGCTGTCCACGCGGGAGTACTCCCTGGTCCCGATGCTCAGGTGATCGGGGCGCTGGATGATGATAAGCTCGACACTTCATCTCCTGCCGAAGGGGATGATGAAATTGAAATCACCGGCGCCTCTGAGCATACTTCACAGACAAGCATGAAGGACCGCCTTGCCGAAGATGAGAAGAAAAAGGTTGAGGTCAAAGCTGAACCTGGAATACTGGAAGTAACCGATCCACGGAACCGACCTTTGAAAATCATTCTCCCAAGCAAGTTCAAACCGTTGGATGTTCCGTCTCCTATTCCTAACTCCATTTCTTTAGCAAGCAAAAAGTCCAAGAAAAAGCGTGAGGGAGAGGAGTCGTCGGAAACAACGAAGGAAGACAAGAAGAAGAAGTCGAAGAAATAATCGATACACTCGTTCAACGAGTTTCTTGCTTAAGTCTTGTAATTGCTTTTACCTTCCACAACTTGTAGTTTGTATAGAGAGGTCTGAATTTTGTAAGAGTGATCATGTATCCCCATTTTGGACTTATCGAATAAAGTTTTTAGTTTCTTTTTCGTTTGAATGATTCTCTTGTCTTTCTTTGGTTTGCTGACTAATTGTAGCCATAACTCAAGTTCTTATGAGTTGCACTATCTCCCGGTCCATTCTAGTGTCGTTCAGACATTTTTAGACATGGCGTGCTTCTCGTACCACATCTCTCGAGTACTTGGACTTTTCGCTGACTCTGTGCTCCGGGAACTCGGAGATTTGAAATCGTTTATACTCTAGTCCACGCTCTGGGGACTTAGAGTACTCCGCTCCGCACTCTGGGGATTCGGAGATTTGAAGTCGTTTATACTCTAGTCCGCGCTCCGGGGACTTAGAGTACTCCGCTCCGCGCTCTGGGGATTCGGAGATTCGGAATCGTTTATACTCTAGTCCGCGCGCTGGGGACTTAGAGTACTCCGCTCCGCACTCCGGGGATTCGGAGATTTGAAATCGTTTATACTCTAGCCCGCGCTCTGGGGACTTAGAGTACTCCGCTCCGCACTCTAGGGATTCGGAGATTTGAAGTCGTTTATACTCTAGTCCGCGCTCCGGGGACTTAGAGTACTCCGCTCCGCACTCTAGGGATTCAGAGATTCGGAATCGTTTATACTCTAGTCCGCGCTCTGGGGACTTAGAGTACTCCGCTCCGCACTCTGGGGATTCGGAGATTTGAAATCGTTTATACTCTAGTCCGCGCTCTGGGGACTTAGAGTACTCCGCTCCGCACTCCGGGGATTCGGAGATTTGAAATCGTTTATACTCTAACCCGCGCTCTGGGGACTTAGAGTACTCCGCTCCGCACTCTGGGGATTCGAAGATTTGAAGTCGTTTATACTCTAGTCCACGCTCTGGGGACTTATAGTACTCCGCTCCGCACTCTGGGGATTCGGAGATTCGGAATCGTTTATACTCTAGTCCGCGCTCTGGGGACTTAGAGTACTCTGCTCCGCACTCTGGGGATTCGGAGATTTGAAATCGTTTATACTCTAGTCCGTGCTCTGGGGACTTAGAGTACTCCGCTCCGCACTCCGGGGATTCGGAGATTTGAAATCGTTTATACTCTAACCCGCGCTCTGGGGACTTAGAGTACTCCGCTCCGCACTCTGGGGATTCGGAGATTTGAAGTCGTTTATAGTCTAGTCCGCGCTCTGGGGACTTAGAGTACTCCGCTCCGCACTCCGGGGATTCGGAGATTTTAAATTGTTTATACTCTAGCCCGCGCTCTGGGGACTTAGATTACTCCGCTCCGCACTCTGGGGATTCGGAGATTTGTAATCGTTTGCACGAGTCTGTGCGTCGTACAGGATAATGTAATTTGTCACCCAATTATGAGATATAGATGAAAGTGTGTACGCTTGTGCACACTAATTACGGATCGTGTAATATGGACTAATATATGCGGAATGTTATTTACAATTCCTATACAAGTAAATATTCAATAAACTAACTATATAGCAATTCACAGATATAGAATAGTAAATGCAGTAAACTGTAAAAATCACACCAGGGATTTTTATACTGGTTCGGACCTCCCGTCCTACGTCCAGTCCCAGACTCCTATCTGGATTTTCACTACCAACTACCTCGCTTCACCTGGAGGAACAGGTTTATAACACCCGAACAGCCGAACGGGATTTCGTGCCTCTTACAACACCGAGGACTTCAACAAAAATAAATATAATTGTCGTTGACAACTTGTGCTCTTAACAACACTGATTTGTCACTTGTAGTACACCCTTCCTATAATCTTATCCTCAAAATATGTGAATGATGTTTGTAAAGATTGAAGGAAGTATATTACTTATTTGAATCAAAAGATATGAAATAATTTCAATGATTCAATAAGCAATTTGAAGTAGAGAGCTTTTAGAATGCAAGAGTATTTAGAATTTAAGATCAGAATTTTAAAGCAAAGAATTGTTGTATTTCAATCAATGATTTAGATATGTTTATATAGAGAATAAATGGTTGTAACTCTTTGTGAAGAGTAGCCATTAAAAGATGTGATCATTGATGAAAGGAAAGAGAAGCTACCATTGAAGAAAGAAGTGTCTTTTGGGAAAGGTTGCTTTCTGTTTAAAAACGGTCGACAGGTCAAAAATGACCAGTAGACGAAAATTTCAAACATATAGACGTTATGTGCATGTGTGCACGTTCATTGTGCAATTCACACAGGAACGGTCGACCGCCTGGTTTTGGACCGGTCGACCGGTCGCTGTTAAATTGCACAGTGAATGTGCGCTGTCATCCAAAACGTTTATACATCGATTCTTTTGAGATGCATGATTATTTTGAGGATAGATTTTAACATAACTAATATTACTAACATACCAAATAATCCACCTCTAATGTATGAAGCTCGTTGTGTCTCAATGAATGACTTCTTTTTGACGATCACGGTTTATCCCTTTGTCAGAAATCAAAACTATATAAAAATCTTGACTCAACATTCTCCCCCTTTTTGATTGATGACAACATAGTTATGAATCTCCCCCTGTATTTGATCTCCCCCTGAGATTGTGCCTGTAACTCTATATTTTCCTGCATATATACTGTTAGCACAATTTTCTCCCCCTTTGTCATCGACAAAAAGGAGTTTATTAAAATATAGGATATAAAATATATAATTCAGAGTATAAGCAAAATAAGACTACTACCATAGATCAAGAGTTAAGAGTCACATAATATGATAATGCCAAAGAGTCTAGTACGAATTAAAATGCGACACTATTTAGTACAAGTGCCAGATAATGTCTTAAAGCAAGAACTAAGTCATAATTTACACATAATAGTAAATAAAGACATAGACTAAAAGGATTCAATCTGAATCTGTCTCACCCTCCTCTTCTTCCTCTTCTTCTTCTTCAACAAGCTGAGATTTTCCGTATCCACGTCCATGACTCGTTCCCGAGCTTGTACCCTCCTCCGAGGATGTCCAAGCAAAGGTAGGAGGAGCTGGGCGCTTGCCAGGGTCTTGAGTTGGCATGGATGAGGATGATGCTCCACATGATATTGCTTCCCATATAGAACTGAAGAACGACTTAAGTTTGTTAAATCGTTTATCCATTTTGGTGTCCATGCGCTTAAGTCGGGCTTCTAGAAGAAATTGATTTTGAGCAATAGTGTTAAGTGATTCTTTTGTTGAGGAAGATGATCTTAAAAGTTTAACTTCTCCAGGTTTAGATCGGGATGAACGGGAGGAAGTCTCTCTATGTCCTTGGTCTTTCCATTGTTCAAAAGGCATAATATTGAAGTATGGAGCTGGAAGCTTCATTCTTGCAATCGAAGCTTTGTTGATGGCTTTTGGTTTGGAAATAGAAGACTTTGGTGGTTCAATGCCACAATCGAGCAAGAGTCGCATAATGTACTCGTTATAAAACAAGTGTGGTCTAGAGCTATCATTTACTTTTAAGATCTCATCAAAGATCATACCAATCCAGTTTATACGAATACCCCCATAAATTGCGTATAATGCCTTGAAATTTTCTTTATAGACGGCATCAAAATTTCCAGTTCTTGGGAAAAGGGAGTGCATAAGAGTATGATGAAGAATTCTTGCAGACGGCCTTAAGCCAATAGACTTAGTGCTATCCTTGTCATCTTCAGTAAATTGATGACTAATTTGATTACGGACATGAATATTGCAAAAGTCATTTGAGAATTTTTCACCAATAAACCTAGAACCAAGAACACTTGCCATCCTATCACATGAGATAAACACTTCTTTGCCACATACAACAGACCAAAGACAATAATTGGGATTTGCGGGTTTGTTTTTCTCTATATTTAGATTAGCATAGAATAACTTGATCATGACATGGTTAATTTCCACATTGTTTTGATCATAGTCAATTAGGTTTTCAATGTCGGTATCCCTTGCTAAATCTAAAATACGATAACTAGAGAAATCTGAGAATTTAACAAACGAACCCGGATGGATAGTAAAATCTTTCATTTCATTCCACCTTTTGAGTGAAATTGGATCCACAAGCCATTTCTTGATAGAGAGATCAATGGGTTGTGTCTCTGAGGTAGAAGCTTGCTTAAATTTCTTTTGTTGAGGAGCCATTAGGGATAAGTTTGAAGAAAGAAATTTAATAAGGGAATGTAGGGTTTCTTTGGTTTGGGGAAGAAGACTGGTTATGAAGAAAAAAAGAGTGATAGGGGAAAAAATGAACGGACGGATATATTAAAAAAAAACAGAAAACTCGTAACCGGTCGACCGGTGAAAATGGGGCGGTCGACCGTTTTTATCCAGAGAGCAAAACGGTCGACCGGTCTATTTTGAGCTGTCGACCGGTGCTGTTCTGGAAGCACAGTTCAGCCTGTTTTCAATATAGTTGAGTCCTATAAATTGTATATCACTCTTATTATAATATTTAATTTAAATGAGTGATTACAAAAGAAAATAAACAACGATACAATATAAAAATAAAATTAATGAAGAGTGGGAGAAGGAAGATCGGTTGAATCTTCGTTAATATCATCAATGCGAGCCTTCCAAGATGACCATTTTTCAGTTGCCCCTTCATTCTGAGCATAGTTTCTGTCCCATGAGTTTGGGGTTCTAGAAGATGAAGGTGCATTTGGCATTGACTCATGAACATCTCGTTTGTTTGATCCACAGAAGAAGAATGCCATTCTTTCTAAAATAGATAATCGTGCCGAAGTCTGCTGTTGTTCATGATGAAGCTGTTGTTGTCCATAATGAAGCTGACGTTGAAGATCTATTTGATGTTTTTGATAGTGATGAATTTCATCGATCTTCTCTTTGGTTTGAGGAGAATAGAATAGTACTTTCTTTGCCTTTTTTGATTTAGGCGTACTTCCAGGTGTACGAGAGCATTGATGATGGCACTTTGGTTTATATTTTGGTGTTTCAGGAGAGAGATATTCTTCTGATTCAGAACTTGTAATGGAAATGTGAGTTTTTTGAGCACACTCATCACAAATATGTGCCATAGAAAAAAATTTTGTATTTATGATTAGATAAGGGAAGATGAATAGAACGAATGTTTTTGACAGCTTATATAGATAGTTCTTATATATAAGCCTATGATTAAGAGTAAAAAGAGGAATTTGATGGTGTAAAATAATCAGAGACTCAAATAGCTTAAAATAGCTATAGTTAAAAAAGAATAATCAAACGAAAGAACTAAAAAGTTTAACATCAGTAATTATTAGACAAGGTCTTTTAAAGAAATTAAACCAAGCTCTCTTTGTAATTTAATAAAACTAGATTCGAGCAAAGGCTTAGTAAAAATATCCGCTAATTGATTTTCAGTTTGGACATATTCAAGACATATATTTCCTTTTTCAATATTATCTCTAAGGAAATGATGACGGATATCAATGTGCTTGGTTCTAGAATGATTCACTGGATTTTTAGAAAGATTTATAGCACTTGTGTTATCACAGTATATAATAGAATTTGATAAATGAATATCAAAATCTTGAAGTGTTTGTTGCATATATAATACTTGAGTACAAGCGAGAGCCGCTGATATATATTCGGCTTCACATGTTGATAGTGAAACACAATTCTGTTTCTTACTAAACCAAGAGACAAGTGATTTTCCAATAAAATGGCACGTACCACTTGTACTCTTTCTATCCGTTCGAGAACCTCCAAAATCAGCATCACTATATGAAACTAATTCGAATGGACATTCTGTTGGATAAAAAAGACCGAAATCTTTTGTATTATTAAGATAACGAATTATACGCTTCACTGCTCGTAAATGTGATTCCTTTGGATTTGCTTGAAAACGAGCACATAGACAAACACTCATCATTATATCTGGACGACTAGCTGAAAGATAAAGAAGAGAACCAATCATGCTTCGATATAATTTCTGGTCAACACTCTTACCATTATCATCTTTTTCAAGATGTGTAGTTGTACTCATAGGAGTTGGTTTACCAGATGTATTTTCTAATCCGAAGCGCTTGATAAGATTTCCGCAGTATTTTTCTTGATTAATAAAAATACCATTCGGAAGTTGTTTGATTTGAAGTCCAAGAAAGTATGACAGTTCTCCCATATGAGACATTTCGAATTCTTTGGTCATAATACTTGCAAATTCCTTACAGAGTTTATCATTTGTTGAACCAAAGATGATGTCATCTACATATATCTGAATAACTAGAATATCCTTTTGAGAATGTTTGATAAACAAAGTTTGATCGACTCTGCCTATTTGAAATCCTGAGTCAATAAGATAGCTCCGTAATCGTTCATACCAAGCACGAGGTGCTTGTTTTAAACCATAAAGAGCTTTCTTTAGTTTGAACACATGATCAGGATATTTTTCATGTACAAACAAAGGAGGTTGTTCGACATATACATTCTCCTTGATAAATCCATTAAGAAATGCACTCTTGACATCCATCTGATAAAGTTTGAAATTATGGTGACAAGCAAAAGATAAAAGGATTCTAATAGCTTCTAGTCGAGCAACTGGTGCAAAAGTTTCTTCATAATCGATACCTTCTTCCTGATTATATCCCTGTGCTACTAACCTTGCTTTATTTCTGGTGATATTCCCTTGTTCATCAGCCTTATTTTTATAGACCCATTTAGTACCAATCACTGACTGATCAGTTGGTCTTGGAACAAGTTCTCAGACGTCATTGCGCACGAACTGATTTAGTTCTTCTTGCATGGCAATGATCCAATATTCGTCGGTAGCTGCTTCTTTAGGATTCTTAGGTTCGATATTTGATAGAAATGCAACATGTCCCATTTGATGTAATTGACTCCTAGTTCTTACTTGTGAGTCGACCTCCCCAATTATATTTTGAATCGGATGGTGTCTCAATAATCTTAGAGGGGAACGTATTTCACAAACTGGATGTTGTTGAGAAGTATTTTCAACAATATTTTCAGAGTCAGAGTCATAATTTGTGATGATAGGAGTGTCAGAAAGTATAGTTTCGTCATCATCAGATTTTGGTTGAGAGGGCTGAAAGATTTCATCGAAGGAAACATGAAGAGATTCCTCAATAGTTTTGGTTCGTTTATTAAAAATACGATATGCCTTGCTTCTTTCCGAATAACCGACAAATATACCTTCATCAGCTTTCGGATCAAACTTCCCGAGTTGGTCTTTCGTATTTAAAATGAAACATTTTGAACCAAATACTTTGAAGTAAGATATATTTGGCTTCCTTTCGTTAAATAATTCATAAGATGTATTCTTGGTGAGTGGTCGAATGGACACACGATTCAAAACATAACATGCAGTGGCGACGGCTTCTGCCCAGAAATGTTTTGGTAAAGTAGATCCATTTAATAACGTTCTTGCACATTCTTGTAATGTTCGATTTTTTCGTTCTACAACTCCGTTTTGTTGTGGAGTTCTAGGAAACGAAAAATTGTGGTTAATACCTTTCTTTGTACAAAAATGTTTAAATTCGTTATTTTCGAATTCACCACCATGATCACTCCTTATGTTTTTAACTTTTATCCCTTTCGATTTTTGAATTCTTTTGACGAAAGATTTAAAATGTTCAAAAGTGTCACTCTTGTTTTTCAGGAAAATAGACCATGTATACCGAGAATAGTCATCAACTATTACAAATACATATCGATTATGGTTTATCGACTGAACTTGTGTTGGTCCGAATAAATCCATATGTAGTAACTCAAGTGGTTGTAGTGTTGATATGACTTTCTTGGATTTAAAAGATGATTTGGTTAATTTTCCTAATTGACATGCATCACAGATATTGTTAACCTTAAAACTCATTTTGGGTAATCCTCTAACTAGATTGTTTTTGGCTAGCTTGTCAATAGTTCTGAAGTTTATATGACAGAAGCGTTTGTGCCATAGCCATGGATCATTATCATTAGCTATAAGACACATATCTGAGTTATGATTAATATTCATATTCAGAATATATATATTTCTGTCTCTATAACCTTCGAAAATTAAATTATGATCTTTATCTAGAATACTACACTTATTATTTGAAAAAGAAATTGTAAAACCCTTGTCACATAATTGACTGATACTAAGTAAATTGTGTTTTAAATTTCTAACTAGCATGACATTTGTAATAAGAGGTAAGTTAGATGTACCGCAATTGCTCACATCGCCTTTGCCGATGATATAGCCTTTTGAATTATCTCCAAAAGTGACGGAGCCACCATCTGAGTATGTAATATTTGTTAATAAGCTCTTGTCTCCGGTCATGTGCTTCGAGCAACCACTGTCCAATATCCACTTTCCTCTTTTCTTAAGTGGGGCCTGCAAAAAATAAAATTAAGTCCATGGTACCCACTTTTTATGGGGTCCTAAGAGTTAGGTCTTAGGAGTCCAAACCCATACGGGTCCGGTATCCCCTTTATATATATAATTAGTATTAAGATGTACAGTATTCATGAAATTATGAATATATTTATTCCTAATCAAATTGTTATTTGTTTTAGGAACCCATATTTTGATAGTCTTGACATTTTTCTTCTGAAATTTCACAACTGGTTTTGGTTTGGAATATAATAAACTAAGATTTTTCTTAGCTCCAGTCTTTTGTATTTTCTTTTTCCTTCCATTACCAAGATGTTTCTTGGTTTCTGGTTTCCTATATCCCAAACCTTGTTTTTTTGAAACAGATTGTGAACTTTCAATGATTTTTGTCAAATTTTCTCGACCTTTGTTAAAGTTAGAAACATTTTGAGTTATGTCATCTAACTTAGTTTGTAAGCTCGCCTTTTCTAGGTCCAGATTTTTGACTTTTGCCTTAAGCTCATGATTTTCAGTAGCGAGAGCATCATTTTTCTCTTTTTGAGTTTCAATTTCTTGACTCAAAAGAGATAATTGAGAGTCAACATTAGATGATGATTCTTGAAGTTTTTCAAGTTCTTCTTCTAATATTTTCTTCTCGTCTTTTAACATATCTCGTTCAAACTCTGCTCTACTCAAATCTGCTTTGGCTACTTTTAATTGACGTTTTATGTCTTTATATTTGACTATCAACTCAGAATTTATATCAAGTAATTCATCAAATGTAGGAATTTGTACCTCATCTTCTGTTGCCATAAAACAAACATTAGCTTGTTCATTCTCCTGATCACTTTCACTTTCAGATGAGGATGAGTCTGAATCATCCCATGTTACTGAGAAGGCTCGTTTCTTTGACTTGTCCTTCTTATGTTTGAATTTATCATTTTCTGACTTCTTCTTCTGTTCTGGACAATCCTTCTGCATGTGCCCCTTTTTGTGACAGTTGAAACATTCTATAGTTGATGAAGATGGTTTGCTTGATCCAGGTTTCCTTTTGTTGTAGCGACTGGCTTTTCGATATTTTAGGAATTTTTTGAATCCTTTTGCAATGAATGCCAAATCTTCATCTTCAGAATCTGATTCATTTTCATCTTTCTCAGCATGAAATGCTACATTTTTCTTTTCTTCTTTCTGTTCTTTTCTAGCCTGCAGATTTGCTTCATAGGACATTAAATTTCCTATCAATTCATCTGGCTTCATGATGGAAAGGTCATTAGCTTCTTCAATTGCTAATACTTTTCCTTCCCATTCACTAGTCAGAGAATGTAGGACTGTTGAAACAACATCAAAATCTGAATATTTTTGCCCTAATCCGATAAGTGCATGATGAATAGTTTGAAACCTTGAATACATATCATTGATTGTCTCATTTGGTTTCATTTTGAAATTTTGAAACTGACTCTTCAGCATGGCTATTTTGGCTTGTTTAACCTTGTTAGTACCTTCATGAGTGGTTTTCAGCGTTTGCCAAATTTGATATGCAGTAGTGCAGATACTAACACGGTTATATTCATTTTGGTCTAATGCACAAAACAACATATTTATTGCCTTTGCATTTACGGCTGCTGTCGTTTTCTCAGCCGTTGTCCATTCTGAATATTCAGTTGTTGGATTTACTATTTCTTTTTGAGTAGCATTCCAAGCATCATAACTATTTGATTGCATGAAAAATGACATACGTGTAGCCCAATAGCTATAGTTGAGACCATTAAAGAATGGAGGTCTTTGTGTTGATTGACCTTCCGTGTAAGTGCTAGAGCTAGTGCTTGCGTTATTTGCCATATTACAAGAATATATCAAATAACGGTGTTACGGTTATATGATAACCGTGCTCTGATACCAAATGAAAGTGTGTACGCTTGTGCACACTAATTACGGATCGTGTAATATGGACTAATATATGCGGAATGTTATTTACAATTCCTATACAAGTAAATATTCAATAAACTAACTATATAGCAATTCACAGATATAGAATAGTAAATGCAGTAAACTGTAAAAATCACACCAGGGATTTTTATACTGGTTCGGACCTCCCGTCCTACGTCCAGTCCCAGACTCCTATCTGGATTTTCACTACCAACTACCTCGCTTCACCCGGAGGAACAGGTTTATAACACCCAAACAGCCGAACGGGATTTCGTGCCTCTTACAACACCGAGGACTTCAACAAAAATAAATATAATTGTCGTTGACAACTTGTGCTCTTAACAACACTGATTTGTCACTTGTAGTACACCCTTCCTATAATCTTATCCTCAAAATATGTGAATGATGTTTGTAAAGATTGAAGGAAGTATATTACTTATTTGAATCAAAAGATATGAAATAATTTCAATGATTCAATAAGCAATTTGAAGTAGAGAGCTTTTAGAATGCAAGAGTATTTAGAATTTAAGATCAGAATTTTAAAGCAAAGAATTGTTGTATTTCAATCAATGATTTAGATATGTTTATATAGAGAATAAATGGTTGTAACTCTTTGTGAAGAGTAGCCATTAAAAGATGTGATCATTGATGAAAGGAAAGAGAAGCTACCATTGAAGAAAGAAGTGTCTTTTGGGAAAGGTTGCTTTCTGTTTAAAAACGGTCGACAGGTCAAAAATGACCAGTAGACGAAAATTTCAAACATATAGACGTTATGTGCATGTGTGCACGTTCATTGTGCAATTCACACAGGAACGGTCGACCGCCTGGTTTTGGACCGGTCGACCGGTCGCTGTTAAATTGCACAGTGAATGTGCGCTGTCATCCAAAACGTTTATACATCGATTCTTTTGAGATGCATGATTATTTTGAGGATAGATTTTAACATAACTAATATTACTAACATACCAAATAATCCACCTCTAATGTATGAAGCTCGTTGTGTCTCAATGAATGACTTCTTTTTGACGATCACGGTTTATCCCTTTGTCAGAAATCAAAACTATATAAAAATCTTGACTCAACAATAGAAACGTTAGTGATTCATGGAAAATACGGCTTCAAGCCTTTATTAATGAAAATCAACTAGACTGCTTGATTACAACTTTAAAAAGAAACTACGTTATGACTGAACGGAAACATGCAGGAAATAACAGTGCCTAAAATAAGAAAGGAAACATGCTAAATGTAATAGTGCCGCAGATGTTCACTGTTCCATGCTCGGGGGAGTGTCGTGCCATCAACGGTCGCTAGCTTGAATGTTCCCTCTCCAAGCTTCCGTTCAATGGCGTATGGACCTTCCCAGCTGGGATTCATACGTGATGGTACCGGGAAAACTCGTTTCAGAACGAGATCACCCACATCAAAGATCCTTGGACGGACTCTGCCGTCGTAGTAACGCTTAACTCGGTGTCTATGCGCTGCCGCCCTTAATTCAGCTTCTTCACGCTTTTCATCGATGCAGTCCAGGGATTCCAACAAGAGATTCTGGTTTGTCTTGGGATCATAGTATGTCACTCGGTGCGATGGAACTTCATGCTCCACGGGTATAACGGCTTCAGAGCCGTATGCCAAGGCGAATGGAGTGTGGCCGGTCGCGGACTTGTGGGTAGTTCTATATGCCCATAATGCTGTCGGGAGTTCATCTACCCACTTGCCTCCAACCTTCTCCAGACGCTTCTTCAGTATGGACTTGATTATTTTGTTAACGGCCTCGACTTGTCCGTTAGCTTTCGGGTGTGCCACGGCGGCAAACTTCTTCTCGATGCCATACTTTAAACAGAACTCTTTGAACTCTCTGCTTTCAAATTGCGTCCCGTTGTCCGTGATGATGGTGCGAGGAAGGCCAAAGCGGCATATAATGTTTCGTACAACGAAGTTAACGACCTTCTTAGAGGTGATTGTGGCCAAAGGTTCAGCCTCAGCCCATTTCGTGAAATAGTCAACTGCAACTATCGCATATTTCGCGCCACCTTTGGATATAGGCAAAGAGCCGATTATGTCGATTCCCCAGATCACAAATGGCCAGGGACTAATCATTTGTGTGAGTTCCGTTGATGGAGCCCTCGGGATTTTCGCATATCTTTGACACTTGTCACATTTTCTTGCGTAGTCCGCGGCGTCCCGGTTTATGGTGGACAAGTAATATCCATAGCGGAGGATCTTCTTTGCTAGCGTTTGCCCCCTAGTATGGTCGCCACATTCCCCTTCGTGAACCTCTCTCAAGACCCGCTTTGTTTCATCATGAGCGATGCATCGTAATAATGGGACTGAGAATCCTTTTCGATACATTGATCCATCCTGCATTACGTATCGTGCGGCCTTTCGAAGGACCTGCCGTCTTTCGCTTCTTTTTTCTGGTAAAGCCCCGGTCGTTAGGTACGGTTTGAATGGGGTTATCCACGATTCCTTCTCGATTTCTGTTTCCAACACGCGATCGACTTTCATCTCGTCTATGCTCGGGGCATGCAAGACTTCGACGGGATACAATCCCATTTGCTGCGCATCGCCGGTACTTGCAAACTTAGCCAATAAGTCGGCTTCTTTGTTCTGTTCGCGCGGGATATGTGAAATGTCATAACGCTCAAGATTTGATAGTAGTTCTTGGACCTGAACGAGGTACGGAGCAAGCTTTCGCCCCTTTGCTTGGTAGTCTCCCCGTACTTGGTAAACCACCAACTGTGAGTCACAAAAGATTTCGACTGATTTGATCCCGAGTTCTCTGATGAGCTTCAAGCCAGCGATCAGTGCTTCATATTCGGCCTCGTTATTTGTAGCCGGGAAATCAAGCTTCAGGGCATAACAGATTGATCGGTTTTCCGGAGTTATAAGAACTACGCCCGCACCGGAGCAACGGTCGTTTGATGCACCGTCAGTGTATAATTTCCATCGAACAGGGGGAATGATGTCGTGGTCATCCGGTTTGATGGGTATGGTAAACTCAGCGATGAAATCTGCTAATGCTTGACCTCGGATGGCTCTCCGCGGTAAGTATGCGATATTGAATTGACTCAACTCGATGTTCCATCTTAGCAATCTCCCAGAAGTTTCCGGCCGTTGGAGTACCTGCCTCAGGGGTTGATCGGTATAAACACCGATTGAATGTGCTTGAAAGTAAGGGCGCAGCTTGCGTGATGCAATCACCAAGCAATAAGCCAATTTCTCGATTTTAGGGTAATTCCTCTCTGCCCCTACTAAACGCTTGCTAACATAATACACCGGCTTCTGGACTCGATCCTCCTCACGAACCAAAGCTGCACTTATCGCATGCGGGGATACAGTCAAGTATACGTACAACATCTCGTGGTCAACTGGTTTTGCTAGCATTGGTGGACTCTCCAGATGCCTCACCAGATTCCGGAATGCTTCCTCACAACTAGACGTCCATTCAAAATTTCTCTTCCCTTTCTTTATGATATCGAAGAATGGGATGCACTTGTCAGTTGCCCTGGATATAAATCGACTTAGCGCAGCTACTTTTCCGTTCAAGCTCTGTACTTGCTTTATGGTATTGGGCGCTTGCACATCTCGAATAGCTTGGATCTTTTCTGGGTTGGCTTCGATTCCCCTAGCATTGACGATGAACCCCAAAAACTTCCCTGATGCAACGCCGAAGGAACACTTCAAAGGGTTGATCTTCATCCCATAAAACCTGAGTATGTCGAACATTTCAGCCAAGTCTCGAATGTGGTCGTTTGACCGTCGTGACTTCACGAGCATGTCATCCACATAGACTTCCATCGTTCTACCCAGCTGGTCCTTGAACATTCGATTCACTAAACGCTGGTAAGTTGCTCCTGCATTCTTCAATCCAAAGGGCATCACTACATAGCAATACAGTCCGACATTTGTAACGAAGCTGGTGTGTTCTTGGTCCGGAATATGCATCGGGATTTGGTTGTACCCTGAGTACGCGTCCATGAATGACAGCAGCTCGTGTCCTGCGGTGGAGTCGACCAACTGATCGATCCTAGGCAACGGGAAACTGTCCTTAGGGCACGCTTTATTCAAGTCGGAATAATCTACGCAAGTCCTCCATTTCCCATTCGCCTTTTTTACGAGCACAGGGTTGGATACCCATTCAGGGTAAAGG
The DNA here is from genome assembly GCA_030737815.1 of Allium fistulosum. Classification (NCBI taxonomy): domain Eukaryota; kingdom Viridiplantae; phylum Streptophyta; class Magnoliopsida; order Asparagales; family Amaryllidaceae; genus Allium; species Allium fistulosum. Next base: position 168,381,871 of record CM060904.1, on the reverse strand, counting down.
GCGTCGCGGATGAACCCATTTGCTTTGAGTTTGTCCACCTCCTCTCCAAGAGCGGCGGATCTCTCCGGATCCATTCCTCTCCTTTTTTGTTTAACTGGGACGTATTTCGAGTCTATGTTCAACATATGACTCGTGATGGCGGGAGAAATTCCACACATATCAGAATGCGTCCAGGCGAAAACATCAAGATTCGCCCGGAGGAAGTCGCTAAGGTCTTCAGTCATCGCGGGACCAAGCTGTGATCCGATTTTCAGAATTCGCGAAGGGTCGTCACGGCTAACTGAGATGTCAATTGTTAATTCAGCCGGTGCCGCCTTCTCTTCCCTGGGTTTCTCATCGTCGTCTCTCGGATCTATATCTCCGAAGATCCGAGAACTATGCCCGAGCCAGGGCTCGGGCACTACTTGTCAATTATCCGCATTAAGGATGCGGACGGGATTGTCCGCAACCTTTCCCTTCTCCCTCCGATGGGCTTCTCGGAGCTCAGCCACATAACAGGAACGACCAGCTGCTTGATCGCCATGAACAATACCTACTCCTTTGTCGGTCGGGAACTTCAAAGTTAAACACCAAGGGGCTAACATTGCCCTAAACTCAGCCACGGCCGGCCGGCCCAAGAAAACGTTATATGGAGAATCCACATCCAAAACTACGAAGGATAGAATCCGCACCCTCCGACGCTCGCCTTGTCCCAGTTCAACTGGTAACTCAACGTACCCCAAGGCATCGGTTGTCGCGCCGTTAAAGCCGTGTATACGAGCCTTGGATGGTTTCAGGTCTTTTGTTTCCAGTTTCATTTGGTCGTAAGCCTTCTTGAAGATGATGTTGACTGAGCTCCCGCAATCAATCAGAATTCTTTTTACATATGCTGGTCCGATCGTTGCAGATATGACCATGGGATCGATGGTCGGAGCCTCTATCTGATTAGCGTCTCTACTTCTGAACACAATATCGTCTGTCATTACGCGCTGCTGCTTAGCAGGGGCCCCGTCCTCCATGTTCGAACAGCACTCAAAATCGGCATGCTTCAGGGAACTTGCATATCGCTCCATCTCTTGCCAATTCTTATCCGCGAGGTGAGGTCCGCCGATAATTGTATTTATGACTAGTCTACCTACGGTTCGGGCAGGCTCCTCGGGATGACGCGGAGCTGGTGCACGACCTGGGTTGGACGTTCCCTGTCCTCCTTCTTGTGGATCCTTCACAAATTCTTGCAATTTCTTCTGCCTGATCAACTTTTCAATAGCGTCGTGTAGGTGTCTGCACTCCTCCGTATTGTGCCCATAAGTCTCGTGGAAGCGACAATATTTCCCGGTCCGCTTCTGTTCCTCGGTTGATTCTTTCGGACGTGGCTTTCTGTATTGAAATGTATTGCATGTGGATAAGTAAATGTTCTCAAGCGGTGCATTCAGCGGAGTATACTCGCTGTAGCTTGGGATTCTTGACTTCCATTTCCCCGCTTCTCTCTTTTTCCCTTGACTCCTTCCGCCGGACTCCTTGGGTTGCCCAGGCTTGTTCTGGACATTGACTTGGACCTTTCCCGAGCTGTCTCCAGACTGCTTCACAGCAACGTTGCTCTTTATTGACTCTTGGACAGGTCCTGGCGCCTTATCTCATCGTACCCACCTATCTTCCTCTCTTCTTATGAACTGGTGTGCCTTTGAGTAGAAACGCTCTAGTGTAGCCGGAGGTATTCCTGCCAGCCAGTCCCCAAACTCAGAGTCTGAATCCACACCTCTCATTACAGCCATCAGAATTGCATGGTCATTGGGATTACTGACTTCAGTTGCTGCTACGTGGAATCTTTGTAAATATTCCTTCGACAACTCCCCGGGATTTTGGATTACACTCGACAGAGACATCACGTCCTTTGGGCGCATAGTGTGTATCCTGAACTGCTCAATAAACTTCTTTGCCAACTCCTCGAAATTTGATACGGATCGCGGAGGAAGTCGGGTGAACCACATAGTAGCGATCCCAGATAGAGTAATCGGAAAGCACCTACACTTGGTGGCATCATTCGCTCTAGCTGAATCCATCATCCATTCGTACCTCATGACATGCTGTCTGGGACCAGTCCTCCCTTCATACGCAGGGATAGTAGGCATACTAAACTTCATGGGGTACGCCGCTTGCAACACAACATCCGTGAATGGAGTATGACTTCTTGACACTCCCCAATCATCATTCGATAACCCCTGATTTTCCTTCATCAACTGCCTGATCATGGCTGTCAGATCTGGTGTCTGTATGGAAGGCGGAAGGTTAGTGTCTGTTCTGCGTGCCTGTCCATGCTGATGCCTCCTCTCCTGGCGGTCTGCCAATCGTGCGTCTTGAGGTTCGACATCGTTAGCATTTTGATGATCCGGGCCTCTATCCTCCGTCTGTACCCCGGTCTTGAAGTTTCCAGCTCTTGCTTGGTCACGGTCTCCAGTTGTTTGAACAGCAGCTCCTACTTGTGCAGCGTCAGTCTTGCGGCGTCTGCGCCTGGGAGGTTCATCAGAGGAAGTTGAGCTGTCAGATGAAGAGTAAGGAGCGGGATTGCCCCCAGCATTCTGTTGCTGCTGTTGAGTGAGTTGTGCCATCAGGTTGGCGTTAGCTTGCATCTGCTCTCCTAGTTGTCTCCTGCTTTCCCTGAGTTCTCTCATCAAGTCATTGAACTCTATTCTGGTGACAACTGGAGTCTGTTCTTGAGCGGCAATTCCTGCACTCAGAATCGCTGGTTGATTGCTAGGTCCTGCTTGTTGCACATTAGCAGTTTTGTGGGCATCCGCATTATAAGAAGCTGACCTGGTACGTGGTCTTTCCATTGTAGAGTTATCGGTATGAACTCTGAGTAGAATCAACGGATGTCCTATCAGTGAGTCAGATCTTCTTTGGGGGATTTGTTCAATCCAGTAGCTTCAAAGCAGATCCTTGAGGTCTGAGAATTCAATTCTCAGTGAAAGCACCAAAGTGTTAGCACCAAAATTGGTCACTAAACTCGTAGAGAAAGATTGTGTAGAGATATAAGTGATGAAAGTAAATTAAACATAGAAGACAATGCTAATCTAACTGTAGAAAGTAAGAACACCAAATTTATAGTGGTTCAGCGTAATTGCCTACGTCCACTTTGAGGTTAAACTTTATTGATCTTCTTTATAGTTGATTACAAATACAATTCGTGAATCAAATGCTTGCATGAAGTTGTTTAAGTAGAGAAGATGAGTCTCGAAAATGGCAGAGTCTCCCCAGTGTTCTCTCCCCCAAAAAGGATCTCTTTCACTGTGACCCTGCCCCTCTATTTATAGGCAAATATGGGCTGGACTTCCCAAATGGGCTGGATGGTCGAACACTCTAGCCCCAGTACAGTGGTCGCTGCATGCCGAACCTAGTATGCCGAACGCTCTAATGCCGAACAGTCCTTCTATGCCGAACGGTACGCTGGATGTGTGGGAAGTGCAGGATGATTGTCAATTGAGGCTGAACGTGTCTCTATCCGAAGCTCTTGAACGAAAAGTGCACGCTGGCCGAACGACATTGTCACCTTGAGTAGTTGTGCATACTGAATGTCTTCTGGATGCCGAGTACTATCGTTGCCGAGTACTACGCCGAGTACCTTGGAGTGCCGAGTACTCTCACTGCCGAGTACTACGCCGAGTACCAAGTGATGCCGAGCGCTCTTGTTGCCGAACGCTCTTGTTGCCGAGTTCTCCTATCACCGAGTTCTAATGATGCCGAACGCTAGGGATGCTGAGCGTTGGTTGTCGCCGAGTGCCAGTTGACGCCGAACACTACTTGACGCCGAGTCTCCTGGTCGCCGAGCATTACGGATGCCGAACGCTATGGATGCCGAGTCCCACTGGATGCCGTGTGCTTCGCCGAACACTCCTGGATGCCGGTCACTCTCTGATGCCGAGTGCTATCTGATGCCGAGCACTAGTTGCCTGGTCAAATCTCCAGGAAACACTTGCCCCCCAAAGTGTATCGCGTGGCCGAACGTGATGCGCTTTGAATCTGGTTCAACTTTCCTTGACGATGCCTTCTCGAGGATGCCTGCAACGGAGGTGTGTGGCGAGCGTGGCCTGGATGCCGAACGATACGTTCGAAGCCGAATAATCCTCGTGTGCCGAATCGTCACTTTGCTATGATGCCGAACACTCCGGTATTGACCGGTTCTACCGGGTATAGCCTTTTCACCTTCTACCTTCCCCCTATATAACCAGGTCCTCCCCGTCTTCTCTTTTTTACCTTTTCACTTCTGCCACTCTTCAAAGATTAGCAATTTTCGCTAGACGATCAGATTTCCTTCATAATCTCCAACTCTGCAAACTAGGTACTATTCCTCGCATAACTCGAATAGGTTTCAAACGAGATGGAAGTGTGTCACGTAGAAAGCTTTCGAGTATATTGTCAAACGATAATGCGAGGCTAGGAGGAAGGATTAGGGGTGTTTGCACATATGATCGTCGTATTTAGCTTCATCGTGCCGAACTATAGTTGAAAAAGGAAAAGGAAAACGTTGGAGGTGGTAAGGGTGTTGGATGGCACAGCTCTGGTTCGGCGTGTGTTGTCATGCGCCGAATGGTGGAGACGCTGCCCATCCAACACATGAACTTGTTGCAGGTAGTGTACCCGACTGGGGGCAGATGAGGACGATCGTGTCTCGAAGGAACTAACACGTCGGCAAAAGGAATCCCATGAATGGAGCATATCCGTCGCAAGGCAGCTTCGTTGATCTTCGAGGCTTGTGAATCGATCGGATTGTCTAGTAGGATGGTTGCCTCTAGAGCATCAGGTGCCAAGTTATGAGCAGGAGAAGTCGACGGATTAGAAGTATCAGCGGCTCCTTGCCTTGATGACGGCCCAGACCTGTCGGATATTGTGGCAGAGCTAGATTTTCTCGACATCCGCAATAAATAACGAACCTGGCTAAGTGCTTGAGAAAACTATACTTAAAAAACGTTGAACGTTAGAATTAGCAACACGAGTTTCCCCCCACGTGGTGTGTGAACTAGTGCAAGCAATTGTGTACAAGCGATAAGAATCTAAAGATTTTAAAGATATAAAAATTAGCTTCGAATCGTCGCCTTCGAAGACCGTCATCGCTGACCGTCTCAAAAAGCCCGCCTGGTGGTGATTACAGTTCCAGATTCAAAAAACATATGATTTATAAAGTAACCGGCCTAAGTGTAGTTTGACATTTATACTGTTCGGCATTTAAATGTTGTTCGGCAATTGTATTGTTCGGCATGCCACAGTGTTCGGCTAAAGGCCTCGTTCGGTTAAGTCATTGTCCAGTTAAAGGTTCTGTTCGGCATTCAGAATGTTCGGCCTAAGTACAATGTTCGGTTTTGTTTTGCCCGGTCTAAGTTCTGTTCGGCAATTGTATTGTTCGGCATAAACATGGTTCGGCATGTCACGTGCTCAATATTTATGACGTTCGGCATTGATACAGTTCGGCGTCTAAGTGTGTTCGGCAACCAGAGTTCGATTCGGCTAAATTATTGTTCGGCATTTGTGTTTGGCTTTGGTTTGTTTGGCTAAGTTATCGTTCGGCATTCAAATGAAATACTGTTCGGCAGCCTCCACCATTCGGCGCATGACAACACACGCCGAACCAGAGCTGTGCCATCCAACACCCTTACCACCTCCAACGTTTTCCTTTTCCTTTTTCAACTATAGTTCGGCACGATGAAGCTAAATACGACGATCATATGTGCAAACACCCCGAATCCTTCCTCCTCGCCTCGCATTATCGTTCGGCAATATACTCGAAAGCTTTCTACGTGACACACTTCCATCTCGTTTGAAACCTATTCGAGTTATGCGAGGAATAGTACCTAGTTTGCAGAGTTGGAGATTATGAAGGAAATCTGATCGTCTAGCGAAAATTGCTAATCTTTGCAGAGTGGCAGAAGTGAAAAGGTAAAAAAGAGAAGACGGGGAGGACCTGGTTATATAGGGGGAAGGTAGAAGGTGAAAAGGCTATACCCGGTAGAACCGGTCAATACCGGAGTGTTCGGCATCATAGCAAAGTGACAATTCGGCACACGAGGATTGTTCGGCTTCGAACGTATCGTTCGGCATCCAGGCCACGCTCGCCACACACCTCCGTTGCAGGCATCCTCGAGAAGGCATCGTCAAGGAAAGTTGAACCAGATTCAAAGCGCATCACGTTCGGCCACGCGATACACTTTGGGGGGCAAGTGTTTCCTGGAGATTTGACCAGGCAACTAGTGCTCGGCATCAGGTAGCACTCGGCATCAGAGAGTGACCGGCATCCAGGAGTGTTCGGCGAAGCACACAGCATCCAGTGGGACTCGGCATCCATAGCGTTCGGCATCCGTAATGCTCAGCGACCAGGAGACTCGGCGTCAAGTAGTGTTCGGCGTCAACTGGCACTCGGCGACAACCAACGCTCAGCATCCCTAGCGTTCGGCATCATTAGAACTCGGTGATAGGAGAACTCGGCAACAAGAGCGTTCGGCAACAAGAGCGCTCGGCATCCCTTGGTACTCGGCGTAGTACTCGGCAGTGAGAGTACTCGGCACTCCAAGGTACTCGGCGTAGTACTCGGCAACGAGAGTACTCGGCATCCAGAAGACATTCAGTATGCACAACTACTCAAGGTGACAATGTCGTTCGGCCAGCGTGCACTTTTCGTTCAAGATCTTCGGATAGAGACACGTTCGGCCTCAACTGACAATCATCCTGCACTTCCCACACATCCAGCGTACCGTTCGGCATAGAAGGACTGTTCGACATTAGAGCGTTCGGCATACTAGGTTCGGCATGCAGCGACCACTGTACTGGGGCTAGAGTGTTCGGCCATCCAGCCCATTTGGGAAGTCCAGCCCATATTTGCCTATAAATAGAGGGGCAGGGTGACAGTGAAAGAGATCCTTTTTTGGGGGAGAGAACACTGGGGAGACTCTGCCATTTTCGAGACTCATCTTCTCTACTTAAACAACTTCATGCAAGCATTTGATTCACGAATTGTATTTGTAATCAACTATAAAGAAGATCGATAAAGTTTAACCTCAAAGTGGACGTAGGCAATTACGCTGAACCACTATAAATTTGGTGTTCTTACTTTCTGCAGTTAGATTAGCATTGTCTTCTCTGTTTAATTTTCTTTCATCACTTATATCTCTACACAATCTTTCTCTACGAGGTTAGTGACCAATTTTGGTGCTAACATATGTATGTATGTATGTATGTACGTACGTATGTAGTATGTATATATGAGGTAATGAGTTAGCAATAGAAAATGTCACTTACTTTAAATTTTCCAGGAAAAAATGTTACTAAAAGCAAGGAAGTTCTGAAATTTTTGTCTTAAAGAACAAAAGCTTCTTTCATACAAGGGGTGGCAAAATGTTAGCCATAAAATCCACTTAAGAACATAGGTATGAAAGAAGGTTAATGAAAATGTCAGGTCTTACTAGAGTTACAGGCATGGGTTTCGACAAGGGTGGCGAAAGAACGCTTCGAAGGCATTAAGAAGGCTTTCGAAGGGGTCATAGGCACTAGGCGCCCTCGCAAGTGATAAATAATGTAAAAGCTTTCGAGACCGATGAAAAAGAAAAGTAGGGCTACCCATCCACCACTTTCTACCTTTCAATGCAGGAGGATTTGCACATATAGAAAAAGCAAGGATAGGCTCGGAATCCTCTTTCAAAGGCAATGAACATTAACCATTAATGTGCGCGCCAAACCTTTCGAAACCAAATGTTTCGCCTTCATTCAAATTGCTCCAAACAACCCTTTCGAAAGCATAATTAGACCCATTGAACCAGTCGAAGCCAATAACATCAGGGGAAGGTTCCGTATCAATCCATAAGCATGCATTCAGAAGCTACCTACTGTATCGAAACCATGGATACTTCAACATCTTCGGAGCCCTAGTAAACAACCTATAGACAGAGTCAAAAGCTTATATCTTTACTGCCGATAACAACAAAGCAACAAGAAGAGTAAAGCGCATTTGTGGCCCTTTCAACGACGTCAAAAGCAATTCAAGGAAAAGCAAGTAACAGGTACACTAAAAACTTAACAAAGGCGAAAGGAAGATAAAAGACCCTTTCGACAAGGTCGAAAGGCCTGAAATAAGAAAAGGAGAAGTGCAAGGATGAGTTAAAGGACTCGAAAGAGAAGCCTTTCGATTATATTGAAGGAGGCGAGGCCTTTCGACCACATCGAAAGGAAGGAGGTGGAAGATAAAAGGACCTTTCGACTAGATCAAAACATTGGTGTGGAACGGGGGCCGACCTAAATCTATAAATTAGACCTAAGTGGTCTGATTTTGGGGACTGGATTTTGGAATCCTAAACTCATTTCTTTCATTTCTACTTCTTTACTACAACAAATCTTTGTAAACCCTAAATCAATTTGGGGGAAAGCTCTTAAAATTGCAATTCATTTTGGATTAATGATGATGGAGACATTCATAGATTCATTAAGGATTTTGATTATGAGGAAGATCATACGATCATTAGCTAGACTAATGATCAAGTGCACATGATGCTATCTTATTCTCTTAATTTTTTTGTCTATGCAAATCAATAAGATCGACTTGGAAAATATACATGTCGAAACATATCATCATTATGAAAAATATTATATAATAACAAACTAGGATGATGATGATGTTTTGACATTGATAAGTTCATAGAACTTATGAATATCCAAGCTAACCTTATATCAAGTATATTAAATGAAGCTTAAGAAACTGCAAACTGGATCTATTTCAAAAGGATATAAACCCTTTCGACCTAGTCGAAAGGGATGTCCCAAAGGAAATCCCGTCTGCAGTTGGCAAGCAATCATATGAGGAGGAGTCCATTCGAAAGGAACCTACACCCAACTGCATCAAATATCCTTTCGAAGAGGTTCCTTCAAGGAGGAAACGAAACCAATGAGGTCGAAAGCAGCTATTTTACTCTAATAGATCAAGTATACCTTCTGGTCGAAAAGGCTATAATGAACCCTTCGACATGATCGAAAGGGATGAAAATTCAAAATGAGTTGTTGTCTTCAACTATATAGAAGAAGGGTTTCGAGTAAGATGCTCCTTCCCTTACCTGCATTTCTAAGTCAATTTCTGAAATTGTTTCGACTAATCTATTTGGTCGAAAGGTGTGTTTCGAAAGAAGTAATCTTTTCGACAGCCCAATTTTATATGAACTTATTTGCCTTTCACATAACTTTGGGAATGTTAACAAGTTTTCTTGTTAACAAATATTACAAAATAACCATTGTTTACATTTAAAAAAACATTTAAAATTCAGTCGTAAAGGATTTAATTAATAAAAAAATTATTTTGACTTGGAAAATTCTGAAAATATTTCGCAATCTATATAATACTATTCTTGATTTTTAAAAGTTTAAAATTCAAAATATATATTATATAAATATTTTCGATTATTTACTTGTTGTTAATTAACTAATAATTCATAATATATATATATAATAAAATTATATTTATATTGGATTTGCTATATATATGATCTGGAATGCTTTATTATAATAATAGTTATTTTAATTTTATAATTTATAGACTACTCTAAATCATATTTATTTATAAACAGTTCTAACTCATATTTGCATTATAATAATAATAATTATTATTATTATATATAATTATGCTACTTTATTACATATATATGTAAATAATTAAAAAAAGTTAAGTAAAATTTTATCTTATATATATATACATATTATATATATTTAATATTTAATACTATAGTATTTTATCTATATATTTATGGTAGTTTCATAACATAAATATATATAATTTTCACTTGGATAATATATAAGTATATAATAACTATACATATATACACATATTTGGACAACATACATTACATATAGGATGAGCTAACGTGTCTGTTGCGATGTAGATCACATCATCTACGTACGGGCATGTTACCCCCTTCATGGAATATCATGTTACACATGCACACGCATATAAATATGTATATGATACATATGTATATTATATATTAGTTTAAAATAAATTTCTATCAATAATTTATAAATTTTATATGATTTTATTTAACTTAAATTAGAAATGTTTTAAATAAATTAGACTTCATAGGCCCAATAAAGATCCAATAGGGTATTTTTTAAAATTCACCCACAACTGCCGCTGCGGGCTGCCCTATTCCAACAATAATATAAGAGCCTAATAGCCTATGCGGTCTAAGTTAGTCATATTAGGGTTGCTTGTTAAGCTCACAGCTTAAAGGTTGTCCTTAATCAAAAAGGCCCAATTTAAATTGGTCCTTGGGCTGATTTCAAAACTGTTTTGAAATTAAAATAAAAGCTTTAAATTAAAAGTCAAATTTAAAATAAGAAAATATTATAAATGTTATAATAGAAATTTTCAAAATTATTTGAAGATTAAAATATAAGATTTTAAATTTAAAAGTTAAATTTAAAATTAGGTATAAACATATTATAATAGTTATAATATAATAGAATTTTCGAATCTTTCAAAAAATATATATTAATTTCGAAATTTTTAAAATTTATTAATTGGATTGATAAAATAAAATAAATAATAAGTTAATTCATAAAAATATATATGCATGTATTATATATTATGATAAATTCTATGATATTTTAAAATGTTTAAAATAACATAAGTATACATGTATGTATATGAATTGAATTTTGAAATTAATATAATTTAATTAAAATTGTTTAATTAAATAAATTAGTAAAAGTTAGTTAATAGACAAATTAATTAAAGGTAAATTAATTATGTAAATTAATTAAAGGTTAATTAATTAAATGAATATAAATATATATAATATATAAGTGTAATACTATAAAGGTTTTATTATTTAATACATATTTAATATAAATGTTATATTAAAATAATATATAATTAATTAAATAAGATTTAATTAATATAATATTAAACTTAAGAATATTATATAAGTAGTATAAAATATAATAGTTATATAATACAAAAATTATATGATATTTATGCATAAACTAAATGTGGAACATTAAAGAAACCTTAAACGGACTTGAGGGATAAATACATGCGTATTGTACATATGCTTTGATTTCATATGTGTCCAACACTTGATTCATGAGGGTATTTCATAAGAGATGCATTATTTCATAAGTCAATATAACTCAATATAATATAGTGAAGATTATGAATCTTCAATATAATGGTGTCATCTATTATATATACTAATAAATTACTTGCATACTCCTTAGTTGTTGAGTAGACTCAAGCTAGGAATGTTGTAACGACCCAGAATTTCTGTCATTTGAAATTCAGATATATAATTGATTTTAAATATTAACAAGTAAGATTTATAAGTCGAATAAATTATTTTTCGAATATATAGTGATTTAATTGGATAATTAAATCGATAATTTAATATTTGAAATTGCGTAAATAATTGATAATTGGGTTTAATGTGTATAAAAATGATTTATAAAGTTATATTAAATCATATTGGAGTTAGAATGATGTTTGTAAACTTTTAAATTTGAATTTAAAGTTAAATTGTGAAAATTGAATATTTTAATATTTAATTGACGAGTGAAAATAGTCATTTTTCAAACAGTCTCGGATTTCGACGAAACTAGTTTCATCGGATCCGTAATGTGAAATTATTATAAGGTTTCAAATTTCGTATCAATCAGATTTACGGTTTGTCCGAGGCAAGCCAAAACGCATAGAAATCGTTTTAATCGATTTAATTTTAAATTGATCGTTTATTTCCGTAACTCGCACATATGACCGAATTAGCTCCCAAAACATGTTCCATTGTGTACGTAACGTGGGTAAAACCTTAGAAACGCCAGTCGGCACGCTTCGTTTGGAGTTCGAAAATTTTCGAGTGAATAGTGTTTTGGCAATTTTGTATAAAAGGACCTCATCATTCACATTTTATCACAAAACTCTAACTTCTAGGGTTAGCCGCCAGTTTTATCTTCAATGGCCAGAAACTCATCCTCATCTTCCTCAAATATCTCACGATCCATTCACCTTCATCAAAAACTTCCAACTACGAAGTTGTAGAGGACGATGAGAGCTTCGATATGAACAGTGATGATCGAAAATGAAGCTACGAATCAACGGCAATTGGTGATCAAAGGCGTGCGTTTTTTCACATTTTCCATGGCGAGGAGGCAACCGAGTGGGGCCGGTCCTTGGCCGATAGTGGCTCACGTGATGGACTACTCGATGGTGGCTCCTGATGGTCATCAAAGCGATCGTGGAGGGAGGATAATTCGTCGATTGTTTGGCGGCTATGGGTTTCATCTCACGTTCGAACCTGATGGGGAAGAAAAAGAAAAGCACGGCCACGATCTGATGTGAGGAGTTGAATGGCTGAGATGAGATGTAGGGTTTGAAAATTAAAAAGAAGTTGAAATTATTTATATAATAAAATCGTATAGACTTCTAAATGCTGTAACTTTCTCATACGAGGTCCGTTTTTGACGAAACGACTTGCATTGGGTTCGTTTTGTCGAGCACTACATTACGGAGCTAGATTGGGATTGATTGGAGCTAGTTTGAATTTTGGGTAAAATTAAACGCGTGTTTAATTTTATTCGAAATAAAACACATCAACTATTTTTGGAAGCAAGGTGAGAACTTCTCACACAATCGAATTGTGTTTCGATTTAAATTTTAAATAGTTGAATTTAAAATTGCTTGATTATGTGAATTGAATGATGGTTGCTATCTATTGTGTTGAAATAGACCCTATACGCCGCATATTAAGCGGAGGTTATTTATTAAAAACATATACCGCGATATTCCACCGTGAAGTGGAATTGGTATTATATATGTACTTGGAGTTGATTTCCCGCATTATATAGCGGATGAGACCCTATTACGCCGCATAATAGCGGATAGTATTTTATAAATCCCATATACCACGATATTCCACTTCGAAGTGGAATTGGTATTGTGCTAACATCTGTGGATGCAGGGAAACAGGTTGGAGGGATCCAACTGGATTCCTCAAACATTTGAATTTTTTTCAATGTTTTGTGTTGATTATTTATAATCTCTGTGTGATTATATTGTGATTGGAATTGTGGAAGGCTATAATTTAGCCGAATATATTTTTGGTATCGTTGAAAACCAGAAATAAATAAAATTGGATTTTCAAAATTCAAGTTGAAAATTTATTGTGAAAATTTATTTTTGAGAATTGGATAAATTTAAAAGGAGTTTTAAAAGATAAAAATCTTACTTTTTAACTATATTGAATTTAAATTCAAATTTTGGGAAAAAGGGCTTAATAAATGGATTTTGGGAAATATTTTTTACAAGTTGAAGAATTTATTTAAAATTTGGATTTTTAAATAGATTTGAAGAGATAAAGAAATTTATATTTAAAAGGAAATAATTTGGAAATTCATTTGGAAATTTATTTGGGATTTGAAATAAATTTGGAAATCAATTGAAAAATTGATTTGGAATTGAAAGTGAATATTTGTGAAATTGATTTGAAAATCGTATGAAGAGTGAATATTTGGAAATGTAAATTCACAATGGAAATTTATAAGTAGAAATTAATTGGTTATGGTAATTAATTTAAAATAATTAATTAAGTATTAATTATTAATTAAGAGTTAATTAGTGATCAATTAAAGGATAATTTATTAAATGTTTTTGTAATTAATTGATTATTAATTTACCATAACCAGTAAAATATATTCACAGAAATTTATCTGATTTAAATTAATCAGATGATTAAATTAATCCTACTTATGGATGTTTGGATTTTATTGGATGTCGAATTGTTTGACATCTTTGATATGTGATGCTTTGTGATATATCCTGTTCTGTGTTGTGATCTGTGATTTGTTTATCTGTGATATATATATATATATATATATATATATATATATCTGTGATCTGTGAATGATAGATAAGCGTTATAGTTTATATCGCTTATCAATTATAATGTTATATTTGATCTGTGATGGTTGAATGTTGTTGCACTATTGTGTTAAACCCATGGACTACACAATACACACACAAATGTGGATTTCACGTGGAAATCGGTTATGTCCAAGATTTTTATCAATTTTGAAAATTGAATTCTTGAATCCAAAATAGTTTTGGAATTGGAATTGAAAGTTTTTTAAAATGAGTTTTAAAATAAAAGTTATTTTAAATAACTTAATAAAATTGAAATTCGAATCATTTGATTTAAATTTGAATTCAATGAATTGGGAATTTTGGTCTAAAAGATTATACAAGTGGAAAATGGTGTTTATATGAATTTAAACCATTTTTTAAAAGTGTTGTTGTGGAAATTTGAATTTACCCAAAGACCATAACTTGTATAAATGAAATCAGTTTTCCCTAAAACGAAAACTATCTATTTCAAATAATAATAACTTTCATAAAGTGAAAAGATTTCCAATTTGTATCGAAACATCTCAAGTTGAAATGAAATTGTGAATAGTTTGAAAAAAACTATGAATTAACCTTTGTGAAGATGATTAAGCTTTATCTTGAAATCAAAGAAGATTTTAAAAGGTGTATCTTTTACATTATAAAAGACATGAATTGTGAATAGTTTTGAAAGCTATAAATTAAATCTTAATTTAAAGATTTAATGGGTTAATCCGATTGAAATGGGAAATGATTTGGGAATCTGTGAATGAATCTTTGTGAAACTGGGTAAATTTTGTGAAGTAAATATTTTTGTTTAAAGATTTAAAATGGTAATTTGTTTAAACCATTTAAAGGAAAGGATTTGGGTAATAAGTTATGACTTAATTGAAATCCCTATATCCATATGTTTTAAATATTGTGCTCACTATTCGGGTTAGTCGGGAAAAGACCTTTGTGTCATATAACCCATTCCGAATAAGTGATATGACGATATGGATAACATTTGAAGACCGGTGGTGAAGACCAGGTATTTGTGAAAACGATAGGATGACCTATCGATTGTCTCTGCACCGTTAGCTACGGTATAGATATTTACTTTGTGATGGGAAGTTCGACCGGGATTGTGAATACCGGATTGCAAGAGCTTCTTTGGAAGTGCCTTCGGTTCTATTCGAACCCGGAACAGACTTGTATGGTTACATGTCTGACATTACATTTTGAGATATAAAGCTGATTTCTTTCAAATACATTTTTGTTTGGTGGCGGATAATTTATTCTCTTAGCTTAACACCCTTCTCTGAGACGTACGAGCTCAGAGGTTATGTAGTTGAAAGTTATAAGTGATATACTCCCAATTTGGTAGTGTGGCATGCTAAGTGTTGTTGTGTGTTGCTGATCATTTGTTGATCAAAGCATGGCTTTGTGAAAAAGCGTAGCTTTGTGGACGAGACCTCTTCAGACCTCACACCCCGAAAATGGTCGAAACAGGAATGATGTGGCAAGGTTATGAGGGTCGCTCCCTTTAGGGTATGTCATTTCGTTCTGGAAAAGGGTGGTATCAGGTATGGAGCCCTGGTATTTAACCTATGTGGTTACTCCAATCTCATTTACTGTGTGATTGTTGTTTGTCGAGGCGCCTCGGATAAAGGTCCCAAAGGACCGGGGGGTGGCATATTCGTGTGGTAGTTACCCAGTGTAAAGGGTAACCCGGCCTTGTGTTGGCAGAGAGCTAGTTAGTTCTCGGGACGAACCGCCAGAGGCGATCCCATTGGCAGTAGGAAGTTCCTTAGCCTGACCATTTTATGGAAAATCCAAAGAAACAATACGAACCTTGTACGGTTTTAGTTGTATAACCTGCTATGGAATGTGGTGGTAACCTGCTATTGAACATAGTAGCTATAGTAGGCATAAGTGCGAAATGTCTATGCCAGCTAAGATTAATATTATACTTTCAAAATGTTTTCTGCACTATGCACTAATAATAATAATATCGAATGATTTTTGCGTAGTAAGCATGTTTGACTATCATAAGGAGAAATCTCCTCCAATTCTGCGTTTGCATTGTGTGTGTGGCGGGAGGCCTTATGGTAGTTTCATTTTCCAAAAACATTGCGGATTCTTTTCCCTTGTATTCCTTTGTGCAAATAACTGTTTTAAGTTCTCACACCAGTCCCATGACTGACCTGGAGTTTATTGTTCCTTTCCTAAACTCTGGGTGCCCATCATTTTCCACACGGGCAGCCTAGAGTCAGATTATCAGGTCATTCTGGATTCAGGAGATGCTTTGGAGTTCTAGAGGCGAGTTGGATTGCGAGACGTATCACTTGTATATGATATTATTATTCCGCTGTGTATTCTGTATGAGGACAAGTTTGTATAACTGTCCATTGATGTATTGTATTGTATATTGACTATGATGATGTGATGTAATGTATAAAATGATATAGTTCTTGATTTAAAGATTATTCATCTATCTATTATATGTTGTTCCGCTGCGAATGTGAGATTCTGATATTGTTTCTGTTTCTGTGTTTTTCTGTTCTCGTTTTCTTCTGTCTTCTTCTACCTCTTCTTTTTAACCAAACAATTCAATTTTATATACACTTTAATATTTTTTGAAAAATTATTTCTTTATATACAAAATATAATCGAGGTAAAATTATTTCATTTACCCAATTTAAAATGATACTGTGTCGGTTTATCTCGTTTAAGAGTTTAGAAACCCCTATCGATTATAGTTAGCTAGACTACACCGACCAGAATCTATAAACAATCAACCGATAAGTCAACACAATACAAAACAATTTCATATTCACTAACAAATACGCGCTCATATCTATTATTACACTCACACTCATTCTAGAGTACTACTGACTCTATCTCTAATGAGTAACACCCAACAGAGCCAAGGTTATCGCTTAACCAAATGCTCTGATACCACATGTAAAGATCGTAATCGTTACATGTGGTATCAGAGCATTTGGTTAAGCGATAACCTTGGCTCTGTTGGGTGTTACTCATTAGAGATAGAGTCAGTAGTACTCTAGAATGAGTGTGAGTGTAATAATAGATATGAGCGCGTATTTGTTAGTGAATATGAAATTGTTTTGTATTGTGTTGACTTATCGGTTGATTGTTTATAGATTCTGGTCGGTGCAGTCTAGCTAACTGTAATCGATAGGGTTTCTAAACTCTTAAACGAGATAAACTGACACAGTATCATTTTAAATTGGGTAAATGAAATAATTTTACCTCGATTATATTTTGTATATTAAGAAATAATTTTTTAGAAAATATTAAAGTGTATATAAAATTGAATTGTTTGGTTGTTGAAAATGTAAGAATATATATGAGTTAATAAAAGTTGTTTGAATAATCTAAATAAAAACAACAATTGTAAAAGAATGAAGTATATAAGCAAATGAATTATTAAGTATGGAATTATAATTAATATGATTTGCAGTTGTGAAATAGTCTTATATATAAGAAGTGGAACTATATGAATATATTTATAATTATGAGTTGCAAATAAAAAAATGAATTTGAACTATGAATTTGAAAATTTTGAATCCTGTTTATTTTGAAAGTTATTTTTAAAAAGAAAAGTTGAATAGTGAAATTATATAACTAAAGATTTATAAATGTGATTTATAAATAAAAGGGAAATTTTTAAATGAATTTAAGCACTGAATTCACTACTGTTACTGGGAAATAATAAGGGTGATGACTGCAGCAACATCGGTATCATTTTCAAGTTTCTGTGTGATGGATTTGCTACCATAATAAATTGAAAATTGACGTTTTATTGTGATAAAAAAAATTTGAAATTAAAATCCAAGTTGTAATTGATGAATATAAGTAGAAATGAGTTTTGAACTTATAATATGAGATAATAAATTTAGCTTTGGTAAAAGTTAAATAGAATTTACTTTAGAATTGGAATCTGAATTGGATTTATAAGTGGAAATTTAAGTTAAGCTAAACAAATAATGTTTAAAAGGAATATAACTTAAGTTGTATAGTGAAAGCAAATGTAAGTGGAAATTTGAAATGGAATATAACTTAAGTGATGTTAAATGAAGTTGATTTTGGTATCGAAGTAAATTAATAAGTGAATTAATGAAATGAAGTGATGAATGTGAACTTGAGTTATATAAATGAAATTCAACCTTATTTGTTAAATGAATTAGCAATTGAATTAATAAATGGATTGAATGTTAATCAATCGAATGTGAATAAATTGATATGGAATAATGGATAAAGTGTTAATTCATTAAAAGCTAATAAATTGGAAATTCAATGAAAGCCAATTTAATATTAAACCAATTGGAATTAAAAAAAAGTGTTGAACCAAATTGAATGTGAAGTAAAGTAAATTTAATAATTTGGTTGTGTTGAATATACATTGGTTGTTATATGATTGTTGGTTGATAGTATAATCCATTAAGTATTAATGAAATTGAATTGATAAAAATTGAAAGCTATGTGATGGAATTTGAATTGGAAGTGAACCGAATTGAATTTAAATTAGTGAATGTAAACTAATTGAAAATGAATAAATGAATGTCGTTGTATAGGAATTGGTTGTAAACAATTACAAGTAATGTCGAAATTTTATAAGTTTCTTATAAACCTTGTTTAGTATGCATTTCTTTTAATATGCATATGTTGTAGTTGTTTAAAAGAGTAAATTGCTAATAACTTTATATATATGTCACTTACGTGTTTAAATTGAGTAAGTACAGGTGCCGTGGCTACTGTTCGGTTGGATTTGGTTGCGCTAATAAGCTAATAAATAACTGCTTTGCTTAAAAATGCTAAAAAGGTACGCCTACGCAATAAAAATAGGAAATATGAATTGTTTTTCTGCTTTTCCGACCGTGTGGGTCGTTGTATATATATTTATGTCTATTGTGATCCTACTACGATTGAACCGTGCAAAGGAGGCTATGGCGAATTTTTCTGAAAATTTAAGGCGTTAGAAAATTTTCGGGAAATTTTGGAAAATTTGTGAAAACTAAATTTTGGATTTAAATTTAAAAGTTAAACGATATGGTTTGTTTTGAAAAGTATAACTAAGTATAGATTTGAAAAACTTAGTAAAGTTTTTGAAAGAGTTTAACTACTGGATTTTGGGGAAGTTGTACACTTAAGCAATTTTGAAATCTAATTTGAACGAATTGTTTTGAAAAGTTAATGAATTTGGGGCATTTTTCCTACTTTGCAATTTCGAGGACGAAATTCTTTTAAGGGGGGAAGATTGTAACGACCCAGAACTTCTGTCATTTGAAATTCAGATATTTAATTGATTTCAAATATTAACAAGTAAGATTTATAAGTCGAATAAATTATTTTTCGAATATATAGTGATTTAATTGGATAATTAAATCGATAATTTAATATTTGAAATTGCGTAAATAATTGATAATTGGGTTTAATGTGTATAAAAATGATTTATAAAGTTATATTAAATCATATTGGAGTTAGAATGATGTTTGTATACTTTTAAATTTGAATTTAAAGTTAAATTGTGAAAATTGAATATTTTAATATTTAATTGACGAGCGAAAATAGTCATTTTTCAAACAGTCTCAGATTTCAACGAAACCAGTTTCATCGGATCCGTAATGTGAAATTATTGTAAGGTTTCAAATTTCGTATCAATCGGATTTACGGTTTGTCTGGGGCAAGCCAAAACGCATAGAAATCGTTTTAATCGATTTAATTTTAAATTGATCGTTTATTTCCGTAACTTGCACATATGACCGAATTAGCTCCCGAAACACGTTCCATTGTGTCCGGAACGTGGGTAAAACCTTAGAAACGCCAGTCAGCATGCTTCGTTTGGAGTTCGAAAATTTTCGAGTGAATAGTGTTTTGGCAATTTTGTATAAAAGGACCTCATCATTCACATTTTATCACAAAACCCTAACTTCTAGGGTTAGCCGCCAGTTTTATTTTCAATGGCCAGAAACTCGTCCTCTTCTTCCCCAAATATCTCACGATCCATTCACCTTCATCAAAAACTTCCAACTACGAAGTTGTAGAGGACGATGAGAGCTTCGATATGAACGGTGATGATCGAAAATGAAGCTACGAATCAACGGCAATTGGTGATTAAAGGCATGCATTTTTTCACATTTTCCATGGCGAGGAGGCAACCGAGTGGGCCCGGTCCTTGGCCGATGGTGGCCCACGTGATGGACTACTCGATGGTGGCTCCTGATGGTCATCAAAGCGATCGTGGAGAGAGGATAATTCATCGATTGTTTGGCGGCTATGGGTTTCATCTCGCGTTCGAACCTGATGGGGAAGAAAAAGAAAAGCACAGCCACGATCTGATGTGAGGAGTTGAACGGCTGAGATGAGATGTAGGGTTTGAAAATTAAAAAGAAGTTGAAATTATTTATATAATAAAATCGTATAAACTTCTAAATGCTGTAACTTTCTCATACGAGGTCCGTTTTTGATGAAACGACTTGCGTTTGGTTCATTTTGCCGAACACTACATTACGGAGCTGGATTGGGATTGATTGGAGCTAGTTTGAATTTTGGGTAAAATTAAACGCGTGTTTAATTTTATTTGAAATAAAACACTGCAACTATTTTTGGAAGCAAGGTGAGAACTTTTCACTCAATCGAATTGTGTTTTGATTTAAATTTTAAATAGTTGAATTTAAAATTGCTTGATTATGTGAATTGAATGATGGTTGCTATCTATTGTGTTGAAATAGACCCTATACGTCGCATATTAAGCGGAGGTTAGTTATTAAAAACATATACAGCGATATTCCACCGTGAAGTGGAATTGGTATTATATATGTATTTGGAGTTGATTTCCCGCATTATATAGCGGATGAGACCCTATTGCGCCGCATAATAGAGGATAGTATTTTATAAATCCCATATACTACGATATTCCACTTCGAAGTGGAATTGGTATTGTGCTAACATCTGTGGATGCATGGAAATAGGTTGGAGGGATCCAACTGGATTCCTCAAACATTTGAATTTGTTTCAATGTTTTGTGTTGATTATTTATAATCTCTGTGTGATTATATTGTGATTGGAATTGTGGAAGGCTATAATTTAGACGAATATATTTTTGGTATCGTTGAATACCAGAAATAAATAAAATTGGATTTTCGAAATTCAAGTTGAAAATTTATTGTGAAATTTTATTTTTGAGAACTGGATAAATTTAAAAGGAGTTTTAAAAAGATAAAAATCTTATTTTTGAACTATATTGAATTGATAAAAATCTTATTTTTGAACTATATTGAATTTAAATTCAAATTTTGGGAAAAAGGGCTTAATAAATGGATTTCGGGAAATATTTTTTACAAGTTGAAGAATTTATTTAAAATTTGGATTTTTAAATAGATTTGAAGTGATAAAGAAATTTATATTTAAAAGGAAATAATTTGGAAATTCATTTGGAAATTTATTTGGGATTTGAAATAAATTTGGAAATCAACTAAAAAATTGATTTGGAATTGAAAGTGAATATTTGTGAAATTGATTTGAAAATCGTATGAAGAGTGAATATCTGGACATGTAAATTCACAATGGAAATTTATAAGTAGAAATTAATTGGTTATGGTAATTAATTTAAAATAATTAATTAAGTATTAATTATTAATTAAGAGTTAATTAGTGATCAATTAAAGGATAATTTATTAAATCCTTTTGTAATTAATTAATTATTAATTTACCATAACCAGTAAAATATATTCACAGAAATTTATCTGATTTAAATTAATCAAATGATTAAATTAATCCTACTTATGGATGTTTGGATTTTATTGGATGTCGAATTGTTTGACATCTCTAATATGTGATGCTTTGTGATATATCTTATTCTGTGTTGTGATCTCTGATTTGTTTATCTGTGATAAATATATATATATATATATATATATATATATATATATATATATCTGTGATCTGTGATTTGTGAATGATAGATAAGCGTTATAGTTTATACCGCTTATCAATTATATTGTTATATTTGATCTGTGATGGTTGAATGTTGTTGCACTATTGTGTTAAACCCTTGGACTACAAAATCACACACAAATGTGGATTTCACGTGGAAATCGGTTAAGTCCCAGATTTTTATCAATTTTGAAAATTGAATTCTTGAATCCAAAATAGTTTTGGAATTGGAATTGAAAGTTTTTGAAAATGAGTTTTAAAATAAAATTTATTTTAAATAACTTAATAAAAATGAAATTCGAATCATTTAATTTAAATTTGAATTCAATACTTGAAATTGAATTCAATGAATTGGGAATTTTGGTCTAAAAGATTTTACAAGTGGAAAAGGGTGTTTATATGAATTTAAACCATTTTTTAAAAGTGTTGTTGTGGAAATTTGAATTTACCCAAAGACCGTAACTTGTATAAATGAAATCAGTTTTTCCCAAAACGAAAACTTTCTGTTTTCAAATAATAATAACTTTCATAAAGTGAAAAGATTTCCAATTTGTATCGAAACATCTCAAGTTGAAATGAAATTGTGAATAGTTTGGAAAAAACTATGAATTAACCTTTGTGAAGATGATTAAGCTTTATCTTGAAATCAAAGAAGATTTTAAAAGGTGTATCTTTTATATTATAAAAGACTTGAATTGTGAATAGTTTTGAAAGCTATAAATTAAATCTTAATTTAAAGATTTAATGGGTTAATCAAACTGAAATGGGAAATGATTTGGGAATCTGTGAATGAATCTTTGTGAAACTGGGTAAACTTTGTGAAGTAAATCTTTTTGTTTAAAGATTTAAAATGGTAATTTGTTTAAACCATTTAAAGGAAAGGATTTAGGTAATAAGTTGTGACTTAATTGAAATCCCTATATCCATATGTTTTAAATATTGTGCTCACTATTCGGGTTAGGCGGGAAAAGACCTTTGTGTCATATAACCCATTCCGAATAAGTGATATGACGATATGGATAACATTTGAAGACCGGTGGTGAAGACCGGGTATTTGTGAAAACGATAGGATGACCTATCGATTGTATCTGCACCGTTAGCTACGGTATAGAGATTTCCTTTGTGATGGGAAGTTCGATCGGGATTGTGAATACTGGATTGCAAGGGCTTCTTTGGAAGTGCCTTCAGTTCTGTTCGAACCCGGAACATACTTGTATTGTTACATGTCTGGCATTACATTTTGAGATATAAAGATGATTTCTTTCAAATACATTTCTGTTTGGTGGCAGAGAATTTATTCTCTTAGCTTAACACCCTTCTCTGAGACGTACGAGCTCAGAGGTTATGTAGTTGAAAGTTATAAGTGATATACTCCCAATTTGGTAGTGTGGCATGCTGAGTGTTGTTGTGTGTTGCTGATCATTTGTTGATCAAAGCATGGCTTTGTGAAAAAGCGTAGCTTTGTGGACGAGACCTCTTCAGACCTCACACCCCGTAAATGGTCGAAACAGGAATAATGCGGCAAGGTTATGAGGGTCGCTCCCTTTAGGGTATGTCATTTCCTTCTGGAAAAGGGTGGTATCAGGTATGGAGCCCTGGTATTTAACCTATGTGGTTACTCCAATCTCATTTACTGTGTGATTGTTGTTTTTCGAGGCGCCTCGGATAAAAGTCCCAAAGGACCGGGGGGTGGCATATTCGTGTAGTAGTTACCCAGTGTAAGGGGTAACCCGGCCTTGTGTTGGCAGAGAGATAGTTAGTTCTCGGGACATCCCGCCAGAGGCGATCCCATTGGCAGTAGGAAGTTCCTTAGCCTGACCATTTGTTGGAAAATCCAAAGAAACAATACGAACCTTGTATGGTTTTAGTTGTATAACCTGCTATGGAATGTGGCGGTAACCTGCTATTGAACATAGTGGCTATAATAGGCATAAGTGCGAAATGTCTATGCTAGCTAAGATTAATATTATACTTTCGAAATGTTTTCTGCACTATGAACTAATAATAATAATATCGAATGATTTTTGCGTAGTAAGCATGTTTGACTATCATAAGGAGAAATCTCCTCCAATTCTGCGTTTGCATTGTGTGTGTGGCGGGAGGCCTTATGGTAGTTTCATTTTCCAAAAACATTGCGGATTCTTTTTCCTTGTATTCCTTTGTGCAAATAACTGTTTTAAGTTCTCACACCAGTCCCATGACTGACCTGGAGTTTATTGTTCCTTTCCTAAACTCTTGGTGCCCATCATTTTCCACACGGGTAGCCTAGAGTCAGGTTATCAGGTCATTCTGGATTCAGGAGATGCTTTGGAGTTCTAGAGGCGAGCTGGATGGCGAGACATATCACTTGTATATGATATTATTATTCCGCTGTGTATTCTGTATGAGGACAAGTTTGTATAACTGTCCATTGGTGTATTGTATTGTATATTGACTCTGATGATGTGATGTAATGTATAAAATTATATAGTTCTTGATTTAAAGATTATTCATCTATTTATTATATGTTGTTACGCTGCGAATGTGAGATTCTGATATTGTTTCTGTTTCTGTGTTTTTCTATTCTCTTTTTCTTCTGTCTTCTTCTGTCTTCTTCTACCTCTTCTTTTTAACCATGACAATTCGGTTTTCCGGCATTCGATTGCTCGGCAGTTAATACAGTGAACGTATTAATGTCGATTTTCGGAAGTCGAAAATCACGAATCGTTACAAATGTTATATGTAGTAATATAAATGTATTGAATAGACGAGGTAAGATATCTATATGTATTTGTTGAGTAGACTCAAGATACATATATTATACTTAGGCCGTCGCGATATGGTAGGTACGTGTAACGACATAGAATTTCACTGCTTTGATTAGTGAATATTTATTTAATTTTAAAAATTCAATATGTCGATTTTATAATGGAAATAAACTCATTCTAATAAATTAATAATGATCATTTTCAGAAAAAATTTACCAAATTAAATAGTTTGTAGGAAAATTAGTAAATGCGACCGAAGACCGTTTTCCGAAATTTCGACCTTTCGACGCCAGAAAGTTTTAGGGAGCATTGTTCGTCTTTGTGCACTATATATATACATATATATATATAATAACAAGCAAATAATACACTTAGAAATAAATTATCTTATATTAATTTAGATTAGTAAGTGATGTGACAAGACATAGTTTTAAAAATAATAATCAATTTATATAAATATATATATATTAAGTATTGTCACATCTCAGATTTGTAATAATTAACCATAATTGTCTCTTGTCACATCTTAGTTAATTAATAATTAAACTTATATATATAACAGAAAGTGATGTGGCTAAACATAATAATTATATATATAAAAGAAAGTGATGTGACTAAACATAATAATTATATATATAAAAGAAAGTCATGTGATTAAACATAATAATTAATTTTATATATATATATATAAAAGAAAGTGATGTGACTAGACATAATTATATATATAAAAGAGTGATGTGACTAAACATAATTATATATATTATAAAAGATTTGTGATGTGACTAAATATAATTATGACAAGTTATATTATTTAAATCATTTTGCGCCTATATATATACCCACTTATTCTCTTTCTTTTCTTCTTGCTTTCATTTCCTTCTTCTTCTTCCTTGTTAAAATTTTCATGGCTTCTACTTTTAGCCTTGAGAGAAGAGAGAGAAAAAATCCATATAAAACTTGTTTAAATCACTTCTTCTTCCTTCCTGCCTCTTCTCGTTTCATTATCAAGATCACACACCTCCTAAAACATGCCATGATCAAGCTCACTTAGTAAGGCCGAACCTAATTTGGCCTTTAAGGCCACCAAAAACTTCATCTTTCTAGAAGGGAAAGCATATTTCTAACTTAGATTCAAGTGGTAGCTTTGTTTGATCTTGTTTGGATGACATTTGGTGAGTAAACTACCTTATTTTGGAAATACATTATTATTAAGTCATTATTATAGTGATAATATAGTGTAGAAGTTGAATGGTAACCATGTGGTTTGATTTTGATTTGGATGGTTTATTATAGCTTGATTTGGTTATGGAAATCGATGTTGTATTATAAAGTTAGTAAGCATGTATATATGGATGTATACTTGCAACCTATGATAAAGGTGGTTTGTGTTAGTAATGTGTTGATTGTAAAACATGAGCTATGGCATGAGTTTTGGTAAACAAAGTGAGCTACTTTGTATAATTGCGGCGAATTTGAGATTTGATTGGAATTGAAGTTGTTTTTCGAAGTTTAAAGTTTTGAAATGGATTAAAGTTTATAGCTTTAGTTTCAAAAGTTTTTTCTAATTTTCTAAAGAATTTTTAAACCATGAAAAAAGTAAGGGGTTGTGAAGTGGTTCACTAAGAATATGTTAGAGCGAACTACGGCCATAGCGATATTCGCTATAGATGTAGTTCGTCAAAATTTATCGATTTTAGTTTCAAGTAGTTTTAATTTGAAATTGTTTTGTAAAAGTTTTCAAAACAAACTTAATTAGTAATTAAAAAGTAATTAAGTTCTGTAATTTAATTATTTAATTAATTATTCAATTAATTAGTTAAACAAAAAGGTAATTAGCCTTAATTAGTAATTAAGAAGGTAATTGGTAATTAATCAACACTTAAGTTAAGTTAATGACTATTGTTTGATTAATTAAGTTTTAATTGGTATTTAACATGGTTAAGAAGTAATTAATGCTTAATAATTATTTAATTAAGTTAATTAATTATTTTTTAATTAATGAATTATTTAATTAATAGTTCATTAATTAGGGTTTAACTTTTAAACAATTTGGTTTAGCCTTAACCAAGTTGCATTAGTAAGTTAATTAGTATTTAATCAAGTTCATTAAGCCTAATTAAAATTTAATTATGACTTAAGCTTGATTAATAAGGGTTAATTAAAGTTTATTTGGGGTTTAAGCAGATTAAATCTATTTAAATCTTTTCAAAGCTGATTTTAAAACTGAACCGAATTTGTTTTAAATCAATCTCTTTTTTTTAAAGTGAACTAATTCCAAATCCGAGGATCTCTTGTCTAGAACTTAAGTAACCCTATATGATTAGGAAGACTAAATGACATTTGTTAACAGAACAAAACACCATTCTGCTATAGTACAAGTGATTTGATTTTGTGGACATGTGTTAGTAGAATAAATCCCCGTTCTGCTATGAATTGATTGAATTGTTTGGACATCTATTTAGCAAGACAAATTACCCTCCTACTATTATGTTATTTGGACATGTATTTGATAGTTACTTCATATTGACATGTTATTCCCTGATTTGGATATGAGTTGTATTTACTTACTTGTTGCTTATGTAAATAATTGTTAAGTGAATTGGAATTGAAAGTGAACGGTAACTTAAATTAATACCATTGGAATTGCTAAGCCTCTTTTTAAATTTATAAAGTACATTTCTGAATTAACTTCAATTCTTAAATAAATTTAGAGTTTTAAAGTTTATAAATGATTTCCAAGTTGTGCTATTATGCTGTAAAGTTATATATAAGTTACAACATGTTTATAAATTAATTTTACTAAAGGTTTACTTAAAGTGTTTTACAAAAGATAAATTGTAAATGATATTTTATAAAGGAAATTTTATAAAGGTTTTACAAAGAAGTTTTGTAAAGAGATTTAAATTAGAAAGAGATTTATAAATCATATAAGAGATTTCAAAGGAAGTTTAAATCTAGTTTGGAAATTTAAAAAGAGGTTTGGAATGTGAAGTAAATGGGTTTAATTGTAGGTGATGTTTTTAAAAGGGAATTGTTGGCCGTTTAATATGGAATTTTGAAGAGGGAATTTCCAAAATGTTTTGGTAAATAATGTGAATTGTTTCCAAGTTTAAAGGGAACGTTAGGGGTTTAGAAATAGTGTTCTGAAAAGATCTTTTGATCAAGTTTTGTAAAGTATCTTTTTAATTAAAGAGAACTAATAAAGGCTTAGTGGATCACATATGGGAATTAAACCATGATTGGATGTTTGTTTATTGATAATTAAATAATCGACTATCAAGTTTGACCCAATTTGACTTAGGAAGTATGAATGTAAATTTGAGTTCCTCGATAAGGTCTTGAATACTTACTTCCAAAAGAATCGGGAATGAGTCAATTGGAAATTATAGGTTGTTGGTACGGAGAGGCCGGGATCGGACTTATATATCCGAAAACCACTCCAAACCAACATGTACGTTCGAGTGGAAGACATCTTGATGATGACTGAAGATGGTGCTCTTTGAAGTGCAAGGGCTAATGCTACTAATCCTGATGGTGATTCCATAATGGATGTAGTAGAGTTAGTGCCTTCGATTTCGTTTAGACCCAGAACGAACTTGTATGGATGAATGCTGGCATTGCATTGACGTCTGGAGAGCAGTGTTTTCCTTATAGGATGGATTGCTATTCGAAAGGTAAAATGTAGCCTCAAGTCTCTCAACCGGGAGGAGTAGCAAAAACAAGGCATGTAGCAGAGCTATGTGGTTAGCATCCATTAGGAGTGGTCACCCCATTCTAGATGTCCCTTTCAAAGTTTGTTTGCATGCAAATACCATGGTAGTATAAGGCCATGATGTCAAGGGGTTGAGGTGTTCTGGTCTGTCGTGTTAAAAGGGCAGCCGGTTCTGTGTTAGCATCGTAGCATTTTCCAAAGGTGTATCATTGGAAGGTAGTCCCTTATCTTGCCATTGTTGGGATCCAATCTCTAATATGTGCCTTACATTTTTGATTGTAGAACCTGGTATGTTGGAATGTGAGACGAAAGCATTTCAGCTATTTTATCTATTTACTTTAAACCTAGACACTATGATAATATCATTGGATTTTGATATAAAATGTATTGGTTATCTAAGGTAAAAACCCATCCGTTTTTATGTGCAGTGTGGACTTATGTGATACCCTTTGTTTGAAAAGTTTTCAAATGTAGAAATCAGTATGGTTGTTACTTGTTATCGAGTTTTACTCACGCCAGTTTACCCGACTGACCCGTGCGTTATTCCATGTAATGCTCGGGTCAGATTGAGCATGTTTTCCCAGGTTTAGCTAGATACTTTGGTGTTGGAGAGGAGCTGGATGGTCAAGACATATTCACGTATATTTTTCTTCCGCTGTATTATAGAGTCTATATGTTTGTCAATATAAGGACAGATTTCTACCACTGTCCAAATTTAGGATAAGAATAGTGTGCTATGATGTTGTATATATATGAATAAAGATGAATCCTTTTTGTAAAGATCATTGTTGTATTATATATTATTCGCTGCGTTGTGAGATTCTGTGTTGTTTAGTTTTCTTCTATCTTCTGCGTTCTTCTTTCGCCCTAACAAATAGGTATTTCCGGCAGTTAAATGTTCGGCATATGATAAAATGGACGTATTAGTGTCGATTTTCGAGGATCGAAAATCCGGTTTGTTACAGTACGAGTGAATAGTTTCATTTCAATTTGTTTAGTAAACTCAAGGTCGAAGCATAATTAGAACAATGTGCCAAAGGGTTAAGGGTTGTATGTGATACAACCAATAAGGAGTTATCCATCGTTTATGAGGCTATGATTTATTGAGCGGAATCTCGTTTAGAATTCCAAGATGGACGAGTCCTAACATCCACTAGTGAAGCCAAAAGACTTATATGTTTTCGCTTAGGGTTTGGTGAAACATAAAAACTAGTATGAGCCTTATTAAAAAAAATGAAATAATAACATTTAACCTTTCTAATATTGAAAGAACATATGCTACATAAGGTTATAATAATCTACAATGATAAATTTGTGCATTTAATATGATTGATAACACATTTATCAATTAAGATATACAAATGATTTGAGTCAAAGATTGATAAATAAAAATATAACAAAAACTTACTAATAAATGCTTTTTACATGTTAATGTTTCAACACCTATGCAAGCACCTGATTTTGCAACTACTGAATACATTCGTAGTTTGGTCGCTTACACGTTTATTTGGTCGAGACCATGTATTGCATTCTATGAGTTTTGAACTCTAAAGCAATATAATACAATGGATATTTGATCCACATACTATCGCATATAAGTGTTATATGGGGAATGATCATAGTTCGTAATGTCGATATTTCGATGAAGTTTATTCATTCGAAATAAGCCAATAAATAGTATTATCTGATCGAGTATTCAATTTGATTGATTACCAAAGGATTGTATTATGTTAAATGTAGCACTAAACCTAAACTATAAGAAATATCTTAGAATTTGATCATTGAAATATCAGCTTGATCAGTTTACATAAGGTGCATCATATTTGATGTCCTGAAATGTTAAGGATGATCAAATGCATCTTTGTAAAGAGTTCATTATGATGTTGTAGTAAGGGTTATTTTATGATTGGTTTGAGTATTTGAAAGTAAAATGAATGTATAAGAGTAGATGTGATTTAAGGTACAATCGAGATGAAGAAAGTGAATAGTCACTTCTGCTTTATAAAGAAACGTCGGAAACGAGAATTATAATAATATTATTTCATACTTACCATTGAAATAAGAAAAATGATTTATATTCCGAACTGTATTTTCAAATAGAAAATTGTTTTCTTTGAGATTTATTTCTTTGAGTTCAAGATATTTGATCAGAAAACTCTCTGTTGTAAACTAGTTGCATTATATAAAATAAATAATCTATATTAAGTGAATGATGGGACTCCAAATTTAGTACGTTATTATAGTAATGGCGGAAATAGTAGGAGCATGCCATATAGCATTTATTGATTGCATCAAATTACGAAAATTGTTTTCGTAAAACATACCGAACATTATTTATGAAATAAGGACTATTTTTGGTGTTGATTGAAAATAGACAGTTAAATTTCAATATGAATATAATGAAAAATAGTTATGAAATAAAACTATAATGTGGTATTTTTTCACAACAAAAGTGGTGCATTGGAAATATAGAAGTATCTAATATTATTTATAGTTATTTTGGAATTATAAACTAAGCTGTAGTTTTGAGAAATAATTTTATTATATGATTATAAATCATATGATACTGATTACTTATGTCTCAAACAATTAAGGGTTATGCATCCATTTAGTGAGAGCATCATAAGAGTTAATGAACTTTTCGGATTGGTTCATGTAGATGTATGCAATCGTAAGTCTATTACTACCAAAACGGTTCCACGTACTTCATATTATTCACCGATGAGTTATCACCGACATGGACATGTGTATTTGATACATATGCAGTATGTCTAAGATAGATATATAGAGTATAAAACAAAAGCAAATAATATAACATGCAATAGAAATGGATCAATCTTATCGAATGAGTGAGTATATTGCAAAGAGTTCCGAACATACCTAAAAAGAATAAAGATTCAATCTCAAAAGTCACTCCTCCACGTGATATATAATACTGTATTGATAAGTAATCGAACTTTGTTGGAAAATATATGATTAACTGTGAGTGAAGTTGAGTTAATTTCTTTCTATAAGGTCATACGCTTAAGAGTAGTACACAAGTTTAATATTATTTCATCTAAATAATAATTTAAAAAATCATACAAAATAAGGGTTTACAAGAAACCTCAAAATATCCTAAGCCAAGAAGTTGGCAGGTTGTGCGAATCGCAAGACTGCACATAATAATTGTTCATAAGGGATCTTGTATGAATCTCCCCAAAAGGATTTTAGAAAAGTGTCATTGGATGACATATTTATGCCTTGAACATAAGTTTTGTAAACTAAAAACTAAATCAGCTTTATATAAAAGACAATTCATAAAGTGTTTATGAATATCTATTTCATTGCACTGAGAAACAATTGTTGTTTTAAGAAATACTAACTTCGTTGAAAAGGAATTTCTTTGAGAAATAATTTGTGGTAAAATGGAATTAGATACGATTCATAGATAAAACTAATTAGATAATATGAAATGAAATTAACTAACCTAAACGAACACGTCGCATTAGAGTGTCTAATAAGTATTCTCACATATTGAAAAGAAACTATGAGTTACTTATCAGTATCGAAAATAAATAATCTGTGGTTATTTAATTAAACAATTAAGAGTGTTGATGTGTGATGCAAAGATCCAAAAATGAATTCTAAGTACATTATCAAAATTAGATTTTGGTAGTCGTAGCCAAAGGGGTGTGATCTATTGGCTGTGATTGTGTCTTTATGAGCAAGACTAATGCAGTTGGAATTAAATGAGCAATGTTGATAAGAATAATCTCGTAAATTTCAAATGTTAAGATTAACGTAATAGGTTCATCATTCAACATGATCAAGCTATTTCAGATCTACTCACAAGATTATCGCTTTATGAGACTTAGTGTTTTGGTACTTATATGCTGAAATAGAAAAGTCTAAATAATGATTTAGAGTAGACTATTTGCATATAACAGCCAATGTGTCCCGAAGTCAGTGAGAGCGATATAGAGGTTGTGAGTTTTCGGATATGATCCAAGAAATGATAGAAAGTATCATTTTATAAGCGTCGTAATTGAACAAATATATTGATAAAAATATTAAATTGTTTGATAATCAATTAAAATGCAGAGGAAGCATGTGTTTATAGAAAGAATGTTAAAATGTACATAGATATTTCTAAACCATAAGTAAACAGCACAATGCTGATATTTTAACGATGTACATGTGCTAAAATCAGTTTTAGTTGTTTTAATACTCAACATTGGATTTGTAAACAATGCCTTTTATAGTAAGTATAAAAGATTTGGGGAATGTACCAAATGATATGTAAGGATATCTTATTAAAAATATTTAATATGGAACATGTAAAATGGATTCTTTACGCATTGAAAATAGGAAATATCATACATGTTATGTTGTCTACAATAGCGCGTTTTATTTGTGCATTTGATACATGAAACAAATATCAAATCCAAATATTTTTCACTAAATGGTTGTTTGAGATGTTCTCGTGTATTTATGAAATACTAGAGAAAGGCTTACAGAAACAACGAACTCCATATGAAGGAGTGTTCAGACTCAAATTTCATAAGTGCTATTGAGTATAACATGTCAATAATATATTAAGAATTGTTAAGTTGGAAATGTTTCAAATAAAAGAAATTATGGCTGATTCATTAACTTGCATAGTTCCATAATAAAAGCAATGTATATAAATATAAATGCATAAATTTTTAATTGAGCCGAGAATGGTTTCAAATGTTGAGAATCCCATAACATTGTTATATGATAACAATGTCATGACATAGTTCGTAATAGAACTTAGAGCTCACTAGAAGTCAAGAGACATACTTCGAATTGTTTTACATGATAAAGGTAGTTTATCAGCATCGAAGATAGTTAATTGATAGAGTAGACGATTAAAACAAAATAGCATACCCGTTCACTAAGGGACTGACCCAGTTGGTTTTAAGAAAACTGATTGGAAAAGTTAGAATAAGATTCCATAATTGACCTTAAGTGAAAGTGGGAGATTGATAGAGTTAGGGGTATGCCCTAGGTGCAATTATGTAGTTTGTTACATATATCTAACTCAATAACTAATCTTGTTTGAAATCAAAGGTGTTTTCTTTCTACTATATACTTGATATAATGTAGTTATATTAATTAATTTAATGAAATGTATATTTGATAGTAAATCCATAAATGGTATGTTTTGTGATAGTAGCTATTGAACCGTGCGTAATTTATCACAATAAAAATAAATATACCATATTAAACGTTGCTAGGATGCATTGAGACTGGATATTGATATATCCATTAATATTAGAGTACGTAGCGCTCTCCAAATGTTGGGCAGTGTGTTACTCATGGCTGCTGGGGGCACCTAAAGGCTACATATTGATAATTATTGGATAACTATGGAATGACTCACTCAATAGTTTTTTGTTGGTAAATGTAACTAAGGACAAACAGAAAATATCGATGCGACTAATTTACACAATTCTCTCGACTTGAGAAAATGATGGAACTTCAATATGAAAGCTCCACTTTGGTTATAGTCAATTCATGGTATGGCGTTCCATCGACTGACTATAGTTGGGTCGAGTGGAAGTATTGAAAGTGAAACACTATTCAAGAGAGGATTCGTCACCTCGGTTATATAGGGTTAGTATCATGGTCAACTCAAGTCAATTCAAAGTCAAAGTATCTGGCTAGAGCATTTCGGTTAATAATAATTGTTATTATTGAACCAATGACTTTGTGTTTGGACTATAGAGTTGAATATGGATGATATTGGAATTTTGACCATTACTAAATTTCACAAGTCCAAAGTGATATAATTTTGACGAAAAGAATTAGTGTAAATAAATGTCACAACCAAATAATGCTTAATAAAGTGAAGTTAGATTTTACTGAAACTAAGTAAGTGATAATTTTGACTGAAATGTCACACCACCTGCTAAGTGATGTGTGAACGTTGACATTCAAATAATTCGATGTTAATCGCTGATCGAATTTACACCCATAAGTCACACAACCAAAATGATCAATTCTCTTTAGACTAAGAATTTAATTAGTTTATAATTGTTATAAATTAATTAAATTAATTAATATTTATGAAATATTTATTATAACATTTGAATATGACTTGCGGAATAAATATTGTCATATTTATAATAGTTATAAATATATCGATCGATATGAGATATCGATAAAGAAATTAAATTGGATTAAATTAAAGTGAATATTAGGCTCAGGACCCTAGTAAGTTTCAAAATACACAAAAACCCCAGTAAAAAAAGTGTGTAAATTAGGTCTCCAGAATTAAGTTACTAAGTAATTGCATATAGTTATGCAAATTTTTTGGTGAATAATTGCGAAATTTTCCGCAAATTTTTGAAAAAATTGCGTAAATTTCCGCAATTTTTTGGGTGAATAATTGCGGAATTTTCCGCAATTTTTTGAAAAAATTGCGTAAATTTCCGCAATTTTTTGGATGAATAATTGCGGAATTTTCCGCAATTTTTTGATATAATTGCATAAATGTCTGCAATTATTCACTGAATAATTGCATAAGTGTATGTCATTATTCAGTAACTTAATTCTAGGGACCTAATTTACAAACTTTATTTTACTGGGTTTTTTGTATATTTTGAAACTTATTAGGGACCTGTGCCAAACTGTCCCTAAATTAAATATATTTATGCAGGCTTAAATGAGCTAGAGCCCATAATGTTAGAGGAAAAATTTGGCAGCAACTTTGTGATATAGAGGGTGGCTAAAATAGAGTATTA
Source organism: Allium fistulosum (assembly GCA_030737815.1). Taxonomy (NCBI): domain Eukaryota; kingdom Viridiplantae; phylum Streptophyta; class Magnoliopsida; order Asparagales; family Amaryllidaceae; genus Allium; species Allium fistulosum. The sequence goes on along the minus strand of CM060904.1, from coordinate 168,346,846 downwards.
AGGTATGTGATGCATGGCTAATATCTGGTGAGAAAAGGTAAGTGATGTGATCCACTTTTCTCTTTGATTCTACCACTATAAAAGGAATCATAACCCTAACTTTCTACAGACTTTTTTGACTGCACCCTCTATCCATAAAATGGCTGGACCATACCTTTATATACCCGCTCAAATCTCAAATCAAATAAATAAATAGCTATTCGGTAGCAAAGGGTCTGCGATTCAAAGACTAGTAATCAAACGAATCGGAAAGTTTTCAAGAGGAAGGGAACTCATGATTACAAAGTGCACTTAAAGGCATCGGTATAGGCAAGTATTTAGTTTTATTTATGATGCATATTCTCTGTATAACTCTATATTATTCAAACACACACACACACACACACAGATATATATATATATATACACACACACATACTATTATTATTGAATTGTTGGTTAGGTGAGATTCCTATAGGTATTGTTGTTGTCACATATGTTGATTGGTTATGTGAGAATGTTTATCAGATAAACAAAAACAATTTTTTTCAAGGACATGATAAACACAGCCAATATCATTATATTTTAATTATATATATTTTATTAATTAATATATACATAGATTAGTATATTAACTAATTTGTTTATATGACAAGTATTAAACCATACAACTATATTACATAGATAATTGATCTAATAATTTTCAAATGTATATTTATATTGTTATTTCAACATCAAGAGTAGAAGTGAAAGCATCAAAGGAATAGAAGACTGCACCTCGTCAATAAGGGGGTATAAACGACGTCGCATGTGTTTGAAGAGCTCAACGACGTAGCCATTCATCATTCTCATTTCTCTTAGATGTCACTTCTCAACCATGTCGCACTTCATCACTTTGCAAGTCATTAGCATCGTATCACCTCAACAAGGGAAAAGGATTATTGTCACATGCAACCGAAGAATCAAAGGGAACAAAGACAATCAACATCATAAGCCATCAATGAATATCAATGCAAACCATGCTGCATTCCATTGATGTCGGAATTAAATAGCACGGTTATCCACCTATGGCCTTCGAAACAAGCTCGTCGATAATCATTACAAAGGCAGTTAACATTGTATAGAAGCAGTGCCACATATTCCCAAAAGGAATTGAGTCAAAATCCAATAACATACCATATCGACACTATTAAATCTAAGCTTGCCAAAATCACAAAAAATCATGCCGTAAGCTATAAATCAAGGCCACATTTCATAATAATCAATGTTGCATAACATTAATGCTGGAGCATGTTGAAAGTAATGCAATGAAGAAGGATTGGAGTCGTTCACAAAGCTAGTTCAAGAGGAATTGGTGCATTTTCCTTCAAAGAGCTTCAAAAGCCTTCGCATTCATTAACAAGTCCTATGGCGCCGTAAATCTCACATCACGAGTCGGAGCAAGCTGACCTCCTTCCAACCGCTATATATATATAGATGTACCCCTCATGGAAAGGGTCCTTTATCTTCTTTCCCTCTCTTAGCATAAATTATTTTTAGGTTAGAACTTTTCTAAGCTCTCACATGAGCTTGAGAATTATTGTAATGGAAAATGGCCAACGAAAAAGGAGTACATATGATATTTGCATATAAGGACTTGAACAATTGAATATTTGCACATTTATATCATATTCATGATCGAATAAAAGGACATGACTTGCTTATATTGCCCATTAACTTATGGATTTGAATATTTGATTTATGGATTACAATTTAAATGAACTTATGAATTATCAATAAACCAAGGGGTATATTTGGAATTTCTTCGAATATGCCACTTTGTACAATGGTTTGGATGTTGGTGAATTTATTCATTAACATATATTAATTATGATTTTTAGTAATCAAAAATAAATTTTTTTAAATTATTTAATACATTTTGAAATTATTGTACCTTTGCGCGAATTAATAAATTCATATAAAATAAATTTTCTTTGCGAATCAAAAGAAATTACTGATTATTCCATATGTATATCTATTTTGAAAAGGAAGTTGCAAAATCTAAAAGTATATACTATGAGAACTGTGAAAAGGTTTCAAAACTATCATGATTTATTTTATTGAAACTCTAATTAGAAGAGTTTATTCTCAATTAAAGGACTTCTGATTCATGTATCATGGTCATTCAATCCCTTATTCGAGATTAACGTCTCTATTACGAGATTACAAGTTCTACAAAATTTCCTTTAAAATTTAAACATTGGGAATGAAACCTCTTATACGGATCATTGGAACACACCAAGTAACATTTGAAAAACTGAGAAATGAAAGAGCATCTATCAAGAGTTATGATTGCAAGCAACAAAAAGGGACGAATTAATCAAGCAGATAGTTGATCTGAAGAAGTAGACGAATCTTAAAAGGAGTTGCCCTTGTTTCAAACAAAGAAAGGATTTTTATGGATCATCTTAGCCAGGAAGAGCAAAGTAAAAGATAAGAATCCATTAACTAGATGATCGATACATCGAGACAAAATAAGGAAGAACCCTAAGAACTTAGAAGTAAAATCATTATCCAACGATATAATTTTCAAAATACAAGGTTCAATCTAGTTCTACAAAGATCATCTGAAAAAGGATAATTAGACTACAAAGCAGTAATGGATATCTCGAACTATAGCTTGCTTCAAATTTTGATTTAGATTTCCACTTGGATAAAATTGTTTTACATTGATTGACTTTGGAATCGTGTGACTCCATCATAACTATATCGAATTCTAAAAGCATTCACGGCTCCTACCTTAGCATGGATTCAGCATAAGATCAATACAAAGTATCCAAAATAATTATGGAATTTCCATCTACAAGAGCAAGAGACCTAATTACCAATGAAGTTACTCCTAAAAGGCATAGATTCACCAAAAGAGATACAAACATAAAGGAAAACTCCCTAACTCTACTACAAAGCAAATTGGATAAGATAACTACCTCTCATACTCTGAATATATCAAGCCACAAAAAGATAAATTCTCTATACATAATGAGTTTTTCTTTTAATCAAGGTTAAAATTGAATCCCATCAAAGGGTTAAGAGATAAAAGGAAATTTTGGATTTGATCAATGGATCAAGGCGGCAAAATAAATGCCCGAACATCAAAGAAAGATATCCAAGTATCACAAGTCTAAAATAAAAGGAAAATCATTTCAAAAGAAGATTTTGCACTCCAAAATTTATGACAAATATTGAGAATCAAAAGGATGAACCACTTAAGCCAAATTAGGTAGGATTCCCAATCGTATACAAAGTAATCTCACTTGGGACCAATAATTATGATGATTGGAGAGCAATGTCATAAGGAGAACATGGAATGCCAAACATTTATGACCATAGTCAACAATGGATGAATAAGAGAAAATTTTATCATCTCGGCCATGGAAAGGAGTAGAATAATCCTGAAGTAAAAGACTCAACCATCAAAGGTTTGGTCGCAAATGGCCCCGGCCATCAAAGGCCCCTGCCATAAAGGCTTAACCGCAAGAGTTCCCAGCATTCAGAGGCCCTAGCCATCAAAGGCTTGACCACAAGAGGCCCCGGTCATAAAAGGCCCCGGTCATCAAAGGCCATAAGCCTTCAGTGTCGTCATCAAAGGCCTCACCGAAGCGCCTCTTAGAGGGAAGTCAGAGTAACCCTTTCTTCAATCCAAAGTTTCTAAAAGCCTTCAACCCTTGCCTACGTGGCTTTGTTGGGGTGCCTCTTAGAAAGAGGATGGAGTAAGCCTTTAGTGCCATCATCAAAGGCCTCACTAAAGCACCGAACAAGCCTTCAGTGCCGTCATCAAAGGCCTCACTAAAGCGCCCCCTAAAGGGAAGATGGACATCAAAGGCCTTGCTAAAGCATCGAAATATTCAAAAGGAAGATCAATCAAAATCAGAGTCAATTAGTGCTTCCAAGTCAACCAAAATCCGAGCCAAGTAGATCTCCTAAGTCGATCGAGATTCGAGCCAAGTAGCACTTCAAATCAAGTAAACTTTTTTTAAAGGAAGGTCCATCAGGTATATGGATTTCAAGATTTCTTCTATTGTTCTAGCTAGATAAGAGTTTCTAGTCTTCTCTTATTATTACTAGATAAAGATTTCTAGTCTTCTATTATTAATACCAGATAAAGGTTTCTGGTCTTCTCTTATTGTTATCAGATAAGTATTTTTGGTCTTGTCTTCTCTTATTATTACTAGATAAGGGTTTTTGATCCTCTCTTATTACTACCGGATAAGGATTTATGCTTTTCTGTTATTATATCTAGATATGGATTTCTGGCCTTCTATTATTATTTCCAGATAAGGATTTTCGATCTTCTAGCAATTATTTCCATATGAGAATTTTCGGACATCAATTATTATTGATAGAAAGAGCTATGGTCATTCATTATTAGTACCAGATATTGGTTTCTAGTCTTCTATTACTAGATATGGATCTCTAATCTTCTATTATAATTATCAGGTGAGTTTCTAATCTTTTATTATCATTAATTACCAAGCGGGTTTTCGGACTTCAGTTCATTACCAGAGAAATTTTTTGATGCTTCCTCCTATGATATTACCAGATAATATTCTGGACTTCCATTTGAAAACTTATTGTTATTCTTTGTCTTTTTATATATCAAAATTATAATTTTAACTCATGTGGATAATATAGGTAATGAGTGTGAATCTATAACTCAATCAAATCCAGGACGAGATTGCTTGAAGTTGAAATCAAGTTTATTTAATAATGAGAGATATCATTCACTCTATGTTTTATAGGAAAATAAGACTAGCAAGGAAATATCACTAAAGATGGTAGCATCAAAGGAATAGAAGACCACACCTCGTCAATATAGGGGTATAAATGACGTCGCATGTGTTCGAAGAGCTCGACGACGTAGCCATTCATCATTCTTGTGTCTCTTAGGAGTTACTTCTCAACCACGACACACTTCATCACTTCACAAGTCATTAGCATCACATCATCTCAACAAGGAAAAGGATCAATGTCACATGCAACCGAAGAGGCAAAGGCAATGAAGACAATCAACATCATAAGCTATCAATGAATGTCGATGCAAATCATGATGCATTTCATTTATACTGGACTTAAATATCGTTGTTATCCACCTATGGCCATCAAAACAAGCTCATCAACAATCATTACAATGACAGTTAATATTGTATAAAACCAGCGCCACATATCCCAAAAAGATTTGAGTCGAAATCCAATAACATACCAAATCAACACTGTCAAAGCTAAGCTTGCCTAAGTCACGAAAAAGCAAGCCGTAAGCCATAAACCAAGGCCACGTTCCATAATAATCAATGTTGCATAACATCAATGCTGGAGCATGTTGAAAGTAATGCAAGGAAGAAGGGTTGGAGTCATTCACAAAGCTAGTTCAAGAGGAATTGGTGCATTTTCATTCACAGAGCTTCAAAAGCCTTCACATGCATATAGATGTACCCCTCATGGAAAGGGGCCTTTAACTTCTTCCCCTCCCTTAGCATAAATCATTTTTAGGCTAGAAAATTTCTAAGCTCTCTCATGAGCTTGAGAATTATTGTAATGGAAAATGGCCAACGAAGAAGGATGACATATGATATTTGCATATAAGGACTTGAATAATTGCATATTTGCATTTGTACCATATTCATGATCGAATAAAAGGACACGCCTTGCCTATATTGCCCATTAACTAATGGAGTTGCATATTTGATTTATGGATTACAATTTAAACGAACTTGTGAATTATCACAAAACCAAGTGGTATATTTAGAACTTCTTCGAATATCCACTTTGTGCAATTGTTTGGGTATTGGCAAATTTATTCATTAACATATATTAATTATGATTTATAGTAATCGAAAATAAATTTTTGAAAATTATTTGATACATTTTAATATTATCTAATCTTTGCACGAATTAATAAATTCATATAAAATAAATTATGTTTCAAAATTTTAGTTTAAATTTATATAATTTATTTGTTATCATCTATGCTCCTAGTCAAAAATAAAAAATAAAAATCATTTTTTATATTTAAAAAAACATTTAAAATTCTACCGAAAAGCATTTAATTAATAAAAAATATTATTTTGACTTGGAAAATTCTGAAAAAATTTCACAACCTCTATAATACTATTCTTGATTTTTTGAAAGTTTAAAATTTTAATATCCATTATATAAATATTTTCTACTATTTACTTATTATTAATTGTTATTAATTCACAATATATATATATATTAATATAATAAAATTATATTTATATTCGGATTTTTTGTATATATGATCCATAATGCTTTATAATAATAGTAGTAATATTTATTTTAATTCATATTTACATTTTAATTATTATATTTATATTTATATATGCATATACATATATATAATTATGTTACTTTAATACATATATACGTTAATAACTAAAATATTAAACTAAAATCATATCTTATATATACATATTATATATATGTGTGTGTGTGTGTGTGTGTTTATTTAATATTTAATTCTAGAATATTTTATGTACATATATATGCTATTTTCATAATATAAATATATATAATTCTCACTTGGATAGATTTATAGATAATAACTGTAAATATATACACGTATTTTGATAATATTTAATACATCCAAAATGAGCTAACGTGTCCATTACGATGTAAATCACAGCATCTATATATGGGCATGTTATACCCTTTATGGAATATCTTGTTACATATGCACATACATATACATATGTATACAGTACATATGTATATTTATATATTATTTAAAAATAAATTAAATCAATTTCTATCAATAATTTGTAAATTTGAATGAAATATATAGTTTTATTTAAATTAAATTTAAAAATGTTTTAAATAAATTAGACTTCATAGGCCCAATAAAGATTCAATAGGGTAAGAAAAAAAATCACGCATAACTTGCACTACGGACTGGCCCAGTTCCAATAGTACCTACCGATAGGAATTTACTCGGGGGCAATGTCAGTTCAGGCTTAGGGCGAGCTGGGATGTCGAGAACGAATGATGTTGGAGCCAGAAACAAAAATCGAAATGCAAATCCATAGCGACCAAAGGAGTATGTATCAAAGATTTCCCATAGAAATAGGGTGCAGGATGAAGCCAGAGGTATGGATAGGAATGCTAGAATGTAGCCAAAGAAGTATGTGCCGGAATTCCCCTATAGGAGCGAGGAGGCAGAATGTAGCTATTGATTGAAGACCTCCATTGGACGACAACCATCGAATAGATGAGTTGGTCGAAAGAATAGTGAGGGGTGGACCTCAAACAAGAGTTTGGAGGACATAAATAGGAATCCATTTACTACTAACATTCAGTATCCGAGGAATCCTCAAGATTTCAAGCTTTTGACGTTGGAAATGTACGATGGAAAGACAGATCCAACAGTTTATCTAATAAGATACATCCAACAAACAGAGGTATTGGGTGCTTCTAAGGAGTTTATGGGGTGGTGCTTCCTATGATACCTAACGGATTTAGCAACAATATGGTTCAGATGGCTGAAGAATGAGTCCATAAGCATGTGGACTAAGCTAGTGAGCAGGTTCATGAGTCAGTTCGGGTTTCACATTTCATGACCAAAGAATGTGATGACACTACCAAACATGAAACAAAGGGCTAGAGAGAACCTGAGGAGTTACCTGACTAGGTTTAACCTTGCAGCCGCTGCAGTTGACAAGCCAGAACCATCGGTGGTTCAAATGGTGGCAGTTTCAGGATTTGCAAATAAGATGAACTTTAAGATTGCTTTGGAGATCCACCAATGGATCTTACAGAATTCTATCATGAGGCAAAGAGTTACTTGCGTCAGGAAGATCCTAAAGCTTAGAATGTTGAAAAAATATTGTAAAAGTCGGAGGACCATCTAAAGCAGGATATGGTGGAGACAAAGGAAAGCGGAAAGCTGAAGATAACTTTGAAGAACCAAAGCGACCAAGGAAGGAATCAAAATTCTCTTCTTACATTGACCTAACTGAAACTCTGAAGAGGATATCCTAGATACTAGGCGGCGGATCCCCCATTGAAGGCCGGCTTAGAGGGAACCCATGGATCGGGAGAAGTGGTCTGGAAAGTTTTGCTTATTCCATGAGCTAAATGGACATAAAACTAACAAGTGCAGACACCTTCTCGACTTGATATAAGAATTGGTTCAGAGTAACCAACTCCAACGGTACGTAAGGAATCAAACTGCGATGGTGCAACTAAAGTAGCCAACGTATGCAGCGAATGCATTAAGACACGGTCAGGGATCTGGGTCAAGAATGGTAATCCCATGACTGGGATGCATAGGAGTCAGGTTAGTTTCGTACGCATTGCTTTCCATTTTGAATTGTTAAGATGATAATAATCTCATACCATTTAAAAATGTACAAGACCTCGATTGGTCTCTAGGAACGCTTTGAGTTGGATGTCTAAGATGAATATTTAGGATGTTTGCTTGCTTGCTCTGATTTGAATATTTGATTTTTGAAAACCACTTGAACCTGATGACTGATTTTGATCATAGTAGTCCCGTCCAGAGAGATAGCGCGATGACCATAAGAAGTAAGTCTCCTTACAAGAGAGTAAGTGGATGGACTTACTTAGACGTTGGGCCCCTCATTGGAGAGCGAGAGGATTGGGCTTAGTAAGGATCCGAAGAGATCAAAAGTAAGCCTCCTCATAGGAGAGTGAGTGGATGGACTTGCTTGGACGTTGAGTCCTTTTGTCGAAGAACAAGCGGATTGGACTCAACAATGATCCAGAAAGATTGAACCCTTGATTGGATGACAAACGATCCAGAGAGATCGAACCCTAGATTAAAGGTTAAATGATCTAGAGAGTACGAAGCCTATATTGGATGTTATTTAGTTCAGAGCGATCAAACCCTAGTTTAAATGATAAACGTTCCAGAGAGATCAAACCCAAGATTAGATATTAAACGATCCATAGCGATCGAACCTCAGATTAGATGTTAAACGGTCAGGAGAGATCAAACCCCAAATTGGATGCTAAATGATCTAGAAAGATCGAACTCTAGAATGGACGTTAACTTGATCTTAGGATTTGAACGCCTTGTAATCGGGTTAAAGTAGATAAATCTTGGGCAAAAATAGGATGATTTTGATATATGATATGATAACTCCATCTAAAAACAGATTAGTTATGATTTATGACAAACACTTAAGCAAGGACTAGAGTCCTTAGCTATGATGATCTGCAATAACCTTGGATTTGCAGAAGAATCCGAAAGGAACCAAATGATTCACCACGACTTGAATCAAAGGATAGCTGGAAAGCTCAATTACTAAAGATCGACCGCCGCTGAAACTTGTTTTCAAGCAAAACATATGTTACATTTATAAGGAATATTTTGGAGGGAAAGTGTTAACCGTCATGGAGTATTTTCCTACAGAGTAGATGAGCAACTCTAAGTATTCTCAAGAAGAGTAAAAAAGAAGAAAAAGATAAGAAATAACAAAGAAGTTATAAAAAAACAATTCAATCTTCAACGAAAAGTTTTTGAAACGTAATGGATCGGAGATAGGAAGTAGAATAGAAGAAGAAGATGGAAACTTCCACCAACACAAACCTCTCGGTATAGAGTGGTTTCCATTATTGATTGGACCGGATATTGTTCCCCTGTACCTTTGGACTAGCATCTATACCTTACACTTCACGAGACTCTGATTCTACTGGTAAATTCCTCTATAAATATAGACCCTATGGCAATCAAAAAAAGAGCACTTCTTCTTCATCATCTCATATCTCTCTTCCATTAGAGCCACAAAGGAAGCTATTATTTGTTATTCTAGCCTTTAGATCAGTAAACCCCTATACTAGTGACTCTAAAATCTATAATCAATAACATATAAAGTGGACGTAGGCCAAAGATTGCCGAACCACTATAAAAATTCTTTTGTCGCCTTTAATTTTCTGATAGTATTTGCTAGATTTCACTATTTCAATAGTTTTAGGGTGTTGTGCCTTTTTTGGCGTCAACAAAAAAGATGTGTCATTAGGATATTGAATATACTATAATAATCATCCATAGCTATCAATGCATTAACATCATCCACATTGTACCCACCAATTCTTGCAACATCTAGCATTTTTCATCCTAACGGATATACGATTAAAAATCCTTTAAATGCATGCTTTTAGTTAACACCGGAATCATAAAGAACAATCCTTATTTGCTACCAAAATGTTAGGGTTGTCTCGCATATGGTAAGGAGGAACAACGGTTTGAAATTGGAATAGTCCTGCACCGCTAAATAACTTGGAGAAGTGGTGCATAAATATGGGTTGGTACGCACATATCATTGAGGATTCATTTAGTTACAACAAAGTGTGTGACAACTTATATGCATACACTATGTGCTGGAGATGGAGAGCTTGGTCCGACCGCTGTTACACAATAAGTGGTATAAGAGCTGAAGGTTACGAACTAGGCTATGCAGACAAATAATGCTCTCAAAAGTACTCTAAGAGGATGCGAGTCAATGGAGAGATTGTTAGCGTTGTCTTGAATGTGACAAGGAGGAAAAACGGTTTGAAAATGGGATAGTTCGACTTCGCCAACTTACTTGGAGAAGCGGTAAATATAAATATGGGTTGAAAAACATGTAACATTGGAGATTCTTTTTGTTACAACAAAGTGTGTGCCAACTTATATGCATACGTCATGTGTTGGAAATGGGAAGCTTGGTCCCACCGCCGTTACACAACATTAAATGCCCAAACAAGTAGTCAATGGGATAAAATATATCTATCACATTGGTGTTCAAACCAAGGTTCCAGATTTCGTCCGGCATGTCGGAACTCTAACCATCTCGGCTCAGTTTCGGTGGTGATTGAAACGGAATCCGTACAATAACATGTTCTGTTACCTAGGCTAAGAAAACTATAGACGGATTAAAAAACATAAAACAAAAACAAATAATTTTTACTTGATTCAAAAGGAGAGAATCTCAACATGCCTACACTAAAAATTAGCAGTTTGCAAAGAAATTCAGACAACAAAATCATGTTTTTAACTTTTTGTCAATTCAATTATATGCAAAAAAAAATCAATTTTCGGCTATTAAAACCTTAACAATCTTATAATAGTACACAAAACAAAAGCATACAAATTCAAAGCTTTCCAGGAATCCTAAATCTAAACCGCGACTTAATCCAGCAATCGTTGCTTACTCTGTGTGATCAAATCAACGCGTGTGAGCTATCTTGAAGTACTTATATGTTTTCCCCTCTCTTTTGTTAAGCGGCAATGAAATCGATGAGTAGTAGTAAACTAGGGCACGGTTGGAAGAAATAACGAATTAAGCGTAATTGGATTAGGGTACTAAACCGGGCTGGGCTAATTAGTAATATGTCACTTGGTTTAATATGTTATTTGGTTTATAACTTTTATCAGTAATTGGATTATGCTTAACTTTTATCAGTAATTGAATTAGGTGTAATTGTTTTATCATTAATAGGATTAGGCTAAATATGAAGTGAATTGTTTAGTATGTTAGTTGGTTTATGTCTTTTATCTGTAATTCTTTGCAGTAATAGGATTAGGGATAATACAAATAATTGGATTAGGCATAATTGTTTAATAGTTAAATGTTTTACTTAGTTAACATTTAAAAGTTATCGGTTAAAAGTTAACAGTTAAATGTTTTATTTAGTTAAATTGAAGTTGATATTAATAATTTTATGTTATATAATTTGTATAATTTTTTTTTTATTTCTTTATAATTTTAGGTGCTTGAATATGGAAAATCGTGACATCGTTTGGAATACATCATTTGGAATTATTACATGGCAGTTGGTATCAGCAAAAAGAAAACAAATTGCAATTATTGCAACAAAGAAATTCTGGTGGAGGTGTAACACGTATGAAAGAACATTTGATAGCAATGGCAGACAACGTTGCACCATGCCCAAGCATTCCTAAAGAAGTTAAGAAACTTATACGAGAACATTTAATCAAAAAGAGAAACAAACAAAGTCAAAGGAAGCTTGAAAAACAAAATGTGCAAAATTGAGAGTACGATATGTTAAATGACAACAAACAACTGATCAACTTATTGACCTAGATTACATTTTTTATGAGGAGGATCTACTAGTAGAATGGACTAGAGAAGTTAAAAATCCATTGTTTGACGATAGAAGTGACAATCCTTGGTCAAACAATGATAATGTATCTGCACAAAGAACAAAAGATCAAAATAGTAAAAACAATACTACATCAAATGATGACTCAGGTAATGCTGGTAGTCATAGTATTGGTTCTAGTGGTTATGGTGTTTACTCCGCTTATGGTGATTTTCAAAGACCTACCCAAAATAGTACTAGGAGATGCAGATGAGTATAGTGGATGAAGAGATAGAAAGTTGAATGTTGAAAATGTAGATCAACCTAATTATGATGACACACACAATGATAATGTTCCTGGTTATATGTATTATGCGTCTGACTACACTAGAGGTTATTTGTATTACGGAGCAAATCAAATAAATACGGCTAAAGCGTCAAGTAGTCAAGATGAACCCTCACCATTTGATAGTATAATGACGACATTTTTAAATTCAAATCAAATGCAGTAGTCTGTCTTTCCATCTTATTATAATGGGAGACAAAATGAAGACAACGATGAGCATGGTTCATATGATACTCAAAAAAATAGTTTTTGGTATCAAATTTTTTATGTTGTATGTTTATTATCTTCTACATAATTTGAATGAATTAATATAATTTACTACTAGCATCATATTTTTATTGGCATATTTACAAGAAGTACCAGAATTTGCAAATAGGAATTAAAGCAGAATTTCCAAAATGGAACCGAAAATTTTAAATTTTCCAATGATTGGAATGAAAACGGAAAACGGAATTTTGAACCTTGGTTCAAACCAAAAATGATATATTGATTACACATTGGTATTCAAAGAAAAAGTATATCTATCGCATTAGTTTCATTGTATAAATGCAACTTTTCTATGACAATTACGTTGCTACTACGATTCTGCAAACTGCAACAAAAAATACTTACAGCTCAATCAAAAAAGACATGCTAGTCCAAGAACTATTGATGTAGAAAAGTCAAAAAGATGAACCAGCAGGATGTATACTTCATATATGTCCAATATAACTAGATCGATGCAAGCTAAGTATTACTACTGTAATGGTTGATAGTTACATTCACATTTGAAAACCAAGAAGAAAAAATCTTAAATATGTTGAATTATCAAAGTACATAAGCTATTTAGAGGATTACTAACTATACTCAGATTTGAAAATTGATGCAGAAAAGCATCATTCCTTGATACGTTCAGATTTGAATACTACGATTTGAAAAATTGGATGAATGCCTACCTAGCTCTCAAACTCTAAAAGTCAAACTTTGGTGTTCTTAATGTGTATACACTTTAAAACCAAATTGTTGCAATTTTGACAAGTAAAATTTAACATCCAACGGTTGAAACTTGACACATGAGTAATATTATGTGTGAATAAGGAACTTATATTAAACCATACTTCTGTTATGATTATACACAAAAAAATTCCAATATGGTTGAACATTAAGTGTAAACAAGGAATTTTCTATCCTAAATTCCAGAAATATTATTCTGCATCCAAACCTTTGTCATGTACTTTGAGAACCAAACCTACACCATTTAGAACACACAATGTATCCTTGAATAAAAATCAAAGAGGACTTGTACATAAATCTAGGATTCCCTAGAAGATATTTTTCTTAATTAAATTGTTCACTATGTTTATGAAAGAGAGATTAATCTATTACCAACAACATGGAACCTCATAAATAAAGAACCACTGTACTTAGGAAGAAAAAAATTGTGCAAGTCACCCTCAAACTTAAGTCCTACTGATCTATGCAGTCCTCACCGAATTGAAGTAAGGATGGGCCTTTAGAAAGAAAAGAAGAAAAAATATAGGAAAGTGATATTCTAGAATAAAAACAGTTCATATGTTTTGATAACATCTAAAGATAAGTTAAATCGATATGGCAAGGAAAAATTAATCTGCCCAAGTTTAGGCCATATGCATTTAACTAACAAATAATAATGAGGTCATTAAGAAAAGTATTAGTGAGGCTTCACTATACCATTGCTTCTTTTGCAGTTAACCGCTCATGGTGATCAACACCGAAGCAGCTTGTCTAGGAAATCAACGACTTACACGATATGAGCAAAAATAATAATACACGTAAGTTATTAGCTACATCTGCAAATAACACTCTATAAGAAATTGAACAATTCTGAGTTTGATCAATTTCTGATGTGAGAAATATTGAAAAGAATGAAAGAAACAATGACTTTACTTGATTAAATTCAGATAATCACTTTACACGGTAATGCAATGTATTTATAATACATTAATCGATATTGGGCTGAGTTACAATGCTAAATGGACTTTTACTCGACTTTTCTATATTTGACTATATTGAAAAGAGAATACGTTTCGTATCCTCTTATTCTCAATACCCCGCCTCAAAAATATCTAGGGTTTTCGATTTTTCCCTAATCTGCTGTGATCTTCAGGTTGCCCTAAATTCATGATGAAATAAACTCTTTTCTTCTTCGATCTGATGATATTGCTTTAATTTTATGTTAGATTCTGACTAATTTTTGTTGTTTAAAGTAGAGACTCTCGAAACTTGAAGAAATTTAGTTGACTTAAGGCTATTGAACTATTTCTTCTCTAGATCTTACTCCTTTCAACTTTGATAAGATCAGGCTTTAAGCTTTTGGCTTTGATGAGATCTGATTTTCATGAGGTTCTGCTTTGGCTAGTCTGGCTTCAATTTTCGGTTCTCTTCTCAGCCTTGTAAAGTTTTTGGTGGATAACGGTTTGGTAAGTATATCAGCTATTTGGTAAGTAGAAGGTACGTGGTTAATTTGTAGTTTCTCTTTCATTACCTGCTCTCTAACTAAGTACAGATCAATTTCCATATGTTTTATTCTTAAATGAAGTACTGATTTAGCAGACAGTGAATTGCACTAAGATTATCACCATAGTATTGGTTTTGTGTCTATATTGACTTGTAATTCATTTAGCAAGGATTGTATTCACATAATTTCTATTGTAGATCATGTTATACTTTTATATTCTGCTTCTGTATTTGATCTTGAAACTGTAGCTTATTATTTAGAACACCATGAAATTGGATTATTTCCCAAATAGATATAAAATCATGTGGTAGATCTTCTATCATCAGGATCAGTTGCCTGAAATTGATTTACAAAATATATTCTTCAAAAAAAAATCGATAATGTGACCAAAAATTGGTTTATCGATAAATGGCTTTTTATTCAATATAAGTTGTTCAAACTCTTATGCACTTGTCTAATGAACAAATGAACATATTAGAAACTAATTAACACATGTTTCATAAAGCAAATGGAATATTCTAGAAGTTTCCAATGGATAAGAGATCTTAACATGTTAGGGTATTAAAGGAACTGACTAAAAGAAAGAGATGTAAAGGAGAAGTGATGGACATGTGTGGAGGTATGGCTTCCATGACATGAGAGGGTGTGAGAACAAGCTTATGCAACACCATATGAAGCCAGCATAAGGAGGGGCACACCCTTGTTAATAAATCATAAATTCACAAAGCTAAAACCAAGCTCCTTTAATGTCTTCTTCTTCTCAAATGTTCTAAAGGAAATAATTTTAAATCAACTCCGAATCAACTCAAATCTGGAGTGGAGCCTTCGAAAAACATTATAAAAACTTCTAGCTAGTCTGTTTAGGAATAATTGAAGCCAATCTCTCTCCTTCCTCAATGGTCGTGATCAAATAAGGCAAGTTTGCCTTGAAAAAGCATGTTTGAAGCACAGAAGGAGGAAGAAAAGGTGGTTGCAACGTTGTGGTGGGAATTATTCTTGAGTTTGGTTCTTCATGATCATGTGTTTGGCTTGGACCTAAGTAAGTTATCTCACTATCTTGTTTGTATATATTATGAGTATATATATATGTTGTGTGTGACGACCCAGAATTTTTGAGCATTTAAAATTGAAATATTTAATTGATTTAAATATTTGAAAGGTAGTTTAACTTGAATTTCAAATATTATTATTTATTTAGCAATTAAGTTATTGGATTTAATAAACTGAAATTGGGTAAATGATTGAATTTGCAGTTTTAAGCCTGTTAAAAATATTTTAAAGGCTTGTAAAATTTATATTGATAGTACCGAAGATAGTAAAAGTGTTAAACTTGAATTTGGAAGTGTTTTGTTAAGTTTTGAAATTTTATCGTTTAAATTGATATTTAAAAATAGCCTTCCGAGGCACAGTCTCGGAATTCGACGAAACCAATTTCATTGGATCCGTAATAGTGTTTTATTATCGGATTTCAATTTTCGTAGCATTTGGAGTGGTCGTGTGCTCGTACAATATGTAAACGCGCTGAAATTTATATCAAAAAATTAAATATAATAACTGAGTCCAAAAGGCTATCTTCTCCATATGATCGAATTAGGACTCGAAACCTGTTTCATTGTGTTCCAAATAGGGGTATAACATTATAAACGCCTAGCAGCATGCCTTGATAGGATGTAAAAAATTTGAGCTTCGAATTGAAGTCGATTTAAATTTCAATTTCAATATAAAACATATTGTTTGACTGGTCAAACTATTTCACATCAAACCTTTTTCTTTCAGCAGCCTTTGCTTTCTCGGAACCACTGTAGCAAACTGATTGTGGCACGTAAACATCACATCTTGTTCCCTTCGTTTTTTAAAATCACGCGAGTAGTTTCTTCATCGTTCAAAATAAAAAGAAACCAAGGAAGGGCCGATACTTCAGTTCAAAGGAAATAATAAATCTAGCCGAGCTTTCATCCCCATTTCAAAACTCAAAGGAAAAATAAATATGGCCGATCGAATTGCCTTATTCGATCGAACTTCTCTTCCTTCCTTCTTTCTAAATCCTTCACAAATCGATAGGTTCCAAGGCCTGGAAGTTGAAATCATTCCAGTCGATGGAACCGAGATTGATTCGCGAGCGACTGGGCTTCGTCGTCGAGCAAGGGTGCGGGAGGCCGCGAGTTCGTTCGCATCATGGAGATGCTAGTTCGAGCGGCGATGTAGAGGATGAGGCGAAATCTCGTGCGCTGACTCGTTCAATCTAGAGTGACGTCGAAGCCTGGGTGGGGTCGGGGTTCGCGGTCAAGGATGCGAGGCATGGCAACAGCATGGGAGGACTGTGCACGAGCGACGAGGATGGAGCTCGTATGGAGGGGTCGAGCAGGCAGCGAGTCAGTGAGGTACCATTCGATTTACTTTCATTTAATTTAAAATTTATAATGTATATATATATGTGTATAAATATATATACACAGAAGCAGAAAGAATAAATTTTTACAAGAAGAAATAAAAGCAATATTTTTATAGTAAGTTATTCAAAAATAATTCTGTTTAAAATTAATATGTACCTTCATTTGGGATAAAAGGAATTTTATTTATTTGAATTTAATGTTTAGTTAAACCAGAAAATAAATTTTTATTTACTGGAAAATATATAGGGTTGAAACAGGAATTTTAAAACATTTTGATTTGAACAGTTATATTAAAATTGAACTTTCGGTTTATATAGATTATCTTATAAAAATAATGTATTGGGTGATTAACCTGATTAATTTACTTATTAAATTTATTTTGGTTACAAATTTTTTTTAAAAGGGAAGAATTTTTTAGTTGAAATCAAATTGTTAGTTAATTAAATTTATTAAAAGAAAATTGATTTTTCGATTATTTCAAATATTAATAAATCGTATAAATTTTTATACAAGGTCTGAAATCATGGAAAATCAAGTCGGGTTGGATGGACTGCAAACAAAAATAAAAGGTGAGTTAATCTCACTCATCTGGGTTTAATTTAAATTAAATAGTAAAATTTAAATAATTGGATGAATGATTGAATTGATTGGATGGGATATATTATATAGTAGTATATATATATATATATTGGAGTGATTGATTCCCGCATTATATAGCGGATGAGACCCTATGCGCCGCATAATAGCGGATGATATTATATTAATCCCATATACCACGATATTCCACCTCGAAGTGGAATTGGTATTGTGCTAATATCTATGGATGAAGGGAAACAGGTTGGAGGGATCCAACTGGATTACTCAAAATTATTTAGATTGTTCTAATAATTCTGTGATATGATTATTTGATATTCTGTGATGAATTATATTGATAATTGAAATGTTGGATGCTGTGTTTGATTGAATATACCTTTCGGTATACTGAGTTATCAAAATATATAGAATTGGATTTTTGAAAAAGAAAATATAAGAGAGAATTTTTAAGTAAAAGAATTATAGGGAATTTAAAAAAATTAAAGAATGAATTGGGAAAGGATAAAAGTGATTTTTAAATCCTAGTAAATAAATTCTAAGTATGGGAAGGAGATTTTGAATAAAGGGGGAAATAAGGAATTTTAAATCTTAAGTGATATTATTTAAAGGAATGAAAGATTTATTTTTGAATTCAGAATTAAAATGGTTTAGAAAGAAATAAAAGAAGCATTTTGGAATGAATGTGAAAATTTGTATTATCAGTTAAAGTAAGATTTTAAATTATCACAAGGAAGTTAAACCTGAAATTAATAAGTTTTGAAATAAAATTGGATAAGTAAAGAATTTATTTTAAAATGGAGTAAATTTTGGAAATCAATTTGAAATTGATTAAGTGTTTGGAACTAGGATTTTAGAAGGAAGATGAGACTATGAAAATTTATAAACTGGGTTTATAATAGTGGAGTAATATATCAGTGGATATTTGGAAAAATAAATTCACAATGGGAATTTATGAAGGGAATGGGTAAATTTGGTTAAAAATAAATAGTGATTTATTTTTAAAAGATGTGAAAGAGGGGTGTATTTCCCTGGATAGCCAAGTACGTTTTCAAAGCAAGTTTTTAAGTAAAAGTGAAAGGTGTTAAAAGTTGTTGTAAAGATATGTTTTAGAAAATTTATTATTTTTTAATGTTTAAGTTTAGAGTAAGTATTATTTTCAAATTTATTTTAGTAGTAATTATTTAAATGTGACTTGGTATTAAGTTTTGAAAAGATGAAAATTTAGTTTTATAAAGTAGCTTCATTTAAAATATTCTTAAAGTATATTTTTTTTAATAAAGTATTAAAGTAGTTTTTAATTTAAAGTATATTTTATAATAAAGTGTTTGTACTTGGTGATTTCAGTGGAAATAGAAATATTTGGGAAATTTATTCCATAAGACAAGGACGGTTTGAAACTGTTTTCAAAGGGTTGAAAAGTGGAAATATATCTTGCGAAGATATTTTGAGATAAATAAATAATTTGGAAAATTATTTATGTGTCTGATGATTGTTGGGAATGTTATTTGATAGTTAAACAACCGACTATCAATATTGGCCAATGCGCTGATTGTTTCGAAGAGACCGGAATCAGATTTGCTTTATTACAGCATGATAGGGGGTTCTCGCTTCGCGTTTGGTGGCGAACGGGAGAATCTTACCCCTACATTTCCCTTTGAGGTAGTATAAGGCCTTGGGTTGGTTGCGAGTCGAGAGGCTGGCCGTAAAAGCAAATTCAAGGTACCAGTGAAAGCCACGGTGGGTCTGGGATGGTTGTAAAGCCTACCGGTCGCCACTGGCTCGGCCCGTTTCATTTGGTATCAGAGCTGAAGGTTAAGCGAGAACCTTGGCTCTGGTGGGGATTACTCATTTGAAAATAGAGTCTGTAGTACTAGAATGAGTTTGAGTGTATTAATAGATATGAGCGCGTATTTGTTAGTGAATATAAAATTTGTTTTTATATTGTGTTGATTTATCGGTTGAGTATTTATGGATTCTGGTCGATATGTGGGACGCCATGTCATCGATAGGAGTTTCTAAACTCTTAAACGAGATAAACCGACATAGTATTGTTTTGATAGGGTAAATGAAATAATTTTACCCAAATTATTTTGTATAGGGAAGAAATAATTTTCAGAAATTATTATAGTTATATATGAATGCTTGGTTTTTAGGGAATGATAATATTAAATTATTATCATTATTGTGTAAAATCTGAATAAGAATTTGAAAACCCTAGCTAAAAGTTAAGAAATAAAATCATATACAAATGGAGTTTATAAATTTGAATTATAAATGTGATTTATAATTGGAAATGAAATAAAAATTCCAAAGTGATAGTTGAATGTGAATTGAAGGGATTTGGAATTTGAAATTTTGAGAAAATTTAATTCCTTTGAGTTTGAAAATAGTTTTCAAAGGTTTTGGAGAAATAATGGTGATATTATTTCGGAAATATTTTTTGAATTGGATTTGAAATCTGGAGAGATTTGGAATTTAAAAATATTTAGAGGGGTTTTAAAGAGATAAAAGCATTAACTCTCTTTCGGTCGTTGGAAAATAACTTCGGTGATGACTGCAGCACCATCGATGTTCATTTTCGAGTTTCTAGGAGAGGAATTGCTACCAAATTGTTTTAAATTAGAATTGTTTGCAAAAGTTGGGTTTGATTTTAGAAATGCAAAGGATTTTGGATAATTGATTTCAAAGGTGATTTTGAGTGTTGAGAAATTGCTTAAAACTATGGAAGTTAATTAAAAATGTTTATGGAATAATAAATGGGTTTGAGAAACTTATAAAAACTTGAATTTTGTTTAGAATAAAATTTAACTTGGAGAATAGTTAAATTAAAGTACACGTGAATTAAAATTTAAAATGGATAAAGAGAATGGGCAATTTGAATTAGATGGAATTTGATGAGAATCAAATAAAATGAGAATGAACTTAAGTTTTGAATTTGAAATGATTGAAGTAAAATTAAAAGCAGTTAGTAAATGTGATTAAAATTTGAAAAAAGAAAACTTATAAAAGTTTAGAATTTAAATTGAATGGAGTGTGATTAAATATAGTTAAGTAAAGGTGAATTTAAAGAGAAGTCCAAGGAAATTAAGTAAAATGGTTACTTAAGCAAAAAGTTATAAGTTGGAAATAAAAATTTTGAATGAACAAATGAATTTACATTTGTAAGTAAATGAAATTGAAACTGGATGTTGGAATTAAATTAGAAATTGGGTGAATTGGGAAGTTAGTCAAGTTGGAGTTGGACTAAACAAGACAAAGTATTGAAATTAAAATTTGTAAGTAAGCTAATTGGTTTAAATGGTAAGCAGAGGGAATTTACATTTCTAAGTAAATGAATTGAAATTGAATATTGGGATGATATTTGATTTTAATTGTGTGTAAAGTAAAGTGAAGTTGGAATTAGTTCGAGGAGGACTAAAATAATTTAAGTTTGGAAACAAAACTTTTAGGTTTAAAATAAATTAGTAAGTGGAACTAATTTAAATAATGATATGAACCAATTGCGAATGGAAGATAGTTGATAAAAATTCAATATTCAGAGTTTGAAGATGAATTGAACTCAAGTAGAATTGAAAATGAAAAGTTGAATGGAAATTAGGAAAAAGTATTTAGATTTGAAATTAATTAGTAAATTGAAGCAAATTGAATCTATATGGAATTGGAATCCGAATTGATTAAATGTAGATAAAAACTAAGTGGTAAAGTGAAAGTAATAATATAAGAAGTATATAAAATACTTATATTGAACTTAAGAGGAAATGGTAAAATTCTTAAGTAATATGGGTGTCGGGAAAATATATTGAATAAGCATTTGAGTGAAAAATATGTGAAATGATAAGTGTAGATAAGTGAATAGAAATCAAAATGAATGTGAATAAAAAGAGGAATTGATATAGTTAATAATGAATTGAGATAAATACGTAGGATGTACGTATGTTATTTTATTCGCATAGCGATTGATCCAGATTCGAGCACAGAATTTCGAGGTAGTTATACCGATCCGAGTTATGATTTTTCACTCGATTTTCGACGGCGAACCCTGGATATGGATTTTTGATTGATCCTGAAAATTCTCTATCATAGTTCATGGCTATGCAAGGAGGATGACGGTTTCTGATCAAGAAACCAGATCTGAGTCCGCACTAGGGAGTCGGATGGACAATACTAGTTCGGAAGTGAAATTGTGTGATCGAGTGAACAATCAGATTTGATATTGCGTACGGATGGTATGTGTACATCGTATGGGCTTAAGTAAAGTAGATATTGAAAATTTTAAAAGGAATGAATAAAATGATTTTGAATGTTGTGATTGGATATTATTGCTAAGTGGAATATATAGGTGTTAAAAAGCAAAAGGGAATTGAGATTTTTGATTTTTGAAGATAAATTGAAATTTGCACGACAAAGGTATGTATTTGAATTTCTGTATGAAATTTGATGATTTTCTGGTCTAGCCACTTGGCCTTTTGTTTTCTTTTGAAATTTGGGGGCTCGTAGAGGCATTTTGTAGTTGTACCGATCTAGCCGCGCAAAGGAGACGCTGGCGAAATTTTTCGAAAATTTAAGGAGTTAGAAAAATTTTGAGAAAATTTTGATAATTCAAAATTTGGTTTCAAATTTAAATTTGAATTGATAAGTAAGTAATATTATTTGGAACTAATGGATAAGCTGGAAAGTTAGAAAGAAGGTTAGTGTGTCTTTGATAAAAATATTTGTTTTGGGAAATTGTTAAAAACTATTGGGATTTGGAAATAGTAAACGGGTTGTGGAACATTCCTCTTAACTAGTAATTTCAAGGACGAAATTCTTTTAAGGAGGGAGGAATGTGACGACCCAGAATTTTTGAGCATTTGAAATTGAAATATTTAATTGATTTTAAATACTTGAAAGGTAGTTTAACTTGAATTTCAAATATTATTATTTATTTAGCAATTAAGTTATTGGATTTAATAAACTGAAATTGGGTAAATTATTGAATCTGTAGTTTTAAGCATGTTAAACTATTTTAAAGGCTAGTAAAATTTATATTGATAGTACTGAAGACAGTAAAAGTGTTAAACTTGAATTTGGAAGTGTTTTGTTAAGTTTTGAAATTTTATCGTTTAAATTGATATTTAAAAATAGCCTTCCGAGGCACAGTCTCGGAATTCGACGAAACCAATTTCATTAGATCCGTAATAGTGTTTTATTATCGGATTTCAATTTTCGTAGCATTTGGAGTGGTCGTGTGCTCGTACGATATGTAAACGCGTTGAAATTTATATCAAAAAATTAAATATAATAACTGAGTCCAAAAAGCTATCTTCTCCATACGATCGAATTAGGACTCGAAACCTTTTCCATTGTGTTCGAAATAGGGGTATAACATTATAAACGCCTAGCAGCATGCCTCGATAGGATGTAAAAAATTTGAGCTTCGAATTGAAGTTGATTTAAATTTCAATTTCAATATAAAACATATTGTTTGACTGGTCAAACTATTTCACATCAAACCTTTTTCTTTCAGCAGCCTTTGCTTTCTCGGAACCACTGTAGCAAACTGATTGTGGCACGTAAACATCACATCTTGTTCCCTTCGTTTTTTAAAATCACACGAGTAGTTTCTTCATCGTTCAAAATAAAAAGAAACCAAGGAAGGGCCGATACTTCAGTTCAAAGGAAATAATAAATCAAGCCGAGCTTTCATCCCCATTTCAAAACTCAGAGGAAAAATAAATATGGCCGATCGAATTGCCTTATTCGATCAAACTTCTCTTCCTTCCTTCTTTCTAAATCCTTCACAAATCGAAAGGTTCCAAGGCCTGGAATTCGAAATCATTCCAGTCGATGGAACCGAGATTGATTCGCGAGCGACTGGGCTTCGTCGTCGAGCAAGGGTGCAGGAGGCCGCGAGTTCGTTCGCATCATGGAGACGCGAGTTCGAGCGGCAATGTGGAGGACGAGGCGAATTCTCGTGCGCTGACTCGTTCAATCTGGAGTGACGTCGAAGCCTGGGTGGGGTCGGGGTTCGTGGTCAAGGATGCAAGGCGTGGCAGTGGCATGGGAGGACTGTGCACGAGCGATGAGGATGGAGCTCGTATGGAGGGGTCGAGCAGGCAGCGAGTCAGTGAGGTACCATTCGATTTACTTTCGTTTAATTTAAAATTTATAATGTATATATATATGTGTGTATAAATATATATACACAGAAGAAGAAATAAGAAATTTTTACAAGAAGAAATAAAAGTAATATTTTTACAGTAAGTTATTCAAAATCAATTCTGTTTAAAATTAATATGTACCTTCATTTGGGATAAAAGGAATTTTATTTATTTGAATTTAATGTGTAGTTAAACCAAAAAATAAATTTTTATTTATTGGAAAATATATATGGTTGAAACAGGAATTTTAAAACATTTTGATTTGAACAGTTATATTAAAATTGAACTTTCGGTTTACATAGATTATCTTATAAAAATAATGTATTGGGTGATTAACCTGATTAATTTACTTATTAAATTTATTTTGGTTACAAATTTTTTTTAAAAGGGAAGAATTATTTAGTTGAAATCAAATTGTTAGTTAATTAAATTTATTAAAAGAAAATTGATTTTTCGATTATTTCAAATATTAATAAATCGTATAAATATTTATACAAGGTCTGAAATCATGGAAAATCAAGTCGGGTTGGATGGATTGCAAACAAAATTAAAAGGTAAGTTAATCTCACTCCTTTGGGTTTAATTTAAATTAAATAGTAAAATTTAAATAATTGGATGAATGATTGAATTGATCGGATGAGATATATTATATAGTAGTATATATATATATTGGAGTGATTGATTCCCGCATTATATAGCGGATGAGACCCTATGTGCCGCATAATAGCGGATGATATTATATTAATCTCATATACCGCGATATTCCACCTCGAGGTGGAATTGGTATTGTGCTAACATCTATGGATGTAGGGAAATAGGTTGGAGGGATCCAACTGGATTCCTCAAAATTATTTAGATTGTTCTAATAATTCTGTGATATAATTATTTGATATTCTGTGATGAATTATATTGATAATTGAAATGTTGGATGCTGTGTTTTATTAAATATATCTTTCGGTATACTGAGTTATCAAAATATACAGAATTGGATTTTTGAAAAAGAAAATATAAGAGAGAATTTTTAAGTAAAAGAATTATAGGGAATTTAAAAAAATTAAAGAATGAATTGGGAAAGGATAAAATTGATTTTTAAATCCTAGTAAATAAATTCTAAGTATGGGAAGGAGATTTTGAATAAAGGGGGAATAAGGAATTTTAAATCTTAAGTGATATTATTTAAAGGAATGAAAGATTTATTTTTGAATTCAGAATTAAAATGGTTTAGAAAGAAATAAAAGAAGCATTTTGGAATAAGTGTGAAAATTTGTATTATCAGTTAAAGTAAGATTTTAAATTATCACAAGGAAGTTAAACCTGAAATTTATAAGTTTTGAAATAAAATTGGATAAGTAAAGAATTTATTTTAAAATGGAGTAAATTTTGGAAATCAATTTGAAATTGATTAAGTGTTTGGAACTGGGATTTTAGAAGGAAGATGAGACTATGAAAATTTATAAACTGGGTTTATAAAGGTGGAGTAATATATCAGTGGATATTTGAAAAAATAAATTCACAATGGGAATTTATTAAGGGAATGGGTAAATTTGGTTAAAAATAAATAGTGATTTATTTTTAAAAGATGTGAAAGAGGGGTGTATTTCCCTGGATAGCCAAGTACGTTTCCAAAGCAAAGTTTTAAGTACAAGTGAAAGGTGTTAAAAGTTGTTGTAAAGATATGTTTTAGAAAATTTATTATTTTTAAATGTTTAAGTTTAAAGTAAGTATTATTTTCAAATTTATTTTAGTAGTAATTATTTAAAGGTG
The DNA here is from genome assembly GCA_030737815.1 of Allium fistulosum. Lineage (NCBI taxonomy): Eukaryota > Viridiplantae > Streptophyta > Magnoliopsida > Asparagales > Amaryllidaceae > Allium > Allium fistulosum. The sequence continues at coordinate 168,321,055 of CM060904.1, read as the reverse complement.
ACTTGGTATTATGTTTTGAAAAGATGAAAATTTAGTTTTATAAAGTAGCTTTATTTAAAATATTCTTAAAGTATAAATTTTTGAATAAAGTATTAAAGTAGTTTTTAATTTAAAGTATATTTTATAATAAAGTGTTTCTAAATTATTTTTAAAATCTAAAGTGTTTGTACGGTTTGAAACTGTTTTCAAAGGGTTGAAAAGTGGAAATATATCTTGCGAAGATATTTTGAGATAAATAAATAATTTGGAAAATTATTTATGTGTCTGATGGTTGTTGTGAATGTTATTTGATAGTTAAACAACCGACTATCAATATTGGCCAATGCGCTGATCGTTTCGAAGAGACCGGGATCGGGATTAATTTCTCGAAATCCACTTCGATCCGGTTTGTACGATTTCCTGGGGAAACGAGTTTGAATCGAAGAGGGTACAGTGAAGTGCAAGGGCTAGTCGCTACTAATCCTGAGGGTGATTCCAAAATGGATGTAGTAGGAGTAGTGCCTTCGGTTCCGTTCGAACCCGGAATGGACTTGTATGGATGAATGCTTTCGGAACATCGTCAAGTGGACAGTGGGCATTCTAAGAGATGTGTTCTAAAAGGTAACGCTTAGCCTCAAGCCTCATCAACCGGGAATGACTGAAAATAAGGGGTTATGCAGCAAGGCTAAGTGGGTAGCACCCATTAGGGTGAGGTCATCCCTGTCTAGATGTCCCTTTTTTTCGGCTTAGTGGTGTGGTTGCTGATCCCAACCGTGGGGTGATCTTACTCGGAATTATCCAGTAAGGGGTAGTTCCGGTCTTGTGTTGCAGGGGATTGGGCATAATCCTCGGTACGCTGATCTAGACCAGGCACTCTGACAGGTGGTACCCCATTGCCTAGTCATTAGTTGGAAATCCATTCTCCCTACGCGCCTGTACGGTTTTGATTGTGCCCAACTATTGCTGAAACGTGAGATGCAAGCATTTTAGCTAGATTCTATTTTTACTTTCTATAGACACTATTACAATATCAGAGGATTTTGATAAAAGTGTTTTGGCTATCGTAAGGTAAAAACCCGACATGTTTATTTGTGGCGTGGTCTTACGAGATGCTTTTGATTTCAAAGGATTTTGAAAACTTTAATAATCAAATTGAGTGTGATTTTCTCACGCTGTTTTTCCAGACTGACTCGGATATTGTTTTATTATGATGCTCGGGTCAGACCGAGTATTATAGATTACAGGAAAGGATGCTGTGTAGCTCAGGAGACGAGCTGGATGGTGATACGTACTTCCGTATTTGTTTTAAATATTCTGCTGTGTTGATTTGTTGTATATTCAATTGTTGTGAGGATAGGTTATGATTACTGTCCAGTTGTGTGTTATGTGTACTCTGATGATGTATTGTATATATACAGATATATTTGCTTTGTGTAAAGATCAGTTAGTATATATTATATTTTATTTCGCTGTGTTGGTAAGATTCTGATGTTGTTTCTATTTTCTTCTTCTACCTCTTCTTCTTTTACCCTAATGGTTCGATTTTTTGGGCTTCGGAAAATTGGGTCGTTTCATTGTGCTAAATATATAGTTAAAGTGACATTAACTTAGTAAAATTATAAACTTTGGACCCCTCTTGCTTTTGAAAGCATATGACAACTTTATATTGTATAACATCACTGTTATTACCCTCTTAAACATGTTGCATGGCCTTGACTTGATGGTTAAAAGCTTGTTTGGATTGTATGTTGAATTGAAGTATGTTTGAAAGTGTTTGAAGCGAGAATAGTCATTATAAGTGCATTTCGGTATCCCTTAACTTTAACTTGTGTAAATTGGATATTTATGATCTTAAATTGGGAATATTTAATTTGGTTGTTCTCTATACATATTTTGGTGTATTAGACAGTAAAGAAATGGTTTGGAAAGTTATAGAAATTGTGAACAAAAGTTGTGAAAGTTAGAACAAAAAGGTGGTTACAAATACACTTTGTAAATATAGCATGTTTTAGGGAATTTTTCTAAATAAATTTAAAGATATTCTTTCCATGGTTTTAAGCACCAAAGGGTAGTACTTACCATAAAATTTTCAAGTCTTGAATCATTCGTTAGAGTGGTTAACACTAGTCGCAAAGACTGTGCTTTTCATTGTGTTTAATAACAAGAACTTTTAACAGCATTTATAAATGTTGTAATAAGTTGTTTATGGTTTTAAGTGTTTAAAATGATATTTAAATTTGGTATTTTTCTCTAATCCTTTTAAAGAAGTTTTCAAAAACATTTTGAAGTATTTTAAAGTTGGTTTGAAGTTTAAATATATTTTTAATAATTATATATGTATTTTCAAAGTAAGAGGTTTATAAAATAAAACATATTTTTCATCAAATTAAAAATTAGTTATTTTCAAGTAATGTTTTTATAGATTTTTAAAACCTATTTTAAATTATTTTTGAAGTATTTATAAATTTTGAAAATGGTAATTAATTATGCTTAACCCTAAAAGCCGACAACGTAGACTTCTCCATTTGCAAGAATTAAGATTGATCTCAAGTTAGGTATATGAGCAATAGAGCTCTAACCTACTGGCTTTCCTCTTGACCAAGGAATAGCTAATTTAGAATGTTGAAAATGTGTTAATCTCACCGTTTACTTATTTGTTTGAAAAGTAATCAACTTTGCTTAACACCAAAGAAGTAGGCTTATCTTTTTGTGAGAGTTAAGATTCATGTTCGAGTAGGAACATGAGCAATAGAGCTCTAACTTACCAGCTTCCCTCTTGACCAAGGAATAGTTATGTTAGGAATGCCAGAGACATGTTAATCATACTCTTTACTTACTTGTTTATGAAAGTCATTAATACTATAGTTAACATTAAAAGCAGATAAGGTAGATTTATCTATTTGTGAGATTCAAGAATGAAGTGTCTAGGCAAGGCTTTGATATGAAACCAGTGCTCTAACTTATCTGGCTTAATTCCTGGACGAGGAATAGTTAAGTTGGAATGTCGGAAACGAATTCAATACATAAACTGTGATTTCTATAAGCGTTCGTTTTAAACTGGATAGTCGCTTAGCCGACTATCGAACTTTACCAAATATTATCTTACATCTTTAAAAAGATTATTTTTAATGATAATACAAGTATGAAATGGTTTTCGGTTTGTTGTGATAATTTTTTAATAATACTAGTTTTTAACCCTTTTTTATTATACTTATGAATGTAAACAGATATTTAAAAGAATGTTTTAATGATAAACATAAGTGAAATGGTTTTAGGCTTGTAGTGATAATGTTCAAGTGACTAATAAATTATAAGTAATGAATCTTTTGGGAAAAGATAAAAAAGTAAAGGTTTTAAGTAAGAAATCTTTTTTATGATTTGTGAATATACTTATATCATTTGCGATAAGTATACGAATAGTTTTTCAATACTTGAAAGAGTACAAACGAATAGTAGAAATTGATAGACGATGTTTTATTAGATAAAAGAAGTTTTACTAATAAAAGAGGTTTTAATTAACAAAAGATTAATTAAACAAAAAAGGGATTATAAGTTGCTTATGTGATTTAATTTTGCTTTGTATGACTTGATCATGCTTTGTATGTTTACTCGTTTATGGAAAACATTTAGCCATATACTTGGCACTAAATGCCGATAAAGTAGGCTTGTTTATTTGTGAAAGTTAAGGCTGATGTTTGAGTAGGGATATGAGAAATAGAGCTCTAACCTATCGGCTTCACTCTTAACCGAGGAATAGTGTGAGATGAAAATATCGAAAATGTTACAAATATACGAGACTTGGTTTCCATATGCGATCGTTCCCTTATTAGTGAATGATCAAATTCTTCGATTCAGTCTTGAAGAGATTGTGATCCGTAAGTGTTTACTTATCGAAAACCACTTCAGGGCTGAAATATGTGTTCAATCTCTTAGAAGTGGATATGATTAAGATGCTGGAAACCATGTATGGTTTCAAAATTCGTAACGTGACCTCGACATCGAAAATTGCTAAAGATGGAGTAGGCTACACAATATGGGGTTTTGAAGTCCGCGACAAGTTATATCAACTCCATATCTAGAGTAAGCTTATCGATGTTGCACGCGGGAGTTAATGGTACTTGGTTCCATGTGGTTTGGGTTCACTCGTTCGGGCATAAGCCAGTTGTGTTTTCCATATGGTATATTTTATCTAAAGCTATATGGCGCTCAGAAGGTGTTTTCTGATCCATGTGCATAGAGAATGGATTTCAGCATGATTAAAGGGATCTCCTTGGAAAATCTAATATGTAAATGTTCCTTATCGATTTTGATTGTACCCTCTAATATGCCATAGAATATAACCAATGTAACCATTCCAGCTATTTCCTGATTTATATTCTACACCATAAACATTATCTATTATATCACCTTATGTACTTATTAGATGGTGGTTCTTTTGAGGGGATAACCGTTATAGCATTCCATGCGATCTCAAAAGTGATACTATATGTTGGTCGAATATTTCTTTAGTGTCTCATGCTAGACTTATGTATGAAACATGGCTTTTATTTTCTCTAAATTCCTCGTATGCTCTTTCGAGTAGTATGAGAAAGGCAGGTTTTCGTTGATGTTCTTTCAAGCTCAAGGAGACGAGCTAGATGTTTCACCTACCGTGGTATTGTTATTTCTGTTGCATTGTTATATCATATAAATCAGCATTTGTGAGGACATAAAGTTATAATTCATCCAGGCTGATGATAGTACTTAGGTTTTGTAGCTCTGAAATTTCTATATCGGAGTAACCCTTTGTACTGTTCTTTAGATATCATATATTATCATTCTTGCTAGTGCTTGGTGCTGTGTGATAAGGGTTTCTTGCTTTGTGGACTGTGATGAAGCTTAGACTTTTACCTCTACACACCCCTTTATGGGTCAGTGTGAAGTCAAGAGGCTCGCCATAAGGGCAGGAACGATGTTACCATTTGTAGTCATGACCTGAAAAAGGGGTAGTTGTTACAGTTGGTATACGAGCTGAAGGTTAAGTGAGAAATTTGGCTTTGGTGGGGTATGACTCATTAAGGGATAGGGTAATGGAATGCCCTAGCATGAGTTGAGTGTATTATACATATGAGAGTGTATTTGTATTTTTTATAAACGTATACCTTAAAGGTAATTACAACTGCAAAAATTAAAGATCTTATATAAGGTAACTTACATAAGTGTGAATTGTTAAAGTGTAGTCCAATTAATGTAGGATAAATGATATTCATTTGTTACCCCTTATTAATTTGTTTAGTCATGCTTGGCTAGTTTATGAGCATTACTATCCTTTATAGAATGATTTGATATGCTCAACTAATTTATGAGCTTTATTATCATTTGTAAATGCATTGAAATTAACAGCTTATGAATTAAGTTTCACAGTTTGACTATGAGGCGTTCGGTGATAATGTTGGGTTAAAAGTTAGATTTAATAAGAGATGTTTATTTTAATCTAAAGATTGGATATTTTGTAAACTAACATTTGAGGAAGAATTTATATAAGAAACTAATTTTATATAAGTAAGGTTTATAAACAAAAAGGATTTAAACTGATATTTTGAGAACTTAAATCCCAGTGTCTTTGAAAATGTTTTTTTCAAGATTTTGGAGAAAATAATACTAGTATTATTTGAAAGCAAGTATTTAGGGAATTGGTTTATAAAATTCTGATCATGATGTTTAGTAATATTTACGAACTGTTTGATATCGTTTTGAAATGATTTTGATTAAGTCAAAAATGCATGATTTGGATGTATTGAACTCACTTTTGTCGCTTGAAAATAATTCTGGTGATGACTTCAGCATCATTGACGTTCATTTTTTGGTTTTGAAGTATGGATGCTACATGGTTGTTTTGGAAAAATAGAATTTTATTTAATTATAAAAGTATGATTTGATATATAAAAGAGATATGTGTATACTATTATTTCAAATAATTTGAAATAAAACCCGGACGGTAGTTCTAAAGTTTTTCTTTGAAAGAAATTTGATGTGAACTTTGTAATGTAGAAAAGTTTTACGTGTATACTATGTAGGGTGCCCAAGTGGTAGTGGTATAGCCCGTAATAAATGTTGGAAATTTTCATGTTCTTCCTTTTTGGGTAAAGTGTGTTTAATAAATTATTGAAATTCGTTAAGTTATTTTATGGACACACTTGTATCCTATGCATTAGGACGGTTTGGTTTATGCATCATGTATGATATGGTGGTAGACAGTTTTCATTTGTTAAAATAAAGCTGGATTTTTCGACGATTTTGGACTGTCGGATACTTCCGAATCGTTATAGAACTTGAAGCAAAATGTTTTTGAGTGGAAGTATAAAAGTCGGGTTTACGTATTACTTGAATTAAGAAAGTGGTAAGTTAAAACAAGTTTTAAATTTATTTAACATCCTTGTTAAGTAAATTGAATTTGATATTTTGTATATACTCTTAGGATGTCATGGAGTATTATACGAGTACGAACTTAAGTTATAAAATGTTGATAAACTTGAAGTTATGTTTTATGAAATGGTTCATAATGATTTTAGTATTAATAAGACATACTATTTGTATAAAAGAATGTGATAAAAGACATTGGTATAGTTAACAGACCAATAAAATAAAATACGTAAGTTACACATACATCATTTTATTTGCATGATTGTTCTTGATCTAGTATTCGAGTACATGATTTTAAGGTGATGTACACTAGTTCAGATAAGGATTTTTCTCTTGATTCTTGATGGAAAACACTTGATATGGATTCTTGATATGATCCCAAAGTTTTCTATCATAGTATATGGCTATATAAGGAGAACGGAGGTGTAATGATTCTTAATTTTATCACTTTGAATTGGAATATTTAATTAATTTAAAATATTCAAATAATTGTTTTAAATGATGAATAATTCACTTTAATTATTATATAATGATAATAAGTGATTTATAATGGTTTTATAAACTTAATTTATAAAGATATATAAACTTCGTTGCATTCTAGCAGTTGGATGTCGCATTTTTATAAATGGATTTTTATATTATTTAAAATAGTTTTATAGCTTAAATAATCTTGTTTTAATTATTTAAAGATGATAAGAATATTTATTCTCAAGTTTTGCTTACATAAATAAATATTTTGACAAAAAACCAAAAATATGACCAGGATTCGAATTCCGGATTATCAACTGTTTAACAAATAAAATTTATATTTGAATATTGCAATGTTGGAAGTTAAAATGACATAAATATGCGCATATAACAAATCAATAACATATAAGTTAACCATAATAATTAAAACTAAGTGTTATTAGTAAAAGTAAGTAAGGAAGATATTTTTCCACAAAATTTAAAATGAAAATGCAAACTTAAAATCAATTCACCATCACTTACACACCTATACACCTATGACATCATGAAGTGATGGAAGGCATATGAAGGGGGTTCGGACGAAGCTATGATGGGAGAGGAGGGGCATTTTGGTAATTCCATGCACAAGAATTTCTACCCTATAAATACACATGCATATCCTCTTCCTGTTTACAAATTCACCTCACGTCTCTTCTTCTTCTTCTTCTTCTTCTTCTTGAGCTCTCTAATAGCTCTTCTTCAATGGCTTCCCAAATAGTAAAAAAAATATTTCAACTCCGCGTCGAAGTTCTGCTAAAATTGTTTCCATACACATAACAATATCAAATCGCTTCAAAAAGTTAGCCAAACCCCACCTCTTCCTCACTAAAGTGCACGGCCCACACTACCACCATTTCAAAACCGAGCTTCCACCTCCACACAAGCTTGGCCGAGCATCACTAAGGTCCAGGGAAAAGTTCCATAAGCTTCAGTATGGAGAAAGGGATCGTTTGGTCGATAAAAAGAACAATTACACCATGGGAAAAAATGCATCAGACGATAGGTATGCTCTGTTGTCTGATTGCATACCTATCTGTCGTTAAATCCCATACCGTCTCATTGCACATCTGACCATAGATATGCCCCATCCTTTGATATGCACTAGCACAACAAAAAAATCATATGTTGTTTGATGTTATAGTATCATTTCTAGAATTTCCTATTAGACAACATATAAATATTGACTGATATGAATAATTGTTCACAGAGTGAAACAAATGAATCACAATTTTACTTAAACAAATATTGTATTTCAAATCAAATTCAAATATAGTACAACTTTCACGATCACTCTACTTACATTTTCAAATACAATACAACTTAAATTTACTCACACTCACTCGAGTTTGTTTTTAATGATGATCTTGATTTTCTTGCTCCAGTTTTTATTCAGCCATCTCCTATACTTGTTGAATAAACAACAACGCGGTAAAATTGAAAAAGAAACAAACCTAAATTACAAAAATAAAATTGAATTTGAATATTAAATATTGCATCAGTTTATGGGTTTGTTTTTTTATTTTTTATTTTTAAACAGGGATAGATATATATATTTGCACGGATAACTTATGATATGCACAGTGTATCATTGTGAATATCACAAAGCCGATCCTTGATTCCATCACACGGACAGTTGCAAAGGTCAAGCCCGAAGGCTCAACTTAGTACAAACACACAAGTTCAAGCCCAAGCAAGCTCGGGCTCAACACAAGTAGTTTAATTCAGCTCAAAATAGATCAGGCAACTCAGCAAAGCCAAAGTGCACAAACAAGTTCAGTGCACATGGAGATGCACAAAGTCGAGCGCCAGCAAACTAGATTCATGGTAGTATCAAGCAGAGTACATAATGATATAAAATTAAGTGCACAAAAAGCAAAAACAAAGAAAAATAGGTACAAGTTTACAAAATTACTGCCACTTGCATCTCCTATAGTGAGAAACACACATATACGCATATGTATATACATGTATCCATGTATATATGCAACACATGTCAAATGCAGCCAGGAAGTGCCACAAATAAATGAACAACAAGTAGTGCCACAAAAAATGTAGCCAGGAAGTAAATGAGTTAAAGGCAGGAAGTACAAATAAATGAAAAGGAATCAAAAAAACATTCACATAGGAATCAAATGAGCCAGGGAGTACATGGAGTGCAAAGTAGTGCATACTGCCTTGTTCAAAATAAGAAATTCAAGAATCCAAAAGGAAATCAAGCTATGGACAAGAAACCAAAGCACATGAAAGGGATTCAACCAATGTCAAGGCAGTGTGCACTGCCTTGAACAAGATAGTGTGCAAGTACATGGACAAGGCCACAATGCAACAGTGCAACATGTAAACAAGGCCAATAACATGGACCAAGGCAAAGTAAAAACAAGATTGCAACATAAAGGAGACACACATATAGATGTTCAAAGAAAAAACATGGTAATATTTCATACATATATACATACATGTATGTATGTATGTATATACATGGAAGATATTTCACAAACCAGACTCAAAGGCCAAAAACATGTCAGCTATGGTACACATGCATGATACAACTGAAACCAGTGCAGGGATTTCACAAACCAGTTCATGAAATTTTACAACATGTGCACATAGTAAATGAAGACAAGCACATTCAAAAGCCAGTTGAACAGAACAAGGCAGAGTTCAAGCCATTCAAGGTTCAGGCAAGGCAAGGCACACTCATAAGTCCATCAAAAAATTAAAAGCATTCGGAGTTCAAGCTCACTAACATACATATATGCATATATGTATATACATGTGGATTTGTATATACATGTAGATATGTATATACATATGTGTGCAAGTACATGGACAAGGCCAACAATGCAACAATACAACAAGGCAGTGCCACAAATTAAAACAAGGCAGTGTTACAAATAGCAAGTGCCACAAATTAAAACAAGGCAGTGCTACAAATTAAAACAAGGAAGTGCCACAAACATTCACACATATATACATATGTATGTATGTATGTATGTATGTACAATGAAGTTCCTAACATCAAACAAAGAAGTGAAAAAATCATAAGTGCAAGGGGCAAAAAAACTAGCAAGGGGCAACCAGCGAAACAATGAACTTAAAAAAGTTGAACAATGAAGTAAACAAGGAAAGCAACTCAAAACTGAACAATGAAGTGAATAATGGTTCAAGTTCAAGTTCATAGGCCATAAATAAGTCCAGTATGCACTGCCTTGAACAACCAATTTAATAACCAAATAAGTGCTAGTGCCTTGCACAACTCTCATATCATAAGCTAATTCAACAAATTCATGCCAGGTATACAGGTTCCGGTGAACAAGGCAGAAAGCTTGAAATCAATATATTCAACAAAGTAAAAATATATTCGAGTATATCAGAGAACTCAACAATTGAACGAGTCAAGACCATAAAGCAGAAAAAAAGCGGTCATAAATATATGCAGCAATACAACATCAAACCTCCAATGTTTAAAATCCAAAGTCAGGTCTATATCGAAAATACAGGAAAAAATTCCTATATAAGCCCATCTCATCATTAACACTTAAAATCAAAGTTGAGATCAATACAAAATCGAAAGGGGCAAAAATCATACCATATATCAATCGAAGAATACTCGACAAATTAAAGCAAGCTTGAAAGAATGCAGCCATAAAATAGAAACCAATTTCTTTATCAATCGTTGTTTGAGAGCGAGAGAGTATCTGTAGACTGATTTCATTATCAAGCCAACCCTAATTCTAGAAGAAGGGTCGAAGAGGGGTCGAAGATGAGTTTAAGTTTAGGGTTCTATCGATTTGATTTTGAGAAAAGGGAAATAAATTTTAAGAAGGGGAAAAATTTGAGAAGAAGGAAATATATTTTGAGAAGACGGAATGGAAAGAAAGTGAAGAAGAAATAATTAAGGAACACCGCCATGAAAATATTGAGAGGAATATATGGAGCCAAAAACTAAATGTTTTGATAACTTCAATCAAACAACGGATAAAATGTTGTCTGAAGGACAAGCATGAACATAGAGATTTCAGAAGCAATTCAAACAACAAATTATTTTATCCATATATTGCGTGAAATAGTGGAAAATATCGGTATAACAGAAAATCTACCTTATGTTGTGTGATCACTGTTGTATGATTTAATTTGTGGCTTAGTGTTAGAGTCGGATGGCATGAAAGTGAGAACACTACTTCCATCTTATTTAAATTTGTCTTAAAATTATCTATGATTTTTGTTATGCAAGTAAACTTGGTTGATTAGCATAGTTTAGATGCTAAAATGATTGATTATTGGATAATTGGTTGATAATATGCTTACTTGGTATGGAAATTATTCACGATAAAATACACATCAAATTTACACAAAGAAATAACTTTCCTTTATGAATTATAATGGTATATATAGCAGTGTTAACTTCTTTAAAAATGGATAAAAATGGTTTAAATATTTTATAAACATTAAAACTCATTTTTGGCAAAGTTTGAAAAATATTTGAAAATAGAGTCAAAATAAGCGCATTGCATAACGGTAATTTGTGATTTCGCGCCTTAACAATGTAAATCCATGTATAGAATGGAATATGAGTCGGAATTCTTTGGAATAAGAATTTTTTGGACCGTTATAACTATAGTTTCAAATGGAAAGAAAAATCAAGATTTCATTTAGTAAAGTTTGAAATATGTCCAAATCAAGTTTTCAAAATCGCCGTGTTTTGGCAGTTCAAAAAATATTGGTTTCAACAGTTTAAAAATGAATATTTTTAATCTTTAAAAGTATGAAATAAATTCCATAAATATGTTAAAATATTTTAAAAGGGATTTGAGTTATAAGATTAAACATAAATATATAATGGAATAAGTGTTTTGATCTACAAAGCTGTAAAATCACTATTTCCAAATCTTTTGAAAATGTTTTCCAAATAATCATACAAATATTTTAAAGGTTTAGAGTCGATGAAATAACTTGATCGCCTTATGGGTGACAGAGAGGTAGTCTCTGGGCTAGAGTTTGGAAAACTAGTTGTCTGGTTCCCCTTACTATCCGGACTAGCTCGACAGAGGGGATAGTTAATTTGATTTACTCGGACCGTATTTTTCCGAAGGTAAAAGAAAAGAGATTGGGAGTTTTTTTTCTAAAAGTTAAATAAGGTTTAAAATAGAATTTGATGGTTAAGTGAATGTTCTAGTTAAGCTCTGTATTAAATTCCGAGGAGGAAAGCCAAACTATCCATGTGAATTTAAAAGGTGATTTCACCGTTATTCGATGAATAGTACTTTGAATACGGAAATTAGTATTGAGTATAATTAATCTAAAATATATGAATACTTTTTACTCGGTACTAATTGGTTTGGGTGTACTGTAAACCAAATAACATTGTTTTTAACCCATTAAAAGATATGTCTTGGAAATAAGTAATCTCCATTTAGATTGAAATTATACCGACAATGGAAGACGGAAATAGTTTTCCTATGTAATTCAAAGGAAATGATTTGGTATTTTCAAAGTTAAAAAGTGGTTTAATAAATCTGTATATACCAAGAAGAAATGGTTTAAAATATATCTCTAAAGATATTTTATTGGATATAAAGATATTAATTGATTGAATGATGATCATCAATCACCCACATACTTAACATCTTTTCTATCAATAATTGGTTTGGAGAAACCAGGATCGTATTTGGGTGATTCCTATCCTAAAACCACTTTGAACAAATATATGCATTCGAAAGTAAAGATATGTTGAAGATAATGATTTTGAAGATGGAGATCTTTATAATGTAAGGCTTCTTACCATTAACCTCGTGAATTTCATATTATATACATATGGTGGCAATAGTACTCTCATTTTGAAATCATCAATGCTAGGACTACTCGCTACTAATTCCAGGGTGATTCTCAAATAGGATGTAATAGGAGTACCTTCGGTTTATCCTGTTCGTGAATAACTTATATGGATGAATGTTTGACATTGCATTTCTAAGACAATTTACATTGGTTTTTACAAAAGTATATCTGTTTGGAGGTGTAGGAAGTAACCCTCTTATACTTAACACCTTTCCCTGAGGCGTATAAACTCAGGGGTTGTACTTTTATGAAAACCAGCTAGTCTGTCGTCAGAAATGGGAATGTGGCATTCAAAGTGGGATTTGATGTTTTGAGAAAGGTAAAATGTTACCTTAAGCCTCATACATCTGTAATAGAAAAAACACGATAGATGCGAGAGGGCTATGTGGGTCGCATCTATTAGGAGATGATCATCACTTTTCTAGATTTCCTTTTATATATAGGGTTTGTTGTGTATGCTGTGGCCACGGATATGTCAGGAATGGCTGGGGTGATGAAAAATTCGGTACTACCTATGGTAGAGGTAGGCCAGTTCTTTATTGGTAGAGGGAGCATGGATGTGCCTTGGTACATTCCTCTAGAGATGTAATGTACAGAAGGTAGTACCTTACCTTGTCACCGTTGGAATACATTCTCCAATACGTGCCTTTAATGGACTTGATTGTATACCTAAATATGCCGTTGAATTTAACAAATGTAAAAATTCATTCTATTTTAGCATGTTATTTGAAAGGATTTTCAAAGCAATGTCATTAGAAATAATATCAAATGATTTGATAAAAGGGTTTTAGTTATCATAATGTAAAACCCCATCCGTGTTTATGTGCGGTGTGGTCTTATGAGATGCTCTTTTTTCCAAAGGTTTTGTTTGACATCAAAGTCGATTTATGACACTGTCATATATATTTATAATTTGTGTCTAACGCTGGTTTGCCAAGCCTGATTCAGGTATTTTGAATACTCGGGTTAGATCCGAATAGTTTTAAGATTAGCTTATGATGCTTGGAGTATCCAGAGGAGAGCTGGGGATCTTCATCAACGTATGGACGTATTTTACTTTTACAGTGTGTTTGTTGTTTTTCAACATTTGTAAGGATGGGTATTTATAACTGTCCAAGCTAAACTTAGGATAGATTCTGATATATGTATTTAAAAGTTTTCCCATTGTAAAGATTATTAAAATAATATATGTTATTCCATTCGTGTGAGATTTTGTTCTGCCTTCTTTTTCTTTTTACCCTTAACCTTCTGTCTTTTCGTTCAATTTGGGTTGGACATGTGTGGTTTATTGTCAACCTAAACTGCATGGAAGTGCAGGTGGTTACTGGAGGTTTCTTATCAACGAACCTGATCGGAGTCCACACTAGAGACGTCAAGTGATCTATACTAGTGGGAAAGTGAAATTTATGTGATGGATCAAGTGATCGGAATTGATATTGCGTATGGATTATCGATGTACATTATACATGCATTAATATATTTGCATACTATGTTTTGATTGGCTTATGGAGAGTTTAGGTGATGACACTTCGATTTGTTTTAAGGTATTGTGAACTATCGACTAAGTAATAACCTAAGGCTGTCGAGCGTAAGGTGAGCATAGTAGATTGTTTGTCATCCTTGTATGATGAAAGGGTGTTTGAACCTAGACAATTCAAGAGTTATGTTTGCTAGTGATTTGAATACTGTTAATTATTGTGGTGTGATTTTTTTCTTTTGTTGCATGTGTTAGAATTTCAAGGATGAAATATTCTAAGTGGGGTAGAATGCAACGACCCGGTTCGGACACTTCATGTTTAAATATTTGAATCTTGGATTAAATGTCATTAAAATGATTTAACAACCTCTTGACCCTCTTTTAAATCATAATTAATGATAGTAAATCTGTTTTTGAAATTGGTTTACAAAAATATATTCTTCGAAGAAAAATTGATAACGTTTTCTCTTGTCTTAGAAGAAGTGAAGCCGATCTTTCCTTCCCTCAATGGCCGTGAGCAAATAAGGCATGTTTGTCTTGGAAAAGCAAGTTTAAAGCAAGGAAGAAGGAAGCAAAATACGTTGCAAGGTTGTGGTAGGAAGTGTTCTTAATTTTGGTTGTACCTGAGCATGTGTTTAGCTTGGATCTATGTGAGTTATCTTACAATCTGCTTTGTGTATATGTTGTGCTTGAAATATGAAGCTAAAGTGACAACTAAGTAAAGTTGTAAACTTTAGACCCCTCTTGCTTTTGAAAGCAAATGACAACTTTATATTGTATAACGTCAATTCTATTACCCTCTTAAACATATATCATAGCCTTGACTTTAAATTTTAATAGTTTTTTGGATTGTGTGTTAAATTGAAGTATGTTTGAAGCGAGAATAGTCGTTATAAGTGCACTTCGATATCCCTTAACTTTAACTTGTGTAAACGAAAGTTTTCCGAACTTAACTTGGGATGATTTGATTTGGTTGTTTTCTACATATATTTTTCTATATCAAAAAGTAAAGAAGTGGTTTGGAAAGTGTTAGCACCAAAATTGGTCACTAACCTCGTTGAGAAAGATTGTGTAGAGATGTAAGTGATGAAGTTAAATTAAACAAGGAAGAATATGCTAATTTAAATGCAGAAAGTAAGAACACTGGATTTATAGTGGTTCAGCGTAATTGCCTACGTCCACTTTGAGGTTAAACTTTATTGCTTTACTTGATGATTGATTACAGATACAATCCGTAGACCAAACACTTGAATACAATTGCTAAGTAAAGAGGATGAGTCTTGAAAGCGGCAGAGTCTCCCCAGTGTTCTCGAAAAAAGGTCCCTCTCATTGTGCTACTGGCCTCCTATTTATAGATGAGATGGGTTGGACTTCCCTCATGGGCTTAGGAACAAGGTTCCTCTGCCCATAGTAGGTGAATCTGCGCACCAGGCCAGGCAGGCCGAATGCTCTTGCTTTGTTGTGGGCCTGACAACTTGCTACCACCTCCAGTCTCTTCTTGATCAGAATCTTGTCTAGTGCTAATGATAATTTCTTCAACTGTCGTTTTGTAACCGGGCCAAGATGCCGGTTAACATTTGCCCCCCAAAGTGTGTCGTGTGAAGCAACACAACACGCTTTGAATCAGCGAGTATTCCTTGTCTTCAGAAAGAAATCCACCATGTTTCTTGAATAGTTATTATCCTCCAATTTATACTCCCAAGGTGTTGTATCCTTCTTTGGTCATCGTGATGCTTGGTCGATTCCCCATATTATAAATCCAGGGTTGTAGTTCATCAGTGGCTATCCATGTCTGATTCTGCGGAGCTAATAAGCTTCGGCTATCTGATCTAGTCTTCTCTTAATAACCCTTAGTGAGAATTCAATTTCTGTTGATTTCAAGAAGTCGAACTTTTTCGGATGTACACATGCACATTCGGGTACATGTTCTTTCCATTGGCTCTCGGATGCGTTTTATATGCTCATAAGTCGTCGCCAACTCCATCTAGTTTAATTGCAATTCAATCGCGATTCCTTGTTTGTATTTTCTGTGAAATAAGGGTTGCAACCAGCCAATTGAGGAGTTTTCCAAACCTCTCTTCAGTACAGACTCTATGATTTTGTTCACGGCTTCAACCTGTCCATTTGCAGTTATAATGGATCATGGAAGGTCATAAGGACAGATGACGTTACAGATAAAGAAGTTGATTATTTTCTTCATCTTGGTCGTGGTTAAGAGTTCTTCATTTGCCCATTTGGTGACGTAATCCACTGCTATGATGGTGTATTTTGCACCACCTTTAGGATCGACAAGAAGATGATTTCAGTGCCCCCAAGTGGCAAACGGCTATGAACTAGCCATTTGAATAATTTCCATCGGCGGGGTTCCCGGATTTTTTGCAAACATCTTGCACTCGTCACATTGTCTAGCATGATCAACCGCTTCTGGGTTGATAGTTGGCTAGTAATACATGTAGCAGAGTATCTTCTTTATCATGGTTTTCCCCCTGATGTTATTACCGCATTCTTCTTCATAGACTTTGCTCAAGATATCATCATGGGCGATATGCCGAAGCATGGGGATGGATAAACTCCTTTTGATACACGACTTATTCTTAGATGATTTGGCGTGAAGCTTTGAGGAGGATCTTTCGTTTTCCATTCCTCCGTTCAGTAAGAATTCTTTATTGTAGATAGTCTTTGATAGGATTCAACCATGACACCTTTTCATTTTGTTCGTTGAGTTCGTGTGTAATGATGTAATACGTGAAGTCGGTTAGTAGCTCTTGGACTTGGCCGAGATAAGGAGCAAGACAATGCCCCCTAGCAAGATCAACTTCCTTAAATTTGTATACTACCAATCAAGAATCACAAAAGATATGTAAAGTTTTCACTTCAAATCCTCTAGCAAGTTTGAGGCTGGCAGTCAAGGCTTCATACTAAGCATCGTTGTTTGTTACAGGTAAATCGAGTTTTAGGACGTAGCAGATTGATCGTTCCTCAGGAGTCATTATCATGACTCCTATGCCATAACACTGATCATTGGATGCTCCATCCGCGTACATTTTCCATCTTATGGTTAGTTCTCTGCTACTCTTCGAATAGTCATCTGAGGTAGTGAATTTGGGTGTGAGGTTTGCTAATTTCCTTCCTTGGATAGCCCTTCATGGGAAATAAGTGATATAGAATTAGCTTAGTTCGATATTCTATTTAAGTAGTCTTTCAGACGTCTCAGGTCATTGTATGCCCTGTCGCAACGGCTGGTAGGCATAGACGTTGATGGGGTGAGCCTAAAAGTAAGAGTGGAGCTTTCATGATGAAATCAATAGAGATTGTGATAGCTTTTGTAGCTTCGGGTTGATATCCAATGCATGGCTCGCGATAGTTAATGAAATCACATATGCATGTCAGAATGGGTCCAAGGGAAAATATCATCATTTATTCAGAAAAATCAAACTAATTCTTTTATCATCACTGCACTAAGCTGTGATCCGATATTCAGCACCCGGAAAGGGTCGCCATGGCTGGCTGTAATGTCGACCATCAGCTTAGCAGGTGCCATCCCAGATTCTTTGAGTAAAGATGTAACTATTTTGCATAACATTCAATGTGAAATATGGTTGGGACGGTCAATGTTGATGGTTACTCTGGTCGAATCCTAGAGTCTTGTCATGAGTTGTTAAGTCAAATAATGAAGGGCTCTTAATGCTCTAATTGATTATCTGCAAATGGCCAAAGATCAGGCTTAAAAGCACGTTGAAGGAAATGTCGAGTAGGGGCCAGCCTTGAGTTGCGTGCAACTGCATAGCTGGATCTTGCTATGAGTTTGAATTTGCTTGTATATTCGAGTAACGCATTTTCTATTCAATGCATTCATGATCCTTTACTCGCCCTTCGGGTTGGAGTGACAGTCAGTTGCTCACAAGCTTCGGCATCGATTTAATGATTCTATCTCTAGGCATCCTTTCGGTCGTTGCCTTGAGTAGCTGTAAGCACTATATATAAGTTTTAATACTGAGCTATCGTAGCCAGTTTTTGGATGACCATGCGTCTTCTCCCAGTCTCGGGTTGATAAATGTACTGCATGGACGGTTGAGTCTCGTCCTAGCTATGTTTATGTTTTCACCTAAACTCCAAAGACATAGAGGTGATTGGTGAATAGTCGGTTCACATTCATCTTGCTTCTCGCTCGTGCCCCCAGGTCTGGGGCATATACCGATAAGTAGGAAGGCCAGCCACGCCCACTTTAGCTTTACTCTCATTCCCGTTGGATCGTGGGATCATGTCAGTCGATGGGAGACTAGGTCTCGCCTATCTTGGATTTTATCGTGGTTTTTCATTCCAAGAGGAATACTTCGATGCCACGTAAGTTTCAGGGCGTAATTTGGACAGTGGATGGTCATCCACGTCCACTTTGGTTCATGCTCTGTAATCAGATCTCGGGGTAAAGTTGGCTACAAATGCAGTCGGGTTATGCTCATCTAGTTTCATACTCCTCCTAACGAATCGAACGAGGGTGCTGGAGAATTTTTGACCAAGTATTCGTGGTTTACCCTCCTTTCCATACTCTCGGGGTCATAGTTTTTCAAAAAACATCCAAGTCACATTCGTATGTGCTTGGTGCGGATCGGCATTGACCCTTGGTCTGAGGTATGATATAGTAGGTTGCTTGTAGCTTTGGATGCCGTTTCGATTGGTTCTGTATTGAGGCTCCCTGCAGTCGCTGCCTCAAGTTATAAAGAACACCATGCTAGAGCTATATAAGCTGTCGTATTCGGCTTTTTAGTGTTTTGTACCCCTGCCCCCAGCATTGATTTGGCCAGGTCACTAGTCGGATGGTCGAACTCCATCCTCAACGGGTTAATAATCCTCTTGTCGATTCCAGGCCGAAGTTTGCGGAATAGGAAATGGTCGGAATCCACTCGTCTATTTATCGATGTTTATACACCACTCTACATTCTAGTGACTTAGTGTTATTCTCCCCCAGTTGACTCGCGCCCAATTTGTGTTCATGCTTCGGTCCACGCTCCGAGGACTTAGAGATTTGTCGAACGGTTTATGCTTTAGTCCACAGTTCGAGATGCAGAGATTTTCGACAACTCGTTTATACTCTAGTTCGCACTCTGGGAACTTAGAGTAATCTGGTTCGCTTCTGGGATTTAGGGATTTTTCTGAAGTCGTCTATAATCTAGTCCATGCTCTGGGGACTGAGAGTACTGTAGTCCGCACTCTGGGGACGTAGAGGTTTTTGAGTCATTTATACTCTTGTCCGCACTCAGGGACTTAGAGTACTTTAGTCCGCATTCTGTCTCCCGTTCCAGAGGGTGAGACCCTCCGGATGGCAGAGAGTTTGCCTAAACCTGGTAGATAATCCTTCTCTTTAAGATTCTCTTTAAGATTTCGAAAGTCGTTATTCTTTATGCAGGACTATTGCATTCTAATGCTTGTTTTCCATGATTTTATGCAGGCCGTTCTGACCCCGAGCCCACTCCGAGGAGCGATGTCGCTAAGGAAGCGGGGGAGAAAACAAGTGAAGCCACTCACGCAGGGGAGGCTTCTGGTCCAAACGCTCAGGTGATCAGAGCGCTTGATGAAGACAAGTCTGAAACCTCCTCTCCTACCGACGGGGGTTATGAAGTAGAAATTACAGGCGCCTCTGAGCACACATCCGAATTGAGCATGGAGGAGCGGCTCGAGAAAGAGAAGGAGGAGACGGTCAAGGTCATAGTAGAGCCCTGAGTTGTGGACTTGGACAATCCTTTGAACAAGCCGTTGAAGGTCATCCTTCCTGGTGGGTCCAAGCCCATGGAAGGCCCCCGTACTCCTTCAGTTGCTACCCCTCTATCAAAAAAGAGTACCAAGGGTAAATGCTCTGGAGAGGAGCCATCAGGAAAGAAGTTGAAGAAGCACAAGAAGTGATTACTATCCTCGTTCAACGAGAGTTAGTTTAAGTCATGTAATTATTTTCATCTATTTCCTTAGTCCTTGTAAATAGAATGTCGACCCCGAACTTTGGAGGGGTTGTAATAGAAACTCATTTCTGAATAAGGTTTAGTTCCTTTTTCTATCTTACAAAAGACTCTTATTGTTCAGTTTTCTTTGTGATTGTGATTTTAATCCAAGCAGTTGTGAGTGACATAGACTTCTCAGTCCATCTTCATATAACTCGGAAACTCTTCGGGAGTCGTTGAACTTCCATTCTGTGCTTCGAGCACTTAGAATACTTTCTAGCCCGTATGTTAGGGATTCGACAAATTCAAGTCATTTGTGTCATAGTTCATATTCAGGGAACTTGGAGATCCGATTCGCTTATATTCGAGTCCGCACTCTGGGGAGTTAGAGTACTCCAATCCGCACTCTGGGGACTTGGAGGTTTAAGTCATTTATACTCTAGTCCGCGCTCTGGGGACTTAGAGTACTCCAGTCCGTGCTCTGGGGACTTGGAGGTTTAAGTCTTTTATACTCTAGTCCATGCTCTAGGAACTTAGAGTACTCCATTCCACACTCTGGGGACTTGGAGGTTTAAGTCGTTTATACTCTAGTCCACGCTCTGGGGACTTAGAGTACTCCAGTCCGCGCTTTGGGGACTTGGAGGTTTAAGTCGTTTATACTCTAGTCCACGCTCTGGGGACTTAGAGTACTCCAGTCCACACTCTGGGGACTTAGAGGTTTAAGTCATTTATACTCTAGTCCGCGCTCTGGGGACTTAGAGTACTCCAGTCCGCAATCTGGGGACTTGGAGGTTTAAGTCGTTTATACTCTAGTCCGCGCTCTGGGGCTTAGAGTACTCCAGTCCGCACTCTGGGGACTTGGAGGTTTAAGTCATTTATACTCTAGTCCGTGCTCTGGGGACTTAGAGTACTCCAGTCCGCAATTTGGGGACTTGGAGGTTTAAGTCGTTTATACTCTAGTCCGCGCTCTGGGGACTTAGAGTACTCCAGTCCGCACTCTGGAGACTTGGAGGTTTAAGTTGAGAGCAGTCGTATTTCCACTCTTTAATTTGTATTCATCTACTTTATCGAGGTTAATGTCGTCGAATGAACAATCGAACCATGTTTGCTCACGGAATGGGATTCTGCCCTCAAGGATGAGGGACGGAATTTGAAAAATGGACGATTGATTCTCGTCCGCTTGGTGATTATAGCTCTTCCAATCAAGTCAAGGAAGGAGGTATATGACAGATGGTTGGATCACATCCATGTTGGGTTAGATAGCCAAATCTCTTACAATTTGCTCCGTATCTCCTTCTAGAAAATAAGGATAATAAATTGTTGAGTAGACAAAGTAAGTTGCATATGTTCCAAGGTGCAGTCGTATCCATATATTGAGAGCGATGGTTAATGAGTAGGCAGTTCACCACAACTACTTCAAGTCGGGCTTTCGAATAACCTTTTGTGTTCGAGGTAGGATTTGATGTGTAGATGAACAAATCATGTCCACTCTAGACAGATCCCGGCGTCACTGAGTTTTAGGAGGGGCATCTGTATTTTGTCGAACTTTGTTCTATGACTCGATTTGAGTGGATGATCAGGCCATACCCATTCCAAGCCTTGCTTAGGTCTCCGAGTCAAACGTGGAGTCGATGAATGGATGGTTGGTCATGTTGACTTTGTATTGGGCTCTGATCGTGATGAACTTTTCAATATTTAGTCCATAGCCCAAAATCAAAGGCACATGGTTGATGATGAGAGATAGAATTATGCTCGTCCAGATGTAACTCCACACGTCCGATCATGGTCTGCGTAGATTGGTTGGCAACCAAATCTGAGTACCTGGTCACCTGCATCATTTTGAAAGTAGTTTAGTTCAAGCTAGTCGTAGTTCATAGAACAATTGAAATAGAGATGGAAATGGAAATAATTCAAAGAAGATTATGGTAAATCTCATTGATATGTGAAGCAGCATCGTGTTCTCGCTATTCGACTCCGCCCCTGGCTCTTTTCAAAGTGATGTCGGCCGTCAACCGTCCAATTGATAATCATAGCCCTTTATTAATAGGCATCGGATATTTGCTGCCCGCCATTCTGCAGGACTTGTACATACTATTGAAGCTTTCCTTTCCAGGTCATCTTTTCGATCATACCTCGGAGGTGTTTATAATCGCCCGTGTTAGGATCAGTGAGCATCTGGGAATATACAACATTCCCCTGATTTTCTTTAGACTTTGGTGTACTCTCTCGAGGTTGGTTTCCAGTACCACTCCGAGTCGTGAGTCTTCAAGTAGAGGTTGTCAATTGAATCTTTCAAAGAGCATATAAGCTGAATTCTGAAGTCTTGTTTCAGCTACTGGGATCTACATCCTTAGCCAACATGCCTTCATTGTTATTTTTCTTAGTCTGCTCCACTCCTCCTCACTTTAGTTCTGATTCATTTTGTAAAAGAAACGATCCATAGTCGTAGGAGGCTCTTTAGCTAACTAGCTGCCAAAATATATCTGGAGGTCGACTTTCCTTAAACGCGATCAATATGATACCCTTGTTAGTATTTGGAATAAATTGCTTAGAGCATTGGTTTGCTTGGAGTCACTAAATTCGAAGTGCTGGGTCAGCGAAGAATGGTGCTTGGAGTCATCTTGGCGTTTGCTAGAGTCATATCATCTATGTTCTCCAACCTTTGGGAGTACCGTTTGAATAGCGGTTGCTTGTCCGTTCCCTTGATGCCATTCATAAGCTGCCGCTAGATCCTCTATGCCCTGGTCGATCATGGGATGTCAGGGAAGTGGATAGAATGTTCCTTTATTAAGTTGAGTTTTGAATTCACTATCCGGAGGCACTGCGCTGCGGCTAGGGTTCGGGGGGAAACTTAAGTTTCGATAGAATGTTCCTTTTTTTAGCCTCATTTTCGAAAATTTGGGTCGTACCCGAAAAAGATTTTTTTTTAAATAGGGGTCGTATAAGAGACCGGTGTAACTTAAGTTTCGATTGGC
The DNA here is from genome assembly GCA_030737815.1 of Allium fistulosum. Taxonomy (NCBI): domain Eukaryota; kingdom Viridiplantae; phylum Streptophyta; class Magnoliopsida; order Asparagales; family Amaryllidaceae; genus Allium; species Allium fistulosum. The sequence continues at coordinate 168,297,950 of CM060904.1, read as the reverse complement.
ATTGAGGGCCGTTCGGCATGACAAAGTTGCTCGGCATACAAGATTGTTCGGCATCCACACTGTTCGGCATTCACACTGTTCGGCATGACAAAGCTCCTCGACATACAAGATTGTTCGGCATCCACACTGTTCGGCATTCACACTGTTCGGCATTCACACTGTTCGGCAATTCACACTGTTCGGCATTCCACACCTGTTCGGCATTCCACACTGTTCGGCATTCCACACGTGTTCGGCATTCCACACGTGTTCGGCATTCCACACTGTTCGGCATGCACACTGTTCGGCATCCACACTGTTCGGCATTCCACACCGTTCGGCATCCACACTGTTCGTCATCCACACCGTTGGACATCCACACTGTTCGGCATTCCACACTTGTTCGGCATTCCACACGTGTTCGGCATTCACACTGTTCGGCATGCACACTGTTCGGCATCCACACTGTTCGGCATTCCACACCGTTCGGCATCCACACCATTCGGCATCCACACCGTTGGACATCCACACTGTTCGGCATTCCACACTTGTTAGGCATTCCACACGTGTTCGGCATTCACATTGTTCGGCATTCACACTATTCGACATCCACACCGTTCGGCGTTCCACACCGTTCGGCATCCACACTGTTCGGCATTCCACACGTGTTCGACATTCACACTGTTCGGCATCTACACTGTTCGGCATTCCACACTGTTCGGCATCCATACTGTTCGGCATTCCACACTGTTCGGCATTCACACTGTTCAGCCTGGAGGTATGGATCGGCATTCGTATGTCGCTCAGCCTGGAGGTATGGATCGGTCTGGATACCGCTCGGCATAGGCATTTTCTGAAGCAGTCGGCATACGCCTTTTCTGGAGCGATCGGCATACGCCTTTTCTAGGGCGCTCGGCTGAATTGCCTTTAGAGGGGGGTCGGCCTTCATTCAACTTGAGTGCAAACTTCAATGTCCAATCCCCAAATCTTGCGTACATCAGTGAATCCAATCTACGGGTATCAGCTTCATTTAGATTTCTTTCAAATCTGAGTAGAATAGGAAGTTTTCTAGTAAACAACTAGATCTATCTCGCGAATATGGAAATCCACTAGTAGACGATGAGATCCAATAGAGCTGAGAATTCAATTCTCAGTGAAAGCACCAAAGTGTTAGCACCAAAATTGGTCACTAACCTCGTTGAGAAAGATTGTGTAGAGATGTAAATGATGAAGTTAAATTAAACAAGGAAGAATATGCTAATTTAAATGCAGAAAGTAAGAACACTGGATTTATAGTGGTTCAGCGTAATTGCCTACGTCCACTTTGAGGTTAAACTTTATTGCTTTACTTGATGATTGATTACAGATACAATCCGTAGACCAAACACTTGAATACAATTGCTAAGTAAAGAGGATGAGTCTTGAAAGCGGCAGTCTCCCCAGTGTTCTCGAAAAAAGGTCCCTCTCATTGTGCTACTGGCCTCCTATTTATAGACGAGATGGGTTGGACTTCCCTCATGGGCTTAGGAACAAGGTGCCTCTACCCATAGTAGGTGAATCTGCGCACCAGGCCAGGCAGGCCGAATGCTCTTGCTTTGTTGTGGGCCTGACAACTTGCTACCACCTCCAGTCTCTTCTTGATCAGAATCTTGTCTAGTGTTAATGATAATTTCTTCAACTGTCGTTTTGTAACCGGGCCAAGATGCTGGTTAACAGAAAGTTTTAGGAATTGTAAACCAAAGTTGTGAAATTTAAAGCAAAAAAGTGGTTATAAATAAACTTAGTAAATATAGCATGTTTTCGGAAAAATTTCTAAATAAATTGCAAGATATTCTTCGGAGTTTTTTTCATGGTTTTTAAGTAGCCAAAGGGTAGTACTTACTATAAAAATTTTAAATCTTAAATCATTTGTTAAAGTGGTTAAAACTAGTCGCAAAGATTGTACTTTTGAATGTGTTCTTCAACAAGAATTTTAAAAATGGCATTTATAAATGCTATAATAAGTTTCTTATGGCTTTCGGTGTCTAAAAACGATATTTAATTTTGGTATTTTTCTCTAATGTTTTTAGAGATGTTTTCAGACATATTTTGATGTATTTTAAAGTTGGTTTAAAGTTTAAATATATTTTTAATAATTATATATGTATTTTCAAAGTAAGAGGTTTTATAAAATAAAACAAGTTTTTCACCAAATTACAAATTAGTTATTTTCAATTAATATTTTTCATAGTTATTTAAAACCTATTTAAAAGTATTTAGAAGTTTTGAAAAAGGTAATTAACCATGTTTACCGATAAAAACCAACGAGGTAGACTTCTCTATTTGTGAGAGTTAAGACTAATGTTGAGTAGGGATATGAGCAATAGAGCTCTAACCTATGGCTTCCCTCTTGACCGAGGAATAGTTGAGTTCGAATGTCAGAAATGTGTTAATATTGTTTTCTTTACTTATTTGTTTGAAAGTTAATTTACTTTGCTTAACGCTAAAAGCTAACAAAGTAGCCTTATCTATTTGTGAGAGTTAAGATTGATGTTCGAGTAGGGATATGAACAATAAAGCTTTAACCTACCAGCTTTCCTCTTAACCGAGGAATAGTTAAGTTGGGAATGTCAAAAATGTGTTAATATATTACTTATTTACTCGTTCATGAAAATCATTAATACTATACTTACCACTAAAAGCTGACAAGGTAGATTTATTTATTTGTGAGATTCAAGAATGAAGTGTCTAGGCAAGGCTTTGATATGCAACTAGTGCTCTAACTTACCTGGCTTCATTCTTGGATGAGCAATGGTTAAGTTGGAATGTTAGAAATGGGTTAAGTATATGAACCGTGATTTCTATAATTGATTGTTTTCAATTGCATAGTCACTTATTTGACTATTGAACCTAACTAAATATTATCTTAAATCTTCAAAAAGAATGTTTTTAAAGATAATACAAGTATGAAATAGTTTAGGTTTTTTGTGACAAAGTTTTAATAACATTTGTTTTTAACACTTTTTATTATACTTATGAATGTAAATATGTCTTCAAAAGAATATTTTAAAGTTAAGCATAAGTGAAATGATTTTTGGTTTGTAGTGACAATGTTTAAGTAATATTAGTCTTAAACCTTTTTGAATAGATTTGTGAAAGTAATTAGATCCCAAAAATGGATATTTGGAAGGAATTTATAAGCAAGGAATCTTTTGAAAAAAGAAAAATTAAAAGTTTTAAGCAAGAAATCTTGTTTATGATTTGTGAATATACTTATACCATTTGAGGTAAGTATATAAGTATTGAAAAGAGTATAAATGAATAGTATAAATTGATAAACGATGTTTTATTAGATAAAAGAAGTTTTACTAATAAAAGAGGTTTTAATTAATAAAAGATTAATTAAAAGAAAAGGGGATTAGAAGTCGCTTATATGACTTAATCGTGCTTTATGTGATTTGATCTTGCTTTATATGTTTACTCATTTATGGAAACATTTAGTCGTATACTTAGCACTAAAACCCAATGAAGTAGACTTGTCTATCTGTTGGAATTAAGACTAATGTTCGAGTATGAATATGAGCAATAGAGCTCTAACTTACCAGCTTCACTCTTGATCGAGGGATAGTGTGAGATGAAATACAGAAAACGTGATAAGTATACGAGACTTCGTTTCTACATGCGATCGTTTTCCTTATTTTTGAATGACCAAATTCGTCGATTCAGTCTTGAAGAGACCTGGATCGATGAGTATTTTACTTATCAAAAACCACTTCAAGAATGAGATACGTGTTCTGTCTCTTGGAAGTTAATATGTTCGAGATGCTGGAATCCATGTGTGGTTTCAAGATCAGTTCGAGTGATGAAGACTCGTGTGACAGATGCTGAATGTGACCTCAACATCAGAAATGGGTAAAGACGGAGTTGGCTGCACAATCTGGAGTTTTGCAGTCCCACGATAAGGTATATCAACTCCATATCTATGCGGGAGTTAATGGTACTTTGTAACGACCCGAAATTTTCAAACCCGAAAATTCCAGATAGTTATGAAAAAGAAGAAGGAGGTAGAAGAAGAACAGAAACATCAACATCTCACATTCGCAGCGGATAAAATATAATAGTAAATAATAACAGTTTACAAAAGATTACTATATCTGTCGATTACATTTTAATACATCAGAGTTTTACATATACACATACACAGGACATATACCATCACATGGCTAGAAATAAAGTCACAGCGGAAAACACTCCATACGTCCTGCCATCCAGCTAGCCACCTGAGCTCCAGAACGTCCTCACCTGAAAATCTGTAATACTCGGTCTGACCCGAGCATTACATCAAAGTAACACCCGGGTCAGGCTGGAAACCAGCGTGAGTAAACCCATCAAGCATGAAATGCAAAAGTATACAACTCATATAAACCCGGGTACTTATGTCAATTTATCACTCCACAAGTTGTTCTAGACATTACTTATTCCACAAAGCAATTCCTAAGTGCCAGAACTTAGATCATATGGTCCAATTCACTTAATCATTCCATTACAACTTATTGATTTCCACATATCAATTTGTAAAGGATCGAAGTGGTTTCGGGTATTAACTAATATCCGACCCCGGTCTCTTCGAACCCAGTTTATCATAGCATACGTTATTCAAGTGAAATGCAATGCAACTTTAAATAAAAGATGTCACCCCTTTTTTCCCGGCAATTCATCATTGATAGATAACCACATTATCATTGCCTACCAAAAAAAAAACATCGTATCACGAACCATTCATATCAGGGAATCAATCAATTTAGGCCTTTAAGCAATTATTTAATCATACATAAGCATGATAAATCAGTCACATCGTCTCGAACAAATCTAGTTAGCCATAATTTGAATTTAAGTTAATCATTTTAAGTCCTGCTTATTAATTAATTACCACCCAATGGATGCACCATCCCATAATCCTTTATCTTAGTTAATCCTTCTTGATTACCTATTGTTTAATCACTTCTCTACAGTAACTAAGTTAAGATTTACCATCATTAATTACAAATTTATTTCCCTCGATTCATTAATCTTAACCTTAACTAATCAACTTAAATTCTTAATCATTAAATTAATTAATTATCCCTTTAATTACCTAAACAATTTAACAGATCTCTAATCCTACTTAATGTTAAGACAAAACTTATCCTTACTTATGATTGAATCATCATTACACGGTATTAACAACAATTATGAATTATTCACAAATCGGTAGTCTTCTTATGATACCACAATGTCACAAATTTCCAGAATCGATAATCTCCTCTTCATTATCTTCAAATCAATTTATTAATTCTAAATAAATTACTCATTAATGACTTTAATTATTAATCAGCAAGACTTAATTACCCATTGATTATTCACTAATTACAATTCAATCAATTATTAATTCGTAATTACATCGTGATAAATAAATTACTGATCATACATTAATTAACTTTAAGTAGTTAATTACAAATTTATTTATCTCTTAATCATCAATTAACCAATCTCAAATTAATCATTCTTAATCACTTCCCAAAATAATTAACCTATTCCCATTTATTATTCTTCTTAATTAAATTCAAACTTGTATTAAAGTTCCTGTACTAAGTCTTTAATGTTTATTCTTGTTGAAACAAGTTGTTAAACTTCATTTAATAACACTTCAGTTGAGAGAAAACAACCCGAGCACTTCCCTGGGTTTTACTCGAAAATCATTTCGAGTTCCTCCAGCCTTCCCCCGAGTCACCTTTCTACCTCTCATATCCATCCTCTTCTTCCTCTCTTTCTTTTCTGGTAGTTTTAAGTTTAACATAGATTAACTAAAACATCCGGTATCATTCGAACGCACTCGCCCTACAACTCGAAGAAATCACCAGCTTTCTCGAGTATAACTCGCGACCCATGACTTCAACGTCACTGACACCATCCCCGCTTCCGTACACGTGCACGGCGACGCCAATACGCTCTGACGAACTCCAATGCCTCAAGCAAGACACAAACCTCACGAATACTCGGAAACCAAACTCGAAATGCTTCCAAAAATTCAAATCGAAAATTACCATACTGATCGAAACCCTGAAGCTTAAACCACACCACAAAACCACCTCGCCACCGCCCCTCACTCCACCGGAGATGCCCAAAATTTAACCACCCTATGTCAACACGTTGAGCTACCATTCTCCAGATTCTTGCGCAACTCGATTACGCAATGGACAGGAACCCGCCTCGTTACAGTCATGACCAAAAGTTCGAAACAAAACCCTAAGGTGGATTCGTTCGACCAAATCTTGCAATTGAAAAAAATTTCACTAATTTTCCAAACCTCATGGATGTTCATACTAGCTCCATAACCAATTTCAACATTTGTAAATGATTCGATTTCCTTAGAATGAGAAAAATGCAAACTTTACTCAATTACAGACTGCTCTTGAAATACTGAATTATAAATCTTCGTTTTTGTTTTAAAAACCATGATTTGCAATAAGGATTCAAGTTATGATCTTGAATTAATTATTTTTCAACAATCCATCTTTATCAAATATTGCTTGATTACCTGTAAACATGATTACAGTGATATAAGCTAAACAACATGATTTGAATCAGTTTTATTTTTCTCTTGATTCAGGTTTAACCTCTCGTTTAGTTAAAAAAACTTAAAGCTTTACAAATAATCTGATGAGAATAAATTGAGTTTGGAAGAAATATGCAACCTGTATCAAACAATCAGAGGAGTACAGAGCATCACAGAAATATTTACAAACTGAAGCATATATAAACCAGATTATCACTAATTCTTGAACCATTTTTAAATAAACTTTAAAGCTTTGAAAACAATTTAAGTTTTACTCACAGATTATTGTTGAACAGAGAGCACTGCCTTCAAAACTGCTGTCTGCCTTTAATCTTCTTTTGTTGGTGATAATAGTTTGATCAAGTTGCTGAATTATACTTCTCTTCTCTTTTTAGTTGTTGAATTAGTCTGGTTTGCTATATGTATATATTTTTCTTTTTTTTCCTCTAGTATTCAACTTGATGAACGAAATGTAACCAAGAAAGTGACATATATAAAATGTGTACAGCTGAAGTATATTTGTACAAGATTTTTGTAGGCTGGGTCAGAGATTTTTATTTTATTTTGGAGGCTAATATGACTTCTCTTTTGTGCTAGCATTTAATGCTTGTCTGCCTATGTATTTGCATGCTTATCTTTTCATAATCTACATATATCTTCATTGATATGGATATATTCAACAAATTTAAGTTGCATTTTGATTAGGTTCGAATGCCAGGCTGCAACAAGGCTGAAAGTAGAGATAACTCCTCTTGTTTTAGGTCTTTACTTTGCTAATTCCTATTGGTTTATACAAGTGGTATACATTATGTTGCTTGTTTGTACACTGCACATCAGAGATTTTTCTTGTGGCAATGTAGGCTGAAATGGTACTTATTGGTGTTGCATTAATTGCACTTGTCTTGTTTTACAAGCTCACACTCAACATTGTTCATAGATATTTATTCTTTTTGCTCATACTCATCTTTCAGATTTCGAATACGCTGAATGTATATTTTCTTTTGCAACTTATAGACATATACCTTGTTTCTTGTTGTCAAGCCTACATATTTGAATATTTTCCTAGTGTATTCACTTTATCTTTTACAAAACTATATAATTTATCTTATGTAAAATTGTTTTATTTCTATTTCTAACTTAACTATCAACACTTGATTTAAATGTTCATTTCCTATTTTTCACGACTATAACTTATTTGACATATTTATTTCACATCAGTACTTATTATTTATTTAAAGTTTAACTATTTAACATTCAATTTACTTATTTATTATTTACTTTTATACTTGTGTCAAAGTCATATTTTCTTAAGTCTATATATATATTTATTTTAAATAATATATTTGTTTTATACTTAGATGCAATATTGATGAGATTCATTTTATCTCAACCCTTATTATTTAAATTACTTCATAACTATATATTTAAATCAAATGTCAGTAGGCATAGCTTACTTCATTTAGGTAAACAAGATAGGTTTCATTTTTCTTTCATTTTCATTCATTTTTTTTTATAATTTGAAACTCTTTATTACAAATTTCAAACAATATTTCTTCCCAATACACAAATATATATATTAGTTTTAAAAGGTAAGTTATATTTTAATTAATCACATTAAATATTCATTAAAATAATACTGCCGAAATTCGGGATGTCACATTCCTCCCCCCTTAAAACTTTTCGTCCTCGAAAAGAAACGGAGTCAGAATTTATGAAAATGTTTTAAAATTAGATAATTTTTCTTTAATCATTTTTAAACTACTTTAAAAAAAATCTCTATAATATCACTAAAATAGTTTTTATACAAATACTTTTATAACTCGATGTTTCGACAAGTCTATCCTTGTTCTTATAGAAATTCGGTCATACGTTGATCAGGCGTACGACTGAAAATCTATAAGTGCTTGGCAGACCCGTTTCTAACATCTAGTGAAAATATTTTGGAAAATAATTTTATTGAAAATATAGAAAACAGTTTTGAAAATAGAGGAAATATCTTTGGTAAAAATGCTCTGGAAATCATCACCCCCATCCATGGTCGCAGTTAACCCGATGGTTACGTTGCCGTCCCGGCAAAATCCACAGATAACTGTAGGTCTCCGCGCCACTCGATTACGCCATGGAACCCGCTACAGATCGCAATTATACCCGGGCTATACGTTGCTATCACAGCAAAGACCCATATAACTGTAGGCATCAGCGCCACCGAATTTCGCTGCCAAAGAATGAAACCCCTCCACTTGACCATAGATCGCAGTCTACCGATGTTGCGCTGCCATCCCAACAGAATCAAGTGTAGACTGTTGGCACTCATCCTCCACACGATTTTCGCTATGGTCCCCACACAGTAGATCGCAGCGACATCGAGTTACACTGTCGTCACAGCATAACCCAAATGCCCCTCTAGGCATCAGCGCCATCGACTTTCGCTACCAAATAATCCTCAGGAACTAGTTTGTCCGGACTCCTCACAGGATCAACTTTAGAACCTCCCCTTTAGAGGCTCAAGGCAGTACCACTCAGTGGCACTCCTGAGAAGTTCATTCAAGGGAGCGCCTTTTTCCCCAGAGCCAAATCTCAAAATACTTTATACTATACACATATAGTATTTTCCAAATCATACACCAAGTATGAATCTCATATAAAGTTCCTTTCTCAAAATCGATAATTCTCAAATTAGGCTTTACCAAAATCCAAATTTGATTTTCCACAAAATCAAAAGCCTTTCCAAATCCATAGGTTCCCAAAATCTTTCCTCAAAATCATTTTCACAAATCTTTTTTATAAATACATATATATATATATATAACAAAGATATATAACTTTGTTTAGCCCAAATCAATATTCAAATTTTGATTATTCTTTTGTAAAGTCATTCTCCATATGGCTTGCTTCCATAAAGTAATTTTTTTTTAAATAAAATCATAGAAATATACAATTTTCACTTTATTTCCATAAAAAAAATTCTACCATAGAAATATCAAAACTTTATTTGATTTTAGTTCATCATATATTCACAAATATACTTTCCGTTTTAGGAACCATCTTACAATTCTTATTTACAAACTTTCAATATCAATTTCATCTCAAACCGTACGATGTACACATATCATCCGTACGCTATATCAATCTGATCGCTCACTCGATCACACAATTTCACTTCCGAACTAGTATCATCCATCCGACTTCCTAGTGCGGACTCAGATTTGGTTTCTTGATCAGAAACTGTCATTCTCCTTGCATAGTCACATCTATGATAGAGAATATCCAGAACCAATCAAAAACCCATATCCAGGTTCGCCGTCGAAAATCGAGCGAAAAATCCCAACTCGGATCGATAATATTATCTCGAAATTCTATGCTCGAATATGGATCAAACAACTATGCGAATAGAATAATATACGTACATCCGACGTATTCATCTTCATTGATTATCAGTTAAATCAATTCCCTTTTCTATTCACATTCACTTTGATCTTATTCACTTATCCACATTTGCCTAAATCCCCATTGGGTTTTCACTTAAATTCTTATCTCAGTTGGGTATTTAAACAATAACAGTTTGAACTCCGACCAGTTTATATTTAGAAAATAGCTTGAAATTTTTTGAAGAATAGATAAGTAATTGAAAAATAATCATTAGTTGAAAAATAGATGGTAAAATAGTTAAGTAGTTGTAAGATAGTTGAAAGATAGTAAAACAATTTCAAATTAGTTGTAAAATGGTAACTAGTTATAAAGTAGCTAAAAAGATAGTAATTAGTAAATAAGATGGTTGTAAAATAGCTAAATAGTTTCAAAAGTAGTTATAAAATAAGTATAAGATAGTTCTGGAATTGTTAAAGAAAAATTGTATAGTGATAGTTAGGAAAATAGATTTAGAACAGTTCTTATCAAAATGATTTATTAAAAAAAATAGTCCAAAGCCAAACTGTTTAATACCCCATCTCCATTTCCATCAATTCAATTTAATTTCCACTTTCATTTGAATTGACTCAATCCTAATTTAAATAACTCCAATTTCCATTGGACTTGATTTATTCCCGATTCAAGTTGAATTCATTTTCAATTTCTTTCCAACTTCAAATCAAATTCCGTTTGATTTAAATATATTCACTTTAACTACAAATCCCAAATTATTCAAATTAATTTAGACTAATTTCAAATTAATCCAATTCAAATTTTCCATTTGAATTTTAAACTTATCCATCTTAAATCACAATTTCCATTAATTCAAATCAAATTCAGTTTGAACTAATTCAATTTAAATCTCAATTTTAAACCATCTCGAATTATATAAATTCGAGTTAAATGTCCAAATGTTGATTTAACCCCTTAAATCAAATTTACCTTTATCAATAATCCAAATTTTTAAACAATTTAATTCTGAGTCCAATTCTCAAAATTCCATTTAAATCTTCTTTACTTAACTTATTTCAAAGTTCAAATAAGAGTTCAAAACAATTTTATCTTTAAAAACTCAATTTATCACCCAAATTTTATCTTTCACTTTGAAACCAGTTCTTAAACATTTTAATTTACACATTTAATTCTTAAGTTCAAAGTGATTCCATTAAATTTCTGCAATGGATGTATATTACCTCAATCCATTTCTTAATTTAATTAGAATAATCTAATTCACAGTTTCATGGATTATTAATAACAAAAGGATGATATCGGGATAAGCCAAAGTAAATAAACATCCAGATTATTTAAAACAGCATCCATCAATAACACACATTTCCCATTTCCAGATCTCAAATCCGTTTGAGATCACACATAACTCCCATTTCAAAACAACCCATTTAACTTTACTAAGTAAAATTTAATTTCATCTTGAAATTTCCAATTTAGGTTGTTCTTATTTAACTTTCCCTAAGTTAAATTCAATTCATTCATTCATTCAGTCAACCTTACTCAAATTTGAATTTCTACTTTAAATTTTCAAATTTCTAATAATATTCATTCTTACTCATTAGTTCAAAACTTATATCACTTTGGGTTTCACATCACTTTCAAGGATTATTCAAAACTCAATCTTAGAGTTTATTTCAAATATACATATTTATTTCCTTTACACACCAAATGACTTTAAATTTTAAACCACCTTTGGTTTTAAATTCAAAACATATTCCCATAAATTTTCCAACAACTCTTGTTTGAATCAAGCTCTTTTATTCAAATAATACTATTTATTATTTCTTTCAAACACTTGGAACAAATTCCCATATTTTCTGGACTTAGATTTAATACTTCACCCATTAAACCCTTTTCAATTTATAAGTCATACTTGCTTAAATGTTTTACTTCCCTAAAACATTTCATCTTGCCTACTCCTTAACAACATTTCATTATTAAACACAACAACCATTTATGATAATAACCAGGATTATCATATCTGGAAACCAATTTATTATTATCTTTATTTTGAAAACATTTCTACAAATTCAGGATTTAAATTTCAGTTTGGATCCATTCCAAACTTATCTTCATTCAATTTCAATTTGGTTGTATTACTATTACCACTTAATTCTCATTATTTTATTTATTTAATTCCAATAATTTTTAACAACCAATAACTTTAACATTTATTAGTAAGGAATATTGCTTTATATATCAAAATAGATTTTTACATAAAATCATTTAAAATCTTTATATATGTAAATAACAAGTACGCGCTCATATATATATACATAAACACTCAACTCATTCTAGGGTAATATTGACCCTATCCTTATGAGTATACCCACCAGAGCCAAGGTTCTCGCTTAACCTTCGCTCTGATACCAAGTGTAACGACCCGAAATTTTCAAACCCGAAAATTCCAGATAGTTATGAAAAAGAAGAAGGAGGTAGAAGAAGAACAGAAACATCAACATCTCACATTCGCAGCGGATAAAATATAATAGTAAATAATAACAGTTTACAAAAGATTACTATATCTGTCGATTACATTTTAATACATCAGAGTTTTACATATACACATACACAGGACATATACCATCACATGGCTAGAAATAAAGTCACAGCGGAAAACACTCCATACGTCCTGCCATCCAGCTAGCCACCTGAGCTCCAGAACGTCCTCACCTGAAAATCTGTAATACTCGGTCTGACCCGAGCATTACATCAAAGTAACACCCGGGTCAGGCTGGAAACCAGCGTGAGTAAACCCATCAAGCATGAAATGCAAAAGTATACAACTCATATAAACCCGGGTACTTATGTCAATTTATCACTCCACAAGTTGTTCTAGACATTACTTATTCCACAAAGCAATTCCTAAGTGCCAGAACTTAGATCATATGGTCCAATTCACTTAATCATTCCATTACAACTTATTGATTTCCACATATCAATTTGTAAAGGATCGAAGTGGTTTCGGGTATTAACTAATATCCGACCCCGGTCTCTTCGAACCCAGTTTATCATAGCATACGTTATTCAAGTGAAATGCAATGCAACTTTAAATAAAAGATGTCACCCCTTTTTTCCCGGCAATTCATCATTGATAGATAACCACATTATCATTGCCTACCAAAAAAAAAACATCGTATCACGAACCATTCATATCAGGGAATCAATCAATTTAGGCCTTTAAGCAATTATTTAATCATACATAAGCATGATAAATCAGTCACATCGTCTCGAACAAATCTAGTTAGCCATAATTTGAATTTAAGTTAATCATTTTAAGTCCTGCTTATTAATTAATTACCACCCAATGGATGCACCATCCCATAATCCTTTATCTTAGTTAATCCTTCTTGATTACCTATTGTTTAATCACTTCTCTACAGTAACTAAGTTAAGATTTACCATCATTAATTACAAATTTATTTCCCTCGATTCATTAATCTTAACCTTAACTAATCAACTTAAATTCTTAATCATTAAATTAATTAATTATCCCTTTAATTACCTAAACAATTTAACAGATCTCTAATCCTACTTAATGTTAAGACAAAACTTATCCTTACTTATGATTGAATCATCATTACACGGTATTAACAACAATTATGAATTATTCACAAATCGGTAGTCTTCTTATGATACCACAATGTCACAAATTTCCAGAATCGATAATCTCCTCTTCATTATCTTCAAATCAATTTATTAATTCTAAATAAATTACTCATTAATGACTTTAATTATTAATCAGCAAGACTTAATTACCCATTGATTATTCACTAATTACAATTCAATCAATTATTAATTCGTAATTACATCGTGATAAATAAATTACTGATCATACATTAATTAACTTTAAGTAGTTAATTACAAATTTATTTATCTCTTAATCATCAATTAACCAATCTCAAATTAATCATTCTTAATCACTTCCCAAAATAATTAACCTATTCCCATTTATTATTCTTCTTAATTAAATTCAAACTTGTATTAAAGTTCCTGTACTAAGTCTTTAATGTTTATTCTTGTTGAAACAAGTTGTTAAACTTCATTTAATAACACTTCAGTTGAGAGAAAACAACCCGAGCACTTCCCTGGGTTTTACTCGAAAATCATTTCGAGTTCCTCCAGCCTTCCCCCGAGTCACCTTTCTACCTCTCGTATCCATCCTCTTCTTCCTCTCTTTCTTTTCTGGTAGTTTTAAGTTTAACATAGATTAACTAAAACATCCGGTATCATTCGAACGCACTCGCCCTACAACTCGAAGAAATCACCAGCTTTCTCGAGTATAACTCGCGACCCATGACTTCAACGTCACTGACACCATCCCCGCTTCCGTACACGTGCACGGCGACGCCAATACGCTCTGACGAACTCCAATGCCTCAAGCAAGACACAAACCTCACGAATACTCGGAAACCAAACTCGAAATGCTTCCAAAAATTCAAATCGAAAATTACCATACTGATCGAAACCCTGAAGCTTAAACCACACCACAAAACCACCTCGCCACCGCCCCTCACTCCACCGGAGATGCCCAAAATTTAACCACCCTATGTCAACACGTTGAGCTACCATTCTCCAGATTCTTGCGCAACTCGATTACGCAATGGACAGGAACCCGCCTCGTTACAGTCATGACCAAAAGTTCGAAACAAAACCCTAAGGTGGATTCGTTCGACCAAATCTTGCAATTGAAAAAAATTTCACTAATTTTCCAAACCTCATGGATGTTCATACTAGCTCCATAACCAATTTCAACATTTGTAAATGATTCGATTTCCTTAGAATGAGAAAAATGCAAACTTTACTCAATTACAGACTGCTCTTGAAATACTGAATTATAAATCTTCGTTTTTGTTTTAAAAACCATGATTTGCAATAAGGATTCAAGTTATGATCTTGAATTAATTATTTTTCAACAATCCATCTTTATCAAATATTGCTTGATTACCTGTAAACATGATTACAGTGATATAAGCTAAACAACATGATTTGAATCAGTTTTATTTTTCTCTTGATTCAGGTTTAACCTCTCGTTTAGTTAAAAAAACTTAAAGCTTTACAAATAATCTGATGAGAATAAATTGAGTTTGGAAGAAATATGCAACCTGTATCAAACAATCAGAGGAGTACAGAGCATCACAGAAATATTTACAAACTGAAGCATATATAAACCAGATTATCACTAATTCTTGAACCATTTTTAAATAAACTTTAAAGCTTTGAAAACAATTTAAGTTTTACTCACAGATTATTGTTGAACAGAGAGCACTGCCTTCAAAACTGCTGTCTGCCTTTAATCTTCTTTTGTTGGTGATAATAGTTTGATCAAGTTGCTGAATTATACTTCTCTTCTCTTTTTAGTTGTTGAATTAGTCTGGTTTGCTATATGTATATATTTTTCTTTTTTTTCCTCTAGTATTCAACTTGATGAACGAAATGTAACCAAGAAAGTGACATATATAAAATGTGTACAGCTGAAGTATATTTGTACAAGATTTTTGTAGGCTGGGTCAGAGATTTTTATTTTATTTTGGAGGCTAATATGACTTCTCTTTTGTGCTAGCATTTAATGCTTGTCTGCCTATGTATTTGCATGCTTATCTTTTCATAATCTACATATATCTTCATTGATATGGATATATTCAACAAATTTAAGTTGCATTTTGATTAGGTTCGAATGCCAGGCTGCAACAAGGCTGAAAGTAGAGATAACTCCTCTTGTTTTAGGTCTTTACTTTGCTAATTCCTATTGGTTTATACAAGTGGTATACATTATGTTGCTTGTTTGTACACTGCACATCAGAGATTTTTCTTGTGGCAATGTAGGCTGAAATGGTACTTATTGGTGTTGCATTAATTGCACTTGTCTTGTTTTACAAGCTCACACTCAACATTGTTCATAGATATTTATTCTTTTTGCTCATACTCATCTTTCAGATTTCGAATACGCTGAATGTATATTTTCTTTTGCAACTTATAGACATATACCTTGTTTCTTGTTGTCAAGCCTACATATTTGAATATTTTCCTAGTGTATTCACTTTATCTTTTACAAAACTATATAATTTATCTTATGTAAAATTGTTTTATTTCTATTTCTAACTTAACTATCAACACTTGATTTAAATGTTCATTTCCTATTTTTCACGACTATAACTTATTTGACATATTTATTTCACATCAGTACTTATTATTTATTTAAAGTTTAACTATTTAACATTCAATTTACTTATTTATTATTTACTTTTATACTTGTGTCAAAGTCATATTTTCTTAAGTCTATATATATATTTATTTTAAATAATATATTTGTTTTATACTTAGATGCAATATTGATGAGATTCATTTTATCTCAACCCTTATTATTTAAATTACTTCATAACTATATATTTAAATCAAATGTCAGTAGGCATAGCTTACTTCATTTAGGTAAACAAGATAGGTTTCATTTTTCTTTCATTTTCATTCATTTTTTTTTATAATTTGAAACTCTTTATTACAAATTTCAAACAATATTTCTTCCCAATACACAAATATATATATTAGTTTTAAAAGGTAAGTTATATTTTAATTAATCACATTAAATATTCATTAAAATAATACTGCCGAAATTCGGGATGTCACATACTTAGTTCCACATGGTTCGGGTTCGCTCTTCCAGGAGTAGGCCAGTTGTGTTTTCTTTATGGTATATTTTATCTAGAGATATACGACACTCGGAAGATGTTTTCTAAGCCCTGTGCATGGAGATAGGATTTCGGCTTGACTGAAGGGATCTCTGCCGAAAATCCAATTTGCTAATGTTCCTTATCGGTTTTGATTGTACCCTTTAATATACCATTGGATGTAACCAATGTAACCATTCCAGCTATTTCCTGATTTATATTCTACATCTTGTACATTATCTATTATATCATTTATTTACTTATTAGATGGTGGTTCTTTTGAGGAGATAACGGTTATGGCATTCCATGCGGTCTCAAAAGTGTTGTTAAATGTTGACCGCGTATTTCTTGATTTTCTCATACCGGAATTATATCTAACATGTGGCTTTTTTTCCTAAATTTCTCGTGTGCTCTTTCGAGTAGTATGAGAAGGATAGGTTTTCATTGATGTTCCATGGAGCTCGAGGAGAAGAGCTAGATGTTTCACCTACCATAGTATTCTTATTTCTGCTGCATTATTATATTGTATATATCAGCATTTGTGAGGACATGTAGTTATAGTTGTCCAAGCAGATGATAGTACTTAGGTTTTGTAACTTCGAAATTTTTGTATCAGAGTAAAACTTTGTACTGTTCTTTGATCTTATATATTATTATTCCTCTATAAGATTTTGATAATATGTTCTTTTCTTTCCTTTTCTTTTTATTTTACCCTAACGATTCATCTTTCTGGCAGTTCGGTGCTCGACACGTGAATACCGTAGATGCAGTGTCGACATGCAGGGGTCGAAAAGGCAGGTCGTTGTAGAATGTATATATGTATTTCATTCTGTTACATTGAAGTTCAAAAATGAGTTTGTAAGTAAAACATGTACAATGCATTATGATTTAGGAGTGTAGGTTTTGGCCATGTTAACCATGGTAATATCGAGACCTTTCAATAGTTATGCTTTCCTTATTTTTAAGATAATCAATTTAGAAATGTTTCTTTCATTTAGTCCATGAATTACAGAGGACTTCAAACTTATAAACTTCAAGGGATATGCACTATGATTTATTTCCTAGATGATATGATAGACAAGACAAAATAAAAGAAAAAAGGCTAGAACCTAGCAATAGTTGTAAAAGCCATGTACGTATATGGAAACAAATTTGTAATTCGTAAAAATTTCCATATATCATTGAAGCTATTTAGCAAATTACAACATACTTTTTCCATATTCACCATGGAGATATGGCTATTTTGACGAAAACTGTCGAATATAACATAAATTAAATTTAGTGCAATTAGTGACCTTTTGTTAAATTTAGTTATATATCTTTTAAGACTAAATTAATAGTTCATTGTTCTAAATTAACATCTTACCAGTGAAGTGAATCCAATTAACATAATTAGGTAGCATTCTTAAATATCATATCATGTAAATCATGTTTCTTTGCATGTGCTTTATTGATTGATGCAAGATGCACATATGGAGAAAGCAAAAGAAATAAAGGGTATTCCTGATCACGTAATAGATATTGGAGGATGTATCACGGTCCAGATCAATCATCGAGATACTGCTAAAACTACAAGAGAGAAGGAATTTCATATGTTTTGGACTCTTTAGAAATTTGGCAGCAGGTGACTATCTTTCTTGATAACTGTTAACCCACAAAATGGATCAACACCCTGGTTTGAGTGTGAAAGCACCATCCCTGTTCTCACATGGTGATAATATGGATAATAGATATAAAAAGAAAGCAGAAATAGAAATGAGACAAGAAGATTTTTATAGTGGTTCGGCTATTAATGAAGCCTACGTCCACTTTATAGTTTTTATGATAGACTGATTATTGTTACAAGATGTATTTGATTACAAAGCTCTAGAATATCCTTAGCTAGATTGAATCTCCAAGGTTGTAATCCCATAGAGAATCATAGTGAACCCCTTTGAAGACTGTTGTGAGGGAGATGAAGAATGAAGAAAGCTTCCAGCAGAGTTTCAGCCATGTCTGGAGGATCCCGTTTAAGTAGCAAATAAGAGAGTATTTATAGAGATTGGAGAGCTCTTGGGCCAAGCCTATTCACCAACTACATGTAGATAATCATAGGAAGAAGCTACTGAAACTTGCCTCGCCAAGCCAAAACCATGGATCGCTAGGATCCATGGTCTATGGATCTCTACCGATCCATAGTTTATGCTCGAATGTGAGCTGATTACTTAGCTTTTCCCTCTGCTTCATTTCTTATGAAGCGCAGCGATCCTGTGATGATGTATGGATCGCCGAAAATCCACAATGCATGGATCGCCGACGATCCATACACTTAGTTTGTTTTTGGACCTTGGTGAATGGAGTGCCTTCGTTGTCTTATGTTGATGTTGTTCATGTAGTCTTGTTACATGTCACCTTGTTTTGATGACAGTTTTCTTGCTAGTTGTGTTTAGCCACTAATTTGACTGGACGAATGCTTGTCTCTTGATTTAACTAACTCAGAATCTCATCAAACTCGGTTTCTGCTTTTGGAATATGTGTCTGGATCATGATGCAAGAGAATTGGTTGAACCCTGAGCTAACCCCATGGATCACTAGCAATCAATAGGCTATGGATCGCTAGCGATCAATAGGCTATGGATCGCTATTGATCCATGTCCTTAGTGGATTTTCTTGTTCTTTTTTCCTGGCTTCCTTTGGCTTATTACTCTAGTTTTTTGGTTGACTTCTGAGCTATTCTGACTCGACCAAGTTGTTCCGACTTCTCTTTGATTCTGTAGGGTTAAATACCCGGATAACATTTGCCCCTCAGAATACACCTTCGTTGAAAACAAGATGTGCTCTAGAAGTAATCACTTTTTAGTCTCTACTTGTTGAATTTCAAGTAGTCATGTTAGAGTTACATGAATTTGAATTAGGCTAGACTGTCGCTTGCTAAGTTTTGTCCTAAACTGCCATTGCTTGTCATAGAAGATCAAGCTTTACTCTATAACTTCTCAACATATCTCGAAGTAGCATATGGATGTCGCTAGGCAAATTCAAAATAAAAAGAATGCTACTTTATGGATCGCCAGATGGATCACTAGCGACCTGACTACTTAGCATTTTGGCATATTTTCTTTTCTTATTTAAACTCTCGAGTCGATCCATTCCACATTTTTCATACGACCCGAGTCTGCTACTTCTTTCTACGATCCAAGCTTTCTTCAGTGATTTGATCCACCATCTCTAGTGATCCAGCCTTGTTTAAACTTTCACTTGATTCCTTTAACGTCGCTGACCCAGCTCTGCTGCTGCTTTCCCAAGTCACCTTCGACTGAAACCCTAGTTTGCCTCCTGCCTTAAATCGCTGCCGATCCATTTTTTAGCTCGCCAACTTGCATAGGTCACCGCCGATCCATTTTTTAGGTCGCTAGATCGAGAACTTTAACCTTCCTTTCCTCTTGATCACTGATTCAAGGTGGGTTTGCCGATTATGATGTTGGCTTGTCGTTTTGGCAATGGAGTTGTATTTGTGGTGTTAATCGTTTAGAGTCTGAGTCGATTGCGACTTAATGGGGGACGACAGTAAACCTAGTCTTGAGTTCTTCACGGAACGACATTAGGGGTTGCCCCGGTGCTTGGCATGTTTTGCAGTTTTCATCCATTGAGCCAGAATTGACTTGTGCTAGGTCCCATAGCCGATACCGCATGACACATCGTGAATTGGTTTCGTCCTTCCGGAGGATTTGAATTGATTTTGCTTTCTTTTGCATGCACGATGTACCTATACTGGAAGGGATTTTCCACGTTGTTTCAAACAACGAATCCATTATCGATCGTTAATCGATAACGGGTAAGTGTAGGAGACGTAATTTTAAAAAGAAGGTGATATGGGAAGTTCTTTTACCTCTTAACTGCGAGCGTACTATCTACATAGGATAGAGCGTTTGTAGTGTTCAGGACACCGTGCCTACCACCGATAGTTAACACACCGCACTTGCCCCGGTACACACTTGAAGTTCAACACATCAGTGTGAACCGATATTTCTTTGGAATTTAAGTGTAGTACGGGGAATTCTTATTTTAGAGTAGAATTACCTGACCATTCCAGATGTAAGTTCTGTTGTTTAGAATAAAGTACCTATCTTCTCGCCGCAAGTCTAGTGGAGGAAGTCCTGCGCTTTCAGAGGCCGAGTCATCGTCTGTCGCCCCTTCTTCTAATTCACAGGCTGAATATGGCGAACTAGTTCCAATCGGTCCGGTCTTGGACCGGACTCCTCCTAATTTCAGAGTTCTTCTAAATCCGCCGGAGAGAGCTTCCTCCATGATTTCTACTAAAGTATTGCACAACATCTGCCTGTAACATGGCATTTCGGAGGAAGATGTGCACCTCCCAGAGAAATATTAATTTGCTCACATGCCGCCTCCAGGATATACTGCTAGTCATCGGTATATGTGTCTGAATGGAGCAGCGCCCCCCTTCAACGACTTTTTGAGAGAAACCCTCTAGAACATTGGAATCGCTCCGTCTCAGATCCATCCCAACGGATATGCTATTCTAACTTGCCTACACGTTCTTTTCTTGCAGACTCTCAATCACGCCCCGAGCTTCGATGTGTTAAGATAGTTTCTCTCGTTCAAAAGAAGAGATGAGTGTCCATCCTTATTTGTGATTGAGGCCCAGAGGAACCGTAAAATTGTGTTGCGACTGCAGAGCAATTTATCTCAATTCAAGGCTCAATAATTCTTTGTTAGGTGTCCTGAGGGATTCAACCGTCTCTGGACAACGGGGGGTGAGTTCTTTTTCTTACTTGTAGAGCTCTGATACATTGCCGTGGAATTTCTAATGAGTCAAACATTTTCTACATTTTGTCCAATGTCACAAGGCCTTATCTCTCGACGAAACTTTCTGAACCCTAAAGGTTGTCGATGTCGAGGAGAGATCAGTTAAGTTCTTGTTGATAGATGAAAACCTACTTCGATATGGGTTGTTGCATCCGGGGAGATCTGCAGTCCCGGTTGAGGTCCCATCCCCTTCTCGATCTAGGATACGTGCACGATCCACTTCTTCGTCTCTTGGTTTTGAAGAGGGTTTTTTCAAGAGAGGGAAGGCTTGTCCGCCGAGTCAGCTGAAGAGACTCACGAGGAAAAAGACGCCGCGACCGAAGCCAATTACCCGGCTAGGATGCCGTCGATTCTGGAAGAAGAGGAAGAGGAGTTTATTCAAAGAGAAGGCAAAGCCGTGATAGTCATAGAAATGGATGAGGGTGAGATTGAGAGCAGTAGTTATGAGTCCTCCTCCAGTGACGATTGTGATTTCTATGCAGAATTCGACGATGGAGATTACAAATCAAGCAACGAGCCTCCGGGGATGAGTCCTTTTGTTCTGAGCATGCCTCCCCCAGACATGAGTGATAAAGATGATGCTCCAAAAGTCAAACGACGTTGGGATTCTCTGATCAATGACGCTAGCGTAGACTTTGGAGATTTGAGCAGTGTTTACGGCAATTTAGACACGCTCATAGGAGAAGACTTCAAGTTTGATGAGGTGTCTCCTTGTCTGGGTCATATTGCGCCCAAAGTTAGTCTGATTCCTTCCACGATGCCTGCCAGATCCGGTTTGTGACGCCATTTTAGGCTCTCCTCCCAAACACATTATATGCTTTACTAGAGTTACACTCACTTATACACATATTTTCCATGTTTATCTTCCATTTCTAAGGCTCTTAATTTATTCTTCGTGTCATGTACCATGAGAGGACGCGGCCTTTATGACGACCTACAAATTTGCCAACTCTCGATGCTAGTCGAAATGGTCTTCCAGCCATCATCAACCTCGCGAGCCAGAGGAGGAATATTAGAGAAGAAAAGATTTATAGGTTGAAACTCATAGTCAAGACTCGAGGGAATGGGGCCGAGTATACAAAGGCAAGTATGAGAAAAGTAAGACTTTCGATGAGTGTGAGGACCCGCCTAAAAAGTTCAAATTTGACCATTGTTCTCATTTTGCGAAAAAACAGGCCTTCGCTCTGGCCCTCGCCTCAACCAATCCTGAAATCCCGATTTCTTCTGTTTACATTCCATCTTAAAATCAAGTTCCGTCATCTCATGTGGCTCTTGCCCACGGTTCTTCATGATCCCACCAGAGATCTGCCTATATTCTTCCATCTGGCCCTTCCAGGGTCGAGGCAGCGCTCCCCGGCTGGTTTTTAAGGGGGGTTGAGTTTGATCGTGATCTTCATCTGGTTCATAGAGATACATACATGCCCCACCTTAAGAAAATCCAGATCAATTTAGAACATGCCAAAGGGTGGGAAAAATTATACAAACAGCTGGCGGACATGAACCGCAATAATTATTAAGAAATCCTCTCCTTTGAATCGGAGAAGGACGATTTCGAAAGAGCATTGGCGGAATGCGACGCTAGAATCAAACAGCTGGAAGATGAGAAGAATGCGGCACTTCGAGAAAGCAAGAACAGAACCGGCTTGCTGAAAGAGCTAAAAGAAGCTCATGAGAGAATAGAGATCTTCTACAAGGACGAAATTAAGAAGGCTAATGCAGAAGAAGCCAAGTTAAAAGAGAAGGTGGCAGCTTGCAGCGCGAAAATTGAAGCCCAAAAGAAGATCATTTCCGACCACGTCCTTATCATAGAGGGGCATAATAAAATGATTGTGGAATATGGAGAAGTCATGAAGTCACACGATAAAACCATCTTCGACCAGGCTGAGACGATTGTCAGGCTCCAGAGTCAAGTTGCGCAGCTTAGCGTTGACAAAGCCGGTGTCAAAATTGAAAAGGTCGTCATTATGGCAGATTATCTGGAGCTTCAGAACACCTTCGAAAGAAAGATAGAGAAGATGGATGAGACCATCTTGAACTTTTATGTCAACTCCCTGCTGCACCAGGGGAGTCTCGGTTACATAGGCCCAAAATTCATGCGCATTTTCGATGTGGTTTGGGAGGAAATCTTGACTCGCTTCCATGATAGCGGGGATGTTTATACCGAGCGAGAGCTAGAGAACGCCTTTCTCAATGAAGAATCAAATAAGGCGCTGATAGAAGGTTGGGAGATTTTACGGATTGAAAGTGAGAAAGAAGCTGTCGATGCTGCCACGACAGCAACCGCCGAAGCGTTAGTGGAACCTTTTATTTCTGGTCCTAGCGAACCATCGGGGTAGCCTCACGATCAGTCAGCAAGCTCTGGGCTTGAAGCATCCCCTCGGATTGCGGAACCATCGCCCTTCTGGTGCATGTAATCTATTTGCTTCTTCCGAGTTTGAGAGCTTTCATCCCATGCTACAAGAGTAGGCTGAATTTAACGCTTTCATTTTTGATCTTATAGGTCTGTTTTCCTTATCTACCGATCCATCGGTTTTCTCGGTGCCTGGAGCTGTTGCTATCTCAACCGCTTTCGTGCTCGTCTCTGTATCTGCTCCGGTCGTCGTGTCCACGTCTGGCTCGCAATCGGGGCCGGAACCTGAGAAGATTGTCGTACTACAAGGTTTGGATGACCTTTCCTATTTTTGGAGGGTGACTTCACAGGGATCAAGTTCGGGAGTAAGAAATTCAGATTGAGCAGCCATGTAGATCTCAAGGACAATTGGTTGCCATTAAAAAGGGAAGGTTGAAGCGGTAAAGGCTTCTAAGAGCTTCCGTGGATCTTGAAAGCACAAAATGAAAGGTGAGTCTTCTGAAAAATTTACATAGCAGGAAGAGGACATCAGCATCGAGGAGATTGTCGACATCACTGGTAGCGACACCACTTCTGAGGTGAAGCAAAAACTGCGAACAAAAGGAGGGAAAGGGAGTGGTGGAAAGAAACGCAAAGATGCTTGGGTGGTAGCTGATCTGGTTTTGATTCATTTTGCATTGTTTTGTTCAAGTGCAGAGTCTGCACTACTACTTTTGTTGTGCTTGGATGGCGTCTGTATTTTTCCTTTTGTTGGCTGGTATTGTGTGGTTACGGCCCCCACATTTCGACCTTGTACATAAGCATGTTATAAGTAATACATTGTTGATATTTTGACTGTACTTTTACTTATCTACTCATATGTGTTTTGTGCACTTATGTCTATTTTGTTTACTTCCATTTTATTTTATCTAGTCCTGTGATTACTGCCAAAATTCTTTGTTTGGAGTAACAAAACTTGTGAAATTTTTTTTAAGCATTTTTATTTAAGTAACGGTGTATGCCCCCCAGTTCGCAGGGGTGTTTAGTTCAAACACTTGACAAACGACTGGTAACTTATGGTTCGAATAGTTTGCTTACAAAATCTTGGAATTTGACTAAGTTACAATTCAATTTTTCTTTTTACAAGTTTTGCAACTTATGTTTTTATGCGATTCTGGAAAGTATATAACATATGCATGTTTAAAATATGCACAAAAACATAAACTTAGTGTAGAACATACGGTTATGAGATTAACTATTAGAAAATTCATAAGCATACAGTTATGAGCTTAACTTAATGAATAATCTTTGCAAATTTTTGGAAGATAAACCACTTATCAATTCTCAAAAAAGTGAGTTGGTACCTATGATTATCATTTCTTCGGACTTTTGCAATCTTAAAATATGCACTTCATTGCCCCTGGCGTACACATCATACGAGTTATCTGTAAGTAGTTAATTGTTGTTTATGTTAAATGTTATAGTTTATCATGGGGTGTCAGCAATTGGAGTTTTCTGCTGATTCGTAGAACTCCGATTTTGTTTGAGTTGCGCCCGTTACTTCCGATAATGGGAGTGGGTTGACCTTCACAATTATTGTGACAGATGAGTTTTCCGGTATTGCCGAGGCAATTCTGGTACTTAAAATACTTCTCAATTTTGCCAATCTTTAGGAAACATGAGGAGTTTACGTTTTAAGAGCGAGATTTCACGGCTCGAAGAGTTGTTGTGCGGCTTACGGGATGTGTGGCTTTTTATGCTTCTTAATGTTGCTTATCTTCAAGCAACGTGAGGGTTTAATGTTTTAAGAGCGTGGTTTCACAGCTCGAAGAGTTGGTGCATAGCTTAAGGGATGCACGACTTTTTATTTAGACCTTCCCGAGCTACCAGGGCAAAACCGATTCTTTGAAGGCAGGGATCGAGTTTCGCTGACCTAACGGTTTGAGTCGATTTTCTTCCGTCGACTCGGCGGGTTGGTAAGGCATACTTGAGCGTGATTCTACTTTCTTAAGTAGCAATTATATGATTTTGAGTCGATTTGACCCCGTCGACTCCGCAGTTAAGGGTAGTTTTTAGGTGACGTAGCGGCGCAGCGATTCGTTGTTCCATGCTTTAGGAATTTGGATTCCGTCGATGGTTGTCAGTTTGAAAGTTCCGTCCCTTATATTTTGATTTATCACATACGGCCCTTCCCAGTTTGGTTCGAAGGCTCCCGACACGGTGTAGATTCGTTTGAGGATGAGGTCTCCCAATTTGAAGGTTTGGTGGTGAACCTTGGAGTTGAAGTATCTCGCGACCCTTTTTTGGTGGGCGGCGGTCCTCAACTCGGCTTCTTCCCACCTTTCGTCAATCTTATCTAGCGACTTGAGTAGGAGCTTCTCATTTTGCTTCTGATTAAATTTTTGCCTTCAGTGAGAGGGGACTTCTAGTTTGATGGGAACCACTGCTTCTGAGCCATATGCTAAGGAAAATGGAGTGTGTCTAGTTGCTGCTTTGTGAGTTGTCCTGTAAGCCCATAGTGCGAGGGAAGTTCATCAACCCATTTCCCTTTTGTTTTAGTTAGTCGCTTTTTGATAGCGGACTTGATGATCTTGTTTAGTGCTTCCACCTGCCCGTTTGCTTGCGGATGAGTAACTGTGGAGAAGCTCTTCTCAATTCGAAAGCGTTTGCAGAAGTCTTTAAGCTCAACGCTTTCGAATTGGGTCCCATTATTAGTGATGATTTTTTATGGCACACCAAATTTGCAAATAATGTTTTTAGTTACAAAATTATTGACTTTCTATGTAATAATGGTGGCCAGCGGTTCTGCTTTGGCCCATTTCGTGAAATAGTCAACATCAACTATAGCGTATTTGGCCCCTCCTTTAGCTATTTGCAATATGCCAATCAAGTCGACTCCCCATATTGCAAAGTAGCGACGGGCTGACTATTTGTGTTAATTTTGTTGAGGGAGTTCTTTTAATTTTGCTGAATCTTTGGCAACGATCACATCATCTAGCGTAGTCTGCTGCATCGCGGTTTATTGTCGGCTAGAAATATCTGTACCGGAGAACTTTCTTTGCAAGGGTTCGCCCCTTAGTATGGTCTCCGCATTTGCCCTTGTACACTACCTTCAAGATCCGTCGAGCTTTGTCATCGGTCACCCATCGAAGAAGAGGGTTGAGAATCCTCTTTGGTAAAGTATCCCATCCTGTATTATGAATTGCGGCACTTTCCAGAGAAGCTTTTTCCGTTGATTCTGATCAGTTGGAAGGGTCCCTTAAGTAAGTAATTCTTGATTGGCATGATCCATGTTTCAGGTTTGGCGGTGGTCTTGAGAATCCAGTCGACGTCCATTTCGTCTATGCTCGAGGCAGTCAGAGTCTCAACCGGGACTAGTCCCAACGATTGAGCTTCTCCGGAGCTTGCCAGTTTAGCTAAGCAGTCAGCCTTGGTGTTTTGCTCATGTGGAATATGATTTATGGTATATTGTTCAATGTCGCTCAGCAACCCTTGTACTTTAGACAGATACGGTGCAAGGTTCTCCCCTCTAGCCTGGTACTCGCCTTTTACTTGGCAGCCGACTAGCTGAGAGTCGTTGTAGATGTGGACGAACTTTATTCCGAGTTCTTTCATAACTTTCAGCCCTGCTATTAATGCTTCGTATTTTGCTTCGTTATTTGTTACAGGAAATTCCAAGCGTAAGGCGTAGCAAATGGCTTGTCCTTTGTGGGTTTCAAGCACTACCCCCACCCCCATATGGTAAACTCTGCAATGAAATCTACCCGCACTTGCCCATTGATAGCCTTTCTCGGATGGTAAGTAATATCATATTAGCTCAGTTTGATGTTCCACTTGAGAAGTCAGTCGAAAGTTTCAGGTCAGTACGGTACTTGTTTCGAAGGCTGATCGGTTAGTACTCTGATTGGATGTGCTTGGAAATACGGTCGTAGCTTCCTAGACGCGATCAGGAGGCAATACGCTAGGTTTTCCAGCTTTGGGTAATTTTTCTCAGCTCCAGTAAACCGCTTGCTAATGTAGTACATGGGTCGTTAGATTTTCACTTCTTCATGTACAACGGAAACACTTAAAGCATGAGGTAAGATTGCTAGGTAAATGAATATGTCCTCTCCATCCATTGGCTTTGACAGGATTGGCGGGATTTCCATGTGTCACAACAATTCTTCAAATATAGTTTGACATGCCGCACTCCATTCGAAGTTTTTCTTTCCTTTCTTTAAAGCTTCAAAGAATAGTATGCGCTTGTCAGTGGCTTTCGAGATAAATTGGCTTAAAGCTGCTATGTTCCCATTCAAGCTTTGCAATTCTCTCTTGTGCTTCGGGGCTTGGACTTTTCATAGGGCCGTTATTTGCTCCGGGTTTGCTTCAATACCACTGGCACTTACGATGAATCCTAAGAACTTTCCGGAGGCTACTCCGAATTGACATTTAAGTGGATTGAGTTTCATTCCATACTTCCGGAGTATTTCAAACATTTCAACGAGATTGTCCAAGTGATTGACAGCTACTCCTGATTTGACCAACATGTCATCCACATAGACCTCTATGGTTTTTTCGATTTGGCGCTTGAACATGGTATTTACCAACCTTTGATAAGTTGCCTCAGTGTTCTTTAAACCGAATGGCATTACCCTGTAGCAGTATAGTCTCGGATCGGTGATGAAGCTGGTGTTTTCTTGATCAGGTTCGTGCATTAGGATTTGGTTGTACCCGGAGTATGCATCCATGAATGATAGCAGTTCATGTCCCATCGTTCCGTCCACATGCTGGTCTATTCTAGGTAGAGGGAAGCTATCTTTCGAGAAATCTTTGTTTAAGTCCGAGTAGTCAATACAAGTTCGCCACTTCCCATTAGACTTTATGAATAAGACCGGGTTAGATACCCATTCAGGATAAGTGGCATCACGGATAAAGCCGTTGGCCATTAACTTGTCCACCTCTTCTCTTAATGCCTTGGACCATTCAGGACCTAGGCTGCGCCTCTTTTGCTTTACTGACGTGAACTTGGGGTCAATGTTGAGCGCTTGGCGTGCGATTTCAGGTGACACCCCACACATATCGGAATGCGTCCATGTGAACACATCCAAGTTGGTGCGAAGAAATTTAGTAAGTTCCAACCGCATCTTGTTTCCAAGGTGCGATCCAATTTTCAAGACTCTTGTTGAGTCGTCCATATCGAGTGGGGAAGATACTGTAACAACTCGCATATTTCACGATTGTATATTTAAATGTTTTATTTAAATATAGCATCGTTAATTGGATTAAAGTCCAAAAAGTTCCTTTTTGTAAACAGTCGAATTGGGACTCGAGACCACTTCCATTGAGTCCAAAATGACGTTTACAACTTTTTTGAGTGTAAACACCGATATGTTTGGAGTTGAGTAGAATTTTGTTATTTTTCTATTTGGGCTTTGGGTTTGGGTTTCAGCTCACTAACCCAACATAATACCCTAACTCCTCTACTCTTCATCCATTCACTCATTCTATTTCCTAACACTCAAGCTAAAGAAAAATGGGGGAAAGAATGGGAAATAGAAATTCCTAAACCCTAGTTTTGATTAGGAAACTCAAATTCAAGTCCAAAATCAAGGAGAAGCTTAGGTAAGAATCCTCTTCATCTTCTCCATCTCTATCTCTCTTCAATTTCAGAAATTCCTAAACCCTAACTTAGGAAATATTTGCTTATTAGCTTAGATTGGAGCTTCTTGATTAAAGTTGAAGAGGAGTTGGCCTTTCCTTTGTTTTAGAGCTTCTCGTTCATTGTTTTTGGGTTTAAAGGTGAGTTCTTTAACTCACATCTACGTCTATAACTTTCATTGTTGTTAGGTATGAATTCCTAACATTTGTGCATGTTCATTTTCTTTTGATTTGAATTAATTTGGTGAATTTTCCAAATTTTGGTATTTTGGTTCAAAATCTATGAAAATCCTTATATGGATGTTTGGACATGATATTTGGGGTGTATCGAAGAGCCTATAAGGTTGGGTTGTCACTTGGCATAAATCCCTAGTCTCTGTTGCTCGTCCGATAGCTTCCAATTCGTTTTGGCCATCAAGGCCTAGGCAAACTGTTGCCCAGACCAGGTCTTCGGACGTCTGAATTTCAGTTTCAGACGTCTAGTTATGCCTTCTGGAGAAAAGACTATACGGTAGAAAAATAAAAATGGCAGAGACTAATTTCAGACGTCTGAATCTATGGTTCAGACGTCTGAAAGGGGTTTTAGACGTCTGCTTAGAGATTACAGATGTCTGGATGGTTTTCTGGAATATTTCCAGAGACCAAATCCAAACGTCTGGATTTATCCCCAAACGTCTGGAACTGTCCAGTTTTGCCTATTTGCCTATTTTTGAGTAAATTTCCATTGTTTAATCGATTTTTGTCGATCCGGTTAGTTGTTATCACTTATTATCGACTTTGATGACTTCTTTCTTTGGATTTTTAGGAATATCCGTTTGATGGATTTGATATCGATTTTTATGGATTTAATTCACATTTTCGTATGTGAATTTTTGGCGATTGATTGTTTCTACAATCATTTTTGTGGTTTGTCACTTTAAAATACAAAGGTTTCTATACTAGTAGTAAATACTCAAACTCTTTCACAAAAACGATTTCAACACTACTTTTAAATACAAAGCTCGTTTTTAAAACCGTTTTCCAATCTATTAGTATATACAAACCTTTACCTCATTTGTATGAGAAATCTAATTAAATGGCTTAGCAAAACAAGTGGTATGAAATGCTTGCGTTTACTTCATCGGTTAATTCTTGGACTTGTTCGATTGAACTCTCGTGACAATTTTCGAGTGGAAATCTACAATCTGTTCGTAAATATTTAAGTTAAGCCAGTGGTTATGGGACATGAAGCTAAACTCATTTATTTACCGGCTTAGTGTAATTTACACTTATCGATCAATGATGATCCTTTGGTGATTTAGACTAGCGATGTGCGACGTCTCTTTGTCCGCGTGGGGGACTGTACCCCGTTTGGAGGAGTTTCGGCTCATAGTCCACAAAGGGGGACTATACTCTGTTTGGAGGAGTTTCGTCTCATAGTCCGCAAGGGGGGACTATACCCTGTTTGGAGGAGCTCCGGCTCATTTTATGGGATAGCGACCCATTTGTGATACACGTGTTGGGGAGTTTTCATGCTCTCGTTTGTGATAGGCCTTCCCCTTTTGTGATTTCTGGATTTCTATTTGTTGATTTCTAGAATTTTTGTTTCACCAATTTTCGTGGTTTGCATTGATAAGCTCTATCAATATTTGTGTTCTGGTGAATAATTTAAAGAATATGACATTCTTTTTAGTGTTTGAGAACTTATGAGATATTGTATGATTTTTGTTGTTACCTTATGTATACTTGTCACAGTATGGCATTTTTGTTATCATATGTTTTTGTCATATCTCTTATCCTATCTCATTTTATATGATATTTATAGCTAGATTGATCCGTTTATTATTTTCTTCTTAAATAATACTCGGGTCAGACCAAGGTATTTCAGGTGCTTCTACTTGACTTCTTATCAGGGTTCGTCATCTGACTTTTGGCTAACTACTTTAGCTTAGTAGTTTTTGTTGTTATACATTCGAGATAGAGACTCCTTAATGTATACTTATTCTTTTGTCTAGCACTTGTATCTATTCTTTTGTGATGTAGTGGATCTAGTTTGACTACTATTTTGATGTACACTTTTATGTGTTATATTCATATCTGTTTTTCGCCTTTGTGATATGAATATCTGTGACTGATTTGTGTTATGTTTATTTCTATATTTGTTTCCGAAGTCCACTTAGCCACTGTGTGGTAGCTTTGAGTTTGTATTTGATATGTTGGATTTCCTCTTGAAATGAAATGTAAGTTATAGTATCTGACATATCGGTACTCGCACAAAGCAATTACACAGATGGTCGCTCCTCAACAGCCTTATTCTTTGCGCTAGTCGACGGCATTACCCCGTAGTGTCCTTGGCTAGTGTGAATATAGACGTGGGGCATCACAGACACCTTCAATTCTGCCGGTACTGCCCGATCCTCCCCTGAACTCATCTTTCTAGGGTCCAAAGCCTTGTCGAATCGGCTACGCTCCCCAAGCCAAAGGCGGCTCTGTAGTTTCTATTCAGAAGGTTCACAAATGTGGAGAGTTCTCCCCATATCCTTCCACTTTTCCCTTTTTCTAGAATCATGTAACTCTGCAATGTAACATTCTCTCGTAGCGCATTGATCTCCTTTGATCACTCTGATTCCGTTTGTAGTTGGGAACTTCATGGTAAGGCACCATTGGGCCAGAGCGACTCTGAAATCAGCTAAGGCGGGTCATCCCAAGAAGGTGTTATACGTAGAAGTTTCATCCATAATTACGAAGGTCTAGACGAGGGTAACTCTTCGATCACCCTCTCCAAGCTCCATTGGCAAGTCAATTGTCCCTACGGGCTATTTGGGTTCGCCGGTAAACCCTTGGATTTTTGTTTGGCATGTAGACACGCTTTTCATACCGATCCTTATTTGGTCAAAGGTACATTTGAAAAGTATATTGACAGAACTGCCGCTATTGACCAATACTCATCGGACCACAACGGGTTCGATTCCTACTATCACCATCATCGGATCGAGAGTTGGAGCTTCGATCCCTTCGGTATCTCGGTTTCTGAATACAATATCATCAATTAAAGTTTTCCGCTGCTTGGTTGGAGCCCCATCTTTTATTGTGAAACATGATTCCTTTGGAGCGTGCTTTAATGAATTCGCATACCGCTCCATCTCTCCTCTACTTCTTTGTGCAGGATGTGGGCCTCCAGTTATCGTTCCAATATTGAGTCTCTGGTTGGTTCGCTTTAAACCCTCTTCACTGGTTCCAATTTGGTTTCTTTGATTCCTAGGGGCTTCATGAGCCATGGGCTGGTCAGGATTCTATGGTTTTCTCACGTATTGTTGGAGCTTGTTCTACGGAATCAGCTCTTCAATCAAGTTCTTTAGATGGCAGCATTCGTTTGTGTTGTGACCGTGTGTCTCGTGAAAGCGGCAAAACTTCCCTAAGCGCTTCTATTGATCGGTTGCTTCCTTCTTAGGGTTTTTTATGTTCCTCGGCCCCTTGTGTCGCGAGATAAATATTTTTTGGAGTTTCATTGAGAGGGGTGTAATCTTCAGGCTCAAAGCCTTTAAGGCATTTATTGCTTCCATGTTTCTTATTGGAATTATGATTCTTCCTTTCTGATTTCCATCTTTCCTTGTGATTCCTTCAGTAGTTCTAGAAGTGTTGGTATTTTGATTCATTGCCATATAACTTTGTCAGATGTTCAACGGTTGCATTCTAGTAGACTTTATTTCTAGCTCATATGCCTCCTCCAATCTCAAGTATTGACTTGCTTTGCGATTGAAACCCTTCATTGTAGTGGGTTGCTTCATCTTGATCCACTTTCTGAACTCAGATTCGGGATGAATGGCCCGGACCAAAGCCATGAAAACCATGTCCTTATTTGGATTGCTAACCTCAGTCACTGTGGTATTGAACGGGTTCATGAAAGACTTCAGTGATTCATTTCGTCCTTGGAATAGTCCGGACATAGACATCACATCTTTAGGTTGCACGGTATGGAGCCTGAACTGATCGAGGAATCTTATAGCTAGTTGATCAAAAGTAGAGGTGGATTTCGGCATAAGCCTAGTGAACCACATGGAAGCGATTCCTTCCAGAAGAATGGGAAAACATCTACACCGACGGCTTTTAAAGCGATTGCTCCATCCATGTACCAACTATACTTGTACAAATGGGGTTTTGGGTCCTTCGTCCCGTCATAGGATGGAATAGTTGGCATCGTGAGCTTTTCCGGATATCGCTCATTCAAGATTTCATCAGTGAAGGGAGTCCGACTTGGTGCGGATCCGCACTCATCATCTCTTCTGTTTTTATTCTCGTCCATCAATCGCTTAGCCATATCCGCGATAAATGCCCTTGATGTCCAGTAGTCCTAGGAACGGCCGTCAGTCACTGCACCAAGTGTTTGGCTTTGCAAACGGTCTTGGCGAGTGGGCTGAAGCTTAGGCTCTCCTGTCTTTGGGAGAATCACTCCCTCGGGAACCCGTTGGCTTGCAGTTGTTTGGACTGGGGCGGTTTTGACATTTCCAGCATTATCGAATGCATTGGCATTCTCTTCCAACTTATCATCATTGAATTGTTCTCCATCTTCTGAGTCGGAAAGGTCCATGGCTACATCCTCTCATGGGGTTTGCACTCCTTGGTTCAAGTTCAAAGTTGGTTGCCTTGCGGTGAGTGGAATACTTGTATTTCCTTCTACATTGATTGCCATTGTTCCTACAGTCACCCTATTCTGCGGATGCTTCCTGTTTCTTCTGTTTAAGTCGGAAATGGAAGAATTTTCTTACTCTATGGAAACTGCAGGTTCAACTGCAGTTCTTGGAGCAGGATTTGACGATAAGTTTAAGTGAGCATTGAGCTTATCCCTCATAGCTCTTTGACTGCTTTCCATTTTTGGTTGATTTCATCAACCATTTTTTCAACTCGTCTCTTGTAACGACTTCGCGTTGATTGGAGGATGCTGGCACCTGATCTCCTACATGGGCAACATTTACTTCAGTTTGCTAATGATTCATATCTTCTCCAGCTACTGCTACCCCTATGGACTTTCCAGAGGCAGCCCTTTCTTTCTTGGAGCCATTGATTCTAAGCAACAAATTTTTCAAGCAAAGATTGAGGATTTAACTTATGGACCTCCAAAGTAGATAGCTTGATCTGAACCCTATGTTGGCATTCTCGGTGAAAGCACCAAAATGTTAATCCAAAAAATGGATCAACATCCTGATTTGAGTATGAAAGCACCAGCCCAGTTCGCACAGGGTAATAATATGGATAATAGATATAAAAACAAAGCAGAAATAGAAAGAAGACAAGAAGATTTTTATAGTGGTTCGGCTGTTAACGAAGCCTACGTCCACTTTATAGTTTTTATTATAGACAAATTGAAGTTATAAAATGTATTTGATTACAAAGCTCTAGAATATCCTTAGCTAGATTAAAACTCCAAGGTTGGAATCCACTGGAGAATCACAATGAACCCCTTTGAAGACTGTTGTGAGGGAGATAAAGAGTGAAGAAAGCTTCCAGCAGAGTTTAAGCCACCAGTTTGGAGGATCCCATTTATGTTGCAGATAGGAGTGTATTTATAGAGATTGGAGAGCTCTTAGGCCAAGCCTGTTTGCAACTACTTGCAGATGATCACAGAAAGGAGCTACTGAAACTTTCCTCGCGTCCCGAGCCAAAACCATGGATCGCTAGTGGTCCATGATCTATGGATCGCTACCGATGCATAGTTTATGCTCGAATGCGAGCTGATTACTAAGCTTATCCCTTTGCTTTATTCCTTATGAAGCGCAGCGATCCTGTGATGATGTATGGATCGCTGGCGATCCATAGTGTATGGATCGGTGGCGATCCATACACTTAGTCTGTTTTTGGACCTTGGTGAATGGAGTGCCTTCGTCGTATTATGTAGATTTTGTTCGTGTAGTCTTGTTATACATCACCTTATTTTGATGATGATTTTCTTGCTAGTTGTGTTTAGCCACTAATTGGACTGGACTGATGCTTGTCTTTTGATTTAACTAACTCGGAATCTCGTCAAACTTAGTTATTGCTTTTGGTATATATGTTTGGATCATGATGCAAGAGAATCGGATGAACCTTGAGCTAACCCCATGGATCGCTAGCGATCCATGTCCTTAGTGGATTTTCTCGTTCTTTTTTCCAAGCTTCCTTTTGCATGTTACTCTAGTTCTTTTGATTGATTTCCGAGCTATTCTGACTCGACCAATTTGTTTCGACTTCTCTTGAATCCTGTTGGGATAAAAACCCGGATAACAATAACTACAATAATGTCCATTTACAAACACTAGGAAAGTTTTATTCTATTTTTAACCTTTTAGAAGCAATTATATTATTTGCACTATGAAATTTTAGTTTTTCTTTCTTTTTTCCTTCCATATCTTTTGACTGATCCTTTAAATTAGATATGTACAGATCGATCGACAACGGCAAGAATCTTTTGACATGTGTTGAATCAAACTAGCTTCTTGGGACAAAACTACACTAAACATTCTAAATTATTATTAACTTATGCTTTTTCTCGTAAATCATTACCATATTGCTCTTATTTTTAAGTTATGTGTTGTTTACTTTATTTATAGTTATCGCTTGAAAAAACAGATAATAACAATAGTATTAGAAAGAGTAACAATAACTAGAATAATGTATTACTTATGATCGATTACAAATTAAAATATAATACAACCCAAATACCATCTTAAACAAGTTAGTTTGGGATAGTGATAAGTATGATAATTGTTATATTATCGAATGATTATTCTTAATTGAGTAGCAAAAAAAAATTAGTGTAGTTTTGAACAAACATTAAAATTCGATGCATTATGCTAGTTATATTACTATATTAACGAGAGTATGATTTTTTTAGGTATTTTTCCCTTTGTTATTCATGATCCATACATCGAATATTCATCGAACATATTAATGTTAATATCCATTCATAAAACCCTGAAGAACAATGAGATATATATAGTATTAAATTGTTTTGGACTAAGTATATACACATAAAAATATATTTATATGAAAAAGGGTCCATAGCCTTCTCTTATGTATCCTCTTTCTGTCTTTTAATTTGTGCCAAAAAAATTCATAATTGATCGGTTAATTTTTAGATGGTGTGTATTTGATGTCTAAATCATCTATATGAAAATTCAGATCGATTTGTGATTTCTAACTCCTTCAAAACTATATTTACAACTGATGCCTAAAGCATATGTATTGATGGCTCTATACTAATTCATGATTTTGAAGGTGATAGAGATTTCAAAAAAAAATTCAAACATTTGTCTGCATAACATTGATTAAAATAAACTATATTTGCAAATTTTGTTTCATTTTGGAGCATCTGGAAATAAAAAGGTAGAATGGGTGAAGGAGCTATGGATCCCACCTCACCATACATGTGTGTGTAATGTACTGTTCTTTTATTTTTATAAAGAGAACCTTTGAAATTTATAATGCACTAAGCATGAGATAGTTATATTCCCATTTTCTTTCCCGCATTGAAAGAAAAGTTTGAGTTAACTGATTTCCTTTACTTGTTAGCATTCTATATATTTCAGCATTAGCTGAAATTATAAAGCAAGGTTTCAAATTTCGGTTTTCAGCTCTATTCCGTTCATTAGAAAGTTCTTAAATTTCGGTTTCGTTTCGAAAATTCCGGATATTTCGTTTTAATTCCGGTCCCAGATTTTGCCTTTTTCGAACCATGTTTTTGTATAAATAGATTTATAAACACTACTTATTCATATTTAAAATGAACAAACCAAGTCATTCCTTTGAAAAAAATTATTTTATATCATTTTTGCAAAATAGCAAATAGCAAGAGCTAAACAATATAATTTGTACCCTGAAATTTTTTTTAAGAAAAAAACCCAATTTGGTTGGATTTATTATAAACAAGCTGAGTTCTAAATAATCTTCTTATTATTAAAATGCAGGCCTATAAGGTCCTAAGTCAACCAGTTCCCCCTAACCCTCGTCATCGTCTTCAACAAATGGAAATTGCCCACAAACCCTTCTTGCAACATGAATACGAAGGCTGAAAAAATAGAAGAAAATTTTCGGTCCTTTAAATTGATTGATCTTCAATTTGGCTCTCAATTTCTAAGCTTAGGTAAATCATCCATCTCACTCGATTTGGATTTTTCTTCGCTTTCAAATCCAAAAGTGAATTTTTTGGTGAATTCCGACCCGGTCAGCACTGGAACAGAACCGAAATGGTCGGAATCCAGCATGCTGGCTGGAACTTCAAACCATGTTATGAAGTATCAAATTTTCCCATGTCATAGATTAAACTTTCAAAAACTAGATTTTGATTGACATTTTATCTGAAACAACACACAATTTTAGGTATGCTGGAGTTCGTCTGAGTATGCTTGGGTCCATGAGCTTTTCGAAATGAGATATGAACTGTAGGAAAAAAACGACAAGCCGTCAGCAGCCGTCGGAAATGGGCGTCGCAATAAATAGTGTTTCTAGTAATGAGAAGACTTTGAGAGATGCCTTTTCTATCAGGTGGAAGATGATGCGTTATGTCTTCGCATTTAGGGAGATCTCGGTGTTAGTAATAAGTCAGTGTTGGCTGATAACACTTAGGGTAAGATGCATATATATGGTAATGATTCGATGGATTATTTTGCTTCGTTATTTGCTTTTTTCTGTGTATTATCATGTATTATGTCATGCTTCTTCTGAGGATGAGAGTGGAGCCTCCTCTTCCGAGGGA
Organism: Allium fistulosum; assembly: GCA_030737815.1. NCBI lineage: Eukaryota > Viridiplantae > Streptophyta > Magnoliopsida > Asparagales > Amaryllidaceae > Allium > Allium fistulosum. Next base: position 168,259,839 of record CM060904.1, on the reverse strand, counting down.
GACTAGTGTTGTGTATGTATTAGTAGAATGGGTATCTTTTCCATCTTTTGTTCTTTATGTTGATTAATTGTTCTTATGCATGTACCGAACATATGTTACTTAACTCATTTATAAAAGTTGACATCCCACTATAATGTTGACTAACTTTGCTAAAATTTTAGGTATGCTAAAGTGATGCTTATTGATATTCAATATAAATCATAAGCAATCAGTATCTTATGCTTTCATGTTTAGACCACGATATAAATATGATGGATTATTAAATGTTTGGAGTGCATACGAAATATGTTATGAAGTTTATCACCTTCCAAACTTAGGTCACTAATATATTGTTAAGCATTTTATAATGTGGGTAATTTCGAACTGTACAAGGTAGTAGCTTTTTAATAGTTACTTAATGCAATATGCTATTAGTCTCCTTTTTATATTACATAATTATGGGTTATGAGGCTCTTTGACCATCTTTGATGCATGTGATTCTCTTAGATATGTCCTATTAAAATAATAATAACAAACCTTGTAATTACCCGACCTAGTAGCTCAATTAATTGGGGGAAACACATGTAGGGAAGCACGTGTTTCACAAGCAAGGTGTCTGATACCCAAGTTTGAATTCCAACAGCTCCGCTATTTAGATTGCCATGAAACAAATCCTCTAGGGGCATGATGGATTTAAAATGGTCAAAGTCCACTCGGAGGAGAGGGAGGAGGGAGCGTTGGGGGAGGCAGCGTGTCGATTTCTCTTTGGAACATCGGCAAGTTGTTAAAAAAACCTTGCTAATTTATTACGGTAGCTTAGGTGTTTTACACGGTTGACAATGGTATACTAGCACATATTCACAAAAGTTTTCTTCGATATCTGGCCTAAATAGCATATTTTATATAGAAGCAAAAGTGTTCTTTTTTTTCTAATGTGGCAACAACAAAGCAAGGTAATATGTATAAATTTCCCAATATCTTTATTTTACGTAAGATTCATTATATCCAAAAGTATGCTTTTATTTGATGAAAGGGTAATGAGTTCTTAGTAGATATTGAACCATCCTGTTGGTTTTCAATATTGCAATGGGATTTATGTCTATCATTGGATGATCGGTACTGGCTTCGGTTTACTTTCCAAAGAGGCCACAAATGATTGTATTGGCAAGTTATTGCTTAAAAAAGCATCAAAATTGCCTGTGCATGTGCTTACTATGAGGATGAATGTTCAACATCTAATGAACCATGCATTTTCATGTTGGACATCTTAAGAATTTTACAATGAGTTGTTGGTGTCTTCCGTGGTTGTTTCCTTACATCTTCTTGGGGATTGTTCGTTTAACAAGTTCATATTTTAATACCTTAACTTCAAAAATTACAATACTTATAAAATGTTGGTTACTATGAATTTGGTAACATGGAAACATGGAGTATTCAATACCCGCTTCTATTACTCAACACATGAAAACTTTATGGAACCTTATATATTAGATGCGAGGTGCATTTTGATCTAACAATAATAGGCTCGCTTATTTATTATACAATAAATGCATGATCATAATTCTTATAGGGTTTTAGGGTTATTTTAGTAATTTTCTTCAACCAAGTGCTAGTACATATATATTGTTACCGAATGTAACACAAAATGTAATCTTAGAATCATTTTTCAATACAAACAAAAATTCTTTCTATCATAATTCTTTTATGGTATCAGAGCTATTAGCCTAACGGCATCACAAATCTTATCTCTACCTCCTCATCAGACCAATTTCATCATTTGAGAGGTGATTACTTCATTTCTCTTCAGAGTTTGACCTCATCGTCGGAGATTAACCCATCTATTGATCAAGATTCTGCAAGTACACTTTCTGTTCAGCCATCAGAATCATAGTTATCAACTTATCGCTAATTTTGATTAGAATGCCTTACTTACATCTCATCAGAGAAACCTCATCATACGAGATAGGCTATAGTTTATCTTCTCCTCGGATCATATCCTCACTGGAGAAGTTAGCTTTCATCTCTTAATCATCATATTTCAATCGAAAATCAGATTCTTGATTGTTGAAAGGTACTTTCAAGTCTCTTTCTTGAAAATATATCAGTTGGATGCATACTTTAAGTTTGCCATACCAAGATCATCTTTCTTAACCCATTTCCTTGAACCAAAACTGATAGTATAGCCGGAGAAGATGACAATAATTCTGCAACTACATCACCTACAAGAAGGAACACTACAACCTCAACCAAAGAAATCTCCAACCTTCCATCATAAAACCAATAAGTCAGTTAGCAGTTCAACTGGATGAGAATAAATTTCTATTGTGGAAATATCAAGCAAAAAATGCAATAAGAGACTATGGACTTGAAGAATATGTCAATGGTACACTGGCAATTCCACCAAAAATGACAACTGGCAGTGAAGGTAATCTGATAACAAACAAAGACTATATAAACTATCAAGGACAAGATAGTTTATTAGTTTCTTGGTTAATGTCATCAATTAGTGTATGTCTTTTATCTCAAATTATTGGACGCAAGACCTATCAAGAAACAATAGAGCAAATTTTCAACTCTCAATCAACAGCAAGAATCATGAAGTTGTAACAGCCCGCAAACCCATACCCCTTGAATTGACATTTATCTCCATCAAATCAACTCAAGAAGAACGGAAATATGATCCATTAGGGTTAAAGAAGAAAGAGGTAAAAGAAGAGAATAGAAACCCACATCAGAATCTCACAAACGCAGCGGAATAAAAGATAATAGATAACAACTGATCCTTTACACAAAAGAAACTATATCTGTTTTATAATTACATTATCAGAGTACACACAATAAATAACACACAACTGGACAGTTATATTAACTTGTCCTCAGCAACAGACAAGACAACTTACAACACAGCGGAATAATACATCAAGTACGTATGCTACGCCTCATCATCCAGCTCGTTTCCTGAGCTCCATAGTATCCTTTCCTGTATCTATAATACTCAGTATGACCCGAGCATTATAATAAAATAACATCCGAGTCAGTCTGGAAAACTAGCGTGAGAAAACAAACTCAATTGGATTATTAAAGTTTTCCAAACACTTTGAAATCAAAAGCATCTCGTAAGACCACGCCACAAATAAACTTGTCGGGTTTCTACCTTACGATAGCCAAAACACTTTTTATCAAATCCGTCTGATATTATAATAGTGTCTATATACAAATACTTATTCAAATAGCTAAAATTGTTACATGATTAAATTCCAGCATACTAGCCAAAAGTGGGTTCTACAAACAAAAACCGTAAAAGGCACGTAGGGAGAATGGATTTCCAACTAATGACTAGGCACTGGGGTACCACCTGTCACGGTACCTAGTCTAGATCAGTGTACCGAGGACCATGCCCGATCCCCTGCAACACAAGGTCGGAACTACCCCTTACTGGATAATTCTGAGTAAGATCACCCCACGGTTGGGATCAGCAACCGCACCACTAAGCCGAAATAAAAAGCGACATCTAGACAGGGATGACCTCACCCTAATGGGTGCTACCCACATAGCCTTGCTGCATAACCCTTGATTTTCAGTCATTCCGGGTTGATGAGGCTAGAGGCTAAGCGTTACCTTTTTAGAACACATCTCTTAGAATGCCCACTATCCACCTGACGATGTTCCGAAAGCATTCATCCATACAAGTCTGTCCCAGGTTTGAATGGAACCGAAGGCACTATTCCTACTACATCCATTTTGGAATCACCATCAGGATTAGTAGCGACTAGCCCTTGCACTTCACTATACCACCTTCGATTCAAACTCGTTTCTACACAAAAACGTACAAACCGGATCGAAGTGGTTTTCGGAAAATAAATCCCGATCCCGGTCTCTTCGAAACAATCAGCGCATTGGCCAATATTGATAGTCGGTGATTTAACTATCAATTAACATTCAGAAACATCCATCAAACATAAATAATTTTCCAAATTATTTATTTACCTCACAAATATCTTCGCAAGATATATTTCCATTTTCAACCCTCTTGAAAACAGTTTTCAAACCGCACTCTTCTCATGGAATAAATTCCCAAATACTTATTTCCACTGAAAACACCAAGTACATATACTTTAGATTTAAAATAATTTAAAACACTATATTATAAAATATACTTTAAAACATTTAAATTGAAGACTACTTTAATATTTTATTCAAAAAATATATATATACTTTAAGAATATTTAAAACAAAATTACTTAATATAAAACTAACTTTTTATCTTTAAACACAATACTCATTTGACCTTCAAATAATTACTACCAAAATAAATTTGGACAATACTTACTTTAAAATTTAAACATTTAAAAATAATAATTTTTCTAAAACATACTTTTATAACAACTTTAAAACTTTTAACTTATACTTAAAAAATTTCTTTGAAAACGTACTTGGCTATCCAGGGAAATACACTTCTCTTTCACCTCTTTTTAAAAATAAATCACTATTTATTTTTAAACAAATTTACCCATTCCTTAATAAATTTCCCCCTTGAATTTATACTTTCAAATATCCTCTGATATATTACTTTATAAACCCAATTTATAAATTTCATAGTCTTAACTTCCTTTAAATTTCAATTTCAAACACTTAATCAAACTTCCAAATTGATTTCCAAATCAATTCCATTTTGAAATAAATTCTTTTACTTTCTCAAGTTTTCTTTAAAATCCGTTAATTTCATTAATTCCAGATTTAGCTTCTAAATTGGGATTTTTAAAATCTTATTTAACTTGAAATTACAAATTTCATGTTTATTTTCAAATTTCTTTCTTGACTTTCAAACAAGTTTAAATCTTAAAATTTTAAAATAAATTCTTTACTCCTTTTAAATATTATCACTTGAATTTATTTATTCAAAATATCTCTTTTCCCAAACTTTGGACTTACTTATTCAATTTAAGAAAACAACTTTTATTCTTCCCATTCATTTTAAATTATCCAAATTCCTTATAACTATTTTATTTGAAAGTTTCCTTTTTATTTACCTTAAAAATTCCAAACTTCATATATATATTTTAAATTCTAAAAATTCCAATATCTATATACAATCAAGCCAGAGTAATCAATAAATTCCAATTCCCAATATGATCAATATATCACAGATCATCCCATAGTCATAACGTTGAATATACACAATAAATTCACGTTTTGAGGAATCCAGTTGGATCCCTCCAACCTATTTCCCTGCATCCACAAACGTTAGCACAATACCAATTCCACTTCGAGGTGGAATATCGCGGTATATGGGTTTATAAAATATCATCCGCTATTATGTGGCGCATAGGGTCTCATCCGCTATATAATGCGGGAATATCAATCACTCCAATATATACTATATATACTACTATATAATATATCACATCCAATCAATTCAATCATTCAACCAAACATTTAAATTTAACCATTTAAATTTAAATTAAACCCAGATGAGTGAGATTAACTCACCTTTGATTTTTGTTTGAAATCCCATTTCCATCTCAACTTGTTCCCTTCACGATTTTGGACCTTGTATAACAATTATACGATTTATTAATACTTTGAAATAAGTTGAACAATTTATTTCCAGTTTATAAATTTAATTAACCAATGATTCTATTTTAAACTAATAATTTTAGTTTGAACTAATTTTCTTAAAATAAATAATTTTAGTAGCTAAAGTAATTAAATAGGTCAATCTCCATAATACATTACTATAAAATAAACTAGTGATTGAAATATTTATCTTTATTTCTTTTTCACTTTGGAACTACATATATATATATATATATATATATTATAAAAATAAGCTATATAGATTCATAAAGATCTAATTTATGTAAACCTTCAAATATTTTTAAAATTCCTATATAACTTCAAAATCACACACACACACACACACACATATATATATATATATATATATATTTGTTAACTATGATTATATATTTCAAATTTAAAATATATGTGTGTATTAAAATGTGTGAGTGTATATATCATTTTTCTGCTTAAACCTTATATATATATATATTTCTCTGTTTATCTATGTATATATATATATATTAAAATAAAATATGTATGTGTATTCATATAATTTTTTTATACTTATATATCTTTTTGGAAAAATATAGTAATTTTCTTTACAGTAAGAATTTTCTTTTCTTCTTTAGTATGTATATATTTGTAAAAAAACAAAAAAAAAATCTGATTTTGAAATTCTTCCTCTGTACACATATGTAAATATATAATATTAAATTTCATAAAAAAGAACTGAATATACCTCTCGGCAAAATCACAAATCCAGGCTACCATCGCCGTTCACCCGTAATGAGCCATCGCGACCACGGCCTCACATCACAGTGCATCACCTCATCTCGAAATCGAACCACTGCCTCCCACTGCAGTACGAACCATCTCCGCTTAACCGCCTCGATCTCCCTCAAAATCACCGCGACTTCACCCATCGCATTCGAATAGTTCACGACCTCCGTCAATCACTGCCCATCGCCTCCACATCACGTCACTTCGAAACCCACCCTTGACCAACAGCTGCTCGAACTCGAGCCATCTAACGACAGCGACCTCAAATCGAATCGCCTCGCCCAAACTCGCTTCCACTATCGCGATGTCGATCGCGGTTTCGAAGACATGCGAATGCCTTATTATTATTTCTCGAATTTTATTTGCTTGCCGAATGAATTCGTTCCTCCAGAGGAGAAAAAGGATGGGGTCTCGTTACTGAAGAGAGGAGTAAGGAATTTTATTTTTCTCGATCTGTTAGCGATGATAAAAAGAAAAATGGGAGGGGACACGATTTGATCTTGCATGTTGGGGAAACAAGCTACGGTGATAGTGAAAAGTTGTGATGGGGAAAGGAAGGCGGCTGATGTGGATAGGATTTCAACTAGAGTTGACTGTATAGATATATTCAATTTAAATTCAAATTCAAATTATTCCGATAAATGCAACCTAAAAACTTGACTTCCTATCGAGGCGTACTGCTAGGCGTTCATAATGTTATACCCTTAATCCGAACGAAATGGAAAAGGTTTCGAGTCCTAATTCGATCGTATGGAGAAGATAGCTTTTTGGACCTAGTTATTATATTGAATTTTCGATATAGATTTTAGCGCGTTTATATACCGTACGGCTACATGATAACTCCAAACGCTACGAAAATTGAAATCCAATAATAATACACTATTACGGATCCAATAGAATAGGTTTCGTCGAATTCCGAGACTGTGCCCCGGAAGGCTATTTTTAAATTCAATTTAAACTATATATTTTTAAAAATGAACAAAACACTTTGAAATTCAATTTTAAAAGTTCTATTATCTTCAGCATTGTTAATACAAATTTTATAAGCCTTTGAAATATTTTTAACTGGCTTTAAACCCCAGATTCAATATTTTACCCAACTTTAAATCATTTAATTTAATGATTAAATTACCTAATAAATAGTGATATTTGAAATTCAAGTCAAAATTACCCTTTTTAATATTTAAAATCAATTAAATATTCCAATTTCAAATATCTAAAATCCCGGTTCATCACAGCAGTACAAAAGACAACTCCAAAATTTAAGACAACATGTTAATGAGAGAATATTTGACCAAGGAAAAAAGTTACTATGACTTGCTTGACATCGCTGGTCATCGAGTTTCAGAGACTGAATAGGTTTCAACAATCTTGAGTGGCTTAGATGAAAAATATGAATCAGTTGTGGCAATCATATCCTCAAAAGAAATACTACCAAGCATTCAATATGTACATTCTACACTTCTAGCACATGAAGGTAGAATAGAGCAAAAGAAGCCACTAGGTTCAGATCTTTCAGTGGATTATGCATCAAATTTCAAAGGCAAGAATTAAGAAAAGGCAACAACCAACAATTTTCAAAAAAACAGTCAAAGAAGTGGATAGAATTACAGAGGTAGAGGTAGAGGAAGATGGAACAATTCTAACAAGCTTAGATGTCAAATGGGCATACAGTTGCTAAGTGCTATTTTAGATTTGATCAAAATTTTGTAGTAAATCAGCAAAACAGCAACAATTAGAGAAACTTCAATCCAAATGTTAACATTACACATACAAGTTTGGATTCAAGAAGTCAAGGCAACAATTCAAGAAGTCAAAATGAAATGGAGCAACAAACAAAATCTAATGATATACAATATGAAGACCAGTATCCAGATTCAGTTGCAACAAATCACTTTACCAATAATCTTGACAATCTCAATCTTGGAAACAAGGAACATAAAGGTACGCAATCTATTTTTATGGGTAATGGCAAGTCAATAGAAATTACACATTGGAAATGCCAAAATTAATGGCAAAAGAGAATTTCATCTCAATAATTTACTTAGAGTATTAAGAAAAAATTAATAAGTGTAACTCAATTTGCCAATGATAATCAAGCATACTTTGAATTTTATCCAAAAGTTTGCATAGTTAGGGACTTATTAAATAGAGAAATTTTACTACAGGGTAATGTGCAAAATGGATTATACACTTTCAATCTGGTGCAGAACTGTAAGCCACACATGGAAGAAAATGATGCAATTACTCTAAGTGTGGCACTAATATTGATAATAAAAGAGTATTTGATATGTGGCATTGTAAACTAAGTCATCTAAGTGTAGATACTGTAAAGCATGTATTAAAAAATAATAATGTTGAATTTGTGAATATATCACTACCATACATGTGTACATCATGTCAAATGGGAAAAAGTCATAAGCTACCATTTCTTAAGTCATCAACTAAGTATAGCAAACCTTTAGGAATGGCGGCAGTTGACTTATGAGTTCCAGCCCCAGTTAACTCTGATTATGGCTTTAATCATTATGTTTCATTTGTAGATTCTTTTTCTAGATATACTTGAATATATTTCTTAGATCAAAAGCAGAAACACAAAAGGCATTGGTTCAATTTATCACTCAAACTGAAAAGCAAACAAATAATTAGTTAAAGATAATTCAGATTGATGGAGGAACATAATTCAAACCTTTGGAGTACTTCATGAAAAAAGGAATAATTCATAGAACTACCTGTCCACATACTTCTAAGAAAAATGGTTTGGTCGAGAGAAAGCACACACTTGGTGTATACAGATCTCACACTCTTAGCTCATGCATCAATGCCCCTGAAATTCTGGCCAAACTCTTGCAATTCAGCAATGTATCTTATCAGCAAAATGCCAACTAAAATGCTGCAAAACAAAGCTCTAATTGAAAAGTTTTTCAATATATCTCCAGATTATACTATGCTTAAAGCATTTGGTTGCATGTGTTTTCCATACTTAAGCCCATATAACTCTCATAAGTTAAGTTTCAGATCCCTACCATGCACATTCATTGGCTATGCATCTAATCAAAAAGGATACAAGTGTATAACCAGTGATGGGAAGATAATTACTTCAAGATATGTTTCCTTCAATGAGCACGTCTTTCCTTTTGCAAAGGCTGAAATAAAAGCCACCCAGAAAGTCTACAATACCAAAGCATCTATTCAGCCAATACCAACTTACTCAAGTGAGCAAGTGAAAAAAAGCTCAAACTGATGATCAAGTGAACTCTGATCCCAACACACTATGTCTAATGAATAACCAGGTCAGGATACAACTGAAAGTTCACACAATCATGGGCTCAATAGCCAAGGAAATGAAACACCAAATCATGATGAGGAACACTCTTCAAGTCTACATCTGACCAGTCAATCAAGTACCAATCAAGTTCAACCACCTGCAAGAGAAGGTCATCACATGATAACATGATCCAAGCATGGAATCTTTAAGCCTAAAGTCTATACTACAATACTGAATCATGATGAACTAATTAACTATGAAGAAACTGCAAAAGATAATAATTGAAAATCAGCCATGGATGAAGAATACAATGCTTTAATGAGAAACAAAACTTGGAGCATTGTACCAACACCAAAAGATAAAAATATCATTGGGTGTAAATGGATTATAAACTCAAAAGGATGGAAGATGGCTGAATATCAAAGTATAAGGCAAGACTTCTAGCAAAAGAATACTCACAATAATGTAGATTCGATTTCAGTGAGACGTTTTCTCTAGTAGTTAAACCAACAACAATTAGAGTGATTCTCATAGTTGCATTACATAATAAATGGAATATCAGACAACTAGATTTCAATAATGCATTCCTAAATGGTGAACTTCAAGTGGAAGTATACATGCAACAACCACAAGGATATGTTAAAGATGACAACAAGGAAATGGTATGCAGATTACACAAAGCAATCTATGGACTAAAGTAGGCACCAAGGATCTGGTATGAAAAATTAAAAACTATTCTAATCAATTTAGATTACAAACAAACCAGGTCTGATTGTTCCCTTTATGTCAAAATGAACAATAATGTTACAATTTATATACCAATATATGTGGATTATTTTATAATTATAGGGAGCAGTAATAAGGAAATCAGAAATGTCATATGTCACTTAAAAAAGGCATTCTCAATCAAATATTTGGGAAATCTAAACTACTTCCTAGGAATTGAAGCATTTAGGAAGTTAGATAATGAATTAATTTTATGTCAAAGCAAGTACATTTCTGAAATTCTTGACAAGGCAAAAATAGGTAAAGCTAAATCTATGCCAATACCAATGGTATGTAATTTACATTTGTCTAAGCATAAAGGTGAGCCTATTGAAAATGAAAAACAATACAGAAGTATAGTAGGTGCTTTACAATATGTTACAATAATTAGACCAGACATATCATACAGTGTAAATAAAGTTTTTCAATACATGCAGAAATCTTTAGATCGTCACTAGAAAGCAGTGAAATGAATTTTAAGGTACCTAAAAGGCACTACAAATCAAAGAATATGTTTAAAAGCATGTAAAACAATAAACATTCAAGGACACGCTGATGCGGGTTGGGCATCAAATTCCAATGATCGAAGATCCACAACTGGTCACTGCATCTATTTAGGCGACAATCCAATATCCTAGTGCTCAAAAAATCAACCAAATGTTTCTCGTTCAAGCACTGAAGTTGAATATCGCAGTGTGCCAAGCGCAATAGCTGAAATTATGTGGCTTGAATCACTCATCAAAGAAATAGGAGTTCATATTTCTAGAATGTTAGTAATTTGGTGTGATAACTTAAGTGCAGTTTCTTTTTCAGCTAATCCCCTTCTTCATTCACGAACCAAGCATATAGAGATCGATCCGTTCTTTATTCGTGAGCAAGTCATCAAAGGAAATTTGGACATAAATCATCTACCAGCAAGTCATCAGAGAGCACACATCCTTACAAAACCACTCTCAAAGAGTAATTTTGCAAGAAAAAATCTGATCTGAAGATCGAAGAAGGTTCAGAAGTTTTGGGAAAGAAAAATCGTATAAATCATCTACCAGCAAGTCATTAGAGAGCAGATGTTCATGCAAAACCATTTGCAAGATTATCATTGAATTTAAAGATCGAACAAGCCTCTAAAATTTTGGGAAAGAAGAAACCCTAGTTAAATTTATCGGGGGAAAATAAGAAATGAGAATGAGTAAGCGACTGAAAGAAGATATGTTATATACAAGTGTAATAAGGTTTCAGGGTTAGTTTAGTAATTTTCTTTAACCAAGTGCTACTACATATATTTTGTTACCGAATGTAACACATAAGAATGTAATCTCAGAATCATTTTTCAATACAAACAAAAATTCTTTTTGTCGCAATTCTTTTAATGCATAACAAAGGAGCCCTTCCAACTACAAGTGTAGTTCAGTCTCCCTTTGTTGCTCAATTTCAAACATAGAGGAACATGTAAGAAGAGTTTACATAGGCTTCTACAGCCGAAGGTGCTACTATTGACACCTTATAGGGTTAAGAACCGATGTTGTAATTGTATCCATGGTTGAGAACCATTTTAGAAATTTACCTATCTTGAGTGGTACTTCATGTAATAAACAAACAAGGATTAGGTAGTCATAATTGTGCTCCAACTGAGCAACAAATAGGAATGTTTTCACGTTTAGTATCAAACAGGGTAAACAAGAGTTCTTTTTTCAGTATGCTTTTCAAAAATATCATGCATTGCACATATAGTGATTTTGACAGTTAGAACTGCTAAAAATATTACTACCACGCTTTCTGTTTATTGATCTGCATATCAATTTACAGTTGTTGTCTTTACTTCTTTATGAATGGTATCATAGTTGAAATGTATTTAAGTTTGGTGCATTGGTTTGCAGGAATACGTCAAAATTGTTTGTTTGATGCATGATACTGTTCTATAGGATTGATATGTTTCTCTAATGCAGGAAGCATGAAACATGAATTTGCAAAGATACTTAGCATTATTCCTAATTATGGTATTCTACTTAGCACGGTTATCATTGTAATATTCTCATGAAATTAGTCTCCCAAAAATGCACATACTTCTATTTTTGGATTTAAATGCAATATATGATAGTAATAACTGACCAGTTGACTGCTGTATTGACCTCCATGAATCAAAATTATATCAAATACATGAATCATCTAGTTATCAACTATGCCACAATAGTTGGTGTAAACAAATGATCTTCGGCTGAGTCATGTAGTTGGTCACTGTCTTGAAGATGTTTCGACGTTTTGCTTAGTGGTGCAAAGCAGTCTAACTAATGTCATTCCCTCTAGGATAAAACGACATCTTCTATCTGCTTTGATATCGATTCGTTTGCACAGACTAAACGACTCAGTTGCACTCAAAAACTAAATTATAAGAATTTCGTGGAGATGATGATAGGTTTAAGTTTTCACATAGGTTAAAATTTGTCATTCTCTTTTGATTTTATCTATAAACTAATTAAATAAACGAAATACCAAGTCGAACGTATTACTGAATAGTGGGGTGACATTGGTTAAAAATTCGGATCTGAAATTTTACCGTTTCAAATAAAATAACGGTCAGAAAACGACCAACAAGTTTCATCCAAAAATATAAGTGCCACACCACAACAAGCCCGAGCCCAGCCCGGGTCGAGTCGGTCGATCGTTCGACGCGCGTGATGGTCATGCATGCACTCCCTTCTCAACACAAAAGCAACATTTGGATGGTCAAAAGACCCAATTTAGAAGCTAAGAAACTCATAAATATATGAGTATCTTTCAATAATCCCTGTGGTGTGGGACCCAAGCAATAAATGCACTTATTTCGAGGTCTTTAATTTTTTTTTAAAAATAATTCACAAGCACAATTTTCAATAATAATAGAAAAATTAAAGTAGAAGTACATAACTTCAAATTAGTGGTCCGTGCTAAAAAATATATGCTAATGTATATTACTTCGAACTTCGAAGCCAAGGTTATGAGAACCGGAAAACAATATTTTTGTACTATGATTGGATCAATATCCTTGGATGTGGAAGAAAGATAAAAATTTATATAATAGACAATTTTACATTTTAAAACTAAATATTACGTTGATAATACAATAAAAGCCCCTTCCAGTTAAAGTTTGTGCATGCCATGGTTTATTCAATTTCTTCCAGATACGAAGAAGGAAACTATTGAATCTTATTAGCGGTGGGCGCGGGTCGGTTTGGTGCGGTTTGGAGTCCAAACCGCTTCCACACTGCATCAAACGGTTAATCAAAAATATAAACTATTATACTAATCTTTTAAACAGTTCGGTTTCGGTCCGTTTGAATGTAATACGATTGGGTTTCGGTCCGGTCTGGTTTGAACCCATATTAAATATGAAATAAGAGAATTACTTTCATCAACAATCAATTTACGAAGGCAATTGTGTGAAACTTTTACACTTAAAGGTTAAACACACAATGTTATACTGAAATGAAAGATTAGTTCTTAATTGTATGAATATTTCAATTTGACATTTACCTACAAGTGAGATTTTTTTGGTAGATTAACCAAACATCAACATTAATCAATGCATAATCATTAAGGAAAACGACTAGGATTATAATTAGCATTTATCCAAAAAAAATGAGATGAAAATTTTTATACTAAAACTATAACTTCTTCCTTTATGACAATGATTATTATTAATATAACAACAACATATGCTAAAAATAGAATGTACATCGTTAGAATCTAAAATAAGATAGGAGTTGCTTATATTTTTATCATAAGGTTACTAATGTAAATTTTTGGTTCGGTCCGGTTTAATATGGTTGGTTCAATCATCTATACCGCAACCGAACCGTATCGATGCGGGTCGGTCCGTTTTAAGGTATCTGCTTTGGTTAGAAGATTCGGTGATGGTTTCCGCACCGTTTTTGCGATCCGGTGCGGGCGGTTTCTGTATAGCGGTGTGGTTTATGCCCACCCCTAAATCTTATAATATGATAACCTTTTAATCTCTCTCTATTGGATCTTCTTAAGCAATTTTATATGCCTTAGTATTAAAATTATCCAGTATGGTCATTTCACTTGGAATGTTGCTGATAAATTTCTAACAAGAAACTCCTTTAGCTAATATGACAATAGGTTGACAGCTGGTAGTCCTCGAAACTCTTTTTCGATTTATGTGTCTTGGAGAGTTAGGGTTTTTGGCTTGGTGACATAAAAGAAATTTTTAAATTGCTTATTTTCTATTCTCAATCTGATTCAACCATATTCATTTATGTTTGATTTGAATTCTTTTATAAACTAGGTTGAGATCCGTGTTTCGCACACGGACATATGGTGGTACTTATGAATTGAAAAATATTTTAAAGTATTGAAAGCAGGTGATATATTTTATGTGAGGGTGCATGTATGATTTCAGTGTGAATTCGTATTAACGCAACATAAGTGTGTCACACTAAGTACATGTAGACCCCCTCATGTTGGTGAAGTAGTTTGAAATAGGTATTATAGCGAATGAGAGGATATCGATCATTTATGCATGCAAAGAAAAGTCATTGACAACTATACGTTAGATAGTTCAATATTTAAATAGTATTACAATCCAATATTATAATTAATAAATTTAATATTTAAGTTATTCATCAGAAGAACAAACAGTAAATACATAAATTAAATAATACAACTAGTTTTCAATCAGTTTCCATAGCAGTAGAAACATTATGAATATGATGATGTGAAAAATCCTCAAGAATAGTAGAAATTTTCCTAGCTCCATTGTCAACGCAAACTATACGGACCTAATATCAGTATGATGAGCAACAATTTTTCTACATGATTCAACATGAACATACTCACATGTGAGAACTCCCACCCATATAATTAGTTAACCAAGATCTACATTTTAAAGTCTTTAATATTTGTATAATTCGATTACAGTCAAACGGACATAAAATTGGATCCTTCTATCTACAATGTTATAACAATTAATGCCATATTTAGCAATTATTCCATTGTAGAATCATCTAGCACCTATGTATAATTGCAACCGAAATCCCCATATAAGCTTGGTTGTTGTATCTTTTTTGAAGATTGATGTATTTTGCACGGATGCTTAAGAACTGCTACAATTACCATATGAAGTTGAAAATCACAAAAATGAGAGCCATCTGAAAATTTAGAATGGAAATTTTTAAAAATGAGTATAGCAATTTAATTATATTAAATCGATGTCAGTCTATAAATGATGTTGTTATTTGTATATGGCTTTAATTTCGCAGGTAGGAATGAATTTTCTTGATTGTTGAATATGTACACTTGAGTGTGTGTTAAGTGACATTAATTGACTACATTTTGTATTTGAACTAAGGGTCAAAAAAGTTATACTTTAAGTTATACACATCAAAACTATATGATTCAAGGGTTGTATCATTTAACGGCATTAACATTAGAACTCAAAAAAGTAATTTAGCACTTTATAAACATAAATTTTATGATACCTTCCTTCAACCATTAATCAAAACAACTAAGCAAAATTTACACCATATACTTTTAGTTCACACTTCAGCTTTAGATTTAATAAAGTAGGAATCATTGCTATTTCGAACATATTGCACTATGTATAAGATGAATCATAGCATGGGAGCTACCTAAAACCCTAAAGTACAATATATCTATGACTGTTATCATTTGTGAACTACTTCAGGTGCCAACTTTTTTCCATCTTTGATAGGTAAGCCCCACACACTTTAGCTTCCTGGTTTTATTTTAGTACACTAATTTGGTCAAACGGAGTTTATATTTATATGATTGTTGATCAGCCTTTGTTGTAAAAATTGTTTGATTATTCTCGAGATGAAATCTGAAACAACAAAAGGAACATCGGTAAAGTTATAATTAAAGGATTCCTCTATCAACCTAACATATTGTGCTATAACAATTTTTAATACACACTATATTAACAATGGTGAAAGAGGGATGACTTTGATATATGATCATTAGTATCAGGTTTCGGTCGGAACCTCGACATTCCGGCCAACTCGGCTCAGTTCCGACCGAAGGCAGGACGGGATTAGGGTAAAAACCCATCCCGTCGCCACTGATGAAAAAGAATAAATCGCAATTGCTATAGAAGATTGGAAGGTGGAAGAAGCAAATTTTATCTATAAAAGCAGTAAAACTAAATCATAAATTACCTCGTAATCAATTCGAGCTTTAAACTCTTAATCGATTGTCGTTCTCGTGTTTATCGTCTTCACCCGAGCATAAATTTGTAGATCGTGTCTTCTTGATTCTCGTCTTTCTCATCTTCGAGGGTGAACGCCGTTATTTTTCCTCTTTTTTTTGCTGAGTTGCATTGAGATTGAAGTAGGAATAAATCTAGTTGGTTTAGGGTTAGGTTATTTGATGCTGGGTATTAAGTATTGAGTAGGTTGAATGTTAATGGGCTGTGCAAGTTATATTATTTATTTAGCTTAGGCTATATTCAATGTTTATTATGCGTCTAAATTCAATTTTCATTATATTAATTATTTGGATTAGACTTAAATAAATGTTTAGAATGTATTCTTTTATTTTATTTACAACATTTATTATTACTTTTTCACTAAAAATATGATACGGGGTCCGAAACTGAAACTTCCGACATTGATCGAAACCAAGAAAATTTCAAATGAGCGAAAACGAGACCGAAACCGAGTTCTCAAACCCTGTATGTGATGTATAAATTAATGTAGCAGAATGCAGTTCTACTACATTGATAAGGTCTAAATTCTAAAAGCACTTTACAAAAAAAGTTAAGAATATTAAAAACTAATATTTAATGGTAAATATAAAGTCAAAATTATGTAAAACAGAAACAGTACCTTTAACAACGGTAAAAATGTAAATCATATGATATACTGCCTAACATTGCCCACTTAACAGTTTAAATAATAGTTTTACCCATTTTACATTAACATACACGATAGTAACTACAATAATTTTCAAAGTACAAAGTCAGTATAGTTGGTTTGAAAATTAAATTCAAATTAACATAAAGATGATGAGTTATTTTATTAAAGCTTGACATTCATGGGAATGAACAAAGGTATTTCATCTAGATTTCATTCCCACTCCACAGTAACAAAATTTTCAACTAGTAATAATTAAATTCCACTATGCAACCTCCGTTTGCCACTACGTTTAGCAGTTCATTTCAAATCTATGTACATGAGAAGCCATAATGATCAAAATCATGACTGAGTAAAGGCAGGTGTGCACTGTTATATCAAAGTATATAATGAGAATTAGTTGGCTTGACTAGAATTGAATATACCATGTTTTTTTTGAACATTGGTATAATTGGCTATAGTGCGTAAAAACTATGTTCCTACAGCATACTAACTCAAATGACCATACATGCCTAACTCGTTCCGTTGATTAATTGCTTAAATGTATTCAAACAGTTCTGCCATTTAATAATTCGCATGTAAGAGTGGTCATGGTCAAAAGGCGTAAAAAAAGACAACCCTCGTAAAAATATGGCCAAAATAGATCCATTTTCCTAACAATATTAAAAAGGGAAAAAACTCGAAAGTGGTGATTTTTTTTGTTCATGGAAAATAATCTTATTTTTACAACTTTGAATGATCACAAACAACTGTTTGTACCAACAATACGGGTTTTAGGCAAAAGGAATTTGGGGTAAGTTAAATTACGATAAAGACATGTAAAAATAATCAGACAACACTATTTTCAAACAATTACAGAAGCATCGACGGTGCATGATTTGAGTAAATGCAGTGGAGTGATTGATTTTGTGTTGAAATTAATTTCCACTAAACTAAAACACATCCAAACAAATAGTTGAAACAAACGGTCTATCAAGCAAGTAGACAAAACTGGGTAGTGAAAATAAGTAATCGCATATATCAAGTTACAAATATACAATAAGCTTAAAGGGATGTAGATCACATTAGCTAACCATTGAATAAAATCTGTTGTTGTTTGGATTGAAATTCATGATTTCATCGATAGCTTCTATTTTTACATAGTCTCAGGCGACAATTATCCAATTATGGCTGCATACAATATAATAATATCAACGGTACACATAAAAAGTAATAAAAAGTTTAGAATGAAAATGGTTTTCCAACAATTAGCCACCGAAATTCAAAGTACTACACCAGAACAAAGATTAGCAAACTCAAAGAAGTTGAGGTTCGAAATAAGAAAATTTTGATACATGAACAATTTTCAATGCGCATACGTACAGTAACAAAATCAGGACTAACTAGATCAAAGATGACCGTCATTAAGAAACCAAATCATTCGGCAGTGATGCCAGTGTAATGTACTGTAACTTGACCGATGCAATATAAACCCATAATTTTCCAATAAAAACTCAAGCAACAGTATTTTCAGGTAAGACTATGGTTAAAATATGATTTACTTGAAGTGAAATCAAAATTTAGGAGCTCTTTTATCATTGATTTCGGTTGACACTGATAATCAAGTGAAGGCAATCGAAGATTCAGGAGTATGGATGACAGAAATTGAGACATCGCTTAGCGGTCATGGCGTATGCCCTGTGGTAGCATTAGACAATATTTCTTAAAAGGAAGATATATTTACAAACAACCTTAGTATGAATAGGAACATAAACACGAAAGCAGATTTAAATTCGAAAGATGTAGGGTTTTCTCCTTCGTCCTATTTTCAAAGGTGGTAGATTAAAGATGTAAAGTTTTCTCCTTACTATTTTCTGAGGTGGTTTTAGATTAGGGATTTACCTCGACAGAGAAATTAATGAATGAAATTTGGGACCTAGGATTGTAAAATTTGGGGAAAATAATTTTGCATAGAAGGAAGAAATGGGATTGTGGGAACAGTTGGCAGGAAGTTAAAAAAACAACGTGCAGATGCATTAGTGGGGAGGAACGGTTGGGAGGGATGTAAAAGAAAGTAAGAAAGTATGTAAAAGGGTAACTATTTTGAAATGCTGGAATTTCAGACTATCCAAGTCAGCAAGGCTGGGTTCTTGTTTTCTATTATAAGTAATAGATTTAAATAAGAGTTATCCCTTAACATTTTGGAGCAATTATAATTTAGGCTTCGGAGGTGATATCTTTTATATAGATGTATAGTTATAAAAAGGGTCCTCGGCTTAAAGAAAAAGTTTGGGTAAGTATGTGATCATTTATAAAGGATAGATAAGGACAATGCTGAATAATTACTTTATGCAATAAAGATTGCATATTATAATTGTTTCGTATCATTTGTAGATATATATAGTCACCAAACAATGTTAATCTAGGCATGCAACTAATGTCATGGTGGAATATTTCATTTTCTTATTAGTCTACTTGGAGATGTTTTCTTTTTGGAGATTAAGGATTATTGTTTGAATATTTATGTTGATGAGATTTTTTGTCTCACGAAGACCCAAGTATTTCTTATGAAGTAATCGCAATGCTAAATGCTTTCGCGATTATGAATCAACAAAATTAAGCAATATTAACTTTGAGCAGTAATTATGTTACTATTCTTGCGTAAAATATTGTAAAGTGTAAAATGCTAAAAAATCAATTAGTTATCTAGACACTCGAGCTCACAGATAATAATAAAGCTGCAAAATAAAGTACTTGAAATAGTAAATGGACATAGAGAATTTACATGGTTCAGATATTAAGGAATCCTATGTCCATGAAAATATTTATCACTTTCTTCATTTTATATACTTAATACAAACAAATAATGGCGGAGTATACAGTGTATTTCGTATTCTATGCCTAAAAAGGGTAAAGTCGAAAAAGATCCCCTCTCTGCTACAGTGACTTTTCCATTTATAGTACAGAGATGCACATGGATTATCGACGTCCTTCTTCCGCTCTTTTAATTTCCACCTTTGGATCACATCATTTTTCATCCATCCATCTCATTTGTTTGATGTGCATGGATTGGTGACATGTCTTCGACCGGAAATTGCATTTCGAGCGGTTGAATTTCTGATTTTAGGTGGGAAACCTGAAATTGTAGCAGAAGTGTTTGAAATTGAGATGGGAAAATTCAAAGCTTTGAGTAGCTTGTATGTATTGGATTCTGCATAGTGTCTATGCTTATTTTTCTGCCCTCATGGATGGGACGCTTTGTTATGGGGTGCTCTGCCCTTCTTTTTAAGGGGAGCTCACACCTTCATTGGTATTTTGGGACTCCACCTTGCTTCGTTGATTGTTGTTATACCACATTGCCTTAATACTGCACTGATAATTTTGAAATTGCACTACACCACCCATTCTATGGTGTTAACATATCACGATGTGGGGATAGCCGGAGTTGAGCTTCATTGCTTGGTTGGAGAGATCGAGTTGCCATTTTTAGAAGTGGTTGCATTACTTAATCATAGTCTAATCTACTCTAAATTGTTGGAGGACTGAGCCCTTGCTTTTATCTTTGATCTGGTTCCATAAGTTCGAGGATGAGGTTGGGTCTTCTTGGTAGTGGAGTAGTCCTTTTCCTTGTTCCATCTCTTAAAATTTTGGATTTGGGGTTTTGGAGTTTGCAGAATTGCGGCGTAGTCTTTATTAATTTGATACCGATGTTGGATTGTGATGTTGCCCTATTACATCAAAAAGGCGGACTTCCCTATGATCCTCCAGTACCAAATTGCAGAGCGGACCTACCACTATTAGTTGTTAGTTCAAGAGTGTGGTGCATCCCTATTATCGTATAAACACTTAAGACGACGTACCGCAGTTTTACATTTCTAGATTAAGCCTTTTTGGATTAGCCTTCATACCTCATGGGGGTTTCTGATGCAGCATTATAATGGCATATCTATATTTAATGGAGAACATGGTTGTGTTTTCGCCTTTTAGGCCTGGGCGCAATATCACCTGGGTTTTGTCATCGCATCCTTTTCATAGCTTGACTTATATTATGTAGGCTGTTTCGAAGGCTCGTCGTAGCTTCAGAATCTTTCTATGTAGTACCATCTGGACATAGCCTTTAATTCTTTTCTTCCTCTCAATCCTATTTGTGAGGGAAGTTTCTTCGACTCGATATTTGTTTTGAGTTTTGCCTGACAATGTTCGGGAAATATAGGTGTAACACTTACCCCTTGAGTATGTAGATATCGTAGATGGATGCGGACTTGTCTATTTTAATATTTCTTGCAGTGTATCTCTTCTGCTATATCTCTCCTTTCATTTCAATAAAAAAAAGTCCTTTTTCGCATTTAATGCATGAGCACACGTGTTGCTCCTTTCTTAGCCAATTTTTAAAAAAAGTTATAGACTCCGTCTTTTCATATCCTATGAAAGTTCGCCTTCATCCTTACGCTTATCTTGCTTGTCAATAATCAACTAACGTTTGAGAGATTTTTTCATCATTCTGATTATGTGGCTGTGATTTTTTTCAAGATGAGTATATTTTTCTCTTCTTCTTCTTTTACGCTTTATTCTCGAGAGAGAGAAAAGCAAAGGAAGAAATAGAAATTCTTATCTGCTAATCAATTTTTCAAGTCTTGTTTCTTTTTCAAATCGAATGATCTATTTCTTTTTTAGCCCCTTTTTTTATTTTCGTAATTTTTGACAATTAACCCCATGATTTCGGTGTAGTATCTTCTTCCTCTTCTCTCTTATCTTTACCCTCTAGGATAACTCAAATAAAAGACATTAAGGGTATCTTGAACCATTTTGGGTTCGAAGGTTATGAGGCAAGGGGTCCAAAGTTTCACGATCGCATTCACAGTCCCCTTGATGGGTTTATCTCTTTCATCCTTGAGCATATACGGTGTGGGCTTTATCTCCCCTTAAGTCCAGTTCTTCGTGAATGGCAAGCCGCTATTGATCTTGCTTCTATCCAACTTGCCCCCTTTCTTGTTCTCTTGTTATTACTACTTCTATTCTTCATGCAGAGAACGACTCCCATCTTTCTTGTGGGGAACTCCAATTTTTGTTTGATATTCACAAAAGTCCTTTCAGTAGGAACGTTGGGTTCTATTATGCCTAAGCTAGAAAATCAATTCTTGAATCTGTTCCTCGTAAAACCCAAAGATGGATTGATCAGTACTTCTTCATTTCAAACTATGATAACTTTCCTTCTTCCTTTCGTCCACACCCTGATCGACTTGTCTTTTTTGCTCATGATGTTGAGTCATATGAGTCCTGTAGGGACCACATCTTGGGTTTAGAAGAAAAGGAAAGAAAAATGTAAGCACTTTTCACTAATTCGATGCTGCGAAAGCATGGATTTCTACACCCACACCACAATCTTTCTCATTCCATTTTTATATTTTCCTCGATTTCGGATGAACCTAAGGGTATAACTTGCTAAAATAGATTAAAAGATTATTACTTAATGCTTCTAACCTTCGTGAGGACTTTTTACTGACCTCGGTATTCCCTCTCTTTTTTTACAAGTGAAATGGCTAGTAATCTTTCTTCTATGTTTCTTGACCCTAAGAAGCTGGCGGCGGTGAAGAAGAAAGGCCAGAAGAGGAAAACTGACGGAGGCAAGGCTTATGTTCAACCCACAAAGAAGCCTATTGTGGTGCCTCCCTCTCCTTCTCCAAAAGCACTTCCTATTGTGTCTCTCCGGTCTCTCTAAGGCCCTCACACTCGATACCTGCCCCAACCTGAAGGTGATGTTACTGACCTCACTGAGAGGTTGGCAAGGGTTGCTCTGGATAACCTATCTAGCATTGCCTCATCTTCCTTTTTCTCTTCTTTCCCTTTAACATCCAGAGCTCTCCTCTTCTGAGCTGATGGCTGAAATAGAGAAGTCCTGGACTTATGTAAGTGTTTTTCTTTCCTTCTACATTAATAGTGGCTTACCTAATTACTCCAAACTAATCTGTAATATGCTCGGTCTAACCCGAGCATTATAGAAAAATAATGCCCGGGTCAGTTTGGTAAAACCAGCGTGAGAAACTCAAATCACAAGGAATTTTGTTTATTATAGCTTGTAAAATCCTTTAAATTCAAAGGTATTTTGTAAGACCACGCTGCACATAAACATGGACGGGTTTTTCCCTTACAATAACCAAAACTCATTATATAAAAAAATCCCGTGATATTATAATAATGTCTAAGGGTGAAAATAATAATAATCAAGTAGGTGTGATGCTCATGAGTGTACATCACAATAATACCAGGTATATAATCGAAAACCGATAAGGCTTATTCACTAATTGTGTAGGATTTCCATGGATGTGTACTCAGTACTTCAAGAAATGGTCCTCCTGCACAAGGATTAGAGATATCCTTCCGAAGCAGCATACATCCCTATTGGTGTACCATAGGAAAAACATAGCTGGTCTCGCTAAGACCGAGTGCATAGCTCCACGCATGCATAACAACTGTAGGTAACATCTAGGTGGAGCTGACTACACCCTATGAGTTTACCAACCCTACTAGCCATGCCTCCTATCTTTGGTTTTAGTCATTATCTCTAATGAGGCTACGTCCGACGTTCCAGCTCACGCACTGCCAACAAAATAGATCATGGAATCCCACATGGATTCCAATACCCTAACGAGTTTTGGAATCACAGATGGATTCCAACATCTCAATATATTACAAAACTCCTCCATAGAACCATATACGGTTTCATAGTGGTTACGGTTTTGAGTTATCTCTTATGAGTACACTCTTCCGCTTCCCCGGCGCTTCAAAAACCAATCGTCGATTTTCTAAAGTGATCAATATCGGTTCTTTAGGAAATAATTAGATAATACATAAGAGTGGGGATCACCTCCTAACCATTTAAGTGGACGGATCTCCTTATCGTTTGTCCTAGAAGAACAAAACAAGTTTATACGTACAGTATAGCACCACCGACGTTAAATGTACCATATAATTGCCGTGTTTCTCCTAAATATTTTCAAAGTTAAAATTCTTCAGTGTTAAGTAGGGAATATTTCTGTACCACAAAAATTAAGAAGGATTACATATTTAGGCCAAGATTTGATAATCTGTTATTTAACTATCAACTAAACAAACATTCCAAACAGAGATTACATTTCTCATAGGAATCACTAAGCCTTTTAGATTATTTTGGAGAGAAATGTGTGATCCTCTAAAATAGAGGAGAGCACACATGTGTGTGTGTGTATCATTAAAACAAAGGTGCTACCAACATGTCTGGCATGTAACTAATCATAATACAAATAACAACGATAAGGAGTCGGGTACAACTAGAATGAGCTTCGGCAAGGCCACCGGCCATTACACCTCAATATCGAGCTCCGACAAGGCCACCGCTCGGTACTGAGGTGTTAGAAGTACCCAAAAAACCCATGAAGCAACTCGAAGCGGATAATACCAATAGACAGCTCCAACTGAAAAGGAAAACACCTCACTGCAAACTCGAAAAATCCAGAAAGAACGTCTCGCTGCAAAAGCGGAAGATCTAGAATGAAGTACATTACTCTAAAGATTCGGAAGAACTATAAAGAACGCCTCACTGCAAATACGAATGATCCAGCATGAAGAATGCCACCCTGTAGATGTAGAAGAACTGGAAAGAACTCCTCACTACAAAGGCGAAAGGCCCAGAATGAACGTCTCACTATAATCCTGTCAACCGCAATCCTGAGAACCTGCAAATAGTAATCTAGCACTATTTCTGACCAAAACCTGTATCTGAAAATGGAACTAAAGAAAATTATAAGAATAATACATATATATGTATATAAATGAAATTTATATACATATGTATGTATTAATAAAGAAAAGTAAAAATACTAAAACAAAAATATAAGACGGAAAAAAAACAACAATTAGAAATAGACTAAAAAGAAACCAAGTTCATGATGCAACATATTAACCAACACTAAAGATGTAAAAAAGATATATCAAAATACAAAAGGTAAAAAGTTAAAAACCTATAAACTAAAACAAATAAAAAATATCCTTATACTCCTTTAATCAAAAGGACATTATGATAATCAGTAAAATCGTCACTCAAATTAGAAAAAATGTTAATGTTATACTTATTAATATTAAAAATATTGTTTTTATGTTTAAACAACTTAATATTATTACTAACCTTATTAAGATATTCTTTGAAATGAATATTTTTAGCTAATCTATATTTAGAATTTGAGATCCAATTAAGACAAAATGATGATATTATAAAAATTAATTTATTAAAATGACTATTATTATTATTAAAAAGTCTCTGATTTTTCCCAAACCAAATATACCAACAAATTATAGTGAATATAGTATCAAGTAAAATTCTATTTTCCTTGTTAAACTTAAATCTAAAATTATTCCAAAAATAGTCACAATCAATAACTATAGTTGTAAGACTAAAGTTAAAGATTTTGAGAGTATTATTCAAAATGTAATAAGCATCCATGCAATCATAATACACATGCTTAATATCTTCAAAATGCAAATTAAGAAAAGAACATTTATTATTAAATTGCATATTTTTTCTTTTTAAACATTCAATAGTGTTTAGTTTTCAATGCATGATTAGCCACATATGAATTTTAGATTTAGGAGGAGAATTAGTTTTCCAAATAAGTATATTCACAAACTATTTCTTTCAAAAATACTTGAAAACGTTTAAAAATAGATATGGAAAACACCATTCAGTATCAATCATGGATCGCAGTTTACTCAATGGTTACGCCGCCATCCCAGCAAATCCATAGTAAAATGTAGGCAATCCTTGCCCCTCGAGTTACGCCATGAAAATCAACCATTTCTTTTCAAATCTCTTTATTTTATAAATATCTCCAAATCTATTTATAAACTTCTTTAAAAATCTCCATCTATTTATAAAACATTCTTTGTAATTTTCCAAGTTTAAGTTTAGAAAAATACTCTTTTATAAATCTTAAATCAGTTATAAGATTTCCCTTTATGTCTCTAAAACTCATTTATAAATCTCCTTTCATAAATCATTAAAATCCAACTTCTTTTACCAATTCCAAATCTCTTTTGAATTTATAAACCCTTTTTAGAAATTCTTTTGTTTAAATAAAACCCTTTTCAAAATCTTTCATTTAAGAAACCTTTATAACAATCTTTTCATTCTAAACGATTACCTTTAAAATAAATGGTATATTATTTTTAACCCTCTTGTTATAACACCATTTATTATCCAAAACCCCTTTGATAAAACAAGTCCATCATCTAACACTTGTCAAATAGCAAATTACCCTTTAGAAACCCTTTTTACTTAACTATCTTTAAACCTCATTTAAAACAATAATTTAGAGCAACACTAATAATATATTAAATTAACTTTAACCATTGATATATTAACTTTATAATATAATAAAGTAATCAGTTTTAAATAAAATTTAACTTATAAATAATAATTAACTTTGAAATCAATTTGTTATAAAAATAACTTTAATTAAGTAATTAATAAGTTTTAAACAAGTAATTACAATATAATTAAACATTTTTAAAACAATAACTAAATAAGTTGGAAAAATATTCTTAAATAAATTTATGAAATACTTTAAAGAATTGTAAATAATTAAACTTTTATTATCATTAAAACAACAATCAATTATCCTTTAAAACATTATAATAAATAATAATTATCTTTAAAGTCTTATTAATAATTTATAATTAATAATAATTTTCTTTAAATAGCTTTAGTAAATAATTAACCGTTAAGATTAGAAAGAGGCTTAACATCTCCAATGGTACTTAATTAAGTCACCATTAATTCCATTAATATCCAAGTCATTATTCAGATGTTCACATAACATCACATATGTAAATTCAACTCATAATTAACAATTGATTATGAATACAACACGTATCCAATACTAACCAATTGGAATGTAATTAAGTGTCTATGCTAATGTAACAGCAGAACGAGTTTATTTCTGCTAAATATATGTCCAAATTTAACATATCAAGTTAATAATAGCAGAATAGGGATTTATTCTGCTAAACAGGTGTTTAATTAATTCATTTAGCGGAATAGGATTTTATTCCGCTAAAAAAAGGCCAATTACCATATTCAATCTAATTTAACTCAACAGTAATGTATTTAGCAAAATAAACATCAATAAGGTATATAAATTTAAACGACGTTATTAATTAAATATAACATAGTTTAAATTCAGTCCATTTAAATATGTCATAAATTTATGCACTATCAAATCTATCAATGGGTTACACCATAAAGTTATACTCGTCAATACGAGTACAACGCAAAAATCAACTGGTCAAACGGATTTAATGTGAACCCGATATAGCATGTTAAAGTATACTAACTTATTATTTATATTAAAACCAATTTAAAAGGTTTAATTTTCTCACTCAAATTCACCAAGCCCAAAAAAATGCAGCCTACACACCAAAGCAAACCCGCTTCTCCCCTTTCTCTCTTCTCCTCCTTTTACAACCTGAAGCCATTTGGACGGCCATGCACGTACACGTGCACATCACCTCCGACCATCCAATCAACAACCCAAAACCTCTAACATACTCGCCTTCACTAGCTCATCACAGTCGCACCCTCATCACCCATAACGGCCCACCCATAAAAATTTCAACCATGAGACCTATTCCAATTTTGAGCTACAGGTTCCGTTCAAACACCAATCACCGCCACTACGACTTACCACTGCCCCTGCCGCCAACACCACCGAGGCCCCTACCTCTGGCACCACCTCTTGGCCAAACGCGACCAGGTCCGGTCGCTCCACCTCGCCGTTGTCATCACACAATGAGCACCCATCAAAACAACCCTTTAAACCCCAAACCAAGCAATTCATAATGCTCCAAAACTCTAATCAAAAATCAGCCATGGTCATCCCCTCCGCCTTATCCCCAGGCTCCTCTCTGCCACCTCCGCTACCCCCCACGGTCACCGGTTTGTTGGAAATTAATTTTTGAACAAAAACCGATCAACTCCTCCTCCTCGATGATTCACAACACTAAAAATCACCAAATGACCTAAAAAAATCATGATTCGATGATACGGTCACGTCCATATCCTTTGTTTGCCTATCCATGATCGTCGAAGACGGTCGTTTTTTCGACTACTTACTGTTATGCATATCTCTAAAATTACTCGATAAAAACCCATGAAACTATTTTTAGAATAAATTAGATTCAATGACGAACAACTTTGTATTTAAGAGTTTTACCTGATATCGAATGGTTTGAGAGAAATTTATTTTTGAAGCAAGAGAAGGATTGGATTTGCATTGTCAGGCAAAAGTGAAATCAAGAAGAAGAAGACTATGCTACTCTCTGCATATATATATAACCCGTAAGCATGATTTTTAGACCAAAAGTCACAATCAAAGCCAAATCAAGGTGGAAAAAGGTGGCTGGTAGGGCGGAAGGGAAGACAAAGAGGACAATGGGCGGCTGATTTGAAGATATTGTATGTGCTATTGGAAATTGATGCTGTGAATTGGGTTTGTTTTGATTTGAAAAGATTTTGGTACCCCGCCTTACTATCCTGCATCACTTACATGCCGCGAACAACAAAAAATAAATTACAATAGCATATAGAAATGTGACGGGATCACAAAACAATGATAAAACACACTGGTTATCAAGTTCTATTAATTTCTAAAATACCAACGTTCGATGTAAAATACGTCAAATGGAAATTCAATTATTTTTCAAATTAAAAATTATGGAAAAATACTATAAATTAAATTAAAATACGTCATCAAAAATCGAGTATTTATTTGAACAAATTTTTTTTAAATTCAATTCCAAATATTTGAATAAATTAAATATTCAAATTCAAAGACTCAAAAATACGGGTCGTTACACTTGACAACTGAAGCTCAGAAGAAGTGGGAAGGCGCTTAGGACATCGCCCTTGCCCACATTACCAAAATAACATTGGACCTTACCTTTTGAGAATGCCAAAGCTGTTTCCACGAAAGCCAAGGTTGAGGAAAATTTCAAGGCGTATCGAGACAAAGCTAAAAGGGAGGCTAAAGTTGCAGGTCAGGCTTTGGAGTTGAAGGATCGTGACTTGGAGAAGAAAGAGAAGGCTCTGAAGGATTCCTAAGAAGACCTTGAGTGGATTACTTGTTGCGTGCTTTACTGGTTTTACGCTTAAGTTCAGCATTAGTTTTCCAATGAGGTTGATATTTGCTTCCTGGGTGATCCTGCTAGCATCGATGCTGCGTTAGGCTATTGTAGAGCTAAATGGGACTAAAAACTTGCTGTGGAGGATGCCTCCTCTTTTGGTTCTTTGCATCCTAGTAGGAATGCAGCATATAAACAAGTTGAGGTGTCTAAGGAAGTTGAGATCACCTTGACCCCTCACGATCATGTAATTACCGAACTTTTTTGTGCATGATCTTAGACTCTTTCATCATGTAATACAAATTGGCATGTTACTTAGTTTTGTTGTGGTTGATTTCTTTTGTTGTTAACCCATTTCATTTCTATCCTATAAATAACCATGTCGCCTTTGTTGCTTTTCTTTATAGTCTTTTGAGAAATTTTATTTGCTAAACTGCTGAAGGAAAGCGTGGATAGACTTCAAACTCAAACCATAGATCATTTTGGTCTTAGTGAAGAAGTAATTCATAAGCATGAAGAAGAGTTAGATGAGTTATTTACGCAACTTAAAGAGGAAACCCAAGGGTTGCACTCCAAGATTGATCAAATAATCAAAGAAAAGGAGGCTCTCGGTGATTTTGTACTACATCGTTGGCAGTATACTTTTGTAAGAGGCTCTTTCCCACCCGATAACCCTCACTTTGAGTGCTTTAGGCATATGCTTAGACATTTATGTCAGGATTGAGTGTTGCTTATTATTGTCATTTTTTTATATGGATTCATTGGGCTTATCGTATAATGACGCTCTTAATAATATATGTCTTAATTTAATTTTAGCCTTGTATGTTTTGATTTTCTTGAAATCATCTTTTAATTACTACCCACTAGGTCAGTTCTTATGAGTTTCCATCTGAGTTCATCGGAACCTTTGACTCCAACGTACCCTTGGTCCCTATCATGCATGGCTCGGATGACACTAGTGTACCCGATTTTGAGGTTGCAACCACGACTCCTACTATGGCCTTGGAAGAGGAGAACATCAGTTTGATGCTCACTAACGAAAGGCTTGAGAAGGAATCAAAGGAAGCCCTTTTGGAACTTAAGTACGCAAAAAATGCACTGGATTGTCAATATCAACATAATATTAAGTTGTATGCAGGGGTTGAGGCTATCGAATCAAAATTGAATGAACCACAGCAATCCTTTAAAGAAGGTGAAGCACTTTATGGGGTTGTCTATGAGACAAAGATAACAAAACTAAATAAAACTATAGTGGATATGTTTGCTTAAATTGCCCACCAAATTGAAGATAAGGAAGGTACCGACGTAGGAAAATTGATGGAGGGGTCCGGTTCAGATGTGCCTCCTGCTCGCCTATGGATATGGATCCTTCTTTAGTATATGAATGGAAAACGAAAGTGGAACTTTGATTTTAGGGAAAACTTATAGAGATGAAAGCTTATTCCAAGCAGCAAATGGAGCAATAGAGGCCGACGGTGCTTCCTCACTTGTGGAGGAAAGGGTGGAGGGCAGATGCTCTCAAATACTTTGGTGGCTTTTTTAGGAATACAAAGATGACTAGGGCTGAAGTGATTATATTTTAGAGAAGACTATTGTGGAGGCCATGTTCAAGATCTATGATCTTGAAGACTTACTATGGAAAGCACAAGTTGCTCCTATCATCATAAGAGCACCTACAATTGTTCTTGAGTAGGATCGTATTGCTGCCCTTGTAAAGAAACTAAACAAGGAGAAGGTTAAAGGATAGATGGGACAAATCACCTTACAGCGCTCCATGGACGTTATTTTCGAATTTTACCCTACTCTTGACTTAACCTTTCTTTGTAACAAAGAAGGATTTGTGGTGCCTCGAGGCCCCCACTAGACTAGTGGGCAAGTGCTAATTATGATCCTAGAAAAACCTCTCGCCCTAGGATGGAACAGCCTTTGGCCACTATATAATGCGTTGTGTTCTCTTTTGAGTTGTAAAAATAATAATAAAACTTTGTAAAGGCATTGTGTAAACCGAACTCTTTTGTGAAATAGTATAAATACTTTGTGAGTTTTGATTTTGATCGAACCTTCCTTTGAATTTTTCTTTGTTTGAGCTTGTTTGATTTTCAGCTCACTCCTATTGGTCAAGATCTGGAGGTAGTTGACTTGAAAGAAGATGATCCTTTTACATCCTTAGTTCCTAATGTGGTGTTAAAGCCTGGTGTTGATCCTCGTGTTGTTCTCCAGTGGACGGAGTTGGAGCAAGACTTGAAGGATTATCACAAGGCCAAGTTCCGTGAATTACTGAATCATTACAAACGGGGCTTAGTTCCGACTTCTCGGGCCATTGGTGGTTATGATCAATGTTCTTTGTTAGGATACCGCGGATCACATTGCTATGTGAGAATTGTAATCGATGATTCTTTTGAAGATGAATTGGAACCACAGCTTATTCCACTAAAAACTAAAGTTTTTTGGATTCAACTTTTGATGTAATTACGGGTAATGCTAATTTTATCTTTACTTGCAACGGGTATGCAAATGTGAAGAATTACATAGACATGAGTTGATTTCAGTAAATATTAGTAAATCTCAGTTTTTAGCATTTACTTGATAAACTTTATGTTGTTTTTGGAATTGTACTTGGTTTGTAGGTTGTTTTGCATTCCACGCATTGTTTTTTCTTTCCATTTTTGCTTAGTCCCTTGCATGATTCATGTTTCTTGAACTGGTCTATTTGACATGCAAGTTTTGCTGCATGCTTGGCATGACCTACCCTACTGTTTGGGGCCAGTTTCATGTTCATTCCCTAGGCATGGTCTGTCCCGCTATTTGGGGACGAACTGTATTTTGATTGTGAAGTCAGGTTATGAGTTTACAACCTTCTCAATTCATGCATATAGTTATTTGATACTAGTTCAGATTGTCTAATATCCTTATCCAGTGTAAGTGTTAAATATGTTAGATAAATTAACGCGGAGAGATTTTTATGCTGGTTTGGGCCGTCCAATATCCCTACGTCTAGTTTATTGTATTACTACTTTTCATAATAATTACAATGTTTGTTACATAAGTAACATAGATCATACAAAATAAGGACTGAGGTGCTTCGAGTTCCAAGTTCTTGGAATTAGATTTCCATCAGGTTTTCATAATCGGTATGCCTCATTAGCTAAAACTTCAGCTATAACTAACGGTCCTTCCCAATTTGGGCATAGAGCCTCATCTACTGGTTCTTTTGTGTTGGCCATTACTCCTTAAAGTATCATATATCCCTTATAGAAGTTCCTTTCCCTGAGCCTAGCATTGTAACATTTTGCCATCCACTGTTGGTATGCAACGGATATGATTGATGCCTCGTCACTTTTTTCTTGAATGAGATTGAGGGCATTTTTCTTTAGGTTCCTATTCTTCTCGGTTGTGTATGATATTCTTCTATATGATGGGACCTCCACTTCGATGGGAAGCATGGATTTGTATCCATAGGGTAAGGAAAATGGGGTATGACCGGTTGGGGATCTACTTGAGGTCCTATAAGCCCATATTACCAAAGACAATTCCTCTGCTCACTTCCCCTTTGCTTTTTGTAGTCCTTTCTTGAGTAACTTCTTGATAGTTTTATTTGCCTCTTCAACCTGCCCATTTGCTTGTGGGTATGCGACGGAGGAGAAACTTTTAATTATGTCATTCCTTTTGCAGAGCTCTGTAAATTCCTTGCTTTCAAACTGAGTTCTATTATTGAAAATTATTTTATGGGGGGTACCGAACCTAGTGATTATGTTCATACCATAAAGGTGTTTATCTTCTTCGCGGCGATCATAGCTATGGGTTCTACCTCTACCTATTTGGTGAAGTAGTCCATCGCCACTATAGCGTACTTTGCTCCCCTTTTTATATAGGTAGTTGTCCTATTAGATCCATGCCCCATATGTCAAATGACCATGGACTAGCTAGGGGGATGAGCTCATAGGATGAATGTCTAGGGATACTTGCAAACTTTTGACATTTGTAACATTTCCTCACAAATTGCCTCGCATCCTAAAGTATTATGGGCTAGTAGTAACCATGCCTCAGTACCTATTTTGCTAATTTGGCTCCCTTAGAGTGGTCCCCGTACTACCCTTCATGTACGTCTCTCATGATTTATATCCCTTCTTCTTTGGAAACACATCAAAGATAAGGGAGTACTCTCTCTTGTATAATATGCCATTAAAGAATGAGTAGTATAGAGCCCGATACCTTATCTTTCTAGCTTCATTTCTATTTTGGGGGTAGAATTCAGTTTAACAAGAATTGTTTGATAGGGGCCATCCAAGTGTCATCTTTAAATTGCTGAAGCATGGGCTCAATTGGGGATTGCCTTCGACATTCCTCTATTTCATGGACTTGGGCCCCTTCAATCATTTTTCGTTAAACCCAGGTTAGGACCAGTATTTGGTTAGCTTCCATGATGCTTGACTTTGCTTGATGTCCTATCGGAACAGCTTTCATTTCATTTGCCACTTTGTGCTTGTAAGATTAGCTAATGAATCGGCAAAAGAGTTGTCCCTACGTGGGACTTTCTCTATGCCAAACTATTCAAACTGCTCTAATAATTTCTTAGAAAGTTGCATCTATTTAGATAGAGTTGGCTCCTTTCCTTGGTAATTGCCCTGCACTTGATTTACAAATAATTGGGAATCACTGTAAATTTTAATATAGGTTACCTTCATTACCTGAGCCATTCTTAAGCCTGCGAGGAGAGCCTCATATTTTACCACATTGTTGGTTACCTTGAACCCATGCTGCACTTCCCCATATAGCTTCTGCTTATCTAAAGTAATCAGTATGTACCCATTTCCTGCCTCCTATTAATTTGAAGCTCCATCCATATATAGTTGCCAAATATAAAGGGTAGGTGCTTCTTCCTTTGGTTGGGGCTCGTTTGGCAATGTGCATTCCACGATGAAGTCTGCTGGCGCCTGACCTTTGTTTGCTTTTCTTAGGTAGCAAAACATATCATATTGGCTGAGCTCCATCGTTCATTTCATCAAATGGCCTAATGTCTCCGGGTTCTGGTATTTGCCTTAGTAGTTTATCTGTAAGGACTTTGATAGGATGTGCTTGGAAATAGGGACGCAGCTTTCTTGCTATGAGGAGCACGTTATAGGCTAGTTTTCGATGACTGAGTAATTTAGCTCCACTCTATTTGATGTGTGTTTAGTGTTTGATGATAACAAAATATATATCGAATTATAGATGTGTTTGCAGATACAGGAATAAATATTCAAGTTGAAGTAATAATACTATTGCACAGAATTTAACAAATTCAAACAATATTTTATTTCAATATAATATTTTATACAGTACAATGTTTTTAGCTCATACACTGAGTTCATACATTTCATGATTTCATACATACATTTCATAATTACAGTTTTGTCCTCACTACATCACTCATACACTCAGTCTTCTGCACATCTGCGTCTATCTGCATTGTCCAGCTCCAGTATTTGTCCTGTCTCCTGTGTACCTGTATAATTAACATCTACAGCAGTAATCTGAAAAGAAACAAATTTTAATTTGCAAAAATATAGAATTTGTTCTTATAGTTGTCTCAGATATATGGGTTATCATCATCATCTTTGATTGTGTAATATCTGTACATATCAGTATTCATATCAGGGACATGTAATTATGAGTGGCTGTAGTACACACGTGTGCACTGCCTCGCCAACTCGTGTGCACAGTCAACAAAAACAAGGTCAAATCCAAATCAGATTCAACTCAAGTGCAAATGGTCTCGACCAAAATCAAAATGTACACATGAACTCAACAGCGCATGCATCAGAGACCAAAGGTGAAAAGTGAACAGAGTACAACAATGCACACAAAGACACCAATGAAATCAAGACCAGTGTGCAGTGACAACATACAGGAATCATGACAACATGACTCGAAGTACAGTGGACAAAAGTCAATGTAAATACACATCAGTACAACATGCATGAAGCTACCAGACTAGATGAATACAACAAGCTCCAGATGGTGTACAAGTGGTGCACATGAACAAACAAACTCAAGTCTGCAACTCAAGACCAGTTCAGGTATGAAGAAAAGCAACTGCAACAATGCAAATAAGGATGAACTCAAATGCATACAACAACTCAAAGTACAAAAGTGATGATCATCATTCATGGACAGTGCAATATAACTGAATACAAAACAGTTTCAAGAATGTAGTGCACTACAGTAGCTCAAGGTCAAGGAAGCAAAACTCAAACCAGAATAACAAGTTCAAATGTCAACAGCACTACACTAGCTCATCATCACAGTGCACACATGCATCGTGAGACCAGACTCAAGTGAAACCAACGGGAATGGTATCAAGTACAAATGCAACAGGAAAACAAGATCATCAATGCACATATAACAGTGAAGCTATCAAAATGAAACCATGATCAAGTGAACACATGCACATCAATCCAGAAATCAAGAACCAAGCATGTATGGGCAGTAAGCACATGAACTAGACTACATGAAGATGCAACTTAAAATGACATAGCAATGAACTCAAGTCACAGGTGATACCAGACTACACTAATGCATATCCAAGTCAAGCTATAGTCAAAACAGTGGCTAGAAAACATGCCTCAATGAAACTGCGTGTTGAAGACAAGATGATGAACTATGTTCAAGTCTACAACAGTATTACATATATATATATATATATATATATATATATATATATATATATACAGCAGTGAAGCCAAAGCAAACAGAGGAATCAATATGGCAATACAGCTATGCAGTGATGACATGAACAAGACTCTAGAGCTACCAGATAAAAATGAAGCATGAATGCTACTGAATGCATCAGTGGGTAAAGAGCTCGATCACAAAAAAAAAATGGTCAGAGAAGATGACCAGAAACAGTGAACAAGTCAGAGACGAAGTAAAGCAATATCATAATCAATTCAAGTCGAAGCCGAGAGGAACAGGAAGCCAGAAAACCAAAGAATATCACAAAATCAAAACTGTGTGTTTTAATCAAGAGTTAACAAATTAAGAGAGTCAAAGTCAAAATTAAATTAGGAAAGTTTTGACTGTATCGATCAAGAAAAAGGATCGAACGTCACAAAATTAAAGCCGTGGATTCAAAGTAATTTCTCAAAATATCACCGCAATAAAAAGGGAAAGTTTTAATAGCGTGGAGATCATGAAAATTAAATTAGGCAAGTATTAGGGTTTTGAAAATCCTATATAAACACTCTCGATATCATCATTGACAGCGGGGGATGCAGAGAAAAGAAAAACCCAAATCATCATTGACAGAGAGCAAGCAAGAGTAATCAATTCAAGCAATTAAAGAAATCTCAGAGCAGAAATCACATACCGAAGCCGAGCAACGAACGATGAAGTCATAGCAATCGAAGCCAGCTTCTAAGAGAGATATCGATTGTCAGTGCAAGGCGACCATCAATTGATAAACACAAATCGAGTCGAAGCCCTAATTCAAAGCAACAAAGCATCGAGCCGTAGCCCTAATTTCTGAATTCCAGAAGAGCAATCGAAGTCGCCATTATCACAAGCAAAAGAAGCGGGCCGATAATATTATAAGGGGCCGGCCTTATTAAAATTATTAAGGCTTTAGTTTTTAATTCTCTAGTTTTATTTTGGGTCAGGTTAATTTTAGGGCAAAATTGATTTAAAGTTCTCAATTTAAAATTTGCCCTTGTTTTTCTTATTTTCTGTTTTAAAATTTGTAATCAAGTCAGGGTAAATCACCACCTAGGGTTTAGGTAGTATCAGATTGTCTAGTTAGAATTAGTTCAGTTAGCAGGGTGTGCGAGTTTACAAAACTCTATAGGCGGTAGCAGGGTGTGCGAGTCTGTGAGAGTGTTTGTAAGCGTGATACTGTTTAATTCTAATAGAAATCTGGGAATGCAGGAGTAGGCAGGGGTTGCCGAAGTTGGGTAAATTTTGTGTGTGATTTACTTTTCAGCATATTTATTTATCTACAGTTTGATTACGTGTTTAATTCGAGAAAATTTACTATAACCCTATTCATCCCCCCCCCTCTAGGGTTAATCTAGATCCTACAAGTGGTATCAGAGCCTGGTATTTTTTTTACTTTAACTCTAGAGTCATGAATCCACCAAATAATGCTTTTTCTGAGGGGCAATCTATTACTAGGCCACCAATGTTTAATGGGAATGATTATGCGTATTGGAAGGTTAGGATGGGTATTTATCTTAGTTCTGTTGATTATGATGTTTGGGATATTATTGAATCTGGCTATAAATCTCCCACTATAACTGTTAGTGATACTGAGATTCCTAAACCAAAGGATAGGTGGGATGCTAACGATAAGAAATTAAAAACTACAAATGCTAAAGCTATGAATGCTTTGATCTGTACTCTTGATAAGACTGAATTTAATAGAATTTCTCATTGTAAAACAGCACAGGAAATTTAGCATACCTTGGAGGTGACACACGAAGGAACTTCTCAAGTCAAGGAGTCTCGTTTAGCCCTGTTCAGCAATGAATACGAGAACTTCGTGATGGACAAAGGCGAGAGCATAAAGGATATGTTTGGACGCTTCTCAACCTTAGTGTACAATGCTAGAGCGCTTGGGAAGGTATTCACTGAGGTAGAGATAGTAAGGAAGATTCTACGAGTCTTACCGATGAACTTTGAGGCAAAAGTCACAGCAATACAAGAATCGAAAGATCTGAGTAAACTGAGCATGGAAGATTTGATCGGCAACTTAATGACATATGAGCTTGAGCTAAAAGCAAAAGAGGAACGCAACAACTCCGAATCAAAGAAGAAGACGATTGCCTTAAAGAGCAAAGAAGAGAGCGATGAAGAAGAAGAAGATCCAATTGAAGAGCTTGCAATGGCTGTCAATAATCTTAGAAAATTGTTGAGATTCAGGCCACGCAAGAAGAAAACGAGTGGTAATAGGTCAAAAGATTCTGACAATTCCAATAATGAATTGACCTGCTTTAACTGCAAGAAGCCTGGCCACTTCCAACAAAATTGCCCACTTCTCAAAAACAAC
The DNA here is from genome assembly GCA_030737815.1 of Allium fistulosum. NCBI lineage: Eukaryota > Viridiplantae > Streptophyta > Magnoliopsida > Asparagales > Amaryllidaceae > Allium > Allium fistulosum. The sequence continues at coordinate 168,221,468 of CM060904.1, read as the reverse complement.
AAAGGAAAGAAAAAGAAGAAGAAGGCCTTTGCAGCAACTTGGGATGATGAAGAAGGAGAGGAAGTTTCGAATGATAGCTCAGAGGAGGCTAACTTGGGTCTTATGGCAAAATCAGATTCAGAAGCAAGCTCAGAGGAATCTAGTGAGGTAGGTGACTATTCTAATAAAGATCTTGTTTTTATGTGCCTTGATCTTACTAAAACAGTTGATGCTCTTGAATCTAAAATTGAAAAGCTGAAATCTGATAGAAAAGTACTTGCCCATGAAAATTTTAGGTTAGAAACTGAACTTGAAAATATTCAAAACCTAGACTGTAAAAAATGTAAAATTTTAGATTCAGAATTATCAAAACTGAAGAATAGCTTTGAGAATCTTGAAAAAGAAAACTTGAATCTTAGGGAAACAATTGACACTAGGAAAAAGGATTTCATAAATAGATGCACCTCACTTGTGACTGAAAACACAACACTAAAAACCAAAGTCCAAAATCTTGAGAAATCACTGAATAACTTTTCAAGAGGAGAAAAATCGTTCAACATGTTATTGGGAAATCAACTTTTTGCTAACAACAGAAAAGGACTAGGCTTTGGGAAAACACAAATTGAGGATAGTGCAAAAGGTAAGAGTGTCTTTACTAGAAGTGAAATAATTGAACAACGTGTTGAAAATTGTAGTCATAGGAACAAGAGCACGAAATTTATAAAAGTTTGGGTTCCTAAGAATTCTATAAACAAATTTCATGTCTATTGGAACAAGAATGAAAGGACAAAACAAGTTTGGGTGCCAAAAGGAACATATATTAATAGTTTTGGGTCTACTCAAACATATTCATCAAATTATTCTGCCACTAACAACCATGGACCTATAAAAACAAATAGGTCACAAAAATCTTTTACCATGTAGGTGTGGTGTTAGGCTAAGGAACAACATTAGTGTTATCTGGATTCTGGCTGTTCCAGACATACAACGAGCGACAAATCAACGTTCCTTAGCCTAGTATAAAGGTGACAGATTCACAATGGGCAAACAACGAAAGAGTATCGTACAAGTAAGACAGGTAATTGTATAACGATAGATAAAGTATGAAAATCTGCACCATAATCTGAATTAAATCAGCCAGTTATGTGAAATGATTGATGATGTTAATTCTGATTTTTTACCAATCATCTTTAAATAGAATTATTCAAAGTAATTATGATGGTTGACAGATTCTAACTTACTTGATATGATCTTACATGACTTGTTCTTATCTATGACTTTGATTTGTGCTTAAAAGTTTGACCAATCATTTTTTTCATCATTGAATTTAATTTGTTTGGTCAAATTATGATGTTGATTGATTACTGATTACTCATGCTATAAAAAGGATTTTTAGAAATTGTTGAAACTGTTGGAACTTTATTGGTGAAACTTCAAGAAATTTTTTTAATGACTGCTGATCCTACGGTTTCTAAATCTGACACTATGATATTAGTTTGATGGTTAACACGACTTCAATTTAAAATCATTTCGTTTAAAAGTTGTTGAAAATATTTCTAAGATTGAATTCTGTTGAAATGGCTCTTAATGATGAAAGTTGGGTTTTAGCAATGCAAGATGAAACATTTGTTTCAGTTGCTAGGTTAGAAGCCATTAGGATTTTACTAAGTTTTGCATGTTATAAAGGTTTCAAACTTAAACAAATGGATGTAAAGAGTGACTTTCTAAATGATGATTTGAAAGAAGAAGTTTTTGTTGAACAACCCCCTGGTTTTGAAAATCACGATTTTCCAAATCATGTGTATAGGCTAGAAAAAGTATTATATGGTCTTAAGCAAGCTCCTAGAGCTTGGTATGACTGTCTTTGTACATATCTTTTGGAAAACGGCTTTAAAAAGGGAAGTACTGACACGACACTGTTTCTATTGCATAAAGGAAGTGATTTCTTGATTGTTCAGATTTATGTGGATGATATTATTTATGGTGCTACTAATGAACTCTTGTGTGAGAAATTTGAACAAGTCATGCAGGCTAAATTCAAGATGAGCTTGGTTGGAGAATTGAAATATTTTCTTGGATTTCAAATCAAGCAAAGCAGTGATGGTATTTTTATCCAAGTATGTGTTGGAACTGCTGAAGAAATTTGGAGTTGAGAACTCTAAACCAATGAAAACTCCTATGAGCCCATCGACAAAGTTGGATAAAGACGAGAAAGGAGTTGCTGTTGATCAGAAGAGATATCGAGGGATAATCGGTTCACTTCTCTATCTTACTGCTTCTAGACCTGATATTATGTTTTATGTGTGTTTGTGTGCACGTTTTCAATCTAACCCTAAAGAATCTCATCTGAAAGCCATTAAACGAATTTTAAGATATCTTTCACACACACACAAATTTGGACTATGGTATCCTTCTTGTGAAAATTTTGATTTAATTGGTTATTCTGATGCTGATTATGCGGGTTCATTGGTAGACAGGAAAAGCACTAGTGGGACATGTTTCATGCTAGGACATTCATTAGTGTCATGGTCAAGTCGAAAACAAAATTGTGTTGCATTATCCACCACTGAAGCAGAATATATTACATTAGGAAGTTGTTGTGATCAAATTTTATGGATGATGCAAACTCTTTCTGATTTTGGCTTAGTTTATAAACTAGTTCCATTAAAATGTGATAGTAAAAGTGCAATAGACTTGTCTAATAATCCTGTTCATCATTCACGCACAAAACACATTGATGTGAGACGCCACTTTCTTAGAGATCACATTACTAGGGAAGACATTTGCATTGAATTCATTTCAACTGAGGATCAACTTGCTGATATTTTCAAAAAACCCCTCAATGAAGACAGATTTTCCAGATTACGTTTGGATTTGGGGATTATGGAATTGACTAATCATTTTTCAATTTTTGGTTGAAATATTCTTGATATTTATTTTCAACTTCAATTTCTAGGATTCAAACCTGTTTTGGATATCATTCAAAGATTGATTCGAATATGGTATTCAGTAGTGGAAATATGTTTGTTCTATCTTAAGAAATTTCATAATATGATTAATTTGGTAACTTATTCCACGACCATTTCTATTTCTACCATCTTTCTATCATTCATAATGGTTTTGAAAAATGAGAAGAGTGAATTACTTTTTAAATTAAAAAGAAAAATAAAGAAATTTTTTTTAAAATATTTCTCATGCATCCATTCTCATTTAAAAGTCCTTATGGTTATGCATGGATGGATCATATGAATTTTAGTTTATCATCACTCCATTCTCATTTAAAAGTCCTTATGGTTATGCATGGATGGAGCTTGATAGCTAATGAGTAACTGCTAATCCCATTTAAAAGTCCTTATGGTTATGCGTGGTTAGTAAGTGCTTATTTTTGTGCTTAAATGTTCAAATTATTTTTAAAGAAAAAATAAAATAAAACATCTCTCTTCTCATTATATGAAAACCAAATCATCAATCCATTCTCTAAAATGTGGAAATTGTTATCTTGTTATGATATATTATGGTTTTTCTTGGGTTTACATTTGTTTTTCCTCTACTGTTCCATTATTTTTTTGTCAGTCTTTTGATGATAACAAAAGGGGGAGAAGAACGAGATTTTGATAAGGAAATAAGTATTTCTGGAATATTTTACCAAATTTGTTAAATGTTGTTAGTTAATTTTTCTATAGTTATTTTATTCTTCTGTAATTTCCTAAATCTTCTAAATAGGGAGTGGTCTTAGTTGTAGGGGAGTATTCGTGTAGGGGGAGCATTCATATAGGGGGAGCTAAAAATTTCATGCTCAAACACATTTACTAGAATTTCAAAATCTTTAATATATATGTTTGTCATCATCAAAAGGGGGAGATTGTTTGATGTGTGTTTAGTGTTTGATGATAACAAAATATATATCGAATTATAGATGTGTTTGCAGATACAGGAATAAATATTCATGTTGAAGTAATAATACTATTGCATAGAATTTAACAAATTCAAACAGTATTTTATTTCAATATAATATTTTATACAGTACAATGTTTTTAGCTCATACACTGAGTTCATACATTTCATGATTTCATACATACATTTCATAATTACAGTTTTGTCCTCACTACATCACTCTTACACTCAGTCTTCTGCACATCTGCGTCTATCTGCATTGTCCAGCTCCAGTATTTGTCCTGTCTCCTGTGTACCTGTATAATTAACATCTACAGCAGTAATCTGAAAAGAAACAAATTTTAATTTGCAAAAATATAGAATTTTTTCTTATAGTTGTCTCAGATATATGGGTTATCGTCATCATCTTTGATTGTGTAATATCTGTGCATATCAGTATTCATATCAGGGATAGGTAATTATGAGTGGCTGCAGTACACACGTATACACGTGTGCACTGCCTCGCCAACTCGTATGCACAGTCAACAAAAACAAGGTCAAATCCAAATCAGATTCAACTCAAGTGCAAATGGTCTCGACCAAAATCAAAATGTACACATGAACTCAACAGCGCATGCATCATAGACCAAAGGTGAAAAGTGAATATAGTACAACAATGCACACAAAGACACCAATGAAATCAAGACCAGTGTGCAGTGAAAACATACAGGAATCATGACAACATGACTCGAAGTACAGTGGACAAAAGTCAATGTAAATACACATCGGTACAGCATGCATGAAGCTTCCAGACTAGATGAATACAACAAGCTCCAGATGGTGTACAAGTGGTGCACATGAACAAACAAACTCAAGTCTGCAACTCAAGACCAGTTCAGGTATGAAGAAAAGCAACTGCAACAATGCAAATAAGGATGAGCTCAAATGCATACAACAACTCAAAGTACAAAAGTGATGATCATCATGCATGGACTGTGCAATATAACTGAATACAAAACAGTTTCAAGAATGTAGTGCACTACAGTAGCTCAAGGTCAAGGAAGCAAAACTCAAACCAAAATAACAAGTTCAAATGTCAACAAGCACTACACTAGCTCATCATCACAGTGCACACATACATCATGAGACCAGACTCAAGTGAAACCAACGGGAATGGTATCAAGTACAAATGCAACAGGAAAACAAGATCATCAATGCACATATAACAGTGAAGCTATCAAAATGAAACCATGATCAAGTGAACACATGCACATCAATCCAGAAATCAAGAACCAAGCATGTATAGGCAGTATGCACATGAACTAGACTACATGAAGATGCAACTTAAAATGACATAGCAATGAACTCAAGTCACAGGTGATACCAGACTACACTAATGCATATCCAAGTCAAGCTATAGTCAAAACAGTGGCTAGAAAACATGCCTCAATGAAACTGCGTGTTGAAGACAAGATGATGAACTATGTTCAAGTCTACAACAGTATTACATATATATATATATATACAGTAGTGAAGCCAAAGCAAACAGAGGAATCAATATGGCAACACAGCTATGCAGCGATGACATGAACAAGACTCTAGAGCTACCAGATAAAAATGAAGCATGAATGCTACTGAATGCATCAGTGGGTAAAGAGCTCGATCACAAAAAAAACAAATGGTCAGAGAAGATGACCAGAAACAGTGAACAAGTCAGAGACGAAGTAAAGCAATATCATAATCAATTCAAGTCGAAGCCGAGAGGAACAGGAAGCCAGAAAACCAAAGAATATCACAAAATCAAAACTGTGTGTTTTAATCAAGAGTTAACAAATTAAGAGAGTCAAAGTCAAAATTAAATTAGGAAAGTTTTGACTGTATCGATCAAGAAAAAGGATCGAACGTCACAAAATTAAGTAGTGGATTCAAAGTAATTTCTCAAAATATCACCGCAATAAAAAGGGAAAGTTTTAACAGCGTGGAGATCACGAAAATTAAATTAGGCAAGTATTAGGGTTTTGAAAACCCTATATAAACACTCCCGATATGATCATTGACAGCGGGGGAGGCAGAGAAAAGAAAAACCCAAATCATCATTGACAGAGAGCAAGCAAGAGTAATCAATTCAAGCAATTAAAGAAATCTCAGAGCAGAAATCACATACCGAAGCCGAGCAACGAACAATGAAGTCATAGCAATCGAAGCCAGCTTCTAAGAGAGATATCGATTGTCAGAGCAAGGCGACCATTAATTGATAAACACAAATCAAGTCGAAGCCCTAATTCAGAGCAACAAAGCATCGAGCCGTAGCCCTAATTTCTGAATTCCAGAAGAGCAATCGAAGTCGCCATTATCACAAGCAAAAGAAGCGGGCCGATAATATTATAAGGGGCCGGCCTTATTAAAATTATTAAGGCTTAATTTTTTAATTCTCTAGTTTTATTTTGGGTCGGGTTAATTTTAGGGAAAAATTGATTTAAAGTTCTCAATTTAAAATTTGCCCTTGTTTTTCTTATTTTCTGTTTTAAAATTTGTATCAAGTCAGGGTAAATCACCACCTAGGGTTTAGGTAGTGTCAGATTGTCTAGTTAGAATTAGTTCAGTTAGCAGGGTGTGCGAGTTTACAAAACTCTATAGGCGGTAGCAGGGTGTGCGAGTCTATGGGAGTGTTTGTAAGCGGGATACTGTTTAATTATAATAGAAATCTGGGAATGCAATAGTAGGCAGGGGTTGCCGAAGCTGGGTAAATTTTGTGTGTGATTTACTTTTTAGCATATTTATTTATCTGCAGTTTGATAACGTGCTTAATTCGAGAAAATTTGTTATAACCTATTCACCCCCCCTCCCTCTAGGGTTAATCTAGATCCTACACACTGCTGATAGATGCTTTCTTGTGAAGTAGATAGGTCTCTGGATTCCTTCATCCTCTAAGACCACTATAGCACTAACAGCTTTATCAGTTACAGCTAAATATATATACAATTTCTCACTAGTTACTGGTTTAAATAGTATCAGAGTGTTGACCAGATGGTCTTTCAGATTTTGGAATGTTGCTTTGCACTCCTCAGTCCACTCAAAAGTCCATCTCTTTATTTACCTGATCAAAGAATGGTATGCATTTATCAGTGGCTTGGAGACGAACTTGTTTAGCGCAGCTACCATGCCATTTAGGCTCATGAGATCTTTCTGCTTCGTTGGGTCTCCATTTTCCTTATGGCTTCAATCTTTTTTAGGTTCCTTCAAGGTCATCCATTGGCTCTAACTCTTTCTTTGTTTCCCCTATCTTGGATTTATTTCATCTTTTTCTTCCTCCTTGGGCTGAGAGGTAACTAAGAGTGCTTGTTTCTAAGCCTCTTTGGAGAAGTACTATGTATAAATTGAGTTATATTCATCCATGTGGATCATGTGCATATATTTACTCTTCTCTTTTCTTACTGATATCGTGGTCGCAGAACGACTGGTTTCATCATTAGTCGTGGTATTTCATGTCAGTTCAGTTTTTAAATCTAGCTTAACCTTTTTTCCATTGTCGTTATTCTTATCACATATATTAGGAGAAATAGCATGATGGTTTTGAATAGTTTTATTGCTAGAGTTAACGTTTACATTATATAATTCTCTAGCTAATAATTGTTCTCCTCTAAATGACCCTACTCCATAAGCAGTGTGAAACTTCATAAATGGATCTTTTGAGAGATAACTTCTCCCCAACTCAATTAATGTAGGTCTTCCAAAGAATGCGTTATACAGTGACGGCTGATCGATAACTTGGAAGCCCAAATAGAAAGACTTATGAAGGGGTGAAGTTCTGATAGTGACTAGTAAGCAGGCTGACCCGATGGGACAGGTTGCAACATTGTTGAAGCCATAGATCAACTCGAGGCTAGGCTTTAATACTTCTGTTGGAAGCTTCATCCAGTCATATGCAGACTTGAAAATGACATTTACTAGACTCCCCGAATCCATGAAGAACTTCTTCATGGTATAGTTTGAGATTTGTACCGTAATGACAAGTGGATCCTGATGAGGGTACACAATTCCAGCAGCATTAACTATAGTGAAAATTATGTCTTGCACATGTTTCTGTCTTATGCTAAATAAGGTTCTTCGTTCCACTCTCGCTTCCTGCATGTACCGCTCTTATGCCTTCTTGCTCTTCCCAGCGAAGTGCGATTCCCATGGATTGAGGCTATGAGGTTGGATGGGTTTCCTGCTTGGTTTTCATTTGGATCCAAGGTCAGGTTTCCGATCCTCTCTTCATTATTCTCTTTCTGGAAGCTTCCTAAGTACCCTTTTTGAATCGACCTTTGTATCTCATTTTTCAGATGTCTGTAGTTGTTTGTGTGGTGGTCATTTGCTCTATGAAAGTAACAGCATGCTCCTCCACGGTTTTGCTCTGCCTTTTTCCCCTTGTTTGGTAAGTTATAAGCAAGCTCAGTCCTAGTAATTCATACACCTGGCCAAGGGTATGAGTGAGGAGAGTTTTGTTGTGAAGTTGAGCTCCTGCTATGTTTTGCAGGTGTATTATATGCATCTACCCCCTTTTCTAGTCATAACTTAGAGCAGAGATTATGTTATAGATCTGGCATCTTTCATCCTAATATAGTCACTTGCCCTTTCCTAAAAAGCCTTCATGTTGTAACATGGCTTTCTACTGTTTTTGTCCCACATAGCATTACCTCTTCTAATACCGGTATGAGCCACCATTAGCAGTGCTTCTTCACTAATCATCTTGATCCAGAGTGCCTCCAATTTGAAGTGCTTAATGAAGTTGCACAGGCTTTTACTCTCACTTTTCTTTATACATGACATGGTATTTACATTTGGGGAAGCTTCTCTCCTCAAATTGAATTGCTTCAAAAATCTACGGATAGCTGTCTCCAAGAGCGGAGCTCTCCTATTTCGTACCTCTTGAAGCATCTGGAGATTGCACCGGCAAAATAAACTGGAAAGAGTTTACATCCAGTCATCCTCCTAACTTTCAAAATGTCTATATAATACTCGAAGGTGCAGATGGCTTCGTCAGGGTTGGTGGGTCCATCGAATTTGTCAATCGATGGGGCTATAAAGGTTCAGGAAAATCTGCCTCTATGATGGTCTCATTGAATAGGGAATAACCCTCTTCCCTTACTTTTTCCCCGGTTCTTTGCTGACATAACTTTGCTAGCTGCTCTACATGAGCTTTTAAATGACGAATTTTATATTCCTTAGGGTCCATCTAGGATGAATCATCCTTGTAAAGCGAAGTGATGTCATCATCATCCATAGCAGATTGAGCCTGCTTCTTAAGTAGTAGTGGGTTAATGTTAGTTGGTTTTGATTTGGTCTTGGGTTAGCCAGGATCTTGCCTTTGAGTTTGGTAGTGGTTTTAGGGCCTGCTTCAATGTTCTCATTTCTAAGAGTGTCGTTATCCCATGCATTGCATAGCCAGCGCAGTTGGTGAGTGAAGGCGGTGAGCTAGCGATGGTTGAGGAGAACTTGGTCTAAGGGAAGTATGTTGGGCCATAAGTTTTTCTAACCCCTCCATACGTTGGTTCATTTGATTAGTAAAGGCCTAGAACATGGCTAAAATGGGATCTAAGGGGTCTTCCATTGAAGCTTCCTCCTCGGTTAGGGTTTGTGAGGTCATGAGCGGCTTCTTCGAGATTTTTAAAGCTAAGTCTAATTGTTCTTGTGCAAATGGGTGGTGGAATCCATAGGATTCATGATGTTGTAATGGTATTTGAAGAAAATGCAAGTGCAATTTGCCGGAGAGGGAAATCAACCCTTCTTCTAGCACTAAAAATATTTATGAGATTTTTCGTCTCATGAATACTCAAGTACTTCTACAAATTAATCGCGGCGCTGAATGCTTTTGTAATTATGAATCAACAAAATTAAGTTATATTAACTTTGCCTTAAAGAGGAGTAATTATGTTACTATTCCTGCATAAAATATTGTAAAATGTAAAATGCTAAAAATATCACTTAGGTATCTAGGTACTCGGGTTGACAAATAAAAATAAAGATGCAAAATAAAGTACTGAAAATAGTAAATGGACATAGAGAATTTACGTGTTTCGAATGTTAAGAAATCCTACGTCCATAAGAAAATTATCACTTTCTTCCTTTTATAGTCTTAGTATAAAAAAATAATGGTAGGGAGTATAGATTTTTTCATTTTCCATGCCTAAAAAGAGTAAAGTCGAAAAAGATCCCCACACTGATATAGTGCATTTTCTATTTATAGTATAGAAATGCACGTGGATCGTCAATGTCCTTCCGCTCTTCTAATTTCCAACCTTGGATCACGTCATGGTCATCCATCTAATTTGTTTGATGTGCATGGATTGCTAACGTGTCTTCAGCGGAAAATTACATTTCGAGTGGTTGAATTTCTGACTTTAGATTGGAAACTTGGAATTGTAGCGGAAGTGTTTGAAATTGAGGCGGGAAAATTTAATGCTTTGAGTCGCTTATATGTATTGGATTCTACACGGTGCATGTGCTTATTTTTATTCCCTCACAGCTGGCTAGCGTTGTTATGGGGTGCTGCCCTTCTTTTAGGGAGAGCTCACACCTTCATTGGTATTTTAGGACTCTGCCTTACTTCGTTGAATGTTATTATGGCACATTACCTTAATACTACACTGATATTTCTGAGATTGCACTGCGCCACCTATTTTGTGGTGTTAACTTATCACGATGTGGGGATAGCCGGAGTTGAGCTTCATTACTCGGTAGGAGAGATCGAGTTGCCATTTTCAAAAGTGGTTTCATTATATGATCCTGTTCAAATCTGCTCTCGATCATTAGAAGACCGCGCCCTTGCTTTTGTTTTTGAATCTAGTCTTATAGTTCTGGGGATGAGGTTGGGTCTTCTTGGTAGTGAAGTAGTCCCTTTCCCTGTTCCATCCCTTGAACCTTTGGATTTGGGGTTTAAAGTTTGAAGAATTGCGGCATGGTCTTTATTAATTTGATATCGATATTGGATTACGGCGCTGCCTTGTTACATCAAGAAAGCGACGCTTCCGCATTGTCCTCTGATACCAAATTGCAGCGTAGACCTTCCACTATTAGTCGTTAGTTCAAGAGTGTGGCACATCCTCAGTAGCATGTAAACGCTAAAGAGGACGTGCCATGGTTTTACATTGCTAGATTATGCCTCTTTGGATTAGCCTTCACATCTCATGGGGGTTTCCTATTTTTGGTGCAGCATTATAATGTCATGTCTATATTTAATAGAGAGCGTAGTAGTGTTTTTATCTTTTATGCCCGGGTGCAGTACCACCTGGGTTTTGTCATTGCGTCCTTTTCATAGTTCGACTTATATTATAGATGCGTGTTCCAAGGTTCATCACAGCTCTTGATTCTTTTTGTGCAGTACCACTTTGACTTAGTCTTTACTTCTTCCCTTCCTCTCAATCCTATTTGTTAGGGCAGTTTCTCCAGCTCAGTATTTATCAAGCTTCCCCTGACAACGTTCGGGAAATATGGGTGTAACAATTTGCATAATTTTGTACACTAGATTAGAGTCATCATAATGACATAAGTAGTGAATATGTACTGATCCATTGAACTAGAGATGGTTTGTGGACAATTTTTCTTCTTCGAATTTTCCCTTAGTAAAATATGTTGTTCGCTATAATATGAGATTAGTTGTCTATGTACTAATCATTAACTTAATTAACTTTTTTAACTTTAGACCTAATAAACATAGGAATGAGTTGCTTTGTTGTGGATAACCTACTTTCAATCTTACTAATATGGTTTTTTTTAACTTACTCATTATGGTCAAGTGAATAGGTATGTATTCTTTGAATCTTGCTATGTATGACGTTGATGCGTTCCAAGTCATGGAGGATACTACCAAATTGTAGCTACAACAATTTTGTGTCATTTTGTATGATACAAAATGTTTTTATTTGTTTTTAACACAATTATATTTACTTTAATTTTCACATTTTTGTAAGGAAACGAGCTAGGGATTATCGTCATCATTAACGCAAGGACAAAGACATCACGTAAATAACTTATGATTTATAATGCTTAAGTTGCTTATGTGCATACACACACATACATACATACATACATACGTGTGTGTGTATTTCAGTTTTTATTACTTTTTTCGTTGGACTGAAGTATACATTTTGATGTCATGGATTTGTTTCCAAATACTTTTTCTTTTGGTCATCATTTTCAAGCATGTATGTAATAGTTCTTTCTAATAATGATATTATTAGTTTTATATTGTACTTAGTGAATAAGTAGATGTAGGAAAAAAACAAATGTAAAAAGCCAGTTGTTGCAATCATATTGCCACCTTATGTTTGTTATATATGTATGTATGTGTGTGTGTGTATGTATATGTGTGTGTACATATATAAACTAAAGTTAACTTGCCACCTTTTGGTTGCTAAATATATATACTAGGGTTACCGGTGCCTTCGTACTACTTGGAAAACCTACATTAAGATGGGTTTCTTTTGTACTCAATGGTTGAATGTTTAAGTTTAAATGTCTACATTTTTTGCTCTACAAAGAAATAATGATTGAAATCAACAAATATAATTATAAAAATAATTTAAGCTTAAGCATGACAGATAAATTTGATCATTAAAATAAAGCACTATAAAACGTAGGTAAAATATTCTATTTTGAACTTTTTAAAAAAATCTATACTTAGGTTAATTTTTTGGCTCTAGGTTTAACTATGAAAATTATCTAAGTTAACAAAAGCAGATAATTTTTAAGGATAGAATTGTTTTCTTTTTTATTTCAAAGAACAAACAACTTTCATTATTCACATTAAGAACAACTTTCAAGTTTTAATTGGATAGAATCCAAATATTTTAAATCAAGGATGCGCATTGATATTTCATAACAAGAAAAGTAATTACGGAAACCTTTTTTTGTTGTGCGTATGAGAAAAAAGAAGATAGAAAAAAACAGCATGGAAATTTGAATGTATATAGCTTTATTATTTACAATTAACATATTTTCAAATGCTAAAATGAGAATAGCTTCCCAAACTGCATAATTCTATATTTTAAGTATATTTTAAGTGATATAATATAACGCTCTTTTTTAAGTTATAAGGCAATATTCATTTATCTTTCCGAGTTGTTTACTTCTATATTTTATGCTAATATTAATCGATTGCCCTTTTTTTTATAGCAATTTCGAGCATCATTTGTTAATTTTATTAATTTAGTGAAGATGAGAAATTAAAACAAACTTAAGTTTTATACAATCTAATGGGGTCTTTATCCTAAATCTAATTATTAAAGTTTGTTGTTCTTGGATGTATTTTTTTTCTCAGAAATGTGTCCTTGTAACTAAATGCTCAAAATTAATTTTTTTGTTTCCCTCAAAAGATTATTTTGTGTAGCACTTTAAATTTATACTACTTTCAACAATTTAAATTTAAGCCGTTTTAGAAAAAGATTTGAATGATCCAATTAATTACCACAACAATAATAAAACAAACATAGGTTCGTTGATAAATCGAAAATCAAAATATAGCTACAACATGTATGCGAAGCATGAGTTCGCACTAGTTAATATCAATAGTTGAGTGATGCTTACAACATATCTTAGCAAAGTGTTATTTTTTGGTGTTATGTGCATGTTTTAGCTGTTACGAGCAGTTTTTTGTGCAGAATTCCACTTTTGATGTTGATTTTGTATTTCTTATTACGTCTTTCGTTTTATGTTGTTGTATGCACTTTCTATGCATTTTTGTACCGCTACTGAATAGTTTATGCAATTGCTTTCTTTGCGTAGAACAACTGCAACCTTAATGAGCTAAATGGACTAGACCTAAGTGATCCATTTAACTAACGAGCTGGATTGGACCGGCCCATTAATAAATGAGTTAAACGAGTTAAGTTGATACTATTTAAATAGGTTGGGTCAATATTACTTCAGATGGGTTGGGTCAATTTTAACCCAACTCGTTTATAGCCGAACTCAACCCATTTGATGAGTCCATTCTTCCTCGTCATTCTACGATTTTACCTTGATCTGATATGAGATTTTCTTTTACTTTGTAAATGAAGGCAATACTACCATTAATAAAATATAAACATATAAAAAATGTGTAAAGTTTATTGGTAACTGATAAATGCAACGAATAATTAGCAATAAATGATGCTTGAATAAAATTAAATTTGTAGTTATCTTAGTCTACGGACAATCTTAATTAGCGTACCTTAGGTATTAGTTAATGTACATAAAATTGCGAATGGATCCACATAAATTTGGAGAATCAAACTAATCAATGAGTCATTTAAGGACTGATGAGCACTTGTGTTCTTTTTATTACGCACATACATATATCGCATTATATCTTAGTTCAACAGTACACAGTACCGCAATTATGTTGGTCAAATTCAAAGTATTAGAATGCATTTTGGGTGTATTCTTTTTTGAACCGAAAGAGGCAACCGAAAGGGGAAAGAGAAAGGGAAAGGGAAAGTAGTTGGTTTGCGAAATGAGAATGTGTTCTTTTTTGCACACGAAAGGGGTATGGAAAAGAAACACAGGGTGTAAAATAGAGGAGAAAAGGATATGGGCAAACGAACCGTTCGTGCGAACTGGGCAGGGGAGTGAAGGCCCCGTCGACGTTCGTCCGACGCTGACGCGAACTTTAACTGACCAGTCAATGATAATGTATCGAGTTCACAAGTGGTTTTGTTTCCTCCATGCTCACACGCTTATTTTTCTGTGTAGCGGTGGTGGATCTTCATATACTATAACGGTACAACAACATTGCTTTGTAATCCCAATAATGTAGCAATGGCCATCCTTTTTCTTCTATTCTTGTGTTCATCTTCTTAGACATGAACTATATCTTTGCAAAATGGTGAAATTTTACAGTTTGTTTTTACCACACCTGCAAAATTATTATTGGGAGAAATATAAAACAGGGTACGTGATCGTGTTAGATACACATGCATATACATGTATGTCATGTGTTGTACCATAGATATCCGAGTATGCTAAAGCACATGAATTGTCAAGCTTTCCTTTGATATTTCCACTAAGTAATTGGTAAATATCAAGCGTAAGTTTGCCAACTTAGTGTTCTTATATATGTCATAATATACATGTCGTATAAAAAATAGTTGAGATGAAAACTTACGAGCATATTTTGGAGATGGTGGAGATACAGCAGTCGATGATGAGCTCCATCAAGGCTAAAACAATAAGAAAAGCTTTTGAAATTTTTTTGAAAGCCATAATAAACGAAATTTGGGAGTTATAGTTCTCGCATCAGCCTGCGTTTCAGGTAATATTGAATCCTTGGTTTTCATTTTTTTTCTTCCAATTGTTTACTTTAAATAAATTTTGAACCCTACATGTGCTAATGATAGGTTTTCATTTATCTGTCTTCACTGTTAATTCTACGATTTAAATCCTTGGTCGATGCTTCCTTATCTAAAATCAAACGCATTTCAGGTATTTTTTCCACTCACTGAATTTTTTTTCATGCTAGTCGTTTGATCATGGCTGATGAATAGAAAATTTATAATTATAATGGCTGTATTTGACTTCTGCTCTATCTCATCTTCATGGTTGATGAATATCTGATTTTGGAATTTATTGGATGAATTTAACTTATATGCTCCAACTCTCTAAATTTGAAGTTAATTTTGCGATTTAATTGTGTTAGCTATTTGTTACACCAAAACACTATTGGTTTCGCTACTTTTCTATCAATTGAAGTGCTTCAGGATTTTGATGTAGCATGGTAATTGTTATGACTAAGAAATTATCTCTAATAAGAAACCGGTTTCATTAGCTGCTAATATAATATAAAAACTAAAAAAAAAATTAGTATTGTAGTAACTTAAAGGTTGTAGTTTTTATTGAATTTTTTTATGAGAACCAATTCTTGAATTTGAATACTAGAAAATGACTTATTAACTTGGATTTTATTGAAGTTATGATCCTTAATGTTTTATTGCTTCTGTCACCTGATTATGATGAGCACAGACTTATAGTCACTATATGTTATAACTGTATACTTTTACACTCAAGTTATTTGACATGTTCAGTTCCCTGTTCTTCATTTGCACTTATGTAGGAGAAATGTACAAGCAGAAAACAGGTCGTTATAGTTTTAAGGTATGATTTTTTTTTTTTTAACACAGGTTTATTAATTTTACAATTGATGACTTTTTGCGTGGATGAATACATGTTTCATGTTTTGTAATATCAATGAATTTACTACTTCTGTATAGGATAAAAAATTGGACCCATTATGTTGCTTGATCCCTGAATAGTTTACTTACAAATGACATTTTATATTTCTTTTTTCAACTAAGAAACTTTCATATTTGTAATGAAAACTGACGTTACTTCTAATTTTGTACATGTTTTTGATTATCAGCACTAAAGTATTTACAACCATGTTTTGATATTCCTATTACAAATTCATATTTTGCCATGTTAATAATCATTAAGTTAGTCGTCATGGGACTTTATAAATTTATATTGATTTCTAGTATGGGGGGGTATAACAAAAGAAATACAAGCCGACAAGGTGAATATGTTATATGTCTAGTATACCAAAACAGAGAATAATCAAATATAAATTCGTCGCACAAGTTTATAACTCAGATTTCCACTACACTGGAATTCTGTATTAATTATAATAACAATATGAATGTTGTAAATAAATTACAACAACAGCGTTATACTATTTTGAATAAATAGTATAACAAAATTAAAGGGTAGAATGAAGAATAAAAGTTCTAACCCGATTTTGTCTGAGGCTCGTCGTAACGATTTCCTTAAGAATTTTATTTCAAAATTCTCCCAAGATACAACAGACGTAATCTGCACGAGATTGTGATGTGCATGATCTTCTGTGTGATAGGACTGAATATGATTTAAAAGATGAAGAGATAGAAGAGATAATTCAGTTTGAAAAATGAGTAAGGAAAGTGATCAGGTTTCCTCCTTATTTATAGCCGAATTCCCAACGGCTGCATCCGTTGAGAAAAGTCGCACCTCTTCGTCAAAAAAGCGTTACTGTTCGCAACAGTCACTTCCTTTCATTTGCAACGCTCCAGAACTGTTGTTGTTTGCAACAGTCGCGTCCGTTCAGTTGCAACACTCCAGAACCGTTGCTGTTTGCAACAGTCGCGTCCGTTCAGTTGCAACGCTCCAGAACCGTTGCTGTTTAAAACGTCGCGTCTCTTCATCGCATCTATTCATATTCAAACAGTAAAACCGTTCACTTTTATTTACCAAAAATATAACCGGGCATATTTTTGGTGATGTGGGATATATCTCATTCACCATCTAAAAGGAATTCCAACAATCCCCCACATGAATGATGATATATCTCTCCCCCACACAAAGTGTAATATCACACAGTTCATATGAAAATAATGCTATATCGAGGATAAGTAGATATTTCACTTTGAACTTTCCCTAGTTAAAACTTATCGGATATACTTGGCTAATCGGTGAATTATTTCATCTTGAACCGTCAGCCGTTATTGTATAACCAGACAATAAGCTTTACAAAGCATTATTTCCCTTCACATCCAATCTCTTGGTTGTGTTCATTTTGGTCCTGAATAATTTTTGGTTCTACGAGTGTTTTTAGAGAATAAAAGCCTTTTAATATTCTCATAGAGCCGACCCAGCTCACACTAACATAGGTGATCGCAACCATTAAGAGTATCCTACATATACCCCACTTGTTATTTCCAAGATATGGTCATCATTAAAAAACATAGTTTTAACCTTTAAATACTTCTGTAGGCATGCATTTATATTGTGCACCATAGGAATGGAGTTGGACTATGTCCACGCAAATGCATTACGTCTTGAGTTATTCAGAACTGGTTTGCCTATTGATCCTAGTCCGTGGGATCTCCAGTCGCTAGGATAGGTTTTCGTATAAGATAACTCTTTTTGGTTTAGGCTTTTAAACCCATTCCCCTCGATGCGCAGTCAATTTTCTCTCTTGATAAACCTTTAGTAAATGGATCCGCTAGGTTATCATTTGTTCTCACATAATCTATGGAAATAGTTCCATTTGAGAGTAACTGCCTAACTGTGTTATGGCGTCGACGAATATGTCGTGACTTTCCATTATACACAAAGTTGTGCGCTCTACTTAGCGCAGCTTGGTTATCACAGTGTATGCATATGGCCGGTACAGGTTTAGGCCAAAATGGAATATCTTCTAAAAAGTGACGAAGCCATTCTACTTCTTCGCCTGCTTTATCTAAAGCGATGAACTTTGATTCCATAGTGGATCGAGCTATGCATGTTTGTTTAGTAGATTTGCATGACACTGCTGCCCCTGCTAAGGTAAAGACATAACCACTTGTTGATTTTGATTCCTCTGAATCAGCAATCCAATTTGCATCACTATATCCTTCTAAGACGGCAGGATATTTTCCATAATGTAAGGAATAATTTGTGGTATTTTTTAAATATCCAAGCACTCTCATTAGTGCTTTCCAGTGTTCCTTTCCTGGATTGCTTGTATACCTGCTCAGTCGACTTACTGCATAAGCTATATCTGATCTTGTGAAATTCATGAGATACATGAGACGTCCTATTACACGATAGTATTCCAGTTGCATTACACTCTCATTAGTGTTTTTATGCAGTACTTCTGATGGATTAAAAGGTGTTCTCACTCCTTTAATTCCATAGTCTTGAAATTTTTCAATCACTTTGTCTACATAGTGTGACTGAGATAATTCAATTCCATTAGGAGTTCTTATTATTTTGATTCCAAAATAACGTCTGCAACTCCTAAATCTTTCATATCGAAATTGCTAGTTAACATCTTCTTTATGGTCTCTATTACCTGAGTATTTGGACCAAATATTAACATATCGTCTACATATAAACAAATCATCACATATGATTGTCCAATTTGTTTATAATAAACGCACTTATCACATTCATTTATACGAAAACCATTTCTCATCATGACACTATCAAATTTTGCGTGCCATTGTTTTAGAGCTTGTTTTAGTCCGTATAATGATTTTACTAATCTACAGACTTTGTTTTCATTTCCTTTGGAAACAAAACCTTCAGGTTGCTCCATGTAGATCTCCTCATTGAGATCTCCATTTAAGAACGCTGTCTTTACATCCATTTGATGAATCTCTAAATTATAGATGGATGCAATTGCTATTAACATTCTTATAGAGGTTATTCGTGTTACCGGGGAATATGTATCAAAGAAGTCTACTCCTTCTTTTTGACGATATCCTTCGGCTACTAATCTGGCTTTATACTTATCGATAGAGCCATCTGCTTTCATTTTCTTCTTGAAAATCCATTTGCAGCCAATAGGTTTTATTCCAGGTGGAATATCAACAATTTCCCAAGTTTTATTACTTAGAATTGAATCAATCTCACTTTGGATTGCTTCTTTCCAACATGAAGATTCAGAAGATGACATTGCTTCATGTTCTAACACATATGTGAAAAAATCCGAACCAAATGTCTTGGAAGTTCTAGCCCTTATGCTTCTTCTTGGTTCAACTTCCTCAATCTCATGATGAGGTTCATCTTCATGTGAATTGCTTGATTCTTCTCTTGTCCTTTTAGGGACATTATTCCCTTCATTCCTTTTGTGTGGAAACACGTCTTCAAAGAATGAGGCATCTCTAGATTCCATGATTGTATTTACATGAATATCAGCTATATCAGACTTGAATACCAAAAATCTATAGGCACTACTATTTTGGGCTGGCCCTAAATAGTAACAATCTACTGTTTTTGGTCCAAGTTTGATTTTCTTGGGAGGCGGAACTGGAACTTTTGCCAAGCACCCCCACACTTTGAGGTATTTAAAGCTTGGTTTGTGTCATTTCCATATCTCATATGGAATTGTTCCTGTTTTATTATGAGGGACTTTGTTTAATATGTGATTAGACATATTTAAGGCTTCCCCTCACAAGTTCGTTGGTAGGCCAGAAGTTAAAAGCATGGCGGTAATCATGTCTTTTAACGTTCTGTTCTTCCTCTCGGCTACACCATTTTGTTGTGGTGAATATGGAGCTGTTGTTTGATGAATTATACCATTTTCGGCATAGAACTGTTCAAATGGTGATTCATATTCTCCACCTCGATCAGATCTCAATATCTTGATCTTTTTATTTAACTGATTATCTACCTCAGCTTTTGTTGACAGCTCTACTGTTGTCATCTCTGTTTTAGTTAAAACAGTAAAATTCTTAAGATGTTATATGTCTAGTATACCAAAACAGAGAATAATCAAATATAAACTCGTCGCACAAGTTTATAACTCAGATTTCCACTACACTGGAATTCTGTATTAATTATAATAACAATATGAATGTTGTAAATAAATTACAACAACAGCGTTATACTATTTTGAATAAATAGTATAACAAAATTAAAGGGTAGAATGTAAAATAAAAGTTCTAACCCGATTTTGTCTGAGGCTCGTCGTAACGATTTCCTTAAGAATTTTATTTCAAAATTCTCCCAAGATACAACAGACGTAATCTGCACGAGATTGTGATGTGCATGATCTTCTGTGTGATAGGACTGAATATGATTTAAGAGATGAAGAGATAGAAGAGATAATTCGGTTTGAAAAATGAGTGAGGAAAGTGATCAGGTTTCCTCCTTATTTATAGCCGAATTCCCAACGGCTGCATCCGTTGAGAAAAGTCGCAGCTCTTCGTCAAAAAAGCGTTACTGTTCGCAACAGTCACTTCCTTTCATTTGCAACGCTCCAGAACTGTTGCTGTTCGCAACAGTCGCGTCCGTTCAGTTGCAACGCTCCAGAACTGTTGCTGTTTGCAACAGTCGTGTCCGTTCAGTTGCAACACTCCAGAACCGTTGCTGTTTGCAACAGTCGCGTCCGTTCAGTTGCAACGCTCCAGAACCGTTGCTGTTTAAAACGTCGCGTCTCTTCATTGCATCTATTCATATTCAAACAGTAAAACCGTTCACTTTTATTTACCAAAAATATAACCGGGCATATTTTTGGTGATGTGGGATATATTTCATTCACCATCTAAAAGGAATTCCAACAATCCCCCACATGAATGATGATATATCTCTCCCTATTTGTACTTTTGAATGCCAAATCCAAGGCTATGCAATCGATCTCATGACTAGCTTGAAAATGGTTTAAGAAACCTTTTATTCACGCTATTTTTCTCCTAACCAATGGATCCAGGAAATAATAATCAAGCCTACTGGTCTGATATGAGTTGTTTTCTGTGCATTGGACTTAAATCTTGTGTGAGTATGCATGACTAAACACATATATAGGTAATTAATGGTATCATAGTATGTTATACTATATGCAATTAGAGTAATCTACGTAATAAGCACTCGTAGATCTATAAGAAAAAACATGGATATTTAAGAAAACAGTCATAAAAACATTCTTTGTTGATAGATAATTTTAACAAGAAAGATCACATTTTCGTTATTCTTTGTTTTTCTTCGAAACTATTGTACCATAAGTTATGCACCAAATATGAATATAAATTGAATATAGGGGAAATAAAGTTATGAAACTACATAAAATCAAGACACACAAAGTTATTCCATCGTCTACCAATGGCACAAGTAATAAATAGTAGTTCAGATAATATATATACTTACACTTTCATGAATACTATACAATCTCTTATTAAACAAAATTAAAATCCCTTTTTTGGCAAATATCATAAAAACACTTCTATAAATGAGGGAATTAGGAAAAAAGACAAACTTTGAAAAAAAATTAAGCTGAAGGACATCATGTTTCATTTTTAGGCCGAAGGACAAATGATAGTTATAATTAGCATTATATTCAACTTTTACACTATACAAAATGCTAGTTATATCTAGCATTATATTCAGTTTTACATTATACAAAATGCTAGTTATAACTGGCATTGTCCTTCAGCCTAAAAATAAATCTGTTGTCCTTCAGGCTAATTTTTTTTCTAAGTTTCTCCTTGTGTCTATTTTCCTGTTTATAAATATTATATAAACTCTTATAAAACAAATGTCAAGTCCAAAAAAAATTAATTAATTAATTGCATCACACTATTCTATATTACAGTTGCTGTAAATTATGGTGTGCTTAGCATAGGGCCAAAGATGTTTGCATGGATATCATGAAGTTTCAAATGAGCATGTTAATAATAATAAGTGATATAAAATTTGCAGAAAAACAATTCACATGCGAAGCGCGTGCCATAACGCTCGCAATTTATAGATAGTTTTGGGAAAGTTAAAGATTTTTTGTACAAGCATGGCATGTCATTCAAATTTACCATATGTTTTAGTTCTGGTAATTTCTTTCTGTAATTGTGCGAAATCTGAACTATTTTGCAATGTAGTATTCCCTTAGTAATTAGAGTTAACATAAACATATTATTTAGGATTTTTACTTTTAGTAAGACAATATTTCTTGATAATAGTTAATGTTCTTAAGATTACTTTTCAAATTTGGACAAAGTAAGACCATTAATCATGAATATCACTTATCTGATTTGGACAAAGTAAAGCGAGATTCACTCGACATCAATGGAAGCGGTCATCCCAGAGCTGCAATCAATTCTAATTTCTGCAAGGGAAGTGTACACAAGTATATTAGTAATATCAATATTAACTCTTACTATATTATGAATAATGATACTGGGCAATTGCCTGTCACAGCTCAGAGGAGCGACCGCGCGTCCGGCATCGTGTCTAAGGAGACTCTGTTGATGTCCAAGGAAGATTACATCAATTCAAAAAACAGTGACAATCAAAGTAATTGCATTTATTACAAAAGCATGCTAAACAATAAAGTTTATCACTTATCTTGCTGGTGTAAAGGGGAAAGTAGCAAGACTGCAGATGAAACTGCTCAATTCGACTGCAATCCTTCCAAATGCAATCCTCCCAATCGCTGCTATTCAACAGATAATCTGGAAAATAGCAACGAAATCTTGAAGGAAAGCAAGGAACTGGAGAAAAGTAGCAAGCTTTGGAAGAGAGAGAGTCATAACATCTCTGTCTCTCAACCCCGCAGTAAAAAGCTTCATAATAGCAACAAGAAAGAAGACATTAGAGAGATCGTAAGGCTCTGGAAGCCTCCTTAAGGAGCTCAATTGATGTTTTGAGTAGATCGTTTGTTGATTTGGATAGATTAGTTTGGAGATGGTCGCCATTTTTTATCGAGAAGGGAGCTTGTTGTGTTTCTGTGATAATGTCGGCAACCCTATATAGGTTTGTAATGTAATTGGTTTGTATCGGGTGAACATATTTACATACCCGAGTTGTAAGTTCTTGGGCTTGGCCCATTTAACCATTTTCAAAAAAAAAAGTGACCTGCGTAAACCTAATTTGCATCTAAACCAAGGTCAACTTTATTTTATTCCATCATTGCAACCTTAAGAAGCAAATAATGGAGATCGCATCAATGCTTAAGGAGACTACATTTACTAACAATTTAAAATTTGGACTAAAATATCCTATGAAAAATTTATGATTTAAACACCATTATGGATTCAGTTGAAAAGTTCAATACTGTCTGCTTGCCTACAATACTTTGTTGGTTGTAGTATTAGCATCTACCTATCTTAATCATTTTTTACATGTCCCATCCTCAAACAGGTACTTATTTCTACTTTTGCTATGTTCTTGCTCTAACTTCTACTCCTATATATACAATCGTTGGAAATGAAGGGAAACATGACCAAAATGATGTCGTATACCTAAAGATATATTTAGCCTTTCTTTGTACGAGCATTACAATTTTTTCATACACAGGCAATGCTTAAGGATAATTGTAATTTTTTCATACACACCATCATGGAACACTTTCAAAAGGTAAACTTATACACAGGCTATATTGTTCTTAATATCTTTAATAATAGTTGTAATACTTTGGTGTCACACTTTTTTGGTATCAACGTGAACTACCAAAAATGCCTCTAATACCAAATCTTAATATCATTTGAAAATAGGATCTAACAGTTAAATTTTTTTAACAAATTCAAAACGTCCATCTACAAATATTATCTAATTTTAATATCACTTAAAGTTAGGATCTAACAAATAAATTTCCTTTACAAATTTAAAACATCCATCTACAAATACTATCAAATTTTAATATCACTTAAAAGTATAATGTAACAAATAAATTATTAATTAATAATATAAACAAAATTTCAAACTTAAAAAAAATTAGGTATTCCAACTTAGAAATAAAATTTAAACTAACAAAATAATTTCAACACAAAAATACGGTAAAAATATATATAAATCATTTTCTCTTGAATGTGCTAAACATATACAATTTGCAGAAAAACAATTCACATGCGAAGCGCGTGCCATAACGCTCGCAATTTATAGATAGTTTTGGGAAAGTTAAAGATTTTTTGTACAAGCATGGCATGTCATTCAAATTTACCATATGTTTTAGTTCTGGTAATTTCTTTCTGTAATTGTGCGAAATCTGAACTATTTTGCAATGTAGTATTCCCTTAGTAATTAGAGTTAACATAAACATATTATTTAGGATTTTTACTTTTAGTAAGATGATATTTCTTGATAATAGTTAATGTTCTTAAGATTACTTTTCAAATTTTTAACAACATTGCCAGTTTAAGGAAGATTTAAATCTATTTCACGGACTACTTTTACTACTTAATGCTTAACACGATTTCCATGCCTATATCATAAAGTCAATCATGATATTACATATAAACTGGAGTTTTAAACATTAATTTCATAAAAAATAAAACGTGTTAATAACCAACACTATGAGTGTTTGACTAGCCTTTCACCATATGGAATTGTAACACCCAACTTAAGTGTACAAATTTGAAAAACATTCAAACATTTATTCTATTTAGGCTCCTACTATCATGAATAAGTTAAAGGAATTAATTTTTTGTCCCCAATAAGTACTTCTGCATTCAATATACACTGTTTATTTTCAGCACCAACAAAGATAAGTGATTTCTTTTATCTTCTATTCTTTCCATAAAAATGTAAAAATAACTTTCTAGAAAATAATAGTTATATTTCGTTCAATCTATGTACAGGTATGGCCTTGGGAGAAGCTTTGGTTGCAAGCCGCTTCCTGAGAGTCTTTCTTTCTATTGACTTACTTGCAATTTGCTTGGTAAGTGGCATCTACTTCTTTATTTGCATTGGGGTCATTAATCATTTAAACTAAGGTACCGTTTGTTTCAGAGAAAAAGCGCTTGTTGAAGTGCTGAACAAAGGAACTTAATATATTCAGCAGTTTAAAGGTTGTTTGGTTGGAATACTCAGTCAGCAAAACTCAGTCAAACCAGCAAAATATCAACAAGCATATATGCGGAGCTTATTCCAACTTCTGATTCAGCTGTAGATATTTTACAACGCATACCCCTATTTGTTTTTCTCACTATTTACAGCAGCATCAGCTATTTCAAAATCATAGCAGTAGGTCTCTGATTGCACAGCAGAGGTACTTTTCTTTTTTTCTCACTCCTGATTTTGGTTATAGAATAAAGCTACGTTGGATTATATTATATTTCCTTCCTTTTGATATCATCTGAAACCTATTTATTAACCTCACATGTATTATCATAACATATTTTATGAAAATCTCTTTACCCTTTGTTTGAATTACTCTTATGTGGATTATATTACAAACGGTTCATGTAATATTACAACAGAAGCTACGTTGTGTTTTATAAAGCTACGTTTTATGTGTTTTATAAAGCTACGTTCAACTATCTCTGGTGTGAATATTACAACAGGAGTATAATATTATGTGTTTTATAAAGATAATATTATGTGTTTTATAAAGATAATATTACAGCAGGAGTATAATAGCACTGACATAGCTACATACAACCTCTTATGTGTTTTATAAAGCTACGTTGGATTATATTATATTTTCTTCTTTGTTTGAATATTGCTCAACATCATGTTGTATAGCATGCATTGTAAAGGCGTAAAAGATAATAATCTGATTATTGCCATTTAATTGATAGCATTAACATAATACACATATAGATATAGTTACTTCTTTTGGATATTGTTTTAGGTAATTGGCAAGTTCAACCCGAGGGGTAGATAAAAAGTATTGTTTTAGAATGGCATTTCTTCTCAGTTTATTACTAGACCAAATGTTTACCTTCACCAATTCTAGGCAGAAATGCCATAACAAGATAGTCTAAAGACTACAAGGAAGCAGGAAGCTAAAAATATACCATTTATTTAAAATACAAGTACCATTAAATAGAGAGTTCAAAAGAAGAGACGGTCTACTGTCTCTTTTTGCTTTTTTCATAAAGAACATAACTCATAAATATTATAACTCATAAATGTTAATTTTCCTTGAAACCAATTAGTATTTAGCTGGGAGAAGATTTTTAAGGGTCCTAAAAACACAAATTGACATTTTTGGGAAATGCATTTTTTCTTGGATCACCTTTTTCCACTGAACTTTGTTGTACTTTTTTTCTAATTGCTTGCTACCCATTTTTAAATTAGGAATGGAATCATGTAAAAAGTCTAAAAGTAAATGTGCGGACAATGAAGTAACCGTAACTTCTAAGAGCAGGGCCACTTATGCCGAAAATCCTGAAATGGAAAAACACTTTCTTGAGTTATGCGTAAGAGAAGTCGCTAATCACGGGTGTAAAGGAGCTTCCTTGACTTTAGACTCGTGGAAAAGACTAGAGAAAGAGTTTAACACAAAGTGGGAAGTCAACTACGAACATAAGCAATTCAAAAACCATTATACTTATTTAAGAGATGATTATGCACTTTGGACTAAAATAACTGGACTATCTGGACATGGATACTGTGCTGAGACGAACACCATACTTTGGCCTCCAGAAAAATGGAATGAGGTCGTTAAGGCAATTTCAATACATATGCTTTACGTTGTGTTAATAATAATTTAATTATTTTCTCACATTGTAAAATTAATTTGTCATGTTTATCTCATTGAACAGCAACATCCTAAAGCACGAAAATTTTGAAATAATCCTTTAGAAAATATTGAGATGTTGAAGGTCATTTTTGACAGTACTTTGGCAAAAGGAGACAATGCATGGTCCTCTGCATCATCTGATCCACCACCTAATACAGATAACATTCAAGTGGAAGATGATATTACAACGGAAGCTGATGTAGAGATAGAGGAAGATCGTTTGCCTACTTATGTGGAAGATGAGTTTTTTGATGGAATTGCAATCACCGGAGAGCATAACAGTTCGTTAAATGAGAAGAATGGTGATAATGTTTCTACTAAGTTCAAACCTCCTCCATCTACAAAAAGAAAGCGTAATTCAAGTGGTGAATCAATGGAAAAACAAATTGAAGATTTAGTTGGAGTTCTAAAAGACCAAATTGACAAGGAGGAGGCTGGAAAGGGAACTTCGATAGAAGATGTAATTGTTGCGTTAAAAGAATTAAAGAACATGAGTGCTATATCCCAACAGGAGTATATCAAAGCTAAAGTATTATTTTGCGAAAAACCAGAGATGAGGGTAGCTTTCTTGGATGAGGAGAGTATAGTTAACAGACTTGAATTTTTAAATTACGTGTTAGGCATTTAATAATGTATGATTAGCTTTTTATTTTGAAGAAGGTGGATTTAGTAGGTTCTATTTCCAAACAAATAATTGTCAAGAGCTACAACAGTTATGTATGTCCAATTAACGTGTTGTATGTAGCTATGTCGGTGCTATTTTATTGAACATAGTACATATTTGTCTTTTTTTAAGTTAATACATATTTCATGCTGGATAGTAAAGTTGTATGCTGTAACATATTGATGGTATTCACTTATTTTACAATTGATGTGTATTTTGCTTGCAATTAACTTATGTTTCTAATATTTTAGGATGATGTCAAAAAAAAGGTTGCTTATGATGTTGTTATCACTTTTAATATTGCTTAAGGTCAAGAAACGTAAAAATGGTAGACAAAAAGTTTTGACTTCTTCCCTTTCTGGAAAAGAGTACATGAAAGAGCTCTTGATCGGTCCTTCAGTTGTGATGTATGATAAATTTAGAATGGATAAATCATCTTTTATGAAGTTATGTTGCTATTTTCGACAGAAGAATTGGCTGGTGGACAGTAAATATATCGATGTTGAAGAGAAAATGGCAATGTTTTTATCCATCATATGCCATAACTATAAAAATCGTATTGTTATATATCGTTACCAACATTCAGGTCAAACAGTCAGCAAGTATTTTCATGAAGTTTTGTCAGCCATGAGAGATTTCGCTCGAGAAATGATAATTCCGCCAGATTTTGACAAACCTGTTGAAAATATACAATCCCACGTACAACTAAGAGAAGGTCCTTTTAAAGGTGCAATAGGGGCATTGGATGGCACTTTAGTAGATGCAAATATTCCAATACGAGATCAAATTCCATTCAGAGGCAGAGGTCAGGGTAATTGTTATCAGAATGTTATGGCGGTATGTGATTTCGATATGAAATTTATATATATGTCATGGCAGGATGGGAGGGAGTAGCTCATGATTCCAGGGTGCTCAATGAAACAATTCAAAATCCTGTTAATAACTTTCCAATCCCTCCTTTATGTAAGTAAATTCCATGAATTTATTTATAATAATCGTGCTAACGTATTGACTTATTTTTTTTAATCTTACTATAGATAAGTATTACCTTTGTGATGCAGCTTATACAAATACCAGAGGCTTTCTATCTCCTTATCGCAACACACGTAATTGGTTGAAAAGTTATAGAAATAACACTGCGACAAATAAAAAAGAAAGATTCAACCATGCACATGCACGATTAAGAAATGTCATCGAACGAAGTTTTGGTGTACTAAAGAAAAGATTTCCCATTTTAGTTAAAATGCCTCCATACAAATTTTCCCACCAAAGAGATATTGTTATTGCGTGTACGGCGATACACAACTTTCTATGTCCCGTCTCACTAGATGACAAATTACTTTTGGAAGCTGAGCAAGAAGAAGATGCTGCAAATGATGAAACAAGCCATGGAATTGATAATCAAGAACCACCTCAAGCTCCACCAAGTCATAGTGAAGTATTTTCATCCGAGTCGCAAGCTTTTATGGCAAATTTGCGTGATCAAATTGCCGATCTTGTCTAATTTGTGGCAAATATAATATGTGTTTTTATAAACAGTTTTGTTTTTAATCTCCTGTAGAATGCCATTGAATATTTTTCATTTGTATTTGTCACTCATGCCATTTACTTTCATCGTCCTATTCAAGTGATAAATGACATTAACAACAAAGGGCAAATTTGTCAACTAATAAGTTATTACAATAAGACATATCTATAACCAGCAATCAATCAAACAACATTTCAACATTCAGCATTCAGCATTCAGCACCCACTATTCAACATTCAGCTTCAGCTTCAGCATTCAGCATGCAATACTAGGCACAAGAAAGTTGCATGCAATGCTTTTTTGACCACACAACAACTGATGTAATCTACTTAATTCTTCACGAGTGTTATGGCACGCAATTCGTGTGTGAACTGTTTTCCTTATAAATTGTATATGTTTAAATCAGTAAAAAATATATATTTTATTTTCAAGTGATATTAAGATTTGTATATTTGTAAAGAAGTATTTTAAATTTATAAAGGAAGTTTAATTTTAGGTCATATTTTTAGAAGCGTTTTGAATTTGTAAAACATGTTTAATTGTTAGATCATACTTTCAGAGATGTTTGAGTTTGTAAAAGAAGTTTAATATTAGATCATATTTTTAAGTGATTAAGATTTGATAATATATAGAGAGGCATTTTTGGTAGTTCACATTGATACCAAAAAGTTTGACACCAAAGCATTACAATTATTATTAAAGAAGAAATATATATAAGGGCATTTTTGGAACTTTACGGTCAGACTAAAAGTTTGTGTTCTATTCCAACTATTTATAAAGATATTATTAAAGAAGAATTATATATAAGGGCATTTTTGGAACTTTACGGTCGGACTAAAAGTTTGTATTTCTATTTCAACTATTAATATAGATATAGTAATGAAAAAGTCTTTACTTCATAAATGTAATATTGGGAACTAGGAGGCTGTCTGCAGGATTAACTCCAGGACCAGCTTTCCAAGTCGTTTGGTTGAGGAAACTTGCTGGGCCAGGGGCAGTACTAAGGAAAAACACTACAAAACAAGCTTGGTTTAATGACGGAAGCTAGCGACGACTAGTGACGGCTAAAAAAGGCGGTCGCCGCTAGCCGTCGCTAAACCTGCAGATATACCGCGAACCCGAGAGCAGAAAGTGAAAACATTTTCACTTTCCCCCTAAATTTGCTGCCACCATTTTGAGTCCCCCTGCCTCTAATCGCCTCCAACCACCTCCTGCCGTCGCCAGCCGCCTCCAGAAGCTGCCGTCGTCCTCCGGTGCTGCTGCGTTTCCTCCATCTTCTTCAATTTCTAGGTATAATCTCTAAACCTTAATTTTTGAAAATAATTTGATTATTAGTTTGAATATGTTAGAATAATTGATATTAGATGATGGTAATAGTTTATTAGTTGATTTGGGGTTAAAATTAAAACCCTT
Organism: Allium fistulosum; assembly: GCA_030737815.1. Classification (NCBI taxonomy): domain Eukaryota; kingdom Viridiplantae; phylum Streptophyta; class Magnoliopsida; order Asparagales; family Amaryllidaceae; genus Allium; species Allium fistulosum. The sequence goes on along the minus strand of CM060904.1, from coordinate 168,191,081 downwards.
ATTTAGAAAATTAGTTGATTATGGATTTGAAATTGATGATTATTATGTATTAGTTGATGATAATAGTATATTAGTTGATTTAGGGATGTTAATAAGTGGTTTGATTGTTTATTTGTAAATAAAAATTAGGGCTGATTTAAAACTCAAAAATTAGTGTGTAATCGTTGATTAATATGTTTATTGATAAGTGTACATAATGTTTGATAAGTGTGTGTTAATTATAAGTTTAGTGGTTAGTATAAAATAGTAAGTTAAAATTTTAGTTTACAAAATAGTTAAGTTAAAATTTTAAATTGTTAACTGAATTTTGAAATAAGTTTTAAATTTTCAAATTTATTAAATAAAATATTTAAATAATTGAATGATTTATTAAATTTTGAAAGGAGCATAACAACAACAAATATTCTATTGAAATTGATTTTGTAATAAAATTAAGCAATGAATATAACAACAATTAATAATTCTACTGAAATCGATTTTGTAACAAAATTAAGAAATGAATATAACAATAACAAATATTCTTCTAAACTCGATTTTATAAAATATTAAGAAATTAATATAAGAACACTAAATATTCTACTGAAACGATTTTGTAACAAAATTTAGAAATGAATACAACAACAACAAAAATTGCACTGAAATCGATTTTGTTAAAAATTAAGAAATTAATATAACAATAAATATTCTACTAAAATCGATTTTATACGAAATTAAGAAATGAATATAAGAACATTAAATATTCTACTAAAATGCATTTTGTAAAAAATTAGGAAATGAGTATTACAACAACAAATATTGTACTAAAATAGATTTTCTAAAAAGTTAATAAATGAATATAACAACAACAAATATTCTACTGAAATCAATTTTCTAAAAAACTAAGAAATGAATATAAAAACAAGTAAGCGTTAAGTATTATTTTAATAAGTATGACAACAACAACAATTTAAAGCCTTTAGTCCTAAAGGGCTTTAATTTATTTAGAAATACAACAACAACAATACACCCCTTGGATACAAAGTTATGCGTAGAAGAGAAGTGAAGTGAAGTGCTGTCGAAATTAGACGGAAGTGTGGTGTATAGTCCCAAAAGACTTTAATTTGTTTTGGACGGAAGTGTGGTGTATGAAATTACTAACATATATTTTTAAATTAGGAACAATGTTCGATAATTTTCTCGACCGCACTTAGATGTATGAAAGTCAGAATTGGTATGAGAGGTTCAGTGAAGGAACTTTTCTACAATGGTGTACACGAATTTATTAGATTCGGTACATCTAATAATCGAAATAACGAGGAACTTCCATGCCCTTGTAGTAAGTGTCAACATTTGAAGCATTGAAAACCAGACACAGTTAAAGTACATTTGTATAAATTTGGTTTGTGCCAAATTATTATTTGTGGGATCGTCATGAAGAACATGCAGCACCTACACCTAATTCTATAGCGTCATAGGACGATCATATTATGACGAACCCAATAGAAGATATGGTAAAAGATGCAGCATGATCAATGTTCCATATCGTCCAAGTTGACGATCAAGACATAAACATCGAAGAAGAACCGAATGTGGGAGCGAATTTTTTTATGATTTACTGGATGATGCTAAGAGGCTGTTGTGGGATGGTTGTAAAAGTGGGAGCAAATTCAGTAACCGCCAAATACATCACTATGAAATCAAAATTCAACTTTACAGAAGCTGGATTTACAGCAATTGTACAAGCTGCAAAACGATATATGCCACCTAATAATCTAATGTGCGATAGTCATTATAAAGTGAAAACACTTATGTCGGCTTTCAGTCTGTTGTACCAAAAGATAGATACATGTATAAAAGGTTGGATGTTGTATTGGAAAGATGATATTAACCTTAGAAACTGTAAAATATGCAATGAGGAAAGATACAAACCAAGAAAAAAAGGAAGGAAAGGAAGTTCTATACAAGAGAATAAATTATTTACCCATCACTCCTAGACTTCAAATGTTATATGCATCTTCAGCTACGAGCATGTCATATGTGATGGCACAGTGTGAGAACACAGGAAGAGGGAACTTTGACACATCCATTTGATGGAGAAGCATGGAAACATTTCGATAAAACATACCCTGCGTTTGCTGCAGAGAGTCGTAACGTGAGACTTGGTTTATCTACTGATGGATTTTCACCATTCTCTCAGTTTGGTAGAAAATATTCATCTTGACCTATTATCGTTACTCCGTATAATTTACCTCCATGGATGTGTATGAAAACTCCATATATGTTTCTGACCATTGTCGTCCCTGCCCCTGATGATCCAACACAAGGAATCGATGTTTATTTACAACCATTGATAGAGGAGTTGAAAACACTATGGCATGAAGGAGTTGAAACATACGACATTTCTAGAAATTTTTATTTTCATATGTTCGCTTCATTGTTATGAACTATTAGTGATTTCCCTGCATATGGGATGCTTTCAGGTTGGAGTACAGTCGGTCGTCTAGCTTGTCCTTATTGCATAGAAGAAACACGAGCATTTTCTTTACGGTATGGAAAGAAAATTTTATGGTTTAATTGTCATCGATGTTTTTGCCATCCCAATCATACTTTTAGAAGAGATAAAAAAAATTTAAAGCTAATAGAGAAGAGAATATGCAACCACAAAGGTTTGGTCAAGCGAAGAATATATGAGATTGTGAAGGACTATCCGAAAATACATGAAACTAGAGTACAAACTGAAATTCCAAGTAAATCGGACATTCATAATTGGTGCAAACAAAGTATATTTTGAGAGTTACCATATTGGAAAGATCTCTTACTCCGACATAATATTGACATGATGCACAATGAAAAAAATGTGTTTGATAACGTATTTAATACTATTATGAATATAAAGGGAAAAACTAAGGATGATTTGAATTCGAGACTTGATATAGCACACTTTTGTAAACGTCCCGAACTTCATATGAAGCCCGATGACAATAAAAAACCCAAAGCATGCTATGAACTAGACAACAAGCAAGTAAAACTCGTGCTAAAGTGGGTGGAAGGACTAAGATGTCCTGATGGGATTTCTTCCAATCTCCGTAGATGTGTTGACTTTAAAAACAATAAACTTAGTGGGATGAAAAGTCACGATTGTCATATCATGATGGAATATTTATTACCGGTGGTTTTTAAAGAACTGTTGCCCATAAAAGTATGGAGTGTTATAACAGAATTAAGTATGTTTTATAAACAGCTTTGTTCGACGACGTTAAAAGTCGACCGTATACGAAAACTTGAAGTAGAAATCCTTATACTGCTCTTCAAACTGGAGAAAATATTTCCACCAGGTTTCTTTAATGTAATGGATCATTTACTCATTCATCTTTCATCCGAAGCACTTCATCGAGGTCCTGTGCAATATGGATGGATGTATCCATTTGAGAGGTAATACTGACTATCTGTAATATTTATGTTATTCTAAATTGAATTGAATTAATTTTCTAATAGGTCTTCGTTTGAGAGGTAATTAAGATTTACATAAGAAAATTTGAATTGAATTAATTTTCTAATAGGTTCTTGAATCATCTGAAGAAAAAAGTTAGCAAAAAGCACGAGTTGAAGGTTCGATTTGCAAATCATATCTTGAAGAAGAAGCTTCATTCTTTTTCTCTCATTACTTCAGTGACCATGTGAATTTATCATTTGTAAGTGTTCCTCGTAATGATAAAGCCGTTGAACAAGATTCCTCTCAAACAATGTTATCTATTTTTAGACAACATGACAGACCTGTTGAAAAATGTGTGGAAATATGGTTAGACGATAGAGATTACCATATAGCGCACACATATGTTCTTCTTAATTGTGCTAAAGTTGCATCATTTGTTAGGTAATAATAAATTCATACTTATTTCAATTATACTTACATGTTACTTATAATGGAACATATTACATATATGTTCATAGTATATACGAATCGCGACATCCATCTGGCGATCTCAGTAAAGACTTTGCTAAATGGTTTTCAAACTACGTTTATGATCCAAGAAAAAGTGTCGTTGATGAAGGATTACAACATCTTGCACTCGGACCAAAAAGAAATGTCAAGACTTATCCAATATTCTTCATTGATGGGTTTAAATTCAACACCATAGATTATGGTGCTGACAAATTAACATATAACAACGATGTATTTGTCAAAGGTAGTAATGATCCAGATGAACATATAAAAGATTTTTATGGCGTCTTAATATAGGTTTTTGAATTGACATATTATATGCAACCCATAGAAAAAGTTTTTTATTCAAATGCCATTGGTTCAGTAATGTTCCTGGTTCTGGAATCAATGTGCACAAATATTATAAGCTTATTGAAATAAAGCATACCTCATATTATTATAAGTATGATCTTTTCGTATTAGCCAAGCAAGCATTGCAAGTTTATTTTGCTCCGTATTCATCCTTAAAAAGAGATAAAGCAGATTGGTCGGCTGTTTTTAAAACAAAGGCAAGATTTATATTTGATGGAATTAATATTCCAGATGAAGCAGCGTATCAAGTGGATCTTGAGCCAAATGATGAAATAGTAATAATTGATGATATTGATATAGGCTTGTTGAATGATGAATCGAATGAATTAATAGAAGCCTATGAGAACACAGAAGAAAACGACGTAGAGTATGAGACCAAGTCTGAATCAAAAAACGACGAAGACTGATAATTCTAAATGATGACTATGTTGTGAGCTATGTATCGGTTATTCTATATTGTGTATTCTGAGTTTCCGATGTTATATGTTAATAATGATGACTATGTTGTGAGCTATGTATCAATTGTTGTATATTGTGTATTCTGAGTTGTCGATGTTATATATGTTAATAATGATGACTATGTTGGGAGCTATGTATTGTTCTGTTTTTTGAATTCTATGAAATCATATATTTTATCACTATAAGAAATGATTTGTTTGTAGCATATATGCCTTTCAAGAGGCATTCCAGCAGATCTCGGCCTTCGCAGCCTTCTCCTTTTCCGAGCGGGGGTGCCAGCGGCATAGCGACAGATGTACGTCCAGTGGCAGAGGTTGTCCCTAAGAGTGCGGGGTAAGTATCAAATTTATTGCTTGTTTTAATATTTAAAGTTATACTAATTAAATTCCTACATTAAAATTTATACAGGGGTTTTGAAGTTGAGCCTTCGGACTACATCCTACAAGTATCCAGGAAGGTCTATATGAGTTGGATGTCCGGATACTGGCCTCATTGGGATGACATCCCAAACCATGTTAAGAACTCTATATGGGCCGACTAGATGGTAAGTATAAATTTATAATTCATTTGGAAAATAATATAATGTACATAATTCTAATTAATTTCAATATACAGGTCGTCGTCTGTGTCGATCCGCAGGACATGGATGTATTTGCAAATCACTGGAACCAGAGAATGCGGAAAAATTACAGGGACACCCTCTCCAAAGGAAAGAACGCGAGAAAAAAACCGTCATGGATGAGCGTCGATGTTTGGGCCGAATTTCTCCAGCTGTGGAAAACCCCTGAAATGAAAGTAAGTTATCTAATTTCATATTGTTATTATAATTTGTTTAAATTTCGTATATTAGTTGCATTAAATTAGTTAAACATGTCTTTAAATTTATAGGAACTATCAGCACGAAACCATGCAAACATGAATAAAAATCATGCTTTGCACCGTGGTGGATCTAAATCCTTTCAGCAACATCGCACGGAGTTGGTAAGTTTAGCAATTGCGTTTATAAACAGATGTAACATTATTTAATCATATTATTTGTAACATTGTTCGTCAACATTGTTCATTAATCATATTTGTAACATTATTTAATCATATTTGTAACATCGTAGGAAGTTAAATCGTGAGCCTACAATGGTTGAAGTCTTCACAATGACGCACGCCGTCGAGTAGAAAGATGAGGAAGGCAATGTTTCATATATTTGGACAGATGATAAATCTCAATCAATAATGGTAAACATGCTTAACTTTTTTTACTTCAAACTTCAAAACTTCTAAATTAAATTTTTATTGTGGCAAAATTTTGTTTGTGATCGCAGGAAAAATGTGACACAGAGCATGCTCGAGTGGCGCAATCCACTGGCCGTCAGTTGACCTTAGAGGAGTCAAACAGTATATGTGATGCTTTGATTGACCCTCCTTCGCGAAATAGGCGTTACAGTTTCGGAAATCGAAAGGTAAAATGCTTTATTAACTAATATATAAGCAATATTTAGTATTGAGCATAAATTATAACCCGCTATCAATAATTTACAGGCTATGATGATACAGTCGTCCTACAGGAGATCCCAGGCTGAAGAGGAGATAGCTCAATTGAAACAACAGCTAACGAAGATCAATGATTGGCGAAAGAGTGAGGCGTTGGCGAATCAGTTAGATGAGCATATTGCGGCATACTTAGCTGATTATGGGACAATGCTGAGGGAAGATGACGACGATAAGGATGATGAGTAGGTATGGCTGTGTTTCTGATGGATTTTGATCATTTTGTTTTGTACATATGTGACATGTGTTACATTTATGGATTTGATACTTGTTTGTTGGTTGGGTTGTTTGATAGATTAGTGCATGTTTTGTTTGATGTACATGAGTTGGTTGGGATGTTTTGTTTGAAATACTTGTTTGTAGGTATGGTTTTGTAGTTTGATGAGATATTGGTGTTGGTTGATGAAATGGTTGTGTAAATATTGATATTTGCGTTATAAATTTGATTATGTGTGATATGTATGAGATTATACAATTTTTGCATTGGTATTAGTTGTGAAATTGAGTATATATGTGTTGTAAATGAGGTGGATGGATATTTATGCATTTGGATGGCCTAAGGAGGAGTTTGTGGCAGAAAAATGGTTCCAGATTAGCGATGGCTAGCGATGCCCAAATGGTTATAGGTTAGCGACGGCTAGCGATGGCTGATTGGTCACAGGTTAGTGACGGTTGGTGTCGGTTTGCGGCAACCCTTCAACCTCTAGGATGTTGTCACGTATCCACTTAGCCGTCACTAAGCGTCGCTAATATGGTGACGGAGCCGTCGCTTTCTCTGTTGGTGATGGGGTAAATAGCGACGGCTGCCGATGCCTTTTTGTCGTCGCTAAAGCCAGCCGCTCTTGTAGTGAAAATACTACAAACTTGTGTATAAAAAATTTAGTACAACATTAAGCATTTATAGTTGGTGTATTCTTGCAAAGTAAGGGTATGATCGACATGGATTTTGGATCTTGGGCAACCGTTGTCTTTTTATTAAAGGTTTTTTTCAAACTAAAGTTGAAATTCTTTATGGGTTGGAAAACAATATTTATGGGCCAACCTTGATGTGAGCAATGATTTTTTATGCAAATAGCCATTGGTATCATTCTATGCAAAAAATTATTACTTTTGCGTTTTCAGTTTTCACCATATTTCTCATGTACAAGCAATGTATGACTGAAGATGAATTATTATTTTGCACCATATTATATCCTAAGTTATTCCAATACCACGTGAAAGCAACTTATCTGCATGTTAAACAAAATATTTATTCATGGAATATACACTTTGTATTTATATTGTTTTGATATCTTTGTATATGTCGTTGGAATTCTCAACCTTCAAGCATTATGGTGTGCTTGTGAAAGTTTCTAAGGATACAACAATGTGCGCGTACGAAAATCATTAGTTTTATGCTAGGTAACAACCAATGCATTTGTCCAACACAAAAAGCATGAATTGTACAAATCTGCCAAAATTTCCTCATGTGCTATACTTTTTTATTACTCGGTTTCACTCAAATACAATTGCTTCTTTTCAACAATCTCTTCATCCTATGTCATCGATATACAAAATATGAATACATGAGTCTTTAAATTTCAATGGCATAATTTAATTGAACAACGTCTGTGTGCGTAGCTCGGGTTCACCCTAGTTCTATAATATAGAAGATTCCTGAAGCTTATTCATCATGATGTATATTGCTATTATAACACTCAATAAATTATTTACGATAATATAAATAATATCTAATTGCAAAAAATAATTTTGGATATTAACATTATTGATTGTACTTAAATAAATCTATATTCAAATTTTTGTACTTTAAGATAAGGAAATAATTTTACTAAATAAACAAATCAACGTTAAAAGAATACATATTATTAGACATTGTCTAGTAAAATATTTTTTAATTACACACATATGTTTTGAATAATAGCAAAACCAGTGCGTTTACTTTACTTTCATTAATTCTCTTTGGTTACTTTACTTTAAAGTCTCTAACAGTTTATCCTTTCAAAAGTTATTCTCTTTACATTGATATTTATATTTTGATTTTTCTTACAAAGGATAGCTCTCCTCACTTGTCTACAAACAATATGCACTACAAACAATATGCACTCTATGCATGGAAAAAAAATAGTCTTATACTTCATGTGTTCAAGATAAGATAATTATACAAAAATATGCCTACATGTAAGAAGGGTGAAAATAGCAAACATAATGTACCCTACATGCATGCATGAAGAGAAAGACATATAATACGAAAGATAGGTATTCCATAAGTGAAAGACAATGATTACTACAATCAATGCCCCATCCAAAAGGGAAGAGGTAATAATTAAAAATTTAAATGTTCAATGTTAATTGGTGACACATCCTAAGATTTATTCACTAAGCACATCCGAACAAGTGATGTATATTTGTAAAATATTTAATAACACATATTATAATAAATAATCAACGCTTAGTTTTGCATAGTACTAATACTTGTTCAATTGATTAAATAATCTTTATTAATAGTTGAAATAGAAGCACAATCTTTTGGTTCGACCGTGAACTTCCCAAAATACCCTTATATATAACTTTTTAAATATTAAGTTGTTATTTCATATGATCTCTCCAATAAATTAGGAGATAAAATCTCCTTATAATTACTTTAGACGTATTCAAATTGATTTCAATTATCTTTCTTTAATAATGATTGTAATAGCTTTGGTATAACGCTTTTTGGTATCAACTTGAACTATAAAAAACGCTCCTCAATATATTATAAAATCTTAATCACTTAAGAATAGGATTTAATATTAAACTTCTTTTACAAATTCAAATGCCCTTAAAAGTAGGATCTAACAATTAAACATGCTTAAATATTCCAAACGCTTATAAAAGTAGGATCTAAAATTCTTCATTTATAAATTCAAAATACTTCTTTACAAATATACAAATCTTAATATCACTTGAAAAAAATCATTTTTTTGACTGATTTAAATATATACAATTTATAAGGAAAACAATTCACGTGCGAAGCGCGTGCTATAACACTCGTTTTATATAACCAATATACCAGTAATTATCCCATTATAGTCTTGCTATTTATAAAGAACCATTTGAAAAAAATCAACCAATATGAAAATAAAGATTTGACACAGGAATTTTCTAAAGGAAATGAGAATTTACAGAATGAATATTGAATATATAGAAGTAATACACTATATGTTATTTGTAGGTATGTCCTTTTGTAATAGTCTATCTTTTGTTGAATGCTCCTTTGTTAACACCAGTGTTGTAAAAATCCTTCTAGGTTCCCACCTAGGCTCCGCTTAGACGCTAGGCTAGCCTTACCGTCCACGATTTCGACTAATTCACCTAGGTGAGACTTACTGCATTATCTTAGCATATAAACTAGTTTATAAGCACAATTTATACACCAATTTAAGCTTGATGCCTTTTATAAGTATCAAAATGTTTGTTTCCAGAAATTTTATCTACATGGTTGCTTTCAAAACCACATAAATCCATGATATCACATTATGGACCAATTAATACTAAACAAAATACTAATATTTATCCAAAATCCATGAGTTTATCGAATACACCTAGCTCTAATTAATCCCCCCTAGACGATTAATCCTTAGTCCATGCTTACCGCCTAGCATCCGCGTAGCAATTTTTACAACCTTGGTTAACACATTATAGGGACATATTGAAAGAATATATATATGTATGTATGTATGTATGTATGTATGTATGTATGTATGTATGTATGTATGTATGTATGTATGTATGATGTTTTGATGATAACAACCATACAACAATTCTACTGATATATTTATTGACTTATTATAGGTATACCAGCTAAAGTACATAAGTTATAATATACAAAGCGAAGAAACACGGAAGCAAAAATCAAATGTCGAATAATCAGACTATGGACCCGAGTACGTACATTCAAGACTATACAACAAAGTCAACAACTCAATTGAAGCTCAAACAGACACTTGAAGAAGGACAAAAGAGATACAAAGTGTATATGAATCAATATCAAGTATTTGTAGTAATGATTTTGTAAAACCACTCAAATGATATCCAAATCCCACAAAACTTGACCACAATCTCCCTTACATATCCTAAATTTATTATGAATTTTTTCATACTTTTCGAAAGCTCAAAATATCCAAAATAAGAAATGTGCACGTAGCACGGGCTTGTAAACTATGCGTGAAGCACTCGTCTGCAAACTGCGCGCGAAGCACGGACATGCTCAAAGCACGGGTCTGAAAACTATGCGCGAAGCACGGGCTTGAAAACTGTGTGTGAAGCATGGGCCTAGGTTGAAATGGTGTCTTCATTTTAAATCATGTCCCTTCATTTCAAACAGTTGCTCCTCTTCATCCAAACACTGTTTTTCTTCCTTAAAGGCTGACAAATTAAATAGAAACAACTTTTCATTATATCCATTTGATTTCTATATAAACCTAAGCCAATTTCATTTTAAAGATAACATTTTCATTCTTGTGTTAAATAAGTAATGTGTGTGCCTGTGTGTATTTTAAAATGGAGTACCATGTCCAAAATAAAATGGTAAAAATGTTCTGCTTTTACGTAGATTTTCAATTTTCATTTGTACTAATATTAGTAATTTTTAGATATAAAACAATGAACTAAGCCATGAAATACTTTGAAAAGTTCCATTTGATTTATGAACTAAACAACTTTTAGAACTTTATGATACAAAATAAAGTACGTAGTACAATAATTAAACTAGAATTTTTATGAACTAGAAGAGAAGAAAATCAATCAATTGTAGATTGTCCTAGTTACATCAAGTTTATCCAATGTTGATTTATTCATGAGAACGCAAGTTTGTTCATCACGACCACTAGTGAAGATAGTTTTTTAATAAGAGTTATAACGCACAGTAAAACCTAATGGTAATTAGAGATCAACTACTCAAGAATACTATGAACAAAGTTAGAAATCTTTCTAGGGAGATCACGGATCTCCTATATCATTTATGACAATTTTTCAAAATAGACCTGTAGAAATAACTAATGTTGGTTTTAGGCTTCATCAAAAATTTATTGCAAAACTAGGCCTCTTAATTTTTCTATAATACTTGCACAATTATGGAATGCGCAGGTATTAAATTTATTTTTAAATGTAGAGCTTGCGCATTCCATAAGTGCGCAAGTATTATATTTAAAGTTTGCGCACTTATGGATTGCGCAAGCTCATTCTTTAGCATTAAAAAGACAGAGAGCACGGAGCTGTCTTCATTTACTCATTTCTTCATCTTCCTCTCAAAATCCTCCAAAACTCTCATCCCAAACCCATTTTTTTACCAAATCCAAATTCTCATTCACCTTGTCAACCAAATAGTTGCTAAACTATATATGTAATACTCTTCTTCATCCTTACAAAACAAAGGTAATAATTTTTCTTGATGAAAATGGTGCTCAAATTTTGCTATTTTTGTTGGTGTTGAAAACGAATAGTTATTATTGTTAGCAATGTTAATCACTAGGCAATGGTGTTGTTATTGTTGAATCAGTTGTTAATGATTGATATGTTAATGTTTTATTGTTTATTTTGACAGTATACATGAATGTTTGGGAGATAGATGATGAAACGTTGACAGTATCAACGTTGCAAGCTCAAGTCATATTGACATTGATGTTGATCATATTCCGAAAATACAGTTCGAAACATTACCGCGTAAATTCCATTCTGGACCATCAACCTTACACGCTTGTTTACGTGAAGTTGTTTCAACCGAAAGACCCGGTCATCAAATTCGAGTTGATGGAAATATGTTGACGCCTATACATCCTGTTGGTTCATCCATGCCATGGGAACAATGACCATATTCAAATTATTACTGTGGAGGTATGTGTGTAGTGGTCGTTTGCGGAAGGGAATAGAATGCCTGGCGAAGATTTTTCGGTTGTAGTTCGTACAACGAACACAGACCGAATCCTCATGAAGTTGGTTGTTATAATTATTTTAAATGGATTGATAAACCCTTGTGCGAATGGGGGCTCGAGTATGCCCACAAATTGCAAGCCGAAATCAGTCGTTTGAAAAGGTGAATGAAGAACTAAGGAAAAGTAGTAGGAGACCTAGATTTTGGTAAATGTTTGGGACTAGGTTAACATTGTCATATTTGGTTTGTATGTTGAAATGTAGTATTTTTAATATGATGTTTCGAAAATGTTTGTTTTTGTTGTAACGCATACTGTGTGCTAGCTAAGCAGTTTATTATGTTGGTGAAATACATTTGGTAGTATTGACTATGTTGTTGAAATATATTAGTTACGTTTTTATATTGATTTGCTTGTTTTGTTTTTTTAAAGATTGATTTGACTGCTTTGGTTGAAGATTGCCTGCGGAAGCAAAATCTACTTGGAAAAATAAGGTATTAATTCAACAAATTCATGTTTAGAATTATGTCTCAAAATCAAGATTTTGAATGTGGTATTGCAACTGATTTTGTAGATAATGTCAAAAGTTCGGACTATTTTTACTATGATGGGGAACTGATGGTTAATGATGAAGGTAAACCTAAATATGCTGGCGGAAAGCGAAAATGATCGACAATAAAAAATCATTGTAGTTTTGAAGAGCTTAAATAAAGGGCATTTGAAGTGACCAAAATCAATCTTGTGATGTATGATTTACAATTAGTGGTGAAATGGGTTCGGGATGATGGTGCATCTGCTATTGATTTGGAAGATGATGATTATTTGAACTCTACATTTTCGGTTGGAATGAGAGTGATAGAAATATATGTTGCGAAAGTGGAACATGATAATGTTGTCGAAACACAACCGGCAGTGATTTCTACGGATGATTATGTATCCACCACACAGTTACAAGAAACACAATGGTCGGCGTAGCCCTCTTATCTTCCAAGCCATCAAGGTGGAAAGTTTACAAACTTACTTCATAGGTATAGCGGAATGGTTGGAGTCTCTTCTAGTTAGGAACAAAATATGATACATAACTCTATACATCCTAATCAATCGCAAGCGTTCGGAAAGTGAGTAATATTATACTCTGGCACTTGTATTATGACTTACGTTAATGAAAAATATCTTACCATTATTTTTTGTATTTGTAGTGTCGAAGAAGCATTAATTGGTTGTGCTGACGATGACGGTGATGATCATTTTGATATTGCAAACGAGAGCAGAGTACAATTAGATAAAATGGAAGTAGCTTGTGCGGATGATGTAGATAGAACTTGGATCCATCAAATGCAAGTTAACAGTGATGCAATCATATACGCAGACATTGAGGAGGCTGATGATGTAAATGTTGAAGAAGAAGAAAATCACTTATGAAGAGGCTCTAGTCGATGGTTTAGGCACGGCAACAATGATGGTGAAATCGATAATGGAAAATTATCAATTAGACGTGGAAGTGTTTGGAAGAGAATGTGTTGAGAAAGGACCACGAGTTGGGTTAATTTTTGAAAGTAAGCAGAAGCTTGTTGAACAGTTATGTGAATGGGCGATTAAATGTTTGGTTTCATTTCAAGTTCTGAAATCGTGTGCAAATCAATACACAGTCCATTGTGATGTGGATAAAACATGTCCTTGGTGAGTGCATACAAGCCTTTCGGTTAGAAAAAATCATAATTGGTGGAAAATAACTACATATTGCAGCGATCACACTTGTTTAAATGCAACAATCAACTCAAACCATCGACAGGGAACTTCAAAGTTTATATGTAGCAAAATACTCCCATTGATTAAAGCTGAAACAAACATGACTTGAAGAACTATTCAGAGACAATGTCCAATATGTTTCGTATTAAAGTGAGTTATTTTCGAGCCTGGCAAGGACTATAGATAGCTGTTGTAATGATTTATGGAGATTGGGAATCATCGTACGCGGAATTGCCAAAATATCTTCGAACCCTACGAAGTACCAACAATGGAACCATATATGATGTTATTCATAGTCGTGATGTTTTTGATGGTGCTTTTTGGGCTTTCGGACCTTCTATTCACGGTTTCAACCACTTTCGACCTATACCGTCTATTGATGCCACTCATTTATACGGGAAGTACCTGGGTACATTACTAGTAGCTACTGGGGTGGACGTAAACCAAGGTCTATTTCCGTTAGCCTTTGCTATTGTACAAACAGAGTCGTGGCAAACGTGGAGTTGGTTTATTCATTGCATATGGAATTATATTCCAACCGTACATACTAGATGTATTACCTTTATCTCAGATCGTATGAAAGGAATTCCACGTGCTCTTAGAGAAGCTTGGCTAATTGAACATCATCATCGCTTTTGTATTCGTCATATTAAAGAAAATTTCAAGAAAGCGGGGTTTGGCACGGATGAGCTACAAAACTTGTTACATGCATGTGCCACGGTATCAGAGGTTGTAAAATATAATGAACTTCGAAAATAGTTGAAGGATGTAAATCAAGATGTCGATGCGTGGATTGAAAAAAGTTTGAAAAACCGGGAATCAAGCTGGACTCTTTGTCACGACGGCGGCGTAAGATTCAATATGATGACAACTAATGTTTCCAAAAGTTTTAACGGTGTGCTAAAAGGAACTAGGAATTTACCTGTTAGATCATTGGTTGCACGTACGATTCATCGATTGAACCATTACTTTGTCGAACGTCGAACTCAAGGAGAAGAGTGAATGTTATAGTTCGCACCGAGGTGGGAAGCATTAGCGCGGAGAAGAATGGAAGAATCAATGCTCATGTCCATAGAGAGATATAGCTTCATTGAATGACAGATGAAAGATGTTCGTATGTTTGATTATACGGTGAATATCGAAGATAATGTTGCCAAATGTTCGTGCAACATGCCAACGTTAGATCATTTTCCGTGCTCCCACGTATTAGCAGCTTGTTCACGTAGTTCGGGTGGTGCTAATAGAGCGTATTTTGACTTAATCTCCAAATGGTACACGATGGCTAAGTATACCACAGCTTATGATCCTTTATTCCACCCTATACCAGATAGTCGACACTGGGATGTCTACGACAGTCCTATTATACAACCACCACCAGTGCGTAGAAATTCAGGATGTCCGCGGTCTACTCGAATCAAAGGTTTTATTGATCCGCCATCTTCATCCAGCCATAATAGATGTAAAAAAAGGTTCTATTGGCCATAAGAAAAAAACTTGTCCACGTTGAATTGTATGAGTTGTTGTATATCTTCGTTATTCAATATTTTTATGTATTTGTAACGGAAGAAGTGTGTTAACTTGCTATTGTATATGTTTGTTTTTTTACTTCACCTATTAATTTTTGTTGCAAATCTTTATTTCTTTTCATTGTTAATTTCTTTGCAGTGCTAATTTCCTAGTATATGATTGTTGTTGGGTGGATTGGTTTGCAGCAGCTCTTTGTCTTTGACAAAGAGCGATTACTGCTTGCGCAATTATGGATCGCGCAAGCAGTAATAATCGATATAGCTTGCGCATTTCAGCTATAATTATTATTACTGCTTGTGCATTCCATAATTACGCAAGCTGTATTTGCTCTCTGTCAAAGACAGAGAGCTGCTGCAAACCAGTCCACCCAACAACAATCATATACTGCTTGCGCAATTATGGAATGCGCAAGTAGTAATAATAGATATAGCTTGCGCATTTCAAAAATGCGCAAGCTTTATCTATTATTGCTGTTTGCGCATTCCATAATTCGCAAGCAGTATTTGCTCTCTGTCAAAGACAGAGAACTGCTGCAACCCAATCCACCCAACAACATTCAACATTAACTACAATCAACAACAAATATAGCATGCAAACTGCAATTGAATATCAACACCACTACTAAACATTGTCAACAACATAAAATAACATCCAAAATGCAATTGAAAATCATCGAAACAAGGTTCAACAATATATACAATCAACCAACGACAAATACATCAACACCCTCCTTTCCGACCAAACGAACAACAACAATATATGTCGGGCAAACAACAATACACCTCGATCGCGAATCTGTCTAAGATCAATAGGTGTGTCTCTCTTCTTTTTCTTCCTTCTAGATACGATTGGAGTCAAACCTTGGCCTTCTTCAAATGTTGGACCAGGTGTTGGAAGCGGGATTTTTTGTTCTTGACTGGGCCCGAAAATTAATTCTTCTTGTTGTCTCTCCCACTGTGGCTGCTCTTCCGTCTGCTATTGTGTGGATTGGCCAAGATATCCGAAGTGTTATTCTCCTTCGTGCTAAATGGGCCATTGAGCCTGAATTTCTCCCCCGACGTATTGTTGTTCTACTTCAGGCCAAGCGGGCCATTGAGGTTGAATTTACCCGGTGGTGTTTTGTGATCCCTCCCCTTTCGTATGTGCCTCCCCCATCTCATTTGTCCTCCCTCCGCTCCCTCTAGTGTTGTATGTGTCTCCTCCGTAGAACGTGGTCGTTCTTCTATAATGTGCAACAGTTTTGCCGGCCTTCTTAGCTTGTTCTGACCGAGAATCGTATCAAGTATACGTTGTAGGTCAATGCACTTGCTTTTCACCTTGTCCGGCTACATACGACTATCTTTGATTTCGTCGACCACTTCCAAAGCGCTATATATCTCGCTTACCTACGCCAAATTCATAACAATGTATCAACGAATATGAGTTATAAAATTAAACTATCAAAATTTAAAAATTAGAATACTAACCACATCATGCTCGAGTGGAGCACGGAGAATGTACGCAACCAATTTCCTTGCCGACTTTTTTAGAATATAACGGCAAGTAATTTTCCAATACTAATACTCGTACTCACTGAACGGTGTCGGGGGCTCATGTGCTCGTTCGGCACGATCAATTCTGGAATTCCATAATGTAATACTTTCCCGCAGAAATGTCATCCAACTAGAGGGTTCTGGGTCTAAGGGCACAACATGATCGGGAATGTGCTAGTAGTCAAAGGCAAACTGTCTCATTACTCGATCAGGAGCATATAATTCAAAGTCCAGAAAAAGAATCAATCGGCTCTTAGTGATCCAACCAGCAAACATATACTCAATGTTCGAATGCTCAAATTTGTTCACCAACGAATATGGTTCCCATGTAATGGCATCATCCGCCAACAAGTTCAATTCATTTCGGTAAAACTGTACATTTTTTGGCGTTTCAATTCCACCTACACCCAAATGGAAGATACGGATCTAAGTCGGTAGGAATTCTTACAGTCGGTCGTCCAATAGCAATATGAGACCAAGACCATATTTGCAATAACGTTGTAGAACCCCCTAAATCTTTTTTCGTTTCAAGGCAACGTTTGTCAACTCACTGTACAAATAGCATAGTACAGCACTACCCCATGAATGGTAACAATAGTTTGCTAAATCATCCAAAAATGGTAAAAACTTCAAATTTAATCTACCTTTCGAATGATCTAGAAAAAATCGACAACTTAAAAAGTACAATATCGCAGCACGACTGCGACGAAGTATATCTAAATCGGTCGCACCTTCAGGCAGTGGTTCAGAAAATTCACTTTTAAACCATGTAATTGCTAGTTCACTTTTAGACTTAACGGCCTCTCTAGGCGGAAAAATACCAAGCAAGTCATGACACAATTCCAAATAGTCGATATCCAAATTTTTTGAACATACCGGGAAGCCGTCTCCGTTAATACCGAAAAGAAAATAAACATCTTTTAGAGTTACCGTCATTTCACCTACTCTCAAATGAAAAATATTTGTCTCCGGCTTCCATCTATCGCACAAAGGCATAATAAGGTGATGATCTAGTCGAATGTAGTCAGTTTGCATGGCTTTCCAAAATCCGACAATTCTTAGGTTCTGCTCCAACCTAGGATCTTTAAAGTCAATTTCCTTTAGCTTGCTCGAATGGTCGCAAAGCTTAACTGTTTCCACATCCTGTTAATTATCAAAGAATTTAAATTAGTATTTCATACATGCATTTTGGATTGCCATTAACGCATTGTGCATAGAAAAATTATCTCCATTAGCGCTTCATTTTGGCTTCTATGATGTTCTTGAAGATAGAACACTTCTATCTTCGGGTCCCGGAGCCAGTTCTACATTATAAACAATAACAACCAATTAATTAATTAAACAACTATTTCCCATCTAGGGTTTTGGTTTTAGGATTAATTCAATTCTATTTGCATTTTCAATAATAACACCAACCATAAGAGTAAATTGTCATCAACATCATCAAGACTACTTCTTACATTAACAACGACAATCACTACTTAACTAATAATCAATTTACACTAGAATTAATATTACCTCTAATCACCGTAGATGAAGAGCTTGCTTCCATTTTATGCGTAATCAACTAGTTTCTTCAAGAAATAGAGGAGAATAATGTTGTCGATGATTTTGATTTGGATTTGGAATGAGAAACGGGGAGGGTTTCGGAAAGAAAGTTAAAATGTGGAAATATGAGGACAGATCTGGCTCTCTTCCTTTTTGATGCTCAAAAATGAGTTTGCGCAATCCAAAAGTACACAAGCTTTATATTTAAAGCTTGCACACTTATGGATTGCGCAAGCTTTATACGTAGAGCTTGCACAATTATGGAACGTGCAAACTCTACGTATAAAAAAATTACTACTTGCGCATTCCATGATAGCGCAAGTATTATAGAAAACGAGGCCTAGTTTTGCAATAAGTTTTTTATGAAGCCTAAAACCAACATTAGTTATTTCTGCAGGTCTATTTTGAAAAATTGTCCTATCATTTAACTTAGTACTAAATAGCACTAACAATCCTAGAAACCATGTCGCGTTGCTTGGTAGTTTAACCTCTTTGCTTATACTCGTGCCTCCAATACTAAAATCGATCACTTCCCTAAATTCCTATATCATAGCAAAATAGTTCTAAACCTTCTCAGCTCAACCTACAACGCTGGTTGCGTGAGTACTTCAACTCCTGACATTAGTGCTCTCCCTTGAGGTTCTAGGTTCATTATAATACTTTAGTACTAGGTGAGTTTTATCCATAAATCTTGATAAAATTTCTCATTCATATTATTTTTTTAACATATAATCTCTAAGTTAGTCCTTTTTAACTTTTTTGACCATGACGATAAAGCTTACTTTTCTTAATGATATTTTAAAAATATTTGTCGACAAACAAAAATTCAACAAGTATGATTTAACCATTTGGCGGTGATGTCCATTTTTTCCATTTTCAATATCACTTTGGTTGATATTTATGAATATTGTATTTACATTATAAAGAGCTAATTCTGTAAGGTCCGAAAATTGTAAATGAATTTGAGTCCGAATCAATCCAATGCACACACATTTCAAAAGCACTCCCGACATCGACACTTTATCCCTAATTCCTTCAATTTTGGCTTCTTGTTTTACGAGCTCTATAGCAGTTCTTCACCAAATTTAATAAGTACATTAAATTTTGGTTTCCTAATTTTTTATTGATGTGGTATTGATCTTTTTATTTTTATTCTCTTATGGATAAAAGGGGAACTAAAATAAATCTCAATGTCATTAATTTATTGATGTTTTTATTGCTCTCTCTATTATTGTGATTAATTTGCTGTGTTGGATAAGAAATTGTCTAATTGATTTTTTTGCATCACCTGTAACATCTTTTTGGAGTTTTCACTGAAATTTGTGTTATGTTCGAAGATAGATTTAGTTTTCTATGAAGTAGATCTATAAATTACCATTTATTTGGTATCAGAGCCGTTGGTATAAGGGACTATTAGATGATGCAAGAGTCACTTAAGCAAAGAACGACCCATCAAGGTGGAAACTTGGTTAAGCAGCCTAACCCGCTACTGAAAGAGAAATTATGGATATGTAGCCTCACTCCATTGTGTTGAGGACTCGCTATCTCCAAAACATAAGTGGAAGTACTCGCCTAAGGTGGAGACTTGGTAAAGCGGATAAATACGGAAATAATACTTTTGAAAGAATCTTGGCCCAACTGCAGTGCTTCTTCAATATGCTCCAAAAGAAGGCTTAAGGAAATGCTCGTCAAGGTGGATATTGTTGGATGTAGCTCGTACTGTGAATGTGTGGATCGAACGGATATAGTCGAATATCGTAAGAAACATGGAGTAAAATGTAGTGTATATATATGAGATTGATGACACATAAGATTAAGAAATTTTTTGTTACAATCAAGTGTTGCCAAGACCAAATATATAATTGTTGGAAAACGAGCTACGGATATTCAACCGGATGTCGGCACATTGGAAGCTTTATTAAGTGATCCTATGGCATACAATGAAGTGCACATCTAGAAGAACGCGCTTGGGTGTTGAAACATAGCACAAAATGTATTTTAAAATGCATAGGAGAGAAGAAAGCAGTGGAAAACGATCGATTTAGAAAATGGTTTTAACTTATGAAATTGAAAATGATTTTTCTTATTTTCCGCCTTTTGAAAAAAAACAAAAACTATCTTCTCCCTTTTCCTTGTCTCCTTGTTTGAAAAATTAGGATTTTGCAATCCCTCGGGCTTTTTCACGTCATTTGACATGCATATTAAAAATGCAAAATACAATACTCATTTTTAGATCAAACGCTAGCTAAATGTGTCAAAATTATTCAATTTTTTGCATAGATGGTCCGCCTAACCAATTTGAGTCATATATTGTTTTTTTTTGCTCCAATTTTACTTGTTTTAAAGGTAACTTTTTTATGCTTAGTCTTATCTAGAGGCTTTTCCTCAATTGAAATAACAAGGAAAGAATATTTTCAATCGTACCATGAATACTGTCCTATAAAAGGTATAGCATTTATCTCTACAATTACCTCTTAGAAAAATAAAACAAAAATATGATTTATTTTTTCATCAAATTTAACAGTCAAACGATAACAATATGTTTGGAGATGAATTTAGTGCCAAAACTACATGAGTATAGAGTGACGAAATTACAAATACACTTAAATAGTCAAATAGTATCTATGTAATACTCGAATAAAAAACAAGCAAGTTTAGTTAATGAAGAGTGTTATATAGTTAGGTTAAGCTCGCGTCTATTGTAAGATAAACAAATCCCCTTGGTGCTAATAGGTTGTTAATTTTGAAGCTCGAACTCGTGAGCTTTGTTCTTATAGTTTGGACTATCAAGCAATTGAGTCAATCTTGTTGGTAGTAAGATCCACTATATTTTAGCCCTTTCTAATAGTTCATATTAATCATTGTCTTTGGATTTTATAAATTAGTAGATTCATTTGACTTTAATATTTGATAATATTTTCGTATTTATCACTTTTCTCGTTCTTACATCATCATTAAATCCACTAATTTATTAAGTTCAACGACTTATATGGAGGAGGTACAAAGGGCTATGAATCGTTCTTGTATATATGCACATACGTGTGCATTTCATACCCACATGCATATACATACATACATACATACATACATACAGACGTATATGTATGTATGTACATACATACATATGTGTGTATATGTGTCTGTATAAACATATGCATGAATGTTCATCCTCCTTTAGATCCTCTCTCATTCACCTTGTATTTTTATGTAGGATTTCTTTGGATTGAAGTAAATTGCGTAATTTTTTGAATTGAAATGAATTTTTGTAGATATATTCTATTTGTTGACGAGATAAGTATGCAATAATTAAAATCATTTTGAAAATTTTAAGGCTCGTTTGGTTTCAATTTGGATTATATATTTTGGGTTTTCAACATTCATTATAAAATATGAGAATATCAGAGAAGAAAATTAAAATTATAATCTATTATGACGATGGAAGAACGATGGTGGGGATGAATTATTTGATGATTTTTTGTTATTTTTTAAAACACGGAAAATAAAGCACAAGTATTTTCTATTTATATTTTAGCTTAATCTTTTCAAATTAGTTGTTTTTAAAAATACACTCATAAACCCAATTTAAAAAGGACAAACCAAAAGGACAAAAATTAAAAGTCAATGTGAACCAACGAAATTACAGGTGGAGCAAAGAAAACTACATGTGAATGATAACATCAAACATTTAATATGAAATTGGTACACAAATCCGCTCCACATAGTATTAAACTATAATCATGCTACTTTCAAAGCTACACAAAACTACAAACTGGCACTAAAACAAAAGGTGGACAAACAACTAAAAGTTTACATCATCCTTTGAAAACCAAAGTGTCCCCACCCTCCAAATACTTATTTTTCTCCTTTGCCTGATCATAAATTTAAATAGTGGTTCAAACATTAACATATGCAGTAGTACATAAATGAGAACATGTTAGGTTTGATAGCATTATGCTAATCTTTGGAGTAAAAGTTACCCCAACTATTATCTCTCCACAATAAATGTTATCAGGAAGGACCACTTTATGATTGCAAACTAGAATTATTAATTTTGTATGAGTGTCCGATGTCTGTTCGAGTTCGTGGTCGAAAAAGTCTGTCCGTGTACGTTCGGTTTTCATTTAGAACAACAATATTTTTACAAGCAAAAATCTCGTCTGGCCTGTGTTCATCCGAATTTCTTATAATTCAGTATGTACATTATGTTCTTAAAAATATTTATGATAACTCTTAGGTTGGTTGATTGAGTAAAGATTCATAAAATGCTTATACTTTAGTGCATACTGATAAAATAATATAATTGATAGAAACTATATTAAAAAACATAAAATGTGAAGTCCATAGCAATGTCCGTCAGTGTTTGTTCAAGTCCGTGGCCCAAAAACACCTATCCCTGTTTGATTGATTTTATTTAGGACATGAATTAGGACAGCAAAATTTGAATGAGCATAAATCTCATACGGTCCGTGTTTGATTCAATTTCATTTAGGATAGAAACTGAACACACTTTTTTCCGGTCCGGTCTGACTAATTAACATCCCTGTTGCAAACTCTTAAATCTCCTACTCCTTTGACTAATTAACATCCCTGTTGCAAACTCTTAAATCTCCTACTCCTTTCTCAGATCCTGATTCTACTATATCTACTACATACATTGATCTTGTAATTATTGTCACATTGTGATCATATAGTAGTTAGTGTATAGACTATTGCTAGAAATGATAGATAAGTATAACTGAATAAGTAGTTGCATACGTGACTTGGCCAATGAAACATGATTCTCAAAATGAGCTTATGTACATTCCTTGATCCTTCCATGTATTAAACGACAAATCTCAATGTCCCATTCCGATGAAAGTGCCTTGTTCTGCATCTTCGATGGTTTAGAATCATATCATTTAACTAAATGAGCCAAAAGATTACAATCCAGGTTTTTAGTTAAATTAATCAGATTTGATTAATATGATATTGCCATCTAAGCGCTGAAATTTTTATTTTGTTCCAATTGGCAACAAGCCTGCAATACCGTTTCACACCTATGTGATAAATAATACACCAATATTCATTCCATATATACTTCCATTATTATAATATAATTACATGCCAAATTTATTTTATGAACTGTGTATTGGCACAAAAAAAGTTATGTTCATCTAATGTATTGACAAGAAAACTTGTCAACATTCCAATGCTATGTAAAAGGTAATTGAATTCAGGCAAAACCAAATTGTTGGAAAGATCCCTTCCTTCGAAACATACCTTTCGACTTGGTTGACTTACTCGAAAGGGTTCAAGGTGATAGTTCTACCCTTTGACCAAGTTGGCTTAATCGAAAAGGTGTAATGAGTTAATTCTTCCTTTCGACCATACTGACTCAGTCGAAAGGCATTATGGAGTTGGCACTACCTTTTGACCTGGATAATCTAGTCGAAAAACTTCAAAGGGTTAACTCAAGAATGCAGGTTAAAGAAGTAACATCTTAATCGAAACCTTTCTTTTAAGTGGATTGGAAGTAACTAATCATTTTAGCTTTGCGTTCCTTTCGATCATATCAAAAGGAGATGCATATTTCACTAATATGACTCAGCTGCTCTCAATCCCATGGTTCCGCTACTTTTACTGGGGAATCCCTTCGAAAGGGTTATAGCTGAAGATATACCCCCTTCGACTGAGTTCCTCTTTAAACCACTATTAGTCAATTATAAACTGGGACCCTTTTGAAACCCCTCTTTCGACGGGGTCGAGAGGGGCTCCATTCTCTCTAAACAGGTCCCGCTTGTAACTGCCTAAGCAATACTTTATTTTCCTTGTATAAGATTGACTCGAATATTCCCAGTTCCATAAATTCATTTATGTCGAAACCCCATCATCATCCTTATTTTTCATTGTCTAATGTTGGTATCGATGATGATGTATTTCGACTATATATACTCGAGTCGATCCCATGCATTGCATAGACAAAAAGAAATTAAGAGAATATGGTAGAATCATGTGCAATGGATCAATATACTAGCTAATGATCAAAATGGTCTTCCTCATCATCGAAATCCTTAATGAACCGGCCATCTTCCTTTATTGATAAATAAAAATGAGTTACAAGTAGTAAAACTTTATCCTCAATTTAATTTAGGGTTTCTAGAGAATTAATTGCAGCTAAGAAATGAAAGTAGGAGAAATGAATTTGGAATACCAAAATTCGATCCCCAAAACTGGACCCCTTGGGTCTTATTTATAAATGCTGGTCGGCCCCCCTTTCGCGCTCATGCCTTCGACTCGGTCGAAAGGCCTCTATTTATGTGTTGCTTCACGCCTTTCGACTTAGTCGAAAGGCTTCATCCCCCTTCGACACTGTCGAAAGGTATCTCCTTCGTATCCTTTGACTCTACCATGCGCTTTCTTCATTCTTCCCAGACCTTTCGACTGAGTCAAAAGGGTCTTCTATCAACCTTTCGCCTTTGTTAAGCCTTTAGTATTCCTTTTCTCTGCTTTCTCCAGAATTGATTTCGATGTTGTCAGAAGTTCTTTAAATACGCCTTTCTCCCTAGGTTTCCTTGTTATCATCGGAAATAATAATGAGAGCCTTTCGACACCGTCGAAGGCTTTTCATTGAAGCTCTAATGGTTCTGTCACTGTTGGAAACCTCCAAATGCTTGTCTATTGATCAACGCAAAACCTTCTCCTGATGTCATTGGTCTCGACCAGTTCGAAAGGCTTAGAAACGCTTTCGAAAGGGTTGTTATGTAGGCTAAACCTTTGGTTCCGAAAGGTTTGGCGCATAAGTGGGAGACTATCATCCATTGCCTTCGAAAGGGGTTCCAATGTTGTCTTTGCTTATTTATCTGTGTCAAAAGGTTGAAAGTGGCCGAAGGGTGGTCCTGTTTCCATTTGAATCGAAAGCTTTCATACTATAAGGGCAGTTGGTGCCTCCGACTCCTTCGAAACCCTCTTAACGCCTTCGAAACACCTTCTTATGGCCTTTGTCAAAACTCATGTCTGTATCTTTATCGAAACCAAATACTCTCATTAACTTTCTTTCATACTTTTGCTTTTGAATGGATTTTATGGCTAACATAATGTATGTGAATTGCATCATCGGTTAAAAGGTGTAAAAAGTAAAAAAAGAAGCAACAATTAAGCAGACTCTTGCAACACTGCAATTGCGTTCCTGATTTCTATACAAAACCAAAACGTATGGGTCCATTTTGCGCGAAAACCCAGTAAAGCAAATTCTTCATTTTGATGAAAAGATTGCATTTGATTAAAATATCAAAAAATAAGAATATGAGAGTGTAAAATGAGAGAATTGATGCCCCATTAGTGAACAATCCATTGTACTGTACTAGGAATTTTCTCACGAGGCGTCCATTTGGCATCATTATTTCCATTGTACTAGTTAGGGTTTTCTCAATTTGTCACTGAGAGAAACTAAGTCATTGCACCGTACTAGGAATTTCCTCACGGGGCAGCCATTTTGCATCGTCGTTGAGTAAAAGTTGTGTCGCTATAAAGAAAATAGTTTGGTCAATTCTTCATTTTTGAGTTTGACTTAAACAGATGTTTAACGTTTAAAAGTAAATAATAATAATAATAATGATGATGATGATAATAAACTACCGTATCATCATATTATAACGTCAAACATAACAATTTATTCTGACTTAAACAGACATTTCTCTGCGATGCCGCGCAACAATCACAGAGCAACGAGGAACTCAAGAAAAAGCAGAGTTATGGGGAGAAGAAGAAATGTAGAAAAAAATTAGTTAATTTATTTTTCTACTTCTGCTTATATATAGGTGCAAGGAGGTGTCTATTTGCTGTGAATAGGTGCATGTTTGAAACCGTTATAACATTTTGGAGAAGTTATGACCCTTTACCAAAAAGCATAACCGTTTGATTATCGTTGCAGAAATGTGTTTAAACGGACAAAAGAAAAAACATCTAGTTTGAACAGTCAAGCCAAACCAACTACCAACTGCTAAGTGCCTCTAATACGTCTCAAATGCTCATTTGTCCACGCCGTGGGTGCGGGCTCGAGCATTCTAAGATGGTCATGCTTTTATGTCTCTCTTTGTCTCATAGTTACTATAATAGTGTTCACATCTTAGTATATAAACACATAATTATTATTTTATTCTAATATATGAGACTATTCATATTCCAATGCATTTAATGTCTCACATCTTCCAATGAAATGCTCATTCATTTCGAACAATACCTAACCTCTAATCTCTCCGCAGCAAGTGTTATCAGGAAAAACCACTCTGTGCTGGCAAACTCTTAAGTCTCATGTCGATCCTTACTCAAAACCTGATTCTACTATATCAGCTAGGTACATTGATCTTGTGATTTTTGTCACATTGTTCTCATATAGTAGTTAGCCAAACTATTGCCAGAAAGGATAAATAAGTATGTAGTGAATTTTTTTTTAATTTGAGCAGAAGCGAATTATTTGATCAGGGTCTAGTATTGTTTATTTAGATACCAATGGAACTTAAAAGCAAAAAAATCAATTATGCAGTCTCACGGAAACAATAGAAGAAATTAGAGACACCGAAGATTTAATGTGGTTTTCAGATATGAATATCCTACGTCCACGGAGACCCAACAACTTCTTTTATTTCACTAAAGAAAAGATTACAAAAGAGAGGGAAGAATAATGGTGGATGCTCTTATACACTCACTTGCACACATATGAAGATGAACTTCCTTCATTTAAATAGACTTAAGAGTTACTTAGAGATTAAGAAAATTAATTTACAGATTATGTTTGAAACCTTTCTGAATATTCATGATTTGATTTCTATGTAAATAGATAATGGTAATCTTGGTTTCCATAATTTTCCTTGTTTGAATCAATCTCCATCAGCAATCTTTTCTTTCTTCATATAACAAATTCTTTGACTAATTAATTAGTTGACTAATTAATTAGTTTCCTTCAAAATATCCTTCCATATACCAGCCAAATTAATTGATTTGAGTGAATCAATTAATCAATTTCTTTCCTCTTTAACAAATATTTGAATCATCCAAATTTAACACTCCACCTTGATTCAAATATAACAATCTCTCTTCATCACCTTATCATCAAGCAATCAACATAGAAGTTGTTGGGTCTAGCGCCCCATAGCGCTCAAGTAACATGAATCAAACTGATCAAGTTTAAGCAATGCTCAAACTTGTCCTTTGGAAGTGACTTTGTCATCATATCTGAAGGATTATCCAAAGTACTCACCTTCAACAATTTGACCTTGCTTTGTTCTTCCTCAAGCATAAGAAAAAAACCTCTAACATCAATGTGCTTCGTCCGTGAACTATAAGCTTGATTCTCTACAAGATGAATCGCACTCTGACTGTCTGAAAATATCTCTATTGTCCGCTGCACCATTGAAAGATCATCAAACAACTGAAGTAAGTATAATCCTTCCTTTGTTGCTTCCACAATCGATATCAACTCTGCTTCGGTAGTCGATAAAGCTACGATTGATTGCAGCTTTGATCTCCATGAAATCGAGCCTATGCCAAGTGTAAAAACATAGCCCGACACTGACTTCCTAGCATCTCTATCCCCAGTATAATCAGAATCACAGTATCCTCTAAGAAAGATGTCACCATCCACTCCACCATATAACAAGCCTACCGAAGAAGTGCCTCGAAGATATCTAAGAATCCACTTCACAGCTTGCCAATGTTCTTTGCCTGGGTTAGACATATATCGACTCACAACACCCACTGCATGGGCCAAATCTGGTCTTGTGCACACCATCGCATACATAAGACTACCAACAGCACTAGAATAAGGTATATTAGCCATATACCTCTTGTCTTCTTCCGATGAGGGAGATAAGTCTTTTGACAACTTAAAATGAGAGCCTAATGGAGTGCCAACCGGTTTGGCTTTCTCCATTCCAAATCGAGTGAGGACCTTCTCGATGTACTGCGCTTGAGTGAGCCTTAATTCTCTCCGCTTCCTATCCCTGCTTATCTCCATACCCAATATTCTTTGTGCCTTTCCCAAATCCTTCATGTCAAACTCTCTACTGAGCTCCGCTTTCAACTACTTAATTCTGACCATACTCCGAGATGCAATCAACATATCATCAACATATAACAACAAATAAATCATATCACCATCACATCTCCTGAAATAAACACATAGGTCTTTGAAACTTCTGGAGTATCCCTGTGAAAGCATAAACTTATCAAACCTCTTATACCATAGTCTAGGAGACTGCTTCAGTCCATATAGAGATTTGTTGAGTTTGCAAACATAGTTTGGTCTGCTACTATTAATGAACCCTTCTGACTGCTTTAAATAAATATCCTCATCCAGATCACCGTGCAAGAATGCAGTTTTGACATCTAGTTGCTCTAATTCCATATCATAATGAGCAACTAATGCCAAAAGAATACGAATAGAAGTATGCCTAACCACTGGAGCAAAGATATCATGATACTCTACCCCCTTCTTCTGAACATACTCCTTTACGACTAACCTTGCCTTGTATCTGAGATTATCATTTTCACCGTCTTTCACTCTATAGATCCACTTGCATCCAATAGCTCTCTTGTTGGTGGGAAGAGGCACCAAATCCCAAGTATGATTTCTCTGCAATGATTCAATCTCCTCCTCCATAGCAACTAACCAACTGTAACTGTTAACTAATGCGATAGCTTCTCTATAATTACAGGGCTCATCATGGACAACATTCAAAGCATATGTTGCTATATCATCGAAGTTAATGTCTTCGATGCTCAATCCAACAAACTTATCAAGCCACTTAGGATTTTTTCTTTGTCTGACAGACCTAGGTTCTAAATGAGCTCCACCTTGAGTTTGATTCTCTGTACTAACATCGATATTATCCTCATCAACCATGGTGTCATCGGAAACACCATCTGAACGTCTATGGAAAGAATCAACAGATGACTTGCTTTGTGTTTGGTATTCTTCACATGTCCTCTCATTGTCATCCGATGAGGAAGGCTCCACCTTCAACATAGCCTTCTCATCAAAAGTCACATGCTTGCTCATAACGATCTTCTTGCTAATAGGACACCACAACCTATATCCCTTCACTCCTCTCCTATAACCTAGAAAGATACACTTGCGAGCTCTAGGTTCCAGCTTCCCTTTACTCTCATGCACACAAGCTGGGCAACCAAACACTCTGAGAAATGGATAGCTAACAGGCTCCCCTTTCCATACTTCTTTAGGGATTTTCATATCTATGGCAGTAGAAGGTGTGCGGTTGATGAGGAAAGCCTCCATATATAAAGCTTCAGCCCAAAATCCCTTCTTCAATTTAGCAGTCAGTCTGAGGCATCTTGTTCTCTCCAATAATGTCTGATTCATCCTTTCTGCAACTCCATTAGACTGGGGGTCTCCTAGTGTAGTGTAATGCCTCTTAATGCCTTCAGACTCACAATAATCGATGAATTCCTGTGATACAAATTTACCGCCATTATCTGAACGGAGAACTTTCAATTTCTTCCCCGACTGCTTCTGAAATGACCCACTCTTCTCTACCTTCATTTTGTAAGGATTTTTTTTTAGAGATGATATATGTATATATCATTTATTAACAAATATATGTTTCCAGGGTCATTTTTTTTCCAATAACAAACTTTATCCAGGATCAAAAATTTTACCAATATAGATATATCAGTGCAACCATAAAAATATGCACACACATATGAAGATGCATGTGCCCCTCTGGTTTAATCAGGTTATGGCAAACAAGAGGTTACAGCGATTGATTAAATTTAATCAATCCCCACATAGCTTAATTTCATTTTATTATTTAAGTAATGAAAATCTTATTCATATAGGTAATAGTATGGTTTTTATTCTTTGATAGCTTGCTGGATTCTCCATGAAATATGATTCATAGAACCCAGATAATTATGTTATGATTATCTGTAAAATCAATTGTATAGTGTCTGTGCTTTGAAAATGATATAAGCTTATATCATTTCCTATGTTTGCTTTCTTATAATATCTACCTTATATGCAAACTCATGTCTGGGATATTCTTAAGTGAATCATCATATTCCAGAAGCTTGATTCCTTGATACCAAGGTACTAGTCTAAATGAAATGCAGTCCAGGGTGAGTTTCCTCACACATGGATACTTAGCAAATAAAATATGAATTAAACAGACTCTCTACTCAGACATATTTCTTAGGGTCTTAAAATGCATTTTGCCCAAAGCTTTAGTAAAGAGGGATTCAGATTTTATGTTAAAATTACTAAGGTACTGGTGTGGCAGTGTCTGAGCAGATCATATCTGAACATGTAAATAATTTACTAATATGGATCTAACATCATTATCTTATAAAATCCCTACTGGTGATCTTACTTACAAAACTATAGCTAAAACTTTTCAACATTCCAGATAATAAAACTTAGATATTTTAAATACCAGTTCCAAGTCAAATTCTCAAAATACTTAACCAAATATCCAACATCACTCTGTACTTAGTACAATGGAATTTTTTTTTAATATCATACATGCAAATTTTCATCTTGTAAGCTCTTATCTATCTAATTCTAGCATGCTATAATCTTCTTCTCAATGCTTTGCTTCTACTCCTATCTAGAAGCTGCTATCCTTGAAAAAGCATTTGAAGCTGCCTCATTTTAAATGAGACACCCCAGATGCCATTAGCACACTAGGGTCAGACACATGTCTGGTATGAGAAAATTCACAAAAGAAATTAATTAATTAGGTTAAAATCAAGTTAAGTACATATACATAAAGTTCTGCCCTTTGGAAACAGGTAATACTTGTGTGCATGCTTCTGTGTCATTGTGCATGTGCATATTTTAATCTTTCTTTCCAAAGACTACATATATAAATATGGTACATACATTCAAACATACAATTCAGTCATAGTCAAACAATCATTCACACCAAACAGGAAAATAACCAATATGAGTTAAATCATTTATTCCATCCTCATATTTCAATTCTGGGAAAAACTCTAGCTTCCTCATCATATCAAATATTTTTCCCTTGGTATATTTATCTATCCTGGTCTCATCTGCAATTTTATGAATCAATGGACACACTGTAATGAACTAATTCACTCCATTACACAAAGATCTCAGGACTTGAACAAGCCATGTGTCAACTTGCATTACTCAAGAACACAAGTCATTCCTGCAGTAATCTTGACCCCATTTCCTAATCAAATTCTTAGGTACTTTCTCTTTTTAAAGTTTCCAGAGCAAACCCAATCAGTGAGTTATTTTACAAAAACAATCACTCACCTCATAGCATTCCTTATCATTCTCATAAACAAACAGAGACAAACAAGCAATTTTAGTATTGGTACTTATTAAAAAATGTTCTTGCAATTTTACAGAGATATAGACAACTAACATTGGTTTATGGCTTTATGGGAAGATTTTATTGCAAACATCTGTGCTTTAGTTAACTCAGGTTGACCAAGCTTCCTAAATCACAAAATCTATTTGTTGGGTGGATATTGTATATTTTCTTTGAATTAGGAGTATCAGCACATAGGCAAGCCTATTGCACTCCTAATTCCTTTTCATTTTAAGCCTCAGCACATATACATATGTATATTGCAGCCCATAAGCTTATCAATTCTTCTGGGTTGAGCCAAAACCAACACTACTTGCTTATATCCAACATTTTATTTTTCTGGGTATTTATTTGTTTCTAACCAGTATCATATTAAAAAGAGATCTGGGTTTCAAAGATACTTATGTATGCATGCAGATCATATTTAGAATATTCACAAAATACAAACAACCAAAACAACCATTTAGCATTAAAGCATCCTTAACTTCTGAAGAACAATCACATATACTTTTAAGAAAAATTCATTTATAACTGGCTGCCTTCATTAGGACTTAGTGCTTTAAGTTGTTGAGTGAGTTTTCTCACCTAGTTCTCTTCTTTGCTTCCTTAATTAATTGATGAACTTCTGCCTTTAGCCTCAAGCTCTTTTCCTTCCCTTGCCTTATGATTATGGTGTTGTTGTTTTTTTTTTCAAAGTTCTTTTCTGAGAAGGAGAGGAGGCTGCTGCATATGCACATATATATATATATACAGGGTCCTCCTTAGGGTTTTGGGTATTGGCTAAAGCCATTTTTGCCCACCAGAAAAATTATGTTATCTGCATTTTATTTGAACCCAAAATTCTACCCTTCCCGGCTTAATTTAGGTGAAGAGAAGAGTGGTTATATTCTTTTTGGTTAATTTCAGAAATTTGCTTTTCAGAAAATACTTTTTCCTTTGTCTACAATCATGCTAAAAATGTGACTTGATTTGTTATTTATCAAATACTCTTCCTAATTCTGCCTATACTAAGCATTTCCCTGTTTTGTCTTATTTTTCCTATTTTTAGCTTTCATGTAAATGGTATGTGCTTCCTTTATTTATTTACAAGAGGACTACTCCTTTTTATATCCTCATTTTTTTTCTTTCTGCCTATATACTAAAATATGTCTGTATATTTTATTTCACTAATTTGAACTCTAGTATTTTATTAACATATATATATATATATAAGTCTTACTGAAATAATTAGTACATCCATATATATATTTATACATCATTATGTATTGACACACACATGCACATGTACACTCAAAATATTCAGTAGCATCATATATGTATATTTACTTATGCATACAGCTTTTAAGGATTTAATCTATATATATATATATATATTCCCATACATATCAATATGTATTTATTCTTAGAGTTTAGGGATTTTAGCTTTAGTTCATGTGCATTTCCTGTGCACACATGTACACACATACTGATACACTATCAAGCTATATCAATTCCCTTTCAAAATTTATTTAAAAATTATTTTGAATTTATTTATATTTTTCAGAATAAATTCCTAAAATCTTGGGTCATTACATACACCCCTCCTTTTAGAAATTGTGTCCCACAATTTTCCTAAGCTTAAAATGAATTTTAAACTTAATTCAGATAACAAGTACATTCTCAACCAAATAGATTTTTAGTTCTATAATAACTAAAAATATATGCATCTAAAACAATCAAAAATCAGGATTACCTTTAACCTGAAAATAGCTTAGGATAATTCATGCTAACTTTGTCTTCTAATTCCCATGTGCAATCACTAGGATCAAGACTCTACTGTACCTTTACAAGTTTCAGAGATTTATTCCTCAACTTCTTCACATCTTTTGCCAAAATTACCACTGGATCCTTTTCATAAATCAAATTAGGATTTATCTGCACTTGGGTTGGGGTCTCAAGAATTTCTGCCTTGTCATGGACCCATCTTCTCAATTGTGATACATGAAAAACATCATGTATACCTTGCATGTTTTCTGGTAATTCCAACTTATATGCCAAGGGACCAATTCTTTCCAGAATTTTGTATGGTCCAATATATCTTGGGGTTAACTTGCCTTGTTTCCCAAACCTCAACACATTTTTCATAGGTGAGATTTTGATGAAAACAAAATTTCCCACTTCATATTCCACCTGCCTCCTTTTCATGTCTGCAAATTTCTTCTGCCTTTCTTGTGCTGCTGCCATTCTTCTTCTTATCAACTCAATTTTCTCCTTAGTTTCTTGTATGTACTCAGGTCCTAAAATAGACCTTTCTCCTGCTTCTACCCAACAAACAGGTGACAAACAGGGTTTACCATATAAGGCTTCAAATGGAGCCATTCCTATGGTGCTTTGATAGCTGTTGTTGTATGTAAATTCAACTAGATGAAGATAATCTTCCCAGTTGCCCCCAAAGTCCAGTACACATGCTCTCAACATGTCCTCCAAAACCTTGTTTACTACCTCAGTCTGCCCATCTGATTGAGGATGGTAGGTAGTACTTAGGCATAGTTCACTTCCCATTGCTTCTTGAAAGCTTCTCCAGAATTTTGAGGTGAAGATGGTATCCCTATCACTCACAATGGTTTTGGGAATGCCATGTAACTTTACCACTTCCTTTATAAAAATTTGAGCTAATTTTGGTGCTGTCCTTTCTGACTTGACTGGGATGAAGTGTGCTACTTTGGTTAGCCTATCAACTATCACCCATATACTTGTATTTCCTCTCTTAGATCTAGGTAACCCATCTATGAAATCCATAGATACATCTTCCCACTTCCACTGTGGTACACTAAGAGGCTGCATCAACCCTGATGGCCTTTGGGTTTCAGCCTTGACTTATTGGCAAGTCATACAATTCAATGTATTTAGCTACATCAGATTTCATCCCCTTCCACCAGAAGTCTCTTTTCAAATTTTGGTACATTTTTGTGTTGCCTGGGTGTATGGAGTATTTACTTCTGTGATATTCATTCAATATCTCTTTCTTCAATTCTGTGTCCTCTGGTACACACATCCTATTTTGGTATCTCATATAACCATTTTTATCAATATGGTGATTCATCACTTCCTCCCCTTTTGAGAGGAGCATTTTCTTCTCTAATAAGTTGGCATCCTGCTCTTGCATTTTTCCTACCTTTAGAATTAAATCTGGTTGAAGTGTCATTAAGCTTAACTTCCCTTTATCTTCTTGTGCACCATGCATCTGCTCATCAATGTGCACACAACCATTCTCCCCAATTTCTAACTCAGTTAGCAAAGACAAGTCCTTAAATTCTTCTATCATCATCATAGCCAATTTAGCATGTTGTCTACTTAGAGCATCTGCAACTTTGTTTGCTTTGCCTGGTGTATAGAGTATGTCAAAGTCATAGGCAGCTAAGAATTCCACCCATCTATGTTTCCTCATGTTCAAATCTTTTTTTGAAAATAAATATTTTAGAGACTTGTGGTCAGTGTAAAGTTCAAACTTAGTGCCTAACAAATAATGTCTCCAAAGTTTCAAAGCATAGATCACAGCTGCTAATTCAAGGTCATGTGTGGCATACCTTACTTCATGGGGTTTAAGTTGTCTGGATGCATATGCAATGACTTGGCCTTGTTGCATCAACACTGCACCCAAGCCAAATCCACTAGCATCAGTGTATACAACTAATTCTTCATTTCCATGAGGTACTTTTAAAATTGGAGCATTCACCAATGCCTCCTTCAACTGTTCAAAAGACTTTTCACATTTTTCTGACCAAACAAAAGCTTGGTTCTTTCTGGTTAGGTTAGTAAGTGGTGTAGAAATTTTTGAAAAATCTTTTATAAATCTCCTATAATACCCTGCCATCCCCATGAATGACCTCACTTCACTCACAGTGCCTGGCCTCTTCCATGCTTGGATAGCCACTACTTTATTGGGGTTCACAGAAATTCCTTGGGCAGATACAACATGGCCAAGAAAATGCACTTCCTCTTTCCAAAATTCACATTTTGAGTATTTTGCCTTTAAGTCTTTTTCCCTTAGTCTAGACAAAACCATGTGCAGATGGCTTTCATGCTCTTCCATTGTTTTGGAATAAATTAAAATGTCATCTATAAAAATAAGCACAAACTTGTCTAAATAATCCCTAAAGGTTCTGTTCATTAAATCTACAAAGTATGATGGTGCATTGGTCAAGCCAAATGGCATAACCAAAAATTCATACAACCCATATCTAGTGTTAAAGGCAGTGTACTTGATGCTTGATTCTTCCACCTTCATTTGATGAAAACCAGATGCTAAATCTAGCCTAGAGAATACTCTTGCTCCAGCCAATTGATCAAAAAGATCATCTATTCTTGGCAGTGGGTATTTATTTTTAATGGTTACTTTGTTTAATTCCCTATAATCTATGCAGAGTCTCAAAGTACCATCTTGTTTCTTAACAAACACCACTGGTGCCCCCAACAAGAATTACTGGGTCTTATAAAACCCTTATTTTCTAATTCCTCTAATTGTTTCTTTAATTCTTTTAGTTCATTTGGCCCCATTCTTGTTGGCTTTTTAATCACTGGGCTTGCTCCTGGGACTAAATGAATTTGGAATTCCACTGGCCTATGGTTTGGAACACCATCAACCTCCTCAAAAACATCCAAGTATTTATTGACTATGGGAATTTCCTCAATAATATGTTCACTGAAATCTTTACCCAAATCAATCAAATGACACAATTTTCTTCCTTTGGACACTTCACACAAAATTGTGATCCTATGGCTTCCATGGTTTAGCAATGATATGGTGGATGAGTCTAAGTTAATTATGGCCTTGAATTGCCTTAACCAGTCTACTCCCAAAATAACACCTATATTTGGGTAATTTAAAACATATAAATTGGAAATAAAAGTATCTCCTCCTATGTTTAATCCCACATCCACACAGATCATGTTTAAAACACTAGAACTTCCCAGTGGACTTTGTATATGTAAAGGGGTTTCAACCAATATGCAACTTAATTTCAGCATTTTAACTAATTCATAGGAAATTAAAGAATGAGTTGCTCCTGTATCATATACTACTGCTATGGGTACATTACAAATAAATAGTGTACCTTCCACTTGACTGTGCTTCTCAGCATTGATCTCCACTGTTTTGCCTTTTTCTTCCAAGTTTGCTAATTTTCCTTGCTGCCTATTCTCAGGACAATTTCTTTTCATGTGCCCTTCTTTCCCACATAAATAACACTTGAAAGCTCCTCCTTTCAATTCTGGACATCTTGGTTTGATATGTCCTTCTTTTCCACACTGATGGCACACAATCTTCTTGGTTTCCTTAGCTTTGACATCTCCAGTGCTTTTGTTACTGGCCTCTTCCTTCTTCTTATCATAAGGGTGATACCTCCCCTTACCTTTCTTGGTGTTATTGTTCTTAAAATTTCTGAACTTCTTCCTTTCCTTGTCATGCTGCTCCAACCTCAAAGCTAAGTCTATCACATGGTCAAAAGTCCTGTCAGCATAGGGTAACATGGCTCTGCTAAGTCCTGGGTTCAAACCTTTTATGTACCTATCATTTTTGGATGCCTCATCTGCCACAAGCATTGCTCCATATGTGGAAAGCCCCTCAAACTTTTGAGTGTACTCTGTGACAGTCATGTTTCCTTGTCTAAGTCTAATAAATTCTTCTAGCAAGGTAGTCTTAGCTGATGCTGGTACAAACCTTGCTTCCAACATCTCTTTGAATTGATTCCAAGTGATTTCATTCTCACCTCTCCCTGCAATGATTACTTCCCACCAGCTTAAAGCTACTCCTTTTAGCTGTCTTGAAGCCACTTGCCTCTTTCTTTGATCATCAAGTTGCATGTCATTGAAAATTCTTTCCAATGTTCTCAACCATGTTTGAATTTCCATGATACCCTCTGTCCCTTCAAAGCTTTTGCCTCCTAAATGAGTATATGTCTTAAGTAATTTTGAGAGTTCTTCATAGGGATTTTCTTGCCTTTGTCCTGCCCCATCCCTAAATGCTCTCACCAAGTCTTGCAGATTGACCATTGGTGGTGCATGGGAAGATCCTGCTCCATGATTTGGTGGTCTCCCGACCATAGTTTGCTAATAATAATTTACATAGCTGGTTAGTTTGATTGGTAATTTTATTATTTCAGTGGTTTTTATTCACACTGAAAACATTGATATATATTTAGTTCCTTTAAATTTTTATTTCTATCTAAGAACTTGATCTTTACTTCTACTATGTTGAATAACATAGCTCTGATACCAAATGAAATGACCCTCTCTTCTCTACCTTCATTTTGTAAGGATTTTTTTTAGAGATGATATATGTATATATCATTTATTAACAAATATATTTTTCCAGGGTCATTTTTTTTCCAATAACAAACTTTATCCAGGATCAAAATTTTTACCAATATAGATATATCAGTGCAACCACAAAAATATGCACACACATATGAAGATGCATGTGCCCCTCTGGTTTAATCAGGTTATGGCAAACAAGAGGTTACAGTGATTGATTAAATTTAATCAATCCCCACATAGCTTAATTTCATTTTATTATTTAAGTAATGAAAATCTTATTCATATAGGTAATAGTATGGTTTTTATTCTTTGATAGCTTGCTGGATTCTCCATGAAATATGATTCATAGAACCCAGATAATTATGTTATGATTATCTGTAAAATCAATTGTATAGTGTCTGTGCTTTGAAAATGATATAAGCTTATATCATTTCCTACGTTTGCTTTCTTATAATATCTACCTTATATGCAAACTCATGTCTGGGATATTCTTAAGTGAATCATCATATTCCAGAAGCTTGATTCCTTGATACCAAGGTACTAGTCTAAATGAAATGCAGTCCGGGGTGAGTTTCCTCACACATGGATACTTAGCAAATAAAATATGGATTAAACTGACTCTCTACTCAGACATATTTCTTAGGGTCTTAAAATGCATTTTGCCCAAAGCTTTAGTAAAGAGGGATTCAGATTTTATGTTAAAATTACTAAGGTACTGGTGTGGCAGTGTCTGAGCAGATCATATCTGAACATGTAAATAATTTACTAATATGGATCTAACATCATTATCTTATAAAATCCCTACTGGTGATCTTACTTACAAAACTATAGCTAAAACTTTTCAACATTCCAGATAATAAAACTTAGATATTTTAAATACCAATTCCAAGTCAAATTCTCAAAATACTTAACCAAATATCCAACATCACTCTGTACTTAGTACAATGGAATTTTTTTTAATATCATACATGCAAATTTTCATCTTGTAAGCTCTTATCTATCTAATTCTAGCATGTTATAATCTTCTTCTCAATGCTTTGCTTCTACTCCTATCTAGAAGCTGATGTCCCTGAAAAAGCATTTGAAGCTGCCTCATTTTAAATGAGACACCCCAGATGCCATTAGCACACTAGGGTCAGACACATGTCTGGTATGAGAAAATTCACAAAAGCAATTAATTAATTAGGTTAAAATCAAGTTAAGTACATATACATAAAGTTCTGCCCTTTGGAAACAGGTAATACTTGTGTGCATGCTTCTGTGTCATTGTGCATGTGCATATTTTAATCTTTCTTTCCAAAGACTACATATATAAATATGGTACATACATTCAAACATACAATTCATTCATAGTCAAACAATCATTCACACCAAACAGGAAAATAACCAATATGAGTTAAATCATTTATTCCATCCTCATATTTCAATTCTGGGAAAAACTCTAGCTTCCTCATCATATCAAATATTTTTCCCTTGGTATATTTATCTATCCTGGTCTCATCTGCAATTTTATGAATCAATGGACACACTGTAATGAACTAATTCACTCCATTACACAAAGATTTAAGGACTTGAACAAGCCATGTGTCAACTTGCATTACTCAAGAACACAAGTCATTCCTGCAGTAATCTTGACCCCATTTCCTAATCAAATTCTTAGGTACTTTCTCTTTTTAAAGTTTCCAAAGCAAACCCAATCAGTGAGTTATTTTACAAAAACAATCACTCACCTCATAGCATTCCTTATCATTCTCATAAACAAACAGAGACAACCAAGCAATTTTAGTATTGGTACTTATTAAAACATGTTCTTGCAATTTTACAGAGATATAGACAACTAACATTGGTTTATGGCTTTATGGGAAGATTTTATTGCAAACATCTGTGCTTTAGTTAACTCAGGTTGACCAAGCTTCCTAAATCACAAAATCTATTTGCTGGGTGGATATTGTATATTTTCTTTGAATCAGGAGTATCAGCACATAGGCAAGCCTATTGCACTCCTAATTCCTTTTCATTTTAAGCCTCAGCACATATACATATGTATATTGCAGCCCATAAGCTTATCAATTCTTCTGGGTTGAGCCAAAACCAACACTACTTGCTTATATCCAACATTTTATTTTTCTGGGTATTTATTTGTTTCTAACCAGTATCATATTAAAAAGAGATCTGGGTTTCAAAGATACTTATGTATGCATGCAGATCATATTTAGAATATTCACAAAATACAAACAACCAGAACAACCATTTAGCATTAAAGCATCCTTAACTTCTGAAGAACAATCACATATACTTTTAAGAAAAATTCATTTATAACTGGCTGCCTTCATTAGGACTTAGTGCCTTAAGTTATTGAGTGAGTTTTCTCACCTAGTTCTCTTCTTTGCTTCCTTAATTAATTGATGAACTTCTGCCTTTAGCCTCAAGCTCTTTTCCTTCCCTTGCCTTATGATTATGGTGTTGTTTTTTTTTTCAAAGTTCTTTTCTGAGAAGGAGAGGAGACTGCTGCATATGCATATATATATATATACAGGGTCCTCCTTAGGGTTTTGGGTATTGGCTAAAGCCATTTTTGCCCACCAGAAAAATTATGTTATCTGCATTTTATTTGAACCCAAAATTCTACCCTTCCCAGCTTAATTTAGGTGAAGAGAAGAGTGGTTATATTCTTTTTGGTTAATTTTAGAAATTTGCTTTCAGAAAATACTTTTTCCTTTGTCTACAATCATGCTAAAAATGTGACTTGATTTGTTATTTATCAAATACTCTTCCTAATTCTGCCTATACTAAGCATTTCCCTGTTTTGTCTTATTTTTCCTATTTTTAGCTTTCATGTAAATGGTATGTACTTCCTTTATTTATTTACAAGAGGACTACTCCTTTTTATATCCTCATTTTTTTTCTTTCTGCCTATATACTAAAATATGTCTGTATATTTTATTTCACTAATTTGAACTCTAGTATTTTATTAACATATATATATATATATATAAGTCTTACTGAAATAATTAGTACATCCATATATATATTTATACATCATTATGTATTGACACACACATGCACATGTACACTCAATATATTCAGTAGCATCCATATATGTATATTTACTTATGCATACAGCTTTTAAGGATTTAATCTATATATATATATATATATTCCCATACATATCAATATGTATTTATTCTTAGAGTTTAGGGATTTTAGCTTTAGTTCATGTGCATTTCCTGTGCACACATGTACACACATACTGATACACTATCAAGCTATATCGATTCCCTTTCAAAATTTATTTAAAAATTATTTTGAATTTATTTATATTTTTCAGAATAAATTCCTAAAATCTTGGGTCATTACAGCTTCTCGACCATAGATTTCCACTTTCGAAACTTGGCTAAGGTTTCACTCTTTGACTGAAGAAAGTATACCCATACTTTACGAGAGAAATCATCTATAAATGAAACGAAATACCTGGCTCCACCTAAAGACTGACAAGGGGAGGGACCCCAGACATCTGTATGAACATACTCCAAGACAGCTTTTGCTTTATGCTCTCCTATACCAAAAGAAATCTTCGTCTGCTTTCCAAGAACACACTCTTTACAAAAACCAAGTTTTGAATGATGAACTCCATCAATCAATCCTCGTTTTCTCAACTCATCCATGCTGCGCTCACCGATGTGACCCATTCGTAAGTGCCATAATATGGAAGAATCTAAATCAACAGATGTAACAGAAGCTGATTCACCAATTACAGTAGTGCCCTTTAAAAGATAAAGATTTCCTGACCTCACACCTCTCATAACAATCATGGAACCCTTCGATATCTTCATTTTCTCTCCTTCCACTACAATCTTCAAGCCAAGTCTACTCAATGCCCCAACAGAAATCAAGCTCCTCCTCAAATCAGGTACATGTCTAACATCGATGATCGTACGTATAACACCATCAAACATCCTAATCATCATGCTACCAACACCAACCATACGGCAAGAAGCATCATTACCCATCGGGACTTCTCCTCCATCAATTTCATGGTAAGTGGAAAAGCAGTTCCTATCAGGTGTCATATGATAGGATGCGCTAGAATTAATCAACCATAAGTTGCTCTTCCCAAAAGAGCCAGAAGCTGTAAATACATCAGTGTCACTTTCTGTATCTGATTTCTCTACTTTAGAAGCTGAAGCTTGCTTTGGATCTTTTCTTCTACCTTCAAGCTTGGGACATTGTGCTATGAAGTGCCTTGGTTTCTTACAATAATGACAAGTGAAATTCTTAGGCCCCCCAAGACTGAGACCGTGAAGAGTTCCATCCTCCACCTTTCTTCGACCTGCTTTGGCCTCTACCTCTCTGAACAAATAAGCCTTCGGTATCACTATCCAAGCTAGTGCTCGCCAATCTACCTCTTAATACTTCATTATGATGACCAGCCTTTACATCAGACAGGCTAATTTTACTACGGCCATAAATCATGGAATTAACAAAAGCAGTATACTCCTTAGGCAAGGAACATAAGAGGATCACAACTTGAGCCTCATCGGTAATATCAACTTCCGCTGCCTTCAGGTTCATAATCAAAGTCGTCAAAGCATCTACATGCTCCATGAGATCAGCTCCAGGCTTCATCTTGAACGAATAGAGTTGTTGCTGAAGAATAATCCGATTAGTGAGAGACTTGTCTTGATATGCATCTGATAATGCATCCCATAGTTCCTTCGCCGTCTTCTTCTGAGAGAATTCTCTAAGAACTTCATCTGAAAGACTCAACTGAATTGTTGTGAGAGCTTCATCTTCTATCTCTTCCAAATCAGCTGCATCAATACCTTTCAATTTCTCAGGCGCATAAACAATCTTATAAGTCTTCTCCTTCTTTAACACAGCCTCCATCTTCATCTTCCAAGTACCAAAATCTCCCTTTCCGTCAAAACGTGTTACTCCATAATTGACACCAGATCTACCAACAGACTTACTAGAAGTAACCATTAATATCCAAAGAGGAACAATAACACTAGCTCTGATACCAAACTGTAGTGAAATTTGTTTTAATTTGAGCGAAAGCGAATTATTTGATCAGGGTCTAGTATTGTCTATTTAGATACCAATGGAACTTAAAAGAAAAAAAAAATCAATTATGCAGTCTCACAGAAACAATAGCAGAAATAAAAGACACCGAAGATTTAACATGGTTCGGATATGAATATCCTACGTCCACGGAGACCCAACAACTTCTTTTATTTCACTAAAGAAAAGATTACAAAAGAGAGGGAAGAATAATGGTGGATGCTCTCATACACTCACTTGCACACATATGAAGATGAACTTCCTTCATTTAAATAGACTTAAGAGTTACTTAGAGATTAAGAAAATTACTTTACAGATTATGTTTGAAACCTTTCCGAATATCCATGATTTGATTTCTATGTAAATAGATAATGGTAATCTTGGTTTTCATAATTTTCCTTGTTTGAATCAATCTCCATCAACAATCTTTTCTTTCTTCATATAACAAATTCTTTTACTAATTAATTGGTTGACTAATTAATTAGTTTCCTTCAAAATATCCTTTCATATACCAGCCAAATTAATTGATTTGAGTGAATCAATTAATCAATTTCTTTCCTCTTTAACAAATATTTAAATCATCCAAATTTAACAAAGTAGTTACATAAGTGGCTTGGCCATGCAGTGAAAATGTCTTTATCCATGATTCTCAAAACGAGCTTATGCACATTCCTTGATCCTTCCATATGTTGCACCACAAATCTCAACGCCTCATTCCAATGAAAGTGCCTTGTTCTGCATCTACGGTAGTTTAGAATCATATCATTCAAGCCAGAAGATTATAATCTAGGTTTTAAGTTAAATAAATAAGAGTTGATTAATATGACATTGCCAAATAATTTGATTTTTCTAAGCAATAAAATTTTTATTTTGTTACAATTGGCAACAAGCCTGCAATAAAAATAAAAAATAAAAAAATTATGTTTATCTAATGTGAATATAACCGTCACTAAAAAGGTGTAAAAAGTAGAAAAAAGAAGCAACAAGCAACCTCTTGCAATGCTGCTGTGCATTCTAG
Organism: Allium fistulosum; assembly: GCA_030737815.1. Taxonomy (NCBI): domain Eukaryota; kingdom Viridiplantae; phylum Streptophyta; class Magnoliopsida; order Asparagales; family Amaryllidaceae; genus Allium; species Allium fistulosum. The sequence goes on along the minus strand of CM060904.1, from coordinate 168,146,838 downwards.
ATTTCTAACCAAACTTAAACAAAACTTATGGTCCCTTTTGCCTGAAAACCCACTAAAGCAAATCCTTCATTTTGATGAAAAAAAATGCATTTCATTAAAAAACAGAGGTATATGAAAGTATAAAACGGGAGAAACGAGTCCGGGGATGTGGCGCAGTGGAAAGGAGGGGTTCTGGTAAAAAGACCCAGATTCGATTCCTACTATGCGCTTCCCTATCCTATATAAATTTATCAGGAGCTACGAGAGTTTGGATCAACAGACGGCTTTACTATACTCTTCTCGAGAGTTTACCGGCCCGTCGGGTTTTCCTGGTTAAAAAAAATAAAGGGAGAAACATTGTACCGGACTAGGAATTTTCTCACGAGGGGGCCATTTTGCATCATCATTGAGTAAAAGCTGCGTCATTATCAAGAAAGTAGCTTGGTCAATTCTTCATTTTGAGTCTGACTTGCGCAGGTGTTTAACATTTAAAAGTAAATAATAATTAAAAAAACTGCTGTAACATTAACGTCAAACAAAACTCATATTTTGAACTTAGAGCTTACGTACTCTTATTAACGAATTACAAAAATGGCTTCTCAAGCCAAAGAAAATAAAAAAAGAATGTTAGGGGATCTTCAGCCCCTCCTCCTATTCCTCCGCCAACTTCAAATCTTCCCTCTCTTCCAATTCAAAAGAAAAGGCCTCCAGATGCGATGAAGATGGATTCCAAACTGTAAAAAGCTGAAGAAGAAATCCATCAATGAAAATTCATATATCTGTCCACTTTCCTATAAATAATACATCAAGAGATTCTAGTTATGACCAATACAATTCAAAACAGCAATCAAAGAAAATCAGACACAGCCCGAATCCCTCAAGAAACTCAAAAAACCAACCAAGTGTATCTGTTACTCACAAACAACCTCAAAACAAAAACATCATCTTCTTGGACAGATCTAGTAAGGAATGGAGGCTTAAATTCAAATTCTGATTTGGAATTTGATGCGCCTATCAAATTAGACGATAAAAGAATTGTTGCAATAAAAGAAGTGGTCAGCAAAAGAACCAAAGAAAAGAGAGCCAATTCAGTTGTTGCATGCGTGTTTGGAACACGCCCCTATTATCATCATTTGAGAGCTTTCGTGGTAAAAACATGGAACCCTTTGGACAAATTCAAAATTTATACAAGAAACAATGGTCTTTTTGTGATAAGATTCTCGAATTCGGCTGATTGTGATAAAATGATAAGTGGAGGTCCGTACTTTATAAATTAAAAAATGATCATTTTGGAAAAATCGCTATAAGGAAAACCACTTTTGACAACACCTAATCACAGCGTTTTACTGCAAAATGCTATTTTTGGTTTAATTTTAATTCTGACGCAGCGGCGGAATACAAAAATTGATGATACGATGAACGTAGCAATCGGTGGATTGAGAAATACTGAAATGCCCAAATCCGTTGATCGAACGATACCGGATTCTAGCTATCTCTGACACGTTGATCGCGCACGATACCGTGAAGAGAGATCTACAATTCTTCGAGCGTTGATCAAGCGCACTTGATTTCGCGAATTGGCTTCAACGATCGAAGATTCGAGCGCACTCGAATGTCGAAGGTGGAGATAGGAGATACACTCAACTACCGATTTTAATTGAAAGCACAAAGCTAACAAAAGAGAATTTTATTCAACAATCAACAACCTATTACAAATGGCACCACCGGCCTATTTATAGAAGTTACAAATTACAACACAAATCTGTACAACTCTTAAGTCGGCACCGACTTACGCCTTACCATAAGTCGTACGCGACTTAACAAAATACAAACGACTCAATCTTATTTACAAAGTATACGACTTAACAAACAGCAATGTTCAACGACTTATCCATCTTATCTCTCGACTTATCATATCTCGCGAGTTAGAAGTATTCGCGACTTATCCCCCAGCATCTCGCGACTTACAAAATTGTCTTCACGACTTAAAGAAGCACGCGACTTAACAAACTTCACGCGACCTAAATTGAAGCACGGCAAAGAGATCTTCGCGACCTTCTGAGAATTTGGGAAGCGACTTAGTTTAGTTCGTGATTTAGGTTTAGGTTGGAGAAGGGTTTAAGTCGTGGAGGTGATAAGTCATGGGGTTTGGAGCCTCGCTGAAGTGATAAGTCGTGGAGTCTTGGGTCGTGGAAGTTTAGGTCGGTCGCGACTTAGAGCAGAGGTAGTAGGTCGCTCGATTGGGTTGGGTCGTGGATCGTGATGTCGCAGTTGAATTGGGTCGTGGGGAAAGCAATTAGGTCGGAGACGACTTGTTTATGTCTTTCGGTGGAGTTAAGTCGAGGAATGGAAGTTAGGTCGTGGGGATGTGGATTTAGGTCGTTCACGACCTATGGAATGGGCTGGAGCTCGCGACACAAGGAGGAGGGGCGACTCGCTGGAATTAAGTCGCTGGCGACTTAAGGCGTACGACCTATCAGGCTTTTGCGAATCAGAGCTTCACAATTCAGGTATGTTTCGCGATTTAGGGGATCTTCTTTTTTGCGCCTTATGTTTCGTGATTGATGATTTGCGCGCTGCACCATCCTCCCCTGGTTGAAAAGAATTCGTCCCGAATTCACACTTTCTTCTTCTTCGAGACTCTGTCTTCCATTCATTATCTGGTCTGGTGCGGTTCTGGTGATAACCACTCTCGAGATTGATCTTGACTTGACCCTTTGAAGATGTGGCTCGACATAAGGAACGCATTGCGTAAAACAGACGTGGCATTAGGCAGTCGGCATAAGAAAGTGATCTGAGGGAGATGACATATGAAAAAGTGTGGCCTTAACTAAGCACTAGGTGCCATATCCAATTCATGTAGCACAGAACTTCATAAGAATAGTGTCGTATACCATATTGCTTGTGCCAATAGGAAGACGTGATACAGAACCAAAACGTGTCGAAAATGTGAGACGATATAAGAAAGTTTAAAATCATGGAACGACTTGGGAAATCACGACCGAAAAAGTGTGAGGACTCATGCTCAGATTCTCGTCTTTCCTGTTCTTTCAGATTCTGAAGATCATACGATCCCTGTAGTAGAATGGCAACTGGTACTAGTTCAGTGTGAAGTTGAATGTCCTGTAGTGGTGGTAACTCTTCGGGTAGTTCTTCAGGATATTCGCCTTCAGATTCATCGAATTCTGATCCAACTTCCTCAAAAACATCAAGATCTTCACTCGTTCCTTGCCCGGTCAACACAAACAATTCATTCCTCATTTCCACATACTCTTCCAACAATAAAAAATTAATTTCTTCGGGCAGTTTCCCAGAAATCTCATCTTCACAATCTTCAAATACTTCAATCTCTTCAGAATTCTCAAAATCAAAACTTTCTCCAGGTTCAATCAACATTGATAGTTCATCACCATCTTTTATTTCACTATCGAACTCTTTCAAAGATAATACATCATCTGATTCTGCCTTCTCTTCTGTTTCATGTTTACTTTGTTCGGACTCCTCGAAAACTAAAAAAGTTTCACTTGGCTGGTCTTCCTCCATAAACTCATGTGTCAAGCAAGAATCCTTCATCGTCAAATTATTTCCTTCAACTCCGAACACAATTTCTTCTTCCACACTATCAACATCAATCTTTGGTGGTGACGAATAATCAACTTCTACATCCACATACTTTGACTCAATTTCTTCATCATCATCAAATTTCGATGGTTGATAAAAGTCAATTTCAACAGTCCTCCTCAACAAGTTACCTCCTTTCTCTATTGACAAAACTTCTACTTCCCCTGACAAAGATTCCTCAAATCCTGGCAGAAATTCTTCATCGTCGTCAAATTGTGGTGGTTGATAAAAGTTAACTTCATCAATCCTCCTCAACAAATTACATTCTTCGTTCTCCAACTCGACCTCTTCATCTTCGTTGTCAAACTTTAGTGGTAAGGCTGCGAATGATTCTATAGGACCGACCTCTTCAAATTCTTCTAACATTGGCTTAACCTCCTCGAGAGTTTTAAGCTCTTCACTTGCCTCATACCTAACCAAGGTTTCAGCACTACCTTCCGATTCTTCAGCACTTTCGCCGAAAGGTAATGGATTAGTTGGTTCCTCTTCCTCTTCTGTCTCGTTTTCAGTAGAATCATCCACATCCTCGCTTTCACATTCTTCTACAACAAAGGGTTTCTTTTGGGACTTTGTACATTCAAAACTTCGATGGTCAAACTCCTGATAATGATATCGCTTAACTCGTTCATCAACACTTGCCCTCGTGATTCCATATACAATTGGTTCGTTGACTCTCTTAAAAACATTTTTACTATAATGCACATCATGATTCTGATTGCTGGAGTTTGTAACCACACCCTTTCCTCGATTCCCTTGACTCAACTTCTGCAATTGTTGATCAATACGAGCTTGATAATTGTTGGGTAAGAAATTTGCTTTCATCATCCTTTTCATCTTATCCCACTTGACAACTTTAGACTTCTTCATCCTCTCTCTGGTTGATTTAGTTTGTTGCCACCAGTCCATGGCTTTTCCTTTCAAACTTGCAGCAACTAACTTCACTTGACGATCCTCAGGAACGTAGTTGAGCTCAAAAACATTTTCAATCGTGGATAACCAGTCTAAGAATTCCTCTGCTTGTAGTCCACCTCGGAATTCTGGAATCTCCGTATCCTTTCTTGATTTCCATGTATAACCATCCCCTTCGATATTCTTGTATCGATTTTGCCCTTGATCGGAATATCGAAAATGAACACGATCACCATAACTTTCGTCTTCAAAATTAGTTGAACTTCGTCGTCGATTCTGAACATCGACTCTTCTATGCCCATGCACATCCTCTCTACTTCTTTTCTCATAATCATAAGATGGCTCATGCTCGTAACCACGATACGCTCTTCTTTCTTCCTTCTGATAATCACGATTGTCTCGAGCTCCACGATCTCGATTTATTGACAAAGATGATTCTCTTCTTTCTCTATCATAACGTGGCGACACTCTCCATTGATTTCGATTCATGTCAAACTTCATTCTCTCTACTTTCTCGAAATCCTTATTGAATCTTTCATCACTACGTTGCTTCATCTGTTTAGGATCTTCTCTCTCATACAAATCCGCAACACTATGATGACGGTTAACATATCTCGGAGGCATGATCAAGTCTTCAACAGATCCAAACAAAAACTTCACTTTGATCCAAAAATTTTCGAATCAAACTTTCCCACTTGTTTGAAATTCATGAACACCCACATAAACAAACGACTTCAATCGAACTCCAAAGTTCAAATCCCAAAATTGATACCCACTGAACTTGAACAAATCTCCCACACACTTGAACAAGTTCGCCTCTAGCTCTTCTACACTTCAAAGAAAATTCAAACACAATTCAAATCCACGTTTGGCGTGCAAACTTCCACGGTCAACTCAAACACTTTTCCCTCCTTAGATCCAAAATGAAATGGATCGAAATCTTCCAAGTTGTTGCAACTTTATGATGAACACGACGCACACCAAAAGATGCACGGCTTCACTTCAAGCTCTCGGCTTTAAACAACAAATGATGTATGACTTGAATTCTTCGATAGAATATTGGCTCCAAGACTCGGCTTAGCTATGATTGGCTAAGTCTCGCTCTGATACCAAATGACGCAGCGGCAGAATACAAAAATTGATGATACGATGAACGTAGCAATCGGTGGATTGAGAAATACTGAAATGCCCAAATCCGTTGATCGAACGATACCGGATTCTAGCTATCTCTGACACGTTGATCGCGCACGATACCGTAAAGAGAGATCTACAATTCTTCGAGCGTTGATCAAGCGCCCTTGATTCCGCGAATTGGCTTCAACGATCGAAGATTCGAGCGCACTCGAATGTCGAAGGTGGAGATAGGAGATACACTCAACTACCGATTTTAATTGAAAGCACAAAGCTAACAAAAGAGAATTTTATTCAACAATCAACAACCTATTACAAATGGCACCACCGGCCTATTTATAGAAGTTACAAATTACAACACAAATCTGTACAACTCTTAAGTCGGCACCGACTTACGCCTTACCATAAGTCGTACGCGACTTAACAAAATACAAACGACTCAATCTTATTTACAAAGTATACGACTTAACAAACAACAATGTTCAACGACTTATCCATCTTATCTCTCGACTTATCATATCTCGCGAGTTAGAAGTATTCGCGACTTATCCCCCAGCATCTCGCGACTTACAAAATTGTCTTCACGACTTAAAGAACGCACGCGACTTAACAAACTTCACGCGACCTAAATTGAAGCACGACAAAGAGATCTTCGCGACCTTCTGAGAATTTGGGAAGCGACTTAGTTTAGTTCGTGATTTAGGTTTAGGTTGGAGAAGGGTTTAAGTCATGGAGGTGATAAGTCATGGGGTTTGGAGCCTCGCTGAAGTGATAAGTCGTGGAGTCTTGGGTCGTGGAAGTTTAGGTCGGTCGCGACTTAGAGCAGAGGTAGTAGGTCGCTCGATTGGGTTGGGTCGTGGATCGTGATGTCGCAGTTGAATTGGGTCGTGGGGAAAGCAATTAGGTCGGAGACGACTTGTTTATGTCTTTCGGTGGAGTTAAGTCGAGGAATGGAAGTTAGGTCGTGGGGATGTGGATTTAGGTCGTTCACGACCTATGGAATGGGCTGGAGCTCGCGACACAAGGAGGAGGGGTGACTCGTTGGAATTAAGTCGCTGGCGACTTAAGGCGTACGACCTATCAGGCTTTCGCGAATCAGAGCTTCACAATTCAGGTATGTTTCGCGATTTAGGGGATCTTCTTTTTTGCGCCTTATGTTTCGTGATTGATGATTTGTGCGCTGCACCAAATTCCATACAATAAAATAATAATAATTAAACCACTGCGTAATCACAAAATTTTGAGCGGGCTAAGATTTATTTTCGTGGCCGCATTTCTTGTGAAATCCTTACTATCGATTTCGCCTTTGCTGCTTCTCACACATCGCCTATTAACTCTCCCTTGATTTCGCCACCGCCATGACTCACCAGACATCGCGGTTCCTGTGGTCGCGATTCCCCTCACCTCGCCTCTTCTCAGTTAACCAGGATGATAAATCCACCGCGTCTCTACTCACCAGATATCATGGTTTCTGCTGTCGCTCTACTCACCTCACTTTGTCTCAGCCAACCAATCTAGGAAGATAAATCTCGGTTGAGAACAATAAAACTTGTCTGACTTCACTCCTTGTTTAATAAGGTAAACCTCATTTGTAATTTTGATACTTTCATATGCATATATAATGATAATTATGTTTGGTAAGATAACAGTTGTTTGTAGTTTATATGTTAATTATAATTTTACGTTGGTAAACCTAATATTTGATTGTAGTTTTGGATAAAACTTGGCTGATTTTAACCAAGTTCATCCATTAGGTATTACGTTAGTAAACCTAATAGTTGATTGTTGTTTATATGTTTAATTTTAAATTGATTTTAACTAAGCAGTGGGCTGATGGTGCTATTCAAGCAGTTATTGAATTAATTATTAGGAGAGGAAATGAATTGGATGAATCCGATGTTTCTAGGACAACTCGGTCATTGCTTTCAACAGCAGTATTTGTAATTGACAAGCATGCACATTCGGAAATTCTTAATGCAATATCATGTCTGGCAGAAACTACTAATTCACATGTTGTTTTTGATGAAGTGTTGACTTCTGCAGCATGAGACATGGTCACAAAGGATGTGTCCAGGTTGCGAGGGGGTTGGCCAATGCATGATGCATTTTATGTGACTTTTTGTACTCTTCTCTTCTCAATGGAACAGTTAAGTTTTAATTAGTGATTCTTTTTTGTGTAATATTTTTGATTGGATACTGCGATATCTACATCTCCTTAATAGCATTTAATATAGACTCAAGTATTTAGATACTGGACATCCATTCACATCCAACTCTTCATTATATATGTCAGTGAATTGTAATATGTCAATGATGTTAGAAATAAAATCTGAATAGATATCCAATATGTTGGGCCAGTCAAACGCTTTGGAATATGAATGTCAGAATATCAATACTCTCAAGTTTGTTTCTGGATCATTTGATATCTGTGTTGGATCGAATTTACATACCTGAAGATAATACCGAGAAAGGAGAGAATAGTAGCCACAATCTTGAGCCTCCAAATGATAGAAAATTATTACAAGCAGCTGTACTTGGTCTCAATGCAATGTTCAGGTACACATTATGACATTAATGCATGCATATCCTAGTAACAGCACGTGTTCAATTGTTTACATAAAGATAACAATGTCTTTTTTCCAGAGGATGTGGTAAAACTGGAAAGAAAGCAGTTGAGCAAAATTACTCTTCTGTTTTTACTGCACTTATTCTTCAATTAGGAAGTTGTCACAGACATGCTGGATTTGGATCAAAATGAACAATTACGGTAGTCTATTGGTGAAATTCTTTTTTCCTTTCTTTTGAGTAAATTACAAAACCAAGCTTTAGTACAAAACTTATTTCACAAATAAGACTTGGCTGGATTTTATTGCAAAAATATGGTTCGTTTCTGATTTTGTACATGAGCATTTTCAAAATGTGCATGTAGAAAATTTGATTTTGTACATGAGCATTAAAATGTGCATGTGCGCATTAAAATGGGCATGCAAAAAAAAGAAGCTTATTTTGTAATAAGTTTGGATGGAGTCTATTATTGAAATCAGTTATTTGCGGAGGCCTATTTGTAAGATGAGTCCTCCTTTTGGGATAATGTAATTGTTTTGAATAGCGAATGGTACAAATGGTCACTTTCTGCCAAGCTAGCAGAAAGCAGACTATGTCCGTCGTTAGTTTATAAACTTGCCTAAGTCTGTTATAAGTTAACAATAATATTCCTAGTTTAATCATCATTTTTATTGTTTGATTGCTTAATTGTCATTGTGTTTGAAGGGTATTGTTGACTGCATTTCAATCTTTCTGTGATTGTGTTGGAGACCTTGAAATGGGAAAGGTATTACTATTTATTCCTTCATAGATCTTATAGTTGATATTAATGACAGTGGAACAATAATGGTAACATCTGTCTGCAGATTATTGCTTGAGTTGGAGAACAGAACGATAAGGGTTGGTGGATCAGTCTTATTCATGAGTTTGCTAGTTGCGTTACATTAAAAAGGCCTAAAGTGGTATATAATTTTTGCCTTTTGGTGCTAAAATTTGTTGCCATTATTATTCATGAATCATGATATCAGTGTTTGTTTTTGAAACTTGCTATCAATAAACATACAAGGTTAAGATTATGCTTAGCTAGTTGCACATTTCTTATCAGTGGGGCCTAGAAACATATCTATCTAGTTGGATCCAACTCCAATATTTTTCTTTTTTAAGGAATGGCTGCTAAGTCCCCAGAATTGAAAGATGATAAAAGAAAAGTCTCTCCCAATAAAGTTGTGAAAATTAGATCCCTATTTTTAGTTTTTGGTTAATTTATTCTACTTTTGCTCTTGATTTCAATGTTGGGACGATTTTCAGGGAGGGGACAGTTTGGTAAAAAACAACAAAATATGGACTTAATTTACATGGATTTATGAGCAGAGACTTTTTGTGTATGAGCTTTGAAAATAGGGACCTTTGGTCCAAAACCCCTTTCTTTTTTCTCATATTTTTAGAAATTTTGTTCTTTTTTCTTCTTAATTAGGCCATTCAGCCTTCATTTCCATTTCTATTTTAGCTCGGCGATTCTCCTTAGTTCTTCAAAACATCCTTACTTCAAAATTTCAAGGTATTTTAAACATCAATAATAGTATGTAGTTTATTTTGTATGAGGTAAGCCATAAAATTGTCAATTATTGGGTATATTTATTAAATGGCTGATTTTGATTTAGTGAGGATATCTTCACTTCCCTACTGCTATAAACCCATCATTTACTCTGTCAAGTGTCAACATTGTGGACTACCGGACTTTAAAAAGGAATTACTTACTTTTGTTATGCTTTTTTTACCATGTTAATTATTCGAAACTTCCAACTTACATTTTAATTCAACATAGTTCAATGCAAAAATTTGTTTCCATCCACTAGTTCAATGCAAACTATCAACTGTTGAAAACAATGTCGATCTTCGGCTGAGTCGTGGACTACGTCACTCTCTTGAAGACGTTTCGGCGATCTGCCGTACAGTGCAAAGCAGTTCTAAATAATCGCCGCCGCCTCTAGGACAAAACAACCTCTCAAAGTTAGTGGTATCGATTCGTTTGCACGTCCGAATCGATTCTGTTTGCACTAAAAAACGTTGCTCTAGTTTTCTGATTTGAAGAAAAGAATATGTTGTTCTTTTTTTGTTTCGTCTTCCTATCACTTAAGAAGGCGGAATAACAAAAGAACGTTACTGGTTGGGGAACGTGGTCTCGAAAAACGGATCTGAGAAAATAACGGGTCAAAATAATGAACGTTATGTAACGTTCTCTAATACAGGTTCGGTCTGATTTGACCGTTCCAGCCCGGTCAAAAACGGTTAAAGAATTTTGCACCAAAAATATAAGTGTTACACCACTACAGGCCCGAACCCGAACCCGAGCCCGGCCCGGGTAAAGTCGGTCGGTCGGTGCGCGCGTGTGGTGGTCAAGCATGGTCTCCCTCCTCACAAAAGAGCATCATTGGGTGCCCAAAGGGTCCAACTTAGCTTCAAAGAATCAAGTATAAATACTTGATTCTTTCATATAATCCTACAATGTGGGACTATTCACATATAGGAGTCACTCATTCACACTTAGTCAATTTTTTAATAATTCACTTATTTTTTAAAACATTTTCCAACAATCCCCCACTTGAATTTTAAAAAAAAATTCGAGCAATTTCTGAAAAACATAAGATTGTGCATAAACAAATGTGTCTTTCGACTTGAACCTTAGCATAGTGGATAAGATTCAGTTTTTACTAGAGTGACACGTAGTCTTGAACTCTATTCCTGACATCAGACCACACACAATCTTTCTAGAGTGCAATCAAGTAAGCCCGTGCATTTATGGCCATGCACGTCCATCCCAGTTTAGTGAATGCTCTAGGAGTTTTGCCCAAAACTCCATAGGAAACGGCCAAATTTCCACGTTCACACAGGTGAGTTTATCAAGAGTACTTCTGAAGGTAGGTACTCCACTCCAAATGGAGTATAGATCTCATTAAGAGTTTCTATTAACTCAACCTCTAATCACTTCAGGAATATATGCTTCTATATATATGAAAAATAGCATATTCAACTCATATCACTACACAACTTGTTCTTACCCATTGAACCTAGTTCTTGGGATCTCCAGTCATTAGGTCGGGTTACCATTGTGCATGACTCAACAATCTAAGGGCAATAGTCCCATTTTTCTAGAAGTTGTAAAGACTTTCTCTCTGGCCAGTCCTTTCATCAAAGGATCTGTCAAATTCTCATCACTGCGTATGTGATCCACTCTAACAGTTCCTGAAGAGAGTAGCTCTCTAACAGTGCTGTGCTTACGACGTATCTGTCGTCTCTTACCATTATAATAACGGTTCTGTACTTTTGCAATAGCCGCGGTACTATCGCAATGGATCAACACAGCTGGTATCGGTTTTTCCCATAAGGGAATCTCAACTAGCAGATTTCTTAAATACTCTGCTTCTTCACTAGCTGTAGCTAGTGCTATCATCTCAGACTCCATAGTAGACTGAGCCAAGATAGTATGTTTCTTGGATTTCCAAGAAACAGCTCCTCCAGCAATGCTAAGTATATAGCCACTGGTTGCATTTGAATCATCAGATAAAGTATTCCAGTCTGCATCGGTGTAACCTTCAAGGACAGCTGGAAACTTTTCATAATGTAACCCTAGGTTCATGGTTCGTTTTAGGTATCTCATGACCCTCTCAATAGCATGCCAATGCTCTATACCAGGTCTACTAGTAAACTTGCATAATAATCCCACGACATAAGCAATGTCGGGTCTAGTACAATCAGTGACATACCTAAGGCTGCCAATGATGCTCGCATAATCAGACTATCTTACACCTTCACCAGTGTTCTTGAATAGCTTTACACTAGGATCATATGGTGTACATGCAGGTTTACAGTCAAAGTAATTGTATTTCTTTAAGATCTTCTTAATATAATGAGATTGATCCAAAGAAAGTCCCTTATCAGACCTAGTAATCTTAATACCAAGGATTACACTTGCTTCACCTAGATCTTTCATATCAAAATTGGCACTTAACAAAGATTTAACAGTGTTTATGGCATGAATGTTTGATTCAAAAATAAGTAGATCATCTACATACAAACATATCATAGTGCAAATGTCATTTTTAGACTTATAATAAATGCATTTGTCACTTTCATTAACTTTGAAACCATTTGAGATTATTAAGTTATCAAATTTTTCATGTCATTGTTTAGGTGCTTGTTTTAAACCATATAATGATTTATCTAATTTGCAAACTTTATGTTCTTGACCATGAATTACAAAACCTTTCGGTTGGTCCATATAAATTTCCTCTTCTAATTCACCATTTAAAAAAGCAGTTTTAACATCCATTTGGTGTATAATTAAATTATGAATAGATGCTAATGAAATTAGTACTCGAATGGATGTGATTCTAGTTACGGGTGAAAAAGTATAAAAAAAGTCTACATTTTCTCTTTGCCTAAAACCTTTAGCTACCAAACGGGCTTTATATTTATCAACTGTGTCATCAAGTTTTAGTTTCTTTTTAAGTACCCATTTACAGCCTATAGACTTACAACTAGGTGGTAAATCTACTAAGTGCCAAGTCTTATTGGATTCCAAGGAATCCATCTCATCATTTATAGCCTCTTGCCAAAAATCGGCATCTAATGAAGATAAGGCTTCTTGGAGGTTTGTGGGATCCTCCTCTATAGTAAAAGTGCAAAAATCCGAGCCAAAGTCTTTATCAACTCTTGCTCTTTTACTTCTTCTAGGTTCAATTTCAGAAGATTCATTAAGTTCTGTTCCAATAGGCATGGTGTTATTTGACGTGCCCCCACTATTCCTTAATTTAAAAGGAAACTTAGTTTCATAAAAATCAGTATAATTAGATTCTACTATATTATGTGTATTTAGGTTATAAAATCTATATGCTTTGCTATTAACAACATAGCCAATAAATACACATTCATATACTCTACTTGCTAATTTTATTCTCTTAGGGTCAGGTATACGAACATATGCCAAACATCCCCAAATTCTAAAGTAAGATACATTTGGTTTATAATTTCTTAAAATTTCAAAAGGTGAAATCTTACTTTTTGATTTAGGGATTCTATTCAATACATAGCATACAGTCAATAAAATACCCCCCATCAATGTTTTGCTGCACCCGAATTTAATAAAATAGCTACAACTAATTCGGTAAAGGTCCTATTCTTTCTTTCAGCTTTACCGTTCATTTCAGATGAATAAGGTGCAGTTCTCTCATGAATTATACCATGCAATTTATAAAAATCAAGAAAAGGACTAGACTCATATTCTGTTCCTCTATCACTACGAAGTCTCTTAATTTTCTTATTAGATTGATTCTCGATTTCAGTTTTAAATAATTTAAACATCTCAAATGCATCACTTTTATTTTTCATAAGATATACATAAGTGAAATCAGAGCCATCATCAATGAAAGTGATAAAGTAACGGTGTCCATGTCTAGTCAAAGTGCCATCAAGCTCACATATGTCAGAATGAATTAAATTTAAGGGTTCAGAAATTCTATCAACTGATTTATGGGGTTTCTTAGTGATTTTTGCTTGACTACAGAATTCACACTTATCAAAGTCAGTTTGTGACATTTTAGGAATTAAATCTAAGGTGCTCATGTTATGAATAACGCGTTTGTTTAGATGACATAATCTAGAGTGCCAGATATTAAAATCACACAACATATAAGCAAAACTAGTTACTTTATTAGATTCAACATTAAGTTTAAACATACCCTCACAAGCATAACCCTTTCCTACAAACATCCCCTTATAAGTCAAAGTGTACAAATCAGCCCCTATAACTTGAGTAAAACCAACCTTATTAAGGAGAAATCCAGAAACCAGATTCTTTCTCATCTCTGGAGTATGCATCACATCTTTTAGAATAACTGTCTTTCCAGAAGTAAACTTTATTTCCACATTTCCAATGCCAGCAACTGTAGTGGTATGAGAATCTTCCAACAACACTTTCTTATCATTAACATCCGTGTATGTACTGAACATAGCACGATCGTAGCAGACATGGCGGGATGCACCAGTGTCTACCCACCAACCCTCTGATCCACCAACTAGATGAATCTCAGAAATCATAGCCGTAAGAGGCTTCTCAGCCAGGTTGGCCTGCGGTGCAGGGCCTGGTCTGTTCCTACACTTGCGTGCCATATGACCTGATTTTCCACAGTTGTAACACAGAAACAACTGTCCAGAATCATTCTTTTGGGTCGGTTTTTGCTGTCCCTTTTGGTTCTCTTGCGGGTTCCAATTCTGTTTGTTGCGGTTGCGGTTTTGATTCTTAAAGTTTTTCGGATTCGGTTTCAGAACCGCGGACTTGGACTTTTTAGTGTTGTTGTTGGTGACAATAAGCACTTCCTCTTTCTGGTCCTGCTTACGAGCCTCCTCCTCAATACGGAGGCGAGTTATCAAGCTCTCTAAGGAGAATTCCTTAGTCTTATGCCTAAGCACATTCTTAAAATCTTTCCAACCTGGGGGCAGTTTATCAATAATAACAGCAACCTGAATTTGTTCATCCAAACTCATACCTTCGGAGATGATCTCATAAGCAATTTTCTGAAGCTCATGAGACTGCATCTCTACTGACCTATCATCCGTCATCTGGTATTTAGGTAGCGGCTGACTGCATATTTCTTCGCTCCAGCCTCTTCCGTATCATACTTCTTTTGCAGTGCTTCCCAGATTTCTTTGGCTGTCTTGTCGGAGTTGTAGTAGTCGTAGAGGTCATCAATGAGGCCGTTAAGAATAAAGTTCCTGCACAGGTAGTCTTGCTCTGTCCAGTTCTGCAATTGGTTCGATTTTTCTGTCCAGGCTCGCATGAGATCTGTGTCAGCTTCGTCTGGCCTATCCGGTAGCTATGGTTTGTCAGTTGTCAGCGCAGCCACCACCTTTCTCATAGTCAGGAAAAATTCCATCTTTTGTTTCCAGCATTTGAAGTGGAGGCCTTTGAACCTGAAAGGCGCAGCAGAAACCATTGGGACCCGGAAAAGGGAAGCGGGAGCAGCGACATCTAGATCTGCAGCGGAAGTCATCGTCGGTGGCGTCGTCTTCAAATTGTTGAAAACAATGTCGATCTTTGGCTGAGTCGTGGACTACGTCACTCTCTTGAAGACGTTTCGGCGATCTGCCGTACAGTGCAAAGCAGTTCTAAATAATCGCCGCCGCCTCTAGGATAAAACAGCCTCTCAAAGTTAGTGGTATCGATTCGTTTGCACGTCCGAATCGATTTTGTTTGCACTCAAAAACGTTGCTCTAGTTTTCCGATTTGAAGAAAAGAATATGTTGTTCTTTTTTTGTTTCGTCTTCCTATCAGTTAAGAAGGCAGAATAGCAAAAGAACGTTACTGGTTGGGGAATGTGGTCTCGAAAAACGGATCTGAGAAAATAACGGGTCAAAATAATGAACGTTATGTAACGTTCTCTAATACAGGTTCGGTTTGATTTGACCGTTCCAGCCCTGTCAAAAACGGTTAAAGAATTTTGCACCAAAAATATAAGTGTTACACCACTACAAGCCCGAACCCGAACCCGAACCCGAGCCCGGCCCGGGTAAAGTCGGTCGATCGGCGCGCGCGTGTGGTGGTCAAGCATGGTCTCCCTCCTCACAAAAGAGCATCATTGGGTGCCCAAAGGGCCCAACTTAGCTTCAAAGAATCAAGTATTATATAATCCTACAATGTGGGAGTCACTCATTCACACTTAGTCAATTTTTTAATAATTCCCTCATTTTTTAAAACATTTTCCAACAGTTCAATGCAAAAATTTGTTTCCATCCACTAGTTCAATGCGAACTATCAACTATATTAACAATCTATTCCCACTTACAAGTAATAATGCAAATGCTTTTCACATTGATATTATTTTGATATTTACCTTGTTATTATTGGTATTTGGTATTTATTAATAAATTCACTGCTTTGATAATGCAGGATGTTCTTAGACCCTCTAGATTAACTCTGCTGTTTATTTTGGTAATCTTATCATATGCAAAACTAACAATCAACGCTTCATCCAGTATTCTAATCTCTCATACAGCAGTCACAGTATGAAATGACTTTGCAACAAAAACACAAACTTCTGTGGATTCTAGATGGACCCTTGCTATACCTGATCCGTCATTGACAGGGTATCTTAGAACTCGAAGAGAACTAAAGGATCAATCTATTATGAAGCAGAATAACAATCCTGCTCTTGAACCTTCTGCTTTACCTCCTCCTATAATAAAGGACACTGGTCCGGCCAATTCCAATGCTACGATTCCTTACGGTTTAGCAACACCTCCCTTCTCTCAACACAGGTCTGGTAAGTTGAATGCTGTTTTATAATTTTCTAAATTGTGCACTGGATCAGATAGTGCTAGTTTGTAAATTTCACTGATTTTTTTTTTAAAAAGTTTGTACTCAAAATTGTATGGATTGCCTTAATAGTATAATAGCGAAAAATGACTTTTGCACTCAACAATCTGTGCTCATACAATCACTCATTTACAAAAAAATCATTATAATTAACACATGACAATGTAAATCAGTAACTGTGCAATATACGAAGTTACAGTTTAGTTTAACGAATATTTATTTGTTTTCTTGAGTTAATGGAAAATATGTACAATCCTTTAGTTCAAAAGAGTTCAAAACCCAAGTTTTGTTTAACTGTTATGCATGGCTGTTAACTCTCTTGCATGCGAAGTGACTGCTATATCTGTGTCTCCAAAAGTTAATTCTGTTGTGTAAGTTGTGAGAAATGAATGAGATCCATTGATGTTAACAGAAGAGGCAGGAGCAGTTATCTTCTGTGTTTTAAAACAATGTTTAGAGATATATAACGCATTTAAGCTTTTTCCTTTTAAAGTCAAAGAAATTTTATAATTTAAGTATACAGAGATATCTCAAATAACCATGTCTTATAACCACATAAGGTTATATTTGTAATTTGCATATAATGCCAACTGTACATATTGAATTAGTCTTTCACGAATGCTATGTATTGTAAAGCAGTGTTACATATTATCATCAGTTTGAATTGCAATAAAATTCTGCTTTCAATTTCTATAAAAAATCTCTCACAAGGTTTTAAATCTCGGATTTCGGTCACGTCTCGTCTCGAAGAATTTAGATAGCTTATCTCGTATTGGGTGAGATCTCGAACGAGATGAGTGCATGTCGGTCGTCCATCTCGGATTTACATCTCGGTTTCTAAAATTCATTTCGAAGTTATCTCGGAGTATATGTCATGTCGAAAATTAGTTTTTATACACCTAAATTTATAATACTAGTCACTACCTTAAGGAAAACACTATGCACTTACCTTGAATATATCACACGCTTATCATTAGTAAATTAGTATGGAAAAGTATCACTTGTATCATGTATAATAAACAAATAACTAGATTTCATGAATAATGTTCAATATAATATCATATGAGATAAAGTAGACAAGAAATAAACCATAACATATGCACCTTTACTTTGTTTGATCATTCACTTAACTTTCCTACACAATATAATGTCTCATTTCTACCTTTTATGATTTATAGTGCTGCAAGGGAAATCTTAATTTTATAACTTTAAATACAAAAGTCTACAAGTAGAATTAAGATATTCTATGTCTGATTATAGTATTTAATTATTAGCAAACAAAATCTCATTAAGCAACTAATAGCATAGATATTTGAAACAAACGTAGAAAATAGCATACATAGTACAAACAATTTCAAACATTTAGTAATATTATAAGAAAAGCAAAAAAATGATGTACGAATGAACATGTAATCATCAAATGAAATTAATAGATGAAATAGAATTCCTTTATTGCTTAAAAATAAGCCTTGAGGAAAAAAATTATAGCAGCAAAGACTAAATGAAATCAAATTGGGAATCCATTTAGAACATAAAGTTAAATAAGTGAAGCCCAAAATTTATAGCCGCAAAAAAATAGGGTTAGGAAAAAAACTCATGAAAGTGTCGAAAAAAGAAAAATGAAATCGAATGTAAATTAATTTGGATCAGAAACCTAAATGAAAATCATAAAGTGAAATACTTACCATAATCGATGTAGATTTTATCATCTTCTTACACTCGTCACTGCCGTAAAATAAGAGACGAAGATTAAATGAGATTTATATAAGAAATAAGGGTTAAAAAAAGTACAATTAAGAAGGCTTAAATTAAGGTAAAGGATGAGCTAGCCCAATACGGAAAAAGAGTTGATTTTTTCCAAAATTCAAAAATTCGGTCGATATCTCGCTGTTAAATCTCGTCCGAGATACCAGACGAGATACTGAAATCTCGTCCGAGATTTGGGTCAGACGAGATTCAAACGAAATTAGTTGTTTCGAATCGCCCAGGCTTGAAAACGAGATCTCGGCCGAGATCTCGGCCGAGATGAGCGAGATTTAAAACCTTGATCTCTCAAGTTCTTATATGGTATTGAAGCAATCAAGCCTAGCGGCAAAACTTTGAAAACTCAAAGACTCATCAGATTTTATCATCATCATTTGAGTTTTATAAGGGATTCTACTTCAATCTTCACAAAGAAAGCAAGTGCCTCACAAAAAAATACTAGTTGCATTATACTTTCCTCATTCAACGAGCAAAATCCTCTCAAGAAAACTAGAAACAGAATTTAAAAGCAATTAAATCATCACCAGCAATCAAGAAGGTAAGCACCATACCAAGAACTCAACAGATCAGATTCATCGTTTGAGTTCAAGTTGCAACATACCTAAATTCTCTACTTAAACCCATTTCTGGAGTTCATGATACCTATTTTTCAGTCCCAATCCATCATAATCCTATAGATTCATCAATGGCAGAAGGAAATGAAACCTCAGCAACCTCTAAAACCTCCAATCTCCAACAAATGGCCATTGAAAATCTCATCAAAACTGTTGTAAGCACTCAGAGTCAACTGATTACGGCTCATCTAGAAGAAGATAATTATCTTTTGTGGAAAGTGCAAGTTAAAACAGTAATCAGAGGCTATGACCTTGAAAGATTCATTCTTGGCACTCATACTATACCACCAAGATTCATCGGTGATCAAGAAAACAAAACTATTAGCAATGAGGAATTCACAAAATATCAAAGACAATATAGCCTAATCTGTTATGGCTATTGTCTTCAATTAGTGTGAAATTGTTGCCACAAGTAATTGAAAGCAAAACCACTCATGGAATATGGACAACAATTGAAAGAATATTCAACTCACAATCAGCTGCCAATGTTATGTATTACAAAAGACAGCCTCACAACATTAGAAAAGAGAATGAATTAATGTGGGAGTATTTAGCAAAAATTAAAACAACTTGTGAACTGGTGAAGGCAGTAGGACATAGAGTACCAAATGCTGAACAAGTATTTATTATCTTAAGTGGCTTAAGTGAAGACTATAAAGCCGTGGTTGTAGTTATATCCTCACAAGAATCACACCATCAATAAAAGATGTACACTCAATACTTCTTGCACATGAAGGGAGAACTGATTTCAAGAAACCACCAGATTCAGACATGTTAATCAACTATGCAGCTATTTACAAGAAGAATCAATACAACAATAAATGTGATTATTCATATCAAAGAGGAAATTAAGCTATTAGAGAAAGAGGCAAAGGTAGATGGAGCAACAACAACAGACCAAAATGTTAGATTTGTGAGAAAGTGGGTCATACAGCAAACAAATGTTATTTCAGATTCAACTCAAGTTACATCACCTCTCAAAATGCTAGTGGTCAAAAACCAAACATGAATGCAAATTTAGCCAGCCTACAGCAAGATTCAAGAAATGCAACTAATGATCAAAGGTGCACATAAACATGTCAGATGCTTCAATGATAAAAGACATGCAAAGTGAAAACTAGTACCCAGATTCAGGAGCAACGCATAATGTCACTAGCAATTTACAAAACTTGAATCTAGACAGCAAGGAATATCAAGGTATGCATTCTATTAGTATGGGTAATGGCACTTGTATTAATATCACATAGTGGCAATGCACAAATCAGAGGTTAAAGAAGTATGCAACTAAATAACCTATTGAGAGTCCCCAAGATTAAGAAAAATTTAATTAGTGTTTCTAAATTTGCACAAGACAATGATATATTTTTTGAATTTTGCCCTAATCATTGTTTTGTCAAGGATATTCAGACTAAGCAAATTTTATTGCAGGGTGAAACATACAAAGAACTATATTGATTCTACCTATCAAATGTTATTCAATCAAGCAATTCAAGAGACAATGCAATATAGCTGAATCAAGCTTATATGAACCAACTCTATTTACAAACTAGGGATCCTAATGCGAAAATTGTAAAGAAAGTATTGAATGATAATAAAATCTTTGTTAGAAATATACCTTCACATTATGTATACACTTACTATCAGATGAGAAAAAGTCATAAGTTGACATTTTTGAATTCACAAACTGAGTACTCCAAACCATTGCAACTTGTTGCAACTGACTTGTGGAGATCGGTACCCATCAGCTCTGACTATATTTTCAAATATTATATGTCATTCGTAGATGCTCAGATTCACATGGATATACTTTCTGAAGTCAAAATCTAAAACTTATAATGTGGTTATTCATTGTATTAACCAAGTAGAAAGATTAATGAATCAACGGGTAAAAGCTATACAAACTGATGGTGGAACTGAATTTCAGCCACTAAAGCAGTTTTTTCAAGAGATGGGAACAATGCACAGAATGGCATGTGCATATACTTCTTAGCAAAATGGTATGGTTGAGAGAAAACATAGGCACATAGTAGAGACTAGTTTTACACAACTTGCACAAGTATCGTTACCACTAAAATTTTGGCCAAATGCCTTTGCAACAAGAGTATACCTAATAAACAAGTTACCAACTAAGGTGTTGCAAGGAAAATGCCCAATGGAAGTGCTACAGTGTAAAAGCAGACTATCAAAGCTTAAAAGCTTTTAGATGCCTATGTTTTCCTCACCTAAGACCATATAAGTCTCATTAAAAGTTCACACCATGCACTTTCTTGGGATATGCAAGAAATCAGGAAGGCTACAAGTGCTTGGATAGCAATGGAAATATTTTCATCTCAAGACATGTAGTTTTCAATGAGAATATCTTCCCTTTTGCAACATCAAATGTGAAAACCACAAGCAAAGTTTATAACCCAATAGTATCTATTCCATCTACACCGATTGTTACCAGCAATGAAAATCAGACAGAGAACCATCAAGGTCATCCAGATGCTCAACATACTAAATGCCACAATGGGTCAAGTCAGGACAACACTGAATCAACTCAGCACTCTGCACAAATTACACATCCTTCACAAGCTACACCAAATGTGAGTAATCAATAAACAAGCAATGAAGAAAATAATCAGCATAAAGACACTGAAGATACAGCCAACACACAACAACAACCAACAAGTGGACATTACATGATAACCGGTTCTTAGAGTGGAATATTTAAACTAAAGACATATGCAGCCGACAAAACTCTTGAAGAATCTGATACTTTTGATCAAGCAGTTAAAGACAAAAACTGGAGAGATGCAATGAATGAGGAATACAATGCTTTAATGAGAAACAAAACTTGGAAACTAGTAAATCCATCGAAACATAAAAATGTTATTGGGTGCAAGTGGACATATAAGATCAAAGGAAACCCAGATGGTACAATTCAAAAATACAAGGCAAGGCTAGTAGCAAAAGGGTACATACAACAACATGGGTTCAATTTTAAGGAAACATTCTCTCCAGTGGTCAAACCATCTACCATAAGAGGTATTTTAACCATTGCTCTACACGATGGATGGGACATTAGGCAATTGGATGCAAACAATGCATTTTTGAATGGTGAACTTCAGGAAGAAGTATATATGGAACAACTATTAGGATTCAGACAACCAGAGAATAACAATGATATATGCAAGCTACACAAAACAATATATGGATTAAAACAGGCATCAAGAGTATGATTTGACAAAGTGAAAGTCACACTTATCAATCTAGGCTATCAGTCAGCAAAATCAGATAACTCACTTTTCACCAAATTCAGCAAGGATGCCACAACATATATCTTAATATATGTTGATGACTTCATAATAACTGGTAGCAATGCAGAGAAAATAAAACATGTAGTTCAACATTTAGACAATCAGTTCTCAATAAAAGATTTAGGCAAACTTAAATATTTTCTAGGAATAGAAGTAAACAGAGTTTCATCATCAGAGATACACCTATGTCTAGAGCTGTTATGGTAATGGTTACTGTTACCATTTTGTGAATACCGTTACCGTACCAATTTGACTGGTAAACTAAAATTGTTTACCCTTATCGTTACCGATTGACTGGTATACTGATCACTGGTATACCGATAAACTGGTAATCGTTACACTGGTAATGGTAAATTACCGTTTGTCTAGAAAAATAATAAGTTGATATAATTTTACTCCGAATGATGCTTCATTATATATCTCATTAGGTCACTTAATAAAGGACATAGAAAAGAAGTGTATTTATCATCATTTGAGTTGAATTACTGAAATAAATTGAACTATTTTCTTGCTTCTAAATGCCCACAATACAACATCTTATATGAATATCAATGTATTATGAATGGACTGGTAAATTAACGTTACCGCTAGTTTTGAAAAAATGCTACCGATGTTTTACCGTAAAAAATGGTAAATTTACCATTACCATACCGATTATACTGGTATACCGACTTTACTTTAAAATGGTAACCGATTGACTGGTGATGGTATGGTAATGGTAAATTTACTGTTACCATAACAGCCCTACCTATGTCAGAAAAAGTACATCAAGGACATACTTTTCAAGGCAAAGATGCATCAAGCAAAACCGTTGCCAACTCCTATGACTAGCAACTTACAGCTATCTGAACAAAAGGGTAAACCAGTTGAAAATGAAAGGGAATATAGGAGTATTGTTAGGGCACTACAGTATGCAACAATAACCAGACCCAAAATAGCTTATAGCATGAATAAAGTGTGTCAGTTCATGCATCAACCAGTTAGTGAACACCGAAAAGCTGTAAAACGATACTAAGATATCTAAAATGGTACCACAAACTACGGTCTAACATCAAAAGTAGGAAAAAACCTTACAATAACAAGATTTGCTGACGTTGATTGGGTATCAAATCCAGATGATCGAAGATCAACAACTGGATACTCGCCAATCTCATGGTGTTCCAGAAAGCAACCAACAATTTTTAGATCCAACACCGAATCACTACAACAAACTGGGATTTTCATAGCACTCATTCATAGCGTTTTGGCCTTTGGTGCTAATAAGCCTGTTTGGTATATAAAAAATTCATAAATTGAATGCTATACAAGCTCCCTCTAAATTTAATTAAACGCTTTATGCTAAATTTAAGCCGGGTAGGGTTCTTTTAGGTTTTGCCTCCTAAAATTTCAATTCCCACCAATATTCCTTTCTTCCTCTCCCAACTCACGAATTTCCTCAATGATCTTTTCACAAATGTCCCTGCCCATCGCATGTCTAATTTCATGTCAGATGTCGACCAAACCCTAGTTTCGCAGCTCTCAGCTTGCAACTCGTTGCTTGTGGTCATTGATTGCGACTCGTCGCGCTTCCTTCTGGCAACTCGTAGATTCCTTCTCGCAGCTATCAGATCTCCGATATTCTAGGTATTTCTATTTTGGTTGATGATTTTAGGTATCTCTATTGCTCGCCAGAAATCACTTAATCGAATTACTTAATTTCACAAATTGGATAATTTGTTCCAACGCATAAAGCATAAATGTTTTTTTCCATAACATGACAATTATATAAGCGATTAAAGTTGTAAATCGGACACATTGCTGGTCACAAATATCCCAGAGTATCATTTCAGTGCAAGATGTATTGGAATGCAGAAATATTCTAGAAAACACATTAAAATAGTATAAGTGATTATTGATACAATAACTATTGTTAGCCATGTTGAATGAAAATGGACCTGAAAAAAATCGTACGCAGCTTTAAGGTGACAGCTAATAAATGTTTTTAAATGTCCTTGTACAGTTAATGTTATATATGTTTGATGAAAAGTAGACATTGGCTGCAAGCAACTTTATAACTACACGGTTAGTTATTGTCGAAAGTAGGAGATAGTCACGCTAATGATATCAGCCTTTATTCCATCTTCATTCCCACACAATTTTTCAAGTACAAAACATAACGTAGTAAACAAATTTATATGCAAACGATTAAGTTCATTATCATACATCTTATGCAACTATAGTATCTAAGATACTATGAAAAATTAACAAATAAAAATCATTAGTTTATTTCAGAACATAATGATAAAATCTAGTTTAGTTTGCAGCATATTAAAGTCATAGATAGGAACATTGTTTAAACCTTTTTATGTAAATACAAATAGGATTGCAGTTCTACAAATTTGATAGGTTTGAACTGAATGTTTTACATCATTGTTCACTGAATATAGTAGCCACTAAACCCAATGAATGACATTTGATTTTAGGTCCTAGTGTTTCATTTTTCATTGCATGAAAGTGAAAGCGTCTGTCTGGTATGTGAGTGCATTTTAAGAGCTTGCAACCTTTATCACTCCTCTCTTTCATTATTTTGCTTGCCTTCTTATTGCAGTGCCACCGCAGTATCATTGCCATCATTATATAGTTATACTGTTGGAACTATACCGAAGCATAAATAGTACATCAATATCGAAATAAAGTACATTTGTTGTAGTAATAAATAGGAAATGCAAGTAACAACGCCTGCACTAAACCATGTAGAATGTAGCTATTGCAATTAATAGTTATTACATATGTTCAATAAATTAAATGAGACAAATTAGTGGCTGGAATTTTGCTATTCCTTTTTTTGTTCATATTTAATTTTTTGAACCTCTATTAATATGCACAGGGAAAATAGTTACTACCGGAGAAAAACATAGTAATGATTTAATGTATGGTGAATTTCCTTCCTTGTTTTGCAGTTTGAAGTAAATTATGTGACTGAAACACGAATCTTTTGAAAGTTGGTACTTTAACTTGATTATGCCATCAGATTGAATTAGTGGGCATGAAATTTTAGTTGCAAAATTATATCATAAATTTTGAATAAGTACCTCATACTAATATGTTGTGTAAAAGTACATGTATCCATAAAATGAACTTGATGTTGCTAGTTTATTTCTGGTACAGTTGAATTTAAATGATGGTTGAAACAGTTTTTAACTTTGTTTGAAATAAAATACAATGGTCATGTCTGGCTACTTACTTTATCAATTATAAAAACTTGGAAAAGTCTATTTTTGATAGTTTGTTTCTAATAGTACATGTTAGGTAGTACAAATGGTAAATAAAATTTGTTGTTGATGAAATAAACGAGAAAAATGTGTGTTCCATAACACAACTACTTATCTAAGGCCATAGGCATATTGTATGGATACAATGTTTCTTGTAGATTATACGCAGCTTATTATATCATTAATCAACATGCACAAAACTGTCCCTTGATTCTAAACAAAGGTCCCTTGTTAAGTTGTTACGATGTAAGGGAGCACATAGATCAAGGGAACATGTATACTTAGTGCAACGACCCCGGATTTTATATAAATTTAAATTAATAATTAAATGAATTTTTGAATTAAAATAGTGAAATAAAACGGTAAATAGATTGCGAGTTTTCCCGGATTCAAATATATTCTGTATAAATCATTTAAATTAAAAATATTGTATATTGTGTATATACGTGTACATATGAATGTATATGTAATATATGAGAAAATTTGAAGTTAATATATATGTAATATGTTGTAGCTTGTAAGTGAAGACTCAGGCAAGTAAAAATATAAAATATGTGTAAATTAAAAACATAAAGTACAACAACATTTAATGCTCTCATTTCCTTTCAGCAAACAAAATCTGTTCGAGTTGTATGAAATGTGATTTCAGCCTCCATTTCTATAAAAATCTATGACCCTAAATTATACCCTGTAAACTATTTTAAAACTTCAACCTGAAAGCTATTTTCCTTTATCACTTCTCATTTCAATTCGAACTAAACAAGACTAAAAATGAAACTCCATTTAAAAACCCAAAACAAGCATTCAACCACCACCAGCATATCAATACAAAACAGTGAGCAAAGGATTTGGCAGAATGATCAAAGTGGAAACATGTTTCCAGTTTTTCAAGTTCAAAACAGATTTCAAAAACAAGTCTCTGTTCTTCCTCTTTAAAGCAGTGAGTAACTTTTTATTTAAAAATATAACTTAAGTTATATAGGAGCATGTTTTCCCTGTGAGAATATATCTGTTTGTATATATATATATTTGTGCACATTTGTATGTACATCTGATACTCTGTTAAGCCTGTTGCCTGAGGCTATTCTCTTTTTAGTAGATATGTAAACAAACCACCATCTAATGATCTAGCAATTGTTTGAACATGGCATGTAAACAAATATTGTTTTTTTGGTCTTAAGCTAAGTGTTAAAAATATTTATAAGTTGAAACAACTTAGTATTGCTTCTGGAATTATAAAACACAGTGGAAAACTTAAGTTTAGCCAAAAATCAATTGTTATGATTTATAAATTCAGGTATGTGAGATGAATTTACATACAAAAATATGATTTTTAAAACAAATATCACAATTTTTAGTGGATGGGGTTAAGAGCAGTTCGAAGTTGAACTGGAAACGGGTTTTCACCGTTTTCTGGCGATCGATGGTCGCGGAGCTCTCGAGATTCAGTCGAAACGTGGAGGGATGAACGGAGATTCGAGGAAAAATAATGGGTGAAGCTCCAGTTCACCGTGGCAATGGCGGCGACCCAATTTAAAATTTAAACCTAGTTTTTAATGCAATCATAAACTCGTCTCGTTCGTCACCACCAAGGGATCGAGTGGCGCGAGAGTTTGGGAAGTGGTAGCTGGGACATAGACGCGTCGATGACCGGAGTTTCGTGGGTTCTGATGGACGGAGCGTGGTGAACGAGGTGATAACAGGCTTCGCGATGATGGGTTAAGCCATTCCAGCTTTGAGTTTAAAGCTCGATTTCGGGTCTGGGTGTTAGGTCGAAGTCTGATGGTTGGAGAGGGATGCGAGGTGGGTCGATGACGTGGTGAGGTCAGCGAGGTTGGTCGGAGTTGGCCAAGGGCACTGTACACGTGCACAACCCGGTAATGTGTCAGTGAAATTATCTGAGGAAGGAGGAGACTTGGACTCGAAGGGGGACTCGGGGAATTCGTGGGTTGGCTCGGGTTCCCACTCGGGTAAATTTGTGTGTGTTAAGGGGGGGAAGTTTTAATACTTAGAAAAATTTAAGTTTGGAAATTTCACACGGGTAAAATTGTGGGAAACTCGAAGCAGATAGCTTAAATCCTCGAGTAGGACTCGAAGCAAGTCTCAGGGCTGTGGTAAACAGTTTTCTTAAAATAAAATTCAACTTTAACCAATTTTAATTCATGTTTTTAAATGATGACTTTGGGTTAAGTTGTAATTAATTAAAAACTTAGAAGTCTTTTCCAAAGAAGAATAAAAATAGAAGATGTATTTTTATATTTACCTAATTATTTATTTGATATTAAGGGTTAAATTAACAAATAAATAAAGGGTAATTAATTGGTTATAAGTTAATTAATTAGGAATAATTAGTTTGTAATTAAAGATCATTAATTTGATAAGCTTAGATTTTAAATTAATGGTTAATTAAATTACAGTTAAGAAATTAAGTTAATAATTAGTGGTTAATTTAATTGGTTATTAAGGATAAATTAAATTTAAATTAATATTGATTAATTTAAGTTTAATCTCTTAACTAATGAACGATAAGCGTTATGATATACTGCTTATCAACTATATCCTGTATTTTGATCTGTGATGATTCATCGTGTTGCACTATTGTGTTAAACCCTTGGACTACACCATACACACACAAATATGGATTTCACGTGGAAATCGGTTAAATCACAGATGATGTAAATTTGATGTTTTTGAAATTGAAATTTTTAATTTCAATTGATTTTGAAATTGGAAATTTGGGTTTAAAGTGAAGCTTTTGAAATGGAATTTCAAAGATAAAAGTTATTTTGAATAACTTAATCGAGTTTTGGAAATTTAAATAATTTGATTTAAATTTGAATTCAAGTTTGAAATTGAATTCTATGATTTGAAACTAGGGATTAAAGATGCTGTACAGGTTATATATGGGTTAAACCATTTTAAAGATATTGATTTGGGAATTTGAATTTTATTTCAAGGGTTTTAACTCGTGTAAATATAACTGGATTTTTCTGAAACGAAACTATTTGTTTTCAAATAATAAAAGCTTTCACATAAGTAATGAACTTTCAATTTGTGTTGAAAGAATTTCAAGTTTGAAATAGAATTGAAATGTTTTGAAAACTATGAAATGAGTCTTTGATTTCAAAGACCGGACGAGTTAATCCAACTTGAAATAGAATTGTTTTGAAGGACTATGAATGAATCTTTGAAAACGAGTTTTGAAAGCTATAAGTTAAATCTTGATTTAAAGATTTAACGAGTTAATCCAATTGAAATGGAAATTGATTTGGGAAAATCTATGAATGAATCTTTGTGAATGGGGTTAACTTTGTGAATTGAATCTTTTTGTTTAAAAGATTAAAAGTGTGGAAATTGTTTAAACCATTGAAGGTTTTTGAAATGAATCTTTTTGTTTAAAAGATTGGAAATGGTAATTTGTTTTAACCATTCGAATGAAAAGTTTTGGGCTTTAAGCTGTGATTTAACTGAGACCCGTATCCATATGATTTTTAATTGCGCTCGTTATTCGGTTTAGCCGGGAAAGGACCTTTGTGTCATATAACCCATTCCGAACAGTGATACGACGATATGGATAGCATTTGAAGACCGGTGGTGAAGATCGGGTATTTGCGAGAGCGATAGGATGACCTATCGATTGTCTCTGCACTGAGTAGCTACGGTATAGAGATTCCCTAAGTGATGGGAAGTCCGATCAGGATTGTGAATACCCGGATTGCAAGGGCTTCTTTGGAAGTGCCTTCGGTTCTGTTCGAACCCGGAACAGACTTGTATGGATGTGTGTCTGACATTACACTTTGAGATGTAAAGCTGGTTTCTATCAAATACATTTCTGTTGGTGGCGGAGAATTTATTCTCTTAGCTTAACACCCTTCTCTTAGACGTACGAGCTCAGAGGTTATGTAGTTGATGGTTACTAGTGATACGTTCCCAATTTGGTAATGTGGCATACGAAGTGCTGCTGATCAATTGTTGATCAAAGCGTTGCTTTGTGAAAAAGCGTGGCTTTGTGAAAAAGCGTGGCTTTGTGAAAAAGCGTGGCTTTGTGAAAAAGCGTTGCTTTGTGGACGAGACTTCGTCGAGCCTCACAACCCGGTAATGGTCGAAACAAGAATGTTGCGACAAAGGTTTGTAGGGGTAGCGCCCCTAGGGTATGTCATTTCCTTCTGGATAAAAGGTGATATCATGGTATGGAGCCCAGATATTTTACCTATGTTGATTATATTTTGTGGCTGTTGCCTTATGATTGAGGATCCTCGGATAAAGGTTGGTTACGATCGGGGGATGGCATACTTGTGTGTTAGTTACCTAGTTACAGCTGTACAGCGTGAGGTAGCGTCAGTGTGTTAGTTACCTAGTTACAGCTGTACAGCGTGAGGTAGCGTCAGCCTTTTGTTTGCAGAGATCCGGTTAGGATCTGGGGCGTCTTTCCAGAGGCGGTTCTATTTCGGTAAGGAAGTTCCTTTTCCTGATCATTTGTTGGAAATCCAAAGAAACAATACGAACCCTGTACGGTTTTTAGTTGTATAACCTGCCATGGAATGTGGCGGTAACCTGTTATTGAACATGGTAGCTATAGTAGGCATACGATGAAATGTTGTATGCTGGCTAAGATTTATATTATATTTTAGAAATGTTTTTCTACACTATGCACTAGTAATAATATCAAAAGTGTTTTGATTTTTGCGTAGTAAGCATGTTTGACTATCATAAGGAGAAATCTCCTCCAATTCTGCGATTGCATTGTGTGTGTGGCGGGAGGCCTTATGGTAGTTTCATTTTCGAAAAGCATTGCGGATTTCAATGTTTAAAAGCCTTTTGTGTTTGCTTAAAGATAAACTGTTTTTGTTGCTCACACCAGTCCCATGACTGATCCGGAGTTTATTGTTCCCTTCCTAAACTCTGGATGCCCACCATTTTCCACACGGGTAGTCTGGAGTTGGGTTTTTCAGATATTCAGGTTTAGTAGATTATCTGGAGCCAGTTCAGTTCTTGGAGTCCATGGACTGACGTTGCTTATCTTGGAGCATTCTATTGGAGATATTCTATCCACTGCTGGTGTTATCTATTTTCTTTCCGCTGCTATTTCTTGTATCATATCTCTGATGTATATAGAGTATTCATTGTATCATTATTGTATCTGGATATTGTATCAGATGTTGTATATCTATATTCTTTTTCTTTTCCGCTATGTTGTTTACTTAATTGTGTTATAAGCTCCGGCAACTCGGATTTGAACGGTCGAATCTATGGCATTCGAGTACGATGTAAAGTATGGATGTCGATTTTCGAACGCGAAAAATCTGAGACGTTACATTTGGTATCAGAGCTAAGGTTGAACTTTAGCTCAGGAGTATAACACATTAAGTAGCTCATTAGAGATAGAGTGAAGTAAACTCTAGAATGAGTATTCTCAGATATCTGTTCGAACGTCTCAGTAAATTCTCTTACTATCCACTGATAGTAGATGTGAGTCAAGAAGAGGACGAGATAGGGGACAGGGGAATATGACTATAAATGGTCAATACCCTGCATCAATGGAAGCAATCTTTTCTCTATCTATTTCTTTTGTTCAGCCTCTTTTCTCAATTCTTCGATAATTTCTGGTAGATCCAGGAAGGAAATTCGATATATTAATATGGGACATAAACTCCAGATGGGCCAAATTGTTTGTATGGATGAATTGGTTGCTTTGTTTGCTATGGTTGATAGGTATAATTTAGTTTTTAAATTGAAAGTTTTGGAATAGTATCCATATATATGTCTATTCTTTGGGTCTCAGTATGTTCTACGAATGGTTAGTTATTCTTTCGGACTAACCGATGTCACTGCATATTTCGTAGATCTGGATAACCCGAGTATCTTCTGAAGTGTTAAAACAGATTCGTTCTTGTATCTATTATTGATATTCTGCTTTGGTAAGCCAAATGCAGAATAGCTGTTCAGTTTGATTTAATGAAACATTCTTCATCTATCTTTGTGTCTCCCTGGTAATTTCGAGGACGAAATTCTTTTAAGGGGGGAAGTCTGTAACGACCCCGGATTTTATATAAATTTAAATTAATAATTAAATGAATTTTTGAATTAAAATAGTGAAATAAAACGGTAAATAGATTGCGAGTTTCCCCGGATTCAAATATATTCTGTATAAATCATTTAAATTAAAAATATTGTATATTGTGTATATACGTGTACATATGAATGTATATGTAATATATGAGAAAATTTGAAGTTAATATATATGTAATATGTTGTAGCTTGTAAGTGAAGACTCAGGCAAGTAAAAATATAAAATATGTGTAAATTAAAAACATAAAGTACAACAACATTTAATGCTCTCATTTCCTTTCAGCAAACAAAATCTGTTCGAGTTGTATGAAATGTGATTTCAGCCTCCATTTCTATAAAAATCTATGACCCTAAATTATACCCTGTAAACTATTTTAAAACTTCAACCTGAAAGCTATTTTCCTTTATCACTTCTCATTTCAATTCGAACTAAACAAGACTAAAAATGAAACTCCATTTAAAAACCCAAAACAAGCATTCAACCACCACCAGCATATCAATACAAAACAGTGAGCAAAGGATTTGGCAGAATGATCAAAGTGGAAACATGTTTCCAGTTTTTCAAGTTCAAAACAGATTTCAAAAACAAGTCTCTGTTCTTCCTCTTTAAAGCAGTGAGTAACTTTTTATTTAAAAATATAACTTAAGTTATATAGGAGCATGTTTTCCCTGTGAGAATATATCTGTTTGTATATATATATATTTGTGCACATTTGTATGTACATCTGATACTCTGTTAAGCCTGTTGCCTGAGGCTATTCTCTTTTTAGTAGATATGTAAACAAACCACCATCTAATGATCTAGCAATTGTTTGAACATGGCATGTAAACAAATATTGTTTTTTTGGTCTTAAGCTAAGTGTTAAAAATATTTATAAGTTGAAACAACTTAGTATTGCTTCTGGAATTATAAAACACAGTGGAAAACTTAAGTTTAGCCAAAAATCAATTGTTATGATTTATAAATTCAGGTATGTGAGATGAATTTACATACAAAAATATGATTTTTAAAACAAATATCACAATTTTTAGTGGATGGGGTTAAGAGCAGTTCGAAGTTGAACTGGAAACGGGTTTTCACCGTTTTCTGGCGATCGATGGTCGCGGAGCTCTCGAGATTCAGTCGAAACGTGGAGGGATGAACGGAGATTCGAGGAAAAATAATGGGTGAAGCTCCAGTTCACCGTGGCAATGGCGGCGACCCAATTTAAAATTTAAACCTAGTTTTTAATGCAATCATAAACTCGTCTCGTTCGTCACCACCAAGGGATCGAGTGGCGCGAGAGTTTGGGAAGTGGTAGCTGGGACATAGACGCGTCGATGACCGGAGTTTCGTGGGTTCTGATGGACGGAGCGTGGTGAACGAGGTGATAACAGGCTTCGCGATGATGGGTTAAGCCATTCCAGCTTTGAGTTTAAAGCTCGATTTCGGGTCTGGGTGTTAGGTCGAAGTCTGATGGTTGGAGAGGGATGCGAGGTGGGTCGATGACGTGGTGAGGTCAGCGAGGTTGGTCGGAGTTGGCCAAGGGCACTGTACACGTGCACAACCCGGTAATGTGTCAGTGAAATTATCTGAGGAAGGAGGAGACTTGGACTCGAAGGGGGACTCGGGGAATTCGTGGGTTGGCTCGGGTTCCCACTCGGGTAAATTTGTGTGTGTTAAGGGGGGGAAGTTTTAATACTTAGAAAAATTTAAGTTTGGAAATTTCACACGGGTAAAATTGTGGGAAACTCGAAGCAGATAGCTTAAATCCTCGAGTAGGACTCGAAGCAAGTCTCAGGGCTGTGGTAAACAGTTTTCTTAAAATAAAATTCAACTTTAACCAATTTTAATTCATGTTTTTAAATGATGACTTTGGGTTAAGTTGTAATTAATTAAAAACTTAGAAGTCTTTTCCAAAGAAGAATAAAAATAGAAGATGTATTTTTATATTTACCTAATTATTTATTTGATATTAAGGGTTAAATTAACAAATAAATAAAGGGTAATTAATTGGTTATAAGTTAATTAATTAGGAATAATTAGTTTGTAATTAAAGATCATTAATTTGATAAGCTTAGATTTTAAATTAATGGTTAATTAAATTACAGTTAAGAAATTAAGTTAATAATTAGTGGTTAATTTAATTGGTTATTAAGGATAAATTAAATTTAAATTAATATTGATTAATTTAAGTTTAATCTCTTAACTAATGAACGATAAGCGTTATGATATACTGCTTATCAACTATATCCTGTATTTTGATCTGTGATGATTCATCGTGTTGCACTATTGTGTTAAACCCTTGGACTACACCATACACACACAAATATGGATTTCACGTGGAAATCGGTTAAATCACAGATGATGTAAATTTGATGTTTTTGAAATTGAAATTTTTAATTTCAATTGATTTTGAAATTGGAAATTTGGGTTTAAAGTGAAGCTTTTGAAATGGAATTTCAAAGATAAAAGTTATTTTGAATAACTTAATCGAGTTTTGGAAATTTAAATAATTTGATTTAAATTTGAATTCAAGTTTGAAATTGAATTCTATGATTTGAAACTAGGGATTAAAGATGCTGTACAGGTTATATATGGGTTAAACCATTTTAAAGATATTGATTTGGGAATTTGAATTTTATTTCAAGGGTTTTAACTCGTGTAAATATAACTGGATTTTTCTGAAACGAAACTATTTGTTTTCAAATAATAAAAGCTTTCACATAAGTAATGAACTTTCAATTTGTGTTGAAAGAATTTCAAGTTTGAAATAGAATTGAAATGTTTTGAAAACTATGAAATGAGTCTTTGATTTCAAAGACCGGACGAGTTAATCCAACTTGAAATAGAATTGTTTTGAAGGACTATGAATGAATCTTTGAAAACGAGTTTTGAAAGCTATAAGTTAAATCTTGATTTAAAGATTTAACGAGTTAATCCAATTGAAATGGAAATTGATTTGGGAAAATCTATGAATGAATCTTTGTGAATGGGGTTAACTTTGTGAATTGAATCTTTTTGTTTAAAAGATTAAAAGTGTGGAAATTGTTTAAACCATTGAAGGTTTTTGAAATGAATCTTTTTGTTTAAAAGATTGGAAATGGTAATTTGTTTTAACCATTCGAATGAAAAGTTTTGGGCTTTAAGCTGTGATTTAACTGAGACCCGTATCCATATGATTTTTAATTGCGCTCGTTATTCGGTTTAGCCGGGAAAGGACCTTTGTGTCATATAACCCATTCCAAACAGTGATACGACGATATGGATAGCATTTGAAGACCGGTGGTGAAGATCGGGTATTTGCGAGAGCGATAGGATGACCTATCGATTGTCTCTGCACTGAGTAGCTACGGTATAGAGATTCCCTAAGTGATGGGAAGTCCGATCAGGATTGTGAATACCCGGATTGCAAGGGCTTCTTTGGAAGTGCCTTCGGTTCTGTTCGAACCCGGAACAGACTTGTATGGATGTGTGTCTGACATTACACTTTGAGATGTAAAGCTGGTTTCTATCAAATACATTTCTGTTGGTGGCGGAGAATTTATTCTCTTAGCTTAACACCCTTCTCTTAGACGTACGAGCTCAGAGGTTATGTAGTTGATGGTTACTAGTGATACGTTCCCAATTTGGTAATGTGGCATACGAAGTGCTGCTGATCAATTGTTGATCAAAGCGTTGCTTTGTGAAAAAGCGTGGCTTTGTGAAAAAGCGTGGCTTTGTGAAAAAGCGTGGCTTTGTGAAAAAGCGTTGCTTTGTGGACGAGACTTCGTCGAGCCTCACAACCCGGTAATGGTCGAAACAGGAATGTTGCGACAAAGGTTTGTAGGGGTAGCGCCCCTAGGGTATGTCATTTCCTTCTGGATAAAAGGTGATATCATGGTATGGAGCCCAGATATTTTACCTATGTTGATTATATTTTGTGGCTGTTGCCTTATGATTGAGGATCCTCGGATAAAGGTTGGTTACGATCGGGGGATGGCATACTTGTGTGTTAGTTACCTAGTTACAGCTGTACAGCGTGAGGTAGCGTCAGTGTGTTAGTTACCTAGTTACAGCTGTACAGCGTGAGGTAGCGTCAGCCTTTTGTTTGCAGAGATCCGGTTAGGATCTGGGGCGTCTTTCCAGAGGCGGTTCTATTTCGGTAAGGAAGTTCCTTTTCCTGATCATTTGTTGGAAATCCAAAGAAACAATACGAACCCTGTACGGTTTTTAGTTGTATAACCTGCCATGGAATGTGGCGGTAACCTGTTATTGAACATGGTAGCTATAGTAGGCATACGATGAAATGTTGTATGCTGGCTAAGATTTATATTATATTTTAGAAATGTTTTTCTACGCTATGCACTAGTAATAATATCAAAAGTGTTTTGATTTTTGCGTAGTAAGCATGTTTGACTATCATAAGGAGAAATCTCCTCCAATTCTGCGATTGCATTGTGTGTGTGGCGGGAGGCCTTATGGTAGTTTCATTTTCGAAAAGCATTGCGGATTTCAATGTTTAAAAGCCTTTTGTGTTTGCTTAAAGATAAACTGTTTTTGTTGCTCACACCAGTCCCATGACTGATCCGGAGTTTATTGTTCCCTTCCTAAACTCTGGATGCCCACCATTTTCCACACGGGTAGTCTGGAGTTGGGTTTTTCAGATATTCAGGTTTAGTAGATTATCTGGAGCCAGTTCAGTTCTTGGAGTCCATGGACTGACGTTGCTTATCTTGGAGCATTCTATTGGAGATATTCTATCCACTGCTGGTGTTATCTATTTTCTTTCCGCTGCTATTTCTTGTATCATATCTCTGATGTATATAGAGTATTCATTGTATCATTATTGTATCTGGATATTGTATCAGATGTTGTATATCTATATTCTTTTTCTTTTCCGCTATGTTGTTTACTTAATTGTGTTATAAGCTCCGGCAACTCGGATTTGAACGGTCGAATCTATGGCATTCGAGTACGATGTAAAGTATGGATGTCGATTTTCGAACGCGAAAAATCTGAGACGTTACATTTGGTATCAGAGCTAAGGTTGAACTTTAGCTCAGGAGTATAACACATTAAGTAGCTCATTAGAGATAGAGTGAAGTAAACTCTAGAATGAGTATTCTCAGATATCTGTTCGAACGTCTCAGTAAATTCTCTTACTATCCACTGATAGTAGATGTGAGTCAAGAAGAGGACGAGATAGGGGACAGGGGAATATGACTATAAATGGTCAATACCCTGCATCAATGGAAGCAATCTTTTCTCTATCTATTTCTTTTGTTCAGCCTCTTTTCTCAATTCTTCGATAATTTCTGGTAGATCCAGGAAGGAAATTCGATATATTAATATGGGACATAAACTCCAGATGGGCCAAATTGTTTGTATGGATGAATTGGTTGCTTTGTTTGCTATGGTTGATAGGTATAATTTAGTTTTTAAATTGAAAGTTTTGGAATAGTATCCATATATATGTCTATTCTTTGGGTCTCAGTATGTTCTACGAATGGTTAGTTATTCTTTCGGACTAACCGATGTCACTGCATATTTCGTAGATCTGGATAACCCGAGTATCTTCTGAAGTGTTAAAACAGATTCGTTCTTGTATCTATTATTGATATTCTGCTTTGGTAAGCCAAATGCAGAATAGCTGTTCAGTTTGATTTAATGAAACATTCTTCATCTATCTTTGTGTCTCCCTGGTAATTTCGAGGACGAAATTCTTTTAAGGGGGGAAGTCTGTAACGACCCCGGATTTTATATAAATTTAAATTAATAATTAAATGAATTTTTGAATTAAAATAGTGAAATAAAACGGTAAATAGATTGCGAGTTTCCCCGGATTCAAATATATTCTGTATAAATCATTTAAATTAAAAATATTGTATATTGTGTATATATGTGTACATATGAATGTATATGTAATATATGAGAAAATTTGAAGTTAATATATATGTAATATGTTGTAGCTTGTAAGTGAAGACTCAGGCAAGTAAAAATATAAAATATGTGTAAATTAAAAACATAAAGTACAACAACATTTAATGCTCTCATTTTCTTTCAGCAAACAAAATCTGTTCGAGTTGTATGAAATGTGATTTCAGCCTCCATTTCTATAAAAATCTCTGACCCT
This sequence comes from Allium fistulosum, assembly GCA_030737815.1. NCBI lineage: Eukaryota > Viridiplantae > Streptophyta > Magnoliopsida > Asparagales > Amaryllidaceae > Allium > Allium fistulosum. The sequence continues at coordinate 168,109,191 of CM060904.1, read as the reverse complement.
AAATTATACCCTGTAAACTATTTTAAAACTTCAACCTGAAAGCTATTTTCCTTTATCACTTCTCATTTCAATTCAAACTAAACAAGACTAAAAATGAAACTCCATTTAAAAACCTAAAACAAGCATTCAACCACCACCAGCATATCAATACAAAACAGTGAGCAAAGGATTTGGCAGAATGATCAAAGTGGAAACATGTTTCCAGTTTTTCAAGTTCAAAACAGATTTCAAAAACAAGTCTCTGTTCTTCCTCTTTAAAGCAGTGAGTAACTTTTTATTTAAAAATATAACTTAAGTTATATAGGAGCATGTTTTCCCTGTGAGAATATATCTGTTTGTATATATATATATATATATATTTGTGCACATCTGTATGTACATCTGATACTCTGTTAAGCCTGTTGCCTGAGGCTATTCTCTTTTTAGTAGATATGTAAACAAACCACCATCTAATGATCTAGCAATTGTTTGAACATGGCATGTAAACAAATATTGTTTGTTTGGTCTTAAGCTAAGTGTTAAAAATATTTATAAGTTGAAACAACTTAGTATTGCTTCTGGAATTATAAAACACAGTGGAAAACTTAAGTTTAGCCAAAAATCAATTGTTATGATTTATAAATTCAAGTATGTGAGATGAATTTACATACAAAAATATGATTTTTAAAACAAATATCACAATTTTTAGTGGATGGGGTTAAGAGCAGTTCGAAGTTGAACTGGAAACGGGTTTTCACCGTTTTCTGGCGATCGATGGTCGCGGAGCTCTCGAGATTCAGTCGAAACGTGGAGGGATGAACGGAGATTCGAGGAAAAATGATGGGTGAAGCTCCAGTTCACCGTGACGATGGCGGCGACCCAATTTAAAATTTAAACCTAGTTTTTAATGCAATCATAAACTCGTCTCGTTCGTCAGCACCAAGGGATCGAGTGGCGCGAGAGTTTGGGAAGTGGTAGCTGGGACATAGACGCGTCGATGACCGGAGTTTCGTGGGTTCTGATGGACGGAGCGTGGTGAACGAGGTGATAACAGGCTTCGCGATGATGGGTTAAGCCATTCCAGCTTTGAGTTTAAAGCTCGATTTCGGGTCTGGGTGTTAGGTCGAAGTCTGATGGTTGGAGAGGGATGCGAGGTGGGTCGATGACGTGGTGAGGTCAGCGAGGTTGGTCGGAGTTGGCCAAGGGCACTGTACACGTGCACAACCCGGTAATGTGTCAGTGAAATTATCTGAGGAAGGAGGAGACTTGGACTCGAAGGGGGACTCGGGGAATTCGTGGGTTGGCTCGGGTTCCCACTCGGGTAAATTTGTGTGTGTTAAGGGGGGGAAGTTTTAATACTTAGAAAAATTTAAGTTTGGAAATTTCACACGGGTAAAATTGTGGGAAACTCGAAGCAGATAGCTTAAATCCTCGAGTAGGACTCGAAGCAAGTCTCAGGGCTGTGGTAAACAGTTTTCTTAAAATAAAATTCAACTTTAACCAATTTTAATTCATGTTTTTAAATGATGACTTTGGGTTAAGTTGTAATTAATTAAGAACTTAGAAGTCTTTTCCAAAGAAGAATAAAAATAGAAGATGTATTTTTATATTTACCTAATTATTTATTTGATATTAAGGGTTAAATTAACAAATAAATAAAGGGTAATTAATTGGTTATAAGTTAATTAATTAGGAATAATTAGTTTGTAATTAAAGATCATTAATTTGATAAGCTTAGATTTTAAATTAATGGTTAATTAAATTACAGTTAAGAAATTAAGTTAATAATTAGTGGTTAATTTAATTGGTTATTAAGGATAAATTAAATTTAAATTAATATTGATTAATTTAAGTTTAATCTCTTAACTAATGAACGATAAGCGTTATGATATACTGCTTATCAACTATATCCTGTATTTTGATCTGTGATGATTCATCGTGTTGCACTATTGTGTTAAACCCTTGGACTACACCATACACACACAAATATGGATTTCACGTGGAAATCGGTTAAATCACAGATGATGTAAATTTGATGTTTTTGAAATTGAAATTTTTAATTTCAATTGATTTTGAAATTGGAAATTTGGGTTTAAAGTGAAGCTTTTGAAATGGAATTTCAAAGATAAAAGTTAATTTGAATAACTTAATCGAGTTTTGGAAATTTAAATAATTTGATTTAAATTTGAATTCAAGTTTGAAATTGAATTCTATGATTTGAAACTAGGGATTAAAGATGCTGTACAGGTTATATATGGGTTAAACCATTTTAAAGATATTGATTTGGGAATTTGAATTTTATTTCAAGGGTTTTAACTCGTGTAAATATAACTGGATTTTTCTGAAACGAAACTATTTGTTTTCAAATAATAAAAGCTTTCACATAAGTAATGAACTTTCAATTTGTGTTGAAAGAATTTCAAGTTTGAAATAGAATTGAAATGTTTTGAAAACTATGAAATGATTCTTTGATTTCAAAGACCGGACGAGTTAATCCAACTTGAAATAGAATTGTTTTGAAGGACTATGAATGAATCTTTGAAAACGAGTTTTGAAAGCTATAAGTTAAATCTTGATTTAAAGATTTAACGAGTTAATCCAATTGAAATGGAAATTGATTTGGGAAAATCTATGAATGAATCTTTGTGAATGGGGTTAACTTTGTGAATTGAATCTTTTTGTTTAAAAGATTAAAAGTGTGGAAATTGTTTAAACCATTGAAGGTTTTTGAAATGAATCTTTTTGTTTAAAAGATTGGAAATGGTAATTTGTTTTAACCATTCGAATGAAAAGTTTTGGGCTTTAAGCTGTGATTTAACTGAGACCCATATCCATATGATTTTTAATTGCGCTCGTTATTCGGTTTAGTCGGGAAAGGACCTTTGTGTCATATAACCCATTCCGAATAGTGATACGACGATATGGATAGCATTTGAAGACCGGTGGTGAAGATCGGGTATTTGCGAGAGCGATAGGATGACCTATCGATTGTCTCTGCACTGAGTAGCTACGGTATAGAGATTCCCTAAGTGATGGGAAGTCCGATCAGGATTGTGAATACCCGGATTGCAAGGGCTTCTTTGGAAGTGCCTTCGGTTCTGTTCGAACCCGGAACAGACTTGTATGGATGTGTGTCTGACATTACACTTTGAGATGTAAAGCTGGTTTCTATCAAATACATTTCTGTTGGTGGCGGAGAATTTATTCTCTTAGCTTAACACCCTTCTCTGAGACGTACGAGCTCAGAGGTTATGTAGTTGATGGTTACTAGTGATACGTTCCCAATTTGGTAATGTGGCATACGAAGTGCTGCTGATCAATTGTTGATCAAAGCGTTGCTTTGTGAAAAAGCGTGGCTTTGTGAAAAAGCGTTGCTTTGTGGACGAGACTTCGTCGAGCCTCACAACCCGGTAATGGTCGAAACAGGAATGTTGCGACAAAGGTTTGTAGGGGTAGTGCCCTTAGGGTATGTCATTTCCTTCTGGATAAAAGGTGATATCATGGTATGGAGCCCAGATATTTCACCTATGTTGATTATATTTTGTGGCTGTTGCCTTATGATTGAGGACCCTCAGATAAAGGTTGGTTACGACCGGGGGATGGCATAGTTGTGTGTTAGTTACCTAGTTACAGCTGTACAGCGTGAGGTAGCGTCAGTGTGTTAGTTACCTAGTTACAGCTGTACAGCGTGAGGTAGCGTCGGCCTTTTGTTTGCAGAGATCCGGTTAGGATCTGGGGCGTCTTTCCAAAGGCGGTTCTATTTCGGTAAGGAAGTTCCTTTGCCTGATCATTTGTTGGAAATCCAAAGAAACAATACGAACCCTGTACGGTTTTTAGTTGTATAACCTGCCATGGAATGTGGCGGTAACCTATTATTGAACATGGTATCTATAGTAGGCATACGATGAAATGTTGTATGCTGGCTAAGATTTATATTATATTTTAGAAATGTTTTTCTACACTATGCACTAGTAATAATATCAAAAGTGTTTTGATTTTTGCGTAGTAAGCATGTTTGACTATCATAAGGAGAAATCTCCTCCAATTCTGCGATTGCATTGTGTGTGTGTGGCGGGAGGCCTTATGGTAGTTTCATTTTCGAAAAGCATTGCGGATTTCAATGTTTAAAAGCCTTTTGTGTTTGCTTAAAGATAAACTGTTTTTGTTGCTCACAGCAGTCCCATGACTGATCCGGAGTTTATTGTTCCCTTCCTAAACTCTGGATGCCCACCATTTTCCACACGGGCAGTCTAGAGTTGGGTTTTTCAGATATTCAGGTTTAGTAGATTATCTGGAGCCAGTTCAGTTCTTGGAGTCCATGGACTGACGTTGCTTATCTTGGAGCATTCTATTGGAGATATTCTATCCACTGCTGGTGTTATCTATTTTCTTTCCGCTGCTATTTCTTGTATCATATCTCTGATGTATATAGATATTCATTGTATCATCATTGTATCTGGATATTGTATCAGATGTTGTATATCTATATTCTTTTTCTTTTCTGCTGTGTTGTTTACTTAATTGTGTTATAAGCTCCGGCGAATCGGATTTGAACGGTCGAATCTATGGCATTCGAGTACGATGTAAAGTATGGATGTCGATTTTCGAACGTGAAAAATCCGATATCGTTACACTTAGGATCAATCACTATACGATGTAGCATTTTGTTGATATTTTAAAACATTGATACCGGTTGTCAAGGGAACTTCTCTAAGTAAAGAAAACAAACCTTACCTATACTGATACCGGTTGTCATGTTGTAATAACAAATATTTGCAGCACAATGAGTTAACACATAATCAAAGTGTTTGGGTGTTGTACAATAATTTGCATTAAATCAGTAATGGGACGATTTTCAGCTTAAAACACATACTTTTTATTCACATCAATAAACGATTCAGGCATCGGTTCACTCATGACTAATGCCAGTTTCATGCAATGTAATAATGATTGGTGACATTGTTGTATAAGTTGATAAAATTATTGTTAATGGCGCAAGCCAAGTATCAGGAGAGGGGTAATGCATAGACATTACTCCGGTGCTACAAAATAGCGCCGTTGTAATGACAATTTTTTTAGAAACAGTTTGGTGCTAATGTTGTATATTGTTCTGACATTATTGTATATTTGTATCCATGCACCTTATAGTACTCAAGTTTTCCATACGAATTCTATTCTTTTTTGGGTTACATAGTTTCAGCAGGATGGTAACAATACATAAATACAACCTGTAGATGTTTCATTTTGCTAATAAACTTCTACTTGTCAGTTAGGCTTTAGTTTCCCTTTAACCTTAGATATTTACATTAACTGATGTAGAGTTTTCTCGAAATTCACATTTTGTTTTTGCTCTAGAAAAACGTTGTTGCATCTAAGTGTTTTTCCCATGTTTACTCGAGAGTACATAGGTTATGTTTGTATGCATTTTTTGTGATATTGACATGACCTGCAATGTTATATCCTAAAAATTTCACTAGATACTTTGTGAGATGGCAAATTCTCTCCCATTTAGGAAGACTAGGGTGACCAATATTGCGTTTACCTTTGTTGTTTAATTTTCAATGAATTCACTTAAACTATTTCTACATTCAACTAAATTGAATTATACGATAGTTCTAAATGCAAATATTTTTTCTATTTGTTATTTCAATTTTGCTTATTTTTTTCTTAAATTTAGCAATATGCCATGTTGGAAAAAAGAAAAAGAAAAAAGAAACAGTGAGTGTATACTACCTTTTTCACTTCAGCCTACTGTTTTTGATGTCTTATAAATGTTTATCATTTCAATTATATCTTCCCCTAGTTGCTTTATTTTTTGAATAAATAGATTACCCATTTATAAAATTTGAGATACAAATATGGAAAACTTGTGTATATATTGTTTGATGTCATTAGTTGCATCTTCCAAAACATGAGTAACGATGCTACTGTTGTAGTAATTGCTGTTTTTTCTAGTGGAAGCAATTTTTGTTATATAAAGAATGAATGAATATGTGTCAAGAGAGATTTACTATTCGTAAATCTGATATTTTTTTCAATTTGAAAAGACAAGAAATGATGGATAAAGACTGGGTACGTCTAAACAGGTAATTATATGGTACTTAAGTATAATATTGAATTTAAAACATATTTTAATATCTAAGGTTACTATTTGTTTTTTATTATTATTGTAGAACCACTAAAGAATACGAGCAAGCAGCTTTGAATTTTGTAAACGATGCAAAGCTAAAGCTGCAAAAGGTGGAAAAAATTTTATGCCCTTGTGTAGATTGCAGAAATCTTACCCGTCTTCATGGAGAAGTTATTGTTGAGAATTTGATTATAAGAGGAATGGATCCTAAGTACATGGACGGTGAGTGGTACAATCACGGCGAGCGAATAAATAAAATCAAAAATACAAAGCCGGGTGATGCATATGATTTGCTTAAAGCCATTATCTATGAAGACGAAGATTTTATTAATCATACTTTCTTTAATGATAATAAAAGTGAAGATGATGCACAGAGACGAGAGGATGAATTACACAAAAATTTGGAAGATGCAGAGACCCCATTGTATCCTGGTTGCAAGGATCAAACAAAGTTATCTGCTATCTTTGCCTTGTATAATCTTAAATGTGAGACTGGATTGTCTGATAACGGTTTCGATAAGATTCTAAATGTGCATCAATTGTTGTTGCCAAAAAATAACGTACTTCCCAAGTCGTTATATGAATTGAAGAAATTCCTTAAAATATTTGACATGGGTTTCGAGAAGATTCATGCATGTGAGAACGACTGTTGTCTTTTTAGGAATGAATATAAAGATTTGAATAATTGTCCAAAATGTGGATTTTCGAGGTGGAAAGTAAATCAACGGACAAAGGAGATTATGCATGGCATTCCAGTTAAAGTGTTGCGTTATTTTCCAATAATTCCGAGGTTTAGGAGAATGTTTAGATCCAAAAGGATGGCGAAAGATTTACGGTGGCATTTCAATAACAAAAGCACCGATGGAAAAATGTTACATCCGGTAGATTCTATAACATGGAATGTAGTGGATGAGAAATTCAAATCATTTTCAGCAGATCCACGCAATCTTAGGCTTGGCCTTGCAACAGATGGCTTCAATCCATTTTCTATGTTAAGTTCCAAATATAGTTGTTGGCCTGTAATGCTCGTGACATATAATCTTTCGCCTATGTTGTGCATGAAGAAAGATAATATTATGTTAACATTGTTAATTCCTGGTCCGAAGCAACCAGGAAATGACATTGATGTATTTTTAGCGCCATTGGTAGAAGATTTATGTCATTTATGGAATACCGGAGTTGAGGTTTATGATGCATATAGTCAATCAATCTTTAATATGAAAGCAATTTTGCTTTGGACAATAAATGACTTTCCGGCATATGGTAATCTTGCTGGATGCTGTGTAAAAGGTAAAAAGGCTTGTCCATTATGCGGTGTCAACACTCATCATCGATGGCTAAACCACAGTAGAAAGACCGTCTATATGGGCCATAGAAGATTTCTATCTCCTTTAAACCCTTTGAGAAAACAGAAGGCCTTGTTTGATAACACCGTGGAGGAAGGGTGTACACCTAGGATTCTAACTGGGAGAAAAATTTCTATCATTTTAAAAGATTTTCCGAATAATTTTGGAAATGCAAAGAAGAACCAAAAAAAGAATAACAGAAAAGGTAAAAAATTGAATGAGAAAAATATAATAGGAAATAAAATAAGAATTGAGCATAGCAAGAAAAATGAAGATGATGAGGATAAAGATCCCGTGAGAATGGAGCTATTAAGGTGGAAAAAAAAGTCCATCTTTTTTCAGTTGCCATATTGGGAGGTTAGTGCATACGTTTTATTTTATTCTATTAGACTAACATTATGGAATCATACAACTAAATTGTTCCATTATTGATTTTTATAGGAACTTACAATACGTCATAATGTAGATGTAATGCATGTCGAGAAAAATGTTGGAGAAAGTCTACTAGGCACAATGTTGCATGACAAGAAATCAAAAGATGGAGTTAACTCTAGAAAGGATTTGGAGGATTGGGGAATTCGACATAGTCTTCATACACAACCCCGCGGGAAGAAGACATATCTTCCGCCAGCTCCATATACATTATCAAAAGGAGAGAAAAAAATATTTTGCAAAAGGTTGTATGATTTTAGAGGACCTGATGGTTATTGTTCAAATTTTAAAGGTTGCGTATCATTAGAGGACTGCAAAATTAGTGGCTTGAAGTCTCATGATTATCATGTTTTAATGCAACAATTATTACCCGTTTTAATCAGAGGATTGCTTCCAAAGAAGCCAAGGAAAACAATAACTCGTTTCTGTTCATTTTTTAATAAATTATGTCAACGTGTTATCGATAAAGATAAATTAAATCAACTTGACGACGAGATTATCGTAACTTTGTGCGAGCTTGAAAAATACTTTCCACCTTCTTTTTTTGACATAATGATACACTTGACAATTCATCTTGCAAGAGAAGCACGATTGTGTGGGCCAGTCCATTTTCGTTGGATGTACCCCTTTGAAAGATACATGAAGACACTAAAGGATTATGTAAGAAATCATGCTCGTCCTGAGGGGTGTATTGCAGAATCTTATCTTGCAGAAGAATGCATGAGATTCTTTGGTGAATTTTTAACAAAATCACAGAAGAAAGAAGTTAGAAATGAAGATTACCAAAGTAATGTAATACTTGAAGGACGTCCAATATCAGCACATAAGACAATCACATTGTCTTCAAATGAGAAAGAATCTGCTCATTTGGCTGTGCTAATGAATATGACCATGGTAGAGCCATTTTTAGAGTAAGTGCATATTCCCTCTTTTTCATTGTTTGATTGTTTGTAATTTTAAATATAACATAACATCTCTTGTTATACGCTAGTTTGCATTTGGAGGAGTTACAAAATTCAAACAAGCGCATGGAAAGAAATGCAACGTTACTTTGGAAAAATCATATAGCTACGTTCTCTAATTGGATTAAAAAAAAGGTCAATTGAATTCTTAAATGTTACTAATTAACTTAAAACCGTATAAAGAATATTTTAATTAAATGAAATTATTTTTTATAGGTATCTGTTAGCTCCAAAGATCACGACGACATGTTAAAATGGATTGCTTATGGTCCAAAGAACGATGCTTTGTCCTACTCAAGATACATCATTAATGGACAACGTTTTCACACAAAAGATGTTGGGAGAGAAACCCAAAATAGTGGAGTGACTTATGATGCAACAACCATGTGCAGGGAAAGTGCAAAAGATGTTTCTCAAGTGGTCGATGTTGTTAGTTATTATGGGATACTTACCGATATAATTTTGTTGGACTATAACATTTTTTATGTTCTGATCTTTAAGTGTGATTGGGCAAACATAAGAAATGGTGTGAAGGTTGAAGATGGATTTACGCTTGTCAATTTACATCAAAGTCAAGCTTCATTTACAAAAGATCCATATATACTTGCATCTCAAGCAAAGCAAATTTTTTATTCAAGAGAAAATGATTCTTCTAATTGGTATGTGGTAATGAAAGCACCTTCGAGAGTTTTTGACGATTTAGAGATCCACGACTCCTTTGAGGAAGTAAGCCATGTTGGGGAAGATTGCCAAGAAATCAATATGGATGTTGATGAGTATGTTGAGGATGTTTCTTTTGTTAGAGAAGATTGTGAAGGCATACTTGAGTAGTCTTGAAATGTGTCCTTATATTTTCCTTATAAATCTTCCTTTTTTTTGTTGAGGAAGATTGCCAAGAAATGTGTCCTTATATTTTCCTTATAAATCTTCCTTTTTTTGTTGTTTTTTCCAACACTTGTTTAAGAACTTGCTTGTTTAAAGCTTAACTCACACATCACAAGAATGCATATTCTCGTATTTTGTTGCATGAATGTTTTACTGCCTAATTGAATGTTTAAAGCATGGTTTCATTTGTCATAGTTTGTCTTCTTACAACAACATCCAAGTTGTTTGTTTCCATTGTCCTAGTTACTATGTCATTTTCTTTTTCTTTAATGTCTTTACCCGCATAGAACTATGAATTTTCTACATATAAAACGATTAGCCACTATTAAGAAGCCGTGTCATGTAAATCTGACCATCAATTAATCATAAATCTAACAAACTAAGAAAGAAAGACTGGAGCATATTTTGATTTCTTTCATCGGTTTCCTTTTAATTATCAATAATTATTACTGAAATATTTTATCGAGCTATTTCATGCAAAGGATGTCATAATTTGCAAAACTTACAATAGTTTTTCTTATCCATTGAGACAGACATCTTAAGACCATTAATTAAATTTTATTTGACAATAAGGATGCTAAAAAATATATACATTGAGAAAACTAGTATATATGCTAGTAGTGTTTATGCTCATACATGAATGTATATCATGTTGTATAAACTGTAAAACCCAAAAAAAAAGCCTATACTTCATTTTTTGTTCTGCTCTGTTATTTGAGAAAACTGATATGCTCAACTTCAAAAACCTTTACCTCTCAATCTAGTTAGTTTTAGGTGATGTTTTCAAAAGAAATTGTTTTCGAACATTGTTTGTTTTACAAAAAATTCATTAAACATTATCAAGTATTGAAGAAGAAAACGTATTTTGTAGTAAGAAACCCAAAACGGGAATACTGTTGCAAACATGAATACTGCAGATTGTATGAATACTGTATCAAACAATAATTCATTAATATATATTGTGAATAAGTGAACTATGCATATTGTATGTATTAAATAGGAAAAGATAACATCATGTTGTTAACCAATGCAAATTCTTTTTCTTGCTTGATTTATAGTCAACATTCAAAGAAAAATGATATCTTTGTACTAACTACAGGATATGGCAAAGAAGAGGAAGATTACTCGCAAACAAAAACAAGCCGAGGAACCAAAAGAAGCAAATATTGAATCCAACGAGCAACCAGAACCAAATTTAGAAAACAATGAGCAACATGAAGCAAATTTAGAAACTAATGAGCAACATGAAGTCAATTTAGAAACCAATGAGCAAGGAATTGAAGCATGTACAGATAATATGATGCAAGTTGAAGAAAATATTGAAAACGAATTTGAAATTGGAAATGATGCGATGGAAAATGAGACTGATATTCAACACACAGATGAAAGTACGATTCAAAAGAAAAAAGCTAGAGGCCAAACTAGAATGAAAAGACTGCCTTCGGATCGTGTGTCTCGGATTAACGTTGAATTTAATGACAATGTTGTACCAATAGGAGAAGGTTCTATAAAACTATCTTCGTACTTAGGACCGCTCGTACGGGAGCATGTTCCATTCACGATTGATGATTGGCGGAATATTGGCGATGATTTAAAACATGTGTTGTGGAGATCCATTCAGGTATCACTATACTAAGTACTGCTTATTAAAACTGAACAGTTGCATGAATCATTTGATATTCATATACAAGTTATCTCCCATCATAAACCCACAGTCATTTCCTAGGCCTTTGCTGCCTTTTCCTCTCCATGTCATTTTGAGGCCCTATAAACTGATTTGAGTATTTATACATAGTGGGGTAGTTATGTTTACTTGGGTAACTGAGTTTATAGTTTGTAAAGGTTTTATGAAATTAATTACAGATCTATTATAAAGTTTCTCGGATAATTTCAATCGTTTTATTCTTAGTAGGTAATAAATAAATTAATTAAATAGAAGTGATAGTCAAGTCTAGGCATTATTTACTGTACTGTGAAGGTTGCAGTTCACTGAATAAGTGCAGGTGAGTGGTTTGTGTCTTCTTATGCATTCATTCATTGCATTCAACAAAAGATAAATGTATAGTTAATAAAAATAGGTAGAGTGTTGCCAACTTTGTATCTTAATCATTATAGCCGACTACCCATGTTTCAGATTCAATGTTATGTCGCATATACAGTCTACATACATTTGAATATTATAAAATGCATACATACAAACGAAGTGGATATAAAACTGTAACAGTTTTGGATTGATGTTTACTATATAAACTTAGGAATGATGCGTTTCTTTTGAATACAAGGAATGTGATGAATGGATTGTTGTTTGTTAAGTGATAAGATATGATTTTATAACGAGACATGATGATTTATTGATGAGAAAGAGCCAAATATATGTATAGGAATATGGAGTTTGTGACCATACCAAATTTACCAACCATAGTCCATGTGTGAATTATATGGAGTTGTTTGTTTGTTCTTTGAAACAAAGCAACGTTGCTTTCCCACCAGTAATGTTTGAGCTGTTGCCTTATATCAGTTATTGCTAGAAATTATAGTGTAATTAACTGAGTTTACAAATATATTGATTGAACAATATATTTGGAATAAAAACTCATCAGTAAATTTTATATGAACTGGTAGAAATGTGGTAAAACCGAACCCCATTATGCTTAATATGCATCCAACTATTTCAGTGCCATTATATTTTTAGTCCAACCTATATTTAACTCAGGTTTATAAATTGAAAAATCAAGTATATAATGTAAACCATGATGACTTGACAGATAAAATAATCCTAGATGTGTTGAATAGTGGCATGCATACAATTACAATCATTTGTCATTACATCTGATTTATAGGATTTAAATATAATTGTTATTTTTATACTACAAATGATTTGCAAGTTTTACTGTATACATTAAACATGTTGTAATATAATGATACAGATTATTGTTTGAATGTGTTTAATGATATTAATATTACTATCATTCAATGTATATATAAAATGTACTGATTACCAATCGTTTTGCATTTTGCAGGCCAGATTTAAACTGGATGAGGAGTGGCAGAAAGCGCCTATTTTTCAGAAAATGGGATGCATATGGAGGGCTTCAAAAAGCAGGTTCGTTAGGCAAATACTGGAAGCGAAGAACATGGAGGAAAGAATTAAGCTCAAACCTGGTAATGTTGAAAATATAAAGGACTGGAGGGATTTTCTAAGAAAGAAAACAGACTCAAAGTTTAAGGTAAATAAATACCAAATTCAATTGTATTACGTAATAATTACAATTATTCAGTGTATTATATCTTTTCATCTTAGGCACAAAGTGATCAATTCAAAGCTATTAGAAGTTTTCAAGTGCCACATACAGTAAGTCGCAAAGGAATGGCTCGATTAGCGGAAGATATGGTGAGAAAGAACAACTAGTTTAATTTGTGTAACATATTATGATTATGTATTTAATACAACCACATTCACTTTATCTATCATTCTTAACATAGAAACAGGAGAGTGGTGGCCACATCTCCATTCCTAGAAGTCAAATTTGGATTAAATCCCACACTCGAAAGAATGGCGAAGCAGTTAATACATATGTTCTAGAGACTATTGTAAGACACCGCAATATTGATAACAAATTGTATAGTATTGTCTTTCTATCCGTTATTGGCATTCTATCTATTACTTATATGTGAATAACGTTAACTTTTGTAGGAAAAGGTTAAAAAAATTGAAAGTGAATCAAACTCAACCAACAGTTCTTTGAGAGAAGATGCTCTCTCCCAAGTGTTGGGTCAGGATAAACCTGGGCGACTACGAGCAATGGGAAGAGGTGCAAACTATACCAAGTTCTTGCTCTCACAAGCTAAAGATGATAGAATTTCACAATTGGAAGAGGAGGTTCGCTTGCTAAAGAAAAATCTGGTATATAACATATCAATCTTTACTTGTTATTCTACTTGTGTGGTAATATTAGAGATATTGTTCGATTTTTTTTCATATGGTTTTTTAATCCATCGTCCACACTTGATTTTTTAGGTTACTGCATGTCAAAGAGAAGAATCAATGCCTCGGGTAAACATCGAATATTAGCATATGCATAATTTCACGTTTGCATATGTGTGCATATGATACTTTTCTATTAAACATCAAATACATTATCATTGTGATATTATCTAAAAATTAATTTTAATATAGTATTTAACTTAAGACGCTTCTAATTAATTGCAGAGCAATGGAAATTCATTTGATAAATGTGATTTATTGGATTGGAGCGAAACCGATGAAATAGTTGCTGAAGGAAGAGTCGTGTCAAGTGATCCAAATGAGCTTGTACATAGAATTCCTCTAGGACCAAATGCAAAGATAGTTTTGATTGAGTTTCCAAGGAAATTGGATGCTTTTTTATGGAGAGCCGTGATTCATACGATACATATTGGAGAGGCTGCCGGTATGTTAGTAGCATGGCCTGCCGATAAAGTTATTTTTCATAAGCTAGATCAAATCGACAACACGGTAAATTAAATATCACTTTATTTATAATTTTTATTTCAAAATACAACTATTAATTTCATAAATACATATTTTTTTGGAATAGACTAAAAGTAGCAGAACAGAGCCTTCATGCAAACTATATGATTGGGTTGGAGGTGAAGAAGTAGTTGCTGAAGGACGCTTGTACTCTAGCGATCCAAACCAGCTTGTGAATGGCGTTCCTATTGGACCATCAGCTATGGTAGTTTCTATTGATAATCCAAACAACCCCAAGGCCTTTTTATGGAAACCAAGAAATAATATGATATATGTTAGAGATGCCGTTGGTAATAAAGTTGCTTGGCCAAAATCAAAAGTAGTTGTCGAGAAAGCTAAAGCACCATCATTTGTTTCTAATAGTGGCAACGTAACATCTCATACGGTAATATGTTTAAACATAATTATAGCAACTTGTTATCAAATTTATTAATATATATATATATTTATTTATTTATTAAAACCATCACTTTTCTTTTTCTTGTTTGATAGAGTGGAAGGCCAGCCCCCAAAAGCAAATGCAGGCTGATTGATGTTGGTGGAACAGCAACAATAGTTGCCGAAGGGGTTGTGGCTTCAACCGATCCAAATGAAATGGTCCATTTTGTTCAACTTGGAAGAGACGCCGTTAAAGTTTGGGTAGTGAATGCTACAGTTCCCGATGCAGTTCTATGGAGACCATCTTCTGATCTTGTCTGCATTGAAGATGCTGTAGGCTCTACAGTGGCATGGCCAACCTCAAAAGTTGTGATAGAATCAAGTTCTAGTAAGTATAATTTTTTCATACATATATACAAAATTTCAAAATGTATTCATATTTGATTGTATGATTTAATTCTTGACATTATATGGTTTTCTTTTATATAGGTAACCATTGTTAAAGTTTGTTGACTGATCAGAAGAAAAGAAAGCTTCACAACTGCACTCTAGGTAAATATACGAATAATACATCATGCATAAAAGTCATTTTATGTTTTTCGTTTGATATGCATATTTTGGTTCTTATCAAAGTGTAGCACTGTGGTCATATATACGAATATGTAAATATACGAATATGTGAAGTTTGATGGTCTGGGTGGTTTGCAGTGGGAAGTGGTCAGAAGTGTAGCACTGTTTGTGAGTAATTTACTTTTAATCACAAGCCAACCTTAGCTGCCCATGCAGTAATCTAAGTTTGATGTACATCATTTTATCATGTGTTATACGAGCATTCACATATTAATTAATCAATATAAACAAAATGGCACTACCACTTAAATAAGTACAATTACTTTACTTTCAGTATTAAGTCACAAATTGCAGGTGTTTTCATACATACTTAATTTTCATATTTATAAATGTTTACATATTTTTGTTTATTAAAAAAAATATGAATTTAATGATATAAATATCTTTTCGAAAACTTATGGCATGAGTCATTATCTTTTACCTTCATAAAAAAACATGCACATTGGGCAACTATTTACCAAAATAGTTGTCTCATTGCTACGTGAGCAGTAAATTTAGCTTGAACCAGATCCTTTTGCATTCTCTTTTGAGCTATTTGGGTTTGGCATCATATTGGACCAGTGGGTCGAGTTCAGACATGTTGTCTGTCCTCTTTGTCTGAGCTCATACCAGTTGGTCTGAGTTCATACCAGTTGGTGTTCTTACCAGTTGGTCCTCTGACCAGTTGGTGTTCTTACCAGTCTGAGTTCATACCAGTTGGTCCTCTGACCTGACCACCACGCATCTTGTCTGAGTTACACAGAGATAGTTTACACAGAGATCGGTCTGAGTTCATACCAGTTGGTGTTCTTGGTGATGTTCAGTCTGAGTTTAGGCATGTTGTGTGTCCTTTTTTTTGAGTTCCTTTGTTAACTGCTGAGGTCAAAGCTAGAGACACACGGTGTGGTTTGGAGAATGGTGTACACAATGGTAGGTGTTTCCGGTGATGTACCATCACAGCCTGCTAACACCTCCTCTGCCTTATTCCTTTTATTATGGAGCATTCAATATCAATGTGCATGCTTTTAGTATCAACATCACAGAAACCATCAACAATTTCTATAATCCCATTGGCCTTGCTTTCTTTTGTTGCAAGGCATTCAGCAACAACATCTAACTTAACTGCATGCATAATTTCTTTTGATCATTAGCCCAGCAATAGTCATCGGAATAATCAATAGCAGCATCTCGATACGAAGATTCATCCATACCAATTTCACCTAAGCAATCTAAATTATTTGAAATGGAAATCTCAAAACTGGTACATGCTTTTGTTATATGCCTATTATTTTTAACATAAACATGCTTATCTTTACTGCCTATTTCAGAGTCTTGTTCTTAAACATCTATCTGAATTTTGTGTTTATGCACACTTGACAGTTAAATGGTTCTACCTCTGTTCTGTGAGATGTATACATGAAATTCTACAGTTTTTCTTTTTGTTGGGAAATTCTGAGTGTGCTTTTGTAATGACAGTATAAAATTATCTGCAAATTATCTCATATGTTCATTGAATTTGCACAGGTACGAGTAATACTGCAAGTTTGGCGAAACATCAAGCAAATCCTAAGGTATCTCCTGTGATTGCAAAAATGATGGGAAAGATGGATGCTTGGGCTAAGTAATATGCTTATGTTTTCTTCATACTTGTATTAGTACATTATGCTAAATAATGTTATTATTATGTAATGTTGGAGGCAAACTGCTAATTATGACCAAGACTGTTATTATGTAATGTTGGAGGCAAACTGCTAATTATGACCAAGACTGTTATTATGTAATGTAATGTAATGTTGTTATTATGTAATGTAATGTTGTTATTATGTAATGTAATGTTGTTATTATGTAATGTTGTATATACATATATCTATCTGTGTGCATATATATATATAATATAATATAAAAAAAAGAAAATTGAAACAAATGCTGAAAATTAATATTACATAGGATAGCGTTTGAAAAACGCTATTGATTCATCAAACGCTATCGCAACTCTATATGAGATGTAAGATTTATGCATCAAAAACGCTATAATAGAATCAAAAACGCTATAGTAGAAAATAAAAAAACGCTATACAAGAATGACAAAAAATGCTATCGAAAAATATTGTAACGCTATAACATGGTTTGATGAAACGCTATAAAATGTGCTCAAAAATGCTATAGAAGTTAAATGAAGGATTAAATTCCCTATAGCGTTTAAGTTTAATAACAGAGAAAAAATGCTATGGTAGGGTGCAAACGCTATGCACTTTTGTAAACGCTATTAGTTATTATAGCGTTTTCCTTCCTGCTATGTAATGTTGCCGGCCTACCATAGCTTGTGGTTCCACGGCGTTCTCTGAAACGCTATGGTAGCCTGTTATAGCGTTTTTAAAACGCTATGAAACCCATAAACTGTTGTAGTGAATCCTAATACCGAAGCCTCGCTAGTGCTACAGCTGAAGTGATGTGGCTCGAATCGTTCCTTAGCGAACTCAAGGTGGACATCAACAATACAACCATTTGGTGTGATAATCTCAACACCGTATCACTGTCTACAAAGCCAAATTTACATTCAACGACAAAGCACATGGAGCTCGACTTATATTTTGTTCGTGAACAATTGAACAAAGGGAAGCTCAACATAAATCATGTTCCAGCCTTTTACCAGAGAACCGACATCCTTACTAAACCATTATCAGCAAATAATTTTTGCAGATTAAGAGAAGAACTAAAGATTCAAAAGTTTGACGGCAAATTTGGGGATAAAGGGAAATCCTGGCTCGAATTGAATGAGGCAATTAAAGTATACGAAGATATCTCAAATGACTAAGTCTTATAATCGCATAAGGTTATATTTGTAATTTGCATATAATGTCAGCTGTACATATTGAATTAGTCTTTCACGAATGCTATATATTGTAAAGCAGTGCAACATATTATCATCAGTTTGAATTGCAATAAAATTCTACTTTCAATTTCAATACAAAATCTTTCAAGTTCTTATATTTATTCATCGAATTTTCATATAATTAATGATTAGAAAATTATCATTCTTCAGGATGTTGTGAGTCAAACATGGTGCTGAATCGACGCAGCCGGGGATGTCATTGTGTTTACCCAATAAAAGTTGAGCTAATTCTTCATAATGTTTCTCACAGTACAAATTGGAGTAGCGGATTCCTTAAAGAACTTGCTTTGCAACTAAACTTGCATGTAATTCAATTTCAGATTGATAACTACTATGTTGTTGGGCTCTCTGGCCTTAATATATCTATGAATATAGCTCCATACATAGGGATCAGTTTTCTGTCAACGAAGTTCCTAAAATGAATGATTCACTTACCTACCATAAAGTACATGTCAACCCAGCACTAGTCAATGACTGTAGACTTCTAAATTTGACATGGTTCAAGCCATTGGCTCCTTCTTTAGGTAATTGATCAATTTTTATAGCATTAATCATTGTAAAACATGATCTGGACCCCCTCACATTTGATTTGACCGGAGGTTACTCCTTACATCTAATGATATTTTACCATCTTGATTTTCTTAAGATTAGTCACTATACATCAGTATAAGGATACACCACCATCATGTTAACCATTGTTTGAGATATTGATTTTGGTTTCAGTCTTATGAGATTTTAGAAATTTTGGTTAGCTTTCAAAATTTTGGATTCAGATTTCGGTACTTGTTTTTAGTGTAAATACAATAATACGTTGTTAAATTAATATAATATCATTTATATAAAAATATGAATCGTATCTCATACATAAAATACATGTTTTATAAAACGGTTATATTATAAATAAAACTTAAGTACATTAAATAGATGGGTTAGTGAAATAACCTGACACAAGAACCCTTATCTTACCTTATATTCTTTACCCTCGTCACTACTAAATGTGAAAGAAATAGAGGCATATGCATTGGCAACTACTAGCACAAATAGAGGTGGATTGCTATGTTAAACTACCCTTAAAGGTATGAGAGGCCGTTTAAGAATTGCCCCAAAAAATGGGGTCCTTAATCTCTACTATTAATAATAAGAATTCATCCAACTATGATCGACCATGTCTTTTCGAAATTCCTAAAATACCCTTTTTACCTTTGATGGAATAGAATGGTCCACGGAGGAGGCCGGCTAATAAAAGTTTCTTCCTCTTTGATGGGATCACTGAAACTAAGGTTTGGAGGTTCTATTTTGTCTAAAGCAGCAGTGGAGGCCCTGATGAGGGAAGTGGAATTACTACAAATTGCATTGGAACTGGGTTTCTATTCAACTGTTTGGTTGATGAAGAGGGTGTGAAGATGGAGGCTGAGTAGAGTCATATGGGAAGGTTATGCCAGCCTGAGGATGTCGCTGCAGTTGTTAAGTTCATGGCTACTGATGATGCAAAACAGATAAATGAACAGGTTATTTGTGTCAATGGCGGTTCTATTTTAGTCTCTAGTAATAATTAGAGGCAAACTGTTACTTTATATATGCCCTTAATAGTGATGCTGCCACCTATGCATACACACATAATAAAAGCATTTGTTAACGCCCTTAATAATTGGAAAACAATAGGGGCTAATGCATTTAACACTTTTAATCAATTCAAAATAACATTTAATATACATTCACAGACATATATAAACGCCTCTATTGGAAAAAACAACGGTAAAGTACTATTGATAATATACAAATAGGTACTGATTTCCTAAACTGGAAAAGCAACAACCGAATAACATTGTAGAAGACATTATGATAAGTTGTCAGTATGATTTCAAAGTTATCTTTCATGCACAACACAAAACAAGACATTATGAAAGCATATAAAAATGAAATTTAGGAAGAGAAATCAAAGAAGCATTAAATCTTATTAAAAAAACATAATCTCGTTATTTTGAGATTGGAGAAGGAATATCATACCAAAATTGTCCGACTGAAACAAACAAAACTCATCCCAAAAGCCATTATTACAGTTTAGTTAGAAACAAAAGAAGGCCTTACTTGAACTCTCTTCCTTCACATGTTAACTGAAGCAGGCAATGGTGGGATGAAAACCCCAGTTCCTTTACACTTTGAGGACTTGGATTCCACTTTCCAGTCATAAATTTTTGAGTCTGCAAAAGTAACCTCAGGAAACAAAACATGTCCTTCTGATTCTACCAATCTTCTTCTGTTTGGCGCAACTGCTTCAGCCTTACTTTCCTTTAACTCGTTCTCAAAGGAACGCTGCTTCTGATCCATTTTTTCTTCGCTTTCTGAAATCAAACGCAGAAGCCATTCTTCTATCTCTAGGAATTGCGCATCTTCTCTTAAGTCTATTATTCTTCAGCGACAAAGGCAACAATGCTCTTGGTAGCGTCATAATAATATCTTTCCATTAATCAGTGATTTAACATATATATATTTATAAATTACAAATCTATTATGTTACCATGTAATAACATATGTAATCATAGCAAGATTCCAATACAATACTGGTATCACATAATCTAAGTTCCTTAAACTTGTTCACCACTGGGAATTTGTCTCTTTTCTTCTTCTACTTGTTCCAACAGAGCTTCTAGTTTTTGCTTCAGTAAGCCTCTCTAGTCTTTTTTGAGAAAAAATGTGTGATCCTCTGTGAGTAGAGGAGAGCACACATGCAGCTATATAAATCACAATAATAAGGTGCTGCCAACATGCCTGGCAGGTAACAGAACTAAATGCTAGTAGTAAAGAATAGAACAGGTACCCCTAAGATGAGTTCCGGCAAAGCCACCACCCATCACACCTCGGTATCGAGTTCCGGCATGGCCACCACCCAATACTAAGGTGTTTGGAGTACCTAGAAACTAAAGAAAAAGCTGCTCCATGTATCTGAAATGGGAGCTCTATGCAAACACAAAAACAAAGGAGAAAGCTCCATGCATCTGAATCGAAAGGAATGAAGAAGCATCTACTCTGAAGTGGAACTGGATATGATGCTGAAAGAGGCGTCTGCTCTGGAAACTCCGAACAAAGGAAGAAGTACCAAACAGAAGAAAGGATCTTCTATGATGGTCTCTGTGCAATCCGTAAACCTACCATCAAGATATGAGAACCTGTAAAAAAGAGCCTTCCATCCTATTACTCATACCTGTATCTGAAAAATGACTAAGGAAAGAGTAAGAGTTATACATATATATGTATATTTACACAATTAATATACATATATATATATATGTATTGATAATATGGGAAATAAAACCTAAATGAAAAAATACTGGACAAAAACAACATAATTAAAAGTAACAATAGACCTAAATAGTATTTAAGAATCATTAATCATAAGTAAGTTATGATTGACATTTAAATCATCATAAAAATTAGAAAAATTATTAATATTAATACTGTTAATGTTAAATATACAATTATTGTATTTGAATAAGTTAATATTATAACTAATCTTATTAAGATACCCTTTAAAAAGGTTATTTTTAGCTAATTTATATTTGGGATTAGAAATCCAATTAAAACAAAATAAAGAAATTGTAAAAATCAATTTGTTAAATTGACTATTATTATTATTAAAAATTATTTGATTTCTTTCCAACCATATATACCAACTAATAATGATGAATAAAGTGTCAAGTAAAAATCTAATATTCTTTGTGAACCTAAATCTAAAATTATTCCAGTAGAAGACACAATCCGAAATTTTAATTGTTATTGTAAAGACCTGCAAATCCGTCTTCCGAAAATTCGACACCGATACGTCCACTGTACCAAATGTCGAAAAATCGAATGGCGAAAACGCGAAACTTTAGGGTTAAAAGAAGAGGTAGAAGAAAAGATAGAAGAAAAAGAAAGAAGAACAACGGAACAACATCAAAAACAGAACAACAACAGAATCTCACATTCGCAGCGGAACAATATATAATAGATAAATCAATAATCTTTAAAACAAAAGACTATATCAGTTTATACATACATCAATCATCAGAGTTTACAACAATGGACAGTTATATAAACTTGTCCTCATACAGAATACACAGCGGAATAAATAACAAGTACGATAGTACGCTTCGCCATCCAGCTCATCTCCAAAGCTCCAGAATATCCAGAATATCCTGATAACATAACTCTAGGCTGCCCGTGTGGAAAATTATGGGCACCCAGAGTTTAGAAAGGGAACAATAAACTCCAGGTCAGTCATGGTGACTGGTGTGAGATCGTAAAACAGTTATTTTCGCAAAGAAAATAAAACAACTTCGCAATGCTTTTGGAAAATGAAACTACCATAAGGCCTCCCGCCATACACACAATGCAAACGCAGAATTGGAGGAGATTTCTCCTTATGATAGTCAAAAATGCTTACTACGCAAAATCAATTGATATTATTATTAATGTCTAGTGTGAAAAACATTTCGAAAGTATAATATCAATCTTAGCCAACATACAACAATTGTTGTATGTCTACTATAGCTACTACGTTCAGTAGCAGGTTACCGCCACATTCCATAGCAGGTAATACAAATAAAAACCGTACAGGGTTCGTATTGTTTCTTTGGATTTCCAACAAATGGTCAGGCTAAGGAACTTCCTTACCGAAATAGAACGCCTCTGGAAAGACGCCCCGAGAACCTAACCGGATCTCTGCAAACAATAGGCCGACGCTACCTCACGCTCTAACCGAGCTATAACTAGGTAACTAACACACGAGCTATGCCATCCCCCGGTCGTTACCGACCTTTATCCGAGGATCCTCAATCGAAAAGCAACAGCCGCAAAATATAATCCACATAGGTAAAATATCTGGGCTCCATACCATGATATCACCTTTTATCCAGAAGGAAATGGCATTCCCTAGGGGTGCTACCCCTACAAACCTTTGCCGCACATTCCTGTTTCGACCATTACCGGGTTGTGAGGCTCGACGAAGTCTCGTCCACAAAACTACGCTTTTTCACAAAAGCCACGCTTTTTCACAAAGCCACGCTTTGATCCACAAATGATCATCAGCACTTCGTGTGCCACATTACCAATTTGGGAATGTATCACTAGTAACCATCAACTACATAACCTCTGAGCTCGTACGTCTCAGAGAAGGGTGTTAAGCTAAGAGAATAAATTCTCCGCCACCAACAGAAATGTATTTGATAGAGACCAGCTTTACATCTCAAAGTGTAACGTCAGACACACATCCATACAAGTCCGTTCCGGGATCGAACGGAACCGAAGGCACTTCCAAAGAAGCCCTTGCAATCCGGATATTCACTAATCACGTCCGGACTTCCCATCACAAAAAGAGTGATATAAATCTCTATACCGGAGCAACTCGGTGCAGAGACATTCGACAGGTTGTCCTTTCATTTTCACAAATATCCGGTCTTCACACCGGTCTTCAAATGCTATCCATTCGCGACGTATCACTATTCGGAATGGGTTATATGACACAAAGGTCCTCTCCCGGCTTAACCGAATAATGAGCGTTTGTTTAAAAACAAATCAAGTGTCATTTCAAAGGCAAATATTGATAGTTGGTTCTTTAACTATCAATAACATTCATAACAAACATCCAATTCAAATAATTTTTCCCAAATTATTTATTAAATTTCAAATCTTTTCACAAGATATATATTCTTCCACACTTCACATTTGAAAATCAATTTCAAATCATATTTCATACTTCCCGTTTGAAAATCAATTTCAAATCATATTATGGTCCATTTAAACCAATTTGATAAATCCTTATCGATTTATTTCAAATTTACATTTCAAATTTGTAAATTTATTTCCACACTTCATCACTTTGAAAATCCGATTTCAAATCATATTTTCCACACCTTTAAAAATAAATCAATATTTATTTTTAAAACAAATTTCCCTTTCCTTTACCAATTCTATTCGGAATTTACATTCCCAAAAATCCACTTTTACACGATTTTCAAATCATTTTCCAAATATTCATTTTCGACCCCAAATCAAATTTCAAATTGATTTCTGAATTTACTTCAACACCGAATCACATTTCAAATTGATTCTAACTTTTAATCCCAATTACCAAATCATTTTACAAATCGATTCCCAAATTTATTTTCAACACAAAAATCAATTTTTCATTCAACATTAAATAAGTTTTCATATTGATTCCTCAAAGATTTATTTTAAATACCCAATCAATTATCAATTTGATTTCAAACAAATTTATCTCCTTTAAAATAAATTCTTTTATTTTCCCAAACCATCAAAAAATTCAATTTTAATTTCAGAAATCCAATTTCATTTATTTCTGGTATCCAACGATACCAAAAACACATTCGGCTAAATTGTAGCCCTCAACAAATTCAATCACAGATATAATCATACGCAGATTATAAATAATCAATCAAAACAACATATGAAATTAATTCAAATGTTTTGAGGAATCCTATTGGATCCCTCCAACCTGTTTCCCTGCATCCACAGATGTTAGCACAATACCAATTCCACTTCGAGGTGGAATATCGCGGTATATGGGTTTTATAAAAATATCATCCGCTTACTAACGGCGCAATAGGGTCTCATCCGCTATACGAGGCGGGAAATCAATCAATCCAATATATACATATGCCAATATGTATATATTGCTATATATATAGATATATCCTACTATATCTAATATCACATTCAAACAGTCAATCAAATCAATAACTGAAAATTTCCACTTTTCAAATTGAGTGAGAAGATCTCACCTTTAATTTGCAATCCATTTTCCATTTCCGACTTGATTCTCGATCTCTTTTAGACCTTGTATAAATATTTATACCGTTCATCAATATTCGAAATAATCGAATAATTAAATTTCCATTTAATAGATTTGTTTGATTTATCTAAAAATCAAATTTTCCAACCCATTTCCCTTCAATAAATTTAATTAACTGACTGTTATACAAACCCTTGTATATATATTTTTTTCCCCAAAGATTTATATGTATATATAAAATTTCTGTTAACTGCATATATCTATCTTACTATTTCCATATATTATAAATTACATTACTGTCTACATAAATATATATATATATATATATATATATATGTAAAAATTGAAAACTGCATACAGAAAGATTTATATAGATTTTCATAGAAATCAAATTTATAATTATAACTTTAACACCTTTGAAATCCTTATACGAAAAACAGAATTTCCTTTCTCACTTGAAACTATATATATATCAAAACAAAAATCTACATAAGTTCAAAACTCTCTGCTACTTTTAAATTACAACTGAAATGGTTTCTTTTTCATCTTCTATTTTATATACTTATTCATTAATTTCCAATCAACCAGAAATTTATACTTACAGTCGAGATGCTTCTGGAACGAAACCCTTATCATATTTTGCTCGAGACCTTCTCAGCCTCGCCGTACCAAGCATCGCGACCAAATCTCGACGTCGAATTTCTGCTTGCCAACATCCACTCGCTGCCTCGTCGCGCCGCCATCATCGACGACTATCCAAAGCCCTCATGCAACCGAGTTCGCCAACGAACACCCAGTCTTGCCGCACGCCTTCGAATCGCCTCCAACCTACGAACTCGGAAATCAAGTTGCGACCTTCCAGAAGTCGAGACTTCGACCAACCCCCTGCCTCGTGCCCTAGCTCGAAACGAACTCGCCACTGCGCCTCGCGCGCGCCCTCCTCCACTTCGATCGCCCAGCTCCACTTGGCTCGTGACGCTTGCGAATTGACTCGCGAAACCCCAGCTTCGCCTATCCCCTACTCGAACGACTCCACTACTTAAGGCGATGATTCGTGAATCCCTTAGCTCGAGTTGTTCGAGCATCGCGATGGACGAGACGAGCCTCTTCGATTACAACTGATTTGAATGAATTCTCGTTTTGATTTATGCAGATGGAAGGAATCGAGATTTTATTTTTAACCGGCTCGCGATTCGAATCTCAGTGGCAACCATTTTTTTTCGAAAGACTGGGATTTTTTTTTTTTGAAATTGAAATAGAAGAGATCGGCCTTGGTTTTAATTTAATTGCTCTGTCATCCCTTTTCTTTTTGATAATGAATAGAAGCATCAGGAGGAAATATCACTACGCGTTCAGAAGGTAGGGTGGCTGATAGAGACGTTATAGATTTTGACCGTTCATTATATTATTATATTTTTTTTCTTTTCAAACCGTCTCATTTCGCAGTACGCGAAATCTCGAACTCCGAATCAGACATGCCAACAGGCGTCTATAATGTTATCCGCCTATTCTGAACGCAATGGAAAAGGTTTCGAGTCCAAATTCGATCGTATGGAGAAGATATCTTTTTGGACCAGTTATAATATTAAATCTTCGATTTAATTTCAGCGCGTTTGCTTATCGTACGGCCAAACGATCACTCCAAACATTACGAAAATTGAAATCCGATAATAATACAATATTACGGATCCAATGGAACTGGTTTCGTCAAATTCCGAGACTGTACCCCGGAACGCTATTTTCAAACATCGATTAAACGATAAAATTTCAAAACTGCACAAAACAGTTTCAAATTCAATTCTGACGCTTTTATTATCTTCAATATTATTAATATGAATTTTCCAAGACTTCGGATTATTTTTAAATCAGCCTAAACCGTCAATTCAAATTTTTACCCAATTTCAATAATTAAATTCTATAATTTAATCTCCAAATTCATTCTGATATTTGAATTTCAATTTAAATTATCATTCGAATATTTAAACTCAATTAAATATTCACATTTTAAATGTCAAAAATTCAGGGTCGTTACAATCTTCCCCCCTTAAAAGAATTTCGTCCCGAAATTACAAGTTAGGAAAAATGGTCCTTAACTCGTCTACTATTTTTCACAATTCAAATAGTTTTATCAATTTATCAAAACAAATCCTTTTTATTCAAGATTCGTTACCACTTCAACTAATTTTCTAACTTCAATTATAAGTTTCAAACAACATTGTTTAACTTCTCAATTCAAATTCGAGTTTAAATTCAAATTTTAAACTTCCAAAATTTCTCAAAAATTTTCTAACACTCGAAAATTTCGAAAAATTTTGCCAGCGTCTCCTTTGCGCGGCTAATACGGTACGGCTACAAAACGTCCCTACGGACTCTCAGATCTCAAAAGAAAACAAAATGCCAAGTGGCAAAATCAGAAACTCATCAAATTTCATACTGAAATTTAAATACATACCTTTTGGTCGAGCAAATCAAATTATCTTCAAAATCAAAATCCAATTCCTTTATATACCTGTATATTCTACCTAACAACAATGGCCAAATTTACTTATTGGATTCTCAATACCCGTTTTACTTAAGAATTTCATTCATTCATTTCTTAAGTTCAATATAAGTATTACATACTTCTTATATTCGTTTTCACTTCACAAACAAAGTTATACATTCATTTTCGTTCAACTTTGAATTTCAATTCCATTTGAATTCATTTTATCTTCAGATTTTCATTCAGATTTTCATTTCGAATTTTACTTGAATTCGATTCATCTTCTAATTTCTGAATATTGAGTTTAATTTACCTTTATCTCAAATTCAATTTGAAATCACTTGTCGTTAGTTAAAATTTTCAAAAACTCCAAATTTTTCTAACTCCCAATGAAAACACTTAAAAATCATTTTAAAAATGGATATGGAAAGCACGTTCCCCCATGGATCACAGTTACTCGGCGATTTCGCTACTATCCCAGTAGAATCACTTGTAACTGTGGATTTCTCATCTCTTGAATTACGCCATGGTTGTTGCCATAGATCGTAGTTCACACGGCGGTTACACCACTATCCCAGTGGAATCGCTTGTAACTGTGGGTATCACACCCCTCGAATTACGCTAGCATACGTCGTGATCAATCAATATGATCCCATCACGATCAAACAGATACTCATACTGAGTTCCAATACCTTCACAATTTTTTTCAATGGAAGGTACTTTTTCATATCCTTAGTTTGGAAAACATATATCATATGTATAGTACTTCATTTCCAATTGATTCCATTCATTTTTATTTTTTTTATTGGCATTTCATATTCACATTCATTTCATTTGAAACCATTTCACGAAGTTTCTTTTTAAATTTCAAATTTCCCATATTCAATTCATCCTGAATTTATTTTATCAATAACAAGGAAATTTCAATTTATATTTCTTTCTTACTTACTTGAATTTATATACAAATTCAAACCATTTCATTCAACTCACAATTCAACCAATTAAACCTCCAATTCATTACTTCATGAATTATTAATTTATCAAGTTAGTTTACTTGAATTCAATCCATTTCATTTTATTCCTCCAAGTTTGGATTTTTATTTACTTGATTCAAATCAATCTCATTTCATTATTCAATTCGAATCTTGTTCCAATCCAATTTCAACTATTTCATAAGTTATCAACTTATTTACATTCCATTGATGAATTTTTTTTTTCCAAATAATTTCTTGGAATTCTATTTCAATTTGTAAATTACATTTACAATTCACATTCTCAAATCTCATTCGTATATGGATTTTATTTCCTTATCTTTCAATTCATATTTATAAATTTCATTTGTCAAATGAATTTATCTCCAAATCTTTGGTTATTATTTGAATTTCTTATTCAATTCCATATATCAATGATAATACTTTAATATTATCTCTTCCTAACAACCAAGCATCCAAATACTATGATAATTTATAGAAAATCATTTCTTTTCTATACAAAAATAGTTTTGGGCAAAATTATTTCATTTACCTTATTTAAAACAATATTGTGTCGGTTTATCTTGTTTAAGAGTTTAGAAATCCCTATCAATTACAGTTGGCCACCCTGCACCGACCAGAATCTATAAACAATCAACCGATAAGTCAACACAATACAAAACAAATTTTGTATTCACTAACAAATACGCACTCATATCTATTATTACACTCACACTCATTCTAGAGTACTACTGACTCTATCTCTAATGAGTAACACCCAACAGAGCAGGGTTGTCGCTTAACCGGATGCTCTGATACCACTTGTAAAGACCCGCAAATCCGTCTTCCGAAAATTCGACACCGATACGTCCACTGTACCAAATGTCAAAAAATCGAATGGCAAAAACGCGAAACTTTAGGGTTAAAAGAAGAGGTAGAAGAAAAGATAGAAGAAAAAGAAAGAAGAACAACGGAACAACATCAGAAACAGAACAACAACAGAATCTCACATTCGCAGCAGAACAATATATAATAGATAAATCAATAATCTTTAAAACAAAAGACTATATCAGTTTATACATACATCAATCATCAGAGTTTACAACAATGGACAGTTATATAAACTTGTCCTCATACAGAATACACAGCGGAATAAATAACAAGTACGATAGTACGCTTCGCCATCCAGCTCATCTCCAAAGCTCCAGAATATCCAGAATATCCTGATAACATAACTCTAGGCTGCCCGTGTCGAAAATTATGGGCACCCAGAGTTTAGAAAGGGAACAATAAACTCCAGGTCAGTCATGGTGACTGGTGTGAGATCGTAAAACAGTTATTTTCGCAAAGAAAATAAAACAACTTCGCAATGCTTTTGGAAAATGAAACTACCATAAGGCCTCCCGCCACACACACAATGCAAACGCAGAATTGGAGGAGATTTCTCCTTATGATAGTCAAAAATGCTTACTACGCAAAATCAATTGATATTATTATTAATGTCTAGTGTGAAAAACATTTCGAAAGTATAATATCAATCTTAGCCAACATACAACAATTGTTATATGTCTACTATAGCTACTACGTTCAGTAGCAGGTTACCGCCACATTCCATAGCAGGTAATACAAATAAAAACCGTACAGGGTTCGTATTGTTTCTTTGGATTTCCAACAAATGGTCAGGCTAAGGAACTTCCTTACCGAAATAGAACGCCTCTGGAAAGACGCCCCGAGAACCTAACCGGATCTCTGCAAACAATAGGCTGACGCTACCTCACGCTCTAACCGAGCTATAACTAGGTAACTAACACACGAGCTATGCCATCCCCCGGTCGTTACCGACCTTTATCCGAGGATCCTCAATCGAAAAGCAACAGCCGCAAAATATAATCCACATAGGTAAAATATCTGGGCTCCATACCATGATATCACCATTTATCCAGAAGGAAATGGCATTCCCTAGGGGCGCTACCCCTACAAACCTTTGCCGCACATTCCTGTTTCGACCATTACCAGGTTGTGAGGCTCGACGAAGTCTCGTCCACAAAACTACGCTTTTTCATAAAAGCCACGCTTTTTCACAAAGCCACGCTTTGATCCACAAATGATCATCAGCACTTCGTGTGCCACATTACCAATTTGGGAATGTATCACTAGTAACCATCAACTACATAACCTCTGAGCTCGTACGTCTCAGAGAAGGGTGTTAAGCTAAGAGAATAAATTCTCCGCCACCAACAGAAATGTATTTGATAGAGACCAGCTTTACATCTCAAAGTGTAACGTCAGACACACATCCATACAAGTCCGTTCCGGGATCGAACGGAACCGAAGGCACTTCCAAAGAAGCCCTTGCAATCCGGATATTCACTAATCACGTCCGGACTTCCCATCACAAAAAGAGTGATATAAATCTCTATACCGGAGCAACTCGGTGCAGAGACATTCGATAGGTTGTCCTTTCATTTTCACAAATATCCGGTCTTCACACCGGTCTTCAAATGCTATCCATTCGCGACGTATCACTATTCGGAATGGGTTATATGACACAAAGGTCCTCTCCCGGCTTAACCGAATAATGAGCGTTTGTTTAAAAACAAATCAAGTGTCATTTCAAAGGCAAATATTGATAGTTGGTTCTTTAACTATCAATAACATTCATAACAAACATCCAATTCAAATAATTTTTCCCAAATTATTTATTAAATTTCAAATCTTTTCACAAGATATATATTCTTCCACACTTCACATTTGAAAATCAATTTCAAATCATATTTCATACTTCCCGTTTGAAAATCAATTTCAAATCATATTATGGTCCATTTAAACCAATTTGATAAATCCTTATCGATTTATTTCAAATTTACATTTCAAATTTGTAAATTTATTTCCACACTTCATCACTTTGAAAATCCGATTTCAAATCATATTTTCCACACCTTTAAAAATAAATCAATATTTATTTTAAAACAAATTTCCCTTTCCTTTACCAATTCTATTCGGAATTTACATTCCCAAAAATCCACTTTTACACGATTTTCAAATCATTTTCCAAATATTCATTTTCGACCCCAAATCAAATTTCAAATTGATTTCTGAATTTACTTCAACACCGAATCACATTTCAAATTGATTCTAACTTTTAATCCCAATTACCAAATCATTTAACAAATCGATTCCCAAATTTATTTTCAACACAAAAATCAATTTTTCATTCAACATTAAATAAGTTTTCATATTGATTCCTCAAAGATTTATTTTAAATACCCAATCAATTATCAATTTGATTTCAAACAAATTTATCTCCTTTAAAATAAATTCTTTTATTTTCCCAAACCATCAAAAAATTCAATTTTAATTTCAGAAATCCAATTTCATTTATTTCTGGTATCCAACGATACCAAAAACACATTCGGCTAAATTGTAGCACTCAACAAATTCAATCACAGATATAATCATACGCAGATTATAAATAATCAATCAAAACAACATATGAAATTAATTCAAATGTTTTGAGGAATCCTATTGGATCCCTCCAACCTGTTTCCCTGCATCCACAGATGTTAGCACAATACCAATTCCACTTCGAGGTGGAATATCGCGGTATATGGGTTTTATAAAAATATCATCCGCTTACTAACGGCGCAATAGGGTCTCATCCGCTATACGAGGCGGGAAATCAATCAATCCAATATATACATATGCCAATATGTATATATTGCTATATATATAGATATATCCTACTATATCTAATATCACATTCAAACAGTCAATCAAATCAATAACTGAAAATTTCCACTTTTCAAATTGAGTGAGAAGATCTCACCTTTAATTTGCAATCCATTTTCCATTTCCGACTTGATTCTCGATCTCTTTTAGACCTTGTATAAATATTTATACCGTTCATCAATATTCGAAATAATCGAATAATTAAATTTCCATTTAATAGATTTGTTTGATTTATCTAAAAATCAAATTTTCCAACCCATTTCCCTTCAATAAATTTAATTAACTGACTGTTATACAAACCCTTGTATATTTTTTTTCCCAAAGATTTATATGTATATATAAAATTTCTGTTAACTGCATATATCTATCTTACTATTTCCATATATTATAAATTACATTACTGTCTACATAAATATATATATATATATATGTAAAAATTGAAAACTGCATACAGAAAGATTTATATAGATTTTCATAGAAATCAAATTTATAATTATAACTTTAACACCTTTGAAATCCTTATACGAAAAACAGAATTTCCTTTCTCACTTGAAACTATATATATATATCAAAACAAAAATCTACATAAGTTCAAAACTCTCTGCTACTTTTAAATTACAACTGAAATGATTTCTTTTTCATCTTCTATTTTATATACTTATTCATTAATTTCCAATCAACCAGAAATTTATACTTACAGTCGAGATGCTTCTGGAACGAAACCCTTATCATATTTTGCTCGAGACCTTCTCAGCCTCGCCGTACCAAGCATCGCGACCAAATCTCGACGTCGAATTTCTGCTTGCCAACATCCACTCGCTGCCTCGTCGCGCCGCCATCATCGACGACTATCCAAAGCCCTCATGCAACCGAGTTCGCCAACGAACACCCAGTCTTGCCGCACGCCTTCGAATCGCCTCCAACCTACGAACTCGGAAATCAAGTTGCGACCTTCCAGAAGTCGAGACTTCGACCAACCCCCTGCCTCGTGCCCTAGCTCGAAACGAACTCGCCACTGCGCCTCGCGCGCGCCCTCCTCCACTTCGATCGCCCAGCTCCACTTGGCTCGTGACGCTTGCGAATTGACTCGCGAAACCCCAGCTTCGCCTATCCCCTACTCGAACGACTCCACTACTTAAGGCGATGATTCGCGAATCCCTTAGCTCGAGTTGTTCGAGCATCGCGATGGACGAGACGAGCCTCTTCGATTACAACTGATTTGAATGAATTCTCGTTTTGATTTATGCAGATGGAAGGAATCGAGATTTTATTTTTAACCGGCTCGCGATTCGAATCTCAGTGGCAACCATTTTTTTCGAAAGACTGGGATTTTTTTTTTGTTTTTTTTTTGAAATTGAAATAGAAGAGATCGGCCTTGGTTTTAATTTAATTGCTCTGTCATCCCTTTTCTTTTTGATAATGAATAGAAGCATCAGGAGGAAATATCACTACGTGTTCAGAAGGTAGGGTGGCTGATAGAGACGTTATAGACTTTGACCGTTCATTATATTATTATATTTTTTTTTTCAAACCGTCTCATTTCGCAGTACGCGAAATCTCGAACTCCGAATCAGACATGCCAACAGGCGTCTATAATGTTATCCGCCTATTCTGAACGCAATGGAAAAGGTTCCGAGTCCAAATTCGATCGTATGGAGAAGATACCTTTTTGGACCAGTTATAATATTAAATCTTCGATTTAATTTCAGCGCGTTTGCTTATCGTACGGCCAAACGATCACTCCAAACATTACGAAAATTGAAATCCGATAATAATACAATATTACGGATCCAATGGAACTAGTTTCGTCAAATTCCGAGACTGTACCCTGGAACGCTATTTTCAAACATCGATTAAACGATAAAATTTCAAAACTGCACAAAACAGTTTCAAATTCAATTCTGACGCTTTTATTATCTTCAATATTATTAATATGAATTTTCCAAGACTTCGGATTATTTTTAAATCAGCCTAAACCGTCAATTCAAATTTTTACCCAATTTCAATAATTAAATTCTATAATTTAATCTCCAAATTCATTCTGATATTTGAATTTCAATTTAAATTATCATTCGAATATTTAAACTCAATTAAATATTCACATTTTAAATGTCAAAAATTCAGGGTCGTTACAGTTATATTAAAATTAAAAATATTAAGAATACTATTTAGAATATAATAAGAATCCGAGCAATCATAGTAAATATGTTTAATATCTTCAAGATGCATATTACAAAAATAACATTTATTATCATTTTGAATGTTTTTTCTTTTTAAAAATTCTATTGTATTTAGTTTACCATGCAGTATTAACCACATGTGGATTTTAGATTTAGGAGGAGCATTAGATTTCCAAATAAATTTAAACGAGTTGTTTATATTGCACAAAAATATAGTGAGAATTACACACATAGATAGAATAAGTTATTATTAACAAGAATTATTTAGATATCCTAAAGCAACAGAGTAAAGTTAAAGTGTGATAAATTATGAAACTGAGCCTCAAAAATTACAATGATGGATTACTAAATTTGAAACCTGAACATCTACAAGTCATGGCACAAATGGTTTTAAACTAATAGTATAAGTGCAAATACCTCTATTTCTCAGTTGAGTTCTGCCTTTTGAATATCTTGTTTCCTCCAATTCTACAAGCATGTGTCCCTGCATTTTCAGTTAAACAACAATATAAATAAACATTAATATGATGCACAGTATAAAGAAAATGATAAAATATATTCAATATTAGTAGAATACTAGAAAATTTATTCATATCTTGTCAGTACTAAAAACATTATTAATCATTAAGTACGACACTTTATATGCAGGGAATGATAGACCTAATGGTGGAGTCTACATCGACATTGATAGAACATGGGATGAAATCAAGTATGGGAAAGGAAGTGCAGACATAATGATTGATGAAGATTTGCAAAACTATTCGACTGATGTGATATCAAAAGCTTTTATTGGGAGCAGCTACTCTGAAGGATAAGAAATATCTTCAAAGCTCAGAACTTTGAAAAGAGCTTTATCCAGACCAAATTTACTATTTGATATTGCAGGATCGAGGTGATATAATTCTGAAATTAATAATCAGACTATCAACTCATCGTTATCTTTTGCTTAAGATAATTTGAAAATTCCATTACTATGTATTTTCTTGCTAAATTATAGTTGAAGTTACATAATACATCTGTGACACTAATAAGCATGTAAAGTCAAAGTTCTAAAATTCTTAAACCTTCAATAGCAATATTTATTAATTTATCCACATAGACCAGAAAACAAAGAACTAATGAGCCCATAAAGCCAAAGTTCTAAAAATTATTAAGCCTTCAATAGCAATATTTATTAATTTAGGAAGAATTAATGAGTCTATAAAGTCAAAGTTCTAAAATTCTTAAACCTTCAATAGCAATATTTATTGATTTATGCATACATACAGGAAAACAAAGAAATATGCCTACAAGATGCAACAGAGAGGTATGGCGATTAAACAAAGAAGTTCGCGGTCTAATCCTAAAATTAGTCAAGGATGGTGATATTTCTACCCTGCGAATGTATTTACTCAATGGTTTATTCTCTTACTTGAATATTTCAAATGTAAAATTTTCTATTACATTTCTCTGAGGTACAATTTGATTCAGTTTTATTATTTCCATCCATTTAATATGTATAATTTATTTATGCTAAATGTATGTCATCATAACACGAAACTCATTATATAAAGTTTGGATCATACATGATGTATAATTGTTTAAAAACACATGATAAAACTTATTTCCATCAACTTGCATCACTTGATAGTCATCCTAAAAATAATGAATTTTTGCTTAGCAAATGGAAAAATTAGACTTATATTAATACTTTAAGTTTGAAATAAAAACAAGGAATAATGCATACCTTCTCTCATCAGTTTGATTATTTCTCGGCTGCATTACTTATTGTGTAAAATCAATTCCATTGAGCGTTGATGTAACTTCCTCGCTTTGATTATTTCTTTGAGACGCATTTTTTTGCGTAAAATCAATTCCATTGACCATTGACGTAAACTCACCGCTTTGATTATTTCTTGGGGGCACAGCTTGTTGTGTAATATCAACACCATTGAGCATTGATGTAAACTCTCCAAGCGGATATGACATTTGTGGGTAGAAAGTGTTGAATTTATGTGATTCAAATATTTTCCAAAGAAGATAAGAAAATAAGTAATTAATTCAATCAATCAATTAATTTGGCTTGCATATGGAAAATATGAGAGGATATTTTGGAAGGAAACTAATTAATTAGCTAATCAATTAATTAGTTAATGCATTTGTTATATGAAGAAATAAATGATTAGGCATGTAGAATCAATCAATCAAAGGAAAGATATGGAAACCAATATTACACCATCTATTTGTACTAAAATCAAATCATGAAATATGGAAAGATATTTGAGTAATCAGGAAATTGATTTTCTTAATCTCCAAGCAACCCTTCATTCTCTAGCCTATATAAATGAAGGAAGTTCATCATCATATGAATGTGAGAGAGCATCCACCATTATCCTCTTCTTTAGTAAACCCTAATTTTTGCAGTCAATCAATTAGGGGTTTTGAGCGTAAACAAGTCTTTGGATAAACTAATTATTCAATTTGTAATTATAGGTTAGTCTCTCCACTACTACCTATAATTTTGTAATCTCTCTTTTGTACTCTCTTTCTTTAGTGAAATAAAGAATAGTTGTTGGGTCCGTGGACGTAGGCGATCTAGCCGAACCACGTTAAATCTTTGTATTCTCTGCTCTTCTGTTTTTCTTTGTTTGGTGATTATTTTTCATTGAATTGGTGGTTGAGAATTAATCGACAAGCTAGATCCTTCTTTTGATTATTTCTACGCTTTAGTATTCCGCTACAGTTTTGGAGTTAGTGCAAATTAATTGAATTTCTGTACAATAGTTTGGTATCAAAGCTAGTTGTCTTGCTCTAGATTAGTTATCAATGGCAAATTCTTTTAGTAGTGGTATGAAAAATTATGGCATCACCAAATATGTTAGAAAAGGAGTTTTAGAGACATGGAAGGTGAAGACTAATGACAGTGTTCTTCAGCAACAACTTCATTCATTTAGAGAAAGAGATAAAAGTCAGAAGCACCTTGGAGGTAGAAACGATATGCATAGGTCTCATTTCATGAGTCCTAAAAGGGGTGCCTGCTATTATTGTAAGAAGAATGGGCATTTCATACGGGATTGTCTAGCTCTTAGAAAGAAGAGAGAGAAGAAGGAGAAATCTTCAGTACTGGCAGCAGTTAGATCAGATGCGGATAGAAGTGAAAGTAATACATCATTATTTTCAGCCAGTATTTCACCTTTAGAGCATACAAGTTGGGTGATTAATTCTAGAGCCTCTTGTCATATGACGCCAGATAGGAGCTGTTTTGTCAGTTACAAGAAAATTGATGGCGGAGCAGTTCATATGGGGAATGACACATCTTGTCATGTTGTGGGCGTTGGAAGTGTGAGGTTTAGGATGCATGATGGTGTTGTTAGGACTATCACGGATGTTAGACATGTTCTGATGCTGTGTAGAAGTTTGTTATCAGTTGGAGCTTTAAGTAGACTTGGTATGAGGATAATAATAGATGGAAAGAAATTGAGAGTGGCGAAGGGTTCCTTGGTTGTGATGAAAGGGGTGCGAGTTAATGATATTTATGTGCTTCATGGAGAGACGGTCTTAGAAGAGTCGGTAGTTTCAACTGATTCTAGTATTCCAGATTCTACTCAATTATGGCATCTTCATTTAGGTCATGTTTATGAGGAGAGTCTTGAAGTACTAAAGAAGCGTGGGTTGATTGATGGTGTTTGTCAGTTGAAGCCTAGCTCTTGTGGAGATTGTTCTTTTGGAAAAAAGAAGCATGTCACATTTGATGTTGGAAGACCTAGAGCTACAGAGTTTCTAGAGTATGTTCATTCTTATGTGCGAGGACCCACCCCAGTTGCATCTTTTGGTGGAGCCAGTTACTTCGTCTTATTTGTGGATGATTTCTCACGTAAGGTCTGGGTCTATTTCTTAAAGGCCAAAGACGAAATATTTGCCCAATTTTGTAAGTGGAAGACCTTGGTAGAGAAGCAGTCGAGGAAGCGTTTGAAGGTTCTCAAAGTTGGAAATAGTAGTTAATTTATGTCACAAGAATTCACTAACTATTGTAGGTCTGAGCATGTAGTTAGAGATTTTTCTATTTTTTGAGTCACATTGTTATGGAGTGGCGGAGATAAAGTGTTGGATATTATGGGAGAGAGCTATGAGCTTGAGAATGACTGCTGGTCTAAAAGAGGGATTTGGGCAGAAGCGATATCTATGGCAGTATTTCTCATCAACCATACACCTTCAATTGCCATAGATATGAAGATCCCAGAAGAGATATGGAAAAGAGAACCTGTTGATTATTCATTCCTTAAAGTGTTTGGTTGTTCGGCTTATTTAGAAGATGAGAGACATGATAAGTTGAAGCCTAGGGAAAGCAAGCACATTTTGTTAGGCTATAGAGAAGGAGTGAAGAGGTATATGTTATGGTGTAAAACAACTAGGAGAATTGTGACTCGCAGGTATGCGATATTTGATGAGAGGTATTTATTGAAGGTGGAGCCTCTATCAAGTGATGACATTGGGAGGACAGAAAATTGCCAAACACATTTGGAGTCATCAGATTGTTTCAATATTCGGAGAGATATTGGTATTCCGATGATACCATGGTTGATGAGAAGATTACAGAGGTTCAGACTCTAGCTGGAGCTCACTTGCTGGGAATGCCTTTTGGTTCAGTTGGCCCTATTTGTAAGCATATTTGTAGCGATGATTCTTCATCTTATGCTTTGAATGTTTTGGATCTTATTGGTGAGTCTACTGATGTTGACTTAGGAAAGTCTAGCAAAATTCTTGTGGAGGAGATTGAAGTAGATAATGTTGAGTATGTCCTCACTCAACTTGGGATGGAGAAGTTGAAGCATGTTGTTATGTCTCCATTGGTCTCTCAAAGATTTGTATCTACAATTTCATCTCCTACATCGGATATGTTGAAGAATTTTGGTATTTTCTCGTATGCATTATGTTTGCTGATGTGCATATTATCTTTCTTGTGCTTGGGAAAGATTTGGAAGCTTTGTTTGGACAATATTGCCCAAACTAGTTCACATTGAGCTTGTTGACGTAGACCCAACAATTTGTCGAGATGTGGTGATGCAGAGAGATTGTTATATTTGAATCAAGGTGGAGTGTTAAATTTATGCGATTCAAATATTTTCCAAAGAAGACAAGAAAATAATTAATTGATTCAATCAATCAATTAATTTGGCTTGCATATGGAAAGATTTGAAAGGATATTTTGGAAGGAAACTAATTAATTAGCCAATCAATTAATTAGTCAATGCATTTGTTATATGAAGAAATAAATGATTAGGCATGGAGAATCAATCAATCAAAGGAAAGATACGGAAACCAAGATTACGCCATCTATTTATACTAAAATCAAATCATGAAATTTGGAAAGATATTTGGGTAATCAAGAAATTGATTTTCTTAATCTCCAAGCAACCCTTCATTCCCAAGCCTATTTAAATGAAGGAAGTTCATCTTCATATGAATGTGAGAGCATCCACCATTATCCTCTTCTTCAGTAAACCCTAATTTCTACAGTCAATCAATTAGGGGTTTTGAGCATAAACAAGTCTTTGGATAAATTGATTATTCAATTTTTAATTATAGGTTAGTCTCTCCACTACTACCTATAATTTTGTAATCTCTCTTTTGTACTCTCTTTCTTTAGTGAAATAAAGAATAGTTGTTGCGCCCGTGGACGTAGGCGATTTAGCCGAACCACGTTAAATCATTGTGTTCTCTGCTCTTCTGTTTTTGTTTGTTTGGTG
The DNA here is from genome assembly GCA_030737815.1 of Allium fistulosum. Taxonomy (NCBI): domain Eukaryota; kingdom Viridiplantae; phylum Streptophyta; class Magnoliopsida; order Asparagales; family Amaryllidaceae; genus Allium; species Allium fistulosum. The sequence continues at coordinate 168,069,189 of CM060904.1, read as the reverse complement.
ATTATTTTTTATTGAATTGGTGGCTGATAATTAATCGACAAGCTAGATTCTTCTTTTGATTATTTCTGCGCTTTAGTATTCCGCTGCAGTTTTGGAGTTAGTGCAAATTAATTGAATTTCTGCACAACAGAAAGGAGGATGGTACACTTGAGGACAATAAAACTGGCCAGATGATGATGAAAACTGATATTCATGAAATAATTAATCCTAGTAGAGAAAGCAACAACAATTTTGTGAATTATAATCAAAATTAGATTTAATCGGTTTGACTAATACTCAAGATGAAGTAAAACAAAGTGCACACTTTAAACGCGCTTGCTTTGTTTATAGTAAAATTGCACATTTTAGGCTGTAAGCCTTAATCACGTGCAAACAAGATTCTCATATAGTTTTTTTCATGCCCTGTGAATTATCATACATGTGCAACATTGTTGTTTTATTTAATGATATTTTATTCACTATGTTCCCATAGAATGCGAGATTCAACCTATTATCTCATCCTATTAAGCATGCTTGATTTGCAGGCAAATAAAAATCTAAAATATATATGCAAATGACATTAAAAGTAAACTTCATTTCATTCTTGCTGATGTATATTAATTCATTAGAAAACCAATAATACATATAATTTAAGGTAGACATGATTAAAAGTATAAAGTAAAAAAATTCATGATATTGATTTACACCTAGAAAACCAAAACAAGAAGAAAATTACACTTTTCTTAAAGCTATTTTTTTATTGTCAACTTAAACATATTGGCAACAAAGTAGACAAGTAACAAAACAAACTGCTAAACTATCTTTACTCAAAATTTGCAATGCTCGGCATTAATGATCAAGTTTCAAACGACTAAAAAATCAATAACTCTTCTGAGAATGAATAAATGGGCCATAAGATAAGAATGAAGAATGGGATAGGCATATGCCAGTATGAATAGTTAGGCATAAGTGATTTTCTGCTAAGCAGTCACTTAATAGTTAAAAACTAAAACCCACAAATAACTAATTCAGTGTGCTAGTTAGTTATATAACCACTATGAATCAGGGGTTAAATTATAGGTTAAAAAACATTTTTGATCGAGAAAGCTGTTTAGAATTCACAATTAAGCAATGAGTTACTCCATTAACAAATGCACAGTCTAAAATCAATAAATAATATTTTAAGAGCAAGTGAACTCATGTATAAAATAAAACTATAAGTACTTACAAAATTAGTAAGGTGTCTTACAAAGCTCATTGATCCACCCGTGTGACTCGTCTTTAGCTTCTTGCGATTTGCAATGTTTCTTTCAACTTTAATCTATCATTAGTTAAACATTTCAATTTTGTTTGATAAATTAAACAAGACATAGAAATAACAACATAGAAAATTAAAAAGAAAGAATAGGAAACATAAGAAGACTTACTTTATTTTTAGGGTCGTTGTCCCAATAATTGACCATTTTTCTCCATTGTTCACTATCCACACGATCATCTCCACACACAAAACGTGATAGTGAGCCCACATGTGGAATGTAATATTTTTTTTAATTGGCTATATTATTCCTAATCCTTTTGGATAGTCTTTTTAGCAACATATATCGAATTGCAGGGATGTGGGGAATATCTTCAGCACGTCAATCAATAGTATCCTTGAGATGGAAAAAGAATGGGTTAACTGGGGGTATTCAGAATAACAAAACAGTTTTGCTAGTTATACTCCATGATCAAAAAACACTGCAACATAGAAATGGAAACTAGTTGTAGCAAAAATTGTAGAAGGATTGGAGCATCAAATTATTATTGTCTCCTACTAGTTGTACCTTTAGCTATAATTGGATTGTAAAGGTAGTTTTGTACTATTTAATGATATTCAGATAGTTTTAAGACAAGGTGCTTCACTTGAATTATCATATTTTCCATGACTTGCATTTACATTATGGTTGTTCTGCTCATCTATGACATGTTTTCTATATATATCAAAGAAGAAAGCTTTTATTATATATCTTCTTGTTCAATAGATATATTATTCAATAAATCATTTATTTGACATTAAGATCTTGACCAAAATAATGGATATATATAGGGAGGGAGGGAGAGAAAGAAAGAGAGAGATTGTTGAATATTAGCTAGACACTACTGGAAACACTATGAATCATTTTGGATTTCCGTAAAGGGCAATATTTGAGGTAGATGAACTTGGGACACAATCAAATCTTAGAATGAAAAATGTCAACTTGAAGCAACAAGAACTTACTTCATTTAAATCAGTGTTGCCTAAGACACTTGATAATAAAACTATTGCAGAGAATTAGTTTTTGGGTTCGAAAGCAGCAGGACAGTAAATTTCTTAAAATATCAGTGCTACAAAGAAAGAGAACAAGAAGCTCTACCAAAGGTGAAATCTCTATCTAAACCAAAAATAAAACAAGGCTCGTGAATTTCTGATTAGTAGCCATTGTGATTATGACTTATGTAATTAATTCTTTTTGGTGCATGAAACATATGTATATCTACCTCTTTATATAGAAACTGAGCCCTTTGGCCACATCATGTGATATCCAAGTTGCCTATTAAAATAATTAATGCATAAGACTCTGAAAAGATAATAATTTAAGATAATCCATTAAGGAGGAATATATATAAATGTAGAGTATTTGTAAATTTTCGGATATATGAACATATTCAAGAACACACGGTAAAAGCATCGCCTTGTTTGTTGTTGCCACTTGCCATGCAATTTGGTTAAAATAATATGCATCTTGATTTAATGTACTTACAATAAATGAAGAGTTGTCAACCAATGGTGACAAACACCCTCAATTAAATGGCTAACTTGAATCAACAATTTTTATACCTTGGTTAATAACTTAGTATGCATTGCAATATATATATATATATATATATATATATAATAATCAGTGCAGATAGCTAGAAAATGAGATTACAAGAATTTATGAATATGACAACAGGCATGCAAGAAAATTGAATTCATTAGGCCACTTTAAGTTTTTCTCCTTTACTTTATAATATTTCAGAAGTCGATTCCATCCATGCTTATCTCATTAGTTCATACAGTGGTAACCATTATTCAATTCTAAAAATCAGACAGTCATACTTGTGAAATGGTCTTAATAACAAATATCAAGGATTTTTGTAGCCTACATCTATCGTACCATGGAATACTCACAACTATTTAACAAACGTCATCCCATAATAGTACAATGTAATTTTTATTTAACAATATTAATTTTTACAACCATTGACCATTATCCAAATATTTCCTAGTTCGCATTTAGCGCAAATATTCAATATAGTTTATTGGCACAATTTAACCAATCATGATCAATAATCTTCAACGAAATGGATAGACTCATATGTATTTAGTGATATACTAGTTAGATATATTACTAGACTAGCCTACATTTGTAGTGCTATGTTATGTGCCGTGGGGTAGCAAAAGTGAATATATATAAACATTCAATATTGATCACTATCAAATCATTTGCAAGACTTAAGACTATGCAAGTGATATGTGTGTGTGATGAACTATTACCGAGGAAACATATTATCAAACATAAGAACTGAAAAATAAGACAGTAGTTTCTTGCCAAGCTAAGGTTAACATTATATTCTAATATATATTTTAATGCTAATATTTATATTTTAGTTTAAGAGATTTTCCATACAGATATGATTTTCCAAATTTTCTCCATTTTTGGTTCATCGTGTGATCGTCAGTCCGTAGCCGATAAAGGAAGAAGATGGTAGTTTCTTGCCAAGCTACCTAGGTACCTTGATAACTTAGCATCCTTTGGAACAATGCATAACCCATCTTTAGTGAACTCTATGGTTTCTTTGCCTGACTTACCCCATTTGGGTTTGTCAAAGCCACGTCCATGTCTTCTTAGCGATCCTGAAACTAGTAATTGATATAAAAACTCATGAGAAATATTTTCAATATTTTCATTTATCTTCTAGAAGATGGTATAAAATAATCAATCTTTTTCTTGGTAGTTCTTATTATGAGTTTTTTAAAAATGGAAATATAAATAAACCAATAGTTCACTTTATTTATAGTGTAGACAAAATATAGACAATATATCAAAAATACATCACATTGAAAAATTTAAAAAGGTTATCATTCATTTTAGCAAAAATTAGATACCTCTCCTTAACAATAAGCTAGAAAGATGATTAAATTTAGCTTAATTATAACAAAGTTTTGACTGCCTTCCATTTTATGTTCTGAATCATGCGTATAAATTTACATGATGTATTTATATTTGTATGATCATAATTTTGACCAATACCACATTTGTGTTTTGCAATTATTTATGGGGAGGTAATTAGCATTTTATTACTATACAGTTAGACTAATATATTTTTTCAAAAGAAAACACATTGCTATTGTAACATAAATAAATGAAAGCATTCAAGAACAATATTGAAAGCTAACTGGACGTAATCAGTATGCTACTTAGCTTTCCTAGCATGAATTTAACACAAGAACAACCCAATGGATTTATATAATTACTAGATTAAACTTAATATAATAGCTCATGAAGCATATACCGTTATTTTCAAAGTCATCATTGTCCAACAAGTCATTATCCGAATGATTCTCATGGTTGGGATCTAATTTTCCAGAGCTACACATCTAAAACAATTTAACAGTTAACACTAATCCTGTCGATCAATTCAAAATACAATGATGGATCATGTGCTTCAAATAATGGATATCACTCAATAAAAATCAAGTTATGTTCAAGTTTTAAACATAACTAAACTAATTTAAAACAACAAGTGTAAACTAAGTTTAAAAAGTGACTATGAACTAAGTTCGAAGCATTTTGTGAAAACTAATATTCAATCTGTCAATGTAAATTAAGTTTTAAACAAGGATCATTCAACGTAAATTAAACATTATACATTTAGATTTAAACATGTCTAAGTAAATGTGACACTTCAAAATATGTTCACTCAATGTTATTGATTTTCTTACAATAAATATTAAACATTATAATTCTTCAAAATCTAAATTGGTATATGACAGGTAAAATATAGGGAACTCAACTACCTCATGTAGATTACTACACCACAAATGACTATGGAAAATGTACAAATGAAAAGCAGCAGTCACATTTAATTTAAGTTTAGTCCAATGAAGAAAAAAGAAAAATTATCATAATTTAAAATAAAACTCTAGAAAATATAACATAACATAAAAAAGAACTATGGAAATTTAACAACATAACATAAAAAAGAACTATGGAAATTTAACATAAGTTTACTTAGAATTTTAGAACTAAATTTCATCACCACTGTCAGTGTCATCATCATCTTCATTAAGGTCATCCTCTTTAGGTATGGTATCACCTACTTTATGCAATGATAAAATTTTGTTAGCATATATGCCATGAACGTCGGTTCTTATCTACAGTTCTTGATTGTCTAAATTAGGATCATCCAGGTTAAGTGTTGTATAGTAATCATCTATGTCGAGTCCATCACTGTCATCCATTACATCATAAAAATCTCTCGCTTTGTTTTAACTACAACACTCCAATCCGACTCTTTTGGATCAGCAACATAAAACGCTTGAATTGCTTGTGAAGCCAATATAAATTTATCATTATTTTGTGCCAGTCGGTTGAAATTCACTAGACTGAAACCATATTGATCGTTTTTCTTTCCAGAATTGTTCACCCAATCACACTCAAACAAAACTATTTTACAAGCTTGATCATCACTTTCCCCTGGAAATCTATAATCAAGCTCATAAATATTCTTTAAAGCACCATAATAGTCGACATTACCTATAATAGGATTACAGTCTCTCGCACTTGAATAACTTGATGTTTCAGCATTCACAAAGACACCACAATTTTGATTTTTGTATCTTTCATCAACCAAATTAGTTCTAAACCTATACGGTTATACCCACTGATAACATATTTTTTATAACGCTTCACAATCCTACTTGGACCATTTGCTAATCGAATTAAATCTTTAGATATTGATAAGTCACCAGCATCACGAAGTTTATTTACCTAGTAAAATATAATAAAAACGTATTATCTTATTTTACATGAAACTAAAAAAGAATAAATGACATGATTGCATTTTAATAGTCTAGCGTATGCAAAAATGATAGATACATGAATTCTAAACCAAGTAGGAAATTCTTTGTTTCTCAAACCCTCTACTTCTCGAATTGTTTTTCGTCCATGAATTTTTTGTAGCTCTCCCAATATTTTACTATCATAAAACAAGTTAAATTAGTTAAAAAATATAATTCAAGTCATAAATTAATTCATATAGTTAGAAAGTATTTTAATAATTAAATAATATCTTACTCTAAATAAGGTGCTACTTCACTGCAGTTGAATAAGACACAAGAGTGACATTGTTTCCAATTTTTTCTTCTAAATCAATCTCTGTACATTTTTTCTAAATGATGACCGGGGCTTGCGAATATTGATAAGCCCACGATAACATCACGAGGTAAAGAAGTATCGACATTGCGACCACATCGATTATATCGGTTCTCAACACCTACTAAGTACATTGAACAAAACGATACACATTCTTCTGCAAGGTATCCTACTGCAATACATCCTTCTGGATAACCCTTGTTTCAAACATATCTTTTTAACGTTTGCAAATACCTATAAACAAAAATACCTATAAAAATATATACTTAAATAATAAATGCGTAATTTAAAATCAATAATGAAGAAATATGGTTTGCCTTTCAATTGGATACATCCAACGATATTGAACTGGCCCTGCAATTGCTGCTTCATTGGCTAGATGGATGATTAAGTGGATGGATATGGTAAAGAATGAAGGTGGAAACATTTTCTCCATCATACATAAGGTCAATACAATCCTATATTTCAATTTCTTGAGTGATGCAATATGTTGCTTTTTACTACATAATTATCGAAAAATTGAACATAGTTCAAGCAATACAAGTGTGATAGGTTTAGGCAAAACTTGACGAATTGCAAGAGGAAGTAAATGTTGCATAATTACATGGTGATCATGGCTTTTTAAACCACGTATCCTTTTTTCTTTTACATCTACACATCGAGCAGTGTTAGTTGAATATCCATCGGAAACAGTTACATTTGAAAATACTTTAGAGAACAACATTTTTTTTTCATTGGTCATAGAGAAAATTGAAGGTGGCATATATGTCTAATTTCCCTTACGAATAGGTTGAAGTGCTTTTCTTATTCTCAAACATTCAAGATCAGCTCGAGCTTCAAGTCCATCTTTTCCTTTTTTTGAAGTGCCAAGTAATGTCCCCAAAATATTTTCACTAACATTTTTTTCAAGATGCATCACATCACTGTTGTGACATAATAAAAGATGTTGCCATTATGGTAAAGTAAAAAATATGCTTTTCTTTTTCCATGGTCCTGTAACTTTAGGTTCTCTAATGACATTTGAATTCTTACGCTTTCTTTGCCCAGTATTAGGTTCAACTGTTGGCAATTTACCAAATGTGAATCTTAAATTTGATAGTTGTCTTAAACACTCCAATTCGGTTAATGGTTTAGGTGGAAGATCATTCTCATGCTTTCCATTGAATGAGTCAGCATCATATCGAAACCTATGTTTAATAGGTAAGAACCTAAGACTGCCCAAAAAAACCTTGTTTCCTACTATTAGGTAAGCGTATTGAATATGTTTGATGATTGTAATGTGGACATGTAAGCTTTCCTGATGTACTCCATCCCGATAAGTTTGCATATGCAGGTAAGTCATTTATAGTCCAAAGAATAGTTGGCCTCATATTGAATGTTTGATTAGTGAAAACATCATAAGTATTAACACCAACTTCCCACAACTCTTTTAAATCCTCAACTAATGGTTGCAAATACACATCAATATCTATTTTTAATGGTTCAACTCTTTTAACTCCTCAACTAATAGTTGCAAGAGGAAGTAACTATTATACAACTATTTGATTTCATCTTCACGTCCACCCTTCTTCTATTTTTAATGGTTCTATTAAATCAATGGAAGTGGATGTCAATATTTCTATTTTGTTTTATTTTTGTCTTGGTTTACTTTTTTGGGCAGATGAGGTGCTTGAGTATGTGGGGTTGCAATTAGTTCTGATGTTTACATTTCTATAGTAAACTAATACCGTTGCAACATATCAAATGTTCGGTGAAGAGAAAGCTATACAAAGCAATATATATATATATATATTTATCATATATATATATATATATATCAAAAATATTTTGTTATAATCTAAGCTCCTTTTCACCCTGTTTACTTTCATCATACAATTCAACTAAACTTCTATATTATCTTCAAATCTGCATAATAGAAGTTCAGTTAGGAAGAAAGAATCATTGATGACCATAAAAGTTGGAGCAACTAAAGTTGGGTGTAGCGGAGGGCTGAGCTATCTGTCTTATAGTTATTTACAAAAATTTGTACAGGTTGAGAAAAAGTGAATAATGGGAAAAGTGATGATGCAACGACCAAGTTTGACCCTAAAGTTCAAATTCAGTTGAGTTGATGGCTAAAGGCACCATACTCCAATTCCCACAGCTTTATATTTGAGTTTACAATTAGAGATTAATAAGCATCAATGAAACATTTCTGCTTTAGGTAATGCTATTAATGTGCAGGTCTTTTTTTCTTATCGTTTACATCATAAGTATTTCTATTCACTCTTTTGACACTCTTCGTGTTTCTTCAAATTCTAAATCATACTGAATAGCTTTGGTGAAATTGTTAATTGACTTTCGGTTCCTTCCTATTAATGCACAATGGAGCTCGCAAATGCATTTCAAGGTCAAAATACCGTGATTTGCTTCATCAGTAGGTGGTAATTCTATAAACTTTGTTTCTTATTTAACACTGTTTCCATAAAAAGGTATAGTTCTCTTCGTTTTTTACTTAATTTTCGTGTTTATGCTTTCCTATATAGATAAAGCATGTAATTTTATTGTTGTTTTGCAATTTGAAGTATAAGTAATCCCTATTATCTGACGTTTGAATTTAATGTAGTTTTTGTACGTTTCTTCTTCTTTTGTTATGTTTATAAGACAAATACCACTTTTTTTGTGTTCCCTATTTTCACATCGTTCTTTCTCTTTGCATCAAAGTATCTATTTTTATGTTTTTGTTGACATTATTTTCCTTTAGTAAAAATAGAGATTTAATGTGCAATTTTGAAATTTACACATCATGGATGTTGCTGCCAGTTCAAAGAGGATGTTATAAACTTATCAATCTTTATTTTTATTTATTTCCATCAACAAACATAAAAGTATAAACACACATTTTTCCTGCACAAATTTGAAAAGAGTGATATCTATCCTCCTTAACAAAAAGCTTATCTATTCTTGAATATAAAAAATGTGGTTTTTATGTGAGGAGAAGCTCTATATAATTGTATTTCATCATCTCACTTAAGCACAATATTTTGATAGGTTTCTCACGACTAAAGAAACTCATGTAATAACGATCTAAAATAAGTTTTCATGTACAGTATTTGATTTACACATTGTTATAATATTATATCATTTACTACTAAACTTGGTTTAGTTTTAGTAGCATGCATTAGGTATACGGTTTCTTTAGATGCAAGCTGCATTAGTGTTGCATGATATTTATGCAAGTTGTATTTTGTTGAACATATAATGATCTCAAATTTTAAAATTAAGCTATATTAAGAATATTCTTTTAAAAAGGGTGAGTTAAAAGGGGGTGAGACTACGATGGATCTTACATCCAGGCCTACGCAAGTAGGTTTTTAAAAGAACATCCATTTAAGGAATAACATTAGTCAAATTAAGTTTCAATGGATTAGCTGGATACCAAATATATCGTATCCTTATCAGAACTATGATGACAGTAAAAACATATCATGGTTTCTATATTTTTGAATGTAGGATCTTTTGATGGTGATACAGTTTTCCCATGGTGACAGATGCAGATGTCTCATATCATACTGAACGTCGATTTCTAAGGGACTGGAGGTTCAAACCCATCCAGAATTCATTTATTCTCATCTAAAAAATATTCAAAGTATTATTATAATTTGAATCATGTTTATTTCAGATAAATGATGGTTTTGAAAAGCATTTGGCCAAACACTAGCAATGCAAAGCATTTTAGTAAACGATAAGTTGATAAAAAAATCGAGAATTAGAATGCTTACTTTCATTAACATAATTATTATACAAAAGACCAGTCACCATTATTGTAAACATCATGCATTCTTAGTTTTTCTGGGAACCAAAATATACCTATATTATGCAAAATTCATCCATCAATCAAAATGTGTTGTATTTGCTTTGGGATTTGATTTGAATTAAATGACTGTATAGCAACATGTTTTCAAAACTACAAGTCTTTGATCTAAAACATTAGTTAAACCATTGTTTATGAAATATATGACTAAAATTATTTGCATTATTTAGGCATGTGCTGAACTTAACATAGCCCAGATATGGCAATTTCCAAACCTAGATTAATGGATTTTTGACAAAATTTTAGTCGAATATTTACTCAAATGATGATAAGCTGACCGGGTTTCAAAAATTCAGTTGGTGAGAGTGTTAGAAGTAAAACATGGACATGACCTATACAATGTCATTAGCAGAGACTAAGTAGTTATTACAATTTTGTAAAGATTTACCAACTTACAATGATGTCCATAATACTATAATTTTCATTCTCTACATTTACAATGTGTAGTATATTTAACATAATATGTTATAATAACTATTTTTCTACATTTACATTAATTTTTCATATATTTATATGGGTATGTCTATGATAGTGTTGTCACGGATTATCAAACGAATACTAAAGACAACACAACTATTTATGTGTGTTTGACGAAAGAGCCAATGGTCATGCTCAAATGGTTCCCCTCAACCTTGCATGACCTGCTCTTTGTGAAGTTTATTTATAAAATAGTACACATTTTTCCCAAAGTTACAAACATACCATACCTCCATGCATATCGAGCTTTCCCACTTCATCTTATTATAATCATAAATTTGATAAACTGCTTTTAAAATAAATCGAGTACAACAATTGCTGCAATGAGTATATAGTATAGTATAGAGCCAATTACCACTATCCACTGTTTTTATTGAATCAAAAATTCATGAACTTTTCATGGTTGATGATGCCTGTTTCTTTAATTTTTTGACTGAAAATCACATTAGCAATGTAGAGTATCATAAACTAAACAAACAAAACTTCGCATCCATGCCATCGGCACGGGCAACATACTAGTACTTTCAAATACAATAAAACTATACAAGCATGAAATCATTACAAGTTGATTTATAAAACTAAACTTATGTCTATTGAGTTAATGCGTACTTTACAAAACTAAGTTTACGTTAATGAATGATAATTTATCTATTTGTGCAGTGCAGATTAGTTCAAGTAGCATTGGCTAATCACTTTAATCTATTATTCATCAAACATGAGCAGAGCCTTCAAAGACACGATATGACATGGATATTTAAATGATTTTGTGGGTTACATGACACTTCTTTCTCATCTTATCTATAAGATACTCGATTTCAATATTTGAGTTTAATGCGTTGTGTGCACTAATTAGTTTATTCTATTTTCAAAAATAAGAGATTAAAATAATACTAATAATAGACAGTGTTTGCACAAAAAATGGACAAACACCTCAAAGTCGTATGATTTAATTGATTTTATGTTGTTCTCGGTGATTTGGATGAATTATGCAAATATATGAAAAGCTGGGACTAAACTGTAAAAGACACGCAGATTTATAGTGGTTCAGCCAGAATGTGCCTACGTCCACTTTATATATTATTTCTCCTTTCTTGTTCAGATTACAAGTACAAAGCTTTGATACAAGTAAATGAAAGTTGTTTGAAAGTTCTATCCGTGCTTGAGCTCTCAAACCTGTCCCCATTGCTGTACCCCTGCCCCTCTATTTATAGAGTGAGGCTGGGGCAGGGGTCTTGGATGTACATAGCTGCTGGTGGGCCTGGGCTGATGCAATCTGGCCTGGCAAAGTCGGTCCAGAATACCTTGGTTCGGTAGTACTGTGGTCCGGTGATAGTTGGTTTGGAGTTTGATTCGGTGATAGGTGAGTGGCTTTGGTTCGGCTGTGCTACTTTGGGCCTGGTTCGGTAGAATGTTGGTTCGATGGCGAGGTGGTCCGGTGGTGCTTGATTCGGTAGTTCGTTCCTTGCTTTGGTTCGGTACTGAATGGTTCGGTACTGAATGGTTCGGTGGCTGTCTCCTCGTGTTGGTCCGGTACCGAATGGTTTGGTGGCTACTTCCTTGTGTTGGCTCGGTACCGAATGGTTCGGTGTCTACTTCCTTGTGTTGGCTCGGTACCGAATGGTTCGGTGTCTACTTCCTCATTCTGATTCGGTGGTGGTATAAACGTACCCAACATTTGCCCCCCAAAGTAGGGCATATGCCAGCATATGTCGTGCTTTGTTCATGTTTGGTCGACCATATTCGGCCTGAGAACCGAACCGGCTGGTCCGGCTATCCAACCTTCCTCTATAAGTAGGAGCCATATGCTTTCGTCATTCCTTACCGAACGAGATAGCCGAGTTAAATTCTGAACTGCCGAATTAGTTCTTGTGCCGAACCAATCTTAGCTGCCGGACCAGGTAAGCTCTCTTCTGTCGAACGACTTTTTAAGGTTAAATTTCTTTGTTTTACCGAATGAACCTAAAGACTTTTAATACCGAATGGACATGAAAACTTTCAATACCGAATGGCCTTGATACCGAATGAATCGTGAAATCATGAATTTGACACCGAATGATCGTGAAAAACTTTCAGCACCGAATGAACCTGATATCCGATGAGCCTGATACCGAATGAACTTGAAAACTTTTTGTACCGAATGGACTTGAGAACTTTCAGTACCGAATGAGTTTATGTTTCGAACCACAAGTTAAACTCCAAACGTTATACACTTGCTTGTTTTATATTTCTACATCCTTCATTCTAACAACGTGCTTTTCTGTGTTTGCAGATAAATGTCTCACAGAGTGGAAACCCGATTAGAAAAGAAGAGATCTACGGACAGAAGAGGATCTCCCGTCGTGCCCCCAGTTCAGCCGAATCCAGAACGACATGGGCCCACCCCGAGATCGCTAGTGGACGGGTACGGTCCCCAGGAGCTTCTGAACTCACCTCCTGATTGCTTCCCTAGCTCCCTCAAAGACGAGTAGCTTAATGTCATTTCTCGCTCTTTCGGGATTGACAGAGCGCGTATGCTGTTTCCAGGGGAAGGAGTGATGCCACATAATCCCCCCGAAGGATATTTCGCTTACAGCAGGTATCACTGTATGTGTGGTGCCATCCCGCCTCTCAATGCCTGGATAGTCAGCTTTGTCACATATCTGAAGGTGGCTCCATTCCAGCTTCAGCCTAACTCCTACGCCATTCTGGTGAGCCTTTTTGTTATCTTCCAGAGGAGATACGGGCATCCTCCTTCCAACCGGGAGATCCGGTATTTGTACAATTTGAGGGGCTATAAGAAGGGGTCTCCATACATTAGCTTGGAATCAGCTGTATCTTTCAAGCCGGTCCTGGACTTATACTCGAAGTTCAGCATGTTTAAGAAGGAATGGTTTTTTATCAAGGAAGACTCTATTTCCATCCGTCGCTTCACTTCTGGCTGTACGTCCTAAGCTTATTTATAATTTCCGTTCTGACTGTAATACCTCTTCTTATGTGTTTTTGTTTCTTGCTAGCGACAGGTGGCTTTGCGGTCGTAGAGAGTGACCGCCTGGTTCAGATGGCTGTGGAGATAGAAGCCATCACGGGAAGGGATAGGTCGGCCTCTTATTTGATTAGGAACGCTACACTTCTATGGCACAACCTGATCCTACCACATCAGTCTGTGGTCAAGCAGAGAGACACGGCGGAGGAGAGGGCTGCCAAAGCCACAGGAGGGGCCACGGCGAAGAGCGGCAAAAGGAGACCCTTCTTGGTGCATCCAGTCGCCGGAGGGAAGAAACTCAGGAAGTCTGATGGACCCTCTCCTAGCACACATCCAGATGTTCAGGAGGAGGATAAAGTGGAGGGGGAAAAAGGCGAGGATGAAGGAGGTGAGGCGGAGAGCGGAAGCGGTGGAGAAGGTGATGGTGATCGTCATGGCGATGACGGTGGCAAAGGACAGGGTGGTGATGGTACCGGGGCTTTGTCTTCTGGGCAAGTAGGCGAGATGCAAGAGTGGACGAATGACGCTTTCCGCCAAGCCTTCGAAGGTTTGGAGGAAACGGAGAAGTCCAAGAAAGCTGATAAGGTTGGGACCGGCGTCGATTTATCTTCCGAGAGTGCTTCTACTGAGGCAACTTCTGCGGTTCAAGGTGAATTTCTCTCTATTCTTTTTAATTCTTGAATGATGGCTCAATGCATGCTGGTGACACTTGATTTTTACTCCAGGAGTGGGCAAAACGGCCAAGACCTCAGATCTTCGGCACAGGCTTGAACAATACAAACTCCTCAAAGCTTCCGCCAAGCCGAAGCCTCCTACTAACCGTCCTGGAGACGTAGTCGGCTATCGTCCTCTTCTTGAAGTTATTGAAGAAGATATACAAAAGAGGAAGAGGAGTCGGTCTACGTTTGGATCTCTTTCTGGTCCTTCGGCCCCACTCCAGCCTATTCATGATATTGAGGAGGAGGACACCGAGCTTATACCTTCCTCACATCCGTCTGAGAATCCAACCTTAACCCTGATAGATCACCCTGGCTTGGTTCGTAACCCGTTTGCGGGTCATCCTGACCTAGACCTGGCCACTCATGACATCTCCTTCGATGAGGTTACTGGTGAGCATCTTCTCCCTTGCAATCCTATGGTACGGGTGCTTGACGAAGCTAAGTCCCTGGACCTTGATCTGCTTACTACCCGGGTCGTAACTCTGGGGGATGAGGCTAAGGCAAATATTGACCGGGTTGCTGAGGAGACCAGGAAATTGATGGGGCACCATGCCCGACTGGTCAAGGCTGGGGAAGAGATAGGAAGCGCCAACATTCGGCTACGGTTGATGGTTTCCGACCAGGCTAAACAACTCGCCGACCAAGCCATCCAAATCTCCCAGCATGAGGCCACATCCAGACAATTGAGGAAGACTATTGAAGAGGCCAGTAGGGCGGAGTAGCGGAGGATGGAGGCCGTCTGTAAGGAGCGGATTGACATGACCATTGCCACGGTGGATGAGGTTCGGAAAGCGGACCTCGAGCGGGTAGAGGAACTATCGGGGAGACTTGAGGCCGCGGAGCTTGCTCAGGCCCAGTCGAAGGAGGAGATGGAGGCGATGAGGAGGTCCCTTCAGGCTGACCGTTCACGGTATCGATCGGAGAGGGATGCTGTTGTTGCAAAGATGCGGGCTTCTGAGGTCCGAATGAGGGAGTTTGAGGAGAACGAGGGGATGATGGATGGGATGCTCCAGGATATGTACTTCCTTACTTGGAGGCAGGGTAACTTGTCCTGGATGGATGATTACCCCCGGGTTATGGCTAGGATCTACCTCAGGGCTCTAGAGGAGGCTAAGGCTGAGGTGGATAAGGAGGGTGGTGTGGCCTTCAGGATGGATATGGTTACCGCCCAGTTTACCAAGGAGGAGAAGGTGGCGGTGAAGGAGGGCATGCGGTTGCTTGCAGCTGAGGAGGCAGGTGTGCAAGTTGAGGATGATGATCAAGATGATCAAGGAGCAGATGCTGGTAAGTCTTCCTTTCTAGTCTTTCCGTTAACTTGGTTGCTTATCACTAATGAATTCTTTCTTTGACCAGAAAGGTGGGAAACATGACAAGGATAAAACTCCGACGCAGCCGGCTCCTTGATTGGACCTGGATATCTTTTCGTGGACTTGACATTGTTGTATATGTTAGTCTCAAAACAGTAACGTAACTCTTAGGTTGTAATTATGCTACTTGTAATTAAATTGTGTTTGACGTCAAGTTCTTGTTTAAAACATAATTTCATGACTTGCAATGTTAGCGTGATGTGTGAATAAATTATAGTCACGTGTTTACACATGAAAGAAGGAAATACCGCCCTTTATATTTTGCTTGTAGATGGCAGCGTTGAATGTCTTGTGTGACCGAGTATGGAATGCAGTCCAGTGTCTCGTTGCGAGTACCCGCTTCCATTAGCGAATGTCCCTTATTCTGTGTCCTGTACTTCAGGGATTGTTACAGAGGATAGGAGAAAAGTTTCTTAAATAAAATTGAAATATGTGAAATAGTAAAACTTCCAATTACGGAAGGCCTTCGATGTGCTTAAGTTCGTGGCAAACGGGCTTTCTAGTCACTTTCCCTAGCTGTGGGTCTTGGAGACATTTGTCACCCATCTTACGCCTCCGCGGGGAGTTAATTCTTTTTTACCACAGCCGCACTTAAGACACATCGGAGCCGAGATCGCGCACAGTAACTACCCGGGCCATTATGGACCGTAATCGTGGGTATTATTCGATTTACTGTGGCCGGCTAGCGTGGGTGCCGATCGTCAACCGTGAACTACCCCTGGATGGCCACACCTTATATTAGGGCTTATAGTTGGTTCACAGTTGTCGGCGAGCCGAACGCCGTAATGAGCTGCCTCGGCTATAGTCGGCCTTCTCGGTGGCTTATAATCGGCTCATTACAGTTGGCTTTAAGGGCCGTCGCGAGCAATGAGTTAACCCGCAGCAGAGGGATGCCGGAGAAAAAGTGTCTCATTGGCGAGGGCATAGATTCGCATAGTACCTGTTAGGTCTTGTCCAGGTGAAGTTGCGCTGTGGAGTGCCTTGAATGGAAATGCTGTATGCACAGGATTTTGTTCAACAGAAAAGGATAAAATTAACAAGCAGCCAAGATATAAAGGTACAAGTTAAAAAAGAGAAGATTTTTTAAAGTGGTTCGGCACGGAAATGCCTACGTCCACTGATTCTCTTTGTTAATTTACTTCATATGGGCAGTACAAGTTAAGAAAAGTATCGACGGAGGTGTTGGATGTTCCATGCCCTTTGGAACACCTCTTCGTCCACTATTGACAAAATATAAGCTCCGTTGTGGAGATCTTTATGAATTACATATGGTCCGTCCCAGATTGGATCTAGTGCTCCGGGGTGAGGGAAGATTCGCTTGAGGACAAGATCCCCTTCTTGTAAGGTACGATGCTTGACTTTGGAGTTGTATTGTGCTGCCACTTTTTGCTTGTGGGCAGCTGCTTTGAGGGCTGCATCATTTCTTCTCTCCTCAATTAGATCCAAAGACATGTGAAGGAGTTCTTCGTTCTCTTCTGGGTTATAGTGGATCCTACGGTGGGAAGGCATGATGGTTTCAACTGGGAGCATAGCTTCCGATCCGTATGCCAAAGAGAAAGGAGTATGCCCCGTCGACGTTCTGAAAGATGTGCGATAGGCCCACAGTGCCGTAGGGAGTTCATCCACCCAAGCGCCCTTTGACTTTTCGAGTTTCTTTTTGATCAGAGTTTTCAGGATTTTGTTGATGGCTTCGACTTGTCCGTTTGCCTGGGGATAAGCTACGGATGAGAAGCTTTTGTGAATTCCGTGCTCTTGGCACCAGCTGGCGAACTCCTCGCTGTCAATTTGAAGTCCATTGTCTGATATAATTTTTAATGGCACTCCGTACCTGCATAGAACATTTTTGATCAAGAAGTTAATAACTTTCGCTGAAGATACTTTTTTCAGGGGTTCTGCTTCCACCCATTTGGTGAAATAGTCGACTGCCACTATAGCATATTTGGCCCCGCCTCGGCCCATTGGTAGTTCGCCGATCAAGTCAATTCCCCATACTGCAAAGGGCCAAGGGTTGGTCATTTGAGTAATCTCAGTTGTTGGCAGCCGTGGAATTTTAGCAAACTTCTGGCATCTGTCACATTTTCTGATGAAATCTAAGGCGTCCTTGCTTAAGGTGGGCCAGAAATATCCATATCGGAGTATCTTTTTTGCCAAAGTTTGCCCTCCGGTGTGATCTTCGCAGCTTCCTTGATGAATGTTGGACAAGATTTCCTTGGCTTCCCTTCCAGCGACACACCTTAATAAGGGGTTGGAGAAGTCAATGCATGTTCGCCACTTCCCATTAGCCTTCTTTACCAGCACCGGGTTGGCGATCCACTCTGGGTAGATGGCCTCTCGTATGAAGTCATTGGCAAGTAGATTCTTTACTTCTTCGTCGAGGGCTGCTGATCGTTCTGCCCCCATACTTCTCTTTCTTTGTTTTACGGGTACCTTGGTAGGATCAATGTTTAGTACGTGGCATGCTATGTCAGGGGAGATTTCGGTCATGTCAGCATGTGACCATGCGAATACATCCAAGCTGTGGCAGAGAAAGTCAATGAGTTGCTCCTTCAACTCAGCTTTTAGTTGGGACCCGATTTTCAACAGTCTACTCGAGTCATGCTTGTCTACAGATATAAATTCCATAGCCTCTACAGGCTCGGCGGTGGCCTCCTCCTCTTTGTCCCTAGGGTCTAATTCATTGAAAGGGTCGCTGGTATATCGAAGAGGAGGGGCTTTCTTTAGTTGCTATGCTTCCAAACTTTTTGTGCAGAGGGCAACCTCTACACTCTTCCCTTTATCCTTCCTATGGTTGTTGCGAAGTTCAGTTACATAGCAGTCTCGAGCAACGTCCTGGTCTCCCTCTACTTCCCCTACCCCATTGTCCGTCGGAAATTTCATCTTTAGGCACCATGGGGCCAGGACAATTTGGAAGTCAGACAAGGCTGGCCTTCCTAAGAAAGCGTTGTAGGCCGAGTGGTTTTCTATCAGCACAAATGTCTGTTTCCGCACAACGGAGCGAGGATGACTTCTAATTTCGACAAAGAGGTCCAGTTGCCCGAGGGGCATCTTCGCATCTCCAGTGAAACCGTGTAGTGGTTTATTGCAGGGAGAAACATCCTTCATTGAAAGTTTCATTTTTTCGAACGCATGCTTGAATAGGATATTTACCGAGCTTCCAGTGTCTACTAGAATCGGAAAACTTCGGCTGGACCGAGCCGGGCAGAGATAACCATGGGATCCATGTGAGGGTATTGCCTTCCTTCTAGGTCACGCCTACCGAATGTGATGTCATCATTCTCTTTCCTCTTTGGGTGGCGCTCTTCTATAACAGAATTAACACAGTCGTCATTGTTTCTAAGCGACTTTCCATATCTTTCCATCTCTGCCCAGCTTCTGTCGGCGATGTGCGGTCCTCCCGAGATGGTATGGACCACTATCTTCTCTTGACTAGAGCCGCTAGTGTTGCGATTTCCTCTGCCTATCTCTGGTGAGGGTAGCCTTGGGTTCTCACTGGCAGGAGCTGGAGCCCTGTTCTGACCTCTTACATAGCGTTCCAGTCTTTTCCTTCTGATGTGTTCTTCAATCAAGTCCCGGAGATGATGGCATTCATTGGTATCATGCCCATGAGATTCGTGGAAGCGACAGAACTTTTCAGACTTCTGTGCGTTATCTGATTCCTTCTTGTATGGTGGGCGTTTGTATCTAACTTCGTCTTGGGTGGCAAGGAAGATGTTTTCAATGGTTTCGTTCAAAGAGTGTAAGTGTCGAATCTTGGTCCTGGCCGATATAGGCGCTTTTCTCCCTTCTTGCCCCCAGCGTTGTCTCTAGAATCATTTCTTCGAACGTCCTTCGCTGCAGCGGGCGTGTTGCCGTGAGCTGCCTTATTTTGTTGCCCTGACTGCCCCTCAGTGGAAGCATCTTCAAGCCTCATATACTTCCCGGCTTCATGGAAGAAATCGAGTAAAGTAGCTGGTTTTTGTTTTGTCAACCTTCTAGCAAATTTAGTATCCGGATGTACACCACTACAGAGGGCCATTAGGATAAGCTTCTCATCGGCATCTTGGACTGCGGCCGCTGCGGCATTGAATCGGGTTAGGTATTGCTGCAGTTTCTCTCCAGGTTTCTGTTTGATACTGGATAAGGAATAAGCGTCCTTGGGTTGTTCCACATGAATGCGGAACTGACTTATAAACTTTTCTTTCAACATTTCCCACGAGCTGATGGATCCCTGGGGTAAATGACAGAACCGAGAGGTAGCTAGATCTGCTAAGAATAGTGGAAAGCATTTGCACAGTACTCCCTCTATTGCTCCACTCATGAGCATATGCTGTGTGTATCTCTGTAAGTGTACAACGGGGTCGGAGGTTCCTTTGTAAGGTTCCATTGTTGGCATATTCCATTCTCGGGGGGTGATAGCAATTTCGATATTGCGGGTGAAAGGGCTGGTTACTCTAGCGCCTATCCCTCGATCTCTTTGATCTCGTTGGACGCATTCTCTGAACAAGCGTGCCATCCTTTCATCAGAATTTGGAGCAGGTAGAAACGGGTCCGGTTTGGTTCTGTGGGATTGGTTCCGTCTAAATGACCTGTAGGAATGGTATCGCCCATCATTCCTCATATTTTCCAATGGCTGCCTTTGGTCTTCCGGGAGCATGTTAGGGTCAGCTACAGTTGGCCCTTGCCTTGATCTTCCCCTGTTGGGTTCTGATCTAAGCACTTCCTCGGGTCCAACTTCGGGCTGGACTCTAGCTTGGCCCCGTTCATTGGTGTTTCCGTGGTTAGGCAGTACGACCGGCTCAGCTACAGTTGACCTCCGCTCGGTACCTCACCCGTTGGGTTCGGTTCCAAGCGTTTCTTCAGGCCTAACTTCGGGCTGTGCTCAATCTCGGCTCCTACCATGGCCGCTTCTATTGTTAGCTCCTTCGAATAAGGAAGATCTTTGCTGTCTCTGAGATCCTCCAGACTGGGACTCACCCCATGATTCAGTGTTGCGGTTGGACTCTTCAGCATCCCTTAAGCGTGATATGAGATGGTCCACCAAGGCTTCCTGCTGGGACGTGAAGCGGTTAGTCACTTCATCCACAACCCTGTCTAGATCTGCCCTAGTAATTGCTGCCGGCTGTTCTACGGCAGGGGTGGTCGGATTTGCTAGACCTTCATTTGGTACTGCTACTGGAGGGGGATGATTTACTTGATCTGTGACCACTGGATCTGGAAGACTGCTGGTTGCGATGTTTTTTCCTTTGTTAACATCTTTCTTCTGTTTGGGAGGCATGTTTTCCAAGCAATGAATGATGCTGTTAGGAAGAAGGTTAAGTGGAAGAAGCTGAAGCTTCGAGCTTCTAGCTCTCAGTGAAAGCACCAAAAATGTTTGCATAAAAAATGGACGAACACCTCAAAGTCGTATGATTTAATTGATTTTATGTTGTTCTCAGTGATTTGGATGAATTATGCAAATATATGAAAAGCAGGGACTAAACTGTAAAAGACACGCAGATTTATAGTGGTTCAGCCAGAATGTGCCTACGTCCACTTTATATATTATTTCTCCTTTCTTGTTCAGATTACAAGTACAAAGCTTTGATACAAGTAAATGAAAGTTGTTTGAAAGTTCTATCCGTGCTTGAGCTCTCAAACCTGTCCCCATTGTTGTACCCCTACCCCTCTATTTATAGAGTGAGGCTGGGGGCAGGGGCCTTGGATGTACATAGCTGCTGGTGGGCCTGGGCTGATGCAATCTGGTCTGGCAAAGTCGGTCCAGAATACCTTGGTTCGGTAGTACTGTGGTCCGGTGATAGTTGGTTTGGAGTTTGATTCGGTGATAGGTGAGTGGCTTTGGTTCGGCTGTGCTACTTTGGGCCTGGTTCGGTA
Source organism: Allium fistulosum (assembly GCA_030737815.1). Classification (NCBI taxonomy): domain Eukaryota; kingdom Viridiplantae; phylum Streptophyta; class Magnoliopsida; order Asparagales; family Amaryllidaceae; genus Allium; species Allium fistulosum. The sequence goes on along the minus strand of CM060904.1, from coordinate 168,047,545 downwards.
GAATGTTGGTTCGATGGCGAGGTGGTCCGGTGGTTCTTGATTTGGTAGTTCGTTCCTTGCTTTGGTTCGGTACCGAATGGTTCGGTGGCTGTCTCCTCGTGTTGGTCCGGTACCGAATGGTTTGGTGGCTACTTCCCTGTGTTGGCTCGGTACCGAATGGTTCGGTGTCTACTTCCTTGTGTTGGCTCGGTACCGAATGGTTCAGTGTCTACTTCCTCATTCTGATTCGGTGGCGGTATAAACGTACCCAATAGATAGTTTGTTTGTTTGTATGGCATCCTTCTTAATTAAAATAATAGAAATTGCTAATTTTATTTGCTAAATCATCGAATGATAAATATTACTAATGTAATAGATGTTGTCAAAAAATTCCACTCTAATTAATTATCAAATGTCACACATGAGTGACAATTATCAATAGCACAATAGGTAACAAAAACACAATTATTTAACATGGTTAGCTAAAAACCTATCAACATCCATGAACCAAGCAACCAATTGTATTACTTCACTACAAAATTTCATGTTAAATTACTGTGGCTATTACTGCTAAGAAAATCATAATATAATTAGCGTTTAGGCATACAACTCATATGCATAGACTGGAATCCAATTACAAACATAAAAGAAACCCCTAACAACAGCAGAAGTAATACATTAGCCATGGAAGAAGAAACAAATATGTTTTTCTATAAGAAATGGAACCATATTATTCAACCTTGAAATATTAGTTTTAAAGCAATTCCAATGAAAAATAATGTAACTAAAAGATTGGAAAAATATATCCTAACTAGTGAACCATGAAATTTAAAACTCAATTCATTCTCATTTATCAATACTGATGATCAAGAATTGCATCTAGTATAATAGAATCAGAATTTTCTTATTATCAACTACTAACTTGTAATTAGGGTTTCTAATGACCACGGTAAATGAATCATCATTCCAAATGAGATGAAAAGCATATCTCAATTGATCGGAGATTTGCATAGTCAATTAGCTGGAACCTTGATACGTTGCGGAATTAAATCGATGCGATAATTAGAAGGAATCTTGATTTGTAGATTAAATTAGGAAATCAATCTTTGATATGCTATGGCAAGAAATCTTGATTTGTAGATTAAATTAGGAGAACGATCTTTGAAGTGTTGTGGCAGGAATCTTAAATTGTAGATTGAATCAGGAGAATTAACCTTGATTGGGGAGTGAGCACGTTTGTTTCCGCTCTAATGGACAGAGATTTGGGGATGATTATATTTCTGCCTCTTATCATTTGTGGGGGCTGTTTTATTCGTGAATATAATCACTGGTAGAGGCAAATATCATTTTTGCCCCTAATATGATTTGAGGCCAATTTTATTTTGCCTCTAATTTGTTTGGAGGCTGTTTTATTTGTGCATATAATTATTTCTAGAGGCAAATATGATTTCCCTCCTAATAAGTTATCATTAAGGACAAATAATTTTATTGCCCCTATTCTAGTGCCTCAAATACCTCATAATTTGGTATTGTGTCCTTAGCTCGTTTAATAGCTGAATAACAAAAAAAATTCACCCAAGTCTCTCTCCTCAATATAGTATAAAGTTTTTCATGAAAATTTGGTTTTTTTTTGCCTCGAAGTAGTAAGAGGTGAGAAACACTTTGTTTCTGAGGATTTTCCTGCTACATTGTTGGTTTCCATATGCGTAAAGTATATTCGAAAATAATATATATGGTCAGCAAATCTTATTTATGAAAAATAATAACCCAAATATTTGGTCTTTTGGCTCGAAGGAGAAAGCACTTTTGTTATTCTCAAATAAATATTCATAGACGCTTCAATGTATAAATGAAATAGGGTAAAGCTTTGCCAATGTAAAAACTTAATTTTTTTAGTGAAGAGCTATTGGTTCAAAATAAAGAGTTGAACGTGCTTTGTAATGTAAGTTGTAGCCAACATTTGTTTGCTTTTGCTAGAAGAGGTTGAATCAGTGAAAGTGGAATAAACAATATAAGAGACAGCTACAAAGTCTAGAATTTTGTGACGTGTGATGGTGTAAATTAACATGTACAACATTTGCTTTGTCCATAATACACTAACCATGAGCATTCTTTGTAGAAGGAAGAAAAACATGCAGTGAATTTTTTATCGGGGCATCACAAAATGAGGTTGTGATGTGTGTGATGATTTTACGGGATAAAAATGATTTATAAAAATTAAATAAGTTTAATACAATAATAATAATTTAACCAAGTTGACTAAATTTTATAAAAATTAACTAAGATTTATAAAAATTAAATAAGTATTATAAAAATTTAACTAAGTTGTATAAAAATTAATAAGTTTATAATAATAATAATAATAGTTAAAAATTAAACGAGTATATAACAATAATAATAAAATAAAAATTAAATAAGTTTATAAAAATTAACCGAGTATTATAAAAATTTAACTTAGTAAATAAATTTTATAAGAATTAACAAGTTAATAATAATAATAATACTAATGAATAATTAAGTTTATAATAATAATAATAATAAATTACAAAATATTAACCAAGTAATAGTAATTTAACTAAGTTAACTAAGTTTTATAAATAATAATAATAATAATAATTGTAACAACCCAATATTTTTGCAAATATTTTTAAATTATTTTAAATTAAATTTTATTTCAATATTTTATTTTTAAAACATTTTGGAAGTAAATTTATAATTTTCCAAAGTTAATTGTATTTTGTTTGCAATTTTTAATTCTAGTTTCAATATAATAAACTATTTTCTTTATTTACTTTTTATTTTTCCTAAGAATAATTGTTTATTTTCTTTTTCACTTTATTTTTGTTTGTCTTTTATTTTTATTTACTAATTATTATTTGTCTATTTTGAATTAAAAAGAATTGGAAATTCCAGAGGCAAAGTCCTTTCATTTGCTTGACTTTTCATTTCCTAGTCTTTTCAATTTCTTTGGCCTTTCATTTTCTTTTGTTAGCTGTGTATTCCTTTTGTTTTCACGTGAAAAACTTCTCATTCCATCACAAATTTTTGGCCAAGCATTTCTGAAAATATTTTTGGTAATGGCTTCTTCCATTTTTACTTTTTCTCTTCATTTTTTTGCTTGTTTTGCTAGATTTCTTCATAGCTTTGCTCGGCCTAGACCCCACCATCTCCTCCACCAACCACCACCACTTCCTTCCCCACATCATCCACGGCCTGACCTCCATCCCCTCTAACCAGCAAGTGTCGTGACCACCCCTTGAACCTACCACCACAAAAACATTGAAAAACTCCAAAACAATGTGTAGCCGAGCCTAGTTTTCAACATCCCCTTCATTGTTGACCACGGCCACACCCTTAGCCACCACCACCAGCTAGTTCACCACCTCTGAACACCACCTTATCCATCACCAGACCTGTACCTGACTTTGACCGAGCTCACTTGACCTTTGGCCGAACCTAGATGATGCAACAAACTCCATTTGTTAGCCTTGCCTTTTGACCTTCTACTTTGCAAACTCCTACCCCTTTGCATTCTTGTGTAGTCGTGCCTTTATGGGCCAAACCGGATTCATTTCCACCAATTTAATCATCATGGCAGAGCCAATATAGTGTTTTGGTCGAGCATATGTTGAGTTAAGAACAAGCAAATTTGATTAAAAGCTTGGTTATGCCTTTTGTCTAACTCTATTTCCATTTTTGTTCCAATAATTTTGGTATTGTATTTGTATATTTATTTTGCTTTGTTTTATTTGTAAATACAAAATTAACATCTTGGCTATCTCTCCACTCAAATCAAAGTCGTGCTATCGTGCTTTCTGGATTTTTGTTTGTGTGTTTGATTTGCTAACTCCAACGTAAAAAGGTGAGTATTCACACATGACATTATACTTATATAAATTGTGAAGTGACAACAAGTGAATGTGTATAAACTATTATATCATGTTATACCTGCCTATAATGTAAATTATATGATGTTAAACTCTGTTATAAACTTGTCACATCATCTGCTATGTTATATTTTATTATTCTGTTTATTTATTTCTGTTAATCACAATGCAAGTTCCTTGTAAAATAGAATCACTATGGGTTGAAATGATACATACCCGAATGGACTTTAGAATAGGGAAAAATCGTTATGGGCTGAAATGATAAGCCTGAGCGATTTTTATTTAATTTTATTTACTTGGGATTGCGGGTTTGAATGATAAAACCCGGATTTTCTTTGTAAATTACGGATTGAAATGATATATTATCTGTATCACTTGAATTAGGCTAGAAAATATTATACAGACCCGTGGTTATTTTATATAGTTTTCTGGAAATTTTTAAGTATTTTTAAAATGTAAAAATATGATAGTTTGATTTAAGTTGAAATTAAAATGATTAAATAAAGTAATAATGATTTTTCTATGTATTAAAATGTTAAATAAATAAACTGTCCGCGGGCTTGGTCGGGTGGTGGAGTGATACGCCTCCCAAGTGAGAGGTTTGAGGTTCGAGTCCCACCTGGGGAAGAGTGGGAGGAGATACACTTGTTCACACGGGAGGTTTGAGGTTCATTTCCCGCCTCCTTGACCAAGTCAACCGAAAGGTCTGGCTAGCCTGGAATAGCGGTTGTGGCGGGCCAGCCGTCTATACCCTAGGTTTACTATTCAGGAATCGCATGTCGATAGTGATTGATCAGGTTTCCCTAGTCCCAAAAAAAATGTTACATAAATGAATGGAAATTTGTGATTTGAAACACAACTTAAATTGGAAATTTGTGATTTGATTTTTAAAATGGAAGTTTAAGTTAATTAATAAAATGGAAATTAAGTTTTATTTATTAAATGGAAATTTAAATTTAAGTGTTAAAGTAAATTGAAAAAAATGAAATGAATGGGAAAATAGTGCATTTGAATTTAATAAGAGAAATTTTGGAAAATTTGATTTTTGTTGTAAATTTTTCTTTATAAAAATCATAAGTTAAAGGTATTTAAATGAACATTTTGATGTGAAAAAATGTGATTTTTATAAGTTAAAATGATTTAAATTGAAGTTTATTTGTGGTTGGAATTCTATTTAAAATCTGGAAATTCTTTTGGTAACACTTCAGAAATGCTATCGTTTCTGAAAATGAACTAAAAACAGAACTAATAGAATCTACAGCACTTTGTAAGTGCTGTGGTTGATGCAAATGAACTAAAGGCTAAAATGAACGAAGGGCTACAACAGCACTTGGTAAGTGCTGTGGTTGCTGAATTAAACCTTGAACCTGAATCTAATGAAAGAGCTATTGTAGCACTTGTTAAGTGCTGCAGTTGGCTGAAATGAGATTTTTGAATATAATTGAACTACTGCAGCAGTTTTGTAAACGTTGTCTTTGTTGAATTGAATTTAAACCTTTTAAATTGAACCATGAACTACTACAGCAGTTTTTAAATGTTGTTTTTGCTGAATTGAATTGTTTCCAAATATAACTTACCGCAGCACTTTCTAAATGCTGTGAAAGCTGGATTTTAATATTTTAATGTATTTAAGTGAATAAATGAGCTCAGAAAAACTTAAATTTTTGGGAATTGAATATTTGATTTAAAGGTATAAATGACTTTACTTTTAAATGGTTTAAATGAAGTATTTTGATTTGAAATATAAACTATTTTTGAAATTTATAACCACGGGTTATAATAACGATTGGTTGTTAAAGAGACCGGGATCGGATATGGACATACTCTCTGTCGATACCGAAAACCACTTTAATAACTGTGTACACGGTAGAGTTTCCATAATGAAGTAGGATGGTGGCAACGATCCTAAAGGTATATTTACGTGGACCCAACTCCCGTGAGTTGGCATAAGGTGGCTAAAACAGGAGCGATCGACGAGCCAATGAGGTAGCACCTCTGATAAGACACACTTCTTCGATACCATTCTATTACTTTTGTGATTGATTGGGTGCACCCCTTGATTTGGGATTGTGGCTCGAGGTGGGCGGTAGTGGCTGCTATGCGTTTCTACCAGCCTGGATGCGTAATTGGTATATCTACCCTAGCATTGCCAAGTTGTGCCGTGTCACCTACCCTAACGCGCCTTGTACGAGTTTCTATTTGTGTCGTACCTATGGAGTATCTTCTCGTAGCCTCTCGAGGTATGCAGGTACTGTATAGACTATTGGCACTATTACGTGTTAACGTGGAAAATGTAAAGCCTTAATGCTATTTAAAAGTATGTTTATTTTATAATTAGACATTATTATAATAGCGAATATTACTACATAGTAAATAGTTTAACAGATCCTTAATGAATGGGCGATCCCAAGCATTCTTTAAGTTACTTGTTTCTTTCATTACAGTTCACTTGAGTTGGTTTACATTGTATTAGTATGTATGTCCTGACTCGAGTGTTTGTGTTTTATTTACGCTCGGGTCAGCCTGAGTATCAGCTTTGGATCTCACCTTCTGGAGCTAGGACTGCTGGAGATCATCTTTTGTCTAGTTGCTATCTATTTCCATTCAGTATTTCTATGTCAACTTTGTATTAGAGACATATGTATTTGGGATTTCTACTGTACTTGTTTTAGAACTATATTTGTTTTCAGACTATGTATTTTGTATCTGTTTTGAGACTTTGTATTGTAGTGGCTTCATGAACCACTATTTATTTTATTTTCCACTGTGAGTTATTCTGATATTTCTGTGTCTGTGATTCTATGAATGATTTTATTTGCTCCAAATTTTATTACAATCTGTTATTTTGCATTATTCAAGTCTGACATGTGTGGATTATTGTCGATTTGAATGGTCCAAAATAGTGGATCGTCACATTTGGTATCAGAGCTTTGGTTTTTAGGCAAACTTTAGCATATGGAGCAAAAACTCATTAGAGATAGGGTAGAAATACCCTAGAATGAGTGAAATCAACCACAGAATCATTTCTTTGTGAGAGAACGTATTTTCAAAGTAAAAAATGATTTTAAAATGATTTTTCAAAGGATTTTTCAAAGATTATTTTGATATAAAATTTTCTTGTTAAAAGCAAATTTTCTAAACTTCCTTCTGTTCGTATCTACCTTGTTAGAAATTTCTTTTATTAGGATATTCATCCAAGTGATTTTATCTTGTCTTATCTTATCTTATCTCTGTCTTCCTCTGCTAACTCTAAGAAGAGAAACCCCAATTTCCACCAGCAGAAGAAGAATTGGCTCAATAATCTGGGTTTGGGATCTTCATCATCTTCTCATTCTTAGAGGCATCCTATCGACTTATCTACTTACCTGCTTCAAGTGTGATCAGAAGGGACACTATGCTAATAGTTGCCCTACTTCAGTTAGTGCTGCTGTTCCTCCACCTCAGGGTACCAGGAACAATCTCTGTCATGTCTATCTTCAGCCTGGTCATTTCAAGAATGATTGTCCGTTGTATCAGAAGGGCAAGCCATCTGGTATTTTTGCTGTTACCTCTGCTTCTTCACCTGCTCCACCTGCACCTGCACCTGCTCCTAGTGATGATCAAGGTACTCTTCAGGGCACTTTTTCTTTATTTCATCATCATGTTCGTGTTTTATTTGATACTAGAGCTTCGCATAGTTTTATTTCTGTTGATTTGTGTAATAAGTTTGAGCATCTCCTTTCTCCTGAGTATGCTTCTGTTCCTTTATGTGTTTCAAATCCTATTGGGGGTCCCGCAAATCTTAATAGGATTTGTAAGCATGTGAAACTCTTTCATTCTGGTTATCGATTTTCTAGAGATTTCTATGTTCTTGGTTTCGATACTTTTGATTTGTTGCTTGGAGATGATTGGTTAAGGAATCATGATGCCCGTATCTCTTGCCAATCCCAAATTGTGTCTCTTGTGGGAGATAAGGGTGATCCTTTGATTATTCAGTGCCGCATGCCTCAGGATTTTGCTGGCAATTTTATTTATTCTCTGGATTCTTCTCCTGTTGATCTTCAGTCGACTCGTGTGGTCAAACTTTATCCCGATGTATTTGGTGAAGTCACTGCTTTACCTCCTAAGCGGGAAATTGATTTCTGTATTGATCTTATTCCTGGAGCTCGACCTGTAGTTCTTCCTCCTAGAAGAATGGCACCCCGCGAGAAGGTTTGTAACATTCCCCCTTCTGACCGTCTCCAGTCGGTAATTAAACCAACTCGAAACGTTCAAAAAGACGAATTGTTATTTAGTTTATAAGGTTTAAACAGAATCAGCCACAGAAACACAGAATAATAACACTGAATTAAAACAAATGAGAATTTATTTCATTACTATAAATCTTTTTATATACATCAGAGTTTATACAATTTTAATACTGATACAGCGGAATATCTTAAAATACAATTTTCTCGAAATAAATGATTCTTTACTCTCTCTCTAACTTCGCTGCTCGAAAATCTTCAAGCTGTAAAAATACTCGGTCTGACCCGAGTATTATATTCAAAAGAAAATAATACACAGGTCAGTCTAATTCAAACCAGTTTATTAGTGCATAGAGGCAATAATAATTTAAATAGACGACAGTCACAATAATTCTCGTCTATCCGACTCTTTAAACAAAGAAACCGGATAACGAAAATTTAACACTAAACAGTGTTAAACAATAAATCAGCAGATTTAAATCATCAACAGAGATAGATAAACAATTTATCAAATTGACTAAATCAATTTAAAACAATTGAAATTGTCACTTTAAAATCATCGAAGATTTGATTGGCTGCCGTACACACGTGTGCATTCGTACACGTGTGCATTGCCCCGCCAACTCGTGTGCATAGATAACGGTGCAACATGAAACTGCTACAAATACACAGAGGCAACATCACATAACCAAACTGCAACAAGATCAATATGTCCAAACTGTATGCAATGGATGCAGACGTACAAGTGCAGCTCAACACAGTGAAACAGGTTCAAGTGGCAACATGAAACTTCGAACATGAATATACATGTATGGTGATACAGCAACACATGGATGCAACTCGACAATAGAGTAACAAAAGATTAGCATCAATGCATACTGGAATGAATGCATCAAAGTGACAATACAGAACAGCATATATAGAAGTACATCAACCAATCAACAACAGCTACAACAACACAGTGAACTCAGGCATGAACCAGTGATGTGCCACGACAACAAATTGAATGCAGACAGGTCTAACAAACTGGACAATATACAAGATCATCAAAGTGTACACAGTGAAGTACAACAGTGAAGGCTATAGGTCACAGTGAAATAAAACTGCAAAGTGAAGACAACAAACTTCTACATCAACCAGAAAAAAAACAAGACCAACATACTCAAGGGCAACAGGCAACAAGCAGCACATACATGTATACACACACATGTATATGTGAATGTACACATGTATGAAGAACATAAGGCTCAGTGGTGAAATAACATATGAAACCAGTATGGCCGAGTTTGAATACAAAATCAAAGATGCAACAGTTCATACATGAAGCATGTACAAGATGCCAACATCCCACATGAAATAGAGTCAACAGTGTGGATGAAACAGTCAAACAAAACCAACAGCATGTCAGACAAGTAAATTCCTTTGTTTTAAATTTGAGTTGATGTTTGAAATCAGTAATAAAAATAAAGATTTTAAACATTAAACCAACAAACAACAGAAACCAGACCTGAAGTGATCAAAGCAAATGCAAGTGATACATGACAGAGATGAACAACATGCAACTGCAGACTACAAAGATCACGATGTCACAAGTTAAATACAACAACAGTGCTTCTACAAACAACATGGATGCAGACGACATCAAACTCCCAAAGATACAACAATGAAGGAAAATGATCAGCAACTACAAAGTGCAGTGGTGCTACAGAAATGTACCAAACAACCTACAAGGTCAGGGAAACAATGACCAGACAAATATAAACATGCACAAATACTTGCAATACATTCCTATTCATGCAGAACACATTTACCAATATTAGTTAAGTTTTTTAAAAAATTTGAGTTACTCACTGCAATAAAATGAAGCTGGAAGTACAACTGGAATGCAACTATATCAACAGTGACCATATGGATGCAACAGTAACAAATACAGTGGAGCATGTACAAACAGAGGCAATAACAAGTAACCACAATGATCAGAGTCAAATGCATGCATGAACACTTGTTACACTACTGCAAACATATTCAAATACAGTTATGAAATAAGACCAAGCTAAGCACATGTATCAAACCCAGGTGCAAGTTTAAGTGTGCTCTTATATGCAGACTACATAACCAACAATTTCGATGGAATCAAAATGCAAATATCAACATGGATGCCATGTGAATGCGGATTAAGCAAGAAAGTTAACCACAAAATCTCAAGTGAACAGGAATGCAGTATTCGATGAAGTGACAGAGAAGTGGCAGAGAAGCAAGTTGCCAAATTCACGAAACAGGAAATGAAAATATCAAGTCAAAGCCGAGCATTGCAAATATACAAGTATGAAATGGTCAAAGATTTTGTAATAGGAAAGTTTTAGAAACCGTAGTTGTCAAATTCAAAGTCCATGGTAACTGTCTCGAATTCAAAGCATATACACATTTGAAAATGGTCAGAGGATTCAAAATTCAGAACCGAGGATTTTCAAAACCAAGACAACCGAGCAATCGTATACACGATTATAGGAAAAGGTCAGATAAAATCGAAATCATCCAAACAAAATCGTATGGCCGATACTAAAATATTGACACAATCACGAAAAACAGAAAAACCAACATCATTCAAATGAAATCAATTTACTGAAGCAAAGCGCTTAGGCTCGAATTAGAATGTGAGTAGTCGAAAGTACTCACCTTTAATCGGCGCAAGAAGGAGCAGCCGCGATTGAAGCCACACGAAGTCGAAAGCCCCAATTTTTTTCTGAAGCCCTACGTTTCCAGATCGAAGAACGAAGCCATTTTTTTTATTTTCTCGCTTGATTTAATTTAGGGCACGAATGAGAAATGAAAGAGGGGGGCGTGTTTTATGCCGAGGCAAGGGGGAGAGATCGTGGGTAGCACGGTTAAAGGTATGGCTGGACGTGATTTATGGCGTAGCTAAAAATGGAGGAAAACGAAGCCGCCATTATTTTTCTTCTCGTCTGTTTTAGGTTTAGGGTTTGAATGAGAATGAAAGGGGATCGGGTTTGGATTTATCACGGTATCAAAGAACCATGGGCCAGTATATATTTCACAAAGCCCACTTAACCCTTCACAAATTTTTTTCTTTTCAAAAGAATTTTAACCGATTCAAAAATTCCAACAACAAATTTTTTTTATTAAACGAATTCCAATTCGAATCGAAATTCCTATAAGCAATTAACTAGCAGAGAAATCGTTTAACAATGATATCAAATCGATGCGAAAACCCCGGTTATCACCGAAATTTAAATTGAATCCGAATAGATTTTCTACGCGTTTATACGCCATATATTCACAAAACAATTCCGATAAATACGAAATTTGAAATCCAGTAATAATTCGACATTACGGACCCAATGAAACTGGTTTCGTCAAATTCCGAGACTGTGCCTCGGAAGGTTATTTTTAATTTCAATTTAAACGATAATATTTCAAAATTGAACAAATCACTTTTAAAATCAATTCTGAAGCTTCTATTATCTTCAGTATTATCTATATGAATTTTCTAATCCTTCAAATAATTTTTAACCGGCTTAAAATTGAAGATTCAAATTTTATTCAACTTCAATAGATTAAATTCAAAAATTTAATCGCCAATTCATTCTGATAATTTGAAATTCAAGTCAAATCATCATTCAAATATTTAAAATTAATTAAATATTCTCAAATTAAATTGTTCAAAATTCAGGGTCGTTACAAACTCCCCTCCTTAAAAACTTTTCGTCCATGAAAAGGAAAGGTTGTTAAAATTTCATCGATATTTATGCTCTAGTCAATTTTTTCCTAAACTTAAAACTCATTACAAATAAATGAATATAGGATTCATTTCATTTGTTTAATCTCACTAGTTTTGCTTATCTTTTCTTTTATTCAATGATTTCTACAATCATTGATTTCTAAAATCAAAACGCAAAAGTCTTTTATCAACATTTTCGATTTACAACTCAGATTCAAACTTAAAATTCTTCACATTAGAGATTTATACAATATATCTCTTCCAAAGCTGTGGACTTTCAAAACATTTCAAAAATCCTCTTCCTTAGTTCATTAGGTAGAAATTTTTGTAATTCTACTTTCAAATCATTGATTTGCTATTTACAGTTTGAAAATACTTGCTAACTCGAAATTTAACAAGTCCATTTTCGTTCTCACAGACATTAGGCATACGCTGGCCAGGCGCAGGTCTAAAAATCTCCAAGTACTAAATATACTTGCTTCAATTCCTAGTGAAAATACTTTTAAAAATTCTTTAAAAAAATGGATATGGAAAGCACGTTCCCCCATGGATTACAGTTCCACCCGGCGGTTACGCTACTATCCCAGTAGAGTCGCTTGTGGCTGTAGATTTCTCATCTCTTAAATTTCGCCATGGTTGTCGCCATAGATTGCAGTACACACGGCGGTTACGCTACTATCCCAGTAGAATCGCTCGTGTCTGTAGGCATCACGCCCCTCAAATTTCGCCTGGCATTAGATTGCAGTTTACCCGGCGGTTACGCCACTATCCCAGTGGAATCGCTTGTAACTGTGGGCATCTTGCCCCTCAAATTACGCTAATCATCAATCAAATCTAATCTCATCGCGATGAACTATCGCGAAGGATTTCCGATTCAAATAGTCACTCTGACTAAAATTCTACGTAGCTACGAATTTCAAATGGACACTCTTCACGAGTTCCAATACCTTCTCTAATAATAAATGGAAGGTACTTTTCCACATCCTCAGTTTAGAAAACATAATATCATATATGTAGTACTTTCATTTCACATTTCGTACATATAACATCTATGTAAACATACATAAGATTTCCATAACAATGTCTTTCTAAACTAACGGTTTTCAATTCACCGCATTCATATATATAAGTTCTAAAAACTTACATATCTCATATTCATAACAAAATAGAGGATTTCAAAATTTTCCTCTAAGTCGATTTGGAAATTTAAGGTTATCTCAAACCTAATTCATATTCATAATTCCATTCATTATCGACTTTCACATTCGATTTGAATAACATGTTACATTGTCAATTCTCAACACAGAATTGATGTCTATCGATATATAACCTCTGAGCTCGTACGTCTCAGAGAAGGGTGTTAAGCTAAGAGAATAAATTCTCCGCCACCAACAGATATATATTTAATAGAGATCAATTGCTATGTCATCAATTCACAATGTTAGACATACAATCCAAATCATCATCTGAAATTCAAAGCTCAACTTATATTGTCTTTGATGTCGAAGTTAAACTCAATTTTAACTTAACGATTCAATCTTTTTGAAAAATTTCAAATTGAACAAATTGTTCAAATTCTCATTTAACTTTTCAACTTCGACTTCAAAAATGAATTTCAAATCATTTATCCCTTACGGAATATATTCACAACATTTCATATTTGGAAAAACATTTCCGTACTTATTTTAAAATAAGTAATTCACAAATCCATTTATTTTCAACATTTGAAAATATTCGATATACTTAAATCAAAATTAAGTATATATTTCATCTTTAAGGAAATCATTCTCTTTCACATTTTTTTTTTGAGTCAAAAACGAATGTTACGTAAAACATCGTTACGACAACTCAAAATCACTAGTATAGGGATTCGAAATTTAGATAGATGTATAAATCCCAATACTATGCAAAACATTTCCTTTCGGAAATCATTTACTATAACAACAGTGTTATAGTCCACCATTTCCTTATATTCGAAAACGTCTATTTCAACAATGAATGTTGAAATCTATGGTTTCGATATTCAATGCCTTGAAAACATCTTTTTAAAACAATTACTTCGTTTTAAAATATCACTTTCCCAAAACATGTCCATTTTAGTCAATAATATATTCACTGTCCAAAATCGTGAATATACATCTTTTAACAAGCTATAAGAATTTACTTATCAAAATAAGTCAGTTTCGAATTTATAAACAACGTTTATAAATTCTATTCCTATTTATAAAGACTTCAATTTATAAAAAATGGCTTTATTAATCATTCCTTTATAACTCAGTTTTATATCAGAATTTAATTTACAAGTAAATTACTTATAAATTCTTTTATTTCGCAACTTCGATTCATTTTATAACTTCACAATCTTAATTCTGTAATTTTCATTCACTTATGAAATCCATTAAATATTTCACTTTTAACACTTATACAATTCCAATATTTCATCAACACTTTCAAATCTTCAATTTAAGCCGTTTATAATAATTCAAAATTTTCAATTTATACTATTATATAAATTTATTAGTTTTCCATTTCCAAGATAATCAACTAGTTCTTTAGTAAATCATTCATCGATTTGATTTCCAATTTAATCGCATTTGATTCATTCACATTGGATTTTTTTGCTAACATTCATTCATATTCAATTAGTTCACATTCACTAATTTATATTCAAGTTAGTTTGCTTTCAATTCAAATCAAATTTTGATTCTAGTTAAATTTACTTATCCTTCAATTTGAATTCAATTTACATAGCTTCCAATTTCCATTAATACAATTTCATTAATACTTAATGAATTCTATACAATCAACTAGCAACCAATGCACATTCAACTTAACCAAATTTATTTACTTTGCTTACATTCAATTTGGTTCAACACACTTAATTTCAATTGGTTTATATTCTAATTCAAATTGAATTTTTTATACTCACCATATTCACTAATTCGCTTTTACAATTAAAGTTGAATTCCTTTATATAACTCAAATTCATATTCATTCTTCACTTTATCAATTCATTTTGATATCAAATTCAATCTCATTCAACATTACTTAAGCTATGTTTCATTTATCTTCACTTGCATTTATTTCCACTATACAACTTAAGTTCGCCTCTAAGTTATTTGAAATTCTATTTTATTTAACTTTTACTAAAGTCAAATTCATATCACATTTCAAAATTCAGATTTTGTTTACTTAACAAAACTGTTCAAACATTTAACAACTGGTTTTACTTAACTTTCTCATTTTATAAGTTAAACAACTTATTAAATTTAAACTTTTCGATTCATATCATATAATCACTTATCTTTCAAGTTCAACTTTTCATCTCAATAATTTATCAAATCAAGTTCAATTTATTTAACTTTCCTTTAGTTAAATTTCAAATCCATTCATTTATTAGTACTAACTCAATTCAATTTAACTTTT
The DNA here is from genome assembly GCA_030737815.1 of Allium fistulosum. Taxonomy (NCBI): domain Eukaryota; kingdom Viridiplantae; phylum Streptophyta; class Magnoliopsida; order Asparagales; family Amaryllidaceae; genus Allium; species Allium fistulosum. The sequence goes on along the minus strand of CM060904.1, from coordinate 168,032,288 downwards.
CTCAAGTTAAAAATCTTTATTTTCAAAACAATTTTATACTTCTTTAGATTTGAAAGACGTTCTCCTTTTTAAAGTGTTTCTAGTAACTATTCATATTAAACATCATAAACTAAGCTTTGTGTAAACCAAAGCTCTGATACCACCTTGTAACATTCCCCCTTCTGACCGTCTCCAGTCGGTAATTAAACCAACTCGAAACGTTCAAAAAGACGAATTGTTATTTAGTTTATAAGGTTTAAACAGAATCAGCCACAGAAACACAGAATAATAACACTGAATTAAAACAAATGAGAATTTATTTCATTACTATAAATCTTTTTATATACATCAGAGTTTATACAATTTTAATACTGATACAGCGGAATATCTTAAAATACAATTTTCTCGAAATAAATGATTCTTTACTCTCTCTCTAACTTCGCTGCTCGAAAATCTTCAAGCTGTAAAAATACTCGGTCTGACCCGAGTATTATATTCAAAAGAAAATAATACACAGGTCAGTCTAATTCAAACCAGTTTATTAGTGCATAGAGGCAGTAATAATTTAAATAGACGACAGTCACAATAATTCTCGTCTATCCGACTCTTTAAACAAAGAAACCGGATAACGAAAATTTAACACTAAACAGTGTTAAACAATAAATCAGCAGATTTAAATCATCAACAGAGATAGATAAACAATTTATCAAATTGACTAAATCAATTTAAAACAATTGAAATTGTCACTTTAAAATCATCGAAGATTTGATTGGCTGCCGTACACACGTGTGCATTCGTACACGTGTGCATTGCCCCGCCAACTCGTGTGCATAGATAACGGTGCAACATGAAACTGCTACAAATACACAGAGGCAACATCACATAACCAAACTGCAACAAGATCAATATGTCCAAACTGTATGCAATGGATGCAGACGTACAAGTGCAGCTCAACACAGTGAAACAGGTTCAAGTGGCAACATGAAACTTCGAACATGAATATACATGTATGGTGATACAGCAACACATGGATGCAACTCGACAACAGAGTAACAAAAGATTAGCATCAATGCATACTGGAATGAATGCATCAAAGTGACAATACAGAACAGCATATATAGAAGTACATCAACCAATCAACAACAGCTACAACAACACAGTGAACTCAGGCATGAACCAGTGATGTGCCACGACAACAAATTGAATGCAGACAGGTCTAACAAACTGGACAATATACAAGATCATCAAAGTGTACACAGTGAAGTACAACAGTGAAGGCTATAGGTCACAGTGAAATAAAACTGCAAAGTGAAGACAACAAACTTCTACATCAACCAGAAAAAAAACAAGACCAACATACTCAAGGGCAACAGGCAACAAGCAGCACATACATGTATACACACACATGTATATGTGAATGTACACATGTATGAAGAACATAAGGCTCAGTGGTGAAATAACATATGAAACCAGTATGGCCGAGTTTGAATACAAAATCAAAGATGCAACAGTTCATACATGAAGCATGTACAAGATGCCAACATCCCACATGAAATGGAGTCAACAGTGTGGATGAAACAGTCAAACAAAACCAACAGCATGTCAGACAAGTAAATTCCTTTGTTTTAAATTTGAGTTGATGTTTGAAATCAGTAATAAAAATAAAGATTTTAAACATTAAACCAACAAACAACAGAAACCAGACCTGAAGTGATCAAAGCAAATGCAAGTGATACATGACAGAGATGAACAACATGCAACTGCAGACTACAAAGATCACGATGTCACAAGTTAAATACAACAACAGTGCTTCTACAAACAACATGGATGCAGACGACATCAAACTCCCAAAGATACAACAATGAAGGAAAATGATCAGCAACTACAAAGTGCAGTGGTGCTACAGAAATGTACCAAACAACCTACAAGGTCAGGGAAACAATGACCAGACAAATATAAACATGCACAAATACTTGCAATACATTCCTATTCATGCAGAACACATTTACCAATATTAGTTAAGTTTTTTAAAAAATTTGAGTTACTCACTGCAATAAAATGAAGCTGCAAGTACATCTGGAATGCAACTATATCAACAGTGACCATATGGATGCAACAGTAACAAATACAGTGGAGCATGTACAAACAGAGGCAATAACAAGTAACCACAATGATCAGAGTCAAATGCATGCATGAACACTTGTTACACTGCTGCAAACATATTCAAATACAGTTATGAAATAAGACAAAGCTAAGCACATGTATCAAAACCAGGTGCAAGTTTAAGTGTGCTCTTATATGCAGACTACAGAACCAACAATTTCGATGGAATCAAAATGCAAATATCAACATGGATGCCATGTGAATGCGGATTAAGCAAGAAAGTTAACCACAAAATCTCAAGTGAACAGGAATGCAGTATTCGATGAAGTGACAGAGAAGTGGCAGAGAAGCAAGTTGCCAAATTCACGAAACAGGAAATGAAAATATCAAGTCAAAGCCGAGCATTGCAAATATACAAGTATGAAATGGTCAAAGATTTTGTAATAGGAAAGTTTTAGAAACCGTAGTTGTCAAATTCAAAGTCCATGGTAACTGTCTCGAATTCAAAGCATATACACATTTGAAAATGGTCAGAGGATTCAAAATTCAGAACCGAGGATTTTCAAAACCAAGACAACCGAGCAATCATATACACGATTATAGGAAAAGGTCAGATAAAATCGAAATCATCCAAACAAAATCGTATGGCCGATACTAAAATATTGACACAATCACGAAAAACAGAAAAACCAACATCATTCAAATGAAATCAATTTACTGAAGCAAAGCGCTTAGGCTCGAATTAGAATGTGAGTAGTCGAAAGTACTCACCTTTAATCGGCGCAAGAAGGAGCAGCCGCGATTGAAGCCACACGAAGTCGAAAGCCCCAATTTTTTTCTGAAGCCCTACGTATCCAGATCGAAGAACGAAGCCATTTTTTTATTTTCTCGCTTGATTTAATTTAGGGCACGAATGAGAAATGAAAGAGGGGGGCGTGTTTTATGCCGAGGCAAGGGGGAGAGATCGTGGGTAGCACGGTTAAAGGTATGGCTGGACGTGATTTATGGCGTAGCTAAAAATGGAGGAAAACGAAGCTGCCATTATTTTTCTTCTCGTCTGTTTTAGGTTTAGGGTTTGAATGAGAATTAAAGGGGATCGGGTTTGGATTTATCACGGTATCAAAGAACCATGGGCCAGTATATATTTCTCAAAGCCCACTTAACCCTTCACAAATTTTTTTCTTTTCAAAAGAATTTTAACCGATTCAAAAATTCCAACAACAAATTTTTTTTATTAAACGAATTCCAATTCGAATCGAAATTCCTATAAGCAATTAACTAGCAGAGAAATTGTTTAACAATGATATCAAATCGATGCGAAAACCCCGGTTATCACCGAAATTTAAATTGAATCCGAATAGATTTTCTACGCGTTTATACGCCATATATTCACAAAACAATTCCAATAAATACGAAATTTGAAATCCAGTAATAATTCGATATTACGGACCCAATGAAACTGGTTTCGTCAAATTCCGAGACTGTGCCTCGGAAGGTTATTTTTAATTTCAATTTAAACGATAATATTTCAAAATTGAACAAATCGCTTTTAAAATCAATTCTGAAGCTTCTATTATCTTCAGTATTATCTATATGAATTTTCTAAGCCTTCAAATAATTTTTAACCGGCTTAAAATTGAAGATTCAAATTTTATTCAACTTCAATAGATTAAATTCAAAAATTTAATCGCCAATTCATTCTGATAATTTGAAATTCAAGTCAAATCATCATTCAAATATTTAAAATTAATTAAATATTCTCAAATTAAATTGTTCAAAATTCAGGGTCGTTACAAGGTTGAGTTAAGGAAACAAATTTAGGACTTGTTCTCCAAAGGTCTGATCAGACCTAGCTATTCAGAATGGGGAGCAACGGTGGTTTTCGTCACTAAGTCCGATGGTTCTCTCCGGATGTGTGTTGATTATAGGGAGCTAAACAAGCTCACTATGAAAAACAGATATCCAATGCCTTGCATCAATGATATGTTTGATCAGCTTTATGGTGCCACTGTTTTCTTTCAGCTTGATCTTGCCACAGGTTTTCACCAGCTCAGAGTTGTTGAGGAAAGTATTCCCAAGACTGCTTTCTGTACTGAGAATGGGTTCTTTGAATGGTTAGTCATGCCTTTTGGTTTGACTATTGCTCCTGCTTTCTTTGTTAATTTGATGAATCGTGTTTTTCGTGATGTGCTTAATAAATTTGTTCTAGTCTTTGTTGATGATATCCTTGTTTTCTCTAAGTCCAAGAAAGAGCATGAGTCACATTTGAAATCTGTTCTTGGGACTCTTAGAAATAATCAGTTGAAGGCTAAATTTTCTAAATGCCATTTCTGGAAGGATGAAGTCCGATTCCTCGGGCATATTGTTTCTGGTAATGGAGTTTCTGTTGATCCAGTCAAGATCGTTGCGATCAATGTAAGTCTTTCTTTCCTTCTCTTTCCTTGTTTCATTCAATTTATTCTATCTTTCTGGTTGTCCTTATTTATCACTATTCTGTGCAGGATTGGGAAACTCCTAAGACTCCAACTGATATTCGTAGTTTTCTGGGCCTTGCCGGTTATTACCGGAGATTCATTGAGAATTCTGCTCGGATTGCTACACCTCTCACCGCTTTGACTCGAAAGAATGTTAAGTTTATCTGGAGTGATGAGTGTAAAGCTGCATTCAGTGAGTTAAATCACAAGCTTACTTCCGCACCAGTTCTTACCGTTCCAAATGGAAATGAGGGATTAACGGTATACACTGATGCTTGTCTTGAAGGTTTGGGAGCTGTTCTGATGCAGGATGGGAAGGTCATTGCTTATGCTAGTCGTCAGTTGAAGACCCATGCAGCCAATTATGCTGCCCATGATTTGGAGTTGCTTGCTGTTGTTTCTGCTTTGAAGCTTTGGAGGCATCATCTTTTGGGTACTAAGTTTGAGCTTTTCACTGATCATCAGTCTTTGAAGTATATTTTCACTCAGAAGGATTTGAATCAGAGGCAAGTTAGGTGGTTAGAGTTTCTTTCTTCTTATGACCTCGACATCAACTATACCCCTGGGAAAGCTAATGTTGTGGCAGATGCTTTGAGTCGGAAGAAGGCTATGTTGTGTCAGCTTGTTGTTTCTTCTCCTCTTTTGGATCGTATCATGGCTAAGCAGGATGAGGATCGGATGCTTAGGCTTATTAAGGAAAATGTTCGTAGTAGAGTTGGAGGAAGTAGTCTTGATGGTAATGGAGCTCAGATCGATGATAGAGGTGTGTTGAGGATTAATAATAGGATTTGTGTCCCGAATGTTGATGGATTGAGACAGGAGTTACTTCGTGAAAATCATCGGTCCAGACTTTCTATTCATCCGGGAGTGACCAAGATGTATCAGGATATGAAGAAGTTGTACTGGTGGAGAGGTATGAGGCGTGATATATCCATTTTTGTTAGTAGGTGTGCGACTTGTCAGCAAGTCAAGGCCGATCATCAGAAGACCCCTGGTTTGTTGCAGCCCCTTGAGATTCCCAATTGGAAGTGGGAACAGGTTTTTATGGATTTAATTGATGGATTACCGAGGACTAGGAAGGGTAATGAGAGTATCCGGGTTATTGTGGATAGACTGACCAAATCAGCTCATTTCACTCCGGTTAAGTCTACCCGTTCTGCTTCTAGCTTGTCTGAGATCTACATGAGGGAGATTGTTCGTCTCCATGGTCTTCCTCTCAGTATTGTTTGTGATCGTGATCCTATCTTTACTAGTCAGTTTTGGAAGGCTTTTCAGGTATCTTTGGGTACTCATCTGAATCTGAGCACTGCTTACCATCCATAGACCGACGGTCAAACGGAAAGGGTGAATCAGATTCTCGAGGATCTTCTTCGTGCTTGTGTGCTTGATTATGGAGGATCTTGGGAAGATCATCTCCATCTTGTCGAATTTACCTATAACAATAGCTATCAGGTATAATTTCTATCTTCTATTTTAATCTTATCCTAATCTTTTATCTATCTCATTTCTATCTTTGAATTCAGGCTAGCATTAAGACGTCTCTGTTTGCTGCTCTTTACGGACGACCTTGTAGATCTCCATCTTGCTGGATTGAATCCGGTAATCGTTTGGTCCTTGGTCCTGAGATGATTTTAGAGGCTTCTGAGAGAGTTGAGGAGATTAGGAGGAAGATGAGGATTGCTTAGGATAGGCAGAAGAAGTATGCTGATAGGCGTAGGCGGAGTTTGGAGTTTGCTGTTGATGATTTGGTTTTCCTTAAGGTCTCTCCCTTAAGGAATGTTATTCGATTTGGTCGTAGAGGAAAGCTTTCTCCTAGGTTCATTGGTCATTTCTGCATTGTCGAAAGAGTTGGTTCTTTGGCTTATCGTCTGGATTTGCCCGAGAAGTTCTCTAGAGTGCATAATGTATTCCACATTTTGCATCTTCGTCGCTATCTGCATGATCCATCTCTTATTGTTCAGCCTTCTGCTCTTGATAGTTTGGATATTGAGCCTAATCTGACTGTCGAGAGGAAGCCACTTCGTATTGTCGACAAAGGTACGAAGCAACTAAGAAGGAAATATGTTAATCTGGTCAAAGTACAGTGGAGTACTGATGATCAAGATTGTACCTGGGAGACGGAGGAGAGCATTCGTGCTTCGAATCTGGAATTGTTTATTTCAGGTACTATTTGCTTTTCTATCTTGTTTCCTTTATTTTCCTTGTTTCGTTCTTTTCGAGGACGAAAAGATTTGAGTGGGGGAGAGTGTAACAACCCAATATTTTTGCAAATATTTTTAAATTATTTTAAATTAAATTTTATTTCAATATTTTATTTTTAAAACATTTTGGAAGTAAAGTTATAATTTTCCAAAGTTAATTGTATTTTGTTTGCAATTTTTAATTCTAGTTTCAACATAATAAACTATTTTCTTTATTTACTTTTTATTTTTCCAAAGAATAATTGTTTATTTTCATTTTCACTTTATTTTTGTTTGTCTTTTATTTTTATTTACTGATTTTTATTTGTCTATTTTGAATTAAAAAGAATTGGAAATTCAAGAGGCAAAGTCCTTTCATTTGCTTGACTTTTCATTTCCTAGTCTTTTCAATTTCTTTGGCCTTTCATTTTCTTTTGTTAGATGTGTATTCCTTTTGTTTTCATGTGAAAAACTTCTCATTCCATCACAAATTTTCGGCCAAGCATTTCTGAAAATATTTTTGGTAATGGCTTCTTCCATTTTTACTTTTTCTCTTCACTTTTTCTCTTCATTTTTTTGCTTGTTTTGCTTGATTTCTTCATAGCTTTGCTCGGCCTAGACCCCACCATCTCCTCCACCGACCGCCACCACTTCCTTCCCCACATCATCCATGGCCTGACCTCCATCCCCATTGACCAGCAAGTGCCGTGACCACCCCTTGAACCCACCACCACAAAAAACATTGAAAAACTCCAAAACAATGTGTAGCCGAGCCTAGTTTTCAACATCCCCTTCATTGTTGACCATGGCCACACCCTTAGCCACCACCACCAGCTAGTTCACCACCATTGAACACCACCTTACCCATCACCAGACCTATACCTGACTTTGACCGAGCCCACTTGACCTTTGGCCGAACCTAGATGATGCAACAAACTCCATTTGTTAGCATTGCCTTTTGACCTTCCACTTTGCAAACTCCTACCCCCTTTGCATTCTTCTGTAGCCGTGCCTTTATGGGCCAAACCAGATTCATTTCCACTAATTTAATCATCATGGCCGAGCCAATATAGTGTTATGGTCGAGCATATGTTGAGTTAAGAACAAGCAAATTTGATTAAAAGCTTGGTTATGCCTTTTGTCTAACTCTATTTCCATTTTTGTTCCAATAATTTTGGTATTGTATTTGTATATTTATTTTGCTTTGTTTTATTTGTGAATACAAGATTAACATCTTGGCTATCTCTCTACTCAAATCAAAGTCATGCTATTGTGCTTTCTGGATTTTTGTTTGTGTGTTTGATTTGCTAACTCCAACGTAAAAAGGTGAGTATTCACACATGACATTATACTTATATAAATTGTGAAGTGACAACAAGTGAATGTGTATAAACTATTATATCATGTTATACCTGCCTGTGATGTAAATTATATGATCTTAACTCTGTTATAAACTTGTCACATCATCTGCTATGTTATATTTTATTATTCTGTTTATTTATTTCTATTAATGACACTGCAAGTTCCCTGTAGAATAGAATCACTATGGGTTGAAATGATACATACCCGAACGGACTTTAGAATAGGGAAAGATCATTATGGGCTGAAATGATAAGCCTGAGCAACTTTTATTTAATTTTATTTACTTGGGATTGCGGGTTTGAAATGATAAAACCCGAATTTTCTTTGTAAATTATGGATTGAAGTGATATATTATCCATATCACTTGACTTAGGCTAGAAAATATTATACAGACCTGTGGTTATTTTATATAGTTTTTTGGAAATTTTTAAGTATTTTTAAAATGTAAAAAATATGATAGTTTGATTTAAGTTGAAATTAAAATGATTAAATAAAGTAATATTGATTTTTCTATGTACTAAAATGTTAAATAAATGAATGGAAATTTGTGATTTGAAACACAACTTAAATTAGAAATCTGTGATTTGATTTTTAAATTGGAAGTTTAAGTTAATTAATAAAATGGAAATTAATTTTAATTTATGAAATGGAAATTTAAATTTAAGTGTTAAAGTAAATTGAAAAAAAATAATGAAATGAATGGGAAAATAGTGCATTTGAATTTAATAAGAGAAATTTTGGAAAATTTGATTTTTATTGTAAAAATTTTCTTTATAAAAATCATAAGTTAAAGGTATTTAAATGAACATTTTGATGTGGAAAAATGTTATTTTTATAAGTTAAAATGATTTAAATTGAAGTTTATTTGTGGTTGGAATTCTATTTAAAATCTGGAAATTCTTTTGGTAACACTTAAGAAATGCTATCGTTTTTGAAAATGAACTGAAATCTGAACTAATAGAATCTGCAGCACTTTGTAAGTGCTGTGGTTGATGCAAATGAACTAAAAGCTAAAATGAACGAAGGGCTACTGCAGCACTTGGTAAGTGCTGTGGTTGCTGAATTAAAACTTGAACCTGAAACGAATGAAAGAGCTATTGTAGCACTTGTTAAGTGTTGCAGTTGGCTGAAATGAGATTTTTGAATATAATTGAACTACTGCAGCAGTTTTGTAAACGCTGTCTTTGTTGAATTGAATTTTAAACCTTTTAAATTGAACCATGAACTACTACAACAGTTTATAAATGTTGTCTTTGTTGAATTGAATTGTTTCCAAATATAACTTTCCGTAGCACTTTCTAAATGCTGTGAAAGCTGGAATTTTAATATTTTAATGTATTTAAGTGAATAAATGAGCTTAGAAAACCTTAAATTTTTGGGAATTGAATATTTGATTTAAAGGTATAAATGACTTCACTTTTAAATGGTTTAAATGAAGTATTTTGATTTGAAATATAAACTATTTTTGAAATTTATAACCACGGGTTATAATAACGATTGGTTGTTAAAGAGACCGGGATCGGATATGGACATACTCTCTGTCGATACCGAAAACCACTTTAACAACTGTGTACGCGGTGGAGTTTCCAGAATGAAGTAGGATGGTGGCGACGATCCTAAAGGTATATTTACGTGGACCCAACTCCTGTGAGTTGGCATAAGATGGCTAAAACAGGAGCGATCAACGGGCCAATGAGGTAGCACCTCTGATCGGACACACTTCTTCGATACCATTCTATTACTTTTGTGATTGATTGGGTGCACCCCTTGATTTGGGAGTGTGGCTCGAGGTGGGCGGTAGTGTCTGCTATGCGTTTCCACCAGCCTGGATGTGTAATTGGTATATCTACCCTGGCATTGCCTAGTTGTGCCATCTCACCTACCCTAGCGTGCCTTGTACGAGTTTCTATTTGTGTCGTACCTATGGAGTATCTTCTCGTAGCCTCTCGAGGTATGCAAGTATTGTATAGACTATTGGCACTATTACGTGTTAAGGTGGAAAATGTAAAGCCTTAATGCTATTTAAAAGTATGTTTATTTTATAGTTAGACATTATTATAATAGCGAATATTACTACATAGTAAATAGTTTAACGGATCCTTAAAGAATGGGCGATCCCAAGCATTCTTTAAGTTACTTGTACCTTTCATTACAGTTCACTTGAGTTGGTTTACATTTTATAAGTATATATGTCCTGACTCGAGTGTTTGTGTTTTATTTACGCTCGGGTCAGCCTGAGTATCATCTTTGGATCTCACCTTCTGGAGCTAGGACTGCTGGAGATCATCTTTTGTCTAGTTGCTATTTATTTCCATTCAGTATTTCTATGTCAGCTTTGTATTAGAGACATATGTATTTGGGATTTCTACTGTACTTGTTTTAGAACTGTATTTGTTTTCAGACTATGTATTTTGTATCTGTTTTGAGACTTTGTATTGTAGTGGCTTCATGAACCACTATTTATTTTATTTTCCGCTGCGAGTTATTATGATATTTCGGTGTCTGTGATTCTGTGAATGATTTTATTTGCTCCAAATTTTATTACAATATGTTATTTTGCATTATTCAAGTCTGACATGTGTGGATTATTGTCGATTTGAATGGTCCAAAATAGTGGGTCGTCACAATAATAAATTAACAAAGTTTTATAAAAAATTAACTAAGTTTATAGGAATAATAATAAAACTAAATTATAAAATATCTTGCATATTGGTGTCCGATAGTTTTGGGTAGTAAATTTTGCTTTGCTGCTTAGACATGATTTTCTACCGATAAAAGTTGTGCAATAAAATTTACTTGCAATCCCTTTGTCAAGTGTGTATGACTCTATTCTCATTTGGAACCCCTAATTAATAGTTGTACTGCCATGCATGTACCATCCAATAATTACAATGATTGAATTAGAATGATGTTCATTAATTTGTACGTAATGTTTCATACTTACATGATGCCTCTAACCAAAATATCATTAGGAAACCCAAGTCATCATCAATCAAGTTTGGCTGGTTACATACTCAAATTGATATTGCATATAGCAACATTCCATTTTGAACTCATATATTAGTCGTTCATCAATGAATTTCTTATTATATGTTAATTAAGACTTTTGGAGCAAAAAATTTTGAAGTCCTTTTGGCATAGTAAGCATATTATATTTTTGGCTTTACACATTTTTTCATGGAGTAGTATTTGTGTAATTTGACTTATGGATATTATGCAAACTTGGTTTACGGATATTGTAAAACCTGGGTACGTTTATTATATGCAATGTGTTGAACTATTTATATGTGTTTATATGATTATTGTCCAAGTTTTATTTGAATATGTTTTATATACTGGCTAATTGAAGCATATTAATAAAGATATTTCTATGATATTACAACATAATTAACGTTTCAAGAAACTTAATAAAACAATATACAGGTTTCTAAAGATTTCATCTATGTTGTGAAAAGGACCTTTTGTAGCATTTTTTAAACATTGTGAAACACTTTTGTAGTGTTTAGAAGAACGTTTAGGATATATCGAGCATTTTTTGAAACGATCCAAAAATGTAAAACGACGCAATATGGTACTTTATTGTAGGGTTTTAAAAATGCTATGAGATATTCTGACACTACTCAGCTTGTTGTTAAGCAGCGTACTTCAAAAAACTGCAAAAGTTTTTCGCAGCATTTTAAAACGCTGCGAAATGTCTTTTTTTTTTGTAGTGAATGGAGCAGGAAAATGATAGTTGATAGGGATATGCTTACAACAATCTCTATTTGGATTAGGCTACCAGAGTTAAATTTAAGATTATGGGACAAAGAAGCATTTAGTGTCATTTCTAGTGTGGTGGGAATACCACTAAAACTTGATGAGCCAACAACCAATGAATCGAGACTTAGCTACATAAGAATATTGGTTCCAATGAATCGAGACTTAGCCACACAAGAATATTGGTTGAGATTAAGGCATATGTTGATCTATCATAGATTAAGGCATATGCTCATCTATCAGATGAAGCTTATGTTACTATGCATGATAGTGAAATCTTAATTTAAAAAATCGAATATGAATGGATCCGGCCTAGATGTATGAAATATGTCTGTTTTGGGCATCTCATAGAAATTTTCTCAACAAGACAAGTTTGGAAAGAAAAGGAAAATGCTGATTTGTTTCCATTTATTAATGAATCTCGGTTTTCAGAAAATTCTTAAGAATGGTCTGAATTTGTAAGTAGTTCTCAGGTAAACAATTTTAAATTTATTCCCTTATTTCGCATTATACAAATTATAAGTTGAATATTCATTTTGGCATAATTCTATTTTAAATCGCAGGCCAAGTTCGAAAAGGAGGAAGCTAGAATGCTTGAGGGGACTAGCCGAGACAAGCTGACTCCTTAGGAAGAGGATATGATTTTTTATGCTGGGACTGATAAGCCGATGTGGAATAGACGCTACAGTATAACAATCAGGAGGTAATTTTGTTGAGTTAAACTAATTAACTAACTAATTTATAAATTTATTTAATATTACGTAAAACTTATAACTTATAACTAATTAATTAATTAATTTACAAGCGATGTCATCTCAGACCAGTTATAAGAAAGCTCGAGACGAGATAGAGATAGCAAAGAAAATAGCTCAAATGGCAGAATTTAACAATTAGCGTAAGAGTGGAGGATTGATGGAGTTGCTAGATGAGCGAATTGTGGCTTATATAAAAGTGCATGGGACATTTCTGTCTTCATAGGGATCGGGAAATAAGGATGAGTAGATTAGTTTATATATATATATATATATATATATATATATATATATATATATATATATTCATTTTTAGTTGGTGATGCATGTGGACATTGGTCAAGTGTTTAAGAACTTTGATTATGTACCTTAAGAACTTATAATGTGGATTTGGATAATTTGAAATTTTGGATTATTGATGTGAATATTGAATTTTTTTTGAATATTTAAACTTGATTTTGAGTGGTGTATATGATATTATGTGATGTCTATAGTTGTGAAATTGGGTGTATATGTGTCGTTTAAGAATTGGATAGATGGATGAATATATATATGGTTTGGAAGATGTAATAGTTGCGGTTTTAAAAAACAAACTTGCAGTTTAGCGACGGTTGGTGTCGGCGTATCTGCATTTTTGGATAGTTAAGATTTCGACACATATCTTTTGACTGGCGACAGTTAGTATTGGCTACGCCGTCGATGGCCATTGAAAATGCTTCGACAAGGCTATCGTTAAAGCAGTCGCTTTTGCTTTGTTCGAGGAGGAAAATAGCGATGGTTATTTCTGACGGTTATTGACGGCTTTCGAGGGCCACCAATGGCAAATAGCAGTCGATATTACTGTGTTTTCTTGTAGCGATATGCCACTGTGTTTTTGAAAATATCCGTTCAGAAGTAAGCAAGTATTGTTGTTAGGCTCTGCTTGAGAACAACTTATTTTCCTACTTATTAACTTTTAAGTAACCCCATTAAACAAGTGCTTGACAGCTATTTTATTTAGTTATTTGTAAGTCAAAACTTTAACTAATTTCATAAGCAACAAAGAGTTGCATATGACTTATAAGTTATTTTTAAGAGAAGCAACTTACAAGTCATTTTGCAATAAATAGTTGCCAACCAAGCCCTTAATCACAACGAAGCTTATTTTATTTTTATCATGCAAACGGTGTCTTGACAATACTTGGGAATTCTATATGTAATGTCTTCCAATCCTTATCTATTACTTAAACTTAAAAGCACAATACTAAAACTGTTTACGTGGCCTTTCACACGCCTACGTTTTCAATTTTCTCTACTCCCCTGCCTTTTCTGCTTTTCCTTCGCCTAATATTATCAGGAAAAAAACCCATTTCTCCTCCTACGTCTCAATTTCTTTCCCCAATTCACAAACTGCTCCCCACTCCAACCCTCTACCTTACCAATGGCCTCCAATTTCTGAAATAACACTTCTTTCCCGCTGTTCTTCAACATCCACCTCCCCACGTTCCCTCCACCCCCCCGCTTGCGAACAACCAATCTTTACTAAAACCCTAAAACCTAAAACTGCCCTTCAATATATGAAATTGTCTTCCTTTCCCCCTTTTCCTACACCGTGTTACATTCGCTTCCCTCCATTTTCCTCCTTCTCTACCGTATCCAACCACCACAACATGAATTTCCAACAACTGGCCACAATCGGTTTCCAGCTTGCTTGACGGTGCAGAACATCGATAGGTATTCTCTAAACTTTTAGATTTCCAAGTTAGATTAGCCTGGCTGATGAAACACAAAAATACCTTTTCTACAGATGCACGATAACACCACCAGTAACAGTTGGGTGGTAGTTCTTCCGCAATATTAGATTATGCAAAGAATTAGGCAGCCTGAAGATGATTCTAATATTTATTTTCCCGCCCTTTACATTTGTCCAGTTCATAGCTTGGTTATTCTCCTACGGTAAATTGTCCTATCAGCAACATAAAATACATGGTCTGTTGCAGTTCTATATCAATGTTGATTTTAAGGTCATCTTATCATTGTTTGTATACACAGTGATACACAAAATATCTGTCCTAATTCTAAGAACACTTAAATGATATAAATAAACAATCGGAATCTGTGTGTTGCTTTTACTTGCTACTTTATTTGCCAACATATAGAACATTCTTTTTACACTATGGTGAAATAAAAAGAAATAATATGACTGTCTACGCCTGTTTGTGCGTGTTATGCATAAACCCCTTTTCCGTCAACCGTTTTATTCCCATTTTTCCTGCCCAACCAGACATAAAAATTGTCATATCAGGCTTCTGATAATTGATCTACCTTAACTGATGTAACTTGAATTATGTACAAATTGCCATTTTACACATGAATACTTCTGACAATTGATGTAGCTTAATTATGCATTAGCTGTTACCTAACTAAGACACCAATTTTTGCACACAACCGTTTTCCTTTCTTTGATTTCTTGATTAACTCCCCCTTCTACTCACAATGCATGTTTATACGTATAGATACGTGTACACATATCTATATGGTCTTTTCTACAACATACCGACTTTGCCTAAATTGGTATTCATTATTCCTGTCATTGCACAGTTATAAATCATACCTTCATTCTCTCTCCAACCTCTAAGATTATTTCCTACACGCCTAACTTTTAGACTGCATCCGTATTTACAAGATAAATAAAAGTTTCACGTACCACGTGACGCTGCCCTATGTTAGGTAGTTTTCTCTACTGATTATCTTTTACTGCATACCACTATTAGTCGGTTAAACTTTGGAATGTGTTTACTTATGTTTGTTTCAATTAATTCGCATACGTACAAAAGTACAAAAAAATCAACATAATATGCTGATGCTATTTAAATGTTACCTATCAACTTATTGCTTACCGCGGCAATATCATAATATTGGTCCGCTCCTTGTTCTTACTTCTGTTTGTTTTTTCCTTATTCCCATTTTTCGCTACCCACACATATCCTTCAATGCCCGACCTGCTGTATGTTTTCCAAGTTATCTGACATTACTCCTACTGCTTACTTTTTGGCCGTAGATAATCCACCTAATTTTGAAATTTAACTTACTTATTGTCGTCAGTGATGCCATGACGAAAAATAAGCAATGCATAATCAGTTTAGGGGATGCTATCAGCCTGCACGGAGTTGTTTGAAAATAAACATATCGTACGGTATGCATGTTTGCCACTTACCAGCAGTTTTACAATTTTATTTTTTACAAACTCTTTTGTTTATTACATCATACAACAAAATTGAAACAGTCGGACATAAAATTAAGGTTGCACCCCTTTAGCTCTATTCTGAATGATATTTGATTACCAATTTTTTATTCCTAAACGTACAACTGTTGTACCATAACTGTTATTTTTTTTATATTTTTTCACTTATGTCAAAACAGTATTCCCAACAGTGGTACTTTCATGTATATTTCCATATTCGATGGTATGACAAAATAATGAATGCTGTTTGCATTTTAATCTTTCACTTTAGTGCATTGTCTACTTTTTCGCTTGTGGATTTCGTACACAGTACCGTTTATTCTGTCATGCCCGCGGGTTGTATTATATGACTATTTTTTGTTTTATTTTACATTTCCTTGGTCAACATATTACAAATTATAGACTATGTACCTCTACCCAATACAAATTTTTATGTCACTACTTAAACTGCACTATTTTATTACTACATATTTATATTTCTGGTTGCTTATATTTGTCAAACAAAATAAGGCAGATAAGTATTTTCCTCCAGTTTAACATGGGAAGCGAAGACAAAGATAATACTTCCACATATCCTGTTCACTTGCTTTAACTTGGGTAGTTCTCTATGCATCTTAGATTTTACCATTTATGTCCTTTATTTATTTGAGAGAGAGTTACGTGTTTACTAATGCTAATTTCAATATAATTACAAAACTGACCATGCTGAAAAAAATAAAGGTGATATACTACTGTAACAAAACTGTTATGTTCAAGTTATTATGCACCATTGTGCTGACAAAAGTTCTCATATGCTAATTGTGCATGCTTTCATCCTTTTTTCCCCCTCAATATTCACTGTTTTGGTTAATCTTACATGAATTTCACTGGCCAAGAAGCCGCTCTTGATTTTTATAAGCATTTTCCTTATTAATTTTCCAAAAATAGTCTGTACTATTGTGGTAAACTAGCAAACACATAACACAACATATAAGTGATATAACCACACATACATGTACATTTATGTACGCACATAGGTAGAGATATATCAATAAACTCCAACACATACTTTTTTACATTACCCAAATATATATGCAGCATAATTTAAACGCACACTCAGGTAGTTTCCCTATTCACTATATTACTTACTGAAACTAATTTATTGCAGGTTCAATAACTTTCGACTCAACATTCACAACTAAAGTGTATTTAAACATCAACATTCCAAAGACAGAAATTATGCTGAAGAGGTAAGACTTAATTCTTCGGTATAGGACATATACACTTTGAATATAAATATTGCACTCTTCATATTAATTACTTATATCTTAACATGGAAAGTTAGGGGTCTCGGCACTTCCTAGAAATGTGCCAGAGTCAAGAACATTGTTAAGTCATTATATGTGGATGTAGTGTTAATTCGGGAGACTAAAATTGTTGACTCCTCTATTTTCAATTTTAATTCATTGGGTGGAAATTTCATTGATAGTTGGTGTGCTGTTGATGCCATGGGTAGTAAAGGTGGTCTGTTTGTTGGTTGGAGAGGGGATAGGTTTAAGCTTGTAGAGGAATTCAAATTCTCTATTGTTTTGCATATTAAATTGGAGAATATGAGAGATAGATGTAATTTGTGTATTTCAAATATTTATGGCCCTTGTGATAAAAATAATAGACTAGTTTTCTGGGAATGTTGTTCTGATTTTTTGAAAGTGGTTAATGGGACTTGGGCCATTAGGGGAGACTTTAATGTTACAAGGTTCTTAGGAGAAAGAAGTGGGAGAGAAGGAAGTTATTCAGAAATGGAGATATTTAGTGATTTTGTTGAAGATTGTAGTTTAATTGACCTACCTTTATGCAATAGAGCTTACACTTGGAGCAATGGGCAAGAAAATCCTATAATGGCTAGATTGGATAGATTTTTAATCAACACACAATGGGATGATAAATTTCCTTTCTCTGTACAATATATGGTCATGCTAGGATTCTTTCTAATCATTGTCTGATGGTGTTAGATTGTAAGGATGATGTGAAATTTAAGAAGATTTTTAGGTTTGAGAAAATGTGGTGTCTTGAGAATGACTTTGATGATTTTGTTAAGGGAAAATGGCCTAGGTTTAATGGCTTAGATAATTCTGCTAGGAATATAATGTTTAAGCTTAGATCATTAAGAAATTGTATCAAACAATGGGAGAAAAGGAACTTTTGTAATTTGAAAGATAAGAAGATTAATTTGAATGAAGAGATTTTGGCTCTTAACAATAAGGAGGAAGCTATGGGATTGTATCAGGAAGAATGCTTTGTTCTTAAATCTAAGGAAGAAGAACTTCTGAAAATTATTGACCAAGAGGAAATCATGTGGAAGCAGAGATCTAGAGTTAATTGGCTCAATCATGGGGATGCTAACACTGCTTATATCCATAAAATAGCCAATGAAAGAAGGAGAACTAATTACATAAATAATAATATTATTGAGGGTGTTGAGGAATTTGATCAAAGTAAAATTTTAAATAAGTTTTCTGATTTTTACAAAGAATTGTTTGGTAGTGCTCAAGAGAAATTTACTACTGTGGATTGGGATTTAATGTTTGATGACAATGAGAAGGTGGACTTGAATTGTTTAGAGCAAGTGTTTACTGAGGAGGAAATTTGGCAAGCTGTTAAGGACCTTCCAGCAAATAAGGCACCTGGACCAGATGGTTATCCTTCTTTCTTCTTTCAAAGATACTGGTCTATCATCAAATCAGATGTCATTGCCCCTCTTCAATGACCTATATGCTGGAAATTTAGATTTTAGTTGTATGAACTATGCTTTTATTGTTTTACTGGCTAAGAAGGAGGGAGCTAATGATGTTAAAGACTTTAGACCCATCAGTTTACTGAAATATATACTTAAGATTATTACCAAAGTTCTAGCTAACAGACTCAGGGGTTTGATGGATTCTCTCATTCTAAATAGTCAATCTGCTTTCATTAGAAATAGAAATATTATGGAAAATTCTGCTGTGGTGCAAGAAGTGGTCAACTATTGTACGCAGGAAGATTTGCCTTCTGTGATATTGAAATTAGATTTTTCAAAGGCTTTTGATTCTTTAAATTGGGATTTTCTTTTAGAAGTTTTACAAGCCAGAGGTTTTGGCAGTATTTGGTGTAGATGGATTAGGGGTCTTTTGAACAGTGGGGTTTTATCTGTTTTGCTGAATGGGATGGAAGGCAGGAAAATTATGTCTAAAAGCGGATTAAGACAAGGTGATCCTCTCTCTCCTTTACTATTCAATATTGTAGTAGATATATTTGCAAGGTTAATTAGAGTTGCTATTAGAAATGGAGTGTTAGAGTCTTTTGGTAATTCTTTTGTTACTAGTGGCATATCTTCCCTTCAATATGCTGATGATACTGTCATATTTAGTTCACCCAAACCTCATTTTATCATTACTCTTAAGCTTTTGCTTTATGGATTTGAGAATATGTCAGGCTTGAAAATTAATTTCAATAAGAGTTGAACTATGGCTGTGGGTGGCTCAGATTTTAATATTCAAGATGTTACATTGACTCTAAATTGTAGAATTGGTGCTTTTCCTCTATCTTATTTAGGAATGATTATTAGACCTAAAGCTCTGAAACATGAAGATTGGTTACCATTGATTGATAAAATTGGGTCAAGGCTAGCAAGGTGGAAATGTCATACTTTATCAAGAGCAGGAAGATTGGTTTTGTTAAACTCAATTCTCTCTGCATTGCCTTTATTTTGGATGTCTCTATACAAATTCCCTAAGTGGGTCATTAATAAAATTGACACTATTAGGAGAAATTTTCTATGGAATGGTTGCACATCTGGTAGTTCTTTAAAGAACTTAGTGGCTTGGGAGACTATATGTAAATCTAAAGATCAAGGTGGTTTAGGGGTGATAAATCCGCGGGAACTTAATTGTGCTCTTTTATGTAAATGGTTATGGAAATTTCTGAAAATAATAATTCTCTTTGGAAAATTTGGGTTGAAAATAGATATTATATTGGTAATTTCAACACTGATGTCTTCTGTTTGCGTCAAACTCCATAATATTGGTCTGATATTATCAAATTAGAATATTTTTTCAAAATTGGTTTGAATTGGCAATTGGGTAATGGTGATAGAATATTATTTTGGCATAACACTTGGATATGTAACATCCCTTTGAAGAATATCTATCCTGATTTATATAACATCTTTATGAATCAAAATGATAGAATAAGTGAACTTTATTATAGAGATTGTAATGAGCTAAAATGGATTCTTAGTTTCAATAGAATGTTGGTTGGAGATTTACTCTTTCAGTATTACAAGCTAATTACTATGTTGGAGAGCATAATCATTCACAATGTCAGTGACAAAGTTGCTTGGGCTCTACAAAAGAATGGAAAATTCAGTGTCAGTTCAGTTTATAGATTACTGAATTTTGGTGGTATCAAGGTGAATTATTGTAAAGCTCTATGAAAGATGCATGTTCTACCTAAAATGAAGCTTCGTATGTGGATTGTATCAATAATAAGCTGAATACCAAAGCCCTCCTTGTTCATAAAGGTCTAAGGATTGAATCTAAATGCCTATTCTGTAATTTCAGAGATGAAGACACTGATCATTTATACTTCCAATGTCTTTTTACCTACCTGCTTAGGATCAAATGCTTTCATATTCTTCATATTATTTCCCCTCCTTATTTTTTTACCAATTCTAGTACTGGGAAGTTGACAGAAAACAGGTTTCAAACAAAATTGATAGAATTCTATTTGATTTCATAATTATGAGTGTTTCTTGGGTTTTATGGAGTGAAAGGAATGATAGATGTTTCAATCATAAAAGTAAATCCTTTGATATGCTTCTTAGAATTGCAATATCTAATATTTCTTTCTGGTTAGGTGTTGCTTATCCTTATGGGTAGGAATGGAAGGCTATACTACCTGAGCTACAAAAGAGAGTAAGGGAAATCATGGATTCTATCAGAAAGAGAGTGGTGCGCAAGAAGAGGGGAGATGAAGCTGCCCGACCTGCTATGTTCAGCTATTTCTTCTTTGATTTCATGTTGTCTTCTTTATGCTGTTATATCATATTGTATATATTATTAGCTAAGCAGTATTTTGTGGTTTAGTATGTACTGGGTATGTTTGTTTTGGGTTGTACAAGGGTATGTATGTACTGGGTATGTTTGTATATGGTGTATGTCTGAATTTGTAAGTGTTGGGTTGTTTTGTTGGATGTAACTGCACTTTTAATGATAATTTTATAGGCTGGGAATTTGTTCCCATCCTGGATTTCAAAAAAAATATTAATTACTTATGATTATAGGTCACAAGGAGGTCTGTCATCCGACATTGTATTAGTGAACAATAAAAGTTCAGGAAACACAACTGGAACAACAGAAGATGTTCAATCAACCATTTCACAAATGATGAGCGACCTAAGAACTACAAATTGTCGAGTTATTCAGCCTACTATTATTACTTAGCTCCATGAATTACCACTTTGATCAAGAAGTATATTAGAAATCTTGGCTTCATCAACCATTGTCTAATCAACTATTTTTACTGTCAATATTTGTAGGGCAAAAAATATATCATAACCGCAACAGTTATGAAGCTGAGAACATCGTCTCCTTGGAGCTACTTATCTTGTGCTCTTTGCAACTCAATTGCTCGAAAGGAAAGAGAACTATATATTTGCAACAAGTGTGAAATGAGTAGGCCTGTCAATATGTATAGACACTTCATCTTCTACTACTTCTATAAAACATATCACACATCTTACCAAACTTTCCTACTAGATATCATCTCAACGTGGATATCTTAGATGACGCAATGTCATCGACCATCACTGCCTTTGACCGAGAAGCTGATGCACTTATTGGGCTTCCAATTGATGAGCTACTAAGGATTTCAACAATGGTTAGTTTGGTCCTCTACTCTTTTATATGTTTCCGCACACTTACTCTCATCAACTTCAAACATTACTATCATAAATAATCATTTGTTTATCACCACAAATGAATCGACCAGGAAAATGGAGTAGAAAGAGTTGAAAATAAATTTGAAAAAAATGTTGGAGTGGATGACCTTTTCGAATTCAAACCAAGTAACTATGAAATGAATAACCGAGATATCTATCTAACTGCCAGAAAAGTTATCAAATAGTTTACAGACAAAGGCTGCTACAATATAAAAACCGAGGTAACTTCTGCACTTCAAAGCAATACTCTGTACTTAACGCTCATAAACTATCAACTGAAATTATTGCTACGCCCGTCTCTCTACATCAATAAAACTATGACAGGCCGGAGAACAATCTGCTGAATGTACTACAACCAATATAGCTTCTGATGTAACAACTCCAAGTACTACTACCAATATAGCTTCTGATGTAACAACTCCAAGTACTAACACTAATGCATTACGGAAGGAAAAACAAGTTGTTGGTCAGGTATTCTAACATGCCATATCACACATGCTCATAAGCTAATTTGTCTGGCTAAGCTTTCTGCTACTACAGAATGAAGATAACAAGTACAAAAAAGGAAACCAACCTTCTGCAACACAACTACAAAATGCAGGTAGAAAGGGTTCATGAAAAGGAATAACTATCAATGTAAGTATTGTCAAACCAGTGTACTATTTTGCATAACTATCATAAAATTTCTTTTCCTCTAAACGAAATTAGTCACTTATTCATCCACTGTATTAAGTATACATGCTCATTTACAAAGTCAAATTTTACCTCAATTAACATTACTGATTTAAAGATTTCCTATTACCGTGCACAATAACAACTGCCTCTTATTTTTTCCCACAACCCTTTATTCTATCATATATGCTCATCTCTGTTATTCCAAAAATGTTCATAAACTACAGTTTTAAACTAAGCAACTACATACCGACTAAACCAAAGTACTAAAAATACTGAAGTATAGATACATTTTACAACAAACAGTAAACCACGTTTAGACTGCAATCTTTATAACCATTTGCAGGATTACGAAGAAGGATTGGAACACGTTGGCTCCAATGGCTTAAATCATGTAAAGACACAGAAGAAGGAAGATAACAAAAATGATTAAAAATCTACTACAAGAAGGAGCACCACTCCTCTTACTACATCTTTGCGTTTGTTGCCATCTTATGTAGACAATAATAATTTTGTACCATTTTAGTTTGCTTTTTAGCTACTATCTCATGCATTTAACTGTTTGTTTTCAACTTAACTGTTTTTATATTTCTTCTTTCTCACTGATTACCGACCACACTGTTATTGCTATTTTTACTTACTATTTATACTCTGTTTGCTATGACTTAAAAATCTTGAAATTAATGTACCCATGTGCGAAGCACGGTTCCAATCTAGTTTAATTAGAAAATAAAACAAGTCACTTTAGCGATGTGTAATAGAACCTCCATCCATTGCCAAGAATCCTTTGCTCCGCTCATGTAACAGAGTAGATATTCACCCACCTCTCCGGACCGCTATATTTATTACTCCAAAATACTTGTAAGCCACTAATGCAAAATTGGTATTTTTTAGCCAATAAAGGTATGGGTCCACATAGATGGGTGAATCTAGACCTGTCAACGGATATTTTCGAATGCGGATAGTGCCATATCCGCATCTGCGTTCGAAATTATTTTCGGATATCTGCATCGGCGGATACGGACGGATATCGGATAATCATCCTATCCGCTAACCATCAGTAAAACAGAAAATATAAATGGAAACTTTAGTTTGTTATGAACTTTTTTCAATCTCATTGATTATAAAAATGTTAAAAATAAACAAATATAATAATAATAAATAGTTTTGAGCGGTTGATATGCATTGGTGATATAAACTTCTAACTTAATAAAACCATAAATAAATATTTTTCACTTTACTAAAATACATATAATTTAAACTATAATCTTGGAAAATACCGGATGGATAATTTTCGGATGAGAATGTCTTCATATCAGCATCCACATCCGTTTTTCCGGATATAGGATATTTATCCGCTTTTCGGATGCGGATGCGGATGCGGATGCGGACGGATTTCGAATTTTGGATTTTTCGAGTATCCATTGATAGCTCTAGGTGAATCCATGCTTCGCTATATGATCAGAGTAGAGGATTACACCTTAATCGGAGCTTATTCTTGTAGTACAGGCCAGTACACTTTTGAATGAAAGAGTTGCAAACATATAATGAAGAAAAGAGAGCAGCATCCATGTATAATTAGGCCTTAATAAAATAAGGAGATGCCACAAAAACAATTTATCACCATTAAAATAATTGTTATTTACTGCTCTTTCTGAATTAATATTTTAGACATTTGTTATTCAGTTTCAGCATGGTACATATGTTCATGAGAATCTCCAAAAATTCCAGATAACTGACACTAGTCAGTAGGCATGGGAGAGAAAACTGCTGTCTTTCTGTGTATAGCCTGATCTGTGCATCCAAGATACTGGCAACTATAAATACTATAGATACATTCCCTACAAATCATATTATAATTTAGTACATGGTACTTCTACTGACTTCAGTTCAGCCTATTCAGGTTAAGTTTCTAACGGGATAAGCATAAAAGGCTTACCCTTAAAACAGTTTATAGTGGAGAATTTAATTGACAGCATTTAAACTTGCTAAAAGGATAACAATGAAAGGATAGTTACACAAAGCCACCACCAACATTGTACAAAACTATAACCATGCTACGTTCAAACCAACGCAAAATTACATAACTAGAAGTGAACAAACAACAAATAGTCCAAAATCATGAAATGAGAATCAGAGCTGTCAGTTACCCCACCCTCCAAATTCTTCTTGTTTCTCCTCTACCTAATCATAATTTTATGTATAGCAATTCGAACATTAGCATATATAAAAATATGAAATATTACACGAATGAGAACATGTATAGATTGATAACAATGTACTAACCTTTGGGGTAAAAGTTACCCCAACTCTAATCTCTCCACAGTAAGTGTTATCAGGAAGAACCACTCTGTGCTTGCAAACTCTTAAGTCTCCTACTCCTTTCTCAAATCCTAGTTCTATTATATCTGCTACGTTGATCCTGCATTTATTGTAACATTGTGGTTAGCCTGTTAACCTATTGCTAGAAATCAGAGCCGGCCCTGCCACTGGGCTGCTTGGGCGACCGCCCAGGGCCCAATCCTAAGTCAGGGCCCAATAAATAAAGAAGTTTGTATGTATGAACTTAAAAAAAAAACTAATGCATGTGCTGTAATAAAATGTATTCTCAGCTAATGTTGGTGGTTTGCAGTTTTAGCAACTGGAGTTCAAGTCCTAGCCATGGTGCTTTGAAAACAGAAAATTTATCAATTTAAAAATATTCATTGTTTCTGCCCAGGGCCCCAATTTCTGTTGGGCCGGGCCTGCTAGAAATGATAGCATATTCAAAGTAGTTACATACATGGCTTGGCCGATAAAATCATCTGCAGTGAAAGTGTCTTTGTCCATGATTCTCAGAATGAGTTTATGCTCATTCCTTGATCCTTCCACATAATGCACCAAAAATTTCAGTGTCTCTTTCCATGTCGGGTTTGTGCCTTGTTCTGCATCTTCAGTTATTAACAATCAGATCAATTACTTAATGAGCATGAATTTATATATAACACAGGTTTTCAATGGAATAACATCCGAGTTGGTTAATATGATATTACCAAAAATTTGCATTTTCTAAGCAATAACATCATTTTCCATTTAGAAGATGACAGAACAAACTTATTTAGTTTCAATTGGCAACAAGCTTGCAGTAAACCTTATGTCACAACTATATGATAAGCGTATTAAAACAAAATAAATTAATGCTTCAGGATTCATTCCGTGGAGTTGTATATTTTCATTATTCCAATTCTGTGGCAAATTTGTTTTGTATAATGGTCTGCATCATTAGTTGGAAGACATAAATTAAAGAAAATTAAAAAATAAAAGTAAAAGAAGTAATAGGCAACCTCTTGCAACGCTGCTCTTGCGTTCCTGATTCCTATACTGAACCAAAACGTATGGGTCGGATTTTCCTGAAAATCCAATTATATAAATTCTTAATTTCAAAGAAAAAAAGAAAATTCATAGGAAGAATAAAATTGAAGGAACAAGAAGAAGAAGTTTATGTACCCAATACATCGGTATCTGCAAGCCCTTTTGCATCAACCAATTTCACTTCTAAAATTCCTCTACCCATTTTTTGTTTCCCCTTCTTTTTTTATTTTTGATCTTTATTTGTTTGAATGATAATTTGAGTGGAAAAAATGCAAAAACATGCGAGAATATAAAGAGTGAGAAAAGGAGTCTTGTTTGAAAGCATGGCCCACCAGTAAAAAGTCGTTTGTAACGTATTAGGAATTTTCTGAACAGGCTACCACATTGCATTTGTTTGAACAAGTAAAAGTTGGTTCGATACCATTGCTCTATATTTTTAAGCTAATAAAACTAGAGAAGTATTCTAAGAAAGTAGGCTGATCAGTTCTTCACATCTGAGTCAAACATATGTAGGTACCGGACCGAAATTGGTTGGACCGTGAAAAACCACGAACTGTTACCTTTCGAGGTCCGAAATGAAGTTGAGCCGGTAACAAGCTGAACCGTTGGTTGAAGCCAAAACCAAAGGTTGAACCCTTGCAATTAAACGACCAGAACGTTGTTATTTTTGAAAAAATAAAAAGTCTCATTCAATTTCACATTGTTAATCTCTACACCCTTGTATGTAAGATACTAATATATATATATATATATATATATATATATATATATATATGTATGTATGTATGTATGTATGTATGTATGTATGTATGTATGTGTATTATTGTAATAAATATTAAAATGATACACACACATATACACATAATATATAAAAGTTCTTTTAAAATTATGAACTAATATGTATGTATGTATGTTTTACAATGATAAAATAATTTTTGTTCTAATATATATATATATATATATATATATATATATATATATATATATACATATATATATATATATATTAGTTCATTTATATATATATATATATGTATGTATGTATGTATGTATAATTGTGTATTATTGTAATAAATATTAAAATGATACACACACACACATATACACATAATATATAAAAGTTCTTTTAAAATTATGAACTAATATGTATGTATGTATGTTTTACAATGATAAAATAATTTTTGTTCTAATATATATATATATATATATATATATATATATATATTAAATAAAAGAATAATTTTTTTATTTCATACACTTTTAGATAGTATGCATAGCAGAATAGAATTTTATTATATCAATATATATATATATATATTGATTAATTGGTTGAAAGACAATGAAATATTAATAAAAAATATTTTGAAACATATTGTTTAAATTTTAAATTTTTGGAAAATTTAGCATGATATTTTGAAAAAAAATTATAATTTTTCTCAGTTAAAATTTATTTTTTAATATTTAATTATTTTTGGCCATATACTATAATGATTTTTTGGAAATATAAAAAATGATTTTTAAATTCTCAATTCTTGGCTGATAGCTTATTTCAAGATAAAATAATTTTATAAAATTTTAAAGTTAATTTTTGAAACATATCTTATTTTATATAAATTATTTAAATAGTTTATTGATTAACATAATAATAATTAATAATCAGTTAACAATAATTTACTACTAATGAAAATTATAATTACTGTAAATATATATATATATATAATATGTTCAATTATTAACATGAAGCGATGGTATAATTAAAAGCAAATCATATAATTATAATTAAATTACATATTAATGTGTGTATATATATTAATTAATATATAATTATTATTAATAAATAAATTATTCAGCTATGAATATCTAATCTATATGTAAAAATTTTTAATGAATACATACATATAACTAATCTATTATGTTACAACATCAATACATATAAGAATCGTCACCTAACTAACAATATAATAATAATATATTTGTATAATAAAATAATATTCTGAGAATATGCACAATATAATAAAGTAAAAATATACCTAAAACTAATGCCTTGAAGCACACCTTATAACGATGACCTCTCTCTCCTTTGAAAGCTTTTCGATTCGGCAGACTGCTAATCTTTGAACCGTAGATCTTTGACTATCAAATATACTTGTTTTGAATTGATTTGAGTTGGATTTGCTTGAGGTCCTAGGGGATGAAATTGGCAAGCAATGGAGGGGATAGTGGCAGCCAAAAAGTTCCAATTAAGTTAGGATTTGAGGTCTTTAAATAGTGGATGAGAAAGAGAAAACTATAGATCATATCTCAAACCAGTTCTCTCTAAATCTAAGCCATCCATTACAAGCTTCTCTAATCCATTTTATGTAAGGACCTGATTCTTCGACTTCCGAAAATCGACATCGATACGTCCACTGTATCAACTGCCGAGCAAACGAATGCTGGAAAACCGAATTCTTAGGGTTTTAAAAAAGAAGAGGTAGAAGAAAAGATAGAAGAAAAAGAGAAGAAGAACAACAGAACAACATCAGAAACAGAAAACAATATCAAAATCTCACATATCGCAGCGAAACAATATATAATAGATAATCACTAGTCTTTTAAAACAAAGAACTATATCAGTTTATACATACATCAATCAGAGTCAATATACAACTCAATACAACAATGGACAGTTATATAAACTTGTCCTCATACAGAATACACAGCGGAATAAATAAACAAATACGGATGTACGTTTCGCCATCCAGCTTTCTTCCAAAGCTCCAGAATATCCAGAATATCCTGATAACATAACTATAGGCTGCCCGTGTGGAAAATGATGGGCACCCAGAGTTTAGAAGGGAAACAATAAACTCCGAGTCAGTCATGGTGACTGGTGTGAGATCGTAAAACAGTTATTTTTCACAAAGGAAATAAAATTTATTCACAATGCTTTTGGAAAATGAAACTACCATAAGACCTCCCGCCACACACACAATGCAAACGCAGAATTGGAGGAGATTTCTTCTTATGATAGTCAAAGATGCTTGATATGCAAAACAAATCATTTTGGGATATTATTATTAGTGCATAGTGTAGAAAACATTTCGAAAGTATAATATAAATCTTAGCCAGCATAGGCATTCCGCACTTATGCCTACTATAGCTACCATCTAAACAGTGGTGACCACCATAAGTAAATGACAGGTTCTACAACTAAAACCGTACAAGTCATGTATTGTTTCTTTGGATTTCCAACAAATGGTCAGGCCAAGGAACTTCCCATTGCCACATAGGTACGCCTCTGGAAAGACGACCCGAGAACCTAACCGGATCTCTGCCAACACAAGGCCGGGTTACCTCTGCAAAAATAGGTAACTACTGACACGCATATGCCATCCCCCGATCGTAACCGATCTTCCCGAGGATCCTCGATTTCCAACAACCACATATGAATAATAATGCAGCAACCACATAGGTTAAGTATCTGGGCTCCATACCATGATACCACCTCTATCCAGAAAGGAATGACATACACTAAGGGGCGCTACTCCCTAGAACCTTGCCGCATCCTTCCTGTTTTGACCATTCCGGGGTGTGAGGTCCGACGAAGTCTCGTCCAAAAAGCTACGCTTTCATAAAGCCATGCTTCGGGTCAAACAAATGATCAAAGAAATGATCACAAAGATAAATGATCAAACAAATGATCAAACGATGATCATTTCACAGCAACACTCAGCATGCCACGTTACCAAATTGGGAGTATATTGCTGATAAATTTCAACTACATAACTTCTGAGCTCGTACGTCTCAGAGAAGGGTGTTAAGCTAAGAGAATAAATTCTCCGCCACCAACAGAAATGTATTTGAAAGAAATCAGCTTTATATCTCAATTTGTAACGTCAGACACACAACCATACAAGTCTGTTCCGGGATCGAACAGAACCGAAGGCACTTCTCACAAAGCCCTTGCAAATTCGGATAATTTTCTAATCACGTCCGGACTTCCCGTCACTAAGGTTGATAAAACCTCTATATCGGAGATCAGCCGATGTAGAGTAACTCGACGGTAATCCTTCCGTTTTCAAAAATATCCGGTCTTCAACACCGGTCATCAAATGCAATCCATTACGACGTATCACATATTCGGAATGGGTTATATGACCCCAAGGTCCTTTCCCGGCTAACCCGAATAGTGAGCGCTTATTCAAAAATAAGTGTGGCATTCAAATTCATCCAATTCACAACAAATACCCATTCAAGGTAATTACTGATAGTCGGTTATTTAACTATCAATAAAGATGCGCAACATCATCAGATTCCAAATAATTTTCCAAATTATTTATTTTCTAAAATATCTTTACTAGATATATAATTTCCACACTTCCAAAAATAAATCAACGTTTATTTTTAAAACGAATTTCCATTTCTTTTATAAATTCCATAGTGAATTTATATTTTCAAATATCTACTGATATACGATTTTCAATCGATTTCAAATATTCACTTTCGATTTATCTTTAAGAAGATAAAATCTCAAAACGTTTCATTTCATATTGGAAAAGCATTTCCATACTTATTTAATAATAAGTAATTCACAAATCTATTTATTTTCAACATTTGAAAATATTCAATATACTTAAATCAATATTAAGTATATAATTCATTCTTTAAGGAAATCATTTTCTATAACACGGTTATTTGAGTCAAAACGAATGTTACGTAAAACATCGTTACGACGACTCAAAATCACTAGTATAGGGATTCGAAATTTAGATAGATATATAAATCCCAATACTATATAAAAAATTTCCTTTCGGAAATCATTTACTATAACAACAGTGTTATAGTCCACCATTTTCTTCTTCCTCGAAAACGTCTATTTCAACAATGGATGTTGAAATCTATGATTTCGATATTTAATATATTTTAAAACATCGTCAAAACAATTAACTTCATTTTTAATGTCACTTTTCCAAAACATATCCATTTTACTTAATAATATATTCACTGTCCAAAATCGTGAATATACTTCACTAACCAAATTTCAATCTTTTCTACACATTTTATTTCAAGAATTATCCACTATCCAAAATCGTGGATAAAATTCCCAATCAAACTCTTATTATTACAACATTTAACTTAAAGGATAATTCGCTGTCCAAAATCACGAATATATCTCCTTTAATAACTTCTACGTTTAATTTATCAAACTCAATTGATTTCGAATTTACAAACAATGTTTATAAATTCCATACTTATTTATAAAAACTTCAACTTATAAATCTCCTTATTAACAAATTCCATTCATATCTCATTTAAATGCAAAAATCCGATTTATAAGATTATTACTTATAAATCTTTTGTTTTACAAAATCTATTCATTTGTAACTTCACAATTTATAAATATAAAATTTCGTTCACTTCTGAAATCCATTTATACTTTATTTTAACATTTATAAAACTTGTTTTATAATCCCAATATTTTAAATTTATAAATATCAATTTTGTACATCTTTTATATACATCGTTTTTTAATAATTCAAAAATCCCAATTCAAACCATTTTATAAATTACTTAACTATTTATTTCAAAAAAATTACCTTTCGGTTATATTTCACAAAAATCATAATTTTTATAACTTTAAAATTGGATCCGATGATGCAACACACCAATTTATCAATCATGGCATCCAAACATCATATATCAATATGATAATCAACAAATATCACAATATCTGAAATCAAATAAATACTGGTGAGGAATCCAGTTGGATCCCTCCAACCTGTTTCCCTGCATCCACAGATGTTAGCACAATACTCATTCCACTTCGAGGTGGAATATCACGGTATATGGGATTTATAAATATAGCATCCGCTTACAAACGGCGCAATAGGGTCTCATCCGCTATACAATGCGGGAAATATCAACAACTGCAATATATACATATGCCAATATATATATATATATTGCTATATATAGATATATCCTACTATATCTAATATCACATCCAAACAACAATCAATAACTGCAATCCAAATTTATTTTGAGTGAGAAGATCTCACCTTAGCTTTTAATTTGCCATCCATTTCCATTTTGATCATTTCTTCTTGATTTTTAACCTTGTATAAATATTTACACAGTTTATCAATATTCGATTTAAATCGAGTAACCAATTTTCATTTTGTAATCTTAATTATCCAACGAATTTATTAATTAAATTTTTAACCAAAAATTTCCTTTTTAGTATCTTAAGATAATTAAATAGATTAAGTTTAAACCGATACTTTTTAATTTCTAAAGAAATCTCTTTTAACAAATTTACTTAACTAAATTATTTCCAAAATAAACTAGTAAATTTTAACTTTATTTATATAAGACATTTTCTGTTTTCATTCTAAAATAGAAAAAAAACAATTCACACAGATTTTAAAATTCTACAGTGCTTAAAAATATGTATATATGTATCCATAATATAGTTTTCTGTAAATAAATTTATTTAACTAAGCATCTTAATTTCAAAATAACTTTCCTTTATCGTATAATATATATACATATCTAAATCAACGTTTTACAAACCTACTGTATATATCAAATTTCCCTAAAATGGTTTCTAATTGAAATATATCTATCTTCAGTTTTATATAACCTAATTCTTTCTTTTAAAATTTATTTCATTTAAATTTAAATTTAAACAAAACTAAAAAAAATACCTTGCAGAAAAACGAGTAAACCCATGCCTCGCTCAAGTTCGCACGCGAACTTCACTCTCGTGACTGCCTCCTTCAGCCTCAATTTCATCGATCATGCTCCGGTCGACAACGCGCTCACATCGTCTCTTCCCTCGCGCCTTCCAGTCGCGTATCCCACCGCCTCGAGTTTTCGAAGTTCGCCGCCGACCCTGACATTCCCAAACGAGCCCTAGCCGAGCTCGAACGCAACTTAGGGGAGAAGAGGAAAAAGCAGTTTGAAGTTGATTTTCGAACGAAGCTTCGTGAATTTAAAGAAGAGATTTTATTTCGAACGAACAAAAGATTATTTGAGCAGCCATTTTCTTTGTATATCGATTTTGTTCGGCTTTTGAACGAAGTGTTTTCGTTTGTTTATATTTTTTTGAACGAGAGGAATAAGGGAAGGAGGCAGTGGGATTTTGGAAAGCTCTGCCATTTTTCTTTCATTTTGTTATTTTGGATTTGAACTAAAAAGAGGAGCGTGATTTTTAAAAGGAATGGAGGGAGACAGGAGAACGTGTTTGCACGATTCATTTTCGTGATTTCAGACGTGGGTTAAGGCGTGATTTAAGGGAAAAGAAAGTGGCTGATGTTGACGTAATTTAAAATTTAAATTTAAATCGAATCTCGATAAAAATCCAATGCGTTTACTTACCGTACGCTCACATATCAACTTTGAAAAATACAAAATTTGAAATCCGATAATAATTCAATATTACGGACCCAATGGAACTGGTTTCGTCGAATTCCGAGACTATGCCTCAGACGGCTATTTTTAAATATCGATTCAAACGATAAATTTTCAAAACTGAACAAATCAATTTCAAATTCGATTCTGAAGTTTCAATTATCTTTAGTATTGTCAATACGAATTTTAAAAGCTTTTGAAATATTTTTCTTCAACTAAAAATTGAAGATTCAAATTTTTTTTTATTCAACTTACAATAGATTAAATTTTATAAATTAATCGCCAATTCATTCTGATAATTTGAAATTCAAGTCAAACCATCATTCAAATATTTAAAATTAATTAAATATTTTCAATTTAAATTGTTCAAAATTCTGGGTCGTTACAATCTTCCCTCCTTAAAAGAATTTCGTCCCGAAATTACAAGTTAGGAAAAATGATCCTTAACTCGTCTACTATTTTTCACAATTCAATAGTTTTACCAAATTTTCAAAACAAATCTTTCTACTAAAGATTCGCTATTATTTCAACTAACTTTCTAACTTCAATTATAGGTTCCAAACAACATTGTTTCCTTAACAATTCAAATTTGAATTTAAATTCAAATCTTAAACTTCCAAATTTTCTCAAAAATTTTCTAACGCCCTAAATTTTCAAAAAAATTTGCCAGCGTCTCCTTTGCGCGGCTAACACGGCACGACTACAAAACGTCCCTACGGACTCTCAGATTTCAAAAAGAAAAGGAAAAGCCAAGCGGCTAGACAAGAAAGTCATCAAATCTCATATTGAAATTCAAATACTTACCTTTTTGTCGAGCCTTTTAAATTTATCTTTGAAATCAAAATTCCAATTCCTCTATACACTTGTATATCCTACTAGCCATAATATCCAGTATCATTCAATTTTACATTTCAAATTTCATTTGAATTTAATTCACAATTCCAACCTAATTTGGATTCAGTTTACCTTTCTTTTATAATTATTGAATTTAATTCGTTTCAACCCTTATTCATTTGGTCAATCTTCAATTAGCTTCACTTACTAATTTTAGTTTAATACTTCACTTCGTTTCCACAAATTCAATTCTAGTTCTATTTCTTACAAATTCAATTTTTTTTCAACATTCAATTTGTATAGGTTATCAACTTAATAATATTTCATAAATATTTTTATATAGTATTCCAGAGTCTTTTCAACCTTTCCAAAACCATTTTTGAAAACAATTCAAATTATCCTTTGAATTTCAAAAAGCAACCCCAAATTTTTCAAACAACTTCCATTTAAAACAATTTGGCAGCAATTCCTCTTTTGGAAACCTAAAAATGAACACCGGTGATGTCGCGATCATCATCAGAATTATTTTCCAGCGACCAAAAAGAGTTTAGAGCTTTTATCCCTTCAGAACACTTTTCAAAACCTTTGAAATTCATTTTCAAATCAAAAAGGAATTTAATTTCTAAAATTTCCATATTCTTTCAATTACATTTCCAAAAATTTCTCTGGAATTCTATTTCCAATTATAAGTCACATTTACAATTTACATTCTTAAATTTCATTTGTCTGTGAATTTATTTCTTAACTTTGGAGTTATGATTTCAATTTCTTATTCAATTTCATATAATAATGGTAACATTTCAATATTATCACTTTCCTAACAACCAAGCATCCATATACTCTAATAATTCATAGAAAATCATTTCTTTTTCATACAAAAATAATTTTGGGTAAAATTATTCCATTTACCCTATTTAAAAACAATACTGTGTCAGTTTATCTTGCTTAAGAGTTTAGAAACTCCTATCAACACAGTTAGCTAGACTGCACCGACCAGAATCCATAAACAATCAATCGATAAGTCAACACAATACAAAACAATTTTTTTATTCACTAACAAATACGCGCTCATATCTATTATTACACTCACACTCATTCTAGAGTACTACTGACTCTATCTCTAATGAGTAATACCCAACAGAGTAGGGTTGTCGCTTAACCATATGCTCCGATACCACGTTGTAAGGACCCGATTTTTCGACTTCCGAAAATCGACATCGATACGTCCACTGTATCAACTGCCGAGCAAACGAATGCCGGAAAACCGAATTCTTAGGGTTTTAAAAAAGAAGAGGTAGAAGAAAAGATAGAAGAAAAAGAGAAGAAAAACAACAGAACAACATCAGAAACAGAAAATAATATCAGAATCTCACATATCGCAGCGGAACAA
Source organism: Allium fistulosum (assembly GCA_030737815.1). NCBI lineage: Eukaryota > Viridiplantae > Streptophyta > Magnoliopsida > Asparagales > Amaryllidaceae > Allium > Allium fistulosum. The sequence continues at coordinate 167,996,861 of CM060904.1, read as the reverse complement.
TATATAATAGATAATCACTAGTCTTTTAAAACAAAGAACTATATCAGTTTATACATACATCAATCAGAGTCAATATACAACTCAATACAACAATGGACAGTTATATAAACTTGTCCTCATACAGAATACACAGCGGAATAAATAAACAAATACGGATGTACGTTTCGCCATCCAGCTGGCTTCTAAAGCTCTAGAATATCTAGAATATCCTGATAACATAACTCTAGGCTGCCCGTGTGGAAAATGATGGGCACCCAGAGTTTAGAAGGGAAACAATAAATTCCGAGTCAGTCATGGTGACTGGTGTGAGATCGTAAAACAGTTATTTTTCACAAAGGAAATAAAATTTATTCGCAATGCTTTTGGAAAATGAAACTACCATAAGACCTCCCGCCACACACACAATGCAAACGCAAAATTGGAGGAGATTTCTTCTTATGATAGTCAAAGATGCTTGAAACGCAAAACAAATCATTTTGGGATATTATTATTAGTGCATAGTGTAGAAAACATTTCGAAAGTATAATATAAATCTTAGCCAGCATAGGCATTCCGCACTTATGCCTACTATAGCTACCATCTAAACAGTGGTGACCACCATAAGTAAATGACAGGTTCTACAACTAAAACCGTACAAGTCACGTATGGTTTCATTGGATTTCCAACAAATGGTCAGGCCAAGGAACTTCCCATTGCCACATAGGTACGCCTCTGGAAAGACGACCCGAGAACCTAACCGGATCTCTGCCAACACAAGGCCGGGTTACCTCTGCAAAAATAGGTAACTACTGACACGCATATGCCATCCCCCGATCGTAACCGATCTTCCCGAGGATCCTCGATTTCCAACAACCACATATGAATAATAATGCAGCAACCACATAGGTTAAGTATCTGGGCTCCATACCATGATACCACCTCTATCCAGAAAGGAATGACATACACTAAGGGGCGCTACTCCCTAGAACCTTGCCGCATCCTTCCTGTTTTGACCATTCCGGGGTGTGAGGCCCGACGAAGTCTCGTCCACAAAGCTATGCTTTCATAAAGCCATGCTTCGGGTCAAACAAATGATCAAAGAAATGATCACAAAGATAAATGATCAAACAAATGATCATATCACAAATGATCAAACAATGATCATTTCACAGCAACACTCAGCATGCCACGTTACCAAATTGGGAGTATATTGCTGATAAATTTCAACTACATAACCTCTGAGCTCGTACGTCTCAGAGAAGGGTGTTAAGCTAAGAGAATAAATTCTCCGCCACCAACAGAAATGTATTTGAAAGAAATCAGCTTTATATCCCAATTTGTAACGTCAGACACACAACCATACAAGTCTGTTTCGGGATCGAACAGAACCGAAGGCACTTCTCACGAAGCCCTTGCAAATCCGGATAATTTTCTAATCACGTCCGGACTTCCCGTCACTAAGGGTGATAAAACCTCTATATCGAAGATCAGCCGATGTAGAGTAACTCGACGGTAATCCTTCCGTTTTCAAAAATATCCGGTCTTCAACACCAGTCATCAAATGCAATCCATTACGACGTATCACATATTCGGAATGGGTTATATGACCCCAAGATCCTTTCCCGGCTAACCCGAATAGTGAGCGCTTATTCAAAAATAAGTGTGGCATTCAAATTCATCCAATTCACAACAAATACCCATTCAAGGTAATTACTGATAGTCGGTTATTTAACTATCAATAAAGATGCGCAACATCATCAGATTCCAAATAATTTTCCAAATTATTTATTTTCCAAAATATCTTTACTAGATATATAATTTCCACACTTCCAAAAATAAATCAACGTTTATTTTTAAAACGTATTTCCATTTCTTTTATAAATTCCATAGTGAATTTATATTTTCAAATATCTACTGATATACGATTTTCAATCGATTTCAAATATTCACTTTCGATTTATCTTTAAGAAGATAAAATCTCAAAACGTTTCATTTCATATTGGAAAAGCATTTCCATACTTATTTAATAACAAGTAATTCACAAATCTATTTATTTTCAACATTTGAAAATATTCAATATACTTAAATCAATATTAAGTATATAATTCATTCTTTAAGGAAATCATTTTCTATAACACGGTTATTTGAGTCAAAACGAATGTTACGTAAAACATCATTACGACGACTCAAAATCACTAGTATAGGGATTCGAAATTTAGATAGATATATAAATCCCAATACTATATAAAAACATTTCCTTTCGGAAATCATTTACTATAACAACAGTGTTATAGTCCACCATTTTCTTCTTCCTCGAAAACGTCTATTTCAACAATAGATGTTGAAATCTATGATTTCGATATTTAATATATTTTAAAACATCGTCAAAACAATTAACTTCATTTTTTATGTCACTTTTCCAAAACATATCCATTTTACTTAATAATATATTCACTGTCCAAAATCGTGAATATACTTCACTAACCAAATTTCAATCTTTTCTACACATTTTATTTCAAGAATTATCCACTATCCAAAATCGTGGATAAAATTCCCAATCAAACTCTTATTATTACAACATTTAACTTAAAGGATAATTCGCTGTCCAAAATCACGAATATACCTCCTTTAATAACTTCTACGTTTTTTTATCAAACTCAATTGATTTCGAATTTACAAACAATGTTTATAAATTCCATACCTATTTATAAAAACTTCAACTTATAAATCTCCTTATTAACAAATTCCATTCATATCCCATTTAAATGCAAAAATCCGATTTATAAGATTATTACTTATAAATCTTTTGTTTTACAAAATCTATTCATTTTGTAACTTCACAATTTATAAATATAAAATTTCGTTCACTTATGAAATCCATATATACTTTATTTTAACATTTATAAAACTCGTTTTATAATCCCAATATTTTAAATTTATAAATATCAATTTTGTACATCTTTTATATACATCATTTTTAATAATTCAAAAATCCCAATTCAAACCATTTTATAAATTACTTAACTATTTATTTCAAAAAAATTACCTTTCGGTTATATTTCACAAAAATCATAATTTTTATAACTTTAAAATTGGATCCGATGATGCAACACACCAATTTATCAATCATGGCATCCAAACATCATATATCAATATGATAATCAATAAATATCACAATATCTGAAATCAAATAGATACTGGTGAGGAATCCAGTTGGATCCCTCCAACCTGTTTCCCTGCATCCACAGATGTTAGCACAATACTCATTCCACTTCGAGGTGGAATATCGCGGTATATGGGATTTATAAATATATCATCCGCTTACTAACGGCGCAATAGGGTCTCATCCGTTATACAATGCGGGAAATATCAACAACTGCAATATATACATATGCCAATATATATATTGCTATATATAGATATATCCTACTATATCTAATATCACATCCAAACAACAATCAATAACTGCAATCCAAATTTATTTTGTGTGAGAAGGTCTCACCTTAGCTTTTAATTTGCCATCCATTTCCATTTTGACCATTTCTTCTTGATTTTTAACCTTGTATAAATATTTACACAATTTATCAATATTCGAATTAAATCGAGTAACCAATTTTCATTTTGTAATCTTAGTTATCCAACGAATTTATTAATTAAATTTTTAACCAAAAATTTCCTTTTTAGTATCTTAAGATAATTAAATAGATTAAGTTTAAACCGATACTTTTTAATTTCTAAAGAAATCTCTTTTAACAATTTTACTTAACTAAATTATTTCCAAAATAAACTAGTAAATTTCAACTTTATTTATATTAGACATTTTCTGTTTTCATTCTAAAATAGAAAAAAAACAATTCACACAGATTTTAAAATTCTACGGTGCTTAAAAATATGTATATATATATATATATATCCATAATATAGTTTTCAGTAAATAAATTTATTTAACTAAGCATCTTAATTTCAAAATAACTTTCCTTTATCGTATAATATATATACATATCTAAATCAACGTTTTACAAACCTACTGTATATATCAAATTTCCCTAAAATGGTTTCTAATTGAAATATATCTATCTTCAGTTTTATATAACCTAATTCTTTCTTTTAAAATTTATTTCATTTAAATTTAAATTTAAACAAAACTAAAAAAAATACCTTGCAGAAAAACGAGTAAACCCATGCCTCGCTCAAGTTCGCACGCGAACTTCACTCTCGTGACTGCCTCCTTCAGCCTCAATTTCATCGATCATGCTCCGGTCGACAACGCGCTCACATCGTCTCTTCCCTCGCGCCTTCCAGTCGCGTATCCCACCGCCTCGAGTTTTCGAAGTTCGCCGCCGACCCTGACATTCCCAAACGAGCCCTAGCCGAGCTCGAACGCAACTTAGGGGAGAAGAGGAAAAAGCAGTTCGAAGTTGATTTTCGAACGAAGCTTCGTGAATTTGAAGAAGAGATTTTATTTCGAACGAACAAAAGATTATTTGAGCAGCCATTTTCTTTGTATATCGATTTTGTTCGGCTTTTGAACGAAGTGTTTTCGTTTGTTTATATTTTTTTGAACGAGAGGAATAAGGGAAGGAGGCAGTGGGATTTTGGAAAGCTCTGCCATTTTTCTTTCGTTTTGTTATTTTGGATTTGAACTAAAAAGAGGAGCGTGATTTTTAAAAGGAATGGAGGGAGACAGGAGAACGTGTTTGCATGATTCATTTTCGTGATTTCAGACGTGGGTTAAGGCGTGATTTAAGGGAAAAGAAAGTGGCTGATGTTGACGTAATTTAAAATTTAAATCGAATCTCGATAAAAATCCAATGCGTTTACTTACCGTACGCTCACATATCAACTTCGAAAAATACGAAATTTGAAATCCGATAATAATTCAATATTACGGACCCAATGGAAGTGGTTTCGTCGAATTCCGAGACTGTGCCTCAAACGGCTATTTTTAAATATCGATTCAAACGATAAATTTTCAAAACTGAACAAATCAATTTCAAATTCGATTCTGAAGTTTCAATTATCTTCAGTATTGTCAATACGAATTTTAAAAGCTTTTGAAATATTTTTCTTCAACTAAAAATTGAAGATTCAAAATTTTTTTTATTCAACTTACAATAGATTAAATTTTATAATTTAATCGCCAATTCATTCTGATAATTTGAAATTCAAGTCAAACCATCATTCAAATATTTAAAATTAATTAAATATTTTCAATTTAAATTGTTCAAAATTCTGGGTCGTTACATTTTAGTTGCACCCTATCGACCTTATTACTACCGAAATTATCATCTTATCATCATGGGCTAATATCCCATTTAAGCCCAAATAAATATTATTAATTAAAACATATTAATTGCTTATCGATAACGCATATAGACCGATATATTTATAACTATTATAAAGGGGTTTTTAAGCTCAAGGAAAAAGTTAGAGAAAAATTTAGTTTCAGGGACAAGAAGTTTGTTTTTTAGGCTGAAGGACACTTTTTAGTGTAATTCACAGAATGATAGTTGTAATTATCATTTTCAGTTTACACTAAAAAGTGTCCTTCAAACTAAAAAGCAAACTTGTTGTCCCTGAGACTAAATTTTTTGCAACTTCTTCCTTGTGCCTATTTACCTGTATTATAAATATATACAATAATATTTATTCCTCAAATCATTTTCAAAATTGTATAATTATATTTCATAAATATTATTATAATAATTATAAGCTAATTAACTCGTTTGGTCTAAAGAGAATTCATCATTTTGGCTGTGTGATTCGTCAGGTGTAAACTTAGTAAACGATTAACATTGAACTATTCGAATGTTAATGTTCAGATGTCACTTAGCAGGTGGTGTGACATTTTGCTCAAATTTATCGCTTACTTAGTTTCGGTAAAATCCAAATTTACTTTATTAAGCATTACCCGGTTGTGACATTTATTTACACCAATTCTCTTTGTCAAAACCCTATCACTTTAGACTTATAGAATTTGATAATGGTCAAAATTCCAATATCATTCATATTCAACTCTGTAGTCCAAAAACAAATTCCTTGGTTCAATAATAATAATTATTATTAACCGAACTGCTCTGGCCAAAGACTTTGACTTTGAGTTGACCGCGATACTAATATCATATAACTAAGGAGACAAATCATCTTTTGAATAGTGCTTCACTTCCAATACTTTCATTCGACCCAACTATAGTCACTCGATGGACGTCGTGTCAAGATTCAACTATAATTAAAGCTGAGCTTTCATATTGAAGATCCACGGTATTCTCAAGAGGAGAGAACTGTGTAAATCGGTCATATTGATATTTTCTAGCTGACCTTAGTTAAATTAACCAAAAAAAAGTATTGAATGATTCATTCCATAATTATCTAATAACTATCAGTACATAACCACTTGGTGCTGCAGCAGCCATGAGTAATACACTGTCCAACATTTGAAAAGCGTTGCACACTCTAGTCTCAACACATATATTGATATTCATTCTCAATACATCTTGACTAAAAATATTTAAAATAATACATTTATTTTCATTGTGATAAATTACTCACGGTTACAATACTTTATAATTGATATCACAAAGCATACTATTTATGAATTTTCTATTAGGTATACTTTTAATTAAATTAATTAATTAATATAACACAATATATCAAGTATATAATAGATAGAAAACACCTTTATTTCGAACAAGATTGATCAACGAGTTAGATATATGTAACAAACTACATAATTGCCCTTAGGGCATGCCCCTAACTCTGTAATATGTTAAGTAATTTTTGATGTATACTAGTTTGTTATATTTTTTGGTATATGTTAGCAGATTATCGGTGTATGAATAGAATCAGCCAATTATTTTTAATATTCAAACGTTTTGAAAAGGGAATGAAAACATTTACTATTTAATAAAACATAAAATAATATTTAATATTTAATAAATTACATATTATTAAAGATTAGTTTTATTTTCATTTACAATGGGGTTGTCAATGAATATCCGAGAAATCTGAATCCGTCCATATCCATATCTGAAAAATGAAAAAATATCTGAAATCTGAAAAATAGATAAAAAAATATGGTAGTATCCGCATTCAAAAAATATTCAGCTGACTTTTATTACGATCGTAGTTAAAATTATGCACATCTTCTATATAAAATGATTGATATACATTGTTTTAACCTGTTGATAATTCCTATTAAACATGTATAAATGAATATTTTCTATCAAAAATTGATTACTATCATCATATTTTATATTTTATGTATTTATGTTAACATTATTAACGAAAATGATTGATGCTATATCAATAAATTTCATTATTTTTTTACCTTATTAACTACGAGTGGAATGAATAAATATTAGCTATTCTTCCGTATCCGCGGATATAGACATTTGAAAATAAATTCGGATGTTGATGAGGATATGCCACTATCTATATCTGAAAATATCCATTGAGAATTTGGTACGTATTGTTGTCAATCACGGCAAAGCGTATTTTATTTTTATCATGCAAAGGGTGTCTACAGTACATAGGAATTCTCTATGCAATGTCGTCCAATCCTTGTTTAATTGGAAAATAAAACAAGGCGCTTTAGCAATGTGTGTAATAGAATCTCTGTCCATTGCCAAGAATCCTTTGGGTCATGTAACAGAGTAGATATTCACCCACCCCTGTGGACCGCTATATTTATTACTTGAAAATACTTGTGTGAACCACTACGCAAAATTGGCATTATTTTATTAGTCAATAAAGATATGGGTCCATACAGATGGGTGAATCCATGCTCTGCTATATGATTCAGGGTAGAGTACACCTCAATGGGAACTTATTCTTATAGTGTAGGTTAATATACTGTCGAATGAAAGAGTTGCAAACATAAAATGAAGAACAGAGAAAGGCATCCATATATAAAAAAAATTCACCATTAAAACAATTGTTATTTACTGCTCTTTATAAATTAAAATTTCAGACATTTGTATTCAGTTTCGCATGGTTCATATGTGTTCATGAGAACCTCCAAAAATTCCAGATAACCAACACTAGTCAGTAGGCATCAGAGAAAAAACTGCTGACTTTTATATATATAGCCTGATCTGTGATTCCAAGACACCGGCAACTATAACTACCAGAGATATATTCCCTATAAATCATATTATAATTTAGTACACATGTGAGAATTGTGAAAGGAGAAAAGAATGGTAAAGAGAATAATAAGGGAATTCTATTTTATGTGTTGTAAACATCATAGGTAGGAATTAAGTTGGTTATTAAAACAATGTGCATCATTGTTTTAATTAGGGTAAAATATTTACCATTCATTATTTAGCATGTAAGACATTATAAATTGTCTTTGGTTGAATGTGGAAAATAAAACAAAAAAGAAAAAAAGTTTTTCTTTCTTAAGCTATATACATCTTTCTTAAAGGCATTACATTTTGTGAGTATTGATTATTCCATATAATCTAGTAGAAGCTAAAATTCCGCGAAAGACTCAACAACACAGTACTTCTGTTGACTTCAATTCAGGTTGATCTTCTAAAGCAATAAGCATAAAAGAGTTACCCTAAGACAAGTTAATGTGGAGAAAAGAACGCTTTAATTAACAGCATTAAACATGCTAAAAAGATAACATGAAAGGATAGTTACACTACACAAAGCCACCACCAACATTGTATAAAACTATAACCATGCTACATTCAAACCTACACAAAATTACATAACATGTACCAAAACTAGAAATGAACAAACAACAAATAGTCCAAAATCATGAAATGAGAATCAGAGCTGTCGGTTACCCCACCCTCCAAATTCTTCTTGTTTCTCCTCTACCTAATCATAATTTTATGTATAGCAATTCAAACATTAGCACATTTGAAAATATGAAATATTACACGAATGAGAACATGTATAGATTGATAACAATGTACTAACCTTTGGGGTAAAAGTTACCCCAACTCTAATCTCCCCACAGTAAGTGTTATCAGGAAGAACCACCCTGTGCTTGCAAACTCTTAAGTCTCCTACTCCTTTCTCAAATCCCAATTCTATTACATCTGCTACGTTGATCCTGCATATATTGTAACATTGTGGTTAGCCTGTTAAACTATTGCTAGAAATGATAGAATATTCTAAGTAGTTACATACGTGGCTTGGCCGATGAAATCATCCGCAGTGAAAGTGTCATTGTCCATGATTCTCAGAATGAGTTTATGCTCATTCCTTGATCCTTCCACATAATGCACCAAAAATTTCAATGTCTCATTCCATGTCGGATTTGTGCCTTGTTCTGCATCTTCAGTTATTTACAATCAGATCAATTACATAATGAGCATGAAAATTATATATAACACAGGTTTTCAATGATATAACATCCGAGTTGGTTATGTGATATTACCAAAAATTTGAATTTTCTAAGCAATAACATCATTTTCCATTTAGAAGATGACAGAACAAACTTATTTAGTTTCAATTGGCAACAAGCCTGCAGCAGCCCTTATGTCACAACTATATGATAAGCGTATTAAAACAAAATAAATTAATCCTTCAGGATTCATTCCCTGGAGTTGTATATTTTCATTATTCCAATTCTGTGGTAAATTTGTTTTGTATAATGGTCTGCATCATTAGTTGGAAGATATAAATTAAAGAAAATTAAAAAAATAAAAGTAAAAGAAGTAAAAGGCAACCTCTTGCAACGCTGCTCTTGCGTTCCTGATTCCTATACTGAATCAAAACGTATGGGTCGATTTTTCCTGAAAACCCAATTATATAAATTCTTAATTTCACCGAAAAAAAGATAATTCATAGGTAGAATAAAATTGAAAGAACAACAAGAAGAACTTCACGTACCCAATACATCGGTATCTGCAAGCCCTTTTGCATCAACCAATCTCACTTCTAAAATTCCTCTACCCATTTTTTGTTTCCCCTTCTTTTGTTATGTTTGATCTTTATTTGTTTGAACGATAATTTTAGTGAAAAAAATGCAAAAGCATGCGAGAATATAAAGAGAGAAAAAGAGTCTTGTTTGAAAGCATGGCCCACCAGTAAAAAGTCGTTTGTAACGTATTAGGAATTTTCTGAAGAGGCTGCCACATTGCATTTGAACAAGTAAAAGTTTGGTTCAATACCATTGCTCTATATTTTTAAGCTAATAAAATTAGAGGAATATTCTAAGAAAGTAGGCTGATCAGTTCTTCACATCTGAGTCAAACATATGTAGGTACCGGACCGAAATTGGTTGGACCGTGAAAAACCACGAACTGTTTACCTTTGGAGGTCCGAAAAGAAGTTGAGCCGGTAACAAGCTGAACCGTTGGTTGAAGCCAAAACCAAAGGATGAACCCTTGCAATTAAACATTAGACCGTTGTTATTCTCGAAAAAGTAAAGTCTCATTCAATTTCACATTGTGTTACAGTACAGAAAATGTCAAGCTCTAAACCCTTGTTATTTATCGTCGCCGCAACCAGCCGTCCTTGTCGTCGTAACCAGCATACCGCTGTCAACTTAAATGACGCGACCTCCAACCTCTGGCATCGCAATCCACAGTTCTACAACCACATCGAGTATCCAATTTTAATTTTCGTTAAATTTCCGATTTAACCCACTTAGAACCGATAGGACCGATACCACGAGGATTGACAGTAGGATGAGAATCATAGTAGTGCTTCCTTATATATGACATGTTCACCGTGCCACTCATTCCCAGAATTTGGTCGATTGGATAAATTCGTTTTGGCACTGTGTAAAATCCAAATATTTTCATTAAATTCAATTATGAATCCTTACATTCTGGTTAATACAACTCATTTTTGTTGATGATAATGATTATTTCTTGAAAAAAATTTCTTATGATATTTCCCTTACATCATGGAATTTTTTTTGCTAGTTCATACATTATGAAACTTCAGTGACGATAATGTTCATACAAGTATCCAAGGGATATACATGATTTTAGCTTCTTCTTTTAGTTTCTCCCATAAATAATAGTGGTATCCAAATGGTATCAAAATTATGTGCATAAATAAAACTGCTTGTGCACTTTTACCCTACACTGTTATTCATCATTAATATTATGTGTTGATTACTTTTACCAACAATGTAGCTATAGCAATATTCATTACTTATTAATATCATGTTTTTGCACCTTGGGTTAAGTTCAATGTTGTCAAAACTCCATATTTACTAGTTATGTGACGATTTCACTTAATACTCGTTCTAATAGTCAAATTTTATTCAATGCTCATTTTAATAGTATTTTTGAATAACCATATAATGGCATCAAATCCAAATTCTGAAGAAGCATCCAATCCAAGTACCGAAAGTGCCCCCCATCCATCAAGTGGACCTAAAAATGATCCAGCATGGCAATATTGCACCAAAAATAATAATTAGTGGACATACAGAGTAATATTTTATACACGTTTTGTGTGTGCGCGTATCTATGCATAATCCTTAAGAGAAGCAATTTATTGATTATAGTTGCAAAAGTGTTCGTAACCATGGGTATTGAATCTATATTTAAATACATACTTCTTAAATATTTCTAGTTAAGATGTATCAAGAAAAGGATATCAATATGTATATTGATACTAATGTATGTAACACTCTCTATACGATGAATAGTGAAATACTAATGACCGTTGAGGGTACCAAATGGTTACATACTTGTGGTTGTTTGAAACAATCATAGAATGACTCAACGAGAGTCTTCTATTGGTTAAATCAACTAAGTCAAAATAGAAGGTTTCAAGTAAAGATGTGAAGTAATGTACAGAGCTGAGTGTACATTAAATCTTAAGTAACTAGACTATACTTTGATTGTGGTCAATCACATTACATAGCGATCATGTTACGATCATAGTTGATTATAAATTGGACAACTTAAAGTGAAACACTACCCAAGAAAGGATTCTTCTCTTTTGTTGTAGAAGGTTAGTATCACCATAATTGGTGGTTGACTTAAAGTCAAAATCTCTGGCCATAATAAATTTTTTAATCGATAAATGTTATCAGATTCAACCAAAGACTTAAGTTGTCTATTCAATTAACTATGAATATTATTAAAGTTTTTAACCATTGATGTACATGTAGATATCTGAGTGATGATAAAAAGAATTGGTGCACAAAATGTCGTTGTAATGTGTAGCTTAATATAGATTAGAAATTGGATTTTATCTAAATAGTCTACATGCGACTGAACCAGTGCCTGGTACTGTACTTTAGCCAATTCCATATAGACTTCATGATTTAAATTGATTAAATACTGATTAATAACAGAGTTCACACCATGGAATCGGCACAACTATTCTATTTGCTAATTTATGAGTTCAGCCAGTTTTAAATTGATTTACAAATGTTAAAAAATTAATAATAAAATTGATACAAATATATTGAATTTTATTGCATTTTAATTAATTATTTGAAACATAAAAATTAATTAAAACCATGTATAATTGTTATATGTTGATTTAATTAAAATTTGCCTTAATGGATTAATTAAATAGTACACTTAATTAAATTAATTAGGCTCGGTGCCCATTATCCCCTTAATGAGGGGTCTACCATGGAAGGGCAAGAGAGCAGGCAAAGGTTTTTTTTATATGGAAGGATAAAGTTATGAAATTTTTTGATATGTGGTTGACTATTTATATCTCTTTTGTCAAAAAAAGAAGAAAAAACTGGTGAAGCTTAGAAGAGTTAATTGCAGCCTCTAATCAATAACAGGGAATTTGGATTTAAAGGTGGAGATTACAAACAAACAAGATGTCAGCAACCGACTAGATCAAAAGGTACACATATTATTTAATCATTCATATATGATGTTTAATCTCTTTATCATCTTCTTCACGTTTATTCGATCCATTAACAAAAAATTTAATTTTTTATTTTTGAAAATTATTTAATTTGTATATTTTTTATTTTAATTAATTTATACGTATACATACATACATGTATGTGTGTTGCAGGTTGGCCGTGAGCAGATGTGCACACGCGTGCACGTCCACACACATTATATATATATATATATATATATATATATCAAAAAATAGTGACAAAGTTTTCTTCCTTTTACACAGATACGCCTTCTTCCTTAAGATATATCCCCCCATCTTCTTCTCATTATCGAGCCAACATCATTTTATACCTTCCAATATAGAGGTGGTCAGAGAATTGCATTTAGTTTCTCAATTTCAATCGCATCCAATATGTTTGAGACCATGGATTATTGGAAAAAGAAACTGTTCTTTATGCGTTCGATGTGGTGGTAACAATTATAAGACTTGGTGATCTAACAATGTCATATAAAAAGACTAATTCGACGTTTCCCTAGAGATAAGACGAAGTTAATGATATATGTAGAGATCTGATTTGTTGCTTTAGATGTAGGATATTCAGCAATAAACGAATATTGTGTTCATCAAAAAGATCAATTCCTACAAATCCTCCATTAGAAATCTCAGAATAAGATGAAGCATCGCTATTGTTTTTGGAATACATAAAATTGAAAAGTAAAAAAAACTTTCTTGGAGAATCTTCAAAAAAGAGAGGAGGGCTGTACTTATTCAATAAAATATTATGGAATTCAAATAGATAAACTATGATATACTTGAGTTAGATTTAGCTAATTATTTTGAGGTAAAAATATAATCTCATGGGAATTAAAATCTTGATAATGTTGTGATTACTGAGAGGTTTTCGTTCTTGATAAGTCAACAAAGGGAAATATAGATGATATTAGCTTGGATTCGACGTTACATATTAAGTCAGATAATGGCTTTTCTGATAGCTTAAATCTAGATGTAATGCTACTAGACCCAATGGTGATTGGTTATGAGTCTAACATTGCTCTTATTGATGTTGTCATGTCTTCTGTTAAGATTGAAAATGTGAATGAGATACATGGCTTTTTAGATTTCAGTTTCGATGTCGGTTTCGGTCATTCCAGAACTTTCGGTCATTATCAAAATAAAAGAATGTTTTCTGATATTATTGTGTGTAAAAAATTTGATATTTTGGATTTGGAAAAATATTATGAAACCAATCCAGATGATCATAATGATTTTAATGGAACAGATATTGGGGGGTGGGGGTGTGGGGGGGGGGGGGTAGGGGGATGTTGTACAGAAAGAAGATATAATGTTTCTCGGTACTATTGATCATGAGAAGGTTGCAAATGAATTAGTGGCTTCTCTTGTGATGGAAAATATTCATATTCAGGGAAGGAGGCAGAAGGAACTAATGAGTTTTGGTATGGTGGGTGTCTATGATGAAACTCCAAGCTTGGCTGAAATAAAATCATGTAATGCTATTAGGGGATGCTACAGTATGAGGAACATGCTTTAATCACTCCTAACACTGATGTAGAGATGCTTGATGGTGATGTAATGATTGATTCAAGAGAAGTTTTGGAAAATGCGCACAAGGAGTATTGCTCAGAAATGGATGCTGATGTAGTTAAGAAAGATTAAGATGCGTTAGTGGGTGGAGAGGCTCAAAAAATTGATGTGGCATTCGGATATTTAATCAACAATTTAGGTGAGGCTTTGTTGTGTACATGGCCAGAAGCAGATTGGCATGGTGGTCGGAGTTTTCTAGTAAATATTCTGGATGACAGGTGTGCACCATGCCATGCACATATATATGATTTAAGATATGCACAAGAGAGGCTAGAATTTTCAGAATTGGAAAAAATAAAAATTTAACTTTTGAGTCAAGGCATGCAAAGGATCAGGGTATGGATTCGGAATAGCTTGTGCTCTAGAACGGTGTGTGGATAGTGGCTTAAAGCAATGCAGAGACCTTGTTTTAGAACAAGGTGCAAAATTTATGGTCGTAATTAGGATTGTGTTCTTGATCAGAGAGTGGATCGTGTTTTGGATCAGGATTAGGTTACGAATAAAGAGGATCTTGTCACGAGGGATGTTCGAGTTGGAGCGGATCGTGGTTCCAATGTTAATTGTGATGAATTAGAATTTGGGACTTGTAAGCAAGACATGTTGGTAGATTAGGATTTTGGTGCATGATGTGCACGTAAATGTGCATATATTTACATCCATATTTTATCTATTTTTATTCAAATAAATATCATATTTGGGTATGTTAACATGTTTAAAACCAAAATTCAATTATTATCAAATCATCATATATTCATCTACGTACAGGGGCAAAATAGTCATTTTTGTGCATGTGTTAATTTGGGACTTTTTACTTGGGCATTTTTTATAATTTTTATAGGAATTTGGATGCATATGGAAGAGGGTTTCATGAAGATATATGCATGCACAAGGGAATACAAAGAAATGCAGAGGAAATAATTCAAACTCATGATAATGGAGGACCCCACCCACTTACCTAAATCTACAATTAGAAGCTAATGGACAACTAAGTGGAGGTTAAACCTTCATGCACATTTAATAATGGATTAATTAGTGGCTAATGGTTACTTTGTGGCCACACTTTCTAAAGGGCATTTTGGGAAGCACCCTAAAAGTTGAATTAGGGTTTTATGTATGTATAAATAGCCCTCTTATGTACACATGTAAATATCTTCTACACTCTTCATTTTACATAGAAAATTAGCAAGTTGTAAACACATGTTTCATGAAATAAAAATGGCTTCCTAAGCCTTCTCTTTTCTACACGCTTCTCTTTACTTTTATGCTTATGCTTTTTTCTATGCTCTTCTCTTTTCTTTGTTAGTAGATTAGATTTACATTCATGGAAGTAGTGTAGCTTTAATTTTTATGCAAATAGTTAGTAGTTAATCTCTTTTTCATCCTTTGCTTAATTTCTATTTCTTTACTTTTTAATGTTGAAATTTACAAGTGTTGATTTGATAACACAAATGAGTAGCTAAACCCCTTCAATTTAGGAGCAATGAAGCTCTCTAACTTTATGTAATTTCAACATTTTTATGATTTATGATCTATTTTATTTGTGCTTCATGAAAGTGAATTTTGATGTAAGTTTATACAAGTGAGTTTGACAGCTTATGTTGCATATGCAAATGAGCTATTCTTATTCAACATAAACACAATTTACATCATCATTTGCTAATTGATTTTTGATTTTGAAATGGAAGTAAAAATAAAATTTGATGATCTATATTACTAATTACAATAGTAAATAGATCATACTTAAAATAGCTTTTGTTTTGGCTTTATTTTCATGAGAATTTATAAGTGGTTTATTTGTTGTATTATAGTTTGATGGTTTAAGTTATGTTAATTAATAACATAAATAAACCATACTTATGATAAATGCAATAATTATTTCACTTAATATCAAAACTAGAGATCATAAATTATTTGTTTGTTGATTTACAAAAATATGAGAGTGGATTTGCCTCTAAATTGTTCTCTAATCTCATAGTTTTTAATCTCATTTTAATTCTAGTTTTAGCTTCATTTTGCTTGTAGTTAACAATTACCTCTCCATTTGGTATAATTTGATTGAATTGATTTTTAAAATCTAACAATTCTCTACGGATCGACCCGTACTCGCCATGTACTAACTTTTATACGCCATGCGCCTGCGGTATAAATTTAATTCAAAATTTATTGGCGATATTCTAAACCGATAGAAATTCCCTCGTTAAATAAGTTTTTGGCGCCGTTGCCGGGGAGTTTGCTTTGATTTTAATTTATATTCTTTGAATTATTTTTGTTTGATTTTTGTGTGTTTTTGTTTTGTCTGTGTTTGCATTTAAAAAAAATATTGTGTGTTTGTTTAATTTTTTTGTTCATTTGTTGTTTGCTAGTTTTTCTATTTGTTTTGCATTTGCATTGCTATTAAAAAAAATACATACAAATTCAATACAAAAACAAAAATATTTTATTTCCTTTTCATTTTGCATTTCATTTTCTTTACAATTTT
Source organism: Allium fistulosum (assembly GCA_030737815.1). Lineage (NCBI taxonomy): Eukaryota > Viridiplantae > Streptophyta > Magnoliopsida > Asparagales > Amaryllidaceae > Allium > Allium fistulosum. The sequence continues at coordinate 167,980,003 of CM060904.1, read as the reverse complement.
TTTTACTTTTTTACAATTTGCATTTCGTTTTCTTTTTTTACAATTTTGAACACCTCTGTCATATCCCATTGCCCACTAGCCAAAACAATTTGTCACTCAACTTCTACCCAATCCCACCACTGTTTCATTCCCTACTGTTTCAATCATCTTCCTGAAATCGACACACCATCTCACTACCCATTACCACATTACCACTTATACTGCCTTAACCACAAACAACCATCAATTCTGCTCTCATTCCACCCACTATTACAGAGAAACACCACGACTTCCCTCCCCTCAAACCATCAACTTGTCTGCCATTCACTACACAGACAACAGCATACAACTGAGCATCACTTCAACACCATTCATACACTTCGACCATATAACCAGTCCATCAACTCAACACAGCTACCCCTGAATATCTGTACTACTCCATCACCACCCACCTACACTGCCATATTGGCATCACATAACCAGCCAACATAAACAATCACTGCTGCTTCATCAATCCATACTTCTTCACTACTATCATACATCCAAACTACCTTGTGCCTTCTACATTCCTTAACTCCACTGTCAAATCCAATACAACAACTAACTTTCATCACTTCACAACCCACTGCTACATCACAAACATACATCCTTTCTACCACATCATCATAGTTTAATCACCACAATCACACAACTACAAATTGCCGCAACCCCGCCAATCTAACAACCATCTCATCCATACCATACACACTGTCTTGCCTCTACCCACTGTCTACAACCTACCCCTTGCTTCTCCACAAAATCATACTTCTCCACCACAGTTCCCACAAACACACTCCAACAACCAGTACATACTATGCACTGTTGCAGTTCATCCAAACTGCTGCACATTGCCTCTCATCACCTCAATATTACCTATCAACATCAGAGCCTTGCACTGTGATCAAACTACACCGCAATATTACCTGTCAACATCAGCGAGCACTCCCTCTTTCATTTACAAACTGCTGCAGTTCTCATCACCACTTCTGGCCGACTACTGTGCTTCCACCACCGCAACACTCTGCCAAACAACACCTGCAGCGCCCTTTCTCAGCAACCATCTCAACCCCCATCGCCTCCTCCTGCAAGCATCGAGCCTATCAGAACTTCAACTCCGACTGCCACGCATCCCCAATCGCCCATTAATCTCCAACCGAACCCATGTCGCCTCAAACGCCTGAACAACTTCAGCCGCCTTCGACCATAATCCAAGTTCGAAATCCCCATCGCCAATCACCTGAATCGACATCAACTCCTAACCAACACTCGCAACATCCGATTCTAATTGAGAACCAACTGAACCGAATTCGTGATTTCGTGATTTTGTGACTTCAAAGATTTTTTTTCTCTCTTTCTTTGTTCAAGTCGATTTTTAATAGAAATGGATTAGCGGGGTAAAAGGGTGTGTGTTTGGATAGTGGGTTGTAGTGGGTCGACATAGATATATTGAGTTTTACAAATTGATTTGTTAAAAAGAAAAAAAAAAGAAACAAAAAAAGGGAAAGAAATAAGTTTGTGTGTTTGGATCAGTTAATTAGTGGGTAATATAATTTTCTTTTAGTTTTCTTTATCTAAAAAAAGGGGATTTGGTTCCATTTTCATTTGGGTTGAAATTTGTTTTTCATTTATTTTAGTTTCCTCTTTGATATAAATTTTTTTTGTATATATATATATTCTTGTTTTTATTTTCAGGTTGCTAAAGCAGAAAATCAAGAAGAATCGCTTTGTTTTGCTTTGCATGCTTATAAATAAATTGCCGCTTAAAAAAATGCTAATAATCTACACGCTCTGGTATCGTGCTTTCATATCTAGTTTTATTTTGAATTGCATTGTTGGTTGCTTGCATTTGCATTTATATATATATAATTTAAAAAGCCAAAAACTAAAACAAACTTCATTTTAGTTGCATTGTAAATCACGCTTAATTTTGTTTTGCATTCATCTCATCTTGTTTTATTTTCTAAGGGCAATACCCCAATTCACATAAGGTGAGGGATTTCATCACCATTTCTTAGCCCACAAATCGCATTCATCGTAGAATTTGACTAATAATAAAGGTTAGACATTCGACTTAAGGGTGTCGCGAGCTCATCTAGGGCTTAATTGTATCTTCACAATTGTTTCCTTTGAACAATTTTATTTCTCGGTGTCTAGGCTACGACAGAGTAATAACCATTTATAAAAATTACGGTGATTCGTAAATATTATAGTGGTTGTTCCTCTAAAGGTACTTAAACCTTCGACTACATTGCTACGGTAATTCGTGGTGAACCGATAACCCTTGCCCGTTACCTGGCTGAGAAATATTTTTGTTGATTTAAGACAAAGTGTGATTATACAATTTTTGGTTAGGAGCTACTAAGGACATAAAATTGTAATTAAGTCCTTTGCATTCATTAGTTGCATTAGTTCATGCATATTTAAAAAAAATCAAAAATCCAAAATCAAAAAAAAAATTTGCAAATTTTACTTAACTTAGTTTTTAGTCCAAAAAAAAAATCATTTTTCCCTTCCTTTGAAGATTTTCAATCAAAAAAAAAGATCCAAAAAAATATAAAATCTTTTCAAAAAGAAAAAAAAAATCAAATTCTCATTTTGTAAAGACAAAAAAAAATTCCTTTTGGTAAATATTTGAAAATCTGAAAATTAAAAAAAAAATTTACAAAAACAAAAACATATAAATATTTTAAAAGCCAAAAAAAAATCAAACTTTTCTTTTGAAAAATAAATTTCACTTAGTAAATAGTTTCCTTTCATTAAAAAAAAATTCACTTCATTTTCCAAATCTTGTTTCATTCTCTAAACTCGTTTCTAACTTCTTTCTCTTCTCGACTTTCACTTATGCATGAGTACTTGGACTCGTGACACAACAACAAATCGTTGGACTCACGACTCAACAACTAATCATTTAGCTCGAACAGACGATCCTCCTGAAATGGCAAACGAGAACGCCCCTCGAACTCTTATGGATAGAATCTTTCTCGATAGAGTTTCTATTCCATCTTGCATCACGTTACCCGCCCCTATGGGTAACCATTTTGAAATTCACTCGACCCATATTGCCATGCTTCCAAAATTTGGCAATTTTGAGCACGATGACCCATACATTTTCTTGACTAAATTCAAACAAAGTTTGCGCAACCATTAAACTCCAACAACTTTCCAATGATGGAATCAAACTTTAATTAATCCCATTCGCTCTTACGGATTACGCTGAAAAATGGTTGTACAGCTTACCATCGAACTCAATTAAAACTTGGGAAGAATTCGTAAAAGCTTTCTTAAAAAAGTTCTACCCCTTGGAAAAAATGAGTAGAATCCGAAAGAAATTGTAAACTTTCATCAATTCTAGGGAGAACCATTCGGAAAATATTTTGAAAGATTCAAAGAGCCTTTGATAAAATGTCCACACCATAACTTCGAAAAATGGACGATTTGCCAAATCTTATACGATGGACTCGAAAACAGCTCACGAACCATGCTCGAATCAATGTGCCAAGGCAACTTTCTTGCCCAACATCACGACGATGCTTGGTAATTTCTTGAAAACCTCACCGAAAAATCATCCCAATGGGAACGTTCGAACGAAAAATCAGTTTACTCACGATCAAGTGCACACTCGATAGGATCTTCTTTTGGTTTGAAAGCTAAGATCGACGCAATGATTAAAAAATTCGATAACGTTTTCTCATCGAATCAAATGAACCAAGCTTCCCAACCGATGTGTTATAAATGCAACGATCCTAATCATATAGCCGATCATTGCCCCAATTTTGTCGAACAAATCAATGCTTTCAATAAAGCCAAAAATGACCCATTTTCTCCAACGTACAATCCTGGTTGGAGAAATCATCCAAATTTTGCTTGGAACCAAAACAATCCCAACACGAATACGGTTCGTCCCAATTTTCAAGCATTCCCAAATAATGCTTCGAATCCTCTCTTTCAACCCAATCAGTTTCAACCAAATTTTGCGGGTCTGTCTCATAATCAACCGCAACAATAAAATTTTCATCCAAATTCCACTCATTCTCCCCAAGACGATAAACATTTAAGTTCGCTTGAGAAAACTCTTGAAACGTTGGCTAAAGCAACTACTCAAAGCCTTCAATCAAACAGCAATTTGCAAAATTTATTGACCTCATATATGCAAAACACAAACCAATCGATTGCAAAACTTGAAATGCAAATGAGTCAATTAGCCATGTCTGTAAGTGAACACGAACGAGGAACATTCCCAGGCCAGCCCATTCCAAATCCCAGAAATCAAAATGCAAATTCAAATCAAGCCCATGTTGTTTAAGATAGCAACGTCGCCCAATTGAATGCTATCACAACTCTACGTTCCGGTAAACAAATCGATAATCAAGTCGTTAATCCAAACGATTTACTGAAAACCTCTCTCGACATTTCTAAAACAACAAACGAATCTGAACAGAACATGGAGCCAAACGTTGAATCAAATGCCAATCAAAATTCTTATTCTACTCAAGTAGGCCCACCTACTGAGTATCGTGTCCCATTTCCACATCGTCTCCGACCCAAGAAACACTCGGACCAAATGGAAAAGATGTTGGAAATTTTTAAACAAGTGAAAGTTAACATCTCACTTCTTGACATCGTTCAGCCAGTCCCCACTTACGCGAAATTTCTTAAGGACTTGTGTACCCAAAAGCGACACACTCAAGTGCCTAAAAAAGTCTTTTTAGCCGCCAGTTTGAGGGAAGTCTTGTCCCAATCTATGCCCGTCAAATACAAAGATCCTGGCTGCCCTACGATTTCATGTACAATTGGAGACAAGACGATTAACAAATGCTTGATAGACTTAGGTGCGAGTGTCAATTTGATTACATACTCCATGTACGAACAATTAGGCTTAGGTGAGCTCAAACCCACAAAGGTCACGCTTTAATTCGCCGATCGTTCCATTTAGAAGCCCGTGGGAGAAATCGAGGACGTGCTCATTCGAGTATGGCAATTCATATTCCCCGTTGATTTTATCGTTCTTGAAGCACAACCCATGACAAATCCCGAGAGTCATATTCCATTGAGGCCGACCATTCTTAGCCACCTCAAATGCCTTAATCAATTATCGTAACGGTTCGATGAAAATCTCTTTTGGAAACATGACTTTGGATCTCAACATTTTCAATCTTGAAAGCCAATCAAATGAACCTCGCGACCAAACATTGGAAGTTAGTGCCATTCACGAAAATTTTGAAAACGAGACACTTGACCTTAACGACGAACGCGAAGCTGAATACGAAAAATTATTTCACGAAATCCCCAATGAGATTGAATATACTCTTCCCTTTGAATCGCTTCCAGTTGAGTCGGAATCTCAACCTAATTCTTTGATCAAGAAACTCCCGAAGTTGGACCTCAAACCACTTCCCAATCACCTTAAGTATGCATACTTAGGTGATAACGAAACATTTCCCGTCATAATTTCCGCAACTCTCTCTCTTGACCAAGAAGCTTCTCTTCTCTTTATTCTTTTGAAAAACAGAGAAGCAATTGGGTGGTCCATTACCGATATTAAGGGAATTAGCCCTGCTATTGTCCAACATCGCATTCACTTAATTGACGAAGCCAAACCCACTCGTGATGCACAACAGAGGCTTAACCCAAAAAAGAAAGATGCGGTTTGTGACGAATTTCTTAAGCTCCTCGATAATAGTATCATATATCCCATCTCCGATAGTTCATGGGTTAGCCCAATTCACGTTGTACCAAAAAAGTCTGGGCTAACTGTTGTCAAGAACGATTCAAACGAACTTATTCCAACTCGCACTCAAACGGGTTGGCGTGTTTGCATTGACTATCGAAAACTAAATGCCGCAACACGTAAGGATCACTTCCCTCTTCCCTTCATTAACCAAATGCTCGAACGTTTAACCGGCCATGAATTCTACTGCTTCCTTGATGGTTATTCCGACTATAACCAAATTCCAATCGCTCTGAAGATCAAGAGAAAACGACTTTCACGTGTCCATTCGGTACCTTTGCTTATCGACGTATGCCATTCAGACTTTGTAACGCTCCTACGACTTTCCAACGATGCATGGTTGGCATTTTTTCCGACATGATCGAATGCTTTCTAGAAGTTTTTATGGACGATTTCTCTATCTTTGGTGATTCTTTTTCCCAATGTTTACATCATCTCGAGTTGGTTTTAAATCGATATAAAGAAAAACATTTGACTTTGAATTGGGAAAAATGCCACTTTATGGTCAAACAAGGCATAGTCCTTGGACATATCATCTCAAATAAAGGCATTGAGGTAGATAAAGCGAAAGTCGACGTAATTGCAAATCTATCCGTTCCCAAATCTGTTAAGGACATTCGATCATTTCTAGGACACGCTGGCTTTTACCGATGCTTTGTGAAAGACTTTAACAAAATCGCTCATCCTTTGATGACTCTTCTTGATAAAGACGTTCCTTTCGATTTTAATTTTGGTTGTGTCTCATCTTTTGAACATCTTAAAAAAGAACTCATTTCTGCTCCAATCATTTGTGCTCCCAATTGGGATCTCCCATTTGAAATAATGTGTGACGCTTCTAACTTCACGGTTGGTGCTGTCTTAGGACAACGCATCAACAAAATCCTTCATGTCATTTACTATGCGAGTATGACTTAGAACGACGCTCAACTCAACTACACAACAACCGAAAAAGAGCTTCTATTTGTCGTTTTTGTGCTCGAAAAGTTTTGACCTTACTTGATAGGTTCACACATCACGGTCTACACTGACCATACTACTCTTCGATACCTTTTTGCCAAAAAGGATGCTAAATCCCGTTTGATTCATTGGATCCTTTTACTTCAAGAATTTGACCTTACAATCAAAGATAAAAAAGGATCCGCTAATGTCATAGCCAATCACTTGTCTCGTCTTCTGAACGCACCATCTTCTTTGGCAACCAATGAAAACTTCCCCGATGAACAACTTCTTTCAATTTCTGTCGATCCATGGTACGCTGATATAGTGAACTACTTAGTCACTAAAGAAACTCCCTCATCTTGGTCCAAACAGGACAAATGCAAATTCATGTCCCAAGTGAAATATTTCTATTGGGACGATCCATACTTGTTCAAATATTATCCCGACCAAATCATTCGACGTTGCATTTCAGATAATGAGATCAGGAGTGTTCTTTCATTTTGCCACGATCAAGCATGCGATGGACATTTTGGTCCTCGAAAAACAGCGGAAAAGGTGCTTTGGTGTGGTTTCTATTGGCCTTCTCTCACTACACCAAAATAGTGATTTTGCAACATTTTATATTTGTTAATTTCTAACACTTATAAGTGTTACAGTCTAGTGACAATAAAAAAGTGTTAGGGTACCTGAAAAAGTGTTGAGAAATATAAATAATGTTTTTTATAGACTTCCCAACACATCAGTTATGATTTACAACACAAAAAAATGTTAAAACAGTTGGTAAATTTGTAAATATCTCACTAAAAATTGGTTCCTTTTGTAATCTTGTACATGCAACGTTTTTCTAACGCTTTCCCTTCAATCTCTACTGTCGGCCGCCTAAATTTTAATCTGATTAGGGTTCCCGCGTTCATCTTCTACCGCTTTCCCATAGTTCTTCTCGCAACTCTCCAGTTCTTATCGCGTCCATCTCTTCTCGCAACTCATCTCTACTCGCAACTCTCCAGTTCTGGTAAAACCTCATTTCTTCTCGCAACTCTCTTGTTCGATTTCAAACCTTGAATCTGGTATTTTCTTTTAGTTATGATTGTTCGATTTATATTTGTTCGATTTGCAATCTTGTATAAAATTAGGGTTCCCACGTTCCACATTTTATATTTGTTCGATTTGTAATCTTGTTCCACATTTTATATTTGTTCGATTTGCTTATAACTGTGAGAGTGGGCAACTTTTGCTAAGTTTTATATCAAACAGTCTTGATATAAAACGCTTCTGAAAATTGGTAGCTGAGATCTGGGCTATGTTGCTTGCATCCCAAACTAACTCTGAAGCTCACCTAAAATGTCGCTTGAATCCTAAAATTGGTAGCTAAGATCTAGAGAAGCTCGCTTGAAATGTCGTGAAGTTGTTTGCTGCATTGTCTGCCTAACTCTTTGAATTTAGATGGTGTTTGAGATTGTTAAAATATGGTGTAGAGATGGTGGATGGATTAATGGTTGCATGGAGACTGTTTATGGTTCCTTGAGCCAGATTTCTTGTAATATTTGTGGGTTTTCATTTGGTTTGGACAGTATCATCCCATTAAAAATTATTTGCGCTTGAATTCTTAGGAGGTGGGGGATTGAACTGGTCCTTGTTCATTGTAATATGATTAGCAATCTTGCACACAACGTTCTCTACCTCATCTAGAACTTCAGGGTTTGCATAACACAAGTATCTGTATTAGAAATTTTTTTAGCTAAACAGAAAGTATTATCAAAAACTGAATTATCGACGATGATAAGTTTATGTCTCTTGCTGATTCTTTATAATGTTCAAAGAATAGGTTATACCTGAGTGAAGCAGCCAGAAATTCTGGTATGGCTTTGCTCCGAGTTGGATGATTCTCAAGTCCACGAAACTGGTTCTAAGGACAAATTTAATTTCTGCTCTAAACCTCTTTGCTGGTGAGGTGTTTCTGCTACTATCATTTATATAACAATCCCCTTGTAGATATTTGTTTGTATAGTTGGACAGTGAACATTCCTGCTGCATGCTTATCTCTACTATGATTTTTTTTTGCTTTGGATTGCAGTCTCGTTCATTAGAACTGGTGATATTGTTTATCTGATTTGGATCTGAAGTGTTGGTGATATTGTTTAACTGGTCTGGCTTTGAGTTGTTTGGAACTTCACTTGAAATTGTATTTATTCACTATTGGGGTTGTTGTTCATCTACTCTGTTTTCATCTGTATTAGCTTTTTCTGTATTGATGCATCCACTAACATTAACTGCATTCACATTAGTAGCTTTGTCATTCTCTTCTGCTTCATCTCCACTTATGTCAATTGTATCATCTTCATTGTTTTTTAATTTGTTTGTTAGTGTGACCAAAACACCCATATTTTTGCACGCTAGAGGCTTGAATTTGTATTCAACTTTTTTGCATGCTAGAGGCTTCACCATCGAATTCATAATCAGGCTCCTCCACCAAAATTCTACCATATGATAACCTTCTCCTATTTTTTGTGAATTCATCCATGTAAATAGGCTTACCAATGACACTAGTTATTTTATGGATGGACTTTAGATTCCAATAAGTGGAGTTCAAGCCTAGCAATCTCACCCAAATGGGTATGATGGTCACAAATCTTTATTGTACTTAATTTTACTACACCATTTCTTCATGATAACAAGTTTACCATCCATTAATCTCACCCAAATGAAAAGTGACTTTATCATATGCAGATATTATATTTGATGTATTATCACGTATATAATTGGATAGGGGTGCTTCTCAACTTTCACCTTCAGGTCCACTTAATCGCTTTATCAGTTGCTTGGGTCAACAATCACTGACCACTGCGTCGTCAGGTCCAGACAAGTCTGCTAGGTTGAATTTTGCCGATTGGTTTTGTACTAGGAATAGTTGTGTTATGTTGGTTGGTTTGGTGGATGATGTGGTCGTGAAAAATATAGCTAGAGGAGGGTAAAATTTATATTTGTTCGATTTGCTTATGTAATTAATCCCTATCAAAATATTTTAAAATAGGAGGTTTTATATAAATTTCCATTTCTATTATTCACACCTTCCATTGCCAAACAAATAACAATTTACACTATCACCATCATTTTTTATTTAAAGATCCAGGCCAAATATTTATTCATTTGGTTGATATGAATTTTTTTTTAAATAGGTTTTAAGAGCCTGTAGTTTTTTTTATCAGAGGTATATACATACCTACTTACTGACATGCATCATCAACCTGTACACATATGAACACATATGTATACATTCAAACAAGTTACCATATTCATTCATTTCATCCATCATCACTGGACACAATTAAGATAGAAGGTTGGGTTTTAAAAAGAGTTGCTCACACTTTTAAACTTTACTGTAATTTTTGTCCCCAGTAAAGCTTTTTTAAGTTTTAACCTAAAGTATTTTTTTTAATCCAATCTTGCAAATTCCAGAATAAGTTGTTAGACTTCAATCCCTATTAAGTGAATAAAAATTGAAATTTGAATTTTGGACCACTTTTTAAACCCTGTAAAACTGAACAGGGGCTTGGGTACCAGTATTCAGACGGTGCACATCAATTCTAGGCATATACAAACACATGCAATATAAGTACACAATCATTTAGCATATAAACAATCCAACATCAAGGTATATAGCAAGTCTAAGTGGTTTGCTCACATTGAATTTGGAGAACAGAGATTTTTATTTCCTTTTTGTTGCTTGCTTTAAAAATGATTTTTCTGTAAATCCATAATTCATGAATATTCACTCAATATTTTCTTGACATTATTTTAAACATCTTCTTTCCAAGAATCTTAACCTGAATTGGTTAAAATAAAAAGATATGGGTTTATTTGATGGATTTGTGGCCTGTGAATGTAAACAGAGAGTTGTATTCAAACATGCACATCCAATACAAATAAACATTCACACAACATACTTGCACATTCACAAACATACAAACAGTTTCAAATATATATAGGGGTTTAAAGGTTTGCTCACCTGAAGCTTTGAGACAAAGAACTAGATGGAATTGCTTTCATAATTTTCTGAACTGGAAATTGAATTTATTGTTTCCAGATTTTTGAAATGCTTTGGATTTGCTAAGTTGCTTGATGCTTTGCTGTTTATATTTGTTTTGCTTTGATCTTTTTTTCCAGTTTTTCTTTGCTTCCCTTATGATTTTTTCCTGAATCTTCTATTGCCTTTGCTTTTGATCTGTAGCTTGACTTCCCTTCTGCTTCCTTTCTTTGTTTTCTACTTTTTGAATTTATTTTTCTTTAGCTTTTAAAACTGGAAATGCTCTTGCTCTAAGGACTCATACACTAGGAAGAAAATCATACCGTAGAGTTTACGACGAAATGGTAAGAAATAGTATAAAAAATATTTCTTGTAAATATTAATAATGAATAGTTAATTAGTTAAAAATATTTGTTCTTGCAGGTCAAGGAAAATCCGAAAGAGAAAGTTACGCGGACAATGGTTTGGAAGGCGGGACATATAAATAAGAAATCTGGACAAGTTCTTCCATCTGCGGCAAAAGGCTATGTAAGTATTTTTACTTTAGTACGAATTACTGATCAATTGTAAAAATTTCGGTAAAGCTTTATATGTATACATTGGCATCTTCTTTGCACTTAATTAATTCTTTCCACTGATGAAATACCATCAACTCCTCCATAAACATACAGTTACAACATCCCCTTCATTCAATTCATCCACCGTTTACAGTAACACCATCAAAACAACCAAATTCTCAACCCTCTCACCACTACAATACACAACAGTCCACCACACTCTCTGCCTGTCAACTAAACTTCCATCACAAATTCCATACATACTGATACAACTGATACAAAGCAACCTTCTTCTGTCACCCAAGTCACCACTGACCACCATTTCCTATAACCCATCCAGATTAATATCAATTTTATTATGAATTGACAAGTCCAAACCACCTCTCCATGTATAATTTCCAGGTCTGGGGGTTCGAAAAGATTAGTTGCTTCAATACAATCTACAAAGCCTGTATCAGTCTTTGAACTGTATATTCCATCGCTAATTCTTTCTTGACATAGAAGAATAGCATTGAAATCCCTACAATCACCCATGGTATCTTGATCCTACTTCCTAATATTTAATGTAGGACCAAAGTTCTTTTGGTTAATCTACTATATTATGGGCATAAAAAATGAATAGAAATATGCCATTCCAAATTTGTTATTAAAAAAAGTAATGAACTGATCACTTATATGAAAAATATCAATGTTCCAATGCTTTTTGTCCTACATCACCATAATTTTACCTTTATCTGGTAGATCAGAATTACAATTGTATTTCAAGTCCCTGCTAAGAAAGTTAGCTACTTTGCGTGTTTTATTTTCATACAGTTTGGTTTCTAGAAGGCCCACTAAGGATGCTCGATACAGTTTTATAGTTTGTGAAACATCTAGTTGCTTAAAGGAAGAATTAATCCCTCGCACAGTCCAGACAAGAAAAGTAATCAATTTAAAATTTGTTGAACACTACCTACTTCAGTGTGAGAGGAAATACCCACGTTTAACTTTATTCTTTTTGTTTTTCTACCATCGATTTTGAGTTCAGACGTTCAGTTTTCAGTTCAGACGTCCAGCCTAAGCTTAGCGTTCGTTGTATGGATGTTCAGACGTTCAGTTTTCAGTTCTTTTTAGAAAAATAAATTGATAACGTACGATTTTTTGAAAATCTGATTATGTTCTGATGTGGATATGAAGTATCAGGTAGAAGTGTGGTTTGGAATCTTTGGATAGTGATGAATGATGTGGGTTGCACTGTGACAACAGTCAGGGTTTGAACTGTAGTGAAGTGAAGCAGTGAGGATGATTTGATGAATTGGTGAGCGAAGTTTAGAGTTTGCTTGTCGTGAATGAAGTACAGAGTTGTTGAAGGGGATGAAGTATTGGTTTCGACAGTTGAGTTCTAGTAGAGGAGATTTGTCAGTTTCTGGTGGCAATTCGATGGTGGTGGAACTGTACTGTTTTGTGTAGCAGTTTGAGTGGTGAGATATGCACAGCAGAAAGGTGGAGGGGAGGAAGTATTGTTGAACAGGTTGAAACAGAGGTGGGTTGTATGTTATATGTATGACATGGTGGTTGTAGTGGTATGCTAAAGGTGTATGGTATGTGATCAGAGGAGTATTGAAGAAAATGTGATGTGTTGGAGTCTGAAACAAGTATGAATGGTAATGGAAATGTTGAACTATGGTAGAGGTGGGAATGGTAATGGAAAATGTGAGCAGAGGTTTATATGATGATGGCAGAAGTACGGGTTGTTGTTGGTCTGTGACAGTTGAATGCAAGTGGCAAGGGTGGTGTAGTTGAAATGATGCACAGAAGTGTATATGTCAGAGTTTAGTGAGAGGAGTTTTGAGTAATGGCTGTAATTATATGTCCTTATTTGATCATACAACAATACATGGTAAAAGTTATCATGAAGAGCTAGAAAAAATTAGACCCAAGTGCAGCCCTGATGAATTCAGCCTGTTCTTTCTATGGTTAATACAGTGCATATTCACACAATATGTAGTCAGTCGATATCAATGCTGATAATATGTAGTCAGTCGATATTCACACAATATTTACTGTTTCTTCTTTTATGTCATTTGATATAATCCCAACGTGTCCAATTGTTTATTATTTATCTTATTGCTTCTCAATTGCTAATCTTCTGTACGTATTAAATGCAGGCACTTGTGGAGGAAGAGGAAGAAAAACAGAAGTTGGAATGTAGCGGTAACGAGGAAGCAAACACATACGATATTGTAATTTGGATATGATATTGTGGTATTTTGAAATTTGGATATGATATTGTGGTATTTTGAAATTAGAAAGTTTGTAGCTCATATTATAGTATTATCTAAATATGATATTGTTGCATTTGAGATATGGAAGCATTTTAGACTTCATATTGAATTGATATAATGAATTATATATGATATGGACATCATTATTTATGAGATATTATATTCATTTGTTTTAAGAATTAAATATTAATTGTTACTAAATAATCATTTTCTAACACTTATAAGCGTTACCGTATATTTCTGTACCAACACTTATAAGCGTTACCGAATATTTCTGTACCAACACTTATAAGCGTTACCAGATATTTCTGTACCAACACTTATAAGCGTTACCGCATATTTCTGTACCAACACTTATAAGCGTTACCGTATATTTCTGTACCAACACTTATAAGTGTTAGTAATACGTATCTTCGAAACACTTATAAGTGTCACAAATTTGGCCGCTTCATTCCTCACAGTCCATTAGTAACACTTAAAAAGTGTTACTGAAATTATTTGTAACACTTACAAATGTTAGGATTTGCCTGTTTTGGTGTAGTGTCTTTTCAAAGACTCGTTTGAATTTTGTAAAACTTGCGATCGATGTCAAATGCTTGGACGAATTTCTCGATGAGATATGATGCCTCTAAACCCCATTCTTACGATTGAAATCTTTGATGTTTGGGGTATCAACTTTATGGGACCTTTTCCCAATTCTTTTGGAAATTTGTATATTCTTCTCGCTGTCGATTACGTCTCAAAATGGGTCGAAGTCGTTCCTTGTAAAACCAACGACCATAGAATTGTTGTGAAATTTTTCAAAGAAAACAACTTTTCGAGGTTCGGCATACCTCGCACAATAATCAATGATAACGGAACCCATTTTTGCAATCGTTCTTTTGAAACTTTAATGAAGAAATACTCGATAACCCACATGTTATCCACTCCATATCATCCTCAAACTTGTGGGCAAGTTGAAGTTTCAAATCGTCAAATAAAACAAATATTGGAGAAAACTGTCAACAAAAATCGAAAAGATTGGTCTCAGAAATTGACCGATGCGCTTTGGGCTTACCGTATTGCTTTTAAAACTAACCTTGGGATGTCCCCATTTCATTTAGTTTACGGAAAAGATTGCCATTTACCCGTTGAAATCGAACACAAAGCTTGTGGGTAATAAAGAACTTAAACTGTGATCTCAAGAAAGCTAGCGAAAACCAAAAACTACAACTCAACGAACTAGAAGAACTTAGGAACGACGCATATGAAAACGAGAAAATTTATAAAGAAAGAATAAAAGTTTTTCATGACAAGTCAATCCTAAGAAAAACGTTTTGCCTAACCAAAAATTTCTTTTATATGACTCAAGACTTCATTTATTCCCTGGGAAACTTAAATTAAGATGGACTGGACCATTTGTGGTATGAACTGTTTTTCCACATAGTGCCGTAGAAATAGAAAACCCCAGGGATGGATCGATTTTCAAAGTCAAAGATCATCGTTTGAAACCTTTCTTGGAATTGTCAAGTAACCAAGAGGAGGAGCTCATGATTCTTCATGAGCCAAGCTACGTCTAGTAAGAATGTTAACCCTTTTTTTGTAAATATGTACATATTTTTCCTCGTTACACTCATTATATCATGCACTTACTATAGGGACACAGTAAAAATAAGTGTGGAGGGGAGTCTCATTTTCATTTTTTTTAAGTTTCATGGCATTTTGATTTTTCATTTTCTTTTAACTCAAAAAAAAGTCAAAATTTCTAAATCTCAAAAACATTTTGTTTTTAGCATACTATAGGATAAGTATAAGTTTTGGTTAATAAATTGAAATTTTTGAAAATTTATTTGTCTTAACAAAAATAAAAATGAAGTTTGATTACAAATAACAATGGTTTAACTAGTATATAGGAAGGTTCATATGTGTTAATTATGAAGTATGTTCTAATTGAAAATCTTTGTTTAAAAAAGCGGTAAATTTAAGTAAAGGATATAACATTTTTATCTTCTAGGTTAAATGGTGCTAAGATGATTTTGTAAAACTCTCTCTTTCTAAAAAAATAGAAAAAAACACACAAAAAAAGTATAAGTAAAAAAACATAAAAAAAACATTTGTAAATATTTTTAACACCTAGAGTCATGTGTTCACACTCGTGTGTTCACTCACCATGCTCTGTACCCTTCTCACGTAAGCCCGAAAGGTAGTGCACAATCTGTATATCTGGCCTCAGTTTATCTGAGTTAGGTGTATGTATATAAAAAATTCTTTTTAATAATGCCTACAGTCGAAAAGTGTTCACACTTGTGTGTTCACTCGCCACGCTCTGTATTCCCCTCACATCAGTCTGCAAGGCAGTGCACATGTAATATATCTGGCCTCAGTTTACCTGAGTTAGGCATATGTAAATATTGTTAATATCAATAAAATTTTCAAATAAGAGAGAGTAAGCAATTGAAATCTAAGTACTATTTTTACTTGTTTGATTTAACTTGTTATTGAAAAGAAATGAAAATACCACTTTGAAAAACTTTGATAATCAACTAAGGACCCATTTCATAATTACATTGTGTTATCAACCGAAACAACTAGCCAAACTATAGTCTATCTGTTATGACAACTTAATTTTTGTTGAAAATTTTGACAAGTAAAAGGACTTAAATTTCTTGATAATGACCAGAACTTATATTTAACTTATTATTGTCGATTTGAAAGTAAATCCTTCATTGTAAATATTTTTAAATACTCGCATTCATCTCTTTGTAAATAAATCATGCATTTTGTAAATATTTTCACTTTGCATTTAGATTTTGTGGGTAGTATCTGTTGAAAACCCTTACGAGACAACACTCATCCTACTGGGGACACCCAGAGGTTTAACGACTTGTTGCATACGCTCAATGCAATCGTGCTCCCTACAAAAACGGATTTATCTTAGTTTTCCTTTATTCGAGGACGAATAAAAAGATAAGTGTGGTGGTATTTGATGTGCATGGAAATGTGCATATATTTACATCCATATTTTATCTATTTTATTTAAATAAATGCCATATTTGGGTATTTTAACATATTTAAAACCAAAATTCAATTATTTTCAAATCATCATATATTCATCTACATACAGGGGCAAAATAGTCATTTTTGTGCATGTGTTAATTTGGGACTTTTTACTTGGACATTTTTTTATAATTTTTATAGGAATTTGGATGCATATGGAAGAGGGTTTCGTGAAGATATATGCATGCACAAGGGAATACAAAGGAAGAAAATAATTCAAGCTCATGATCATGGAAGACCCCACCCACTTACCTAAATCTACAATTAGAAGCTAATGGACAACTAAGTGCAGGTTAAAACTTCATGCACATTTAATGATGGATTAATTAGTGATTAATGATTACTTGGTGGCCACACTTCCTAAAGGGCATTTTGGGAAGCACCCTAAAAGTTGAATTAGGGTTTTATGCATGTATAAATAGCCCTCTTATGTACATGTAAATATCTTCTACACTCTTCATTTTACTTAGGAAATTAGCAAGTTGTAAACAAATGTTTCATGAAATAAAAATGGCTTCCTAAGCCTTCTCTTTTCTACATGTTTCTCTTTACTTTTATTCTTATGCTTATTTCTATGCTCTTCTCTTTTCTTTGTTAGTAAATTAGATTTACATTCATGCAAGTAGTGTAACTTTAATTTTTATGCAAATAGTTAGTAGTTAATCTCTTTTTCATCCTTTGCTTAGTTTATATTTCTTTACTTTCTAATGTTGAAATTTACAAATGTTGATTTGATAACACAAATGAGTAGTTAAACCCTTTCAATTTAGGGGTAATGAATGTAACATCCCACCTTTTTGTACGCTTAAGCAGACACACGTGCCAACTTAAACCATACAGAAGGGCGGATTGTTATGGGGTAAATAAGAAAAAGTGGAGAAATAAAAGAAAGAAAATAGAATCTTGCAGCGGAATGATAAAATATAATAATCAAATAACAGTTCATGAAGCTGTTTTACAAAACATTTGATTATACTTATACAATACATATCAGAGTTACACATTAATTAATGCAGCGGAATACAATGGTGTAGTGGAATATATAACAAATAGTAATAATAATTCTTCGTCTTCGTCCTCCAGAATTAAGGCCTTCAAATCCTGAAATGCTCAGGCTGACCCGAGCGAATTGAAAAGACAAAACACTCGAGTCAGAACTAAAAGATCTTATGTAAGTTAAATCAATGAAATAAATATGAGTGTAAACGGCGTCAGAGATGTTTACGGGGTTTGACATCTCCTATCCAGTGTCTAACGTGAGTGCAGTAACTTAAGAAATGTTCAGTATTCACATCTCTTAAGGATCCGTTAAACTATCTACTATGTAGTAATATATGCTATATACAGTAGTGTCTAATCAGTAAAGTATAATCATATAGAAAATAGCGTTAAGGGGATGGTGAACCTTAACGCGGTCGGATCTTTAAACCAAAATCGTAGTGGGTTCGATATGGTAGGTGACACGGCACACAAGGCAATGCCAGGGTAGATATACCAATTACGCATCCGGACTGGTGGTGACGCATAGCAGCCACTACCGCCCACCTCGAACAACACTCCCAAATCAAGGGTGGCCACCAAATCAATCATAAGTAATAGAATGGTATCGAAGAAGTATGTCCGATCAGAGGTGCTACCTCCTTGGTCCGTCAATCGCTCCTGTTTTAGCCACCTTATGCCAACTCACGGGAGTTAGGTCCATGTATATACCTTAGGATCGTCGCCACCATCCTACTTCATTCTGGAAACTTCACCGCGTACACAGTTGTCAAAGTGGTTTTCGGTATCGACAAAGAGTATGTCCATATCCGATCCCGGTCTCTTTAACAACCAATCGTTATTATAACACCGTGGTCATTTACGAATATATATACTTTTAAAAACACAATCATTGCCCTTTCAAAACATATCCTTTACTACAAAATAGTATATACTTTAAAACCAAAATATTTTTTCCATTTCAAAACATATCCTTTACTTCGAAATAGTATATACTTTAAACCAAAATATTATTACTATTTCAAACCCAAATTATCAATGTATTATTTCCATTTCAAAACCCAATTCAATAATATATCATTTCCATTTCCAAAACAATTCAATAATATCTCATTTAAATAAAACCAAATTTCCAATCACTAATCTTTCTCAAATTTAGATAACTTGAAATATTCTTTTAAATCATCTTAAACCCAAACCACATTTTGAAGTCATATTTCGAAATTTTCAATTTTAATAGGTTTCAAATCCATATATTCACAGATAATTCTTAAATAAATTCTATTTCAAATAAATTCATTTTCCAAACCATATTACTTTCAAAGTTATAACAATTTCGAAAACCAATACTTTGAAAACAATAATACCTTAATTTCAATAAAACATTTCAATTTTGATATATTTCAAGACTTTAAATATTTCAAAATTCCCAACCAAATCTGATAATCTTATATATACCTTAATTCAATTTATTATTATTTAGTTTAGAAATATTTATTTAATAAATTCAATATCACTTAAATAAAGCTCAAACTTGAAATATTCGTAAATCAAACTTAAATCATCATCAAATTTTACTTAGCTTAAATTTTAGAATTTACCCATATATAAAATAATATTTATATAATATCAAAATTAGTATATATATAAACCCTTATTTTCCAAAACCCATAGAAAACCACTTTAAAATATTTTATATATAGACCACGGTGCCTGTATATAATTTTCTATCCTATGGTCAAGTGATACAGATATTTATCATTTCAATCCGTAATTTTAAAAATAAAGGTCTATGGATATATATCATTTCAAACCGCAATCTCGAATGGAATGAAAATGCATAATAACTTGCAGTTTATATCAAATATAGCATCCATACATCCAAATATCAATAAACAACCATTTATTACAATCATCATCCAATTTAAACAAACATCAACATAAAGCATATAAAATATAACAGGCATCAACGAATAGTTTATATTAAAAAAAAATTAATAACTTATTAACTGGCAGTTTATATGCAATAATAAATAAATTTAACTGTCACATTATATGCAAAATAAAATTAAATAACAATTTAATTTAAATAAATGCTATCTAACTGAGATGATGATTAAATATATGCCCAAACAATCATAGATAAATTTTAAATCACATCAAAATTTAATTTAACAGACATAAGAAATCTTAGGAGTTGTGAGTGGGTTAAAACACTCACCTTTTTGAATTTAAATTGAATTTAAATTCAATTTAAACTCAAAAATTTGACCGTCTCAGAATTCGTCCAAACCAGCGTCATCAAGTCCGGAATTTCAATACGATCCTAACAAAAGAAACCGTGCGTAAAACGGAATTCGTATGCACAAGGTATTGCGAAAATTGTGATTGAATTTCAAAATAAAAAAGAAAGAAAGAAAAAGAGAACACTTTCATACCCCTTGCCACGTCACTGCTTCTTCCCACTCTCATGAACGCACGCAACAGTAAGGTAGAACCCAACACGCACGGTTAGCCCACCTTTGACCACGCTCCACCACCTTTTATACCAAACCCTAATTCGCGATTTGCCACCAATCCGACCGTCAACTCGCCTCCAAACTTCGCCGATGAACAACGCGCTAGCCCCTCTACAAAACCCAGAAGGGAATTTTCGATCAGACGCACTAGTCAAAAACGCCCAATTCAATTTTGACCGTGATTTCTGGTCAAACGATGCGTCGAATTGAAAAACGAATTACACCATTGAATTACGCTCGTCGAGCTTCAACATATATTAATTTGAGATTTTTCTGAGGACTTTGAATTTTTGACTTTGATTTTAAAATGGATCTGGATCTGAAATTTTGTCTGCCATTGAGGAGGAGAAGGAGCTGAAGAAATTTTACGCGACAAATGAGAATAGGCGGAGGCTAGGGTTTAGCGGGGATATTTATAGAGAAGGTTGAAAATAGAATAGATGGATAAAACATGTGTACGCGCTAACGTCAACGTGGTCCAAAAATCCCGTTCTGACCCCGGAACGAAATTGGGTAAACCCATATATCAAAATAGGTGTTTTAAAATATTTTAAATTCAATGGAAAAGGTTTCAGGTTAAAATTCCATCGTATGAAGAAGTTATGCTAAAAACAATATTTTCCAAATTGATTTTAATTGATTTCAATTGCATAAATTTCAAGGCGTTTCGATTCCGTACGATCAAACGACAAGTCCGATCGCTACAAAACTTGAAACATTATTATAATTCACCGTTACGGATCCGATGAAACTGGTTTCGTCGAAATCCGAATCAGTGGCCAAAATGGCTATTTTTATATTAGTTAAATAAATTAAAATTTATTATTAAATCAACTTTCAAATTTTAAATTTTAAACTCACAAATTTTATCACCTTATATTTCTCAATTATTTACAATGATTTAAACAAATCTTTATGTCCATTTTAGAGTTGATAAATCTATAAATTGCAGTGTCAAATCTTCTATTTCATTATATTCAAAATTATAAATTAAGTTCCCAAAATTTCTATTAAATTAAATATCAATGATTATTCCATCTATAAATTTTTTAAGTAGATGTATTCAATGTTGGGTTCAAAACTATTATTTTAATATTCTTGAATTTCAGTTTAAATCTCTATTAACGTAAAATTTAACACTTAATTCCAATTAATTTCAATGACCAAATTTCCTAATTTAAATTCAATTAAATAAACAAATCTTAATTCCCATTCTTATTATTCAAACAAATTATTATCCTATAAACATATTTAACCTTTGGTTGTGTTTTGTTACATAAATCTTCCAATTTCACCTTTATTCGTATTAACTCTTTTATTTCCACCCGCCGTTCGTAGCTCGGTTGGTTTGGGAGCTGGGAGATGGGAACCAAAGGACTGTGTCCGGGCAGGTTCGAATCCCAGCGCCAAACCATCAGTGGGAGTTTCAACGTTAAGCATCCGTGTGCGACGACTAAATAAAAGCGGGGTAGACACACGGCGTGGGGTTTACTTAAGTGAGTATCAATGAATACCATGATCTTAAGGTTCCCCATGATCTCAAAAAAAAAACTCTTTTATTTCCACTTTTTGTGAAATAACTACCCTATCCAATATACGATGCTAATTTTATTTCCTTGCATTAATATACACCTATTTACATTGATTAGAATAAATATTATATTCCTAAATGTACTTCTATCAATTAAATGCATTAATTAAGGGTTTAAAATACTTTACGCTTCTAAAAATTTACATTCCCACTTGCGTTACTATATTATTAATTATTAGAGTAACGTTTATTATGAATAATAACATCATAATTACTTACCATTTAGATGAACTTAAATTCCAAATAAATTTATTGACCAATTAATTAGGTGATTTATAATAGTTGTTATTCTACCCTTAAATTTATTTCCAAATAACGTACTACCTTATTACCTAAATTTACGAACAAATACTGTTACAATGTTTTATTGCATCAATCAATTTAATCCTTTCCTTTATCTCTCATATTCAATTACAACTACAAGTTGGCATTTATTCCCATACTACCGATTGCATTCACTTATGTTCTATCCAAACATTCATTTCGATTTTATTTCCATTAATTTATTCAATATTGACATCCACTTAATCAAATTTACTTCCATTTATATAGTTGCAATTCAATTCAGTTATTATTTCATTAATACTATTTCCAATTTATTCCTTCCAGTATTAATTACACAATCAAGTTTAATTTACCAATTATAATGGTTTCCACTATTTCTTCAATTGGATTTCATTCCAATTGTCAAGAATTTATTTTATTTACCAATGCAACCTTTAGTTCCTAACATTCGCTCCAATATAAATTATAAGATTTTCATTTCTTTCTACATTAAATTACAAAAAATCAATCTAAATTAACAAATTAAATGGTCGAAATTTATGGGTCGTTACAATGAAGCTCTCTAACTTTACGTAATTTCAATATTTTTATGATTTATGATCTCTTTTATTTGTGCTTCATGAAAGTAAATTTTGATGTAAGTTTATACAAGTGGGTTTGATAGCTTATGTTGCATATACAAATGAGCTATTCTTATTCAACATAAACACAATTTACATCATCATTTGCTAATTGATTTTTGATTTTGAAATGGAAGTAAAAACAAAATTTGATGATCTATATTACTAATTACAATAGTAAATAGATCATACTTAAAATAGTTTTTGCTTTTGCTTCATTTTCATAAGAATTTATAAGTGGTTTATTTGTTGTATTATAGTTTGATGGTTTAAGTTATGTTAATTAATAACATAAATAAACCATACTTATGATAAATGCAACAATTATTTCACTTAATATCAAAACTAGAGATCATAAATTTTTTGTTTGTTGATTTACAAAAATATGAGAGTAGATTTTCCTCTAAATTGTTTTTTAATCTCATAGTTTTTTAATCTAATTTTAATTCTAGTTTTAGCTTCATTTTGCTTGTAGTTAACAATTTCCTCTCCATTTGGTATAATTTGATTGAATTGATTTTTAAAATCTAACAATTCCCTGCGGATCGACCCGCACTCGCCACGTACTAACTTTTGTACGCCGTGCGCCTACGGTATAAATTTAATTCACTACAACAAAAATACCCTTTTACAACGGACAATGTCCGTTGTAATAGGGGTTTCGCAATGGGTAAACGTCCGTCTTATTAGGCGATGTTGAAATAGATGTAGAAGATTTTACAACGGGCAATGCCCGTTGTAAAAGCCCGTTGTATTAGACTTTTTTACAACGGTCCCTAGCCGTTGCAATAGCATCATTTACAACTGTTTTTACCCGTTGCAATTGCATGATTTACAACTGTTTTTACCCATTACAATAAGGTCTTGACAATAATTTTTGCCCGTTGTTAAAAAAATTCAATCAGAAAAAAATATGTAAATACTATTACATTACACTCACAATTTAAAATAAATTTTCCATTGAAACCAAAATATTGTACCAATAACAGACATATTCATTCATATGTTTTAAAAATAACAAAAAAGATTTATATTTCTAAATTCCAAAATGATTCTTGTATTCTTAGTCTTTTATAATATAGATCCTACAGAAGAAATATATACATCTACTAAAACAATGGAAATATAATGAATATATGATTCATCTAACTATGTATGCCTTGGTCCTTGAACTTTAGCAGCTTAAACCCCCGCATTAGCTCTTTCGGCAATAACCTGTTCATACAAATCACGAATTTTCAATCCATTGGAATACACAAACAATTAAAAAAGAACATATGCATACTGAAACAGCTCCAACTGCCAGCAAACATGAAGTAAAAACTGTTCAATATATTTGGTAATAATATTAGCAAAAATTATTAAAATTTCGCATAAATAAATATTAAGAATCTTCCTCGCTCTATCCCAAAAGTTCAAGATACTACTGAACAATAAGCTACTCTAAATCTTTGTTATATTGAAACATATATGCTACTCTATTCTACTAAAGTGAGAGGTGTAGATATGCTATTTGCAAATCCAAATGCAGATAACGTCCAATGAAAAAGAAACGACCGTAGACTAAAATCAGACTTTGATTTTGTTTCTGACCATAACAACCCAGTGCGCCTGTACCAACATGACATATAGATAGAAAATGCGGTGAGAAGAAAATGGTAAACTGACGAGAGAAAGTGGGACAAGAATATTCAGATGAACAAGAAAAGGCTGCCACCATCACCATAACCAAATGGGACATGTTTATTTGTTTAGTGTTAGCAGTAACCAAAAGCAAACATGCGCGCATACTTGTGTCAGTGTAACGTTCAAAAACATTGAACATATTATTGTTGATCTTTTTCCATACTATTCAAACTTGATCCATTACACACTAGTCACCAAGTCAAACTATATAGCCTCTTTATTCACACTTTACTTTTAACACTTTACTTTAAGCATTATATTAAACTAGCTGAATTAATTTTCAATGCAAGGAGAAAATGAATCGTAATAAACTCAACCCAAGTTACAGGTAACCTAACTAACAAATTTTACATGCATGTCTACCGCATGTATTATAGGATTATACAAATTTTAGACGAATTTATACATTAATTGTTAAAAATTAATTTTTTTTTGTAAATTAAGTGTGAGAATGGTGTGTGTGCTCTAAAGTTAATATATATATGCAGATAGACAAAGCGACGCTGCTAGCAAAAGTGATCCAGCACGTAAAAGAGCTGAAGCGACAAACATCAAACCGAGCAGAAGACATCCCACTTCTATCTATTAAAAAAAAATGTTATTTGCAAGTGATACCTTAGTCTCCCTCCTATCTATTAAATTTAATAGGTAATAAATTATATCCCTGGAATTATTTCGCTATGCTATTTGAAACCAAGAAGTTTATTAGCATACAGACCTTTAAAAATAAGTATGTCTATGAATTTGATAGCCTTGCGTAAATTGTGTTGTGATATTTGAAATTTTATTTTGTTTTGAAGCACACTACATGAAGCATAATATTAGATTTGCAGTAGGGGCTTGAGAATAATATGGGACTAAACATATACAAACTAATTACTGACCAATATTATATACAACTAAGAATGCAATCAACATCACATTTAAAAGAACATGAGTACACATACACACACACACAAAATAGTTGATTATGCACCAGGCTACTGCTGTTGTTATACGAAGCATCATCAAAGATGATTGTCACCTTTTCCATGGCAAATATGAATTGAAGCTTAATCACAGTAGTGCAACTTCAGCATGAGTTTCTAGCTTAAGTGCGCATATAGAAATCAATATTTTTTAAACATTAAAAAAATTAATATTAAACATGCAATAAAATTAAAACCAGTCGCTTCATGATAAACGTACTATACTCAGAGAATCCCAATGGAGATGCTGTGTTACAAACCATTTTATTTATAAAAATGTTGTTAAAATACTCTATTTGAATTAAGTGCCACTTTTATTATTTATAAAAAAACTACTTATAAGAATATAATGTTGTCATTTAGACTTAAAACCCCTTTTACATATGTCTAGAAAACAAATCAATTTCTTGTTGAGAGCATATTCCCTTAGAGTTTACAAGTGTAAGCCATCCTAAGGGTAAAAGAAACTTTTAAGAGCACAAAATCTTTAAATAATTGCAACAATAAAATTAGAACAAAAGATTGTAATGAGTGAAAGTTAGACCAGTCCATAAACACATTATAATATGCATTTTGGCATGAACAAGCATAAAATCCAAACCAATTTAAATTCTAACAGAAATTGAAATTGATAAAATTAAACAAAAGTGTTGGTTGCAAACAGCTGTTACTTAGACACTCTTATCATTTTAGACTCAAGAGTCTACATAATTATCGAGTAGTGAAATTAGCATCACAGTGCTCAAACATGAACTATTATATGCCTATATCACATGCATGTATTTGGACACTGTACTAAAAGCAAATGATGTAACCAAGCAACACATTTCTCTTAGTCCAGTCTAATGAATCTTATATTGTGGATGCTAGCATGAACTACTTACGAAAATATCGACAATAAATTATCTAAAATAAACATATTTATTTAAAAATAAAAACAGGGAGCTGTAGTGGTATATGCTGCGGACATGTTTTCGAGCCATTAATATATATAATGATTTTTTTCTTGTGCATTTTATAAATACAATAATAAACGTAAGTAATTTTTTGCACTTTGTTGATTGTTGAAAATATTTAGACAGGTGCCCTCTCTTGAGCGGTGAACCTGAACAAAATGATGTTTCTCAATTTCTTAGTTTTGCGCTTTGTTGATTGTTGACAATATTTAGACAAGTGCCCCTGTTTTATTTTTCTTCAGATAATTCTAATTTGCATCCTTATACTAGGACGCATCTTTATAGAGATCGATCTGATATATTAAATTTTTGTTGTACCCGCTGAACAGAAATAAAGTAATAGCCTATAGTGGACAAATCAAATGAGAATTACCTAATCAAACAAGGGGCGCGGACTCAGGAAACAGAGTTCGGTGAACTGAGATCGAGAACGAGGACGGGAAGCGATGTCAGGGAAACATGATCCAAGATCGAGAATGACGATGGAATGGGCGATAGCAGAAACTTTCGACGCGAAAATATGGAAGGCCAGCGACGTGCGATGTCAACGATGGCGATGGAAGGAATGGCAGCGAAAGTAGATCCCCGTGCGGTGCAAAAATCCATCGATAATGGCCTCTAGTTGAAGGTAGAGCAAGGTGTTGAAGCTCGATTTTCATTAGGAAAAGAAACAATTTTTATGGCAGTGATTTGTTTTAGGTTATGAAGCGACATTACTTTTGAAGAAGAAGAAGAGTTGAAGGAGAGGCCTGGCGATTTTAGGATTTGATTTGGGGTTGAGAAGCGGGTGAGAAAATAATATAATAGAAAATTTGGGGAGGGGCGCCTAAAATTTGGATTTGGGACCAAAACTTTTTGGTTGGAATCAAATAAAACTAACATATAAACATTTGGTTGGAATCAAATAAAAGTAATACGTTGGGTGTGTTCGCAAGCATAAACTGACAATTCAAATTTAAACATTTGTTTGGTATAAATTTGCTGTTTGAATTCAAAATGAAAAAATACCTTCCCAACAGTCATATCCATTTGCTGTTTGAATTCAAATTCAAACACTAAACGAAATGTTAATTATTTAATAGAAATAATTAATTATTAAATATTACTTCTTATTTATTAGTTATTAATTATTACTTCTTAATTAAATTGAATATTAATTATTTAATATTAATTATTCAATAGTTTAATTATTGAATATTAATTGTAACTAAATATTAGTCGGTAACTATTAAATATTAAATATTACTTCTTATTTATTAGTTATTAATTATTAATTATTACTTCTTAATTATAACTGAATATTAGTTATTTAATATTATTTACGAATTATTGAACATTAATTATTTAATATTAATTATTAATTATTTAACATTAAACATTGAACATTAGTGTTAATTATGAATTCAAATTCAAACAGTAAACGAAATGTAAAATTAGCTATAATTTACTAATTATTAATAATTAACTATAATAAATTATTAATATAAAAAATAAATATTGATTATAGATAATAATTAGTAATTATAAATTATTTATTAGTAATCACTAATTGTGATAAATTATGATTAGTAATTAGTAATATAATATTATAATTAGTAATTAGTAACATATGATTAATATAATATTATTAATGATTAATTATTAAATATTAATAAATAATAAATATTAATTTTAAGAAAGCATTGTAATTATTAATTATTGATTGTCGAAAATTGGCAACAGACATTTATTACAACGGGAATTTTATGATCGTTGTAAAATTGGCATCGGTTAAAACAGGCATTTTATGACCGTTGTAAAATTGTCACCTATTACAACGGGCATTTTTAGCCCGTTGTGAAGTTGGCACCTATTACAACGGGCGTTATGAGCGTTTAAAATTGGCACCTCTTACAACAAGCATTTTGTGACCGTTGTAAAATTGGCATCTATTACATGGGCATTTTGTGAACGTTGTAAAATTGACATCTATTACAACAGGCATGAAAGGATCGTTGTAATAGCATTCTATTACAACATGCAGCCATTGCCCGTTGTAAAAAGGGCATTGTACAGGGCATTTATTACAACGGGCCTGAATGAACCGTTGTAATAGCCTTCTATTACAACGGGCAGCCAATGCCCGTTGTAAAAAGGGCATTGTAATAGGGTATTTTTGTTGTAGTTATTCAAAATTTATCGGCGATATTCTAAACCGATAGAAATTCCATCGTTAAACAGTGCATGCTCGGGTTTGTTTGGACTGGTGAGGAGGAGTGAATGACTTCTTAGGGCACTTGATAGAGCAGCCACTAGAGCATCCGACTCTAGCACAGGTTCGATTGACCTTTTTGGTAGTACTCATTGTCTAGATTTTTTGAACAATCTATCTGCCGGTGCTATGCATGATTTAACTAAGGAGCATAAGATTTGATGTGGATAAGTTTAATATAGACTATATTACAAGCAGAGAACTTAAGATGGCTAGATCGCTTAGTTCATGAGATAAATCAGCTGGAACGTTAGGGGTTTACATAACTTAGACAATTATAATAAAATTAGGTCTTTTTTTGGGAAATCAATATTGAAATAGGTTTATTACAAGAAATAAGAATAGGGTGTCCTGGCTACAAGTTCTATAGAAGTCTATAGGGTTTTTAGTTACGTCATTGGGTTTGTCTCCTTATTATGGGTAGCTCGAGGGACTTAATAATGGGCTAGAAAGAGAATTGTGTTAAGCTTTTGCAATCGTTTATTACTATCCACTCAATGCACTCATTTTCACAGACTTAAGTAGTAACTCATTACTCAACGATACTAATGTTTATGGGCCAAACTATAAGATTTGCAGACGGGTTCATTGGAGTGAGCGTTTCAAGTTTAAAGCAATCGCTTTTGGTCCATGGGTCGTAGGAGGTGGGGGATTTCAACGTGACTAGGTTTTTAGGGAAGCTGTAACAACTTATCATTTTCCATCCTCTGATTTAACACCACTCATGATATGTAAACTCAAAAACCTAAAATGACATCTCATTATTGATTGATAACAAGAGACAAATCAAAAAATATATCATATTATTCTCTTTCTAAACTCACATCAGAAGGTAGCAACATATAATATAATGAAATATCACTTTACTTCAAACTAGTATTCAAAGTCTAAACATAGATCATATACAAATTGGAACCCAAATCAATTTAGGCACACATATATATACACTGTAGTATCAATATAAGATGATTATTTATATACACCATTAGTGCCACGGTCATCTGCACCTTCAAACGTTATAGATATAACATACGAAATCCAATAGCCTTATGGTAAACAAAAATGGTAAAATATAGAGAGGATCAGACTACAGTCTAGTCACCGATGTACATATATTTTACAACAAACACTAATATTTTCCAAATAATACTAAGATAACTATGGTAAACGCCATACTTTAGCCCTGTTTCAGCTGTAACCAACAAGTTAGTAAAACTATACATGAATATGAGTAATATGTGAAACAAGGTCTTGGTCCAATATAATTACAACAGTTGATGAACATTCTAGTCCACATAAAAGGCCAAGCCTACCCTATTGCACTAACGCACGACTGAATAATCAAATGGACACAGTCCCATATACAACTTCCAGACCCACTTCCATACTACAACACGTACCTTAAAAAATACTCGAATAACTAAGCGATCATGTTACCATGATAATCCATGGAGGTTACAAAAATCAATAGTCAAACAACCGCTGATACTAGCAATAAACAGTCACTGATACTAGTAGAAAACAATCACTGACATTAGCAGCTAAACTATCCATATATATATATATATATATGTGTATATATATACACCTATCCAAACATCCCATAAAATCAAACCAAGAGAATCACATTGTAACATAGTTTAATCGTTGCCCTAAAATTTTCAAAAGAAGCCCAAAATTGACCCCCCCCTTTAATTATATAACTTAGCCATACTGGGTCTAGGTTTATTAGATTCAATAGTCAGCCATCAGTCGACCAGTGACATCCACCTATGGTCTACTGGTGATGGTTGGAACAGGGCATGAAGGCTCTTGTTAATTCCTACACACTTAATTTTTTCCAGATTTTCTTTCTTTGATTCCTTGCTTATTTTTGACATGTTTTTCAATTCGTTTTCTTTTAAATTTAGATATGGTCATCTACTGTCTTTCTACTTCAATTTCGTAGAAAAGTTTGAATCAAAATGATTTCAAATTACTTAGGAATGGGAGTTTATAAAACTAGTTTGCAAATTTATTAACAACGCTTTTCACCATATATACTTAAAAGTACTTCTATAAATCATATAATTTTGAAATAAAATTATAATTTGACCTAAAATACCATATGGGATTTTATAAATATTTTATATGAGTTTTATACACATTTAGTATGTATTTTCTATATAATTCATTTTCTTTTTCAAAAACATTGTTTTCCAATATATTACAAAATATTCCACATTAAGTCAAATTGAATTCATTTTAAATTATACACACACATATATACACACTAAAATGTATAAACTTTCCCCTCAATCCATTTTATAACTATTTGCATAAAAAATGGCAAGCACATCCAATGTATTTATTGTAGAGCTATGGATACGGGGTGTATAACATAGTTATTATATTTGTATTATGATTGATTTTTAGAGAGTGGATCACATATTGGTTATGCAAAAAGTAAATTGCAATAAAGCAAAGAATACATAGATTTATAATGGTTCGGCCTGAATGTGCATACATCCACTGTCGATTTTCATTATTCTTACCATAGATCTTTGATATAATGTCCGAGATACAAAATAAATGATCCGGGGCTCAACAAAAAGTAAGATATAGCCCAAGGAAGTCTATTCAGTTATTCTTGTTTGGCTATTCTTGGATGCCTATTCATGTTTGGCTGTCTTTGCTAGGCAGTTCTTGCTAGGATGTTCCTACTAGACTGTTCATGCTAGGTTGTTCCTGCTAGGTTGTTCCTCCTAACCGGTTCCTGCTAGATAGTTCTTCTTAGGTTGTTCCAGCTAGGTTGTTCCTACTAGGCAATTCTTATTAGGTTGTTCCTAGCTTTCCTCGACTTGTCCACCATTACTATTGTAAGTTTGGCTCTTCAGAATCCTCGCTCATTGTTGTTAGAAGCTTTGATATTTATAGGAGTGGAGAGGTATGGTGGTCACTCTAGTGAATCGGGCAATTTCCATCTATAACTCACTCGGTTCAAATATTTCCATATATACACGATATAATCAGAAATTTCCATAGGTACTCTGATTTCATTCCATAGACAGCTTGTTTGGGTTCGGCCGGAGAAGCTCTGTTTGGGGGCTGTTGGTTCGGTGGATGCACATGGACACCATGCTAGCCAAACTCCTTCCTACACCTTCTTGGTTCAGCTTCGCTTGACTTTACCTTGGCCTGGAGAAGCTCTGTTTGGTATTGAGACTGCCGAACAAAGAGGTGTGATCTTCCCAACTCCTTCTGTCTTGCCTTCTCTCTTTCCCTTCCTTATGTTGGAAATGGTTAGGCACTCGGCACTTAGATTCCCTACCCGATGATTCCTCATGTTCCATAAAAATAATATGCTTGCCAAGAATAGAACTCCTGACCTCTCCATTAGAAGCTTGATGCTCAACCACTTGAGCTACACGTGTTTTTATGCCATAGCACCTTCATTACAAGTCAGAATTGAATGAAACTTGGACTAATAGCTTTGTATCATTGAGAAGAGTATTCTAATACCTTTGAATGTTCTACTTGCCTGAAGTAGATAACAGCTCTCCAAGTTACGGTCCTTATCGGTAAGGTGGTGGACAAATTTTAAGATGATCATATCTTCCAATCCGTATCTCAAATTGGTATGCAGTTTTGACCTAGGTGCATGTCCTAACCTTAGAAATATTTTATAAGTGCTTTGTCTGCATTTTTTGACTATGCCAAATTTTCCCCTCGCGCTTTGTCTTGCCATTGTGATTACATGATGACGCCTTTATTATGAACCTTCCAACCGTTTCTATGCTAATTAATGTCTTTTCGTATTCACCATGATGTGGGTGAAAATGCATGCACACTTGCCTCCTAAAGCAAACTTTCGTAGAATATCAAGTGTGCTTTATTTCATCCAAACTCGTCTTCATTTCTCATCCAATGGTTATCTCGAACCTCAAATATCTATATCTTCATTCCCATCCTTTTGGTAATTTTTCCACTACTAATATGTTGTAGAGTTTAGTTCACTTGGAGAAAGCTTGTTGATCATTCCAAGACATCCTTTATCAGTGTGATGTTCGCGATTCATTCTTGCTTGGTAATATAATCATCTAGCATGATTTCCCATTGATTCCCATCTCTCTCTGGTTGGATTTTTCTCCCTCTAGTTCAACCTCCTTGCCCCCGCATCCTGAGGGCCACATATCGTCTTATGATTGTTCCAAGAATGTCGAGATGCCCTAGGGAAAGGAATATACAATGGTTCCATGGCATGAGGATTTGACAATGTGCATTTGGTTGCATTGATTATGGTTTGGACAATTAAGACTGGTGGTTTCGCAGTATTTTTCCTACATAATTGCCAAGTTATTCCACTAGTGATTCCTTCATCACCACCATGTATACTTTAATAGGTTGATCACTAAAATGTTTGGCTAGGTAAGTGGGCCTGCTAAAGTTCTGAACATGGGGTGATCATGCGCTTGTGCTATGAAGCTAATCTGCTTTTGATGTTTATGCATTGTAGCATCTGGTATAAATTCATGCCCATATTCTCCTTTTCCCGACTAGAAATCATGATATGTTTGTTCCACATGATTTCATGGTTTGCTTGTTCCATTAGCAACCCTTCTCGCCGCTATTGTGAATACTGTTATTGGATCAATCACCAACAAGTTCAATAGGGTAAGCAATTTCTATGACTGATGCTTCCCATGGCCTATACTTTAAATTTCCAGTATGAACACTTACACAACCGCATATGTATCTTATAGAAATTATAAATGAAATTATCATACCTAATCAGGATTAATTATTGCATTATGTTTGTATAGTATCCTTGCTTAACCATTAGCCTGTTAGTAATCTTTTATTTCTTCCTTACATACTTGTACAGGGTCCATCACTGACAAGTTCGACACTGTGAGCATACTGGTGAAGTAATCATGTGTTATTTTGTTAGTTCTTCCAACAGCTCTTCCTTTACCCGTTGCATATATGTAATAAATCAATCATTGGCAAGTTTGCTAAGCTGAGCGATCTATGGTGGACTCTCTTTGTAATCCACTCCTACGTGTCCATGTTTATTTTCATGCATATATTCCATATGCACTTTATGCAAACTTGTCCTAGTGTCAGTCTATTGGTTGTCCTCATCTGCAATTCTAGTATCGATTACTTGCACTGAACCGCCGACCAATAGTCGCATTTTACTATGGGTGAGCTCAGCTATCCGTCGCTGATAGAAATCTAAGGCCGATCATCGGGGGTAAATAGACTAAGCGGAGGTCATGTCCTGATCGTTGGTAAGTCGGGTTCTCCATAGCATCCCAAAAACTTGTACCCAATCATTAATAGTGGATAGCTGGTTTGGGTTACTCTGGTCCATCACTGTCAGCAAAAGGTTTAAGCCGATCATCAATGATAGACACTTGGTTAGGGATCACTCAGGTCCATCACCATCGGCGAGAACTTCGAGCCGATCGTCAATGATGGATACCAAGTTAGGAATTGCTATGGTCCATCACTGCCGACGAGAACTTCAATTTGATTGTTAATGATGGACACCCAGTTAGGGATCATTTTGGTCTATCACTACTGATGAGATTTTTGAGCCAATTGTCAACGGTGGACACCCGGTTAGGGTTCACTCTGGTCCATCACTACAACAAAATGTTTGAGCCAATTGTCAAGGATGGACACCCGATTAGGGATCACTCTGGTCCATTACTGTCGGTGAGAAGTTCAAATGATGGATACCCGGTTAGGGATCAATCTGGTCCATCACTACCGACGAGAAGTTCGGGCCTATCGTCAATGATGTACACCCGGTTAGGGATCACCGTGGTCCATCAGTACCGGCGAGAAGTTTGAGCCGATCGTCAATGACGGACACCTGGTTAGGGATCACTCTGGTCCATCACTACCGACGAGTAGTTTGGCCTGATTGTTAATGATCGACACTCGGTTAGGGATCACTCTGGTCTGTTACTGCCAATGAGAAGTTTGAGCCGATCATCAACGACGGATGCCTGATTAGGGATCACTCTGGTTTGTCACTACTAGTGAGAAGTTCAAGCCGATCGTCAATGATGGACATTCGGTTAGGTCACTCTGGTCCGTCACTACTGGCGAGAAGTTTGATTCGATCGTCAAAGATGGATACCCGGTTGGGGATCACTCTAGTCCATCGCCACCAACAAGAAGTTTAAGCCGATCGTCAACGATGGACACCCGGTTAGGGATCACTCTACTCCATCACTGCTGGCAAAAAGTTTGAGTCGGTCATCAATGAAGGACATGCGATTAGGGATCACTCTAGTCCATTACTGCTAGTGAGATGTTTGAGACAATCGTCAATGATGGACTCTCATTTAGGGATCACTCTGGTCCATCACTGTTAGCGAGAAGTTTGAGCCGATCGTCAATGATGAACACCCGGTTAGGGATCACTTTGGTCCATCACTACCAGTGAAAATTTTGATTCAATCATCGATGATGGACACCCGGTTAGGGATCACTTTGGTCCATCAGTGCCGACGAGAAGTTTTGGGGTCGATTGTCAACAATCAACTACCCGTTCTGCAATCATGTCCCGATCATGGGTAAATCTAATTCAATATTGTCGGCCAAAGGCTTGTCCAAGCTTTCCATGATGTGCCAATGTTCGATGCCCTCAGTATGCATTGGCCTTGCTTGTATAGTCCTTGAAATTGGGGACTTTATTTGGCACGAGATGGTTGTTCTTGTGATAGTTTAGTAGCATTGGTCATTTATCATGGTTTCGCACACCCCATTCATGGGGTTCAGTACAACCATGATGATCGACTAATCCACGGTGCGCAAAAACAAAACTAAGGTTTTGAGCATTACATGTTTTCTTGAATACTACTCCGTCCATGATGATAAGAATGTAGGCTCCGTTCCCTAGATCCATGCTGATGAAATATGGTCCTTCCCAAATGGGTCTGGTGGTCTCAACCAAGGGGAATTCACTCCAGGACTAGGTTTCCTTTCTTTAGTGGGCGATTCTCTATCCTAGAGTTGTATTGTTTCACCGCTTTCTGCTTGCACACCACGGTTTATGAAGCAGCCTCGTTCCGCTTCTCCTTAATCGGATCCATGGACATGATTAGCAATTCTTCATTCTCCTCTAAATTATAGTGGATTCTCCTATGAGATAAGACTATAGTTTCGATGGGAAGCATAACCTCTAATTCGTAGGCCAAAGCAAAAGGAGTATGTCCCATTGTACTTTTGTGGAAACTGCAATGCACATAAAGTGCTTATGGAAGCTCATCCATCCGAGCTTCCTTACCATTTTCCAAACGCTCCTTTATGAGGGTTTCAAGAACCTTGTTGACTTCTTTAACCTAATCATTGGCCTATTGGAAAGGCACTGTAGAAAAGCTTTTCTGATTTAGCATTGCTAATAGAAGTTGGCAAATTCTTGACCATCAAACATCCATCCATTGCTTGAGATCATCTGAATCGAATCTCCATATCCGACAAAGTAATCTACAACCACTATTACATACTCAGCTCCATCTATGGCTATTAGGATTTCTTTAATCGGATCGATGCCCATGAGATTTCCTCTTCTAGGGTCTTCCCTCCAGCATGGCCTTCTTGACATCCTTGATTTGCATCGTCTAATATTTCCTTAGCCTCTCTTGCGGTCATGTACCTTAGTAGTGAGTTAGGGAAAACTCTTTTGTATAAGATGCCATCTTGTATGGTGCACTGAGTTGCCTTATGCATCACCTTCCTTGCTTCATTCCAATTTAAGGGTGTGGTTTTTACGATGAACAATCCAAAAGCAACCCATATCCTAGGCAAGCCAATTTTTCCAAATCGTCAGCATCTCGATTTTCCTCCCGTGGGATGCACTTAACCACATAACATTCTTTCACGTTAAGCAAAGCCTTTTCCTATTTTATTTTTTAAGTAGTATGCCAACCATTCTCCATTCACTTAGAACTTCCAAAATTCTTAATTCATAACCAGTTAAAGGTTGCTATGGATACATAGATCCTGAATCCTATTTCTTTTGTTACTTCCAATCCTGCTATTACTACACCATACTCTGTCGTTCGGTCTAGCCTACAAGGTAAGAGGTTTATCCGACACGTAGGGTCAAGAATATCAGTTCTTGCCCAGCCATTAGTATTTCTCTCACTTCCGCGAGTGTCGCATAGTCATGTGACATGGTGTTATTATGCCTTAAGCATTTCTATCGAATATCAATTGAAATTTATTCATTAAAGTAAGTCATACCTTTGCATTGTTGTCCCTACACTCTATGGGGTATTCAGTCTCTGGAATATCATGTTTCATATTCATATGCGGCTGACTTTGTCTCTGAGGGCTATTTGAAAATATTATGCTCCACCATCTCTAGAGATGTCTCATCCCACCTATGGAATGGGCTTATTTTATTTTATTTACATATGTTGTTGATTATGTAAATACTTATGGTTGTGAAAAGTAAATGCTGCTTAGTTATAGTTAACTTACTTATTGTTAGTTTTATTGCGACATTGAAATCCCTTGCTCTTTTTTAGCAATTTACTACTTATTTTCTAATATGTTTTGAAATGGCTTCCGAACTCGAATTTTGTTTTCAAACCTTTAGAAAAGGTATTAAAGCGGTTTAAATATAAAAAGAAACGTGGTTTAAAAGTTATGTGATTTACAATAACAAGTTTTAAAAATTATGGTCCATATAGCGATGGTTGCTATGGATGCAGTTTTTGGAAATCATCGATTTTTGTAAACAGTGTTATCTATTCGAGATATTTTGAATAGTATTTTCAAATGTGTTTATAATTATTTAAAAAAGAAGTTTGAAGTTTTAAATATATTTTTATTAATTTGTTTATTTATTTAAATAAGAGGTTAAAATTTTACGCCTTTGTTTTCAAAAGTCAAGTTTGTTTAAAAGTGACTATTTTTAAAGGGATGTTTTAAATATAAGTTTGAAACTTGTTTTAAAAGAGTTTTAAAAGAATTTTAAAAGAGGAAGGAAGCATGGTTTAGAACACTATTGTTGTAATAAATGTTTTTGAGAAAAGGAAAGAGATTATGGACTATAACATTGTTGTTATAGTAAACAATTTCAGAAAGTTAGAAAGAAAGTTAATTTATAACGCTTTGTTATTATTAAACAAGTTGTTTACTTTTATAAAAAAAGATGTTTTATAATGATTTAGGATTCATCGATTAAAAGGATGTTTAATTTTATAAAAGAATGGATGTTGCCTTTCTAAAATCAAACTTTGGTTTGAATAAATGATTTTGGAAAATGTTTCCAATAACTAGTTTAAAATCAAAGACTAGTAATAAATTATAAAGTTCGGTTTTTAGATTGTTTTAACAAGGATTTTTGTTTTAACAAGAGATGTCTTTGTCAGTGTCATTAAGTAACATCAAACAAATATGATAAAGTAGTGCTAAAATGTTGACACTTTTATAGAAAGTAAGTCGTATTATATTTAGCATTAAAAGCCAATGAGTAGACTTTCCTTTATCTGTGAGATCTACAATAGAAGTGTTTAATAAGGTAAGACCAAGTGCAATCAGTACCCAAACTTACTTGACTTTGATTCTAAGCGAGGGATAGAGAAGTCAAAATGTTGGAAACATGATAAGTATAAAAGGTTTAATTTCTACTGATAGGTCATGGTTAATTAAGTATATGGAAGGTACTTTATCTTATACTTAACAAAAAATTTCGAGGTATGAAAGCTCGTCTCTATCTTGGGAATTAAGAATGTATGTCAAGGCAAGAGTAGTTTGCTAACTTGTCCCATTTCACTGTTAATCGGGAGATAGTACTGTTTAAAATCAAAACATGGTGATAAATATATGATGTCTAGTTTTTCCATATGCGAACTATACTTACAGCCAGATAGTGGTTTGTCCACTATAGATAACTTGACCAGTTTTTGATTTGGAATGTAAAAACTTCGTGATTTCATACGGTTTGAGATTCCCTTTGGAGAACTCATTCCGGTGAAACGTCTCTCGCTTTAAGTGTTTATTAGAGAACCCTTTAGGACTCTTCTGTACTTCGCTTACTTCTAAAAGAATAGGGATTGAGTCAACCGAAAATAATCGATTGTTGGTTTGGAGAAATTGGGATCAGATTAGCATGAGTTATCTGAAAACCACTTCGAATTGGCATAAACATTTGAATTTGAGACAGCTTGAATGTGATGTCAAAGACGGAGTTCTTTGAAGGGCAAGGGGTACTTGCTACTAATCCTAAGGATGTAGTAGAAGTAAATCCTACGGTTTATGCATATCCTGAACAATTTTTGTGGAAGAATGCTGGCATTGCAATGTTTCTTGGAGGGTATTGTTAGCATTCAAAGTGGGATTTGCTAAGAGATAAATTGTAGCCTCAAGCCTCACACTCGGGAATGATTAAAACATGGGATATGTGGTAGGGCTATGTGGGTCGCACCCATTAGGATATGACATTACCCTTCTAGATCACTATTTGTGGATTTGGTATGTTCATGAGAGCTCTCAAAGGAAAGGTTGCAAAGCAGCTGGGGTGATGACAAACTCAGCACTATCCAGAAAGGAGTAGACTGGTTCTGTGTTGGCAAGGGTGCAAATGTTTTGCGATCTTGGTACATTTTTCAAGAGATATACTATGACAGGCAGTACCCCAGTATCCTTGTCATTGATGGAATCCACTTTCCAGTATATGCCTTATGGACTTAGTTATGCCCAAATATGTTGGAATGTGAGATGCAAGCATTTCAGCTATGTTATATATTTGTTTTAAACCCTAAACATTATTGTAATATCATTTAGATTTTATATTTGAAATGGTTTGGTTATCGTAAGGTAAAAACCCATCCATGTTTATGTGCGGTGTGGTCTTATGAGATACTTTTATTTTTGAAAAGGTTTTATAAATATAGCAATCAATATGATTTGAGTTTCTCACACTGGTTCACCAGACTAATTCGGATGTTATTTTCTTATAATACTCTGGTCAGACCTGAGTATATTAGCTCTGGACACTTGGAGCTTCAAGAGATGAGCTGGATGCTTCCAAGACTTTATGTATTTTATTTTATGCTACATTACTTGTTTTTATTTGTCAGCATTTTAAGGACATGCTGTTATAGCTATCCAGGCCGATGATAGGTTAGACTCTGATTGTTGTATGAATATTAATTTTTTTTTGTAAAGATCATTTGGATATTATATAGTACTCATCACGATATAATATTTTGTTTTGTCTTTTCTTTTCTTTCACCCCAACAATCTATCTTTTCGGTACTTGGATGCTCGGTAAGTGTATACCGTAGATGTATTAAATTTTACTTTTGAGGGGTAAAAAGGCAGGTTGTCAGATTAGATGTGGAACAAAGACAACTAAATATAAATGACAACATTAAAAATTTAATTTGAAAATTGGTACAAAAATCCATCAACAACACGATATTAAACAATTACCATGCTACTTTCAAACCTACACAAAACTATAAACTGGCACTAAAATAACAAGCGAATAAACAACTAAAAGTTTACATCATCCTTTGAAATTTAAAATTGTTCCCATCCTCCAAAATTTTCTTGTTTCTCCTCCACGTGATGATAAATTTATAGAGCATTTCAAACATTGACATAAATGAGGACATGTACAGATTGGTAACAATATACTAACCTGTGAGGTAAAAGTTACTCCAACTCTAATCTCTCCATAATAAATGTTATAAGGAAGAACCACTCTATGCTTGCAAACTCTTAAGTCTCCTACTCAGTTCTCAAATCCTAGTTCTACCATATCTGCTAGGTACATTGATCCTGTAATTTATGTCACATTATGCTCATATAGTAGTTAGCATGTAAAATATTGCTAGAAATGATAAGTAATTACATGCGTGGCTTGGCTGTGCAGTGAAAATGTTTTTATTCATGTTTCTCAGAATGAGCTTATGCACATTCCTTGATTCTTCCATATATTGCAGCACAAATCTCAATGTCTCATTCCAATGAAAGTGCCTTTTTCTGCATCTTTAATAGTTTAGAATCATATCATTTAATTGAATGAGCCAGAAGATTATAATCTATGCTTTAAGTTAAATAAATCGGAGATGATTAGTATGACATTACCAAATAATTTGATTTTTCTAAGCAATGAAATTTATTTTGTTCCAATTGGTAATAAGCCTGCAATGCTGTTTCACAGCTATCTGATATATAATACACCGATATTAATTCCATATATACTTCCATTATTACAATATATAATTACATGCCAAATTTATTTTCTAAACTATGTATTAGCAAATAATAATGTTAATCTAACGTGAATTTAACCATTGGTTAAAAGGTGTAAAAAGTAGAGAAAGAAGCAATAAGCAGCCTCTTGCGACGCTGCAATTGCGTTCCTGATTTCTATCTCAAACCTCTTGTATCGTACTATGAATTTTCTCTTAAGGTGACCGTTTTGCATCATTATTTCCATTGTACTACTTAGATTTTGTTCAATTCTTCATTGAGAGAAACCGAGTCATCGTACGATACTTGGAATTTTCTCATGAGGCGGCCATTTTGCATTATCATGGAGTAAAAGTTGCATCATTATAAAGTAGTTTGGTCAATTCTTCTTTTTTCATCTGACTTACACAGGTGTTTAACGTTTAAAAGTGAATAATAAAATGCAAAATAAAAACTATTGTAACATATTATAACATTGAACAGAGAGGAAGACATTGAGAGAAAAAGAAGTTTAATTTATTGAAGTGAAGACACTCAAAGCTAAAGTTTGAGAGGTTTTTAATTCAAAACCTCTAAACATCAAAGTAAGCATTATGCTAAAATAAAATATCAAATTTATTTCAAAAAATATACTAATAAATATAAAACATATTTTGAATACAGTTATCAATATTTTAGTAATCTTCTATCCTATTGAATATAAATTTCGTAGAGGATTATCTAGGAGAATTGCTAAAATTATTACGTAAGCAAAATATTATGCATGAAAGTTTAATATAACATAATTTTCTTAAATTTGAAATTAAATTGTTATCTTTTTTTAGTTCTATATTTTTTTCAAAATACGTTAACTTTTTGCATGATTAGTTATTAATTTTTTTCCTTAATATTGCATTTAAAAAGGTTGAACCGACTGTTGTACCACTCCTACTTTAACTCGATGTTTTCCATATAACTAGTATTTTTAATTTGAATAATGCAAAATTCATATTTTATTATCCTTATTTTACTCAATTTACCATTATTAGTTTTATAATATTTTTAAATTGAATTAAAGGTATTTTTGGAAGCCCGCATTAAAAAAGACATGATATTAAAGCAAATAATATTATTCTTAAAGATTAATATTACTAAAATTCTGTACAATAATTATGTAAGAAATAAATTATTCAAAGGAACTTCAGAAAAATTCAAACTCAATATTTACAAAAATTATAATTAGGTTGAAATTTGTAAATTTTAAAATTTGAATATGTATATAAACATTTTTAGGATAATTTCAACTTCATAATTTTGAAAATGAAATATACTTGTGCATAATATTAAAAGTCTATTTTGAAAATTAGAAGTTAACAGTCAAAGAACTCTAACTCAAGTGGTTAGAGGTATGACGCTTTAGATAGAGGTTCTAGGATCATTGGTTTGACCCCTTAAGACATTATAATAAATGTTCTGCTTGAATAAGTATCACTCTTGTTATAAAAAAATAGAAGTTAAAAAGATGAATTAACCATGAATTGTTTTTAATAAGAAATATATTGTTTAGAAAGATAGAAAGGTAAAAATAAAAATATTGTTTATCCTTGTAAAAAAAACTATGAAGAATATATATTTCAAAAATTCTTGTTGTATTAGGATGATGGTAGAAATTGGCATAAATAAAACATCAAAGAATATTTTTATAACAAAACTATAAAAGAACATTTTAAATAAAACATTTTGTGGTGCTAGGATTATAAAATTAATAGATTGGAAATATTTGAAAAAATAAAGATTTGTAAAAGAGATTCGAATTCGTAACCTTATAAAACTAAAATGCATTTTTGTTGTGGGCAGGACTCAAGCTGTGCAGTTGTTATCCGGTCACTTAGCCCGGCTACAAGGAGATAATTACAAAGGCTTTGATTGAGTCTGGATAAGACTCGAGCTAGAAGAAATTGGAGATACAATGGTTGAATGCATTCAATATGTTTTGGAGTTTATGTACGGCTCGGTCAAAGGAGGGAAGGGTGTGTTGGTAGGAACTCCACATGTATCACTCAGCTTAGGGTAGAAGTTCATCGTTCAGTCAATTGTCGTTCGGTGAAGAATTGTTTGATCAATTGTCGTTCGGGCAATTGTCGGTCAATTGTCGTTCAGTCTGGATAGTACACTATATGTCATTCGGTCCAAATGCTTCAGCACTCACCGCTCGGTCAACGAGGTGAAGCCATACATGGGTCAGCTATGGAGTTTTGTTCGGTCTTATTTCAGTGCTGGTGGTCCGGTCATGACAGTTTAATGTAACTCGTTCGGTGTAGGCAAGCGGAGTTGGTGGTCGTCGATTCCACTTCAAAGTAAGGCAGGTTGCATCGTCGCTTACTTCGAGTCCTTAAGAGGATTGCTTCGGGCTATCGCCAAGACACCCCAGTTCGGCATATGCCGCTCGGCCGATGACGCTCGGCAAATATGGCTCGGTCTGGCATGTAGGAGTTGTCATTAGTGGGCCGAGGTACTTTGCTCCTAGGCCTGAGAAGGAAGTCCGGCCTATCTTCGCCTATAAATAGAGGAGCAGGGGTGCGATGGAAAAGGACCTTTTTTGGGAGAACTCCAGGGAAACTCTGCCATTTTTTATACTCTCCTCTTTTAATTCAAACTGGTATTCCAGTGATTGGTTTACAGATTGTATCTGTATTCAAGTGATTGAGAAAGTAATAAAGATTTCATTCAAAGTGGACGTAGGCAATTACGCCGAA
This sequence comes from Allium fistulosum, assembly GCA_030737815.1. NCBI lineage: Eukaryota > Viridiplantae > Streptophyta > Magnoliopsida > Asparagales > Amaryllidaceae > Allium > Allium fistulosum. The sequence goes on along the minus strand of CM060904.1, from coordinate 167,936,614 downwards.
CCACTAGAAATCTGGTGTTCACGTTTTTGTTGTTCTTTTGGCATTCAATTACATTATTTCTCTATTTTAATTTACTCTCTTCATTAATCTCTCTACATAACTCTTCTCAAAGGTGTTAGCGACCAATTTTGGTGCTAACAACAGTTAAAGACCTCCAAAATCTTCAGTCTTTATTAATATTAGGAACATGAACACAAGCTTTTGGTCCGGCCATGAAGTTCTAAAATAACAATTATAAACAAATAAGAGGTTAAGAGTTCGAATCCCACCGTGAACAAAAATTAACATCTATTTTTAAATGGAAATTTTAAAACATTAATAAGCTTACAAGTTCAAACTCCACTCCAATAAAAAAAAGTACATTTTTTTTTGTATTTTTCAGTTTATTTTGGTCAAACAATCCTTAAATTTTAAATTTGATAATTTTATAAGGGACTTTTACATGAATATGCGTTATACGTGCCAAAAAATCTTATAGCACATAGCGCTCTTCGCCCAATATGCCTTTTTCATTTAGCGTTATTAAAAGGTAGACCCGCTACACCTACTAAATCAAGGCACGTCTACTTTAGCAATATTAATATAAAAATATTGATTTGACTGGTTCACTTTAAAATAAAATTAATACAGTTAGAGTAATAATCTAATTTTAAGGCATAAGTGCTCATTATTAGTTAAAAATCTATTGTACTCGTCAAATCTGGATTGTATAAATCATGATATTCCTCGATTTTATTATATAAGATTAAAAAAAATTACTTTTTCATACATAAATGATGTGAGAATGAGAATAAATTGAATTTAAATATTTGGTTTTAATCTCGTTAAGCTTTTTGCGCCATCACTATTTTCTTTTGTATTCCCACTTTATCTTTGCTATTACTTTTTGCATCTTAACCGCCATAGAACCGCCTAGCTCTTTGACTTCACGGATTTAAAATAACGACCTTATATGCAAAATGCAAAAGCATTTTTAGAATTTAGCGTCTACACCAGAACAGTGTAATGTAAAATGTATGTTAATCACTATAATAAAAAACCTTCTTGGCCTCCACCCCGTCCCGCCTAGGCGCTAGACGAGGTTTACCGCCTAGTGATTTGCCTATGCCTGCCTCGATAATTTTTATCGCTTCATGTAAAAATTAAAACATGTATTGGTACTGGTTAGACATTATTTAAGTTTCAATACCACATATAAGCATTAATGTGCTAGTTTTAGATGATCCTGCCTCCTTAGCTAGGTTTAGCGATAGGTAGGTTTGGGGTGGATTTTTTATGCCCTAGACCCGCCTAGTAGATCCTATGTGGGTTTGGATTTTCGCCCCGTACCCGAAACCTATACGGTTCAGGGTATACTCATCCCGCCCTAAGACTCAGTGAGGCTTTACATATTCATTAAACTTATATATTAACGTGTGTGTGTATGTACTATTTGTAAGAGGGATTGTCACTAAATGATACAACAAATATAGAAATCAATGTGTTTACAATGATAAGTAAGGTAACAAAAATGAGGTGTATGATAATGATTCAAGAAACACATGCATTTATTATTATATAATTGTTATTGATGCAATTTTATACCATAAAATCATATAACTTATTAAATGGAATATTAGAATATCCATGTTATAACAGCTTATGTACAAAAGCATTAACAAATCATCGTTATAGTAATAAAGCGATTTTATGAGATCTTAGTAGTGCGGGTCAGTTTGGGGCGGTCAGCCAAGCCTCAACCCGACCCTAGACCCGAAGCTCTTAAGAACGGGTCATGGGTCTACGCATCCTAGTGACCCAATGTGACGGGCCTTGGAGGATAAAACGGGGGTGGATCTACCAAGTTTAGACCCTAGACCCATCCCATTGCCATCCCTATCCTTGGCTACTCCTAAGCATATTCAAAATTTTAAAATTTCAAATTTATATCAATCAACACTAATAAAACAGTAAAATTTTATCTAAAATACATGAGTTATCAAAAATTCTTAGCTTCGATTAATCTCTGTCTAAACAATTAATCTCTAGTTCGTGCAAACCACATAGCATCCTCCTAACAATTTTTGCAATCTTGAATATAACTGCTAATATACAAAGACATATAGTAATATGCATCTCACCTTCTTTTGCATTACCGATTTGTGCCAGGTTCATATTTTGGTATATACGACCATTGAACTTGATAATTTTCTATATGCGTGATTTGCATGTCGTCATCATCTCTATAAAAGGTTATTTTATTCCAATATAGTTTGACCATCAGAAAATAGTATTTTTGAACTATTAGATAGCTATTGACCACTTATCTCAAGTGGTGTGGTTCTAAGTTTGAGTTGTAGTAGAGTCTTGGGTTATATCCTCTATGCATACATTAAGAACCACTATTCCAAATAATAATAATTATTATCTAAAGTATACAATATATTGCTTAACTAACTTTTTTATGTGCTAAAATTATCAAGATAAGCTCTTTTTTGCGGAAGTAATGTTGATGACATCTTGGTTACTCCTTCAAAATTTTACCAAATTCTAATTATCATAGATACTAAAAGAAAATCAAGAACAAAATCGGCGATACAATAAACTGGAATATGCAACTTTTCCTTTAGTACACTCCTATAGTTTTAGTGCTACGTTACAGGAAATCAAATGAGACTTTAAGGATTTTTAACCTATAATATGAATACCATGTCCACAAAAGCTGAGATTATGTTGAAGCTTCTAATATGTTTGAGATGTTAAGACAATGACAACCATTAAAACATTTATTTTAATCGTCAATTTGAAATATTATACATAAACTCGATAGTTATCAAATCTCACATTTCTCGAAAGATGTCACTAAATATTGTAACATTTTTACTTTTGGTCTCAATAGTATTGTATACTTGGAATAAAATCTCATTTTGGCATGATCACTGGCTATTCTGCAAGTTGCACTTAAACTTGAACTTTTAGATCTTTACAATATCCCAAATAATAAAGTTGATTTACTTAAATATCTTTACATGCCTAATGAGATTTCTAAATGCAATATCATGTTCAACAATATCATATAAGGTAGTTCTCTTAGGCAAGTTCAAATCCATATCATGAGACTTGACCTAATCAATATTGATTCACTAATGACATTATGATAAGGCGTTGATGCTTAAAATTCAATATACTTTAGAAACAATTAATTATGAAAACATACATCTGAATGCATAAATAATATAAAAATGATAAACAAAAGTGGAAATCATACCTAAATCCATATATTTTAGCTGGAAAGAGAATTGATTTGAATTTGATCTTCCCAATTATCACAAACCCTAGCTTTGAATATATATTCATAGAAGAGGTTAAATTCTAAAGCTTGTCTAGTTTGGTAACCTTGTTCATATAATTATAGTAGTGTGACATTTTCATTTTTGTATTCAACAAAACAAAAATGTCACTCTAGTATCTGCATAGTATATATTTACATGACAATGTTGATGTGGATATTTACATGACAATGTATATGTCTACTGTCCAATACTGTAGAAAATAAGTCGTTGGCTAAAAAATTATCTATGTAAATTCTTCTCATAATAACTTTTTAGACTTTTTGTTTGAAATTAAAAGATTTGATGTTCATTTAGTAATATTTTAAAGCATTCGAGCATGTATGAAAAATTATTTGTTAAAAAACACCAAATAAAATTTTGAAAATAATTAGAATTATTGGAATGTACAAATTTTTAGAAATAAAATTATAGTGATATAATTTATGTAACGATCCGCCTTTTCGATCCTCAAAAGTCGACACTAATACATCCACGGTATTCAGATGCCGAACATCTAAGTGTCAGAAAGACAGATTGTTGGGGTGATGTAACGACCCATAATTTTCGATGATTAAATTTGTTAATTGAGTGAGATTTTGGTAATTTAATATTGGAAGAAATAAAATTTTGTTAATTAATAATGAAATAATAACAAAAATGAAAAGTAACAAAGTTAATTAAAGTTAATTATTGATAAATTGAATGAAATGCCAATCAATTGAAATGACTCAAATGTTATAACTTGGTTATAAAGTGAATATAAGAAAACAAGTGTAAATATTGAATCAATTGATGGATTAGTATATAATTAATGATAATTGGATAAAAACAGTGTTATGTAAGCAATTGTAACATTTGTTTGTTAATAATCTCCACTACTAATAATGAAAATTCAATACACATGCTTCAACCGTGTCTTTCTGGAATTCCTAAAATGCCCTTGCATTTCCCCTTAGCCCTCATGCTTCTATCCCATTTTCATTATCCATTCGTACAACCGTCTGTCTCCCCAAATTCGACTACGTTCTCGAATTCAATTCCTCAACACCGTCATCCTATTCATCACCATCATCCAATCTCCAAAAATCGGTTTCTCCCACTTGCGATTCACTGGATAATAATGGATTGAATAATAGGATGAAAGGTCAATTAAATGGAATTATTGAAAATTTAATTTATAATTTCTGAATTTAATGAAATTGAAATTAAACACTGGAATTGATGGATTAATCAACTTTAAATTGACATATAAATTTGTTTAAATTATTGTAAGTGATTAAGAAATCAAAGATGATAGAAGTTGTTAATTATTAAAAATTTAAACTGAAAATGTGATTTAATTAATTTAATATTAATTTATTTAATTAATTGAAATATAGCCATTTTGGCCACTGACTTGAATTTCGATGAAACTAGTTTCATCGGATCCGTAATAGTAAATTATTATTGGATTTCAAGTTTCGTAGCGATCGGACTTGTCATTTGATCATACGGACTCGAAACGCCTTGAAATCAATTTAATTGAAATCAATTTGAAATAAGCTGTTTTTGGCATAACTTCTTCATACGATGGAATTTGGGGTTGAAACCAGTTCCATTGATTTTAAAATTTTTGAAAACATCTATTTTGATATATGGGTTGACCCATTTCCGTTCCGGAGACAAAACGGGCTTTTCGTCGTTTTTCGTTCAACTTTCAATCCAAATCAATCCAGTCCATTCTAATTTCAGCTTTTGTCTATAAATATCCTGTTATAAACCCTAGCTCCTCATTTTCATTTGTCTATACGTACGTTTCAGTTTTCTCCTCCTTCTCAATGGCAAACAAACCCTAATTTCCCATTGCAATTTCAAATCAAATTCAAATCCAAAAATTCAAACTCCTCCAATCCAAACAAGTTATATATCATTTCGAAGCTCTCGACAAGCGTAATCTTCTGCAACAATTCGTTTTCCAATTCAATACATCGTTTGTCCATAAATCGAGGATGAACCTCGGTCGTTCGTTTTAGGGTTTTGACGATCTGACGGTGAATCGTCGTCCGATCGACGATCGAAAGGCGGCGTTGGGAAGGTGGTGTCGTGCAGAGCTTGGCCATACTACTCGTTCGTCGAATTGGTCATCGGGTTCGCCAATTTCTGGCGATCTTTACGTGCGGTGGCGATGGAGCTAGAGGGGGCCGGAGGCCTCGTCGTGGTGGCCGTGGGTGCACCCTGACATGGCGAAGCTGGAGGCGAGGGTCGATCTGGGTGAAGGCCAACATGGGTGGAGAAAAAATCGGTCAAAGGTGATCGTTTAGGCGGCTGAAAGAGATTGTTCGCTCACGTGTTTTGTTGTGCTAGGGTTCAGTCGGTGACGTGGCTTCTGGTATTGTTTATTTTGTTTTTTTATTTCAATTTCAACTCGTTCTAATCATCGTAATTTTTCCATACAAACTCAAAATTGGGAACGGTTTGTTTTACCGGGATCGTATCGAAATTTTGGACATTTCAACGCTAGTTTGGACGAATTCGGAGACCGTTCAAATTTTGGGCTTATTTGAATTTAAATTCAATTTAAATTCAAAGGTGAGTGTTTTAACCCACTCACAACTTCAAAATTTTCTTATGTTTGTTAAATTAATTTTATGATGTTATTAGAAATTTATTTATGGCTGTTTGATATATTTAAATCATCATCTCAGTTAATTTGAATTTATTTGAATTAAATCGTTATTTAATTTATTATTGAACATAAATTGCTAGTTAAATACCTGTTATTGATTATCAGTTCTATACTGATATTTATTGATTAATTTGGATGATGTTTTTATTGGATGTTAATTGCTGATATTGGATGAATGGATGTTTTATTTTATATCGTTATAAACTGCAAGTTCACTATGGGTTGAAATGATACATACCCGAATGATCAATAGATTAAGGAAAAATCGTTATGGGTCGAAATGATAGACTTGAGCGATATTATGGATTTTAATATTAATTCAGGATTGCGGTTTGAAATGATATATAGCCGTAACATTGTAAATTGCGGATTGAAATGATAAAAATCTGTATCACTTGACCCTAGGGTAGAGAATTATATAGGGACACCGAATTGGTTAAATTAAATGATTTTAAAGCTTTAAATTTTTGAATCCTTTTAAATGATATTTTGAAATAAAAATTGATTTATATGAATTGAATTATTATCGAAATTCAAGTTTATGATAAAATTGGAATTAGTTTAAAGGTATTGTTAAAAGGATTTAATTGAAATTTCAAAGATGAATTTGGAATAAAAAGAGAAATTTGTTAGAATTGAATTATTTTAAATTGTTTGAAATATAACTTTGAAATATATTGAATTTGGAGTAATTTAAATTGATATTTCGAACATGGATTGGAGGTGATATTGAATTAAATATTTTACTGAGAATTGGAATTGGAAAATTTGAAATTGGGTTTTGGGACATTGTAATGTGTTGGAATGAAATAAATAGTTTAAATTGATATAAATTTCAAATTCATATTTTTCATATAAACTGTTTTAAATATATTATTTTAAGAGACTTTAATTATCAAGATTTTCAAAATTTTAAACTAATTTAACCATTTAACTTATTTTAAATCTAATTAATCTATTATAAAGCTATTTAATCTATTTTAATTATATTTAATCTATTTTCAATATATATTAACTATTTATAACTATTTAAACTATTTTCTTCTAAATTCCAAACTAAGTAAAATGGATGGGTTTATATTCAAATTCTCGATTTTTAAAGTGAATGTGGTTAAGCGACATTATAACCTAAGTTGGGATTTAAATAACATATTTGGTTTAATATGATAATTTTGAAATGAGAGTTTATCCTATTTTGGAAACACGACTTTTGAAAGGAAATATAATTTCAAACTATGATTTCAATGTGATATAATTTCAGAAGTAAGTAATGATTTCGAAAGTGATATGATTTGAATTGAATATGATATTTTGATATCAATTATGAAATGATTTTGGGAAATGTAAAAGAACCATCCGGTGTGTAATAAGCGATTGGTTTTTAAAGAGACCGGAATCGGATAAGGGCATACTCTCTATCGATACCGAAAAACACTTTGACAACTGTGTACGCGGTGGAGATTCTGGAATGAAGTAGGATGGTGGCGACGATCCTAAAGGTATATACGTGGACCTGACTCCCATGAGTTAGCTTAAGGTGGCTAAAATAGGAGCAATTGACGGGCTAAGTGAGGTCATTCCTCTGATCGGGCACATTCCCTCGATACTATATTCTGACTTTGCGATTTATTTGGTGGCCACCCCTCGATTTTTTTTGATTCGAGAGTGTGTTCCGAGGTAGGCGGTAGTAGTTGCTATGCGTTACCACCGGTCCAGAAGTGTTATTGGTATATCTACCCTGGCATTGCCTAGTTGTGCCATGTCACCTACCCTAGCGTGCCTTCTACGAGTTTGGTTTGTACCATACCTATGGAGTGCCCTCCGACGGCACCCAGTACAGGTGGGATTACGGTACTGTATAGACTATGGGAAATAAAAATGTGTTAAGGGGGAAAATGTAACGCCTTAACGCTATTTTAATAGTTTATATTACTGTAGACATATTATAATAGCGTATTGTACTACATAGTAGATAGTTTAACGGATCCTTAGGAGATGTGAATCCCGAACATCTCTTAAGTTACTGCACTCACGTTAGACACTGGATAAGAGATGTCAAACCCCGTAAACATTTCCGACGCCTTTTACACTCATATTTATTTACCGTTGATTTAACTCACATAAGATCTTTTAGTTCTGACTCGAGTGTTTTGTCTTTTCAATTCGCTCGGGTTAGCCTGAGCATTTCAGGATTTGAAGACCTTATTTCTGGAGGACGAAGATGAAGATTCATACTATTATTACTTATTCTATTATTCCACTGCATTTGAATATTTATTCTCTGTTTATGTAACTCTGATTTTGTATTGTATACGTATAATCAAATGTTTTGTAAACAGCTTCATGAACTGTTATTTGATTATTATATTTTGTCATTCCGCTGCAAGATTCTATTTTGTTTTTTTCCTTTATCTGCTTTTTCTTATTTACCCAATAACAGTATGCCCTTCTATATGGTTTGAGTCGGCATGCTTGTCTGCTTAAAGCGTCCAAAAAGGCAGGATGTTACAGGTGAAAGAAAGAAAAAGACATAATAGAATCTCACAACGTGATGAGTAATATATAATATACAACAGGTCTTTACCAAAAAAGAACTTTAATATACATAAAAAAATCAGAGCAACACTAACATATCATCAGCCTTGGGTAGTTATAACAACCTGTTCTTACGATTGCTGATAAATACAACAAAAACAAAACAACGGAAGATAAAATACATGAATATGCCTTGGAGGATCCAACTCGTCCACTAAAGCTTCAAAAGTGTCCAGCTAAATCTAGAAAATATGCTTGGGCTGACTCGAGCATTATAAGAAAAATAACGCCCGGATCAGTCTGGTAAAACCAACATGAGAAAAAAATATTAAATGGATTTTTATTTTTTTTAAATCTTTCAAAATAAAGGTATCTCGTAAGACCAAGTTGCACATAAACACAGATGGATTTTTACCTTACGATAACCAAACCATTTTATAGAAAAATCTTGCGATATTATAATAATGTCTAGGGATTGAAAATAAATATATAAAATGGATGGAATGCTTGCATCTCACACTCCAACATAATTGGGCACAACTAAATTCGCAAAGGCACATATGAGAGATTGGATTTTCATCAATGGCTAGGCTACTAGGGTACCGTCCATCACAGTACACCTCTAGACAAAATGTACTGAGGTCGACAAGAACATCTTGCACCCCTACTACGCAAAGCCGGCTACCCCTTTAACATGACATACCAGATTACATCATTCCCTGGCACCAAGGCTGTAAAACATTCATACCTGGCCCTACTCTTCCCGTGCGCACATATACCAAAATCCATAAATATGGAATCTAGATCAAGGAATGATGCTACTAATGGTAGCGAACCACATAACTCTATTGCTTATCCCTTGTTTTAGTCATTACCAAGTTGTTAGGCTTGTGAGGTCACGATTACCTTTTTTTCTCTCTTAGCAAATCCCACTTGGAATGCTACCACTGGCTTCCAGGCATAATGCAATGCCAACATTCGTCCATACAAGTTGTTTAGAATAAGAACATACCGAAGGCACTACTTCTACTATATCCATTTTGGGATCATCCTCTGGTTAGTAGCAAGTAGCCCTTGCACTTCAAAGAACTCCATCTTCGATCATCTCGGACCAATCTTGAATCCTTTCCGAAGCATCGAACGTGCACATGATTTTGGAGTGGTTAAGGTTTTGAGTCATCTCATATAATTCCCTCTTACCAATCTCTTTAAAACCAAATCGATAGTTTTGGTAAACTCAACTCCGGTTCTTTTTAATCAAACAATACATAAGAGAGGAGATCACCTCCTAACCATTTAAGCAGATGGATTTCCTTATCATTTGTCCTAGAATAACAAAATGAGACTTATATGCATAGCACAGCATCATCGGAGATGACTGTGGCATATGAACCCTGTGTTTCTTCTAGATATTTCCAGTGTTATATTTTGGCCAAAATTTGATAGTCGGTTATTCAACTATCTTTTAACTAACAATCCAACATATTAAATTCCATGTGGGATCCACTAAGCCTCTAATTAATCTTTTATTAATTAAATCTCTTTCCGATCATTCGATTCTAAATACCTTCACAAAAGATACTTCCACAAACCCCTTATATTCTTTCAATACTTGGAAACATTCATATACTTATCTCGGTGGTACAAGTATATTACAAAACATTATACTTTTTAAATACTTAGAAAATATATCCATATATTTATTTCAATGGTATAAGTATATTAATAATACTTAAAAAATATTTCCTCCTTTCCCAATTCATATTTAAATGGCTAAAACAAATATCATTTAAAACATTGCTTACTCAAAAACCAAACCACTTTTTCCTTCAGTGTTGTAACGATCCGCCTTTTCGACCCTCAGAAGTCAACATTAATACATCCACGGTATTCACATGACGAACAGCCAAGTGCCGAAAAGACAGATGGTTAGGGGAAAGAAGATGAAAGAAGACAAGGAGAAACTAAAGCAAATCGAAATCTCACATCGCAGCGAATAATCCATAATATAACAATGATCTTTACGAAAGAAAACTTTTATATACATACATCCGTCAGAGTACTCTAACCTATTATCAGCATGGAAAGTTATAACAACCTGCCCTTACAATTCTGCTAAATATAACAAACTATGCAACGGAATATAAGAAATACATAGATACGTCTTGGCCTCGGGTTTGTCTCCTGTGCTCCAGTGCATCCAAAGCAAATCTGTAACGACCCAGAATTTCACTACTTTGATTTGCGAATATTTAATTAATTTTAAATATTAAATATATATATATATATATTATAATGAAAATAAAACTCTTTTAATAATAAATAATAATTGTGAAATAGTTTTTAAAATTTGTTTACAAAAATTTATAGTTCGATGAAAAACAGAAAATGTGACCAGAAACTATTTTCCGAATTTTCGATGTATCATCGTGTAAAAGTTGTTTGAAATGTTGTGCATACTTTCTTATATATATATATATGCACGTATAGACTAAGTATATATGGTTTAGGATAATATAATTAGGTTTAATTAAGTAAATTAAGTTAATTTAATTAAGATAATCATGACGTGACACTTTGGCAACTAAATAAAAAAATAAATAGAAAATAGTCACATCAAGGGGAACATGATTTAACACTTCCAGGGCTAGGGTAATAAGCATTTAATGTATGTTGGAAAGGAGGGCGCATAGGTGGTGAGGTGGCGTTCAAGGAGTGGAGGGCAAAGGACATGGGCGTTTGGGAAATTTTGCATTTACATTTTATATAAAAACATTTTTCCTTTTCCTTTCATTTCATTTTTTTTCCTTTTTCTATTTTTCCTAAGCTTTCTTCTTCCTTCCTAAGCTCTATAACTCTTTATTGGCTTCCTTTAACATTTTCAAGTTTTATATTTTCAAATTTTAAACTTTTTAAAATGATTTAAACTTTGCTTCAAATTCCTCCTTTCCACTTCAAAATTTTTCCATTTTACCCGAAATGGTTTCGGCCATAACTCCTTTCATTCGACCCTACATTTAGATTTTTTTTCAAACCATTTATAATTTCAGTGGCTACAATTTTGTAGTGTACCACATTTTATGATTTCGAGTTTAATACTCCAAAAATCCATATTTTTAAAGAGTGTTTTTGAACCTAGATTTTGAAGCCCAAAAATACCCTTTATTGTTTTGACCATAACTCCCTCAAAAATTATCCAAATTGAGAAATTATCTTTTTTAAATGATAGAGAAAAGAATTATCTAAAACTTTTATTTTAACAACTTTTCAAAATTCCGAGAGAAAAAGGTCCAAAAATTGAGAACAGTATGATCTATTTTTGAGTGGATTTCCTTGTTTTCCAAGCCTCCCGAGTTTAAAAGTATATCAAATTTTCAAAAATTTCCGGTGAGTAAATTCATTAACTTTTAGGAAAGAATTTACCTTTATATGTATGGTTGTTTATGTGATGATATTGTTGGATTATCTTGTGGTTGTTATGACAATATATGTGTGTATATGATGTGAATCTTAGAATTTAAAATCAAAGTCTAAGTATTATGTTTGGTTCGAAAGTTGTGTGCTTGTTTATGTTATGGTTATGGTTCATAGACTTTGGGTCGTTTGTGATATAGAAGTGGAAAACAAGTGGGAAATTACAGGTATCCATAGCGATAGTCGCTATGGATGCAGTTCGCTTAAAAATTTGATTTTAAAAAAAATTTGGTTTCTAAAACTTAAAGGTGTTTGTAAATGTTTTATAAACTTAATAATAATGTTTTAGGAAGTTAATTAAGTTTTTAATAATTATTTTTTAATTAATTAAGTTTTTAATAATTAATAATTAATTAAGGATTAAACAAGGTTTAATAATTATAATTAAGTGAAGATTAGTTATTAATTAATTATCTTTTAAAGTTAAGATTTACTTTAATTAATTATTAATTAAGTTAATTAAGTATGAGTTAACTAAATTATTTATATTTAATTTACCATTAATTAAATATAGGATTAATTATTAATTAATTATTAATCAAGTTTTAATTATTTTTAATTATAAATCAATAAAGGCTTTAATTTATAATAAATTATCTAATAAAGGTTTAATTTATTATTTAAGTTTAATTAAAGATTATTTAATCAATTAATTGAGATTAATTAATATTTAATTATAATGAAGGTTTAATTAATTATTTAATAATTAATTTGGGTTTAATTAATAGTTAGTTATTGTTTAATTATTTAATTAAATTAAGTTAAGATTTAATTATGATTTAAATAAGGATTTAACTTATAACTAATTTTTTTTAAAAAGGGTTTTAAAAGTATTAAATCCCGTGTTTTCCAAAAGTAAATGTGTTTTAAAAGAACTTCTTTTTCAAAGATGGTTGTGAATACAAGTGATTCAAGTATCAATACAATTAAAAAACGTATAACTGTGAATGAGTTATAATATAGATTGTTTGGTTGTTTGGATATGTGTTAGCAAAATAAATCCCCATTCTGCTATAAATTGATTGATTGTTTGTTTGTTTGTGTGGACATGAGTTTAGCAGAATAAATCCCCGTTCTGCTATAAATTGATTGAATTGTTTGGACATCTCTTTAGCATGACAAATCAACATCCTGCTGTTATGTTATTTGGACATGTATATGCTAGTTAGTTCATATTGATATGTTATTCCCTGATTTGGATATGAGTGTGTTTACATAAATGTTGACCTATGTAATTAACCGTTAAGTGAATTGAAATTGAAACTGAATGGTAACTTTACCATTGGGATTGCTAAGCCTCTTTTCGATTTTCTAAAGTATGGATTTAAATTAACTTTAATTCTTAAATCGATTGGGTTTAAAGGTTATAAATGATTTTCAAGTTTATTATTATTTTATAAAGTTATTTTTAAATAATATCTTGTTTTTAAAATGGGGGTTTATTAAATAAAAGGCTTTACCTAAAGTGATTTACAAATGATATCTTGAAAATGATATTTTATAAAGGAGATTCTATAAAGGAATTTTGAAGGAAGATTTTTTAAATAGTTGTAGAAAGAGATTTTATAAATCATTTTAGAAATTTTTGAAAGACGTTTTAAATCAAGTTTGAAAATTTGTAAAGAGTTTGAAATATGAAGTGAACTTATAAAAGAATTTTTGTAAGGAATAAGTGAATGGGTTTTATAAAGTAAATGTGTTTTATAGTAAGTGATGTTTTGAAAGGGAATGGTTTGGCCATTTAATATGGAATGTGAGAAGAGAGAATTTTCCAAATGTTTTTGGTAAATGTTTATATTGTTTTCCAAGTAAAAGGGATGTAAGTGGTTTGGGAAAAGTGTTTTAGAAAAGATCCTTTGATAAAGTCTTATAAAGTGATTTTATTAATTAAAGATTAATTAATAAAGGCTTAGAGGATCCCATATGGAATTTAATCAATGTTTGATTGTTTGTTTATTTGATAGTTAAATAACCGACTATCAAATCTGGACCAAAACGTAACTTTGGAAATATCTAGGAGAAACACGGAAATTATATAGAACAGTTACCGTCGGTGGTGCTATAGTGTACGTATTAATTCGTTTCGTTCTTCTAGGATAAATTATAAAGAAATCCGTCCACTAACAGTTAGGAGGTGAACTCCGCTCTTATCTTTTATATACTTATTTCCTAAAGAACAGGGGTTAAGTTTACTAGAAATTATCGAAAGTTATTTCGAAGGGACCGGGATCGGATTTGTTATCCGAAAACCACTTTGTCCAACTCAAGCGTTTCAAACTGAAGACATCTTGAAGAATATGGAATAGAAGATGGAGCGTTGAAGTGCAAGGGCTGCTTGCTACTAATCCTGAGGGTGATTCTAAAATGGATGTAGTAGAAGTAGTGCCTTCAGTTTGTCCTTATCCTGGACAGCTTGTATGGATGAATGTTGGCACTACATACTGCTTAGAGGGCCGTGTTAGCTTTCCCAAGTGGGATTGCTATTCAAAAAGGTAAAAGGTAGCCTCAAGACCCCTCAACCGAGAAATGACTAAAACAGGGCATGCGGCAGGGCTAAGTGGGTCACTCCCATTAGGGTATGTCATCATCTTTCTAGATTACCCTATTTTTATGGATTTGGTTGTGCATGAGAGATCTCGATTAAGGTTGGAAGACCAGGATGATGACATATTCGGTACTACTAGTCAAGTGGTAGGCCGATTCTGTGTGGCAGGGTACAAGATGTTCTTGTCAGACCCGGGTGCATGGTTCTAGAGATGTACCCATCGGAGGTAGTTCCTTACCTGGTCATACTATGGAATCCATTCTCCAATACGTGCCTTTAAGGTTTTGATTGTAAAGTCACTACAAGAATTTTGATTTTTAGTAGCGCTCAAAACACGCTACTAAAAGTTTTAGCAGCGTTTTGATGAACGTTGTTATAAAGCCCGGGACTAAAAATACCTGATTTTTAGTTGCACTTATTTCAACGCTACCATAAATCGTTTTACTGGAGCATTTATGAAACGCCACTAAATTCTTTTTTTGCAGCGTGTATAAAACGCTACTATATATGCTCTCCTTCGACCCTTTATTTTTTGTAGCGTTTTTTAGTAGCGTTTTTGAAACGCTACTAAAAATATTCCAGCTCTGCCTATAAATTGCCTCCAGTTCAATCTTGTTCATAGCTTATAACATGATACATAAACACATACACATTAAACAACCGCAAAATACATATACATATACACATACACATTCAAACATAAACATATTTAAAAACCACAAAATACATAAACAAAAGCACTAACATAAACAATATGTTAACCCTACATAGAAGTTTACACAACCGAACAGTAGTTTCAAGACAAAAGGTTAACCGTACATAGAAGTTTACACAACCAAACTACGTACCACAAACAATATGCTACTGCTGCAGTTAAAGTACCATAAGCATATGAACTAAGCAAGTAAAATAAACAACCAAACTACCTAACAAGCACAATAAACTAGTGCTGCTACTGCTCATTCTTCAGAAACGCCTACCTGTAGACAAAATATAATCAACAGTGAGACTCAAGTTATAATCAATATTGAGATAATAATGACAGGACCATCAATACTGAGAAAACAATGAGACTAAAGTTATGCACAACTGAATATGTGCAATCTTGTGTTCAACTGAATATGCACAACTGAATATGAAAAATAAAATAATGTGCATGTTAGTTTTGGCCAAGAATAAAATGAAAATGAAGATTTGTCATCAATGTTTTGTACATTTTATCTCTGCTTGTACATTTTCATATACTCAAACACAAATTTTCATATACTCGAACACAGATGAAAATATAAGTGTACATGAATTATTTTAGATAGTGAAATTAGTTAGGTGTAAGAATCTGCTAGACCCATATGGATACAGCTAAACACAGATTCAAAAAATTCATAACGATAGATGCATTTGTTGATAAAAATATGGGATAATAATATAATATGGTCCTAGTATGTAAAATGACTGGAAACTTAGGATCATAAATTATCTTTTAAGTACGTACAATTAGTCGATATAACTTATGGCTACTGATGGATTAAACCACCGACTAATTAGAGTTAATATATACAACATAAATACCATATTTTGATAAGCCTGATCATAGTAAATTCCAACATAAATTCTAACTTATTCACATTGTTGCATATTCACATAAATCATTCAAGTATAACAACTCATTGCATATCTACAAGCAGGTTATAATGAGGCAATTTAGAGGAAATTTCAAATAACTTTGAAGGCAGCCCCTTTTCAAATCACTTAGGCATTATAAATATTTGAGTTGATGGTTTAAGTATTTTGTTGCTACTGGTTATCCATGATGGTAATTTTGCAAGAAGTTTTCAATTACATAAAGAATTGCATACCTTTCATTTTGGTTCCATAATGACTTTTGCCATCGGCCAAGCTATGGGAACGCCAAAGGCATCTTCCATGCACATCAACTCCGATGTAGGTCTCCATAGCACTGCATCTGGAACTCTCACAATTTCAACCCAAACTTTTACAGCATCACATCCCAATGGACGACAATGGACCATTGATATTGGATCAGTTGAAGCGATAGTTCCTTCAGCCACTACTTCGTTCATTTCACCCACATCAATCAACTTGCATTTATTATCTTTTGTCAGCTTTGCAATCGGCTGGAAAAAAATGGTGCATATTTCAAACAGCGCATATTGAAAACTATGTACTTATTTTAGAAACCAAAGCATACAAAATGCAACAACACAGTGGTGCATATTTCAAACAGAAGAAACAAAATACAAACTACAAAATATTTCCAGCATATTTACTTACATGTTGTGGTTTCTTCGCGATTATGGGTGTGGATATCATGGGAGAAGTCGCACAATTTACATTCGAACCAACTGCATCTTTATTAACTTCAACTTTTGATTTTGGCCATGCTACTTTCCTACCAAATGCATCTCTAACGCACGACATATCAACTGTGGGTCGCCACAAATATGCATCTCCATTTATTACAGTGGCCACCCGAATCGCAAAGGCAGCCGGACCGAGCAAAATACTATTAACAAGATGTTGTGGATCTCTGGCATAGATTCTTCCTTCGGCAACTACCCCTTCACCCTCATTCCAACCATAAATCTTGCATTTGTCATCTTGGGCGCTGCTGTCACTCTAAAAAGGAGAAGTGTAAATCAAGAGTTTAGTGATTAAGTGAAAATATTGTACAAGACATATTTCTAAATTAAATTTGTGGAAGACCGACGTAAATATTGTGAATTATAAAATTTACCGTACTGACTTCATTCAGCTGTCCTCGCAGCGCCCTCTTAATGCAATTTAATGGCCATGCTACTACCTTATTCTCAGCGTTTGCTAATACTGTCATTTCAGGTGTAGGCCTCCATAAGTAAGCATCTGGTTCTTCCACGATATCTATAATAACGCTCATAGCATTTGGTCCAAGACGAATGTCATTGACAGCCTCATTTGGGTCCATGGACAACACTCTCCCATCAGCAACAACTATAGAGGTTCCATCCCAATTCAACACCGAACATACGTCGTCATTTCTCTACAATTATTCAACAGAAAATTATAGCAATTACTGGATCAAAAACTAAAATCCAAATGTTATTTCTTGAGTAATATAATTATTATTTTTACCAATTCAGGTGTGCTCCCTTCTTTCGAACTTTCTTTACCTTGCAGCAAAGCACTAATATTATGATATTTTAATCTTAGGAGCACTGAAGTTGATACGCACAATACTTAAAATGTCACTAGAATCAGTCCAACAAGTTTGAATGGCAGAGTACATACAAAAAACCAGTTGTTGTAGCATCATTTACAAACATGTGTGTCTGAATTCATTATTTTCAAAATTATTATATAACAAAAAACCAGTTGTTATGCACTGTTTTGTTATTCCCAGTTACTGTAGTGTTTTTATATATACTTTGATGCTATGCATATTTGCAATAAATTATAGGTGCATCAGTAAACCTTGTTCATCATAGACTTACCTTTTATGTTCAGTGATCAAGTGTCAAGACGACATGTGCACCCAAAACTTGTTGAGAGTTTTATTTGAGAAAAAATGAAAAGCAAGCAAGAACATCTATACTACATATACTGTTTGGATACTCAAAATGGATGCCAAAGATTTATGTGAACAGACGACATTAGAAAAACATTTATCCATCAATAAAATGATCTTCAGCAGAATATGTCAAAGAAGGTATAAACTAAAGATGAAAGGCCCATCAACTAATTCTGTTACAATGTTCTCGGGTATAATATGATTGTAATTTTATTAATAAAAGCGGATGGAGAATAAGATGCATTTGCAAGTGTGAATTTATTCATCTACTATATAAGAATAAATAACTTTGTAAATTGTAATTGTGTGCCAAAATAAATAGTACTGGAAATCAATCATTAATTTAAATAGGAAGAAAGCATCAAATTATATAGTTGACACCAAAACAAATATCATTCCATGATAAACAAACTTAAACATTCTTGTTGCCTAAAGATAAATTTAGACATGATACAAGAGAATATCCCAATGGATAAATAGACTCATTTAATAAAGAGTTTATTAACCCATTCCAAAGTTGCTATAATCGATAAATAACGAAAAGAATTCGCGAATATGAGACTCAACATTTGTCTCTTACAAACCATTTGAAAAGGTAGGCCCTGGACTAGGCCACTAGACAACTACCTAACACGCCTCCAACTTTTTATGGGTCTCCAATTATTATAACATGTTATTCCCAAATAATATATTTAAAATAATTTTAGCCTCAAAACATCTTTATTTTTAGAGTCAAAATTTCTCCTGATTTTAAACTATCTTTTCAAATAATATATTTAACTTTTAAATTATTTATACTTTGATTTAAATTATAGTTAAATAATATATATATATATTGTTCTTTATATTCACTTATGAATTTCAAATATATTCAAGTATATTTATAAAGTTTTAAATAGTTTTTATATAAGATAAATATTATTTTTATAAAAATTCAAAACATCAAATTTGGCTGAGGGATGTCGACATGCCCATAGGCACCATGTCGACATGGTGACAGTTGAGTTCAAAATTTAAATTTCAAAAGAAGTGTCTATTCGCCATAACTCTTCACGAATGGACATGACTGTTGTTCTTCTATAAATAGGGGTCAGTTTCAACGAATTTTATAACACTTTTCTCTGATTTAACTTCTCTTCTTCTTCTCCACTTACTTATTTACAAATTACACCATTACTCTGCCGAAATCAATATCGAATCTAACTAGACAATTTCTGGTTTTGATTCTCTCCACTATCTCTACAAGATCCAAGTGCTAATCTGAGTTATAGACTTTTTGTAATCAATTGAGCGAGAGAAGGTGTGATTGTAGCCCTGGAAATCAATTGGGTGAACTTGTTGCCCCGGAAATCAAGTATCTCTACCCAAAGGATTATTATTCTGGAGGGTGTACCTCGTAGCCTTGAAACCGAGGGTTGTAATTGTTGAAGTGATTTTGAAAGGAAATCCATACTTAGTTGTGCGGGATTGGATGTAGGGTAACTCCGAACCAGTATAAAATCCGGTGTGTTCTTTCCTTTACTGCTTTTACTTTATATTTGCATCTGTGTTTGATTCTGTGTTCATATCTGTGTCTGATTAGTGTATACATTGTTAACAAAGTAAGATAAATTCAAAAAGATTAACAAATTTCTTAAAACACTATTCACCCCCCTCTAGTGTTAATTCTAGCCTTAAGATCCTTAATCCGCATTTCTCACATTTGGTATCAGAGCCTTGTTTTCAAAAGTTTCATAATCTGAATTTTGAAAAGTTTTAAAATGGCTATTTTTGAAAAATCCGTTAAAACTAGTTTGGAATTGTTTAAATCATCATTGTTTCATGAGTCTGCATATGAATGTTATTCAAATTCTAGTTGTCTACCCAAATTTTATAATGTGCAGGAAAGATGCTTTATGGGTATTAAGGAATCAATCCACAATGGACAATCTGTGCAGATCAAAAGGAATAAGTGGACACTTGATAGTGGATGCTCTAGACACATGACTGGTAATCCGGATATGCTGAATAATATTATATACAAAGA
This sequence comes from Allium fistulosum, assembly GCA_030737815.1. Taxonomy (NCBI): domain Eukaryota; kingdom Viridiplantae; phylum Streptophyta; class Magnoliopsida; order Asparagales; family Amaryllidaceae; genus Allium; species Allium fistulosum. The sequence goes on along the minus strand of CM060904.1, from coordinate 167,916,493 downwards.
TGGAGGACTGGTTAACTTTGGAGACAACTCGAAAGGATACGTGATTGGCATCGACAATGTCGGTAACTTTGAAACTCCTATTATTACTAATGTTTTGCTAGTTAAGAATCTGAAACACAATCTGCTAAGTATAAGCCAACTATGTGATAAAGGATATAAAATTAAATTTGAAAAAGATAAATGTCATATTGAAGATAATAACTCAACCATAATATTTGAGGGAACTAGGAAAAAGAATATTTATATTCTTAGTATGAAAGTTTCAAATGTTAACCTATGTCTTCTGGAAAATTCAAGACCCTTGGATTTGGCATAAGAGATTTGGACATTTGAATTTCAAACTCTTATCTAGACCGTCAAAACATGATCTAGTAAGAGGTCTCCCTAAAATGAATTTTAAAGTAGATAGTTTATGTGATGCATGTTAATTAGGAAAGCTTAGAAAAAGTTCCTTTAAATTAAAAGATATGATTTCAACTTCAAAACCCCTTGAGTTACTTCATCTTGATTTATTTGGTCCATCTCAAATTCAGTCAATAAATCATAGTAAATATGTTTTTGTAATTATAGATGATTATTCTAGATTTACATGGACAATATTTTTGAAACATAAAAGTGATACTTCGAATGTTTTAAGAACTTTACAAAAAGGATTCAAAATTAATTATCTTTAAAAATTATAACTATTCGTAGTGATCACGTTGGTGAATTTGAAAATGAAAAGTTTGAGGAATTCTGCAATAAGAAGGGAATAACTCACAATTTCTCATTTCCAAGAACTCCACAAAAAAACGGAGTAGTTGAACGTAAAAATAGAATGATACAAGAGTGTGCGAGAACTATGCTTTCAGATAGTAATTTACCAAAACACTTTTGGGCAGAAGCTGTTGCTACCGCCTATTATATTTTGAATAGAATTTTAATTAGACCTTTAACTGATAAGACACCTTATGAACTTCTTCATGGAAAGAAACCTAAGGTATCATACTTCAGAATTTTTGGAAGTAAATGCTTTATTTTAAATACAAAAGATAATTTGGATAAATTTGATCCTAAATCCGACAAAGGAATCTTTATCGGATATTCTAATAGAAGTAAAGCTTATAGAGTTTTTAATTTAAGATCTAACACCATCGAAGAAACAATGCATGTTTCGTTTGATGAAAATTTAAAAGATTTTGAAATTACAAATGATAAAGAAGATTTAATTACTCAAAATCAGGAATCAACCGAAATTAATAATGAAATTAATCATCCTAAAAAAGGATTAAACTTTTAAAAGATCATCCTATTGAAAATATAATAGGAGATATGCAATCTATTGTTACAACTAGAAATCAACTAAGTAAAATGAGTAATGTAGCATTTATATCATCTATTGAACCCAAAAATCCTAAAGAAGCATCAACTGATGATTCATGGATTTTGGCTATGCAAGAAGAATTAAATCAATTCACTAGAAATGAAGTTTGGGAACTTGTTCCTAGACCTGAAGATAAAACTATAATTGGAACTAAATGGGTCTATAAAAATAAAATGAATGAACAAGATATGGTCATTAGAAATAAAGCACGATTAATCGCCCAAGGTTACTGTCAAGAAGAAGGTATAGATTGTGACGAAACCTTTGCTCCTGTAGCAAGATTAGAAGCCATTAGGATTCTACTTGCTTTCGCAAATCATAATAATTTCAAATTATTTCAAATGGATGTTAAAAGGGCATTTTTAAATGGATTTGTAAAAGAATAAGTATATGTTGAACAACCACCACTTTTTGAAGATGAAAATTTACCAAACCATGTGTACAAACTTAAGAAAGCTTTATATGGTCTAAAACAAGCTCCTAGAGCCTGGTATGATAGACTAAGATCTAATTTATTACAATCAAATTTTGAAATTGGTAACATAGATAATACTCATTTTATTAAAAGAAATAAAAATGATATTCAACTAGTACAAGTTTACGTAGATGATATCATTTTTGGATCAACTAATTTTGAAATGAATAAAGAATTTTCCGAAATAATGACAAAAGAGTTTGAGACGAGTCATATGGGTGAATTAAACTTCTTTCTAAGATTGCAAATAAAACAGTTAGATAATGGTATTTTTATTAGTCAAGAAAAATATGCTAAAGAACTAGTTAATAAATTTGGTTTGACTACTGCGAGTGGAAAACCTACTCCCATGGCAACCAATGAATATCTAAGTAAAGAAGATTTCTCGAAAGATGTAGATCAAAAGTTGTATAGAGGAATGATCTGATCATTGCTCTATATCACAGCTAGTAGACCTGATATCATGCATAGTGTATGTCTCTGTGCAAGATATCAATCTCATCCTAAAGAAACTCACTTAAAAGTTGTAAAACGTATCATAAGATATATTAAATACACCTCTGATTATGGCTTATTTTATCCTAAAAATGATTCATTTGATTTAATATCATACTGTGATGCTGACTATGCTGGATGTAAATCAGACCGAAAATGTACAAGTGGAACTTGTCACTTTTTGGGACATTCTCTGGTTTTCTGGTTTAGTAAAGAGCAAAATACAGTTTCTCTATCAACAACTGAAGCAGAGTATATTTCTGCTGCTTTGGCTTGTTCTCAAGTAATATATATGCAACAAACCTTAAGAGATTTTGGATTAAATATCTCAAAATTGCCAATTTATTGTGATAATACTAGTGTAATAAATTTATCTAAAAATCCTACTCATCATGCTCGAACTAAACATATTGATATTCGACATCATTTTCTTAGAGATAATATAACTAAAGAAGTAATTACTCTCGAATATATAAACTCTGAGAATCAAATCGCTGATATCTTAACAAAACCATTAAATGAATCTATATTTTCTAAATTAAGAAGAGAATTAGGTATTTGTTCTATAACTGAAATATAAAATATAAATAACAAGTAAAATTAATAATTAATATTAAAATAAATCATAGAGTTAAAATATAAGGACCATGTCGACATCCCCTAGGAAGACATGTCGACATGTAACGTTTCTATTTTTTTTAAAATTTTCCCACCAAAATTCAAAAATTTAGTTATATATTCTTCTCTATTTCGAATTTTTATTCATTCTCTCTGTTTTTTCTTCATTTTCTATTCTGAAATATATAAAATAATGGCATCTTCCTCTAAATCAAACATAAAATAAACTTTCTCATTCCCCTCTCCTACTTCTGGTCCATTCCAATGCACTACTCTCGCACGTGTAACTAAATTGGAGGAGTCTATGAAGGATACTCTTCAGATGTTGACTGAAATTCAAGTGACTCAACTTCGTATGGCGAAAGAGCAAGAGAGGCAAGGCAAGATTCTTAGGAATTTACAAAAATTCCTAATGGATAACCAGGCCAACGCTATCTTGATCGATGAAGACTCTTCACTCAATCAAGAACATGAGGTCAGTGACGAAGAAGAAGAAGAACCAATGGAAGAAGCACACGAGGAGGATGATGACCAAGTAGTATGCGTTGGAGAAGTGTGTTTCGATAAAAATGGGAATCTTGTTGAACAACGTGGAAATTTCTGTTTCCACTATCCAAACTGTTCAATTCATAAATCTCCTATGTTCAGAAACACACATTAGTTTCTTCTCTTTCTTTCCGTTGTTATTTATGTTCTTATGTTTTTCAAATGCAAATGTAAATACAACCATACTCGTAATAAATAAACTCGTGTTCTTATATGTGTTAGTATTATTGTGAATTCTTAGTTAGGATAGTTAATAGTTTAGGATTATATTTTAGTTAAGTATTGATTATGTATGATAACACTATCATTATAATCACAAGTATTGTAGTCTTAGTTTCAGGGGGAGTTATATAGTTTGGAGTTATCTAGTTTAGAGTAAGTTTTTGTTGATGACAAAGGGGGAGAAGTATAAAATAGGATAGTTAGGCATAGATTAAGGGGGAGTTATTAGAGTTATTAGGATAGAAGAAATATTTTATAAACAAAGGTTGTCATCATAAAAAAGGGGGAGATTGTTAGTCCATGAGATGATGGTTTTGATGACAACAACCTTAGAATAGATTATAAAATATGAATACTAACATTACAAGTTTAGATATATATGTATATGCAGGATCTAACCATGCAAGTATCAAGAATGAAGACTGTACAGTATAGAGATTCAAGATATAGAGATAGAAGACTCATGAGTATCAAGATTATCAAGAGTTCAAGATTTCAAGGTTAAGTTTGTTTTATTAGGAATATTGTTAAAACTCATAGAAAGGCACTGACATCTTAAAATCTATTTTATTCGTGGAATGGAATCCACTTCGAGCCCGTTAAAGGGATGGAACCGTAGGTAGGATGGAACCTACGAAAATCTAGTGGGACATTGTTTTGTATCCACTAAGCTTAATTCAAATGATTTTTCAAAATTATCTTGTTTTCGAAATGATTTCAAAACTTTCCTTTTTAAAAGATTCAAAACCCTCGATTTCGTTTTTAAAATAATTTTAGCCTCAAAACATCTTTATTTTTAGAGTCAAAATTTCTCCTGATTTTAAACTATCTTTTCAAATAATATATTTAACTTTTAAATTATTTATACTTTGATTTAAATTATAGTTAAATAATATATATATATATATATATTGTTCTTTATATTCACTTATGAATTTCAAATATATTCAAGTATATTTATAAAGTTTTAAATAGTTTTTATATAAGATAAATATTATTTTTATAAAAATTCAAAACATCAAATTTGGCTGAGGAATGTCGACATGCCCATAGGCACCATGTCGACATGGTGACAGTTGAGTTCAAAATTTAAATTTCAAAAGAAGTGTCTATTTGCCATAACTCTTCACGAATGGACATGACTGTTGTTCTTCTATAAATAGGGGTCAGTTTCAACGAATTTTATAACACTTTTCTCTGATTTAACTTCTCTTCTTCTTCTCCACTTACTTATTTACAAATTACACCATTACTCTGCCGAAATCAATATCGAATCTAACTAGACAATTTCTGGTTTTAATTCTCTCCACTATCTCTACAAGATCCAAGTGCTAATCTGAGTTATAGACTTTTTGTAATCAATTGAGCGAGAGAAGGTGTGATTATAGCCCTGGAAATCAATTGGGTGAACTTGTTGCCCCAGAAATCAAGTATCTCTACCCAGAGGATTGTTATTCTGGAGGGTGTACCTCGTAGCCTTGAAACTGAGGGTTGTAATTGTTGAAGTGATTTTGAAAGGAAATCCGTACTTAGTTGTGCGGGACTGGATGTAGGGTAACTTCGAACTAGTATAAAATCCGGTGTGTTCTTTCCTTTACTGCTTTTACTTTATATTTGCATCTGTGTTTGATTCTGTGTTCATATCTGTGTCTGATTAGTGTATACATTGTTAACAAAGTAAGATAAATTCAAAAAGATTAACAAATTTCTTAAAACACTATTCACCCCCCTCTAGTGTTAATTCTAGCCTTAAGATCCTTAATCCGCATTTCTCACAATTCATTTATGTTTTTGATGTTGGTAGGTTTCAGTTTAAGTCTTTCCTCTTCGTTCTTCGCTTTATTTAATTTTCGAACAATTTGCTTTTTGAGGATCTCCAAATTACTCCCATCTGTTGAAATACGGCTTTTCTTTGCCATTCCTCTTCCAATTTAAAGCTAACCTGCAACAATACATGAAAACATGATATTAACAGTAGAAAACATGATAATAACAGTAGGTGAATATAAAGAAACATGCTATGGTGAAGTAGAATGCTGTCAAGCTAGTACAGAATTGGTGAATATATGACTTTATGGTCTCTAAATTTTGAAGAAATCTGAATGAAAAATCATGAAATAACCACCTAGTCCTGACATTAGACACCTAAAATATATCTATAGGATTTGTACTCTTGAAGATGATAGCAACCTCACTAAAAATCACAATTGGTATGATTTCAATCTCAAGTGAGCGGGGATATTGGTGTTTAATTTTTTTAATTCTATCCAATAATCCATGACAGCATTGTTTAATTTTTGAAGAATAGCATTTGCAGTCTAGAATAATTGTTTTGAAATCATTGGTCAGCTGATTTTATCAAAAATAATAATTAGAAAACAATGAAAGTTTATCAAAAAACGATTCACTAATTTTATAAGCAAGCAAATTCGTACTAATGTACTTTAGTAGATGACTCAAATCATGATTTGTAACACATAATTCAAATCATGTTTACATTTTTGCCTTAGAAATAATCATCCGAACCCATATATCTCTGTCATTCTGAACCTTCCATGAAATATGAATATTCATTTCTAATTTATTTATCTATTAAATGTTAAAAAACCAGAAATATGAACAATTGAATTATCGAAGGATAACCCACAATACGAACCTGCACTAATGATGATTCAAATTAACAAATTAAGGTTCTTAAATAGAAGTCAGGATAAAATGTTTAAACGACATGATTCAACTACTAGAACTTGTGGATTTCTTAATATAAATTCCTGTTTATTATAGTCAATTTAAAAACCGCAAATTGGCAAAACTATAACCGGATTTATACTTTAAAAAGTAAGTGGTAGGAGAAGAAGAAAGATGAGTTGCTTGATAAATCTACAAAATAAATATAGATAGAAGCAGAGACAAATGTTGATAAATAGATTCTCTAGCATATACAGTATGGAACCTGCTCCATACCTGAAGCGATCGCCACAAAACAACTTTTAACTCTTCACTTAGATTCCTCCAATCATCAAGTGTGTATGGAACCTGCTCCTGCTTAATCGGTCCAAGAAAAGAGGATAAATATACTGACCCTGGCCCTATTGGTACGCCTATATCATTGAACTCAACTTCAATTCGATCATGACTATTTAAAGGGAGTTTTTTTGCTTTTGTTTGACCTCTACTGCCTCTTTTCCGAGACGAACTTGCGGTTTCAGCATCACTTGCTCTCTCAATTTCCACCTTAGCAGCATCAGTCTGGTCAAGAAGAATTTCATTGTATAAGCGGGGTTCTTCTTCATCTAACAAAGCCCTTTCATCATTTGGGTCTTCTTCATCTAACAAAGCCCTTTCACCATTTGGGTCAGAAGGGTTATCGTGTAGTGCTTGTTCTTCGTCTTCATTGCAAATACCGGCTTGCTTCTTAGCATTGACTGCTCGTTTTTCGCCTTCACTGCAAGCACCGGCTGGAATCTTATACTTCCGCTTTGAATTATACTTCCGCTTTGAATTATACTTCTGGGATTCCTCATCAGTCTTTTTTTGGTTGCGAGTACGTACATAGTTTGGAAACATCTCTTTTCTGCAAATGAAACAAAATATGAGATACTTACAATTTTCATTATTTACCATCTACTCACTGGAGGAATCTAGACCCAATAATTAGTTTGCAGATACATGATCTCTGAATCTTTTTAACGTTATATTTTGAAGTATTCTAGAAGTTAATTTTATATCTTAAACAATATAACGAACAAATTAATTAACAAAAGATTAATTTTTTGTAATCAGATCAATATTCTTTTTTAATACATTAATGTAGAAACTCACTAGACCTTGTATGTTAACATGCAAAAATTAACGTAGTATATATGTATAAACAAAAAAATGTTATAGAGTAGTCATGTTAAGCAAGTTCAATCCTTTTCCAGCTCCAGTTCATGATTTGAAAATCAGTTCTTTAACTATGCAGATGAGAAAAATATATACCATCCATGACAAACTATAGTAGGCTAATGAATAAAATTGGACCCATAAATACATATTAAAAATAGAATAGTAAATGGTTCAACTAATTTCACTAGTAAAACCAAAATGGTTAAACAAGAATGGCTCTCAATAACTGTAATTTCTAAGAATGCAGTCATCAATTTTTTGTCTATATATAAAAAGAAACGTTTTCAACTAACATGAGTTGCATGAGCTTATATGTAATAATGCTACGAGTTTATATTATTTGGCCAACTTACTTGTTTTGAAGTGTGTACTAAAATAATCAAATAGATTTATCAATAGCCATTCATCCAAAACAAAATTCAATCTGATCATAATCTTGTCATTTGGTTACTTTTAAAAGAAATCTTATCAATCAGTAATCAGGTGGGAAAGCAAGACTGAAATAGGTAATTAAAAACAACTGAGGAAGCAAGAAGAAGATAATTAGAAATATGAAGCAAACTATACAGATTCTCTCACACAACTTAAAATATGGTAAAATATTTTTTTCTTGTTTATCATGTTATTCACAGAAGATTCGTGCTTCTTTGGAAACAAACTAGTAGAACAAGATATGCATTATTTTATGAACATTGAGTACTCATAAACACAGACTTAATGAACAGGATATGCATACCAATTAGAATCATCATTTTCTCTTGAATAAAATACTTGTCTTGCTTGAGATGCAAGTATGTATGGATCTCTTGAAAATGATGCTTGATGTAAATTAACAAGAGTGAACCCATCATCATCAACTTTTACTCCATTTCTGTAATGACCCGATATTTTCAACCATTCGCATCCGCACATGTCGGACTTGAATTGCTCAAAATACCGCGTTGTAAATAAAATTTGGCAAATCTCAGAATATATAGTAATTAAATATAATCACAGATCATAGACACAGAGTAAAATAATGCAGCGGAAGTAAAAGAAATAGTAGTTCATGAAGCTACTATGTAAATATATCAGAGTTAAATAAGATACAACAGAAGAAATAAAGTACAACAGAAGTCTCAATATGATAACCAAGTACAAGCTGAATAGAACAACATAACTGAGATAGATAAAACTAGATAAGCAGATAATCTCCAGCGATTCTAATCTCCAGAAAGTGGAATCCAAATCTGTGAATACTCAGGCTGACCCGAGCGTAAATAAAAATACAAACACTCGAGTCAGAACATACATACTTATACAATATAAACCAACTCAAGTGAACTGTAATAAAGGTACAAGTAACTTAAAGAATGCTTGGGATCGCCCATTCTTTAAGGATCCGTTAAACTATCTACTATGTAGTAATATTCGCTATTATAATAATGTCTAATATAAAATAAACATACTTTTAAATAGCATTAAGGCTTTACATTTTCCACCTTAACACGTAATAGTCCCAGTAGTATATCCAGTATTAGCATACTCCCAAAATGGGGGCTACCCTCGATACTCCACAGGCTACGGGAGAAATCACAAATCGTAGTAAAGCTCGATATGGTAGGTGACATGGCACACAAGGCAATGCCAGGGTAGATATACCAATTATGCACACGGACTGATGGAAACGCATAGCAGCCACTACCGCTCCACCTCGAACAACACTCCCAAATCAAGGGGTGCACCCAAACAATCACAAAGTAATAGAATGGTATCGAAGAAGTGCGTCCGATAAGAGGTGCTACCTCACTGGTCCGAGATCGCTCCTGTTTTAGCCACCTTATGCCAACTCACGGGAGTTGGGTCCACGTATATACCTTAGGATCGTCGCCACCATCCTACTTCATTCTTGAAACTCCACCGCGTACACAGTTGTCAAAGTGGTTTTCGGTATCGACGGAGAGTATGTCCATATCCGATCCCGGTCTCTTTAACAACCAATCGTTATTATAACCCGTGGTTATAATTTAAAAACAGTTTATACTTCAAAATAGAATATCATTCCAAATCCAAATCTTTATCAAAGTAAAGATTAAATCAATTCCAAACCATTTAAATATATTTAAAATATCATATCATTTCAAAACTTCATTTCAAATCATTTCAATATATCAAAATATCATATCTTTCCAAAACTTCATTTCAAATCATTTTAATATATCCAAATATCATATCCTTTCAAACTTCATTTCAAATCATTTTAATATATCAAAATATCATATCTTTCCAAAACTTCATTTCAAATCATTTTAATATATCAAAATATCAAATCTTTCCAAAACTTCATTTCAAATCATTTTAATATATCAAAATATCATATCCGTTCAAACTTCATTTCAAATCATTTTATTATACCAAAATATCATTTGAGTTCAAATCTAAATATTCAACTTTAAATACTTTTTAAATTTAAAGATATCATTCATTTATTATCATTTAAAGTCACCTTTTTAAATAGTTTATATTTCAATCAAAATAATTCATTTAAACCATTTAAAAGTGTAATTATTATACTTTCAAATCAAGTATTAAAATTTCCAAAGTTTCAATTCAATCATTTATTTCAATTAAATTTCCATATACCATTTCAAATCTTATAAATTTCAAATATAGATTTAATCCACAAAATAACTATTCAAATTATAAAATAAATTCCAAAGCTTAATTATCCTATATTTCATAAGTACAATATCTTTTAAATAGATTCAAATTACAAGTAAACCAAATATTTTTCATACTAATATAAACTTCAATTATTCATTCCAAGATTTAATATCATTTATTTAATTTAAATTTAAATACCATTTAATCACATTTCAAAATAGTTGTATTTCCCAAATCAACTATTCCATTTAAATCATTTAAAGTCAATTCATTATATTTAATAATTAAATATTTAATTTCCAAAATTTAATCTTTTTCAAAGATCATTTATTCATTTGAATTTATTAAACAAAGAAAATTCAACTTTCGCAGCACTTAGAAAATGCTACGAAATGTTATGTTTAAAAACAGTTCATTAACAAAATATGGCATTTAAAATGCTGTAATATCTTAATTTAGTTTCAATTAAAATTTTAGTTAAATTTAACAACTATAGCACTAACAAAGTGCTATAATAACCCTTAGTTCAAATTTGCTATTTGGTTCATTTAAAACAACTACAGCATTTTCCAATGCTGTAATATCTTTACATTACATTTCAAAAATGCTGTCAAATCAAATTCAGAGTTTTATTTACAATTTCACACATAATTAACTTTTATATAAATCATTTTAACTTATAAAATCACATATTTTCACATTTAAAAGCAATCATTTAAATACCTTTATTTCTATGATTTTATAAAGTCAAATTTCCATACAAAAATCAAATTGAATAACAATTAAATTTTCATTTCTTTAATTAAATTCTTAACTTAACAACTAAGTTTTAAATTTCCAAAATATAACTTAATTAAAATTTCACTTTTAACAAAATTCACAATTTCCCAAATTAAGTTATATTTCAAAAATTCAACTTAAACATTCATTTATTCCATATTTTAATTTATACAAAATCATTAAAACTTTAAAAAAATTATTATTACTTAATAAAAATCATTAAATTCCTCTTTTAAATCAAATTTGTCATATTTTCTTACTTTACATAAATTCCATTTATAAACAAAATCATAAATTCCAAAATTAACTTATATTTCAAATTCTACTTCACCATTTACTTAATTCACTTATTTAATTTGTAGAAAATCACAAATATTTTATAGAAATCATTTTAATAAAATTTAAATCAAAATATCATAATATTTACATTTTTAAAATATTTTAAAATTTTTAGAAAAATATATAAACCATGGGTCTGTATATAATTTTCTAGCCTAGGTCAAGTGATACAGATATATATCATTTCAATCCGTAATTTACAAAGAAAAACCGGGTTCTATCATTTCAAACCTGAAATCCCAAGTTAAATAAAATGAATAAAAACCGTTTAGGCCTATCATTTCAGCCCATAACGATTTTTCCCTATTCTAAAGTCCGTTCGGGTATGTATAATTTCAACCCATAGTGATTTCTATACTAACAGGGAACTTGCAGTGTGATAAACAGATATGAATGAACAGAATAGCATCATATAAAAGTAACTGATGATATAACAGGTGTAATAACAAGGGTGAGCATTATATGATCATAATATAACAGTTATAATAGGATGATATAATTTTACAGATTCAAATGGTGTTAGTTTACTAGTTATATAGTTACGCATCGTCTGGTGAGAATTACTCACTTGTTTAAGCTGGAGATGACAACCAAAGAACACAACACAGAAACTACGAAGGCACGACAACTCGAATATGTTTTGAGAATGGGAGAGCCAAAGATTAATTTCCTTGAATACATTCAACAAAACAAGTATAACAACACATAACTTTCAACACAAGATACCATTAAACAATGCTAGAATTGGATGCATAAAACAAAGCCAAAGTGTTTGCACTTGCTTTCTACTATCAATGCTTCAGCTATGATCTGAAATGTCACGGCTACAGCATGGTTTTAGATCAGGTTTGGGTTCCTAAAGGTTGGCCATAGCATGGGAAAATGATGGAGCAAAGGTTTGTGAGCATGAAACTATGACTACAAGGCAATACAACATGATTTCTAAGCAACATAAGGGCTCGGCCAAGGCATCATGGGCACGACCACTTCAGGTGGGGTCAGTAGGGGATGTGCAGGGGTGTGTTAGGTCGAGATCAGGCCAGTGGTGGTGATGGTTGGTCGGCCTAGGTGGTGAAACCAAGGTTGGCTCGGTTTGGTATAATCAAGTGAAGTTTGTGCAAACTTTGGTGGAGTTTCATCACATAGGGGCTCGACTATGGCATGGAAAGGTGCTGGAGGTGTTTTTAGTCAGAGGGGATGGTGGTGGAGGCAGCCAAGGTGGAGGAGATGGGAGGAGCCGAGCTTAGAAAGATGAAGAAGGCAAGTGCAAATCACAAAAGAAAACAAAGAAAGTGAAGAAGAATTTACCTAAACTTTGATCAAAAGTGATGTGGCCGTGATTTTTTTGTTGAGAAATGGTTCGAGAAATTTGTTCACGTGAAAAATGAAGATGTGGCTGAAGGGAAAAGGAAGTATACGGCCAAAAGAGAATGAATGCAAGAGTTAAGAAAATGAAGAGACGGGAAAACAAAAGGTCTTAAGCAAATCAAGAGTCGCAACCTTTCAAATTTCCTTTTTATATATTTTGTAATTTATAAATACCCATAAAACTGATAAATAAAAATAAAAACTCAGAAAAGAAAATAAATATATAAAATAAATAATTAAATTTTAATTAAATAGAATTTAAATTAAGAAAATGGCTTAAAATGCAAACTAGGCTTTAAAAATTAGAAATAAATTCAATAAGCTTTAGAAAATTTTTATAATCACCTTAAAAATATTTATAAGTCAAAATATATATGATATAACCTAAATATACAAATTAGAGTAAGATATATCAAATAAAATGTCATTTATATAAATTAAAAATAAAGAAAATTGTTAAATAACTCAATATACACACAATATTGAAAACAATATAACTTTCACAATTTAAATCCGTTTTCAATGAAACGAAAAGTAGTATTCATGTTATTAAATCTATTTTCATAATAAAAGATAAAATTTAAGAATTTAAATATTTACATTTAAAATTTAAAAGTCAAAGTTTGACCAGAAATCCACTTTTCAGGAAAATATCCAATTTGAAATTATAATTCACATAATAATCAAGATTTATATTTAAAATGAAATATTTGAGATAATACAAGTTTAAAAATAATTTCAAAATATAAATAAAGTCAAATTTAAAATATATGCAAAAATCTAGGGTTGTTACGCTCTCCCCCACTCAAAACTTTTCGTCCCCGAAAAGGAATGAGGTACGGGAAAATACAAGAAAGATAAAATTGAAATGAGATTAAGAAAAGATGACAAAAGATTGAAATTATACCTGATAACTGTGGTTATAGTTAAGATTAACAAAATGGAGATGATCTTCCCAAGATCCCCCAAAATCAAGGACACAAGCACGAAAAAAAATCCTCTAGAATCTGATTCACCCTTTCCGCTTGACCGACGGTCTGTGGATGGCAAGCAGTGGTCAGATTCAAAATGGGTACCAAAGATTATAAAGATTATAGAAAGATTTCTAAACAGAAAGATCCTAGAAAGACACCTATACCAGTCTGTAGCACTATAAGGAAAATTAGGACAACTAACAGACAGTTTGAAAACAAAATAAGATAATAAGTTTGAAACCATGGAAATTTCAACTTAAATTGATAATTAATTTTACACAAGTTAAATAAATCTTAACTATTTCTAATTTCATTATCTTATCATCTAATTTTCTTAAACTAACAATTACAAAAATCATGGATTTGCAAATTCATTATTTATTATACTCATAATGTACTTAATAAATTTAATTCCACCTTATTCCTAATTAAAATTAAATTTATCCCTCAATATATTTTATCACCTATGTTAAATATACTTACACTTATTATAACTGTTTTAATTTATTCCTAATTCCCTTAACATCATTTATATTGTAAATTATTCAATTACCCTTTTAGTCTATTTACCTCTGTTAATCTTTTTATAACTAAAATTTAAGTGTATAATATTTATTATAACCATTCAAATTTTATTTATAAAAATCTTTTTATATTGTATATTATCCAATTACATTGTTAACTTCTAAAAATTAAGGTAAGTTATATTGGAATGCAATTGAGAATTATACAAATAAAACTTTCTAAAATTAATATACAATATAAACATTTTAATTCAATCATTTCAAGCTTGAATATTTATTCAAAATTTTGATTTTCTTTTTATACTTGAAGTTATTATTTAAGATAGAATTTAAGAATAAAATTTCCGATTCCTTTCAAACCATTTAGAGATAAATAAATGTATGTACATAATTTGTCAAATCAAATTTAAATCATATATCTATATATATTATAAATCAAATCATATTTTAGAAATTCAAATCAATCAAATTTCCCAAAACAAAGCTGTAGCAAGACTACAGAATGGTCTCTTTACTTCGAAACTCGAAAATGAACGTCGATGATGCCGCGGTCATCACCGAAATTATTTTCCAGCGACAAAGAGAAGAGCAATAAAATTTTAAAACTTTAAAATTCTTTGGAAACAAATTTCTATTCAAAAATACTTTAAATAATATATCCTTTTAAAACTTTAAACACAAGGTTTGAAACCATCGGAAATTAAATTCTCAAATTGTTGATTTAAATTCATTTCAGTTCCCAAATCAAATTTATAAACAACTATTTATAAATTCATTTATAGAATGATAAATCAAGTATTATCATTTCAAATAATCAATTTAAATCAATTTATTAAGTTCCATAATATTTACTTATATCAAAATTTATTTCATTAACCAAATTTTAAAATAATATTGTGTCAGTTTGTTCTGTCAAAGTGTTTTAGAGATCCTATCGATGGCGTTGATCAGACGAATCGATCGGAAGCCCAAATCAACATCAACAACTCAAACAACACAATATATAAAACAAACATAGATTTACAAGTACAATTCAAAATGTTTGGAGATTTTTTGGAAACAAAGACAAGATGATTAATTAACAAAATATGAAGATGGATAAGCTTAGATAAATCGCGGGCAACCTTAACCGGGTCAACCGTGACTTAATGAATAAGATCAAATGTGTATTTTTTTCTGGGGTAAATCTACATCCGATCTCAAGAGATAGAGTTTGGAATAACAAAAGATATTAGCATTTAAACCAAGGATAGAATATAAATCTCTAGTGAATCGATGCTAATTGTAAAGGAGTTTCCCTTTTTACAAGTCATTAGAGTATTGGCGAGACCGCCAATTTACTATAAAGCTCATTCGAAGCGGAGTTATGGGATACTCCAGAATCACAAGAAGATGAATAGTGAGGGACAAGAATGGATTTTGGAACTGCAGGGAACGTTCCAAAATTCAAAGGAAATCAAATAAAAATGAAGAGATTCAAGCTCGAATGAAAGTGATTCTGTAACTAAATTTACCATACATTCTAAGTTTTGCCTCAAAGCCAAAGCTCTGATACCAACTGTAACGACCCGATATTTTCAACCATTCGCATCCGCACATGTCGGACTTGAATTGCTCAAAATACCGCGTTGTAAATAAAATTTGGCAAATCTCAGAATATACAGTAAATAAATATAATCACCGATCACAAACACAGAGTAAAATAATGCAGCGGAAGTAAAAGAAATAGTAGTTCATGAAGCTACTATGTAAGTAT
The DNA here is from genome assembly GCA_030737815.1 of Allium fistulosum. Lineage (NCBI taxonomy): Eukaryota > Viridiplantae > Streptophyta > Magnoliopsida > Asparagales > Amaryllidaceae > Allium > Allium fistulosum. Next base: position 167,900,502 of record CM060904.1, on the reverse strand, counting down.
ATCAGAGTTAAATAAGATACAACAGAAGAAATAAAGTACAACAGAAGTCTCAATATGATAACCAAGTACAAGCTGAATAGAACAACAGAACTGAGATAGATGAAACTAGATAAGCAGATAATCTCCAGCGATTCCAATCTCCAGAAAGTGGAATCCAAATCTGTGAATACTCAGGCTGACCCGAGCGTAAATAAAAATACAAACACTCGAGTCAGGACATACATACTTATAGAATATAAACCAACTCAAGTGAACTGTAATAAAGGTACAAGTAACTTAAAGAATGCTTGGGATCGCCCATTCTTTAAGGATCCGTTAAACTATCTACTATGCAGTAATATTCGCTATTATAATAATGTCTGATATAAAATAAACATACTTTTAAATAGCATTAAGGCTTTACATTTTCCACCTTAACACATAATAGTCCTAGTAGTCTATCCAGTATTAGCATACTCCCAAAATGGGGGCTACCCTCGATACTCCACAGGCTACGGGAGAAATCACAAATCGTAGTAAAGCTCGATATGGTAGGTGACACGGCACACAAGGCAATGCCAGGGTAGATATACCAATTACGCACACGGACTGATGGAAACGCATAGCAGCCACTACCGCTCCACCTAGAACAACACTCCCAAATCAAGGAGTGCACCCAAACAATCACAAAGTAATAGAATGGTATCGAAGAAGTGCGTCCGATAAGAGGTGCTACCTCACTGGTCCGAGATCGCTCCTGTTTTAGCCACCTTATGCCAACTCACGGGAGTTGGGTCCACGTATATACCTTAGGATCGTCGCCACCATCCTACTTCATTTTGGAAACTCCACCGCGTACACAGTTGTCAAAGTGGTTTTCAGTATCGACAGAGAGTATGTCCATATCTGATCCCGGTATCTTTAACAAACAATCGTTATTATACCCGTAGTTATAATTTAAAAACAGTTTATACTTCAAAATAGAATATCATTTCAAATCCAAATCTTTACCAAAATAAAGATTAAATCAATTCCAAACCATTTCAATATATTTAAAATATCATATCATTTCAAAACTTCATTTCAAATCATTTCAATATATCAAAATATCATATCTTTCCAAAACTTCATTTCAAATCATTTTAATATATCAAAATATCAAATCTTTCCAAAACTTCAATTCAAATCATTTTAATATATCAAAATATCATATCCTTTCAAACTTCATTTCAAATCATTTTAATATATCAAAATATCATACCTTTCCAAAACTTCATTTCAAATCATTTTAATATATCAAAATATCACATCTTTCCAAAACTTCATTTCAAATCATTTTAATATATCAAAATATCAAATCTTTCCAAAACTTCATTTCAAATCATTTTAATATATCAAAATATCATATCCGTTCAAACTTCATTTCAAATCATTTTAATATACAAAAATATCATATCCGTTCAAACTTCATTTCAAATCATTTTAATATACAAAAATATCATTTGAGTTCAAATCTAAATATTCAACTTTAAATACTTTTTAAATTTAAAGATATCATTCATTTATTATCATTTCAAGTCACCTTTTTAAATAGTTTATATTTCAATCAAAATAATTCATTAAAACCATTTAAAAGTGTAATTATTATACTTTCTAATCAAGTATTAAAATTTCCAAAGTTTCAATTCAATTCAATCATTTATTTCAATTAAATTTCCATATACCATTTCAAATCTTATAAATTTCAAATATAGATTTAATCCACAAAATAACTATTCAAATTATAAAATAAATTCCAAAGCTTTATTATCCTATATTTCATAAGTCCAATATCTTTTAAATAGATTCAAATTACAAGTAAACCAAATATTTTTCATACTAATATAAACTTTAATTATTCATTCCAAGATTTAATATCATTTATTTAATTTAAATTTAAATACCATTTAATCACATTTCAAAATAGTTGTATTTCCCAAATCAACTATTCCATTTAAATCATTTAAAGTCAATTCATTATATTTAATAATTAAATATTCAATTTCCAAAATTTAATCTTTTTCAAAGATCATTTATTCATTTGAATTTATTAAACAAAGAAAATTCAACTTTCGCAGCACTTAGAAAATGCTACGAAATGTTATGTTTAAAAACAGTTCATTAACAAAAGACGGCATTTAAAATGCTGTAATATCTTAATTTAGTTTCAATTAAAATTTTAGTTAAATTTAACAACTATAGCACTAACAAAGTGCTATAATAACCCTTAGTTCAAATTTGCTATTTGGTTCATTTAAAACTACTACAGCATTTTCCAATGTTGTAATATCTTTACATTACATTTCAAAAATGCTGTCAAATCAAATTCAGAGTTTTATTTACAATTTCACACATAATTAACTTTTAATATAAATCAATTTAACTTATAAAATCATATATTTTCACATTTAAAAACAATCATTTAAATACCTTTATCTATGATTTTATAAAGTCAAATTTCCATACAAAAATCAAATTGAATAACAATTAAATTTTCATTTCTTTAATTAAATTCTTAACTTAACAACTAAGTTTTAAATTTCCAAAATATAACTTATTTCCATTTATTTTACTTAATTAAAATTTCACTTTTAACAAAATTCACAATTTCCAAATTTAAGTTATATTTCAAAAATTCAACTTAAACATTCATTTATTCCATATTTTAATTTATACAAAATCATTAACACTTTAAAAAAAATTATTATTACTTAGTAAAAATCATCAAATTCCTCTTTTAAATCAAATTTGTCATATTTTCTTACTTTACATAAATTCCATTTATAAACAAAATCAAAAATTCCAAAATTAACTTATATTTCAAATTCAATGTCACCATTTACTTAATTCACTTATTTAATTTGTAGAAAATCACAAATATTTTATAGAAATCATTTTAATAAAATTTAAATCAAAATATCATAATATTTACATTTTTAAAATATTTTAAAATTTTCAGAAAAATATATAAACCACGAGTCTGTATATAATTTTCTAGCCTAGGTCAAGTGATACGGATATATATCATTTCAATCCGTAATTTACAAAGAAAAACCGGGTTCTATCATTTCAAACCCAAAATCCCAAGTTAAATAAAATGAATAAAAACCGTTCAGGCCTATCATTTCAGCCCATACCGATTTTTCCCTATTCTAAAGTCCGTTCGGGTATGTATCATTTCAACCCATAGTGATTTCTATACTAATAGGGAACTTGCAGTGTGATAAACAGATATGAATGAACAGAATAGCATCATATAAAAGTAACTGATGATATAACAGGTGTAATAACAAGGGTGAGCATTATATGATCATAATATAACAGTTATAACAGGATGATATAATTTTACAGATTCAAATGGTGTCAGTTTACTAGTTATATAAGTACGCATCGTCTGGTGAGAATTACTCACTTGTTTAAGCTGGAGATGACAATCAAAGCACACAACACATAAACTACGAAGGCACGATAACTCGAATATGATTTGAGAATGGGAGAGCCAAAGATTAATTTCCTTGAATACATTCAACAAAACAAGTATAACAACACATAAGTTTCAACACAAGATACCATTAAACAATGCTAGAATTGGATGCATAAAACAAAGCCAAAGTGTTTGCACTTGCTTTCTATCATCTATGCTTCAGCTATGATCTGAAATATCATGGCTACAGCATGGTTTTAGATCAGGTTTGGGTTCCTAAAGGTCGCCCATAGCATGGGAAAATGATGGAGCAAAGGTTTGTGAGCATGAAACTATGACTACAAGGCAATACAACATGATTTCTAAGCAACATAAGAGCTCGGTCAAGGCATCATGGGCATGGCCACTTCAGGTGGGGTCAGTAGGGGATGTGCAGAGGTGTGTTAGGTCGAGATCAGGCCAGTGGTGGTGATGGTTGGTCGGCCTAGGTGGTGGAGAGAGGTGGTGAAACCAAGGTTGGCTCGGTTTGGTATAATCAAGTGAAGTTTGTGCAAACTTTGGTGGAGTTTCATCACATAGGGGCTCGACTATGGCATGGGAAGGTGCTGGAGGTGTTGTTGGTCAGAGGGGATGGTGGTGGAGGCGGCCAAGGTGGAGGAGATGGGAGGAGCCGAGCTTAGAAAGATGAAGAAGGCAAGTGCAAATCACAAAAGAAAACAAAGAAAGTGAAGAAGAATTTACCTAAACTTTGATCAAAAGTGATGTGGCCGTGATTTTTTTGTTGAGAAATGGTTCGAGAAAGTTGTTCACGTGAAAAATGAAGATGAGGCTCAAGGGAAAAGGAAGTATACGGCCAAAAGAGAATGAATGCAAGAGTTAAGAAAATGAAGAGACAGGAAACAAAAGGTCTTAAGCAAATCAAGAGTCGCAACCTTTCAAATTTCCTTTTTATATATTTTGTAATTTATAAATACCCATAAAACTGATAAATAAAAATAAAAACTCAGAAAAGAAAATAAATATATAAAATAAATAATTAAATTTTAATTAAATAGAATTTAAATTAAGAAAATGGCTTAAAATGCAAACTAGGCTTTAAAAATTAGAAATAAATTCAATAAGCTTTAGAAATTTTTTATAATAACTTCAAAAATATTTAAAAGTCAAAATATATATGATATAACCTAAATATACAAATTTGTGTAAGATATATCAAATAAAATGTCATTTATATAAATTAAAAATAAAGAAAATTGTTAAATAACTCAATATACACACAATATTGAAAACAGTATAACTTTCGCAATTTAAATCCGTTTTCAATGAAACAAAAAGCAGTATTCATGTTATTAAATCTATTTTCATAATAAAAGATAAAATTTAAGAATTTAAATATTTACATTTAAAATTTAAAAGTCAAAGTTTGACCAGAAATCCACTTTTTAGGAAAATATTCAATTTGAAATTATAATTCACATAATAATCAAGATTTATATTTAAAATGAAATATTTGAGATAAAAAAGTTTAAAAATAATTTCAAAATAAAAATAAAGTCAAATTTAAAATATATGCAAAAATCTAGGGTTGTTACAATTTCCTTTATATGCCCAACGACACTTAAAAACTGGAATATAAAACAAATGATAATCTAATAAAATTATATCTGTCAATATTCCGTAATAAGTGACCACATCAACCACTTGGGACATATCTTTTACACTTGCTCTACACATAGTAGTCGCATCAAAGGTCACCTCGCAATTCTGAGTTTCTCTCCCTACATCTTTTATATAAAAACGTTGATCATTGATAACATATCCTTTGTAAGACAAGGCATCATTCTTCGGACCCAAAGCAACCCATCTTAACATGTCATTATGATCCTTGGAGGCAATAGGTATCTACAACAAATTCCATTTAGCATGAATATTTTAGAGTAATATTATTACTCAAATGAGAATATATTTGGAATCTAACTAACCTTCCTTTTAACCCAATCGGCAAATTTTTTTTATATGTGTGTCCCAAAGTAAGGTCGCATTTTTTCTCATGCGCTGGTCTGAATTTTCTAATTCCTCCAAATGCAAACTAGTATAAAACAAGTGATTATAAGTTATAAATAGCATTACGAACACATCAAAATGATTAAAACAATGTAACATAAACTTACTCTATAAATGGTTCCACCACATTCATATTCATTAACACGGCTAAATGGGCCATTTCTTTCTCATTAGCTGACAATGTAACTGTCTTGGACATTGAAATCGGACATCCCTCAGGTATTACATTGCTTTCATAATCTTCATTTCGAGCTTCTTTCTCCTCTATATGTCCAGATTTTTTCAAAAATTCATTGAAAAACATCATGGATTCTTCTGCAAGATAGGATTCTGCAATACATCCCTCTAGCAGTGCATAGTTTCTTACATAATCTTTAAGTGTCTTCATATATCGTTCGAATGGGTACATCCAACGAAAATGAACCGGTCCACACATTAGTGCTTCTTTCCCAAGATGAATGGACAAATGTACCATTATATCAAAAAAAGATGGTGGGAAACTTTTTTCAAGTTCGCATAAAACTTCAATAATCTCAACATTGATTTTTTCTACCTTCTCTCTATCAAGAACACATTGACATAATTTGTTGAAAAAAGAACATAAGCGAATTATTGCTTTTCTTGCCTTCTTTGCCATTAATCCTCTCGATGCTACTGGCAATAACTGTTGCATTAATACATGGTAATCATGTGACTTCAATCCGCTAATTTTGCAATCATGCAACGAAATCTAATTCTTCAAATTTGAACAGTAGCCATCTGGTCCTTTGAAATCGTACAATCTTTTGCAAAATATTTTTCTCTCAGAATTTGACAACATGTATGGAGCCGGTGGAAGATATGTTTTATTCCCACGAGATTGTGCATGAAGCTCATTTCGAATTCCCCAATCCTCTAAATCCTTTCTACAGTTGGTTCCATCTTTTGATTTATTACCATGCAACATCGTGCCCAATAGGCTTTCACCGATATTTTTCTCCACATGCATTACATCTATATTGTGACGTAATGGAAGTTCCTGCGAAAACCAAAACTATAACGCATTATTGGGTTTTTCTTATGTTAAAACAATGAAAAATAAATTAATTAACTACTAACCTTCCAATATGGCAAATCAAAGAAAATTGATCTTTTCTTCCATCTTGATAGCTCCAATTCTGTAGAATTGTTAATATTATCATACTCATATTCTGTATCATAAGCACACTTTCTCTTCTTACTTTTCTCTTCCTTTTCTTTTCCAAAATCAGTTGGATAATCTTTCAACAATGCATAAATGTTTCTCCCAGTTAGAATTCTAGGAGCACTACTTTTTCTATGGTGTTATCAAACAATGCCTTTTGTTTCCTCCCTGAATCTGAAGTAGGTAGAAATCTTCTATGACCCATGTAGATGCTCTTTCGACTGTGATTCAACCAACGAGAATGGGTATTGACACCACATAATGGGCAACCTTTTTCCCTTTTCACACGACATCCAACAAGATTTCCATAAGCCGAAAAATCATTAATCGTCCATAGCAAAATTGCATTCCATTTAAACAGTTTTACTAAATGCATCGTAAGCATTAACTCCATTACACCACAAATGATGCAAGTCTTCCACCAAAGGCGCCAAATATACATCAATATCATTTCCGGGTTGCTTTGGGCCTGGAATAAGTAAAGATAACATAATATTTTCTTTCTTCATACACAACGTAGGCGAAAGATTGTATGTCACAAGCATTACCGGCCATCAACTATATTTCGAACTCAACATGAAAAATGGATTGAATCCATCTGTAGCAAGACCAAGCCTAAGATTGCATGGATCGGATGAAAAAGATGTATACTTTTCATCCACCATTTTCCATGTCATAGAATCCACGGGATGACGCATTTTTCCATCTTTGCTTGTATTTTTAATATGCCATCTTAAATCTATTGCCATCTTTTGAGATCTATACATTCTTTTAAATCTCAGAATTATTGGAAAGTATCTTAACACTTTAACTGGAATACCTTTTATAACCTCTTTAGTATCTTGATTTTTCTTCCATCTCGAAGAACCACATTTTGGACAAATATCTAAATCTTTGTATTCTTTCCTGAAAAAGCAATAGTCATTCTCACAAGCATGTATCTTTTCAAAACCCATGTCGAATGTTCTAAGAAATTTCTTTACTTCATATAAGGTTTTGGGAAGCACGTTATTCTTCGGCAAAAATAAATGTTGCACAGTTAAAAGCTTATCAAACCCACTATCAGACAAGTCAGTCTCACATTTAAGATTAAACAAGATGGTGATGGCAGATAATTTTGTGTGATCTGTGCAACCATGATATAATGGAGTTTCTACATCTTCCAAGTTCTTGAGTAACTCATCCTCTTTACTCTGAGAATCAACATTATCTTTATCATCTTGAAAAAAATCATCATTCAAAAAATCTTCATCTTCATAGTGAATCATCTTGAATAAATCATATACGTCAAACGTATTTGTTTTCTTCTATTCAATTATCTGTTCGCCATGGTTAAACCATACACCGTGTATGTATTTAGGATCCATTCCTCCAATAATTAAATGTTCAACGATGATGTGATCATCATGACGACTAAGATTCCGACAATCTTTGCAAGGGCATAAATTTTTTTCTACACTTCTTACATTCCTCTTTGCAGCATGCACGAAATTCATTGCTCCTTGTCGGTACTCTATGCTAGGTCTATGAAAAAAGTTAAAAACATAAAAAAGAAATTAAGTTTTAATATTATATTACATGTTCTAATTCTCAAAATACATATTAAGTTAAGCATTGTTTTATCACCTGTTTAAAAAAACCCAATCTTTTCCATCGTCGACATATGAAGGCAAATAAGTTCCTAATCTTTGACGTAGAAATTGGTGACACCTCCTCTTCCTATGTGTGATACTAATTTTAAAAAAAATAAGTTACTACATCAATAGTACTTCTTAATATCGGGCCACCCAATCATTCTAAAGATTAGCCAAATAAAACTTTGTTCAATGACGTTTTAATGAATTTTTGTTAATATAGAGAGAAGAGGAGTTTCAATGATATGATGGAATCGCTTAGTATTTTCGTGGACTCAGCCAAAAAATCTATGAAGCACGTGGATGAGATCAATATTTTAGAAGTTTTCAAGAGGAAGGGAATTTGGATTGATCCGCCTAGCTGGCATAGGCCTGGTGGTTATGGCGATAAGGTAAACTGTTGACGTTTTGTTCGTATTTGCGATTTTACTGAATAGTTACTGATTTTGTATTTTAAACGTTAGACCGAAGATTTGGATCATGGTAATAGCCGGCAAAATGTTTGTTGAAATGTTAAGTCGTAATGTTTGCTCATAACGAAAGATAACAATTTCTTTGTAATTTGACTATGAGAATAGGTTATATGATTTTGTCTATGCTGAAGGTTGCAGAAATATGGAGCTTTTTGTATTTTTTTAAATCGAATTCCAATCCTGTTTCATTAGCTACAAATATTCAAAAATTTAAACTATTCCTTCCTGACTAGTTATATAAGTATGTGATTGGATGGATTTTACTTCAAAGCTCTTGGCTACATACTTGTTCTTTAGTATGCTACTAGTAAAGCAACTAGTTTCTTCCATGAATAGATTGTACAGATGATGGATAAATAAATGTTTAAGATGAATATGATAAATATTATTGAAATTATGCTATTTTGTGATGATTCGGTTGATGTTCGTTTTGTTCAATCAGTACACTGTAAACAAAAGACTTCTCAGCATTCAAGCATTATAGTAAACACTATGTTTTTTCCAACGTGGTTAATTAGCGTCTAATGGGATTTGATCTCACCGACTTTACACATACATACCAGTATTTCATAAGGGATATCACTTAGTCTACATGTTCTTAAAAGTAAGATGTTAAATTCTCTGAATTACAATTTCTCAAGCAACACAATTTTGGATATCATAGAGGCAAAACTCTATGTTGATTTACAGCGCTTGTAGCCCAGGTGATTGCTAAAAGCAACTCATACTTCACTGTAAGAACCATTTCAATGGGGGTCCAATGGAGAATGTTTTGGCTGAATTCAACCAGCTATAGCAATCTCGAGTTTCCTTGGCAACTGGGGTGTTAGTTACTTATTTGGCGTATTAAATCGGATAAGTTAGACTGCATTCAACATGTCGGATAAGTATATATTCAATGGTAAATAATACCATTGCCAATTTGTGTAGCATTTGAAATGCTAGACAAGTACAATAATATTATGTAATATCGTTGCATTTTTTTATTCTTCTCTCTATATGTGTGTGTGTGTATATACACAATAATCATGGGTGTAGCCAGACTCTCCATGTTCAGACATGTTGATATTCAATATCTTCCATAATTCAATTTTGTGATTATTCGTACTTGGTGTACAAAATTTGTACTTTGGTTAAAACGGTAAAACAATTACACAGTTTAACCCTGGACATAGCCAAGCTTTTATTCATTTAATAAAAAAAACATAAATATATAAAGGTGTAAACTAGGGTTGAATAAAAGATCTTCGTTATTAGGGTTGAATCAACAATTTCAGTTAGAAATTAGGCAGAAATTCGAATATACGATGCATGCAAATTAGGGTTAAATCAAAATAGAATCACAAAATCGAATAACAAAATCAATTTAGACGATTCGTACCTAAATATGCCTAAGAAATTGCTGGCTGCCGCGAGGATGTTGAGTAATGCCGCGAGGATGTTGAGAAAGGATGGAGTGGACGATGAAAAGGGGAACTTGATCTTTAGTTGATGAAACTTGATCTTCAGAGGATGTTGAGTAATGCCATGAGGATTGAAAAGGGGAAAATTTTTTCTGCAGAAGTAGATCGAAATGGGGAGAGAGTTGTCTAAGTATACGTGAGATGGAAAACAATGACTGGTCATGTTTATTTTTGGCTAGGCGGAAAAAGTTTTCTAAGGAGCGGGAACAAAATGTTTTTAGTCACGAAACATATTTTGGGAAAAATATTTTTGGTTGCATTTATGATAAAACACCACAGTTTTTTGCAACCGTAAATGGTTTTTCTTGTAGTGAGTCTAGTATGCTGGAATTTAATTAATGTAACAATTTCGGCTAAGATTAATAAGTATTTGTACTTTAGACATTATTATAATACCACTGGATTTTGTATAAAAGTGTTTCGGTTATCGTAAGGTAAAAACCCGTCCATGTTTATATGCGGCATGGCCTTACGAGATACCTTTGATTTTTAAAAGGTTTTGAAATGTAATAATCAAGTTGTTTGAGTTTACTCACACCAGTCCCATGTCTGTCCCGAAGTTTTATTTTCTTTCCCTAAAACTCTTGGGTGCTCAAATTTTTATGAGTAGCCAAGTAGTTCAGGTTTTTCCACGGATGCATTTTGGAGGAGCTCGGAGCAGGAGGCTATATCAATAGCTAGTTATTATCTTGTTTCCGCTGTATATTATATACTTTATATCTGATGTATAAGGACAGGCTGTTATAACTGTGTCAAGTAGTTCAGATTCTGTGTTTGCTTTTAGTTTCTTCTATCTTCTGTCTCCTTTCATTCCCTAACAATCCACCTTTTTGTTTAATTTGAGTTGACATGTGTGGTTTATTTCCAACTTAAACAGTACAAAAAAGTGGGTCGTTACAACGTGGTATCAGAGCTGAAGGTTAAGCAAGAACCTTGGCTTTGGTTGGGTTAACTCATTACAGATAGGGTTAGTAGTACCCTAGTATAAGTTTGAGTGTATATTATATGAGTGCGCGTATTTGTTAGTGATATAAAAATGTTTTATATTATGTTGTTTGATCGGTTGAGTGGTATATGAATTCTGGTCGATACGTTTGGCCAACGCTATCTATAAGGATTCCTAAACACTTAAGCCAAACCAACTGACATAATATTGGTTTGAAATTTGGGTAAATGAAATAATTTTACTCAGGATATATTTTATATATAAAGAATGATTCTCAAAAATAGTATAATATAGTATTTTTGAGATGTTGTTGTTGGGAGATAATTATATTTTATTATTATCATATAGGTTTTGGTTAGTCATGCTCCTCCAGTTTGAGCATTGAATGTTGTGTAAATGTTTAGGTACTTTCCTTTGAATAAGATGTGTCTTTTTAGTTAAAAAGAATTTAGGTTGAAAACTTGAGAACCTAAATCCCGATGCTTTGGAAAATTATTTTTCAATATTTTGAGAAATAATAATGGTATATGAAAGCAATTTTGCTTAAAGTATGAAATTTTGAGAATGAAATTTAAGTAGGAAGTGTTTTCTTTAGATTAGTTAGGGGGAATGAGTTGTGATTGTTTTGTGATGATTGGAATGATCTTCAAAGTGACGATCGGATTTTTGCCTAGGCGAACTTTGTCGTGCACTTTGTATATTATCCTCTTTATCATTGTACAATCGAAACGAATTCAACCCGAATGAATCCAAAGTAAGTTGGTGATAAATGTTTTGTTGGAAAATGTAAAGTATTATTTCAAAAATGGGATTTTGAAATAAAAGAAATATTATTTTAAGTTAACTAGTTCGAGTGGCTCGAAAATAACTTAAAATTTGGGGAGATGTGTTCGGATGGTAAACACTTCTCTTGAGTAGTACCCTTCTTGGTAAGGAAACGCATTATACTGTTTTGGTATTACCCGGTTCCTTAGTAGCATTTTGGAGTTACTCGCGCTATATGTAAATTTTTAAAGGATTGAAATTATAGTTTCATTTCAAAAAGTTTTCGAATAAAAATCGTGTATTTGGATCTTGTGTTTTCTTGGGAAAATAAATTCAAGATGGAATAGTGGAATCAGATAGGGGTATATACTCTTAGGCTGTAGTGGAGTATTATCCAAGTTGAAACTAAGAGTTGTTTGTGAAAAGTTTTCATAAATTTATTAATAGGAAACTGGTATTAGGGAGAACCAATTAAGTAAGTGCGTATGTTGAATGTAGATCATTTCTCTTTTCATATAGTTGATCTAAGATTCGAGTACATGGCTTAAGGTATTTCACCGCGTTCCCAAACAAGGATTTATTACTCGATTTTTTACGGTGAGCATTTGATGATGATTTTTGGTATGGGACAAAAGTTTTCTATCATAGTTATAACTATGTAAGGAGAACTGAGGTTCCAAATCAAGGAGCCAGATCGGAGTCCGCACTAGAGAATCGGGTAAGCGATACTAGTTCGGAAGTCCAGTTATGTGTTCAAGTTATGATCGAATAACACTTGGTATAAGAATGATCTATGTGCATCATATGGACTGATGTATAGTGTTAAGTGTTCTCTGGGTTAGGTTGAGGTGTAATTTAGGGGACGAAATTCTTTTAAGGGGGGAAGAATGTAATGACCCAGAATTTCACTGCTTTGATTTACGAATATTTAATTATTTTTAAATATTCAATATATATATTTTATAATGAACATAAAACTCTTTTTATAATAAATAATAATGGTGAAATAGGTTTTAAAATTTGTTTACAAAAATTTATAGTTCGATGAAAAACAGAAAATGTGACCGGAAATTGTTTTCCGAATTTTCGATGGTTCATCGTGTAAAAGTTGTTTAAATTGTTATGCACACTTTCTTATATATATATGCACACATAGACTAAGTATATAATATGGTTTAGGATAATATAATTAGGTTTAATCAAGTAAATTAAGTTAATTTAATTAAGATAATCATGATGTGACACTTTGGCAACTAAATAAAAAATAAATAGAAAATAGTCACATCAGGGGGAACATGATTTGACACTTTAGGGGCAAGGGTACAAAGCATTTAATTTATGTTGGTAAGGAGGGGGCATAGGTGTGAGGTGGCGTTCAAGGAGTGGAGGGCAAAGGACATGGGCGTTTGGGTAATTTTGCATTTACATTTTATATAAAAACATTTTTCCTTTTCATTTCATTTCATTTTTTTCCTTTTCAATATTTCCTAAGCTTTTTTCTTTCTTCCTAAGCTCTAAAACACTTTAACAACTTCCTTTAACATTTTCAAGTTTTATATTTTCAAATTTTAAACATTTTAAAATGATTTAAACTTAGCTTCAAACTCCTCCTTTCCACTTCAAAATTCTTCAATTTTACCTGTAATGGTTTCGGCCTTAACTCCTTTCATTCAACCCAAAATTTAGATTTTAATTTTTTCAAACCATTTATAATTTCAGTGGCTAAAACTTTGTAGTGTACCACCTTTTTTGATTTCAAGCTTAAATACTCCAAAAATCCATATTTTTAAAGAGTGTTTTTGAACCTAGATTTTGAAGCCCGAAAATACCCCTTATTGTTTTGACCAGAACTCCCTCAAAAATTATCCAAATTGAGAAAAAAAATTAAATGATATAGGAAAGAATTATCTAAAACTTTTCTTTAAACAACTTTTTAAAATTCCAAGAGTAAAAGGTCCAAAACTCGTGAACAATATGACCTATTTTTGAGTGGATTTCCTTGTTTTCCAAGCCTCCCGAGTTTCAAAGTATTTCAAATTTTCAAAAATTCCGGTTAGTAAATTCATTAAATTTTTAGGAAAGAATTTATCTTTATATGTATGGTTGTTATATGGTTGTTTATGAGATAATATTGTTGAATTATCTTGTGGTTGTTGTGGTAATATATGTGTGTATGTTATGTGAATCTTAGAATTTGAAATCAAAGTCTAAGTATTATGTTTGGTTCGAAAGATGTGTGCTTGTTTATGTGATGGTTATGGTTCATAAACTTTGGGTTTTTTGTGACATAGAAGTGGAAAACAAGTGGGAAATTACGGGTATCCATAGCGATAGCCGCTATGTATGTAGTTCGCTTAAAAATTTGATTTTTGAAAAAATTGGTTTCTAAAACTAAAAAGTGTTTGTAAATGTTTTATAAGCTTAATAATAATGGTTTAGGAAGTTAATTAAGTTTTTAATAATTAATTTTTAATTAAATAAGTTTTTAATATTTAATAATTAATTAAGGATTAAACAAGGTTTAATAATTATAATTAAGTGAAGATTAGTTATTAATTAATTATCTTTTAAAGTTAAGATTTATTTTAATTAATTATTAATTAAGTTAATTAAGTATGAGTTAAGTAAATTATTTATATTTAATTTATCATTAATTAAATATTGGATTAATTATTAATTAATTCTTAATCAAGTGTTAATTATTTTTAATTATAAATCATTAAAGGTTTTAATTTATAATAAATTATTTATTATTTAAGTTTAAAGATTATTTAATTAATTAATTGAGATTAATTAATATTTAATTATTAATGAAGGTTTAATTAATTATTTAATAATTAATAAATGATTAATTTGGGTTTTATTAATAGTTAGTTATTGTTTAATTATTTAATTAAATTAAGTTAAGAATTAATTAAGATTAATTATGATTTAAATAAGGATTTAACTTATAACTAATTTTTTTAAAAAGGGTTTTAAAATTTTAAATTCCGTGTTTTCCAAAAGTAAAATTGTTTTATAAGAACTTCTTTTTCATAGATGGTTGTGAATACAAGTGATTAAAGTATCGATACCGTTAAAAAAACGTATAACTGTGAACGAGTTATAATATAGATTGTTTGGTTGTTTGGACATGTGTTAACAGAATAAATCCCCGTTCTACTATAAATTGATTGATTGATTGTTTGTTTGTGTGGACATGTGTTTAGCAGAATAAATCCCCGTTCTGCTATAAATTTGATTGAATTGTTTGGACATCTCTTTAGCAGGACAAATCACCATCCTGCTGTTATGTTATTTGGACATGTAAATGCTAGTTAGTTCATATTCATATGTTATTCCCTGATTGGGATAAGAGTGTATTTACATATATGTTGACCTATGTAAATAACTGTTAAGTGAATTGAAATTGAAATTGAATGGTAACTTTACCATTGGGATTGCTAAGCCTCTTTTCGATTTTCTAAAGTATGTTTTTGAATTAACTTTAATTCTTATATCGATTGGGTTTAAAGGTTATAAATGGTTTTCAAATTTTATTATTATTTTATAAAGTTATTTTTAAATAATATCTTGTTTTTAAAAAGGGGTTTATTAAATAAAAGGTTTTACCTAAAGTGATTTACAAATGATATCTTGAAAATGATATTTTATAAAGGAATTATGAAGGAAGACTTTTTAAATAGTTGTAAAAACATAAAGAGATTTTATAAATCATTTTAGATATTTTTGAAAGACGTTTTAAATCAAGTTTGAAAAATTGTAAAGAGGTTTGAAATGTGAAGTGAACTTATAAAAGAACTTTTGTAAGGAATAAGTGAATGAGTTTTATAAAGTAAACGTGTTTTATAATAAGTGATGTTTTGAAAGGGAAGTGTTTGGCCATTTAATACGGAATGTGAGAAGAGAGAAATTTCCAAATGTTTTTGGTAAATGTTTATATTGTTTTCCAATTAAAAGGGATGTAAGTGGTTTGGGAAAAGTGTTTTAGAAAAGATCCTTTGATAAAGTTTTATAAAGTGATTTTATTAATTAAAAATTAATTAATAAAGGTTTAGAGGATCCCATATGGAATTTAATCAATGTTTGATTGTTTGTTTATTTGATAGTTAAATAACGGACTATCAAATCTGGACCAAAACGTAACTTTGGAAATATCTAGGAGGAACACGAAAATTATATGGTACAATTACCGTTGGTGGTGCTATACTGTACGTATAAATTCGTTTCATTCTTCTAGGATAAATTATAAGGAAATCCATCCATTAACGGTTAGGAGGTGCGCTCTTATATTTTATCTGCTTATTTCCTAAAGAATCGGGTTTGAGTTTACCGGAAATTATCGAAAGTTGTTTCGAAGAGACCAGGATCGGATCTGTTATATGAAAACCACTTTGATCCAACTCTAGCATTTCGAACTAAAGACATCTTGAAGAATATGGAATCGAAGATGGAGCATTGAAGTGCAAGGGCTGCTTGCTACTAGTTTTGATGGTGATTCCAAAATAGATGTAGCAGAAGTAGTGCCTACGGTTTGTCCTTATCCTAGACAACTTGTATGAATGAATGTTGGCATTGCATTACTGCTCGGAGGGTAGTATTAGAAATCCAAGTGGGATTGCTATTCAAAAAGGTAAAACGTAGCCTCAAGCCTCATCAATTGGGAAATGACTAAAACAGGGCATGCAGCAGGGCTAAGTGGGTCGCTCCTATTAGGCTATGCCATCATCTTTCTAGATTACCCTATTTTTTGGATTTGGTTGTGCATGAGAGATCTCAATTAAGGTTGGAAGACGAGGATGAAGACATATTCGGTACTACTAGTCAAGTGGTTGGCCGGTTCTGTGTGGCAGAGTACAAGATGTTCTTGTCATACCCGGGTGCATTGTTCTAGAGATGTACCCATTTGAGGTAGTTCCTTAACTGGTCATAGTATAGATTCCATTCTCTAATACGTGCCTTTATGGTTTTGATTGTAAAGTCTAATATGCTAGAATTTAATTAATGTAACAATTTCGACTAAGATTAATAATTATTTGTACTTTAGACATTATTATAGTATCACAAGATTTTTTATAAAAGTGTTTTGGTTATCGTAAGGTAAATACCCGTCCATGTTTATGTGTGGCGTGGTCTTACGAGATATCTTTGATTTTTAAAAGCTTTTGAAATGTAATAATCAAGTTGTTTGAGTTTACTCACACCAGACCCATGTCTGAACTGGAGTTTTATTTTCTTTCTCTAGAACTCTTGGGTGCTCAAATTTTTATGAGCAGCCAAGTAGTTCAGGTTTTTCCACGGATGCATTTTGGAGGAGCTCGGAGCAGGAGGCTTAATCGATAGCTAGTTATTATCTTATTTCCACTGTATATTATATACTTTATATCTGATGTATAAGGACAGGCTGTTATAACTGTCCTAGGTTAGAAATTGTATTAGTGTAACTCTGATGTATCATTTTTGAAATGACTTTGTAAAGAATTATGTTTATTAATATATGTTATTCAGTTGCGCTATTAGATTCTGTGTTTGCTTTTAGTTTCTTCTATCTTCTATCTTCTTTCTTTTCCCCAAACGAATGGTGTTTCCGGCAATTGATAGGTCGGCACGCAATACAATGGATGTATTAGTGTTAATTTTCAAGGGTCGAAAATCCCGGTTCATTACATAATCTGAAAAATATGCTCGGTCTGGCCCGAGCATTATAAGAAAAATAACGCTCGGATTAGTCTGGTAAAACCGACGTGAGAAACTCAAATCACAAGGAACTTTATTAATTATAACTTGTAAAACCTTTGAAATCAAATGTATTTCATAAGATCATGCCGCACATAATCACTTACGGGTTTTTACCTTAAGATAACCAAAACATATTTATATGAAAATCCAGTGATATTATAGTAGCGTCAAGGATACAAATACATATTAATCATAGCCGAAATTGTTACATTTATAAAATTTCAGCATAATAGATATACAACTAAATCCGTAAAGGCATGTATTGGAGAATGGATTCTACCAATGACAAGACTACTGGGATACTGCCTGTCATAATACACCTATAGAAAATGTACAGATGTTTACAAGAACGTCTTGCACCCTTGCTCACAGGACCGGCCCACCTCTTCCTGGATAGTACCGAATGTATCATCACATTGGTTGCTTTGCAACCTTTTCCGAGAGCTCTAACCAAATTCATAATAATTTAGACATATCTAGAAAGGTGATGATAAACCCTAATTGGGAGTGACCCACTTAGCCCTACCGCATATCCCTTGTTTTAGTCATTCCCAATTAATGAGGCTAGAGGCTACGTTTTACCTTTTTATATAGCAAACCCACTTGGAACGCTAACACTGCCCACCAAGCAGCAATGTAGTGCCAGCATTCATCCATACAAGTCGTTCCATAGATGAACAAACCAAAGGCACTACTTCCACCACATCCATTTTGGAATCACCTTTAGGATTAGTAGCAAGTAGCCCTTGCACTTTAATGGACTCCGTCTTCGATCCCATCATCTTCAAGATGTCTTCAATACATCGCTTGAATTGGATCGAAGTGGCTTTCGGATTATTTATCTGATCTCGGTCTCTTCGAAACAACACTCGATAGTTTTTGGTAAACTCACTCCGGTTCTTTAGGAAATAATCGGACAATACATAGGAGCAGGGATTACTCCCTAACCATTTAAGTGGACGGATCTCCCTATCAGTTTTCCTAAGAGAACAAAATAGGATTTATACGCACAGTACAACATCATCAAAGATGACTTTTTATATAACTATCAAATAAACAAACATGCAACAATTTAGAGATTTAATTATCCATAGTAACCACTAAGCCTCATTTAATAAATCTTTCATCTATTAAGTTTCTTTTCAGAATATTTATTAAATATTCATATTCTTATCCAACTGGCATAAGCATATTCACAAACATTATGAAATTTTTCTTATTTCAAAATCAAATTAAAAGGATCAAAAGAAATGTTATTTAAATCGGAGATAAAGATAACCTTAAACACTATTCCTTTGGTGTTAAGTATGGAACGAATGTCCATACCACCATAATTAAGAAGGTTGGTTATAGGAAATCTCACTCAAATTCTTTTATAAATTTCTTTCATAAATCCTTTTAATAAATCTCTTCCATTATGTAATCCCTTTTTTGCTTAAATTCTAAATCTGTTTATAAAACTCTTTTATAAATATCCAAAAATCATTTGTAAAACTCTTCTACAATTATCCAAAATCATTTGTAAAACCTTTTTATAAATCTCCAAAATCATTTAAAACTTTGAATTAATATAGAACTAAAGCCAATTTAAAAAACCAAATGTTACAAATTTGAAAAGAAGGCTTAGTGACCTCAACGGTACTTAAATCAAATTGCTATTTATTTAAATTTGTCTTCTAAATCACATAACAATCATTTACATGAGTCATCATATATGTAAATACAATTCATAAACAAATCAGGGAATAACATGACAATGTAAACCAACTGGAAAATTGTAACAACCCAATATTTTGAAATTTATTTTTATTTGAATTTATTTCATTTGCAAATATTTTTATAGTGAAGTAGAAATTTTTCTAGAATTAATGGTATTTTGTTGTAATTTTTATGTTCTGTTTCCTATTTTTAAACAATTTCTTTAGTTCTTTTGCTGTTATCTCTGAATTTAATTATTTATTTCATTTTGAAAATGTTTTAAAAATCATTTTATTTCAAATTTTGTTTTAGAATATTTTTTAAATGAAGTAAATAACTTTCCAAAGTCAATGGTGATTTATTTGTAATTTCTGGACACTGTTTTCAATTTTTAAGTAATTTCTGTAATTCTTTTTCCATTTTCTTTAAAAATAAATATTTAATTTTATTTTATATTACTTTGTTTCAGTTTTAAAGTCAATTTCTGAGTTTATTTTGTTTATTTAAAATTAAAAAGAAAAATAAATATGAAGAGTTTAAAATGCTTTAGAATCTGAAGTCTTTTCATCTCCAAAACTCTTCATTTCCATAACTCTTCATTTACACTCCTTTTGGCCGTGCATTTTTTTTATTTGCTGTGTATTGCCTTAAAAATTCACGTGAGAAACTCCTTCTCCATTTCATTTTGCACGGCTTGGGAAAGATTTGGGTAATGGCTTCACTTTTTCTTCCTTTCTTCTTATTTTCTATGAAATTTTGCCTTGTTCTTCTTGTTTTTGGATCGGCCTCTCCTCCATATCCACGGCCACAAACTCCTACACCTCTTCCCTGCCATCATCACCAGCTACTCCTCTGGTCTTGACCAAGGCCAAGCCACCATGATGCCAAAACTCCACAAAAATTGCAACACAAGCCATAAAAAACATGTTGTTTGACCACTATTTGCTTCACCACTCCACTTTCCACCACCACCACCACCTTAGGCCACCTCCACCATCTCTAGCCAGACCACCACACACCTTTACTCCCACTAACCTGACCCATACCCCTCTGACCTGACCAAACAACCCCATGGCCGAACCCAATATTGAACAAAAATCACACTATTTTGCCTTAAACCCTTCACCTTCTCACTATGTAACTTCCCCTCCATGTTTCACAACTTTGGCCGTGCATTCACATGACCAAACCTGAGCCAAAACTTGTTCAAACTAGATCCAAACAACATCCCTAGGCTGAAGAAAAAAAAAGGAAGCAAGGCAAAAAATTTAGCATTCATATCTCTTTTCATTTAAAAGTTATTCCATTTCTAGTGTATTGAAATTATGGTTTGTTTTGATTTTTGTTTTGGGTTGTAACACAAGAGTTGTAGCATTGGATCTCACTCTCCACTCAAATCTGTAGTCTTTTCTTTGTGCTCTTGATTTTGTTGTGTTAGTTGTATTGCAATCTCCAGCATTTAAAGGTGAGTAAATCTCACACGACTATTCATACTTATATAATTGTGAAGCGATCACAACTGAATGTGTAGAATTAAAATGATGTTATAATTGCCTGTGATTATTTTTATATGATGTTAAACCTATTAAATTACATGTCATATCACATGTTATCGTTATATGTTGCTGACTGTTCATTTTTATCAGTTTATCACACTGCAAGTTCCCTATAGATTAGGTTCACGATGGGTTGAAATGATACATACCCGAACGAACTTTAGAATAGGGAAAGATCGTTATGGGCTGAAATGATAAGCCTGAGCAACTTTTAATTAATTTTTATTTACTTGGGATTGCGGGTGAAATGATAAAACCCGGATTTTCTTGGTAAACTACGGATTGAAATGATATATTATCCGTTTCACTTGACTTAGGTTAGAAAATATTATACAAACCCGTGGTTATTCTATATATTTTTATGGAAATTTTTAAGTATTTTAAAATGTAAAAATATGATAAATTGATTTAAGTTGAATTTTTAAAAGATTTATTAAAATGGAAATGTTTTTCTATGTGTTAAATGTAAAATAAATGGATAGAAAATGGTGATTTTAAAGTGTAACTTAAATTGGAAATTTGACTGATTTTTAAAATGGAAATTTAAGTTAATTAAATTAAAAATGAAAATTAAGTTTTAAATGGTGAAAAATGGAGATTTAAATTTAAGTGTTGAAATAAATTGTTTAAAAATGGAAATGGGAATTGACACACTTGAATTAAATAAGTGAACTTTGGAAATTTTGATTTTTATTTGTAAAATTTTTCTTTATAAAAATCATAAGTTAACGAATTTAAATGAACATTTTTAATGTGGAAAAATATGATTTTTATAAGTTTAAATGATTTAAATTGAAGTTTATTTATGGCTGGAATTGTATTTAAAATCTGGAAATTCAATTAATAGCACTTCAGAAATGCTATCATTTTTGGAAATGAACTAATTCTGAACTAAGTAGAATCTACAGCACTTGGTAAGTGCTGTGGTTGCATAAATGAACTTAAAGACTACACTGAACTAAGACTATGACAGCACTTGGTAAGTGCTGTAGTGGCAGGAACTAAATTTAAAACTGAAACTAATGAAGGGGCTATTGTAGCACTTGTTAAATGCTGCAGTAGGCTGAAATAAGATTTTTGTATATAACTGAACTTTTACAGCAGTTTTGAAACGCTGTCTTTGCTGAATGGAATTAAACCTTTAATTTAAACCCTGAACTATTAACAACAGTTCTGTAAATGCTGTCTTTTCTGAATTGAACTATTTTTCCTTTAAAACTGAACTATCACAGCAGTTTATAAATGCTATCTTTGCTGAATTGAATTGTTTTCAAATATAACTTACCGCAGCACTTTTTAAATGCTGTGAAAGCTGGAATTTTAATGTTTTAATGTTTTTAAGTGAATAAATGAACTCAGCAAAGGCTAAATTTTTGGGAATTGAATATTTGATATAAAGGTATAATAACTTTACTTTTAAATGGTTTAAATGAAGTATTTTGATTTGAAATATAAACTGTTTTAAATTTATAACCACGGGTTATAATAACGATTGGTTGTTAAAGAGACCGGGATCAGATATGGACATACTCTCTGTCGATACCGAAAACCACTTTGACAACTGTGCACGCGGTGGAGTTTCCAGAATGAAGTAGGATGGTGGCGACGATCCTAAGGTATATACGTGGACCCAACTCCCGTGAGTTGGCATAAGGTGGCTAAAATAGGAGCGATCTCGGACCAGTGAGGTAGCACCTCTTATCGGACGCACTTCTTCGATACCATTCTATTACTTTGTGATTGTTTGGGTGCACCCCTTGATTTGGGAGTATTGCCCGAGGTGGAGCGATAGTGGCTGCTATGCGTTTCCATCAATCCGTGTGCGTAATTGGTATATCTACCCTGGCATTGCCTTATGTGCCGTGTCACCTACCATATCGAGTTTTACTACGAGTTGTGATTTCTCCCGTAGCCTGTGGAGTATCGAGGGTAGCCCCCATTTTGGGAGTATGCTAATACTGGATAGACTACTGGGACTATTACGTGTTAAGGGGAATATTGGGTCACTCCTTAATGCTATTTAAAAGTATGTTTATTTTATACTAGACATTATTATAATAGCGAATATTACTACATAGTAGATAGTTTAACAGATCCTTAAAGAATGGGCGATCCCAAGCATTCTTTAAGTTACTTGTACCCTTTTTACAGTTCACTTGAGTTGGTTTACATTGTATAAGTATGTATGTCCTGACTCGAGTGTTTGTGTTTTATTTACGCTCGGGTCAGCCTGAGTATTCACAGCTTTGTATTTCACTTTTCTGGAGCTAGGAATCGCTGGAGTTTCTGCTTATCTAGTTATCTATCTATTTCAGTTTCAGTTGTTCTATTTCAGCATTTGTATTACAGACTTATGTATTTGGATTTCTACTATACTTGTTTCAGAACTGTATTTGTTTTCAGACTATGTATTTTGTATCTGTTTTGAGACTCTGTATTGTGGTGGCTTCATGAACCACTATTTATTTTATTTCCGCTGTGAGTTATTCTGATATTTTTGTGTCTGTGATTCTGTGAATGATTTTATTTGCTCCAAATTTTATTACAATTTGTTATTTTGCATTATTCAAGTCTGACATGTGTGGATTATTGTCGATTTGAATGGTCCAAAATAGTGGGTCGTTACATTTGGTATCAGAGCTTTGGTTTTAGGCAAACCTTAGCCTATGGAGCAAAAACTCATTAGAGATAGGGTAGAAATACCCTAGAATGAGTGAAATTAACCTCAGAATCATTTCTTTGTGAGTAAACGTATTTTCAAAGTATAAAATGATTTTAAAATGATTTTCAAATGATTTTTCAAATGATTTTCAAAGATTATTTTGATATAAATTTTTCTTGTTTTAAAAATAATTTTTCTAAACTTCCTTCTTTTAGTATCTACCTTGTTAGAATTTCTGTCATTAGGATATTCATCCAAGTGACCTTATTTTGTCTATCTTACCTTATCTTTGTCTTCTCTGTACCTTTGTCCTAAAATTCATTCTTGATATTTTCAGGATGAATGGTGGAAATGCTAGAGGTAGGGGCCGTGGTACTGCCCCAACTCCTCAACCTGCTGCACCTGTTAGATTTACTGTTCTCTATAAGGAATTCTCTCAGCTCGGTGGTACTAAGTTCACCGGTTCAGAGAGTATTATCGAAGCCCAGCAACAGTTACGGAGTTTAGAGTGGATCTTTACCGGTCTTGAGATTACTGATGCGAAGAAGCGTCAGTTAGCAGCTTGGCAGCTGCAAGAGTCAGCCTTAGATTGGTGGGAGTCTGTTATAGCTCACACTAACGAAGGTGATCTTTCGTGGGAGCAGTTCAGGTATCCTTTGTGTTATCTTGAATTTTCCCCCATTTTTCTTTTCTTTTGAATCTATCTTAAGTTTTGTTTCTGTATTTTCTTTCCAGGGAGGCTTTTGTGGCAAAATGGATGCCCGAAGCCGGGAAATCTCAGCTTTATCGTGAATTCATGGATCTTAAGCAGGGTACCATGTCTTTTTCTGAGTATGAGCGGAAGTTCAATGAACTTTCCAAGTTTGGTCCTGGTCTTATCGACACTCAGCTTAAGAAAAATGAGAAGTTCATAGCTGGAGCTCGCCCAGAGTTCTACGATCGTCTTATTTCACATGTTCATGGCACTTTTACTGAGCTTATGGATATGGTTATTCGTTATGAGAACCCTACTTCCAAGGGTCATGCTGTTTCTGGTGCTCCTGCATCTCAGTCTTCCTCTGCAAATTCTAAGAAGAGAAAGCCAAATTTCCACCAGCAGAAGAAGAATTGGCTCAAGCATCCGGGTTTGGGATCTTCATCATCTTCTCCTTCTCAGAGGCACCCAATTGACTTATCTACCATTACCTGCTTCAAATGTGATCGGAAGGGACACTATGCTAATAGTTGCCCTACTTCGGTTGGTGCTGCTGTTCCTCCACCCCAGGCTACAAGGAACAATCTTTGTCATGTCTGCCTTCAGCCAGGTCATTTTAAGAATGACTGTCCTTTGTATCAGAAGGGAAAGCCATCTGGTGTTTTGCTGTCACATCTGCTTCTTCTCCTGCCGCACCTGCTCCTAATCCTAGTGATGATCAAGGTACTCTTCAGGGCATCTTTTATATATTTCAGCATCCTATTCGTGTTTTATTTGATACTAGAGCTTCGCATAGTTTTATTTCTATGGCTATTTGTGATAAGTTTGAGCATCTCCTTTCTCCTGAGTATGCTTATGTTCCTTTATGTGTTTCTAATCCTATTGGGGGTCCCACGAACCTTAGTAGGATTTGTAGAGGGGTGAAACTCCTCTATTCTGACCATCGCTTTAGTGGTGATTTCTATATCCTTGGTTTTGATACTTTTGATTTATTGCTTGGAGATGATTGGTTAAGGAATCATGATGCTCGTATCTCTTGTAAATCCCGAATTGTTTCTCTTGAGGATGATCGGGGTAATTCTTTGGTTATTCAATGTTGTATGCCTCATGATTGTGCTGGTAGCTTTATTTATTCTTTGGATTCTTCTCCTGTTGATCTTCAGTCGACTCGTGTAGTCAAATTCTATCCCGATGTATTTGGTGAAGTTACTGCTTTACCTCCTAAATGGGAAATTGATTTCTGCATTGATCTTATTCCTGGAGCTTGACCTGTAGTTCTTCCTCCTAGAAGAATGGCACCCCGTGAGAAGGTTGAGTTAGGGAAGCAAATTGAGGACTTATCTTCCAAGGGTATGATCAGACCAAGCTATTCTGAATGGGGAGCATCAGTGGTTTTTGTCACCAAGTCCGATGGTTCTCTCCGGATGTGTGTTGATTATAGGGAGTTGAACAAGCTCACTATGAAAAACAGATATCCAATGCCTCGCATCAATGATATGTTTAATCAGCTTTACGGTGCTACTGTTTTCTCTCAGCTTGATCTTGCCACAGGTTTTCACCAGCTCAAAGTTGCTGAGGAAAGTATTCCCAAGACTGCTTTCCGTACTGAGAATGGATTCTTTGAATGGTTAGTCATGCCTTTCGATTTGACTAATGCTCCTGCTTTCTTTGTTGATTTGATGAATCGTGTTTTTCGTGATGTGCTTAATAAATTTGTTGTAGTCTTTGTTGATGATATTCTCATTTTCTCTAAGTCTGAGGAAGAGCATAAGTCACATTTGAAATCTATTCTTGAAACTCTTAGAAATTATCAATTGAAGGCTAAATTTTCCAAATGCCATTTTTGGAAGGATGAAGTCCGATTCCTCGGGCATATTGTTTCTGGTAATGGAGTTTCTGTTGATCCAGTCAAGATCGCTGCGATCAATGTAAGTCTTTCTTTCCTTCTCTTTCCTTGTTCATTCAATTTATTCTATCTTTCTTGTTGTCCTTATTTATCCATATTCTGTACAGGATTGGGAAACTCCTAAGACTCCAACTGATATCCGTAGTTTTTTGGGCCTTGCCGGTTATTACCGGAGATTCATTGAGAATTTCGCTCGGATTGCTGCAGTTTACTTGGCCTTGATGAGAGATTCATTGAGATTTTCTGGGCCTTGCTGCGGTTATTACCGGAGATTCATTAAGTTTATTTGGAGTGATGAGTGTAAGGCTGCATTCAGTGAGTTAAAGCACAAGCTTACTTCCGCACCAGTTCTTACCATTCCAAATGGAAATAAGGGATTAACGGTTTACACCGATGCTTGTCGAGAAGGTTTGGGAGCTGTTTTGATGCAAGATGGTAAGGTGGTTGCTTATGCTAGTCGTCAGTTGAAGACCCATGAAGTAAATTATGCTGCCCATGATTTAGAGTTGCTTGCTGTTGTTTTTGCTTTGAAGCTTTGGAGACATCATCTTTTGGGTACTAAGTTTGAGCTTTTCACAGATCATCAGTCTTTGAAGTATATTTTCTCTCAGAAGGATTTGAACCAGAGACAAGTTAGGTGGTTAGAGTTCCTTGCTTATTATGACCTCGACATCAACTATACCCCTGGAAAAGCTAATGTTGTGGCAGATGCTTTGAGTAGGAAGAAGGCTTTGTTGTGTCAGTTGGTTGTTTCTTCTTCTCTTGTGGATCGTATCATGGCTAAGCAGGATGAGGATGAGATGCTTAGATTAATGAAGGAGAATGTTCGTAGCAGGGTTGGTAGTAGTAGTCTTGATGGCAGTGGAGCTCAGATAGATGATAAAGGTGTGTTGAGGATTAATAATAGGATTTGTGTCCCGAATGTTGATGGATTGAGACAGGAGTTACTTCGGGAGAATCATCAGTCCAGACTTTCTATTCATCCAGGTGTAACCAAGATGTATCAGGATATGAAGAAGTTGTATTGGTGGAGAGGCATGAGGCGATATATTTTCATTTTTGTTAATAGGTGTGCGACTTGTCAGCAAGTCAAGGCAGATCATCAGAAGACCCCTGGTTTATTGCAGCCTCTTGAGATTCCCAATTGGAAGTGGGAACAGGTTTCTATGGATTTCATTGATGGATTACCGAGGACTAGGAAGGGTAATGAGAGTATTTGGGTTATTGTGGATAGTTTGACCAAATCAGCTCATTTCATTCCGGTCAAGTCTACCCGTTATGCTTCTAGTTTGTCTGAGATTTACATGAGGGAGATTGTTCGTCTCCATGGTGTTCCTCTCAGTATTGTTTGTGATCGTGATCCTATCTTTACTAGTCGGTTTTGGAAAGCTTTTTAGGATTCCATGGGTACTCGTATGAATCTAAGCACTGCTTACCATCCACAGACCGACGGTCAAACGGAAAGGGTGAATCAGATTCTAGAAGATCTTCTGCGTGCTTGTGTGCTTGATTATGGAGGATCTTGGGAAGATCATCTCCATCTTGTCGAATTCACCTATAACAATAGTTATCAGGTATAATTTCTATCTTCTGTTTTAATCTTATCTTAATCTTTTATCTATCTTCTTTCTATCTTTGAATTCAGGCCAGTATCAAGACGTCTCCGTTTTCTGCTCTTTACGGACGTCCTTGTAGATCTCCTTCTTGTTGGATTGAATCCGGTAATCGTTTGGTTCTTGGTCCTGAGATGGGTTTAGAGGCTTATGAGAGAGTTGAGGAGATTAGAAGGAAGATGAGGGTTGCTCAGGATAGGCAGAAGAAGTATGCTGATAGGCGTAGGTGGAATTTAGAGTTTGCTGTTGGTGATTTGGTTTTCCTTAAGGTCTCTCCCTTAAGGAATGTTATTCGATTTGGTCGTAGAGGGAAGCTTTCTCCTAGATTTGTTGGTCCTTTCCGCATTGTGGAAAGAATTAGTTCTTTGGCTTATCGTCTGGATTTGCCCGAGAAGTTCTCTGGAGTGCATAATGTATTCCACGTTTCTCATCTTCATCGCTATCTGCATGATCCATCACTTATTGTTCAGCCTTCTGCTCTTGATGGTTTGGATATTGAGCCTAATCTGACTATTGAGAGGAAGCCACTTCGTATTGTCGACAGAGGTACGAAGCAGCTAAGAAGGAAATCTGTTAGTCTAGTCAAAGTACAGTGGAGTACTGATGATCGTGATTGTACTTGGGAGACAGAGGAGAGCATTCGTGCTTCGAATCCAGAATTGTTTATTCCAGGTACTATTTTGTTTTTCTATCTTGTTTTCCTTATTTTCTTTATTTCCGTTCTTTTCAAGGACGAAAAGGTTTGAGTGGGGGAGAGTGTAACAGCCCAATATTTTGAAATTTATTTTTATTTAAATTTATTTCATTTGAAAATATTTTTATAGTGAAGTAGAAATTTTTCTAGAATTAATGGTATTTTGTTGTAATTTTTATGTTCTGTTTCCTATTTTTAAACAATTTCTTTAGTTCTTTTGCTGTTTTCTCTGAATTTAATTATTTATTTCACTTTGGAAATGTTTTAAAAATCATTTTATTTCAAATTTTGTTTTAGAATATTTTAAAATGAAGTAAATAATTTTACAAAGTCAATGGTGATTTATTTGTAATTTCTAGACACTGTTTTCAATTTTTAAGTAATTTCTGTAATTCTTTTTCCATTTTCTTTAAAAATAAATATTTAATTTTATTTTATATTACTTTGTTTCAGTTTTAAAGTCAGTTTCTGAGTTTATTTCGTTTATATAAAATTAAAAAGAAAAAGAAATATGAAGAGTTTAAAATGCTTTAGAAACTGAAGTCTTTTCAACTCCAAAACTCTTCATTTCCATAACTCTTCGTTTACACTCCTTTTGGCCGTGCATTTTTTTTCATTTGCTGTGTATTCCCTTCAAAATTCACGTGAGAAACTCCTTCTCCATTTCATTTTGCAAGGCTTGGGAAAGATTTGGGTAATGGCTACACTTTTTTCTTCCTTTCTTCTTATTTTCTATGAAATTTTGCCTTGTTCTTCTTGTTTTTGGATCGGCCTCTCCTCCATATCCACGGCCACAAACTCCTACACCTCTTCCCTGCCATCATCAACAGCTACTCCTCTAGTTTTGACCAAGGCCGAGCCACCATGATGCCAAAAATCCACAACAATTGCAACACAAGCCATAAAAAACATGTTGTTTGACCACTATTTGCTTCACCACTCCACTTTCCACCACCACCTTAGGCCGCCTCCACCACCTCTGGCCAGACCACCACACACCTTTCCTCCCACTGACCTGACCCATACCCCTCTGACCTGACCAAACAACCCCATGGACGAACCCAATATTGAACAAAAATCACACTATTTTGCCTTAAACCCTTCACCTTCTCACTATGTAACTTCCCCTCCATGTTTCACCACTTTGGCCGTGCATTCACATGACCAAAGCTGAGCCAAAACTTGTTCAAACTAGATCCAAACAACATCCCTAGGCTGAAAAAATATATAGGAAGCAAGGCAAAAGATTTGGCATTCATATCTCTTTTCATTTAAAAGTTATTCCATTTCTAGTGTATTGAAATTATGGTTTGTTTTGATTTTTGTTTTGGGTTGTAACACAAGAGTTGTAGCATTGGATCTCGCTCTCCACTCAAATCCGTAGTCTTGTCTTTGTGCTCTTGATTTCGTTGTGTCAGTTGTATTGCAATCTCCAGCATTTAAAGGTGAGTAAATCTCACACGACTATTTATACTTATATAATTGTGAAGCGATCACAACTGAATGTGTAGAATTAAAAATGATGTTATAATTGCCTGTGATTATTTTTATATGATGTTAAACCTGTTAAATTACATGTCATATCACCTGTTATTGTTATATGTTGCCGACTGTTCATTTTTATCAGTTTATCACACTGCAAGTTCCCTGTAGATTAGGTTTGTTAGTCCACGAGTTGATGGTTTTGATGACAACAACCTTAGAATAAGATTATAAAATATAAATACTAACATTATAGTTTAGATATATGTATATGCAGGATTTAACCATGCAGGTACCAAGAATGAAGACTGTACAGTATAAAGATTCAAGATATCAAGGTTGAAGGCTCATGAGTATCAAGATTATCAAGAGTTCAAGATTTCAAGATAAGTATTGAGTCTAGAATTTTGTTAAAACTTCACAATAGCACTAAAATCTTCACTCCATTTTTCTTTTGGGATGGAACCCATTTCTACCTTTTTAGTGGCTTACAAACCCACGACAAGTAGCTTACAAACCTACGACAAGTGGCTTACAAACCCACAAACATCCTAGTTTTGTACAAGTTCTCGAGTCCTGTTATAATGAGATATTCTGCAGGAAGAAGCTTGCAAAACTACTTCAAAATGTTTTTCAAAAAAACTTCGGAATGATTTTCAAAATTGCTTTTCAAAATGTTTTAGCCTTAAAAATTATCTTTTCAAATGATTTTCAAAAAGATGTTTTAGCTTTAAATATTCTTGTTTTTAAACTTTGTTTGTTTTAAACTATCTTTTAATTATAATATATTTATACTTAGATTTAAATATAAAATTATAGTAAAATTATATATATATATATTGTTCTCTATATTTATCCATGTATTTTATCTATAGTCAAGTATATTTATAAAGTTTAAAATAGTTTTAATATAAGATAAAGGTTATTTTCAAAGAAAAACAAAACATCAAAATTTCCTTTGGGATGTCGACATGTCCTAGTACCCCATGTCGACATAGTGTCAGTTAGTTTCAAAATTTGTATTTCAAAGGAAGTGTTTATTCGCCATAACCTTTCACGAATGGACATGACTGTTGTTCTTCTATAAATAGGGGTTAGTTTCAATGAATTTAACATCAGTTTATCTGGTTTTTCACTTCTCTTCTTCTTCCACATTTTCTTATTCAAAATCCTATCATCACTCTGTCGAAATCAACCTTGAATCTAACTAGATTATCTTTGGTTTGATTCTCTATCACTATTTGAACAAGATCCAAGTGCTATTCAGAGTTATAGGCTTCTTTGTAATCTATCTAGTGAGAAAAGGTGTGATTGTAGCCTTGGAAATCAATCAAGCGAGAAAATGTGTGATTGTAGCCTTGGAAATCAATTGGGTGAACTTGTTGCCCCGGAAATCAAGTATTTCTACCCAGAGGATTGTGATTCTGGAGGGTGTACCTCGTAGCCTTGAAACCGAGGGTTGTAATTGTTTAATTGCTTTTGAAAGGAAATCCGTAGTTAGTTGTGCAGGACTGGATGTACGATAACCCCGAACCAGTATAAAATCCGGTATGTTCTTTCCTTTACTGCATTTACTTTATTTCTACATCTGTGTTTGTTTCTGTGATTATATCTGTGTCTGAATATTGCATACATTTGTGTTCAAATTAACATAAACTCAAAAAGATTTAGTAATTTCTTAAAAACACTATTCACCCCCCCTCTAGTGTTATTCCTAGCCTTAAGATCCGTAATCTGCATTCCTCTCATTTGGTATCAGAGCAAGGTTTTCAAAAGTTTCATAATCTGAATTTTGAAAAGTTTTCAAAATGGCTACCAACACTGGTACTGTTATTAACACTAGTATCCCTGTCACTAGTTCATTTGTAGAAGGTCAGTCTACTGCCAGACCACCACTTTTTAATGGCAGTAACTATGTATATTGGGCATGTAGGATGAAAATATACTTACAATCTATAGGATTAGATACTTGGAATATCACACAAACTGAATATTCTGAACCCACAACTAATTTTGCACAGTGGACCACTGAGCAAAAGACTGTTGCACAAAATAATTCTAAAGTAATGAATATTCTGTTTTGTTCACTTGATAGAAATGAATTTAATAGAGTGTCAGTTTGTAAGTCTGCATATGAAATCTGGAAAACTTTGCAAGTGACTCACAAAGGAACAAGCAAAGTTAAACAGACCAAAATTTCCATGCTCACAAATCAGTTTCAGTTATTTAAAATGAATACTAATGAGTCTATTTCAGATATGTATAGTCGATTTTAGGATATTGTGCATTCTTTAATATCCTTGGGAAAGGAATTTTCGGAAGAAGATCAAGTCAGAAAAATTTTAAATTCTCTCACTCCAGAATGGGATCAAAAGACACTTGCAATTGAAGAGGCAAATGACATCAGTACTTTAAAGATAGAAGAATTGATTGGAAATCTAATGTCGTTTGAAGTCCAAATGATCGGGAGAAGAGAAAGCAAAGCATCTGAAAAGAAATCAATGGCATTCAATGCATTAACCGACGGATCAGACTCAAACAGTGATAATGATGAAGAGATAGCATTTATGACCAGGAATTTTCGGAAATTCCTGAAATACAGAAAGATGAATAATCTCAAGAGAAACAACTATAAGAATTCTGGAAATCAGAATGCAGTGCCAAACAATGTCAAATGTTTCAACTGTGATGAACTAGGCCATATCAAAAGAGACTGTCTGTATCCAGAAAGGCAGAATCCTCCTATAAACAATGAATCAGTAAAGAAACGGAAGCGTGCATTTACTGCTACTCTAGATGACTCAGACACATCCTCAAGCGATGATGATCAGATAACAGATAACTCAAATTTGTGTTTCACGGCAGTTCACGACTTCAACAAATTCAAGGAAACGGACTCAGAAAAAGGTACACATTTACAATACAATTGATTGAAATTGCATGCTTAGAATTAGATGATTGATTGCTTCATTGATTGATTTTGAATTAGTGTGTTGATTTATTTTAAATTTTTTATTTTATTTTATTATTATTATAATTTTATTATTATTTTATTATTTTTATTTTTATTATTTTTTAATAATATAATAATATTTTCTGGAATATACTATAATTCTAATAATATTCCAGATATATATATATATAGACATTAAAATAATAAGTATATATATTAGAATACTTAGGAAAAATAAATTATAGAAATTCACACGCACATGTCGACATGGTCCCTACCATGATGTCGACATAGGTACAAATTTTGAAATTCAAAATTTGAATTCAAATGCTTGAATTTCCCTCCACCTTTTCACTTCATTCAATACTCTGAAAAGGCATCTTTTAACCAGAGAACATGTCTTTCAAAAATCTATTTAGTCACTATCTTTTATCACAACTTTTCACTTTTATTTTCAAATTCAAACTCTCTCTTCAAAACTTCAAGCTCTCTACTCTCTACTTTAATGGCTTCTTCAAGCAACCCCTCCACCATGAGACTTTCCAGAAACTTGAAAGAGCAACTCCTCAATAATCCGTAGGCCATAAAAGCATACATCAATTATGCTAACTATGGAAAAGTCCATCCCGGAAAGTTTGCTATTTTTCAAGATTTTGCTTCTTATGAAATTGATACTCTTTTTGCAAACAATCAAATTCTTAGTCTTGTTGATTCTTCTCAAAATGATTTTGTTTGTTACCCAAATCTTGTTAAAATTTTCTATGCAAATCTCAATCGAGAATTTTATGAAGGAAATGATAATGAAATTTGGAGTAGTGTCAAAGGCACTAAAATTGTTTTGAATTGTGATCTTTTGGATACCATTCTTAATTGCAAAAGCACGGGAATGGATCTTTCTAGTTTTCAAATCGATGAACATGATCGTGAGACATTTCATCATATTTTTAAAGGAGATGAAAACTTTGAATTGAAAAACCGAAACTTTCGTCCTAAAGCAAGAATTGTCAATCTTCTTTTACAACATACTTTGACCCCAAGATCAGGAAATTTTAACGATCCTACTTCAAAAGTGTGCAAAGCACTTTTTGCTATTTTCGAAAATTATGATATCACTTGGGCGTAAGTTATTTTGGATGAACTTCGTCCTAAAAATTTTGAAATGGGAGAAAACACTTTATATCATGGAATTTACCTTACTCGGATTTTCAACTATTTTGGAGTAAATTTCAAAGGAGAAGAATTTATTTCAAGAAAAGTTTTTAATATCTCAAACATTTCTCTCATGAAAATCCCATATGTTTTTCAACCTTATGAAACTCTTGCCGAAAAGGAAGAGCGCTTGGCTCATGAAGAAATGGAAGAGGAAGAAGAAGAAGAAAGGGATGAAATGGAAATAGAAGAAGAAGAAGAAGGTGAAACATCCCTAGAAAGTAATGAATATCCCTCCAATCCTACCAACACAACCCTTCTCAAAAACCAAAAGATTATTGTTGAGAATCAACGGGTTCTTAAAAGATCCATTAGTAAGAAGTTGGACAAAATATCATCCAAGATGAACAAGTTTTTCTCCAAAGTCAGCAAGAAACTTGGATTATCTTCATCTTCATCATCCTCTAACTAGTTCTATATTTTCATATCACGTCGAATTAGTTTAAGTTTGTTTTAATTTGAGTGTTTATGTAGTTCTTTATGATTAATCATTGTATCACTCTTCTATGCAATGAAATTGAATTTCCTTTCTTTTATCTAGCTTATCTTTTCTCTTGAATAAATGTTAGTATATAAATATATATATACACAATTATTCACAAAATCAAAATGGTCATCAAATTTAAATACTTCATGTCGACATCCCCCCTTGACCATGTCGACATGTACTGGTCAGAAATGACACTTCATTTTTGAATTTGAAATTTGAATAACTACCATATGTCTATTCATTTCAAATGAATTTCTACACCTATAAATACCCATTTCTTCCAGAATTCTTCTCACAATTTCAAAAATGGCTAATCCAATTCATAACTTATCCGAGAATCTTGAAGAAACTCTTAATTCATTCAAGAATATTCTCTCGTTCATTCTTCGTAACCAGCGACACTTAGAATTGAGTCAAATGCAGATGATCAAGGAACAAGAAAGGAATTTCGAGGCAATTCGATGGATGATTTCTTCCTTGCACACGGATGATAACGAAGCACATCCTTCTGTCTCTCTCACAAATGACAATGGAAATTGGGATGCCATCAAAGCAGACCCTATTTTCGGAGAAGAAGGATGGGTGGAAGTTCCACGTAATGTTTAACTTGTTTGCCATATTAATTTGTTTGAATTGATTGCTTTGATTGAAATTGGTTGTTTTGATTGATTTGATTTATAATTGGTGTGGTTTGATGATTGTATAAATATACATTGATATATTTATAATCGTTGATTGAATATCATGTCTATAATTATAGTTATTTCTTAATATACTATATTATATAGTTTATTAATGCAGGTACTTCAGTACAAGAATGAGGGGGAGTTGTATAGTTTAGAGTTAGTTTGTTTTTGTTGATGACAAAGGGGGAGAAATATAAAATAGGGTAGTTAGGCATAGATTAAGGGGGAGTTATCAGTTTTAGGGGGAGTTATTAGGATAGAAGTAATATTTTATAAACAAAGGTTGTCATCATCAAAAAGGGGGAGATTGTTAGTCCATGAGTTGATGGTTTTGATGACAACAACCTTAGAATAAGATTATAAAATATAAATACTAACATTATAGTTTAGATATATATATATATATATATGCAGGATTTAACCATGCAGGTACCAAGAATGAAGACTGTACAGTATAGAGATTCAAGATATCAAGATTGAAGACTCATGAGTATCAAGATTATCAAGAGTTCAAGATTTCAACATAAGTATTGAGTCTAGAATTTTGTTAAAACTTCACAATAGCACTGAAATCTTCACTCCATTTTTCTTTTGGAATGGAACCCATTTCTACCTTTTTAGTGGCTTACAAACCCACGACAAGTAGCTTACAAACCTACGACAAGTGGCTTACAAACCTACGAACATCCTAGTTTTGTACAAGTTCTCGAGTCCTGATATGATGAGATATTCTGCAGGAAGAAGCTTGCAAAATTACTTCAAAATGTTTTTCAAACCAACTTCGGAATGATTTTTAAAATTGCTTTTCAAAATGTTTTAGCCTTAAAAATTATCTTTTCAAATGATTTTCAAAAAGATGTTTTAGCCTTAAATATTCTTGTTTTTAAAATTCATTTGTTTTAAACTATCTTTTAATTATAATATATTTATACTTAGATTTAAATATAAAATTATAGTAAAATTATATATATATTGTTCTCTATATTTATCTATGTATTTTATCTATAGTCAAGTATATTTGTAAAGTTTAAACCAGCTTTAATATAAGATAAAGGTTATTTTCAAAGAAAAACAAAACATCAAAATTTCCTTTGGGATGTCGACATGCCCTAGTACCCCATGTCGACATAGTGTCAGTTAGTTTCAAAATTTGAACTTCAAAAGAAGTGTCTATTCGCCATAACCTTTCACGAATGGACATGACTGTTGTTCTTCTATAAATAGGGGTTAGTTTCAACGAATTTAACATCAGTTTTTCTGGTTTATCACTTCTCTTCTTCTTCCACATTTTCTTATTCAAAATCCTATCATCACTCTGCCGAAATCAACATTGAATCTAACTAGATTATCTCTGGTTTGATTCTCTATCACTATCTCAACAAGATCCAAGTGCTATTCAGAGTTATAGGCTTCTTTGTAATCTATCTAGCGAGAAAAGGTGTGATTGTAGCCTTGGAAATCAATCAAGCGAGAAAAGGTGTGATTGTAGCCTTGGAAATCAATTGGGTGAACTTGTTGCCCCGGAAACCAAGTATCTCTACCCAGAGAATTGTGATTCTGGAGAGTGTACCTCGTAGCCTTGAAACCGAGGGTTGTAATTGTTGAATTGCTTTTGAAAGGAAATCCGTACTTAGTTGTGCGGGACTGGATGCAGGGTAACCCCGAACCAGTATAAAATCCGGTGTGTTCTTTTCTTTACTGCATTTACTTTATTTCTACATCTGTGGTTGTTTCTGTGATTATATCTGTGTCTGAATATTGCATACATTTGTGTTCAAATTAACATAAACTCAAAAAGATTTAGTAATTTCTTAAAAACACTATTCACCACCCTCTAGTGTTATTGCTAGCCTTAAGATCCATAATCTGCATTCCACTCAAAGTTCACTATGGGTTGAAATGATACATACCCGAACGGGCTTTAGAATAGGGAAAGATCGTTATGGGCTGAAATGATAAGCCTGAGCGACTTTTAATTAATTTTTATTTACTTGGGATTGCGGGTTTGAAATGATAAAACCTGGATTTTCTTGGTAAACTACGGATTGAAATGATATATTATCCGTATCACTTGACTTAGGCTAGAAAATATTATACAGACCCGTGGTTATTCTATATATTTTCTTGAAATTTTTAAGTATTTTAAAATGTAAAAATTTGATAAATTGATTTAAATTGAATTTTTAAAAGATTTATTAAAATGGAAATGTTTTTCTATGTGTTAAATGTAAAATAAATGGATAGAAAATGGTGATTTTAAAGTGTAACTTAAATTGGAAATTTGACTGATTTTTAAAATGGAAATTTAAGTTAATTAAATTAAAAATGAAAATTAAGTTTTAAATGGTGAAAAATGGAGATTTAAATTTAAGTGTTGAAATAAATTGTTTAAAAATGGAAATGGGAATTGACACACTTGAATTAAATAAGTGAACTTTGGAAATTTTGATTTTTATTTGTAAAATTTTTCTTTATAAAAATCATAAGTTAAAGAATTTAAATGAACAATTTTAATGTGGAAATATATGATTTTTATAAGTTTAAATGATTTAAATTGAAGTTTATTTATGGCTGGAATTGTATTTAAAATTTGGAAATTCAATTAATAGCACTTCAGAAATGCTATCATTTCTGGAAATGAACTAATTCTGAACTAAGTAGAATTTGCAGCACTTGGTAAGTGCTGTGGTTGCATAAATGAACTTAAAGACTAAAATGAACTAAGGCTATGACAGCACTTGGTAAGTGCTGTAGTGGCAGGAACTAAATTTAAAACTGAAACTAATGAAGGGGCTATTGTAGCACTTGTTAAGTGCTGTAGTAGGCTGAAATATGATTTTTGTATATAACTGAACTTTTACAGCAGTTTTGAAACGCTGTCTTTGTTGAATTGAATTAAACCTTTAATTTGAACCCAGAACTATTAACAGCAGTTCTGTAAATGCTGTCTTTTCTGAATTGAACTATTTTTCCTTTAAAACTGAACTATTACAGCAATTTATAAATGCTGTCTTTGCTGAATTGAATTGTTTTCAAATATAACTTACCGCAGTACTTTTTAAATGCTGTGAAAGCTGGAATTTTAATGTTTTAATGTTTATAAGTGAATAAATGAACTTAGAAAAGGCTAAATTTTTGGGAATTGAATATTTGATATAAAGGTATAATGACTTTACTTTTAAATGGTTTAAATGAAGTATTTTGATTTGAAATATAAACTGTTTTAAATTTATAACCACGAGTTATAATAACGATTGGTTGTTAAAGAGACCCGGATCGGATATGGACATACTCTCTGTCGATACCAAAAACCACTTTGACAACTGTGCACGCGGTGGAGTTTCCAGAATGAAGTAGGATGGTGGCGACGATCCTAATGTATATACGTGGACCCAACTCCCGTGAGTTGGCACAAGGTGGCTAAAACAGAAGCGATCTCGGACCAGTGAGGTAGCACCTCTTATCGGACGCACTTCTTCGATACCATTCTATTACTTTGTGATTGTTTGGGTGCACCCCTTGATTTGGGAGTGTTGTCCGAGGTGGAGCGTTAGTGGCTGCTATGCATTTCCATCAGTCCGTGTGCGTAATTGGTATATCTACCCTGGCATTTCCTTGTGTGCCATTTCACCTACCATATCAAGCTTTACTACGAGTTATGATTTCTCCCGTAGCCTGTGGAGTATCGAGGGTAGCCCCTATTTTGGGAGTATGCTAATATTGGATAGACTACTGGGATTATTACGTGTTAAGGGGAATATTGGGTCACTCCTTAATGCTATTTAAAAGTATGTTTATTGTTTCCTGGAGATTTGACCAGGCAACTAGTGCTCGGCATCAGGTAGCACCCGGCAACAAGAAAGTGTCCGGCATCCAGGAGTGATCGGCGAAGCACTTGGCATCCAGGAGTGGTCGGCGAAGCACTTGGCATCCAGGAGTGTTCGGCGAAGCACTTGGCATCCAGGAGTGGTCGGCGAAGCACTTGGCATCCAGGAGTGTTCGGCGAAGCGCACGGCATCCAGTGGGACTCGGCATCCATAGCGTTCGGCATCCGTAATGCTCGGCGACCAGGAGACTCGGCGTCAAGTAGTGTTCGGCGTCAACTGGCACTCGGCGACAACCAATGCTCAGCTCTCTAGCGTTCGACATCATTAGAACTCGGTGATAGGAGAACTCGGCAACAAGAGCGTTCGACATTCCTTGGTACTCGGCGTAGTACTCGGCAACAGGAGTACTCGGCACTCCTTGGTACTCGGCGTAGTACTCGGCAACAGGAGTACTCGGCACTCCAAGGTACTCGGCGTAGTACTCGGCAACGAGAGTACTTGGCATCCAGAAGACATTCGGTATGCACAACTACTCAAGGTGACAATGTCGTTCGGCCAGCGTGCACTTTTCGTTCAAGAGCTTCGGATAGAGACACGTTCGGCCTCAACTGACAATCATCCTGCACTTCCCACGCATCCAGCGTATCGTTCGGCATAGAAGGACTATTCGGCATCAGAGTGTTCGGCATACCAGGATCGGCATGCAGCAACCACTGTACTGGGGCTAGAGTGTTCGGCCATCCAGCCCATTTGGGAAGTCCAGCCCATATTTGCCTATAAATAGAGGGGCAGGGTCACAGTGAAAGGGATCCTTTTTTGGGGAGAGAACACTGGGGAGACTCTGCCATTTTCGAGACTCATCTTCTCTACTTAAACAACTTCATGCAAGCATTTGATTCACGAATTGTATTTGTAATCAACTATAAAGAAGATCAATAAAGTTTAACCTCAAAGTGGACGTAGGCAATTACACTGAACCACTATAAATTTGGTGTTCTTACTTTCTGCAGTTAGATTAGCATCGTCTTCTCTGTTTAATTTACTTTCATCACTTATATCTCTACACAATCTTTCTCTACGAAGTTAGTGACCAATTTTGGCGCTAACACTTTGGTGCTTTCATTGAGAGCTGAATTCTCAGACCTCAAGGATCTGCTTTGAAGCTACTGGATTGAACAAATCCCCCAAAGAAGATCCGACTCACTAATAGGACATCCGTTGATTCTACTCAGAGTTCATACCGATAACTCTACAATGGCAAGACCACGTACCAGGTCAGCTTCTCATAATGCGGATGCCCACGAAACTGCTAGTGTGCAACAAGCAGGACCTAGCAATCGACCAGCGATTCCGAGTGCAGGAATTGCCGCTCAAGAACAGACTCCAGTTGTCACCAGAATAGAGTTCAATGACTTGATGAGAGAACTCAGGGAAAGCAGGAGACAACTAGGAGAGCAGATGCAAGCTAACGCCAACCTGATGGCACAACTCACTCAACAGCAGCAACAGAATGCTGGGGGCAATCCCGCTCCTTACTCTTCATCTGACAGCTCAACTTCCTCTGATGAACCTCCCAGGCGCAGACGCCGCAAGACTGACGCTGCACGAGCAGAAGCTGCTGTTCAAACAACTGGAGACCGTGACCAAGCAAGAGCTGGAAACTTCAGGACCGGGGTACAGACGGAGGATAGAGGCCCGGATCATCAAAATGCTAACGATGTCGAACCTCAAGACGCACGATTGGCAGACCGCCAGGAGAGGAGGCATCAGCATGGACAGACGTGCAGAACAGACACTAACCTTCTGCCTTCCATACAGACACCAGATCTGACAGCCATGATCAGGCAGTTGATGAAGGAAAATCAGGGGTTATCGAATGATGATTGGGGAGTGTCAAGAAGTCATACTCCGTTCACGGATGTTATGTTGCAAGCAGCGTACCCCAGGAAGTTTAGTATGCCTACTATCCCTGCGTATGAAGGGAGGACTGACCCCAGACAGCATGTCATGAGGTACGAATGGATGATGGATTCAACTAGAGAGAATGATGCCACCAAGTGTAGGTGCTTTCCGATTACTCTATCTGGGATCGCTACTATATGGTTCACCCGACTTCCTCCGCGATCCGTATCAAATTTCGAGGAGTTGGCAAAGAAGTTTATTGATCAGTTCAGGATACACACTACGCGCCCAAAGGACGTGATGTCTCTGTCGAGTGTAATCCAAAATCCCGGGGAGTCGTTGAAGGAATATTTACAAAGATTCCACGTAGCAGCAACTGAAGTCAGTAATCCCAATGACCATGCAATTCTGATGGCTGTAATGAGAGGTGTGGATCCAGACTCTGAGTTTGGGGACTGGCTGGCAGGAAAACCTCCGGCTACACTAGAGCGTTTCTACTCAAAGGCACACCAGTTCATAAGAAGAGAGGAAGCTAGGTGGGTACGACGAGATAAGGCGCCAGGACCTATCCAAGAGTCAATAAAGAGCAACGTTGCTATGAAGCAGTCTGGAGACAGCTCGGGAAAGGTCCAAGTCAATGTCCAGAACAAGCCTGGGCAACCCAAGGAGTCCGGCGGAAGGAGTCAAGGGAAAAAGAGAGAAGCGGGGAAATGGAAGTCGAGAATCCCAAGCTACAGCGAGTATACTCCGCTGAACACACCGCTTGAGAACATTTACTTATCCACCTGCAATACATTTCAATACAGAAAGCCACGTCCGAAAGAATCAACCGAGGAACAGAAGCGGACCGGGAAATATTGTCGCTTCCATGAGACTTATGGGCACAATACGGAGGAGTGCAGACACCTACACGACGCTATTGAAAAGTTGATCAGGCAGAAGAAATTGCAAGAATTTGTGAAGGATCCACAAGAAGGAGGACAGGGAACGTCCAACCCAGGTCGTGCACCAGCTCCGCGTCATCCCGAGGAGCCTGCCCGA
The DNA here is from genome assembly GCA_030737815.1 of Allium fistulosum. Taxonomy (NCBI): domain Eukaryota; kingdom Viridiplantae; phylum Streptophyta; class Magnoliopsida; order Asparagales; family Amaryllidaceae; genus Allium; species Allium fistulosum. The sequence continues at coordinate 167,858,380 of CM060904.1, read as the reverse complement.
ACCGTAGGTAGACTAGTCATAAATACAATTATCGGCGGACCTCACCCCGCAGATAAGAATTTGCAAGAGATGGAGCGATATGCAAGTTCCCTGAAGCATGCCGATTTTGAGTGTTGTTCGAACATGGAGGACGGGGCCCCTGCTAAGCAGCAGCGCATAATGACAGACGATATTGTGTTCAGAAGTAGAGACGCTGATCAGATAGAGGCTCCGACCATCGATCCCATGGTCATATCTGCAACGATCGGACCAGCATATGTAAAAAGAATTCTGATTGATTGCGGGAGCTCAGTCAACATCATCTTCAAGAAGGCTTATGACCAAATGAAACTGGAAACAAAAGACCTGAAACCGTCCAAGGCTCGTATACACGGCTTTAACGGCGCGGCAACCGACGCCGTGGGGTACGTTGAGTTACCAGTTGAACTAGGACAAGGCGAGCATCGGAGGGTGCGGATTCTACCCTTCGTAGTTTTGGATGTGGATTCTCCATATAACGTTTTCTTGGGCCGGCCGGCCCTGGCTGAGTTTAGGGCAGCGTTAGCCCCTTGGTGTTTAACTTTGAAGTTCCCGACTGACAAAGGAGTAGGTATTGTTCATGGCGATCAAGCAGCTGGTCGTTCCTGTTATGTGGCTGAGCTCCGAGAAGCCCATCGGAGGGAGAAGGGAAAGGTTGCGGACAATCCCGTCCGCATCCTTAATGCGGATAATTGACAAGTAGTGCCCGAGCCCTGGCTCGGGCATAGTTCTCGGATCTTCGGAAATATAGATCCGAGAGACGACGATGAGAAACCCAGGGAAGAGAAGGCGGCACCGGCTGAATTAACAATTGACATCTCAGTTAGCTGTGACGACCCTTCGCGAATTCTGAAAATCGGATCACAGCTTGGTCCCGCGATGACTGAAGACCTTAGCGACTTCCTCCGGGCGAATCTTGATGTTTTCGCCTGGACGCATTCTGATACGTGTGGGATTTCTCCCGCCATCACGAGTCATATGTTGAACATAGACCCGAAATACGTCCCAGTTAAACAAAAAAGGAGAGGAATGGATCCGGAGAGATCCGCCGCTCTTGGAGAGGAGGTGGACAAACTCAAAGCAAATGGGTTCGTCCGCGATGCCCTTTACCCTGAATGGGTATCCAACCCCATGCTCGTAAAAAAGGCGAATGGGAAATGGAGGACTTGCGTAGATTATTCCGACTTGAACAAAGCGTGCCCTAAGGACAGTTTCCCGTTGCCTAGGATTGATCAGTTGGTCGACTCCACCACAGGACACGAGCTGCTGTCATTCATGGACGCGTACTCAGGGTACAACCAAATCCCGATGCATATTCCGGACCAAGAACACACCAGCTTCGTTTCAAATGTCGGACTGTATTGCTATGTAGTGATGCCCTTTGGATTGAAGAATGCAGGAGCAACTTACCAGCGTTTAGTGAATCGAATGTTCAAGGACCAGCTGGGTAGAACGATGGAAGTCTATGTGGATGACATGCTCGTGAAGTCACGATGGTCAAACGACCACATTCGAGACTTGGCTGAAATGTTCGACATACTCAGGTTTTATGGGATGAAGATCAACCCTTTGAAGTGTTCCTTCGGCGTTGCATCAGGGAAGTTTTTGGGGTTCATCGTCAATGCTAGGGGAATCGAAGCCAACCCAGAAAAGATCCAAGCTATTCGAGATGTGCAAGCGCCCAGGACCATAAAGCAAGTACAGAGCTTGAACGGAAAAGTAGCTGCGCTAAGTCGATTTATATCCAGGGCAACTGACAAGTGCATCACATTCTTCGATATAATAAAGAAAGGGAAGAGAAATTTTGAATGGACGTCTAGTTGTGAGGAAGTATTCCGGACCACCAATGCTATCAAAACCAGTTGACCACGAAATGTTGTATGTATACTTGGCTGTATCCCCACATGCGATAAGTGCGGCTTTGGTTCGTGAGGAGGATCGAGTCCAGAAGCCGGTGTATTATGTTAGCAAGCGTATAACAGGGGCAGAGAGGAATTACCCTAAAATCGAGAAATTGGCTTATTGCTTGGTGATTGCATCACGTAAGCTGCGCCCATACTTTCAAGCACATTCAATCGGTGTTTATACCGATCAACCCCTGAGGCAGGTACTCCAACGGCCGGAAACTTCTGGAAGATTGCTAAGATGGAACATCGAGTTGAGCCAGTTCGATGTCGCATACTTACCGCGGAGAGCCATCCGAGGGCAAGCATTAGCAGATTTCATCGTCGAGTTTACCATACCCATCAAACCGGATGACCACGACATCATTCCCCCCGTTCGATGGAAATTATACACTGACGGTGCATCAAACGACCGTTGCTCCGGCGCGGGCGTAGTTCTTATAACTCCGGAAAACCGATCAATCTGTTATGCCTTGAAGCTCGATTTCCCGGCTACAAATAACGAAGCCGAATATGAAGCACTGATCGCTGGCTTGAAGCTCATCAGGGAACTCGGGATCGAATCAGTCGAAATCTTTTGTGACTCACAGCTGGTAGTTTACCAAGTACGGGGAGACTACCAAGCAAAGGGACGAAAGCTCGCTCCGTACCTTGTTCAGGTCCAAGAGCTACTATCAAATCTTGAGCGTTATGACATTTCACATATCCCGCGCGAACAGAACAAAGAAGCCGACTTATTGGATAAGTTTGAAAGTACCGGCGATGCGCAGCAAATGGGATTGTATCCCGTCGAAGTCTTGCATGCCCCGAGCATAGACGGGATGAAAGTCGATCGCGTGTTGGAAACAGAAATCGAGAAGGAATCGTGGATAACCCCATTCAAACTGTACCTAACGACCGGGGCTTTACCAGAAAAAAGAAGCGAAAGACGGCAGGTCCTTCGAAAGGCCGCGCGATACGTAATGCAGGATGGGTCGATGTACCGAAAAGGATTCTCAGTCCCATTATTGCGATGCATCGCTCATGACGAGACAAAGCGGGTCTTAAGAGAGGTTCACAAAGGGGAATGTGGTGACCATAATGGGGGGCAAACGCTAGCAAAGAAGATCCTCCGCTATGGATATTACTGGCCCACCGTAAACCGGGACGCCGCGGACTACACAAGAAAATGCGACAAGTGTCAAAGATATTCGAAAATCCCGAGGGCTCCATCAACGGAACTCACACAAATGATTAGTCCCTGGCCATTTGCGATCTGGGGAATCGACATAATCGGCTCTTTGCCTATATCCAAAGGTGGCGCGAAATATGCGATAGTTGCAGTCGACTATTTCACAAAATGGGCTGAGGCAGAACCTTTGGCCACAATCACCTCTAAGAAGGTCATTAACTTCGTTGTACGAAACATTATATGCCGCTTTGGCCTTCCACGCACCATCATTACGGACAACGGGACGCAATTTGAAAGCAGAGAGTTCAAAGAGTTCTGTTTAAAGTATGGCATTGAGAAGAAGTTCGCCGCCGTGGCACACCCGAAAGCTAACGGGCAAGTCGAGGCCGTCAACAAAATAACCAAGTCCATACTGAAGAAGCGTCTGGAGAAGGTTGGAGGCAAGTGGGTAGATGAACTCCCGACAGCATTATGGGCGTATAGAACTACCCACAAGTCCGCGACCGGCCACACTCCATTCGCCTTGGCATACGGCTCTGAAGCCGTTATACCCGTGGAACTTGAAGTTCCATCGCACCGAGTGACATACTACGATCCCAAGACGAACCAAAACCTCTTGCTGGAATCACTGGACTACATCGACGAAAAGCGTGAAGAAGCTAAATTAAGGGTGGCAGCGCACAAACATCGAGTCAAGCGTTACTACGACGGCAGAGTCCGCCCAAGAATCTTTGATGTGGGTGATCTCGTTCTGAAACGAGTCTTCCCGGTACCATCACGCATGAATCCCAGCTGGGAAGGTCCGTACGCCATTGAACGGAAGCTTGGAGAAGGAACATTCAAGCTAGCGACCGTTGATGGCACGACACTCCCCCGAGCATGGAACAGTGAACATTTGTGGCACTATTACATTTAGCATGTTTTCCTTCTTGTTTTAGGCACTGTTATTTCCATTCAGTCATAACTTAGTTTCCTTTCAAAAGTTGTAATCGAACAGTTTGGTTGATTTTCATTAATAAAGGCTTGAAGTCGTATTTTCTATGAATCACTAACGTTTCTATATCTCATAATTGGGTGGCAAATTACATTATCCTGTACGACGCACAGACTCGTGCAAACTATTCCAAATCTCCGAATCCCCAGAGCGCGGAGCGGAGTACTCTAAGTCCCCGGAGCGCGGACTAGAGTATAAACGACTTCAAATCTCCGAATCCCCAGAGTGCGGAGCGGAGTACTCTAAGTCCCCAGATAGCGGACTGGAGTATAAACGATTCCAAATCTCCGAATCCCCAGAGCGCGGAGCGGAGTACTCTAAGTCCCCGGAGCGCGGACTAGAGTATAAACGACTTCAAATCTCCGAATCCCCAGAGCGCGGAGTGGAGTACTCTAAGTCCCCGGAGCACGGACTAGAGTATAAACGATTCCAAATCTCCGAATCCCCAGAGCGCGGAGCGGAGTACTCTAAGTCCCCGGAGCGCGGACTAGAGTATAAACGACTTCAAATCTCCGAATCCCCAGAGCGCGGAGTGGAGTACTCTAAGTCCCCGGAGCGCGGACTAGAGTATAAACGATTCCAAATCTCCGAATCCCCAGAGCGCGGAGCGGAGTACTCTAAGTCCCCGGAGCGCGGACTAGAGTATAAACAACTTCAAATCTCCGAATCCCCAGAGCGCGGAGCGGAGTACTCTAAGTCCCCGGAGCGTGGACTAGAGTATAAACGATTCCAAATCTCCGAATCCCCAAAGCGCGTAGCGGAGTACTCTAAGTCCCCGGAGCGCGGACTAGAGTATAAACGACTTCAAATCTCCGAATCCCCAGAGTGCGGAGCGGTGTACTCTAAGTCCCCAGATAGCGGACTGGAGTATAAACGATTCCAAATCTCCCAATCCCCAAAGTGCGGAGCGGAGTACTCTAAGTCCCCAGATAGCGGACTGAAGTATAAACGATTCCAAATCTCCGAATCCCCAGAGTGCGGAGCGGAGTACTCTAAGTCCCCAGAGAGCGGACTAGTGTATAAACGATTTCAAATCTCCGAGTTCCCGGAGCATAGAGTCAACGAAAAGTCCAAGTACTCGAGGAATGTGGTACGAGAAGCACGCCATGTCTAAAAATGTCTGAACAACACGAGAATGGACCGGGAGATAATGCAACTCATGAGAACTCGAGTTATGGCTACAATTAGCCAGCAAATCAAAGAAAGACAAGAGAATCATTCAAACAAAAAAGAAACTAAAAACTTTATTCGATAAGTCCAAAATGGGGTTACATGATCACTCCTACAAAATTCAGACCTGTCTATACAAACTACAAGCTACAGAAGATAAAAGCAATTACAAGACTTAAGCAAGAAGCTCGTTGAACGAGTGTATCGATTATTTCTTTGATTTCTTCTTCTTGTCTTCCTTTGTCTTTTCCGATGACTCCTCTCCCTCACGCTTTTTCTTGGACTTCTTGCTTGCTAAGGAAGCGGAGTCAGGAGTAGGAGACGGAACATCTAGTGGTTTGGACCTGCCCGGGAGGATGATTTTCAAAGGTCTGTTCCGCGGGTCGGTAAGTTCCAGGATTCCAGGTTCAATCTTGACCTCGACCTTTTTCTTCTCCTCTGCGGCGAGGCGGTCCTTCATGCTTGTCTGTGAAGTATGCTCAGAGGCGCCGGTGATTTCAATTTCATCATCCCCTTCGGCAGGAGATGAAGTGTCAAGCTTATCATCATCCAACGCCCCGATCACCTGAGCATCGGGACCAGGGAGTACTCCCGCGTGGACAACATCGCTTGTTTTCCCTGCCTCCTCCTTGGCGTCATCGCTCCTCAGAGTTTGCTCAGCGTCAGAACAACCTGCACGAAAACATAAAGAATGAGCGTTAGAACGAGTAGCCACTGCTGAAAAAAGACGGGATCTTTCAACTTCTAGAGAAAGAAGAATTTCCTACCAGGTTCCGGTTGGCTATCGGTGGCGCGTGGGGTTTCACCCTCCAGGATAGGTGATAGCACATGAGCATCGAGCCTGGGGGCTTTGGGGTCATAACCAACATGCTGCTCGAATGGATCAAGTGTCGGCCGACCGGCCGATTGAGCAGCGGATTGAGCAGTAGTATGAAGAGCAGTAATATTGGCCTCAGACGGGCCAGCTTCATCATTTTTCTCTTTCAGAAGGGGAGAGCCTTTGCTGTAAAGTGCCAATGCTGCGGATAAATCCGATGGCTCATTCCCCCTAAGGAACTCTTTCACCAAGGCCTCCTCATCAACCTCTTCGGAGCCCGACTCGATCTTCCTGATCCTTATCAAAGTTTCCCAGGCCTCAGCTAGGGACTCAAGGTACCCGTCGCCCAAGAATGTTAAGTCGCGATGCATAAGGACGCAGGCTCCATATTCAGCAATCAACGGGTCAAACATGTTTTTGACCTCTTCCCTGCCGGCTTCCGTGGCTGCCTCGAGGCGAGAATCAATCTCCTCCGCAACCTCTCTTTTGCCCTCCTCACGGGCCTCGTCCTTCATTTTCTCAACCCCAGCGAGTTCGTCATCGAGCTTTGTTTTCAGGAGTCGGGTAGCAACGATCTCATCACAGTATCGTTGTGATTCTTCTTGAGCAGCTACCTTATCCTCCTTCTCCTTGGAGAGTAATTCTTTCAGCTCTTTGACTTGGGTGGCGAGCGCGTCCCTTTCCTTTTGGACAGAGTCTTTTTCTAGGGCGAGGGCACCGCTGCGCTGGACTGCTTCATCAAGCTCTTTTTTGTGAGCCGCCTCTAAACGAGTAACTGCCTCAGCAGTATCTTTTGCGCTTTGTTCAGCGGCTTCCAGCTTCGACTTATACGAAGCAAGCTCTTCGTCTTGGAGTTTGATGATTTTCTTATCGCTGCCAGCCTCCAGATTCAGACAATCAATCTCGTGTTGACGCTCAACGGATACTTCCAAGATCTTCTCCACCAAGTGCACAAATGCGTCATGTTGAACATAAACGTCGTTATTGCAGGCAATGGCACTTTGCTTCACATGCCTGGGAATATGATGAATGGCCGGGAGGAACTTCAGACCATCGAAGCAAATTTTTGGAAACTTGGCCTTAAGATCGACCATCTTTTCCACAACAGTTGGGTCCACCGCAGGAGTAGGAGGAGGAGGCTTTGAGAATTCCGCTCTTTTCCATTGCTCTCGAACTTGCCTTGTACTCGATGAACTGGAGTGTTGTTCTCGAGGAGCATCAGATTGATAACCCTTTTGTAAAGACTTCTCTCTATCCGGCTCAATTGGAGGAGGAAGATCGCGGGGCTGGGAAGATTGAGAGTGTGCCTTCTTGCGGTGAGACGACTCGCGAGGACGATTGTCCCTATCTTCATAATCGCCTCTGTCCCTGCGTCTGCCTGAACCAGAATCCCGTCCAGAGTGATGAAATACAGAAGAGCCCTGAAGGCGATCGAGACCGTGAGAACGCCCCATATCACCTGCAAAGAATGGAGATAACAACGAGTTAAGGAAAATTCACGAGATAAGAAAAAAGACTTGAAGTATATTATGGAATGCGCATGTGCGTGTGTGTCCTAGTGTTCCCCCCGACGGACCCGTTCGTTTATCTTTGCTAATCGGAGTGGTGTCTCCTTGGGTCGGGAGTTGAACTCCTGCATTGCCTCTCGCGGGCGAAGAAAATTTGAGAGCTTCAGAATCATCGAACCCGTAATTAAGTAAATCATCGGGAATGGACAGGTTGGACAGACCCCTCAAAGAACTTTCCAGATGCTGTGAGGAAGCCTCTTTCTCAGGCGGGATAGGCGTAACTTTTGAAGTGCCACCAACTTTCTCTTTTTGAACTGTATATTTTAACTTCTTCTTTCCCTTCGAAGGGGAGGATGACGTCTCAATATCCTGAACTTCGATTGCCGGATTCCAAGCAGGACCCACGTTCTCGCCTTGAGTCTCAGGAACATCATCTTCTCTGCGCTCACCTTCTCCGTGCGTATCGGGAGTGCGGCGCGACGACGATCCGGCCTGTTTTTTCACTTTACCGGATGGAGGTTTGGGAATGGTGACACCTTCTGGAAGGCTAATCCGACGACCAGGGGATAGCAAGCTAAACCCCGACAGTGATTCATTTGAAATGATAGTCCGGATGTCTCGATCCTCAGCAGGAAGAGCTCTATTGGCTTCAACAGCCTCAGAATATCCTCGGCCTTTCGGACGCGGGTTGATACCTGAAAAGATGAAATGAAGAGTTAGGAAAAGCATGACTCCGATTAAATACGAATAGTGACTCAGCAGAGAGACTTACTGCCTTCAACCCATCTCCTAGCGAAACCAGAAGGGCAGCGCACATAGAACCATTCCTGTTTGTACAGGGCGAATTTACTACATGCCCCTGTCAAGATCTGGCATTTGTGGTATGGCTCGAGGAACATAAAGGAAGGACTGTCTTTCCGTCTCTTGAACATATAAATGTATCTGATATCACCGGCGGTTGGAGGTCTGGAGAAGACGGCCATGAAAAGTAAGTAAGTCCCATATAGAAATGCATGGCCGTTCGGGTGCAGCTGCGACGGAGCTATGTCTATATACTGCAGTACATCCCGGAGAAATAAATTGAATGGAGGCACGCTGCCCATCCAACACATGAACTTGTTGCAGGTAGTGTACCCGACTGGGGGCAGATGAGGACGATCGTGTCTCGAAGGAACTAACACGTCGGCAAAAGGAATCCCATGAATGGAGCATATCCGTCGCAGAGCAGCTTCGTTGATCTTCGAGGCTTGTGAATCGATCGGATTGTCTAGTAGGATGGTTGCCTCCAGAGCATCAGGTGCCAAGTTATGAGCAGGAGAAGTCGACGGATTAGAAGTATCAGCGGCTCCTTGCCTTGATGACGGCCCAGGCCTGTCGGATATGGTGGCAGAGCTAGATTTTCTCGACATCCCCAATAAATAACGAACCTGGCTAAGTGCTTGAGAAAACTATACTTAAAAAACGTTGAACGTTAGAATTAGCAACATGAGTTTTCCCCCCACGTGGTGTGTGAACTAGTGCAAGCAATTGTGTACAAGCGATAAGAATCTAAAGATTTCAAAGATATAAAAATGAGCTTCGAATCGTGGCCTTCGAAGACCGTCATCGCTGACCGTCTCAAAGAGCCCGCCTGGTGGTGATTACAGTTCCAGATTCAGAAAACATATGATTTATAAAGTAACCGGCCTAAGTGTAGTTTGACATTTATACTGTTCGGCATTTGAATGTTCTTCGGCAATTGTATTGTTCATCCTAAGTATAGGTCGGCATGTATGTTTGTTCGACATGCCACAGTGTTCGGCTAAAGGCCTTGTTCGGCTAAGTCTGTGTTCGGCTAAAGGCCTCGTTCGGTTAAGTCATTGTCCAGTTAAACGTCCTGTTCGACATTCAGATTGTTCGGCCTAGGTATAGTGTTCGGCTTTGTTTTGCTCGGTCTAAGTTCTGTTCGGCAATCGTATTGTTCGGCCTCGATACTATTCGACATCTAAGAATGTTCGGCTTGGGTTTTGTTCAGCTGAGTTATTATTCGGCTTTGGTTCGTTCGGCTAAGTTGTTGTTCGGAGTTCTAGCGAGTGTTCGGCCTTAGTTTATTTAGACGAAATACTATTCGGCAGCCTCTATCATTCGGCGCATGACAACATACGCCGAACCATAGCTATGCCATCCAACACCCTTACCACCTCCAACGTTTTCCTTTTCCTTCTTTTTTGACTTTGGTTCGGTGCGATGGAGCTAAAGCCACATGTGTAAACACCTCAAATCCTTCCTCCTCGCCTCGCATTATCATTCGGCAATGAGGGCAACCTACTCGAAAGCTTTTTACATGACAAACTTGACCATCTCATTTGAAACCTATTCGAGTTATACGAGGAGCAGTACCTAGATTGCAGTTAGGAGCTTAGGAAGGAATGTTCAAGTTGTAAATCTGTTCGGCTAGAGAAAATTGCGAATCTTGGAAGAGTGACAGAAATGAAAAGGTAAAGGAGAAGGGACGGGAAGGACCTGGTTATATAGAGGGAGGTAGAAGTTGAAAAGGCTATACCCGGTAGAACCGGTCAATACCAGAGTGTTCGGCATCAAAACGAAGTGTCGTTCGGCACATGAGGGCTGTCCAGCTTCGAACGTATCGTTCGGCGTCCAAACCACGCTCGTCACGCACCTCCGTCATAGGCATTCTCGAGAAGGCATCATCAAGGGAAATTGAACCAGATTCAAAGCGCATCACGTTCGGTCACATGATACACTTTGGGGGCAAGTGTTTCCTGGAGATTTGACCAGGCAACTAGTGCTCGGCATCAGGTAGCACCCGGCAACAAGAAAGTGTCCGGCATCCAGGAGTGATCGGCGAAGCACTTGGCATCCAGGAGTGGTCGGCGAAGCACTTGGCATCCAGGAGTGTTCGGCGAAGCACTTGGCATCCAGGAGTGGTCGGCGAAGCACTTGGCATCCAGGAGTGTTCGGCGAAGCGCACGACATCCAGTGGGACTCGACATCCATAGCGTTCGGCATCCGTAATGCTCGGCGACCAGGAGACTCGGCGTCAAGTAGTGTTCGGCGTCAACTGGCACTCGGCGACAACCAATGCTCAGCTCCCTAGCGTTCGGCATCATTAGAACTCGGTGATAGGAGAACTCGGCAACAAGAGCGTTCGGCATCCCTTGGTACTCGGCGTAGTACTCGGCAACAGGAGTACTCGGCACTCCTTGGTACTCGGCGTAGTACTCGGCAACAGGAGTACTCGGCACTCCAAGGTACTCGGCGTAGTACTCGGCAACGAGAGTACTTGGCATCCAGAAGACATTCAGTATGCACAACTACTCAAGGTGACAATGTCGTTCGGCCAGCGTGCACTTTTCGTTCAAGAGCTTCGGATAGAGACACGTTCGGCCTCAACTGACAATCATCCTGCACTTCCCACGCATCCAGCGTATCGTTCGGCATAGAAGGACTGTTCGGCATCAGAGCGTTCGGCATACCAGGATCAGCATGCAGCAACCATTGTACTGGGGCTAGAGTGTTCGGCCATCCAGCCCATTTGGGAAGTCCAGCCCATATTTGCCTATAAATAGAGGGGCAGGGTCACAGTGAAAGGGATCCTTTTTTGGGGAGAGAACACTGGGGAGACTCTGCCATTTTCGAGACTCATCTTCTCTACTTAAACAACTTCATGCAAGCATTTGATTCACGAATTGTATTTGTAATCAACTATAAAGAAGATCAATAAAGTTTAACCTCAAAGTGGACGTAGGCAATTACGCTGAACCACTATAAATTTGGTGTTCTTACTTTCTGCAGTTAGATTAGCATTGTCTTCTCTGTTTAATTTACTTTCATCACTTATATCTCTACACAATCTTTCTCTACGAGGTTAGTGACCAATTTTGGTGCTAACATTTATTTTATACTAGACATTATTATAATAGCGAATATTACTACATAGTAGATAGTTTAACGGATCCTTAAAGAATAGGCGATCCCAAGCATTCTTTAAGTTACTTGTACCATTTTTACAGTTCACTTGAGTTGGTTTACATTGTATAAGTATGTATGTCCTGACTCGGGTGTTTGTGTTTTATTTACGCTCGGGTCAGCCTGAGTATTCACAACTTTGGATTTCACTTTTCTGGAGCTAGGAATCGCTGGAGTTTCTGCTTATCTAGTTATCTATCTATTTCAGTTTCAGTTGTTCTATTTCAGCATTTGTATTAGAGACTTATGTATTTGGATTTCTACTGTACTTTTTTCAAAACTGTATTTGTTTTTAGACTATGTATTTTGTATTTGTTTTAAGACTCTGTATTGTGGTGGCTTCATGAACCACTATTTATTTTATTTCCGCTGCAAGTTATTCTGATATTTCCATGTCTGTGATTCTGTGAATGATTTTATTTGCTCCAAATTTTATTACAATCTGTTATTTTGCATTATTCAAGTCTGACATGTGTGGATTATTGTCGATTTGAATGGTCCAAAATAGTGGGTCGTTACAAAAATACATGTCCAAATAACATAATAGCAGGATGGTGATTTGTCCTGCTAAGCAGACGTCCAAACAATCCATTAAGTTTAATAATAGCAATTCGATGATTTATTCTGCTAAAAAGATGTCCAAATAATCAATTCAATTAAGTTATAGCGCGAGGATTTATTCCTCTAACAGATGTCAAAGTCTAGTATAACTTATCCATGGCTGTTTGGCAATTTAATGGCATCGACAAGAGATCCCTTGGTTTAAATCAGTTTACATACAAAAGAGAGTTAGCAAAAATAATTGATTGAGTTTAAAATTAAACCTTTATTAAATAATATTATATTCTTTATTAATTACTAATTTAATCATTATTTAATTACTAATTAAATCTTAATTAACTCTAATTAAAATATTGATTATACTTAATTAGTTCCTAACTACAGTCTTAATTAAATCCAATTTGATTAATTAATTTAATCTTCCGTAATTAGTAATTAATTATTAATTAACCTTAATTTAATAATAATTAATTAAATAATTAAACTTAATTATCAATATTATTTCTTAATTACTTTTATCTTATTAATCATTAATTAAACTTCCTTAATTAATTAATTAAAATTAATTAACTTTAATCCATAATTGAACCCTAATTAACAAACTTAATTATAATTAATTAATAATTATCTTAATTAATTAATAAATTAATTATTAACTCTTATTTAATTACCAAATTAATTACCTTTGAACTTAATTAACATTTTGAAAAAGAATTTTCAAAACCATTTAAAAAAGAATCTTTTTTTTAATCTAAACACTAACTTTTCTCGAACTGCATTCATAGTAACTATCACTATAAATGCAACCCGTTAAAGTTAGATTTAGTTCAGATCTAACTCTAAACGTCACTTATAAATTTACTCTTACTTACTTCTCTTTAAAAACTTATATAAAGTTTTTTTTGAAAACTAATTAAAGTTTAACTCTTTTTCTTAACTTTAAAACAATTGAACACTTTTGATCTTTCCAAGTGATCTCCCATCTCTTTTGCATACAAAGGCACCAACTTTCATTACACATAACCAAAAAACTAAGCAAACGCATCCAACATACATAAATCATCACATACATAAGCAAGATGTCAACTTTAACAACAAATCAAACTTTAAGGCTACCTTTAACAAATCTAGTTCAAACCATGACCAATACAACACAAATACAACCAACCAACATGGAACAAATACCAACTAGCAACATATTTCACACATAAACATTTCAAGACATAAAGGTAAAATCTTTTCAAAATATAAAATAGTTTGCTCACCAAAATCAACCAAAATCCTTTCTAACACTAGTACAAAAAGTGCATATTGCTTCGTCTCATTTGAATCGGCTGAAGTAAAAACTGATGCAAATAAAACTATTTGCATCAGTTCTATCTTAATAACCGGTGCAATTGGTACGTGGAAAGCAATAAGTAATAAAAAATCAAATTTGCATCAGTTGTCACCAACAACCGAAGAAAATACATCGATGCAAATAGTTTTAGTCGCATCGGTTTTAAAGTCAACCAATGCAACTACATTAACTTGCATCCCTTACCAACATATATAGTTTTGTTTGGTGGATCCAAAATAATCATTTTCGCATCGGTTCACTAACGAAGGTGATGCAATTTCAAATTATTTAGATTGTCAAGGTCAGATCAAACCACTTTCGTTACATACCTGTTAATTCGCGCCATCCCAATTTTTTCTGCCGCTTATTTTCACATCCGTTTCCCCAAAAAAGTACTTCGCCTGCTTCAAAACAGAAAAAAACCCTAGAAATTGATTTTCACCATTAATTTCAAACGTGATTTCGCGGATTAGATTTGGCCACGGCTTCTCATTATCAAGGTACCAAATCTTCCTTTTTTACGTTACTCGAATTTTATTCCTTTTTAAGTTGGTCGAATTGGATTTCATGAATGAATGGTAGTTTATTGTCAAGGTTTTGGGGGAGGTGAATGAGTGATTGGTTATGAAGGCTGGGTGGTGGTGTTGTTTGGTTGATGTAATGGTGATGGAGTTTAACGTGGAAGGTGATGTCTCAGGTAGTGTTGACTTTGATCCCGCTTAGGGAGGTGGTTGTATTAGAGTTAGTCTAAGGGTTTGATTCCCTATTTTTTTGTTTGAATTTTTTGATCTGAACAATTTAACTTTTCTTTTTTAGTTAGATTCCTAATCAAATGATTATATGATGTCTTGACTTGTTCAAGTTTTTGATATAAAATTGAATACTCAGACGTATATATGTTTGATTTTATTTTTTTGCCTTACTGTAACTCTGATTTCGATCATGATTAGCTCAAATCAAGTTTTGTTTAGTACAATTCATTTTATTAGTTATTCTCTTTATTACGATTATTAGTCTATTATAAATCTTATATATTATTGTATTTTTGTTTTTATTGATCGTTCTCTATATTTTTATCACTTTTGTTTAGTACAATTCATTTCATTTGAAGCAACATAAGTTTGTTTAGTAACATTCATTTTTCACATTTCATAACAAGATTGAGTTGTCATGAGTCTTAGAAGTACAAGAAGTTTCGTTTTCATTAAGCTTATGTTTATTTAACAATAGCTTTTACAATGTAGGCTGTAGTTGTCAGGGTCTTGTGTGAGCTCATTGTAGCGTTATTGCTTTAATTAAAAAAAAACTGATTTTGAAAAATGTGGAAATATTCTTATTTTTACTTTCCTATATTGTTTTTGTAATTGTTTTCAAATGTAATTTTCAGTTTAGTAAATCTAGTTTACAAAATCAATTTTAAAATATACTATTGTTAGCTAGAAATTAAAAAATTGGATTCGGTTATGTATGTCTTATTATGCCAGATACTTTTCTAACCATACTCTCAACAATAATGTCACCTGAGACCATAGAATGATGATGAGTTTGGGGTTATTTATAGGGTTTGATTCCCTAGTTTTTTTTTGAATTTTTCGATCTGAACATTTTAACTTTTCTTTTTTAGTTAGATTTCTAATCAAATGTTTATATAATGTCTTGACTTGTTCAATTTATCGATATATAATTGAATACTCAGACGTATATATATTTGATTTTATTTTTTGCTTTGTTGTAACTCTGATTTCAATCATAATTAGTTCAAATTAGGTTTCATTTAATTTTCTAAATAATGAGATTCTTGAAATAGTTTTACTCAGTTGGATTTCATACGGTTAAGTTTCTGGTTGATGATTTTGATCCTCACTTCACTAATTCATAGTGTACATTTAAGATTGGTTAAGTTACTTAGCATACTAATTCACATTCATTCGCTGTTATATGTTCGAACACTCTTATATGTATTTGATTATATGAGTATATGATATTGTAATTACTTGTACCAGATTGAGTTTGATACTCTTTAATGCCTTTTATTTGAGCTTCACCAAGATTTTATATTCTCAGATATTGAATAATGCATTCATAAATTTAATGCATATATTCATTCACTATTTCATTCAATATCTCATTCACTTGTTGTATATTTTTTTTTTTGAAAATGGGTAAGAAATTTATTAAGGCATGAAAGCCCATATCAAGACCCAAAAGCAGGCCAGAGATTATCTACATAGCAAGAGTTATACGACAATCCGACATAACTCACATACTTTCCAAAAAGAAAGCCACAGACAGAAAGTAAAAAAAAGTAAAAAAACGAAACACTTCTTCCTCCTTAATCATGGCGGCCGGTCATGAACAAGGTAACTCGTACTTGGGATTTCTACCGATGAATAGCTCAGATCCCCTGCTCCAGTATGCTCTTCGTCTCTTCCCTGTGAGGTAAGACCCCAACTTTTGCATCTTCTCTGAACCATTCGCATGTCAGTAATCGCGAGTTTACTGACCTCTTCATGTTTCCTTTGTTTGTTTTGAAATACTCTGCGATTCCTCTCCTTCCACAAACTCCAAATCGTGACAGTGATAGCAATTCCGCCCAATTTGGCTTCCATGTTTTCGCCTCTCCTATTATGAGCCAGGTAATTAATCGCATCAGTTAGCAGGTGAGTCTGTATTGTTGAGTTGATAGCTTTTGTACATAAATTCCACACTTTTTCCGAGAAATTGCAGGAAAAAAAATAGATGTTCATGCGTTTCCTCAGCTTGATTACATAGTACACACATCTTTTCAGTTATAATACCCCATTTTAAGAGTCTATCCTTAGTAGGAAGTCTCTTGAGTATTGCTTTATATGCTGTGAAAGCCATTTTGGGGCAATTCTCATGATTCCAGATAATCTTGCTCCAATGAACCTTGTTATCTGTGTGTCTGACTTCATTCCATGCTGTTTTCGTACTAAAATCATTTCCAATATGTTTCCAAACCCAAATATCATTCTCTCGTCCACTAAATATCGGCATGTATTGAATTTTCCCTTTTATTTCCTGACTAACTGTTATCATTGAGCAATTCCACTCATTGTAATTAATAATTTCTGTTACTTTTTTATCTGGGCAACCATAGTCTGAGAATGTGTTAAGTCCCAGAATATCTATCAATGAATTTCCTTGGACCCATGGATCCCTCCATAAGTCAGTTTCCTTCCCTGAAGCAATTTCCCTTGTACAACATGAGGCAAGTACTCCCCTTATTCTCATAATAGCTTTCCATGTCGATGAAGCATTGTTGTCCAATTGCATGCACCAGAAATTTCCTCTGATATATCTTTTCCTCATCCAATTCCCCCACAGACCCTTGCCTTTGATAATTCTCCAAGCTTGCTTCAAAGTATAAGCCAGTCTCATGTCTGTTAATTTTCTGAGACCAACTCCTCCTTCCTCCTTAGGTCTACATAAGTTCTCATATTTAATCTTGTGTAGCCCCCCTTTCCAAATAAAATCCGCACAGACTTTTTCGATCTTTTGTAAAGAGGCATCAGGGAGTTGGAATGTTTAAAGCCTGAAATTAACTTTAGAGTGTATAATAGTGTGTACCAGTTCAATTCTGCCTGCTAGCGATAGAAGTCTTGAACTCCACCCCTGAAGTCTTTCTCTGATGGAAGAAATTAAAACTGCACATTCTCTGTCAGTTATCTTGTTGGAAGATAAAGGTACCCCTAGGTACTTGACAGGGAGGTTTCCTTCTTTCACATTTAAGTACTCCAAAATTTCATTTCTTCTAATGCAAGTTTTATTGAAGTAACATTTGGTTTTTTGTTCATTCAGTCTGAGTCCAGAAAATCTCTCTAGATTGCTAAAAATCTCCTTTACAGCTCTAGCTGATGTCTGGTCAGATTTAATGCAAATGAGAAGATCATCAGCATAGAGTAGATGTGTCACAATAGGTTGAAAATTATAAATGGGATGTATAAGTCTTTTAAATGCTGCCAGCTCCATCTGTAGTGAAAAAAATTCCATAACAATCGTGAACAAATAAGGAGATAGAAGATCCCCCTGTCTGATACCTCTATTGGACTCAATAAAACCCTTTGGTATGCCATTAATCAGAATCGAGAATGTCGGCATGGAAATGCATTCCTTAACTATGTTCACAAATTTTGATGGAAATCCCATAGCTTTTAGCATATGTATAATAAAATTCCTGTTTATTTTATCGTATGCTTTATGAAGATCCACCTTTAGACAGAATTTGTCCGCACCTGGTTTGTTGAAGTTTCTAATCAATTCATGTGCCATCAATGAGTTTTCGGAAATGCCTCTGCTTTTGATGAACGCACTTTGACATTCTGAAATTAGATCAGGTAATATGAGTTTCATTCTGTTGCAAAGAATCTTACTTAGAATTTTGTACACCACATTACAACATGCAATAGGCCGATAGTCTTCAATTTTTCCTGGATTTTCCTTTTTAGGAATTAAGCATATAAATGTGTGATTGATTTCTCTCACAAATTTACCATTCTTGAATATATCTTGCATAGCTGATAAAATGTCTTCTTTCAGGTCTTCCCTGTGTACGAGGAAGAATTTGGCCCCTATTCCATCTGGCCCTGGGCTGGAGTCAATATGTATGGATTTCAGAGCATCCCAGACTTCAACCATAGCAATGCTCTTGTCCAGCATCCTTCTCCCTTTGGAGTTAATCAGCCTCCTGCACTGAATTTCTGGTAAATTATTGTTAATATTTCCATTAAACATTTCAGAGTAGTATTTAATAGCTTGTTGTTCTATATCATATAAATTGCTGGTCAAATTACCATCCTGGTCCATTAGTTGGATCGAGTTATTAGAATTATTTCTGACAGCCATTTTAGTATAAAAAAATTTGGTACACTCATCTCCTTCAGTCAACCATTTTTCTTTAGCCTTTTGTTTTAACTCTATGGATTTAATTCTGAGTGCCTCCTTTAACTTGCTTTGGGAATGATAGTACAGTTTCCATGTATCATCAGTAGCTGTTCCACTGTCAATTAGTAATAGAAGTTCTTCACACTATTTCTGTAAATAGCTAATCTGGTCTCCATCTTTCAATCTATTCCTGTTCCACTCTTTTAGGAGCGCCTTAGCAGCCTTGATTTTCTGCACAGGTTTAAAACATTGGGTTCCCTCCTCCCTAGACATATTATTAAAGTTAATGACTTCTTTGTAGCCTTCTATTTCATTCCAATGATTGGAATATCTAAAAGGTTTGCCTTTGGCCAAGCTCCTCTCCTTTAAATTAATCAATATGGGACAATGATCACTAGTAGAAGGAGGAAGTATGTTAACTTTAATATTAGCCAGTTTATTTATGCATGGAACATTGATAAGTGCTCTATCTAGCTTGTAGGAGATTTTCTTATTCTCTCCACTTCTCCATGTATATTTCAGGCCTCCATGGATGGGTTCTAATAATCCAGCTTCAATGATGCAGTTGTTGAATTCTTCCAATTGGGATACTCTGACGGTAAGCCCACCTTTTTT
Organism: Allium fistulosum; assembly: GCA_030737815.1. Lineage (NCBI taxonomy): Eukaryota > Viridiplantae > Streptophyta > Magnoliopsida > Asparagales > Amaryllidaceae > Allium > Allium fistulosum. Next base: position 167,839,409 of record CM060904.1, on the reverse strand, counting down.
CTCCTCTGCTTTAAGTATTGCATTGAAGTCTCCCATGACTATCCACGGTTCAGTGATTTTTTTTGCTATTCTCTGTAATGATTTTCCATAAGTGTGCACGTTGGGAAGCTAAATTACTCGCATAGACACAGCTTAGAATCAGTTTAAACCCACCCATATTCTGAGCACTTACAGTCATTTGTTGATCATCTCTATTCAACATATTAACATTCCATACTTTTTTATTCCATAGAAATAATATGCGCCCTTTGCCTCCCACATCATGATTGTGAAAATGATCCCAATCAGAATCAAGTGAATCCATAAAAATTTTAAGATTATCATCTGTGAGTTTGTTTTCTAAAATACTTAAAATCGAAGGAGAATAATTTCTCCTTATGTTTAAGAGGTCTAAACGCCTTGTATCATTGTTTAGACCTCTTACATTCCAGCTGATTATAGACATTTAGATGGTGGAGGATGACTCCTTAGCTTCATAGGAGACACCTCACGACTGGAAATCGCCTTGCCCTTTCCTTTAGAATCTCTACTTTTAAACTGCTTTTCATAGCTTAAATTAATAGTAGTATACTCATGTTTGTTATCTCCCTCAGATTCATTACCCGGATCTATTTTGTCAATGTTAACATTATTAATATCGTCTTCTTCCTCTGGTGTTACAGATGGGTTCTTTATTGCATCCTCTTCCAAACTATGGAGCAATGCAGTATTCACCGCCTCTACATTCAATGGGTCACCTGTATCCTGGGCAGCCTCCATAGATTCATCCTTATTTTCCACCTGCTCTATAGTTTTTGATGTTTCCGATTGTATATAAGTGTCAACTGTACCTTGGTCTTTCTGAGACGTATTTTGTTGTATGTTTTGTTCAGTAGTTGTCTTCTGTCTCCAGACTTGTTTGATGGGGGGAGACATAGTCTCGCATTGATCCAAGGTATGACCAAAACACTTGCAGCTATTGCATATGGGAGGAATATGCTCATACTCTATTTCCTGAATGTATATGTTACCATTCCTGTCTTTAGCTCTCACTTGTTTTTTGATTGTATCACTTGCTTTGATTTCAATTAGAACTCTTGCATACTTTAATCTTTTAACATGTCTGGTATAGTCATCCATATCCAGAGGATTACCAATTAGACTTGCAATCTTACTGATCCCCCGCACATTCCATAGAGATAAATCCAAATTCTTCAGTTTTACCCATACATGGTGAGATTCTAGCATGTCCCTCTCTAGTCTAAGATTAGGTTCCCATATTTTTGTGAAGATAAGTTTACTGTCTATAAACCAGGGGCCCCCTTCTAAGACCTTCTTGCAGTCAGCTTCATTACTGAATTTTATAAGATAAAATCCATTTTCACGAGGGAATACATCCCATTTACTAGAGGGTTTCCATTCTCTTTTAATATATGCATTAAGATGAATATAATAAGGTTTCTTACCAGCAACATATATGTATAGTGACGTACCCCACAGATTTTTCGCATTATTGAATACTTCTTCATCCAGATCTGCATATTCACCTTCCTCGTCCTCCAAAAGGTCAAATTTTTTGACCCCACCATCAATATACGTATTGCCAGATATAGCTTCAGCCCACGTTCTGATGCCTCCCTTGAAATCTGGTTTGTAGGTGGATCCCACCTGTGATACCCTAGATTTCGATTTGGGATATGGTCCCATATGAACAGGAACCCTAGATCTAGGACCCACATGAGATGAATCCCTAGTTGACTGCTGCCGATCCCTAATTTGGTTTTCACTTTTCTTCTTGTGACGAACCTCTATCCAACCCATGTCATCTGCTTCCTTAACCACAGAGATAGGTTCATTAATTGAAGATTCAGCTGCAGTTTTTCCTCCAGTCGCTTCAGTCGTCTCTTCGTCCGCCATTATGTCAATTTGCGTATTCCAAATCCATAAATTACTTGTTGTATATATGAATGCTCTAAATTATATAATTGAATATATGTATATATGCTTTTGTTTTTCCATATGTGTTGATTGCTCGTTTCATTACCATACTATGGACCTTTGCGTTTGATTAAGTTGCTCAATGAGTTGATTCTCATTCACACACTGGTATTCCTCTAATATATTTATTCGGTTATATGAGTATAGTTTTTGGTACTTCCTTGTACCATACTCTATCTAAATTTGTTTGTTGAGTTTGATAATCTTCCATGCCTTATTTATGAGTTTCATTGAGATTATGTTTCCTCATATCTTGAAAATGCATTCACAAATTTAATGACTCACATTCATTTAGTATTTCATTCACTATGTTAATCTTTGTTGTTTAATTGAATGCTCTATAATATATTCTTGATTATATGTATAAATGTTTTTGTTATTTCCAAGCTCTGAGTACTTGTTAATCTTGTTTATATGTCGATCTTGTTTACTAAGATACACTAAGGTTTTTTAGTTAGTCTAAGGGTGCCGATTGTCTTTTTATATCCTCGGAATAATGGGTGTAGCAGTTGGGTTGATGCTTGTAGAGGTGTTGAGGGAAGGAGGTGAATGGGCGGTGAAGTATTTTGTGGTGGAATGTGGGCAGTGAAGTTCAGGCTGTGAAGTATTTTGTGGTGGAGTGTGCAAGATGGGTTGATGGTTGTAGAAGTGTATGTTATGGTAATGTGATGTTGTTTGGACAGTAAGGTGGAACAAGGCAGAGGCAGTGAATGTGGTTTCAGAGGTGAAGCAAGTGGACGGGTGTTTAGAAGGAGATGCAAGGGTGAGATAACTATTAGAAGAGCAATGCAATGCAAATCAAAATTCAAAGAAAATGTAATGTAGTGTAAAGTAAAATGCAGAAATGGAATGTAAAGAGCAATTTAAAGAAAATGCAATGTAGTAATCAAAATTCTAGATTTTTTTGGTTGAAAAGAGCAATGCAGAAATGCGCACACACAAATAACACATAGAAAACAAATGGAATAGACAGAGAATCAAACGAAAAGTGAAAAAGAATAAGCATTACCGAAGACGTTGGTTATTTTATGCATCATTGCTCAAGATATGAAGTCTGCAAAATAATAGAATAAGCATAAAAGATTATTAAATGTATAAATTATATAAGATAGATTTTCAAGTTTTACAATATCATTAAATGTATAAATTATATAAGATAGATTTTCAAGTTTTACAATATCATTAAATGTATAAATTAGTAAGTAAGTTTTCCCCATTGTTTTTTTACATTGTCGAAAATCATTCAGCCTTTTCAAATTATAAAGCGAAATTTATCAAAATTCAAAGCGATCTCCTGCTTATCCTATGCAATACAACGTATCCAAAAATTTCTGAATTTTGATATTTTCTTTAAATTTGTTGCATGAATAATTTAGAATAGTGTATTAAATTGAAATAAATGCTATATTTAGACTCCATGTTGCTATAGTTAAATAAAATATGCAGACTCCATGCTGCTTATGATTTTTTTGTGTGCAGGCTACACATATTGGGAGCAAAGACAAAGTGGAAGACTGTGTTGCTATGGACATGAATAATAACAAAAAGATGACAAATGAGCCTGCAAAGCATAGGACGATCGTGTGTGAAGAGATCATCAATACTTTAACGGATGAGTGCAGATATTTCCATGACCTGATAGTTCAAGTGCTGTTACCTGGAGGTTTGACCAGGCAACTAGGTCGGTCGGCATTTCAATGGTCGTTCGGCATTTCAGAGGTCACTGGCATTCAGAGGCCGTCCGGCATTCGGTGGCCGTTCGGCATTTCAGAGGTCGTCCAGCATTCAGAGGCCGTCCGGCATTCGGTGGCCGTTCGACATTTCAGAGGTCGTCCGGCATTCAGAGGCCGTCCGGCATTTCAATGGCCGTTCGGCATTTCAGAGGTTGTCCGGCATTAAGAGGCCGTCCGGCATCCCAACCTCGACCGGCATTCGAACCTCGTTCGACATTCATACCATGTTCAGCATTCCAACCTCGATCGGCATCTCCCCTCGACCGGCATCGATTCTTGTTCGGCCTGCACCCTTCACTCAACACGTTACCTCAATCGGCCTAGTGATACCGTTCGGCATTTTGCCGTTCGGCATTTGTCGTTCGACACACATAAGTCACTCACTTTGGGCCGAGATATCTGACTACTAGACCCACCAGGGAAGTCCAACCCAGCTTCGTCTATAAATAGAGAGGCAGGTGCACATATTCAGGGGGATCACATATTCAGGGGGAGATTCAGAACTTCAGATATATGTTGTCATCAATCAAAAAGGGGGAGAATGTTGAGTCACAGATTCTACGAAGTTTTGATTTCTGATAAAGAAATAAAGGCGATTGACAAAAAGAAGACATCATGGCTATAAAGAGGCACAAAAGAGCTAAATATGGTACTCTAGATTATAGGTTGATTATTTGATGTTGTAATAGTGATAAACTTGTTAAAATCTATCCTCAAATAATTATGCACCTCAATATAATACGTTTGAATGGCATTGCACATTCATTGTGCAATTTGACAGGGACCGGTCGACCGGTATTAAACAAGGCGGTCGACCGTTTCTGTGTAAAATGCACAATGAACGTGCACACATGCACATAGCGTCTATATATTTGAAATCCTGTCTATTGGCCATTTTTTGACCTGTCGACCGTTTTTAAACAGAGAGCAACCTTTCCCAAAAGACACTTCTTTCACCAATAGTTGCATCTCTTACCTTTCATCAATGATCATTTCTATTAATGGCTACTCTTCACAAAGAGTTACAACCATTTATTCTCTATATAAACACGTCTAAATCATTGATTCAAAATTAAGAATTCATGCTCTAATTTCTGATCTTACTTTCTAAATATTCTTGCATTCTAAAAGCTCTCAAATATTTCAATTGCTTATTGAATCATTGAAATTATTTCATATCTTTTGATTCAATAAGTAATATACTTCCTTCAATCTTCATAAACATCATTCACATATTTTGAGGATAAGATTATAGGAAGGGTGTACTACAAGTGACAAATCCGTGTTATCAAGAACACAAGTTGTCAACGGCAATTGTATTTTTTTTGTTGAAGTCCTCGATGTTGTAAGAGGCACGAAATCCCGTTCGGTTGTTCGGGTGTTGTAAACCTGTTCCTCCGGGTGAAGCGAGGTAGTTGGTAGTGAAAATCCAGATAGAAGTCTGGGACTGGACGTAGGACGGGAGGTCCGAACCAATATAAAAATCCCTGGTGTGATTTTTACAGTTTACTGCATTTACTATTCTATATCTATGATTTGCTATATAGTTAGTTTATTGAATATTTACTTGTATAGCAATTGTAAATAACATTCCGCATATATTGTTAGCCCATATTACACGATCCATAATTAGTTTGCACAAGCGTACATATTTTCATTTGGTATCAGAGCAAGGTCATCATATAACTGTAACACCGTTATTTGATATTTACTTGTAATATGGAAAATAACGCAAGCACTAGCACTAACACTTACACGGAAGGTCAATCAACACAAAGACCTCCATTCTTTAATGGTCTCAACTATAGCTATTGGGCAACACATATGTCATTTTTTATGCAATCAAATAGCTATGATGCTTGGAATGCTACCCAAAAAGAAATAGTGAATCCAACAACTGAATATTCAGAATGGACAGCGGCTGAGAAAACGACAGCAGCCGTAAATGCAAAGGCAATAAATATGTTGTTTTGTGCATTAGACCAAAATGAATATAACCGTGTTAGTATCTGCACTACTGCATATCAAATTTGGCAAACGCTGAAAACCACTCATGAAGGTACTAACAAGGTTAAACAAGCCAAAATAGCCATGTTGAAAAGTCAGTTTCAAAATTTCAAAATGAAACCGAATGAGACAATCAATGGTATGTATTCAAGGTTTCAAACTATTCATCATGCACTTATCGGATTAGGGCAAAAATATTCAGATTTTGATGTTGTTTCAATAGTCCTACATTCTCTGACTAGTGAATGGGAAGGAAAAGTATTAGCAATTGAAGAAGCTAATGACCTTTCCATCATGAAGCCAGATGAATTGATAGGAAATCTAATGTCCTATGAAGCAAATTTGCAGGCCAGAAAAGAACAGAAAGAAGAAAAGAAAAATGTAGCATTTCATGCTGAGAAAGATGAAAATGAATCAGATTCTGAAGATGAAGATCTGGCATTCATTGCAAAAGGATTCAAAAAATTCCTAAAATACCGAAAAGCCAGTCGTTACAACAAAAGGAAACCTGGATCAAATAAACCATCTTCATCCGCTATAGAATGTTTCAACTGCCACAAAAAGGGACACATGCAGAAGGATTGTCCTGAACAAAAGAAGAAGTCAGAAAATGACAAATTCAAATATAAGAAGGACAAGTCAAAGAAACGAGCCTTCTCAGTAACATGGGATGATTTAGACTCATCTTCATCAGAAAGTGAAAGTGATTCGGAGAATGAACAAGCTAATGTTTGTTTTATGGCAACAGAAGATGAGGTACAAATTCCTACATTTGATGAATTACTTGATATTAATGCTGAATTGATAGTCAAATATAAAGACATAAAACATCAATTAAAAGTAGTCAAAGCAGATTTAAGTAGAGCAGAGTTTGAACGAGATATGTTAAAAGATGAGAAGAAAATATTAGAAGAAGAACTTGAAAAAATTCAAGAATCATCATCTAATGTTGACTCTCAACTATCTCTTTGGAGTCAAGAAATAGAAGCTCAAAAAGAGAAAAATAATGCTCTCACTACTGAAAATCATGAGCTTAAGGCAAATGTCAAAATTCTAGACCTAGAAAAAGATAGTTTACAAACAAAGTTCGATGACATTACTCAAAATGTTTCTAACTTTAACAAAGGTCGAGAAAATTTGACAAAAATCATTGAAAGTTCACAATCTATTTCAAATAAACAAGGTTTGGGATATAAGAAACAAGAAACCAAGAAATATCTTGGTAATGAAAGGAAGAAGAAAATACAAAAGACTGAAGCTAAGAAGAATCTTAGTTTATTATATTCCAAACCAAAACCAATTGTGAAATTTCAGAAGAAAAATGTCAAGACTATCAAAATATGGGTTCCTAAAACAAATAACAATTTGATTAGGAATAAATATATTCAGAATTTCATGAATACTGTGCATCTTAATACTAATTATATATATAAAGGGGATACCGGACCCGTATGGGTTTGGACTCCTAAGACCTAACTCTTAGGACCCCATAAAAAGTGGGTACCATGGATTTAATTTTATTTTTTGCAGGTCCCACTTAAGAAAAGAGGAAAGTGGATATTGGACAGTGGTTGCTCGAAGCACATGACTGGAGACAAGAGCTTATTGACAAATATTACATACTCAGATGGTGGCTCCGTCACTTTTGGAGATAATTCAAAAGGCTATATCATCGGAAAAGGCGATGTGAGCAATTGCGGTACATCTAACTTACCTCTCATTACTAATGTCATGCTAGTTAAAAATTTGAAACACAATTTACTTAGTATTAGTCAGTTATTTTACAAGGGTTTTGCAATTTCTTTTTCGGATAATAAGTGTAGTATTCTAGATAAAGATCATAATTTAATTTTCGAAGGTTATAGAGACAGAAATATATATATTATGAATATGAATATTAATCATAATTCAGATATGTGTCTTGTGGCTAATGATAATGATCCATGGCTATGGCACAAACGCTTCTGTCATATAAACTTCAGAACTATTGACAAGCTAGCCAAAAACAATCTAGTTAGAGGATTACCCAAAATGAGTTTTAAAGTTAACAACATCTGTGATGCATGTCAATTAGGAAAATTAACCAAATCATCTTTTAAATCCAAGAAAGTCATATCAACATTACAACCACTTGAGTTACTACATATGGATTTATTCGGACCAACACAGGTTCAGTCAATAAACCATAATCGATATGTATTTGTAATAGTTGATGACTATTCTCGTTATACATGGACTATTTTCCTGAAAAACAAGGGTGACACTTTTGAACATTTAAAATCTTTCGTCAAAAGAATTCAAAAAATCGAAAGGGCTAAAAGTTAAAAACATAAGGAGTGATCATGGTGGTGAATTCGAAAATAAAGAATTTGAACATTTTTGTACAAAGAAAGGTATTAACCACAATTTTTCATTTCCTAGAACTCCACAACAAAACGGAGTTGTAGAACGGAAAAATCGAACATTACAAGAATGTCATCTCGACCTCGTTCCGAAGACGTCAAATTGTTGAAATCAAAATCCTCCACAAAAGAATCACTTGAAACTATTGCGCGTAATCAATTCTTGCTTGAATCAAGACTCAAGCGCATGGATACAAAGATTGATAAACGCTTCAACAAAGTCAAGTCATTCTTTGGTATATTATGGGATGCTATGTCATGTAGCTCATCCATCTCTGCTCAAGGTCAGGACCCAGGCAAGCGTCCTGCTCCTCCTGTTTTCAACTGGTCATCAACTGAGGAGTCTGCTGGTTCTGGTGGACATGGTCGTGGTGAATCATCTAGGGAGGACGATGATGAGGAAGATGATGATGACGATGAGGAGGAAGAAGATGATCAAGAGGAGACAGCATCTGACTCATCCTAGATTCTGTTTTCTATCTCTATATTTTGGTTTAGTATTTTAATGACACTTGTACTAAATAGTGTCGTTCCTATATTATATTATGGTCTGTATGATACTCTGGTTTGCTTGGATATGTTATGATTTGCTATGCATGGATATTCTGGTTGTTACATTCCTTTATTATTCCATTATCTATTACTCCTTTTTGTCGATGACAAAGGGGGAGAAAGTGCTAACAATTATTTGCAGGAATATATATATATATATATAAAGAATACATACAAAATCTTAGTGGGAGATCACATATTCAGGGGGAGATTCAGAACTTCAGATATATGTTGTCATCAATCAAAAAGGGGGAGAATGTTGAGTCACAGATTCTATGAAGTTTTGATTTCTGACAAAGAAATAAAGGCGATTGACAAAAAGAAGACATCATGGCTATAAAGAGGCACAAAAGAGCTAAATATGGTACTCTAGATTATAGGTTGATTATTTGATGTTGTAATAGTGATAAACTTGTTAAAATCTATCCTCAAATAATTATGCACCTCAATATAATACGTTTGAATGGCATTGCACATTCATTGTGCAATTTGACAGGGACCGGTCGACCGGTATTAAACAAGGCGGTCGACCGTTTCTGTGTAAAATGCACAATGAACGTGCACACATGCACATAACGTCTATATATTTGAAATCCTGTCTACTGGCCATTTTTTGACCTGTCGACCGTTTTTAAACAGAGAGCAACCTTTCCCAAAAGACACTTCTTTCACCAATAGTTGCATCTCTTACCTTTCATCAATGATCATTTCTATTAATGGCTACTCTTCACAAAGAGTTACAACCATTTATTCTCTATATAAACACGTCTAAATCATTGATTCAAAATTAAGAATTCATACTCTAATTTCTGATCTTACTTTCTAAATATTCTTGCATTCTAAAAGCTCTCAAATATTTCAATTGCTTATTGAATCATTGAAATTATTTCATATCTTTTGATTCAATAAGTAATATACTTCCTTCAATCTTCACAAACATCATTCACATATTTTGAGGATAAGATTATAGGAAGGGTGTACTACAAGTGACAAATCCGTGTTATCAAGAACACAAGTTGTCAACGGCAATTGTATTTGTTTTTGTTGAAGTCCTCGGTGTTGTAAGAGACACGAAATCCCGTTCGGCTGTTCGGGTGTTGTAAACCTGTTCCTCCGGGTGAAGCGAGGTAGTTGGTAGTGAAAATCCAGATAGAAGTCTGGGACTGGACGTAGGACGGGAGGTCCGAACCAGTATAAAAATCCCTGGTGTGATTTTTACAGTTTACTGCATTTACTATTCTATATCTGTGATTTGCTATATAGTTAGTTTATTGAATATTTACTTGTATAGCAATTGTAAATAACATTCCGCATATATTGTTAGCCCATATTACACGATCCATAATTAGTGTGCACAAGCGTACACATTTTCAGAACCCCCTAGGCGTAGACGCCGCAAGACTGAAACTACGTAGGCAGGTGCTGCCGATCAGACAACTAGGGACCAGTTACACCTCGGAGACCGCAACCGAGCTGGAACGAGAAACTTAAGAGCTGGAGTGCAGGTGGAGGCTGGATGCCTGGCTCACCAAGATGCCAATGATGCCGAACCTCAAGATGCACGTTTGGCAGATCGCCAGCAAAGGAGGCATCAGCTTGATCAATCCGGTAGGACAGACTTCGACCTTCCATCTTCCATACAAACCCCAGACCTAACAGCTATGATCAGACAGTTGATGAAAGAGAATCAAGGCTTGTCGAATGATGATTGGGGGGTATCCAGGAGTCATACTCCATTTACAAACACTGTCCTACGGGCTGAGTACCCCAGGAAGTTTAGCATGCTAACTATCCCGGCCTACGAAGGAAAGACTGATCCCAGGCAGCATGTGATGAGGTACGAATGGATGATGGATTCAGCTAGAGAAAATGATGCAACCAAGTGCAGGTGCTTTCCAATAACTTTATCTGGGATCGCTACCATGTTGTTCACCCGACTTCTTCCGCGGTCCGTATCCAGTTTCGAGGAGTTGGCGAAGAAATTTATAGAACAATTCATAATACATACTACTCGTCCAAAGGACGTGATGTCCCTATCAAGTGTAATCCAAGCTCCTGGGGAGTCGTTGAAGGAGTATTTGCAGAGATTCCATGTTGCGGCTACTGAAGTCAGTAATCCCAATGATCACGCAATTCTTATAGCTGTGATGCGAGGTGTGGATCCGAATTCAGAGTTTGGAGATTGGTTGGCAGGAAAACCTCCAACTACGCTAGAGCGTTTTTACTCAAAGGCACATTAGTTCATAAGAAGAGAAGAAGCAAGGTGGATAAGGCGAGATAAGGCACCGGGGCCTGTTCAGGAGACCGTGAAAAGCAACATTGCTGTGAAGCAATCCGGAGACAACTCGGGGAAGGTTTAGGTCAATGTCCAGAACAAGCCCGGGCAATCTAAGGAATCCGGAGGAAGAAATCAGGGGAAGAAAAGAGAAGCGGGGAAATGGAAGTCGAGAATTCCAACCTATAACGAGTACACCCCGTTGAATGCTCTTGAAAATATTTACCTATCAACTTACAACACCTTTCAGTATAGAAAGCCGCGCCCAAAGGAGTCAACCGAGGAATAAAAGCAGACCGGGAAGTATTGCCGCTTTCATGACTCTTATGGGCACAATACTGAAGAGTGCAGACACCTACACGACGCTATAGAGAAGTTGATTAGGCAGAAAAAGTTATAGGAGTTTGTAAAGAGTCTGCAAGAAGGTGGACAGGGAACGTCTAATCCCGGTCATGCACCAGCTCCACGTCACCACGAGGAGCCTGCTCGGACCGTGGGCAGACTAGTCATAAACACGATCATCGACGGACCTCACCCTACAGATAAGAACTGGCAAGAAATGGCGCGGTATGCTAATTCCTTGAGGCATGCAGACTTTGAGTGTTGTTCCAATGTAGAGGATGGGACCCCTGCTAAACAGCTGCGCATGATGACAGACGATATAGTATTCAGGAGCAGAGATGCTGACCAGGTGGAGGCTTCTACCATTGACCCGATGGTCATATCTGCGACAATCGGGCCGGCTTTTGTGAAAAGAATTTTGATTGATTGTGGAAGTTCTGTCAATATCATCTTCAAGAAGGCTTATGACCAGATGAAGATGGAGACAAAGGATTTGAAGCCATCTAAAGCTCGTATACATGGCTTTAATGGCGCAGCGACCGATGCAGTGGGATATGTTGAGTTGCCAGTTGAACTGGGACAAGGTGAGCGTAGGAGGGTGCAAATCCTACCTTTCATAGTTTTGGATGTGGATTCTCCGTACAATGTGTTTTTGGGCTGACCGGCCCTGGCTGAGTTTAGGGCAGCATTGGCCCCGTGGTGTTTGACTTTAAAATTTCCGACTGACAAAGGAGTAGGTGTTGTTCATGGCGACCAGGTGACTGGTCGTGCATGTTATGTGGCTGAGCTCCGAAAGGCCCAGCGGAGGGAGAAAGGAAAGGTTGCGGACGATTCCGTCCGCATTCAGCATACTGACAATTGACAGGTAATGCCCGAGCCCTGGCTCGGGCATGATTCTCGGATTTTCAGAGACATAGATCCGAGAGACGACGATGAGGAACCCAGGGAAGAAAAAGCAGCACCGGCTGAACCGACGATTGACATTTCAGTCATCCGAGACGATCCATCGCGAGTGCTTAAGATTGGATCACAACTCAGCCCCTCGATGACCGAAGACCTTAGTGATTTCCTCCGAGCGAATCTCGATGTTTTTGCTTGGACACATTCCGACATGTGCGGGATCTCTCCCGCTATTATGAGTCATATGTTGAACATAGACCCGAAGTATGTCCCAGTTAAGCAAAAGAGGAGAGGAATGGACCCGAAGAGGTCCGCTGCTCTCAGAGAGGAGGTGGACAAACTCAAAGCCAATGGGTTCGTCCGCGACGCCATCTACCCTGAATGGGTATCAAACCCTGTGATGGTGAAAAAGGCGAACGGGAAATGGAGAACTTGCGTAGATTATTCTGATTTGAACAAAGCATGCACCAAGGACAGTTTCCCATTACCTAGAATTGATCAGTTGGTCGACTCCACTATAGGACATGAGTTGTTGTCATTCATGGATGCGTACTCGGGATACAATCAGATCCCAATGCACATTCCGGACCAGGAACACACCAGTTTCATCACAGACGTTGGGCTATATTGCTATGTAGTAATGCCTTTCGGATTGAAAAATGCGGAGGCGACGTACCAACGTTTGGTAAATCGAATGTTTAAAGACCAGATTGGTAGAACAATGGAAGTCTATGTGGATGACATGCTCCTGAAGTCACGACAGTCAAACGACCACATTCGAGAATTAGTAGAGATGTTCGGCATACTCAGATATTATGGGATGAAGATCAACCCTCTGAAGTGTTCCTTTGGCATTGCATCGGGGAAGTTTTTGGGATTCATTGTTAATGCCCGGGGAATTGAAGCTAACCCGGAAAAGATTCAAGCTATTCGAGATGTACGAGTGCCCAGAACTATAAAACAGGTACAAAGCTTGAATGGAAAGGTGGTTGCGCTGAGTCGATTTATATCCAGAGCCACAGACAAGTGCATTCCCTTCTTCGATATAATAAAGAAAGGAAAGAAGAATTTTGAATGGACATCCAACTGTGAGGAAGCGTTCCGAAATATAGTGAGGCATTTGGAGAGTCCTCCAGTGCTGTCGAAACCAGTGGACCACGAAATGTTGTACGTATACTTGGTCGTATCCCCGCATGCTATAAGTGCGGCTTTGGTCCGCGAGGAGGACCGAGTCCAGAAGCCGGTGTATTACGTTAGTAAACGTTTAACGGGGGCAGAAAGAAATTATCCTAAAATTGAGAAATTAGCATATTGCTTGGTGATTGCATCACGTAAGATGCGTCCATACTTTCAAGCACACTCAGTCAGTATCTATACTGATCAGCCCTTGCGACAGGTACTCCAACGACCAGAAACTTCTGGAAGGATGTTAAAATGGAATATCGAGTTGAGTCAGTTCGATATTACCTACCTGCCACGAAGAGCCATACAAGAGCAAGCATTAGCAGACTTCATCGCTGAGTTTACTGTATCAGACGAACCAGATAGTCTTAGTGTCATTCCCCCCATTCGATGGAAATTGTACACCGATGGAGCATCAAATGACCGTTGCTCTGGGGCTGGTGTGGTTATTGTGACTCCAAAAAATCGATCGATTTGTTATGCTTTGAAGCTCATTTTCCCGGCTACGAATAATGAAGCAGAATATGAAGCATTGATTGCTGGTTTAAAGCTTATTAGAGAGCTCGGGGTAAAGTCAGTTGAAATATTCTGTGACTCACAGTTGGTGGTGTACCAAGTGCGAGGAGATTACCAAGCAAGGGGACAAAAGCTTGCTACGTACCTTGCTCTGGTTCAGGAACTATTGACGAACTTCAAACTTTATGACATTTCACACGTCCCGCGTGAACAGAACAAGGAAGCTGACTCGTTGGTCAAATTCGCAAGTACTGGTGATGCACAACAAATGGGATTAGTTCCCGTCGAAACCTTACATGCTCCAAGCATAGATGTGATGAAGGTCGATTTTGTGTTGGAAACAGAAATCGAGAGGGAGTCATGGATAACCCCATTCAAACTATACCTGAGAAACGTGACTTTGCCCGAAAAAAGGAGCGAAAGACGACAGGTTATTTGCAAAGCCACGCGATATGTGATGCGGGATGGAGTAATGTATCGGTAGGGGTTCTCGGTCCTCTTATTACGGTGCATTACCCATGATGAAACAAAGCGGGTCTTGAAGGAAGTTCATGAAGGAGAATGTGGCGACCATACTGGGGGACAGACCCTAGCAAAAAAGATCCTCCGTTATGGATACTATTGGCCAATTGTGAATCGGGATGCTGCAGATTATGCAAGGAAATGTGACAAGTGTCAAAGATACGCGAAGATCCCGAGAGCTCCACCAACGGAACTCACGCAAATGGTTAGTCCCTGGCCGTTTGCAATCTGGGGTATCGACATACTCGGTTCTTTTCCTATATCCAAAGGTGGTGCGAAGTACACGATAGTTGCGGTCGACTACTTCACCAAATGGGCCGAGGCAGAGCCTTTAGCCACAATCACTTCCAAGAAGGTCATTAATTTCGTTGTACGAAACATCATATGCTGCTTTGGTCTCCCGCGAACCATCATTACAGACAACAGAACTCAATTTGAAAGTAGGGAATTCAAAGATTTCTGTTTAAAGTACGGCATTGAGAGAAAGTTCGCCGCCGTTGCTCATCCGAAGGCTAATGGACAAGTCGAAGCCATGAACAAAATAATCAAGTCCATATTGAAGAATCGTTTGGAAAAGCCTGGAGGCAAGTGGGTATATGAACTTCCAACAGCGCTATGGGCTTATAGAACTACCCACAAGTCCACGACTGGCCACACTCTATTCGCATTGGCATACGGCTCGGAAGCTGTTATACCCATGGAGCTTGAAGTTCCATCACATCGGGTGACACATTATGATCCTAAGACGAATCAGGATCTCCTGTTGGAATCACTGGACTTCGTTGATGAAAAACGTGAAGAAGCCGAGTTAAGGGCGGCAGCATATATGCACCGAGTCAAGCAATATTACAACGAAAAAGTCCGCCCAAGAATCTTTGATGTGGGTGATCTCGTTTTGAAACGAGTTTTCCCGATACCATCACGTATGAATCCCAACTAGGAAGGTCCATATGTCGTTGAACGGAAGCTTGGAGAGGGAACTTTCAAGCTAGCGACCGTTGATGGCATGACACTCCTCCGAGCATGGAATAGTGAACATCTGCAACGTTATTATATTTAGCTTGTTTCTTTCATGTTTTAGGTGCAGTTATTTCCCGTATGTTTTTGTTCCGTCGTTTCTTAGTTTCTTTCTGGGCATGTAATCAGACAATTTAGTTTGTTTTCATTAATAAAGGCTTGAAGCCTTCTTTTCCATGAATTACTGATGTTTCTGTACCTTATAATCTGGTGATAAACTACTGGAGTTACATTATTCTATATGACGTACGAACTCGCATAAGCAACTCAAAATCTCCAAGTCCCCTGAACGCGGACTGGAGTACTCTAAGTCCCCGGAGTGCGGACTGGAGTATAAATGACTTAAATCTCCAAGTCCCCTGAACGCGGACTGGAGTACTCTAAGTCCCCGGAGTGTGGACTGGAGTATAAACGACTTAAATCTCCAAGTCTCCTGAATGCGGACTGGAGTACTCTCAGTCCCCGGAGTGCGGACTAGAGTATAAACGACTTAAATCTCCAAGTCCCCTGAGTACGGACTAGAGTACTCTAAGTCCTCGGAGTGCGGACTAGAGTATAAACGACTTAAACCTCCAAGTCCCCTGAGTGCGGACTGGAGTACTCTAAGTGCCCGGAGTGCGGACTGGAGTATAAACGACTTAAATCTCCAAGTCCCCTGAACGCGGACTGGAGTACTCTCAGTCCCCGGAGTGCGGACTAGAGTATAAACGACTGAAATCTCCAAGTCCCCTGAACGCGGACTGGAGTACTCTATGTCCTCGGAGTGCGGACTAGAGTATAAACGACTTAAATCTCCAAGTCCCCTGAACGCGGACTGGAGTACTCTAAGTCCCCAGAGTGTGGACTAAAGTATAAACGACTTAAATCTCCAAGTCCCCTGAACGCGGACTGGAGTACTCTAAGTCCCCGGAGTGCAGACTGGAGTATAAACGACTTAAATCTCCAAGTCTCCTGAACGCGGACTGGAGTACTCTCAGTCCCCGAAGTGCGGACTGGAGTATAAACGACTTAAACCAAGTCCCCTGAACGCGGACTGGAGTACTCTAAGTCCCCGGAGTGCGGACTGGAGTATAAACGACTTAAATCTCCAAGTCCCCTGAACGCGGACTGGAGTACTCTAAGTCCCCGGAGTGCGGACTAGAGTATAAACGACTTAAATCTCCAAGTCCCCTGAACGTGGACTGGAGTACTCTAAGTCCCCGGAGTGTGGACTAGAGTATAAACGACTTAAATCTCCAAGTCCCCTGAATGCGGACTGGAGCACTCTAAGTCCCCAGAGTGCTAATTGAAAAGTATTCTAAGTACAAGAAATGTGAAATAAGAGATGTACAATTTCAAAGAATGTCCGAGCAATGTGAAAATGGATTGGGAATTTATGTAACTCATAAGAACTTGAGTTTCGACCACAGTTATACAGAAAGCTAAAAAGAAGAAACCATTCGAAAGACAAAGAAACCAAACTTTATTCATTAATCCAAAATGGGGTTATACAACCACTCCTTAAAGCTCAGAGTCAAAAGTCTATCTACATAAACTATGAAAATGAATAAATAAAAGTAGTTGCATGACCTAAGCTAACCCTCGTCGAACGAGTGTAGGGGCTACTTCTTTGGTTTCTTTAGCTTCTTGTCTTCCTTCGTTTGTGCGGACGACTCCTCCCCCTTGCGCTTTCTCTTGGACGTTTTGCTCGCCAGAGAAACGATATCAGGAGTGGGAGGAGGAACATCCAGTGGTTTGGATCTGCCAGGAAGAATGACTTTTAGAGGCCTGTTCAACGGTTCGTCAAGTTCTACTACTTGAGACTCGATCTTGACCTCAACTTTCTTCTTTTTCTTTTCCTCAAGTTGTTCCTTCATGCTCAATTTAGAAGTATGTTCAAAAGCGCTCGTGATTTCAATTTCGTAACTCTCTTCAACGGGAGACGAGGTTCTAGACTTATCCTCGTCAAGCGCCCCAATCATCTGCGCATCAGGACCGGGGGTTACTCCCGCATGAGTAGCCTCGCTTGTTTTCCCCATCTTCTCCTTAGCGTCATCGCTCCTTGGAGAAGGATCGGGGTTAGAATGGCCTGCGCAAAATCACAAGAGATAAACGTTAGGACACAATAGCCTCTCGCCGAAAACGATAATTCTTTGAACCATAAGAAGAAGAGTTATATACCGGTTTCTTGCTGGCTTTCGGCTGTGCGAGGAGTCTCACCCTCTAGAATGGGGGATAGCACATGAATGCCGAGGCCGGGATCTTCCGGATCGTAACCAATGTGCTGCTCGAATGGATCAAGTGCTGGCCGATCGGCCGATTGAGTAGAAGGAGGAGCCGCAACCTCGGTTCCAGATGGACCAACTATGTCATTTTTCTCCTTTGATGGAGAAGAGCCTTTGCCAAAGAGG
The DNA here is from genome assembly GCA_030737815.1 of Allium fistulosum. Taxonomy (NCBI): domain Eukaryota; kingdom Viridiplantae; phylum Streptophyta; class Magnoliopsida; order Asparagales; family Amaryllidaceae; genus Allium; species Allium fistulosum. The sequence continues at coordinate 167,821,594 of CM060904.1, read as the reverse complement.
GGAATTGCTGCAGACAGGTCTGAAGGCTCGTTCCCCTTGATAAATTCTTTCACTAAAGCCTCTTCATCGACCTCCTCGACACCTGACTCCACCTTTCTAATCTTGATCAAAGTTTCCCATGCCTCGGCTAAAGATTCGAGATAGCCCTCGCCAAGAAAGGTTAAGTCCCAATGCATGAGAACTCGGGCGTTATATTCAGCTATCAGCGGGTCGAACATGCACTTGATCTCCTCTCTGGTGGCGTCTGCAGCCGCTTCAAGGCGGGAGTCGATCTCTGTGGAAGCTATTCTCTTGCCTTCCTCACGGGCTTCATCCTTCATTGTCCCGACCTTATAAAGCTCATCGTCGAGCTTTGCCTTCAAGAGTCGTGTAGCAACAATCTCGTTGCAATATCGTTGAGACTCCTCTTGACCAGCTATCTTCTCTTCTTTCTCCTTAGAGAGCATCTCTTTCAACTCTTTAACCTGCAGGGAGAGTTCGTCCCTTTCTTTCTGGATGGAGTCTTTTACTAAAGCCAGGGCTCCACAGCATTGGACCGATTCGTCAATTTCCTTTTTATGAGTCATCTCTAGGCGGGTGACGGCCTCCGCTGTGTCTTTAGCGCTCTGTTCGGCAGCCTCGAGTTGGGATTTATATAAAGAGAGCTCTTCATCCTGATTTTTGATAATGTCCTTATCAAAGATAGCTTCAAGTTTCAGGCGGTCGATTTCCTGTTGACGCTCGACCGAGACTTCCGAGACTTTTTCGACTAAATGAACAAACGCGTCATGTTGAACATAAACGTTGTTGTTGCAAGCGATGGCGCTCTTCTTGACTTGCCCTGGAATATGATGAATTGTTGGAAGGAACTTCAGACCGTCGAAGCAGATTTTGGAAAATTTGACTTTAAGCTCGGCCAGCTTCTCTGATATCGTCAGGTCTACTGCAGGAATTGGGGGAGGTGGCTTTGAAAGTTCCGTTCTCTTACGATGTTCCCGAGACTGCCGTGTACTAGATGAACAGAAATGTTGATCACGGGAAACATCAGGTTGAGACCCCTTCTGCGAAAGCTTCTCTCTGCCTTGCTCTGTTTGAGAAGGGAGATCGCGGGAGTATGAAGATTGGCTATGTGATTTCTTTCGATAAGTCGACTCTCGGGGACGGTTATCTCGGTCTCCGGAGTCGTCTCTGTCCCGACGCTTGCCAGAGCCTGAATCCTGACCAGAATGGTGAAAGATGGATGAGCCGTGAAGACGATCAAATCCGTGGGAACGTCCCATGTCACCTGCATAGAATGAGAATAACGACAAGTTAGAAAAGATCAGGGTGACGGCTAAGATTGAAGTGCAGGGTGAAGTGCGCGTGTCCGTGTGTGTCCTAGTGTTTCCCCCCGACGGACCAGTTTCTTTACTAATTTGAGTTTTATCTCCCTGGACTTGGGATTGAATTCCCGTATCGCCTCTAGCGGGCGAATGAAGCTTGAGGGCCTCTGGATCGTCGAAACCATAGTTGAGTAAATCGTCAGGAATGGTAAGGTTCGACAGGCCTTTCAGAGAACTTTCTAAGTGCTACGAGGAAGTTTCTTTTTCCGTTGGAATAAGGGTAACTTTAGAAGTTCCGCCCATTGTTTTCTTCCTCAGCTTGTACGTCAGTTTCTTCTTCCCCTGCGGAGGGGAAGACGATGTTTCAATGTCATGAACTTCGACTATCGGGCCCCGAGATGGACTAATATTCTCGCCCTGTACTTCGGGTGTTTCTGCTTCTTTAATCTCCCCTTCCTCTAGTGTGTCAGGGGCGTTCTGTGCTGAAGACTCGGCCTGCCTTTTCCCTTTGCTAGCAGCACGCCTGGGTATGGTAACACCCTGAGGCAGGCTTATCCGGCGACCTTCTGCCAACAGCCCAAACTGTGTAAGTGACTCATTTGAAATGAGGTATTTGATGTCCCGATCTTCTGAGTGGAGAGCTTGGATAGTTGCCACTGCTTCAGAGTATCCGACGCCTTCGGGACGTGGAGCGATACCTGAAAAGGTGGATAAAAAGTCAGAAAAGATGCAGATTCCGCCAAGTTCAAGTGTTGGTCTAGAAAACGAACTTACTCCCTTCCACCCATCTCCTAGCAAAACCGGAAGGACAACGAACATAGAACCACTCTTGCTTGTACTGGGCGAATTTGCTCCATGCCCCAGTCAGGATTTGGCATTTACTATATGGCTCCATAAATATGAAAGACGGGCTATCTGACCGTCTCTTGAAGCAATAAATATAATGGATATCGCATGGAGTCGGAAGCCTGGAGAAGACATTCATAAAGAGGATGCAAGTCCAATATAAGAAAGCATGACTGTTCGGAGGCAGTTGTGAAGGAGCGATCTCGATATATTGCAATAAGTCGCGAAGGAAGGAGTTGAAGGGTGGAACGCTGCCGACCCATCACATAAACTTATTGCAAGCTGTATACCCGGCTGGGGGCAAATGCGGACGATCATTCCTCGAAGGAACTAACACATCGTCGAAAGGGATTCCATGGATAGAGCATATCCGACGGAGTGTAGTCTCATTAATCCTTGAGGCCTGTGAATCGGCTGGGTCATCAAAGAAAATAGCTGCCTCCAGAGCGTCAGGAGCTAAGTCGACGGATGCTATCACGGCGCTTGGTAAGTTTTGGGCGGGGGTAGTTGATGGATTCGAAGTATCTACAACTTCTTGTCGAGAGGATGGCCTAGGTCTATTTGAGATCGTAGCAGAGCTAGATTTTCTAGACATCTCTAGTGAAGATCAAATCCAACAAAGCACCTGTTTGAACTATACTTGAAAAACAATTAACATTAGATTTAACAACATAAGTATTCCCCCCGTGTGGTGTGTGAACTAGTGCGATTATTCAAACGTGAGTGCCAAGCGAATGGAAAGACATTGGATTGAGAAAATAAGTTTGAGCTTCAGATAGTCGTCTTCGAAGACCGTCATCGCTGACCGTCTACGAAGGCTTGTCACAAGACGGTTTATATTTTGAACTCGGCATCGTCATTGCGTTTGAAAGGTTATTAACTGTTTAGCAGGATTAAGTCCAAGTTTTCAGCTATTTAAAAACACAGAAGTTATCAGTCCGGATTATTCGATATGCTTTGTTGTTTAAGTCCGTCCTTGTTCATTGACATATATTCAGGCATGGGATGTGTTAAGTCAACTGTACATCAGGTTCGACTAGTGTTGCCAAACCACAATCATGCCAGGCTGTATCGTTCGGCACTCCACTCTCCCCTATTCGGCATAAGGGAGTCATGCCGAACCATACTCATGCCGAGCCGCCTCGCTCGGCACTTCACCCTCAACATCAACACTCTTCTACCTATCCACTTCATCGTTCGGCATTCGTCTAGTCATGCCGGACCGCTATCACACCGAGCCCCTTCGATCGGCATTTTCCCTAGCACTCGCTTTTCTCCAACACTCCTTCCTACCTCGTTCGACATAGAAGAATCATGCCGAGCCAAGAGCATACCGAGCCGCATCGCTCGACATCTAGGGTCAATCCTCGTTTCTCCTCCGATTCCCCCTCTTCCCTTGCTCGGCATAACTCATTACTCTTCTCTTCGCCGCTCGGCACGAGTGAGTAATGTCAAGCTATGGTCATTTTCTTTCTCACGCCATGCTAACTTCACACCACCAAACTTTACTACTCCCTACTCCCTCATATCCTAAACACCTATAACACCTCCTTCCTTCCATCACTTCGCCTAGCCCTAAAGCATGTTTTGACCCCGAATTGTCCTTATCCATGTGGTTCCAATCGTCCTAAGTCTTACAAAGATTCATGAGTCTGAATCTCGTGTTATGTTTTCTCTTCGAGATGAAATGTTTGAGGTTAAGGCCATTACTTAAGAAATCATTCAAAGCTTGGGGATATTCTGGAGTAGGAAGCACGATTTCGGTCGGGTTCTTTGATTTGGAAAGGAAGGAGAGGTAGCTTATCGACTTCGAGAAAGGAAGGGAAAGGTAAATATCTGCAGGAGTTTGAGACGAATTCGTAAGAATATTAGAGCGGAGGTAAAAGGTAAAAAGGGAAGAAGGAGAGAAGTACCAGCCTTTATAGCAGGAAGGAAAGAAGGTGAAGGGACAGAGACCGGTAGAACCGGTCAAGGCATAATGTCGTTCGGCATCCATGTGTCGTTCGGCATCCATGTGTCGTTCGGCATCCATGTGTCGTTCGACATCCAATCTCGTTCGACATCCATATGTCATTCGGCATCCAATGCCTCGCTCGGCATTCAGGAAGACGCTATCAAAAAGACAGAACGAGGGCTTAAAGGAAAGCACGGAGGACTCGTGATTCAAAGCGCATCACGATCGACCACCTGATGCACTTTGGAGGGCAAGTGTTACCTGGTGGTTTGACCAGGCAACTAGGTCGGTCGGCATTTCAATGGACGTTCGGCATTTCAGAGGTCGTCCGGCATTCAGAGGCCGTTCGGCATTCGGTGGCCGTTCGGCATTTCAGAGGTCATCCGACATTCAGAGGCCGTCCGGCATTCGGTGGCCGTTCGACATTTCAGAGGTCGTCCGGCATTCAGAGGCCGTCCGGCTTTTCAATGGCCGTTCGGCATTTCAGAGGTCGTCCGGCATTCAGAGGCCGTCCGGCATCCCAACCTCGATTGGCATTCGAACCTCGTTCGGCATTCATACCTTATTCAGCATTCCAACCTCGATCGGCATCTCCCCTCGACCGGCATCGATTCTTGTTCGGCCTGCACCCTTCACTCAACACGTTACCTCGATCGGCATAGATATATCGTTCGGCATTTTGCCGTTCGACATTTATCTTTCGGCACACATAAGTCACTCACTTTGGGCCGAGATATCTGACTACTAGGCCCACTAGGGAAGTCCAACCTAGCTTCGTCTATAAATAGAGAGGCAGGGGCACAGTGAAAGGGACCTTTTTTCGAGAACACTGGGGAGACTCTGCCGCTTTCAAGACTCATTCTCTTTACTTAACAATTGGATTCGAGTAGTTGATGTACATATTGTATCTGTAATCAATCGTTGAGTAAAGCAATAAAGATTAACTTCAAAGTGGACGTAGGCAGTTATGCCGAACCACTATAAACCTGGTGTTCCTGTCTTTGCATTTAACTTAGCATACAATCTTCTGTTTAAATTTACTTTCTTCATTAATCTATCTACACAATCTTTCTAAACGGGGTTAGTGACCAATTTTGGTGCTAACAAGTGCCATCCCATGATAATAATTTCATCAATCAATTCATGTGAACAAGGGTTTATTTACGTGCGACGAGGACGTTGAAATCCATATCACTATGGATGACATTATCCAATTCCTTAGTATGGGATGGTTGAATGGAGAATGGATGCAAATTTGCATCATGTGAATATTATATATATATATATATATAAGATGAATATTTCTATCTATGTACCAATATAACTACTATGTGAAATACTTAGGTTACATTTACAACAAATAGCTTATAAATTCATTGTATATGTTCTATTTTATATTATGTATTATACATGAAATGGTAGAATAACAATATTTGTTTGTTGTACTTATTTTTAGGTGGTTAAATCATATGTGCAATGACCTCGGAGTGGACACCATCGGGTTTATGTGTCCATATAAGCTGTCTCAAGTGCGGAAATATCCAGACGCGACAAATATATATATTTCGAACACATGGCGTGCATCACAATCGAAGAGCTTACTCTTAGCCCCACACTACGAAGGGTATGAACAATAAACTTTTAGAAACTAGTTTAAAAATCTAATGTTGATATTAACTTCATATAAATCTTATAATGTAGGAAACATTGTCTACTGCTTGTTTTTCGTATAGAAAAGAATGAGGTTTATGTTTTGGATCCCCAAGTCGAACGCAAATCTAAACTGGAAATTAGACCACCAGTGAATATGTACGTTTTATTTATTTGCCTTCTGATATCTTTTTTGCTTGATGCAAGTGAATATGTACATTGTATTTAAATTTTTCTTTTATGTGTAGGGCCTTTAAAACATAAGGCATATGGTGGCAAATCTCGAGGAACTTACTTGAAATGGAAGACTATTAAGGTGATTTATTTTGTACAAAATAAAAATAAACTTCTATGTTGAATATAAATTCAACTTAACCTAACTATTAAATTATTGTGTAATATTGTTGTAGTGTCCTCAACAATCTAGATCGACGGATTGTGTATATTATGTGATGAGGTATATGTATGATATAGTAAAAAACCACGATCAAAGCACCGATATACATGAGGTACCACTTTAATTTTTTTCCTTCATAATTTTTGTTAAGTAGTTATACGATTAATGTTTCGAAACAATCTTGTAATTGCAGTACTTTGTACAAGATGGTTCTTATAGCTAGCAAGAGATAGATGAGGTTCGTGATAATTTAGCTAGTTATATCATGCATAACTGGATGTAGTCTTCTTATATGCTACTATATGGTGAGTTTTTTCTTGTCTCTTTCGTACTTTCAGCATTACATGATTTAAATTGACCTTGTTTATATCATTGTTTGCACCTGAATAACATCAAAATATTTTTTCTCCCATATGTTTAAGTTGTGTAGCCGGCTATGACTTTGATCATATAAACATGTGACTAATTTTAGGGCCCAATTTTTATATTAAAGGATCATATAAACATGTGACTAAACTGTTGCAGTCAAGAATTGTGAAAATAATTTACATACGCACACACACACACACATACATACATATATATATATGTATGTGTATGTATGTATGTGTATGTATTACTTGTCAAAGCAACAAAATGGAATATAAAATAAGGTAGCAGCTAACATAGAGCGAAAAGGAAAGTAAGTGATAACCACTTTGATTGGCAAGTTTGGGCTAATTGTAAAATGTAAGCAGCACACATATATAGGTATGTACATACATAAACTCATGCATAAATAATCTAAAACACAAAACTGAATTCCTCATATTGGTACAATTCGCAAGCACATATATATTGGATTATATACCCTCATATAAGAAATTAGTAGCTCCCTCTCATACTCACGCTGAAAGTATTGATCATGCATCCATCTCATCTTTACTTTAGAAATACACAGCCATGAGCACACTCTAAACATGCAAAAACCTACATCTACACATAAATATTCAAATATCACATATTATCGTGTACTATTATGTAAAGAAAAACCTTTAATGTTTTTAGTGATATTAATATTGCCATACAGGCAATTGTAAAATCAAAAGACCAGTAAAAAGAATATGTAAAAAGGGATGAATTGAAACAGTTAATTTTTTGTCAGAAAATGTAGTGTAGGAATACCTCATATATTTTCTGAATTATTGAATGGAGTACTACGCAGGTAACTGATACTATCAAGCAGGGTTAAACAGTTGTTATTTCTTGTTTTCCCAGGTTCAAGTTGACATTGGAAACATGGAATGCAGCATATGGTTTTGAGCTGAAGCCTAAAAATTTGGGTTTTCAAGATTCCATGAAGTTTTTAAGGTTTTCACTATACTATTTCTTAATGGTTGTACTAATTAAAGATCTGAATTAAGACTGTACCACTTAATGATTGTACTAAAGATCTGAATTATGCTGCTAAAATGAATGTATGAACCATTATTTTGTATAGATTATTAACACTATAATTGATATATGTTTATTTTGATATTATGTTATTCAGTTTGTATTTTCCATCAAATTTAATTTTGAATGATTGTAATATTGCATGCAATAATTGTTTGTTATAATCAATAATATATATATATATATTGTCTATTTGAGTACTGTAATAATGATTTCTGAGAATGGCTTTTTTGCATCAGGTATAAATAGCTGATGCAATAGAGGGATTAGTTTGCACCGGTTGTTATAAAAAACCGATTCAACAAAGAAGCCTTTTAAACCCAAAGACTCTTATGTTGCATCGATTTCCAACAACAACCTATGCAACAAGTTCCTTTTTTGCATCGGTTTTCAATACAACCGATGCAACATGAGGGCTGTGTCCAAGCAACCAACCATATTTTGCACCAGTTGTTAGTAACAACCGATGCAAAAAGGACCGTTTTGCATCGGTTTTAGAACCGATGCAAAACTGTTAAGCCTATTGCATCGGTTGCATATGCATCGGATGTTGAACTGATGGAAAAGGGGGGTAAACAACCGATGCAAATGGCCTGTTTTGTAGTAGTGTAACTTTGAAACAGGCCTAGAACTTTGAAAACCCTTTAGCAAAAAGGGAATTTTGGACCAAATGAAGACAAAATGGGCTCGGGCTATAGACCTTTACGTCGGCCAAAATGGTGATGGGATCAGCCATGGCCTTTTTCGGGTGGATATGAACTTGAGATTGAAAACGAACGAGAAGTAGGAAGAATATAAGTGTTTTAAACAAGATTTAAAAGGTTTTAATGTATAAAAATTTGATTTTTTAACTTGAGAATGAAAGATGGAAGCCATTAAAAATATTTTTCAAGTTTTTAACAAGAAAAAAAATTCTGAAAAGTTTTGAAAAGTGAGAATGGAGGGAGAGAGACAAAGAGAGATTTGTTTTTATAAAAAAGAATGAAGTGAAATTACCTTTTTACCTGCAATTACCACTAACCTCCATTAGAATGCTGCTACATCATCTCTCACTCTCTCCTTTCTTGTACCATGGTGTCATAAGATGTGACTTAATAGCTTTTCATTTCTTTTATTTATTTATTTCTTTTGAAAATGATCACATCACTCTTACTTCTTAAGTACACTTATATTTACACTTTTACCATCCTTAATTAAGTACACATTATTTATTTAAGTATGTGTTTAATTGTGCTAATGTGTTTAAAACTTTTTTAACAATTTATAAATGATCAAAAATTAGGATTTTTGAATAAGCTTTCCAGTTACATTTTCTAATTTTCTTTCAACTAATTGTTTTTGTAAACCAAATTAAAAAATGAATTTTCTATCGTTAATTATAAATTAAAGAGGGTTATTTAATTTAAAACCATTATTTGAATGTTTAAAATTAACTAGATATTTACAAACCAAAGCAATAAAATTCCGGGTCATTACGGGTGTTAAGTATGGAAAGAATGCCTACCATAATTAAGAAGGATTGTTTATAGTTTTATAAAATCCTTCTTTTATAAACTCGTTCCATGTTTACAAATCCTTTTATAAATCTCTAAACTAACTTATAAAGCTTCTTTTATAAATCTCAAAAACTATTCTAAAATTCCTTGCTATTTATAAAACTCCTTTTTTTATAAATAAAAAATCTTTTCTATTTCTTCTTTTATAACTCATTTATAGAAATCCTTTATAAAATCCCTTATAAAAATCTTTTTATAAATCCAAAACTCATTTTTATAAATCTTATGTATATATCTAACAGAATCTTCGTTATTTTTAAAAATATCGCTTATAAATCCGTTCTTTTATTTATAAATTATTATTTATAAATCTCTCTTGCCAAATATCTCCTATAAAACTCCTTTACAAAATATAAATCTCCTTTATGAAATATCTTTTGTAAATCTCCATTGAATAAATCCTTTTTATTAAGTAAAATCCTTTTTACAAAACAATTTATCATTTAAAACTCCTTTATTCAACTAATTAATTTATCTTAAAACATTATAAACAAACCATTAATTAACTTTAAAACATCATTAATAAAACAAGTAATTAACCTTAAAACATTATTAAATAAATAATAATTAACTTTTAAATCATTATTAATCTCTATATTTAAATCATTTATAATTAAGTAACACTTAACTTCAAATTGTTATAAAATTTAATTTAATTTAAATCCATAACTTTCCACATTCGAAAAGAGGATCGGCGACCACAATAGTACCTAGACAAGCTACCATTTAATTCAATCTAAATTTCCAAGTCATATCATTGGTATTTACATAAGCAAGCATATATGTAAATAAAATCAACGATTAACAATCACTAGTTAACCGGTTTTCTTATCCAATATTAATTAATTCACATATTAATTAATCGACAAATGAATAAATGTCCAAAATAATATAATAGTAGAATGGAGATTTATTCTACTAACAGATGTCATCAAAAATCTATTCAATTTAATTATAGCAGAATAGTGTTTTATTTAGCCAAATAGATAACAACAATGAATTATAATTAATTTAACTACGCTATCGTTTAAAAGAAAGTAATTAAAATTCAACCACTATTATCATATCATAAAATTATACTTCATCCAAACTATCATCAAGTTATACCACAGTTTTCTAGATGTCAATATGAATCCAACGTAAAAATTCACGAGCAAAATGGATTGGAAATGTCACGACCGGGATATTCAACAGTCGAAAATCGACACTAATACGTCCATTGTATCTCATGCCGAGAATTCAAATGCCGAAAAAATCGATTGTTAGGGTTGAAGAAGAAAAAGATAGAAGAAGAAACAGAAACAACAACACAGAATCTCACAATCACAGCGGAACAATATATAATAGATAATAACATGTCTTTATACAAAAAAACTACAATTGTTATTTACACATTACATCATCAGAGTACAACACATCAATAACTCAACACTGGACATTATAATAATTTGTCCTCACAAGTGCGGAATATATAGCCTATAATACACAGTGGAACAAAATCAAATACGTGTAATACTTCTTCGTCATCCGGCTCGTCTCCTAAGCTCCATAGCATCCTAACTTGAACCTGTAATACTCGGTCTGACCCGAGCATTATAATAAAATAACTTGAACCTGTAATACTTGGTCATTCAATTTGAATTATTAAAGTTATCAAATCCTTTGAAAAACAAAGGTATCTCATAAGACCGCGTCACACATAAACATGACGGGTTTTTTACCTTACGATAATCAAAACACTTTATATCAAAATCACCTGTTATAATAGTGTCTAAGTACAAATACTTATTCAAATAGCCGAAATAGTTACATTAATTAAATTCTAGCATACTAGGCTCTACAACCAAAACCGTAAAGGCACGTATTGGAGAATGGGTTTCCATACAATAACTAGGCACTGGGGTACCACCATCACGGTACACATCTAGAAAAAATGGACCGAGGACCTCGCCGGGATCCCCTGCAACACAAGACCGACCTATCCCTAACCTGGATAGTACCGAATATGCTATCACCCCGGGTGTTCCCACCCTTATCGAGCTCTCCCATGCACCGTATTTATAATATCCAAGGGTATCTAAAAAGGTGATAAACATACCCTAATTGAGTGTGACCCACTTAGCCTTGCTGCATCTCCCTTGATTTTCAGTCATTCCGGTTGATGCGGCTTTAGGCTACGATTACCTTTTAAAGGAATTTTCACTTAGAATGTTCATTGTTCTCCAATGACAATGTGTTGAAAACATTCATCCATACAAGTCCATTCTGGGACTTAACGAAACAGAAGGCACTATTCCTACTACATCCATTTTGGGATCATTCCCAGGATTAGTAGTGATTAGCCTTTGCACTTCAATGCTCCATCTTCGATTCCATGCTCTTGTCTTTACTTCGAAAACGTATTCGTTGGATCGAGGTGGTTTTCAGATAACTTATCCAATCCCGGTCTCTTCGACACAACGTTCGATATTTCCAGTAAACTCAACCCCAGTTCTATAGGAAATAAACAGACGAAAATAAGCTTGGAGATCGCCTCCTAACCGTTAGTGGACAGATTTCCTTATCATCGTCCTTGAAGAACAAAACGAGTTTATACGTCCAATATAGAACCTTCGACGGTAATTGTACCATATAATTCCCATGTTTCTCCTAGATATTCTCAAAGTTATGTTTTGGATAAATATTTGATAGTCGGTTGTTTAACTATCAAATAAACAATCATTCAACCAAAGAGTTCATTTTCCACTGAAAACACTAAGTTTCATTTAATTTAAAATTTAATAAATTAAATCTCTTTATCAAAAGGGTATATACTTATCTTATCGGAGTAAGTACGTTTACTAACCATTCTTTTCAAAAATATTTGAAAACTTTTTAATATAAATATGGAAAGCACCATGCGGTATCAACTATGGATTCGCAGCTTAATGATTATGTCTCTATCCCAGATAAATCCAAACTTAACTGTAGGCAATCTCTGCCCCCCGATTTCGCCACGAAAGTGTACCATTACTTTCCAAAAAAACTTATTTAATAATTATCTCAAATAATGCTTATAAAGTTTCTATAATAATTTTCCAAGTTTAATTTAGGCAAATACTCTTAAATAAAAGTTATTATATAAAAAATATTAATATTTAATAATTTATCTTTTAAAATAGTAATACAGATTAATAAACAAATAATAAATTAACTCTAAATCAAATCATTATAAAATAAATTTAATTAATAATTAAATATACTTTTAAACAATTTAAAATAATTACATAACTTTGAAACAATAATTAATTATGATTCATTAATAAAATTCTAATCGATTTACAAGACATATTTATAAACTTATAATCCATTTTGACAAATTTTAAAATATTTAAATAAAAAAATTTCTGGAATATTTTTATGCTTATTTTTTTAAAATTAATTATTTTAAAAATTAAAAATCCACTTCTTAAAACAAACCCAACTTCTCGATAAGAATAGACTTTTCAATTCCAATATGACCAATCTAATATTATAAATCTCTCTTGATTTATCACCAATCGATTTTATGTCCCTAATTTCATAAATCTCTTTTTCACATTTCCAAATAAAATCTATCATTCCTTTTAAAACCAATTTACCCATCTCATTATAAATGCTTATAGTGAATTTATAACTTCAATTTATCAATTGAAAATCATTTCACTTTATTTATAAACATTGTTTATAAATCCCACTGTCTCGTTTCAAGTTTACAACGGTCTCACATCACTTAAATCCATTCCAAATCGATTTCTAATTTAAACTCCATTTATAAATCAATTACTTAAATAATACAAACTGTATTCCAAAACCACCCAAATCTCGATTCTACTTCCATTTCGTAATTTAGAAATCTTTTTAAGATCCAGTATAACCAATTTTTTATTTATTTCCAAAATTCCTTTTTTTCTCCCAATCCATTTTAAATCTCGATTTTTAAAACCTTTTATATTTAAAGAAGTATCACTTAAGGATTTTTATTTAAAAATCCTTTATATACATTACTCCAAAATCTCTATTTTCAATATCACGAAATAGTTAAGTACAAATTCAAAACCATTTATTTTATTCAATCAATTAATCCAAACTCTATATAAATATTTTACTTCAAAAATCACTTTTAATTTCTTTTTAAAATTCAAACATATTTTAATGGTATTTGAAAATACCAACATCTAGACCAGTGCTACCATAGCATCCAATTAATTCAAATCACACAATAATATATCACAGATTTTTCAAACATATCATATATCACTATATATGAAATTAAATTCAACATTTTTGAGGAATCCAGTTGGATCCCCCCAACCTGTTTCTCTGCAACCACAGATGTTAATACAACATAAAAATACCAATCCCGTTTCGAGTTGGGATATCGCGGTATATAGGGTCATCCGCTATTATGCACGGCGCATAGGGTCACATCTGCTCTAATCGGCGGGAAATATCAATCCAACTACTAATATATATTACTATATATAATATCACATTTAACTGATAATAATTTATCAATTCAACCAACCAACCAATTAATAATAAATTTTAACTATTTAAAATTAATACCAATCATCCAAATGAGTGAGATTTACTCACCTTGATTTTTAGCAGTCGCCGAAACATTTCGATTCCAACTAAATTCATACATCCTTCGAATTTCGCTAAAAAATTTTGGAAGCTCCAAATTGTTCCAATCCAATTCCTATGCGTACATCTCGTTAAAACGAACCCAACGCGACTGACTGCATTGGATTCAGACCTAAAACGAATGAGGTATGATATTTATAAGTTCTAGAGATTTAAATTAATAATTTATATATACAAATAACTTAACTTTACTAAAATACCAAGCCCATACACGAGATATCACGGCCCACTACTGTTCCTTTGCCTTCTCCCCTCTCATCTGTTTGTTTTCCCATTCGCCTGTAACCCCTGATAAAAACTCGTGCACGCGTATCCTGATACGACCCACCACCATGCTATTCGACGATCCAAAACCACACCCACGTCGCTCGCCACCTCCTCTACCTCTCCAACATCCTTGCCGAACACTCGACCTTCCCCTAATCAAAACCGACCTAGCAATCCATCAGGATAGCTGAATGTCGCGATCCAAAGCCCTCGACCGTACGCCCCCAAACAATCATCTCCAGTTCGCCTTCGATCCGGAAACCCAACGCCAATGCTCGTACGAGTAAATTTCCCCTAAATCAACTCGAAACCTAAACCCTAACTTCCACTGAGCAAAGTCGAGCAACCAAATTTGAAGTTGCACCATACAATATATATATCAGATCGAAGTACCTAGCAAAGCAAGATTTTTAAAATTAATCTCGTGATTTTTAGTTAAGTATATTGTGAGAATTGATTTTTTTAAAGCTCCCATTTTTTTTTCTTTGCTTTTTTCTTTCTACTGGCTCGTTTGCGTGTGTTTTAAAAGAGGAGGGAAATGTATTTCACATGGAAATGGTACAGTGATTTGAGTGAAAGAAAGGAAGTTGATGTGAATATGGTCAAATCAACATATAAATATATTATTTATATTTTTAAATCCTCCCGATTACGTAGCTTAAAATCTCGAACTCCTATTGAGGCGTGCCGCTAGGCGTTCATAATGTTATACCCCTATTCCGAATGCAATGGAAAAGGTTTCGAGTCCTAATTCGATCGTATGGAGAAGATAGCTTTTTGGACCCAATTATTATATTGAATTTTCAATATTAAATTCAGCGTGTTTCTATCTTGTATGAACAAAAGATAACTCCAAATGCTACGAAATTTGAAATCCGATAATAATACACTATTACGGTCCAATGGAACTTGTTTCATCAAAATCCAAGAGTGTGCCCCGTAAAGCTATTTTTACTCGTTAATTTAAACAAGATATTTTTAAAATCGAGAATATCGCTTTTAAATCCAATTTAAAATTTTTATTATCTTCATTCTTATAAATAAAAATTAAATAAGCTTTGAATTTTTTTTATCTAGCCTAAAACTCAAGATTCCATATTTAA
Source organism: Allium fistulosum (assembly GCA_030737815.1). Lineage (NCBI taxonomy): Eukaryota > Viridiplantae > Streptophyta > Magnoliopsida > Asparagales > Amaryllidaceae > Allium > Allium fistulosum. Next base: position 167,806,418 of record CM060904.1, on the reverse strand, counting down.
ACCAATTTTTAAATTATTAAATTAAACAATAAAATTATCCAAAAATCATTATATTTGAAATTCAAGTTAAAAATTAACTTTTAAATATTTAAAAACATTTAAATATTCCAATTTCAAATAACCCAAAATTATGGGTCGTTACATTCCCCTCCCCCCTTCCCCTTAAAAGAATTTCGTCCCCGAAATTGCCAAGGTAGGAAAAATGGTCCAAAACCCATTAACTTTTCCCAAAACCAATCAGTTGAAACAACTTCCCGAAATCAATTTATTGAAAACACATTATCGCTTTTACTCATTTCCAAATTCATCCATAGATTCCAAATAATATTATTTACTCAACCATCTCAAGTTATAATCCAAAATCAAATTTTAGTTATTAAAAATTTTCCTCAAAATTTTCTAACACCTTAAATTTTCGAATTTTTTTGCCAGCATCTCCTTTGCGCGGCTAAATCCGAACAACTACAAATCACCTCTACGGGCCCAAATCATCAAAGAAAACAAAAGCCAAGTGGCTTAATCATAAAATCATCAATTTCAAATAATAATTTAAACAAGTACCTTTTTGTCGGGCAATCCAATTTTCTCTTGATTTTAAATGCCTGCATCTTATTTACCAATAATATCCAATCATATAATTCAAAATCATTTTATTTTTTTGCATTTTCAATTCCTAATATTTATTTCACCGAAATCCGTACGATGTACATATTCATCCATAAGCAATATCACATCTGATCGCTCGCTCGATCATACAATTTCACTTATGAACTAGTATCGTTCACACAACCACTCTAATGCGAACTCAGATCTGGTTTCTTGATTAGAAACCGTCATTCTCCTTGCATAGCCATATACTATGATATAGAATTCCAGAATCAATCGAAAATCCATATCCAGGGTTCGCCGTCGAAAATTGAGTGAAAAATCCTAACTCAGATCGATATAAGTCATCTCAAAATTTTGTGCTCGAATCTGGATCAAACCGTCATGCGAATAAAATAATATACGTACAACTTACGTATTCATTTCCATGGATTCTTAGCTATATCAAATTCTTTTTATTCACTTTTACTTCATTTCCATTCCATTATTCACAGCTATCATTCACATTTATACTTCACATTCACCTATTTACTTGGTATATCCCTTAAATATCAATTCCTCTTAAGAATTTCACCATCAAATTTTCTTAAGTCAATTATAACTTTTTATACAAACTACTTGTGGTTATTACCACTTCACAACTTAAGTTTATATCCATTCCTATTCAAATTCAACTCCAATTTTCCAAATTCAACATTCAATTTTATCAATTCACATTCCAAACCATATCAAATAACTAATCGATTTAATTAGTTCATTTATTCATTTATCCCAAATCTCAATAGATTCCATATCCAGCAATTATTTCATTTAGCCTGCTTAGGCTAAATTTTTCAAATTCACTTTATTTAACTTAATTCAAGTTAAATTTCTATTCTACGGTTCAGTTTCAAATTTTTTTACTTTTCACGCATTCTTAATCAATAATTTTAAACATTGTTGTAACTTGCTAATTTCCAAATTCTATAAGTTATCAACTTATTTTCTCATATTCCCAAATAAACATTTTAAATCAAAACTCCAAGGTTTAAACAATTTCTTAAATATTTCAAAATCATTTTTGAAATCATATATACTCACACAAAATCCCTTGGTATATCAAATCATTCTTTTGCATTTCAAACCAAAACTAGTTTTACCAAACAAAACTCCAATTGGTAGTAATTCCTCTCTTAGAAACTCGAAAATGAACGTCGATGATGCAACAGTCATCACCGAAATTATTTTCCAGCGATCGAAGTGAGTTCAGTGCTTTTATCTTTTTTAAAATCCCTTTTAAATATTTCCAATTCAAAAATATTTTCTCCAAATAATATCACTTTTATTTTCTAAGACTTTGAAAAACATTTCAAAACAACCGGGAATTAAATTCCCAAATTCCCAGCCTTTAAATTCTTTATAAATCGTTTTTATAAACCATATCAATTTCTAAATCACATTTACAGAATTATATTTACAAAATCCCATTTTGTTATATGAAATTATTTCTTAACCGTTGATTATAATATCAACTTTTATTTAATCACCACAACAACAAATGATAATAGTATAACATTATCAAACACACCATATATAATTATAATAATTTATGAAAATTATTCCTTTATATATAAAAATAATCTGGGTAAAATTATTTCATTTACCCAATTTTAAAACAATACTATGTTGAATTGCTCTTTCGAGTGTTTAGAGATCCCTATCAATAATGTTAATTATTCGTATTAACCCGAATCCATAAGCCACTCAATAGATCAACCAACACAATATAAAAAAAAATTATATCACTAACAAATATGCGCTCATATCTACTAATACACTCAAACTCATTTTAGGGTGCTACTGACCCTATCTCTGATGAGTTACCCCATCAAAGCAAAGGTTCTCGCTTAACCTTCAGTTCTGATACCAAATGTCACGACCGGGATTTTTGACCCTCGAAAATCGACACTAATACGTCCACTTTATCTCATGCCGAGAATTCGAATGTCGGAAAAACCGATTGTTAGGGTTGAAGAAGAAAAAGATAGAAGAAGAAACAGAAACAACAACAACACGGAATCCCATAATCGCAACGGAACAATATATAATAGATAATAACATGTCTTTATACAAATAAACTACGGCTGTTATTTACACATTACATCATCAGAGTACAACACATCAATAACTCAATACTGGACAGTTATAATTTGTCCTCACAAGTGCTGATATACAGCCTACAATACACAGCGGAATAAAATCAAATACGTGTAATACGACTTCATCATCCAGCTCGTCTCCTAAGCTCCATAGCATGCTAACCTGAACCTGTAATACTCGGTCCGACCCGAGCATTATTATGAAATAACACCCGAGTCAGTCTGGAAAACCAGCGTGAGGAAACACATTCAATTTGAATTATTAAAGTTATCAAATCCTTTGAAAAACAAAGATATCTCATAAGACCGCGTCACACATAAACGTAACAGGTTTTTACCTTACGATAACCAAAACACTTTATATCAAAAACATCTAATATTATAATAGTGTCTAAGTACAAATACTTATTCAAATAGCCGAAATTGTTACATTAATTAAATTCCAGCATACTAGGCTCTACAACCAGAGAGAATACCCAAATAAATGGGTATTCTCGTAAAGGCACATATTGGAGAATGGGTTTCCATAAAATGACTAGGCACTGGGGTACCACCTATCACGGTACACCTCTAGAAAAATGGACCGAGGACCTCGTCGGGATCCCCTGCAACACAAGACTGGCCTATCCCTAACCTGGATAGTACCGAATATGCTATCACCCTGGGTGTTCCCACCCTTATCGAGCTCTCCCATGCACCATATTTATAATATCTGAGGGTATCTAGAAAGGTGATAAACATACCCTAATTAGGTGCAACCCAAATAGCCTTGCTGCATCTCCCCTGATTTTCAGTCATTCCAATTGATGAGGCTTTAGGCTACGATTACCCTTTAAAGGAATTTTCACTTAGAATGTTCATTCTCCTCCAATGACAATGTGTTGAAAACATTCATCCATACAAGTCCGTTCTGGGACTGAACGAAACTAAAGGCACTATTCCTACTACATCCATTTTGGGATCATTCCCAGATTAGTAGCGATAAGCCCTTGCACTTCAACGCTCCATCTTCAATTCCATGCTCTTGTCTTTACTTCGAAAATGTATTCGTTGGATAGAAGTGCTTTTCGGATAACTTATCCGATCCCGGTCTCTTCGACGCAACGTTCGATTTTTCCGGTAAACTCAACCCCAGTACTTTAGCAAATAAACAGACGAAAATAAGCTCGGAGATCACCTCCTAACCATTAGTGGACGGATTTCCTTATCAACGTCCTAGAAGAACGAATCGAATTTATACGTCCAGTATAGCGCCTTCGACGGTAACTGTACCATATAATTCCCGTGTTTCTCCTAGATAATCCCAAAGTTATGTTTTGGGTCCAATTTTGATAGTCGGTTATTTAACTATCAAATAAACAATCATTCAACCAAAAGTACATTTTCCATTAAAAACACTAAGTCTCATTTAATTTAAATTTTAATAAATTCAATCTCTTTATCAAAGGGTATATACTTATCTTATCGGAGTAAGTACATTTACTAACCATTATTTTCAAAAATATTTGAAAACTTTTTAATATAAATATGGAAAGCACCATGCAGTATCAACCATGGATTCGCAGCTCGATGATTACGTCTCTATCCCAGAGAAATCCAAACTTAACTGTAGGCAATCTCTGCCCCCGATTTCGCCATGTAAGTATACCATTACTTTCCGAAAAAATTTATTTAATAATTATCTCAAATAATGCTTATAAAGTTTCTATAATAAATTTCCAAGTTTAATTTAGGCAAACACTCTTAAATAAAAGTTATTATATAAACAATATTAATATTGAATAATTTATCTTTTAAAATAATAATACCAATTAAAAAATAAATAATAAATTAACTCTAAATCAAATCATTATAAAATAACTTCTAATTAATAACTAAATATACTTTTAAACAATTTAAATTAATTACATAACTTTGAAACAATAATTAATTCTGATTAATTAATTAAATTCTAATCGATTTACAAGACTTATTTATAAACTTATAATCCATTTTGACAAATTTTATAATATTTAAATAACTAATTTTCTAGAATATTTTTATGCTCCTATTTTAAAAATTAAAAATCCTCTTCTTAAAACAAACCCAACTTCTTGATAAGAATATACTTTTCAATTCCAATATAACCAATCTAATATTTATAAATCTCTCTTGATTTTTCACCAATCGATTTTACGTCCCTAATTTCAAAAATCCCTTTTTCACATTTTCAAAATAAAATCTATCATTCCTTTTAAAACCGATTTACCAATCTCATTATAAATTCTTACCATGAATTTATAACTTCAATTTATCAATTGAAAATCATTTCACTTTATTTATAAGCATTGTTTATAAATCCCACAGTCTCATTTCCAATTTACAACGGTCTCACATCACTTAAATCCATTACAAATCGATTTCTAATTTAAACTCCATTTATAAATCAATTCCTTAAATAACTCAGACTATATTCTAAAACAAAACAAATCTCGATTCTACTTCCATTTCGTAATTTAGAAATATTATTTAAGATACAGTATAACCAATTTTATATTTATTTCCAAAATTCCCTTTTTTCTCCCAATCTATTTTAAATCTCGATTTTTAAAACCTTTTATATTTAAACAAGTACCACTTAAGGATTTTTATTTAAAAATCTTTTATATACATTACTCCAAAATCTCTATTTTCAATATCACGAAATAGTTAAGTACAAATTCAAAACCATTTATTTTATTCAATCAATTAATTCAAACTCTAAATAAATATTTTACTTCAAAAATCCCTTTTAATTTATTTTTAAAATTCAAGCCTATTTTTATGGTATTTAAAAATACTAACATCTAGACTAGTGCTACCATAGCCTCCAATAAGTTCAAATCACACAACAATCTATCACAGATTTTTCATACATATCACATATCACATATCACTATATATGAAATTAAATTCAACATTTTTGAGGAATCCAGTTGGATCCCTCTAACCTGTTTCCCTACAACCACAGATGTTAATACAACATAAAAATACCAATCCTGCTTCGAGGCGGGATATCACGATATATAGGGTCATTCGTTATTATGCGGGGCGCATAGGGTTTCATCCGCTCCAATCGGCGGGAAATATCAATCCAACTACTAATATATATATATATTACTATATATAATATCAAATTCAGCTAATAATAATTTACCAATAACCAATCAATCAATAATTAATTTTAATGAATGCCAATCATTCAAATGAGTGAGATTTACTCACCTTGATTTTTAACAGTCGCCGAAACATTTCAATTCCGACCAAATTCATACAGCGTTCGAATTTAGCTAAAAATTCTGGAAGCTCCAAATTGTTCCAATCCAATTCCTATGCGTACATCTCGTTAAAACGAACCCAACACAACTGACCGCGTTGGATTCGGAGCTAAAACGAATGAGATATGATATTTATAAGTTCCGGAGATTTAAATTAATAATTTATATATACAAATAACTTAACTTTACTAAAATACCAAGCCCATACACGAGATATCACGGCCCACTACTGTTCCTTTGCCTTCTCCCCTCTCATCTGTTTGTTTTCACATTCGCCTGTAACCCCTGATACAAACTCGTGCACGCGTATCCTGATACGACCCACCGCCATGTTGTTCGACGATCCAAAACCATACCCACGTCGCTCGCCTCCTCCTCTACCTCTCCAACACCCTTGCCGAACACTCGAGCTTCCTCTAATCAAAACCGACCTGGCAACCCATCGCGACAGCTGAATGTCATGATCCAAAACCCTCGACCGCACGCCCCCAAACAATCACCTCCAGCTCGCCTTCGATCCAGAAACCCAACGCCAATGATCGTACGAGATAATTTTCCCTAAATCAACTCAAAACCTAAACCTTAACTTCCACTGAGCAAAGTTGAGCAACCAAATTCGATGTCGCACCATACAATATATGTATCAGATCGAAGTACTTGGGAAAGCAATTTTTAAAATTATTCTCATGATTTTTAGTTAAGTATATTGTGAGAATTGATTTTTTTGAAGCTCCCATTTTTTTTTCCTTTGTTTTTTTTCTTTCTACTGGCTCGTTTGCGTGTGTTTTAAAAGAGGAGGGAAATGTACTTCACACGGCAAGAGTACATTGATTTGAGTGAAAGAAAGGAAGTTGATGTGAATATGGTCAAGTCAACATATAAATATATTATTTAAATTTTTAAATCCTCCCGATTACGTAGCTTAAAATCTCGAACCCCTATCAAGGCGTGCCTCTAGGCGTTCATAATGTTATACCCCTATTCCGAATGCAATGGAAAAGGTTTCGAGTCCTAATTCGATCATATGGAGAGATAGCCTTTTGGACCCAATTATTATATTGAATTTTCGATATTAAATTCAGCGCGTTTCTATCCCGTATGACCAAACGATAACTCCAAACGCTACGAAATTTGAAATCCAATAATAATACACTATTACGGATCCAATAGAACTTGTTTCGTCAAAATCTGAGACTGTGCCCCGGAAAGCTATTTTTACTCGTTAATTTAAACAAGATATTTTTAAAATCGAGAAAATCGCTTTTAAATCCAATTAAAAAAATTTATTATCTTTATTCTTATAAATAAAAATTAAATAAGCTTTGAAATTATTTTTATCTAGCCTAAAACTCCAGATTCCATATTTAAAACAATTTTTAAATTATTAAATTAAACAATAAAATTATCCAAAAATCATTATATTTGAAATTCAAGTTAAAAATTAACTTTTAAATATTTAAAAATAATTAAATATTCCAATTTCAAATAACCCAAAATTCTGGATCGTTACAGGAAATGAGTGAGATATGATTTTTCAGAGTTAAATTATTAAAATAACTAAACTAACTTTAATAACCAAAGAAAAGTTTCTCACCCATATTAGCTCTCAGCACAAGGCCCATCACCCCAAACCCAATCGCTTTAGCACCTTCCACTTCCCTCCAATCACCATTTCATGAACGTCAAAAAACTGCCATCTTCAACCATTCACTGATTTAAGGCGATATCCACCACTCTACTTTATGAAATAACAAGGGGTTAATTTAAAAAAAACTAAGGGCCTAAACAAACAAATTTTGTGTTGGAGTGTTTGGCTAGTTGTCTATGGACTAGGAGGTATTTATTTTTGGATGTTTGAGGAGGCGTTTGTTTTCTTTGGTTTGAATTATACCGAGAGACGGAGAAACATAATAATGAAGATAGTGAGAAAAAGGGAAAAAATGAGTGAAGTAATAAATTTTGAGCTAAAAAGATCTATTTTTCATAAATTAAAAGGAAGCAAAGGAGATAGGAAAAAGATGAAGTAAATATGTATGAATATGAAAATGAAAGGCGAAAATGAAATAAAAAAATAGGAAGAGTGTATATATATAAGGTTAAATGAAATAAAATAAAATATAAGTAGAGATAGCCAAAGACTAAAATTGCCTTTAACCAATTTCAACTCTCCCTTCTTTTCTAAGCCTCCAAAGTCCCAAGTCATTTGAAAATATAGTGGATATTTAAATGTTCCATGCACCTTAGTTGATTTTTATACTTCAAATCTTTAAATTTCAACTCAAACTTCATATCCTTCACTTCATATTTTTCTTTATTATAATTCATATTTATTAAAAAAAATTATTTTATTCATTTAATTTATGATTTAAAAAAGATTTTGTATTCTTAACTTACAAAATCATTTAAATGTTGTTTTAGAGTATAGCAAGGGTATTATAACTTTCTACAACTGGCTGTTCAATAAAAAGCTAAAAATATGAAAAGCAGGTTTCAGTCATATTTTCAGTTTTCCATCGGACTGCTCATTTATGTAAACATAATTCAAAAATGAATTTTTTATCATTATTTATAAATTAAAAGAGGGTAATTAATTATTAAAACCATTAATCGACTATTTAAGATAAGTTAAATATCTCCAAATCAATCGATAAAATTCCGGGTCGTTACAATATATCATATAAACTAAATTATGTTGGTAATTTTAATAAATGGAAGAAAAGCAATATACATAATTATTTTGGTAAATTATATTCATACATCGAAAATTACCTAACGTACACCATTATTTTGCTAAGAAAGTATATAACAAAATCACCCTTCTTCTTAATTGCATTTTTGTATTTTTCTTATTATTCAACAAATTAAAACATTAAAATTATTGATATTTGATCAAATCTATACAGTTTTGACAAAGTTAATGAACTATTAAATATCAATTATGACAACTTTCACAAATAACTAGTTTAATTTAAAAGTATCTAATTTTTTATTCTAAAATTAAAGTTGATTTTAATGAAACTAAGAATTAAAAAAAAATTAATGAAGTTACAAAAATATTAGTGCCAAGAATTAAAGTTTGTTTTGTTGAAGTTTAACTAATTTAGTGCTAGAGATTTATTGTTTTGTGTAAATAAGTTTTAAGTTTTAAAAGAGGGCAGATGATGAAGATGAAAATAATGGTAGTTTTGTAAATGGAATGGTGTATGTTATTGGAACTGGGCTAGCCTGCAGCGGAAGTTATGCGTGAATTTCAAAACAATTTCCCTTATTGGATCTGTATTGGGCCTATGAAGTTTAATTTATTTAAAGCATTCAAAATTTTATTTAATAAAATCTCTTAATTATTTCAATTTATAGATTTTATACAATTTTATTTAATTTATATCTTATACATATAATTATACAAATATACATCATATACATATATGTGTGTGTGTGTGTGTGCATGTGTAACATGATAGCCCTTGCAAGATATAACATGTCCATATATACATGTTGAGATTTACATTGCAACCGACATGTTGGCTCATCCTATATATATTGAAAGTTGTCTAAATATATGTATGTATATAGGCTTGTTATTTATATGAATTATACATATATATCTGTGTGTGTGTACGTGCGTACGTACGTCTATGTATATATGTGTGTAAAAGTAATTTTTATTTAAATAATTTTATGAGGATGAATGTAACAACCCGGGATTTCGCATCAATTAATCATCGTCGTTAGACGATTAAATTCCGCTGGCTAATCGTTGTTGAGAGTTTTGAATTTGGTTGAAATTCTTTTTTAAATTTGTAAAAGAGTTAGGCGGGCTTTATTTTGGCCCACGTTCTTTTACTTTGGGGCTGAGATTATTAACAAGCAGATAATCGTGCCTCCCTTCTTTCATTTTCATCGGAAAACCCTAGTCTAAACAAACGAAAAAAAATGGCTGCTCGATATTTCTCGTTCGTCCCACTTTTCAAAATTTAGGGCCTGTGAATTTGAAGCTGCAGACTTTAAGTTAATCGATCGAAGTCGTTTGCCTGGCGATCGATAATTTCTTGCTTGCTTCGGCTCGATTGGATTTGGAGTTCTTCGAATAAGTTGAGTGTTTTTCACTCACATCTGTAATTCAAACTTAGTAAAGTGCTTCGACTATTTGATTTGGTTTCGATGTTGATGTTTTCTCTGATTTGTTCCAATTCGTATATATTTGTTTGAATCTGTTAATTGATGTGCATTGGCTATTGAGCTTCGTTTGATGCTTGAAGTAATTATCAACTTTTTCAATTTACTTAAATAGCACGGGGTTGATCTCGAACAGTCATTTTTCGTGGTCATCACTGTTTCAATTTTGGTTTAATGATATTGATTTCGTTCGTGACCACCACGGGTTTTGATTCCTGTGACATTGGTCACTTGAATTGATTATGTTGATTTTATGAAAATAATTTGGGTTTAGCACAGACTTGATTTGAAACTGCTGTTCCATAATTTTTTGAACTCGTTTCGACCGAGACTTGGCATAGCTTTGAACTGCAGTTTGAAATCTCCTCTGCCCTGATTTTGCGATTCGCTGTTTATGTTGCATATATATTGTTGACCATTGTTTGAGTCATGTGTTCTTTGTGCTCGACTCTGGCCTGTTGTGTTCTTCCCTGTAGCTTGACTTGATTGAGCTTCAGGCTAGACTTGTCTTTCTGTTCAATTTTTTCCTTGCCTTGAGCATATGTATATTGCTGCAGCTTCGACTGATGCATGTTGTACCTGGTCCCTTTTGTTGTTTACTGGTATCTCTTGACAGTTTTGTATTGCTTGATGAACTTTGGTTCTTTGATTTAATTGTTTTCGTTTACTGCCTCACTGCTTTATTGTCACTGCCTATTGGTTGTGCAGTTGAACTTGTATTTTGTCATTTGCAGTGTCTTGACATTCATGTCTGCACTCTTTCTTTTGATAGTTGCTTGTTACTTTGAAAGTGCAGCACTTGCCTCTCTTGTCATTTCTTTTTACTGATTTACCTTTGATGGTTTGCACTGCTGTCACATATGTGCATCCATGTATGTGCATACATATGTATGTGTGGATGCATGTATTGATTTAGGTCTACTTTGTTGGTTTGTATCGCACTGAGTGAACACTCATGTGTGATGAGGCATTGCATTTTCATTAGCCTCGAGCCTAGGCAGATTAGACGAGTGGGTCTTGCATTGCAATGCCCACTGATTTCAGTTGCATTTTCCAATTTCATTTAGTGGACACTGGTTCACTTCCACTTCATGTAGGGGCTGCATTTGTTCTGTTTACTTGTTCATTGTAGTTTGGCTTGGGTTTGAGCATCACTAATCTGATAACACTCGTATCAGTCATTGGTGTAGCATTGTGTACATATGTACTTGTTTGTTTGGTCTCTTATTGGTTTAAGTTGAAGTTTGCAGTCTGATTATTTTACTCTTTGGCCTTGCTTTCTTGATGGCATTTGATCCAGACAGTGTTGTATTATGATTTGTACATTGAGCTGAATCCAGTCTCAAAGACTCGGGTTTGACCTTGTACTCGGTTGTGAATTTTCAATGTGCATTCGTGCGCATTTCATTCAGTTTGATTTGAGTTGAGTTACCTTTTAGTTTTTGTTGAACATTTATGTATTTCGACTTGGCTTATTTTTGTTGCATTTGGACTGGTTGTGCCTTTGTGCATACTGTATTTGATGGTTGATCTGGTTTTAATGCCAGTCTCTACTTTGTTTCATTTAATTGGGTTGAGTTTTGCCTCCATGTGTTTTGCATTTGACCTTTTGCATTTTAATTGTGAGTTGGTGCCATTTGCTTTTGATTCATTGAGGCACTTTGTGTGTGGCTCGACTTGAGTTTGTACATTTATTTGTGCTTGTCTTTCCTGGCCACTGCTTGCTTCTGTGGTCTGGTTCCTTTATGTAGTTTGTACCACTGCCTTTGTGCACTTGGTCATTCGAGCCTTTGTGCTCTGCATTCGAGTTGAGTCAGCGACTTGACTTTTGCAGTTTTGACATACTGTTGTGGCGAGGCAGTGCACGCGTGCGTGTATTGCAGCCACACAGAATTGGCATTTTTAAGTGACATTTCAATTTCTTGAATTGTTTGTGTGTTCAATTCAATATAATTTGAATTGTACTTTGATTTGATTTGATTTGATCATTTTGTTGTTGTCTAATTATCTATTGATAATAAGATTATGAGTTTCTAATTATTTATTTAGTAATTAGATTTTGTTGTTAATTGTCGTTTAAACAATTCTGTTGTTTCTAAGTTATCTTCATTGAAAACCTTTTTATTTATCTTCGTTGATAACTTGAATTTACTGATTTGTTGTTTAACACTGTTTAGTGTTATATCTACCGTTATCCGATTCTCTTATCGAAGAGTTGGATAGACGAGATTTCTGTGACTGTCGTTTATTTGTTATTTATTATTATTGCTTCTGTACATTAATAACTGAGTTCTAATTAGACTGACCCGTGTATTATTTTCTTTTGAATTTAATACTCGGGTCAGACCGAGTTATTTCAGGTTGTTTATATCCTGCTTTGGGTTGCTGCTTGAGCTATGAAGTCTCTTCATATCTTTTGGAGTAGTCGTGTTATTGTATAGGATGATATGTATTCATGTATATTATTGTCAATAATGTACTTGTATATATAGCTTCCAGAGTCGACAGTTGTAGTTGTACCATATGTATAGTGTCAAATGTATTGTAACTGACTTCAGTTACATATATATATGTGAGACTTTTATTATCTGTGTTATTATTATATATATTGTCCTAAACTATTATGAACCATATTAGTTCGTTTTATACTGGAATTTGGTATGTCGATGGGAGTAAATAAATAAGAGATGAAAAATTAAAAATATATACCACTCCTATCGAGGTAACCGGTACTAGTGTAAGGCTCAACTACGAATGGCCGCTCCTATCTAGCCTTATTCTTCGTAATAACAGACAGTATTTCTTTTAATACTCTTTGTTATTGTGAGCATAGAGGTGGGGCGCCACAGTTGGTATCAGAGCTTGGGGTTTATGGACATAATATAAAACATAACATAGATGGAACATGTGTTACAACTATTTGTCGATGTTTTTTGGTGCTTTGAGTCAAAACTAAAGTTTTGAAATTATGATGAAATTTTTAAATATCTTTATTTAAAAATAAAAAGGGAAATTGTGTTTTGTTGATTGATTAATTTGTGTTCTGTTTATCAGAGTGCGCAGCGGAAACAGTGAGACTGTCTTCGCTGAATACAGTGATAATCTTTTTGATTTAAAAATCAAAATATGAAATTGAAATAAATTTCATTTGTTGTTTACATAGCTGGGTTTATTTTGTTTCTTTGAAAATTTCGAATCTGATTTGAGGATTCGAAGTGATTGCAGTTATGTGATTTTTGTTGAGATTTTTGCTGGTTTTCTTTTATGCTAATCATATGTTGATTAGATTTTGCTGTTTTGAATTATCTTCATTGAAGATACATTCGAATGATTTCTTGGTTCATTTTGTAGTATACGTGCAAATTTGAGTTGCACGTTACTACATTAATTTTACGTTGAACCGATGTTTGGTTTGAACGTATTTTGTTGCCGTTATTTTTATAACGGGATTTTTACATCGGTGCTAAATTTTTGAAGCACGGTGTTTTGTGATATTTTTGATGAATGAAAATTCACTGGTGTTATATTTTTATGTGAATTATTTTGATGAGATTCTGACGCATAAAAAATTAATGTCGCTTTGACTTCAGTAATCGTCAGATTTTAAAGTGGATTTTCAAGCGGTTATTCCGCAATGCTGATTTTGTGATCCGTTTTTACGGTATTTTGAGAAGTACAATTTCCTTGTCGAAATTGTTACAAATGTTACTGTTTTAATCATGTGTTCTGAAAAATTGTTATAAAAGATTTTACAGTTTGCATTTTCAAAAGAATGAAAAAGCGATTCAAACGCTTCAGCAAAATTGAGGACTATGAACCCTCACTTTTACCGTTTCGCTTAATTCCGGACTTGTCCGTTTGAGAACGTAAAATGTTATTTATTTAAAATACAAAATTTTTACAGTTTGCATTTTCAAAAGAATGAGGAAGCGATTTAAACGATTCAGCAAAATCGAGGACTATGAACCCTTACTTTTACTGTTTCGCTTAATTCCGGACTTGTCCGTTTGAGAATGTAAAATGTTATTTTTACAAAATACACAATTTTGCACTTTCAAGGAAACGATGAAGAGAATCAAACGATTTAGTAAAACACGTGGTATGGGACATGTGCGTTTGCTATTTCGGTAAATTCCGGACTCGTTAATTGAAACATCTGCTGCTTTAATGATTCTGATGATTTTGTGTGCTTTCGAGCCACTATGTTGGACCTTCGGGTCATCTGCTGGACCTTCGGGTCATTTGTTGTGCTTTCGGGCCATTCTGCTGGACCTTTGGGTCATTTGTTGTGCTTTCGGGCCATTCTGATGGACCTTTGGGTCATTTGTTGGGCTTTCGGGCCACTCTGCTGGACCTTCGGGTCATTTGTTGGGCTTTCGGGCCACTCTGAGGACCTTCGGGTCAAATACCAGAACTAGACCTTCGGGTCACTCTGCGGACCTTCGGGTCATCTGATGGGCGCCAAAATTTTATAGTACTTGGTAGGCTTCGGCCATTTGTTGATGCATGTGCGGCGTAGCTAAAAACTCGCCATCTGATGGGATCGATCCAACCTTTTATGTTGATTTTCTAGAGTATCTTAATTGATTTCTAGATATTTGTTGTTTCTAATTATCTGCAGGTAATTAGATATTTGCTGTTATGAGATTTAATTATCGTATCGATAATTAGATATTTGCTATTATGAGATTTAATTATCGTATCGATAATTAGATATTTGCTGTTATGAGATTTAATTATCGTATCGATAATTAGATATTTGCTGTTATGTGATTTCTGATTATCGTTTTGATAATCGGATATTTGTTGATTTCTGATTATCGTTTTTGATAATTAGATGTTGGTTGATTTGAGTTTTCTGATTATTGTTTTTGATAATTAGATATTTATTGATTTGTGATTTCTGATTATCGATTTTGATAATTAGATATTTGATGTTTTCTGATTATCTTTTTTGATAATTAGATATTTGTTGGTTTCTGATTATCGTTTTTGATAATTAGATATTTGTTGATTTGAGTTTTCTGATTATCGTTTTTGATAATTAGATATTTGTTGATTTGAGATTTCTGATTATCGTTTTTGATAATTAGATGTTTGTTGATTTGAGTTTTCTGATTATCGTTTTTGATAATTAGATATTTGTTGATTTCTGATTTCTGATTATCATTTTTGATAATTAGATATTTGATGTTTTCTGATTATCGTTTTTGATAATTAGATATTTGTTGATTTCTAATTATCGTTTTTGATAATTAGATATTTGTTGATTTGAGTTTTTTTATTATCGTTTTTGATAATTAGATGTTTGTTGATTTGAGATTTCTGATTATCGTTTTTGATAATTAGATGTTTGTTGATTTGAGTTTTCTGATTATCGTTTTTGATAATTAGATATTTATTGATTTGTGATTTCTGATTATCGTTTATGATAACTAGATATTTGATGATTTCTGATTATCATTTTTGATAATTATATATTTGTTGATTTCTGATTTCTGATTATCATTTTGATAATTAGATATTTGATGTTTTCTGACTATCGTTTTTGATAATTGGATAATTGCTGATTTAGTTGATTATGAGATTTTCTAGTCTCTAATTGATTCTAGATTATATTGATTATATTGGATTGTTATTTTCTATCTATCTCTGTTGATAGTTAGAGTTTGCTGAGTATGAAGTTCATGTTTTCTAGTTAATTGTTAGATAACTAGATAATTGCAGTTTTGCGAATTGTGATTTGTGTTTTCTAATCATCTTTGTTGATAATTAGATTTTGCGGTTTCCTAATTATCGTATCGATAATTAGATATTGGTGTTTTGTGATTTCTGTATTCTAATTATCTAATTGATAATTGCATTTATTCAGTTTTGTTGTTTTCTGATTATCTATCTGATAGTTAGATTTTGTTGAGAATTTGTGAATTTCTTTTATGGAATTAGAAGATTTCTTTGGCGTTTATATTCTTGACCTTTATTTTTCTAGCTTAACCAGTTTATGTTAGAAGAATAATAGTTGTTGACGACCTTAATTATGAAAATTGCGAGGAAGCAATTTTTATAAGGAGGGGAGTCTGTAATAGCCCGGGATTTCACATCAATTAATCATCGTCGCTAGACGATTAAATTCCGCTGGCTAATCATTGTTGAGAGTTTTGAATTTGGTTGAAATTCTTTTTTAAATTTGTAAAAGAGTTAGGCGGGCTTTATTTTGGCCCACGTTCTTTTACTTTGGGGCTGAGATTATTAACAAGCAGATAATCGTGCCTCCTTTCTTTCATTTTCATCGGAAAACCCAAGTCTAAACAAACGGAAAAAAAATGGCTGCTCGATATTTCTCGTTCGTCCCACTTTTCGAAATTTAGGGCCTGTGAATTTGAAGCTGCCGACTTTAAGTTAATCGATCGAAGTCGTTTTCCTGGCGATCAATAATTTCTTGCTTGCTTCGGTTCGATTGGATTTGGAGTTCTTCGAATAAGGTGAGTGTTTTTCACTCACATCTTTTATTCAAATTTAGTAAAGTGCTTCGACTATTTGATTTGGTTTCGATGTTGATGTTTTCTCTGATTTGTTCCAATTCATATATATTTGTTTGAATCTGTTAATTGATGTGCGTTGGCTATTGAGCTTCGTTTGATGCTTGAAATAATTATCGACTTTTTAAATTTACTTAAATAGCACGGGGTTGATCTCGAACAGTCGTTTTTCGTGGTCATCACTGTTTCAATTTTGGTTTAATGATATTGATTTCATTCGTGACCACCATGGATTTTGATTCCTGTGACATTAGTCACTTGAATCGATTATGTTGATTTTATGAAAATAATTTGGGTTTAGCACAGACTTGATTTGAAACTGCTGTTCCATAATTTTTCGAACTCGTTTCGACCGAGACTTGGCATAGCTTTGAACTGCAGTTTGAAATCTCCTCTGCCCTGATTTTGCGATTCGCTGTTTATGTTGCATATATATTGATGACCATTGTTTGAGTCATGTGTTCTTTGTGCTCGACTCTGGCCTGTTGTGTTCTTCCCTATAGCTTGACTTGATTGAGCTTCAGGCTAGACTTGTCTTTCTGTTCGATTTTTGCCTTGCCTTGAGCATATGTATACTGCTGCAGCTTCGACGGATGCATGTTGTACCTGGTCCCTTTTGTTGTTTACTGGTATCTCTTGACAGTTTTGTATTGCTTGATGAACTTTGGTTCTTTGATTTAATTGTTGTCGTTTACTACCTCACTGCTATATTGTCACTGCCTATTGGTTGTGCAGTTGAACTTGTATTTTGTCATTTGTAGTGTCTTGACATTCATGTCTGCACTCTTTCTTTTGATAGTTGCTTGTTACTTTGAAAGTGCAGCACTTGCCTCTCTTGTCATTTCTTTTTACTGATTTTCCTTTGATGGTTTGCACTGCTGTCACATATGTGCATCCATGTATGTGCATACATATGTATGTGTGGATGCATGTATATATTGGGTCTGCTTTGTTGGTTTGTATCGCACTGAGTGAACACTCATGTGTGATGAGGCATTGCATTTTCATTAGCCTCGAGCCTAGGCAGATTAGACGAGTGGGTCTTGCATTGCAATGCCCATTGATTTCAGTTGCATTTTCCAATTTCATTTAGTGGACACTAGTTCACTTCCACTTCATGTAAGGGCTGCATTTGTTCTGTCCACTTGTTCATTGTAGTTTGGCTTAGGTTTGAGCATTACTAATCTGATAATACTCGTATCAATCATTGGTGTAGCATTGTGTACATGTGTACTTGTTTGTTTGGTCTCTTATTGGTTTAAGTTGAAGTTTGCTGTCTGATTATTTTAATCTTTGGCCTTGCTTTTTTGATGGCATTTGATCCAGACAGTGTTGTATTATGATTTGTACATTGAGCTGAATCCAGTCTCAAAGACTCGGGTTTGACCTTGTACTCGGTTGTGAATTTTCATTGTGCATTCATGTGCATTTCGTTCAGTTTGATTTGAGTTGAGTTACCTTTTAGTTTTTGTTGAACATTTATGTATTTCGACTTGGCTTATTTTTGTGGCATTTGGACTGGTTGTGCCTTTGTGCATACTGTATTTGATGGCTGAACTGGTTTTGATGCCAGTCTCTACTTTGTTTCATTTAATTGGGTTGAGTTTTGCCTCCATGTGTTTTGCATTTGACCTTTTGCATTTTAATTGTGAGTTGGTGCCATTTGCTTTTGATTCATTGAGGCACTTTGTGTGTGGCTCGACTTGAGTTTGTACATTTATTTGTGCTTGTCTTTCCTGGCCACTGCTTGCTTCTGTGGTCTGGTTCCTTTATGTAGTTTGTACCACTGCCTTTGTTGTAACGACCCAGAATTTTGAACAAATTAAATTGAGAATATTTAATTAATTTTAAATATTTGAATGATGATTTAATTTGAATCCCCGATTTAAATTTGAATTGGACGATTAAATTATAAAATTTAATCGATTGGAAGTTGAATAAAAATTTGAATCTTCAAATTTAGGCCGATTAAAAATATTTCAAACGCTTGTAAAATTTATATTGATAACACTGAAGATAATAGCAGCTTCAGAATTGAAATTTAAACTGTTTTGCTCAGTTTTGAATTTAATTGTTTGAATCGATATTTAAAAATAGTCATTTTTCAAACAATCTCGGAATTGGACGAAACCACTTTCGTTGGGTCCGTAATGTTGAATTATTGTCGGATTTTAAATTTCGTATCGTTTGGAGTTGTTATGTGCGAATACGACACGTAAACGCGTTGAAAGTTGTATCGAAACAAATTGAGTTAAAATTTATATTTTAAATTTAAAAACAAACGACAGCATCCCTAACTTCGTGCCTAAAATCACTCCATTGATCACGGGGAGGAAATCGCGCCGAGCATGTCGTTCGTTTTCAAATATCTCGTCCCTCCTTAGTTCAAAATCAATTCAAAGAAAAAAACAAAGAAAAATGGCCGACGTTCCTCTTCTTCCTTTCCCCTCTCTTCAAATAAAAAAAAAATCGAAAACTCCCTCCTCTCCAGTTCATTTTAAAACAAAATCGCGTTTCCCCCTTTCCAAAACCTTATTCACGAAATCGTTCAAAACAATGGAGCTTCGCGATTGAAATCAAAGCACGCGCGTAAGAGGGGGGGGCAGACGCGTTCGTGAGTCAAGCAAGCAAGGAGTGGCGGCGCGTTTTCGATTGGAGGAGCATGGGTAGTCGATGCGGCATCGCGCGTAGTCGCGACCTGGTGGAGGCGAAGGGGGTATTCGAGATGGGGATGGTGACTGAGCTCGCATATAGGGGGGAGAGCAGGCGTAGGCGAGTATGGCTGTGGCGAGGGATGTTGGTGGCATGTCATCGATGGTCGCGAGCAAGGCGACAAGGCGCGGCAGAGTGAAGCTGGGTTTATCGTTTTGCAGTGAGGTATTTAGTTGTTTATTTTAATTTGATTTCATAATTATATGCACTGAATATATATATGGTGGTAATTTAAAAATATTAACAGAGTTTTAGAATTTGTTAAAAAGAATGTAGTTTAAAAATTTAAGAAAAAGAAGATTAAATTAACAGTAAAGTAATTTATAATATATGGAAACAGTGAAATATATATATGCAAGTAAATACATATAGTTTAGAAATTTTCAGTTGTATAAGATTTACAGTAAAATACATTTTTGTTATAAATTCAAAGTGGTATATGTATAGATAAACTTTGAAAGATAGAAATTTTTAAATGGGAAAATACATATGTTTATGGATATTTGAAATCTATATAAACTATTTTCATATGAAAATTTATTTCAGATAAAAATAAAGATAAAAAGAAGTAGAAATAAATTGTTCGATCAATTTAAATAGTTAATAGAACATTTGTTTAAAATAAATCATTCGATAAAATTAAATTTTTTGTTTAGATAAATTAACGATGATAAATTTATTGTCAATTGATTCAAATACTTATATATTGTATAAATTGTTATACAAGGTTAAACCGTGAATTAATGATCGAAAAAAATGGAAAATGGAATGCAAAATAAAAAGCTAAGGTGAGATCTTCTCACTCAAAATAAATTTGGATTGCAGTTATTGATTTGTTTGATGATTGGATGTGATATTAGATATAGTAGGATATATCTATATATATAGCAATATATACATATTGGCATATGTATATATTGGATTGATTGATTCCCGCCTCGTATAGCGGATGAGACCCTATTGCGCCGTTAGTAAGCGGATATTTTTATAAAACCCATATACCGCGATATTCCACCTCGAAGTGGAATTGGTATTGTGCTAACGTCTGTGGATGCAGGGAAACAGGTTGGAGGGATCCAACTGGATTCCTCACCAGTATTTATTTATTTACAGATATTGATGTATATTCTGTTATCATATTGATATATGATGTTTGTTGTTGTGATTGACTAATTGGTGCTGTTGCATCATCGGATTCATTTTTGAAATTTAAAAATAA
The DNA here is from genome assembly GCA_030737815.1 of Allium fistulosum. Lineage (NCBI taxonomy): Eukaryota > Viridiplantae > Streptophyta > Magnoliopsida > Asparagales > Amaryllidaceae > Allium > Allium fistulosum. The sequence goes on along the minus strand of CM060904.1, from coordinate 167,785,732 downwards.
CGACTTTTACTTTAAAAGGATTTTAAAGTGATTTTTGAAAGTAGACGATTTATTTAATTTTTGAATAAATAAATAAACGTCTAAAATTTTAAAGTTATAAAAGTTAAGATTTTTGTGAAATAAATTCAAAGTGTGATTTTTGAAATAAAAGTTAAGAAATTTATGAAATGGTTTAAATTTGGATTTCTAGTATTATAAACGGTTTATTTAAAAGATGTACAAAAATGGATATTTATAAATTTGAAATATTGGGATTATAAGACAAGAGTCTATAAGTGTTAAAATGAAGTATAAATGGGATTTCATAAGTTAATGAAATCTGAAAGTTTTAAATTTTGTGAAGTTTAAAAGAACGATTTCTTTTAAAATAAATGAATTATAAGTTATATTAACTTATAAGATGGACCTTTGGTATATACATTGAGTTATAAATTGAATAGGTCATTAAAGAAGATTTATAAATCGAAGTTGTTATAAAATGGAAATAGAATTTATAAACGTTGTTTTTATAAATTCGAAAATAAATCAAATTTGATGAATTTAATATAGAAGGTTATTCAGGGAATTTTTTTCCACGATTTTGGATAGTGGATAATTCTTGAAATAAAATGTGTAGAAAATAGTGAAATGTGGTTAGTGAAGTATATTCACGATTTTGGACAGTGAATATATTATTAAGTGAAATGGATATGTTTTGGAAAGTGACATTAAAGATAAAGTTAATTGTTTTAAAAGATGTTTTAAAACGTGTGAACTATCGAAATCATAGATTTCAACATTTATTGTTGAAATAGACGTTTTCGAAAAATAAGGAAATGGTGGACTATAACACTGTTGTTATAGTAAATGATTTCCGAAAGGAAATATTTTTATCTAGTATTGGGATTTATATATCTATCTTAATTCCGAATCCCTATACTAGTGATTTTGAGTCGTCGTAACGATGTTTTACGTAACATTCGTTTTGACTCAAATAGATGTTGTTATAATAAATGTTTTCCTTAAAGAATGAATATATACTTAATTTGATTTAAGTATATCGAATATTTTCAAATGTTGAAAATAAATAGATTTGTGAAATACTTATTATTAAATAAGTATGGAATTACTTTTCCAATATGAAATGAACGTTTTGAGATTTATCTTTGTAAAGATAAATCGAAATTGAATATTGAAATCGAATTGAAAATCGTATATCAGTAGATATTTTGAAATATAAATTCACTATGGAATTTATAAAGGAAAGGGAAACTGTTTAGAAAAATAAACGTCGATTTATTTTTGAAGTGTGGAAATTATATATCTAGTAAAGATATTTTGGAAAATAAATAATTTGGAAAATTATTTGGAATCTGATGATGTTGCACATCTTTATTGATAGTTAAATAACCGACTATCAATAATCACCTTGAATGGGTATTTGTTGTGAATTGGATGAATTTGAATGCCACACTTGTTTTTAAATAAACGCTCACTATTCGGGTTAACCGGGAAAGGACCATGGGGTCGTATAACCCATTCCGAATATGTGATACGTCGTTATGAATTGCATTCGAAGACCGGTGTTGAAGACCGGATATTTTTGAAAACGGAAGGATTACCGTCGAGTTACTCTACATCGGCTGATCTCCGGTTTAGAGGTTTTATCACCCTTAGTGACGGGAAGTCCGGACGTGATTAGAAAATTATCCGGATATGCAAGGGCTTCGTGAGAAGTGCCTTCGGTTCTGTTCGATCCCGGAACAGACTTGTATGGATTGTATGTCTGACGTTACAATTTGAGATATAAAGCTGATTTCTTTCAAATACATTTCTGTTGGTGGCGGAGAATTTATTCTCTTAGCTTAACACCCTTCTCGGAGACGTACGAGCTCAGAGGTTATGTAGTTGAAATTTATCAGCGATATATTCCCAATTTGGTAACGTGGCATACTGAGTGTTGCTGTGAAATGATCAGTGTTTGATCATTTGTGATATGATCATTTGTTTGATCTTATATCTTTGTGATCATAGGTTGATCATTTGTTTGACCCGAAGCAAGGCTTTGCAGAAAGCGTAGCTTTGTGGATGAGACTTCGTCGAGCCTCACACCCCGGAAATGGTCAAAACAGGAAGGATGCGGCAAGGTTCTAGGGAGTAGCGCCCCTTAGTGTATGTCATTCCTTCTAGATAGAGGTGGTATCATGGTATGGAGCCCAGATACTTAACCTATGTGGTTGCTGCATTATTATTATGTGGTTTGTTGCAAATCGGGGATCCTCGGGAAGATCGGTTACGATCGGGGGATGGCATACGCGTGTCAGTAGTTACCTATTTTTGCAGAGGTAACCCGGCCTTGTGTTGGCAGAGATCCGGTTAGGTTCTCGGGTCGTCTGTTCCAGGGTCGTACCCATCGTGGCATAGGAAGTTCCTTGGCCTGACCATTTGTTGGAAATCCAAAGAAACAATACGTGACTTGTACGGTTTTAGTTGTATTACCTGCTATGGAATGTGGCGGTAACCTGCTATTGAACATAGTAGCTATAGTAGGCATAAGTGCGGAATGCCTATGCTGGCTAAGATTTATATTATACTTTCGAAAAGTTTTCTACACTATGCACTAATAATAATATCAAAAAGATTTGATTTTGCGTAGTAAGCATCTTTGACTACCATAAGAAGAAATCTCCTCCAATTCTGCATTTGCATTGTGTGTGTGGCGGGAGGTCTTATGGTAGTTTCATTTTCCAAAAGCATTGCGAATTTGTTTTATTTTCTTTGTGAAAAATAACTGTTTTACGATCTCACACCAGTCACCATGACTGACTCGGAGTTTATTATTCCCATCTAAACTCTGGGTGCCCACCAATTTCCATACGGGCAGCCTAGAGTTATGTTATCAGGATATTCAGGATATTCTGGAGCTTTGTGTAACGACCCGATATTTTAGACCATTCGTGTCCATTATGAGTGTATAGGTAGACACTCATGCCGGAGTTGAATTGCTCAAAATACCGCGTTGTTAATTAAAATTTGGCAAAACTGAACATATACAGTAAATAAATAATCACAGATCACAAACACAGAGTAATAAGTGCAGTGGAAATAAAAGAGATAGTAGTTCATGAAGCTACTATATGAATATATAAAATACATCAGAGTTTACAACAGAAGAGTAATACGATACATCAGAGTTAAACTAGATACAACGGAAGAGTAACAGATACAGATCAGAATGCATCACTGGAACCATCGAATATCTGAAAGCTGGATAGATAGCTGGATCTCCAAGCGAAGCTCCAACTCCAAAGGTGAGTCTCGAAAGCTGAACTACTCAGTCTGACCCGAGCGTAAAGCAAAACACAAAACACTCGAGTCAGGATTAACATTCTTATATTTATAAATCCAACTCAAGTGAAATAGCAATTGAAATACAAGTAACTCAAAGGATGTTTGGAATAACCATCCTTTAAGGATCCGTCAAACTATCTACTAGGTAGTAATGTACGATAAGTAGATAATGTCTATTAGTAATATAAAGATATCAAAGTAGGGTTAAGCAGGGCCCATACACCTCTTAACCTGTTTATTCCCAAAAGCATATACAAGACCGTAGTTTCCCCAAAACCGGAAGTCACCAGAGGGCAATCCATATACTAAAGGTACAAATCAAAATCGTAGTGGTCGCGAATAGGATAATCAGTATGACAAGGTACATGAGGCGATACCAACTAGGATACTAGTAGTTGCGTGATCCGGACTGATGTTGGGCATAGCAGCTACTACCCCAACACCGCGAAACAACACTCCCATAATCGAGGGGTGCACCCAAATCGAATCACAAAAGTAATAGATATGGTAACGAAGAAGTGTGTCCGCTAGAGGTGGCGAACCTCAATGGCCCGGCGCGGCTCCTGTTTTAGTCATGTCAGGGGTCATCCAAAATCGTTCTCTTTCTTCAATCAACGCGTTCACCAAAACCATCCACTTCGTTCTGGATCAACACTCCGCGTATAATTATTAAAGTGGTTTCGGTTCAGATAGAGAGTATATCCATTACCGATTCCGGTCTCTTTAATAACTTTCGTAATTATTACACCGATTGGTCGTTTATATATTTCAAAAACCAAATCAATTTCAATTTCAATTTCAATTCGTAAACCAGCATTTCATTTGTCTTTCAAACCATTTCCATAAATTTACATTTCAAAACTTCCAAATTACACTTTCAAAATCTTATAATTCAATTTCAATTTCTATTTAAAACAATTCAAATATTGATCCAAATTCGTATATCAGTTTCATTTCAAAATCATTTAAATTAACTTAATTTAACATTCAAATCAATTTACATTCATTTATCGATTCCATTCAATATTCGTTAAGTAAATTTGTTATTCAAAACAATTTCCATTAAATTTCCAATCCATTAAATCCATTCTTAAGTTCAACTTCCTTAAAACAAAACTTACAATTTTGAATTAAACTAAATTCGTCAAATCAATTCTCCAATTACAAGTCTTACATTAATTCCAAAAATATCACATTTCATTTTTGTTAAAGAAATCCAATTTCACTTATTTACTTCCTTGAATAATTTTCCAAAACTTAATTAATAATGAAACTCAATTTCAATTCTTTACGAATTAAAATTCACTTATTCAAAAGTTCAATTTTCTTATTAAAGAATTTCAATTCAATTTAATCATTAAATAATTCAATCTTATTTAATTTTAAATAACTCAAAACTTAATTTTTAAATAATTTCAAAGTTTAATAATTTCAAACTTAATTATAATTCCAACTTAATCATAATTTCAAACTTAATTATTAAATCATTTCAAATTTTAATAATTTCAAACTTAATTATAATTCCAACTTAATTATAATTTCAAATTTAATTATTAAATCATTTCTCAAATTAAACAACATTCTTTCATCAATTACCTTTTTAATATTAAATATTCACATTTAAATTTCATTTAAAATTCAATTTCCAACTTCGTTTCAAAACAATATTATTTATTCAAATAAAACCTTCATTTTATTTTTAAATCAAATTTATTGACCAATCGGGTTTTATTTAATTTCCTATCCTAGGTCAAAGTACAATTTGGGTATTTATCATTTCAACCCGATTCCAATTCAATTCAAAAATCAAATCATAACAAAGGGAACTTGCCGTGTGATAACTGGGATGGTGTCAAAGTAAATAAACAAGCAATTAACAACAATCAATATCAATCCAATAACCAATTCAAATAATCCCGAAATAACCGTATTAATTCGCATTGTTATTTGTACGAATTAATATAATCATTTCTAGAATCTACACTATCATTTCATGTAGATTAAAGATTATTACAATATGGTTTTCACTTGTCATTCATTTAAAATTTCATACATTATCAATATAACAACATACACTCAGTGGTTCAAAATGTAATTAAACAAATCCTACGTGTCAATAACTTTAACAGTTAAAGGGGTCATATTATACAAATGTCAGTTAACCAAATTTAACATTTAACTATCCTATATCAAGTTCAATTGCATACTATTTATCATTTTAACATTAACAATTTAACGTCCAATATAAACATCAACAATCAATCAATTATCAGCCAAACTGTATTATCATTTCATATATATAACAGATAATGGTGTCAGATGTCACAGGTGACTGATACAGGTAATAGCATATATAACAGTATAATTAACTACAGCAGCATATTTCAATTGTCGTTGCAATTGAAATCAAACTTAATAAATAAAAGAACGTTAATCGTGAGTGAGTGCTCACCTTTCGAGGCTAGAGAGATTCGATAATGAAATGAGTTATGAATCCAAGCACGAATCCCAAAGTAAAGCAAGATTGGCATGAATTCGACGGACAAGCTGATAGATATGGAATCGATGAAATAAATCAGAATCTGCCTGATATAGACTAAAACGAAATATATGTTATTTTATTATATATTTTCCTAAACCAATATTAAATTTGGAACTCATATTTAAAATAATATATATATATATATACACTTTTAAATAAATACTAAATCTAAATACCTATAAATAAAATCTCTATATACTTAATAAAAACCCAAACTCTGGTATACACATCTATATATAAATTAATATATAAACATATACAAACTCACATACATATTATATTTTAAAATTGATATTAAAACATATATTAAAAATCAACATATATACATAATATATATTTCAAAATACTAACATAACATATATATACATATCTACTTTAAACACATACAATATTTAATGGAAACCATATATCCAAACTAAACTTCTAGTGTATATATTTATATATTAAAACCAATTTTTCTTTGAATCAAAATCCATACTTGCTTTCAAAACCAAATTTTAAAAACTACCATTACAATCCGAGATTCTCAGTTAGCTTATACTATATATAATAAACACCAAACATATACTTCAGTATAAAAGCATGCAGGCTGACTTATATATCATACTGTAACATATGACTAATATATATAAACATATAAACTAAGTTTTAAAGCCAATATAAACATATATATGAGAACTGACATAAACCTATATGCCATAAACTAATAATATATACAGCATATAACTCATATCAATATATACAGAACGTATATATTATTTATTTAAAATCAACATCAGGTTTAAAATATATTTTACCAAATCATTATATATCATTTCATAATCTCTTCCTTAACATATGATAACTACTCTAAACAAGGTTACTAAGTATAAGTACATATATATATAAAGTTTAAATCTCAACTCGATAGATACTAAACCTGAAATTTTATTTTTAAAATATGAATAAAATGGCAAAGTATAATTTTAATATATAGCATACTATAGATTCCCAGGCAAAACCTAATAATATAGTATATATACATAATACTCTATATATATACGTACAAGAAAGAAGGCTCGGCAAGAAGGGTAGGTGGCGGCCATGATGGCTTCGGCCTAGCATAGGAGAGGTGGTTCATGGTGGAGGCACGACGAGATGGCACATGCTTGGCCGAAATGGCGGTGAGTGAATACTTTATGGCGAGCGACTGACTGGGCTAGGAAAGGTGATGCTCAGGTTAGTGTTGCATGCTAGGCCGAGCTTGTGGGTAGTGGAGGTGGAGGTGCTGGTTGCATGTGAGGATGGAGGGGTGGTTGGTTGTGCGCTCGGTAGTAGATGGGTTTGAGGTGGAGAACGAGAAGGTGATGAGGCGTGGGTGAACGACAGTGGGATACAAGGCGGGAGGCTTTGGAGTTTGGGTCGGTAGGCTGGGGTTGGCGGCGAGCACGGTGATGGAAGGTTGGGCGGAAGTCATGGTGAGAGGGTCGTGCTTCGGCCATGAAAGAATGGAAACTGGAGAAGGTGAAATGCTTCAGGAGTACAACCTTATTATATATTATTATATTTTGTATATATATCTCGAGCAGAACAAAAGATTGAAATGAACAGTTTGGGATGCTAAAAGGCAGAGTTAAATTCAGAGAATAATAAAAGTCATGACCGAAATTTCTAGAAATAATAATGACAATTGGGTATTGGTATTACACGTTAGATATTTGAATAGTCACGGGACATAAAAAGGCTCAAAACGGTTACCGATACGGTAGGCGTTACGCAAAGTGCAACGTACACCGGAACTCCGAATTTGACAATCGAATATACCGTAGAGATTGGCACGACGAGACGATCAAAACGGTATATAGAAATCAGTGGTACGATCATCCGATAAAGATCGATATCGGTACCAGAATGCTGCATTTTGCAGAAAATAAGAACGACGGATCAATAGATGTCCGAATTTGGAAAAATGACGAACTGACATCTTGCTCAGAAGATGGTTTAGAATTTTTCTATGTAAAAATATTTAGGTTTTGAAAACGTTTTATTTTCACTGCTTTTTAACTGATTAAATTGAAGTGAATTTTCGCGCGAAATAAACTTTCATATTTTCGGACGAAAATTTACCAGTCGCTATGTTTAACAAGACGTATTCCAAATATTAAATTTTCATTTCAAAATTTTATCGTTTAAAATTTCACAAAATTTTAACTAATTACGTTATTAAAACAGTTGAAATTTACGGGTCGTTACATTCTCCCCCACTCAAAACTTTTCGTCCCCGAAAAGGAACGAGGTAGGAGAATAGAACAACCAGAAAGAAACCAGATTTGAAATACAAAATAACAATTAATTTAAACCATATAAATTCAAATTTAAATTAATTGATATTCAATATAATTGATTTAATCCATTTGATTTCACTTAAATCAATCTCAACTATTTCTAAATTCATTATTTAATTATCCAATTAACTTCAATTTAAAATTTCTAAAACCATAAATTTGAATAGTCTTTATTATAATCATAATTCTTCAACAATTTTAAATTCTTCTTTATTCCAAATTTCTGTTAAATTTATTCTACTTAATATCTCTACTCACATATATTTAACCCATATAAATTAATTTATACCATAAAAGTTTCGATTTAAATTAATTTATTATTTACTAATTTCTTTTAAATTCAAGGTATTTTCATAAGTTGATCAAATTTCAATTTATTAATTCTTTCAAAACAAATTTATTAATTCTTTCAAAACAAATTTATTTCATTATTAACTGAGTTTACTTATTATCATATCTAACTCTATTAACATCTTTATAATCAAAATTTAGTGTATAACATTTATTTTAAACACTCAAATTTTATTTATAAATTCAATTTATCTTATATATTATCCAATTACATATTCAACTTCTGAATGATTTAGGTAAGTTGTATTAGAATGCAGTTGAACAATATATAAATAAAATTTTCCCAATTCAATTATTCAAGTTTAAATATTTATTTCTAATTTTGATTTTTTTATAATTAAAATCATCCTAAAATTTAAGAATTTGATTTCCGATTAACTTTAAACAATTTGGATATATATATATATATTTATATCAAATCAAATTAAATTTTGAAATAAGATACTTATATATATAAATCAAATTATATTGAAGAAATTCAAATCAAAATATTTTTCAAAACAAACCGTAGCAAAGCTACAGAATAGTATCTCCGCTTCGAAACTCGAAAATGAATATCGATGATGCGGCCGCCATCACCGAAATTATTTTCCAGCGACAAAGAGAAGGGCACTGATTTCAATATTTTAAAATTCTTTGGAAACGATTTCTATTTGAAAATATTTTCAATAATATACTTTAAAATTTTAAAACAAAGTTCGAAATCACCGGAAACTAATAAATTCTCAAATTTCTGAATTAAATTCATTTCAAATTCCAAATCAATTTATAAACCATAATTATAAATTTATTTAGAACAATAAATGATAATCAAATATTATCATTTCAAACAAACAATTTAATTAACCTATTAAATTCGAGAAAATTTTACTTATATTTTCACAATATAATCAAACAAATTTATTTCATTTTCCAAATTTGAAACAATATTGTGTCAGTTTGCTCTGCTCAAGTGTTTTGGAAATCCTATCGATAGCGTTGATCAGACGAATCGATCGGAAACCCAAATCAACATCAACAACTCAAACAACACAATATATAAAACATTTTTATATAAATTTACAAATACACTTCTTTGCTCGACGATACAAGAATGAATTTCAAAGCAAGGATAGGGATTCAAATTTGGTTAATTCAATCAAAGAAAATTTTGATTTGAGAATAAGTTGGAACGAAAGATAAGATGATTATTTAACCGAATAAGGAATTAGATAATCTTATATAAATCACGGGCAACCATAACCGGGTCGACCGTGACTTCAAGAATAAGATCGATGCTGAGTTTCGAGGTAAATCAACATCCAATCTCAAGAAATAGAATCCAGGTATAGCAGGAGATAGATAGCATCGTAAACCGAAGATATAGAAATCTACGGTAAACCAATGCCAATTGTAAAGGAGTTTAATCCTTTACGAATCTATTCGAAGATTGGCGAGACCGCCGATCTATTATAGATATCCTTCAAAATGGAGTTATGGGGTGTTCCAGAATTGAAAGAAGACGAATAGTGAAGGACACGAATGAATTTCGGAACCGAGGGGAACGTTCCAAAATTCAAAGGAATTGAGTCAAAGGAAGGGATTGAAACTCGAATGAGAGTGATTCTGTAAATACATTTACCCTATATGTTAAGTTTTGCCTAGAGCTACCAAAGCTCTGATACCAACTGTAACGACCCGATATTTTAGACCATTCGTGTCCATTATGAGTGTATAGGTAGACACTCATGCCGGAGTTGAATTGCTCAAAATACCGCGTTGTTAATTAAAATTTGGCAAAACTGAACATATACAGTAAATAAATAATCACAGATCACAGACACAGAGTAATAAGTGTAGCGGAAATAAAAGAGATAGTAGTTCATGAAGCTACTATATGAATATATAAAATACATCAGAGTTTACAACAGAAGAGTAATACGATACATCAGAGTTAAACTAGATACAACGGAAGAGTAACAGATACAGATCAGAATGCATCACTGGAACCATCGAATATCTGAAAGCTGGATAGATAGCTGGATCTCCAAGCGAAGCTCCAACTCCAAAGGTGAGTCTCGAAAGCTGAACTACTCAGTCTGACCCGAGCGTAAAGCAAAACACAAAACACTCGAGTCAGGATTAACATTCTTATATTTATAAATCCAACTCAAGTGAAATAGCAATTGAAATACAAGTAACTCAAAGGATGTTTGGAATAACCATCCTTTAAGGATCCGTCAAACTATCTACTAGGTAGTAATGTACGATAAGTAGATAATGTCTATCAGTAATATAAAGATATCAAAGTAGGGTTTGAATTAGACTGACCCGTGTATTATTTTCTTTTGAATTTAATACTCAGGTCAGACCGAGTTATTTCAGGTTGTTGATATCCTGCTTTGGGTTGCTTCTTGAGCTATGAAATCTCTTCATATCTTTTGGAGTAGTCGTGTCATTGTATAGGATGATATGTATTCATGTATATTATTATCAATAATGTACTTGTATATATAGCTTCCAGAGTCGACAGTTGTAGTTGTACCATATGTATAGTGTCAAATGTATTGTAACTGACTTCAGTTATATATATATATATATGAGACTTTTATTATCTATGTTCCACATTTTTATTATCTGTGTTATTATCATATATATTGTCCTAAACTATTATGAACCATCGTAGTTCGTTTTATACTGGAATTGGGTATGTCGATGGGAGTAAATAAATAAGAGATGAAAAATTAAAAATATATACCACTCCTATCGAGGTAACCAGTACTAGTGTAAGGCTCAACTACGGATGGCCGCTCCTATCCAGCCTTATCTTCGTAATAACAGACAGTATTTCTTTTAATACTCTTTGTTATTGTGAGCATAGAGGTGGGGCGTCACAATGAATATATATATACACATATGTAAAATATTAATAATTTATATATATATATATGTATTATTGTAGTAAATATTAAAATGATACATATATGTATGTATGCATGTATTACAACGAAAAATTATATATATATATATATACACACACATATACATATATATATATATATTCATAAACATATTTATAATATCTATATATATGTATATGTATTAATTAATTTTTTTATTTATACACTTCCTGATTGTATGCACAGCAAAATAATTTTTTTTATATTAAAATATATATAAGTTGATTAATTATTTGAAAGACAATAAAATATTAATAAAAAAGTTTTTTGAAACATATCATTGAAATTTTAAATTTTCAGAAAATATAGCCTGATATTTTGAGATTTGGAAAAAAAATTCATAGTATTTCTCAATCAAAATTAATTTTTTAATATTTAATTATTTTCGGCCATATATTATAATGGATTTTTAAAAATATAAAAAATGATTCTTAAATTCTCAATTTTTGGTCAAGAGCTTATTTCAAGATAAAATAATTTTATAAAATTTAATATTTAATTTTTGAAACATATTTAATTTTATATAAATTATTTAAATAGCATATTGATTCAAATAATATTAAATAAATGTAAATAATTATTCAAAAATAATTTAATATTAATGAAAATTATAATTATAGTAAATATACATGTATAAAATATATTTTCAATTATTAGCATGAAATGATGGCATAATTAGTGAAAATCATATAATTATAGTTAAATAACATATTAATATGTATATATATTAATTAATAAAATAATTATTATAATAAATAAGTTATTCAACTATGCATACCTAATCTATATGTAAATATATTGTTTTTTAATTAACATATACATATAACCAATCTATTATTTGACAACATCAATCCATATAAGAATCGTCATCTAACCAAAAATATAATAATAATATATTTCTATAATAAAATAATATTCTAAGATTATAAACAATATAATACAGTAAAACATACTTAAAACTAATGCCTTAAAGCACACCTTGTAATGATGAACTCTCTCTCATTCGAAAGCTTTTCGATTCAGTAGACGGCTAAGCCTTGAATCATAGACCCTTGATCATCAAATAGTACTTGTTTTGAACTGATTTGAGTTGGATTTTCTTAAGCTCCTAAGGGATAAAATCGGCCAGCAATAGAGGGGATAGTAATAGCAAAAATGTTCTAATCAAGTTAGGGATTGAGGTCTTTAAATAATGGATGAGAGAAAGAAAATTATGGACCATATCTTATAACATTTCCCTCTAAATCTAAGCCATTCGTCTCAAGCACTTCTAATCCATTTTAGCCGCCCCCTATAGACCTTATTACTACCGAAATTATCATCTTATCACTATGGGCTAATATCTCATTTAAGCCCAAATAAATATTATTAATTAAACTAATGTAATTGTTATCGATATCGCATATCGACCGATATATTTATAACAATTATAAGTATATACAATAATATTTATTCCTCAAATCATTTTCAAAATGTTACAATCAATATTTCATAAATATTAATTAATTTATAACAATTATAAGATAATTAAATCGTTTTTGGTCTAAAGAGAATTCATCATTTCGGTTGTATGACTCGTCAAGTGTAGAATTAATCAACGATTAACATCAAACTATTCGAATGTTAATGATCATACGTCACTTAGTAGGTGGTATGACATTTTGGCCAAATTTATCACTTACTTAGTTTCTGTAAAATCCAATTCCACATTATTAAGCGTTACCTAGTTGTGACATTTATTTACCAGTTCTCTTTGTCAAAACTCTATCACTTTGGACTTATGGAATTTGGTAATGGTCAAAATTCCATTATCGTCCATATTCAACTCTATGGTCCAAACACAATGTCCTTGGTTTAATAATAACAATTATTATTAACCAAATTGCTCTGGCCAGAGACTTTGAGTTGACTTGAGTTGATGTGATACTAACCCCATATAACCGAGGAGACAAATCCTCTCTTGAATAGTGTTTTACTTCCAATACTTTCACTCGGTCCGACTATAGTCACTCAATGGACGCCCATGCCATGATTTGACTATAATCAAAGCAGAGATTTCATATTAAAGATCTATAGTATTCTCAAGTCAAGAGAACTGTGTAAATTAGTCACATTGATATTTTACGTTTGACCTTAATTATATTAAACCACAGAAAACTATTGGATGTATCTTGAATAGTTATCCAATAACTATCAGTACGTAACCCCTTGATGCCTCCAGCAACCATGACTAATACACTGTCCAACATTTGGAGAGCGTTACGTCTCTAGTCTCAACGGATGTATCGATATCCTGTCTCTATACATTTTGACTTGGAATATTTAAAAAGGTATATTTATTTTCATTATGATAAATTATTCGCGGTTACAACACTTTGTAAGAACTTTCACAAAATATGCCATTTATGGAATTTTTATTAAGTATACTCTTATTTAATTAATTAACTAATACAACACATTATATCAGGTATATAATAGAAAGAAAACACCTTTAGTTTGAACAAGATTGGTCAATGAGTTATATTTATGTAAGAAATTAAATAATTGCCCTTATGGCATACCCTAACTCTATCAACCTCCCACTTGCACTTGGGATCAATTATGGAATATAATTCCAACTTCTTCAATCGGTTTCCTTAAAACCAACCGGGTTAGTTTCTTAATCAATGGGTATGTTATTGTGTTTAATTTATCCACTTTGACAATCGACTCTCTTCGAATTTGATGAACTATATGTGAAACATTTTAGAATATGTCTCTTGACTTTCAATAAGCTCTAAGTTTAGTTACGAACTATATCATGACATTGTTACCATATAACAATTTTATGGGATTCTCAACATATGGAATCACCCTCGGCTTAGTTATAAATTTTTTTCATTTATTATATATACACATTACTTTTATTGTGATGTTATTCAAGTCAATGTACTTAGCATTTTTGTTGAATTAGCCACAATCTCTTTTTTTAGAACATTTCCAACTTAAAGATTATTCTCCTTCATAAGGAGCTCGTTGTTTCCGTAAATAATTCTCTAGTATTTCGCAAAAACACGAGAACACTCCAAACTACCATTTAGTGATATCAATTTGGACTTGATATTTGCTTCATGTATTAAATACATAAACAAATCACGATATCGTAGACAACGTAACGTGTATGCTAATTCTTATTGCCAATGTATAAGTAATCCATTTTACATGTTCCATATTAAACATTTTAACAAGGTGTCCTTGCATACCGTTTTGGGACATTCCCAACGTCTTTCATACTTACTATAAAAGATATCATTTACAAATCCAATGTTGAGTATTAAAACAACTAAAACTGATTTTAACACTAGTGCATCATTAAAAATCAGTAGTATGTTGTTTATTTATGATTTAGAAATATCTATGTACCTTTTAACTTTCTTTCTTATGAGCACACACTTCCTCTGCATTTTGATTGACGATCAAACTACTTGATATTTCTATCAGAAAACATTTTCAATTTTGATGCTTGTTGAGCAACACTTTCGTATATTTTCTTAGATCATATTATTCACAAACCCAACTATCGCTCCTACTGATTTCGAGACACTTTCTTTGTTATGTGCAACAATCTATTCTGAATCATGATTTAGAATTTTCCATTTTAGCACATATATACCAAACACAAAGTCATACTAAGCAATAATTTTGTGAGTAAAATCCGAACCTACTTGAGCACATCGAATGGTGAATCTATTTCATTAATTTGAAATTTACGGTATTATTCTTATCAATGTGGCTCACTATATTCCAACTACATTTGTCTTTCTTTTAAAGATAAATTTACAGCCAAAAGAATCATATCCTTTTGGATACAAATATCAAAATTATATTTTGATAATGCACTTGGAATCTATTTTGGATTTGTGTATCATACCATATTATAGAGTCAATACTCTTAATGGTTTAATTAAACAACCGAGGATTATTTATTCTAAACATTGATAAGAACCTCATGGTTTCTCTTTAATTTACAAGAATACTCATCAGACGTTCTAATGTATTTGTATTTATTTAGGTTTGGTCAATTTCATTTCAACCCTTGTAATCAGTTTTATCATTGGATCGCATCCAAATCTAATTTACACCAATAATTTCTTAAGGAAATTCCTTTACTGTAAAGTTGTATTTCTTGAAACAACAATTGTTTCCCAGTGCAATGGAATAAGTATTCATAAACATTTAATGAATCTCCTTATATGTATAACTGATTTTGTTTTAGTTTACAGAACTTATGTTCAAAACATAAATATGTCATCCAATGATAGTCTTTTCCAAACTCCTTTTGGGGAGATTTATGCAAGATTCCTCACGAACAATTATTATGTGCAGACTTTTGACTCGCACAATCTGCCAGCTCCTTGGCCTAGGATATGTTTGGATTTCTTATAAACCCTTATCTTTTATGATTTTATAACTATTATTTAGATAAAATAATATTAATCTTGTGTACTACTCCTAAGTACATGACATTATAGAAAGAAATTAACTCAACTTCCCTTACAATTAATTTTACTTTGTCCAACAAAGTTCGATTGCTCCTTATCGACACATCATTATGTATCACAAGTTAGAGTGACTTTTGAGATTGAATATTTATTCATTTTTAGGTACGTTCAAAACTTTTTCCAACATACTCCCCCATTTGTTCAAATCAAATCATTTCAATAGCATGTTATAATATTTACTTCCGTGAAGCTTACCATAGGCTTATACCCGCGTATCAAATACACATGTCCATGTTTGTAGTAATTGATTAGTAAATATTATAAAGTACATGGAACTGTTTTGGTATTAATAGACTTACGATTGCATATATCTATATATATCAATCCGAAGAGTTCATCAACTCTTATGATGCTCCCACTAAATGGGTGAAAAGCCCTTTAACTGTTTGAGACATAATTAACCGGTATTATATGATTCATAATCATATAATAGAAGTTATTTCTCAAAAATGCGGTTTAACCTATAATTCCAAATTAATTGTAAATAATTTTAGATACTTCAGTATTTTCAATTGCATCACTTTTGTTGTGAGAACAAATGTCTCATTATAGTTTTAATTCATAATGAATATTCATAATATGCATACTAAAATATAATTTAGCCAACATTGAAAAATAGTCATTATTTCATAAATAATGTTTGGTATGTTTAACAAAAACAATTTTCATAACTTAATGCAATCAATAAGTGCTACACGGCATGCTCCCACTATTTTTGCCATTACTATAATAGCGTACTGAATTGGAAGGTCCATCATTCACTTAATATAAATTATTTATTTCATATACAGCAACTACTTTACAGCAGTGAGTTCCTTGATCAAATATCTTGAACTCAAAGAAATAAATCTCATATAAAACAATTTTCTATTTGAAAATATATTTTGGAATAGAAATCGTATTTTCATTCCAACGTTAAGTATCAAATATTATTTTTACAATTCTTATTTTTGATGTTTCTTTATGAAGCAGAAGTAACTATTTACTTTCTTCATCCCAACTATACTATAATAAACCGGATTTTCGACCCTCGAAAATCGGCACTAATACGTCCACTGTATTACATGCTGAGCAATCGAATGCTAGAAAACCCGATATATAATATGAAGATGTAGAAAAAAAAGAGAAATAACAACACAGAATCTCACAATCGCAGCAGAACAATATATAATACGTAAGAACACGTCTTTATACAAAAAGAGCTATAACTGTTATATATACATACCATTATCAGAGTACAACAAATCAACAACTCAATACTGGACAGTTATAATAACGTGTCCTCACTAGTGCTGAATATAAATGTAACAACCCGCATATCTATCGATTTTATATTTAAATATTTTATCGTTAGTCGGATGTTAGTCCGAAAAGCTACTTTTTGCATACGGTCAAATTAGGACTCGAGACCACTTCCATTGAGTTCAAAATGACGTTTGCGATCTTTTTGAGTGTAAACTTCGATATGTTTGGAGATAGTGAAATTTTCGACACTTTTTCCCGCCTTTGACTTTGGTTTGGACTGCACCCCTTTAGTTCAGCCCAACCATCTTCCTCACTCTATCAAAACACTTCAAGCTTTGTCAAAAATGGTGGTGGGAAGTGGAAATTAAAACTCCAAACACATATTCTATTGCAAATCCGAGATTCAACATCAAATTCACGTGAAGAACATTGCTTCAAGCTTGTTGGTGTTCTTGCTTTGCTCTCAAATCTCCATCTTCATCAAATTCTGTGAAAAGGTGAGATTTTTAATCTCACATCTCGCCTATAACTGTCATTGGGTTGTTGGAAATGAATTCCTATCACATTAGCATTAATGTTTGCAACTGGTTTGGATTGAATTGGTGAGAAACTCAAGTTTCAGTGCTGCTTGCAAAAATCTGGCCCTAGGTCGTTCTGCCCTCCTTAGGTCGTCCAGACTGCTAGCTCGTGTGTTGAAAAGTCTCCACTTTCTTGGGTCGTTCACGAGTTAAGGCTTAGGTCGCTTGCGTGCTTAGGTCGTTCTGGCTTAGGTCGCAGGGAAATAAGTCGTAGGTCGAAACAGCTTTAAGTCTTAGGTCGTTGCCGACCTAAAATTCCTAGGCAAACCACTAAGTCGCTCGATTTTTGTTAAGTCTTAGGTCGTTGCCGACCTATAATCTCCAGGAAAATCTTAGGTCGGTTACGAGTTAAGTATTAGGTCGTTCGCGAGTTAACTCCTTGAGTCGTTCAAAGCTTAAGTCGTTAGGTCGCGTGCCTTGCTAACTCGTTAGGTCGCATGCCCAGTTAAGTCGTTAGGTCGCGTGCCTAGTCAAGTTGTTAGGTCGTAAGACCTTAGGTCGTGCACCTTTAAGTCGAAACATTTTAGGTCGCTTCCCCTGGACCTCGTTAGGTCGTTCACCTCTAAGTCGCGTGGCACTTTAGGTCGCGTGGTCTTGTTCTCCTCTAGGTCGTAGGACCTTTTAACTGTTAGGTCGAAGGCCTTTTTCCATTAGGTCGCAAGACCTTAGGTCGCACCTTATTAGGTCGCGAACCCAGTTAGGTCGCGCATTCTCTTAGGTCGTGAACACTTAGGTCGCGCCTCACTGTTAGGTCGCGCACTTCGTTAGGTCGCTCGCATTTAGGTCGCAGACCTTAGGTCGCTCGCGAGTTAGCACTTAGGTCATTTGACCTATTCTTCAGCTAGGTCGCACGGCAGTCTTTCCCTTAGGTCGTATGACCTACTTCTCCTTAGGTCGCTGGACCAGCTTGCCTTCGCTAAGTCGAACCCCGTATTACTCTGCGTAGGCAATCTCTTCTGAAAAACATTTATCAGAATTTCTACTTTGATGGTTTTGGGATTGACTTCTTTGGACTTTACTCACGCCTTCGAACGTGAATTGATTTGTTTCTACAATCGTTTTATGACTTGTCACTTTAAAGATATATGAAGGTTTCAATACTAATAGTAAATATCAAAACTCTTTCATCAAAGCGATTTCAACACTATTTTAAATATCAAAAGTTCGTTTTCTCAAACCGATTTTCAATCTACTAGTATATACAAGCCTTTACTTCACTCGAATGAGAAATCGACTTAAACGACTTAGTAAAACGAGTGGTATGAAACGCTTGCGTTCACTTCGTCGGTTAGCTCTTGGACTTGTTCTATTGAACCCTTTTTGTGACAATTTCCTAGTGAAGATCTACAGTTTGTTCGTAAATATTTAAGTTAAACAAGTGGTTATGGGACATGAAGCTAAACTCATATATTTACTAGCTTAGTGTGATTGACACTTCTTTATGATCGATGATGATCATTTTATGGTTTAGACTAGCAATGTGCGATGTCTCTTCGTCCGTGTGTTCGGACTTGCCTTCGGGCCATCCGTGTGTTCGGAAAAATTAAATGGATAGCTTCCATGAGATAGCTTCTCATCCGTGTGTTCGGACTTCCCCCTTTTAGTGATTTCTGGATTTCGTGTGTTGATTTCTGGGATTTGTTCTGGATTTCGTGTGTTGATTTCTGGATTTAGTGCTTCACCAACTTTTGTGGTTTTCACTGATATGATATCAGTTTTTGTGTATTGGTGAATTTGTGTGTCATTACCCTTTTTATGTGTTTGGATCTTTGAGAAGATTCTTGTGACATTGATTAATCCCTTGTTGATTATCATTTACATACTTATAGTAGTATGCCATCATGGTTATCATATGTTTATGCCATACCCCTTATCCTATATCATGTCATCTGATATTTATAGTTAGACTGATCCGTTTATTATTTTCTTATAAATAATACTCGGGTCAGACCGAGATGTTACAGGTGCTTCTGCTTGACTTCTCTTCTGGATTACTCTGACTTTTGGCTAACTACTTAGATTAGTAGTTTTTGGTTGTACACATTTGAGATATAGACTCTATGTTGTGTATCTATTCTTTTGTATAGCACGTGATGCTATTCTTTTGTATTATAGTGGATCTTTCCGACCACTACTCTGATGTACACTTTCATGTGTTATATGTTTATTCATATCTTCTTCCGCCTTTGTGATATGGATGTCTGTGACTGATTTATGTTATGATTATTTCTATGTTTGTTTCCGAAGATTATATATATAGCCACCGTGTGATAGCTTTGTGTTTGTATCGGTATGTCGGATTTCCTCCTTAAAGGATATGCATTCTACTCTATCTGGCGTATCGGTGCTCGCACAAAGAAGTTACATGGATGGTCGCTCCTCCACAGCCTTATTCTCCGTGCTAATTGACAGCACTACATCGTAGTGTTCTTGGTTAGCGTGGGTATAGAGGTGGGGCGTCACAATAAAGCCTACAATACAAAGCGGAATATAATCAAGTACGTGTAATACGTCTTCGTCATCCAGCTCGTCTTCTGAACTCCATAGCATCCTAACCTAAACCAGTAATACATGGTCTGACCTGAGCATTATAATAAAATGACACCCGAGTCAGTCTGGAAAACCAGCGTGAGAAAACACACCCAATTTGAATTATTAAAGTTATCAAAATCCTTTGAAAAACAAAGGTATCTCGTAAGACCACGCCACACATAAACACGACAGGTTTTTACTTTACGATAACTAAAACATTTTATATCAAAATCATCTGATATTATAATATTGTCTAAGTACAAATACATATTCAAATAGCCGAAATTGTTACATTTTAAATTCCAGCATACTAGGCTCTACAACCAAAACCGTAAAGGCACGTATTGGAGAATGGATTACGTACAATGATTAGGCACTAGGGTACCACTTATCACGGTACACATCTAGAAAAATGTACCGAGGACCTCGTCGGCAACCCCTACAACTCAAGACCGGTTCTACCCCTAACCTGGATTGTACCGAATATGTTACCACCCCGGGTGTTCCCACCCTTATTGAGAGCTCTTTTCCATGCACCACCATATCCATAATTCATAATATATCTGAGGGTATCTAGAAAGGTGATAACATACCCTAATTGGGTGTGACCCACTTAGCCTTGCTGCATCTCCCCTAATTTTCAGTCATTCCGATTGATGAGGCTTGAGGCTACGATTACCTTTTAAAGGAATTTATACTTGGAATTATCATTGTCCTCCAATGACAATGTACTGATAGAATTCATTCATACAAGTCCGTCCTGGGTCTGAACGAAACCGAAGGTACTATTCCTACTACATCCATTTTGGAATCATCCTCAGGATTAGTAGCGATTAGCCCTTACACTTCAATGCTCCATCTTCGATTTACACGCTCTTGTCTTCACCTCGAAACGTATTCATTGGATCGAAGTGGTTTTTGGATAACTTATCTGATCCTGGTCTCTTCGAAACAACGTCCGATATTTTCGGTAAACTCAACCCCGGTTCTTTAGGAAATAAATAGATGAAAATAAGATCGGAGATCACCTCCTAACCGTTAGCGGACAGATTTCCTTATCATCGTCCAAGAAGAACGAAACGAGTTTATACGTATAATATAGCACCTTCGACAGTATACCTTAAATTTATGAAATTATAATCATTTCACTTTATTTATAAACATTGTTTATAAATCCCATAGTCTCATTTCCAATTTACAACAGTTTCACATCACTTAAATCCAATATAAATCAATTTTCTAAATTAAATTCCATTTATAAATCAATTTCTTAAATACCCCAAACTATGTTCCAAAAACCAACCAAATCTCGATTTCCCTTCCATTTCGTAATTTAGATATCTTATTTAAGATCTAGTATAACCAATTTTATATTTATTTGCAAATTCCCTTTTATTCTCCCAATCTATTAAAAATCTCGATTTTAAAACCTTTTATATTTAAAAGGTATCACTTAAGAATTATTATTTAAAATCCTTTATTTACATTATTCCAAAATCTCCATTTTAAATATCACGGAATAGTCAAGTACAAAGTTAAACCATTTATTTTATCCAAATAAATTCCTTTAATTAATCCAAAATTCAATATAAATATTTCACTTCCAAAATCCCTTTTTAATTTCTTTTCAAATTCAAACATATATTTATGGTATTTTTAAAAATATTAAAATCTTGGCCAGTGCTACCATAGCATCCAATAAATTCAAATCACACTATAATCTATCATAGATTATTCAAACATAACAAATATCACTATATATGAAATTAAATTCAGCATTTTTGAGGAATCCAGTTGGATCCCTCCAACCTGTTTCCCTGCAACCACAAATGTAAATACAACATAAAGATACCAATCCTGCTTCGTGGTGGGATATCGCGGTAATATAGGGTCATCCGCTATTATGCGGGGTGCATAGGGTCTCATCCGCTCCAATAGGCGGGAATAATCAATCCAACTACTAATATATACTACTAATATATATAATACCACATTCAACTGATAATAATTTGTCAATTCAACAAATCATCCAAAATAAATTTTATTCATTTAAAATTAATTGCAGTAATCCAAATGAGTGAGATTTACTCACTTTGATTTTTATTGTTGCTTTTCGCGTTCTGGTTCCGATTAAGTTCAAACGCGTTTGAATTTGTCTGAAAATTTTGCAAGCTCTAATTTCAACCAAACTGATTCCATAGCCAAGATCTCGTTTATACAAACCTAACGTCGTAGACCGTGGGTAAAATGGACTCTGTATGAGGAAGTTATTAACTTTTAAAGTTAATACATTTTAATTAACTATTTTAAATAAACTAATACTGTGACGCCCCACCCCAAGATCCACATTAACAAAGAGTATTACTGGTTAATACTGTCTGCTAATGCGGAGAATAGGGCTGGTTAGGAGTGACAATTTATAGCCTTGTCTTAAATATCTATTGAATACGTCGACAAATGCTATATTTTTTTTCTAACTCAAGTGGATCATATATCCAATAAAAACTTAATACAAAGCCATATATGGCTATAGGATCTATCAGAACAAAATACAATAACTCGAATGCAAACACATCACAGAACAGCAGATCATCACATATATATATACCTATACAGATACATCACAGAGTATACAAAATGATACATGTCAAGTGGTATAGCAACCACAATATACAACGAGTGAAAAGAATATACATATCAGAGTAACAAACAAAAAGGACAACACAAAAAAAAGCTATAACAAAAAGAGCTAGCAGAATAGTCCATGCGGAAGCAGAATAGGCTAAGTCCAAACGTACCTAACTTGAAACACCTCGGTCTGACCCGAGTATAAAATACACGGGTCAGTCTAGCTAAACAAATCAGTTTACAAGGATAAGCGATAATATGCACATATGGATAAATTGATAATATTCCCAAGTGAGAAGAGACAATTTAAAGGGTAAGGTTACTTCATGTGATGAATGGTATCACTACACAACATATAATCTCAAAAGAGATAGGACAACCCATAAAACGCTAAGAGTAGCGAGCCTCATATCATCGACATTCATAAAACATCAAATATGGTTTAGGGGGAAAACCTCAACCCGCCAAATCGGCAATCCAAAACATGCATAAAGAGATCCCATCTCAGACACGCCATAAGGAAAATATATCTCCAAAGAGGAGAATAAATCTCAAGTAAATGTCAAAAGGCAAATCTCAAATAACGCCAGTGTAGGTAATTCAAATATAAAAAATAGAACTCCCAAGAGTACAAATTCCCAAAAGTTAATCACCACAAATATATATCGAATGGTTCAAAGGACCAATTACGGAAAAGGGGCGATACACTAGGGAAAATAGTCAAAGAAATCATTTCAAAAGTTTAGCACATGCATGTGGCTGAAGCCTTGCCAAGTACTGTTATCTCAAATAGTTACCTTGCCCGAAGGCAAAATGTCACAATGACAAATACGCCGCAATGGAAAATACGCTGCAATGGCAAACGCCGAAATAGAAAACGTCTCGAAGACAAATACGCTGCAATGGCAAACACCGCAATGGCAAATGTGTCACAAACTCTCGGATAGGAACCCGAACAGTGTTAACGTGTGTCCCATACCATACGTTCACACTAAACGGTTTACTAACTACTAGTAAATTTCACACTCAAAGCAGTAAAAAGTTTACCTCATCTCATCGGTAAACTCGACTCGAAGGTCAAAACGATCAAACGAACAAACGGGAATTAACTGATAAGATAAACGCACGTGTCCCATACCACGTTGATGTCCATGTAAATGTGCATATTTTTACCACCATATTTAATCTATTTAAATTAAATAAATGATCATATTGGATGTTTTAACATGTTTAAACCAAAATTCAAATTATTTTCAAATCGTCACATATTCATCTTCTTCCAGGGGCAAAATAATCGTTTTTGTGCATATATTAATTTTCTAAAAATTTAATTGAAATTTTTTCTATGTTATTTGTAGGAATTTAAATTCAAATACAAGTGGCTTCATGAAGATATATGCATGCACAAGAGTGAATACAAAGGAATGGAGAGAAATAATTCATGTCATGGATCATAGAGGACCCCACCTACCCATCTACCTTCATGTACAAATTAGAAGCTAATCTACATGCTAATGACCATTACACTTTCATGCACACTTAATGGAAGATTATCTCACGCTAATGATTACTGGCCACCACACTTTCTAAAGGGTAGTTGCCAAAAAATGAATTAGGGTTTCCAAACATGTATAAATACCCCTTATGCTTTATGTAATTACCCTCTCTTCTTTTAGGCTCTTCCTCTTTAGTTTAGTTTAGGATCAAAATAAAAGAAAGCTCTCTTTCTCTTTTCATGGCTACTTAGCCATTTTTTATTTCATGTAATTTTCCTTTTTTTATGCAATGTTAATTAGTGTTTTATTTTACTTACATGCTCTCTTCCTTTCATGCTAGTAGTGTTTATGTCTTTTTTTATTAGTTCTTCTTTCATTTAGTTCTCTTTTTCCTTTTCTTTTTGTTTCATGTTGCAAGCTATATTTGTTGATTTGATAACAAATATGAGAGGCTAAACCCCTTCAATTTATGGGTAATGAAGCTTTCTAATTATGTAGGTTCAACATTTTGATAATTATTGCTCTCTTTATGTGCTTAGTGACAATGCTTGAAGTGGTTTAACTTGTTGTTTTTGCTTTGAATTTGATAGCCTATATTGTTTACACCAAATAGGCTATGCTTAAGCAATCACTAAACACAAATTACCTCTTCATCTACATACGATTATGGTAATGAAGTGAATGTTGAAATCAAAATTTGATGGTCTATATTTCTAATTAATAGTTAATAGGCCATTGTGACGCCCCACCTCTATGCTCATAATAACAAAGAGTATTAAAAGAAATACTGTCTATTATTACGAAGAATAAGGCTGGATAGGAGCGACCATCCGTAATTGGCCTTACACTAATATTGGTTATCTCGATAGGAGTGGTATATACTTTTTATTTTTCATCTATTATTTATTTACTCCCATCGACACACCCAATTATCAGTATAAAACAAACTACGATAGTTCATAATAGTTTAGGACATTAGATATAACAATAACACAGATAATATAAATGCGGAACACAGATTAAGAAAAATCTCATATATATATAACCGATGTCAGTTACAATATAGTTGACACGATACATATGATACAACTACAACTGTCGACTCTAGAAGTTATATATACAAGTACATTATCAACTAATATACATGAATACATATCGTTCTATACAATGACACGACTACTACAAAATAACAGAGACAACTTCAAAAGATGTGAAAAGTCTTCATATCCTGAACAGCAACTCAAAGAAGAAAATCTACAACCTGAAATAACTCGGGTCTGACCCGAGTATTAAATTCAAAAGAAAATAATACACGGGTCAGTCTAATTCAAACTCAGTTATTAATGCACAGAAGCAATAATACTCAAATATTAAAAGACGACAGTCACAGAAATCTCGTATATCCGACTCCTCGATAAAGAATCGGATAACGACAGATATAACACTAAACAGTGTTAAACAACAAATCAGCAATCCAAAGCAGTTTAAACAATTGAAATGTCAGTTTAAAAACATCAATGCTGATTGGCTGCAGTACACGCTAACGTGTACTGCCTCGCCAATACGGCATATGAAATATACAAGCTACCGAAGACTAACAGTAAGCTGTGCCAAAAGAACAACAAACCTAAATGTACATGTGAATGTAACAGTGGATCAAGAGATCAATGAGTAAGGCTGCACAGTGAAAATTATATGCAAACCAAATGCCACCATGTGAATATGATAACACTGCAAAAACCAAGATGGATAGCAGCTACAACCCCTTAAATGGGACGGTCCAGCATATGTAAGTGAACTGCAACTGCCAGAGTGGCAACATAGTATGCAGTGATACTTGAGAACTAAGGCCAGGGCTAGTAAACTATAAAATACAAGTGCACTAACAATGAAGACTACATGAAAAGAACGCAAGCCTGGTAACATGATACTACATAGTGCAAACTACCCTACCATGAAAAAGGCAACAAGTGCAACAGTGAATGAAGCGGGTAGCTATCTCAAGCAATAGCAAGTCCACACATACATGAAGACAACCATACAGGTACAACTACAAGGGAGTAACAACAAGTGATGCATCAGTGAAACAATTCTACAATTTCATATAACATCAATGTGCACATATGTACACAATGACACTACAATGAGGAACAGATCTACAGACCGACTAGTGAACATCTAGAGATGATAGCAGCCTCAACACATGAATATACAAATCTGGTGATACAACAACTAAAATGTATGTTCTGCCAAGGCCAGATTGAACAAAGAATTTAAAGTAGCAATCTCAAATCAAAAATCAAACTATGGTGAGTTCAACCAAATCGCAATGCAGTTCAAAATTAAGTCAGAGACGAAGTCAATGCATATGTTTGCTGAGTTCAGTGCACCAACAAGTGTGCAGATATGAATTCATATGGAATCAGAAAAATGTGCACCGTACTAACACATATATATGCAATGCGAATACAAATCCAGGTGGGACAAGTCAAAGACAGTTTTCTTTATTCCAAAAATAAATTTTAAACTATTAGAAATACAATTGTACTAACGGTTTTGAATAAAACATCAGGTATTAGTTTCAAATGATATCAACCGCAGTGTCAAAGCTGATATTGGACAAGTTAGTGTCAATAATCGAACCAGCAAAAATCGAAATAGTGAAGAGCAAGGCAATTCAAAGCCGTGCGAGTCAAGGAAACAAAAATTTCGTCGCATAAACAAGTCATCAAAATATACAAATCGAAGAAGCCAGAAATCATCAAAATATACGAAACCGATAAACCAGTGAAATCACCAACAACGAAATAAATCGATCAGTCGAAGCACTTTACTAAGTTCGAATTACAGATGTGAGTGAGAATCGTTCACTCAAGTTCGAAGCAGTAGTAACCAGAAGGCAACCAACAAAATTCACAAATACGAGATTTAATCAGATGTGAGTGAGAGTCATTCACTCACCTTTGCCAACGAATAGCACGACTCCCCCGTTCGAACGATCGCGAATTGAAGCCGTGGAAATCGAAGAGTTGCACGAGGTCACAGACAAACTCAAGTCGAAAGCCCTACTCTGGCGGAAGAGACGAACGAAGGTAGACGAGGCTGCCATTGATTTTTCTCGTTCGTTATGCTTTAGGTTTCGAATCGAATCGAAGATGAAAGAGGGGATCGGTTTCTTCTCTTTATTTTGAAAAGAGGAACGAAGGAGAATGAATTCGTGCCGCCATTTATTCTCGTTTGCTCTGATTTAGGGTTTCGTTCTTGAATGGAAAAATGAGATAAAAAAATGGGAACGGTTACCTATTTGAGCAAATTATCACCGCCCCAATTAAACAAGACCCAAGATTATATATAAAGCCCATACCCTTTAACAAATTTTTATAAAAGGATTTGCAACCGATAAAAACACTTAACATTTTTATAAACGAATTTCAACTCGAATATAATTCCAATTGCAATTGTCAAACAAATTAAATCGTCATTTGACGATAATCAGCAATTATAAAACCCCGGGTTGTTACAGACTCCCCTCCTTATAAAAATTGCGTCCCCGCAATTTTCATAATTAAGGTCGTTATTAACAATAAATTTTCTAACATAAACTAGTTAAGCTGGAAAATAAAAGTCGAGAATTCAAATGCCAAAGGAATCTTTTAATTACAATAAAAGAGATTCACAAATTTTCAACAAAATCTAACTATCATTAGATACTCAGAAAGCAGCAAAACTGAATAAATGCAATCATCAGCAATATTCAATTACCAATTAGATGATCAGACATACAGAATCACAAAACAGCAATATCTAATTATCAACAAAGATGATTAGAAACAAAATTCGCAAATCGCAAAACTGCAAATATCTAGTTATCCAACAGATAAATAGAAAACACGGACTTCATAATCAGCAAATACTAACTATCAACAGTGATAGATAGAAAATGGCAATTCAAATAAAACAGCATATTCTAGAATCAATTGGAGACTAGAAAATCTCATATCAATAAAATCAGCAAACATCCAATTATCCAAACGATACTCAGAAAACAAATATTCAATTATCAAAAACGATAATCAAATTTCTCAAATCAACAAATATTCGATTATCACAAACGATAATCAAATTTCAAATTCAACAAATATTTAATTATCAAAAGCGATAATTAAATCTCAAATAAGCAAATATTTAATTATCAAAAGCGATAATTAAATCTCATATCAACAAATATTTAATTATCTAAAGCGATAATTAAATCTCAAATCAGCAATTATTTAATTATCAAAAGCGATAATTAAATCTCAAATCAGCAAATATTTAATTATCAAAAGCGATAATTAAATCTCATATCAACAAATATTTAATTATCTAAAGCGATAATTAAATCTCAAATCAGCAAATATTTAATTATCAAAAGCGATAATTAAATCTCAAAGCAACAAATATTTAATTATCAAAAGCGATAATTAAATCTCAAAGCAACAAATATTTAATTATCTAAAGCGATAATTAAATCTCAAATCAACAAATATTTAATTATTTAAAGCGATAATTAAATTCGAAATCAGCAAATATTTAATTATCTAAAGCGATAATTAGAAACAACAAATATCTGATTATCAAAAACGATAATCAGAACTCATATCAACAAATATCTAATTATCACAAGCGATAATTAGAAACAACAAATATCTGATTATCAAAAACGATAATCAGAACTCATATCAACAAATATCTAATTATCACAAGCGATAATTAGAAACAACAAATATCTGATTATCAAAAACGATAATCAGAACTCATATCAACAAATATCTAATTATCACAAGCGATAATTAGAAACAACAAATATCTGATTATCAAAAACGATAATCAGAACTCATATCAACAAATATCTAATTATCACAAGCGATAATTAGAAACAACAAATATCTGATTATCAAAAACGATAATCAGAACTCATATCAACAAATATCTAATTATCACAAGCGATAATTAGAAACAACAAATATCTGATTATCAAAAACGATAATCAGAACTCATATCAACAAATATCTAATTATCACAAGCGATAATTAGAAACAACAAATATCTGATTATCAAAAACGATAATCAGAACTCATATCAACAAATATCCAATTATCACAAGCGATAATTAGAAACAACAAATATCTGATTATCAAAAACGATAATCAGAACTCATATCAACAAATATCTAATTATCACAAGCGATAATTAGAAACAACAAATATCTGATTATCAAAAACGATAATCAGAACTCATATCAACAAATATCTAATTATCACAAGCGATAATTAGAAACAACAAATATCTGATTATCAAAAACGATAATCAGAACTCATATCAACAAATATCTAATTATCACAAGCGATAATTAGAAACAACAAATATCTGATTATCAAAAACGATAATCAGAACTCATATCAACAAATATCTAATTATCACAAGCGATAATTAGAAACAACAAATATCTGATTATCAAAAACGATAATCAGAACTCGTATCAACAAATATCTAATTATCACAAGCGATAATTAGAAACAACAAATATCTGATTATCAAAAACGATAATCAGAACTCATATCAACAAATATCCAATTACCTGCAGATAATTGGAAGCAACAAATATCTAGAAATCAATTAAGAAGACTAGAAAATCAACATAAAAGCTTGGATCAATCCCATCAGATGGCGAGTTTTTAATTCGCCGCACGTGCATCTCAGAGTGGCCGAAGCCTACCAAGTACTCAACATAATTTTGGCGCCCATCAGATTGACCCGAAGGTCCGCAGAGTGACCCGAAGGTCTAGTACTGGTATTTGACCCGAAGGTCCGCAGAGTGGCCCGAAAGCCCAACAAATGACCCGAAGGTCCAACAAATGACCCGAAGGTCCTCATAGTGGCTCGAAAGCACACAAAATCATCAAATATTTCAATTAACGAGTCCGGAATTAACCGAAATAGCAAACGCACATGTCCCATACCACGTGTTTTACTAAATCGTTTGATTCTCTTCATCGTTTCCTTGAAAGTGCAAAATTGTGTATTTTGTAAAAATACATTTCACATTCTCAAACGGACAAGTCTGGAATTAAGCGAATCAGTAAAAGAAAGGGGTCATAGTCCTCGATTTTGCTGAAACGTTTAAATCGCTTCCTCATTCTTTTGAAAGCGCAAACTGTTAAAATTTCTGAAAACAATTTTATTTATTTTGTAAAAATAACAATTCACATTCTCAACTGGACAAGTCCGGAGTTAAGCGAAACAGTAAAAGAAAGGGGTCATAATCCTCGATTTTGCTGAATCGTTTAAGTCGCTTTCTCATTCTTTTGAAAACGCAAACTGTTAAAAATTTATAAAACAATTTTCATTTTAAAATGATTTTCCAATCACGTGATTAAAGCAGCAAATCAGTAACAATTTCGATAAGGAAATTGTACTTCTCAAAATACCGTAAAAACGGTCACAAAACAGCATTGCGGAATAACCGCTAGAAAATCCACTTTTAAAACTTGACGGTTACTGAAGCCAAAGCAGCAGAAATTTTTTTTTTTTTAACGTCAAAATTTCATCAAAATAATTTACATCAAAATGTAATATCAGTGAATTTTCACTCATCAGAAATGCCACAAAACACCGTGCTTCAAAATAGCACTGGTGTAAAAATCTCGTTATTAAAATAACGGCAACCAAATACGTATCATAACCAAGCATCGGTTCAACGTAAAATAATTGCAATAACGTGCAATTCAATTTTTGTACGTACTACAAAATGAACAAAGAAATTATTCGAATATATCTTCAATGAAGACAAATCAAAACAGCGAAATCTAATCAATAGATGATTAGTACAAAAGAAAGCCAGCGGAAATTTCAACAAAAATCACATAACTGTAATTTCTTCGAATCCTCAATTCGGATTCGAAATTCTCAAAGAAACAAAATAATTACAGCTATGTAAACAACAAATGAAATTCATTTCAATTTCTAAATCAAATAGATTATCAGTTGTACTCAGCGAAGACAGTTTCACTGTTTCCGCTGCGCACTCTGATAAACAGTACTCAAATCAATCAAATCATCAGAACACAAATTCACTTTTATTTTTAAATAAGGATATTTAAAAATTTCATCCAAATTTCAAAACTTCAGTTTTGACTCAAAATACAATTAAACCGTCGACCAATAGTTGTAACATATGTTCCATCTAAGTTATGTTTTATATTATGTCCATAAACACCAAGCTCTGATACCAACTGTGACGCCCCACCTCTATGCTCATAATAACAAAGAGTATTAAAAGAAATACTGTCTATTATTACGAAGAATAAGGCTGGATAGGAGCGACCATCCGTAATTGGCCTTACACTAATATTGGTTATCTCGATAGGAGTGGTATATACTTTTTATTTTTCATCTATTATTTATTTACTCCCATCGACACACCCAATTATCAGTATAAAACAAACTACGATAGTTCATAATAGTTAAGGACATTAGATATAACAATAACACAGATAATATAAATGCGGAACACAGATTAACAAAAATCTCATATATATATAACCGATGTCAGTTACAATATAGTTGACACGATACATATGATACAACTACAACTGTCGACTCTAGAAGTTATATATACAAGTACATTATCAACTAATATACATGAATACATATCGTTCTATACAATGACACGACTACTACAAAATAACAGAGACAACTTCAAAAGATGTGAAAAGTCTTCATATCCTGAACAGCAACTCAAAGAAGAAAATCTACAACCTGAAATAACTCGGGTCTGACCCGAGTATTAAATTCAAAAGAAAATAATACACGGGTCAGTCTAATTCAAACTCAGTTATTAATGCACAGAAGCAATAATACTCAAATATTAAAAGACAACAGTCACATAAATCTCGTATATCCGACTCCTCGATAAAGAATCGGATAACGACAGATATAACACTAAACAGTGTTAAACAACAAATCAGCAATCCAAAGCAGTTTAAACAATTGAAATGTCAGTTTAAAAACATCAATGTTGATTGGCTGCAGTACACGCTAACGTGTACTGCCTCGCCAATACGGCATATGAAATATACAAGCTACCGAAGACTAACAGTAAGCTGTGCCAAAAGAACAACAAACCTAAATGTACATGTGAATGTAACAGTGGATCAAGAGATCAATGAGTAAGGCTGCACAGTGAAAATTATATGCAAACCAAATGCCACCATGTGAATATGATAACACTGCAAAAACCAAGATGGATAGCAGCTACAACCCCTCAAATGGGACGGTCCAGCATATGTAAGTGAACTGCAACTGCCAGAGTGGCAACATAGTATGCAGTGATACTTGAGAACTAAGGCCAGGGCTAGTAAACTATAAAATACAAGTGCACTAACAATGAAGACTACATGAAAAGAACGCAAGCCTGGTAACATGATACTACATAGTGCAAACTACCCTACCATGAAAAAGGAAACAAGTGCAATAGTGAATGAAGCGGGTAGCTATCTCAAGCAATAGCAAGTCCACACATACATGAAGACAACCATACAGGTACAACTACAAGGGAGTAACAACAAGTGATGCATCAGTGAAACAATTCTACAATTTCATATAACATCAATGTGCACATATGTACACAATGACACTACAATGAGGAACAGATCTACAGACCGACTAGTGAACATCTAGAGATGATAGCAGCCTCAACACATGAATATACAAATCTGGTGATACAACAACTAAAATGTATGTTCTGCCAAGGCCAGATTGAACAAAGAATTTAAAGTAGCAATCTCAAATCAAAAATCAAACTATGGTGAGTTCAACCAAATCGCAATGCAGTTCAAAATTAAGTCAGAGACGAAGTCAATGCATATGTTTGCTGAGTTCAGTGCACCAACAAGTGTGCAGATATGAATTCATATGGAATCAGAAAAATGTGCACCGTACTAACACATATATATGCAATGCGAATACAAATCCAGGTGGGACAAGTCAAAGACAGTTTTCTTTATTCCAAAAATAAATTTTAAACTATTAGAAATACAATTGTACTAACGGTTTTGAATAAAACATCAGGTATTAGTTTCAAATGATATCAACCGCAGTGTCAAAGCTGATATTGGACAAGTTAGTGTCAATAATCGAACCAGCAAAAATCGAAATAGTGAAGAGCAAGGCAATTCAAAGCCGTGCGAGTCAAGGAAACAAAAATTTCGTCGCATAAACAAGTCATCAAAATATACAAATCGAAGAAGCCAGAAATCATCAAAATATACGAAACCGATAAACCAGTGAAATCACCAACAACGAAATAAATCGATCAGTCGAAGCACTTTACTAAGTTCGAATTACAGATGTGAGTGAGAATCGTTCACTCAAGTTCGAAGCAGTAGTAACCAGAAGGCAACCAACAAAATTCACAAATACGAGATTTAATCAGATGTGAGTGAGAGTCATTCACTCACCTTTGCCAACGAATAGCACGACTCCCCCGTTCGAACGATCGCGAATTGAAGCCGTGGAAATCGAAGAGTTGCACGAGGTCACAGACAAACTCAAGTCGAAAGCCCTACTCTGGCGGAAGAGACGAACGAAGGTAGACGAGGCTGCCATTGATTTTTCTCGTTCGTTATGCTTTAGGTTTCGAATCGAATCGAAGATGAAAGAGGGGATCAGTTTCTTCTCATTATTTTGAAAAGAGGAACGAAGGAGAATGAATTCGTGCCGCCATTTATTCTCGTTTGCTCTGATTTAGGGTTTTGTTCTTGAATGGAAAAATGAGATAAAAAAATGGGAACGGTTACCTATTTGAGCAAATTATCACCGCCCCAATTAAACAAGACCCAAGATTATATATAAAGCCCATACCCTTTAACAAATTTTTATAAAAGGATTTGCAATCGATAAAAACACTTAACATTTTTATAAACGAATTTCAACTCGAATATAATTCCAATTGCAATTGTCAAACAAATTAAATCGTCATTTGACGATAATCAGCAATTATAAAACCCCGGGTTGTTACAGCCATGCTTAAAATAGATTTCATTTTCAACTTGTTGTCATTTTTCATGAGAGTTAGTAAGTGGTTTAAGGGGTATGTTATAGTTTGATGGCTTATGTTGGACTAATTAATAGCACAAATATGCCATACTTATGATAAACACATCATTTAAATTCACTAATGACCAAAAAAGAGAGATCATAATTTCATTTTTTGTTGAACTATGTGATCTAGAGAGTGGATTTATCTCTAAATTGTCTTTCTACTCTCATATTTTTATCACTTTCCTTTTGTTATTTTTCTTACATTTTCTTGCTAATCACTTTCAACTTTGGTTAATTTGATTGAATAGAGATTTAAAATGAACAATTCCCTGTGGATCGACCCGTACTCACTACGTACTACGATAGTACGCCGTGCGCTTGCTGTTAAATTTTATTATAAATTTTTCAGCGATTTTCTAAACCAATAGAAAATCCATCTTTAAACACACATGTTTTACTAAACCATTTAATTCTCCTTCTCATTCGCTCGAATAGTGCAAAAACGTGTCATTTATATATAAAATAATTTACTTTGGAAAACAAGCTTTGAAAACCGATTTTCAAAATCAATTTGAAAGCCATATTTGAAAATTTCCCTTATTATAGAGAATAAATAGATTTTATACTTGAAAATACTTTAAAATATTATATAATAATCATTTTGAAATGCTCATTAATTTTAAAAATTATTCCAAAAGATTTGGAGAAAACCGTGCTCGAAAACGAATAAAGACAAGGAAATTCACCCAAACCGATATTCGAATTTAAATTCAAATTAAATTCAAAATAATTCAAAATTTGAATTTTAAAATCTCCAAAATTTGGCTAGTCTATTGATATACATCATGGCCTTCAAAAACGATCAAAAACATCACAAAATCAAACCAGAAGTGGAGTAAAAGAAGCAAGAAAACGACGAACACACGAAGAAACAAGGCAAGATTTTGCCTTCCACCAGGTCGACCGTGTGGTCGACCTTCTTGGCCCCTAGGTCGACCGTGCGGTCAACCTAGGAGCCTATGGGTCGACCCAGGGTGGTAGGCAGTCGACCTGGTCAACGTATTTTTGTTTCAGGCGATTCATGCTCGTGAACTGATTTTCTAGCTTGAGTTTAGCATAGCATATGACCTCGGTTTTCAACAAAAATTTACAAAGATGTAATTCAACATGCAAGCTACCAAATGTAAGAAATCAGGCAGCATTTCATTGCCATAATCACAAGATACAAGGTCTCAAAGTAGCAATAGAAACTGACCATAACACAGAAAATTCAACTGCAGGAAAACAACGAACATAAGCAAATTTTCAAAATTTTCAATCTTTGGCACTTTTGTTTTGCTAGATTGTAAGTTTATACAACTCACCTTGCTGGTTTGTTGCAAAAATAGATGAAAAGAGGAAACTTTGCTTGAGATTATAAGCCTTGAGAACCTGTAGAAAGCAATTACAGAACATGCAAAACAAATACAGTAAAAAAATTAGAAAACTTCTTACAGTAAAAGTATTTTGGTGATGAAATTGTATGATTTGGAGTTGTATACCTTTTATTTATCTATAACTTGCAAAAATATTTGAATTTGGTTGAATTTGCTGAAGAAATTAGCTTGGTTTTGAAATATTGGTGAAAAGGTTTCTTATTTTCTATTTCAGCTAGAGGAGAAGGAGGACTGGAAAATGAACGTACAACCAACTCCTTTTTCTCCTTCTTACCAGGCCAAGGCTAAATGGGCTAAGATGGGTTTGAAAATAAAAAGAAATAAAATGGTTTAGGCTAAAAAAAATCAACACTTAACAAAGAAATATGTGTATATATCACATATACACAAATTAAAATTCATTTTCTTCTTATCTACACAGTAGAAAAATATGAAAATTTTCACACTTGTAAAATAATACATTTCTTACCATATAAAAAGATTAATTTATATTTTTAAAACATTTTTATTATTAAAATCCTTTATTTAACAAAAATACACCATTTACACAAATAAATGAACAAAACATTGTTTTTAACTTCTAAAATTCCACAAAATTTATTTTCTCACTTAGAAAAATATTTTAACCCATTTCAAAACATTATTTATAGCCAAAACTTATTTTTAACCCAATTTCCACCTTTTGTTTCAATGAACCACCTTTAAAATTTTCTTACTTCTTTTAAAAATTATTAAAAGAAGCAATTGGACAATAATTAATATAATTATTATATTTTCTCTAAAATGAAATAATTTTTATTATTTAAAGCCCATATTCCATTTATTATCACTCCAAACAAAATAGAATAAAGCTTGGAATTTCATTTTCTCATTTAAAATTCCAAAATTCATTGTTATTCCAAATAAATAATTTAATTTCTCCAATTTTAATTTAACTTACAATATTAAATTATAATTCAATATTGAAAGGTAATCTCCAAACCAGGGTTGTTACAAATACACTTAACTAATTAAATATCCTCACCCAAGCCTTATGCCCACTCACGTCTGCAACAGAGCACCAATTCCTTCTTTTATTCACATATGCAAAGGAACATATCATGGGCTTAAGTGTGAAAAATGTCAAACATCATTTTCTTTTTTTCCCTTTTTTTCTTCCTTTTTTTTATTTTACATCCCTCACGAGAAAAAAAACCCAGTCCACGAATGAAAGACCCGACTTCACCTTCCCTCTTCTTCTTCTTGCCTATAGCCTCTCTTCTATTCTTCATCCTAGTGCACGAACATGTGCACGCTAGGATACCACGCACCCCTCCATGGAACTGCACACCGACTACGCCAACAACACTCCTATCGAAAACCACACCTCCCCATCCTCTCGAATTTCGCCTCGAACCACCATGTCGAATTGTGACCGTACCAACCTCCACCAAAATACTATAGCGACGCGAACCACCAAAGACCACCGAGCTTCACGAAAACTTGACTGGAGATGCGTCTCTCCATGCTTAGCTTAAATCCACACTCCAAAATCCACATTGATGCATGAATTTGCCCAAACCTCAAACCCTAGTTCAAACTGGTGGTTCGGCTTCATAGTCGAGGTCAACAACTCGACGCCGCACCCTACAAGACTAGTACCAGATTGAAGCTCGTCAAAAAACAAGATTTTTAAGGAAGGTTTCAGATTTTTTAATCAAGTATAAGAGGAGAACGAGATTTTGAAGTTGCTATGTTTATGTTTTCTTCTCTGCTTTTCACTGTTTAAATAGAGAGGGAAGAATAAGGTGTTTGCGTGCTGTTGGAAAGAGGCATGTTATAGAAGGAACAGTAGGTGGCTGAAAATGAAAGCAAAGAACTGATGTGAGGGGTTGACTAGTCAATATATTAATTTAATCTCAAAATACCTCAATTTACGTAACTTAAAATCTCGAACCCCTATCGAGGCGTGCCGCTTGGCGTTCATAATGTTACACCCCTATTTCGAATGCAATGTAAAGGTTTCGAGTCCTAATTCGATCGTATGGAGAAGATAGCTTTTTGGACCCAATTATTATATTAAATTTTCGATATTAATTTTAGTGCGTTTCTATCCCGTACGATCAAAAGCTAACTCCAAACGCTATGAAATTTGAAATCCGATTATAATATACTATTACGGATCCGATGGAACTGGTTTTGTTGAAATTCGAGACTGTACCCCGAAAGGCTATTTTTATATGTTAATTTAACAAGTTATTTTTAAAATCGAGTAAATCACTTTTAAATCCAATTCAAATTTTTTTTACCTTCATTCTTATTAATAGAAATTTAATAGGCCTTTAAATTATTTTTATCTAGCTTAAAACTCAATATTCAATGCTTTAACCAATTTTCAATTATTAAATTCAATAATTAAATTACTCAATAAATCATTATTTTTGAAATAAAAGTTAAAAATTAACAATTAAATATTTAAAATCAATTAAATATTCCAATTTCAAATGAACAAAATTCTGGGTCGTTATATCCCTTCCTCTTAAAAGAATTTCATCCCCAAAATTGCCAAGGTAAGAAGAATGGTCCAAAACCCAATAATTTTCCCCAAAACCAATCAGTTGAAACAACTTTCCAAAATCATTTTATTGAAACCACATTATCACTTTTACTAATTTCCAAATCCATCCAGAGTCCAAGTAATATTATTTCCTCAATCATTTCAAGTTATAATCCAAAATCAAAATTTAGTTATTAAAATTTTCTTCAAAATTTTCTAACTCCTTAAATTTCCAAAAAATTTCGCCAGCGTCTCCTTTGCGCGGCTAGATCAGAACAATTACAAATCGCCTCTATGGGCTCAAACCATCAAAAGAAAACAAAAGCCAAGTGACTCAATCATAGAATCATCAAATTCAAACAACAATTTAAACATGTACCTGTTGTCGGGCAATTCAATTTTCTTATGATCTCGAAGACATCAATTTAGCTTTTGCTTTTAAATACCTGCATCTTATTTACCAATGATATCCAATCATATGATCCAAAATCATTTTATTCAGCATTTTCAATTTCCAATATTTATTTTATTAAAACGGTACGATGTAAATCTATCATCCGTACGCAATATCAAATATGCTCGCTCACTCGACCACACAATTTCACTTCCAAACTAGTATCGTTCACACGACTCTCTAGTGTGGACTCAGATCTGGTTCCTTGATCAGAAATCGTCATTCTCCTTGCATAGCTGTATACCATGATAGAGAATCTCAGAATCAATTAAAAATTCATATCCAGTATTCGCCGTTGAAAATCGAGTGAAAAATCCTAATTCGGATCGATATAAATTATCTCGAAATCCTGTGTTCGAATCCGTATCAAATCGTCATGCGAATAAAATAATATACGTACAACTTACGTATTTATTTCCAATTGATTCTTAGCTATATCAAATTCTTTTTATTCATATTTTCTTTCATTTCCATTCAATTATTCACAGTTATCATTCACATTCATACTTCACATTCACCTATTTACTTGGTATATCCCTTAAATACCAATTTCACTTAAGAATTTCACCATCAAATTTTCTTAAGTCAATTATAAACATTTTATACAAACTTCTTATGTTTATTACCACTTCACCACTTAAGTTTATATCTGTCTCTATTCAAATTCAATTTCAATTCCATTTAACTTACTAATTAAATTAATTAGTACATCCACTAATTTATTTCCAATCTTAATAAATTCTATTTTCAACAATTACTTCATTGTAACGACCCAGAATTTTTGATAATTAAAATTCGAATATTTAATTGATTTTAAACATTAATAAGTGAATTTAATAAGTTGAATAATTTTAATTTCGAATATTGGATTTAATTGGATAATTAAATCGATAATTTAATAGTTGTAATTTCAGAAATAATTGAAATCTGGATTAAATGTGATTGAAAATGATTTGGAAAATTTTATTTAATCATACTGGAGTTATAGAAAGGTTATAGAACTTTCAGAATTGAATTCGAAGTTAAACTGTGAAAATTGAATATTTTAATATTTAATTATCGACTGAAAAATAGCCAATTTTCGAACAGTCTCAGAATTGAACGAGACCAGTTCCATTGGATCCGTAATAGTTAGTTATTATCGGATTTCAATTTTCGTATCAATCGGAGTTGTCGTTTGACCGTGGCAACTCGAAACGCATCGATATCGTTTTAATTTTAAATCGTCGAGTTAAAATAGTCATTTTTCAAACAGTCTCGGATTTCGACGAAACCAATTTCATCGGATCCGTAATGTGATATTATTGTAAGATTTCAAATTTCGTAATTTTTGGAGTTACCGTTTGTCCGGTACAAATTAAAACGCCTCGAAATCGATTTGAATCGGTTTAATTTAAATTGATCGTTTATTGTCATATCTCACACATACGATCGAATTAGCTTCCGAAACACGTTCCATTGCGTTCGGAACGCGGGGTAAACCTTAGAAACGTCAGCCGGCACGTTCGATTCGGAGTTCGGAAAATTTCGATGAATAGTAAATTGGGCAATTTTCTATAAAAGGACATGTTATCTTCACTTTTGCAAAGCAGAGACAACCCTAGGGTTTTGAACGTAGCCGCCAGTTTTTGTTCTAAGGCCAGAAACGTTCGATTCTTTCTTCCCTTAGATCTTCAAATCCAATCAATAATTCACGAAACTTTCAACATGGAAGTTGTAGAGCACAACACGATCCTCAAATCCAACGGTTATGATTGGATCTAGGCTAGTGGATCGATGGCAATCGACGTTCAAAGAGGGGACAGTTATTCGCATTTTTCTCGAGATACGTGAGGCCGAGCTGCACAGGGTTCTTGGCGAAGGTGCATGGGGGTGTGGCGCTTCGAGCGGCGTAGCTTGATCGACGTGGAGCAGGTCGGAGGGATCGCGTGCACTAGGGTTTATAGAGGCGGCATGGGTTTCTCGTACGTGGTTGTTCACGTAGCCTGGGGAAGATGAAGCTTCAGGGGACGGCCACGAATTTCTCCAATCGAAATCAACGGTTCAGATGTGGGTTTGAAAAAAAATAATTAAAAGAAAATTTTGTAATTAGTTTATATTTAAATTTGTGAATGTTTAAAATTGTATATCTCTTTCATACGAGATCGGAAAATTACGAAACTAGAAGCGTTGGAATCGCAGCGACGCGCTCTACGCTGCAGCGTAGATCTGGACGCGTTTGGAATCAGTGAAATTTTCGGGTAAAATTAAACGTGTGTTTAATTTTATTCGAAATAAAACGCTGGAATCAGAATTAAAATCACGGTGAGATCTTCTCACTCAAATTTGAATGTGGAATTATTTACAGTTATTGATTGATGATTGACTGTTTGGATGTGATATTAGATATAGTAGGATATATCTATATATATATAGCAATATATACATATTGGCATATGTATATATTGGATTGATTGATTTCCCGCCTCGTATAGCGGATGAGACCCTATTGCGCCGTTAGTAAGCGGATTTATAAAAACCTATATACCGCGATAATTCCGTACTGGAGCGGAATTGGTATTGTGCTAACATCTTTGGATGCAGGGAAACAGGTTGGAGGGATCCAACTGGATTCCTCACCGTATTGATTATTTACAGATATTTTGATATATTCTGTTATCATATTGATATATGATATTGACTGTTGTGATGGACTGATTGGTGTTGTTGCATCATCGGATTCAGTTTTGAAATGTAAAAATAACGACTTTTAATTTAAAAAGGGTTTTTAAAGTGATTTTTGAAAATATACGTTTTATGGAATTTTTGAATCGATTATAAACGTAAAATTTTAAAGTTATAAAAGTTATAATTTTTAGTGAAATATAACCGAAGTGTCGTTTTTGAAATAAAAGTCGATTTATTTATAAAATGGTTTAAGTTGGGATTTTTGAATAACTATAAACGATTTGTATAGAAAGATTTATAAAATTGATATTTTTGTAAATCAAAATATTGGAATTATAAAACGGATTTTATAAGTGTTAAAAAGAAGTATAAATGGATTTCATAAGTGAATGAAATTAATAGATTTATATTGTGAAGTTAAAAATGAATAAAGTTGTAGAATAAAGGATTTATAAGAAATTTACTTATAAATTTGACTTTTGCACTTAGATGGGATATAAATAGAAATTGCAAAATGAAATGATTTTTATAAGTTGAAATCGTTATAAAGTACAAATGCGATTTATAAACGTTGTTTTATAAATCCGAAATCACTTATTCTTATAAGTGAATTTTTGAAGTTATTAAAATGAGATTTATAAACCGGAGTTGTTATAGAAAATAGAAAATGGAATTTATAAACGTTGTTTTATAAATTCGAAACCGATAGAATTTGATAAATTAAATATAGAAGATTATCAAAGGAGATATATTTACGATTTTGGATAGTGAATATATCGTTAAGTAAAATGGATAGTTTTGGAAAAGGGATATTGAAAATGAAGTTAAACATTTTAGAGATGTTTTTAAAATGTATTATGATATCGAATACATAGATTTCAACATTAATTGTTGAAATAGACGTTTTCGAGGAATTTAAGGAAATGATGGACTATAACACTGTTGTTATAGTAAATGATTTCCGAAAGGAAATGTTTTTATGTAGTATTGGGATTTATATATCTATCTAAATTCGAATCCCTATACTAGTGATTTTGAGTCGTCGTAACGATGTTTTACGCAACATTCGTTTCGACTCAAATAGATGTAAAATTTATGATTTCCTTAAAGAATGAATTTATACTTAAATTTGATTTAAGTATATCGAATATTTTCCAAGTGTTGAAAATAAATGATTGTGAAATACTTATTATTTAATAAGTATGGAAATGCTTTTCCAA
Organism: Allium fistulosum; assembly: GCA_030737815.1. Classification (NCBI taxonomy): domain Eukaryota; kingdom Viridiplantae; phylum Streptophyta; class Magnoliopsida; order Asparagales; family Amaryllidaceae; genus Allium; species Allium fistulosum. The sequence goes on along the minus strand of CM060904.1, from coordinate 167,742,830 downwards.
TATGAAATGAACTGTTTTTGAGATTTTATCTTCAAAGATAAAATGAAATGTGGAAATTGAATATTTGAAATTTGTTTTCAAACGGTTAAGTGTGGAAATTTTATATCTAGTAAAAGATATTTTGGAAGATGAAATAATTTGGAAAATTATTTGGAATCTGATGATGTTGCGCATCTTTATTGATAGTTAAATAACCGACTATCAATAATTACCTTTAGATAGGTATTTGTTGTGAATTGGATGAATTTGAATGCCACACTTGTTTTTAAATAAACGCTCACTATTCGGGTTAGCCGGGAAAGGACCATGGGGTCGTATAACCCATTCCGAATATGTGATACGTCGTTATGAATCGCATTTGAAGACCGGTGTTGAAGACCGGATATTTTCGAAAACGGAAGGATTACCGTCGAGTTACTCTACATCGGCTGATCTCCGATTTAGAGGTTTTATCACCCTTAGTGACGGGAAGTCCTGACGTGATTGAAAATTTTCCGGAAATGCAAGGGCTTCGTGAGAAGTGCCTTCGGTTCTGTTCGATCCCGGAACAGACTTGTATGGATTGTGTGTCTGACGTTACAATTTGAGATATAAAGCTGATTTCTTTCAAATACATTTCTGTTGGTGGCGGAGAATTTATTCTCTTAGCTTAACACCCTTCTCTGAGACGTACGAGCTCAGAGGTTATGTAGTTGAAATTTATCAGCGATATATCCCAATTTGGTAACGTGGCATACTGAGTGTTGCTGTGAAATGATCAGTGTTTGATCATTTGTGATATGATCATTTGTTTGATCTTATATCTTTGTGATCATAGGTTGATCATTTTGTTTGACCCGAAGCAGGGCTTTTTGAGAAAGCGTAGCTTTGTGGACGAGACTTCATCGAGCCTCACACCCCGGAAATGGTCGAAACAGGAAGAATGCAGCAAGGTTCTAGGGAGTAGCGCCCCTTAGTGTATGTCATTCCTTCTGGATAAAGGTGGTATCATGGTATGGAGCCCAGATACTTAACCTCTGTGGTTACTGCATTATTATTTCTATGTGGTTTGTTGGAAATCGGGGATCCTCGGGAAGATCGGTGACGATCGGGGGATGGCATGCGCGTGTCAGTAGTTACCTATTTTTGCAGAGGTAACCCGGCCTTGTGTTAGCAGAGATCTAACCGTAACGTTAGGTTCTCGGGTCGTCTATTCCAGGTACGTACCCATCGTGGAAAAGGAAGTTCCTTAGCCTGACCATTTGTTGGAAATCCAAAGAAACAATACGACACTTGTATGGTTTTAGTTGTAGAACCTATCATTCACTTATGGTGGCGCCCCACTGTTTGGATGGTAGCTATAGTAGGCATAGTTCGAAATGTCTATGCTGGCTAAGATTTATATTTTACTTTCGAAATGTTTTCTACACTATGCACTAATAATAATATCAAAAATGATTTGATTCTGCGTAGTAAGCATCTTTGACTATCATAAGAAGAAATCTCCTCCAATTCTGCGTTTGCATTGTGTGTGTGGCGGGAGGTCTTATGGTAGTTTCATTTTCCAAAAACATTGCGAATTTACTTTAAAATTATCCTGTTGTTTATTTTGAAGAATAACTGTTTTACGATCTCACACCAGTCACCATGACTGACTCGGAGTTTATTGTTTCCCTTCTAAACTCTGGGTGCCCACCAATTTCCACACGGGCAGCCTAGAGTTATATTATCAGGATATTCTGGATATTCTGGAGCTTTGGAGATGAGCTGGATGACGAGACGTAGTATTTGTATCTGATATTATTTATTCCGCTGTGTATTCTGTATGAGGACAAGTTATATAACTGTCCATTGTTGTATATTGACTCTGATGATATGATGTGATGTAATGTAATAACAGATATAATTCTTTTGTTTTTAAATGACATTCATTTATCTATTATATATTGTTCCGCTGCGATGTGTAAGATTCTGATATCTGTTTCTGTTTCTGCTCTTGTTCTGTTGTTGTTCTTCTTTCTTTTTCTTCTATCTTCTTCTTCTACCTTTCTTCTTTCTTAAAACCATAACTTTTCGGGTTTCCGGCATTCGATTGCTCAGCAGTCGATAAAGTGAGTATCGATGTTGAATTTTCGAAAGTCGAAAATTTTCGGGATGTTACATTCATCCAGCCTAACTTAGGCTAAATTTCCAGAGTTCACTCTTATTTAACTTAATTTAAGTTAAATTCCATTCCAAATCAAATTTCAATTTTTTGTATAAGTTATCATACTTACTCATATTCCACACAACATTTCAAATAAAAATCCCAAAGTTAAACACTTTGTTCTAAGTATTTCAAAATCATTTTTGAAATCATATATACCCAAAATTCCTTGGTATATCAAATCATTCCTTTGAATTTCAAATTCAAATCCATTTTACCAAAACAAAAACTTCAATGGAAAATCATTAAGGTAGTAATTCCTCCCTTGGAGAACCAAAAATGAACGTCGATGATGCTGTAGTCATCACCGAAATTATTTCCCAGCGACCGAAGTGAGTTTAGTGATTTTATTCCTTTAAAATTCCTTTTAAATATTTCCAATTCAAAAATACTCTCCAAATAATATCACTATTATTTTCCAAGACTTTGAAAAAACATTTCAAAACCAACGGGAATCAAATTACCAAATTCCCAGCCTTCAAACTCTTTTAAATTCATAAACTGCTTTTAGAAATCATATTTATATTATACTTCGAAATTTCATTTCATTTCAAATTATAAATCACATTTACATAATTCCATTTCGTTATATGAAACTATTTCTTAACTTTTGATTATAATATTAACTTTTATTCAATCACCACAACAGCAAATGATAATGGTTTAATATAATCATTTCCTAACAACCAAGCACACCATATACAACTATAATAATTTATGTATTTCTTTTATATAAAAATAATCTAGGTAAATTATTTCATTTACCCCATTTCAAAACAATACCATGTACAGTTGCTCTGTTCAAGTGTCTAGAGATCCCTATCAATAACGTTAATTACTCGTATTGACCAGAATCTGTAATCCACTCAATAGATCAATTAACACATTATAAAACATTTTATATTCACTAACAAATACGCACTCATATCTATTAATATGCTCAAACTCATTCTAGGGTACTACTGACCCTATCTCTAATGAGTTACCCCATCTGTGATATCCCTGAATTTTAGGCAATATCAATTTAATAATCTGTATTAAAAAAATTAAATTGATTTGATAATTTTGTAATTTAATTTGAATTGATTTAATAATATTCTTTAATAAATATTTAAAATAGTGAATTTATCTTTTAAAAGCTAAATAAAATGTTTTCTATTTATAATGAATATATATATTTGTATATATATTGTGATTAGAAATCTTTGGTTTGAATTTTTTTTAAATAAATAAATAATGTTTTTAAAATTCTAATATCTTGGGTAAACTGGGAAATTATGATTTATTTAAAGTTAAAACTTTTCAAAAATATTTTATAAGTAACTATATGGTTTTAAAATACTTAAGGTAAATATTACTAGTTTAAATATCTTTAATTTAGATTTTAAATAAGATTAGCAAAATGATTTGTTTAACATTATTATTTTTATATGATTTGTAAATTAGATATGAAAGTTTAAAATTTAAATATGAAACATTAATCCATTTAAATAATAAGTAATTTATAATCTCTTGTATCAATTATATAAAATTGTCAAGTGAGTTATTTTCAAATAATAAATATATGTATTGTTTTTATCTATAAATATAATTGGTTTTACTCTTTAAAGTTATCTATATATATATCTAAGTATAAAAAACTAATTAATTTAATTAAAATCTTTTTAGTAACACTTAATTTTAAATATAAATTACTTATAGGACAAGTGTAAACATTCTAGAGCTAAATTAACATGTGTTAAGTAATAAACCACTTTAATGTGACAAATGTAAATTGTTTTAACAAGTGGCATTTTAAAGTTTGGTTTTCTTTTTATTTTTATTTAATAAAATTTCAGCCATGCAATATATTTTTCTTCCTTTCATTTCTTTTGCCATTCTCTTTCAAAAAGCTAAGAAGAAACTCAAAATCAAAACCATCTTCCTAAAACAAAATCTGAAACTTTCCTCAAACAATAGAAGAAAAATCAAAAATGAAAATTTTAAACACCTCTTCAAAATCAGTAACACCCAGTTCAAAAACAGAACCTGAAACCATCCCTCGAAACTCAGTTCAAAACATAATTCCTGTAATTCATTTTCCAAATCAGAAGCCTGAAATTCATTTCTCAAACCAATGTGCAAACCTGTAATGATTTATCTTCAACCTGGAAAACATTTTCAAGCATGTCAGCATAATAAAGTTTTCCAGTATGATTAATCAAGGCAACAATGCAAAATTTTCAAGTATCAAAGTCTCTAAAGCATTTCAGTTTCAAAAGCCTTCCAGTTTTTATATTTCTTTAAGATCAAAGCCTTTCAAGTTTCAAGCATTCAAGTTTCTGGAATCAACAAGACAATGCAAATTTTCAAATTCAGTTTCATAAAGCTCTCTGCATTTTTAAATGGTGAGTAAACATTTATCTTAAAAACAGTTTTCTTGAAATATCTGTTATTATGATGAATGTGATGAATGATTGTAATGGATGGTGTTGCATGAATATATGGGTGTGAATGCATGTATTTATATGTATATGAAATGTCTGTATGGTATGCCTATTATTGACAGTGAATACATATATTATAGAAACTCTGTTTCTAAATTCTCAGACTCAAATTCTAGTGAAAATTCTCTAATATTTGATTCAAGCTTTGTTAGGATTTAATTACTGAATGTATTATGCTTATAGTATAATAGATTTTAGTTTAAATTTGTTTAGATTAAGATAACATAGTAGTGTTTTCTGGAAATCTAAAACAGTCAATGCATGTTTAATCAAAGTGAAAACTCAAACATCATTATATATATATTCAGGATAGTAAATCAAATACCCAAACTAAAACATGATATTTTAAAACTCAAATCATAGATTTTAATGGTGGGATGTATGAGCAGTTCTGGTTTGAGCAAAAAAGGGGAATTGGGTGATTTCTGAGGAACTCGATGGTTTGAGAGTTCGTATATCTTTCTGGAGGAAGATGAGTGATCGGAGTCTTGGAGAAAAATAGTAGATGTGCTGGTAGATCATCGTGGAGGTGGCGATAGGAAATTTAGGTCTGTAGCCCTAGTTTGTCTGGAAGAACATTTTTGATTGGTTCGACGTATATAGTGGATCGAGTGTGATGATATTTTGGGTAATGGTGGATGATGGGTGGACGAGAACTTGGCCGGAGTTTCAGAAGTAATGGCGGTCGGAGCTTCGAGAAGTAGGCGTTGACAGGTTTTCGTGGAGACTACTGGTTGTGGTTTCCAGGTTCGATTTGAAGTCTAGATTTGGTTTTCAAGCTTTTGTATGACCAACTGATGATCGTGGTGAGTCGAGGAGCTGTTATCTGGTGTGGGATGATCGGAGAAGATGGCCAGAGGCGATCAGAGTTACGGTGCATGTGCACGGTGCACCATTTTGTTCCTGTCGATTTTGGTTTGAGGGAATTTGGTCTCGAGAAACTCTCGGGTAGATAGGTGTTTTACTCGGGGTTTTTGTTATTTGACTCGAAGTTAAGTGTGCAAGGCTCGGGTAATGTCTGGGTTAAGGGAAATCTGCTCTGTTTTGAAAATTTGAAACTGGGTTTTTAAATTTGTAAAGAAGATTTAAATCTAAGTTTAAATCTAAATTTTAAAATAGATTCAAGTTTAATTTGAATCTTAGTTTGAAAATAAATTAAGTTTAAATTCAAATTTTTTAAATAACTTAAAAGGTGTTAAGGAAATTAGTGTATTTAAAAGAAATTGAATTTAAATGAAGATTGAAAATGTAAAGAAAAGATTTAAATAAAGTTTTTAAAGTTTAAATGTTTTAATGAATTTAAATGTTAGGTTATGGTTTAAATGTTTAAATTTAAAAAGAACTAGGTTTTAAACTCTTATAAAATTCTTTTATAAGAAAGGTATTCTTTAGCATGAAAACTTAATAGGTTTTAAATTGATTTAAATTTTGTTAAAGATAAATTGAGTTCATTTTAAAAACTTGAATTTAAATGAAATTTAAAATTAGATTTGTAAATGAATATTTTAAATAAACTTGTTAATGATAATTTAACTGTAGGTAAGAAAAGTTTTATCTTAAAATTAAATTAGAATTTAATATTTTGTTATTCATTTAAGTATTAGGATAATTAAATGGATAATTAACTTATTTTATAAATTAATGAAATGGATAATTACTTAAAGTAATTAAGGAGTTAAACTTAAGGTTTAAGATTAATTATTCTTAGAATAATTAACTTATAATTTAAGAATCATTAATTAAATAAGGTTAAATTTTAATTAATGATAAAAAAAAAAAAAATTTATCTAGTAATTAAGATTGTTTAAGTTATAGTTAAGCACTTAAATAATTAATTAATGTGATTAATTTTTATAATTAATTAGATTAATTAAGGATAATCAATTTTAGAAATGGTTAAGTATATTTATGGAAGTAATTTGGATTAATTACTTTTTGGAATTAATCAAGGGATTAATTAAAATTTACTAATGAGTAATTAATTTATTTAATAAAGTAATTAAAGATAGTTAATTACTGAATGTGTTTAATCAAGAGTGATTAATAAATATGGTTTGATTAAAGACTAATTACTTAATGTAATTAATTTAATATAATTAATAATTAAAGTAATAATTAAGGATCATTAATTAATATAATTAATGATGTAATTAAGGTTTGATTAATTAAGATTAATTAATCAATAATAAGTGATTATAGAGTAATTAATTAATGTAATTAATTAAAGATTAATATAATTAATTTTAGTTAATTAATTAATGAAGTAATTAAAGGTTAATTACTATATTGATTAAGGATAATTAATTTATGAAAATTAATTTAAGATAAATTACTTGAATGTAATTAAAGATAATTAATCAAGGATGATTAATTGAAATGAATAATTAGGGGATGATTAATTAATTTAATTATGGTTAATTGATGGTTAAGTAAGCAAGGTTTAAAATGATGAAGTAATTAATTTAATTCATTTTAAATTAATTGAAGATAAGTAATTAATTTAATTCACTTTAAATTAATTAGAGATGGAAGTAATTAATTTAATTCATTTTAAATTAATTATAAATGGTGTTATTATAGATCATTGCTTATAAATGGATGATATTAATTACCTTGAATGGTTTGAATCTCAGATATGAGATTAGTATTGTGTGATATGGATGTATTGGTTGCATAGTGATAATGATATGGATTATCTGTTTGTGATAATAATGTTGATATCTATTGTGATATTGTAAATTATCTATCTGTGTGTAGTATAGATAAGAATTGAATTGTTTTAACCTTAAACAACTTGGCCTTAAAAGATACGTTTTGGATTTCGATGAGACCGGGATCGGGTTTCCGTATACCGGTATTCCAGGTCTGGAGACCCGAATACCACATCGATCCAAATTAAACGTTAGGTCGTTAATCCAAGAGGAGCAAGTGAAGACTCGAGGTGTAAGAACTATTCTTTGTCAATATAACTCTGTGGGTGATTCCGTAATGAGTTGGACGGAGATGGTACTTATAGGTTCGAGATGAAGATTCAGAGTGCAAGGGCTATGGTCGTTAACTCTGAGGGTGATTCCAAAACGAGTGTAACGAGATAGTGTCTTCGGTTTCGTTCGAACCCGGAACGAACTTGTATGGATTGAATGCTTTCAGAACATCGTCAGGAGGGCGATGAGCATTCTAAGATAGATGTGTTCTTTTAAAGGTAATCGTAACCTCAAGCCTCATCAACCGGGAATGGCTAAAACAGGGGAGGTGCAGCAAGGCTTCGTGGGTAGCGCCCACTGAGAGCAAGATATATCCCTGTCTAGAGGTCCCTTCTTTTATTTCGGCTTAGTGGGTAGTTGATTCGCGACAACTACTGGGGTTGTCTTGTTCGGGACTATCCAGTAAGGGATGGTTCCGGCTTTGTGTTGCAGGGGAGCGGGCGTACTCCTCGGTACGGTGATCTAGGCCACGTACTGTGACGGGCGGTACCCCAGTAGCCCTGCCATTGATGGAAACCCATTCTTCCTACGAGACCCTACGGACTTGATTGTATACCTATGTATGCTGGAATTTAATGAATGTAACAATTTCGGCTATTTCATATTTATTTGAAAACCCTAGACCCTATTATAATAAAACTGAATTTCCTATCAATGTTTTGGTTAGCGTAAGGTAAAAACTTTTCCGTGTTTATGTGCGGGAAGTCTTACGTGATACCTTTTGTTTTTTTTAAAAGGTTTTGAAGTTAAACAACTTTAACCCGTTTACTCACACCAGACCCATGTCTGACCCAAGTGTTTATTTTCTGTTTTATTAAACTCTTGGGTACTCAATATTGTATTGAGTAGTCGAGGGATTCAGGTTAGTCTTGACGAATACTGGAGGAGCTGTGGAGCAGGAGGCTTCAGCGTGTAGATATATAGAGTTTCCGCTGTGTATGATGTATTGTATTGATATAGTTGTGTTGTATAATAGACAGAAGTTTATAACTGTCTATATTGTGATGTATAAGTTGTGTACTCTGATGTATATGATACTATGTAATATCTTATGTGATATAATATATTTCTCGTTCCGCTGTGAGATTTCTGATGTGTTGTTGTTCTTTCTTTCTCTTCTTTCTTCTTCTATCCCTTTCTTTCTTCATGATGATACGACTTTTTGTGGAGAAAAAGCCGGGTCGTCACAGTTGGTATCAGAGCAGTAGGTTGAGCGAATACCTAAGCTCTGGAATGGTGTCTATCTTGAGAGAGCGTATTTGTAATTTTTATATAACTATATATATTTATTTCTACCTATATTGTTGGGTTACCTGTTCGGGTTTTCCAAATTAAGTTATAGAGGTAGATGAGGTAGTATTGTGTGTAACACAACTACAATTAGGTTGGAGTCCGAGTGTTGAGGTTGGAAGTATATCTATCGAGACTGTAGACCCAAATACTGTCTCGAGTAAGCTTTGCTGTGGTGAAGGATTTCATCGATATTCGAAGGAAACCTGTTAAGGTTCGGAGTTTATCTTTGAAATATGAATGAGTAGAGTTGGATCTGTCGATGAGGCAGAAGCGAGTGATGGTATCTTGATACCTCAAGTAATAGTAGCTGTGTGATGAGACGCAGTGATTATGGATGTTTCCAAAGATGTTTTCTCTGGAACGAGTTTAAGGAAGTGTGTATGCTTCGGTGTTGTGGCTGAGTTCAGCATGGTGTGTTTCTGCTTTGGTTTGGAGTCCGAGTTTCTCGAAGAGCTTTGGATAGGAGCATCCGTGGCAGCAGTGCAGCTCGGAGTATTCTGTGTGTTGGTAGGAAGTTTTTCTGGCTGAGTAGTTTTTCTGAAAGTGAAGTTCAGAAGCAGCTGAGTGGATCCATTTCTTCGATGGATTGGATAGTTAAGTATAAGCTGTTCTAATTGGTAAAGAGAGGACAGTTTTCTTTGGAATTAGGCTGGATTGATCGCAAAAGTGACTTGCGATTGCTAAGTGTTCTCTTAGATTATCAGAGTTTTTCTGGATGTCTTCAGGGAAGTCAGAGGTTTGTCGGCATTGGAGATTGAGTTTTCTTATCAACTTGAATACAAGGAGTGATACCAGTAGTTCAGCTAGTTGAAGGATGGTTCCTTGAGATAGAGTTCGGTGAAGCAACTCAAGTTTTGATGAAGTATCTGAGTTTTCTTTATGGATTTGTGGAATCATTTTCTGGAATGTGTTATCCAGTTTGTGCTCATGTTCTTCATCAGCATCCTCTTCTGCTCCAGATCAGAGTTGTGCGGCGGAAGCAGTTTGGAAGTGCATCTGTTTATTTTTCTGGATTGAAGGAGTAAGTTTAGTCTTCTATTGTTTGAGGAGTAGAGTTTGTCTTTGATCTTGAGAAGATCATTGTGATGGGTTGTTTTTGATCTAGTTGTTTCTAGAGGCATCAGCGAAGGGTGAGCTGATCAGTAAAGATGTAGACAGCCCAGGATCATCCGAAGAAATTTTTTTATAAGAGATAAGGGAATTTGGATTTCAAAGACGGAGATTGATTTTGGATAAGTTTTCTCCGATCGAAGGAGCTATAAGATTTGGTAAGACTGGGAAGTCAGCTCTGTGATATTTTGGATCTCTTGTGTGTTCTGATTTGGATAAGTTATGATCTATCTCTAGTTTTTGAACCAGCAGTTCAGGAAGATGTGGTTGTTGAGTCAGACTTGTCTATAGTCTGATATCTTGTTTGGTTCTGTAGATCTAGATGAGTAGAAGCTCTGTAGCTTAGTAGTTTAGATTGTTTGTAGAACGAGTATCCCGGTATATATATATATACACTTGAGGAAACTCGAGGAATTCTATCTAGAATTTTGTCTGAATAGTTAGAATTTGTTTGTTTGGATGTTTGTTTGCTATGGTTGTTAGCATATGGATGATAATATATGCTTGTAATTTAAAATAAATCTTTAATAAGATTATTAAATTACCTTTGCTTTTAATTTCGGGGACGAAATTATTTTAAGGGGGAAGGAATGTGATATCCCTGAATTTTAGGCAATATCAATTTAATAATCTGTATTAAAAAAATTAAATTGATTTGATAATTTTGTAATTTAATTTGAATTGATTTAATAATATTCTTTAATAAATATTTAAAATAGTGAATTTATCTTTTAAAAGCTAAATAAAATGTTTTCTATTTATAATGAATATATATATTTGTATATATATTGTGATTAGAAATCTTTGGTTTGAATTTTTTTTAAATAAATAAATAATGTTTTTAAAATTCTAATATCTTGGGTAAACTGGGAAATTATGATTTATTTAAAGTTAAAACTTTTCAAAAATATTTTATAAGTAACTATATGGTTTTAAAATACTTAAGGTAAATATTACTAGTTTAAATATCTTTAATTTAGATTTTAAATAAGATTAGCAAAATGATTTGTTTAACATTATTATTTTTATATGATTTGTAAATTAGATATGAAAGTTTAAAATTTAAATATGAAACATTAATCCATTTAAATAATAAGTAATTTATAATCTCTTGTATCAATTATATAAAATTGTCAAGTGAGTTATTTTCAAATAATAAATATATGTATTGTTTTTATCTATAAATATAATTGGTTTTACTCTTTAAAGTTATCTATATATATATCTAAGTATAAAAAACTAATTAATTTAATTAAAATCTTTTTAGTAACACTTAATTTTAAATATAAATTACTTATAGGACAAGTGTAAACATTCTAGAGCTAAATTAACATGTGTTAAGTAATAAACCACTTTAATGTGACAAATGTAAATTGTTTTAACAAGTGGCATTTTAAAGTTTGGTTTTCTTTTTATTTTTATTTAATAAAATTTCAGCCATGCAATATATTTTTCTTCCTTTCATTTCTTTTGCCATTCTCTTTCAAAAAGCTAAGAAGAAACTCAAAATCAAAACCATCTTCCTAAAACAAAATCTGAAACTTTCCTCAAACAATAGAAGAAAAATCAAAAAAGAAAATTTTAAACACCTCTTCAAAATCAGTAACACCCAGTTCAAAAACAGAACCTGAAACCATCCCTCGAAACTCAGTTCAAAACATAATTCCTGTAATTCATTTTCCAAATCAGAAGCCTGAAATTCATTTCTCAAACCAATGTGCAAACCTGTAATGATTTATCTTCAACCTGGAAAACATTTTCAAGCATGTCAGCATAATAAAGTTTTCCAGTATGATTAATCAAGGCAACAATGCAAAATTTTCAAGTATCAAAGTCTCTAAAGCATTTCAGTTTCAAAAGCCTTCCAGTTTTTATATTTCTTTAAGATCAAAGCCTTTCAAGTTTCAAGCATTCAAGTTTCTGGAATCAACAAGACAATGCAAATTTTCAAATTCAGTTTCATAAAGCTCTCTGCATTTTTAAATGGTGAGTAAACATTTATCTTAAAAACAGTTTTCTTGAAATATCTGTTATTATGATGAATGTGATGAATGATTGTAATGGATGGTGTTGCATGAATATATGGGTGTGAATGCATGTATTTATATGTATATGAAATGTCTGTATGGTATGCCTATTATTGACAGTGAATACATATATTATAGAAACTCTGTTTCTAAATTCTCAGACTCAAATTCTAGTGAAAATTCTCTAATATTTGATTCAAGCTTTGTTAGGATTTAATTACTGAATGTATTATGCTTATAGTATAATAGATTTTAGTTTAAATTTGTTTAGATTAAGATAACATAGTAGTGTTTTCTGGAAATCTAAAACAGTCAATGCATGTTTAATCAAAGTGAAAACTCAAACATCATTATATATATATTCAGGATAGTAAATCAAATACCCAAACTAAAACATGATATTTTAAAACTCAAATCATAGATTTTAATGGTGGGATGTATGAGCAGTTCTGGTTTGAGCAAAAAAGGGGAATTGGGTGATTTCTGAGGAACTCGATGGTTTGAGAGTTCGTATATCTTTCTGGAGGAAGATGAGTGATCGGAGTCTTGGAGAAAAATAGTAGATGTGCTGGTAGATCATCGTGGAGGTGGCGATAGGAAATTTAGGTCTGTAGCCCTAGTTTGTCTGGAAGAACATTTTTGATTGGTTCGACGTATATAGTGGATCGAGTGTGATGATATTTTGGGTAATGGTGGATGATGGGTGGACGAGAACTTGGCCGGAGTTTCAGAAGTAATGGCGGTCGGAGCTTCGAGAAGTAGGCGTTGACAGGTTTTCGTGGAGACTACTGGTTGTGGTTTCCAGGTTCGATTTGAAGTCTAGATTTGGTTTTCAAGCTTTTGTATGACCAACTGATGATCGTGGTGAGTCGAGGAGCTGTTATCTGGTGTGGGATGATCGGAGAAGATGGCCAGAGGCGATCAGAGTTACGGTGCATGTGCACGGTGCACCATTTTGTTCCTGTCGATTTTGGTTTGAGGGAATTTGGTCTCGAGAAACTCTCGGGTAGATAGGTGTTTTACTCGGGGTTTTTGTTATTTGACTCGAAGTTAAGTGTGCAAGGCTCGGGTAATGTCTGGGTTAAGGGAAATCTGCTCTGTTTTGAAAATTTGAAACTGGGTTTTTAAATTTGTAAAGAAGATTTAAATCTAAGTTTAAATCTAAATTTTAAAATAGATTCAAGTTTAATTTGAATCTTAGTTTGAAAATAAATTAAGTTTAAATTCAAATTTTTTAAATAACTTAAAAGGTGTTAAGGAAATTAGTGTATTTAAAAGAAATTGAATTTAAATGAAGATTGAAAATGTAAAGAAAAGATTTAAATAAAGTTTTTAAAGTTTAAATGTTTTAATGAATTTAAATGTTAGGTTATGGTTTAAATGTTTAAATTTAAAAAGAACTAGGTTTTAAACTCTTATAAAATTCTTTTATAAGAAAGGTATTCTTTAGCATGAAAACTTAATAGGTTTTAAATTGATTTAAATTTTGTTAAAGATAAATTGAGTTCATTTTAAAAACTTGAATTTAAATGAAATTTAAAATTAGATTTGTAAATGAATATTTTAAATAAACTTGTTAATGATAATTTAACTGTAGGTAAGAAAAGTTTTATCTTAAAATTAAATTAGAATTTAATATTTTGTTATTCATTTAAGTATTAGGATAATTAAATGGATAATTAACTTATTTTATAAATTAATGAAATGGATAATTACTTAAAGTAATTAAGGAGTTAAACTTAAGGTTTAAGATTAATTATTCTTAGAATAATTAACTTATAATTTAAGAATCATTAATTAAATAAGGTTAAATTTTAATTAATGATAAAAAAAAAAATAATTTATCTAGTAATTAAGATTGTTTAAGTTATAGTTAAGCACTTAAATAATTAATTAATGTGATTAATTTTTATAATTAATTAGATTAATTAAGGATAATCAATTTTAGAAATGGTTAAGTATATTTATGGAAGTAATTTGGATTAATTACTTTTTGGAATTAATCAAGGGATTAATTAAAATTTACTAATGAGTAATTAATTTATTTAATAAAGTAATTAAAGATAGTTAATTACTGAATGTGTTTAATCAAGAGTGATTAATAAATATGGTTTGATTAAAGACTAATTACTTAATGTAATTAATTTAATATAATTAATAATTAAAGTAATAATTAAGGATCATTAATTAATATAATTAATGATGTAATTAAGGTTTGATTAATTAAGATTAATTAATCAATAATAAGTGATTATAGAGTAATTAATTAATGTAATTAATTAAAGATTAATATAATTAATTTTAGTTAATTAATTAATGAAGTAATTAAAGGTTAATTACTATATTGATTAAGGATAATTAATTTATGAAAATTAATTTAAGATAAATTACTTGAATGTAATTAAAGATAATTAATCAAGGATGATTAATTGAAATGAATAATTAGGGGATGATTAATTAATTTAATTATGGTTAATTGATGGTTAAGTAAGCAAGGTTTAAAATGATGAAGTAATTAATTTAATTCATTTTAAATTAATTGAAGATAAGTAATTAATTTAATTCACTTTAAATTAATTAGAGATGGAAGTAATTAATTTAATTCATTTTAAATTAATTATAAATGGTGTTATTATAGATCATTGCTTATAAATGGATGATATTAATTACCTTGAATGGTTTGAATCTCAGATATGAGATTAGTATTGTGTGATATGGATGTATTGGTTGCATAGTGATAATGATATGGATTATCTGTTTGTGATAATAATGTTGATATCTATTGTGATATTGTAAATTATCTATCTGTGTGTAGTATAGATAAGAATTGAATTGTTTTAACCTTAAACAACTTGGCCTTAAAAGATACGTTTTGGATTTCGATGAGACCGGGATCGGGTTTCCGTATACCGGTATTCCAGGTCTGGAGACCCGAATACCACATCGATCCAAATTAAACGTTAGGTCGTTAATCCAAGAGGAGCAAGTGAAGACTCGAGGTGTAAGAACTATTCTTTGTCAATATAACTCTGTGGGTGATTCCGTAATGAGTTGGACGGAGATGGTACTTATAGGTTCGAGATGAAGATTCAGAGTGCAAGGGCTATGGTCGTTAACTCTGAGGGTGATTCCAAAACGAGTGTAACGAGATAGTGTCTTCGGTTTCGTTCGAACCCGGAACGAACTTGTATGGATTGAATGCTTTCAGAACATCGTCAGGAGGGCGATGAGCATTCTAAGATAGATGTGTTCTTTTAAAGGTAATCGTAACCTCAAGCCTCATCAACCGGGAATGGCTAAAACAGGGGAGGTGCAGCAAGGCTTCGTGGGTAGCGCCCACTGAGAGCAAGATATATCCCTGTCTAGAGGTCCCTTCTTTTATTTCGGCTTAGTGGGTAGTTGATTCGCGACAACTACTGGGGTTGTCTTGTTCGGGACTATCCAGTAAGGGATGGTTCCGGCTTTGTGTTGCAGGGGAGCGGGCGTACTCCTCGGTACGGTGATCTAGGCCACGTACTGTGACGGGCGGTACCCCAGTAGCCCTGCCATTGATGGAAACCCATTCTTCCTACGAGACCCTACGGACTTGATTGTATACCTATGTATGCTGGAATTTAATGAATGTAACAATTTCGGCTATTTCATATTTATTTGAAAACCCTAGACCCTATTATAATAAAACTGAATTTCCTATCAATGTTTTGGTTAGCGTAAGGTAAAAACTTTTCCGTGTTTATGTGCGGGAAGTCTTACGTGATACCTTTTGTTTTTTTCAAAAGGTTTTGAAGTTAAACAACTTTAACCCGTTTACTCACACCAGACCCATGTCTGACCCAAGTGTTTATTTTCTGTTTTATTAAACTCTTGGGTACTCAATATTGTATTGAGTAGTCGAGGGATTCAGGTTAGTCTTGACGAATACTGGAGGAGCTGTGGAGCAGGAGGCTTCAGCGTGTAGATATATAGAGTTTCTGCTGTGTATGATGTATTGTATTGATATAGTTGTGTTGTATAATAGACAGAAGTTTATAACTGTCTATATTGTGATGTATAAGTTGTGTACTCTGATGTATATGATACTATGTAATATCTTATGTGATATAATATATTTCTCGTTCCGCTGTGAGATTTCTGATGTGTTGTTGTTCTTTCTTTCTCTTCTTTCTTCTTCTATCCCTTTCTTTCTTCATGATGATACGATTTTTTGTGGAGAAAAAGCCGGGTCGTCACACCATCAAAGCTAAGGTTCTCGCTTAACCTTCAGCTCTGATACCAAATGTAACAAACCGGATTTTCGACCCTCGAAAATCGACACTAATACATCCACTGCATTACATGCCGAGCAATCGAATGCCAGAAAACCCAATAGTTATGGGAAAAGAAAATGAAGAGGTAGAAGAAAAGAGAAATAACAACACAGAATCTCAAAATCGCAGCGGAACAATATATAATAAGTAATTACTTGTCTTTATACAAAAAGTGCTATAACTGTTATATATACATACCATTACCAGAGTACAACAAATCAACAACTCAATAGTGGACAGTTATAATAACTTATCCTCACAAGTGCTGAATATACAGCCTACAATACACAGCGGAATATAATCAAGTACATGTAATACGTCTTTGCCATCTAGCTCGTCACCTGAGCTCATAGCATCCTAACCTGAACTTGTAATACTCGGTCTGACCCGAGCATTATAATAAAATAACACCCGAGTCAGTCTGGAAAACCAGCGTGAGAAAACAAACTCAATTTGAATTATTAAAGTTATCAAAATCCTTTGAAAAACAAAGGTATCTCGTAGGACCATGCCACACATAAACACGACGGGATTTTACCTTAGGATAACCAAAACATTTTATATCAAAATTATCTGATATTATAATAGTGTCTAAGTACAAATACTTATTCACATAGCCGAAATTGTTACATTATTAAATTCCAGCATACTATGCTCTATAACCAAAACCGTAAAGGCACGTATTGGAGAATGGATTCCATACAATGACTATGCACTAGGGTACCACTTATCATGGTACACATCTAGAAAAATGAACCAAGGACCTCGCCGGTATCTCCTACAAAATAAAATCGGTTCTACCCCTAACCTAAATAGTACCGAATATGTTACCACTCCGGGTGTTCCCACCCTTATCGAGAGCTCTTTTCCATGCACCACCATATCCATAATTAATCATATATCTGAGGGTATCTAGAAAGGTGATAACATATCCTAATTGGGTGTAACCCACTTAGCCTTGCTGCATCTCCCTTGATTTTCAGTCATTCCGATTGATGAGGCTTGAGGCTACGATTACCTTTTTAAGGAATTTATACTTGGAATGCTCATCGTCCTCCAATGACAATGTACTGATAGCATTTATCCATACAAGTCCGTCTTCGGTCTGAACAAAACTGAAGGTACTATTCCTACTACATCCATTTTGGAATCATCCTCAAGATTAGTAGCGATTAGCCCTTGCACTTCAATGCTCCATCTTCAATTTACACGTTCTTGTCTTCACCTTGAAACGTATTCGTTGGATCGAAGTGGTTTTTGGATAACTTATACGATCCTGGTCTCTTCGAAACTATAACGACCTAGAATTTCCGTTATTTGAAATTCATATATTTAATTGATTTTAAATATTAATAAGTAAGATTTGGAAGTCGAATTTATTTAATTTCGATATAGTGATTTAATTGGGCGATTTAATTATTTATTTAATACCTGAATTTGGGTAAATAATTATGGCCTATATTTTCGTTCATTTACTCTTTAATTTCTTCAAATCCATGCAATAATTCAACAAACTTTCAACTAGTAAATCATAGAGCATTGCGAGATCTTCGTATCCATACGGTGATGTTAGGGTTTAAAGTTATGGATCGGTAGCAAGATGACGTCGAACGTCCGATGTTCATGCGCGAATCTCGAGATCATGGCGTGATCGAGTTCATCAGGGTTGGGGCCGTGGGTGCGTGCCGACTCGAGCGTTCGAATGGAGTAATCTGATCGTGGCCTTGATGTTTGTGATGGGCTCGGCAATCTAGGGTTTGAACGAGCAAGTCAGTTTCGTTTGCGTGAATACTGGAGAGGGAGAAGCTTGCGTGTAACGGCCCTGATGATGGAGGTTGAAATCTAACGGTCTAGATTCAATTAGGTTTAAAAATTAAAAGAAATTTGTAAATTTAATTATATTATAATTTGTATAAACTTTAAAAGGTTGTAACTTTGTCATACGAGGTCGGAATTCGACGAAACGACTTGCGTTGGCTTCGTTTTAACGAGCACTGCGCAATGGAGCTAGATTGGAATTTATTTGAGCTAGTGTGAATTTCGGGTAAAATTAAACGCGTGTTTAATTTTATTCGAAATAAAACGCTGCAACTGTTATTGAAAACAAAGTGAGAACTCCTCACTCAATCGAATATTGTATTTCGATTTAAATTTTAAATAGTTAGATTTAAAATTGTTGATAGTTGTTGATTGTGTGAATTGGATGATAAATTGTTATCTATTGTGTTAAATAGACCCTATACGCCGTATATTAAGCGGAGGTTATTTATTAAAAACATATACCGCGATAATTTCACATTGAAGTGGAATTGGTATTACATATGTATATAGCAATATATATATATATATATATATATATATTGGAATATGTATATATTGGAGTTGTTGATTTCCCACATTATATAGCGGATGAGACCCTATTGCGCCACATAATAGCGGATAATATTTATAAATCCCATATACCGCGATAATTTCACATTGAAGTGAAATTGGTATTGTGCTAACATCTGTGGATGCAGGGAAACAGGTTGGAGGGATCCAACTGGATTCCTCAAAAAGTTGAATTTATTTCAATGTTATGTGTTGATTATTTATAATCGCCGTGTGATTATATTGTGATTGAATCTGTTGACGGCTATAAATTAGCCGAATATATTTTTGGTATCGTTGGATACCGAAAATAGATAAAAATTGGATTTTTAAAATGTAAGTTGTAAAATTTATCAAAAAGTTTGTTTTTAACAATTGAATAAAATTAAAAGGAGTTTTTAAGATAAAAGTTTTATTTTTGAATTATATTGGATTTAATTTCAAATTTGGGAAAAGGACTTAATAAATCGACTTCAATAATATTATCTATAAACTGAAGAATTTATCTAAATTTGGGATTTTTAAATAGATTTGAAGAGATAAAGGAATTTATTTTTAAAAGGAAATAATTTTTAAAATGTTTGGAAATTTGAAATAAATTTGAAATTAAATGATTTTTTATTTACTATAACTAGTAAAATTTATTTATTAAAAATTTATCTGATTTAAAATTATCAGATGATTATATTAATCTTATCTAAGGATGTTTGGATTATATTGGATGTTAAATTGTTTGACATCTTTGATGTGTGATGTTTTGTGATATGTCCTGATTTGTATTGTGATCTATGATTTATTTTTCTATGATATATGATATATCTATGATCTGTGGATGAAAGATAAGCGTTATAATTTATACCGCTTATCAAATATATTATTATATTTGAGCTGTGATGATTGAATGTTGTTGCACAATTGTGATAAACCCGTGGACTACACAATACACACACAAATGTGGATTTCACGTGGAAATCGGTTAAGTCACAGATTTTTATCAATTTTGGAAAATTGAGTTTTTGAATCCAAAATGGTTTTGGAATTGGAATTGAAAGTTTTTGAAATGAGTTTCAGAAATAAAAGTTATTTTAAATAACTTAATAGAATTGGAATTTAAATCATTTGATTTAAATTTTGAATTTAATATTTTGAATTGAATTCAATAAATTGGGAATTTTGGTTTAAAAGATTTTATAAGTATAAAAGTTGTTTATATGGGTTTTTAACCAACTAAAATACGGCCTTAGGAAAATTTAAATTTAAATTCAAGTTTATACTTGAATGGCTTTAACCTGTATAAATATAACCAGTTTTTCCCAAAACGAAAACTATCTGTTTTCAAATAAAAATGGTTTTCATAAAGTGAAGAGATTTCCAATTTGTATCAAAAACATCTCAAGTTGAAATGGAATTGTAAATAGTTTGGAAAACTATGAATTAACCTTTGTAACGATAATTAAACTTTATTTTGAAACAAAAGAGTATTTCAAAAGGTGTATCTTTTATATTATAAAAGACTTGAATTGTGAATAGTTTTGAAAGCTATAAATTAAATCTTAATTTAAAGATTTAATGGGTTAATTCAATTTAAATGGAAATTGATTTGGAAATCTGTGAATGAATCTTTATGAAAATGGGTCAACTTGTGAAGTAAATCTTTTTGTTTAAAGATTTGAAATGGTAATTTGTTTAAACCATTTAAAAGGAAAGGATTTGGGTAGTAAGTTGTGACTTAATTGAAATCCCATATCCAGATGTTTTGAAATATTGTGCTCACTATTCGGGTTAGCCAGGAAAATACCATTGTGTCATATAACCCATTCCGAATTTGTGATACGACGATATGGATCGTATTGAAGACTAGTGGTGAAGACCGGGTATTTATGAAAACGATAAAATGACCTATCGATTGTTTCTGCACCGTTAGCTACGGTATAGAGATTTCCTTTGTGATAGGAAGTTTTATCGGGATTTTGAATACCCGGATTGCAAGGGCTTCTTTTGAAGTGCCTTTGGTTCTGTTCGAACCCGGAACAGACTTGTATGGTTACATGTCTGACATTACAATTTGAGATATAAAGCTGATTTATTTCAAATACATTTCTGTTTGGTGGTGGAGAATTTATTCTCTTAGCTTAACACTCTTCTCTGAGACGTACGAGCTCAGAGGTTATGTAGTTGAAATTTATCAATGATATATTCCCAATTTGGTAATGTGGCATGCTGAGTGTTGTTGTGTGATGATCATTTATTTGATCATTTGTGATCAAAGCGTGGCTTTGTGAAAAAGCATAGCTTTGTGGACGAGACTTCGTCAGACCTCACAAACCGGAAATGGTCGAAACAGGAAAGATGCTGCAAGGTTTCAGGGGTAGCTTCCCTAGGGTATGACCATTCCTTTTGGAAAAGGGTAGTATCATGGTATGGAGCCCAGATACTTACTCATGTGGACACACTTTATTTTTTATGTGTGATGTTGATTACCGAGCGCTCGGATAAAGGTCCCAAAGGACCGGGTGTGGCATATCTCAGGTTTACTGCTCGGGAAGGGAGTAACCGGCCTTGTTTTGGCAGAGAGCAGGTTGTCTCTCGGAGCAACCAGCCAGAGGCGTTCCTACGTGGCATAGGAAGTTCCTTAGCCTGACTATTTATTGGAAAATCCAAAGAAACAATACGAACCTTGTACGGTTTTAGTTGTATTACCTGCTATGGAATGTGGCGGTAACCTGCTATTGAACATAGTAGCTATAGTAGGCATACAATAATGGTTGTATGTTGGCTAAGATTAATATTATACTTTCGAAATGTTTTCTGCACTATGCACTAGTAATAATATCCAATGATTTGTTTTGCGTAGTAAGCATCTTTGACTATCATAAGGAGAAATCTCCTCCGATTCTGCGTTTGCATTGTGTGTGTGCGGGAGGCCTTATGGTAGTTTCATTTTCTAAAAGCATTGCGGATATTTTCTACTTGCTATGTTGTTGTTGTTGTGTTTTAAAGATAAAACTGTTTTAAGTTCTCACACCAGTCACCATGACTGACCTGGAGTTTATTGTTTCCTTCCTAAACTCTGGGTTCCCACCAATTTCCACACGGGCAGTCTAGAGTCAGGTTATCAGGTCATTCTGGATTCAGGAAATGCTGTGGAGCTCATTGGCGAGCTGGATGGCGAGACGTAGTATTTGTATCTGATATTATTTATTCCGCTGTGTATTCTGTATATGGACAAGTTCATATAACTGTCCAGTGTTGTATTGTTGTTGTAAACTCTGATGATGATGTAACGTATAAAATGATTAGTTCTTTGATTTAAAGATTATTCATTTATCTATTATATGTTGTTCCGCTGCGAATGTGAGATTCTGATATTGTTCTGTTTCTTTGTTTTTCTGTTGTTTCTTCTTTCTTTTTCTTCTGTCTTCTTCTACCTCTTCTTTTTCTCCATAACAATTCGGTTTTCCGGCATTCGATTGCTCGGCAGTTGATATAGTGGACGTATTAATGTCGATTTTCGAGCGACGAAAAATCGCGTCGTTACATTTGGTATCAGAGCATATGGTTAAGCGATAACTTTGGCTCTGTTGGGAATTACTCATTAGAGATAGAGTCAGTAGTACTCTAGAATGAGTGTGAGTGTAATGATAGATATGAGCGCGTATTTGTTAGTGAATATGAAATTGTTTTATATTGTGTTTGCTTATCCGTTGAGCTGTTTATGAATTTTGGTCGGTATGTGGGAAGCCATATTATCGATAGGGGTTTCTAAACACTTAAACGAGGCAAGTCGACATAGTATCATTTTAAATTGGGTAAATAAAATAATTTTACCTCGATTATATTTTGTATATAAAGGAAATAATTTTTTATAATTATTAAAGTGTATTAAAAATTGATTGTTTGGTTGTTAAAAATGTAAAAATATATATAAGTTAATGAAAGTTGTTTGAATAAATTATATAAAAACAACAATTGTAAAAGGATGAAGTATATAAGCAAATGAATTATAAGTATGGAATTATAATTAAAATGATTTACAATTGTGAAATAATCCTGTATAAGTAAAGAAAAATAGTAAAATTATATGAGAAAAGGATTTATAAATGTGACTTATAAATAAAAGGAAATTTTTGAAAGAATATTAAGCACTGAATTCACTACTGTTGCTGGGAAATAATAAGGGTGATGACTGCAGCATCATCAGTATCATTTTCAAGTTTCTATGTGATGGATTTGCTACCATAATAAATTGAAATTTGAAGTTTTGTTGTGATAAACAAAATTTAAATTAAAATCCAAATTGGAATTGATGAATATAAGTAAAATGAGTTTTATACTTATAATATGATTATTTGGAAGATTAAATAAATAAGTTGTGTAACTTATAAAATGAGTGGATGTAAGTGAAACCAAATGATAAAAAGGGTTAAACAAATTTTGTTAAGAAAAAATGAGATATGGATTTGAAATAATGACATAAATTTGACTTTGGTAAAAGTTAAATAGAATTTACTTTAGAATTGGAATCTGAATTGGATTTATAAGTGGGAAATTTAAGTTAAGTTAAACAAATAATGTTTAAAAGGAATATAACTTAAGTGATGTTGAATGAATTTGATTTTGATATCGAAGTGAAATAATGAAGTTAATTAAATAGAAGGTGAACTTGAGCTATATAAAGGAAATTCAACTTTATTTGTAAAATGAATTAGCGATTGAAGTGAACTAATGAATTGAATGTTAATCAATTGAATGTAAATAAATTGATATGGAATAATGGATGTAAGTGTTAATTCATTGAAGCTAATAAATTGGAAATTGAATAATTGAATGAAAGCCAATTTAATAATTAAACCAATTGGAATTAAAATGTTGAACCAAATTGAATGTAAGTAAAGTAAATATAATAAATTTGGTTGTGTTGAATGACATTGGTTGTTCTTTGGTTGTTAGTTGATTTGTATATGATATAATTCATTAAGCGTTAATGAAATTGAATTGATAAATGAAAGCTATGTAATTGAATTTGAATTGAAAGTAAATTAATATGAATTGGTTGTAAACAATTACAAGTGATGTTGAAATTATATAAGTTGCTTATAAACCTTGTTAGCATGCATTTCCCTTAATATGCATGTGTTGTAGTTGTTTAAAAGAGTAAAATTGTTAATAACTTTGTATATATGTCACTTACGTGTTTAAATTGAGTAAGTACAGGTGTCGTGGCTGCCGTTCGGTTGATAAAATGCTAATAAATAACTGCTTTGCTTAAAAATGCTAAAAAGGTACGCCTACGCAATAAAAAATAGGAAATATGAACTGTTTTTCTGCTTTTCCGACCGGGTGGGTCGATGTATATATATTTATGCCTATTGTGATCCTACTACGATCGAACCGCGCAAAGGAGACGCTGGTGAATTTTTCTGAAAATTTAAGGCATTAGAAAAATTTTGAAATTTTTTTTTTTGGAAATTTTTTTTAATGAAAAGTCAATTTCTAAAATTGAAATGAAAGAGTAGGAATTGAACTAGAAAATGGAAACCATTATTTTGGTTGAAGTTAAAAATTTGGAAAAAGAGTGAATATAAAATTTTCACTAAGTGGATTTTTGGAAAGTTAGTGAAATTGGGGCATTTTTCTTACTTTGCAATTTCGAGGATGAAATTCTTTTAAGGGGGAAGTCTAGAACGACCCAGAATTTCCGTTATTTGAAATTCATATATTTAATTGATTTTAAATATTAATAAGTAAGATTTGGAAGTCGAATTTATTTAATTTCGATATAGTGATTTAATTGGGCGATTTAATTATTTATTTAATACCTGAATTTGGGTAAATAATTGGAATCTGAATTAAATGTGATTAAAAATGATTTATAAAGTTATATTAAATCATATTGGAGTTATAACGATGTTATAGAACTTTTAAAATTGAATTAAAAGTTAATTTGTGAAAATTGAATATTTTAATATTTAATTGACGACTAAAAATAGCCATTTTTCAAACAGTCTCGAATTTCGACAAAACCAGTTTCATCGGATCCGTAATTTAAATTAGTGTAAGGTTTGAAATTTCATGTCAATCGGATGTACGGTTTGTTCGGGGCAAGCCAAAACGCATCGAAATCGTTTTAAATCGATTTAATTTAAATTTGATCGTTTAATTCCATAACTCGCACATATGATCGAATTAGCCTTCGAAACCTATTCCATTGTGTTCAGAACGTGCGGTAAACCCTAGAAACGCTAGTCACTACGCGAGATTTGGAGTTCGGAAAAATCACGGATGAATAGTGTTTCGATATTTTCTATAATATGACCTCTTTATTTTCATTTGCAACAAAAGAAAACCCTAACCCTAAATAGCTTCAGCCCCCACTTTCAACAGTATCAATGGCCTATATTTTCGTTCCTTTCATCTTTAATTTCTTCAAATCCGTGCAATAATTCAACAAACTTTCAACTAGTAAATCATAGAGCATTGCGAGATCTTCGTATCCATACGGTGATGTTGGGGTTTAAAGTTATGGATCGGTAGCAAGATGACGTCGAACGTCCGATGTTCATGCACGAATATCGAGATCATGGCGTGACCGAGTTCATCAGGGTTGGGGCCGTGGGTGCGTGCCGACTCGAGCGTTCGAATGGAGTAATCTGATCGTGGCCTTGATGTTTGTGATGGGCTCGGCAATCTAGGGTTTGAACGAGCAAGTGGGTTTCGTTTGCATGAATACTGGAGAGGGAGAAGCTTGCGTGTAACGGCCCTGATGATGGAGGTTGAAATCTAACGGTCCAGATTCAATTAGGTTTAAAAATTAAAAGAAATTTGTAAATTTAATTATATTATAATTCGTATAAACTTTAAAAGGTTGTAACTTTGTCGTACGAGGTCGGAATTCAATGAAACGACTTGCGTTGGCTTCATTTTGACGAGCACTACGCAATGGAGCTGAATTGGAATTTATTTGAGCTAGTGTGAATTTCGGGTAAAATTAAACGCGTGTTTAATTTTATTCGAAATAAAACGCTGCAACTGTTATTGAAAACAAGGTGAGAACTCCTCACTCAATCAAATATTGTATTTCGATTTAAATTTTAAATAGTTAGATTTAAAATTGTTGATAGTGGTTGATTATGTGAATTGGATGATAAATTGTTATCTATTGTGTTAAATAGACCCTATACGCCGTATATTAAGCGGAGGTTATTTATTAAAAACATATACCGCGATAATTTCACATTGAAGTGGAATTGGTATTACATATGTATATAGCAATATATATATATTGGAATATGTATATATTGGTGTTGTTGATTTCCCGCATTATATAGCAGATGAGACCCTATTGCGCCGCATAATAGCAGATAATATTTATAAATCCCATATACCGCGATAATTTCACATTGAAGTGAAATTGGTTTTGTGCTAACATCTATGGATGCAGGGAAACAGGTTGGAGGGATCCAACTGGATTCCTCAAACATTTGAATTTATTTCAATGTTGTGTGTTGATTATTTATAATCGTCGTGCGATTATATTGTGATTGAATCTGTTGACGGCTATAAATTAGCCGAATATATTTTTGGTATCGTTGGATACCAAAAATAGATAAAAATTGGATTTTTAAAATGTAAGTTGTAAAATTTATCGAAAAGTTTGTTTTTGACAATTGGATAAAATTAAAAGGAGTTTTTAAGATAAAAGTTTTATTTTTGAATTATATTGGATTTAATTTCAAATTTGGGAAAAGGACTTAATAAATCGACTTCAATAATATTATTTATAAACTGAAGAATTTATCTAAATTTGGGATTTTTAAATAGATTTGAAGAGATAAAGGAATTTGTTTTTAAAAGGAAATAATTTTTAAAATGTTTGGAAATTTGATTTGGTATTTTGAAAAAAATTTGAAATTAATTGATTTTTTATTTACTATAACTAGTAAAATTTATTTATTAAAAATTTATCTGATTTAAAATTATCAGATGATTATATTAATCCTATCTAAGGATGTTTGGATTATATTGGATGTTAAATTGTTTGACATCTTTGATGTGTGATGTTTTGTGATATGTCCTGATTTGTATTGCGATCTGTGATTTATTTATCTGTGATATATGATATATCTGTTATCTGTGGATGAAAGATAAGCGTTATAATTTATACCGCTTATCAAATATATTATTATATTTGAGCTGTGATGATTGAATCTTGTTGCACTATTGTGTTAAACCCGTGGACTACACAATACACACACAAATGTGGATTTCACGTGGAAATCGGTTAAGTCACAGATTTTTATCAATTTTGGAAAATTGAGTTTTTGAATCCAAAATGGTTTTGGAATTGGAATTGAAAGTTTTTGAAATGAGTTTCAGAAATAAAAGTTATTTTAAATAACTTAATAGAATTGGAATTTAAATCATTTGATTTAAATTTTGAATTTACTGTTTTGAATTGAATTCAATAAATTGGGAATTTTGGTTTAAAAGATTTTATAAGTATAAAAGTTGTTTATATGGCTTTTTAACCAACTAAAATACGGTCTTGGGAAAATTTAAATTTAAATTCAAGTTTATACTTGAATGGCTTTAACCTATATAAATATAACCAGTTTTTCCCAAAACGAAAACTATCTGTTTTCAAATAAAAATGGCTTTCATAAAGTGAAGAGATTTCCAATTTGTATCGAAAACATCTCAAGTTGAAATGGAATTGTAAATAGTTTGGAAAACTATGAATTAACCTTTGTAACGATAATTAAACTTTATTTTGAAATAAAAGAGTATTTCAGAAGGTGTATCTTTTATATTATAAAAGACTTGAATTGTGAATAGTTTTGAAAGATTTAAATTAAATCTTAATTTAAAGATTTAATGGGTTAATTCAATTTAAATGGAAATTGATTTGGAAATCTATGAATGAATCTTTGTGAAAATGGGTCAACTTGTGAAGTAAATCTTTTTGTTTAAAGATTTGAAATGGTAATTTGTTTAAACCATTTAAAAGGAAAGGATTTGGGTAGTAAGTTGTGACTTAATTGAAATCCCATATCCAGATGTTTTGAAATATTGTGCTCACTATTCGGGTTAGCCGGGAAAATACCATTGTGTCATATAACCCATTCCGAATTTGTGATACGACGATATGGATCGTATTGAAGACTAGTGGTGAAGACCGGGTATTTATGAAAACGATAAAATGACCTATCGATTGTTTCTGCACCGTTAGCTACGGTATAGAGATTTCCTTTGTGATAGGAAGTTTTATCGGGATTTTGAATACCCGGATTGCAAGGGCTTCTTTTGAAGTGCCTTCGGTTCTGTTCGAACCCGGAACAGACTTGTATGGTTACATGTCTGACATTACAATTTGAGATATAAAGCTGATTTATTTCAAATACATTTCTGTTTGGTGGTGGAGAATTTATTCTCTTAGCTTAACACCCTTCTCTGAGACGTACGAGCTCAGAGGTTATGTAGTTGAAATTTATCAATGATATATTCCCAATTTGGTAATGTGGCATGCTGAGTGTTGTTGTGTGATGATCATTTATTTGATCATTTGTGATCAAAGCGTGGCTTTGTGAAAAAGCATAGCTTTGTGGATGAGACTTCGTCAGACCTCACAAACCGGAAATGGTCGAAACAGGAAAGATGCTGCAAGGTTTCAGGGGTAGCTTCCCTAGGGTATGACCATTCCTTTTGGAAAAGGGTAGTATCATGGTATGGAGCCCAGATACTTACTCATGTGGACACACTTTATTTTTTATGTGTGATGTTGATTACCGAGCGCTCGGATAAAGGTCCCAAAGGACCGGGTGTGGCATATCTCAGGTTTACTGCTCGGGAAGGGAGTAACCGGCCTTGTTTTGGCAGAGAGCAGGTTGTCTCTCGGAGCGTCCAGCTAGAGGCGTTCCTACGTGGCATAGGAAGTTCCTTAGCCTGACTATTTATTGGAAAATCCAAAGAAACAATACGAACCTTGTACGGTTTTAGTTGTATTACCTGCTATGGAATGTGGCGGTAACCTGCTATTGAACATAGTAGCTATAGTAGGCATACAATAATGATTGTATGTTGGCTAAGATTAATATTATACTTTCGAAATGTTTTCTGCACTATGCACTAGTAATAATATCCAATGATTTGTTTTGCGTAGTAAGCATCTTTGACTATCATAAGGAGAAATCTCCTCTAATTCTGGGTTTGCATTGTGTGTGCATGCGGGAGGCCTTATGTTAGTTTCATTTTCCAAAAGCATTGCGGATATTTTCTACTTGCTTTGTTGTTGTTGTTGTTGTGTTTTAAAGATAAAACTGTTTTAAGTTCTCACACCAGTCACCATGACTGACCTGGAGTTTATTGTTTCCTTCCTAAACTCTGGGTGCCCACCAATTTCCACACGGGCAGTCTAGAGTCAGGTTATCAGGTCATTCTGGATTCAGGAGATGCTGTGGAGCTCATTGGCGAGCTGGATGGCGAGACGTAGTATTTGTATCTAATATTATTTATTCCGCTGTGTATTCTGTATATGGACAAGTTCATATAACTGTCCAGTGTTGTATTGTTGTTGTAAACTCTGATGATGATGTAATGTATAAAATGATTAGTTCTTTGATTTAAAGATTATTCATTTATTTATTATATGTTGTTCCGCTGTGAATGTGAGATTCTGATATTGTTATGTTTCTGTGTTTTTCTGTTGTTTCTTCTTTCTTTTTCTTCTCTCTTCTTCTACCTCTTCTTTTTCTCCATAACAATTCGGTTTTCCAACATTCGATTGCTCGGCAGTTGATACAGTGGACGTATTAATGTCGATTTTCGAGCGACGAAAAATCGCGTCGTTATAGAAACAATGTTCGATATTTCCGGTAAACTCAACCCCAGTTCATTAGGAAATAAATAGATGAAAATAAGATCGGAGATCACCTCCTAACCGTTAGTGGACGGATTTCCTTATCATCGTCCAAGAAGAACGAAACGAGTTTATACGTACAGTATAGCACCTTCGACGGTCATTGCACCATATACTTCCCGTGTTTCTCCTAGATATTCCCAAAGTTATGTCTTTAGTCCAGATTTGATAGTCGGTTATTTAACTATCAAATAAAAAATCATTCAACCAAAGAGTTCATTTTCCACTGAAAACACTAAGTCTCATTTAATTTAAATTTTAATAAATTAAATCTCTTTATCAAAAGGTATACACTTATCTTATCGGAGTAAGTACGTTCACTAACCATTATTTTCAAAAATATTTGAAAACTTTTTAAAATAAATATGGAAAGCACCATGCGGTATCAACCATGGATTCACAGCTCAATGATTACGTCTCTATCCCAGAGAAATCCAAACTTAACTATAGGCACTCTCTGCCTCTCGATTTCACCATGAAAGTCTACCATTACATTCCGAAAATTTATTCAATAATTAAATCTAGTTTTAAACCGTTTTAATAATTACATAACATTGAAACAATAACTAATTCCAATTTATTAATAAAATTCTAATCGATTTACAAGACTTGTTATAAACTTATAATTCATTTTGACAATTTAAAAATATTAAAATAACTAATTTTCTAGAATATTTTATGCTAAAAACATTTTTAAATTACCTAGTTTAATAATTTAAAATTCTCTTTTTAAAACAAACTCAACTTCTCGATAAAACTACATTTTTCAATTCCGATATAACCAATCTAATATTTATAGATCTCTCTCCATTTATCACAATCGACTTGCGTCCCCAATTTCATAAATCCCTTTTTCATATTTCCAAAAGTAAAATCTGTCATTTCTTTTTAAACTGATTTACCCATCTCATTATAAATTCTTACCATAAATTTATATCTTAAATTTATCAAATGATAATCATTTCACTTTATTTATAAACATTGTTTATAAATCCCATAGTCTCATTTCCAATTTACAACAGTTTCACATCACTTAAATCCATTATAAATCAATTTTCTAAATTAAATTACATTTATAAATTAATTTCTTAAATACCCCAAACTATGTTCCAAAAACCAACCAAATCTCAATTTCACTTCCATTTTGTAATTTAGATATCTTATTTAAGATCTAGTATAACCAATTTTATATTTATTTGCAAATTCCCTTTTATTCTCCCAATCTATTAAAAATCTCGATTTTAAAACCTTTTATATTTAAACAAGTATCACTTAAGAATTATTATTTAAAATCCTTTATTTATTATTCCAAAATCTCCATTTAAAATATCATGGAATAGTCAAGTACAAAGTCAAACCATTTATTTTATCCAAATAAATTCCTTTAATTAATCCAAAATTCAATATAAATATTTCACCTCCAAAATCCCTTTTTAATTTCTTTTCAAATTCAAACATATATTTATGGTATTTTTAAAAATACCAAAATCTAGGCCAGTGCTACCATAGCATCCAATAAATTCAAATCACACTATAATCTATCACAGATTATTCAAACACAGCATATATCACTATATATGAAATTAAATTAAACATTTTTTAGGAATTCAGTTGGATCCCTTCAACTTGTTTCCCTGCAACCACATATGTTAATACAACATAAAAATACCAATCTCGCTTCGAGGTGGGATATCGCGGTAATATAGGGTCATCCGCTATTATGCGGGACGCATAAGGTCTCATCCGCTCCAATAGGCAGGAATAATCAATCCAACTACTAATATATATAATACCACATTCAACTGATAATAATTTATCAATTCAACAGATCATCCAAATAAAATTTAATTATTTAAAATTAATTGCAGTAATCCAAATGAGTGAGATTTACTCACTTTGATTTTTATTGTCGCTTTTCGCGTTTTGGTTCCGATTAAGTTCGAATGGGTTTGAATTTTTCTGAAAATTTAGCAAGCTCTAATTTCAACCAAACTGATTCCATAGCCAAGATCTCATTTATACGAACCTAACGTCGTAGACCGTAGATTAAACGGACTCTATATGAGGAAGTTGTTAGCTTTTAAATTTAATACATTTTAATTAACTATTTTAAATAAACTAATACACTTAACTAATTAAATATCCTCACCCAAGCCTTATGCCCATTCACGCCTGCAACAGAGCTCCAATTCCTTCTATTGTTCACATATGCAAAGGAACATGTTATAGGCTTAAGTGTAAAAAACGTCAAACATCATTTTCTTTTTTTTACCCTTTTTTCTTCCTTTTTTTTTAATTTTATTTTACAGCCCTCAGGAGAAAAAAAACCCAGCCCACGAACGAAAGACCCGACTTCACCTTCCCCTTCTTCTTCTTGCCTATAGCCTCTCTTCTATTCTTCATCCCAGGTCACGTACACCTACTCGCTAGGATAGCACGCACCCTTCCATGGAACTGCACGGCGACTACGCCAACAACTCTCCTATCGAAAACCACACCTCCCCATCCTCACGAATTTCGCCTCGAACCACCATGTCGAATCCTGACCGTACCAACCTCCACCAATATACTGTAGCAACGCGAACCACCAGAGACCACCGAGCTTCACGAAAACTTGATCGGAGATGTGTCTCTTCATGCTAAGCTTGAATCCACACTCCAAAATCCACATTGATGCATAAATTTGCCCAAACCCCAAACCCTAGTTTAAACTGGTGGTTCGGCTTCATAGTCGAGGTCAACAACTCGACGCTGCACCCTACAAGACTAGTACCAGATTGAAACTCATCAAAAAACAAGATTTTTAAGGAAGGTTTCAGATTTTTTTAATCAAGTATAAGAGGAGAATGAGATTTTTGAAGTTGCTATGTTTATGTTTTCTTCTCTGCTTTTCACTGTTTAAATAGAGAGGGAATTGGCTTTGATTGGAGTTAGTGTGGTGATTTTAAGGTATAGGGCATGTTAAAAGTGAGGTTCGGTCATCAAGGTGTCGCGTCGGTTTGGGGTCATCGGAGTTGATTGGTGGTTGTTGGAAGGTGACGTGGAGGTAGGCGGTTTCCTCAGTGGTGGCGGCATGTCCTAAAGGTTGGTATCGCGATTGGACGAGGGGATTTTGTTGATGCATGTAGGAAATTTGAAGGGTAGAGCAGCTGGAATTTGTTAGGGACTGTCGGCGGTGGAGCTAGGGGGCGATGATGGTCGAGCTTGGGAAGAGACGTGCGTATATTGTCTTGGTTTGGTAGTTCGACGTCGGTAGAGTTCGTGTACGTGCATGCGTGCACGTTTGTCCGTGCACGAAGATGGAATCTTGGACTATGTTGTTTGCTTTAGTTTTGGTTTGGGGTTTAGAGTCTGGCGAGAGAAGTTGGTTGGATGATCGGTGTAGACAGAAAGTTGATCGGAGTCGAGGCTTTGGGTTTTTGGTTTTCGTGTGTTCGGTTGGAAATTTGGGGGAAGAAGAGTGAAGCGGGTTTTGGGTTGGTTGGGTCTGGGTCTCAGCCCAAAGTAAATGATGAAGGAAAGAGTTTTGATATTAGAAATGTTTTAATTATATATATATATTAAATTTTAAAATGTTATAACTAGTGCATACGAAACCCGATTGACGCGAAACTTTTTGCGATGAGTTCTTATCGCCAAGCACTACATCGTCATGAAAATTGTAGTTGGTGAATAAGTAATAATTTATGGTATTTTAAAACAGACAGGTTTTAAATACGGAATTTAAACAAATTTAGCCGTTTAAAATTTATATGTTCTATTTATCAACGTTAATTGCCAGATAAAAATATGTATGAATTAAATTGGAGTAAGTAAGATAATTGGACATCTGTTTAGTGGAATAAAAAACCGTTTTGCTAATTGTATTTAATTGGACCCTTATTGGCTGAAATAATCACCGTTCTGCCACTATCCCTGAATAAGTGTGTTTTTGGACATTGACTAGCAGAAATAAACCCTGTTCCGCTATCACACTTGTATGGACACCTAATCATTATCCTATTGATTATATTGGAATAAAAAAATAATGATTATTTATATAAATCGTTTAATAAAATTCCAATGCTTATAAAATTCTTAACTCGTTCGTTTTAGGTCCAAATCCAACGCGGGCAGTCGCGTTGGGTTCGTATTAACGAGATGTTTACTATGGAATCAAACTGGTTGGATTTAGTGCTTGCAGAATTTTCAGTTAAATTCGAATGCGTTCAAATTTAATCGAAATCAGAACGCGAAAGCGACAACAAAAATAAAAGGTGAGTGTTTTATAACGCTCACGACGTACTAGAATATTTTTGTGTTAGTTAAATTTAAAATTTTGAAGTGATTTAAATTTGTTGTTTGATAATTTTATTTGACATTTAAATGGACATCTAAATTAACGATAGAAATTTAAATTAATGGTTATATTGAATGGGAAGTAAACTACTAGTAAAATTCCCGATTATTGATAATTGGTTAATTGATGCGATTTATTGACTGATTTGGATGTTAATTGTGATGGATGCTATTGATTGATGTTTTGGATGATTTGGATGTTTATTTATTTTGATATATCATGCTATCAACCTGTATATTATTTACAATATATAAAACTATAAATCGAATTATTTCGAATAAATTAAGAAATAGGTTGAAATGATATATACATATGACATTTATTTTGGATTGAAATGATATATATTCGTTCCTGAAATTAAATTGAAATAATGGATTCACTTGGCCATAGGATAGAAAATTATATACGGACACCGGATTGGTTAAATTAAATGATTTTAAAATTTTGATTTGAAATTATTTAAATGATTTTGATTTTAAGAAATAAAATAGAATTTAAATGGAAATGGAAATTGAAAGTGATTTGAATTGGAAAATTGGGAATTAAATCGGTTTGACTTTGAAACTATTTTCAAATAAATTATTTTAATATAAACTACTTAAATCTATCTTTTTAAATATTAAAAATTAATTCGATTTTCCAAGCTATTTACAATATAAACCATTTCAATACTCAAACTATTTTCTATTAAACTATTTTAAGTATTTAAGCTATTTTAAAAGTATTTAAACTATATTTCTAAAAATTCAAACCGGTCAGAGTGGGAATCGAATTGAATTAAATCATGGATTTAAACACGAATCGGGTTAACGTGAAGTTATAACCTAAATTGTAATTCGAATTGAATTTTGCAGTGAAATTGACGCATCGAACTAAATTGATATATTTTGAAGTAAATATGATGATTTTGAAATGAAAGTGATTTTGAAGCGAATATGATATTTTGATATCAAGTATGAATTATTTTCGAAATGTAAAAGTTCCAACCGGTGTGTAAAACAACGTTTGGTTGTTGAAGAGACTAGGGCCTCTTATTAGCATACTCCTTGTCAATATTGGAACCACTTTAACAACTGTGTACGTGGAGTGATGGTCCAAAATGAAGTGGTTGGATTTGTGGTATGTTTGCTGGATTTGAAGAAAGAGAACGACGATGGATTAGCCTGGCACTTGTGCCAATTTGAAATGACTAAAACAGGAGCCATACTGGCCAAGCGGGCTAGCTACCCCGAGTGGACACACTTCTTCGTATGAATATCCTTATTTTGGTTGTTGTTGTTGGTGATCACCCTTCGATTATGGGAGCGTTGGACGCGGTGGGCAGTCATGGCTATGATGCGTTACCACCGGCCGGGAAGGGTAAATTGGTAGTATCCTACCTTGGGCATTGCCTCACATGCCTTGTCATACTTTTATGTCTATACGAGACCGCTACGATTTTGATTTAGTGTTGTCGTATCACGGCGTATCCCTGTCCACCGACGGTTTACTAGTGTTTTATATGCAAACTGTACGACAATGCTTAAAAACGCGTTAAGGGGGATCAATGTAAAGCCTTAACACTAAAAAATATATTTATTTTACTGATGAGACATTACATATATAGCGTATTCTACTATATATAAATATTTTGATGGATCCTTAAGAGATGGAAAATCCCATAACATCTCTTGAGTTATTGCACGCACGTTACACACTGGATATGAGATGTGAAATCTCGTAAACATCTCCGACACTATTACACTCATGTTATATTGATATCGACTCACATAAGGATATTTTAGTCCTGACTCGAGTGTTTTGTCTTTTCATTACGCTCAGGTCAGCCTTGAGTTTTCAGCTTATCAAAGATTATTCTCTGGAGGACGAAGACGAAGATTTGGTATATTATTAATAGTATTATTCCATCATTGTTGTTCCGCTGCATTATTTTAAGTATTCTATTGTGTATATATATAACTCTGATAAATGGTGTATAAATTATAATCAAATGTATAGTAAACAGCTTCATGAACTGTTTATTTGATTATTATATTTTGTCATTCCGCTGCGAGATTCTGTGTTTGTTTTCTTCTACTTTTCTTATTTTTATTAATTAACCCCATTGATTATCTATATTCCGGATTGTTTAAGTTGGACATGTGTGGATTATTATCAATTTAATCCTTCCGAAATGTGGATCGTCACAGTTGGTATCAGAGCTTTGGTTTAGCGAGAACCTTGGCTTTAATGGGGTACCTCATTAGAGATAGGGTCGGTTGTACCTTAAAATGGGTATGAGTGTATTAATAGATATGAGCGCGTATTTGTTAGTGATATAAAATTGTGTTATATTGTGTTGGTTGATCTATTGAGTAGCATATGGATTCTGGTCAATACAAGCAATTAATGTTATTGATAGGGATATCTAAACACTTGAACAGAGCAACTCGACAAGGTATTATTTTAAAACTGGGTAAATGAAATAATTTTACCTAGATTATATTTATATATAAAAAAATTCAGAAAATTATTAGGGTACATATTGGTTGCTAGGAATGATAATATTGATTATTATCATTAATTGGTTGGTGTGCCTTAATAAAAGATGTTTATTATAAAATAAACAATGATAAAACATTTGTGAAATGTTTTAAGGAAGTGATATTATGTAAGTACAATTTATAAATGTGACTTATAAATTAAAATGGATTTAAATTGAGAAGTTTTGAATCTAAGTTCCAAAAATTTTGAAATATGTTTCAAAGTGTTTTGGAAAAATAATAATGATAGTATTATTTTGGAAGTATTTTTGAAAAAAATATATTAAGAATGGTTTTAAAGGGAATAAAAGCATTGAACTCACTTTAGTCACGGAAAATAAATTTCGGGAGTGGCTGGAGCATCATCGACGTTCATTTTAGAGTTTCTAAGTGACAGATTGCTACAGAAATAATTTAATATGGAAAATTTTAAACAGGAGTTGTTTTGGAAATTTCAAGGGAAATGTTTTTGATAAAATCAAGTTGATTTTGAAATTCCAAAGAAATGATTTGTTAAACCAAAAGTGCTATATATATATATATGTATGTGTGTGTGTGTATTGATTTCAAATGATTTGAAAAAAAACCGGGTGTTTGAATTATGGAATTTTAATAATAATCAGGAAATGAGTTATGAACTTATAAATTGAGAATGATTTTAATAAGTAAGAAAAGTATGGAATTTGAATTTTTGGAATTAAATTTTAACTTGAGTAAGTTAAAATGAATGAAATTTAACTTAAGCTAAGTTAAATAAAATTGGATTGATTCGAAACCATATCAAATTGAACTGAAAAAAAAGAAAAAAATTGGATTGGAAAATGATTATATAATTTGTAAGTTATAAAATTTTGAATGGAATACAATTTAAGTGAAAAATTATGGAATTATGAATAAATAAGTTTAAATAACTTATAAATTTGAGTAAATGAAAAGGAAAACCGATTAAATCGGTTAATTGACTTGTTAAAGGAATGGAAATTGGAATTTGAATTATAAATTGGAATTGAACCCAAGCCAAAACCAAATGAAGTGATGTTTG
Organism: Allium fistulosum; assembly: GCA_030737815.1. NCBI lineage: Eukaryota > Viridiplantae > Streptophyta > Magnoliopsida > Asparagales > Amaryllidaceae > Allium > Allium fistulosum. The sequence continues at coordinate 167,705,250 of CM060904.1, read as the reverse complement.
AGATAAAAACAGATTTTTAATTTGGAAATGAACCGATTGGACAAATTAATTAGCGAATTGAATTGTAATCGTAATAACTCCATGGTATAAATATAGACTTGGGTTGTGGAAACAAAATCGATGATAATCGGAAATTTAGGGTGTTAGAAAATTTTGGAATTTTGGGAAATTTTGTTAACCAAAGGTTGATTTTAAATTGAATTTGAAATAAGGGATTTTGGTTTAGAAATGTAAAATAATTTTTTTGGGTGGGAACTAAAGGAATTAGGAAAGTGAAATAGTAAATTAACCAAGTGGGTTTTTGAAAAAAAAAATTAATAGGTTTGGATCATTCGTTCTACCTTAGCAATTTCAAGGATGAAATTCTTTTAAGGGGGAGGAATGTAGCTGTAAGGACCCGATTCTTCGACTTCCGAAAATCGACATCGATACGTCTACTGTATCAACTGTCGAGCAAACAAATGCCGGAAAACCAAATTCTTAGGGTTTAAAAGAAGAGGTAGAAGAAAAGATAGAAGAAAAAGAAAAGAAGAACAACAGAACAACATCAGAAACAGAAACAATATCAGAATCTCACATATCGCAGCGGAACAATATATAATAAATAATCACTAGTCTTTTAAAACAAAGAACTATATCAGTTTATACATACGTCAATCATCAGAGTCAATATACAACTCAATACAACAATGGACAGTTATATAAACTTGTCCTCATACAGAATACACAGCGGAATAAATACTATCAGATACAAATACTACGTCTCGTCATCCAGCTTCTTTCCAAAGTTCCAGAATATCCAGAATATCCTGATAACCTAACTCTAGACTGCCCGTGTAGAAATTGGTGGGCACCCAGAGTTTAGAAGGGAAACAATAAACTCCAGGTCAGTCATGGTGACTGGTGTGAGATCGTAAAACAGTTATTTTTCACAAAGAAAATAAATCAGATTCGCAATGCTTTTGGAAAATGAAACTACCATAAGACCTCCCACCACACACACAATGCAAACGCGGAATTGGAGAAGATTTCTTCTTATGATAGTCAAAGATGCTTACTATGCAAAATCAAATCATTTTTGATATTATTATTAGTGCATAGTGCAGAAACATTTCGAAAGTAGAATATAAATCTTAGCCAGCATAGGTACCATTATATTATGCCTGCTATAGCTGCCTCCTGAGGAGACAGGTTATACAATTTCAATCGTAAAGGGTTCGTATTGTTTCTTTGGATTTTCCAACAAATGGTCAGGCTAAGGAACTTCCTTTCCTCCTGCCGAATGGAATCGCCTCTGGCTGGACGTCCCGAGAGACAAACTGCTCTTTGCCAAACAAGGCCGGGTTACCCCTGTAACAGGTAACTCACGAATATGTCATCACCCGGTCCTTTGGGACCGTTATCCGAGTGCTCGGTAACCAACATCACACATCATAAAGAAAGTGTATCCACATGAGTAAGTATCTGGGCTCCATACCATGATACCACCCCTTTCCAGAAGGAAATGACATACCCTAAAGGGCGCAACCCTCATAACCTTGCCGCAACATTCCTGTTTCGACCATTTCCGGGTTGTTGAGGCCCTGACGAAGTCTCGTCCACAAAGCTACGCTTTTTCAAAAAGCCACGCTTTGGGTCAACAGATAATCAACCTATGATCACAAAGATAAATGATCAAAGAAATGATCATATCACAAATGATCAAACACTGATCATCAAACAGCAACACTCAGCATGCCACATTACCAAATTGGGATATATCGCTGATAACTTCAACTACATAACCTCTGAGCTCGTACGTCTCAGAGAAGGGTGTTAAGCTAAGAGAATAAATTCTCCGCCACCAACAGAAATGTATTTGAAAGAAATCAGCTTTATATCTCAAAGTGTAATGTCAGACACACAATCCATACAAGTCTGTTCCGGGATCGAACAGAACCGAAGGCACTTCTCATGAAGCCCTTGCTAATCCGGATAATTTCCAATCACGTCTGGACTTCCCGTCACTAAGGGTGATAAAACCTCTAAATCGGAGATCAACCGATGTAGAGTAACTCGACGGTAATCCTTCCGTTTTCAAAAATATCCGGTCTTCAACACCGGTCAGCAAATGCGATTCATAACGACGTATCACATATTCGGAATGGGTTATACGACCCCATGGTCCTTTCCCGGCTAACCCGAATAGTGAGCGCTTATTCAAAAATAAGTGTGGCATTCAAATTCATCTAATTCACAACAAATACCCATTCAAGGTAATTATTGATAGTCGGTTATTTAACTATCAATAAAGATGCGCAACATCATCAGATTCCAAATAATTTTCCAAATAATTTTATCTTCCAAAAGATATCTTTACTAGATATAAAATTTCCACACTTTAAAAATAAATCAATGTTTATTTTTAAAACGAATTTCCATTCCTTTTATAAATTCCATAGTGAATCTATATTTTCAAATATCTACTGATATACGATTTTCAATCGATTTCAATATTCACTTTCAATTTATCTTTACAAAGATAAATTCTCAAAAACGTTCATTTCATTTTGGAAAACATTTCCATACCTATTTAATAATAAGTAATTCACAAATCTATTTATTTTCAACATTTGAAAATAATCGATATACTTAAATCAATATTAAGTATAAATTTCATTCTTTAAGGAAATCATTTACTATAACAACATCTATTTGAGTCAAAACGAATGTTACGTAAAACATCGTTACGACGACTCAAAATCACTAGTATAGGGATTCGAAATTAAGATAGATATATAAATCCCAATACTATACAAAAACATTTCCTTTCGGAAATCATTTACTATAACAATAGTGTTATAGTCCACCATTTCCTTCTTTCTCGAAAACGTCTATTTCAACAATGAATGTTGAAATCTATGGTTTCGATATTTAACACATTTTAAAACATCTTTTAAAATAATTAACTTCATTTCAAATATCACTTTCCCAAAACCATATCCATTTTCCTTAAGAATATATTCACTGTCCAAAATCGTGAATATACTTCACTAACCAATTTTCAATAATCTCTACACATTTTATTTCAATAATTATCCACTATCCAAAATCGTGGATAAAATTCCCTTAATAACCTTCTATATTAAATTCCTCAATTTTGATTGATTTCGAATTTATAAAACAACGTTTATAAATTCTATTTATATTTTCTAACAACTTTGATTTATAAATCTCCTTTATTAACAAATTCAATCAAGATCCATTTAAAGGTAAAAAATCAAATTTATAAGTTAATTTCTTATAAATCTTTCATTCTACAATTTCATTCATTTTCAACTTCACAATTTATAAATCTATAAATTTCATTCACTTACGGATTCCATAATTTTTCATTTTTAACACTTGTAAAAACTCATTTTATAATTTCAATATTTTTAATTTGTAGATATCAATTTTATAAATCTTTTATACAAATCGTTTATAGTTATTCAAAAATCCCAACTTAAACCATTTTATAAATCGATCAACTGTTTATTTCAAAAATAACACTTTGGTTATATTTCACCAAAAATCTAAACTTTAAAATTTCAAACGTTTATTTATTTGAAATAAATCAATTCAAAAATTCAATAAAACGTCTACTTTCAAAAATCACTTTAAAATCCTTTTAAAGTAAAAGTCGTTATTTTTAAATTTCAAAACTGAATTCGATGATGCAACAGCACCAACTAGTCAATCACAACAACAAACATCATATATCAATATGATAACAGAATATACATTAATATCTGTAAATAAATAAATACTGGTGAGGAATCCAGTTGGATCCCTCCAACCTGTTTCCCTGCATCCACAGACGTTAGCACAATACCAATTCCACTTCGAGGTGGAATATCGCGGTATATGGGTTTTATAAATCTCATCCGCTTACTAACGGCGCAATAGGGTCTCATCCGCTATACGAGGCGGGAAATCAATCAATCCAATATATACATATGCCAATATGTATATATTGCTATATGTATAGATATATCCTACTATATCTAATATCACAAATCCAAACAGTCAATCAATCAAATCAATAACTGTAAAACCCAATTTTCATTCGAGTGAGAAAATCTCACCTTTGCTTTTATTTGCAACCCAATTTCCATTCCAGTAATTTCTTCAAGATTTCGACCTTGTATAAACAATTTTTATATAAATTATTAATATTCGAATTAAATCGAATAATAAATTTTTCATTTTGTAATTTTAAACGAAAAGATTCGTTTTGAACTTATTAAATAGATTTTAAACTAAACTTCTTATAATAAATAAATTTTCCTCAGTAATTAAAATAGATTGAATACGTTTATTAAATAAATTTATCTTCATAATATAAAATTTCAAAATTAAATAGGTAGACTTAAAATATGTATAGGTTTATTAAATTTTTATTTAAACTAATAGTTTTAAATTTAAATAAAATTTCCTTTATATTTCACTGCATATTATTTTTATGAAAATTCATTTTCTTTTCACTGTAAACTAAAATTTTATTTTCATATATATATATTTACATATATATATACATTGATTAAATTGAATAAAAGAAAAACATTATACCTTACTGAACAAAGATGAACCCAGGTTCGAACTCTAGTTCGCCCACTACCACGTCGTTGATCGAGATAGCACCCCTAATATCAATCGCGAACCCTCCTGCTATCGCAACCCCACGCCGTTGCCGATGAACTCACGACTATCTCCTCTGCTCGACGTCGCCCCTATCGGCCTCGAATCGATGCTCCCTTTATTCGAACGTGGCCCTCCTATTGCGCGCCACTGCTTTGCGTTCGAGCCTCAAAGTTCACTGCCTCTGACACGCCACTGCGAGACACCCTAGTCCCAAAATCGCGATGCCTCTTCTCCGATTGAACTCGCCGCCGATCCACGAATTCGAGAACTGCCTCGATGCCTTCACGTTCGCGACACTGCTGCCCCTCTCCCCTTTCGACTTCAGCCTCACGCGAGACCATCGCGAGCCCCAGAAATCTCGAGTTGTTTTCACGCGATTTGAATCCCCTTGCTACTTCTTCAATCGATCGCGATTCTATTTATTTTACTGAAGCAAATGAATTTGATTTTTAAAAGAGGAGCTCGACTGTGATTTTTGAGGAGAGGAATAGGAGGTTGCAGTCATTATATTTGATGTTGTTTTTCGTTCGTTCGAATCTGAAGAGGGAAGTTCGATTTTTATTTAGTTTGAACTGGGGAGGGAATAAGTACGTGGCCATGCTCCTTTCACGTTTTCTTTCGTGATTCTAGGCTGAAACAAAGGGGCGTGTTTTACGGAAGAGAAAGGGGCTGATGTTGACGTAATTTAAGATTTAAATTTAAATCGAATTTGATTTAAAATTTCTACACGTTTATCTATCGTGTGCTCTCATAACAAATCCGATAAATACGAAATTTGAAATCCGACAATATTTCAATATTACGGACTCAATGGAACGGGTTTCGTCGAATTCCGAGACTGCGCCTCAGACGGCTATTTTTAAATATCGATTCGAATAATAAAATTCAAAACTGAACAGAACAGTTTCAAATTCAATTCTGAAAGTTCTATTACCTTCAGAATTATCAATATGAATTTTACAAGCTTTTGAAATATTTTTCTTCAGCTTAAAATTGAAGATTCAAATTTTTTTATTCAGCATTCAATAGATCAAATTTTATAATTTAATCGCCAATTTATTCTGATAATTTGAAATTCAAGTCAAACCATCATTCAAATATTTAAAATTAATTAAATATTTTCAATTTAAATTGTTAAAAATTCAGGGTCGTTACAATCTTCCCCCCTTAAAAGAATTTCGTCCCGAAATTACAAGTTAGGAAAAGAGGTCCTTAACTCGTCTACTATTTTTCACAATCTAATAGTTTTTCAAAACAAATCTTTCTACTAGAGATTCGTTATTAATTCAACTAACTTTCCAACTTTAATTATAAGTTCCAAACAACATTGCTTACTTCAAAATTCAAATTTAATTTTAAATTCAAATTTAAACTGTCAAAATTTCTCAAATTTTTTTTTCTAACACTCGAAATTTTCGAAAAATTTCGCCAGCGTCTCCTTTGCGCGGCTAATACGGTACGACTACAAAACGTCCCTACGGACTCTCAGATTTCAAAAAGAAAAGAAAAAGCCAAGCGGCTAGACAAGAAAATCAGTAAATCTCATATTGAAATTTAAATACTTACCTTTTGTCGAGCAATTCAAATTTATCTTTGAAATCAAATCCAATTCCTTTAATACACCTGTATATCCTACTAGCCATAATATCTAGTTACAATATTCAAACCATTTTGCCAATCCCATTACAAAAATTTTCCAATATAAACTGATTATATCATTTTCTATTGAAGTTACACATATTCATTTTCATTCAATTTTACATTTCAAATTTCATTTGAATTCAATTCACAATTTCAATTCAATTTGGATTCTATTTAACTTCTGAATATTGAATTTCATCAATTATCTTTAGTTCACTTCAAATTAATCTTAAAACTTCATTTTATTTCACACAATTCAAATTTGTTTCAACATTCAGTTTCAATTTTATTCACTTACAATTGTAAATTCCATTCATTTGAAATTTATTTCTTCTTACTTGAATTTATTTGCAATTCCGAACCATTCTTTTATTTAGTTCACAATTCAAGTCTCAATTTATCTAATTCAACTTCCATTTCATGAATTTATTATTTATCCAAGTAGTTTATTCGGATTCAATCCATTTCAGTTTTCTCAGGTTAGGATTCTATTTCACTTGATTCAAGTCTCATTTCATTAACGACTTTTAATTTCAATTATCTTCTTGGAATTCCATTCCAAATCATAAATTCATTTACAATTTATATTCACAATTTTATTCATATATGAATTCATCTCTTTAAGTTAGATTTTTATTTAAACTTTACAAGTTATCAACTTCATAATATTTCATAGATATTTTTATATGGTATTCCAGAATCTTACCAACATTTCAAAATCATTTTGAAAACAATTCAAATTATCCTTTGAATTTCCAAAACAAAACCCAAATTTTCCATTTAAAACAATATGGCAGCAATTCTTCTTTTGGAAACCCGAAAATGAACATCGATGATGCTGCAGTCATTACCGAAGTTATTTTCCAGCAACCGAAAAGAGTTTAGAGCTTTTCATTCCTTCAAAACTTTTTTCAAAACCTTTGAAATTCATTTTCCACTCCAAAAAGAATTTAATTTCTAAAATTTCCAAATTCTTTCAATTACATTTCCAAAAACTTCTCTGGAATTCCGTTTCAAATTACAAATCACATTTACAATTTACATTCTTAAATTTCATTTGTATGTGAATTTATTTCTTTATGCTTCAATTCGCATTTATAAATTTCATTTGTTAATTGAATTTATCTCCAAATCTTTGGTTATCATTTTAATTTCTCATTCCATTTCATATAACAATGATAATAATTCAATGTTATTATTTTATAACAACCAAACATCCATATACTATGATAATTCATAGAAAAAACATTTCCATTCTATACAAAAATAGTTTTGGGCAAAATTATTTCATTTACCCTATTTTAAAACAATACCGTGTCAGTTTACCATGTTTAAGAGTTTAGAAACTCCTATCAACACAGTTAGCTAGACTGCACCGACCAGAATCTATAAACAATGAACCGATAAGTCAACACAATACAAAACAATTTTATATTCAATAACAAATACGCGCTCATATCTATTATTACACTCAACTCATTCTAGAGTACTACTGACTCTATCTCTAATGAGTAACACCCTACAGAGCAGGGTTGTCGATTAACCATATGCTCTGATACCACGCTGTAAGGACCCGATTCTTCGACTTCCGAAAATCGACATCGATACGTCCACTATATCAACTGTCGAGCAAACGAATGCCGGAAAACCGAATTCTTAGGGTTTAAAAGAAGAGGTAGAAGAAAAGATAGAAGAAAAAGAAAAGAAGAACAACAGAACAACATCAGAAATAGAAACAATATCAGAATCTCACATATCGCAGCGGAACAATATATAATAAATAATCACTAGTCTTTTAAAACAAAGAACTATATCAGTTTATACATACATCAATCATCAGAGTCAATATACAACTCAATACAACAATGGACAGTTATATAAACTTGTCCTCATACAGAATACACAGCGGAATAAATACTATCAGATACAAATACTACGTCTCGTCATCCAGCTTCTTTCCAAAGCTCCAGAATATCCAGAATATCCTGATAACCTTACTCTAGACTGCCCGTGTGGAAATTGGTGGGCACCCAGAGTTTAGAAGGGAAACAATAAACTCCAGGTCAGTCATGGTGACTGGTGTGAGATCGTAAAACAGTTATTTTTCACAAAGAAAATAAATCAGATTCACAATGCTTTTGGAAAATGAAACTACCATAAGACCTCGCACCACACACACAATGCAAACGCAGAATTGGAGGAGATTTCTTCTTATGATAGTCAAAGATGCTTACTACGCAAAATCAAATCATTTTTGATATTATTATTAGTGCATAGTGCAGAAACATTTCGAAAGTAGAATATAAATCTTAGCCAGCATAGGTACCATTATATTATGCCTGCTATAGCTGCCTCCTGAGGAGACAGGTTATACAATTTCAATCGTAAAGGGTTCGTATTGTTTCTTTGGATTTTCCAACAAATGGTCAGGCTAAGGAACTTCCTTTCCTTCTGTCGAATGGAATCGCCTCTGGCTGGACGTCCCGAGAGACAAACTGCTCTCTGCCAAACAAGGCCGGGTTACCCCTGTAACAGGTAACTCACGAATATGTCATCACCCGGTCCTTTGGGACCTTTATCCGAGCGCTCGGTAACCAACATCACACATCATAAAGAAAGTGTATCCACATGAGTAAGTATCTGGGCTCCATACCATGATACCACCCCTTTCCAGAAGGAAATGACATACCCTAAAGGGCGCGACCCTCATAACCTTGCCGCAACATTCCTGTTTCGACCATTTCCGGGTTGTTGAGGCCCTGACGAAGTCTCGTCCACAAAGCTACGCTTTTTCAAAAAGCCACGCTTTGGGTCAACAGATGATCAACCTATGATCACAAAGATAAATGATAAAAGAAATGATCATATCACAAATGATCAAACACTGATCATCAAATAGCAACACTCAGCATGCCACATTACCAAATTGGGATATATCGCTGATAACTTCAACTACATAACCTCTGAGCTCGTACGTCTCAGAGAAGGGTGTTAAGCTAAGAGAATAAATTCTCCGCCACCAACAGAAATGTATTTGAAAGAAATCAGCTTTATATCTCAAAGTGTAATGTCAGACACACAATCCATACAAGTCTGTTCCGGGATCGAACAGAACCGAAGGCACTTCTCACGAAGCCCTTACAAATCCGGATAATTTCCAATCACGTCTGGACTTCCCGTCACTAAGGGTGATAAAACCTCTAAATCGGAGATCAACCGATGTAGAGTAACTCGACGGTAATCCTTCCGTTTTCAAAAATATCCGGTCTTCAACACCAGTCAGCAAATGCGATTCATAACGACGTATCACATATTCGGAATGGGTTATACGACCCCATGGTCCTTTCCCGGCTAACCCGAATAGTGAGCGCTTATTCAAAAATAAGTGTGGCATTCAAATTCATCTAATTCACAACAAATACCCATTCAAGGTAATTATTGATAGTCGGTTATTTAACTATCAATAAAGATGCGCAACATCATCAGATTCCAAATAATTTTATCTTCCAAAAGATATCTTTACTAGATATAAAATTTCCACACTTTAAAAATAAATCAATGTTTATTTTTAAAACGAATTTCCATTCCTTTTATAAATTCCATAGTGAATCTATATTTTCAAATATCTACTGATATACGATTTTCAAACGATTTCAATATTCACTTTCAATTTATCTTTACAAAGATAAATTCTCAAAAACGTTCATTTCATTTTGGAAAACATTTCCATACCTATTTAATAATAAGTAATTCACAAATCTATTTATTTTCAACATTTGAAAATAATCGATATACTTAAATCAATATTAAGTATAAATTTCATTCTTTAAGGAAATCATTTACTATAACAACACCTATTTGAGTCAAAACGAATGTTACGTAAAACATCGTTACGACGACTCAAAATCACTAGTATAGGGATTCGAAATTAAGATAGATATATAAATCCCAATACTATACAAAAACATTTCCTTTCGGAAATCATTTACTATAACAATAGTGTTATAGTCCACCATTTCCTTCTTTCTCGAAAACGTCTATTTCAACAATGAATGTTGAAATCTATGGTTTCGATATTTAACACATTTTAAAACATCTTTTAAAATAATTAACTTCATTTCAAATATCACTTTCCCAAAACCATATCCATTTTCCTTAAGAATATATTCACTGTACAAAATCGTGAATATACTTCACTAACCAATTTTCAATAATCTCTACACATTTTATTTCAATAATTATCCACTATCCAAAATCGTGGATAAAATTCCCTTAATAACCTTCTATATTAAATTCCTCAATTTTGATTGATTTCGAATTTATAAAACAACGTTTATAAATTCTATTTCTATTTTCTAACAACTTTGATTTATAAATCTCCTTTATTAACAAATTCAATCAAGATCCATTTAAAGGTAAAAAATCAAATTTATAAGTTAATTTCTTATAAATCTTTCATTCTACAATTTCATTCATTTTCAACTTCACAATTTATAAATCTATAAATTTCATTCACTTACGGATTCCATAATTTTTCATTTTTAACACTTATAAAACTCATTTTATAATTTCAATATTTTTAATTTATAGATATCAATTTTATAAATTTTTTATACAAATCGTTTATAGTTATTCAAAAATCCCAACTTAAACCATTTTATAAATCGATCAACTGTTTATTTCAAAAATGACACTTTGGTTATATTTCACCAAAAATCTAAACTTTAAAATTTCAAACGTTTATTTATTTGAAATAAATCAATTCAAAAATTCAATAAAACGTCTACTTTCAAAAATCACTTTAAAATCGTTTTAAAGTAAAAGCCGTTATTTTTAAATTTCAAAACTGAATCCGATGATGCAACAGCACCAACTAGTCAATCACAACAACAAACATCATATATCAATATGATAACAGAATATACATTAATATCTGTAAATAAATAAATACCGGTGAGGAATCCAGTTGGATCCCTCCAACCTGTTTCCCTGCATCCACAGACGTTAGCACAATACCAATTCCACTTCGAGGTGGAATATCGCGGTATATGGGTTTTATAAATATCATCCGCTTACTAACGGCGCAATATGGTCTCATCCGCTATACGAGGCGGGAAATCAATCAATCCAATATATACATATGCCAATATGTATATATTGCTATATATATATATAGATATATCCTACTATATCTAATATCACAAATCCAAACAGTCAATCAATCAAATCAATAACTGTAAAACCCAATTTTCATTCAAGTGAGAAAATCTCACCTTTGCTTTTATTTGCAACCCAATTTCCATTCCAGTAATTTCTTCAAGATTTCGACCTTGTATAAACAATTTTTATACAAATTATTAATATTCAAATTAAATCGAATAATAAATTTTTCATTTTGTAATTTTAAACGAAAAGATTCGTTTTGAACTTATTTAATAGATTTTAAACTAAACTTCTTATAATAAATAAATTTTCCTCAGTAATTAAAATAGATTGAATACGTTTATTAAATAAATTTATCTTCATAATATAAAATTTCAAAATTAAATAGGTAGACTTAAAATATGTATAGGTTTATTAAATTTTTATTTAACCTAATAGTTTTAAATTTAAATAAAATTTCCTTTATATTTCACTACATATTATTTTTATGAAAATTCATTTTCTTTTCACTGTAAACTAAAATTTTATTTTCATATATATATATATATATATATTTACATATATATATACATTGATTAAATTGAATAAAAGAAAAACATTATACCTTACTGAACAAAGATGAACCCAGGTTCGAACTCGAGTTCGCCCACTACCACGTCGTTGATCGAGATAGCACCCCTAATATCAATCGCGAACCCTCCTGCTATCGCAACCCCACGCCGTTGCCGATGAACTCACGACTATCTCCTCTGCTCGACGTCGCCCCTATCGGCCTCGAATCGATGCTCCCCTTATTCGAACGTGGCCCTCCTATCGCACGCCACTGCTTCGCGTTCGAGCCTCAAAGTTCACTGCCTCTGACACGCCACTGCGAGACACCCTAGTTCCAAAATCACGATGCCTCTTCTCCGATTGAACTCGCCGCCGATCCACGAATTCGAGAACTGCCTCGATGCCTTCACGTTCGCGACACTGCTGCCCCTCTCCCCCTTCGACTTCAGCCTCACGCGAGACCATCACGAGCCCCAGAAATCTCGAGTTGTTTTCACGCGATTTGAATCCCCTTGCTACTTCTTCAATCGATCGCGATTCTATTTATTTTACTGAAGCAATTGAATTTGATTTTTAAAAGAGGAGCTCGGCTGTGATTTTTGAGGAGAGGAATAGGAGGTTTCGGTCATTATATTTGATGTTGTTTTTCGTTCGTTCGAATCTGAAGAGGGAAGTTCGATTTTTATTTAGTTTGAATTGGGGAGGGAATAAGTACGCGGCCATGCTCCTTTCACGTTTTCTTTCATGATTCTAGGCTGAAACAAAGGGGCGTGTTTTACGGAAGAGAAAGGGGCTGATGTTGACGTAATTTAAGATTTAAATTTAAATCGAATTTGATTTAAAATTTCTACGCGTTTATCTATCGTGTGCTCTTATAACAACTCCGATAAATACGAAATTTGAAATCCGACAATATTTCAATATTACGGACTCAATGGAACTGGTTTCGTCGAATTCCGAGACTGCACCTCGGACGGCTATTTTTAAATATCGATTCGAATAATAAAATTCAAAACTGAACAGAACAGTTTCAAATTCAATTCTGAAAGTTCTATTACCTTCAGAATTATCAATATGAATTTTACAAGCTTTTGAAATATTTTTCTTCAGCTTAAAATTGAAGATTCAAATTTTTTTATTCAGCATTCAATAGATCAAATTTTATAATTTAATCGCCAATTTATTCTGATAATTTGAAATTCAAGTCAAACCATCATTCAAATATTTAAAATTAATTAAATATTTTCAATTTAAATTGTTCAAAATTCAGGGTCGTTACAGTAACGACCCAGGACTTTTATCGTCTTGAATTATGAATATTTATTTTTAATAGTATATAATACGGTCTTTTAATCAAAATAAAATCCCTGTTAAATGATAATTGGTAATAATATATAGTTTTAAACCAAGATAATATTCTGAATTTTCCCAGATTTTATTCATAAAATAGAATAATTAATCTAATTTGGAAATGGAAAATGCAAAAGAAGAAAATACATAAGAAAATATATATGATGGAAATAAGAAAAATTTAATAAAATCATTTAAACCATTTTTAAAAGAGAATCTTTTGACAAAATATATTTTAAACAAAAATGTTATTTTTATACATAAAAATAGAATAGCAAATTTTATTTCTTTGAGTATACATTTCTAAATATAAAATGAATGTGAATATGGAGATTTAAATTATTTTTATTCAATACCACTTTACATTTAGTTGTCCTCAAAAATATAGTGAAAGCATGAATCAAATGGAATTAAGGAAAAAAAGAGAAGTTAACATTTAAAATTTACAAGTCAAATGGAAAAGAACATTGCTTGGTCAAAAATTCATGCTAAAAATTAGATTTCACCTCAACTTCATGTCAAAGCCACCAAACTTCAACATCAATCCATCAAAAACATTGTACAGCAACCTTAAAAGATCTTAAATTCTGTAAAAATGCATCATTACATCTTTGCAAACATGTATATATAGAGGTATGTATGTGTGTATGTTTCAATTCTTTCAACCCTGTAAAACAAACCTGTAAAACAAAACACACTATAAGTAAGAAAAAAGAAAAAGAGAAAATGAAAACAACATGCTCTGTCAAAATCAAAACGCAAGGCAAGATTATCAAGATTTCAGATCATCGACTAGGATTCAAGTGGAAGTTTTTGGAAGGCCTAAGCATGTTTAAGGTGAGTATTTAAATCTGGAAGTGTTTTACTTTACTTTGAAAATGTTAACGGAGTTTAAAAATCATGTAAACCCTGTTTTTAATATCCCTCACCTCGATTTGAATTGGCTATCGATGTAAACTAATGAAATGCTTGTTTTTGAGTCTAGATCCCACTGAAAATAGTTTGAAGTTTTTTTATTTTGTATATGGTGTGGATTTGCAAAAATATAGTAAGTAACCCAAGTTTTGTCGATTTTCAACATACTCAAAACTTTGAATCAAGTATGTAATCATGATTGTGGGTTGAAGATAGGAATTTTAGTGAAAATTTCATGATTTTTAATGGCATAGATTGTGAGGAATTGGAAGATGATCAGAAGTCGTTTAAAAATTAGTTTCTGGCGACGCAGTCGACAAGGGGAGGAGAGGCTTGGCCAAGAAGGAGCCTAATGACGAGGCCGAGGGGTTCACTGTGGCAAATTCTCGGAACTGGCTTTGATTGGAGTTGGTGTGGTGATTTTAGGGTTTAGGGCATGTTAAAAGTGGGGTTTGGTCATCAAGGTGCCACGTCGGTTTGGGGTCATCGGAGTCGACCGGTGGTTACTGGAAGGTGACGTGGAGGTAGGCAGTTTCATTAGTGGTGGCGGCATGTCCTAAAGGTTGGTATCGCGATTGGACAAGGGGATTTTTTTGACGCCTGTAGGAAATTTGAAGGGTAGTAGCCGTCGAAATTTTCCAGGGACTGTTGGTGGTGGAGCTAGGGGGTGATGATGGTAGATCTTGGGAAGAGACGTGTGTATATGGTCTTGGTTTGGTAGTTCGACGTCGGCAGAGTTCGTGTACGTGCACGCGTGCACATTTAGTCGTGCACGAAGATAGGTTCCAGTTTTGGGAAGATGATGGAATCTTGGATGATGTTGTTTGCTGTAGTTTTGGTTTGGGGTTTAGAGTCTGCCGAGAGAAGTTGGGTGGATGATCGGTGCAGACAGAAGGTTGATCGGAGTCGAGGCTTTGGGTTTTTGGTTTTCGTGGGTTCGACTGGAAATTTGGGGTAAGAAGGGTGAAGCAGGTTTTAGGTTGGTTGGGTCTGGGTCTCAGCCCAAAGTAAATGATGAAGGAAAGATTTTTGATATTACAAATGTTTTAATTATAAATATATATATAGTAAATTTTAAAATGTTATAACTAGTGCATACGAAACCCGATTGATGCGAAACATTTTGCGATGGGTTCGTATCGCCCAAGCAATACGTCGTCATAAAAATTGTTGTCGAGTTTGAATAAGTAATAATTTATGGTATTTTAAAACAGACAGGTTTTTAATACGGAATTTAAACAAATTTAACCGTTTAAAATTTATATGTTCTATTTATCGACGTTAATTGCCAGATAAAAATATGTATGAATTAAATTGGAGTAAGTAAGTTGATTAGACATTTGTTTAGCAGAATAAAACACCATTCTGCTAATTTTATTTAATTGGACCCCTATTTGAAGAAATAATCACCGTTCTCCCGCTATCCCTAAATAAGTGTGTTTTTGGACATTAACTAGCAGAAATAAACCTTGTTCCACTATTACATTTGTATGGACACCTAATCATTATCCTGTTGATTATATTGGAATAAAAAATAATGATTATTTATATATACCATTTAATAAAATTCCAATGCTTATAAAATTCTTAACTCGTTCGTTTTAGGTCCAAATCCAACGCGGGCAGTTGCTTTGGGTTCGTATTAACGAGATGTTTACTATGGAATCAAACTACTAGTAAAATTCCCGATTATTGATAATTGGTTAATTGATGCGATTTATTGACTGATTTGGATGTTGATTGTGATGGATGCTAATGATTAATGTTTTGGATGATTTGGATGTTTATTTATTTTGATATATCCTGCTATCATCCTGTATATTATTTACAATATATAAAACTGTAAATCAAATTATTTTGAATAAATTAAGAAATAGGTTGAAATGATATATACCTATGACATTTATTTTGGATTGAAATGATATATATCCATCCTTGAAATTAAATTGAAACAATGGATTCACTTGGCCTTAGGATAGAAAATTATATACAGACACCGGATTGGTTAAATTAAATGATTTTAAAATTTTGATTTGAAATTATTTAAATGATTTTGATTTTAAGAAATAAAATTGAATTTAAATGGAAATGGAAATTGAAAGTGATTTGAATTGGAAAATAGGGAATTAAATCAGTTTGACTTTGAAACTATTTTCAAATAAATTATTTTAATATAAACTGCTTAAATCTATCTTTTTAAATATTAAAAATTAATTCGATTTTCCAAGCTATTTACTATATAAACTATAACAACCCTAGATTTTTGTATATTATTTAAATTTGACTTTATTTTATTTTAAATTATTTTAGACTTATTTTATTTCAAAATTTTCATTTTTTAAATATAAATGTTGATTATTAAGTGATTTATAGTTCAAACTAGTACAATTTGAATATTTTACTGTAAAGTGAATTTCTGGTCAAACTGTTCAAACTTTGACTTTTAAACTTCAAATTCAAATTATTTAAAATCTTAAATTTTATCTTTTATTATGAAAATAGATGAAATAACTTGAACACTGCTTTTTGTTTCGTTGAAAACGGAGTTAAACTGCAAAAGATATGTACATTTCAATTTTGAGTATAAATTGTTTATTTTGCAATTTTGTTATTTTAAATTGTATAAATTATATTTTCTTTGTCATATTTTATTTAATATGTTTAATATGTTATATTATGTATATTTTGACTTTTAAATATTTTTAAATTGATAATAGAATTTTTCCAATGTTTACTGTGTTGATTTCCTATTTTTAAAGGATGTTTTCTTATTTTCTGCTATTTTCTTCATTAAATTTATATGTAAATTAAATTTTAAATATTTATTTTATGAATATATTTTTATGTTATGTTATTATTTATGTTTAGAACTATATTACAAGCTCATATGAATTTTTCTAAAATTTATTCTATTCAATTTCAAATTTTCTAGACTAGTTTACTATTTTTAGCTATTTTCTTAATTTAACTTTATATGATTGATAAATATTTATATAAACTATTATATTTTGATAAGATTTCGAAATTTTATCTGGGATTATTATTTTTTCCAGAAATATAAAGTTATAAAAATAAAATAAAGTAATATGAATGGCCCTAAACCTTCTATCTTCCTATGGGCTTTTATAGTCCACCTTCTTTACGTTTTAACCTAACTTATCATCAATTAGACATTACTATTCCTCATTCTTTTTGTTTCAGCCGACTTCCCCATATGATTCACGAATTTTCAAGCTCCAAAACCCTAGAAAAAGTCATGGCCTCCATCTTGAAAAAAATTAGGTAAATCCCTCTTTTCTTTCTACTTTTTTTTCTTACTTTTTCTATGCAATTTTGCCTTGCTTTCTCCCTTGTTCAGATTGGCCTCTCCCCCTTGTTCCACGGCCACCACCTCCTTCCATCTCTTCCAGACCACCACCACCATCTACCCCACCAGATCTGACCATGGTCGAACCCCCTTGATGGCCAAACCCCTCAAACTACAACCTAGATGCCTAGATCCATGCTTATTTCACCTCTACATGCTCATCCACTTCAACCACCACCCAAACCACCACCATAGCCGCCACCACTCCCCTGACCTGACCTCGACACACCCCTCCCCACCTCTGTCCAGTCATGACACACCACAGGCCGAGCCCAATCCCCATGGCCGAGCCCTTGTTTTGACCAAAAACCACCTAGTTGCCTTCAAAACCACATCACCTCCTCATGTACAAACTCCACATTGTCTTGCCTTGAACCCGAGCTATGTTAGCCCAAACCTGACCCAAAACTTGACCACATCTGAACCACATCAGACCCCAAAGCCATACCAAACAATAGAGAAGGCAAAGCAAAAGACTGCGTAGTCGTATCTCCTTTTATTTCAATGTTATTGAATTTTAAAGTCGTATTGAATTTTGCTGTTTTGATTGTTTGTTTTGGGCTGTACACAAGAGTTGTAGATTGGATTCGCTCTCCACTCAAGTCCATAGTCTTGTCATCGTGCTTTTGTTTCCATTGTGTCATTGGTTTTGATATCTCCAGCACAAACAAGTGATTTATTCTCACCAGACAATATGTACCTATATAACTGATAAACCGACACCATTTGAATCTGTAATGTATATCAACATGTTATATATGCTCATATTATTATCATATGTGTTCACATCTGTTATTACACCTGTTATATCATATGTTACTGTTATTTAATGTTATTCTATTATTTATATCTATTATCACCATTGCAAGTTCCCTGTAGATTAGAATCACTATGGGTTGAAATGATACATACCCGAACGAACTATAGAATAGGGAAAAATCGTTATGGGCTGAAATGATAGGCCTGAATGGTTTTTATTTATTTATTTTAACTTGGGATTGCGGGTTTGAAATGATAGAACCCGGATTTTTCTTTTTAGACTGCGGATTGAAATGATACATATCTGTATCACTTGACCTAGGTTAGAAAATTATATATAGGCCCGTGGTTATTTTATAAAGTGTTTTGGATATTTTTAAGTATTTTTAAAAATATAAATTTATGAAATTTGATTTAAATAGATTTTGAAATGTTTTAGAATAAAGAAATTATGATTTTTCTATGAGTTAAAATGTAATTAATGAATGGTTAAATTGGATTATTGAAATATAACTTAAGTTTGGAATTTGGAATTTGGAATTTGTAAAAATGATATTTAAGTTATATGAATAAAATGGAAATTTAATTATATTTGGAAAATGGTAAAATATGATAATTTGATTAAATTTGAATTTAAGTGATTTATTAAAGTATCTATGAATTTAAGTGGTTAAATAAATGAATGTTTAAAAGTGATCTTTTAAAATATAACTTGACTTGGAAATGTAAAATTTGGTTTTAATTAAAGGTTTAAGTTAATTAAATAAAATTGGAAATTTAGTTAAATTTGTGAAATGGTAATTTAAATTTGAAGTGTTAAGTTTATTTGTTGAAATGTGAAGAATTGGAAACTTTTACACTTAAATTTATTAAGTAAATTGTTGAAAATTGGATTTAATTATAAGAAATTTATTGTGAAAAAAGATATATGTTAAATGATATGTAAATGAACATTTTAAATGTTAAAATATCATTTTTAAAATGTTTATGTGTTTTAAATTGAAGTTATTTAGTTGCTGGAAATACACTAACACTTGAAATTAACTTTTAATAGCATTCAGAAGTGCTATAGAATGTTTTGAACTAAAATTGTGTAAAAAGGAGCTATAACAGCATTTCTGAAATGCTGTAGTTGCTGTAGATGAACTTATAGGCTAATATTGAACTCAGGCCTATTATAGCATTCTCTGGAAATGCTATAATGGTCTGCAGTCTATGTTGAAACCAAATTTAACTCTTGTTTTGAAATCTGAACTACCGCAGCACTTCTGAAATGCTGTCTTTTCTGTTTTGAACTATAATTCAACTAAAACTGAGTTTTAACAGCAGTTTTAAGTGCTGTCTTTTCTGAATTAAAAATGTTTTCAAGTATAACTTATAACAGCTTTTCTAAATGCTACGAAAGGATGAAATTTTAATAATTATGTTTTTGACTTAGTAAACGAACTCAGAATGGTTTGAAACTTTGGAAATTGAATACTTGATTTGAAAGTATAATAATTACACTTTTAAAAGGGTTAAATGAATTATTTTGATTGAAATATAAACTATTTAAAGGTGATTTAAAATGATAGTGAATGAATGATATCTTTGAATTTAAAAGGTATCTAAAAGTTGAATATTTGGATTTGAACTGATATGATATTTTATTATATTAAAATGGTTT
Organism: Allium fistulosum; assembly: GCA_030737815.1. Classification (NCBI taxonomy): domain Eukaryota; kingdom Viridiplantae; phylum Streptophyta; class Magnoliopsida; order Asparagales; family Amaryllidaceae; genus Allium; species Allium fistulosum. Next base: position 167,685,175 of record CM060904.1, on the reverse strand, counting down.
GAAATGAAGTTGGAAAGATATGATATTTTGATATATTGAAATGATTTGAAATGAAGTTTGGAAATGATACGATATTTTAAATATATTGAAATGGTTTGGAATTGATTTAATCTTTATTTTGATAAAGATTTGGATTTGAAATGATATTCTATTTTGAAGTATAAACTGTTTTAAATTATAACCACGGGTTATAATAACGATTGGTTGTTAAAGAGACCGGATCGGATATGGACATACTCTCTGTCGATACCGAAAACCACTTTAACAACTGTGTACGCGGTGGAGTTCCAGAATGAAGTAGGATGGTGACGACGATCCTAAGGTATATACGTAGACCCAACTCCCGTGAGTTGGCATAAGGTGGCTAAAACAGGAGCGATTGACGGACCAATGAGGTAGCACCTCTGATCGGACACACTTCTTCGATTCCATTCTATTACTTTTTTATTTTTGGTGGCCACCCTTCGATTTGGGAGTGTTGTTCGAGGTGGACGGTAGTGGCTGCTATCCGCTCCATCAGTCCGTGTGCGTAATTGGTATATCTACCCTGGCATTGCCTTGTGTGCCGTGTCACCTACCATATCGAACCCACTACGATTATGATTTTAAGATCCGACCGCGTTAAGGTTCTCCATCCCCTTAACGCTATTTTCTATATGATTATACTTTACTGATTAAACACTACTGTATATAGCGTATATTACTACATAGTAAATAGTTTAACGGATTCTTAAAGAATGGGCGATCCCAAGCATTCTTTAAGTTACTTGTACCTTTATTACAGTTCACTTGAGTTGGTTTACATTATATAAGTATATATTGTCCTGACTCGAGTGTTTTGTGTTTTGCTTTACGCTCGGGTCAGCCTGAGTTATTCACAGGTTTAGATTTCCACTCTCTTGGAGATTTGAATCGCTGGAGATTATCTGCTTGTTATGTCCTATCTATTTCAATTCCGTTGTTCTACTCAGCTTGTACTTGGTTATTATATTGAGACTTTTGTTGTATTCTATTTCTTCTGTTATATCTTATGTAACTCTGATATATTTATATAGTAGCTTCATGAACTACTATTTCTTTTACTTTCACTGCATTATTTTTACTCTGTGTTTGTGAACTGTGATTTTATTTATTTACTGCATATTCTGAGATTTGCCAAATTTTATTTACAACGCGATATTTTGAGCAATTCAATTCCGGCATGAGTGTCTACCTATACACTTATAATGGATGCGAATGGTTGAAAATACCGGGTCGTTACATAAACCATTTCAATACTCAAACTATTTTCTATTAAACTATTTTATCTATTTAAGCAATTTTAAAACTATTAAAACTATTTTTCTAAAAATTCAAACTGGTCGGAGTGGGAATCGTTTATATTTAAATCATGGATTTAAACACGAATTGGGTTAAAGTGAAGTTTAACCTAAATTGTAATTCAAATTGAATTTTGTAGTGAAATTGACGCATCGAACTAAATTGATATATTTTGAAGTAAATGTGATGATTTTGAAATAAAATTGATTTTGAAGCGAATATGATATTTTGATATCAAGTATAAATTGTTTTCGAAATGTAAAAGTACCAACCGGTGTGTAAAACGACGTTTGGTTGTTAAAGAGACCGGGGCCTCTTGTTGGCATACTCCCTGTCAATATTGGAACCACTTTAACAACTGTGTACGTGGAGTGATGGTCCAGAATGAAGTGATTGGATTTGGCGTACGTTTGCTGGATTTGAAGAAAGAGAACGATGATGGATTAGCCTGGTACTTGTGCCAATTTGAAATGAATAAAATAGGAGCCGTACCGGCCAAGCGGGGTAGCTACCCCGAGCGGACACACTTCTTCGCATGACTATCCTTATTTCGGTTGTTGTTGTTGATCACCTTTTGATTATAGGAGTGTTGGACGTGGTGGGCGGCCATAACTATGATGCGTTACCACCAGCCGAGAAGGGTAAACTGGTAGTATCCTACCTTGGGCATTGCCTCATGTGCCTTGTCATAGTTTTATCCCTATACGAGACCACTACGATTTTGATTTAGTGTTGTTGTATCACGACGCATCCCTATCCACCGACGGTTTACTGGTGTTTTATATGCAAACTGTACGACAATGCTTAAAAATGCGTTAAGGGGGATCAATGTAAATCCTTAACGCTAAGAAAAATATTTATTTTACCGATTAGACATTACATATATAGCGTATTCTACTATATATAAATATTTTGACGGATCCTTAAGAGATGGAAAATCCCATAACATCTCTTGAGTTATTGCACGCACGTTACACACTTGATAGGAGATGTGAAATCCCGTAAACATCTCTGACGCTATTACACTCATGTTATATTGATATCGATTTGACTCACATGAGGATATTTTAGTCCTAACTCGAGTGTTTTATCTTTTCATCACGCTCGGGTCAGCCTTGAGTTTTCAGCTTATCAAAGATTATTCTCTGGTGGACGAAGATGAAGATTTGGTATATTATTACTAGTATTATTCCATCATTGTTGTTCTGCTGCATTATTTCAATTGTTCTGTTGTATATATATTTAACTCTGTTAAATGATGTATAAATTATAATCAAATGTATAGTAAACAGCTTCATTAACTGTTTATTTGATTATTATATTTTGTCATTCCGCTTGTGTTTGTTTTCTTCTTCTTTTCTTATTTTTCTTAATTAACCCATTGATTATCTATATTCCGGATTGTTTAAGTTGGACATATGTGGATTATTGTCAATTTAAACCTTCCGAAATGTGGGTCATCACAACAGCAACCAACAATGCTAAAGCTATGAATGTCTTATTTTGTTCACTTATAAAAATGGATTCTTAAGAGTTATGCTTTGTAAAACTGCTTATGATGCCTGCCATACATTACAAGTTACTCATGAGGGCACGAATAAAGTAAAACAGACCAAAATATCGATTTTACAAAATTAGTTCTCTTCATTCAAAATGAAAGAAAATGAGACCATTATTGACATGTATGCTAGATTTCAAACAATTCAACACGATCTCATAGCATGAGTCAATTTTACAGACTTTGATCTACTAACACGTATTTTGAATTCCTTGACTGTTGAATGGGAAAGAAAAGTCTTAGCTATCGAAGAAGCTAATGATTTGTCTCAACTCAAATTTGAAGAACTGTTAGGAAATTTGATGTCATACAAAGCTAACTTATGGGCTAAGAAATAGCAAAATCAAGAGAAAAAAGTATAGCATTCGAAGAAAATAACGATGACTCGGATTTGGATGATGATAATATTATATTCATTTCCCAAAACTATAACTAGTTCAAGAAGTTTACAAAGGCATAGAATGGTAGCAATTCAAATTCATCTAACCCAACATCTAACAAGTGCTATGCATGCGACAAGTTTGGCCATATGAAGAAAGGCTGTCTACTACTAAACAATGAAAAAAGAAAAACAAGTTTGAAAAATTCAAGAAAAAGAGAAAAGCATTCGATGTGAAAGGGGATGATTCAGACTCATCTTCTTCTGAAAATGACAGTGATATAGAATAGGGAAATGTCTGCTTTATAGCACCACAGTATAGGTAAATCCTAAACTCTCTTATAATGAGATTTTGGAAATAAGTACAAAATTAGATGATAAACATAGAGATCTAAAGAAATTATATAAAGAAAATATAAGAAAATCAAATAGAGCTGAATTAGAAATTGGCTTATTAAAAAATGAGAAGAATATTTTAGAGGAGGAACTAGAAATTTCATAAAAATCTTGTGAAAACTTATCTTCTCAAAATGCAGCTCTAACCGATGAACTTAAAGCCTATAAAACTGAGAGTGATAAACTTAGCAATGAGAATTATGAGCTAAAAATCTAGTCTAGACTCAACTAGTAGTGAAATCTTTGAACTAAAGCAAAAATTGGAACAAATTACGAGTAATGTTTCAAAATTTGATAAAGGTAAACAAAATTTAGAAAACTTAATTAAAATTTCAAAACCATATGGCAAAAGAAATGGACTTGGTTTTAAAGCTAATCAAAGTAATAAGAATTATAGTACTTTGTATACTAAGTTTAAGAAGTCCAAAAATTATGTTAAAACAAGTAATTCGGATTCAAAAACTTTAAAATTTTAGATTCTAGAAATTGATAATAAATTAATTCGGCACAAATATATAGATAACTATCGAGTCAATTTCATTCATATTGATAATTATATTTCTAAAGGTCCCGAACCCACTTGGGTATAGCTATTTTCTTCTACTAACACTTAGGACCATAACATAAGATGCGGGTACTAGTAAAAAATTTATTTTTTTAGGTATCCAAAAGAAAAAACAGGGAGAAATAGATACTCGATAGTGGACGCTCCAAACACATGACAGGAAATCTGAATATGTTATCTAATATAACAAATATTGATGGAGGTATCGTAACATTCGATGACAACTAGAAGGGATTCGTAATTGGAATTGGAGACGTCATCAATGTTGGTGTATCTACATCTCTTAAAATTTCTAATGTGTTATTAGTTGAAAATTTAAAGCACAATCTTCTAAGTATAAGTCAGCTTTGTGATAAAAGATTTAAAATAGATTTTGAAAAAGATAAATGTAACATTTTTATCAAAATAAAATTTTGATTTTTAGGAGAATAAGAAAACGTGATATTTATATTTTAAATATAATATTAAACATGATAATGACTTGTGTCTAGTCGCCAATCATAATGATCCATGGCTCTAGCACAAACGGTTTTGTCACTTTAACTTTATATATATTGATAAATTAGCTAAGAAAGAACTAGTTAGAGGATTACAAAATATAAATTTTAAAGTTAAAAACTTATGTGATGCGTGTCAACATGGAAAACTAAAGAAAAGCTCTTTTAAATCCAAGAAAGAAATATCATCGAAACAACCACTAAAACTACTTCATCTAGATTTATTCGATCCTACTCAAGTATGATCAATAAATCATAATAAGTATATTTTTGTGACTGTTGATGATTATTCGAGATTTACTTGGACTTTTTTTTTAAACACAAGAGTGAGACTTTTGAAATGTTTAAAATTGTTGCAAAAAGAATTCAAAATTTAACAAATTTAAAAATTAAATCTATAAGAAGTGATCGTGGAGGAGAATTTGAAATTGAATTATTTGAAAAATTTTACAACAAGAAAGGTACTGGTCACAATTTTTCTTTTCCATGAACATCAACAAAACATTATAGTTGAAAGGAAAAATCGTACTCTACAAGAGTATGCATAAACATTGCTAAGAAGTAGTAATTTACTGCAAATTTTTTGGGTTAAGGTTGTTGCTACTGCTTGCTATTTACTTAATCATGTATCAATAAGTCCTTTAACTAAAAATACTGAAATGTTTTTGGAAAAAAACCAAAAAGTCTATTATTTTTGTATTTTTGGTTCAAAATGTTATATATTGAATACTAAAATCAATTGGGCAAATTTGATCTGAAAGCCAATGAATCTTTATTGGATATTCGGACCGAAGTAAAGCCTATAGGATTTTTAATAAAGGAACCGATACTATTGAAGAGAGTTTACACGTTTCTTTTGATGAAGATCCTAAAAATAATGCTGAAAATGAAGATGAAGAGATATTAAAAATAAATCAAACTCTTATACCTTAAAATAATACCAATAACGAGAATGAAAATACAAATATTAATAATAATGAGAATAATGTTTTGAGATCACCCCCTAGAATTTTAAAGGATCGTCCAATAGATAATATAATAGGTGACGTAAATACTAGAGTTACAACAAGAAGTCAATTACATCAAATGAGTCACGTAGCATTTATTTCTAATATTGAACCGAAAAACTTTAAAGAAGCCGTTAAAGATGATTTTTGGATTTTAGTAATGCAAGAGGAATTGAACCAATTTGAATGTAATAAAGTTTAGGAACTTGTACCAAGACCGGATGATCAATTCGTAATGGGAACTAAACGAGTATTTAAAAACAAAGCTGATGAAAATGGAAATATAATTTGTAATAAAGCTAGAGTAGTAGCTTAGGGGTACAATCAAGAAGAATGAATCAACTATGAAGAGACATTTGCTTCTGTAGCTCGATTGGAAGCTATTAGAACACTACTAACCTTAGTATGTCACCATAATTTCAAGTTATATCAAATGGACGTCAAAAGTGCATTTTTAAATGGTTTTTATGTCGAATGACCGCCAGTGTTTGTTTATGAAAAACACACTGATCACGTTTTAAAACTTAAGAAAGCATTATATGGTCTAAAACAAGCACCCCGTGCTTAGTACAATAAACTTAAAAAACATTTACTAAATTTTGGTTTTCAAATTAGTAAAATTGACACTATATTATTTATTAAAAAGGAAAATGATGATATATTAGTGGTTCAAATCTATATGGATGATATAATATTTGGGTCTACAAATGAAAATCAAGCAATGACTTTGCGAATAATATGAAAAAGAAATTTGAAATGTCATATATGGAAGAATCAAATTTCTTTTTGGGTCTACAAATCAGGCAATTGGAAAATGGAATCTTTATTTATCAAGAAAATATTGTAGACATTTGTTAAAACGGTTTGGAATGGATAACACGTCGAGTAAATCAACTCCAATGAGCATAAGCTTGCATTTGGATAAAGATGAAAGCAGAAAAGATTTTTATCAAAAATTATACCGTAGCATGATAGGATCATTACTATATCTAATTGCTAGTAGACCAGACATTATGATGAACATTTGTTTATGTGCTAGATTTCAAGCACAGCTTAAGGAGTCACATCATCGAGCTGTGAAAAGAATTTTACGTTACTTAACCAACACAAAAGATTACGGGCTTTTTTTACCCGAAAGGCAGCTCTTTCGAATTAGTTTCATATAGCGATGCTAATTTTGAAGGTTGAAAAATGGATCAAAAGAGTACAAGTGGCACATGTCACTTTATCGGTCAATCTTCGGTTTCGTAGTTTAGTAAGAAACAAAATTATGTGTTTCACTATCGACTTGTGAAGCTGAATATATATCAGTTGCCTTAGCATGTGCATAAGTAATTTACATGCAATAAACTCGCAGAGATTTCGGAAAAATAATAACTAAATCTCTTATATATTATGATTACAAGTGCTATCAATTTATCGAAAAATCCTATTAATCACTCTCAAACTAAACATATTGATATTCACCATTATTTTCTTCGAGATAATGTAGATAAAGGCATTATTTCTCTAGATTTGTTAGTAATGAAAACCAAATAGCTTATATATTTACTAAGCCTCTTTGTGAATCTACCTTCTTAAAATTATGAAGAGATATAAGCATTTGCTCACTAAACGAATTAATTTCATAATTATATTTCTAATATGCTTCTAAGTATCATTTTGTGCAAGCATATTTCCAAATATCCTAATAAAAACTTTTGTCAAAAATTTGAGATGAATTATAGTAATTTTCTAAAAAATTCTTCGACCAACAAAAGTGTATACAACTATGTATGGTAAATGGAAAGGGAATAAAATATTGTATGGTAAATATTAACTTATCAACAAATGTACATTACTATTTTTAGTAACAAAACTTTGGCGTACATATATATTCTATTTTTTGCTTTTAAACTACAATTCCAAACTATTATTTCTCAAATATACAATAACTTTTAAAGAACAATGTCAACATCGGACATCACTTCTTTATACATAAAGAATAACCTCTTCTCCTTTTGACAGAACAAGGTACTCTCCCAAGGGCATGAAATTTAGGCAATCACTTAAATTTGAAGGGAAAACAATTATCGTAAGTGATGATCGGATTGATGGTATTGCACATTATCCAGGGGAATCTATGTGGTTACAAAAAGAAATATATTGGGAACAACAACGTCAGGGAGAACAATTAGGTTTTATTGAAAAAGCTATTTTACGCTTTTGCAGGAAATCTCCGACAAACTAGTGTATTCACTCTACTGGAAGACCCTCCAAATAGCTTACTCCTTCAAAACAACCTACCTCATCAAAGCAACTTATTTTTAAAAACTAGTGGGAAACTCTAATACAAATATATGAACCATACTTTGAAAAACTCATGGGAAACTGATTCATCTGAAGAAATATCAAGTCCTTTGATGCACTAAGATTGATATCGAGCCTTATATATATATGGATATATATATATATATATATCCAAAAGCAATTTTATAAGTTGCTATATATATATATGTGTGTGTAATATATGTATACGTGTTCAAATATAGATACATACATACATACATATATATATATATATATATTTATATACATACATACATACACATATATATTTATATACATACATACATACATACATATATCCATATATATATATATATATAAATTCTCAAATATCGATACACAAATAATAAAAAGTATTTTCTTGTTAAAAATTTGAAACAAACTCAAATCTGTAATAATAAAACACACAAAACAGGCTTTAGTTGACTAAAAAAAATTCGCCAATCAACTAAACCCACATATGTTTTATAGAAAATAAGCACAGTCAACCAAACATTAATAATATAGTCTACTAGACTCAAACTCAATCTTGGAAACAAATATTTCCAGTTCAGTCGACTAAAATGTAGAGTCCAGTCGAATGAACGTATGCAAATTCAATAAAAAGACAAATAACATCTAATAAAATAGTCGACTAAAGCAACCTCTACTCTTTGTTTCCAAAATTACCCATTAAGTCGACTGAATAAGTGTCTTGGTCGACTGAATCAAAGTTGTTTTGTTGTCTTCTTCCAATTTTTACAATTGACTAAATATTGATGTTTGCTCTTAGGAAATCACTTTGTATACATTCAGTTGACTGAATGGCATCTCCAGTCGATTGACCTGGAAGTTATCTGTTTTAAAAAATAGAAATAGTCGTGTCTTTTCCCCAAATCAACACTTCACCTTTTAAAATTTAAACCCAAGAAACTTTTCAACCGCAAATTAATGGCTCCAACTCAAAAAAGTCAAAAAATTCTCATTACCAAAAGGAGGCCTTCTCTCCAACGAGGTCACCATCTAAATCCTCTGCTCCTTCCCATCCCGAATTTGTCTTGGATGCTCAAATCTTGGATTGGTTAAATGGAAATTAGATTGCTTTGAAGCACTTCAACGAATTGAATGACAAGAGAGTATTTAGGGAAACGTTTTACAAAATGTCCAATTTTGAAGCATTTGGAATTGAGGCTATTGCTAGAGAACATGGATTTCTCTCTTTGATTGATGCAAAAGAAAACAAGGTATAAATTTACCAATTTTTAGTGAAGATGTTTTATTGTGGAGACTTCTATAAACCCAATAATGATGAAGGCATTTTATGGAGTAAAGTTTTAAGAGTTGATATAGTTCTATCAATATAAGATTTAGGAACTATTTTTGGTTGCTCCAATATTGGACTTGAAATAGACGATATTGATCATAAGAACTTTGCTACAATTCTACGAGCTATTTATTTTGTGTTGAAAAGACAGCAAATACTTTTGTAAATCAACGTCCACAAGCTCAAATCTTGAACAAAATGATAATTCATACTATTTTGCCTCGTATCGGAAGTTATGAGAAAATGTATGAGAATAACTACAAGATCTTGTATGCCATTTACTCGGATAGAAAATTGAATTGGGCTAGAATTATACAGGATGAAATTGAAAGCTTTCACACTCGCTCTCATCACACAATGTTCTTTGCATCGTACCTGACCAAAATATTTGTTCACTTTGGATTAATGTCGAGAATATGCAAGATTTCATTCTACCTAAAGTAATGGATCAAAAATCCATCTCCCTTATAAAGCTTCCGGCCAGAATGGAACCACTTGTACCTCACATCGTCTACATGAATCGTTTGGTTCAAGAGGATCTAGCTCAATCTTCCTCTTAACCTCTATCGGTCGACCAACAACCCATTCAATAAGAGATTTCCGAGAAAATCAGTTGGAGTTTCGAAAGTGACAAGGAACTTACTTTTGTGGAACCATCCAATAAGAGGATTAGTTCTTTGATCTATAGGATTAAATGGCCAGTTCGGATAACTGGAATTCATTTTATTTCACGTATCTCTGAGGGAATACGTGTTTGATCTGTCATTGGTTGTGGGATCAGCAGTTCAGAAGGATTTGGTAGTTGAGATGGTTTTGAGTTTAGTCTGATATTTTGTTCAGATTTGTAATCTAGATGAGAAGGAGTTCTAGATTATTGTAGATAGTTAGTAAAGATCCTGTAGAACGAGTATCCCGATATATATATATACTTGGGGAAACTCGAGAAAATTCTATCCAGAATTTTGAACTGGATAGTTAAATTTGTTTGATTAAATTGTTTGCTATGATTGTTAGAATATGATTGATATGTATGGTTGCTGTTTGAAATTAAAATTAAAATTTTGCTGGGTTATTAAATTATCTTTGCTTTTAAATTTCGGGGACGAAATTATTTTAAGGGGGGAGGAATGTGATATCCCGGAAATTTGGCAATATCAATTTAATAATCATTATTAATAATTAAATTGATTTGTTGTTTTTATTTTATAAAATTAACAAGTTTATTCATTTTAAAAGGTTAATAATATTTTAAATTGGCAAGTTTATTTCTTTTGAAAACTAATAACATTTTAATTTGGGAATATCTTTTCTAACAATTTTAAATTGGGAAGATTTATCTTTCTAAAACTTATATAAATGTTTATATTTATAATGTATATATATATATATTGGTATATATATTATGAATAGGGAATCTTTTAATTTAATAAAACTATGTTTTCAAATTATAATATATATGTATATATATATATTGTTATTTGAAGTTATGTATTAAAATTCAATATGATGATTATCAAAACTAATGTAAAAATATTTTCCATTTAGAATATATATATTTGTATATATTGAAATGGAAAGAATAGTGGATTTGAATTTAATAAAGTATTTTCAAACTTTAATATTTATATAATTTGTAATTTGGAAATTTGTAATTTGACTTAATACTTTAGAAATGATATTTGAGATTTAAATAACAAGAATAATTTCTTATTTATTTTAAACATATATTTTAAGTTTTATTTTGGCTAAGGTTTAAATTAAGAAGTTTATTTGTTTTCTCTTTTAAAATTCAATTGTTTTTAACATTCTTTCCTTTTTAAGATTCAAAATAGGTTTGTAAAAATATATATAGAGTTAAACCCAATTTCTCAAGTATTTATAAATATGTTATAAATATTTGATTAAAGCATAAATTATAAAAGGATAAATACATTTTTATATACATATAGATATTTTATAAATACATAAATGACTTAAGTAAATTAATTAAAACAAGAATTTACACTTGTTAGCATATTAGAGTGGTTTAGTGACATTTGTAAGATGTAAGCCTATGTGTAAGCAAATTAACACTTAAAGAAGACAAGTGGCTATTTTCTTTGGTAATTAAAGTTTTAAAATTTTAAATATAGAAGAAAGATCTGCAATTTTCTTTCTTCAGCTCTAATTTATCTTCACTTCTTTCTCTACTAAAAATAAATTCAAAGCTAAAATCAAAAGAAAAAGAAACCTGGAAATCGAAATTCAAAGAAAAGATAAAACTGGAAATGCAAATCAGAGAAATGAAAATCTGGAAATGCAAACTTGAAGAAGAAATTGCAAGCTAAAAGCAGTACCTCAACTCAAGGAAATTCATAGCAGCTAAGCAAATTCAAAGATCAACATCTAGATTCAAATTCAACTAAAGAAAAGAAGTTCAAAACCAAATAACAAGCCAGGAAACAGAATATATTCTCTGTTCTCTGATATAAAATGGTGAGTAATCATATTTTTAAAAACAGTTGTGATTCTGAAATTCAACTTTAATATGTATGAAACTTTGGTTGCTTGTCTGAATACCTGAATTAAATGATGCATGCACGTATACAAGTATTTATTTCCTGTGAATAACTAGTATATGTATGAATATAGGCTCTGGTGTGTTTACAGAGTTTGATTTCTTTTTAAAATCTATACCTCATCAATTAATCTCTGTTAGTTTATGATTTGTAAATAGAAATTGTTTGAATCCATACAATATCTCTACTAAAAATCATTGGAGGAATTTATATTCAGAATTGACCTCGAATTTTATAATATACAGTGAAATTGGTAATTTGGGTCAAAACTGATTAATTCAATTTTAAGATTAAAGTGTATGGTTGGATTTGTGATGGGAAATCACGAATTTTAGCATGTAAATCACGATTTTTAGTTTTGAAATGGTTGAGTATTGTCGAGATGAACGTTTGGGTTGTTTTGGTCGATTCCCATCGATCAACGTCGAACTGGAAGTCGTGGTTGGGTTTGAAGGTAGAGGTGATGATGGGGTTCATCGGAAAAATGGTATGGTAATTTATCATTGACCGTGATAGTCGGAGATCATTGGAATAGGGTTTGTCACTGTGTTTTTATCGTTGATATTCGAATGGGTTTCTCGATTACGTGATGAAGTCGGGATCGATCGCGAGGTGATTGATGGGTGTTGGAAGGCTAGGCGACGCTACGGTGAAGTTGGCGTGGTGTTTCAACCAGGGGATCATCGGTGATGGTCGAGTTTTCTGGTGATGCTTCGTTCCAGATTGTGGGTTCAATGGTCGAAGTTGAATCTCGATTGAATCGAGAAGTTTGGGGTGGTCGATAGTGTTGCCGTGACTGAGGGTGACTTGCCGGAGGACTGAACGGAGATCGTCGTCGATCGGTGAAGGCGTGCACGTGCACGAGCACGTTTGCGTGCATTTGAAAGTGAGTTTGGGGAAGAAAGTTTTCGCTCGGGTTTTACTTCGGGAAATAATCGAGTTTTACTCGAAGTAGAAGAGAGTGGGTTTTTGTCTCGAGAGTTGCTTCGAGTTTCTAAACGTTTTACTCGAGTTTGATAGGAGCAGGTTTAAAGAATTGAACAGGAAATGTTTTAAGTTTTAAAACAAAAGAAACTTTGTTTTTGTAATGTTCTGAGTTTTAAAACAAAGGTAAAACAAGATTTTACCTATTAAACTAAATTGTTTTCTAGAAAATTGTTTTAACCGGTTTTAAATAATTTAAATAAATAAGTTTTTAAAAAGAATAGAAAAGTGGATTTTCAAAATGATCTTTGTATTAAAGTTTATTTAAATAACTTTGAAAGGTTTCAAAGATTTTAAAGGTTAAAATTAATGTCGTAATTGTTTAATTAAAATAAAGAGTTTATCTGAAGTAATTAAGATTTGATTTATTAAAGGAAATTAATATGTGAAATTAATAAGGATAATTCATTTATTGAAAATGATTTAAGAATAGATAATAATTTAATTAAGATAATGTTTTTCTTAATTAAGATCTTTAAGTATTAATAGTTAAGAAATTATTTAAATTAATTAAATAATTAGTTAAATAATTAACTAAGTAATTAATTAGTGATTAATTAAAGATAAACACTTATAAATTAATGAAGTGTAATTACTTGATGAAGTAATTAAGGAATAATTACTGGATGTAATTAAATAAAGGTAAATTATTTAATAAAGTAATTAGAGGATAATTATTTTATAAAGGAATTAAATGAAAGTGATTAAGGGTTAATCATCCAGTGTTATTAATTAAAAAAATTTAGTTAATAAAGTTAATTAAAGGATTAAGATTAATTAATAAAGTTATTAATTAATTGTTAAGATAATTAATTATAAAGTAATTAATAAATGGAAGTAATTAAGGGAAGTTAATTACTGGATTATATTAATCAAAAGTAATTAATAATTATGGATTAATTAAGAATAATTACTTAATGTAATTAATAAAATAATTAAAGATGTAATTAAGGGTAATTAGTTTATAATTAATGATGTAATTAAGAGTTGATTAATTAAGATTAATTAATAAATTGTAAGTGATTATAGAATAACTAATTAATTATAATTAATTAAGGATTAAAGTAATCGATTATAATTAATTAATTAATGAAGTAATTAAAGGTTAATTACTGTATTGGTTAAGAATAATTAATTTGTGAAATTAATTAAGGATAATTACTTAAATGTAATTAAAGTATAATTAATCAAGGTGATTAATTAAGTGGATAATTAGAGAAAGATTAATTAATTTATTTGTAATTAATTAATGATATATAAGTAAGATTTATAATGAAGTAATTAATTTAATTAATTTTAAATTAATTTAGAGATGAAGTAATTAATTTAATTCACTTTAAATTAATTAAAGATAGAGATAGTTAATTTAATTCATTTTAAATTAATTATGTTGTGATTAAGTAAATCATTGCTTATGTATGAATGGATGACATTGATTTGTCTTGAATGGATGTAATCTCAGAAATGAGATAAGTAATGTTGTGTGGTATGAATGCTTGGTTGCATTATGATGGTAATATAGATTAACTATTGTGATGTTGATATGGATTACCTATTTTGTTATAAATCATTTGGTTATTGATAATGTGATTAACAATTGTGATTTGTGAATTATCTTCTGTATGAATATAGATAAGTTAAATTGTTTAAACCTTTAAACAACTTGGCCTTAAAAGATACGTTTTGGATTTCGATGAGACCGGGATCGGGTTTCCGTATACCGGGATTCCAGGTCTGGAGACCCGAATACCACATCGATCCAAATTAACGATAGGTCGTGAATCTCAAGTGAAGATGAAGATTTAGAGTGCAAGGGTTATTGTCGTTAACTCTGAGGGTGATTCCAAAACGAGTGTAACGAGATAATGCCTTCGGTTTCGTTCGAACCCGGAACGAACTTGTATGGATTGAATGCTTTCAGCACATCGTCAGGCGGACGATGAGCATTCTAAGTGATATGTTCTGATTAAAGGTAATCGTAACCTCAAGCCTCATCAACCGGGAATGGCTAAAACAGGGGAGGTGCAGCAAGGCTTCGTGGGTAGCACCCACTGAGAGCAAGATAGATCCCTGTCTAGAGGTCCCTTTTCTTTTATTCGGCTTAGTGTGTGGTTGGTCACGCCAACTACGGGATTGTCTTGTTCGGGATTATCCAGTAAGGGATGGTTCCGGCTTTGTGTTGCAGGGGAGCGGGCGTACTCCTCGGTACGGTGATCTAGGCCGCGTACTGTGACGGGCGGTACCCCAGTAGCCCTGCCATTGTATGGAATCCAAACTCCAATAAGTGCCGTACGAATTAGTTGTGCCCAACTATGTTGGAATGTGAGATGTAAGCATTTCAGCTATTTCTGTATTTTACTTGAAAACCCTAGACCCTATTATAATACAATCAGATTTCCTATCAAACGTTTTAGTTAGCGTAAGGTAAAAACTTACCCATGTTTATTTGTGGGGAGTCTTACGTGATACTTTTGTTTTCAAAAGTTTTCAAAATTAAGCAATCTAACCGTTTACTCACACCAGACCCATGTCTGACCCAAGTGTTTATTTTCTGTTTTATTAAACTCTTGGGTACTCAATATTGTATTGAGTAGTCGAGGGATTCAGGTTAGCTTTGACGAATTCTGGAGGAGATTTGGAGCAGGTGGCTTCAGCGTGTAGATATATTATGGTGTTTCCGCTGTGTTTGTATTGAGTCTGTATCTCTGTGATGTTTGAGATGTATGATAGACAGGTGTTTATAACTGTCTAATATGAGATGTATAAGTTGTATAACTCTGATGTATATAATACTATGTAATATTTTATGTGATATATTATATTTCATTCGTTCCGTTGTGAGTATCTGATGTTGTTGTTCTTTCTTCTTTTGTTTCTTTTCTTCTTCTATCCCTTTCTTTCTTAATTCATGATACGTCTTTCTGATGGTAGAAAGTCGGGTCGTGACAGTTGGTATTAGAGCAGTAGGTTGAGTGAATACCTAGGCTTTGAAGTGTTGTCTATCTTGAGAGCGCGTAATTGTTAGTTATATAAAAATGGTTTTATGTTGTGTTAATTGATCGGTTGAGTGGTATATGGATTCTGGTCAATACGAGTAGCTAACGTTATTGATAGGGATCTCTAAACACTTGAACCAGGCCAACGGACACAATATTGTTTTAAAGAGGTAGATGAAATAATTCTACCCAGAAATAATTTCTATATAAAAAGTATCATTTTAAATATATATATTTATGTATTTCTACCTATTTGTTGGGTTACCTGTTCGGGTTTTCCAATATAAGTTATAAAGGTAGATAAGGGGGTAGTGTGTGTAACACGACTATCAATGGTTGGAATTTGAGTGTTGAGATTGGAAGTATATCTGACGAGACTGTAGACCAAATACCGTCTCGAGTAAACTTTGTTGTGGTGTAAAGATTTCACCGATCTCTGAAGGAAACCAGTTATGGTTTAGAGTTTATCTTTGAAGTTGGATGAATAGAGTAGATCTATTGGATGAGCTGAAGAGAGTGATGATATTTTGGTAACCTCAGGAAGTAGTAGCGGTGTGATGAGACACGGTGGCTATGGACGTTTCTAAAGATGTTTCTTCTAGGAACAAGTTTGAAGAAGTGAGTCTGTTTCGGTGTTGTGGCTGAGTCCAGTGGGGTGTTTCTATTTGCTTTGAGGTCCGAGTTTCTCGAGGAGTTTCGGATAAGAAGTCTTTGGTTTGTGGCAGCAGTGCGGCTCGGAGTGTTCTGTGTGTTAGCAGGAAGTTTCTGGCTGAGTAGTTTTTCTGAAGTTGGAGTCCATAAGCAGCTGAGTGAATCCATTTCTTCGATGAATTGGATAGTTAAGTATGAGCTGTTCTAATTTGTGAAGAGAGAACAGTATCTGTGGAAGTTAGGTCGAGTTGATCGCAAAAGAGACTTGCGATTGTTTGAGTGTTCTTTTGGGTTATTGGAGATTGAGATTCCGTATCGACTTGATTCGTGGAGTTACTGGTGGTCCAGCTTAATAGAAGGATGTCTCCGAGAGAAGAATTTGGTGAAGCAGCTAAGGATTCTTTGGAGAGGGATTGATCATACCAAATTTTCTGGAAGGAATTCTATTGGGATGTTTTTGACCAAGTGGAAGGGTTCACTAAGATTTTATAGATATGGTGAATTGTGGATGATCAAGTTTGCTCGAGTTTCTCCGATGGCATTCTCATATATTCCAGATCAGAGTTGTGCAGCGGAAGCAAGATAACAGCTATTCTAGAGTGGGAGCAACCGGGAGTTGTAATTTTCTTGGAGTAAAGGATTCCTATAGGAAATTCAAGTGTACCTCTAAGTATGAAGGATTTTTCAGGATTTGGAGGTAAGGTTGTCAAATGCAACTGTTTGGCTATTCCAGAAAGGAGAAGTAGTTCGTAGTGCTCTAATGATTGTGGAGTAGAGTTGTATTCTGGATTTTGGTATATTTTTGGGAAACCATTTTGTTAAGTAGAATCCAGAAATTGGTTTAATATTGGTCTAGTCTGTTTCAAGAGGCATCAGCAAGAGTTAAGCTGATCAGGAAGGATGAAGTGACTCAGGATCGTCAAAAGAGTTAAACAGTTAAGAATGGATGGAATTTGGAATTTGAAGTTGAAATTTGGATATTGTTTAAGTTTTCTCCAATCAAAGGAGATATAAGATTTGGAAAAATTGGAGAGTAAGCTCCAGAAGTATTATGAGATTTTTCCTATGTTCCCAAGAGGATTAGTTCTTTGATCTATAGGATTAAATGGCCAGTTCGGATAACTGGAATTCATTTTATTTCACGTATCTCTGAGGGAATACGTGTTTGATCTGTCATTGGTTGTGGGATCAGCAGTTCAGAAGGATTTGGTAGTTGAGATGGTTTTGAGTTTAGTCTGATATTTTGTTCAGATTTGTAATCTAGATGAGAAGGAGTTCTAGATTATTGTAGATAGTTAGTAAAGATCCTGTAGAACGAGTATCCCGATATATATATATATACTTGGGGAAACTCGAGAAAATTCTATCCAGAATTTTAAACTGGATAGTTAAATTTGTTTGATTAAATTGTTTGCTATGATTGTTAGAATATGATTGATATGTATGGTTGCTGTTTGAAATTAAAATTAAAATTTTGCTGGGTTATTAAATTATCTTTGCTTTTAAATTTCGGGGACAAAATTATTTTAAGGGGGGAGGAATGTGATATCCCGGAAATTTGGCAATATCAATTTAATAATCATTATTAATAATTAAATTGATTTGTTGTTTTTATTTTATAAAATTAACAAGTTTATTCATTTTAAAAGGTTAATAATATTTTAAATTGGCAAGTTTATTTCTTTTGAAAACTAATAACATTTTAATTTGGGAATATCTTTTCTAACAATTTTAAATTGGGAAGATTTATCTTTCTAAAACTTATATAAATGTTTATATTTATAATGTATATATATATATATATTGGTATATATATTATGAATAGGGAATCTTTTAATTTAATAAAACTATGTTTTCAAATTATAATATATATGTATATATATATATTGTTATTTGAAGTTATGTATTAAAATTCAATATGATGATTATCAAAACTAATGTAAAAATATTTTCCATTTAGAATATATATATTTGTATATATTGAAATGGAAAGAATAGTGGATTTGAATTTAATAAAGTATTTTCAAACTTTAATATTTATATAATTTGTAATTTGGAAATTTGTAATTTGACTTAATACTTTAGAAATGATATTTGAGATTTAAATAACAAGAATAATTTCTTATTTATTTTAAACATATATTTTAAGTTTTATTTTGGCTAAGGTTTAAATTAAGAAGTTTATTTGTCTTCTCTTTTAAAATTCAATTGTTTTTAACATTCTTTCCTTTTTAAGATTCAAAATAGGTTTGTAAAAATATATATAGAGTTAAACCCAATTTCTCAAGTATTTATAAATATGTTATAAATATTTGATTAAAGCATAAATTATAAAAGGATAAATACATTTTTATATACATATAGATATTTTATAAATACATAAATGACTTAAGTAAATTAATTAAAACAAGAATTTACACTTGTTAGCATATTAGAGTGGTTTAGTGACATTTGTAAAGATGTAAGCCTATGTGTAAGCAAATTAACACTTAAAGAAGACAAGTGGCTATTTTCTTTGGTAATTAAAGTTTTAAAATTTTAAATATAGAAGAAAGATCTGCAATTTTCTTTCTTCAGCTCTAATTTATCTTCACTTCTTTCTCTACTAAAAATAAATTCAAAGCTAAAATCAAAAGAAAAAGAAACCTGGAAATCGAAATTCAAAGAAAAGATAAAACTGGAAATGCAAATCAGAGAAATGAAAATCTGGAAATGCAAACTTGAAGAAGAAATTGCAAGCTAAAAGAAGTACCTCAACTCAAGGAAATTCATAGCAGCTAAGCAAATTCAAAGATCAACATCTAGATTCAAATTCAACTAAAGAAAAGAAGTTCAAAACCAAATAACAAGCCAGGAAACAGAATATATTCTCTGTTCTCTGATATAAACTGGTGAGTAATCATATTTTTAAAAACAGTTGTGATTCTGAAATTCAACTTTAATATGTATGAAACTTTGGTTGCTTGTCTGAATACCTGAATTAAATGATGCATGCACGTATACAAGTATTTATTTCCTGTGAATAACTAGTATATGTATGAATATAGGCTCTGGTGTGTTTACAGAGTTTGATTTCTTTTTAAAATCTATACCTCATCAATTAATCTCTGTTAGTTTATGATTTGTAAATAGAAATTGTTTGAATCCATACAATATCTCTACTAAAAATCATTGGAGGAATTTATATTCAGAATTGACCTCGAATTTTATAATATACAGTGAAATTGGTAATTTGGGTCAAAACTGATTAATTCAATTTTAAGATTAAAGTGTATGGTTGGATTTGTGATGGGAAATCACGAATTTTAGCATGTAAATCACGATTTTTAGTTTTGAAATGGTTGAGTATTGTCGAGATGAACGTTTGGGTTGTTTTGGTCGATTCCCATCGATCAACGTCGAACTGGAAGTCGTGGTTGGGTTTGAAGGTAGAGGTGATGATGGGGTTCATCGGAAAAATGGTATGGTAATTTATCATTGACCGTGATAGTCGGAGATCATTGGAATAGGGTTTGTCACTGTGTTTTTATCGTTGATATTCGAATGGGTTTCTCGATTACGTGATGAAGTCGGGATCGATCGCGAGGTGATTGATGGGTGTTGGAAGGCTAGGCGACGCTACGGTGAAGTTGGCGTGGTGTTTCAACCAGGGGATCATCGGTGATGGTCGAGTTTTCTGGTGATGCTTCGTTCCAGATTGTGGGTTCAATGGTCGAAGTTGAATCTCAATTGAATCGAGAAGTTTGGGGTGGTCGATAGTGTTGCCGTGACTGAGGGTGACTTGCCGGAGGACTGAACGGAGATCGTCGTCGATCGGTGAAGGCGTGCACGTGCACGAGCACGTTTGCGTGCATTTGAAAGTGAGTTTGGGGAAGAAAGTTTTCGCTCGGGTTTTACTTCGGGAAATAATCGAGTTTTACTCGAAGTAGAAGAGAGTGGGTTTTTGTCTCGAGAGTTGCTTCGAGTTTCTAAACGTTTTACTCGAGTTTGATAGGAGCAGGTTTAAAGAATTGAACAGGAAATGTTTTAAGTTTTAAAACAAAAGAAACTTTGTTTTTGTAATGTTCTGAGTTTTAAAACAAAGGTAAAACAAGATTTTACCTATTAAACTAAATTGTTTTCTAGAAAATTGTTTTAACCGGCTTTAAATAATTTAAATAAATAAGTTTTTAAAAAGAATAGAAAAGTGGATTTTCAAAATGATCTTTGTATTAAAGTTTATTTAAATAACTTTGAAAGGTTTCAAAGATTTTAAAGGTTAAAATTAATGTCGTAATTGTTTAATTAAAATAAAGAGTTTATCTGAAGTAATTAAGATTTGATTTATTAAAGGAAATTAATATGTGAAATTAATAAGGATAATTCATTTATTGAAAATGATTTAAGAATAGATAATAATTTAATTAAGATAATGTTTTTCTTAATTAAGATCTTTAAGTATTAATAGTTAAGAAATTATTTAAATTAATTAAATAATTAGTTAATAATTAACTAAGTAATTAATTAGTGATTAATTAAAGATAAACACTTATAAATTAATGAAGTGTAATTACTTGATGAAGTAATTAAGGAATAATTACTGGATGTAATTAAATAAAGGTAAATTATTTAATAAAGTAATTAGAGGATAATTATTTTATAAAGGAATTAAATGAAAGTGATTAAGGGTTAATCATCCAGTGTTATTAATTAAAAAAATTTAGTTAATAAAGTTAATTAAAGGATTAAGATTAATTAATAAAGTTATTAATTAATTGTTAAGATAATTAATTATAAAGTAATTAATAAATGGAAGTAATTAAGGGAAGTTAATTACTGGATTATATTAATCAAAAGTAATTAATAATTATGGATTAATTAAGAATAATTACTTAATGTAATTAATAAAATAATTAAAGATGTAATTAAGGGTAATTAGTTTATAATTAATGATGTAATTAAGAGTTGATTAATTAAGATTAATTAATAAATTGTAAGTGATTATAGAATAACTAATTAATTATAATTAATTAAGGATTAAAGTAATTGATTATAATTAATTAATTAATGAAGTAATTATAGGTTAATTACTGTATTGGTTAAGAATAATTAATTTGTGAAATTAATTAAGGATAATTACTTAAATGTAATTAAAGTATAATTAATCAAGGTGATTAATTAAGTGGATAATTAGAGAAAGATTAATTAATTTATTTGTAATTAATTAATGATTATATAAGTAAGATTTATAATGAAGTAATTAATTTAATTAATTTTAAATTAATTTAGAGATGAAGTAATTAATTTAATTCACTTTAAATTAATTAAAGATAGAGATAGTTAATTTAATTCATTTTAAATTAATTATGTTGTGATTAAGTAAATCATTGCTTATGTATGAATGGATGACATTGATTTGTCTTGAATGGATGTAATCTCAGAAATGAGATAAGTAATGTTGTGTGGTATGAATGCTTGGTTGCATTATGATGGTAATATAGATTAACTATTGTGATGTTGATATGGATTACCTATTTTGTTATAAATCATTTGGTTATTGATAATGTGATTATCAATTGTGATTTGTGAATTATCTTCTGTATGAATATAGATAAGTTAAATTGTTTAAACCTTTAAACAACTTGGCCTTAAAAGATACGTTTTGGATTTCGATGAGACCGGGATCGGGTTTCCGTATACCGGGATTCCAGGTCTGGAGACCCGAATACCACATCGATCCAAATTAACGATAGGTCATGAATCTCAAGTGAAGATGAAGATTTAGAGTGCAAGGGTTATTGTCGTTAACTCTGAGGGTGATTCCAAAACGAGTGTAACGAGATAATGCCTTCGGTTTCGTTCGAACCCGGAACGAACTTGTATGGATTGAATGCTTTCAGCACATCGTCAGGCGGACGATGAGCATTCTAAGTGATATGTTCTGATTAAAGGTAATCGTAACCTCAAGCCTCATCAACCGGGAATGGCTAAAACAGGGGAGGTGCAGCAAGGCTTCGTGGGTAGCACCCACTGAGAGCAAGATAGATCCCTGTCTAGAGGTCCCTTTTCTTTTATTCGGCTTAGTGTGTGGTTGGTCGCGCCAACTACGGGATTGTCTTGTTCGGGATTATCCAGTAAGGGATGGTTCCGGCTTTGTGTTGCAGGGGAGCGGGCGTACTCCTCGGTACGGTGATCTAGGCCGCGTACTGTGACGGGCGGTACCCCAGTAGCCCTGCCATTGTATGGAATCCAAACTCCAATAAGTGCTGTACGAATTAGTTGTGCCCAACTATGTTGGAATGTGAGATGTAAGCATTTCAGCTATTTCTGTATTTTACTTGAAAACCCTAGACCCTATTATAATACAATCAGATTTCCTATCAAACGTTTTAGTTAGCGTAAGGTAAAAACTTACCCATGTTTATTTGTGGGGAGTCTTACGTGATACTTTTGTTTTCAAAAGTTTTCAAAATTAAGCAATCTAACCGTTTACTCACACCAGACCCATGTCTGACCCAAGTATTTATTTTCTGTTTTATTAAACTCTTGGGTACTCAATATTGTATTGAGTAGTCGAGGGATTCAGGTTAGCTTTGACGAATTCTGGAGGAGATTTGGAGCAGGTGGCTTCAGCGTGTAGATATATTATGGTGTTTCCGCTGTGTTTGTATTGAGTCTGTATCTCTGTGATGTTTGAGATGTATGATAGACAGGTGTTTATAACTGTCTAATATGAGATGTATAAGTTGTATAACTCTGATGTATATAATACTATGTAATATTTTATGTGATATATTATATTTCATTCGTTCCGTTGTGAGTATCTGATGTTGTTGTTCTTTCTTCTTTTCTTTCTTTTCTTCTTCTATCCCTTTCTTTCTTAATTCATGATACGTCTTTCTGATGGTAGAAAGTCGGGTCGTGGCAGTTGGTATTAGAGCAGTAGGTTGAGTGAATACCTAGGCTTTGAAGTGTTGTCTATCTTGAGAGCGCGTAATTGTTAGTTATATAAAAATGGTTTTATGTTGTGTTAATTGATCGGTTGAGTGGTATATGGATTCTGGTCAATACGAGTAGCTAACGTTATTGATAGGGATCTCTAAACACTTGAACCAGGCCAACGGACACAATATTGTTTTAAAGAGGTAGATGAAATAATTCTACCCAGAAATAATTTCTATATAAAAAGTATCATTTTAAATATATATATTTATGTATTTCTACCTATTTGTTGGGTTACCTGTTCGGGTTTTCCAATATAAGTTATAAAGGTAGATAAGGGGGTAGTGTGTGTAACACGACTATCAATGGTTGGAATTTGAGTGTTGAGATTGGAAGTATATCTGACGAGACTGTAGACCAAATACCGTCTCGAGTAAACTTTGTTGTGGTGTAAAGATTTCACCGATCTCTGAAGGAAACCAGTTATGGTTTAGAGTTTATCTTTGAAGTTGGATGAATAGAGTAGATCTATTGGATGAGCTGAAGAGAGTGATGATATTTTGGTAACCTCAGGAAGTAGTAGCGGTGTGATGAGACACGGTGGCTATGGACGTTTCTAAAGATGTTTCTTCTAGGAACAAGTTTGAAGAAGTGAGTCTGTTTCGGTGTTGTGGCTGAGTCCAGTGGGGTGTTTCTATTTGCTTTGAGGTCCGAGTTTCTCGAGGAGTTTCGGATAAGAAGTCTTTGGTTTGTGGCAGCAGTGCGGCTCGGAGTGTTCTGTGTGTTAGCAGGAAGTTTCTGGCTGAGTAGTTTTTCTGAAGTTGGAGTCCAGAAGCAGCTGAGTGAATCCATTTCTTCGATGAATTGGATAGTTAAGTATGAGCTGTTCTAATTTGTGAAGAGAGAACAGTATCTGTGGAAGTTAGGTCGAGTTGATCGCAAAAGAGACTTGCGATTGTTTGAGTGTTCTTTTGGGTTATTGGAGATTGAGATTCCGTATCGACTTGATTCGTGGAGTTACTGGTGGTCCAGCTTAATAGAAGGATGTCTCCGAGAGAAGAATTTAGTGAAGCTGCTAAGGATTCTTTGGAGAGGGATTGATCATACCAAATTTTCTGGAAGGAATTCTATTGGGATGTTTTTGACCAAGTGGAAGGGTTCACTAAGATTTTATAGATATGGTGAATTGTGGATGATCAAGTTTGCTCGAGTTTCTCCGATGGCATTCTCATATATTCCAGATCAGAGTTGTGCAGCGGAAGCAAGATAACAGCTATTCTAGAGTGGGAGCAACCAGGAGTTGTAATTTTCTTGGAGTAAAGGATTCCTATAGGAAATTCAAGTGTACCTCTAAGTATGAAGGATTTTTTAGGATTTGGAGGTAAGGTTGTCAAATGCAACTGTTTGGCTATTCCAGAAAGGAGAAGTAGTTCGTAGTGCTCTAATGATTATGGAGTAGAGTTGTATTCTGGATTTTGGTATATTTTTGGGAAACCATTTTGTTAAGTAGAATCCAGAAATTGGTTTAATATTGGTCTAGTCTGTTTCAAGAGGCATCAGCAAGAGTTAAGCTGATCAGGAAGGATGAAGTGACTCAGGATCGTCAAAAGAGTTAAATAGTTAAGAATGGATGGAATTTGGAATTTGAAGTTGAAATTTGGATATTGTTTAAGTTTTCTCCAATCAAAGGAGATATAAGATTTGGAAAAATTGGAGAGTAAGCTCCAGAAGTATTATGAGATTTTTCCTATGTTCCCAAGAGGATTAGTTCTTTGATCTATAGGATTAAATGGCCAGTTTGGATAACTGGAATTCATTTTATTTCACGTATCTCTGAGGGAATACGTGTTTGATCTGTCATTGGTTGTGGGATCAGCAGTTCAGAAGGATTTGGTAGTTGAGATGGTTTTGAGTTTAGTCTGATATTTTGTTCAGATTTGTAATCTAGATGAGAAGGAGTTCTAGATTATTGTAGATAGCTAGTAAAGATCCTGTAGAACGAGTATCCCGATATATATATATACTTGGGGAAACTCGAGAAAATTCTATCCAGAATTTTGAACTGGATAGTTAAATTTGTTTGATTAAATTGTTTGCTATGATTGTTAGAATATGATTGATATGTATGGTTGCTGTTTGAAATTAAAATTAAAATTTTGCTGGGTTATTAAATTATCTTTGCTTTTAAATTTCGGGGACGAAATTATTTTAAGGGGGGAGGAATGTGATATCCCGGAAATTTGGCAATATCAATTTAATAATCATTATTAATAATTAAATTGATTTGTTGTTTTTATTTTATAAAATTAACAAGTTTATTCATTTTAAAAGGTTAATAATATTTTAAATTGGCAAGTTTATTTCTTTTGAAAACTAATAACATTTTAATTTGGGAATATCTTTTCTAACAATTTTAAATTGGGAAGATTTATCTTTCTAAAACTTATATAAATGTTTATATTTATAATGTATATATATATATATATATTGGTATATATATTATGAATAGGGAATCTTTTAATTTAATAAAACTATGTTTTCAAATTATAATATATATGTATATATATATATTGTTATTTGAAGTTATGTATTAAAATTCAATATGATGATTATCAAAACTAATGTAAAAATATTTTCCATTTAGAATATATATATTTGTATATATTGAAATGGAAAGAATAGTGGATTTGAATTTAATAAAGTATTTTCAAACTTTAATATTTATATAATTTGTAATTTGGAAATTTGTAATTTGACTTAATACTTTAGAAATGATATTTGAGATTTAAATAACAAGAATAATTTCTTATTTATTTTAAACATATATTTTAAGTTTTATTTTGGCTAAGGTTTAAATTAAGAAGTTTATTTGTTTTCTCTTTTAAAATTCAATTGTTTTTAACATTCTTTCCTTTTTAAGATTCAAAATAGGTTTGTAAAAATATATATAGAGTTAAACCCAATTTCTCAAGTATTTATAAATATGTTATAAATATTTGATTAAAGCATAAATTATAAAAGGATAAATACATTTTTATATACATATAGATATTTTATAAATACATAAATGACTTAAGTAAATTAATTAAAACAAGAATTTACACTTGTTAGCATATTAGAGTGGTTTAGTGACATTTGTAAAGATGTAAGCCTATGTGTAAGCAAATTAACACTTAAAGAAGACAAGTGGCTATTTTCTTTGGTAATTAAAGTTTTAAAATTTTAAATATAGAAGAAAGATCTGCAATTTTCTTTCTTCAGCTCTAATTTATCTTCACTTCTTTCTCTACTAAAAATAAATTCAAAGCTAAAATCAAAAGAAAAAGAAACCTGGAAATCGAAATTCAAAGAAAAGATAAAACTGGAAATGCAAATCAGAGAAATGAAAATCTGGAAATGCAAACTTGAAGAAGAAATTGCAAGCTAAAAGAAGTACCTCAACTCTAGGAAATTCATAGCAGCTAAGCAAATTCAAAGATCAACATCTAGATTCAAATTCAACTAAAGAAAAGAAGTTCAAAACCAAATAACAAGCCAGGAAACAGAATATATTCTCTGTTCTCTGATATAAACTGGTGAGTAATCATATTTTTAAAAACAGTTGTGATTCTGAAATTCAACTTTAATATGTATGAAACTTTGGTTGCTTGTCTGAATACCTGAATTAAATGATGCATGCACGTATACAAGTATTTATTTCCTGTGAATAACTAGTATATGTATGAATATAGGCTCTGGTGTGTTTACAGAGTTTGATTTCTTTTTAAAATCTATACCTCATCAATTAATCTCTGTTAGTTTATGATTTGTAAATAGAAATTGTTTGAATCCATACAATATCTCTACTAAAAATCATTGGAGGAATTTATATTCAGAATTGACCTCGAATTTTATAATATACAGTGAAATTGGTAATTTGGGTCAAAACTGATTAATTCAATTTTAAGATTAAAGTGTATGGTTGGATTTGTGATGGGAAATCACGAATTTTAGCATGTAAATCACGATTTTTAGTTTTGAAATGGTTGAGTATTGTCGAGATGAACGTTTGGGTTGTTTTGGTCGATTCCCATCGATCAACGTCGAACTGGAAGTCGTGGTTGGGTTTGAAGGTAGAGGGGATGATGGGGTTCATCGGAAAAATGGTATGGTAATTTATCATTGACCGTGATAGTCAGAGATCATTGGAATAGGGTTTGTCACTGTGTTTTTATCGTTGATATTCGAATGGGTTTCTCGATTACGTGATGAAGTCGGGATCGATCGCGAGGTGATTGATGGGTGTTGGAAGGCTAGGCGACGCTACGGTGAAGTTGGCGTGGTGTTTCAACCAGGGGATCATCGGTGATGGTCGAGTTTTCTGGTGATGCTTCGTTCCAGATTGTGGGTTCAATGGTCGAAGTTGAATCTCGATTGAATCGAGAAGTTTGGGGTGGTCGATAGTGTTGCCGTGACTGAGGGTGACTTGCCGGAGGACTGAACGGAGATCGTCGTCGATCGGTGAAGGCGTGCACATGCACGAGCACGTTTGCGTGCATTTGAAAGTGAGTTTGGGGAAGAAAGTTTTCGCTCGGGTTTTACTTCGGGAAATAATCGAGTTTTACTCGAAGTAGAAGAGAGTGGGTTTTTGTCTCGAGAGTTGCTTCGAGTTTCTAAACGTTTTACTCGAGTTTGATAGGAGCAGGTTTAAAGAATTGAACAGGAAATGTTTTAAGTTTTAAAACAAAAGAAACTTTGTTTTTGTAATGTTCTGAGTTTTAAAACAAAGGTAAAACAAGATTTTACCTATTAAACTAAATTGTTTTCTAGAAAATTGTTTTAACCGGTTTTAAATAATTTAAATAAATAAGTTTTTAAAAAGAATAGAAAAGTGGATTTTCAAAATGATCTTTGTATTAAAGTTTATTTAAATAACTTTGAAAGGTTTCAAAGATTTTAAAGGTTAAAATTAATGTCGTAATTGTTTAATTAAAATAAAGAGTTTATCTGAAGTAATTAAGATTTGATTTATTAAAGGAAATTAATATGTGAAATTAATAAGGATAATTCATTTATTGAAAATGATTTAAGAATAGATTATAATTTAATTAAGATAATGTTTTTCTTAATTAAGATCTTTAAGTATTAATAGTTAAGAAATTATTTAAATTAATTAAATAATTAGTTAAATAATTAACTAAGTAATTAATTAGTGATTAATTAAAGATAAACACTTATAAATTAATGAAGTGTAATTACTTGATGAAGTAATTAAGGAATAATTACTGGATGTAATTAAATAAAGGTAAATTATTTAATAAAGTAATTAGAGGATAATTATTTTATAAAGGAATTAAATGAAAGTGATTAAGGGTTAATCATCCAGTGTTATTAATTAAAAAAATTTAGTTAATAAAGTTAATTAAAGGATTAAGATTAATTAATAAAGTTATTAATTAATTGTTAAGATAATTAATTATAAAGTAATTAATAAATGGAAGTAATTAAGGGAAGTTAATTACTGGATTATATTAATCAAAAGTAATTAATAATTATGGATTAATTAAGAATAATTACTTAATGTAATTAATAAAATAATTAAAGATGTAATTAAGGGTAATTAGTTTATAATTAATGATGTAATTAAGAGTTGATTAATTAAGATTAATTAATAAATTGTAAGTGATTATAGAATAACTAATTAATTATAATTAATTAAGGATTAAAGTAATTGATTATAATTAATTAATTAATGAAGTAATTAAAGGTTAATTACTGTATTGGTTAAGAATAATTAATTTGTGAAATTAATTAAGGATAATTACTTAAATGTAATTAAAGTATAATTAATCAAGGTGATTAATTAAGTGGATAATTAGAGAAAGATTAATTAATTTATTTGTAATTAATTAATGATTATATAAGTAAGATTTATAATGAAGTAATTAATTTAATTAATTTTAAATTAATTTAGAGATGAAGTAATTAATTTAATTCACTTTAAATTAATTAAAGATAGAGATAGTTAATTTAATTCATTTTAAATTAATTATGTTGTGATTAAGTAAATCATTGCTTATGTATGAATGGATGACATTGATTTGTCTTGAATGGATGTAATCTCAGAAATGAGATAAGTAATGTTGTGTGGTATGAATGCTTGGTTGCATTATGATGGTAATATAGATTAACTATTGTGATGTTGATATGGATTACCTATTTTGTTATAAATCATTTGGTTATTGATAATGTGATTATCAATTGTGATTTGTGAATTATCTTCTGTATGAATATAGATAAGTTAAATTGTTTAAACCTTTAAACAACTTGGCCTTAGAAGATACGTTTTGGATTTCGATGAGACCGGGATCGGGTTTCCGTATACCGGGATTCCAGGTCTGGAGACCCGAATACCACATCGATCCAAATTAACGATAGGTCGTGAATCTCAAGTGAAGATGAAGATTTAGAGTGCAAGGGTTATTGTCGTTAACTCTGAGGGTGATTCCAAAACGAGTGTAACGAGATAATGCCTTCGGTTTCGTTCGAACCCGGAACGAACTTGTATGGATTGAATGCTTTCAGCACATCGTCAGGCGGACGATGAGCATTCTAAGTGATATGTTCTGATTAAAGGTAATCGTAACCTCAAGCCTCATCAACCGGGAATGGCTAAAACAGGGGAGGTGCAGCAAGGCTTCGTGGGTAGCACCC
The DNA here is from genome assembly GCA_030737815.1 of Allium fistulosum. Lineage (NCBI taxonomy): Eukaryota > Viridiplantae > Streptophyta > Magnoliopsida > Asparagales > Amaryllidaceae > Allium > Allium fistulosum. The sequence goes on along the minus strand of CM060904.1, from coordinate 167,655,019 downwards.
ACTGAGAGCAAGATAGATCCCTGTCTAGAGGTCCCTTTTCTTTTATTCGGCTTAGTGTGTGGTTGGTCGCGCCAACTACGGGATTGTCTTGTTCGGGATTATCCAGTAAGGGATGGTTCCGGCTTTGTGTTGCAGGGGAGCGGGCGTACTCCTCGGTACGGTGATCTAGGCCGCGTACTGTGACGGGCGGTACCCCAGTAGCCCTGCCATTGTATGGAATCCAAACTCCAATAAGTGCCGTACGAATTAGTTGTGCCCAACTATGTTGGAATGTGAGATGTAAGCATTTCAGCTATTTCTGTATTTTACTTGAAAACCCTAGACCCTATTATAATACAATCAGATTTCCTATCAAACGTTTTAGTTAGCGTAAGGTAAAAACTTACCCATGTTTATTTGTGGGGAGTCTTACGTGATACTTTTGTTTTCAAAAGTTTTCAAAATTAAGCAATCTAACCGTTTACTCACACCAGACCCATGTCTGACCCAAGTGTTTATTTTCTGTTTTATTAAACTCTTGGTTACTCAATATTGTATTGAGTAGTCGAGGGATTCAGGTTAGCTTTGACGAATTCTGGAGGAGATTTGGAGCAGGTGGCTTCAGCGTGTAGATATATTATGGTGTTTCCGCTGTGTTTGTATTGAGTCTGTATCTCTGTGATGTTTGAGATGTATGATAGACATGTGTTTATAACTGTCTAATATGAGATGTATAAGTTGTATAACTCTGATGTATATAATACTATGTAATATTTTATGTGATATATTATATTTCATTCGTTCCGTTGTGAGTCTCTGATGTTGTTGTTCTTTCTTCTTTTCTTTCTTTTCTTCTTCTATCCCTTTCTTTCTTAATTCATGATACGTCTTTCTGATGGTAGAAAGTCGGGTCGTGACACTTGAGAAGGCTATACTTGGTTTTTTGGAAAAGATTTGGAACAAGCTTCTCATGCTCATGTCCTTCCTCACCTAATGACTCGAAACTAGAGAGCTAGACACATCTAATGGGTTGGTAAGCTTTTTCTTTGAATGGCTTGCTGCTAGTCCTTTCTTTGTTGCATATTTTGATGTACTTGTATTTTGTTGTTTTGTCGTGTTGCTAGTTGAACTTATGACTAGTTATTTGCATCTTATGTTGGTATTATCGTCATTGGTGTCAAATGTTTGTGGTTTGTATTTATCGTTTAACTTGTGATGTATGTCTCAAACTACTAAGTTAGTTTTATGTTGTTTGTATCAAATTCATGTACTGTGAAATGAACTCATGTTATGTTGTTGTTGTTAACGTTGACGTTCGTCTATTTTGTCAAAAATGAATCTATTTATTTACTTGCTTGCTTAACATTGTAATTCATCAATATCCCCTATAATCCTCATATACTGTAATCTTTGTTGTATTCTCGCCTTTTTTGTCGATGCCAAAGGGGGAGAGAATAGTGATAGGGGAGCATATATTAAGGGGAGAAATACATATGTTTTTAACCAATAGTTCATATAGTTGTCATCATCAAAAAGGGAGAGATTGTTAGAAATCCAATTTCATGTTTTAATGATGACAACTATATCTTTGCATATATCTAGTATACAGAATTGTGCATGTATAACGAGCCATTGAATCAAAGAATCAAGGAGAAAGCAAGAAGGATCGTGTACATTTCCAAAGCTACAAAATTATGGTTCATTAAGTTGAATGTATGTATTTGGTCGTAGACACACTTGTAAAATCTCCTTGGTAGTTCATATGCACACATACGCACATTTGCATACAAACACTTTTGATTACCAAGAGTTTAAACAAGTTTTAAAAAGCAAAAAATATTATAAAAAATAGGTCTTACACTGTTCGTTCGAGTGAACACTATTATCAATCGACTGAGGGCAGTCGATTGAGAATAGTATTCACTCGAACGAACTTACTATTTTTTTATAAAATCAAAATTTTAAAATTGCTGCGAAATTCAAAGTTCTTATTCGGTAGACTGGCTTTTTATACTCAGTTGACTGATCACTACATAGTGATAGGTGTGATTATTCTACTTACTAGTATTACTCAGTTTAGGCTGCATTAGTGAATATACATTATAAGCCATATCATATACGATCTGAGTTCATTTTCATCTTTTATATTTCGCCAAACCCTAAGTCGAAATACAGAAGTCTTTCGACTTCACTAGTAGGTGTTAGGATTCACCCAGTTTGCTCAACAAGTCATAACGGCCGATGGATAATTCCTTATCAGTTGTATCATTTACAACTTCTAACCCTTTGGTACCCTGTATTAATTTCGCTTTGACCTTAAGTCTGCTTAACAAATCGAAATGAAATTATTCAGTCATCGTACCTACCACATTGCGATGGCCAAAGTACAGTATATGTACCGAGTCTGCTCGATAAATACACATAGTTATCTTACCTTGTCTATTCAATATATTAATAATACTACACAAAACATCCCCAGCTTGAGTTTGTCCAACAACTAAGGAGTATGCGAGTAATTTATTAATATATATATATATGGTAGAGGACACATTATATTAAAGATTCATAATCTTTAATATTTAATATTGAGTGATATCGACTTACCAAATCATATAATTCTTATGAATTACTCTCATAATTTAAGTGTCGGACAAATCGGAAATCATGGTATATGTACAATAAGTATGTATTTATCTCTTGAGTCTGTTTAGGGTTTCTTTAATGTTCCATCTTTAGTTTATAAATTCATATTATATAAATTTTATAATTATATAACTTTTATATCTCATACTACTTATATAATAGTTTTATACATAATATTATGTTAATTAAATCTTATTTAATTAATTTTTAATTAATTAACATTTTAGTTAATTTTATATTATTTTAATATAACATCTATAGTAAATATTTATTACACACTATAACCATTATAGTATTACACATATATCTTATATATGTGTATATTCATTTAATTAATTAGCCCTTAATAAATTAACATTTAGTTAATTTATTTAACTAAATAATTTTAATTAATACCAAAATTCAATTCATATACATACATGTATACTTATGTTATTTTAAACATTTTAAAACAACATAATATATATCATAATATATAATACATGTATATATTTATTAATTAATTAACCTATATAATTAATTTATTTTATTAATCTTATTAATAAATTTTGAAATTTTGAAATTAATATTTCTTTTCAAACATTTTGAGAATATTTAATTATATTATAACTTTTATAATATTTGTATACCTTATTTCATATTTGACTTATAAATTTAAAATCTTATATTTTAATTTTTAAACAATTTTGAAAATTAGCCCTAACATGACTAATAGTTAGCACTAACGTGATTAATTTAGACTGCATAGGCTATTGGGCTCTAATGCTATTGTTAGAACTGGGTCAGCCTGTAGCGGAGGTTATGGATGAATTTAAAAAAAATCCTTATTGGACTATATTAGGCCTGTGAAGTATAATTTATTTAGAACATTTCTAAATTTTATTTAAACAAAATATCTTATTTTACTTAAATTTATAAATTATATACAATCTTATTTTATTTATATTCTATACATATAAATGTACACATATGTATCATATACATATATGTATGTGTGTGCATGTGTAACATGATAACTCGCACAAGGTAAAACATGCTCGTATATAGATGTTGAGATTTACATCGCAACGGACAATTTAGCTCATCCGATATGTATCGTGTATTGTCCAAATATATGTATGTATATAAACTTGTTATTTATATGAATATAAAAAATAAATAAATAAATATATATATAAACGTATGAGTAAATTTTATAAGGATGAAAATATATAAACAAATATATATAACTTATATATACATATATAAAATATTAATATTATATATATATATAATCATGAATTATTGTAATAAATTTTAAAATGATACACACACAGAGATACACACACAAATACATATACACACATAATATATATAAGTTTTTTTTAAATTATGAACTAATATATATATATATATGAATGTATGTATTACAATGATAAAATAATTTTTGTTCTAATATATATATATATATATATATATTCATAAACATATATATAATATCTATATATACATATATATACATATTAATAAAAAAATATTATTTTTATTTCATACACTTCCAGCTCGTATGCATAGCAAAACAAAATTTAGTTATATTAATATATATATAAATTGATTAATTAGTTGAAAGACAATAAAATATTAATAAAAATATTTTGAAACCTATTATTCAAATTTTAAATTTTTATAAAATCTAGCATGATATTTTGAGAATTTAATAAGAATTTTATAATTTTTCTCAGTTAAAATTTGTTTTTTAATATTCAATTATTTTCGGCCATATATTATAATGATTTTTTGAAAATATAAAAAATGATTTTTAAATTCTCAAATTTTGGCCGAGAGATTATTTCAAGATAAAATAATTTTATAAAATTTCCAAGTTAATTTTTGAAACATAATTTATTTTATATAAATTATTTAAATAGTTTAACATAATATTAAATAATAGTTCATAATTATATAAAAGTAATTTTCCATTACTGAAAATTATAATTATTGTAAATATACATGTATAAAATATATGTTCAATTATTAACATGAAATGATGGTATAACTAAATTCAAATCATATAATTATAATTAAATAACATATTAATATGTGTATATATTAATTAATAAATAATTATTATTATAAATAAATTATTCAGCCAGGAATATCTAAACTATATGTAAAAGAAATTTAATGAATACATACATATAACTAATTTATTATGTGACAACATCAATACCTATAAGAATCGTCACCTAACTAATAATATAATAATAATATATTTGTATAATTTAATATTTTGAGATTATAAACAATATAATAAAGTCAAAATATACCTAAAACTAATGCCTTGAAGCACACCTTGTAACGATAAACTCTCTCTCCTTTGAAAGCTTTTCGATTTTGCAAACTGCTAATCTTTGAACCATAGACCTTTGACTATCAAATAGTACTTGTTTTGAATTGATTTGAGTTGTATTTGCTTGAGCTCCTATGGGATGAAATTAGCCAGCAATGGAGAGGATAGTGGCAGCCAAAAGTTCTAGTCAAGTTAGAGTTTGGGTCTTTAAATAGTGGATGAGAGAGAGAAAACTATGGATCTTATCTCATACCAGCTCTCTCTAAATCTAAGCCATCCATCTAAAGCTCCTCTAATCCATTTTAGCCGCAGCTTATAGACTTTATTACCATTGAAATTATCATCTTATCATTATGAGCTAATATCCCATTTATGCCTAAATAAATATTATTGATTAAAACTAATTTAATTGTTGATCGATATCGCATATCGACTGACATATTTATAACTATTATAAATATATACAATAATATTTATTCCTCAAATCATTTTCAGAATTGTATAATTAATATTTCATAAATATTAATTAATTTAATTAATTAATTTATAATAATTATAAGCTAATTAACTCGTTTGGTCTATAGAGAATTCATTATTTCGGTTGTGTGACTCGTCAGGTGTAAATTTAGTAAACAATTAACATTGAACTATTCGAATGTTAATGTTCACACGTCACTTAGCAGGTGGTATGACATTTTGGCCAAATTTATCGCTTACTTAGTTTTTGTAGAATCCAATTTCACTTTATTAAGTGTTATCCGGTTATGACATTTATTTACACCAATTCTCTTCGTCAAAACTCTATCAGTTTAGATTTATAAAATTTGGTAATGGTCAAATTTCCAAAATCATTCATATTCAACTCTATAGCCTAAACACAAATTCATTGGTTCAATAATAACAATTATTATTAACCAAACTGCTCTGGCCAGAGACTTTGACTTTGAGTTGACTTAACTTGACCGTGATACTAATCCTATATAACTTAGGAGACGAATCCTCTCTTGAATAGTGCTTCACTTCCACTACTTTCACTCGACCCAACTATTGTCACTCGATGGACGTCGTGTCATGATTCGACTATAATTAAAGCGGAGCTTACATATTGAAGATCCATAGTATTCTCAAGTGGAGAGAACTATGTAAATTAGTCATATTGATATTTTCTGATTGACCTTAGTTAAATTAACCAATAAAAAACTATCGAATGATTCATTCCATGGTTATCTAATAACTATCAGTACATAATCATTTGGTGCTCCAGCAACCATAAGTAATACACTGTCCAACATTTGAAGAGCGCTACACACTCTAATCTCAACGGATATATCGATATTCAGTCTCGATACATCTTGACTAAATATTTAAAATAGTATATTTATTTTCGGTGTGATAAATTACTCACGGTTAAAACACTTTATAACTACTATCACAAAACATATTGTTTATGGATTTTCTGTTAGGTCTACTTTTAACTAAATTAATTGATTAATATAACATATTATATCAAGTGTATAATAGAAAGAAAACACATTTATTTCAAATAAGATTGATCAACGAGTTATATATATATATATAACAAATTACATAATTTTCCCTAAGGCATACTCCTAACTCTATCATATGTAAAGTAATTTTTGATGTATATTAGTTTGTTATATTTTTTGTTATATGTTAGGAGATTATCGATGTATGAATAGAATCAGCCAAGTGTTTTTAATATTCAAACGTTATGCAATATTTTAAAAGTGAACGAAAACATTTACTACTTAATAAAACATAAAATAAAATTTAATAAATTACATATTATTATAAATTAGTTTTATTTTCATTACAATAGGTTGTCAATGAGTATCCAAAGAATCTGAATCCTTCCATATCCATATCTAAAAAATGAAAAAAAAATCTGAAATTTGAAAAACGAATGCAATTGTAGTAGTACCCGCATCCGAAAAATATCCTTTTGACTTTTATTACGATCATAGTTAAAATTATGCACATCTTACTGTATAAAATGATTGATTTTCATTGCTTTAACCTGGTGATAATTCATATTAAGCATATATAGAAGAATATTTTCTATCAAAAATTGATTATCATCATCATATTTTATATTTATTGTATTCATGTTAACATTATTAACGAAAATTATTTATGCTATATCAAAAAACTTCATTTATTTTTTTACCTTGTTTTGACCTTATTAATTACCAGCGGAGTGAATAAATATTAAATTTTCATCCGTATTTGCGGATATGGATATCCGAAAATGATTTCGGATGTTGATACGGATATGACACTATCCGCATCCGAAACTGCTTCGGATATTAAATATTCAGATATTAAATATTCAGTTTCAGCATAGTTCATGGGAATCTAACTCCAGATAACCGACAGTAGTCACTAGGCATGGAGGAAAAAAATGCTTACTTTCTGTGTATAGCCTGATCTGTGATTCCAAGATACTGGCAACCATAACTACAATGGATACATTCTCTACAAACCATATTATAATTCAGCATATTTAGTACTTCTGCTGACTTCAGTTCAGCCTATTCAGGATAAGTTTCTAAAGGGATAAACATAAAAGGCTTACCCCTTAAAACAGTTTACAGTGGAGAATTTAATCGACAGCAGCATTAAACTTGCGAAAAAATAACATGAAAGGATAGTTACATAAAGGCACACCACAACATTGTATAAAACTATAACCATGCTACATTCAAACCAAGACAAAAATTACATATCTGGTTCTAAAACTACAAGTGAAGAAACAACAAACGGTCCTAATTCTTGAAATGAGAATCAGAGCAGTCAGTTATGAGTTACCCCACCCTCCAAGTTCTTCTTGGTTCTCCTCTACCTGACCATAATTTTATATATAGCAATTCAAACATTAGCATATATGAAAATATGACATAGTACATGAATTGGAACATGTAAAGATTGATGACAATATACTAACCTTTGGGGTAAAAGTTACCCCAACTATAATCTCCCCACAGTAAGTGTTATCAGGAAGAGCCACCCTGTGCTTGCAAACTCTTAAGTCTCCTACTCCTTTCTCAAATCCTAGTTCTATTATATCTGCTACGTTGATCCTGCATTTATTGTAACATTGTGGTTAGCCTGTTAACCTATTGCTAGAAATGATAGCATATTCTAGGCAGTTACACACGTGGCTTGGCCGATAAAATCATCCGCAGTGAAAGTGTCTTTGTCCATGATTCTCAGAATGAGTTTATGCTCATTCCTTGATCCTTCCACATAATGCACCAAAAATGTCAATGTCTCGTTCCATGTCAGGTTTGTGCCTTGTTCTGCATCTTCAATATTTTAAAAACAGGAAATTATTGTCAAGGACAAAATTTCTCAGCTTTTTACCCTCAAGGACAAACCTTCAATATTTTATCCTGAAGGACAACTTTCTGTAGGTATCAGTTTTCAGTTATTGATAACAGTTTTTAGGTATCAGTTTGTAGTTATCGGTAGCAGTTTTTAGGTATCAGTTTTTAGCTCGGTAGCAGTTTTGTTGTCCTTATGAATAATTTTGAAAAATGTTTGTCCTTATGAATAATTTTTAGAAGAATGTTTGTCCTTGTGGTAAAAATATTGAGGCTGTGTCCTTGAACCAAAAAATATACAAATCTTTGTCCTTTAAATTAATTCCCCCATTTTAAAATCAGATCAATTACCGTATAAGTAATACTCCAGGATTTCAGCAGAATTAAACAACATCAGAATTGGTTAATATGATACTGCCAAAGAATTTGAATTTTCTAAGCATAAAATCATTTTATATTTAGAAGATGACAGGTTTTATTCACAGAACAATATAACTTTATTTTGTTCCAAATGGCAACAAGCCTGCAGTAGTACAAAAGAAATTGATATTTCGAAATTCATTCCATGTACGGTTATATACTTCCATTATTCCAATTCTGGACCAAATTTGTTCCGCATCTTCAAATTAATTAGAAGGTATTAAACTGTAGAAGCAATATCTTACCTCTTGCAACGCTGCTTTTGCGTTCCTGATTCCTGTACTGAACCAAAACGTATGGGTCGATCTTCCCTGAATACCCAATTAAAATAGATTCTTAATTTCGCTGAATTTCCAAAGGAAGAACAAAAATGAATGAAGAAGAAGATGTTGTTTCTGTACCCAATACATCGGCATCAGCAAGTCCTTTTGCATCAACCAATTTCACTTCCAATATTCCTCTCTGTTTGCGTCAAAAATGGTCACAAACCCCGAATGTTGTGAAAGCACCAGTGTATGAATACAAATCAACAATATTCAAACACAAATCTCAGATCTAAACAAGCAACAAACAGCAATCCAGAAATAATGAACAAAGAACACGAGATTTATAGTGGTTCGGCTATCTCCGGCCTACGTCCACTCCAAAGTTTTTATCTTTTATTGATCGATGCTTGGAGATTACAACTTCCTATCGCGTAGTACAACAGATTTTATGATTATAATCTGAATCTAAGGCAGCAATGGTGATCTGGAGTAAATCTGGCAGAGTCTGGGCGCTCCTTAGCTCTCAAAATTGTCCGACCCCCTTTCTGAATGACCAGGGGCTCTATTTATAGGTGTAGGAGGCTGATATTTCGCCTAAAATGAGGAGAGACCAGTTCTGGTACGTCAGGGGGCCCACATGCCCGCTTTCTGGAAATCCGGGCCCACTTTGGGATTGATTCGAAGCTACGTTCGAATCGATCGAGAAATTGTCCGATTGACTTGAAATTTGGGGTGAGCATTCTTCAACACGTGCTCAAGCTACTGTGAAAATTTCATACCATTTGGACTTGTAGATCTCAAGATATGGTCGATTCAAGTTGTGGTTTTTCGTGTCCTGCTGCCGTTCGAATCGATCCACTCGATTCGATTGCTATTCGAATCGATGCTCTTGAGTCGACTCGATTGAGTTGATTTCTCTTCCACGCGTGTGCTTCGAGTCATACATTGCATCCCTTCGGGTTCTAGCTACGTTGCTTGGTAGACTCGTATCCTTCGAATCGATCAGACCAACGTTCATTCGAATCGATCAGGGCAAGTCACTACCGATCGATTCGAATGAGTCTCACTAGGGTGGATTCGAATCAAGGCCTGAGGGGATGGATTCGAATAAACCATTGCATTCTTGCCTAACAACCTGGGTGTGTTGCCATCGAGTCGAACCAGTGCCGATCGATACGAATCATATCGATTCGAATTGTTTCCTTCATGATGGATTCGAATACTATCGATTCGAACCATTATCCACATTCCATAATCCATCTCTAACTCCATCATACGAACTCTGATTGTCCTGAAATTTGAAACATAGCCTCTCCTAACCCTTGCCATCATCTCCAACCAATTTCGTCCCGATCGGAGTTCAACCAAATTTTGACGACGTCGATTGCAGCCTTGATTCCAATCGATCTCCAATCCAGATATCCGTCATTCCTTGCCAATTTGTTGATATTCCGACTTTGACCAAAAGGTGGGATAACATTTGCCCCCCAAAATATGCCTTATGATAATAAGGCGTGTTTTGTATAGTTCCGAATCCAATATCCAAAGTCCATAGCCACATCATCCAAGTGCATCATCCTTGACTGCTCGGAGTCGATGTCCAAACCCAATAACCAAAGCCTTAGCCAAATCCATGTCCGTTTGAACCCGACGACCGAATCCTAATCCATCCTTATCCAATAGCCAATAACCGAATCCAGGACCTCTCCGGGTCGATATCCAAATCCATAACCTCTCTGGGCTCTTGCCAAGCGCAATCCATACCTGACGACTGTGGTCCAGTGTCCCTGGACGCTAAGCTAACCTCTCCGGGTTCTTGCCAAGCATAATCCATACCTGACGACCGTGGCCCAGTGTCCCTGAGCGTAAGTAATGCCGTGGCTTAAGTCCTAAGCCGAATCCTGGTCACTCCGGACCCTTGTCGAGCATAGTCCATACTCAACGACCTGAAACAATAATCGATAATAGGGGGCCTAAATCCTAGGCCGAATCCTGGCCACTCCGGACCCTTGCCGAGCATAGTCCATACTCGACCACCTGAATGAGTTAATTTACCGCGTTTCGGGCAAAATGACTCATCCCTTGCCAGGCGTAATCCACACCCGACGACCGTTTATCAAAAACCAAAAAGGATCCAATCAAAATCCAATCAGAAATCCAATCCAAAATCTAAATCAAATCGGAAAACCGGAAATCCATATCAAAAATCGAAATCATCATCCAAAATGGAGAACAATCATCCGAATGAATGCTGAAACCAGAAAAACAAGCAAAATCAAGAGTTCAATCCAAACTCCAAAAACCAAATCAGAAAACCAAGTATCCAATCCAAAAACAAAAGACAGATTTCGCAAAACATGGCTTTGCGGTTTATCATCACTCAGAGCATGCCTAGGGGCTATCTCCGTCCCCATACATGTGTAAATGACTCGGTTGCTCGCCAATGGTTTGTTACTTATTTCATATTATCCTGATCAATTGATGACCAATCGACCATTATTCCTGTGCCTCATATCCTCATGGTTTGAGGTAGACGGTGGTTGCTCCTGATCCACTGCTGCATTCCGAGCCCCAACATACTGCCTCAGCTGTCCATTCCTCACATGCTCCTCAATTATGTCCTTTAGGTGCCTGCAGCTATTGGTATCATGCCCGTCCAAATCGTGGAAGAGACAATGCTTTCCTGATGCCCTCTCCCGCTCGGATGGTTCTCTCCTAGCCGGCCTCCGGTATGGAAGGCGATTCCGAGTTTCCATGTATATCCGCTCTAGTGTCTCATTTAACTCTGTGTATGTTTGAAAACCTTGGATCCTTCCATCGCTTCCTAGCTTTTTCAGAGTTTTCGTCCAGCTTCCTTTTTCCTTTATCTTTATCCGAGCTTTCGTCGGATGGTCCTCCACCCCCGGTCACATTCACCTCCTTTAACTTTAAATCCATACATGCGTCTTCTTGCCGAAGAAATCTTTCAGCTTCGTGAAAGAATTCCCCGAGATCCAGTGGTGGGTCTCGTACTAAAGATACCTTAAAATCTGAATCCTCTCTGACTCCCGACACTGCCGCCATCAAAACCATCGATGGATCCGGCCGATCCACCGAAGAAACTGCCGCATTGAATCGAGTTAGAAAAGCCCTAAGTGATTCATCTGTTCTTTGCTTTACCGATGTTAACGTCATCACGTTCTTAGGTCTTTTGATGTGAACCCGAAACTGTCCCAAAAACCTGTCCACCAATTCCCTCCAACTCCTAATAGATCCTTCCTCCAGCTGCCTAAACCACATTGCCGCTAGGTCTGTCAAGTATAACGGGAAACATCTGGCCATCACTTCCTCCGATGCCCCCAGCACTTCCATGTGTCTAGTGTATCTCATCAAGTGATCAGTCGGGTCAGCCTTTCCATTATACACTTCCACGCTAGGTAGCTTGAACTTAGGTGGATTCTGAGCTATCCTGATTTCCCGAGCGAACGGACTCCTGTTCACTCCTTCCAAGTCTCTATTGGTCGAACCTCCACGCATAGTCTTCCTAATGATTTCCATCAATCCAGCGTTGCCTATTAGGGACTACCCCCCATGCTCCCGAGGGAACTCCGGCACATATTCTTCATGTTGCTCATTGGCCGCAACGTTGGCTCTAGCCTGTTGAACCCCTTCCAAAGGTCCTTCCGCGTTGGATCCTGCGGGCCTGCCCCCAAGCCCTTGTTGATTGCCTTCCGGTTCTGTATTCCGTCCTACATTAGGTTCCGCAACCCTAGTTCCTTGTTCCACATTTGCAGTCGCTGTAGTTGGTCCAATGTTCTGTGTTCCTGCAGCTCTCATCTGCTCGAAGAAAGTCTGCATCATATCCTGTTGACTCTTCAGCAACCTCTCGTGTAATGAATTCGCCATAGCTTCCATCTCGTCTCTGGTAATGTAAATCGAAGCTTGTCCTTCTCCAGCTCCGGAGGATGCCTCTTGACTTCCTCCTTGTTGGCTTCTCTCGGCTCTTTGTCTTCTACTTGTTTGTCGAGTCATTGTCTTTCAAATCTAAACTTTGAATTTGGTGTAGCGGGTGCTAGTTCTTCTCAGTGAAAGCACCAAAGTGTTTGCGCCAAAAATGGTCACAAACCCCGAATGTTGTGAAAGCACCAGTGTATGAATACAAATCAACAATATTCAAACACAAATCTCAGATCTAAACAAGCAACAAACAGCAATCCAGAAATAATGAACAAAGAACACGAGATTTATAGTGGTTCGGCTATCTCCGGCCTACGTCCACTCCAAAGTTTTTATCTTTTATTGATCGATGCTTGGAGATTACAACTTCCTATCGCGTAGTACAATAGATTTTATGATTATAATCTGAATCTAAGGCAGCAATGGTGATCTGGAGTAAATCTGGCAGAGTCTGGGCGCTCCTTAGCTCTCAAAATTGTCCGACCCCCTTTCTGAATGACCAGGGGCTCTATTTATAGGTGTAGGAGGCTGATATTTCGCCTAAAATGAGGAGAGACCAGTTCTGGTACGTCAGGGGGCCCACATGCCCGCTTTCTGGAAATCCGGGCCCACTTTGGGATTGATTCGAAGCTACGTTCGAATCGATCGAGAAATTGTCCGATTGACTTGAAATTTGGGGTGAGCATTCTTCAACACGTGCTCAAGCTACTGTGAAAATTTCATACCATTTGGACTTGTAGATCTCAAGATATGGTCGATTCAAGTTGTGGTTTTTCGTGTCCTGCTGCCGTTCGAATCGATCCACTCGATTCGATTGCTATTCGAATCGATGCTCTTGAGTCGACTCGATTGAGTTGATTTCTCTTCCACGCGTGTGCTTCGAGTCATACATTGCATCCCTTCGGGTTCTAGCTACGTTGCTTGGTAGACTCGTATCCTTCGAATCGATCAGACCAACGTTCATTCGAATCGATCAGGGCAAGTCACTACCAATCGATTCGAATGAGTCTCACTAGGGTGGATTCGAATCAAGGCCTGAGGGGATGGATTCGAATAAACCATTGCATGCTTGCCTAACAACCTGGGTGTGTTGCCATCGAGTCGAACCAGTGCCGATCGATACGAATCATATCGATTCGAATTGTTTCCTTCATGATGGATTCGAATACTATCGATTCGAACCATTATCCACATTCCATAATCCATCTCTAACTCCATCATACGAACTCTGATTGTCCTGAAATTTGAAACATAGCCTCTCCTAACCCTTGCCATCATCTCCAACCAATTTCGTCCCGATCGGAGTTCAACCAAATTTTGACGACGTCGATTGCAGCCTTGATTCCAATCGATCTCCAATCCAGATATCCGTCATTCCTTGCCAATTTGTTGATATTCCGACTTTGACCAAAAGGTGGGATAACACTCTCCCCATTTTTTTCTACTTTTTATTTTTATTTTGTTATTTTGTTATTTTTTATTTTTACTTTGAACTCTGTTTGTTTGAATGGAAAAAACGCAAAAAATATGTGAGAATACAAAGGGGGAGAAAAAAAGTCTGGTAGAAAGCAAAGATCGCCAGTAAAATGACGTTGTAACGTACTAGGAAAATTCTAAAGAGGCTTCCGCTTTGTATTTGAATCAGTCAGAGTTGGTTCAATAACGCCTTACATGTTTAAAGCTTATAAAACATGAGGACATACTAAGAAAGCTGTCTAATCAATTCTTACAAGTATACAACATCTGAAGGGAAAATATTGTAAAAAAACTATTGTAAACATAAAAAACATTAGTTGAGTAAAATTTAGGTGGAAACTTACCTTCTCTAAAAATTCTCCTTCCATTCTCGACACAAATTTAGATACACCACAAGATTTTTCATCTTATATCAGATCTTCATCTAAGGGGATTTTACATCGATGAAAATGGTTTTCAATTAGTGCAAAACCAAAAAAATGCAACTTCCATCTGTATGAAGTCCGTGTAGGAGGAGCCGTTGGAATTTCTAAACAGGATCAAGGGGCATGTTGATAAAATTAAAGAATCCCAGGACTCCAAAATGATGCAACCACAAATAAAGACACGGTAATCAATATCAAAGAATCAATCGCCTCCTCATTGAACAAGATCCAAGGGATGAAATCTTGGAAGGAGATGGTTGCCAAAGATCAAAAAGATAAAAAAAAACTGAAGAGTTCACACTACAAGGTACAACATCCTTTCTGATGGCATATAATCGGCGGTGGCCGTCGGTAGCCGATGATGGCCGTTGGAAAAAGCCGTCAGAAAGAAGGTCATCACCAAACAGTGTTTCCAACGGCTTTCCGACGGCTCCCGATGGCATTACCGACGATTTTCCAAAGGCCGCCGTGTACACGTGGTTAGCCACGGTTTAATCACACTTGTGTCGACAACCGTCAGAAGCCGTTGGTAGTTAGTCGTCAGAAACCGTTGGGAGCCGTTAGTTATTGTTTACCAATTAGCCGTCAGAAGCCGTTGGTTATTATTGTTTACCAATAAGCCGTCGGAAGCCGTCGATAACTGTTGGAAAACTGAGCTGTTTTTTATTTTTGTTGTCATTCGAGTCACAAACAACACATATATATATCAATATATATCGCTGCTCAATTTCATGCATATAAATCGTATATATGAACCTAAATCACATATAAAACATCAATAATAAAAAAAGATCAATATTTACAACAGATCAAACTCAAACAATCCATCATACAACAAAACATTCCAACAATATACACAAAATCAACATCCAACATCTCAGAATGTATCAATCATGTCAAAACAACCCAACACATCATCCAACATCTCCTCAAAATGTATCAAACATATCAAAATACATCATCTTTTCCATCTCCAAGTGCATATATGTACAATATCTCAACACAAACCAAAAAAGTCATACCTATTAAGCATCATCATCGCCTCTGGAACCAGCTAACGAAGGAAACGTGTCATGCTGCTACATATACGCAGCAATGCGCTCGTCCAACTGCGTCATCTCCACAGCACAACGACGGTATCGTTCCTCAAGCTCAGCGGTTTTAGCTCTCAAGTCCTGAATCTCTGCTTGGTCCTGAACTTTTTGGTAGGCGCTCTACTTGCGTTTAGCCTACAACCCTTATATGATTTAACAAAGAATTTTTGTCTAATGGATAGCAAAAAATGGGACTTTGTAGCCGCTATAACAGTGTGATACATAAGATCATATAAGAATTGATTTTATAAGCTATACCTAATTTTAATTATAAGATCATATATTATTAGATGAGGTTTTTAGGCTCAGGGAAAAAGTTGAAGAAAAATTTAATTTTAAAGACAAGAAGTTTGCTTTTTAGGCTGAAAGACAATTTTTAGTGTAAATCACAGAATGATAGTTGCAACTATCATTTTCTATTTACACTATAAAGTGTCCTTCAGACTAAAAACCAAACATGTTGTCCTTGAGACTAAATTTTTTTGAAACTTCTTCTCTATGCCTATTTTCCTATTATTAGATTTAGCTGTATTTTATATGAAATGGTGGAGGTGGGTAGAGGATCGTGGAGGAGGCGTGAAATGGAATATCGTTGGGATTCAAAGACATTATTACCTTACTTGCTTTGATTAAATTGAGAACGGTTGGGGTGTCTTCTCAATTCAGTGTTTATGCATATATGTATATTGAAGAGAAACCAAATTGGTAAGAAAAGAGGTTACATGGATAGATTATGATGATTGTACTTAGAACCAAAATTTTGCTTATGTTTGTTTTTGAAATTTCATCCTGATAATCTACCTATTCTATTATATTAATTATAAGATTTAATTTTAGTCCGATCTTAAATTTTTAACCAACATCTAATTTGTCCAAACTATAAATCTGATCCGACTCAATTTGAAAATTAGTTGGTTGGGGGTAGTCGAATATCAGTTATCAGTTATTGCAATTTTTTTGTAAATTTTATACGTAGGGATAATTTATAACAAAATCACTAATTCGGCTGCATCTTATTTTATAAGCTATATTAATTAATATTTTAAGATGAATTTGTTTTTACATCAGGTAGTCATATAATATTCATCTCGTTATCTAACTATGTTTCGATGTGCGGTTAACTTTTATATAAGAAAGTGATTTTATAAACTACATCTAATTTTAATTATAAGATCATGTATTATCAGATGTAGTAGAATTATATATTATCATGCATTTGCTATAACATTTTACCTATTACTAGGAAGACCAAAATCAAGTAAGCAAGACTTGTGACTTTCAGTTTTAAACCCAAAAGCAATTTTCAACGAATAATCTAAACAATTTCAAGTTCCTTGTAGGCGAAAGATTAGTAAATAGTCAAATCTAAACATACTATTTATTACCTCTTGGTTGCCAAAGCCATAACGCCTATTCCACGTTGGTGGATCCATGATAGCTTTAAAAATTGTGTCCTTCTCATCAGTAGTCAACCGTTCCCGTTTCAATTCCTCAAGCGGCTACACTCGTTGTTGCATAAATTTTTCATGTATTTCCAAATAAAAATACAATTGAAATTAACAATACATTATTTTAATTCTTTATAACTAATTAATTAAACTGTTTATTAATAACTTATCTTAAAACATGCTTACATATGCCTTTTGTGATTTCGAGTCATGCTATGTGTATGTGAGTATGTCATCTTCATTTTCATGCTTGATAGAATGAGTACGGACAAACACATCAATATAGGAGAAGAGACCCAAACGCTCTCTTTTGTGAAATAATTATTATGTATTATTATCGTATATACAAAATTATACAATGTAATAAATTTTTATAATCACAATTAATAAATTTACCAGCTCTTGACGGTAATGCTGGAATGACTTAAAACCACCACTGTGTTTGACTGGATTCTTATTTCTATTCACATAGTTCCTTTCTGACTCTGCCTGTAAATTTAAATTGAAAATTATATTTTACATTTGTAAATTATATATTATATACGGAACAAGTTAAAGTGCTATTTTGACTTATCAGAATATACTCTATATAATGTGTGATAGATTGTATATGAAACTTCAATTTAAATAATTAATAAAAGATTAGTAAGCTTACCTTCGCTTCATTACTATCTCTTTTTAAAAACTACCGACCAATCCACTTTATCTCTTTTTAGAGATGGATACGGAGCGTGATAAATTTGTAGTGCTTGTTTGGCTAGTACAAAGGATCATACTTATGATAATGCGAGGTACGCTTTATTTCAATAAGATTATGATCTTTGTGCACATTGATTCCAAGCTTTGGAACATTATTGAACCAATTGCATCTAAACAAAAAATATTCCTCCGCTGGTCATGTGAAACATTTCAATTGCAAAACCTAGGTTAACATGCTGTAAAAATCATTTATATGATTATTTGGATCATCACTACTTTTAACAAATACAACGGCATTGTTAGTTAATTTTTCAGCACCATATTTTTTGGCGTTGAATATATATATCTATTGACAAAGAATAATGGATATGACTTGACATTTCTTTTTGGTCCCAATGCAAGATGTTTCAATCCTTCATTGACCACACAATTTCTCGAATCATAAATGTAGTTCGAAAACCAACTAGAGAATTCTTTACTGAGATCGCCGCATGGATGTTTTGATTCGTAAACACTATAGATATAGATAATATATTGCATTATAATCTACACATGTATTATTGAAATAAATATATCAAGAATTATTATTTAATATTACCTAACAAATGATGCAACTTCAGCACAATTAAGAAGAATATACGTGTGTGCTACATGGTAATCTCTTGCTGTCTAAAATAGTTAACATTGTTTGAGAAGAATCTTGTTCAATGCCTTCCATCATTACGCTGAACGCTTTCAAATGGTAAGTTCGCATGGTCACTAAAATATGAGAGAAAAGAATGAAGCTTCTTCTTCGATATATGATTTGCAACTCAAACCTTCACCTCGTGTTTTTGTCTAATTTTTTTCTTTAGATAATTTAAATACATATTAAAAATTATTTCAAATTAAATTTTACTTATATATGTAATTAAACTAATATTTAACATACTCAATATTAATACCTCTCAAATGGATACATCCATCCATATTCCACAAGACCTCGAAGACGTGCTTCAGATGGAAGGTGAACAAATAAATGCTCCATTACATTAAAGAAACCTGAAAGAAATATTTTCTTCAATTTGCAGAACAGTATAGGAAACTGTACTTCAAGTTTACATAGACCTTCAACTTTTAACGTAATTGAACAAAGCTCTTTATAAAACAAACTAAGCTCCGTTATAATCGTCCAAACTTTTACTGGCAATAGTTCTTTGAAAGCGACGGGTAACAAATTTTCCATCATTATGTGACAATCATGGCTTTTCATCCCACTCAGTTTACCCTTTTTAAAGTCGACACATCTACGAAGGTTAGTAGAAATCCCATCAAGAAATCTTAATCCTTCCACCCATTTTAATAGAACTTTAACTTGGTTATTATCTAACTCATAATATGCTTTGACTTTTTTAGTTTCATTTGGCTTCATATGAAGCTCGGGACGCTTACATAATTCTTATAGATCACATCTTGATTTCAAATCGTCCTTAGTCTTCCCCTTAACATTCAAAATTGTATTAAACACGTTATCAAACACGTTTTTCTCATTATACATCATGTCAGTATTATGATGAAGTAGGAGACCTTTCGAATAAGGCAACTCCCAAAATATACTTTGTTCACACCAATTATAAATCGTTGATTTACCTGGAATTTTAATTTATTTTCATGTATCTTTGGATAATCCTTTAAAAGTTCATATATTCCTTCGCTTGACCAAATCGTTAGTGGCTGCATAGTCTCAGCTCTATTAGCTGTAAAGTTTTTTTTATCTCTTCTAAAAGGATTAATATAGAGAAAACACTGATGATAATCAAACCATGAAATTTTCTTCCCATGCAGTAAAGAAAGTGCTTGAGTTTCTTCCATGCAAGGACAAGCTAGACGACCGACCGTACTCCAACCTGAAAGCATTGCATACGCAAAAAAATCGCTAATAGTCCATAACAAAGAAGCGAACATACGAAAATTCTTTTTTTTGGAATATCGTATGTTTCAACTCTTTTATGCCACAGTGCTTTCAACTCTTCAATCAATTATTGTAAATAAACATTGATTCCTTGTGCAAAATCATCAGGGCCAGGAACGACAATAGTGAGAAACATATATGGGGATTTCATACACATCCACAAAGGTAATTGTAAGGTGTAGCAATAATAGGACAAGATGAATATTTAGAACCAAATTGAGAGAATGGTGAAAATCCATCCGTACATAAATCAACTCTAACATTACGGCTCTTTGTTGGAAAAGCGGGATATGTCTTATCGAAATGCTTCCATTCTTCTCCATCAGTTGGGTGTGTTAACGTACCTTCTTCATGTATTTTCACACTGTGCCATCTCATTTGAGATGCGGTTACATAATATGCATATAACTTTTGAAGCTTAGGAGTGATGGGTAAGTAATGCATACGCTTGTATGAAACTTTCTTTCTCTTCTTTTTTCTTGGTTTGTATCTTTCCTCGTTACATATTCAACATTTTCTAAGATCGATGTCCTTGTTTCAAAACAACAAGTGAACATTAAGACATGTATTTATATTTTGATACGGTAAACTAAAAGCGGACATAAGTTTTTTCACTTCATAATGATTTTCGCACATTAAATTATCAGGTGGCATATGCCGTTTTGCATCTTGTACAACAGCGGTAAATCCGGATTCTGTGAAGTTGTATTTTGATTTCATCGCAATGTATTCTGCAGTGGCTGATAATTGGATGGCGCTTTTACAGCCATCCCAAAGGGGTTTCTTAGCAGCATCCAATAAATCATAGATTTTCTTTGCTTAAATATTTGGTTCTTCTTCGACATTTACATCGTCGTCATCAACTTCAACCGAAGAGAAAATTGATTATGTTGCATCTTCAACCATATCATCTATGGGATTCGTCATAACAATGTTATTACTCACCTCCTCCTCTCACTGTACAGGATTAGGTGCTACAAGTTCTCCATGACGATCCCACGCAAAATAATCCGACACGAAACCATTTTGGCATAAATGAACTTTAACCATATTCGATACCAAATGCTTCAAGTGTTTACACTTACTACACGGACAATGAATTTCTTCGCTATTTTCATTATTACTTAAAGCGAATTCAATAAATATGTGTACGCCATTATAAAAATGTTCATTTATTGAGCCTCTCAATCCCTTTCGTTGATACATCCAGCTCCTCCAATCAACAAAAGAACTGACCATTTTTCTATTTAAAAACATATGATAGAAATTCAAAGAATTATTGATATTTTATTTTTCAATTCATTTTTACATTTTAATGTTATATTAATTATTTACATTTCAATTCATTTATACATTTTCAATTTTAACAAATTATTAATATAATATTCAATTTTTAGTTTATTATTTTCTACTTTGATGGTCGGTCATTCTAATTCCCATTACAAACACAATAATAATTACATTTCGTAAATTATTTCATTTTAAACAATTCAATAAAATTTTGGCAGCACATCCCCTTTGTTCCCTTCATTGTGCACAAATGCGTATACATAAGGAACAAAAAAGAAGCGCCGTCGAAATTTGTAATGACCCGTAAATTAATCGCTTTGTATTTGAATATTTAAATCATTTTTAAATATTTAAATCATGGATTTTAATAACTAATTAAAAATATTTTAAATATTAATTAATGATATTAAAATCATTTTCATATTTTTTTACTAAAATAATTCAAATAAAAATAGAAAATGTGACCGAAAAACGTTTTTTGAAATTTTGACTTTTCGGCATAAGAAAGTCGTCAGAAACGTTGTGCACATTATGTATAACTCATGTATACATTTACAAACATGTACACATGTCGTATGGTAAGTTAAATAAAGTATTAATAGTAATAAATCATGATTAATTTAAATATAAACATGATAAGACACATTATGTTTAAATAAAAGAAAGAATAAAATGTGGAATAAGTTCTCATGTATCACCGTACTCAACACCATACCCTTGTACACATTATGGAGCATGTCATGATGAAGCATAGCATGGGGTCCACCTTGGACTTGAGCTTGAGAGGGGGAGTGGATGAGATGGAGCTTTGTGATTGGTGGAAATAAGGCAAGGGTAAGTTAGTAATTTCACCTATTTTCATGCCAATTTATACCTCCACCCTAACTTCATTTCTCACTTTGTAATCTCATTTCTCATTTTCCTAAGAAGCTCTCTCCATGTTCATATTCATGTTCACCCATGGCTTCTTTTCTTCATTCTTAGTTTGAGAAAAATCACCTCATTTCTCTTTAAATCACTTCCTTAGTTCACAAAACTCCATATATCCATATACAAACACCTCTCCACCAAAACAAAAGCCATTCCCACCAATCCAAGGCCAAGGCCAATATTGCCCAGGTTGAACCCAAACCCAGCCCACTAAGGGCCCAAAAGTCCAAGTTAAGGTGTAGTGAAGGTAGTTTGTGAGTGCGGCAACTTGTTGTGGTGATCCGGTTAAGTTAGAAGTGTTTTTGTGAGTAAAGATTTCACATTTGAACCATAAAGTTTAAACTATATTCATGCTCATATTTGTAGCTATTGAACATTTATTATATAGTTTTAATAATGGTTTGGTTGTTGGATTGATTAGTTGCTTTGAAAATTAGTCGCTTTGGAATGTTAGTAAGCGAATCATAAGTTATATGAAAATCTAGTAGTTTAACTAATTCCATTGTAAATAAATGTTTGCTGCATGTTGAATCATTGTAAATTATCATGTATTTATGCTCATACCCTTGTGTTGTGTTATGTGGTTGTATTGTAAATAATATAAACTTGAATTCTGAATTGCTCGTATAGCGATAGTCGTCATATCGGCACTTTCGGAAAATTACCTTTTATCGAAATCGTTTGGTTTCATTATCGTGCTTGGAATTATTTTACAGGTTAAGCAAGTTTTTATTTTGATGTTGTTTTCAATAATAATTAATTATTTTATTAATGATTATTTAATTTAATTAATTAATTATTTAACTAATAAGGATTAAAGTTAATTAATTAACTTATTAACAATGTGTTTTAAATTTAACTAATTACTTAGTTAATGATGCTTTAAAATTAATTAATCATTTTATTTAATGATGTTTAAGGCTAATTAATCTTTTGATAATGATGGAATAAGGTTTATTAATTTATTAATTAATGATGTTTTTAAAATTAATCAATTAATTCCTTTTAAAGATTAATCAATCTATTTAACCTTAATTAATCTTTCCTTATATAAAGTTTTAAATTAATTAATAACTTTTAAATAATGATATTTAATTATTTTTTGATTAATTTAATTATATTATTAATTAATTGAATTAATGACGTTTCAAAGGTGATTTACCCTTTTTAATTAAAGGTTATTGAAGTTAATTAATCAGCTTAGTTAACAAAGTTTTAGAGTTGATTAATCAATGAAACAAGAATATTTTAATATGTTAAATCCTTTTTAGAACGATGTTTCAAAATTAGTAAACTCTTTCAATGAGTGGTTTAATGCTAATACTTGTAATATGAAGCCAAGTACGAATTCGGGTTTTTAAAAAGAAAAAGTTTGATTCGTTTATGGAAATGAATTAATTTCCGTAAAGCGGTTCACTTATATGGAAACGATTTATTTGTATAATTAGCACTAAACGTCGAAGAAGTTGACTTGTCGCTATTTCGAAAGTTAAGAATAATTGTGAGACGTGACTTTGAGATAACACTACCTTGACTTGTCCGGTATATTGTTAACCAAGAAATAGCACAAGTTTGAATTCGATGAGTGGTGGCAATTATACAAGACTATACGATTGTTTTATATCTTTGATAGTTGGTTTCTCGGCTATCAGTTACCTCAGCTTCTTTATTTTCGTCACTCTAAGACAATTTATTCTCCATTGAGCATTAATATCCTTTGTCGAAAATGGCTGAATCCAAAGCGCGAGAGGAAGCCAATCTATGTGGGGTTGCTCCCATTAGGGTAATTTCACATCTCATCTAGATTTTGATTCAGTAGCGCTATTTGATGTGAAATATTCGGATTCTCGGTAAGGTTTGGCGGGGTCCGGCTTGGTGTTGTCCGAGAAGTGTCAAAGAGTAAATGAGCTTCTCAGAAGTATATTACTAGATGTATACTTCAAGGGAGTGCACCTCCTAGTCATTTGTTGGAGATTTTCATTTTCTTCTTTGATTTGAACCTTCAAGTTTATTTCCTTATTTGCATCGGGAAGAGTCAACCACTCTTCACAGAGCTTAATTATTTACCTATTCTTTACGTTTGGATGTTGATTTATGTGTGAGTAAACCCGTCCCGTGTTTAGCGGCATGGTCTCACATGTTTGTGTTTAATTACACTCATATTATTTTAAAGTTTAACTCATACCAGACATATCGTCTGACCCAAGTTGTTTATTTTCCCTAAACTCTCGGGTACTCATTTTATTTGAGTAGTCTGAGAGTAATAGGTCTTTATGGGCTCTTTTGAAGATGGCGTCCGGGCAGGAGACTCTTTATCCACTTAGCTATCTATTCTGTTATATTTTCTAGTTTGTGTAAGTTTATTTTGTTTTAGAATATGTAAAGGTAGGATGTTATAACTGCCTAAGCTGATTTGTAGTACTTTTGTCTAACTCTAATAACTCCCTGTTAAGGAGTAACCTGATGTGCAATTGACTGTTATGATTTATTTAGCAGTTTCGTTGTAATCTTTTCTATTCTGTTCTTTATTTTACCCCACGACGATTCATCTTTCCAATGCTTGGGCAATGGCATATGGACACCAAGGATGTGTTAAGTGTCATTCCCAGGGGTTAGAAAGATGGTTCGTCAAAAAAATTTGTGAACTGTTTAAGATGAAATGATTTACAAAATGTGATTACTTTATTGTGTTTGTAACCTGTCTAATATAGGGATAAATCCAAAAATATTGTATCAGATGAATATTAATGTTCGTTTTGTGACAAAAACGAATATCCATATGATGATCTTATACTATACTTATCAAACGAGGCCAAAAACTCTCTATGGGATTTAAAAAATAAAGCACATTATGCACCAATTTGTTTATATATTACTATTGCATATACATTATAATTTTTTATTAATTATATAACATATTTGCGTTTGTACAATAATTTGTTTATATTTTAATGTTTTATTAATTATAATATATTATATAATTTATACTTTTTTATAAAATCTTTTATGTTTTCAAATTTAACAAATTATGAGTATAATATTATATTTTAAAAAATAAACTACAATATACATTAATTTACCGCATGCCACACAATCTAGCAAACTAGGTTTCATACATAATTAACGATCTAAACTAATAAACGATTATGTAAATAAATTATAATTTTCGACATTTTAGAAAACACATAAATTATATGCATATACACTATTTAACCCAAGCTAGCCATAAACACAAAATTATGAACATATACACTGATTAACGCATATCCACATACACTAAATTATACATTAATTTTTGGATTTAAATGATAATACCTGCAATTAGCTTTCAATTGGCTATAATAACAATCAATGGGGTATTATAAACAACTAGAATCACAAATTAACTCTAATTTAGCAATTTAAAAGTAATTAGGGTTAGTAAAAAATACTTAATTGGAGCTGAATTAATTGTCTAGACTTGTTGAAATTAGAGAATGATGAATTTGGTGATGGTCAGGGAGCCCTACTACCAGCCGGCAATGGGGTTGGGTTGGAAAGAGCTAGGATTTTGTTGTGTTTTGGGAGAGAAGATGAAATGAAAAAGCTCTTGGCCAGTTGGCTATATAACCGCGACACTTTGACGGATTCCAACGACCGTCGATGGTTTTAATTAGCCACAGCTTCTGACGGCTGATATATATTTTTTATTACATTTTCATACCTTTAAATATAAATTTAATATAAATTAGTTTGTTTGAAGATTTTAATTTGTATAAAAAATTAAATAGTTTATATTAGTTATCAATAAATATGAAATAAATATTAATGATTACAACTTCTTTTACTTGCCTTTTCAAATTAATTTAAATTTTTTAAATTATAGTTATATACAATGTTTACAAAATAAATTCATAAAACTATTATGTATCATAAATTTCATCAAAATTTTATAATTGATAGAATGAAACTTGTTGAAAATGATTGTATGTGTTTATTTTTCAATAAAGTCACTTATCGAATATAATTATTATACAACAAAAAAGATTATTGACAACACTAATTTTAATTAACTAAAAACTTTCATAAATTTGAATTAGCGACTAAAAATATCTTTACAAATTCTTAGGATTTGAATTATTATATTTCATCAAATTTCAAAAGTATTAAGTTTAAATAAATAATATGACTAGCCGTCAGCAGCCATCGGAAGCACAATGATGGACCGTCGGCGGCCGTCGGAACCTTCCGTCGCAATTTACTGTGCATCTTGTAGCATCAATTTGGAATGCATTCCTCCCATCAAGATAAGTAACAACAAGTTTGGCATTATTAAAGAAAAGACGTGTGAAGGATCACATATGTTCCAGAGGGCGAAACCCTACATTTTGCACATTAAAGCATACATTTAGAGAATATTGAAACCACATCAGAATTTGAATGGATTCCACCTAGATGCGATGTGTGCATATGTGTAGGAGGCGTTCAGTGCCATGGCAAATGTAATTGGAAAACCACTTAAATTAGATGCAACCATAGTAAAGAAGACGAGATTGAATTATGTCTGCATTTTAGTAGTAGTGGCTGCTAGTGAAGAATTATTTGAAAAATAAACTAAACATTATACAATGGTGAAAGTATAGTGCAAAAGGTGGAATATGACTGAGTTTCACTAAAGGCGAGGTGTGCATTTGTTTTGGCAACAATGGGAACCAATACAGTTAAAGAAAGCATGGGTTTCTAAGAGTAGAGACGATCAAGAAAATCAAGATCATAACAAATTAAGGAATGATCAAGAAAACAATAAGCCAAAAGAACAAGCAGTAAACAAATGAAATGAGGCAATTGACATACAGTTCGATCAATGTAAATATGTTACTACCAAGAGTCCATCCAACATAGTAAGGAATGGTTAGAATAATGGTGGGGATACACAATCAATGAGAAAGCTACTAAAATCATTGAATAAAGCATGGTAACACCACAAGGACATCAATAAAATCTCAGAACAATAGCAAAACAGATCGGGGTAAGGGGAATAAATAATATACAGTTCTATAAATTTGGTATTCCCCTAACTATGGCAAAATGGATTGTCTATAACACAATGCATAATGGATCTTAAGGCTATTTATACACTAGAGAGGGTGAAGTGTGTATTTCAACTATTTAAAACTTACTTATGAATTTAAATCTCCATGTACTTAAATTGCAAACAAAAACAAATAATCACAGAATAAGTAAGTAGTAAAGTAAGATGCAATAAAATAAATAACATCAAGAATTTTTATACTGGTTTAGATTGACTAATCCTACATTCAGTCCTGTATTAGACAGTACAGAATTTCACCATCACCACTTGCTTTCCAAGAGTGACAAGAACATATTTACAATCTTGATTTCATGGGTTACAATATGCACCTTCTTGATTTATCGGGCTACAAAATCACCCTCTTGATTTCACAGGCTACAAGAATACCTTATCTTTACAATCAATAGTAGAGTATGACAAGTAGTTGTATCTTTAATATAGATTCTCATAGATTTAGTATAATGATCTTATAGACCTCGAATTGCAATATCTCTTTGAATTCTTTGAGGAATAGGATGAAATTAGAGAGAGAATGATACAAAATAATGTATAAATTCTTCGATTTTTATGGTTCAAAAATTCTTGAAGAATTAGAGTGAAAGAGTATGGATTTGCAAAGAGAGTAGAAGAATATGTAGTGGATCGTTCTCACAGAAGTACGGAAATGAAAGAGTAAGAGAAAATGAGAAATGTTATGTTGAAATTTTGTTTTCTAGAGCCATTAAATAGTGGTTGAAGAGACATATCTATTGGTGAAGAGGTGAAGAGAAATCCCTTTGTTTGAATTTTAAAAAACAGAAAAAGGTCAGTATATCGACATACTTGGGAGGAATATGTCAACATACATGTATTTCAGAAATAAGAAACTCTAATAAAATATTACAGATTTTCAAAGTAACTCGTATTTGTGGATATTCTGTGATTCAGTTGAGGTCAATGGTTGATGATCTTCAAGTATAATTGCCATGGGGTCTTTAACAAAGATTCTAAGACTCAAACAACTACTCGTCACTTCAAATACCTCTATCGTTATAGCATTCTTCTTCAATCAGTTTTGTTCTTCTATTTTCTATGATTAATCTACATATATATAATTCATTTGTTTCCATTTAGTTCTTGTTTATCTTTGTAAAATGTCTCCATAATATATATGAAAGTACTACACAACTTGGAGATATGTTAGTAGTAATATTTATATGGTTGTTCATCAAAATCAAAACTTAGGGTATTGAGAATATCCCCCTTTTGATAATGACAACCATATAAATATTTGAGTGATAAATATAATATTTCTATATTTGAATCCCCCTAACTCTATATATTCCCCTTATCATTTTGCCTAGTATATTTATACATTTTCTCCCCTTTGTCATCAACAAAAATGGCAAAAAAGAATCGCTTAAGCACAATTAGACAATATGTATAGAGTTTGTGTATATATATATATAAATGTATATAAATAGAACTTATGAGGGGAACCAAATCAATACAAAGCTTGAAATAAATTTATCAAGTAAAACATTTAAAATAAGAGGAGTTTTAGAGTTACCGAAGTTGCTTATGCCAATAAGTATCCTTTTGAACTATATCTGAAGTTCACAATCTCACCATCTTTGTATATAATGACGCTTGGTATCTATGAATTTCTTATTATATGCTTTGAACATCTGCTATCCAATATCCATTGTTCGTTATTTGAAAAATATAAAATATGCGCACCGGTACCCTACTTTTTTGGGATCCATGGGGTTAAATTTTGAGAAGCCAAACCCATGAAGAGTTTGAATGCCCTTTCAAAATATAATCATTTGATAAATGAAATTTATTAATAAAATTATCAATATATTTTTCTTTCTCATTATTATCTAATCTTGTAGGAACCCATAAATTAATGAACTTATTTGGAGGTTTTAGCTTTAATTTTCATGGTTTTGGCTTGAACTTGATAGTCTTAACAAATTTAGCACTTTGAGTGCTATTTTTCTTTGATTTAGGCTTATAGGTGTATCCAAGTCTATGTTTATTGTTAGTGGGCTTAGATGCAGATAATAATTTTTTTAGATTATCACCCCCTTTGTTGAATTTATCCACATCAGTTTTTATTTTATCAATATCCTTATTACAGTTAAGAATAACATTATCCAGAGATGTTATTTGTTATTTAGATCAGTGATTTCTAACTTCATTGAAAGATTTTCCAATTTTAAGGATTCATTTTCACTTTACATTTTTTCAAAACTTTCATGTTTAAAATCCTTTCCATCATTAAATCTTTCAATTTCATCTTCTAGACCTTCTTTTTCATCCGTTAACATTTCGTTAAATATTTTTAATCTATCTACTCTGCTAAACTAGTCTTGTACTCTTTTTTAAGCATTTTATATCCCTTATACATATCATTTAAAACATTCCAAATTTCTTTGTTAAAATTCCATACTCGATCATCATTTGCCATAAAGCATATATTGGCATTTTTAATTTGTGAATCATTATCACTTAATGTATTTGAATGATCCCATATTGCATTGAAAGCCTATTTCCTATTCTTATTGAAAGTATTTGAAGAGTACTTTGATTTCTTCAGGTTTGGACAATCTCTTTTCATATGACCAGGTTTATCACATTCGAAACAATTAACAACATTTCCATATCTGGAATTATAGTTGTTAGTTTTCCGAAGTTTTTCCATTCTCCTATATTTCAAGAATTTCTTGAAATTCATGGTCATGAAATCGATTTCCTTATCATCATTATCATCCAGTTCATGGTTGTCATTAGTAGCGTTGAGTGCCAGTGATTTTTTCTCATTTGCTTGATTCTCTTTCTAACCTGCAATTGTACTTCATAGGACATTAGATTATCAATTAAATCTTCTATTTTCATAGTACTAATATCATTGGCTTCTTCGACTGCCAGAGTCTTCTAATCAATTTATTCTTTCCTAATGATATTAATGCATGTAATATATCCTAAAATCTAGAATACATACCAGAAAAGGATTCATTTTGTTTCATTCTAAACAGCTGAAATTGATTAGTTAACATGAATACTTTGTCTGTTTAACTTTGTTAGTGCCTTCGTGTATGACTTGTAGTGTTCTCCAAATTTCATATGCACTTTTACTAATAAACACTCTGTTAAACTCATTTTTATTCAAGAATAAAATATTCAAAGCCTTTGAATTATTGAGTGATTGTGTCTTTTAATCGTAGGTCCATTGTGCATAATTCATTTGAGGTTCAGTGTACTCAGTTTGGGTAATGTTCACTATGCCACAAAGTGAATCAGATAACAGCGATCACATGACATAAGGTAGATTTTCTATTATCCCACTTTTTCATAGAACACATGACAAATCCATTTGTTGTCTGAAAATCCACAGAATCTTTCATCTGTTGTCTGAATAGCCCGTGAAATCTCTATGTACAAGCTTGTTACTTAGACAACAGTTTATATGTCATCTGATTTAAGTTATCAAATTTTGGTTTTGACTCCTTATTAAAATTTGGGTTTCCCTCTCAATATTCAGTACATTATTTCGTGGCTGCCTTCTTTTCAATTCACGCCCTCTCTTAATTCTTTCTTTTGTAAAAGAAAAAAAAATGGCGTTCCAGTTCTTCACTGTCTTCATCCCTTTCAAAACGCTTGCTTCTCCCTCTGATTTTTAGAACCCGATACTCTCTCCCTCTCAAAACGTGGGTTAGTGAATTAGGGTTTCTTCCAAACACTTGCTTCAGGTCGCTTCTTTTGTCTTCGAGTTGCCTTCAAAAATTAGGATTTCACAATCGATTTCTTTCGTGAGTTCGATGATATATGAATTCAACCACTCGGTATGATTTTTGCCCCTTTTTGATTTGTTGCGTTCTCGACTTTTGATGATGTATGTTAAAAATTGGTATGCCAATGATGATTTTGGGTTATTTATAGGGATTAAAACCCTATATTTTGTGAATACCGATATACTTGTTGGTTTTGTTGCTTTATTAGTGATTTCGAAATCTGATTGATGTTAGTATTATCTAATTTTCCGATTTCGGCACTTGAGTTTGTTATCTGAGTTTTCTGCACTTGAGCTTGTTAGTATTATCCGAGTTTGTTATCCGAGTTTTCGATGTACTTGTGATTGTACTTCCTGGCTAGGTTTCACTTGAGTTCATGTGTATATATGTACATATATGTGTATATATGTATATACCATGTCTGAGTTGCACTTGAGTTCATGTTCTTTAAGACATATGTGTTTTTAAATTTTTGTTTTGAGATATATGTATATATATGTGTATATATGTACATATATGTTTTACGATATATGTGTTGTGATGGTGAAAACTTTGGTTGTTGCTTTATTAGTTCATGTTTGAGTTAGTGGATATTTTGAACTTCCATGTATTTACATACATACATATGTATGTATATATGTGTGATTGTTCTTTTGATTCCTATTCATTTGATTCTTACACCTTACAAGTTCATGTGCTCGTTTTGTTGCCTCTTGCACTTGTGATTCTTTCACTTATCTATTAGTGTTTTCTTTGAACTAAAATGAAATGTTTGAAAGGGAGTGCGGATTAAGGATCTTAAGGCTAATTTAACACTAGAGGGGGGGAGGTGAATAGTGTTTAATGGATTCTAAGACTTATATGGACAATTTAAAAATTATGATATAAACAAATGCAGTACTTAATCACAGAACAATCACTGAATCAAACACAGATGCAGAAAGTAAATAAAAAGCAGTAAAAGGAAAGAACACACCAGATTTTATACTGGTTCAGAGTTACCCTACGTCCAGTCATGCACCAAGGCAAACACCTCGTACAGATTTTTGTTATACCAATGTCGAGATTACAATCCTCAATTTCTAAAGGCCTTGAGGTACCCTCCTGTCTTCGAGTTCGGGGCGAACTCTCTTGATTTACGGGACACAAGATCGCCCAATTGATTTCCAAGCACAACCACACCTTATAGAGGGACTCGATAAACTTTTGATTACAAATTGATCATATAACTCTGAATAGCACTTTGATCTTCGAGAGAGGGCAGAGAATCAAATAAGAATGAGATTCTAATTTGATTCACTTGAGAATTCGGCAGAATTTCGGCACGATCTTAAAAATATGAAAATTTTAGAATATAGATTTGTGGAGAAGGAGTGAAGAAAATAAGAAAAATAGTTAGTTAAAAAATTCGTTTGTGAAGGCTATTTATAGACCAGTAACGGTCATAACCATTCGTGAAGAGATTTAAACGAATAGACACTTCTTTTGAAAATTGAAACTTTTGAATTTAACGGCCACCATGTCAACATGGGGTATCCCATGATGTCGACATCCCTTAGTTAAAAATAATGTAAAATTTGTTTTGAAAATGGTATTGAAAGGAAAACAAGATGAAATGATTCTGGAGTAAAATAAACTAATTTTCCTATGATTTAAAATAAAGAAGAGTAGAAAAATATATTTTTTAGAATGTATATATAAATTTGATTTTAAATCTCAAGTATATATATATATATATTATAAAAGAATATTTAAAAATCAGAAGATAGTTTTAAAAACAAACGAAGTTTAAAACAAGAGTTTATTTAAAAAAGAAAAACAAAGAATATTTTAAGGCTAAAACATCTTTTTGAAAATCATTTGAAAAGATAATTTTTAAGGCTAAAACATTTTGAAAAGCAGTTTTGAAAATCATTTTGAAAAACCATTTTGAAGTAGTTTTGCAAGCTTCTTCCTATAGAATATCTCATCACATCAGGACTCGATAACTTGTACAAAACCAGAATGTTCGTGGGTTTGTAAACCACTTGTCGTAGGTTTGTAAGCTCCTTGTCGTTGGTTTGTAAGCCACTAAGAAGGTAGAAATGGGTTCCATCTCAAATAAAATTTGGAATGAAGATTTCCATTCTATTATGAAGTTTTAACAAAACTAGACACTTATCTTGAAATCTTGATACTCATGAGTCTTCAAACTTGATTTCTTCATTCTTGATCTTTATACTGTACAGTCTTCAATAATCTATACCTGCCTTATATATATCCTGCATAATAGCATTCATATATGTATAGACAATAGTGTTAGTATATAAGTTATAATAAAATAAGTTACAAAGGTTGTTGTCATCAAAACCACTATCTCTAGTTCCTAACAATGTTATGCCTGATGCTTGACACTGAGTGATATACTTGTTGCCTTTCTACTCACTATGTCATATATACATGTATATACATATGTGTATATATGTATCAACAAGTTAGTGTACTCTTGAGTTCATGTTCGAGTTAGTGGATGTTTTGAACTTCCATGTATATACATACATACATATGTGTGTATATATGTGTGAATGTTCTTTTGCTTGCACACTGCCTTTTTCCTGTCCATGTCCGAGTTAGTGTACACTTGAGTTATATGTGTTGTTCCACTTGCTTGTTGCTCATCTCTGAACATGTGTTGCATATATACATGTATACATGTATATACATATGTGTATATGTGTGTTGCTTACTATACTTATACTTGAACTTATGTGCTTGTATATACTCATATGTACTTGTATATACTCGTATGTACTTTGATACTTAAAATGTGGTTCATCCATGTTACAGTTTCCTGTAACTTTGATGCTTATGTTGGTTGTTGGTTCATACTTGATTCTGCCATGAATCTGGTTTGCTGCTGCTCGACTTTGTTCATCTCCATGTGCCTTGAATTGTTCATGTGTTCATATGTTATATATATATATATGTATGCATGCATATACATACATGTATATACATGTAAAATCCCTTAACCAGATTTTGAATAGCTTTGAGATGCTTTTGAATTGTTCATGTGTTCATGTATATATGTATATACATATGTTCTTTGAACTGATTTTGAATTGCTTTGAGCTGCTTTTGATTTGTTCATAGGTTCATATGTTGAATTTTTGATGCATTTCACTTTGATACTTGAATGGATTTTGCTTTGATTGCTTTCACTGAACCTTGAATGCATTTTGATACATGAATACATCCTTTTGTATGCATTTTGGTTTATACATATGTACATGTACACATTCAAGGTTTATACATGTATGCATTTTGCTTTGAAAGGTTTGTACATATACACACACACATACACACACACACACACACACACACACACACACACACATATATATATATATATAAAGTTACACATGTATCAATTTTAGGCCATTCAAGTATCAAAGCAATTAAAGATTTGTACATGTATATATGCTTTGATACCAAAATGCATTTTGCTTTAATTGCTTTCCCTGAACCTTAAATGTATACATCCTTGCCTTCCTTGAACCTTGAATGGCCTGAAATTGATACTTGAATAACCTAAACCTTGAATGGTCTGAAACCTTGAATGGTTGTTACTGCTATATGCAGTCTTCTTGCTTGTTACTTCCATGTATACACACATACATATGTATTATATATGTGTGAAATATTGCCATGTTTTTCCTTGTTTTTGTCTAGTTTATACATGTGCACTTCAGCTTTGTTCATGTTGCTCCTATGTGCACTATGCATAAACTGTTTTGAGATTTCTTGCCTTGTATTCACTATGTACTCTTGTTTTTGTTGAATTGATGAAACTTGTATTTAATATGTACTCACTGTGCATGTTTGTGCTACACTTATTTTATATCATAGTTGATCTTGTTGTAGTGTGTGGTTTGCGTTTTGTTAAAGTCCGGTCGCCCTTCTTTTTGTTAAAACTCAAATAACCTTGCTGCACTACTGAAGTTGTTTCATTATGTTCACTGGTATCATTTTCCTGAGTGACATTGGTTACATTATGTGCACTGGTAACATTGGTTACACATCTACCCTATGTGCATGTAAAACTGGTTGGAGGACCTGAGTGACATTGGTTACATTATGTGCACTGGTAACTCAGGCTTGAGTGTGCATTTTCCTAGCTGCACTTGTATATTTCTGGTTGGAGCACCTGAGTTTGATTTTCTAGTTTGTATATTTTTGGTTTGATTTTCTGGTTTGCGTTGCATTTCCTTGTGCACCTGAGTTAAGCCCAATGAGGCTTGGGCTTGACCTTGTGGAAATTTGCACTGTGTTAAGCCTTCGGGCTTGACCTTTGCAATAGTCGTGAGATTTAATCAATGTCCGGCCTTGTGATATTCATAGTGATAATCATAAGTTGTCCGTGCACATATATATTTGTCTAGCCATGTCTAAAACATGAAGAGAAAACAAACACATAAACTGAGGCAATATTAATATTCAAATTTTATTTTATTTTTGCAAATTAGGTTTGTTTTCTTTTCCATTTTACTGCGTTGTTTATTTGACAGGTATAAGAGATGACTGGACACAAGCTGGAGCAAGCAAATGAAGATCAATATCAAAAATAAACTCAAGTGAGTGTAAGTGAGTGCTAGTAAAGAAAATGATATATATGAGACTGTAGAGAAAAGTTGTATATATGAGAGTGATAGTGAATGTTGTATTGTATTTGAAAATTTAAAAATAGTGAAAGTTGTATTGTATTTGAAAATGTAAGTATAGTGAAAATTGTATTGTATTTGAAATAAAATTTTGTTTAAATAAAATTGTGATTCATTATTTCATATTTCAAATATAACATAAGTGTAATTGATATGCATATCAGTCAATATTTATAT
The DNA here is from genome assembly GCA_030737815.1 of Allium fistulosum. Taxonomy (NCBI): domain Eukaryota; kingdom Viridiplantae; phylum Streptophyta; class Magnoliopsida; order Asparagales; family Amaryllidaceae; genus Allium; species Allium fistulosum. Next base: position 167,619,062 of record CM060904.1, on the reverse strand, counting down.
GTTGTCTAATAGAAAATTTTAGAAATGACGTTGTAACATCAGAAATGTATGGTTTTTTTTTCTTTTGATGTGTTAGTGCATATCAGACGACGGTGCATATCTATGGTCTGATATGTAATGAGATGACATAGAAATAGATGACATATAGGTATTCATTCAGACAACGGAGCATATCTGTCGTCTGATTCATTTTTCTCATAGTGGTTCCAAATATCTAAACCATTAGATTATAAACAAATTTTCATCCTACTAGTGAGGGTCTAGTAGTATATTGTCCTTCTACAAAAGTATTAAAAAAAATGTTACTAGTGTTATTAGCCACTTATATTTTTCAAAAAACAAGTTATGAATTTTCGAAAATTAGTGGCTCCAATACCAAATGTGTCTTTCTCGCAGCCTCCTGCAATGGCAACACCTTCATCCCTCAGACTTGGCTTTTACGTCCGGCCCTCGACCTGAACCAACCATTTGCATAGGACGTGTAGGAATAAGGGCCAATGCTTTGCCACAGATCACATTGTGGGAACCCCCTATCATGCATCAATCCGCTCTGATACCAAATGTGGAAAAATGGGTTGTCTATAATACAATGTAGAATGGTTCTTAAGGCTATTTATACACTAGAGATGGTGATGTGTGTATTTCAACTATTTAAACTTACTTATGAATTTAAATCTCTATGTACTCAAATTACAAACAAAAACAAATAATCACATAATAAGTAAGTAATAAAGTAAGATGTAATAAAATAAATAACAACAGGAAATTTTATACTACTTCGGATCGACTAATCCTACAGTTAGTCCTATACTACACAGTACAGAATTTCACCATCACCACTTGCCTTTCCACGGGTGGCAAGAACACCTTTACAATCTTGATTTCATGGGCTAAAAGATGCACCCACTTGATTTATTGGGCTACAAGAATGCCTTCTTCTTTTTACAATCAACAGTAGAGTATGACAACTAGTTGTATCTTTAATACAGATTCTCGCAGATTCAGTACAATGACCCAATGTTCCTCCAATGGAAATATATCTTTGAAGTCATTGAGGAATAGGATGAAATCGAGAGAGAATGATATGAACTGAAGTAAAAATTCTCTGATCTTATGTGGTTCGTAAATACTTTAAGAAATGGAGTGAAAAAGTATGGATTTGCAAAGAGAGTGGACGAATATGTAGTAGATCTTGTTATCCACATATTTTCTAACTACTATAATGGAAGAGTAATCAAGGGAATATGTAGTAACCAAATCAATAAGAGGATATAAAAGCATTGAAAGATAGGTATCGAGTCTACATGATAATATAGATGACGAGCCTGTAAGTGCTTTGAAGACGTCTGTAACGACCGAGATTTTTGACCCTCGAAAATCGACACTAATACATCCTTGTGCCGCAAATCCAAGTGCCGGAAAGCCTGATTGTTAGGGGAAAAATAATATAAAGATAGAACAGAATCTCACACGAATGGACCGACATATATTATTTCAATATATAATCTTCACAGCGGAAAATTTTGAATACAACATCAGAGTGTAACCTAGATTCAGCGTGGACAGTTATAAACACTTTGTCCTTACAAATGCTGAAAAATAAAAACAAATACAATAGATGCATCGGATAATAGAATATGTCCATACGTAGACGAAGATATCCAGCTCCCCTCTGGAAACTCCAAGTGTCTTCAACTATACCTAAAACTACTCGGATCTGACCCGAGTATTGAAAATACCTGGATCAGGCTTGATAAACCAGCATAAGATACTCGAAATTTTTAATGTATAGATCATGCTGATGTCAATCAAAACCTTCGAAAAGAAGTGTATCTCATAATACCACGCCCACACATAAATATGGACGAGTTTTAATATTACGATAACCAAAATACTTTATACTGAAAACACTTTGATATTATCTTTAATGACATTGGTTTTGAAAAACATTTTTCAAGTAAATATATATAAAACAAGTATCAATACCTAGACTAAGTCTACGGTAATATATCCGGACTAGGTCAAACGGAATATACCTGGATAGAATATATGATACTAAAGGGGTAGCTGAAATGTTTGAAAAGCATTACAACTATTTTGGGACTACAATCAAAACCGTAAAGCTCGTATTGGGATTAGATTTCCAACATGATATGGAACTAGTGGCCTTTTCCTTCGATCCACGCATAACAAACATAGTTCCCATGGAAGCCTTATCACTTTTCTCAAGCAAGCCACTTGGAACTACACTTGCTACACCACCAATATCTGGTAGCCTTACCGCTTTTCTCAAGTAAGCTAATATATTAAAATAAATGCATTGAGGATCTAGATTCCACTGGACTCCTCCATACTTATACAACCGATAGCCTGAAATATATGTCCTATAGACCACATAATTACCCGTATAATATATGGGATGTGAGGCTCATAAGGCTACGCTTAACTTTTACAAAGCTACGCTTTATTTCACACAAAGCCACGCTTTGATCATATCAGGTTCCACTTTGAATGCCACATTACCATTCCTTCTATCACTATGGACCCTCACGAACATACAACCTCTGAGCTCGTATGTCTTAGAGAAGGGTGTTAAGCTAAGAGAAGTTGTCTTCTCCGCCACCAAGCAGATGTATGTTTGTAAAAGTCAACATTGCAATCTCAGAAATGCAATGTCAGACAATCGTCCATACAAGTTCGTTTTGGGACTGAACGAAACCGAAGGCACTCCTCCTATCACATCCTGGGAATCACCCCTAGGATCAGTAATGAGTAGTCCTTGCATTATGAAGATTTCGAAATACAACAGGACCACTGCTATATAAATATCTCTATATTGAGAGCGACCCAGAGAATGTCGAAAAGTAATCCTTCTGCTATGAAGATCTTCGGTCTTCAATAAAACAATGATTTTCAAAATGCAGACACCATTGCCATGAAATATAATGTGGGGGTAGATCCCTGGGACTCGTGATAGCAATTCCTATATTCTGAAGATCCCCAATCTTCAACACGTCTTCACTTCTGAACGTATACTTGGTTCGTAGTGGTTTTCGGATAGGAGTTACCCAAATACGACCCCGGTTCCTCCACACCAATTATCGATTAAAAAGATGTTAAGTTCATATGTGATTATCAATCATCAATTTACTTTATCTTTTTATTCACTCATAAAAATCTCTCAGAGATATATTCACTAAATTATTCCTTTATCTTTTTTAGAGTATATGGAATCATTAAACCTCATTTATCAAATCCTTTGGTTAATTCAAAACCCTTTTTAAATCTTGGAATAATTCCAAATCATTTCACCTTTTATTTAGGAAAACATTTCCAAATCATTTATTTAATTCTTTAATAAAGATTTTTCATTTCAAATCATAACTTTTAAATGGGTCAAAACAATGTTATTTAAGACATCATTTACTATAAACCCAAATCAATTAATTTTTAGTACAAGAATTAAAATAATTTTGTTAACTAGGTTTTTAACCTAGCAGAATTCAACAGGAGTTAGAACATCCAGACTAAGCCAGAATGACTTGAAACTTGAACAAGGCATCTACAAGAACAAGTCAATTGAACTTAAGAGAAACAAGCCAAAAATCCACTAAGTAGATGGATCGCTGGCGATCCATCATCCATGGATCGCTGGCGATCCAAAAGAAAGCATTAAGAGTTTTCAAAGCCACTTGCATCATGATCTACTACCACTTCTAAGAATACTTACCAAGTTTCATAGCATTCCAAGCAGCATAGTTCTAGAAGTAAAGACTCAACTGATTACAGTTGTTTACCTGCTTTTTGACCAAAGCAGCTAACTTAAAATGGACCTAGAGAACTCATACGAAGTCGGATTGACTTGAAATTTTGTGAGAACACATAGAAGACATAAAAGAAGGCACTCACCAAAAATGAGCTTCATTGGATAAGAAAAGATAGGTTTCTATCAACCTAACTAGATGGATCGCTAGTGAGCCATTTAGATTGGGCCCCAACATTTGAAATTTTTACGGTAGGTCGCTGACACCCTCTAGAGTGTATCTGCAAAAGTTTCATCTGATTTTGTTAAGTTTTGAGTGAGTTATGGATGATTCTTCTAGATCAGATGATCCATGAAGACGGATGATCAAACAAACTCCAAACGACTTGATATTTGGACAAGGCACTTAAATAGAAGATAGAAAGACAACCAATCCAAGATCACTCAAAAATATGCTAAGTGGATAGATAAGTAGCGATCCATTAAGATAGGTCGGATCTCCCTCAAACTTTCCGAGCTCCTTCGTAGCACTAAATAAAGGCTTCTGGTAGAAAATATGCTAAAGTTGATGGATAGCTAGCGATCCATCCCCTATGGACCGCTAGCGATCCATTAAGATAGGTCAGATCGCCCTCAAACTTTCCGAACTCCTTCATAGCACTAAGTAAAGGCTTCTAGTAGAAAATTATACTAAGTTGATGGATAGCAAGTGATCCATCTCCTATGGATAGCTAGCGATCCATAGAAATGATTCAGATTGATTTGAGTTTTTCAGTGATGACTTGGCATAACAACTGGACTCTTCTGCACTTAAACTTCTGGCCCAAGTGCTCTCCAACCCCTATAAATACAATCCGACCCGCAACATAAACAGGATCCTTCGAACCGGTTGTTGAAACTCTACAGAAAGCTTACTCCACTCTTTTCCTTCCTTACAACGGTCTTCCAAAAGGTTCACTGTGATTCTCCAGTGAACTCTAACATTGGGGACTTAATCTAAGTAAGGATATTCAAGAACTTTGCAATCCAATTAACTTTGTAACAGCAATCGGTCAATAATAAAAACTATAAAGTGGACGTAGGCTTCATTAATAACCAAAACACTATAAAAATCTTTTTGTCTTCTTTTTATTTCTGCTCTTTTTACATTTATTCTCTATATTATTGCTCTGTAAGAACAGGGCTGGTGCTTTCACACTCAACCCAGGGTATTGATCCATTTTTTGGGTTAACATTTTGGTGCTTTCACTGAGAACCCAACTCAGGCTTAGATCTAGCTATCTACTTTGGATTAGATAGGTTCAGAAGTTAGATCCTCAATCTTTGCTTAAAAGATTTGCTATTGAGAATCAATGGCACCGAGAAGAAAGAGAACTACCTCCGGAAGATCCATAGGAGCTACCATTGCCGGAGAAAAAACAAGCCCTCAACAAATTGATGTCAACAACCCCAACAACCTGCTATTAGGATCCAACTCTGGAGATCAGGTTCCAGGATCCTCCATATAGCATGTAGTTGTGACTAAGGGAGAATTGAACAAGATAGTTGATGAGATTAACCATAAAATGGCAAACAGTCAAAAGGCTCTTATGGAAAAGATAGATGCTCTCTTAGCGCTCTAATCACTAACTACTCCTAGAACGTTGCTTGAAGCCATGGCAGCTATGGAGCAAGTGCATTCTTCGGTTTTTGACTTGAACAGAAGAAATAGAACACAAAAGCAATAGGAAGCAATGGGCGGAGCTCCAAGAATCATGATGGAAGAAAATGTTAACACTCACCTACTGCAAAAGCACCTGCTACAAACCTAAACTTAGGGGTGAAAACCTCATGGGGGATATAACGATGGCTCTCTTCGACTCTGAAGATGACAAACAATTTAAGGAAGACAAATATGATGAAAATGCCAACGTGCAAAATGCTAGAAGAAGCTCTAAAACCCGTGTCGCAGCACAGTGCCAAGCAATGGATGAGGAACTGCTACTCAAACGGTACTCCTAGAGGCAGGAGAACCAAGAAGATATGATACAAACCGAGATCGATTACACGGCCATGCTCCCATGGTATATTGTGACCACTCCCAATTGACCAGCTTCCAATCCTATCAGGGAGCTCCCATCGTCGAATCACGAATAGTCGTCGTCGAAAATCATCAAAAATCGTCTAAATGGTCGTTGAAAAACTCACTTTGGGATTGACTCAAAGTCGAACTCGGTTAATCGCCTATTTGACTCGAAGTAGATTTTGGAAGTCTCGACTCGAAGTCGAACTCGGTTAATCACCCATTTGACTCGAAGTACGCCTAGGAAATTTTGGTCCGAAATCAGACTCGGGTAAAACCAATATTTTCTCCAAGCAAACATGCAAATGGCCCCAAGCAACGTTTATCACCAACCCAGCATTTCAAATTCCGTGACTCTAAGTGAACCATGTGCTGACTCCAAGCAAATGCCAAATTTTCTCAAGTCGGACTCCAAGTAAAATACCACGATCCATCAATTCCGCTCCATCTTCTTTTGCCATAACTCGAACATGCGAACTCCAAATGCCTTGAAATTTGGAATGCAACCTTATGGGGTCTTATTTGTCACCTTAGACCGATCTCGCCTAATTTGAAATTTTTTGGGAATCGTCACTGATCCGTGACTCCATCATAAGTAATTTTTCATTCAATCGGCATTTTCAGTCATTCCAGCATAAGACAATCATGCATATATCATTCTCAACCATTATAAATAGCCGTAACTTGAAAACAGACCGGTCTGACAACGATTAGAGCATCTTCCCCAATCGAAACCCATTCACCGAAGTCGTTCAACATGTAGAATATCCAAAGAAGTTTATCATGCCAACTATACCTTTTCACAACTGTGCAACTGATTCGAAATTGCTTTTTTACAGGTACGATAAGCATATGGGTGACTAAGACCCAGTAGAAAAGCGCCCCGGCTAACATATGAAATCAGACGAAAGGATGATTATCAAATAACACTCTAGCTAGCGAGCAACTAAGGAATGGGGCAACAACCTAAAGTGATGCCTTCTCATCCATCCTTGTCTACTTTCCTTTTCCAAATGAGCCGTACCGGGACATTAAGTGTATTACAGAAAGCACGGTGAAAGAAATGCTTATATGCCCTCGACGAGTCATGTCGGTCCCCCTTCTAAGAATCGGCGTTGCTCTGGTAGAGTCGAGAAGTCTTTTCCAAAGGATCGTCGAACAAACAGATCCAACCCCTTAGTCTCTAGGAACCGATAAAACTGTGTTCCCGTAAGCTGAATCCCAAAAATTCCTCTTGAAGTCGTTGAATCATCGCTTTAATACCGTTGGGCCATCAGACACACGACCTAGAACTCTTCTTGGAGTCGATGAATTATCGTACCAAGGTCGTCTGGTCGCCGACATTCGACCAAAATTTCTCTTAAAGTCGATGAATCATTGCTTTAAGACCACCGGGCCATCGTACACACGACCCAAAACTCCTCTCAAAATCGATAAATTATCATTCCAAGGCCATCTATTTGCCGGACATCCGACCATAAAAACTCCTTCACGAACTAAAGTGTCGCGAAGGTCTTCCACGAACTAAAGCATCGTGAAGGCGAACCGGTAGATCAGCGGTCAACTGATCCAAAAAACCCTTCACAAACACGAAGGACTTTTACAAACTAAAGCATCATGAAGGGGAACCGATAGATCAGCGGTCATCTGATCCAAAAATCCCTTCATGAATGTGAAGGTCTGTCATGAACTAAAGCGTCGTGAAGGCGAACCGATAGATCAACGGTCATCTGATCCAAAAAACCCTTCGCGAACGTGAAGATCTTTCACGAACTAAAGCGTCGTGAAGGCGAACCGGTAGATCAACGGTCATCTGATCTAAAAAACCCTTCACGAACATGAAGGTCTTTCATGAACTAAAGCATCATGAAGGTAAATCGGTAGATCAACGGTCATCTGATCCAGAAATCCCTTCGCGAACGAGAAGGTTTTTCATGAACTATAGCGTCATGAAGGCGAACCGATAGATCAACGAAATTTATGTACAACTGATATTCACGAAGGAAAGCTGGACGATCAACAATCATATGATCTAGAGCCCCCTAAAATCAACGAAGTCATGCTTCGGGGCCATAAATCGACAATCATATCAGTCGCTCGCATACTTAATGGAATCACTTCCAACTACTGATGAAACAAACAGTGCTGAACTCTAGAGCTTCAAAGTCGCTCAAAGGAACTAAGCCAAAACTGAACCGACCTTGTGGTTAATCAGAGGCGAACTCGAATCAAGCCAAGGCTTATAACTCGGGAGAACCGCACCACTGGACTAGGGGCAACCAAACAAGTTGTGGAGAGACTCTGGTTACAGTTCAAGTGGGCCAATAGCTCTGTGGCTTGGAGGGCACCGCACACACTTGAATAGCCAAAAGGAAGGCCAAGACTAATCATACCACAATTTTGTTATGCCCGATCAAAAATTTTGGCATTCTGACAACTACGAACATAACGACCTAGCTAGCGCAATAAACGAAATAGAAGCATAATACTTGCTTACTTCTTCCCAACTCCTCCTTTACCACTGTTGGGTGTATTTCGACTGGTCCAACATCTCTGCCGATCCAAGTACCATCTCCCCCATCACCGAACCGATGCCTCTCCATCCCACTGCCGAACCAGCCACCTCCAAAGTACCACCGGACCAACATGCATCCCACCTCAATGCCGAACCAAGTACACCGGTCCACTCAAATCCTTCCACCGAACCAAGTACCACCGGACCAACATGCATCCCACCTCAATGCCGAACCAAGTACACCGGTCCACTCACCTCCTTCCACCGAACCAAGTACCACCGGACCAACATGCATCCCACCTCAATGCCGAACCAAGCTTCACCGAACCACTCATCTCCTACCACCGAACCAAAGTAAACCGGACCAGCTCCACCAGGCCAGATTACGTCAGCCCAGGCCCGCCAGCTGTTATATACCTCCAAGACCCCTACCCCCAGCCTCACTCTATAAATAGAGGGGCAGGGGTACAACAATGGGGGACAAGTTTGAGAGCTCAAGCACGGAGAGAACTTTCAAACAACTTTCTTTTACTTGTATCAAAGCTTTGTACTTGTAATCTAAACAAGAGAAGAGAAATAACATATAAAGTGGATGTAGGCACATTCTGGCTGAACCACTATAAATCTGCGTGTCCTTTTACAGTTTAGCCCCTGCTTTTCATATATTTGCATAAATCACCCAAATCACTAAGAACAACATAAGATCTACTAAAACATACGACTTTGAGGTGTTTGTCCATTTTTTGTGCAAACATTTTGGTGCTTTCACTGAGAAGCTAGAAGCTCGAAGCTTCAGCTTCATCCACTTAACATTTTTCCTAAACAGCATCGTTCGCCACTTGGAAAACATGCCTCCCAAACAGAGAAAAGATGTTAACAAAGGAAAAAACATCGCATCCAGCAGTCTTCCAGATCCAGCTGTCACGAATCAAGTAAATCGTCCTCCTCCAACAGCAGTACCAAATGAAGGATAGGCTAATCCGACCACTCCTGCCACAGAACAGCCCGCAGCAATTACTAGGGCAGATTTAGACAGGGTTGTGGTTGAAGTAACTAACCGCTTCACGTCCCAGCAGGAAGCCTTGGTGGACCATCTCATGTCACACTTAAGGGATGCTGAAGAGTCCAACCGCAACACTGAATCATGGGGCGAGTCCCAGTTTGGAGGATCTCAGAGACAACAAAGGTCTTCCTTCTTCGAAGGAGCTAACGGCAGAAGTAGCCATGGTAGGAGCCGAGATCGAGCACAGCCCGAAGTCAGGCCTGAGGAAACGTTTGGTACCGAACCCAACAGGGGAGGTACCGGACGAAGGTCAACTGTAGCTGAGCCTGTCATACTGCCTAACCACGGAAACGCCAGTGAACGGGGCCGAGCTAGAGTCCATCCCGAAGTTGGACCTGAGGAAGTGCTTAGATCAGAACTAGCAGGGGAAGATCAAGGCAAGGGCCAACTATAGCTGACCCTAGCATGCTCCCAGAAGATCAAAGGCAGCCACTGGAAAATATTAGGAATGATAGACGGTACCATCCCTACAGGTCATCTGGACGGAATCAATCCCACAGAACAGAACCAAACTCATTTCTATCTGCTCCAAATTCTGATGAAAGGATGGCACACTTATTCAGAGAGTGCGTCCAACGGGAGCAAAGAGATCGAGGGATAGGTGCTAGGGTAACCAGCCCTTTCGCTCGCAATATCGAAATTGCTATCACCCCCCGAGAATGAAAGATGCCAACAATGGAACCTTACAAAGGAACCTCCGACCCCGTTGTACACTTACAAAGGTACACACAACATATGCTCATGAGTGGAGCGACAGAGGGAGTACTGTGCAAATGCTTTCCGCTCTTCATTAGCTGATCTCGCTACCTCCTGGTTCTGTCATCTACCCCAGGGATCCATCAGCTCGTGGGAAATGTTGAAAGAAAAGTTTATCAGTCAGTTTTGCATTCATGTGGAACAACATAAGGACGCTTATTCCTTATCCAGCGTCAAACAGAAACCTGGAGAGAAACTGCAGCAATACCTAACCTGATTCAATGCCGCAGACGCCGCAGTCCAAGATGCCGATGAGAAGCTTATCCTAATGGCCCTCTGTAGTGGTGTGCATCCGGACACTAAATTTGCTAGAAGGTTGACAAAAGAAAAACCAGCTACTTTACCCGATTTCTTCCATGAAGCCGGGAAATATACGAGGCTTGAGGATGCTGCCGTTGAGGGGCAGTCAGGACAGCAAAATAAGGCAACTCACAGCAACGCCCCTACTGTGGCAAGGGACGTTCGAAGAAATGATTCCAGAGACAATGCTGGGGGCAAGAAGGGAGAAAAGCGCCTATATCGGCCAGGACCGAGGTTCGACACTTACACTCCTTTGAACGAGACCGTCGAAAATATCTTCCTTGCCACCCAAGGCGAAGTTAGATACAAACGCCCACCATACAAGAAGGAATCAGATAACGCGCAGAAGTCTAGAAAGTTCTGCCGCTTCCACGAATCTCATGGGCATGATACCAATGAATGCCATCATCTCCGGGACTTGATTGAGGAACACATCAGAAGGAAGAAACTAGAACGCTATGTAAAAGGTCAGGACAAGACTCCAGCTCCTGCCAATGAGAACCCAAAGCTACCCTCACTGGAGATCGACAGAGGAAACCGCAACACTAGGGGCTCTAGTCAAGAGAAGATAGTGGTCCATACCATCTCGGGAGGACCGCACATCGCAGACAGAAGCTGGAAAGAGATGGAAAGATATGGAAAGTCGCTTAGAGACAATAAAGACTGTGTCAATTCGGTTATAGAAGAGCGCCACCCGAAGCGGAAAGAAAGTGATGACATCACATTCGGTAAGCGTGACCTAGAAGGAAGGCAATACCCTCACATGGATCCCATGGTTATCTCTGCCCGGCTCGGCCCCGCCGAAGTTTACCGAATCCTAATAGACACTGGAAGCTCAGTAAACATCCTGTTCAAACATGCATTCGACAAAATGAAGCTATCAATGAAGGATGTATCTCCTTGCGATAAACCACTACACGGTTTCACTGGGGATGCAAAGATGCCCCTCGGGCAACTGGACCTCTTTGTTGAGATTGTAAGCCATCCCCGCTCCGTTGTACGGAAATAGACGTTTATGCTAATAGAAAACCATTCGGCCTACGACGCCTTCTTAGGAAGGCCAGCCTTGTCTGACTTCCAAATTGTCCTAGCCCCATGGTGCCTAAAGATAAAATTTCCAACGGACAATGGAATAGGGGAAGTAGAAGGAGACCAGGACGTTGCTCGAGACTGCTATGTGACTGAACTTTGCAACAACCACAGGAAGGATAAAGGGAAGGGTGTAGAGGTTGCCCTCTGCACGAAAAGTCTAGAAGCGTAGCAACTAAAGAAAGCCCCTCCTCTTCGATATACCAGCGACCCTTTCAATGAATTAGACCCTAGGGACAAAGAGGAGGAGGCCACCGCCGAGCCTGCAGAGGCTATGGAGTTTGTATCTGTAGACAAGCACGACTCAAGTAGACTATTGAAAATTGGGTCCCAACTAAAAGCAGAGTTGAAGGAGCAACTCATTGAATTTCTCCGCCACAACTTGGATGTATTCGCATGGTCACACGCTGATATGACCGAAATCTCCCCCGACGTAGCATGCCACGTATTAAACATTGATCCTGCCAAGGCGCCCGTAAAACAAAGAAAGAGAAGTATGGGGGCAGAGCGATCGGCAGCCCTCGATGAAGAAGTAAAGAATCTACTCGCCAATGACTTCATACGAGAAGCCATCTACCCGGAATGGATCGCTAACCTGGTACTGGTGAAGAAGGCTAATGGGAAGTGGCGAACATGCATTGACTTCTCCAACCTAAACGGCGCCTGCCCAAAGGATTGCTTCCCACTTCCCCGAATCGACCAACTTGTAGACAGCACAGCCGGGCACGAGATCTTATCTTTTATGGATGCATACTCAGGGTATAACCAAATTCCTATGCATGCTCCCGACCAAGACCACACTAGTTTCATCACCGACCGGGGTTTATACTGCTATAAGGTAATGCCTTTCGGACTTAAAAATGCAGGAGCCACCTACCAGCGCCTCGTCAACAAGATGTTTGCAGAGCTAATAGGGAAAACTATGGAAGTATACGTGGATGACATGCTGGTAAAGTCAAGGAAAGCCGACGATCACGTAAGCCACCTAGGCAAGATGTTTCAAGTACTTCGCCAGTATGGAATGAAGTTGAATCCTCTAAAATGCTCCTTCGGAGTGTCATCAGGAAAGTTCTTAGGATTCATCGTCCATGCCAGAGGGATTGAAGCAAACCCTGAACAAGTCCGAGCGCTAAGGGATATCAAGATACCTTCCAATCGAAAGGAAATGCAAAGCCTGAATGGAAAAGTGGCCGCCCTAAGCCGATTCATCTCCAAAGCAACGGACAAGTGTGTCCCCTTTTTCGAAGCTCTAAAGAAAGACAAAGGAAAGTTCGAATGGACCGACGAATGCTTGACCGCTTTCCTTAACTTAATCGAACACCTCCAGAAACCACCGGTACTCTCGACTCCAAGCGAAGGCGAAGAATTATACCTATACCTTGCTGTGTCATCTCACGCCCTAAGCGCTGCCTTGGTAAGGGAAGACAACCGCATGCAGCGGCCAGTTTACTTCGTCAGTAAGAGGTTTACGGGGGCAGAAGTCAGATATCCTAAACTTGAGAAGCTAGCATACTGTTTACTAATCACATCACGGAAACTGCATCACTACTTCCAGTCCCATTCCATCAAAGTTTTGACCGATCAACCACTGAGGCAGGTACTCCATCGTCCCGACACTTCTGGGCGACTACTTAAATAGTGCATTGAACTAAGTCAGTATGATATCACCTATCACCCTCGCACCGCCATCAAGGGACAAGCCATGGCTGATTTCATTGCAGAATTAACTACCAACGAAGATTAGGAGCAATTGGAAATAGCAGAAGATATCAAGTGGAACCTCTTTGTGGATGGTGCATCAAACGAACAAGGCTCGGGGGCAGGTGTGGTAATAATCACTCCCAGGGGAAATAAGCTGCACTATGCTATAAGGTTGGAGTTCGCTGCCACCAACAACGATGCAGAATATGAAGCAGTGATAGCTGGATTAGAACTTGCCATAGAAATCGGAGCCAATTCTTTGTGTCTTCATAGTGATTCTCAACTTATTGTTAATCAAATACTAGGAGAATTCCAAGCTCGAGAAGAACGACTCATAGCATATTTAAAGAAGACCAAGTTACTTCTCAGCCGATTGGACCACTACTTAGTCAAACACATCCCTCGGGAAGAGAACCAAGAGGCCGACGAATTGGCAAAGCAAGCAAGTGTGAGAGACATCGCCATCTTCGAAGCAGTAACCATCTCAAAGCAACTGGCCCCAAGTTTTGAGCAAGTGAATCCGATAGCTGCAACCGAAGAAGCAACTTGGATGACTCCCATCCGAAACTACCTACAAAGCGGCACGCTACCCAACGGGCGTAACGAAGTCAAGAAAATCTTGAGGGAAGCATCCCGCTACACAATACCAGAAGACATCCTCTATCGGCGCGGATTCTCTAACCCGTTATTAAGGTGTGTCGCTGGGAAGGAAGCCAAGGAAATCTTATTCAACATTCATCAGGGAAGCTGTGGAGATCACACCGGAGGGCAAACATTAGCGAAAAAGATACTCCGATATGGATATTTCTGACCCACCTTAAGCAAGGACGCCTTAGATTTCGTCAAAAAGTGCGACAGATGCTAGAAGTTTGCTAAGATTCCGCGGCTACCAACAACTGAGATTACTCAAATGACTAGCCCTTGGCCCTTCGCAATATGTGGAATTGACTTAATCAGCGAGCTACCAATGGGCCGAGGCGGGGCCAAATATGCTATAGTGGCAGTCGACTATTTCACCAAATGGGTGGAAGCAGAACCTCTGAATAAAGTATCTTCAACAAAAGTTATTAACTTCTTGATCAAAAATGTTCTGTGTAGGTACGGAGTCCCACTCAAAATCATATCAGACAATGGGCTTCAGTTTGACAGCAAGGAATTCGCCAACTGGTGCCGAGAGCACTGAATTCACAAAAGCTTCTCATCCGTGGCGTATCCCCAAGCAAACGGACAAGTCGAAGCCGTCAACAAAATTCTGAAAATCCTAATCAAAAAGAAACTCGAAAAGTCAAAGGGCGCTTGGGTGGATGAACTCCCCACGGCACTGTGGGCCTATCTCACATCCTTCAGAACATCAACGGGGCACACTCCTTTCTCTTTGGCATACGGATCGGAGGCCATGCTCCTAGTTGAAACTATTGTGCCTTCCCACCGTAGGATCCACTATAACCCAGAAGAGAACGAAGAACTCCTTCACATGTCTTTGGATCTAGTTGAGGAGAGAAGAAATGATGCAATCCTTAAAGCAGCAGCCCACAAGCAAAAAGTGGCAGCACAATACAACTCCAAAGTCAAGCATCGTACCTTACAAGAAGGAGATCTTGTCCTCAAGCGAATCTTCCCTCGCCCCGGAGCACTAGACCCAATCTGGGATGGACCATATGTAATTCATAAAGATCTCCACAATGGAGCTTATATTTTGTCAACAGTGGACGAAGAGGTGTTCCAAAGGGCATGGAACATCCAACACCTTCGTCGATACTTTTCTTAACTTGTACTGCCCATATGAAGTGAATTAACAAAGAGAATCAGTGGACGTAGGCCTTTTCGTGCCGAACCACTTTAAAAAACCTTGTCTCTTTTTTAACTTGTTCCTTTATATCTTGGCTGCTTGTTAACTTTATCATTTTCTGTTGGACAAAATCCTATGCGTATAGCGTTTCCACCCAAAGCACTCTACAGCGCAACTTCACCTGGACAAGACCTAACAGGTACTATGCGAATCTATGCCCTCGCCAATGAGACACTTTCGCTCCAGCATCCCTCTGCTGTGGGTTAACTCATTGCTCGCGACGGCCCTTAAAGCCAACTGTAATGAGCCGATTATAAGCCACCGAGAAGGCCGACTATAGCCGAGTCAGCTCATTACGGTGTTCGGCTCGCCGACAACAGTGAACCCACTATAAGCCCCAACATAAGGTGTGGCCAGCCAGGGGCAGTTCACGGTTGACAATCGGCACCCACGCTAGCCGGCCACAGTAAATCAAATAATACCCACGATTACGGGCCATAATGGCCCGGGTAGTTACTGTGCGCGATCTTGGCTCCGATGTGTCTTAAGTGCGGCTGTGGTAAAAAAGAATTAACTCCCCGCGGAGGCGTAAGATGGGTGACAAATGTCTCCAAGACCCACAGCTAGGGAAAGTGACTACAAAGCCCGTTTGCCACGAACTTAAGCACATCGAAGGCCTTCCGTGATTGGAAGTTTTACCTTTTCACATATTTCAATTTTACTTAAGCAACTTTTCTCCTATCCTCTGTAACAATCCCTGAAGTACAGGACACAGAGCAGGAGACATTCACTAATGGAAGTAGACGCTCACGACGAGATACTGGACCGCATCCCTTACTCGGTCACATAGAATATTCAAAGCTGCCATCTACAAGCAAGATATAAAGGGCGGTATTTCCTTCTTTCATATGTAAACACGTGACTATAATTTATTCACACCTCACGCTAACATTACAAGTCATGAAATTATGTTTTAAACAAAAACCTGACATCAAACACGATTTGATTACAAGAATATGCATAGCTATATTTCTCATACGACATGTCAAAATAGCAAAAAACATTCAAAAGACGACAAAATCAGCTTAAGTTAAAGAATTACACGTCAAGAATAGAGCTATTTATTACAAGTAGCAAAAATTACCACCTAAGAGTTACTTTACTAGTTTAAGACTAACATATACAACCATGTCAAGTCCACAAAAAGAATTTTCCAGGCCTAATCAAGGAGCCGGCTGCGTCGGAGTTTGTCCTTGTCCTGTTGCCCACCTGTCCGGTCAGAAAAAGAATTCGTCAATGGTAAGCAACCAAGTTAACGGAAAGACTAGAAAGGAAGACTTACCAGCATCTGCTCCTTGATCAACTTGATCATCATCCTCCGCTTGCACACCTGTCTCCTCAGCTGCAAGCAACCGCACGCCCTCCTTCACCGCCACCTTCTCCTCCTTGGTAAACTGGGCGGTAACAGTATCCATCCTAAAGGCCACGCCACCCTCCTTATCTGCCTCAGCCTGGGCCTCCTCTAGAGCCCTAAGATAGATCCTAGCCATAACCCGAGGGTAATCATCCATCCAGGACAAGTTACCCTGCCTCCAAGTACGGAAGTACATATCCTGGAGCATCCCCTCCATCAGCCCCTCGTTCTCTTCAAACTCCCTCGCCCGGGCCTCGGAATCCGACAACCTTACGACGGCAGCATCTCTCTCCAATTGGAATCTCGAGCAGTCAGCCTGAAGGGATTTCCGCATCGCCTCCATCTCCTCCCTAAGCTTGGCTTGAGCAAGCTCTTCAGCCTCAAGCTTCCCAGATAACTCCTCTATCTGCTCAAGATCCGCTTTCCGAACCTCATCCACCGTGGCGATGGACATATCGATCCGTTCCTTGCAAGTAGCCTCCATTTTCCGCAGTTCGGCCCGGCTGGCCTCTTCCATAGTTTTCTTTAGACGTCCAGAGGCGGCCTCGTGTTGAGAGATCTGGATGGCCTGATCAGCAAGTTGCTTGGCCTGGCCGGAAACCACTAACCGCAATCTTATGTTGGCACTCCCAATTTCCTCCCCGGCCTTGACCAGTCGGGCATGATGCCCCATCAACTTCCTCAGCAACCCGGTCGATGTTTGCCTTAGCTTCGTCCCCCATAATGACAATCCGAGTAGTAAGCAAATCGAGGTCCAGGGACTTGGCCTCATCTAGCACCTTTACCATAGGGTTGCGAGGAAGAAGGTGCTCACCGGTAACCTAGTCGAAGGAAATATCATGAGAACTTGGATCCAGATCAGGATGACCCACAAATGGATTACGAGCCAAGCCAGGACGATCAATCTGAGTAACGGTAGGATTTTCAGACGGGTGCGGAGAGGGTGTGAATTCAGTCTCCTCCTCCGTGGTATCATGAAGAGGCTGAATTGGGGGCTGAGGACCAAGTGAAGGTTCGGATAGGGAGCGACTCCTCTTTCTCTTTTGAATACCCTCTTCAATAACCCCGAGAAGAGGACGGTAGCCGATTACATCCCCGGAACGGTGGGCCGGAGGCTTCGGCTTGGCGGAAGCTTTGGAGAGCTTGTATTGTTCAAGCCTGTGCCGAAGATCTGAGGTCTTGGCCATTTTACCTGCTCCTGATATGAAAACCAAGTGTTACCAACATGTATTGGGCCATCACTCAAGAATTAAAAGAGTAAAGTGAAATTCACCTTGAACCGCTGAAGTTGTTTCAGTAGAGGCGCTCCCGGAAGATAGATCGACGCCGGTCCCAACGTTATCGGCTTCTTGGACTTCTCCGTCCCCTCCAAACCTTCGAAAGCTTGGCGGAAAGCGTCATCCGTCCACTCCTGCATCTCGCCTACTTGTCCAGAAGATAAAGCCCCGACACCGTCGCCTCTTCCAACGCTTTCTCCTCCATCTTCGCCTTGCTCCTCCTCAACGTCTCCCTCCTCCGGGATATATGGACATGAGCTGGGAGAGGGACCGTCAGACTTTTTGAGCTTCTTCCCCTCGGCAACCGGGTGTTTCGGAAAGGGCCTCCTTTTACTGCTCTTTAACTCGGCCCCTTCTTTAGCTTGGGCAGCCTTCTCTTCAGCCGTGTCCCTCTGCTTGACCACGGATTGCTGTGGAAGGATCAAGTTGTACTCCAAGAGTGTAGCGTTCCTGATCAGGTAGGCAGCCGACCTATCTCTCCCAGTAATAGCTTCTATTTCTGCTGCCGTCTGAACCAGGCGGTCATTCTCCACGACCGCAAAACCACCTGTCGCTAGCAAAAAATAAAAACACATAAGAAAGAGTATTGCAACCAGAACGGGATTTAAAAATAGAGCTTTGACTTACATCCGGAGGTGAAACGCCGAATGGAAACGGAATCATCCCTGACGAAGAACCATTCCTTCTTGAACATACTATACTTGGAGTATAAATCCAGGACCGGCTTAAAGGTTACGGCCGATTCCAAGCTGATGTAGGGAGACCCCTTCTTGTAGCCTCTCAAGTTATACAAATACCGGATCTCCCGGTTGGAAGGAGGACGCCCATATCTCCTCTGGAAGATGACGAAGAGACTCACCAGAATGGCATAAGAGTTAGGCTGAAGCTGGAATAGAGCTACCTTTAGATATGTAAGAAAGCTGACTACCCAGGCGTTGAGAGGCGGGATGGCACCACACATGCAATGGTATCTGCTGTATGCAAAATATCCTTCGGGAGGATCATACGGCATCACTCCCACATTCGGCAATAACATGCGTGCTCGGTCAATCCCGAAAGAGCGAGATATAACATCGAGTTGCTCGCCCTTGAGGGAGCTGGGAAAGCAATCGGGCGGGGAGTTCAGAAGCTCCTGAGGGCCGTACCCGTCCACCAGTGATCTCGGGGCTGGTCCATGACGTTCCGGTCCTGGCTGAGCAGGGGGCACTGCGGAAGATTCTCCTTCGCCCTAGGACTTCTTTCTATCCGATCGGGTTTCCACTCTTTGAGACATTTATCTACAACACAAGGGAGTACATCGTTAAAACATATGAATGGTGTAGTCTGAAAATTTCACTCATAATTTAAAACACTCAGAAATCCTAGTATCATTCGGTAAAGCAGATACAAAGGTTCATTCGGTATTTGGGATCTCAAGAGATCATCCGGTAATTCAGAATAGGCCTATTCGGCACTCAAACATACCTGGTTCGGTACACAGATTGATTCGGTAATCAGGTTGGTTCGGTCCTCAGATTGATTCGGTGCTCAGATTACTTCGGCTATCTCAAAACGATAAAGGATAACAGTAAACTGAAGCCCCTATTTATAAGCGAAACATGTCGACCGGACCAACTGGTTCGGCACACCCAAGACCGAACGAAGCTATCTCAACTACAGGAAAACAAAGCGCGGCACATGCGAGCACGTACCCCACTTTGGGGGGCAAGTGTTGGGTGTATTTCGACCGGTCCAACATCTCTGCCGAACCAAGTACCATCTCCCCCATCACCGAACCGATGCCTCTCCATCCCACTGCCGAACCAGCCACCTCAAAAGTACCACCGGACCAACATGCATCCCACCTCAATGTCGAACCAAGTACACCGGTCCACTCACCTCCTTCCACCGAACCAAGTACCACCGGACCAACATGCATCCCACCTCAATGCCGAACCAAGTACACCGGTCCACTCACCTCCTTCCACCGAACCAAGTACCACCGAACCAACATGCATCCCACCTCAATGCCGAACCAAGCTTCACCGGACCACTCATCTCCTACCACCGAACCAAAGTAAACCGGACCAGCTCCACCAGGCCAGATTACGTCAGCCCAGGCTCGCCAGCTGCTATATACCTCCAAGACCCCTACCCCCAGCCTCACTCTATAAATAGAGGGGCAGGGGTACAACAATAGGGGACAAGTTTGAGAGCTCAAGCAAGGAGAGAACTTTCAAACAACTTTCTTTTACTTGTATCAAAGCTTTGTACTTTTAATCTAAACAAGAGAAGAGAAATAACATATAAAGTGGATGTAGGCACATTCTGGCTGAACCACTATAAATCTGCGTGTCCTTTTACAGTTTAGCCCCTGCTTTTCATATATTTGCATAAATCACCCAAATCACTAAGAACAACATAAGATCTACTAAATCATACGACTTTGAGATGTTTGTCCGTTTTTTGTGCAAACAACCACCCTTGGTGACCAGTTCCTTTTCCTCTTGGACTGTATGCCAGTTGATGACCAATTCTCTAATGGAAGTTTGGACTAAAAACAGAGACTCTTGCCCCGAACTCCCATAAGCTCTTTCTTCATAAACATCTCCATGCGGTCGGCTGTAGATCTCTCCACCATAGCAACCTTATCTGTTTGGCCGTGCACACCATCCCAAAATACGGGATGATCATCCAAGCCACGGTTACCCGATCCAAAAACCAATTATCTCTTAGAACTGACCAAATCGTGTTCCAGCGTAGTCAAATCGCCGGATTGATGGGGAAAACTCGATCTTTACCTTCTAAGAATTGGTATTGCTCCTCCAACATCGGGAAGGCCCAAACTATTGTGTGCATCCCTTAAGCCATGCACTCCGTCGCGCATCACTTCTTACGCCATGGAACCACACTCTCGAAGCACGAAATCTCATGTTACCCGAATATTGGCAATGTCAAGAAGTTCCAAATCGTTCCGGATCGATGGGTCATATCGATCCCATAAGCCGCAAATTTCGTAAGCCGTGCAGTCTCAAAAGCCACGCATTTCATAAGTCACGCACTCTCAACAGTCGCGCACTTCGTAAGCTACGCACTCTTAGAAGTCGCGCATTTCATAAGCCGCACAAGCACTGCTTGATGTTGCTCCGGCATTATCAGCAAACCGTTAAAATTTTCTAAGTACAGGTGTTGTCCCAACAACACCAGGAAACTTGTCTATTGCAGAATTTATAGGGATCAACTCCTGCTACCCGAAAAATCGACATTGCTCCGGCAGTGCCACAAAGTTCACAAACCAAGAAGTTGACAAAGAATAATGATCTTTGACCAAAGTTAGTGTACAAAATGTCTAAATTCAAGACATCCAAGTCACGAGTTCCTAAAGATAGGAGCTGCAACGTACCTTTGACTGAGGGCATCTAGGGAGCCACCCAGAACATCAAGTCCCACATCAATAGTTCAGAATAATCATCCCTATGGACTAAGGGGCACATAACACATTAACACTTGGTCAGGATAGAAAATAGCACCAACTTGCAATAAAAGGAGGAACTTACCATCGTTCAGAGATAGACGATGACGGAAGGCATTTCCAAAATTAAATCATCAACGCACAAGTTTCAAAAGATAGAAGCAGTGGCACGACTGAGGTCTCAAACCCTAATATGCAGAAAACCAGCTGTTATCCAAAGACAGATAATGACAAGAAGAGAACGCTCGAAATCGAGTGGCTAAACCATTTATTCTCAAAGATTGGAACCAATGAATAAGGTTGATATTCGCATAATGCTATCAGCTCGGCATAACACATATGGCCTGAAATAAGCAAGGTTAAGTGTCACAGATTCTAGACAAACACTACCGAACTGTACCGGTCCATGATCAGGATAGGAATGAGCGCGGTCGTAGCGGAGGCAATATGATGACTCACTCCACAATTTTTAATTTTCTATAAGAACTTGGAATTTGACACCTAAAAATGAAGGGTTCTGCCTAGAATGAAAGGTTCCGGAGATAGAAGTCAGATCATAACAAAAACTGATTGGAGGAAATCCGATTTTTCGTGAATAAGAATAACCATGGAATTGGTTAAGAAATAACCCTGGATTTCCAAGGGTAACACTTGACGGTGATAAACAAGGCTAGGTAAAGGAAACGCTTGGGACTCCCATCCTTCCAGAACATAGTGTTTCCCAGAGTTAAGCAACGTTGAGAAAAACACCCACATTGGGTTGAAAGGGATCTACTCAAATATATAAGATCGGATGAATGATTCAATCCTAACTAACATGAATTTAACATTGCCTGAAGACATGCAGCACTAAGAAAAGACTTCTAGAATCCAATCATTGAAGTGCAAGTTTTCAAAGACCAAAACTAGTGCCCACCTGGATTAAAAGTATTGTCGAATCGGCAAGGAAAATCAATCCTAACCTCTTAAGTGTCGGTGTTGCCCTAGCAACCTCGAGAACATTCTATTTCATAAGTATCGGTATTCCCCCGGCAATGCCGGGAAACCCTCTATTTCTTAAGTACCAACATTGCCCCGGCAATGCCGGGAAATTTTCTATTCACAATGTACCAGTATTGCCTCAGCAATGCTAGGAAAACTTTAATCTACAGATTCGTTGAGAAACACTCACCGTAGTAAATCATCAATGCATTAGCTTCCAGAGATAGAAGTTGGTCCTCAACTGAGGTTCTACCCTTGTATTCAGAAAACTACCATTGCTCGAAAATGGGCAACAACAAGAAGACATAACCTTTCATAGGTCGGCCGGATGGTTCGACCTTTTATCATAGGAATCGGCCATTGCACAGGAAAAAAGCAAGGTCGAAAGGAAATCCTAGGATTGAATTGCTCGTGTGCTAATTTCTATGGATGAAAGCTGGTGCACAACCGAATTTCTTGAATTCAATTAAGAAAGAATTTTGATATAGCCAAAAGATAAGCAGACTTGAGGAAGTGTTGCTTGGAACCAAGCAGCTAGGTTATCAATTTTCGAAGACAGGAATTGAGTATAAACATAATTTCTGTGATGACAGCAATCAAGCAAAGCATGCATAGCTAAGGACATGTAGGGACAATCATGGAAGGTCGGAACTAAAACCATCATACTTCCTCATTCCTAGAACAGGATTGAGAGCCAGACCAGGGGCAATCAAATCATTTGTCCCAAACCTCTCCATCTTTCACAATCGCCCAAATAATGGCGTTCAAAATAGCTAGTCCCTCGAGCAGGGATAGACGTACAGATACTTGATCGAAAGAAGTGTTGCAAAGTTCAAACACAAATAACTGCGAGGTTGGTTAGATAACAGTTTTGTATCGCAAAACAGAGCATTCTAGCAACAAAATCGCCAACAAAGGAAATGAAGGATTTAACGTTCAGAAATCAACCGTCGCTTGCAGTCTGGCAATGACAAGAATGATCGATGACCTACTTACGGTCTCACTAGATCATTTGGTTCCAACTTGCAGGAATATGCCATTATCTAAAGTTTGGTGATGCCAAGAAAAAAACCCCAGAATGAAACCATCGATACATCGGCTTTCGAAAACATAAGTAAGAGTTTGATTGAATCTTCATCCCTACCTTCCGATATCATGTTATATAAAGATTCACAACATCAAGGAAAAATCTACGGAGTTGAGTCATCCGTGCACTAGTTTCTAGAGATAGAAAATGATACATGATTAGGGTCTCAACACTAGACTTGGAAGAATTCACTCTAACAAAAGATGATGGCAACGCGTGTTTGCAGCACATGTACCGAGAATGACATCGGATGACGATGTCAACTTAGAGGGATTCAATTACAGTCAGGAAATGGACACTATTGAAAAAATCAGAGCTTGGAATCAAGTAGCAAAGTCCCTAGTTCCTGGAGATAGGAGCTATCGTGTCAATCAAACTGGGGTAATCGAACGTATTGCCCTGGAAACCTAGTCTCCCGAAAACATATAGACCTAGTATTAAGATAAATCAGCCCTATGGACTAGGGCAGATACACCAGCACTTTGTTAAAACGAACTCAATTGAGCTTAAGTAGGGATTTGCTACAGAACTGTCTAGACCAAGTAACCTCATAGTTCTGAATAAAGCTATGAAATAGAATATGCTGAAATGACCGTAGAAGTATTACTTACATGCATAGAATTACAGTATGCTGCACATGAACATAAGAGGTGCAACAGCGAGAAAACGCAATGCTAGGAATCAAGCAATTAAACCAATAGTCCCCGAAGATAGAGGCTAGTGTGCAGGTTGAATTACAAAAAACGCAAAGGAAGGATAATCGCAATCGAACAAGTCATGCGCTAGTTTCCAAAAATTGAAACTGTGCCTGATCGAACATCAACTACAACTCTATAAGAGCAGTTGTTCCTTGTAATTTAACTGTAATCAATCATCATAATTTGACAGGAATAATAAGCGAAGCCTAAGTTGCAAAGGACCCAACTTCTAGAGCAGTGGAAGTCCCTCCGCCGGACTAAAGATTAAATGACCAGAAAGAAATTTTCAATAATAAAACTTGGCATTCGACCCTATCGGGTATGTTTTACTCTAAATAATATCCTTGTATAACCAACGCCCGGAATCCAAGGGAAGTCGGCGTATGTTGAACAGTCGAGTTCTGAGCGTTGACTGAGGAAGATGTATCATGTTATCTACATGAGAAGAGTCCAGTATCCCGAATACTGGAAATTAACAATCTAGTGTAGATAACTTGCTTACATTTGAAAAACAACCTATATCGTCCTTTGAAATTATCTTTTCCACACTTACCCGTTATCGATCAATGATCGATAATGGAGCCACTGTCCAAAGCGACGCGAAAAGCTTTTTTTTTCAGGATCATTGGAGTACAAAAAGGGAAGAGCGATATGATTGAATCATCCACTATATACGATTTTGGAATATATCGTCGCATTAGAATTCAAAATGGCGATAGGAACTTAACCAAGTCATCGAAAAGAAACTGCTAAAGACAAAGAGCAAGACTTCACTCCAAAATGGCATACAATTGTTCAAGACAGCTTTACCACTGGTCAAGTTAAACTACATAGGCTGACTCCAAATCTACGTCATGCACCCACTTACCGACCTAAACCCTTGTGTAAACTATGGAGCAAAGATTGCATCGTCAATACTAGGAATTGAAATTCATATCAAAATAAAAGAATGAACGACTATCAGAATTCAGTCAATTAAAAGCAACATCTTGAGATGGACTCCGAAGATTCATTGAAATTCACAGAACAGTAATCCGAAAATTGTCTTGTTCCAGAGCACACTTTGTTTCCAACGAAAGCATACTCTATAGGGCAAATGTTAAGTGGGTTTTTAACCTAGAAGAATTCAACATGAGTTGGAACATCCAGACTAAGCTAGAATGACTTGAAACTTGAACAAGGCATTTAAATTAACAAGCCAATTGAACTTAAGAGAAACGAGCCAAAAATCCACTAAGTAGATGGATCGTTGACGATCCATCATCCATGGATCGCTAGCAGCCCAAAAGAAAGAATTAAGAGTTGTCAAAGCCACTTGCATCATGTTCTACTACGTATTTTAAGAATACTTACCAAGTTTCATAACATACCAAGCATCGTAGTTCAAGAAGTAAAGACTCATCTAATTCAAGCTGTTCACCCGCTTTTTGACCAAAGCAGCTAACTTAAAACGGACCTAGAGAACTCATACTAAGTCAGATTGACTTGAAATTTTGTGAGAACACTTAGAAGAAATAAAATAATGCACTCACCAAAAATGAGCTTCATTAGATAAGATTAGATGGGTCGCTAGCGACCTAACTAGATGGATCGCTAGCGACCCATGTAGATTGGGCCCCACCACTTGAAATTTTTATGGTAGATCCATGACACCCTCTAGAGTGTATTTGTAAAGTATTGTCTAATTTTGTTAAGTTTTGAGGGAGTTATGGATGATTCTTCTGGACTAGATGACCCATAAAGACGGATGATCAAACAAACTTCAAACGACTTGATATTTGGACAAGGCATTTAAATAGGAGATAGAAAAACAACCAAACTAAGATCACTCAAAAATATGCTAAGTGGATGGATAGCTAGCAATCCGTGCCATATAGATAGCTAGTGATACATCCCCTATGGATAGCTAACGATCCATCAAGATAGGTCGGATCGCCCTCAAACTTTCCGAGCTCCTTCGTAGCACTAAGTAAAGGCTTCTGGAAGAAAAATATGCTAAGTTGATGGATAGCTAATGATCCATCTCCTATGGATAACTAGCGATCCATCTCCTATGGATAGCTAGCGATCCATAGAAATGACTCGGATTGATTTGAGTTTTTCAGTGATGACTTGGCATAACAACTAAACTTTTCTGCACTTAAACTTCTGGCCCAAGTGCTCTCCAACCCCTATAAATACAATCCTACCTACAATATAAACATGATGCTTTGGACTGGTGGCTAAAACTCTGCAAAAAGCTTTCTTCACTCTTCTCCTTCCTTACAACGGTCATCCAAAGTGTTCACTGTGATTCTCCAGTGAACTCTAATAGTGGGGAATTAATTTAACTAAGGATATTCAAGAACTTTGTAATCTAACTAACTTTGCAACAATAATCGGTCAATGATAAAAACTATAAAGTGGATGTAGGCTTCATTAACACCCGAAATACTATAAAAATTTTCTTGTCTTCTTTTTATTTCTGCTATTTTTACATTTATTATGTATATTATTGCTCTGTAAGAATAGGGCTGCTGCTTTCACACTCAATCCAGGATGTTGATCCATTTTTTGGGTTAACAAATTCCAAATCATTTAATTACATCACATATTGGAAAACATTATTTTAGAGTATCTGGGCTTTTCCTTCGACATGGTCTGCCCCTCCCCAAGTCTCCTTGGATCTCATAGATGAAACAGGTGTACTAGTCGTTTCCGCATACTCCTTTCATGTTTAGAAATGATTTATAAAAATTACAAATCATTATTTAAAACACTTAATTATTTTTTTTTAAAACCAATTATAAAAGATATGAAAAAGAATGGTTTAGTTTTAAACCATATTTTACAAGTTATTAAACTGCTGTAAAAAGTGCTGCAAACAAGTGCTAGAAATAGTGTATTAAAGCTTCTTTAATCAAAACAATATTTTTACTTTACATATGCTCATTTTTCCAACTCAAAACACTTTTAAAACACTTTAAATGATTTATAAGATTTATTTCATATTTTTAAAAATTTTAAAAATAATCATTTTAAATTAATTTTAAATTCGGGTTTTAACCTGCAAAACCGCGATTTTTTTGAAAAAATGTTTTGGACTTATTTAAAAATATACAAGATGAAATCTTGATTTTCTTCCTTCATTTAAAAACAATGGATATAATAGTCCGGAAAATTCATATCTCGAAGAATTCTGAGCTATATTCCATTTCATATACTCATTTGAAATCATCGACGTGAAATCGCGAACTACCATTACACGACGCTCTTAGTTTTGACTTGTTTTTCAATTTCTTTCCGAACTTCTTGAAAACACTTTTATATGTTTATAAAACATTTCTAAACTATTTTAAACTCATTTTAAAAAATATAATCATATTTCATACTCATATTTCTTTTCATTTCATATTATATTATTAGAATATTTATTTTAAACCTTTTTAGATATTTAAAATCATTAAGAGGCTAAACAATTTTCGTACACATCTTTATATGGATTTAATTCTCATTAAATTAACTATGGTTAATTGCTAACCTTTTCTTTTATCATTCATCAAACCAAGTAATTATCCATATTAACATCCATATATTCAAACATGTAATCAACCAAGTAATCACACACTTAATCATCCAGTATATTATATTTTCATATCATTAAACTTGGAATCATTTAGAGGTTAATTAGTATATTTAAATGTGAGTACTCATCTTTGTTCTAACTATACTTCCTACCGACATTCATTTCAACAACACTTCTTCTAACATTTTCTACTTCAACTAAATCATTATTAGACTCATCCTAAGCATCACTTAAACCCTTCTCCTTCCTCCTAAGTGCACGACCATCATCACCATCACTATAATGATTATGGCCTCCATCTCCTCCACCATGGTGCTCACGGCCCAAGCCTTATCTCCTCCTTCCTCCATCATTTCTTCCCTTTTTAGTTGCTAAACCATGTTCTCTAAGCAAAATAAGAACTTTGGTAGATTTTGGTGGGGATTGGACATGATTACATAGTTTTCTAAAAAGTTAGAGAGGAGGGAGAAGAGAAGAAGAAGCCATTAGAGAGCATGGAAGAAGAATAAGAAAATGAAGAAGGAGATGAGTTTTGAATGAATGAAAATGAAGAGGGTATGCATGTGTATTTATAGGAAAAGTTTAGTAATAAATATCATAACTTGAATGGACCAAAATGCCCTTACTTAACCATAAAGTAAACCATATTTTTCAACCCTTACCATCACCTTATCACATTATTTCTTTATGTCATAGTCACTTAAGGTTTAAGAAATGTAAAGTAAATATTTTGTTAGATTTTGATGTGATTTGACTTTTCTTACTTACTTTTACTAATTACTTTCTAGAATTTTCTAATTATGATTAGTAGAAGTAAACTTTTTTAGTTATTTAAAATGCGTATATATATGTTAAAACATGTTAACAAAGATGCAACAACGTTGCGATAACTTATACTGAACAAAATGTTGATTTTCGACAAAATCTTTTACGGTCATATTTTGACGTTTTTGTTAAACTATTTACTTATGTAAACAAAATTTGAAAATAAGTTTCTAATCATTTTTAAATATAAAAAAGTTCATTTTAGTTATAAAACCATATAAAATAATATCAAAATCCATTTGCAAAAATACCACATTGATTTGTCAATGTGCGACGAAATTTGCCAATCATTCTACTATATATATATATATAGTTATAAAACGTTTATCAACCAATTATTATCATTATATAACCTTAAAAATAATTATTTATCATTTAAATAATTATTTGACTGTACATCCAATTTTATCAAAAACCAGCTTTTGTCACTTTTCGACGAAAATCCAAACATCTTGATTTTGTAATCAAATTCTAAAATTAAGTTAATCATTATTATTTATCACATAAAACAAGATTATTATGTTTGAAAATTCTATATTTGAATATATAAAATTAATTAAATATTCCATTTAAAAGTTATAAAGTTATGGGTCGTTACATACTTTACCCTTAGAAGAATTTCGTCCCTGAAATTAAACAAAAACCCAAAACCCAAAAATGATTACCTAAAACAATTTTTAAACTCAATTCTATATGATTTACACAGATCACCCGCACGCAATATCTGATTTGACCTACCATTAGAATCCACAACTTTACTTCCGAACTAGTATTGATCCCCCGATCCTCTAGTGCGGACTCTGATCAGGCTCAATGATCAGAAACCTTCATTTCCCTCACATAGCTCTCAATTACGATAGAAAACTCAAGTACCCAATCATAAACCCTCATCAATGTTAATCATCAAGAATAGAGTGATAAATCCTCTTTCAAACCCATGAGAACACCTTAAAGTTTGTACTCGAATCTTAGATCAAAATCGTGTGACGAAATGATCTACGTACCTCATATGTACTTATTAACATTCAAAAATCCGAATGAAAACTTTTCATAAAACTTTTATCTTTTAAAATGCTTCTTTATATATAATCACTCTAAATATTTTTTTAAAGGAAAACATTTCATCCCGAAGGAATCATTTCAATTTTAAAAGATAATTTACCTTTTATTTTTCAAAATTACAATCAACTTCTTTCATTATAATATATTCCATTTTAACCAACCTTGATATTAACTTATCAAATAATAATTCAAAATTATCTTTTTAACTTAAAGCAAAATTATATATATCGAGTAACTCTAAAATAATACCAAGGAACCAGGTACTACCAATAGTATCTTATATCCCCTTAACAAGAAGGATAATACTTAAGAGAAGTGTTTACCATCAAAACATATCTCTTTCCCATTTTTAGTTATTTTCGAGCCACTCAAATAGTTACTATTTGAGACTTTCTTACTTTTCAAATTTCTTATTTGAAACAATATTGTTGTAATTGCTTTTTTAAAAATCCTTTAGAGATTATTTTGTTTATAAAAATCGTCTTATAAATCCCTTTTATAAAATCATCTTATATTAACTTACTTCCTTTTAAAATTTCATAATTCTTTTCTAAAATACCCAAAATTTAGTTTCTCAAAATTTATATAACATATCTTTCATATCCATCTTTTTCAAAATTATTTTATTTGTGTAAAATACATGTTTATTTTATTATCTTATACAAATTCATTAACCTTAACCCAATATTATTTTCAAACATCTTATAGTCAAATTGTGAAACTTAATTTAAAAGATGTTCATTCAATTTACAAATGGTAATAACCAAATATTATCATTCCCTTAACCACAAAATGACACACATAAATATCTATATTTTTCGAAAGATGTTCCTTTATACTTCAAATATAATCCTTTTAAATTTTCAAAAGATTAGGATATGACTTCTTAAAATTCCTTTTTATTGGACATATATTTTTTACACTAGAAACAGAATATATCAACCCTAAAAGATTTTTCTTTCTTCTTTTTCTTTGCTTTCCCTTTATCCTTTAACTTTATTTTCTTATCCTTACACAGAACTGCATAATGCCCTTCTTTACCGCATTTATAACAGAAGTTGCCGGCATAAGATCCTAGTTTTAATTTATCTTCTACCCTTTTTGTGTACGTATTCTTCGTGCTTGTTTGGATTAGCCCATATCTCATCACCTGGCATATAATAAGACATCCTGACTTAAATGATATACTAAGTTATTATCAGAAGTTTCATACGATTAATTTCTTAACTTATCCAAATTACTTGATTCATACTTGTTCTGGTTTGAACTTGTCTTGATTGTACAATGATATGAAGAATAGTTTACCAAGTGTTCAATACCATTCGCCCAAGCCAACATATGATCGATACTTGGGAGATTATTCCCACCATCTCCAAACAGATCAAGACCTTATTCTTGGAAATTTCCAAAGGGATAACATCGTATAAACTTTCCATATCACACGAATATTTCTACTTTTGTATATATAAAATATACTCCTTTTAAAATGGTGTGTCGATTTGCCTTGTTAAGAGTTTAGAATTCTCTATTGATAACGGTGATCAGGCACATCGACCAGAATCTATAAGAAACTCAACAGATAAATCAACACAAAACATTTTTATATCAAATAACAAATACGCACTCATATATACAATACTCTCATACTCATTCTAGGGTGTTACTAACCTTATCTCTAATGAGTCACTCATTCTAAGGTTTTACTAACCCTATCTATAATGAGTTTTAGCCCACAAAAGCCTAGGTGTTTTCTCAACCTAAGCTCTGATACCAAATGTGACGACCGAGATTTTCGACCCTTAAAAATCGACACTAATACATCCTTGTGCCGCAAATCCAAGTGCCGGAAAGCCCAATTGTTAGAAGAAAAAGAAAATAAAGATAGATAAAGATTTTCCATTTCAAATCATAACTTTTAAATGGGTCAAAACGATGTTATTTAACACATCATTTACTATAAACCCAAATCAATTAAAGTATAGGAATTAAAATAATTCCAAATCATTTATTTACATCTCATATTTGTAACAAACTGGGGTTTTCGATTCTCGAAAATCAACACTAATACGTCCACTATATTACATGCCGAGCAATCAAATGCTAGAAAACCTGATAGTTAGGGAAAAAGAAAAAAAGAAGAGGTAGAAGAAAATAGAACAACAATACAGAATCTTACAAACGTAGCAGAACAATATATAATAGATAATAACACGTCTTTATACAAAAAGAGCTATAACTGTTATTTATACATACCATCATCAGAGTACAATAAATCAATAACTCAATATTGGACAGTTATAATAACTTGTCCTCACTAATGCTGACTATACAGTCTAACACCCACATCGGAATATATTCAAGTACGTGGAATACGCCTCTGTCATCCAGCTCGTCTCCTGAGCTTTATAGCATCCAATCCTAAATCTGTAATACTCGGTCTGATCTAAGCATTATAATAAAATAACACCCGATTCAGTCTGGAAAACCAGCGTAAGTAAACACACTCAATTTGAATTATTAAAGTTATAAAAATCCTTTGAAAAACAAAGGTATCTCGTAAGACCATGCCACACATAAACACGACAGGTTTTTATCTTACGATAACAAAAACATTTTATATCAAAATCATCTGATATTATAATAGTGTCTAAGTACAAATACTTATTCAAATAGCCGAAATTGTTACATTATTAAATTCTAGCATACTAGGCTCTACAACCAAAACCGTAAAGGCACGTATTGGAGAATGGATTCCATACAATGACTAGGCACTGAGGTACCACCTATCACGGTACACATCTAGAAAAATGTACTGAGGAGCTCGTCGGGATCCCCTACAACACAAGACCAGTCCTACCCCTAACCTGGATAGAATCGAATATGTTATCACCTCGGGTGTTCCCACCCTTATCGAAAGCTCTTTTCCATGCACCAATGTATCCATAATTACTAATATATCCGAGGTTATCTAGAAAGGTGATAACATATCCAAATTGGGTGCGACCCACATAGCCTTGCTGCATCTCCCTTGATTTTCAGTCATTCCGGTTGATGAGGCTTGAGGCTACGATTACCTTTTTAAGAAATTTATACTTGGAATGTTCATTGTCCTCCAATGACAATGTGTTGAAAACATTCATCCATACAAGTCCGTTCTGGGTCTGAACGAAACCGAAGGCACTATTCCTACTACATCCATTGTGGGATCATCCTTAGGATTAGTAGCGATTAGCCCTTGCACTTCAATACTCCATCGTCGATTTCATGCTCTTGTCTTTACTTCGAAAACGTATTCATTCGATCGAAGTGGTTTTCGGATAACTTATCCGATCCCGGTCTCTTCGAAACAAAGTTCGATATTTCCGGCAAACTCAACCCCAATTCTTTTAGGAAATAAATAGACGAAAATTAGACTGGAGATCATCTCCTAACCGTTTGTGGATGGATTTCTTTACCATCATCCTAGAAAAATGAAACGAGTTTATACGTACAGTATAGCACTTTCGACGGTAAATGTGCCATATAATTCTCGTGTTTTTCCTAGATATTCCCAAAGTTATGTTTTTAGTCCAGATTTGATAGTCGGTTATTTAACTATCAAATAGACAATCATTCAACTAAAGATTTCAATTCCTACTAAAATCACTAAGTATTATTTAATTTAAATTTCAAATAAATTAAATCTCTTTATTCAAAAGTACATACTTATCTCACCGAATTAAGTATATTCACAAACCATTCCCTTCAATAATATTTGAAAACTTTATAAAATAAATTTGGAAAGCACCACGCGGTATCAACCATGGATTCGTAGCTCAATGATTACGACTCTATCGCAAAGAAATCCAAACTTATCTGTAGGCACTCTCTGCCTCCCGATTTCGCCATGAAAGTATACCATTACTTGCCGAAAACTTTATTTAATAATTAAATATACTTTTAAAACAATTAAAATAATTACATAACTTTGAAACAATAAATAAATTCTAATTTATTAATAAAATTCTATCGATTTACAAGACTTGTCTATAAAACTTATAATTCATTTTGACAATTTAAAAATATTAAAATAACTAATTTTCTAGAATATTTTTATGCAAAAAACATTTTTAAATTTACCTAGTTTAATAATTAAAAATCCTCTTTTTATAACAAACTCAACTTCTCGATAAAAGTATATTTTTCAATTCCAATAATATTTATAGATCTCTCTCCATTTATCACCAATCGACTTATGTCCCCAATTTCATAAATCCCTTTTTCACATTTCCAAAAGTAAAATCTGTCATTTCTTTTTAAACCGATTTACCCATCTCATCAAAAATAATTACCGTGAATTTATTTCTTCAAATTATCAACTAAAAATCATTTCACTTTATTTTATAAATATTGTTTATAAATCCCATAGTTCCATTTCCAATTTATAGCGGTT
The DNA here is from genome assembly GCA_030737815.1 of Allium fistulosum. Classification (NCBI taxonomy): domain Eukaryota; kingdom Viridiplantae; phylum Streptophyta; class Magnoliopsida; order Asparagales; family Amaryllidaceae; genus Allium; species Allium fistulosum. The sequence continues at coordinate 167,585,232 of CM060904.1, read as the reverse complement.
CCACATCACTTAAATCCATTTTAATCGATTTCTAAATTAAATTCCATTTATAAATCATCTCCTTTCATAAACCAAACTATATTCCATAAACAACCAAATCTCGATTATAGTTCCATTCCGTAATTTAGAAATCTTATTTAAGATCTAGAATAACCAATTTTATATTTATTCCCAAATTCCCGTTTTATTTTTCCAATCTATTAAAGATCTCGATTTTAAAAAACTTTTATATTTAAAATAAGTATCACTTAAGATTTATTATTTAAAATCCTTTATTTACATTATTCCAAAATCTCCATTTTAAATATCATGGAATAGTCAAGTACAAAGTCAAACCATTTATTTTATCCAAATAAATTTCTTTAGTTAATCCAAATTTCAATATAAATACTTCACTTCCAAAATCCCTTTTTAATTTCTTTTCAAATTTAAACATATATTTATGGTATTTTTAAAAATACCAAAATCTAGGCCAGTGCTACCATAGCATCCAATAAATTCAAATCACACTATAATCTATCACAGATTATTCAAACATATCATATATCACTATATATGAAATTAAATTCAACATTTTTGAGGAATCCCCAACCTGTTTTTTCTGCATCCACAGATGTTAATACAACATAAAAATACCAATCCCGCTTCGAGGCGGGATATCGCGGTAATATAGGGTCATCCGCTATTATGCGCGGCGTATTGGGTCTCATCCGCTAAAATATGTGGGAATATCAATCCAACTACTAATATATGCTACTATATATATATTATAACATCCGACTGATAATAATTTATCAATTCAACCAATCATCCAACAATTAATTTTAACTATTTAAAAATTCAACCAATTATCCAAGATGAGTGAGATTTACTCACATTGATTTTTATTGTCTCTTTCGCGTTTCGGTTCCGAATAAATTCAAAAGTGTTTGAATTTATCTGGAAATCCTGCAAGCTCCAAATTCGATCAATCCACTTCCTATGCGTCGTGTTCATCGATACGACCACAACGCAAAAAACTACGTCTCGATCCGACCTAAAACGAACGAGATGTGTATTTTATAACTATTTGAATTTTTTATAACACCATTTTATATACTAATTCAATTCCTTATTAACATAAATTATCCAGGCCCAAAGAACAAGTTCAGCCCAAACCTCCCCAATATTCTCCTTCCTCAAACATAAATCATAATTATTCTCCCTGTACACGACAACACCCACCAACGACGTGCACGCACCACTGACACACAGCACCACTCGCCGAAATCAAAATCCAACATCGCCAGTGAAACCCACGCCTCAAGCTCCGCCTACCAGACACCACCGTGAAGCCGCACGACCACCAGAAGGAAACGCGACATTCCCCTCCTTGACTGCTACTGTGCGAAGTCACACTTCAGAAATGTCGACCAAAACCTCCTAAAATTTCATCGCCGCCACCGTTCATCTTCGCGAGCTCGACTACACCAACCAAATCTCTAATCGAGCTCTAAATCAACGTGAAATGCAAACCCTAGTCGAACTCAGTAAACTTCGATCACCATAAATCAAAGCCGCCCCCCACAAATTGCATACTATATTGAAGTTCACGCCATAACTAGAATTTTAAAACTAATTTTAGAATTTATCGTTGAGTAAATTGTGAGGAAAGAATTTTTTTGAAGTTGCTATTTCATTTTTTTCTTTGTTCTATACTCTGAAACTATTGCGTGTGTTATTAAAAATGAAGGAGACGTGATGTTAGCATGTTGGTGGTTGGCTACAGTGGTGTTGAAAATGAGAGAAAAGGATTGATGGAAATATGGTCAAGTCAAAGAATATATATATATATATATGTATGTATGTATTTAGATTTTCAAAATATCTCGATTACGTAACTTCAATTCTCTAACCCTTATCGAGGCGTGCCGTCAGGCGTTCATAATTTTATGCACCTATTCCAAACGCAATGGAAAAGGTTTCGAGTCCTAATTCGATCGTATGAAGAAGATAGCTTTTTGGACCCAATTATTATATTGAATTTTCGATATTAATTTCAACGCGTTTATATCCCGTACGACCAAACAACAACTCCAAACGCTACGAAATTTGAAATTCGATAATAATAAACTATTATGGATCCAATGGAACTTGTTTCGTCAAATTCCGAGACTATGTCCCGAACAGCTATTTTATATGTTAATTCAAACAAGCTATTTTTAAAATCAAACAAATCACTTTTAAATCCAGTATAAAAGTTATATTACCTTCATTCTTATTAATATAAATTTAATAAGCCTTTAAATTATTCTTATCAAGCTTAAAACTCAAGATTCAATGTTTTAACCAATTTTTAATTAACAATTTCAATAATTAAATTTCCCAATAAATCGCTATATTTGAAATTCAAGTTAAAAATTTACTTTTAAATATTTAAAATCAACTAAATATTCCAATTTCAAGTAACCAAAATTATGGATCGTTACAATATTGGAAAACATTATTTTATAGTATCCGGCTTTCCCTTCGACATGTTACGTTCCTAGCCGAAGTCTCCTTGGATCTCACAGATGAAACACGTGTACTAGCCGTTTCCGCATACTCCTTTCATTTTTAGAAATGATTTATAAAAAATCCAAATCTTTATTTAAAACACTTAATTACTCTTTTTTGAAAACCATTTATAAGAGATATGAAAAAAGAATGGTTAAATATAAAATCATATTTCATAAGTTATTGAAACTGCTGTATAAAGTGCTGCGAATAGTGTATTAAAGCTTCTTTGATCAAAACAACATTTTTACTTCACATATGTTCATTTTTCCAACTCAAACTACTTTTAAAACACTTTAAATGATTTATAAGATTCATTTCATATTTTTAAACATTTTAAAAATATTCATTTTAAACCGCAAAACCGCGATTTTTCTAAAAACTTGTTTCGGTAAAAAATATACAAGATAAACTCCTGATTTTCTTTCTTCATTTAAAAAATATGGATATAATAGTCTGAAAATTCATATCTCGAAGAATTTCGAGCTATATTTCGTTTCGTATACTCATTTGAAATCTTCGGCGTGAAATCGCGAACTACCATTACGCGACGCGCCTAGTTTTGACTTGTTTTTCAATTTCTTTTCAAACTTCATGGAATTTTTTTCATATTTTATAAAACATTTCTAAACTATTTTAAACTCATTTTAAACAATCTAATTATATTTCAAACTAATATTTCATTTCATATTATAATATTATATTATTATAATATTCATTTTAAACCTTTTTAGATATTTAAAAGCATTAAGAGGCTAAACAATTTCCATACACATCTTTATATGGATTTAATTCTCATTAAATTAGTTATGGTTAATTACTAACCATTTCTTTTACCATTCATCAAACCAAGTAATCATCCATATTAGCATCTATATATTCAAACATATAATCAACCAAGTTACCACACACTTAATTATCCAATATATATATATATATATATATATAATTTTCATATCATTAAACTTGGAGTTATTTAGAGATTAATTAGTAAATTTAAATGTTAGTGCTCACCTTTGTTCGAACTATACTTCCTACCAACATTCATTTCAACAACACTTCTTTTAACATTTTCTACTTTAACTAAATCATTATTAGACTCATCCTAAGCATCCCTTAAACCCTTCTCCTTCCTTCTAAGTGCACAACCATCATCACCATCACCATAATGCTCACGGCCTCCATCTCCTCCACCATGGTGCTCACAGCCTAAGCCTTATCTCCCCCTTCCTCCATTGTTTCTTCCCTTTTTAGATGCTAAACCATGTTCTCTAAGCGATATAAGAACTTGGAGAAGAGAAGAAGAAGCCATTAGAGAGCATGGAAGAAGAAGATGAGTTTTGAATGAATGAAAATGAAGAGGGTATGCATGTGTATTTATAGGAAAGTTTAATAATAAATATCATAACTTGAATGGACCAAAATGCCCTTACTTAACCATAAAGTAAACCATATTTTTCAACCCTTCCATCACCTTATCACATCATTGCTTTATGTCATAGTCACTTAAGGTTTACGAAATGTAAAATAAAGGTTTTGTTAGATTTTATTGTGATTCGATTTGACTTTTTTTACTTACTTTTGCTAACTAATTTCTAGAATTTTGTAATTATGATTAGTAAAAGTAAACTTGTTTGGTTATTTAAAATGTGTATATATATGTTAAAACATGTTAACAAAGGTGCAACAACGTTGCGACAACTTATATTGAACAAAACTTTGATTTTTGACAAAATGTTTTATGGTCACATTTTAACGTTTTTGTTAAGCTATTTATTTATGTAAACAAAACTTGAAAATAAGCTTCTAATCATCTTGAAATAATTAAAACAAGTTCATTTTAGTTATAAAACCATATAAAACAACATTGATTTGTCAATATGCGACAAAGTTTGTCTATCATTATAAAATAAATATATATAGTTATAAAACTTTTATCAACCAATCGTTATCATTACATAACCATAAAAAAATTATTTATCATTTAAACAATTATTTGACTATACATTCAATTTTATCGAAAATCGGCTTTTGTCACTTTCCGACGAAAATCCAAACTTCTTGATTTTGTTATCATATTCAAAAAATAAGTTTATCATTCTTATTCATCATATAAAACATGATTATTAAGTTTGAAAATTCTATATTTGAATATTTAAAATTAATTAAATATTCCATTTAAAAGTTATAAAATTACGGGTCGTTACAACGTCGACTTGTAAAAAAGGAAGCTGTCAAGTATAAATAACAGTTCTAAACATGTATAAGTAAAAGTATCGACCATCTAAGGGAAAGTATCATAATCTTAAATTTATTTGAGCTTGTAAATAAATGACATGTCGAGCATATAAGTAATGGAAATGTCGAGTGTGGAAATATCAAGCTTGTGTCCTAAGGTAGTATCGAGCATCTAAAAGCAGAGGGTGACGTTGAGCCACTTCAACCATAGAGGTTGTTGAGCATCTAAAGCAGGAAGTGGTGGCAAGCCTCTACAAGCAATTATTGCCAAGGTTACAAAAGAAGAATTGCCAACCAGGGCACCGTATAAAATCAACAGGTCAAAATAAAAGCAAAGATATCAAGTCTCTAAGTGAAGGATAACTATAAAGTCGATAACCATTGAGTCTACTAAAAACTTGGTGGAGCAAGAAATATTGAGCTTCTACAATACAGGTGGTCGAGCCTAAAGAAACCAGGGTTATCAAAAACATAAAGAGGACATCAAACCTCTACAACACAGAGCCAGAGTGTTGTAGAGTGTGTAACAAAGGAAAAATGCCACCACTAAAAGATGTCGAGCATCTAGCAATAGGGGAGGATATTGAGTTTCTATGGATAACGAGCCTTTGATACAAAATTTGTTATCGAGCCTCTACAATAGTAACTACTCTTGTGCATCTATAAATAACAAATGATATCGAGCTTCTATAAAAGAAATGCTACTGAATTTCTACAAATAAAAGGGATAACGAATTCTAAAAGTATGACAAGTTTCAAATTTGCAAAGGAAGACGGGCATGTACAAGCGGCAAGAGATGCCGAACTTCAGAAGACATAAGGGTTACTCGAGTATCTACCATATGAAGGGATGGTGAGAGGACACATGTCAGTCATCCCTCCTATTTGACATCTCTATAAATAGATCCTCTCCACCACTTTGAGAGGGGCAAATCATTTCTTTCTCTATTTCTCAATTATAAATTGTAAACCCTAAATCAATTTGGGGATTTCAAGAGCCGATTGTAATTTTTTGACCATTAACAAATAAGGACTTATACATTTAACATTACATAGAATATTTTCCTTTGAATATGCATATTTGACAATGGACACACATATAGGACCTAATTTGAACTTGAACACAAATTGACTTGAACTTGCATATTGTTAATTTATGCAAGGCCACTTAAGCACTTGTTCAAATTGAAATTTACCTTACACATTGACTATTATGTCCTTGACATATGAATGAAAGACAATTATGCATATATGTGACTTTCATATTTTACCCTTGCACATATGATTTAAACTTGTGAATAACTTCATGATTACATCAAAACCAAAGGGCATTATTGGAATATTTTCAAATAATGCCACCTTTGCAACATCTTGGGCATTGAACCAATTTTTGGTCCAATGGATCTTTCTCACAGAAGTATGGAAATGAAAGAGTAAGAAAAAATGAGAAATGTTGTGTTGAAATTTTGTTCTCCAAAGCCATTAAATAGTTGTTGAAGAGACATGTCTATTGATGAAGATGTGGAGGGAAAATCCCTTTATTTGAATTTAAAAAAATAGAAAAATGATCGGTATATCGACATACTTGCGAAGGATTTGTTAACATTTATGCAGTTTAGCGCTATTGAACAGTATATATGCTTAAAGTCTTATTATATTCCATTGCACCCGCTAAAACAATGGGTTTAGCACCCACTTTAGCAAAATTAATACAAAAATGTTAATTTTATGTAATGACCCAGAAATTTTAACAATTTAAATAATATAATTAACTAAAATTTTCTTGTAATTAACTAAATTTTTCATGAAAATTAAACAATAAAATTTTACAATGAAAAATTGATATTTGGTATGCGTCTATTTAAACATAGAAAATGTCAGATTTTCACCAGAAAATATGTAAGTTTATTCTGTTGTGAAATTTCAATTTTAAATTTTAAATCGGTTAAAAATTTGCTGGAAATAAATTATTTTTGAAACCTGAACATTTTTACTTAATAAAAATGTAAATCATTTTCTAAGTGAGACATTATATTTCGTTTCGCCAAATTTGGAATACTCTAGCTCCGTTTATATTATTTTCGGCATTTTAGCAGCAGTTTTGGCAACAAATATCGAGTTTTGATAGAAGGGTCGTGTCACTCATATCTGTGTACCATTCTCTTTTCTCTTCGTGCTGATCTCCGTAGTATATTCATTTGTGCATTCCGGCGTCCGATACGCGGCGAAATCAGGAAAATGGTTTGCCGTATCGGTACCCGTTCTGGAACCTTTGGTTTTCCCTGTGCCCTTTCATCTATCTACCGGCTATAATCAAACAGCCGATTACTTTTAATAATTTCCCGAATTCGTGCTTGACTTTTGTGATTCCCATGTGTTAATATATATGCTGTTGTCCTTTCGTTCCCACTTTCTTTCTCTGCGTTTCTTCTTTGTTCTGCCATTCTCTGGAAAAAGTAAGCATATATATATATATAATTAATATTATTTTGTTCCGAGGCACGCTTTTTTTAATATTTTTGATAGCCAGCTTCTTCGTTGCCGACCATCCTCATCTCCAACCCGCGCCCGACTACCATCCCATCGCCTCTTCCACTACCACACTTCCTCTCCCCCTCAACCCACTGCCACCCGAACCACCCTGACAAACGCGCAGCCACTGGTCAGCGCACACACCATTGTTCCACCTTCACCCTCCAACCTGGTATGCCATCCCCTCCACTACACCACCCTCCGACCTCGAAACCCAGCCACCATCCCACTGTCTTGCGCCGACCCTCCCTGAGCAAGCAGCTTCGCCCACGCAGCCTTCGTTCCACCCGCATCAACTTCTCTCCCCGAACAGCCCCACAGCCACCGCCAAAGCCTCCCTTCCACTTGACTGCACCGTACAACCCTAGCAGCAAAACCCGATCCGCCTCCATCCCTTCGAGCATAGCCACACAACCATCCTCCTCCTCGTGCAACAGCCCTCCGACCGAACCCCTCCGAGCAACCTTCCTCCGACAGCCCACCTACGCCGCATGTAACACCCCTCCTGCCGCCACCCAGACCCAGACCTCCGACCGCCATCACATTCCTCAACCGTCTTGCTTCCCCTAGTCGATAATTGTAGCTCTTCTCCTCCTTTTTTTAAGTTTGTATATATATGTTTTCATATACCAGAGAGCTTGCACACTTTGCTTCATTCTTGGCCGAACTCTTAGCTCTTCTCTATCTCTAAAAAAAGAGGTATATGTATATTGCATATATATATATTGTTTCCATTTATATCAAGCTAGTTTTGATTGTTTTTCATCGATTCCAAGTTATCAGCTTTGCTTTGTTCGTCGAATTCGTGTTCACCTTGCTTTGCTTTGGAAATTGTCATTTGGATTGGTCGATTGTTGAGTTCGTGATTCAAATCGTAGCTAGTTGTGTTGTCTATTTTTTATAGCCTCGAAAGGTAAGCGACCATTCATGATTAACATTCATATGTTAGTAAATTTAATTCACATGACATGACGATTGAAATGGGCTGTTAAAATTAAATTTGTTAGTAATTAAATTGTTGAATATGATATGTTATTATTTAAATTGTTCACCTATAATTGACATATGACACCATCACCATGTTGTATAAATATATTATATTTAAATTGTTAATTATGATATATGCCTGTCGTTCTAATGTATGTTATTTTATATTGTTATTTTATTATTCTCACACTGCAAGTTCCCTATTAGTTTAGAAAATACCTATAGGTTGAAATGATACATACCCAAATGATTTAATATATTAGGGAAAATCGTTATGGGTTGAAATGATAAACCCAAGCGATTTTATCGATTTTGAAATTTTGGGATTGTGGATTGAAATGATATAAACCCATAAATTTAAATAATTGTGGATTGAAATGATAAATATCCTTATCACTTGACCATAGGATAGAAAATTATAAACGGATACCGTTGGTCTATTTTTAAATGATTTTGCAGAATTTTGAAAAGGAAAATATATGCATTTTAATAAATATTATTTTTAAATATAATCTAAGGATTTTTATTTTGATATGTATAAAATTTATATTTTAAATTATATGTTTTTTAAATTTTAAAATTATAAGTTAAGTTTTAAAATGTAAATTATAAAATTTTACTTATAATTTTATTATTTTTAAAACATATAAAATAAGATTTAAAATATATTTAATAATAATAAAATATAATTTAATAAAATTTAATGTAATAAAATTTAATAAGAATTTAATTTAACTAATATATATAAATATAATATGTTTTAAATATTTATTTACAATTTATATTAATATTTTTAAAAAGATTTTTTTGTAATAATTTTTATATATTTATAATATGTTTAAATATTTATTTAAAATTTATATTAATATTTTTAAATAGATTTTTGTAATAACTTTAATAAATAGAGGTTGGAAAGATAAATTAAAGTTGACTTGAAATTTAAGTTAGTTAATAATTGAATTTAAATAAGGATTGATTTGGAACTTATTGAATTCGGGATTTTAAAGATATGATTTTATAACTTGATACCTTGATTTTGATTAAAGAGGATTAACTGAATATTTTTAAATTTAAATAAAATTGAATTTGAATATTTAATTTTGATTTAAATTTGTAATTTGAGATTTTATTTAAATGTTTAACCAAAGGTGATTAAATGAATATTTTTAAATTTAAATAAAATTGAAATTGAATATTTAATTTTGATTTAAATTTGTAATCGGGGATTTTATTTAAATGGTTAGTAAAAATGATTAAGTGAATATTTAAAATTTAAATAAAATTAAAGTTGAATTTTGAAATATAAATAAAATTTATCAAATTGAGTATTGTAAATGTTTGAATATATAAACTCTGAAACCTATTGAATTGGAAGTGATTTAAATTTGTAGTTCAAACCTGGATTTGAAATCGATATAAATTAAAATGGTTTTGTTGAGAATTTGAAATTGTTGAACTGAGATTGATTTAAATTGAATTTCGAAACTAAAGTTGATTTGAATTGATTTATGAAATTGGAAGAAACAGTTCTAATTTGAAACTATTTTCGATATAAACTCTTTTTATTATATAAATTATTTTTAATATATAACTATTTTAATCTATAACCTATTTTTAAATATAAACTGTTTTAATGTATGACTATTCCAATATATAAACTACTTTCAATATTCAAACTGTTTAAGTTGGAACTGTTATGATTTAAAGTGAATAATGATTTTGAAAGTGAGATTATTTCGAAAGTGATATGATTTTGAAAGTGATATAATTTTTAAATGAATATGATATTTTGGTATGACGTATGAACTGTTTGAAATGAAAAATGACCACGGTGTGAAATAACTGTTTGGTTGTTAAAGAGACCGAGATATGATATTATCATACTCTCTGCCAATACCGAAAACCACTTTAACAACTGTGCATGTGGTGGAGATTCCAGAATGAAGTAGGATGGTTTGGCGAACGTCTGTATGAGGTATGAACATAGCCTTGACTCCCTCGAGTTAGCTTGATGTGGCTAAAACAGGAGCTATACTGGGCCAAGTGGGGTCGCTCCCCCTATCGGGCACATTTCTTCGAAACCATATCTATTACTTTGTGATTTGATTGGGTGCACCTTTGATTTGGGAGCGTGTCTCGAGGTGGGCGGTAGTAGCTGCTATCCGTTACCACCAGCCCGTGAGTGCAAAACGGTAGTATCCTACCATGGGCATTGCCTCGCAGGCCTTGTCACATGCCTTATCGCGCCCTCTATGAGTTTGGTTTGTGTTGTACTCTATGGAGTGCCCTCTGATAGCCCTCCAGTTTACGGAGGAATTACGGTACTGTATAGACTACGGCATTTATATAAAATACGTTAAGGGGGATATGGGTAACGCCTTAACGCTATTTTAATATTTTACTTTACTGTAGACATTATCTATGTAGCGTATTGTACTATGTATGTAGATAGTTTCACGGATCCTTAAGGGATGGAATCCCAAATATCCTTTAAGTTATATTGCATTTCACTAGGACATTTCACTTGAGTTGATTTACTTGCATAAGAATGTTAATCCTGACTCAAGTGTTTTGTGTTATCTTTATGCTCGGGTCAGACTGAGTGTCACAGCATTTGAGAGTCTCCTTTGGAGCTTGGAGCTTTGCTTGAAGATCTGTTTTTATCTGTTCAGCTTTTAAGTTATTTTAGTTATTTCCAGTTGTTTATGTACAAACTTGTCAGTTGCTTTTGTATTATGACTTCTATGTATTCGGGATTTCTATTATATTTTGTTTTAAACTCTGATGTTCTGTAGTAGCTTCATGAACTACTATTTATCTATTCCACTGCTGGTTGTAATATTACTTTGTGTCTGTGATTCCGTGGTTGATTTATTTACTGTATATGCTAAGTTTTGCCAATTATAAATTAACATTATGTTTTTTTAAGCAATTCAAGTCTGACATGTGTGGATTATTGTCGATTTGAATGGTTCGAAATGGTGGGTCGTTACAAGTGGTATCAGAGCTCTAGTTTAGGAAAAACTTAGCATATGGAGTAAAAACTCATTAGAGATAAGGAATTAATACACTAGAATGAGTAAAATTAATTACAGAATCATCTTCATTCGAGCTTGAAATTCTTTGTTAGGATCTTCTTTGATTTGGTTTTATTTTAAATTTTGGAACTTTACCTTTGTTCTAAAATCCATTCTTGTCTTGTCTTGTTCATGTTCTTCTTAATACTACAGCATCCCATAGCTTTATTTCTATTGATCTCTGAAATAATTTGAGCACATCTTGCACCCTCAATTGGCAACTTCGTCCTTATGTGTGACTAATTCTATCGGCGGTCCCGCCAACCTTAGTATGATTTGTAAAGGAGTTAAACTCCTTTACAATAGGCGTCGGTTCACCGAAGATTTCTATGTCCTAGGTTTTGATGCATTTGATATTCTTACTTGGGGACTGGTTAAAGCGATATGATGTCGTTATCTCTTGCAAAGCCCGAACCGTTTCTTTAGTAGACGACCAGGGTAATTCTCTTGTGATTGAATATCGAATGCCTCAGGAGTATGCAGGTAGTTTTATCTTTTCGCTTGATTCTCAGCTTAGTAATCTTGACTCCACCCCAGGGATTATCCTGATGTTTTTGGCGAAGTCACTTCTCTACCTCCTAAGCGGGAAATTGAATTCTGCATTGACCTTATTCCTGGAGCTCGATCTTGCTACCGGTTATCTCCAGCTTCGGGTAGTTGAGGAGAGCATTCCCAAGACAGCTTTCCGAATGGGAATGGTTTCTATGAATGGTTAGTCATGCCCTTTGGATTAACCAATGCTCCTGCCTTCTTCATCAACCTCATGGATCGTGTTTTCCGCGATGTTCTCAACAAGTTCATCCTGGTTTTCGTTGATGATATTCTCGTCTTTTCTAAGTCTGAAAAGGAACATGAGTCTCATTTGAGCTATGTTCTCCAAACTCTTAGGAGTCATCAGTTGAAAGCCAAATTTTCTAAATGCCATTTCTGGAGGGATGAAGTCTGATTCCTTGGGCACATTGTTTCTGACAATGGAGTGTCAGTTGACCCGGTTAAGGTCGCCGCGATTAATATAAGTCTATCCATCTTTCCACTTTGTAATTTAATTATCTTATCTTCTTTTCGATTCTACCTTCTTAGTTAGAATTTCTCTGATTAGGGTCCTTCTAAATTTGAATCTCTATCCTTGTTCTAAAATCCATTCTTGAATCATCCTACGAGGGAGTATATTTGTAATTGATATAAAAATGTTTTACATTGTGTTGTTTGAGTTGTTAAGTTTGAATTTTGGGTTTCGATCGATTCGTCTGGCCAACGTTATCGATAGGAATTCCAAAACACTTGAACATAGCAAATTGACACAAAATTGTTTTCAAAATTGGTAAATAAAATAATCTTATGTATGATTATATTTTATATATAAAGGTGTAATTTTCTGGAATTAGATAGTAAAATAAATTGGTTGTTAGAAATGATAGTAGTAGATTATCATTTATTGTTTTCTCAATATTCCTAAACCATTAACTTTTGTTGTATGTTATAAGGAGATGAATTTTTAAAACATGGTTTACAAATCTGATTTGCAAATGAAATGAATTTAAATTAAGGATTTGAGAATTAAATTTTCGGTGCTTTTCAAAATTTGGTTTCAAAGTTGTGAAAAAATATATTATTTGAAAGTATTTTCGAATGGAAATTGTTTCCAAATTTTTTTTAAAGAAGTAAGTCTGTACTCTCCTCTTATGTCGCTAGAAAATAATTTCGACGATGACTGGAGCATCATCGACATTCATTTTCGAGTCTCAAAGTGGGAAGACCACTTAGTAGCTTTGTTACACCTTTTTTTTGGAAAATGGATTTGATTTGAATTTCTTGAGTATGATTTAATGTATAATATATATATATATGTATATATTTATTTCAAAATGGTTTGAAGTGAAATCGGAAATTTAACTCTCAAGTTATTTTGTTAAGTGATGGATTTCAATTATTAAAATGAAAACAATTTTTTTGAATAATTGGAGTGTTTAAAATGAGAAATGGAATTGAAACAATTTGAAACGGTTGAACTAGGATAAAAATTAATTTGTATAATACTCAATTGCATTCTAAAACATTAATAAAACTTATCTGAATTCAAAAGTTAAAATGTAATGTGAATATGTAATTGAAGATTATACAAGCGAAAACTTAAGTAGTAAAAATATTCAAACTGAATTTTGGTTAATAAAAATGTTGTAAATAAAGGTAAATTTGTATTGTGCTCAATTTCATTTTGAAAACATTAATAAAACTTACCTAGGAAAAGTTTGAATGTAATGAGAATATGTAATTGAATAATATACAATATAAATGTAAGTAATAAGATGTCCAAAAATGAAATTTATATGGTTTTGAATTAATTGTTGTATCTGGTACTATGTGTTTCGAATCTATCTTTCCTTTCTGTTGCTTCTATTCTCCTACCTCGTTCCTTTTCGGGGACGAAAAGTTTTGAGTGTAGGAGAGTGTAATGACCCGAAAATTTTAACGATTTAAATAATGTAATTGACTAAATTTTTCTTGTAATTAACTAAATTTTTCATGAAAATTAAACAATAAAATTTTACAATGAAAATATGATATTTGGTATGCATCTATTTAAACATAGCAAATGTCAGATTTTCATCAGAAAATATGTAAGTTTATTTGGTTGTGAAATTTCAATTTTAAATTTTAAATCAGTTAAAAATTTGCTGGAAATAAAATATTTTTGAAACCTGAATATTTTTACATAATAAAAATGTAAATCATTTTCTAAGTGAGATGTCGTATTTCGTTTCGCCAAATTTGGACTGCTCTAGCTCCGTTTATATTATTTTCGGCCTTTTAGCAGCAGTTTTGGCAGCGAATATCGAGTTTTGATAGGAGGGTTGTCACGACCCGATTTTTTGACCTCCGAAAATCGACATCAATACGTCCACTGTATTACATGCCGAACAATCAAATGCCGGAAATACCAGATCGTTAGGGAACGAAGAAAGAGGTAGAAGAAGAAAATAGAAATAACAACACAGAATCTCACAATCGAAGCGGAACAATATATAATAGATAGCAACTGATCTTTATACCCAAACAAACTATTACTATTTTATACATTACATCATCAGAGTACAATACATCAATAACACAACACTGGACAATTATATTAACTTGTCCTCACAAAATCTGAATATACAACATACCATACACAGCGGAATATAAATCAGATACGTGATATATGTCTTCGTCATCCCGCTCATCTCCTGAGCTCCATAGCATCCTATCCTGTATTTGTAATACTCGGTCTAACCTGAGCATTATAATAAAATAACACCCGAGTCAGTCTGGAAAACCAGCGTGAGAAATCACAATCAAGTCGAATTATTAAAGTTTCAAAATCCTTCGAAAAATCAAAGGTATCTCGTAAGACCACGCCACAAATAAATATGCCGAGCTTTTACCTTATGATAAGCAAAACATTTCATATCGAAATCCTCTGATATTATAATAGTATCTAAGTGCAAATACTTATTCAAATAGCTGAAATTGTTACATTAATTAAATTCCAACAATACTAGGCTCTACAATCAAAACCGTAAAGGCACGTATGGAGAATGGATTCCAACTGAATGACTAGGCACTGGGGTACCACCTGTCACGGTACCTGTCTAGAAACACCGTACCGAGGACCACTCCCGATCCCCTGCAACACAAGACCGGATTATTCCTAACCTGAATAGACCGAATATGCTATCACCTCGGGTGTTCCAACCCTTTATCGAGCTCCTTCCATAAATCGTAGTAATAATAATATCTGAGGGTATCTAGAAAGGTGATAGACATACCCTACTTGGGTGCGACCCACTTAGCCTTGTTGCATCTCCCTTGATTTTCAGTCATTCCTAGTTGATGAGGCTCGAGGCTACGCGTTACCTTTGTAGAAATATTTACTTAGAATGCTCATTGTCCACCAATGAAAATGTACTGATAGCATTCATCCATACAAGTACGTTCCCGGTCCGAACGGAACCGAAGGCACTATTCCCACTACATCCATTTTGGAATCACCCACAGGATTAGTAGCGATTAGCCCTTGTACTTCACTGCTCCATCTTCGACTGCAAACTCTTGTCTTCCTTTCGAAAACGTATTTGTTGGATCGAAGGGGTTTTCGGATCACAAATCTGATCCCGGTCTCTTCGAAACAACGTCCGCCATTTCCCGATAAACTCAACCCGGGTTCTTTAGGAAATAAATAGACGGATATAAGATTGGATATCACCTCCTAACCGTTAGTGGACGGATTTTCTTATAAACGTCCTAGAAGAACGAAATGAGTTTATACGTACAGTCTAGCACCTCGAACGATAATTATACCATATAATCCTCGTAACTCTTCTTGATATTTCCAAAGTTATATTTGGGTCCAGATTTAATAGTCGGCTATTTAGCTATCAAATAAACAACCATTCAACCAAATATTTTATTTCCACTGAAAAACACCAAGTCTTATTTAATTTAGATTTTAAATAAATTAAATCACTTTGTCAAAAAATACACACTTAAAATATTTAAAGTAAAGCTTCTTAAATCACTTTATTCAAAATAATAGTTATGAAATTTTATAATAATTTTCCAAGTAAAACTTTAGCCAAAAACTACTTTTAAAATAAAGCTATTAGATAAAATATTAATATTGAATAATTACCCTTTTTAAAATAATAATACTAATTTAACCTTTAATAATAATTAACTACCATAACCAACTAAATTAATGTTTACTTTAAAAGTTTTAAAACAATTAAATAATAAACTTTTCTAAAAACATTCTTTTAAAACACCTTTAAAACTTCTAATTTATACTTAAAAATCTTTCTTTGAAAATATACTTAACTTCTCAGGAAAATACACTTTCCACTCCAATATAGCCCATCTAATCATTTATAAATGCTCCTCGATTTATCTCCAGTTTAATTTACGTCTCAATCCCGTAAATTTCCTTTCTCACATTTCTAAAAATAAACCACTATTTATTTTTAAAATGATTTATCCATCCCCTTATAAATTTCCACCGTGAATTTATAATTTCAATTTATCCACTGATAATTACCTCACTTTATTCATAAACCCAGTTTATAAGTCCATAGTCTCATTTTCCTTTTTTAACCATTTTAAATACTTAAGTCTGTAGGATCTAGATTAACCCTAGAGGGGGGGGGTGAATAGGGTTATAGCAAATTTTCTCGAATTAAACACAAAAAACAAACTGCAGAGAAGTAAATATGCTAAAAAGTAAATCACACACAAAATTTACCCAGCTTCGGCAACCCCTGCCTACTGCTGCATTCCCAGATTTCTATTAGAATTAAACAGTATCCCGCTTACAAACACTCTAACAGACTCGCACACCCTGCTACCGCCTATAAAGTTTTGCAAACTCACAAACCCTGCTCACTGAACTAATTCTAACTAGACAATCTGACACTACCTAAACCCTAGGTGGTGATTTACCCTGTTTTGATTCAAAAAGGTACAGACTTTAAAACAGAAAAACAAGAAAAACAAGGGCAAAACTTAAATTGAAAACTTTAAAACAATTTTGCCCCTAATTAATAAACCCAGCCCAACCACTAACACCCTAATTAAATTATTAAGGCCGGTTCACCCTTCTTTTCTTTTTATCGGCCCGCTTTCTATTTGCTTGGAGAAAAAATGGCAGCTTGATCTTCTGAAAGAAATTAGGGCTTCGGCTCGTTCTTGCGATTCTGGAATTTGGGTTTGTATTCAAAGATGCCGACTTTATATTGATCGATCGAATTTGATGTTTGTTGCTCTGTCGATCGTTTGACTCCTTGTAGCTTGCTTCGGCTGCTTCAGATCAAATTCAACTTGATGATTTCGGTATGTGATTTTCTCCTTTCCCTTGTTGGTTTTGAATGCTTGAATTCGATTGCGGCTTGTCAATGATGATTTGGGTTTTTCTTTGCTCTGCTCTTTGCTTTGCCCACCGTCTATGATGATTTTGGGTTCTGTATTTATAGGGTTTTCGAATCCCTTAAACTTGCCTGATTTGATTTACGTGATTTCCACGTTGTTGAATCTTTCCATTTTTATGCTATGTTATTTTGAGAAAGTACTTCATACCCACGGTTTTGATTTTTAAACGACCGATCTTTCTTTGATTTACATACCAGAAACTTTCCTAAATTACTTCTGACTTTGACTTTTTCAATTTTTATATATATACTTGATTTTGAAATTGTGACACGCCTCTGACTTGTTCACTGTTTTTGGTCATCTTCTCTGACCATTTGTTTTTGTGATATTGATCTATTCGAACCATCACTTGACTACAGTCATGACTAACTTGATTTCTGACTTTTGGCTTCTCTGTTACATACATGTAATACTGGTTGAACTTGATTTGATTCGAACTTATTCTTCACTGACCATTGTTGTGCATTCCTGTAATCTCTGTTGCATATTCATGTTCAAATTTGCTTCAGTTTACATTCCAATTCCACATTGTACTGTTGCTTGTTTTCCTGTTGTGTCTTTGGTGCATTTGTCATTTGAACTACTCTCTGATACATTCTATATTGTTGTAGTTCTTGTCTTTGAATCTTCTCTCACTTCTTGTCTTTGATACTTGTACTACCTGGTCTGATGCTTCATGTACAGTTCCACCATTTGTTTCACTTCGACCAGTCTGTTTCAATGTTGTAGTTGCTGTATGTTTCACTGTCTGGTTTGATGTGTATGTGCACTTGATCATAGTTGCAGTTGCTTTGTCTTACTTGAACCTGTTTCACTCATGCTTGATTCAGTTGCAAGTGTTCTTGATGTTGTGGTTGTATTGCTTGTGATCTCTGTTTGACCTGTACACTGTCCATTATGCACTGATGGTTGACACACTTCAAGTAGTCTTCATGTAGTAATTTGATGTACTTAAGTCTATGTTGTTCATTTGATGTTCATGTGTGTGCTGATGGTTGACTACATTGATATCATTGGTGCATTCATGTTGCTGCTGCCTTGTTGGATTAGTGTACATGTTGCTCTGTCCAGTTTTGGTCGAATTGCTTGTAGATTTTTTTTGTCTTTGTGTATCACCATACATCTGTTGTATCCATTGTGTAGTTGCCATATCTTGTGCTCGAGCTCTTTACCCACTGATGCATTCGGTAGCATTTGTGTAGTCTGGTATCACCTGTGACTTGAGTTCATTGCTATGTCTTTGGTATTGTTGTAGACCACTTGATTTTTCCAATTACACCTGAGTTGAATCTGATTTGGATTTGACCTTGTTTTTGGTTGACTGTGCGCACGAGTTGGCGAGGCAGTGCACACGTGTATGAATGCACACGTGTGTATTGCAGCCACTCACGATTACCTATCCCTGATAATGAAATGACCCTCCTATTTCTACCTTAATTTCATAAGGATTTTTTTATATATATATATAAATATGTGTCCATGCAAATGCACATTTAATTTATGTATATCTGGATGTCCACCTATATTCATTTGCACTTTTAAGTTTGATTTAAACTTCCTTTGAATTATCAGAGTCATTTTTTTTTCAAACAATTCAACCAGGATTCAAAATTCATTACCAATATAAATATATCAGTGTATCCCTAATAATATACACATACATATGAAGATGTATGTGTTTCTCTTGTTTAAATTCAGAGTATATTTTTTTTTGTTAAACAAGAGTATTTTGTTTGATTTGGATTTGGGCAATTCTGCCTAAAGTTAATTACTATATAATTTTGAATATTTGTAATAAGTCAGTAAATCCTATGCGTATTTAAATTATATGAACTTGCTCCTTCTGATTGATAGTCTTTAATATCAATTTACCATGATAGTTAAATCTCAAGATTCTTGAGATTTTTTTTTATTTCAGATCATGGATCAAAGGTATTGATATTTGGCTAAGGCCAGAAATGATATATTCACTTATCATTTTCCACTTATGTATTTTCTAAAAACTTTCTTATTTAAGATTCAATCTATGTGACTTGTTTGCCTTAATCTTAGCCCACATGACACATAGTGAGTTGTGTATTTGCGTAAGATTTGCTATGTCAAGAATTTGAACTTAAAAATATTCATAAGAATAATTCCAGGTTTGCTTGTGCAAGCCTGTCTAGATTGTATATCTGTTATGACTTTGAAAATTGGTTATGGTAAAACATTTGCTAAATGACCTAAAGCTTTTTGAAAGGCATTTTACTGTCAAAACACAACCAAACATAATCAACCAAAACTTCACTTATTTGAAGCTGGTTAACTCATGTGCCTAGTGTCATGCCAGGTAACTGATCATGGCAATTGAAATGCCAGTCATTTGCATCATACCTGTAGCCTTCCCATACAATTACTTTTCTCAAAACAATTTAGAAAGTAGACTTGAACCATTTGTAGACATATTTCAGAGGAAAAACAATTAGATACTTAAAGGTATACTTCAAGGTAAATTCTGAATTTACTCCAAAACTCAGTGTTTTAAAATGACTTAAGATTGTCTAATACATAATATAATTGCAAAGCAATTGCTCACATAATTGTATATTTCTTTACCAGGTTTCCATAGCTAATACTTTAGCATATTTTTCTTGTTTATGTTCCAGATTCTACTTCAAAAACAAATCAAACCTTAACACACAACGATTTTGACAGAACAACTAATTTAATCTAACACTTTACAGAACATAAGAGCAACTTGATCACTAACCATAGAATATTCATTACATGACTGGAAATCTTAGAAACATAATTTTTTCCTGAATACATGCAGATATAATCAATTTAAGCTCTTATTGAAACTAGCTAGCATGTTCATTCACTCCTCCATAATAGCCATAACTTCATTTTCTACTTAGTGCCTGCGATCCCTGAAAGACCATGAGTGGCTGCCTCATTTTAAAATGAGACACCCCCATATGCCATGAGCAAACAAGGGTCAGATCTAAGATCTGGTATGAGCAACATCAAAATATTCAAAACATTAAGCTCTGGGTGATGAGCCTTAATACTTATTTTGTATGCGTGTAATCCACTGCTTTATTATGTTACATACACTTTGATACAAGAATGATATCTTTATCTATCATTTATTCACACAAATTTATTTATTCAATCATGAATATCAATCTACAGTGTGTATATTCAATGGAATAACCAGGGTTCCATTCCAACCAACCTAGGAAATACTCATTTTCCTATTTCTTCATTTACAGGTTGTTTTCATTAATTTAAATCCCTAGCCTCATCTGCTAGTAAGGAATCACAGGGACACATTGCAATGAACTAATTCACATCATTGCACAAAGATCTCAGGGCTTAAACAAACCATGTGCCAACTTGCATACTTCAAATATGACAAGCATTCCAGCAGCCTTCTTGGCTCATAACCCTAGTATATTTACTAGTAGTGTTGGTTAAAAATCCTATCATCAGATAGCTATGTGGACATGTCACAGTGTATATAAAAAAAACATCTCCCTTTATCTTGCAAGTATTTTGTTCAAAAACAAACAGATAATCATTTCATAAATATTGCTATAAGAGGTCTTAACTTTAAATCATATAAAATTACATCTACAACAGAGGGTGGAACCATGGCATGCTATGTTATTATGACTTACAAGTAACTGTGATTGAACTAGATTCAAGATCTAGCTGAATCACAATTTTTATCTTGTGAATTTTGATATTTCATGAGGGAATCAGCACATAGAAATTTCTATTGCTTCCCTTACACTTTCTTTTCTTAAGCCTCAGCACTTATATAAAATATAATGCAGCGCATAGTATATTTTTCTTTTTTTTAAGAATAATTTCCTACCATAGATCCCCATCAGTAGTGTGTATTCCTTCCTTGATTTTGAGGTTTGTTGCCTTAGCTTCCTTTTTTTTCAAAATGTAAACAAATAGTAGTATGTACATCCATAGCAACCATTCAAACAGATCAAAGGAATTCATCCAAAGAGCATCCATAATACACATTATATCAGCTCAAGAAAATAAAATCCATTCAACAACATTAATATAACAGTGATTAACAAAAATCAGAAAATATCAATAGCAACATAAGTACTTGGCTGCCTCATATCAGGTCTTAATGCCATGAATCTAGTGAGATTACTCACCTAAATATTTCTTCTTATTGATCCTGAAAACCCTTGTATGTGTGTTTTCTCCTTCCTTCCAATATTTTTCTTCCTTTCTTATTTTTGTGCAGCTCGGGGTAAAGATAATTTTACTGGCTAAAACTGCCTATTTATATGCATTTTTCCACTAGGGTTTTGTTAAAACAAAATTCCATTTCTGACCTAACCATCTTCATGCATTTTTCATTCATTTTCCTCCTTAATACCCCAGCCATAATAATTAGTTGAAGGTAGTATTTTCTTCCCTTTACTTTTTCAGAAAATGGCCACTCACCTAGTCATGTTAAAAGTGTGACTACCATATTTTATATTTTAATTATTTCTGAGAATCCCCTTTGCTATTTTTGCCTACACAAGCATATTGACTTGTATTACATTTCATGTCATTTTTAATGTTTCCTTTTTATTGTTTTGCTTTAACACTTTCTGCTCACAGAAAATATACAGGTGCATAAGTGTACATATTTTTATTTGATCTTTTTTTTTACTGGGAATATTTAATTTTTCATGCATAAAAAAACATCTTTAATTTGATTAATAATCTATATTTCAAAATCACATTTGAAATGCTTCCTTGCTCAGTTTATTTATTTTATTATCATCATTTTTTTTTCCAGAAATTTTTGAATCTTTTCCTTGTGCCATTTCCAGTGTGCATGTGCCCACATATCCTTGCACACTATTTATTCCCAAAAATTTCACCATATTTAAATCTAAATATTTCAAAAATTAAATCATTTTATAAAATTGATTTTTCACAAAATTTTGGGGTATTACATGCATCCCTCATTTTAGGAATTGTGTCCTCACAATTTTTCTAACATTTATAACAAGCATAATTTTCTTTTCTGAAAACCTATCAAACATATGCATAAGCAAACAAATTCAACCATATCAACCATGCATAACAAATTTTTCCAGAAAAAAAAATTACCTTTTAATTTGCAAAAAGCTTAGGATAATCCATCCTAATCTTATCCTCTAACTCCCATGTGTAGTCATTAGGATCACTACTCCACTGGATCTTTACTAGTTTCAAAGTTTTGCTCCTTAATTTCTTTTCTTCCTTGGCTATAATCCCAACTGGCTCTTTTTCATAAACCAAGTCAGGATTTATTTGAATTTTGGTAGGCTTTTCCAAAATGTCTTCTTTATCATGTACCCATCTTCTAAGTTGGGACACATGAAAAACATTATGCATTGCTTTCATTTCCTCGGGTAATTCTAATTTGTAAGCCAATAAACCAATTCTTTCCAGAATTTTATAAGGTCCAACATACCTTGGTGAGAGCTTACCTTGCTTGCCAAATCTCAAGACTTTCTTCATAGGTGAAATCTTGATGAAAACAAAGTCTCCCACTTCATATTCCACTTGCTTTCTCTTCCTGTCTGCAAATTTCTTTTGCCTATCTTGAGCTGCTGCTATTCTTTTTCTTATTAACCCAATTTTCTCTGTAGTTTCTTTAACATATTCAGGTCCTAGAACAGCCCTTTCTCCAGTCTCTACCCAGCATATAGGTGATAAACATGGCTTGCCATATAAGGCTTCAAATGGTGCCATCCCTATGGTGCTTTGGTAACTGTTATTGTATGTGAATTCAGCTAGATGGAGGTGGTCTTCCCAGTTGCCTCCAAAGTCCAGTGTACATGCTCTCAACAAATCCTCTAAGTCTTTGTTCACCACCTCAGTTTGACCATCTGATTGTGGATGGTAGGCAGTGCTTAAGCACAATTCACTCCCCATGGCCTCTTGAAAACTTTTCCAAAACCTTGAGGTGAAGATGGTATCCCTATCACTCACAATGGTTTTGGGTATGCCATGCAACCTTACTACCTCTTTCATGAATATTTGAGCCAATTTTGGAGCATTTCTCTCTGTTTTAACTGGGATAAAATGTGCTACCTTAGTTAGCCTATCCACTATTACCCATATACTTGTGTTTCCCCTCTTAGATCTAGGCAGACCATCTATGAAATCCATAGATATATCCTCCCACTTCCACTGTGGTATACTAAGGGGTTGCAATAGTCATGATGGCCTTTGTGTCTCTGCCTTGACTTGTTGGCAAGTCATGCACCTTGCAACATGTCTGGCCACATCTGACTTCATCCCCTTCCACCAAAGATTTCTTTTCAAATTTTGATACATCTTGGTGCTACCTGGGTGTATGGAGTACTTACTCCTATGGTACTCATTTAATATTTCCTCCTTTAATTCTATATTTTCTGGAACACATATCCTATTTTTATTCCTTAAATAACCATTTTTATCAACTTGATAATTTATTACTTCTTCCCCTTTTGATATGAGCATTTTCTTTTCCACCATGTTTAGGTCTTGTTCCTGCAATTTTCCAATCTTAAGAAGTAAATCTGATTGCAGAGATATCATACTTAATTTCCCTTTTCCTTCATCTTCTTCAATGGGCATCATTTGTACCCCACTGTTTTCCTCAATTTCCAAATCAGTAAGTATAGACAAATCCTTAAATTCTTCCATCATCAACATGGCTACTTTGGCATGTTGTCTACTCAAGGCATCTGCAACTTTATTTGCCTTGCCTGGTGTATAAAGTATATCTAGATCATAGGCAGCTAGGAACTCTACCCATCTATGTTGCCTCATGTTCAAATCTTTTTGTGAGAATAAATATTTCAATGCCTTATGATCAGTGTACAAAATGAATTTGGCACCTAACAAATAATGTCTCCAAAGTTTCAAAGCATATACAACTGCTGCTAGTTCAAGATCATGGGTTGCATATCTTGTTTCATGTGGCTTTAATTGCCTAGATGCATAGGCTACCACCTGGTCTTGCTGCATCAACACAGCCCCTAACCCAGAGCCACTTGCATCAGTGTACACAACTAAATTTTCATTTCCTTCTGGCACTCTCAATACTGGTGCATTAATCAGAGCTTCTTTTATTTTGATAAAAGCTTGCTCACATTTTTCTGTCCATACAAAGGCTTGGTTCTTTCTAGTTAAATTGGTAAGTGGTGATGATATTTTTGAGAAATCTTTTATAAATCTCCTATAATATCCTACCATCCCCATGAATGATCTAATCTCACTGATGGTACTAGGCCTTTTCCATGCTTGGATTGCCACTACCTTATTGGGGTTTACCGATATTCCTTTGGCAGAGATAACATGCCCAAGAAAATGTTCTTCTTCTTTCCAAAATGCACATTTTAAAAATTTTGCCTTCAAATCATTTTCCCTTAGCCTTGACAAAACTAAATGCAAATGATTTTTATGCTCTTCCACTGTCTTGGAATAAATCAAAATGTCATCAATAAAAATTAGTACAAACTTGTCTAAATAATCTCTAAATATTCTATTCATTAAATCAACAAAATATGAAGGAGCATTTGTCAAACCAAATGGCATAACCATAAATTCATATAAGCCATATCTTGTGTTAAATGCAGTATACTTAACACTTGAGTCTTCAACCTTCATTTGATGGAATCCTGAGGCTAAGTCTAATCTAGAAAATATTTTAGCTTCACTGAGTTGGTCAAAGAGATCATCTATTCTAGGCAATGGGTATTTGTTCTTGATGGTTACTTTATTTAGTTCTCTGTAATCTATGCACATTCTCAAGGTACCATCATGTTTTCTTACAAACACTACTGGAGAACCCCAGCAGGAATTACTTGGCCTTATAAATCCCTTGCCTTCTAATTCTTCCAACTGATTTTTCAATTCTTTCAGTTCACTTGGCCCCATTCTATAGGGTTTCTTGATTATTGGACTTGCTCCTGGAATGAGATTAATTTGGAACTCAACTGGTCTGTGGTGTGGAACACCCTTAACTTCCCCAAACACATCCAAGTATTCATTAACTATGGGAATTTCTTCAATGGTTAGTTCACTGAGATCTTTTTCTAAGTCAACTAAATGATATAATTTCCCTTCCTTAGCTACTTCACATAGAACTGTGATCCTCTGGCCTCTAGAATTTTGCAATGATATGGTGGATGAGTCTAAATTAATTATGGCTTTAAATTGCCTTAACCAATCTACCCCCAATATAACTCCTATATTTGGGTAATTTAAAACATATAAATTGGAAATAAAAATATTTCCTCCTATGTTTAACTCCACATCCACACAATTCATCTTCAAAACACTAGAACTCCCTAGGGGACTTTGTACAAGCAATGGGGTTTCAACCAATATGCAGTTTAATTTTAATACTTTAACTATTTCATAAGAAATCAAAGAGTGTGTTGCTCCAGTATCATATACTACTGGTATGGGTATGGCACAAATGAGTAATGTACCTTCCACTTGGCCATGATTTTCAGCATCAATTTTCACTGCAGATTTGCCTTTACCTTCCAAAGTTGCCAATTTCCCTTGCTATTTATTCTCAGGACAGTTCCTCTTCATATGCCCCTCTTTCCCACATAGGTAGCATTTGAAGGCTCCTCCTTTTAACTCTGGGCACCTTGGTTTGATGTGTCCTTCTTTACCACAATGGTGGCAAACCAATTTCTTCTTAGCATCATTGGCTTTTGTGTCTTTGTCCTTCTTGTTGTCTGCCTCCTCCTTCTTTTTATCATAAGGGTGATATCTTCCCTTATTCTTCTTATTGTTGTTGCTCTTAAAATTCCTATATTTCTCTCTTTCTTTGTCATGTTGTTCCAGTTTCAATGCCAGATCAATTACTTGATTAAAAGTTCTATCTGCATATGGTAGCATAGCTCTGCTAAGTCCTGGGTTCAGACCTTTTATATACCTATCATTTTTGGATGCTTCATCTGCCACTAGCATTGCTCCATAATTAGATAGCCCCTCAAACTTTTGAGTGTATTCAGTGACATTCAAAGTTCCCTGCCTAAGGTTGATAAATTCTTCAAGCAAAGTGGTCTTGGCTGATGCTGGTACAAATCTTGCCTCCAACATCTCCTTGAACTGATTCCAAGTGATTTCATTTTCATTTCTTCCAGCTATGATCACCTCCCACCAGCTTAAAGCTACCCCTTTCAGTTGTCTTGAAGCTACTTGCCTCTTCCTTTGATCATCTAACTGCATGTCATTGAAAATCCTATCAAGTGTTCTCAACCATGCTTGAATCTCCATCACATTCTCAGTTCCTTCAAAACTCCTGCCTCCCAAATTGGAATAAGTCTTCAGTAGTTTTGATAAATCTTCATGTGGATTCTCAGGCCTATGCCCAATTCCATCTCTTAAAACCCTCACAAATTCTTGCATATCAAGCATTTGAGGTGCACTGGGTCCTGCATTATGATGAGATCCTCTTCCTACCATGGTCTGCTAACTAAATTCTGGGCAAATGGTATTAGTATATTATGAGTACTTCTATGATTACTATTTTCTTATCTAAATTATTTCATCCAAAACAAACAGACATAATACATTTCTATAATACTTAGCAGTCAATGCAACCAAGTGCTCTGATACCAACTGAAATGACCCTCCTATTTCTGCCTTAATTTCATAAGGATTATATATATATATAAATATGTGTTCATGCAAATGCACATTTAATTTATGTGTATCTGGATGTCCACCTATATTCATTTGCACTTTTAAGTTTGATTTAAACTTCCTTTGAATTATCAGAGTCATTTTTTTTTCAAACAATTCAACCAGGATTCAAAATTCATTACCAATATAAATATATCAGTGTATCCCTAATAATATACACATACATATGAAGATGTATGTGTTTCTCTTGTTTAAATTCAGAGTATATTTTTTTTTGTTAAACAAGAGTATTTTGTTTGATTTGGATTTGGGCAATTCTGCCTAAAGTTAATTACTATATAATTTTGAATATTTGTAATAAGTCAGTAAATCCTATGCGTATTTAAATTATATGAACTTGCTCCTTCTGATTGATAGTCTTTAATATCAATTTACCATGATAGTTAAATCTCAAGATTCTTGAGATTTTTTTTTATTTCAGATCATGGATCAAAGGTATTGATATTTGGCTAAGGCCAGAAATGATATATTCACTTATCATTTTCCACTTATGTATTTTCTAAAAACTTTCTTATTTAAGATTCAATCTATGTGACTTGTTTGCCTTAATCTTAGCCCACATGACACATAGTGAGTTGTGTATTTGCGTAAGATTTGCTATGTCAAGAATTTGAACTTAAAAATATTCATAAGAATAATTCCAGGTTTGCTTGTGCAAGCCTGTCTAGATTGTATATCTGTTATGACTTTGAAAATTGGTTATGGTAAAACATTTGCTAAATGACCTAAAGCTTTTTGAAAGGCATTTTACTGTCAAAACACAACCAAACATAATCAACCAAAACTTCACTTATTTGAAGCTGGTTAACTCATGTGCCTAGTGTCATGCCAGGTACCTGATCATGGCAATTGAAATGCCAGTCATTTGCATCATACCTGTAGCCTTCCCATACAATTACTTTTCTCAAAACAATTTAGAAAGTAGACTTGAACCATTTGTAGACATATTTCAGAGAGAAAAAAAACAATTAGATACTTAAAGGTATACTTCAAGGTAAATTCTGAATTTACTCCAAAACTCAGTGTTTTAAAATGACTTAAGATTGTCTAATACATAATATAATTGCAAAGCAATTGCTCACATAATTGTATATTTCTTTACCAGGTTTCCATAGCTAATACTTGAGCATATTTTTCTTGTTTATGTTCCAGACTCTACTTCAAAAACAAATCAAACAATCTCCCCCTTTTGATGATGACAAACATATGTATTAAAGATTTTGAAATTCTGATAAATGTGTTTGAACAGGTGCATAAGTGTACATATTTTTATTTGATCTTTTTTTACTGGGAATATTTAATTTTTCATGCATAAAAAAACATCTTTAATTTGATTAATAATCTATATTTCAAAATCACATTTGAAATGCTTCCTTGCTCAGTTTATTTATTTTATTATCATCATTGTTTTTTCCAGAAATTTTTGAATCTTTTCCTTGTGCCATTTCCAGTGTGCATGTGCCCACATATCCTTGCACACTATTTATTCCCAAAAATTTCACCATATTTAAATCTAAATATTTAAAAAATTAAATCATTTTATAAAAATGATTTTTCACAAAATTTTGGGGTATTACAGATAAGAATACTGATATGCACAGATATTACCCAATCAAAGATGATGAAAATAACCCATATATCTGAGACAACTATAAAAACAAATTCTATATTTTTGCAAATTCAAACTTGTTTATTTTCAGATTACTGCTGTAGTTGTTAATTATGCAGGTACACAGGAGACAGGACAAGAACTGGAGCTGGACAATGCAAATAGATGCATATAGATAAAACTGAGTGTTGAGTGTTGTAGTGAGGAAACAAATGTAAATGTGAAATGTATGAAATCAGAGTAATGTATGAAATCATGAAATGTATGAAATCAGTGTATGAGCTGAAAACTTTGTATTGTATAAAATATTATATTGAATAAAAAATACTGATTGAATTTGTTAAATTCTGTGCAATAGTATTATTATTCAATACGAATATTTATTCCTATATGTGTATAGTACAAACTGCAAACACATCTAAATATTGATATATATTTTGTTATCATCAAACAAGAAACACACATCAAACAATCTCCCCCTTTTGATGATGACAAACATATGTATTAAAGATTTTGAAATTCTGATAAATGTGTTTGAGCATGAAATTTTTAGCTCCACCTATATGAATGCTCCCCCTACACGAATACTCCCCCTACAACTGAGACCACTCCCTATTTAGAAGATTTAGGAAATTACAGAAGAATAAAAGAACTATAGAAAAATAACTAACAGCATTTAACAAATTTGGTGAAGTATTCCAAAAATACCTATTTCCTTATCAAAATCTCGTTCTTCTCCCCTTTTTGTTATCATCAAAAGACCGACAAAAAAATAATGGAACAGTAGGGGAAAGACAAATGTAAACCCAAGAAAAACCATAATATATCATAACAAGATAACAATTTCCACATTTTAGAGAATGGATCGATGATTTGGTTTTTATATAATGAGAAGAGGGATGTTTTTTCTTTAAAAATAATTTGAACATTTAAGCACAAAAATAAGCACTTACTAACCACGCATAACCATAAGGACTTTTAAATAGGATTAGCAGTTACTCATTAGCTATCAAGCTCCATCCATGCATAACCATTAGGGCTTTTAAATGAGAATGGAGTGATGATAAACTAAAATTCACATGATCCATCCATACATAACCATAAGGACTTTTAAATGAGAATGGATGCATGAGAAATATTTAAAAAAAAATTCTTTATTTTTCTTTTTAATTTAGAAAGTAATTCACTCTTCTCATTTTTCAAAACCATTATGAATGATAGAATGATGGTAGAAATAGAAATGGTCGTGGAATAAGTTACCAAATTAATGATATTATGAAATTTCTTAAAATAAAACAAACATATTTCTACTACTGAATACAATATTCAAATCAATCTTTGAATAATATCCAAAACAGGTTTGAATCCTAGAAATTGAAGTTGAAAATAAATATCCAAGAATATTTCAACCAAAAAATTGAAAAATGATTAGTCAATTTCCATAATCCCCAAATCCAAACGTAATCTGGAAAATCTGTCTTCGGGGAGGGGTTTTGTGAAAGTATCAGCAAGTTGATCCTCGGTTGAAATGAATTCAATGCAAATGTCTTCCCTAGCAATGTGATCTCTAAGAAAGAGGTGTCTCACATCAATGTGTTTTGTGCGTGAATGATGAACAGGATTATTAGATAAGTCTATTGCACTTTTACTATCACATTTTAATGGAACTAGTTTATAAAATAAGCCAAAATCAGAAAGGGTTTGCATCATCCATAAAATTTGAGCACAACAACTTCCTAAAGCAATATATTCTGCTTCAGTGGTGGATAATGCAACACAATTCTGTTTTCGACTTGACCATGAGACTAATAAATGTCCTAGCATGAAACATGTCCCACTAGTGCTTTTCCTGTCAACCAATGAACCCGCATAATCAGCATTAGAATAACCAACTAAATCAAAATTTTCACAAGAAGGATACCATAGTCCAAATTTGTGTGTGTGTGAAAGATATCTTAAAATTCGTTTAGTGGCTTTCAAATGAGATTCTTTAGGGTTAGATTGAAAATGTGCACACAAACACACAGAAAACATAATATCAGGTCTAGAAGCAGTAAGATAGAGAAGTGAACTGATTATCCCTCGATATTTCTTTTGATCAACAACAACTCCTTTCTCGTCTTTATCCAACTTTGTTGATGAACTCTTAGGAGTTTTCATTGATTTAGAGTTCTCAACTCCAAATTTCTTCAACAGTTCCAACACATACTTGGATTGTGAAATAAAAATACCATCACTGCTTTGCTTGATTAGAAATCCCAGAAAATATTTCAATTCTCCAACCAAGCTCATCTCGAATTTAGCCTGCATGACTTGTTCAAATTTCTCACACAAGAGTTCATTAGTAGCACCATAAATAATATCATCCACACAAATCTAAACAATCAAGAAATCACTTCCTTTATGCAATAGGAACAGTGTCGTGTCAGCACTTCCCTTTTTAAAGCCGTTTTCCAAAAAATATGTACAAAGATAGTCATACCAAGCTCTAGGAGCTTCCTTAAGACCATATAATGCTTTTTCTAGCTTATACACATGATTTGGAAAATCGTGATTTTCAAAACCAGGGGGTTGTTCAACAAAAACTTCTTCTTTCAAATCACCATTTAGAAAGGCACTCTTTACATCCATTTGTTTAAGTTTGAAACCTTTATAACATGCGAAACTTAGTGAAATCCTAATAGCTTCTAACCTAGCAACTGGAGCAAATGTTTCATCAAAATCTATGCCATCTATTTGGTTATATCCTTTTGCGACCAACCTAGCTTTGTTTCTAATTACATTTCCTGATTCATCAAGTTTATTTTTAAACACCCATTTAGTTCCAACAATTTGATAGTCATTAAGCCTAGGAACTAATTTCCAAACCTTATTTCCCTCAAATTGATTAAGTTCATCTTGCATTGCTAAAATCCAACTTTCATCATTAAGAGCCATTTCAACAGAATCAGGTTCAATCTTAGAAATATTTTCAACAACTTTTAAACGAAATGATTTTAAATTGAAGTCATGTTAACAAATATCATAGTGTCAGATTTAGAAACCGTAGGATCAACATTCATTAAAACATCAGTATTAAAACAATTTCTTGAAGTTTCACCAATAAAGTTCCAACAGTTTCAACAATTTCTAAAAATCCTTTTTATAGCATGAGTAATCAGTAATCAATCAACATCATAATTTGACCAAACAGATTAAGTTCAATGGAAAAAGATTGTTGGTCAATTTTTAAGCACAAATCAAAGTCATAGATAAGAATAAGTCATATCAAGTAAGTTAGAATCCATCAACCATCATAATTACTTCGAGTAATTCTATTTAAAGATGAAAAATCAAAATCAATCATTTCACATAACTGGCTGATTTAATTCAGATTATGGTGCAGATTTTCAAACTTTATCTATCGTTTGAAAATAAATACGATTACCTGTCTTACATGTACGATAATCTTTCGTTGTTTGCCCATTGTGAATCTGTCACCTTTATACTATGCTAAGGAACGTTGTTTGGTCGCTCGTTGTGTGTTTGGAACAGCCAAAATCCAAATAACACTAATGTTGTTCCTTAGCCTGCCACCACACCTACACGGTAAAAGATTTTTGTGACCTATTTGTTTTTATAGGTCCATGGTTGTGTGTGGCAGAATAATTTGATGAATATGTTTGAGTAGACCCAAAACTATTAATATATGTTCCTTTTGGCACCCAAACTTGTTTTTTCCTTTCATTCTTGTTCCAATAGATATGAAATTTGTTTGTAGAATTTTTAGGAACCCAAACTTGTATAAATTTCGTGTTCTTGTTCCTATGACTACAATTTTCAACACGATGTCCAATTATTTCACATCCAGTAAAGACACTCTTACCTTTTGCACTATCATCAGCTTGTGTTTTCCCAAAACCTAGTCCTTTTCTATTGTTGGCAAACGGTTGATTTCCCAATAACATGTTGAATGATTTTTCTCCTCTTGAAAAATTATTCAATGATTTCTCAAGATCTTGGACTTTGGTTTTCAGTGTTGTGTTTTCAGTCACAAGTGAAGTGCACCTATTTATAAAATACCTTTTCCTAGTGTCAATGGTTTCCTTAAGATTCAAGTTTTCTTTTTCAAGATTCTCAAAGCTATTCTTCAGTTTTGATAATTCTGTATCTAGAATTTTACAGTTTTTACAGTCTAGATTTTGAATATTTTCAAGTTCAGTTTCTAACCTAAAATTTTCATGAGCAAGTTTTCTTCTATCAGATTTTAGTTTTTCAATTTTAGAATCAAGAGCATCAACTGTTTTAGTAAGATCAAGGCACATAAAAACAAGTTCTTTGTATGAATAGTTACTTACCTCACTAGATTCCTCTGAGCTTGCTTCTGAATCTGATTTTCCCATAAGACACAAGTTAGCCTCCTCTGAGCTATCACTCGAAACTTCCTCTCCTTCCTCATCATCCCAAGTTGCTGCAAATGCCTTCTTCTTCTTTTTCTTTCCTTTGGGGTTTTTGAGAAGTGGGCAATTTTGTTTGAAGTGACCAGGCTTGTTGCAGTTATAGTAGGTTAATTCATTTTCGGAATTGTCAGAATCTTTTGACCTATTACCACTCGTTTTCTTCTTGCGTGGCCTGAATCTCGAAAATTTTCTAAGATTATTGACAGCCATTGCAAGTTCTTCAATTGGATCTTCTGCTTCATCATCGCTCTCTTCTTTGCTCTTTAAGGCAATCGTCTTCTTCTTTGATTCAGAGTTGTTGCGTTCCTCCTTTTCTTTTAGCTCAAGCTCATATGTCATCAAGTTTCCGATCAAATCTTCCATGCTCAGTTTACTCAGATCTTTGGATTCTTGTATTGTTGTGACTTTTGCCTCAAAGTTCATCGGTAAGACTCGTAGTATCTTCCTCACTAGCTCTACCTCAGTGAATACCTTCCCAAGCACTCTAGCATTGTACACCAAGGTTGAGAAGCGTCCAAACATATCCTTTATGCTCTCGCCTTTGTCCATCACGAAGTTCTCGTATTCATTGCTGAACAGGGCTAGACGAGACTCCTTGACTTGAGAAGTTCCTTCGTGTGTCACCTCCAAGGTATGCCAAATTTCCTGTGTTGTTTTACAATGAGAAATACTATTAAATTCAGTCTTATCAAGAGCACAGATCAAAGCATTCATAGCTTTAGCATTTGTAGTTTTTAATTTCTTATCGTTAGCATCCCACCTATCCTTTGGTTTAGGAATCTCAGTATCACCAACAGTTATAGTGGGAGATTTATAGCCAGATTCAATAATATCCCAAACATCATAATCAACAGAACTAAGATAAATTCCCATCCTAACCTTCCAATACGCATAATCATTCCCATTAAACATTGGTGGCCTAGCAATAGATTGCCCCTCAGAAAAAGCATTATTTGGTGGATTCATGACTCTAGAGTTAAAAAAAATTACCGGGCTCTGATACCACTTGTAGGATCTAGATTAACCTTAGAGGGGGGGTGAATAGGGTTATAACAAATTTTCTCGAATTAAACACAAAAAACAAACTGTAGAGAAGTAAATATGCTAAAAAGTAAATCACACACAAAATTTACCCAGCTTCGGCAACCCCTGCCTACTGCTGCATTCCCAGATTTCTATTAGAATTAAACAGTATCCCGCTTACAAACACTCTAACAGACTCGCACACCCTGCTACCGCCTATAGAGTTTTGAAAACTCGCAAACCCTGCTCACTGAACTAATTCTAACTAGACAATCTGACACTACCTAAACCCTAGGTGGTGATTTACCCTGTTTTGATTCAAAAAGGTACAGACTTTAAAACAGAAAAACAAGAAAAACAAGGGCAAAACTTAAATTGAAAACTTTAAAACAATTTTGCCCCTAATTAATAAACCCATCCCAACCACTAAAACCCTAATTAAATTATTAAGGCCGGTTCACCCTTCTTTTCTTTTTATCGGCCCGCTTTCTATTTGCTTGGAGAAAAAATGGCAGCTTGATCTTCTGAAAGAAATTAGGGCTTCGGCTCGTTCTTGCGATTCTGGAATTTGGGTTTGTATTCGAAGATGCCGACTTTATATTGATCGATCGAATTTGATGTTTGTTGCTCTGTCGATCGTTTGACTCCTTGTAGCTTGCTTCGGCTGCTTCAGATCGAATTCGACTTGATGATTTCAGTATGTGATTTTCTTCTTTCACTTGCTGGTTTTGATTGCTTGAATTCGATTGCGGCTTGTCAATGATGATTTGGGTTTTTCTTTGCTCTGCTCTTTGCTTTGCCCACCGTCTATGATGATTTTGGGTTCTGTATTTATAGGGTTTTCGAATCCCTTAAACTTGCCTGATTTGATTTACGTGATTTCCACGTTGTTGAATCTTTCCATTTTTATGCTATGTTATTTTGAGAAAGTACTTCATACCCACGGTTTTGATTTTTAAACGACCGATCTTTCTTTGATTTACATACCAGAAACTTTCCTAAATTACTTCTGACTTTGACTTTTTCAATTTGTATATATATACTTGATTTTGAAATTGTGACACGTCTCTGACTTGTTCACTGTTTCTGGTCATCTTCTCTGACCATTTGTTTTTGTGATATTAATCTATTCGAATCATCACTTGACTACAGTCATGACTAACTTGATTTCTGACTTTTGGCTTCTCTGTTACATACATGTAATACTATTTGAACTTGATTTGATTCGAACTTATTCTTCACTGACCATTGTTGTGCATTCTTGTAATCTCTGTTGCATATTCATGTTCAAATTTGCTTCAGTTTACATTCCAGTTCCACACTGTACTATTGCTTGTTTCTTGTTGTGTCTTCGGTGCATTTGTCATTTGAACTACTCTCTGATACATTCTATATTGTTGTAGTTCTTTTCTTTGAATCTGCTCTCACTTCTTGTCTTTGATACTTGTACTACCTGGTCTGATGCTTCATGTACAGTTCCACCATTTGTTTCACTTCGACCAGTCTGTTTCAATGTTGTAGTTGCTGTATGTTTCACTGTCTGGTTTGATGTGCATGTGCACTTGATCATGGTTGCAGTTGCTTTGTCTTACTTGAACCTGTTTCACTCATACTTGATTCAGTTGCAAGTGTTCTTGATGTTGTGGTTGTATTGCTTGTGATCTCTGTTTGACCTGTACACTGTCCATTGTGCACTGATGGTTGACACACTTCAAGTAGTCTTCATGTAGTAATTTGATGTACTTAAGTCTATGTTGTTCATTTGATGTTCATGTGTGTGCTGATGGTTGACTACATTGATATCATTGGTGCATTCATGTTGCTGCTGCCTTGTTGGATTAGTGTACATGTTGCTCTGTCCAGTTTTGGTCGAACTGCTTGTAGATTTGTTTTTGTCTTTGTGTATCACCATACATCTGTTGTATCCATTGTGTAGTTGCCATATCTTGTGCTCGAGCTCTTTACCCACTGATGCATTCAGTAGCATTTGTGTAGTCAGGTATCACCTGTGACTTGAGTTCATTGCTATGTCTTTGGTATTGTTGTAGACCACTTGATTTTTCCAATTACACCTGAGTTGAATCTGATTTGAATTTGACCTTGTTTTTGGTTGACTGTGCGCACGAGTTGGCGAGGCAGTGCACACGTGTATGAATGCACACGTGTGTATTGCAGCCACTCACGATTACCTGTCCCTGATAAGAATACTGATATGCACAGATATTACCCAATCAAAGATGATGACAATAACCCATATATCTGAGACAACTATAAAAACAAATTCTATATTTTTGCAAATTCAAACTTGTTTATTTTCAGATTACTGCTGTAGTTGTTAATTATGCAGGTACACAGGAGATAGGACAAGAACTGGAGCTGGACAATGCAAATAGATGCAGATAGATAAAACTGAGTGTTGAGTGTTGTAGTGAGGAAACAAATGTAAATGTGAAATGTATGAAATCAGTGTAATGTATGAAATCATGAAATGTATGAAATCAGTGTATGAGTTGAAAACTTTGTATTGTATAAAATATTATATTGAATAAAAAATACAGATTGAATTTGTTAAATTCTGTGCAATAGTATTATTATTCAATACGAATATTTATTCCTATATGTGTATAGTACAAACTGCAAACACATCTAAATATTGATATATATTTTGTTATCATCAAACAAGAAACACACATCAAACAAATTCGATTTTAAATCAATTTTCCAAGTTAAATTCCATTTGAAAATTTATTCATTAGTTAAACCAACTTATTCCAAAATCCCATAATTTTAGATTTATTCCCTTTTCTGATTTTAAAATCTTATTTAAATCTTAAAAGAGTAATTTCATATTTTATTTTATTCCTTTCAAATTTCTTCTTTATATATTTTTTCCAAATCAATTTTAAATCTCGGATTTAAAATAAATACTTTTATACTTAAACACATTGCTTAAGTCCCATTATTAAATACTTTTAATCAAATATTACAAAATCTTTATCTTCCATGTTTAAAAATTATAAAGTACAATTTTAAAATCAAACTATTTTTTTTTCAAATTCATTTCTTTTAAATTTATCCATCCTTACTACAAATTTCTTATTTTAATTATTCCTTTTTATTTCCCTTTAATAATTCAATATTTATATTTTTCAAATGCAAAAAATATGTACCGCAATATCATAGTATCCAAAAAATTAATTTTTTCAACATAATCTATCACAGATTATTCAACATTTCATATAACTGAAATGAAAATAAATTCAAAATTTTTGAGGAATCCAGTTGGATTCCTCCAACCTGTTTCCCTGCATTCACATATGTTAGCACAATATAAAAATACCAATCCCACTTCGAGGGGGATATCGCGGTATATAGGGTCATCTGCTATTATGCGGGGCGCATAGGGTCTCATCCGCTATAAAATGCGGGAATATCAATCACTCCAATATATATATATATACTACTATATATATAACTTTACATTCAACTGATAAATATCTATCAATTCAACAATCAATCCAAAATTAATTTTAACTATTTAAAATTTACAAGTAATCCGAATTTGAGTGAGATGAACTCAACTTTGATTTTATTTTTTCCCACATCCAGGTTTTTGAATTATCTAAAATCCAAATTGGCTCCAGAAATTCCAAATCGATTTTGTTGCGTAGATTTTCCAACTACGCACCAATCCTGACTTGTTAAATTATTTTTTTTGACCTTGTACGAATTAGTAATAGCACTTATAAGATTTCGAATTTAATAAAATAATTACTAAATTATAAAAAACATCACAGCTAATTTAAAAAAAAGTTAATTACCTTCATAAATATTAATCTCGAAAATAGTCGAGCCTAATCTCTCCTTCCCGAACTCTAATCGAACATCACCCTGCACCGCCGTGCCAATGACGCGCTCCTCTGACCATCGAAGACGATTTCCGAGCATGCCACACACTTCCCACTGCAAACTTCCCCTTCCAGTCACCATAAGTCGAAACTCAAACATCATTGTAGCCGCGTTACCCTCACCCCCTTCCACGTGTTCAGTAATCATTGTAGCCCCCACAGTGACCCTAACGGAGCATCCTAAGCCTCACAACTCGACTCACCTGGCCCCATTCGCCACCGCCCCAACATCGCGACTCCACAACGTTCTCCCCCGAGCTCGAAGATGCCGTCATAGTCTTGAATCGATGGCCACAATCGAAGCAAACCTCAACCCCAGCTGCTCTAACTTCACCCAAGACCAAGAGAATGAAATCGCGCTCCACCATACGAAAAGGTCGAAAGGGAACGTCGAGCTCTACCTTATATTTTCCTCGTATAGATTTTGATTGTGAGGAACGAATTAAACTGAGCGTGATTTTTGATTTTTTTTAAGTGAGCTTCGAACTGGGAAGGAGGAAGAATAAAAAAAAGAGCCGCGATTCTAACTTCAAAACGTATAAAGTTCGGCATTTTCTTTAGATTCTGAAGCTTGTGAAAATGAAATGAACGAAGATGTGATATAAAGGATGGAATGCGTGTTCAACATCTTGCGTGAAGAAATTGCCTAGCTACAGTGATTGAGTTTGAGAAGAAACGGCTGATGTGAATATAAATGTCAATCAGAATAATATATATATATATATATATATATAAATTTTAAACCGTCTCGATTTCGCAACTTAAAAACTTGACCTCCCATCGAGATATGCCGCTAGGCGTTTAGAATGTTATACCCCTATTCCGAACGTAGTGGAAAAGGTTTCGAGTCCTAATTCGATCATATGGAGAAGATAGCTTTTGGACCCAATAATTATATTGAATTTTCGATATAGATTTCAGTGCGTTAATATTTCGTACGGCTAGACGTTAACTCCAAACGCCATGAAATTTGAAATCCGGAAATAATACCTTATTGCGGATCCAATGGAACTGGTTTCGTTAAATTCCGAGACTGTGCCCCGAAAGGCTATTTTTAAATGTCAATTTAAACGATATATTTTTAAAACTGAACCAATCCCAAATTCAATTTTAACACTTTTATTATCTTCAGTATTATCAATATAAATTTTACAAGCCTTTGAATTATTTTTAAGAAGCTCAAAACTCCAGACCCAATATTTTACCCAATTTCCAATCATTAAATCCAATAATTAAATTATCCATTAAATAGTGATAATTGAAATTCAAGTTAAAATTTAACTTTTAAAATATTTTAAATCAATTAAATATTCCAATTTCAAATACCAAAAATTCTGGGTCGTTACATTCCTCCCTCCTTATAAGAATTTTGTCCTCGAAATTTCTAGGTAAGAAGAAGGTCCAAAACCCAATAACTAATTTTCAAACCCACACAGTTTCAAATAACTTCCCAAAACAATCTTTTTGTTAAAGACACACTATCACTCTTACTAACTTTCCCAAACCCATCCATAGGTTCCAATTAATATTATCCCCTCAATAATTCAAATTATAGTTTAAAACCAAATTTTAAACTATCAAAATTTTCTTCAAAAATTTTCTAACTCCTTAAATTTTCAAAAAATTTCCCCAGCGTCTCCTTTGCGCGGCTAGATCAGAACAACTACAAAACGCCT
Source organism: Allium fistulosum (assembly GCA_030737815.1). NCBI lineage: Eukaryota > Viridiplantae > Streptophyta > Magnoliopsida > Asparagales > Amaryllidaceae > Allium > Allium fistulosum. The sequence continues at coordinate 167,545,539 of CM060904.1, read as the reverse complement.
CTACGAGACCCAAATTTTCAAAAGAAAACAAAAGCCAAGTGGCTAGATTAGAAAACCATCAATTTCATACATTAATTTAAACACATACCTTTTTGTCGGGCATTCAAATTTATCTTCTGAAATCGAAAATATCAATTTTCCTTTTGCTTTTAAATACCTGCATCTTACTTACCAATCATACCTGATCATTCAATTCAAACTCATTTTTATTTATTTCCTTTTAAAATTTCAACATTTGCTTTACTTAAGCCCGTACGATGTACATATATCATTCGTACGCAATATCAAATCCGATCGCTCACTCAATCACACAATTTCACTTCCGAACTAGTATCGTCCACACGACTCCCTAGTGCGGACTCAGATCAGGTTCCTTGATCAGAAACCGTCACTCTTCTTGCATAGCTATATACTATGATAGAGAATTCCAGAATCAATCAAAAATCCATATCCAGGGTTCGCCGTCGAAAATCGAGTGAAAAACCTCAACTCGGATCGATATAACTATCTCGAAATTCTATGCTCGAATCTGGGTCAATCATTGTGCGAATAAAATAATATATGTACAACTTACGTATTAATTTCCAATTGACTATCAGCTATATCAATTTCCTTTTTATTCACATTTGTTTTGATTTCCATTCACTTATCCACACTTATCATTTCACACACCTTTATTAAATCTTCATTCAAATACTTACTCAATATATTTTCCTCGTACCAATTTTACTTAAGAATTTCTCCCTCAATTTTCTTAAGTTTATTATAAATATTTTATACAACTTCCTGTATTTATTTTCCCAATCAAATTCAATATTGAATTTTTTATATATTTAATTCACTAATTTATCTCATTTCTCAATCAAATCTTATTCCTAACCTTTTGTTTTACTTAGCCCAACTCAAACTAATTTTCAGTCCCACCATATTCACATAATTCGAATTAAACATCATTTCAAATTTTCAATTTCAATTCTATTTACTTACAAATTAAATTAATTTGTTCATTAACAAATTTATTTCCAACCTGATGAATTTTGTTTCAATGGCCATTTCATTTAGTCTACTTAGACTTTTTCCACAAAATTCACCTTTATTTAACTTGATTCAGTTACATTCCAATTCAATTCAAATTTTATACTTCTATAAGTTTTCTAACTTATTTACATTCCATTCACTAACCTCTTTCAATTTACTTCATCTAATTAGCTTACTTTTCCACCTTATGTTAATATCACGCTTACTTTTATTTAACTCTTTTCAAGTTAAATTCCATTCCAAATAACTTTAAATTCTTATAAATTTTCAAACCATTTAATCATATCTCCGAATAACAATTTAGACCAAACCCCAAAGTTTAAACAATTACTTAAGTATTTAAAAATCATTTTTGGAAACATATATATCCAAAGTCCTTTGGTATATCAAATTATTCTTTGAACCTCAAATCAAATCAGTTTTGCACATATTCCCAATTCAAAACATTCAGGTAGAAATTCCTCTCTTGGAAACTCGAAATTGAACATCGATGATGCTGTAGTCATCACCGAAATTATTTTCCAGCGACCGAAGTGAGTTCGGTGCTTTTATTCCTTTAAAATCCCTTTTTAAATATTTTTATTCCAAATCTCAATATATTCATCTCCAATTCAAAATATTTCCAACTAATAATATTATTATTTTCGAAGACTTCGGGAAAACTTTTCAAAATCAAACGGAATTAAATTCCCAAATTTCCAATTTCAAATCCTTTTGAATCTATATTTAAATATTCCTCTAGAATTTTATTTCAAACTATAAATCACACTTATAAATTCATATTTACAAATTCTGAATTATTTCCTTTACTTTGGGTTATAACATTAAATTCTTATTTCAATTTCTACACAATATTGATAATAGTTTAATATTATCATTCCCTAACAACCAAGCAACCATATATACTTATAATAATTTACGAAAAATTATTTTTTTCATACATAAAAATAATTTGGGTAAAATTATTTCATTTACCCTATTTCAAAATAATACTGTGTCGAATTGTTCTGTTCAAGTGTTCAGAGATCCCTATCAATAACGTTAATTACTCGTATTTACCAGAATCCATAAGCCACTCAACAAACCAATCAACACAATGTAAAATGATTTTATATTCACTAACAAATACGCGCTCATATCTATTAATACACTCAAACTCATTATAGGGTGCTACTGACCCTATCTCTAACGAGTAATCCCCACCAGAGCCAAGGTTCTAGCTTAACCTTCTACTCTGATACCAAAATGTCACGACCCGATTTTTCAACGTTCGAAAATCGACAGCAATACATCCACCGTATTACATGCCGAACAATCGAATGCCGGAAATACCAGATCGTTAGGGAAAGAAGAAAGAGGTAGAAGAAGAAAATAGAAATAACAACACAGAATCTCACAATCGCAGCGGAAAAATATATAATAGATAGCAACTGATCTTTATACCTAAAAGAACTATTATTGTTTTATACAGTACATCATCATAGTATAGTACATCAATAACACAACACTGGACAGTTATATTAACTTGTCCTCACAAAAGCCGAATATACAGCATACCATACACAGCGGAACATAAATCAGATACGTGATATACGTCTTCGTCATCCCGCTCGTCTCCTGAGCTCCATAGCATCCTATCCTGTATCTATAATACTCAGTCTGACCCGAGCATTATAATAAAATAACACCCGAGTCAGTCTGGAAAACCAACGCGAGAAATCACACTCAAGTTGAATTATTAAAGTTTCAAAATCCTTTGAAAATCAAGGGTATCTCGTAAGACCACGCCATAAATAAACATGCCGGGTTTTTACCTTACGATAACCAAAACATTTCATATCAAAATCCTCTGATATTATAATAGTGTCTAAGTACAAATACTTATTCAAATAGCTAAAATTGTTACATTAATTAAATTCCAGCAATACTAGGCTCTACAATCAAAACCGTAAAGGCACGTTTGGAGAATGGATTCCAACTGAATGACTAGGCACCGGGGTAACACCTGTCACGGTACCTGTCTAGAAACACCATACCGAGTACCACTCCCGATCCCCTACAACACAAGACCGGACTATTCCTAACCTGAATAGACCGAATATGCTATCACCCCGGGTGTTCCCACCCTTTATCGAGCTCATTCCATAAATCGTAGTAATAATAATATTCGAGGGTATCTAGAAAGGTGATAGACATACCCTACTTGGGTGCGACACACTTAGTCTTGCTGCATCTCCCCTAATTTTCAGTCATTCCCGGTTGATGAGGCTCAAGGCTAAGCGTTACCTTTTTAGAAATATTTACTTAGAATGGTCATTGTCCTCCAATGACAATGTACTGATAGCATTCATCCATACAAGTCCGTTCCCGGTCCGAATTGAACCGAAGGCACTATTCTTACTACATCCATTTTAGAATCACCCTCAGGATTAGTAGCAATGAGCCCTTGCACCTCACTGCTCCATCTTCGACTCCAAACTCTTGTCTTCCTTTCGAAAACATATTTGTTGGATCGAAGTGGTTTTCGGATCACAAATCCGATCCCGGCCTCTTCGAAACAACGTCCGCCATTTCTCGGTAAATTCAACCCCGGTTCTTTAGGAAATAAACAGATGGAAATAAGATCGGAGATCACCTCCTAACCGTTAGTGGATGGATTTCCTTATAAACGTCCTAGAAGAACGAAACGAATTTATACGTACAATCTAGCACCTCGAACGATAACTGTACCATATAATCCCCGTACCTCTTCTAGATATTTCCAAAGTTATATTTGGGTCCAGATTTGATAGTCGGTTATTTAACTATCAAATAAACAATCATTCAACCAAATATTTATTTCCACTGAAAAACACCAAGTCTTATTTAATTTACATTTTAAATAAATTAAATCACTTTGTCCAAAAATTTACACTTAAAATATTTAAAGTAAAGCTTCTTAAATCACTATTCAAAATAATAGTTATGAAATTTTATAATAATTTTCAAAGTAAAACTTTAGCCAAAAACTACTTTTAAAATAAAGCTATTAGATAAAATATTAATATTGAATAATTACCCTTTTAAAATAATAATACTAATTTAACCTTTAATAATAATTAACTACCATAACCACCTAAATTAATGTTTACTTTAAAAGTTTTAAAACAATTAAATAATAAACTTTTCTAAAAACATTCTTTTAAAACACCTTTAAAACTTCTAATTTATACTTAAAAATCTTTCTTTGAAAATATACTTAACCTCTCAGGAAAATACACTTTCCACTCCAATATAGCCCATCTAATCATTTATAAATCCTCCTCGATTTATCTCCAGTTTAATTTACGTCTCAATCCCGTAAATTTCTTTTCTCACGTTTCTAAAAAATAAACCACTATTTATTTTTAAAACGATTTATCCATCCCCTTATAAATTTCCACCGTGAATTTATAATTTCAAATTATCCACTGATAATTACCTCACCTTATTTATAAACCTAGTTTACAAGTCCATAGTCTCATTTCCATTTTTAACCGTTTTAAATACTTAAGTCGATTTTAAATCGATTTTCCAAGTTAAATTCCATTTTAAAATTTATTCCTCAGTTAAACCAACTTATTCCAAAATCCCCTAATTTTAGATTTACTCCCTTTTCTAATTTTAAAATCTTATTTAAATCTGAAAAAATTAATTTCATATTTTATTTTATTACTTTCAAATTTCCTCTTTATATTTTTTTTCCATATCTATTTTAAATCTCGGATTTAAAATAAATACTTTTATACTTAAACACTTCACTTAAGTCCGATTATGAAATACTTTTAATCAAATATTTCAAAATCTCTATCTTCCATGTTTAGAAATTATAAAGCACAATTTTAAAATCAAACTAATTTTTTTTTCAAATTCATTTCTTTTAAATTTATCCATCCTTACTACAAATTTCTTACTTTAATTTTTTCTTTTTATTCCCATTAACAATTCAATATTTATATTTTTAAAATGCCAAAAATATGTCCCACAATATCATAGCATCCAATAAATTAATTTTTTCAACATAATCTATCACAGATTATTCAACATTTCATATAACTGAAATGAAAATAAATTCAACATTTTTGAGGAATCCAGTTGGATCCTCCAACCTATTTCCTGCATCCACGGATGTTAGCACAATATAAAAATACCAATCCCACTTCGAGGGGGATACCGTGGTATATAGGGTCATCCGCTATTATGCGGAGCGCATAGGGTCTCATCCGCTATATAATGCGGGAATATCAATCACTCCAATATATATATACTACTATATATATAACATTACATTCAGCTGATAAATATCTATCAATTCAACCATAAATCCAAAATAAATTTTAACTATTTAAAATTTACCAGTAATCCAAATTTGAGTGAGATGAACTCACCTTTGATTTTATTTTTTCCCACATCCAGGTTTTTGAATTATCTAAAATCCAAATTGGCTCCAGAAATTCCAAATCGATTTTGTTGCGTAGATTTTCCAACTACGCACCAATCCTGACTTGTTAAATTATTTTTTTTGACCTTGTACGAATTAGTAATAGCACTTATAAGATTTCGAATTTAATAATATAATTACTGTATTATAAAAAACATCACAGCTAATTTTAAAAAAATGTTAATTACCTTCATAAATATTAATTTCGAAATTAGTCGAGCCTAATCTCTTTTTCCTGAACTCCAATCGAACATCACCCTGCACCGTCGTGCCAATGACGCGCTCCTCCGACTATCGAAGACGATTTCCGAGCATGCCACACACTTCCCACTGCAAAATTCCCCTTCCAGTCACCATAAGTCGAAACTCGAACATCACTTTAGCCGCGCGACCCTCACCCCCTCTTCCACGCGTTCAGTAATCTATCGCATGCCTTCCCATTGCCGTCGCGGCCACCACAACGACCCTAACGGAGCATCCCAAGCCTCATAACTCGACTCGCCTGGCCCCATTCACCACTTCTCCAGCATCGCGACTCCACAACGTTCTCCCCCAAGCTCGTAGACGCCGTCACAGTCACGAATCAATGGCCACGATCGAAGCAAACCTCAACCGCAGCTGCTCTCCCTTCACCCAAGACCAAGAGAATGAAATCGCGCTCCACAATACAAAAAGGTCAAAAGGAAACGTCGAGCTCCAGCTTATATTTTCCTCGTATAGATTTCGATTGTGAGGAACGAATTAAACTGAGCGCGATTTTTGATTTTTTTTAAGTGAGCTTCGAACTGGGAAGGAGGAAGAATAAAAAAAAAAGAGCCGCGATTCTAACTTCAAAACGTATAAAGTTCGGCATTTTCTTTAGATTCTGGAGCTTGTGAGAATGAAATGAACGAAGACGTGATATAAAGGAGGGAATGCATGCTCAAACCATCTTGCATGAAGAAATTGCCTGGCTACAGTTATTGAGTTTGAGAAGAAACGGCTGATGTGAATATAAATGTCAATCAGAATAATATATATACTTATTTAAATTTTAAACCGTCTCGTTTTCACAACTTAAAATCTTGACCTCCTATCGAGGCATGCCGCTAGACGTTTATAATGTTATACCCCTATTCTTAACGCAATGGAAAGGTTTCGAGTCCTAATTCGATCGTATGGAGAAGATAGCTCTTTGGACCCAATAATTATATTGAATTTTCGATATAGATTTCAGTGCGTTAATATTTCATACGGCCAAAAGTTAACTCCAAATGCCATGAAATTTGAAATCCGGTGATAATACCTTATTACGGATCCAATGGAACTAGTTTCGTCAAATTCCGAGACTGTGCCCCGGAAGGCTATTTTTAAATGTCAATTTAAACGATATATTTTTAAAACTGAACCTATAACTTCCAAATTCGATTTTAACACTTTTATTATCTTCAGTATTATCAATATAAATTTTATAAGCCTTTGAATTATTTTTAACAAGCTCGAAACTCCAGACCCAATATTTTATCCAATTTCCAATCATTAAATCCAATAATTAAATTATCCATTAAATAGTGATAATTGAAATTCAAGTTAAAATTTAACTTTTAAAATATTTTAAATCAATTAAATATTCCAATTTCAAATATCCAAAATTCCGGGTCGTTACAGTCGTGTTGCTCATATCTGTGTACCATTTTGTTCGTCTCGTCGTGCTGATCTCCACAGTATATTCATTTGTGCATTTCGGTGTCCGATACGCGGCGAAATCAGTAAAACGGTATGCCGTATCAGTACCCGTTTTCGAACCTTTGGTTTTCCCTGTGCTCTTTCATCTATCTACCGGTTGTAGTCGAACATCCGATTACTTTTAATAATTTCCAGAATTCGTGCTTGACTTTTGTGATTACCACTGGTTAATATATATGTTGTTGTCCTTTCGTTCCCACTTTCTTTCTCTGCCTTTCTTCTTCGTTCTGCCATTCTCCGGAAAAAGTAAGCATATATATATAATTTATATTATTTCATTCCGAGGCATGCTTTTTATTATTATTTATATTTGTGATAGCCTTCTTGTTCGTTGCCGACCATCCTCATCTCCAACCCGTGCCCGACTGCCATCCCATCGCCTCTTCCACCACCAGACGTCCTCTCCCCCTCAGACAACTGCCACCCGAACCACCCTGACGAACACGCAGTCACTGGTCAGCCCACAAACCATAGTTCCACCTTCACCCTCCAACCTGGTCTGCCATCCCCTCACTGCACCACCCTCCGCCCTCAAACCCCAGCCACCATCCCACTATCTTGCGCCGACCCTCCCCGAGCAAGCAGCTCCGCCACACAACCTCCGCTCTGCCCATTGCTCCGCCCACATCGACTTCTCTCCCCGAACAGCCCTACAGCCACCGCCCGAGCCTCCCTTAAACCTGACTGCGCCGTACACCCCTAGCAGCCAAACCCGATCCACCTCCATCCCTTCGAGCATAGCCACACAACCATCCTCCTCCTCGCGCAACAACCCTCCAGCCGAACCCCTCCGAGCAACCTTCTTCCGACAGCCCACCTACGTCACGCGCAACACCCCTCCTACCACCACCTAGACCTAGACCCAGACCTCCGACCGCCATCACATCCCTCCACCGCCTTGCTTCCCCTGGCCGATCATTGTAGCTCTTCTCCTCTTTTTTTAATTTTTTTTAAGTTTGTACATATGTGTTTTCATATACCAGAGAGCTTGCACACTTTGCTTCATTCCTGGCCGAACTCTTAGCTCTTCTCTATCTCTAAAAAAAGAGGTATATGTATATTGCATATATATATATATGTTCCCATTTAAATTAAGCTAGTTTTGATTGTTTTTCATCGATTCCAAGTTATCAGCTTTGCTTTGTTCGTCAAATTCGTGTTCACCTTAATTTGCTTTGGAAATTGTCATTTGAATTGGTCGATTATCCAATTCGTGATTCAAATCGTTGCTTGTTGTTGTCTATTTTCTCTAGCCTCGAAAGGTGAGCGATCACTCACGATTAACATTCATATGTTAGTAAATTTAATTCACATGAAAGGACGATTGAAATGGGCTGTTAAAATTAAATTGTTGAATATGATATGTTATTATTTAAATTGTTCGCCTATAATTGACATATGACACCATCACCATGTTGTGTGTGTGTGTGTGTGTGTGTGTATATTGAAATTGTTAATTATGATATATGCAAGTCGTTCATATGTATGTCATTTTATATTATTATTTTATTGTTCTCACACAACAAGTTCCCTGTTAGTTTAGAAAATCCCTATGGGTTGAAATGAGACATACTCGAATGATTTTATAGATTAGGGAAAATCGTTATGGGTTGAAATGATAAACCCAAGCGATTTTAGTGATTTTGAAATTTTGGGATTGCTGGTTGAAATGATATAAACTCGTAAATTTAAATAATTGCGGATTGAAATGATAAATATCCATATCATTTGACCATAGGATAGAAAATTATATATGGACACCATTGGTCTATTTTTAAATGATTTCCAGAATTTTGAAAAGGAAAATATGTGTTTTAATAAATATTAATTTTTAAAATATAATCTAAGGATTTTTATTTTGATATGTATAAAATTTAGATTTTAAATTATATGTTTTGGAAATTTTAAAATTATAAGTTAAGTTTTAAAATGTAAATTATAAAATTTTACTTATAACATTATTATTTTTAAAATATATAAAATAAGATTTAAAATAGATTTAATAATAATAAAATTCAATTTAATAAAATTTAATATAATAAAATTTAAAATAATAAAATAATAAAATTTAATAAGAATTTAATTTAACTAATATATATAAATATAATATGTTTTAAATATTTATTTACAATTTATATTTATATTTTAAAATAGATTTTTTTGTAATAATTTTTATATATTTATAATATGTTTAAATATTTATTTAAAATTTATATTAATATTTTTAAATAGATTTTTGTAATACTTTAATAAATAGAGGTTATAAAGATAAATTAAAGTTGACTTGAAATTTATGTTGGTTAATAATTGAATTTAAATAAGGATTGATTTGGAACTTACTGATTTCGATATTTTAAAGTATGATTTTATAACTTGATACCTTGATATTGATTATAGAGGATTAAATGAATATTTTTAAATTTAAATAAAATTGAATTTGAATATTTAATTTTGATTTAAATTTGTAATTTGAGATTTTATTTAAATGTTTAACCAAAGGTGATTAAATGAATATTTTTAAATTTAAATAAAATTTAAATTGGATATTTAATTTTTTTTAAATTTGTAATCTGGGATTTTATTTAAACGGTTATTAAAAATGATTAAGTGAATATTTCAAATTTAAATAAAATTAAAGTTGAATTTTGAAATATAAATGAAATTTATCAAATTGAGTTTTTTTAAATGTTTGAATATTTAAACTTTGAAACTTATTGAATTGGAAGTGGTTTAAATTTGTAGTTCAAACCTGGATTTGAAATCGATATCAATTAAAAATGGTTTTATTGAGAATTTGAAATTGTTGAACTGAGATTGATTTAAATTGAATTTTAAAACTAAAGTTGAATTGATTTGATTTGTGAAATTGGAAGAAACAATTCTAATTTGAAACTATTTTCGATATAAAATCTTTTTATTATATAAACTATTTTTAATATATAACTATTTTAATCTGTAACCTATTTTTAAATATAAACTATTTTAATGTATGACTATTCCAATTTATAAACTACTTTCAATATTCAAACTGTTTAAGTTGGAATTGTTATGATTTAAAGTGAATAATGATTTTGAAAGTGAGATGATTTTGAAAGTGATATGATTTCGAAAGTGAATATGATTTCGAAAGTGATATGACTTTTAAATGAATATGATATTTTGGTATGAAGTATGAACTGTATGAAATGAAAAATGACCATGGTGTGAAATAAGTGTTTGGTTTTTGAAGAGACCGGGATCGAATATTGTCATACTCTCTTCCAATACCAAAAACCACTTTAACAACCGTGTACATGGTGGATATCCCAAAACGAAGTAGGATGGTTTGGCGAACGTCTGTATGAGGTATGAACGCAACCCTGACTCCCTCGAGTCAGCTTGATGTGGCTAAAACAGGAGGTATACCGAGCCAAGTGGGGTCGCTCCCCCTATCGGGCACATTTCTTCGAAACCATATCTATTACTTTGTGATTTGATTGGATGCACCTTTGATTTGGGAGTGTGTCTCAAGGTGGGCAGTAGTAGCTGCTATTCGTTACCACCAGTCCGGGAGTGCAAAACGATAGTATCCTACCCTGGGCATTGCCTCTCGTGCCTTGTCACATGCCTTATCGCGCCCTCTAGGAGTTTGGTTTGTGTCATACACTGTGGAGTGCCCTCTGATAGCCCTCCAGTTTACGGAGGAATTACGGTACTGTATAGACTACGGCATTTATATAAAATGCGTTAAGGGGGATATGGGTAACGCCTTAACGCTATTTTAATATTTTACTTTACTGTAGACATTATCTATGTAGCGTATTATACTATGTATGTAGATAGTTTCACGGATCCTTAAGGGATGGAACCCAAACATCCTTTAAGTTATATTGCATTTCACTTGGACATTTCACTTGAGTTGATTTACTTGCATAAGAATGTTAATCTTGACTCGAGTGTTTTGTGTTTGCTTAATGCTCGGGTCAGACTGAGTGTCATAGCATTTGAGACTCACCTTTGGAGCTTTGCTTGAAGATCTGTCTTTATCTATTTTGCTTTTCAGTTATTTCAGTTATTTCCAGTTGTTTATGTACAGACTTGTCGGTTGCTTTTGTATTAGTGACTTCTATGTATTCGGGATTTCTATTATATTTTGTTTTAAACTCTAATGTTCTGTAGTAGCTTCATGAACTACAATTTATCTATTCCGTTGTTTGTTGTTATATTACTCCGTGTATGTGATTCTGTGGTTGGTTTATTTACTGTATATGCTAAGTTTTTCCAATTATAAATTAACTGTTGTTTTGAGCAATTTAAATCTGACATGTGTGGATTACTGTTGATCTGAATGGTTTAAAATGGCGGGTCGTTACATTTTACTAGTTCTCTCTTAAATCAAATCAACAAAGTTAGGGTAAAGACCTAAGTTTAAGACGTAAGTGCTTAACATTAGTTAATGATCTATTCTTATAACCAAGTTAGGATTGCATAAATCATGATATTCTTCTTTTTGTTTTATAAGATTTAAAAATATTTCTTTTTCCTACATGAATGTGTGATAACAAGAATAAATTAACTTTGGAAATTTAACTTTATTTCTAATAAAGCTTTTTGCATCTCTGCTATTTTCCACTATATCCCTACTTTATCCTCACTATAACTTTTTGTACCTCCGCCGCTATAGAAACGCTAAGCATTTTAACTACACAGTTTGACATATATGTGTTTAAGATATCACGTACTACAATAAAGTGTTGTAGATTTTCAGATTTCAAAGTTCCTCATATTTATGGATAATTTGTGATTTGGTTGAGGTCAATGGTTGATGATCTTCAAGTATAATTGTCATGGGGTCTTTAATAAAGATTCTAAGATTCAAATAACTGATCATTACTTCAAATATCTCTATCATTATAGCATTCTTCTTTAATCAGTTTTGTTCTTCCATTTGCTCTGATTATTCTTCAGATATATAATTCATTTGCTTCCACTTAGTTCTTGTTTATCTTTGTAAAATGTCTCCATAATATATCTGAAAGTACCACACAACGCAGCGATATGTTAGTAGTAATACTTATATGGTTGTACATCAAAATCAATACTTAGGGTGTTAAAACCAACACCAGACCGTTGTTTAGGTACAGAACAACTAGAAGCAATTCATAATTACAAGGAACCAAATGGAGACAATACAACAAATAACAACACAAGAGATATGATAATATATTCAAAAGAAGCTGCAATATCAATGGACATGTAACGACCCGTATTTTAAACTATTTTAAATTATTAAATTTAATATAATTATTGAATAAAAATGGCTAGAAATAAAAATTTAATGATTTATTTTTGAAATTTATAGGATATTAACTTAGATAGAATTTTTAAATAACAAAATTCAATAAGATAAAAGATGACAACTTATATTGGAAAGTAAATTTAATGATATTGAATTGTAAGTAGTTGATAATAGAAATCGAAATAATCAACGTAAGTTAATAAAGGATCGAATGAATATTTATTAAAAGTAAAAGCATAAGTTTACTTATATGAAATGGTGTTTTTGATAAATGTAAATTTTAGAAATAGAAAAACATTTATTTGGTAAGAAATGAATAACTTTTGTTGTATACAATAATTGCAAAGATGTTGAATTAATTAGATGAAAATAAAATAATTGATTTATAACTAGAATTCATTTGAAAATCTAATATTGATTCGTCGCAAATTGAATTATTGTGATGCTTTGATTTAAGAAGTGGAACTAAGTGTAGTAGTTGTTTTGTTATTTGAATTCGTTTTAAAAGTTAAATTTTATAAGTTAAATAACTTATGTTTCTATTATGGTGATTTACTGGATAATTAAATTGTTTAAATTTAATATTGGAATTATTTAAATAACTGAATCCTGAATTTAATATGAATGAAAATGATGTCGAAAGTTGATTTAAATTTTATTTGAATATGAATGAAGATTGTTAACTTCTAAAATTGAATTTAAAAGTGAATATTTTGGAAATTTCTAGTTTTAATTAACGGGTATAAATAGTCTTTTTGGACAATGTCTCGGATTTCGACGAAACCTGTTTCATCGGATCCGTAATAGTGAATTATTAAAGGATTTCATGTTTCGTAGCGATCAGACTTATCGTTTGGCCGCGCGAGCTTGAAACACGTAGAAATTAATTAAAGGAATTTAATTAAAATAAATTGATTTTGATAGGCTATCTTCTGAATATGATGGAATTAGCTCCAGATACATGTTCCATTGTGTTCGGAATAGGGGTATAACATATAGAATGCTAGGCATCACACTTCGTTTGGAGTTCGAAAAATTTCACGAATGAATAGTGACGTGAGAATTTTTTATAAATAGCCCTCCATTTCCGTTCTTTTTCCTAAAGCCTAGATTAAAAATTTCAGCCGCCACACCCAAAACCCTCCATCCAACGGCCGTCAATCATCGAAGCCACTAGGGGCCATATCAGGCGAAGTTGTCAACTGGAAAAATGTTTGGGGTGGCGAGGGGAGCACATCCACCGGTTGGATCGTGTTAACTAGAGATGAGACAACAACAAAGCTCGTCCAATTAGATATGTTGTAATGGGTTTGCACACGATTTTTGGGCATGCGATACGTGCATATACGCGTGCGTGAGGCGCGGCTACGGCGGAGGTTAGCGGCATGTCAGAGCTGGGCGCGATCGTCGTTCTGGCGATCAATCGTAATAAAAAAATAAACGGGGATGTGCGGGCCTGGGGAGGAAGGAGCAGTTGCGTGACTGGAGCCTGGAAATGAGAGTTAGGTTATGTTTTTATTTTTTTTATTAATTATTATGTTAATTAAGTTTTGATTATATCATTATGCTAATTAAATCGCAACTTTCTCGTACGAGGTCCGATTCGAGTGAAACGAGTTGCATTGGATTCGTACCGATGAAGGCTACGATATGGAATCGAATTGGAATTTATTTGAAGCTGATAAATTTTCAGTTTCAAATAAAGTGAGTGTTTTAAAACACTCACGAAATACTAAAATATGTTTATGTTAGTTAAATTTAAAGTCATGAAGTGATTTATTTTACCGACAATTGTTTGGCAGTTTAACTGACATTTAAAATTGACATATGAATTGAATTGATAGAAATTTAATTTGAAAGTTCAATTTGAAATTGAAATTGAATTGCTAGTTAAACATCCGACATTGATAACTAGTTAACTGTTGTGATATTTGATTGATTTTGAATGTTGATTGTGATAGATGGTTATTGATTGATATACTGGATGATTGGATGTTTATTTATTTTATATATATCCTGTTATCACCCTGTATATTATTTAACAGTATATAAACTGTTCTTTGAATTATTTTGAATAAATTAAGAAATAGGTTGAAATGATATTTTCCTATGACACTTTGATTTGGATTGAAATGATATATATCCATCTCTGAAATCAAAATTGAAATAACTATTCACTTGGTCATAGGATAGAAAATTATATAAGGACATCGGATTGGTTAAATTTAATGATTTTAAATTCTTGGATTGAACTTATTCATATGATTTTGTTTTATAAAAATAAAATTGAATCATAATATGGGAATTGGATTGTTTTCGAACTCGAGCTTGAAATGTTGAAATTGAAATGGTTAAAAGAAATTGTTTAAAGAACACAATTTGGAATTTAAAGTTATAATTGTATGGAAATTGATTTGTTTTAAAGGATTTGAACTTTATTCGAACATTGAAATTCATTTAAGTAAAAGTGATTTAAATGGACATTTCAAACTTGGGCTCGGAATTGAATTAGTTTGAAGATTTGAACCTTAAATTGAATATTGATGTTTAAATTCGATTTAAGTGATTTGAACAAGTATTTTGAAATCGAACTCAAAATTGATATAAATTGAAATGGTTTAATATTGAGAATTGAATTGAAATTAATCGAATTGAAATCGAAATTGAAATCAATTTGAATTGAAATTGAAATTGAAATTGATTTGAAATCGAAATTGAGTCGATTTTAATTGAATGGAGATTGAAGATGATTTGAATGGAAAGATTTGAAATTTAATCAGTTTGATTTAAATTTGGACCTGAGTCCAGATTTATTGGAAAAGGAAAGAAGCGGTTTGATTTGACACTATTTTCAAATAAATTATTTTAATATAAACTGTTTAAAATCAATGTTTTTAATATTCAAATTATTTTGATTTTCCAAACTATATTACTATGTAAACCATTTTTAGTACTCAAACAATTTTGTAATAAACTATTTTAACTATTTAAACTATTTTAAAAACTATTCAAACTATTTTCTAAAAATTCAAACCGTGCATGGTTGGAATGTTTATATTTAAATCGTGGATCTAAATGCGAATTGGATTAAAATGAAGTTATAACCTAAATGGAAATTCGAAACGATTTTGGAAGTGAAATTGAAATATGGGAGTGAAATGATTTCAAGTGAAGTTGACATATTTTGAGTAAATACGATATTTTGAAGTAAATGATATTTTGAAGCGAACATGATATTTTGATACCAAGTATGAATCGTTTTCGAAATATAAAAGAACCAATCGGTGTGTAAATCAACGTTTGGTTGTTAAAGAGACCGGGGCCTCTTATTGGCATACTCTTTGTCAATATTGGAACCACTTTAACAACTGTGTACGCGGAGGAGACTCCAGAATGAAGTGGTTGGATTTGGCGTACGTTTGCTAGGTTTGAAGAAAGAGAACGATGGTGGACAGACCCCGACACTTGTGCCAATTTGAAATGACTAAAACAAGATGGCTTGACTGGGCCAAGTCGGCTAGCTACCCCTAGTGGACATCCATTCTTCAATTTTCTTTTTGGACTTGGTCTATACTATTACTTTTGATGTTGATTTCGATTGGTGCACCTTGATTTGGGATGACCTCCCTTTGACTCGATATGGGAAGGATGGACGCGGTGGGCGATCGTGGCTACGATGTGTTACCACCAGCCCTGCGACCCGAACTGGTAGTATCCTACCTTGGGCATTGTCTCATGTGCCTTGTCATAATTTTATCCTTATACGAGACTACTACGAGTTTGGTTTAGTGTTGTCGTATTACAGCGCATCTGTATCCCCCGACGTGCTACTAGGGTGTTATATGCAAACTGTACGAAAATGCTTAAAACCGCTTTAATGGGGATTAATGTAAAGCCTTAACGCTAAGAATAAAATTTATTTTACTGATTAGACATTACATATATAATGTATTCTACTATATATAAATATTTTGACGATCCTTAAGAGATGGAAAATCCCGTAACATCCCTTGAGTTATTGCACGCACGTTATAAACTGGATAGGAGATGTAAAATCCCATAAACATCTCTGATGTTATTACACTCATGTTATATGTTATATTGATTTGACTCACATAAGGATATTTTAGTCATGACTTGAGTGTTTTGTCTTTTCATTACGCTCGAGTCAGCCCTGAGTTTTCAGCGCATTGAAGATTATTTTCTGGAAGACGAATACGAAGATTTGGTATATTATTACCAGTATTATTTCCCCATATTATGTTGTTCTGCTGCATTACTCTATTATTCTATTGTATATATAACTCTGATAAATGTCGTATAAATTATAATCAAATGTATAGTGTAAACAGCTTCATGAAATGTTTATTTTGTTTATTATATTTTGTAATTCCACTGCGAGATTCTGTATTTGTTTTCTTCTTTTCTTATTTTTCTTAATAAACCTCATTGATTATCCATGTTCCAGATTGTTTGAGGTGGGCATGTGTGGATTATTGTCGATTTAAACCATCTGAAATGTGGGTCATCACAGGACATTAGCTTAGCGAGCATCACAATAGATATGCCATGCAACGCTGAGTAGAATGAATCTGATCTGCAAACTTCAAGCAACGTCAAAGAGATTAGATGCTAGAGAAAATAACCTAACAACTTCAAACACAAATATATTTCAGCCAACCTAGAATGGGAGGATCAATAGAGAATCTGAAAGCGAAAAGGCATGGATGCAATAAAGAAGATAAAAGCACTGTAGTGTTAGAGCCGGGCCACCCCGTAGCGGAAAAAATTAGTAAATTTCAAAAAAAAATTATATTGAGCCTATGAGTCTAATTCATTTAGAACTTTTCTAAATTTCTTTTCAATAAAATTATTATTTTATTTAATTTTATAAATAAAATGTTATTTTATATTTTTTTGTATTATATTTGAATAGTGTATCATATACACATATGGGCATGAGTGCACGTGAAACATAATAAAGTGTACATGGTTTGATATGCCCGCGTATAGATGGTAGGATTTAAACTTTAATGGACATATCTGCCCTTGTAGTATTCTATGAGCTATGTGTGTGTGTGTATAAACCTGTGTGTGTACAACGAAAATTATATATATATATATATAAATAAACATATGTAAAATATAATCATATACATATATACAAATATGTAGAAATAATAATTATAATAATTTATATATAATATTTAAAATATATTTGAACAAATGTTTAATTATATCAAATAACAAATCATTTAATAACTAATATAAAATAATTTTAAATTTTTTTATTCGAATTGATGATGTAAAGTTGTGTATAATTTTTTTAATTTTAATTTAATTATTTATAAGCATATAAATTTTTGCACATAAATAAATAAATACTTTTTTTAATAATTCCTGACTTAAGGTAGTGGTAGAAAAGTTAAATTTTTTTGGATTTTAAAAAGATTTTTTAATTAAACAATTATGAGATAATTTTAGGACCGACTCGATTAAATTAAATAAAATTATAAAAGTTAATTTTTGAGATCTGAAAATTATGAATATTTTATGTAAAATTTTATAATTAATTTCAAACTATAATAAATATATGTATATTTATTTATATATACATAATCAATTTCTAGATAGAAAAATAGTTATATCATTATTAAATATAAAATAAAATATATTAAAGTTTATCATTCCATTTTTTTCAAATTAATAGCGTACAAAAGCAAAATTTTATGAATTTTAAAATGTTTATTGTACGGTTTTTATCTTTAAGATATAATATATTGATTAACAAAATCATATATATAATATTATTTAATTTAAAAAATTGTTTTTTGTTTTAGGCCATGAGTTTAATGCGACTTGTCGAAATTCCTTGATCCGTTTGCATATCCCTTTATGGGGGTAACATAGAGTTTGGTCAACACCTTTTGACAAAAGGAATCCCTTGTTGCATGCAACAAAACTCATATGTATACCACTCCACCTCTATTACTTTTCATGGTGTGGGACTATTCTTCCACTGTGCGCCCATTACCCACACACAATGCGAGACACCCCAACAAATCTCCACCTTGGTTTGCATCTATCTATGCATCTTCCAATACGCCAACACGATGCATGCACCATATCAAGGCTTTGTTCTTGTGCTGTTCTACCGAATCCAGCATATCATGATCTAGCTCCAACTTAAGTCTGACTACTTAAGCCTACATTGCTAGCCACCATGATTTATGGCATTGTCCATTATCCCAGGCGTTACCATCGGCTCTAATACCATGTTGAAATTTCTTGATCCGTCCACACATCCCTCCGTGGTGGCAACATAGAGTTTGGTCAACACCTTTTAACAAAAGAAATCCCTTGTTGTTACATGCAACAAAACTATGGTGCCGAAAATTCGCAAGTTGGTCATATTATTTTTTATGGTGTGAGACTATTCTTTTTCTAATGTGCACCCATTACCCACACACAATGCGAGACACCCCAACATAGTATGTATACAAAAATAATTTTAGTTAACATATATGTAGATGAACTAATATGTTCAACAATTTAATATGTGAATGAACATCGATACACTAGATTCATAATATAATATAATAACCTACAATATATTGCAACAATTGATAATAATACTAAATGAATTAGTTAACATGTTGAATACCGTTCACCAAGGCCTAGAGATCTCACTTTGAAATGATGAAATCACTCCTTGAAATAATTTCTAAGTTATAGAGTTGCTCGCTCCTGAACTACTTTACCATCGACGATTGAATCGAAGAATTTTGATGTAATTTGATCTTGTATTTATTTTGGGTTTAAATGGGGTTTGGTGGTCGAAATTTGTAGAGGGAGAAGAGATAAAAGGTATCAAAAAACATAGAGAGTGACATATAAGTAGGAAGTCAAATGGAGAGAAAACTGGATCTTATCCTTATCTCTCTCTTACCAATTCCACGCTTTGAAACCATTCAAAAGCCTTCCTCTTTTATCAACATTTGGCTGGCTTATCGAAGCTATTTTGGTCGAAATTTTTATGCGCCATATAGGCCTCAAAGCTAGTTCTAGCCCGAACAATGTGTATTGTATTTAAATCTAAATTTAAACGTGTATCGATATCGTATATCAATTAATATATTTATAACTATTATGAATACATTATATACATTGTTCAACAAATCATATACAAAATTTTGTAATTAATATTTATACAATATCAATAAAATTAATTAATTGATAATAGTTACAAATTAATTAAATCAAGTGATAAAAGGGGTATTCATCGTTTCGGTTGTGTGACCCTTCTGTGTGTAAATTTGGTCAGCGATTAAAATCAAACAATTCAAATATTAACATTCATAAGTCACTTAGTAGATAGTTTGACATTATAACCAAATTTATCGCTTATTTAGTTTCGGTAAAATCGAATTTTACTTTATTAGGCGTTACCCGACTGTGACAATTATTTACTCTAATTCTCTTTGTCAATACCATATCACTTTGGACTTATGGAATTTGGTAATGGTCAAAATTCCAATATCATCCATATTCAAATCCGTAGTCTAATACGAAGTCTTTGGTTTGGTAATAACAACTATCATTAACAACTCTATATTATCTACATACACACATTCAATATTCTATTACACGGTGATTAACAAATATTCAACACTACACCACAGATAGGATTTTGGCGCAACCTTAGGCGGCACATTTGATACGGCTACAAGTCGTATCAAATTTTAATACGGCTTATAGCCGTATCTATATTATTTAATACGGCTGTAAGTCGTATTAACATTTGATACGGCTATAAGCCGTATCAAAATCTGTGCCTCTTTTCGTGGGAAAATTTTCCCCAAAACGCACACCCTCCCTCCTTTTTTTTTACTTCCAGCTTTCATTTTATTCCCGTCCTCTACTCATTTCAAATTGCGCCTTTCATTTTCTTTTCTTCAGCGTAAAAACAACTGCACCACACCGCTTACCTTCCTACAACGAACCCTAATTCCCAATTTCCTCCCCAAATTTTACTTGAATTCCATTTTTCAACAACAAAATTTACATTTTAGTCGAAATTTGAAGAACTTTACTACAGTCGGTGATTAATTTTATGGTCGACCACTGACAGCGAACGGTCAAACAATTTATGATCTACTATCGAATCGTTGCAATAATTAGCTCAAAAGGTACGTACGCAACCATGTCATACGTGTTTTTTTATTACCCCTAAAAAATCTGATTCCAGATGATTGCATTCAAATGTTTTTTCTATGTTAATATCAACCATGAACAAATTTGAATGTTTGGTTATTATTTTTATTCTAAAGATTGTCAGATTTCTGTGTATAACTTTTTATCTATGCGGTTTTCTTCCGCTTACACTGGTGTGGAAATGCCTTTTTTCCACTACTTTGTTGTCAACTAAATAAGAAGTGCATAAATTGATGTGTAAAATCAAAATTAATGTGTGTGTATAGTATGATTACTATAGACCATACTGTATGAAAATATTGATATAATTGTTGGGCCCTCAAGGAACTCCACTATTGGATCTTCTCTTTGCATCGACATTGTTCATACTGTAATGCATTCAATCAAGATAAATTACAAATAGTACACTTTCATCATGTTTTTGTTCTTCTAATATGATATACTGTACTATTTTTTTTCACAGAACAACCAATGTTATAACCTACATAATGGTATTAGCTTTGCCAACATAATGGTATTAGCTTTGCCAGAGATACAACAAATTTGCAAATTTATTCTGATATTTTGTTCACAGTTAGTGCCTTTAGCTTATTAATAGGGTCACTCAAAAAAATGTGTAATGTTTGTTACCTGCAACATGCATTACAAATGATTTTGATCAGCCCAAAAATTCTGATTCCGAAGGGTTGCATAAAAATGTTGTTTATTATTATAACATAGTAAAATATTTGTGTTTTTAACGAGTATTGTTATACTAATGACTTTCTCATTTGTTTTAAGTTTTTTGTCTGAAAAGGTTGTTAGCATACACTGGGTTGGGATGCACTTTTTCAACTACTTTGATGGAGGTATATAAAAGTTGCATAAAATTTATTTCTACAGTCCTATTTAATATGTGTGTATTGTTTGGTTACTGTCGATTCAAATCCATGAATAGTTAATATCTATATTTTTTTGGTACCGGTTTCCATCTTTATGTACTTGATCATTGTTGCAAATCTACTTCTTTTTTTATAATTGTCGATTTTTATACTACTGGATCTCCAAATCACTTCCTAATATTTGGACATAGAACATTGCTGCTCCATACGAATGTTTGAATTTCTTTTGGATTTTGAGCCCATATATCAACAGTCCTATACTCTTTAGCCTTGGAAAAGTTTTCAAATTATTGTGGAATATGTACAGTTAAGTTTACTGATTTGATTTTAAGATCTCCAAATCACTTCCCTATATTAGTTTTTACAAGTTCTTTATTCTATTTGTGTTATTTTACATACAGTAGGTACTTCCTATTCAAAATGTGATTAAATGTATCAAATATCACATCCTATAAAGTAAACAATGTATGTTGGTACTAATTTGGGTATAACTTAAATAAACTATGCTATACATATCCTTATTACATTTGTTAGTTTCATACTACCATGTACTATGTAATATCCATATCATTTATAATTAATCACTTTTTGTAATAAGCATTTATTTTTTGACATTTATTATGAATTGATGATAACACAGGTGAGACCTTCTTTACAAATTGTTGGTGGTGCTCACAATGCTCTCTTGAAAGATTTGAGTTGGATATCTTCAAATTACCAGGTGGCTTTTGATTAAAATATTTTTCCGTCTTAAATGTTTTTATATTCATATCGGTTATCTTTATGTTTTGTAGAGTAAAAAAACATAATACGCTTATCATAGGTACAATTTTAACATTTTTTCATACCTCGCTGCTTGATTTGAATTAATAAAAGAGGGATTACATGAAATTTTGTTTGCTAGCCATATCACTCATGTTATTGCATTGTACTCACTTTCCTAACTATGCATATTGTTGTTCATGTTCAAGCTGTGCTAGCGGGATCTGCATTGTTATATAATAGCATCTTTTAATTCTACGTCAACTCATTATAGCATATAATTCTGCGTCAACTCATTATAACATAGTTTAGGCTGTAGTATATTGTTGAGGTAATTTTTCATTTATGATAACCGTCATATAACAAATATTCCTTTTTATATTCTATTTATTAGATTGAATATGAAAAACGACAATCAATTATAGTTGTTTATAGTTTTCTTTCTAATTTAATCGTTAACCATCAACCTCTGGATTACTTGAGTACACATCTTTCTCAATGTTTACTCATGCAACGGTTTGCAAATTTAGATAGTTTTAAAATATTCATTATCGACATATAATTTCATGAACTAAAGTAATATAAACATGTCTTAAACTGACCGGAAATTATTAGTAATTGTTGTAAAGTATGTTGTTGGCATAATAAAATTGTGCTTACTTTTGGATTCAAGCATATCTAGATACAAATCAAAACCAATCTGGTATGATTAATGTTTTACTGGGCATGAGCTATATATGAAGCATCATGTTTTGAAGTCGTTTTGGGCTTAATTTTGCTCACTGAAACATTCTATGATCACAAAATGGTTTATTTTTAAAACATGTACAACTATTTTTATATGACCATATAGTTGGCCTTTTGTTATCATTAGTAAAATAAAACTAAAACGCACATTCTGTTACAACAAATGATATCTTATGTGTTCTTTAGCATGGTCATGCACCAATATTGACGTTGTCAGTCTGTGCAAATCCTTTTTGTTTATAATCCAGATTAGGTTATGAAATATTAGGTAACACCTGTGTTGTCGATGTTGAACTACTCATTACAAATTGACCACTTTGTTCTGAAAATATAGAAGTAATGTCAACACAAGATTTGACTTAGTGAACACAGAAGAGATGTATTAAAGACGTAATTTAATTATATCATTAATTCCATACACATGTCACCTATATATCATTCACATGCTACGTTCACTGGCATAATAAGTTAACCCATTACTGTGTACACCTACATCTAGAAAGAAGAGGTAAAGGAAAAGAGAAAGATGATCTATTTTCACTGTTTCTTATGTGCATTTGTTACCGGTTTGCTAGACTGCATCGTAGAATTCTTCATATCTAACCACCGATTACTATTTATTCATGCTTTTTAACTTGATCTAAGCCAATATATTTGTAATTTTTCTTCTGCACAAAGTAATATCAAATGTTTATCAATGTACTTGAGTCATGACATATGTCAAATTTGACTGTACGATAACTCATATTTATACATTTCGGTATCTACGTAAATATTTGCAGATGGATGCTTATACAAACTTATTACATTGTTGTCTTACATTACAAATTTCATGGAAAGCTTAGTTTCAAACTTAATGAATTTTGAGCAAATTTGCTTACTTGCTGTCAGGAGAGGGGTAATGCATAGACATTACTCCGGTGCTACAAAATAGCGCTGTTGTAATGGCAAATTTTTTGGAAACAGTTTGGTGCTAATGTCGTATATTGTTCTAACATTGTTGTATAAGTGGATAAAATTGTTGTTAACGGCGCAAGCCAAGTATCAAGAAAGGGGTAATGCATAGACATTACTCCGGTGCTACAAAATGGCGCCGTTGTAATGGCAAATTTTTTGGAAATAGTTTGGTGCTAATGTTTAAAATAAACCCTATATTTTGAGTTCCATTTATTAAAATTTAAATAGTCCATATATTTTAACTATTTAAAATTAATTAAATGTTTAAAATCATACTACAAGATTCTAGGTCGTACAGGAAAACAAAAAACGATCATGAAAAAGGCATGCGTATAAATCTTACAAGGAAGTTAATTGTTTACTAAATTATATTGTTCTTTACTAAACAATTTAAATTATGAACGATCAAGTAGCTTGAATCATGTAAAATTACTAACTTAGAAAATGAAGTTACATCTGTTTCCCCATAAAGCTTTTTTTAAAACAATGATGATATCAAGTTTAGATATGTCCTCACAATTTGATGATGGTGAATTATCATGTGGATTAAATCATGTTCTAATTTGGAAAGGAAAGTTGCAGACTTATTTATTTTCTAGAAAAGATGCTTTTATGATAGTGATTTCAAATTTTGAAATATTTTCACAATTTGATAATAATAAATGATACTTTACGTTAAATCTTATAGTTATCACTAAATTAGGAAATGTTTATGAAATTACTTTTTTATAGAAAAAGGAAATTTTTGCGCTGTCCCTACATTATCTTGTTAATTTATTATACAATATGACAATTTAAATTCGGAAAATAACATTTTTGGAAACTTTAGGTAGTGGTGGGAATGGAATGAGGGGAAGAGGCAATTTTATCGTCAAAGGTAGTTAATGTGACAGGAGGACAATATGTCTTTCAGCATTGACAAACAATGGATAAATGAATCAGATCTAAGATCTACATACTATATAGATGGGGTGCAGAAGTTCATTAGTTTTGTTGAAGAAAACGGTGGTAAGAAAGGATTGTATTTATGCCCTTGCACCCGGTGCAAAAATATGAAGACGATCAAATTAGATGACATTCATTTTCATTTGCTTAGATGGGGTATTATCCAATCGTATACAGCATGGTATTTTCATGGGGAAAAAAGGGCGGAGATGGAAAAACAGCAACCAATTAGTCATGGCAGAACTACTGCTGAGTCTGAACATATTAGGATGGAAGATCTGGTCAATGACGCAGATAGATTTCATCATTTTCAACCTACAAATTCGTTGCCTGATCATGCTAATGTTGGAGAGCAGTCTACTGATTATCCAGATTGGCAGGCCAATGAAAGTAAGAAGTATAAATCGCTTTTTGGTAGCGTAAAAGAGCCACTGTATCCTTCATGTTCAAAAGGGATTACGAAGCTGTATGCCATTGTGAAACTGAATAGCTTGAAGACCCAATACAGCTTTTCAGATAATGGTATGACTGCACTTCTCGAACTAATAAAGGAGTTACTCCCCGAAGGTAACACGCTGCCGACAAAGTACTCCGACGTGAAGAAGATCATTAAGCAAGTTGGGATGAATTACAAAACTTATGATGCATGCATCAATGATTGCATATTGTACTGGAAAGATGATGCAAACAAAGTTTCTTGTACAAATTGCAATGAACCAAGATATATGACATCATTAAACGAAGAGAGAAAATGCACCAAAGTACCTCGAAAGACATTAAGACATTTTCCTTTAATTTCAAGATTGAAGAGACTATATACTGTACCATGGATGGCAGATGCGATGACCTGGCATGGTCGTGCCAAGTCTGATCCAACCGTAATGCGTCATCCATATGACACTTCTCAATGGAAAGTCGCAGATTCATTTGATCAAACTTTTGATGCCGAGCCACGAAATGTCACACTTGGAATAGCAACAGATGGTTTCTGTCCACATGCTTCTCTCTCTAACCCTTACAGTTGTTGGCCAGTAATTGTAGTACCATATAATCTTCCTCCGTCTATGTGCATGAAAAGGGAGTTCTCAATGTTAACATTGTTGATTTCTGGGCCAAAACAACCAGGAAAGGATATTGATGTTTATTTACAGCCGTTGATAGACGAGTTAAAGCAGTTATGGGAAGGAGTAGTTACATTTGACTCGTTAAATAAATCCGAGTTCACAATGAGAGCTAGGGTGCTGTGGGCAATCCATGATCACCCTTCTTTTGGGACTTTATCGGGATGTACAACTCACGGTTACTTTGCATGTCCTATTTGTGGGGAAAACACTTGTTCTTATTATCTTTCTGAAAGTAAGAAGATGTGTTACATGGGACATCGAATGTTTCTTCCTAACGAACACAAGTTTCGATACGATAAGACAAATTTCAACAACGAACAAGAACTTCGTCGTCCTAAATGGCCATTGACTGGTTTTCAAGTTGAAAAGAAAGTAGCGAATATCAAAATGAAAGTTGGTAAACAAAAAGAAGAAATTGGTCAAAAACGGAAAAAGTCAACCAATGAAGATGTTGAAAATATTTCTGGATGGTATAGGAGGTCTATCTTTTTTGATTTACCATATTGGAAAGCAAATTTGGTCCGACATAATATTGATGTTATGCATACGAAGAAGAATGTCACGGAGCATCTCATCAGCACCATTATGGACCATAAAGATAATTCAAAAGATGGCATCAATGCACGCAAGGATTTGAAAATCATGGGTATAAAACAAAAGTTGTGGGTGATGGAAGATCCTGAAACAAATAAAACAATCATACCAAAGACAACTTTCGCTTTGAGCAAAGAAGAAAAGATACGGTTTTGCACCGTTTTGAAAAATCTGAAAGTGCCTAACAAATTTTCTTCTAACTTTCACAACAAT
The DNA here is from genome assembly GCA_030737815.1 of Allium fistulosum. Lineage (NCBI taxonomy): Eukaryota > Viridiplantae > Streptophyta > Magnoliopsida > Asparagales > Amaryllidaceae > Allium > Allium fistulosum. The sequence goes on along the minus strand of CM060904.1, from coordinate 167,518,602 downwards.
GTGAGCATCAATCCTCCTGAACTAAGAAATATGAAGTCACATGATTACCATGTCATAATGCAGCATTTGCTTCCGGTATTGCTTCAACATTCTTATCCACAACATAAGGATCTACGAAATGTTGTTCATCGTATTAGTTTATTCTTTAATATTTTGTGTTCAAAGGTGATCAATAGGGAACATCTTTTAAAAGCAAAGGCTAGCTTAGTAGAAGCAATGTGTGTTTTTGAAAAACATTTTCCACCTGCATTTTTTGATATCAGTGTCCAGCTTATGGTTCATTTAGCCGATTAAGTGTTGATTTGTGGCCTTGTCAGATATAGATGGATGTATCCATTTGAACGGTAAATTTCTAATTTCAGTTATGCACATCATTATTTCATATAAATTGCTACCGTCTACAGTATATAATTGATCACATTTATAGGTTGATGAAAACATATAAAGGATATGTGCGCAACAAAAGATACATTGAAGGGTGTATTGCAGAAGGATATATCGTACAAGAAGCTAGTCTTTACTGCATGGAATATATGCCTAACGGAGGTGATGGCAATCATAAACATACCCGCGAAGCGTTTTTAGACGAGGACGATGAGTTTGCTGGTGAGATACCTTTGGATAATGGTAAAGACATAACGTTAACCTAAGTGCAGTTTGAACAGGTGCGTAGATTGGTCCTTAATAAGTACGATGGATTGGATGAATGGAAGAAGTAAGTTCACGAACTTGTTTGGAATTTTAATTTTTTTAATTCAATTTATATATACATTTTGATATGTGTTTTTCGTAGGAGGTATAACTCCTATGTGAAAAGTACTAGATTTCAACCTAGAGGCAGGGCTACCACCGTGGAAGTAGTTCAAAGTTTTAATCTATGGTTACGTAATGAGATTTAACTTCATCTTAAGTATTTCATGTGTTTATAAGTGTGCAATACACCTTTGTGACCATGCTTTTTTACTTATTAAAATTTATGTAGCTGTTAAAGACCATCGATGTTGATCCAACTCTGTGGCGATTAGTGCACGGGCCGAAGTTCATAGCGCGTAGTTATATGAAGTACCAAGTGAATGGATTTTCATTTTCCATGAAAAAGTACGAAGACCGTATGGTAACACAAAATAGTGGTGTATGCATGAGAGAAATTACAAAATTTAGAGCGAGTGGCAAGGATAAAAATTATAAGGAAGCAGAAACAACGTATTACGGAGTCATTCAACAGATACATGAGTTGGATTACACTGACTTCAAACAAACAGTTTTTTATTGTGATTGGGTGAAAGTTGAGGATAAGGTCAATGGTTGCAAAATAGATCCCATTTCAAACCTCATCATGGTAAATTTAGGGAAATTGAAGGAAAAAAATAACATGAATGACGAGCCATTTATTCTTGCATCAGAAGCGAGTCAAGTTTTCTACTCAAAAGATTTAAAAAATAACGGATGGTCTGTGGTCCTGCATACACCTAAATGGTTGACTACAAATGTGGATGACATTGAGTTCCCTACCGTCAATCAATCAGCTTTTGAAGACAATGAAAAATTAGAAGACCTTACCAAATCCATATGTTAACTTATTAGTATTCGTACATCACATGATTGTGTGTCTGTATATTTTTAATTGCACGATTGTGTGTATGTATGGTTTTGAATATTTTATACATTCTAATGCAATTCCAGGTGTTGTCACTTAATAATTTTGTATGTGCAAGTATGTTATATTATGGAGTGTTGACATTGATACATTGATACATGTATAATTATTATCGTGACTTATTAAAATAATTAGTAATATTATATTTTGCAGGAAACTATGTCAGAAAATCCACCATCTTCACATTCGTCGTGTTCAGAGGCGAAGAAAGTTGATCAAAACTTACTTGGTATTCCGGTCTCAGATAATGCTAGAAAAATCGCTACTATGCTCGGTAAACTAGTAAGAGCTCATGTGCCGATATCATATATAAGTTGGAATAAAGTACCTGGAATATACAAGGACAACGTTTGGAACGAATTGGTGGTAAGTATCCTTATCTGTTTGACAACAACTATTTCATTCAATAGCCTTATGGTTTCAACTCTTTGCACAACACATAATTTAATATATTTTTTGCAGAAAATTTATGAGCTCGATCCGCTTTCAAAGGAAATGTTTTTAAAGAGAATGGCCGAGGCTTTTAGGAGATACAAGAAAAACTTGAGAGTAGTTTATTATGACCCTTTCAACAATGATGAAAAACGGTTGAAAAATTGCCCACCTACAGTTGCTCAAGAAGATTGGGCAGAGTTCGTAAAAAATGAAGAAACGCCTGAAGCGAGCGGAAGAAGGGAGGTAGGCAAAAAGAACAGAGCATTGCTCAGTTATGCTCATCACGCAGGACGTAAAAGTCATGCTAAAATAGAACAAGAAATGGTAATTTATATTCATTTTCATTCAAATGATTTACACATTGTGATTGGATATTCATGTCGTTGCATCAACTTGTATTGCTGATCGTTGCTAGTCCATCAACAAATATCAGTCGTCGTCAAGTATGGGAGAAGACACACAGGAAAAAAGATGGTAGCATATCAGATGCCACTTCTTCATACTTTGTAAGTTAAACAAATATTAACTTGCATGTTCTTTAAAATTCCTTATTCATGTAAGTATTATCATATTACAGGATCAAATTGCGAAAGCGAAGGAAAAGATCACTGATAGTGATGAAGAAAAATTGACAGTGGATGAAGACATCTTATCACAAGTGCTTGGTAAGGATGCAAGGGGTAGGAGCCGCGGTGTTGGGACCGTTATACCAAAGACTAAAGTTAAGGCTTGTGCCATTGCACAGAAACGACTCCGACATGTTCATGGCGAGCAGGATGAGTTGAAAATGAGGGTGGGAAGTTTGGAGGGTACAGTGGGAAATTTGTCTGGGCAAATGGAGGTTTTGATCAACATGGTGGGAAATATTGAACAGGGAATTCGTGCACCGGTCAATTCTTCTGATGGAGGACGCACCACACAATTCAATGCTCCTAAATTTATTGCTTCGCAGTTCCAGGATTCAACCAATGTTACGAACAATCAAAAATGTGAAATCCTCAACTCTGATTTAGAAGTAATAGGAACAGGTATTTTTAACATTTAAACATTTATGACATAATAAGTAGAAAACTTAAATAATAATAAATAATCCCTTTTATTGCAATAGGTACTATATGCCGAGATTCTACATTGTCCAACATCCATGGGAAATCTGTACCATCCACACATGAAAAAGTGGTGTTGGACAGTATACTGCTACCAGATGAGAGAACCAGCAAAATGAATCATCAATTTGCAGAGACCTTTGCTGATGTTGGAGTAGGTGGATATGTGTGCCATCCGAAGTGTCTTATTCGATATCTCTTGATGATGGAGCAGGTATATTTTCTGTTTATGTGGTCGATATTTCAAGTCCCATTAAATTGATTTGAATTTAATTCCAATTCAGATTAATATATTTTAAGTTGTTAATATACCATAAAACATCTTTTTAGATAAATGAATTATAAAATTAAAAACATCTAGCGAGTTGAATAACGTTAGTTCATAAGAAACTACCATATTTTTTAAATCGTCGTATGTGTAATCGCATCAAAACAAGTAAAGTTTACAAACAAACATCTAGCTTGGTGCTTGATAAGTGATTCATCATAAATTGGTTGTCCATTTTGGTTGCATAGAGTTGATATATTATTTCTACATTTTCTTTTTGACATTATGGCATAATAAAACCACAGACCACAAACAAATAAGCTGAATAGTTGCATTTTAAAAAAATGTTCAATGTTCTCATCTTCCCTACCACATAGTGCACATGTAGAGGTGACTTGAATAAGTGTTTGTATGAGTCTATCCTTGGTTAGTAATAAATTCATGAGAGCTTTGTATGTACAAACTGCAGTTTTCGAGTAAGTAATACCTTTCCATACCCACTTTCACCCTGATTTCCTCTCCTGAAGACCATGAATAGCTTCGAATACCTTTATCAGCTCAAATTCCTTATCCACGCATTTCCAGAAATCCTCCATTTCTTCTTTATAAATTTTGATTTGTTGTATTTCATTGCAAAGGTTTCCTTAAAAACTCACTCTGTCAGCTCTCCAAAAACCCCTTTCAAGAATGTTTCTACCAGCAATTTTTCACCTCTCACCACCATCAGTGTATCGATTCCTAATCTAGAAACAAGATTACCACTCTTGATCCATGGTTCATACCTTAACCATGTTGTTTTTCCATTCCTAACATTTTAGTGGTTCATACTCCATTTATTATCTTCTTTGAATTTGATGATTAATAGTTCTTTAACAACATTTTCTATCATACTACTCCTGTAGCTAATTACTTTTTGGTTTACAGCAACTTTGTTTTATGGCTGTTATTAGAATATTGAACATAATGATGCGTTGCTGTGTTCATGAAATGCAGTTGATTACCACACCGTCAGATGAATTTTCCTGTCGTCAACTGATGTGCACGTAAATGTGCATATTTTTACCACCATATTTATTCTAATTAATTTAAATAAATGATCATATTGGGTATTTTAACTTGTTTTAACCAAAATCCATATTAATTCCAAATTGTCACATATTCATCTTCATCCAAGGGCAAAATAGACATTTTTGTGCATAAATTAGCTTGAGAAAATTTAATTGGAAATTTCTATATTATTTTGTAGGAATTTAAACTCAATTACAAGTGGTTTCATGAAGGAATATGCATGCACAAAGAAGATATAAAAGAATGAAGTTTTAAATAATTCAAAGTGAAGAACATGGAGGACCCCACTTACCCACCTACCTTAATGTACACATTAGAGGCTAATGCACATGCTTATGGAATGAATGGCTTCATGTACACTTAAATGATGATTAATGGATGCTAATGGTTACTTGGCCACCACACTTCCTAAGGGGTAGTTTGGGCATTCCCCAATTTATGGATTAGGGTTTCATGCTTGTATAAATAACCCATTATGTTCATGTAATTCCCTCTCTCCCTTAGTCTCTCTTTACATTAGTTTAGGCTCAAAATAAAAGAAAGCTTCTCTTTTTTTTCCATGGCTACTTAGCCATTTTGTTTCATGTAATTTTTTTATGCAACTTTAATATATTTCTCTTTTCTTCTCTTGTTTATTTTCCTTTCATGTTGTAGTGTAGATCTAGTTTACTTATGCAAGTAGAATAATTTTTCCTTTCATTTTTGCTCTCTTTTTCTCTTCTTGTTTCATGTTGCTTTCTACATTTGTTCATATGATAACAAATATGAGATCTTAATCCCTTCAATTTAGGGGTAATGAAGCTCTCTAGTATGTAGATCCAACATTTTATTGTTTATGCTCTCTTTTGTGCTTAATGAGAATGATTGAAGTGGTTTAATGATGTTGTTTAGCTTTGAATTTGATAGTCTATGTTGTTCATAACAAATAGGCTATGCTTAAACAAACAAAACACAAATTGCCTCGTCATCTACATATGATTATGGCAAAGAAGTGAATGTTGAAATTAAAATTTGATGGCTTATATTTCTAATTAATAGTTAATAGGCCATGCTTAAAATAGATTTTGCTTTCAACTTTGTTGTCAAATTTTATGAGATTTAAAAGTGTATTAGTGGTTGTGTTATAGTTTGATGGTTTATATTGGGCTAGTTAATAGCACAAATATATCATATTTATGATAAACACATCAACTAATTCACTAATGACAAGAAAAGAGAGATCATAACTTCATTTTGTTGATTTATGTGATCTAGAGAGTGGAAATTTCCTCTAAATTGTCTTAACACTCTCATATTTTTATCAATTTTCTTTTGTTAGTTTTCTACATTTTTAGCTTAACTTTCACTCGACTTTGGTATAATTTGATTGAATAGAATTTTAAAATCATCAATTCCCTGTGGATCGACCCGTATTCGCCACGTGCTACATTCGTACACCGTGCGCTTGCGGTTATATTTATTTCTAAATTCGTTCGACGGTTTTCTAAACCGATAGAATTTCCGTCATCGAACAAGTTTTTGGCGCACTTCCTGCAATTCCATTCTCAACCATCGACCACACACCTTCATCCCACATAGCTTTGAACAACCAACTTCAACCTCCTCTTTCCCCACTATCATCCTCTCATTCCTACCCCTAAGTGCCCACTTCCTGCAATTCCATTCTTTGCAACTACATATCCAATCACAGTGTTGCACGTTTCATCAACTCCACACAACTCCAGTCGACAAACTACCTAACTCCATACAACTCAAATCGCAAATATTGACTCACCTGCATAGCAATTCAAAAACAACTTCCATCACTTCCTTGAACCAATCGACTAACCCTGCAGTTCAAAAAAAAAACCTTTCCACAGTTGAAACATCAACAGCAAAGCCACATAACAACAATTCGCATATCACTTATACCCCCCAATCGAACTGCAGCCAAAACAGAAGTGAACTCTGATACCCAACATCCACCAGTGTACACTTCCACTCAACAGCCATACAATCACTCCATTCGACCACAAACGACAATTCACTAAAAATTACTGTCATTCTCCCCTTCCCCTGAATTGCCATATCACACCAGACAATTGCAAAACTGCTGCATCGCCAATTCATCTATACAACTCTTCATCATCCTCCACGTACACTCACAAATCTGCAAACTATTTCCATACAACATACAGCAGTGTTTCTGCTTCATCAACTTGCTTCTAACAATTACCACTCACCAGTGCTAACAACTACAACACTTACTTGCCTTCTCCACTGCAAAACAAATCATCGTTCCATTGCTCTCTGACCAATCCACATCACCTATCCATTACGACAGACTCCACCGTGATCTGCCACCCTCCCCAGCCTCCCTCTGTCACCAGACAGTGCACAATCACTGCACTTCTACTACTCAAACCATACGACTATTACAACACTTTTACACTGCCACTGCCTCAATAACCCCCCCTGACAAACATACTCCTCACCTATCGACTATCATTGTAGGCAATCGACCGATACCACTACAATACTTCCCTACTATAACCAGTGATACAACCGACCACATTCCACACTCTTCCACCTCGTCAGCAAGTAAACACTTCAATATTGCCAACTCACCACAACAGCTAGTGCACAATAGTAGTGCACATTCATCATACAACCATACCTCCTGTTTCTCCTCCTCTCGCCTGCTGCCTGACCACCAAACCTCCTTGCTTCTGGTCAAGTACATTCTCACTAAAGCACTACACACATTTCAGTTCACATACTCACCATACAACTCTCTGCCAACCAACATCATTCATTCCTACATTCACACCACATCGACAGCCACTGTACAAGCATATCAATCCCTTAGCTTGAACCACCCACTACAAACTTCCCACTGCTGACATTAAATAAAAAGAAACTGTTGCTTCAACATCTACAACCCCAAACCCATATCAACAGCCAATCCATTCCATCTTCAAGCCTTATATCACAGCCATATTTACACTGCACCTTTAAGTAACCACTGGTTGAAGTATGGTAGCCTGAAGTGGATGTAAGTCATACCCTACAAAACTACGATCCCCCTTGACAGTATCCCGTACCTATCGCTGCCTTACCTGAACTTCTTCACAATCTGACATCCACCTTCGAGCATCTCCGACAGTCACCTCATCTCCACACAAGGCTTTACTGCCTACAACTTCAAAAATCTACACTTCCCAAATCACCGAACAAAGAACAACCGCCTGCATCTTGCCATTTCATTGATCAAACACCAGCAAACATCATTACAGCAAACATCACCAAAATCGAACCCATCCACTACTCCATATCCAATTTCGAGCATCTCAAACGAATTACTTTTGGAATTGGTGATCTTGAAATCACGTTGTTGCTTGTAGTATACGAATTTTGGGATTAAAAGAAATTTCTGAAGTGTCGAATTCGCCACTTAAAAAAAAGAACGATAGAAAGAGAAGTGAAGAGGGAATTGGGGATTTCGTATCTTATTTTAAAAAAAAAAAATAGAGTTGGGCTGTTGTTTCTAGATGGGCCGGTTTTATTTTTGTTTAGATTTTCCTCTTTGTTCTAAGTTGTTTAAGTCTTAAGTTTCTTTCAGAAAAAATATATATATATTGGTTTAGGTTGTCTTTGTTTTCGTGTTGCTAGTGATTGCTCTTTGTTTTTCATAAATTTTTTTTAAGTAAAAACCTACTTTTAAGTTTCCGTTTCAAAAAAAAATTTAAAAAAATAAAAATAAAAATAAAAAAAATACTTGTGTATATATCTTGTTTTTATTTCAGGTTGCCGAAGCAGAAGGAGACAGCCCGCTTGCCAAAAAAAAAGGAGAAGAAAATAAACCGCTTGCTTGCTATATTTATTGTTTTTATTTATCTTGCGTTGTTGTTTGCTTGCATTTGCATAAAAAAAAATTCAAAAACCAAAATTCCATTCGTAGTTGCATCGTTAGATTCACGTTTAATTTCTGCTTTGCATTTCATCCTAGAATTTGTTAATAATAATGGTTAGACATCGATAACTTTTAATTGTATATTGACAAGTTGTCTTCTTTGAACAATTTAATTTCTTGGTGTCTAGGCTACGGCAGAGTAATAACCATTTATAAATATTACGGTGATTCGTAAATATTATACTAGTTGTTCCTCTGAAGGTACTTAAACCTTCGGCTGCATTGCTATGGTGATTCGTGGTGCACCGATAAATCCTGTCCGTTACCTGGCTGAGAATTATCTTGTTTATCTAAGACAATGTGTGATTATACAATTTTGGGTTAACTTAGGATAAATCATTTGTAATTAGCCCTTGCATTCATTTAGTTGCATTAGTTCATGCATATTTTAAAAAAAACAAAAAAAAAATTTCAAAATCCAAAACTAAAAAAATTGTAAATATTCCTTTTCCTTGGAAATTTTTAAATCCTTTTTCTTTTAAATTTTAAAAATCCAAAAAAATTAGAAAAAAAAATCAAATTTTTTTTTAAAAAAACCTTCTCAAAAACAAAGAAAAAAATTGAAAAACCAAAAAACAAAACAAAAATCAATTTTCCATTTTGAAAAATAAATTCTTTTTGTAAATATTTTTTCCTTTATAAAAAAAAACTAAAAACATTCTTGAAAATGTCCGAGTTTCCCCACTCACTTGAATTTTACGATAGTTGTGAAAATCAATATAATCCATATAATTTCACTTCAAATTTTTATGGATTCAACAACAACTTTTGTTTAAACGATTCGAATTTTGAACCACAAAATTTTCAAAATGACGAACAACCCTCGAATCTCGAAAATAGCATTGAAATGATTTCATCTATACTCGAACTCTCTACACAACAAAGTCGAGAGATAAATGATTTGTGTAATTCATATTTGGGCAATGATTCAAATCAAAGTTTTCAAAACAATCAAAATTTGAATTCACTTCAAAATTCAAACGATTTCGATTATTACCCATGCTAATTCAATTTCGAACTCCAAAATGAATTTCAAACTCAAAATGAAAATGGAAACAACTTTTCAAACGAATTTGGCAATGGGAAAAATCTTAATCATGTTACGATTGAAAAATTTTGTTCTCAACAATTTCAATTTGAAAATACTCAAGTTAATAACTATAAATTGGATTTTGTTGAACAAATGAACGAAATATACGATGATCACACGGATTCGTTGTTTGAAACATATATAAAACAACGTGATAAACAAAATCAAATCTCAATGTGTGACAAGTCAAGTGATAATCCATCTTTTACCAAAATCGACGATTTTCAAATAACAACTTTTGAAATTGAAAATAATAATCTTAATGATGTTGTTGAAAACACGGTAATTGAGTTGGATTTCAATTCATTTGAGGGTGTGGAACCAAATTTAAAATTCGATCTTCCTTTTCTCGATTTTGAAAATTTGAATACAACAACTTTGGATTTTGAAATGGATATATGCGATGAAGTTGTTGATAATCCAACGAAGGAAGATGAATTTAACGAACACGAGTTTTTTGGACTTTTCGAGGACGAGTTGTTAAATTCTGACGGGGAAGAGTTAAATCACCATTTCGATTTTGAAATCAATAACTTTGAAGAATTCGTCAATGATGAGCTTGAATTTCAATGTGGTGAAAATAAACTTGAATTTCAATCAATCGTTATATCTACCCCAAAAATCATCGAAAATAAAACAACTCGTACGATTTTTAATAAAATGACATTCGTTTTCCCAAATCAGAATTCAACTTTGAAATCTTTTACGATTTGGTTTTTCGAGCTTGAGTTGTGTCTCGTATACTTGACGAGACAAATGAATCGGTCTTTGGGAGACCGTTTCATTTACTTTTTGACGGCATACTTTCTCATCTCTTGTAAATAATCATCCTTTCATGTAAATATAGGATTTTTATTTTTATTTTTCTTCTTTCTCCTTCCACTTGGGTTGACTCTGGGGACACGGTCAAAATCAAGTGTGGGGGGAGACTCATCATCATTTTCCAATTTTTCTTTCCAAAAATAAAAAAAATCTAAAAAACAAAAAAAAAGAATTTTTTTAAACCATTTTGATTTATTTTTAAAGAAACACTATAGGATAAATATATGGTTTTGGTTTATTAAATTGAAATTTTTGAAAATTTATTCATCTTAACAAAAACAAAAATGAAGTTTGATTACAAATAATAATGGTTTAACTAGTATATAGGAAGATTCATACGTGTTAATTATGAAATACGTCCTAATTGAAAATCTTTGTTTTAAAAAGTGGTTGATTTAAAGTAAAGGATATAACATTTTTTTTGTCTTTTGAGTTAAATGGTGCTAAAATGATTTTGCAAAACTCTCTCTCTCTTAAGAATAAAAAAATAAAAAAATAACAACATCCAAAGTATTCACTCTCATTTAAAAGTCCTCACGGTTATGCATGGGTGAATTACTTGGAATCTTTGATTATGTGATTTCATACTCATTTAAAAGTCCTCACGGTTATGCATGTATGGAACACATGTAAAAAAAAAGAACAGAATTAATAAAAATACCTACGGTCGATAGGTGTATGCACGAAAGTGTGTGCACTCGCCATGCTCTGTACTCCCCTCACATAAGCCCGAAAGGCAGTGCATGGGTGGTATATCTGGCCTCAGTTTACCTAAGCTAGGTGTGTAATTTTTCTTGCAAATAATGAGAGAGCAAGCAATTGAAATGATAGCATTATTTTTACTTATTTGATTTGATTTGTTATTGAAAAGAAATGAAAATACCACTTTGATAAACTTTGATAATCAACTAAGGACCTATTTCATGGTTACACTTTGTTATCAACTGAAACAACGAGTTAAACTATTGTCTATTTGTTATGATAACTTAATTTTTGTTGGAAATTTTAACAAGTAAATGACTTAAATTTCAAGATAATGACCAAAACCTATATTTAACTTATTTGTGTCGATTTAAAAGTAAATCCTTCATTCGTAAATATTTTCAAAAACTCGCATTCATCTCTTTGTAAATAAATCTTGCATTATGTAAATATTTTCATCCTGCATTTGGATTTTGTGGGTAGTATCCGCTGAAAACCCTCACGAGACAACACTCGTCCTACCGAGGACACCCAGAGGTTTAACGGCTTGTTGCATACGCTCAATGCAATCGTGCTCCCTATGAAAACGGATTTATCTTACTTTTCCTTTATTCGAGGACGAATAAAAAGATAAGTGTGGGGGTATTTGATGTGCACATAAATGTGCATATTTTTACCACCATATTTATTCTAATTAATTTAAATAAATGATCATATTGGGTATTTTAACTTGTTTTAACCAAAATCCATATTAATTCCAAATTGTCACATATTCATCTTCATCCAAGGGCAAAATAGACATTTTTGTGCATAAATTAGCTTGAGAAAATTTAATTGGAAATTTCTATATTATTTTGTAGGAATTTAAACTCAATTACAAGTGGTTTCATGAAGGAATATGCATGCACAAAGAAGATATAAAAGAATGAAGATGGAAATAATTCAAAGTGAAGAACATGGAGGACCCCACCTACCCACCTACCTTAATGTACACATTAGAGGCTAATGCACATGCTTATGGAATGAATGGCTTCATGTACACTTAAATGATGATTAATGGATGCTAATGGTTACTTGGCCACCACACTTCCTAAGTGGTAGTTTGGGCATTCCCCAATTTATGGATTAGGGTTTCATGCTGGTATAAATAACCCATTATGTTCATGTAATTCCCTCTCTCCCTTAGTCTCTCTTTACATTAGTTTAGGCTCAAAATAAAAGAAAGCTTCTCTTTTCTTTTTCCATGGCTACTTAGCCATTTTGTTTCATGTAATTTTTTTATGCAACTTTAATATATTTCTCTTTTCTTCTCTTGTTTATTTTCCTTTCATGTTGTAGTGTAGATCTAGTTTACTTATGCAAGTAGAATAATTTTTTCTTTCATTTTTGCTCTCTTTTTCTCTTCTTGTTTCATGTTGCTTTCTACATTTGTTCATATGATAACAAATATGAGAGCTTAATCCCTTCAATTTAGGGATAATGAAGCTCTCTAGTATGTTGATCCAACATTTTGTTGTTTATGCTCTCTTTTGTGCTTAATGAGAATGATTGAAGTGGTTTAATGATGTTGTTTAGCTTTGAATTTGATAGTCTATGTTGTTCATAACAAATAGGCTATGCTTAAACAAACAAAACACAAATTGCCTCTTCATCTACATATGATTATGGCAAAGAAGTGAATGTTGAAATTAAAATTTGATGGCTTATATTTCTAATTAATAGTTAATAGGCCATGCTTAAAATAGATTTTTCTTTCAACTTTGTTGTCAAATTTTATGAGATTTAAAAGTGTATTAGTGGTTGTGTTATAGTTTGATGGTTTATATTGGGCTAGTTAATAGCACAAATATATCATATTTATGATAAACACATCAACTAATTCACTAATGACAAGAAAAGAGAGATCATAACTTCATTTTGTTGATTTATGTGATCTAGAGAGTGGAAATTTCCTCTAAATTGTCTTAACACTCTCATATTTTTATCAATTTTCTTTTGTTAGTTTTCTACATTTTTAGCTTAACTTTCACTCGACTTTGGTATAATTTGATTGAATAGAATTTTAAAATCATCAATTCCCTGCGGATCGACCCGTATTCGCCACGTGCTACATTCGTACACCGTGCGCTTGCAGTTATATTTATTTCTAAATTCGTTCGACGGTTTTCTAAACCGATAGAATTTCCGTCAACGAACATCAACCGTAAATTTCAGTTAAACTACAACCTACACTTTTCACATACTAACCATACTGTGAGAGTTATCGCTACAATTTTTCAATGCACATCAGCATCTTGCTTTATTTTCTAGGTATATTAACTAATGAGAAGGAATACAGCAACCATGTCAGCTACTGATTAGTTGAACATACTCTTCAATGGTTTTGTTTACTTAAAAATTTCTTAGTTCTTCTTTTTGTAATATTACAATTTGTTTATTGATACATTTTAGTGCATTTGGTCTGACTTTAAGCATGAACTTCCATACCTCTGACTCATCACTGCTATAGTTGAACAACTAAAGAGAAAGGTATTTAACATACCTAACATTCTTGTATCCATCACATAAACCTTCCATATTTAGGATTTCATATTTTTGATTGTTCGTAACATTGGTTAGAATTAAGCTGAATAGTTGCAGTTCAACACTAAAAACTTCTTTATGGTGTATTGAGTCTGTGTTTGGGTATTTACTAGTTGCATCCAGATGCATTTTCTAAATCTGAGTTTTCACATAACCAAATGGAAAAAAATGTAGTTGCAATGAACCGTAATATAGAATTAACTCCTAAAACTAAAGATGTACTAATATTTTGTAATGCTTGTGTAGATGTTTTGGGCTGGGGGAGTTAGCTCTTTGGCTTTGCATTGTGCAGTGGCTGCCGTAACAACACAGTATAACAGAGGCTTGTTGTGTATTTGTATTATGTAGTAATGTGATACATTTGTATTATTGTTGTGTATTTGGATCTTGGTACTGGAGCGATAGTGTTTTCTAGTATCCGCTACTACGGTATATTAATGTGCTAAATGCTAGTATTATGTAATGATATTATGTAATGATATTGTTAAGTTATTACGAACTGCAATGCGGATTATTGAATCATTTGAATGTGCACTGTCTATAATATTATTTGTTTTGATGTCTCGGAATGATTATTGATTATATATTGGATATGAATAGGTCTATAATATTATATATTGGATATGAATGGGTCTATAATATTATATATTGGATATTGATTATATATCCTTATCTAATTGACTAATTAGATACGGCTTTTAGCCGTATCTAATTGACTAATTAGATACGGCTATTTGTCAATTAGATACGGCTTCTGGCCGTATCTAATGTGTCAATTAGATACGGCTAATGGCTGTATCTAATTGTTACATTAGATACGGCCAGAAGCCGTATCTAATGAGCCAATTAGATACGGCCTAAGGCCGTATCTAACTGGATCATTAGATACGGCTAAAAGCCGTATCAAAATATTAAGCTCGGCATATTTTGATACGGCTTTTAGCCGTATCTAATAAGATTAGATACGGATTTTAGCCGTATCAAAATATCGTTTATGGTGTAGTGCAAGTATCTTTAATTGGTAAATAAAACAAGGCGCTTTAGCAACATGTAATAGAATCTCCATCCATTGCCAAGAATCCTTTGCTCTGCTCATGTAACAGAGTAGATATTTACTAGACCCATCAAATGGGTTGGGTTGGGTTGATTTTGACCCAACTCATTTATGACCCATTCTTTTACTACAGAAGTCAATCTGACACAACCCATTTAACAAGCGGGTTACCCATTTAAATATGGGGATGTAGCCTGTTACTTTATAAGTACAACTGTTAATCACAATAGAGAACTACAGTGTGCATTCACAAGATGAAGTATCTAAGCATTTCATATTGTTTGTAATTTAGGTGGGAGTTTATTGGTTGAAGTCTTGCCTGATTCCGAGTTAGTATAAAGAAGTTACTTCAATCTAAACAGAAAAATAGTGGTTTCTACCTAGGCGGAGTTCAAACATGGGGATGTAGCATGTTATTTTCAAAGTACAACTGTTAGTCACCATAGAGAACTACGGTGTGCATTCATAAGATGAAGTATATGAGTGTTTCATATTGTCCGTAATTTAGGTGGGAGTTCATCGGTCGAAATCTTGCTCGATTTTAAGTTAGTATGAAGAAGTTACCGCAGTCTGAACAAACAAATCATGGACTGCCTAGGCGGAGTCCAAATATGAGGATGTAGCTTGTTATTTTTTAAGTACAATGGTTAGTTACCATGGAGAACTACAATGTGCATTCACAAGATTAAGTATCCGAGAGTTCCATATTGTCCGTGATTTAGGTGGGAGTTCATCGATCGAAGTCTTGCCCTATTTCGATTTTGCATGAAGAAGTTATTGCGGTTTGAACAAAAGAATTAGCGGCTTCTTCCTAGTCAGCGCTCAAATATGGGATGTAGTATGTTATTTGCTAAATACAACCATTAGTTACCTTGGAGAACTATAGTGCGCATTCATAAGATGAAATATCTGAGTATTCCATGTTTTCCATAATTTAGGTGGTAGTTCATCGGTCGAAGTTTCACCGGATTCTGAGTTAGTATGAAGAAGTCATTGCAGTTTGAACAAAAAAATATAGTGTCTTCTTCCTAATCATCCGAGTAAAAAAATTCAAATTTCAAAAATTTGAAATTTTTTATTTTCAAATGTTTATTTTTGAATTTGAGGCTTTTAATAAATAGGTAAATGGGTTACCCATTTATAACCCATTTTAAAATGGATCAACCGTTTATGACCCATTTAATAAAGATTCATAAATGGGTTGGTCCAACCCATTTAAGTAAGATAAATGGGTTGGGTCATGTTTTGACGGGTCTAATATTCAACTACCTCCGTGGACCGCTATATTTATTACTTAAAGATACTAATTTGTATTTTATTAGTTAATAAAGATATTGGTCGACATAGATGGGTGAATCTATGCTTTGCTATACGATCAGAGTAGTGGATTACACCTTAATCAGAGCTTATTCTTATAGTGTAGGTCAATATATTGTTGAATGAAAGGGCTATAAACATAAAATAAAGAACAAAGAATGACATCCATATATAAAAATTTATAACCATGATAATAATAATTATTTACTACTTTTTCTGAATTAAAATTTCTAACATTTTTTTTTCAGTTTCAGCATGGTTCATGTGTTCATGAGAATCTCAAAAACCCCAGATAACTGACAAGAGTCACTAGGCATAGGAGAAAAAATTGCCAACTTTCCATGAATAGCCTAATCTATGATTCCAAGGTGCCGGCAACTATAACTACCATAGATATATTCCCTATAAATCATATCTATACTATACTATTAAAACGGAGTACCTCTATGAGCTCTCTCATTGATTCATGCCTTTTCCACTTCTGATTAATATAAAGACAGATATACAATCTCTCCATGATAATATTTTTTACTTTTAATAAGCAGTATTGTTTTCACAACCTAGCTATTTTAATGAGAAGGCTTAAAGTATTATATTTTTGTCCTTTTTTTGTTGAATTAGATCCATCGATTAGTTTGATTTAAATATTTTAATCAAATTTTTTATGAAAATAACTTTATAACTAAATTATTTTGTTTGTATTTTTCATCACAAGTTACTAGAATATTAACTTCGGGTCCCTATTTGTTGTTTTAAATGTAAAGCGGGTCGATGCCTATATTTTTTTGTAAATTAGGTCCCTACTACTTTAACATCACACCCAAACCAAAATCAACATTCGCCAATTGATTTAATTCCAATCTTTAGAATATGATAACTTTTTGCACATTACTAAGATTTAAGAATCGTTTTCATCATTAAACCACAATTTAATAATTTTTCTAATGATGTCCATTGTTGATAGCTAAAAATAATTTTTTAAATCATAATTTTATATAGCAATTTTAACTGCATTTATATAATGTGACAACCCGCCTTTTCCACTCTTGAAAATTGACACTAATACATTCTCAGTATTCACGCGACGCATATTCAAGTGCCGGAAAGTTAGATTGCTCAAGGGTAGAAAGAAAATAACACAGAACAGAGTAGAAATCAGAATCTCACACGAATGGAAAAATCATATATTATTAACCACAAAATCTTTTACAGCAAAAAGTTTGAATACAATGTCAGAGTCTAACATAGATTTAGCCTGGACATTTGTAAATCCTTTGTCCTTACTAAATGCAAAAAAACAACAAAGCAAATGCAGCAAAAAAATAGAATATGTCCATACATTGATGAAGATCTCCAGCTCTTCTTTGGAAACTCCAAGCGTCTTTAGCTAAACCTGAAACTACTCGGATCTGACCTGAGCATTAAAAATACACATATCAGGTTTGATAAACCAACGTGAGAAAACTCAAATCATAAATTTATATGACAGTGTCATATATCATATTGATGCTAATCAAAACCTTTGGAAATAAATGTATCTCGTAAGACCACACCGCACATAAACACGGATGATTTTTTACCTTATGATAACACAAATACTTTATACCAAAACAAACTTGATATTATCATTAATGACATTGGTTTGAAAACACTTTTCAAATAAATATATAAACAAAGTAGGTATCAATACCCGAACAGTGTCAAATGGTGTACATGATACCAAAGGGGTAGCTGAAATGTTTGAAAAGCATTACAGTTATTTTGGGAATCCGACCAAAACCATAAAGCTCATATTGGAATTGAATTTCCAATATAATAGGGAATTAGTGGCCATTTCCTCCGATGAAAAATCCATGCATAACACATCCTAGCCTCAGGTGACTATTCACTTTTCTCAAGCAAGACTCTGTATTACATTGTTACGCTACTATGGAACAACATATTTATATGGCTTTGCTCTTTCTCGGTTGAGCCTCCAATACCTTCCCATTTAAACCATTGAAGGTCCAGACACTAGTGGACTCCTCCATTATCAATAAAACTGATAGCCTGAAATATATGTCCTACAGACCACATAGTATCCCATATCATTGCTGGGATGTGAGGCTTGCGAGGCTACACTTTTCTTTCCACAAAGCCACGCATTGATTTTCACAAAGCAAATTCCACTTAAAATGCCATATTGTCATTTCTAACAACACGCTATTGATTTCCACAAAAGTACAACCTCTAAGCTCGTATGTCTCAAAGAAGAGTGTTAAGTATAAAAGGGGTTGCCTCCTACACCACCAAATAGATGTAGGTTTGTAGAGATCAATGTACATGGTTTTAGAAATGAAATGTCAAACACTCATCCATATAAGTTATCCAAGTGAAGAACAAAATGAAGGCACTCCTTCTACTCAACCCTGTTTGGGAATCACCCCTAGGATTAGTAGCAAGTAGTCCTTGCAAATCGAAATTTTCAGAATGAAGGCACCACTGCCACCACATATATATATATATATGATATGGAGATTGACCCAGAGGTTAGTGGCAAGCAGCCCTACATCATGAAGATCTCCATCTTCAAATCATTGTCTTCAACATATCTTCACTTTCGAATACGTATATTGGTTGAAAGTGGTTTTCAGATAGGAGTTACCCAAATCCGACCCCGGTTTCTCTGAACCAATCATCGATAAAAAGATGTCAAGTATATAGGTGACTATCAAACAACATCCAATCAATTTGTCTTTTTATCAAATCAAATATCTTTCGAAGATATATTCTTTTAAACTATTTCTTTATCTTTTAAGAGTATATAGAATCATTAAGCCTCGTTATCAAATTCTCTGGTTGACTAAACCTCTTTAGTCTTGTAATAATTCCAAATCATTTCACCTTTTACTTGGGAAAACATTTTCAAATCATTAATTTAAATCTTAACAAAGATTTCTTATTTTCAAATCATAACTTTTAAATGGGTAAAAAACGATGTTATTTAAGACATAATTTACTGTAAACCTAAACTTATTAGAATTGAGTATAAAAGTATCCATAGAGATTTAGACTAATTATAGTCAATACAAATTTTCGTATTCAACCTGTAATATTTGTCGAATAATGGTGAAATCACTTTTTAAATTCACACGGGTAGTACGAGTTCACCCCTCGGAATTTAATACAGAGTTTAACTAGGGTATTCTCTATATCACCAAAATCATATTTTAAAATCTTGTTTAACTTTTGAAAAACTCCAAATCTCTTTTCTTTTAACTTAGAAAATGCAGTCTGAGTAGATCAAATTAACTATGCCCTCCATCGGGCCTATCTGGATAGGTAGAGCGGAACCCTACACTAGTTGTCCAAGATCGGGTCTAGAGATTATCTCTCCATCACCCAAAAGGCAATCAAGTTATTTGATCAACTCTAAATCCTTTATATGATCTTTTAGAGATGATTTTTATTTACTTGACACTATTCCAAATATTGTTTAAAACAATTTTCCTTTAACCATTTATTTTAAACTCCTTTAAAATAGTTATAAAACTTTGAAATCATCTTCAAAATACTTAATTATTCATTTGAAAAGATTACTAAAAATATTGGGGAAGAATAATTAAGTTAAAACCATGAATTACAAAAGTTATCAAAAACCGCCGTAAATAGTGTTTTTGGAGCTTCTCAGCTCTAAATATATATTCCACCTCATATATGTCTAATTTTTCTATTCAAAACTTTTTTAAAATATTTAATCATATTTATGGAATTTATTTTATATATTAAAAGATATAAAAATTATCATTTTGAAGAATTTTCCCCTCTGATTTTCGAACTGCAAAAACACGATGTTTTTGAAAAATTGATTTGGACATATTTCAAATTCTACTAAATGAAATCTTGATTTTCTTCTTTTGTTTGAAAACTATATTCTAATGGGTTTGGAAAATTATTATTTCAAAGAATCCCGACTTATATTGCATCCTACACATTGATATAACTTTCAGGTGGGAAAATTACGAACCACCGCTACGCGACGAGCTCGATTTGGCTTAATTTTTCAAACTTCATCAAACTTTTCCAAAACTTGTTAAAATGTTCAAAATACCATAATAAACCATTTTAAATCATTTCAAACTATTTTTACTACATTAAAAACTCATTTTCCACTTTATTCCATATTATAATATTATATATTCATTTTTCAATCTTTTATATTTAAAACCATAAAGAGGCTTACTAATACACATATACATATTAATAGGGATTTATTTTTCCATGAATTAACTATGGTTAATTAATTAACCATTTCTATTTTGGATAATTATGAACTCATTATTTGTTATATTTATCACAACCAAGTTATCAACCATATAATCAACTAATTTTCAAACATCCATATAAATCATCCAAGATATTTAATGGTCATATTATCATAATAGAAATAATTATAGATATTATTTAATAATTTTGAATGTCGAGTACTCACTATTGGTTTCCACTCCACCAAACTTTTTACGACACTTCCTTCTCTTTTCTTTGCTCCAGGCTTTTCGAACTCCCTCCTTCTTTGAAGTGCTCGGCCTCCACTTGGAGTGGTGGTGCTTGGCCAAGCTTGATGATGGAGGTGGTGGTCGTGGATAAAGAAGAGGTGGGAGATAGTTTTGCATTGTTTTGGAGGTGGAATAACATGTTATATATGTATGTATGTGTAATTTTTTTTGGCTATATCTTTGTATATATTTTTCAAGAGAAGGTGCTTGTTAGGAAGCCATTAAAGAGGAGCTAAAGAAGAAGAAGGAGCTTGAGTTTTGAATGATAGAAATGTCAAGGGGTGGGTGTGTATTTATAGGAAGAGGGGCATTAACCCTTAAGAAACTTAGCAAAATATCTCTCCCCCTACATCATCTATGAGCTCAGCCATGACCTCCCCCTCTCCCATCATGCATGCATCACACCACTACCCCCTCCCCTCCATGTGCACCTCCATGTGCTTGTAAGGTGATGTGAGTGAAGAGATGGTTGCTTTATTAGACTTAAGGATGAAGAAAATGGAAATATCTTAGATATTTACTTTATTAAGTGTATATGTATATATGTATGTATGTATGTGTATGTGTATATGTTAGTGCATGTATACGCATGTTATATATGTGCACAAGACATATAAAAAACGTCGCAATGACTTTAAACAACTTTCGTTCTACGAAAGGTCGGAAATTCGAAAGCTGAATCTCGGTCACATTTTCAGTTTTTAATCAAACTATTTATTTACGTAAAAAAACCTGAAAATAAATTTCTTGTCATCTTAGAATAATTATAGTATGATCATTTGAATTATTAAGCCATATAAATCAATATTCAAACAAGTGTTGCAATATTCTACCGTTAAACTATCAAAGTGCGACTAAATTTGCATATTTTTATAAAATAAGTTTATACATTCATAAAACTATTATAAATCAATTATTAGCACTATATAATAATCAAAATGAATTGTTTATCATTTAAAACAATTATTAAATCATTTAAAACTCAATTTAAATTCAAAAATCAATTATTTAAAAATGATGACATCATCGATGATGCCATAAAGACATTTTATTTCCAAAAATAAAATAAATAATTTTATTATATATTCTTGCTTAAATGGAGAAATAAGTGGATGTAAAAAAATCGTGCACGACTTTTGATGGTTAAAATGATGTTTATCGATAAACCGATTTAGGTCATTTTATCGATATTTTTCCAAAGAATAAATTTTTGTAAACATTTTTCCAAAAAAAGATCACCATTATTATTTATCACATAAAACATGATTATTTATATTTAATAAATCTATATTTAAATATTTAAAATTAATTAAATATTCTAAATTAAAGTGATAAAATTACGGGTCTTTACATATAATGTAGTTATTTTATGTCACAGTGTATTTATTTTTGTAACAACATTAGTATGGATGATCATAACCTATATATAGTAGTTTTAACTCCATTATGATAATGCAACAATTATCTTTTAGCCTATGTGAAAGGACTTTGTTTTTGAATTATGCAATTATGGTTGCCTTTGAATATTGTTACTGCATTTTTGTAATGTAGTAATAATTTTGATTGTATTTGGTAATTTATTCAAACTTAGTGCAGTTATATTTTAACTGCATTAAGAAAACATAGTTATAATTTATAACCATTTTTTGAATTAATTTAACTATATTTGAATTTTTAACTACATTTATGTGATGTAGTAATAATTTTGACTATATTTGATAATTCAATTCAATCTTAAAGCAGGTATAAATTAACTATATTAAGAAAATGTAGTTATAATAACAAGTTTTAATTAATTTAACTACATTTTAAGATTTTAACCACATTTATCTGATATATTAATAATTTTGGCTATATTTCATAAATTTATTCAATCTTAATGCAGTTAAAATTTAACTACATTAAGAAAATGCAAATATAATTTAACAATAATTTTGACTTATGCATGGTTGCATTTGAACATTTCAACTATATTTATGTGATGTAGTAATAATTTTGGCTGTATTCAATGATTTATTCAAACTTAATGCAGTCATAATTTAACTGCATTTAGCAAAAGCAGATATTATTTTACTGTATTTTCTGAATTATGATTGCATTTGACTATTTTTTTTTCAACCAGGGAAAACATGTTCCATCACCGCCGACATGCGACTCCTGAACAGTAAACCTGGGGGAACACAACTGGCCTGCCACAACCGTGTCCCCAGGTAGACCAGACCTTTCGGTGGCTTGAAGCAGTTGATAGGAATCGAACTCCTCACCTCATAGGAGGGAGGTCGTTGCTCTTGCCAACTGCACCAAGTGCGCGGACGCATTTTTGTGATGCAATACAAATTTTGGATGCCTTTTTTAATTTTATTTGATCTTAGTGATAATAATTTGACTACATTATGAAAATGTAGTTATAATTTTGACTACATACCAAATATGAAATTGACTTTAAACTGTACATTTATCAATTTTGAACATTCTGATTTGAATGATGCAATTATAGTTATATTTTGAATGATGTAGTTATAAATACGTTATATATATGAAAAAACTATATGTAACTACCCACCATTTTGAACGGTTCAAATCGACAATAAACCACACATGTCAGACTCAAGCCATTCAAAAGGGAGGATTGTTAATGGAGTAAATAAGAAAACAAAACACAGAATCTCGCAGCGGAACGACAAAATATAATAATCAAATAAACAGTTCATGAAGCTATTTTACAAATAACATTTGATTACACTTTTACAATTCAAATCAGAGTTATACATACATCAGAAATAAACAAATAATGCAGCAGAACACAGAATGAGTGGAATAATAAATAGCAATAATATACTAAATCTTCGTCTTCGTTCTCCAGAAAATAGTCTTATACATTGAAAAGCTCAGACTGACCCGAGCGTAATGAAAAGACAAAACACTCGAGTCGAAACTAAAAGATCTTATGTAAGTCCAATCAAAACAAGTAAAATAGAAATATTAGTACAATGGTTTCATAGATGTTACGAGATTTCATCTCTTATCAAGTGTACAACGTGAATATAATCATTTAAATGGTTTCAAATAATTCGAAATATCAATCTTAATCATCTAATTAAAACAGATCTGAAGTTTGAATTAACTTAAACCCTTCAAATAATTCAATTCCAAATAAAAGTCCAAATTCAAGAAATTATATGGGTATAGATCATTTCAACCAGTATCAAAAATCAACATTTCCAAATCAATGAAAACCGCTCGGGTTTATCATTTCAACCATAACGATTTTCCCTTAATCTATAAGATCGTTCGGGTATGTATCATTTCAACCCATAGGGATAACAGAGATATAGACATAAATAACATTCAATCATCCAAAATGTCAACCAATAACATCCATCCAATCACCCAAATATCAACAATTGAACATACAGCACAATCATCATTGAAATCAACCAATAACAACCAACAATATACTGGTTATCATTAACAGTTATTTAACTGGCAGTTTAAATTTCGATATTAAATTAAATGGTAATTAAATTCAATAAAAGTCAGATTTAACTTGAATGAAAATTTAAAATACACTAAACAGCAACCAATTAATTTCTAATCACATCATAAATTCAATTTAACTAACATAAGAAAGTCTAGTAGTTGTGAGTGTTTGCTCACCTTTCGTGGCTACGAAGGTGATGATAAAATGGAGCAATATGGAGATTCCTAACAAAGATCCAAATGCAAAGAAAATCCAACAAAGCTTAGACATGAACATGAATCAATAAATAAGTTTCAACTACTTCCAACTTCCAAACAACCCAAGATCCAAACTACGGAAAAACCTGAAACTACGTCATCTTTAAGAAAATATTTGGACCAGAATATTATTGAATTTGTAAAAGTGACTATCTAGAAAGTTGTTGAAAATTCTTTTCTCTCCACTTTAAAAAAAAGAATCACTTAAAAACCTCCTCTCTTGAGGAAGTAATGGTCAAAACAAACAAAGGTGTTTTCTGAAGTTAAAATCTGAGTTCAAAAATACTTCGAAAATATTTGAGTTTTTAGCATAGCAAATTAAGGAATTTGAAGAACTGATCTAAAAGAAATTTGAAGCTACTAAAAAAATAAATGATTTGAAAAAAAGGATCACATAATTTGATTCATTCCTGAAGGAGATATGATTGATACAATATGGGGTATTTTCGACCAAAACTGGACCCGAGAAAGGACTTGAAAAATGGAGATTTTAATATAGAAATATTCGGAATAGGAAGAAGGGTTCAACAAAAAAGTTGTTCCTATTGAAATTATACACGGTTTCAAAAAAAATTATTTGATTTAGAGTAGTTTAGTGAAATATAGACGCTATGGAAATAAGGAGATGTAAGAGGGAAAAGGGAAGGGAAAAAGGAGGGATAAAGGAGAACGGAGAGGAGAGGAAAGGTGGGGCTTTGGCCATGGGTTACTGCCATGGGTTGTGGGTTGACGCAGTGGATTAATCAAAACAATGTAGATCGATGAAAGTAGCAATCGATGTATTGATGAATACTGAAATGCCTGAATTCGTTGATCCGAAGATACCGAATTCTAGCTATCCCGAACTCGTTAATCGCGCACGATACCGGGTTCAAAGATCTGTGATTCTTCACATGTTGATCTAGCGCACTAGATTCCGTGAATCGGCTTCAGCTGTCGTTGAATCGAGCGCACTCGATTATCCGAGAGTGGAGATAGGAGATTACACTCGACTACCAATTTGGTGAAAGCACAAGGCTAACAAAACAAAGTTTTATTTCAAATCAACTAAACTTTACAAAATGACACAACTTGCCTATTTATAGGCTACAACACATGCCATAGAAAATTACACAACACTTAAGTCGTTTCCGACTCATCACCCTACGACTTACGACTCATCATAAGTTGTTCACGACTTATCAGATTACAACACAAACATCACGACTTACGACTTATAACAAAATGACTTAACAATATGTACAAAGGAAACAATACAACATATAGATCGTCTACGACTCAACATACAATTCACGCGACCTAACTTCAATGCTACAGCTTCCATCAGCGACTTAAAGAATCAACGGCAGAGATTAAATCGGCATAAGAATCAATGACATCAAGCTTCAGCGACTTAAAAGAGCGGCTTCATAAAACTGCGCGACCTAAGTCTTGCGATCTAAGTCCTCGCGACTTATCTCTCTAGATCAACCAGCGACCTATCTTAGGTCGTAACTCGTTTGCGCGACATAGTATAGGTCGTAACATATCTCTGCGACCTAAAGTAGGTCGTAACCCTTTAACTCGTCTGCCTTCCATCACCTTGAACCCAGTAACTCGCGTGCCGCTTTTGTTAGGTCGTGAGCGACTCAATAATAAGTTAGGTCGTCTACGACTCATCATATCCACACGACTTAAGATTCCGTTAGGTCGTGGACGACTTATCACTTCTTCCTTAGGTCGCAAACTCGAGATAACTTCTTCCCCTGGTTTCCAGTTAAGTCGCAGCTCCCCCTCTCGTGACTCCTTAGGTCGTGGACGACCTATAACTTCTTCGTTAAGTCGTATGCGACTTAAATCCTTAAGTCGTGTGCGACTTAGACCTTCAACTCTGTCCTGAGCTGCATCATCCTCCCCAGGTTGAGAAAAATTCGACCTCGAATTTGTAAATTCTTCCACATCAGCTCGTTCATCCCCATGATATGGTACGAGATGTTTAACATTGAACACATCAGAAGTGTACACATCCTCCGGCAGCTTCAACTTATAAGCATTTTCATTAATTCGTTTCAACGCCTCATGATCAGTGTAAAGAACAAACTCCTTCTGAAATAGATAATGTCTCAAGTGTTTAATAGCTTGCACAATAGCATAAAATTCTACATCATAAGTACTATATCTCATCTTCGCCCTTGATAATTTCTCACTAAAGTATGCAATAGGACGCCCCTTCTGACTCAACACCCCTCCAAGCCCAACTTTGGATGCATCAGTATGTAATTCAAACACTAACTGAAAATCTGGTAGCACTAGAATTGGTGCAGACGTCAAGAGTCCTTTGATTCGTTCAAAAGCAACCTCGGCTTCCTCCGTCCATGCAAACTGTTTACCCTACATACAATCAGTCACAGGCGCCATCACACTACTAAAGTGTGGAATAAACCTTCGATAAAATGAAGCCAACCCGTGAAAACTACGAACTTCCGTTATCGTCTTTGGTTGCGGCCAATCTCTGATAGCTTCAACTTTACATTGGTCAACCTGTATTCCGTCTTCCGACACAACATACCCCAGAAATAAAACACTCCTCGCCATAAAAACACACTTCTTTGTAGCAGCATAGAATTGTTCTTCACGAAGAATAATTAACACTTTCTTCAAATGCTGAACATGCTCTTCTGTACTAGCACTGTAGATCAAAATATCATCAAAGTAAACCACCACAAATTTCCCAATGTATGGCCTGAAAATTTGGTTCATCACCCTCATGAATGTACTTGGTGCATTCGATAGACCAAACGACATTACCAGCCATTCATACAATCCTTCCCTCGTCTTGAACGCTGTCTTCCATTCGTCCCCTGGTCTAATGCGAATCTGATGATAACCGCTCTTCAAGTCAATCTTAGAAAATATTACGGACCCACTAATTTGATCCAATAAATCATCAAGCCTCGGCATCGGAAATCTGTATCTGACTGTGATCTTATTCAATGCTCTACTATCTGTGCACATCCTCCACGTTCCATCCTTTTTGGGTATCAATAAAGCTGGTACAGCACAAGGACTTAAACTCTCCTGCACACGCCCCTATTCAAGCAATTCTTCCACTTGCCTTCGCAACTCCTCATGCTCTTTTGGACTCATTCTGTAGTGTGGTCTGTGAGGTAACACAGCTCCTGGAACAAGATCAATTTGATGTTGAATGTCCCTCAACGGTGGTAACTCCGTTGGCAACTCCTCTGGAAATACATCGTCAAACTCTTCCAGTACTGGTTTTACTTCTTCTGGTATTTCCACCACTTCCTGACTCTCTCGTCCAATCAACAAAAACACCTCAGGTTCCTCTTAAACTTCTTTAACAAACTCCTTCAAGGATAATAAAGTTTTCAGCTCTTCAATCTCCTCCAGTTTGTTTTCTTCCTGTTGTTGCTTCTTTGGAACTAGAGTAATTTTTGTGCCTTCAAATATAAAACTGTAACTGTTGGTACGCCCATCATGTTGCACCGCCCTATCATACTGCCACGGTCTCCCCAACAACAAATGACAGACATCCATATCTACCACATCGCACCAGATTTCATCTTTATATTTCTTCCCAATTGAAAAATTTACAGAAGCCCTTCGTCCAACCTTCACCTCCCCGCCTTTCCTCAACCAAGCTAGCTTGTACGGTTTCGGATGTTTCTCAGTCTTCAATGCCAACTTCCTCACAGCTTCTGAAGAAATTATATTATCACAGCTTCCAGCATCAATAACAAATTTGCAAACCTTCCCCAGAATGGTACATGTTGACTGAAAAATATTGCTCCTCAACCAACTACAATCCTCCTCTTGCTTTGGTGTTAAACATGACCTCTTCATCATTAGATTATAACCTTCGTCTCCCGACACTTCTTCTTTCTCCTCATCAGGTGGTGAATTGGAACATTCAGCTTCTTCATCCTCATCCTCGACCTCCGCTATCATAGCTCTCTTCTTTGGCTTTGGACATTCGCTACTTTTGTGGCCCATTTCTTGGCAATTATAACACTTGAAACCATTATTGACTTTCGTCTTCCCAACCTCATTCACAACTGGTTTTGCAACAGCTTTCGAAACATTAAAACTTCCACTAACACCCTTCACTGGATTGTTGGAATTTGTAAACACACCACCTCCTCGTCTTCCCTGTTTCTCCCAAGCTAACGCCTTCTGGTGCTTCCGCTACAGATCTGGGATCAAACATGTTAACCATATCCTGAATATGCATTCGCAACCCCCCAACAAATCTAGCTGTCAATTGTTCTTCTGTCTCCATAATATCATTCCTTGCAATCAGTAGATAAAACTCGTCAGCATAGTCATTCACAGATTTCGTCCCTTGTCTCAAGTTTTGCAACCTCTGATACATAAGCGACTAATAGTTATAAGGTAAGAATGTGGCTTTCATCATTTTCCTCATCTTTTCCCATGATTCAACCTTTGACTTCCCCATCCGTTCACGTGTAAGTTTGGTTTGCTGCCACCACGCCAAAGCTCTACCCCTCAACCTTGTAGCAACCAACTTCACTCTACGATGTTCTGGAACTTCCTTGAAATCAAAAATCTCCTCCACATTAGACAACCAATCCAGAAACTCCTCAGCTTGCATACCACCTTTGAATTCCGGTAGTTCAGTCTTCATCCCAGATTCCCACTTGTGATCATACTCTGACTGATTTCTTCCTTGTCCACGTCCTTGTCCATGAACACTACCACCATCATACTCCTCTTCAAAATCAGATGTATATCGACGTCGATCCTGACCACCAACATCTCTACTACCATCACGTCTACCTCCAACATCCCTTCTATCGACATTCCTCCGTTCTCGATGATTCACGTTCCTCCCACGCCTTTGATCATCATCAACACTTCTGTCTCGATTGGAATGTGGCGAGACTCTACTTCCCCCATGATTAGATTCAGGTGATACCCTTCTCCGATTCTGATTCATCTCTAACATCATCTTCTCTAACCGACGAATTCCTTCGTTAAGCTTTTCACTAAAGTTTTCATTGATTCTTTGCTCCATCTCATCAGCTTCTTCTCTTCGATACAATGCTTCAACGTTTTGATGTCGATTAGCTCTTCTTGGCGGCATGCTAGAAAACTTCACAAACTCTACAATTCTCGCTTGGACTAAGCAAAAGATACCAAATGATGTACGGCCTAACTTCCCTTAGCTCGGCTCTGACTTATGCTAACTCGTCCACTTCAAAATTTCAACTCCTCTTTGGCGCGCAAACAACCACGGCCAAATTCAAACACTTCTCCAACTTTCGATCTAAAATGATATGGATCAAAATCTCCAACCTTGTTGCTAAAATATGATGAACACGACGAACACCACTTCAATACTTCAAACAAAATTGCACGGCTCAACACTTCAAGCTCGGCTAACTCTTCAAACTTCTTCAAAATAATTGGCTCCAAGACTCGATTTAGCTATGATTGGCTAAACAAGCTTTGATACCAAAACTGACGCAGCGGATTAATCAAAACAATGTAGATCGATGAAAGTAGCAATCGATGTATTGATGAATACTGAAATGCCTGAATTCGTTGATCCAAAGATACCGAATTCTAGCTATTCCGTACTCGTTGATCGCGCACGATACCGGGTTCAAAGATCTACGATTCTTCACACGTTGATCTAGCGCACTAGATTCCATGAATCGGCTTCAGATGTCGTTGAATCGAGCGCACTCGATTATCCGAGAGTGGAGATAGGAGATTACACTCGACTACCAATTTGGTGAAAGCACAAAGCTAACAAAACAAATTTTTATTTCAAATCAACTAAACTTTACAAAATGACACAACTTGCCTATTTATAGGCTACAACACATGCCATAGAAAATTACACAACACTTAAGTCGTTTCCGACTCATCACCCTACGACTTACGACTCATCATAAGTCATTCACGACTTATCAGATTACAACACAAACATCACGACTTACGACTTATAACAAAACGACTTAACAATATGTACAAAGGAAACAATACAACATATAGATCGTCTACGACTCAACATACAATTCACGCGACCTAACTTCAATGCTCCAGTTTCTATCAACGACTTAAAGAATCAACAGCAGAGATTAACGCGGCATAAGAATCAACGGCATCAAGCTTCAGCGACTTAAAAGAGCGGCTTCATAAAACTGCGCGACCTAAGTCTTGCGATCTAAGTCCTCGCAACTTATCTCTCCAGATCACCCAGCGACCTATCTTAGGTCGTAACTTGTTTGCGCGACATAGTATAGGTCGTAACATATCTCTGCGACCTAAAGTAGGTCGTAACCCTTTAACTCGTCTGCCTTCCATCACCCTGAACCCAGTAACTCGCGTGCCGCTTTTGTTAGGTCGTGAGCGACTCAATAATAGGTTAGGTCGTCTTCAACTCATCATATCCACACGACTTAAGATTCCGTTAGGTCGTGGACGACTTATCACTTCTTCCTTAGGTCACAAACTCGAGATAACTTCTTCCCCTGGTTTCCAGTTAAGTCGCAGCTCCCCCTCTCGTGACTCCTTAGGTCGTGGACGACCTATAACTTCTTCGTTAAGTCGTATGCGACTTAAATCCTTAAGTCGTGTACGACTTAGACCTTCACTTCTGTCCTGAGCTGCATCATGGGTGGTGATGGAAGTGGGTGGCAGCAAGAAGCGAGAGGTAGGCTAGGGTTTTGAAGGAGGAAGGATGGAATTTGATTTGGAGATTTTGGAGTTTTGGGGTTTGGAGTTTTCTCTAGATTTGAGCAAGAAGAAGAAGAAGAGTATGCAGAAAGTTTCTCAAATGAGGAATTTCTGTACGTACTTGATTTTAGTCAGAAAGGAAATAGAAGTTTAATGGTTGGCAAAAGAAAGGGTCCAAAGTCTCTTAGGGTTTCTAAAGTCTCTTGGTCTACTAAGGAGCCCATTAGTCTAAAACAAACCCAATAAGACTTAGCCAAAAAAAACACAAATATACACTGCAAATGAAAGAAATAAGCTGTAGGTTATTTAATAATTAGGAAATGAAGGTGGAGAGACAAAAAAAATGTCACATTTTATTTTGAAAGCTTCTGGCATTAATAATGCATAAAGAAGTGTACGTAGGAATGAAAAAGTTTGCAAACCAAAGGAAAGTGAAATTTTGTATACGCGAAAATGAGGTGACAATAATTAAATACAACCTAAAAGTCTAGGCTCGGGTATTAAACAGAAGGAGAAATGAACGGATCAAGTATTAATAATGAGATAACTATTTTAAAACGTATATGCAATAATTAATAACAAAAGAAATAAAGGGATCATGAACATCGCACAACCTTTTTGAAATTCAATTTGTGAAACGCAACCAAATTAACTTCATTAACTCAAATAATATTCAAATTTGTAAGCATTTAGTTTTTTTTATCTATGCATAATAAATAAAATTACTTACCTTAAAAATGAAAATGTTCAATTTGATTTACCCAAAATAATCTTTTATTTACATTAAAACATCCTTTCTCTTTAACACGTGCATTTCTTTTATTAAATCTATTAATTGCAATCAACGTTTTCTTCCCTTCTAATTGAAATATTTCAATAACATTAATTGCAATTACTTACAAAGTTAAATTTCAAAATAGACAACTAAAATGGATGAAAAATAGAATAATTGTTTCTATTAGTCATTTAAACACCTTTATAAATTTATTGTTTATACAGCAGAGTAATAAATAACTTACTTAAATAAATTATTTTCCTACTCTTGTAATCCATCTGTATGCTAAAATATATTTCAAATATACATATATTTCTTCCTTTAAATCAATCATTCTATTCCTTATTTGAATGAAATTAAACCTACATTCACAAATGAAACATTCATTTTATTCGATATAAATGTTCTTTTCATTAAATCAACTTTCCTTATATTTTCACAAAACATAAGCTACGTTTAATTACACCTATTAATTTACAATTTGGTGTCCTCTCTACCATTAATTGAAATTATTCAATTACATTAATTTCAATTGTTTACAAAGGTGAATTTCAAAATGGACAAAATAGATGTAATGAGAAATAGAACAATTATTTCCCATCTAATAGTAATTTAAACATATTTATACACTATTGGATACAAACATGAATTATACATTTCTTACCAAATAATAGTTTCTCGTCTCTGCAATCAATCTTTCAGCTACCAAACATTTCAAATAAATAAACATATGATTTCTTCTTTAATAAAAAACATTTATTATTCTTTATTAACATTTATTATTCCAATCAATTGGAAATTTTCATTTAGACAATTATTAATTTCACTCAAACCAATGTTATTAAAATACACACTAGCATTTGTTATCATCCTTACATTATTGCAAACATGTTTCATTAATAGAAATTTTACTTAAGCTCATAACTTGTATTATAATTTAATTTGTATTAGTAAAATCTTAATTATTTTTTATTCCTAACAATTTTATTCAAAAATCTTATTTAATTTAATATTTTTAAATGTTTAAAAATACGGGTCGTTACAATCTCCCCCACTCAAAACTTTTCGTCCCCGAAAAGAAACGAGAAGGAACCCAAAAATTTGTTATATTTTATTTAAAATGGTCAATTTATAAACAATTAAATCTACATATTTAAGTTTAGTTAAATTTAAAAATAACTCAAATTCTACAAAAAATTTCTAAGTCTTAAATTTTTGAAAAATTTCGACAGTCTCCTTTGCACGGATACGTCCGGAAATTAATGGTATCAATAATTTCAATATATATATATATATATATATATATATATATATATATCATATTTCAAAATAAAATATCCCAAACCATGGGAAAACAATATAATATCACTATAAAACCGTAATCCGAAAACGTGCCTATTTTTCGGGCAAACAAACTTTATTTATGAAACCAAAAGCAGTAGTTATTGCTTCCATAACCTGTATTTCACTTATATAATCCAAAGAGTTAAAATCATGTGATAGAATAATATTTCAGTTGTTTCAAACCAATAGCACAAACAACATACAATATATCATAATCATATGCAAACAAAAATATACAACCATCATAGGCAACAAAGAATCCATCATACATCCATTGCAACCAAAACTAATGTTTTGTTCAGCTTCAGAACTTTTAATCATACAAGGGTGATAAATAAACTAATAAGTGTACCTTATGCTCAACGGCCTTAGATAATTACTTAATAGATTATTCATACAACCTCAAACAATTAGATGTATTCTTTCCCAAACTTCCCATCAGCCAAACAACAAGAATTTTAAATTTACTTAAGTTTATTTTACTAGTTTTTCTCATCATTTACCTTTCCATTCATTTATTTATATAAAGATCAATCACTTACCTAATTTGTTTTCCATTAAAGATTTAAGTCATTAATTAATCATTTCATAAAATATTACTTAAGCTCCTACTGCCTTACCTAAGTTTATAACTTAATTCTTTTTAGAATTTTTTTTTAAGCTTTTGGTATTCGCTCTTGAAGAGAAAAGAAATATTTCAATATATCTAAAAATTCAATTAAAACATTCAACCTCATTCACTTAGTAAGAATATAAGATATATTTAAACATCCTCATAGCATTTTGCAAGGATTTTCCAGAAAGTTTAAACAAGTTAGAAGTTTATATCAAAACATTATGATAAGCTTTTAAAAAAAAATAAAGTTCCTTAAATTTGATAATTTATTAGACTTATTATTTTAAAATAAGTATAAACTCTAGATTATTAAACTGAAACTAATAGTATACTCAAATCTTACATTAAATATCCAAATCAAAGTGTAAATTTCATATCTTTATAATTAATTTTCCACACTTGTTTTAAAATGAATATTCAAATCATGGAAAAACATTTATTATGTCTTAATACAAAATTCAAATAGTAAATAAACCTATAAATTTACTATTAGTACTTCGAAATCAAGTAAATATTTCAAACCATACTTCCAAAATAGAGATTCCAAAATACATTGTTAATGGAGTAAATAAGAAAAAAAGAAAACAAAACACAGAATTTCACAGCGGAACGACAAAATATAATAATCAAATAAACAGTTCATGAAGCTGCTTTACAAATAACATTTGATTACACTTTTACAATTCAAATCAGAGTTATACATACATCAGAAATAAACAAATAATGCAGCGAAACATAGAATGCAGTGGAATAATAAATAGCAATAATATACTAAATCTTCGTCTTCATCCTCCAAAAAATAGTCTTCAATACACCGAAAAAGCTCAGACTGACCTTGTAACGACCCAGAAATTTCGAACCCGAAATTTCCAGATAGTTAGAAGAAAAAGAAAAGAGATAGAAGAAAGAAACAGAACAAGACACAGATTCTCACATTCGCAGCGGATCAAAATACAATATCAAATAATAATATCAGTTATACAAAGAAAACTGTATCAGTCAATTACATTTTAATACATCATAGTTACAACATTTCACAATCACTGGACAGTTAAAATAATTTGTCCCAATAAATATCAATATATCACACTCCATACGTTCCTGCCATCCAGCTCGTCTCCTGAGCTCCTGAACGTCCTTACCTGAAAATCTGTAATACTCGGTCTGACCCGAGCATTACATCAAAGTAACACCCGGGTCAGGCTGGAAACCAGCGTGAGTAACTCATCTAACATGGAATACAAAAGCATACAACTCATATGAACCCGGGTAACTCATTAATTTACAACTTCACAAATTGTCATAGACAACACTTATTCCACACATCAATTTCTAGGTACCAAGACTTAGATTAAATGGACCAATTTACTTAAATCATTCCATACTAACCTATTGATTTTACATATAAATCTACAAAGAATCGAAGTGGTTTCGGGTACTAACTAGTACCCGACTCCGGTCTCTTCGAATCCAATGTCATTTATTAAACAAAGGTTTAAGTTAAAACAATACAATTTACACACAACAATTCATCTCAAATCATAAGCTACACATATCTCATATCAGAGGTCTCACATAATTCAAGGAATTCAATCATCCATAAGCAAGGTTTATCAACCACTTCACCCCTAATAAATTTAATTTATCACCAATGAATTGAATTAATTACTTTAATTACCTTTAAATCCTATATACCTAACATTAATTAATTAATTACAACCCAATTATTAATCATCCCTTAACTATCAATCTTAAGTAATCATCCTTGATTAATTATTATTAAATTACATTAAATAATTAATCTTCAATTAATTACATAAATTAATTATCCTTAACCATCTACGGTAATTAACCTTTAATTACTCTCATTAATTAATAATTACTTACATTAATTAATGATCTTTAACTAATTGCTCCCATTATATTACTTTTCATCAAGTGATTATTCCATAATTACTTAAGTTAAATTAATTAACCCTAAATCACTTTTATTAGTTAATTATCTTTAACTAATTACATTCCTTTATTAACCTCTAATTACATTCGGTTATTTCTTTAATCTTATACACTAAATAATTAACCATCCATTATTTACATATTCAAACTTGATTAACTCCAATTCTTTAAGTATTATTTCTAACTTGGCCCAACACTCCCTTCAAAACTAATAATAACTTTTCAAAGGACTTGTTAACATATTACTTTTTTTTTAAACTTTGCAAACACTTTAACCTTAAAACTATTTTACTTTGTCTTTAAATTTTGTACTTTCTTTTGAACTGGGAAACTGAATTCGTTTACTTTTACAAAACTATTCAATTTATCTTAGTTCAGAAATTTGGTTACCAAGAGATTCAAGACGAGACTTACTACCCAATAGACCCGAGACAAAACCCAGTGAACCCGAGACAAAACTCAGTGAACCCGAATTCAACCTTTGCTTTCTCGAATATTCCCCGGCACGAATCACTGCAGCATCACCCTGGAGAAAATCACGAGCCAGAAACCCTTTCGTTCGAACGTTGCTTCGAGTCACCCCTAACCAAAACTATACTGGCATGAGCACTGACACGTGCACGTGCACGTCGCGCCGACACTTCCGCCACCACCTGTGACACCGCGCGCAAACTCCACTTCGACCAACGACCCAACTCCGGCCCTCCATCCTTACTTACACGAGCGCAATCAAAATATGATTGCTCGAACCCATCAGCCAGTACAACACTTTGCCTGAAAATCCCATCAACCCCCTGATGCCGACCATTGTTCTCCACGAAATCACGGCCCCATCATCGCATAGCCTCCACGCTTCTGCTCCCAAAACCGTTCGCAACTCGATCCACTCTAACATTTCCAGTCGCGAAATTTTCGAACACAATCACAACACAGAGCAAAACCCTAGTTCCCCTAAATCCCAATTCCTCAATGAATGATTTCCACTTCCACTATTTTTCTCGAGTTAATCCACCTCCATTACAACTTCAATCCAAAGCTCAACCCCTAGAATCGACCCAGTCACCAGTATTTACCCAGAAACTATTTTTAGGTCATCACCGAAATACTCCACCATAACCTAACTAAAAATCCTGATTTTTTTTCAGTTTAAAAATCATGTTATACCAAGTTGATTCCAAATGTAAAATTTAATCAACAAAATTCAATACTTGTTTTTATCATGTTATTGAAATTTTCACTGTAACTTCCTGATTCAGAAGATTTTCAAACCATTTCTTTTTGAATAACAATTTAGACCTTAATTCATGTTTTAAATAAACCTTCTGCATTGAAGGTTCAAACTCAATAGTGATTTGAAATGGAAATTTTGAACCATGTGTTTACATTTACTCTGTAACTTAAAAATACAGAGAAGCATCATTTACAAATTTCAAGCATGCACAGTTGAATTATAATATGTAAACAAAAATCTTACAGAAATAGGTACATGCAAGCAACTTTTACATCCAAATTTCGAAAATTTGAAGGGTAGTTTACTCACCTGTATACTGATTTACAGAGAAACAACATTGATTTTGGTCAGAAACCAGATGTTGATTTGATCTTCTTAGTTGAGCTTAAACTGATCTGGAATCTTGATTTAGTTGAGATGAATTCGAATCTACTTTGCTTGCTTTTGATCATTGAAACTGCTATTTGATTTATATTGGGTTGAATCTGAATTTGTTATTTGCTTTAGATTGAATTTTTGAAAGAGCTAAAGTTGTTTTAAATTTTGATTTTTCTTTTGGGTTTGCTTTGAGAGAAAAATGATTTAGAAATGAAAATAACCAGGTTTCTCCCTAAACACTTTAATATATACTTTTCAATTAAAAGAAAAAATGTTTTGCCACTTGTTATTTCAAGTTATATTGAGCTTACAAATGTCAAATACATGTATTATTACCTTACAAATGGTTTAAACTCTTTATTTTATTAATTGCTCATGTTTTTAAATTAATATGGTTATATATGTATTATGTTTATATATATATATATATATATTTTATATACTATCTATGTTTATTTCAAATATAAAAGAAAGTATATTAAACCTCTTTATTAAATCTTATTCCTAATTATCATATTTTTAAATAAATGTTTATCTTATGTTTTGAGAAAATATAGAATTCACATTAAATAGCTTTGGAAAATTATTATATATTTGCAAATCCATTTATATACATCCAGATATTTTCCAGAATTTTTATTTGTTTAACATACAAACCAGTGTTTTAATAATTTTAATCCTGTTAATTACCAATTAACAGATGTCCAAAAATCAGGGTTATCACATTCCTCCCCCCTTAGAATCTTTTCGTCCTCGAAAAGTAACGAAGCCAGAATTTTAATTAATACTTAAAATTAGAAAAATTATCTTTTGTTCATTTTTAAAACACTTTAAAATCTATATAGTATTACAAAAATAGTTTTTTAAAATACTTTTATAACTCGATGTTTTAACAAGTTCATCCTCGTTCTCACAGAAATTCGGTCATACGTTGATCAGGCGTAGGACTGAAAATCTATAAGTACTTGGTAAACCCATCCTCAACACCCAGTGAAAATACTTGAAAAATAATTTATGAAAATATAGAAAACAGTTTTAAAAATAGAGGAAATATCTTTGGTGAGAATGCTCTGGAAATCATCACCCCCATCCATGGTCATAGTTACATCACGGGTTACGTTGCCATCGCAGCAAAAGTCCATGTAACTGATGACAGCATGGAACCCACAACAGATCGCAGTTACATACCAGGGTTACGTTGCCATCGCAGCAAAAGTCCATGTAACTGTTGGCTCTCAGCGGCACACACGATTTCGCTGTCAAAATGAAACTTCTCCACATAGGTCGCAGTCTACCGATATAAAATCAAACGCAGACTGTTGGCTCTCAGCGGCTCAAACGACTTTCGCTATGTTACCATAGTGTCACAGTCTACCGATATAAAATCAAACGTAGACGGTTGGCTCTCAGCGGCACACATGACTTCCGCTATGGTCTGCAGTAGATCGCAGTGACATTGAGTTAAATTGTTGTCACAGCATAACTCAAATGCCTCTGTGGGCACCAGCCCCTCGACTTTCGCTACACAAATAATCCTCAGGAACTAGTTTTGTCCGGACTCCTCACAGGATCAACTTTAGAAACCCCCCTTGGGGCTCAAGGCAGTACCACCCAGTGGTACTCCTGAGAAGTTCATTTCAAGGAAGCGCCTTTTTCCCCAGAGCTATTCTCAAAACACTTTATACTATATACTTATAGTATCTTCAAATCATACCCTTTATGATTTATCAAAATCTTCTTTACACAAAATCGATTACCAAAATCGATAATTCTCAAACTAGGCTTTCCAAAATCCAAAATTGATTTCTCAAAAATCAAAAGCCCTTTCCAAAATCCATAGGTTCCAAAAACCTTTTCCAAAATCATTCCCATAAAATCCTTTATATATATATAGATATATATATAACTTTGAAAATCTTTGGATTATTTCAAACTTGTATAAAACCTCTTTTTATACTTCAAATACTTCCAAAAACCCTTTTTATTCTGGCTAGATCCAATATGGGAAGTTTATCATATTATAAAATATAACTTTATTTATTACCAAATCAAATATTCAAGTTTGATTTCTTTATAAAGTTATTTACCCTTTACTTACTTCCATAAAGTAAATTTTAACCAAAGAAATATCCAATTCCATTATATTTCACCAATATACTTTTCATTTCAAAACCATTTTACAATTCTTATCCACAAACTTCAATATCAATTTTATTCAAACTCGTACGATGTACACATATCATCCGTACACAATATCAATCTGATCACTCAATCGATCACACAATTTCACTTCCGAACTAGTATCGTCCACCCGACTTCCTAGTGCGGACTCAGATCTGGTTTCTTGACCAGAATCCGTCATTCTCCTTGCATAGTCGTAGCTATGATAGAGAATATCCAGAACCAATCAACAATCCATATCCAGGTTCGCCGTCGAAAATCGAGCGAAAAATCCTAACTCGGATCGATAATATTATCTCGAAATTCTGTGTTCGAATCTGGATCAAATCACTATGCGAATAGAATAATATACGTACATCCTTCGTATTTATCTTTATTGATTATTAGCTAAATCAATTTCTCCTTTCTATCCACATTTCCTTTAATTCTATTCTCTTATTCTCAATTGCTTCCATTTACCATTGAGTTATTACTTCAATTACAAACAGTTTGAACTCTGACCAATTTAAATTTAAAAATAGCTTGAAAAGGTTTTAAAATAGATAAGTAGTTGAAAAATAGTTATTAGTTTGTAAAATAGTTGTAAAATAGTTAAGTAGGTATAAAATAGTTAGATAATTGCAAAATAGTTTTTAAAATAGTGATTAGATATAAGTAACTGAAAAATAGTAATTAGTTTATAAGACAGTTTCAAAATAGTTAAATAGTTCCAAAATAATTGTAAAATAAGTATAAGATAGTTTGTGGTTTAAGAAGAAAGATTATATAGTAAATAGTTTGGAAAAATATATTTGTATTAAAATAATTTATTTTGAAAATAAACCAGAGCCAAACTGTTTAATTTCCCATCAATTCAATTTAAATTTCCCCTTCCATTTAAATTGACTCAATACTTCAATTTCCATTGAAATTGATTTAATCCCAATTCAAGTTGAATTAACATTAATTCCTTTCCAAATTCAAATCAAATTCCATTTGATTTTTAAAATTATTCAACTTCAATTTCACTTTAAATTAATTCAATTCAAATTTTCCATTTGAATTTTAAACTTATCCATCTTAAATCACAATTCCCATTTATTCAAATCAAATTCAATTTGAACTAATTCAATTTAAATCTCAATTTTAAACTATCTCGAATAATATAAATTCGAGTTAAATATTTTAAATGTTGATTTAATCCTTTAAATCAAATTAACCTTTACTTTAAAATCAAATCAACCTTTATTTTTAATTTTAACAAATTAAATCTTTAAACCATTTAATTCTGAATTCAAATTTCAAAATTCTATTTTAAAATTATCTTTACTTAACTTATTACAAAGTTCAAATAAGAATTCAAAAACAATTTAATCTTTAGATTCTAATTTATTATCCATTTTCAATTTCCAGATCTCAAACCCATTTTGAGATCACTCATAACTCCCATTTAAATTAACCATTTAACTACCCAAGTTAAATTTAAATTTCATCTTGAAATTTCCAATTCAAGTTACTCATTCAAACTTATTTAACTTCCTCCAAGTTAAATTAAATTTACTTAATCCGGTCAATTTTACACAATTTGAATTCCATTCAAATTTTAAACTTCAGATTAATAATCTTTCCCCTTTAAGTTTAAAAACTTAATTCACTTAGGGTTTTCACATCACATTCCCAGGAAAATTTTAAAACTCAACACTTAGAGTTTATTTCAAATATACATGTTTATTTCCTTAACACACCAAGTTATACCTTAAATTTTAAACCATTCTTGGTTTTTAATTTCAAAACAAATTTCTTTAAAACAATCTCAAGTTTTCTGGACTTAGATTTAAAACTTCACAATTTTAAATTATCTTCAATTCCAATTTATAAGTTATACTCACTTAAATGTTTACTTCCCTAAACATTTCATTTTGCTAAATCATTAACAACATTCATTATTAAACACAATTACCATTTATGATAATAACCAAGATTATCATATCTGGAAACCAATTCATTATTACCTTTATTCTTGATAACATTTCTACAAATTCAAGATTTTAATTTTAGTTTGAATTCAGTTCAAACTTATCTTTATTCAATTTTAATTTGGCTTTATTTCTATTACCACTTAATTTAATTCCAATATTTTAACAACCAATTACCTTAATATTTATTAGAAAGAAATATCATTTTATATATCAAAATATATTCTTATATAAAATCATTTAAAATCCTTATATAAGAAAATAACAATTACGCTCTCATATATATATATACACTCAACTCGTTCTAGGGTACCATTGTCCCTATCCTTAACGAGTAATCCCAACAGAGCCAAGGTTCTCGCTTAACCTTCAGCTCTGATACCAAGTGTAACGACCCGGAAATTTCGAACCCGAAATTTCCAGATAGTTAGAAGAAAAAGAAAAGAGATAGAAGAAAGAAACAGAACAAGACACAGATTCTCACATTCGCAGCGGATCAAAATACAATATCAAATAATAATATCAGTTATACAAAGAAAACTGTATCAGTCAATTACATTTTAATACATCAGAGTTACAACATTTCACAATCACTGGACAGTTAAAATAATTTGTCCCAATAAATATCAATATATCACACTCCATACGTTCCTGCCATCCAGCTCGTCTCCTGAGCTCCTGAACGTCCTTACCTGAAAATCTGTAATACTCGGTCTGACCCGAGCATTACATCAAAGTAACACCCGGGTCAGGCTGGAAACCAGCGTGAGTAACTCATCTAACATGGAATACAAAAGCATACAACTCATATGAACCCGGGTAACTCATTAATTTACAACTTCACAAATTGTCATAGACAACACTTATTCCACACATCAATTTCTAGGTACCAAGACTTAGATTAAATGGACCAATTTACTTAAATCATTCCATACTAACCTATTGATTTTACATATAAATCTACAAAGAATCGAAGTGGTTTCGGGTACTAACTAGTACCCGACTCCGGTCTCTTCGAATCCAATGTCATTTATTAAACAAAGGTTTAAGTTAAAACAATACAATTTACACACAACAATTCATCTCAAATCATAAGCTACACATATCTCATATCAGAGGTCTCACATAATTCAAGGAATTCAATCATCCATAAGCAAGGTTTATCAACCACTTCACCCCTAATAAATTTAATTTATCACCAATGAATTGAATTAATTACTTTAATTACCTTTAAATCCTATATACCTAACATTAATTAATTAATTACAACCCAATTATTAATCATCCCTTAACTATCAATCTTAAGTAATCATCCTTGATTAATTATTATTAAATTACATTAAATAATTAATCTTCAATTAATTACATAAATTAATTATCCTTAACCATCTACGGTAATTAACCTTTAATTACTCTCATTAATTAATAATTACTTACATTAATTAATGATCTTTAACTAATTGCTCCCATTATATTACTTTTCATCAAGTGATTATTCCATAATTACTTAAGTTAAATTAATTAACCCTAAATCACTTTTATTAGTTAATTATCTTTAACTAATTACATTCCTTTATTAACCTCTAATTACATTCGGTTATTTCTTTAATCTTATACACTAAATAATTAACCATCCATTATTTACATATTCAAACTTGATTAACTCCAATTCTTTAAGTATTATTTCTAACTTGGCCCAACACTCCCTTCAAAACTAATAATAACTTTTCAAAGGACTTGTTAACATATTACTTTTTTTTTAAAACTTTGCAAACACTTTAACCTTAAAACTATTTTACTTTGTCTTTAAATTTTGTACTTTCTTTTGAACTGGGAAACTGAATTCGTTTACTTTTACAAAACTATTCAATTTATCTTAGTTCAGAAATTTGGTTACCAAGAGATTCAAGACGAGACTTACTACCCAATAGACCCGAGACAAAACCCAGTGAACCCGAGACAAAACTCAGTGAACCCGAATTCAACCTTTGCTTTCTCGAATATTCCCCGGCACGAATCACTGCAGCATCACCCTGGAGAAAATCACGAGCCAGAAACCCTTTCGTTCGAACGTTGCTTCGAGTCACCCCTAACCAAAACTATACTGGCATGAGCACTGACACGTGCACGTGCACGTCGCGCCGACACTTCCGCCACCACCTGTGACACCGCGCGCAAACTCCACTTCGACCAACGACCCAACTCCGGCCCTCCATCCTTACTTACACGAGCGCAATCAAAATATGATTGCTCGAACCCATCAGCCAGTACAACACTTCGCCTGAAAATCCCATCAACCCCCTGATGCCGACCATTGTTCTCCACGAAATCACGGCCCCATCATCGCAAAGCCTCCACGCTTCTGCTCCCAAAACCGTTCGCAACTCGATCCACTCTAACATTTCCAGTCGCGAAATTTTCGAACACAATCACAACACAGAGCAAAACCCTAGTTCCCCTAAATCCCAATTCCTCAATGAATGATTTCCACTTCCACTATTTTTCTCGAGTTAATCCACCTCCATTACAACTTCAATCCAAAGCTCAACCCCTAGAATCGACCCAGTCACCAGTATTTACCCAGAAACTATTTTTAGGTCA
Organism: Allium fistulosum; assembly: GCA_030737815.1. Lineage (NCBI taxonomy): Eukaryota > Viridiplantae > Streptophyta > Magnoliopsida > Asparagales > Amaryllidaceae > Allium > Allium fistulosum. The sequence continues at coordinate 167,474,533 of CM060904.1, read as the reverse complement.
TCACCGAAATACTCCACCATAACCTAACTAAAAATCCTGATTTTTTTTCAGTTTAAAAATCATGTTATACCAAGTTGATTCCAAATGTAAAATTTAATCAACAAAATTCAATACTTGTTTTTATCATGTTATTGAAATTTTCACTGTAACTTCCTGATTCAGAAGATTTTCAAACCATTTCTTTTTGAATAACAATTTAGACCTTAATTCATGTTTTAAATAAACCTTCTGCATTGAAGGTTCAAACTCAATAGTGATTTGAAATGGAAATTTTGAACCATGTGTTTACATTTACTCTGTAACTTAAAAATACAGAGAAGCATCATTTACAAATTTTAAGCATGCACAGTTGAATTATAATATGTAAACAAAAATCTTACAGAAATAGGTACATGCAAGCAACTTTTACATCCAAATTTCGAAAATTTGAAGGGTAGTTTACTCACCTGTATACTGATTTACAGAGAAACAACATTGATTTTGGTCAGAAACCAGATGTTGATTTGATCTTCTTAGTTGAGCTTAAACTGATCTGGAATCTTGATTTAGTTGAGATGAATTCGAATCTACTTTGCTTGCTTTTGATCATTGAAACTGCTATTTGATTTATATTGGGTTGAATCTGAATTTGTTATTTGCTTTAGATTGAATTTTTGAAAGAGCTAAAGTTGTTTTAAATTTTGATTTTTCTTTTGGGTTTGCTTTGAGAGAAAAATGATTTAGAAATGAAAATAACCAGGTTTCTCCCTAAACACTTTAATATATACTTTTCAATTAAAAGAAAAAATGTTTTGCCACTTGTTATTTCAAGTTATATTGAGCTTACAAATGTCAAATACATGTATTATTACCTTACAAATGGTTTAAACTCTTTATTTTATTAATTGCTCATGTTTTTAAATTAATATGGTTATATATGTATTATGTTTATATATATATATATATATATTTTATATACTATCTATGTTTATTTCAAATATAAAAGAAAGTATATTAAACCTCTTTATTAAATCTTATTCCTAATTATCATATTTTTAAATAAATGTTTATCTTATGTTTTGAGAAAATATAGAATTCACATTAAATAGCTTTGGAAAATTATTATATATTTGCAAATCCATTTATATACATCCAGATATTTTCCAGAATTTTTATTTGTTTAACATACAAACCAGTGTTTTAATAATTTTAATCCTGTTAATTACCAATTAACAGATGTCCAAAAATCAGGGTTATCACAGACCTGAGCATAATGAAAAGACAAAACACTCGAGTCGGAACTAAAAGATCTTATGTAAGTCAAATCAAAACAAATAAAATAGAAAAATTACTGCAATAGTTTCATAGATGTTACGGGATTTCATCTCCTATCAAGTGTACAACGTGAATATAATCATTTAAATGGTTTCAAATAATTCGAAATATCAATCTTAATCATCTAATTAAAACAAATCCGAAGTTTGAATTAAATTAAACCCTTCAAATAATTCAATTCCAAATAAAAGTTCAAATTCAAGAAATTATATGGGTATATATCACTTCAACCAGTATCAAAAATCAACATTTCCAAATCAATGAAAACCGCTCGGGTTTATCATTTCAACCCATAACGATTTTCTCTTAATCTATAAGATCGTTTGGGTATGTATCATTTCAAGCCATAGGGATAAAAGAGATATAGACATAAATAACATCCAATCATCTAAAATGTCAACCAATAACATCCATCCAATCATCCAAATATCAACAATTGAACATACATCACAATCATCTATGAAATCAACCAATAACAACCAACAATTTACTGGTTATCATTAACAGGTATTTAACTGGCAGTTTATATTTCAATATTAAATTAAATGGCAATTAAATTAAATAAAAGTAAGATTTAACTTGAATGACAATTTAAAATATACTGAACAACAACCAATTAATTTCTAATCACATCATAAATTCAATTTAACTAACATAAGAAAATCTAGTAGTTGTGAGTGTTTGCTCACCTTTCGTGGCTACGAAGGTGATGATAAAATGGAGCAATATGGAGATTCCTAGCAAAGATCCAAATGCAAAGAAAATCCAACAAAGCTTAGACACGAACATGAATCAATAAACAAGTTTCAACTACTTCCAACTTCTAAACGACCCAAGATCCAAACTATGGATAAACCTGAAACAAGGTTATTTTAAGAAAATATTCGGACCAGAATATTACTGAATCTGTAAAAGTGACTAACTAGAAAGTTATTGCAAATTATTTTCTCTCCATTTTCAAGAAAAGAATCACTTAAAAAGCTCCTGTCTTGAGAAAGTTATGGTCAAAACAAACAGAGGTGTTTTCTGAGTTGAAAATATGAGTTCAAAAATACTTCGAAAATATTTGAGTTTTTGGCGTAGCAAATTAAGGAATTTGAAGAACTAATCAAAAAGAAAGTTGAAGCCACTAGAAAAATAATTTATTTGAAAAAAAGAATCACATAACTTTTTAGAAGTTCGGCCCGGTTTTTTGTTTTTTTACTTTGATTCATTCCTGAAGAAGATATGATTGATACAATATGGGGTATTTTCGACCTAAACTGGACCCGAGAAAGGACTTGAAAAATGGAGATTTTGATATAGAAATATTCGGAATGGGAAAAATGGTTCAACAACAAAGTTGTTCCCATTGAAATTATACATGGTTTCAAAAAAAATTATTTGATTTGAAGTAGTTTATTGGAATATAGAAGCCATGGAAATAAGGGGAAGAAAGGGGGGAAAGGGAAGGGAAAAAGAAGGGAAAAAGGAGAAAGAAGAGGAGAGGGAAGGTGGAGCTTTGGCCATGGGTTACTTCCGTGGGTTGTGGGTGGTGATGGTGGTGAGTGGCGGCAAGAGGAGAGAGGTAGGCTAGGGTTTTGAAGGAGGAAGGATGGAATTTGATTTGGAGATTTAGGAGTTTTGGGGTTTGGAGTTTTCTGTAGATTTGAGCAAGAAGAAGAAGAGTACGCAAAAAGTTTCTCAAATGAGGAATTTCTGTACGTACTTGGTTTTAGTCAGATAGGAAATAGAAGGCTAATGGGTGGAAAAGAAAGGGTTCAAAGTCTCTTAGGGTTTCTAGGGTCTCTTGGTTTACTAAGGAGCCCATTAGTCTAAAACAAATCCAATAAGACTTAGCCAAAAAAACACAAATATACACTGCAAATGAAAGAAATATGCTGCAGGTTATTTAATAATTAGAAAATGAAGGTGGAGAGACAAAAATAAATGTCATGTTTTATTTTGAAAGCTTCAGACATTAATAATGCATAAAGAAATGTACGTAGGAATGAAAAAGTTTGCAAACCAAAGGAAAGTGAAATTTTGTATACGTGAAAATGAGGTGGCAAGAATTAAATACAACCTAAAAGTCTAGGCTCGGGTATTAAACAGAAGGAGAAATGAACGGATCAAGTATTAATTCTGAGATAACTATTTTAAAACGTACATGCAACAATTAATAACAAAAGAAATGAAGGGATCATGTACATCGCACAACCGTTTTGAAATTCAGTTTGTGAAACGTAACCAAATTAATTTCATTAACTCAAGTAATATTCAAATTTGTACGCATTTAGTTTTTTATATCTATGCATAATAAATAAAATTACTTACCTTAAACATGAAAAACGTTCAATTTGGTTTACCCAAAATGATCTTTTATTTCCATTAAAACATCTTTTCTATTTAACACGTGCGTTTCTTTTATTAAATCTATTAATTGCAATCAACGTTTTCTTCTCTTCTAATTGAAATATTTCAATAACATTAATTTCAATTGCTTAGAAAGTTAAATTTCAAAACAGACAACTAAAATGGATGAAAAATAGAATAATTGTTTCCTTTAGTCATTTAAACACCTTTATAAATTTGTTGTTTATACAGAAGAGTAATAAATAACTTACTTAAATAAATTATTTTCCTACTCTTGTAATCCATCTTTTTGCTAAAACATAGTTCAAATATACATATATTTCTTCCTTTAAATCAATCATTCTATTCTTTATTTTAATGAAATTAAACCTACATTTACAAATGAAACATTCATTTTATCTGATATAAATGTTCTTTTCATTCTCTGCCATTAATTGAAATTATTCGATTACATTAATTTCAATTGTTTACAAAGGTGAAATTTCAAAATGGACAAAATAAATGTAATGAGAAATAGAATAATTATTTCCTATATAATAGAATTTAAACATATTTATACACTATTGGATACAAACAGGAATTATACATTTCTTACCAAATAATAGTTTCTCGTCCCTGCAATCAACCTTTCAGCTACCAAACATTTCAAATAAATAAACATATGATTTCTTCTTTAATAAAGAAACATTTATTATTCTTTATTAACATTTATTATTCCAATCAATTGGAAATTTTCATTTAGACAATTGTTAATTTCACTCAAACCAATGTTATTAAAATACACACTAGCATTTGTTATCATCCTTACATTATTGCAAACATGTTTCACTAATAGAAATTTTACTTAAGCTCATAACTTGTAATATAATTTAATTTGTATCAGTAAAATCTTAATTATTTTTTATTCCTAACAATTTTATTCAAAAATCTTATTTAATTTAACATGTTTCCCATATCGTAACGAAAATGCTCGTGTTTCTTCCATACAATAAGGGCATGCTAGACGACCGGCCGTACTCCAACCAAAAAGCATCCCGTATGTAGGAAAATCATTAATAGTCCATAACAAAGAAGAGAACATACCAAATTTTTTTTCCTTGATACATCGTAAGTTTCGACTCCTTCATTCCATAGTTTCTTCAACTCTTCGATCAATGGTTGTAAATAAACATCAATTCCTTGGGTTGGATCATGAGGGCCGGGAACGACAGTGGTGAGAAACATATATGGTGTCTTCATACACATCCATGGAGGTAAGTTATACGGAGTAACGATAATTGGCCAGGATGAATATTTACTACCAAACTGTGAAAATGGTGAAAATCCATCCATACATAAACCAAGTCTGACATTACGGCTTTCCGCAGCAAATGCGGGATAAGTCTTATCGAAATGTTTCCATGCTTCTCCGTCAGATGGATGTATCAAAGTTCCTTCTTCCGCTGTTCTCACACTATGCCATCGCATATGACAGGCCGTAGCAGAAGATGCATATAATCTTTGAAGTCTAGGAGTGATGGGTAAATAATGCATTCTCTTGTACGGGACTTCTTCCCCTTTCTTCTTTCTTGGTTTGTATCTTTCTTCGTTACATATTTTGCATTTTCTGAGGTCAACGTCGTCTTTCCAATACAACATGCAACCTTTCACACATGCATCTATCTTCTCGTACGGTAGACCGAAAGCGGACATCAATTTTTTTACTTTATAATGACTATCGCACATCAGATTATTGTGTGGCATGTGTCGTTTTGCAGCTTGTACAACTGCTGTAAATGCAGCTTCCGTAAGGTTGAATTTTGATTTCATAGTTATGTATTCGGCGGTTACTGAAAGTTCGGTTCCGCTTTTACATCCGTCCCACAACGGCCTCTTAGCAGAATCCAACAAATCGTATATTTTTTTAGCGCCCGCAGTCGGTTCTTCTTCGACATTTCCGTCTTCATCGACAGCTTCAGTTGTAGGAAATATTGATCGTGCTGCATCATCCCCATATTTTCTATCGGATTCGTCATCATATTACCGTCCTCTAATAGTTCAGTATTAGGTGTAGGTTCAACAAGTTCTCCATGACGATCCCAGAAATAATAATCTGGCACGAAACCATATTGATACAAATGTACTTCAACTATATCTGGTTTCCAATGCTTTAAATGTTGGCACTTACTACACGGGCAACGAATTTCTGTGTTGTTTCGGTTATTAGATTTAGCAAATCTAATAAATTCGTGTACACCGTTGTAGAAATGTTGCTTTATTGATCCCTTCTTTCCAGTTCTGACTTCATACATCCAAGTACGGTCGAGAAAATAATTGAACATTTTTCCTGATTTGAAAATGTATGTTAGAAAATTTAAATCATTAATTTTCAACCATTCTCCATTGTAAACAGTTCATCGTTGCAGAAAATTCAAAATAAAAACTTCACTTTATTTTTTTATCTTTTAGTATTTCGGTTTTCACTTCGGTGGTCAGTTATCCTACTTCCCATTACAAACACAATAATGTAATTACATTTTATAAATCATTTCAGATTAAACGGTTCAACAAAATTTTGGCAGCACTTCCCTTCTGTTCCCTGTATCGTACACAAATGCGTGTACACAGGGAACGTAAAGGAAGCGCTATCGAAATTTTGTAACCGTTTAAAATGAAATGATTTATAATATGTAATTACTTTATTGTGTTTGTAACTTTTCCAATACAGAGACAAATCCGACAAATATTGTATCAGATGAATATAAATGTCCGTTCCGTTACCAAAATGAACATCCATATAACGATCATATACAACACTTGCCAGACGGGACCAAAGCCAATCTAAGGGATAAAAAAAATTCTTTATTTAATAAATTTGTATATTTAAATTTTAGTTCAACATTCAATTAACAATTTTAGTTCAATATTCATTTCTTTATATTTTTACGACATAGATTTTAGCGGAATATTTGTTGTTGTTATATTCATTTCTTAATTTCTTTACAAAATCGATTTTAGTACAATATCGGTTGTTTTTAAAGTCATTTCCTAATTTTTTTAAAAAAATTAGATATTTGCAGAATTTTTAATGTTCTCATATTCATTTTTTAATTTTTTGTATAAACTTTATTTTTGTACAATATATACAACCTTTTGCATTTTGGCCGCCGCTAGCCGTCGCTAGCCATCGCTAAAATTATTAAAATGGCCGTCGCTAGCCGTCGCTAAATCAAAAAGATAAATAGAAGAATTATCAATGAAGATAATTAGAAAACAATAAAAATCTAATTATTAAATAAAAATTTGTCAATTTAAATTCACTTAACAACTTAAATTTGTAATTTATCAATTTTATAAACTATAAAATACTTTCGTTTAAATTTATCAAAAACCAAGTTAATCATTAATATACACTAATTTTTCACCAAACACAACTAACCATGTTAATCGCCAACACTAATTATCTACATTAACCATTTATTCAACTTCATGATAAACTAATTAATCTAATACCTAATTTAACTTCATGATAATAAACTAATTAATCTACCAAATCAACATACAATACTACTAACACCTAATTTAACAACAAATCCTAATTTAACAACAAATCCTAATTTAACAACAAATCCTAAATCAAAATAGAGATTAGAAGCATACCAAGGCGAATTGGGGTGATTTGGAGGCGTCGGAAGGCGGGGCGGCGGTGATGGGGGGCGGCGGATTGGGGGAAGGGGGGTTTAATTTGGGGGGAAAGAAAATGAGAAAACTGCTCCCGGGAAGAAACCTGTATACTGCGTATAGCGACGACTAGCGACGGCCACATTTTTTAGCCGTCGCCAGCCGTCGCAAACGCCGGTCGTTATTCGAAGCCTTTTTAGCAGTGTTTATTCCTAATAATTTTATTCAAAAATCTTATTTAATTTAATATTTTTAAATGTTTAAAAATACGGGCCTTTACACTAGAATTTTTCAAAAAGAAATCAACGCCAGACATTTACGTATGCATAACACATATCATTTAAAAGTTCATAATTTTTTGATTTAATGGTGAAAACGGTTTGTCAATCTGATGTTTCTAGAAAATGTTAATTCATTTTTAATATTTGAAATATGTATAGGTGTGAAGTATTAAAATGGGTGAAAGAATAGGGTTTAATAATATAGGATGTCAATGGATAGGAACCTAATTTACATAAATTATCGAAGAAGTATATTTTGTTTATTGACATAAATTATGCAGTCACGACTATAGTTTAATTTTTCTTATTTTTCCATTCATGACTTTTTAACGTATTTGTATGCAATAATTGCTTCTCTCAATCTCATACGGTTTTGTTCCACTAAATTTTTTAATAATTAGATTAGAAAACTATTGAGAATATTTAGCAAAGAATAAATCGGTGTAATTTATGTATAAATACATGTTTTCTCTTAAACAAGTCGAAGATTGGTAATCTACCATAAGACTTTCATTAAATTATCAATGTACGTTTGGTTAGGATCACAAGTTCTTTTTGATGGGCATATGGAAATACTTCATGATTATGTTAATAAGACTATTAATTATTAGGGTTTTTTTTAAATTTTGTATGTTAGAATTAAAAATATAATGGACAAGCACCATTGTCCCAATGGTTAAGTGATTTGGTATTGGTGCGAGAGGTCACAAGTTTGAAACTTGCGTAGCGTGATTCGAACGTTTATTAACATGTGATATGTTGACACGGTGATTTGTTGTATATAAAGTACCATTTCAATATATATATATATATAATGTGATTTCGGTCTGTACACTACTACAAACCTATAGTTTTCTAATGGGCTTTTGGCATCATTATGCCATTGCTAATTTAATTAGCGACATCAAAAGCTCCTATGGAAAAATGATCATCACTAAAAAGTTAGTGATTCCATTATGATGCCAATTTAGTGATGCATAATGATACCGATAATTTTTGTGATACTATTTAGATGTCGACATTCTAATGCACTGGAAAATTTGTTTACATTGAGGTTCAAGCTTTCAATAAAATTATAAGGGATGATGAGTTTTAAAATTTGGGAAGATGTATTAAATTCCAACGTACATGTCTACCGTATAAAAGTATGTGTAAGAAACCATCATAAGATAAGGTATTCATCATTTTGCTCCCTATGTTTAATTGTTCAATTTTAAAATAATAACTTTGAAATAATTCATTCATTTTTAGGACTTCACGTTCTTGATGGATCTGACATGTGCAAATTAAAACTCTTTGATGAAGGAAATTGGAAATCAAGAAAGAAAGTAATTCATAAATCATTATTGAACTAAACATTTTTTACCAAAATCAATTAAAAAATTTACTACTTCAAAATTCACGGATCAACACACAACATATTTGAGTAGAAATCAATGATTCACCAATAATTGACTACACATCATTTTCTAAGGTACTTAATTCTAATACATTAACAAACATAATGTCATTCCAGAAAATAAGGTATCTTTATTAACAAGATAACAAATGATTGCATGTATGAATTGTTAAATGCCAATTTAATTTCAATTGCATTTCAAAAATTATCGTAGCTCACATATTCAATTTAAGGTAAGGTGTATTTGTGAAAATTCTTATCAAATAACTATTTTTTAATGAACTGACATGATAACATGTCTTTTATTGTAATTAAAACAAGTTTTAATTATACCAACTTAATAGATTGCACAAAGAAGTAGATATAGGTAAATCTGACCGACCAATGTCCTTCTAACAAAGAAGTAGAACTGTCATTCACATGAAGAAAAAACTCGCATGGGTAATGTGCAAACGATGCTTTAGTGGGTTGTAATGGTAAAATCAAAATTCAGTAGCTACTACTATCATTTTCGTTTCATTCATCATTGCCTTCTTAGGAATAAGGTTGCTTACCATTAAGTTTTTATGTAACATGTAGTACTCTATTGAACTTAAAATGATTTTGTTTGTTGTTTTCTAATACGATGTGTTTGTTTTAAACTAGCAAACTTGCACTATTATTACTTTTCTATCTTTCTTTCCCTAATTATCTAAAGTTTAAGCTCATACCCGTCAAATATTCTTTTCTACTTCCAATTTTACATCTTCAAAATAGTTACGCCACTTTTTTAATATTTGTTGAACAAGAATCAATGAGATTATGAATATTATCATGGATTATAAGCGTAATATTTCACAAAATTAAAGAGGTTTCCATTACTTTTTATGACTTTATACAAATTTGTTGTAAGTAGTCACCTTTGCTTAGTTGGATTTTCGTTGCGGATCAATCTTTATACAACTAACCGTGTGCGAAGCATGGATCCACACTAGTTATAATTTAACTAGTGCGAACCCGTGCTTCGCACACGGTTACTTGCAAAAAGACATGATTCATAATGTAAATCGAACCAAACAAAATGCAGGTACTTGCAACAAAACTATACATCTGTGGAAAAAACCACATTTGTAGTTTACTATAATACTTGCATGCATGTCCAAATTGATTTAATCAAAACCAAAATCACAGGACCAATATTTAGTTCAAATATTTTATACATTTTTAATTTTAAATTAGCGGTTTCCAGAATTGATATATGTATATCTGCCCATGAGAACACGCTTTCATACCCCATTTAAAAGTAGGAAAAAATGTCAGACGAAACCAAATATATGTAACCCTGTAGATGCGCATAATAGGACCCATAATTTATTTCCAAAACAAACACCTATAAAATGAATCAAAATTAAAAAACGAAAGCTTATAAAATAAATACGTAGCAATGAATAAATAAAAAATTCACAAAAGGATACTGATGAATTACATTGTACCATGGGGCCCACCACTATAAATGAATGCAAAAGCTATTTCAATCAGTTTGCATATACATAGTGCGCATGGAAGGATGAATATTATAGTTTTTGTTAAAAATAAGCTATAAAATTTACAAATGAATTTATAAATAAAAATAATGCCATGATCATTACTTTATTATATGATAATATCAATTGGCTAATAAAATTACATCACCCAAAGAAAAAGCTTACTGCCCTTTTAGACATCAATTGGATTTAAAGTATAATGTGCTAGAAAGCACAAAATATAAAATTAAAAGTTCCCGACTGATAACTTCATAGTCCAGAAAATCAATTTATGAATGAAAGCAACGTCTTTAATAATAACTATAAACTTATAGGAAAACCAAATAATAGTACTAATGTTTAAAAATGTAAAATACTAAGGAACAGAACTAAACGATAAACAACAAATTTCAAAGTTCTACATATCCTTCATCTGCATCTTCTACAACTTTCTCGGCTGTATACTTTAGCAGCTCCTTGGCTTTCTTTAAATCTTGTAAGGTAGATATTGGTAAGACAGAAGTATAGTAACTAATTGAATGAGCACAAGGTTACCGAATAGTGAAGACTTAAGAATAGCTTGCAAATTCCTAGGAGGATCGCCTGAGTAAGTAATTAGGAAAGCAACATACATGACACTTTCTTTTTGCGGGGACATTGACAGTCTTTAACCAACTATTAGGTTGTTTGAGTCTATTTTTTGGAGCTTATCTCTAAATTTTCCTATTTCATTGCAAGAGTAGTAGATAAGTTATGTAGCATTATATTGAATTTATACTGTGGTAAATGGTTTGTTAAATACACTGGGTCATTATTGTGTAAATGTTATGCCATGGTGCAATATTCATTGCAGTGTTGATGTAACATGTCAAAATACATACCAACCCTTAATCTTTTATTATTATTACACTATAAGATAGGTAGATATGTAGCTTATACAAAAAAGCTAATATTGTAGACTTCTGATGCTCATACGTACGGTAATATTACAGTCAATGTACCCACAAAGTTGCCTATTTGTTTTCCTATAAATGCGTAACAGTTTGTTTCAAATTGCTTCACCAATGATTTTACTAAAGATCGATACATGTATCGAACTTATCTAGTCCCTTACTTGATAGACTTGTAAATTTATTAGAACATAAGGATTGGTAGTGGAAATCAATGTAACAACCACCAATGCATATACTTGAAAGTATAAGATGATGAGGAATATTACCTTCCATCAATCCTCTATTGAATACTACACTTATGTCATGAACTATATTATACGAAAACGGTAAGTTCTTTCTTAGTGGAGAAGTTTAGATTATCTAGATGTCAACCTTAATGCAAACTAAAATTTTGATGGATAATAGTAAAAATTTGCTGGACAGCAAGTAATTTTTACTCAAAAATCTTCAATTGAGGCTTTTGACCATTGCTGACCAGCTTGAGTATATTATAATTTAAAATTACATTGTTTTACTAAGGCTATAGAAAATCTGAATCTTTTTCATGTTTCAAACAACTAATATTTTTAATATTTAATTTGTACTGAGTGAAATGTGCTTTCCACTGGCAAAACATTATCAAAATTTCCACTGCTTTCAAACATATGAGCTCAGTTGCAGTTTAAACCTTTTTTTTTAAAAAGCAAAGAGCATTAAGCTCATTTTATTGACTTAATCAATATTACAACAAAGAATTACAAAACTACAAGTCACATCAGGACAGTTACAACCCTACACTTGACAACAGTCAAAACCAATAATACAGAGCAAAAAAATACAAAAAGACAACTAGCTCAAAGTGTACTGAAACAAACAAGTTAAACAACAATCTCTTAAACAGCTTCAAGTCTCGAACATGCTATCCAGTTGCTCTCATGCCAGCATTGATAGAAACTTTACACTTCAAGTGATGACAGTATATTAAAAAACTGAGTATCCAAGCTCATCATATTAACCAAACTTATAATACTATCATCTGCAGATCTTCCAAGACTTATGATTCAGTTACAGTCTGTTTTCAAATCTCTAAGAATACTTCCATGAATTAAATTGTAGAGTTGTGAAGAATTTTTAATAGCAATACCAAACACTCTATTATTTCTTTCTGTCCAAACTGCATATATCAACCTCTTCAATAGCTTAAGAAGCAGTTTAGTCATTCTAGTTTTCCATCTAGTTGCTTTAAACACATTAAACCACTCAATAGCACTAACTGGTGATGGCTTATAAAATCCACCATTTGACAAAAGCCTATACCAAATCTGATACACAAAAGTGCATTCAAAAAACAAGTGTGTATTTGTTTCAGAATCTGATCTGCAGAAAACACAAATATCCTCTGAAATAATACCCATTCTACAAAGCTTATCTTTAGTGTTTAAAGCACTAGCCATCACTTTCCACAACATTAAATTTTCTTTAGCACTTCCACCTAAATTCCAAATTCTTGAATGCCACGGGAAATATGAACCAATTCCACAGAGAGAATTATACACATGCCTAATAGAATGAAGCTCACCCTTATCTGACCAAATCAAAACATTTCCATTATTCTTTATGGGATTACAACTAATAACATTCCATAAATTTCTGAGCTGAGAGGAACTGGAATAAGGTAAGACAATACTATCACCCTGTATAAAGTCATCAACAATTGCCAAATCTGAAATACCAGAATTCCTTCTCAAATTATAATCAACAACAGAGCTTAAAATCAAACCTTGTCTTGCCCATGGAGAATGCCAGAAAGATAAACCTTTAATTAAGGCATAGTTACATTGTAAGAGAGGGATAAAAATTTTCCTAAGCTTAAGGATACTTCTCCAACTCCAACTGCAGTTCTGAGGAATTTGCATAGTCCAAAAATTCTTCTTCCCAATCAAATTTTAATTTACCCATTGTGACCATAAATTTCTATCAGCTTCAAAGATCTTATTGAAGTATATTGACATGGCTGCCTTGTTCCAAAGAAAAATATTAGTTATACCAAGACCACCATTCTTCTTAGATTCAAACAGCTTATAAAAAGAAATTGGGATGAGTTTTCTAGAAAAAGGATCACCATGCCAGAGGAATTTGTTAAGAGCACTAGAAATCATGTTAATCAACTTCACAGGCAGTATGTAATGTCTTGTCCAATAATTGGTTATAGCCAAAGCAATGGATTGGATGATAGTAAGCCTTCCAGCTTGTGATAGCTTATCAATAGGCCATACTCTAAGTCTTTCAATAATCTTCTCAAAAAGTGGCAAGCAATTTTGTTTAGTAATTCTAGAACTTAAGATAGGTAAACCCAAATAGTAAGAGTTCTTAGATAATTCTTGAAGACCGGAAAATTTTATGATATCATTCTTTTGTAAAGAATTTAACCCAGCAACCTTGATATTCGATTTATGGAGATTTATTTGTAAGCCAGTGATAGAATGGAAAAATTTTAGAGATGAAGTAACACATTGAATATTATGATAAGTGGGCTTTGTAAAGATTATAAGATCATCCGCAAAAAGAAGATGAGTGATAATTGGATTTCTGCATTTGGGATGAAGCTGAAAATTGTTTTTAACTACAAGATCCTTCATTATAGAATTCAGGAGCTCCATGACTATTATGAACAAATAAGCTGAGATTGGATCACCTTGTCTAACACCTTGATTACCTCTAAAATAACCATGCAATCCACCCTCTCTCGAAATAGAAAACGTAGGTGAAGATATACATGTAAAGATCCAAGCTAAAAAAGGTTTTGGGAAGTTCATTCTAGACATTATAGCTAAAATTGAAGGCCAAGCAATGGAATCAAATGCCTTTTTAATGTCTAGTTTTAACATGCACCTTGGAGAAATATTTGTCCTCTTATATCCATTCAACAATTCTTGGGTCAAGAGGATATTATCACTTATTGATCTACCAGTAATATACGCAGCTTGATTGTTTGTGATGATAGATGGTAAGACTATTTGCAATCTATTAGCCAAAACCTTTGAAATAATTTTGTAAATGATATTACAATAAGAAATAGGCCTAAAATCAGCAACTGAAGATGGATTACTAATTTTGGGAATTAAGGTAATAGCAGTTGCAGCAAGACCAACAGGGAGTTTATTATGAAGAAAAAAAATTTGAATGGCCCTAACAATATTTGATCCAATTATCTTCCAACTCTGCTGAATAAAGTGAGCATTAAAACCATCTGGTCCACCACAACTATCACCATCTAAACTAAAAACTGCAGATTCTATTTCATCCCCTGATATTACACTAATCAAAGTATTTGACTGAGAGGCAGAAATGGTAGGAAGGTTAATGTCATTTAGAGAATTGATATCAGGAATGAATAAGTTGGATGGAGCTAAAATAGATTTGAAATACTGAACAAAAGCCTCATTTATTCCATCAAAAGTATTCACCATGTTTCCAAACATATCCTTTATCTGAAAAATGCATTCATTATTTCCTTTTACTTTTAGAAAATTATGGTAGTACTTTGTGTTCCTATCAGCCTCTCTTTCCATTCTCAAGTGGATTTTCTGTCCGATTGAAGAAACTTCTTTTTGTATAATTTGATCCAGAGCAATCTTTAATTGCAGTTCAATATGAAGTAAAGAAGCATCAAAAGGTCTATCACCCAGCAAAACTTGGATTTTAAAGAGTTCATTTCTAATCTGAGTAGATTGTTTAGAATCCTTACCAAAGTTAACAGCAGACCACTTCTTAAGATGAAATTTTAGAGCCTTCATTTTGAGAATAATGTTTGTAAGAGGATCCTTGCCATATTGCATATTCCACACCTGCTTTAAAATAACATGATAATCAAGTTGTTTAGTCCAAAAATTAATAAATTTAAACGAACTCCTTCCACCACGATAATTATCATCTCCACAATGAAATAATAATGGACAATGATCAGATAAAGAAGGTTGTAAGATATGATAAAAAGATTTTGGCCAAAGATGAAGAAAAGGAATGTTTAAGAAAATATGATCAAGCTTACATAACGTAGAATTTCCACTCCTATTACTATTAGACCAAGTAAAATCTGAACCAATATATTTAGCAGGGATAAGATTTGAATGAATTAGGGCACTATTTAATGGAGAGATATCCTTTAGAGATAGTGGACAGCCACCACATTTCTGATTGCTAGCAAACATACAATTGAAATCACCTCCAATTAGCCAAGGAGTGGAAGATGAATTTAAAGATGGAAGAAAATCCAGAAACACCTGTCTTAAAGATACAGAGTTATGGGCATAAACAGAGGTAAGATGAAAAGAAACATTGGATGGCAAATGAATACAAAGATAATGAATATATTGATCAGAAGCATTTATCCTGGAAAGTTTGAAAAACTTAGGATTCCATAAAGTGAGCAATCTGCCATAATTAGCTTCAAGAAAATTATGATCATATAACCAGGATGGAGCAATCAACCGCATAGCATTGATAGAAGGTTGTATATCAAGCTTAGTTTCAGATACACACATTAATTGTATATTCTTATCCTGAATAATATTTTTGATCTCAAATTACTTAGATGATAAATTAGCCCCTCTTATATTCCAAAAAGCAATATTATTCATTTAAGAGGGAGTGGAGGAATCAATGGTGAAGGATTTTTCCTAGTATGTCTATGATGGGAGTTATTTTTTGATGAGGATAAAGGTACGATTTCATGAGGTTTATAGTTTTTACCATTGTTGAGATCATCAGTGTTGACATCAATATTTTTGACATCAATATTTTTGCCAGAATTAGATATGACATCAGAACACTCATTAGATACAGAAGGTGGAGGTAACAAAATATGATTTGGTGGAGACAAATGCAAATAAGGTGAGGAAGGATTAGGAATAGGAGATTTCGAACTAAAAAGAGAAGAACAAGAAGCTGAGGTAGAACTGGAAGTACAAGGTGTAACTGATGAGACAACTTTATTTGCAGATACATAACAAGTAGCTGAAGTAGAATTGGAAGATAGGTAAGATAGTGCTTCAGCTACTAAGAAAGTAGAAGAATGATCAGAATCATTAACATCTGAAACAACTTTTGGACCAGATTCAGATGAATGCATGGAAAGATTTATAGTTGGTAAAGATGTGCATGCTTCATTGACATTATCCTTATGTGTAACAAGAGAGGAGTCATTTAAAACTTCAAAAGAATTAGGATTAACTGAGAGACATGAATTGTTGACTTGATGAACTACTGCTTCCTTTGCCCTTCCAACTTCCATATCACTAACTGAATCAACATTTGATTTATTAATATCCTTAACCACAGATTGCTTTTGTTTCCATACGCCTTTATTCCTTTTATTAACAACCTTCCAAGTATGGTAAACTGTATCAACATCTTTATCACCACCTTGATTGTTAATCACATTCACTCCCACCACTTGATTTTTACTTCCAGCAGTATCACCCCCAATACACTGCTTGTTTACAAATTCATAGGATACAGTGTCATGTCCAAAAATTTTACAGTGAGTACAAATTCTAGGCTTCCAGTCATAAGACAATTGAACATCAGGACAGTTACTACCCAATTGTGGAATATATATGAATAGAATCTGGTAATTCACAATCAGGTGAAATCTCTACCAGTGCCTTAGCATACTTAAATCTTTGCAATTTCTCGGTGCTACTATCAAAACAAATCAATCTGCCAACATGACAGGCAAGCCAATTAATACCAACTAAGGTCCAAAGAATAATGGGTATCTTATGAAAATGGATCCAAATAGGTACTTTTTTAATCTGAGCTTGAGATAAACCAATAGATGGATCCCATTTTGTAATTATGAACATTCTACCCCTAATGAAGATAGGATCCGAATCAAGAACATGATCCTTATCTTCTTGATTGGAAAACTTGAAATAGAAATTAAAACCATCCGATTTAAACTCAACTTCACCTTTAAGTTTCCAGGATCTTTTTAAGAAATTAACAACAGTCAAAAAAGAGAGCGTACCATCCAAAAAGAACCCAACTAAGTGATCATTCCAGTACTTTATTCCTTCTTCTCTTACTAAAACTGGCAAATCAGAGGATGGCTTATCATGAGAGATATCAAAATGAACCGGTTTATAAGATCCAACATTTCTAGGAAGAGATTTGAAGAGCAAAGACCAGTTCGATTTCAAAGAACGAGAAGCATTGTTAGAGGAAGAAGACAAAGATTTAGGATTAACAGTAACAGAATTGGGAAGAGAAGAAAAGGAAGAAGAGGAAGATGAAGAACTTCATTCAGAGTTCACAACTCTTACCAAATTTAGCATAATAGAGGTATGTAAATTAGTTGAGATTTTAAATTTGTTCCATTCATGACCTGGCCAAATGTTTGGTCATTACTGTATAGTACCATGCTACGAAATAATGTTTTATATAGTTCTTGTATTCTATTGAATTGCATAAGTCATTATAGTCATGGAAATATACATATAGGACCCATGGAAAATAATAAAAGATACATGCATATATTCTGTGCACATTGAAACAACAGAAATAATTGTAGGTATAGCTCAGTGTCATTTATTCCACAATTGAACTTAATTTTATAACAAAATATATCAAAAATACTACTTAAGTAAACGATTTATCTATGCAACCATGGATATTTTAGCTGCCAAATATACTACCATGACATCTTATGTTATAAATTTCAAATTATCTAGACGATATCACTGGTTATCAACAATTTGGGAAATTACAACTTAGCAGTTCGCCATAATAAATAAGCATATAGACTAAATAGGCGTTGTTAAAGGTACTTCATATTTGGTTATAAGGGGTTCTTTTAGTGGAACAAAATCAATGATAAATATATTGAATTTTAAACATTTTTACGATTGGAAGGTATTACAATAGCATCTGGATATATATTTAATGCTTTACAACTCACTATAATTTTATGGTTTAATTTACCCCTTACTAAAAAGCCTCCTAACAACCAAACATCGAGTCCGTGTAATAATGCATAATTTGGTCCTTTATTCTAGACGCCATAAGTTAAAATTGGATGTATTTTCAAAAAATCGGTAGACCATTTAAGTTATGTTATTATGTGCAAGTCATGCAGCACATAGTTAAATATATTATGGAGAGATGTTGACAAATGAATAAAACATGTTGATTATTATTTGTTTGCAAGCTCGTATTTGATACCTCTGAATCAAAAGTCGAAAGCATACTTAATTCTTGAACCTCAAGGTGTTAATTAGTAGAAGTAGCCAAAGTTCATTTAAACCTGCGGTGACTTGTAGTCTTAAAAGAAAGAATCATTAGGATGCATAAATTGATTGAAAATGAATGTTCCAAAAGTAGAATCTAAAAAGTACCTTGTTTTTTGAGTGCCAGCCATCCTTCTTGTATATGGTATGTAATTTCCACATTTTTGCATTTTATTTGCAATGCCCTATATTAAAATTGCTAGGTCCCAATTTCAAAGAGTAGTTAATGATAGGAGGGTTAATAACTAAGCACCTTTTGACTAAATATCCTAAGCTGAATGTGTGGATATATAAAATAAACGAATCCAAATGTTAACCTGAAAAATCTTATGCATGCCACCTTATTGTCTAACAAAAATATAGCATCAGTCACTCTTTCACGCTACTATTCCCATGGAAAATAAGTTATAGTGAATGCTACATTGGTAGTAGTTACAACCAGATCTATGAATATTAGCAGAAAAATTCAAAATCTCATAAATATATGGTTATAACGTTTGTATGCGTAATATTATAGAAGCATAGCTTATTCGTTGAGAAAAAATATTTCAATTGATGAGATAAATAAAAATTCAAGATGAATTTTTATTTCAATATACCCGCTAATAATTTCAATTTTATGTAATAAAGTTGAAAAGGGTACACACAAGCTAAAGCCTGGGTTGCAACTCAAATGCACTAAATATGCCATTCAATGACCATGGCCATAACCGAGTATATTATCATTGCTTGAGGGATATCATTTTGGCTGTTTTTTTTGCAACTTCATGTCATCCAATCAAATTTCTATAAAAAAAATTATTTATAACATTTGCAGCTTCAGAACGCAAAACGTGAATTATAAGTCTAAAGTTTAATACCTTTTTCCCAAAGATTTTCTCATTGGATACGAACATCATTTTGTACCATATATAAGGTCAGAATGGCATAAGTAAACATTAAGCATGGTAGCCTTTGAATTTATATGTTGTGTTACACTTATTTGAATTTTGGAGAGCTGGTCATGCATTATCTGGATTATAAAAAATAATGAAAAATAAGTACATGCTCAATGAAAAATAAGTACAGTTATTTGAATTTAAGGAATGGTGTTGGTTATTCATTGTAATACCAATGTTGATCCGACATGTTTTGAGGATGTACCAAGTTGATTCTTATGCAAGTCAAGTTCCTTTTTAGGTTGAAGGTCCATAATCCTTACCAGGTACAATCCTTTGCCTTCATTGTAACTCTCTAACGTATTCTTAACTTTATATATTATTGCTGACCCCTTGCTAGTTGAGGATCTAGTTGCATTCCTCATTTCACCTGAGAGTGTCAACATGATTGAAGAGGTGCTAAGTTCAGATTATTATTCCTTAATAGATAATACAACGATTATGACCACAATAACACAAAGAGCAGAAAAGGTTGGATGCGTCTTGAACAATCCCTTTTTCTTTCTAAAAAGGTCACTTCCATCTTTATTTTATTTCCAAGACTTTAGCTTTTCTCCATTTTGTAAACGTATAAAAAAATTATTTCGAGCATATATAAAGGGAAAAAAGGTTCTCATTAACATCACCGATGATAATTTATCTAGGTTATTTGTTATGCTTTTAGTTGTAGAAATGTTTTTTAAACATACGTGACACCTTATCTTAACAAAATCTCATTACAATGGGAAAATAATCACTAAAATGCAACTGCTGGGATGTTATGCAACTACATGACACTACCCATAAACAACAGAAATTTCTTACTGTTACATATAAATAATTGATTTGTTTTACCTTGTTGAAGTCATTTCTCCAAGAGCAACCTCTGATGTTAGATGCCTGGAAATCAAGTAGTTGTTATATCAATTGAGAATGAACTCTTCTGTATTGGGTTGTGTATTAAATATCTTAAAGTAAAAAAAGTGAAAAATTCGATAAATTTTAAGGATAACAATTCAACACTTACGTCCATTGCCCTGAAACCAAATAGCCTTCGTTATTATATTTCCTCTCCTATTCTTCCACTGTTCATGAATTATCAAGAAATAAGTAATCGGTAATCAACAAAATAGATTAAAAGATCTTAAACCTAAAAATCACTAAAATAATTGGAATATACCAAATTAAAATTGTAAGTCAAATAATAATGTAAGTAATGTCATATCCCAAATTGTAAGCGGGTGCAGCTTATAGGGAAAAAAATCATATAAATGAAGAAGATTTAGTAAAACATTGAAATGAATTTCAAAAATTCGGAAAGATGGATGAAAATCTCAATGCAAAATTACCTGAAAACCTAGCCAGCGGTAGAATAAATCTGCTTAAACTTGAAATCAAATGGAACTATAGAAGATCTACCAATCGACAATCTAGGAGTGGAGGGGAGATGAGATGCCATTAGCGGAGAAAAGAAATTTTTCTTTTATGTTTTTTTTAACATACAGATATGGGAGAAGAGGCACGATAAACGAAGATAAGGAAAATATTAGAAAACGCGACGGTTGAGTTTTGAAAAACTCAAGTTGCTTGAGCGCCGTTGAATTTCAACTCAGTAATAATAGTATATTATGGATGATTTAGGGTTAACTCGGAGACTGTTCAGTTACCAAATTTCAGAGGGGTCTGTGTGAGCTTGAAAGTTAACTCACTAATAATAATATAATATAGATACGTAATACTTTTGTTGACTTCAATTCACGTTGATCTTCTAAAGGGATAAGCATAAAAGGCTTATCCTTAAAATAGTTTATAGTAGAGAAAAGAAAATTTTAATCGACATGATTAAACAAAGATAACATGAAAGGATAGTTACACAAAGCCACCACCAACATTGTATAAAACTATAACCATGCTACATTCAAACTTACACAAAATTAAGTAATAGGTACCAAAACTAGAAGTGAACAAACAACAAGTAGTCCAAAATCATAAAATGAGAAGCAGAGCTGTCAGTTACCCCACCCTCCAAATTCTTCTTATTTTTCCTCTACCTAATCACAATTTTATGTATAGCAATTCAAACATTAGCATATACGAAAATATGGAATATTACATGAATTAGAACATGTATAGATATCAACATACTAACCTTTGGAGTAAAAGCAGGCCCGGCCCTAGGGCAAGGCGAGCAAGACGGTCGCCTAGGGCAACGGATCCGACAGGGGCAACTGATGGTGGTGGTGGTTTAGCATTTTATGAAGATAAAAATATTTTGTATAAGATTGTTGTCAATTGAGTGTGTGGTGGAGTGGTAATTGCATTGTTTGTTAAATGGGGCAACCTATGTTCAATTCCTAGCAAAATGCAATTTTTTTTATATTACTTGAAATATGGGCTAGGGCAACCAAATTACTTTGGCCGGCCCTGGGTAAAAGTTACCCCAACTCTAATCTCTCCATTGTAAGTGTTATCAGGAAGAACCACTCTGTGCTTGCAAACTCTTAAGTCTCATACTCCTTTCTCAAATCAGTTTGCAAACTCTTAAGTCTCCTACTCCTTTCTTAAATCCTAATTCTATTATATTTGCAACATTGATCCTGCATTTATTGTAACATTGTGGTTAGCCTGTTACATTATTGCTAGAAGTGATAGAATATTCTAAGTAGTTATATACGTGGCTTGACTGATCAAATCAACTGCAGTGAAAGTGTCTTTTTCCATGATTCTCAGAAGAAGTTTATGTTCATTCATTGATCCTTCATCATAATGCACCAAAAAATTCAATGTCTCGTTCCATGTCGGGTTTGTGCCCTTGTTCTACATCTTCAGTTATTTACAATTAGATAAATTACTTAACGAGCATGAAAATTATATATAACATAGGTTTTCAATGGAATAACATCCGAGTTGGTTAATATGATATTATCGAAAATTTGAATTTCTAAGCAATAGCATCATTTTCCATTTAGAAGATGAAAGAACAAACTTATTTAGTTAATTTGGCAACAAACCTTAGTAGCCCTTATGTCACAACTATATGATAAGCATATAAAAACAAAATAAATTAATGCTTCAAGATTCATTCCATGGAGTTATATATTTTCATTATTCCAATTCTGTGGTAAATTTATTTTTTATAATGGTCTGGATTATTAGTTGAAAGATATAAATAAAAAAGTTGAAAAATAAAAGTAAAAGAAGTAATAAGCAACCACTTGCACCACTGCACTTGCGTTCCTGATTCCTATACTGAACCAAAATGTATGGGTTGATTTTTCCTGAAAACCCAATTATATAAATTCTTATTCGTTTATTCATCTAAAATTCCTCTACCCATTTTTTATTTCCCCTTCTTTTGTTATTTTTGATCTTTATTTGTTTGAACGATATTTGAATGAAAAAATGCAAAAACATGCGAGAATATAAAGAGGGAGAAAAAGAGTCTTGTTTGAAAGAATGGCCCACAAGTAAAACCTCATTATAACGCACTAAGAATTTTCTGAAGAGGCTGCCACATTGCATTAGAACATGTAAAAGTTGGTTCAATGCAATTGCTCTATATATTTAAGCTTATAAAATTAGAGGAATATTCTAAGAAAGTAGACAGATAAATTCTTCATTTCTAAGTCAAACATATACAAGTAGTGTTTTCCATGACCGGACCAGACATCGCAAACCGTTACCTTAGGTGGTCCGAAATGAAGTTGAGCCGATAACAGGCTGAACCGTTGGTTGAAGCCAAAACCAAAGGTTGAACCCTTGCAATTAAAAAATAGGATTGTTGTTATTTGTGAAAAAATAAAAATTCTCATTCCATTTCACATTGTCTCACAGTACAAAAAATGTCAAAGCTCTAAACCCTTAATATTTATCGTCACTGCAACCAACCACCCTTGTTGTCGCAACCAGCATACCGCCATCAGCTTAAACAACGCAACCTCCAACTTCTGGTGTCGCAAACCGCAATTTTATAACCAGATCGGGTATCCACTTCTAATTTTCATTAAATTTCTGAATTAATTCACTTAGAACCGATAGGAATGATACCATAAGGATTAACAGTAGGATGAGAACCATATTAGTGCTTCCTTATATATGCTATGTTCACCATGCTACTCATTCCCAAAATTTGGTCGATTGGAAAAATTCGTTTTGGCACTATTATGTAAAATCCAAATATTTTCATTAAATTCAATTATGGATCCTTACATTATGGTTAATACAACTTACTTTTGTTGATGAAAATGTTTATTTCTTGAAAAAAAATTCTCCAGATATTTCTCTTCCATCGTGGAATTCTTTTGCTAGTTCATACATTCTGAAACTTTCGTAATGATAATGTTCATACAAGTATCCAAGGGATATACATGATTTTAGCTTCTTTTAGTTTCTCCCATAAATAATAGTGGTATTCAAATGGTATCAAAATTATGTATATAAATAAAACTGCTTGCACATTTTTACACCTACATTGTTATTCATAATTAATATTATGTGTTGATTACTTTTACCAACAATGTAGCTATTGAAATATTCATTACCTATCAATATCAAGTGGTATCCAGCCCTGTGACTAGGCCATTTTTGGGCGCATCAGGTCGGTCGAACTGAGAAATCACCTAGCAGGAATCCATGCCGACAAATGCCAAATTCATATTCCAATCAAAATCGAGGAACAAAAGATAGAAGTAGCCAAAAACATCCAAACAAAGGTTCGTAACCGTCCAACCTATGAGCGCACATATATGGTCATGAGGCGAATGGTCATCTAGTGAAGCTTTCAGGGATCGATACCGATCCCTGATAATGGATTGGCATCGATCCTTGATCATGGATCGGTACCGATCCCTGAAAGCTTCACAAGATGGCCATTTGCCTCATGCACTACTGAACTGAGGTGTTTGCGATCGAGATCGTGTTGTGTAGGATGACTCGCGAGTCTATATCAACCATCACGACCAACAAATAAGTCAAGCACTATCGCTCTATCCCCAACCAAAGAAGTTCGCTCAAGTTCCAACCTTTAGCAATGTAAAAAAAGCAACAAAGATGAAGGCACCAGAAAGACGAGCATCCACATGAGTTAAATGGAGATCTAGAAGGCAAATTCATTGATCAGCATGGATCGATATCGATCCCTGATTATTCATGACGTGGCCGCGATCTTTTCAGTTAGCCTTTCCTAGATTTCGGAAACATTCGATGGAACATGGGTAAGTGCTTTCCGGCGACCTATAGCTATAAATAGAGGAGGAGGAGCATTGTTTGATGGATCTTTTTTAGCTATCAAAAAATTGTTGTATTCTTCTTGTAATTCCATAGATCATCACTAATCCCTATGTAAAAACTCATCAAAGACTTCAACAAAGTTTAAGTGGACGTAGGCCTTTGATTAGCCGAACCACTATAATTGTTGTGCGTTGTTGTTTTTTTCATTTTCAAGTTATTTTATTCATTTTATTCTCTGCTATTAATCTTTGGTTGTTTGTGTTAACTTTTGACGTAAACATTTTGGTGATTTCAATGAAAGCATATCGCTCTCAGGCTATTAAGATCTATTTTCTACTTTTGGGTTGTCTAAATCTACGAGGTAGATCCATCAGTTTTGTTGCTATAATCCATGACTATTCAGATTTTCGTAGAATCTATCACATGATCGGTTGAAGTTATGGCCCCACGAATGGGGAAATCCAGTGCCTCCCGACTTGTTGCTAGGTTGAAAACGTCGGTTCCTAACATGTTGAAGATGTTGCTCAACCCATATTTGCTAAAATTCAGAATCCCTCGGACATGATAACGCAAGTTGGGATAGATTGTATGATGAAGCAGATGAATGGCATGGTGCAAGAGAGCCATGTTGAATTGAGGAGGAAAATGAAGAAGGGTCTCGACTTACAAAATCAGTTAACTCATAGTTGTAGGAGTAGGAGATATTTATCGCCTTTTGACTTGGAGGATAGTTTTTCTTCATCTGCTAAAAAACATCAAGATTGAAAAAAAATTAAAAGAAAGGAGACAAGTACTTCAAAGGAGAAATTGGATGCAGTTTGAAGTGGAGGTTTAAGTATCGGTGCCAAACCGCAAGTAGGGATCGGTACCGAACCCTATGTCCTCGGGTTGGTCAGTGAACATGTTAATGTCTTGAAAGATGATGTTGGTGGTAATGTTGGTCATATTGCTGATGACTAGAAGCTGGAGTTTAGGCGGCTGCTATTGATTCGCCATGAAGAAACTGAAATAGCAAGACTGCTGGACGAATGGTTCCTCTTAATTCAGGAGAATCCAAGTATCATGGAACTAACCGAGATCGTTAGTCGGGCCAAACAGTCGAGGCGGCCAATGATTACTACGGTCCAGCGGATACCATGGAGCCAGAGTCTTTGGCAGAAATGGTGAAGAAACTAGTGAGTGAGGTCTGTACAGAAGTAACGATGAATGGGGCTCTTCCTCTAGTAGGAACCCGTTCACCGAAGAGATACTTCATAAGGAATACCCCGGGAGGTTCGCAATGCCAACGATGCCATCCTATAACGGGACGACGGACCCGAGGTAGTATTTGTTGAAAGTTGAATGGCATATGGACATGGCAAAGGCGATGGATGCCGTGAGATGTAGATGTTTTCTAATTTTTCTTGAAGGTGTAGTGATGATGTCGTTCACTTGGCTTCTACAAGGTCCATATCTTCTTTTTATTAGCTGGAAAGGAACTCTATTGAGCAATTTGGTTTTCACACAACACATCTAAAAGATGTGATATCATTATCAAACCTTTTCCAATTAGCGAGAGAATCGTTCAAGGATTTTTTGAGCAGGTTCAATACGGCGATGACGGAAGTGAGCAATGCATAGGTGGACATTGTATTAATGGCTTTAATCAAGGGGTTACATTCTGATATATACTTCGGATGGTTTTTAAAGATGAAACCCCCAACGATGGATGTTTTCTATAGGAAGGCGACTCAGTTCTTGCTCTTGGAAGAGGCAAGTTCGACCGTCGAAAAGACCAATGGTGACCGATCGGCTGAAGTTATTCAAAATAATGTAGCTGTGAAGCAATCCAGTGAAAGTTCTGGAAATGTAGTTGTGAATGTAGGGAATAAATGTAGCAACCTGAAGAAAAACAATCGGTGTGATGGTGGAAGGAAGCCTGATTTCAAGAAATGCCCAAAATATGAAAGTTATACACCATTGAACAATTCAGTTGAGAATATATACCTTGCAATATGGGGTACTGAACAGTATAAGAAGCCGGCTCCCAAGGAGTTAACTGAGATATAAAAGAGGTATGGAAAGTTTTGCCTCTTCCACGAGACTCACGGTCATAATATAAATGAATGTAGACACTTATAAGACGTGATTCAGGATCTAATTTGAAAGAAAAAGCTTCAGCGGTATGTGAAAGCCCTGTAGGATGGCAGGCAAGAGAATGCTCAACCCTAGGGGCAACTACTCCAAAGGGGTCAAGCTGGGCCTAGTGATGATAAGCCTATGCAGCTTGGAAAAAAATTGGTTATTAACACGATCTCTAGCGGACCTCATTCAGCTCTGAAGAGCTGAAATGAGATGGAGAGGTATGCATGTTCTTTGAAGTAAGCTGTGCATGAAATTTTCTTCGCTGTTGAAGACGGAGCTCCAGCAAAGCAGCTCAAGACAATGACTAATGATACTGTGTTTAAAAACAAGGACACTGAAGAGGTCGAAGTACCTTCGCTAGATCCCTTGGTGATATCGGCTACAATTGGACCAGCGATTGTGAGGAAGGTGTTGGTTGATTGTGGTAGTTCGGTGAATATTTTTTTAAAAAAAGCTTATGATCAGATGCTGATGGATGGCCAGGGTCTGAAGCCATGCAAATATCGAATTTAGGGATTTAACAGAGTGGCAACTGAACCTGTGGGCTATGTAGATTTACCGATGGTTCTTGGTAAAGGTGACCATAAGGGAGTGTGGTTTGTGACCTTCGTGGTAATGGATATTTTTTCTGCTTATAACGCTTTCTTTGGCCGATTGGCCCTAGCTAGCTTTCAGGTGGCCCTTGCCCCGTGGTGCTTGATAATGAAATTTCCTACAAAGAACGAGGTAGGCGTCATTCAAGGAGACCAGAGTATCAGACATGGATGTTATGTCGTGGAGTTGAAGGAAGCAAAGCGACATGAGAATGAAAATGATGTAGAGAAAACTCTCTACGTTAAGACGTTTGACGTATAGCAACCACCATCGAACCTTTGGCTCGGTCGACATAACAGATTCCACAAGGCTATGGATCCGAGGAAAGAGCCAGAGGATGCAAGGGTGGCTCCTATCGAGTAAATGATCTGCATCTCAGTCAGTTAGGATGATCCTACACAGGTCCTGAAAATCCGCTCTCGGCTTGGCATAAGGATAGGAAGGAATTGACAGGTTTTCTAAGGGAAAACCTAGATGTGTTTTCCTAGACGCATTCTGACAAGTGTGGAATATTGTCGGAGATAGCATGCCATGCGTTAAATGTGAACCCCACGTGTTTCCCAATGAAATAGAAGTGGCATAGTTTGGGCCCGGAGCGATCTGCTGTGCTAAAAGAAAAAGTGGATAACCTAAAAGACAATAGCTTCATCCACAACGCTTTATACCCGGAGTGGGTATCCAATCCGGTCTTGGTTAGAAAATCCAACGGGAAATGGATGACGTGAATTGATTATTTATACTTGAATAAAGCTTGCGCAAAGGATAGTTTTCCATTATCGAAAATTGATGTGACGACCGCCCATGACCCCTGCACCGAATCTAAAGAAAATACGCTGTAAAGTGTGCCAGGCGACCATGGACGATTGTCAAGGTAAAATAAAACAACAAGATCTATCGTGTTACTCACAGCGCATGGACAAAATACAATAGAACATATATATATAGTGAAGCTTCACAGAATAGAATCTCATCAATAAAACTTCATAATAGTTGAATACAAACATCTGAACAGTCAATACAACAAGCCTCACTACATCACTCAGAGAATACAAAATAGCGGAACATCCAGTACATATAGTAAGAAGATAATATGCAACCCTCCAGCTCGTCTTCGATATCAGCATCGTGAGAAGAGAACAACACCTGTCACCTGCTACCTAGTCTGCCCGTCCCAAAATGGACGAACAGCCCAAGGCAATAAGAATTAAAACATAAAGCCTTGAGTCAGACAACAGTCTTAGTGAGCAGTAAATTAACTAACAACATACCAAAAGAGCATAAAGGAAAAGGAATAGGAATACAACCCTCCCACTCCAACCTCTTTCTACAGTGATAGCCCCCAGACACACACTAAGTAGAAGCAAACATAGCAGAACATACAATTTAAAGTAAAGTAATTATCACTCGAGTCAAGGGCGATGTTTTCCAAGTACAAACCCCCAAGGCCTAAACCAAGATCAGATTAGCACCTAGAAAATACCGCTCTTGAGATCGAATGACGATACAACCAAACATCCATGACTCTGGCTATCACTGTTATCATTGCTTCGATATCACCGTTAATTGAATGACCGGCACATTCTTTCAGCCGTCCGTCAAGGACTAATTGAAAACCCGGTTCTAGACATAACTCCCGCACGTCATCGTGACCCGTGCCTAGGACTATCGAATCTGCCCAGAGTACTTGACTACCCAATCAGTAGCCTTCAGGGACTATCGAATCTGCCCAACATACTCTTGCTTTGAGCATGCTAGAACCTTCAACAACGATGAGATCTCAGCTTTCTAGTCGTCCTCCTCGACAACTATTTCCATACTAGCTCAAGCGCCTCTCGAGCATCCATTATCCTCAACCCGCTTGGAATGATCCCGTCTGGATTAGACCAAGACTATCTCATATCATACTTCGCTTCATCACATCCTCGCAAAGTCTCATCTCAACATCATCATCAAACTTATGCATAAGAGCTTCATCATTCGCTACAAATGCCACAAGCAGCTTTTCCCATTCAAGAGCCTTTCCCTTAGCTTTTGAATCATCCTCGATCTAAATCAAATCATCAATCATCTAATTCATAGCAATCAACCAAATCAAACATTAATCCAAGCAATCAAGCATTCGAATATGATCTAAGTAGACAATTATCATAATAATGGCAATTTCGTAATTAAAGAGTTGAAAGTCTAATAAGCATGAAAACATGAACAATATCTCTATAATCTCGATGAATGAACTTGCATAGGTTAACATGTAGTAAAATGGTTACCAAATCATCATGAACAATGGATCTATATGGATCTACGCTTAGGATGAAGAAAATGTATGGAAATCACTATATTAACACCAAATCGAGCCAACAATCCGATATACTCCTTTGGATCCGTGTGAGAGATAATCACCACTCACCAAATCACCTAAACAACCTCAAATCAACACACTTCAGATCTGGACAGCGAAGGATCAAGCTTGATCTATCACGAATCCGCTTCAAACGAAGAAATCTCACTTCAAAGGATGAAGATCTTCAATCCAAGCTCTTGAATCTTCAATTTGATCTTCAACTTGGATGGATAGAATCACTAGATTAGAGTGGAGAAAAGAAGTGAAGAAGTGTAGAAGTCGAGGTCTCAAAATGGCAGCACTTCGTCGCTTCGAAATCCGGATCCCAAAAATGAAGCCAACCCCCCTCTATTTATAGGCGAAATCTCCCTAAGTCGTAACTCGGAATTAGGTCGTCTCCGACCTACGACCTAAGACCCCCACCGACCTAAGTCTCTACGACTTAACACCCAGGCGCTTCAACGACCTATCAAAGCCCTTCGCCTTACGACCTAACGAGGTTACGACCAATGACTTAGCGACTTAAAAATAGGTGCGACCTATCAGTGCCACTACCTAACTGCTTAGCATGCCGACCTACGACTTAACAAACCCCAAGTCCCTCCGACTTATACTTTCCGACCTAACAGAGCCTCCGACTTAACCGGGTAACCGACCTAACAGCTCAACAGATTCACGCCTTAACTATTTAACCACTCTACGACTTAACTCTTAAGCCAACACGCGACCTAAGACTTAGCCAACAACTCCGACCTAACAGACTACGACTTAAAGTCCACACGACCTAATACTTAACCCCTTAGGTCGTCTAACGACCTAACTACTAAGTCGTTAGCTAGCTTATCTCCTAGGTCGGTCAACTTGCTAAATCTCTTAAGTCGCTATCCTACCTAAGTCGTTAACTCTTAGGTCGGTCGGTCCCATAGGTCGCTCACTCTATTAGGTCGGTCACTAAACCTAGGCCATCCTAACTTAACTTCCTTAACTCGGTTAATCTCCTAAGTCGTCTACGACTTAAGACTCAAGGAAAATTCTGCCAAAATCTGAAACGACTTAACAGCAATGCAACCAAAGGTCAACTATTTTACGATGTTTCGATCCGTGAAAATACGGGTTGTTACATTCTCTCCCCCTTAGGAATTTCACCCCCGAAATTCCAAACAAACAAGGTAATCAAAGACTATTCTGTACGCCTACTAACCATAACAATCAACAAACCATGCATCCAATTCTAGCTTAGCGTACAGAATTCTAACACTAGAACAAGTCACAATATCGTGAGATGACACGACACCTTAGGGCCATACCTTGAAGAGTTCAGGATGAGCTGCCTTCATCCTCTCTTCCACCTCCCACGTACTGTCGTTATTATCATCACTCCATTGTATCTTGAGCAACTTAACTACCTTCCTCCTAAGCTGTTTCGTGTTGGTTTCAACAACACAAAGCGGCTTACGAGGTCTCTCATCGACTGGATCAACTTCGAAATCTTCATAGCTATCAGCAGAAACCACAGTATTCGAGTCGTGCACATACTTCCGTAGATATGATACATGAAAAACATTGTGCACACTCGACATCTTCTCAGGTAACTCCAATCTATAGGCGAGCTTTCCAATTCGCTCGATGATCGGGAATGGTCCAACAAATCTCGGAGTCAACTTTCCTTTCTTCCTGAATCGAATAACATTCTTCAGTGGAGAAATCTTCACAAAAACCATATCACCTACGTCGAATTCCAAATCCTTACGACGCTTATCAGTATAACTTTTCTGACGATCTTGGGCTACCTTCATTCGTTGCCGAATGATCTCTATACAATCTGAAGTCTGTCGAATCATCTCTGGCCCAAGCATCAGCTTTTCTCCAGTTTCTATCCAACACGTCGGTGAGTTACACGGTCTTCCATACAATGCCTCATACGGTGCTATACCAATGCTTGACTGGTAACTGTTGTTGTATGAAAATTCCACCAAATGAAGGTGATCTTCCCATGATCCTCCGAAATCCAAAACACAAGCTCTGAGGAGATCTTCCAAAACTCGGTTGACTCTCTCGGTCTGACCATCTGTTTGAGGGTGATAAGCTGTACTCAAACACAACTCGGTTCCCAAAACTTCCTGGAAGATCTTCCAAAATCCACTAGTGAACAATGGGTCTCGATCGCTCACTATACTCTTCGGAATACCATGGAATCGAACTATCCACTTAACATACAACTCAGCCAACTTTGATGCAGTCCTAGTCGATCGAACAGGAATGAATCTAGCACTCTTAGTCAAACGATCTACGATGACCCAAATCCCTTCATTTCCCGTTCTGGTTCTAGGCAATCCATCGATACAATCCATCGACACTTGCTCCCATTTCCATGTAGGAACTTCTAATGGCTGAAGCAATCCACTAGGCTTCTTTTGTTCGGCTTTTACCAACTGGCAGTTCATACATTTGGAAATAAAATTTCCAACATCCTTCTTCATACCTTCCCAGTAGTAGGTTCTCTTCATATCCCGATACATCTTATTTCCTCCTGGATGAATTGTCAACTTCGAGTGATGACCTTCCTTCAGAACTTCACTCCTCAATTCATCTATATCGGGAAAAACTAGTCGTCCTTGCTTCCGAAGCCAACCCTCTCGATCGACCTCGAATCCTTTATCCTTTTCTGGATCCAATCCAGATTCCAAATCACGGATAATCTTGACAAGCTTATCGTCTCGCTTTTGGCTCTCGCCAATCCTTTCCACAAGAGAAGGTCTTATTGATAAGTTTGCCAACATCTCAGGTTCCAATTCGCATCTAGGCCTGAAGTCAAATCCAGCTAAATACTCGAGATTCTTCCATTCTGAAAACATGGCTCCCAATCCTGCATGTCTTCGACTTAACGCATCTGCCACTGCGTTACCTTTTCCCGGAGTATAAGCTATATCAAAATCATATGATGCCAAAAACTCTAGCCAACGTTGCTGCCGAAGATTAAAATCCTTTTGGGAGAAAAGATACTTCAACGACTTATGATCCGTAAACAGCTCGAATCGAACTCCCAATAGATAATGTCTCTACATCTTCAGAGCAAAAACAATCGCCGCTAACTCCAAATCATGAGTCGGGTAATTCCTTTCATGCAGCTTCAGTTGTCGACTGGCATACGCAACAACTTTCTCCTTCTGCATCAGCACTGCTCCAAGTCCAGTACTACATGCGTCGGTGTAAACCACCATCTCATCATTCCCACTTGGAATAGTCAAAACAGGAGCACTTGTCAATCGCTCTTTCAGGATTCCAAAAGCTTGCTCACACTTATCATCCCATCTGAACACTAGGTTCTTCTTTGTCAATCCTGTTAACGGTGCAGCCACCTTAGAGAAGTCTTTGATAAACCGTCGATAATATCCTGCTAATCCAAGAAAACTTCTCACATCAGATGCATTCTTAGGTCTAACCCAATCCTGGATTGCTGCCACCTTAGCGGAATCAACCGCTATTCCACTTCTAGAAATCACATGGCCTAAGAACCTCACTTCACTCTTACAGAAGTGACAGTTCGAAAACTTAGCCTTCAGCTGATGTTTCCGTAAGATTTCCAAAACAATACGCAGGTGCATCTTGTGCTCTTCTTCGGTTCTGGAATAAATCAGAATATCGTCCACGAACACAAGTACGAACTTGTTCAACTGATCTCTGAACACTCTATTCATAAGATCCACAAAATAAGCTGGCGCGTTAGTCAATCCAAACGGCATTACCAGCCACTCAAAGAAACCGGATGGTGTCCTGAAAGCTGTCTTCGGCACACTATCCTTAGCAACTCTCAACTGGTGAAATCCCGTTGCCAAATCCATCTGAGAAAACACCTTAGCTTCGTGAAGCTGATCAAAAAAGTCATCTATTCTCGGCAATGGATACTTGTTCTTCTTAGTCACCTTATTCAGCTCACGATAATCCACACACAATCTCAACGTCCCATCTACCTTGGTTACAAACACAACTGGTGCACCCCATTCGGACACACTACGCCGAATGAATCCTTTCTGCAAAAGATCATCAACTTGCACCCTCAACTCTTGCTGTTCCCTAGGCACCATCCGCCTAAGAGGCATCACAACAGGTCTATCTCCTTCAACTAGATCTATACGAAACTCGATCTCTCTATGCGGCGGCAACCCTTTGACTTCGTCAAAGACATCCTCGAATCCATTAGCGATCGGCACTGATGACAGTCCATCCCGTGGAACAACCAGCGAATACATGAAGCTCATGAAGACGCCTTCTTCATGCTTACATCGTATCACAATCTTTCGCCCCTCCACATTCTCGATTGTCACTTCCAACCTCTCGCAATCAACCTTTGCCGCATACTTCCTAAGCCAGTCCATACCCAAAATAATTCCGAACCCCGCAAAGTTCAGAACAAAGCAATCACAAACAAAAGAGAAATCATGACTCGATACAACTAGACCACGGCATAACATACACAAACAGGACGAACCCCCAACTGGATTAGTCACAACCAATGGCCTATCAACAATATCCGGTTCCAAACCTAACCGGCCTACAAGTTCGCTGCAAACAAATGAATGCGACGCTCCAGTATCAAACAGAACTCTAACTGGAACACCACATAGGAAAAGAGTACCTTGAACCACCACACTCTTTCCCTTCTCTTCAGCGGTAGGAGCCTTCGAAGACGACGGAACAGCTCCCAAAGCATAAGCTTGCACAATCTGCTTGTCTCTCCTCGGTTCTGGACAATTCTTCCTGAAATGCCCCGGCTTGTCACAGTTGTGACACTTCATCGGTGCCTTCGGATTCTTACAATCCTTCGAGAAATGGCCCTTCTGCTGACAATTGTAGCAAGTCACTTCGCCCTTCGGCTTCTTCTGGCCATCCTTACCCTTCTGCTGCTGCTGCTTCCTCTTCTTGTTTCCACCCTGCTGGGGTTTAGACTCTTCCCTGGTCACAGCAACAACAGATCCTTCCTTAGGAAATAGACTCTCATGCCTGAGAGCTTTCTCCACAAGCTTCTCAAATGAATCGTCCAAATGATCCACCAACTGCCTCCCAAGATAACTGTCCAATCCTGTCACAAACTTCTCATTCTTCTGATACGCAGATTCGATATATGACTGGGCATACTTGGACAAAGCTTCAAACTCAGAAACATACTCAAGAACTGGTCTTCCACCTTGCTTGAGCTCCACGAACTTCTTGAACAGAACAGACTTCTGAGCTGTAGAAATGAACTTAGCTTCAAATCTGACTTGGAATTGCTCCCAAGTAATCTCTTCCTCCGGAGTATTGATGGTAATAGAGTTCCACCAATCAGAAGCTCTCCCTTGAAGCTGTCTCGATGCCAACTTCCTCTTAGTCGCATCCTCAATTCCCAAATCACCAAAGATCCTTCTACAAGCATCTATCCATCTCTGGACCTCAATAGTTGATTCTGTTCCCAAGAAAACCTTCCCTCCAAGAGCAGTATAATCTTTGCACAACTTAGCAAAATCCACTGGTTTTGGAGTTTGGACTTGAACTCCAACATCAACTACTGCCCCCAGAACTAGTATCCTTCTCATGATCGAAGTCATCATAGCTTCGAACATAGCTTCATAATCCGCAGCTCCCTCAGTAGCACGGCGTTCCCTAGCAGCTGGTCTCCCTCTTCGACTCATTCTCAATATCTATAAAAAGGAATGATTAGAACATCTTAGAGAAACAACTGCCTAAAGGACTCAAACTCTAGTAAGCTACTATATTATATATAGTAATCATCCATCAAAATACAATTACGTCTCTCATACGTAGTTACGTCAGCAAGCGTTGGGTAAAATCGATTAACCAAAGCTCTGATACCAAATGTGACGACCGCCCATGACCCCTGCACCGAATCTAAGGAAAATGCGCTGTAAAGTGTGCCAGGCGACCATGGACGATTGTCAAGGTAAAATAAAACAACAAGATCTATCGTATTACTCACAGCGCATGGACAAAATACAATAGAACATATATATATATAGTGAAGCTTCACAGAATAGAATCTCATCAATAAAACTTCATAATAGTTGAATACAAACATCTGAATAGTCAATACAACAAGCCTCACTACATCACTCAGAGAATACAAAATAGCGGAACATCCAGTACATATAGTAAGAAGTTAATATGCAACACTCCAGCTCGTCTTCGATATCAGCATCGTGAGAAGAGAACAGCACCTATCACCTGCTACCTAGTCTGCCCGTCCCAAAATGGACGAACAGCCCAAGGCAATAAGAATTAAAACATAAAGCCTTGAGTCAGACAACAGTCTTAGTGAGCAGTAAATTAACTAACAACATACCAAAAGAGCATAAAGGAAAAGGAATAGGAATACAACCCTCCCACTCCAACCTCTTTCTACAGTGATAGCCCCCAGACACACACTAAGTAGAAGCAAACATAGCAGAACATACAATTTAAATTAAAGTAATTATCACTCGAGTCAAGGGCGATGTTTTCCAAGTACAAACCCCCAAGGCCTAAACCAAGATTAGATAAGCACCCAGAAAATACCGCTCTTGAGATCGAATGATGATACAACCAAACATCCATGACTCTGGCTATCACTGTTATCATTGCTTCGATATCACCGTTAATTGAATGACCGGCACATTCTTTCAACCGTCCGTCAAGGGCTAATGGAAACCCCAGTTCTAGACATAACTCCCGCATGTCATCGTGACCCGTGCCTAGGACTATCGAATCTGCCCAGAGTACTTGACTACCCAATCAGTAGCCTTCAGGGACTATCGAATCTGCCCAACATACTCTTGCTTTGAGCATGCTAGAACCTTCAACAACGATGAGATCTCAGCCTTCTAGTCGTCCTCCTTGACAACTATTTCCATACTAGCTCAAGCGCCTCTCGAGCATCCATTATCCTCAACCCGCTTGGAATGATCCCGTCTGGATTAGACCAAGACTATCTCATATCATACTTTGCTTCATCACATCCTCGCAAAGTCTCATCTCAACATCATCATCAAACTTATGCATAAGAGCTTCATCATCCGCTACAAATGCCACAAGTAGCTTTTCCCATTCAAGAGCATTTCCCTTAGCATTTGAATCATCCTCAATCTAAATCAAATCATCAATCATCTAATTCATAGCAATCAACCAAATCAAACATTAATCCAAGCAATCATGCATTCGAATATGATCTAAGTAGACAATTATCACAATAATGGCAATTTCGTAATTAAAGAGTTGAAAGTCTAATAAGCATGAAAACATGAACAATATCTCTATAATCTCGATGAATGAACTTGCATAGGTTAACATGTAGTAAAATGGTTACCAAATCATCATGAACAATGGATCTATATGGATCTACACTTAGGATGAAGAAAATGTATGGAAATCACTATTAACACCAAATCGAGCCAACAATCCGATATACTCCTTTGGATCCGTGTGAGAGATAATCACCACTCACCAAATCACCTAAACAACCTCAAATCAACACGCTTCAGATCTGGACAGCGAAGGATCAAGCTTGATCTATCACGAATCCGCTTCAAATGAAGAAATCTCACTTCAAAGGATGAAGATCTTCAGTCCAAGCTCTTGAATCTTCAATTTGATCTTCAACTTGGATGGATAGAATCACTAGATTAGAGTGGAGAAAAGAAGTGAAGAAGTGTAGAAGTCGAGCTCTCAAAATGGCAGCACTTCGTCGCTTCGAAATCCGGATCCCAAAAATGAAGCCAACCCCCCTCTATTTATAGGCGAAATCTCCCTAAGTCGTAACTCGGAATTAGGTCGTCTCCGACCTACGACCTACGACCTAAGACCCCCACCGACCTAAGTCTCTACGACTTAACACCCAGGCGCTTCAACGACCTATCAAAGCCCTTCGCCTTACGACCTAACGAGGTTACGACCTATGACTTAGCGACTTAACAATAGGTGCGACCTATCAGTGCCACTACCTAACTGCTTAGCATGCCGACCTACGACTTAACAAACCCCAAGTCCCTCCGACATATACTTTCCGACCTAACAGAGCCTCCGACTTAACCGGGTAACCGACCTAACAGCTCAACTGAGTCACGCCTTAACTATTTAACCACTCTACGACTTAACTCTTAAGCCAACACGCGACCTAAGACTTAGCCAACAACTCCGACCTAACAGACTACGACTTAAAGTCCACACGACCTAATACTTAACCCCTTAGGTCGTCTAACGACCTAACTACTAAGTCGTTAGCTAGCTTATCTCCTAGGTCGGTCAACTTGCTAAATCTCTTAAGTCGCTATCCTACCTAAGTCGTTAACTCTTAGGTCGGTCGGTCCCATAGGTCGCTCACTCTACTAGATCGGTCATTCAACCTAGGCCATCCTAACTTAACTTCCTTAACTCGGTTAATCTCCTAAGTCGGCTACGACTTAAGACTCAAGAAAAATTCTACCAAAATCTGAAACGACTTAACAGCAATGCAACCAAAGGTCAACTATTTTACGATTTTTCGATCCGTGAAAATACGGGTCGTTACAATTGAATAACTGGTAGATTCGACCATCAACCACAAATTGCTATCAGTCATGGACACCTACTCTGGTTATAATCAAATTCCAATGCACATCCCAAATTAGGAATATGCCAGTTTCATAACTAAATTGGGACTGTACTGCTACCTTGTTATGCCATTTGGCCTGAAAAATGCCGGAGCCACCTACCAAAGACTGGTGAACCCGATGTTCAAAGACCAGATTGGACGATCAATGGAGGTTTACATGGACGATATGTTAGTGAAGTTGCAGTGATCAAAAAACTATTTAGAGGACTTGTCAGAAATGTCTGGAGTGCTCCAAAAATAAAGAATGGAGCTTAACCTATTAAAATGCTCATTCGGAGTCGCATCAGGGATGTTCTTAGATTTCGTTGTGAACTCGAGAGGAATTAAGGCTAATCCGGAGAAGATTGAAGCCTTAAGGAATGTGGAGGCCCTAAAGACGATTAAAGAGGTTCAGAGTCTAAATAGGAAAGTAGCCGCGCTGAGCCGATTCACCTCTAGCGCTACAGAAAAATGCATACCATTCTTCGATGTCCTCAAAATGGAGAAGAGAAACTTTTCTTGGACACCAGAATGCAAGGATTCCTTCCAAGCATTGCTCGATCACGTGGAAAGGCCGCCTATCTTGTCAAAGCCGTGGGAAGGAGAAGATTTATTCATTTATCTGGCAGCATCTATACATACTTTGAGTGCCACCCTCATACGCAAAAAAAAGAATCCAAAGGCTGATGTATTACATCAGCAAGTGATTAACGGGAGCGAAAGGAACTATCCGAAGTTGGAAAACCTGGCATATTGCTTGTTGATTGCATCGAGGAAACTCCATCCATATTTCCAAGCTTATCCAATTAAGGTGCTGACTGACCAGCCCTTAAGAGAGGTCCTGCAACGACCCGTGACCTCTGGCAGATTGTTAAAGTGGAATACTAAACCGAGTCAGTATGATATATCGTATCATCCTAGGAGGGCGATTCAAAGCCAAGCTTTAGCCGATTTCATCGCCGAGTTCACTACTTGAGATGATGAAAGGGAAGAAGTTGCAGAGCGGAGTGCTTAATGGAAGTTGTAAACGGATGGAGCATCCAACGAATGTTGCTTAGGGGTAGGAGTAGTTTTGGTAACCCCGAGGAACGATCATCTTGCTATGCCTTAAAAATTGAGTTCACCGCAAAGAACAATGAGGCTAAGTATGAAGCGCTAATTACGGGACTCAAGATCGTGAAAGAATTGGGAGTCAGGACCATGCAAATATACAATGACTCTCAATTGGCGTTGTGCTAGGTAAGAAGGTGCAACGACCCGAAGTTTTCGATCCCGAAAATTCTAGATAGTTAGGAAAAGAAGAAAAGAGATAGAAGAAGAAGAAATAGAAACACAGCATTGATTCTCACAAAACGCAGCGGATCAAAATATAATATTAAATAATAGCAGTTATACAAAGGAAAATTTGTATATATTAATTTACATTCGATACATCAGAGTTCACACATACACAATCACTGGACATATACAAATCAACGTATCTCCGATAAACAGAAATATATCACAGCGGAAACACTCCATACGTTCCTGCCACCCAGCTCGTCTCCTGAGCTCCAGAATGTCCTTACTTGAAAATCTGCAATACTCGGTATGATTCGAGCATTACATTAAAGTAACACCCGAGTCAGGCTGGAAACCAGCGTGAGTAAACCCATCTAACATAAAATACTAATGCATAAAACTTATTTAAAACCCAGGGTAACTCGTTCCTTATTACGAGTTCTTAACTTGCCATAGTCAAAATCACATCTTACAATCATACCTAAGCATTACTACTCAGATTAAATGACCAAGTTTACATCATTTATTTCATTCTAGCCTATTTATTCCAAAATCAAATCCATAAAGAAATATTGCAGATTACAAATCGAAGTGGTTTCGGGTATTTACTGATACCCGACCCCGGTCTCTTCGATTCCAATGTTGTTCTTTAACCCAAATTGTTTAACTTTAAATGATACAATTTATATTCAGGATTTTATATTCATAACCATCCATCTCATATAGATAACCCTCAATATCACAGTTCAACCAAAGTATCTAATATCACAAAACAGCGTAAATCACATATCAGAGATATCAACTAATCTACGTGATTCAATATATCTTAATCATCTATAAGCAAGACCAATGAGTCACACCCTTTCTAATTAATTAAATTAAATTAATTACCTCAGTCGTCTTTAATCCTGCTTACTTACATTAATTGATTTCAAACCAATTAATTAATCCTCCTTTAATTATCATCTTTAATTACATTAAGTAATTAGCCTTCAATTAATTAACCTTCAACCATCCACATTTATTAATCTTTAATTACTCTTATAAATTAATTAATAATAATTTATTACATTGATCCTTAATTAATTACTCTAATTAATTATTCTATAATCACTTACACTGATTAATTATTCTTTAATTAATCACATTCATTAATTAACAAATCCTTTAATTAATTTCATTTATTAATCAATCCTTTAATTACTTACCTTAAGTAATTATAATTTAAGTAATTATCATTTAAGTAATTGATCTTTAACTACTTAATTGATTAATCATTAATTATGAATTAATTAATCTCTAATTATAAACTCAATTTCTTCATTAATTAATCTCTAATTATAAATTAATTAATCTCTAATTAATTAAATATAACCCTTAATTATTAATTAATTAGACCTTAATCACTAATTAACTAAACTAATTAATCATTCTTAATTTTTTAATTAATCATTAATCATCAAAACCTTAATTAATTTTAAGATAAATCTTTATCTTTTAATTAAACACTTAAATACATTTGTAAATTAGGTTTAAAATAACTTTCAAACTAGATTCATTTTTTTTATAAAAAAAACTTGCTTAAAATATACAAAGGCCCTTCGGCCCAAAGCTCCACAAACCCAAAACTAAACACCCAAACCTAATTAATTACACAACACAACGCAACGGCCCAAGCCCAACAAATACCACAACCCGATATCATCACTCCTTGTGACGACCCGGAATTTTTGTATATTTGAAAATTGGGATATTTAATTAATTTTAAATATTCAGAGATTAATTATTAACTTAAATTTCAAATATCGCTGTTTTTGGGTAATTTAATTATTAAATTAATTTTTTTGGAGTTGGATAAAATAGTAAATCTGGTATTCTAAGCTAATTAAAAATATTTTGAAAGCTCGTAAAATTCATATTAATAATACTGAAGGTGATAGAACTTTTAAAATTGAGTTTAAAGGTGTTTTGTTCAGATTTAAAAATATATTGTTTAAATTGAATTTAAAAATAGCGTTCCGGGGCACAGTCTTGGAATTCGACGGAACCAGTTC
The DNA here is from genome assembly GCA_030737815.1 of Allium fistulosum. Classification (NCBI taxonomy): domain Eukaryota; kingdom Viridiplantae; phylum Streptophyta; class Magnoliopsida; order Asparagales; family Amaryllidaceae; genus Allium; species Allium fistulosum. Next base: position 167,432,662 of record CM060904.1, on the reverse strand, counting down.
CATTGGATCCGTAATATCGTATTATTATCGAATTTCAAATTTCGTAGCTTTCGGAGTCATTGGGTGATCGTACGAGATAAAAACGTCTAGACAATAATTAATCGATTTAAATTGATATATATATATATATATATATATATATATATATATATCTGATCAAAATCAAATCACAGCCAACCTATGTTTTCTTTAGCCAACCTACCTCTGTTAGAAGCCGACCTATCCCTCTCTGTTAAATCGCGTGGATCTTCCCTCTTTTCTAGATAAAAATCATATCTTCTTGCTCAATTCAATCAGACCAGACGAAAATAAATAATGGTCGAATTCATTCGTTTAAAAGAAAAATGGGGCCGCTCTCCTCTGTTAAAATCGCGCACCCACTTTCTTAATCCTTTTTAAAATCAAATTGTTTTAAAAAAAATATATAAGGAAATCGAAATCATCTCGAACTGGAAGAAAGAAGCTCGCGATCTAATCGCGTGTTCGCGGAAGTGGGGATGGGGCGGTTGTGATGTACGCATGCGAGGAGTCGAAGGCGATCGACTAGGGCTTCTCGTTCGTGGGCAGTAGATTGCAGGGCGCTAGGGCAAGGGAAGTGTAGTCGCAATCAAATCTGGTTCGAACGGCGAGAGTAGTTTGAGAGCGTTGGGGTCGCGAGTTTCGAAAACGAGGAAGGTCGAGGCGCTCGTTCGATCAAGGCAAGGCGACTTAGAAGGGAGGCAGGCTCGCGATGGTTTGGGGACTCGAGTGTTTACTCGATGCCGTGCCGATGGCCTGCAATGAGGTATATTTTCAGATTTATCTTTATCGATTTAAATGATTATATAAATAAGTATGTATATACAATAAGGAAGAAAAAGAGAAGGATGTTTTACTGGCAGTTAGATAGGATTGTAACAGGAAGAAATATATAAGGTTGGAAAGAAGAAAGAAAAAAAAACTTATATAGTATATTTTTATGTAGTTCGGGAAATAAAATAAAATATACCCATATACATTTTTTTGAGTCTGCTAGCCTATTTTAAAACAATGTATTCTAGAGATAAATTTTGTCTAATACACTTATTAAATTATTTTGGTCGCTAAAAATATTTTATTAAAAGAAAAGCAGTTTGGAATTTAATTATTTCATTAAATTTAAATCTTTAGTTAAATTAAACTAAATTATAAATCGGAAATTAATTGTTCGATTAATTTAAAATATTAATAAGTTATATAATATTTATACAAGGTCAAAAATCCGAAATGGACAAGTCGAGATGGGATCAGATGGCATATTAAAAATCAAAGGTGAGTTAATCTCACTCATCTGGTTGCTATTTAAATGTAAATAGTTAAATTTAAATATTTAGTAAATGATTGGATTGATTTGATATAATAGTATATATAGTAGTATATATATCAATATATATATATATATTGGAATATGTATATATTGGAGTTGATATTCCCGCATTTTATAGCGGATGAGACCCTATGCGCCGCATAATAGCGGATGATAATATTTGAACCTATATACCGCGATATTCCACCTCCAAGTGGAATTGGTATTGTGCTAACGTCTGTTGATGCAGGAAAACAGGTTCTAGGGATCCAACTGGATTCCTCAAAATCATTTAGATTATTTAATATTCTGTGTTATGAATATTGATATCCTATGATGATTTTATTGGTAAATTGAAATATTGGAAGATATAGTTGGATTGAATATCTAAGTATAATGAGTTATTAAATTCTATAGAATTGGATTTTTGAAAAGAAATAAAAGAGTAAATTTTAAGTTAATTCAAGTGAATTGGAATAAATTTAATAATGAATTGAAGAGAAAATAAAAATAAAAGCAATTTAGAATTTTAACAAATATGGAATAAGGGAATTTTGAATTAACAAGGGAAATATAAACTTTAAAACTAAAGTGATCTTATTTTAAAGAATAAAAGAATTTATTTTAAATGCAAGGATTAAATTTAATTAAAGGATAAATAAGGAGTTTTGGAAATTTGAAAGTGGTATTTTCAGTTAAAAGGGGTTTTAACTCATAATGGAGAATTAAATCTAAAAGCTAATATATTTTGAAATAAATGAAGTAAGTAAAGAAAATTATTTCAAGTGAAGTGAGTTGGGAATCAATTGTAAATTGATTTAAGTATTTGGAATTGAAATTTTGAAGAGAAGTGAGATTTTGGAATTTATAAACTGGGTTTATAAAGTAAAATAAAATATCAATGGATATTTGAAATTATAAATTCAAGGAGGGAATTTATAAAAGGATATGGATTGGTTTAAAAATAAATGTTGATTTATTTTTAAAAGATGGGGAAGAGAAGTGTATTTCTCTAGATAACCAAGTACGTTTTCAAAAGCAAATTTAAAGTATAAATTAAAGGTTTAATGTAGTTTTAAAAAGCATGTTTTAGAAAATTGATTATTTCTAAATGTTAATTTCCAAAGTAAGTATTTTCAAAAATCTATTATTGTATTAATTATATAAAAGTGATTTGGTATTATGTGTTAAAAAGAGAAAAATTTAGTTTATATTTTATATAAGTGATTTTATTTAAAATATCCTTAAAGTATATATTTTATTTAAGTATTAGAGTAGTTTAATTTCAATGTTATAAAATATATTTATAATAAAGTGCTTTTGAATTATTTTTAAATCTAAAGTATCTTGTACTTGGTGTTTCAAAGAAAATAAATATTTGGGAAATGCATTCCGTAAGTGGAAACTGTTTTGAAATTGTTTTCAAATGAGCTTTGAAAATTTGGAAATATATCTTGAAAAGATATTTGAGGCAAATAAATAATGAGGAAAATTATTTATTGTGTGATGGTTGCTTGTGAATGTGAATTGATAGTTAAAACACCGACTATCACTATTGGCCAATGCGCTGATCGTTTCGAAGAGACCGGCATCGAGAGTTTTTCCCGAAAACCACTTCGATCCGTTTTGTACGTTTCGTGGGGAAACGATTTCAGAGTCGAAGATGGAGCAGTGAAGTGCAAGGGCTAGTCGCTACTAATCCTGAGGATATTTCCAAAATGGATGTAGTAGGGGTAGTGCCTTCGGTTCCGTTCGGACCCGGAACGGACTTGTATGGATGAATGCTTTCGGAACATCGTCAGCGGACGATGGGCATTCTAAGGGATATGTTCTATAAAGGTAACGCTTAGCCTCAAGCCTCATCAACCGGGAATGACTGAAAATCAAGGGTTATGCAGCAAGGCTTCGTGGGTAGCTCCCACTGGAGGGTAAGGTCATCCCTGTCTAGATGTCCCTTTTATTTCGGCTTAGTGGTGCGGTTGCTGATCCCAACCGTGGGGTGATTTTATTTGGAATTATCCAGTAAGGGATGGTTCCGGCCTTGTGTTGCAGGGGAGCGGACGTACTCCTCGGTACTGTGATCTAGGCCACGTATTGTGACAGGTGGTACCCCAGTGCCTAGTCATTAGTTGGAAATCCATTTTCCCTACGTGCCGTGTACGGTATTTGTTTGTATACCTATTAGCTGGAATTTAATGAATGTAACAATTTCGGCTATTTTAATAAGTATTTGTATATAGACACTATTATAATATCAGAGGATTTTAATAAAAAGTGTTTTGGCTATCGAAAGGTAAAAACCCGACATGTTTATTTGTGGCGTGGTCTTACGAGATGCTTTTGATTTCAAAGGATTTTTTAAACTTTAATAATAAATTGAGTGTGATTTTCTCACGCTGGTTTTCCAGACTGACTCGGGTGTTGTTTTATATGATGCTCGGGTCAGACCGAGATAAACAGGTTCAGGTTATAGCTGTGGAGCTCAGGAGACGAGTCGGATGGAGATACGTACTCCCGTACTTGTGTATATATATTCCGCTGTGTTGATTAGCCGTGTACTCTGTTGTATTGAGAACATGATATGATTATTGTCCAGTTGTATGTTATGTGTACTCTGATGTATACTCAGATGATTTATTGTATAAACTGATATAGTTTTGATTTGTGTAAAGATCTGTTATTGTCTATTATATTTTATTCCGCTGCGATGGTTAGATTCTACTGTTGTTTTCTCTTTTCTTTTTCTACCTCTTCTTCTTAACTCAAATGGTCCGATTTTTTCGTGTATGAAAAATCGCGGCTGTTACAGTGGTATCAGAGCTTAAGGCTAGCGATAACCTTGGCTCTGGTGGGATTACTCATAAATAGAGTCGATAGTACTCTAGACTGAGTTTGAGTGTATTAATAGATATGAGCGTGTATTTGTTAGTGAATATAAAATGGTTTTATATTGTGTTGGTTGGTTTGTTGAGTAGTTTATGGATTCTGGTCAATACGAGTAATTAACGTTATTGATAGGGATCTCTAAACACTTGAATAGAACAATTCGACACAGTATTGTTTTAAAGTAGGGTAAATGAAGTAATTTTACACAAATTATTTTTGTATAAAAGGAAATAATTTTTGTAAATTATTATAGTTATATATTTGGATGCTTGGTTATTAGGAAATGATAATAATGACTTATTCTCACTATTATGTAGGAATTGAATAAGCAATTGAACTTATAATCAAAGTTGAAAAATAAATTTATATAACAAATGGAATTTGAGAACATAAATTATAAATGTAATTTATAGGTTGAAATAAAACTTCATATACAAATGTGATTTAAATTTGGAAATAGGATTCCAGAGAAATATTTGGAAATAAATCGGAATGGGTTTCAAATTTGGAATTTTGAGAAAGGTTTAGATCCCTTGGAGGTTGAAAGCAGTTTTCAAAAGTTTTGGAGAGATTTGGAAATTAAAAATATTTGAATGTTTTTAAACAAATAAAAGCATTAAACTCTTTGTGGTCGCTGGAAAATAATTCCGATGATGATCGCGACATCATCGGTGTTCATTTTCGAGTTTCCAAAAGAGGAATTGCTACCTAGATGTTTGGGTTGGAGTTCGTTTGCAAACCTGGGTTTGGTTTTGAAATTTAAAAGGATTTTGGATATAGTTAATTTCAAAGGTGATTTTGAAATTCTGGGAATTGTTTAAACTCTGGAATCTTATTTAGAACTGTTTATGGAATAATAAATATATTGGCTAAATAAAATGTATAATCCCGAGTTAAAAACAAAAGAAATGTGAATGGGATTGATTGTAAATAGATGAAATATGAAAATGAATATACTCCAAAATTTAGATTATAAAATAGATTGAACTCCAGTAAAATAGTTAAAGTGATTTTTGAGATAAAAATCAAATGTTTGGGGTTGTAAATGAAATATGGAATATGAAATAAATTGAATGACATTATCAATAAATTGAAGGATGAATTGATAATGTGAGTTGGAAATTAAAATGGATAAAGAGAATGGGGTTATTGAATTGATGAGAATCAAATAAAATGAGAATGAACTTAAGTTATGAAATTGAAGTGATTTGAAGTAAATTAATTTAAGTTTGAATTTATGGAAGCTTGGCTTCGGATGAAAATGAAAGTCCATTAAATAAAAGTTTGAGTTCAATTACTTAGGAAATGGTTATTAATATGCAATTGAAATAGGTGTCGAAACCATATAAATTGCTTATGAAAATTATTTTGGGTATATTGCTTATGTTATACATGTGTTTAGCTATTGTAATTAAGTGAAATGTTAATAAACTTTGTATATTGGTCACTTACCTGTTTAAGTTGAGTTAGTACATGTACCGGGAAGCCGTTTGGCTGGATTTGATTGCGAAATTTGCTAAAAAAATAGCTGTTTGCTTAAAAATGCTAAAATAAGGTACGCTTACGCAAAATTCAAAATAGGAGATATGAACTGCATATATTGATATATATTGTGATTTCCGGCCTGAGGCCGATGTATATATATATATATATTTGTGCATCCTGCGATATCGCAGAAGTCCCTCCGTACAAGGGAGACTCTGCCAAAATTTTCCGTAAATTTTGAGAGTTAGAATTTTTTTGAAATGTTTGAAAATTTTCATTAACGATAAATGATTTAAAATTGATAGGCATAAAGAATTGAACTGAATATGGAAATCTAATTGAAGTGTGTATATAAAGTAAGGTGAAATCAAAGAAATTGAAGAAAGAAAAAGTTTGCAAACAAACTTTTATTTGAGATATGAAAACAAATTAGCAAGTGAAACTACTAAAGAAAATGGTCAATTAAATATTGATTGAGATAAGATGAATAAAATTCAGTATTCAGGGTTTGAAACTAAATTGAATTCTAATGGAATTGTAAGGGCGAAGTGAATAGAAATGAAAATAAACTTTAATAGTAAAGTGAAAATTAATTTAAGGAGTGTACAAAATATTTATATTAAATTTAAGAAATGAAAAATGAAATTCTTAAGTAAATGTGGTATTGAGGAAAATTATTCTAAGTGAATAATTGAATGAAGATCAAAACTGATAGTTGTGAATGGGATAAATTGTGGAAAGTGAATAACAATCAAAATGAATGTGAATAAAAAAAGGAAATTGATATAATTGATAATCAATTGGGCTAATTACGTAAGGTGTACGTATATTATTTTATTCGCATAGCTATTTGATCCAGATGTCGAGCACAGAATTTCGAGATAGTTTTATCGATCCGAATTAGGATTTTTCACTCGATTTTCGACGGCGAGCCTGGATATGGATTTTTGATTGAATCTGGATATTCTCTATCATAGTTGGTGACTATGCAAGGAGAATGATGGTTTCTGATCAAGAAACCAGATCTGAGTCCGCACTAGGAAGTCGAGTGGACGATACTAGTTCGGAAGTGAAATTGTGTGATCGAGTGAGCGATCAGATTTGGTTTTGCGTACGGATGATATATATACATCGTACGGGTTTAAGTAAAGCAGATATTGAAATTTTGTAAAGAAGTCAATAAAATGATTTTGAATGTTATGATTGGATGTTATTGCTAAGTAGGATATACAGGTGTTTAAAAAGAAAAAGAAATTGGGATTTTGATTGCCCGACAAAAAGGTAAGTATTTAAAATTTCTGTATGAAATTTGATTGGGTTTTTGATCTAGCCACTTGGCGTTTGTTTTCTTTTGAAATTTGAGAGCCCGTATGGGCATCTTGTAGTAGTACCGAGCTAGCCGCGCAAAGGAGATGCTGGCGAAATTTTTCGAGAATTTAGGGAGTTAGAAATTTTTTTGAGAAATTTTGATAATTCAAAGTTGGTTTTGAATTTAAAATTTGAATTGTTAAGGAAGTAATGTTGTTTGAACCTGTGGATAAGTGGAAAAGTTAGAATGAGGGTTAGTGCATCTTTGATAAAAAGATTTGTTTTGGGTATTGTTAAAGCGGTTAGTTTTGAGATGTGGTTAAAACAATTTGGATTGGAAAATAGTAACGGGTATTGAACCATTCTTCCTAACTAGTAATTTCGGGGACGAAATTCTTTTAAGTGGGGAGGAATGTGCGACCCAGAATTTTTGTATATTTGAAAATTGGGATATTTAATTAATTTTAAATATTCAAAGATTAATTATTAACTTAAATTTCAAATATCGCTGTTTTTGGGTAATTTAATTATTAAATTAATTTTTTTGGAGTTGGATAAAATAGTAAATCTGGTATTCTAAGCTAATTAAAAATATTTTGAAAGCTCGTAAAATTCATATTAATAATACTGAAGGTGATAGAACTTTTAAAATTGAGTTTAAAGGTGTTTTGTTCAGATTTAAAAATATATTGTTTAAATTGAATTTAAAAATAGCGTTCCATGGCACAGTCTCAGAATTCGACGGAACCAGTTCCATTGGATCCGTAATATCGTATTATTATCGAATTTAAAATTTCGTAGCTTTCGGAGTCATCGAGTGATCGTACGAGATAAAAACGCCTAGACAATAATTAATCGATTTAAATTGATATATATATATCTGATCAAAATCAAATCACAGCCAACCTATGTTTTCTTTAGCCAACCTACCTCTGTTGGAAGCCGACCTATCCCTCTCTGTTAAATCGCATGGATCTTCCATCTTTTCCAGATAAAATTCATATCTTCTTGCTCAATTCAATCAGACCAGACGAAAATAAATAATGGTCGAATTCATTCGTTTAAAAGAAAAATGGGGCCGCTCTCCTCTGTTAAAATCGCGCACCCACTTCCCTAATCCTCTTTAAAATCAAATTGTTTTAAAAAAATAATAATATAAGGTAATCGAAATCATCTCGAACTGGAAGAAAGAAGCTTGCGATCTAATCGCGTGTTCGCGGAAGTGGGGATGGGGCGGTTGTGCTGTACGCATGCAAGGAGTCGAAGGCGATCGACTAGGGCTTCTCGTTCGTGGGCAGTAGAACGCAGGGCGCTAGGGCAAGGGAAGTGTAGTCGCGATCAAATCCGGTTCGAACGGCGAGAGTAGTTTGAGAGCGTTGGGGTCGCGAGTTTCGAAAGCGAGGAAGGTCGAGGCGCTCGTTCGATCAAGGCAAGGCGACTTAGAAGGGAGGCAGGCTCGCGATGGTTTGGGGACTCAAGTGTTTACTCGATGCTGTGCCAATGGCCTGCAATGAGGTATATTTTCAGATTTATCTTTATTGATTTAAATGATTATATAAACAAGTATGTATATACAATAAGGAAGAAAAAGAGAAGGAAGTTTTACTGGCAGTTAGACAGGATTGTAACAGGAAGAAATATATAAGGTTGGAAAGAAGAAAGAAAAAAAAACTTATATAGTATATTTTTATGTAGTTCGGGAAATAAAATAAAATATACCCATATACATTTTTTTGAGTCTGCTAGCCTATTTTAAAACAATGTATTCTAGAGATAAATTTTGTCTAATACACTTATTAAATTATTTTGGTCGCTAAAAATATTTTATTAAAAGAAAAGCAGTTTGGAATTTAATTATTTCATTAAATTTAAATCTTTAGTTAAATTAAACTAAATTATAAATCGGAAATTAATTGTTCGATTAATTTAAAATATTAATAAGTTATATAATATTTATACAAGGTCAAAAATCCGAAATGGACAAGTCGAGATGGGATCTGATGGCATATTAAAAATCAAAGGTGAGTTAATCTCACTCATCTGGTTGCTATTTAAATGTAAATAGTTAAATTCAAATATTTAGTGAATGATTGGATTGATTTGATATAATAGTATATATAGTAGTATATATATCAATATATATATATTGGAATATGTATATATTGGAGTTGATATTCCCGCATTTTATAGCGGATGAGACCCTATGCGCCGCATAATAGCGGATGATAATATTTGTACCCATATACTGCGATATTCCACCTCCAAGTGGAAATGGTATTGTGCTAACATCTATGGATGCAGGGAAACAGGTTCTAGGGATCCAACTGGATTCCTCAAAATCATTTAGATTATTTAATATTCTGTGTTATGAATATTGATATCCTATGATGATTTTATTGGTAAATTGAAATATTGGAAGATATAGTTGGATTGAATATCTAAGCATAATTAGTTATTAAATTCTATAGAATTGGATTTTTGAAAAGAAATAAAAGAGTAAATTTTAAGTTAATTCAAGTGAATTGGAATAAATTTAATAATGAATTGAAGAGAAAATAAAAATAAAAGCAATTTAGAATTTTAACAAATATGGAATAAGGGAATTTTGAATTAACAAGGGAAATATAAACTTTAAAACTAAAGTGATCTTATTTTAAAGAATAAAAGAATTTATTTTAAATGCAAGGATTAAATTTAATTAAAGGATAAATAAGGAGTTTTGGAAATTTGAAAGTGGTATTTTCAGTTAAAAGGGGTTTTAACTCATAACGGAGAATTAAATCTAAAAGCTAATATATTTTGAAATAAATGAAGTAAGTAAAGAAAATTATTTCAAGTGAAGTGAGTTGGAAATCAATTGTAAATTGATTTAAGTATTTGGAATTGAAATTTTGAAGAGAAGTGAGATTTTGGAATTTATAAACTGGGTTTATAAAGTAAAATAAAATATCAATGGATATTTGAAATTATAAATTCAAGGAGGGAATTTATAAAAGGATATGGATTGGTTTAAAAATAAATGTTGATTTATTTTTAAAAGATGGGGAAGAGAAGTGTATTTCTCTAGATAACCAAGTACGTTTTCAAAAGCAAATTTAAAGTATAAATTAAAGGTTTAATGTAGTTTTAAAAAGCATGTTTTAGAAAATTGATTATTTCTAAATGTTAATTTCCAAAGTAAGTATTTTCAAAAATCTATTATTGTAGTAATTATATAAAAGTGATTTGGTATTATGTGTTAAAAAGAGAAAAATTTAGTTTATATTTTATAAAGTGATTTTATTTAAAATATCCTTAAAGTATATATTTTATTTAAGTATTAGAGTAGTTTAATTTCAATGTTATAAAATATATTTATAATAAAGTGCTTTTGAATTATTTTTAAATCTAAAGTATCTTGTACTTGGTGTTTCAGAGAAAATAAATATTTGGGAAATGCATTCTGTAAGTGGAAACTGTTTTGAAATTGTTTTCAAATGAGCTTTGAAAATTTGGAAATATATCTTGAAATGATATTTGAGGCAAATAAATAATGAGGAAAATTATTTATTGTGTGATGGTTGCTTGTGAATGTGAATTGATAGTTAAAACACCGACTATCAATATTGGCCAATGCGTTGATTGTTTCGAAGAGACTGGGATCGGGAGTTTTTCCCGAAAACCACTTCGATCCGGTTTGTATGTTTCGTGGGGAAACGATTTCGGAGTCGAAGATGGAGCAGTGAAGTGCAAGGGCTAGTCGCTACTAATCCTAAGGATATTTCCAAAATGGATGTAGTAGGGGTAGTGCCTTCGGTTTCGTTCGGACCCGGGACGGACTTGTATGGAATGCTTTCGGAACATCGTCAGCAGACGATGGGCATTCTAAGGGATATGTTCTATAAAGGTAACGCTTAGCCTCAAGCCTCATCAACTGGGAATGACTGAAAATCAGGGGTTATGCAACAAGGCTTCGTGGGTAGCTCCCACTGGAGGGTAAGGTCATCCCTGTCTAGATGTCCCTTTTATTTCGGCTTAGTGGTGCGGTTGCTGATCCCAACCGTGGGGTGATTTTATTCGGAATTATCCAGTAAGGGATGGTTCCGGCCTTGTGTTGCAGAGGAGCGGGCGTACTCCTCGGTACTGTGATCTAGGCCCCGTACTGTGACAGGTGGTACCCCAGTGCCTAGTCATTAGTTGGAAATCCATTCTCCCTACGTGTCGTGTACGATATTTGTTTGTATACCTATTAGCTGGAATTTAATGAATGTAACAATTTTGGCTATTTTAATAAGTATTTGTATATAGACACTATTATAATATCAGAGGATTTTAATAAAAAGTGTTTTGGCTATCGTATGGTAAAAACCCGACATGTTTATTTGTGGCGTGGTCTTACGAGATGCTTTTGATTTCAAAGGATTTTTGAAACTTTAATAATAAATTGAGTGTGATTTTCTCACGCTGGTTTTCCAGACTGACTCGGGTGTTGTTTAATATGATGCTCGGGTCAGACCGAGATAAACAGGTTCAGGTTATAGCTGTGGAGCTCAGGCGACGAGTCGGATGGAGATACGTACTCCCGTACTTGTGTATATATATTACGCTGTGTTGATTAGCCGTGTACTCTGTTGTATTGAGAACATGATATGATTATTGTCCAGTTGTATGTTATATGTACTCTGATGTATACTCTGATGATGTATTATATAAACTGATATAGTTTTGATTTGTGTAAAGACCTGTTATTGTCTATTATATTTTATTCCGCTGCGATGGTTAGATTCTACTGTTGTTTTCTCTTTTCTTTTTCTACCTCTTCTTCCTAACTCAAATGGTCTGATTTTTTCGTGTATGAAAAATCGCGGCTGTTACACTCCTTCTTCCCAAATCTCAATTCCAGTTCACCTCCCGGAATTCCCTCTAAATCGAACGGCAACATCAACGATACTAGCAAATCGATACAGTCGCGACTCATCCAAGACCAGCGCCGAACCCAAATGTTTTGCACCACCCATCGTATTGACGAACCACCATAACTCGCCTGGATCTAACGTGCATGGTGACACACGTGCACGTGTACACCCAAATCTTCGACTATCTCGCCGCCGCGACACCTACTCCCATCTCCACATCATTGCCAGCCACAATATGCCACTCGCCGAAGCAAACTTCACCCCCGATCGGAAAATCGAACTTCGGTACGCAAATTTCCAAACCACGAAAACACATACCACCACAAATCGAACTTCTGCACCCACGTCTGGCCACTACCCCATACACCACTAGCTTCGATCGCTAACCCACTCCAGCGGCTATCTCCGATGCCAAAATCACGTTTTCCAGTTGCGTTCCCTTTGCCCAAATCAATCGCGTTCCCGAAGCAAAATTGAAGACCCTTAACCCTAAATTCCGTCGCGCTACCCTCCACGACGCCTAGAAAAATTTGGTACCGTTTTTCCCTCGTCACTCGAGAACCCAGCCTCCTCCAGTCCAAATTGCGGAACCCAATTTCACACCGTTCGTCAGAAATTGACCAAAACCCGATATGCGTTCAACCCAAAAATTCTCATCAACCCTTAACTTAAAAAATCTCAATATTAATATTAAAATTCATCGTTTTCGATAACGATTTTGATTATATAATCAGAGCATGAGAATTAAACCATCAAATTTCTGACATTGGTTGATTCTTCACTGATATATTCAATTTTCGAAAAATTTACAAAATAGTTTTACTCGAATCTATTTTTAAAAATGATGTTACACATGTCCAAACACTTTTTATTCAGAGATTATATCCAGAAATAGAATGGAGATAGAGAATTGAATTTTTAAATTAAATTGGGTCTAAAAAATCAAACAGAGGCTGGAATCTTCATATACTCAAACATGCACAGTTTTCCACATATTTATATACATATAAACATCCTAATTCATTCATGCAAATCTGTTTCACAATATTACATCCACAATCTATCACATACATCATGATCAAACTAAGTTTAAGCTATTAAAGGAATGTTTACTCACAGGCATTTCAAAAATAAACAGAGGGTACCGTGGTTGGAAAACTCACCTGTCTGTGAAGAAGCAGAGAAGCCTAGATTTGAATTTGGTTTGAACTTGAAAACTAATCTGGGTTTGAATGTTCTGATCTTACTTAATATTTTTTTTCTTTTCTTATTTACTTCAGTTGATCGAATGAGTAAAAAAAAGAAGATAGCGTAGGGTATAAAGAGAAGAATGAAGCTTACAGGGTAAGCCAAGGCTGAGGTATAGTACAGGCTATAACTTTGTTGATTTTTTTTAATTTTTATTTTATTAAATCTTCTTTGGTCAGCAAACTTGACCTGATAAGATTTTGAAATGGAAGTGATTTATTAAAAAGAAGATTTGATGTTTTGTATGCTATGCATTTATTATATGTCCCCCTTTGTGTTTACAAGCACACATCCATCCTTATGCATATACATATCATCTATATGCATACATATTATTTCTTTGTCTTGTTTGCCTTATATGCATACATATTCATATATTTCCGTAGTTAATTTTATGTGTTTTACCTATGTTTCATACAACAAATGTAAATCACTTATATACTTTTATTCCTATCCTCAAACATATGTTTTTCATCATTTATACCATATTCATTTTTATTTTTTTACATTGTCATGATTTCCCTTTTATAATATATATTTAGACGTACAAATATTTATTTATTTTTTCTACAAGCATTGTTGTTATAATATGTATACCTACTTTGATGTTTTCACATATCTTCCATACACGTTACTTATGTACATTTTGATATTACATATATATTTATTCATACCTTTACAAACTTTCCTATATTTTTCTTCATATGAGCATATATACATATATATATATATTATTTGTATACTTATACTTACTATCAAAAGCCATAAGGCTTGTATAGATCTATTTATATATTTCTGGATGTTTTATCTTAGTTCAAATAGTGGAGTGCACTATATATATAATTTATTTTCTAAAAGATTCATCATATATGTATATATATATATATATATATATATAATTTTCGAAGTTCTATAACTCAAAACCTAATATGGCTTTAAAATTAACTTGTATATCCAGATATTTTAGATATTAGAAATTCATTTGTTTTGTCTAATTATATTCCCATAATTTAAACCAGTTAATTACCCAATTATCAATCGCTAAATATCCAGGTCGTCACAGAAGGAATTCCAAGCAAAGGGCGCAAGGTTGGCCCCTTAGTTGATGAAGGTTCTGGAACTGCTCAATGATTTAGAGTATTACACGATAACACACATTCCAGAGAGGAAAACATGAAAGTCGATTCTCTGGCCATGTTGGCTAGCTCCAGGGATGCACAACTCATGGGTTTAGTTTCAGTAGAAGTACTATCAACTCTGAGCATCGACCAGATGGATGTTGATTGGATTGGAGTGTAACGACCCGAGATTTTTGACGTCTCGAGTTTTGAATATTAATTTTTAATATTCAATAATACTGTATTTTAATCAAATAAAAATCCCCATTAAATAACAATTGATAATAATATACAACTTTTAAACCAAGATAATATTTTGAATTTCCAGATTTTTATTTATTAAATAGGAAATTGATTTAATTGGAATTTCTTATTATATATATATATATATTCAGTGCAACAAAATTTATATATATATAATTTGGAGACAAATTAATAGCAAATAAATACAGATGAAAAAGCAAAAGAAAATATTTTAAATAGAAATGATTTTTTGGCTTATGAACAATATTGTGTATTTTAAATAGAAGGGTGTAATGTTGGATTTTCCTATATACATATATACATAATAGTATGGAGAATGTATATATATATAAATATAAATTCAATAAGGAAATATATAGTACTTATAAAACAAATAATATTGCATTATGAAAATATGTACTGGTAAGTGAAATATATGTGTATATATATATATTTTAAATATTTTTCACTAAAAAATTAATTTTTGGATTTGTGGTGATCGAGGTGGCGGTTTGTCGACTTTGGGTTGGCCGTGGAGTCGAGGCCGAGCTTTCGACCATGGAGTTTTCGCTCTGGCATGGTGGTTTGGGCATACGAGGTGAGTTTAGGGTTTGGGGTTCGTTTTTCTTTGGCTGGGAATGCGATCGAATTGGGAGATGGAGGCGTGACCGGAGGTCATGGGACTTGGCAGGGAGGAGGCGATGGAAGTGGGGCTTCGCGTGGTGGCGGCGGTGAGTGAAATAGTGGAGTAAGGTGCGAGCAGGTCAGCGATCAGTGGAAGGGGTTTTTTTCTTGGGTTCGGGTTGATGGCTTGGCTTTAGAATCTGTGGGTGCTGGACTTCGGCGAGGTGGCGATGGTGGTCAGGGAACGATGGGGAGTTTTCCTGAGGTGTCGCGGTGGTGATGCTGGCGTCAGAACGAACGTGCACATGCATAGCGTGCACGTGAGGGTCGGCCATGGAAAATGGAAATTGGAGAAGAAGAGCTTGGGTTTGGTCTAGCAAGGAAGAGTGGGTGCACGCAGGTGAGTCAGGTGTGTGGTGGTTTGGGTCAAGTCGAATTGAATTGGGTTGGATTCCTGCATTCTTGTTTAACTGGTAATGGGGAAGGAGGAGGGGAGGAGAAGAAAGGGGTAGCGGGTTTTTTACTGGTATTTGAATTGGGCTTCGGCCCAAAACAAAATTGTGAAAAGGTTTTGAAATTTAAATGTTTTAATTTGGTAAATGATTTAGCAAATCTTTGAAATATTATAACACGTTCATACGAATCCCAATTTACGCGAGATTCATTGCGATGGGTTCGTGACGACGAACACTACGTCATCGTAGAAACCGTTGTCGAGTTTGAATAAGTGAAATTTTATAGTAATTTGAAACGGACAGAAATTTAAGTAATCAATTTAAAACTAATATCATCGTTTGAATTTATATGACCCGTATATTGAAGTGTTTTTCCAGATAAAAATAACGACGAGTTAATTTAATTTAATCATGATGTTTTTGACATCTATTTAGCGAAATAAAACACCGTTCCGCTAATTGTATTAATATGGACCCCTGATGGCAGAATAAATCACCGTTCTGCCACTGTTATTAAATATATCTGTTTTGGACATTGACTAGCAGAAATAAAACCCTGTTCTGCTATTATATTTTACAGACACTTATTTATTTTCCCGATAAATTATATTGGTAATATGATGTTGAATTGATTTGTAAAAGCAGATTGATGTGAATATTTGTATCTGTTATTCTGGACTGTTATGGAATGAATGGTTATTTGATTGTAATTTGTAAGTCTTTTCCGATTTGGAGATTGACTTTTGAACCAAAATTGTTTAAAGATGATGATTATTTATTAATGACATTTTTAAAGTTAATTGGTAAATATTTCGATAATGATTTAAAGTAATTATTTTATTATTCTTAAAAATTATTTAAAAAGCATTAATCATTGTTTCAAAGTTATTTAATTATTTAAAGTATATTAATTATTAATTAAAGTTAATTTATAGTGATTGTTTAAAGTTAATTATTACTTAAGGGTTAATTAGTATTAAAGTATATTTATTTCACGGGTGAATTTATTAAATATTAATAATGTTTTAGAAATAATATATTATATAGTAAACCTTTATAAAAGAGTATTTTACTTAATTAGAACTTGGAAATTTTGTATTGAAACTTTATAAGCATTATTTTGAAATATTTTAAATAGATTTTCGGAAAAGTAGTGGTATGATTTCATGGCGTAATTAGAGGCAGAGAGTGCCTGCAGTTAAGTTTTGGATTTCTCTGGGATAGAGACGTAACCATTGAGCTGTGATTCCATGGTTGATACCGCAATAGTGCTTTCCAGATTTATTTTTAAAGGGTTTCAAATATTTTGAAATGAATGGTTTGTGAATATACTTATCCGGTGAGATAAGCATATGCTGTTTTGATTAAGTAATTTAAATTTATCGAAATTTAAATTAATAAGGCTTAATGTTTTCAATGGGAAATGAAACCTTTGTTTGGATGATTGTATATTTGATAGTTAAATAACCAACTATCAATTCTGGGCCCAAAAGCATAAATTTGGGAATATCTAGAAGAAGCACGAGTATTATGTGGTACAGTTACCATTCGAGGTGCTATACTGTATGTATAAACTCGTTTCATTTTTCTAGGATGATGATAAGGAATCCGTCCACTAACGGTTAGGAGGTGATCTCCGATCTTATTTTCGTCAGTGTATTTTCTAAAGAACCGGGGTTGAGTTTACCGAAAATATCGAACGTTGTTTCAAAGAGACCGGGATCAGATAAGTTATCCAAAAACCACTTCGATCCAACGAGTACGTTTTCGAAGGGAAAACAAGAGCATGGAGTCGAAGATGGAGCAGTGAAGTGCAAAGGTTAATCGCTACTAATCCTGAGGATGATTCCAAAACGGATGTAGTAGGAATAGTGCTTTCGGTTCCGTTCGGACCCAGAACGGACTTGTATGGATGAATGCTATCAGTACATTGTCATTGGAGGAAATGAGCATTTTAAGTGAAAATTTCCTTAAAAAGGTAATCGTAGCTTCTACCCTCATCAACTGGAAATGACTGAAAAGCGGGGGAAAGTAGCAAGGCTAAGTGGGTCGCACTCAAGTAGGGTATGTTTATCACCTTTCTAGATACCCTCAGATATTATTACTACGATACATGGAAGGAGCTCAGAAAGGGTGGGAACACCCGGGGTGATAGCATATTCGGTCTTTCCAGGTTAGGGATAGTCCAGTCTTGTGTTGCAGGGGATCCCGGCATGGTCCTCGGTACGCTGTTTCTAGACGTGTACTGTGACAGGTGGTACCCTAGTGCCTAGTCATTCGTATGGAATCCATTCTCCAATACGTGCCTTCACGGTTTTGATTTTAGAACCTAGTATGCTGTAATTTAATTAATGTAACAATTTCAGCTATTTGAATAAGTATTTGTACTTAGACACTATTATAATATCATTGGATTTTGTATAAAAGTGTTTTGGTTACCGTAAGGGAAAAACCCGTCGTGTTTATGTGTGGCGTGGTCTTACGGGATACCTTTGATTTTAAAAGGATTTTGAAAGTTATAACGAATAAAATCCCTTATGATTTAAATTCTCAGGCTGGTTTAACCAGACTGACCCAGGCGTGGTTTTTCCTATATGCTCGGGTCAGGCGAGCATATTTCCAGGTTTAGCTGGAAGGAGTGGAGTTTCAGGAGAGGAGCTGGAGGTCTAGAGTCGTATTCACGTAGATGATTATATTCCGTTGCATTTAGTTGTGTATATAAGCAATTGTAAGGATAAGTCGTTATAACTGTCCGTGCTGAATAGGTTGTCTACTCAGATTGATGTCCATATACGTTTAGGTTACAGTTTTTGTTTTATGTAAAGACTTGTTCTATATTATAGATTATTCGTTTCCGCTGTGAGATTCTGTGTTGTTCTAATTTCTTTCCATCTTCTTTCTATCATCTTCCTATTTTCTTTTCTTACTATCCGCCTTTCTGTTCAATTTGGACTGGACAAGTGTGGTAAAGTGTTAGTTCGAACTGTACGGAAAAGTGGGTCGTGACATGGAGGTTGAACCTAAAAAAGAATTATGGATGACTCTGATTAAGGCGTACCAACTGAAAAAGCGATTGATAAAGGTTAAAGACAAGTGAGTCGATCAGTTACTACTGACACTTTGGGCCTATCGAATGACTCACAAATCCACGACTGGTCACACTTCTTTCGCTTTAGCCTACGGGTCGATGGCAAGGATTCCAACTGAATTGAAAGTGCAATCTCATCGGAAGATCCACTATGATTCCAGAAAGAACAAGGAACTTCTACATGAGTTCCTCGATATGATCGATGAGAAGCGTGATGAAGCTGATTTGAGACCGCTCCTAATTGGAAGTGAGTAGCTCGGCATTACAACACAAAGGTCAGAAACCGAACCTTCGAGATCGACGATCTTGTTCTTAATTGAATCTACCCTAGTCCAATGAACATAGGCACGACTTGGGAAGGTCTGTATGCTATCAAACATAAGCTTTGAGACCGAGGGCGTGGAATGGGAAACATTTACGATGCTATTTTACTTAAAACTGTCTTTGTAAATTTTTTGTTAATCTCAATGTAAAGAGGTATGATTTTCTTTTATTGTGGATATGTGTTTAACGACAGTTTTCTATGAGTTTAGAAAATCACCAATAAATTTAAAATTAAAATTAACCGCAAGTGCACGGCGTACAATTGTTAGTACGTGGCGAGTACGGGTCGATCTGTAGGGAATTGTTAGATTTTAAATCTCTATTCAGTCAAATTAACCAAAGTTGAAAGTGTGATTAGCTAAAAATGTAGAAAACTAACAAAAGAAATTTAATAAAAATATGAGAGTGTTAAGACAATTTAGAGGTAATTTCCATTCTCAAGATCACATAAATTAACAAAATGAAGTTATGATCTCCCTTTTGGTCATTAGTGAAATTAGTTGATGTGCTTATCATAAGTATGGTATATTTGTGCTATTAATTAGCCCAATATAAACCATCAAACTATAACACAACTACTAATACACATTTAACTCTCATGACATATGACAATAAAGTTGAAAGCAAAATTTAGTTTAAGCATGGCCTATTAACTATTGTTTAGAATTATAAGCCATCAAATTTTAATTTCAACATTCACTTCTTTGCCATAATCATATTTATATGAAGATGCAATTTGTGTTTTGTTTGTTTAAGCATAGCCTATTTGTTATGAACAACATAGACTATCAAATTCAAAGCTAAACAACATCGTTAAACCACTTCAAATGCTTCCATTAAGCACAAAAAGAGAAGATAAATGATCAAAATGTTGAAGCTACATGATTAGAGAGCTTCATTACCCCTAAAATGAAGGGATTTAGCCTCTCATATTTGTTAACAAATCAACAATTGCTGCATGCAACATGAAAGAAAAAGAAAGGAAAAAGAGAGCAAAGTAAAGAAGAGCTATTCTACTTGCACGAAAAATAAATCTATACTACTAACAAGAAAGGAAAATAACATGTAATTAAAAGGAAACAATAATTAACATTGCATAAAAAAAGGAAAAATACATAAGATAAAGATGGCTAAGTAGCTATGAAAAGAGAAAGAAAGCTTTCTTTTATTTTTAATCTAAGCTAAAACTAACTAAGAGGAAGAGAGGTTACATGAAGCATAAAGGGTATTTATACATGTACGAAACCCTAACCCACTTTTTTGGGGAATGCCCAAAATACCCTCTTAGGAAGTGTGGAGGCCAAGTAATCATTAGCATCAAATAATCATCATTTAAGTGTGCATGAAGCTTTAAACTCTATTAGCATGTGCATTTAGCCTCTAATTTGTATATGAAGGTATGTGGGTAGGTGGGGTCCTCCATAATCCATGAAATGAATTATTTTCATCTCCACTCCTTTGTATTCACTCTTGTGCATGCATATATCTTCATGAAACCACTTGTATATGAAGCCAAATTCCTACAAAATAATATAGAAATTTCCAATTAAATTTTCTCAAATTAATATATGCACAAAAATGACCATTTGCCCTTATATGGAGATGAATATATGACGATTTGAAAATAATTTAAATTTTGGTTTAAACAAGTTAAAATACTCAATATGATCATTTAATTAGATTAAATATGATGGTAGAAATATGCATATTTACGTGCGCATTAAATACCCCCACACTTATCTTTTTATTCATCCTCGAGTAAAGAAAAACTAAGATAAATCTGTTTTCGTAGGGAGCACGATTGCATTAAGCATATGCAACAAGCCGTTAAACCTCTGGATGTCCCCAGTAGGACGAGTGTTGTCTCGTGAGGGTTTTCAGTGGATACTACCTACAAAATCCAAATGCGAAGTGAAAATATTTACAAAATACAAGATTTATTTACAAAGAGATGAATGCGAGTTTTTGAAAATATTTACAATGAAGGATTCACTTTTAAATCGACACACATAAGTTAAATATAGGTTTTGATTATTATCTTGAAATTTTTTGTCATTTACTCGTTAAAGTTTCCAATAAAAATGAAGTTATCATAACAAATAGATATAGTTTAATTCGTTGTTTCGGTTGATAACAAAGTGTAACTATGAAATGGATCCTTAGTTGATTATCAAAGTTTATCAAAGTGGTATATTCATTTCTTTTCAATAACAAGTCAAATCAAATAAGTTAAAAATAGTGCTAGGATTTCAATTGCTTACTCTCTCCTATATTTTTTAAAATTTTATTGATAATTCCAATATTTATATGCCTAACTCAGGTAAACTGAGGCCAGATATATTACCCATGCACTGCCTTGCGGGCTTATGTAAGGGGAATACAGAGCGTGGCGTGTGAACACACGAATGTGAACACCTATCGACTGTAGGCGTTATTAAAAAGAATTTATATATATATACACCTAACTCAGATAAACCGAGGCTAGATATACCAATCGTGCACTGCCTTTCGGGCTTACGTGAGAAGGGTACAGAGCATGGCGAGTGAACACACGAGTGTGAAGACATGACTCTAGGTGTTTATTAAAAAATATATACATATATACAAGAAATATTTTTTTTTATTTTTTTTTGAAAAGAGATTTTTGCAAAATCATCTTAGCACCATTTAACTTAGAAGGCAAAAAAATATTATATCAATTACTTTAAATTCACACTTTTTTAAAACAGAGATTTTCAATTAGGATTTACTTCATAATTATGACCATGAAATTTCCTATATACTAGTTAAAACATTGTTATTTGTATACCTGACCGTTCTATGCAAACACTTTTAATTTAATTAACCAAAACCATATATTTATCCTATAGTGTTTATTTATAGGTAAATCAAAATGCTTTAAAAAAAATTGTTTTTTTTGTTTTCTGAGATTTTTTTTAAAATTTTGGAGATAAAATGTAAAAATAAACCATGAAAAATTAAAAATTACCATGAAAAATAAAAATGAAGATAAGATTCCCCCCTCACTTGATATTGACTGTGTCCCCACTGTCAACCCAAGTGGTAGGAGAAAAATAAAACAAAAATAAAAATATGACCTATATTTACATGAAAGTGATCGGTATTTACACAAGATTGGAAAATATACGGTATAAGAGTAAATGAAACAGTCTTCCAAAGACCGATTCATTTGTCTCATCAAGTATGCGAGACACAGCTTAAGCTCGAAACCAAACCGTAAAAGATTTCGAAGTTGAATGTCGATTTGGAAAACCGAATGTCGTTTTATTAAAAATCGTTTGAGTTGTATTATTTCTGATGATTTTCAGGGTAGATAAAAAAATTGGTTGAAGTTCAAGTTTATTCCCATCAAATTGAAATTCAAACTCATCATTGACAAATTTTTCAAAAATATCGATTTCAAAATCAAAATGGTGTTTCAAATCTTCCTCTTCAGAATTCGACAACTCGTTTTCAAAAAGTCCAAAGAAATCGTGTTCGTTAAATTCATCTTCCTTTATTGGATTATCAACAACTTCATTGCATATCTCAAGTTCAAAATCCAAAGTTGTTGTATTCAAAATTTTGAAATCGAGAAAAGGAAGATCGAATTTTAAATTTGGTTCCACACCCTCAAAAGAATTAAAATTCAACTCAATTACCGTATTTTCAACAACTTCATTAAGATTGTCATTTTCAATTTCAAAAGTTGTTATTTGAAAATCGTCAAATTGGGTAAAAGATGGATTATCACTCAACTCTTCACACGTTGGGATTTGGTTTTGTTGTTCACGTAATTTTTTTATGTTCCAATCAACAAATTCGTGTGATCATCGTAAATTTCATTCATTTGTTCAACAAAATGCAATTTATAATTATTAACCTGAGGATTTTTGATTTGGACTTGTTGAGAACAAGAATTGTCAATTTCAATAGACAATGGATTATTATTTAATTCATCACAAGTTGGGATTTGATTTTGTTTCTCACGAAATTTTTTGTAGGTTTCACGCAACAAATCCTCGTAATCTTTTTCTATTTTCTCAACTAAACCAAATTCATTTGAGAATTTTCAATTTAAATTTGTTGAGAACAAAAATTTTCACTCGCATCGTAGTCGAGTTTATTCCCATTGCCAAAATTATTTGAAAAGTTGTTCACTTTTTCATTTTGATTTTGAAATTCACTTTGGAGTTCGAAACTGAATTGGCATGGGTTATACTCGAAATTGTTTGAATTTTGAAGTGAATTCAAATCTTGATAATTTTGAAAACTTTGACTTGAGTTATTGCACAAATCGTTCATCCTTTGGTTTTGTGTAATGAGTTCAAGTAAATACGAAATGCTATTTTCAAGAGTTGAGGGTTGTTCATCATTTTGAAAATTTTGTTGTTCAAAATTTGAATTATTTATACAAAAGTTGTCGTTAAAATATCCATACGAATTTGATGTGAAATTATATGGATTATACTGATTTCACAACTATTGTAAAGTTCTTGTGAATATGGAAATTCAGACATTTTCAAGAATACTTTTGGTTTTTTTTATAAAGGAAAAACTGTTTACACAAAACAAATTTATTTTTCAAAAGGAAAATTTCATTTTGTTTTGTTTTTTTTAGTTTTTCAATTTTTTAGTTTTTGAAAATATTTTATATTCTTTTTAGTTTTTTGTTTTTCTAAAGAAAAACTAACTTAATTTTTTTTTTTGATTTTTGACCTTGAAAATTTTCAAAAGAAAAGCATTTAAAAAAAACTAAGTTGAAGAATATTTACAATTTTTTTTAGTTTGGATTTTGAATTTTTTTTAAATATGCATGAACTAATGCTACTAAATGAATGCAAGGATTTAATTACAAGTATTCTACCCTAAGCAGCTCCTAATCCATAATTGTATAATCACACTTTGTCTTAAATCAACAAGATAATTCTCAGCCAGGTAACGGGCAGGATTTATCGGTGCACCACGAATCACCGTAGCAATGCAGCCGAAGGTTTAAGTACCTTCAAAGAAACAATCATATAATATTTATGAATCACCGTAATATTTATAACTGATTATTGCTCTACCGTAGCCTAGACACCAAGAAATTAAATTGTCGAAAGAAGACAACTTGTCAATATACAATTAAGTGTTATCGATTTCTAACCGTTATTATTAATCAAAATTCTAAGATGAAATGCAAAGAAGAAATTAAACGTGTATTAACAATGCAACTACAATGAAATTTGTTTTTGTTTTTTTTTTTAATTTTTTTTTAAAAAAATGCAAGCAAACAACAATGCAAGGCAAATAAATACAAGAGATAGAGAAACGATACCGGAGCTGCATATTATTAGCATTTTTTTTAAAACGGCAATTTTTTTAAAGCAAGCAAGCGGTTTATTTTTGGCAAGCACTTCTACCACTTATTTCCTGCAACCTGAAAATTAAAAACCAAGATATATACAATTGTTTTTTTTGTAAGTTTTTTTATATATCAAATGAAAAAAACAAAATAAAACATGTGAAAACAACACAAATGAAAACAAAACAAATTGAAATTTGTTGGCTTTCTTTTCTTTTTCTTTTTTAACAAGAAAGTTTTAATCAAAGAACAAAACAAAAGAAACTAAACAAAATAAATGAAAAAAAACTCAGCCAACAAAATTAACTCCGGCCCACTATAAATCACTTTATCACTTCATTTATCTTAACTATTTCTCTTAACGAATCACTTCAACTCATTTAACTTCTGTAAACCCCTAATTTATTTCATTTTAAACTGAGCATCCCCAAATCCCAGAATTAAAATTTGAATTCACGGTTTGGTGAGAGATGGTCGCGAATTGGGTTTTAGTTCGTGGTGTCGATTGCGGTGAGGCATATCGTGGTAGCGGGTTGGAGGAAGATTCAAGTCGAAGGCGATGTGTGGTGATTGATGGGGGGTCGCGTAATGGTTGACAGTGAACAGTGGTACTGGAATTGCTATGGTTGTGGGGCTCGTGCAGGCGATTTGGGGAAGGTTCTGGTGACGGCAGTTTGTTTGTTACGGTGACGGCGGTTCTGGTGACGGCGGTTGTATTTGACAGTGGCACAGTGCTTGGTTTGATGAAGGCTGTTTGTTATTGGCAGTGAGATGCCGTCATATGAGATGTATGTGTGGGTTGTTTTATTGGCTGATGATGGCAGTGAGTCAGGTAGGTAGTAAAGGATGATATAGAAATGTTTGTGATTGCAAATGATGTTGTAGAGAGATGAAGTTGTTGTTTTAAGTAGATATGTTGTTATGTGCACTGTAAGTCTGTGTGACATTGTGTTGTAGCTGTGAATGTTTGTTGGATTTGTAATGACCCGCCACGCATTCCACAGAATGACGCATCATTAATAAGAAAGAAAGGGATAGAAAAGAGAAAAGAAGAGAAGAGAGAAAGAAACAACAACTGATACTCACAGCGGAACGAATGAAATATAATATATCACATAAGATATTACATAGTATCATATACATCAGAGTTACACAGATTATACATCACATACTAGACAGTTATAAACATCTGTCTAGTTATTACAACTCAATACAATACAGAGATCAATACAAAGATCAACACAGCGGAACTACTATCTATGTGTACAACGTTGAAGCCTCCTGCTCCATTGCTCCTCCACAATTCGTCAAAGCTAACCTGAATCCCTTGGCTACTCGTAAAAATTTGAGTACCCAAGAGTTTATAAAACAGAAATAAACACTTGGGTCAGACATGGGTCTGGTGTGAGTAACAGGTTAAACTTGCTTAACTTCAAAACCTTTTGAAAACAAAGATATCACGTAAGACTTCCCACACATAAACATGGAAAAGTTTTTACCTTACGCTAACCAAAACATTGATAGGAAATCCAGTTATATTATAATAGGTCTAGGGTTTTCAAATAAGTATTCACATAGCCGAAATTGTTACATTCATTA
Source organism: Allium fistulosum (assembly GCA_030737815.1). Taxonomy (NCBI): domain Eukaryota; kingdom Viridiplantae; phylum Streptophyta; class Magnoliopsida; order Asparagales; family Amaryllidaceae; genus Allium; species Allium fistulosum. The sequence goes on along the minus strand of CM060904.1, from coordinate 167,406,718 downwards.
AATTCCAGCATACATAGGTATACAATCAAGTCCGTTATCACTTATTGGAAGTTGGGTTTCCATACAATGGCAGGGCTACCGGGATACCGCTTGTCACAATACGTGGCCTAGATCACCGTACCGAGGATCACTCCTAATCCCCTGCAACACAAGGCCGGAACATCCCTTACTGGATAATTCCCACACAAGATACCCCACGGTTGTCATGACCAACCGCACACTAAACCGAAATAATAAGGGACATCTAGACAGAGGTAATCTTGTCCTACTTGGGTGCTACCTGTTGATACACGAAGATTTTGATCAATGACAATGAGCTTCAACAAAAAGGAAGAAATACATTTAAAATCAGAGGAAGATCGATGAAGACCAAAGTGAAAACTTGAGTATGTTTTTTATGGGTCCAAGTCTAGATTATTTGTTAAAATCTATCCTCAAGAGATTTGCACGAACACTAAAACACTTCCTTTAAACTTCATTTTTATAAATACTTTTACTGTGCAAATTTTCACAGTTCAGTCGACTGAACATGCATGGCCAGTCGACTGAAACTGGCACAGAAATAAAAACATGCACAGTTTCAGTCGACTGAACTCCCTGAACAGTCGACTTAACACAGACCTGAAAATTTTTCCTTTATATTTTCAGTCGACTGGATCTCCTGCTCAGTCGACTGAATCGATAACTGCGAATTTTTTGTGAATAGACACTTTCTTTCTTCCAAGAGATGCAACCCTTCTTCAATGGAAATGGAAGCATCTCTTGCATGCACCTCTATCAAACAAATGAACCTCTTCTACAAGTATAAATACATGGTTTTAACAATTGCAAATTACCAATTCTACTTGCTTTAATCTCTCTACTTACTTGAACATACTTTCAGATTCTTTTAAGTTTTCAAAAGCAAACCAATTGCTTGAATCTCTGTTTTAACTATAACATATCTTGATTCATAGCAATTCATATTTCCTAAATCTTCACAAACACTTTGTATACTCTCGAGGATAAGATTATAGGAAAGTTGTACTAAATTGACTCATTAGTGTTATCAAAGAACACAACAAGTCAGAAATACTTTTTGTATCCAAGTTGAAGTCCTCTTCGGTAGTTGAGGCAAGAAATCCCATTCGGTTGTTCAGGTAAGTTGTAAACCTATTCCTCCGGGTTAAGTAAGGGTTGTTGGTTAGTTGAATTCCTACGAAGAGCTTAGGGACTGGACGTAGGACAAGAGGTCCGAACCAGTATAAAGTCTTGGTGTCTACTTTACTTACTACTTATTACTGTCTACCTAGAGCATTTTTATTCCATATTATACGATCCTACCGCATAGATTCTTTCAATTGGTATCAGAGCAAGGCCGTCCTATAACCATAACACCGTTATTTGACATATTGATAATATGGAAAACAACACAAGCACAACATCTACCTATAACTCTACATTTGCGGAAGGACAATCTACTCAAAGACCTCCTCTATTCAATGGACTAAACTATAATTATTGGGCTACAAGGATGAGGATTTATATGCAAGCAACAAGTTTTGAAGCCTGGAATGCAACTCAAGCAGAACTCGTTGTACCTACAACGGATTATTCTACATGGACGCAAGCTCAGAAGAATGAAGTTAGTGCAAATGCCAAAGCTATGAATATGCTATTTTGCACTTTGGATAGAAATGAGTTCAACCGTGTAAGCATCTGTACTACTGCACATCAGATATGGAGTACACTTAAAACCATACATGAAGGCACAAACAAGGTCAAGCAAACTAAAATCTCCATGCTAAAGAACCAGTTCCAAAACTTTAGAATGCGACAAAATGAATCCATCAATGACATGTACTCAAGGTTTCAAGACATTCATCATGCCTTAATAGGACTAGGAGAAAAATACATGGATTTTGATATTGTAACTAAAGTTCTAAATTCACTCACTGATGAATGGGAGAGAAAAGTCTTAGCAATCGAAGAAGCAAATGATCTATCTATAATGAAACCAGAAGAATTAATTGGAAATCTTATGTCGTATGAAGTTAATATGCAAGCTAAGAAAGATCAAGCACAAGAAAGAAAAAATGTAGCTTTTCATGCGGAAAAGGAAGAATCAGAGTCTGAAGATGAGAATTTAGCATTTATAGCCAAAAATTTCAAGAAACTTTTAAGATATAGAAAAGAAAATAAAAACAGATTCAAAAAGAATTTCTTGAACAAACCTTTATCCTTAAATATAGAATGCTTCAACTGTCACAAGAAAGGTCACATGCAGAAAGATTGTCCAGAGCAAAAGAAGGAGAATCAGAACAAAAACAAGAAAGAAAAATTTAAAAAGAAGGCATTCTCTGTAACATGGGACGATTCAGATTCATCTTCATCTGATAGTGAAAATGATAGCGACAATGAACAAGCAAATGTATGCTTTATGGCTCAGGAATCTGAGGTTAGTAATTTAACTTTCGACGATTTAATTGATGTAAACACTGAACTTTTGAGTACAATAAAAAATCTTAAAAAGAAACTTAAGGAGACACGTGAAAATCAGAACAAGGCTGAGTTTGAAAGGGATATGTTAAAAGATGAAAAGAAAATTTTAGAAGAAGAACTTGAAAAAGTTCAAGAGTCTCATTCAAATTCGGAAACTCAACTATCACTTTTAAGTCAAGAAATTGAAACTCAAAAGACAAAAAATGATATAATTGTTTCTGAAAATCATGAATTAAAAACTCAGATTAAACAAGTTAAGTTAGATAATAATAGTCTTCAAGTTAGATTAGATAACATCACTAAAAATGTTTCTAACTTTAACAAAGGAAGAGAAAATTTATCTAAAATTTTAGAAAATTCTCAATCTTCCTCAAATAAACATGGATTAGGATATAAAAAGGAGCCAAAAATTCCTAAAAATATAAAAACAAATTTTAAGAGGAATATTGACTCTAAACAACAAGTGTTATTAAGAGAACCTATTAGAACAAAAGAAGAAACTAAGTTTGTTAAAATTTGGGTTCCAAAGACTAATAACATTTTAATTAGAAATAAATATATTAAAACATTTATGGATAGTGTTCATAATAATAAAAACTATATTTATAAAAAGGATACTGAACCAAATTGGGTTTGGTTTCCTAAATTCTAACTTTTTAGGACCCTATTGAAAGGTGGGTACCAATAATTTTATATTTATTTTCAGGTCCCACACAAAAAGAAGAAATGGATATTAGACAGTGGTTGCTCAAAACACATGACCGGTGACAAAGATATACTTACAAACATCACATACTTTGATGGTGGCTCGGTTACCTTCGGAGACAACTCAAAAGGCTATATCATTGGCAAAGGAGATGTGAGCATTTACGGTACATCAAATTTACCTTTTATTACAAATGTTTCATTAGTTAAAAATCTAAAACATAATCTACTAAGCATAAGTCAACTTTGTGACAAAGGTTTTAGAATAACGTTTTCGGAAAATAAATGTAGTATTTCTGATCAAAACCAAAATCTTGTTTTTGAAGGAAATAGAGATAGGAATATTTATGTTTTAAATATGAAAATAAATCATAATATGAATATGTGTTTACTAGCAAAAGATAATGATCCTTGGCTATGGCACAAAAGATTTTGTCATATTAATTTCAAAACTATTAGAAAACTTTCTAAAAATGAATTAGTAAGAGGATTACCTAAGATAAACTTTAAGATAAAAAATCTTTGTGATGATTGTCAAATAGGAAAATTAACAAAATCATCTTTCAAATCTAAGAAAAATATTTCAACTTTACAACCATTAGAATTACTTCATATGGATCTTTTCGGACCAACACAAGTTCAATCCATTAATCATAATCGATATGTATTTGTTATAGTTGATGATTTTTCAAGATACACATGGACCATTTTTATGAAAAATAAAAGTGATACATTTGAGAACTTTAAAACATTTGCCAAAAGAATTCAAAACACTAAAAATTTAAAAATTAAGAATATTCGAAGTGATCATGGTGGCGAATTCGAAAATGAAGCTTTTGAATCTTTCTGTAAAAAGAAAGGAATAAATCATAACTTCTCATTTCCTAGAACTCCTCAACAAAATGGAGTAGTGGAAAGAAAGAATAGAACACTACAAGAATGTGCAAGAACATTATTAAATGGAAGTTATTTACTAAAACATTTTTGGGCAGAAGCAGTAGCTACTGCATGTTATGTATTAAATAGTATTTCTATTAGACCATTAACTAAGAATACTTCATATGAACTTTTTAACAATAGAGAGCCAAATATATCATATTTTAAAATATTTGGATCAAAATGTTTTATTCTAAATACAAAAGACCAACTAGGAAAATTCGATCCAAAAGCTGATGAAGGAACTTTTGTAGGATAGTCAGAACGAAGTAAGGCATATCGAGTTTTTAATAAACGAACAAATACAATTGAAGAAACTTTACATGTATCTTTTGATGAAAACTTTAATAAAAAATTGAGCACAAAAGATGATGATGAATTTATAATAAATACAGATAATACAAATATTGAAAATATAAATAATACCGAACTTAGATCTCCACCTAAAATCTTACGAGATCACCCTGTACAAAACATAATCGGTGAAATAGATTCTCAAGTTAAAACTAGAAGTCAACTAAACCAAATGGGACATGTTGCTTTTATTTCTACAATAGAACCTAAAAATTCTAAAGAAGCATCAACAGATGACTACTGGATTGTTGCTATGCAAGAAGAATTTAATCAATTCGAACGTAACAATGTTTGGGATTTAGTTCCTCGTCCTAATAATCAATCTGTTATAGGAACAAAATGGGTTTACAAAAATAAAGTAGACGAACAAGGAAATATAACTAGGAATAAAGCTAGACTAGTAGCACAAGGATATAATCAAGAAGAAGGTATTGACTTTGAAGAAACATTTGCACCCGTTGCACGACTTGAAGCAATACGTATTTTATTAGCCTTCGCGTGTTTTCATAATTTTAAACTTTATCAAATGGATGTTAAAAGTGCTTTTCTAAATGGTTTTATAAAAGAAAATGTGTACGTAGAACAACCTCCTTTATTCATACATGAAAAATATCCGGATCATGTATATAAATTAATGAAAGCTTTATATGGTCTTAAACAAGCACCTCGTGCTTGGTATGAGAGACTTAAAAGTTATCTACTAGATTCGGGATTTCAAATCGGAAAATTAGATCAAACTCTATTCATTAAAAACACTACTAATAACATTCTAATAATTCAAATATATGTAGATGACATCATATTTGGTTCAACTAATGAAAACTTATGTAAAGAATTTTCAAATATAATGACTAAAGAATTCGAAATGTCACACATGGGAGAATTATCTTATTTTCTCGGTTTACAAATTAAACAATTAACAAATGGAATTTTCTTAAATCAAGAAAAATATTGTGCTAATCTGATTAAACGTTTTGGACTAGAAAACACTTCTGGAAAGCCTACTCCTATGAGTACCACAACTCATCTTGATCGAGATGAAAATGGTAAAAGTATCGATCAAAAATTGTTTAGAAGTATGATAGGTTCCTTACTTTACTTGACCGCTAGTAGACCAGACATAATGATGAGTGTATGTTTATGTGCACGATTTCAATCTAATCCTAAAGAATCACATTTAAGAGCGGTAAAACGAATTATACGATATCTTAACAATACTAAAGATTTTGGTCTTTTCTATCCAAAAGAGTGTCCATTTGAGTTAGTATCATTCAGTGATGCTGATTTTGGTGGATCTCGAACAGATAGAAAAAGTACAAGTGGTACGTGCCATTTCATTGGAAAATCACTTGTATCTTGGTTTAGTAAGAAACAAAATTATGTCTCGCTATCAACATGTGAAGCAAAGTATATATCAGCTGCTTTAGCTTGTACTCAAGTTATTTACATGCAACAAACACTTAAGGATTTTAATATAAATTTAACAAACTCTACATTATATTGTGATAATACAAGTACAATAAATTTATCTAAAAATCCAGTTAATCACTCTCGTACAAAACATATAGATATTCGTCACCACTTTCTACGTGACAATATCGAAAAAGGAATCATAAACTTAGAACATATTTCTACCGAAAATCAAATTGCCGATATATTTACTAAACCTCTTTTAGAAAACTCCTTTATAAAACTACGACGAGAATTAGGGATATTGTCTTTTAAAGATATCATATAAAGAAAATTAAAAGAAAAATCTACACAATTTTTTCAACTAACATTATATGGGAATTTCAATTTATTCTTACATATAAAAGTTATTTACCATACATTCTTAACTAACTTATATTAACAATTAAATCATTAAGTGGTTGAAAAGCATTTAAACTTTATAACCAATATATATTTAGAAAATTCCTACTATAAATATACTCCTAAACAAAATTATTTTCAACAATTCATTTACCATATAAAAGAATTAAAAAATTTAAAGATGTCTTACGATAGCTCAGACTCTCATATCAATATTATCTCCTCAGTTGAAAACACTCCTGCATCACCTAAACTACAACGCCAACACCGACACATGAGCCAGTTTACAAATGGGAAAACTATCGAACCGGTTACACACCGGAATCAAAGAAGGCAAAACGTAGCATTTTTACCTCCCCTGATACAAAGAGAAATATTGACGAAATTCATCATTTTCAACAACAACAAATTAATCTCCAAAGAGAATTATATTTTGAACAGAAAGTAACGACACGACGGCTAAGTTTTCTAGAGAAAATTGGTTTACATTTTTGTAGTTCAAAGAAAAATGAAGTGAGCGAACCCTTACCTCGACCAAGTAATGTGTTCGATCCATCTTCATCCTACCGTACACCAGCTGATCCCTTGAATCCTTGGACTTCCCCAAAAACTCCTCAGTATACTCCAAATTCATGGGATATAAATTATGGGAAGAACGAAGGAAAAACTCCAAGTCCATCCCCAAAGAAATAGTCAATTCTAATATTTTTTTAAATGTTACATCTATATAATTGTAATTTATATATATATATTATTTACTTTTATATCAGGAGAAATAACAAAATTAAATTGTCAGTCGACTGAAACCCACTGTTTAGTCGACTGAACTACAAACAGAAAACATAATATACACAGCTCAGTCGACTGAAATCATCTGCACAGTCGACTGAATAGTTAACAGAAAATTTCATCACAAAATTCAGTCGACTAAATGTACTGTTCAGTCGACTGAATCTAACACAGAAAAAATTCGTTCCTTTGATTCTGTCGACTGAACATACTATTCAGTCGACTAAACGTGAATTTCCAAGCAACCTTTTTCTTTTTAACCACAGTTTAACCCCTATTCCTTCACTTTTTACCTCAAATTCCATCTTTTTCCCCAAATATACTCAAAACCCTAGTTCTCAAACTGCTCCAACCACAATCAAATTATACACAAAATGCCTCCAAAGCAATCTAGAGCTTCTTCTTCATCCTCTGAGACAATTGACGCTCAAATAGCACAATGGCTATACGATGGAGTAGCCGTCACAAGATGGAACAAGATAAAGAATTCACGGATTTTCGAGCATTCTTTTGTTGATTTTCAAAGTCTTCAGTCCTACAATATTCAAGCATTAACGGATCGAGCAGGTCTAACATCTCTTTTAGATTTAAAAAGAAATGATCATGCCATAAATCACATTATGGTAAAATTATTTTATGCTAATCTTAATCTCGGACACCAAACTCCAAGAAATCCAAATGATAGTGTTTGGAGTATGGTATGTGGAAAGAAAGTTTGGTTCTCTCTTGACTGCATTTCACACATCTTAGGCTCGCCAAACTTTGGTAGCAAACTTGAGGAGATTGACTTTAATCCTCACATTCGTGACAACATAAACCACAATTTTTGGATGACAATGCCAACATTGCGGATCTTAAGTCCACCTCCTTACATCCTAGAGCAAGAATTCTCCACAAAGCTCTAATGAGAACAATCACCCCAAGGATGGGCTCATATGAACTTTTATACCCTAACAACTATCGTGCACTATATGCAATTTGGGGTAATTATCAAGTTAATTGGGTTCAATTGATTCTTGACGAATTTCTTACTTTCAATAATGGCAAAATGAGGACAATCTATTTTGGTGAGTATATCATGCGATTACTTCTTAATGTTGACACGCCATTACCTGAATCCGAGAATACAATAGTGCACCAAATAAACCATCGGACGATAAGCTTAATGCAACTTCCGGCAAAACCTCCTCGCATTATATCTCTTACCGAATGGGAAGCTAGACATCAAGAACAACATCAACCTCCTCCACCTCAACAAGAAGAACATTTAGACCAAGATGATGAAATTCGTATCATTGAGCCTGGTTATACTTCCACCAATCAATCATTGGGGATCTTATCAAGGAATCAACAAATTCTTGATAATCGTCTCAAGAAAGTAGACCACAAACTTGACAAAATAAAAGGATTCTTCAACAAGCTATGGGATGCAATCTCGTGTTCAAGCACTACTACCACTTCAACATCACGTGGAAAACGTCCGGCACCTACTTTTACATGGACGACATCCGAAGAACATACAAGTAGCAGCACAAGTGGAACTAGTAGTGGCCAAGGAGGAAGAGCTTATAGACCACCAACAGGAGGACCAGTCATTCGTGAACCTAGAGAGAGAGAAGGTTCTTATGATTGGGATAAAGACGAGTAACTTTTTATGGTTTGTTGTTCTATGTGTTTTAAATTTGATAAATCTCTGTATTTATTATGAAAACTCTGTTTTATTTCACTATGCTAATCGTAGAAGTCTATTGTTCAGTGGTTGTTTTCTATATATCTATGATTATTACTTCCTTTTTGTCGATGACAAAGGGGGAGAAATCTGTGTAGCTAACTCTGTTTTGTAGGAAAGATAGGTGCATTCATTCAGGGGGAGAAAAATAGCAAATACATCTCTGTAACACATTAATGTTGTCATCAATCAAAAAGGGGGAGAATGTTGATACACGAAGATTTTGATCAATGACAATGAGCTTCAACAAAAAGGAAGAAATACATTTAAAATCAGAGGAAGATCGATGAAGACCAAAGTGAAAACTTGAGTATGTTTTTTATGGGTCCAAGTCTAGATTATTTGTTAAAATCTATCCTCAAGAGATTTGCACGAACACTAAAACACTTCCTTTAAACTTCATTTTTATAAATACTTTTACTGTGCAAATTTTCACAGTTCAGTCGACTGAACATGCATGGCCAGTCGACTGAAACTGGCACAGAAATAAAAACATGCACAGTTTCAGTCGACTGAACTCCCTGAACAGTCGATTGAACACAGACCTGAAAATTTTTCCTTTATATTTTCAGTCGACTGGATCTCCTGCTCAGTCGACTGAATTGATAACTGCGAATTTTTTGTGAATAAACACTTTCTTTCTTCCAAGAGATGCAACCCTTCTTCAATGGAAATGGAAGCATCTCTTGCATGCACCTCTAGCAAACAAATGCACCTCTTCTACAAGTATAAATACATGGTTTTAACAATTGCAAATTACCAATTCTACTTGCTTTAATCTCTCTACTTAATTGAACATACTTTCGGATTCTTTCAAGTTTTCAAAAGCAAACCAATTGCTTGAATCTCTGTTTTAACTATAACATATCTTGATTCATAGCAATTCATATTTCCTAAATCTTCACAAACACTTTGTATACTCTCGAGGATAAGATTATAGGAAAGTTGTACTAAATTGACTCATTAGTGTTATCAAAGAACACAACAAGTCAGAAATACTTTTTGTATCCAAGTTGAAGTCCTCTTCGGTAGTTGAGGCAAGAAATCCCGTTCGGTTGTTCAGGTAAGTTGTAAACCTATTCCTCCGGGTTAAGTAAGGGTTGTTGGTTAGTTGAATTCCTACGAAGAGCTTAGGGACTGTTTGTACCAAAAATGGGCACAACACTCTTCGGAAGTCTTTGAAGAGATAAACGCGCATAATGAAAACTAAAACTGTGGATTATCTAACAAAAACTTCAAATAACAGAAATGTAAAATGCAAAGACAAGCGATTTAGAGTGGTTCGGCTTTGTAGCCTACGTCCACTATGAAGTTTGATGATTTTATTGCTCGATACTCGAAGATTACAATTCTTTATACTGTAGTACAACTGAATTTCTAAGTTAATTCTCAATCTAAAGCAGCGGCGATGTTCTGGAGTAGATCTGGCAGAATCTGGGCGCTCTTCAGTACTTAGAATTATCCGACCCCTTTTCTGAATGGCTAGGGGCTCTATTTATAGGTGTAGGAGGCTGATATTTCGCCTAAAATGAGGGGAGACCAGTTCTGGTACGTCAGGGGGCCCACATGGCCGAAATCTGGAGATCCGAGCCCACTTTGGGATCGATTTGACCCTTGGTTCGAATCGATCAAGAAATCATCCAATCGAGCTGAAATTTGGAGTGAACGTTCTTCATCATGTGCTTAAGCTTCTGTGAAAATTTCATGACATTTGGACTTGTAGAACTCGAGTTATGATCGATTCAAGTTGAGGATTTTCGTGTTCTTCGTCCTATGGATTCGTTCGAATCGATATGGTTCGAATCCATAGGGTCGAATCCAGGCTTCTGTACGTTAAGGCGATGACGTGGTACGCGTGCTTCGGGTCATTCCTCCCTTTTCTCCGAGTTTTCTGGGTCATACCCCTGGTTTTAGTTGTGTGGACTTGGGGGTTTCGAAGGTGCTAGATTCGAAGATGTGTTTCCTTCGAATCGATTGGACCAGTGATAGTTCGAATCGATTAAGGTATGCCATTATCGATCAATTCGAATTTGCTTCATCAGGGTGGATTCGAAGACAGTTATGAAGTGGAGTCAAAGTCTCTACAACTGAATGGATTTGAAGGTACTGGGGTCGAAGGTTGGCCTCCTTCGAATCGATGATGTTGGTGCTTTGGAATGGAGTCGGAGCTCCTCTGCCTACATGGATTCGAAGGATCCTTCCTTCGATGGATTCGAACTGGAGCTTGGTGCTGATGGATTCGAAGCGAGGCCTCGAGGATGGATTCAGAGCATGGCTTTCTTGAGATCGATTCGAGCCTGTGTTATTCTCGAGGGATTCGAACCCAAGGCTGGGCTTATGGATTCGAAGCACGTTGGCTTCTCATGGATTCGAGGCAACACACGTCTGATGGATTCGAATACAGGCTTCGCCTATGGATTCGAACTAGGGATGGTCTACTCCACCTTTTGTCGACGATATCTTGAGCATACGACCTCGGATTGACTTGAAACTTGGATCGTTGGTTCCCACGGCTTTGCTTGACGTGCCTTATCAATTGTAGCCCGATCCGGACTCGGACAAATTTCATCGATATCTTAGCGATCCTTGCGCGTAGCTGGTCTTCGAGACAATCTGTCGCCGGTTTCTAGCTAAGCCCTTGGTGTCACGGCCTTGCCAAAAGGCGGGATAACATTTGCCCCCCAAAGTACGTCTTGTGTAAACATGACGTGCTTTGACAAGCTGTAGTCTCTGACTGGACGGCTATGACATGCTTTACCGAAAGTTGCATTTTGTATCGCAGTAATCGACCGTCGTATAATTGTGACTGGCTGTTAGGTTTTTGTGTCATGACGAGATGAACATTTGATCCCTGTAAATAATAAAGATCAAACATTAGTCAGAGATATGCGCATACATGTATTATCTTGACTTTGGTTAACGTTGCGTGATCGCAAGTCGTTGTCAGTTCGGTTTGTTATCGAATTCTGCATCGATCCTCTCCTGAACCGATTTGAGATTTGAGTCTAAACAGTGCTTTGATAATCGTTTATGATTATCCCTTGGTATCGATCCTCTCCTGAATCGTTGTACAAGGTAGACAAGTAATAATTTCATATTCGAAGCGATGCGTTTATATGATTGTTTTCGATGGATTTGAGAGGATTACTTAAGTCGATATCCTTCGACATGCTACGAGTCGGTGGTTTTGAAGTTGGCTCTTCGAATCGATGGGACATAGTGATTTCGAATCATCTTCTGTTAGCTGCTTCGAGTCGAGGGAGTTTCGAATCGATTAGGTCTCGTCCCGTGGCTGTCCGGGTGGTTTCGAAGTTTGGATGGGTTCGGAATTGATGGATTCGAAAGTGGTCGTTCGAATCGATGGAGTCGTATGTTCCCTTGACTCTTCTGACGCTTAACTTCGAATCGATGAAGCTTCGCATCGATACTGCATGGATGGATTCGGAGGAATGGATTCAAAGATGATTTGTAACCTACGTACGTCTGGGATTCGAATCGGTGAAACCATCCTGTCAGCTCCAAACCGATGGATGCCTTTTAGTGATCGATTCGAAGATATTCGTTCGAATCGATAGGCTAGAACTGTCATTACCGGTTGCAACTGACCGGGATGTGAATCGTCTCGTAATCCCCTATATATACCGGGGTTCTTTTTCACTTTCATTTTTTACTTTTTACTGTTGCGAGAGCTCCTTCTTCGAATCGACCTCTCCAAGGCCAGGACAAACATGCTTCCCTCGAAACGATCGATCCCCTTCACGCTTTCATTCGTAGTAAAATCAGGTACTCAAGGGATCGATTCGAGAGGAGACAAATAGAACTTAGAAATTTTTGCATTGATTCAATCTGTCTTTCTGAAAATTTCGAGGAGTGATGAGATCTGAACGAAGTGGGTCGACTCGATGGAATCGAGGAGTGAAACCTTTCGAGTCATTCGAATCGATTTTGAATGCATAGCTTCGAATCGATGGTTTTAAGAAAAAAGGAAAGAAAGCTCGTGGCGATCGATTCGAAGTAGCGATACTCCGATCGATTCGAAGGATCTCAGTTTTGATCGATTCGAAGTCATGCATAGATCATGGATTCGAAGTGTTCATCTATCCCAATGTTGCATCGAGTCGAACCATATGGATTCGAAGCACCTGGAACCGAACTTCATCGATTCGACCCGCATCGATTCGCGCCGATGGATTCGAACGTCTTCATCCTAGGAGACCATTACTTTTTGACTTGCTCCATCATATGAACTACGACCAGTTTCAAGTTATTCGCTGATGAACTTAATGAACTTTAGCATACTTGACTCCGACGAGCTTCGGCCTTGCATAATCGAACTTGACTGAAAGACTTGAACTTGAATTTCCTTTGAAGCTCGTCGATGGAACTATGACTTAACCAATAATACAACTGATTTATACTTGAAGTTGGTCCGTAGCGTTTGGATGGTGTGGAAGTGACGGTCAGCGATGACGGTCATTTTCATTCTCAAATTCCCAAGTTATGTTGTACGAACATCTTGCTTCATTCTGTTAAATTTGCTTAAGTGATGCACAGCACTTGCACTGCACGACACGTTCATACACACTACATTGGGGCATGCACGGGCTGTTTATGAACTTAACGTTGCTTTCTGATGAGTTAGCTAATTATGGAATCTTCGAGCTCCCAACAACAAGAGGTACAGAGCTCGACTCCTCCAGTGCTTGAGATTCCCGATATTCCTGCCGATGTAATCGATCCAGCTCCAAATGAATTGCCAGAGGCTATATTTATTGAGGACCCGGTTGATTCGGTTCAATCTAACATCTCCGAATCCTTATTGGGAAGAATATGCTTAAAGCATAACATATCTCTGGATGATGTGTTATTACCTAATGCCGATGATAGACCGCACAATCCGCCTGATGGATATACGGCTTTTTATCGCCATGCTTGCGCGGCCGGAACTCTCCCTCCTTTCAATCAATATATCAGAGGGATGCTATCATATTTAGGAATCGCTCCTTCACAACTTCATCCCAACGGGCACGCGTTGCTGAACAGTGCCTTTGTCATATTTATGGACTGTCTCTTCCGACCGCCAAGGCCCACCGAGATCAGACACATATTTAACTTCAAGAGTAGGGGTGCTAGCCCGTCTTTTACATTTCTGGAGGCAGTTAGGAATTGCCAAGTTGTAGTGGGAGCTTGGACCCGACTGAGTTATTTGAAGAACGAGTGGTTCTATGTTCGGTGCCCTCCGGGTTTTGCTAGGCGATGGTTGTCTAGACGTAAGCGCCTTAACCTGTTTTCTTGACCAATAGCTCTTTGGTGTTAAAATTGACATTTCATTCCCTTTACAGCCATTATCTCCAGACCCGACGGAGGGCGTTTCAAAGGTATCGTCCGAAGTCTTCAAGAAGTTCCAAGCGAGTTGAGACATATTGACTCGGTTCTGAACGATTATAACTTAAGAATTCTTGGTTTGATCGACATCAATCAAAGTATAGTCGTCGAGAGATTGGCAAAGCCCGCCTCCAAGAAGGAAGATAAGAAGAAAACCAAGAAGAGAAAAGTGAAGAAGTCACTTGGAATCAGAATAATCGAGGCGAGTGACGAAGAAAGAACCCATACGGATTCAGAGCCAATGGCTGACCTCTCGGGAAACTTGGAGGAGTCGGGAGGAAGACGGAAAGGCAAGGCCGCCGTTTCCAAAAAACTTAAGTCTAAGGGGTGGAAATCTGTGGATGTGTCTCCTCCCATTCCCGGTGTTATGATTTCTGAGGCCGCCCCTTCTCATTCGAGAGACTTTTTCAAAGGGCTTGACGATATTCCCATCCCAGATTATATATCGATTTCTCATAATCCTGGGTTGGAGGAATTTCAAGATGTCCTAAACATGAACGAGCCCTTTCCTTTAAGTGCGGTCAACACTTCCGGTCGGTTTGGAGGTTTACACATTTACACACACTTCCACAGCACTTCATGACTTTTGCATAGTAAACATTGCTTTATGGGATCCTAATCCGTAACTCTTTCTTATCGCAGGTGAGATGTCAGGACGTGGCTCTACTCTGGATAGGCTTCGAAATGTGCGCCAATCTTCTCCATTCTATGATTCCCGTAGGAGAGAGACAGATAGAGATCATGGGCGAGGCTATTCAAGTCAAGAACGTTATGATAGAGATAGAGATTACTCGCGTGGCCGTTCTGGCTATGACTATTCTGACAGAGACCGGGGATACCAGTACCGACCCCGATCTCGCTCTCCTCCGCCTCCTAGGGCCCCAGTAGACCTCCCAGGGCCTTCTCACCAGCAGCAGCCGCCTTCTCAATCTTCTCGGCCTGACGTTCAGCGGCCAAGAATGGAACCGTCAGCAGCCGCTATAATAGAACAAGCTCCAGCTGAGTTGACAAGTGAGGGAGCTGCTAAACTCGCCCAAATGAAAAATGACTACCCTGAAATTTGCATGGATGGCTATGTCTTTCCTCCTAACTTTAAAAGAATTCCTTCGGACGCTGTGACCACTGCTCATAGTTATATCCACGACTTCTACGCTCAGTATAAGGAGTGGTACAAGGCAGCCGTGAAGGCTTCTAGAGTAGCTTTTGACCGGGCGAAGATTATTACTGAACGCGATGCTGAAATTGCTAAACAGAAACGCATCATTGAAGTTCTTCAATCTGAAATGGAGACGTCCCGGAATTCCAAACTTCAAGCTCTCCAGAAGAACGAGGACGCCGTGGCCAAAATGGCTAGGATGCAACAAGAACACTGCGCCACGGTAGAAGAGATGGGCCACCGCAACACCACCATTGCAGCTGAGCGAGACTTAGCCGTTAAAGAGCTGAACGAGCTCAAGGCCAAATTTACTGAAATGGTGAAAGAGAAGGACAATGCAAACGCCGCTGCACAAGAAGCTTGCGATCAAGCAGTATCTCTCAAAGCCGAACTTGCTGCGGTGGCGGTCAAGTCTAAGTCTGCGGAAGTAGAAATCCAGGAAAAGATTTTGGAGGAGAGGTCCAGGCTGGACGCTGAGTTTGACGATCTCTTGGTCACGTACAACGCGAATGTGCTGGAGCACAGAAATTTAGCGTGGCTGGGAGATGACTCCATGATTCTATATAACGCCTGGACCCGGCTGGTGGACGAGAAGAGGGCAGCGCATCCAGATGAATCGCTTGATGACTTTGAGCTGGAGATGCGTCTGCTTACCGAGGAAGAGAGGAAAGTTCTTCATGAGGCGGTGATTTCTTTAGCAAAAGAGAGGCTTGGTGTTCAACCTTCAGAGACGGGTGAAGGCTCGGGGATCGCGCATCACAAGGAAAATGTTGAGGCTGTAATTCCAACATTACCTGAAACCACTGGTGTGGTTGATCCCCAGCCTATCCCTGCATATAATCCCGACCAGCCACAATTATCTTCCGCTGACGTTCCTGCGCGTGCTCCCGTCCAGGCTAAGGAAGGTATTTGAACGCTTCTCGTAGTTTAGTTGTGAAGAACCTTAAGCAACACACTTGGCTAACAATCTTCGTTTTGTCGCATTTCAGTGACTGAAGTCGTTGTTTCTGCGCCTCTTGCTCTATCAGTTCCACATCAAACACAAGGGGTTGTTTTTTCTGAAGCCATCACGACTTCTACCTTGATTGGCGAAGAGGGAGATGCAAATATGTTTTCTTTCAGCGCTCAAATGATTGAGGAGCTTCTTAATGAACCCATCGATCCTTCCGTCAACCCGTCCGATGCTGTGAGTGGGGCTGCTCCGGCCGTTAGATCATCTATGCCAGCTATTGGCACATCCGATGCAGCCCAAGTATCCCGTGAGGACAAAGTTATTGCTGAGATTGATGCCGAGATGGCAGCAGGGAATGCTGGTATGAATCCGCCCGGGCCTGCCCCGTTAATGGTGATTTCACCGGGCGGTACTGTAGTGATTGAAACTGCTCCTGTCCCTCCTCCTGCTACTACTCCGATGCCTCCAGCTCGACCTCCTAGAAGAATTTCCGTCGCCTCCAGTTCTGAGGAAGACGTTGACATTATATCGCTGTCGGAGGGCAAGTCTGGAAAGAGTAAGCGGGCGAGGGGAAAATCAGGCAGCGGATCTGGTGGAGCTACCCCGAAGAAGAAGATAAGGAAGAAGAAAGATTGAACTCTTTCTTTAAATCTCTGTTGCGTAGGGTAGCATTTTATTGATTTTGATTCTTTTCATAGCCGTGTATAGATGTGGATTTGGCTCCCACTAGCAGAAACTTTTTGAAACACTTTGTAATCAGATTCTTTTGGTTGATAGTGGAAATGCAAAATTATTCCCTTTTTGTCTTCAACTTGTTATGTGTTATGATTCTGCCCCCAGTATCAGGGATGAGCGTGGAGTTGGCGTATGTTTATACTCTGTCTCGCGCTCTGGGAGTACGGAGTTAAGTAAATGTTTATACTCCACCTCGCACTCTGGGAGTACGGAGTTAGAAAAACGTTTATACTCCGCCTCGCACTCTGGGAGTACGGAGTTAGGAAAAAGGTTTTGTACCCAGCTCGCGCTCTCGGAGTACTCTGGGATTTAGAAAAATGTTTATACTCCGCCTCGCACTCTGGGAGTACGGAGTTAAGTAAAAAGCTTGTACCCAGCTTGCGCTCTCGGAGTACTCTGGGATTTAGAAAAATGTTTATACTCCGCCTCGCACTCTGGGAGTACGGAGTTAAGTAAAAAGTTCGTACCCAGCTCGCGCTCTCGGAGTACTCTTGGATTTTGTAAATGTTTATACTCCGCCTCGCACTCTGGGTGTACGGAGTTAGTTAATGTTTATACTCCAGTTCGCGCTCTCGGAAGCTGGAGTTTGTTGATATTTATACCCAGCTCGCGCTCTCGGAGTACTCTGGGGTTTTGTGAATGTTTATACTCCGTCTCGTGCTCTGGGAGTACGGATTTGAATGAATGTTTATACTCCGCCTCGCACTCTGGGAGTACGGAGTTAAGGAAAAGGTTGTCGTGTATCAACCCATTTCTGGCCTGATGTGATGACTTGCCCCCGAGCTCGGGTTTCATTTGGTGAGTGGTTGATTGCTTCATAGCCACTCCCTACTTGAACAAATCCCATTGTGTGATGGAATTTAGCTCTTCGTGCATCGTGATGTTGTACATTGTATTTAATGAATCACAACTCTGGCTCAAAGAGATGGCATTTTATTGCTGAAATAAGAAAATATGGCAAAGTCAGTTGCCTTATTACAAATTCTAATTTCGAAATGCAGAAACAAAATTCTAAAACAGAATTTAAACTAAATAGATAAATGTAGCCTGTTATGTGCAATAGCGACGAAGACTTTCGCTATCCACGGCCTTAGGTGAAGCTAGACCATCAGCGGTCGTTAACTCATATATACCATCCCCGAGCTCCTGCTTAATTTCGTGTGACCCTCTCCATGTTGGTCTTGTGTGTGGGAGTGCCGGATATTCTTTTTTAATGACAATCTCATTGCGTTCAAAAGTTTTTTGTCGGTCCTCGGCATTGCGTAATCGGGCGACTCGATTTCGGCGAATGATTGTTCTCAAGTCAACCTGGTCGCCCTGGACGACTCCAACTCCGTTGACGGTAGGGAACTTTAAGGTTAAGCACCACGGGGCAATTACGGCTCTGAATTCAGCAAGGGCAGGTCGCCCCAAGAAAGCGTTGTATGGCGAGACTATGTTTAGTACAGCGAACTGTAATGTCCGAACTCTCCTATGTTCCTCGGAACCCAACTTAACTGGTAACTTCACCATCCCAATAGGTATGGTAGCGCTACCGTTGAATCCATGGAGGTGAGTTTGGCAAGGTTCCAAATCCCTAGCTTTCATCCTCATTTGATTATAAGCATGTATAAAAAGGATATTCACAGAGCTCCCGCAGTCAATTAGTATCCTCTTCATCCAAGCTGGACCTACTTGTGCCGATATCACGAGTGGGTCAGTAGTCGGGCTTCCGACATAATCAGTATCGTTGTCTCGGAAAGTGATGTCGTTAATTATCGCTCTCTTTCGCTTGGTCGAAGGTTTATTGTCCAAGTTATCATCATACTCAAAGTCTGTTCGCCTAGCTAAGTTGTTATATGATTTCATTTCTTCCCAGCTTCGCTTCGCTGGACGAGGATTATCACTTACAACATTAATTACCAGTCTTCCTCCGACACGACCTGGTTCTTCCTGTCTTTCTGGATTCTGTACAAGATTTTGATTTGAGGGGCCCGCCCCCTCAGACTGCGGTGCCCGCACAAACTGGTCTAACTTCCTCTCCCTGATCAACTTCTCAATGAGGTCCTGCAAGTGTCGACATTCATTGGTGTTGTGGCCATAACTTTCGTGGAATCTACAGAACTTCCCTGTTTGAATCTGCCTCTCTGACGATTGCTTCGGAGCCGGCTTCTTGTATTGCATAGTATTGCAAGTCTGTAGGTACACATTTTCCAACGATGTATTCAATGGTGTGTAATTATCGAACATTGGAGCCTCACGCCGTGGACCTCGATTTGGATCTCTTTTCTTATTCTGACCATTGTTACCTCTTGGCTGAGTTTGCTTGTTCTGTATGTTCAACTGAACTTTTCCGGAATTGTCACCGGACTGTTTAACTGCTACATTGCTCTGTATTCCTTCGCTTCTGGGTCCCGCATCGTCCTTCTTCCTAGACTGTTTCACGTCCTCTTGCCGTAAGAATTGTGCGGCTTTGGAGTAGAAACGGTCCAACGATGCGGGTGGTTTTCCAGCTAACCAGTTTCCAAATTCGGAATCAGGGTCAATCCCCTTTATCAATGCCATTAAAATTGAGTTATCGTTGGGATTACTAATCTCCACACATGCCGCATGGAATCTCTCTAAGTAACGCCTTAGCGTTTCCCCACGAGCTTGGGTAACACTGGATAAGGTGTTGACATCTTTGGGTCTAGCGACATGCATGCGAAATTGTTCAACAAATTTCTTAGCCAGTTGATCAAATAAAGAGATAGACCTAGGTGGCAATCTCGTGAACCACATCGTTGCAATTCCACCTAGAGAGATGGGGAAACTTCGACATTTTACTGCGTCATCGGCCCTTGCGGCGCTCATCGACCATTCATATTTCAAGACGTGTTGATTGGGATCAGAATTTCCTTCGTACATAGGAAGGGTTGGCATTCTGAATCGCCGAGGAGGTTCGGCATTCAGTATCTCGTCTGTGAAGGGAGTATGACTACGGGAAAGTCCCCAGTCATCATTGGTAAGGCCTTGGCTTTCGTGGATCATCTGACGTATCATAGTCGAGATGTCTGGCATTGCTACATTTTGAGCATGCTGAGCTAAGGTGTGGTCGGGTTCCACAGTGCGAGTTTGGACCGGGCGCTGTCGACGGTCCAAACTTCGCCTCCTTGGCTCAGCATCTTCCGGGTCGTATGGTTCAGAAGTACGTCCCTGCTGTTGATTGTTTGAATCTGGAAGATGTCGGGTATCAACCCTTGTTTCTATTGTGGCAGCTGCGGCATGATTGTCCGCGGTATGCTGTGTAGTAGGGCCTCCTTGTGTTGAGGGCCCGGCCTGAAAGCTGGTCGACGGTCCTGCCCTCAACTGTCCAATAGTCAAAGCAGGTTGATATCCGGCCGTTTGTGCATGACACCCGTCTAATCGAGGACGGGTAGATCTGTGATAGTAGTCCGATGAGGCAGAACTTTCAGTGGATGAGCGGGAAATATCATCCCTTCTGGACCTCCTACGGCCCTGGCGGTTCAGTTGGTTTGTCAACTCAATATTTGTACGCAACTGTTCGGCCAATTGCTGATGACTTTGTGTCAGCTCTTGAAGCAACATATGGAATTCTTGTCTGGTGACTGGTCCAGACGGTTCTGAATGAGCGACATTATCTTGGTTGGATGGCTGCTGTTGAGCAGGATTCTGTCCATCCCTACCTTCTTGTCCAGCAGCTGTAGAAGTGGTTCTTATGCTAACCATTTTGAATGAAGAATCCTTTTCCTAGACTTTATGCAAATCTGAATAGAATGGAAGGATTATGAATTGGAGATCTGGATCTTCCTCTTGGATTTGTGCAATCCGGTATCGATGGCAGATCCAAGGAGAAGGAGAAAAAAGCTGGTTTTTTCTCAGTGAAAGCACCAAAGTGTTTGTACCAAAAATGGGCACAACACTCTTCGGAAGTCTTTGAAGAGATAAACGCGCAGAATGAAAACTAAAACTGTGGATTATCTAACAAAAACTTCAAATAACAGAAATGTAAAATGCAAAGACAAGCGATTTAGAGTGGTTCGGCTTTGTAGCCTACGTCCACTATGAAGTTTGATGATTTTATTGCTCGATACTCGAAGATTACAATTCTTTATACTGTAGTACAACTGAATTTCTAAGTTAATTCTCAATCTAAAGCAGCGGCGGTGTTCTGGAGTAGATCTGGTAGAATCTGGGCGCTCTTCAGTACTTAGAATTATCCGACCCCTTTTCTGAATGGCTAGGGGCTCTATTTATAGGTGTAGGAGGCTGATATTTCGCCTAAAATGAGGGGAGACCAGTTCTGGTACGTCAGGGGGCCCACATGGCCGAAATCTGGAGATCCGGGCCCACTTTGGGATCGATTCGACCCTTGGTTCGAATCGATCAAGAAATCATCCAATCGAGCTAAAATTTGGAGTGAACGTTCTTCATCATGTGCTTAAGCTTCTGTGAAAATTTCATGACATTTGGACTTGTAGAACTCGAGTTATGATCGATTCAAGTTGAGGATTTTCGTGTTCTTCGTCCTATGGATTTGTTCGAATCGATATGGTTCGAATCCATAGGGTCGAATCCAGGCTTCTGTACGTTAAGGCGATGACGTGGTACGCGTGCTTCGGGTCATTCCTCCCTTTTCTCCGAGTTTTCTGGGTCATACCCCTGGTTTTAGTTGTGTGGACTTGGGGGTTTCGAAGGTGCTGGATTCGAAGATGTGTTTCCTTCGAATCGATTGGACCAGTGATAGTTCGAATCGATTAAGGTATGCCATTATCGATCGATTCGAATTTGCTTCATCAGGGTGGATTTGAAGACAGTTATGAAGTGGAGTCAAAGTCTCTACAACTGAATGGATTCGAAGGTACTGGGGTCGAAGGTTGGCCTCCTTCGAATCGATGATGTTGGTGCTTTAGAATGGAGTTGGAGCTCCTTTGCCTGCATGGATTCGAAGGATCCTTCCTTCGATGGATTCGAACTAGATCTTGGTGCTGATGGATTCGAAGCGAGGCCTCGAGGATGGATTCGGAGCATGGCTTTCTTGAGATCGATTCGAGCCTGTGTAATTCTCGAGGGATTCGAACCCAAGGCTGGGCTTATGGATTCGAAGCACGTTGGCTTCTCATGGATTCGAGGCAACACACGTCTGATGGATTCGAATACAGGCTTCGCCTATGGATTCGAACTAGGGATGGTCTACTCCACCTTTTGTCGACGATATCTTGAGCATACGACCTCGGATTGACTTGAAACTTGGATCGTTGGTTCCCACGGCTTTGCTTGACGTGCCTTATCAATTGTAGCCCGATCCGGACTCGGACAAATTTCATCGATATCCATAGCGATCCTTGCGCGTAGCTGGTCTTCGAGACGATCTGTCGTCGGTTTCTAGCTAAGCCCATGGTGTCACGGCCTTGCCAAAAGGCGGGATAACAGGGACTGGACGTAGGAGCATTTTTATTCCATATTATACAATCCTACCGCATAGATTCTTTCACAACCCACTAACCTTGCTGCACCTCCCCTGTTTTAGCCATTCTCGGGTGATGAGGCTTGAGGCTACGATTACCTTTAAATAGAACACATCTATCTTAGAATGATCATCGCCTACCTGACGATGTTCTGAAAGCATTCAATCCATACAAGTTCGTTCTGAGTTCGAACGAAACCGAAGGCATTATCTCGTTACACTCAT
Source organism: Allium fistulosum (assembly GCA_030737815.1). Lineage (NCBI taxonomy): Eukaryota > Viridiplantae > Streptophyta > Magnoliopsida > Asparagales > Amaryllidaceae > Allium > Allium fistulosum. Next base: position 167,384,013 of record CM060904.1, on the reverse strand, counting down.
TTTGGAATCACCCTCAGAGTTAACGACAATAACCCTTGCACTCTGAATCTTCATCTTCACTTGAGATTCACGACCTATCGTTAATTTGGATCGATGTGGTATTCGGATATCCAAATCTAGAAACCCGATCCCGGTCTCATCGAAATCCAAAACGTATCTTTTAAGGCCAAGTTGTTTTAAAGTTAAAACAATTCAATTCAATTATCTATATATATACATATATATAATTCATAGTATTCCCATAGATAATCTACACTATTATCACAAATAGATAATTCATATTATCATTACAGTTCAACCAAAACATCCATATCACAGATCAGCACATATCTCATCAGATATATCAAACAATGCAAAGCATTCAATGTTATTCATCCATCCCTAAGTAATGATTTATATCATCTCTAATTAATTTAAAGTAAATTAAATTAATTACTTCATTCTATAAATCCTGCTTACTTAATCATTAATTAATTACAAATTAATTAATTATCCCCTAATTACCCTTTTTATTGCATTCAGGTAATTATCCTTTAATTAATTACTCAAATTAATTATCCTTAACCATTTGTAGTAATTAACCTCTAATTACTTCATTAATTAATTAACTATAATTAATTAAATTAATCAACTATAATTAATTACATTAATCCTTAATTAATTACATAAATTAATTACTTCATTTATTAATTATTTCTTAATTAATCAATTCTTAATTAAATCATTAATTAAATTAATTAATGATCCTTAATTACATTTTTATTATTAAATTAAATTAATTACATTAAGTAATTAACCTTTAATTAAACCACATTTATTAATCACTCTTGATTTATCTCATTCAGTAATTAACTACCCTTAATTACTTTTATTAACTAAATTAATTACTCCTTAATTAATTTCTTAATTAATCCCTTGATTAATTCACAAGTAATTAAACTCAAATTACTTCCATTAATACATCATCATTCAATTAATTACTTCCAGTAATTATCGATTATTTACTTCCCTAAATAATCATACCTTATTAATTACAATTAAGCAATTATTTATCAAATCATCCATTGATTATTCTAAATTAATTAAACTTAATTAATTAACTTAAACTAATCAAATAACTTAATTAATTACAATGAGTAATTAATTTCTTAATTACTTTCATTTAGTAATTATACTTAAACACTTCCATAAATGATTATTCTTAACTAATTAATCTAATTAATTATCAAAATTAATCACATTAATTAATTATTAAATAATCTCAAATTAATGAACTTCATTAACAATTATTTAATTACTTTTCTTAAATAATTAACTTAGATTAACCATTATTAATTTCAAATTAATAAATCTTAATAACTAATTAATTAATCTTTAATTATTTAATTAATTAAGTGTTAACCATAACTTAATTAATCTTTAATTACTTTATTAATTAATCATTATTTAATACTCAAATTTAAATCCTTAATTACAAATTAATTATTGCTTAATTAATTAACTTAAACCTTAATTAAGTTAATTTAAATCCTTAATTACAAATTAATTATTCTATTTAATTAATCTTAAACCTTAATTAAATTAATTTAAATCCTTAAGTACTTAATTAATTAATCCAAATCATTAATTAATTAGATTATTTAAACCATTTTAATTACCCTAAAGTTTTAATGATTTTAACTTTAAGATAAAACAATTCTTATTCATGGTTAAATTATTTTTCACAATTACATTTGAAAAACATCCATTTTCAAATTTACTTTTAAATTTCATTTTAAATTCTGGATTTAAAATGAATACCAATTTATCTTTAACCAAGTTAAAACCAATTTTAAAAACATTTACATGTTAAAGAATTTCTTATATCTTATAAAAGAATTTTTAAAAGAGTTTAAATCAAATTCCTTTTTTAATTACAAACATTTAAAACATAACTAACATTTAAACTTATTAAAACATTTAAATTTATAAAACTTATTTATCTCAAATTCTAAGATTCAAAACTAAACCTGACTCCATATATTAAAACTTTGATTTCAATTCCTGTTTTATTATTTTTTTCACAAATTTAAATTCAGTTTAAATTTAAACAAACAGGTTTTAAAAAAAACTGGCAACAATAATGTACACGAGAATCCACTAAAATACTTCGAGTCGATACCCTAACTACTTCGAGTCTCACACGCCAGAAAACTCAAAAAACTCGAGACCTTCCTCTGTTCAAAACCCAGACTCACCAGAACCCAAAAATGTGCACGTACACGTGCATCGTCCGACCAGTCCCCTCCGACCATCGCTGAGTATCCCCACATGATGACGTTCATCCACCTACCAGAAAACGACCATCCAATCTTCGATCAATTCGCGAAATCGAAATCGAGCCTAAAGACCAAAACTGGAACACAGACTACAATTTCCAAAACCTGGCAACAACCCCTCGTTCTCCCACTGCTGATCACCAGAACGCCAGAGACTCCGGCGATGACTTCGTCCACGTCCTAACTATCATTTTCCAGAGTTCGGTTGAACTCGATCCATTCTAGATGCCATGAGAACCCAATTTCCGATTATCACAAAAACTAGGGCTACAACCCAATTCTGATCACCGCCGCTTCCACAATGCCTAGAACATCTTCCTGACATTTTTCCCATCATCACTGATCATCCCTCTACCACCAGTGACGATCGTAACTTCCCAGACCACTATGATCATCAGATACTACCTAAAACTCATATTTAGCTTAAACCAGAACTGCACCTTCATTAATAAACTAAAATTTTTGATTTCAATGCTAAAAATCATGTTATAGTTTAGGTATCTAATTTATAATCCTGGATTTATGAATTACAAGGTTTGAGCTATCACTTTTATATACATGCATTTGTTGTTTTTGGTTACAGAGACACTCAGACTTTAAATTTGACTTAACTAAAAATTTTAAACATTAGTATATGATAAATCAAACAATTCTTGTTTGTAAATTAAGTCCTAATAAAAACTAGATCAAGTGGTAAAAGATTTTAAATGAAATTTTGAGTTTGGGCAAACAAAACAAGAACAGAGTACAGTCACATATGCACACAATACATCCACATATACATACAGGAAAAATGCACTTGTATATTCATACATCAATACATATATATGCAGAACTACCTATAAATATTCACATGCAACCATCTTTCATTCAGAACTTAATCATGAAATCATTGATTTTGATCAGGATTTAAACCTGGAATTCTAGAACAGGCAATAACATATCAAAACCCAAACATGCATTCAAAACTATACATATTACAGAGAATTCCATCACTCCAAACATGATTATCACAGGAAAAATCAAGCAACTATATTTACTTAAGTTAGTTTAAATAAAAACTGTTACTCACCTGAAACAAAGATGAAACAGAGCCTTATATTTTGAAAACTTGAAACAGGTTTTGAACTTTAAACCGGAATGTCTTGCTTTTGAAACTTTTTAAAACTTGAATCTTGATTTGTTGAAAAATGCATGCTTCCAGGTTGAGAAGAATGCAGACTTGTTTTTGAATTGATTCCAGATTTGAAAAGAATGTTTGCAGGCCTTGTTTTTGATTTGGAAACTTGGTTACAGTTTGATCTTTGATTTGGAAAATGAATTATAGGTTGTTGAATTTTGGTTTGAGGCATTTTGATTACTGATTATCAGATTTTAGATTAGAGAATTTGTTTGAGTTTCTCTTTGTTTTGAAAAGAAAATAGAAAGGAATGAAGTGAAGAAATGCAAATGTATATAAGTAAATTTATGATTTTATAAAAATAAAAGAAAAAGAAAAATAAATAAAGACACTTGTCATATACATTAGCTACTTAAATTACACATGTTATAACAAAGGCTTTAGATAATGACACATGTCTTTTAAGTAATTATTCATATTTTTTATTTATTTTAAAAGTAAATAAAAAGTCTTTTTCTTTATTTATTAAATACTTATCTATATATAAATTACTTTTTAAAGAAACAAAACTAATTATATTTATAAATAAAAGTTTATACATATATTTTAAAATCAAAACAATTTAAAATATCTATTCTTTTGAATTTCAAAACTTTAAATTCAAATTTAAATAAAATTAAATCCTAAGATTCAATTTAAAATTAAGTTATATATATACATATACAATTACTCATTCAATTTAAAAATAACAATTCCATAGTCTTTAAAATCCATTCATATTTATAAAATAATACATTATACTTATTATTTGAAAATAACATATTTGATAATTTAAATAATTTATATAAGAGATTATATTATCAAGTAATATTTTAAAAAGAAATAAAACAAACCTTTTTGTTAATCTTATTTATATTTAAGCTTAAGTTAAAATATACCTTAAACAATTTAAACATTTACCTAAAGTATTTTAAAACTATAAGGTTATTTATTTAAATAACTTTGAAAAGTTCATATTAAATTAAATCTAAATTTCCAATTTACAAAAGCTTTTCTATTTACAATATATACAAATAAATATATATTACAAATAGAAAATATCTTATTAGCTTTTAAAAGATAAAATTCACCAATTAAATACTTATTTAATTAGATTTTTAAATTAAATTCAAATTTTATTGTCAAAGATTATCAATATCAATTAAATTATTTAACAGATTATTAAATTGATATTGCTCAAATTTCCGGGATATCACATTCCTCCCCCCTTAAAATAATTTCGTCCCCGAAATTTAAACAAAGGTAATTTAATAATCTTATTAAAGATTTTAATTTTAAATCATAAGCATATATTATCATCCATATGCTAACAACCAAAGCAATCAATTCATCCAATCAAACAATTCTAATTATCCAGACAAAATTCTGGACAAAATTTCCTCGAGTTTTCCCAAGTATATATATATATATACCGGGATACTCGCTCTACAAACAATCTAAACTACGAAGCTACAGAGCTTCTACTCCTCTAGATCTACATAACTAAACAGGATATCAGACTACAGACGAGTCTGACTCAACTACCAAACCTCCCTGAACTGCTGGTTCCCAAACCAAAGATAGATCAAACACGTACTCCCTCAAAGATACATAAAACACATTGAATCCTAATTATCCAAACTGGCAATTAAATCCTGAAGACTAAATACTTATCCAAACCAGAACACAGAAGAGATCCAAAACACAACTCTACTTCACAATTATCAGTAGATTCCAAACTTTCTTCTCCTATCCAGAGATGTACTCCCAAACTGCTTTTGCTGCACCACTCTGATCTGAGGTAGATAAGAATGCTGATGAAGAACACGAGCACAAACTGGACAACACATCCCAGAAAAATGGTCCAACAAATCCATAAAGAAAACTCAGATACTCCATCAAAACCTGAGCTGCTTTACCAAACTCTATTTCAAGGAACCATCCTTCCACTAGGCTGAACCACCGATATCACTCCTGGAATCCTAGTCGATAAGAAAAATCAATCTCCATATACGGACAAGCTTCTGACTTCCCTGAAACATCTAGCAAATCTCTGATAACCTAAGAGAACACTCAACTATCGCAAGTCACTTTTGCGATCAACCCAACCTATTTCCAAAGAAAACTGTTTAACAAATCAGAACAGCTCATACTTAACTATCCAATCCATCGAAGAAATGGATCCATTCTACTGCTTCTGAACTTCACCTTCAGAAAAACTGCTCAGCCAGAAAACTTCCTGCCAACACAGAATACTCCGAGCTGCACTGCTGACACAGATGCCAAAGACTTCCTAACCAAAACTCTTCGAGAAACTCGAACCCCAAACAAAACAGAAACATCATGCTGAACTCAGCCACAACACCGAAACAGACGCACTTCCTTAAACTTGTTCCAGAGAAAACATCTTTGGGAACATCCATAGTCACTGTATCTCATCACACAGCTACTATTACCTGAGGTATCAAGATACCATCACTCGCTTCTGCCTAACCGACAGATCCAACTCTACTCATCCAAACTTGCACTTCAAAGATGGACTCTGACCCTCAACAGGTTTCCTTCAGAGATCAGAAAAATCCTTACACCACTGCAAAGCTTACTCGAGACAGTGTTGGGTCTACAGTCTCGACAGATACACTTCCAACCTCAACACTCAAATTCCAACCATTGGTAGTCGTGTTACACACACCACTACCATATCTACCTTTAGAACTCATATTGGAAAAACCGAATAGGTAACCCAACAAATAGGTAGAATAAATATATATATATATATATAGTTATATAAAAATTACAAATACGCTCTCTCAAGATAGACACCATTCCAGAGCTTAGGTATTCGCTCAACTATCGCTCTGATACCACTGTAATGACCCGCCACTCATTCCACATAATGACGCATCATTAATAAGAAAGAAAGGGATAGAAAAGAGAAAAGAAGAGAAGAGAGAAAGAAACAACAACTGATACTCACAGCGGAACGAATGAAATATAATATATCACATAAGATATTACATAGTATCATATACATCAGAGTTACATAGATTATACATCACATACTAGACAGTTATAAACATCTGTCTAGTTATTACAACTCAATACAATACAGAGATCAATTCAAAGATCAACACAGCGGAACTACTATCTATATCTACAACGCTGAAGCCTCCTGCTCCATTGCTCCTCCACAATTCGTCAAAGCTAACCTGAATCCCTTGGCTACTCGTAAAAATTTGAGTACCCAAGAGTTTATAAAACAGAAATAAACACTTGGGTCAGACATGTGTCTGGTGTGAGTAACAGGTTAAACTTGCTTAACTTCAAAACCTTTTGAAAACAAAGATATCACGTAAGACTTCCCACACATAAACATGGAAAAGTTTTTACCTTACGTTAACCAAAACATTGATAGGAAATCCAGTTATATTATAATAGGTCTAGGGTTTTCAAATAAGTATTCACATATCCGAATTTGTTACATTCATTAAATTCCAGCATACATAGGTATACAATCAAGTCCATTATCACTTATTGGAAGTTGGGTTTCCATACAATGGCAGGGCTACCGGGGTACCGCCCGTCACAGTATGTGGCCTAGATCACCGTACCGAGGATCACTCCCAATCCCCTGCAACACAAGGCCGGAACATCCCTTACTGGATAATTCCCGCACAATATACCCCACGGTTGTCATGACCAACCGCACACTAAACCGAAATAATAAGGGACATCTAGACAGAGGTAATCTTGTCCTACTTGGGTGCTACCCACTAACCTTGCTGCACCTCCCCTGTTTTAGCCATTCCCGGTTGATGACGCTTGAGGCTACGATTACCTTTAAATAGAACACATCTATCTTAGAATGCTCATCGTCCACCTGACGATGTTCTGTAAGCATTCAATCCATACAAGTTCGTTCCGGGTTCGAACGAAACCGAAGGCATTATCTCGTTACACTCATTTTGGAATCACCCTCAGAGTTAACGACAATAACCCTTACACTCTGAATCTTCATCTTCACTTGAGATTCACGACCTATCGTTAATTTGGATCGATGTGGTATTCGGATATCCAAATCTGGAAACCCGATCCCGGTCTCATCGAAATCCAAAACGTATCTTTTAAGGCCAAGTTGTTTTAAAGTTAAAACAATTCAATTCAATTATCTATATATATACAGATATATAATTCATAGTATTCCCATAGATAATCTACACTATTATCACAAATAGATAATTCATATTATCATTACAGTTCAACCAAAACATCCATATCACAGATCAGCACATATCTCATCAGATATATCAAACAATGCAAAGCATTCAATGTTATTCATCCATCCCTAAGTAATGATTTATATCATCTCCAATTAATTTAAAGTAAATTAAATTAATTACTTCATTCTATAAATCCTGCTTACTTAATCATTAATTAATTACAAATTAATTAATTATCCCCTAATTACCCTTTTTATTGCATTCAGGTAATTATCCTTTAATTAATTACTCAAATTAATTATCCTTAACCATTTGTAGTAATTAACCTCTAATTACTTCATTAATTAATTAACTATAATTAATTAAATTAATCAACTATAATTAATTACATTAATCCTTAATTAATTACATAAATTAATTACTTCATTTATTAATTATTTCTTAATTAATCAATTCTTAATTACATCATTAATTAAATTAATTAATGATCCTTAATTACATTTTTATTATTAAATTAAATTAATTACATTAAGTAATTAACCTTTAATTAAACCACATTTATTAATCACTCTTGATTAATCTCATTCAGTAATTAACTACCCTTAATTACTTTTATTAACTAAATTAATTACTCCTTAATTAATTTCTTAATTAATCCCTTGATTAATTCACAAGTAATTAAACTCAAATTACTTCCATTAATACATCATCATTCAATTAATTACTTCCAGTAATTATCGATTATTTACTTCCCTAAATAATCATACCTTATTAATTACAATTAAGTAATTATTTATCAAATCATCCATTGATTATTCTAAATTAATTAAACTTAATTAATTAACTTAAACTAATCAAATAACTTAATTAATTACAATGTGTAATTAATTTCTTAATTACTTTCATTTAGTAATTATACTTAAACACTTCCATAAATGATTATTCTTAATTAATTAATCTAATTAATTATCAAAATTAATCACATTAATTAATTATTAAATAATCTCAAATTAATGAACTTCATTAACAATTATTTAATTACTTTTCTTAATTAATTAACTTAGATTAACCATTATTAATTTCAAATTAATAAATCTTAATAACCAATTAATTAATCTTTAATTATTTAATTAATTAAGTGTTAACCATAACTTAATTAATCTTTAATTACTTTATTAATTAATCATTAATTAATACTCAAATTTAAATCCTTAATTACAAATTAATTATTGCTTAATTAATTAACTTAAACCTTAATTAAGTTAATTTAAATCCTTAATTACAAACTAATTATTCTATTTAATTAATCTTAAACCTTAATTAAATTAATTTAAATCCTTAAGTACTTAATTAATTAATTCAAATCATTAATTAATTAGATTATTTAAACCATTTTAATTACCCTAAAGTTTTAATGATTTTAACTTTAAGATAAAACAATTCTTATTCATGGTTAAATTATTTTTCACAATTACATTTGAAAATCATCCATTTTCAAATTTACTTTTAAATTTCATTTTAAATTCTGGATTTAAAATGAATACCAATTTATCTTTAACAAAGTTAAAACCAATTTTAAAAACTTTTACATGTTAAAGAATTTCTTATATTTTATAAAAGAATTTTTAAAAGAGTTTAAATCAAATTCCTTTTTTAATTTCAAACATTTAAAACATAACTAACATTTAAACTTATTAAAACATTTAAATTTATAAAACTTATTTATCTCAAATTCTAAGATTCAAAACTAAACCTGACTCCATATATTAAAACTTTGATTTCAATTCCTGTTTTAATATTTTTTTCACAAATTTAAATTCAGTTTAAATTTAAACAAACAGGTTTTAAAAAAACTGGCAACAATAATGTACACGAGAATCCACTAAAATACTTCGAGTCGATACCCTAACTACTTCGAGTCTCACACGCCAGAAAACTCGAAAAACTCGAGACCTTCCTCTGTTCAAAACCCAGACTCACCAGAACCCAAAAATGTGCACGTACACGTGCATCGTCCGACCAGTCCCCTCCGACCATCGCCGAGTATCCCCACATTATGACGTTCATCCACCTACCAGAAAACGACCATCCAATCTTCGATCAATTCGCAAAATCGAAATCGAGCCTAAAGACCAAAATTGGAACACAGACTACAATTTCCAAAACCTAGCAACAACCCCTCGTTCTCCCACTGCTGATCACCAGAACGCCAGAGACTCCGGCGATGACTTCGTCCACGTCCTAACTATCATTTTCCAGAGTTCGGTTGAACTCGATCCATTCTAGATGCCGTGAGAACCCAATTTCCGATTATCACAAAAACTAGGGCTACAACCCAATTCTGATCACCGCCGCTTCCACAATGCCTAGAACATCTTCCTGACATTTTTCCCATCATCACTGATCATCCCTCTACCACCAGTGACGATCGTAACTTCCCAGACCACTATGATCATCAGATACTACCTAAAACTCATATTTAGCTTAAACCAGAACTGCACCTTCATTAATAAACTAAAATTTTTGATTTCAATGCTAAAAATCATGTTATAGTTTAGGTATCTAATTTATAATCCTGGATTTATGAGTTACAAGGTTTGAGCTATCACTTTTATATACATGCATTTGTTGTTTTTGGTTACAGAGACACTCAGACATTAAATTTGACTTAACTAAAATTTTTAAACATTAGTATATGATAAATCAAACAATTTTTGTTAGTAAATTAAGTCCTAATAAAAACTAGATCAAGTGGTAAAAGATTTTAAATGAAATTTTGAGTCTGGGCAAACAAAACAAGAACAGAGTACAGTCACATATGCACACAATACATCCACATATACATACAGGAAAAATGCACTTGTATATTCATACATCAATACATATATATGCAGAACTACCTATAAATATTCACATGCAACCATCTTTCATTCAGAACTTAATCATGAAATCATTGATTTGGATCAGGATTTAAACCTGGAATTCTAGAACAGGCAATAACATATCAAAACCCAAACATGCATTCAAAACTATACATATTACAGAGAATTCCATCACTCCAAACATGATTATCACAGGAAAAATCAAGCAACTATATTTACCTAAGTTAGTTTAAATAAAAACTGTTACTCACCTGAAACAAAGATGAAACAGAGCCTTATATTTTGAAAACTTGAAACAGGTTTTGAACTTTAAACCGGAATGTCTTGCTTTTGAAACTTTTTAAAACTTGAATCTTGATTTGTTGAAGAATGCATGCTTCCAGGTTGAGAAGAATGCAGACTAGTTTTTGAATTGATTCCAGATTTGAAAAGAATGTTTGCAGGCCTTGTTTTTGATTTGGAAACTTGGTTACAGTTTGATCTTTGATTTGGAAAATGAATTATAGGTTGTTGAATTTTGGTTTGAGGCATTTGGATTACTGATTATCAGATTTTAGATTAGAGAATTTGTTTGAGTTTCTCTTTGTTTTGAAAAGAAAATAGAAAGGAATGAAGTGAAGAAATGCAAATGTATATAAGTAAATTTATGATTTTATAAAAATAAAAGAAAAAGAAAAATAAATAAAGACACTTGTCATATACATTAGCTACTTAAATTACACATGTTATAACAAAGGCTTTAGATAATGACACATGTCTTTTAAGTAATTATTCATATTTTTTATTTATTTTAAAAGTAAATAAAAAGTCTTTTTCTTTATTTATTAAATACTTATCTATATATAAATTACTTTTTAAAGAAACAAAACTAATTATATTTATAAATAAAAGTTTATACATATATTTTAAAATCAAAACAATTTAAAATATCTATTCTTTTGAATTTCAAAACTTTAAATTCAAATTTAAATAAAATTAAATCCTAAGATTCAATTTAAAATTAAGTTATATATATACATATACAATTACTCATTCAATTTAAAAATAACAATTCCATAGTCTTTAAAATCCATTCATATTTATAAAATAATACATTATACTTATTATTTGAAAATAACATATTTGATAATTTAAAAAATTTATATAAGAGATTATATTATCAAGTAATATTTTAAAAAGAAATAAAACAAACCTTTTTGTTAATATTATTTATATTTAAGCTTAAGTTAAAATATACCTTAAACAATTTAAACATTTACCTAAAGTATTTTAAAACTATAAGGTTATTTATTTAAATAACTTTGAAAAGTTCATATTAAATTAAATCTAAATTTCCAATTTACAAAAGCTTTTCTATTTACAATATATACAAATAAATATATATTACAAATAGAAAATATCTTATTAGCTTTTAAAAGATAAAATTCACTAATTAAATACTTATTTAATTAGATTATTAAATTAAATTCAAATTTTATTGTCAAAGATTATCAATATCAATTAAATTATTTAACAGATTATTAAATTGATATTGCTCAAATTTCCGGGATATCACAGGATTGTTGGATTGGATTGTGATGAATGTTTGGTGAAGCAGTATTGTGTGGTGCAGATTGTGTAGTGAGGAATGATGAAGTTCATGGTGATCTGTAGGGATGGGATTTTCTATTAGCAACTGTTGATTGGTGAAGGAAAATGTGATGACAATGAGTAATTGTTGATGGTTGTAGTGTGTTTTCAGTTTGAGGTGTATCGGTGTGGATGTGGAGTATGATGGATTAAATGCTTGATGATATGGAGTGGAAAAGGTCTATTGTATGCAGGAGCAGTTGTGTGAATGTTTGTGGTGATTGTTGAAGTTGTGCAGTGGTTTTGAGAAATAGTAGTAGATAGTAGAAGAGAAGTTCGGTTGTGTGCTGTTGGAGTTTGTGCTTGGCAATGAGGTTGTATGAATGGCTTGTTGCAGGGTAATGGAAAGGAGTTTGTGGAGATTTAAGATGATGTTAGAACTGGTTATGGATTTGTGATGTTGTTGACTGTGTTTGTTGTTGTGGCCAGAAAGCACGGTGATTAGCTATTGATGAGTGAAGTAAGGAAGGGCTGCTGTTTGAACTGTGCCAATGGAAGATGTGCAGTCTTGTATGCTGACAGATGGGAGGTTGTGTAGGAGATGAATGTTGTTGTATGATGTTGTTGTATGATAGTGAATTGATCAGGGAAGTGTTGTTGCTCTGTGCAGTAAAGATGGGATGGTTCTGTGTGTTACGAAGTATGAAAATGCTGTAGAGGTTGTAATGTATGCAAAGGCAGAATATGAGGCAGGGGGGAAAGTCTGGTTGGTTCAGGGAATTCGATGGTGTTTTTGAGGTTAGGTTGGCAGTGAGGGGATGAAAGATGGTTGTCTGAGTGCAACAGAGAGTGTTGTAACAGTTGAAAAGTGTAACAAAAATCTTTCCTTTTTAAAAAAGAATAAAGAAAATTGAACAGTTGAAAAGAAGAAAATGAACAGTGTAAAGATGTGAATGAAAATGTATATGAAATAAAACCATTTTTTTCCTTTTCAAAGGAAATTGTGCATTTTTTTAAATATGGAAATGCTAGTAGAACAACAACACGGACACAACAAATTGAAAACAAAAGGAGAACAATAAACACACATAATTTTTTTTAATGTAAACAAACACACAAAATAAAATCACACAAAAATTAAACAACAAATAATTCAAAGAATATAAATTAAAAATCAAAACTATTCCCCGGCAACGGCGCTAAAAACTTATTTAACGACGGTTTTCTATGAGTTTAGAAAATCGCCGATAAATTTAAATTTAAAATTAACCGCAAGCGCGCGGCGTACAATTATTAGTACGTGACGAGTACGAGTCGACCCGCAGGGAGTTGTTAGATTTTAGATCTCTATTCAATCAAATTAACCAAAGTTGAAAGTGTGATTAGCTATAAATGTAGAAAACTAACAAAAGAAAATTGATAAAAATATGAGAGTGTTAAGACAATTTAGAGGTAATTTCTACTCTCTAGATCACATAAATCAACAAAATGAAGTTATGATCTCTCTTTTGGTCATTACTGGAATTAGTTGATGTGCATATCATATGTATGGTATTTTTGTGCAATTAATTAGCCCAATATAAACCATCAAACTATAACACAACCACTAATACACATTTAACTCTCATGAAATATGACAACAAAGTTGAAAGAAAAATCTATTTTAAGCATGGCCTATTAACTATTGTTTAGAAATATAAGCCATCAAATTTTAATATCAACATTCACTTCTTTGCCATAATCATATTTAGATGAAGAGGCAATTTGTGTTTTGTTTGTTTAAGCATAGCCTATTTGTTATGAACAACATAGACTATCAAATTCAAAGCTAAACAACATCATTAAACCACTTCAAATGTTTCCATTAAGCACAAAAAGAGAACATAAATGATCAAAATGTTGAAGCTACATGATTAGAGAGCTTCATTACCCCTAAATTGAAGGGGTTTAGCCTCTCATATTTGTTATCATATCAACAATTGTAGCATGCAACATGAAAGAAAAAGAAAAGGAAAAAGAGAGCAAAGTAAAGAAGAGCTATTCTACTTGCATGAAAAATAAATCTATACCACTAACAAGAAAGTAAGATAACATGTGATTAAAAGGAAACAATAATTAACATTGCATAAAAAAGGGAAAAATACATAAGGTAAAGATGGCTAAGTAGCCATGAAAAGAGAAGTAAAGCTTTCTTTTGATTTTAATCTAAGCTAAAACTAACTAAGAGGAAGAGAGGTTACATGAAGCATGAGGGGTATTTATACATGTATGAAACCCTAATCCACTTTTTTGGGGAATGCCCAAAATACCCTCTTAGGAAGTGTGGAGGCCAAGTAATCATTAGCATCAAATAATCATCATTTAAGTGTGCATGGAGCTTTAAACTCTATTAGCATGTGCATTTGCCTCTAATTTGTACATGAAGGTGTGTGGGTAGGTGGGGTCTTCCATGATCCATGAAATGAATTATTTCCATCTTCACTCCTTTGTATTCACTCTTGTACATGCATATATCTTCATGAAACCACTTGTATATGAAGCCAAATTCGTACAAAATAATATAGAAATTTCCAATTGAATTTTCTCAAATTTATATATGCACAAAAATGACCATTTTACCCTTATATGGAGATGAATATTTGACGATTTGAAAATAATTTGAATTTTGGTTTAAACAAGTTAAAATATCCAATATGATCATTTATTAAATTTAATTAGATTAAATATGGTGTTAAAAATATGCACATTTACGTGAACATCAATATGAAATGAATTGGCTTTGGGAATCGGTGAATTTGCATTCTCATCAGCTAAGTTTCCACACCGTGAACAGCAACATGATTAAATGTTACATACTTATATAATACATAATTGTAGGTACCCAAAGATAGTTCCAATCAAACTTTGCGGTCCATAACGGGACCTGTGGAACGTGATTGTTCTAGGAATCCGGAGTAGATGTCAAATAACACCTCTAACCCATGACTTGAACATTGGAGTATGAAACACATAGGGAGTCGAACAAGATAGTTCACCCCAAGAACCATTGCCCAGAGTTGGCAAACCAAATGATTTACATTTTGACAAAGCACTTGCCCTGAGTTTTGGCGGAGCTCAAACTCCTCACCCTGAGAATGGTGAGGTCAAAGATCCGCACTCTGAGTTAAGAGGGATCTTCCCTAATTACTCTGGCGATGAACACTATAGCCACCGTTTTAGGTGCTCAACCCCGATCAATGCCTGGCATTGGGTGCGATCGAAGGAAAACGTCCGCGAAATGGATGTTCGAACTGCCGCTCTGAATAATCAATTCCGATCAAGACCTAAAGTTAGCCTTAGCCTAACAAGTATGCTAAGAGACAGGCATCTAGGCCTTATTCTCCGAGAATTGAAAAAAAAAATAATTACAAACATTATCACCAGTCGGACAGAACTCGATTAAAAATAGCAAAGTGGTATATTGATTTAGCTAATTGATGATAGAGAAATGACTCACATGCATCTGAGTAAAAAAAATAAACACATTTTCCAATGCTTGAACATATTGGCACAAGGCTTGAACAAAAATCAAGTCTAATTTTATTAACATACTGCTTAAAACAAAAGGCAAGGGTCATACTCTCACAACTTCAGCCTATCAACACGGTTATTTGAGCAAAACAAAATGTTGACAAAAACAAAGAAGGATGCGACTATATCTTCTTCCTCCTCTTTGACTCCTTCTCCTCGGAGGAGGGTGTTCTGGACTCACCGGGCTTTCTCTTTGCCTCTATGACCTTACAAAAGATCGCTAGTCGAAGTCTCAAAGGGCACAAAGATAGGATGATCGGGCAATGAGATTGACATGGGATGAGGTATATCATCCTCTTTCTCCTTCTTGATCTCCTTAGCCATGAGGACTTGAGTTTGAAGCATTACCTCCATGGTATGCCCTGAGGGAAGTATCGAAAGCTCCATTAATCACGATGTCCTCTTCCTTCTAAGCCTCGTGAAAGTTTCCTGTTGCCGCCTCTCCAAGGCATGAATCATTTCATCTCCAGGGCTCGGAGTCTTACCGGCCGGAATATCTAGAAGCGTTTGAGAGGCAGACACGATGACTGATTTGGTAATCGCATCTTGTGTCCCCATCGGTAAGCTCTTTTTGAGAAAGGGGTCAATCGAAGGCGAACTTGAAACTTGGTAAAATATAAAATAGAGATTAGTGACAACAACCGGTATCACATGGGCCATCTCAAACACTAGCGAGGTTAATGATATACCATCAAGAGATACAGATTCGATGTGAGTTGGAGTTCCACCAGAACCTCCCTCCTAAATGGGAGATAAAATGAACGACTTTGGAAGCGAGGGTTCATCAGGGTTGTATTGATCCCCTGACAAGGATGTTGTAACCATTGTAATTTCAAAAACTGCTAACTGGGTTTTTAACCCAATAGAATTCAATAGGAATTAGAGCTTCTAAGTCAAGTCAAAACAACTCAAGAATCAACCAAAAGGACCAGAAGAAAAGGTTAAGAAAGTCCCAAGAGGAAAAATGCAAAAATAGGCTAAGGGGATGGATCTCTAGCGATCCATCATCCATGGATCGCTAGCGATCCATAATGACTACTCATGGATCGTTTAAACTTCTTGCATCACGAACCAATATATTTTTTACGGATGTCTTCCAAGTTTTATGGTATTCCAAGCAAGCTAGTTCGATAAGTGAGCAATCATCTGATTCCAGTCATAGTTCAATCCAACATGTACATGAATCACCATCAAAACAAGGCAACTAGTTACCAAATTACATGGTGGGAAACTACGTAAAGCAAGGAAAGCAACCCAAATGAAACAATCCGAAAATACCCTAAGTACATGGATCGCTAGCGATCCGTGCCCTATGGATCGCTAGCAATCCATCAGGTTAAGTCGGATACTTATGAGATTTTTGGAGCCTCTTCGTATCATCATGTGTAGGCTTCTGGCAAAGTGGCCTAGCCCAATAGCTCTCCAATCCTTATAAATACAGTCCTACTTGCAGCATAAAGAGGATCTTCTGGACTGGCTACTGGAACTCTACAGAGATTATTCTTCACTCTTCTCCTTCCGCACAATAGTCATCTAGGGTTTCATTGTGATTTTCCAGTGAACTCTTGCACTAGTGACTTGGTATAACTTAGAAGATTCAATCATATTGTAATCTGATTCAACTTGTAATGGCAGTTAGTTAATAGAAAGTTATAAAGTGGGCATAGGCTTCATTAACAGCCGAACCACTATAAAAATCTTCTTGTCTTTTTACTATTTCTGCATTTTTTACATTTATTTTCTATATTATTGCTCTATAAGAACGGGGCTGGTGCTCTCACACTCAATCTAGAGTGTTGATCCATTTTTTGGGTTAACATTTTGGTGCTTTCACCGAGAACCTAACTCAGGCTTAGATCTAGCTATCTACTTTGGATCAGATAGGTTCAGAAGTTAGATCTTCAATCTCTGCTTAGAAGATTTGCTATTGAGAATCAATGGCACCATGAAGAATGAGAACTACCTTCAAAAGATCCATAGGAGCACTCATTGCTAGAGAAGAAACAAACCATGAGCAAATTGAAGTCAACAACCCCAAAAACCTCATGTTAAGAGCTAACTCCAAAGATCAGGTTCCAGGATCCTCCATATAGCATGAAGTTGTGACTAAGGGAGAATTGGACAAGATGGTTGATGAAATTAACCAGAAAATGAGAAACAGTCAAAAGGCTCTTATGGAAAAGATATATGCTCTCTTAGCGCTCCAATCACTAACTACTCTGAGAACGGTGCTTAAAGATGTAGCTGCTACAGAGCAAGAACATTCTTCTGTTTTTGGCTTGAACGGAAGAAACGAAAGGCAAAAGCAAAAGGATGTAGTAGGCGGAGCTCCAAGTATCATGATGCAAGAAAAAGTTAACATTCTACCCACAACAAAAGCACCTACTACAAACCCCAACCTAGGGATGAAAACCCCACGGGGAGATATAACGATAACTCTCTCCGGCTCTATACAATTTGAGGAAGATAAATTTGATGAAAATGCTAACGCGCAAAATGCTAGAAGAAGCTCTAAAACCCGTGCCACCGCACAGTGCCAAGTAATGGACGAGGAACTGCTACTCAAACGGTACTCCCAAAGGCAAGAGAACCAAGAAGAAGTACACAAACCGGGATCGATTACAAGGCCAAGCTCCCATGGTATATTGAGACCACTCCTAACTGACCAGCTTCCAATCCCATCACGGAGCTCCCATCGTCGAATCACGAATGGTCGTCGTCGAAAATCATCAAAAATCGTCTAAATGGTCGTTGAAAAACTCACTTCGGAATTGACTCAAAGTCGAACTCGGTTAATCGCCTATTTGACTCGAAGTAGATTTTGGAAGTCTCGACTCGAAGTCGAACTCGGTTAATCACCCATTTGACTCGAAGTAAACCTAGGAAATTCTGGCCTGAAATCAGACTCGGGTAAATCCAAGTTCTTCTTCAAGCAAACATGCAAATGACTCCAAGCACCGTTCGTCACCATCCCAACACTTCAAATTCTATGACTCCAAGCTAACCATGTGCTGACTCTAAGCAAATGGAAAATTTTCTCGGGTCGGAGTCTAAGCAAAATATCACCGATCCATCAACGCTGATCCCTCTTGTTTTGCCCATAACTTGAACATGCGAACTCCAAATGCCTTGAAATTTGGAATGCAACTTTATGGGGCCTTCCTTGTCGCCCCAGACCAATCTCACATAGTTTGAAAATTTTTTGGGATCATCACCGATCCATGACCCCATCCTAAGTGATTTGCCACTCAATCAGCATTTCTAATCATTCAAGCATAGGACAATAATGCATATATATCATTCTCAAGCATTATAATTAGCCGTAACTTGAAAATGAACCGGACTGACAACGATTAGAGCATCTTCCCCAATCGAAACCCATTCACCGAAGCCATTCAGCATGCAGAATATCCAAAGAAGTTTATCGTGCCAACTATGCCTTCCTACAACTGTACAACTGATTCAAAATTGCTTTTTTACAGGTATGATTAGCATATGGACGAAGCGAGGGCGACGGATGCAGTCTACTGCAAGTCCCTCAAGAATCATTAAAGGATGAAACAACCTACTACCTTGAAAGAATTATATGGGAAGGAAAACCAACATAGAGACTAGACGTAGTGCAATGGGTAGAAGGAAAACCAGGCAATTTGCCAAAGAACATACCAAACGGTGAAGGAGCTACAGGACCTCAAGGACCTTCTGCCCAAGCAAGGCCACTAAGACCTAGTAGAAAAGAGCCCGGGTAACTGAAGAAATCAAACGAAAGGATGATTGTTAAATAAAATTCTAGCTTGTTAGCTACTAAGGAATGGGGCACCAACCAAAAGCGATGCATTCTCATCCATCCTTGTCTACTTTTCTTTTCCAAATGAGCCGCACCGGGACACTAGGGCCATTGCAGAAAACACAGAGAAAAAATGCTTCTATGAACTCGATGATTCATGTCGATCCCCCTTTTGAGAACCGGTGTTTCTCTGGTAGCATCGAGAAGACTTGTCAAAAGGATCGTCAAACAAACAGATGCAACCCCTAGTCTCTGGGAACCGATATAACTGTGTTTCTGCGAGCCGAATACTAAAATTTCTCTTAAAGTCGATGAATCATCGCTTTAAGACCACCGGGCCATCAGACACATTTCCAAAACTCTACTTGGAGTTGATGAATTATCGCACCAAGGCCGTTTGGTCATCAGACATCCGACCAAAATTTCTCTTGAAGTCGATGAATCGTCGCTTTAAGACCGCCGGGTCGTGGACACACGACCCAAAATTCTTCTTGGAGTCGATGAATCATCAGTTTAAACCGGGTCATCAGACACATGACCAAAAACTCTTTTTGAAGTCGATGAATAATCACTCCAGGGCCATCTGGTCGTTGGACGTCCGACCAAAATTCCTCTCGGAATCGATAAATTATCGTTCCAAGGCCGTCTGGTCGTCGTACATCCGACCACGAAAATTCCTTCACGAACTAAAGCATGGTGAAGATCCTTCGCGAACTAAAGCGTCGTGAAGGTCCTTCGTAAACTAAAGCGTCATGAAGGCAAACCAATGGATTAACAATCATCTGATCTAAAAATTCTTCATGAACTAAATTGTCGCGAAGGCCAACAGGAAGATCAGCGGTCATCTCATCTAGAACTGCCCGAAGTCAGTGAAATCATACTGTGGGACCATGAATGACAATCACATCAGTCACTCTGCAAAATTAGTAGAATCACTTCTAACGACCATTGAGACAAATAGTGTTGAATTCCAGAGCTTCAAAGTTGCTCGATGAAACTAAGCCAAAACTGAACCGACATTGTGATCAATTAGAGGCCGACTCGAATCAAGCCAAGATTTGGCACTTGGAAGAACCAAGTATCTAAAATCCCTAATGTATAAGTCTTCGAATATAGAGGCTTTCCCATGCTTTAATCATCATGAAGACGTAGTTGCATTCACTGGACCGCGTGCAATCAAACTCATAGTAGAGAAACCCCGGATATAGTTTAAGCACACGAACAGCCCTGTGGCATGGGGGTACCACACATACTTGAATAGCTACAAGGAAAGCCAAGACTAATCATACCACGGTTCTGTTACGCCCGATCGAAAATTCTAGAATTCTTACAAGTACGGACTTAACGAGCTAGCTAGTGCAATAAACGAAATTGAAGCATAATACTTGCTTACTTCTTCCCAACTCCTCCTTTACCACCTTTGGTGACCAGTTCCTTTTCCTCTTAGACTATATGCCAGTTGAAGATCAATTTTCTAAAATCAGTTTGGACAAAAACTGAGAGTCTTGTCCTGAATTCCCATAAGCTCTTTCTTCATAACCATCTCTCCACCATGGCAACCTTATCTGTTTGGTCGTGCACATCTTCCCAAAATACAGGAGGATCATCCAAGCCATGGTTACCTGATCCAAAAACCACTTATCTCTTAGAACTGTCGAAATAGCATTCTAGCAAAGTAAAATCGTTGGATTGATGGGAAAACTCGATCCTTACCTTCTAAGAACTGGTATTGCTCCTCCAGCACTGGGAAGACCCAAACCATTATGCGCATCCTGTAAGACGTGCCTAGCTTCTTGAGCCGATAAAACCATGTTCAAGCAAATAACGTGCCAAGTCGACGAGGTCAAATTGACTCAAACCGCTGGATCGATGAAACTCGATCCCTATCTCCTCAAAATCGATGTCACTCCAGTAGCACCGAGAAGTTCAAAATCGTTCTGGATCGACGGGTCGTATCGATCCTATAAGCCATGCAATCCCATAAGCCGCGCATCACTTCTTAAGCCATGGAACCACGCTCTCGAAGCACGAACACCTCACGTTACCCAAAGATTGGCAACGTCGAGAAGTTCCAAACCGTTTCGGATGAATGGGTCGTATCGATCACATAAGTCGCGCACTGCTATAAGCAGTGCATCACTTCTTGAGATGTGGAGCCATGCTCTCAAAGCTCGAACTCCTTACTTTACCCAAAGATTGGCAACGTCAAGAAGCTTTAAACCATTCCGGATAGATGGGTCGTATCGATCTCATAAGCCGTGCACTCCCATAAACCACGCATCACTTATTGAGTCGTGGAACCACACTCTCGAAGCACGAACTCCTCACGTTACTCGAAGATTAGCAACATCAAGAAGTTCCAAACCATTCCAAATCGACGGTCATATTGACCCCATATGCCGCGCACTGCCAATAAGCCGCGCTTCACTTCTTGAACCGTGGAAATATGCTCTTAAAGCACGAGCTCCTCACGTTACCCGAAGATTGGCAACGTCAAGAAGTTCCAAACCATTCTGGATCGATGGGTCGTATCAATTCCATAAGTCACGCACTGCCATAAGCCGCGCATCACTTCTTGAGCCATGGAACCATGCTTTTGAAGCACGAACTCCTCACGTTATCCAAAGATTGACAACGTCGAGAAGTTCCAAACCATTTTGGATCGATAGGTCGTATCAATCTCATAAGCCGTAGACTCCCAAAAACCGCGCATCGCTTTTTAAGCCATGGAACCATGCTCTCGAAGCACAAACTCCTTATGTTGCTCGAAGATTGGCAACGTCGAGAAGTACCAAGCCATTCTGGATCAACGGGTCGTATCGATCTCATAAGTCGTGCACTCCCATAAGTCGCGCATCACTTCTTGAGCCATGGAACCATGTTCTCAAAGCACGAACTCCTCACTTTACCCGAAGATTGGCAAGGTCAAGAAGTTCCAAACCATTTTAGATTGACGAGTTGTATCGATCCCATAAGCCACGCACTCTCAAAAGCCATGCATTTCGTAAGCCGTGCACTCTCAAAAGCCATGCATTTCGTAAGCCGTGCACTTTTAAAAGCCTCACATTTCATAAGACACGCGAGCACTGCTTCATGTTGCTCCGGCATCATCAGCAAACCGTTAAGATTTTCTAAGCATCGGTATTGTCCTGACAACACTGGTAAAGTTGTCTATTATAGGATAAACATGGATCAACTCCCGCTACTTGAAAGGAACAAAATTGCTTTGATAATGCCGCAAAGTTCATAAACCAAGAAGTCGGCGAATAATTCTGATCTTTGACCAAAGTTAATGTACAAATTTCTAAATTCAAGACATCCAAGTCACAAGTTCCCGGAGATAGGAGCTGCGATGCACCTTTGACTAAGGGCATCCAGGGAGTCGCCCATAACATCAAGTTTCACATCAAATGTTCTGAATAAACAACCATATGAAATGGGGGCACATAACACACTAACACTTGGTCATGATAAAAAATCACTTCATGGTTCTGTTACGTCGAATAGAGAGTTTTGACAATCGCAACAGAGCTAAGCAGTATAGTATGTTGAACGACTGTAGAATTGAAAGGAAACTGGTCCAACCTTCTAGGCATCGATATTGCCCCGGTAATATCGAGAACTCCAGACTGTCATATCGATAAGAAAATCGAACTCCTTGAAATTCAGCATCGCCCAGAAATTGGCGATAAAAGGAGGAACTTATTGCCATACAAAGATAGATGATGACAAAATGCATTTCTAGAATCAAATCATCAACGCGCCAGTTTCCAAGGACAGAAGCAAGTGCTCGACTGAGGTCTCAAACCCCAACTTGCAAGAATCCAGCGTAGCACGAAGGCCCACAACGTCTAGAGGAAGTAACTAGTCTTTCAGGAATAAAACATCGCTCAAAGACTAAAGAAATCAAGAAGGACAAGCCCCAACCATCATAGATTCATCGTGGCTTGGAATTTAGCCATGCTTGGAATAATCAGCCTTGTAGAGATTGATTAAACACCTCGACTCCTACTTGCAGAAAACCAACTGTTATCCAAAAAAACAATGACAAGGAAGAATGCTCGAAATTGAGCAGCTAAACCATTGATTCCTAAAGATTGGAACCAACGTATAAGGTTGATATTCGGAATAATGCTATCAGCCAAGCATAACGCGTATGGCCTGAAACAACCAAGGTTAAGTGTTATAGATTCAAGATAAACACTACCGAACTCTACTGGTCCGTGATCGGGATAAGAATGAGCGCGATCGTACCGGAAGCAATGTGATGAGTCGTTCCACAATTTCTACTTTCTACAAGAACCTGGAATTTGACACCTAGAAATGAAGGGTTCCGCAGATAGAAGTCAGATCATAACAAAAACCAGTTGGAGGATATCCGATTTTTCATGAATAAGAATAACCATAGAATTGGTTAAGCAACAATCCTTCATTTCCAAGGATAATAATTGACGGTGATAAACAAGGCTAGGCAATGAAAACGCCTGGGACTCCCATCCTTCTAGAATATAGCGTATCCCGAAGTTAAGCAACGTTAAGAAAAACAACCATATTAGGTTGAATGGCTACTCAACTGTATAGGATGAGATCAATGATTCAATCGTAACCAACATGACTTTAACATTGCCCGAAATCAGGCAGCACTAAGAAAAGACTTCTATAATCCAATCATCGAAGTGCAAGTTATCGAAGATCGAAACTAGTGCCTACCAAGATTAAAAGCATTATCGGATCGACGAGGAAAATCGATCCAAGCCTCCTGAGTGTCAGTGTTGCCCCAGCAATGCTAAGGCCTTTCTCATTTCCTAAGCACCGGTGTTGCCCCGGCAACGTCGGGAAACTTTCTATTTCATAGGTATTGGTGTTCCCCTGAAAACTCTAGGAAACCCTCTATTTCCTATGTACCGACATTGCCCTGGCAATGCCAGGAAATTTGCTATTTGCTATGTACCAAGGTTGCCTCGGCAATGCCAAGAAAACTTTAATCTATAGGTTCGATGAGAAACACTCATCGCTGTAAACCATCAATGCACTGGCTTACGGATATAGAAGTTGGTCCTCAATTGAGATTCTACCCTTGTCTTCAGAAAACTACCATTGCTCAAAAATGGGCAAACCCAGGAAGACATAACCTTTCATAGGTTAGCCAGACGGTTCGACCTTTCATCATAGGAATCAGCCACTGCACAGGAATAAAGTAATGTCGAAAGGAAATCCCAGGATTAAAGTAGTCGTGTGCTAATTTCTAGGGATGAAAGATGATGCACAATTGAATTTCCTAAATTCAGCTTAGGAAGAATTTAGATACAGCCAAAAGATAGGCAGCCTCAAGGAAATGTTGCTTGGAACCAAGTAGCTAGGTTATCAATTCCCAAAGACAGGAATTGGCATATGAAAAGAACTTCCGTGACGACAGCAATCAAGAAAAGCATGCACAACTAAGGACATGTAAGGACAATTATGGAAGGTCGAAACTAAAACCATCGGAATTCCTCAATCCTAGAATAGTATTGAGAGCCAGACCAAGGGCAATCGAACGATTTGTCCCAAACCTCTCCATCTCTCACAATCGTCCAAATACATATGTTCGAAGTAGTTAGTCCCTCGAGCAGGGATAGACGCATAGATACTTGATCGAAAGAAATGTTGCAAAGTCCAAACACGAATTATCACAAGGTTGGTTAGTTAATAGTTCTATATCGCAAAACAGAGCATTCTAGCAATAAAATCACCAACATAGGAAATGAAAGATTTATCGTTCAAAAATCAACTGTCACTCGCAGTCTGGCAATGACAAGAAGGATTGATGACCTACTTATGGTATAACTAGATCATTTGGTTCCAACTTGTAGGAATATGCCATCACCTGAAGTTTGGTGACGCTAAGAAGAAACGCTCAGAATGAAATTATCGATACATCGGCTTTCGGAAGTAGAAGCAAGAGTTTGATTGAATCTTCAGCCCTACCTTCCTGGCATCTGATGCTATTAGAAGATTTACCACATCAAGGAAAAATCTGCAGAGTTGAGTCGTCTGCGCATGAGTTTATGGAGATAGAAACTGATACATGATTAGAGTCACAACACTGGACTTAGAAGAATTCACTCTAGCAAAAGATGACGGCGATGCGTCTTTCCAGCACATGTACCCAGAATGACATTGGATCACGATATCAACTTGGATGAATTCAATTACAGTCAGGAAATAGACATCATTGAAAAAATCAGAGCTTGGAATCAAGTAGCAAAGACCCTAGTTCCTAGAAATAGGAACTATTATGTCAATCAAACCGGGTAATCAAACGTATTGCCCAGGAAACCTAATCTCTCGAAAACATATAGACTTAGTATTCAGAGAAATCAGCCCTATGGACTAGAGTAGATACACCAACACTTTGTTGAGACAAACTAAATGGAGCATAAACTGGAATAGCCACAGAACTGGCTAGATGAAGCTACCTCATAGTTCTGGACAAAGCTATGAAATAGAATATGCCAAAATGTCTAGAAGAATATTACTTACATGTATAGAATTACAGTAAACAAGTATGCTACACATGAACATAAAAGGCATAGTAGTGAATAACTAGTGAGAAAAGGCAATGCACGGAATCGAGTGGTTAAACCAATAGTCCCCGAAGATAGAGACTAATGTGTAGGTTGAATTCCGAAAAACACAAAGGAAGGATAATCGCAATCGAACAAGTCATGTGCTAGTTTCCGAAGACTGAAACTGTGCCTGATCGAACTTCAACTACAACTCTACAAAAGCAGTTGTGCCTGGTAATTTAACTGTAATCAATCATCCTAATATGACAGGAATAATAAGCGAAGCCTAAGTTGGGAAGAACCCAGCTTCTTGAGGAGTGGAAGTCCCTCCACCAGACTAAAGATTGGATGACAGGAAAGTCATTTTCAACAATAAAACTTGGTATTCAACCCTATCGGGTATGTTTTACCTTAAATAATATCCTCATATAACCAATGCCCAGAATCTAAAGGAAGTCGGCATATGTTGACCCATCAAGTTCTGAGCGTTGACCGGGGCAGATGCAGTATGTTATCTACATGAGAAGAGTCTAGTATACCAAATACTGCAAACGAACAATCTAGTGTAGATAGCTTGCTTACACTTGAAAAACAATCCATATCATCCTTTGAAATTGTCTTTTCCACACTTACCCGTTATCGATCAATGATTGATAATGGAGTAGTTGTTTGAAGCGCCGTGGGAAGCTTTTCTTTTCAGGATCACTGGAGTACAAAAACGAGAAGAGCGATACGATTGAATTATCCACTATATCCAATTTTGGAATAAATCGTCGCATTAGAATTCAAAACGGCAACAGGAACTTAACTAAGCACACGAAAAGAAACAGTTAAAGACAAAGAGCAAGTCTTCGCTCTAGAACGGCGTACAATCATCCAAGACAAAACTTAACCTCACCGCCGACCGAGTTAAAACTATATAGGTCGACTCCAAACCTACGTCATGCACCTACTTACCGACTTAAATCTTTGTGTAAACTATGGAGAAAAGATTGCATCATCAATACCAAGAATTGAAATTCAGATCGAAATCAAAAAACGAACGACTATCAAAAGTCAGTTAATTGATGACATCTTTAGATGAACTCTGACATTTCACTGAAATTCAAAGAATAGTAATTTGAAACTTGTCCTTTTCCAGATACTTTGTATCCAATGAAAGCATACTTTGGGGGGCAAATGTTAACTGGGTTTTTAACCCAACAGAATTCAATAGGAATTAGAACCTCTACGTCAAGTCAAAACAACTGAAGAATCAACTAACAGGACTGAAGAAGAATTTAAGAAAGACCCAAGAGGAAAAATGCAAAAATAGGCTAAGGGGATGGATCGCTAGCGATCCATAATGACTACTCATGGATCGTCCAAACTTCTTGCCTCACAAACTAATATCTTTTCTAGGGTTGTCTGCCAAGTTTCATGGTATTCCAAGCAAGCTAGTTCGAGAAGTGAGCATTCACCTGATTCTAGTCATAGTTCAATCCGACATGTACATGAATCACCGTCAAAGCAAGGCAACTAGTTACCAAATTACATGGAGGGCAACTACATAAAGCAAGGAAAGCAACCCAAAAGAAATGATCTGAAAATACCCTAAATACATGGATTGCTAGCGATCCATACCCTATGGATCGCTAGCGATCCATCAGGTTAAGTCAGATCGTTATGAGATTTTTGGAGCGTCTTCGTATCATAAGGTGTAACAACCCGGAAATTCGTAAATTTTAATTATCGATAAAATAACGATTTAATCTAGTTGACAATTGATATTGAGTTTTAAATCGTATTTAAAATTATTTAATAAAATGGTTAATCGTTGTTTGGGATTTTAAATCAAAAAATTGAAAGTCTTTTTAGTATTTGCAAAATTCTCTATGGTGAATTTTGTTTATATTTTATTTTGTTATTTGTAGAGATAAAGTTACTAAAGCGTATAACCGGATCCCTTTATCATTTTCTCATCTTTCTAACCCTAATAACAAATCGAACAAGAAAACGAAATAATGGCAGCCGCGAAACTAGGGCTTCTGCCGACATTGAAGCTCGATCGAAGGTTCGCTGCTCTGTAGTTCGTCTGTGCCTTCGCCGTGCTCGTCTTCGCTTCGACAAAGGACTTCGGCTCCGTGCAAATTAGGGCTTCAATCCCTTTTCTCCAAACTGATGAATTGGGGCATTTTCCCTTGAGCGTTCGCCTTTGCTTGTGGTTTTGTTCTGCTTGGCTTCATTCGACATAGGGATGCCACCGCTTCTACTTGGAGCTGTTCGATCCTCAAATTCGAGCTCGTTCGAGTTCCTCCGAGTCGCGTTGAAGCAAGGTGAGTTCTGCTCACTTCTAATTCATACTCGAGTATTATTCTGTTGTTATGCTCGATTGTTTTGAGATGTTTGTTCTCGTGGATAATCACTGTTATGAGTTTGAATTCGACGACGTTGATTTCGTCTCTGTGATTTTGGCTAATGCTTTGACCTTCGTTCGTGCATGTCTAATAGAACTCGAACTTGATTTTCTCCTTCTTGTTAAAACTGCATTTTGGCATTAGATTTCTTGAACGTGATTTTTAACACCTGACTGCTTATCTTCTGGCCCCAGTGAGCTTCGTCTCTGGCCATCTGATTTCCTGGATGCATTGATGTTCACTGTTCATTCATATGAGTTGATTTTCTGTCTCATGTGAGCTTTGTCTTGGGCCATCTTCTCTGTTGCATTCGACTTGACAGTGTTCTTCACTGTTTGCATCACAGCTTTGACATTTGTTTATCTGTGATACTTTCCTCTGTGACTTCAAATTGTCTGACCATTTTTAAATTCGTATATTTTCATAAACACTAAGTGATAGTCACGGCTTTGACATTGTCGTGATACTCACTGTTTCATGTTATCACTTCTTGGTCTCTGCCTTCACCTGGGTTCATTTCAGTTGAACTGCAATTCATATTAAGTTGTGCATGTTGTATCTTGTGCTCATCTCTGACTTCATGTATGAACTGTTGCATTTTTGCTGTTGTGCATTGTCATGTGCATTGAGTTGTAGATGCATCATTGTATATGATCCCCTCTTTGGTCTTGGTTGTTTAGTTGTATGCATATGCACTGATTTGTTCATCACTCGTCTTTGCATTACCCTGTACATTCATTTCCTGTAGTTTATGTCATTGTTTGCTTGCGTATACTTGTATTGCAGTGCTTCATCTTGTTCTCTGCATACTTGAACTGTCATTGTTTCACTTGTTCATATGCCAGTTAGCTGCTGCATATATGTGCTTTTTGATTGCACTGTCCTTAGCAGTATCATGGTGACAGACTTGATCACTTGAGATGCCTGCTTTGTAGCTTTTGTTGTTGTCCAGTTTGCATTTGCCTTGTTGCTGTGACATTCTAGATTGCATTATTGCTACTACTTGAATTTGTAGTTGTCCAATTGCCTTCTGATACTTTTGACCATTTGTATACATACATTCATGTATGTATACACATGTATGTTCACTTTGGCACATTCATGTGTTCGCTGTCTTATATGATGGCACTTGACTTATAGCCTATCTAGTTTCATTTTGTTGTTTACTGCCACTTTTGTTCGCATTTTTTATCACACAGCCACTTGGGCATTTATGTTGTTCAATGCAACTTTGGTTCGCATTTTATTTTACAGACATTTGAACATTTTCTATTGTAAATAGTGTGTGCTGTGGTGCCATATCTATGGTGCCCTCACCTTCATACTACTCTGTTCATATAGTTGTGTCTGCACTTGTATCTCTTGTGCACTTTGACTCTCTTGTGCCTTTTTGAACTAGTGCACTTGACCATGTGCCTGTAGTCTTGGTTTTACAGCTTGACCATTTTGTACTTCTCTAATTTTCGTTGCCTGCACTTATATACTTCATCATTATTTGCCATATTGGCTTCACTGCATCTCCATGTGCCTGTGGTACTTGCAGCGTAGTTGTTGCAGTGTTATCATATTCACTGATGGCATTTGGTTTGTATTTGAGTTGTCACTGTTGCCTTGAATTGTTGCCATGAGGTTCACGTGCATTTTCTATTTAAGTCGCAATCTCCAGTTCCATGTAGTTGTTATTGAGGCATGTGCAGTTTCATTTTGGTCTCTCTGTCTTTGACGTTGAGGCCATTCATACATGTTGAGTCATGTCTGCCCTTTTCTTGTTACTGTCTTCAGCTGCCTTGTTCTCGAATCTGATACATTGCATTGATGCCTTGTATCATTTGCATTTTGTCATTTTGCTTCACTGATGACTTTATCTTCTAATGAGGCTGATTTGCGTCTTTTCTGTTGAGTGTTGTAGTGCCATATCTTTGGTGCTCTCGCCTTCAGTTTGCTATTTCCCTGTGCCTTGCTTTGCGACGTGTTGAACTTGTTTCACTTGTTGCCTCTTTCACCGGATACACTGTTTCATTTCACTGATGCAGCCTTGCCCTTAAATACAAGTGGTGGCTGCATTTTCGTAGCAGTTTTACCCCTGTCCCTTGTGGTGACTTTATATTCTGTTGTGGCGAGGCGGTGCACGCGTGCGTGCACTGCAGCCACACTGAATTGACAGATTTTAATCGATATTTCTTTTGTTCTTGATTCATCGACCTGTTGCGTAATTCGTAGGCTGTATTGGCGAGGCAGTACACGTTAGCATGTACTGCAGCCAATTAGCATTGATGATTTTTAAATTGACATTTCAATTGTTTAAACTGCTTTGAATTTCTGTTTTGTGGATTAACACTGTTTAGTGTTATATCTGCCGTTATCCGGTTCTCTTATCGAGAAGTTGGGTATACGAGATTTCTGTGACTGTCGTCTATTTAATATTGGATTATTATTGCTTCTGTGCATTAATAACTGAGTTTGAATTAGACTGATCTGGGTATTATTTTCTTTTGAATTTAATACTCGGGTCAGACCGAGTATTTACAGGTTGTAGATTTTTAGCTTTGGGTTGCTGCTAGAGCTATGAAGACTTTTTATATCACTTGAAGTGGTCTTCGTCTTGTTGTAGTAGTCAGTGTGTCTGTTTTAAGATGATAATGTATTCATGTATATTAGCCGATAATGTACTTGTATATATAACTTCTTGAGTCGACAGTTGTAGTTGTATCATTTGTATTGTGTCAAATGTATTGTAACTGATATCAGTTATTATATATATGAGACTTTTCGTTCCATCTGTATTCCGCATTTATGTTATCTGTGTTATTTTTATACCTATTGTCCTAAACTATTATAGCCACTGTGTAGTAGCTTTGAGTTTGTATCGGTATGTCGGATTTCCTCTAAAGATGAAATGCAATGTTTTATTATCTGACATATCGGTGCTCGCACAAAGCAATTACATGGATGGTCGCTCCTCAACAGCCTTATTCTCCGCGTTAGTTGACAGCACTACACCGTAGTGTTCTTGGCTAGCGTGGGTATAGAGGTGGGGCGTCACAGCTTGGTATCAGAGCCTGGGGTTTAGGACAATTATAAAACATAACTTAGATGGAACATGTGTTACAACTATTTGTCGATGTTTTATCTCTCATCTTTACATATGACTATTTTCGACTGTTAGGTATGAATTCCTAACGCTTTTTCTTGTGTTTTCGGCTTTGAATTGATTTAGCCGATGTTGATTTTTGCTTTAATTTGGCAAATTAAAGCCATTTTGACTTTTGGACTTTGTTCCACTTTTGTTCTATGCTATGAGTGTCATTGTGTACCTGTTACACTGTGATGAAAAATAGCTGGACCAGTTGCAAATTGAGTGATTTTGATTTCTCATTCACATCTAGTTTGAATCTCAGCGATTTTGAACTTGATATTTTGGGTTTTCCTCATCTTGAATTCCATTCGACTTCGGTCACTTTGTTTTTGAGAAATTGCTAATTTCTTGATTTTCAAGACTCTGATTTTGTTTGCCGTTGGTTTCCTAATTTGATCGATTCTTGATCATTTCCCCGATTTGTTGCTATCATTTATTAGCAACTTTGATGACATTTTCTTCGGGATTTTTGTGAACATACTTTTTGATGGATTCAGTATCGATTTCTTTGGATTCCATTCACATCTTCGTATGTGAATTCTTGTGATTGATTGTTTCTACAATCATTTTTGTGATTTGTCACTTTAAAAATATAAAGGTTTTCTATACTAGTAGTAAATATTAAAATCCTTTTCTCCAAACGATTTTACTACAAAGCTCTTTTCCTAAATCATTTTCCAATCTATTAGTATATACAAGCCTTTATTTCACTCGTATGAGAAATTGAATTAAACGGCCTAGTAAAACAAGTGGTA
This sequence comes from Allium fistulosum, assembly GCA_030737815.1. Lineage (NCBI taxonomy): Eukaryota > Viridiplantae > Streptophyta > Magnoliopsida > Asparagales > Amaryllidaceae > Allium > Allium fistulosum. The sequence continues at coordinate 167,351,673 of CM060904.1, read as the reverse complement.
TGAAACGCTTGCGTTTACTTCGTCGGTTAGCTCTTGGACTCGTTCGATTGAACCCTTTTTGTGACAATTTCCTAGTGAAGATTTACAGCGTGTTCGTAAATATTTAGGTTAAGCAAGTGGTTATGGGACATGAAGCTAAACTCATATATTTACTAGCTTGGTGTGATTGACACTTCTTTATGATCATGACGATCATTTTTGTGATTTAGACTAGCAACTGTGCGATGTCTCTTTGTCTGCGAGGGAGACTAGACCCCGCTTTGTGTGATGTTTCGCCATCACATATGTAGGGTAGCGCCCTACGGTCTTCGGGCCATTCCTGTGTGAAAATTTAATGGATGGCTTCCATGACATAGCGTCTCGTCATGTGATACCGGTCGGTGAGTTTTCATACTCCCATTTTTGTGATAGGCCTTTCCCCTTTTATTTTTATGATTTAGACTAGCGATTATGCGATGTCTCTTTGTCTGCGAGGGAGACTAGACCCCGCTTCGTGTGATGTTTCGCCATCACATATGTGGGGTAGCGCCCCACGGTCTTCGGACCATTCCTGTGTGAAACTTTATGGGTTAGCCACCATGAGATAGCGTCTCGTTCATGTGATACCGGTGTTTTGGAGTTTTCATACTCCCGTTTTTATGCTAGGCCTCCCCCCCTTCATGTGTTTTCTGGATTTCTTGTGATGATTTCTAGAATTTGTGCTTCACCAATTTTCGTGATTTCTATTGACAAGTTTTGTCAATTTTTGTGTATTGGTGAATTCATGTGTTATTAACTTGTTATGAATACAAGTTTAGGGTATGATATCCCTTTCTATCTTTGAGAAGATTCTTGTGACATTTTTGATGAATGAAAATTCATTTGGTATTATATTTTGATGCCAGTTATTTTGATGAGATTTTGACGTGTTAACTTCAGTAACCGTCAATTTTGAAATGAATTTACAAGCGGTTCTCCCGCAATACTGATATTGCTAATTTAATCACGTATTTTCAAAATTCTTATTTTTAAAAGTTGTTTCAAAATATAAATTAAAATTGTTTTCAAAATTATTACAGTTTGCATTTTCAATAGAATGAGGAAGCGATTTAAACGTTTCAGCAAAATCGAGGACTATGACCCCTTTCTTTTACTGGTTCGCTTAATTCCGGACTTGTCCGTTTGAGAATGTGAAATGTTATTTTTTTTTTAAAAACACACAACTCTGCACTTTCAAGGAAACGATAAAGAGATTTAAACGATTTAGCAAAAGTAAGGAGTATGGAACCATACTTTTACTACTTCGGTTAATTCCGGACTCGTTAATTGAATATTTACGACTTCTGATTATCGTTTTTGATAATCATATATTTGTGAAATTTGATTATCGTTTGAGATAATTAAATATTTTTCGATTTGATTAATCGAATATTTGTGTTTCTGATTATCGTTTTTGATAATCAGATATTTGTGTTTCTGATTATCGTTTTTGATAATCAGATATTTGTGTTTCTGATTATCGTTTTAGATAATCAGATATTTCTTATTTCTGATTATCGTTTTTGATAATCGGATATTTATGTGTTTCTGATTATCGTTTTTGATAATCAGATATTTGTGAAATTTGATTATCGTTTGAGATAATTAAATATTTTTTCGATTTGATTAATCGAATGTTTGTATTTCTGATTATCGTTTTTGATAATTAGATATTTGTGATTTGATTATCGTTTTGATAATTAAATATTTATTGATTTAATTATCGTTTGAGATAAGTAAATATTTGCGATTTGAAAATTCGATTATCGTTTTTGATGATTGAATATTTACGATTTTGAGATTCGAGCTTCGTCTTTTTCTCTGGCGATTCAGGTGAGTAAATTGATTTACTCACATTCAATTCGTGCAGTACGTGAATTCTGCTCTGTTTTCCTTTTCTTTTAAATGCTGGAACTCGATTGATTCTCCCTTTTGATAGTCATCTGATTTTGATTCCTTGATCCCCACGATTGTTGATTCTTTGACTTGAAGCAGTCGAACCTTTTTGATTCTATATCTGATACTTCCATAATTCCAATACTTCCCTGTTGACCTTTGCTTTGCTTATGCATTCGACATTGCCATGCTCTTATGGTTGTTACCTTTTATCCATTTATTCCTTATGATTGCGAGGACGCAATTTCTTTAAGGAGGAGAGTCTGTAACAACCCGAAAATTCGTAAATTTTAATTATCGATAAAATAACGATTTAATCTAGTTGACAATTGATATTGAGTTTTAAATCGTATTTAAAATTCTTTAATAAAATGGTTAATCGTTGTTTGGGATTTTAAATCAAAAATTTGAAAGTCTTTTTAGTATTTGCAAAATTCTCTATGGTGAATTTTGTTTATATTTTATTTTGTTATTTGTAGAGATAAAGTTACTAAAGCGTATAACCGGATCCCTTTATCATTTTCTCATCTTTCTAACCCTAATAACAAATCGAACAAGAAAACGAAATAATGGCAGCCGCGAAACTAGGGCTTCTGCCGACATTGAAGCTCGATCGAAGGTTCGCTGCTCTGTAGTTCGTCTGTGCCTTCGCCGTGCTCGTCTTCGCTTCAACAAAGGACTTCGGCTCCGTGCAAATTAGGGCTTCGATCCCTTTTCTCCAAACTGATGAATTGGGGCATTTTCCATTGAGCGTTCGCCTTTGCTTGTGGTTTTGTTCTGCTTGGCTTCATTCGACATAGGGATGCCACCGCTTCTACTTGGAGCTGTTCGATCCTCAAATTCGTGCTCGTTCGAGTTCCTCCGAGTCGCGTCGAAGCAAGGTGAGTTCTGCTCACTTCTAATTCATACTCGAGTATTATTCTGTTGTTATGCTCGATTGTTTTGAGATGTTTGTTCTCGTGGATAATCACTATTATGAGTTTGAATTCGACGACGTTGATTTCGTCTCTGTGATTTTGGCTAATGCTTTGACCTTCGTTCGTGCATGTCTAATAGAACTCGAACTTGATTTTCTCCTTCTTGTTAAAACTGCATTTTGGCATTCGATTTCTTGAACGTGATTTTTAACACCTGACTGCTTATCTTCTGGCCCCAGTGAGCTTCGTCTCTGGCCATCTGATTTCTTGGATGCATTGATGTTCACTGTTCATTCATATGAGTTGATTTTCTGTCTCATGTGAGCTTTGTCTCGGGCCATCTTCTCTGTTGCATTCGACTTGACAGTGTTCTTCACTGTTTGCGTCACAGCTTTGACATTTGTTTATCTGTGATACTTTCCTCTGTGACTTCAAATTGTCTGACCATTTTTAAATTCGTATATTTTCATAAACACTAAGTGATAGTCACGGCTTTGACATTGTCGTGATACTCACTGTTTCATGTTATCACTTCTTGGTCTCTGCCTTCACCTGGGTTCATTTCAGTTGAACTGCAATTCATATTAAGTTGTGCATGTTGTATCTTGTGCTCATCTCTGACTTCATGTTTGAACTGTTGCATTTTTGTTGTTGTGCATTGTCATGTGCATTGAGTTGTAGATGCATCATTGTATATGATCCCCTCTTTGGTCTTGGTTGTTTAGTTGTATGCATATGCACTGATTTGTTCATCACTCGTCTTTGCATTACCCTGTACATTCATTTCCTGTAGTTTATGTCACTGTGTGCTTGCATATACTTGTATTGCAGTGCTTCATCTTGTTCTCTGCATACTTGAACTGTCATTGTTTCACTTGTTCATATGCCAGTTAGCTGCTGCATATATGTGCTTTTTGATTGCACTGTCCTTAGCAGTATCATGGTGACAGACTTGATCACTTGAGATGCCTGCTTGGTAGCTTTTGTTGTTGTCCAGTTTGCATTTGCCTTGTTGCTGTGACATTCTAGATTGCATTATTGCTACTACTTGAATTTGTAGTTGTCCAATTGCCTTCTGATACTTTTGACCATTTGTATACATACATTCATGTATGTATACACATGTATGTTCACTTTGGCACATTCATGTGTTCGCTGTCTTATATGATGGCACTTGACTTATAGCATATCTAGTTTCATTTTGTTGTTTACTGCCACTTTTGTTCGCATTTTTTATCACACAGCCACTTGGGCATTTATGTTGTTCAATGCAACTTTGGTTCGCATTTTATTTTACAGACATTTGAACATTTTCTATTGTAAATAGTGTGTGCTGTGGTGCCATATCTATGGTGCCCTCACCTTCATACTACTCTGTTCATATAGTTGTGTCTGCACTTGTATCTCTTGTGCACTTTGACTCTCTTGTGCCTTTTTGAACTAGTGCACTTGACCATGTGCCTGTAGTCTTGGTTTTACAGCTTGACCATTTTGTACTTCTCTAATTTTCGTTGCCTGCACTTATATACTTCATCATTATTTGCCATATTGGCTTCACTGCATCTCCATGTGCCTGTGGTACTTGCAGCGTAGTTGTTGCAGTGTTATCATATTCACTGATGGCATTTGGTTTGTATTTGAGTTGTCACTGTTGCCTTGAATTGTTGCCATGAGGTTCACGTGCATTTTCTATTTAAGTCGCAATCTCCAGTTCCATGTAGTTGTTATTGAGGCATGTGCAGTTTCATTTTGGTCTCTCTGTCTTTGACGTTGAGGCCATTCATACATGTTGAGTCATGTCTGCCCTTTTCTTGTTACTGTCTTCAGCTACCTTGTTCTCGAATCTGATACATTGCATTGATGCCTTGTATCATTTGCATTTTGTCATTTTGCTTCACTGATGACTTTATCTTCTAATGAGGCTGATTTGCGTCTTTTCTGTTGAGTGTTGTAGTGCCATATCTTTGGTGCTCTCGCCTTCAGTTTGTTATTTCCCTGTGCCTTGCTTTGCGACGTGTTGAACTTGTTTCACTTGTTGCCTCTTTCACCGGATACACTGTTTCATTTCACTGATGCAGCCTTGCCCTTAAATACAAGTGGTGGCTGCATTTTCGTAGCAGTTTTACCCCTGTCCCTTGTGGTGACTTTATATTCTGTTGTGGCGAGGCGGTGCACGCGTGCGTGCACTGCAGCCACACTGAATTGACAGATTTTAATCGATATTTCTTTTGTTCTTGATTCATCGACCTGTTGCGTAATTCATAGGCTGTATTGGCGAGGCAGTACACGTTAGCGTGTACTGCAGCCAATTAGCATTGATGATTTTTAAATTGACATTTCAATTGTTTAAACTGCTTTGAATTTCTGTTTTGTGGATTAACACTGTTTAGTGTTATATCTGCCGTTATCCGGTTCTCTTATCGAGAAGTTGGGTATACGAGATTTCTGTGACTGTCGTCTATTTAATATTGGATTATTATTGCTTCTGTGCATTAATAACTGAGTTTGAATTAGACTGATTCGGGTATTATTTTCTTTTGAATTTAATACTCGGGTCAGACCGAGTATTTACAGGTTGTAGATTTTTAGCTTTGGGTTGCTGCTAGAGCTATGAAGACTTTTTATATCACTTGAAGTGGTCTTCGTCTTGTTGTAGTAGTCAGTGTGTCTGTTTTAAGATGATAATGTATTCATGTATATTAGCCGATAATGTACTTGTATATATAACTTCTTGAGTCGACAGTTGTAGTTGTATCATTTGTATTGTGTCAAATGTATTGTAACTGATATCAGTTATTATATATATGAGACTTTTCGTTCCATCTGTATTCCGCATTTATGTTATCTGTGTTATTTTTATACCTATTGTCCTAAACTATTATAGCCACTGTATAGTAGCTTTGAGTTTGTATCGGTATGTCGGATTTCCTCTAAAGATGAAATGCAATGTTTTATTATCTGACATATCGGTGCTCGCACAAAGCAATTACATGGATGGTCGCTCCTCAACAGCCTTATTCTCCGCGTTAGTTGAAAGCACTACACCATAGTGTTCTTGGCTAGCGTGGGTATAGAGGTGGGGCGTCACATAAGGTGTAGGCTTCTGGCAAAGCGGCCTATCCCAATAGCTCTTCAACCCCTATAAATACAGTTTGAGGATCTCTTGGACTGGCTGCTGGAACTCTGTAGAGATTATTCTTCATTCTTCTCCTCTTACACAATAGTCATCCAGGGGTTCACAGTGATTCTCCAGTGAACTCTTATGACTTGATCTAACTTAGAAGATTCAATCATATTATAATCTGATTAAGCTTATAACAGCAGTCAGTTAATAGAAAGTTATAAAGTGGACGTAGGCTTCATTAACAGCCAAACCACTATAAAAATCTTCTTGTCTTTTTACTATTTATGCTCATTATACATTTATTTTCTATATTTTTGCTATGTAAGAATAGGGATGGTGCTTTCACACTCAATCCTGGGTGTTGATCCTTTTTTGGGTTAACAAAGACTATCTTGGCGGCATAAATAATAGTGGATCTCGGAAGAGAAGTGATATTTTTAGTGCATAATGACTCAGAGTTCAAATAGGCCATAGCATTCGCTGTGGAGTCGCGGAGAGCAAACCCAGAGCCCTCACCTTAGTCTTTTTGAACCCTGATAGCAGATTCGGAGTGCAGGATACATTTACCACTCCTAAGTTCCTCCAGGTTCTTTTCATCCAGAAAGTTGAGTTTCAACCATTCCTCATCGACCTCAACCCCACCAGTGAACTCTCGTTCTTGAATTACAATAACCTTCCATGCCAAGGCCATAGCCTTAGGATATCCTTTATCGAGCCATTTCAGGTTGCCAAACCTGATAACGTTTGCACTATAATGGATAAGCATAGGGTCGAGCTTGCCCTTAATCGCTTCTCTACTGCTTCGACCTGCTTCTCAATGTCTTTCGCCCTGGCCTCTAAATCGCCTCTTGCCTTGCAGGAATCCAAAAACTCTTCGCACCAGCCCTGGGCTTGTATGAGAGCTTAACTCTTCTCTTTCCTTTCACTCTCAAGTAGTTTCTTTAATTCCTCTACTTTTGTCTTAAGTTGCTCATTTTCTAGCAACTGATTATAGCTCTTGTGGTAAGGAGCCATGATTTGTTTTTGATGATTCTGTTGCTCTTCCTTGGATGACTTGGTTAGATTCTCCACCTGTTTCTTGGCCTCAAGCAATGATGCATTAAGTTTTTCGACCTCTTGGTCGAGGGTGGAGATGATTCGATTGTTCTGCTCAATTTTTTAACTTTGCTCCATCGAGCACCACCTTTCTTTTGTAGGCACATTCAGAAATGACTTCAATTATCCACCTCCATTTGAAATATTGGTTATACGCATCGTCGACATAAGCCACGGTGTCGGTTCTAATATATGGAGGAATGTTCTTCAATTCAGGGACGAACATGACGTCATCGAACAAGATTTTTGGAAAAGTGTGCTTCAGCGGATCCATGTGAGGATTAGAAACCATCTCCTTCTCTATTCGAACTGCTCTCTTGTCAGCCTCAAATGGGGAATATCGGAAGTGATCAGACCCAATAATTCCTTGGAGCAACGTGACACATGAGAGGATGCTATTGGTTATATTAAAGCAGAAACATTTGGAACATCTATAGACGCAGCATAATCAGGTTTTGTCGAGTACGGATCTAAGTTGCGGGAGAAAGGGTGACCGACCCCTTGTGTCGCGAAGACGACTCGCGAGATGTGTAGCCTCTTTCTCAACTTCTATGGTCTCGACCAAACTGCCTCGCCAGATCAGAATCTTAGGAAGAGCCATGAGGACAATTGGATGACCCGTTCTTCCTTTCCTTGCTTCCTTGGCTGTTAATGGTATCATTCATGCCTTTGCGCTCCATTATATCTATAAATGAAACGCAAGTGAGTTAGCTCAAATAAGATAGAAACGTGGTGTGAGCTAAGCAAAGTGTAGTGTTGTATGGGTATATGTATGCGTCCTAGTGTCCCCTCATGGACCGTGGACTTGGAATTTGCTAACATGGGTGATCTTCCCTGCGCAAGTGGTTGGCACTTCAGGTAAAGGACCGAATGTCCATACCCTTTGAGCCGACAATAAACCACACATGTCCAACTCAAATTGCATGAATAAGCAGATCTTTAAGGGGTGAAAAAGAAAATAAAGATAGAACAGAATCTCAGACGAATGGAATAATATATATAATATAGAACAATATCTTACAGCTGAAATTTTTTAAAGATACATATATCAGAGTCTAACCTAATTCAGCTTGGACAGTTATAAACATATGTCCTTACAAATGCTGACAAACATCAAACAACTACAGCGGATAATAGAATACGTCCATACGTAAATGAATATCTCCAGCTCTCCTCTGGAAACTCCAACCGTCTTCACTAAACCTGAAACTACTCGGATCTGACCCGAGTATTGAAAATACCCGGACCAGGCTTGATAAACCAGCGTGAGAAACTCAAATATAAATGACAGTTTCATATATCAGCCTTGGAAATAAAATCCTTTGAAAAGAAAGAGTATCTCATAAGACCACGCTCACACATAAACGCAGATGGGTTTTTCCCTTATGATAACCAAAACATTTTTATATCAAAATCCAGTGATATTATTAATAATGTCTAAGTACAAATACTTATTAAAATAGCCGAAATTGTTACATTATTAAATTCCAGCATACCACCTTGTAATATAAGGCTTTCTACATCTAAATTCGTAGAGGCACTTATTGGAGAATGGATTTCCATACAAATGACAAGGTAAGGGACTACCTTCCAACAGTACACCTCTAGAGGGATGCACCTAGGGTCCAGATAACGGGCGCCTAAACCAACACAAGACCAGCCTACCCCTCACGCTGGATAGTACCGAATATGTCATCACCCCGGTCGTTACCAACCATTAACGGGTACCCGATTCATACATTCACCACATACTTAGACATGTGTAGAGTAAATCTAGAAGGATGATGACATCTCCTAATTAGGAGCGACCCACTTAGCCTTGCTGCTTCTACCCCGTTTCTGTTATTTCCGGGTGATGAGGCCTGAGGTAAACGATTACCTTTCACATAGCACATCTTCTTCACTTTGAATGCCACATTGCCATTCCTTTGATTACACTATTGACTTTCACGAACATACAACCTCTGAGCTCGTACGTCTCAGATAAGGGTGTTAAGCTAAGAAAAGTTGCCTTCTCCGCCACCAAGCAAATGTACGTTTGTAAAAGTCAACGTTGTGATCTTAAAAATGCAATGTCATACATTCGTCCATACAAGTTGTCCAGGAACAGAACAAACCGAAGGTACTCTCCTACTCCATTAGTAGCGAGAAGTCCTTACATCAGAGATTTTCATAAGAGAGCACTGCTGCCACTATATGATATGGTAATTTTCACCTCGAGGGACTAGTGGCAAACAGCCCTACATCATGAAGATCCCCATCTTCAAAATCATTTGTCTTCAAACACATTTTACTTCGAACGTAGATTGGTTCAAAGTGGTTTTCAGATAGGAATCATCCAAATCCGACCCCGGTTCCTTCGAATCCAATCATCGATAAAAAAAATGTTAAGTTCATATATGATTATCAATCATCAATTAATTACTTTATTTTTCCATTTAATCTAATATCTTTCTTAGATATGTTCTTTTCAATTTATTTTATTTTCTTTTTATGAGTATATGGAATCATTAAGCCTCATTTATCAAATTACTTGGTTTATTTACCTTTCTTTTTATCTTGGAATAATTTCAAATCGGTTCATCTTTTACTTAAGAAAACATTCCCAAATCAGTCATTAAATCTTAATCAAAGATTTCTTATATTCAAGTTATAACTTTTAACTTAGGGACAATATTCCCAAATCATTCATTATATCTTAATCAAAGATTTCTTTCTTAACTTCAAATCATATTCTTGCAAATCGAAGATTTTCATAACATAGCACTACTACCACCTTAAATATGGTAAATTTCACCTCCAAGGACTAGTGGTAAGTAATCCTACATCATGAAGATCTATTCTTTTATCTTGAAAAAACTTTAAATATGATCTTTTAGAGCATCCGGGCTTTCCTTTCGATCTGTTCCACCCCTCGTATAAAAGATAAAGCAAAGGCCAGGTAAGTTCAAGGTGCTGGTTGCTCCATTTCTAACCTTAGTTACACACCTTGTTTTACTGTTTAGCTCTCAAAAGCGGGACAAATGTACTAGTCATTTCTGCATACTCAATTTGTTATATATTCAATATTCTTCAATTATTGTTTAAGTGTTATAAACAATTCCTCTTAACTATTTATTCAAACTCTTATTAAAACTTCCAAATCATCTTTAAATTACTTAATTATTCTTTTAAAATCATTTACAAAGATTTAGGAAAGAATTGTTAAGTTTAAAACTACGTTTCAAAAGTTATTAAAAACTATTGCGAAAAGTATTGCAAATATATTTTAAAAGCTATATTCTTCAAAACGACTTTTATATCATTTAGAAATCCATCTTTTCAACTTAAATCTCTTTTAAAAAATTTTAAAAGATTTTTAGAATTTATTTCATATTTTTTTAAAACATTTAAAAATATCATTTTAAAAGAAATCCTTTTATGGATTTCGAACTGCAAAACCGCGATGTTTTTAGAAAATTGTTTTGGACATATTTTAAAATATACAAGATGAAATCTTGATTTTCTTTCTTTATTTCTTTGAACATGTGTAAATGTTTATAAGACATTTCTAACTCATTTTAAAACTATTTCCAAAAGGTTTAAGCATTCCATATACAACATTTCATTTTCAAAAGGAAAGTGATTTCCTTTGTGCTTATCGACGTGTATTAACGTGACTTGGTAAAACAATTTAACAATCATATCAAACAATCAATACTTGATGATCAAACATATACAAGAACCCATAGCAATCATAACACAATATCAAACATGTATATATATAAATATAGATGTTAAATAGAGTTTCTCATCATAAACCAAAGCGATTAACTTCCTACCAACATTCTAATCAACCAACACTTCACTAACTACTTCCTACTGCATTAAACACTAGCAAACAACCCCCTCTCCCTTCTAATAGCTTGGCTGAGGCTTGAGATGGAGGTTGGCCGAAAGTATAGAGAAGAAGTGGTAGAGCTTTTGAACTTGAATTTCCAAGATTTAGGTCTGAAAAATAGGTTATCTTGTATCTAATTTTAGGCCCTCTAAATCTCAAAATTCAGAAATGTTTTTAACTAAAAAGTTGTTAAAAATTATTTTCTCTTGAATTTGAAAAAATAATCATTTGAATACAATTTTTTTTAGGGAGATATGATAGAATGAAGAAGAAGTATTGTCGGATTGACAAAAATGAAGCCCAAAAATGCACTTCAAAGAATTGAGTTTCAGGTATAGCAAACCTCAATAATGGAAAAAGTGATCAACATAAAAGTTGTAGCCACTGGAATTTTATATGATTTAAAAAATGAATTTCTTACTTCAGATCTGTTATGATTAACTTATGATAAAAAAGGGCTATTCTCTGTCTTAAAAACTGGGCCATAGAATGCACCGGAAAGAAGTAGATTTTTGACATGGTTAATTTTAGAATGAGACAGTGGTCAACATGAAAGTTGTAGCCATTGGAAAATATATGATTTGAAAAAAATAATTTTATATTTTGGTTCTGTTTTGAAGAAGTTATGGTCAAGAGAAGAAGAGGTAAAACATGGAGAAAAGATGAGTTTGATTTGAAGAGAATGAACATTGATTTCTTTTGAATATTTTGTAAATATTTTGACATTATTTCTTCCTAATTTTTTTCTATGGCTTGGAAGCCATTAAAGAGAAGAGGAAGAAGGTGAAGAAGCTTGAAAAAAGAAGAAGAAGAAGAAGAAGAAGAAGTGTGAATGAAAGTGAAGAAGAAGGTGGATATTTATAGAAAAAGAAGTGGTAAATTTACCAAAATAACCTCTTACCAAATTACCAAACTATCATTACTTCAACCTAAAGAAAACTCCACTTTTTCAACAATTAACATCATCCTTTCACTTCTTACTTTATGTCTTAATCACTTAAATATTAATTAAAGAATATCATAATTATGTTGGCTTTGATTTGATGTGATTTGATGTTTACTTTTTCTTACTTTTGTTAATTCTTACTTTTACTAATAACTTCTAGAAGTTTTCTAATCTTATTTAGTAAAATTAAACATATTTAGTTATTAAAATGTGTAATATATGTTAAAACATGTTAACAAAGGTGCGACAACGTTGCGACAACTTATTTTGAACAAAACGTTGATTTTCGACAAAACGTTTTCCGGTCACATTTTGACGTTTTTGTTAAACTATTTATTCATGTATACCAAACTTCAAAATTGATTTTTTATTATATTTAAATATTTAAAACAAGTATATTTGACTTATAAAATAATATAAACAATATCCAAATCTATTTGTAAAAATACGACATTGATTTATCGATATGCGACGAAATTTGTCAACTTTTATAGAACGGGTTTTATATATTTATCAAACCATTATAAATTAAATTACTATTATTATAAATGAGTTTGATATCGATTATATATATATTTAAAAGGAATTATTTATCCTTTAAAAAAATTTCCCGAATATTTATCCTACTTTATCGGAATCCGACTTTTGTCAATTTTACAATGGAAATCCAAAACCTTTATTCAATATCAAAAATAAGTTTACCATTCTTATTTATCATATAAAACTTAATTGTTTAAGTTTGAAAATTCTACATTTGAATATTTAAATAAATTAAATATTCCATTTTCAAAGTGGAAAAATTACGGGTCGTTACACTTCATCTGGTAGATGGATAAGGGATCCAATATCCCCAATACAGATGTTGCCCTGGCCGTAGGAACCGAACTCGTCTGGAATCAGACTGAGGTTCCAATAAATGTCTTTGGAAGGTCGAATAGGAGTTTAAACTGTTATAGTGGCTGGCAAAGTTTGTGTCAGAGTCCACATTAGGATGATCTTTATTTTAGGTCGTCGCTTTAAAAAGAAAATCTTGGTCACTATCGCCTTCATCGCTAGAGATCGCCTTCATCGCTGGAGGACACACGACCAATATTAGCATCATCTTTATCACCTTCACCACCTCTTACTTCCTCAGAGCGCTTACATACTTCTCTAATCTCTACAATAGGATTCGAAACTTGGGGCACTTCTTGGTTTTCATTGCCATTCTCTAACGAAGATCCGTCATCATCTTCATCACTAGCTTCAGGAACATGGCTAACGCTACGATCCCCTTTCAAAAGATTATAAGCTCTCAAATTTTCATTAGTGAGAAGTGCCTACATATCCCTTTCCTCGAGTGAAACTTGATGGAGAGATGTAAGAGTTCTTGCCAAGGCTGCACCGCTAGGGCTTCTCGAGCTCGACACGAACATGGAATAATCGTATGAGTAACTGAATTTATATTGTCCACATAAGAAAGGATGAAGGTAAGACTTACATCTGCACAACCATCTCTGTGCAAAACTTGACGGGCGACGTGCAAAAAAGAATTCTTCTTTAAAATAGCTCAATTTATTCCAAAGATTTGTTACAATTTGACAACAAGTGGAAGGTTCAAGATATGTAAGCGAAGGAAATCCTCTCCAATGGTTAGAACGATACAAATATCGAATCTCTTGAGAATTTGGTTCACAGTTCAAGGGCCAAGTGAAAACTATATACATGTTATTCATGAAACCGTAACTATTTGGATGTAACTGAGCAGGGCAAGCTTCATATACTGCAACATCGACTGGATGAAATTACTAAACAGTGGGATACAACCGGCCATACACATATATCGATTACAGGACATGTAACCTACTGGTGGGAGATGCTCCCGTTGATGGTGTGATAGAACCAACATGTCCTCGTATGGGATGTCATGCTTCTCACATATTCTTCAAAGAGATGTCTCATCAACTTTCGATGCTGGAGAATTTTGTGGATCATTTAAAATGATGGCATTGCCCATATTGACATTGGAGGCAGCTCCAACCCTAGAACCCTCAATTGGCATAAAAGAAATCAATTCTAAAGGTTGTACTGGCTGACGACCAATCGACTGAGGAGTATGTCTCGCTATGGGAACCGTAGTGGAACTGGATTCTATGTTGGATTCCATATATTTTGATGTTGACGGACCAGTTGCCATAGCGGAGAGACGCTCGGAATGTCTATGATCCATCATTATTAAAGCTTCACGTATAAGTGATATCAAATACATTAAAAGTTGCAATCTTCATAATGGAAAAGAGCCCTATAAAGTAAATGTACCAAACTCGATGGACATCGATGTGTGTCGATCACTCGAGTCTCGTACATCGATGGGGGCAATATAGTGTTGTTAAAGTGCACAATGCATGCATCTAACATCGTGTAATTCAGATTTATTTTTTAAAATGAAATTAACAAGCAGTTTGTTCGAGTGCCGACTTAACATCCAAAGTGACCGTCATCAGAGATCATCTTAATGAGTGATAAATTGTCAACCATGGTTCGACCAAGGTTGCTATAGAACTCCATGAGAGCGCTTAAGAATATTAGGCCAAATCCACACTACGAGTTCAAAGTTACTCTTCGGAATGCTAGCTCATCACAAGTATGACTCGACTCGATCAATGTCAATTACCCAATTCCCTCAAATGCTCCAGTAACCCAACATTGACAACACAAAGTTTTCTAAGTTTGGGTTTCGGTACCAATCCCCAAAGGGACGGCCGTGGATTTTCCATTACTTCTCAAGCTTGGTTGCAGCTTAGACTAATTGTAATCTCCTTTTAAAGCCACTCCACTTACCTAAAGCGATTCGAATTGCTTAGCTTCATGTATGCTCAGATTTGGGCCTTGAGTCATTCAAGAAATCGATGCTCAAGGACTAGGAGTGTGGAGGCTCTAGTGGCGACTGGATATAGTGGCTTCAGGAGTTGGTTCGTTCTTGTGAAACTTTGGTAATGGCGACTTGAAAGCTTGGAGGAAAACAGTCTCAAATCATGAAACAAATAGAGATTGAAAAGAACAAGTATAGGTTCGGTGGTTTTATAACTCTCGACCCAGAAACTTAGGCATGAAAATTGCCTATGTTTTCGAAGGCAGGGATAGGTACCGAACCCTAAATATAAAAAAAATATAAAACATATATATACATAATAATGATGATGATGAATGATGCTGGAATGAAAGGCTTGCGTATGTGCACATATATATGCATGGCAGTAGACTATTGGAATTCAAAAGGAGTGGGCTTGAACCTGTAGAATATGAAAATGAAAATCGTTAAAAGAATTTTTAATTTAGACTAGCAAACTCGAAGAACACGCTTCGACCTTTATACTATAGGGAACTTATGGGTTTAAGCCAAAAGAAGTGTTGCAATGATTGACAAAAGGTGCCACGCTTCACTAAAATTGTGTAATGGGAAAGATGATAATTAAAAAAAACAAAGCGAGAAGCCAACAGAGCGGAACCCTCGACTTGTCTCCTTCCACGGTACATCTTATTAAAACAAGATATACTTCAAGGGTTAAATGTTATCCAGCCTTGTGACCAGGCCATTTTCAGGCGCATCAGGTCGGTCGAGTAAGAAATCACCCAGCAGGAATCCTTACCGATAACCACCGAACTCATATTCCAATCAAAATTGAGGAACGCAAGTTAAAAGTAACCAAGAACATCCAAACAAAGGTCTGTACCCCTCTAACCTATGAGCACTAAGTTCAAAGCCAAAGATCTAGCAAAAGACTTGGATCGGTACCGATCTCTGATCAAGGATTGGTACCGATCCCTGAAAGCTTCACAAGAAGGTCATTTGCCTTATGCACAACTAAGCTAAGGTGTTTGTGATCGAGCTCGTGCTGTGTAGGATGGCTAACGAGTCTGCATCAACAATCGCGATCAATGCATAAGTCAAACACTATCGCTTTATCTCGAACCAAGATGTTTGCTCAGGTTTGAACCTCTAAAACCGCTATTTTTAAAAAAATTCTTTGTCTATTATTATTTAGGTACACTATTTTTAAAATTTTCCGATGCATCTACCATTTCTAAAACCACTATAATTCTTTCTACCAATTCAAAGAAGTTATTCTATTACCAAGAGCAAAAAATATAATGTAAGTCCTAGATGACAATCTGAAAAATTATGTAGCTATCGGGAGATTAATTGAGGAAAAATTTCCAACCATTTCATGGTCCACTTGTGTCGTCATTGCTTAAATTTGATATCTAGTGATCTTGGAAAGCTCAAGTGGGTTTCTTGTGCTGTTGATCAAGCAGTAAAGATAGAAAAGTTTATTTATAATCATTGTTTTGTGTTGTCTATGATGTGGAAATTAACAGATGAGGGAAATTTACTTCATCCCGCTCGACCAGATTTTCGATGAATTTTGTTGCTATACAAAGTTTTTAAACCCCTATATTGTTATATTGGATATAAGTAATGTTTTATACACGTTATAAATATAATTCTTAGGAGAAGTAACTTATTGACTACGGTTGTGAGAGTGTTTGTAACCATGAGTATTGAATTTACATTTAAATACTTACTGCTTAAATATTTCTAGTCAAGATGTATCAAGAAAAGGATATCGATATGTCTGTTGACACTAATGTATGTAATGCTCTCCGTATGATGGACGATGAATTACTAACGACCGTTGAGGGTACCAAGTGGTTACATACTTTGGTTGTTTAGAAAAATCATGGAATGACTCAATGAGAGTCTTCTATTGGTTATAACAACTAAGCCAAAATAAAAGGTTTCAAGTAAGATGTGAAGTAATCTTCAGAGTTGAGTGTACTTTAGACCTTAAGTGACTAGACTATACTTTGATTGTGGTCAATCACAATGCATAACGATCATGTTACGATCATAGTTGAGTATAAGATGGACTACTTAAAGTGAAACACTACCAAAGCAAGGATTCTTCTCCTTTGTTGTAGAAGGTTAGCATCACCGTAAATTGGCGGTCAACTTAAAGTCAAAATCTCTATCCATAATAAATCGGTCAATCGATAAATCTCTAGCCATAATGGCCAACCATGGACTCTAATTGTGATAACTCGGATTTTGGAACATTTGTTAATTGATAATTAACTAGGTTAATTAATAGAAATACTGATTTTATTTGGATTAATAAATGAAATTCTAATAATTAGAATATATCTGGATATGTATATAGATGAATTTGAACTATAATAAATACCGACTTATAAATATCTAGATAAATATTCATTTGATAATATTTGTTTAATGATATTCTTTTATAATTATTTAAAATTGGCAAAATTAATATTTCAAACAATGATAATAATATGCTGTTTATATATATATAAATAAATTTAAAATAAATGTAACATGTATATTTACACAAGTAAGTAAAATAAATAGAATATAACAAATTAATATAGGATTTAGAACAAAATCTATAAATTAATAAAATAAAGGGATAAACATAAATTTATAAATTAAAATGAAGTAAGGGTGTAAAACACAAAATCTTTGTTTGTGACATTTGTAAAATAAGATCATGCATTATAACAAGTGTGAGGTTTTGATAATATGAAATTAACATGTGGCAAAGATGTTTTCTCTTAAAATGATAATGTAAATAAAATCAAAATGTTTAAACCAGGCTGCTCATTTTAGTTCAAAAGTTTTCTCAGTTTTAAAAACTTCTCAAACCTAAGAAAATTAAATACAAACCAGGAAATAAATCAAAGCAAAGTTAAAAATATGAAACCTGGAAATAAGATAAAAGCTTCAGTTCAAAAAATTTTCAAGATCAAAAACTTCAACCTGCATTCATCATTTCTCTTCAACCTGAGAATTTATTTCCTGCATTCTTCTTAAAACTGGAAGTTAAGCTACCCACATGCAACAATCAAAAGCAAGTTAAAGACATTAGCAACTCAATCTTTCAGTAAGCAACATTCAAGCTTTTAAAAGCATGGGCAAAGGCATTTCAAAAGCAGGTTTAGGATCTCTGTTTGCATAATTTAAGGTGAGTAAACATTTGAATTTAAAAACAGTTTTAAACTTATGTTTATGCTTAAATGTTGTGATGAATCTCTGTTAAAATATGCTTGCATGTTTATTTTAAGTAGAATTGAGTGTAAATGATGTGTGCATGTCTGGGTTCAAGAACATATATCTCTGTTCATAGTTTACAGGTTTCAAAACCTGTTCATAAATCCATATCTCCTCATGCAATAAGATTTAGGTGATGATCTTTAAATGAAATATGTTTATATAATCAAGATCTAAGTTTTAAAAATAATTTCAAGTGTTAAAGTTGAATATTTATTTCAAGAATGGGAAATTACAGTAAAAATCATTTAAAATCAGAAAATCAAGTAGCAAGATTTCATCTTTAAATTATATAAACAGATTCGTGGTGAAGAATAATGATTTTTGATGTTAAAATCACGATTTTTAAATTTGGGAATGATGGGAATTTTCGAGATGAACGGAAAATACATTTTCGTCAAATTTCGACGATCGTGTAGGTCGGGGGGCATTGGGATTGTGGCCAGAGGAAGATCGTGGGCTGGAGATCATCAGAAAATATAGGATTAATTTCTCGAACGCCATGGTGGCCGCGCGATGTCGAACTAGGGTTCAATGACCTGTTTTGGTCGTTGAGATAGTCGAGACTTTTGCATGGTCGTGGGTGAACTGTAGATGATCGCATTTGGGGGATCAGAAGCGTGGGCGAATAGTGGTGGTTGGGTAGTGATCGCGAGGCCTCAGGCGATCATGGCGGCGGCGGCGTGACGTTTTTTCCCTTGATCAAGTTGGGTTCGAGTATTTAGACATGCTCGATTTTGTTTCCAGTGTGCATTGTTGGTTCTGGGTGGTCTGAAGGTTCGTGTAGATCATCGTCGACTGGCGAGTGTCGCGGCGAAGTGTCGAAGACGTTCAGATTGGCGTGCACGTGCACGTGTGCACGATATTGTCTGGAATTGTTTGTCTCGGGGAAGAAGGTGAGTATACTCGGGTTTGGCTCGAGGGAGTTGCAGTGTTTTCTCGAAGCAAGTGAGAGACTCGGGAATTTGAGGGTTTAGCTTGGGAAAGATTATAGTTTTGCTCGGGGTTTAGTGGTGAGCAGGTTTTAAAATTTAACAGCAAATGTTTAAGTTTTAAAAACAAAGAAATTTATTTATTTTTAGATGTTTCTAAGTTCCAAATAAAAGTAAAACAAGTTTTACCTATAAAACTAAGGGGGAATTAATTTAAAGGACAAATATTTGTATATTTTTTGCCTCAAGGACACAACCTCAATATTTTTACCATAAGGACAAACATTCTCCTAAAATTTATTCATAAGGACAAACATTTTTCAAAATTATTCATAAGGACAACAAAACTGCTATCAAACTAAAAACTGATACCTAAAAACTGCTACCGATAACTACAAACTGATACCTAAAAACTGCTATCAATGACTAAAAACTGATACCTAAAAAAAGTTGTCCTTCAGGATAAAATATTGAAGGCCTATCCTTGAGGCAAAAACGCCGAGAAATTTTGTCCTTGACAATAATTTCCTGTAAAACTAAATGGTTTCAAGGATATAAGTTTAACAAGTTTTTTTTATATAAGTCGATAAGATTTAAAAAGGTAGAATAAGTGGGTGTTCAAAATAGTGTTTTTTTGAAAATTTATTAAACAACTTTGGGAAGTTTTAAAAGATTTTAAAGTTAATTAATTTGTTTTAATTATAATTGATTTCCAAAAATGTTATATTTTAAATAAAGTTTATGATAAGGATTCAATAATCAATTATAATAAAGAGTTTATCTTTAAGTAATTAAGAGTTTTTGATTTATTAAAGATTTTAATATGTGAAATTAACAAGGGTAATTTAACTATTGTTAATGATTTAAGAGTAATTAATAATTTAATAAAGATAAATGAACTTCTTAATTAAGGATCTTTTTAAATATAAGAAGTTAAGGAATTATTTAATTAAATTTAAAACGATTAGTTAAATAACTAAGTAATTAATTAGTAATTAATAATTAAAGGATAATTAATCTATAATTACGGTTTGATTACCTAGTGTAATTAAAGAGTAATTAAATCAAGTGTAATTAATTAAAAAGATAATTGAAAGATAAGTTAATTACTTAATGTGATTAATTGAGAATTAATTAATGATGAGATTAATTAAAAGATAATTACTTAGTGTAAGAAATTAAGGTGTAATTACTAAATGTAATTAATTAAAAATGATAATTACTTTATGGAAGTAATTAATGAAAGGTAATTAAGGATTAATTACTTAGATAATTAATTAATGTGATAATTAAAGTTAATTAATATGATTAATTAAGACTAATTAATTAATGTGATTTATTAATGGGTTGTAATTACTTAGAAAGTAATTAATGTAATTACTGGATATAATTAATGGAAGATGATTTAAGGATTAAATTACTTTGCAATTAATCAAGGGATTAATTAAAGATAATTAATTAAGGAGTAATTAATTTATGTAATGAAGTAATTAAGGAAAGTTAATTACTGAATGAGATTGATCAAAGGTGATTAATCAATGTGGTTTAATTAAAGATAATTACTTAATGTAATTAATTTAAATATGATGACTAAATTGTGATAATGTAAGTTATTTATCCATGATATTATTGCTATGTGAATATGATATACTGGATTTAAATTAAATTGTTTAACTTAAACATCTTGATTTAAAGGATGATATTTGATTCGAAGAGACCGGGGTCGGGTATCAGTAAATACCCGAAACCACTTCGATTTGTAATCTATAATTCTTTATAGATTTGATTTATAAATCGAATAGGCTGGAACGAAATTAATTAAGTAATCTGAACCATTGGAACTAAGTCAAGGTACTTAGATATTATTTTTTGAAATAATTGTTTGACTATAATAAGTAAAATTCGTAGAAGGTACGAGTTACGCGGGTTTTTCAAAGAAGTTTTATAACTTAATATTTCATGTTAGATGAGTTTACTCACGCTGGTTTCCAGCCTGACTCGGGTGTTACTTTGTGGTAATGCTCGGGTCAGATCGAGTATTACAGATTTCAGGTAAGGACGTTCTGGAGCTCAGGAGGCGAGCTGGATGGCAGGAACGTATGGAGTATATTCCGCTGTGATATATTATAATTGTCAGAGACATGTTAATTCTAACTGTCTAGTATATTTGTGAATCTTGTAACTCCGATGTATTAAAATGTAATTAACAAATACAGTTTTCTTCGTATAACTGATATTATTATTTGATATTGTATTTTGATCCGCTGCGAGTGTGAGAATCTGTGTCTTGTTCTGTTTCTTTCTTCTATCTCTTTTCTTTTTCTTCTAACTATCTGGAATTTTCGGGTTCGAAAACTCCGGGTCGTTACACTAATAATGGCTATTTTTAGCCCCTCTTCCTCTCTTCTCTATATACAACAACAAATAGAAAGCCTAACCTCTATTGGTCACCAAAAAATGAAACAATGGTGAAACCTAGAAGAGAGATTTGCAACCTCCATTCAATGACAAGGAATTTGGATTTAAAAGAGAAGATTACTAACAAGCAAGATGTCAGAAAACGACAAGGTTAAAAGGTACACATATTATTTAATTATTCATATATGATGTTTAATCTCTTCATCTATCTTCTTCATATTTATTTGATCCGTTAACAAAAAATTTAATATTTAATTTTTCAAAATTATTCAATTCATATATTTATTTATTTTAATTAATATATACGTATACATACATGTGTGTGTACATCGCAGGTTGGTTGTGAGCAAATGCACGCACATAAACACAGTATATATATATGTATGTGTGTGTGTATATATACACACGCATATATATATGGACAATGATTGGCTATACCTTAAATCTCCCTTGATTTCCACCATACATTTCAAATTAAATAATATAGTTAGCGGGAAGGGACGGAAAGTACTATTATTTAATTCAGAATGTGTGGTAGAAATCAAGTGGATTAGAGGTGTAGCCAAATTAAGGTGTAGCTGATCCTTGCCCTATATATATTGTGTGTGTGCGTATAGGTGTGTGTACATATATATATATATATGTGTGTGTGTGTGTGTGTATGAATATATATATATAGTGTGGTGCTAAGAGGTAAGGCCACTACACTACTTGCTAAGTGCACTGCAGTCGATGGCTGTCCACCGACCACGGTGTAAAAAATCACGATGCCCCTAGCTCACACTATTGTGCCCTTAGCATTACTATATATATATATATATCAAGAAAGAACAGTGATAGAATTTTCTTCCTTTTACACAAATCTGCCTTCTTCCTTAAGATTTATCCTTCTATCTTCTTCTCTTTATCGAGCCAACATCATTTTCTACCTTCCTATATAGAGGTGGTAAAAGAATCGCATTTAGTTCCTTAACTTCAATCGCATCTAATATGTTTGAGGCCATTGATTACAGGAAAAAGAAAATGTTCTTTATGCTTTAGATGTGGTGATAACAATCATACAGCTTGGTGATCTAAAAATGTCATATAAAATGACCGATCCCCTAGAGGTCAAATGAAGTGAACGATTGAATGTAGAGATCTGATTCGTTGCTTTAGATGTGGGATATTCAGCCATAAACAAATGCTGTGTTCATCAAAAAGATTAATTCCTACAAATCGTCCATTGTTAAAATCTCAGAATAAGATGTAGCATCGCTATTGTTTTTGGAATACCTAAAATTGAAAAGAAAAAAAAATTATTGGAGGATCTTCAAAAAAAGAGAAGGGCTGTACTTATTTAATAAAATATTATGGAATTCAATTAGATAAACTATGATATTCTTGAGTCATACATAGCAAATTATTTTGAGGTAAAAAGAAATCTCATGGGAATAAAAATCTTGATAATGTTGTGAAGAAGCTTACTAAAGAGGTTTTCGTTCCTCATAAGTCAACAAAAGGGAAATATAGATGATATTAGCTTGGATTCGACATTACATATTCGGTCAGATAATGGCTTTTCTGATAGCTTAAATCTAGATGTAATGCTACTAGACCAGATAGTGATTGGTTATGAGTCTAACATTGCTCTTATTGATGTTGCTGTGTCTTCTGTTAGGATTAAAAATGGAAATGAGATGAATGGCTATATTCATGTTGTTAGAAACTTATATAAATGCATAAAAGAATGTTTTTTGATATTGTTGTGTATAACAAATTTGATATTTTGGATTCGAAAGAATATTAAACTAATCCAAATGATCATAATGATTTTAATGGAACTGATATGAGGGGGAGGCGGGGAATATGGTACAGGAAGTAGATATAATGTTTCTAGGTAGTGTGGATCATGAGAAGGTTGCAAATGAATTAGTGGCTTCTTTTGTGATGGAAAATATTCATATTCAACTAAGAAGATAGAAGGAACTAATGAGTTCGGGTATAGCAGGTGTCTATGATAAAACTCCAACATTGGCTACAATAAAATCATGTGATGTTGTTAAGGGATGCTACAGTATGAGGAACATGCTTTAATCACTCCTAATACTGATGTAGAGATGCTTGATGATGATGTAATGTTTGATTTAGGAGAAGTTTTGGAAATTGCCCATATGGGGTATTGCTCAGAAATGGATGCTAAAGTAGTTAAGAAAGATGAAGATGCATTAGAGGATGAAGGGGCTCAAAATACTGATATTGCATTGGGATAATTAGGTCATAGTTTAGATGAGGCTTTGTTATGTGAATAGTTGGAAGTAGATTAGCATGGTGGTCAAAGTTTTCCAGTAAATATTCTGGATGAAAAGTGTGCACCACGCCATGCACATATCTTCGATTTAAGACATGCATAAGAGAGTCTGGAATTTTCATAACTGAAAAAAAATAAAACTTCAACTTTTGAGTCAAGGCATGCAAAGGATTAGGGTGTGAATTCAGAATAGCGTGCGGATTATGTTCTGGAACGGTGTGTGGATAATGGCTTAAAGCTATGTGGGGACTGTGTTTTAGAAAAGGGTGTGAATCCTGTGGTCAGAATTGGATTGTGTTCTGGATCAGAGAGTGGATCGTGTTTTGGATCAGATTTGGTGAGGGATGGAGTGGATCATGCCACAAGGGATGTTTAAGATGAAGGGTATATTGGGTTCAATATTCATTTTGATGAACTGGAATTTGAGACTTCTGGGTAGGACATTTTGGTAGATTAGGATTCTGGTGCATGCCCCAGTTTTTTTGGATCGGTGAAGAAGAGTGCATGGCTTCTTAGGGCATATGATAGAGCGGCTACTAGAGCATCCGACTCTAACTCAGATTCGGTTGATCTTTTTAGTGGTACTTATTGTCCATATTTTTTGAATAATTTACCCACTACTAACAACATATAGCATAAATAAATATCACTTTATTTGAAACCAATATTCAAAATGTAAACATATGTCATATACAAATCAAAACCAAACCGATCCAAACACATATATATACGAATCAGTATCAATGTCAGGAGATTATTTATATAGAGAATTATATACACTAGTAATGCCATGGTCATCTGCCAAACGTTACTAGGTATATAGCATACCAAATCCATCAATCTAGTGATGAAACAAAAAGGGAAAAATATGGAAAGGGTCGGACTACAGCCTGGTGAGTGATGTACATCTACTTTACCACACATTCTAATCATTTTCTAAAAATAGTAAGATGACTATGGTAAACACCATACTTTAGCCCTATTTCACCTACAGCAAAAAAGTTAATCAAACTATACATTAATGATGTGCACGTAAAAGTGCATATTTTTACTTACATATTTTATCCACTTTTATTTAAATAAATGAGCATATTAGGGTATTTTACATGTTTAAACCAAGATTTAAATTGTTTTCAAATCATCATTTATTCATCTTCATTTGTGTGGCAAAATGGTAATTTTGTGTATGATTTAATTTGAGAAAAGTTATTTGCACATTTTTATTTTTATTTGTAAGAAATTAAGTGCAAATATGAAGAGGTTTCATGGATAAATGCATGCATAGATGTTGAAGGCTAATAAGGAATGGAAATAAAAGAATTCATGCAACATGGAGGAGCCCACATACCCACTACCATATGGTCCATAATTAAAAGCACATGTACATGTTAATGGAGGCTTAAAGGCATGTTAGTGGGGATTAATTATTTCCCTAATGATTACTTGGAGGTTACACTTCCTAAAGGGCATTTTAGGTAGTCCCCTAAAATATGAATTATGGTTTTACGCATGTATAAATACCCCTTATGTTTCATATACCCAATCTCTGATAGTTCATGTGTTAGCCCAATTCATGTCGTGCCTAAAAAGTCTGGACTTACCATTATCAAGATCGACTCAAACGAACTCATTTCAACTCGTTCTCAAACGGGTTGACGTGTTTGCATTGATTATCAAAAATTAAATGCTGCAACACGTAAATATCACTTCCCTCTTCCTTCCATCGATCAAATGCTTGAATAGCCGGACATGAATTCTAGTGCTTTCTTGATGGTTATTCCGGTTATAACCAAATTCCAATCACTCCCAAAGATCAAGAGAAAACGACTTTCACATGTCCCTTTGGCACTTTTGCGTATCGACGTATGCCATTTGGCCTTTACAACGTTCCTACTACTTTTCAAAGATGCATGGTCAGCATCTTTTCTGACATGATTGAACCCTTTCTCAAAGAGTTTATGGATGATTTTTCCATCTTTGGAAACTCTTTTTCCGAGTGCTTACACCATCTCGAGTTGGTTCTAAATCGATGCAAGGACAAACACTTAACCTTAAATTGGGGAAAATGTCATTTCATGGTCAAACATGGCATTGTCCTTGGGCATGTCATTTCAAATAAAGGCATTGAGGTTGATAAAGCAAAAGTTGATGTAATTGCTAATCTAACCATTCCCAAATCTATTAAGGACATTCGTTCATTTCTTGGACACGCTAGTTTCTATCGACGCTTTGTGAAAGACTTCAGTAAAATTGCTGGACCTCTTACAACTCTTCTTGGAAAAGATGTTCCATTAGACTTTATTTTTGACCGTGTTTATGCTTTTGAACGTCTCAAAAATGTACTCATTTCCGCTCCTATCATTTTCTCAACCAATTGGGATCTTCCTTTCGAAATAATGTGTGACGCTTCTAACTTTGCAGTTGTTGCCATCTTAGGACAACGCATCAACCAAATTCTTCATGTCATCTATTACGCTAGTATGACTTTAAACGTTGCTCAATTCAATTGCACGGCCACTGAAAAAGAGCTTCTAGCGGCATCCTTCTACTCCAATAATTTGACCTTACAATCAAAGACAAAAAAGAATCCGACAACGTCATTGCTGATCATCCATCGCATCTTCCGAACGCACCATCTTCTTTACCAATCAACGAGAACTTTCTCGATGAACAACTCCTTTCCGTTGCCGTCGATCCGTGGTATGCCGATATAGTGAACTATTTAATCACTAAGGAAACAGCTTCATTTTAGTTGAAACAAGATAAACATAAATTTCTTTCCCAAGTCAAGTACTTCTATTGGGATGATCCATTCTTATTTTAGTACTGTTCTGACCAAATCATTCGACATTGCATCCCGGATTACGAAATCAAAAGTGTTCTTTCGCTTTGTCATGACCAAGCTAGTGGTGGTCACTTTGGTTGTGACGACCCGACTTTCTTTGCCCAGAAAGACGCATCGTTATAAGAAAGAAAGGGGTAGAAAATAGAAAAGAAGAGAAGAAAGAAAGAAACAACAACAACGATCTCACAGCGGAACGAATAAATTATATTAATAACATAAACTATTACATAGTATACAACACTTATCAGAGTTTACACAACTATACAACACATACTAGACAGTTATAAACATCTGTCTAGATATTACAACTCAAATACAATACAAGACTCTAACACAGATATCAACACAGCGGAATACTATATCTACGAACGCCGAAGCCTCCTGCTCCATTGCTCCTCCATAATTCGTCAAAGCTAAACCTGAATCCCTTGGCTACTCGTAAAAATTTGAGTACCCAAGAGTTTAATAAAACAGAAAATAAACACTTGGGTCAGACATGGGTCTGGTGTGAGTAAACGGTTAAATTGCTTAACTTTGAAAACCTTTGAAAACAAAAGTATCACGTAAGACTTCCCACAAATAAACATGGGTAAGTTTTTACCTTACGCTAACTAAAACATTTGATAGGAAATCCAGTTATATTATAATAGGGTCTAGGGTTTCCAAGTAAAATACAGAAATAGCTGAAATGCTTACATCTCACATTCCAACATAGTTGGGCACAACTAATACGTACGGCACTTATTGGAGTTTGGATTCCATACAATGGCAGGGCTACTGGGGTACCGCCCGTCACAGTACGTGGCCTAGATCACCGTACCGAGGATCACTCCCAATCCCCTGCAACACAAAGCCGGAACCATCCCTTACTGGATAATTCCGAACAAGATAATCCCGTAGTTGGCGCGACCAAACACACACTAAGCCGAATAAAAGAAAAGGGACCTCTAGACAGGGATCTATCTTGCTCTCAGTGGGTGCTACCCACGAAACCTTGCTGCACCTCCCCTGTTTTAGCCATTCCCGGTTGATGAGGCTTGAGGTTACGATTACCTTTAATCAGAACATATCACTTAGAATGCTCATCGTCCGCCTGACGATGTGCTGAAAGCATTCAATCCATACAAGTTCGTTCCGGGTTCGAACGAAACCGAAGGCATTATCTCGTTACACTCGTTTTGGAATCACCCTCAGAGTTAACGACAATAACCCTTGCACTCTGAATCTTCATCTTCACTTGAGATTCACGACCTATCGTAAATTTGGATCGATGTTGTATTCGGGTCTCCAGACCTGGAATTCCGGTATACGGAAACCCGATCCCGGTCTCATCGAAATCCAAAACGTATCTTTTAAGGCCAAGTTGTTTAAAGGTTTAAACATTTAAACTTATATTCAGGATGATATAAACAGATAGACAAATGACATTATCACAATTGATAATTCTTATCAACTTTCATCTCACAAAGCAGCATATCACATATATCAGAGATATCCAAATCATCTAGTATCACCCAATATCAATCATCCAATATAAACCAATCATCCAATATCAGTTAATCAATATTAACCAATCATCTTTAAACAGAATTAATTAACTCTTAATCAATTTAATTAACCTTTAATTAAATTAATTACTATCCTTTAATCACTTGGATTATCTTAATCCTGCTTACTAACATTAATAAATTAATTAATAAATCATTTCTTAATGATCTTCCTTAATTAATCTTTCTTGATTAATTATACTTTAATTACATTCAAGTAATTATCCTTAACCATATTCAGTAATTAACTTTTATTTACTATCATTAATTACAATAATTAATGAACCTTTATTAATTAATTAACTATAATTAATTATATTAATCATCAATTAATTACAATTAATTAATCATACTTAAATTATTATTTTTATTAATCATCCTTGATTAATTCATTAATTAAATAATCCTTATTAATTAATTAAATAATTAATTTTAATCAACCACTTCATTAATTAGTCTTAATTAATCATAAACAGTAATTAACAATTTGTAATTACTTATCTTAATTAATTACTTCTTAATTAATTATATTAACCTTGATTTATAAATCTAATTAATTAACCTTTAATTACTTCATTAAGTAATTATTATTCAATTACATTAATAAATAATCCTTAATTAATTACTTTATTAATTAATTACATTTTTAATTAATTACATTTGGTAATTAATCTTAAATTAAACACATTTCTTAATCACATTAATCGATTAACTAAAATTAATTAAGTAATTAACCCTTAGTTACTTACATAAGTAATTGTCTTTAATTACTTCATTAGATGATCACTCACTTAATTAATTACTTAACAAGTAATTAATTCCATTATTAAATAATTCTTAATTCTTAAATTAATTAATTACTCCATAATTAATTAACTTCAAAACAATTATATTAATTAATTCTTAATTAATAACATCTAGTGATTATCCATTAATACTTCAACTTTAATTACTTCCATAAGTAATTACTCTTTCCATAATTACATTCAATAATTTAACCATTAATTACTTCATTAAGTAATTACACTTAATTAATTCATAATTAAGTGATTAAATAAACAATTAACTAATTATTTAAAATAAATTAAATAATTAATTAATTAACTTCTTATATTTCAAAATCCTTAATTAATTAAGAAAAACATTAATCTTAATTAGTCTTTACTTATTAACAAATCATATTTAATTAAGTATCCATAAGTTCATAACAAAGATAAGTTAACCATATTTGTCTTTATAAATAAATTATTGGAATTCAAATCAAATTTTAATAACTTAACAACAAATTATTCTATTTGGATTTCAAAATTTTAACAATAACCTTATTTGAAATAAAGCATTAAGAATTCATTTTTAAAAGTTTAAACACTTTAATTATCTAATTTAAACTTATTTATTTTCAATATAAATTGAAACTTTGTTTAACATTTACCTTTGCTAAAACTTAGATAATACATTTTTGAAAACATGAATTAATTTAAATTACTAACTTTTTAAACCTGTACATGATTTTCCTAAAATCTCAAAACCAGGTTACAATAAAATAAACAACCCGAGCCACTTTATTTCTTTCCCGAGTAAACTACACTAAAACCTCGAGCACACTCGCCTACCCACTTGCTTCGAGACGAACTGCAAACTACACGAGACCAACTTTGAGTCGCCTTCATCTTCTCCAATCGCTACGAACCAGATACACGCGAACGTAACCAATGTGCACACGTGCACGTGCACGACCACTCAACGTCGCTCCGACCTCCACTCTGATCATCGACCAGTCATTGATAGCCCCGCCGTCCCTCTCGTTAACCCATATCGATGCAAACGACAGACAAACGAAAACGAGCTTCCTCGTTCAAAAATCTGGAACCAATCTAATCGGAAAATCACCAACCACTGATGGTCACGACCTCGAGAACCCTCGCCGACTTCGCCGAAGCTTCGCCACGACTCCAGCAATCTTTTCCCCCTATCGCGATCGTGTTCGGCATCTTCACGGCGGCGCAATTGCCTGGAGAAACTATCGACCAAAACTGGGAAGAAAACCCTACTTTTATCGAATTCGAACAATTCGGCCATAGGAAAAATTCAACTACATTTTTCCCTTCATCAACAATTCATTAGCTAGCTTCAATCAAGATTTCAACCCAAATCATCGAGTTGAACATCGACAATTCGTCAAATTGCCGAAAATGATCATCTCTAAATTCCCAGTTGAATAACAAATTAAAAATTCTGAAATGCATATTAAAATTCATGATTTTCTACATCGAATTTAATTATGTAATCAAAACACAAAATTGAATTAATAAATTTTTGACCCAATTTAATGTTTACTGTAAATTTCAAAATCCCGAGCCAATTATTCATTTTAAAGACCTGTAATTATTTTTAGGTGAGATGTTACATGATTACAAACAATTTTCGTTTACAAATCACAGGCTAATTATGATGTACAGATGAGATATTGAATTTATTAAGTAATCAAAGCCTGTTATTATCACACAGAGGCTATATTTTACTTCACAGGCATTCAAACACTCATAATACAACATGCATTCAATTCAATTCAAGAATCCAAGAAAACATCTTGATTTTCATACATATATTAAAGAGAAAAACAAGATTTAAACTGTTTTTAAAATCTGTTTACTCACTTGTTCAAATTCAGAGAACAAAGCAGAGCAGTTTAATCCATATTCCAGATAAAACATTTATGCAACCATATTAAATCATTCGTATACAAGTTTATCACATGTATCAACATAAGAACAGGTTTAAAACTGTTTTTAAAAGAAATTTTACTCACCTTATTTTGTATGCAGAGCAGAGAAGTTTAAATTCATCCCAGGTACTTGAAATCTGGGTTATTTTAAGTTGCCTTTGATTTGCTTTTGATTGAAAATCCTTTGCATGCTTACAATATGATGTTTTAAAGGTTGAAGCTGCTGTTGATCTTCATTTCAATTGCAGGTTGATTTGAAATTGCAAGTTGATCTCATTTTTGAAAATGCAGGTTGAAGCTGAAATCTAGTTGGTGAGTTAGTTGCTTGATCTTTTATTTGTTTGCAGATTTGATTTTTGTTTCTGTTTGATTTTGTTTTTAGTTTCAGAAAAGAGGAGAAACAGAATTGAGAAAGTATGTTTTGAACGATTTTGAACTGAAGAAGAAAATGAAGATCATCTCTTATTCTATATTTACTTATAATTAAATTTTAAAAGAAATTAAGTATGCCACTTGTATTATTGCATGCATATACAAATGTTAAGGCATATTTAGTTTTCTTACAAATGTTATTACCATGTGTTAAGATATTAACACATGTCCTAAGTAAATAAAAAAAATTATTTAATTTAAATGTTAATATCTTACCTTTCATACTTACTTTAATTAATTAATAACATTATCTTAGTATATATGTATATATATAATTACTTTTAGAGAAAAATATTATAAAACAAATCCTAGTTCAAATAAATTCTTATACATATATCTTTAACTCCAAAATAATTATTTTTATTGTTTAAGAGATAATTTTTAAAAGAAAGTTTATTTTAAATCTTAATATATAAATTTATAAACCATTTTAGTCTTATACTTATTAAAAGAAACAAATTAAAACCTTTATTAAATTTTAAACACTTTAAAGAATACAAAATAAAACTTTATTTAAACTATCATATTTAAAATAAACAATTATCTTATATTTTGAAAACAATTGAATAAATCTTAAAGTAACTTTTGGAAAAATATGAATTTTAAAACAAAGCTTTAGATCACAATATATACATACATTTATATTACAATTTGAAAAATTCATCTTTTAATTAAAACAAAAGATCTCTCTATCCACAATATATATAAAATATATATATATAAATAGAATAATATTTTATTAGCTTTATCAAACAAATCTTATCAAATTTAAATTATTAGAAAATATCAAGTATTACCAAATTAAATATAGCCAAATTAAATATTTATTGATCTTTAAAAGATTAAATTACCAAATTAAATTAAAATTATCAATCCAGTTAAATTATTAATACAGATTATTAAATTTAAATTGCCCAAAAACCCGGGATATCACATTCCTCCCCCCTTAAAATAATTTCGTCCCCGAAATTAAAAGCAAAGTTAATTTAATAATCCAACAAATATTTTAATTTCAAACACAAACCTATCATCCAATTTCTAACAACCAAAGCAACCAATCAAACAATCTAATCTAACTAACTATTCTGACATAAATCAGAATAGACTTCATAATACTATCTCGAGTTTCCCCGAGTATAAATCACCGGGAGACTCGCTCTACAGAAGCTAAACAAACTACACCACTATGATCCAGAGCTCCTCACTTCTCTAGATCCACTAATCTGAACAAGATATCAGATCATACCCAAGTCCAACTCAACTTCCAAATCCATCTGAACTGCAGATTCTACAATCAGTAATAGATCATACACGTACTCCCTCAGAGATACGTGAAATACAACGAATTTCCAGATATCCAAACTGGCCATTCAATCCTGTAGACAAAGAACTACTTCTCTCGAGAACACAGGAAAATCCAAAATACTTTTGGAGCTAACTTTCCAGACTTACCAAATCTTATAGCTCTTTAATCGGAGAAAAACTTAAAACAATTTCCAATCTCCAACTCCGAATTCCAAACTTTGTCTCATATCTGCATAACTCACCAGCTGATCCTGGGCTACCTCATCTCTTCCTGATCAACTTAACCTTTGCTGATGCTTCTTGAAACAATTCTGGACCAAGAACAAAATGATCTCTAGATCCTATCAACAAGATGATCCTTCCAAAATTTGCTGAAATCCAAACTTGAAAAATAGATATGACCAATCCATTTTAAAAATTTCTGAGCTGCTACACCAATTCTTCTTTCTAGGAACCATCCTACTACCAGAATAACCACCGGTATCGTTTCTGGAATCAAGTCGATACAGAACTCAACTCCAGATGAAGACAAACTTCTACTTCTTCGAAGACATCCGGAAAATTCTGACTACTTTAGTAGCTCCTACTTCCATATGAGAAACCTCAATCTCAAACAAAAGATTACCCAAGATAAATTCCCAAACTAATCGCAAGTCACTTTTGCGTTACTACCTAGTTCGGATTCCAAAGAAACTATTCTCTTTTTACCAGTTAAAACAGCCTTAAACTTTTTCATACAAGGTTAACCCTTCAAGAAAGTCTTCACCATCTACCCAGACTGATGATAGAAGATCCACAAAGATTCCGGTATCATCGAAGAAACGAACCACACTGCTGCTTCCAAACTCTATCTCGACAGCACACCGAACACTCCGAGCTGCACTGCTATCACAGCTAACCAAGAACTTCTAATCCAAAGGCTTCTCAAACTAAGACCATCAATAAACCTCACAACGAATCTCCGAGATGGCGACATCCAAAAGAAACTCGGCCTCCAAACCAATCGCCAATATCTTACTCTTCTTAAGAGAATATGGGACCATGTCCGAAGAACAACTAATCGACCTTAGTCCCATACTTCAAAATAGATAAAACTCTCTTACTCGATATCAGAGAATTCCTATACAGCCGAGTCTTTCCTACGGTAGGCATCAACTGTTCCTCCAATAGCTTCTTAATCTTGCTCCAAAAAGAAAATCTCCTTCGGGAACATCCATAGATACTGCGTCTTATCACACAACTGCTCCTTCCTGAAGTCGCCAAGCTACCATCACTTACTTCTGCACAACTGATAGATTCAACTCTAGAAAATCTGCTCACCCGAGCTCAACCAATCTTACATTCCAATACTGGACTCCGAATCTTGAAAAGGATTTTCTTCAGAGATCCGAGACATCCTTACTCCATACTGCCAACTTACTCGAGACGATATTGGGTTTACAGTCTCGATATATACTTCCAACCTCAAACATTCAAACTCCAACTATTGGTAATTGTGTTACACACACTACCACCTTATCTACCTTTATAACTTATATTGGAAAACCCGAACAGGTAACCCAATAAATAGGTAGAAATATATATATATTTAAAATGATACTTTTTATATAGAAATTATTTCTGGGTAAAATTATTTCATTTACCTCTTTAAAACAATATTGTGTCCGTTGGCCTGGTTCAAGTGTTTAGAGATCCCTATCAATAACGTTAGCTACTCGTATTGACCAGAATCCATATACCACTTAACCGATCAATTAACACAATATAAAACCATTTTATATAACTAACAAATACGCGCTCTCGTATATATATACTCAGACTCAAACAGGTTGCTACAGATCCTGTCTCTAATGAACAATCCTTCCGAACCTAGGTATTCACTCAACCTAGTGTTCTGATATTCACTTAACCAAAAGCTTAGGCATTCGCTCAACCTATGCTCTGATACCAAATGTGACGACCCGACTTTCTTTGCCCAGAAAGACGCATCGTTATAAGAAAGAAAGGGGTAGAAAATAGAAAAGAAGAGAAGAAAGAAAGAAACAACAACAACGATCTCACAGCGGAACGAATAAATTATATTAATAACATAAACTATTACATAGTATACAACACTTATCAGAGTTTACACAACTATACAACACATACTAGACAGTTATAAACATCTGTCTAGATATTACAACTCAAATACAATACAAGACTCTAACACAGATATCAACACAGTGGAATACTATATCTACGAACGCCGAAGCCTCCTGCTCCATTGCTCCTCCACAATTCGTCAAAGCTAAACCTGAATCCCTTGGCTACTCGTAAAAATTTGAGTACCCAAGAGTTTAATAAAACAGAAAATAAACACTTGGGTCAGACATGGGTCTGGTGTGAGTAAACGGTTAAATTGCTTAACTTTGAAAACCTTTGAAAACAAAAGTATCACGTAAGACTTCCCACAAATAAACATGGGTAAGTTTTTACCTTACGCTAACTAAAACATTTGATAGGAAATCCAGTTATATTATAATAGGGTCTAGGGTTTCCAAGTAAAATACAGAAATAGCTGAAATGCTTACATCTCACATTCCAACATAGTTGGGCACAACTAATACGTACGGCACTTATTGGAGTTTGGATTCCATACAATGGCAGGGCTACTGGGGTACCGCCCGTCACAGTACGTGGCCTAGATCACCGTACCGAGGATCACTCCCAATCCCCTGCAACACAAAGCCGGAACCATCCCTTACTGGATAATTCCGAACAAGATAATCCCGTAGTTGGCGCGACCAACCACACACTAAGCCGAATAAAAGAAAAGGGACCTCTAGACAGGGATCTATCTTGCTCTCAGTGGGTGCTACCCACGAAACCTTGCTGCACCTCCCCTGTTTTAGCCATTCCCGGTTGATGAGGCTTGAGGTTACGATTACCTTTAATCAGAACATATCACTTAGAATGTTCATCGTCCGCCTGACGATGTGCTGAAAGCATTCAATCCATACAAGTTCGTTCCGGGTTCGAACGAAACCGAAGGCATTATCTCGTTACACTCGTTTTGGAATCACCCTCAGAGTTAACGACAATAACCCTTGCACTCTGAATCTTCATCTTCACTTGAGATTCACGACCTATCGTAAATTTGGATCGATGTTGTATTCGGGTCTCCAGACCTGGAATTCCGGTATACGGAAACCCGATCCCGGTCTCATTGAAATCCAAAACGTATCTTTTAAGGCCAAGTTGTTTAAAGGTTTAAACATTTAAACTTATATTCAGGATGATATAAACAGATAGACAAATGACATTATCACAATTGATAATTCTTATCAACTTTCATCTCACAAAGCAGCATATCACATATATCAGAGATATCCAAATCATCTAGTATCACCCAATATCAATCATCCAATATAAACCAATCATCCAATATTAGTTAATCAATATTAACCAATCATCTTTAAACAGAATTAATTAACTCTTAATCAATTTAATTAACCTTTAATTAAATTAATTACTATCCTTTAATCACTTGGAT
The DNA here is from genome assembly GCA_030737815.1 of Allium fistulosum. Taxonomy (NCBI): domain Eukaryota; kingdom Viridiplantae; phylum Streptophyta; class Magnoliopsida; order Asparagales; family Amaryllidaceae; genus Allium; species Allium fistulosum. The sequence goes on along the minus strand of CM060904.1, from coordinate 167,315,662 downwards.
TATCTTAATCCTGCTTACTAACATTAATAAATTAATTAATAAATCATTTCTTAATGATCTTCCTTAATTAATCTTTCTTGATTAATTATACTTTAATTACATTCAAGTAATTATCCTTAACCATATTCAGTAATTAACTTTTATTTACTATCATTAATTACAATAATTAATGAACCTTTATTAATTAATTAACTATAATTAATTATATTAATCATCAATTAATTACAATTAATTAATCATACTTAAATTATTATTTTTATTAATCATCCTTGATTAATTCATTAATTAAATAATCCTTATTAATTAATTAAATAATTAATTTTAATCAACCACTTCATTAATTAGTCTTAATTAATCATAAACAGTAATTAACAATTTGTAATTACTTATCTTAATTAATTACTTCTTAATTAATTATATTAACCTTGATTTATAAATCTAATTAATTAACCTTTAATTACTTCATTAAGTAATTATTATTCAATTACATTAATAAATAATCCTTAATTAATTACTTTATTAATTAATTACATTTTTAATTAATTACATTTGGTAATTAATCTTAAATTAAACACATTTCTTAATCACATTAATCGATTAACTAAAATTAATTAAGTAATTAACCCTTAGTTACTTACATAAGTAATTATCTTTAATTACTTCATTAGATGATCACTCACTTAATTAATTACTTAACAAGTAATTAATTCCATTATTAAATAATTCTTAATTCTTAAATTAATTAATTACTCCATAATTAATTAACTTCAAAACAATTATATTAATTAATTCTTAATTAATAACATCTAGTGATTATCCATTAATACTTCAACTTTAATTACTTCCATAAGTAATTACTCTTTCCATAATTACATTCAATAATTTAACCATTAATTACTTCATTAAGTAATTACACTTAATTAATTCATAATTAAGTGATTAAATAAACAATTAACTAATTATTTAAAATAAATTAAATAATTAATTAATTAACTTCTTATATTTCAAAATCCTTAATTAATTAAGAAAAACATTAATCTTAATTAGTCTTTACTTATTAACAAATCATATTTAATTAAGTATCCATAAGTTCATAACAAAGATAAGTTAACCATATTTGTCTTTATAAATAAATTATTGGAATTCAAATCAAATTTTAATAACTTAACAACAAATTATTCTATTTGGATTTCAAAATTTTAACAATAACCTTATTTGAAATAAAGCATTAAGAATTCATTTTTAAAAGTTTAAACACTTTAATTATCTAATTTAAACTTATTTATTTTCAATATAAATTGAAACTTTGTTTAACATTTACCTTTGCTAAAACTTAGATAATACATTTTTGAAAACATGAATTAATTTAAATTACTAACTTTTTAAACCTGTACATGATTTTCCTAAAATCTCAAAACCAGGTTACAATAAAATAAACAACCCGAGCCACTTTATTTCTTTCCCGAGTAAACTACACTAAAACCTCGAGCACACTCGCCTACCCACTTGCTTCGAGACGAACTGCAAACTACACGAGACCAACTTCGAGTCGCCTTCATCTTCTCCAATCGCTACGAACCAGATACACGCGAACGTAACCAATGTGCACACGTGCACGTGCACGACCACTCAACGTCGCTCCGACCTCCACTCTGATCATCGACCAGTCATTGATAGCCCCGCCGTCCCTCTCGTTAACCCATATCGATGCAAACGACAGAAAAACGAAAACGAGCTTCCTCGTTCAAAAATCTGGAACCAATCTAATCGGAAAATCATCAACCACTGATGGTCACGACCTCGAGAACCCTCGCCAACTTCGCCGAAGCTTCGCCACGACTCCAGCAATCTTTTCCCCCTATCGCGATCGTGTTCGGCATCTTCACGGCGGCGCAATTGCCTGGAGAAACTATCGACCAAAACTGGGAAGAAAACCCTACTTTTATCGAATTCGAACAATTCGGCCATAGGAAAAATTCAACTACATTTTTCCCTTCATCAACAATTCATTAGCTAGCTTCAATCAAGATTTCAACCCAAATCATCGAGTTGAACATCGGCAATTCGTCAAATTGCCGAAAATGATCATCTCTAAATTCCCAGTTGAATAACAAATTAAAAATTCTAAAATGCATATTAAAATTCATGATTTTCTACATCGAATTTAATTATGTAATCAAAACACAAAATTGAATTAATAAATTTTTGACCCAATTTAATGTTTACTGTAAATTTCAAAATCCCGAGCCAATTATTCATTTTAAAGACCTGTAATTATTTTTAGGTGAGATGTTACATGATTACAAACAATTTTCGTTTACAAATCACAGGCTAATTATGATGTACAGATGAGATATTGAATTTATTAAGTAATCAAAGCCTGTTATTATCACACAGAGGCTATATTTTACTTCACAGGCATTCAAACACTCATAATACAACATGCATTCAATTCAATTCAAGAATCCAGGAAAACATCTTGATTTTCATACATATATTAAAGAGAAAAACAAGATTTAAACTGTTTTTAAAATCTGTTTACTCACTTGTTCAAATTCAGAGAACAAAGCAGAGCAGTTTAATCCATATTCCAGATAAAACATTTATGCAACCATATTAAATCATTCGTATACAAGTTTATCACATGTATCAACATAAGAACAGGTTTAAAACTGTTTTTAAAAGAAAATTTACTCACCTTATTTTGTATGCAGAGCAGAGAAGTTTAAATTCATCCCAGGTACTTGAAATCTGGGTTATTTTAAGTTGCCTTTGATTTGCTTTTGATTGAAAATCCTTTGCATGCTTACAATATGATGTTTTAAAGGTTGAAGCTGCTGTTGATCTTCATTTCAATTGCAGGTTGATTTGAAATTGCAAGTTGATCTCATTTTTGAAAATGCAGGTTGAAGCTGAAATCTAGTTGGTGAGTTAGTTGCTTGATCTTTTATTTGTTTGCAGATTTGATTTTTGTTTCTGTTTTGAATTTGTTTTTAGTTTCAGAAAAGAGGAGAAACAGAATTGAGAAAGTATGTTTTGAACGATTTTGAACTGAAGAAGAAAATGAAGATCATCTCTTATTCTATATTTACTTATAATTAAATTTTAAAAGAAATTAAGTATGCCACTTGTATTATTGCATGCATATACAAATGTTAAGGCATATTTAGTTTTCTTACAAATGTTATTACCATGTGTTAAGATATTAACACATGTCCTAAGTAAATAAAAAAATTATTTAATTTAAATGTTAATATCTTACCTTTCATACTTACTTTAATTAATTAATAACATTATCTTAGTATATATGTATATATATAATTACTTTTAGAGAAAAATATTATAAAACAAATCCTAGTTCAAATAAATTCTTATACATATATCTTTAACTCCAAAATAATTATTTTTATTGTTTAAGAGATAATTTTTAAAAGAAAGTTTATTTTAAATCTTAATATATAAATTTATAAACCATTTTAGTCTTATACTTATTAAAAGAAACAAATTAAAACCTTTATTAAATTTTAAACACTTTAAAGAATACAAAATAAAACTTTATTTAAACTATCATATTTAAAATAAACAATTATCTTATATTTTGAAAACAATTGAATAAATCTTAAAGTAACTTTTGGAAAAATATTAATTTTAAAACAAAGCTTTAGATCACAATATATACATACATTTATATTACAATTTGAAAAATTCATCTTTTAATTAAAACAAAAGATCTCTCTATCCACAATATATATAAAATATATATATATAAATAGAATAATATTTTATTAGCTTTATCAAACAAATCTTATCAAATTTAAATTATTAGAAAATATCAAGTATTACCAAATTAAATATAGCCAGATTAAATATTTATTGATCTCTAAAAGATTAAATTACCAAATTAAATTAAAATTATCAATCCAGTTAAATTATTAATACAGATTATTAAATTTAAATTGCCCAAAAACCCGGGATATCACAACCAAGGAAAACTGTGGAAAATGTGCTTCAATGTGGTTTTTACCGGCCTACGCTTTTCAAAGATGCATTCGAGTTTTGTAAAACTTGCGATCGCTGCCAAATGTTAGGAAGAATCTCTCGATGAAATATGATGCCTTTGAACCCCATTATTACGATCGAAATCTTAGATGTTTGGGGTATTGTCTTTATAGGACCGTTTCCCAATTTTTTTAGAAATTTGAACATTCTTCTTGCTATTGAATACATCTCTAAATGGGTTGAATCCATTCCATGTAAAACAAATGACCACAAAGTTGTTGTGAAATTCATAAAAGAAAACATCTTTTCGAGGTTTGGAACACCTCGCACAATAATAAGCGATAATGGATCCCATTTTTGTAATCATTCATTTGAAACTCTAATAAAGAAATTTTTGATAACCCACAAGTTATCCTGTAACGTCCCAGATTTTCGCGCTCGAAAATCGACATCCATACTTTACATCGTACTCGAATGCCGTAGATTCGACCGTTCAAATCCGAGTCGCCGGAGCTTATAACACAGTTAAGTAAATAACACAGCGGAATAAAAGAATAATACATTGATATACAATATCTGATACAACAGAATGATACAATGAATATCAATATACATCAGAGATATGATACAACAAATAGCAGCGGAAAAGAAAAATAGACAACTAACATCAGCAGCGGAACAAATAACTCTAAGATAGTCTTCAAGAGAGAACTCTAGCAGTAGCTCGAACTCCCAATAACGATACACCAAGAATAAGCAAGTGCAGTCCATATCCAAAGACTGAAATAGCTCCAGATAATCTACTAAATCTGAATATCTGAAAAACCCAACTCTAGACTGCTCGTGTAGAAAATTATGAGCACCCAGAGTTTAGGAAAGGAACAATAAACTCCGAGTCAGTCGTGGGACTGGTGTGAGCAACAAAAACAGTTTATCTTTAAACACAAATAGCAGAGAATTTAAAGTCAATTCGCAATGCTTTTGGAAAATGAAACTACCATAAGACCTCCCGCCACACACACAATGCAAACGCAGACTTAGGGGAGATTTCTTCTTATGATAGTCAAAGATGCTTACTACGCAGAATCATTTGATTATTATTATTAGTGCATAGTGTAGAAATCATTTCGAAAGTAGAATATAAATCTTAGCCAGCATAGGTACCATTATAGTATGCCCGCTATAGCTACCATATTAAATGGCAGGTTCTACAACTAATACCGTACAAGGTTCGTATTGTTTCTTTGGATTTCCAACAAATGGTCAGGCCAAGGAACTTCCCATTGCCACATGGAAACGCCTCTGGATAGACGTCCCGAGAACCTAACCGGATCTCTGCCAACACAAGGCCGGGTTACCTCTGCAAAAATAGGTAACTACTGACACGAGTATGCCATCTCCCGGTTGTAACAACCTTTAACCGGGGCCCCGAGCAACAAATCACAAAGTAAGATATATATATACTTGCGACATCCACATAAGTAAGTATCTGGGCTCCATACCATGATACCACTTCTATCCAGAAGGAAATGAACATACACTAAGGGGCGCTACTCCCTATAACCTTGCTGCATCTTTCCTGTTTTGACCATTCCGGGGTGTGAGGTTCGACGAAGTCTCGTCCACAAAGCTACGCTTTTTCAAAAAGCCACGCTTTGGGTCAACAGATGATCAACCTATGATCACAAAGATATAAGATCAAACAAATGATCATATCACAAATGATCAAACACTGATCATCACACAACAACACTCAGCATGCCACATTACCAAATTGGGATATATCGCTGATAAATTTCAACTACATAACCTCTGAGCTCGTACGTCTCAGAGAAGGGTGTTAAGCTAAGAGAATAAATTCTCCGCCACCAAACAGATATGTATTTGAAAGAAATCGGCTTTATATCTCAAAGAGTAATGTCAGACATGTATCCATACAAGTCTGTTCCGGGTTCGAACAGAACCGAAGGCACTTCTCACGAAGCCCTTGCAAATCCGGATAACTTTCAATCACGTCCGGACTTCCCGTCACAAAAGAGTGATATAAATCTCTATACCGGCGCGACTCAGTGCAGAGACATTCGACAGGTTGTCCTTTCATTTTCGAAAAATATCCGGTCTTCAACACCGGTCTTCAAATGCTATCCATATACGACGTATCACTATTCGGAATGAGTTATACGACCCAAAGGTCCTTTCCCGGCTAACCCGAATAGTGAGCGAAATATTCGAAAACATATGGATATTGGGATTTCAATTAAGTCACAACTTAAACCCAAACTTTCTTTTCAAATGGTTTAACAAATTACCATTTTAATCTTTTTAAACAAAAAAGATTCAATTCACAAAGTTCACTTAATTTCACAAAGATTCCTTCACAGATTTTCCAAATCGATTTCCCTTTCAATTTGATTAATTCGTTAAATCTTTAAATCAAAGATTTAACTCATAGTTTTCAAAACAATTTCATTTCGAATGGGTTAAACAAATCATCACTTTAAATCTGTTAAAAATAGACAGATTTAATTCATAGCTTTCAAAAAGAATTCATTCATAACTTGAAAAATCCATTTTTCAATTCACTTTCCTTTAATTTAAACTGGAATTTCTTTTCTTATCTAAAAGCTTTTATCATTTGAAAACAACAGTTTTCAATTTGAAAATCTGATTCATTCATACGAGTTGAAATCCTTGGTTTAAATTCAAATTCCCAAATTAATACTTTAAAATGGTTTAATTCATACAAACACATTTATATCATCTTTTATCCCTAGTTTCCAAATCATAGATTTAATTTCAAACTTGAATTCAAATTTAAATCTAATTATTTAAATTTTCAAAACTCGATTAAATTGTTCAAAATAACTTTTATCTTTGAAATTCCATTTCAAAAGCTTTTCACTTTAAACCCCAAATTTCTAATTTCAAAATCAATTGAAATTAAAATTTCAATTTCAAAAACATCAAATTTAAATTATCTGTGACTTAACCGATTTCCACGTGAAATCCATATTGGTGTGTGTATAAGTGTGGTCCAGGGGTTCAACACAATAGTGCAACATCAATCATCACATAACAAAATACAGGATATAGTTGATAAGCGATATAACTATAACGCTTATCGTTCATGCACAGATCACAGATATATATCACAGGTAAGTAAACTACAGATCACAACATAAATCAGGGTGTATCACAAAGCATCATATATCAGGGATATCAAACAATTCAATCATCCAATCAAATCCAAATATTCATAAGTAAGGTCAGTTAATTATCTGATTTATTCAAATTAGATTAATTACTTATGAATTTCAAATCCGGGTTAATTAATCATTAATTAATTACAAACCAATATAATTAATTATCCTTTAGATCATTTATTAACTAACTATTAATAATTAATAAATTATTCTTAAATTAATTTTCCTTAATTAATCACATTGATAAATTAGCCCATAAGTTATTATCTTTCCTTAATCACCTTCATTAATTTATAATTCCTAAATTAATTGACTTAATTAATTAATCCTTAATGACCCATTAATTAACCATTAATTATTTAATTAATTCAAGTTTTTAAATGTAACTTAATTAACCTTTAATTACCGATAAATTAACATTTAATCATTAATTTAAAATCTAATCTATTAAATTAATAATCTTTAACTCCACATTTGTTTTTCCAAATTAATAATTAACTTAAACTTAATAAATGAGTTTAAAACTCATAATTACTTAATTAATCTAGTTATCAATCTATTTAATCAACTTATTAATTTAATGAATCCAATCACTAAATTCCACTTTACAGATTTTAAACTAAATTTCTTTTTAAATTTCAAATCATTAAAGTATATTTTAACTTTAACTTATTTACCTCATTTTAAAGTTATAAACTTATTCCATTTTCAAAACTTAAGATTCGAATTTCAATTTCAATTTAGATTTAAAAATCCAAATTTAAACCTGGTTTTAAATTCGTTTCAGATTTTATATTGTACTTATGAAATCAAGACACTGCCAGGCTATAATCTTCAAAGGCCTGGAACACAACATACTCGAATCAAACTAAAACTGCACCGAGCCCAGACTAAATGGACTTCGAGTCAAACACTTCCTGCTTCGAGTAATATACTCGAATAACTCGAGTAAACCCGAGTCGAAATATTCGTCTTCCCCAAAAATTACCAGAGATGATAAAAACGTGCTCGTGCACGTGCACAGGAGTTCGCCAGCGCTCCGACCATGGCCACCGCCTTCAACATGTCACAAATCGACTCGACACTCGACTGCAACCACCCAAACAAAAACATCTAACCCAAAACGAAAACGAGCATTTCAGTTCGAAACTGGAGTTCACATCGCCGGAAAGAAACGTCTCGCAACCACCTCCTCGACCACCAGAAACTCTATAGCTTCAACCAAGCCTTCGTCAGCAACAAAGCTTCCATCACCCAAGGTCTCACGGCACTCGATCAACCAACGATGTCGAACAAAGCACAGTTTCTCAGCCTCGACAAAACTAGGGCTACAGACTTCAAGTGCCTGCCGTCGCCACCACGATCATCTGCCCATCCATCCAGTATTTTTCCCACCGTCTCCAATCTCTCCACTACCATCACAGCGAAACCCGACCTCTCAGATCGTCGAGATCACCCGGACTTACCCAAAACACCATTTCCAGACAAACCATAATTGCACACTAAATTCATCACTAAAAATTCAGATTTTGGTTTTAAAAATCATCATTTTGTATAAGATTCTGGATTGTATTTCTAAAACCATGAACTAAGAAAATTAAATTCTCACTTATATTCAACTTGGTCTGTTATTTTAGTTCCAGAGTCATTTCCCATTTATTTTGACTTAAAAAAAAATTAAACTTCAGTTTATAGTTAAACAAACAACTATTGTTCATATCTTACATCCAAATATACTTCACACTACAAGATGGAACACAGCAATGATATGAACCAAAATTATACTTAGAGGTTTAAAGGTAAAGTTACTCACCTGATTTTTTAGGAAGAAGAACAGAGTAGTTTATTTGAAACAGGCTTAGGAATTTTTTTGCAAGCTGAAACTCCTCTAGTTTGCATTTGCTTTGTTTTGATCTAAGTTGTTTGCTGTTGATGTTTGTTTTGGTGATGAGATGTTGTTGCTTTTAATTTGCTTGCTGTTAAGTTGCTTCTCAGGTTTGAAGACTCTGGCTAGCTTCAGGTTTACAAATTAAATGTAGTTTTGATTTTTTTTCTTTCCTGTTCTAATTCTATTTTGCTTTGAAACTTTGCTTTTCACTTTCCTCCTTTGATCAGATTTTCATTTCGGCTGAGAAGATATTGGTAAGTACTTTGATTTGTTTTCTAAGTCCACTTATAATTTCATTTGTACCCACTTGAATATATTTTACTTTATTTGTTTGTACAATAAGCATGGCTGATAATGCTTTTATTAAATGCTAAAGGTATGTTGCAAAATCATGTTCACTTCAGCCATACTTGCTTGTCTCGGCTGAGATGTGGCATTAATTGCTTAAGTACATATGTTTCCATTTTTGTTTACATGCAACTTTGTTTCTTTTATCTTGTCCTATACACTTTATTTGCTGGTTGGAACTTGTATTTGTATTTGTTTGTATATAAATGAAATCCTATATTTGTTTGGTTTGTACATTGCTTTACAATATCTCTTTTACTTTTAAAATGGTGGCTGCATTAAATTGCTTAAGTCCTTATTCCTCAGCCTACATGCTTAGCTTCATTTGCTTGTACATTTGTTTTGGTTTTGTTTACTTGTTTTAGTTATGTTATGTATATATTTCTTTTGCCTTGACTTATGTTTATTTTTGTTACATGAAGATTAAGTTTTGTTTTAGCCTTGTTACTCAGGAATATAAATGAAATTCTATATTTTTAATATGTTGTTAAATTTCTTCTAAGTTATTTCTATTTATAACTCAATTATTTATCTTACTTAAATTTTTATTGTCTTTATATTTAATTTATAAATTCAAACCATCTTTAACCATCAATTTCAAATATATATATATATATATATTAAATTTGCTCGTATATACCTAAATATATATATATATACATTCAATATACACACATATACACTATTTACAATATTTTAATCTCAAATGGTTTATACAGAATATACTTGGATATCGGGGAAACTCGCAATAAATAAATCGATTAATTTCACTTTAAAACATTTATTTTACTATTTTTATTCAGAATGAAATAAATTAACAATTTTAAATTCAAAAATTCAATTAATTATCAATTTAAATAAATTTAAATTTCAGGGTCGTTACAAACTTCCCCCCTTAAAAGAATTTCGTCCTCGAAATTCGCAGACACGAAAACAACACAGAGATAGACAGATTCGATCTTCTATAATTCCTCAAACAAAAGATACGGATTCCAAACTCAAGTCGGAATATCTCAGAATACATACCAATTTATCCCTCTTCGGACTTCGGTATTCACAAGAAATTATAATAGAATTTCAAAATTTGGTTTTAAACGAAATCGTTCTATCAATTTAATTCAATTTAACTTCATATTCTATTTATCAATTTATCTCAATTTAAAATTTCCAATTTCAAATTCACTAAGGTTTAAATCAAAAAGCTGAAACCGATTAAGATACGAAGTAAGAATTTCTACAACGATTCGTAGGGCCATCACCGTACCGAAACTTCTTTCTGGAGCTGATATGAAGCAATCAAAGAATTTGGAAACGAATCAAAGAATATTGATAAAAAGTTGTTTCCACTGTCGCAGGGTATTGACCATTTATAGTCGTATTTCCTGTCCCCTATCTCGTCTTCTTCTTGTACTCATACTTACTATCGCTGAATAGTAAGAGAATTTACTGAGACGTTCAGACAGATATCTGAGAATTACTCATTCTAGAGTTTACTTCACTCTATCTCTAATGAGCTACTTAATGTGTTATACTCCTGAGCTAAAGTTCAACCTTAGCTCTGATACCAAATGTAACGTCCCAGATTTTCGCGCTCGAAAATCGACATCCATACTTTACATCGTACTCGAATGCCGTAGATTCGACCGTTCAAATCCGAGTCGCCGGAGCTTATAACACAGTTAAGTAAATAACACAGCGGAATAAAAGAATAATACATTGATATACAATATCTGATACAACAGAATGATACAATGAATATCAATATACATCAGAGATATGATACAACAAATAGCAGCGGAAAAGAAAAATAGACAACTAACATCAGCAGCGGAACAAATAACTCTAAGATAGTCTTCAAGAGAGAACTCTAGCAGTAGCTCGAACTCCCAATAACGATACACCAAGAATAAGCAAGTGCAGTCCATATCCAAAGACTGAAATAGCTCCAGATAATCTACTAAATCTGAATATCTGAAAAACCCAACTCTAGACTGCTCGTGTAGAAAATTATGAGCACCCAGAGTTTAGGAAAGGAACAATAAACTCTGAGTCAGTCGTGGGACTGGTGTGAGCAACAAAAACAGTTTATCTTTAAACACAAATAGCAGAGAATTTAAAGTCAATTCGCAATGCTTTTGGAAAATGAAACTACCATAAGACCTCCCGCCACACACACAATGCAAACGCAGACTTAGGGGAGATTTCTTCTTATGATAGTCAAAGATGCTTACTACGCAGAATCATTTGATTATTATTATTAGTGCATAGTGTAGAAATCATTTCGAAAGTAGAATATAAATCTTAGCCAGCATAGGTACCATTATAGTATGCCCGCTATAGCTACCATATTAAATGGCAGGTTCTACAACTAATACCGTACAAGGTTCGTATTGTTTCTTTGGATTTCCAACAAATGGTCAGGCCAAGGAACTTCCCATTGCCACATGGAAACGCCTCTGGATAGACGTCCCGAGAACCTAACCGGATCTCTGCCAACACAAGGCCGGGTTACCTCTGCAAAAATAGGTAACTACTGACACGAGTATGCCATCTCCCGGGTGTAACAACCTTTAACCGGGGCCCCGAGCAACAAATCACAAAGTAAGATATATATATACTTGCGACATCCACATAAGTAAGTATCTGGGCTCCATACCATGATACCACTTCTATCCAGAAGGAAATGAACATACACTAAGGGGCGCTACTCCCTATAACCTTGCTGCATCTTTCCTGTTTTGACCATTCCGGGGTGTGAGGTTCGACGAAGTCTCGTCCACAAAGCTACGCTTTTTCAAAAAGCCACGCTTTGGGTCAACAGATGATCAACCTATGATCACAAAGATATAAGATCAAACAAATTATCATATCACAAATGATCAAACACTGATCATCACACAGCAACACTCAGCATGCCACATTACCAAATTGGGATATATCGCTGATAAATTTCAACTACATAACCTCTGAGCTCGTACGTCTCAGAGAAGGGTGTTAAGCTAAGAGAATAAATTCTCCGCCACCAAACAGATATGTATTTGAAAGAAATCGGCTTTATATCTCAAAGTGTAATGTCAGACATGTATCCATACAAGTCTGTTCCGGGTTCGAACAGAACCGAAGGCACTTCTCACGAAGCCCTTGCAAATCCGGATAACTTTCAATCACGTCCGGACTTCCCGTCACAAAAGAGTGATATAAATCTCTATACCGGCGCGACTCAGTGCAGAGACATTCGACAGGTTGTCCTTTCATTTTCGAAAAATATCCGGTCTTCAACACCGGTCTTCAAATGCTATCCATATACGACGTATCACTATTCGGAATGAGTTATACGACCCAAAGGTCCTTTCCCGGCTAACCCGAATAGTGAGCGAAATATTCGAAAACATATGGATATTGGGATTTCAATTAAGTCACAACTTAAACCCAAACTTTCTTTTCAAATGGTTTAACAAATTACCATTTTAATCTTTTTAAACAAAAAAGATTCAATTCACAAAGTTCACTTAATTTCACAAAGATTCCTTCACAGATTTTCCAAATCGATTTCCCTTTCAATTTGATTAATTCGTTAAATCTTTAAATCAAAGATTTAACTCATAGTTTTCAAAACAATTTCATTTCGAATGGGTTAAACAAATCATCACTTTAAATCTGTTAAAAATAGACAGATTTAATTCATAGCTTTCAAAAAGAATTCATTCATAACTTGAAAAATCCATTTTTCAATTCACTTTCCTTTAATTTAAACTGGAATTTCTTTTCTTATCTAAAAGCTTTTATCATTTGAAAACAACAGTTTTCAATTTGAAAATCTGATTCATTCATACGAGTTGAAATCCTTGGTTTAAATTCAAATTCCCAAATTAATACTTTAAAATGGTTTAATTCATACAAACACATTTATATCATCTTTTATCCCTAGTTTCCAAATCATAGATTTAATTTCAAACTTGAATTCAAATTTAAATCTAATTATTTAAATTTTCAAAACTCGATTAAATTGTTCAAAATAACTTTTATCTTTGAAATTCCATTTCAAAAGCTTTTCACTTTAAACCCCAAATTTCTAATTTCAAAATCAATTGAAATTAAAATTTCAATTTCAAAAACATCAAATTTAAATTATCTGTGACTTAACCGATTTCCACGTGAAATCCATATTGGTGTGTGTATAAGTGTGGTCCAGGGGTTCAACACAATAGTGCAACATCAATCATCACATAACAAAATACAGGATATAGTTGATAAGAGATATAACTATAACGCTTATCGTTCATGCACAGATCACAGATATATATCACAGGTAAGTAAACTACAAATCACAACATAAATCAAGGTGTATCACAAAGCATCATATATCAGGGATATCAAACAATTCAATCATCCAATCAAATCCAAATATTCATAAGTAAGGTCAGTTAATTATCTGATTTATTCAAATTAGATTAATTACTTATGAATTTCAAATCCGGGTTAATTAATCATTAATTAATTACAAACCAATATAATTAATTATCCTTTAGATCATTTATTAACTAACTATTAATAATTAATAAATTATTCTTAAATTAATTTTCCTTAATTAATCACATTGATAAATTAGCCCATAAGTTATTATCTTTCCTTAATCACCTTCATTAATTTATAATTCCTAAATTAATTGACTTAATTAATTAATCCTTAATGACCCATTAATTAACCATTAATTATTTAATTAATTCAAGTTTTTAAATGTAACTTAATTAACCTTTAATTACCGATAAATTAACATTTAATCATTAATTTAAAATCTAATCTATTAAATTAATAATCTTTAACTCCACATTAGTTTTTCCAAATTAATAATTAACTTAAACTTAATAAATGAGTTTAAAACTCATAATTACTTAATTAATCTAGTTATCAATCTATTTAATCAACTTATTAATTTAATGAATCCAATCACTAAATTCCACTTTACAGATTTTAAACTAAATTTCTTTTTAAATTTCAAATCATTAAAGTATATTTTAACTTTAACTTATTTACCTCATTTTAAAGTTATAAACTTATTCCATTTTCAAAACTTAAGATTCGAATTTCAATTTCAATTAGATTTAAAAATCCAAATTTAAACCTGGTTTTAAATTCATTTCAGATTTTATATTGTACTTATGAAATCAAGACACTGCCAGGCTATACTCTTCAAAGGCCTGGAACACAACATACTCGAATCAAACTAAAACTGCACCGAGCCCAAACTAAATGGACTTCGAGTCAAACACTTCCTGCTTCGAGTAATATACTCGAATAACTCGAGTAAACCCGAGTCGAAATATTCGTCTTCCCCAAAAATTACCAGAGATGATAAAAACGTGCTCGTGCACGTGCATAGGAGTTCGCCAGCGCTCCGACCATGGCCACCGCCTTCAACATGTCACAAATCGACTCGACACTCGACTGCAACCACCCAAACAAAAACATCTAACCCAAAACGAAAACGAGCATTTCAGTTCGAAACTGGAGTTCACATCGCCGGAAAGAAACGTCTCGCAACCACCTCCTCGACCACCAGAAACTCTATAGCTTCAACCAAGCCTTCGTCAGCAACAAAGCTTCCATCACCCAAGGTCTCACGGCACTCGATCAACCAACGATGTCGAACAAAGCACAGTTTCTCAGCCTCGACAAAACTAGGGCTACAGACTTCAAGTGCCTGCCGTCGCCACCACGATCATCTGCCCATCCATCCAGTATTTTTCCCACCGTCTCCAATCTCTCCACTACCATCACAGCGAAACCCGACCTCTCAGATCGTCGAGATCACCCGGACTTACCCAAAACACCATTTCCAGACAAACCATAATTGCACACTAAATTCATCACTAAAAATTCAGATTTTGGTTTTAAAAATCATCATTTTGTATAAGATTCTGGATTGTATTTCTAAAACCATGAACTAAGAAAATTAAATTCTCACTTATATTCAACTTGGTCTGTTATTTTAGTTCCAGAGTCATTTCCCATTTATTTTGACTTAAAAAAAAATTAAACTTCAGTTTATAGTTAAACAAACAACTATTGTTCATATCTTACATCCAAATATACTTCACACTA
Source organism: Allium fistulosum (assembly GCA_030737815.1). Taxonomy (NCBI): domain Eukaryota; kingdom Viridiplantae; phylum Streptophyta; class Magnoliopsida; order Asparagales; family Amaryllidaceae; genus Allium; species Allium fistulosum. Next base: position 167,300,122 of record CM060904.1, on the reverse strand, counting down.
CAAGATGGAACACAGCAATGATATGAACCAAAATTATACTTAGAGGTTTAAAGGTAAAGTTACTCACCTGATTTTTTAGGAAGAAGAACAGAGTAGTTTATTTGAAACAGGCTTAGGAATTTTTTTGCAAGCTGAAACTCCTCTAGTTTGCATTTGCTTTGTTTTGATCTAAGTTGTTTGCTGTTGATGTTTGTTTTGGTGATGAGATGTTGTTGCTTTTAATTTGCTTGCTGTTAAGTTGCTTCTCAGGTTTGAAGACTCTGGCTAGCTTCAGGTTTACAAATTAAATGTAGTTTTGATTTTTTTTCTTTCCTGTTCTAATTCTATTTTGCTTTGAAACTTTGCTTTTCACTTTCCTCCTTTGATCAGATTTTCATTTCGGCTGAGAAGATATTGGTAAGTACTTTGATTTGTTTTCTAAGTCCACTTATAATTTCATTTGTACCCACTTGAATATATTTTACTTTATTTGTTTGTACAATAAGCATGGCTGATAATGCTTTTATTAAATGCTAAAGGTATGTTGCAAAATCATGTTCACTTCAGCCATACTTGCTTGTCTCGGCTGAGATGTGGCATTAATTGCTTAAGTACATATGTTTCCATTTTTGTTTACATGCAACTTTGTTTCTTTTATCTTGTCCTATACACTTTATTTGCTGGTTGGAACTTGTATTTGTATTTGTTTGTATATAAATGAAATCCTATATTTGTTTGGTTTGTACATTGCTTTACAATATCTCTTTTACTTTTAAAATGGTGGCTGCATTAAATTGCTTAAGTCCTTATTCCTCAGCCTACATGCTTAGCTTCATTTGCTTGTACATTTGTTTTGGTTTTGTTTACTTGTTTTAGTTATGTTATGTATATATTTCTTTTGCCTTGACTTATGTTTATTTTTGTTACATGAAGATTAAGTTTTGTTTTAGCCTTGTTACTCAGGAATATAAATGAAATTCTATATTTTTAATATGTTGTTAAATTTCTTCTAAGTTATTTCTATTTATAACTCAATTATTTATCTTACTTAAATTTTTATTGTCTTTATATTTAATTTATAAATTCAAACCATCTTTAACCATCAATTTCAAATATATATATATATATATTAAATTTGCTCGTATATACCTAAATATATATATACATTCAATATACACACATATACACTATTTACAATATTTTAATCTCAAATGGTTTATACAGAATATACTTGGATATCGGGGAAACTCGCAATAAATAAATCGATTAATTTCACTTTAAAACATTTATTTTACTATTTTTATTCAGAATGAAATAAATTAACAATTTTAAATTCAAAAATTCAATTAATTATCAATTTAAATAAATTTAAATTTCAGGGTCGTTACATATCCATTCTGTATCATCCTAAAACTTATGGCCAAGTTGAAGTTTCAAGTCGTCAAATTAAACAAATTTTGGAGAAAACTCTGAATAAAAATCAAAAAGATTGGTCACAAAATTGACAGATGCGCTTTGGGCTTACATAACTGCGTATAAAACCAATCTTAGGATGTCTCCATTTAGGCTTGTATATGGTAAAGCGTGTCATTTATCAGTCGAACTTGAACATAATGCATTATGGGCGATTAAGAACATAAATTTTGATCTTGAAAAGCTGGCGAAAATAGGAATTTTCAACCCAACGATTTAGAGGAGATTAGGAATGACACGTATGAAAACAAAAAAATTTACAAAGAAAGAATAAAAGTTTTTCATGACAAGTCGATCCTAAGGAAAACATTTTCGCTAGATTAGAAAGTCCTTTTGTATGACTCTCGACTTCATTTATTCCCTAGGAAGTTAAAATCAAGGTGGAAAGGATCGTACATCGTACGTACTTTTTTCCACATGGTGCCATAGAAATAGAAAACCCTAGGGATGGTTCGATTTTTAAAGTCAATGGTCATCATTTAAAACCTTACTTTGAGTTGTCGAGTAATCGAGAGGAGGAGCTCATGACTCTTCATGAGCCATACTACGTCTAGTAAGAAATGTTAACCCTCTCTTGTAAATATGTACATATTTTTCCCCGTTACACTCATTATATCATGCATTGACTGTGGGGGCAAAATCAAAATTAAGTGTGTAGGGGAGTCTCATGTTCATTTTTGTTTTTTCATGGTTTATTTTTTTTGCATTTTCATTCCAAAACTCTTCATAAAAAAGAATCCCAAAACAAATTTCTTTTTAGCATATTGATTTACTTTTAAAGAAACACTATAGGATAAATATATGTTTTTGGTTATTAACTTGAATTTTCTGAAAATTTATTTGTCTCAACAAAAATAAAAATAAAGTTTGATTACAAGTAACTATGGTTTAACTAGTATATAGGATGGTTCACAGGTGATAATTATGAAGTATATCCTAATTGAAATCTTTGTTTAAAAGAGTGGTTGATTTAAAATAAAGGCGATAACATTTTGATCTTCTAAGTTAAGTGGTGCTAAGATGATTTTGCAAAACTCTCTCTTCATAAAAGAAACCAAACAAAAAAGAAAAAAAACTTTTATAAAAATAAAAGACACCTAGAGTCAGGTGTTCACATGCAAATGTGTACACTCGCCATGCTCTGTACTCTTCTCATGTAAGCTCGGAAGGCAGTGCATGATTGGTATATCTGGCCTCGGTTTATCTAAGTTAGGTGTATGTAAATAGATTTAATAAAAATAACCAACTAGAGTCATGTGTTCATACGCAAGTGTGTACACTCGCCACACTCTTTACTCTTCTCACGTTAGTCCGAAAGGCAATGCATGATCGGTATATCTGACCTCAGTTTATCTGTGTTAGGTGTGTAAATAATAATAATGTTAATACTTTTCAAAAATAAAGAGAGCAAGCAATTGAAATCCAAGCACTATTTTCACTTATTTGATTCGACTTGTTATTCAAAAGAAATAAAAATATCACTTTGAAAAAACTTTGATAATCAACTAAGGATCCATTTTACAGTTGCACTATGTTATCAACCAAAACAACTAGCCAAACTAGAGTCTAATTGTGATGATAAATTAATTTTTGTTGAAAGTTTTGACGAGTAAAACGACTAAAATTTCTCGATGATGACCAGAACTTATATTTACCTTACTCTGTCAATTTAAAAGTAAATTCTTCTTTTGTAAATATTTTTGTAAATTTTCATCATGTAGAATCTGCATATCACATTTTGATTTGTGGGTAGTGTCCGCTGAAAACCCTCACGGGAATATGCTCAATGCAGTCGTGTTTCCTACGAAAATAGATTTATCATTGTTTTAGTTTATTCGAGGATGAATAAAAAGAAAAGTGTTGGGGTATTTGATTTCACGTAGAAGTGCATATATTTACTTCCATATTTAATCTACTTTTATCTAAATAAATGAGCATATTAGGGTATTTTACATGTTTAAACAAAAATTTAAATTGTTTTCAAATCATCATTATTCATCTTCATTTAGGGGGTAAAATGGTAAATTTGTGTATGATTTAATTTGAGAAAAATTATTTGGACATTTTTATTTTTAATTGTAGGAAATAAAGAGCAAATAAGAAGAAGCTTTCATGGATAAATGCATGCACATATGTTAAAAGCAAATGAAGATTGAAAATAAATGAATTCATGCAACATGGAGGAGTCCACTAACCCACTACCATATGGTCCAAAATTAAAAGCACATGCAGATGTTGATGGAGGTTTAAAGGCTTGTTAGTGGGGATAAATTAACTCTTTAATAATTACTTGGTGGTTACACTTCCTAAAGGGCATTTTAGGTAGTTCCCTAAAATATGAATTAGGGTTTGAAGCATGTATAAATACCCCTTACGTTTCATGTAATGATCTTCTTACCTTTCATGCAGGTTGTAGCCACAAAATCAAAGGTAAATAAAATTTTCTATCATGGCTTCTTAGCCTTGTTTTTATGCAATTCTTTTTTATGCTTTCTTTTATGCTCTTTTATTCTCTTATGCTTTCTTTTAATTCATGCAAGTAGTGTAGCTTTATTTTATGAAAGTAGTTAGTTCCATCTTCTTTTAATTAGCACTTCTCTTCCTTTTATTTTATGTTGAAATCATTTGGTATTAACATGAATTCAATTATGTGTAGCTAAACCACTTCAATTTAGGGGTGATGAAGCTCCAATGATTCATAATGAATCAACAACATGAATTCATATTATGATCTTCCTTTTTTGTGCTTAATGACATGTTAATGTTTATGCGATTTTGTGTTTAATATTGAATTTGATAGCATACGTTGTTCAAAACAAATAGGCTATGCTTAGTTAAATTAATCACTAATTACCTCTTCATATACATATGATTATGGTAATGAAAATATAATTAGAATAAAAAATTTGATGGTTCATGTTACTAATTAAATAGTAAACACGCCATGCTTAAAATAGATTCTACTTTTAATTTCATGTCATTTTCATTAAAGTTAGTAAGTGGGTTAGAGGGTGCGTTAAAGTTTAATGGTTTAAGTGTGTTAATTAATAACACAATTAGGCCATGCTTATGATAAATACATTAATTAATTCATAAATGACAAAAAGAAAAGAAAAGATCATAACTTCATGAATGTTGATTTATATGATCATGAGAGTAGATTTGCTCCTAAATTGATTTTAATCTCATACTTAGTTTTCAAATTCTTTTGTTAGTTTTTTTAGCAATTTTAGTTAACACATCTTCAAACTTTGGTCTAATTTGATTGAGTAGAATTTAAAATTAATTCATTTTCCTGTGGATCGACCCGTACTCACATACATACTACAATTGTACGTCGTACGCTTGCAGTTTATAACGATAGTATTTTTAACTGTGATTTTCTAACCGATAGAAGATCTGTCATTATCAACAATTATCTTCTTCCATTATGCAAGATTGTAGCCACAAAATCAAAGTTAAATAAAAATTTCTTTAATTGCTTCTTAGCCTTGTTTTTACTTTCATGCAATTTTTATTTATGCTTTCTTTTCATGCTCTTTTTATTCATGCTCTCTCTTACTTAGTTTATGCTTCTCTTGTTAAATGTTAGTAGCATAGATTTAATTCTTGTAATTAGTTTAGTTTTATTTCATGCAAGTAGTTAGCTCTCTTTTCTTGTAATTAGCTCTCATTTTCCTTTTATTTTATGTTGAAATCATTTTATGTTAACATGTTTTCAAATATGAATAGCTAATCCCCTTCAATTTAGGGGTAATGAAGCTCTCATGAAACATATTAAATTAACATAATGATTTCATTTGTAATCTCTCATATGTGCTTAATGGAAAATATGAATGATGGTGGTTTATGTTTCATTTTTTATTGAATTTTGATAGCTTATGTTGACATCTCAAATAGGCTATGCTTAACTCCATTTTAAACATAAACTATTTGATCACTTGCCTAAGTGATTTTGATAATGAAAGTCAAACTAGGATCAAAATTTGATAGTCTAATTTACTAATTAATATTAAATAGGTCATACTTAAAATAGATTTTATTTTTAATTTTTATGTCATTTTCATGAGTGTTGATAAGTGGATTTGAATGGTGTGTTAGAGTTTGATGATTTAAGTTGTGCTAATTAATAGCACAAATAAATTATACTTATAATATGCACATCAATCATTTCTACTCAATATTTTAATGAGAGATTATAATTGAATTTTATGTTGATTTATATGAACGATTTGAAGTGGATTTGCCCCTAAATTACTCTTTAATGCATAGTTTTATTCACTTTTGCTCTAGCTTGTTTTCTACAATTTTCTACCTTAAAACAAACTTCAAAACTGGGGTTAATTTGACTGAGTATTATTAGAATTTAATTCATTCCCTGCGGATCGACCCGTACTCGCATACGTACTACAATTGTGCTTGCGGTTTTTAACGATAATATTTTTAACGACGGTTTTCTAACCGTTAGAAATTTCCGTCGTTATCCAACAAGTTTTTGGAGCTGTTGCCGGGGATGGCAATTTAAATTTAGTTTACTCTTCGAATTATTATTATTATTTATTTTCATTTGTTTTCTTTTGTGTTATTACTAAAAAAACAGAAAATCCATCACATTTTGTTCTCTGTAATCCCTTTGCACTCTCTATTCAGTCGTATTGCCACTGTTGTATTAAATTGTTCACTTTTGTTTTGTTTATTTTGCACTATTCATTTGCATTTTATCTTTGCAATTTAGTTTTGTTTGTTCATCTTTCTACACTACATTTCATCTCTGTCCATCTGCATTTCATTTTCGACAAACTTCATTTGTTTAGCATTTCATTTGCTTATTTGCATTCTTTGTTGCAAATCCAAGGAAATTTTATTTTCCTTTGCTTGCATTTATCATTCTTTATAATATTGCCATATATTCAACCACTCCTAACTCCACCACCACCCATCACTTCATCCTCCTCCCTATGCTAATCTCCACTATATCAGCAAGTTTGAACAACCAAAGCAACCCACTGTCACCTACAACCTGTAACTGCATACTTCCGCCAATCATCAACTTCTACACTTCACTGCTAACATCTCAGTGCACATCACTGCAACTCACCCAATCCCCTCCTCACTTACATCAAATTGCTTCACTTCTAAGCAGCCATCCACTCTCCCTGTAAAATACCATAACAGTCACCCATCACTGCCTTCCTCATCACTGCCAACTTCTCCAATCCTCTGCACTGCTCCTCCTTACAAGCATCAACAACCTACCGGCAACTTCCACTACCATTCACCTCAAAACTGTTCCACCACTATCCTCCTGCTCCTTTAGCCAAAACTGTAAACACCTGAACTTAACTTCACCACTTAAACAAACATCTCCTCAAACACCCATCCATAACCTGCCGCTTTCACCTCAAACAACAATTACAAGAAGCAGCAATCCCATCATTGAAACAATCTCCTACACCGCAACTATCACAAACTCCAACCACCAAAACCCCAACCACTTCAGTCAAACACTACAACCACGTCCTCTCTACAGTTCAGAACCGCGAACCACAACCACTCCACTACATTCTTCCAAACTGCCACTTTCTTCCAACCATTACAGAAATATTACTACCTCATCCTCTTCACAAGCAACTTCATCCCAACCACCCTCTTTCATCACCAAATAGCAACTCTTCCTATAACAACCTACTTCCTAGACTACTTCTGTTTCCTACGTGCACATCAACTACATTGTTGTAGCACCCTCCTTGCTGCCACCATCCTCCGTGCACACCAACACAAAAAAAAATGCAGTATTTGCCTAAATCTCCCCACTGCCTCACGTTAAACTCACCACCGCAAATTACGAACAACCGCAATTCCCAAGTCCATGATCATCAGCATCACCTCGACACCCTCAAACCCAAATCAACGATCCATATCGCAATGTTAGAAAGTCCTCAATCACAATCCCATCACAACTCCAGAAAAACCATCCTCAAATCTACTTCATCTCCCTACCTTCAATCGCGATCTGAATCAATCACTACTACCTCTTCCTCAAGTCGACTCACTTCCATCGAACCTCACCTTCGTCGCCTGATGGAAACCCTGTCGTTTGGAATTTCGATTTCAATTTCAAATTTGGAATTTAGTTTTGGAATCTTAAATTTGGGAATTCTGCGAGAAAATTTTGTCTGTTGATTTGCGGTAATAAATTTTTTTGTTTATTGATTTGCGTTTGAGTGTTTTGATTGGTAAACTTTGTAAATGTTTTGGGCCTGTAGTAGGCTTGCGTGAGAAATTGTTTTCTAATTTTTTTAGTTTGCCATAAATTGTTTTAAAATTTTCTTTTATTTAATTTTATATTAAAAACAAAAAAATATAAAAAAAAATTTGCTTTTGTTTTCATTCTATTTTTATAAAAAAAATCATTTTCAACACTTTTACAAGTTACAGGAAACAGCGGACAAGAAAACGCTTGCTAGTTCGCTTTGCTTGCCAAATAAATTGCTTGCTAAAAATCGCTATTTAAAGAAAAAAATTGCTAATAATTCTGCATGCTCTGGTATCATGCTCTTATCACATGTTTTTATTTTCCTTGCATTGTTGGTTGCTTGCATTTTAAAAAAATAAATAAAAAATTTCAAAAACAAAAACAAAATCAAATTTCATTTGTAGTTGCATTATTAATTCACGTTTATTTTCAGTTTTGCATTCATTTCATCTTATTTTCTTTTCTAAGGGAGCCACCCAAATCCATATAAGGTGGGGGATTTCATCACCCCTTCCTTAGCCCATAAATTGCATCTCATTGTACAATTTGACTAATAATAACGGTTATACATTGGACAGAAGGGTGTCGCGAGCTCACATAGAGCTTAATTGTATCTTAACAAGTTGTCTTCTTTCGATAATATAATTCCTTGGTGTCTAGGCTATGCCAGAGCAATAATCATATATAAATATTATAGTGATTGTTTCTCTGAAGGTACTTAAACCTTCGGCTGCATTGTTACGGTGATTCGTGGTGCACCTATAACTCCTATATGTTACATGGCTAAGAACTATTTTGTTGGATTAAGACAAAGTGTGATTATACAATTTTGGGTTAGGAGCTACTAAGGACAGAAAATTTGTAATTAAGTCCTTGCATTCATTTAGTTGCGTTAGTTCATGCATATATAAAAAAACAAAAACAAAAAAACAAAATCCAAAAGTAAAAAAAATTATGTTTTACTTAACTTAGTTATTTTAAAAAATTCAAAAAAAATAAATCTTTTCATTTGAAAAAAAATCAAACAAAAATCAAAAATCCAAAAACATTACCCACCCCAACGAGTAACCACTTCGAAATTCATTGGAATCACATTGCTACGCTCCATAAATCTGGCAACTTTGAACACGACGATCTATACATGTTCTTAACGAAATTCGAACAAGCATGTGCAACCATTAAACTCCAACAATTATGTGATGATGGAATCAAACTTTTGTTACTTCCATTTGCCCTTATCGATTACCCTGAAAAATGGTTGTACAGTTTACCGTCAAACTCAATCAAAACTTGGGAAGAATTTGTTAAAGTTTTCTTCAAAATGTTCTACTCCTTGGATAAAACAACTAAAATCTGAAATGAAATTGTCAATTTTCATCAATTCAGGAATGAACCTTTCGGAAAATATTTTGAAAATTTTAAAGAGCTTTTGATAAAATGTCCATACCATAATTTCGAAAAATGGACTCTTTGCCAAATCTTAAATGATGGATTTGAAAATAGCTCATGAACTATGCTTGAATCGATGTGCCAAGAAAATTTTCTCGCCCTACATCACGACGATGCTTAGCAATTCCTTGAAAAATTAACCGAATAGTCTTCCCAATGGGAACGTTCTAACAAAAAATCCATTTACTCACGATCGAGCACATACTTGATAGGATCATCTTTGGCTTTGGAAGCTAAAATCGATGCGATGATCAATAAATTCGACAACGTTTTCTCATCCAACCAAATGAACCAAGCTTCTCAACAAATGTTTTAAATGCAATGATCTGAATCACATAGCTGATCAATGTCCTAATTCGATAGTAAAACTCAATGCTTTTAACAAGGTTAAAAATGACCCGTTTTCTCCAACGTACAATCCTGGTTGGAGAAATCATCCTAATTTTGCGTGGAACCAAAATAATTCCAACACAAATTTGGTTCGTCCCAATTTTCAAGCATTTTTGAATAATGCTTCGAATCCTCCCTTTCAGCCCAACCACTTTCAACAAAATTTTGTGGTTCCGTCTTAAAATCAACCGCAACAATCTTTTACTCCCCAAGACATTAAAGGATTGACTTGACTTGAGAAATGTTTTGAAACTTTGGCTAAAGCAACCACTCAAAGCCTCCAGTCAAACAACAATTTGCAAATTTGTTAACCTCTTACATGCAGAATACGAGTCAATCGATTGCTAAACTTGAAATGCAAACGAGTTAATTAGCCACCTCTGTGAGTGAACGTGAACGAGGCACATTCCCAAGTTAGCCAGTTCCGAATCCCAAAAATCAAAATACGAATTCCAGTCAAGCCCGTGTCGTTCAGGATAACAATGTGAACCAAATAAATGCTATCACGACTTTGCGTTCCGGTAAACAAATCGATAACTAAGCTGTTAATCCAAACGATTTACCGGAAGCTCCTCTTGACACTTCAAAAACAAGCGAAGCAGAACAAAACATTGAGCCAAACATCGAATCAAATGCCAATCCAAATTCTTCTTCTACTCAAGTAGACCGACCTACTAAGTATTGTGTTCCGTTTCCACATTGTCTTTGACCCAAGAAACACTCTAATCAAATGGAAAAGATGTTGAAATTTTTTAATCAAGTCAAAGTTAATATCCCACTTCTTGATATCGTTCAACAAGTCCCAACTTACGCTAAGTTTCTAAAGGAATTGTGTACTCAAAAATGACACACTCATGTACCCAAGAAAATTTTCTTAGCCGTCGGTCTTAGCGAAGTTTTGTCTCAATCAATCCCCGTTAAATACAAAGATCCAGAATGTCCGACGATCTCGTGCACGATAGGAGACAAAACGATAAATAAGTGCTTACTAGACTTGGGTGTAGTGTCATTTTGATTCCTTATTCAGTTTACCTGCAACTTGGCTTAGGTGAACTAAAATCGACGAAAGTAACTTTTCAATTTGCCGATCGTTCGATAAAGAAACCCATGGGAGAAATCGAGGATGTACTCATCAAAATCGGTCAAATCCATGTTGATTTCATCGTTGTAGAAACACAACCCGTGAACAATCCAATGAGTCAAATTCCATTTAATTTAGGTTGACCTTTCTTGGCTACTTCAAATGCTCTGATCAATTGTCGGAACGGTTTGATGAATTTTTTTTTGGAAACATGACTTTGGATCTTAACATCTTCAATCTTGAAAATCAATTGAACGAACCACGTGACCAAACGTTGGGAGTTAGCTCCATTTAAGAAAATTTTGATAAAGAAATAGTTGACCTTATTAACAAACGCGAGACCAAATACGAACAACTGTTTTAAGATGAGCTTAACGAAATTGAAAATGCGCTTCCGTTTGAACCCCTTACTGTTAAATCAAATCTTCAACCAAATTCTTTGACTAAGCAACCCCCGAGGTTGGAACTTAAACCCCTTCCTGATCACCTTAAGTATGCATACTTAGGTGACAACGATATGTTTCCTATCATAATCTCTTCAACTTTATCTCCTTATCAAGAAGCTTCCCTTCTTTAAATTTTGTTGAAAAACAAAGAAGCAATTAAATGGTCAATCACCGATATAAACGGAATTAGTGTTGTTCTTGTTCGACATCACATCCATTTAGTTGACGATGCCAAGCCTGTTCGTGACGTGCAATGAAGGCTTAACCCAAAAATGAAGGATGCGGTTCGAGACAAACTTCTTAAACTTCTCGATAACAAAATCATATACCCCATTTTTGATAGTTCATGGGTTTGCCCAATTCATGTGTGCCTAAAAAGTATGGACTTACTGTTATCAAGAACGACGCTAACGAACTCATAGCAACTCGTACACAAACGGGTTAACGTGTTTGCATTGATTATCGAAAATTAAATGCTGCAACACGTTGTGCAGTTAAAGTGCTCGGCAGATTCAATGCGGCGGAGGTGTAGAAAGTCATTGCGGGGATACAGCGAGGATATAACGGATGACTCTAAAATAGCATATAAAACTCATACTTAATATTTTTACAAATATATAAATGGTAATTAAATGAAAAATTAACATGCAATTGAATTATAATTAATACATAAATAATTTTAAATAAAAACATGTGCGAATATACTATAAATAAACGTAAAACTGTTATATAACATAATTGAATTTAGTAGAATATTAGAGTATTTTCATTTTTGAAAATTTATTAAAAATTCAATTAAATAAATTAATTTCATAAATTTTATAATGTATAAATGTCATTTTTCAATTCATTTCTTTTAAAGAAGATATAGCGGAAATAGAGGAATATAGTGGAAATAACCGGATATAGCGGAAATAGCGGGGCTTAAAACAGAAAGACTATATTTGAGGCTATATGGAAAAATCATAGCGGTATAAATCCACTATGGGATATAGAAGGGTAATAGCGGGGCATTAACTGCACATGCAACACGTAAAGATCACTTCCCTCTTCCTTTCATCGACCAAATGCTTGAACGATTAGCCAGCCATGAATTCTATTGCTTTCTTGATGGTTATTCCGGTTATAACCAAATTCCAATCACTCCCGAAGATCAAGAGAAAATGACTTTCATATGTCCATTTGGCAGCTTTGCATATCGATGTATGCTCTTTAGCCTTTGCAACGCTCCTACTACTTTTCAAAGATGCATGGTCAGCGTTTTTTCGACATGATCGAACGCTTTTTGAAGTGTTTATGGACGATTTTTCCATCTTTGGAAACTCTTTTTTTGAATGTTTACACCATCTTGAGTTGGTTCTTAATTGATGCAAGGACAAACACTTAATGTTAAATTGAAAAAAATGCCATTTCATGGTCAAACATGGCATTGTCCTTAGGCATGTCATTTCAACAAAGGCATTGAGGTAGATAAAGCCAAAGTTGACGTAATTGCGAATCTACCCATTCCCCAATCTATCAAGGACATTCGTTCATTCCTTGGGCACGCTGGTTTCTATCGACGCTTTGTGAAAGACTTCAGTAGAATTGCTCGACCTCTTACGACTCTTCTTGGAAAAGACGTTCCATTCGACTTTAATTCTTTACTGTGTTTCTGCTTTCGAACGTCTCAAAATCGAACTCATTTCTGCTACCATCATTTGCTCACCCAATTGGGATTTTCCTTTCGAAATAATGTGTGACGCTTCTAACTTTGAAGTTAGTGCTGTCTTAGGACAACGAATCAACAAAATTCTTCATGTCATCTACTACATTAGTATGACTCTAAACGATGCTCAACTCAATTACATGACCACTGAAAAAGAGCTCCTAACAGTAGTCTTTGCACTCGAAAAATTCCAACACTATTTGATTGGCTCACACATTACTATTTACACTGACCATTCCGCTCTTAGATACCTTTTCTCTAAAATGGATGCTAAGTCTCGTTTGATCCGTTGGACCCTGTTACTTCAAGAATTTGACCTTCAATCAAAGACAAAAAAGGATCTGACAACATTATTGTTGATCATCTATCACGTCTTCCAAATGCACCATCTTCTTTACCGATCAATGAGAACTTTCTCGATGAACAACTCCTTTCGTTTCCGTCGATCCATGGTATGCCGACATAGTGAACTATTTAGTCACTAAGGAAACTGCTTCATTTTGGTCGAAACAAGATAAATATAAATTTCTTTCCCAAGTGAAGTACTTCTATTGGGATGATCCATACTTGTTTAAGTACTGTTTTGACCAAATTGTTCGACGTCGCATTTCGGATTGTGAAATCAAAAGTGTTCTTTCGTTTTGTCATGTCCAAGCTTGTGGTGGTCACTTCGGTCCTAAGAAAATCATGGAAAAGGTGCTCCAATGTGGTTTTTACTGGCCTATGCTTTTTAAAGATTCGTTTGAGTTTTTTAAAACTTGCGATCGCCACCTATTGTTAGAAAGAATCTCTCGAGGAAACATGATGCCTTTGAACCTCATTCTTACGATCGAAATCTTTGACGTTTTGGGCATTGATTTTATGGGACCATTTCCCAATTCTTTCGGAAATCTATACATACTTCTTGTTGTTGATTACATCTCTAAATGAGTTGAAGCCATTCCATGTAAGACAAATGACCACAAAGTTGTTGTGAAATTCATAAAAGAAAACACCTTTTCAAGGTTCGGAACACCTCGCACAATAATAGCGATAATGGAACACATTTCTGTAATTGTTCATTTGAATTTCTATTGAAGAAATACTTGATAACCCATAAGTTATCTACTCCTTATCATCCTCAAACTTTTTGCCAAGTTGAAGTTTCAAATCGTCAAATCAAACAAATTTTGGAGAAAGCTATGAATAACAATCGAAAAGATTGGTTACAAAAATTAACAGATGTGTTTTGGGCATACAGAACTACATATAAAACCAATCTTAGGATGCCTCCTTTTAGGCTTATATATGGTAAAGCGTTCCATTTACCTGTTGAACTCGAACATAAAGCATTGTGGGCATTTAAGAAATAAATTTTGACCTTGACAAAGCTGGCGAAAACAGAAAATTGCAAATCAATGAATTAGAGGAGATCAGGAACGATGCATATGAAAATGAGAAATTTTACAAAGAAAGAACAAAAGTTTTTCATGACAAGTCAATCCTAAGGAAAACATTTTCGCCAAATCATAAAGTTCTTTTGTATGACCCTCGACTTCATTTGTTCCTTGGGAAATTAAAATCGAGGTGGGCAGGACCATACATTGTACGTATTGTTTTTCCTCATGGTGCCATAGAAATAGAAAAACCCTAGGGGTGATTCCATTTTTAAATCCAATGGTCATTGTGTGAAACCTTACTTGGAGTTGACGAGTGATCGAGAGGAGGAGCTCATGATTCTTTATGAGCCATACTACGTCTAGTAAGAAATTTTAACCCTCTCCTGTAAATATGTACATATTTTTCTCCGTTCCACTCATTATATTATGTATTGTCTGTGGGGACACAGTCAAAATCAAGTGTAGGAGGGGTCCCATGTTCTTTTTTTATTTTTCATGGTTTATTTTTTGTTTTTTCTTTCCAAAACTTTTAACAAAAAACCCAAAACAATTTTTTTTAGCATATTGATTTACTTTTGAAGAAACACTATAGGATAAGTATATGTTTTTAGTTATTAAATTGAAATTTTTGAAAATTTATTGGTCTCAACAAAAATAACAGTAAAGTTTAATTACAAGTAACTATGATTTAACTAGCATATAGGAAGGTTCATAGGTGATAATTATGAAGTATCTCCTAGTTATAATCTTTGTTAAAAGGAGTGGCTGATTTAAAGTAAAGGCGATAACACTTTTTGATCTTCTAATTTAAGTGGTGCTAAGATGATTTTGCAAAACTCTCTGTTTACAAAAAAAAGAATAAAAATATACAGAAGAAAAGAGGAAAAAATGGTTTTTATAAAAATAAGAAACATCTAGAGTCATGCGTTCACACGCAAGTGTGTACACTCGCTATGCTTTGTACCCTTCTCACGTAAGCCCAAAAGGCAGTGATGATCGGTATATCTGGCCTCAGTTTATCTGAGTTATGTGTATGTAAATAAATTTAAAACAAAATAATAAACACCTAGAGTCATCTGTTCATACACAAGTGTGTACACTCTTGAAGCTTTGTACTCTTCTCACGTAAGCTCGAAAGGCAATGCATGATCGGTATATCTGGTCTCAGTTTACCTGAGTTAGGTGTGGAAATAACAATAATGTTAATATTTTTCAAAATAGGAATAGCAGGCAATTGAAATCCAAGCACTATTTTCACTTATTTGATTCAACTTGTTATTCAAAAGAAATAAAAACACCACTTTGCAAAACTTTGATAATCAACTAAAGGATCAATTTTTCATAGTTGCACCATCTTGATAATAACCATAACTATTTAACTTACTCATGTCAATTTAAAAGGAAATTCTTCATTTGTAAATATTTTTGAAAATTTTCATCATGTAGTCACATTAGAATTTGCATATCGCATTTGGATTTTATGGGTAGTTTCCGCTTAAAACCCTCACGAGACAACACTCGTGCTACTTGGGACACCTAAAGATTTAATGGCTTGCTGCATATGCTCAATGCAATCGTGTTTTCTACAAAAATGGATTAATCTTAGTTTTAGTTTATTCGAGGACGAATAAAAATATAAGAGTGGGGGTATTTGATGTGCACGTAAAAGTGCATATTTTTACTTCCATATTTAATCTACTTTTCTTTAAATAAATGAGCATATTAGGATATTTTACATGTTTAAACCAAGATTTAAATTGTTTTCAAATCATCATTTATTCATCTTCATTTGGCGGATAAAATGGTAATTTTGTGTATGATTTAATTTGAAAATATTTATTTGCACATTTTTATTTTTATTTGTAGGAAATGAAGTGAAAATATGAAGAGGTTTCATAGATGAATGCATGTACACATGTTGAAGGCTAATGAAGAATAGAAATAAAAGAATTCATGCAACATGGAGGAGTCCACATACCCACTACCATATGGTCCATAATTAAAAGCACATGCACATGTTAATGGAGGTTTTGCGCATGTTAGTGGGGATTAATTATTTTCCTACTGATTTCTTAGAGGTTACACTTTCTCAAGGGCATTTTAGGTAGTCCCCTAAAATATGAATTAGGGTTTTAAGCATGTATAAATACTCCTTATTTTTCATGTAATTATCTTCTTCCATTATGCAAGATTGTAGCCACAAAATCAAAGTTAAATAAAATTTCTTTAATTGCTTCTTAGCCTTGTTTTTACTTTCATGCAATTTTTATTTATGCTTTCTTTTCATGCTCTTTTTATTTCATGCTCTCTCTTACTTAGTTTATGCTTCTCTTGTTAAATGTTAGTAGCATAGATTTAATTCTTGTAATTAGTTTAGTTTTATTTCATGCAAGTAGTTAGCTCTCTTTTCTTGTAATTAGCTCTCATTTTCCTTTTATTTTACGTTGAAATTATTTTATGTTAACATGTTTTCAAATATGAGTAGCTAAACCCCTTCAATTTAGAGGCAATGAAGCTCTCATGAAACATATTAAATTAACATAATGATTTCATTTGTGATCCCTCATATGTGCTTAATGGAAAATATGAATGATGGTGGTTTATGTTCCTTTTTATTGAATTTTGATAGCCTATATTGACATCTTGAATAGGCTATGCTTAACTCCATTTAAAACATAAACTATTTGATCATTTGCCTAAATGATTTTGATAATGAAAGTCAAACTTGAATCAAAATTTAATGGTCTATGTTACTAATTAATAGTAAATACATATACTTAAAATAGATTTTATTTTTAATTTTCATGTCATTTTCATGAGTGTTGATTGAATGGTGTGTTTGAGTTTGATAATTTAAGTTGTGCTAATTAATAGCACAAATAAATCATACTTATAATAAGCACATCAATCATTTCTACTTAATATTTTAATGAGAGATTTTAAATGAATTTTCTGTTGATTTATATGAATGGTTGGAAGTGGATTTGCCTCTAAATTGCTCTTTAATATCATAGTTTTATTCACTTTTGCTCTAACTTATTTTTTTACAATTTTCTAGTTTAAAAAAAACTTCAAAACTTGGGTTAATTTGATTGAGTATTATTAGAATTTAATTAACCTTCGGATCGACCCGTACATGCATACGTACTACAATTGTACGCCGTGCGCTTGCGGTTTTTAATGATAATATTTTTAACGATGGTTTTCTAACCGATAGAAATTTCCATCATTATCCAACAATTAAATATGACTATTAGTGAAACATGGTCTTAGTCTAATACAGTTACAATTGTCAATGATGCAGTCTAATCCACATACAAGGTCAAGCCTATCCTATCGCACTAATGTATGGTTGAGTCACCGAATGGACGCAGTTCCATATACAGGTTATAGACCCACTTTCGTACGACAACACATACCTTAGAAAATACTTGGATAAAGTGATTGTGTTACCATGATAATGCATAGAGGTCACAAAAACAACAGTCAAACAATCACTAACACTAGCAGCCAACTATCTGTATGCATATATATATATATGTATATGTATATACACACATATTACTATATATATAGTAATATATATATACGTCGAAACATTCCATGAAATCAAGCCATGTTGGGTCTAGGTTTATTAGACCCAACAGTCAGCCATCGATGGACCTGTGACTTCCATCGATGATCAACCAGTGGTGGCCGAAACAGGGGCCTAAAGACTCTTGTTAATTCCTGTGCACTATTTTTTTTAGTTTTTTCTTTCTTTGATGCCTTGCTTGTTTTTAATTCATTTTCCAGTCTGTTTTCTTTCAAATTTAGGTATAATCGTCTATTATCTTTCTACTTCAATTTTACAAAAAAGTTTGAATCAAATTCATTCCAACTTGCTTAGAAAGTCAGAGTTTATAAAAATAGTTTCAGAATTTATTAATAACACTTTTCGTCATATATACTTAAAAGTACTTCAATAATTCAAAATAAAGTCATAATATGACCTGAAATACCCTATGCGACTTTATAAATATTTCTATATAATTTTTATACACATTTTATATGTATATTTCTATAAAATTCATATTTTGCTTCAAAAATTATTTTCCATTATAGTGCGAAATATTCCATATTAAATCAAATTAAATTCATGTTAGCTTATATTTACTTACTGAAATGTATAAGCTTTTCTCCCAATCCATTTTATAATATTTTACTATGATTTATCATAGTATTTGTCATGTATTATATATATGTATGTGTGTGTGTATTTCGAAATTAGCTATATGATTATCATAATCTATCATTACTAACTTCAGTTTTTATTAATTCCTTCATTCGTATATGGTTTTAGATTAAAATTCATAAACATTCATTTCAATATTAATAGTTTATTCAATAGTGCAGCCCACATCAATAAATTATCATCCTATATCAATAAACTATCATTTTTGTTGATTATTAACATCAAATCACCATTTCATTTCATGTTATATCTTTATAATTACTGTTCAAATTCAGGAATCATCCAATTCGAACCCAAATTCTAGCTTAAAACAGTAGTTATTGAAGTATCAAGCGAGATTAACACTTATGTGATAAAGAAGGTGAAAAGCAACTCAATTAGATCCAAAGTGCTCTCGATGCTCACTATCCGGAATTTGTTTTGCCTCCAAATCAACTTGTTTGCTCCTATAATTCATATTAAAACGTGGGCCTCGACTTGCTCTTCGGTTTGATACTTGGTTTATTGAATTTCATGAAGGATCTTTTAGTTTTCTTAGACAAAAGAAAGAAAATGAAGTAGCATACAAGAATGAGAAATTAAAATTTAAACTTTTTGATTGGACACCTATTTATAGACAGAGGTAAATGTCCATTCACTTTAAATGGGCGTAGCCCGTTCAAAATTCAAAATTTTCAGATATAAAATCATGATATCTCTCACATCTAAACTCTGATTCAGACAGAAGAATATACGGAGCAAGTCAGAAATACAAGACAGCTACAACAACACCAGTTTCATTTCCAATTCAAATATTTGAAAAATGTAGTTTTTTCCCTTGAAGTCAAATTTATTGATTTTATTTATTTTTAGTTATAAAAAAATACTGGTTATTACAATCTCGACCCTAAAAGGAATTTCACCTCTGAAATTACTAACATAGCATCCAAGTCAAACAATTCACACCAATCATTTAATCAAAATCATTTCAATACACATATAACATATAGATGAATAGATATCATATAAAATTTAACTAATGCAAGAATGTAATCTAGTAGTCGACCTCCTGAACTAGACGACCTTTTGAATGTACGTAATATAGATGGAATATAAGCATGATGTAATACAATCTTAGTATATTAGCGTAGATAAAATCCATGTGAATGCAGTTGTCAACGTCATGTTAGGTGTCAAGGGTTCAACTATCCTAACATTCTATACTAATCTAAGTCAACCACGAAGCAACCAATCTGAAGCGTCCAAAATCTAACATCCAAACCTAGATGATAAGGAAACAAAACAGGTTTAAGGAACATACCGATAAAAAGGTGAGGACGAGAAACCTTCATATACTCCTTGGGCTCCCATGTGCTCTTCGTTGGGTCATTTCTCCATCACACTCACTACAACAAAACTTGCTATTAGTTGCCTTTATCAGTAGTATTTCAAGGCATATGCAACCATTAGTCATTTTAAAATATAAATATTACAAAGAAATGATGTCGGTTGATTCCCGCCAACAATTCAATGAAATTTTGCTCAAATTTCATATGACCTCTCATATCTCCTTTAACTCTTCACATTTTTGTTATCGTCCTAAAGAATGAAGAAAATCCAAAAAATTCTTCGAAGCCGATTCGATGATGTTTTTCTATCGCCCTCTTTTATATAATAAATTAATATAATTGGTCACAAAATCCCTCAATTTCATCTGGCTCGCACAGTTCGATTCCTTCCCAAAACCCTAATGCCTAAAATATAGCTGAAACATTCATCCTATACCTTGCAAAATTCAACTCTTAGTATGTAATTTAAAAACTAATTTTCTTTTGCGTTTCCTTTTTGATTTGGATTAGATTAATTTTGTTTGAGGTTGTTGTTTGAATTGAGTTAGGAATTTGTTAAGTTATTTAAGTTTATTGCCCAAATTGATTTTAGTGTATCCAAAATATAAATTGGTTAACTTTTAGATTATGATCCTAAAGCTGAAAAGAGGGTGGAAGAATATCCTAACATGGTTGATGCGATAAAAGACTTTATTAGAATTTTGAGGAACTCACTGGGAATGAATTTGAACAATTGAAAACACAGAAGAAATTCGAGAAGAAGAGCTGCAAGATTTACCCTATAGATATGGTATGATTTCACATTATGTATGATAACTCAAATAATTTTATCCTATACATACTTTTTTTATAACAGAATCATATATGTATGACTAGGATTGAATTGTTAATTTAATTTTTTTATGTATTGTGTTAGGATGATGGTGTAGATGTTCGATGTGGTGGTCTTGGGTTAAGTTAACTTGGTGCAGCAGGTGCTCACTACAAGCTTAATTCTTAAGTTGCTTATCCGATGAAGGTCTTATGCAACCAAGAAATATATCGGTACTTTCCATTCTACTTGATTTTACACTATTTATAATCTACACTTGCATATAATGTCACTCGTAGATACAATACAAATTTGACTAGATATGGTTTAATGGAGATGGTTCTAGATAGTCCCGATCTGCTTATAGGAATGCCCTCTGATTTGCATCTTGAAAGACGTACCATACTCATGTTTCATTCTATTCTCATTGTTATCGATTCATGTACTAAGTACCAGTTTTTAGGTAAGGAGTTGCTTCCATAATTCAAAGAAGGGTTAGCAAATATCGATATTAATGAAAAGGCCGATATTGCATTTCAGCAACTAGTGGTTCACTCGAATGTATTCCAGTTGTGACGACCCACATTTTCAACCCTCAAAAGTCAACACTAATACATTCATGGTATTCACGTGACGAGCATCCGAGTGCAAGAAATACATATTGTTGGGGTGATTGAAAAGAAAAAACGGAACAGAATCTCACATTGTGATGACTAATACATAATATCCAAATGGTCTTTACAAAAACTTTAATATACATGCAACCAATTAGAGTAGCTAACATATCATCAGCGTGGACAATTATAACAGTCTGTCCTTATAATTTATGATAAATACAAAATAAGAAATACAGCAGAAATAAAAATACGTCAGGTCTTGGAGGCATCCAACTCATCTCCTAAAGGTCCAAGCGTCCATCGCAAAATCGGGAAAAGTACTTGGATCTGACCCTACTATCATAAGAAAATAACACCTGGATCAGTCAGGTAAACCATCATAGGAAACTCAAACATATGGATTGTTAAATTTATAAAGCCCTTTCAAAAATATAGATATCTCGTAAGACCACACTGCACATAAACATGGACGAGTTTTTATTTTACGATAATCAAACCATTTTATAAGAAAATCTAATGATATAATAGATAAATGGTTTAAAATAAATAAAGAATCATAGCTGGAATGATTACATTAATTACATTCAATATCATATTTAATATACAACTAAGTTCGTAAAGGCGTGCATTGGAAAATGGATTCCATCAATGACAAAGCTACAGGAGTATCGCCTGTCATAGTACACCTATAAAGAAAATGTACCGAGAGCCTTAGTTGACTCCCTATAAATCAGGACTAGCCTACTCTTCCTAAATAGTACCGAATGTGTCATTATCCCGGTTTCCAACTTGACAAACTATTTTCCAAGCCTCAACATACATAATCCATCAACAAACATCGGTCTAAACACAGGTAATGACCTTAACCTAATGGGAGCGACCCACATAACCCTGAAACAGATAGTGATTACCGAGTGTGAGGCTTGAGGCTACGTTTTACCTTTTTAGCGAATCCCACTTGGAATGCTAACACTACCCTCTAGGCAATAATGCAATGCCAGCATTCATACATACAAGTTGTTTAGGATATGAACAAACCAAAGACACTACTTCTACGATATCCTTTTTGGAATCACCCTCAGGATTAGTAGTAAGTAGCCCTTACACTTCAAAGACTCCGTCTTCGATTCCATCATCTTCAAGATGTCTCCAATTTGAAAACTTATGTCAGTTTGAAGTGGTTTTTAGATAACTCATGTTTATCCGATCCCCGTCTCTCCGACCAATAATCGATTGTTTTCGGTTGACTCAATTCTGGTTCTTTCAAGAGTAAGCGGATGATATAAGAGTCCCAAGGAGATCACAAATATCCGCCCTTCAAGTGAGAGGCGTTTCACCAGAATGAGTTCTCCAAAGAGAATCTCAAACCGTATGAAATCACGAAGCTTTCATAAACTTCCTAAGTCAAAATAGGTCGAGTTATCGATAATGGATAAACCACTATTTGGTGTAGGTATATTGTTTGCATATAGAAAATTGGACATCATATACTTATCACTACTTTTCGATTTCAACCCCTACTATCCCTCGATTAATAATGAAGTCGAACAAGTTAGAGAACTACCCTTGCCACGATGTACATTCTTAAACTCTCGTAGATAGAAACGGGCTTCCATACCTTGAAATTTAACGTTGAGTATAAGATGGAGTACCTTTTATATACTTAATTAATCATGACCAATTTATAGCAATTAACCCTCTTATACTTATCACACTTCCGACATTTTGACTTATTTTCCCTCGCCCAGAATTGAAGCTAGATAAGTAGCGCACTGATTACTCCTAGCCTTGCCTAGACACTTTGATTCTAAATCTCATAGATAGAGGAAAGTCTACTTATCGGTTTAGTGCTAAATATAAGATGACTTACTTTCCATAAGCGTATCAACCTTTTAGCACTGCTTATCATATTTGTTTTATGTTACTTAATGACATCGACAAAGAAATCCCTTGCATAAAACAAAGACTTCTTAAAACATTTGGAAAACCAACTTCGTAAACTTATTTCTAGTTTTCGATTTCAAACTAGCACTTTTCATAGATTAGAAATGAAGCCGTACAAGTTAGAGTATTATTACCTCCCAACCTTGACTCGACATTTGCTTCTATCTTTCAAAATAGAAACAAGTTTCCATACCTCGAAGTTTAAAAATCAAAATAGGCTTCGAGAGTTCCAATGTACTTGTTATTTATAATATATTCCAAAATCATCTATTAAACCAAAGTTTGATTTAAAAGGCAAAATAATTCCTTTTTATAAAGTAAACAACTAATTTAATAATAACCAAGTGTTATAAATCAGACTTCCTTTCCCATTTTCTGAAACCATTTACTATAACAAGAATGCAATAGTCTATAATCTCTTTCCCTTTTAAGAAACATTTGTTAAAACAATGGTGTTGTAATCCATGCTTCCTTCCCCTTTTTAAATATTTTAAAACTCTTTAAACCATAGTTTGAAATTTGTATTTAAAATATCCCCTTAATGATAATTGCTATTTAAACAAAAAATTGACATTTGAAACAAAGAAGAAAAATTTAAACCTCTCGTTTAAATAACTAAATAAATTCTTAAAATAATATATTTAAATCTTCTAACTCCTTTTAAAATATTCATACAACTTTTATAAAATAGATTAGAAAATGAATTTACAAAATATCTAAAGTAAATAACTTTTTATACTTTACTAAAAACATAGATTTGCAAACTGCATGCATAGCGATTATCGCTATATGGACCATAACTTTTAAAACTTGTTTTATAAATCAAATAGCTTTTAAACTTCATTTTCTTTCTATATTTTTAACCACTTTAAATACCTTGCCAAAAGGATTTGAAAAACAAAAGTCAAGCTGAAAACCATTTCAAAATACTTTTAGAAATTAAAGCGGTAAACCACTTAAAAAGAAAACACGGGATCACATATGAACAAATCGTCAAAACAAATAAACCATCAACAACATCTAGTTCATTACATCGTACATATCAATTAATAATGTAAAGAAAAATTAGCATTTGCGAGGGGTCCCGTTGGATCCCTCCGTAAATCAATCGAAGTGTATTCATTACGGCATTTCCATTACGCACTACTTCGACACCTTTTCATAGTCCCTTACAAAATACAAGTCATATGTCTTCGCTAAACGAGCGGGAATACATCTCCGAACCAAACACGTATACTTTTACATACATACATAAGTGAGCAATAATATGGCAATAAATAATTACAACATTCATATACAAAAATAAATATAGTTTAAAGTGAGATTTCTCACTTCCAAATGCGATGAGATGTGAGCATAAGCTTACTACAAAAGCAACCAACCACCAAACTACCAAAACGCTTCACCCAACTATCAAAGCGCAGCATACTCTCCTAGCACACGCACGTGAAAGGCTTGGAATGCCCTAGAGGGCACATGAAAATGGCAAAAAGATGGCCTAGTGGGGTACGACCCCTGGCAAGGAAGCGGGGTTTGGCACCTAATGTTGGGGCCTTTAAGGATGGTAAAGGTTTTAGTATGGAAATATGGACTTATGGAAGAAGTATGGACAAATTTAAAGTGGTTTGACCTTGGTTTTGAAGATGGAGAAGATGGAGAAGAGAAGACAAAAATGGAAGAGAATGTATAAAAGTGAAACGAAAAAATGTTGCTTACTTTATAAAAAAGCACAAATGATAAATGACTAAACTACCCTTCCTTAAAATAGGCTTATACCCTCCTTAACATTTGGATAACATATCTCCCTTTCATCATGCTGTGTACAAGAAACCACACCCTTTACGATAATTAAGAAAAGATAAGGGTACTTTATTAATAAAGTAAAGAATAAGAAAAGTCTACATTAATATTTTAATCATTTTCTAACACTTTTCCAGATGATACTTAAGTTAATTAATTTGTTTAATGCTAAATGAATTCTTATTTGTTATATGAATATGTTTACATCATTATATGTGTGTGCAACAATTTTCTAACAAATCTTGTTTGGTAAAAAGTCAAACTTTGAAAAACGAACTTTAGTCACATTTTTCATTTTTCATCGAATTATTTATTTTTAAACAAAATTCCAAAACAAGTTTATTATCTTTATTTGTTAATTAAAAGAGAGTTATTGGATCATTAAAAGTCATCGATTGAATATTTAAAATTTACTAAATATTCATAAATCAAAGCGGATCATTCATAAGTCGTCCATTTATCATTAGGAACATTGAAGTACTTGTGTATGTCTTTGATTACCTGAATTAGATTATCTAATTAATTACTTTGCTTTATTCATTCCTCACTATAGCGTAAGTTGGGTTGAACCTGACTACTTCATGTATTACACTTTTTCTTGGTCAAGTCAAAATAGTATACGATAAATTTATTGGATGTATGTTTACCTTATTCACGTTCTAAGCTAGGGTCGTCATTACTGTTACAACTCTGTAGGCAGCTGTAGCATTTGAAACTGTACGGGATATCAATGTTGCATTTAGAATCATTAGAGGCACTGTAGATAGTACACTTGATGATCCTTTGTCTGATCGGTACAGAAGATTGCGTTGTTCAACCACTCTTTTACATAAAGAATTTGAAGACTATAGAATGATATTAAAATGCCCATCAAAGTTGGAGAAGTGGTAAGTAATCATTATCAAACGTTTCACCTTTACATTATTTGCCGACCTTTTAAAGTAAGCATCGTATTTCTTGATTCAGTGAACAACTTAATGCATAAAAGGTCTTTGCAGCATATCTTATGCTGCAAAAATTTCAACTGTATTAAGAATTTGGCAGCTAAAATTGAACTATTTATTTGATGACATACAGAGCTACGCAGTGCAATTGAGAATGTATATTTAGCTGAGACCAAGGAAGGACCTTTGTACGATGATATGAAGGCGCTGCATGGCTCCAATCATCGTTTGTATATTCTATTCTTATTTGTATGATAAGAAGGACTAAGGACGGACCTTCGTACGATGTTCATCATCAAATCCATAATCTCGTCTTGCCTTAGCCAATAGTCATGCCTCAGCCTATCTTCTTCTCAACCTCATCATTTCACCCTTCCTTTGGTTCTACGTAGCCGGGGAGGATGCAAAAATACGAAATTAGTGATTGAAGGCTTGGGGAGTGAATTTGGGAATTTTTTTTACGTATGCTGAAATGAGGAAGAAGTGGCTCGGCTGGAACCTGAAGTTCGCGATTTTCCGACAGCTTCCGACGGCTGCCGACGGCCCGTCGGAAGCCGTCGCCCCCCTCGCGCTATTTAATCCTTTTCTAGTAGTGATTGTTTACTCTATTCAAGTTCTAAGCTAGGGTCATCATTACCGTTACAACTCTGTAGGCAGTTGTTTCATTTGAAACTGTACGGGATATCAATGTTGCATTTAGAATCATTAGAGACACTATAGATAGTACACTTGATGATCCTTTGTACGATCGATACAAAAGATTGGGTTATTCAACGACTCTTTTAGATAAAGAATCTAAAGAGTATAAAACAATATTAAAATACCTAGAGAATGCTTATGAACCCATCAAAGTTGGAGAAGTGGTAAGTATCGTTATCAAACGTTTCACCTTTACATTATTTGCCAACCTTTTAAAGTAAGCATCGTATTTCTTGATTCAGTGTACAACCTAATGCATAAAAGATCTTTGCAGCATATCTTATGCTGCAAAAATTTCAACTGTATTAAGAATTTGGCAGCTAAAATTGAACTATTTATTTAATGACATACAGAGCTACGCAGTGCAGTTGAGAATGTATATTTAGTTGAGACCAAGGAAGGACCTTTGTACGATGATATATGAAGGCGCTGCATGGCTCCAATCATCATTTCTATATTCTATTCTTATTTGTATGATAAGAAGGACCAAGGAAGGACCTTCGTACATCATTCGATGATCATCATCAAATCCATAATCTCGTCTTGCCTCAGCCAATAGTCACGCCTCAGCCCATCTTCTTCTCAACCTCATCATTTCACCCTTCCTTTGGTTCTACGTAGCCGGGGAGGATGCAAAAATACGAAATTAGTGATTGGAGGCTTGGGGAGTGAATTTGGGAATTTTTTTACGTATGCTGAAATGAGGAAGAAGAGGCTCGGCTGGAGCCTGAAGTTCGCGATTTTCCGATGGCTTCCGACGGCCGCCGACGGCCCATCGGAAGTCGTCGCCCCCCCCCCCCCCCCCCCCCCCCCGCGCTATTTAATCCTTTTCTAGTAGTGATTGTTTACTCTATTCAAGTTCTAAGCTTGGGTCATCATTACCGTTACAACTCTGTAGGCAGCTGTTTCATTTGAAACTGTACGGGATATCAATGTTGCATTTAGAATCATTGGAGACACTACAGATAGTACATTTGATGATCCTTTGTCCGATCGATACAAAAGATTGGGTTGTTCAATGACTCTTTTAGATAAAGAATCTAAAGACTACAAAACGATATTAAAATACCTAGAGAATGCTTATGAACCCATCAAAGTTGGAGAAGTGGTAAGTATCGTTATCAAACGTTTCACCTTTACATTATTTGCCGACCTTTTAAAGTAAGCATCGTATTTCTTGATTCAGTGAACAATCTAATGCATAAAAGATCTTTGCAGCATATCTTATGCTGCAAAAATTTCAACTGTATTAAGAATTTGGCAGCTAAAATTGAACTATTTATTTGATGACATACAGAGCTACGCAGTGCAGTTGAGAATGTATATTTAGCTGAGACCAAGGAAGGACCTTTGTACGATGATATATGAAGGCGCTGCATGGCTCCAATCATCATTTGTATAAGGAATTTAATCAAAATTGGAATTCAAATCAAGTTTTGAAATAAACGATATATTGAAACGAACTAACTTATCAAAGTAAATTGTGGCTTTGAAATACTGTGTTGTTTTTAATAGATTTGTTTCCCAAAACAAATGCGATATTTTGATATGAAACATGAAATTGTTTTCGAAACGTAATAAAACCAAGCGGTGTAATAAATACGTAGTTATTAAAGAGACCGGGATCGGATATGGGCATACTCTCTGTCGATACCGAAACCACTTTAATAACTAATATACGCGAAGTGTTGATCCAGAATGAAGTGGATGGTTTTGGTGAACGTGTTGACTGAAGAAAGAGAACGATTTTGGATGACCCCTGACATGACTAAAACAGGAGCCGCGCCGGGCCATTGAGGTTCGCCATCTCTAGCGGACACACTTCTTTGATACCTTATCTATTACTTATGTGATTCGATTTGGGTGCACCCCGCGATTATGGGAGTGTTGTTTCGCGGTGTTGGGGTAGTAGCTGCTATGCCCAACATCAGTCCGGATCACGCAACTACTAGTATCCTAGTTGGTATTGCCTCATGTACCTTGTCATACTGATTATCCTATTCGCGACCACTACGATTTTGGTTTGTACCTTTAGTATATGGATTGCCCTCTGGTGACTTCCGGTTTTGGGGAAACTACGGTCTTGTATATGCTCTTGGGAATAAAAATGTGTTAAGGGTGGAATGGGCCACGACTTAACGCTATTTTGATATCTTACCTTACTGATTAGACCCTAATGTATATAGCGTACATACTATGTAGTAGATAGTTTAACGGATCCTTGGGAGATGGAAAAACCCGTAACATCTCTTAAGTTATTGCATTCATATTTATCCATTTCGATTTAACTGACATAAGATATTTTAGTCCTGACTCGAGTGTTTTGGTTTTTCATTACGCTCGGGTCAGCCTGAGCATTTCAGTTTAGGTTGGAGATTATTCTGGAGGACGAAGACGAAGATTTGGTATATTTACTATTACTGTATCCATGCATTGTACTATGTTCCGCTGCATTGTTGTATTACTCTGAATGTATGTAACTCTGATTATTGTTGTATAATAATATTTCAATGTTTTATTTAACAGCTTCATGAACTGTTATTTTATTATTATACTTTATCCTTCCGCTGCAAGATTCTGAGTTTGTTTCTATTCTTTCCTTTCTTTTCTTATTTAACCCCAATAACCATCCGCCTTTTTTAATGGTTTAGAACCGGCATGTGTGTTTGATTTGTCGATCTAAACTGTCCAAAAGGTGGGTCGTTATAGTTGGTTGTTAACTACACCTTGATCCATATTTCAACCCATATTTTCAATTAGTAGCCCCCCAAAATATAAAAAAAATTGTAAACCCCCAAACTTGCTTAGTAGCCCCCCGTTTGTTCCAAAATTACCCCTAAACTTATCTGTACTATTTTTTTTTGAGTTTCTGTGTTCACCACGCACTGACAAGACGTGGTTAGATACCTAACCACGTAGAGACTATGCGTGGTTTATCATATAACCACGTAGTGGCACTATGTGGTTTATCATATAACCACGTAGTGGCACTACGTGGTTTATCATATAACCACGTAGTGGCACTACGTGGTTATATTACCAACCACATTTGTTCGCTCCGTACTGGAACAACATTCATGTTTTAACCCAGCGTGGTACTTCCAAAACAGTAAAAAAATTACGTAAAAGTTGGAAAGTAGGGTTTTGGGGTTTCGATGTTTTAGAACAGTGAAAAATTACGTAAAAGTTGGAAGAATTAAAAAAAAAGTTCTTAAGGGTATTTTTGTCTTCAGAAATTTATTTTTTTAAGGGGGGCTACTAAGTAAAATTATGGGTTGAAATAGAATTTGCCTTGTATGATAAGAAGGACCAAGGAAGGACCTTCGTACGTCATTCGATGATCATCATCAAATCCATAATCTCGTCACGCCTCAGCCAATAGTCACGCCTCAGCCCATCTTCTTCTCAACCTCATCATTTCACCCTTCCTTTGGTTCTACATGCAGTTTTAGCTCTAAACGATTGAATCAACGTCGAAAATTGTGTTCGTTGTCTTGGATTACAAATGGGTTTCATAGGAAATGATTATTTTGGTAACACTTTGTTAAATATGTACCAAAAGTATGATCAAATGAGCATTGCACGTAACCTGTTCAATGAAAAGATTCAAGTTGGGAATTTCGTTGAATGCTTTAAAGCTTTTTTTTAATGAAATAGGTCGTGACGGTGTTCTCCCTAGTGAAGTAACCATTACTACAATTTGGAGAGCTTGTGGAATTGATGAAGTTGTGTGCATACTATGTATTGACCTAAAGAATCACTTTCCCTAGCGAAGTTGATGAACCGGTAAATGTCACATTCTATTACAGCTATGTATAACATTTGCCAAACGTGGATAAATATTAGCAAACAAACTAGGATCTTCACATCGTTGAGTAATTTCTCAAGTTAGTTGGGTATCACAGTTCTTATTACATAAGAATGATCGCTAAATATGCACACAATTGCATTTGCAGCCTTATACGGTCACAGAGGATATAGTGTTTGTACTACAGCAAAAGGAACACCCCAAATACAAATGGATAGGAGATGATCTGTTTTATGAACATACACTGTCTCTTGTCGAGGCTTTTTGTGGCTTCCAGATTGTTTTGACCCATTTGGATAATAGGCAACTCATTAAATCTAATCCTAGAGAGCTCATTAAGTCAGATAAGTTGTCCTGTGCACTCTAATCACTATAAACAAAAAGTCGGATGTTTATGTAAAAACCTCGCTCGACCTAAACGAGTTTCGTGTAACAACCTAGTTCGGACCGAGCGAGGTTTATGAAAAAACCTAGTTCGGGACGAGTAAGGTTTGTGTAACAATTTAGTTCGGACCGAGCATGGTTCGTGAATAAACAACGTAAAAGCTGAACGTGGTTCAAAAATGTGAGGATATTTTTAAAATCAATTGGAGAACGAAAGGAAAAAAGTGGGGTGTGATGATTATTTGTAACCCAGTGGGATGCGAAAGAAGAAAATAGAGATGAAAATAGAACTAGCCTAAACCAAATTGATGTTTAGTCACTAGGGTGTGATTAGTAATGTTTGTTAGTAATGTTGGGAAAATGTTGGTGGTGTTGCAGATCAGTTTCAGGTAAGATGGCAAAAGTTTATTCTCAAGTAGTCAAGCTTCATTTACCTATATCAAATATAATTATTTCTAGCAATAGTAGTTAGCTTGTTACTCTAGAACTCGAGGCTTTATTCATTTATTTTTTGTCCCATCAATCATGTCATCGTATTAAACGTAAACCATAAATATTATCATGCGTTATCTTGGAATGGCACTACATCGGTTGTAGGTAAATATTTAATGCTGCAAAGTTGATCTAGTTGATCTTTTTTACCATTATTATTTCCTCGATTTAAATTGTGTTAAACCACGTTAATATCACGATATTTCATATGATTTTAAAACCAATCTATATACTTAGGAGGCACTAAACCTATCACTATAATAATACGCTGGTTTGTTTACGAAATAATTTGAAACGTATGAGGAAATCAGGATCATGACATATTGAATACTGTCGTCCAATTTTCTTACATGTTTAATGATGATGCATTAAAGAAGATGAAAGATCAGTTTGCGAACTGTGCAGAAATTCTAGAAGCAAGCAATGATAAGCAGCATCAACTAATTCTTTATGGGATTAACACAAGTTTGAGAACTACCAATTACAGATTTCAGAAAATAGCTTTCAACAAAAAATGGCGGATATCACTATCCTCAAAGACAATCCAATCTTCAGCCTTGATCAGATTGGGGGGTCTTCTCCTTCTTCCTCTTCCATTTCTCCTCCTCCACCGGATCCAATTCTGCATTCACAATCAATTTCTTCTAAAATCATTCCTGAATTTGATGAAGAGGGATTTCAAATCGTTCAGTCCAGAAAAAGCCGAAATGAGAATCTAAAACATCGATCTGGAATTGGTTCAAACCAGCTGAGCCTGAATAAGGAAAATTCAAAACATTCAAATCAAAACAGAAATTCTAACCGAGATCTTTTCAATTCAAGATTCACTGTGAATTCAAGAAACCTAGCAAATCATGTTGAAAACCCTTCTTAGACTAGTTTGAAATCAAATTTGCAAAATGGAATTTCAAGAAACAGTCAGATATCAAATAAAACTGTTCCTCAATTTAATACTAACCTGAATAAAGCCTCTTCATGGGCTGATCTGATAAAGAATGGAGGATCAAACTCTGAAGCTGATCTAAAAATATGTTGCTCCTCTCTCAATCAATGATAAAAAGATTGTAGTTGTGAATGCAGAGGCCAGCAGAAGGGCGGAAAGCAAGTGGTGTCATTCAGTTATTGCCTACGTTTTTGGCAGCAGACCCGCTTATCATCATTTCAAGGCTGTTATAGCAAAATCATGTACTCCCACTGGTAATTTCAACATTATTACTCGTAACAATGGGTTTTTCATAATTAGACTTGAAAATGCAACTGATTGTGATAAAGCTATTATTGGAGGTCCTCATTTTATAAATGGAAAACTCATTATTATGAAAAAATGGAATAATAAAGTCAATCTAGATAGAGATTTGCTCTCTTCAATGCTAGTTTGGATTAGACTCCCAGAATCGAATCTTAGATTATGGGATAAAGAAATTTTGAGTGCTATTGCTAGCATTGTGGGTAACCCTATTAAATTAGATGAACATACTGCCAAGTAATCAAGGCTTTCTTTTGCTAGAATATTAGTGGAAATTCAAGTAAATACTGATTTGCCAAATGAAGCGTCTATTTCATTGCACGATGGGGAAAATTTAATACAAAGCATAGAATATGAATGGATCCCCCCTAGGTGCAAATCATGTTGTTGTTTTGGTCATACCATTGACAACTGTGTTACCAAAATGGTCTGGAAAGAGAAACAGAAAATTCAAGAAAATGATGTGGTTAGCAGTTTCACAAAAGAAAAGGGAAATGCATTGATAGCCAGAACATTGGAAGCAAACAATGGATCCATCTGTCTACCCTTGAATGAAAATAATAACAGTATCAATAAAACTATTACTGTTCAAGAAACAACATAAGAAATGGATATCCAAGAAGGAAATAAGACACAGTGTTTTGAAGTGGAAAATATTGAAACCGTAAAGGGCATTTCAGAAAATACTTTTGAAGCAAATGTAAACAACAAAAGTGATGCAATCCAAATCAGAAAATGTAATCCAGAATTAGCAAACATGATCATAGAAGATGGTTCATACATTTCTGCTATTCTCAGCAAAGAACCATCTAAAAACCCCAATATTAGTCATGTTGCAAATCACCTTTCCTCTACTACCACAAATCCAAGTTCAGAAACCAGTATACAAAAGGTTATCAATTTAATGGCAAACTCCTCTTCAACATCAAGGAAGACCAAAAAAGTCAAAAAGGAAAAAAGAAGAGACAAAATGAAAAGCATCAATGACATTATCACTGAAGACAGCATAGAAGATACTGAAGACCGTGACTTCAAAAGAAATTACATCTCAAAAAATTCAAAACGGGAAGAACAGCTCAAAGCAATTAGCAAAACTACATATAAGAAAAAGGGAAAGAGGTTGGAGACTCTGGTGGAAGAGAACAGCCACAGTGCATATATGTTCTTCCTTTGTATCCTTTGAGTATCCTTTTTAATAATACTATTATTATTACGTCGATAATCACTTGGAATGTTAGAGGTCTAAACTCTCTAGAAAGGAAATTAGATTTGTATAATCTCCTTTTGACTTTAAAACCAAGTATAGTCGGTTTGCTTGAACACAAATTAGACAATTCTAAAATTGCTGATTTACAGATTAAAAATCTTCATAATTGGAAAACCTTTAATAATAATCAAATGGGGGGTAATGGAAGAATATTGGTTCTTTGGGATCCTAACATTTAGGACATCTTTCAATATTTTATAAATTTTCAGTTTATCCACTGTAAATGTGCAAACAAAGGTGGTTTTCAATTAGAAATTACATTTGTTTATGCTTCCAACAGTGAAACTGAAAGATTATCTCTTTGGAATAGCCTTGAATAAATTAATTCCAATATGAGATTACCTTGGATTGTTATTGGTGATTTTAATACTGTCATGCATGGATTTGAGAAAAGGGGTGGGAATCCTATCCGTTTTAAAAAACTAGAAATGCTTGATAACTTTCTCCTTAGAACTGGTTTATTTGAACCAACTATTGTTGGAAATGTTTTTACTTGGAAATCTGGAAATTCAGAAATAGCCACTGTAAATTAGATAGAATTCTCATTAATAATATTTTTACAAACTATTTTAAAGATTTTAAATGCTCTACCCTTCCCTAGGCTACCAGTGATCACACACCAATACAAATTGTACTAAATCAAAATAATAATATTAAAAATAACATTCCATTCAGATTTGTTAATGGCTGGGTTTATGAAGATGGCTACAAAGACTTAGTCAAAAATTGCTTAACCACAAAAGTATTGGGCACTACCCAATTCAAACTCAATGAACTTCTTCATATTACCAAAGGAGAACTGAAAATCTGGAATAAAAACAGAATTAATAATGAAATCAAAACCATTAGGGATGATTGTGAGCATAGACAGAATGAGTTGGACAAGGATTGCTCAGACATTAATAAGGTCAACAATTTTTTTCTAGCCCAAAATAATCTAGTCAAGTCCCTTCATGTGCAGTCTATAAATTTAAGGTAGAAAGAAAAAATAGACTAGCTATTGCATGGTGACGGAGCTAGTAAATTTTTTTATGCTAAAATGTCCAGTAGGAAACATAGGAATGATATTGGGAAAATAATTGATATCAAGGGCAATGTAATCAATGACCTGGCTTGTATTAGGAAGGAAGCCATCAATTATTTTACTAATCTTTATAACACCAATCTATATTCTAATTCCTTCCCTATCATTGAACCTAAATTTAAAGTTAATGAAAACAACAATGATATTCTCTTAGCTCCTATCAGACTTGAGGAGATTAAAAATATAATTTTTAATTCCAATAATGATAAAAGTCCTGGTCCTGATGGCTTTGGTGCCAGATTTTATAAAACCCACTGGGAAGAAATCAAATCTTTACTATTTGATTCTATCACTGAATTATTTAGGACTGGTAAAATATTAAAAAATATGAACCATACTTTTATTACATTAGTCCCAAAGGTCCAAATTCCTAACTGTTTAGAAGACTATAGGCCTATTGCCTGTTGTAATTTCATATACAAAATTATTTCAAATATTCTTTGTAATAGGATAAAAATATTTTTGAAATACCTTATTTCTAAAAACCAGAGCGCTTTCATACCTGGTAGATTAATTATTGAAAACACTTTGCTAGCTCATGAATTAATAAGAAACCTTAATAATAATAATAATAATAATCTCATGTGTGTCATAATAAAAATCTCATGTGTGTCGAACTAAAGTGCATTGTCTTCAGCGAGTACAGTATAGCAGTTGCATCTGTGTATCAGGGGGTCTTCGATGTTTCAAACTCGTCCAATGAAGTTTTGGTATGTTGTTATTATTCAGTTACTTATATAATGTTATTTTTTTCCAAATGATTAGTGTTATGCCATGCCATTTTGTGCTTACCAAATCCCCACCATCACACACTCACAACGAATATCATGTTGTTGGTCTCTTAACATGAATTTGTACTATACTGTTTTTCTGCATCTTTGCGTTGAACCCAATATAATTGGTGGCTATTTTTGTGTTATAATTGTTCAAAAAGAAAGCGTGGGGTACAACCTTTTGCTATGTAACTGGGTAAAAGTACACTATTGAGTTGTTATAGGGGTAAAAAAAGCATACACTTGTATCTACATATTAAAGACCAGTCATTTATCTTTATGTAGCAAAAATAACAATGTATTGGATACCGCTATAATTTAACACAAATACATTACATAATTTTAGACATTTTAATACTTGATAGGTAATAAATGTCATATGGTTTTTGGTACTATTTTACTGCTCAACGCGCCTTCAAATTTTGTATGCATAAGTTGCTTCACAACTCAAGGCATACTTGTTTTATTATAAATCTATACCTGGTAAACTTTATATCGTGTTAATCTTGAAAATTGTGTCTTCTACCCTCTCTTGAAGTTATATTTGCAATAGATGTTCCTCAAAAGCGGGACAAAATGTATCACTCTCTTTTCATCATATTAACCGTCAAATATGTGATGTATTCTTCTAAATTAGGGAATTACAATTTGGGTTATTATTATGATTGAAAAATCATCTTCGGTTACATAGCCTCCTTTCCATCATTGTTCATGTACTCATATCATCTTCTTTTATGACATCATCCCCGTGCTACATCCTTTCTATTCCTTCTCCCTTATCTCCATCACTTTATTCTGAATAAAATGTTAAATGCTTCAAAAGGTGATCCTAGCCATTTCATAAATGAATATGAACAAACTGATGTATTGTATATAACTGGATGCATCTGGACAGATTCACCTGAACCAGGTTTCTAGGATTACCTGAAAAAGAGAAACAAAAATGATTTATTATAACTCCTTAGATTATTAAGAATTCTTTTGTCACAGACCAGTTGATAGTACTTCTGTAAATCGCAGGTTTTGAAAATTTAGATTCTGCATGCATTGACAGGAGGAAGACTAGAGAAGCATGGACTGCGGTTAGTTTGTCATTTTTAGTTTTGGGTTTTCGTCCATACAAAAATGCACACGATGCATACATATTATTGAAAACAACCAATTTAGAAAACGAAGTTAACAATAAAATAGAGAACAACTTTTTTTAATTTTCCATGTTGGGAAATAACGGAAGCATGAGAAACATTCCATCCTTCCGTCGTTCCTCCATCCCCTCCGTTCTTGGTTTCATAGGAATATATGTCAAATTTTAGACTAATTTAGCATTCTTTGGTTTCAAATATTTTTCTGACATCAAACTGAATATGAATGGAAAACCATACATAAACTAATCATCTATGTTTGGTAACTGATACTATCAAGTAGGGTTAAACAGTTTCGACAGTCAAATATACTAGAGCCTTTAAAGATTTACTATTGTTGGTACTTTAATATACAGGTAAATATTATATATGTCAGTGTCACATCAACTTCAGTTTGGTTTTAAGTTAGTTGGTCTTCATTTCATTTTAAACAATGGGGTTTGTTATTTTGGTGAGAATAATTTATCATGTGCTAGCTAGTAATTGCGTAGAATGGAACGCAAGGTCTTATATATTAACCAAATTGCCAAACCATGTTTATTTCTTGTTTTCCCAGGTTCAAGTTGACATTAGAAACATGGAATGTAGCATATGGTTTTGAGCTGAAGCCTAAAAATTTGGGTTTTCAAGATTCCATGAAGTTTTTAAGGTTTTCACTATACTATTTCTTAATGGTTGTACTAATTAAAGATCTGAATTAAGACTATACCACTTAATGATTGTACTAAAGATCTGAATTATGCTGCTAAAATGAATGTATGAACCATTATTTGTATAGATTATTAACACTATAATTGATATATGTTTATTTTGGTATTATGTTATTCAGTTTGTATTTGCCATCAAATTTAATTTTGAATGATTGTAATATCGCATGCAATAATTGTTTGTTATAATCAATAATATATATATATATATATATATATTGTCTATTTGAGTATTGTAAGAATGATTTCTGAGAATGGCTTTTTTGCATCAGGTATAAATAGCTGATCCAATAGAGGGATTAGTTTGCACCGGTTGTTATAAAAAACCGATGCAACAAAGAAGCCTTTTAAACCTAAAGACTCTTATGTTGAATCGGTTTCCAACAACAACCGATGCAAAAAGGACCGTTTTGCATCGGTTTTAGAACTGATGCAAAACTGTTAAGCCTGTTGCATCGGTTGCATATGCATCGGATGTTGAACTGATGCAAATGGGGGGTAAACAACCGATGCAAATGACATGTTTTGTAGTAGTGATAAATAGACATTTCATTATTTATATGATGAAACAAATGGGTTTTTGCAATAAATTTTGTGATCTTATCTCTAAATGTATTAATAATGTTTCCTATTCTATTTTGATTCAAGGTTCTCCTAATGGGTTTATAGAAAGCAATAGGGGAATTAGACAAGGAGACCCACTCTCTCCTTATTTATTTACTATTGCAATGGAGTATTTCACAATTCTTATGGAAATTGAGCTTTTAAGAGGAAATATCAAACCAACAAATAGAATTAAGCCTTATATTACACATTTATTATATGTTGATGATTTACTTATCTTTTTGAATGCAGACATGTAAAGTGCGAAATCCATTGCAAACATATTTGACAAATTAGAAGATCATGCTGGGTTAAAAGTCAATGATTTCAAAAGCAAAATTTATTTTAGTAAAGGCTGCTCTAATAGAATGGACATTTTAAATATCTTAAAATTCAAGGAAGGTAATCTGCCTGTTAAGTATCTGGGGCTTCCTCTTGGTGTTAATCAAATCAATGAAAGAGACTGCACGAGATTATTGGATATCATTCAAAATAAATTTGAAGGGTGGGCTAGCAAATTTCTGTCTTTAGCTGGAAGAATTGAACTAACTAAAACTGTCATCATCGCAATCATCATGTATTGGATTCAAGCTCACAATATCCCAGCAAAAGCAATCCACAAAATTGAAAAAACTTGTGCAAATTTCATCTGGAAAGGAAAACAACACAAAATTGCTTGGGAAAAAATTTGTTTATCAAGGGGGTTTGGGACTGAGAGATATTAATGAGCTAAGAGAAGTATGTAAACTCAAATTATTCTGGAAATTTGTAAATGGCAATTCATTAAGGGGAAAGTGGATGAAAGCAAGATATCTTAAAAATAAGAATTTTTGGACCACTAGAATTGAGAATCATCACTCTTTTGTTTGGAAAAATATTCTCAACAGTAGAGACACAGGCATCAAACTTTTGGAAAGAAAATTTAAAAATGGAAACCAGACCAGTCTATGGTTTGACCCTTGGATTCATGGAAAAACATTAGTTAGTCTTGTGGGATGGAACAACTTATATTTGTTTGGCGAAATAGATGGAAAAGTAAGTAGCATTATTCAAAATAGCAGGTGGAATACATCGTTGCATTCAGCTACTTCTATTTTCAATACTACCATAAATCAAATAACAATTGATTCTAATCTTCCAAAAGATAAATGGGAATGGAAAACTTCTACAAAAGGCTCTTTCTCCTTCAAAAAAACTTTGGCATTTATAAAAGGATATGAAACTGAAGTGGATTGGCACTCTGTTATCTGGAATAAATCAAATTGTCCAAAAATGTCCCATTGTGCTTATTTTGCAATTATTAATAGACTTCCCACCAGAGATAGATGTTTAAAGTGGAATAAAAATGGGGATAGAATATGCCTGTTATGCTGAGAGGAAAAGGAGTGTATCAATCACTTATTTTTTGACTGTTCTTACACAAAACATATATGGTTTATTGCCAAAACAAAGCTCAAAATTAGTCAAAATCATGCAGTTCAAAACATCAGAGAAAGCATCAACTATATTCAACAAAACTTCAAAGGAAAAAGCAAAGAATTCAAAAAAGCTAGTATTATGCTTACTGCAACAATATTTCACATTTGGAAAGAAAGAAATCATAGACTTCATTCTCAATTAGAAACAAAAAGCATACAACTTTGGAAGAAAATTGAATTGGATTGCCAAATCCTTCTCAGTAAAAATAGAAATCAAAGCTACTTTTCAGAGAATCCAAATCATATAAACTGGCACATGGATAAATATGAAGAGAGTTTAGAATCTTTCTTACAGAGTGGGAATGATTATCCAAATGTGAGGCATCTCCATCACAATTGCAGTCATTGGATGGAAAGGCCTTTGAATAATGTTTATTCCACTCCCAAATCTGTTAATACTGGTGGCGGCCGCTTCTACCATCACAATAGGAATGGCTCCTGCAATAATAAGGGAAGAATGTTTAAAAATAATTTATCATTTTCTAACAATAAGCACTATTTGAGCTCTAACAATTGTTATCCTATACCTGATAGGGGCGGAAGCTACCGCGCATACAGTGTTCACGATCAAATGGGCAGTTATCTGAGCATGGATAAAAATTGGCAACCAATAGTTAATATCAAATATGATGTCTGTGCTCCACATTCAGGAGATAATAACGCGAATATCAACAAACTCTTATCTAAAGAGGGAAACAGAGATCGATCAAGCAACTGCTCAAACAGTTTCCTCTAGAACAATAAAATTGCAGCTGATAACTGCAAGGGAAGTGTCAAGGCTCATTTTAATAACAAAAACTATAATTTCAATATTTCAACAAATTCTAAGAATACTTTATTTTTACCTGACAGTTCTGGAGGATACTGCATGGATTGTAGTCTTCGTGAGCATGATAATAAGCTTCACTGGGCTGTAAATGATCAAAGATTAGGCTGCAACCACTACAGAAGTATTATCAACAAGCAAATCTTTCACTTATCTAATTGGGAGAGAGGGGAAAGTAGCTGGATGTCTGTGCCTGTCAATACGAAGAATAACAGCAGCAAGAATGAATCTTTCACCATTAAAGCTCTCGAAGACATTTGCAAAACTTCAAATTGTGTCAAGCATATCACTGATCCAAGGCATAATAAGGCTTTGAGTAGTAACTCATACTCGAAAGTTGAAGCTAAAATGAAAACCACTCAAAAAAGAGATTTTCACTCCAATCCAGAGCTTCGTGGGATACAAAGACATGAGACAAGTACTGGAAGCCTCCTTAAGCTTTTAAACAGGCTTAAGCGAGATTTTACTAAGTTTTTTCGCCTGAGTTTTTATGGCGTTCCGCCATTTTTTAGGTTTTAGGGTTAAGAGGATGGAGGCGCCGAATAGCCTTAAGTGATGAGGGTTATGTTTTGTTGTTGTGTGGTTTCGGGTATGGTAGGGTTATACCTGATTATACTATGTTTATTTCTCTTTGGGCTTGGCCCATTTATCTATTTCAAAAAAAAACTAATTCTTTATGGTACACGGCCCCAATCATCATATATATTAAAAAAAATTGTTAGTAGTGCAAACCATTACAAGAAAATCTACCTTCAGTTGCATTTATTGACATCGTTTGTAGTGTGAATGCAATAAATACTATTTTAAACATTTTTTTTACTCGTTCTTTTTTAATCCAATGCTGCCAAATTTTTGCTGCCTTGCTGCCCAATAGTAAAAACCTCATCGCGCTTTTTCCATCTCCTTCTTCTCCATTGTTACGTTTCTATCCTCATTCAAAAAAATTTCTCTCATCGATCCACTGTGCTTATCTCCATCTCCGCTACTTATGTCGATCAAATCTCCATCCCCACTACTTATCTCGATCAAATCTGCTCTGCTCCACTTCATCGATCCACTCTTTCTTCAATCTGCTCGCGTTTTCTTTCTGGAGATTTGCTAATAAGCCCTAAATCGACTAATCAAGGTAATTGAAAAACCCTAATTTGGCTGAGATATTTTAATTTATGTACTATGTTTGCTGTTACTACAAAACCCTATCCGTTGGTCTGATTTCATTTTATTTGTAATGTTCTCGTTGTAATTGAAATAAGATGTTCTATAAATTGACTGCTTTAAATTGTTTAAAATCTATAATTTCATCTTGTGAAACCTTAATGCAGTGAAGTAGTGAAACAAAAGTTGATTCATTGTCTGGTCATCAAACAATGACATTTTAGTATCTTACCTTTAATTTAATAAAGCAGATATTTTGACATATCTTTTTTTAGTTAACTCTATGAGCATTATGTGAAGAATTGATAATTATATTGAATTATTGACTGATGTTTGGCAAAGTGGGACTAAGATGACAATTTTACCTTATTACTTGTTGCAGAAGTACTGAATTGCCCTTGTTGAAAGCAGTACGATGTTGGTATCAATATTACGTCTGCAGTTGCAAAATTGTAAACTTGTAAGTTCAGCTTATGTCTGATTTTTGTTTTCCTATTAAAGAAATATATTTTTCTGGTATAGTGTAACGACCTGGAATTTTCGATCCCGAAAATTCCAGATAATTAGGAAAAGAAGAAAAGAGATAGGAGAAGAAGAAACAGAAACACAACATAGATTCTCACATTCGCAGCGGATCAAATATAATATCAAATAATAACAGT
Organism: Allium fistulosum; assembly: GCA_030737815.1. Classification (NCBI taxonomy): domain Eukaryota; kingdom Viridiplantae; phylum Streptophyta; class Magnoliopsida; order Asparagales; family Amaryllidaceae; genus Allium; species Allium fistulosum. Next base: position 167,257,957 of record CM060904.1, on the reverse strand, counting down.
TTACAAAAGGATACTGTATCAGTTAATTTACATTTTTATACATTAGAGTTACAACATTTCACAATCACTGGGCAGTTAAAATAACTTGTCCCAGATAAATAACAATATAACACAGCGGAATACACTCCATACGTTCCTGCCATCCAGCTCGTCTTCTGAGCTCCAGAACGTCCTTATTTGAAAATCTGTAATACTCGGTCTGACCCGAGCATTACAACAAAGTAACACCCGGGTCAGGCTAGAAACCAGCGTGAGTAAACCCATATAATATGAAATACCAAGTTATAAGACTAATTTGCAAACCCGGGTAACTCGTACCTTACTACGAGTTCTAACATGTTATAACCAACAATTATTTCACAAACAATCCTTTAAGTACCACTACATAATTTCAGTTGTCACGTACCGAAATTTTCGACTTTCGAAAATTCGACATCGATACTCACTTTATCGACTGCCGAGAAATCGAACGCCGAAAACTCGAATAGTGATGGTTTTAGAAAGAAGAGGTAGAAGAAAAAGAGAAGTAGAAGAAAGAGAGAAGAAGAAAAACAGAACAACATCAGAACAGAAAACAATATCAGAATCTTACACATCGCAGCGGAACAATATATAATAGATAAACACTAGTCTTTTAAAACAAAGAACTATATCAGTTTATACATACATCAATCAGAGTCAATATACAACTCAATACAACAATGGACAGTTATACAAACTTGTCCTCATACAGAATACACAGCGGAATAATACATAGTATAGATCATACGTTTCGCCATCCAGCTCGCCATTAAGCTCCATAGCACTCCAACCCAAAATGACCTGATAACTAAACTCTAGACTGCCCGTGTAGAAATTGGTGGACACTCAGAGTTTAGGAAGGGAACAATAAACTCCAGGTCAGTCATGGTGACTGGTGTGAGATCGTAAAACAGTTTATCTTTAAAACAAACAACAGGAAATTTTAAAGTCAATTTCGCAATGCTTTTGGAAAATGAAACTACCATAAGGCCTCCTGCCACACACACAATGCAAACGCAGAATTGGAGAATATTTCTCCTTATGATAGTCAAAGATGCTTACTACGCAAAATCAAATTCTTTTTGATATTATTATTAGTGCATAGTGTAGAAAACATTTCGAAAGTAGAATATAAATCTTAGCCAGCATAGGTACCATTATAGTATGCTTACTATAGCTACCATATTAAATGGCAGGTTCTACAACTAAAACCGTACAAGTCACGTATTGTTTTTTTTTATTTCCAACAAATGGTCAGGCTAAGGAACTTCCTATGCCACGATGGGTACGTCCCTGGAATAGACGACCCGAGAACCTAACCGGATCTCTGCCAACACAAGGCCGGGTTACCTCTGCAAAAATAGGTAACTACTGACACGCGTATGCCATCCCCCGATCGTAACCGATCTTCCCGAGGATCCCCGATTCGCAACAACCACAAAGTAATAAATTTGCAGCAACCACAGAGGTTAAGTATCTGGGCTCCATACCATGATACCACATTTATCCAGAAGGAATGACATACACTAAGGGGCACTACTCCCTAGAACCTTGCTGCATCCTTCCTGTTTTGACCATTTCCGGGGTGTGAGGCTCGACGAAGTCTCGTCCACAAAGCTACGCTTTCTACAAAGCCATGCTTCGGGTCAAACAAATGATCAACCTATGATCACAAAGATATAAAATCAAACAAATGATCATATCGCAAATGATCAAACACTGATCATTTCACAGCAACACTCAGTATGCCACGTTACCAAATTGGGAGTATATCGCTGATAAATTTCAACTACATAACCTCTGAGCTCGTACGTCTCAGAGAAGGGTGTTAAGCTAAGAGAATAAATTCTCCGCCACCAACAGATATGTATTTGAAAGAAATCAGCTTTATATCTCAATCTGTAACGTCAGACATACAATCCATACAAGTCTGTTCCGGGATCGAACAGAACCGAAGGCACTTCTCACGAAGCCCTTGCATTTCCGGATAATCTTCTAATCACGTCCGGACTTCCCGTCACTAAGGGTGATAAAACCTCTAAATCGGAGATCAGCCAATGTAGAGTAACTCGACGGTAATCCTTCCGTTTACAAAAATATCCGGTCTTCAACACCGGTCTTCGAATGCAATTCATAACGACGTATCACATATTCGGAACGGGTTATACGACCCCATGGTCCTTTCCCGGCTAACCCGAATAGTGAGCGCTTATTTAAAAATAAGTGTGGCATTCAATTCATCCAATTCACAACAAATACCATTCAAGGTAATTATTGATGGTCGGTTATTTAACTATCAATACAGATGCGCGACATCATCAGATTCCAAATAATTTTCCCAAATTATTGTTATCTTCAAAAATATCTTTACTAGATATATAATTTCCACACTTCAAAAATAAATCAATATTTATTTTTAAAACGAATTCCCATTTCTTTTATAAATTCCATAGTGAATTTATATTTTCAAATATCTACAGATATACGATTTTTCAATCGAATTCAAATGATCACTTTCGATTTATCTTTACAAAGATAAATTCTTAAAAACGTTTCATTTCATTTTGGAAAAGCATTTCCCTACTTATTAATAATAAGTAATTCACAAATCTATTTATTTTCAACATTTGAAAATATTCGATATACTTAAATCAAAATTAAGTATAATTCATTCTTTAAGGAAAATATTCTTTTAACACATTTATTTGGGTCAAAACGAATGTTGCGTAAAACGTGGTTACGACGACCCAAAATCACTAGTATAGGGATTCGAATTTAAGATAGATATGTAAATCCCAATATTAGATAAAAGCATTTCCTTTCGGAAATCATTTACTATAACAACAGTGTTATAGTCTATCATTTCCTTATATTTTCGAAAACGCCTATTTCAACAATGAACGTTGAAATCTATGCTTTCGATTCCTAATACATTTTAAAACATCTTTAAAATGTTTACTTCATTTTTAATATCACTTTTTTTCAAAAATAAATCCATTTTACTTAATATATTCACTGTCCAAAATCGTGAATATACTTCACTAACCAAATTTCAATAATTTCTACACATTTTATTTCAATAATAATTCGCTATCCAAAATCGCGAATATATCTCCTTTAAGAACCTTCTATATTAAATTTATCAAATCCAATTGATTTCGAATTTATAAAACAACGTTTATAAATTCTATTTCTATTTTGTAATAACTTTGATTTATCAATCTCCTTTATTAACAATTCGATTCATAACTCAAATCTTATACCAACAATCCATATTATAAGTTAAATGCTTATAATTCATTTATTTTACAAAATCATTTCCATTTATAAGTTCACAATTTATAAATTTCTTTTATTTATAAATTCTTAAAAATTCATTTTAACGCTTATAAAAACTCGTTTTATAATACCAACATTTTAAAGTTATAAATATCAATCTTGTACATCTTTTACATACATCGTTTTTAATAATTCAAAAATTCCAATTAAAACCCTTTTATAAATTTCTTAACTCTTTATTTTCAAAAGAATTTACTTTTTGGTTAAAGTTCACAAAATCTTAACTTTTATAACTTTAAAGTTTTAACGTTTACTTATTTAAAACAAATCAATTCAACAATTTAAATAAAGCGTATATTTTCAAATAATCACTTTAAAAATTCTCTTTAAAAATCAACATCGTTATTTTTAAATTTCAAAAATGAATCCGATGATGCAACGCACCAATTCGTCAATCACGACAACCATACATCATATAGCATCATATGATAACAGAATATACATCACAATATCTGTAAATAAATAAATACTGGTGAGGAATCCAGTTGGATCCCTCCAACCTGTTTCTCTGCATCCAAAGACGTTAGCACAATACCAATTCCACTTCGAGGTGGAATATCGCGGTATATGGGTTTTATAAAAATAATCCACTTACTAACGACGCAATAGGGTCTCATCCGCTATACGAGGCGGGAAATCATCAATCCAATATATACATATGCCAATATGTATATATTGCTATATATATAGATATATCCTACTATATCTAATATCACATCCAAATAGCAATTGTCAAGGACCGCAAATCCGTACCTCTTGATTAACCACTAATCTCCATTGATTAACTCAAAATGAACGGGAATACGAACTATGATGGTTTAAGAAGAAGAAAAAGGTAGTAGAAGAAGAAAAGAACAGAAGAACAACAGAACAACCTCAGAACAGAAAACAATATCAGAATCTCACATATCGCAGCGGAACAATATATAATAAATAAACACTAGTCTTTTAAACAAAGAATTTTATTAGTTTATACATACATCAACAGAGTCAATATACAACTCAATACAACAATGGACAGTTATGTAAACTTGTCCTCATACAGAATACACAGCGGAATAAATAATATCAGATACAAATACTACGTCTCGTCCTCCAGCTTATCTCCAAAGCTCCAGAATATCCAGAATATCCTGATAACATAACTCTAGGCTGCCCGTGTGGAAATTGGTGGGCACCCAGAGTTTAGAAGGGAAACAATAAACTCCGAGTCAGTCATGGTGACTGGTGTGAGATCGTAAAACAGTTATTCTTTATAACAACAAAATAATTTTAAAGTCAATTCGAAATGCTTTTGGAAAATGAAACTACCATAAGACCTCCCGCCACACACACAATGCAAACGCAGAATTGGAGGAGATTTCTTCTTATGATAGTCAAAGATGCTTACTACGCAAAAACAAATCATTTTTGATATTATTATTAGTGCATAGTGTAGAAATCATTTCGAAAGTATAATATTAATCTTAGCCAACATACGACCAGTATCGTATGCCTACTATAGCTACCATCTAAACAGTGGTGACCACCGTACGTAAATGGCAGGTTCTACAACTAATACCGTACAAGGTGCGTATTGGGGTTTGGATTTCCAACAAATGGTCAGGCTAAGGAACTTCCTTTTCCACGATGGGTACGTCCCTGGAATAGACGACCCGAGAAATAACCTAACATTACGGTTAGATCTCTGCCAACACAAGGCCGGGTTACCTCTGCAAAAATAGGTAACTACTGACACGCGTATGCCATTCCCCGATCGTAACCGATCTTCCCGAGGATCCCCGATTCGCAACAAACCACATAGTAAAAATGCAGCAACCACATAGGTTAAGTATCTGGGCTCCATACCATGATACCACCTTTATCCAGAAGGAATGACATACACTAAGGGGCGCTACTCCCTAGAACCTTGCTGCATCCTTCCTGTTTTGACCATTTCCGGGGTGTGAGGCTCGACGAAATCTCGTCCACAAAGCTACGCTTTCTACAAAGCCATGCTTCGGGTCAAACAAATGATCAACCTATGATCACAAAGATATAAGATCAAACAAATGATCATATCGCAAATGATCAAACACTGATCATTTCACAGCAACACTCAGTATGCCACGTTACCAAATTGGGAGTATATCGCTGATAAATTTCAACTACATAACCTCTGAGCTCGTACGTCTCAGAGAAGGGTGTTAAGCTAAGAGAATAAATTCTCCGCCACCAACAGAAATGTATTTGAAAGAAATCAGCTTTATATCTCAAATTGTAACGTCAGACACACAATCCATACAAGTCTGTTCCGGGATCGAACAGAACCGAAGGCACTTCTCACGAAGCCCTTGCACATCCGGATAATTTTCTAATCACGTCCGGACTTCCCGTCACTAAGGGTGATAAAACCTCTAAATCGGAGATCAGCCGATGTAGAGTAACTCGACGGTAATCCTTCCGTTTTCAAAAATATCCGGTCTTCAACACCGGTCTTCGAATGCAATTCATAACGACGTATCACATATTCGGAATGGGTTATACGACCCCATGGTCCTTTCCCGGCTAACCCGAATAGTGAGCGCTTATTCAAAAATAAGTGTGGCATTCAAATTCATCCAATTCACAACAAATACCATTCAAGGTAATTATTGATAGTCGGTTATTTAACTATCAATAAAGATGCGCAACATCATCAGATTCCAAATAATTTTCCAAATTATTTCATCTTCAAAAATATCTTTACTAGATATAAAATTTCCACTTCAAAAATAAATCAACGTTTATTTTTAAACAACTTCCCTTTCTTTTATAAATTCCATAGTGAATTTATATTTCAAAAATATCTACTGATATACGATTTTCAAATCGTTTTCAATATTCAATTTCAATTTATCTTTAAGAAGATAAAATCTCAAAACGTTTCGTTTCATTTTGGAAAACATTCCCATACTTATTTAATAATAAGTATTTCACAAATCTATTTATTTTCAACACTTGGAAAATATTCGATATACTTAAATCAATATTAAGTATATATTTCATTCTTTAAGGAAATCATTTGAGTCAAAACGAATGTTACGTAAAACATCGTTACGACGACTCAAAATCACTAGTATAGGGATTCAGATTTTAAGATAGATATATAAATCCCAATACTACATAAAACATTTCCTTTCGGAAATCATTTACTATAACAACAATGTTATAGTCCACCATTTCCTTATATTTCTCGAAAACGTCTATTTCAACAATAAGTGTTGAAATCTATGATTTCGATATTCAATATATTTTAAAACATCGTTTAAAACAATTAACTTCATTTCAAATATCACTTTCCCAAAACCATATCTATTTTACTTAACAATATATTCACTATCCAAAATCGTGAATATACTTCACTAATTACATTTCACTATTTTCTACACGTTTTATTTCAATAATAATTCGCTATCCAAAATCGTGAATATATCTTCTTTAATAACCTTCTATATTTAATTTATCAAATTCAATTGATCTCGAATTTATAAAACAACGTTTATAAATTCTATTTCTATTTTCTAACGACTTCAATTTAATAAATCTTCTTTATTAACAATTCAATTCATAATTCAAATCTTATACCAACAATCCCTAATTATAAGTTAAATACTTATAATTCCTTTATTTTACAAAATCATTTCCATTTATAAGTTCACAATTTATAAATTTCATTTATTTATAAATTCTTAAAAATTCATTTTAACGCTTATAAAAGCTTGTTTTATAATACCAACATTTTAAAGTTATAAATATCAATCTTGTACATCTTTTACATACATCGTTTTAATAATTCAAAAATTCCAATTAAAACCATTTTATAAATTTCTTAACTATTTATTTCAAAAGAAATTACCTTTTGGTTATAATTCACAAATCTTAACTTTTATAACTTTAAAGTTTGAACGTTTATTTATTAATTCAAAAATTAAATAAAACGTCTACTTCCAAAAAATCACTTTAAAATCCTTTTAAAGTAAAAGTCGTTATTTTTAAACTTCAAAACTGAATCCGATGATGCAACAGCACCAATTAGTCAATCACAACAACAAACATCATATATCAATATGATAACAGAATATACATCAATATCTGTAAATAAATACTACTGGTGAGGAATCCAGTTGGATCCCTCCAACCTGTTTTCCTGCATCCACAGATGTTAGCACAATACCCATTCCACTTCGAGGTGGAATATCGCGGTATATAGGTTTTTATAAAAATATCCGCTTACTAACGGCGCAATAGGGTCTCATCCGCTATACGAGGCGGGAAATCAATCAATCCAATATATACATATGCCAATATGTATATATTGCTATATATATAGATATATCCTACTATATCTAATATCACAATCAATAGCAATCAACACAATCAATACTGCAATTCAAAATATATCTTTGAGTGAGAAAAATCTCACCTTGCTTTCAATTAACAGTCGTAGCGGTTTATCTCAGATAAAATTAAACAGACGTTTAATTTTACCCAAAATTTTCATTGACTCCAATCGACTCCAAATCAGTTGCACTGCGTAGAGCTTGTCGAGACGATTCCAACGCACTTTGTTTCGTATTTTTCTGATAACGTATGACAAAGATATCAATTTTTAAAGTTTACACATTTATAATTACAAAACAATTAACTTTTTTTTTTTAATCTCACTGAATCTGGGCCGTTCCTTTTTGCCCTCAGATCTGAAGCGTTACCCCCTATCTTCCCATTCACGTACATCATCAGGTTGAAGACAACCCATTGCCGTTCCATTAGGGTTACATGCCGCTCCATATACAAACGTCGATAGCCCATCTAACCACCACCATTCGAACGACCCTTCCCCGCTCGATACTCGGCTCAAGTTTCAAGGAGCTCGGCCTCCTCTCTACGTGGGAATTCGTGCACAAACGTGCAGCACTCAAACCCCATTTGCCATTAATCCGTGACGCTATTTTCGATCTTGACCGTTGTAAATGTAGAGCTCGTAATGCTCTACAATATTGCAGTTGGAAGTTTTGTGAATCGAGTTGTGGATTAAGAGATTTGGAGGGAAGAAGTTGAGAGTTTTCTGGCCATTAATTTCAGAACTGGCGGCTGCACTATAACCCTAGGGTTTGTTTGCAAAAGAAAGAAATGAAGGTGCTTTTATAGAAAATTGCCTGATTTACTATTCATCGAAATTTTCCGAACTCCAAATCGAGCGTGCCGGCTGATGTTTCTAAGGTTTACCCCGCATTCCGAACACAATGAAATAGGTTTCAGAGGCTAATTCGGCCATCTGTGCGAGTTACGGAGAAAAAACGATCAGTTTTAAATTAAACCGATTCAAACCGATTTCGATGCGTTTTGGCTTGCCCCGGACAAACGGTACATCCGATTGACACGAAATTTGAAACCTTACAATAATATCACATTATGGATCCAATGAAACTGGTTTGGTCGAAATCCGAGACATTTTGAAAAATGACTATTTTAACTCGCCGAATTAATATTAAAACGATATCGATGCGTTTCGAGCTGCCAGGGTCAAACGACAACTCCGATTGCTATGAAAATTGAAATCCGATAATAATAAACTATTACGGATCCAACGGAACTAGTTTCGTTCAATTCTGAGACTGTACAAAAATTGGCTATTTTTACAGTCGATAATTAAATATTAAAATATTCAATTTTCACAGATTAACTCCAAATTCAATTTTAAAAGTTCTAGAACCTTTCTATAACTCCAGTATGATTAAATAAAATTTTACAAATCATTTTCAATCACATTTAATCCATATTTCAAGTAAGTCTGGAATTTCAAACATTAAATTATCGATTTAATTGTCAAATTAAATCCAATTATTCGAATTTTAAATTACTCGACTTATTAATTTCACTTATTAATATCTAAAATCAATTAAATATTCAAGTTTTAATTAATATAAATTTTGGGTCGTTACAGCAATCATATCAATCAATAAATAACTGCAATACAGAAATTTATTTTGAGTGAGAAAAATCTCACCTTAGCTTTTTATTTTGCAATCCCATCCTTCTTTTGTTTTCTCGACTTTAACCTTGTATAAATAATTTATAAATCTATTAATATCCAAATTAATTGACTACATGTTGGTTTGAAATATATAATTTGGTTTTAAGCTAATTTCTTTTTTTTAAATAAATATTTCCTAGTTACTAAAATAATTACATCAGTTAACTAATTATTCACCAAAATAAATTGGTAAACTGTATTTGGTTTCCTGTTAACCAAACTGCATATAACAATAAGCCTATATGGGTCTTAAAAATCTTATCTTCATATAAACTCTTATTATTTATTTATTTCACAATCTTATATATGTATTTACTGTTTTATTTAAACCAAGCTAATAAATTAAAAGTGTATACTTGCATATTCATTTTTTTTCTTTTTCACTTTTATATCTTTCTGTAAATGTACACCATTATTTATAAAATTAAATTAACAAAACGATATACCTTACTGAAATTATCCCAGGTCGATCGATACCCAGATTTGATCGAAGTCGAACTCGACTAAGCTGCTGCCTTCACCGCCTTCGCCGACGCTCTCCAGATCATCGCCTCATCGAATCGTGAATGCCAACCCATGCCACCGTGCTCGTCCCTCTCCATCGCCGTGAGCTCGAACGCGATTGTTTTGATACCAGCGACAAACCCCTCCAAGACATCAAATTTGAACGAGTTGCCTCGCCCACGACGATCCCAGATCCTCTACGAGAATCGCGACTACCTCCCCAGTGAACCCAGCCTCGACCTACGCGCGCGCGCGCCGTACACATCGCCGCTCCATCACGACCTCGCTGCCCAGACGAACGCGCCTCCGCCCTAGCTCTCCATTTCCTCCCCTTGCTCGACTTCGAGCTCGAACGCGCGGCTATCGCAGTTTAATTAATCGCGCGCCCTTCTTTTCTTTTGAAGCTCTGGTGTGTTTTTCTTTTATTTGATTCCATACGGTTTCGTGAATGAATTAGAGGAGAGGGGGCTTCGGCCATTTATATTTTGTTTTGAACGAATGGGAAAAGGAAGATAGACGTGATATATAAAAATGAACGAAGGTATGGGTTGCATGATCTGGCTTCGTGATTCTCTGCGTGCTTTTAGGCGTGAGATAAGGGAAGGAACGTGGCTGATGTTTGACAAATTTAAATATTAAATTTAAATTGAATTTGATTTGATTTCAATGTGTTTGCTCGTCGTGTGCTCACGTATCAACACCGAAAAATACGAAATTTGAAATCCGGTAATAATTCAATATTACGGACCCAATGGAACTGGTTTCGTCGAATTCCGAGACTGTGCCTCGGACGGCTATTTTTAAATATCGATTCGAACGATTTAATTTCAAAACTGAACAAATGAATTTCAAATTCAATTCTGAAGCTTCTATTATCTTCAGAGTTATCAATGTAGATTTTACAATCCTTTGAAATATTTTTAATCAGCTTAAAATTAAAGTTTCAAATTTTTATTCAGCATTCAATAGATTAAATTTTAAAGTTTAATCGAAAATTTCAAAGTTATATCGGGGATCCAAATTAAATCATCGTTCAAATATTTAAAATTAATTAAATATTCTCAATTTAATTTGGTCAAAATTCTGGGTCGTTACATCAATGGTCCAGTTTACTTAAATTATTCCATTCCAGCCTATTGATTTCACATATCAAATCTATAAAGAATTATTGTTGATTACAAATCGAAGTGGTTTTGGATATTTATTGATACCCGACCCCGGTCTCTTCGAATTCAATGTTATCTCTAATCCAAATTGTTAAGTTTTAAAACAATTCATATCCATGATATCATATCACATAACAATCCAACTCAGATAGGTAACCTACACTATCATAGTTCAACCCATCATAGCATATCACAAACATAACAAGTTATTAGTCTAGATATAAATCTAAAATACCATTCAATCATCCATAAACAAGCTAAATTAGATGTTCAATCTCAATTTAATTTCCAACTTTAATTACTTAAATTACCTTAAATCCTGCTTACCCAACATTAATTAATCATAAATCAATTAATTAACAGTCTCAAATTATTTTCCTCAATTAATCATCCTTGATTAATCATTCTCTAATTACATTAAGTAATTAGCCCTAAATTAATTACATAAATTAATTATTCTTTAACCATTCACTTTAATTACTTTGAGTAGTTAATTAATGATCCTCTAATTACCTCCATTAATTACCTTTTTAATTAGTCACATTCAGGATTAACTATCCTTTAATTACTCACTTAAATTAATCCTTTATTTAATTACACTGAGTAATCCTTCCTTAATTACTTTACTGTGAATTAATTTTTCAACTTAGCTTAATTATCATTGGTTAATTACAAACCATTTGTCATTAAATTAATTAACCCTTCTTAAATAATCAACTAATCCTTAATTAAATTCTTAATTAATCCTTAATTACCAATTAATTAAATTATTTATGTTTACTCTTTAATTATCTTATTTATTAACTAATTAAATCTTAAATCATTTAAACTAAATTACTTTAGGATCAATTATTTATCCCATTAATCTCTTAATTATCAGCATCATCTCGGTTTAACATCTTACCTTGATTTACATTAAATTATATTACCAAATTAAGTTTTAAATTAACATAAAATAATTTTAGCTTAACAAATTTAAGTTAACTAATTACATAACTTATTAAATCAAATGTTTAAAGAATTCATTTACAATTGAATTTTAATTTAAGAAAAGTCTTAAACGAAATTTAATTTAAATTTCAAAACTGTGATTTTAAAAACTTATAAAAACTGGGTTTCCAGATCCTGCTTCGGGTCCTACCCGTGCTTTACTCAAATCCTGCTTCGAGACAACTTGCTATTTACTCGTCTCTGCCTTCTGTTTTCCCCCTCCTTCTATATTCTTTTACTAAGTTTATTTTTAAGTTTAAACAAAACTGCTACGAAAAAACTCTCGCGAACACGAGTCCAAGCACGAGCCAATCGACCTCTTACTCGAGAACCACTTCGAGTCGATCTCGATTCGAAACTGAGACACGCAAACATCATCAACATCATCGCCGTGCACGTGCACAGTGCCACGGCGAACCTCCATCACCTGAGTTGATCGCCATCGGGTCGACTATCTTCCACTCACTTGATCTCAGCACCCCAAATCCTTAATGGAACACGAGAACGAGAAATCACAGTTCGACGCTCAGATCGAAACAATGCTCCGACCAACTTCCTCCTCGTTCAGGCGATACGACCCACCGGAAACTTCAAAACTCCGGCTACACCACCGTTGGCCTCCACACTATCGTTCCCTTGAAATTCGTGAAGCTCGATCAACCAACGATGACCCAGTCATCTCGTTTCCGACCACAACAAACAAGGGTGTTAAACCCTAGTTTCGACCACCGCCGACTCCACGGCGATCATGAATTTCTCCTGACATTTTTGCCGAGTTCGTCGAACCTTCCCCTACCTTCAGTCGAAAACCCGACCACCCAATCTACTCCAGTTATCGGAAATCACTCAAAAACCAAAAACTGATCATACCGAAAATGCAATCCCAATACTAAACTAAAAATCTCAAATTTCCTCTTAAAAATCTTATTTCCTAAAGATGATTCAGGTTATATAACTGAATCAAAGGTTTACAATATTCGAATTTAACACATTTTAAATTTCCTTTTGTAAAACTGATTTTCCAGAGGCAAAATATCACCATCATGCTTAAAACCACTTTAAGATCTTGATTTACGTTCAAACAAACTAGTTTTGTTTTACACTCTAAACCTAACAAAGACCAGATGAAGATATATTGAAGTTTTTGTTTATTTTTTTTACTCTGTAACCATGATACAGAGAAGATCAGGAATATTCACTATGCATAGAACAAATCACATTTATACACAGATATACATACTTCAACATACATATGCAAGCACAATTAATTCAAGAATCACTAGCACATATCTTGATTTACTTAAGTACTTAGGTATTGTGTTTACTCACTTGAAAATAAACCTGAACAGAGAGCACTTCTGTTTTGAAAAGAACTATATGCCTGATCCTCTTTCTTCTAGCTGCTTGCTTTAGTCTTCTTGTATTTTGATTTTAATACTTGAGTCAAGTTGTTTGGTTGAGTTTTAGCTTCAGTGTAATATATTTGTATTTGTTAATTTTTCTCTGGAAAGCTAAGTTTTGAATGAAAGAACTGGAACAAGAAAATATAAGTAGAGAAAAGAAATATACAGGGTGGTATAATCTGGTACAAGATTGATCAGAGATTTTTATTTTTGCATGGCGGCTGAGGTGATTTCGATTTTGCAAAAGATACTGGCATTTAATGCCCTTGGTCCTTTTCACGTTTACAAACATTATCACTTGATTTTTAAATCCCTTTAATACATCCTGTATGTACATTTGTTATGTTATCTTATACCATGCTTCACGGCAGGTACATATATATTTCCTGCCTTACAAACATGAATCCCTAAAGACTATGTACTCTATAATTTCTTAAGTTCATTTCATATTTATTTAGTTCTAGGATTTCTAAGTGTTCATTTATGTGTCTTCCTTCCAATTGTTATAGTCATTGTTATCATGTTAACTTTTGTATTTAGTACTACTTTTAACATAACTTATTATTATTTTATTTTTATTTTAAAGCTTACTATCAACCATTTAGTTTATAATTCATATATTCTTATACTTATATTTATTGACACGATTATTTGTTTTATACTTATATTCAATATTGATAAGATTTATTTTATTTTAAACATTTTACCTAGATTATAACTATATATATATATTTTTAAAATCTAAAGTTAAATAAGGTAGGGTTTTATTTCAATTTAAGGTAGATATTATTATAATTATAATTTGAAACTCTTTATTATAAATTTCAAATCAATATTTCTTCCAAATACACAAATATATATTAGTTTTAAAAGATAAATTATATTTTAATTAATCACATTAACTATTTATTAAAATAATACTGCCAAAAATCCCGGGTTGTCACATTCCTCTCCCCTTAAAACTTTTCATCCTCGAAAAGGAACGAAGCCAGAATTATAAAAATGCTTAAAATTAAATAAATTTTCTTTGATCATTTGTAAATTACCTTTAAATATCTATACAATATTATTCCAGAATCGATTTTTATGAAAATACTTTTATAACTCGATGTTTTAACAAGTCCATCTTCGTTCTCATAGAGATTCGGTCATACGTTGATCAGGCGTAGGACTGAAAATCTATAAGTACTCAGCAGACCCATTCAACACCCAGTGAAAATACTTGGAAAATAATTTTATTGAAAATATCGAAAACATTTTTTGAAAATAGAGGAAATATCTTTGGTAAAAATGCTTTAGAAATCATCACCCCCATCCATGGTCGCAGTTAACCCGATGGTTATGTTGCCGTCACGGCAAAATCCACAGATAACTATAGGTCTCCGCGCTCCTCGATTACGCCATGGAACCCGCTATAGATCGCAGTTATACCCGGGCCTTACGTTGCTATCACAACACAAACCCATATAACTGTAGGCATCAGCGCCACCGAATTTCGCTGCCAAAAGAATGAAAATCCTCCACTTGACCATAGACCGTAGTCTACCGATGTTACGCTGCCATCCCGACAAAATCAAGTGTAGACTGTTGGCACTCATCCTCCACACGATTTTCGCTATGGTCCCCACAGTAGATCGCAGCGACATCGAGGTACACTGTCGTCACAGCATAACCCAAATGCCCCTGTAGGCAACAGCGCCCTCGACTTTCGCTACCAAATAATCCTCAGGAACTAGTTTGTCCGGACTCCTCACAGGATCAACTTTAGAACCTCTCCCTTAGAGGCTCAAGGCAGTACCACTCTGTGGCACTCCTGAGAAGTTCATTCAAGAGAGCACCTTTTTCCCCAGAGCCACTTTCAAAACACTTTATACTATACACATATAGTATTTTCCAAATCATACACCTAGTATGAATCACATATAAAGCTCCTTTCTCAAAATCGATTTCCAAAATCGATAATTCTCAAATTAGGCTTTCCAAATTCTAAATTTGATTTTCCACAAAATCAAAAGCTCTTTCAAATCCATAGGTTCCAAAAATCTTTCCTCAAAATCATTTTCACAAATCCTTTTTATATATACATATTTATAATAATCTTGGAAAATCTTTAGTTAAATTTATACTTGTATAAATTCATTTTTATACTTCAAATACTTTCAAAATCATTTTCTTCTGGCAATAGATTTAACAAGGGGAGATTTCTCTTATATAACAGAGATATATAACTTTGTTTATCAAATATTCAAATTTGATTACTCTTTATAAAGTTATTAACCACATTACTTATATTTCCATAAAGTAAATTTTTACCATAGAAATATCCAATTTCCACTTTACTTCATCATATATTTCACAAAATATACTTTCGATTCCAAAAATCATTTACAGTTCTTATCCATAATTTTTCCATATCCATTTTATTCAAATCCGTACAATGTCCACATATCATTCGTACGCTAAATCAATCTGATCGCTCACTCGATCACACAATTTCACTTCCGAACTAGTATTGTCCTCCCGACTTCCTAGTGCGGACTCAGATCTGGTTTATTGATCAGAAACCGTCATTCTCCTTGCATAGTCACAGCTATGGTAGAGAATATCCATAACCAATCAAAAATCCATATCCAGGTTCGCCGTCGAAAATCGAGCGAAAAATCCTAACTCGGATCGATAATACTATCTCGAAATTCTGTGCTCGAATCTGGATCAAATCACTATGCGAATAGAACAATATACGTACATCCTACGTATTTATCTTCATTGATTACCAATTAAATCAATTTCCTTTCTATTCATCCTTACTTAGATTTTATTCACTTATCCACATTTGCCTTAATCCACATTTGGATTATCACTTCAATTCTTATCTCAATTGGGTATTTAATCAATAACAGTTTGAACTCCAACCAGTTTATATTTAGAAAATAGCTTGAATTTTTTTTTAAAATAGATAAATAGTTGAAAAATAGATGTAAAATAGTTAAGTAGTTTTAAGATAGTTGTAAAACAGTAAGATAATTTCAAAATAGTTGTAAAATAGTAATTAGTTATAAAGTAGTTATAAAATAGTGATTAGCTTGTAAAACAGATATAAAATAGTAATTAGTTCCCAAAATAATTGTAAGATAAATATAAAATAGTTTGGGTTTTAAAAAGAAAGGTTGTATAGTAAATAGCTTAAGAAATTAGTTTATATTAAAACAATTTATTTGAAAATAGTCTCAGAGTCAAACTGTACAACTTCCCAATCTCCATTTCCAACCAATTGCCAATTTCCGATTAACTTCAATTTCATCTTAAAATTTCCAATTCAAGTGGTTCATTCTAAACTCATTTAACGTTCCTTAAGTTAAATTCAACTTAATCCAATCAACTTGACCCAATTTGAATTCCCATTCAAATTTTAAACCTTATATTAATAATCTTCCCACTTATAAGTTCAAAAACTTATCACTTTGGGTTTTCATATCACATTCCAAGGAAAAATTTAAAACTCAACACTAAGAGTTTATTTCAAATCATCTTTGATATTATGTATATCCTCATTTATACATATTTATTTCCTTTACACACCAAGTTGTACCTTAAAATTTTAAACCACCTTGGGTTTTTAATTCAAACAAATTCCTATAAATTTTCAAACAACTCCTGTTTGAATTAAGCCCTTTCATTCAAATAATATTATTTATTATTTCTTTATCATTTTGAAACAATTTTCAAATTCTGGGCTCAGATTTAAAACTTCACAATTTATATCATCTTCAGTTCCAATTTATAAGTCATACTTGCCTAAATGTTTTACTTCCCTAAAACATTTCATCTTGCTTACTCATTAACAACATTTCATTATTAAACACAACAACCATTTATGATAATAACCAAGATTATCATATCTGGAAACCAATTTATTACTAACTTTATTCTGAAAATATTTCTACAAATTCAGGATTTTAATTTCAGTTTGGATCCATTTCAAATTTATCTTCATTCAATTTCAATTTGGTTGTATTACTATTAACACTTAATTCTCATTATTTTATTTAATTCCAATAAATTTTAACAACCAATTACTTTAACATTTATTAGTAAGAAATATTGCTTTATATATATCAAAATATATCCTTACTTAAAATCATTTAAAATCCTTATATAAGAAAATAACAAGTACGCTCTCTCATATATATATATATAAACACTCAACTCATTCTAGGGTACTATTGACCCTATACTTATGAGTATACCCACCAGAGCCAAAGTTCTCGCTTAACCTTCCCTCTGATACCAACTGTAACGACCCGGAATTTTCGATCCCGAAAATTTTAGATAATTAGGAAAAGAAGAAAAGAGATAGGAGAAGAAGAAATAGAAACACAACACAGATTCTCACATTCGCAGCGGATCAAATATAATATCAAATAATAACAGTTTACAAAAGGATACTGTATCAGTTAATTTACATTTTTATACATTAGAGTTACAACATTTCACAATCACTGGACAGTTAAAATAACTTGTCCCAGATAAATAACAATATAACACAGCGGAATACACTCCACACGTTCCTGCCATCCAGCTCGTCTTCTGAGCTCCAGAATGTCCTTATCTGAAAATCTGTAATACTCGGTCTGACCCGAGCATTACAACAAAGTAACATCCGGGTCAGGCTGGAAACCAGCGCGACTAAACCCATATAATATGAAATACCAAGTTATAAGACTAATTTGCAAACCCGGGTAACTCGTACCTTACTACGAGTTCTAACATGTTATAACCAACACTTATTTCACAAACAATCCTTTAAGTACCACTACATAATTTCAATGGTCCAGTTTACTTAAATTATTCCATTCCAGCCTATTGATTTCACATATCAAATCTATAAAGAATTATTGTTGATTACAAATCGAAGTGGTTTCAGATATTTACTGATACCCGACCCCAGTCTCTTCGAATTCAATGTTATCTCTAATCCGAATTGTTAAGTTTTAAAACAATTCATATCCATGATATCATATCACATAACAATCCAACTCAGATAGGTAACCTACACTATCATAGTTCAACCCATCATAGCATATCACAAACATAACAAGTTATTAGTCTAGATATAAATCTAAAATACCATTCAATCATCCATAAACAAGCTAAATTAGATGTTCAATCTCAATTTAATTTCCAACTTTAATTACTTAAATTACCTTAAATCGTGCTTACCCAACATTAATTAATCATAAATCAATTAATTAACCGTCTCAAATTATTTTCCTCAATTAATCATCCTTGATTAATCATTCTCTAATTACATTAAGTAATTAGCCCTAAATTAATTACATAAATTAATTATTCTTTAACCATTCACTTTAATTACTCTGAGTAGTTAATTAATGATCCTATAATTACCTCCATTAATTACCTTTTTAATTAATCACATTCAGGATTAACTATCCTTTAATTGCTCACTTAAATTAATCCTTTATTTAATTACACTGAGTAATCCTTCCTTAATTACTTTACTGTGAATTAATTTTTCAACTTAGCTTAATTATCATTGGTTAATTACAAACCATTTGTCATTAAATTAATTAACCCTTCTTAATTAATCAACTAATCCTTAATTAAATTCTTAATTAATCCTTAATTACCAATTAATTAAATTATTTACGTTTACTCTTTAATTATCTTATTTATTAACTAATTAAATCTTAAATCATTTAAACTAAATTACTTTAGGATCAATTATTTATCCCATTAATCTCTTAATTATCAGCATCATCTCGGTTTAACATCTTACCTTGATTTACATTAAATTATATTACCAAATTAAGTTTTAAATTAACATAAAATAATTTTAGCTTAACAAATTTAAGTTAACTAATTACATTACTTATTAAATCAAATGTTTAAAGAATTAATTTACAATTGAATTTTAATTTAAGAAAAGTCTTAAACGAAATTTAATTTAAATGTCAAAACTGTGATTTTAAAAACTTATAAAAACTGGGTTTCCAGATCCTGCTTCGGGTCCTACCCGTGCTTTATTCGAATCCTGCTTCGAGACAACTTGTTATTTACTCGTCTCTGCCTCCAGTTTTCCCCCTCCTTCTACATTCTTTTACTAAGTTTAATTTTAAGTTTAAACAAAACTGCTACGAAGAAAACTCTCGCGAACACGAGTCCAAGCACGAGCCAATCGACCTCTTACTCGAGAACCACTTCGAGTCGATCTCGATTCGAAACTGAGACACGCAAACATCATCAACATCATCGCCGTGCATGTGCACAGTGCCACAGCGAACCTCCATCACCTGAGTCGATCGCCATCAGGTCGACTATTATCCACTCACTTGATCTCAGCACCCCAAATCCTTGATGGAACACGAGAACGAGAAATCACAGTTCGACGCTTAGATCGAAACAATGCTCCGACCAACTTCCTCCTCGTTCAGGCGATACGACCCACCGGAAACTTCGAAACTCCGGCTACACCACCGTTAGCCTCCACACTACCGTTCCCTTGAAATTCGTGAAGCTCGATCAACCAACGATGACCCAGTCATCTCGTTTCCGACCACAACAAACAAGGGTGTTAAACCCTAGTTTCGACCACCGCCGACTCCACGGCGATCAGGAATTTCTCCTGACATTTTTGCCGAGTTCGTCGAACCTTCCCCTACCTTCAGTCGAAAACCCGACCACCCAATCTACTCAAGTTATCGGAAATCACTCGAAAACCAAAAACTGATCATACCGAAAATGCAATCCCAATACTAAACTAAAAATCTCAAATTTCCTCTTAAAAATCCTATTTCCTAAAGATGATTCAGGTTATATAACTGAATCAAAGGTTTACAATATTCGAATTTAACACATTTTAAATTTCCTTTTGTAAAACTGATTTTCCAGAGGCAATATATCACCATCATGCTTAAAACCACTTTAAGATCTTGATTTACGTTCAAACAAACTAGTTTTGTTTTAAACTCTAAACCTAACAAAGACCAGATGAAGATAAGTTTTTGTTTATTTTTTTTACTCTGTAACCATGATACAGAGAAGATCAGGAATATTCACTATGCATATAACAAATCACATTTATACACAGATATACATACTTCAACATACATATGCAAGCACAATTAATTCAAGAATCACTAGCACATGTCTTGATTTACTTAAGTACTTAGGTATTGTGTTTACTCACTTGAAAATAAACCTGAACAGAGAGCACTTCTGGTTTGAAAAGAACTATATGCCTGATCCTCTTTCTTCTAGCTGCTTGCTTTAGTCTTCTTGTATTTTGATTTTAATACTTGAGTCAAGTTGTTTGGTTGAGTTTTAGCTTCAGTGTAATATATTTGTATTTGTTAATTTTTCTCTGGAAAGCTAAGTTTTGAATGAACGAACTGGAACAAGAAAATATAAGTAGAGAAAAGAAATATACAGGGTGGTATAATCTGGTACAAGATTGATCAAAGATTTTTATTTTTGCATGGTGGCTGAGGTGATTTCGATTTTGCTAGAGATACTGGCATTTAATGCCCTTGGTCCTTTTCACCGTTTACAAACATTATCACTTGATTTTTAAATCCCTTTAGTACATCCTGTATGTACATTTGTTATGTTATCTTATACCATGCTTCACGGCAGGTACATATATATTTCCTGCCTTGCAAACATGAGTCCCTAAAGACTATGTACTCTATAATTTCTTAAGTTCATTTCATATTTATTTAGTTCTAGGATTTCTATGTGTTCATTTATGTGTCTTCCTTCCAATTGTTATAGTCATTGTTATCATGTTAACTTTTGTATTTATTACTACTTTTAACATAACTTATTATTATTTTATTTTTATTTTAAAGCTTACTATCAACCATTTAGTTTATAATTCATATATTCTTATACTTATATTTATTGACACGATTATTTGTTTTATACTTATATTCAATATTGATAAGATTTATTTTATTTTAAACATTTTACCTAGATTATAACTATATATATATATACATATTTTAAATCTAAAGTTAAATAAGGTAGGGTTTTATTTCAATTTAAGGTAGATATTATTATAATTATAATTTGAAACTCTTTATTATAAATTTCAAATCAATATTTCTTCCAAATACAAAAATATATATTAGTTTTAAAAGATAAATTATATTTTAATTAATCACATTAACTATTTATTAAAATAATACTGCCAAAAATCCCGGGTTGTCACATTCCTCTCCCCTTAAAACTTTTCGTCCTCGAAAAGGAACAAAGCCAGAATTATAAAAATGCTTAAAATCAAATAAATTTTCTTTGATCATTTGTAAATTACCTTTAAATATCTATACAATATTATTCCAGAATCGATTTTTATGAAAATACTTTTATAACTCGATGTTTTAACAAGTCCATCTTCGTTCTCATAGAGATTCGGTCATACGTTGATCAGGCGTAGGACTGAAAATCTATAAGTACTCAACAGACCCATTTCAACACCTAGTGAAAATACTTGGAAAATAATTTTATTGAAAATATCGAAAACATTTTTTGAAAATAGAGGAAATATCTTTGGTAAAAATGCTTTAGAAATCATCACCACCATCCATGGTCGCAGTTAACCCGATAGTTACGTTGCCGTCCCGGCAAAATCCATAGATAACTATAGGTCTCCACGCTCCTCGATTACGCCATGGAACCCGCTACAGATCGCAGTTATACCCGGGCCTTACGTTGCTATCACAACACAAACCCATATAACTGTAGGCATCAGCGCCACCGAATTTTGCTGCCAAAAGAATGAAACTCCTCCACTTGACCATAGACCGTAGTCTACCGATGTTACGCTGCCATCCCGGCAAAATCAAGTGTAGACTGTTGGCACTCATCCTCCACACGATTTTCGCTATGGTTCCCACAGTAGATCGCAGCGACATCGAGTTACACTGTCGTCACAGCATAACCCAAATGCCCCTTTAGGCAACAGCGCCCTCGACTTTCGCTACCAAATAATCCTCAGGAACTAGTTTGTCCGGACTCCTCACAGGATCAACTTTAGAACCTCTCCCTTAGAGGCTCAAGGCAGTACCACTCTGTGGCACTCCTGAGAAGTTCATTCAAGGGAGCGCCTTTTTCCCCAGAGCCACTTTCAAAACACTTTATACTATACACATATAGTATTTTCCAAATCATACACCTAGTATGAATCACATATAAAGCTCCTTTCTCAAAATCGATTTCCAAAATCGATAATTCTCAAATTAGGCTTTCCAAATTCTAAATTTGATTTTCCACAAAATCAAAAGCTCTTTCAAATCCATAGGTTCCAAAAATCTTTCCTCAAAATCATTTTCACAAATCCTTTTTATATATACATATTTATAATAATCTTGGAAAATCTTTGGTTAAATTCATACTTGTATAAATTCATTTTTATACTTCAAATACTTTCAAAATCATTTTCTTTTGGCAATAGATTTAACAAGGGGAGATTTCTCTTATATAACAGAGATATATAACTTTGTTTATCAAATATTCAAATTTGATTACTCTTTATAAAGTTATTAACCACATTACTTATATTTCCATAAAGTAAATTTTTACCATAGAAATATCCAATTTCCACTTTATTTCATCATATATTTCACAAAATATACTTTTGATTCCAAAAATCATTTACAGTTCTTATCCACAATTTTTCCATATCCATTTTATTCAAATCCGTACGATGTCCACATATCATTCGTACGCTATATCAATCTGATCGCTCACTCGATCACACAATTTCACTTCCGAACTAGTATTGTCCTCCCGACTTCCTAGTGCGGACTCAGATCTGGTTTCTTGATCAGAAACCGTCATTCTCCTTGCATAGTCACAGCTATGGTAGAGAATATCCATAACCAATCAAAAATCCATATCCAGGTTCGCCGTCGAAAATCGAGCGAAAAATCCCAACTCGGATCGATAATACTATCTCGAAATTCTGTGCTCGAATCTGGATCAAATCACTATGCGAATAGAACAATATACGTACATCCTACGTATTTATCTTCATTGATTACCAATTAAATAAATTTCCTTTCTATTCATCCTTACTTTGATTTTATTCACTTATCCACATTTGCCTTAATCCACATTTGGATTATCACTTCAATTCTTATCTCAATTGGGTATTTAATCAATAACAGTTTGAACTCCAACCAGTTTATATTTAGAAAATAGCTTGAATTTTTAAAAAAAAAATAGATAAATAGTTGAAAAATAGATGTAAAATAGTTAAGTAGTTTTAAGATAGTTGTAAAACAGTAAGATAATTTCAAAATAGTTGTAAAATAGTAATTAGTTATAAAGTAGTTATAAAATAGTGATTAGCTTGTAAAACAGATATAAAATAGTAATTAGTTCCCAAAATAATTGTAAGATAAATATAAAATAATTTGGGTTTTAAAAAGAAAGGTTGTATAGTAAATAGCTTAAGAAATTAGTTTATATTAAAATAATTTATTTGAAAATAGTCTCAAAGTCAAACTGTACAACTTCCCAATCTCCATTTCCAATCAATTGCCAATTTCCGATTAACTTCAATTTCATCTTAAAATTTCCAATTCAAGTTGTTCATTCTAAACTCATTTAACTTTCCTTAAGTTAAATTCAATTTAATCCAGTCAACTTGACCCAATTTGAATTCCCATTCAAATTTTAAACCTTATATTAATAATCTTCCCACTTATAAGTTCAAAAACTTATCACTTTGGGTTTTCATATCACATTCCAAGGAAAAATTTAAAACTCAACACTAAGAGTTTATTTCAAATCATCTTTGATATTATGTATATCCTCATTTATACATATTTATTTCCTTTACACACCAAGTTGTACCTTAAAATTTTAAACCACCTTGGGTTTTTAATTCAAACAAATTCCTTTAAATTTTCAAACAACTCCTGTTTGAATTAAGCCCTTTCATTCAAATAATATTATTTATTATTTCTTTATCATTTTGAAACTATTTTCAAATTCTGGGCTTAGATTTAAAACTTCACAATTTATATCATCTTCAGTTCCAATTTATAAGTCATACTTGCCTAAATGTTTTACTTCCCTAAAACATTTCATCTTGCTTACTCGTTAACAACATTTCATTATTAAACACAACAACCATTTATGATAATAACCAAGATTATCATATCTGGAAACCAATTTATTATTATCTTTATTCTGAAAATATTTCTACAAATTCAGGATTTTAATTTCAGTTTGGATCCATTTCAAATTTATCTTCATTCAATTTCAATTTGGTTGTATTACTATTAACACTTAATTCTCATTATTTTATTTAATTCCAATAATTTTTAACAACCAATTACTTTAACATTTATTAGTAAGAAATATTGCTTTATATATATCAAAATATATCATTACTTAAAATCATTTAAAATCCTTATATAAGAAAATAACAAGTATGCTCTCTCATATATATATATATATATAAACACTCAACTCATTCTAGGGTACTATTGACCCTATACTTATGAGTATACCCACCAGAGCCAAAGTTCTCGCTTAACCTTCGCTCTGATACCAACTGTAACGACTCGGAATTTTCGATCCCGAAAATTCCAGATAATTAGGAAAAGAAGAAAAGAGATAGGAGAAGAAGAAACAGAAACACAACACAGATTCTCACATTCGCAGCGGATCAAATATAATATCAAATAATAACAGTTTACAAAAGGATACTGTATCAGTTAATTTACATTTTTATACATCAGAGTTACAACATTTCACAATCACTGGACAGTTAAAATAACTTGTCCCAGATAAATAACAATATAACACAGCGGGATACACTCCATACGTTCCTGCCATCCAGTTCGTCTTCTGAGCTCCAGAACGTCCTTATCTGAAAATCTGTAATACTCGGTCTGACCCGAGCATTACAACAAAGTAACACCCGGGTCAGGATGGAAACCAGCGCGAGTAAACCCATATAATATGAAATACCAAGTTATAAGACTAATTTGCAAACCCGGGTAACGCATACCTTACTACGAGTTCTAACATGTTATAACCAACAGTTATTTCACAAACAATCCTTTAAGTACCACTACATAATTTCAATGGTCCAGTTTACTTAAATTATTCCATTCCAGCCTATTGATTTCACATATCAAATCTATAAAGAATTATTGTTGATTACAAATCGAAGTGGTTTCAGATATTTACTGATACCCGACCCCAGTCTCTTCGAATTCAATGTTATCTCTAATCCGAATTGTTAAGTTTTAAAACAATTCATATCCATGATATCATATCACATAACAATCCAACTCAGATAGGTAACCTACACTATCATAGTTCAACCCATCATAGCATATCACAAACATAACAAGTTATTAGTCTAGATATAAATCTAAAATACCATTCAATCATCCATAAACAAGCTAAATTAGATGTTCAATCTCAATTTAATTTCCAACTTTAATTACTTAAATTACCTTAAATCGTGCTTACCCAACATTAATTAATCATAAATCAATTAATTAACCGTCTCAAATTATTTTCCTCAATTAATCATCCTTGATTAATCATTCTCTAATTACATTAAGTAATTAGCCCTAAATTAATTACATAAATTAATTATTCTTTAACCATTCACTTTAATTACTCTGAGTAGTTAATTAATGATCCTATAATTACCTCCATTAATTACCTTTTTAATTAATCACATTCAGGATTAACTATCCTTTAATTGCTCACTTAAATTAATCCTTTATTTAATTACACTGAGTAATCCTTCCTTAATTACTTTACTATGAATTAATTTTTCAACTTAGCTTAATTATCATTGGTTAATTACAAACCATTTGTCATTAAATTAATTAACCCTTCTTAATTAATCAACTAATCCTTAATTAAATTCTTAATTAATCCTTAATTACCAATTAATTAAATTATTTACGTTTACTCTTTAATTATCTTATTTATTAACTAATTAAATCTTAAATCATTTAAACTAAATTACTTTAGGATCAATTATTTATCCCATTAATCTCTTAATTATCAGCATCATCTCGGTTTAACATCTTACCTTGATTTACATTAAATTATATTACCAAATTAAGTTTTAAATTAACATAAAATAATTTTAGCTTAACAAATTTAAGTTAACTAATTACATTACTTATTAAATCAAATGTTTAAAGAATTAATTTACAATTGAATTTTAATTTAAGAAAAGTCTTAAACGAAATTTAATTTAAATGTCAAAACTGTGATTTTAAAAACTTATAAAAACTGGGTTTCCAGATCCTGCTTCGGGTCCTACCCGTGCTTTATTCGAATCCTGCTTCGAGACAACTTGTTATTTACTCGTCTCTGCCTCCAGTTTTCCCCCTCCTTCTACATTCTTTTACTAAGTTTAATTTTAAGTTTAAACAAAACTGCTACGAAGAAAACTCTCGCGAACACGAGTCCAAGCACGAGCCAATCGACCTCTTACTCGAGAACCACTTCGAGTCGATCTCGATTCGAAACTGAGACACGCAAACATCATCAACATCATCGCCGTGCATGTGCACAGTGCCACAGCGAACCTCCATCACCTGAGTCGATCGCCATCAGGTCGACTATTATCCACTCACTTGATCTCAGCACCCCAAATCCTTGATGGAACACGAGAACGAGAAATCACAGTTCGACGCTTAGATCGAAACAATGCTCCGACCAACTTCCTCCTCGTTCAGGCGATACGACCCACCGGAAACTTCGAAACTCCGGCTACACCACCGTTAGCCTCCACACTACCGTTCCCTTGAAATTCGTGAAGCTCGATCAACCAACGATGACCCAGTCATCTCGTTTCCGACCACAACAAACAAGGGTGTTAAACCCTAGTTTCGACCACCGCCGACTCCACGGCGATCAGGAATTTCTCCTGACATTTTTGCCGAGTTCGTCGAACCTTCCCCTACCTTCAGTCGAAAACCCGACCACCCAATCTACTCCAGTTATCGGAAATCACTCGAAAACCAAAAACTGATCATACCGAAAATGCAATCCCAATACTAAACTAAAAATCTCAAATTTCCTCTTAAAAATCCTATTTCCTAAAGATGATTCAGGTTATATAACTGAATCAAAGGTTTACAATATTCGAATTTAACACATTTTAAATTTCCTTTTGTAAAACTGATTTTCCAGAGGCAATATATCACCATCATGCTTAAAACCACTTTAAGATCTTGATTTACGTTCAAACAAACTAGTTTTGTTTTAAACTCTAAACCTAACAAAGACCAGATGAAGATATATTGAAGTTTTTGTTTATTTTTTTTACTCTGTAACCATGATACAGAGAAGATCAGGAATATTCACTATGCATATAACAAATCACATTTATACACAGATATACATACTTCAACATACATATGCAAGCACAATTAATTCAAGAATCACTAGCACATGTCTTGATTTACTTAAGTACTTAGGTATTGTGTTTACTCACTTGAAAATAAACCTGAACAGAGAGCACTTCTGGTTTGAAAAGAACTATATGCCTGATCCTCTTTCTTCTAGCTGCTTGCTTTAGTCTTCTTGTATTTTGATTTTAATACTTGAGTCAAGTTGTTTGGTTGAGTTTTAGCTTCAGTGTAATATATTTGTATTTGTTAATTTTTCTCTGGAAAGCTAAGTTTTGAATGAACGAACTGGAACAAGAAAATATAAGTAGAGAAAAGAAATATACAGGGTGGTATAATCTGGTACAAGATTGATCAAAGATTTTTATTTTTGCATGGTGGCTGAGGTGATTTCGATTTTGCTAGAGATACTGGCATTTAATGCCCTTGGTCCTTTTCACCGTTTACAAACATTATCACTTGATTTTTAAATCCCTTTAGTACATCCTGTATGTACATTTGTTATGTTATCTTATACCATGCTTCACGGCAGGTACATATATATTTCCTGCCTTGCAAACATGAGTCCCTAAAGACTATGTACTCTATAATTTCTTAAGTTCATTTCATATTTATTTAGTTCTAGGATTTCTATGTGTTCATTTATGTGTCTTCCTTCCAATTGTTATAGTCATTGTTATCATGTTAACTTTTGTATTTATTACTACTTTTAACATAACTTATTATTATTTTATTTTTATTTTAAAGCTTACTATCAACCATTTAGTTTATAATTCATATATTCTTATACTTATATTTATTGACACGATTATTTGTTTTATACTTATATTCAATATTGATAAGATTTATTTTATTTTAAACATTTTACCTAGATTATAACTATATATATATTTTAAATCTAAAGTTAAATAAGGTAGGGTTTTATTTCAATTTAAGGTAGATATTATTATAATTATAATTTGAAACTCTTTATTATAAATTTCAAATCAATATTTCTTCCAAATACACAAATATATATTAGTTTTAAAAGATAAATTATATTTTAATTAATCACATTAACTATTTATTAAAATAATCCTGCCAAAAATCCCGGGTTGTCACATATAGACACCTGATTATTCTAATTAAAAAACAAGCTTTAAAAAGCAATAAAAAAAATGGCCCATTAACCACACAATAAGTAATAACTTGGATCGGGTAGACCGGAAACTGGTTCAAATTACTAAAACCAAACAATGCAAATTTATATTACCCTTGTCAGTTACACAGAAACTACTTTATCATGATCTGCCTTATACTTTCAGACATGTTTACATTTCCAGAAAACTACATGTTTGATGTTTGTATCAGTAACCTTTCATTTTCTGTCGTTGCAAATTCACACATCATAGATAAATGCAAAAACCATTAACAAAGGCCAAAGAAACGCCAAAACTTGTATTTTTTAAATTTGTTTGACTAAGATATATAATATTATGTATGCAATACCATTAAGTAAATTCTCATGGATAGTGGAAAGTTTCTCAAATTGATTGTCAAATGAATAATTATATTGATGTCACATGAATCAATCATGGTATCTAACTAGAAAACGGTATAATATATACATATTAAAGCAAATCAAATGCTTTAAAGTACTAAATTGGGATTCACTGTTCTGATTCATTATTGCATTTGTCTCATGGATATAGTGGTTATACAGCAGTCAAAAAATGTGCATGATGACACAATGCTCAAAAACCCATAACAATATTACCAATAGTGTAACCATACAAAATGTTGTTGTAATAATAAAATGCAGCTAATTTACTTCCTAAATGATAATCTACATTTGTTAGTAACATTTCCTGAACGTGACCATATGCATATATCAACCATCAAATAAGAATTCTGTAAATTATATAGTATTAAATTAGAGCGTTGAACAACAGTTAGAGGAGAAAATCCAAATGGCTTTAAAGTCTTTTAAATTTTTCAAGCAAAAAGTATGGTCATAGCTTAGTGGATAGATGTAAGTAACAGTGTAACACCTATCAAATTAATTCTGATTTACTCTGTTACAATTCATGATTTCATCCTCTTCCTTATCCATAATTTCATAACAACATTGCTGAATAACTTAAAAATAAACTGATGTGATGGAATTCTAATTTATCAAATCAAGTATCTTTTAACGTGAATTGTGATCTGAAATTGACAGTGTGATGCTACAGTGAAGGCAAGGAAAATGATTCAATAAAGCTTAATGTTAAGTCATTTTCTTTCATGTTCATTATCTTTTAGGGTAGAGCCTTATGCAATTCTTTCCTGAAACGTGTAAAAAGAGCAATTAATTAAAAGATATTCACGATGTAACACAGTCTCATAAACATGTGTATTAACCTGGGTAATAAATATCAATTATCTTAGGACTTATACGAATTGCAGCGGTTGTCTTGTTTAGTAAAAGTGTGCGTGAATGGTCATCGTTTTTATTCTGGATGATACCCCTACAATTCTCGATGGAAAAAGCATCAACTCTATCTTTCTTATATGGATATACCTACCTATCGTGTTATGTGGCATGTTCATATATCCATAATATATATTACTATTGTACTGATTAATACAAGTATGAAAACTATAAAAATGAGCTGTTTCGGAATAAAAAGCTTGTCTCATTCAGGTAGATATAGATATATCTAGTGATAGTGATACTCATTTCTTTGCTGATTAGGCTGTAAGCATTCATGCAAAAAATTGCATTAATACTATTTATTTTGTATCATATCCGTTGACATTTTGTCTCTCATGATACAGCTATATAAAGAATCACAAATGGGATGTATAAACATTTCTAAGTAGGAGTAAAGTTCCATTCAGATTTGTAAGGTGGGAGTAAAGTTCCATTCAGATATTCAAGGTAGGAGTAAAACTCCGCTCATTATCAAATTTTGGTATCTATAAAAGTTTATATTTTTTCACATATTATCAAATTATATTTCACTCATGTATTTCTTCATATGATTCATGGAAAATTCATATTTTCTTTAGTTGATAAAGTTGTTCTTTATATGGTAGTGTGTAATGGCATGACTGAGCTGAGGCATTATGTGTAAATCAACAAATTGAGCTTAGGCAATGATCAAAGCAATGAACAAAACTGGCAATGTGTAGTGACATGACTGAAAAAAACTGGCAATGATTAAATGTATAACTTATGTATACATTTTTTTGCACAGTATTATTTGTATGTTTAAGTTTGAGATAATTTATATGTTTAAGTTTATGAAAAACTTATGTATACTTTTTTTACACTGTATTATTTATTACATCTAACCTTAGAAAAAAAACTTAATGTCCATCACATAGGAGCAATTTTTGGCATAAAGGAATTAAATTACATCTATTCTAAAGAGTTAAATCTCAATATTTAAGGCATTTCGAAGATTTCCAGTAGCTAGAAGCAAACTTTGATGTTAACGCCAACACGCTGAACTGTGTTAGCATAGTCTGAATTGACATGATCTGGGTTGCATTGCCTGACTAATTTGTGAACATGTTTTTCTGTTACAACTTCAATCAGGTAATATATGGTTCAGATCTATGTTATTGCTGCAGTGATGCAGTGCTGGAGCTTTGATAATCGGACAGCCTACAATAGCAGTGTAAGCTAAGCTAAAACCTTGCACATTATTGTAAAGTTGCTTAGCATAACTTGATAATCTAGCGAATGACAAAGAAGGATTTGTATCATTTGGAATCCTGATATTTGGGCACCAACTATTCTAGAGTCAATGGACCAATATATAACTTGTCTACTCCAAAATAAAAGGGAATAGCTGTCATAATCACCGTAGTTTATGGTTCTAATGATCAAACTCGATGAAAACTGATATGGAACTACTTGTGATAAAGCAAGCGACATCAAGATGCCTTGGCTTATAGCAGGATACTTCAATGACACATTGCATGCCTATGAAAGAGGAACATACCATTTCGCTATAATAATGCTTGGATAGAGTTGACAGGTTACAAAGAAGCTGTTCGAGGTTGATGTAGCTCAAGCTGGAGACGAAGGCATAAGTCGTAGGCGACTTATGGAAGGAGCTATGAGTCATCTGCGAGTTAAGTGCATGAGTCGTGACCGACTCAACTGGGGTGAAGGCATAAGTCGTAACCGACTTAAGAAAGCAATGATGAGTCGTCAAAGCGTAAGTCGTACGCGACTCAAGGAGGCGGTGATGAGTCGTCCACGACTCAACTGGAAAAACAAAGGGGAAGTTGCTTCGAGGTTGCGACTTAACGATGCGGATATAAGTCGTCTTCGACTTAAGGAAGATGCTATAAGTCGTCCACGACTTAACAAGAAAGATACAGAAGGAGCAGTTCAAAGGAAGAATGCACAAGTGTTAAGTCGGCCACGACTTAAGGAAGGTAATGAGTCGGCACCGAGCTACGACTTAGTTAAGTCGAACTATCTTAAGGCGCTGGAACCTAAAACCATGGAATCTCCTGCCGTTTTAATCTGACCCGTTGATGTCTTGAGTCGTCCGATTGTAAGTCATGAGTCGTCTGTACATATGTATGAGTCGTTTGTCGTTAAACTGTGTTGTAAGTTGATAAGTCGGCAACGACTCAAGTGGTTGTCTGTTTGTAATAAGTCGTCTGTCTTCTGTTTCGTTGTAAGTCGTGTACGACTTATGTTGAGTCGGAGGCTTTGATAAGTCGGAACCGACTTAGTACTTGTAATATTTTTAAGTTTTTCTGAACTGTGTTGTAAATAGTATACGACTTATGTTAAGTCGGAGATGTTGATAAGTCGGTTGCCGACTTATGACTTGTACTTTTTCTGTTTTGGTGTGTTGTAGCCTATAAATAGGCAAGTGGTGTCATTTTGTAAGGTTGTTGATTTTTGAATAAAATTCTCTTTTGATTGCTTTATGCTTTCATTCCAAATTGGTAGTTGAGTGTAATCTCCTATCTCCTCTTTCGGTTAATCGAGTGCGCTCGATTCAACGATTGTAGAAGCCGATTCGCGGAATCAAGTGCGCTTGATCAACGCTTGAAGAATTGAAGATCTTTGAACCCGGTATCGTGCGCGATCAACGAGTTCGAGATAGCTAGAGTTCGGTATCTTCGGATCAACGAATTCGGGCAATTCAGCATTCATCAATCCATCGACTGCTACTTTCACCGATCTACATCATTTTTGTAATATCCGCTGCGTCAGTTTGGTATCAGAGCTTGTTC
Organism: Allium fistulosum; assembly: GCA_030737815.1. NCBI lineage: Eukaryota > Viridiplantae > Streptophyta > Magnoliopsida > Asparagales > Amaryllidaceae > Allium > Allium fistulosum. The sequence continues at coordinate 167,224,827 of CM060904.1, read as the reverse complement.
TAACCAATCATAGTTAGATCGAGACTTGGAGCCTAATCATTTGAAGAGTCATCAATATTCGAAGATTATTTGATCGGATTTGCATTGGAGGCCGAAACTTTGTCCATCGTGTTCATCGCGATTTGCTACAAAGTGGAAGTTTTCGATCCGTTTCATTTTGGATCAAAATCCGGAAAGTGTTTGAATTTGAAGTGTTGAAGAATTTGTGAAATTTTCAAGTATGCCGCCAAGAAGAGCTAATCGCCACCAAAACGTAGAAGCATTATATCGAAGAGAAGAAGCTAATGAGATGGAGCAAAGAATCAATGAGAATTTTAGTGAGAAGCTTAATGAAGGAATTGGCCGGTTAGAGAGGCTTATGACAGAGATGAATCAAAATCGGAGAAGGGTTTCGCCCGAATCTAACCATGGGGGTAGTAGAGTCTCGCCACATTCCAATCGAGACAGAAGTGTTGAAAATGATCAAGGGCGTGGGAGGAACGTGAATGATCGTGAACGGAGGAATGTAGGTAGAAGGGATGGTGGTAGACGTGAAGGGAGTAGAGATGTTGGTGGTCAGAATCGACATCGTTATGCATCTGATTTTGAAGAGGAGTATGATGGTGGTAGTAATCAAGGAAGAGGTCAAGGAAGAAATTACTCTGAGTATGATCACAAGTGGGAGTCGGGGATGAAGACAGAAATTCCTGAATTCAAAGGTGGTATGCAAGCGGAGGAGTTTCTAGATTGGGTAGCTAATGTTGAGGAGATTTTTGACTTCAAAGAAGTTCCAGAACATCGTAGAGTGAAGTTGGTTGCTACGAGGCTGAGGGGTAGAGCTTTGGCATGGTGGCAGCAAACCAAGCTTACACGTGAACGTATGGGGAAGTCAAAGATTGAATCTTGGGAAAAGATGAAGAAATTGATGAAAGCAACGTTCTTACCTTACAATTATCAATCTTTGATGTATCAACGTTTGCAGAACTTGAGGCAGGGCACAAAGACAGTTAATGACTATGCTGATGAATTTTATCAACTTATTGCAAGGAACGATATTATGGAAACAGAAGAGCAGCTGACATCTAGGTTCATTGGGGGATTGAGAATGCAGATCCAGGATATGGTTAATATGTTCGATCCAAGGTCTGTGGCAGAAGCACATCAGAAAGCGTTGGCTTGGGAGAAGCAGGGTAGACGAGGAGGTGGTGTGTTTACTAATTCCAGCAACCAAATGAAGGGTGTTAGTGGAGGTTCTAACATTTCTAAACCTATCAGTAAACACGCGGTGAAGGAGGTTGAGAAGGCGAAAGTTAACAATGGGTTTAAATGTTACAACTGTCAAGAATTGGGTCATAAAAGCAGTGAGTGTCCAAAACCAAAGAAGAGAACCATGATTGTAGAGGTTGAAGATGAGGATGTTGATGAGGATTGTTCTAGTCCCGTTGAGGAGGATAAGCAGGATATTGCGTCAGGGGATGAAGGTTGTAACCTAATGCTGAGGAGATCGTGTTTAACACCGAAGCAGGAGGAAGCTAGTTGGTTGAGGAGTAATATCTTTCAGTCAACCTGTACTATTCTGGGAAAGGTGTGTAAGTTTGTGATTGACGCAGGAAGCTGTGATAACATTATCTCAACCAAGGCGGTGAAAAAGTTGAAATTGAAAACAGGGAAACATCCGAGTCCATACAAGTTAGCATGGTTGAGAAAAGGAGGAGAAGTGAAAGTGGATAGACGAGTTCGTGTACCATTCTCTATTGGGAAGAAATACAAAGATGAAATATGGTGTGATGTAGTAGAGATGGATGTTTGCCACTTATTATTGGGAAGACCATGGCAATATGATCGAGCAGTACTACATGATGGACGGACCAATAGCTACAGTTTTATGTTTAAAGGCACGAAGATTATCTTAGTTCCGAAGAAGAGAACACAAGAAGAGAGTAAGTCAGAAGAAATTGAAGAGCTGAAAACTTTATTGACTTTAAAGGAGTTTGTTAAAGAAGTTGAAGAAGAGCCAGAAGTATTCTTGTTGATTGGGCGTGAGAGCAGTGAAGAAGTTGAAATTCCTGAAGAAGTTAAACCAGTTTTGAAAGAATTTGACGATGTATTTCCAAAGGAATTACCAACGGAGTTGCCACCATTGAGGGATATACAACATCAGATAGATCTTGTTCCAGGTGCTGTGTTGCCACATAGACCACATTATCGAATGAGTCCGAAGGAACATGAAGAGTTGCGAAGGCAGGTAGAGGAATTGCTTGAACAGGGGCGTGTGCAGGAGAGTCTGAGTCCTTGTGCTGTACCAGCTTTATTGGTACCCAAGAAGGATGGGACGTGGAGGATGTGCACTGACAGTCGAGCATTGAATAAGATTACTGTGAGATATAGATTTCCGATGCCGAGGTTGGATGACTTGTTAGATCAAATAAGCGGAGCTACTATATTTTCGAAGATTGATTTGAAGAGCGGATATCATCAAATTCGTATCAGACCAGGAGATGAGTGGAAGACTGCTTTTAAAACCAGGGAGGGTCTATACGAATGGTTGGTCATGCCATTTGGTTTATCAAATACACCAAGTACTTTCATGAGGGTGATGAATCAGATTTTTCGACCGTTCATTGGGAAATTCGTGGTGGTGTATTTCGATGATATTCTTATTTACAGTGGGAGTCCAGAGGAACATTTGAATCATCTTAGAGAAGTGCTGATGGTATTGCGACAAGAACAATTCTATGCTGCAACGAAGAAATGCGTGTTCATGACGCATAGTGTGTTATTTCTGGGGTATGTTGTTTCAGAGAAAGGAATACAGGTTGACCAAAGTAAAGTTGAGGCGATCAGAAATTGGCCGCAGCCTAAGACGATAACGGAAGTTCGTAGTTTTCATGGGTTGGCTTCATTTTATCGAAGGTTTATTCCACACTTTAGTAGTGTGATGGCGCCTGTTACAGATTGCATGAAAGGTAAACAGTTTGCATGGACAGAGGAAGCAGGGAGTGCTTTTGGGAAGATCAAGGAATTGCTGACGTCTGCACCAATTCTAGTGCTACCTGATTTTCAGTTGGTGTTTGAACTACATACTGATGCATCCAAGGTTGGGATTGGAGGGGTGTTGAGTCAGAAGGGGCGTCCTATTGCATATTTCAGTGAGAAGTTGTCAGGAGCGAAGATGCGATACAGTACTTATGACGTGGAGTTTTATGCTATTGTACAATCTATCAAACACTGGAGACACTATCTATTTCAGAAGGAGTTCGTTCTTTACACTGATCATGAAGCATTGAAGCATTTGCAAGGGCAAGACAAGATTTCAGCGAGACATGCATCGTGGATTGCATATCTGCAACAGTTTACTTTTGTTGTTAAACACAAGTCAGGGGTGACAAATCGTGTGGCTGATGCTTTGAGTAGGAGGAGTCATTTGTTGACTACACTAAAGGTTGAAGTGACGGGGTTTGAAATATTGCCAGACTTATTGACTAATGATCCGTACTTTGCAAAATTTGTTGATAAAGTCAAGGAGGGAGAGACAGATGATTTCGTGATGGTAAATGGTTTTCTGTTCAAAGGGAATCGATTGTGCATACCGGAGGGTAGTTTGAGAATGAAAATTATCAAGGAATTACATGACGAAGGGCATGTTGGAAGAGACCGTACCTTACAGTTAATTTCACAATCCTACTTTTGGCCATCGATGAGGAAAGAGGTGGAAAGATTTGTTGAGAGATGCCATATCTGTCAAGTTTCAAAAGGAACTGCGACTAATGCGGGTTTATATATGCCGTTACCGGTACCAACTAAACCATGGGTTGATGTGAGTATGGACTTTGTGTTGGGGTTGCCGAGAACGCAGCGTGGTAATGATTCCATTTATGTGGTGGTTGATCGATTTTCGAAAATGGCACATTTTATTGCTTGTAAGAAGACGGCGGATGCTGTTCATGTTGCTCAGTTGTTTTTCAGAGAGATCTATCGACTTCATGGATTGCCAGAATCGATTGTGTCGGACAGGGATACTCGTTTTCTGAGTCATTTTTGGCTAAGTTTGTGGAAAATGGTGGGAACGAAGCTGAAGTTTAGTAGTGCTTATCACCCGCAAATGGATGGATAGACTAAGGTGGTTAACAGATCATTGGGAAACTTGTTGAGATGTCTTGTTCAAGATAATCTGAAGAGTTGGGATGTGAAGTTATGCCAGGCAGAATTTGCTCATAATCATGCTATGAATCGAAGTACTGGGTTCAGTCCATTTCAGATAGTATATTCGAGCTTACCGAAGGGACCGTTGGACTTAACGGTAATGCCACAATCAAAGAAGACAGTTAAGAAAGCTGCTGATTTTGTTGAAGAATTGACGGAGTGCCATAAAATCGTTCAAGAACGATTGGAGAAAGCAAATGAGAAATATAAACGAGCTGCAGATTTGAAACGAAGGAATGTTGAATTTCATGAAGGTGATATGGTTTATGCAGTATTAACGAAAGATCGTTTTCCAGTGGGTGCTTACAACAAGTTGAAAGCCAGGAAAATTGGTCCGGTGGAAGTTGTGAAACGAATCAATGAAAATGCTTATAAACTAAAGCTGCCAGATGATGTGTATACGTCTGACGTATTCAATGTTAAGCATCTCGTACCATATCATGGGGATGAGTTTGTTGGGGATGGAGAGTGTGCCAATTCGAGGTCGAATTTCTCTCAACATGGGGAGGATGATGTAGCTCAAGCTGGAGACGAAGGCATAAGTCGTAGGCGACTTATGGAAGGAGCTATGAGTCATCTGCGAGTTAAGTGCATGAGTCGTGACCGACTCAACTGGGGTGAAGGCATAAGTCGTAACCGACTTAAGAAAGCAATGATGAGTCGTCAAAGCGTAAGTCGTACGCGACTCAAGGAGGCGGTGATGAGTCGTCCACGACTCAACTGGAAAAACAAAGGGGAAGTTGCTTCGAGGTTGCGACTTAACGATGCGGATATAAGTCGTCTTCGACTTAAGGAAGATGCTATAAGTCGTCCACGACTTAACAAGAAAGATACAGAAGGAGCAGTTCAAAGGAAGAATGCACAAGTGTTAAGTCGGCCACGACTTAAGGAAGGTAATGAGTCGGCACCGAGCTACGACTTAGTTAAGTCGAACTATCTTAAGGCGCTGGAACCTAAAACCGTGGAATCTCCTGCCGTTTTAATCTGACCCGTTGATGTCTTGAGTCGTCCGATTGTAAGTCATGAGTCGTCTGTACATATGTATGAGTCGTTTGTCGTTAAACTGTGTTGTAAGTTGATAAGTCGGCAACGACTCAAGTGGTTGTCTGTTTGTAATAAGTCGTCTGTCTTCTGTTTCGTTGTAAGTCATGTATGACTTATGTTGAGTCGGAGGCTTTGATAAGTCGGAACTGACTTAGTACTTGTAATATTTTTAAGTTTTTCTGAACTGTGTTGTAAATAGTATACGACTTATGTTAAGTCGGAGATGTTGATAAGTCGGTTGCCGACTTATGACTTGTACTTTTTCTGTTTTGGTGTGTTGTAGCCTATAAATAGGCAAGTGGTGTCATTTTGTAAGGTTGTTGATTTTTGAATAAAATTCTCTTTTGATTGCTTTATGCTTTCATTCCAAATTGGTAGTTGAGTGTAATCTCCTATCTCCTCTTTCGGTTAATCGAGTGCGCTCGATTCAACGATTGTAGAAGCCGATTCGCGGAATCAAGTGCGCTTGATCAACGCTTGAAGAATTGAAGATCTTTGAACCCGGTATCGTGCGCGATCAACGAGTTCGAGATAGCTAGAGTTCGGTATCTTCGGATCAACGAATTCGGGCAATTCAGCATTCATCAATCCATCGACTGCTACTTTCACCGATCTACATCATTTTTGTAATATCCGCTGCGTCAGAGGTACTTTTAATCTCTCCTCATATGGTATAATCCTCTTTATCAATTCTTGCAAAGTTATAGATGTTAAACATAACTTGAAGGTACAGAATAAGAAAAATATGAGTGTAAAGAAACAGGTAGATGACATAAAAGAAAGGAGTAATCAACTTTACCTTTAAATTTTAGTTGATCCAAATAACGCTAATCTTATAAATGATTATAGAGCCAGCCTGGATTGTTTGAGAAATACGGTTCACTCTCAAGCTATAGAGTTGAACTGAAAAGCCAAAATAAAGTGGTTCACCCCGGGGGATCGGTGTACAAGATACGTTTATGCTAAAATGTCATCAAACAAGAAAAGGACGCCAGTGAGACAACTATGGTGATATAATTAATAATGTAGATTTACATACAGACCAAGCGATAAGCTATGTCCAGAACTTATACTGTGGAGATAACTTAAATCTACAATTTCAGTCATTACCTGCAAAAAATTGATTAAGAAATCAGTTCAAGGAAAATTGATGCTATGGTTAATCTTGATGAATTAAAGAAAGTTGTGTTCATGGTCGATGAGAATAATCAGAGATGACTTATCCAGTGCTATTGATAGTATAGTTTTGGGAAAATAACCAATGAAGTCAATCATACTTTTATTGTACTTTTCCAAAGCTTAACAATCCTGTCTCTATAACTAATTTTAGGCACGTATTATGTTGTAACATAATACGTAAAACGCTGGTTAACGTATTATGTGAAGAATGGATGATTTAATTTCTATCAACCAAAACGCCTTCATTCCTACTAGAATCATCCAAGAAAATTCTTTGTTGGCACATGAAATGATAAGAAGATTTGGTAGATAAACTTCCAATAGTAACGGTTTAGTGAAACAAAAGTTTTGAGTGAAAATATCTATTGCTATATTTGTATATACCCAAAAAAAATTTACTTTTACATTTGTATATTAAAGAACAATAAAAAGGAAACAAATGCATATATATATAAAGTAATTAATATGTTGTATTTTAAATTAGGTGCCTGTGAGTTTGACAGATCTAGTAGGTGAAAGTGAACAATTATGTGAGAGAATGTATTCAATAACCAGATACATATATTTAAAACTGAAATTTATACTTATATATATTAAAAATTTAATCAACTTAGTAAATAACTAACGGGAGTCTGAGTACAAGAGCTTGCGAACATGAGGTTGAGTGTGTAACCAAATTCTATAGTAGATCGAGAGCTTATATTTTGATAATAATAATAATAACAGCAATAACAACAATAATAATAAAACTAAGTTTGATAAATAATATTATTATTATTATAAATTTAGGTTGTTCCCAAATAACTTCTTCAACTAGAAAACAACTTGCATTATATTAGAGTTGGATGAAGATGGCCTGGTAGCTATAATATGCATTATATGCCTTTGGTCTTTAAGTAATACATGTTATGTTGATATTATGATGATTTAAACCATACATTTTTAAATAATCATTTTTAGTGCAAAATAAGTTAGCTCGACGTGTGGTGTGCAAGAATGAAGATTGTCGATATGAACTGCTTATGATGCAAAGATTTTGTTGATGTTAACTAAATATGGTTTGCATACACAAGAATTATGTTCGTACCAAAAAAAGTTATGGGTGGCCTCATAACTAGAGGAGACGGGTAACTCACAAGTGGTCTGGCGATCTACGGCTGCATCATTTTTGTTTTTGTCAATATTTCATGCTATCATTGATAGATCAGTGAGTGAGTGAGTGATTGAGAATAAAAATGATGAGTACTTAATTGATGAATTTGGGTAATGAATATGTTAGGAAAATGGTGAGTACTTTTCTCCTTTGCATTGTTATTTGATTATGTTTTTAAATGAATGTACAGGCGAAGGCAATGCAGGACAGCCAACTCCTCTAACTTTCAAGGAACACAATATCCAAACAGTTATAATTTACATGCACTACTTGGTAGACATAACCAAGTGCACAATACTTTCCTCTGAATGCAAGATTAGGAGTTCAAACATGATTCCCTAAGTATCATAGGATGTAGGTATCACTCCTATAACTACATGTTCACTTTTTATGCACTTTCATGGCAATATGTTTTCTAGTCTTCTCTATATTGAACCAGTCTTTAGAATTTGCTGATAAAAGATACTTTGTTGTTTTGCTGTTTTAAGGAATTATAGTGAATTTTGGAAGTGGGATTTAATAATATTTGTTCAATGATGCTTAAACAAGGAGGTGTTTGTTCCAAGTTGAGGTATTGACAGAATCAGAGCCAAGGTATCAACAGAAACAAAGTTGAAGTTTTCAAACATAATTTCACATTTTTTTCACTTATCAAACTTGATTATATCAAAATTTAGTTGGAAAACTTATCCTAGTACAGTAGAAACCAAGTATTTGAAGTTGGATTTATATGCAGAATGAACTTGCCCACAAGCTGTTGACTATCATGGATCGTGATGCACATGCGGTAGTTTATATATTCAAGCATTCTACCATGATGAAACATATTTCATTGCATCTTGTACTCATTTTGATATATGCATTATATATTGTAATTTGATTAACACCTATATCTGCTTATTTTGTTCCAAGAGATTCCTGTTATGTATGCACATGCGAGCACACCCATACCTGCTTATTCTGTAGTAGATTAAGAGCTTATATTATAAAAATTAACAAGTTTATAATATTAATAAGAATAAACTAAGTTTGATAAAAAATTATCTAAGTTAATAATAATAATAATAATAATAATAATAATAAACTATAGTTTGCTAAAAATTAACTAAGTTTATAGTAATAATAATAAATTAATAAAGTCAACTAAGTTTTATAATTATTAATAATAATCACAACAACAACAATAATAATTAAAACTAAGTTTATAAAAATTAACTAAGAAACTAAGTTTATAAAAATTAACTAAGTTAACTAAGTTTTATAAGAAAATAAATAAGTTTATAAAAATTAATTAAGTTTATAATAATAATAATAAATTAACTAATTTTATGAAAAATTTATAAGTTGAGATAATTTATAAAAATTAACCAAGTTAATAAAGTTTAAGTTTGGGGTAATTTATAAGTTTAAGTTAATTAAAATATAAGTCATGATATTTAAGTTTTAGCAATTGAGATAACTTATAAGTTTGAGTTAACATAAATAAAGTTATAAATAAGTTAACCAGCTTTATAAAAATTTAACTAATTTTTATAAAAATTAACCAAAATTTTAAAAATTAACTAAGTTTTATATAATTTAACTACGTTTTATAAAAATTAAATAAATTTATACAAATTAACTAAGTTTTATTAAATTTTAACAAAGTTAATAAGTTTTTAAAAATTAAATAAGTTTATTATAAAAATTAACCAAGTTTTATAAAAATTTAACTAAGTTAACTGAGTTTTATAAAAAATATTTAAATTCAATAAAAGTTTAACTAAGGTGTTTGATATACTTAAATATATTAAAACTTGACAATTTTATGTGTAATCATGGACGATGCAACTTCAAATGGAAAAATGTTCGCTTTTTTCAAGTTTGAAAAACAATGATTGAATCAAAGGAAAATGAGATTTATAACTTAAGAAAAATCAAAGCTTATTTTATCTAGGTTAATAACTGGGAAAAACCAAATACAAGAAGTGAAAACTAGAATGTAAAAAAGAAAGGTTTTTTCAAAAATGATTATTGGGGTTTCTATCTGAGTTTTAATTCATAACAGACAGACATACTACCTCCGATACTCATGTTTGTAATGGTCATATAATTAAAAAAAATCTCATTACTGTCAACACCTTCATCAGTAAATCTCTATGTTGTCTCCATGCTGTCCAAATATATTACTGTTAGTATTTGGGATATTGGGATATTGGTATTGTTAAGGTTATAAAAATGTATACATACTGTCAGTAAATCTCAATGGTGTCTAAATTCTTTACTGTCAGTATTTGGGATATTGGTATTGTTAAGGTTATAATAATGTATACCATACTGTGTGTAAGAGGAGAGTAATATTTTGGCATATCAACGACATTTTGCTGCAGGAGCTAATGTTTAGCGAAAAATAATGTTTATCATATTCATTATGATGTGTAAGAAGGTTTAGAAACAATTTGCTGTCCTAATTGGATGGAAGAGCAACTTAAATCCAAACTACTCTAATTTTTTAACTATGTAGAAGGATTTGCACATTGTAAATTCAATTATAAATGTTACTAAGTTTGTCAAATTTATGATGCAATGCCTATGCAAACCTTATAGGGTTGTCTACATGGCTGGAAAGAAGCACTATTTTGGAGTTGGAGGAGGGACTCGGCAATTTATACATGTAGTGGAAGATGATGGTGAGATTAGTTTGAAATGTAGAGATAACTATGCACTATAAACAGTCTTATGTTATTTCTTAAGATCTTCACTATTGAGAAAGGAAAATATGCAGGCATCATGGAAGCCCATTTGGTTGCAGAAGTTACTGATGGTTCCTCAAATGTCCGTGAGGTGTTGAAATTTTTGTTCATGCAAGTGTAAAAGCCTAGGTAAGATAATAAATACCAAATTGCACTATGATTGATAAATTCTATTTATTTACTATTAATTTGTTAGTCTACCGTGGTAAAATAATTGTGCTGAAGATAAATTTTGTATGGATAAACTTCCCATAAATTTGCTTGTGAGGCTTATTTTCCTAAAATCCTCCGACAAACATTTTATACAACTGGAGGACAGATATTAGTTATGCTAGTTTAAGCTTGTTTCTTTCTGAATATTAGAGGAAAACATTAAATGGCTAGGAACTGAAGAACTCAAAAATACCAACTAGACTTTCTATTATGCTTTTTAGCCATGCGATGATTTGATTAGTGCCTCGTTGATTATTGAATTCAACGTTGTCTAATATTTTACTACTTGGTATTGTAGTATAAATCACATTATTATTCCTCGCATTATTTGTGAAAAGGAATACAATTTTTCAAAAATAATTATACTACTTAGGGTAAAGAAATTTGATAATTACCTACAATAAGAATTATCCCATGGTCAAATATATCTTGTTTTAATTTTTGGGTTAAGTGGATTGCTAGGTAGTATTTCTTAATTATTTCATAATATGTTGTGTTGTTCACTTTCATCTTCCAGTGGGGTTCATTCAATTTCTGAACTTCAAGCAAAGGATGTTGATTGCTAGTTCTTCAATTGACAACTTTTATGGTTAATTCTTTAATACTGTAGATGCATCTTGAGTTAAAACGTGGCTAAAACTAAACCAAAACAATTGTGGCATATATTGATTTCAGCAACTATTGTTTGGTTAAAATTTATCCAAACACATAAATAATAATAAAAACATATTCCAAACCAAAAATTAGACTTTTTAGTTTCATCTTCTCATTCTTTACTCCAACACCTGTCTAAATTCATTATTGTCAGTAAATCTCCATGGTGTAATCAAGTATTCAGATATGTAATGTCAATTCACACCCCTACTAGCACTTAATATGGACTTTATCATTCAAAGAACTACTAACAGATGTAGTTACCAGTAGGCTTGTTCTATACCTGCTCGTGTTTGATTTAGATGTAGTAGTGTGGATGTTTAGTTACCATGGGTAAAACTGAATGCTCTTGATGTGCTTGCTTGAGCAAACTTGACCTTAGAAAAACAACAAAATATAAATAAAAAATCACTTTCAGTTTAGGGGTGACGATAGTAAGCATATTCAACGTTTCATCCTTAACTAGTTTAAATCTGGTTATTTGATTCTTGACTACTATGTGTATCCATGGTTGCATTATCATGTAGCTTACAAATACAAATATTTTATCTGTTTTATTAGATACAGCTAATTTCAAAGTAGCAGACCAGACATTACACATGCATTTAGTACTGAGTTCTGCCCCTACGACATGGTAGAAATTATATGTAATTTGATATCATTTAAGACACTAAAAAGCCGGATGATTTAGAAGTATTCTGATGCATTTAAAACATTAATTGGTCAACCAACTTTGATAGGCATTTAGTAATTTGATTTCATTGAAAGCATTGGTAGGTCAGCCAATATATCATAACCACATTACTATTTAGGTGTACTTAGACGAACTATATTCTGTCCATCAATCATGAGATAGAATTATCCGGATTAAGTGTCAAACATTTAGACATGATCAAGTAGCAGGAAGAGTTTTACAGACATTCTGAATGTAATCAAGTATTCAGAATGCTGACAGTAATAAATTACAGACATGATCAAGTAACAGTTCTATTGTTACTCTATTGGTACAGCAACAGGTTGGAAATAATCAATTATTCTGAATGCTTCATTTCTTCCAGACATTTAGACATGAACTTACATCTATTGGTATTGGTATTTACAAAATCAATAAGGTAGTTTGAACTAATAATAAAAACAGTTTTTCACCATTTGTTTTCCTACACGGTAGAATCTGTTTATAATTGGTTTCATGATATTTTTAATTTCGGTTGTCTTTGATTCTATTGAAACATAAGTATGTGTTTTGGCGCCCACCACACCAATACATATTGAGATTAACGTGTGATAAAGTGTGATATAGAAGCCTACGGATGTGAAATGCATGGCACCAAAACAAACACGAGGCTTCTGTTTCATATATTCATTTATATATATGCTGCGAAATATTTGACACAATGGCTTTTATGCTACAAAAATATAAACGTGAACTATATTGCGTTAAGCTACTTGCTTTAGAATTCAAATTTGATTTGTCGAATGATTGAACAGTTCAAATGAACATATGGAAAAGGCTGCAAATTAATGCGGCAAATTGATGCATATATGAAGGATAAGAGCAACATGTAATATCACTTTTGAGAGATAATGTTCATATTTCTAGTATATATTTGTCATAATGATGATACTTATTAATATTATTAGATAATGTAAACAACAAAGATTTGAATCTGATGCCTACTAGTAAGCAGAATAGTTGATTATAGTTCTAGCTCCAGCATCCTTTTTATTGAAAAGTATTAAAAGGCAAGCTTCAGATGTCTGAATTGTTTGCTTTTGTTACATGGACTTTTAATCAAGTTGTTCTATTTATAAGTTGTGGCGATTTATAAGTAGTCAACTTGATGAATATTTATTCTTTCATGATGAACATTGTTTCTAATAGTTACACTTGTCACTGATTCTTTTAAGATATCATGGTAAGTGCTGCATGTATAGTAAATTATCAGGACTTGTATGTAATTCTAACTGTTGACTGTTATACTTATGTACAGGTAATTAGCATTTCCACAGTGAAGAATAGCCGCATCAAAGAATTGTTGATAATTAAGCCATGAACAAGACTTTAATTGTTATATATTATAATATTTTGTTCCTACTAGTTGTGTAGACTTATTTGTAAACAGTTATGGTATGTGGATTCACTTATTTTGTTGAAATACTATTATTGAAATGATTATGGATATTATACTTGATTATGCGATTAACGTGTTTTTTCAATTATTTGAATATGATGATTATGGATGTTGGTTTGAAAATTATAATTATGTGATTGATTGTTGGTTTTAATATGGCTATTATATATAAGTGATGTCGGAAATGATACAAGCCATTAACAGTAAATAGCAGCGATTAAAATGTGCTTTACATCAATCAATATGTTTTAGTAGCGTTACAAAAGATCTATGGGAAAAAAGCAATTTAAAAAAAATACTGTAGCGGAACTAAATGCAACAAAAAATATATAGTACCATAGTAAAAACGCTATAGAAAAAAAAAGAAGGGTGCAGGTAACACTTTGGTTGCATTTTGAAGACGCTGCCAAAGAAAACTATTGTAGGGTTTCAGAAACGCACAATATGTATGTTTTTGGTAGTGTTTACCACAACGCAACTAAAACTTTTAGACTTTTAGTTGCATGTCGCATCGCAGCGTATACCGAAATGCCACTAAAAGTTTTAGCAGCGTTTTTTCAACGCTACGAAAGGCCTTTTCTGGTGTTGTGAACTTGTATATGAATGTTGAAGGATTTTATATATACTTGCCTACTTTGTAATGATTTTTGTGTCCGAACGGTTATGTATATCATTTTTTATTATGTGATTAATGTGTTTTGTTAGTTGTTTGAGTATTGTGATTATTTGGTAGATAATTTTTTATATCTGAATATATTAATTACTACTGTATAATATATGCGGACAACCAGAAGCTACAAAAGCAACCTGCATGGTAAAGTAGCGTTTAAGAAATGCAACAATATAATCAACAAATTTTGGTAGCGTTTAATAAATGCAACAGTAAGGTTTGGGTTTTTAGTTGCATCTCCTATAACAACGTTCATGAAAACGGTACCATAATATTTTGTAGTAGCATCAACGGTACTTTTTAGTGACGTTTATACAGCGCTTCGATAAATTTTTTTGGTTGCATTTGTTGAATGCTTTAATATGTTGCTTTTTTGTAGCGTTTTTGAAAACGCAACAGTAATTCCTAGATTTTTAGTCACACCTTCTATAACGGCATTCTCTAAAAGGCTACTATAAGTTATGATAGCATTTTTGTGTGTGCCACTAAATCATGTTTTTTGTGCAGTGACTCTCGCCAACTTCACTACCCTATTCCTAAGCCGCTTCACTTCATGCTCGATGATACGACCTGGACCATATGATGAACTAAGTTCAAGTTCCAGCTCCACATACTCCAACCGACTTAGCAGGATAACAATGGTTGGGACATGCACACTTTTTTACAAACGTGACACATAGAATACATTGAGGACTCTTGCCATCTTCCTCGAGAGTTCCACTCTACAACCAAGACTTCTAATTAGCTCCAATATCAGAAAGGGTCCAACAAATATCGATTTTAGTTTTCACGAGTTTCCAAACCACATTATTCTCCTCAATAGTTAAACCTTCACAAACACTAAATCTTCGATTGCAAATTCCAACTTAGTCCTTCTCTTGTTGGCATATGACTTCTGCCGATCCTGTGCTGCCTTCATTCTCTTCCATACCTGCTCCAACTTCTCTGAAATATCTCGTATCATCTCTGGTCCAAGAATTACTTTATCTGTCGGTTCCCACAAACATGAGGGCGACTTACATAGCCTCCCGTTCAATGCTTGATATGGTGCCATCCTAATATTAGCTTGGCAACTGTTATGTGAATTCAACTAGTGGTAGATGATCCTCCCAAGCTCAACCAAAATCAAGTGTACACACTCTAAGTAGTTCCTCTAATACCATATTCACCCTTTCTGTCTACCCATCCGTCCGAGGAAGATATGAAGTACTCAAGTTCAGTTCCATTCCTAAAGTACCTTGTAAACTCCTCCAGAATTCATAGTGAAGAGTGGGTCCCAATTACTTACTATATTAACTGAAACTCCATGTAGTCGAACTATCTCCTTTATATACAATGTCGCCAACGTTGTCGTAGTCCTTACACTTCACCAAGAAGAAATGTGCACTCTTGATTTGTTGATCCACTACTACCCAAATGCTCTCATTACCTTTATTGCACCGAGGCAATCCATCGATAAATTTCATGGATATACTCTCCTATTTTCACTATAGAACCTCTAATGGGAGTAATAGTCCACTTGGCCTTTTTGTTCAGCTTTAACCCTTTAGCACGTCAAACACTTAGCTACAAACTCCATCATATTCCTCTTCATTCTTGGATAATAGAATGTTATCTTCATGTCTCGATACATCTAGTCTCCACCCAGATGAATAATCATCCTTAATTGGTGTCACGATCCAAATTTCAGCGTTCGAAAATCGACACTCGTACTTCACTCGCACTCGAATGCCGCAGATTCAAACGCCGAATCTGGCTCGCTGGAGCTTATAACACATTAAGTATAACAACACAGCGGAAGAAAGAAATGAATGATATCATATACATCACAAATGATACAATATCTAGAATATGATATACAACAATGATATCTATTTGATACAAGAATATTAGAGACAAATAATAATGTTTCAGCGGAAACAACATAAGTGATAACTCCAAATGATCTTTAAAAAAGAATGAGTCCAACAACTCCAACATCAAGCTCGAACCACTATCACGTTGCACCAAGATAAGCAAGGTCAGTCCATGAACTCCAAAAACTGAACTAGCTCCAACTAATCTACTAAACTTGACTATCTAAAAACCCCAACTATAGACTGACAGTGTGGGAAATTGTGGGCACCCAGAGTTTAGGAAGGGAAAAATAAACTCCGGGTCAGTCATGGGACTGGTATAAGTAACAAAACAGTTGTTTGAAATAAAAACAGTTCATAAGAGAAATCCGATATGCTTTTTGGAAAATGAAACTACCATAAGGCCTCCCGCTACACACACAATGCAAACGCAGAATTGGAGGAGATTTCTCCTTATGATAGTCAAACATGCTTGATACGCAAAATCTTTTTAATATTATCATTAGTGCCTAGTGTGGAAAACATTTCGAAAGTATAATATAAATCTTAGCCAGCATACAACCATTATTGTATGCCTACTATAGCTACCATGTTCAATAGCAGGTTACCACCACATTCCATGGCAGGTTATACAACTAAAACCGTACAAGGCTCGTATTGTTTCTTTGGATTTTCCAACAAATGGTCAGGTTAAGGAACTTCCTATGCCACATGGGTACGCCTCTGGAGGGACGTCCTGAGAACATAACCAGCTCTCTGCCAACACAAGGCCGGGTTACCTCTTACTAGGTAACTACTACTCGAGTATGCCACCCCTCGGTCGTTTGCGACCTTTATCCGAGGGCCCTCGATCACAAAGCAACAATCACACAATAAATGAGATTGAAGCAACCACATAGGTAAAGTATCTGGGCTCCATACCATGATACCACCTCTTTCCAGAAGGAAATGACATACCCTAAAGGGTCCGACCCTCATAACCTTGCCGCATCTTTCCTGTTTTGACCATTTCCGGGGTGTGAGGTCCGATGAGGTCTCATCCACAAAGCTACGCTTTACACGAAAGCCATGCTTTGATCAACGAATAATCAGCAACACACAACAGCACTTAGCATGCCACACTACCAAATTGGGAGTATATCACTGATAACCTTCAACTACATAACCTCTGAGCTCGTACGTCTCAGAGAAGGGTGTTAAGCTAAGAGAATAAATTCTCCGCCACCAAACAGAAATGTATTTGAAAGAAATCTTCTTTATATCTCAAAGTGTAGTGTCAGACATACGACCATACAAATCTGTTCCGGGTTCGAACAGAATCGAAGGCACTTCCAAAGAAGCCCTTGCAAATCCGGGTATCCACAATCCCCATCGGACTTCCCATCACTTAGGGAATCTCTATACCGTAGCTACTCAGTGCAGAGACAATCGATAGGTTATCCTATCGTTCTCGCAAACACCCGGTCTTCAACACCAGTCTTCAAATGCTATCCATTTACGTCGTATCACTATTTGGAATGGGTTATATGACACAAAGGTCCTCTCCCGGCTAAACCGAATAGTGAGCGCAATATTTTAAAACATATGGATATTGGGATTTCAGTTAAGTCACAACTTATTACCCAAAACTTTTCTTCAAATGGTTTAAACAAATTACCATTTTAATCTTTTACACAAAAAGATTCATCTCACAAAGTTCACCCAGTTTCACAAAGATCTATTCATAGATTTTCAAATCGATTTCCATTTAAATTGGATTAACTCATTAAATCTTTAAATCAAAGATTTAATTTATAGCTTTCAAAACACGTTTCCAAAGATTTATTCGTAACTTGGAAAACCATTTTCAATTCAAACTTCAAATTCCTTTAATTTAAATTGGAATTTCATTTCTTATATGAAAGCTTTTATCATTTAAAAACAAATAGTTTTATTTCGGAAAAAATCCGATCTCATTTATAGAAATTAAAATCTTTGAGTTAAATTCAAATTTTCAAAATTATACTTTTAGAATGGTTTAAACACATTTATAACTTGTATAACATCTTTAAACCATAATTTTCAAACATGGAATTCAATTCCAAATTTTGAATTCAAATTCAAATTAAATTATTTAAATTGGAAACTTTACCAAGTTATTCAAAGTAACTTTTCTCCTTAAAACTTCTTTCCAAAGCTTTTCATTCCATTTTCAAAATTGAAATTAAAATTTCAATTTCAAAAACATTTTATTAAATTCAAATTATCTGTGGCCTAACCAATTTCCACGTGAAATCCATATTTGTGTGTGTATGGTGTGGTCCAGGGGTTTCACTCACAATAGTGCAACATCATTCAATCATCACAGATTCAAACACAGAAATATAGTTGATAAGCGGTATAAACTATAACACTTATCGTTCATTTACAGATTCACAGATAATATACAAATGTATCACAAATAAATGAATAAATTATACACAACTCAATCCATAGAACAAAATATCCCAGATCAGATAAGACAATCAATTCAAGGCATCTCATAAAATACAATCATTCATAAGTAAGGTCAAGCATTCAATAATCATTTATAAGTAGGATTAATTAATTGTTTAATCCTAATTAATTCAATTTATTTCCAATTAAATTAATTACTTATGAATTAATTATCCAATCCTGATTTATTAATCACAAATCATTTGATATAAATTAATTTATCAAACACCTTAATTAATTATTCTTAATTAATAAATTATTCTTAATTAATCACATTAATTAAATTAACCTCTAAACCAATTACATAATTAATTAACCCCTTAATTAATTACAAAAATGATTATCCCTAATCAAAAATTAATTACATTGAGCAATTATCCTTTAATCATATTTATTAATAAATTAAACCTTTGATTTTTTTTCATTAATTATATTAATTAATGATCCTGTAATTGCTTTTCATTAATTAATTATTCTTCTAATTACATTTAATAAATAAATCTTTAACTTAATTACATTTACTAATCAACCTTGATTAATCACATTAGTAATTTACTTCCCTTAATTACTTATATCAATTAAACTAACTCCTTGAATAATTACATTAATTAATCCTTTAATTACATTGAGTAATCAACACTTAATTACTTCCCTCAAGTAATTATCCTTTAATTACTATCCATTAAGTAATTTCCCTTTTAATTACATCTAGTAATTTTCCATTAATTGCTTCACTAAGTAATTACACTTCATTAATTACATTAAGTAATTATACCTAACCCAATATCAAGTAATTATCTTTAATTAATTGAACTTAATTAATTAATTAAAATTAACCACATTAACTTAATTAATTACACTAAGTAATTAATTACTTAAATTACTTTATGAAGTAGTTACCTTCACATTTCATTTCAAATTCAAGATTTAAAATGATTTCAATTTAACTTTAACAAAATTTAGATCAAATTTACAAACCTTTTAAATCAAGGTTAGAGAATACTTATCTTATAAAAGAAATTTATAAGAGTTTAAAACCAAACTATTTAAAATCAAAATCTTGTTTTTATAAAAAAAACTTAAAAAAAATATGTCTCCAAATGCTGCTTCGGGTTTGTCCCGAAGCCTACTCGAGTACTTACGCGAGAAAACCCATCTTTTCTTTCCTTTTCAAAAGTTTGTTTAAATTTTAAAGTTTTAAAACATGGAGAAACAATTTTCCCGAGCCACGCAAATTCTACTTCGAGTCAAACGCAGAAACACCTCGAGTAACACTCGAGTGAAACACGTGAGAAAAAATAACTGCTTCCATCCAGACTAAACAACTCCAGATCATCAGACACAAGTGCACGTACACGTGCACTGCTCCGATGCTCGCCTCTAGTCATCGCCACTACGTCGAGCAAGTCCACGATCATCTCCAGACTATTCTCCGACCATCTGAACCTCTCCGTTCACTCGAAAACGGAAACGAGTTCGAAACTCAAACCTGGGACAACAGACCCACCACCACCAAAACCTAGAAACGCCTCGTCCCCGCAACCTCGACCACCAGACAACCCGAAACTCCGGCCACACGATCGCCAACGTCCCCTCTACCACCTCCCAGAGCCTCGCAACGCTCGATCAACTCCAAACGATGAACGAATCAAAATATCAGCCGCGCCTAAAACTAGGTTTAAAAATTTCAAATGTTCGCCGCCGCCTCCACGTTTAACTATCCATCATTCCAGTATTTTTCCTTGATTCTCCGATCATACTTCAACCTTCAAAAAGAACCACGACACCCCAGATCAATTAGATCATCAGAAAACTCCAAAATACCATTTTCTGATCAAACCAGAACTACACCCATATCCCACCACTAAAAATTATGATACCACTTCTAAAAATCATGATTTAGGTTAAGTATTCAGATTTGATTACTGAATAAATGAATTAAGAAGTTTGGATTTTTAAACAAAACCCAAGCTTGCCTGTTCTTTGGTTTCCTAGAGCAATATCCAATTTAAATCACTTAAATATAATTTTATATCTTTAATATATGATAAAACAAACAATTTATGTTTGCCACTTAAACCCTAACAAAGATTGATTCGAGAGATAATGAATTCTGAACAAATCTTGAGCCTGGAAAATTAAAAACAGGATAATACAAAATACAACAGCATGCACACACATCTATTCATTCATATATATCTTCACATAAAAACACATTCATTCCAGAACTTAACTTGCAACCAGAATCATACTTAAGATTTTTTTAAAAGAATGTTACTCACAGTGATTTCCAGAAGTGATCAGAGTTCTTCTTTTGAACCAGGCTTATGAAATTTTGCAAGCTGAAATCTTTTAATCTCTGATTAGAGTTGAGCTAAAGTGTTGTTTAAGTTGAATTTTGTTTAGGTATGAAATAGTATTTACTTCAGAGGTTACTTAATTTTAGATGGACGAACTGAAATGAGGAAGGCTGATATATATAAAATGAGTTACAGGGTGATGTATATGAAATGAGTTTACAGGGTTATTATTTTTCTTTTGTACAACAAGGTCAGAGATTTTTTATTCAAATGGTGGCTGATATGATAATATTTTAGCTAGCATTAATTGCCATTGTCTTCCCTTGCAAGCTATACATATATATTTTTGTTTTCTTTGGTTTCATACTTATCCATATTTGTTCATATTTAAGTATATATATATTTCTTTCTTCCTTTGCTTTGTCTTATTACTTTATAAACTAAATGAATTTAATATGTTGGTAAAATTTATCTAATGTGTTTACTTTATATTTTTATAATTTATCTTATATATTTGTATTCCTATTTTTAACTGAATTATTTATTTCTAACTTTAATACTAATTGTCTTGTATGTCTACATATGTATTTTTATATTCATTTTGTAAGTACCTTTGTATGTATTTTATTTTACTTCGTATACTTATAACATATGTTTATTTTACACTTATGTTTACATATTAGTAAGATATATTTTAGAAATTCAAATTATTTAACACATATTTTATTTGAATTTGGGGAAACTCAAATCAATTTATCAATTAATTTCACAATTTTTATTCAAAAATTAAATTAATTATCAATTTAAACTTAGTTAAAATCCGGGATCATTACAATTGGTGACACTCTCCTAAGAATTCCTCTATCCACTCCTTAATCTGGGGTACACATAGCCTACCATCACGCCTTAGGTATCCCTTTTGATCTTTGGAGTAACGATCCAAGTGGTTGGATTGTTCACACGGTTCCAACTGATCCATAATTCCAACTAACATTGCATCTTTCCTCTAACTAAGTCTAATTCTTTCCATCAATACAAGTTTGACCATCTTTGTGGCTAATAAACCTGGTGTATAATCCGACGAAGGTCGAAAGTCAAAATCAGAAATAAACTCCAAAATCTTCCATTCAATAACATACAACTCACCGTGACATGGTTTCTACTCAATTCAGCAACCACGTTCCCCTTTCTTGAAGAATAAGCAATGCCAAATCATATTACGAAAGAAATTTCATCCATCTTTGTTCAAGTCCTTCTATGAAAATAGGTTCTTGAGGGACATGCGATCCATGAATACAAATCATTCTCCTAATAAATAGTATCTCTAGGATTTAAGTGCAAATATGATGGTAGCTGACTCAAGATCGTGTGTTGGGTAATTCTTCACATGCCCCATAAGTTGTAGGCTAGCATCTTCTACTACCATTCCTTCTTGCATCGAGGCAGCACCAAAACTTGTTCCACGAGCATCCACAACACCAAAAAATTGATTAGTAACACATAATAAACGCTACCATAACTCACACTAGCGTTTTAGAGAACGTCGTTATATGACATGAAACTAAAAGTCAAGGACTTTTATTGCATTTTCATAAACACCACCGAAAAGTAAAATATTGTAGCGTTGAACAAACACAACCAAATGTTTTTATTGTAGCGCTGTATAAAAGCCACTAAAATGTACCGTTGACGCTACTACAAAATATTATAGTAACTTTTTCATAAATGTTGTTACAGAAGATGCAACTAACTACCCAAACCTTACTATTTCGTTTATTAAACATTACCAAAATTTATAGATAATTTTGCTGAATTTATTAAATGCTAATTTACCATGTTGATTGCTTATACGAAACATGTTAAATGGTGTTACCTTATTATGAGCAAAGAAATAGAAAACAAATTCATGCTTTCGTTACAATTATGAAGCAACTTTAGCTCTCTCCAAATTCATCTAATATTTGCATACATTTATGGAATAGAGAAAACATATAAAATAAACACTACTTAGAAAGAATTATAATATATCAGAAATAACTAAAACAATATTTATCAGCCCTATTGGTAGAAATAAAGAACACACTATAAAATTAAGGTTAACAAAATTTAACAAGGTGCAAACAAAGATGAAGCAAACATAGAACATGATATATGGGACACAAAATTATCGTTTTTAGAGTTCTGTTAATAGAATCGCTATAAATTTGACACCCTTAGGAGAGAAAAGAATTCAATTCTGACGATCCTCTATCTTTTACTTATCTGAAGTAACAAAAGCATGAGTTGGAACAGATTGATCATCATAATAAGCAGTTGATCATTATAGTGGATACTTAAATTCAGTTTCATCAGTTAACGTGTAACAACCTGAAATTTTAATGTTTCGAATGGAAATATTTAATTTATTTAAATATTCAGATTAAATAATAAGCAAATCAATCATTAATATAGCAAATTGATTTTTATTGATGTATTTTTAATTTAATTTATTTGATTTTTCCATAATTTTTAATTTAGAAATTTTTTAAACAGGAAAATAAGCATAAGGACAAACTTAAAAAAATATTTAGGCTGGAGGACAACAAGTTTGTTTTTTAGGCTGAAGGACAATGATAGTTATAACTAGCATTTTGTATATTGTAAAACTGAATATAACTAACATTTTGTATAGTATAAAAGTTGAATATAATGCTTATTATAACTAGCATTTGTCCTTCAGCCTAAAAATAAAACTTCATGTCCTTCAGCCTAATTTTTTTTCAAAGTTTTCCTTTTCCCCAGTTTCCTCTTATTTAAATTATCGTTTGATGGTTTTTCGGCAAATGATAGTAATTTTAAAATTTTACAGAATAAGATAACCAGTGTATATTATTGTTATTTTTGGATTGTGTCGCATTTTTATGCACGATCGTATTTTTGTTTTTTTCGTTCGCGGTCTGTATGCAAATATAATTTTGTGCGGCGAGTTTTCGGAAATTGTAAAATAAATCTACCTCTACCTAAGACAAATCAAAACACGTTTACTTTACTCTCTCAATTTGTCTATATTTTTAAAGCTTCCTGTAAAACAAAAGAAATAAATCCACCTCCTTTAAAAAAATTCGAAACTAATGATTTAATAAACCAAAAATTGTAACACAAGGATATTTAGATCCACATTGAAGAGATCTACATTTCTATATGTGTTTGGATGAGTTTGGTGGTGATTTAGGGAGATCGGCTGTTGGAGACATGAGGAGTAGAAAGCTACGGTTTGGGTATTTTTGAGTTGTGGTCGGCAATGGGTGTTTGGAGCGTACAGTGGTGTTTGTTGAGGCGAGGAGCATGTGTGGCCAAACTTTGGGATTAGGCAATCAACGTTTGGGTGGTTCGATCATTGCGTGGTCAAAGACTAGGGTTCCAGGGTGAGCTTGATCTTCGGTGCAAGTTCCGGATGCGAGTTCGCGGAGTGGAGATCAAAGGTGCAAGGGGATTTTGGTTTCGTCGAGGATTGATGTGGTTTCGGGTGATGCTGTGCACAGCCGTGCACTGTTTTGTTGCATGCAAGAGGTGTTTGTGAATAAAGGAAAAAATATTATAGGGTAATTAAGATTTTGAAATGTAATTAGTGAGATAAATTATATTATTAAAACTCTCAAATCTTATAAAATCAATAACTCCATCATACGAGGTCCAATCGAGGCGAGATTTTTTGCGTTGCATTCGTAATGGAGGTAGCAACGCATTGGAATGGGTTTTATCGAATTTGGAGCAAGTGAATTTTGGGATAAAATCGAACGTCATTTGATTTTAGTTCAAACTGGAATGCCTAAGCGTCCACTGGAATTTCGATGAGTTAAACACATTTTTTGGATAATTAATATGATATATGTTAGAAATAAAATATTGTTTTCATGTTGAATGATTATTGGTTTGGTTTGGTCGAATATGTAAATATTCTCTTTTATAAATATGTAAATGTTTAAAAATTGTTTTGAAAAGTATTTATTTTTATAGAAAGGTTATTATAATAATGAATGTTTATTTTAAAGGGAATAAAAAGAGGTTTATCTTTTATTTTGATGTGATTTTGTTTTTAAAAGAAGATAGAAATATTTGGGAATTAATATTTATGAAACATTTTATATAAAATGTTGTAAAAAAGAACATATTTACAAATGGTATTTTATAAATTAAAGAGAGATTTATAACCGGTATTTTATAAACAAAAGAATAGGTTTATAAATGGTATTTTATAAAAAGGAAAATATTATCATTTCGATAAATTGGAGTAATAAATCACAGTTGTGAATTTATTTTAATATATGGAATGATCATGTTATGGGAAGTATATGGGTTTTGTTTTATGTTTGGAGTTGTTTTATAAAAGGAGTTTTGTAACTGTATTTAGAAATTTATAAAAGGAGTTTTATAAATGAATTTGGAGTTTTTATAAAAAGAGTTACAAATAAATTTGGTGATTTATGAAAGTGAGTTTTATAAATGATATTTATAAAAGAAGTTTTATAAAAGAGTTTATAAATAGTATAAATGATGGTTATAAAGGAGTTTATTAAATAAATTTGGAGATTTATAAAAGGAGGTTTATAATTATGTTTAGATATTTTTAAAAGGGAATTTTATAATTTACAAATAATATTTTATAAATGGAGTTTGTAAATATAAGGAGTTTTATAAAGGCATTTTTTAAAAAGGATTTATAAAAAGACTGAGACCCGATTTCCATAAACAATCATTTCAAATTACGATGGTATGGAAAATATTCTTTTCATACTGAACACCAATTTCTAAGGTATGAAATCTCGTCTCTATCTTGATAGGCAAGACTGTGTGTCAAGGCAATAATAGTTTTCTAACTTGTCTGATCTCATTGATAATCGAGGGATAGTATTGTTTGAAATCGAGAAGTAGTGGTAAGTATATTTGGTCTAATTTCTATATGATTTATTCACTTACACCAAAGAAAGGTGTTTTGGGTTTATTGTTATTAATATTTTTTTGAAATGACATTTGTTTAACCCAATTAAGTATGGTTTTGAAAATGAATTCTTTCTTGAGATTTGTGAATATACTTATACCGTTGAGATAAGTATATTGATACATTTTCTAATTACTAGAAATGTAGCGTGTTGTGAATATACTTATACTATTGATATAAGTATATGAAAAAGTTTTTCTAAGTATTAGAAGTGAAAAAGTTCGGGAATATACTTATACGGTTGAGATAAGTATATCAACATTTTTCAAATATGGAAAAGAGTAAAGAAGTGTTCGTAAATATATCTTTGTAAAAGTATTTTGATACAAGTATTTACAAAGTGATTTTAATCAATGAAGGGATTAATTATAGAGGCTTAGTGGGTGCTTATATGCTTAACTGGTATTACTTTCCTTATGGAATTTAATCTCTCGTTGAATTGTTTGTTTATTTGATAGTTAAGTAATCGGCTATCAAATCTTGGCCTTAAATATCATTGTCGGTTCGGAGAGATCTGGATTGGATAAACGTGAGTTATCCGAAGACTACTTAGAACCGGCATAAGCATTCGAATTGAAGGCATCTTGAAGATGATAAAATCAAAGACGGAGTTCTTTGAAGTGCAAGGGCTACTTGTTACTGGTCCTAAGGGTGATTCCAAAATGGATGTAGTACAAGTAGTGTCCTTGGTTTATTCATATCCTAAACAACTTGTATGGAAGAATGCTGGCATTGCATTGTTGCTTGGAGAGCGGTGTTAGCATTCCAAGTTGAATTTTCTAAATAGGTAAAATTTAGCCTCTAGCCTTACTAACCGGGAATGGCTAAAACAAGGGATATGCTTTAGGGCTATGTGGGTCGAACCCATTAGGGTATTGGTCATCACCCGATCTAAACCGATATTTATTGATGGATTATTTATGCTAGAGACTCGAGTGGTTGTTGGCCAGCAACTGGGTTGGTGACATATTCGGTACTATCCAGTAAGGGGTAGGCTGGTCCTGATTCGCATGGGATCCATGTTATGCTCTTGGTACATTTTACCTAGAGGTGTACTGTGGCAGATGATACCCAGTAGCTTTGTCATTGTATGGAATCCATTCTCCAATAAGTGCCTTTCGGATTTATTTGTATACCTATTATGCTAGAATTTTATTAATGTAACAATTTAGGCTATGATTCCACATTTATTTTAAACCCTATACATTATTATGATATCACAACATTTCCTATAAATGGTTTGGTTATCGTAAGGTAAAAACCCGTTCGTGTTTATATGCAGTGTAGTCTTAAGAGATACCTTTATTTTGAAAGGTTTGATCATATTAAAATCCACATGATGTGTTTTTCTCATGTTGGTTTACCATACTAATCCAGGCATTATTTTCTTAAATTTATTGGGTCAGACCAAGTATATTTCTAAGTTTAGCTTTGGATGCTCTAGAGCTTCAGTAGACAAGCTAGATGCCTCGAAGACGTATTCATATATATTTTATTTCCACTGCATTTGTTGTAACGTTCCCCATTTTGAGATGTGAAACTAACCGCTACAGATGCTGTAGTCATCTATAGTATTAATCTCCGATGACAAAATGCGGATATGTTAGTTGTATCGATAACATCAAAGCACAAGAATATGAAATTTTCCAAAACACAATTTCAAACAAACTTTCTCATTTCATTTCAAAGATAATATTTCATATTCATTACATAATCCTAAACGTTGCCCAGGTTTAGATAAAATATAATTATTACAAAATACTCCAAGGGCGACATACGAAGATGCCCCATTATTGATCGGAGTTTGCTACTAAGCAGTCATAACATTTTCATTACACACGTTCAACAAAATGAAATTTCAACACAGCGGATAATATATATATATAAGCTCCTACATAGCTAGATCTACCTCTTGCACATCTCTGGAAGCTTTATTTGTCCAATCTAAATAACCTGTAGACCCTTACTCTCGACCTAGTCAAATCTAATTTTGAGCACCCGAGAGTTTAAGGGGAAAACATAAACTTCGAGTCAGATAAAAAGTCCGGTGTGAATAATAACATGCCATCTTGATTTATGGATATCTAGTGAGACCATGCCGCTGAGCGGAACGGGTTTTATCCTTACTGGTATACCATTTTAAATATATCTTTTTCCAAACAACTCCTACAACCACAATGGTTAAATCAAACAATAATAACAATAATATGCATGCATGCAACATGGGTAAACATGACCAATTTGTCTAAATAACTGGACTATTTATCCCAACATCATAGTTTTCTAAGGGTAATTACAAATGTATTATTGACTTGGGCCTATAGATATATTAAATTCTCTAATATACTGTTAGGAGGCAACTGGATGGTCTGTCCAAAACTTACTATTCCTAGGGTCACTCTGATCCTAATGGTTTTGCAAGCTCACTAATAACCTATCTCCTCTTTGCATATTCATTTGTGTGCGTAAACCTACTTTTAGCCTTATCCATGACAAAGCCTCACGCACTTGAATTGTGGACTTATATCAGCTAAAGGGCTAACAGCTAAAGTATAGGGCACTACCCTACATCAGTCACATCTAGTTTTCTAATCTCTGAGTCAATTCATCCTCTCATAATGTATTTAAAGGTGATAAGAGTAATAATCTCTTTAGTAAAATTATGGGCTAAATACCCTTTTTATTTTCTTGAAAACATAATTCTTTATAAATGATTTAACCCTTGAAATCATACTTTAAAACAAGGAAAATTATAGCCCTTTACTTTATCCAAAATAATTATTTCATGATATATGCTTTTATAAAACAATATTAACAAAGTTCGAAAGCACCTGAAGTTGTCGCCTTTCAAAGCTATATGCGATAAAGCCAAAACTTAATAAAACTAGCTTATAAATGAAACTCGACATCAATATTGCCACTAGGGTCATCGTCCCTCTTCAATTACAAAATATGTTAAACTCTTTAATCTACAAAACATAAGGCCATTGGGTCGATAGTACATATGTATCGCACTTTATAGGGTGTCGATGTCATAGTGTATAAAACTTGGTTTGCATAGTCTAAAACCTTAAAATTAGAGTTATAGGAGCGACGACACTGATGACAGCGACACCAACTCCTTAAAGATAAAAGCGGCATCATTATCGCTGTCATAGATCAGTTCAAAAGTAATAGGGTCGACGTCGTTACAGAAATAAGCGGAATCAAAACAAGAGTCATAGCTACCTTATGGAGTCGACGACTTTGTAGAAGCAAGCGGTATCATGCCATTATATATAAAATGCGGTATCAAAGTATTTGAAGACAAATGACATAACTTACGTCGAGGGTATCTATGTCGACCCCGATGCTATGCTTCCTACTTCAATCAAGACGATCCATTCCATATCAACCGAAGTTGATATCCTATATATCGCCTATTATTGACTTCGAAGACCATAGATGCGGCTTAATGAAGTGCGGCATCGTAACCTTCGACGTGGCAAGGTCGTAATTAATATGAAAACTGTTTTCTTACTAATAAAATTCAGTTCTTTTCACCAACTCCAAAATCTCATTGGATAAAAAATACTTTATCAAAAATTCTTTTCAAAAATCTACCGGTTACCTGAATTATCATTCCCAAAACATTTGCAAAACTTATCTTTAATATTAATATTTTAATATAATAATTAGGCTTTTGAAGCCCAAATAATTCGTAGTACATTATAAACACTTGGGAAAAATCTCCAAAAATCACAATAAATCAAATTTAATATATTATTTAACATATTAAAATTTTTGGGTCCAAAACTTTATTTGATTATTTTTAATAATTAAAACATGAAATAAACCATTTTCTCCACTTAGAAGATTCATAATAAATTTATTCTTGCTTGGAAAATCATGAAATTAAAAACCCACTTTTAAAATAATGTTTTAAACATCATATCAAAATCTCAAATCATTTAGGTATCAAAAACTAGGTTTTCACACTTAAAACCTATTAAATAATTCTATAATAATCCTATTATTCATCACATATAATCATCTAAACAATTAATACATGGCATAATACAAGCAAAAGACTCAGATTCATACTTAAAACCGAAAATAGTAGATAAAATTTGAGATGCATAACTATATTCACCTTGATTTGATGAAGAAGAATGAGATTTGAGTGTTAATTAATTCCCCTAAGCTTTACTCTCTATTTCTTAAGCTTTTCTCCTTTCGTTTTCACTTGTAATGGTCGGCCTTAGTATAGTTTAGGATATTTGGTGGATGTAAGTGAAATAAATGAGAAGGAAAGATAAGGGTATATGGTTAGGAAATGTAACTTTTCCTATTTTCCCTTAGCCTATATTCCTCCTTATT
This sequence comes from Allium fistulosum, assembly GCA_030737815.1. Lineage (NCBI taxonomy): Eukaryota > Viridiplantae > Streptophyta > Magnoliopsida > Asparagales > Amaryllidaceae > Allium > Allium fistulosum. The sequence continues at coordinate 167,194,900 of CM060904.1, read as the reverse complement.
TAGAGTCTAATCATTCTTATAAATTCATTCATTAGGTATAGCCCATATTAATTATCAAATCTCAATGTTCTTACCATTTTACATTATTTTATTTAATTTATCTAATTAAATATGCTAAATAATGTTAATCAAAATTAGGAGTGTTACATTTGTTGTTTGTATTTATCAGCATTTGTGAGGATATGTTGTTATAACTGTCCAGGCTGATGATTGGTTAGTTAACTTTGGTTGATGTATGTATATTACAGTTTTATTTCATAAAGATTTGTTGTATATATATCACATATTACTTGTCACGTTGTAAGATTTTGTTCTGTTTTTTCTTTCTTTTTCCCCAATAATCTGTCTTTTCGGCACTTGGATGCTTGCATGTGAATACTGGGGATGTATTACTATCGACTTTTGAGGGTCGAAAAGGCGGATCGTTACATAACACATAGAGAACAATAATATTGTTATGCATTTTGACTTTACCTTAGCATATTGATTAAATAACCATGTATTTGGATGCCTAAGATCATAAACTTATCTATGATCTAATCACTTGTAGAAATACAAATGTTATAAATTATCCTAACTCATTATACAAATGGTACACTGAACTAAATAAAAAGAATCGGTACCTTCGTTACATGCCCGCGCTACAGTCAAACTGAACAAAATAAATAGAAGTATATGGAGAAAGTCGGTAGCATGTTAATAACTACTATATATATAGGTATAATGATAGCACATACCAAAGTTAAACCACATAGTGTCTTAAGAAGCAATGTCTGAGACTAATATAAAAACTGCACACATAAAATGACATATTGTAACTGATGTATACTACGTTTGCTTATGGTTACTCAGATGACATTTTACTTTTTACAGTTCATTTCCATTACACTAATTGTTTTGGTAACATCTCTAGAAAAATGAGGGGTTAGGCCTGCATTTATGAGGGTTCGAATCAATGCCAACCGTTAGATTAAATTATTTTAAATCTAGGTCATTTGACGGCGTCAAAATTCACAATCGACACATCCACCGGTCGACTGCTAGCGGTTGACCGGTCCTAATTAAGGGGTCTACTGGCTAACGTATGTTTGGTTAATTATCTTTCATTGTTTGATTACGTTGATTAATTTCCTCTTATATGATAATTCTCTACAGTTTTAACCGATTAACATTAATGTTAATTGTTAGCACCAAAATTGGTCACTAACACCCAAATCCAAGCAAAAGCACCAAATACCAGTCACAGCTCACAAATAAAATATATGTGGTCAATATTAATATAAAGAACGACAAGAATTAAAATGAAAGCAGTAGAGAACAACAAATTTTATAGTGGTTCGGCTAACTCCGGCCTACGTCCACTCCAGAAGTTTCCTTTTTATTGACGTTAGAATCGATTAAAGTTACAAAATGGCAGAGTTGCCTTAGTCTTAGAAAAGAGAAAGTAAGAGAGTCGAAAGGAAAAGATCCGTTTTCTGAAGTCCCACATGCTGTATTTATAGGCAAATCGCGAGTTACTGGGCTTCCTTAGCAGTTCGGGCCCATTAGGGCCATAGCCGAGCCAACATCCTTCATCATGGTACGAGCGACTTCCTGTAGCTACTTCCTGTTAAGCGACTTCCTGTAGCGACTTCCAGGCCGAACGACTTCCACGTCGAGCGACTTCCATGCCGAACGGCAAGACTTCCTGTAGTGACTTCCTGTAGGGACTTCCTATAGCGACTTCATGTTAAGCGACTTCCTGTAGCAACTTCCTGTTAAGCGACTTCCTGTAGCGACTTCCTGTAGCGACTTTCTGTTAAGCGACTTCCTGTAGCGAATTCCATGCCGAACGACTTCCACGTCGAGCGACTTCCATGCCGAGCGACTTCCATGCTGAACGGCATGACTTCCTATAACGACTTCCTGTTAAGCGACTTCCTGTAGCGACTTCCTATAGCGACTTCTTGTTAAGCAACTTCCTGTAGCGACTTCCATGTCGAACGACTTCCACGTCGAGCGACTCCCATGCCAAGCGACTTCCATGCCGAACGGTATGACTTCCTGTAGCGACTTCATGTAGCGACTTCTTGTTAAGCGACTTCCTGTAGCGACTTCCTGAAGCGACTTCCTGTAGCGACTTCCTATTAAGCGACTTCCTGTTAAGCGACTTCTTGTAACGACTTCCATGCCGAGCGACTTCCATGCCGAGCGACTTCCATGCCGAATGGCATGACTTCCTGTAGCGACTTCCTGTTAAGCGACTTCCTGTAGCGACTTCCGTGCCGAACGACTTCCATGCCGAGCGACTTCCATGTCGAGCGACTTCCATGCCGAGCGACTTCCATGCCGAACGGCATGACTTCCTGTAGCGACTTCCTATACCGACTTCCTGTTAAGCCGACTTCCTATAGCGACTTCCATGCCGAATGACTTCCACGCCGAACGACTTCCATGCCGAGCGACTTCCAAACGTGCTGCGTTACCTATCCATCCAGTTGACTCAAACATACCACATTCCATCCTTGATAACTGAGAAATCGACTTAGTTAAATCCGCCTACCTACAGCCTTGTCAAAAGGCGGGTTAACACTTTTCCCTCCAAAACATTCCTTGCTATTGGAAGGTGTGTTTTGAATAGCCTCAAATCCGATATCCGAAGTCCATATCCCGTTCATAACCATATTATTAAATTCATGACCTCTCCGGGTTTAACCTTGAATCCGTAGACCTCGCCGGGTCGCGTTACCCTGTTCCAGCCTCAGCTCTTCGGTCAAGGGCTTGTAAGTTCTCCGGCCTCGGTCTTCCGGCCAAGGACTTCGATATTCACCGGTCTCGGCTCTCTGGCCAAGGATTTTCATATTCTCCGGCCTCGGCTCTCCGGCCAAGGACTTTGATATTTACCGGCCTCGGCTCTCTGGCCAAGGACTTTGATATTCTCCGGCCTCGGCTCTCCGACCAAGGACTTTGATATTCACCGGCCTCGGCTCTCCGACCAAGGACTTTCATATTCTCCGGCCTCGGCTCTCCGGCCAAGGACTTTGATATTCACCGGCCTTGGCTCTCCGGCCAAGGACTTTCATATTCTCCGGCCTCGGCTCTCCGGCCAAGGACTTTCATATTCTCCGGCCTCGGCTCTCCGGCCAAGGACTTTCATATTCACCGGCCTCGACTCTCCGGCCAAGGACTTTCATATTCTTCGGCCTCGGCTCTCCGGCCAAGGACTTTCATATTCACCGGCCTCGGCTCTCCGGCCAAGGACTTTCATATTCTCCAGCCTCGGCTCTCCGGCCAAGGACTTTGATATTCACCGGCCTCGGCTCTCCGGCCAAGGACTTTGGTATTCACCGGCCTCAGCTCTCCGGCCAAGGACTTTGATATTCTCTCCGAATCCATTCCATCGCTCTCCGGCAAAGGGACTCGTAACTTGCGATCACTGCCCCGTCTCACCGGTCGGGACCGTGATCGCGAGACCTGTATTATTTATTACACAGATCCAAATCCAATTGTTAAAGAATTCAGTATCAAAGCAGAAGTTCATACAACAAAAGGAATTAAATGTCCAAAGTGCCACAGAAGAAACCAGAGTTTGCAGAAAAATATAAAGAAAATAGGATTTCATAGACTCAAGTAGTACGGTTTTTTGTCATCTTAGAGCACGCCTAGGGACCGTCCTCGATCCCGTACGTGTGTAAGTGACCTAGCCGTATTATTTTGAGTTCTATTACTTATTCAAAACCATAAATCTATTTAGTTGATAATGAGCTGACGTTGCCTAGGCCCAGTGCCAACTTTGTTCAAGGTAGGCGATTCCTTACATACTGCTGTAGATGACCATTCCTTACATGCTCCTCAAGGATATCTTTCAAATGCCTACAGTCTTTTGTGTTGTGCCCATCCAGCTCATGGAATAGGCAATGCTTTCTCGATGACCGCTCGTATTCAGAAGGCTCTCTCTTTGCCGGCCTTCGATATTGGAGGCGCCCTCGAGTATCCAAGTAAATCCTTTCTAGAGTCTCAGTTAAATCTGTGTAAGAAGAAAACTTTGACTCCCTTCGAGGCCTCTTCGAAGTGCCACTGTTGCCATTTGTTTTCCTTTTTCCTTTATCGTCTTTACTTGGATCCTCCCTGGGTGGACCTCCACCCCTCACTGCATAAGCTTCATCCTCTCTCCCTACTCTCTCAGCATGTGCATCTTCCTGCCTTAGGAACCATTCTGCCTCATGGTAGAACTCTCCGAGATCCCTCGGTGGGTCCCGTTCCAACGATATCTTGAAATCCAAATTATTTGCAATTCCTGAAACTACTACCATCAAAACCATCGACAGATCGGGTCGATCCACTAAAGCTACCACTGCGTTGAATCTGGTTAATAAATCCCTAAGCGGCTCTCCCTTCCATTGTTTCATCGATGTCAAGGTCATTACGTTATTGGGTCTGACTATATGGACCCGAAATTGCCTCATAAACCTCTCAATCGGCTCTGTCCAAGTGTCAATAGAACCACTCTCCAGCTGTCTGAACCACATAGCTGCGATATCCGTCAAATACAAAGGGAAACATCGAGCCATGACCTCATCTGATGCCCCTAGTACCTCCATATGCCTCATGTACCTTGTCAAGTGAACGATGGGATCCGTCCTCCCATCATACGTCTCCAACGTTGGTAGCTTAAAATCCAGTGGGTTCCTAGCTTGCCTGATAGCAGGAGTAAAGGGACTCCTATTCACATCCTCCAAGTCTTTATTTACCAATCCAGCTCTCATAGCTCGTCTGACCATCTCCGCTAATCTGTCATTGTCACCAAGCTGTAATCCTTGTCCACTGCCTTCGATCTGCCCCCCGAGTTCATGAGGGAATCCTAGCACATATTCCTCATCACGTACTCCTTTATTCATGTTGATGTCGAGTTGCACATCATCGTCAAGTCTCCCTCTATGGATTGGTCTAGCATTACTTGTTGGTATGCCCCCAAGTCTTGGTCCATCCGGGTTTATAGTTGTTCGTTGATCAGGGGCTGCTCCCTGCTGGACCACTCCATCTGCTTGCTGGTTAAGTGCTTTTGATCCAGCTCCACGGATCTGAGCTCCTGTAGTTCTTTCTTGTCTAAATTGTCTAAGAAGAGTCCGCATCATCTCCTCTTGTCTTTTCAGCATCGCTTCCATCTCGTCTATGGTGATGTAGATGGATGCTTGACCTGCTCTAGCTCCAGAGGAGGCCTCTTGACTTCCCTCTTGATTGCTTCTTACTGTCACTTGCTTCCTTGTTGGTGGCCTAGCCATTGCTTCTTTGAATCCAAGTTCCCAGCTCTAAAATCCTCGAGTGTTTGCCTTCTCAGTGAAAGTACCAAAATGTTAGCGCCAAAATTGGTCACTAACACCTAAATCCAAGCGAAAGCACCAAATACCAGTCACAGCTCACAGATAAAATATATATGGTGAATATTAATATGGAGAACGACAAGAATTAAAATGAAAGCAGTAGAGAACAACAAATTTTATAGTGGTTAGGCTAACTCCGGCCTACGTCCACTCCAGAAGTTTCCTTTTTATTGATGTTAGAATCGATTATAGTTACAAAATGGCAGAGTTGCCTTAGTCTTAGAAAAGAGAAAGTAAGAGAGTCGAAAGGAAAAGATCCCTTTTCTGAAGTCCCACATGCTGTATTTATAGACAAATCCCGAGTTACTGGGCTTCCTTAGCAGTCCGAGCCCATTAGGGCCATAGCCGAGCCAACATCTTTCATCATGGTACGAGCAACTTCCTATAGCGACTTCCTGTTAAGCAACTTCCTTTAGCGACTTCCATGCCGAACGACTTCCACGCCGAGCGACTTCCATGCCGAGCGACTTCCATGCCGAACGGCATAACTTCCTGTAGTGACTTCCTGTTAAGCGACTTCCTGTAGCGACTTCCTGTTAAGCGACTTCCTGTAGCGACTTCCTGTTAAACGACTTCCTGTAGCGACTTCCGTGCCGAAGGACTTCCATACCGAGCGATTTCCATGCCGAGCGACTTCCATGCCGAACGGCATGACTTCCTGTAGTGACTTCCTGTAGCGACTTCCTGTTAAGCGACTTCCTGTAGCGACTTCCGTGCCGAACAACTTCCATGCCGATCGACTTCCATGCCGAACGGCATGACTTCCAGTAGTGACTTCCTATAGCGACTTCCTATACCGACTTCCTATTAAGCCGACTTCCTGTAGCGACTTCCATGCCGAACGACTTCCACGCTGAGCGACTTCCATGCCGAGCGACTTCCAAACGTGCTGCATTACCTATCCATCCAGTCGACTCAAACCTACCACATTCCATCCTTGATAACTGAGAAATCGACTTAGTTAAATCCGCCTGTCTACAGCCTTGCCAAAAGGCGGGTTAACATTAATTATTCTTACAGGTTAAGTTACGTTAACTATCTGTTAATTCTAACTGACAGTAATTAACGTTAGTTAATTATTTTTATTTCTATAATTACATATATAATTATTTCTGATTCAAAAACTTCAAACGTCAAAAACACTTTCGTTCGAACTTCGATCGGAAAACTTTATATATGAATGTTGATCAGAGAATTGCCACGAACTCGATGGTGCAAACTTTGTAGCCAAATTCTGGCATTTGTAAAAAATATATTTTTTGGCATTGCTATTTATAAATTAATTTCTTTTTAATTACTTATTGTTAAAATAAAGGGGTGTTACATTCTTCCCCCTAAAAAAATTTTGTCCCCGAAATTTCTCAAGGGTTAAACCATGTAACATAACACGTAACCATTCTAAACTAACCAACTAATTCATGTGCAACCAATTTTGCAACCATTAGTGTACAAGTGCACAATGTATCACAACATATATGGCATGTATGTAGAATAATTCTAAATTGGCGCCTCATATATGAATGCATCTTTTAAAACAATTTTGAAAATATGATGCTAATAACCTATATATACTAGCAGTTCTATATGTATGCAAATTTTAAAAATTAAAATCTTTGTCTTTGCATCCAAATATTCCCACACTTGTACGAATAGAAGTATAGTTCAATCAATTTTACATCCAATCCCTACCATCCAAAATCCTAGCACAACATTTCTAACATCCAAATTTAGAAAAATCTAGTTTTCTAAACATATATTCTTATGCTGGAAAAGGGTTTTGATGGAGAATTCCATATTTCCATCCCCCTCTTGTATACCCTTTTCACTGTACCTTGGAACCTTCTCGTTTGCCCCCTAATCTCTTCCAACTTTTCCGAATGCAATCCACATAAGGAAATTTACTTTTAAAAATTTATAATTTTAAAACAGAGTTATTTTTAAAACAAGTTTTGTTTATCTATCGACAAGATATGAAAAAAGAGATTCCATAGCCAAAATAGCTTTTTCACTTGTCACCAACTATACCTTATTTTCTGTCATCTTTGTTGCATTGTAAAATTCCTACTTGCTAACCTATCAAAAAGTTTCCCTATGCTATGCACGTCGCATTAAAAAAATCTGAAATCTTTCTCTTTCTCCGTTTAAAATCTTGCTATTAATTTTGAAATATTTGGAAAAAATTCAAAACTTTTCATAAATTATTTTATTTTTCGAAACTAAGAATTTTGAACAAAAATTTTCGAAATTATATATTTTTTAAAACAAATTATGTCACATCTCACGCAGTTGGAATTTAGTTAATAGCTTAACGTCCATGGTGGACTCTATCCTATTACAAGGTAAAATTTTCAATTTCAAAAACTTTTCCTTTTATTTTAGAATAGCAACCAACATACAAGTTCATTTATAAATTTTGGCTTTTATGGCGTAGGGATAGAGACCCGTTGTTCCATAACAACCTTTCCCTATCCTTTACTTACCAAAATTTATCTTCGAAAAATTTAACACTTTTTGGGACTTAACTTTATTTTTATTTTATTAGCTATTAAATTTCCTTTTTGTAATCTTCCAGTCTTACTTTGCATTAGTTAATGTCTACAAGAGATTTCCTTGCTTGCACAATTTTCCAATTAATATAGCCGCCGACCTAGAAACCAATTTTAAAAGGAACATTTCTCATTATACCGTGCGCATTTTATACAATAGAAACAACTAATGCTTACAACTAAAAACCTAAATGAAACAATTGCTAGAAGTTTCCCTTCAACATCAACTGACATTAATGATGTTATGATCCTATCATTCCATACTTACATTAAATGGATCTTTCTAACTTGTCATTCTACTGTAAACCACATATATTAATCCACCCTTCTAGCTTCTAGTAAATAAGGTCCACTTATTACTTTTAACTACTACCACCAATTATAGGTTAAACCATGCATTTTCACATTGTAATTGGCTAAGAAATAAGAACTATGCATATTTAGAATAACTTACTAGAAAAATTTGATTCAATGGAATAAATTTCCTACATTTCATTCTATCCTCTTTAATCATGAGCAAACCAACGTCATCTATGTGTGTTTGCCATCACATTACCCTTTATTAATATCTTTTTACGGTTTTCACACAGGTCTTACTAAATATTCTTTGGTTTATACTAATATTCATTACACTCTATTGGAATTCCTTATTGCTATTCTATGAGCAATCATCGCTATTTTCTTCATAGCCTTATCTTTTACCCCATCTACCTATGCAATCATCCATATCTACTCCATATTAAAAAAATCTGTTTGGTTTTTACCACTCTTTCAAAAATTAAAACTTCATAGTCATGAAGTATTTAATTCCAAAACCTTTACCTTTGAAAATATAAACTTTGAACCTTTTTATTAAATCATTCAATAGCTTGGTTTTAAAAGGAACCATAAAAATCTCCTTATCTTAACTAATGTTAATCGTAGGCATCTTAACTTTTAAAACTATAGTTTAGGATTTATCAATTAAATTTATTTATTAGGTCTAAAAGAAAATGTTAGCGGTTTAACTTTCTAAATGATCCTTTCCTTTAACACCTTTTCACAACAAAGATTTTTCTTCTCGAAAAGTGGGATTTTTAGCTCAAATCAATTATTAAGTTTTGCTTTTAAAAAATCAATTCTTTTACTAGACCATTTCTTTCATAATACACTTTACAATATTTTCAAAATATTTTTTACAATTTTAATAAAAACTTGAGTAGACAAGGACACTTCCATCCTATTATATTTCTTTTACTCATTCTATCTCCACTTCCAACCCTTAGAAGAGTCTCGAATATCATGTGAGGGAGACTTTTAAAAGAAACGTGCAATAAATATGCACAATAGTGGAAAATATCCATTTTTCTTTGTTTTGCCTTTAATTTCCTATGTTGCTTTTAATCAGATTACTAGAATTATTTTATACAAATTTCTAATGTTTTTTTATTTATATTTAATAATGTTATTACTATTCAATCTTCCTCTACCTAAACTGCTCTTATTTAAATTGCTTCTATTTATAAATATAACGACCCAGAATTTGACCACTTTAAAATATACTATTTAAAGTGATTTTAAATATAAAATATATAACATTTTATGATTTAAATAATATTAGATAGGATTTTAAAAGAGAAATATACACAAAAATAAGAATAATTGCTTATATCGACAAAAATGATAAAATACTGATTTCAGAAAAGTAAGTTTCAATGGTTAAATAAATTATTTTAATTAACTTATGAGTGTTTATATTTTTAAATAACATTATAAAAATTAATGTTTGAATTTTGTTTACATAAATAAATAGTTTAACTAAAACATCAAAATGTGATCGTAAAACATTTTGTCGAAAATCAACGTTTTGTCGAATAAAAGTTGCCGCAACGTTGTTGCACCTTTATGTATATATACATGTACACATTTATTAATATGTTAGGTATTAACAATTAACTAATCAAGTTTACTTTTGCTAATTAAGGTTAGAAATTTCTAGAAAATCTTTAAGAAAAAATAAACATAAAAGGACAAAATCATGTCAAATCAAATCAAATAAAATCTTTACTTTATTTTCCTTATACATTAAGTAATTAAGACATAAAGCAGTGATGTGACAAATTGATGGTAAGTGTTGAAAAAGTAAGATAAAGTAAGGATATTTTGGTAATTTTGTAAAGAGTTAATTTTGTAATTCACCACTCCTTACATTTCCAATAAATACTCATCCATTCTTCGCATTTTCTTCACACTTCTCATTCTTCTTCTTCTTCATTTTTAAGCTTTCTTTTGCTCATTAATGGCTTCTCTTCTTTAAGAGAAGTAGGAGGGTTAAAAATATTAAGCACCAATCCACTAATTACTCTCTAGCCTCTTCTTAATTCACTTCTTCTTCTCTTCTTTAAATGACCTTAGGCCATGAGTATTGGGATGGGGAGGCTATGGCCATGAGCTATAGAGGAGGAAGGATGGTCGTGAGCATGGGCAAGGTGGTGGAGTTGTTTATGGATGTATTGGTGAAGTATATGTTAGTTTAGTGAAGTGTGGTTAGATAAGAATGTTAGTAGGAAGAATCGATTAAGTTAAAGGTGAGTACTCATTTTTGAATTAACTAATCATTCCAAGTTTAATAATATGAAAGTTAAATATCTTAGAAGATTAATATGTTGGATAACTTGGATGCAAAGTTGGTTGTTTACATGATTGTTAGTATAAATGATTACTTGGTTTGATAAATGATAAGAGAAATGGTTAGAAATTAACCATAGTTAATTAAACGAGAATTTAAATCCATATAAATACGTGTATGGAAATTATTTAGCCTCCTAATGATTTTAATATCTAATAAGGTTAGAAATGATATTATAATAATTTAATATTACAGTATGAAATGAAATGAAAAATTGATTTGAAATATGAAAAATATTGTTTAAAATGAGTTTAAAATGATTTAGATATGTTTTATAAACATTTAAAAGTGTTTCCACAAAGTTTGAAAAGAAATTGCAAAACGGGTCAAAAGTAGGCGCGTCGCGTAATGGTAGTTCGCGATTTCATGCCATAAAAGTTAAAAAGTGTACAAAATGGAATATAGCTCGGAATCCTTCGAGATAAGAATTTTACGAACTATTATATCCATAGTTTTTCAATGAAGAAAGAAAATCAAGATTACATTAAGTTGATTTTGAAATATGTCCAAAACAATTTTCTAAAATTATCGTGGTTTTGCAATTCGTAATCCAAGAAGGGATTTCTTTATAAATGATATTTTTAAATGATTAAAAATATGAAATAAATTTGATAAATCTATTAAAATGGTTTGAAAGATATTTGAATTAGAAAATAATTATAGGCTAACACCTTGTGATTTATTTCATGATTTGACTATAAGTTGTTTAGCGATAATATTGGTTCATTTAAATTGTTATAATTAGTTATAATAATTTAACTTCAATGGAATTGTTTTCAAAGTTGGTTTTCCTAAATAAAAGTTTATGAAATGTTTAAATATGGTTTTACAAAAATGTTTTATAAAACGGAAAGAATTTCGAGGACTAACCCCGATGGTTTTTAAATGATTTTTGAAAGGATTTGGAAATGGAAATTATTACATATTTGAAGTATTCGAAATTATTAGTGCAAATGATTTTGCCACTTCGGGATATAAAGTGATTTGTTATGTTACCGATGATTCAGGTAACCCATAACTAAAAAGTAAGCAAGGGAGTGCAGATGTTCTGTAGCCTCAGTACAGTCCGGTCTTGTTGTAGAGAGATATACATATCTATATTTATTTTTCGGAAGGCTGGGACCCAGTTGCCTTGTTATGGCTAGAAACCTCCCGATCAGGTAGCATATAGTTTTGTATGTTTGTATATTGATATCATTTCAGAAAGGTGATTTGTTTTCAGATCCCAAAGTAAAAGACTAGTTTGAATATTAAAGATATACATATTCATATTTCAAAAGTTTTGAAATAAGAATTCGGAATATAGTCCAAAGAGATAATTTTCGTAAAGATAATTAGATTTAGAAATCTAAATGTGAAGATTAAGCTAAGTGGGTATATTTGGAACCTACATTTGCCTGATATTTGCTATGTAGTTTGGGAATTGCATATTCGTTGTAACGCCCCACCTCGAGACCCACACTAACAAAGGGTATTACGGAGTAATACTGTCTGCTAGTGTAGAGAATAGGGCAGGTTAGGAGCGACTATCCGTAAACTTTGTCTTAAATAAGTCTTGGATACGTCGATTGGGTGCACTAATTTTTCTTTCTCTTTATCTTTTTCTGGTGGATCGACTTACCCAATAAATGTTTAACACAAAACTACGGTGGCTAATGGATCTATTCAGAATAAAATACAACAATAACAAATATACAACATGTCACAGAACAGCAGACGCACATATATATACAGATACATCATCAGTACACTACATAGTGATACAAAAGTGAGTGCTAACATGGACCACATATATATACATCATGTCCCAAAAGAATATAAATAGATCAGAGTATAAAAAAAGATAGCTAAACGACAACACAAAAGGTGGACTAGCATCCAAAAGATAGCAAAGTGGACCATAGCAGAAGCAGCTAAACGGGAACCTACAGCAGGTGGCTAACCTGAAACAACTCAGTCTGACCCGAGTATATAAAATACACGGGTCAGTCTAGCTTAAATAAACTGATTAGAGAATGATAATTGAAGTATAAGGATAATAGATAATAATTCTTCTCAATAGAGAAGAAGCAACAACAACATATGTCATCTCATACTTCATGAGATGATAACAGCTAAAATATCATATGAAAGTCTCATGAAAAGGGCAACAACAACAACAACAGCGATTAAATCATGTAAATGCCTCATATCATCGGCTTCAACATCGACATAATAAAAGGTTTCCATCAACAATGGGGAGCTAGGCTCCATGGCTAAGCCATATATAACATCACAATCAATAACAAAACTACAAGATGGAAACCGCATCATAGCACCAAATAGGACATGTAAGGTCCCAACAACCACATAATGTATTCACCATATGAAAATTTTTTAATAGCACATAGGCTATATATATAACTCCAAGAACAACATTATGGTGAACATATGGAAAACAACAAAATCTAAAAATCAATAAGAATGAAATCTAGAAATAGCAACAACAACTGTATGGATCCATAACAACAACTACTGCACGTGCATATAATAAGTGGTCCCCTCGGCCTTGTCAAGTACTATAATAGTGTGCTTATCAACGTTGGCCCCCCGGCCTGATGTATATATGTGGCCCCACCGACCTAGCGCTAGTGGCCCTCCCGGCCTAGTACTGGCAACAACAACGGAATGTGTTACCAACTTCCAAATGTGTGTAGCTTCAATGGAACAAGTCCGGAATTAACCAGTATAGCAAACCTACGTGTCCCATACCACGTGGTTTATTATATCGTTTAAGTCACTTCCATGTTCTCTCGAAGAGTGCAAAAATTATGTGTTTTTATATAGAAAATACTTACTTTGAGAAAACGAGATTTTAAACGATTTTGGAAATTGTTGCTCTGAAATTCTCTTTATTATAGAGAATACATATATATATATAATAAGATTTAAAAATAATTATAAATTTTTGTAAAACATTTATTTTGAAAGCTTTTTCATTTTAAAAATCAACCCGAAAACGGTTTAGAAAACACGTCCACAGAAACAGCAAAAACCGATGAAAATTCAATAAAATTAACATACGAAAAAACCCAAATGAAACTGTCAATTCATAGTGTGAATCGACGTTAATGTCAGCTTTTCTATTAGTAGGAGTTAACCTTTTAGAACTATCTCAAAAAAATGCTCGAAATCATCGAATTCAAAACAATTCAACGGAAAATGCCCAAACTTTGCAAAAGAACTCAGGCCAGCGGCTTCTTTGGCCAGTTCGCCAATTTTAAACTTAGAAATTGAGAAAACATGAAACCTAAAAGTTGAAGTCAGAAAAAGAATCAACTAATTCGGACATTCGAGTCAAAAGTTACGGCAATTTCAATTTTCAGGTCTAAAATTACAAAACTGTGAATAATTAAAATAATGACAGGGCTGCGGTTTAAAAAGTCAATTTGACCCTGTAGGTCATAGAATTTGATAAATCATAAAACATGAAAGTTGAAGATAATTTCCATAGCTAGAAGTCAGAAAAAGATTCACCTAATTTGTACATTCGAGTCAAAAGTTATGGCAATTTCAATTATTAGATCTAAAATTATAAAACGGTGAACAATTAACATAACAACAGGACTGCGGCTTAAAGTGGCAATTTGACCCTGTAGGTCATAGAATTTGATAAATCATAAAACATTAATGTTGAAGAGCATTCCCATAGCTAGAAGTTGAAAAACGATTCGCCTTATTCGGACTTACGAGTCAAAAGATATACCCAAAACAATTATCAGGTCCAGATTCATTGTGGCTGTCGTTTTGCTCTCGGGACAGCAACAAAGAAGTACAGTGTTGACTAATTTAAATTCAAAAATTCATAAAACATAGAACATGAAACTTTTAGCTAAAAGCCTATGCTTTCCAGAAAATCGAAAATCATCAAATTTGGATAAGAAATGTGAGAGATATGATCAAATTAGTTTCAGGTTCAATCTTTGGAAAAAAAAAATTCCAACAAACAACAAAGAGAACAACATATAATTGGATAAGAAGTGTGAGTTAATACTCACCTTAGGATTTATTTGCAGCAAATTGAGGATTTAGCAAGCAAAGATTGATGCTTTAGACTTGAATAAGCTTTAGAAACCTGTAAAGAAGAAGATAATAGACATGCAAACCCGAAAAATCAATTACAGTAAATAACCCTTCCTCAAAACAAAAGATGGATGAAATAGGTTAGGGTTTTAGAGAGATTACCTGTAGGAGATTTTAATTCCTTAATTTTCTTATAATTTAAGTTAGTTTGGAGGCTTGGATTTTCAGAATTCTAGAGAGGAAGCCATTGTTTTCTCTGATATGGAGTAATAGAATAATGAAGAAGGAGGAGAGAAAAAATGTACATACAGAGAAAACTTCTGCCTCCTTCTAGACTTGGGTCTTGGGTTTGGATCCTAAACCAACCCTACCCACTAAGCTTATGTTAACTTATAATATGATAAGTATGTTATTAATTAACATATATTTAACAAATTTTACTATTTCAACACATAATTTACCAAACTAATTACATTCTTTATGTTTTCAACTTTAAAAAAAATCAAACTAACATATTTTATGTTTAATGAAATGTCCTATAAACATATAAAAGTTATTTTAGCTATTAAAATCAATTTCCATCATTAAAAATTCTATTTTTACTTAAATACCTTAATTTACACAAACCAATATTTCTAACAACAAAATTACATAAAATTATTTCTCTTGTTTATTTTATCCTAACAAACCATGTTAAAAATATTTTTACACACAAATATTGATTTTAATCAATATTCCACATTTTATTTACAATATCATCCATATTTAATCTTAACACATCATTAAAATTAGCAAAAACCACTACTTAACCACTATTTCCACAATTATTACATTCTACCAAAATAAAACCATTCAATGTTCATTATTACCCACAAAATAACTTAATAAAGTTTTCAAAACTTTATTCTCTCCATTATATATTTATTTACAACAAATAAATGTTGAATTAATTTTTTTTATCTTTTATTTAATTGATTCACCACCAAATTAACTTAATTCCATTATCCACATTTAATTTCCAACCAAACCATCTCATTACCATTTTCTTTCACCAAGTACTCATTGTTTATTATAAAACAAACAATTTTTAACAAAATTTTACATCTCCTAATTTATTTTATTCCTCCATTTTAAATTATAACCATCGTTATAATTTATTTTCACAGGTAATCACAAAACCAGGGTTGTTACATTCGTTGTTGCATCTTAGGCTTAATGAGTCCTATTTGTGGTAGGAGAACTACGTTGGCTTTATCCCGTATCTAATTGGGTACCCAATTAGATAGGGGTACGTAGGCAGTCACAAGTGGTAGTGATGCAGCCCCTAAAATAATATAACCATTTTTTTGTTTATTTGTCATTTGTTGTTGTTTATCTTATGTTGTTGTATCTTTCCCCCTTACTATTTTGTTCCGCATGTACATTGTCTATGGAGTTCGTAGGTATGGATATTGTTGTCTCTCTCATCATTGTGTGCAGCGGTAGATTTATTGCGTATAAGTTCGGTATGCACACCTTGTGTAGAATAAATTAATTAATTACTCTGATAAGTTGTATAATTGAAATTGTATCCTATACATTTAGTAATGTTAAATATTTATCAAATATTATGTATTAAGTTGGTAGTTTTCATTCGTAGTTTTAGAAAGGACGGATTTTTCGGTGATTTTGACTAGTCCGAAAATCAGGGTCATCACATTTGATATCAGAGCTTAGGTTAGGTGCCTAAGTAAAAAATTTGTTTAGGTTAGTAAATCAAACTAGGAATTTTAAAAATGAAACTACCATAATTTGATAAATAAAATAGATAGGATAAGGCACCGTACCTCCGACCGGGGTTAGGGGTGATATTACTATTTTTGGTGTACATAACTTTCATTAATTGTTGTTTTTTCTTTATATTTTTCCGTCTCTGTAATTTTGAGGATGAAATTCTTTTAAGTAGGAGAGAATGTAACGACCTGGAATTTGATGACTTTAAAATATACTATTTAAAGTGATTTTAAATATAAAATATATAACATTTCATGATTTAAATAATATTAGATAGGATTTGCAAAGAGAAATATAAACAAAAATAGGAATAAGTGTTTATATCGACAAAAGTGATAAAATCCTAATTTTAGAAAAGTAAGTTTCAATGGTTAAATAAATTATTTTAATTAATTTATGAGTGTTTATATTTTTAAATAACATTATACAAATTTATTTTTAAATTTGGTTTACATAAATAAATAGTTTAACTAAAACATCAAAATGTGACCGTAAAACATTTTGTCCAAAATCAACGTTTTGTCGAATAAAATTTGCCGCAATGTTGTTGCACCTTTATGTATATATACATGTACACATTTTTAAATATGTAAGTATTAGCAATTAACTAATCAAGTTTACTTGTGCTAATTAAGGTTAGAAATTTCTAGAAAATCATTAAGCAAAAGTAAACATAAAAGGACAAAATCATTTCAAATCAAATCAAATAAAATATTTACTTTATTTTTGTAAAGACCCGCAAATCCGTCTTCCGAAAACTCGACACCGATACGTCCACTGTACCAGATTGTCGAATAATCGAATGGCGGAAACGCGAAACTTTAGGGTTAAAAGAATAGGTAGAAGAAAAGATAGAAGAAAAAGAAAGAAGAACGACACAGAAAACACAGAACAGGAACAATATCAGAATCTCACATATCGCAGCGGAATAATATACAATAGATAAATCAATAATCTTTAAAACAAAAGACTATATCAGTTTATACATACATCAATCATCAGAGTTTACAACAATGGACAGTTATATAAACTTGTCCTCATACAGAATACACAGCGGAATAAATAACAAGTACGATAGTACGCTTCGCCATCCAGTTCATCTCCAAAGCTCCAGAATATCCAGAATATCCTGATAAAATCACTCTAGGCTGCCCGTGTGGAAAATTATGGGCACCCAGAGTTTAGAAAGGGAACAATAAACTCCAGGTCAGTCATGGTGACTGGTGTGAGATCGTAAAACAGTTATTTTCGCAAAGAAAATAAAACAACTTCACAATGCTTTTGGAAAATGAAACTACCATAAGGCCTCCCGCCACACACACAATGCAAACGCAGAATTGGAGGAGATTTACCCTTATGATAGTCAAAAATGCTTACTACGCAAAAACAGTTGATATTATTATTAATGTCTAGTGTGAAAAACATTTCGAAAGTATAATATCAATCTTAGCCAACATACAACAATTGTTGTATGTCTACTATAGCTACTACGTTCAGTAGCAGGTTACCGCCACATTCCATAGCAGGTAATACAAATAAAAACCGTACAGGGTTCGTATTGTTTCTTTGGATTTCCAACAATGATCAGGCTAAGGAACTTCCTTACCGAAATAGAAACGCCTCTGGAAAGACGCCCCGGATCCTAACCGGATCTCTGCAAACAAAAGGCCGACGCTACCTCACGCTCTAACCGAGCTGTAACTAGGTAACTAACACACGAGCTATGCCATCCCCCGGTCGTTACCGACCTTTATCCGAGGATCCTCAATCGAAAAGCAACAGCCACAAAGTATAATCAACATAGGTAAAATATCTGGGCTCCATACCATGATATCACCTTTTATCCAGAAGGAAATGGCATACCCTAGGGGCGCTACCCCTACAAACCTTTGCCGCAACATTCCTGTTTCGACCATTACCGGGTTGTGAGGCTCGACGAAGTCTCGTCCACAAAATAACGCTTTTTCACAAAGACACGCTTTTTCACAAAGCCACGCTTTGATCAACCAATGATCATCAGCACTTCGTGTGCCACATTACCAAATTGGGAATGTATCACTAGTAACCATCAACTACATAACCTCTGAGCTCGTACGTCTCAGAGAAGGGTGTTAAGCTAAGAGAATAAATTCTCCGCCACCAACAGAAATGTATTTGATAGAAACCAGCTTTACATCTCAAAGTGTAACGTCAGACACACATCCATACAAGTCCGTTCCGGGATCGAACGGAACCGAAGGCACTTCCAAAGAAGCCCTTGCAATCCGGATATTCACTAATCACGTCCGGACTTCCCATCACAAAAAGAGTGATATAAATCTCTATACCGGAGCAACTCGGTGCAGAGACATTCGACAGGTTGTCCTTTCATTTTCACAAATATCTGGTCTTCACACCGGTCTTCAAATGCTATCCATTCGCGACGTATCACTATTCGGAATGGGTTATATGACACAAAGGTCCTCTCCCGGCTTAACCGAATAATGAGCGTTTGTTTTAAAAACAAATCAAGTGTCATTTCAAAGGCAAATATTGATAGTTGGTTCTTTAACTATCAATAACATTCATAACAAACATCCAATTCAAATAATTTTTCCCAAATTATTTATTAAATTTCAAATCTTTTCACAAGGTATATATTCTTCCACCCTTCACATTTGAAAATCAATTTCAAATCATATTTCATACTTCACGTTTGAAAATCAATTTCAAATCATATTTCATACTTCACGTTTGAAAATCAATTTCAAATCATATTTCATACTTCACGTTTGAAAATCCATTTCAAATCATATTTCATACTTCACGTTTGAAAATCCATTTAAACCAATTAGATAAATCCTTATCGATTTATTTCAAATTTACATTTCAAATTTGTAAATTTATTTCCACACTTCATCACTTTGAAAATCCGATTTCAAACCATATTTTCCACACTTTAAAAATAAATCAATATTTATTTTTAAAACAAATTTCCCTTTCCTTTACAACTTCTATTCGGAATTTACATTCCTAAAAATCCACTTTTACACGATTTTCAAATCATTTTCCAAATATTCATTTTCAACCCCAAATCAACTTTAAAAATTGATTTCTCCATTTTATTTCAAATCCCAAATCGAATTCCAAATTGATTTCTGAATTTACTTCAACACCGAATCACATTTCAAATTGATTTTAACTTTAATCCCAAAGACTAAATCGTTTTTACAAATCGATTTCCAAATTTATTTTCAACACAAAAATCAATTTTTTTTCATTCAACATTGAATAAGTTTTCATATTGATTCCCCAAAGATTTATTTTAAATACCCAATCAATTATCACTTTGATTTCAAATAAATTCATCTCCTTTTAAATAAATTCTTTTATTCTTCCAAACCATCTAAAATTCAATTTTAATTTCAGAAATCCAATTTCATTCATTTCTGGTATCCAACGATACCAAAATACATTCGGCTAAATTATAGCTCTCAACAAATTCAATCACAGATATAATCATACATAGATTATAAATAATCAATTAAACAACATATGAAATCAATTCAAATGTTTTGAGGAATCCTGTTGGATCCCTCCAACCTGTTTCCCTGCATCCACAGATGTTAGCACAATACCAATTCCGCTCCAGTACGGAATTATCGCGGTATATGGGTTTTTTATAAAAATCCGCTTACTAACGGCGCAATAGGGTCTCATCCGCTATACGAGGCGGGAAATCAATCAATCCAATATATACATATGCCAATATGTATATATTGCTATATATATATAGATATATCCTACTATATCTAATACACATCCAAACAGTCAATCAAATCAATAACTGAAAATTTCCACTTTTCAAATTGAGTGAGAAGATCTCACCTTAGCTTTTATTTTTAATTTGCAGTCCATTTCCATTTCTGCTTGTTTTCTTCACGGTTTTAAACCTTGTATAAACAATTTTATACAATTCATCAATATTCGAAAAAATTGAATAATAAATTTTCATTTGATAGATTTAATTAACTAACACTTTTAATTTGGACTAATCTATCGTATTATCTTTCTGTAAATCTATAAATCTACATCTAAATTCTTTACTACAATTTCTTAATTTCAAATCAAGATGTTAAAAATTAAATATTTAACTTACTGTAAAAATTAAATACTGGTTTCACGTTTTATTTTATTTTTTTCTATTGATTCAGACAAAAAATCAATTTAATAAATTTCCTTACTGTAAAAATAATTTCTGTTTACAAATACTGGACATATATCTATACACATCTATTTTCAATTTAATAACAACCAAATTTAATACCTCACTGCTTAGTGTCGCCAAGTCCATCAAGATTGAACGGAGTCGTTCCTCCTCGACACGATGCCGCTGCGCCTCGCACGCGTGCCATCACAGCCCCAAACGCTACACCCCAGAGTCGACTATCCTCCGACGAACCCCCAACCTCAGCCTCGACCCTGCTTCACTTGCAAGCGTCGTTCACCACTCCAGCCACCTCCCTCATCATCGCTGCGCCTCCCCTCCATCCTCACACGCGAGCCCAAATCTTCGATCGCGACACGAATTCGACCGCGGCCTTGATTTCAAACGATAACGAACAACCCTCACCAGTCGCGAGATTCCAGATCCAACATCGCCGTCGCCTTCGAATCGCCTCCCCACCTGGTCGCGAGTTCGTTCGCGAATCGCCCAATGACGCATCCTAGATCAAACGAGACAAACTGCCTCGCTGCCCACGCGACTTCGACTTCTATTCAAATGTGGCCCCTTCGATTTTTTTTTTTTTGTTGATAACAGATTTAGGAAGGAAGGGGAATTAGCGCGGCCATTGTTTGATTTTTTTTGAACGAGGAAAGGAATATGTTTTGTTTAGTTTGGAAGCTTCTCTGTTTGTTTAATTTTGGGAGAAGGAACGAAGGCTCGAGATGAATAACGAGGATACAGCGTATTGAGGAAGATAAGGCCTTCAAATAAAAAATCTATTTATTTACTTTATGTCAAAACTGAAACATCTAGTTTGCAAAAGAGTGACCAGACGGGGAGGTAGGGTGGCTGATGTGATGAGTTTGACCAGTCAATACGTTATTATATTTAAATTTTTCAATATCTATATCAGCGCGTTTATATATCGTATGGCCACACAACGACTCCAAACGTTACGAAAATTGAAATCCAATAATAATACAATATTACGGATTCAATGGAACTGGTTTCGTCGAATTCCGAGACTGTGCCCCGGAACGCTATTTTTAAATGTCGACTAAACGATATAAATTCAAAACTGAACAAAGCAATTTCAATTTCAATTCTGAAGCTTCCATTATCTTCAGTATTATCAATATAAATTTTCTAAGCCTTCAGATTATTTTTAATCAGCTTAAAACTGAAGATATAAATTTTTATCCAGTTTCAATAATTAAATTCAAAAATTTAATCGCTAAATTCATTCTGATATTTGAATTTCAAATTAAATTATCATTCGAATATTTAAACTCAATTAAATATTCACATTTTAAATGTCAAAAATTCAGGGTCGTTACAATTTTCCTTTTGCATTAAGTGATTAAGACATAAGTAGTGATGTGACAAAGTGATAGTAAGTGTTGAAAAAGTAAGATAAAGTAAGGATATTTTGGTAATTTTGTAAAGGATTAATTTTGTAATTCACCACTCCTTACTTTCCCTATAAATGGCCATCCATTCTTCTCATTTTCTTCACACTTCTCATTCTTCTTCTTCTTCATTTTTGAGCTTTCTTTTGCTCATTAATGGCTTCTCTTCTTTAAGAGAGTAGGAGGGTTAAAAATAGTGGAGTGCTTAAGCACCAATCCACTAATTACTCTCTAACCTCTTCTTAATTTACTTCTTCTTCTCTTCTTTAAATGGCCTTAGGCAATGAGTATTGGAATGAGGAGGCTATGGCCGTTATCTATGGAGGAGGAAGGATGGTCATGAGCATGGGCAAGGTGGTGGAGTTGTATATGGATGTATTAGTGAAGTATAGGTTAGTTTAGTGAAGTGTGGTTGGATAAGAATGTTGGTAGGAAAAATCGATTAAGTTAAAGGTGAGTACTCATTTTTGAATTAACTAATCATTTCAAGTTTAATAATATGAAAGTTAAATATCTTAGATGATTAATATGTTAGATAACTTGGATGTAAAGTTGGTTGTTTACATGATTGTTAATATGGATGATTGCTTGGTTTGATAAATGATAAGAGAAATAGTTAGAAATTAACCATAGTTAATTAAATGAGAATTTAAATCCATATAAATATGTATATGGAAATTATTTAGCCTCTTAATGATTGTAAAATATCTAATAAGGTTGGAAATGATATTATAATAATATAACATTATAGTATGAAATGAAATGGAAAATGGATTTGAAATATGAAATTTTTTGTTTAAAATGAGTTTAAAATAATTTAGAAATGTTTATAAATATTTAAAAGTGTTTCCACGAAGTTTGAAAAGAAATTGAAAAACAAGTCAAAAGTAGGCGCGTCGCGTAATGGTAGTTCACGATTTCGCACCATAAAAGTTAAATAAGTGTACAAAGTGGAATATAGCTCGGAATCTTTCGAGATAAGAATTTTTCGGACTATTATATCCATAGTTTTCCAATGAAGAAAGAAAATCAAGATTACATTAAGTTGATTTTGAAATATGTCCAAAACAATTTTCTACAAACATCGCGGTTTTGCAGTTCGGAATCCAAGAAGGTATTTCTTTATAAGTGAAATTTCTAAATGATTAAAAATATGAAATAAATTTGATAAATCTATTAAAGTGGTTTTGAAAGAGATTTGAATTAGAAAATAATTGTAGGCTAAAACCTTGTGATTTATTTCACGATTTGACTATAAGGTGTTGAGCGATAATAATGGTTCATTTAAATTGTTATAATTAGTTATAATAATTTGACGTCAATGGAATTGTTTTCAAAGTTGATTTTCCTAAATAAAATTTTATGAAATGTTTAAATAAATATAAATATTTGGAAATGAATATTTTGAAGTTGATTTGTATAATGGTTTTATAAAAATGTTTTATAAAACGGAAATAATTTCGAGGACTAAACCCGATGGTTTAAAATAATTTTTGAAAGGATTTAGAAATGGAAATTATTATAGATTTGATGCATTTGTAATTATTAGTGCAAATGATTTTGCCACTTTGGGATATAAAGTGATTTGTTATGTTACCGATGATTAGGGTAACCCATAACTAAAAAGTGAGCAAGGGAGGTGCAGATGTTCTATAGCCTCAGTATAGTCCGCTCTCGTTATAGAGGGATATACATATCTATATATATTTTTCAGAAGGTTGGGACCTAGTTGCCTTGTTATGGCTAGAAACCTCCTGATCAGGTAGCATATAGTTTTGTATGTTTGTATATTGATATCATTTCAGAAAGGTGATTTGTTTTCAGATCCCGAAGTAAAAGACTAGTTTGAATATAAAAGATATACATATACATATTTCAAAAATTTTGAATTAAGAACTCGAGAATAAAGACCAAAGAGATAATTTTCGTAAAGATAATTAGATTTGGAAATCAAAATGTGAAGATTAAGCTAAGTGGGTAGATTTGGAACCTAATTTGCATGATATATGCTATGTAGTTTGGGAATTGCATATTCGTTGTTGCATCGTAGGCTCCATAAGTCCTATTTATGGTAGGAGAACTACGTTGGCTTGATCCTGTATCTAATTGGATACCCAATTAGATAGGGGTACGTAGGCAGTCACAAGTGGTAGTGATGCAGCTCCTAAAATAAGATAACCAATTTTCTATTTATTTGTTATTGGTTGTTGTTTATCTTGTGTTGTTGTATCTTTCCCCTTTACTATTTTATTCCACATTTACATTGTTTATGGAGTTCGTAGGTAAGGATATTGTTGTCTCTCTCATCAGAGTGTGCAGCGGTAGATTTATTGCGTATAATTCGATATGCACACCTTGTAGAATAAATTTAGTTACTCTGATAAGTTGTATAATTGAAATTGTATCATATACATTTAGTAATGTTAAATATTTATCAAATATTTTGTATTAAGTTGGTAGTTTTCATTCGTAGTTTTAGAAAGGACGGATTTTTCAGCGATATTGACTAGTCCGAAAATCCGGGTCGTCATAATATAGCTTTCCTCTCAATTTACTATCTTCTTAATTGAACCATTGTAGTGTGTTTGCTTATTGCTTTATTTTCGGGTTCTAATCTTCTTTTTCCGTTTTATTTACCCCATTCAAAATTAGTTCCACTTTCTATTGACTACACCTAAAAAAATTTTACAACTTAAAATTTTTGATTTTAGAAAACCAACGAGCTTTATACATTCTATTTTTTTTCAAAAGAATTAACTTTTTATAAAAACTCCCTTTTATTGAAATTTCTGAATTAACTAATTTTAATTTCTACTAAATTTTTTTATTTAAATGTAACATAGATATTTTGTTATTATTTTTTTAAAATTTAACATCTACTTACTTTTCAAAATAGGATTTCTCTCCTTCCAAATAATTCCTTTGAAAATCATTTCAAATTTATCATTTACAATTTTTCTCAAACCTTTTTATATTAAATCCTTTTATGTAGGATTGGACTCAGAGTGGTTTTAGTTTTCCATTCTTTTGGACTTTTCTTCTTTTCCACTTAATGACTTATCTTCTCCGATAATATTAATTTTCTGGTTATCATCTTGGAGTGATTACTATACACCTTTTTATAAGAACCTATTTCTTTCGGATATTTGCAACATATAGATTCTTACTTTTCCCTTTTCTGGACAAAATGTACATCATCAAGCGGCAATTCTGTAGGTTCTACAACCATAGGGCAATCTGTGCTCTACATGGGAGTCAAGTACTATCCATCTTCAGGGACATTCCAAGTACTACACTCGTGCACTTCTTAGGTCAATGCATTTCCATACAACCTATTTCCCGTAGGTTATCAGGGTAGGTGTATATCTTCAACTTCATTCATTGCTCTGACTCATAATTGACTTGTCCATCTTTTCAGATAATAGTTGCAACTACTTCTATAATTAGAATTTGTAGAGTTTGGCATATAATATGTATAATTATAGTAAAAATTACAAAACATTCACTCATCGTATCCTAATTCTTAAGATCAACTACCTAAGCTCTGATACCAAATGTGACAACCCACACCCCAGTGGCCCCAAATTTTTGTTAAATCGAAAATCCAAAAGTATAGATCATTGGTTTGGTATGCAAATAAATAAATGCATACCATGGCACTGTCGATGTAGACTCATAGAATAGTAATGTATAATAAAACATATAGTTACTGACCAAGGTTGACACCTCTGAGGTCAAGTGTCCTTGTAACTGTCGAGCATGCAGAAGGAAATATGTCATTCCACCGTTCCCGCCTTGCACCAGTTCCTATCCCTTTAAAGCTATCCTGTGGGTTGTAATGAGGAGGTTGTCATAAAAACATTTTGGTGACTGGTAAATACACGCTTTATACGTAACACTAGTTTATGTCGATTGCATTCCATCACATGTTATGTCTTTTATTTTACTTAGTCTTTCGACTCCACGTACGGGTATGATATGCCCATCTACCCAAAGTAGACCATAACTACATACGTATATATATACATATATAAATATATAAGTATCACAGTCTCCCTTTGAACCAAGATACTATCCCCGCTAGTATCCGTAAATTAGCACCTCGTCAGGATCCATCATCAATGCAGTATCACGTCCTCCTCGTCGTGCATACCAAGAAACTCCCTTAGTACCTAATAACGGTATCATAATAGTTTAGCCCTATTGTATCTCATCCTATGGATTTACCTAACTACTTCATATTATGGACTTAGCTCCACGGACTATTGAGGACTGCTTAGGACCTAAACGTGATCTACACTAGTATAAGGTGTGTGGGGTTAGGTGTAATCATCATCTTTCCGCTGGTGTACATGGAGTTGGGAGACTAAGTAAAATATGGTGCCAAACACACTGACATAACATCGAGCCTTTCTCACCACCCTATTTAGATTGCCTAATGCAATCAAGGTAATGCCCACTAAAAGATTGAAGCAGACTCTACTTGGGTATTCCTTCACCTATATGCGAACGTATATAATTCCATGAGTCCTACAGTTGGATATGTCCTACATCAGCATAATGTATACAGAACTGCTGGTAGCCCCTTGCGGTGGGTAGAATTTTGTTGTGTAATACTACTGACCTCGCATTCCAACCCATTTTAATGATTATGTCATTCTTATCTAAGCCAAGTTTCAACTAACTTTAATAGTTCACACAACGCATACTCGAGGCTATGTATATATATGTGTGTATATGTATATGTGTGTGCGTGTGTGTATGTGTGTGTATTCATACTTGTTTAATTATCACACCTCCAATGTTTGAATGCCAATGGTATTCCGTTACTTTTTCATGCGTTTACTTCTTATTCCATTTATATCAATTTAATATCATTTACCGCTTTCTTTAAAAGGTCCAAATATCTTTTCTTATTTACTTCCCTTTCTCATTTTTGAACTTTTATTTCTATTATTTTCAATTTTTACCACCCTTCCTTATTTAGTGGACTTTCCATTACTTTTTTATTAATACCATTACTTTCCGTTATTCATTCTATGACTTGCCTAACTTTTTATCGTTTATCTTTTGATTTTTATCTTATCTCTATTGCATATGTACTAATTTTTCACTTAAACCATCATTATTATTATCATCACATTTATAGTTCTTTAATTCATTCTTAGGGATTTCTGCATTTTAATGCATTGGAATTACATATCCCTCAAATGGCAAGGTTAACACTATAAATTTCTATATTTTATCCAAAAATGGAACTTGTATTACTTTTGAAATTACAAGAAATTATCTTTTTGTAGTTATGAAACAGACAGTACAAAATATGGTAAATGTCCTTATTTTATACAGCTCTTTCTATTAGGCGTATTTCTTGTTTTTCAAATGATACACTTTTATTTATGAATTTGAATTTGAAAATTTATCGAAATTCATATTGTAACACCTAAGATTCCAATGAATTAGAATACTACTTAAATCCTAATAACCATTTAACCGACAAATCTAGAACTGTTGTGTAATTTATCAAATTCAAGGACTACTACTACCCAATTCTTTCCAAATTCAAGTACATGCAATACTAAATCTAATTTATCAATCACAGAATATGTAGGCAAGGATTATATATTCGTTATATGTACGCAATTAGGCCTACAACTCAAAATTACATTTAGGCATACAGAAGCAGATTTACAATGATATAAATTCAATATTATATAAAAATATATAATTTCCCACCCACCTTTTTAACTTTCCAAATATCCAGATCTAATCTTTGTTATTCCAGTTTGACTTGTTTTATCCTCCCTATTTGAGTACATATACCGCAAGTGTGTGTGTGTGTGTATCAAAAATCTAGATTCGAGTAGAGATTTGGATTTAATTTAAATTCGGATCTAGATTTATAATTTACCTTAGTTTTGATTATTTGATCACCCACTCTTCTTCTCAATTATCCTCTGTTATTCTCCACTTATATATATGTATATAAACTATAATTTTATTTAGAATTTAGATTTTTTGGAGAAGAGAAAATGGTAGAGTTTCACTGTGCTTTAGAAAATATGAGAATAAAAGTGAGGGGTTAGGTCCGTATTTATAAGGGTTCGAATCAATGCCAGCCATTGATCAAATTATTTTAAATCCGAGACGTTCGGCTACGTCAAAATTCATAGCCAACACATCCACCAGTCGACTATTGTGGTTCCATTGGTCGATCGTTAGTGGTTGATCGGTCCCAATTAAGGGGTTGACCTATTGTCATATCTTTGGTTAATTATCTTTTGTTGTTTGATTACGTTGATTAATTTCCTCCTATACGATATTCTCTCCGTTTTTAACCGATTAACACTAATGTTTATTATTCTTACAGGTTTAGTAACATTAACTATCAGTTAATTCTAACTAATGGTAATTAACGTCGGTTAATTATTTTTATTTTCTCAATTACATATATATAATTAAAAACCTTCAAACGTCAATAACTTTTTCGGTTGAACTTCGATTGGAAAACTTTATATATGAAAATTGATCAAAAAATCATCGCGAATTCAACAGTGCATGTTTCGTCGCCCAATTTTGATGTTTGGAATTTTTTTATTTTTGGCATTACTATTTATAAATTAATTTCTTTTTAATCACTTATTGTTAAAATTTTATACCATAACAATACCTAATTGACAATACAATTACAAACTTTGATATTTAATTTTGTTTGAAAATAATAACAATACCTTTCTCTATAACTGCAAGCTCAGGCTGATGGATGCTGTGAGCTTAAGTGGAGATTTAGAGACTGGAGCGGTTGAGATGTGGTGTGCAGAAATTTTGTTGGTGCATCGGATGATGGTGGTAGTGGGCAGCCACTCGATTTCAAGTTGAAGACAATTTCTAATCCGATTTTGGTGCCGATCTTGGGTTTGTAGCTTAAGACAATGTCGAAATCCAGGTCTACGGTTTGTAGCATTTCACAGGTCCAGAAGTGGAGGAGAGGAAGGGTGGATAGGATAGAGGCGAGGTGGATGAAAGGAAAAGCTTGAGAAAGGGATGACATTGGAGGGGATAGATTGGGAAACAAGAAGATGATGGGAAGCGGTTGAAATCTAGGCACACTGCTGTTTTTATTCCTAAATAGAAGAAAGTTATTAGAAATAATTCGTTGCTAAATGGAGGAAAAAGAGATATAAGCAGATTAAAAGAGATTCACTAAAATTTCAATGAATAATTGGCGGGAACATTTGGGTAGCGTTTGTTTATATACTTTTACTCTTCTAAATGATCAATAGTTGCACTTAGCTTTCAAACGCTATTAAATAATGCAACTAACAACAAGTTTTTTCTAGTGACCGGTTTAGATGGTAAATGGTCTGGTACCATTAGGTAGGGTTAAGATAGGTGCGCTCGTCAATAACTCCTTCAACTTAGCGAATGCCTTCTCATAATCTGGGTTCCAACCAAACACCAGAATCTTCTTTCTAAGATCAGTCAAGGGTGCTGAGATCTTTGCAAAATCTTTGATGAACTTCCTATAAAATCTAGCCAATCCTAAGAAGCTATGAACCTAAGAAGTATATTTCGGTGTCACTACTTTCACTTTCCCTGGGTCTACAGCCAATCCTTCTCCAGATACAATTTGTCCAAGGAATTTGACTTCCCACTTCAAAAAATGACATTTTGATAATTTGTCTAAGGAATTTGACTTCTCAAGGTACACGATTAACTAAATTACTGCAACTAACATACGAATTTAATTTTTTTTAACAACAATGCAAAAGTATATAACTTACTTTCACTTCTGGAGTGTCCCAGAGCCGGAGATACTCAGCCCACACATCTACGCCCATCCAATTTGGTTTTTTACCTGCATTTTTAGGCTTAGATAGAGTGTCCCTGTAATTTTTTCTCATCCTTTTATTCCAGTAATTGGTAAAAATGTCCAATTCCTTTGGACCTACACGCACGGCTGCCTGCATATTGAAATTAGTTTGAATTATGTAAATTATATTAATTTTCAACTGAAATTCAAACTTATACTTACGAGTACATCAGCCAAAATAGCATTCTTGATATGTGGTGGGATGTCGTCCCAATGAGGCCAACAACCGGACATCCTACTCATCAATGCCTTCCTAGAAACTTGTAGGATGAAATCTGAATGCTCCACCTCAAAGCTCCTGTATAAATTTTGATGTAGATATTTAATAAATTTTAAAAAATACTTCAAATAAATTTGATACTTACCTGACGCTTTTAGGAACTACCTCCGCTAGTGGGCATAAATCCAGTGCAGTGCCATTGGCACCCGCACCAGGAGATGGAGAAGGCTCAGATCTCTGACTACGTCTCTTGCCAGACATATCTATCATAAAAAAATAATATCACAGAATGAAAAGACATAAATTTATTAGTACAAAGCATGTTTCAGTAATCATCACATAAAAATTCCACTAAATCATAATAAATGGGCCAAGATCTCATGAATACATATATAGAAATTTCAAAATAGAATAGTACATAGCTCAGAACATGGTCATCATTATTAATACATAGCTCAGAATAATATGCAGCTAAGAATAATACATTATACAACAAGCGATGCAAATATTCAGAGTTTTCAGTCTTCGTCGTTTTCTGATTCAGACTTAGTCTCGTACTCTATCTCGTTTTCTTTGGTACTTTCAAATGCATCTAATAAAACATTTGATTCATCATTCAACGGCCCTAAATCAATGTCATCGGTTATTATTATTTCTGTATTTGGTTCAAGATCCGCTTGATACGCTGCTTCATCTGGAATATTATTTCCATCAAACGTAAACCTTGGCTTTGTTTTAAAAATAGTCGACCAATCCGCTTTATCTCTTTTTAAGGATGGATACGAAGCAAAATAAACTTGTAATGCTTGCTTGGCTAATACGAAAGGATCATACTTATAGTAATGTGAGGTATGCTTTATTTCAGTAAGCTTATAGTCTTTGTGCACGTTGATTCCAGGAACATTACCGATCCAATTGCATTTGAATAAAAAAACTTTTTCTACAGGTTCTACATAATATGTGAACTCTATAACTTGTGTTAAGATGCCATAAAATCTTTTATATGCTCATCTGGATCATCACTACCTTTGACAAATACACCGCTGTTATATGTTAATTTTTCAACCCCGTAATCTTTCATGTTGAACTTAAATCCTTTGAAGAAGAATATTGGATAAGTCTTCACATTCTTTTTGGTCCGATCGCAAGATATCGTAAACCTTCATCAACAACATAGTTTCTTGGATCGTAAACGTAGTTCGAAAACCATTTAGCAAATTTTTTACTGAGATCGCCAAATGGATGCTGTGATTTGTAGATACTGCAAATATGCAATATGGGTTATAATTAATATGTATGTATAAGTGAATTATATATGAATTTATTATTACCTAACAAATGGTGCAACTTCAGCAAAATTTAGAAGAACATATGTGTGTGCTACATGGTAATCTCTATCGTCTAACCATATTTCCACACATTTTCCAACAGGTCGACCATGTTGTCAAAAAATAGATAACATTGTTGAGAAGAATCTTGTTCAACGACTTCATCATTACGAGGAACGCTTACAAACGATAAGTTCACATCGTCACTGAGGTAATGAGAGAAAAAGAATGAAGCTTCTTCTTCAAGATATGATTTGCAAATCGAACCCTCAACTCGTGCATTTTGTCTAACTTTTTTATTCAGATGATTCAAGTACCTATTACAAAATGAATTTAATTTATATTTAGATATAGAAATCTGAATTTTAAACTGACATAAATATTGCAGATATTCAATATTACCTCTCAAATGGATACATCCATCCATATTGCACAAGACCTCAAAGAAGTGCTTTGGATGGAAGTTGAATAGGTAAATGCTCCATTACATTAAAGAAACCTGGCGGAAATATTTTCTCCAGTTTGCAAAGCAGTATGGGGATTTCTACTTCAAGTTTACGTATACGATCTACTTTTAATGTCGTCGAACAAAGCTGTTTATAAAACATACTCAATTCTGTTATAACACTCCATACATTTACGGGCAACAGTTCTTTGAAAGCCACGGGTAGTAAATATTCCATCATGATATGATAACCGTGACTTTTCATCCCACTTAATTTACTGTTTTTAAAGTCAACACATCTACGAAGATTAGAAGAAATCCCATCGGAAAATCTTAGTTCTTCCACCCATTTTAGCACGAGTTTTACTTGCTTGCTGTCTAGCTCATAGCATGCTTTCGGTTTTTTATTGTCATTGGGCTTCATATGAAGTTCGGGGCGTTTGGAATAGTTTGCTATATCAAGTCTTGAATTCAAATCGTCCTTAGTTTTTCCCTTTACATTCAAAATTGTATTAAACACATTATCAAACATGTTTTATTCGTTTTGCATCACATCGATATTCTGTCGGAGTAAGAGATTTTTCCAATATGGTAACTCCCAAAATATACTTTGTTTGCACCAATTATGAATGTTCGATTTTCCTGGAATTTCAATCTGCACTCCAGTTTCATGTATCTTTGGATAGTCCTTTACAATTTCATATAATTCTTCGCTTGACCAAATCTTTGGTGGTTGCATATTATCTTCTCCGTTAGCTATAAAGTTTTTCTATCTCTTCTAAAAGTATGATTGGGATGGAGAAAACACCAATGACAGTCAAACCAAGAAACTGTCTTCCCATGCCGTAAAGAAAATGCTCGTGTTTCTTCCATGCAATAAAAGCAGGCTAGACGACTGGCCATACTCCAACCAGAAAACATCCCATATGTCGGAAAATCACTAATAGTCCATGATAAAGAAGCGAACATACGAAATTTTTTTCTCTCGAAATGTCGTTTGTTTCAATTCCTTCATTCCACAGTTTTTTCAACTCTTTGATCAATGGTTGTAAAAAAACATCAATTCCTTGTGTTGGATCATGAGGGCTAGGGATAACAATAGTGAGAAACATATATGGTGTTTTCATACACATCCATGGAGGTAAATTATACAGAGTAATGATAATTGGCCAGGATCAATATTTACTACCAAACTGAGAGAATGGTGTAAATCCATATGTACATAAACCGAGTCTGACATTACGGCTTTCTGCAGCAAATGCGAGATAAGTCTTATCGAAATGTTTCCAAGCTTTTCCGTCAGATGGATGTATCAAAGTTCCTTCTTTCGGTGTTCTCACACTGTGCCATCGCATATGACATGTCGTAGCAGAAGATGCATATAATCTTTGAAGTCTGTGAGTGATGGGTAAATAATGCATTCTCTTGTACAGAACTTCTTTCCCTTTCTTCTTTCTTGGTTTGTATCTTTCCTTGTTACATATTCTACATTTTCTAAGGTCAACATCATCTTTCCAATACAACATGCAACCTTTTATACATGTATCTATCTTTTCGTACGACAGACCGAAAGCGGACATCAGTTTTTTCACTTTATAATGACTATCACACATCATATTATTGGGTGGCATGTGTTGTTTTGTAGCTTGTACGACCGCTGTAAATGCAGATTCTGTAAGGTTGAATTTTGATTTCATAGTAATGTATTCAGAGCTTACTGATAGTTCGGTTCCACTTTTACAACCGTCCCACAACGGCCTCTTAGTAGAATGCAATAAATCATATATTCTTTTAGCTCCCGCAGTCGGTTCTTCTTCGACATTTACGTCTTCATCGTTAGCTTGAATGGTAGGAAACATTGATCGTGCTGCATCTTCCACCATATTTTCTATCAGATTCGTCATAATATTATCGTCCTCTAACACTATAGGTTAGATGTAGGTTCAAAAAATTCTCCATGACGATCCCAGAAATAATAATTCGGCACGAAACCATATTTATACAAATGTACTTCAACTATATCTGGTTTCCAATGCTTCAACTGTTGGCACTTACTACAAGGGCAATGAATTTCTTCGTTATTTTGATTATTAGATTTAGCGAATCTAATAAATTCATGTACACTGTTATAGAAATGTTTCTTTATTGAACCTTTCCTACCAGTTCTGACTTCATACATCCAAGTACGGTAGAGGAAATAATCGAACATTTTTCCTAATTTGAAAATATATGTTAGTAATTTCGACAGCACTTCAGTTCACTTCTCTTCTACACATAACTTGCACTCAAATGATATATTATTGTTGTATTTTCTAAAATAAAGTAAAGCCATTTAGGACTAAAGGCTTCACACACCACACTTCTGTCTAATTTCGACAGCACTTCACTTCTCTTCTACGCATAACTTTGCATCCAAGGGGTGTATTTTTGTCGTTGTATTTTTTAAACTAAATTAAAACCTTTTGGAACTAAAGGCTTTAATTTTTTAGCGTCAATTATTTATTGAAATAATATTTAATGCTTATTTTCAAATCAACATTATATTCATTTCAATTTTTTTTAAATTGATTTGGGTAAAATACTTATTCCTGTTATATTTATTTCTCAATTTTTTGGAAAATCGGTTTTAGTACATTATTTGTTCTTATATTCATTTCTTAATTTCTTTACAAAATCGATTTTAGCAAAATATTTGTTGTTGTTATATTCATTTCCTAATTTTGTTTCAAAAAATTGATTTTAGCAGAATATTTAATGTTCTTAAATTCATTTCTTTATTTTTTTACAAAATTGATTTTAGCAGAATATTTGTTGTTGTTATATTTGTTTCTTAATTTTTTTTACAAAATCAATTTTAGTACAATATTAGTTGTTGTTATATTCATTTCCTAATTTTTATTAGAAAATCGATTTTAGCAAAATATTTAGTGCTATTATATTCATTTCTTCATTTTTTTACAAAATTGATTTTAGTAGAATATTTATTGTTGTTATATTCATTTCTTAATTTTCTACAAAAATTGATTTCTGTATAATATTTGTTGTTGTTATGCTCATTTCAAAATTATATAATTCATTCAACCATTTAAATATTTTATTTAATACATTTGAAATTTCAAAAAGTATTTTAAAATTCAGTTAAAAATTTAAATTTTTTTATCGATTTTGTAAACGAAAATTAGACGTTAGCACTTACAATAAACTATATTAATTTTATTTTATACTAACAACTAATACTTATAATGTACACACGCTAATTAAATATAAAATATTACTTCTGTTTAACCATACCAATCTAGCAGCATATTAATCAACAATTGTACACTAATGTTTGCGCAAACTATAATAAACATTGTTCTAATTAACTATAACAAATATTCACATAAACTTAATTATATATCCATTAGCATATCAATCAGTAATTTACACTAATTTTCGGATTATAAATAAACCCTAAATTTTAATTACAAATTAAACAATCAAACCACTAATTAATATCACCAACTCAACAAATACAATATTATCATTAACTAATACGCAATAACAAACCCATAATTAACTAATTTGCCAAATTAGGATTCTCAACGTATCCCCAATTCAATCAATACGCTACTATCAACAACTATTACCGCATAATCATCAATTTCTATCACATATAATCAACCAATTTTCAAAATTTGGGTTTTGATTAAACCTAGCACAACACCAAATAGCTCATTTTGTAATACTTTTTCGCTTTTAATTTGTAACGGTAATAACCGTTATAAATTTCTAACGGTTATTTCCGTTACGACCATTTATCACAGTTATAACCGTTACTAAATCTGGTAATTTGGTAAATAATTAAGAGTACCATGGATAGGATTGTAAATTTATTCTCCGTTACTACTTTATCCCATTTCTCACCAAGAACCCTTTCACGTTTTTCCTCTTTCATTCGTTCTAGGGTTATCGCCCTTTGTTGTACCACCACCTCCGCCGTCTGCCACCATCATCTTCCACCACCTTTACCCTTTTTTCTACCAACCTGACGAAGATGAAGGAAGATTTGGGGTAGCAGGTATTTTTTCTATGTTTGTAGATTGGAAAATCAACGAAATCGAACTTATTCACTTTCCTTTTATCTTCGTCATTCTCTCCTGGCTGCACCTATACTATTCTTACTTCTTATTTAAGTAATTTTTCTTCACTTATAACATTATAACATTCAGGTGAATGACTGGTTGTTTGAACAAGAAGGCGTACTGAGAATTCCATGTGATGTGGATGTGTTTGAAAGTATATCGAGTATGGTCGAAGAAGACAAGGATGGGTTCTATGGTTGCTATGTGGAAGCTGATGTTTCTCAACTCTACTGCTCTCAGGAACCATTCTGCAGATGACTATGTATTTTTTTTCTTTTTCGTTTATTTGTTAATCCAGTCCATTCTCGTTTTATCGAGAAGAGGTGATTTAGTTTGTGAGTTGGTGTTCAATAACATGGAATGATTTTGATTTTTGAGCTTGTGCCATTGGATGATTGGAGTGAATGCAACTCGACTTTTTTGTTTTCTAAATTTTTTGATTATTAAATTTACGGGAAATGATCTTTTCACTCAACTTTCATACTCACATTCAGTCAGAATGTTAGGGTTAAATAATGAATTTGGCAATGTGAATTTATGGATTTGAGTATGAAGTTTGACTGCAATGATCTCCTCTTTAAATTTACATTGTTTGTAAAAAGAAATTGCTTTTTTTTCCTATGACACCATTAAATCAATAAGAAATTTAACGGTTCAGAGAGACAACCTGACAGTACAGTCCTGTTTAATGTTATCTAGTGACCCTTATAACATTCAGGTGATGACTGGTTTTCATGCTATTTATTATAGTAACATTTATCATAGTATGAGCTCTAGTATATCATTGCCCATTAGTAGCACAATTCTTTTGTGTTATGTCTTAGCCCTTGTATCTTTGAGGTGATTACTGTTTTCTTCTCTTTTGTTGTAGCCTATTATTTATTATGTTATAGAATTATTACGTGTTTAATATGGATCACAAAATGAAACTCTTGAATGTAAAATAATTTTATAGTTGACTTCATGTACTTTGATCCCTGTTGTGATGGATTAACACAACTAGAATAAGAATTACGTCACGTTAGTTTGATATAGTAAACCTAAAGTCCTGGCTGTTCATTTTGTTAGAATCACCCTTTTAGTGTCTCGAATTTTATAGGCTGTTCATTTTGTTAGAATTGCCCTTTTAGTATCTCAAATTTTATATGAAATTTATCAAAATCAGGCCAAATGTATCAAAATTTTCGTTGTGCATGTTAAGACAATGGCGCCGATTCTGACAAAATAAGCATTGAACAATTATTACCTTAAAAAAAGGGTATTGAAATTGCTTATTGAGAATGGGTTAAGTGTATTTTTGTTTTTTCCCAAAGAATAAATTTCCTATGATCATCTTAAACATGTAGATTGAATTATGACATCACTAATTATATTTTGACTGTTGTACAGCAATCTAAAGCTTGTTCTATTGTTGTTTTTCTCATATGACAGGTTTGCAGAAAATGCGGCTTGATAGGGTACTACAATCATAAATTGAAAAAATCGTTCTGTACTTTCTGCAAAAATGGAGAGAATATGGATTCTATGAAATTACCATATGCTTGCAAGCTTCTATTACAGGTTCGTAATGTAATTTTATTTTTTGCTAAAGGTGCCTCTTTTACAATTAACATGTTTATTGGGTAACGTGTGATTTTTTCTTGGGCAAATGCACAACTAAATTAGATAGGTATACTTGTGACTGGCTTTCCAGAGGGGAACTTTATTTTTTCTGTTATTTTAGATCTTCAAATTTCTTAGAGGCTAAATTAGATAAATGCATTCAATTTATATCCATTTGATTTGATTACCTAAAATAAAATAATCCTCCTACTAAATGCTCTTTTGAGTTTGATAGTTGGTTTGAGATATTGTATTACTATGTCAGACTTGTTGGAACTCATGTATATTTATGTGTGTTATATATATATATATATATGTTAATTTGTTAATTTGTTCATGATCAACACTGGATACATCATTTTGGCTGGACAAGCATTAAAGGTGGCTGAATTCTGTTGCATATTTGTTTTTTAAATCACACCTTTCAAAGAGTTCATTTTCTTACAGTTGTGAAACTTGTTAAGAAATTGAAGCCATGTATGTATTGGCCTGTGCTCTTATTTACCATCTTATTGCCAGATATATTCTTGCTAATTATAGTATACCTAGATCACATGCTACTAAAATATTCAGCACAATTGGAGCTGTAGCAAGTCTTGTGTTTGCTTACAATACAGGAATGCTTCCAGAAATACAGGTTCTAGACAAACCTTTAAAATTACACGCGTGGGTCCAATTTGCATGTTCCATTTAGTTTACATAATTTTTAAAATAAATTTGTACAGGCAACAATAAAGCCCCCAGTTGTGAGAAACATGGACAAAGCACTTTGGTTTCAGTTTACAGTTGGTGGATTGCCATTATATGCAGTAACTTTTATTGGATACTGGGCATATGGAAACTCATCATCTTCATATCTTCTTAATAATGTAAATGGACCAACTTGGGTGAAAACAGTTGCCAATGTTGCAGCATTTCTTCAGACAGTTATTGCTTTGCATGT
Organism: Allium fistulosum; assembly: GCA_030737815.1. NCBI lineage: Eukaryota > Viridiplantae > Streptophyta > Magnoliopsida > Asparagales > Amaryllidaceae > Allium > Allium fistulosum. The sequence continues at coordinate 167,156,340 of CM060904.1, read as the reverse complement.
AACCTCTTTAACTTTAACTTTTTTTTCATATATGCTTATTTTGAGCAGAAATTTGCTTGCGTGCACACATGCGTGTGTGTATTGGTCCGACCGTGAAGTTTCAAAAATGCCCTATATGGAGCTAATAGGTCGGAATCCAATACATAATACATACATACATATATATATATATATATATATATGTATATACATATAACACACACATAAATATATAAGGTAACAGATATTGAATTCTAAATCTAGAATCTTGGATAGTTCAAATCTTAAAAGATGAATCTTGAATGTTGAATAGTTTGAATCTCCAGGGCACGATTATTTAATCATATTTATCTATGTTTGTCAACTTTCAGAAATTATCATGCTTGTTAACGCATTAGTTCTGGACATAGAAAGCCTCAAAAATTATCATGCTTGTCAGGCCACTAAGGAGTGCAGATGTGAAACATTGTTTCAAACCTCATAAAAATGTTCATTTTCTTGATACTTTTCTTCCTTTTAGATTGAATATACAAAGGAGGGTGCAAAATTACCTACATGTCATTTGTAACATTTTATCATTCGTTACATTATCGGAGGCAAAGCTATTCTTTTATTGCATATTTTGCTTATAATACCAACATTGATAGCTTATTGCAATCGAATGTAAATAGCTTCAGATACTGTTATGCATATTTCTGGTAACATTTTAAGTGTTAGTAGCTTATTGCATTAAATTCAACGTTTGAAACAATTTCTAAAAAGATAATAAACTGCATGATGATATAGTTCAATAATCAAGTTTCCACTGATCGCTTCAACGTAACTGTTATATGTATAAATACATCCCTTAACTAATTTTCCTCTTGCTTTTCAGGTCCCATTGCGGAGGATATGTTCCATTGGCAAGCAACAATCATGGGACTTGCAGATAGCCCCTTTGCAGGCGGTGTATTCTTAGTCACTATCCATTTTCCTCCAGATTATCCATTTAAACCACCTTTCCTCCAGATTATCCATTTAAACCACCAAAGGTACGAGCATTTTCCTCCAGATTATCCATTCTTTTATTGCATATTTTGCATGGAATACAGTTTTGAACTAGAAAAAAAAAGACAATTCTAACAGGCATTATGTATATTTTCATGGATGACAACTGTTTCATTTATGATGCAAACGAAACCAATTAATTTTTAAGGAACGTAAAAACATATGTAAACTAATAATGGCTATTAAGATTTGGAGGTTTTGTTCTCATGGCAGCCTCTTCTAGGAAAACCAATGGCAGATAATTATTTTCATGGCAGATAACTTTTTTCCAATAACAACAGTAATAATGTAAAATCATTGATGTAGGATTATTAGTCTCGGTTTCGTTTCTAGTATAAACAACTATTCAGCAAACCTATTAATTTTGAATTTTATTTACGATTCATCTTCTCGGATACAGCATTTGAAAGAAAAATAATAATTCGAACAGGTGTCTTTTCGAACCAAAGCATTCCACCCAAACATCAACAGTAACGGCAGCATATGTTTGGACATTCTGAAGGAACAGTGGAGCCCTGCCCTTACCATTTCCAAGGTTCTTTCTTATTTTATCATCTTTGCGTTCCTGCTATTTGTTATTCTCAAAATTATCGTGCTTAACACAAATACATTTATATACATGAATGGGATTAACACAAATACATTTAAATACATTTATATACATGAATGTATTAACACAAATACATTTATCGTGCTTAACAAAGTGTAGTGGAACTTATATTTAGTTCACTGTCACTAAAACAACTCATTTCTGTTGCTTTATACTTCTATATAAATAACAGCATTAGGATAATAACTAACTAATTTAGTTCACTGTCACTAAAACAACCAAGGAAACAGAGCTCCATAGCTTCGCTTTATAGTCCAACAGCAAAAGGCAAGCATGGATGGAGTAGAATTCGAGTATGCCTCAATTTAATATCTGATCAATTAAGATCGAAGATACCAACCTAACAAGAAAGTAATGCAGCATAGTTGGTGGAATATTCCAATGTGCATTACAAGGAGTTTATTTTATACAAACCCAACAAGATTAGCTTATATGGGCACTAATGTGAAAACATATGTTTAGCGTACCTTGTGTCAGCAAGCATTACTAATTTTTACTGATCTTAACTCCAATCATTCATTAAATGTGTATCATTGCATGACTTTCATCGGTGTAAGATCTGTTTTGTTAAAAATGGAGAGGACTACCTATTATAGTCAATTTGGCAAGAAAACCATTGCGATTAATGATGATTTTTTGAATGACAGTGGAATCCGTTGTGGTGATGGTATGGTTTGACAAATGAAGTGTGGAGGTGGTCATTGGGAACTATGATGAAGTTGATGATGAAGTGTGTACACTGTTGATATGTCTGATATCAGGGAGTAGAAGCAATGCAGTAAGGCAGTTGATGTATGGTGATTCAATGAAGATGGGAATGTAATGCACTTGAAATGTATGTATGGTAGGGATGTTTCTGAAGGGGAAGTTGATAGAGGCAGTGGATGAGTTTGGGTAAAGTGGTGGGAGATATGCACAGCAGTTCGGTGGTTTGATTGGAAATGTATGCTAGAAGGTATCATTGTGCAGGTAGTTATGTTATTGATAGAAATGGAAGCAGTTGGTATGTGAGTTTAGGATATTCGGTGGTTGTGGTGCAGTTGAGGCAGTGATGCAATATGTATGCAGTTTTGTTTAGAGGTGGATGTATGATGTTGAAGGTTATGTTATTGATAGTAATGTTAGAACTTGTAATATTTTGATTTCATACTCTTTAGTTATGTATGATGAATTTGTGAAATTTCGAATCTTCCTTTAATTTGTTGTCAAATATTTGTGCAATTTAAGTTGGATGTTTGGATGCGTAATTGTTTATTGTTATCGAAATTCTGTAATTTTTGATATGTATGTACCTACTGTATTATAATAGACAATTCTGTAGTGTAAATGCTAGCAAAAATGCAGGTCTACATGGTTTGGTAGCTGTAACGAACATATTCGTTACTAAAGACGAAATTTATAACGAGCATAGTCGTTACTATTGATGAAATTTGTAACGAACAAGGGCGTTACTAATGATGAAATTTGTAACGGACAAGGTCGTGATAATTTAGAATGACAACCCCTTCTTCCACCATGAAAGGGGAAACTAAGTAACGGAAAATACCCGTTACAAACCAATGCAAATAATAACAACCTATTTCGTTACAAAAATTTAGATTTCTAACGACAAAGTCCGTTGGTAAGTGATATATGTAATAACGGGTAGATGCCGTTATAAATATTTGTAACGACATTCCTCACGCCTGTACCGCTCACGACTATATCTGTTATAAATTTCATTTGTAACGACTATATTCGTTACAAATACACCTTTTTGGTGTAGTGTAGATTAAGCAGAAATTGGAGAGAAATACCATACCTTTGAGCTTTGGAGCGTTGTGGCTTTTTACGAGTAGCCAAGGGATTCAGGTTTAGCTTTGACGAGTAATCTGGAGGAGCAATGGAGCAGGAGGCTTCGGCGTTGTAGATATAGATAGTAGTTTTCCGCTGTGTTGATCTTTGTATTGATCTGTATTGTGTTGAGATGTAATAACTAGACAGATGTTTATAACTGTCTAGTATGTGATGTGTAATCTGTGTAACTCTGATAGATGATGTATATGATACTATGTAATATTTATGTGATATATTATATTTCGTTTCGTTTCCGCTGTGAGTATCTATTGTTGTTTTCTTTTCTCTTCTTCTCTTTTCTATTTCTCACCCCTTTCTTTCTTTCTGTCGATGCGATTTTCCGGAAGTGGAAAGCCGGGTCGTCACACGTGGTGGGAGATCGGCAGCTCGCGTCGAGGGGCGGCGGCTGGGGCGTCGGCGATGGAGGAGGGGAGGGGTTTGCTGAATTGAATTGGGAAAAGGGAAGTGTGCTTGTCTGTTCTCTGGTCTGCCTGTATATACGCGAATAGTGACAGCTAGCGTCGGCCGCCTTTTTTAGCCGTCGCTAGCCGTCACTAGTACCAGTCACTAAACGAAGCATGTTTTGTAGTGTTTGGATAATCTTGCACTATGGGATCAAGATATGTCATCCTGTGAAATACCGAAAGAACATAGGTAGCTAGTCATCATGGAATCATTGGGCTCCAACAAATAATAAGGTCCTTCCCTTCATTATTTCTCAATCACGCAACACCCCTATCAAAATTAAAAATTACCCCATAATGCATCATTCGGTCCATTCCCAAAATCAATCCATACCCTAAGAAGCTAAGTACATATGTGTCACGAAGGAAAACTACACTCTGTATAACCAACTTAAGATTTTGACAATCCCAAATTAGACAGTTCGATCCCCTGATAAGATTCAACATCGAGATGGAATCGAAGATAATTTGGGATCTAAGGCTCAACTTATCTACCAATGAATATCTAATGAATGAATGAGATGGACCAGTATCAAACAAAGCGCTGATAGGAAATCCAGATAAAGATGAAACACGTTCCATAACAATCTTCTTCACCTTCATGTCGGCTGATGGTACAAAACTAGTAGTTGGAATCGCCTCCAATGCATATGCCTTCACTACCCGCCATTCCTTCTTTTGTTGAGTCGGGTAGTTATTCTTTAAGTGTACAAACTATTGAAATCTATACTACTTGATTTTAGAAATGTCTATTTTGCAATGTTCCATTACATGGCCTTTCCTATGACACCTCCTACATATAATAACCTACTTCTTTCTTTATCCTCCTTAGAGTTTACCTTTGTGCTTATTCTAATTTTGATTCACTCCTTTCTTTGGTTCCTCTTCCTTGGCTACAATAGCTAGTTTCCCATCCTTTGAATTCAATAATGCAGCTTCAACCAATCCTTTGAATTTACTCTATATGGGTATCTAGTTAAGTGCCAAGTCTTTCAATCGAGTATTAAGACCGTTAGAAAAATTTAGTGCCTTCTTTCCAGGGGTGTTGATTAGATCAAATCCGAACTTAGCCAACTCATTAAACTGATTGAGGTACTTGCCTATATTCGACTCTCCTTATTTTAGATGGATAAATTCTTCCAGTAGCAATCCCTTCTTTACTCCAGAGAAGAAGTTATCTTTGAACCTCCTTTTTAAATCTGCCTAAGTGATAGTTTCCTTATCCACTTTTAAGGTAGTTACTTCCCACCAATTAGCTACCTCTCCTGTAGATGCCATGCATCCAACTGGCTCCTAGTGATATCACTCAGACCCAATATATTGAATATTTTCTTGTAATAATTCAACTACGCCTTGGTCACCAAATAGGTTTTTCCACCCAAACTCGAGAAATCCCTAAAGAGCTTTGGGAAATCCATTGTTAGTGATTGTTGGACGCGGACTACCCCATAGTCAATAGGTATAGGTTTAGTGGAGTTGGTAACATCGGTTTGACTCGTTGCTTGTAGATACCGTAGGAACCAAATAGGAATGTTCACTCTAGAGATATCTATAGTCTCAATTCTAGTGGTGGTACCGACCCTAGTCTCTACCCTACTAGTATTGATGGTGTCGGTCTTCGTTCCAGTTGAGTTACTCATTTTCAACCGATTGAAAAGAAAATGGGATTAATTGAAAACTACTCAATAGATAGTAAATATAATTGGAATGGTAAATGGTGTGTACATATGTACTCAAACCTTATATATATATTATATATACAATATAAAATTAAAAATATGCTCTCTCAATATGTTTCTAGTACTTAATTTAGGGAAAATTTTGTGCTAGTACCAATTGTAACAACCCGCCATATTCGATCCTCTGATTTAACACAACTCACAGTGTGTAAATCCCAAAAACTAAAAACAAGTGTCTTTGTTGATTGATAAAAAGAGAAAATCAACAAATATAATATATCTATCTCTTTCTAAACCCATAGTGGAAGGCAGGAACATATAATATAATCAGATATAACTTTACCTCAAACCAACATTCAAAGTGTAAACATAGGTCATACATAAATCCAAACCCAAACCAATCCGGACACACACACACAGATACACACACACACACACAAATCACTATCTATTTCAAAAGATTATTTATATACAAAATTATATACACCAGTAACGCTATCTTCATTTGCATCTTCAATCATTATTTGATACACATACAATTCCAACAACCTAGTGATGAAACAAAAATGGAAAAATATAGAGAAGGTTAGACTATGGTCGAGTGAGTGATGTACATCTACTTACCATATACTTTATCATCCCCAATTAATACTAAGATCACTATGGTAAATGCCAAACCTCCTGTTTTACCTGCAACCAAAAAGTTAGTCAAATTATACATCAGATATAATTATTTCGTGAAACATTGTCTTAGTCTAATACAGTTAAAATGTCAATGATGCGGCATAATCCACATACAAGACCAAACTAACCCTATTACATTAATGCATGGCTGAATCATGAATGGATGCAATTTCATGTATGACTTACCGACCCATTTCCATACTACAACACACACCTAAAAAATACTTGGGTAACTAAGCAATCGATTTACCATAATAATCAATACAGGTGACAAAAATCAATAGTTAAACAATCACTAATAATAGCAGCCATCTATATATATATATATATATACACACACACACACACACATATATAACTATATATAAGTCCAAACGTTTTATCGAATCAAGTGGGGAAAATCAAATCATAACATAGTTTAAATGTTGCCCTAAAACTCTCGAAAAAAGCTCTGAATCAATCCCCATTTAATTATATAACCCGATCATGTTGGGTTTAGATTTATTAGAACCACCGGTCAGCCATCGATCGATCGATGACTACCACCGGTGGTCGACTGATACTGGTTGGAACAGGGGCCTGAAGGCTTCTATTGATTCTACAAACTTTTTTTAGTGTTTATTTATTTTCTCCTTGCCCGTTTTTGATTCATTTTCAGTCTTTCTTCTTCTAAATTTTAATATGATCATCTACTATCTTTATACTTCAATTTCATCAAAAAGTTCAGATAAAAATCGTTCCACAATTACTTTGAAAGTCAAAGTTAATAAAACTAGTTTCAGAATTTATTAATAATAGTTTTCACCATATATACATAAAAATACTTCTACAAATCATATAATTTCAAAATAAAATTATAATATGTATATTTCTATTTAATTCAATTTCTTTTCGAAAACATTATTTTTTCAACATATTGTCATATATCCCATATTAAATCAAATTAAATTCATTTGTTGAAATGTATAAATTTACCTCGCAAGCTATTTATTACGTCTTACTATGATTTATAATAGTATTCATCATGCATTATACATATATACATGTATGTGTGTGTATGTGTATCAAGTGTTCATATTCAACCCACTTCTTCATTTATATCTTTATGTAATATGTATGTATGTATGTGTGTGTGTGTTATGTTAGTTTCAAAGTTCACTCTCTTATTATCATAATCTATCATTTCAAACTTCGGTTTCCATTAATTACTTCATCCATATACGATTTTAAATTAAATCCATAAACAGTCATGTCAATATTCATAGTTTGTTCGCTAGTTCAAGCCATATTAACAAACTATCATTTTCATTGGTTATTAACGCCAAATCTCCATTTGGTTTCATGTTACATCTTTATTAGTTAATGTTCAAATTCAGTAATCATCCAATGTAAACACAAATTCTAACGCTAAACCATAATTATCGAAGAATCAAGTGAGATTAACTAGTTATGTGTTAAAGAAGATGAAAACTGATCACTTAGATCCAAAGTTATCTCGATTGCTCATTGACCAGAATTTGGTCCACCTCTTAATCGGCTTGTTTTCTCCTCTAATTTGTATTAGAATGTGGGCCTAGACTCATTGTTCAATTCGATACTTGGTTTATTAACTTTCATGAAGGATCAGGGGAGAAATTTAAGTTTGATTGTAAGTGGTTTTTGCTATTACCTAGGATGACAAGAAGAAGATGAAGTAACTTACGGGAATGATAAATTAAAATTAAATTTTTTTGATCAGACACCTATTTATAGGTAGTTTTCTTTCACTTTTAATGGGCTTAGCCCATTCAAAATTCAAATTTTCAAGATATAAGAACTACAATATCTCTCACATTCAGACTCTAATTTAGACAAATAAATATATGGAGTACATCAAAAAACGGGATGCTCACAACGATACCAGTTTCAAATTCGGTTGTTTGAAAAATGAAGATTTTACTCTTGAAGTCAAAATTATTAATTTTGTTTATTTTTAATTATCGCAAAATAATGGTTATTACAAGAGCACTTGCAAAGAGAAGGTGACTTTGCTACTATGGAGGAGTTCGATCAATTTATCATTAGTGGTAATTTGATTGAGTCACCAAAAAGTAATCCAAGATATACTCGGTCGAACTCTAAATAAGGTCCTCGATGGCACCTTAATAGATTTTTCAATAGAAATGGAAGTTAGATGCCTGGTTACTAAAGTTAATGTACTTTTGAATGTTTATTTGGATTATTATCCTAGTATTCTTACTTATGAAAATGAACACGTAGTACATAAAATGTTTAAATTTGAAAAGATATAATTGTTAGAAAATTACTTTATGAATTTGTTACTAATATATGACTTTCAATGAGTAATGATAATCGCAAATATTTGGCTAACTTTAGCAACCCATAATTTTAGACTTAGTAATTAATAATAATTAAACATTTAATTGGACCGAAATGTACCATTAACTTAAAAGAAGAATTTGAAATATGAATGAATGAGGACAGTTGCATTCATTCATTCCTATTATTACTTGCATTAATAAAAACTGCATTTACTACATTTGTATTCATATTTTTCATGATTTTGCATTACAGTCATATTTATATTTCTGTTGCATAATGGCATTGCATTTGAATTCATATATTTTCGTATTTATGCGTCATATTTTTTAAATAAATGAAATTCATATGCATCATATATTAGGTCCATATAAAATAAAATTTAGATTCGCATTTCTGAGAGGTATATGCATTAAGGGCGTAACATTTTTTAAATTAGTTTAAATTGGTATTTTGAATAAGCATGACAAAGTAGGCGCACTATGTTAGCCATTCGAAGGAATTTTTTTATTGAAACACTAGTTTCAAATGGAAAATAAAATGAAAAGTTTAAATTACAAGCGATAATAGTGAAGCTAGTATATAGGTTGACTCATAGGTGACAACTATGAAGTTTCTTGAAATTTATTGTCATCATTTAAAAGTAGGACGTCTAAGGTACATGCGTTAAATTCAAATCTTTATAATTAAGAGGTGCTACGATGATTTTTCATTACTATCTCTCTCTCTCTTAAAAAAACTATTGATAATAATAATAACCACCACCAAGGGTATCCAACATTGCTAGTACATCTAGTGTTGGTGTGTGCAACGCACTAGCCAAGCTCTGTCTCGCTCTCACGTAAGTCCGGAAGGCAGTGCATGGGTGGTTTATCTTGCTCTCATTTTATGAGTTGGCACTTAAGGATCACCGACCTATACTGACATTGTCAGAGTCGGTTTGCATAATCCACCAATCTTCATTCCATTCTCACTAAAGCCCGAAAAGCAATGCATGGGTGGTATACCTTGGTCCATGGGTTAGGTGTATGCATATAAAAAACAAAAAAATAAATAAATAAATAATTTAATAAAGAGAGGGTAAGTGATTGAATTCAAGGCATTCTTTTTAGTTTTATTGATTTGAAATTGTTATACAAGTGGAAATAGAAATATCACTTTGCAAACTTTGACAATCAGATAGAAAACTAATTTCGTACTTGCACTATGTTTTTAACTGAACCAACTAGCAAGCTAAAGTCGTGTGTGATGAGAACTTGATTTTTGTTTGAAGTTTGTGACTAGGTGATGAACTTAGATTTCTAGATTTTGACTGGAAGATGCGTATACTACAATGTTGTAACTATTCAAAAATAAACTAGTTCATCAATTTTCATGAACTTTTGCATTCATATAGTAGCATTAGAATCATAGCATGTTGCATTTGGATTTTGTGGGTAGTATCGGCTAAAAACCCTCATGAGACAACTCATTCTACTAAGAATACCTAAGGGTTTAAAGGCTTATTGCATACACTAAATGCAATCATGTTTCCCTGTGAAAGTGTGGCTAATAAATTTTGTTAGGTTTTATTCGAGGATGAATAAAAGTTCTAGTATGGGGGTATTTGATGAACATCAAATTATGAATATTTTAAACTGCATAATTACACATTTTAATATACATAAGGTAGTATTACTTGGCATTTTGGTTGTGTTTATTGTAGATCCATGATTTTTAGAAAATGAAGAAATTATTGAAGAATTGGTTTAAAAACAATGGTTTAACTTCAAAGCTTTGTTGATAAGAAGTAAAATGTTTGTTTATGCACAAAAGGTATAATGGTTCAACTAGATTTGAAGAAGTGTATTAACCTAAAGGTCATTGGTTCGAATCCTGTGTAGCACGTATATTTAAAGCCAATTACAACTCTTAGAGCTAGAAACTTCTAGAATAAAATGAATCAATAAGCTTTTGGAGTATGTTGGAAAAAGTGGTCTCTAGAACACTATGGAACACATGAAGTAAAGAAGCCTTTAGAGAAAGACCAAGTCAAAATGTTCTAGAACATTTCTATTTTTAGATCTGGATATAGAGAGCTTTAAAAATACCTCCACCTAGCCCCATTTGAGGGCATCTTGGCAACTACTTTTAGTTTTTATTTTCTATTTTAGGATTTGTTATTTAGGGTTTTCATCTTTTGTAATCACATGAGCTTTTCTATTTATTTAATAAAAAATTAAAACTTCTATTTATTTAATAAAAAAGTTAAAACTTCTATTTATTTATTTCTAATAATTTTTCTTGTTGTCAAATCATAGTATAGTGAATTATTCTTAGCTTGTGTTATCTTTTCTTTCCTTCCAGTTTTGTTCTTATTTTTGCTTCATAGTTTTTATTCCATTTGAGATTTCTTGATTTGCAAAGAGATTAATAGAACTCATCTTTTTATTTTCTTTTTATGATCTATTAGTTTGAGGTAAGATCTTTATCATCTATATTTTTATTTTCTCATTTGTGTTAAATCATTTTCTTTTGTTTTCTAGCAATTTCCAAATAAGATTCAACTCTCAAATCATCTAACTCGCTTTGAAGTTAGATAAATATTAGCAACTAAATAACTCCCTGAGGATTTGACCTGTATTCGCGCAAATACTACAATAGACGCCGTGCACTTGCAGTTAAATAATTGTGGCTTTTGTTCACATCAAAAATCATTGGTCAATAAGATTACATATACACGGGAAAAAAAAATTCGCAATATAAAAATATAAAAATGATATAGTGAGTTGAATTTGAAATAAGTATATATTTTGTTATGCGGGTCTATTTGAAATTTAAATTCAAAGCTATTAACGTTAATATCTACAATTATTTCTTTTATAATGTCAAATATATATATATAACAAATATAATTTTATAGTATCAAAACTATATATATATATATATATATATATATATATATCAGACAACGCATATGTATATGGAGGGGCTAACATGTCCATTACGGTATAATTTCCAACACTTATATATGGGTATGTTAAACCGTGTACATTGTATATGTTGCATATGCATGTACATACACATATGTATATGATACGCATGTTATATTATATAATATAAATATAACATTAAAAATAAAACTTTATTTATAAATTAAACAAAATATTGATTTTATTTAAAATTAATTTAGATCAGACCTAAATGAATTTAGACTTCATAGGCCCAATAAGATCCAAAATAGAATATTTTTTTTGGAATTTACACATTTAACCCGCTGCGTACCGATCCAGATCCAACAAATACAACTAAGTCATAACTGAAGATCTCATGCTAACGTCGTCTGGTGGTCTTCAGAATCGAGGGTACTTTCGATCTTAAGTAGTTAGATTGTACTTTGATTATGGTTAAGCACATGGCATGCTAACCATTCACTACCATAGTTGGGCATACATTGAACTACTTGAAGTGAAACACTGCTCAAGAGAAGTTTTGTCTCCTTTGTTGTAAAATAATAGTATCGTTGTAATTGGTAGTCAACTTAATATCAAATTCTCTAGCCAGAGTAAATTGGCTAATTGATGAATGTTATCGGATTGGATCAAGGACTAGGATTTAGTCCATGCAATTAACTACATATATTAGTATAGTTTTTTAACCTTAAAAGAAACTCTAGGTATCTTAGTGATACGGTGTTGACGAAACGAAGACATGTTATAAATGCCATTACTAGAGCAGCTTAATAAAGATTAGAAACTGAATTTTATCTAAATGATCTATAGGTGATTGAACTTGTGCTTGATACTATACTTAAGCGAATTTTGTATAGGCTTTAGTATTTAATTTGTCTGAATATTGATGGAGAATCGAGTTCATACCAAAAAGTCACAACAACGATGTTGTTAGTTAATTTTGAGTTCGACCAAGGTAAAATTAATTTATAAATCTTATAAAGTAATAATAAAAATGTATTAAAATTTAATGGCATTTTAATTATTTATTTGAAGACAAAAAAATTAGTTAAAACTATGTATAAAAGTTATAGATTGATTTAATTAATGAACGGGCTTAATAAATAAATTAATTGTAACAACCGTGATTTTATTACCGTCGAAAAAAAAATTTAAAATAGAAATTTAAAATTGAGTTTTGAAAAAAAAAAATATAAAATGTAATCCATTTCAAAGTCAGTTGAACTTTCAAGGGGTAGCACATTTGAAATGAATGGAAAATATGCCTTCACGTGTGAAAAGGAATTGGTCCATTTTAAGCAATTATGGACAAGTGTTGTTACTAAATTTGTGTAACAAAAATTTAACTTGCAGCCATCATTATTTTTAGCAAGCCGTGTACTATCCTTCTCGGGTGCACGTAAAAAATGAAGTGCATTTTGCTTTGCTGACACGAAATTTCTAAAGCAAAGAGTATGAACAATTTGCTTTACTATCACTAAAGTTTTAAAAACAAAGTTGAACACAGTTGCTTCCATCATCATTTTTTTTTAGCAGCAAGTACTTTCTTTTCCACTGACGCACGTCCACTTTAATGCAATTGTACTCAAATTGCATGCCAGCACTCCTTTGTATTGACTTGTGCACCTTTTGAAAAAAAAAGTATGCTGCAACTCTTTTGCTCATTTTCCAATTGCTCGGTAGCAATATTAATGGCGGTTCATAAATTTCTTGCTCCACTTGGATTCTCAGTTGCTAGTTAATTCTGAACCAAATTTGAGGTGAGTGCAAAACTCACATTTCTAATTTAAAGACTTGTTCCGGGCATGCTATTTTCGTTTTTGCATTAAGCAGGTTTTCCAAAATTTAAATCAGTCCAGGCTTCTCAAATTGTTAGTGAGTATTATAGGTTGCATTTCAAAAATTATAGTGTCCAGACATTTTTTTGAAATCCGTTTACGTGCGTGTGTTAGTTACGTGCGTGTGTTGTTGTTTTTAACAAAATGTTACCCAGGTCATTTTTCGTTTACATCCATGTGTGCAAGGATAAAGTTGTATTGCAAAGAAAATTTAGTCCAGGTTGTTTTATTATTCTTCTTCATATTTGCATGCAAAGTTATACGCCCAGACCATTGTTACATTTCATGCTAGTGTACAAGTTTTAAAATTTCTTTGTGTGTATAATGCAGTACACAAGTTTAAGTAAATTTTTAATTTGCATACCTCATTGTTGTATACAAATATGAGCATTACGAATCGAGTTCAGGTCATTCTTTTATCAACCCTAGTCTTGATACTTTCGTTTCATGGCGTGCATGAAATATTAATGTATTTCACAAACGTGTCCTGGTCATCTATTTAGTTGACTTCATATTTACGTGCATTTGCTCCACGCGAGAATGGGTAGTATGAGGATATAGCCAAAGTCATTTCTGCAAGCAAATATTTGTAACACGAAATCAAGTTTCAGATTACTTAATTATCTACATCAGTCCGTGCGTACATATATGCGTACACCCAGAACTGTGTCATTTTATTTGGGACGTGCGTGCATGAGAATTTTATGGCCCAGGCCATATTGGTTATGTGCGTGCAAAATGTAGTGTGCGCCGTTACTTCATTAATTTACTTTTGAACCAGGGTTTTGTTTTAAAACAGATTTTGTTGCCGTTATTTTTATAACGGATTTTTACTCCGGTATGTTTATAATTGAAGTATGTTGTTTTGATGAGATTTTGACGTACAAAAATTACTGTTGCTTTGACTTCAGTAACCGTCAATTTAAAGTGAATTTTTAAGCGGCTATCTTGCAATCAAGAAAACCCGCAATGCTGATTAGATATCCGTTTTTATGGTGTTTTGTGAAGCGCAATTTTCTTGTCGAAATTGCTATAGATGTTGCTGTTTTTAATCACGTGTTTTTAAAATCGTTTTAAAATAAATTGTTTCCAAAAATTTACAGTTTACGCTTTCAAAAAAATGAGGAATCAATTAAAACGTTTTAGAAAAATTAAGGACTATGAACCCTTACTTTTATTGATTCGACTAATTCCGGACTTGTCTATTTGAGAACGTAAAATGTTATTTATTTAAAATACAAATTTTTGCACTTTCAAGAAAACGATGAAGAGATTTAAATGATTTAGCAAAAGTGCGGAGTATGGAACCACGCTTTTACTAATTCGATTAATTCCGGACTCGGTAATTGAAATATTTGCTGAGGAATTGCTGTTTGAGGATTTTGATGTTTTTGTTGGGCTTTCGAGCCACTCTGTTGGACCTTCGGATCATTTGTTGGACCTTCGAGTCAATTACCAGTACTAGACCTTCTGGTCATTTGTTGGACCTTCGGGTCATCTGTTGGGCGTCAAAAAATTATGATGACAGTACTTGGTAGGCTTCGGCCATTCGGGATGCACGTGCGGCGTAGCTTAGACTCGCCATCTGCTGGGATCGATCCATTTTTATGCTGATTTTCTAGTCATATTATTTGATTTCTAGATTTTGTGTATTGATGTTTTGAATTCAATTGTGAATTTGAAAATTGATTTTGGTGATGTTTAATGGGATTTCTTCCTTTAAATTATGCTGATTATTTTGATGAATAGTCTCATTCGAGATTATAATTAATTTGCTTAAGTGTTGTTTATTATACACTAATTTTTGAGTTTAAATTAGACTGATCCGTTTATTATTTTCTTTTAAATAATACTCGGGTCAGACCGAGTTATTTTAGGATAATCGCTATCTTTGATTCAGTTGCTGCTTCGGCTTTTGGGATTTCACTTCATCTTTTGTCTAGACTTCGAGGAGTACTTTTGGTGTATTGACTCTCATCTCATGTATGTTATGATGTATATGTACATTGGGTTCGTGTGAACCATCGGTTGTTGTAGCATGTATCCAGACTTGTCTTCCGCTATATCTGATATTTCTGTTCTGTTGTGATTATACTTATCTGTGTTGTAATTATTATGAGTTGTTCTGAATTTTTCTTAAGCCACCGTAGTTTCGTTTTAGATTTGGATTGAATATATATATATATATATATATATATATATATATATATATATCGTTGGGAGTAATTTACACAACTCTTATCGATGTAATCAATACTCGTCTAAGGCATAACTTACGGATGGTTGTTTCTAACAAGCCTTATTCTTCGCAATAGCAGACGTTATTCCTTATAATAACCTTTGTTATTGTGAGTATAGAGGTGGGGCGTCACATTAATTGATTGATTTAATGGTTAAATCAATTTGTCTCGAACCTTAGAAGCCTAAACTCTAATGGGGGGTGGCCATATCATGTAGAGGAAAGTGGACTTGGTCCTTAAAGGCAAGAGAGAAAGGGGTTAGATATTTATGGTCCAGTTAGCTTTAAATAGCTCCATATTTATTCTTTTTACACTGAACACAATCCTAATTCTAGCCTCTACTACTGATGTTTGTGAAGCCAAATAGACAAAGTTTGGTCCTTTAGTCAAAGAGAAAGACCAAGGAGCTCGAGGAAGGAAACAACTACTAACTTATGTGTTGACCTGACCGAACCGCTATAAGGTTTAAAATATCTATTTTAAATTATTTATATATTTATTCTTACATCTATATATGCTTATTACCCCTTTATTAATTCGGCCAAATTCAAAAAAAACCTAAAAATAAAAATTTAATTTTAATAGTTAAATAATATGAAAAATAATAATTATATAATTGTATAAATAAAATGCAATTTGACTTTTATAAAATAAAATAAAATAATTAACTCGTACGGATTTAGAAATATATATATATATATAGTAATTGTTTTAATTTTTAGATCTTATAGATCATTAATCTACTTTTAAAAACTTAAACAATTTTTTATTACTCTCTTTTATAAAAAGAAAAATGCAATAAATTTTTTAATTTTAAATACAGACACACACACACACATAGAGTTTTAATTTAAGAAACTTTTTAATTGCCCATGGTAATTTTAATACAAAAGAAATTTTTTAAGATTTTGATAATGCAAAAAATATTTTAAATTTGAATTTTGAATAAATATTTAAACATATATTATATACATATACATATGCATACAAAATTTATAAGTAAAAAATTTAACTCACAAATTTAAATATGAAATAAAACATACAGATTTTTTTTGAAATAATCAAAGTATTTTAAATTTCGATTTTTAAATTATTAAAGAATTAGCATAAATAAATATATGCAAATTATTAAGTAATATATATACTGAAACATAAATAACAATAAGATTATTATATATATAATGATAAAATGTAAAAAAAAAATATTACTAGTTTAGACTAATGTATACATAAATATAAATATTTATGTATATATATGTATGTGATATCATAATCTACCCATGACATTATAAGGTAACTATTAACCATAAATCACAACGATTTAACCATATACCTATGACATATGTTCACCACATTGCCGCTAGGTTATACTACTAAATTTAATATAGTTATAATGTTTGAATTGTGAATATAAACATATTATAATATTAAAATAAAAAAAATAAAAAATAAATATTATTATTAAATCATAACAAACGAACATAAAAAATTTAATATACAAATTAATTAATTAACATTATACACAAACTCTTTTACTAATCAATGCTAAATAAAGTTTAATATTATATTATTATTCATATAAACACAAAATACAATCTTATGCAAATTAATAAATGATTTTGTTTGAATTTCCACCTTTTATGATGCTACCAATGCACCTGATCCAACACAAAATGCTAAGAGACTGCTATTCGAATTTGACAATCCAACTCGAAGGCACTGTATCGAGATACGAAGTAAACATTTTATTGGAAAGGTATAAAAAAAGATATTATGATTAAAGCTAAATACAAGAGGCTAAGTGGTTTGCTGCAACTGCTTGAAGTTCATAGTGGAAATGAGAATAGATATCGATTAACTCCATTGATGGATTGTCTAGGACTTGAGGAGGTTATGATAGCATTTGGTTCATTATCAACAGATTGACAAAGAGCTCCCATTTCATACCCTTAATTTGCCTATAACTAGTGGATTTTGGAGAAGCTTATAAGATGCATTAGGTATAGAGATGAATTTGAGCATAACTTACCATCAATAGACGGATGGTCAAACAGAGAGAGTGAAGTATGCATTTGAGGATCTTTTACGAGTTTGCATACTTGACTTTGGAGGCACGTGGGTGGATACTTTCAAATACTAGAGTTAAAAAAACAATAGCTATCAACCGAGCATTGGTATGACACATTTGAGACTTTATATGGTCGACCATGCAATACTCTATCGAGTTGGTGGGAAATGGGGGAGAACCTGATACCTTGGCCAAATATGGTAAGCTAGACTTAAGAGAAAATATATTACATTTAGTTATGAATTAAAGTTGCACAACATAGATAAAAGAATTACGCTAATAAGATATGTAGCACTTTACACTTGTCTATTTACGATACAGTATTTTCCAAAATTTTCCATTAAGAAGCCCAATTCTTCAGTAATAATGGGAAGTTGGCTTCGAGATTTGTAAGACCTTTCCAATACTTGAGAGGATTAGGAACTTTTCATATGGAGTAGACTTACCTCAAAGGACAGCGAGTTTGAACAATGTCGTTAATGTTTCATACCTTTAGATGTGTGCGCATGACTCAGGCATGGTAGTCTGACCAGATCAACTAGATAACCTGGAAGTTAAACTCAAAGTGGCAAGTCCTTATAGGTTTACTCATATAGTCGAGCATGAAAGTTGCTATGGATCGAGTAATATGAATAATTCTGCTAATTTAAAAGTCATATAAAAATAGCAACGGAAATAAAAATAATAAAGTAAAGTGAACCAGAGATTTTTATACTAGTTCAAACTTCCGTTCTACGTCCAGTCCCGAACTCCATCTGGATTTAAGCAACACCCTCACTTAATCCGGAGGAATAGGTATTACAGTGCGCCTGAGCTGTCGAATAGGACTTTGTACCTAAAGACCTACAACAGGACTTCGACTAGTACAAGTAGTTGAGTTTGTGACTTTGTGTGCTCTTTGAATAGCACGAATGAGCCGATACTTACAACCTTCTATTAGTCTTCTTCTTGATGGTATAATGTGTGTTTGTGAAGAAATGGAAGTAGATTGATCACTATAGAGATAGTTTTGAAAGATCAAGTGATCAAATAGAAAGCAAATAAATATTTTGAATGATCAATGAATTTAAAAGATTTTGAAATTAGAAAGTAGTAGATTAGATTATGAATTCAAGAATTGAGATTGTTTATACAGAAAATGAATGGTCGCTGAAGAGTTGCAGCCATTGTTGAAGAGAAGTGACTCTTCGTGGAGAAGATGATCTCTTCAGAATTTTAAATAAAAATTGACAGTTGCGACATTCAGTCGACTAAACAAAATAATTTAGTCGATTGGATGACAGAGAATTTATCCCGAGAGAAATTAGTGTAAAAAACACATGATTCAGTCTAGAAATATATTCAATTAGCCGACTGAACTATGTTTATAAATATGGTATATAAGTGTATACCATCGACCGAATTGGTCAATTTAGTCGACTGACATCCGTTTCATTTTATTTTCAATACTCAGAACATATGTTGATTACGTGTAAGTGTGTGTATACCATTTCAAAGAGATTTTAACATGTATATACTCCAGACTAATGACTCTATGACTGATATTATAGTTTTGTGTCATCATCGTCTTGTCTTCGTCATGTAGATCTCTCTGAATAGCTAATTTCCTGCAAATGTCGATAATATACGCAATACTTTCTTGTATAGTTGTCACTATCAAAATATGAGGTTTTAACGGAGCAGAATACAAAAATAGCTTAGGAGTAAGACCATAAAGCTAGTGAGGGTTCAATAGAGTGAGAATGAAGGTGATATTACTTGGAAAACCAAGGAGAGCATGTGAACCGCGTATCTAGAGCTCTTTACTTGGTATGATCACCGTTGTTTTATTTATTTGCTAGTATTTTATGCACGATAGGGTGATGGTACAAATTGGTTGGCATACTTATATGTTATGCATGTTTGATTGCTTGGATGTTTTGGTTATGCATTTTTTTAAAAATGGAGTTTCGAGGGTGAAATTCTAAAAAGAGGAGAATGTAACGACCTACTCTTTTAAGTAGCGTTAGATGGGTAAAACATGATTAAAATAATGAAAGATCTTAACCTGAGTTAAAAATTTGGGAAATACTGTAATTTTACATTTTTGGGCTTCTGGATAAAATGCGTAAGTTTTAGGACTAAAACCTTATAGAGACCATAACTTTGAATAGGAGTTACATTATAGTTTGGTTCATATTCTAGAAAAAGAATTATTGTATTCCCTTTCCATGGAGTAGTCATAATAGCAATTTGGCCCATTCATTTGAATGTTATAATGTTGATTTCGAGCTTTAGGGGTAAAATAGGGTCATAATAGACAACATATCATTATTTCTGAGATTTAAAAGAATTCCTAAACCTCCACTAACATTTTTTCATCTAAAAATCAATTTAAAACATTACCATTTAAAAAGGAATCAATAGATTAATAGACAAATGCTAAGGTACACCAATAAATATCAATAAATCAAATTTTATTGGGTCGTATTTTCATTGATTTTGCTATCCATATCATATTTCCTTGATTTTAGGCTTATTTGGTGATTTAATAATGCTTTGGTGATTTAATCATCCTTTGGCGAGTGGTTTATAAGCTTTTACTCATGTATGTTGTAATATATGTTTTAAAAATGTTTTGGATCCACCTTTCAATTGAAAAGCCCTAATTTGATTTTTGGTCAGATTTAAAGATGTGATTTAAATGGTGTTTTAGTCATTAAATATAGCCTTAAAAGTGTGTTAGGATGATATAGGCTTATATGTGCAGTCCAAGTGTATATTGAAATGCTCGATGACATGTTATGCTTGATTTGATGTTGATTCTTATATGTTATGACTCATGTATTTTGAAATGGATGAGTGCATGTGATTTGATGGATTTAAGGTGATGTATATTGATTTTATAGATGAAGAACTCTTGTATGTGTATGAAGTGGAATATATTGAGGAGGACATTTGATGATTACACAAGCCTGTGAAGTTCGAACCATACAGAAATTTGATGGATAGGCCTTAAAGTTCAAAGCTAATCTATCTGATTTTGTAGTCGTCATGTAGATTGAAGCGAAGACGAAAGAGTTGGATTGATTATAAGAAATGAAGGTGGAAACATGTTGGAAAATTCCTCAAAGTCGTCAGTTTCTACCAGTCGATATAAATTAGCATCAACCAATGAGAAATATTTGAAAAGTCCTTGATCGGTACCGATTGATATCGATCAGTACCAAACAATGAGAAACCAATATTTGGAGCAAGTCAATGGATCTAGAATTGATGCATAAGAAGGGATCTAGTTTATAAGAGTTAAGGCCAAGTAATCAATTGATACCAATCATTATCGATCGCATCTTATTTATAGTTGATACCGAGTGACGGTGGATGTAGCGGGGTCGATGGTTTAAGCATTTGGCATTTACTAAGCAATCAATTTCTGTTTGGAGATGACTTGTGGGGTGGAACAAGAGAAGTTCAACTATCATTGTGTATGCTAAGGCAACATTGACAACCAAAAGCTTGATGTTTTCTCATAAGGCAGGAGAAAATAAGGATGCTCGCTGAGGACGATATGAGTGGGTCCGTTTGGACCATTTTAGTAGGTCTAGTTTTCGACCGTGTTAGTGAGATGGAAGTCAGATTGAAGAAGTCATGACATGAATACTCATTGACCTTTTTAGAGTGGTTACTTGCTTCATCATATATCCAAGTGCATTGTGAGTATAAGAAATGCTTGATTGATGGCTAATATGTTTATGTTTGCTAATATTAGGAATTATCCAGTCTAATACACGACCACGTATAGTATACACTAAGATATAGTAACATACCCTTAGTTGTCGTAGATTCCTATGATATTTTATATGTGATAACTTGTTGGATGAATAAGCATGTGAGGTATTGCTTCTTACACCATACCGCTCTCACTTTATGATATATCGAGTTTATGTATGTTGTTTTAGGCTTATAAATCACTCACACCAGATTATTATTTGACCCAAGGTTATCAGTATTTTCATTTTCTTTTAACCCTCAGGTGCTCATGTCGAGTAGACTGAGAGTCAAGTATAATAATTGTACATGGAGCTGTACGAAAGACGGGTAGGAGGCTTACGCATTTCTTATATTACTACTATATGGAGCTAGTATTTATCCAATACACAGTGTTGTAGAGTTATCGGCTTATATATATATATATATATATATATATATATATATATATATATGTTCCGTTAATGTAGTACTTGATGTGCTATGATATATTGACTCATATCTGCACTGTGACGTATGATCACACAAACCACATTGTGCTCTGATGATGGTTAGTTGGTGACCATTTGATTATAATTCTATTTCACTTGTTTTTTATATATGATGTATATTATGTTTTATCTATGCACTATGGTCACATGTTAGATTGTTGGTTTGTTTACTTTGACCCATGATGAACTAATGCAGGAGTCGTTTATGCAGGTACCATAGGTGGAGTAGGCATCAGACCAAGTAATGATATGTTGTGTGTTGGGCCAAAAAGTGGCAAAACACCCCCAAAACGAAGTCTAAGAGATAGTTTTAACTATAATCAACAAATAACAGTAGAAGGAACACAAATTTTATAGTGGGCCGGCTAATCTGAGTCTTACGAAAATTATAGAGAGCTTTTGTCACAAGTACAAGGGTTTTATAGTTCCAAACAGCCTAGAATGGTAAAGAGTAACTTCCTTTCTAACAAGATCGAGTAGAGATAGGTGATGATAAAGAAGAAGAGCCAAAAAGCCCTTTTCCAATTGCCATATGTTTGCTATTTATAGAGAAATCGTCCAACGAAGTCCCTGAATCATGAAATACCAATTCAAACTCCAGATTTGAGAGAGTAGGAGAGGAGATGAGGTTCCCTAGCTAAGTGATAAAATTATATCGGTACTGATCAGAAGTGATTGGTACTGACCTGAATTGTTGATCACAAACCATGCTAGCTTCTACTACTTTGTCTTCTTGCTTCAATGCATCAAGTTCCGAGCACTCTTGCCTTAGAAATCAAGTCATTGCCGAGAGGTTCTGACAGCTTCAGTACTTGTCCTTTTCTTTGGAGCTTTTTGGAGTTTTTTACCTATTCCTTTAGAAATGGGCCCCAGGATGATCACTTTACCCACCTGTACCTAACTCCAAAGCCCTCCAAAGTGCGTGAAATCATGTCGGTACTGACCCAAAAATAGGTCGGTACTGATCTCTCACTTGGTATATTTCACACTTTAACTTCTCCTCAAGACCATCCCAAGCTTACCTCATAGTCTGTGAACCACTCCGTCTGACATCTAGATTCATGAGAAAGCTGTTTGGTCTAAAAGTTGGATAACATTTGCCCCCTAGAGTACACTTTCGTTTGGACACAAAGCGTTTATCTAGATAAGTACATTGGTTATCCAAGAGTAGCTTTAAAGTGTCATCTCCATTCCACGGACATCCATTCGATCGCTTTTAAACAACAGTCGTGCCACCTCCTATGCCAAGGTTAATGTCTATATTTTTCGAAGAACGTTCCATGCCTCGGCCAGCTGAAAATTCCTTTTCCTTCCCTTTTTTTCTTTTTAAACCAATACTTCATGCCATACCGACCACTTCAAGTAGTACTGAGATGAATTGCTGAGTTAGTTTGTTCATATAAGTTTCCATACTTAGCATATTTTATCTTCGCACTTACACTTTTTCCTTGCTCATTTCCTTCCTATTCCGGTGACGACCCCTTGCGAGCTCAACCCCTTAGTCGCCATCATCTGATATCGATCGTTCAAATCCACAGTCACTCCTCTTAACTGTCGTCCCCACTAGTTTATCGCTTTGACCAAAATTTCCTACTCCAAAGAATTCGACCTTGAATTCTCCCAAGGTTGTATCTAGATTCAATTCAAAACTTAGAGATGGTTCGATTCTTGGTTGTCAAAGGGTCGTGGTGTCACCGTCCAGTTATGACAAAAGGGGGATGTCCTTGATTCAATGGCCGGCCCCTTCCATGCTTTTGCAAATTCTAAGTCTTTCTACCCATGAAAGATTTTGGGTTGAACTCGAAGTTGGCTCCAAGACGGGCTTGGGTTCAACTTGGCTGCTTCCATTGTTAGTGTTGGCTTCGAGTCATACCCAATTTGATCCATATGTCCTCTTATAGTTAGCTTATTCCATGCAAAAAGCGTTAAACCTTATTACTAGCAATACATTGCAAAGGGTTAGGATGTGTTACAGCCGAGCATGATTCAAAAAATGAGCTACTACGAGACGATTTTGAAAAATGGTCATGTTGAATGTGCTCCGGCACCTGAATAATTCCATACAGCACTCTCAATTACTGCACAATCTTATGTTCCTGCAAAAGAACACTCTGCATTGCTTCGGACAGTCGTTACATTATCGATTATCCGATGATAAAAGGTATGATCTAATACACAATTCCATCGTGCGATAGGGCTCGGCTATCTACATAAAATGGCCCGTTCATCATGTATGGGGCATAGAGCACACACTTTACGCATTGCACCGATTGGCATTCGGAATCTGATTGGTCAACACACGTCGACATCCGTTGGATTCTGAGATTCGGTAAGATGGGTTCATATAAAATATAATACCAAAATAAAGCATACATGACCGTGTTCATTGTCAAGTTTTCCATTTTAGAATGACTCACGATTCATCTAGATTAAGCATTGGCACTGGGCCACCAATTCTTCTAGAAGCCGGGTCTACCATGGGTCGAGCCTCGACATATATGCCTTTTGGAACCAAATGCACAATCAATGCAGAGCTAAAGGGAATTATAGTTCCAACAGCTCCAATCTAGAATAAACCTCCTCCTTTTAAGGAACAAGTTGGCTTAAGAGTTCTAGATGATTCTTCCGAACAAATGCAAACAATCCTAAATGCCAAGTCGCTTTGAACTATATTCTTCCCACATGGAATACCAGAGAGTGATGTCCTACTCCCAACAGTTAACCAATGGGCATACAATCCTTCACTGGGCTACGCAACTTGCAATAAGTACATAAGCCTACGCGATGTACTGCCCTTCAATCCATTCCTTCGTATATACCTTTAAGAACTTGGCTCGTTCCCACTTAAGTCCACCCCAATGGTTATGCCTTGTTGAGTTCTCTTTACGTATTATTCATGTTACAACTTCAATAGCCTCCAACCCTTAGGGAATTGACACACCTTTTGAGCTTCAAGCAATGGAGCGAGTCCCCATCCTTAATTATCATCAAAGCTTGGTGCCGATGCAAAGTGATAGAGGAACTACACAACAAATGATCATATTTCAAAAATGAGTGTTTCTACGTTCGATGTCCATACGGCTTCAACCAGCTCTGGTTATTTGAAAGTAGACTTCTTCCTTTTCGTTCGTTCCTATACTTAGACTCTTATCATCCAAGTGTCTAACTCCTTATCCATACTCTTCAAAGATATACCAGCTTGGGACGGGAGCGACTTGCACTCTGAGACTCTACAGACCCTAAAAAGAGTCAACATACGATTTTGCACCACTGCTTACTTGTTGATGAATGAAAACCTTTACTAATGCCGCCTCCTGGATCCTGAATGATTTGTCGTTATGGCAAAACTTCCACTAAAAGGGTCTGGAGTAACTACCAGGCATTCTTTCCCTATTTGCAGCTCTAGTGAAGATATTCAAAGGGGCGTTAAAAGCCAATTAGGCAGCGAACATGGATGAAACTGCCGATAGAACAACGAAAGAAAACATAGCCAGTGAAACGCAAGGGGAAGGAGAAGAGAGAGTTGAGATGGAAGAAACTCATGAAGGAGGAGAAGAAGATAAAGTGGAGGATGACGAGAAAGATGGAGGCGATGAGGACTTTAATCAAGAGGAAGATGAGTTGTACGGAGAGACGTCTCTAAAGGTACCAAGATTCCTATCCCATCACATCCAAAGCAAATAATAATCAAGCCCTCCCAGTTGTCTAGTGAACAAAGTGTAATGCCAACAACTGAGGCGACTACTCCAACCAGTCATTTAGAAAATATCTTTGGCTCACTCACTGATCTTAACATTCCTATCAGCGATCTTCTCAGCTTTCCATCAGTGGGCCTTCTAGCCGAGGGAGGTAAAACTCCATCCTTAAAAGCTTCTGAACACAGTCCGTAGAGTACTTAAGGCAACACCAGCACTCCTTACACTTTTAGGATCACAAAAGCTCACACCATGCATTCTCCCTTATTCCTATGTTACAATGTTGATATGTTTCTTTATCTTTCATTTCAGGTGAGATTGGAAGAGACCGCTTCGGCTACCTTCACTTCAATGTCTCCAAATAAAGGAGATTAACTCCTAAACCATACCCATCATGTCCCAACTCGTACGAAAAAAGATAATCCAATAAGGAGAGATAATGGAGGAAAGAAAGAGAACGCCAAGCGGAAAAGCGACTGCCAGGTGGAAAAAGATAGAAAGAAAAGATATGCAGAGGAGAAAGAACCCTATGACCAAGGGAAAAAGCACAAAGACTCTCATGACCACCATGGTCCCACTTTTGGCCTTTCCCCACCTCGATCTCTGTTGCAACGTTCTCCACAACAACTTCCAGTGCCACTCTCTCTGGTCACCACCATTCCTTTACCCAATCAATCCAAAGAGTTCTCTATTCGCCTAGCTATACTCTGCCAAGCAGAATGCAAGCCGCCTTCCAAAGCCTTCGTCAAATTCGACCTTGACCTTAAATATATTTTAGGAAAGAGGCCAACCATAGGGTCAGAGGAATCCAGGAGCTGATAGATCAAGAGTACGGTGGAAGAAACTCGCCTTTGCCCACTTTGACATCAATAGAATCCACTAAACTAACATCCAATCTTTTGAGTCAAAGTGGAAGAGCTATAATATAACTATAGAGGAATACATGAGGGAATTGGTCATAGCTAAAAAAGAAAGAGATGAAGCTTAAAAATCAGCAGAAGCATGCTAAAGAATTGGTCGTAAAGATGAAACAACCCACAATTAGGCCACGATTATGATGAAAGACCCAATAAAGATTGCTTATGAAGAAAATTCCCATCTCAAGATGCAGATCAAAAACCAAGGACTGGGCCCTCTAAGAAAAAGATAAGGCACTACAGGCCAAGGAAGCTAATATCTAGAAACTCCGAGCCAAAACTGAAAAGCTTGAGTCCACCTTACTGATGGAAAAAACAAAAAAATGGAGGCTTAGGCTGATCATGTTGGCGCAGTGAGTGGGCTAATTGAGTTGAAAGGGCAAGTGGCTAAGGAATAAGAAAATCTAAATCCCTCACTTCAGCAGTTCTTCACCAATGTTATCCAATTCAAGAACCGAAAGTGGTTAGGAAGCACTTACCCCATCAGTCTAGCTGGCACCTAGGAAGAGATAATGCATCGAGTGGTTGCATCCAGTAAAGGCCTCATCGAGGACCAATAGAAAGCCAAGTACCTTAATGCCAATGAAATTGAAAAGGTGGAAGAGGGAAAAGCGTTTCTAGCTGCAAAGGATGTCATTGCTGCTGAACCTACCAAAGAATCTCCTGCTAGTCCAAGTGCATCGAACCATGCAGAATCATCATCACCAAAAGTCCAAAAACTTGCAGTGGATATTCCAACTCTCGAAGGGGATGGCTTTGAGGCTGCCTTTATTACAACTCCAGCTTCCATCGCCATGGCCACTAACCAACCTTATATTCCTGTCTTTATTTCTCAACATATTCAGTTGCTAATAGAAGAGGGAGAAATTGCTTCATAATCTACTAAGGAAACTCCAATCGGTGAAGGTATTTCTCTCATCTCTCCGATGTTCAAGAAGCTTCAGTTCTTGCCCAAGAACGTCACTAACCTTTTTTTTGTGAACTTATAGGTCACCTGTCACTTCCTCCTCCTCCGCTGCCAATTATTCAAAGCTTAGGCCACATCGCAATCTCTACCAAGTCATCATCCATTACTATGAGACTATCCATTCCAATCCCTTCTTCAAGCTCCATCCTTAGTCTTGAATTAGAGTGGATCGCGGCTTTAGAGGGATTGGACAAAACTTCACAGTTCCTGGAGGAAAGACATCACCTTCACTAGAGCTACAGGCCCAACTAATCCTATTTCCATGAGGGAGAAGTGGAAGATTGACATGTCCAAGGTGAAAACTAAGATCGAGCCTGGATTAGAAAAGGCAACTAGCACCCGAAAAGCCAAAGCCTACTCCGAGAATTCTTCCTGTTACTATTAAGCCCCTTAAGAGCAGTAGTGCTAACGTCTCCACAAAGACATCAAATGCCCCTGTTGACAAGCCTAAAGACCCTACCGTTATCATTATCAAAGGAGCGACCACTCTCTCTGAAGGCACCACTCCTAAGGGGAAACCCAATGATAAAAAGGGCCAAAAGAGACCACATAACTATTAGGCATCAAGGGTGACAATGGCGGCAAGAAGAAGAAGGCACAAAAGAAATAGGCCTTCCACTTAGCCTTTAATAATGATGAGAAGGTTTCCTTCTTTCCTTTTTGTTGTTGCTTTTGTTTTTCCTTGTTGTACATAGGCTACATTTCTACGTGAGCGGCCCCTGCAACTAATGTATAAAAAAATTAATGTAATGAAAGATTGCTTTTCTTTTACAATCTCCGTTCCATTTATATTTCTACACTTTTATATTATACCTGCCTATGTACAATTTCCTGCATATATAGTATAATTGCTTGTATTGCAATTTATCCATATTATACACGTCTATGTCTGTGCAATGCTTTTACATACTGTAACTCTATACATATAAGTAAACTCTATAATTGTCTTAGTCATATTCCATTTCTTAGTTCTATTTTCTGTTACCAAAGTGTTTCTGTTTGGCTAAATAAAACTAACATTTAACCAACTCTTTGGCTATTCTTTTTTACCCTTGGTCGAGTTTCCCTCGACCATTAACAAGTTATAAATAAATCGAGTTCCGTGTGGTTTCCTAATTTTGAGAAATAGTGGTTTTGACATCTGTATCCTGACATCCTCGACCTTACCAATAACCATGCACTAGCAATATCATTTATCGACTATCCTCGCTTATCGTCGGCCTAGCATGTCCTACCAGACTGCAAGCACGGTCGTCAAAATCCTAGTTGTACACAAATTCTTATATCCAAGAACTGGTGCTTTAGACACCTATCTCTGGGCATTCACTCTTAATCTCACCTATCTTTGAGTGTTGACTAAAAGTATCTTTTGACCGTCCTTGCTTATCCTCGAACTTGCACGTCTTGCCTGGCCTCAAGCGTGGTCACTAAAATTTTTATTGCACACCATCTTTGAAAATCGATGCTTTAACTACCCGGTTCTAGGCATCACTCATTGACTTTGCCAATCTCCAAGTAGTGTTCGAGATTGAAGGGATAAGGACAATTTATCCGATCGACACTTATGATTATGCTCCTTTGACCTATCCTGAATCGAAGGAGTCGGTATCTATCTCCGGGGACTGGGTTGTATTGCTAATCACATAGCATAAGATTTTGGTTACAAGAACATTGTTACATTGGTTCAAGAAGCTAACTTTATTTATAAACAAATGAAGTGGCAAGTACTGCCTTATTACATTGCCCTCAATGCACTAGGGTAGCTTATTTGTGAAATTAAACTAAATAAATCTAAGAGAAATAGCATCGCAACAGGTTTCTATCCCATGCCCGTAGAATTAGCATTCCATCAACAGTGACCAACTTAAAAGTTTCATCTTCAAGCTTCTGCTCGATCGCATAAGAACCTTCCCAATTCGAACCAAGTGCCCTTATACCCAGGAAAATTCATTTCAAAATAAGGTCCCCCATTTCAAAGGTAAGGTTTTGGACATTTGCATTAAAATGTTGTGCTACTCATTTTGGATGAGCAGCTACCCTTAATTCAGCCTCTTCTCGCTTGTCATCAAATAAGAATTCCTCATTGACCTTAGGGTCATAGTGCCGTTTTCAGTTAGAAGGCACTTCCAATTCTATCAGAACCATGGAGTTAAGTCTGAAGGCTAGAATGAATGAACATGTCAAGTCGTGGACTTGTGGGTCGTCCAGTAAGCCCATAATGTAAGTGGAAGCTCATCGACCCAGTTTCCATTGGCTTTAGTTAATCATTTCTGCAAGATAGACTTGATGGATTTATTTCACAACCTCCACTTGTCCATTCGCCTATGGTTGTGCTACCATCGAAAAGCTTTCCTCGATCTTGTTCCGGTTGTAGAAATCCTTGAACTCGATACTCTCAAACCGAGTTTCATTGTTAGTTATGATCTTCTAAGGAACTCTAAATCTACAGATAAATTTTTTCATCACAAAGCCGATCTCTTTCCTCGCTGTGATCATGGAAAGCGATTCTGCTTCAGCCCACTTTATGAAGTAATCCACTACAGCAATAGCATACTTAGCTCCTCCTTTCGACATCAGTAACATACCAACTATATAAATTTCCTAAACTATAAATGGCTACGGGCTAATCTTTTGCGTAAGCTCTATGGATGGAGCTCTCAGAATTTTTGCAAACCTCTAGCATTGGTCACACCATCTGGTGTAATCAATAGTATCACGATTTATTGTTGGCTAGAAGTATCTGTAGCGAAGTGTCTCTTCGCTAATGTCTGCCCCCAGTGTGTTCACCGCAGCTACCCTTATGGATTTCCATAAGGACTATCCTAGCCTCATCCTTGGTTACACACTAAAGTGGGGCGTTAAGAAACCTCTCATGTATAGTACCCATTGCATTATAAACCATGGCACTTTACATAGTAGTTTTCATCATTCATTCTTTTCTTTCGGGAGAGTTTCCTTTAGCAGGTAGTCCCCGAACAGAGTCATTTATGACTCATTTTCCTCTTAGGCCTCCAAAATCCAATCGACATCCATCTTGTCAATACTCGGAGCTGATAAAACTTCCACCGAAACCAATCAAGCAACCACGCATCTCCAGAGCCAGCCAGCTTGGCTAGTGAATCGGCCTTTGTATTCTCCTATATGGGTTTGTAAGTAAACGTGTAATGCTCTATATTGTTTAAATATTCCAGTATCTTCATCAGGTAAGGGGCAAGCCTCGCACGCTTAGCTAGAATTCCTTCTTTACCTGGCAAACCACCAATTGGGAGTCATTGAATATATGCAATGTCCTTATCACGAGTTCCTTCGCTATTCTAAGTTCTGCTATCAAAGCTTCATACTTAGCCTTATTATTTGTCATAGGGAATTTAAGCTTCGATGCATAGCAAATTGATCATCCTTTTGGACTCACGACAATCATTCCTGCCCCAGATTTACATTCATTGGAAGCTCTATCAACAAATAGTTTCCATTGAGAAATTAGGACTATACCATCTTTCTATTCTCCATACTGGATGGTAAATTCAATGATGAAATCTTCCAACCCTTGGTCTCTTATTTCCTTCCTTGGATAGAAAGTGATGTCGTATTAACTCCGTTCGATGTTCCACTTTAATAACCTTCCCGAGAGCTTGGGTCGTTGCAATACCTGCTTCAAGGGCTTATTCATCGGCATCTTTATCAGGTGAGCTTGAAAATACGACCACAACTTCCTCGATGTAATCAGCAAGCAATAAGCAAGCTTTTCCAACTTCGGATAGTTCCTTTCTACTCCAGTATATCGTTTTCTGGTGTAATATACTGGCCTCTTAATCCTTTCCTCCTCACGCACTGATGCTGCACTTAGTGCGTGAGCAGACACGGCTAGAATGATAAACAAATCTTCTATGTTCAAAGGTTTGGATAAAAATGGTGGTGTTTTCATATGTCTCAGTACTTCCTTGAAGGCATCCTGGCATTCCTTTGTCCATGCAGAATTTCCTTTTTTCCTTTTTGAGGGCATCGAAGAACGGTATGCACTTATCGGTTGCCTTTAAGATGAACCAACTCAGTGCGGCAACCTTTTCGTTCAAGCTTAACATCTCCTTCCTCGTGGTTGGGGAAATCACATTCTTCAAGGCATCAATCTACTCTAGATTAGCCTCAATACCCCTCGAATTCGGATAAATCCTTGGAACATTCCAGATGCAATTCCGAAAGAGCACTTTAATGGATTAAACTCCATCTCGTACCTTTGCAACACTTCAAACATCTTTGAAAGGTCATTAATGTGGTTCGTCGGTAGCCATGACTTCACGAACATATCATCCACATATACTTCCATCGTTCGTCTGATCTGATCGGATTCGATCCTTGAACATGGAACTCACCAATCTCTAGTAAGTAGCTCTGGCATTCTTTAAACCGAACGACATTACTGAGTAACAGTACAATCCCAAATCCATTATAAAACTTGTGTGCTCTTGATCCGAAACATGCATCGGTAATTGGTTATGGCTGGAGCAAGTATCCATGAAAGAGAATAACTCATGTCTGACGGTCCCATCTACCAGCTGGACAATTTTGGGCAACGGGAAGCTATCCTTCGGGCATGCTTTATTCAGGTCCTTGTAATCAATGCATGTGCGCTACTTTCTTAATCAACACAGGGTTCAATACCCATTTAGGGTATAAAACATCGCAAATAAAACTGTTTTCTTTTAGTTTATCTACTTCCTCCTTCAATACAATGGATCACTCTAGACCTAGACTGTGTCTTTTTTGTTTCATAGGAGGATATTTCGAGTCCACATTCAGTGCGTAGCATGCTATCTCTAGCGATATCCCGAACATATCTCAATGTGTCCAAGCAAATAAATCCAAGTATGCTCCGAGAAAACTAACCAATTCCTTTCTCAATCCTGTGTTGAGCTGAGATTTGATCTTAAGGACCTTAGTAGGATCTTCTTATCAATTGAAATGTTGATCAACAGCTTAGTTGTTGCTGCCCACACTTCCTCTGATTGCTTCTTGGAATCCATATACTTATAGAATTTGCTATGATTCTCGAGCCT
This sequence comes from Allium fistulosum, assembly GCA_030737815.1. NCBI lineage: Eukaryota > Viridiplantae > Streptophyta > Magnoliopsida > Asparagales > Amaryllidaceae > Allium > Allium fistulosum. Next base: position 167,123,754 of record CM060904.1, on the reverse strand, counting down.
AGTCTTAGGCATTAATTGATATGCATCCAAATTCTTGATGCAGAGGGTTCACTCTGCATTCTTTCCTTTCTCCCATCGCTTTGCCTCTCTGAGCTCGATGACGTAACATTCCCATCAGTGCTATGGCCACCACGAATCGACCCAACCCCATTCTCCATAGAGGGACTTCATCATCAACTACTAAGGAGCTAGTGTTATTTTGAAATTAGCAAGGTCCAACCTACCCAAAAATGCATTGTACGGAGAAAAATCATCCATAATTACAAAATTTTGAACCCGCACAATCTGGCGGTCTCCATTTCTTAACTCCATGGACAAATCAATAGTCATAATGGTTCCTTCTCCTCACGGGTAAATCCTTGAATCCTAGATTTACAAGACTTGATGTTCTTCAAACTTATCCTCATCCAATCAAAAGTCCTTTTGAATAGCATATTCACTAAGCTTCTACAATCCACCAAAACTCGGTGCACCGTATCAGGGCCTACAACGATAGTTATCACTATGGAATCAAAGATCGGTGCTTCAACCCCATTACAATTCCTATTCTGAAAAACTATGTCATCAGTTATCAACCATTATTGCTTAGCTGAAGATACATCCTCAATGGCAAAGAAGCTCTCCTACAGCATGTACCTTAACGTACTCTCATACTACTTCATCTCTATCTAGCTTTTCCCCACCGGATGAGGTCCTCCAGTTATAGTGTTGATATCAATCCTTCCATATGGCCACTTGGGCCCCTCACCATCGGGTTAGGCTGGTTCACTTGGGCATTCGACCCTTAGGGTCTAACATTCTGCCCGCCATCCTATAGCCTTCTAACATATTGCTGCAATTTCTTTTTTTATATCAATTCTTCAATGAAATCTCTAAGATGTCCGCACTCATTTGTACTGGGCCAATGAGTTTTATGGAATCGAATAAACTTCCCAGAGCGCTTTTCTATTCAATTGCCTCTCTCCTTGGAAGCTTCTTATAATTTTCCATGCCTTGTGTGACAAGATATATGTTTTCGAGCTTATCATTTAGAGGCATGTACTCCTCTAGTCTCATATTCCTTGGACGCTTTTCAACATCATTATGCCTGCCCCCAGCACCTTGATTCCTCTTCCTGGTTACTAGAATTCCCAACGTTCACAGCTACATTACTAGTGCCTTCACCAATCTATTTAATAGCAACATTGCTCTGAAATAAATTCCTTTGAATGTTCCACCGGTCTTTCCAACAACTTGGATTTCCTCTTCCAAGCACAAGAACTGGTTAGCTTTTTGGTGGAACTCTTCCATAGTAGTTGGCTATTTCATCCTTAGACATTTTCCAAAATCTGCGTTCGGATGTATCTTCCAATGTAAAGCCATCAGCACCATATCCTCATTTGGATTATTTACTTCAGTAACCGCAACATTAAACCTATTCAGGAATCCCTTAAATGACTCCTCAGGGCTTTGATAAATGCTCGACAAGGACATCACATCCTTAGGCCAAGCAGCATAGAGCCTGGACTACTCTAAGAACTTCTTGGCTAATTCATCAAAAGTTGAGACGGACTTCGGCGCGAGCCAAGTAAACCACATCGATGCCACTCCATCTAAAAAGATAGGGAAACACCAGCACCGAACTGCATCTGTTCCTCTGGCACCATCCAGGTGCCACTCATACTTGAATAAATGTTGTCTAGGGTCAGTCGTACTGTTATACGATGGCATTGTAGGCATCGTAAACTTCTTAGGGTACTCTTCCCTCGATATGTTCTCCATGAATGGAGGTCTACTAAGGCACCGACTCCCAATCTTCGATCTTTCTCCATTTGTTTTCTTTTAGCAACTACTTAGTCATATCCACAATATGCTTCTCACTAGCCTGTTAATATGAAGGATGACTATCAAGAGTTGTGCCGAGTGTTTAACTCCTTAAATGGTCTCAGTTTGCTCGCTAATGTCTATGCTCTCCTATCTCTAGGAGAACCACTTCTTCGGACCTTCTCTGATGCTTATTTTGCTCTACAATGGTCATTTAAACATCAACGTCATGAGCTTTAGCATTCAGTCCATCCTCATTGCCATCATCCTACAAATCGTCCTCGGAATCTGACAAGTTGACGGCTTCGGGCCTTTGCCTTTCTAAGGTCCTCAGATTCATATCGGACTGACCTAATTCTAGTCGGTACCGATATGAATTCCTTTAGCAGGGCTCGGCCATTTCCTTCAATGTTCCTCCCTACTGCTTCATTAGATTGTTCATTTGTCTTTTTCTTTCCATCCTTCTGTTCTGACGACAAACAGATAAGTTATCTTCTTCCGATTGAGAAGGTGATGCTTCTCTTATGTTTCTCTTGAGTCATTGAGATTGTTCGGTTGGCAAGGTAGTGTTAGCATCCATTTTTTCAAGGAGAGCTGATGCAGCGCAGCCAAGAAAGGAATCGTGACATACCTCAGGTCGCGAGATAGAAGCCGCTTCAGAATTGGCGAAACCCTAAATCGCTCCAGCTAAGTCGCTCCTCCTTATGTCGCAAGCCCTAGGTCGCTCCATACTTTAAATCGCGAACGAGCAACTTCCAGTAGGTCGCGAGCAAGTTTCAAATCCCCAGTAAGTCGCGAGCTTCTTTAGGTCGCTGAAATTCTTAAGTCGCGAATTCTTTAGGTCGCTCCAGTTATGCCGCTCGAGTTTCTTAAGTCGTGAATTCTTTAGGTCGCTGATGAAGTTAGGTCACTGGAATCCTGATGCCGAAGTTCTTAGGTCGCGAAGAAGCTTAAGTCGCTGAAGCTTTCCTTATGTCGCGAAGCTTAGGTCGCGAGAAGTTGTTATGCCGCATTTGTTAAGTTGCTGCCTGGTTCTGTTAAGTCATATGTTGTAACTAGTGCATTGTTTAGGTCGTTACTTTCTTATGTCGTCATTTCTTAAGTCGCGTGCGTTGTTTCTTTAGGTCGTTGCTGTTTGTTGTTTTGTCGTTTGTTTTGTAAGTCGTTTGTACTATTTGTGATGTAATTTTTCTTAAGTCGTGTGAAGTGTTGTAACGTGTGTTGAATTGTATTCTTCCTATAAATAGGGATGTGTTGTCATTTGTAAGAGGTGATTTTTGAATAAAATTTTGTTGAGAGCTTTGTGCCTCCATTAAAATTGGAAGTTGAGTGTTATCTCCTTTCTCCATCTTCGGTTATTCGAGTGCGCTCGAATCAACGAACTTGAAGCCGATTCACAAAATCTCGTGCGTGAGATCAACGTCGAAGAATCGTAGATCTTCTAACGCGGTATCGTGCGCGATCAAAGTGTTGAAGATAGCTAGAATCCGGTATCTCGAGAGATCAATGGATTTGGGCACTTGGGTATTTTCAATCCATCGATCCATATCTTGTTCATCGATTCGTATTTCCGCAATACGTGATTAGATCCGGGATAGATTTGACCGCTGGTTCAGATCTACTTTCGTGCTACGTCATTTGGTATCAGAGCAAGGAAACGAACTTTTCCAAGTTCGTTGGATTTCAAGTTTGCGTGATTTGAATTTTGTGGAATTCGAATGTGAGTTTGCTTGTCCTTTTGTGTTCGTGAAGATTCAAACAAGTTGGAAGTTTTTAATTCTGAAAGTTTTGGATCGAAGTGGGAAAAGTTGTACAGAGCTTGAAGAGCTTGTTGGGAGCTAGAAGCGAGCTTGTTCAAGTTTATGCGAGATTTGTTCAAGTCGTGAGCTAGGAGTTTGTGCGTAGATTCTGCATCATTGAAAGTTGCGCTAGTTGAAGTGTTCATTTTGAAGATTTTAACAAGTTGGTGAAGTTTGATTCGAGATTTTTTTTAATCGAAGAGCGAAGTGTGAAGTTTCAAGATTTGAAGTTTTTGGAGTTCGAATTGAGTTGTTTGTTCATTTGGGTGTTCGTGAGACTTCAAACAAGTTGAGGAGTTTTGATTCGAGAATTTTTGGATCAAAGTGAAGTTTGTGTTTAGATCTGTTGAAGATTTGATCATGCCTCCAAGACGTGTTAACCGTCATCATAATGTTGCAGATATGTATGGGAGTGAAGATCCTGAACAGATGGAACTACGTATCGATGAAAGGTTCAATAAGGGTTTCGAGAGAGTGGAGAGAATGATGTCTGACATGAATCGAAATCAAAGGAGAGTGTCGCCACATTATGATAGTGAAAGAAGAGAACCCTCCTTGTCGATAAATCGAGATGGTGGATTTCGAGACAATCGTGATTATCGGAATGAAGAAAGAAGAGCTTATTGTGATTACGAGCATGGGCCATATTGTAATTATGAAAGATTTCGAGGAGAGGAAAGAAGAAGTAGAGAGGACGTGCATGGACATAGAAGAGTCAATGTTCAGAATCGACATCGAAGCTCAACTAATTTTGAAGAAGATAGTTATGGTTATAGTATTCACTTTCAATATCCAGGTCAAGGGTCAAATCGACATAGGAATGTTGAAGAGAATGGTCATACTCGGGAGTCAAGGATGGACACAGAAATTCCAGAATTCCGAGGTGGTCTACAAGCAGAGGAATTCTTTGATTGGTTATCAAAGGTTGAAAAGATTTTTGAACTCAACAGTGTGCCTGAAGATCGTCAAGTTAAGTTAGTTGCTACAAGATTGAGAGGAAGAGCTATGAATTGGTGGCAACAAACTAAATCAACCAGAAAGAGAATGGGAAAATCCAAAGTTGTCACGTGGGATAAGATGAAAAGGATGATGAAGGCAAATTTCTTACCCTACAATTATCAAGCTCGTATGAACCAACAGTTGCAGAAGTTGAGTCAAGGGAGTCGATGAAAGGGTGTGGTTACAAGCCCCAGCAATCAGAATAGAGGTGTTAATTGCAGTATAAATGTTTCTAAGGGAGTCAACGAACCAGTTGTACATGGAATCACTAAGACAAATGTTGATGACCGAATTAAGCGCTATCATTATTAGGAGTCTGACCATAGAAGTATTGAATGTACGGAGTCCAAGAAGAAAACCTTAGTTGTAGAAGAATGTGAAAACGAGGATGTGGATAATTCTACTGAAATCGAGCTGGAAAAGGAAGAGGAACCGACTAGTCCATTATCTTTCAGCGAAAGTGTTGAAGAAGCGGAAGGTAGTGCTAAATTGTTGGTTAGGTATGAGGCAAGAGAAGAGCTTAAAACTCCTGAGGAGGTTAAACCAATGTTAGAAGAGTTTGAAGAGGTCGGTCCTACGGAATCATTCGAAGAATTACCACCAAAGTTTGACAACGAAGATGAAGAGGTCGATTTAGAGAACGATGAATGTAATTTGTTGATGGGATTTTATTCAACGTCAAAGTATGTGGATGTAGAAGTTGATTACTCTTCACCGCCAAAGATTGATGTCGATAGTATGGAAGAAGAAATTGTGTTCGGAGTTGAGGGAAATAACTTGATGATGGAGGATTCTTGCTTAACACCTGAGCTTATGGATGAGAGCCAGCCAAGTGTAAATTCCTTAGTTTCCGAGAAGCCCGAACAAAGTGAAAGTGAAACAGAAGAGAAGGCAAAATCAGATAGTTTATTATTTTTAAAAGAGTTTGTCAATAAAATGAAAGATAGTGATGAATTATCAATGTTGATTGAATCTGGAGAAAGTTCTGATTTTGAGAATCCTGAAGAGGTTAAAGTATTTGAAGAGTTTGAAGATGAAATTTCTGAGGAACTGCCTGAAGAAACTAGTCTTGTGTTTTTGGAAGAGTCTGTTGCAAAGGTGAAAAATAGTAATGAATTGTTTGTGTTGACCGGGCAAGGAACGAGTAAAGATCTTGAGGTTTTTGAGGAAGTTGGATCAGAATTCGACGAGTCTGAAGTCGAATATCCTGAGGAATTACCCGAAGAGTTACCACCACTACAGGACATTCAACATCAAACTGAACTAGTACCAGATGCTATTTTACTACGGGGATTGTATGATCTTGTGAATCTGAAAGAACAGGAAGAGTGGAAAAGACAGGAGGAAGAGAATGATTGTCAGTTGGAGTTGCCTGATCATATCCGCACTGCTGACGTTGTCAACGTCAACTGCTTGGAACCGTTTCATGAAAATAAACATGTCAAAGAAGAAGCGAGTGGGAGTTCATTTCAATCAGGGGAAATTGATGCAACATGTCAAGGGAAGATTCTAAATGATGATACACCTGAACGAGATAAGGAAAGACAAGAATCTGGGCATGAGTCATCACACTTCTTCAGTCGTGACTGCCTAAGTCGCTCCGCGATTTTAAACTTCCTTATATCGTCTCGTATTTTCGTCACGATTTGGTTCTATATCACACCATCCTATTGGCACAAGCATCATGATGTCATCTCCCTTAGATCACTTCCTTATGCCTCCTGCCTAATGCCAATTCTACTTTATGCCATGCGTTCCTTATGTCGAGCCACATCTTCAAAGGGTCAAGACAAGATCAATCTCAAGAGTGGTTATCACCAGAGCCGCATCAGACCAGATAATGAATGGAAGACAGCGTCTCGAAGAAGGAAAAAAAGTGAATTCGGGACGAATTCTTTTCAACCAGGGGAAGATGATGCAGCGCAGCCAAGAAAGGAATCGCGACATACCTCAGGTCGCGAGATAGAAGCCGCTTCAGAATTGGCGAAACCCTAAATCGCTCCAGTTAAGTCGCTCCACCTTATGTCGCAAGCCCTAGGTCGCTCCATACTTTAAATCACGAACGAGCAACTTGCAGTAGGTCGCGAGCAAGTTTCAAATCCCCAGTAAGTAGCGAGCTTCTTTAGGTCGCTGAAATTCTTAAGTCGCGAATTCTTTAGGTCACTCCAGTTATGCCGCTCGAGTTTCTTAAGTCGCGAATTCTTTAGGTCGCTGATGAAGTTAGGTCGCTGAAGTTAGGTCGCTGGAATCCTGATGCCGAAGTTCTTAGGTCGCGAAGAAGCTTAAGTCCCTGAAGCTTTCCTTATGTCGCGAAGCTTAGGTCGCGAGAAGTTGTTATGCCGCATTTGTTAAGTCGCTGCCTGGTTCTGTTAAGTCGTATGTTGTAACTAGTGCATTGTTTAGGTCGTTACTTTCTTATGTCGTCATTTCTTAAGTCGCGTGCGTTGTTTCTTTAGGTCGTTGCTGTTTGTTGTTATGTCGTTTGTTTTGTAAGTCGTTTGTACTATTTGTGATGTAATTTTTTTTAAGTCGTGTGAAGTGTTGTAACGTGTGTTGAGTTGTATTCTCCCTATAAATAGGGATGTGTTGTCATTTGTAAGAGGAGTTGATTTTTGAATAAAATTTTGTTGAGAGCTTTGTGCCTCCATTAAAATTGGAAGTTGAGTGTTATCTCCTTTCTCCATCTTCGGTTATTCGAGTGCGCTCGAATCAACGAACTTGAAGTCGATTCACGGATTCTCGTGTGCGAGATCAACGTCGAAGAATCATAGATCTTCTAACGCGGTATCGTGCGCGATCAACGTGTTGAAGATAGCTAGAATCCGGTATCTCGAGAGATCAACGGATTTGGGCACTTGGGTATTTTCAATCCATCGATCCATATCTTGTTCATCGATTCGTATTTCCGCAATACGTGATTAGATCCGGGATAGATTTGACCGCTGGTTCAGATCTACTTCCGTGCTGCGTCAAGAGCCTTTTGACTATTTATCATCCTTAACTTTTCCATCATCTTGTCAAACTCCATCTTTGTCATTATCTCCTAAGGGGCAGATGGTCATGGCAACACGGCTGCCGTATGGTTAGTCACCTCGTCATGGTGGGAAACTTCGTCTTCTCCACCAAAAACTGCTCCAGGTCTTCCAAATCTCTTTAGAGCCATTACTTCCAATATGAAATTTCCTGAAACATTAGATAAAAACCTAGAGGATCTAACTTCTGGAGCTCTAATCCATAATAGATATCTAGATCTATGTCTGAGAAGTTCATTCTCGGTGAAAGCACAAAAAATGTTGGACCAAAGAATGGCACAACACCCTCAAAATGAAATGTAAGAGATTGATCTAACTATAATCAACAAATAAGCAGTAGAAGACATGCAAATTTTATAGTGGTTTGGATAATCTAAGGCATATATTCACTTTATTGTTATTGTAGAGAGTTTTGTAGCAAGTACAGGCGTTTTACAATTCCAAACAGCCTAGAATAGTAAATAGAAACTTCCTTTGTGACATGATCGAGTAGAGATAGGAGATGAAGAGGAAGGGCCAAAAAATTCCTTTTGCAATTGCCATATGTCCTGCTATTTATAGAGAAATCGCCCAAGAAGTCATCGGCTCACAAATTACCAGTTCAAACTCCAGATCCGAGAAAGTAGGAGTGGAGATGAGGTCCCTTGAGTGATATAATCATATTGGTACCGATCAGAAGTGATTGATACTGACCTAAGTTGTTGATCACAAACCATGCCATCTTTTACTATTTTGTCTTCTTACTTTGATCCATCAAGTTCCGAGCACTCTTGCCATAGAAATCAAGTGATTGCCGACAGGTTCTGGCACTTTCAGTACTTGTCCTTTTCTTCGTAGCTTTTGGAGTTGTTCACCTACTCCTTCAGAATTGGGCCCTAGGACGATCACTTTACCCACTTGTACGATGACCATAGCTCCAAAGCCCTACAAAATGTGTGAAATCATATCGGCACCGACCTGAAAAGAGGCCCATACCAATCTCTCACTTAGGTATATTTCACACTCTAATTTCTTCTCAAGGCCATCCCAAGTTTATCTGTAAGTTCGTGAAACAATCCGTCTTCATTCTGACATCCAGATACATATGAAAGCTATTTAGTCTTAAAGCTAGATAACATTGTGCATGTTTTTTTCATCATCACTATATCACAGAGATATCTAAACTTCAGTCAATGTCCAATAACTTCACTAATATTCATAGTTTATCGTAAATGCAACTTTTAAGTCGTCGGTTCAATCTGGTAACATTTATCAATTAGGTGTTTTACTTTAGTTAAAAAATTTAATTTTAAGTTGATTATCAATTATAGTGATATTAACCTTCTATAACAAGATGATTCCTGTCTTGAGTAGTATTTCACTTTAAGTGGTTCAATGAGTGCCTAAATATGGTCATAACACGAGCATTATGTCATGTGATTAACCATAATTAAAGTACAGTCTGGACACTCAAGATATACGGTACTCTTAAGTTTTAAGACAACTTGCATTGCTACATAAGATCCTATATTTTTAATTAGTTGCATTTAACCTATAAAAGACTCCAGTCGAGTCGTTATGTGATTGTTCAAAACAACCACAAGTAAAACCATAGTTTCCCAAATGGTCATGAGTAACTCACCCTCCATCGTATTGAATGCATTACATATACAAGTCTCAACAAATGTATCGACATCCTTTTATTGAAACATCTAGAGTAGGAACATTTAAGGATAGGTATTTTAGTTACACGATTTAGTACTCACGGTTATGAACACATTCGCAACTCCAATCAATTAAACACTTTTTCCTAAGGATATTCTATTTGGATATATTTTATGTTTTAAGAGCATTCTCGTTTCACAACATAATCTATACTATATTATTATTAGTGAGTTCACTTTCAAGCTCACACAAGCCCCCTTGAAATTTGGCAACTGAACAGTCACCAAATTTGATTTCAAGAGCGCACAAGCCACCTCTGATTTTGCAAACTGAACCGTCTCCAAATTTGTTTCTTTGCACTGTCCGTGATTTTCTCATCCCTTCCTCCACCTGAAAATTTCGTCCTCCCCATCCCAAATCTCCTTTTCCCAATTTCTTCCACTCGAAATCCATCGACTCTCCTTACACTTTTTTCCTCTTTCCCCCTTTTCCTCCATTGGAAATCGATTAATCCCCTTCCATTTGTGCCGTCACCATTCCTTTACCATCGGTTTCTACCCCACATCGACATATTGTACGAACCCTAGCCTCAACGCCTTACCCGTTTACGCCTCTCCATCAGTTTCCTCTATCGCCATTCCTTGCTCGCCCATGCTTTTCATCTGCTTCCACTGTACTGATTTTCACGTCATTCGCATCTGCTTTCCCTTACCACTACCAAACCCTAAGTCGAAATTATTTTGATGATTTTCCTTAGTTGGTGTTGCAAAGGCTACAAAACAAACTGGATCATACCTTCCTAATTTAATTTGTATTAGTTTTGTGACTTCTTAAGGGCGCAGTATCCTTCATCAAGTCGCTTCATCAAGTCGCTAGACATGTTTAATCTGCTTTTCAAATTTGAGTAAGGATTTAGGTGTTCTTTTTGAATTATGGAATTACTGGACTTTCAAATTTGTTTGATTTTGAATTTATTTTTATTTGGTCTTTATAGATCCCAACTTTCGTGAAATATGGTTGCCCATTTAATTTCTCTGTGAATTATATATTTTGATTTCCAGTTCAAAGATTTGTTTTTTGAAAGGAACCGACTGCTAGCAATGTTATATGCATCCAATTTGTTTGGTCATTCTTTCATTTCTATTCTAGGTCATTTTTTAAATAGATTTCATTTTTTGGAGTTGTGAATTAACATTTGGTCATGTCCCATTTTTATTTAGTACTTTACCTGGCTTCATTGGATGTTATACAAGTATTGGATTCCTTAGTAGAATTTAGTGATTATGTAGATACCTAAGTTTTAGACTAAATAGTATCAAGTTGCATATATGCATGTTTCTGTTTTGACATTTATGTATTTTTATTTAGTTCTATTGGAGAAGAAATTGGATATATGTTCTTTTAGTACATTGTATAGGGTAGGCAGAAGTAGAGAGATGCCAGACCTTTCATCTGATCTGGAGTGGAAAATCTCCATTTTAAGAGCTGATTTGCTCTATCAACTTTAACACATATTTTAAATTTGACCTTTAGATGTTGACACTCCTTCATATGCGGTAAATTCATAAGTAGATTAATATTTCAACTTTATCTTTTACATATAGCTATTTAAATTTGTCAAAATCCACCATATCAATGCTTCTCTTAGCAATCATTCTCTTTCTATTCTACTATTTAATTAATTGGAGTTTATTTTTAGCTTTGAAATCATAGGCGCTTGGCTATAGAATACTAAAATGAAATCATGAAGCATTCTAATCAATTTGCATTATTTTGAAAGCGGTTCTCAACATCGATAAGAACATTTACAGATCCAAGGGATACAAATTTGTATGACCCTTCTTCATTTATTTTATAAAAATAGTTAACATAGTTATTTAATAAATAAGTAAAATATTATATTTGAATTGATTTTTATGTTTTACTTTCTTTAGCTTTGGTGGCAGTACGGAGGGACTACATGGATCTGACATTACTGAAAAATGGGCAGAGGATAAACTACAACCCGGCTTCTCCACATGTTCAAAGATCAGCACCAACTACCTCTTATAATGGTACTGTTTACAATTATTTAGATTTCATTTCATAATTAAAATAATGTAAAATATCTGATTGCATTGTTGGTTGCAAATTTGTTTTGCTCTTATGAATAAAGACTAGATAAATACAACTGGATTTTAGTTTCAAGGATGACTTCGAAGACAAATGAAATTTAGCTGGTTCGCACTATGATCAAGCCAGATAAAGGATATCGTGTAATCTTTGACTATGCTCCACTACTTCTATTCAAAAAAGGCAACATAACAAAAATATCCATTCAGGACTGTTAACCTACTTAATATAGGTATTGAACAAGGTAACTAAGTTGTTGCAAACCTCTAATTTTGAAGACATTAATTTTTCTTTTCAGATATTACTTAAGGAAGAAAACACAAATAAGTTGCTTTTTTTATAATTATCTTTTTGTACCTTGAACAATATGTTCACATAGGCAAGTGTTTTAGTTTATGCTTCGTACAATTTTTGAAAAGTTTCGTGAAACATGATTTCCTAAACCATTATCTTTATATTTTTATTACATCACATGTTGCTTGAATGTGCTAATTTAATTTTCTGATATATGAATTCCCGTTATTACCATTCGATTGGACCAACTCTTCCTCCATATTGGCTACTCATCCAACACGAATTTATACCATGCATTTAGTGTTTTAAGGAAAATTTAGTGTTATATGTGGTAATAGTTGTTGGCGAGTAGGTCTATTTATTTACCATCCCTTTTTAAATAAATAATTTTTTGTAGCAGTAAAAAGTTATGTCAAGATATATAGTCTGGAATCATATAGAAGCAAGAGCGTAGGCTACTGCTACTTTGATTGCTGAATTTTGATATTTTAGTTTTATGTGATTGTTTAGAAAATATATTATTTTCTAATACGTTGCTCTTTTAGGTACATTGTGAGCCATATGTATACGTATCACACATATTATCTGCATTTGTAGAAGTAAACAATGAGTTGGAAAAATGATAAGCTAATCACGACTTTGTGAAAGGAAACTAAGATTTATGACATAAAGGTATGTCGTCTCATAAAGTACATTGCTCCATATTGATGATATCATGTTGACTTATTAACTTTATAATCTTAACCTTAAGTGCTATTATACCATCTTTAATGAATTTATTTTGTCATGGATAGTTTAAGTTGTATACTACAAATTAGATAAATGCGAAGATGTTTGCTGCCTATTTAATTGTTTGAAAATCTTATCCTTCAATGGTCCATATTTTCTCTTTGCTGTTCACTTCAAATGTTTGAAAAATTGCACCTTGACCACATATTTCAAAAATTATGCTTAATCCATCTCTACTTCTGATGCATTTAATAGTTATGAATAGCAATTAACTTAAATAGATTTATCATCAGTGAAGTTCATCACATTTGCCTCAAACTAAAAGGAACAATTTTTAAAGTGAGACGAATCCCATTTCTTATATTGATTCATAGAGGTTTTCATATTCGTTTGTTGTGAATATGTCCATTTTTGTTCTTCAGTTCGCCCAAACAAACATAATATTGTAATAGAGGAAAATGGTTCACTTATTCGTATAACATGTTTTGCATCGTTTTATTCTATTTTATCCTTTACTATTCGTTACAAATTGGGATCTACTAAAGTAGTATTAAATTTAATAGATTTAACTTAAAATGTTCAAATTTGACTAATAGACAATGTAAAAGCAAAGAAGCTGGATGATCAATGCTCAAATATTTTTGAAAAAAACCGAAAATTTTAAGACAAAAAGTGCATTTAATTTTTTTCAGAAAAAATGTGTTTTTTAAAGTAATTAGATTTTTCCTTAAAAATATAGATGATATGGTCAATCAAAGCTTAAGCATTTATTAAATTTAAATTGTTTTCAGAAATGATTTGAAATTTCTGAAAGAGATCTTATGACAATCAAATAGAAATAAGTTGCACCTTTCAAGAGTGTATTATATAACTATATTTTATGATAATAATTCACTGTTTATAAGTCAGGAAATGCTCAATAAATCATTCAAATATTTCAATAATAAAGAACAACAAAAGGAATTTATTTTTCTAGAGAAGTTGAAATACTTATAAATGAAATCTACACATTTCATTTTTAACCAAAATTGGTTAAATTTTGTTTTAATTTTTAAACCTTCAAAAAAATATCATCTTTATTCAAAGTAGTTTAATTCTTATTTATAAATAAATAGAAGTATTTATGAAAAATGACATTTTTTTTGAATAAGCTTGATAATTCTGTAGAAAATTCAAAAAAGTGGAGCATGATATAGCAAATATTCACAAAAGTTCAAATAGAATTCCAAAAAACTTCTTCTCCTTCTTTTGCTAATCCTTCTATTTTTCCTCAACAAAAAACCTTCATGGCTTTTCGCATCAGAGGTAAATGGGTGTTCCTTAAAATAATCCATTATTATTTTAGACATGTTCGTTGATTATATAACAGTGTAGATTTGTACATAAATATTCTGAATTCTTGGGATTTAATCAATCCAGTGAATATTCAGTCTTCTATTCCAAGTAATGAATTTATACATAGATATCCCGATTCCTCTATATCTGACCGTTAGTTCAACCACCGTGTAAGTTTGCTTTTTGAAGGTTTTAACACTTTCGTATTAATTCTTATATTTTTGTTCGATTATCGATTCAAATTTCAATTTTTCATGGATAATTCCTTACGTTAATTTGAGAAGTTAGTATATCAAAATTTTATAAGTCAGCAATTACATAGGAAATTACATTTTTTTTAATATGTCTTTGTCTTACTTAAGTTTAGTTTATTATTTCAAATTTTGATTCTTTATTTTGATTTTTGCTTTTATTTGTTTTTCAAATGTACAAATATGAAGTTGTTATGCTTATCAGTTGATCTCCATACGAATCATATTAAATTCTTCTACCATCATTTCTCAAGAGGTATACTTCTGAATTTATGATTCACCGTTTCCATGTAACGAATTCATCGTTTTCTTTCTTTCTCCCTCCAGACACAGACCTTGGCTTTCGCTTTAAAGTACCATGATAATTTAGCTTTTTCAGAGACAGTGGTCAATCTTTTAAGTACACATGCTGAGTTTGTACTTTGTCTATTTCTTATTCTATGACTATATGCTGTAAATAAGAAGGATAACATAGACAACTCTACAAAAGTAAGTAAAAGAAACCCAAAAGTAACACCTCGAGTTTGGTAGTCAAGAATTATTTAATTACACATGTCACTTCTCCATTTTTAAAGAGAAAACTAAATATTCGATGTGGTTTAATATTCAGAACTATGTTGACCATTTTACCATTTCCATTTTGAATCTAATATGCAATTTAAAAATTTGAATAAAAGGAATTAGTGTTTTTAAACAAAGCACTCTATCTCTAACATGAAATATTTGTGTATGCTTTTAGCAACATGATCATGAAATCCAACCCTAGATAATTGGTGATGCGAGAAAATCATTCTGATTAAAATAGTAGTTCTCTGACATGACATGTGCACATACCTTTATTGTAGTTTGCATCATTGTCGAGTAACACTTACTCAAAAAAGTGTGTTGGTTACCATTATTTTATCTTTTACAACTTGCTACGATAACATGATTTTAAATTCATCTAAAGTGTTGAAACTTTAGTGATTATATTTCTGACTGTATGTTATATTTCAATGCCGTAAAACTTGAGCATATGCTGATTTTATCCGATCTTTAAAAAATAAACATTACTTTGACATTTGATAGCGCTTCTAAATTATGCAGCCAACTATCTATTATTTTTTTGGGATAATATTACGCTCAAAATAATATAACTACATTTTTGTTCACTAATTGGATTATGTATACACCAAATTTGTATGATTTAAATATATTTTACTCATGACAGCTGATGATGCACACTTTTTATTCATCGTAAACAATAAATTCTTGGTGAAAGTCTTCGAATATGTGAGGTAAATATATATCCTAATTTGAAGAAAGATTTGTGGTTTGAAACTTCTATATGTGTAACGAATAGTTAATCCACTTTGTTAGTGTACTATTTTATTTATATTTGTAATAAATTGACCTTACTTAATAGAGTCTTTATGGTTTGTTAACGCATTGGATGACTAAAAGAAATCTGGATCCTAGAGGTCTGTCATCATTACATAATTGTGACATCAACAAAAGATGCCTCCATGAAAAACCTTTTTAATTCAGAAACTGTTGACAATGATGCAACAAATTTCCACTACTCACCAGTTCTAACTTTGATATCATGCCTTCTATTATAGGTACCAGTGGAAGTCCATGAAGATGCTACTTTCATTGGCCTCTATTGGTAAAGCCACTACCATTATTCACAACCTTTATAGTCAAATCTTACATGTTCTTTCTTCTTATCATGTCAACACGTATTTTTTTCCTACATTTTTTATTGCTGTTTTTCTACAAGAAAAGTTAAAATCCCCCATCATCTTTGTCTTATCTTCTGTAGAATTAAAGAGTGTACATGTAATTGCTGTTGCATTTTTGATTCAAATGGAACCATTGCAATATCAGCTTAATAGTGTAATTTTTATGTAATTTTTTTTAATAACTAACACAAGTCTATGTGTGCTCATCGTAGTCAATAACATTCGATTGATCACTTAAAAGAGTTATGAAATCCAACTTATTTAATAATCTTAATTTGAGCTAATGTGCGCTTAAGTATTATGTTTGTATTCATATTTGGAAAATTGTCATGGAAGATTTCTCCCAGGTTAAATAGTCGTACTATAGTACATGCTAGCAATAGTTAATTATATATTCTTTTCAAAACATTATGACTATGTTTATATACACACACACAAATATATATCATAATTTGTAGAGTGGCATGTAAACTGATATAAGTGAGACTTTTTCCAATTTGAATGAATTTGAATGGTTGATTGTCATTAGCAAATCCAGCGAGTCATTTTTGTTTTTTTTACCTTCACTTGAACCAATTCAGAAACTCAACCTGTTAATAAGGATGTTTAGTGCCACCTTACTTTTGAGAATATTTAAACCACTTTACTTCAGATTTAATCATTAATGGCCGAGGATTGAAACTCTAATGAATGGACATTCATGGGACATTTTCTTGCACTTTGTGTTATATATTTTTGGTTTTGATGTTTTGTAGGCTGGAGATAAAGTTAGTGAGCTATTAAGATGATATTGAGCTACTAGGCTTAGTTCTAGCAGGATAAACATGCATTGAATTTGACATCTCATGCTTCACATCAACCAATATAGTGATAGTCGAAGGTACTTCTACGCATATTACTGTTTTTTTTTCTTTCTTTTTTATTCCTCTTTATTGACTGATATTTCTATATGCGTCATTGAAAAATATATGATTTGCACTATATGAACACGAATCTAGGTAAAATAATAGAAAGACATATAGAAGGTATTTATAAAGTTCAAAAATATTCATTTGATGCTACTAAAAACAATACATGCACGTATATTTCAACAATATATTGTATGTCAGACTGCAGATTACGAATAAATCAAATCAAGCTTTAAGGTATACCACATGCAGGTGTTGCCTTAAAAAAGATTAGAACATAGAGAATTGGCTGGAGGTTTGTACATTAAATTTTTGGATATTCTAAACAGAGGTTTAGGCCCAATGCTTCATTTGATTAGTACTGGGCATTTGGTGAAATTAATCACTTCCACAATAGAAGTAAAAAGCACCAGTCTTTAGTTCTGGCTGAACCAACAATGAAAATAATAGTGTATTAGGATATGGGTTTTACGTACAATGAACATGATGCTATCCCAAATTTAATGTATGCACATTTGCTAAACCGAGGAGGAAAATGGTTGTTAGTTTATTTGATCAAATTGCCTAGGAAGTGGCTTTTCTTCAATTACTTTATGTTCTAAATTAAAACAATTTGTAAACTGATATTGATTTAAAGGACTAGGAGGGATATCTGCAATGTAATTTGTAAGAGGTATATTAAGTGTTTAGATACCGAAACTAGAGTTATGATTACTAATCACATATGAAGACAGTTTATTGCTGATACTGAATTGATGTTGCTGTATACGAAAGTTAATCAGATATATTCAGATTTGTTCAAAGAAAAAAAAACCTCACAAATTATGTATGGAGAGATCGTTTTCGAATTTGTAACCCTATTTCTCCCCATTAATTAAAAAGTGATCATGGCCTACTCCTCATTTGATTTAATAAATCTTTTCACCAGTCCTATTTCTCACTAACATAGAGAATGGCAAAAAATTCCAGTAAGGGCTGCAGAATTAGACATCGGCCTTAGGCCGCTTAAATCGATTCTCATCCATGTCAAATCAATTCAAGTGGTAGTTGAATTCCAATCAAGCGGTGCATATCGATGTAAGCTTTTACTTTTGCTTTTCAAATATATCTTTTCCCATTTGAATCGATTGTCTACCTTACCTATGCTCTTCATAATTCCATTAAACTGTCGGTATCTATTGATTTATTCTATAATTGTCATCCATGCTTAGATATTATACAACATTAGGGTCAATATTACGCTCTTTATTCGTCCCTTGGTACGATGCTGTAGCAAAAATCCATCTTCATTTTACATGTTTATTTAGGGTTAATCTGATTTAGACAAGCCCATGTCTCTTTTAAAGAGATATATTGTAGTTTGCAAAAGAACTAAACTATAATTGTTCATACATACTCAAGACTGAATCTGTTCAAACATGAACATCCTTAGTTATAAAATATCCATGCAATTGTGATTGACTTGCAAATCTTTACTATTTTTGTAAGCTTTAAATATATAAAGATTTAAAAGTTAACAAAAGCACCGTGGAAACACATTTTTATTACCGATTCATGGCATGGGAAGCCCATGTCATATTTTACAAGTAAAGATGGCGTTGACTGTAGTTATATAGGATTAATGATTATAATAATCCCCAATTATACCAAATTAGAATTTTGATCCTATATATATAGACATTGGGCATAGCTATAAAATGTTTAGAAATTTTGTTAGTTTTCACGCTCTGAAATAATATTTGGTCCAGATTCTAAATTTAATAGGACATGGTTCCCTTATTGCTAGCATTCTCATATCTTGGTTCACATAATCACTCTTTCAGTTTTATTACCAACTACATATTATGTGACCACCTTTACTAAAGTCAGTTAAAGATGAACTAAGACATAGTGTTATTAGCAAGATCAGATAATGAATTCACAAATGATGGTACACTTTTTAGCAACAAAACTTTCAATAATGGTGGGGCTCTATTGCCTAGATCATTATCCAATGGTAAAAATACATTATTAACATATCAAACCTTTGTCTAATTGCAATGTAATTCACTGCAACACTTTGTGTATAACAAGTCTGACTTTATAATTCATACACTTTTCTTCATAAAACTCATTTCATGTATGTTATACATCAAATTATATAGTAGAACTGATGATGTATGAAAATATAAAGTCATGGCACAATACTCAAAATTCATATCTTATATACCAGCCAACATACAATTGGCCTTATCACCCAAAGTTTTCATGATAGAGCCTATACGATTCAATAAACGTCTTTGCCGGAAATCAACCGCAGGAATAGGTCAAAGGCAACAAACTGGATAAAGAGTTTGTAGTTGATTCTATTGTCTTACTTTATATTATTCTATTCAGCCGCTACATTGTTACCCAAGTTTTATGTTCTAATGTCGTGATAATGAATAATTCAAGATTTTATGTTCCTAAATTCAACTGTCTTTGTTTTACTTTGGTTCAATAATGCTTTGTTGGATAAAAAATATATCAAACTATTTATTTATTTGTAATAAAGTCATTTTCCATTGGCTATTTGATTCCAAAATAATGTTTTACCCTTTGTACGTTTCGGTGACTGATAACAGCCACTTTATTCTAATTTCATTTTACTTATCTTTGAAATGTCTGTGTTCAAACCGACAAATGTGATTCCTATCTCATGGATTATTTTTATTTCATTTTAACACCTAAATATTTATAATTGTGATGCGCGTAACATTTGCAACATTTACAACCCTTGGTTCTCAAGTGCTTGATGACCATGGCATTGAAATTGATGTTTGATATTACGGCAGTTTTAATATAATTTCTGACTGCAATTTACTATAAGTCTACGGTTTCTAAAATATCAAGTAATGCACAGTTTTTTTCTACAAATCATTCATTGAAATATGGATCCTCCATCACTTTCATCTTTGCATAATAATATTATCGCATCTTTGGCAGCAGATTCATGTGCTTCAAATTTTAAATCACTGATGATTTAAATATGTACACCCTCTTTTGACCAACCCGTGTGCGAAGCACGGGTTCGCACTAGTAGTACATATAAAAGTTAAGTTATATAATAAATAATATGATTGGCCCTAGGAACATCATTAACTCCAGAATAGTCTACTTTTCCAATCTTTCTTCTTCCAAACCATTTGTCTCAATGGCAAGATAACAGGCTTTGCAAATCGAATCGAATCTATATTAAACTCTACTTTCCTATAAGGAGGTTATCTCGTGGCCTCTTCATATACATTCGAGAATTCGCTTGCAATCAACACTGATTGTAACTCTTCATTGAAGGCATTCAAGGAATACGAAGAAAGTGTCATAACTAAGAACATGGTCCCATAATAAAGTTCTGACATCTCCCTTTTTCATCCCTTAAATAAATCAAATGCAAGTCGTAATCTAACATCGCTTCATATCAGCCATTGCAATTTATACCAAATCATGTAAATTTTAGCACATACATGTCACACACAAGCAAATAACCATCAAAAGACACTTTAGTATCATAGCACATGAAATCTATGTTCGCCAGTCCCCATATAGATTAACACCCTAATATGCTCGAATATTGTTATAGGT
The DNA here is from genome assembly GCA_030737815.1 of Allium fistulosum. Classification (NCBI taxonomy): domain Eukaryota; kingdom Viridiplantae; phylum Streptophyta; class Magnoliopsida; order Asparagales; family Amaryllidaceae; genus Allium; species Allium fistulosum. The sequence goes on along the minus strand of CM060904.1, from coordinate 167,103,524 downwards.
GTAAGGTCTAACTTATTAATAAACATTATAAATAAATGAATGTAATGCTCACATATCAAAAAGTGATCTAATTGGAAAATCATCATAAAAGGTGTACGTTCAAGTACTAGATTCTTTCTCTTGGTATCCATCAGTGACTGATTCGACGAACCATAAAATGAAAGCATCACTACGGTGAAAAAGGATTGATCTTTTGTTAGACTCTAATTTTTTATATTAAAAAGCTGCAAAACAATGTTAGGATCTTTGTAACGTTATGTGCTTGTACTTCAAAAATATACAAATGAGAAAGATAGATTAACCCATAGTAGGATTCCTTAACATTCACACCGCGTAAATTTCCGGGTCTTTTACTTTGCTGCAAATTTATACGTTTATATTCTGTTATTCTCTAAAAAGCAATAGAAAACTCACTTGAGCATTTTAACAAATAGTTGATTTGCAATTTCTCAATTGTATGTTTTTTCGTAAAATATAACTGGAATAAGAAAAATTTATTATGTTAAGCGCATTAATGTATGAAATTTATAATTTAATTTATAGAGCTTATTTTGGTCAATCATTGAAAGCTACGGTTGTGAAATTCCAAGGCATCATACTCCATCCTTAATAATAGTCAAATTTTTTTGAACATTGAACCATGTATTTGAAGTCCTACTACATCTATACTATATTATTACTAATGAGTTGAATTTCAAACTCACAGAGGCCCCTTTAAATTTGACAAGTCTCCGAGTACGTCTCGATATTAATTTACGTCTTACCATACCTATCGATGCTGTCTTCTTCCTTTCTTTTGCTTCATCCGAAACTAATAAAGTCTGCTCGAATTGAACTTCCTGTGTAATTTTATTTTTTCACCAAATCAACTTAGGGTTCTGGTAATTTAAAGACTATTTGTGCTTTGTAGCCCTAAATTTAGATCTACTTTGTATGACGCTGTTTACTCCCATTGTCTTTTCTTCAATCGATTTGCATGGTTTTGGATTCCGGTTATGACAAGTGTGGAAATCTTCGTTCAAAAGTTTTTAAATTTGTTTTCTTGAATCAGTTTAACTATTTACAGTTTTTCATAAAATCAAATTAGACTTTAGAATGAGAATTAAATTTGATTGTTAAAATTTAATTTTGTTCATATTTCTTACCAATTATATTTCTAAATGTTTTGTTTAAGTAACCAAGTTTGTTAATCTAGGTTATACAATATATTGTTCTAAAGGTTTGATTGAAAGCATGGGAAGGTTCCACCCATAGATTTATGACCATAACCGAAACAAAGATTTATATCTTCAGTAATTTTGTTTTGATTATGTTTAATCTGTTTCTAAATGTAAGTTTTCATTTATTAATTTATTTATGATATATTTGACTCTTTCCTACCCAACTGCACTATTATAGGTGATCGAAAAAGTAATTGGTAAGGTGTCATCTCGCAAACACTTTACACAACGATGGTTAAAGCTATTGATATAGTCATTGTGTAGCATAGCCCGATTTAGTGAACTTTAATTTTTTATGGTATTCGTTGTTTTTATATCAGTCTTCTAAGATCTCTTTCCCAAATCATTGGGAAAAGGGAGAATATGAATGTAAAAAACAATAGCGCTTTACTGGTAAGTTGACGTTATCAAGCAATGTTACTATAAAATTCACATATATCTGCTTCATGTAGCTAACCACTATCCTATGTGTGTGTGTCTATATATAATCCTTAAATTTCTTCATGACCGCCATTTGATAGCAAATGTATACATCTTTGCATATAGGTTTCTTATTTCATAATAGAATTTATGTGATGAACAAGGTTTTTATTCTCTTTGTGTAGCCTTATTGCAATCGATTTCATTCCTTTACCCAATTGTGGTTTTTGTGCATTAATTGATGAAAAAATATGTAGTTTTTTTTTACCTTAGCGGTGCTTGGCAATCTAATGATTCATCTACTTTAGGCATTAATCGTTGATTTTAGGATTTTTCCTTTATAATTGATTGCATTATTTTCTTTATTTGTGATCCAACTTTATCATATATCTCTTTGTTGTACTTATTGTTTCCCTTTGTTGAATGAAACTCTATGTTATCTCAGCTATGTTTTTTGTTTATGTATATACAATGGTTTAGGTAATTCGTACTATTAAAAGACTTATGTTTTTAACCCATGCTCTACCCAGGTCGCACTACAGGTTCAAGCTATATGTTTCCATGGTATGTGTCATGTCAATAGATTCGTGGAATTTTTACTTACAGTTAGATTGATGTATAGGAGCATGTTAATTACTTCTAGGTATGTTATGTGTTGTATGTTTTTACCTTTTTTAATTCGGTTTCAGTTGAAAATTGTTATCTCAAGTGTTTTAATGATCAATTTGTGTCATTCAATGTTCACAAATATTGAACTATAATGATTTTGCATAATTGTTTTTGTTTACTGAGAATTTGGATTGATAAATGCTCTTATAAAAATTCATTAACATTGAGAATTATGGTTTTATAACTGGCGACTTTCCAGATTTGGGTAGCAAGTGTATTATTATATGCAATCGGTGCAAACAGTATATGCAACAAATTTTATTATAAGATCCAAAGAAAGTACGTCGGTTAGGAAACGTTTAGTTGTTTGTTTTCAAATACGTACTGTTAGGTGTATGCATGTTTATGTTCTTATATAATGAATTACGTATCAATTGCTAATGATACGTTTTGTGAAGCTTTTTATACTTTTATCTTGACAAGACATAAATAAGGGAATCTTTTATCAAAAGGGAGGGTCTACAAAACTTTATGCAGGTTTAACATTATTTTAGTGGTTCATTGTAATTATTTTTTAGTAGAATAATTGTTGGCTGAATTAAATAGTTAAAGCACGTGACATATTTTGGTAACCCTTTTAGTTAAATCATTAACTTGGACCTTTTACTTGCTGTCAAAATTTAGTCTCTAAGAATGTCATGCTATGTTCCTTCCTTGCATTTGAGACTACTAAAAAAGTCAATATTACAACATGCTGTAGATAAAACTTCGATCGATCGCTTGCTAAGAAGGAGAAGGATTTTCCATGTTCATGTACTTTAGGTTATTAATGAGGATCTAATGTTTTATTTCTCATAAATTATTTAAGGAGATGCATCTTTATATCATTTATGTATGTTTATATGGATTAAGTATTGTCAATAAATTACCATACCATAATTAACGGAACTGACATGAAATCACTACTTTTGATTAGAAATAAACTTTAATTAGTAACAGCGTAGTCTTTTCTCCTTAACCTTGAACAAAAGGTTACTATGGGTGATGAATGGAAGGTGGAAAGTTCAAAGAGCTGGGGAAGGGGAAACAATGTAGGAACTATGAACCCAGATCCACCTGGGATAAGTAAAATTTTTATGTTTGCTAGCAATATTGTAGGTTTCCTACGTTTCTCCAAAATTATTTATAACTAAATTACAAACTATTGACTTAACTACGTTGACTTTATGTTTTCTTTGCAGGATTTTTGACCTGGAATTATTGATGCAACTTCCATCAGCTAAGTTTGATCTTTTTTTCCCTCTTTTGAAAGTTACATTAGTATTAGTACTTTGATTGATTAAATAAATGATATAAGTTATATTTAATTACCAATATGATTATAATTTTGTTCTTAAGCATGAACTACATTATCTTCCCTATTCACGGAGTTCTTCTACAAATTTTGACAATGAATTCAGTTAGTTATTCTTGAAACTTAAATCATCCTATTATTTCTCTAATTGCTTCATATTGTAAAAATAGTTTCTTTATCTCTTTGGATTAGAAAATGAAAGTTTCAAACTTTTGGAGAGAACTAATTTAATAAAGAAGACGAAACAAAATATAACATAGTCTTCCATAAAATTTGCTACTGTCTCCTACATCTACAGTGTGGCCTTGATAATACAATTAAACTATTATACTAAAGTATGCTAATTATATATATAGTGCATATAAATTGGAATTGAGTTCTCTAAGTATGTTTAAATCTTTAAGAAACGCATAAATTCTCTTGGTATACCTATTTCCATGTTAGTCTACTCCGAGAAAGTTTGTGTTCCTAATCTCAGGATGAATGAGCATTTGGTTCTGCTCATAATCGCCACTTTTTCCGGGTGCAAATCAATGTTACAACTTATCTCCATTTTTTTCAAGTACAAATCACCTTTACAGCTTACCTATGGAACCCTCCTTAGTGCGAAACAATAAAGTCCAAGTTTACTATTACTTTCTCATAGTTTTTACGTTTACAAAATGCATGCTTCCTAGGTTAGGCATATAAGGATGCAACTGAGGTCGTTGTCTTAGAAGATATGTGGATTTATGACATAAGCTATATGTACATACATAGACTTATGTGTTGTATATATAGTTTAAATAGATAGTTAAATGAACACATTATTGTAGACCATTATTTTCATGCTATATTGCTGGCGGTTCTTGCTAAAATGAAATGTTTTGCATCTAACTAATGCAATCAATATGCTTGCTTTCAGACTGTATATTTTTGCTTATCAACCCTTATAAAACCTACTCTCTAATGACCTACAAGCTAAAAATATATATTGATCAATTCCAAAAAAGATTATGTCCGAAATTGAATATCTAAAGCATAATCTCTGAAGTGAACATAAGTTTGCATCACCGCTCCTTGGCAATCCATAACTTGGTGTAGACGATACAAGAATCGTTAAGAGGGGAAAGTTAACGGTACTCATGGTCTAATGATACAGGTATCTTTGTATACTAATTGTACCGTTCAATTATAGGTCCCCTTTTCATTAGTCACCATGATATTATTTTTTTAGATTTTTCAAATATTATTTAGATATACCTTATGGTCGGTACCACTAAAGCATAGGAGAATATATCAATGTAATATATAGATTATACTCTTGATGCTGTACCTATTTTCCTGGTACAGTAAGGTTATTTAGATAAGCTCATTACATACACATATGTACGTATGTATGTATGAAATGACCCTCCTATATCTACCCTAATTTCATAAGGATTTTTTTTTTCCATCAAAGGGAATTTAAATCACGTAGAAATCAAAATGCCATACAAGCTATTGACATAGCCACTTATTTCTTTTCTAAGTAGGCAAATTAGGCAAAATCAGCAGTTCAGACGTCTAAATTCTTATGACAGGCGTCTAAACTTAATTACAGACGTCTATCTAATTATGACAGACGGCTCATAGATCAAAAATTGAAACAGAGAGAAAAAGACATTTTGAACTGAATTCAGACATCTAATTATTTTGTGACAGACGTCTATATTTAACCTTAGACGTCTAAATTATTTAGACTGTCGTCTAAGTTTAATCTCAGACGTCTAAATTATTTAGACTGTCGTCTAAATTCGATTTCTATGTACATGCATATGCACATTCAATTTATATGTGTCTGGATGTCCACCTACATTCATTTACACTTTTAAGTTCGATTTAAACTTCCTTAGAACTATCAGAGATGATATATAGATTGATCATTTATTACAATTATATTTTCCAGGGTCATTTTCTTTTTCCAATAAACCAAAATACATCCAGGATCAAAACAATTAACCAATATAAATATATCAGTACTTTCACAAAGATAAGCACATACATGTGAGGATGTATATGCCCCTCTTGTTTAAATCAGAGTTCTGGAAAACAAGAGGAGATTGGATTGATTGAATTTAATCAATCCACACATAGTACAGTGTTATATGCAATAAAAATTTCATTCATGTTTGATTTTCTTCTTATAAAATCTGTCTGGAATTTAAAATGCATTTGGTTAAAATCTGAATAAAAATTCAGATTCCTATTACAGATACAAAGGAAAAGGGTGTATTAATATTTGCACAAAACATGTTTATGTGCATATATAACTACAACTATTTGGATCTGGCTTTCAATTCCCTTATTACAGATCCTTCCTTTATTTAAAAATAAGACATGAAACATTTGTATGAAACAAGTTAGATTATGGGAACCTTGCAGTCATAAAACATTCAACCTATGCCTATTATCTTTTGTATACACTTACCATGTTTGAAAGACAAAACCATTTAATTTTTCTGAGAATCAACTATCCAGATTTCCCAAAACTTAAATCCTTTATAAAGACTCAAAATTGACTAATACATTTATAAAATGTAATCATTCAGTCTTCAACATGGTGTTCTTACTAAATCCACTTACAATATTTTGATTAACTTCTTTAATATCAGATATTAACCAGATTCATAAATTCCAGATACAAGTCAATCTCTTAATAAAATACTTAACAAAATATCCATCCCATATTCAACACTTAATACAAGTAACAATTTAAATCATTAATACATGCGGATTTTATCATTTTGGCTCTTATCTAACTAAGTTTAGCATGCTATAATCCTCTTCTCAAAGCCTTGCTCCTACTCCTACTTAGTTGCTGCAATCCCTGAAAAAGCATTTGAAACTGCCTCATTTTTAAATAAGACACCCCAGATGCCATTAGCACACTAGGGTCAGACACATGTCTGGTATGAGAAAATTCACAAAAGCAACTAGTTAATTAGGTTAAAATCAAATTAAATACATATACATAAAGTTCTGCCCTTTGGAATCAGATCATACTTGTGTGTATGCTCTGTGTCATTGTGCATGTGCACACTTTAATTTTCCTTTCCAGAGACTACATATATCAATATGACATATACATTCAAGCATACAATTCAGACATAATCAAACAATCATTCATACCAAACAGGAAAATAACCAATATGAGTTAAATCATTTATTCAATCCTCATATTTCAATTCTGGGAAAAACTCTAGTTTTCTCATCATCTCAAATATTATTCCCTTGGTATAATTATCTATCCTGGTCTCACCTGCAATATTTATGAATCAATGGACACACTGTAATGAACTAATTCACTCCATTACACAAAGATCTCAGGACTTAAACAAGCCATGTGTCAACTTGTGCTACTCAAGAACACAAGTCATTCCTGCAGTGTTCTTGACCCCAAATTTCCTAATCAGGTTTAAGTTAATAATAACTCTTTTGATTTTTCATGACTAAACCATTCAGTGATCCATTTCACTAACTAAAACATCCATATCATGGCATCTCATATTATTCAAAACCATACAGAGACAAGCAAGCAAACAACCATTGGTGACTAAATAAATAAGGTTCTGTATGCATATGTATACATTCTGGTATTTTAAAAAGGGTGTAGGCGACTAACATTGGCTTATGGATTTTGAGAGAGTTTTTCCTTTTTGCAAACATTTGTGCTTGAGTTAAACTCAGAATGACCTGGTTTCACTGAATCACAAAATTTTGTTTGCTATGCATATGAACATATATATATTTTTTCATTGAATCAGGAGCATCAGCACATAGGCAACCCTATTGCACCCCTAATTCCTTTTTGTCTCAAGCCTCAGCACTTATACATAAGTATATTGCAGCTCAACATTATTTACATCTTTCTGGGTTGAGCCAAAACCAATACTACTTGCCTATTTTCAACATTTTATTTTCTGGGTATTTGTTTATGTTCCTAAATATTAACATATCATAGATCTGGATTTATAAAACATATATGTATACTAACAACACATAAAGCTTTCTTATAATAAAACAAGTGATCAACCAAAGAGAATCAAAACATTTTCAGTTTTAAAATCACAGATAAGCATTCTCATATGAAAGTATATTTTTAAGAAAATTACTTATAGCTGGCTGCCTACATTAGGACTTATTGCCTTAGATTTTTGAGTGAGTTTTCTCACCTAGCTCTCTTCTTTGCTTCCTTAATTAATTGATGAACTTCTGCCTTTAGCCTCAAGCTCTCTTCCTTTCCTTACCTTATGATTTCTATGGTGTTGTTTCTTTTTTTTTTCAAAGTTCTTTTCTGAGAAGGAGAGGAGGCTGCTGCATATACATGTATATATACAGGGTCTTCCTTAGGGTTTTGGGTATTGGCTAAAGCCATTTTTGCCCACCAGAAAAATCATGTTATCTGCATTTTATTTAAACCCAAAGTTCTACCCTTCCCGGCTTAATTTAGGTGAAGAGAAAAGTGGTTACATTCTTTTTAGAATTTTTGCTTTTCAGAAAATACTTTTTCCTTTGTCTACAATCATGCCAAAAATGTGACTTGATTTTATTATTTATCAAATACTCTTCCTAATTTTGCCTATAGCAAACATTTCCTTGTTTGTCTTATTTTTCCTATTTTTAGCTTTCATGTAAATGGTATGTACCTTCTTTATTTATTTACAAGAGGACTACTCCTTTTTATATATTCAGTTTTTCTTTCTTTCTTCCTATATACTAAAATATGTCTGTATATTTTATCTTACTAATTTGAACTCTAGTATTTTATTAACACACATATATATTTATATAAGTCTTACTGAAATAATTAGTACATCTATATATATATATATATATATATATTTATACATCATACTGTATTGACACACACATGCACATGTACACTCAAAAATATTCAGTAGCATCCATATATGCATATTTACTTATGCATTCAGCTTTTAAGGATTTAATTTATATATATATATATTTCCATACATATCAATATGTATTTATTCTTAGAGTTCAGGGATTTTAGCTTTTGTTCATGTGCATTTCCTGTGCACACATGTACACACATACTGATACACTATCAAGCTATATCACTCCCCTTTCAAAATTAATTCAAAAATTATTTTGAATTCATTTATATTTTTCAGAATAGATTCCTAAAATCTTGGGTCATTACATACATCCCTCCTTTTAGAAATTGTGTCCCACAATTTTCCTAAGCTTAAAATAAATTTTAAACTTAATTTAGAGAACAAATACATTCTCAACCAAATAAATTTTTAGTTCTATGATAACTAAAAACATATGCATCTAACAAAAGAAAACAATCAAAAATCAGAATTACCTTTAATCTGAAAATAGCTTAGGATAATTTATCCTAACTTTATCTTCTAATTCCCATGTGCAATCACTAGGATCAAGACTCCACTGTACCTTCACAAGTTTCAGAGATTTATTTCTCAACTTCTTCACATCTTTTGCCAAAATTCCCACTGGATCCTTTTCATAAATCAAATTAGGATTTATCTGCACTTGGGTTGGGGTCTCAAGAATTTCTGCCTGGTCATGGACCCACCTTCTCAATTGTGATACATGAAAAACATCATGTATACCTTGCATGTTTTCTGGTAATTCCAACTTATATGCCAAGGGACCAATTCTCTCCAGAATTTTGTATGGTCCAATATATCTTGGGGTTAATTTGCCTTGTTTTCCAAACCTCAGCACATTTTTCATAGGTGAGATTTTGATGAAAACAAAATTTCCCACTTCATATTCTACCTGCCTTCTTCTCATGTCTGCAAATTTCTTTTGCCTATCTTGAGCTGCTGCCATTCTTCTTCTTATCAATTCAATTTTCTCCTTAGTTTCTTGTATGTACTCAGGTCCTAAAATAGACCTTTCTCCTGCTTCTACCCAACAAACAGGTGACAAACAGGGTTTACCATATAAGGCTTCAAATGGAGCCATTCCTATGGTACTTTGGTAGCTGTTGTTGTATGTAAATTCAACTAGATGAAGATAATCTTCCCAGTTGCCTCCAAAATCCAGTATACATGCCCTCAACATGTCCTCCAAAACTTTGTTTACTACCTCAGTCTGCCCATCTGATTGAGGATGGTAGGCAGTACTTAAACATAGTTCACTTCCCATTGCTTCTTGAAAGCTTCTCCAGAATTTTGAAGTGAAGATGGTATCCCTATCACTCACAATGGTTTTGGGAATGCCATGTAACTTTACCACTTCCTTTATAAAAATTTGAGCTAATTTTGGTGCTGTTCTTTCTGACTTGACTGGGATGAAGTGTGCTACCTTGGTTAGCCTATCAACTATCACCCATATACTTGTATTACCTCTCTTAGATCTAGGCAGTCCATCTATGAAGTCCATAGATATGTCTTCCCACTTCCACTGTGGTACACTAAGAGACTGCATCAACCCTGATGGCCTTTGGGTTTCAGCCTTGACTTGTTGGCAAGTCATACATTTGGCAATGTATTTAGCTACATCAGATTTCATCCCCTTCCACCAGAAGTCTCTTTTCAAATTTTGGTACATTTTTGTGTTGCCTGGGTGTATGAAGTATTTACTTCTATGATATTCATTCAATATCTCTTTCTTCAATTCTGTGTCCTCTGGTACACACATCCTATTTTGGTATCTCATATAACCATTTTTATCAATATGGTGATTCATCACTTCCTCCCCTCTTGAGAGGAGCACTTTCTTCTCTAACAAGTTGGCATCTTGTTCTTGCATCTTTCCTACCTTCAGAATTAAATCTGGTTGGAGTGTCATTAAGCTTAACTTCCCTTTATATTCTTGTGCACCATGCATCTGCTCATCCATGTGCACACAACCATTCTCCCCAATTTCTAACTCAGTTAGCAAAGACAAATCTTTAAATTCTTCTATCATCATCATAGCCAATTTAGCATGCTGTCTACTTAGAGCATCTGCAACTTTGTTTGCTTTGCCTGGTGTATAGAGTATGTCAAAGTCATAGGCAGCTAAGAACCCCACCCATCTATGTTGCCTCATGTTCAAATCTTTTTGTGAAAATAAATATTTCAGAGACTTGTGGTCAGTGTACAGTTCAAACTTTGTGCCTAACAAATAATGCCTCCAAAGTTTTAAAGCATAGATCACAGCTGCTAATTCGAGATCATGTGTGGCATACCTTACTTCATGGGGTTTAAGTTGTCTGGATGCATATGCAATGACTTGGCCTCGTTGCATCAACACTGCACCCAAGCCAAATCCACTAGCATCAGTGTATACCACTAGTTCTTCATTTTCATATGGTACCTTTAAAATTGGAGCATTCACCAATGCCTCCTTCAACTGTTCAAAAGACTTCTCACATTTTTCTGACCAAACAAAAGCTTGGTTCTTCCTAGTTAGGTTAGTGAGTGGTGTAGAGATTTTTGAAAAATCTTTTATAGACCTCCTATAATACCCTACCATCCCCATAAATGACCTTACTTCACTCACAGTGCTTGGCCTCTTCCATGCTTGAATAGCCACTACTTTATTGGGGTTCACAGAAATTCCTTGAGCAGATATAACATGGCCAAGGAAATGTACTTCCTCTTTCCAAAATACACATTTTGAAAATTTTGCCTTTAAATCTTTTTCCCTTAACCTAGACAAAACCAGGTGCAAATGATGCTTATGTTCTTCCACTGTTTTGGAATAAATCAAAATGTCATCAATAAAAATAAGCACAAACTTGTCTAAATTATCTCTAAAGGTTCTGTTCATTAAATCTACAAAGTATGATGGTGCATTGGTCAAACCAAATGGCATAACCAAAAATTCATACAACCCATACCTAGTGTTAACGACAGTGTACTTGATGCTTGATTCTTCCACCTTCATTTGACGAAAACCAGATGCTAAGTCTAGTCTAGAAAATACTTTTGCCCCTGCTAATTGATCAAAAAGATCATCTATTCTTGGCAATGGGTATTTATTTTTAATAGTTACCTTGTTTAATTCTCTATAATCTATACAGAGTCTTAAGGAGCCATCTTGTTTCTTAACAAATACCACTGGTGCTCCCCAGCAAGAATTACTTGGTCTTATAAAACCCTTTTCTTCCAGTTCTTCTAACTGTTTCTTTAATTCCTTTAGTTCATTTGGCCCCATTCTAGTTGGCTTTTTAATCACTGGGCTTGCTCCTGGAACTAGATTGATCTGGAACTCTACTGGTCTATGGTGTGGAACACCCTTGACCTCACCAAACACATCCAAATATTCATTGACTATGGGAATTTCTTCAATGGTTAGTTCAATAGAATTTTTTTCTGAGTCAACTAAGTGATATAGTTTTCCTTCCTTAGCTACTTCACATAAAACTGTGATTCTCTGACCTCTAGAATTTTGCAATGATATGGTGGATGAGTCTAAATTAATTATGGCTTTAAATTGCCTTAACCAGTCTACCCCCAAAATAACACCTATATTTGGGTAATTCAAAACATATAAATTGGAAATAAAAACATTTCCTCCTATGTTTAATTCCACATCCACACAAATCATATTTAAAACACTAGAACTCCCCAGTGGACTTTGTATATGCAATGGGGTTTCAACCAATATGCAATTCAATTTTAGCATTTTAACTAGTTCATAAGAAATTAAAGAGTGAGTTGCCCCAGTATCATATACTACTGCTATGGGCATGGTACAAATAAGTAATGTACCTTCCACTTGGCTATGGTTTTCAGTGTTACTCTCCACTGTGGCTTTGCCTTTTCCTTCCAAATTTGCCAATTTTCCTTGCTGTTTGTACTCAGGACAATTCCTCTTCATATGCCCCTCTTTCCCACATAGATAGCACTTGAAAGCTCCTCCTTTCAATTCTGGACATCTTGGTTTGATATGTCCTTCTTTTCCACACTGATGGCACACAATTTTCTTCTTGGTTTCCTTAGCTTTGACATCTCCAGTGCCTTTGTTACTGGCCTCTTCCTTCTTCTTATCATAAGGGTGATACCTCCCCTTACTCTTCTTGGTATTATTGCTCTTAAAATTTCTGAACTTCTCCCTTTCCTTGTCATGCTGTTCCAACCTCAAAGCTAAGTCTATCACATGGTCAAAAGTCCTGTCTGCATAGGGTAACATGGCTCTGCTAAGTCCTGGGTTCAACCCTTTTATGTACCTATCATTTTTGGATGCCTCATCTGCCACAAGCATTGCTCCATATGTGGAAAGCCCCTCAAACTTTTGAGTGTATTCTGTGACAGTCATGGTTCCTTGTCTAAGTCTAATAAATTCTTCTAGCAAGGTAGTCTTTGCTGATGCTGGTACAAACCTTGCTTCCAACATCTCTTTGAATTGATTCCAAGTGATTTCATTCTCATTTCTTCCTGCAATAATAACTTCCCACCAGCCTAAAGCTACTCCTTTTAGCTGTCTTGAAGCCACTTGCCTCTTTCTTTGATCATCAAGTTGCATGTCATTGAAAATTCTTTCCAATGTTCTCAACCATGTTTGAATTTCCATGATACTCTCTGTCCCTTCAAAGCTTTTGCCTCCTAAATGAGTATATGTCTTAAGTAATTTTGAGAGTTCTTCATAGGGATTTTCTTGCCTTTGTCCTGCCCCATCCCTAAATGCTCTCACCAAGTCTTGCAGATTGACCATTGGGGGTGCATGGGAAGATCCTGCTCCCTGATTTGGTGGTCTCCCTACCATAGTTTGCTAATAATAATTTACATAGCTGGTTAGTTTGATTGGTAATTTTATTATTTCAGTGGTTTTTTTTTTCACACTGAAAACATTGATATATATAGTTCCTTTAAATTTTATTTCTATCTAAGAACTTGATCTTTACTTCTACTATGTTGAATAACATAGCTTTGATACCAACTGAAATGACCCTCCTATATCTACCCTAATTTCATAAGGATTTTTTTTTTCCATCAAAGGGAATTTAAATCACGTAGAAATCAAAATGCCATACAAGCTATTGACATAGCCACTTATTTCTTTTCTAAGTAGGCAAATTAGGCAAAATCAGCAGTTCAGACGTCTAAATTCTTATGACAGGCGTCTAAACTTAATTACAGACGTCTATCTAATTATGACAGACGGCTCATAGATCAAAAATTGAAACAGAGAGAAAAAGACATTTTGAACTGAATTCAGACATCTAATTATTTTGTGACAGACGTCTATATTTAACCTTAGACGTCTAAATTATTTAGACTGTCGTCTAAGTTTAATCTCAGACGTCTAAATTATTTAGACTGTCGTCTAAATTCGATTTCTATGTACATGCATATGCACATTCAATTTATATGTGTCTGGATGTCCACCTACATTCATTTACACTTTTAAGTTCGATTTAAACTTCCTTAGAACTATCAGAGATGATATATAGATTGATCATTTATTACAATTATATTTTCCAGGGTCATTTTCTTTTTCCAATAAACCAAAATACATCCAGGATCAAAACAATTAACCAATATAAATATATCAGTACTTTCACAAAGATAAGCACATACATGTGAGGATGTATATGCCTCTCTTGTTTAAATCAGAGTTCTGGAAAACAAGAGGAGATTGGATTGATTGAATTTAATCAATCCACACATAGTACAGTGTTATATGCAATAAAAATTTCATTCATGTTTGATTTTCTTCTTATAAAATCTGTCTGGAATTTAAAATGCATTTGGTTAAAATCTGAATAAATATTCAGATTCCTATTACAGATACAAAGGAAAAGGGTGTATTAATATTTGCACAAAACATGTTTATGTGCATATATAACTGCAACTATTTGGATCTGGCTTTCAATTCCCTTATTACAGATCCTTCCTTTATTTAAAAATAAGACATGAAACATTTGTATGAAACAAGTTAGATTATGGGAACCTTGCAGTCATAAAACATTCAACCTATGCCTATTATCTTTTGTATACACTTACCATGTTTGAAAGACAAAACCATTTAATTTTTCTGAGAATCAACTATCCAGATTTCCCAAAACTTAAATCCTTTATAAAGACTCAAAATTGACTAATACATTTATAAAATGTAATCATTCAGTCTTCAACATGGTGTTCTTACTAAATCCACTTACAATATTTTGATTAACTTCTTTAATATCAGATATTAACCAGATTCATAAATTCCAGATACAAGTCAATCTCTTAATAAAATACTTAACAAAATATCCATCCCATATTCAACACTTAATACAAGTAACAATTTAAATCATTAATACATGCGGATTTTATCATTTTGGCTCTTATCTAACTAAGTTTAGCATGCTATAATCCTCTTCTCAAAGCCTTGCTCCTACTCCTACTTAGTTGCTGCAATCCCTGAAAAAGCATTTGAAACTGCCTCATTTTTAAATGAGACACCCCAGATGCCATTAGCGCACTAGGGTCAGACACATGTCTGGTATGAGAAAATTCACAAAAGCAACTAGTTAATTAGGTTAAAATCAAATTAAATACATATACATAAAGTTCTGCCCTTTGGAATCAGATCATACTTGTGTGTATGCTCTGTGTCATTGTGCATGTGCACACTTTAATTTTCCTTTCCAGAGACTACATATATCAATATGACATATACATTCAAGCATACAATTCAGACATAATCAAACAACCATTCATACCAAACAGGAAAATAACCAATATGAGTTAAATCATTTATTCAATCCTCATATTTCAATTCTGGGAAAAACTCTAGTTTTCTCATCATCTCAAATATTATTCCCTTGGTATAATTATCTATCCTGGTCTCACCTGCAATATTTATGAATCAATGGACACACTGTAATGAACTAATTCACTCCATTACACAAAGATCTCAGGACTTAAACAAGCCATGTGTCAACTTGTGCTACTCAAGAACACAAGTCATTCCTGCAGTGTTCTTGACCCCAAATTTCCTAATCAGGTTTAAGTTAATAATAACTCTTTTGATTTTTCATGACTAAACCATTCAGTGATCCATTTCACTAACTAAAACATCCATATCATGGCATCTCATATTATTCAAAACCATACAGAGACAAGCAAGCAAACAACCATTGGTGACTAAATAAATAAGGTTCTGTATGCATATGTATACATTCTGGTATTTTAAAAAGGGTGTAGGCGACTAACATTGGCTTATGGATTTTGAGAGAGTTTTTCCTTTTTGCAAACATTTGTGCTTGAGTTAAACTCAGAATGACCTGGTTTCACTGAATCACAAAATTTTGTTTGCTATGCATATGAACATATATATATATTTTCATTGAATCAGGAGCATTAGCACATAGGCAACCCTATTGCACCCCTAATTCCTTTTTGTCTCAAGCCTCAGCACTTATACATAAGTATATTGCAGCTCAACATTATTTACATCTTTCTGGGTTGAGCCAAAACCAATACTACTTGCCTATTTTCAACATTTTATTTTATGGGTATTTGTTTATGTTCCTAAACATTAACATATCATAGATCTGGATTTATAAAACATATATGTATACTAACAACACATAAAGCTTTCTTATAATAAAACAAGTGATCAACCAAAGAGAATCAAAACATTTTCAGTTTTAAAATCACAGATAAGCATTCTCATATGAAAGTATATTTTTAAGAAAATTACTTATAGCTGGCTGCCTACATTAGGACTTATTGCCTTAGATTTTTGAGTGAGTTTTCTCACCTAGCTCTCTTCTTTGCTTCCTTAATTAATTGATGAACTTCTGCCTTTAGCCTCAAGCTCTCTTCCTTTCCTTACCTTATGATTTCTATGGTGTTGTTTCTTTTTTTTTTCAAAGTTCTTTTCTGAGAAGTAGAGGAGGCTGCTGCATATACATGTATATATACAGGGTCTTCCTTAGGGTTTTGGGTATTGGCTAAAGCCATTTTTGCCCACCAGAAAAATCATGTTATCTGCATTTTATTTAAACCCAAAGTTCTACCCTTCTCGGCTTAATTTAGGTGAAGAGAAAAGTGGTTACATTCTTTTCAGAATTTTTGCTTTTCAGAAAATACTTTTTCCTTTGTCTACAATCATGCCAAAAATGTGACTTGATTTTATTATTTATCAAATACTCTTCCTAATTTTGCCTATAGCAAACATTTCCTTGTTTGTCTTATTTTTCCTATTTTTAGCTTTCATGTAAATGGTATGTACCTTCTTTATTTATTTACAAGAGGACTACTCCTTTTTATATATTCAGTTTTTCTTTCTTTCTTCCTATATACTAAAATATGTCTGTATATTTTATCTTACTAATTTGAACTCTAGTATTTTTTTAACACATATATATATTTATATAATTCTTACTGAAATAATTAGTACACCTATATATATATATTTATACATCATACTGTATTGACACACACATGCACATGTACACTCAAAAATATTCAGTAGCATCCATATATGCATATTTACTTATGCATTCAGCTTTTAAGGATTTAATTTATATATATATATATATATATATATATATTTCCATACATATCAATATGTATTTATTCTTAGAGTTCAGTGATTTTAGCTTTTGTTCATGTGCATTTCCTGTGCATACATGTACACACATACTGATACACTATCAAGCTATATCACTCCCCTTTCAAAATTAATTCAAAAATTATTTTGAATTCATTTATATTTTTCAGAATAGATTCCTAAAATCTTGGGTCATTACAATGTAATGGTGAAGAACAAATTGATACAAAATATATAATATTACACACAAACCTATTTTCTTGGTAATAGATGTACACTTTTATCCTAGGTATGAAATGTTATTACAGCTTTGTCATCGTCATACTCTAACAATGTTAATATTACAAGTTATATAGTAATAGAAAATTTCCCTCCAATTTTGGATTTAATACAAATATTTTGTCAACTAAACTTCTCAAGTTATTATAAGTTTATGATTTATTTTCCATACTTGCTGAATAATATTCCGCTAAATAAAAAGGTAAGCGATAATTTCTTAATTTTTAATGCTTGCAGGTTCATTTATTCTTTGTGATAAAAATATGCATGATTTCATTATAACTGTGTTCATCATAGAACATAACTTTTTATGGAGCTAATGCTTTACCAAAATTAATTCTAATTAAAAAATAGTGGTGTGAAAAGAAATGATAAATATTTGTAGACAAATATCTGGGTAAACCTTATTACTATGGCGAGGAAAGATTTTTGTTTAATTGTACCCTGAGTTTGGTTCATGGTGATCTTTTTGGTACATCTATTTGCTCAAGGTGGACATTTCAAATGATATTATGTCGGTTAGACAAATCCAAACTTGCAATATTAACGCTTGCTATGACAAAAAAGTTTAACCATGTAATTCTTTTTGCATTTCAGTTAGATAAAGTTAACGCATGATCGTGACTGCTTGATGATAATCGAAAAAATATCGAAAGAAATTCGTTTTTAATTCATTATCATTTGATCTTTTTCCCCAGTAGATTCAATAACATTCATGATTTTGTATAACAGAAGTAAATTACTGCTTTGGTATTGTTTATCATTGTATTCATTTTTAAGTGTTAACTGGCAATCTTTTCATGCAATGCAATATGTACAATATACGCGACTGTTTGCTCATCAGCTATCGATGCATGGTATGAAGTTAATACAAACCCGTTGGTATTATAATTATCTACAAATAAAACTTTTGAAAAATTTATCATGAATTTGCAATCTGTCTATGATCTAGAAATGAAAAAAAAAGGTTTCTCTACATAATTCCACATAATAGCCATTTAATGTTTTGTTCGAATTTGCTTATTTAATGTTTTGTCTGATATTCGAGAACGTGCACAATTACAAATCATATTAAACAAATACCGTATTCACATTTAGCGACCATTGGCAACTTCATATGGTAACTAACTGCACAGCTGTTGATTTACCTACCTATAAACATCGTAAAATGAGGTAGGAACATGTATTTGGTTATTGACAACATTAAGCACAATCCAGCTAAAAATATACCTTATGATGATATTGAAGTTTATTACACTTGCATTAATTGGTTGAAGGTTTTCGTTACGAAGCACCGAAGCAAGTGGTATCATTTTATGAAGAATGATTTCATTGAAGATGAGACAGACACAATGGTAAGATAATATAGGATTTGAAGAGTTGAAATTTTGTTCTTCTTAACTGTTTTAACTTAACGCTTCAGGTTCGCTGAGATGCATGTATTTATAACTATGTTTTTATGTTGGACCAAATTGTTTTTGATGTGAAATGCTCACCTTTAGGTTGTTAACTCACGCTTTGCCTTTATTGTTGACACTGTAGATCTTAGCTTTCTAGATTGATTGCAACATAAGTTTGTAGTTCTTGATTCCAAATTCTAAATTATATTTCATCTTATAAAAGGTATGATAACAGAAATATGTCATCAGGAAAACTCAACATTATTGACAATAGATAGGAAAACACTGCTATACTCGATTAGAAAAACTAGAGGTATGCAATGTTTCATCTCAGCCATCCCGGTTACTCCATTACTAAGTAGCTCATCATTATTATACTACCAGCAAGTATGGATGCTGGTAGAGTATGTCTAAATAATTATATGGAAACATTGGAATATGCCATACAAATGATTTCAACTAAAGATATACATAATGAATATATATAAAACAAATCAAAAAGTAGCGGTGGAGTAATAAACCAAAAAGCATAGATAACTTCATCAAATCTGATCTGTATACTCAACTTTAACAAAATGACCAGAAGATTTCTCTTAGTAATACAGAAAAGAAAACAATCACCACTAAAGAAAATACAGCTGAAAAAAATTGCCTTTTTAAACTTACTCGATCCAGAAAAGCACATGTGAAGACTGATATTATTGAACACCCATCCTCCAAAAATGAATCTTTAATTCATAAGAAAGTATATAGCGGCAAAGTGACCAAATGAAAATCTACGACTCAGTCCAAATGTCTTTATCTCTTGACATCTAGCCATGTGGTTTTCCTTTGAAGAGGTAAAATGTATAGTAATATAAACTTGAACAAAGACCCACATCTTCAGTGTTAGGCTTAGCAATCCATATGTAATAAGAAGAGCTGACATTAATAATAGGTTCGATAGAGCAAAAATTTTAATTCGGTTTTGAAGATGTTGCGTGACATGGTTCCTTTACCAAATGTCATTCATCTAATATAGCCTAAAAAGTTTTATTTTGAAAGTGTTGTAGAATGTAATTCTAATGAGTACTCTCACATATCTGCTAAAATGAACGAGCCTCCTTAAGATGTTCAACCAATTAAGGAGTTTACATAACCTATAGGCAAAGATTTACGTAGCTTTTTAGAAACAGTTAGGATACTTCAGAACATGTAATGGAGGTGGATACCATTTCTACATATTATGATACTGTGCGAATTGGACAAAAAATGGTCGCAATAATGCAATATGACTGTCACTCTCACCCTAAATTAGGAACATGGTCCTCCTTTCAAGTCCTAAAGTTTAAGACTGTCTCTTTATATTAGACGATTATTCTCTGCGTAATGAATTCTAATTTCCAAAGTACCAAACAGATTGTCAAAGTCTACACCGGCAAAGTTCTTATGTGGTTTGGCGGAAGATAGGTTGAGCCTTGAATGTAGGCATTTCATCTAACTTTGATGTTTCTCGACTATTGGTACGTTTTAAATTCGGAATGCATATTACTTTTACGTAAGTAACTTATAATGTAAGTTTTTATCTATGTCATGTATTGTCATTGACGTAGTGTTATCACACAAAAAATGCACAATTATTAAATTTGATAAATTTCAGAGCACATAAATTAACATTTTTAGCCATAAAAAATTTTCTTATTTGCTTTACTTATGTTTTTTTAAAGTGGGATTAAAATATCTTATATTTATAAGTTTAATTTTTTGAATTACCTTTGGTAGGTTATTCGAATTATATACGTCGATCAATTGTTTTAGTAAATTGAATTTTGTCATATAGGAAGCTCTGTTTTTTCATGATTACACATTTCTCATCACTTTTGAAAAAAATTCATATGTGAAGCTCTTTTGTTTCATGATTACCCATTTCTCATCTATACTATACTATTAAACTAAATAGTGCTATAGCTTTGAAGCCCCGTCCAATTTCTCAGTGAAATTTAATTTGGGTTTTCCATGTGTATTTGTATGCTCAAACGACACATATTTCCCTTAAGAAAGAATCCTTCTTTTCGTTCTACTTCCTTTAGCTACCGAACCCAAGTCTGATTAGTATCTAATGCACATTGATAGCATTTTGAAGACCCCTCTATCAAAATTTATGCCAGAGCATTTTCTACCAACGTACCTTCTTCAATTTCATGTTCCTTACCTCTTATAGCTCCCAATTATATCTCGGCCCATGTCACCCTCGATATGTTTAATTTTTCTCTCCTATTTTGACAATTATATAATCCTAAATTTTTATATTTGCTTAATTGAAAACTTGATTAACCCAAAGGGTTGTTCTATTTTTGATGGAAAAAAATGATTTTTTCCAACTCGGTATATATTTCTATTTTATTTGACATCTCCAAATTTTTATTTTTGAATAGGTACATAGGAAGAAATTTTTATAGTCGCAAGATTTTTATGATTTTGTAGTTATTAGAAAGCTGATAATTTTAGTTTTCATATTGATTTTTTTGGGTGGTTTGTTTTGGGCTATTTTCTTTTATTAATTGTTGGTGGTTATGATTTTCCATTACGACATTTTTAGCTATATTTAAGGCTTGATTCTTGAAAAAAAATTATTGTTGATGATATTGTGGCTGTATGAAATAATCTTTTCGGCTCTATCTAATATTTTTATGCTTATAATCCAAAGCAGATTTGAATTCTCATTATCGTTGTATGGAATCATTATTTCAATTATATACAATATCTTTCTGTTCATAATCCATAATTATTAATAATGGACTGTAATTTACTTTATATTTGTACAAAATTTTCATTATTTAGGGACTACAAATTTGAAATTTTTGGAGAGCATGTTTTCTATGAAGAGTATTTTGTAAAGGCACTTTTAGTTATCACCGTATTTTTTTTGGAAAGCAAGGGTAATCCTTTACAACATGTCTTAAGAATAACTAACATCTAATTATGGTTAGGGCACAAATCAGCAAGCTACACTTTTGATCATGAAGGAAAGCTTTATATGAAGATTGTGTTTTTAGTGGCTCTTTCGAACATCACCTCTATGATGGTTTATAACTCCATTTTTATTTTTTAACGTCCTCCGGCTCTCTCATAAATCTATGTATCCATCTACCGTTTAACTATATAGACAAACTATGTAAAATATTCATGAACGAAAAATATGTGTGATGCAAAAATATGTTATTTTCAAAAATTACACCATGTTTACAAACTCTGAAACATGTAAAGTCGATATGACTACAATTTTCCTCTTTCGCTGAAGAATCACTAAACAAAATAGATATTACCTTGAGCCTAATCCAGTTTATTAAAGTAGAAAGGTATGTTGTGTCAACAACCATAACACTGCATGGATGCTTGATGAATAACATTTTGAAGTTGAAAGGCTGTAATAACCGAGTTCCGTAGTTACCATCCACCTAGCAATTAATAAAATGGACAAAACATGTGTCTATGTTACTGTTAAATGTGAACGTTACTTTGTTGCATATCTTTATTGAATAGGAAAAACAAGAAGTGGGAATGATCTTCTATTCAGAAAAATCTTCCACTTTGTTTGCTTCAGGGGCTGCCTACGTCAAATTAAGGAGGTTGTTTTACTACTTGGACTGTCATGCGCTCTGGCCTATACCAAATGCATTTTTTTCTTTCTCATGATGTTAAATATTATTACAATAAATGCAGTACATATGTTATTTTACAACAACAAGAATTTCTTTTTATTTATGCATTGCTGCTATTGTGGTTCTAATGTCTGATCGTGTAGTACAGTTGGTTAAGTTGAAGTATTGTTATTTATAATGCATCTTTAATTCTTATCATGTTTACAAAAGATATGAGATATTTTTAGCAGGTCTTTGAATCAATAGGCATTTAGTCTAAGGTTGTTTTTTACATGAAAAACTACCCAGGGTTTGTATTATTAACTGTTCATTTAATTACTAAACAATTAGATTATTACTGTCTAATGATTACTTCCCTACGTCGAGCTTCCAATGTTAGGGTATTCTTCAATTGTATATCCAGGAGCAGTGGTTCAACATATTAAATTATATTCTATTATTACTTCATCTTATGTTCTCTATAGTTTGAAATGCAAATTGTATGTCCATGATGTATTTGGGTTTTACTATAAAATTACGAGATCCGGCTTTATTCTAGACATTGTAATCTATAAATGTAACCACGTAGCCTAACTTAAATCTATGAACATGATTCCCGACTTGATTTTAGTTTTCCCTATGCATAACTCTATCGTACATACACGATTGACAGTACGGTAATGATTAAGGAAAAAGAAGTTATACAAATCCGAACCATTACTCTCTTACCCATTGTATATGTGGCTTTTTAGGAATATAAGAAATAAGACATTGTGCGCTAGCAAATTATGAATAATAACATACCCTTATTTTGCAAGTTTCATTCTATATACAAATGCAATGTTATTCATTAAGACTCAAAGTTGGCTGCTACTAAATATTTGATGAATGAGTTACTTAAAGTGCTTTTCAACTATTACTGACTTTATATCTTTATACAACTACTTCCACCAACCCGTGTGCGAAGCAAGGGTTCGCACTAGTAATCATGAAGCGCTTTAGTATACCATGGACATTATGTCTCTTCATCTGTGCTATATCATTTAGATGCGTACAACTCAGTCAATAGTCAAAACTTACCAGGGAATTATTAAATAAAAGCTAATAAATACCGTATGTAGTGTTTTGAGTTGTTCCATGCTTGTCCCATATACGGTGTATGTTGTTTAGCTTTAAGAACTTCGTGAAAATGTTGAGTGTTTTCTTTATCTCCGATTGCTTCTTTCATGCAACTGTACTTATATATGTCTTGCCACCTTTTATTCATCAGAATGAGTTTTTAAGAGTTCATGAGTTAGATAGTGTTCCATTCTACAAATGGTTTGGTTTGATGGATCTTGCATCAAATTCGATTGAGTAGTTTTCAGTTCCCTCCCAATATCTTCTGATTTTGATTTCCCCTCCCAAAAGTAAATCCAGACCAAGCTTTTAGGGTCAAGTTAAGGCCCCGTTTGGTTTGCTGTTTTTAGTTTTGTGTTTTCGTCTAAGCAAAAATGCGCATTTTTTATACATTGTTGGAAAACACGCAATTTTGAAAAATGAAATTAACATAGAAAATAGAAAACATGTTTATTTGATTTTTCGTGTTTTGAGGAATAACAAAAGGACGGAAAACAATTCATCCCCTCCATTTTCCATCGATCGTCGTAATGGCTAAGAATTGTAAAAGGATTTCCCTCGTTTTCTTGTATTTTGTATTGTATGTTGAAAACACAAAACGCAAAACTCAAAACGAAACCAAACAAGCCCTAAGTTTTTGAGTTTGTATTAGAAAACATTTTAGGTTGCCATGTGTTGATATGATCCAAAGCTTGCTGCAGTATAACCTAAAATTCAGAATGCTCGTGCCAAAAGTTAAAAAGTTGAAGATGAGGACATGTCTTCATAGTTTCCATGCCCCACTTGAGGAGTAGTGGGCAGTGATCGGAAATGGATGGGTTAGGAATAAGGTTAGTTAGGGTTGGCGATGACAAAGCTTGGAAGTTGTGGAAGCTATGGTCTAGCTTGTAAAAAGTCAAATCACCCTGATGTGCTTTACTGTTCCATGTGTAGGCACTAGGCAGAGCCAAAGAAGCAGACAGGTAAAGGCTTAATGCAGAATTGGATAGTTAGAGAGGAGAGACTTGACTTTGAGATGGTGGAAAGCCACCCAGTTTATGAGAAGACATGTGCATACGGTTGACGTCTATAATACAAAGCCATGGCATGTTAATAGGCTGGAGGGAAGGAAGGTTGTGAATAAATTAAAGTCTTTTCAATGGTTGTTAAAAGCATAAACAAAGGTGATACGGGATATAGTTGCATTGTTCCGGTGCTTGCCCGGTAGTGCATAAATTATTGAGTACTAGTACAACCGTGTAAAACTTTGTATTTTTCATTTATTTGGATTATTACAATAAAAACGAAAATATCAAAGAGAATATACACTATAAAACAATTAACAACTAAGTGCTGGAAATAATATAAGTATCCATAAACATACTCAAACATATACAAATATGCACATGTGCACAACATGATGAATCATGATAAAATACAATATTAGCACACCCACATGGTTGAAAATCTATGCATAGCCAGTCACATTTTCGTAGCTTGGAACTACTATTTGCATAAGTTGTTTCAAACTCAGAAACGTAAATACTACATACTGTTGTGATTAATCTATATTAGATCTGAATACATATAACCCATATTGATTCAATTGAGAAACAAGTATATGAAATTAACAACGGAAGGTGTACCCGAATCCATCGATTCTTGATTGATGTGAAGATTAATTTGGATTAGATCTTCCAAATTGACACAAGCTTAGATCTGTAAATTCTCTTTAGAAGAGGGTAGAGAGAATATGATAAGACTTATATAATTTGGGGACCATAACCTCATATATAGTGTGTGACATTTTTCAGTTTGACCCTTCAACAAACTAAAATTGTCACTCCGGTATCCACACGTTATAATTTTACATGTACCCCTTAAGTCTTAATATGTTTATTCCAAAAAAAGATCACGTAATCAGACTTAATTACAAGATAGCCCATACATTCAAACATTAAAATATCTGGCCCCATTATGTTGACTTATTCCAACAATCTCCCTCTGAGCCAAAATTGTAGCATTGTCCACGACTAGGGATTGGAGTCTTTGCTACCGAAGTTGTCTGCTTCCCTTTCTTGTTAGGATTAGGGCTTTTGAACTTAATATGCCTCTTCTTGTTGATGTTGAAGTTTTGTTTGGCATCCACAACTTCAACATCACTTTCTTTATCGGCCTCTTCTAATCGAAGAGTGATATCTACAAACTGGTCGAAAGGCACTTCCAATTTCAGAGGTAAAACCTTTTTGAAGTTCTTACTCAAAGCACAGATAAACCTTTGATTCTTTACATGTAACAACCCAGTATTTTGCATCAATTGATTATCGTCATTAGATGATTATAATTGCTATCCAAATTTAAAATCAATTTGAAATTATTTCATAAAGATGGTTGAGAAATTGATTTGGGCCTTAAATAAATATTTCCTTTATTTTTTTGTGGCCAGCCCTTTTAAAACGTTGGCCCGATCCTTTATCTCTTCGATCCCCTATTCGATATTATCTCCGGCCCGATCCCTTTTGTTATTTGGACTAGCCCGTTCACTTTGAGAAAATAAAAATGGCGACTCAATGATTTAGGGTTTTCGGCGATTCTTCGATTTCTTGTATCTCTGGCGATTTAACTCCTCGATTCTCTGTTGATCTTGAGGCTGGGATCGATGTGTAGTTGCTCGATGCTTCTTTGCCTTGAATCTTGATTTAGGGTTTTACCCTGTTCGTTCCACTGGCAAATTGAACTTCGTCTTGCTGGCGAATTGAAGCTTCTGCTTCGTCGATTCTCTGTAGCTCTGGAATTTGGGTTTTTTGCTCTGTTGTCTCTGGCGATCCAAGGTGAGTGAACGACTCTCACTCACATCTAATTTAGCCTCAAGAGTAGAGTTTAATTTCTGTGGTTTTTTCATTCGTATAAAATTTGATGAATCTTTTTGATGATTTTTGTGATTTCGGCCGTTGCTTTGATTTTGGTTCGTACCAATATATGTGAATTTGTCAATTTTGTTTGATCGGCCGATTGATTCCATTTTGATGATGATGATTTCTGGGTTTATATACAAGTCAGATTTATTGTTATGACTTCGACACTCCCATTTGTTCATCTCGATTGCTTGTACTCGGATGCATTATTGTCACGGCTGTTTGTGTTTTCCTGGATGCTGTGATGACTTTATTTTTCTTGACATTACCACTGCTGTTCACTGGAGTTGCATTTAGCTATTCACTTGTTTGAGTCTTTGGATCTTCTTTATTGTATATGTTGTACATACGAACTTGTAGTTGATTCATTTAGTTGCACTGGCTTGTCTCAGTTTGTATCTTGGTTATGTGCATATTGTTGAGGCTTGTGGTATCATTTGCTGTCATTTTGTTTTGGTCTTGTACACATTGAGCTCTGTTTGTATTTTGACATCACAGATCCTTATATCAGTGCTCGGCCTAAAATGTCCATGTAGTT
Source organism: Allium fistulosum (assembly GCA_030737815.1). Classification (NCBI taxonomy): domain Eukaryota; kingdom Viridiplantae; phylum Streptophyta; class Magnoliopsida; order Asparagales; family Amaryllidaceae; genus Allium; species Allium fistulosum. The sequence goes on along the minus strand of CM060904.1, from coordinate 167,076,580 downwards.
TAGGTCTGCATTCCTTTGTTCTTCATTGCTGGTGTGTAAGCATATATTGTACTGTGTAGTGAGGTACTTGTAGTTTTGGCCTTGAATCTCTTTTCTTGTATAACTTGAGCTTGGTTTGAATTTGTAGTTCGGTCGACACTCGAATTTTGTTTGTTCATTAACATGTACACCACGTCGACAACATTTGGCGTCTGGTCATTCATGTAACTAGTCTGCACTTATATACTTCAGGGTGGGATTGCCACTGCCTATTTCAAATTGCATTTTGTTGTTCACTGCAACTTTGGTTTTGCATATTTAATATGCAGTCTTTGTAGTTCTCTGTATTCACTTGCTTCCTGTCGCATTGTTGTTTCATATCTGTAGTTGAGTCTGACTTTTGTGGTCTGCATTCACGCTGGCTTCTTTAACTTAGGTTAGGCCTGATTGAATCACTGTCTTGAAGTCTTTGTGGTCTTTACTTTTGTTCACTGTCTTCTGAACTGTTGCTACTGTCTTCTTTGTAGTTGCAGTCTGCCCTTGTCTTTGCACCTGTTTGCCACTGCAGTTTCATCGTGGTGGTTGCTTTGTATTCGCTTTGTATATTTTGACCAGACCTTGCTATCCAGTTGAGTTTGACACATGAGTTCTCGTTGATTGACTGTTTAGTTTCCTGGTTAATCGTTTGTTTCAACTGCAGTTTTATTGTGCAGTTGTTTCTGCTTTCTTTTTTTTTGCAGTTTCTGTGATGGCGAGGCAGTACACGCGTGCGTGTACTGCAGCCACACAGAATTGACAGATTTTAATTGGTATTTCTTTTGTTCTTGATTCATTGATCTGTTGCATATTTCGTATGCCGTATTGGCGAGGCAGTACCCGTTAGTGTGTACTGCAGCCAATCAGAATTGGTAATTTTGTTGTTTTCTAAATTATCTTCATCGATGATCTTTTTACTTATCTTTGTTGAAATTTCGAATCTACTGATTTGTTGTTTAACACTGATATGTGTTATATTTATCGATATCCAATTCTCTTATTGAAGAGTTGGATATACGAGATTTCTGTGACTGTCGTCTATTTGATGTTTGATTATTATTGCTTCTGTGCATTAATAACTGAGTTTGAATTAGACTGACCCGTGTATTATTTTCTTTTGAATTTAATACTCGGGTCAGACCGAGTATTTACAGGTTGTAGATTTTTAGCTTTGGGATGCTGCTAGTGCTATGAAGACTTTTCATATCATTTGAAGCGTTTTGCGTTTTTTTTGTAGTAGTCAGTGTACTGATTAGGATGATGTGTATTCATGTACATTAGTTGATAATGTATTTGTATATATAACTTCCAGAGTCGACAGTTGTAGTTGTATCATATGTATCGTGTCAAATGTATTGTAACTGACATCAATTATTATATATATGAGACTTTTTTGTTCTATCCGTGTTCCGCATTTATTTTATTTGTGTTATTTTTATATTTATTGTCCTAAACTATTATAGCCACTGTGTAGTAGTTTTGAGTTTGTATCGGTATGTCGGATTTCCTCCTGAAATAAAAATGCATGTTATTCTATCTGACATATCGGTGCTCCCACAAAGCAATTACATAGATAGTCGCTCCTCAACAGCCTTATTCTCCGTGCTAGTTGACAGCACTACACCGTAGTGTTCTTGGCTAGTGCGGGTATAGAGGTGGGGCGTCACAGCTTGGTATCGGAGCCTGGGGTTTAGGACAATTATAACACATAACTTAGATGGAGCATGTGTTACAACTATTTGTCAATGTTTTATCTCTCATCTTTACATGTGATTATTTTTGACCGTTAGGTATGAATTCCTAACGCTTATTCATGTGCATTTGATTTTGATTTCGTGAAAGTATTTTGGGTTCCGCCTCCGTTTGCTTTGCGAACTCAAGTTGGATTTTTGATGATGAGGATTTTGTTCTTGTGTTTTCGGGTTTGAATTGATTTAGCCGATGTTGATTTTGTTTGAATTTGGCCAATTAAAGCTATTTTGACTTTTGGACTTTGTTCCACTTTTATGCTATGCTATGAGTGTCATTGTGTACCTGTTACACTGTGATGAAAAATAGCTTGACCAGTTGCAAATTGAGTGATTTTGATTTTTCATTCATATCTAGTTTGAATCTCAGCGATTTTGAACTTGATATTTGGTGTTTTCCTCAGCTTGAATTCCATTCGACTTCGGTCACTTGGTTTTTGAGAAATTGCTAATTTCTTGATTTTTAAGACTCTGATTTTGTTTGCCGTTGGATTCTTTGAGGATGACGTCGATTCATTTTGTATTCGACAGTGTCCATTAATTGTTGACTTCGACATTGACTTGATTCTTAATTTTTGTTGAAGCCATTTATGCATTTATGCTCGTTTTGCTTTGTTTTTCCAAGCGTTAATCGATTCTTCTTTTCCAATTGGTTGTTATCACTTTTGTCAACTTTGATAACTTCTATTTCTGGGATTTTTGGGTATTTCTACTTTGATGAATTTGGAACTGGACTCTTTGGATTTTTATTTGCGTCTTCGAATGTGAATTTTTGTGAATTGATTTGGTTTCCAAACTTAATCGATTCTTGATTATTTCCCCGATTTGTTGCTATCATTTATTAGCAACTTTGATGACATTTTCTTCGGGATTTTTGTGAACCTACTTTTTGATGGATTCGGTATCGATTTCCTTGGATTCTATTCACATCTTTGTATGTGAATTCTTGTGATTGATTGTTTCTACAATCATTCTTGTGATTTGTCACTTTAAAAATATAAAGGTTTTCTATACTAGTAGTAAATATTAAAACCCTTTTTCTCCAAACGATTTCAAAACTATTTTACTACAAAGCTCTTTTTCTTAAACCGATTTCCAATCTACTAGTATATACAAGCCTTTACTTCACTCGAATGAGAAATCGACTTAAACGACTTAGTAAAACGAGTGGTATGAAACGCTTGTGTTTACTTCGTCGGTTAGCTCTTGGACTTGTTCGATTGAACCCTTTTTGTGACAATTTTCTAGTGAAGATCTACAGTTTGTTCGTAAATATTTAAGTTAAGCAAGTGGTTATGGGACATGAAGCTAAACTCATATATTTACTAGCTTGGTGTGATTGACACTTCCTGATGATCATGACGATCATTTTTGTGATTTAGACTAGCGATTGTGCGATGTCTCTTTGTCTGCGAGGGAGACTATACCCCGTTTATGTGATGTTTCGCCATCACATATATAGGGTAGCACCCTACGGTCTTCGGGCCATTCCAGTGTGAAAATTTAATGGATACCTTCCATGAGATAGCTTCTCGTCATGTGTTATACGCGTAGGTGAGTTTTCATGCTCCCATTCATGTGTTAGGCCTCCCCCCTATTTATGTGTTTTCTGGATTTCTTGTGTGATTTTTGGAATTTGTGCTTCACCAATTTTCATGATTTTCATTGATATGATATCAGTTTTTGTGCATTGGTGAATTCATGTGTTATTGACTTGTTATGAATACAAGTTTAGGGTATGATATCCCTTTCTATCTTTGAGAAGACTCTTGTGACATTTTTGATGAATGAAAATTCGTTAGTATTATATTTTGATGCCAGTTATTTTGATGAGATTTTGACATGTTAACTTCAGTAACCGTCAATTTTGAAATGGATTTACAAGCGGTTCTCCCGCAATACTGATATTGCTAAATTAATCACGTGTTTTCAAAATTCGTTATTTTTAAAAGTTGTTTCAAAATATAAATTAAAATTGTTTTCAAAATTTTTACAGTTTGCATTTTCAAAAGAATGAGGAAGCGATTTAAACGTTTCAGCAAAATCGAGGACTATGACCCCTTTCTTTTACTGGTTCGCTTAATTCCGGACTTGTCCGTTTGAGAATGTGAAATGTTATTTTAAGAATACACAATTTTGCACTTTCAAGGAAACGATAAAGAGATTTAAACGATTTAGCAAAAGTACGGAGTATGGAACCATACTTTTACTACTTCGGTTAATTTCGGACTCGTTAATTGAATATTAATGACTTCTGATTATCGTTTTTGATAATCAGATGTTTGTGTTTCTGATTATCGTTTTTGATAATCAGATATTTGTGAGATTTAACTATCTTTTGTGATAATTAAATATTTGTGTTTCTGATTATCGTTTTTGATAATAAGATATTTGTGAGATTTAATTATCTTTTGTGATAATTAAATATTTGTGTTTCTGATTATCGTTTTTGATAATCAGATGTTTGTGAAATTTGATTATCATTTGTGATAATTAAATATTTTTTCGATTTAATTATCGTTTGGGATAATTAAATATTTTTCGATTTGATTAATCGAATATTTGTGATTTCTGATTTTCGTTTTTGATAATCGGATATTTGTGTTTCTGATTATCATTTTTGATAATCAGATGTTTGTGAAATTTGATTATCATTTGTGATAATTAAATATTTTTTGATTTAATTATCGTTTGAGATAATTAAATTTTTTTTGATTTGATTAATCGAATATTTGTGATTTTTGATTTTCGTTTTTGATAATCAGATATTTGTGTTTCTGATTATCGTTTTTGATAATCAGATGTTTGTGAAATTTGATTATCATTTGTGATAATTAAATATTTTTTGATTTAATTATCGTTTGAGATAATTAAATACTTTTCGATTCGATTAACCGAATATTTGTGATTTCTGATTTTCGTTTTTGATAATCGGATATTTGTGTTTCTGATTATCGTTTTTGATAATCAGCATATATTTGTGAAATTTGATTATCATTTGTGATAATTAAATATTTTTCGATTTAATTATCGTTTGAGATAATTAAATATTTTTCGATTTGATTAATCGAATATTTGTGATTTCTAATTATCGTTTTTGATAATCGGATATTTGTGATTTCTGATTATCATTTTTTGATAATCGTGTTGTTTCTGGTTATCGTTTGTGATAATTAGATATATTGTCGTTTTGATAATTAAATATTTGTTGATTTGATTACCGTTTGAGATAATTAAATATTTGCGATTTTGAGATTTGAGCTTCGTCTTTTTCTTTGGCGATTCAGGTGAGTAATTTGGTTTACTCACATTCAATTCGTGCTCAGTATGTGATTTCTGCTCTGATTCCTTTTCTTTTAATTGCTGGAACTCGATTGTTCTTGCTTTTGTTAGTCGATGATGATGTTTGGGGTTGTTTGTATAGTCGTCTGATTTTGATTCCTTGATCCCCACGATGTTGATTCTTTTGATTCGAAGCAGTCGAACCTTTTGATTTTATATCTGATACTTCCATGATTCCAATACTTCCCCGTTGACCTTTGCTTTGCTTATGCATTCGACATTGCCATGCTCTTATGGTTGTTACCTTTTAGCCATTTATTCCTTATGATTGCGAGGACGCAATTTCTTTAAGGAGGGAAGTCTGTAACAACCCAGTATTTTGCATCAATTGATTATCGTCATTAGATGATTATAATTGCTATCGAAATTTAAAATCAATTTGAAATTATTTTATAAAGATGGTTGAGAAATTGATTTGGGCCTTAAATAAATATTTCCTTTATTTTTTTGTGGCCAGCCCTTTTAAAACGTTGGCCCGATCCTTTATCTCTTCGATCCCCTATTCGATATTATCTCCGGCCCGATCCCTTTTGTTATTTGGACTAGCCCGTTCACTTTGAGAAAATAAAAATGGCGACTCAATGATTTAGGGTTTTCGGCGATTCTTCGATTTCTTGTATCTCTGGCGATTTAACTCCTCAATTCTCTGTTGATCTTGAGGCTGGGATCAACGCGTAGTTGCTCGATGCTTCTTTGCCTTGAATCTTGATTTAGGGTTTTACCCTGTTCGTTCCACTGGCAAATTGAACTTCGTCTTGCTGGCGAATTGAAGCTTCTGCTTCGTCGATTCTCTGTAGCTCTGGAATTTGGGTTTTTTGCTCTGTTGTCTCTGGCGATCCAAGGTGAGTGAACGACTCTCACTCACATCTAATTTAGCCTCAAGAGTAGAGTTTAATTTCTGTGGGTTTTTCATTCGTATAAAATTTGATGAATCTTTTTGATGATTTTTGTGATTTCGGCCGTTGCTTTGATTTTGGTTCGTACCAATATATGTGAATTTGTCAATTTTGTTTGATCGGCCGATTGATTCCATTTTGATGATGATGATTTCTGGGTTTATATACAAGTGAGATTTATTGTTATGACTTCGACACTCCCATTTGTTCATCTCGATTGCTTGTACTCGGATGCATTATTGTCACGGCTGTTTGTGTTTTCCTGGATGCTGTGATGACTTTCATTTTCTTGACATTACCACTGCTGTTCACTGGAGTTGCATTTAGCTATTCACTTGTTTGAGTCTTTGGATCTTCTTCATTGTATTTGTTGTACATACGAACTTGTAGTTGATTCATTTAGTTGCACTGGCTTGTCTCAGTTTGTATCTTGGTTATGTGCATATTGTTGAGGCTTGTGGTATCATTTGCTGTCATTTTGTTTTGGTCTTGTACACATTGAGCTCTGTTTGTAATTTGACATCACAGATCCTTATATCAGTGCTCGGCCTAAAATGTCCATGTAGTTTAGGTCTGCATTCCTTTGTTCTTCATTGCTGGTGTGTAAGCATATATTGTACTGTGTAGTGAGGTACTTGTAGTTTTGGCCTTTTCTTGTATAACTTGAGCTTGGTTTGAATTTGTAGTTCGGTCGACACTCGAATTTTGTTTGTTCATTAACATGTACACCACGTCGACGACATTTGGCGTCTGGTCATTCATGTAACTAGTCTGCACTTATATACGTCAGGCTGGGATTGCCACTGCCTATTTCAAATTGCATTTTGTTGTTCACTACAACTTTGGTTTTGCATATTTAATATGCAGTCTTTGTAGTTCTCTGTATTCACTTGCTTCCTGTCGCATTGTTGTTTCATATCTGTAGTTGAGTCTGACTTTTGTGGTCTGCATTCACACTGGCTTCTTTAACTTAGGTCAGGCCTGATTGAATCACTGTCTTGAAGTCTTTGTGGTCTTTACTTTTGTTCACTGTCATCTGAACTGTTGCTACTGTCTTCTTTGTAGTTGCAGTCTGCCCTTGTATTTGCACCTGTTTGCCACTGCAGTTTCATCGTGGTGGTTGCTTTGTATATTTTGACCAGATCTTGCTATCAAGTTGAGTTTGACACATGAGTTGTCATTGATTGACTGTTTAGTTTCCTGGTTAATCGTTTGTTTCAACTGCAGTTTTATTGTGCAGTTGTTTCTGCTTTTTTTTTGCAGTTTCTGTGATGGCGAGGCAGTACACGCGTGCGTGTACTGCAGCCACACAGAATTGACAGATTTTAATTGGTATTTCTTTTGTTCTTGATTCATTGATCTGTTGCATATTTCGTATGCCGTATTGGCGAGGCAGTACCCGTTAGTGTGTACTGCAGCCAATCAGAATTGGTAATTTTGTTGTTTTCTAAATTATCTTCATCGATGATCTTTTTACTTATCTTTGTTGAAATTTCGAATCTACTGATTTGTTGTTTAACACTGATATGTGTTATATTTATCGATATCCAATTCTCTTATTGAAGAGTTGGATATACGAGATTTCTGTAACTGTCGTCTATTTGATGTTTGATTATTATTGCTTCTGTGCATTAATAACTGAGTTTGAATTAGACTGACCCGTGTATTATTTTCTTTTGAATTTAATACTCGGGTCAGACCGAGTATTTACAGGTTGTAGATTTTTAGCTTTGGGATGCTGCTAGTGCTATGAAGACTTTTCATATCATTTGAAGCGTTTTGCGTTTTTTTTGTAGTAGTCAGTGTACTGATTAGGATGATGTGTATTCATGTACATTAGTTGATAATGTATTTGTATATATAACTTCCAGAGTCGACAGTTGTAGTTGTATCATATGTATCGTGTCAAATGTATTGTAACTGACATCAATTATTATATATATGAGACTTTTTTGTTCTATCTGTGTTCCGCATTTATTTTATTTGTGTTATTTTTATATTTATTGTCCTAAACTATTATAGCCACTGTGTAGTAGCTTTGAGTTTGTATCGGTATGTCGGATTTCCTCCTGAAATAAAAATGCATGTTATTCTATCTGACATATCGGTGCTCGCACAAAGCAATTACATTGATGGTCGCTCCTCAACAGCCTTATTCTCCATGCTAGTTGACAGCACTACACCGTAGTGTTCTTGGCTAGCGCGGGTATGGAGGTGCGGCGTCACATTACAAGATCCAAAAGTTGTTGGACATACATGAATACGCCATCCAGAGAAGGACTACTGGATTGACCAGCGCTAGCACTGCCTGGTCTAACCATTTCTCTTCTTTAAGAAAAAAAGAAGGAAAAAGGTTATTCATAGAATGAATATCAAACAAACTTGATTGATAAAACAAGGCATCATAAAAAGAAATAGGATAAATCCTATGGCACGATTCCTAAGAAAGACTTAGGACAATGATCCTTGCTAGATTATTCTACATTGTTCTGAAGTCTGACTCTGATACCAAGCTGTGACGCCCCACCTCTATACTCACACTAGCCAAGGAAACTACGGGGTAATGCCGTCGACTAGCACGAAGAATAAGGCTGTTGAGGAGCGACCATTTGTGTAATTGCTTTGTGCGAGTACCGATATGTCAGATAATATGACTTGCATTTCGTTTCAAGAGGAAATACGACATATCAAATACAATCACAAAGCTACTACACAGTGGCTATTCGGGCTTCGGAAACAAATATAGGAATAAGCATAACACAAATCAGTCACAGATATTCATATCACAAAGGCGGAAACAGATATGAATATAACACATAGAAGTGTACATCAAAATAGTGGTCATACAAGATCCAGTACATCACAAAAGAATAGGTACAAGTGCTAGATAAAAGAATAATTATACATCAAGGAGTCTATCTCGAATGTATAATAACAAAAACTACTAAGCTAAAGTAGTTAGCCAAAAGTCAGGTGACGGACCCTGATAAGAAGTCAAACGGGAGCACCTGAAATACCTCAGCCTGACCCGAGTATTATTTAAGAAGAAAATAATAAACGGATCAGTCTAGCTATAAATATCATATAAAATGAGATAGGGTAAGAGATATGACAAAAACGTATGATAACAAAGATGCCATACTGTAACAAGTATACATAAGGTAACAACAAAAATCATACAATATCTCAAATATTCTCAAACACTAAAAAGAATGTCATATTCTTTAAATTATTCACCAAAACAAAAATATTGAAAAAACATATCAATGCCAATCGCAAAAATCGGTGAAACACAAATTCTTGAAATCATCAACTAGAAATCCAGAAATCACCAAAAAGGGGAAGGCCTATCACAAACGGGAGCATGAAAACTCACCAACACGTGTGTCACAAACGGAATGCTATTCCATGGTCGTTAACCATCAAGTTTGAGCTGAAACTCCACAAACGGCCCGAAGAGCATGGGTCGCTACCCCACCAATTTGAGTCGAAGCTCCACAAACGGCCCGAAGAGCATGGGTCACTACCCCACCAAATTGAATCGAAGTTCCACAAACGGGGTTTTAGTCCCCCACAAAAACAAAGAGACATCGCACATCGCTAGTCTAAATCACGAAATGATCATCAACGATCGACAAGTGTAAATTACACTAAGCTAGTAAATAAATGAGTTAGGCTTCATGCCCCATAACCACTAGCTTTACTTAAATATTTACGAACAGATTGTAGACTTCCACTCGAAAATAAGTGTAAATTACACTAAGCTAGTAAATAAATGAGTTAGGATTCATGTCCCATAACCACTAGCTTAACTTAAATATTTACGAACAGATTGTAGATTTCCACTCGAAAATTATCACAAGAGTTCAATCGAACAAGTCCAAGAAATTAACCGACGAAGTAAACGCAAGCATTTCATACCACTTGTTTTGCTAAGCCATTTAATTAGATTTCTCATACGAATGAGGTAAAGGTATGTATATACTAATAGATTAGAAGACGGTTTTTTTAAACGCAAGCTTTGTATTAAAAATAACGTTGAAATCGTTTTGATTAAAGAGTTTGAGTATTTACTACTAGTATAGAAACCTTTGTATTTTAAAGTGACAAATCACAGAAAACGATTGTAGAAACAATCGATCAACCAAAAATTCACATACGACAATGTGAATCAAATCCATAAAAATTGATATCAAATCCATCAAGTGGATATTCCCAAAAATCCAAAGAAAGAAGTCAACAAAGTCGACAATAAGTGATAACAACTAACCGAATCGACAAGAATCAATTAAAAATCGGAAACCCACACAAAACTGCCTCAAATAGGCAAAATGCACATTTCCCAGATTCAGTCGACTGGACAGTATGGTCAGTCGACTGATACATGCCTAGAAACTCTCAGTTTCTAGGTTCAGTCGACTGACTATACAGTTCAGTCGACTGATACAGGTACAGGAACTTTCTGTTCCCAGTTTCAATCGACTGAACTGTATAGTCAGTCGACTGATCTGGTACCCAGAAACATTCTGTTTCCAGGTTCAGTAGACTAACTATACATTCTGTTTTGTAATTTGCAGTAAAATCAGTCTAGCCCCACGAAGGGCAAAAATCCTAACCGGAAGCGATCGGACGAGCAACGGAGACTAGGGGTTTATGCCAAGCGACAACCTAGCCTTGTAGGCTCTTCGATACACCCCAAAAACGTGTTTAAACATCAAAGATAGGATTTTTAAAGATTTTTGACTTCAAAACACCAAAAATTGGAATATTCATCAAACCAATTCAATTCAAAGGCAAATGAACATGCAGAACTATTAGGAATTCATACCTAACAACAATGAAAGTTATAGACGTAGATGTGAGTTAAAAAAACTCACCTTTAAAGCTCAAAGACACGAATGAGAAGCTTTAAAATAAAGGAAAGGCCAATTCCTCTTCAACTTCAACTCAAGAAGCTCCAATCTAAGCTAATAAGCAAATATTTCCTAAGTTAGGGTTTAGGAATTTCTGAAATTAAAGAGAGATAGAGATGGAGAAGATGAAGAGGATGCTTACCTAAGCTTTACCTTGATTTTCGACTTGAATTTGAGTTTCCTAAACAAAACTAGGGTTTAGGAATTTCCATTTCCCTTTCTTTCCCTCATTTTTCCTAAAAGCTTGAGTGTTAGGAAATAGAATGAGTGAATGGATGAAGAGGAGTGGAGTTGGGTTACTTGTTAGGTTGGTGGGCTGAAACCCAAACCCAAAGCCCTAAATGAAAATATCAAAATTTTACTCAACTCCAAACATATCGATGTTTATACTCAAAAAGGTCGCAAACACCATTTTAGACTCAATGGAAGTAGTCTCGAGTCCTAATTCGACTTTTTGCAAAAAGTGACATTTCGGACTTAAATTCGACTATCGATGCTATAATTAAATAAAACATTTAAATATACAATCGTAAAATATGCGGGTTGTTACAGACTCCCCTCCTTAAAGAAATTGTGTCCTCGCAATACTTAAGAAAAAGAAATAAAAAGTAACAACCATACAAAGGCATAACAACACAAAAAGAAGAAATTTTGAAATGAGAAGTTCACCTAAGGAGCACGAGAGAGTAAGTCCGGATGTGTTCGCTCGATGAATTCTCTGGATTCCCAAGAGTAATTCTTAGGATTTGTGGACCATTGAACTTTCATAAGAGGAACATCTTTATTTCGAAGGCGTTTAACCTCCATTGCAATGATACAAATAGGATGTTGCTCATAAGTCAAATTAGGCGAAACTTCAATTTCTTCAATAACACCGGGCTCAAGAATAGAATCGGAATCTCGAAGGCATTTTCGTAATTGAGAGACGTGGAATACGTCATGAATAACAGAAAATCAAGCCGGTAATAAAAGGCGATAAGCCACGGAACCAATGCGTTCGGTGATGGGAAATGGGCCAATATATCGAGGTGCTAATTTTCCCGATCGACTGAAACGCACAACACCCTTTATAGGTGAAACACGAATAAACACAAAATCTCCCACAGAAAATTATAATTTCCTTCTTCGGTTATCGGCATAGGATTTTTGTCTACTTTGAGCTTCTTTCATCCTATGACGAATAAGGTCAATCTTTCCTATGGAATCACGAATAAAATCTGGACCTAAAACCAGCTTCTTACCGGCTTCAAGCCAACACGAAGGAGATCGGCATGGCCTTCCGTAGAGTGCCTCGAAAGGTGCCATACCAATACTAGATTGGAAGCTATTATTATAGGAAAACTCAACAAGGGAAATATGATCCTCCCAACTTCCACCAAAATCAAGAACACAAGCACGAAGGAGATCTTTAAGAGTTTGATTCACACGCTCTGTTTGTCCATCGGACTGAGGATGATAAGCGGTGCTAAAATTAAGCTTCGTTCCCAAAGCTTTTTAAAGACCCTTCCAAAATTCACTAGTAAACAATAGATCACGATCGCTAACAATAGAAGTAGGAACTCCATGCAATTTAACAATCTCTTTAACATAGAGTTTGGCCAAAAGAGGTACGGTCCGATTGGAACGAACAAGAATAAAATGGGTGGATTTTGTAAGTCTATCGACAATCACCCATAAACTGTCATGGCCCGAACGAGAGCGGGGAAGACCGTTAATAAAGTCCATGGAGACTTGATCCCACTTCCAAACGGGAATGTCCAAAGGTTGCAATAACCCACCAGGCCTTTGATGCTCGGCCTTTATAAGTTGGCAAGTCATGCAACGCTTAATAAAGTTAGCAATATCATATTTCATTCCATCCCAATAATAAAGTCGCTTCATATCCGCGTACATTTTACTACTACCGGGATGAATGGTAAATTTAGAACGATGAGAATCTTCTAAAATGTCTTTACGAAGATCACAAATATTTGGCACGATAAGTCTACCAAATTTTCGAATTCCTCCACGAGTATCAATATCAAAGTCTTTCAAACCTTCAATATCAATTTTATCCCTACAACTTTGGCTAAGAAGAACCAATTCGGGATCATGCTTTTGAGCTTCGAGGATGCAGTCCAAAAGAGATGGATGAGCCTCAAGGCTACACAAAACAAGAGATGAACATAAATTGGATTCACGATCTTGAATCTCACAAGTGGATAAAGTCTCGAGATTATTCCATTTAGATATCATCATTGAAACAACTGCTTATTGCTTATGACCAAGGGCATCGGCAACTCGATTACCCCTTTCCGAGAGTATAGAGAATATCAAGATCACAAGATGCAAGGAACTCGAGCCAACGTTGTTGACGCAAATTAAGTTCCTTTTTGAGAAAATAAATACTTCAAAGATTTATGATCGGTGTAAAGAACAAATTTCTCTCCCAAAAGATAATGACGCCAAATTCTAAGGGCGAAAACAATAGCCACAAGCACCAGATCATGAATGGCATATCTAGTCTCGACAAGCTTTAACTGTCAAGAAGCATATGTGATAACACATTCCCTTTTGCATGAGAACGACATTCAAACCAATACGACTAGTATCGGTATAAACAATCAATTCTTGGTTCCCTTCGGGAATCGCAAGAATAAAAGCATCGGAAAAGAGTTCTTTTAATTGATCCTCTTTCCCGAAAAGCTAAGACATTCAAAATTATAATTAACTTTATGTAATCATCTTTTTAGAAAAATTTACTTATTACAAGTCAATTTATTTTGTCTGACTGTCTCATCATAGCGTTTAGGAGATTCCTATCGATAACGTGATCAGCGCACCAACCAGAATTCTTAAAGCACTCAATGGGCAAAATAACACAAAATCATCTTCTATATGATAAACATGCCTCTTATAAAATTTACAAATATTTTTTTGCTCATTGTAAGAACAAAATCCAATCATACTTATAAATATCATATTAAAAAGATCTGCAAATTTTAAATTGTTGTTTTCATCCATAATCAATGAATACTAGGATAGACTCATCGAGATATTCGCAGAATACTCGATTCATAAGATGGATGAAATAAGCTGGAAGGTTCGTCCAACCGAATGACATAACAAACCACTCATAAGAATCATAACGAGTGTGGAATGTGGTAAGTGGAATGCTACCCTCCGCAACTCGTAGCTGATGAAAACCGGTGGCAAGGTCGAGCTGAAAAGACCTTAGCACCACTCAATAGATTGCTTAGGTGATAATCCTAAGACAAGCTCAAATATACCAGAAAATTCACGAACTACTTGAGTGAGGGAAATAACATCTTCCTCATCAAGTGGGTTCAAAGAATAAAATGACGCCACCAAATTTGGAAATCGAGATCATTAAGAAAAATTAAAAATCTGCTTAACAGATTGAGAATGTCGAAGATGGATAGTCCTCTCGGGACATAGGATGTGGGCTTTATAATGATTAAGCCAATCCTTTCCGAAAAATCAATTTCGAAGCCTAAGTAACGCATAACATGCAAATCGGCTCGAAAAGAATAATCACATAAAATAATCTCGACATTTTTCACAAAGCAAACTGAGTGTTGCGGATCCATCAATCGAATTTGCAATTCTCAATGAAGTCATCAAGCCCATAATATTAAAAAAAAAGTATCAACAAGTTCTTTTGATATAAAAGAGCAAGATGCACCCGAATCAAAAGAAATTCGAATAGGATAATCACGAAACAAAATAATATTATCTAGGATAGAATGAGAAATACCTTGACCAAAAGAAGGGTTACTAGAGGCTTGCACAACATTTAGCTTTCCCTCTCTCCTACTTTGAAGTTTGGGACATGAAGATAAAAGATGACCCAAACCTTTGCAATAGCGACAAGAAAAGGGTTTTGGACACTCATTCGCATAGTGGTCCATAGAACCACAATTGTAGCATTATCCACGACTAGGGATTGGAGTCTTTGTTACCGAAGTTGTCTGCTTCCCTTTCTTGTTGGGATTAGGGCTTTTGAACATAATATGCCTCTTCTTGTTGATGTTGAAGTTTTGTTTGGCATCCACAACTTCAACATCACTTTCTTTATCGGCCTCTTCTAGTCGAAGAGTGATATCTACAAATTGGTCGAAAGGCACTTCCAATTTTAGAGGTAAAACCTTTTTTGAGTTCTTACTCAAAGCACAGATAAACCTTTGATTCTTTACAAGATCCAAAAGTTGTTGGACATACATGAATACGGCATCCAAAGAAGGACTACTGGATTGACCAGCGCTAGGACTGCCTGGTCTAACCATTTCTCTTCTTTAAGAAAAAAGGAAAAAGGTTATTCATAGAATGAATATCAAACAAATTTGATTGATAAAACAAGGCATCATAAAAAGAAATAGGATAGAACGGTACAAAGACTCGAATTAAATCCTATGGCACGATTCCTATGAAAGACTTAGGATAATGATCCTTGCTAGATTATTCTACATTGTTCCGAAGTCTGGCTCTGATACCAAGCTATGATGCCCCACCTCTATACTCACACTAGCCAAGGACACTACGGGGTAATGCCATCGACTAGCATGAAGAATAAGGCTGTTGAGGAGCGAGCATCTGTGTAATTACTTTGTGCGAGTACCGATATGTCAGATAATATGACTTGCATTTCGTTTCAAGAGGAAATCCGACATATCATATACAAACTCAAAGCTACTACAAAGCGGCTACGTGGGCTTCGGAAACAAATATAGTAATAACATAACACAAATCAGTCACAGATATTCATATCACAAAGGTGGAAACAGATATGAATATAACACATAGAAGTGTACATCAAGGTATTGGTCATACAAGATCCACTACATCACAAAATAATAGGTACAAGTGTTAGACAAAAGAATAATTATACATCAAGGAGTCTCTATCTCGAATGTATAATAACAAAAACTACTAAGCTAAAGTAGTTTGCCAAAAGTCAGGTGACGGACCCTGATAAGAAGTCAAACGGAAGCACCTGAAATACCTCGGTCTGACCCGAGTATTATTTAAGAAGAAAATAATAAACGGATCTGTCTAGCTATAAATATCATATAAAATGAGATATGATAAGAGATATGACAAAAACGTATGATAACAAAAATGCCATACTGTGACAAGTATACATAAGGTAACAACAAAAATCATACAATATCTCAAATATTCTCAAACACTAAAAAGAATGTCATATTCTTTAAATTATTCACCAAAACATAAATATTGACAAAACATATCAATACCAATCGTAAAAATCGGTGAAACACAAATTCTAGAAATCATCAACTAGAAATCCAGAAATCACCAACAAGGGGAAGGCCTATCACAAACGGGAGCATGAAAACTCACCAACACGTGTGTCACGAACGGAACGCTATTCCATGGTCGCTAACCATCAAGTTTGAGCTGAAACTCCACAAACGGCCCGAAGACCATGGGTCGCTACCCCACCAATTTGAGTCGAAGCTCCACAAACGGCCCGAAGACCATGGGTCGCTACCCCACCAAATTGAACTGAAGTTCCACAAACGTGGTTTTTAGTCCCCTACACAAACAAAGAGACATCGCACATCACTAGTCTAAATCACAAAATTATCATTAATGATCGACAAGTGTAAATTACACTAAGCTAGTAAATAAATGAGTTAGGCTTCATGCCCCATAACCACTGGCTTAAATTAAATATTTACGAACAGATTGTAGACTTCCACTCGAAAATAAGTGTAAATTACACTAAGCTAGTAAATAAATGAGTTAGGCTTCATGTCCCATAACCACTAGCTTAACTTAAATATTTACGAACAGATTATAGATTTCCACTCGAAAATTATCACAAGAGTTCAATCGAACAAGTCCAAGAAATTAACCGACGAAGTAAACGCAAGCGTTTCATACCACTTGTTTTGCTAAGCCGTTTAATTAGATTTCTCATATGAATGAGGTAAAGGTTTGTATATACTAACAGATTAGAAGACGGTTTTTTTAAAAGCAAGCTTTGTATTAAAAATAACGTTGAAATTGTTTTGATTAAAGAGTTTGAGTATTTACTACTAGTATAGAAACCTTTGTATTTTAAAGTGACAAATCACAAAAAACGATTGTAGAAACAATCGATCAACCAAAAATTCACATACGACAATGTGAATCAAATCCATAAAAATCGATATCAAATCTATTCCCAAAAATCCAAAGAAAGAAGTCATCAAAGTCGATAATAAGTGATAACAACTAACCGGATCGACAAGAATCGATTAAAAATTGGAAACCCACACAAAACTGCCTCAAATAGGCAAAATGCACATTTCCCAGATTCAGTCGATTGGACTGTATGGTCAGTCGACTGATACATGCCTAGAAACTCTCGGTTTCTGGGTTCAGTCGACTAACTATACAGTTCAGTCGACTGATACAGGGATAGGAACTTTCTGTTCCCGGTTTCAGTCGACTGAACTGTATAGTCAATCGACTGATCTGGTACCCAGAAACATTCTGTTTCCAGGTTCAGTCGACTGACTATACAGTTTAGTCGACAGAACTATAATTTGCAGTAAAATCAGTCTAGCCCCACGAAGTGCAAAAATCCTAACCGGAAGCGATCGGACGAGCATCGGAGACTAGGGGTTTATGCCAAGCGACAACCCAGCCTTGTAGGCTCTTCGATACACCCCAAAAACGTGTTCAAACATCAAAGATAGGATTTTTAAAGATTATTGACTTCAAAACACCAAAAATTGGAGTATTCATCAAACCAATTCAATTCAAAGGCAAATGAACATGCACAAATGTTAGGAATTCATACCTAACAACAATGAAAGTTATAGACGTAGATGTGAGTTAAAAAAACTCACCTTTAAAACTCAAAGACACGAATGAGAAGCTTTAAAACAAAGGAAAGGCCAATTCCTCTTCAACTTCAACTCAAGAATCTCCAATCTAAGCTAATAAGCAAATATTTCCTAAGTTAGGGTTTAGGAATTTCTGAAATTGAAGAGAGATAGAGATGGAGAAGATGAAGAGGATGCTTACCTAAGCTTCACCTTGATTTTCGACTTGAATTTGAGTTTCCTAAACAAAACTAGGGTTTAGGAATTTCCATTTCCCTTTCTTTCCCCCATTTTTCTTAAAAGCTTGAGTGTTAGGAAATAGAATGAGTGAATGGATGAAGAGGAGTGGAGTTGGGTTATTTGTTAGGTTGGTGGGCTGAAACCCAAACCCAAAGCCCTAAATGAAAATATCAAAATTTTACTCAACTCCAAACATATCGATGTTTATACTCAAAAAGGTCGCAAACGCCATTTTGGACTCAATGAAAGTGGTCTCGAGTCCTAATTCGACTGTTTGGAAAAAGTGACATTTCGGACTTAAATCTGACTATTGATGCTATATTTAAATAAAACATTTAAATATACAGTCGTAAAATATACGGGTTGTTACATAGATGCCTTATAACATGCCACAAACTCTGCTTCCATAGTGGAAGAAGCTATGAGCGTTTGTTTAACGCTTTTCCATAATATAACCCCTCCACTTAATAGAAATGTGTATCCTAAAGTGGATTTTCTACTATACGGGCATCCAGAAAAATCAGAATCAGAATACCCAATGATCTACAACTGATCTGATCTTCTATATGTAAGCATATAGTCCTTTGTTCTCTAAAGATACCTCATAACCCTTTTTGTTGCTTTCTAATGATCCATTCCAGGGTTACTAAGATACCTGCCCAACACTCCTATAATGTACGCAATATGGACGCGTACACACTTGAGCATACATTAGACTCCCTATAGCAGATGCACAAGGGATTTTCTGCATTTCTTTAGCTTCAAGGATGTTATTAGGGCATTGTTTGAGACAAAATTTATCTCCTTTAGCGACAGGGGTATCACCCATATTACAATCATGCATGCCAAACCTTTGAAGCACCATTTCTATATAGTTCTTTGTGACAATCCATGAATACCCCATGAGCGATCATGATATATTTGGATTCCTAATACAAAAGAAGCATCCCCAAGGTCTTTCATTTCAAAATTATCTGTAAGAAATCTCTTGGTTTCGTGCAAAATATGTAAATTATTACAAGCAAGCAATATATCATCAACATATAAAATCAATAATATGAATTTGCTCCCACTAAACTTGTGATACGCACAGTTATCAATTATGTTTGCCTTGAAACCAAATGAGGTAACTACTTTATGAAACTTGTGGTACCATTAATGAGAAGTTTGTTTGAGCCCATAAATGGATTTCTTTAGTTTGCAAACCATATTTTCTGGATCTTCGAACACAAAGTTTTCTGGTTGCAGCATATAAACTGTTACCTCAATGTCTCTATTGAGAAACGCAGTTTTAACATCTATTTGATGTAACTCAAGGTCAAAATGTGCAACAAGCGCCAAAATTATTATAAAAGAGTCTTTTGATGAAACCGGAGAGAAAGTCTCTTTAAAATCGATGTGTAATATCCCGGAAATTTAGGGCAATCTGTTTAAATAATTAAATTGATTGATAATTTTTGATAATAAGATTTGAATTGATTTAATAATCTGATTAAATGAATATTTAACTAGTGAATTTATCCTTTAAAAATTTATAGGATGATTTCTATTTATAATGTATATACAATTGTATTTATTGTAAATAGATAAGCTTGGATTTAAAATTTAAAATAAATAAGATCTTGTTTTTAAATTATAATATATATTGATAAATTGGAAATTAGGATTTAATCAATATAAGCTTTTAAAAGCTATTTAAATTAATAACAATATAGTTTTAAAATACTCAAGGTAACTGTTAATTGATTTAAATTGATTTTAGCTTAAGTTTAAATTTAAATTAATTAGCAAAAAGATTGTTTTATTTTATTTTTGAATATAGCTTGTAAATATGATTTGAATATATATATATATATATATATAAATAGATAAGTAATAAGTGTTTAAGAAAATAAAGAAAAAGCTTTTATCTATATTTAAAATAAATATAAACTAACTAAAAAGACATGTGTAAATTCCTAAGGCTTGAAAATAACATGTGTACATTAATAAACCAATGTAAATGACAAATGTCAAAGCTTTAGATTTTTGTTTTTCTTTTATTTAATAAATCATTTTTACTTATATCAACACATGCTTTCATTCCATTTTTTTTTTCTTTTCAAATTCTTTTTCAAACTTAAGAAGATTTCAGCCTGAGACAAAATATTCTCAAGAACAAACCTGAAACCATTTCCTCTCAAAAACTAAATCCCTGTAATTCATTTCTTCAAAAATCTGTAACCATTCTTCATTTCTCTGAAACCCATTTTCAAATCAAAGTCAAGCCCGTTCTTCTTTCCAAAATCTGATCAAAGCCTGCATTCTTCAAAATCAAACAAAAACTGCAATTTCGTTTCTGGAAGCATTTTCAAACAAGTCTTTAGCCTGTAAACATTTTTTCAAAGCTGAAGCAAGTAATCAAAAGCCTGCAATCTTTTTCCAAATCTGGAATCTAAAGCAACATTTCAATAAAGCAAGATTTAGCAACATGCAAGTTTCCAGTTTTAAAGACAATGCAAGTTTTCCAGCAAGCATTCAAGTTTTAATAGCAAAGACATTCAGATCTTAAATTCAAAAGCTTTTCAAATTAAAACCTGGAAAGTTTCTCTGTTCACTTTTAAAAGGTGAGTAACTTTCATTTTTAAAACTTAAAGCATATGATATATGTTTGCATGTGATAATATTGGCTTGTATTGTAGTTTTTAATTTGAATTTATATGAATTAGGATAAATATATGTATGAGCCTGTCAGTTTACACATAAAAACCTATCCCCTGTTATTTATTAAGTGAGTAACATTCTTCTTATAAATTTAAGTATATAGGTATTTGTTTGCATATGGAAATCTGGAATAAAATGTGTATTGTATGGATGAATATGATTGAAATTTCTATGTATATAGTTGGATATATAGATGCATGCTTATGTTATACCTGTTCTTACCTGTTCTTACTTTTAGAAGTTAAAATCATGATCGAATTTAATTCCTCTTGATATAATCTCTGATAGGACTTAGAATTCAAACTATATTTGTTTGTTTAAATCATGGATTACAGTTTAAAATTTTATTAAGTTAAAATAAAATTTAAAACTACTCTGAAAACCATAAGAACAGTTCAAGCTTAACATATGTCAAAATCTAAACATCTTAATTCATCGATTCAGGCATATGATCTGAATCCTGGTGTGAAAACATGATTTTTAAGATTTGAATCATGATTTTTAGTAGTAGAATGAGAGAGCAGTTCGAGGTTGAACAGTTTTTGCCTTTTTGATGATTTCTGATCATCTAAGTGATCGGCGAGGTCGTGGTCATTAATAGAGGATGTGGAATGATCAGGGATCGTGGGAAAAATGTCGGAATGGTGATCGAGGTACTGTGGCGATGGGAATTGATTAAGAAAATCTGTAGACCTAGTTTTTGACTTGGTCGGAAAAGTTGTCTCCAGGGTGTCTCTGGTTGATCGAGTTCCATCAGACTGTGGAGAATTGAAGAAGGAACGTTGTTGAAGTCATGGCCAGAAGTTCAGACGTTCAGATGACCGGAGGAGTGAATTCGTGATGCTTTCCAGGTTGAAGTTCTGTTCCAAGGGATGATCAATTGGCTCGTTTTCGTTTTCCGGCGAGTACGTGACGTTGGGTGGTCGGAATTGTCTGAGAAGGTGATCGTCGACATGCGAGCATCACGGCGAGGTGTTGGAGGCGATCGAGTCGCCTGTGCATGTGCACAAGGTAGCAGCAATGGCTGGTTTTGAGATTTGGGAAGAAGATGACGTTCTCGAGTATGTTGATGTTTTGTCTCGGAGTCGTACTCGAGGAAATAGGGACTTGGCTCGGGGTTTCGAAGGGGAGATTCGTAGGTTTATAACTGCGTTTTAAAACTAAGTATAACAGTTTTTAGAAAATAAAATGGAAGGAAAAAAACTCGAAGGAGTACTCGGGTATTTTGATGTTTTTCTCGGGTATTTTGGATGTTGGGCTCGGGTCATTGACCTGGTACAGTTTTTTTTTAAATCTGTTGTTTTAAATTTTTAAAACTATTTTTAAAAATTTGAAAACAGAAATTTAAACAAGGTTTAAATTAAAATGTTAAAGTATGGATTCAAATTAAACTTGAATCCCAGTTGTAAAAATAAATAAGTTTTTATTTTAATATATAAACATCTTTAAATGTTCAAAGTATAGTTTAAAAGAATTTTTAAATTAAATAAATTGGTTTAAAAATCTTGTAAATTTCTTTTATAAATGTTAAGTGTTCTTAACATTTGATTTAAAAAGATTTTGTATATTTGATTTAAATATTGGTTAAAATTAAATTGTAATCTATTTTAAATCTTTAATTTAAAATAAATTAAAAGAAAGATTTTAAAGTTAAATCTTTTAAAGTCTTTGTTAGTAATAATTAAAGTAGTTAAAGGTTAATACTTTAATTTAGAAAGTGATTAAGGTTTAATGATAAAGAAGTCATTAAATTAATAAGGTAATTAAAGAATAATTTGGTAATTTAATTAATTAATGATTTAGTGTTAATTAATTAAATAATTAGGATTATAAGTTAATAAATTAAGGTTAATTAATTTGGGATTAATCATTTATTTAGATAAGTATAGATTTTTAATAAATGATAAATCTTTTATGAATTGGTTAAGTATAATTACTTAATGGAAGTAATTAAGGTAATTAATTACTTAAGGTAATTAATTAAATAAATTTGATTAAGTTAAATTAATTAATTAAATTAATTTAAGATATCATTTAGAGATGTGATAAATATAATTATTTAAATGTAATTAGTGAAAGTGAAATTACTTAGGAAAGTAATTAAAGTTAATTAGTGGATGTAATTAACTAAGGATGATATAATGAAAGTTATTTGAGTTAATTACTGTAAATAATTAATCAAGGGATTAATTAAAAGATAATTAATTAATGAGTAATTAATTTATGGAAGAGTAATTAAGGGTAGTTAATTACTAGATGTGATTAATCAAAGGTGATTAATAAATGTGACTAATTAATTATTAATTTAAATAAGATAATTAATTAAGAATAATTAAGGATCATTAATTAATATAATTAATGATGTAATTAAGAATTGATTAATTAAGATTAATTAATAAATAACAAGTGATTAAAGTAATTAATTAATTGTAATTAATTATGGATTAATGTAATTAAGTATGATTAATTAATTAATGAAGTAATTTAAGATTAATTACTGAAATGGTTTAAAATAATTAATTTGTGAAATTAATTAGGGATTAATTACTTAAAGTAATTAAAGTATAATTAATCAGGAATGATTAATTAAGATGGATATTTAGAGTAATGATTAATTAATTGGTTTAATTAATAATTAAGTAAGCAGGATTTATAGAATGAAGTAATTAGTTTAATTCACTTTAAATTAATTAGATGATATAAATCATTGCTTAAGGATGGATGAATGAGATTGAATGTATTTCATTGTTTGATATCTCTGATGAGATATGATTGATATATGATATGGATGTTTGGTTGAATTATAATGATAATGTGAATTATCTGTTTGGGATGATAATGTAGATTATCTATTGAATTATCTATCTTTGTGAATATAGATAAGAATTGAATTGTTTTAACCTTAAAACAACTTGGCCCTTAAAAGATACGTTTTGGATTTCGATGAGACCGGGATCGGGTTTCCGTATACCGGGATTCCAGGTTTGGAGACCCGAATACCACATCGATCCAAATTTACGATAGGTCGTGAATCTCAAGTGAAGATGAAGATTCAGAGTGCAAGGGTTATTGTCGTTAACTCTGAGGGTGATTCCAAAACGAGTGTAACGAGATAATGCCTTCGGTTTCGTTCGAACCCGGAACGAACTTGTATGGATTGAATGCTTTCAGCACATCGTCAGGCGGACGATGAGCATTCTAAGTGATATGTTCTGATTAAAGGTAATCGTAACCTCAAGCCTCATCAACCGGGAATGGCTAAAACAGGGGAGGTGCAGCAAGGCTTCGTGGGTAGCACCCACTGAGAGCAAGATAGATCCCTGTCTAGAGGTCCCTTTTCTTTTATTCGGCTTAGTGTGTGGTTGGTCGCGCCAACTACGGGATTATCTTGTTCGGGATTATCCAGTAAGGGATGGTTCCGGCTTTGTGTTGCAGGGGAGCGGGCGTACTCCTCGGTACGGTGATCTAGGCCACGTACTGTGACGGGCGGTACCCCAGTAGCCCTGCCATTGTATGGAATCCAAACTCCAATAAGTGCCGTACGTATTAGTTGTGCCCAATTATGTTGGAATGTGAGATGTAAGCATTTCAGCTATTTCTATATTTTACTTGAAAACCCTAGACCCTATTATAATAAAATCAGATTTCCTATCAAATGTTTTGGTTAGCGTAAGGTAAAAACTTACCCATGTTTATTGGTGGGGAGTCTTACGTGATACCTTTTCTTTCTAAAGGTTTTGAAGTTAAGCAAGTTTAACCTGTTACTCACACCAGACCCATGTCTGACCCAAGTGTTTATTTCTGTTTTATAAACTCTTGGGTACTCAAATTTTTACGAGTAGCCAAGGGATTCAGGTTTAGCTTTGACGAATATTCTGGAGGAGCAATGGAGCAGGAGGCTTCGGCGTTCGTAGATATAGTATTCCGCTGTGTTGATATCTGTGATAGTGTCTTGTCTTGTATTTGAGTTGTAATGTCTAGACAGATGTTTATAACTGTCTAGTAAGTGATGTATATGTTGTATAACTCTGTAAATTGTTGTATACTATGTAATAGTTTATGTTATTAATATAATTTATTCGTTCCGCTGTGAGATCGTTGTTGTTGTTTCTTTCTTTCTTCTCTTCTTTTCTATTTTCTACCCCTTTCTTTCTTATTAATGATTCGTCATTCTGTAGAATGAGTGGCGGGTTGTTATAGTGGTATCGGAGCATAGGTTGAGCGAATGCCTAAGCTTTTGGTTAAGTGAATATCAGAACACTAGGTTGAGTGAATACCTAGGTTCGGAAGGGTTGTTCATTAGAGATAGGATCTGTAGCAACCTGTTTGAGTGTGTGTATATATATATATATATATACGAGAGCGCGTATTTGTTAGTTATATAAAATGATTTTATATTGTGTTAATTGATCGGTTGAGTGGTATATGGATTCTGGTCAATACGAGTAGCTAACGTTATTGATAGGGATCTCTAAACACTTGGACCAGGCCAACGGACACAATATTGTTTTAAAAAGGGAAGGTGAAATAATTTTACCCAGATATAATTTCTATATTAAAAAGTATCATTTTAAATGTATATGGTATTTGTAATGATTGGTTGAGATGATAATAATTTATCATCTAGGATTAGGAGTCTGAGTGTTGAGGTTGGAAGAGTATCTGTCGAGACTGTAAACCTAATACCGTCTCGAGTGAACTTTACAGTTGTGTAAGGATTTCACAATCTCTGAAGGAAACCTGTTAAGGTTCGGAGTTCATCTTAGGAGTTGGATGAGTAGAGTTGGATCTGTGGGAGAATAGAAGCGAGTGATGGTATCTCAGGTAATAGTAGCTGTGTGATGAGATGCAGTGACTATGGATGTTCCCGAAGATGTTTTCTTTGGAACAAGTTAATGAAGTGTGTCTGCTTCGGTGTTGTGGTTGAGTTCAGCATGGTGTTTCTATTTGGTTTGGGTTCGAGTTTCTCGAAGAGCTTTGGAAAAGAAAGTCTTTGGCATTTGTGGCAGCAGTGCAGCTCGGAGTATTCTGTGCATTGGCAGGAAGTTTTCTGGCTGAGCAGTTTTTCTGAAGGTAGAGTTCAGAAGCAGTAGAGTGGATCCATTTCTTCGATAGATTGGATAGTTAAGTATGAGCTGTTCTGATTGGTTAAAGGGAGAACAGTTTCTTTGCATTTTGGCTGGGTTGACCGCAAAAGTGACTTGCGATAGTTTGAGTATTCTTTTAAGTTATCCGAGATTTTCTGGGATGTGTTGTCCAGTCTGTGCTTGTGTTCTTCATCAGCATTTTCTTCTACTCCAGATCAGAGTAGTGCAGCAGAAGCAGTTTGGCAAGTGCTCCTGTTTGTCTTTTCCAGATAAGAGAAGTTAGTTCAGTCTACTAATGGTAGTAGAGTTGTGTTTTGGATTATTGATAGATCTTGAGAGGATCATTCTGTTGAGTTGTTTTTGGTTCTGTTTATTTCCAGAAGCATCAGCGAAGGTTGAGTTGATCAGGAAAGATCTGTAGACAGCTCAGGATCGTCTGAAGGATTTTGTGGATAAGAGACGATAGAATTTGAAATTCGAAGTTGGAGACTTCGTGGTTGTGAAGTTTTTTCTCTGATTAAAGGGAACTATAAGATTTGGTAAGTTTGGGAAGTCAGCTCCGAATTATTTTGGATCTTTTCTGTGATCTAATTTGGATAAGTGCTTTGATCTACTGGATTGAATTGTCAGTTTGGATAACTGGAATTCATTGTGTTTTACGTATCTCTGAGGGAGTACGTGTTTAATCTATCTCTGGTTTTGGAACCAGCAGTTCTAGAAGATTTGGTTGTTAAGTCAGACTCGTCTGTAGTCTGATATCTTGTTTAGTTCTGTAGATCTAGAAGAGTAGAAGCTCTATAGCTTAGTAGTATTGTTTGTTGGATTCTGTAGAGCGAGTATCCCGGTATATATATACTTGGGGAAACTCGAGGAAATTCTATTCAGAATTTTTCGCTGGATAGTTAGAATTGTTTGATTGAGTGAATTGTTTGCTATGGTTGTTAGCATATGGATGATAATTTATGGTTGTGATTTAAATAGATTATTAAATTACCTTTGTTTTAAATTTCGGGGACGAAATTATTTTAAGGGGGGAGGAATGTAATATCCCGGAAATTTAGGGCAATCTGTTTAAATAATTAAATTGATTGATAATTTTTGATAATAAGATTTGAATTGATTTAATAATCTAATTAAATGAATATTTAACTAGTGAATTTATCCTTTAAAAATTTATAGGATGATTTCTATTTATAATGTATATACAATTGTATATATTGTAAATAGATAAGCTCGGATTTAAAATTTAAAATAAATAAGATCTTGTTTTTAAATTCTAATATATATTGATAAATTGGAAATTAGGATTTAATCAATATAAGCTTTTAAAAGCTATTTAAATTAATAACAATATAGTTTTAAAATACTCAAGGTAACTGTTAATTGATTTAAATTGATTTTAGCTTAAGTTTAAATTTAAATTAATTAGCAAAAAGATTGTTTTATTTTATTTTTGAATATAGCTTGTAAATATGATTTGAATATATATATATATATAAATAGATAAGTAATAAGTGTTTAAGAAAATAAAGAAAAAGCTTTTATCTATATTTAAAATAAATATAAACTAACTAAAAAGACATGTGTAAATTCCTAAGGCTTGAAAATAACATGTGTACATTAATAAACCAATGTAAATGACAAATGTCAAAGCTTTAGATTTTTGTTTTTCTTTTATTTAATAAATCATTTTTACTTATATCAACACATGCTTTCATTCCATTTTTTTTTTCTTTTCAAATTCTTTTTCAAACTTAAGAAGATTTCAGCCTGAGACAAAATATTCTCAAGAACAAACCTGAAACCATTTCCTCTCAAAAACTAAATCCCTGTAATTCATTTCTTCAAAAATCTGTAACCATTCTTCATTTCTCTGAAACCCATTTTCAAATCAAAGTCAAGCCCGTTCTTCTTTCCAAAATCTGATCAAAGCCTGCATTCTTCAAAATCAAACAAAAACTGCAATTTCGTTTCTGGAAGCATTTTCAAACAAGTCTTTAGCCTGTAAACATTTTTTTCAAAGCTGAAGCAAGTAATCAAAAGCCTGCAATCTTTTTCCAAATCTGGAATCTAAAGCAACATTTCAATAAAGCAAGATTTAGCAACATGCAAGTTTCCAGTTTTAAAGACAATGCAAGTTTTCCAGCAAGCATTCAAGTTTTAATAGCAAAGACATTCAGATCTTAAATTCAAAAGCTTTTCAAATTAAAACCTGGAAAGTTTCTCTGTTCACTTTTAAAACTTAAAGCATATGATATATGTTTGCATGTGATAATATTGGCTTGTATTGTAGTTTTTAATTTGAATTTATATGAATTAGGATAAATATATGTATGAGCCTGTCAGTTTACACATAAAAACCTATCCCCTGTTATTTATTAAGTGAGTAACATTCTTCTTATAAATTTAAGTATATAGGTATTTGTTTGCATATGGAAATCTGGAATAAAATGTGTATTGTATGGATGAATATGATTGAAATTTCTATGTATATAGTTGGATATATAGATGCATGCTTATGTTATACCTGTTCTTACCTGTTCTTACTTTTAGAAGTTAAAATCATGATCGAATTTAATTCCTCTTGATATAATCTCTGATAGGACTTAGAATTCAAACTATATTTGTTTGTTTAAATCATGGATTACAGTTTAAAATTTTATTAAGTTAAAATAAAATTTAAAACTACTCTGAAAACCATAAGAACAGTTCAAGCTTAACATATGTCAAAATCTAAACATCTTAATTCATCGATTCAGGCATATGATCTGAATCCTGGTGTGAAAACATGATTTTTAAGATTTGAATCATGATTTTTAGTAGTAGAATGAGAGAGCAGTTCGAGGTTGAACAGTTTTTGCCTTTTTGATGATTTCTGATCATCTAAGTGATCGGCGAGGTCGTGGTCATTAATAGAGGATGTGGAATGATCAGGGATCGTGGGAAAAATGTCGGAATGGTGATCGAGGTACTGTGGCGATGGGAATTGATTAAGAAAATCTGTAGACCTAGTTTTTGACTTGGTCGGAAAAGTTGTCTCCAGGGTGTCTCTGGTTGATCGAGTTCCATCAGACTGTGGAGAATTGAAGAAGGAACGTTGTTGAAGTCATGGCCAGAAGTTCAGACGTTCAGATGACCGGAGGAGTGAATTCGTGATGCTTTCCAGGTTGAAGTTCTGTTCCAAGGGATGATCAATTGGCTCGTTTTCGTTTTTCGGCGAGTACGTGACGTTGGGTGGTCGGAATTGTCTGAGAAGGTGATCGTCGACATGCGAGCATCACGGCGAGGTGTTGGAGGCGATCGAGTCGCCTGTGCATGTGCACAAGGTAGCAGCAATGGCTGGTTTTGAGATTTGGGAAGAAGATGACGTTCTCGAGTATGTTGATGTTTTGTCTCGGAGTCGTACTCGAGGAAATAGGGACTTGGCTCGGGGTTTCGAAGGGGAGATTCGTAGGTTTATAACTGCGTTTTAAAACTAAGTATAACAGTTTTTAGAAAATAAAATGGAAGGAAAAAAACTCGAAGGAGTACTCGGGTATTTTGATGTTTTTCTCGGGTATTTTGGATGTTGGGCTCGGGTCATTGACCTGGTACAGTTTTTTTTTAAATCTGTTGTTTTAAATTTTTAAAACTATTTTTAAAAATTTGAAAACAGAAATTTAAACAAGGTTTAAATTAAAATGTTAAAGTATGGATTCAAATTAAACTTGAATCCCAGTTGTAAAAATAAATAAGTTTTTATTTTAATATATAAACATCTTTAAATGTTCAAAGTATAGTTTAAAAGAATTTTTAAATTAAATAAATTGGTTTAAAAATCTTGTAAATTTCTTTTATAAATGTTAAGTGTTCTTAACATTTGATTTAAAAAGATTTTGTATATTTGATTTAAATATTGGTTAAAATTAAATTGTAATCTATTTTAAATCTTTAATTTAAAATAAATTAAAAGAAAGATTTTAAAGTTAAATCTTTTAAAGTCTTTGTTAGTAATAATTAAAGTAGTTAAAGGTTAATACTTTAATTTAGAAAGTGATTAAGGTTTAATGATAAAGAAGTCATTAAATTAATAAGGTAATTAAAGAATAATTTGGTAATTTAATTAATTAATGATTTAGTGTTAATTAATTAAATAATTAGGATTATAAGTTAATAAATTAAGGTTAATTAATTTGGGATTAATCATTTATTTAGATAAGTATAGATTTTTAATAAATGATAAATCTTTTATGAATTGGTTAAGTATAATTACTTAATGGAAGTAATTAAGGTAATTAATTACTTAAGGTAATTAATTAAATAAATTTGATTAAGTTAAATTAATTAATTAAATTAATTTAAGATATCATTTAGAGATGTGATAAATATAATTATTTAAATGTAATTAGTGAAAGTGAAATTACTTAGGAAAGTAATTAAAGTTAATTAGTGGATGTAATTAACTAAGGATGATATAATGAAAGTTATTTGAGTTAATTACTGTAAATAATTAATCAAGGGATTAATTAAAAGATAATTAATTAATGAGTAATTAATTTATGGAAGAGTAATTAAGGGTAGTTAATTACTAGATGTGATTAATCAAAGGTGATTAATAAATGTGACTAATTAATTATTAATTTAAATAAGATAATTAATTAAGAATAATTAAGGATCATTAATTAATATAATTAATGATGTAATTAAGAATTGATTAATTAAGATTAATTAATAAATAACAAGTGATTAAAGTAATTAATTAATTGTAATTAATTATGGATTAATGTAATTAAGTATGATTAATTAATTAATGAAGTAATTTAAGATTAATTACTGAAATGGTTTAAAATAATTAATTTGTGAAATTAATTAGGGATTAATTACTTAAAGTAATTAAAGTATAATTAATCAGGAATGATTAATTAAGATGGATATTTAGAGTAATGATTAATTAATTGGTTTAATTAATAATTAAGTAAGCAGGATTTATAGAATGAAGTAATTAGTTTAATTCACTTTAAATTAATTAGATGATATAAATCATTGCTTAAGGATGGATGAATGAGATTGAATGTATTTCATTGTTTGATATCTCTGATGAGATATGATTGATATATGATATGGATGTTTGGTTGAATTATAATGATAATGTGAATTATCTGTTTGGGATGATAATGTAGATTATCTATTGAATTATCTATCTTTGTGAATATAGATAAGAATTGAATTGTTTTAACCTTAAAACAACTTGGCCCTTAAAAGATACGTTTTGGATTTCGATGAGACCGGGATCGGGTTTCCGTATACCGGGATTCCAGGTTTGGAGACCCGAATACCACATCGATCCAAATTTACGATAGGTCGTGAATCTCAAGTGAAGATGAAGATTCAGAGTGCAAGGGTTATTGTCGTTAACTCTGAGGGTGATTCCAAAACGAGTGTAACGAGATAATGCCTTCGGTTTCGTTCGAACCCGGAACGAACTTGTATGGATTGAATGCTTTCAGCACATCGTCAGGCGGACGATGAGCATTCTAAGTGATATATTCTGATTAAAGGTAATCGTAACCTCAAGCCTCATCAACCGGGAATGGCTAAAACAGGGGAGGTGCAGCAAGGCTTCGTGGGTAGCACCCACTGAGAGCAAGATAGATCCCTGTCTAGAGGTCCCTTTTCTTTTATTCGGCTTAGTGTGTGGTTGGTCGCGCCAACTACGGGATTATCTTGTTCGGGATTATCCAGTAAGGGATGGTTCCGGCTTTGTGTTGCAGGGGAGCGGGCGTACTCCTCGGTACGGTGATCTAGGCCACGTACTGTGACGGGCGGTACCCCAGTAGCCCTGCCATTGTATGGAATCCAAACTCCAATAAGTGCCGTACGTATTAGTTGTGCCCAATTATGTTGGAATGTGAGATGTAAGCATTTCAGCTATTTCTATATTTTACTTGAAAACCCTAGACCCTATTATAATAAAATCAGATTTCCTATCAAATGTTTTGGTTAGCGTAAGGTAAAAACTTACCCGTGTTTATTGGTGGGGAGTCTTACGTGATACCTTTTCTTTCTAAAGGTTTTGAAGTTAAGCAAGTTTAACCTGTTACTCACACCAGACCCATGTCTGACCCAAGTGTTTATTTCTGTTTTATAAACTCTTGGGTACTCAAATTTTTACGAGTAGCCAAGGGATTCAGGTTTAGCTTTGACGAATATTCTGGAGGAGCAATGGAGCAGGAGGCTTCGGCGTTCGTAGATATAGTATTCCGCTGTGTTGATATCTGTGATAGTGTCTTGTCTTGTATTTGAGTTGTAATGTCTAGACAGATGTTTATAACTGTCTAGTAAGTGATGTATATGTTGTATAACTCTGTAAATTGTTGTATACTATGTAATAGTTTATGTTATTAATATAATTTATTCGTTCCGCTGTGAGATCGTTGTTGTTGTTTCTTTCTTTCTTCTCTTCTTTTCTATTTTCTACCCCTTTCTTTCTTATTAATGATTCGTCATTCTGTAGAATGAGTGGCGGGTTGTTATACGATGCTTCCTTCTGAGTAAAACCTTTTGCTACAAGACGAGCCTTATATCTTTCCACATTACCTTTTGCATCCCTCTTGGTTTTAAATATCCATTTACAACCAATGAGTTTCTTACCTTCACGTAAAGAGACAAGATCCCAAACTTTATTGTCTTGCATGGATTTATATTCTTCTATCATAGATTCAATCCACTTTTGAGAATTAGCATCTTGCATTGCTTGTTGAAAGTTGATAGGATCATTTTCCACCAATCCATTATTATCCTCTATTTCTTGAATAAATACCACATCATCATCCGGAATGACAACTTTCCTCTCTCTAGTGGATCTCCTTAGTGGTAACTCATTTTGAGGTTATTGAGTTTGTTCTTATGGAACATTATCCTCATCTTGAAGAGGGTTTTCTTCAATATTGTTTTGTTGTGGTTCCAGATCAATTTCTTCATTAATGACATGAATGATATTCTGTACATTGTCAGAAGAAGTAACTACAGTAGGAATCATAGATGATGATTCCTCCTCAAAAACAATGTTCCTTACTTCATTTCTTCCCCTAACTCAACATCCTCAAAAAATGTTGCAGTTTCCGTCACAAAAATTTCTTTAATGTGGGATCATAAAATTTATAGCCCGTAGATCACTCAGAATAACC
Organism: Allium fistulosum; assembly: GCA_030737815.1. NCBI lineage: Eukaryota > Viridiplantae > Streptophyta > Magnoliopsida > Asparagales > Amaryllidaceae > Allium > Allium fistulosum. Next base: position 167,043,634 of record CM060904.1, on the reverse strand, counting down.
AATAAATTAGCTGCTCATTGTTTTAGTGTCCAATTTTCTTTCATTTGGCCTATAAGGCCTTTATTCAGCTGGACATCCCCAAATATGAACATGCTTTAGAGTGGGCTGTTTGCCTGTCCAAAGCTCATAAGATGTCTTGGCAGCTGCTTTAGTGGTTACCCTATTAAGAATATAAACTACTGTCTTTAATGCCTCCCCCAGAGTGATTTTGGTAAGGTAGAATGACTAATCATACTCCTCACCATGTCTTTAAGAGTTTTGTTTCATCTCTCACCAACACCATTCATGCTAGGTGAACCTGGCATGGTGTACTGTGGGACTATTCCATATTCTTCTATGAATTGGGCAAATGGTCCTAGACATTGTTCACCCGATCCATCAGATTTACCATAATATTCCCCTCCACAGTCAGATCTGACAGCTTTAATTCTTTTGTTAAGTTGGTTCTCAACTTCTACCTTAAATTTCTTGAACATGTCTAAGGATTCTGATTTATCATTTATAAGATATAGGTAGTCATATCTTGAGTAGTCGTCTATGAATGTGATAAAATATTGTTGACCACTCCATGATGCCATAAGGAATGGTCCACAAATGTCTGTATGTATGAATTCTAAGACGTCAGTAGCTCTATTGGTACCTATTTTCTTATGTTTGGTCTATTTTCCCTTGATGCACTCTACACAGACATCGAAGTTTGAAAAATCAACAGATTCCAAAATGCCATCTGACACAAGCCTTTGAATTCTAGTTTTAGATATATGACCTAAGCGCTTGTGCCACAATGTGGCTGAATTTTCCTTATTAGCTTTTTTTTAGTACCATGCAATTCCACATGCAAGGCTTCATAATAAGAGATATTAACATCAAGCATGTATAAGTTATCATAAACATTGAGAGAACCAGTTCCAACAAGATTCGAATTTATTGATAAACTAAAAATACCATTCCCAAATGAACAAGAATAACCAGATTTGTCCAACTTAGAAATAGAAACCAAATTCCGTCTAAATGATGGTATAACAAAAGTATCAAATAAATCCAAATAAAACTGATTTCTCAATAACAAATTATGCCCAATAGCCTCCACTTTAACCGTCTTTCCATCACCCACATAGATGTATCTTTCAACATCAGTTGGATTTTGGTAGCTCAGGCAACCCTGCGTAGAAACACTTATGTGATTAGAAGCACCAGAATCTAACCACCAAGTGTTTCTAAGTACTGTAGCTAAATTTACTTCAGAACAGACCAAAGCAAAGGATGTACCTTTCTTAACATGCCATGCGTGATTTTTGGTGCAATCTTTCTTTAAATGTTCAGCCTTCTTACAAAAGTAACAACCATCAGCCTCCTTATGTTGTTTCTTTTTCGTTGGACCCTTAGCAGTTTCCTTATCCTTCTTTCTCTCTTTTTTCTTTTCCCTTAAGGATGTATGCCAAATGAGCACTTTCAATCTTATCATGCTTCAATCTCTCTTCTTCTTGTACACAATACAAAATGAGCTCATTAAGAATCCATTTCTCCTTTGACAATTATAATTGATCTTAAACTGGTTGTATTGTGAAGGAAGAGAGATTAGTACCAAATGCACGAGCAAATCATCTGAAAGCTCAAGCTTAAGTGCCTTAAGTTTTGAAGCAACATTACACATTTCCATAATGTACTCCCTTATGTTCCCTTTGCTTTGATACTTCCTAGAATCAAGCGTTGCAAAAGCGTGCTTGTATCCACCTTATCGTTTTTAGCAAAACGTTTTTGAATCTCAGCTAGGAAATCTTTAGCATTGGTTATCTTTTCAGATACCACTCCTCTAAATGTCTCTGGAATGATGCGCTTTATGATCATTAGACTCATGCGGTTTGAAGATCCCAACTCTCAAAGTTCTTTATAACATCAGAAGAACTTTCATCCGTAAGAGGGGTGGGTGCATCCATCCTAAGTGTAAGGTCAAGGTCCATGCAGCCTAGAACAAGCAATATGTTCTCTTTCCAATCCTTAAGGTTTGTTCCAGTTAGAATAGGAATGTTGTTAAGATTGGCAGATACCGTAGTTAAATTAGCTGTAATTTTAACATAAGAATCAATCAAATATGCTCACATTGTAAAATACAAACCATAGTAAATTCAAATAATTGGTAAGTCTCTTCTCAAGATACCTAGCACAATATCAATATCAGATCTTTGGATAGTAATATTAATTGTAAGTGGTACTCTTGTTGTAATGATCAAACATTGACAATAAGTTCAAGTCAAATATCAATCTTCCTTTGGGCCGATTAGATATTCACTTGCAAAACTATATGATTGTCACATATTTATCATCACACGTGTATAAATGATTCAGCCAAATATTAGTCTTCCTTGGGCCAGTAATATCCACATGAATAAATATACACAAACATCAAACACTTTTCATAAATAACTAAAACAAGAGAGGTCACTTTGGTGACATGTTATTTCAATTAGTTCACTTGTAATGTAGGATATTTACAGTTAGTTTGCAAATAGACATCAAATAATATTTGAATTGGTTTATTTTAACTCATTCATTTATGCGTATTCCATAAATTTCAATTTTCAATTTTATACATATTGAAAATAAGGTTTCATAGCCGTAATAATTTTTTTTAAAAATTTTGACTTTAACTAAAACTGTGACAATACATAACAAATGGAATTTGCAATAACAATTAATGATAAAATATTGCATACTTTATTTAACTGTCAATATTCAAGACAGAAGATAAAACAAATTTTAACATAGCATGGTCCATACATGTGATATTGCAAGAAAATGAATAGTTGAAAACTGTAGCAGTTGTTGATCCCAAACATAGTGGGAAGCAACGAAAATAAATAGTCTATGTCAAAATAGCTTATTATATAAGTGCGGCAGTTGATTAGCTTTCGATGAAAGCTTATTTGATATGAATACATGTGTTATAATATTACAGAAAGTGAAACTTATTTTTAATGAGCGGACCATACATATAAAATATATGTATCTATAAAATATAAATGCATTAAATAATAAATAATATGTCTTTTCTTATTCCAAATACAAACATGCCGCATCGTTAAATTTATTGCAATTGACGCATTTACTGCATTTATGATAATAAATTAATTAATTAATTTATTACTATAATAACCACATTTAATGCAATTATGATAAAAATAAATGCAATTGACCGTTATGTGGTACAATATGTATTACAGGAACATTAAAAGGCATGAAGATGCTTCCATACGTGTGAATGAAACAAAACTTAACATGGTAACCATCTATAGCAATAAAAAAAAATTGTACAGTCGCAATACTACTGACAATAAAATATGAATAATATGAGTAGCAACAATTATAGGCATCAGATCCAAACAAGCAGAATTAATTATTTATATAGATCTGAAACAAAGGCATCAGATGAATCAACCAAAATTGTAAATCTCAGAACCCTAATTTCATATATACTTAAAATGAAGAAATTTCTCGATAAAATCAATGATGGGTGGCTCTAATACCACTTGTTGGTGATTAATCTATATTAGATCTGAATACATATAACCCGTATTGATTCAATTGAGAAATAAGTATATGAGATTAACAGCGGAAGGCGTACCTGAATCCATCGATTCTTAATTGATGTGAAGATTAATTTGGGCTAGGTCTTCCGAATTGACACAAGCTTAGATCTGTAAATTCTCTTTAGAAGAGGGTAGACAGAATATGATAAGACTTATGTAATTTAGGGACTATAACCCCATATATATAGTGTGTGATATTTTTCAGTTCGACCCTTCAACAAACTAAAATTATCACTCTGGTATCCACACTTTATAATTTTACATGACGAATATACCCCTTAAGTCTTAATATGTTTATTTCAAAAATAGATCACGTAATTAGATTTAATTACAAGATAGCCCACACATTCAAATATTAAAATATGTGGCCCATTATGTTGAATTATTCTAACACATACTAGTACGAACCCGTACGATGCATGTAGTTCTTACTAACTAACATATATTGTGTCTCAACTGAAATTCCACGCTAAATGCAGTAAGAAAAATAACAACTGCGATTTATAAGTGCTATATGTTAGCCACGAAAATACTACAACGAAAAAGGCATAGTTGAAGTTATGTAAAACAGTGATCAATATGTTTCATTGTACAATAGAGTTAACGCTCACAAGATTACCTACACATATTCTCTAAAATATATTTAACAGTTATTGTTGGAACTTTAAGTGAATTAATTAAAAATAAATAAAAACGGGTTAACGGTTATATATTTATGAGACTTTATTATAATTTAGCCGTTGCAAATGTATAATGGTAACATATATTTATGAGTCATTATTATAATTGAGCCGTTGCAAATGTAATACGGTAATATATTTTCATGAGCCATTATTATTGAGTTGTTGCAAAAGTTAATGGTATTAAAAATTCATTTTAAATGACAATAAATTCAAATCTATTAACATTCCCTCACTTCGGTAACGCATATAATTTCCATTCTGTCTATTTAAGCGATAGATCGACAGAAGAGAAAATGTGAATAACAGACAATTTTTCTTTCTTCTTCTTTGTCCTCTTCATTTTTCTCTTTTTGAGAAACTTTACAAACAATTAAATTAGAAAGTGCTATATTCAGAATAATTTGCTGTAGTGTAAACAGCAAATTGACCAAATTTCAGAGGCCGTTATATTCTGAGGACGGAGCGGTTGATAGATAGTTTTGCACCTTGAAGCTAAACCGTGAATTGTCTTAAAGAGAGCCATCTAGTCCGTGACTCAACCGAAAAAAAATATGCTGCAGATTCAGATTGAGGTACAATAATTTTAAGATGATCATGACTTCAATCGCTGACAACTCTGTTGCTCCAATGTCGATGTTTGAGGTTCCGACTGTATCTACTGCGCCATTCAGATTCGAAGGCTTGCATTTCAAACAATGGTGCTAAAAGATGGAGTTTTTTCTGAATACACGAAAGGTGGCACATGTGCTGACGACCGAAAAACCAACCCTATCTGGGGAAGCAACAGACAATCAGAAAAGGCTTTGAAGGACTGGATTGAACATGACTACCTCTGCAAAAATTATGTTCTTAATGGCTTGAGCGATGATCTGTACGACTACTACAACTTAGACAAGTCTGCAAAGGAGATCCGGGATGTGCTGCAAAAGAAATATGATACCAAGGAAGCTGGAATGAAAAAATATGCTGTTAGTTGCTATTTGAGGTTTCAGATGACAGATGACAAATCTGTGGAGGCGCAGTCGCACGAGCTCTAGAAAATTGCTCATAAGATCATCTTCGAAGGTATAACTTTAAATGAATAGTTTCAGGTTGTCGTGTTAATTGATAAATTGCCCATAGTTGGAAAGATTTTAAAAATAATCTCAGGCATAAGACTAAGGAGTTTTACATGGAGAGTTTGATTACTCGTCTTCGTATTGAAGAGGAGGCAAAAAACCAGAAATAGAAAGAAGTGGTGCTTGTTGTATCTACCAACAATACTAAGAAATCCACAAACAAGAGTCTGAAATGTAACAACCCACCCTAGAACATGCCTAAATTTCGATCCAATAAAGATCCATCGAAACATAAATCCATTCTAAGGCAAGCTGTTGGTAGTAAAAAGAAGTAACATTGTAGAGCCATTACTAAACTTTCAGAAGTCACAGTGGATGGAACAAAATATAATAGTAAAGTGTACCCATTTATCATAAAAATGTCATCAGACCAAACTCCCATAAAAACCGTAATATAATATCCGTAACAACATAAATCCATAGGTACAAATAAAAGCAAATAATAATAAATACTTCCATTAGCCAAGCTTCTCCATCTTTAAGCATCGTCTCTGCCATCACTCCATCCTTAACCTGTGTTGTAATGAGAAGGGAGTCAGAACAATAAGTGTCTGGTGAGTAAAAATCTCAAGTTTTACCTTTTCAGTACTTAGGCAGTATATTTCATGTTTACGAATATAATACCATTTAAATCATTTAATACTTCTTTATAAGGAAAGGAGGTGGGTCCAACCACTTAATACCTTCTATTCCAAAAGTAGATCCCATATCCTAATCATACGTCATTAATAGCTAATAATGTGAGAAACGGTACCCAAGCCACTTAGTACTTCCCAATGGAAAATAGGTAAACTCTAGTCATTTAAGACCTTAATTAAGGTAGACCCTATCATTTAAGACCTATTTTCAGAAGCGTGCTCCTTAATGGTACTATCTAGCTAACACCACATGGAATCTCATAGGCCACTTAATACTTTCATGTGGAAAATAGGCAAACTCTGGTCATTTAAGATCTTAAATAAGGTAGACCCCATCATTTAAGACCTATTTTCAGAAGCGGACCCATATAAAGATACCACTTAACGTAACCCCTTAGTCATTTAATAGTTCATTTGGGGAAAAAGGTGGTCCGACCACTTAATACCTCAAACCTCGAAGCAGGCCCTTCATCTTATAGCCCATAACTCAAAATGACGTCTCACATTAGTCCGCTATTCGTAGGAACTGGTAGCCAGATTAGCTGGGCAGATTTTCCCTATAGGTTTTGGAAGTAACCTTGCGTCATTACAAATATTTATCATAAGGGTATCTCACATCAATAAAAGTGTACACAACCGCTGGTAGCCTCAAAGTGAAGGGCAGACTTCCGTCATGTAACTCTATTGACCTCGCATCCCTATGACTTAGCCATAATTAATTACCCTATAAATACACACACACACACACACTCATCTTATCGTTTCATAAATAAGGCCTTATAAAGAATCTTTCTTATTACGTCTTAAAATAATAATTAGGCTATATAAGAGTTTCCCCTTATTTTCGCCTCAAATCAATTACCTTCCTAATGGGGAAATCAATGTAAATACATGCCTAATTAACTAAGCCATATGTGCAATAATTATACGTTAATTATGTAAATAGAGAAAAATAAATATTCCAACTTAATAAGTTATAAACACATGGATTTTACGCTCTAAACTAACGTTAAATGTCAATTCTTTACCAGGTATTATTACAAGTCCTTTTTCTTCAATTTTCCAAGATTTCATAGAATTCTAGTGTCCAAAATAGGGAATATATATTAATAACCAAAACTGCAATAACAAACTTGTAAATAAAATAGAAACTCAATTTATTACACCAATTCAATGGAACATCTTAAACAATAAGAATTGCAATCTAAAGCCCATATTCTATTCAGCTCCTCTTTTTACAAAGAAATAGATAGGAATATGTGGTGTAAACTATGAATGGAATTCGTAATCTAAACCCCTTATTTATCGAAGGATCACAATTTAATCAAAGAAGAATGAGAAGTGGAATAAAGTATGAAATTATAAAAGATTGTATAAACGAAACAAATCCCATAAAATTAATGTAAATAATTGAGAATCTCAGCATAGAATTGACATATCAAAATCAAAAGGAATTTTGGGAGATTTTATCTATCATATTTTCAAAATCCCAAAATCCCTAAGACATATTAAAATCCAAAAAGAAATACACTAAACAATTGCTGAAAAGAAATACTAAGGTTTCCACTCGCAGATTAGCCTTAGCTTTACTCAAATGGATTTATAGCATTCTGATCTCTTCCAGAATCTCTCTCTTTTAATATACACACACACACAATAGGGAAGAGGTATATATATTGATTATATTTAGAATATTGGAGAAGAATAGATTGGAGGAGGAAGAAAAAATAGAAAATAAGTTGAATCCTTACCTGAATTCTCTAGTTTCTAAATTTATTAGAGAGATAACAATAATAGAGTTTTATCGTATTCCCCAAAATAATATGTATAAATGTGAAGATGATAGGGTTCTATTTATAAGAGTTGAAACACACCAGAACCGTAGAATGGAAGTAGGTAGGAAATGAGTAAATTTGGAGCGCACAACCAAATAAAACGTAACTTAAAACCCTAGCCACCACTGGCAACTACTGTTGCCAAGCGGTCGATCGCCCTTAGGCGACTGCTCAACTGCTACGGTCGACCTATTGACCTATTCAGGTCGACCGCTCCTTTTATTCATGTACGTTTATTTATTTCCGTTGCCGTATTATATTATTCCCTAATTTACTTTTTAACATTAAGCGTTACTTAAACGTTTACTTAGCCCCCAAGCTAATTTTTGAAATTTAAATCCTAAATTTTTGTTTCTCATTTGAATTTGAATTCAAACTAAATTAATTTAAATCTGAGAACTTCAAATGCTCATAACTTCTTTGTTTGAGCTCCGTTTACAGCATATTATATATGGAACAGATCAGAATTTAGTCATGAACGCAACGGAATAACTTTCGTAGTCAAATTCCAACTTTTATAAAATTTCCATATCAACCCTTATCATATTTAATTTAATTGACTATATTTATTTATGTTTTATTTTATGGGGTGTTACATTCTTCCCCTTAAAAAGGATTTCGTCCCGAAATCTTCCAAGGGGCGAACAACGTAACTCGCAATAACGTCCATGTTATACAACCATGTTCTCTACACAACCATCTACTCAACCAATAGTGCAATGTGATCATGTACTGTAGACATGCTAAAATGAGCTCAATCCTAGCGTGTGTAATCGTGTCATGTAAGTATTTATGCAAATATTTTAAGGATGCATAAAAATTTCTATATGAGTGTAAAGTGATGAAAAACTATAACAACCATCTCCTACCATCCAATCTAGCAACCGTGATGCAACCAAAAATCCAAACTTTGGAGAGAGAAATTACCAGTGAAAAGCTCTGGGTGAGTGTTTTTCGTCTTCTCCTCGGTCTCTCATATGCTTTCCATAGGATTGTCCCCCCTATTGTACTCAGACCAACTTAATTATTTTTTGCGCAGTCTCCTATTACCATGCTCCATGATGCATGCGGTGGAACGAGGCACTGTCAGCTCCATCTCAAAATCCCCCAACTGATCAGGCTCTATTCTGCTAGCAGTTTCATGAAGGTATTTTCTAAGGTGAGAAACGTGGAAAACATTATGGACTCCTGCCAACTTGTCAGGAAGCTCCACACGATATGCCAATTTTTCTATTCATCCTAGAATTCTGAATGGCCCAATAAATCTAGATGCCAATTTGCCAGACTTGCCAAACCTAACAACTTTTCTAAGAGGGAAGATTTTAACAAATACCATATCTCTAACCTCAAATTCAAGCTCTTTCCTTCTTTTATCCACATAAGATTTCTGACGGTCCTGCACTAGCTTCATCCTTCGCCTGATCAACTCTACTTTTTCCATGGTATCACGGATCAAACCGGTCTGAGCAATACTTTGTCGGTGGTTTCCGACCAACAACTAAGCGATTTGCATGGCCACCCATAAAGTGCTTCAAAAGGGGTCATACCAATCGTAGTTTGATAGCTATAATTATACGCAAACTCAAGCAAAGGTAGATGCTGCTCCTAATGTCCTCTAAAATCCAAGACACAAGCTCTCAACAAGTCTTCCAAAAATCTATTAACCCTCTCTGTTTGTCCGTCAGTTTGTGGGTGATACGCCATTCTAAGGTTCAAAGAAGTTCCCAAAGTTGTTTGTAGGCTCCTCTAAAACTCGCTAGTGAACAAGGGATCCCTATCACTAACTATGCTTATAGGAATTCCATGTAGAAGAACAACCTCTTTAATTTAAATTCGGGCGAGAGGGGTGCTAATCCTATTTCTCCTAATCGGAACAAAATGAGCACTCTTAGTGAGTCTATCTACAACAACCCAAATAGCCTCATTGCCCTTCTGACTTTTAGGCAACCCTTCTATAAAATCCATCGAAATATATTCCCACTTCCAAGTCGGAATTTCCAAAGGTAATAATAATCCACCAGGCTTCCCTTCCTCAGCTTTTATCTTTTGACATGTCAAACACCAATCAACTAACTCAGCTATGCTCTTCTTCATTCCCTTCCAAAAGAAAGTCCTCTTCATTTCCTTGTATATCTTATCTTCTCAGGGGTGAATGGTCATCCTTGAGTGGTGACACTCCATAAGCATATCTCTCATCAAGTCATCAATCATTGGGATGCAAAGATGTCCATCTCTTCTCAAATATCTCTTCTCGTCAACTGAGTACCTCCTAGCATAGGGAAAATGCTACGCTTTTCTTAATTTTTCCAAAATCTCTACCGACTCCTCATCTTTTACTTGCTCATGCTCTATACGATTAATCAAGGCTGGTCTAATCTCCATAACTGATAGAAAACCTTGGATCAATTTTGTTGACGGTTAGAGGTTAAAATCCGAGAGAAACTCCAACTGTCTCCATTCATATATAGCACTTATGGCAGCGTTTCTCCTACCAAGGGCGTGGGTGTATATGTTCCCTTTTCCGGGGGTATATTGAATATCAAAGTCAAAGGATGCTACATAATTCATCTACCTCTGCTGCCTAAGATTCAAATCTTTTTGGGATAATAAATATTTGAGTGATATATGATCAGTGAATAACTCAAACCTTTTCCCCAAGAGATAACGCCTCTACATCTTTAAGGAAAAAACAATGGCTGTCGATTCTAAATCATGCACTGTATACCTCTTCTCATGGTCTTTTTGTTGTCTGCTAACATAGGCAACACTACGCCATAAATGGCCTACTGCAACACAAAAAAAATGTTGGCTCAGGCCCGAAAAATGTTGCCATAGGTCTATGGCAACACTTTTAGAGTGATGCAATTTTTGCCATTGCCTTAGACCTCAAAGGCAACATTTTGACTATCTAAGGCAACATAAGTAATATTGTTGCAATAGAACCCTATTTGGGTCTATGGCAACACCCATAGGTGCCTGTAGCAACATTCAAAAATGTTGCTATAGATATTGATTTTCTGAATTTGTGGGGCCCACAATATAGAGCATATTTGATTTTTTAATAGAAATAAATATTTATTTAATAAAATGCTATTTGCATAGAATTTGATATTCAAACAGTAATTTATTTAAATAAATATTTTATTTCAACATTTGAAATAGTACAAATTCCTAACTCCACTATTTTACAATTCAATGATATATAACACTGATATTCACATATACAGATATTCCTCACTACATCACTCAGTTCACTCATTACATATGTAGTTTCAATTTATACAGACACCGACACTAACAAATATATGACGAGCCGAAGGCGAGCCGAGTGCCGAGCCGAAGGCGAGCCGAGAAGCGGGTCCGGGCGCAGCGCCGACGGGGGTCCGGGGCACCGCAGTCCCGGCGGGGATCGACGTAAAATGATGCACAAATGAACACCTCCTGCGAATTTGAACACCTCCTCGATGATTGACTTTTGCAACTCTTTCATGGCTTCTTCTGAATCATCCGACCTTTTTCCAGCCATCATTCTTAGCTCTGCCTTGGTAAAAGACCTGAAACCATGATAAATAAAAATTGACATTTCATCGAACATGTTGCGTGTTAATAAGTAATACATTACCCTTCATCGAACATGTTGCCTAATCACCTAATCACAATCGCTGGCATAACCACCCATTCCTTCCTTCCACAAAACAATAACAGCAACCTACCATTCCACTACCAACTTCCTTTCACCAATCCAAACTGCCTTAACCCAAACTCCTCCCTGCTACATTTCAAGCAACAACAACCTTCTCAAGCAACCACTGCATACTTCATTATCGAAACCCCTACCAGCAAACTGCATTTTCTTCCAAACTACCATCTCACAACCAAAACATCCCAAATGCGCAACAACAAACAAAGCTCTAACCTATCACTTCATATACTTCAACCTCCATCACACCTTCATATCCAACTTCTACAAACTGCGACAACCAGATTCACCATCCAGCTACAATCAGCCACAAACTCCTGCCCCTATCACCTAACGAACTCGAACCATTTCTGCACATAGCACAACAAATCCCTTCCTCTACAATCTGTCACAACCAATTCGCATCTCCTCACTAACCCTATGCCTTCACCATCACAACAACCACCTACCTGCCTTCTCCGACAACCCGAACTACCCCTACACCCTAACTTCCTCACCAATCAAACTGAAAACCAACCTGTTAAAAACTCCTCCAAATCACGAACCCACCAGCGCCTCCCATATCAAATTCACCAACCGCAATTTCAGCAACCCATCGACCAGAACTACCTTAAATCACCATTGGCCTCACCTCCATCGCTTGAAATTTCAATCGCAATCACCCACTGCCGTAACCCAGTCCAATCATGACCTAACTCCAACAACAATCGCCGATTCACAAGTCGAACAGACATTTCCAGATCTCGACAACAAAGCAAACGGGGCTCGACATGTAGGCAAACAACAGCGAAATTGGAGGTGAGAACGAAATGGGGAACGAAGCTTGTCTGAGATCACTACCAACCTTTGAAAAAAGGACGAGATTTTGTTTTTGGAAGAAAAAAAGAAACGAAAATATTATTTGGAAATTAGGGATTTGGAAATTGGGGGTGAGAACGAAAATGATATGAAAAGTAAAGCGGGAAAACGAAAATTTGGAGCAAATTGTAGCGGTGATCCAGTTTAACAATCGGATTAAATGTAGACCGTTGGATCGTATTCACGCGGATTGCTAATTTTATTAATTTTTTAATCTGAATACATCTATAGCAACACTATATAAAAATGTTGCATCGTGTTACACTTTTTTAGCTAGAGCAACACATTTTTATGGCTAAGGTAACACCATAAATACAACGTTGCAGTAGGACCAAAATTTTATATCTATCGCAACATTTTAGCTGGCAACACCTTGCAAAAATGTTGCAGAAGGTCATTTATGGCGTAGTGGCAACTATCATCCCTTCTTTCATAAGAACTGCTCCTAATTCTATGCCACATGCATCCGTGAAAACCGTAAATAGTTTGGTTCCATCTAGAATAGTGAGAACGGGTGCACTAGTCAATGACTCCTTAAGCTTCTCAAATGCCTTGGTGCATTTATCATCCCAAACAAAAACTAGATTCTTCTTAGTCAATCGAGTTAATGGGGCTACTATTTGTGCAAAGCTCTTGGTGAACTTTCTATAGTAACTTGCCAACGCTAGAAATTTTTTAACCTCGAATGCATTACTAGGAATCTTCCATCCTTGGACTGCTTCCATTTTAGTAGGGTTTAATGACAATCCTTGCTCCGAAACAATATACCCTAGGAACCTAACTTCATTTTTTCAAAAATGGCATTTAGAAACCATGGCTTTGAATTGGTTTCTCCTTAAGGGTTCTCCAATACCTCCCTAAGGTGGTCCTCATGCTCCTTACCTTTGGAGAAAACCAAGATATCATCAACAAACACTACGACAAATTTATTAAGTTGCCCACTAAATATTCTACTCATCAAATCCATAAAATATGGTGGAGCATTCGTCAGTCCAAAAGGCATTACTTCCCACTAATACAGCCCATCTAGAGTACGGAATGCGGTTTTTGGCTTTCTTTCCTATGCAATCCTCAATTAATGGAATCTCGTTGCTAAGTCTAATTGGAAAAGGACTTTAGCTCCTACAAGTTGGTCGAACAAGTCATATATTCTAGGTAGAGGGTACCTATTTTTCCTTGTCAACTTGTTTAACTCCCTATAATCAACGCAAAGTCTCGAAAAACCATCTGCCTAAGTAGCAAAAACAACAAGGGCTCTCCACTCATAAGTACTTTTGCAGATTAATCCTTTCTTCAATAGCTCTGAGATTTGCTTATCCAATTCCGTTCTTTCTTTAGGGGCCATATGTCTCAAAGGCAGAGCAACAAGCCTTGCGTTCTTCTCCAAATCGATTCATAAATCAATCTCCATATGGGGTGGGAGACCCGAGACCCCCTTGAAGACATCAAGAAATTATCGAACTACAGGTACAGATAATGGCTCTCGAACAACGGATAGATTTAGTGAGTATAAATGGCTTAACTCAATCAAAGTTTTGGGTGCACGAAGAACTTCTAGGTTACGACCTCCATGACTCCTAAATCGTACTACCCTTTTATCACAGTCAAGAATGGCTCCATATTATGACAACCACTCCATACCCAAGATAAGTCCATACCCCTCGAAATATAGAACGTACGCAGTACACATGAAATCAATGCCACATATGTTTAACACTAGGCCTTTGTAAATAAAAGAAAGATGGATCAAACCCCTAATGGGATTGGAAACATCTATAGTGCTGTTGACCATCTGGGTTTTAAGGTTTAAGGAATTTACTACATTCCTAGCTATAAAGGAATGTGATGCCCCCGAATCAAATAGGGTACGAATAGTAACCCCAAAAATAAGAGTTATACCTTTTAGAGCTGTTTTTCCTTGGTCTCTTAATGGCTTACTGGCAATAGGGACAACTTCAATAGCATAGACCTGTCCACTTGGTCCTTCCTTAGCCATCTTGGGACATCGATTCTTGTGATTCCCTTCCTCATGGTAGTTAAAGCACCTTCCTTTAAAGGCTTCCTTCATCAGACTCACCCTATAATCTTTAGCATCACGACCCTTTCTTTAGCATCTCTTACATGCCTTTACTTCCTTCTTAAACTTCCACTTCGACTTCTTGTTGGCCCAAAAGCTCCCCTTACTTATAGGTCAGTGCAGACTTCTCTTTCTCTCTCTCATCTTCCTCATTGGCCACGTGCATCATTGTCGTTTCTACCAATATCTCATATGTGGCCCCCATAGGTACTTGGATCAACAACATTTCTCTTAGCGAGGAATTTAAGCCCTTCATGAACTTCATGGCATTTTTCATAGGTGTGTCTATCAGGCTCATCTCGAATTTATCCAACTCAGTAAACTTAGCTATATACTCTTTAAGTGTTGAATCTTCTTGTCTCAGCTAAACAATCTTTTCCAATTACAAGTTAACCTCTGCTCTAGACTGAATCTCATCTCAAATTGGTCCTTGAATTCATCCTAAGAGAATATCCTTCCCGAGAGCTCATCAGTCACAAATTTCTACCAATTCAAGGCTTCTTCCCAGAGGTGCCAAGCTGCCATTCTTCTTCTTAGCCGATCATCCCAACCAAGCGCTTTAAATATCTTCTTGTAGTTACTAATCCATGCTTTCACTTTCGAATATCCTTTAGTTCCAGAGTATGTCTTCCCTCCCATTTTGAGAAAGTCCTTAAATAGCTTAGGAAAGTCGAAAGGACGGGGTGCTGCATCAGCGGCCAGGGCAGTGAGTGCTACCGGTGCAGTTGGAGGAATAGGAATCCGCCCGACACTCCTAAGATATTATTTAAACCATTCATGCATCCCATGGATGGGTGGTCTTCTGTGGGTAGGGTTCCCTTGTTTGGAAGAAAATTGATTATCAGCCATATCAACTATCTATAGGTTAAAGCTTTAGTGACGATTTCCTAAGATAGTATTTACATGTTGAAACAAAAGAAAAGTTTGCCTAGTGTATGTGCATATGTTCAAGAAGAAGGGGTATGTATGTATGTGTGTATATATATATATAGTAAGAATACTTTTGAAAATTCTTTTTGAAAAACCTTTTTCAAAATAATAAATATGTCTCTTATACGTATAGTTTTTCCCGTTGATTGGGTAACCTAGGGCTCTGATACCAAATGTAACAACCCATCCCAGAACAGGCCTAAATTTCGATCCAGAAAAGGCCCATTGAAATTTAGATCCATTCTAAAGCAAGCTGTTGGTAGTAAAAAGAAATAACATTGCAGAGCCATAACTAAACTTTCAGAACTCACAACGAATGGAATAAAATATAATGGTAAAGTGTACCCAATTATCATAAAAAATGGCATAACACCAAACTCCCATAAAAATCGTAATATACTATCTATTACAACAATTGTCTAAATCCATGGGTACACATAAAAATAAATAATAATAAATACTACCATTAACCAAGCTTCTCCATCTTTAAGCATCGCCGTCGCCATCATTCCATCTTTAACCTGTGTTGTAATGAGGAGGGAGTCATAACAACAAGTGTTTGGTGAATAAAAACCTTTAGTCTAATTTTTCAGTACTTAGGCAGTATATTTCAAAATAAGAATATGTCTATGAATATAAAACCATTAAAATCATTTAATACTTCTTTATAAGGAAAGGAGACAGGTCTAACCACTTAATACCTTTCATTCCAGAAGTAGATCCCATATCTCAATCATACATCATAAATCGCTAATAATGTGAGATATGGTACCCAAGCCACTTAATACTTCCCAATAGAAAATAGGTAGACTCTGGTCATTTAAGACCTTAATTAAGGTAGACCCCATCATTTAAGACCTATTTCCAGAAGCGTGCTCCTCAATGGTACTATCTAGCTGACATCACATGGAATCTCATAAGCCACTTAATACTTTCAAGTGGAAAATAGGCAGACTCTAGTCATTTAAGGCCTTAAATAAGGTAGACCCCATCATTTAAGACCTATTTCTAGAAGCACACCCTTACAGAGATACCACATAACGTAACCCCTTAGCCATTTAATACTTCATTTGGGTAAAAAGGCGGGTCCAACCACTTAATATCTCAAACCCCGAAGCAGACAGTTCATCTTATGGCCAATACTCATAATAAAGTCTCACAATAATCCCATATTTGTAGGAACTTGTATTCAGCTTAGCTGGACAGATTTCTCCCATAGGATATAGAACTAACATTGCGTCATTACAAATATTTATCATAAGGGTATCTCACATCAATAGAAGTGTACACAATTGCTGGTAGCCTCAAAGTGAAGGGCAAACTTCTGTCATGTAACTCTATTGACCTCGCATCCCTATGACTTAGCCATAAATTAATTACTATATATATATATATATATAAACACACACACTCATCTCACTATTTCATAAATATGGCCTTATAAGGAATCCTCCTTATTACGCATTAAAATAATAATTAGGATATATAAGAGTTTCCTCTTATTTTTGCTTCAAAATCAATTACTTTTCTAATGGGGAAATATGCCTAATTAACTACGCCATATATATATGCAATAATTATACATTAATTGCATAAATATAGATAAATAATATTCGCACCTAATAAGTTCTAAATGCATGGATTTTTCTCTAAACTAACATTAAATGTCAATTCCTTAACCAATTATTATTACAAGTCCTTTTTCTTTAATTTCCCAAGATTTCATGGAATTCTAATGTCCAAAACAGCAAATAAATATTCATAACCAAAACAGCAATAACAAACTGTAAATGAAATAGAAACTCAATTTATTACACCAATTCAATGGAACATCTTAAACAATAAGAATTGCAATCTAAACCCCATATTCTATTCAACTCCTCTTTTTACAAAGAAATAGATAAGAATAAGTGGTGTAAACTACAAATAGAATTCGTAATCTAAACCCCTTAATTATGGAAGGATCACAATTTAATCCAAAGAAGAAGGAGAAGTGGAATAAATAAAGAAATCATCAAAGATTGCATAAACGAAACAAATCGCATCAAATTATTGTGAATAATTGAGGATCTCAGCATAGAATTGAGAAATAAAAATGAATTTTTTGAAATCCCAAAATTCCTGAGGATATTCAAATCCAAAAAGAAATACACTAAACAATTGCCGAAAAGAAATACTAAGGTTTCCACTCACAGATTAGCCTTAGCTTTACTCAAATGGATTTGTAGCCTTTCGATCTCTCTCTTTTGATATATATATATATATATATACATACACACAATAGGGAAGAGGTAAGTATATTCATCAAATTCAGAATATTGGAGAAGAATGGGATAAAAATAGATTAAAGGAAGAAGACATATATAGGAAATAAGTTGAATTCTCTACGGAGTATCTGAATATTATTAGAGAGATAGAAATGGCAGAGTTTCGTCATATTCCCCAAAATAATATGAACAAAAGTGGAGAGGATGTCGTTATATCGATAGGAGTTGAAATGCACCAAACCGTATGATGGATGTAGTAGGAGATGGGTAAATCCGGAGCGCACAACAGAATAAAACATAACTTAGAACCCTTGTCACCATTAGCAACTGCCAAGTGGTCGACCGCCCTTAGGCGACCGGTCAAGTGCTACGGTTGACCTGTTGACCTGTTCAGCCGACTGTTCCTTTTATTCAAGGACGTTTATTTATTTATGTTGCAGTATTATTTTATTCCTTAATTAACTTTTTAACGTTAAGCGTTAATTAAACATTTACTTAGCCCTCAAGCTAATTTTTGAAATTTAAATCCTAAATTTGATTTCTCATTTGAATTTGAATTCAAACTAAATTAATTTAAATCCGAGAACTTCAAATGCTTATAACTTCTTTATTTGAGCTCCGTTTTCGGCATATTATATATAGAAACAGATCAGAATTTCGCCACAAATGCAACATAATAACTTTCATGGTCAAATTCCAACTATTATAACATTTCCATATCAACCCTTATCATATTAAATTTAATTTACTTTATATAATTATGGTTCATTTTATGGGGTGTTACATGAAACCAAGTGCGAAAAATTTAAAAATCAAAATTGCAAACTGAATCAGAACCACAATAATCAACATAATACCCCCTAAAGAATGGCACTGGACAGTTGTTCTTATGTTACAACTGTAGGAAACCAGGTCATATGGCATGAAAGTGTTGGAACAGCTGCACCACAGGCTAACCTGACTAAAGAAGCCCTTGTAGCTATGATTACTGAGTTCAACCTAGTCGGTGGATCATAAGGGTGGTGGATAAACACTGGTGCTTCTTGCCAAGTCTTATATGATCATGAAATATTTAAAACATATAATACCGCTTATGACATGAAAGCGATGTTGGGAGATTCTCACACCACTACTGTTGCTGGAATTAGAACTATGGAGTTAAAGTTTACCCCTAGAACGAATTTATTGCTAAAAGACGTGATGCATACTCCAAAGATGAGGAAAAATTTAGTATCTGGTTTCTTGTTAAATAAAGCTGGTTTTACTCAAACTATTGGATTTGACTTGTACACCATCACTAAAAATGATGCTTTTGTTGGTAAAGGATATGTTATAGATGGGATGTTTAAGTTGAATGTTGAATTTAATGGTTTTGTTTATATGCTCTGTGATTTTAATATTTAGCATGCTAGATTTTGTCACGCAAATAAGCGACTATTTCATAACATTAGTAACTTATGCCTAATCCCAAAAGTTTCCATAGATGATTTAGAAAAAAGTGAATATTGTAGCCAAGCTAATATTACTAAGACCCCACATAAATCTTTGTTTAGAGAGTCAAATGCTTTAAATTTAATACACTCTGATATATGTGAACTTAATGGTACTCTAACTAAGGATGGCAAATTCTACTTTATTACTTTTATTGATGATTGCTCTGGTTTTACTTATGTTTATCTCATGAAGAATAAAAGTGATGCGTTAGATATGTTTAAATTATTTGTTACTGAAATTGTTTATCAATCTAATAGGAAAATTAAAAGATTTCAAATTAATAGAGGAACTGAGTATGAATCTAACTTATTCGTTGAATTTTATAAACAACATGGCGTAATTCATGGGAGAATTGCACCCTATTTGCCTGAAATGAACGGTAAAGCTGAAAGAAAAAATAGGACTCTTACCGAATTAGTAGTAGCTGTTTTATTAAATTCGAATGCAGCATCTCACTGGTGGAGGAAAATTTTATTATTTGTTTGTTATGTCTTAAACAGAATTTCTAAATCTAATAGCAAAATTTCACCTTTTGAGATTTCTAAAATCATAAACCCAACTTGTCATATTTTAAAACTTAGGGTTGCTTAGTATATGTTCGTATTCCGAACCCTAAAAGAATTAAATTAGCAAGTTGAGCATACAAATGTGTTTTCATTAGTTATTCCCTTAATTGTAAAGAATATAGATTTTTTGATTTGAATGCTCGAGTTATTATTAAGTCAAATGATGCTGATTTCTTTGAAAATAAATTTCCATTCAAACTTAGGAATAGCAGGGGCACTTCTATCACTAATAATCCAATAATAAAAAATAATGAACATAATACAGAAAGTGAATATGAACTTAGAAGAAGTAAAAGAGATAGGATAGCTAAAGATTTTGGTCCAGAATATTATGCTTATGCACTAGAAGAGGACCCTGCTAATCTAAAAGAAGCTCTGTCTTCTTTGGATTCAGATCTCTGGCAAGAAGTTACAAATGATGAAATGGAATCTCTTGAATCTAATAAAACTTGGCATCTAGTTGACTACATCTAGATTGTAAAACTATAGGATGTAAATGGGTACTTAAAAAGAAGTTGAAACCTATGGTACACTAGAATAAATATAAGGCTCGTCTTCTAGCTAAACGATTTAGACAAAAAGAAAACATTGACTTCTTTGATACTTTTTCACCTATTACAAGAATAACATCAATTCGAGTATTAATTTCTCTTGCTTCGGTATATGATATACTAATTCACCAAATGGATGTAAAAATGCTTTTCTGAATGGTGAATTAGAAGAAGAGATTTATATGGACCAACCCGAAGGTTTTGTTATACCTGGTCAAGAGCATAAAGTTTGTAAATTAGATAAATCTCTATATGGTCTTAAACAGGCAC
This sequence comes from Allium fistulosum, assembly GCA_030737815.1. NCBI lineage: Eukaryota > Viridiplantae > Streptophyta > Magnoliopsida > Asparagales > Amaryllidaceae > Allium > Allium fistulosum. Next base: position 167,023,060 of record CM060904.1, on the reverse strand, counting down.
CGAAGCAATGTCATGAAAAATTAAATAGTCTAATTATTTCACATGGTTTTAAAGTAAATAAAAGTGACAAGTGTATTTATTATAAATCCGAGAATAACATTTGCACTATCATATGCTTATATGTTGAAGATTTACTTATATTTGGTTCAACTATTCATGTTGTAAATCATGTTAAGTCCATAATATGTGCCAATTTGATATGAAAGATCTTGATGAAGCAAGTGTGATTTTTATTATTAAGATGACTAAATATGAAAAGGGAAATTCTTTGGATCAATATCATTATATTGAGAAGATGTTATAGAAATATAATTAATTTGAATATAAACCTGCTAGTACGCCATATGATCCAAGTGTAAAACTATTTAAGAATATTGGTGAATGTGTAAGACGGTCGGAATATGCAGCATTATTGGCAGTCTTTGGTATGCCACTGATTGTATTAGACCCGACATGCATATGTCGTAGGATTATTGTGCAGGATTACCAGCAAACCTAGTATAGAGCATTGGCATGCTATTGAAAGGGCCATGGGATACCTTAGAAGAACTATGAACTTTGGATTACACTATCAGAAGTTTCCCGCTGTCCTTGAAGGATACAGTGATGCAGATTGGAATACTTTATCAGACGATTCCAAAGGTACCAGTGAATATATTTTCAATATTGCAGGAGGAGCTATTTCTTGGAAATCTAGGAAACAGACTATTTTGGCTCAATCCACTATGGATTCAAAAATGATAGCACTAGCTAATGCTACTGAAGAAGCAGATTACTTAAGAAATCTACTAGCTGAGATCTCTTTATAGGAAAAACCGATACCAGCTGTGTTGATCCATTGTGATAGTACCGTAGCTATTGCAAAAGTTAAGAACCGTTATTACAACGTTAAGGGATGACAAATTCATCGTAAGCAAAGTACTGTATGAGAGTATACCTCTCCAGGATCTATAAGAGTGGATCATGTACGCACTGATGAGAATTTGGCGGATCTTTCGACGAAAAGACTGGAGAGAGAGAAACTCCTTTCAATATCTAAAAGAATGGGACTATAATCCTTAGATTGTTGAGTCACGCACAATGGTAACCCGACCTAATGACTGGAGATCCCGAGAACTAGGTTCAATGGGTAATAAAAAGTTGTAAAGTGATATGAGTTGAACATGCTATTTTTATATACTTAGAAGCGTATATTCCTGAAGTGATTAGAGGATCAATTAATAGAAACTCTTAAAGAGACCTATACTCTAAATGGAGTGGAGTACTTACCTTCAGGGGTACTCTTGATAGACTATCCCGTGTGGAAGTGGAAATGTGGCCGTTTCCTATGGAATTTTGAGCAAGATTCCTACAACATTCACTAAACTAGGACATGCATGCTTAGCCATAAATGCACAGGCTTAGTCGATAGAACATTAGAAAGGTTGTGTTTGGTTTGATGTCAGTAATAGAGTTCAAGACTATAAGTCACTCTAGTAAGCTGAATCTTACTCATTATGCAAAGGTTCAAATCGAAAGACACCTTTCGTTTATGCACAATCCTATAATTTCAGATATTGCTTGGAAGTTTTTTTTAATAATTCAAATGGGAGATTGTTGGAACTTTAAGTGAATTAATTAAAAAATAAATAAAAACAGGTTAATGGTTATATATTTATGAGCCTTTATTATAGTTGAGCTATTGCAAATGTATAATGGTAACATACATTTGAGTCATTCTTATAATTGAGCAGTTGCAAATGTATTATGGTAATATATATTCATGAGCCATTATTATTGAGCTGTTGCAAAAGTTAATGGTATTAAAAATTCATTTTAAATGACAATAAATTCAAATCCATTAACATTTCCTCACTTTAGCATACAATTTCCATTCTGTCTATTTAATCGATAGATCGACAGAAGAGAAAATGTGAATAACAGACAATTTTTCTTTCTTCTTCTTCATCCTCTGCATTTTTCTCCCTTTAAGAAACTTTACAAGCAATTAAATTAGAAAGTTTTATATTCAGAAAAATTTGCTGTAATGCAAACAACAAATTGACCAAATTTCAGTGGCTGTTTTATTCTAGGGACATAGCGGTTGATATATAGCTTTGCACCTTGAGGCTAAGCCGCAAATCGTCTTAAAGAGAGCGACCTATTTAGGAAATACCAAAAGAATTGATTTTTGATTGCCAACAGTACCATCATTACCGAAAATGGAACCCCATAAATCCAAGAAATTATACACAGCCTATTTAGGCATATGGTTTGCACTTGAAAAAATTTATGCGTCAGTTTAAGCTCTGGTTACGAAACTTTTATATGTTATTTCTAGTTTATTTTGACCAAGATGCTTACATTTTAAGGTCTAGTGCATGTGCGTCAAGCAAGTTCCCAACCATTTTTTATAAATGTAGTACATAAACAAGTTTTGTTCAGTAATGGAAAGCAATTTGTCAATTTTGTTTGAGTAAAATACTAAATTGTGTGCATCATTTATGTTTTTACATCGATTCTTTTAGTTTAGACTGGTGTTGAGCTTGTCTCACTGAATCGGAAATATGGCTATTACATTGATGTTAAACTTCCCACTACCAGATCATTATTACCGATCAATCGCTTAACATTTTTATTCAAAGTCAGTATACAAGTATAACTGGTACACTCATAGTAAATTTACCATTTTCGATGGTAAAACATCGATAACATTTTAAAAAAATCATTAGAACCTCCAGTTTATGTTTCAATGACAACAACTATACAATCACATATATATACACATTTTATCAAGATTACATGTATATACTACAAGAAGACATCATGCTCGAAGATATTGAGACTCGAAGACAAACGAAGATCCATCGACCATAATATAGTTAGTAAGGTTTTTCTACTATAAAAGAGCCTTAGATAAAATGTTGTTAAGGTCTCCTTGAGTATATATGCACTCATGATCATACACAAATTCAAATACTTCACAATATAATAGAAAACTGCATTTACTAATCATAGACGTCTGAGGTAAAACCACAGACGTTTGAGGAAATACTCGAGAAAATAAATTTCTATAACCACAGATGTCTGAGGTAAAATGGAGATGTCTATGATAAGCTTCGAAAATTATTTCCTGAAGTCACGGATGTCTGAGGTTTTACCACAGACGTCTGTCATATGAAAAACTGCATATTTCTGAATAGACACTTATGTTGAACAAAAAGAATTTACCTCTTCATCGAAAGGTTGCAGCCATTAAAATAAATAGACCTTATCTAATAGCGACAACTCTTCATCTGCATCCTTTTGAATCTATAAAAACTACAATGATTGAGATTTAGAGATTAACCGAATTAAATTAATTAAATCCATTCTTTCTTGATTTCTTATCAATCTCTTGTACATTGCTTACATACTCTCAAACTATTATAACCAAAATATAATTTTCTATAAACCACTTCCTACAACTCATAACATTCACATTCACATACTCAAAGGAGATCATTGGAAGATTTGTACTATCAGTCAAAAACTGTGTTATTTGGAACACAAGATTGTCAAAGATATACTTTTGTATTATCCTATTCCTCCGAGCGAAGTGAGGGTTAGTTGGTTAAAGGAAATACCGAAGGGGAGCTTCAAGGCTGGAAGTAGGACGGGAGGTTTGAACTAGTATAAAATATATGGTGTGATCGTTTTTATTATTTATCTTATATTCAATTATTATTCTCTGCTTAACATAGTTAGTAATACACACACACACACAGATATATATATATATATAAGTTGCATTATAACATAGTCAGTAACACACACACACACATAGATATATATATATATATATATATATATATAAGTGTCATTATTTATAAAGATCCTATAGACTATCAGTTGGTACCAGAGCAAGGTCATTTCAATCTATAGTAACACATAATTGAAAAAAAAATCATTAAAATGGCAAGCATATTTTAAGAAGGTCAATCCACTGTTCGTCCTTCACTATTTACTGGTTCTAATTATGCTTATTGGTCAACACGTATGCAAATTTTTATGGAAGCCAATGGTTTAGAAATATGGCTAGCAACTCAAAACAAATATAAAGCACCTGACATCGATATTAGCATATGGACCGATGCACAAAAAGCAGAGGCATCTAACAATGCCAAAGCTATGAATGTATTGTTTTGCTCACTTGAAAAAAAATAAGTTTTCACATGTCATGCTCTGGACTGCATATGATATGGAGCACTTTACAAGTCACACATGAATGTACAAATAAAGTCAAGCAAACCAAAATTTCAATTTTACAAAATCAATTCTCATCTTTCAAAATGAAAACAAGTAAATCAATTATTGATATGTATGCAAGATTTCAAACCATTCAACACGATCTCATGGCACTTGGAGTCAAATTCACAGATTTGGGTTAGTCACATGAATTTTAAACTCTTTGACAAATGACTGGGAAAGAAAAGTTTTAGCTATCGAAGAAGCTAATGATCTTTTTCAACTTAAAGTCGAAGATCTAATAGGAAATTTGATGTCGTACGAAGCTAACTGGCAAGCTAGAAAGGATCAAAATCATGAAAAGAAAAACATAGCATTCCAAGCAAGTATCGAAGATTCAGACTTAGACGAAGAGGAGATTGTCTTTATTGCCAAAACTACAATAAACTCAAGAAGTTCAAGAAGATGACCAAATTTCAAAATGGCGGCAAACCAAACTCTTCAAATCAAACATCGATTAAATGCTATAAATGTGAAAATTTTGGCTACATGAAGAAGGACCGTCCACAGCTCAATAATGATAAAAAGAAAAGAAAATTCAAGAAATTCAAGAAAAAGAAAAGAACTTTTCAAGTAACATGGGATGATTCGGATTCGTCTTCTTCTTCAAATAGTGATAGTGAAAGTGACTCGGAACAAACAAATGTGTGTTTAATAGCTAACACTGATGAGGTACGTCTTGAATGTACTTATGATGAAATAATGGAAATTAGTATTGAATTAGATGATAAATATAGAGAAACGAAAAAATTAAATAAGGAATATGTAGGAAAGTTAACTAGATCAGAATTAGAAATAGGATTATTAAAAAATGAAAAAATTATCTTAGAAGAAGATTTAGAAATTGTTCAAAAGAAATATGCAGCACTATTATCTCAAAATGACAAATTATTAAATGATTTAGAAAATTATAAGTTAGAATTGGTTAATCTGGAAAAAGAAAAACTAGAATTACAAGCAAATTTAGATTCTAGAAATATTGAAATTTGTGATCTTAAAAGTAAATTAAATAAAATAACAAATAATGTGACAAAGTTCAACAAAGGAAAACAAAACTTAGAAAATTTGATCACAATATCTAAACCATTAGGAAATCGAAATGGATTAGGTTTTAAAAACAAACAAAAGTCAAAGGAATATAGCACATTATACACAAAATTCAAAAAGCCAAAATTAGAAACTAAGTTTAAGAATTCATATACAAATCTGGTCAAAATATGGATTCCAAAAATAAATAATAAACTAATTAGACAAAAATATATTAATGAATATTTACAAAATGTTGTATATAACAAAAATTATATTTCTAAAGGAACTAAATCTTCATGGATATGGCCACCTTTCTCCACTAACATGTTGGACCGTTATCAAAGATGGTGGGTACCAATTAATTTTTTTCTATTTTGTAGGTACCCAAAATTAAAATAAAGAATAAAGAGAAATGGATACTTAATAGCGGTTGTTCTAAGCACATGACTGGAAATGCTAATATGTTATCAAATATAACATATCTCGAAGGTGGCACTGTAACATTCGGAGATAACTCAAAAGGATTTGTCATCGGCTTTGGAGAAGTCATCAATATCGGTATTTCTAACTCTCCTATAATTACTAATGTTCTATAGGTAGAAAATTTGAAACATAACTTATTAAGCATAAGTCAATTATGTGATAAAGGATTCAAAATTGATTTCGTGAAAAATAAATGCAATATTTTTTATTAAAATAAAATTTTAATTTTTGAAGGATTTAGAAATCGAAACATATATATTTTAAACATGAATGTTAAAAACAACACATATTTATGCTTAGCCGCGAATCATGATGATCCATGGTTATGGCATAAACGTTTTGTCATATAATTTTAAGAATATCAACAAACTAACTAAAATTGAATTAGTTAGAGGATTATCTAAAATCAATTTCAAGGTTAAAAACCTATGTAACGCTTGCCAATTTGTTAAATTAAAGAAAAGCTCCTTTAAACCTAAAAAGGAAATTTCCACAAAACAACCTCTCGAATTACTCCATCTAGATTTATTCGAACCAACTCCAGTACGTTTAATAAATCATAATAAATACATTTTTGTAATTATTTATGATTTTTTAAGATATAATTGGAAATTATTTTTAAAATATAAAAGTGAAACTTTTGAAATGTTCAAAATTTTTGTTGAACGAATAAAAAAATTAATGAATTTAAAAATAAAAAATAAATGAAGTGACCACGGAGGTGAATTTGAAAATGAACTATTTACAAATTTTTGTAACAAAAAGAGAATTAGTCATAATTTTTCATTTCCTCGAACACCACAATAAAACGGTGTTGTAGAAAGGAAAAATCGAACTTTACAAGAATATGCACGAACACTAATAAATAGTAGTAACTTACCAAAGAATTTTTGGGCCGAAGCCGTTGCTATTGCTTATTATGTATTAAATCATGTAACACTTAGACCAGTGACTAAAAACACATGCTATAAAATATTTTTTAACAAGAAACCGAAAGTATCATATTTTTGTGTTTTTGGGTCAAAATGCTTCATATTAAAAAGATTATATAGGAAAATCTTATTCTAAAGCTAATATAGGAATTTTTGTTGGCTATTCAGATTAAAGCAAAGCATATAGAACCTTTAATAAATGAACAAATATTATAGAAGAAAGTCTTCATGTCTTATTTGGCGAAAACTTTAACGAAAATAAAATGATCATGATGAAGAAATTATAAATAAAACTAATATACCTATACATGAAAACAATAATAATAATGTCAATAACAATAATGATAATATGATAACATCATCACCTAGAATATTAAGAGACCATCCTATTAGTAATATTATTGGAGATTTAAATACAAGAGTATCAACCAGAAAATAGTTAAATCAAATGAGTCATGTTGCATTTATATCAAATTGTGAACCGAAAAATTATAAAGAAGCATCAAAAGATGATTTTGGGTTATTGCAATGGAAGAACTTAATCAATTTGAAAGAAATGATGTTTGGGAACTTATACCAAGACCAGACAATCAATCCGAATTGGAATGAAATGGGTTTTTAAAAATAAAGCAGATGAAAATGGAAATATTGTACGAAATAAAGCAAAATTAATAGCTCAAGGATATAATCAAGAAGAAGAAATTGATTATGACGAAACATTTGCTTTTGTAGCACATCTCGAAGCAATACGAACATGACTGGCTTTTGCATGTCATAATAATTTTATACTTTTTCAAATGGACGTAAAAAGTGCATTTTTAAACGGATTTATAAAAGAAAAAGTGTATGTTGAACAACCTGCTTTATTTGTTTACGAGAAATATCTTGATCATGTATTTAAACTTAAAAATGGCCTTATATGGATTAAAGTAAGCACCTCATGCTTGGTATGAAAGATTAAAAACACATTTACAAAGTTCCGGTTTTCAAATTGGTAAAATTGATTCCACTTTATTCATAAAACAAGAAAATAATAATATTTTAGCCGTACAAATATATGTTGACGACATTATATTTGGATCCACTGACGAAAAATTGTGCATTTAATTTTCTAAAATAATGAAAGATGAATTTGAAATGTCACATATAGGAGAATTAAACTATTTCTTAGGATTACAAATAAGATAATTAGAAAATGAAATTTTTATAAATCAAGAAAAATACTGTCAAGATTTATTAAAACATTTTGGAATGGAAAATATATTAAGTAAACTAACTCCAATGAGTACTACTCTACATTTAGATAAAGATGAAAATGGAAAAGATTTTGACCAAAAATTATATCGAAGTATGATAGGATCTCTGTTATAATTAACAGCTAGTAGACTAGATATTATGATGAGTGTTTGTTTATGTGCTCGGTTTCAAGCACAACCAAAAGAACCACATTATCGAGTGGTAAAACGAATCTTAAGATATTTAACAAATACTAGATATTATGAACTTTTTACCCAAAAGGAAGCTCGTTCGAACTCATGTCATATAATGATGCTGATTTCGACGGTTGTAAAACAGATAGAAAAAGCACAAGTGGCACATGTCATTTTATTGGTCAGTCTTTAGTTTCATGGTTTAGTAAAAAGAAAAACTATGTTTCGCTCTTGACATGTGAAGCCGAATATATCTTAGCAGCTTTAGCATGTGCACAAGTAATCTATATGCAACGAACTCTTCTAGATTTCGGTAAAATCATAACAAAATCTCCTATATATTATGATAATACAAGTGTCATAAATTTATCAAAAAATCCTATTAACCATTCTCGAACAAAGCATATTGATATTCGTCACCATTTTCTACGAGATAATGTGGAAAATGGAATTATATCACTGGAATTTGTAAATACCGAAAATCAAATAGCTGATATTTTTACTAAACCATTAAGCGAACTAACTTTTATTAACTTAAGACTAGATCTAGGAATATATTCTTACAATGAATTGATTAACTAAATTTGTAGGATTAGCTTTGTACACTTAAATTTTTATTTTTTTGGAAGAAAAGCTCATATAAAACTACATAAGATAAAATTTATATACTTAGATTAATACAAACCACATAAAACTTAACTACCTATTGTTAAAAGCTATATGGTTAAAGTTATTTTACTCAACCAAACTTCTAGGTATAGTAAAAAAAATTCTCTTATAAATCAGCTTATTTGCCTCCTAAATACAAATAGTTTGTTAAGACAAAAATTACTCAAAAAAAATGTTTTCCGATCACAGCTTCACCTATTCAACTATCGAATGTAAATCACCCTTATCAGATAGCACTTACGTTTCACCAACTAAATCTATACCTCCATCAATTCGCTCAGCCTCTCTAAACATTGTTGCATCACCTACGTATTACACTAGCCCCTAAGGAAAAGAAAACCAAACGATCAATTAATATGCAATCAACATCTCTCATCGACAAAGTCGATGAAATATATCATTTTCAACAAGAAATGATGGGAGTTCAACATGAAATGTGTTACGAGCAACGATGTCAAGGGTCTCATCTAAATTTTCTCAAAAAGTGTATTCTAGCAATTTGTGCTCATTCACCAACAAAGAATTGCATACATCAAAAACCGCCTCGATTAAAAGAAACTCTTATAAAAGCATATAACATTACTCTAAGAAATCTATGCAAGCCAAGAGCATCAAACCAAGATTGGATTGACATTCCGGATCGTCCGAGTTGGTCTCCACTAAAACCATAAATTGATGACACAAAGGCTGAATCAAATTCATGAGATATACAATAAATAAAAAATTCTAACTTCTTAGTGAAAATCTAAACTTATGCTAGGAATTGTGTCCAATAAGGTTCTTTATTAGTTTTTAATATGTATATTTTTTATTCTCTTAATATTTCAATAAAAATGATTGAAATATAAATTTTAAGCATAATTTTAGAAAAATACATACCACAGACGTCTATGACAATACCACAGACATCTATCAAAAGTTACGGGAAACATTTTACTGTAACCTTGGACGTCTGTGGGAACTCACAGATGTCTGTCATATCTCTTTGTTTATTTTTCTAAAACCACAGACATCTATCGTATCTTTCTATTTATTACTATCTGAAATCACAGACGTCTGTGCCACCCCCACATACGTCTGTGGCTGTTCTGAAACCCTACCTCCAGCAGTCATATATAAATAAGTATTCCCCAATTTTAACTTCTACCTCCAATTTACTTCCAAAATCTAAAACCCTAGCCTCCATCCAATATCTATTTGCTCACTAATGGCTCCCAAACTAAAAACTCCAGTTAACAAATGATCCAAGAAAGGTCTAATCATCCTCTTCTCACAATCCCATAGTTACTGATGCTCTCCTTTAAGAATGGCTTCACAATAGCACGATTGCCAACAAGCGATTTGACGTGCTAAAAAAAATAAGCTTCATTCCGGGCCTTTCTATAGATTATGCAAGTTTGGAGAATATAGCATTCAAGAACTTACTGTCGCCTTCGAATGTTGAGATTTAATAAATTTCGACGAAAATGAGGTAAAAATCGACCAATTAGCTATCTTTCTTTTCTACGCCAATTTATGTAGTAGTGATATATGGACTCCTGAGAATGATGATGGTTGGTTATCGACAAGTGCTTATGGAAGTGTTTTAAAAATTAGCGTCGACACCATTGGATGTATACTTAATTGTTCTTCTTTCGGGATCGATTTGGATGAAATTCCTGACCATAGAAACTTGCCATGAGACGAAATAACTCATTTAATTTGGGAAGATAGGATGCCCCAATGGAAATCCATCTACTTACGTCCAAAAGCTAGATTGTTAAATTATATGATAATAAATATGATAATCCCACGTCTAGGTAGTCATGAACAAATCTATGACAATGATCACAAAGCCCTTTATGCGATTTTCGGTGGAATACAAATAAATTAGGCTAAATTCATTCATGGTGAAATTAAAAGCTTTTGGTCTCATCATCGACGCACTATTATCTATGCTCCATACATTATGCTTCTCTTAAATGCTTTTGGGGTACCCTCCTACATCTCTCAATTGAAGGAATCCCCGTTAAAGAAAGTGGTATATGGTTTTTATCGTTGATGCATCTTCACCCACGACCACCCCCAATAATCTCCCTTGAACAATGGTCCTTACAACCGTAACAATAAGTGCATCATGGTACTCCTCCCACTACCGCTCCTTAGCAGATTTACTCACCTCGTCCTTCATAACAACATACATCCTCCAGTCATGCTACCGAATATTATTTGGATTCTGAAACACAAGAAGCTCACATTGAAGCAATGCAAAACGAATCTCTTTATGATTTAGCACTTAAAAACCAAAAGCTAATCACGACCAACCATCAGGCTTTGAATAAAAAGATGACTGGATTGGAACATTCTTTTTCGACAAGAACGACTAAAATGGAAAATACTTTTGACAAAGTTGTTTCCACTTTAAGGAAGATTATGAGAAAAGTATGGGCAGATTGTCTTCTCTCTCATCATCCTCGCCTTCACCTACACCGCCCCCTCGAGCACATACACCAGTTTATCACTCTCAAGCTTCTCCCGAAGAAACTTCTCACGATAGAGGCGATAGAGGAAAAACTACTGTGCAAGCGCAACCTGAGGAGGAGGAAGAAGACAGTGATGATATGTACGTATCTGATACTCCATAATTTCAACATCAATCGTACATGGCATTTCAAGGACTTTCCATTTAAGAAGATGAGGAGTACAATGACTAAACACAGTGGCCAGGAACATACGAACAGGATCCTTCATCTTATTGGGAATAATATGAAAATTATGGAGGCCCATCTTACTCTTCCAATCAGTACAATTAGAATTTCTTTTAGTTAATTTTTCCATCATTTATGCTTATGTTTATCTATTTAACTATTTACTTCCTGCTACATTAGTTTCTATTTCTATTTGAACTTACTTATTTAGTATTTTAATTATTCATGATCTTATCTGTAACATGCTATTAAATGTTTATTTAACATTTATGTTTATATCTTATATCATTCCTTCCATTTTGACGATGACTAATGGGGAGGAATTTATGCATATACATAAGGGGAGACAAAGCTTAATTTATGAATAAATAAATATAATAATTCTTCCATTTTGATTGCATAGTTGTCATCATCAAAAATGAGGAGAATGTTAGAACCTCCAGTTTATGTTTCAATGACAACAACTATACAATCATATATATATATATTATCAAGATTACATGTATATACTACAAGAAGACATCATGCTCGAAGATGTTGAGACTCGAAGAAAAACGAAGATCTATCGACCATACTATAGTTAGTAAGGTTATTCTACTATAATAGAGTCTTAGATAAAATGTTGTTAAGGTCTCCTTGAGTATATGTGCACAAATGACCATACAAAAATTCAAATACTTCACAATACAGTAGAAAACTGCATTTACTAATCACAAAAGTCTGAGGTAAAACGACAAACGTCTGAGGAAATACTCGGGGAAATAAATTTCTGCAGCCACAGACGTCTGAGGTAAAACACAGACGTATGTGATAATCTTCAGGAAATTATTTCCTGAAGTCACAGACGTCTGAGGTTTTACCATAGACGTCTGTCATCTGAAAAATTACATATTTCAGAATAGACACTTCTGTTGAACAAAAAGAAATTACCTCTTCATCGAAAGGTTGCAGTCATTAAAATAAATAGACCATACCTAATAGTAACAACTCTTCATCTACATCCTTTTGAATCTATAAATACTACCATGATTGAGATTTAGAGATTAAACGAATTGAATTATTAAATCTATTCTCGCTTGATTTCTCATCACTCTCTTGTACATACATTTCTTACATACTCTCAATCTATTATAACCAAAATATAATTTTGGATAAAACACTTCCTATAACTCATGGCATTCACATTCACATACTCATAGGAGATCATAGGAAGATCTGTACTATCTATCAAAAACCATGTTATTTGGAACACAAAATTGTTAGAGATATACTTTTGTATTAGCCTATTCCTCTGGGTGAAGTGATGGTTAGTTGGTTAAAGGAAATACCGAAGAGGAGCTTCGAGACTGGATGTAGGACGGGAGATCCGAACCGGTGTAAAATATCTAGTGTGATGGTTTTTATTATTTATCTTATATTCAATTAGTATTCTCTTCTTAACATAGTTAGTAATATACACGCATATATATAAGTTGCATTATAACATAGTTAGTAACACACACACACACATATATAAGTTGCATTATTTATAAAGTTCCTATAGACTATCAAAAATGACGCCAACGGTAATTACCAGTCCATTTGTAATACATGAATATTCATGTAATATATTGTATTGTAGACATCCAGAAGCAATGAAATTATTAGATTTAGTATAAGCATTCAGTTCAAATGGTGCTATATATATTATTTCCTTTCTTATTGATATCTTTTATTAAATAATAAAATGAAATGTATGATGAATTAAACTATGAAAACATATCAATTTTTTTGATTTTTTCAACAAATGATAATTTACCATTAGTAGTGCAACAGTTATTCGTTTATCGGTAAATCGGTAACGGCAAGCAATTTCAACATATCAGTAAAAATGATATAATAACTGTTTATAAAATGGTAACATCGACCATTATCATATTAGCCCTAATCGGAGATCCATCGTAATTATTGAGACTGGTGTAGGATTCGATTTTACAACCCTAATATTATCTTATCTATGCTTCCCATATGATTTTCTTTAATAAACTCAATGCGGAGTGTGGATAGACCAAAATATTAGTCATGTCCAAGTTTATGCCATTTTGGTCACAGGTAATTTTAAGACAGTTTCAAGTTCTTTTCCACTTTCTATAATGACCCACCTTTTTGGACGAATTAAATCGACAATAAACCACACATGTCAAACTCAAACCATTCAAAAGGGAGGATTGTTATGGGGTAAATAAGAAAAAGCAGAGAAAGAAAGAAGAACAAAACATAGAATCTCACAGCGGAATGACAAAATATAATAACCAAATAAACAGTTCATGAAGCTGTTTTACAAAAACATTTAATTACACTTTTACAATACAGATTAGAATTACATACGACAGAAATAAATAACAATGCAGCGGAACAACATGATGCAGTGGGATAAATATAATAAATAATAATAATACAAATCTTCGTCTTCATCCTCCAAAAGCAGTCTTCGATACACTGAAAAGCTCAGACTGACTCGAGCGAATTGAAAAGATAAAACACTCGAGTCAGAACTAAAAGATCTTATATAAGTTAAATCAATAGTAAATAAATATGAGTGTAACGGCGTCAGAGATGTTTATGGGGTTTGAAATCTCCTTTCTAGCGTCTAACATGAGTGCAATAACTTAAGAGATGTTCGGGATTCCATCTCCTAAGGATCCGTTAAACTATCTACATACATTGTACAATATGCTATTATAATAGTGTCTATAGTAAAGTATTAAAATAGCGTTAAGGCGTTACCCATATCCCCCTTAACACATTTTATATATATTCCCATAGTCTATACAGTACCGTAATTTCTCCGTAAACTAGAGGGCTATTAGAGGGCACTCCATAGGTACGGTACAAACCAAACTCGTAGAAGGCGCGATAAGGCATGTGACAAGGCACGCGAGGCAATGTCCAGGGTTGGATACTACCGTTTTGCGGATCCGGACTGATGGTAACGCATAGCAGCTACTACCGCCCACCTCGGAACACACTCCCAAATCAAATCGAGGGTGGCCACCAAATCAAGCACAAAGTCATAATATGGTATTGAAGAAATGTGTCCGATCGGAGGTGCGACCTCACTTGGTCCGGCATGGCTCCTGTTTTAGCCACATCAAGCTGACTCGCGGGAGTCAGGGCTACGTAAGTACCTCATACAAAATCGTTCTCCAAACCATCCTACTTCATTTTGGAATCTTCACCACGTACACAGTTGTTAAAGTGGTTTTCGGTATTGGCAGAGAGTATGACAATATCTGATCCCAGTCTCTTTAACAACCAAACACTTATTTCACACCGGATGGTTCTTTTATTTTCCAAAACCGATTCATAATTAATATCAAAATATCATATTCAATTCAAACTATATCACTTTCGAAATCATATTCACTTTCGAGATCATATCACATTTGAAATCATATCACTTTCGAAATCATATTTCTTTCAAAATCATACTTTCCAAAACAGGTTAAACTCTCATTTGAAATTATCATATTTACTCAGAATATATTATTCCACTAGAAAATATCATTTTAAATCTCAACTTTGGTTATCATCATTTAATCATATTCTCAGTTAATCAAGGATTTAAATATAAACATTTCCACTTTACACAGCCAGAAATTTAAAAAATAGTTAAGATAGTTATAAATAGTTCGGGAATTACTAAATATGGGACCGTAGAGGTGGATTCAATCGTAAAAAAAGAAGATTTGATTGAGTATTGAGGAGTAAAAGAATTTAGTCCAAAATACAAAATGAAAGTGGATCGGTTTTTTTATTCCTGAAGAGGTAATTCTAAAAAAAAGTTGATTAGATCCAATTAGATTTATATTTTTTATATATAATAAATCATAAAACAGAGCCTTAATCTTCTTTTGCTAGAGATGGCTTAGAACCAATAGTTCATTATCTAATGGATCTTTCCGTTCTAATACTCCATCCGAGAGTTATCAGTATTTATCAAATCTCTTCCTATCTAACGGAACGCTATTGGATCAAATGGCAAAGACATTGTGGAGAAAGAGATGGCTTTTCTCGGTTGAAATGAAATATTTGATTCATGTTTAAGATAGTTTAAATAAATTTAAAATAGTTTAAATAGATTTAAAATAGATTACATAGATTTAAAGTAGATTACATTGATTTAAAGTAAATTAAATAGATTTAAAATAAATTAAATAGTTTTAAAATAGATTAAATAGATTTAAAATAAATTAAATGGTTAATTAGATTAAATAGTTTAAAATAATTTAATAGTTTGAAAACCTTAATAATCAAGATTTTTAAAATAATATCTCTTTACATAATTTATATTAAAATCAATTAATATCAAACTAGACTATTTCTTTCATTTCAACACATCGGGACCACGTCCAGCTTTCAAATTTCAATTTAAATCCTTTAAACAATTCATTTAAACCAATACCAATTTCAACATTTAAAGCTTGGATTTTTCGAAAATAATTCAGTTTATATAAATCAAATTTTTATTTCAAAATATCATTTAACTGAATTCTAATTTAAAGGATTTAAAAAATCATTTAATTTAACCAATCCGGTGTCCGTATATAGTTTTCTATCCTATGGTCAAGTGATACAGACATATATCATTTCAATCCGCGATAGATTTAAATTTATGGGTATATATCATTTCAACCCGCAATCCTGAATTAACATTCAAAATCCATAAAATCGCTCAGGTTTATCATTTCATCCCATAACGATTTTTTCCTAATCTATAGGTCGTTCGGGTATGTATCATTTCAACTCATAGGGATTTCTAACAATAAACTAAGGGAACTTGCAGGGTTAGAAAAAATGTAAATATAACATCCAGTCATCCAATATCAACAATCAAATATCCATCACAATGACCATTCAATCAATCAATAAATACATCAATTAACCGATTATCATCAACAGGTATTCAATTGACAATTAAATTTCAATATTAAATTAAATGACGATTAAATGCAACATGAGTCATATTAAACTGGAATGACTATTTAAATATACCAAACATCAACCAATCAATTTCTAATCACATAATAAATTTAATTTAACTAACATAAGACGATTCAGTAGTTGTGAGAGGGTTAAAACACTCACCTTTGATTTCAAATTGATTTGAAATCCAAATAAAGGCTCAAAATTAAAAAGTTTCATAATTCTTCCAACCCAGTTTTGTAATGTCCGGAATTTTGATACGATTGCAGCGGAATAAACCGCGCGTAAATCCGACCTCGTACGTAAAAGTTATAATGATTAGAAATTATACGATTTTATAAAATAAATAAAAGAAAACGAAGGACACATCACATCGCCATCCATGTGAGCCCTAACATCTGTCATCAATTTGCGAACGAATGTCAAACATGACATGCTGCTACCTTCAATTCGCGAACGCTGCCTCCACGGCCAGTTTCGACCTGATCAGGAGAGGCCACCGTACTCCCCTCCTCCAACCGCCCAAGATCAAGGTGGCGCGACCACCTATAACACCCCCAGGCGATCACGGCCGCCGCCGCCTATCATGCCATTTTCTAGCGATTCCTTCGACCATCTCGACAAAGTAACATCACTACGACCTTCTCTCCACCATCTTCCCAACGTCACCTCCCGATCGTCGATCGGACGAAGATCCACCGTTGGATCGCGAAAACCTAATTTCAACGGTCGAGGTTCATCCTTGATTTCTGGTCAAACGATGCATCCAATTGGAAAACGAATTGCTGTAGTGGATTGCGCTCGTCAAGAGCTTTCTAATGATATATAATATGACATAGTTGGAGGAGTTTGAATTTTTGAAATTGATTTTGATTTGAAATTTGATTAGGGTTTTGAAGTTGGAATATGTTTCTGCCATTGAGAAGGAGAAGCAGACAGATGGAATTGTACGTACAAAAATGAGAAATAAAAAGGCTACTAGGGTCAGAATATAACTATTTATATTAACAAAGCCCGATAAGAAAGAACGCATGCGTATCGAATTGGTACGTACGACAAGAACGACCCAAAAAAGCCCGTTTCGCTTCCGAAACGAAAGTGGGTCATCCCGTATATCAAAATAGATGTTTATCATATTTTTAAACTCAATGGAGCAGGTTGGAAGTCTTAATTCCATCGTATGAAGAAGTTAGCTTTAAAATCAGTTTATTTCAAATTGATTTCAATTAAATTGATTTCTACTCGTTTCAAGCCCGTACGATCAAACGACAAGTCCGATCGCTACGAAACTTGAAACCTGCAATAATTCACCATTACGGATCCGATGAAACTAGTTTCGTCGAAATCCAAGATAGTGGCCAAAATGGCTATTTTCACGTTTATTAAATAAATTATTATTGAATTAATTAAATCACTTTTTTTAAATTTTATGTTTAAAAGTCAACAATTTTTATCGTTTTGACTACATATAAACTTATAATCCTTTAAAACTAATTTTCCAGGTCAATTTCAATTATTAATATTGGTCTAGTCACAACGTTCCAATTTCTGTTGCAATGTATTCATTAATCATAATTTAAAACCCAATAAATTGATTTAATTTGATTTCAATCATTTTACTCAATCAATCATTACTTTATGTACATAGTTAACATTGGTTTACATCTTATTGCATTAATATTCTACAATTATCATCTTAATCCATATTAAAGCAATATTTAATTACATTTATTGCAATTTATTTCCAATTGATTTCCAATGAATTAAGTAGTGAATTTATATTTAAACCATTGTTATAACTTACCAATTCAAACACAATTCTATGTTTATTGTTAACAAACAAAACAAATAAATTCACATCAATTTTATCTTCTTATTTACCATTTCTAACCAATGTAACTTTATAATTTATTACAATTATTTGAGATTTCATTCAATTAGTCATCTATTACATTAAATTTACATTATTAAACTTTATTTCTTTATTTACAATCTGTAACCAATTATGACTTTATAATTATTTCAATTAATTGGACTTACATTAAAATAATTACCAATTGCCTTAAATTAACATAATTACATCTCATTCTAGTTATTCCTTTCATTAATAAATCTTAAATTTTTAGCTTTTCACAACATTAAATTTCAAAACTTAATTAATTAATAAATTTAATTATCAGAAATTACAGGTCGTTACACTCACCCACACTCAAAACTTTTCGTCCTCGAAAAGGGAAAGAAGGAATTTGTGACGACCGCCCATGACCCCTGCACCGAATCTAGAGATAGTGCGCTGTAAAGTGTGCCAGGCGACCATGGACGATTGTCAAGGTAAAATAAAAACAGCAGAATCTATCGTATTACTCACAGCGCATGGACAAAATACAATAGAACATATGTATAGTGAAGCTTTACAGAACAAAATGATATCATATAAAACTCCATATTAGTTGAATACAAGCATCCAAATAGTCAATACATCAAGCCTCACTACATGTCTCTCAGAGAATACAGAACAGCGGAATATCCAGTACATATAATAAGAAGATAATATGCAACCCTCCATCTCGTCTTCGATATCAGCACCGTGAGAAGAGAACAGCACCTGCCACCTGCTACCTAGTCTGCCCGTCCCAAAATGGACGAACAGCCCAAGGCAATAAGAATTAAAAACATAAAGCCTTGAGTCAGACAACAGTCTTAGTGAGCAGTAAATTAACTAACAACATACCAAAAGAGCATAAAGGAAAAGGAATAGGAATACAACCCTCCCACTCCAACCTCATTCTACAGTGATAGCCCCCAGACACACACTAAGCAGAAGCAAACATAGCAGAGCATACAATTTAAAGTAAAGCTACTATCACTCGAGTCAAGGGCGATGTTTTCCAAGTACCAAGGCCTAAATCAGATAAGCACCCAGAAAATACCGCTCTTGAGTCCGAATGACGATACAACCAAACATCCATGACTCTGGCTATCACTGTTATCATTGCTTCGATATCACCGTTAATTGAATGACCGGCACATTCTTTCAGCCGTCCGTCAAGGGCTAATGGAAACCCCAGTTCTAGACATAACTCCCGCACGTCGTCGCAACCCGTGCCTAGGACTATCGAATCTGCCCAGAGTACTCGACCATCAACAGTTAGTCGTTGGGACTATCGAATCTGCCCAAACGTACTCTTGCTTAGAGCATGCTAGAACCTTCAACAACGATGCTATCCAAGCCTCCTAGTCATCCTCCTCGACGACTATTCTCATATCCATTCATTATCCTCAACTCGAATCATATCACCGAGTTATCAACATGCTTGGAATGATCCCGTCTGGATTAGACCAAGTCTTCATCACATGATTGCCTCGCTTCATCACATCCTCGCAAAGCCTCATCTCAACATGACATCATCAAATCTATGCATAAGAGCTTCATCATCCCGCTACATATGCCACGAGCAGCTTTCCCAATTCAAGAGCCTTTCCCTTAGCTTTTGAATCATCTTCGATCTAAATCTAGTCATCAATCATCTAGTTCATAACAATCAATCAAATCAAACATCAATCCAAGCAATCAAGCATTCAAAAATGATCTAAGTAGACAATTATAACAATAATGGCATTTTCGTAATTAAAGAGTTGAAAGTCCAATAAGCATGAAAACATGGATTATATCTCTACAAACTTGATGAATGAACTTGCATAGGTTAACATATGATAAAACGGATGTAACATCATCATGAACAATGGATCTATATGGATCTACACTTTGGATGAAGAAAATGCATGGAAATCCCTATTTTAACACCAAATCGAGCCAACAATCCGATATACTCCTTTGGATCCGTGTGAGAGATAATCACCACTCACCAAATCACCTAAACAAACCCAAATCAACACGCTTCAGATCTGGACAGCGAAGGATCAAGCTTGATCTATCACGAATCCGCTTCAAACGAAGAAATCTCTCTTGAAAAGATGAAGATCTTTAATCTAAGCTCTTGAATCTTCAATCTTGATCTTCGATTTGGATGGATGGAAGCACTAGATTAGAGTGGAGAAAAGAAGTGAAGAAGTGTAGAAGTCGAGCTCTCAAAATAGCAGCACTTCGTCGCTTCGAAATTCGGATCCCAAAAATGAAGAGAAGCTCTCCTATTTATAGCAGAAAATACCCTAAGTCGTAACTCGGCTATCTCCTAAGTCGTCTCCGACCTAAGCCCCTCCGACCTAAGCCTCTCCGACCTAACAGATATGCGCGCCTCAACTCCTACGACCTAACACTTCTGCGCATACGACCTAACTATTAAGTCGACCTACGACTTAACCACTAACTCCTAAGTCATCTACGACTTAACACAGATCGCGACCTAACACTTAGACGAAATCCAGCGACCTAACACTTAGACGAAATCCAGCGACCTAACACTTAGCAACCCACGCGACCTAACAGTGTTACGACCTAACACTTAAGCTAATATGCGACCTAAGACTTAGCCAACCCCTCCGACTTAACCCCCTTAGGTCATCCAACGACTTAACTATTAAGTCGTTAACTAACTTACTTCTTAGGTCGGTCAATCCATAGGTCGCTCACTCTACTAAGTCGCTCACCAGCTACCTCAGCTCCCCTAGGTCGTTGCCGACCTAACTATGCTAACCCAGTAACCACTAGGTCGCTAACCCCACTAGGTCTGCCTACCCTTGAGTCGCCATATACTTAAGTCGGTCAGTTCTTTAGGTCGTTAACTCGCCCTGCCGACCTAACACTTAACTAAATCCTAGG
Organism: Allium fistulosum; assembly: GCA_030737815.1. Lineage (NCBI taxonomy): Eukaryota > Viridiplantae > Streptophyta > Magnoliopsida > Asparagales > Amaryllidaceae > Allium > Allium fistulosum. Next base: position 167,001,819 of record CM060904.1, on the reverse strand, counting down.
TTGCATAATTCTATAGGTCGCTCCAACTAACCCACGACCTAACACTTACTCGCCGAATTCCTTAACTCGGTCACGACTTAGCTCTTAGGTCGTTCACGACCTAGGACTTAGACAAATCTGTCTCAAAATCTGAAATGACTTAAAAATGCTAAAATTCCAGATTCTGTCGAACTTGTCGATCCGTAAAAATATGGGTCGTTACAGAATTAATGAATTAATATATCTTATTTAAAGTATTCAATTTATAAACAATAAATTTACATAATTAAATAATTTAAATAAAATACATCAATAAATCCTTTTATATTCAAGTCCAATAAAAGTTTGAAAAACATTTTTACTTTCACAAAAAAAAAAATTCTAAGTCCAAAATCTATGAAAAATTTCGGTCGAGTCTCCTTTGTACGGAGAGGTCCGGGAGAAATAATAATATCAATAATAACACATATATATCATATTTCAAAATAAAATATCCCAAACCATGGGAAAAACAATATGTATCGCTAGAAAACCGTAATCCGAAAACGTACGTATTTGTCGAGCAAACAACGCTTATTTATGAAACCAAAGGCAGTAGCAATTGCTTCCATAACCTGTATTTCACTTATACAATCCAAAGAGGTTAATAATTATGTAAAAGGGAAAATTAAGTTGTTTCAATTTATAACAAACAAACAACATAACCTAACCATAGTCACTTGCAAAAAAACCATACAACCATTACATGCAATCAAAGTAACCAACCATTCATCCATAGCAACCAAAACAAATGGTCTGTTCGGGTTCAGAAACTTTTAATCATATAGAATGATAAATAAACTACTAAGTATCTATACACTCAACAGTCTTAGATAAAACTCAATAGATTATTCATACATCCTAAACAATTTAAAGTATCACTTCCTAATCATCCCATAAGCCATACTACCTATAAATTCAAATGTCATGTAAGTTTTTCTTATTAATCTCCTTTCGTATTATTTACTGTTCTTCAGTTTCAGTCATTCATACAATGCTTATTTATTAATTTACATTTAACACCAAAAAAATTCATTTCTCTTTCATTTATACAATGTCATTTTCTCTTTTCATTACTTTACATTTATTTCTTACATAAGTTATTTCTATTTCAATTATTAGATTATCTATTATTATGTAAGCCTCTTTACAATTTACTTCACCATTAATAGATTATTTCCTTTTCACATTCATTTCATCCATATATAGTATTATTGAATATTAAATTCATTTATAATCATTTCAACATTTCTAAAGTTATAACCATTTACTTAATATAGGATTCATCTTTACTATTCACTTTTACTTATAAATGGCTTCAATCGTTAACTTAAGTTTATAATCATTTACTTACAATATTCACATTTTTATTAAATTTATTTAGTAGCACTTCAAATTATTAACTTAAGTTTATAACATTTTATAACATCAGAATTCTTATTTATAGAGATAATTCTATTGAACACTTTTATTATTCAAGTTTTACTTGTATAATATTCTATTACATGTTTCTATTAACATTTCAACTTTGAATATTTTGGTTAGTTATATATGTCTTTTAGAATGTAATTGAATGTTACACAAGTTTATCTATTCGTTTAGTTAACAAAATGTCAATATTTACATCTTCTTATTTTCATTATTCTTAAATTTACAAGCTACAAATTTCTTATATATTCCCTAAATCACTTAACATCAATATCTTAATTTCACATTTTAGAAGTTTCCAATTATTAAAATAGTTAATATTTCATTCATTACAACAAATGAAAACTACTAATTATCAGAAAGTTTAAGAACTAAACTCCGGGTTACACCTCAAATTATTCAAAATAATATATATACTCATAACTTATATACATCAAATCATATTTAGAAATTAAAATTTAAGATTAGTTATCAAAAAAAATGTGTAGTACAACTACTACAACGGTCTTCCCACTTTGAACCTCGAAAATGAACGTCGATGATGCGTGCACTCATCACCGAAATTATTTTCCAACGACCGATAGGGGAGCACAAAACTTATTTCCTTTCAAAATTACTTTAAAACATTTCTTTCAAATCATCTTGAAATATTTATATCAGAAAATACTTCCAAATAATACTAATATTATATTCCAAAATCTTTCGGAAGAAATTTTCAAAATTTCGGAACATAAGTTCTTAAATTCTCAGTTTATATTCATTTTATTTATAATCTCATTTTACAACAAATGTTTATAAAATTTTCACTTCCTAACAAACAACATATAACATCAAACTATATCATTTATAAAAGTTATCCATTTATATACAAAATATAATACTAGGTAAAATTATTTCATTTACCTATAATTTTAAACCAATATTGTGTTGGTCTGCCCTATTAAGTGCTTAGAAACCCCTATCGATGTCATAGCGTCCTATGTATCGACCAGAATTTATAAATACAAAACAGAACAAATTAACGCAATAAAAAACCTTTTATAACACTAACAAATACGCTCTCTCATATATATACACTCAACGACTCATTCTAGGGTATTACTACCCTATTTCTAATGAGTCAGACCTCACAAAGTTAAGGTTATCGCTAAACCAAAGCTCTGATACCAAATGTAACAGTCAACTGACAGTGGGGTAACGCCCACCATAGCATACAGCCGTACTTGTGTTCTTCTTTTTCAACCAGCCTCTCGTCTGCACCAACCCCGTGGGACCTGTAGGAGTAAGAGTCATCCATTCGCTACCAAACCCAAAAGCGACAACCCTCTATCATGTTGCACCCACCAAGTGCATAAGCAGACACACATGTCAAACTCAAACCATTCAAAAGGGAGGATTGTTATGGGGTAAATAAGAAAAAGTAGAGAAAGAAAGAAGAACAAAACACAGAATCTCACAACGGAATGACAAAATATAATAATCAAATAAACAGTTCATGAAGCTGTTTTACAAAAGCATTTGATTACACTTTTACAATACAGATCAGAGTTACATACGATAGAAATAAATAACAATGCAGCGGAACAACATGATGCGGTAGGATAAATTTTATATTTAAAAGTCAACAATTTTTATCGTTTTGACTACATATAAACTTATAATCCTTCAAAACAAATTTTCCAGGTCAATTTCAATTATTAATATTGGTCTAATCACAGCGTTCCAATTTTAGTTGCAATGTATTCATTAATTATAATTTAAAACCCAATAAATTGATTTAATTTGATTTCAATCTTTTTACTCAATCAATCATTACTTTATGGACATAATTAACATTGGTTTACATCTTATTGCATTAATATTCTACAATTATCATCTTAATCCATATTAACGCAATATTTAATTACATTTATTGCAATTTATTTCCAATTGATTTCCAATGAATTAAGTAGTGAATTTATATTTAAACCATTGTTATAACTTACCAATTCAAACACAATTCTATGTTTATTGTTAACAAACAAAACAAATAAATTCACATCAATTTTATCTTCTTATTTACCATTTCTAACCAATGTAACTTTACAATTTATTACAATTATTTGAGATTTCATTCAATTAGTCATCTATTACATTAAATTTACATTATTAAACTTTATTTCTTTATTTACAATTTGTAACCAATTATGACTTTATAATTATTTCAATTAATTGGACTTACATTAAAATAATTACCAATTGCCTTAAATTAACATAATTACATCTCATTCTAGTTATTCCTTTCATTAATAAATCTTAAATTTTTAGTTTTTCACAACTTTAAATTTCAAAACTTCATTAATTAATAAATTTAATTATCAAAAATTACAGGTCGTTACGCTCACCCACACTCAAAACTTTTCGTCCTCGAAAAGGGAAAGAAGGAATTAATGAATTAATATATCTTATTCAAAGTATTCAATTTATAAACAATAAATTTACATAATTTAAATAAAATACATCAATAAATCGTTTTATATTCAAGTCCAATAAAAGTTTGAAAAACATTTTTACTTTCACAAAAAAAAATTCTAAGTCCAAAATCTATGAAAAATTTCGGTCGAGTCTCCTTTGTACGGAGAGGTCCGGGAGAAATAATATTATCAATAATAACACATATATATCATATTTCAAAATAAAATATCCCAAACCATGGGAAAAACAATATGTATTGCTAGAAAACCGTAATCCGAAAACGTATATATTTGTCGGGCAAACAACGCTTATTTATGAAACCAAAGGCAGTAGCAATTGCTTCCATAACCTGTATTTCACTTATACAATCCAAAGAGGTTAATAATTATGTAAAAGAGAAATTTAAGTTGTTTCAATTTATAACAAACAAACAACATAACCTAACCATAGTCACTTGCAACAAAACCATACAACCATTACATGCAATCAAAGTAACCAACCATTCATCCATAGCAACCAAAACAAATGGTCTGTTCGGGTTCAGAAACTTTTAATCATATATACTGATAAATAAACTAGTAAGTATCTATACACTCAACAGTTTTAGATAAAACTCAATAGATTATTCATACATCCTAAACAATTTAAAGTATCACTTCCTAATCATCCCATAAGCCATACTACCTATAAATTCAAATGTCATGTATGTTTTTCTTATTAATCTCCTTTCGTATTATTTACTGTTCTTCAGTTTCAGTCATTCATACAATGCTTATTTATTAATTTACATTTAACACCAATAAAATTCATTTCTCTTTCATTTATACAATTCCATTTTCTCTTTTCATTACTTTACATTTATTTCTTACATAAGTTATTTCTATTTCAATTATTAGATTATCCATTATTATGTAAGCCTCTTTACAATTTACTTCACCATTAATAGATTATTTCCTTTTCACATTCATTTCATCCATATATAGTATTATTGAATATTAAATTCATTTATAATCATTTCAACATTTCTAAAGTTATAACCATTTACTTAATATAGGATTCATCTTTACTATTCACTTTTACTTATAAATGGCTTCAATCGTTAACTTAAGTTTATAATCATTTACTTACAATATTCACTTTTTTATTAAATTTATTTAGTAGCACTTCAAATTATTAACTTAAGTTTATAACATTTTATAACATCAGAATTCTTATTTATAGAGATAATTCTATTGAACACTTTTATTATTCAAGTTTTACTTGTATAATATTCTATTACATGTTTCCATTAACATTTCAACTTTGAATATTTTGGTAAGTTATATATGTCTTTTAGAATGTAATTGAATGTTACACAAGTTTATCTATTCGTTTAGTTAACAAAATGTCAATATTTACATCTTCTTATTTTCATTATTCTTAAATTTACAAGCTACAAATTTCTTATATATTCCATAAATCACTTAACATCAATATCTTAGTTTCACATTTTAGAAGTTTCCAATTATTAAAATAGTTAATATTTCATTCATTACAACAAATGAAAACTACTAATTATCAGAAAGTTTAAGAACTAAACTCCGGGTTACACCTCAAATTATTCAAAATAATATATATACTCATAACTTATAAATATCAAATCATATTTAGAAATTAAAATTTAAGATTAGTTATCAAAAAAAATGTGTAGTACAACTACTACAACGGTCTTCCCACTTTGAACCTCGAAAATGAACGTCGATGATGCGTGCACTCATCACCGAAATTATTTTCCAACGACAGATAGGGGAGCACAAAACTTATTTCCTTTCAAAATTACTTTAAAACATTTCTTTCAAATCATCTTGAAATATTTATATCAGAAAATACTTCCAAATAATACTAATATTATATTCCAAAATCTTTCGGAAGAAATTTTCAAAATTTCGGAACTTAAGTTCTCAAATTCTCAGTTTATATTTGTGATAACCCGGATTTTGGAACATCTGTTAATTGATAATTAACTAGGTTAATTAATAGAAATACTGATTTTATTTGGATTAATAAATGAAATTTTGATAATTAAAAGATATCTGGATATGTAAATGAATTTGGAAATATAATAAAATTGAATTATAAATATCTGGATAGATATGTATTTGATAATCTCCTTTATAATTATTTAAAATTGGTAAAAATTGTTGTTTCCAAAACAATAATAATGTATTTTTTTATATAAATGGATTTTAAATAGAATTATTATTTACAAATTTAATTTGGATTTGTTAAAAATACATGTATATATCAAATTGATTTTTAAATTGAATTTGAAATTTAATTTGAATTTGGATATTTAAATTGAAATTCAAAAGATAGTTATTTATATCTTAAATAATTCTTTGGTTTTAAATGTACTTTATTTAATTTTATTTAGAACATAAATTATTTATATTATTTTCTTTTTAAAGGAATTTTTTTTTTATAAATTAAATTAGGGAATCAATTATAAAAATCTTTCTAAAACATTTAAAAATCTAATTTTGCATGAAAGTAACATGTGTTAACTTGTAATCATTCTTAATAACATGTGTTAGCTAATTATCTAAGGGAATTGACAAGTGTCTACTTTTATTTTAATTTCCTTTTTATTTTTAATAAAATTTAATTTAAACCTATATTAACTTATATCATTCATCTCCATATCCATTTCCTATGGTCACTTTCTAAAAAAATACCTCTAAAACCAAATCTGGGAATAAAGAGAAAAATCAAAACAGTAAAAAAATTCAAAGCCTGGAAATCAAAAATTAAAACCTGAAGCAAATCAAATGCAAGTTCAAAACAACTCAACAATGATTCAACTGAGCATGATTCAACAGTTTCAAACTGATTCCAAACCGAAGTCTTCAAACTGAACTAAAGCAGAGAGAGATCAATATAATCGAACAACTTCCAATTCAACTGAAGAAAGCAAGATTCAGGCTTCTAAATTCAGAGAAATAAAGATTCAGATCAAAGGGAAAAGCTTTATTCTCTGTTATCCAAATACAGGTGAGTAAAACTACTTTAATCTGGTCTATAACTTGATGTTTGTGATGAACATTTGATAAGAAACTGTGAAATATGGTTGCATGTATACAAAAATGAATATATACATTTGTGCATGTATGGAAATAGGCATATTGCCTCTGTTTTTAAAATTACAGGTTACCAAAACCTGTTAAAAATCCAAGAAATCTCTTTCTAATCCTCTTAAGGCTTTAAGGTTCAAGCAACATGTTGGTATAATCAAGATTTAAGTTTTAAACATAATTTTAAGTAAAATGTGAAAAGTAGTGTCAAGACCCAAAAGTCGACCTTCGAAAATCGGCACCCGTACTTCACTTGTACTCAAAATGCCGTAGATTCAAATGTCAAATCTGGTTCTTGGGAGCTTATAACACAGTTAAGTAAATAACACAGCGGAATAAATGAATAATACATTGATATACAATATCTGATACAACAGAGTGATACGATGAATATCAATATACATCAGAGATATGATACAACAAATAGCAGCGGAAAAGAAAACGATAACATCAGCAGCGGATAATCTCCATCTTCAAAGCACCAATCCAGATAATAACGATGAACAAAGATAAGAAAGTGCAGTCCATATCCAAGGACTGAACTAGCTCCAGAAAAATCTACAAATCTGGATATCTGAAAAACCAAACTCTAGACTGCTCGTGTAGAAAATTTTGAGCATCCAGAGTTTAGGAAAGAAACAATAAACTCCGGATCAGTCATGGGACTGGTGTGAGGAACAAAAACAGTTTATCTTTAAAAACGAACAACAAAAGAATTTAAAGTCAATTCGCAATGCTTTTGGAAAATGAAACTACCATAAGACCTCCCACCACACACACAATGCAAACGCAGAATTGGAGGAGATTTCTTCTTATGATAGTCAAAGATGCTTATTACGCAAAAATCAAATCTTTTTGATATTATTATTAGTGCATAGTGTAGAAAACATTTCGAAAGTATAATATAAATCTTAGCCAGCATAGGTACCATTATAGTATGCCTACTATAGCTACCATATTAAATGGCAGGTTCTACAACTAAAACCGTACAAGTCTCGTATTGTTTCTTTGGATTTCCAACAAATGGTCAGGCTAAGGAACTTCCTATCCACGATGGGTACGTCCCTGGAATAGACGACCCGAGAACCTAACCGGATCTCTGCCAACACAAGGCCGGGTTACCTCTGCAAAAATAGGTAACTACTGACACGCGTATGCCATCCCCCGATCGTCACCGATCTTCCCGAGGATCCCCGATTTCCAACAACCACAAAGTAATAAACTTGCAGCAACCACAGAGGTTAAGTATCTGGGCTCCATACCATGATACCACCTTTATCCAGAAGGAATGACATACACTAAGGGGCGCTACTCCCTAGAACCTTGCTGCATCCTTCCTGTTTTGACCATTTCCGGGGTGTGAGGCTCGATGAAGTCTCATCCACAAAGCTACGCTTTCTACAAAAAGCCATGCTTCGGGTCCAACAAATGATCAACCTATGATCACAAAGATATAAGATCAAACAAATGATCATATCGCAAATGATCAAACACTGATCATTACACAGCAACACTCAGCATGCCACATTACCAAATTGGGATATATCGCTGATAAATTTCAACTACATAACCTCTGAGCTCGTACGTCTCAGAGAAGGGTGTTAAGCTAAGAGAATAAATTCTCCGCCACCAAACAGAAATGTATTTGAAAGAAATCGGCTTTATATCTCAAAGTGTAATGTCAGACATGTATCCATACAAGTCTGTTCCGGGATCGAACAGAACCGAAGGCACTTCTCACGAAGCCCTTGCAATTCCGGATAATTTCCAATCACGTCCGGACTTCCTGTCACAAAAGAGTGATATAAATCTCTATACCGACGCGACTCAGTGCAGAGACATTCGACAGGTTGTCCTTTCATTTTCGAAAAATATCCGGTCTTCAACACCGGTCTTCAAATGCTATCCATATACGACGTATCACTATTCGGAATGAGTTATACGACCCAAAGGTCCTTTCCCGGCTAACCCGAATAGTGAGCGCAATATTCAAAAACAAATGGATAATGGGATTTCAATTAAGTCACAACTTAAACCCAAACTTTCTTTACAAATGGTTTATCAAATTACCATTTTAATCTTTTTAAACAAAAAAAGATTCAATTCATAAAGTTCACTTAATTTCACAAAGATTCATTCATAGATTTTCCAAATCAATTTCCCTTTCAATTTGATTAATTCGTTAAATCTTTAAAATAAAGATTCAACTTATAGCTTTCAACACAATTTCATTTCGAATGGGTTAAATAAATCATCATTTTAAATCTGTTAAAAATAAACAGATTTGATTCATAGCTTTCAAAAAGAATTCATTCATAACTTGGAAAATCCATTTTTCAATTCACTTGAAATTCCTTTAATTTAAACTGGAATTTCTTTTCTTATCTAAAAGCTTTTATCATTTGAAAACAACAGTTTTCAATTTGGAAATCTGATTCATTCATACGAGTTAAAATCCTTGGTTTAAATTCAAATTCCCAAATTAATACTTTTAAAATGGTTAAATTCATACAAACACATTTTATATCATCTTTAGTCCCTAGTTTCAATCATAGGATTCAATTTCAAATTTGAATTCAAATTTAAATCTAATTATTTAAATTTTCAAAACTCGATTAAGTTATTCAAAATAACTTTTATCTTTGAAATTCCATTTCAAAAACTTTTTACTTTAAACCCAAATTTCTAATTTCAAAATCAATTGAAATTAAAATTTCAATTTCAAAAACATCAAATTTAAATTGTCTGTGACTTAACCGATTTCCACGTGAAATCCATATTTGTGTGTGTATGGTGTAGTCCAGGGGTTTAACACAATAGTGCAATATCATTCAATCATCACATATCAAAATACAGGATATAGTTGATAAGCGATATAAAGTATAACGCTTATCGTATTTTCACAGATCACAGATAAATATCACAGATGATAAATTACATCACAGGTCACAACTCAAATCAGGGTATATCACAAGGCATCATATATCAGGGATATCAAACAAATCAAATCATCCAATAGAATTTAAACATTCATAAGTAAGGTCGGTAAATTATCTGATAAATTCAAATCAGATTTATTTCTTATGAATTTATTTCAAATTCTGGTTAATTAATTTTTAATAAATTATAAATTATTTTGATTAATTTTTCTTTAATCATTTATAAATTAACCTTTAAACCAATTCCAGGGTAAATTAACCCCTTAATTATTTTAATTAAGTAATTAACAATTTACAATCGATTATCTTAACTAATAAATCCAATTAATTATCAAAATTTATCACATTAATTTAATTACTTAATAATCTCTAGTTAATTACCTTCATTAACTAATAACATTTCCTTTCACTTTTAATTAATCTCTAATTTCAACTATAAAGTAATTATCCTTAATTACTTTCCAATTTAATTACTTAATATTAATTATTCATCTTAATTATCATTTAAAAATCTTCTTTATACTTTGAAAATCAATTTATTACCGTTATAAAAAGTTTTAATGTTAATTCACTTTAGTACTTAACTTAAATTTAATTATTAAGTTAAAGAATTTATTAAATTATTAAAACATTGTTGAATGATTTAAAACTTATAGTAGATTCCTAATTCAGCATAAATCAGTATTGGTTACACTGTAAATAAAAACAAATGAACTTAACCTTGTTAACCTGAAAATTTGTTTGGGCTTAACCCCTTATAAAAAAACAAACCCGATTTTACATGAGAATGACTCGAGTAGGGCTCGAGTTTTCCCAGCAATCTCCCCGCGTCATCCTCCTGCATCTTTCTTCTTCTTCCACGCTACTTTCTCCTTTGTTTCTCTTTTTTTTTTCTAAGTACAAATTCATACACCCCCTTATCATCTCGAGTCAAAACTCGAGCTCAAACCCATATCACCCGATAGCTGCTTCGAGTCCAAATCCTTCTTCCCCCAAAGCAACCCACTGATACCATATTTTGTACCGTGCACGTGCACAGTTGAATTCGCCACTCTGGGTCGAACCCCAAACCACCCCCAAGTCGTCCATCCTCCAACTGAACCCTATGAGCACCCAGCTTTGTGAAACGTTGACGAACTCGCGATCGAACATCACCACCCAAACTGCAGTAAAACCAAACTACCAGAAAACACATCGTTCTTCCACCTCTGGCCATCGGAGGCCATGAAAACTTCGTCAGAGCTTCGTCGACGTCACCTCCATCTTTCCCCTAACCCACGGCGAACTCGATCGCCTGGAGTGATCGCGGCGGCTCCCCAGAACTCAACGACCCAAAAACAAGTTTGAACCCTAATCCAAACTCGTTAATCCTCCACGACAATCTATAAAATTGTCAACCATTTTTCTGATCACCACCAAACCCCCAGCCTCCCTCATGCCAAGTCACGAGGCTTAATTCGCCGTTGGTCACCAGAAAACGAGCGAAATGCGTAAACTGTTTAGCTACCCATACCTCTTCCAATCCCAAACAAAAATTAATGATTTAACTTTTAAAATTCATGATTTTAAATAGTGATTCAGAGCATATAAGTAGATCATAAAATTTCGATGCTTGAATTTTATTCATTTTCAGATGTCCACAGAATTTTTTTTATTTTACAGAGTATTATCCAAATAAGTTCACTTGTTTTTAAATTTTAAAAAAACAAGAATACATTGTTGTCAACATCTTCTCTTCAGAAATCAGTGTCTAATGGTGATCATACAAGGAGCTTTGAATTTTTGTAGTTGATCTTGCAACATATTATTTACAGAGAACATAAAACATACATATACAGGTATGTATTCAAATTTGTACAGCACAATCAGATTTTAAAGATGAAAAATCTGAGCAACAACCATGATTATAACATCAACACACAAATCAACCAATATCACAAGATTTTATTTTAAAAATGTTTACTCACAGGTAAATAAGAAGAGTTGCTCACCTGTTTCCTGGAAGAACAAAGAAGAACAGAGAAGAAGAGCAGAGAAGAACAGAAAAGGTTGAATACTGGAAAGAAGCCTGAAGCTTGATGCTTGAAACAGGCTCAAGTGTCTTTGCTTGCTGAAGCTTTTTAATCTTCAGTTTGAATTGAATGCCAACTTATCTTCTCTAGTTGCTTGTGTTTTTGAATTTCTGGTTGCCTTGATTCATTTGTGTTGTTGTTTAAGGTGGAGATGATATTATTTTTTTCTTTCTCTCAGACCTTAGTTGTTTTGGACGAACCAAAAACTTGGAGATGTATAGATACTTAAGAAGGGGATGTGCAGTTCATAGTAAAGGACTGAGCATCATTCTCTTGTAACATTATTTTATACTAGTTTTGTACTTGTGTATGGGTGAGTTCGAGAGCATTAAATGAAAGTATGTATTTGCATCTTGCCTTACATTACCTTACTCGGCTGAGGTAACAAATTTTGGGGCTTCATTAAATGCTTGTACAATCCCTGTTTATAAAAATATTGCTTTGTACAATATATACTTGAATATACATATTTTCTTTTGTCTTTAGCCTTGTTTATCAAAAGCCTGTACATATTATTTTCGGCTGAGATGATATTTATACTTTGTTGCCTTGTTTTCTTGTTGGTATTTACAAGTTAATTCACACTTTATTTATTTTGTACTCTTCACTTTTATAAGACATGCCTGCATACTTACTTATAGGTATATTTACTTTATCTTATTCTTCAAGCTTGGAGATATTTTGTTTTATCTTTTGTTTACATACATATATATCTATCAAGAATTAAAAATGACCATTTCTACGTTTATTTGTTTTCTCTATGTTTCTTACTACTTTGAAATGTAAAGAAGTTCTACTTTAAATTGTTGTTAGATTTTAACAAATCTATTTTTATCACAACTTACCTTATATTAATTTCAATTTCTAGTTCAAATATTAATTATCATTATTTACTTAATGTTTATTGTCTTATATTTATTTTATAAACTCAAACCATCTTTAACCATCAATTCAAATATATATATTAAATTTACTCGTATATACCTAAATATATATATACATTAAATAGATATACACATATACTCACATATACACTATTTACAATATTTTAATCTCAAATGATTTATACAGAATATACTTGGATATCAGGGAAACTCGCTCCATTTAATCAATTTAATTTACAAATTTTTATCTAAAATTTATTTAATCATAAATTTAACTCAAGAATTCATTTAATTATAAATTTAAATAAATTTAAATTTCAGGGTCGTTACAAATTTCCCCCCTTAAAAGAATTTCGTCCTCGAAATTCGCACGCACGAAGATAACACAGAGATAGACAGATTCGATCTCCTATAATCCCTCAAACACAAGTTATGAATTCCATACTCAAGTCGGAATATCACAGAATACATACCAATTTGTCCCTCTTCGGACTTTGGTATTCACAAGAAATTTCAATAGAATTTCAAAATTTGGTTTCAAACAATATCGTTTTAATTGATTCAATTCAATTTACCCTCATATTTTATTAGTCAATTTAATTCAATTTAAAATTCCAATTTCAAAAACATCAAGATATAAATCAAAAAGATGATAAGAAATTGATGAAGATACGAAGTAAGATCTTCTACAACGATTTGTAGGGCCACCATTACACCGAAACTACTTCTTGTAGCTGGTACGAAGAAATCAAAAGAATTTGGAAAGACGAATCAAAGAAGATTGATAGGAAAGTTTGTTTCCACTGTTGCAGGGTATTGACCATTTATAGTCGTATTTCCCGTCCCCTATCTCGTCTTCTTCTTGCACTCATACTCACTATCGGTGGATAGCAAGAGAATTTACTGAGACATTCAGACGGATGTCTAAGAGATTACTCATTCTAGAGTTTACTTCACTCTATCTCTAATGAGCTACTTAACGTGTTATACTCCTGAGCTAAAGTTCAACCTTAGCTCTAATACCACTTGTCAAGACCCAAAAGTCGACCTTCGAAAATCGGCACCCGTACTTCACTTGTACTCAAAATGCCGTAGATTCAAATGTCAAATCTGGTTCTTGGGAGCTTATAACACAGTTAAGTAAATAACACAGCGGAATAAATGAATAATACATTGATATACAATATCTGATACAACAGAGTGATACAATGAATATCAATATACATCAGAGATATGATACAACAAATAGCAGCGGAAAAGAAAACGATAACATCAGCAGCGGATAATCTCCATCTTCAAAGCACCAATCCAGATAATAACGATGAACAAAGATAAGAAAGTGCAGTCCATATCCAAGGACTGAACTAGCTCCAGAAAAATCTACAAATCTGGATATCTGAAAAACCAAACTCTAGACTGCTCGTGTAGAAAATTTTGAGCATCCAGAGTTTAGGAAAGAAACAATAAACTCCGGATCAGTCATGGGACTGGTGTGAGCAACAAAAACAGTTTATCTTTAAAAACGAACAACAAAAGAATTTAAAGTCAATTCGCAATGCTTTTGGAAAATGAAACTACCATAAGACCTCCCTTTTTGTTTTATCTTTTGTTTACATACATATATATCTATCAAGAATTAAAAATGACCATTTCTACGTTTATTTGTTTTCTCTATGTTTCTTACTACTTTGAAATGTAAAGAAGTTCTACTTTAAATTGTTGTTAGATTTTAACAAATCTATTTTTATCACAACTTACCTTATATTAATTTCAATTTCTAGTTCAAATATTAATTATCATTATTTACTTAATATTTATTGTCTTATATTTATTTTATAAACTCAAACCATCTTTAACCATCAATTCAAATATATATATTAAATTTACTCGTATATACCTAAATATATTTATACATTAAATAGATATACACATATACTCACATATACACTATTTACAATATTTTAATCTCAAATGATTTATACAGAATATACTTGGATATCGGGGAAACTCGCTCCATTTAATCAATTTAATTTACAAATTTTTATCTAAAATTTATTTAATCATAAATTTAACTCAAGAATTCATTTAATTATAAATTTAAATAAATTTAAATTTCAGGGTCGTTACAAGTAGTTTTGACCTGGAACAAGAAAAATATAGTGAGTAACTTTAAACTTAATGTAAATTAAGGTTGCATGTTATTATTATAGAAAATATTGCAATTGGGTATGTTTACAAGTATGTTTGTGCAGTTATTATTGATGAATTCTACTGTATGAAGAGTGCAATTGAATATCTGGAACATCTCTGTTCCCAGTTTTAAATTTCTAGTTTTCTAATTTAAATTCAAATCTTTTAGTTTAGTCATGTTAAGAACTTAAGTTTCAAAAGGAACACTTGTGTTCCAGTAAAAATTTAGTTAAAATACATTTAAGTTAAATAGGATGATAACATCACTGGGAATCAAAGGGGGAAGACTGAACAAACTTGATATGAGTAAAATGCAAACATCTTAATTTATAAATTTAAGAATGTAAACCTTATTATTACTCTAAATCATGATTTTTGAAGCTTAATTCATAATTTAAAATGATGGGATAATGGTGTAATTCTGTAATGAACAGAAAAGGGAAATTAGGGGTTTTCTGATGATCTATCGATATTGAGGGATCGAGGTTCATCTTGTGGGTAGAGGAGTTACCATTGAAGCTGGTAAAAATAGGTGATGGTGAAGTAGATCATCATGGAAGCAGTGGCGAGGATTCTTTGTCTGTAGCCCTAGTTTAAACTAGGTAAATTGTTTTGGTCAGTACAACCTATAGGTATGTTCGAGTTGAACGGGAATTTGGCAGAAGGAAGCTTGGTCGTGAGTGAAGGCATAGCCGGAGTGGTTGGATCTCTGGTGGTCGGAGCGTCATAGATGAAGAGATGACAGGTTCTGATGGGGTTTTGGTCTTCTGTTTCCAGGTTTTGGGATTTGAACTCGAATTCGAATTCGAGTTGTATATAAGCATTGTGATGTTCGTAATGGCTTGAGGGTTTGATCGTTATTGTTGGGAAGCCACCGGAGGTGGATGGAGATAGCCGGAGGCACGGTGCACGTGCACCGTGCATTTTTTGGGTTCTGATGAACTCTGGGTGGCAACAGTATTTTTGACTCGAGTTTTAACTCGAGATTTTGGTAGTTGCTCGAAGTTATGGTTGGAGGACTCGAAGCAGGATGTTGGGTGTCTCGGGTTCAAAGAAAGGTTACAGGTTTTAAACAAACCTGTACTGTTAATTTTATAAATTTGTAAAACTGAAGCTTTGTAATTCATTAAATTTTTAAGGAAGTTTAATAGATAATTAATTTTTAAGGATAATTAATTTGTAATTAAGAACTATTAATTAGAAAATTAATTAATAATTAGAGGTTGATTAATTAGATATTCAGGATTAATTAATTTATAATCAATATTGATTAATATAAGTTAATTACTTAAGAAAAGTAATTAAAGAATGGTTAATAGTTAATGGAGGTCATTAACTAAGGATTATTTAACAATTAATGTGATTAGTTTTTAATAATTAATTAGATTAATTAATTGATGATAATCATTTGAGAATTGTTTAAATATAATTACTTAATGGAAGTAATTTAGAAATTAATTACTTAAGGTAATTAATGGAGTTTAATGTGATTGGATTAAATTAATTAATTAAGTATAATTAATTTTAATCACTTGATGATTTGATACTTAATGTAATTGATGAAGTATAATTACTTAGTAAAGTAATTAATGATAATTATTGGATGTAATTAGTGGAAGATGGAATTGTGAAAGTAATTTGGATTAAATTATTTTGTATAATTAATCAAGGGATTAATTAGAGATAATTAAGGAATAATCAATTTATTTGATGAAGTAATTAAGGGTAGTTAATTACTAATGTTATTAATCAAGGGTGATTAATAATTATGGTAGCAATTAAGTATTGAAATAATTAAAGGTTAATTACCGTATTGGGTTAAGGATAATTAGTTTGTGAAATTAATTAAGGGTTAATTACTTAAAAGTAATTAAAGGATAAATAGAACGATATTGGAAGTCTTTGATTAATTGTTATTCCTAATATGTGGTTTGTGATGCTATGTGATAAGATAGGTTGATTTAAACTGTGATGATGTAGTTATCTATTGTTGATGAATTGTGTGACACCCTGTATTAAAAATTGAGTTATATTTCACTTGAATAATTTAAGTTAAGATGATATTGGTTTCGAAGAGACCGGAGTCGGGTATTAGCAAATACCCGAAACCACTTCGATTATTTATAAATTGCTATGTGAAGTCAATATGCTGAATGAAATGATTTGAGTAAATTGAACCATTTAATCTAAGTTTTGGTACTTAGAATTTGATGTGTAAAATAAGTGATGTCTATAACAACTTGCGAAGTTGTAAATTGATATAAGTTACCCCGGGTTTATATAAGTTATATGCTTTTGTATTCCATGTTAGATGGGTTTACTCACGCTGGTTTCCAGCCTGACCCGGGTGTTACTTGGATGTAATGCTCGTGTCAGACCGAGTATTACAGATTTCCAGGTAAGGATGTTTTGGAGCTCAGGAGGCGAGCTGGATGGCAGGAACGTATGGAGTGTATTCCGCTGTGATATATTATAGTTGTCCGAGACATGTTAATTCTAACTGTCTAGTATATTTGTGAATGTTGTAACTCTGATGTATAAAAATGTAATTAACAAATACAGGTTTTCTTTGTATAAATGCTATTATTTGTTATTATATTTAATCCGCTGCGAATGTGAGATGTTGTGTTTTCTGTTCTTCTTTCTTCTTTCTGTTTCTTTCTTCTATCTCTTTTCTTTTTCTCCTAACTATCTGGAAATTTCGGGTTCGAAATTTCTGGGTCGTTACAGTTGGTATCAGAGCAGAAGGTTAAGCAAGAACCTGGCTCTGTTGGGATTACTCAGTAAGGATAGGGTCAATAGTACCCTAAGATGAGTTGAGTGTATATATATATATATATGAGAGCGTACTTGTTATTTTCATATATAAAGATTTCAAATGATTTTATATAAGAGTATATTTGATATATAAAATGATTTCTTTCTAATAAATATTAAGGTAATTGGTTGTTAAAATATTGGAATTAAATTAAATAGTAATAGAAATACAACCAAATTAAATTGGAATTGAAGATAAGTTGAAATTGTGAAATTTTAAATCTAAATCCAGAAAACTTGAAATTTGTTTTAAGGAAATTTGTTTTGAATTAAAAACCAAAAGTGGTTTAAAATTTTAAGGTATAATATTAAGGATGATTTGAAATAACTCTTAATGTTGAATTTTAAATTGGATTGTGATATGAAAACCCAAAGTGATAAGTTTTTGAATTTAAGTGGGAAGAATATTAATCTGAAGTTTAAAATTTGAATGGGAATTCAAATTGTGTAGAGTTGACCGGATTAAGTAAATTTAATTTAACTTGGAGGGAGTTAAATAAGTTTGAATGAATAACTTGAATTGGAAATTTCAAGATGAAATTGGAATTTAAACATGGGAAGTTAAATGATTAATTTAAATGGGAGTTATGAGTAATCTCAAAATGGGTTTGAGATCTGGAAAAAAAAAAGAATAATAAATTAGAATCTGAAGATTAAATTGTTTTTGAATTCTTATTTGAACTTTGTAATAAGTTAAGATAATTTTAAAGTGGAATTTTGGAATTTGGATTCAAAAAATTAAATGGTTTAAAGATTTAAGTTGTTAAAAAAAAAAAAATTTAAGGTTGATTTGATTTAAAAAGTAAAGGTTAATTTAATTTAAAGGATTAAATCAACATTTAAAATATTTAACTCGAATTTATATAATTCGAGATGGTTTTAAGTTGAAATTTGAATAGAAGTAGTTCAAATTGAATTTGATTTGAATTAGGAAAGAAATTGAGGATTAATTCAACTTGAATTGAGGTTAAATCAATTTCAATGGAAATTGAAGTTATTTAAATTGCAATTGAGTTAATTTAAATGGAGGTGGAATTTTGAATTGAATTGACAAGAATTGACAGTTTGGCTCTGGATTATTTTCAAAATGAATTGTTTTAATACAAATATATTTTTCCAAACCATTTACTATACAATCTTTCTTCTTAAACCCCAAACTATCCTATACTTATTTTACAATTATTTTAGAACTATTTAACTATTTTGAAACTGTCTTATAAACTAATTACTATTTTTCAGTTATTTATATCTAATCACTATTTTAAAAACTATTTTGCAATTATCTAACTATTTTATACCTACTTAACTATTTTACAGCTATTTTATAAACTAATAACTATTTTTCAACTACTTATCTATTTTAAACTTTTTCAAGCTATTTTTAAATTTAAAAAGGTCAGAGTTCAAACTGTTTGTAATTGAAATAATAACTCAATTGGAAATGGAAGAAATTGAGAATAAGTGAATGGAATTAAAGGAAATGTGAATAGAAAAGTAAATTGATTTGGCTAATAACCAATAAAGATAAATACGTAGGATATACGTATATTATTCTATTCGCATAGTGATTTGATCCAGATTCGAACACAGAATTTCGAGATAGTATTATCGATCCGAGTTGGGATTTTCCGCTCGATTTTCAACGGCGAACCTGGATATGGATTTTTGATTGGTTCTGGATATTCTCTATCATAGTTACGACTATGCAAGGAGAATGACGGTTTCTGATCAAGAAACCAGATCTGAATCCGCACTAGGAAGTCGGGTGGATGATACTAGTTCGGAAGTGAAATTGTGTGATCGATTGAGCGATCAGATTGATATTGCGTACGGATGATATGTGTACATCGTACGAGTTTGAATGAAATTGATATTGAAATTTGTGGATAAGAATTGTAAAATGGTGTCTGAAATGAAAAGTATATTTGTGAAATATAATGGAATTGGATATTTCTTTGGTTGAAATTTACTATATGGAAGTAAGTAAATGGTAAATAACTTTATAAAGAAATCAAACTTGAATATTTGATTTGGCAATAAATAAAGTTATATTTTATAATATGATAAACTCCCCTTATTGAATCTAGCCAGAATAAAAGGGTTTTTGGAGATATTTGAAATATAAAAAGAGGTTTTATACAAGTTTGAAGTGATCCAAAGATTTTTAAAAGTATATATATCTATATATATAAAGAGGATCTTATGAGAATGATTTTGGAAAAGGCTTTGAGAACCTATGAATTTGGAAATGGCTTTTGATTTTTGGGAAATCAGTTTTGGATTTTGAAAAGCCAAGTTTGGAACTATCGATTTTGGGAATCGATTTTGTGTAAAGGAGATTTTGATATAAATCATAAAGGATATGATTTGAAGATACTATAAGAGTATAGTATAAAATGTTTTATGAATAGCTCTGGGGAAAAAGGCGCTTCCTTGAAATGAACTTCTCAGCAGTGCCACTGGGTGGTACTGCCTTGAGCTCCAAGGGGGGTTTCTAAAGTTGATCCTGTGAGGAGTCCGGACAAACTAGTTCCTGAGGATTATTTGTGTAGCGAAAGTCGAGGGGCTGGTGCCCACAGAGGCATTTGGGTGATGCTGTGACGACAGTTTAACTCGATGTCTCTACGATCTACTGCAGACCATAGCGAAAGTCATGTGTGCCGCTGAGAGCCAACTGTCTACGTTTGATTTTATATCGGTAGACTGTGACACTATGGTAACATAGCGAAAGTCGTTTGTGCCGCTGAGAGCCAACAGTCTGCGTTTGATTTTATATCGGTAGACTGCGACCTATGTGGGAGAAGTTTCATTATTTGGCAGCGAAATTCGGTGGCGCTGATGCCTACAGTTATATGGGTTTGTGCTGTGCTAGCAACGTAAGGCCCGGGTATAACTGCGATCTGTAGCGGGTTCCATGGCGTAATCGAGGAGCGCGGAGACCTACAGTTATCTGTGGATTTTGCCGGGACGGCAACGTAACCATCGGGTTAACTGCGACCATGGATGGGAGTGATGATTTCCAGAGCATTCTCACCAAAAATATTTCCTCTATTTTCAAAGTAAATGATTTTCTATATTTTCAATAAAATTATTTTCCAAGTATTTTCACTGGATGTTGAAAATGAGTCTGCTAAGTACTTATAGATCTTTAGTCTTACGCCTGATCAACGTATGACCGAATTTCTATGAGCACAAGGATGGACTGTTGAGACATCAAGTTATAAAAAGTATTTTTATATATAAAGCTATTTTGATAATACCATGTAGATTTTAAAAGTGTTTTAAAATAATCAAAAAGAAATTTATCTGATTACAAGCATTTTAATAAATCTGGCTTCGTTCCTTTTCGAGGACGAAAAGATTCTAAGGGGGAAGGAATGTGATAACCCGGATTTTGGAACATCTGTTAATTGATAATTAACTGGGTTAATTAATAGAAATACTGATTTTATTTGGATTAATAAATGAAATTTTGATAATTAAAAGATATCTGGATATGTAAATGAATTTGGAAATATAATAAAATTGAATTATAAATATCTGGATAGATATGTATTTGATAATCTCCTTTATAATTATTTAAAATTGGTAAAAATTGTTGTTTCCAAAACAATAATAATGTATTTTTTTTATATAAATGGATTTTAAATAGAATTATTGTTTACAAATTTAATTTGGATTTGTTAAAAATACATGTATATATCAAATTGATTTTTAAATTGAATTTGAAATTTAATTTGAATTTGGATATTTAAATTGAAATTCAAAAGATAGTTATTTATATCTTAAATAATTCTTTGGTTTTAAATGTACTTTATTTAATTTTATTTAGAACATAAATTATTTATATTATTTTCTTTTTAAAGGAATTTTTTTTTATAAATTAAATTAGGGAATCAATTATAAAAATCTTTCTAAAACATTTAAAAATCTAATTTTGCATGAAAGTAACATGTGTTAACTTGTAATCATTCTTAATAACATGTGTTAGCTAATTATCTAAGGGAATTGACAAGTGTCTACTTTTATTTTAATTTCCTTTTTATTTTTAATAAAATTTAATTTAAACCTATATTAACTTATATCATTCATCTCCATATCCATTTCCTATGGTCACTTTCTAAAAAAATACCTCTAAAACCAAATCTGGGAATAAAGAGAAATATCAAAACAGTAAAAAAATTCAAAGCCTGGAAATCAAAAATTAAAACCTGAAGCAAATCAAATGCAAGTTCAAAACAACTCAACAATGATTCAACTGAGCATGATTCAACAGTTTCAAACTGATTCCAAACCGAAGTCTTCAAACTGAACTAAAGCAGAGAGAGATCAATATAATCGAACAACTTCCAATTCAACTGAAGAAAGCAAGATTCAGGCTTCTAAATTCAGAGAAATAAAGGTTCAGATCAAAGGGAAAAGCTTTATTCTCTGTTATCCAAATACAGGTGAGTAAAACTACTTTAATCTGGTCTATAACTTGATGTTTGTGATGAACATTTGATAAGAAACTGTGAAATATGGTTGCATGTATACAAAAATGAATATATACATTTGTGCATGTATGGAAATAGGCATATTGCCTCTGTTTTTAAAATTACAGGTTACCAAAACCTGTTAAAAATCCAAGATATCTCTTTCTAATCCTCTTAAGGCTTTAAGGTTCAAGCAACATGTTGGTATAATCAAGATTTAAGTTTTAAACATAATTTTAAGTAAAATGTGAAAAGTAGTTTTGACCTGGAACAAGAAAAATACAGTGAGTAACTTTAAACTTAATGTAAATTAAGGTTGCATGTTATTATTATAGAAAATATTGCAATTGGGTATGTTTACAAGTATGTTTGTGCAGTTATTATTGATGAATTCTACTGTATGAAGAGTGCAATTGAATATCTGGAACATCTCTGTTCCCAGTTTTAAATTTCTAGTTTTCTAATTTAAATTCAAATCTTTTAGTTTAGTCATGTTAAGAACTTAAGTTTCAAAAGGAACACTTGTGTTCCAGTAAAAATTTAGTTAAAATACATTTAAGTTAAATAGGATGATAACATCACTGGGAATCAAAGGGGGAAGACTGAACAAACTTGATATGAGTAAAATGCAAACATCTTAATTTATAAATTTAAGAATGTAAACCTTATTATTACTCTAAATCATGATTTTTGAAGCTTAATTCATAATTTAAAATGATGGGATAATGGTGTAATTCTGTAATGAACAGAAAAGGGAAATTAGGGTTTTCTGATGATCTATCGATATTGAGGGATCGAGGTTCATCTTGTGGGTAGAGGAGTTACCATTGAAGCTGGTAAAAATAGGTGATGGTGAAGTAGATCATCATGGAAGCAGTGGCGAGGATTCTTTGTCTGTAGCCCTAGTTTAAACTAGGTAAATTGTTTTGGTCAGTACAACCTATAGGTATGTTCGAGTTGAACGGGAATTTGGCAGAAGGAAGCTTGGTCGTGAGTGAAGGCATAGCCGGAGTGGTTGGATCTCTGGTGGTCGGAGCGTCATAGATGAAGAGATGACAGGTTCTGATGGGGTTTTGGTCTTCTGTTTCCAGGTTTTGGGATTTGAACTCGAATTCGAATTCGAGTTGTATATAAGCATTGTGATGTTCGTAATGGCTTGAGGGTTTGATCGTCATTGTTGGGAAGCCACCGGAGGTGGGTGGAGATAGCCGGAGGCACGGTGCACGTGCACCGTGCATTTTTTGGGTTATGATGAACTCTGGGTGGCAGCAGTATTTTTGACTCGAGTTTTAACTCGAGATTTTGGTAGTTGCTCGAAGTTATGGTTGGAGGACTCGAAGCAGGATGTTGGGTGTCTCGGGTTCAAAGAAAGGTTACAGGTTCATTAATTATTGTAATTAATGATAGTAATTAAAGGTTAATTACTGTATATGGTTAAGAATAATTACTTGAATGTAATTAAAGTATAATTAATCAAGGAAGATTAATTAGGGAAGATCATTAAGAAATGATTAATTAATTAATTTGTAATTAATTAATGCTAGTAAGCAGGACTAAGGTAATCCAAGTAATTAAAGGATAGTAATTAATTTAATTAAAGGTTAATTAAATTGATTTGGAGTTAATCAATTCTGCTTTTGAATGATTGATTAATATTGGATGATTGATATTGGGTGATTGGTTGATACTGGATGATTTGGATTTGATATCTCTGATATGTGATATGCTGCTTTATGAGATGAATGTTGATATGAATTATCTATTGTGATAATGTTATTTATCTATCTGTTTATATCATTCAGAATATAAGTTTAAATGTTTAAACCTTTAAACAACTTGGCCTTAAAAGATACGTTTTGGATTTCGATGAGACCGGGATCGGGTTTCCGTATACCGGAATTCCAGGTCTGGAGACCCGAATACCACATCGATCCAAATTAACGATAGGTCGTGAATCTCAAGTGAAGATGAAGATTTAGAGTGCAAGGGTTATTGTCGTTAACTCTAAGGGTGATTCCAAAACGACCCGGAAATTTCGAATCCGAAACTTCCAGATAGTTAGAAGAAAAGAAAAGAGATAGAAGAAAGAAACAGAATAAGACACAGATTCTCACATTCGCAGCGGATTAAATATAATAACAAATAATAATATCAGTTATACAAGGAAAACTGTATTTGTTAATTACATTTTAATACATCAGAGTTACAACCATTTACACATATACTAGACAGTTAGAATTAACATGTCTCAAATAATCAACAATATATCACACTCCATACGTTCCTGCCATCCACCAACGCCTCCGTCCATCTGAATCCTCGCCATCGAGCCTAGACGATCGCCAGAGTACCTCGCTCCATCCTCCCATACTCCGATCATGTTCGATCCCTCGACGCTGACGAACCAGCCACGAATTCAAATTAAAACAGGTCAGTTTGCTCATAGATTTAAAAGCAGAGACAGAGATAGATTTATTCCTGAACAGACATTCGTATATATATCTATACAGGCATGCATGCATAAACATATATATCCACAATCATACTTAACAATCATGAAAAACATTTCATGTCATTCCATCTAAAATTTTCAGGTGACTTAGCTTTTATAAATAGTTTACTCACCTGTATATCAGAAACAGGGAAGCCTGAAACTTTGAAATCTGAAAATGCTTCTTTTGAATTTGATAATTTGGATAATAGCTTGATTTTTTTTTTAAAATAGATAAGTAGTTGAAAAATAATTATTAGTTTGTAAAATAGCTATAAAATAGTTAAGTAGGTATAAAATAGTTAGATAATTGCAAAATAGTTTTTAAAATAGTGATTAGATATAAGTAACTGAAAAATAGTAATTAGTTTATAAGACAGTTTCAAAATAGTTAAATAGTTCCAAAATAATTGTAAAATAAGTATAAGATAGTTTGATGTTTAAGAAGAAAGATTGTATTGTAAATAGTTTGGAAAAAATATATTTGTATTAAAACAATTTATTTTGAAAATAAACCAGAGTCAAACTGTTCAATTTACAATCTTTCTTCTTAAACATCAAACTATCTTATACTTATTTTACAATTATTTTGGAACTATTTAACTATTTTGAAACTGTCTTATAAACTAATTACTATTTTTCAGTTACTTATATCTAATCACTATTTTAAAAACTATTTTGCAATTATCTAACTATTTTATACCTACTTAACTATTTTACAGCTATTTTACAAACTAATAATTATTTTTCAACTACTTATCTATTTTAAAAAAAAAATCAAGCTATTATCCAAATTATCAAATTCAAAAGAAGCATTTTCAGATTTCAAAGTTTCAGGCTTCCCTGTTTCTGATATACAGGTGAGTAAACTATTTATAAAAGCTAAGTCACCTGAAAATTTTAGATGGAATGACATGAAATGTTTTTCATGATTGTTAAGTATGATTGTGGATATATATGTTTATGCATGCATGCCTGTATAGATATATATACGAATGTCTGTTCAGGAATAAATCTATCTCTGTCTCTGCTTTTAAATCTATGAGCAAACTGACCTGTTTTAATTTGAATTCGTGGCTGGTTCGTCAGCGTCGAGGGATCGAACATGATCGGAGTATGGGAGGATGGAGCGAGGTACTCTGGCGATCGTCTAGGCTCGATGGCGAGGATTCAGATGGACGGAGGCGTTGGTGGATGGCAGGAACGTATGGAGTGTGATATATTGTTGATTATTTGAGACATGTTAATTCTAACTGTCTAGTATATGTGTAAATGGTTGTAACTCTGATGTATTAAAATGTAATTAACAAATACAGTTTTCCTTGTATAACTGATATTATTATTTGTTATTATATTTAATCCGCTGCGAATGTGAGAATCTGTGTCTTGTTCTGTTTCTTTCTTCTATCTCTTTTCTTTTCTTCTAACTATCTGGAAGTTTCGGATTCGAAATTTCCGGGTCGTTACACTTGGTATCAGATCTGAATCCGCACTAGGAAGTCGGGTGGATGATACTAGTTCGGAAGTGAAATTGTGTGATCGATTGAGCGATCAGATTGATATTGCGTACGGATGATATGTGTACATCGTACGAGTTTGAATGAAATTGATATTGAAATTTGTGGATAAGAATTGTAAAATGGTGTCTGAAATGAAAAGTATATTTGTGAAATATAATGGAATTGGATATTTCTTTGGTTGAAATTTACTATATGGAAGTAAGTAAATGGTAAATAACTTTATAAAGAAATCAAACTTGAATATTTGATTTGGCAATAAATAAAGTTATATTTTATAATATGATAAACTCCCCTTATTGAATCTAGCCAGAATAAAAGGGTTTTTGGAGATATTTGAAATATAAAAAGAGGTTTTATACAAGTTTGAAGTGATCCAAAGATTTTTAAAAGTATATATATCTATATATATAAAGAGGATCTTATGAGAATGATTTTGGAAAAGGCTTTGAGAACCTATGAATTTGGAAATGGCTTTTGATTTTTGGGAAATCAGTTTTGGATTTTGAAAAGCCAAGTTTGGAACTATCGATTTTGGGAATCGATTTTGTGTAAAGGAGATTTTGATATAAATCATAAAGGATATGATTTGAAGATACTATAAGAGTATAGTATAAAATGTTTTATGAATAGCTCTGGGGAAAAAGGCGCTTCCTTGAAATGAACTTCTCAGCAGTGCCACTGGGTGGTACTGCCTTGAGCTCCAAGGGGGGTTTCTAAAGTTGATCCTGTGAGGAGTCCGGACAAACTAGTTCCTGAGGATTATTTGTGTAGCGAAAGTCGAGGGGCTGGTGCCCACAGAGGCATTTGGGTGATGCTGTGACGACAGTTTAACTCGATGTCTCTACGATCTACTGCAGACCATAGCGAAAGTCATGTGTGCCGCTGAGAGCCAACTGTCTACGTTTGATTTTATATCGGTAGACTGTGACACTATGGTAACATAGCGAAAGTCGTTTGTGCCGCTGAGAGCCAACAGTCTGCGTTTGATTTTATATCGGTAGACTGCGACCTATGTGGGAGAAGTTTCATTATTTGGCAGCGAAATTCGGTGGCGCTGATGCCTACAGTTATATGGGTTTGTGCTGTGCTAGCAACGTAAGGCCCGGGTATAACTGCGATCTGTAGCGGGTTCCATGGCGTAATCGAGGAGCGCGGAGACCTACAGTTATCTGTGGATTTTGCCGGGACGGCAACGTAACCATCGGGTTAACTGCGACCATGGATGGGAGTGATGATTTCCAGAGCATTCTCACCAAAAATATTTCCTCTATTTTCAAAGTAAATGATTTTCTATATTTTCAATAAAATTATTTTCCAAGTATTTTCACTGGATGTTGAAAATGAGTCTGCTAAGTACTTATAGATCTTTAGTCTTACGCCTGATCAACGTATGACCGAATTTCTATGAGCACAAGGATGGACTGTTGAGACATCAAGTTATAAAAAGTATTTTTATATATAAAGCTATTTTGATAATACCATGTAGATTTTAAAAGTGTTTTAAAATAATCAAAAAGAAATTTATCTGATTACAAGCATTTTAATAAATCTGGCTTCGTTCCTTTTCGAGGACGAAAAGATTCTAAGGGGGAAGGAATGTGATAACCCGGATTTTGGAACATCTGTTAATTGATAATTAACTGGGTTAATTAATAGAAATACTGATTTTATTTGGATTAATAAATGAAATTTTGATAATTAAAAGATATCTGGATATGTAAATGAATTTGGAAATATAATAAAATTGAATTATAAATATCTGGATAGATATGTATTTGATAATCTCCTTTATAATTATTTAAAATTGGTAAAAATTGTTGTTTCCAAAACAATAATAATGTATTTTTTTTATATAAATGGATTTTAAATAGAATTATTGTTTACAAATTTAATTTGGATTTGTTAAAAATACATGTATATATCAAATTGATTTTTAAATTGAATTTGAAATTTAATTTGAATTTGGATATTTAAATTGAAATTCAAAAGATAGTTATTTATATCTTAAATAATTCTTTGGTTTTAAATGTACTTTATTTAATTTTATTTAGAACATAAATTATTTATATTATTTTCTTTTTAAAGGAATTTTTTTTTATAAATTAAATTAGGGAATCAATTATAAAAATCTTTCTAAAACATTTAAAAATCTAATTTTGCATGAAAGTAACATGTGTTAACTTGTAATCATTCTTAATAACATGTGTTAGCTAATTATCTAAGGGAATTGACAAGTGTCTACTTTTATTTTAATTTCCTTTTTATTTTTAATAAAATTTAATTTAAACCTATATTAACTTATATCATTCATCTCCATATCCATTTCCTATGGTCACTTTCTAAAAAAATACCTCTAAAACCAAATCTGGGAATAAAGAGAAAAATCAAAACAGTAAAAAAATTCAAAGCCTGGAAATCAAAAATTAAAACCTGAAGCAAATCAAATGCAAGTTCAAAACAACTCAACAATGATTCAACTGAGCATGATTCAACAGTTTCAAACTGATTCCAAACCGAAGTCTTCAAACTGAACTAAAGCAGAGAGAGATCAATATAATCGAACAACTTCCAATTCAACTGAAGAAAGCAAGATTCAGGCTTCTAAATTCAGAGAAATAAAGGTTCAGATCAAAGGGAAAAGCTTTATTCTCTGTTATCCAAATACAGGTGAGTAAAACTACTTTAATCTGGTCTATAACTTGATGTTTGTGATGAACATTTGATAAGAAACTGTGAAATATGGTTGCATGTATACAAAAATGAATATATACATTTGTGCATGTATGGAAATAGGCATATTGCCTCTGTTTTTAAAATTACAGGTTACCAAAACCTGTTAAAAATCCAAGATATCTCTTTCTAATCCTCTTAAGGCTTTAAGGTTCAAGCAACATGTTGGTATAATCAAGATTTAAGTTTTAAACATAATTTTAAGTAAAATGTGAAAAGTAGTTTTGACCTGGAACAAGAAAAATACAGTGAGTAACTTTAAACTTAATGTAAATTAAGGTTGCATGTTATTATTATAGAAAATATTGCAATTGGGTATGTTTACAAGTATGTTTGTGCAGTTATTATTGATGAATTCTACTGTATGAAGAGTGCAATTGAATATCTGGAACATCTCTGTTCCCAGTTTTAAATTTCTAGTTTTCTAATTTAAATTCAAATCTTTTAGTTTAGTCATGTTAAGAACTTAAGTTTCAAAAGGAACACTTGTGTTCCAGTAAAAATTTAGTTAAAATACATTTAAGTTAAATAGGATGATAACATCACTGGGAATCAAAGGGGGAAGACTGAACAAACTTGATATGAGTAAAATGCAAACATCTTAATTTATAAATTTAAGAATGTAAACCTTATTATTACTCTAAATCATGATTTTTGAAGCTTAATTCATAATTTAAAATGATGGGATAATGGTGTAATTATGTAATGAACAGAAAAGGGAAATTAGGGGTTTTCTGATGATCTATCGATATTGAGGGATCGAGGTTCATCTTGTGGGTAGAGGAGTTACCATTGAAGCTGGTAAAAATAGGTGATGGTGAAGTAGATCATCATGGAAGCAGTGGCGAGGATTCTTTGTCTGTAGCCCTAGTTTAAACTAGGTAAATTGTTTTGGTCAGTACAACCTATAGGTATGTTCGAGTTGAACGGGAATTTGGCAGAAGGAAGCTTGGTCGTGAGTGAAGGCATAGCCGGAGTGGTTGGATCTCTGGTGGTCGGAGCGTCATAGATGAAGAGATGACAGGTTCTGATGGGGTTTTGGTCTTCTGTTTCCAGGTTTTGGGATTTGAACTCGAATTCGAATTCGAGTTGTATATAAGCATTGTGATGTTCGTAATGGCTTGAGGGTTTGATCGTCATTGTTGGGAAGCCACCGGAGGTGGATGGAGATAGCCGGAGGCACGGTGCACGTGCACCGTGCATTTTTTGGGTTCTGATGAACTCTGGGTGGCAACAGTATTTTTGACTCGAGTTTTAACTCGAGATTTTGGTAGTTGCTCGAAGTTATGGTTGGAGGACTCGAAGCAGGATGTTGGGTGTCTCGGGTTCAAAGAAAGGTTACAGGTTTTAAACAAACCTGTACTGTTAATTTTATAAATTTGTAAAACTGAAGCTTTGTAATTCATTAAATTTTTAAGGAAGTTTAATAGATAATTAATTTTTAAGGATAATTAATTTGTAATTAAGAACTATTAATTAGAAAATTAATTAATAATTAGAGGTTGATTAATTAGATATTCAGGATTAATTAATTTATAATCAATATTGATTAATATAAGTTAATTACTTAAGAAAAGTAATTAAAGAATGGTTAATAGTTAATGGAGGTCATTAACTAAGGATTATTTAACAATTAATGTGATTAGTTTTTAATAATTAATTAGATTAATTAATTGATGATAATCATTTGAGAATTGTTTAAATATAATTACTTAATGGAAGTAATTTAGAAATTAATTACTTAAGGTAATTAATGGAGTTTAATGTGATTGGATTAAATTAATTAATTAAGTATAATTAATTTTAATCACTTGATGATTTGATACTTAATGTAATTGATGAAGTATAATTACTTAGTAAAGTAATTAATGATAATTATTGGATGTAATTAGT
Organism: Allium fistulosum; assembly: GCA_030737815.1. Classification (NCBI taxonomy): domain Eukaryota; kingdom Viridiplantae; phylum Streptophyta; class Magnoliopsida; order Asparagales; family Amaryllidaceae; genus Allium; species Allium fistulosum. The sequence continues at coordinate 166,970,798 of CM060904.1, read as the reverse complement.
GGAAGATGGAATTGTGAAAGTAATTTGGATTAAATTATTTTGTATAATTAATCAAGGGATTAATTATAGATAATTAAGGAATAATCAATTTATTTGATGAAGTAATTAAGGGTAGTTAATTACTAATGTTATTAATCAAGGGTGATTAATAATTATGGTAGCAATTAAGTATTGAAATAATTAAAGGTTAATTACCGTATTGGGTTAAGGATAATTAGTTTGTGAAATTAATTAAGGGTTAATTACTTAAAAGTAATTAAAGGATAAATAGAACGATATTGGAAGTCTTTGATTAATTGTTATTCCTAATATGTGGTTTGTGATGCTATGTGATAAGATAGGTTGATTTAAACTGTGATGATGTAGTTATCTATTGTTGATGAATTGTGTGACACCCTGTATTAAAAATTGAGTTATATTTCACTTGAATAATTTAAGTTAAGATGATATTGGTTTCGAAGAGACCGGAGTCGGGTATTAGCAAATACCCGAAACCACTTCGATTATTTATAAATTGCTATGTGAAGTCAATATGCTGAATGAAATGATTTGAGTAAATTGAACCATTTAATCTAAGTTTTGGTACTTAGAATTTGATGTGTAAAATAAGTGATGTCTATAACAACTTGCGAAGTTGTAAATTGATATAAGTTACCCCGGGTTTATATAAGTTATATGCTTTTGTATTCCATGTTAGATGGGTTTACTCACGCTGGTTTCCAGCCTGACCCGGGTGTTACTTTGATGTAATGCTCGGGTCAGACCGAGTATTACAGATTTCCAGGTAAGGACGTTTTGGAGCTCAGGAGGCAAGCTGGATGGCAGGAACGTATGGAGTGTATTCCGCTGTGATATATTATAGTTGTCCGAGACATGTTAATTCTAACTGTCTAGTATATTTGTGAATGTTGTAACTCTGATGTATAAAAATGTAATTAACAAATACAGGTTTTCTTTGTATAAATGCTATTATTTGTTATTATATTTAATCCGCTGCGAATGTGAGATGTTGTGTTTTCTGTCCTTCTTTCTTCTTTCTGTTTCTTTCTTCTATCTCTTTTCTTTTTCTCCTAACTATCTGGAAATTTCGGGTTCGAAATTTCCGGGTCGTTACAATATTCATTTTATTTATAATCTCATTTTACAACAAATGTTTATAAAATTTTCACTTCCTAACAAACAACATATAACATCAAACTATATCATTTATAAAAGTTATCCATTTATATACAAAATATAATACTAGGTAAAATTATTTCATTTACCTATAATTTTAAACCAATATTGTGTTGGTCTGCCCTATTAAGTGCTTAGAAACCCCTATCGATGTCATAGCGTCCTATGTACCGACCAGAATTTATAAATACAAAACAGAACAAATTAACGCGATAAAAAACCTTTAATAACACTAACAAATACGCTCTCTCATATATATACACTCAACGACTCATTCTAGGGTATTACCACCCTATTTCTAATGAGTCAGACCTCACAAAGTTAAGGTTATCGCTAAACCAAAGCTCTGATACCAAATGTAACAGTCAACTGACAGGTGGGTAACACCCACCATAGCATACAGTCGTACCTGTGTTCTTCTTTTTCAACCAGCCTCTCGTCTGCACCAACCCCGTGGGACCTGTAGGAGTAAGAGTCATCCATTCGCTACCAAACCCAAAAGCGACAACCCTCTATCATGTTGCACCCACCAAGTGCATAAGCAGACACACATGTCAAACTCAAACCATTCAAAAGGGAGGATTGTTATGGGGTAAATAAGAAAAAGTAGAGAAAGAAAGAAGAACAAAACACAGAATCTCACAGCGGAATGACAAAATATAATAATCAAATAAACAGTTCATGAAGCTATTTTACAAAAACATTTGATTACACTTTTACAATACAGATCAGAGTTACATACGACAAAAATAAATAACAATGCAGCGGAACAACATAATGCGGTAGGATAAATTTTATATTTAAAAGTCAACAATTTTTACCCTTTTGACTACATATAAACCTATAATCCTTCAAAACAAATTTTCCAGGTCAATTTCAATTATTAATATTGGTCTAATCACAGCGTTCCAATTTTAGTTGCAATGTATTCATTAATTATAATTTAAAACCCAATAAATTGACTTAATTTGATTTCAATCTTTTTACTCAATCAATCATTACTTTATGGACATAATTAACATTGGTTTACATCTTATTGCATTAATATTCTACAATTATCATCTTAATCCATATTAACACAATATTAATTACATTTATTGCAATTTATTTCCAATTGATTTCCAATGAATTAAGTAGTGAATTTATATTTAAACCATTGTTATAACTTACCAATTCAAACACAATTCTATGTTTATTGTTAACAAACAAAACAAATAAATTCACATCAATTTTATCTTCTTATTTACCATTTCTAACCAATGTAACTTTACAATTTATTACAATTATTTGAGATTTCATTCAATTAGTCATCTATTACATTAAATTTACATTATTAAACTTTATTTCTTTATTTACAATTTGTAACCAATTATGACTTTATAATTATTTCAATTAATTGGACTTACATTAAAATAATTACCAATTGCCTTAAATTAACATAATTACATCTCATTCTAGTTATTCCTTTCATTAATAAATCTTAAATTTTTAGTTTTTCACAACATTAAATTTCCAAACTTAATTAATTAATAAATTTAATTATCAAAAATTACAGGTCGTTACACTCACCCACACTCAAAACTTTTCGTCCTCGAAAAGGGAAAGAAGGAATTAATGAATTAATATATCTTATTCAAAGTATTCAATTTATAAACAATAAATTTACATAATTAAATAATTTAAATAAAATACATCAATAAATCCTTTTATATTCAAGTCCAATAAAAGTTTGAAAAACATTTTTACTTTCCCAAAAAAAAATTCTAAGTCCAAAATCTATGAAAAATTTCGGTCGAGTCTCCTTTGTATGGAGAGGTCCGGGAGAAATAATAATATCAATAATAACACATATATATCATATTTCAAAATAAAATATCCCAAACCATGGGAAAAACAATATGTATCGCTAGAAAACCGTAATCCGAAAACGTACATATTTGTCGGGCAAACAACACTTATTTATGAAACCAAAGGCAGTAGCAATTGCTTCCATAACCTGTATTTCACTTATACAATCCAAAGAGGTTAATAATTATGTAAAAGAGAAATTTAAGTTGTTTCAATTTATAACAAACAAACAACATAACCTAACCATAGTCACTTGCAACAAAACCATACAACCATTACATGCAATCAAAGTAACCAACCATTCATCCATAACAACCAAAACAAATGGTCTGTTCGGGTTCAGAAACTTTTAATCATATAGAATGATAAATAAACTACTAAGTATCTATACACTCAACAGTCTTAGATAAAACTCAATAGATTATTCATACATCCTAAACAATTTAAAGTATCACTTCCTAATCATCCCATAAGCCATACTACCTATAAATTCATATGTCATGTAAGTTTTTCTTATTAATCTCCTTTCGTATTATTTACTGTTCTTCAGTTTCAGTCATTCATACAATGCTTATTTATTAATTTACATTTAACACCAATAAAATTCATTTCTCTTTCATTTATACAATGCCATTTTCTCTTTTCATTACTTTACATTTATTTCTTACATAAGTTATTTCTATTTCAATTATTAGATTATCCATTATTATGTAAGCCTCTTTACAATTTACTTCACCATTAATAGATTATTTCCTTTTCACATTCATTTCATCCATATATAGTATTATTGAATATTAAATTCATTTATAATCATTTCAACATTTCTAAAGTTATAACCATTTACTTAATATAGGATTCATCTTTACTATTCACTTTTACTTATAAATGGCTTCAATCGTTAACTTAAGTTTATAATCATTTACTTACAATATTCACTTTTTTATTAAATTTATTTAGTAGCACTTCAAATTATTAACTTAAGTTTATAACATTTTATAACATCAGAATTCTTATTTATAGAGATAATTCTATTGAACACTTTTATTATTCAAGTTTTACTTGTATAATATTCTATTACATGTTTCTATTAACATTTCAACTTTGAATATTTTGGTAAGTTATATATGTCTTTTAGAATGTAATTGAATGTTACACAAGTTTATCTATTCGTTTAGTTAACAAAATGCCAATATTTACATCTTCTTATTTTCATTATTCTTAAATTTACAAGCTACAAATTTCTTATATATTCCATAAATCACTTAACATCAATATCTTAATTTCACATTTTAGAAGTTTCCAATTATTAAAATAGTTAATATTTCATTCATTACAACAACTGAAAACTACTAATTATCAGAAAGTTTAAGAACTAAACTCCGGGTTACACCTCAAATTATTCAAAATAATATATATACTCATAACTTATATATATCAAATCATATTTAGAAATTAAAATTTAAGATTAGTTATCAAAACAAATGTGTAGTACAACTACTACAACGGTCTTCCCACTTTGAACCTCGAAAATGAACTTCGATGATGCGTGCACTCATCACCGAAATTATTTTCCAACGACAGATAGGGGAGCACAAAACTTATTTCCTTTCAAAATTACTTTAAAACATTTCTTTCAAATCATCTTGAAATATTTATATCAGAAAATACTTCCAAATAATACTAATATTATATTCCAAAATCTTTCGGAAGAAATTTTCAAAATTTCGGAACTTAAGTTCTCAAATTCTCAGTTTATATTCATTTTATTTATAATCTTATTTTACAACAAATGTTTATAAAATTTTCACTTCCTAACAAACAACATATAACATGAAACTATATCATTTATAAAAGTTATCCATTTATATACAAAATATAATACTAGGTAAAATTATTTCATTTACCTATAATTTTAAACCAATATTGTGTTGGTCTGCCCTATTAAGTGCTTAGAAACCCCTATCGATGTCATAGCGTCCTATGTACCGACCGGAATTTATAAATACAAAACAGAACAAATTAACGCGATAAAAAACCTTTTATAACACTAACAAATATGCTCTCTCATATATATACACTCAACGACTCATTCTAGGGTATTACTACCCTATTTCTAATGTGTCAGACCTCACAAAGTTAAGGTTATCGCTAAACCAAAGCTCTGATACCAAATGTAACAGTCAACTGATAGTGGGGTAACGCCCACCATAGCATACAGCCGTATCTGTGTTCTTCTTTTACGACCAGCCTCTCGTCTACACCAACCCCGTGGGACCTGTAGGAGTAAGAGTCATCCATTCGCTACCAAACCCAAAAGCGACAACCCTCTATCTTTGTAACGACCCCAGATTTTGGTTTAATTCAAATTTATAATTTATGGTATTTTTGAATAAAATTGTAAATTAATTGATGAATTGAAGCGAGTTTCCCCGATCGTAAATAAATTTGATATAAATCATTTAATTTTAAATATAGTAAAAATGGTATATATGTGTGAATATATATATATATACACGATATAAAAGTGATAAAATAAACGAATGAAAAATAAATGAAAATAAAATAATAAAAGAAAATACAAAATACTTAAGCTAATAAATATGAAGTAAAATAATTATAGAATCTCATTTAAAATAATAAAACAAATAAACATCATCTCTAATACAAACAAATACAAATGCAAGTATGCGAACAAATAAACAAAACAAACACATTAACTAAGATTTTAACAACATAGAATTTCATTTATATTGTAAAGCAAGTAAACAAGGCCAACATAAAGCTGTAAACAAAGTATGTAGATTTAAAATATAATATAAAACAAAACAAAACATCTCCTCAGTACAAAAATATAATCCTCTCAGCCGAAACAAGATTTTTTTCCATATCAGTAAAACAAAGATAAGTGGTACAACATTTAATGCAACATGTCTCTAGCCCATGCCTATATTGTATAAACAAACATTGTTATAAACATCACCCTGTACATTTCCTTCTTATATATCAAGCTCTTCATCCTATTCCATTCGTTCATCAAAACTTAAACAAAAAAATTCAATTTAAAACATCAACTGGAACCAAAGTAACAAAATAAGATAAAGTACAATAGCATATCAAAGAAAAAAATACGCAGCCGAAATATAAGATAATACACAGCCATAAGACTAAAGTAAATCTATGAACAAAAGAATAGAATAAGGCAATTATAGAGACATAAAGTTCATCAGTCCTTAATGCCATCATCTCTAAGTACACTTTCCTGTACATCAGCCGAGTAAAGTAGTATGTAGGCAAAAGAAAAATGCAAGTCTATGAAATAGCTTGCAAATGAAAACATGAAGGACCTATACAATTAATGCCATGTCCTTAGCCACTAAAATATTTTCCATCAGCCACCAGCAGTAGATCGGCTAGGCAATAAACAAAAGAAATATCCTTGATCTTATGTTTGTACAAACAAGATAAAATATATTCACCTGCAACTTGTTTATATTTATTAACTTGTACACTTCATTTTCATATATCTCATCCTCATCATTTCATCTATTTCAAAACTGAACAAAAACAAAATTCAACATAACATAGCAAACCAGAGATATGTAGCAAGCTTCAGATTTCAAGCATCATCATCTTGCATGCATTCTTAGCAAGTTCAAGTATTTTCAAGCATTCCAGTTTGATAAGAAATTCAAGTTTTAAATCAAAGACAAATGAAGGCAATTCCAAGTTTTAAAGTTTAAAAGCTTTTTCATTTTCAATGGTGCTCTGTCCATTTAAAAATTCAGGTGAGTAACATCAAAATCTAAAAATGGTTAAGTATAATTGTTATGTATATGCTTCCTTCTGGAATTTATTTGTTTGAGTATATTTTGCTTAGTATATCTCTGTGTATGTTTTGAACATAGTGATGGGCATCTCTGTGAATATCTCTGACCTTAGTCACAGACTTAAGTATATATCCAAATTCATTTGTTCTTAATTCTAGCTTTAGCAAGGCTTAAGCTTTGAACATAAAATACTTGTATTATCAGAGACTTGAGCTTTAAATTTGTTAAAAGGGAAAACAGTTGTTTTGTTTTGGAAAATATAAATCAACAGTGGGAAAATTAAAATAAGTTAAAAAATCAATTGTTATAATTCATGTATTCAGGTATATGAACCAAAAGCTTAAACTAAAACTTGAATTTTAAAACTAAAATCACTATTTTTAGTTTGGGCATGAGAGTGCAGTTCTCGTTAGAACAGAAAGTGGAATTTCGATGATTTCTGGCAACCTACTTGATGGTGGGGGTCGAGGCTCTTCCTGGAGGTAGGAGAGTGACCGGAGAGGCAGCGAAAAATATTCGGAGGTGGTCTCGACCATGGTGATGGCAGCGGCGGAGTTTTGAAATTTCTAAACCTAAAATTAGCGTAGCTGAGAGATTCGATTCGTCCATCGTCGACGTACGATCGAGTTCGACGCGGTTCAAGGAGGTAGTGAAGGAGGTGTCAAGGAGTGTCAGGCCGAAGTTTCGCGAGCTCAGGCGGTCGGAGCTTCGAGAACGAAGCGCTGACAGTTTTGGGGTGGGATGGTTCCAGTTTGTTCCAGGTTGGAGTTTGAAGCTCGATTTCAATTTCGAGTTGTAGACAAAGTTCGGGTGATCGGATTTTGGTATAGGGATGATCATCGACTTGCGAGGATCATCGCTGATGATCAGAGGCGGCCGGCGAAGTTGTGCACGTGCACGCGCGTTTTTGAATGTCAGGTGGTGTTTGTGATTTGAGGGAGGAAGAGAAAGGCTCGGGGACGTGCTCGAGAAAATGGGAGTTGGTCTCAAAGTAAGTGGCAACGCGAGTTACTCGAAGTAGAACTCGGGTATTCAAGCATTTGGCTCGGGTCTGTTGATTTTGGTTTAAAACAGTTTTAAAATTTTAAACTTAAATCAAATTCTATCCAAATAATTTATTTAAAACACTTTTAAATAATAAGTGTTGTTTATGTCTGAGATTAAATAAAGGTTTTAAGATGGAATTGTTTTGAAAGTTTATTTTAAATAAACTAAATAATGTTAAAAGTTAGTTAATTAATATAAAGAATGTTTTTATGATCAATTAACTTCTAAAGTTTAAAGTTAATTTATTTGTTGAAGGAAATTAATTACTTGAAGTTAATTACTTAATAAAAGTAATTAAGGTAAATTAACTGATAATTTAAGTTTGATAAATCAAGTAATTAGAGAATAATTAACTTAAGGTTAATTTATTTAATGAAGGTGATTAAGGAATGATAATTTATTGAGGAATAATTAATTAAAGTAATTAATTAAAGATAATTAATTAAATGGGGGATTAAACAATAAAAGGTTAATTATTTAATAATCAAGGGTTGATGAATTATAATTAAAGGTTAATTAATTTGTTATTAATGGTTAATTAATAAATGATTAAAGAATAATTTATCAAGATGATTTGTGAATTATTAATGTTAATTAACCAGAATTAATAATTCATAAGAATTTTATCTGATTTGAATTAATTAGACAATTAACTGACCTTACTTATGAATATTTGGATTCTATTGATTTGATTGTTTGATATCCCTGATTATGATGCTTTTTGATACACCCTGATTTATGTTGTGATCTGTAATTTCTTTATCTGTGATATTTATACATTTGTGATCTGTATGTGAAAGATAAGCGTTATAGTTTATATCGCTTATCAACTATATTTCCGTGTTTTAATCTGGTTTGATTGAAATGATGTTGCACTGTTGTGTAAAACCCCTGGACCACACTGTTACACACACAAATATGGATTTCACGTGGAAATCGTTTAATTCACAGATAATTTAAATTTGATGTTTTTGAAAATTGAAATTTTAATTTCAATTGATTTTGAAATTGGAAATTTCAATTTAAAGTGAAAAGCTTTTGAAATGTAATTTCAAAGATAAAAGTTATTTTGAATAACTTAATCGAGTGTTAAAAGTTAAATAATTTGATTTAAACTTGAATGTAACGACCCGTAAATTTCAACTGTTTTAATAACGTAAATAGTTGAAATTTGTGAAATTTTAAGCGATAAAATTTTGAAATAAAAATTTAATATTTGGAATACGTCTAGTTAAACATAGCTACTGGTAAATTTTCGTCCGAAAATACGGAAGTTTATTTCGCGCGTAAATTCACTTCAATTTAATCAGTTAAAAAGCGATGAAAATAAAATGTTTTCAAAACCTAAATATTTTTACATAGAAAAATTCTAAACCATCTTCTGAGCAAAATATCAGTTCGTCATTTTTCCAAATTCGGACATCTATTGCTCCGTCGTTCTTATTTTCTACAAAATAGCAGCATTCTGGTACCGATATTGATTTTTATCGGATGATCGTACCACTGATATCTGTATACCGTTTTGATCGTCTCGTTGAGTTGATCTCTACAGTATATTCAATTGTAAAATTTTGAAGTCCGGAAACAGCGACACCCACAAAACGATTTCCGTATCGGTTCCGAAATTTTGGCTTTTGGAATTCGGGTGACCATTCATTTTCACCAGGTCGAACTCGAATAGCTATTTGATTTATTATCCACTGAATTCAACACTAACTTTCTATATTCTATCGGTTTCAATAGGTGCATTGTTTCATTTTTCTTTGTTCATTACTGTTGGCGTTTGAAAAGAGAAAAAAAAGAAATAATGTGCTCTGTCATCTTCCACCTCTCCTTCCTCAAGCCTGTTCATATTTAACATTTCAAAGCATATGCACAAACCCATCATTTGCCTTCACGTCATTCCATCCATGTCTTGGAACTCGCCACCTCCGCGTCCACTTGTCCTCCATCTCGCCCGCACTCACGAGCCTCACTAGTCTGCATCACCTTCAGGTTGCTCGCCACCATAGCAGCGCCTCCTCCTCCTATGTTCGACCAACCACCTGAGTTCGGTCTCCCCTCCCCCTCGCTGGCACAGCAACCTCCCACGAGACCACACCGCACTCAACCCATCCCAAGCGCCTCCTTCCATTCCTCCTCATTCTTGCCGTGCGCCTCTCCGCAACCACCAACCATCAGCCGAAGCCATCCCTTCCCCTACCCATCCTCAACCCTTGCTCCGCACCTATGGCCGCTTCACCCCTGCAGAAACCAACCTCTCCTCCACCGAAGTCGCCTCCACCTCCAGCCGATGCTACAGCCCTCATCAACCGCCGACTGATCTTTCCCTCCATGCCTCCTCGACCTAGCTCGCGTAGCCTTCGACCCTCCTTCTGTCACCCTTGTATGTGTTCTTCTCTACATATTTGTTTATTATATAATATATTGTTTACCTAGTTTATAAAAACTTAGCTGTTGTTTATAGTACGAACCATATAAAAGATATATTTTGTACTATGTCCTAGTTTATAATGTTGTCTATGTATGACAGTTTTCTAATATATATATTTTTACAATCCAGTTTTACAATTTATATTATAAGGTATGAAGGACTACATACGTGGGCTTTACATATATTATGTGAATTTTATACAAGTTTTACATTCTGCATTCTTCCCAGTGCATGCTTTTAGTTGAAGGAGTCCATTTTTTTTTGTTTAATCTGTTTATATATTTTCGTTCCTTATTTTATTATATAAGTAAGTTTATAAAGTAAGTTGCATTGTCACCTGTAGCCTATCTTATATGGTTGTCTATATACGTACATACAGCTGGGTTCAATATAAATTTAAGGTCTTGTTTTAAAATTTCAGATTTTTACCTTATCTATGTTAGTAGTTTATAATATAAATGATATATTCGTTTTCTTCATTCATACAGTAGCCTATATATATGAATCTATGCAAATTTAGTATAATATGCACGTTACTTGTAGTTTGTTTTATGAAATATAACATGCTTGCATGTGCCTATGTATTATCCAAGTATGACCTATCCATTTTATGTATATTTACAATCTTTGCAGTATATTTTAAAAGGAATTCATATGATAATAGTACTATGTTACAGTAGATATTATATTACAAAAAGGAATATTATATAAGCTCTTGAGATCTACATATATATTTATGCCTTCATCAGAGTTGTTCTGTCCTTTTTAAAACAAATGTACATTTGATTTTATGCATGTGCTCTTGGGTTATTGTAGGAGTATAATAGTTTACATTTATAAATCTACTATGTACTGAATAATGTAATACGCTAGTGGATATATTTTATAACTTGCAGTTCTAAAGTATACAATAAAGTGTATTTGTTGTAAATATATAAAATATATTCGTTCTGGTGATTTTGAAATAAATATGATACATGTATATTTAATTTAAATTATGTTTGAATTTAGAATTTTGTTTATCTATATAAAGTCATATATAGTTGTATATAAGATACATGTATAGTTAACCTTCAACTTATTGGCATCCCTTTTGTTTCGCGTTGCCGCTGTTGTGCCAACGGGGCATCGGAATCTTTAAACCATTTGTTTTTCGATAGTGTCTCGGCTAGATCTTGCTGGAATTATTTCGGCAACCTAGTGGGTGAAAGACGATTGGCCAGATCTCCTTTTGACCTCCTGCTTTCCTGGTGGTCTGGACTGTCTGGGAAATCTCTCCGCTCGTCCGTTTTCCGCTTGATTCCTTGCCTTATCTGCTGGCACCTTTGGTGCGCTCGGAATAAAGCTATCTTTGAGAATTCTCCTATGGATCCCCCTTCCATTATTAGGAGTGTTAGGAATGACGTTTTCCTGTCATTTCGTGGTAGACCATTCAGGGGAATTTTGAGCCATCGGTCTAGGCGACTGGTGTGTCTCTTGTCTATATCTTGTGGCCTGGCCTATGCTCGTCAGGGAGTTGGCTGATTTCTTGTCTTGGGTGTTGGTTTTCTCCCACCGTCCCCGTCCCCCCCCCTTTTGTTTGGTTTTAATGTGTTTGCTAGTTTTGTAGTACAGGTGGCCTCGGCTTGCTTTGTTCTTGCGGATATCTTTGTCTGACCGCTTCTGGTTCTGTGTTTCCGCCTAGGAGGCGGCTCCTGCCTCCTTTCTTTGGTTATGTCTTGGTTGTTGGGTTGGTTGAGGGATACCTGTCTTCTCTTATCCGCATTGACTTCTTCTTTTAGCCCATGGTTATTGTTTGGGTTGCCTTTGTTCGATGAGGTTTTCGTCCTTGTTGGTGAGACGTCGTTATCCCATTTTTCCATCCTACTCCAGATTTTCATTGAGGTCTCGTCTCTGTTACTATGGTTTGGTTTGGAGGTCTGGCCTGCTCTTTTGAGCTCAGGCAGGTTGGTGGGTAGTTTTGTTGGTGGTTGTTTCTGGTCATCCCTGGCTAGCTGTATTTATTTTCTGCTGGTTTTTCCTTTTCGTGGTCTTTGTACTGCTGTTCGGTTTTTCTTCTGTCTGGGAGGTATATGGTCTTCATATGCTTCGCCTATTTTTGTGAGCCACCGGAGAAAGGCGTTTTTTCTCCCTTTATATTTATATACATATTCTTTTTGAAAAAAAAAACAAAAAAAGAAAAAAAAAGTTGTATATAAGCTCACTTATCCTATTTGTCTTCCTCGATCCAATCCTGATTTGAATTCGTCTATTCCTGTTCTCAGCTTTGATCGATGAATTCGTGCCAATCTAGCGTTGTTTTAGAAGCCGTGCTTGCATTTCGTAACTCATCCCGTTGTTTTCTCTCTAGCCTCGAAAGGTGAGCACTCACTCACGATTAACGTTCTTTTATTTATTAGATTTGATTTCAATTGAAACGACAATTGAAATATGCTACTGTTAGTTGATTATACTATTATATATGTTATTACCTGTATCAGTTCACCTGTGACATCTGACACTATTATCTGTTAATTATTTATGCGATGATAATACAGTTTGGCTGATAATTGATTTGTTGTTAATGTTTATATTGGACGTTAAATTGTTAATGTGAACATGATAAATAGTATGGAATTGAACTTGATATAGGATAATTAATTGTTAAATTGGATTAACTGACATTTGTATAATATGACCCCTTTAAACTGTTAAATTATTTGACACGTAGGATTGTTTAACTACACCTTGAACCATCAAATGTATGTTGTTAAATTTATGATGTATGAAATTTTAAATTGAATGACAAGTGAAAACCATAATGTAATAATCTTTAATCTACATGAAATGATAGTGTAGATTCTAGAAATAATTATATTAATTCGTACAAATAACAATGCGAATTAATACGGTTATTTCGGGATTATTTGAATTGATTATTGGATGGATATTGATTGTTGTTATTGCTTGTTTATTTACTTTGACACCATCCCAGTTATCACACTGCAAGTTCCCTTTGATATGTTTTGATTTTTGAATTGAATTGGAATCGGGTTGAAATGATAAATACCCAAATTGAATTTGTACCTAGGATAGGAAATTAAATAAAAACCCGATTGGTCAATAATTTGATTTAAAAATAAAATAAAGATTTTATTTGAATAAATAATATGGTTTTGAAATGAAGTTGAAATTTGAATTTTAAATAAAAAATGTTGATATTTAATAATCTGAAACAAAATATTACCAATGTAATTGATGAAAAATGTTGTTTAATTTGAGAAATGATTTAATAATTAAGTTTGAAATTATAATTAAGTTTGAAATTATTAAACTTTGAAATTATTTAATAATTAAGTTTTGAATTATTTAATAATTAAATAAGATTGAATTTTTATGATTAGATTGAATTGGATTTCTAATAAGAGAAATTGAACTTTTGAATAAGTGAATTTTACTTCGTAAATAATTAAAATTGAGTTTTCTTTATTAAGTAAGTTTTGGAAAATTATTTAATAAAGTAAATAAGTGAAATGGAATTTCTTTAACAAGAAATGAAAATGTGATATTTTGGAATTAATGTAAGACTTGAAATGTAAAGAATTTGATTTGATGAATTTAATTTAATTAAATTTGTAAGTTTTGATTTAATGAAGTTGAATTTAAGAAATTGATTTAATGATTTGGAAATTTAATAGAAATTGTTTTGAATGATAAATTAATTTAACGATATTGAATGAAATTGATAAATGAATTTAAATTGATTTAAATGTTAAATTAAATTAATTTAAATGTTTTCGAAATGAAACTTATATTCGAACTTGAGTTAATATTTGGATTGTTTAAATAGAAATTGAATTTGAATTATAAGATTTTGAAATGATAATTTGGAAGTTTTGAACGTAAATTATTGGAAATTGGTTTTGAAAGACAAATGAAATGTTGATTTACGAATTCTAATTGAAATTGAAATTGATTTGGTTTTTGAAATATATAAACGACCAATCGGTGTAATAATTACGAAAGTTATTAAAGAGACCGGAATTCGGTTATGGGTATACTCTCTATCTAAACCGAAAACCACTTTAATAACTATGCACGGAGTGATGATCCAGAATGAAGTGGTTGGAATGATGTTCGTGTTGACTGAAGAAAGAGAACGATAATGGATAGCCTTGACACTTGTGTCAAAATTGGAAATGACTAAAACAGGAGCTGTGCCGGGCCAATGGAGGATTGATACCTCAAGTGGACACACTTCTTCGAACTACTTATACTTATTGTCGATTGGTGCACCCTTGATTTTGGGAGTGTTGTCTCACGGTGTTGCGGGCGCTGCGGCGTTGCGTTCTCACCAGTCCGGATCAGGCGAACGGTAGTATCACTACCTTGGGTATAGCCTCATGTGCCTTGTCATACTTGTATTCCATTTATGCGCGACCACTACGAATTTGTTTTGTACCTTGAGTATATGGATTGCCCTCTGGTGACTTCCGGTTTTGGGGAAACTACGGTCTTGTATATGCTTGTGGGAATAAAAATGTGTTAAGGGTGGAATGGGCCATGACTTAACGCTATTTTGATATCTTTTTTATATTACTGATAGACATTATCTACTTAGCGTATATTACTACATAGTAGATAGTTTAACGGATCCTTAAAGGATGGTTATTCCAAACATCCTTTGAGTTACTTGTATTTCAATTGCTATTTCACTTGAGTTGGATTTATTAATATAAGAATGTTAATCCTGACTCGAGTGTCTTGTGTTTTTGCTTTACGCTCGGGTCAGACTGAGTGGTTCAGCTTTCGAGACTCACCTTTGGAGTTGGAGCTTCGCTTGGAGATCCAGCTATCTATCCAGCTTTCAGATATTCGATGATTCCAGTGATGTATTCTACTTTGTATCTGATGTATCATATTACTCTTCCGTTGTATCTGGTTTAACTCTGATGTATTTTATATATTCATATAGTAGCTTCATGAACTACTATCTCTTTTATTTCCGCTGCACTTATTACTCTGTGTCTGTGATCTGTGATTATTCATTTATTTACTGTATATGTTCAGTTTTGCCAAATTTAAATTAACAACGCGGTATTTTGAGCAATTCAACTCCGGCATGAGTGTCTACCTATACACTTATAATGGACGCGAATGGTGCAAAATGGCGGGTCGTTACAGTTGGTATCAGAGCTTTGGTAGCTCTAGGCAAAACTCAACATATAGGGTAAATGTATTTACAGAATCACTCTCATTCGAGTTTCAATCTCTTCCCTTGACTCAATTCCTTTGAATTTTGGAACGTTCCCCTCGGTTCCGAAATTCATTCGTGTCTTTCACTATTCGTCTTCTTTCAAATTCTGGAGCACCCCATAACTCCATTTGAATGATATCAATAATAGATCGGCGGTCTCGCCAATATTCGAATGATTCGTAAAGGAGCAAAACTCCTTTATAATAGGCATCGATTTACCGGAGATTTCAGTACCCTTGGTTTACGATGCTATCTATTCCCTACTATACCTGAATTCCATCTCTTGAGATCGAGTGTTGATTTACCTCGGAATTCAGCATCGATCTTATTCTTGAAGTTACGGACGACCCGGTTAAGGTTGCCCGTGAATTAAATAAACTTACCATCTCCCGATTCTGTTATTGAATCATCTTATCTTTTCTTTCGAATTTGTCTTCGAATCGGAATTCTCTTTGATTTGAGTCCATCAAAATTTGAATCTCTATCCTTGCTTTGAATCCATCCTTGTATCATCGAGTGAGAAGTGTATTTGTAAATTTATATTAAAATGTTTTATATATTGTGTTGTTTGAGTTGTTGATGTTGATTTGGGTTTCCGATCGATTCGTCTGATCAACGCTATCGATAGGATTTCCAAAACACTTGAATAGAGCAAACTGACACAATATTATTTTCAAATTTGGTAAATGAAATAAATTTATTGGTTATATTGTAAAAATATAAGTTAAAATTTTCTGGAATTTAATAAGTTAATTAAATTGTTGTTGAAATGATAATATTTGATTATCATTTATTGTTCTAAATAAATTTATAAATACGGTTTATAAATTGATTTGGAATTTGAAATGAATTTAATTCAGAAATCTGAGAATTTAGTTTCCGGTGATTTCGAACTTTGGTTTTTAAAATTTTAAAGTATATATTATTGAAGTATTTTCGAATAGAAACCGTTTTCAAAGAATTTGAAAATGTTGAAATCAGTGCTCTTCTCTTTGTCGCTGGGAAATAATTTCGGTGATGGCGGCCGCATCATCGATGTTCATTTTCGAGTTTCGAAGTGGAGATACTATTCTGTAGCTTTGCTACGGTTTTGTTTTGGAAAATATTTGATTTGAATTTCTTCAGTATAATTTGATTTATATATATATAGGTATCTTATTTTAAAATTTAATTTTGATTTGATATAAATATATTATATATATCTCTAAATTATTTAAAGTTAATCGGAAATCTAATCCTTAAATTTTGTTAAAGGATGATTTTAATTATAAATAAAACCAAAAATTTATAATAAATATTTGAACTTGAATAATTAAATTGGGAAAATTTTATTTGTATATTGTTCAACTGCATTCTAATACAACTTACCTAAATCATTCAGAAGTTGAATATGTAAATGGGATAATATTTAAGATAAATTGAATTTATAAATAAAATTTGGGTGTTTATAATAAATGTTATACACTGAATTTTGATTATAAAGATGTTAATAGAATTAGATAAGGTATTAATAAATTTGTTTTGAAAGAATTAATAAATTGAAATTTGATCAACTTATGAAAATATTTTGAATTTAAAAGCAATTATTGAATATAAATTAATTTAAATCGAAACTTTTATGGTTTAATTTAATTTATATGGTTTAAATATATATAATAGGATATATTAAGTGGAACAACTTTAACAGTAATTTGGAATAAAGAAGAATTTAAAATTGTTGAAGAAATATGATTATAATAAAAGACTATTCAAATTTATGGTTTTAGAAATTTTAAATTGAAGATAACTGGATAATAAGATAATGAATTTAGAAATAGTTCAGATTGATTTTAGTGAAATCAAATGGATTAAATCAAATTATTGAATATCAATTAATTTAAATTGGAATTTATATGGTTTAAATTAATTGTTATTTTGTATTTCAAATCTGTTTCTTTCTGGCTGTTTCTATTCTCCTACCTCGTTCCTTTTCGGGGACGAAAAGTTTTGAGTGGGGGAGAATGTAACGACCCGTAAATTTCAACTGTTTTAATAACGTAAATAGTTGAAATTTGTGAAATTTTAAGCGATAAAATTTTGAAATAAAAATTTAATATTTGGAATACGTCTAGTTAAACATAGCTACTGGTAAATTTTCGTCCGAAAATACGGAAGTTTATTTCGCGCGTAAATTCACTTCAATTTAATCAGTTAAAAAGCGATGAAAATAAAATGTTTTCAAAACCTAAATATTTTTACATAGAAAAATTCTAAACCATCTTCTGAGCAAAATATCAGTTCGTCATTTTTCCAAATTTGGACATCTATTGCTCCGTCGTTCTTATTTTCTACAAAATAGCAGCATTCTGGTACCGATATTGATTTTTATAGGATGATCGTACCACTGATATCTGTATACCGTTTTGATCGTCTCGTTGAGCTGATCTCTACAGTATATTCAATTGTAAAATTTTGAAGTCCGGAAACAGCGACACCCACAAAACGATTTCCGTATCGGTTCCGAAATTTTGGCTTTTGGAATTCGGGTGACCATTCATTTTCACCAGGTCGAACTCGAATAGCTATTTGATTTATTATCCACTGAATTCAACACTAACTTTCTATATTCTATCGGTTTCAATAGGTGCATTGTTTCATTTTTCTTTGTTCATTACTGTTGGCGTTTGAAAAGAGAAAAAAAAGAAATAATGTGCTCTGTCATCTTCCACCTCTCCTTCCTCAAGCCTGTTCATATTTAACATTTCAAAGCATATGCACAAACCCATCATTTGCCTTCACGTCATTCCATCCATGTCTTGGAACTCGCCACCTCCGCGTCCACTTGTCCTCCATCTCGCCCGCACTCACGAGCCTCACTAGTCTGCATCACCTTCAGGTTGCTCGCCACCATAGCAGCGCCTCCTCCTCCTATGTTCGACCAACCACCTGAGTTCGGTCTCCCCTCCCCCTCGCTGGCACAGCAACCTCCCACGAGACCACACCGCACTCAACCCATCCCAAGCGCCTCCTTCCATTCCTCCTCATTCTTGCCGTGCGCCTCTCCGCAACCACCAACCATCAGCCGAAGCCATCCCTTCCCCTACCCATCCTCAACCCTTGCTCCGCACCTATGGCCGCTTCACCCCTGCAGAAACCAACCTCGCCTCCACCGAAGTCGCCTCCACCTCCAGCCGATGCTACAGCCCTCATCAACCGCCGACTGATCTTTCCCTCCATGCCTCCTCGACCTAGCTCGCGTAGCCTTCGACCCTCCTTCTGTCACCCTTGTATGTGTTCTTCTCTACATATTTGTTTATTATATAATATATTGTTTACCTAGTTTATAAAAACTTAGCTGTTGTTTATAGTACGAACCATATAAAAGATATATTTTGTACTATGTCCTAGTTTATAATGTTGTCTATGTATGACAGTTTTCTAATATATATATTTTTACAATCCAGTTTTACAATTTATATTATAAGGTATGAAGGACTACATACGTGGGCTTTACATATATTATGTGAATTTTATACAAGTTTTACATTCTGCATTCTTCCCAGTGCATGCTTTTAGTTGAAGGAGTCCATTTTTTTTTGTTTAATCTGTTTATATATTTTCGTTCCTTATTTTATTATATAAGTAAGTTTATAAAGTAAGTTGCATTGTCACCTGTAGCCTATCTTATATGGTTGTCTATATACGTACATACAGCTGGGTTCAATATAAATTTAAGGTCTTGTTTTAAAATTTCAGATTTTTACCTTATCTATGTTAGTAGTTTATAATATAAATGATATATTCGTTTTCTTCATTCATACAGTAGCCTATATATATGAGTCTATGCAAATTTAGTATAATCTGCACGTTACTTGTAGTTTGTTTTATGAAATATAACATGCTTGCATGTGCCTATGTATTATCCAAGTATGACCTATCCATTTTATGTATATTTACAATCTTTGCAGTATATTTTAAAAGGAATTCATATGATAATAGTACTATGTTACAGTAGATATTATATTACAAAAAGGAATATTATATAAGCTCTTGAGATCTACATATATATTTATGCCTTCATCAGAGTTGTTCTGTCCTTTTTAAAACAAATGTACATTTGATTTTATGCATGTGCTCTTGGGTTATTGTAGGAGTATAATAGTTTACATTTATAAATCTACTATGTACTGAATAATGTAATACGCTAGTGGATATATTTTATAACTTGCAGTTCTAAAGTATACAATAAAGTGTATTTGTTGTAAATATATAAAATGTATTCGTTCTGGTGATTTTGAAATAAATATGATACATGTATATTTAATTTAAATTATGTTTGAATTTAGAATTTTGTTTATCTATATAAAGTCATATATAGTTGTATATAAGCTCACTTATCCTATTTGTCTTCCTCGATCCAATCCTGATTTGAATTCGTCTATTCCTGTTCTCAGCTTTGATCGATGAATTCGTGCCAATCTAGCGTTGTTTTAGAAGCCGTGCTTGCATTTCGTAACTCATCCCGTTGTTTTCTCTCTAGCCTCGAAAGGTGAGCACTCACTCACGATTAACGTTCTTTTATTTATTAGATTTGATTTCAATTGAAACGACAATTGAAATATGCTACTGTTAGTTGATTATACTATTATATATGTTATTACCTGTATCAGTTCACCTGTGACATCTGACACTATTATCTGTTAATTATTTATGCGATGATAATACAGTTTGGCTGATAATTGATTTGTTGTTAATGTTTATATTGGACGTTAAATTGTTAATGTGAACATGATAAATAGTATGGAATTGAACTTGATATAGGATAATTAATTGTTAAATTGGATTAACTGACATTTGTATAATATGACCCTTTAAACTGTTAAATTATTTGACACGTAGGATTGTTTAACTACACCTTGAACCATCAAATGTATGTTGTTAAATTTATGATGTATGAAATTTTAAATTGAATGACAAGTGAAAACCATAATGTAATAATCTTTAATCTACATGAAATGATAGTGTAGATTCTAGAAATAATTATATTAATTCGTACAAATAACAATGCGAATTAATACGGTTATTTCGGGATTATTTGAATTGATTATTGGATGGATATTGATTGTTGTTATTGCTTGTTTATTTACTTTGACACCATCCCAGTTATCACACTGCAAGTTCCCTTTGATATGTTTTGATTTTTGAATTGAATTGGAATCGGGTTGAAATGATAAATACCCAAATTGAATTTGTACCTAGGATAGGAAATTAAATAAAAACCCGATTGGTCAATAATTTGATTTAAAAATAAAATAAAGATTTTATTTGAATAAATAATATGGTTTTGAAATGAAGTTGAAATTTGAATTTTAAATAAAAAATGTTGATATTTAATAATCTGAAACAAAATATTACCAATGTAATTGATGAAAAATGTTGTTTAATTTGAGAAATGATTTAATAATTAAGTTTGAAATTATAATTAAGTTTGAAATTATTAAACTTTGAAATTATTTAATAATTAAGTTTTGAATTATTTAATAATTAAATAAGATTGAATTTTTATGATTAGATTGAATTGGATTTCTAATAAGAGAAATTGAACTTTTGAATAAGTGAATTTTACTTCGTAAATAATTAAAATTGAGTTTTCTTTATTAAGTAAGTTTTGGAAAATTATTTAATAAAGTAAATAAGTGAAATGGAATTTCTTTAACAAGAAATGAAAATGTGATATTTTGGAATTAATGTAAGACTTGAAATGTAAAGAATTTGATTTGATGAATTTAATTTAATTAAATTTGTAAGTTTTGATTTAATGAAGTTGAATTTAAGAAATTGATTTAATGATTTGGAAATTTAATAGAAATTGTTTTGAATGATAAATTAATTTAACGATATTGAATGAAATTGATAAATGAATTTAAATTGATTTAAATGTTAAATTAAATTAATTTAAATGTTTTCGAAATGAAACTTATATTCGAACTTGAGTTAATATTTGGATTGTTTAAATAGAAATTGAATTTGAATTATAAGATTTTGAAATGATAATTTGGAAGTTTTGAACGTAAATTATTGGAAATTGGTTTTGAAAGACAAATGAAATGTTGATTTACGAATTCTAATTGAAATTGAAATTGATTTGGTTTTTGAAATATATAAACGACCAATCGGTGTAATAATTACGAAAGTTATTAAAGAGACCGGAATTCGGTTATGGGTATACTCTCTATCTAAACCGAAAACCACTTTAATAACTATGCGCGGAGTGATGATCCAGAATGAAGTGGTTGGAATGATGTTCGTGTTGACTGAAGAAAGAGAATGATAATGGATAGCCTTGACACTTGTGTCAAAATTGGAAATGACTAAAACAGGAGCTGTGCCGAGCCAATGGAGGATTGATACCTCAAGTGGACACACTTCTTCGAACTACTTATACTTATTGTCGATTGGTGCACCCTTGATTTTGGGAGTGTTGTCTCACGGTGTTGCGGGCGCTGCGGCGTTGCGTTCTCACCAGTCCGGATCAGGCGAACGGTAGTATCACTACCTTGGGTATAGCCTCATGTGCCTTGTCATACTTGTATTCCATTTATGCGCGACCACTACGAATTTGTTTTGTACCTTGAGTATATGGATTGCCCTCTGGTGACTTCCGGTTTTGGGGAAACTACGGTCTGGTATATGCTTGTGGGAATAAAAATGTGTTAAGGGTGGAATGGGCCATGACTTAACGCTATTTTGATATCTTTTTTATATTACTGATAGACATTATCTACTTAGCGTATATTACTACATAGTAGATAGTTTAACGGATCCTTAAAGGATGGTTATTCCAAACATCCTTTGAGTTACTTGTATTTCAATTGCTATTTCACTTGAGTTGGATTTATTAATATAAGAATGTTAATCCTGACTCGAGTGTCTTATGTTTTTTCTTTACGCTCGGGTCAGACTGAGTGGTTCAGCTTTCGAGACTCACCTTTGGAGTTGGAGCTTCGCTTGGAGATCCAGCTATCTATCCAGCTTTCAGATATTCGATGATTCCAGTGATGTATTCTACTTTGTATCTGATGTATCATATTACTCTTCCGTTGTATCTGGTTTAACTCTGATGTATTTTATATATTCATATAGTAGCTTCATGAACTACTATCTCTTTTATTTCCGCTGCACTTATTACTCTGTGTCTGTGATCTGTGATTATTCATTTATTTACTGTATATGTTCAGTTTTGCCAAATTTAAATTAACAACGCGGTATTTTGAGCAATTCAACTCCGGCATGAGTGTCTACCTATACACTTATAATGGACGCGAATGGTGCAAAATGGCGGGTCGTTACATTGAATCCAAGATTTGAAATTGAATTTTATGATTTGAAATTAGGGATTAAAAGATGTTAAACCTGTTATATAAGGGTTAAACTATTTTAAAAGTATTGATTTTGGAATGTGAATATAATTCAAGAGTTTTAACTCGTGTAAATAAAATTGGATTTTTCTGAAAACGAAAACTATTTGTTTTCAAATAATAACAGCTTTCATATAAGAAGTGAACTTCCAATTTGTGTTGAAAGGTTTCAAATTTAAAATGAAATTGAAATGTTTTGAAAGCTATGAATTGATTCTATTTATTTTTAACAGATTTAAAATGGTGATTTGTTTAAACCATTCGAAATGAAATTATTTTGAAAGCTATAAGTTAAATCTTTGATTTAAAGATTTAACGAGTCAAATTGAAATGGACATTGATTTGGGAAAATATGTGAATGAATCTTTGTGAAACTGAGTGAACGTTATGAATTAAATCTTTTGTTTAAAAGATTAAAATGGTAATTTGTTAAACCATTTGAAAAGAAAGTTTGGGTTTAAGTTGTGACTTAATTGAAATCCCAATATCCATGTATTTTAAATATTTCGCTCACTATTCGGGTTAGCTGGGAAAAGGACCTTTGGGTCGTATAACTCATTCCGAATATGTGATACGTCGTATATGGATCGCATTTGAAGACCGGTGGTGAAGACCGGATATTTGCGAAAATGAAATGACAACTCGTCGAATGTCTCTGCATCGAATGGCCCCGATATAGAGATTTTATCACCCTTTGTGATGGGAAGTCCGGACGGGATCGTGAATACCCGGATTTGCAAGGGCTTCGTAAGAAGTGCCTTCGGTTCTGTTCGAACCCGGAACAGACTTGTATGGTTACATGTCTGACATTACACTTTGAGATGTAAAGCCGATTTCTTTCAAATACATTTCTGTTGGTGGCGGAGAATTTATTCTCTTAGCTTAACACCCTTCTTTGAGACGTATGAACTCAGAGGTTATGTAGTTGAAGGTTATCAACAATATACTCCCAATTTGGTAATGTGACATGCTGAGTGTTGCTGTGTGATGATCATTATTTGATCATTTGTGATATGATCATTTGTTTGATCATTTATCTTTGTGATCATTACTTTGATCATCTGTTGACCCAAAGCATGGCTTTGTGACAAAGCGTAGCTTTGTGGACGAGACTTCGTCAGGGCCTCATAACCCAGAAATGGTCGAAACAGGAATGTTGCGGCAAGGTTATGAGGGTCGCGCCCTTTAGGGTATGTCATTTCCTTCTGGAAAAGGGTGGTATCATGGTATGGAGCCCAGATACTTACTCATGTGGACACACTTTATTATTATGTGTGATGTTGGTTATCGAGGCCTCGGATAAAGGTCCCAAAGGACCGAGGGGTGGCATATTCGTGAGTTACCTGTTATAGGGGTAACCCGGCCTTGTGTTGGCAGAGAGCAGTTTGTCTCTCGGGACGTCCCGCCAGAGGCGATCCCATGCGGCGGAAGGAAGTTCCTTAGCCTGACCATTTGTTGGAAAATCCAAAGAAACAATACGAGCCTTGTACGGTTTTAGTTGTATTACCTGCTATGGAATGTGGCGGTAACCTGCTATTGAACATAGTAGCTATACTAGGCATACGATGAAATGTTGTATGCTGGCTAAGATTAATATTATACTTTCGAAATGTTTTCCACTATGCACTAGTAATAATATCAAAAGAGTTTTCTTTTGCGTAGTAAGCATCTTTGACTATCATAAGGAGAAATCTCCTCCGATTCTGCGTTTGCATTGTGTGTGTGTGTGGGGGAGGCCTTATGGTAGTTTCATTTTCCAAAAGCATTGCGAATGTCTTTTACTTCTTTTGTGTTTGTTTTAAAGATAAACTGTTTTTGTTGCTCACACCAGTCCCACGACTGACTCGTAGTTTATTGTTCCCTTCCTAAACTCTGGGTGCCCATAATTTTCCACACGGGCAGTCTAGAGTTGGGTTTCTCAGATATTCAGGTTTAGTAGATTATCTGGAGCTGGTTCAGTTCTTGGAGTTCAGGACTGCACTTGCTTCTCTTTGTGATTCGAGCTTGACATTGGAGTGGTTGGAGTCAGTCTCTCTGACTGATTATTTGGAGTTATCATTTCTGTTTTCCGCTGTATCATTCTTGTATCTTTGATATTGTTGTATCATATTGATATCATTGTTGTATATCATACTGGATATTGTATTCATTGGAGTTGTATATGATATCATTTATTTCTTTATTCCGCTGTGTTGTTATACTTACTGTGTTATAAGCTTCGGCGAATCGGATTTGAACGGTCGATTCTGCAGCATTCTAGTACAATGTGAAGTACTGATGTCGATTTTTGAACGCGAAAAATCCGATACGTTACAATCATGTTGCACCCACCAAGTGCATAAGCAGACACACATGTCAAACTCAAACCATTCAAAAGGGAGGATTGTTATGGGGTAAATAAGAAAAAGCAGAGAAAGAAAGAAGAACAAAACACAGAATCTCACAGCGGAATGACAAAATATAATAATCAAATAAACAGTTCATGAAGTTGTTTTACAAAAACATTTGATTACACTTTTACAATACAGATCAGAGTTACATACGACAGAAATAAGTAAAAATGCAACGGAATAACATGATGCGGTAGGATAAATTTTATATTTAAAAGTCAACAATTTTTATCGTTTTGACTACATATAAACTTATAATCCTTCAAAATAAATTTTCCAGGTCAATTTCAATTATTAATATTGGTCTAATCACAGCGTTCCAATTTTAGTTGCAATGTATTCATTAATTATAATTTAAAACCCAATAAATTGATTTAATTTGATTTCAATCTTTTTACTCAATCAATCATTACTTTATGGACATAATTAACATTGGTTTACATCTTATTGCATTAATATTCTACAATTATCATCTTAATCCATATTAACGCAATATTAATTACATTTATTGCAATTGATTTCCAATTGATTTCCAATGAATTAAGTAGTGAATTTATATTTAAACCATTGTTATAACTTACAAATTCATACACAATTCTATGTTTATTGTTAACAAACAAAACAAATAAATTCACATCAATTTTATCTTCTTATTTACCATTTCTAACCAATGTAACTTTACAATTTATTACAATTATTTGAGATTTCATTCAATTAGTCATCTATTACATTAAATTTACATTATTAAACTTTATTTCTTTATTTACAATTTGTAACCAATTATGACTTTATAATTAATTCAATTAATTGGACTTACATTAAAATAATTACCAATTGCCTTAAATTAACATAATTACATCTCATTCTAGTTATTCCTTTCATTAATAAATCTTAAATTTTTAGTTTTTCGCAACATTAAATTTCAAAACTTAATTAATTAATAAATTTAATTATCAAAAATTACAAGTCGTTACACTTTCATATGTAAATTTTTGTTATTTTCAAAAAAGAACTATTGAAAAAATACGCTATAAAATTAACTAATTTAATATTTTCAAGTACTTACCAGGAAAAAGTTGGAAGACGCATGACTGAGAACAAAAAAATTAATTCAATAAACACTAAACTTGTAGAAAGATCACATCTTTTACACCTGAAGTGTCAAATGTATGACTTCTAAATGAGAGACTGTAGAAATTCAGTGATTAATGCCAAATACTAGAGCATAAAACATAACTTGCAAAATTAAATATAATGATAAACTACATTCACAATGGTAAGAAACCAAATTGCACAAAAGCTATCATGTTAATTGTCGTGAGTTCATGTTAATTGTCATGAGTTAGCATGCTTATGGTACAAATAAATAAAACACAAAAGGGTACATATGTACTTGTGTTTGTGCCAGTGTTTTAACGTCCCAACCTAACCTCGGTTCGACCCTAATTAACCTTCGATCTTGGAACGTTACAGCTCTGAAAATGAAATAATCTTGCGCGTGCATGAACCCCGGTTTAACATCAAAACCCTGAAAAAACCTCTAAACCGACCTCATTAAATCACGCGGTTCTTCAAATTTGAGGAAAAACTATCGCTTCATAATACATTTCTTTTTACATATAATGAATTTCAAAAATAATTTCATAACCTTAGATACTAAATTATTGGACTACTTTATCAATTTTGAACCACATAATACAGTAGCACTGTACATTCTACAAATTATTGTTGAACTGACCCTCTTTCATCTTAAAAAATAATTAAATTTACAATTTTACTCTAATAAAATTTCTATAGCATTATTTCAATTAATATATGTTATGAAATGGTCAAAAATAATTGCTTTAACACTACTAGAACTGTTAGTCCCTGAGGAATTGGTTTTGATGACAACAACCTTAGAATAGATTACAAAATATAAATACTAACATTACAAGTTTAGATATATATGTATATGCATGATCTAACCATGCAGGTATTAAGAATGAAGACTGTACAGTATAGAGATTTAAGATATAGAAATAGAAGACTCATGAGTATCAAGATTATCAAGAGTTCAAGATTTCAAGGTTGAGTTTGTTTTATTAGGAATATTTGTTAAAACTCATAGAAAAGCACTGGCATCTTAATATCCAATTTATTCGTGGAATGGAATCCACTTCGAGCCCATTAAAGGGATGGAACCCTAAGTAGGATGGAACCTACGAAAATCTAGTGGGACATTGTTTTGTATCCACTAATTTTAATTCAAATGATTTTACAAAATTATCTTGTTTTCAAAATAATTTCAAAACTTTCCTTTTAAAAGATTCAAAACTCTCTATCATGATTTTAAATAATTTTAGCCTCAAAACATCTTTAATTTCAAAGTCAAATTACTCCTGATTTTAAATGTCTTTTCAAATAATATATTTAATTTTTAATATTTATACTCAGATTTAAATATAAAATTATAGTTAAATTATGTATATATTGTTCTTTATATTTACTTATGAATTTCAACCATATTCAAGTATATTTATAAAGTTTTAAATAGTTTTTATATAAGATAAATATTATTTTTATAGAAATTAAAAATATCAACTTTGGTTGAGGGATGTCGACATGCCCCTAGGCACTATGTCGACATAGTGTCAGTTGGTTTCAAAATTCAAATTTCAAAAGAAGTGTCTATTCGCCATAACTCTTCACGAATGGACATGACTGTTGTTCTTCTATAAATAGGGGTCAGTTTCAACGAATTTTCAATCACTTTCAGTAACTATAAGTAACTGCAGAATACATTTCGATGAAATCAAAATACAACTACATAGAAGCCGGTTTTACAGCTATAGTACAAGCTGCAAAACGACATATGTCATTCGATAATTTAATGTGCGAAAATCATTATTGTAACGACCCGGAATTTTCGATCCCGAAAATTCCAGATAGTTAGGAAAGAAGAAAGAGATAGAAGAAGAAACAGAAAATAAAACAAAGAATCTCACATTCGTAGCGGATCAAAATATAATATCAAATAATAACAGCTATACAAATGAAATCTGTACTTGTCAAATTACACTTTAATACATCAGAGTTACGACATATACACAAACACTGTACATATACAATCAACATGTCCCAGACAAACCATAATATATCACAGCGGAATACACTCCATACGTTCCTGCTATCTAGCTTGCCTCCTAGGCTCCAGAACGTCCTTACCTGAAAATCTGTAATACTCGGTCTGACCCGAGCATTACATCAAAGTAACACCCGGGTCAGGCTGGAAACCAGCGTGAGTAAACTCATCTAACAAGGAATTCCAATCCATAGAACTTATTTAAAACCCGGGGTAACTCGTACTTACTACACGTAAACAACTTATATAGTCATCACTTATTTTCACAAAACAATATCTAAGTATCCAACTTAGTTTAAATGGTCCATATTATCCCAATCCAGCCCATTGGTTTCACATATCAATCTATAAAGAATTATATAAGATTTCAAATCGAAGTGGTTTTGGGTATTTACTGATACCCGACCCCGGTCTCTTCGAGTCCCATGTCATCTTAACCCAAGTTATTCTAATGAAATACAATTCAAACTTTAGATGCAAGATATCGCTTTTACATAGTAATTCATTATCAAGAAATAACCACATTATCACTATTCCACCCCAAACATAACATATCACAAATCTCTTCATACAGAAATATCGACCCATTCAAGACATTTAACATCATTCAATCATTCATAAGCAAGATTTATCACTTCCAAGATTTATTTAATTTGTCTCTAATTAAATTAATTTTTAATCTAATCACTTAGATTATCTTTACTTAAACATTAATTAATTACAAACCAATTAATTAATCATCCTTTAGTTTTTCCGTCTTAATTTAATCACCCTTGACTAATTATCCTTTAATTACAGTAAGTAATTAATCCAAAAATTAATTACACAAATCCTTTACTCATCCATATTAATTTCATTGATCCTTAATTAACTTCTCAAATTAATTATCATTGATTTATTTATCCTTTAATTAATCAGACTCATTAATTAACTAACCCTTAATTAATTTCTTTAACAATTTAACCCTTTAATTATTAAGTAATTAATCAATCTGTAATTACTCAAGATTTTAAAGATATATCATTACACTAAATAAATTACTTATTTATTATTTAAATCTTTACTAACCCCTTTGAAATAATTTATCATTAACATAAGAATTAACTTAAGACCTTTAGGTTAATTAACAAATTAAAACATTATTTAAGATAAACCATTTATTTTAATTACTTACTTAATTACATCATTATTTTTAAAACAATTAGAGATTTAATTAAATGATCAACCTAATATTTAATTATCCAAATCAAAACAATTTTTAAAGAAAACATTTAACTTTAAAATTAAATCTTTGAAAACTAGTTTAAAACTTGCTTAATAACTTAACTTTTGAAAACATGGATATGCTTCTCTTTGTATTTTAAAACCTGGTAACAACAAAATAAACAACCAGTGCCAACATCGATCCCTTTCCCAAGTAAACCCCGAGTCTACTCGCGTTCACACTCGACTTCGAGCCAAACCACAAAAATCTTCGAGAAACTCACCAACATTCCCGATGCTCTCATCACATAGCTACCATCAAATACCAGAGGATACGCATACACGTGCACGACTAGCCTGAAGACCTCCGACCATCGCCGATCCTCCCAACGAGTCGCTGACGATCTCCTCACCCTGAACAACAACCCAGTATCACCAAATTCACCAGGAAACCTAAAAGAGCTTTCGAGCTCCACCTGAAACCCGACTTTGATCACCAATTCACCTCGCACCTCTACGTCACTTTGCCAGAATTCTCGCCACTTCACCAGGGCCTCCGCCTGAGTCCCTAGCTCCTGCTCCCCCTTGACCGATCACCCCAAAAACCCTTACGACGTTGCAATTCCCTCGAGAACCAATTCGACCAAAACCCCAGTTCAAACCCTAAATCATCGCCACCTGATCACCACGATTATCAGAAAAATTTATAAACATTTTTCCGTGAATCCCCATCCCTCTGGCTACCTTCAGCCATGACGACGACCTTCTCTACTTCGCCGATGACCAGCAATTTCCAAAAATCCCAATTTCGATCATCTCACGAATATTTGATATTGCCAACTTAAAAATCAAGATTTGATTATTAAAATTCATCAATTTGTAATACGAATCAAATTATAAGTTCAAATCATGAATTCCAGAAACTTTAACTTTTGACTTATATTTGGTTATTACTGTTATTTCATATTTTTCCCAAATAATCTAAAATAATTTCACTTGAAACCATTTTTAAAAATGATGTTACACTCATACAAACATATTTCATTTAGAGATCATATCCAAAAACAGATCGGGAAAGAGGATTTGAATTTTTAAATGGGTTTAAGCCTCTAAATTGTTTTGAACAAGGGATATATGCCTGTACATAAACATGTATATATAAAAATCATATATATATATCTGAAATCATACTTAAACAAACATGCAAAGCATTTCACATCATTACATCTATAATTTATCAGGTTAAAACCAGATTTAAACTTTTATAAAAGTAGTTTACTCACTGTAAAAATGTTTTGGCAGAGAACAGAGTAAATCACTTGAACAGGAATACATACTACATAATCTCTTACTGTTTAATAAATTTTACTTGCTCACAGACTTAGATAAGATTTTGATTCAAAACTAAAATTTACGTACTCACCAGATTTAATAACAGAGAAGACTGGAAAACTTTTGAAATCTGGAAGCTGGATTAATCTTTGAAACTGGAAACTGTAGTTGATCTTGCTTCTTAACTTGATTTAGTTGTTAAAATGATTTTCTTAAATTGAATCTGGAGTTTCTTGATACTAAGAAACTAGAAATTGTTACAGGTTTTGACTTTTGTGAAGAGAATTCTTTGATTATCTTGGTTTTTGGTTGCAGTGTTTAGTTTCCCAGGTTAAAACTTGCTTCCTTTTTTTTAATTTATATAACTGACCTCAGTTTCTTTTTTATGAATGAAATGAAATGTATAAGATGATATATAGGACAAGTATACAGGCTGATGATATTGATACCAGATATTTTAATGTACTAACAATATTTTTTTAAATTTGGCCAGAGATTTGTTTCTCCAAATGTTGGCTGAAATGAAAAGAAAGTGTGATGCATTAATTATTTTTGTACAACCTGGTTTGATTTGGTGAGCATATCAATATATATAACTGTGTCTTGTTTCAGAAGTCTTATACTTATCTATCTTTTTATGTCGAGGCTTGATTCTTTATTGCTTCAGCCTTACTTCATTTCATACTACATTGTATTCATATTAAATTTGAGAATTACTCTAAGTGTTCACTTTATATTTACTTAACTAAAATATTAAATTGAGATATTTATTTCTAATATAAATACTTAATTTTATTTAATTGACTTATCTATTATTGTTTATTTTCATACTTAGGTTAATTACATAGTCTCTTGTGTATATATATTTTAAAACTCTTTATCTTATTTCTAACTTACATACTAATTTTTAACTTAAATATTCATTTCTAACATAAATCCCTGTTTTTATTTTTATTTTAAGCTTAACTAGTAAACACTTTATTTATATTCATATACTTTTATACTTATATCCAATATTGATAAAAATTGATTTTAATTTAAGTATTATTATCTAGATTACATCCATATATATATCGATCAGAGTTAAATAGCAAAGCTTTAGTTTAATTTAAGGTGAACAAGCTAGATTTTATCGTGAATATTTTTAAAAGACTTTATTTCATATTCCAAATCATAGTTCTTCCAAAATACATATTTATTTGTTTTCCAAATAAAAAGTTTTTACATTAATTTATCAGATTAATGCTTATTAAAATGATATTGCCAAATTCCCAGGTCGTCACATTCCTCCCCCTTTGAATCTTTTCGTCTTCGAAAAGGAACGAACCGAGAATTCCCATTTAATGTTTATTTTAGATAAATTATTCTTTAAACACTTTTAACTCTTTGCTCCTTTATTTTAAAATTTTAAGACACCTTAAAATCTACATAATATCACCAAAATAGCTTTTATAAAAAAACTTTTATACTCGATGTTTAAACAAGTCCATCCTTGTTCTCACATAAATTCGGTCATACATTGATCAGGCGTACGACTAAAAATCTGTAAGTGCTTGGCAGACCCGTTTCAACATCCAGTGAAAATACTTGGGAAAATAATTTTATTGAAAATATAGAAAACAATTTCGAAAATAGAGAAAATATCTTTGGTGAAAATGCTCTGGAAATCATCACCCCCATCCATGGTCACAGTTACATCCTGGGTTACGTTGTCGTCGCAGCAAAAGTCCATGTAACTGATTATACCATGGAACCCACAACAGATCGCAGTTACATTCCAGGGTTACATTGCCGTCATAGCAAAAGTCCATGTAACTGCAGGCTCTCTGCGGCCTCTCGATTACGCTGTCGAAATGAAACTTCTCCACTCCTACATAGGTCGCAGTCTACCGATGTAAAATCAAACATAGACTGTTGGCTCTCAGCGGCACACACAACTTACGCTATGTTACCATAGTGTCGCAGTCTACCGATATAAAATCAAACGTAGACTGTTGGCTCTCAGCGGCACACATGACTTCCGCTATGGTCTGCAGTAGATCGCAGTGACATCAAGCTACACTGTCGTCACAGCATAACCCAAATGCCCCTGTAGGCATCAACGCCCCACGACTTTCGCTACACTACACAAAATCCTCAGGAACTAGTTTTTTTCGGACTCCTCACAGGATCAACTTTAAAACCTCCCCCTTAGAGGCTTAAGGAAGTACCACCCTGTGGCACTCCTGAGAAGTTCATTTCAAGGGAGCGCCTTTTTCCCCAGAGCCAATCTCAAAAGCACTTTTTACTATATACATATAGTATTTTCCAAATCATACACCGAGTATGAATTTCATATAAGTGCTTTTACACAAAATCGATTCCCAAAATCGATAATTCTCAAAGTAGGCTTTCCCAAATTCCAATATTGGTTTTACCCAAAAATCGAAAGTCTTTCCAAATGCCATAGGTTCCCAAAACCTTTCCTCAAATTTTTTTTACAAATCCTTTTACATATACATATATATAATAATCTTGGAAAATCTTTGGTTCAATTCATACTTGTATAAATCCATTTTTATACTTCAAATACTTCCAAAAACCCTTTTCTTCTAGCAAAAGATTCAACAAGGGAAGTTTTATCATATATATAACAAAGACATATAACTTTGTTTATTCCAAATCAAATATTCAAATTTGATTACTCTTTTTGTAAAGTCATTTCCCAAATTACTTACTTTCATAAAGTAAATTTTTACCATAGGAATATCCAATTCCACTTTTATTTCATCATATATTTCACGAAGTATACTTTCAATTTCAAAAATCATTTACAGTTCTTATCCACAAATTTTCAATATCAATTTGATTCAAACCCGTACGATGTAAACATATCATCCGTACGCTATATCAATCTGATCGCTCACTCGGTCACACAATTCCACTTCCGAACTAGTATTGTCCACCCGACTTCCTAGTGCGGACTCAGATTTGGTTTCTTGATCAGAAACCGTCATTCTCCTTGCATAGTCACAACTATGATAGAGAATATCCAAAACCAATCAAAAATCCATATCCAGGTTCGCCGTCGAAAATCGAGCGAAAAATCCCAACTCGGATCGATAATACTATCTCGAAATTCTGTGCTCGAATTTGGATCAAACCACTATGCGAATAAAATAATATACGTACATCCTATGTATTTATCTTCATTGATTATCAGTTAAATCAATTCCCTTTCTATTCACATTTCCATAAATTTCCATCCACATAATCGCAATTGTTTCAATTCCATCGGATTATCACTTTAATCCTTATCCCAAATGGATATTCAATCATAAACAGTTCGAACTCTGTCCAATTTAAATTTTGAATATAGCTTGAAATTTTTTAAAATGAATAAATAGTTAAAAAAATAATAATTATTAGTTTGTACAATAGCTGTAAAATAGTTAAGTAATTGTAGAATAGTTGAAAAATAGTAAAATAATTATAAAATAGTAATTAGGTATAAAGTAGTTGAGAAGATAATAATTAGTTTATAAAATAGTTGTAAAATAATGGAATAGTTCCAAAACGGTTGTTAAATAAATGTAAGATAGTTTTGAAATTTAAAAAGAGAAGTTGTATAGTAAATAGTTAGGAAAATGGATTTAAAACAGTTTATCTAAAAATAATTTATTTAAAAATAGTCCAGAGCCAAACCGTTCAATTTCCAATCTTCATTCCCACTAATTCAATTTAAATTTCATTTCCATTTAAATTGATCCAATTCTAATTTGAGTAACTTCAATTTCCATTGAAATTGTATACTTATCCATCTTCACTTCTAATTAATTCAAACTAAATTCAGTTTGAACTAACGAAATCTAAATCTCAACTTTAAATCATCTTGAAATATAAAAGTTCGAGTGAAATTTTCAAATGTTGGTTTAACCTCTTAAATCAAATTAACCTTTACTTCTTCATAAACCTATTTCTAGGTTTCAAATAATAATTCAAATCCTTTTTAAACAATTTAATCTTTGAAATTCAATTTATTCCCCAGTTTCAGTTTTTTGAAACCGATCCTTAACAATTTAAATTTCCAAGTTCTTTTTGAACATTTAAATCTTAATTTCAAAGTGATTTCATCTCCTTGATTTTCAAATTAAAGTTTAATTTCCCTTTTTATCTCAATTGGATATATTATCACACTTCAAATCTAATTCACAGTTTAAAGATTATTAATAGGATAATATTATCCAAATTATTTTTAAACCATCCTTCCGTTTCCAATTTCCAATTCAGGTTGTTTGTTCAAAACCTATTTAACTATCCCAAAGTTAAACTCAATTTACTTAATCCAGTCAACCCTACTCAAATTTGAATTCCCGCTTCAAATTTCAAAATTCTTTCCCACTTATAAGTTCAAAACTTATATCACTTTGGGTTTCCACATCTCATTCCAAAAAAAAAAATTAAAACTCAACATTTAGAGTTTATCTCAAATCATCTTTGATATTATGTATATTCACATATATACATATTAATTTCCTTTACACACCACGTTATACTTTAAATCTTAAACCACCATGGTTTCAATTCAGAACAAATTCCTTTAAATTTTAAAACAACTCTTGTTTGAAATAGGACCCTTTCATTCAAATACATTAAATAATATTATTTATTATTTCTTTATTACTTTGAAAAAAAATTTCTTTTTTTTTCAAATTTTGGACCCAGATTTAAAACTTCACAATTTAAATCATCTTCAATTTCCATTTATAAGTCATACTTCCCTGAATGTTTTATTTCCCTAAAACATTTCATTATTTTAGGATAACCAAGGTTATTACAACTGGAAATCAATTCACTATTATCTTATTCTGAAAATTCTTCTCCAAATTCAAAATTTTAATTTCAGTTTGAATCCATTTCAAACTTATCTTTATTTAATTTCAATTTGGTTGTATTTCTATTATCACTTCATTTAATTCCCTTAATTTAACAACCAATTAACTTAATATTTATTAGAAAGAAATATTGCTTTATATATCAAAATATAATCTTATATAAGAATCATTTACTTTTGAAACCATTTAAAACCTTTATATAGAAAAAATAACAAGTACGCTCTCTTATATATATAGATACTCAATTCATCCTAGGGTAATACTAACCCTATCCTTGATGAGTAAACCCGCCAGAGCCAAGGTTTTCGCTTAACCTTCGCTCTGATACCAACTGTAACGACCCGGAATTTTCGATCCCGAAAATTCCAGATAGTTAGGGAAAGAAGAAAGAGATAGAAGAAGAAACAGAAAATAAAACACAGAATCTCACATTCGCAGCGGATCAAAATATAATATCAAATAATAACAGCTATACAAATGAAATCTGTACTTGTCAAATTACACTTTAAGACATCAGAGTTACGACATATACACAAACACTGGACAAATACAATCAACATGTCCCAGACAAACTACAATATATCACAGCAGAATACACTCCATACGTTCCTGCTATCCAGCTTGCCTCCTGGGCTCCAGAACGTCCTTACCTGAAAATCTGTAATACTCGGTCTGACCCGAGCATTACATCAAAGTAACACCCAGGTCAGGCTGGAAACCAGCGTGAGTAAACTCATCTAACAAGGAATTCCAATCCATAGAACTTATTTAAAACCCGGGGTAACTCGTACTTACTACACGTAAACAACTTATATAGTCATCACTTATTTTCACAAAACAATATCTAAGTATCCAACTTAGTTTAAATGGTCCATATTATCCCAATCCAGCCCATTGGTTTCACATATCAATCTATAAAGAATTTATAAGATTTCAAATCCAAGTGGTTTCGGGTATTTACTGATACCCGACCCCGGTCTCTTCGAGTCCCATGTCATCTTAACCCAAGTTATTCTAATGAAATACAATTCAAACTTTAGATGCAAGATATCGCTTTTACATAGTAATTCATTATCAAGAAATAACCACATTATCACTATTCCACCCCAAACATAACATATCACAAATCTCTTCATACAGAAATATCGACCCATTCAAGACATTTAACATCATTCAATCATTCATAAGCAAGATTTATCACTTCCAAGATTTATTTAATTTGTCTCTAATTAAATTAATTTTTAATCTAATCACTTAGATTATCTTTACTTAAACATTAATTAATTACAAACCAATTAATTAATCATCCTTTAGTTTTTCCGTCTTAATTTAATCACCCTTGACTAATTATCCTTTAATTACAGTAAGTAATTAATCCTAAAATTAATTACACAAATCCTTTACTCATCCATATTAATTTCATTGATCCTTAATTAACTTCTCAAATTAATTATCATTGATTTATTTATCCTTTAATTAATCAGACTCATTAATTAACTAACCCTTAATTAATTTCTTTAACAATTTAACCCTTTAATTATTAAGTAATTAATCAATCTTTAATTACTCAAGATTTTAAAGATAAATCATTACCCTAAATAAATTACTTATTTATTATTTAAATCTTTACTAACCCCTTTGAAATAATTTATCATTAACATAAGAATTAACTTAAGACCTTTAGGTTAATTAACAAATTAAAACATTATTTAAGATAAACCATTTATTTTAATTACTTACTTAATTACATCATTTTTTTTAAAACAATTAGAGATTTAATTAAATGATCAACCTAATATTTAATTATCCAAATCAAAACAATTTTTAAAGAAAACATTTAACTTTAAAAATTATATCTTTGAAAACTAGTTTAAAACTTGCTTAATAACTTAACTTTTGAAAACATGGATATGCTTCTCTTTGTATTTTAAAACCTGGTAACAACAAAATAAACAACCAGTACCAACATCGATCCCTTTCCCAAGTAAACCCCGAGTCTACTCGTGTTCACACTCGACTTCGAGCCAAACCACAAAAATCTTCGAGAAACTCACCATCCCGATGCTCTCATCACATAGCTACCATAAGATACCAGAGGATACGCGTACACGTGCACGACTAGCCTGACGACCTCCGACCATCGCCGATCCTCCCAACGAGTCGCTGACGATCTCCTCACCCCGAACAACAACCCAGTATCACCAAATTCACCATGAAACCTAAAAGAGCTTTCGAGCTCCACCTGAAACCCGACTTTGATCACCAATTCACCTCGCACTGTCATGGTCTCGAGCAGTATTTTCAAGCAAGACTGGAAGAGGGTAAGGCTACAGCCAGTTCACATGTTGGAGTTGATCAACAGTGTGATGAAGAGCAGCAAAAAGGACTGGAGGTGGGTGCGCAAGGAACGGCTTAGGAGGATTATGTGCATGGTGCACAGTGTGCACATGTATACTGCTGTGTTGAAGGAATGAGGAGTGTTGAGTTACTAGAGTTAATGATGTGACCTGCTATGGTTGTATTCGGGTTATATGGCAATGCATGTATAATAAAGCTCGTATTGAAATAGTGACATGTTATGACATTATTAATAAAATTCAGTTCTTCTTTATTTTTTTTCTATGTTAGCTGTTCTTGATATTCTTGCTGCTCCTCAAATTCCTCTTCTCCAATCAACTCTATTCTAATCCCCTACAACCCATTATTCTAATTCTTAACCCATCTGCAACTCTTCCGTCCTCTGAATTTCCATGGCAAACACGCGAAGTCAGGCAAACAAAACTGGTCGTAACATAGTGGTATCAGAGCCAAATGATGACTCTGACACTTCTCCTTATCATTCAACCGATCCAGATATTGATAATCAAAATGACAGTAATGTATCTATGCCAAATCTGAATGAAGAAGGTGAATTATGGCGAAGACAGGAACACATTAATGACCGAACCAATGCTACCCTACAACAGTTGCAAGAAGCGCAACAAGAACTGCATAATTCTCATCAAGAATTACACCAAGGCCTGGACGAGAAATCAAGGGAGATAAATCTCAAAATCGATCAACTCTCTGAAACTTTGAACACAGTCTTACAAGGGCTCAAGAGCAATCAAACTCCACCTTCAAATCAAACAAGAACCCCGCCTTATGTACCCCCTTCTCAAAGAAACCTTCCAAGAACCTTGACTGATGCTTTATCTAACCCAGATCCTTCTCCAGGAATATTGTCCAACCACAAATTGTTACAACATACCACCATTAAACTAGAGTTTCCTACTTATTCTGGTGATCATACTGTTGTCGAATGGTTAGAACAAGTTGAAGAACTTTTCAGATATCATCAAGCACCAGAGAACGAATGGGTTCAAACATGCTCCTTCCATCTCAAACAAGATGCCCAGAAATGGTTTAAATGGCTGAAAAGAAATGTCAAGAACTATATGCTTTGGAGAATATTTAGAGAAGAGATTATCATTAGATTTGCCCCACCTGAATTAAAGAAGCCATTCGGTGCCTTTGCTAATTTAAAACAACTAACCACAGTGCAATTCTACCTTACCAAATTCGAGCAACTTCAAGGCCTTCTTGATCATTTACACCCAGATTATGTATTTGATAAATTTATGGATGGACTCAAAGAGGAGATTAGGTATGATGTTGAGGCTTCTAAGACAACAAATTTCAAAGAAGCGGTAGCTATGGCGAAAATATTTGAGAGTAAATATAACAGCACCAAGAAATCCAACAAACCAAATCAGTACCTCCAGTCCAACCCTCATTCTCGAATCATACCATCTAAACCCAATAACCCCGTTTCCCAAACTCATTTTACTTCCAACCGAAGTTCCATAGAGAATCTTGCCAAAAGTAAGGGAATAACCCCTGAAGAGTTGATTGATAAAAGAAGAAAAAATTTGTGTTATGGTTGTAATGAAAGGTGGCATATAGGCCATCAATGCAAAAATAAACAAATTTATATACTTGAGGGAATCATGAATCTGGAAGGTGAAGAAATATATGCAGAGTGTGAATGTGCTCATGATGAGGAAGTCTATGAGAATGAAGACAAGGAGGAGAGTCCAGCCATTACATTCCATGCAATGTGTGGAATACCTTCACTGCATAAAATAATCATCACTGGAATCATACAAGGAAGACAAGTACAAATCTTAATAGACTCAGGCTCCACTCATAGTTTCATTGATGAAGCATTGGCCAGGAAGCTAAGGTTTCCTGTGGATGAATCAAGAAGATATGAGGTGATGGTGGCTAATGGGGAAAAGCTTCAAGGGGCAGGTATATGTAAACATATTATACTCAAATGCCAAGGTTGCAGCATGCCAATAGACCTTTTATTGCTACCATTGGAAGGCTGTCAGGTAGTATTGGGAGCACAGTGGATGAAAACACTGGGTGAAATCACATTGAATCTGAGTAAATTGCAAGTCAAATTTAACTATATGGGAAAGGAGTACATATGGAAAGGCATACAACCAACTCCTGTCCAAGTTGTTAATCAGAAGGAGATTAGTAAATATTGTATTAGAGGGCAGTTGACAATGTTGTTATGTACCAAGGAAATGAAGACAGAAACCCAAACACCCAGCCCCATACCAGAAGAAATTGCCATCCTACTTCACCAATATCCAGAAATTACCAAACCCTTATCTAAGCTACCACCTAAAAGACCACAAGACCACAAAATTCCCTTGCTACAAGGCTCTAAACCTGTTTGCCTTAAACCCTACAGACATTCTTATCTCATAAAAGATGAGTTGGAAAAAATTATACAAGAAATGTTGGATAATAGAGTAATCAGGCCTAGTTGCAGTGCTTATTCATCTCCAGTGGTTATGGTCAGAAAGAAAGATGGAACTTGGCGATTGTGTGTTGATTATAGAAGCTTGAACAATATTACTATTAAGGACAGATTTCCAATACCATTAGTGGAAGACTTGTTTGATGAACTGCATGGCTCCAAGTACTTCACCAAGCTAGACCTAAAATCTGGGTACTATCAAATTAGAATGAATGAACATGATATTCATAAAACTGCCTTCAAAACTCATGAACGCCACTATGAGTTCACTGTCATGCCTTTTGGCTTGGCTAATGCGCCATCCACCTTCCAATCTGTGATGAATACTATCTTCAAACCTTACTTGAGAAAATTTGTGCTAGTATTTTTTGATGACATACTAATTTATAGCCCGGCAATGCCTGAGCACGTAGAGCATATCAAACTGGTCTTGCAGGTGCTAAGGGACAACTCACTCATCATTAAGCTGTCCAAGTGTACCTTTGCTAAGGAGTCTCTTGAATACTTGGGTCATATTATATCAAGAGATGGCATAGCAGCAGATCCTGGCAAGATTGAAGCAATCAAAACATGGCCACAGCCTTCAAATCTGAGAGCATTGAGGGGATTCTTGGGACTGGCAGGGTATTATAGGAGGTTTATAAAAAACTATGGAGTGATTACCAAGCCACTTACTGATTTACTTAAAAAAGATGCATTCAAATGGAGTGAAGGGGCAACTCAAGCTATGGAACAGTTGAAGAAATATCTCAGCAACCCTCCTATACTGTCAATGCCAGATTTTAATAAAAAGTTCATTGTTGAATGTGATGCTAGTGGTGTTGGAATTGGTGCAGTCCTCATTCAAGATAATAAACCCTTAGCTTTTTTGAGCAAGGCATTACAAGGCAGAACACTGAATTGGTCCACATATGAGAAGGAGTTGTTAACATTAATTCTGGCTACAAGAAGGTGGTCACAATATCTACTAGGAAGACAGTTCATTATTAGAACTGACCATCAAAGCCTCAGATACTTGTTAACTCAGAAGTTGCATACAGGAGTACAAGCTAAGTGGTTAGCTAAATTACACGGGTTCGACTATCAAGTTGAGTATAAAAGTGGAAGGGAAAATGTAGTGGCTGATGCATTGTCTCGAAGAAATGAAGAGGTTGAAACCATCAACAATAACTGTGTGGCAATTTCTCAGGTACAACCTGATTGGTTGTTAGAATTAAGAAGAACTTTGTCTCAATCTCCTTTTTATGAGAAGGTTATTAAGCAAATTGAAGATGGTAGCAAACCAGCCAGCAAATATAAAGTAGTAGATGGTTTGGTATTTCATAAAGGGAGAATACTCATAGACCATAATGACCACACTCTCATTCAAGTCTTATTGCATGAGTTCCATTCAACACCTTTGGGAGGACACTCTGGAATTAAGGGCACATTAAAGAGGATAAAATCAGTTTTCTTTTGGAAAAAAATGAGGAGGCATGTGGAAGAATATGTGAAGGAGTGTGATGCTTGTCAAAGAAATAAGGCAGAGAATATTAACATACCTGGGTTGTTGCAACCCTTACCTGTACCAGAGAGAATATGGGAGGAAATAAGCATGGATTTCATCACGGGATTACCTAAGAGCCAGAAATACACTGTTATCTATGTTGTGGTTGACAGATTATCCAAGTATGCACATTTCTTTCCATTAATCCATCCTTATACAGCTAAGGAAGTAGCACAAGTATTTTTCAAGGGTATTTTTAAATTACATGGCCTTCCCACTACAATCATTAGTGATAGGGATGCATTTTTTACAAGTTCATTTTGGCAAGAGCTGTTTAAAATGCAAGGATGCTCTTTGAAGCTCAGTTCTGCCTATCACCCTCAAACAAATGGGCAAACTGAGGCGGTTAATAAGGTTTTAGAGGGATATCTGAGATGTTTTGTTTCACATAAGCCCCATGAATGGACTAAATGGCTCACACTTACTGAATATTGGTACAATACTACATGGAAGACTTCTACAAACACCACACCCTTCCTGGCCGTGTATGGAGTCTCCCCACCGACCTTAATGACCTATATCCCTAATACAGCTAAGGACACCAGGTAGAAGAGGAGTTATTCTCACGAGATGTGGTAATACAAATGTTGAAGGACAGTCTAGAACTTACCAGGGACAGAATGAAAAAGTTTGCCGATCTCAAGAGAACTGACAGAAGCTTTGATGTAGGGGATTGGGTGTATTTAAAGTTACAACCATATAGACAAATCACTGTTAGGAATTGTAAAACACACAAACTTTCACCTAAGTATTATGGTCCATATGAAGTTGAAGAGAGGATTGGAGAAGTTGCCTATAAACTGAAACTGCCTGCTCAAGCTTAGATACATCCTATCTTTCATGTGTCGCAGCTGAAGAAGAAAATTGGGAAAAGAGTTGTTGTACAAGAGGATTTTCCTTCGTTTATTGAGGAGATGGTAAGGGAACCAGAGAGGATACTTGATAGGAGGATGGTGCCTAAAAATAACAAGCCTGCAGTTCAAATTCTAGTGAAATGGAAGGGGCAGTCTGAAGAAGAAGCTACTTGGGAGGACTATTGGGAGGTGATCGATAAGTTTACAACCCTAGACCTTGGGACAAGGTCTCTCTTTTATGGGAAGGGGAGATGTCATACTCTCGAGCAGTATTTTCAAGCAAGACTGGAAGAGGGTAAGGCTACAGCCAGTTCACATGTTGGAGTTGATCAATAGTGTGATGAAGAGCAGCAAAAAGGACTAGAGGTGGGTGCGCAAGGAACGACTTAGGAGGATTATGTGCATGGTGCACAGTGTGCACATGTATACTACTGTGTTGAAGGAATGAGGGGTGTTGAGTTACTAGAGTTAATGATGTGACCTGCTCTGGTTGTATTTGGGTTACATGGCAATGCATGTATATATAAAGCTCGTATTGAAACAGTGACATGTTATGACATTATTAATAAAATTCAGTTCTTCTTTATTTTTTTTCTGTGTTAGCTGTTCTTGATATTCTTGCTGCTCCTCAAATTCCTCTTCTCCAATCAACTCTATTCTAATCCCCTATAACCCATTATTCTAATTCTTAACCCATCTGCAACTCTTCCGTCCTCTGAATTTCCATGGCAAACACGCGAAGTCAGGCAAACAAAACTGGTCGTAACACGCACCTCCACATCACTTCGCCAGAATTCTCGCCACTTCACCACGGCCTCCGCCTGAGTCCCTAGCTCCTGCTCCCCCTTGACCGATCACCCCAAAAACCCTGACGACGTTGCAATTCCCTCGAGAACCAATTCGACCAAAACCCCAGTTCAAACCCTAAATCATCGCCACCTGATCACCACGATTATCAGAAAAATTTATAAACATTTTTCCGTGAATCCCCATCCCTCTGGCTACCTTCAGCCATGACGACGACCTTCTTTACTTCGCCGACGACCAGCTATTTCCAAAAATCCCAATTTCGATCATCTCACGAATATTTGATATTGCCAACTTAAAAATCAAGATTTGATTATTAAAATTCATCAATTTGCAATACGAATCAAATTATAAGTTCAAATCATGAATTCCAGAAACTTTAACTTTTGACTTATATTTGGTTATTACTGTTATTTCATATTTTTCCCAAATATTCTAAAATAATTTCACTTGAAACCATTTTTAAAAATGATGTTACACTCATACAAACATATTTCATTTAGAGATCATATCCAAAAACAGACCGGGAAAGAGGATTTGAATTTTTAAATGGGTTTAAGCCTTTAAATTGTTTTGAACAAGGGATATATGCCTGTACATAAACATGTATATATAAACATCATACATATATACCTGAAATCATACTTAAACAAACATGCAAAGCATTTCACATCATTACATCTATAATTTATCAGGTTAAAATCAGATTTAAACTTTTATAAAAGTAGTTTACTCACTGTAAAAATGTTTTGGCAGAGAACAGAGTAAATCCTTGAACAGGAATACATACTACATAATCTCTTACTGTTTAATAAATTTTACTTGCTCATAGACTTAGATAAGATTTTGATTCAAAACTAAAATTTACTCACCAGATTTAAGAACAGAGAAGACTGAAAAACTTTTGAAATCTGGAAGCTGGATTAATCTTTGAAACTGGAAACTG
This sequence comes from Allium fistulosum, assembly GCA_030737815.1. Classification (NCBI taxonomy): domain Eukaryota; kingdom Viridiplantae; phylum Streptophyta; class Magnoliopsida; order Asparagales; family Amaryllidaceae; genus Allium; species Allium fistulosum. The sequence goes on along the minus strand of CM060904.1, from coordinate 166,925,941 downwards.
TAATTGATCTTGCTTCTTAACTTGATTTAGTTGTTGAAATGCTTTGCTTAAATTGAATCTGGAGTTGCTTGATACTAAGAAACTTGAAATTGTTACAGGTTTTGACTTTTGTGAAGAGAATTCTTTGATTATCTTGGTTTCTGGTTGTAGTGTTTAGTTTCCGAGGTTAAAACTTGCTTCCCTTTTTTTTAATTTATATAACTGACCTCAGTTTCTTTTTGATGAACGAAATGAAATGTTTAAGATGATATATAGGACAAGTATATAGGCTGATGATATTGATACCAGATATTTTAATGTACTAACTACTAACAATATTTTTTTAAATTTGGCCAGAGATTTGTTTCTCCAAATGTAGGCTGAAATGAAAAGAAAGTGTGCTGCATTAATTATTTTTCTACAACCTGGTTTGATTTGGTGAGCATATCAAAATATATAACTGTGTCTTGTTTCACAATTCTTGTACTTATCTATCTTTTTATGTCGAGGTTTGATTCTTTATTGCTTCAGCATTACTTCATTTCATACTACATTGTATTCATATTAAATTTGAGAATTACTCTAAGTGTTTATATTTACTTAACTAAAATATTAAATTGAGATATTTATTTCTAATATAAATACTTAATTTTATTTAATTGACTTATCTATTATTGTTTATTTTCATACTTAGGTTAATTACATAGTCTCTTGTGTATATATATTTTAAAACTCGTTATCTTATTTCTAACTTACATACTTATTTTTAACTTAAATATTTATTTCTAACATAAATCCCTGTTTTTATTTTTATTTTAAGCTTAACTAGTAAACACTTTATTTATATTCATATACTTTTATACTTATATCCAATATTGATAAAAATTGATTTTAATTTAAGTATTATTATCTAGATTACATCCATATATATATCGATCAGAGTTAAATAGCAAAGCTTTAGTTTAATTTAAGGTGAATAAGCTAGATTTTATCGTGAATATTTTTAAAAGACTTTATTTAATATTCCAAATCATAGTTCTTCAAAAATACATATTTATTTGTTTTCCTAATAAAAAGTTTTTACATTAATTTATCAGATTAATGCTTATTAAAATGATATTGCCAAATTCCCGGGTCGTCACAATTATGAAGTGAAAAAACTTATGTCTGCTTTTGGTTTGTCGTATCAAAAACTAGATACATGTTTAAATGGTTACATGTTGTTTTGGAAAGAAGACATCAATCTTAGGAATTGTAAAATATGTAACCAGGAAAGATATAAACCACGAAAAAAGAAGGGAAAGGAAGTTCCTTACAAGTGTATGCTTTACTTAGCCATCACCCCTAGGCTTCAAAGGTCATATGCATCTTCTATAACCGCGCATCATATGAGATGGCACTGTGTGAGAACATAGGAAAAAGGTACGTTAACATACCCAGCTGATGGAGAAGCATGGAAGCATTTTGATAAAACATACCCTGCTTTCGCAGTGGAGAGCCGTAATGTTATACTTGGTTTATGTACGGATGGATTTTCACCGTTCTCTCAATTTGGTTCAAAATATTCATCTTAGCCTATAATTGTTACACCTTACAATTTACCTCCGTGGATGTGTATGAAAACTCTGTATATGTTTCTCACTATTGTCATTCCTGGACTTGATGATCCGACACAAGGAATCGACGTATATTTACAACCGTTGATTGAAGAGTTGAAAACATTGTGGTTTGAAGGTATTGAAACATACGACATTTCAAAAAAAAAAGAATTTCGTATGTTCGCTTCTCTGCTTTGGACTATAAGCGATTTTCCTGCATATGCAATGCTTTGGAGTTGGAGTACGGTTGGTCGTCTAACTTGTCCTTATTGCATGGCGGAAACACGAGCATTTTCTTTACCGCATGGGAAGAAAATTTCATGGTTTGACTGTCATCGGTGTTTTCTCCATATTAATCATCCTTTTAAAAAAGATAAAAAACTTTACAAGTAATAGACTTGAGACCTTACGACCACCAACGATTTGGTCAAGCGAATATATTTATGACCTTGTAAAGGATTATCCAAAGATACAAGAAACCGACGAAAAAATTGGAATTCAAGGTAAATCGATGATTCATAATTGGTGCAAACAAAGTATATTAAGGGAGTTGCCTTATAGAAAAATCTCCTAATTCGTCATAATATCGACATGATGCACTATGAGAAAGATGTGTTCGATAATGTATTTAGCACATTTCTGAATGTTAAAGGAAAGACTAAAGACGATTAGAAATCAAGATGTGATATAGGGGCAATATGCAATCGTCTTGAGCTTCATATGAAGCCAAATGACACAAAAAATCCAATGCATGCTATGAGATACACAGTAACCAAGTTAAAGTTCTGTTAAAGTGGGTGGAAAGATAAAGATTTCCTGATGAGATTTCCTTTAATCTGCGTAGATGTGTCGACTATAAGAACGGTAAACTGAGTGGGATGAAAAGCCATGATTGTCTTGTAAAGATGGAACATTTGTTACCCGTCGCTTACAAAGAACCGTTGCCTATAAAAGTTTGGATGGTTGTAACAGAACTTAGTTTGTTTTATAAGGAGCTTTGTTCAACTATGTTAAAAGTTGATCGTCTACATAAACTTGAGGAAAAAATTCCTACACTGCTCTGCAAACTGCAGAAAATATTTCCTTCTAGTTCCTTTAATGTAATGGAGCGTTTACCTGTTCATCTTCTATTTGAAGCACGTCTTCGAGGTCCTGTGCAATATGGATGGATGTATCCATTTGAAAGGTATTAATATTGAGTATGTTAAATTTTAGTTTAACTACATGTAATAAAATTTAATTATAATTATTCTTAACAGGTACTTAAGTCATCTAAAGAAAAAAGTGAGACAAAAAGCATGAGTTAAAGGTTCGATATGCAAATCATATATCAAAGAAGAAGCTTCGTTCTTTCTCTCTCATTATTTCAGTGACCATGCGAACTTATCTTTTGAAAGTGCTATGCAAAATGATGAGGGCATTGAACAAGATTCTTCTGAATCAGTGCTATTTATTTTTAGACAGTAGGGACGCCCTGCTGGAAAATGTGTGGAAGTATGGTTAGACGACAGAGATTAGCATGTAACTCACACATATGTTCTTCTTAACTGTGTAGAAGTTGTGCCATTTGTTAGGTATTATTAAATAACACATCTAAAATTATTTACTTGAATAATACATGTGTGTATTCATTATGGTGCAATATATTATCTATATATGCAATACTTACGAATCACAGCATCCAAGCGGCGATATCAGCAAAAAATTTGCTACTTTGTTTTCGAACCACGTATATGATCCGGTAAATTGTATGGTCGATAAAGAGTTGAAACATCTTGCGATGGGAGCAAAAATAAGTCAAGACATATCCAATATTCTTTGTCAATGGATACAAATTCAATACCAAAGAATATGGGGTTGAAAAATTAACTATCAATACCGGTGTATATGTTAAAGGTAGCGATGATCCAAATAATCACATAAATGATTTTTACGACGTGTTAACTCAGGTTTTTCAATTAACATATTCACCTGACCCACGGAAGAAGTTTATTTGTTTAGATGCAACTGGTTTAGTAATGTTCCAGGTTCTGAAATCAACGTGCGCAGAAAATATAATATTATTGAAATAAAGCATACATCACGTTATCATAAGTACGATCCGTTTATACTAGCAAAACAAGCCCTACAAGTTTATTATGCTCCTTATCCATCTCTAAAAAGAGATAAAGCATATTGGTCGACAGTTTTTAAAATGAAGGCAAAATTTACGTTTGATGGAAAGAATATTCCAAACGAACAAGCGTACCAAGCGGATATCGAGGAAAATGGTGAAATTACAATAACAGATGATCAAACCGATTTTGGCACTTTAAATGATGAATCAAATGTGTTAGTAAAAGCATTTGAGACCACAGAGGAAAACAATATAGTGTAGACCGAGTCTGAATCATAAAACGACGAGGACTGATTTAATAATATACATATCGAAAAAGGTAATTTATGGGAGTATTGATGTTACACTTTTTTTGTATGTTATATGCGATTATTAATGTTAAATCTTGATATGTTTACTCATAATTGAATGATATGTTCTACCATAATAAAATAATATGTATATGACAGGTATTACAGATGTCTTTCTTTAGGCGACAGAGTTCTTCGCAGTCTAGTTCCCCCTCTTCGTCTCAGAGAGGGACCGTTCGCAGTGGAGGTGAGGGCAGTGGCCCGTCCCAGGAGACGCCGCGTACAGTAGTTAGATTGCTACCGAAAGCAAATGGCTCGTAAGTATTAAATTTACTTCAGCATTATAAATATTTTGTATGATATGTTAGTCATGATTTGTCTATATCATATTTAATGTAGGGGTATTGAGCTTGGGCCTTCCAATATAGTGCTCAGCATATCTAGGCAGGCATACATGAGCCGTATGACTACATGCTAGCCGAAATGGAGTAGGATCCCTGAGCTTGTCCGGGAGAGCATCTGGCAGGACTTCCTGGTAAGTGTAAAATTATATATCATTATATATAATCACTTTACAATTTGCTGATTAAGTGTAAATGTATAACTTATATTTTTTCAACATATATACATGGTGCGGTAGAACTGCAAGAGGAGGATATTGCTCTTTTCCAGCGCCACTGGAACTCCAAAATTGCAAAGAATTACCGAGATACAATGTCGAGCATCTAAAAATTCATTAAGAAGCCAAACTAGATGGGCGCCAGTATATGGGATGCTTGGGTCGTATGGTGGGGTAGTAATGAGTTCAGGGTAAGTCTATCAGTTGTCATCTTAATTTGTTCAATAGAGAATACATAATTTATACCTGTAAAATATAATCTTAATTTTTAATTTGTAGGCGGAGTCAGACAGGAACTCGGCGAACAGGCAGAAAAATCCAGTCACACACCTTGGTGGCTCGAAATCTTTTCAGCATCATCGTGAGGACTTGGTAAATTGATCAATTTCAATTACGAACAGTTATTACATTTTTTGTATAAATTTGTATGAACAACAATAATATACACCAATAATTGCAAGAAAGAGAACATGGGGCTCCTGTCTCATATATGGATGTATTTACGCATACTCATGCCGTCAGGTAGACTGACGACGAGGGATCGGTGACGTATGGCTGGCATGATAATGATAAAACATACGCTGCACATGTATGTATATTTTAAGTTATAATTTATTAATAATGGTCATTTTAATTAATTAGTAATAAATTATTATAATAATGTCATGTAATATTTACTTGTATTTGATTTTGCATTGCAGGAAAAATTTATGCAAGCACATGCGCAGATGCTTGAGCATTCGGGACGGGAGCAGTTGACCACTGATGAGGAGGACGCAATCTTTGACTCTGTTACAGATCTGACCCAGAGAAATAGGCGCTACGGCTACGACAATCAATTGGTAATTTATAAAAATTAACTAAGTTGTAAAAATTGCTTAATTTTTATAAAAGTTACACAATAACTTAAACATATTTCGACTTGTTTTGTAGGCTCGGGTCTCACAAAAGGCCTATCAAAAGGCTCGGGACAACGCTGAGATTAGTGAGCTTCGACATCAGATTGCACAGCTGCAGGAGCAGGACCGCTTTCGAGCGGTCCAAATGGAGCAACTGAACCAGCGTTTGGCCGAGTATATGGAGCGTCATGGAGCATTCTCTTCGTCTGGTGGTTTCGGAGCCGATGACGAGTCATGATGTATGTTTTGTTTTTTTTTTAAAACTTGTGTATAAATAAAAAGAGAGATGGTGAGGTTGATTTGTGGACATTTGGTGCTTAATATTGATTTGTGGGGTTTGATGTTGGATGCATATATTGTACATTGATGTTGGATTTAGATATTGTGGGGTGATGCTGGATGGTTTGGTTTGTATTGATTGGAATGTTTGAGTTTGAGATGGTAATGTTTGAGTTTTATATTATTATTGATATTGATATTAGCTTATATATCTGATATATATATATTGATTTTGATTTGTTGTGATATATATTGATATTGATGCGCTGTTGGTCTGTTGGAAATTTTTTTACCCAAATTTTCGACGGGCTACCGACGGTTTCCGACGGTTTATATGTCGACATATTCTGATGGCTTCCGACGGCTAACCAGTTGTATATACCGATGGCTTCCGACGGTTTTCAGGCATGTTTTTAAGCCACATGGACGCTAGCAACGTCGGAAGTGCCGTCGAAAAAGTCATCGGAGGTCATCGCAAATCTGTCGTCGTTTCTGTCAGAAATGGACGAAAGCCGTGTTCTATATACCGACGGCATTTCTGACGGCTTCCGACAGCCGCCGATGGCAAGGAGCCGTCGGAAATGACCATATTCCTTGTAGTGTAAAGTTAAATATATTAATCATAATTGCTTAAAATTTTACATTAATTGAAATAATTTTACATTATAATCAGAAAATAGAAATTAAAGATTAACGTAGTTCTCATGGCCTGACCGGTTAAACCACTATATCCTTTGACCTTGCATCAATACGGTTCAACTCACGGTTCGATCTTCGAAACTATGGTTTGTGCACAACTGAACTCTTTCACTTTTGCTCATTTAGTTTTGAGTGGGGGAGAGTGTAACGACCCGTAAATTGTAGTCATTTTATTTATTTAATTTATTGAATTTTGTGAAATTTTAAATAATAAAATTTTGAAATAAATATTTGATATTTGGAATGCGTCTAATTAATCATAGCAACTGGTAAATTTTCATTAAATAATTTGGAAATTTATTTTCTAGCGTAATTTTATTCCAATTTATATCAGTTAAAATTGATGATAATAAAATGTTTTCCAAACCTGAATATTTTTACATAGAAAAATTCTAATTCATCTTCTGACTAAGACGACATTTTTCGTTTTTCCAAATTCGAACTTCTTTAGCTCCGTCGATCTTATTTTTCTACGTTTATACTGCATTTTCCGCTGGTAGAAAATTCGAATTTTTATAATTCAATCGTACCACTGATATCCGTATACCGTTTTGATCATCTCATCGTGCTGATCTCTGTAGTATATTTATTTCAGTATTTCAACGTCCGATACTCGTCGAAATCCGCGAAACGATCTCGTATCTGTTCCGCATTCAACCTTTTTACTTCCTTTACCTTTCATATTCCACCGTTTAACCAATAGCCTTTAGCATTCATATCTCCTAAAATTCAACGTGTAGGCTTTATCTCTTCCTACCCTTTTAATTTATTGATTGATGGTTGCTGCATGTGTTCATTTCTTTCATCATTCATCTTCCTTTTGGTTCCTTCCTTCTTTTGGGAAAAAAAAGGAAGAGAGTTTTTCCACATGAACAAAGCCTACTCATATGTAATCTTCCAAAGCTTGTACCATCTGTTGCAATTCTATTTGCTTGGCTACCCTTCTTGAAACCATCAAGCTACCCTCTTCATTCGGGTGCAACCAAGCACACAACAAAACCCAACTCGCCTCCTCCATTTCAGTTGCCGACCGGCAGCCATCCGCCTCCACGCCGATCCCCTGCCCTCCACGTCATCAGACCCCACACAGCCTCAAAACCAAAGCCACCATGGACGGCTGAAATCTGCTCCTCATCATCCCGCTAGCCTAACACGCCATCCACTTGTCTCGGCCTCACCATCCCCTTTGACAGCCGAAGCTCCTCCCACTGTCACATCAGCCCTCCTCCGTGCGTGCCACAACCTCATCTCACCCAAAACTCGACTTGCCCTTCCTCTTCATTTTATATATAGGTAAATGAATTATTGACATATATATATATATCTTTAGGCTGCTTTGTTTTCTTGTTTAAACATTTTACTATAAAGTGAATGTGTTTTATTTTATATGGTGGCTGAAGCTTTTTTTATTTTATTTTGAGTGCTACAGTGCATGTGTATACTTTAGTTTTAAGCTTGTTGTTATGTGATCATATATTATAGTCTGTTGATTTTATAAATATATTTTCTATATTATAAATTATATTATCTGTTGTGGGTTCAAATATATATATGAAAGTATGGTACATATACATGTATATACAATATAAGTTTTGTACGTGTTTTGTATATATAAAAGTTTTATGTAAGTATATATGTTGTGTATGTGTTTATTTTGTATATATAAGTTTATATAAGTAATTATTTTATATTATGTTTGTTGATTCTTTCCAATGTCAATTGATGGGTATATTTTAAATTTTATTATGTACGGAAGCTTGTATATAGCTATAGTTTGATGTTGTCTTGTATGGATAGGTCGGCCTGCATATTCTCTGTACTTTGTTTGTATACCAGATATATTTTGTATGCAGCAAAATTTATAAAAAAATTGATATGTATAGATCTTCATTTTTTTTATTTTAAATATTGAATCTATATAGTTATATATATGGGTAAGTTTAATTTTACAATTGCTGTTTATTTATATGTGAATATATATAGATATTTATGTATATATTTAATATGATGGGTCTGCTATATATATGAATTATACAAGTTCATATCATTTTGTTGTCTGCATATATAAGTATATATGAACAACGTGTAGTGTTTTGATTTTTTTTCCAATGCATATAAAATTATATATTATATATATGATTCCTGTACTGTTTTGTTTATTGATTTCGAGTTTATTATACCATGTTGTGGTTTGATTTTTAGTATGATATACATGAGTCAACATGTTTAATTTTAAACTATATCTATATTGATATTTCGAAAATATTGTTTTAAATGTTGAAACTGGATATTGATTTCTAAGTATACACTAGTTTGGTTTTAAATTTTCATATAGAAACTTTGTTTTATGTGTTTTAATTTAAAACAATGAGTTTTGAAATACATGTATATATATTTTATTAATAAATGTTTGAAATTAGAATATGATTTTGTATATATATACAATTTTATATGTTATATCTATATCAATTCACTTATACCAATCATCTTCATCGATTTAGATTCTGACTTATTTCATCGATTCTATCTACCAGCCTTGTTCGTCGAATTCGTGACAATCTAGCTTTGATTTGGAATTCTTAGCTCAATTTCATCATCTATTCTCTCTAGCCTCGAAGGTGAGAAATCACTCACGATTAACGTTCTTTTATTTATTAAATTCGATTTCAATTGAAACAACAATTGAAATATGCTGCTGCTAGTTATTTACATTTCTATATATATATATGCCATTATCTGTATCTGTTCACCTGTGACATCTGACACCATTATCTGTAATTTATATTTATATATATATGCCATTATCTGTATCTGTTCACCTGTGACATCTGACACCATTATCTGTAATTTTTATTTCTATATATATGCCATTATCTGTATCTGTTCACCTGTGACATCTGACACCATTATCTGTTATTTATCACTGATGATATATGCATTACCGTTGTTATATTTTTATCATATCTGTTATCACTCTGCAAGTTCCCTATTAATATAGAATTCACTATGGGTTGAAATGATACATACCCGAAAGATTTGTAGAATAGGAGAAAATCGTTATGGGTTGAAATGATAAACCCAAGCGATTTTCATTTGAATTGAATTTGGGGTTACGGGTTGAAAAAATATATACCCGTATATATATTTAAATTACAGATTGAAATGATAAATATCCATATCACTTGACCATATGGTAGAAAATTATATACAGACACCGTTGGTCTATATATAAATATTTGAAAAATGATTTCTATGGTTTTGAAGGAAATATATGGTGGTAATAAATATTGATTTTAAAGATCTAATAAAGTTGATTTAATAAAGTCGATTTAATCAATATAAAATAATGTTTAAGTATTTATGTAAATTTATATGTTCAAATATAGAGTTTATAATGATTCAGGTTGGAAAGATAAATTGAAATTGATTTGAAATTATATTTATTTAAGAATTTTACTTAAATAAGGTTGATTTGAAATTTATTAAATTTGAAAATTGAAAGATATGTTTTATAACTTGAATTTGATTAAAAGTGACTTAAATGAATATTTCAAACTTATATAAATTTAAATGGGATATGTTGTTTATTTAAAATTTTAAATTAAAGTCGTATTTAGACGTATTGAAATGATTAAAGAAATATCCCAGAAAACAAAATGTAATGAAATTAAATTGAGACATAAATGGAATTATCAAATTTAGTTTTGAAATGTGAATATTTAAAGCTTTGAAATATATTGAAATTGAAATGGCTTATTTTGTGGTTCAAATATGTATTTGAAATGGTTTATTGAGAAGCTGAATCGAGTTGAAATTGATGATTTGAGATTTGACTAAATTTTAATTTTGGAATTCGAGTTTATGTGAATCGTTTTGTGAAATTTGAGGAAGGTATTTTTATATAAAGTATTTTAAACTATATCTAAAACTATTTATATTTTACTTTATAAATTTTAATATAAATTATTTAATATAAATCATTTTCAATATAAATTATTTTATTATAAACTATTTTAACTTATAACTATTTTATATAAACTATTTTATTGTATAAACTATTTTTCTATATATACAAATTTTAATATCTAAACTGTTTAAGGGGAAAGGGTTAGGATTCAAAAATGTTATGATTTCAAGCTATGATTTCAAAGTGTTATGAATTTCAAGGTTTATTATTTCCAAAGTGTTTTGATTTTAAAAGACTTTTGATTTCGAAAGCGATATAACTTTGGAAAGTGATATGATTTTGGAAATGGATTTATTTGAAGTGAAAGTGATATCGTATTGATATGGTTTTGAAATGGCAATGATATGTCGGTTTTGAAATATAACTATTGAAAGTTTATTAAATGACCATCGGTGTAAAAAAAATACGTAGTTATTAAAGAAACCGGGATCGGATATGGACATACTCTCTGTCGATACCGAAACCACTTTAATAACTAATATACGTGGAGTGTTGATCCAGAACGAAGTGGATGGGTTTGATGAACGCGTTGACTGAAGAAAGAGAACGATTTTGGATGACCCCTGACATGACTAAAACAGGAGCCGCGCCGGGCCATTGAGGTTCTCCATCTCTAGCGGACACACTTCTTCGATACCTTATATATTACTTATGTGATTCGATTTGGGTGCACCCTTTGATTTGGGAGTGTTGTTTCGCGGTGTTGGGGTAGTAGCTGCTATGCCCAACATCAGTCCGGATCAGGCAACTACTTGTGTACTCCTAGTTGGTATCGCCTCATGTACCTTGTCATATTGTTTATCCTATCACGACCACTACGATTTGTTTTGTGTTATACTTATGGGGTACCCTCTGATAATCACTAGTTTACGGTGGGGTTTACGGTGCTATATAGACTATGGCATTATAAAATGTGTTAAGGGGGATTATGGTAACGCCTTAACACTATTTTGATATCGTACTTTACCGATTAGACATTATCTACTTAGCGTACACTACTACATAGTAAATAGTTTAACGGATCCTTAGAGGATGGTTATCCCAAACATCCTTTGAGTTACTTGTATTTCAGTCGTTATTTCACTTGAGTTGGATTTATTGATATAAGAATGTTAATCCTGACTCGAGTGTTTTGTATTTTCTTTACGCTCGGGTCAGACTGAGTGTATCGGTATTCGAGACTCACCTTTGGAGTTGGAGCTTCGCTTAGAGATCCAGCTATCTATCCAGCTTTCAGATATTCAGTTGATTCTAATGACGTATTCTGAGTCTTGTATTTGACTATTGTATTCGAGATCTGTTGTAACTTATTTAACTCTGTTATATATATAGTAGCTTCATGAACTACTATTCATTTGTTTCCGCTGCATTATTGTTATATTACTCTGTGTCTGCGATATGTGATTATTTTATTTACTGTATATGCTGAGTTTTGCAAATTTAAATTAACAATCTATTGTTCTGAATTATTCAAGTCCGACATGTGTGGATTTATTGTCGATTTGAATGGTCCAAAACAGTGGGTCATTACAGCTGGTATCAGAGCTCTGGTTTTAGGCAAAACTTAGCATATGTAGTAAATTTGATTACAGAATCACTTTTGTTCGTGCTTGAATTTCTTCTTCTTTGACTCGGTTTTCTTTGAATTTTGGAACGTTCCCTTCGGTTCCAAAGTCCATTCTTGTCTCCCCTATTCGTGTCTTCTCGATTCTGGAGTATCCCATAACTCCACTTCGAATGATCTCTGTAATAGATCGGCGGTCTCGCCAATCTCTGAATGATTTGTAAAAGGGTGAAACTCCTTTATAATCGGTATTGATTCACCAAAGATTTCTGTATCCTCGGTTTTCGATGCTGCTATTTTTCTATACCCGAATCCTGTCTCTGGCAATCGAATGTCGATTTATCGCTGAATTCTACATCGAATTCATTCTTGGAATCACGGTTAACCCGGTTAAGGTTACCCGCGATTTATATAAATTTATCCATCTTCCAATTTGAAAGTCAATCATCTTATCTCCCTATCGAGTCTATCCTTTAGTTGAATTCTATTTGATTAGAGTTCCTCTACTTTGAATCTCATCTTTGCTTTGAAATCCATTCTTGAATTATCGAGTGAGGGAGTGTATTTGTAAATTATATAAAAATGTTTTATATTGTGTTGTCTGAGTTGTTGATGTTGATTTGGGTTTTCGATCGATTCGTCTGATCAACGCTATCGATAGGATTTCCAAAACACTTGAACAGAGCAAACTGACACAATATTATTTTCAAATTTGGCAAATGAAATAAATTTGTATGGTTATATTATATATAAGTGAAAATTTCTGAAATTCTATAGTTAATTAAAATGGTTGTTTGAAATGACAATATTTGATTATCATTTATTGTTCTAAATGAATTTATAAATATGGTTTATAAATTGATTTGGAATTTGAAATGAATTTAATTCAGAAATGTGAGAATTTAGTTTCCGGTGATTTCGAACTTTGGTTTTAAATTTTTAAAGTATATATTATTGAAAGTATTTCCGAATAGAAATCGTTTTCAAAGAATCTTAAAATGTTGAAATCAGTGCTCTTCTCTTTGTCGCTGGAAAATAATTTCGGTGATGGCGGCCGCATCGTCGACATTCATTTTCGAGTTTCGAAGTGAAGAGACTATTCTGTAGCTTTGCTACGGTTTTGTTTTAAAAGAAAAAAATATATTTTGATTTGAATTTCTTAAGTATGACTTGATTTATATATATATATATATATATGAGTATATTATTTTAAATATAATTTGATTTGATATATAGTATATACATAATTATCTCTAAAGGGTTTGAATTAAATGGAAATTTAATTCTTAAAATTATGTTAAAGGATGTTTTCAATTATAAATAAAGCTAAATTTTGAATAAATATTTAACTGGGAATAACTGAATCGTAAAATCTTATTTGTATAATACTCAATTACATCTCAACATAACTTACCTAAAATTTTCAGAAGTTAAAAATGTAATTGGATAATATACAATATAAAATGACTTCATAAGGAAAGATTTGAGTGTTATAATAAATGTTATACACTTAAATTTTATTATAGAGATGTTAATAGAGATAAATAGGACAATAAGTAAACTGAACAATAGATGAGACAAATAAATTTGTTTTAAAGGAATTAATAAATTGAAATTAGATCAACTTATGGAAATACCTTGAATTTAAAACCAATTATTGAAAATAAATTAATTTAAATTCAAATTTATATGGTTTAAATTAATTTATATGGGTTAAATATATGTAATAAGATATATTAAGTGGAATAAACTTAATAATAATTTGGAATAAAAGAATTAAATTTGTTGAATAAAATATGGGTACCATAAATGATTATACAAATTGATGATCTAGAAATTGTTAATTGAGGATGACTAGATAATAAGATAATGAATTTAGAAATAGATAGACTGATTTAACTTAAGTGAACTCAAAGGGATTTAACCAAATTATTAAATATTAATTAATTTAAATTGAAATTTATATGGTTTAAATTAATTGTTTTACTTGTATTCCAATCTATTTTCTTTCTGGTTGTTTCTATTCTCCTACCTCGTTCCTTTTCGGGGACGAAAAGTTTTGAGTGGGGGAGAGTGTAACGACCCGTAAATTGTAGTCATTTTATTTATTTAATTTATTGAATTTTGTGAAATTTTAAATAATAAAATTTTGAAATAAATATTTGATATTTGGAATGCATCTAATTAATCATAGCAACTGGTAAATTTTCATCAGATAATTTGGAAGTTTATTTTCTAGCGTAATTTTATTCCAATTTATATCAGTTAAAATTGATGATAATAAAATGTTTTCCAAACCTGAATATTTTTACATAGAAAAATTCTAATTCATCTTCTGACTAAGACGTCATTTTTCATTTTTCCAAATTTGGACTTATTTAGCTCCGTCGATCTTATTTTTCTACGTTTTTGCTGCATTTTCCGCTGGTAGAAAATTCGAATTTTTATAATTCAATCGTACCACTGGTATCCGTATACCGTTTTGATCGTCTCATCGTGCTGGTCTCCGTAGTATATTTATTTCAGTATTTCAACGTCCGATACTCGTCGAAATCCGCGAAACGATCTCGTATCGGTTCCGCATTCAACCTTTTTACTTCCTTTACCTTTCATATTCCACCGTTTAACCAATAGCCTTTAGCATTCATATCTCCTAAAATTCAACGTGTAGGCTTTATCTCTTCCTACCCTTTTAATTTATTGATTGATGGTTGTTGCATGTGTTCATTTCTTTCATCATTCATCTTCCTTTTGGTTCCTTCCTTCTTTTGGGAAAAAAAGGAAGAGAGTTTTTCCACATGAACAAAGCCTACTCATATGTAATCTTCCAAAGCTTGTACCATCTGCTGCAATTCTATTTGCTTGGCTACCCTTCTTGAAACCATCAAGCTACCCTCTTCATTCGGGTGCAACCAAGCACACAGCAAAACCCAACTCGCCTCCTCCATTTCAGTTGCCGACCGGCAGCCATCCGCCTCCACGCCGATCCCCTGCCCTCCACGTCATCAGACCCCACACAGCCTCAAAACCGAAGCCACCATGGACGGCCGAAATCTGCTCCTCATCATCCCGCTAGCCTAACACGCCATCCACTTGTCTCGGCCTCACCATCCCCTTTGACAGCCGAAGCTCCTCCCATTGTCACATCAGCCCTCCTCCGTGCGTGCCACAACCTCATCTCACCCAAAACTCGACTTGCCCTTCCTCTTCATTTTATATATAGGTAAATGAATTATTGACATATATATATATATATATATATCTTTAGGCTGCTTTGTTTTCTTGTTTAAACATTTTACTATAAAGTGAATGTGTTTTATTTTATATGGTGGCTGAAGCTTTTTATATTTTATTTTGAGTGCTACAGTGCATGTGTATACTTTAGTTTTAAGCTTGTTGTTATGTGATCATATATTATAGTCTGTTGATTTTATAAATATATTTTCTATATTATAAATTATATTATCTGTTGTGGGTTCAAATATATATATGAAAGTATGGTACATATACATGTATATACAATATAAGTTTTGTATGTGTTTTCTATATATAAAAGTTTTATGTAAGTATATATGTTGTGTATGTGTTTGTTTTGTATATATAAGTTTATATAAGTAATTATTTTATATTATGTTTTTTGATTCTTTCCAATGTCAGTTGATGGGTATATTTTAAATTTTATTATGTACGGCAGCTTGTATATAGCTATAGTTTGATGTTGTCTTGTATGGATAGGTCGACCTGCATATTCTCTGTACTTTGTTTGTATACCAGATATATTTTGTATGCAGCAAAATTTATAAAAAAATTGATATGTATAGATCTTTTTTTTATTTTAAATATTGAATCTATATAGTTATATATATGGGTAAGTTTAATTTTACAATTGCTGTTTATTTATATGTGAATATATATAGATATTTATGTATATATTTAATATGATGGGTCTGCTATATATATGAATTATACAAGTTCATATCATTTTGTTGTCTGCATATATAAGTATATATGAACAACGTGTAGTGTTTTGATTTTTTTTCCAATGCATATAAAATTATATATTATATATATGATTCCTGTACTGTTTTGTTTATTGATTTCGAGTTTATTATACCATGTCGCGGTTTGATTTTTAGTATGATATACATGAGTCAACATGTTTAATTTTAAACTATATCTATATTGATATTTCGAAAATATTGTTTTAAAAGTTGAAACTGGATATTGATTTCTAAGTATACACTAGTTTGGTTTTAAATTTTCATATAGAAACTTTATTTTATGTGTTTTAATTTAAAACAATGAGTTTTGAAATACATGTATATATATTTTATTAATAAATGTTTGAAATTAGAATATGATTTTGTATATATATACAATTTTATATGTTATATCTATATCAATTCACTTATACCAATTATCTTCATCGATTCAGATTCTGACTTATTTCATCGATTCTATCTACCAGCCTTGTTCGTCGAATTCGTGACAATCTAGCTTTGATTTGGAATTCTTAGCTCAATTTCATCATCTATTCTCTCTAGCCTCGAAAGGTGAGAAATCACTCACGATTAACGTTCTTTTATTTATTAAATTTGATTTCAATTGAAACGACAATTGAAATATGCTACTGCTAGTTATTTACATTTCTATATATATATATGCCATTATCTGTATCTGTTCACCTGTGACATCTGACACCATTATCTGTAATTTATATTTATATATATATGCCATTATCTGTATCCGTTCACCTGTGACATCTGACACCATTATCTGTAATTTTTATTTCTATATATATATGCCATTATCTGTATCTGTTCACCTGTGACATCTGACACCATTATCTGTTATTTATCACTGATGATATATGCATTACTGTTGTTATATTTTTATCATATCTGTTACCACTCTGCAAGTTCCCTGTTAATATAGAATTCACTATGGGTTGAAATGATACATACCCGAACGATCTATAGAATAGGAGAAAATCGTTATGGGTTGAAATGATAAACCCAAGCGATTTTCATTTGAATTGAATTTGGGGTTACGGGTTGAAAAAATATATACTCGTATATATATTTAAATTACAGATTGAAATGATAAATATCCGTATCACTTGACCATATGGTAGAAAATTATATACAGACACCGTTGGTCTATATATAAATATTTGAAAAATGATTTCTATGGTTTTGAAGGAAATATATGGTGGTAATAAATATTGATTTTAAAGATCTAATAAAGTTGATTTAATAAAGTTGATTTAATCAATATAAATAATGTTTAAGTATTTATGTAAATTTATATTTTCAAATATAGAGTTTATAATGATTCAGGTTGGAAAGATAAATTGAAATTTATTTGAAATTATATTTATTTAAGAATTTTACTTAAATAAGGTTGATTTAAAATTTATTAAATTTGAAAATTGAAAGATATGTTTTATAACTTGAATTTGGTTAAAAGTGACTTAAATGAATATTTCAAACTTATATAAATTTAAATGGGATATGTTGTTTATTTAAAATTTTAAATTAAAGTCGTATTTAGACGTATTGAAATGATTAAAGAAATATCCCAGAAAACAAAATGTAATGAAATTAAATTGAGACATAAATGGAATTATCGAATTTAGTTTTGAAATGTGAATATTTAAAGCTTTGAAATATATTGAAATTGAAATGGCTTATTTTGTGGTTCAAATATGTATTTGAAATTGATAATTTGAAATGGTTTATTGAGAAGCTGAATCGAGTTGAAATTGATGATTTGAGATTTGATTGAATTTTAATTTTGGAATTTGAGTTTATGTGAATCGTTTTGTGAAATTTGAGGAAGCTATTTTTATATAAAGTATTTTAAACTATATCTAAAACTATTTATATTTTACTTTATAAATTTTAATATAAATTATTTTAATATAAATCATTTTCAGTATAAATTATTTTATTATAAACTATTTTAACTTATAACTATTTTATATAAACTATTTTATTGTATAAACTATTTTTCTATATATACAAATTTTAATATCTAAACTGTTTAAGAGGAAAGGGTTAGGATTCCAAAATGTTATGATTTCAAGCTATGATTTCAAAGTGTTATGAATTTCAAGGTTTTTGATTTCCAAAGTGTTTTGATTTTAAAAGACTTATGATTTCGAAAGCGATATAACTTTGGAAAGTGATATGATTTTGGAAATGGATTTATTTGAAGTGAAAGTGATATCGTATTGATATGGTTTTGAAATGGCAATGATATGTCGGTTTTGAAATAGAACTATTTTGAAAGTTTATTAAATGACCATCGGTGTAAAAAAAAATACGTAGTTATTAAAGAGACCGAGATCGGATATGGACATACTCTCTGTCGATACCGAAACCACTTTAATAACTAATATACGCGGTTGATCCAGAACGAAGTGGATGGGTTTGATGAACGTGTTGACTGAAGAAAGAGAACGATTTTGGATGACCCCTGACATGACTAAACCAGGAGCTGCGTCGGGCCATTGAGGTTCGCCATCTCTAGCGGACACACTTCTTCGATACCTTATCTATTACTTATGTGATTCGATTTGGGTGCACCCTTTGATTTGGGAGTGTTGTTTCGCGGTGTTGGGGGTAGTAGCTGCTATGCCCAACATCAGTCCGGATCAGGCAACTACTAGTGTCCTAGGTGGTATCGCCTCATGTACCTTGCCATACTGTTTATCCTATCGCGACCACTACGATTTGTTTTGTGTTATACCTATGGGGTACCCTCTGATAACCACTAGTTTACGGTGGAGTTTACGGTGCTGTATAGACTATGGCATTATAAAATGTGTTAAGGGGGATTAAGGTAACGCCTTAACACTATTTTGATATCGTACTTTACTGATTAGACATTATCTTCTTAGCGTACACTACTACATAGTAGATAGTTTAACGGATCCTTAGAGGATGGTTATCCCAAACATCCTTTGAGTTACTTGTATTTCAGTCATTATTTCACTTGAGTTGGATTTATTGATATAAGAATGTTAATCCTGACTCGAGTGTTTTGTGTTTTCTTTACGCTCGGGTCAGACTGAGTGTACCGGTATTCGAGACTCACCTTTGGAGTTGGAGCTTCTCTTGGAGATCCAGCTATCTATCCAGCTTTCAGATATTCAGTTGATTCTAATGATGTATTCTGATTCTTGTATTTGACTATTGTATTCGAGATCTGTTGTAACTTATTTAACTCTGCTATATATATAGTAGCTTCATGAACTACTATTCATTTGTTTCCGCTGCATTATTGTTATATTACTCTGTGTCTGTGATCTGTGATTATTTTATTTACTGTATATGCTGAGTTTTGCAAATTTAAATTAACAATCTATTGTTTTGAATTATTCAAGTCCGACATGTGTGGATTTATTGTCGATTTGAATGGTCCAAAATAGTGGGTCGTTACAATATAGATGGAAATCTACAACATTAAATTAGAAATTATATAGATCCAAAATTACATAGATTTTATAATTACCAACCAAGAGCAAAATAACTAAGGGAGAAATGTGACATGTACACTACAGGCATTACTATAAACAATCCATATGACAGAGATCAAATTATGCAAACATCTGGATAGTGGCTAGCTACAGAAAGAAAACACATACTTTTTTCACATAAAACTACCCTAACATACTACCACCTTAACATAAAGAATTCATACCCATACACCATAAAATCAAAAGATCGGCAAAACCTACTTCACCAAACATTTGAATCAAATGGAGCGCTACTACGGCACTATACTCTCCTCAACCTCTCTCTTCAACTTCAACCCCTACTCTTCAAAACCATCTGAAGCCGATATAATGAAACAAATCACATCACTTATATAGATACAAAAATCAAGTAGATTAGCACAACAATACCCTTTATTAATCAAATGTTACTAGTTGAAAGCTTCATGAACAAAGAGCCTTTTATTTGGATTTAATACCACCAAAATTGCTAGTGGATGCATCGCCTTTGTTCGGGTACTTGATTTGGATGACGATTAAACCCTTGCACTTAAAGTTTATGTATTCTTAGGTTCATTACCTTCGTTCGAGGAAAGGAAATTCAAGCTTGTAGATAAAGTGTGTGCATGGGAATTGGCAGCATTTTCCTGATGACATAAGATATGAAGTATGAACACACCTTGGGTTGGAGCACATGCTGGTGAATTGTGATGGTGTCCTTGCACGGCTATTTCTGTAACTCTGTGGTATTTAATGAAAAATATATCGCTAAAGCTAATACTAAAATGTGTTAGGCTGTAGGTGTTACTTATTGATACAATGATGCTTAACAGAAGACCTATATATTTACTACATTTCATGTGCTTCTAGTGACATATTTCATCAAGTTACCCTTATCAAGGAGGGTATATAAAGAATTCACAATTAACTTTTACCAATGAACAACTACACAAAATACTAAAAACATGGAAATATTGGTAGTTGTATAAACTTGCAAGAATAACGAACCAATCCATCTGACATTGAAATTTAACTACCAAAAGACTCTTCGTTCATCAGGAACTAAAATCCAGCAAGAACCAACTACTATATTTCATTATCTTTCATTGATATACTTTTTAGAAAGAACGATATAATGTACCAACATCTATAGAGGTAAAAGTTAACGAATTAATTATATTGACAATGTCAACTATGTACCTCCTTCCAAAGTAGTTTATATGTCATCCACCTTCGTAGTCACAAAATGAATATGAAAGGTAAAACATTTTGCGGCATTCAACCTAATAATGGGGTTAAGCTTGTAAGATGAAGCACGACTACATTTCTTAAAATTATAAAATATAGGACTTCGGTATCAGTTAATTAGTTTAAATCTATCATTAATAACTACAAACAATTATTAAAATAGAAAATTTGAAATTAATTGCATAAAACAATATGTAAAATGAGAGAAAGAAACAATGCTTGAAATCAAATTCAACATGTACAGTTAAAACCTCTTACACGCTTTTAAATTAATAATGTAAAGTGCAAAACTTATATTAAATATGCAAAACAAACATTGAAATGGTCTTTTCAAAAATCATTAATAACAAAATAATGTTCATACTTAGAAAATATAAAGTTATGAAAACAATTTAGTTAACTCAAAAATTAGCACATTGTTATTGAAAGTGCAATTTGGAAAAATTTAGTATAATCAAACTTGTATAAAAATATCGTGCATAACTTAAAAAGTTCAGTACACATTAGTCCTTGAAGCATAACCATTTTAATTAAAAAAAATTACAATCTAGAAAAAATAAGTATCGTCGAACCTAGTGTAACGATCCGCCTTTATTACTACCAAAGACGACCTTAACACATCCTCAGTTTTCGTGTGCCGATCATTTAATCATCTAAAAGATGGGTCATTAGGGGCGAAAGAAAGAAAATATAGAAGAGAAGAAAACTAAACAACACAGAATCTAATAACGCAATGGAAAATATATATTACTCAACATAATATATTCCAAAGTCATTTCAAAAATGTTACATCAAAGTCATACTAATATAAATTCTACTATAGGACGGTTATCACAGTCTGTCCCTACCTAACGGATATAACATACATATAATAAAGCAAAAGACAAAGTAATAACTAGCTATCGATGAAGTCACTTGCTCCAAGCTCCTCCAAAATGAATCTGCGAAAAACCTGAATGCCTTGGCTGCCCATTCAAATTCAGCACCTCAAAGTTTATGGAAAAGGGAAAATAAACTCCGGGTCAAACATCGGTCTGGTGTGAGTAAAGCATAAGCCTTTAACTTTATAAAAACCTTTAAATCAGAGGCATCTCGTAAGACCATGCCGCACATAAACACGGATGAGTTTTTACGTTACGATAACCAAAACGTTTGTATATAAAAATCCAGTGATATTATAATAATGTCTATGATTTCAAATAAATATCAAAATAGCTGAAATTATTGTTATACTAAATTCCAGCATACTAGGCTCTGAAAATCAAAACCGTAAAAGAACGTATTTAAGATTGGATTCCATACTATGGCAAGGTAAGGGACTACCTTCTGATGGTACACCCCTAGAAAATGCACCGGAGTTTGACAAGATCTTCTTATACCCCTGCTACATAGAGGAGGTTGCCCCTTTAACATGGCAAACCAGATTACCTCATCCTTTTTGGACACCGAGGACCACGGTGTTTGTGCACAAAACAACTCAAATATGGACAATCTAGAATGTGATGGTGGCTCCTAATGGTAGCTGACCACATAGCTCTACTGCATACCCTGTTTTTTCCACTTTTCCCAATTGTGAGGCTTGAGGCTATGCTTTACCTTCTTTCATACATGCAAACTATCTTGGAATGTTAACGCTGCCCTTTAAGCAGAGATTCAATACCAACATTCATCCATAAAAGTTGTTTCGGGATCGAACAAACATTCAACATTACTATCTTCCATTTTGGAATCACCCTCAAGAAGAACAGTATAACTTCACAACATACTTCAATATGATTTAACATCATTCGCTACTAGTTTGGAGTGGTTCGGATAAATCCGAGGACCGGTGTCTCCAAAACTAATCGATAATTTCCAGCAAACTCAATTCCGTTTCTTTTGGAAGTATGCACTAAGTAATCGAGTCCTTATCGGAGAACTCAAATATACTCGACATACATCCTAAGTCAAAACAGGTTCAGATTTGATAGTCGGTTATTTAACTATCAAATAAAATAACAACAACCAATTCCATTTGAGATTTATTTACCCATAGCAACCAATAAGCCTCAAAACAAATCTTTATTTAATAAATCTCCTTTCAGAATATTTGTTTAAAACATTTATGTACTTATCTCTCTGACATAAGTATATTTACAAAACATTTGTGAAAAACTTCTTACTTCCAAATCATGTTAAAAAGGATTAAACAAATGTTGTTTAAATTGGAGTTAGGACAACCCTAAACACTATCCCCTCGGTGTTAAGTGTGGAACAGATGTTCCATACCACCATTTTTAAAAAGACAATTTAGGGAAATCCAGATCTCAAATTTATTTTATAATTCTTTCGGTAAATCCTTTTTAAACAAATCTATTTCATTCATTAAACCTCATTTTTATTTTGAAATCAAAACCATTTCAAAATACTTTCCAACTGCCAAATTCATTTATAAAACCCTTTTTATAAATATTCAAAATCAATTATATAAATTGCTTTTATAAACATCCAAACATTTTATATAAATTTCTTATAAATATCCAAACCTTTTATAAACTCCCTTTATGAATATCCAAAATTTTTTCTAAAACTTCTTTTATAAATACCCCAAAATTGTTTATAAAACTTCTTTATAAACCTTTTCTTTTTAAACAACATCCTTAATAACCTTAAATCAAATTAGCTTCTTTTAATAAGCAAATCCATTTTATAATTCTCCCTTATTTATGAAATCTTCTTTGCTTAACAACTCAAATCCACTCACCCAAAACACTTTATGAATTTCCAAGTTCCTTTAAATATCTTGTTCAAAATGCAATAACTTCGAAATCATTTCAAAAATAAAATGAAATATTTATCCTTACAAAATCAAATGGAGGCTTAATAACAACAATGATGCTTTTAATTTGATTTTACTTATCCAGTTTAACATGGCATCACATAACAACATGTATATAAGGGATCAACACATGACAATCAATCGAATTAAGTTAATGTCCAAGTTAATTGTAATAACGGAATGGTGTTTTGTTATGCTAATAGATGTCATTTAGCTTTCCTGGTCATATGGAGTTACTTAACGGTAAGCGACACAAAAATCCCTTGATTTAAAACAAACTTAAAAAGAAAATAGTTTAAAACAAAACCGATTACTTAAACTCAAAGTGATTTTAAAATAAATTAAAACCCTTGTAAATGAGAATCAAATCCTTGTTAAATAGTAATTAAACTCTAATTAAAGGTAATCAAACCTTATTAAAACATAATTAACTTTAACCAAAAATTAATTAAATAAAACCCCTTTTTAAAATAAAAATTAATTAATAATTATCTTAAATAAATAAATAAATAAAAATTAATTAATCCTTAATTAATAATTAAATAAAAATTAACTTTAATTAAGTAAAAAATCATGATTAACTTAATTGATTAACTTTTAAGTTTAAAAACCATTCTTAGCTAATGATTAAGTACTAATTACCTTTATTAATTAATTAATCAATTAAATAATCGTTAAATATATAAATAATTAAGTAATTGTTCTCTAATTAATAAATCAAAGTTAGTAAATATTTTCAAAAGTATTTTTAAGTGAAAATAAGTTTAGATTAGAAAAATAGTTAGATTTTCCAAACTGCACGTATAGCGACTATCGCTATACGGACCCGTAATTTTAAAACTTGAAAATTTAATTTTCTAACTTTTAATACTTCAATTTTGAACTCATGTCTTCTTTAAAGCATGAAAATAAATTTTTGAAACCAAAATCAAAGATTTAAAGTTGAAAACTTTTCACTTTGAAACAAAAATCAAACTTTCGACACAAAGCAGATGTCTACGTGGCGTTTGGTTAGCAAATCACTATCTTCATGTTAGGAACCCACATACAAAAAATACAACATTCAAATATAATATCACATCATAACATCATAGCACCATCATAAATAAAGTATTACTTCATAATACTAACTAACTTTTCCAATATTCAAGTTAAAATCTTTATTGCTTACTCAAACTTCGGCATAAGCAACCAATACCAAATCAATATATATGCATGCATATAAAACATATAACATTACCACATACTTAAACAATATTTTAACTCATAAATTTAACAACTTTAAAAGTTAGTAACTTGTGTTTTAAAACATGAAATTTACTCACCAAACTTTCACTAAATCAAACTAAACTTGCTCTTGACCTAGCTCACTTGCTCCTAGCTCAACAAAGTGAAGATGTGGACCTTTGGAAAGGTTAAATGGGCTCGGGCGTGGATCAATTTGGCTCGGCCATGGCTAGAACAAGGCTCGGCCTTGGTGGTTTTGTGGAGTATAGGGTCTTGTTTAGTAGATAATAGGTTTGGAAGTGAAATAGAGGAGTTTTTACTAGATTTTGAGTGAATAAACTTACTTTTTCTCTTAGGAATTTGGAAATGGAAGCCATGGAAATACATGAAGATAAGAAGAGGATAGAAATGAATATGGAAATGATGGTGTAAAGGAAGAATGCGTAGGGATAAGAGGTATTTATTGGCAAAAGAATTGAAGTAATAAATTAAATTAACTTTACATTTAAAATATATTAAATGATGTCATGTAGCATACTTCCATACTCCCCCCCTCACCCTAGGTGCACACGTCCACCATGAACCCCCCCAGGCCATGTTGTAGGGTACTTAAGGTATGACATAGGATTTTATATATATGCAAATGTGTTTATATGTATATATATGCCTTTTTAAAACATAATTTGTCACATCCAAGCTTAGGTATATATTTATATAAGTTAATATACATAAGTATGCTTAATTAGTACTAATCCTAACATATATAAATGTGTGCATGTTGCACCAAGTGTGCACAACGTTCCCGATGACTTTTGGGTATCGAAAAGTCAAAATCTCGTAAAACTTTCTTCGATCAAATTTTCTATTTTTATTTGAACTGTCTATATTGGTAAAAAAATTTGAAAACTATTTTATCATCATTATTAAATAATTAAAACCGGTTTATTTGCTAATAAAAATCCATTTATTGATCATGTAAAATATATTTAAATGGCTTATTTCAAAGTGGAAAAATCCTAGGTCGTTACAAATCTATTTTACCATCATTTGTTATTATTTAAAATTTATTAAATATTCACAAATCAAGGCGGTAAAATTTAGGGTTGTTGCACCTAGAAGAAAAATATCACGCAACTAAAAAATTATAAATTAATCCTTTAAGCATAATTTTCTGAAGTTTTAGATACAAAATTTGCAATCTTGAAACAACTAATATCATTAAACATGTAAAATAATTGTGTGCATAACAAAAAGTATCCAGTATACATTCTCCCTTGAAGCATAAATTTCTAATATTTAAAATAAAAAATATTCTTTTCATAGAAGGTCAATATGTTAGCTAAAGTTAATAATAATAGTTAAGGAGGTAGAATGTAAATAATGAGATCCGAGATAAAGATGGACTACAAAAATTGAGGCGATCTTCTCACAGTGAATGGAGTGAAGGGATTAATCCTATGGAGATGGAGTATCTAGCCTTGAATTAGAGCATCGATTGATTTGGAAAAGGTGCAAAATGGATTAGTAGTAGGGTTTGGGGAAGGCCCATTGGGGCAGGATTTGGATTTTGAGAATCGAACTAGAACAAAATTAGGGGCAAGATAATTGTAAAAACAACGATGAGAATAAGAACAAAGATTGAAAAGGAAGTTGCGGAACGGCTTTGCTACTTGAAATGGTGGAATGAGGTACGCCATGTACGGGTAACAGGTGTACGATTTGATTTAGGGGGCTATTATACTTTTAATGGCAGATTTGGCTTCCGTAATTAAAATCAGGCTATTATAGCCGATTGAAATAGCAATTTTGAATAAACTAACATGGAGGATTATTTAGGGACATTGACAACAGGAAAATGTCCTAATGGTCATTTGATTAGCAAGTAGGTTAGCTTAAAGTTAGAGTTGTCCCATAGAATTAGAAGTGTAGAATTTTGGCAACACTATATGGAAAATTGAAGAGGTCGAGAATAGCTTGATAAAGGTGAAAAAGGCGTGCGAATCGGAGCTCGGATGCTCAATATATCGCGATTTGAAGATGCACACGTTGAAAGTTGTGTCAGACGTCTGACAAGAATCCTCAGACTTCTGACAGTAGGTTTACAGCAGCCCGAAAGTTGCGAAGGACGTCTGAAGAGTTTTGACAAGCATCTAATGTGCTGCATTTTTTTTGGACCTAAAATTTGTGTATTTGCTTGTAGGGCTTTAAGGGGCAAATCGGGTATTAGTCAAGGAAGGATGATTGTGACGCCCCACCTATATACTCACACTAGCCAAGGACACTACTGGGTAATGCCGTCGACTAGCACGAAGAATGACGCTGTTGAGGAGCGACCATCTATGTAATTGCTTTGTGCGAGTTTCGATATGTCAGATAGAATGACTTGCATTTCATTCCAAGAGGAAATCCGACATATCAAATACAAACTCAAAGCTACTACACAGTGGCTATGTGGGCTTTGGAAACAAATATAGATATAAGCATAACACAAATCAGTCATAGATATTCATATCACAAAGGCGAAAACAGACATGAATATAACACATAAAAGTGTACATCAAAATAGTGGTCATACAAGATCCACTACATCACAAAAGAATAGGTACAAGTGCTAAGCAAAAGAATATGTATACATCAAGGAGTCTTTATCTCGAATGTATAATAACAAAAACTACTACGCTAAAGTAGTTAGCCAAAAGTCAGATGACGGACCCTGATAAAAAGTCAAGCAGAAGCACTTGAAATACCTCGGTCTGACCCGAGTATTATTTAAAAAGAAAATAATAAACGGATCAGTCTAGCTATAAATATCATATGAGATGAGAAAGGATAAGAGATAGCACAAAAGCGTATGATAACAATAATGTCATACTGTGACAGGTATACATTTGATAACAATAAAAATCATACAATATCTCAAATCTCGTCAAATATCCAAAATGAATATCATATTCTTTAGTTTATTCACCAAACCTCAAATATTGACAAAACATATCAATGTAAATCGCAAAATTCGGTGAAACACAAATTCCAGAAATCAATAATTAGAAATCCAGAAAACACAAACAATAGGTAGGCCTAACATAAACGGGATGTTATCCCATGGGTCGCTAACCCATAAAATGAGCAGAACATCGACGCACCTAAAAAGATACGCCCCATGCACAGTCGAACATCGATGCACCTAAAAAGATACGCCCCATGCATAAATGAACATCGACGCACCTAAAAAGATACGCCACATGTATAAATGAACATTGACGCACCTAAAAAGATATGCCCCATGCGTAAACGAACATCGATGCACCTAAAAAGATACGCCCCATGCATTAACGAACATTGACGCACCTAAAAAGATCCGCCCCATGCATAAACGAACATCGACGCATCTAAAAAGATACGCCCTATGCACAGTCGAACATTGACGCACCTAAAAGATACGCCCCATGCACCGACTTATCGAGTCGATTGCTTCACGAACGGTCAAAAGACCCTGGGTTGTTAGCCCATAAAATGAGACGAAGCTCCACACAACTAGGTATAGTCCCCCACGTGGACAAAGAGACATCGCATCTTTGTAACAACCCGATTTTTCGACTTCCGAAAGTCGACATCAATACGACCATTGTATCAATTACCGAACCATCAAATGCCGGAAAACCGAATCATTAGGGTTAAAGAAGAAAGAGGTAGAAGAAGAAAGAAGAAGAAACAGAAACAATAACAGAATCTCACATTCGCAACAATCACCAGATTTTAAATAATTTTTACCCAATTATTTATTTTCAAAATATCTTCGCAAGATATATTTTTAACACTCTAACACTTTGAAAACCAATTTCAAATCACTTTTCTTTTACGGAATAAATTTCCAATTGTTATTTACTTCCACTGAAAATTTTGCCAGGTCCTTCCTGTTTCGACCATTTCGGATCATTCTTCTTAACTTGTAATTTCGAGACGTACTTCCATATACTATTATCATTCCGCTGTGTATTCAATCATATGGGCGGATTATTATAACTGCCAGTTTGTGTGCTGTTGTTGTAAGCTCTAATACCACTTTGTAACAACCCGATTATCGCTAGTCTAAACCATAAAATGATCATCATTGATCAATAAGAAGTCTAGATTACACTAAGCCAGTAAATAAATGAGTTTAGCTTCATGTCCCATAACCACTGGCTTAACTTAAATATTTACGAACAAATTGTAGATTTCCACTCGAAAATTGTCACAAGATTTCAATCGAACAAGTCTAAGAATTAACCGACGAAGTAAACGCAAGCATTTCATACCACTTGTTTTGCTAAGTCGTTTAATTGGATTTCTCGTACGAATAAGGTAAAGGTTTGTATATACTAATAGATTGGAAAACGGATTTAAAAAAGAGCTTTGTATTTAGAAGTAGTGTTGAAATCGTTTTTGTAAAAGAGTTTGAGTATTTGATACTAGTATAGAAACCTTTGTATTTTAAAGTGACAAATCACAGAAATGATTGTAGAAACAATCAATCGCCAAAAATTCACATTCGACGACGTGAATTAAGACCATTAAAATCGATATCAAATCCATCAAATGGATATTCCCAAAAATCCAGAAAAAAAGTCATCAAAGTCGATACAAGTGATAACAACTAATCGGATCAACCAAAAATCGATATAAATTCGAAACCCACATAAAATAGGTAATTTGGCTGAAATAAGCAGCTCCAGACGTCTGGTGGTTATCCCAGACGTCTGAGCTGAAGCTCTGGAATTTTCTTCCAGATCGCCTAGACGTCTGGGATATAAGCTCAGACATTTGAGCTGAGAAACTAGAATTTTATTCCCGTAGCTCCAGACGTCTGACCTTAATACCAGACGTCTGAGCTGAAGCTCAGGGCAATATTTTGCCTTGGCCAATGATGGCCAATTCGTATCGGAAGCGATCAAGTGAGTGACGATGGCTAGAGATCGATGTCAAGCGACAACCCAACCCTATAAACACATCAATACAATCCAAATAACATGTCCAAACATCCATATAAGGATTTTCATAGATTTTGACTTCAAAATACCAAAAATTGGAAAAATTCACCAATCCAATTCAATTCAAAAGCAAATGAACATGAAATATGAGTTAGGAATTCATACCTAACAACTATCAAAGGTATAGACATAGATGTGAGTTCAAAAACTTACCTTTAAATCCAAAAACAACGAATGAGAAGCTTTAAAACAAAGCAAGACCAATTCCTCTTCAATTTCAACTCAAGAAGCTCCAATCTAAGCTCATAAGCAAATATTTCCTAAGTTAGGGTTTAGGAATTTCTGAAAATTGAAGGGAGATTGAGATGGAGAAGATGAAGAGGATGCTTACCTAAGCTTCTCTTTGGTTTCTAGAGCTTGAATTTGAATTTCCTAGTAAACTAGGGCTTAGGAATTTTTATTTCTTTTCTCTTCCCTCATTTCCCTTTTAACTTTAGAGTGTTAGGAAATGAAAATGAATGAAGAGTAGAGGGGTGGAGTGGGAGTTATTATGTAGAGGAGTTGGGTTCTCTTAGTGGGCTGAAACCCAAACCCAAAGCCCAATAGAAAAATAGCAAAATTCTACTCAACTCCAAACATATCGATGTTTATACTCAAAAAGGTCTGAAATGCCATTTTGGACTCAATGGAAATAGTCTCGAGTCCGGATTCGACCGTTTACAAAACGTCACGTTTTGGACATTTAAATTCAATTAACGATGCTATATTTAAATAAATCATTTAAATATATAATCGTAAAATATGCGGGCTATTACAGACTCCCCTCCTTAAAGAAATTGCGTCCTCGCAATACTTGAGAAGAAAATAAAAGGCAACAACCATACTAAGGCATAATAACACAAAAGAAGAAATTTTGAAATGAGAAGTTCGCCTTAAGGAGCACGAGAGAGTAAATCCGGATGTGTTCGCTCGATGAATTCTCTGGATTCCCAAGAGCAATCCTTAGGATTTGAGGACCATTGAACTTTCACAAGCGAAACATCTTTATTACGAAGGCGTTTAACCTCCGTAGCAATGATGCAAATAGGATGTATCCCATAAGTCAAATTAGGTGAAACTTCAATTTCTTCAATAATATCGGGCTCAGGAATAGAATCAGAATCTCTAAGGCATTTCCGTAGTTGAGAAACGTGGAACACGTCATGGATAGCAGAAAATTAAGCCGGTAACAAAGGCGATAAGCCACGGAACCAATGTGTTCGGTGATGGGAAATGGACCAATATATCGGGTGCTAATTTTCCCGATTGACTGAAACGCACAACACACTTCATAGGTGAAACGCGAACGAATACCAAATCTCCCAAGTGGACAAAGTCTCAAGATTATTCCATTCAGATATAATTATGGAAACAACTTTTTGTTGCTTTCGGCTAAGGGCATCGACAACATGATCTCCCTTTCCGAGAATATAGAGAATATCCAGATCATAAGATGCAAGGAATTCGAGCCAACGTTGTTGACGCAAATTAAGTTCCTTTTGAGAAAATAAATACTTCAAAGATTTATGATCGGTGTAGAGAACAATTTTCTCTTCCAAAAGATAATGATGCCAAATTCTAAGAGCGAAAACAATGGCCGCGAGCACCAGATCATGAATGGCATATCTGGTCTCAACAAGTTTTAATTATCTAGAAGTTTAAGCGATAACACGTTCCCTATTGCATGAGAACGGCACCCAAACCAATATGACTAGTATCGGTATAAATAATCAAGTCTTGTTTCCCTTCAGGAATCGCAAAAATAAAAGCATCGGAAAAGAGTTCTTTTAATTTCTGAAAAGCAGCTTCTATGCTAAATCATTTATTTCATGATCCTCTTTCTCAAAAAGCTAAGCCATTCAAAATTATAATTAACTTCATGTAATCATCTTTTTAGAAAATTTTACTTATTACAAGTCAATTTACTGTGTCTGACTGTCTCATCATAGCGTTTAGGAGATTCCTATCGATAACGTTGATCAGGCGCATCGACCAGAATTCTTAAAGCACTCAATGGGAAATACAACACAAAATCATCTTCTATTTGATAAACATGTCTCTTAAAATTTTACAAATATTCTTTGCTCGTTTAAAGAATAAAAACCAATTATACTTATAAATATATCTTATTAGAAACATTTGCAATTTTAAATTGATGTTTTCACCCATAATCAATGAATACAAGGATAGCTCATTGAGATATTCGTAGAATACTCAATTCATAAGATGGATGAAATAAGCTGGAGGGTTCATCAAACCGAATGACATAACGAACCACTCATAAGAATCATAACGAGTGCGGAATGCGGTAAGGGGAACCCTACCCTCCACAACTCGTAGTTGACGAAAGCCGATGGCAAGGTCGAGCTGAAAAGACCTTAGCACCACTCAATAGATTGCTTAGGTGATAATCCTAAGACAAGCTCAAAGATACCAGAAAATTCACGAACTACTTGAGTGAGGGAAATAACATCTTCCTCATCAAGTGGGTTTAGGTAAAAGGATGCCACCGAATTGGAATCAAAATCATTAAGAACAATAGAAATCTGCTTAACAGATTGAGAATGTCAAAGATGGATAGTCCTCTTGGGACATAGGATGTGGACTTAATATCGATTAAGCCAATCCATTGCTAAAACCATTTCCGAAGCCTAAGTAGCGCATAACATGAAAATCGGCTCGGAAAGCATAATTACATAAAATAATCTCGACATTTTTACAAAATAAACTGAGTGTTGCGGATCCATCAATCGAATTCGCAATTCTCAATGAAGTCATCAAGCCCATAATATTTAAAGAAAAAGAATCAACAAGTTCTTTTTGTCACATACCGAAATTTTCGACTTTCGAAAGTTCGACATCGATACTCACTTTATCGACTGTCGAGCAATCGAGTGCCGGAAACTCCAATAGTGAGGGTTTAAGAAAGAAGAAATAGAAGAAAAAGAGAAGAAGAAAGAAGAAGATAGAAGAACAACAAAACAACAACAGATACAATATCAGAATCTCACATCGCAGCGGAACAATATATAATAGATAAATCAGTAATCTTTTAAACAAAGAATTTTATCAGTTTATACATACATCAACAGAGTCAATATACAACTCAATACAACAATGGACAGTTATATAACTTGTCCTCATACAGAATACACAGCGGAATAAATACTATCAGATACAAATACTACGTCTCGTCATCCATCTTATCTCCAAGCTCCAGAATATCCAGAATATCCTGATAATCTAACTCTAGGCTGCCCGTGTGGAAATTGGTGGGCACCCAGAGTTTAGAAGGGAAAAATAAACTCCGAGTCAGTCATGGTGACTGGTGTGAGATCGTAAAACAGTTATTTATCTTTAAAATAGACAACAGAAAAATTTTAAAGTCAATTCGCAATGCTTTTGGAAAATGAAACTACCATAAGACCTCCCACCACACACACAATGCAAACGCAGACTTAGAGGAGATTTCTTCTTATGATAGTCAAAGATGCTTACTACGCAAAAATCAAATTCTGTTTGATATTATTATTAGTGCATAGTGGAAAACATTTCGAAAGTAGAATATAAATCTTAGCCAGCATAGGTACCATTATATTATGCCTGCTATAGCTGCCTCCTGAGGAGACAGGTTATACAATTGAAATCGTAAAGGCTCGTATTGTTTCTTTGGATTTCCAACAAATGGTCAGGCTAAGGAACTTCCTATCCACGATGGGTACGTCCCTGGAATAGACGACCCGAGAACCTAACCGGATCTCTGCCAACACAAGGCCGGGTTACCTCTGCAAAAATAGGTAACTACTGACACGCGTATGCCATCCCCCGATCGTCACCGATCTTCCCGAGGATCCCCGATTCGCAACAAACCACATAGATAATAATAATGCAGTAACCACAGAGGTTAAGTATCTGGGCTCCATACCATGATACCACCTTTATCCAGAAGGAATGACATACACTAAGGGGCGCTACTCCCTAGAACCTTGCCGCATTCGTCCTGTTTCGACCATTTCCGGGGTGTGAGGCTCGACGAAGTCTCGTCCACAAAGCTACGCTTTCTCAAAAAAAAGCCCTGCTTCGGGTCAAACAAAATGATCAACCTATGATCACAAAGATATAAGATCAAACAAATGATCATATCACAAATGATCAAACACCGATCATTTCACAGCAACCCCTAGTATGCCACGTTACCAAATTGGGATATATCGCTGATAAATTTCAACTACATAACCTCTGAGCTCGTACGTCTCAGAGAAGGGTGTTAAGCTAAGAGAATAAATTCTCCGCCACCAACAGAAATGTATTTGAAAGAAATCAGCTTTATATCTCAAATTGTAACGTCAGACACACAATCCATACAAGTCTGTTCCGGGATCGAACAGAACCGAAGGCACTTCTCACGAAGCCCTTGCATATCCGGATAATTTTCAATCACGTCAGGACTTCCCGTCACTAAGGGTGATAAAACCTCTAAATCGAAGATCAGTCGATGTAGAGTAACTCGACGGTAATCCTTCCGTTTTCAAAAATATCCGGTCTTCAACACCGGTCTTCGAATGCAATTCATAACGACGTATCACATATTCGGAATGGGTTATACGACCCCATGGTCCTTTCCCGGCTAACCCGAATAGTGAGCGATTATTCAAAAATAAGTGTGGCATTCAAATTCATCCAATTCACAACAAATACCTATCTAAAGGTAATTATCGATAGTCGGTTATTTAACTATCAATAAAGATGCGCAACATCATCAGATTCCAAATAATTTTCCCAAATTATTTATCTTTCAAAATATCTTTTACTAGATATAAAATTTCCACACTTAATCATTTGAAAACAAATTTCAAATATTCCCATTTCAATTTATCTTTGAAGATAAAATCTCAAAACAGTTCATTTCATATTGGAAATGCATTTCCCTACTTATTTAATAATAAGTATTTCACAAATCTATTTATTTTCAACATTTGAAAATATTCGATATACTTAAAATCAAAATTAAGTATATATCTCATTCTTTAAGGAAATCATTCTTTAATCACATTTATTTGAGTCAAAACGAATGTTGCGTAAAACATCGTTACGACGACTCGAAATCACTAGTATAGGGATTTGGAATTAAGATAGATATATAAATCCCAATACTATATAAAATATTTCCTTTCAGAAATCATTTACTATAACAACAGTGTTATAGTCCACCATTTCCTTATTTTTCGAAAACGTCTATTTCAACAATAAATGTTGAAATCTATGATTTCGATAGTTCACACATTTTAAAACATCTATTAAAACAATTAACTTCCTTTATAATATCGCTTTCCCAAACATAACCATTTTTTTCAATAATATATTCACTGTCCAAAATCGTGAATATACTTCAATAACCAAATTTCGATTCTTTCTACACATTTATTTCAAGAATTACCCATTGTCCAAAATCGTGGATAAAATCCCCTTTAACCTTTTAATTTATCAAATCCAATTGATTTCGAATTTATAAAACAACGTTTATAAATTCTATTTCTATTTTCTAACGACTTCAATTTAATAAATCTTCTTTATTAATAATTCGATCAATACCCCATTTAAAGGCAACAATCCAAGTTACAAGTAAATTTCTTATCAGTCTTTATTCTACAACTTCATTCATTTTATAACTTCATTCATTTTATAACTTCATACTTTATAAATCTATAAACTTCAATCTTTATAAATCTATAAACTTTGAATCTTCACAATCTATAATTCTATAAATCTCATGTCTTCACAATTTATAATTCTATAAATTTCTAACACTTATAGAAACTCGTTTTAAAATTCCAATACTTTTAATTGATAAATATCAATTCTGTACATCTTTTATATACATCATTTTTAAATGATTCAAAAGAAATCCAACTTAAACTATTTTATTTATCACTTGACTATTTATTTCAAAATCACCTTTCAGGTATATTTCACAATTTAAAATTTTCATAACTTTAAATTTATAACATTTATTTATTTAATAAATAAATTCCAAAATTTAATAAATCGAATACTTTCCAAAAATCACTTCAAAATCCCTTTTAAAGTAAAAATCGTTTATTTTTAAACTTTAAAATTGAACCCGATGATGCAACGCATCAATTAGTCCATCACAACATCAAACATCATATATCATCATATGATGACAGAATATATATCAACATCTGTAAATAAATAAATACAGTTGAGGAATCCAGTTGGATCCCTCCAACCTGTTTCCCTGCATCCAAAGACGTTAGCACAATACCAATTCCGCTCCAGTACGGAATTATCGCGGTATATGGGTTTTATAAAAATCCGCTTACTAACGGCGCAATAGGGTCTCATCCGCTATACGAGGCGGGAAATCATCAATCCAATATATACATATGCCAATATGTATATACTGCTATATATATAGATATATCCTATCATATCTAATATCACAATCAACATAGCAATCAGTCAATCAATAAATAACTGAAAATTCCACTTCATTTTTGAGTGAGAAAAATCTCACCTTGCTTTTAATTTCGCATTCCACTCCAAATCCAGATTTATTTCCTTCGTTGTATTCGACCTTGTATAAACAATTTATACATTTATTAATATTCGAATTAAATCGAATAATTAAGTTTCATCAAATAGACTCAATTTTCAACTAATTATTATATTTGAACCGAATTTCCTTTGATAATTAATTTGGTAGCCAAAATAAGTTAGACAAATTCTCTTAAAAAAAATTATTTTAATTGAACTACCCGAACAACCCATTTATATTTTTCCAATGTAATTTAAACTCATCTTCCTTAAAATAATTTCTAATAACCAAGTAACTATATTTTCTTTTCTGTAACCCCAAAATCAGAAATTCACTTTACTGTTAAATCAAATGATGAGATACACATTTTTTTCTTTCACTGTATAAAACAGACTTAAAGTAAAACGAATAAATTTGTATTTAAATACCTTACTGCAAACACCAGAATCACGACCACCGTCCTCTTTCCCAATCTGACGAGCATCCCACGAATACGCGATCGAGCTCGAGCTCCCAGTCCCTCCAACCTGGCGCTGAATCGAGTATGGAACCCACAACCCACGCGACCCCTCACGCCTACGCCACATCGCTGCCACCGAGCTTCTGCCGGGGTCGCGAGAACCACCACACCACCAGAAGTCGAACAACCTGGATGCTCCACCCTCATCGCCTCCCAGTCGCGACCCCGAGTCGAGCGACAAACCCTAGTCGCGCTGCCGTGCCCTAGACCTCCATCGCGTGCTGCCATATCAATCGCGAGCTTCCAGAACGCGATCGAAATCTCTCCCAGTATCGCGAAACCCTAGCCTAGCTGACCATCGATCGCGTGAATGAGTGCCTCCACCCCATCGACATCCCAGACGAACCCCTAGTCGAGTCGCTCGCCTCTCGTACGCGTGCGCGCGCCACTCGCCGCCGCGACGTACCCTTTCGCAGCTCGATTTGAATTCTCAATTCCAAATGATGAGCGGCCATTTTTGTTTACGAGAGGGAAGTTTTGAAAAGGAGGAGACTTCGGCCATTTATGTTTACTTCTTTTGTTTTGAACTGAGGGAGTTGCTAACGAAATAAAAGGAACGAAGGGTATGCCTTGCACGATCTCGTTCGTGATTCCTTGCGTGATACCAGGCGTGATTAAAGGAGACAACGTGTGGTGATGTTGACAAAATATAAATTTAAATTTAAATTTGAATCCGATTAAATTTCAACGCGTTAAATTTCCGTGTGCTTACATATCAACTCAGAAAATTACGAAAATTGAAATCCGGCAATAATACAACATTCCGGACCCAATGGAACTGGTTTCGTCGAATTCCGAGACTGTTTGAAAATTGACTATTTTATAAATATCGGTTCGAGTGATTATTTTCAAAACTGAACAAAACAGTTCGAAATTAAATTCTGAAGCTTCAATCATCTTCAGTATTATCAATACGAATTTTAAAAGCTTTCGAAATATTTTTCTTCAGCTTAAAATTGTAGATTCAAATTTTTATTCAGCATTCAATCGATTAAATTTTAAAGTTTAATCGGGGATTCAAATTAAATCATCGTTCAAATATTTAAAATTAATTAAATATTCTCAATTTAATTCGTTCAAAATTCTGGGTCGTTACAAACTTCCCTCCTTAAAAGAATTTCGTCCTCGAAATTACAAGCTAGGGAAAAAGGTCCTTAACTCGTCTACTATCTTTCACAATCTAATAGTTTTATCAATTCATCAAAACAAATCTTCCTACTAAAGATTCGTTATCATTCCAACTATCTTTCTAACTTCAATTATAGGTTTCAAACAACATTGCTTGACTTCAATTCAAATTTAAATTCAAATTTCAAATTTAAACTTTCAAAATTTCTCAAAAATTTTCTAACGCCCTAAATTTCCGAAAAATTTCGCCAGCGTCTCCTTTGCGCGGCTAATACGGCACGACTACAAAACGTCCCTACGGACTCTCAGATTTCAAAAAGAAAAAGAAAAAGCCAAGCGGCTAGAGAAATAAGTCATCAAATCTCATATTCAAATTTAAATACATACCTTTTGTCGAGCAATTCAAATTATCTTTGAAATCAAAATTCCAATTCCTTTACACCTGTATGTCCTACTAGCCATAATATCTAGTTACACATTCAAACCATTTTGCAAATTCTATTACAAAATTTTCAATATAAACTACTTATATCATTTTTAGCTTACTATTGAAGTTGCATATTCAATTTCGTTCAATCTTTACATTTCAATTCCATTTGAATTCAATTTTACCTTCTATTCTGAATATTGAATGTTTATCAACTATCTTTCATTCAACTGCACTATTTTAGATTAGTTTCATTTACTAATTCATTTTAAATTTCAATATTCAGCTTGAATCACATTTACTAACAAATTCAAAACAAAGTTTCACATTCATCTTCAATTTCAGTTTTACTTACTTACAACTTCAAATTTATTTATTCATTCTGAAACTCATTCACTAATTCTTTCATTTCAAATTCGAATCTGATTTCCAAATCAAATTTCAAATATTCTACAAGTCTTCGACTTACTTACATTTTGATTTATAAGATTATTGATACATTCACCTTACTAATTTCATTCCATTAGAATTCTATCTTTAATTATAAATTCATATTCACAATTTCATTCCATTATTGAATTTTAAATTTTCAATTACCTTCTTGAATTCTATTCCAAGTTATAAATTCATTTACAATTTGACTTTATTCCAATCAGATCTCAATATTTTATAAGTTATCAATTTCATAATATTCCAAGTCTTTTCAATCTTTCAAAACCATTTTTGAAACAATTCAATTCATCCTTTGACTTTCAAAAACCAAATCCAAATTTTCAAACAACTTCCATTTAAAATAATTTGGCAGCAATTTCCTCTTTTGGAAACCCGAAAATGAACACCGATAGTGTCGCGATCACCAATCGGAATTATTTTCCAGCGACCGAAAAGAGTTTAGAGCTTTTATCTCTCTAAAATACTTTTCAAAACCTTCGAAATCCATTTTCAAATCAAAAAGATTTAACTTTCCAAATCACCAAAATTTTCAAACTCCTTTCAAAACATTTCCAAATACTTCTCTGGAATTCCGTTTCAAATTATAAATCACATTTATAACTTATATTCTCAAATTCTACTTGTATATGGATTCATTTCTTAAATTTGGAGTTATAATTCCAATTTCTCATTTAATTTCAATGATAATAGTTTAATATTATTACTTCTAGCAACCATGCAACCATATACTGTAATTATTTACAGAAAATCATTTCTTTTCTATACAAAAATAGTTTTTGGGTAAAATTATTTCATTTACCCTATTCAAAACAATACTGTGCCGAATTGTTCTATTCGAGTGTTTAGAAACCCCTTCGATACAGTTTTGCAAGACTGTGCCGACGAAGGTTCATATGCCACTCAATAAACCAATCATCACAATACAAAACAATTTTATATTAAAATAACAAATACGCGCTCATATCTATTATTACACTCAAACTCATTCTAGAGTACT
This sequence comes from Allium fistulosum, assembly GCA_030737815.1. Lineage (NCBI taxonomy): Eukaryota > Viridiplantae > Streptophyta > Magnoliopsida > Asparagales > Amaryllidaceae > Allium > Allium fistulosum. The sequence continues at coordinate 166,886,044 of CM060904.1, read as the reverse complement.
GCTGACTCTATCTCTAATGAGTAACACCCAACAGAGCAGGGTTGTCGCTTAACCATATGCTCTGATACCACGCTGTCACATACCGAAATTTTCGACTTTCGAAAATTCGACATCGATACTCACTTTATCGACTGTCGAGCAATCGAGTGCCGGAAACTCCAATAGTGAGGGTTTAAGAAAGAAGAAATAGAAGAAAAAGAGAAGAAGAAAGAAGAAGATAGAAGAACAACAAAACAACAACAGATACAATATCAGAATCTCACATCGCAGCGGAACAATATATAATAGATAAATCAGTAATCTTTTAAACAAAGAATTTTATCAGTTTATACATACATCAACAGAGTCAATATACAACTCAATACAACAATGGACAGTTATATAACTTGTCCTCATACAGAATACACAGCGGAATAAATACTATCAGATACAAATACTACGTCTCGTCATCCAGCTTATCTCCAAGCTCCAGAATATCCAGAATATCCTGATAATCTAACTCTAGGCTGCCCGTGTGGAAATTGGTGGGCACCCAGAGTTTAGAAGGGAACAATAAACTCCGAGTCAGTCATGGTGACTGGTGTGAGATCGTAAAACAGTTATTTATCTTTAAAATAGACAACAGAAAAATTTTAAAGTCAATTCGCAATGCTTTTGGAAAATGAAACTACCATAAGACCTCCCACCACACACACAATGCAAACGCAGACTTGGAGGAGATTTCTTCTTATGATAGTCAAAGATGCTTACTACGCAAAAATCAAATTCTGTTTGATATTATTATTAGTGCATAGTGGAAAACATTTCGAAAGTAGAATATAAATCTTAGCCAGCATAGGTACCATTATATTATGCCTGCTATAGCTGCCTCCTGAGGAGACAGGTTATACAATTGAAATCGTAAAGGCTCGTATTGTTTCTTTGGATTTCCAACAAATGGTCAGGCTAAGGAACTTCCTATCCACGATGGGTACATCCCTGGAATAGACGACCCGAGAACCTAACCGGATCTCTGCCAACACAAGGCCGGGTTACCTCTGCAAAAATAGGTAACTACTGACACGCGTATGCCATCCCCCGATCATCACCGATCTTCCCGAGGATCCCCGATTCGCAACAAACCACATAGATAATAATAATGCAGTAACCACAGAGGTTAAGTATCTGGGCTCCATACCATGATACCACCTTTATCCAGAAGGAATGACATACACTAAGGGGCGCTACTCCCTAGAACCTTGCCGCATTCGTCCTGTTTCGACCATTTCCGGGGTGTGAGGCTCGACGAAGTCTCGTACACAAAGCTACGCTTTCTCAAAAAAGCCCTGCTTTGGGTCAAACAAAATGATCAACCTATGATCACAAAGATATAAGATCAAACAAATGATCATATCACAAATGATCAAACACCGATCATTTCACAGCAACACTCAGTATGCCACGTTACCAAATTGGGATATATCGCTGATAAATTTCAACTACATAACCTCTGAGCTCGTACGTCTCAGAGAAGGGTGTTAAGCTAAGAGAATAAATTCTCCGCCACCAACAGAAATTTATTTGAAAGAAATCAGCTTTATATCTCAAATTGTAACGTCAGACACACAATCCATACAAGTCTGTTCCGGGATCGAACATAACCGAAGGCACTTCTCACGAAGCCCTTGCATATCCGGATAATTTTCAATCACGTCAGGACTTCCCGTCACTAAGGGTGATAAAACCTCTAAATCGAAGATCAGTCGATGTAGAGTAACTCGACGGTAATCCTTCCGTTTTCAAAAATATCCGGTCTTCAACACCGGTCTTCGAATGCAATTCATAACGACGTATCACATATTCGGAATGGGTTATACGACCCCATGGTCCTTTCCCGGCTAACCCGAATAGTGAGCGATTATTCAAAAATAAGTGTGGCATTCAAATTCATCCAATTCACAACAAATACCTATCTAAAGGTAATTATCGATAGTCGGTTATTTAACTATCAATAAAGATGCGCAACATCATCAGATTCCAAATAATTTTCCCAAATTATTTATCTTTCAAAATATCTTTTACTAGATATAAAATTTCCACACTTAATCATTTGAAAACAAATTTCAAATATTCCCATTTCAATTTATCTTTGAAGATAAAATCTCAAAACAGTTCATTTCATATTGGAAATGCATTTCCCTACTTATTTAATAATAAGTATTTCACAAATCTATTTATTTTCAACATTTGAAAATATTCGATATACTTAAAATCAAAATTAAGTATATATCTCATTCTTTAAGGAAATCATTCTTTAATCACATTTATTTGAGTCAAAACGAATGTTGCGTAAAACATCGTTACGACGACTCGAAATCACTAGTATAGGGATTTGGAATTAAGATAGATATATAAATCCCAATACTATATAAAATATTTCATTTCGGAAATCATTTACTATAACAACAGTGTTATAATCCACCATTTCCTTATTTTTCGAAAACGTCTATTTCAACAATAAATGTTGAAATCTATGATTTCGATAGTTCACACATTTTAAAACATCTTTTAAAACAATTAACTTCCTTTATAATATCGCTTTCCCAAACATAACCATTTTTTTCAATAATATATTCACTGTCCAAAATCGTGAATATACTTCAATAACCAAATTTCGATTCTTTCTACACATTTATTTCAAGAATTACCCATTGTCCAAAATCGTGGATAAAATCCCCTTTAACCTTTTAATTTATCAAATCCAATTGATTTCGAATTTATAAAACAACGTTTATAAATTCTATTTCTATTTTCTAACGACTTCAATTTAATAAATCTTCTTTATTAATAATTCGATCAATACCCCATTTAAAGGCAACAATCCAAGTTACATGTAAATTTCTTATCAGTCTTTATTCTACAACTTCATTCATTTTATAACTTCATTCATTTTATAACTTCATACTTTATAAATCTATAAACTTCAATCTTTATAAATCTATAAACTTCGAATCTTCACAATCTATAATTCTATAAATCTCATGTCTTCACAATTTATAATTCTATAAATTTCTAACACTTATAGAAACTCGTTTTAAAATTCCAATACTTTTAATTGATAAATATCAATTCTGTACATCTTTTATATACATCATTTTTAAATGATTCAAAAGAAATCCAACTTAAACTATTTTATTTATCACTTGACTATTTATTTCAAAATCACCTTTCAGGTATATTTCACAATTTAAAATTTTCATAACTTTAAATTTATAACATTTATTTATTTAAGATAAATAAATTCCAAAATTTAATAAATCGAATACTTTCCAAAAATCACTTCAAAATCCCTTTTAAAGTAAAAATCGTTTATTTTTAAACTTTAAAATTGAACCCAATGATGCAACGCATCAATTAGTCCATCACAACATCAAACATCATATATCATCATATGATGACAGAATATATATCAACATCTGTAAATAAATAAATACAGTTGAGGAATCCAGTTGGATCCCTCCAACCTGTTTCCCTACATCCAAAGACGTTAGCACAATACCAATTCCGCTCCAGTACGGAATTATCGCGGTATATGGGTTTTATAAAAATCCGCTTACTAACGGCGCAATAGGGTCTCATCCGCTATACGAGGCGGGAAATCATCAATCCAATATATACATATGCCAATATGTATATACTGCTATATATATAGATATATCCTATCATATCTAATATCACAATCAACATAGCAATCAGTCAATCAATAAATAACTGAAAATTCCACTTCATTTTTGAGTGAGAAAAATCTCACCTTGCTTTTAATTTCGCATTCCACTCCAAATCCAGATTTATTTCCTTCGTTGTATTCGACCTTGTATAAACAATTTATACATTTATTAATATTCGAATTAAATCGAATAATTAAGTTTCGTCAAATAGACTCAATTTTCAACTAATTATTATATTTGAACCGAATTTCCTTTGATAATTAATTTGGTAGCCAAAATAAGTTAGACAAATTCTCTTAAAAAAAATTATTTTAGTTGAACTACCCGAACAACCCATTTATATTTTTCCAATGTAATTTAAACTCATCTTCCTTAAAATAATTTCTAATAACCAAGTAACTATATTTTCTTTTCTGTAACCCCAAAATCAGAAATTCACTTTACTGTTAAATCAAATGATGAGATACACATTTTTTTCTTTCACTGTATAAAACAGACTTAAAGTAAAACGAATAAATTTGTATTTAAATACCTTACTGCAAACACCAGAATCACGACCACCGTCCTCTTTCCCAATCTGACGAGCATCCCACGAATACGCGATCGAGCTCGAGCTCCCAGTCCCTCCAACCTGGCGCTGAATCGAGTATGGAACCCACAACCCACGCGACCCCTCACGCCTACGCCACATCGCTGCCACCGAGCTTCTGCCGGGGTCGCGAGAACCACCACACCACCAGAAGTCGAACAACCTGGATGCTCCACCCTCATCGCCTCCCAGTCGCGACCCCGAGTCGAGCGACAAACCCTAGTCGCGCTGCCGTGCCCTAGACCTCCATCGCGTGCTGCCATATCAATCGCGAGCTTCCAGAACGCGATCGAAATCTCTCCCAGTATCGCGAAACCCTAGCCTAGCTGACCATCGATCGCGTGAATGAGTGCCTCCACCCCATCGACATCCCAGACGAACCCCTAGTCGAGTCGCTCGCCTCTCGTACGCGTGCGCGCGCCACTCGCCACCGCGACGTACCCTTTCACAGCTCGATTTGAATTCTCAATTCCAAATGATGAGCGGCCATTTTTGTTTACGAGAGGGAAGTTTTGAAAAGGAGGAGACTTCGGCCATTTATGTTTACTTCTTTTGTTTTGAACTGAGGGAGTTGCTAATGAAATAAAAGGAACGAAGGGTATGCCTTGCACGATCTCGTTCGTGATTCCTTGCGTGATACCAGGCGTGATTAAAGGAGCCAACGTGTAGTGATGTTGACAAAATATAAATTTAAATTTAAATTTGAATCCGATTAAATTTCAACGCGTTAAATTTCCGTGTGCTCACATATCAACTCAGAAAATTACGAAAATTGAAATCCGACAATAATACAACATTCCGGACCCAATGGAACTGGTTTCGTCGAATTCCGAGACTGTTTGAAAATTGACTATTTTATAAATATCGGTTCGAGTGATTATTTTCAAAACTGAACAAAACAGTTCGAAATTAAATTCTGAAGCTTCAATCATCTTCAGTATTATCAATACGAATTTTAAAAGCTTTCGAAATATTTTTCTTCAGCTTAAAATTGTAGATTCAAATTTTTATTCAGCATTCAATCGATTAAATTTTAAAGTTTAATCGGGGATTCAAATTAAATCATCGTTCAAATATTTAAAATTAATTAAATATTCTCAATTTAATTCGTTCAAAATTCTGGGTCGTTACACTTTTGATATAAAATAATGAGATGAATCTGTATCAAAAAGAACTCGAATAGGATATCACAAAACAAATTAATGCCATCAAGGACTGAATGAGAAATACCTTGACCAAGAGAAGTGTCACTAGGAGCTTACACAACATTTAGCTTTCCCTCCTTCTTTCTTTGAAGTATGGGACACACAGATATATGACGACTCAAACTTTTGCAATAGCAACAATAAAGGGGTTTCAGACACTCATTTGCATAGTGGTCCATAGAACCACAATTGTAGCATTGTCCACGACTAGAGGTACGAGTCTTTGCTACCGAAGTTTCTTGCTTCCCTTTCTTGTTGGGATTGGGGCCTTTGAACTTAATAGGCCTCTTCATGTTATTGTTGAAGTTCTGTTTGGCACCCACAACTTCAACATCAGTTTCTTTATCAGCCTTTTCAAGTCGAAGAGCGATATCTACAAGCTAATCGAAAGAAACTTCTAGTTTCAGAAGTAAAGGCTTTTTGAGGTTCTTATTCAACCCATAGACAAACCTCTGATTTTTCTTCAATGGGGTATTAATATACTCGACCCCATATTTAGAGAGAGATTCAAAAGATGCGACGTAATCCGTCACAGAAGATTCACCTTGAACAAGGTCAATAAAGCGTCGAGCTAAAGTTAATTTTTCCGCTTCCGGCACAAACTTCATCTCGAACCTTTCTCAGAATTGCTCCCAAGTAAGATCCGCTTCAACAATTTCTGAGATCAAAAGCTCATACCAATCTAATGCTCTCTCCTGGAGCATGCTAGAAGCCACTTGGACTCGATGTAGATCCTCAAGATTCATGCGGGAAAAGATGCGATCGCATGGTCTAAGCCAAGCTTGGATTTCTATAACGCTTTCGGAACCCTTGAATGACCTTCCACCCAAATTGGTATAATCTTTGCACAAGCGTGCAAACCCAGATTTAGGATGAGTAGGCTTTGAAATGGGTCCGGCAGCTTGAGCATTCTGTACATGATCTAAAAGCTGCTCGGCAGACATAAATACTCCATCCTGAGGAGTAGCACTTGATTGACCGACATTGGGACGGCCAGATCTAACCATTTCTCTTCTTTAAGAAATAAAAAAAGAAGAGGAAAAAGGTTATTCTTAGAATGAATATCAAACAAACTTGATTGATAAATCAAGGCATCACAAAAGAAAATAGGATAGAACGGGTCCAATGACTCGAATTAATCCTAAGGCACGATTCCTAAGAGAGACTTAGGACAATGATCCTTGCTAGATTATTCTACATTGTTCCGAAGTTTGGCTCTGACACCCCACCTCTATACTCACACTAGCCAAGGACACTACTGGGTAATGCCGTCGACTAGCATGAAGAATGAGGCTGTTGAGGAGCGACCATCTATGTAATTGCTTTGTGCGAGTACCGATATGTCAGATAGAATGACTTGCATTTCATTTCAAGAGGAAATCTGACATATCAAATACAAACTCAAAGCTACTGTACAGTGGCTATGTGGCTTTGGAAACAGATATAGAAATAAGAATAACACAAATCTGTCACAGATATTCATATCACAAAGGCGGAAAAAGACATGAATATAACACATAAAAGTGTACATCAAAATAGTGGTCATACAAGATCCACTACATCACAAAAGAATAGGTACAAGTGCTAAGCAAAAGAATATGTATACATCAAGGAGTCTCTATCTCAAATGTATAATAACAAAAACTACTAAGCTAAAGTAGTTAGCCAAAAGTCAGATGATGGACCCTGATAAGAAGTCAAGTAGAAGCACCTGAAATACCTCGGTCTGACCCGAGTATTATTTAAGAAGAAAATAATAAACGGATCAGTCTAGTTATAAATATCATATGAGATGAGAAAGGATAAGAGATAGCACAAAAACGTATGATAACAATAATGCCGTACCGTGACAGGTATACATTTGATAACAATAAAAATCATACATTATCTCAAATCTCATCAAATATCTAAAAAGAATATCATATTCTTTAGTTTATTCACCAAACCTCAAATGTTGACAAAACACATCAAAGTCAATCGCAAAAAATCGGTGAAACACAAATTCCAGAAATCAATAATTAGAAATCCAGAAAACACAAAGAAGGGGTAGGCCTAACATAAACGGGATGTTATCCCATGGGTCGCTAACCCATAAAATGAGCTGAACATCGACGCACCTAAAAAGATACGCCCCATGCACAGTTGAACATCGACGCACCTAAAAAGATACGCCCCATGCATAAACGAACATCAATGCACCTAAAAAGATAGGCACCATGTATAAACGAACATCGACGCACCTAAAAATATACGCCCCATGCATAAACGAACATCGACGCATCTAAAAAGATACGCCCCATGCACAGTCGAACATTGATGCACCTAAAAGATACGCCCTATGCACCAACTTATCGAGCCGATTGCTCCACGAACGGTCAAAAGATTCTGGGTTGTTAGCCCATAAAATGAGACGAAGCTCCACAAAACTGGGTACAGTCCCCCACGCGGACAAAGAGACATCGCATATCGCTAGTATAAACCATAAAATGATCATAATTGATCAATAAGAAATGTAGATTACACTAAGCCGGTAAATAAATGAGTTTAGCTTCATGTCCCATAACCACTGGCTTAACTTAAATATTTACGAACAAATTGTAGATTTCCACTCAAAAATTGTCACAAGATTTCAATCGAGCAAGTCTAAGAATTAACCGACGAAGTAAACTCAAGCGTTTCATATCACTTGTTTTGCTAAGTCGTTTAATTGGATTTCTCATACGAATGAGGTAAAGGTTTGTATATACTAATAGATTGGAAAACGGATTTAAAAACGAGCTTTGTATTTAGAAGTGGTGTTAAAATCATTTTTGTGAAAGAGTTTGAGTATTTACTACTAGTATAGAAACCTTTGTATTTTAAAGTGACAAATCACAAAAATGATTGTAGAAACAATCAATCACCAAAAATTCACATTCGACGACGTGAATTAAGACCATAAAAATCGATATCAAATCCATCAAATGGATATTCCCAAAAATCTAGAAAAAAAGTCATCAAAGTCGATACAAGTGATAACAACTAATCGGATCAACCAAAAATCGATATAAATTGGAAACCCACATAAAATAGGTAATTTGGCTGAAATAAGCAGCTTCAGACGTCTGGTGGTTATCCAGACGTCTGAGCTGAAGCTCTGGAGTTTTCTTCCAGATCGCCTAGACGTTTGGGATATAAGCTCAAACGTCTGAGCTGAGAAACTGGAATTTTATTCCTGTAGCTCCAGAAGTCTGACCTTAATACCAGACGTTTGAGCTGAAGCTCAGGGCAATATTTTGCCTTGGCCAATGATGGCCAATTTGTATCGAAAGCGATCAAGTGAGCGATGATGGCTAGAGATCGATGTCAAGCGACAACCCAACCCTATAAACATATCAATACAATCCAAATAACATGTCCAAACATCCATATAAGAATTTTCATAGATTTTGACTTCAAAATACCAAAAATTGGAAAATTCACCAATCCAATTCAATTCAAAAGCAAATGAACATGAAACAGGTGTTAGGAAATCATACCTAACAACTATCAAAGATATAGACATAGATGTGAGTTCAAAAACTCACCTTTAAACCCAAAAACAACGAATGAGAAGCTTTAAAACAAAGCAAGACCAATTCCTCTTCAATTTCAACTCAAGAAGCTCCAATCTAAGCTCATAAGCAAATATTTCCTAAGTTAGGGTTTAGGAATTTCTGAAAATTGAAGAGAGATTGAGAAGTTGAAGAGGATGCTTACCTAAGCTTCTCTTTGATTTCTAGAGCTTGAATTTGAATTTCCTAGTAAACCAGGGCTTAGGAATTTTGATTTCTTTTCTCTTCCTCCATTTTCCTTTTAACTTTAGAGTGTTAGGAAATGAAAATGAATGAAGAGTAGAGGGGTGGAGTGGGAGTTATTATGTAGAGGAGTTGGGTTCTCTTAGTGGGCTGAAACCCAAACCCAAAGCCCAATAGAAAAATAGCAAAATTCTACTCAACTCCAAACATATCGATATTTATACTCAAAAAGGTCGCAAATGCCATTTTGGACTAAATGGAAATAGTCTTGAGTTCGGATTCGACCGTTTACAAAAAGTCACATTTTGGACTTTTAAATTCAACTTAACGATGTTATATTTAAATAAATCATTTAAATATATAATCGTAAAATATGCGGGTTGTTACAATGATTCACCATACAAGCTATTTTTTGGATTCAAAGCAAGAAGACTCCAAGGGTTTTGATCAAGGTTTATCCTCCATCAAATAAGGTTTATCAAAACCTAGTTTTCTTCAATTTTCTTCTCCACAAATTTATTCTATTTGAATATTGATCATTGTAATCAATCTCTTATACTCTTCTTATCGATGTTACTAAAGGCTCTCTCTCAAAGTGGATGTACACTAATAAAATGTTAGTGGTACCACTATAAATCGGTGTGTGATTTATTCTATCGTTATTACTTTGTTATTCTATTGCTTGTTTGGTGATTATGATTAGTTTTGAATTGGATTAAGATTTGGATTGAGATATTGATTGGTTGTTTTTGCACTTCTTACCATGATATCTTTTTCCGCTGTGATTTGGGGTTCTGATTTGAGTAGTCTCGAGTTTGAATTCCCATAACATTTAGTGTTGGAGCTTTGGTGTTGGTGGGTGGTTGTAGAAATATCAGAATCAGATAATACCTCCAGTGGTCCATCAATTGTTAGTCCAAGTAGTGTAGCGCCGTATGTAAGTGGATCATATGCGGCTTCAGGATCACAATTGGTTATAGACAAGTGGAATAGCGATAATGATTTCAAAAAGTGACAATGGAAGATGAAAGCAGTTCTTAGGCGGAATCGTGTGCATCAGGTAGTGTTTGATACACATTTGTCGCCGAGGGACATATCAGATATTGAGAGAGAGGAAATGGAAGAGTGGGCATTCACTACACTTCAACTTACTATGGGGGAGAATGTTATCTTCGAACTTAGTGCTGAGACTATCATTAAGGGTATTTGGGACAAGTTGGAGGAGTTGTATATGAAGAAGTTACTAGCTAATCGTTTGATCTTGTTGTGAATGTTCTTTACCTATAAGATAAAGGACGGTACTTTGCTAAAGGCGCACTTAAACGCCTTTGATGATTTGCTAATGAAGATGAAGGCAATAGATTAGAAGATTAAGGAAGAGCAAAAGGCGATGATATTTTTGTGTTCGTTGCTGGACCGTTATACGGGTATCTCAAATAGTTTGATCTATAGTTGGGATACTTTGACTCTTGATGATGTCAAACGGGTCTTCTTAGTGAGGAGTTGTAGGATCAAATGAAGGGACTGGGTGATGAAAGTTATGGTGCTAGTGGTGGTCACAGTTTATTTATGGAGAGAGATATGAGAAGAAAAGGAACCAGGGGCGTTCTAAATCAAGAAAGCCAGGTTGGAGAGGAAAGTCGAAGGAAAGAAATGACAAGTGCTTTATTTGTAAGAAACCTGGTTATTGGAATAATGAGTGTCTAGACAAGGAGAAGGCAAAGAAAAAAGTAGCATCTTCATCTGTAGCAGTGGAGAGTGGAGTTGGTGAGGGAGACGTAGATGTTTTGACGGTGGTAGCATCAGATGTTTCTGGTAGCGAATGGGTGCTCGATTCGGGGACGTCTTATCATATGATGTCGAATAGGAATTGATTTTTTTCTTATGTTGACAAAGAAGGAAGTTCAATTATTAAAGGTAATGGTGCTATTTGTAAGTCGAAGGGCATTGGTTTTGTGCAAATTTGGATGTTTGACGGAGTGTTTCGTACTCACACTAATGAACGCTATATTCCGGGACTTCGGAAGTCTCATATCTCTTTGGGGCTGCTGGATTCTTTAGGATGTAAGATCACTATTGAGAGTGATAACTTATGGGGTTTGAAGGGTGCGCTTGTGGTGATGAAGGGTGTTAGGACTCATGGTGTTTATTTGCTTCAAAAAGTGACTATAGTAGGTGAAACTTGTGTGGGAGTTGATAGTTCTCGGGGCTTGGATGCGACTAGGTTGTGCAATTTGAGATTAGGTCATGTCTCGGACAAGAGTTTGGATATTCTTTGGAAGAGGGAGATGATCGACGTAGAGAGTTTAAAGAAGCTAGAGTTTTGCGAGGAAAGTGTCATAGGCAAGCAAACAAAAGTTTCATTAGGTGAAGGAAAACATGATTCTAGAAGGGTTTTTGAGTATGTTCACACAGATGTTTGGGGACGGGCACCCGTAGCTTCTTTGGGAAGAGCTCGCTATTATATTTCTTTCATTGATGATTTTTCTCGGAAGGTATGGGTGTATGTAATGAAGGCTAAGTCAGAGGCATTTTCAAGTTCAAAGCATGGAAGGCTCTTGTTGAGAATGAGAGTGGTAGTTCTTTTAAGGATCTAAGGTCCGACAATGGCGGAGAGTTTGTTTACAAAGAGTTCTTGGAGTTTTGCAAGCATCATGATATTCGAAGGCATTTTACTACAGCAGGGGATCCGCAGTAGAATGGTGTGGCGGAGAGGATGAACCGTACTCTGCTTGGGAAAGCTCGATGCTTAAGATTGACATCGAGTTTGTCTAAGTGGTTTTTGGCTGAAGCTTTGTCAACCGTGGTGCATATTGTTAATCAAATTCTATGCTCGACTATTAGTAACAAAATTCTGAAGGAAGTGTGGAAAGGAAAGAGCACTGACTTGACTTATCTTCGTGTGTTTGGTTGTGCAGTTTATGTGCATGATCCGGGAAATGATAAGCTTGAGCGTAGAGCTTTCAAAAGGGTCTTACTTGGCTATATGGATGGAGTAAAAAACTATCAGATATGGAATTTGGAAACGAAGAAGGTTGTGAATTCTCGTCATGTTACTTTTGATGAGTCGGTTTTGTTCAAGGAGAATGAGAGCTCATCAGTTGTTTTGGATTTGGTTCATTGTGAATCAAAGGAGAAGGAAGTAATTCCCACTTTTCGTCCAAGGAGTAAAGTAGTTGAAGATGCTTGTAAGGAGGAAGCAGTTGATGTTACATCACATAGTCCACATGGTGCCATTAGTAGTGTTGGTGACGTACATGATTCTAGAGAGGATTCAGTTCAAGGTGGAGCCGAAAGGAGTTTGGATGATAGTATTGCTACTCGGGTAGGTCGACGTGCTATAAGGCCACTCGATAGATATGGTGATTGGAACTATCTTAGCTTTTGTGATAATTTGAACTATGCTTTTTATGTAGTCCATGATGAGCTGATGGAACTTGGTAATGTCATGGAGTCGAGTGATAGCTCATAGTAGATTTGTGCCATGGAGGAAGAAATGCAATCGTTGTTGAAGAATCAAACTTGGGATTTGGTTCCACTTCCTAAATGAAATCGTGCTATTGGTTGCAAATGGATATACAAGGTGAAGGACGATGGGAGATACAAAGCTAGGATAGTGTTTAGGGGGTTCGCACAAAGGAAGGGAAAGGAGTATGATGAGATTTTCGTACCGGTTGTGCGCCATACTTCAATCTGGATATTACTTGCTATAGTTACTATTCACAACTTGGAGTTGGAGCAACTTGGTGTGAAAACCGCCTTCTTGCATGCTGACTTAGATGAAGACATTTACATGGAGGAATCGTAAGGTTTTGTTGCAGATGGTAAGTCAAAATTAGTTTGCAAGTTAAAGAAATCACTATATGTTTTAAAGAAATCACCTAGACAATAGTACAAGAGATTTGATCATTTTATGCTTGAAAATGGTTTCGATAGAAGCATCAAGGATGCTTGTGTATATTTCAAGAGGTTGGAAAATTATTGTTGGGTGTATTTACTCTTGTATGTGGACAACATGCTCATTGCTTTAGAAAGATAAGAATGAAATCAACAAGTCAAAATTGAGTTTGAAATCGGAATTTGAAATGAAGGATCTTAGAGAAGCAAAGAGGGTATTGGGTATGTAAATAGAAAGGGATCGAAATCATTTTCAGTTGAAATTGACTTAAAAGGAGTATATTGAGAAAGTGCTTTGCCAGTTTAGCATGCAGAATGCAAAGGCATCAAATACACCTTTACTATTGCATATGATGCTTTCGAGTAAGGGATTAGTTATCTTGGAGAAAGACAATGCTTATACGGAAAAGGTAGCGTATGCTAGTGTGGTTGGAAGTTTGATGTATGCCATGTTGTGCACAAGGCCCGATATTGCAAATACCGTTGAGATGGGTAGTCGGTATATGGCTAATCCGAGGAAATTGCCTTGGGAAGTTGTGAAGCTTATATTGAGATACCTTAGAGGTACATCGTCTCATGGTCTTGTTTTTGGTGGTAGTGAGGTGATGAATTTCAAGTTGGTTATTATGATTCAGACTACGCTGATGATAGGGATCAGAGAAAGTCAACTTTGGGATATGTCTTCACACTTGATGGTACGACCATAAGCTGGAGATTAAGATTGCATACCATAGTTTCTTTATCCACTATGGAGGCGGAGTTGATAGTCAAGGTGGAGGCGGCAAAGGAGGCACTTTATTTGAGGCAATTGTTGTATGACATGGGAGAACACGATAGTGTTGATGTTCATTGTGATAGCCAGAGTGTTATTTATTTGGCAGAGAATTTGGCGTTTAGCTCATGGACAAAGCATATTGAAGTAAGAGAGTCATTTTTAGTAGTCATGAATGAAGATAAGCAAGTATATCTTTGGAAAGTGCACACAAAGGATAACGTGTGGATATGTACACTAAGGCATTGCCGGTTGGGAAGTTCGAGCATTGCTCGAAATCGATTCGCTTGTTGAAGTGCTAGGCACCGCAGGGTGGCACGGTTGAGGGAGGAGCTTGGTTATGGATGATGAAGAGTATCAGTGAGAGATTGTGGTTCTATCTTATTGATGAGTACTAGTTTACACTCCTTAGTACTTTTATCTTTTAGTGAGACGGTTTAAGATTTGGATGCTTTCAACACTTCGTTAGAGGGCGGAGACTTTTTCGGAGCTCGTTGATGGAGTGCAATATGCGGTGGCTTTGTCGAAGCTCATTGAGAAAGTATTCAAGCTTGTTTGGTAGAAGGTAGAGTTGGGGATAGTTTGGTACTATCGATTCTTAGTGTTGGAGATAGATACAATGTAAAGGTGGAGTGTTGAATTTTGGCGACACTATATGGAGAATTGAAGAGGTCGAGAATAGCTTGATAACGATGAAAATAGCGTGCGAATTGAAGCTCAGATGCTCATGTTCTCGCGATTTGAAGATGCACAGGCTGAAAGTTGTGTCAGACGTCAGACGGGAATCCTCAAACGTCTAACATCAGGTTTACTGCAGCTCGAAAGTTGCGACAGACGTCTAACGCACTGCAGTTTTGTTTTTTTGGCCCAGAATTTCTGTATTTTCTTGTAGGGCTTCAAGGGGAAAATCGGGTATTTGTCAAGGAAGGATGGTTCACTGTATAACCTATTTTCTGGATTCAAAGCAAGAAGACTCCAAAGGGTTTGATCAAGGTTTATCCTCCATCAAATAGGGTTTTGTTTATTAAAACCTCGTTTTCTTCAATTCTCTTCTCCACAAATTTATTCTATTTGAATATTGATCATTGTAATCAATCACTTCTACTCTTCTTATTGGTATTAATAAAGACTCTCTCTCTCTCTCTCAAAGTGGATGTACACTAACAAGACGTTTGTTTAACCATTATAAATTAGTATGTGATTTATTTTATCGTTATTGCTTTGTTATTCTATTGCTTGTTTCATGACTGTGATTGGTTTTGGATTGGATTGAGATTTGGTTTGAGATATTGATTGGTTGTTTTTGCACTTCTTACCAAAATCTGGTTTTCTGCTGTGCTTTGGGGTTTTGATTTGAGTGGTCTCGAGTTAGAATTCCAATAACAAGAAGTCATCTATAAGAGGCACCGTTCAAATTATGTTAAATTCTCCAAAGTTTTACAATGACGCTGGCTGCTTTCTGACTTTTCTTTTCTAACTTTTCTTTTCTAACTTAGTTTCAGAGGTAGCAATGAGTTTGAGGTCCTCGTCATTAATAATTTTATTAATTTCTTTTTGCTTGATGATATGATATGCACCTCTAACATTCAATGCTTCTATGTTATGCGTTGGGATTTTTTATTCAAAGAATAGTCCCACATTATAGGGTATTATAGAAGAATCCTAGTTAAATATAATGTATTCTAAAGAAAAATATTGTGCCCTTTGAACATCTAATGTTTTCTCCCGTGTTGAGGAGGGAAACTATGTTGAACACCACATGTGCGCACCGACTTACCGACTCGACCCGTACTGGGCTAATGTGGCGTATCACTTTTTCATTTTGGAAATTATTTTTTTCGATATTTTCAAAAAAAAATTTGAACAAATCCTTTGACTTAGTATGATCAGAACCTACAATCTCTCACGACTTAGTAAAACTTTGCGCCATTTTTTCCCATCTGATTTTTCTTATATAAACAGATAGATTGACATACAGAGCAAAATAAGAGTTTTAAAACCAATCTTCTTCCACTACCATTAAAACCTTTGAACTCAAGCAATATTAAAATAAACAAATTACAAAGGTGCTGCTGAATCGATGGTCTTAGGTGCAAGAGACTATCGATATAAAATGAATGTGTTGTTTTATCCAAGTGGCTGCGCTTCAATCAGACTGCCTTACACGGTTCCAACATAGCGGCTAAACGTTTTAAACAGAGCAAGAAGTATTCGACTCAACCATACAAATAATACAATTTGGTGATCGATGTACAACAATTTTAAGACATTTTTAAATCATGGCTTCGATAAATGATGACTCTGCTAGCTACAACGCGAATAGATCATTCACATTTGAGGAACTTTATTTCAAGAGATTGGAGCAAAAGATGCATTTTATCTGGTAGCCAAGAAGGTGGCATATGCTCTGATAATAGAAAAACCAGCTCTACCCAAACAAGCAATGGACGGTTGGAAAAAGGAACTGCAGGACTGGATGGATCATGACTATCTATGTGAAAACCTGTCATCAATGGCTTGTGTGATAACCTATATGACTAATATAACTTAGACAAATCAGCAATGGAAATCAGGGATACACTGCAAAAGAAATACAACATCAAGGAAGCTAAAGCCAAAAGGTATGCCATGTGGTGCTATTTGAAGTTCCAGATGACATGTAATAAAATAGTGGAGGCGTAGTTGCATGAGCTTCAGAAACTTCCACATGAGATCATTTCCGAAGGTATGGCTTAGATGAACAGTTCAGGTTGTTGTGTTAATTGATAAATTACCCCCCACTAGGTAAGCATTTCAAAATGTTCTCGGGCATAAGGCTATAGAGTTTTCCTTAGAAATTTTGATTTCTTGCCTCCAAATTAAGGAGGAGGCCATAAAATAGGGCCGGAATGAAGAGGTGTATGTTGTTTATAACAACAACACTAAGAAATCCATGAATGCAATTTTGAAAACCAAATGCAAAAAATTTTAAAAATCAGAATCGTAAACTGAATTAGAATCATAACAATCAGCCTTGGAACAAACAACAAAGTGCCCCTCTAATGAATGACACTGGATAGTTGTTCGAATATTACAACTATAGCAAACCATGCCATATGGATGCAAGTGTCAGAACTTGTCAAATCCTGCACGACAGGATAATCTGACTAAACAGGCCCTAGTGTCTATAATTGTAACACTCCTTAAAATTAATGGTAACTAATAAATAATTTACTAAGGCTCAAAAATGAAATTGGAGCAAACGTTAGAATTTTACCATGAAACTTACACTATTATATTTGAAGTTTTGCGGTTGGAGTTCAAACCAAAAAATTATTGATGTTTGAAATTTTCAGAATGAAAATAATTAAACAGGAATGAAAAGGAAATAAATAATATAATAATGTGTAGACCCCATAAGTCGACCCCTTCTTAGGCCAATCGACTACTAGCAGTCGACCACCGATAAAGGAGCGGTCGACCGGTTGAAGCGTGGTAGCTAGGGTTGAACCTTGGCCAAACGGTTGGAATTTTATCATTTTAAATCTAACTGATATGATTGGTTCGAGCGTCTATAAATATAGAACTAGTCTCGTACTTTTCTGCTTATAGTTTCTGATCAAAACAGCGAAACTTTGCCATTTCCCTATCCCTACATTTCTATTAATTATAAAATATTATATTATATATATATGTTTAATTGTAGAAGGGCAAAAAATAAAAGAGAAAAAGAGAAGGAGCGAATCGATACTGCAAAAAGATAATTTCTACAATTATAAGTCTATATTCCCCTTAATCTCTTCTCATATCTGTAATTCTAATAATATGTATATATATCTTGTTATACATATTCTTTTGAACTAGAATGGAAAAGGAGTCAAATTAAAGGGATTAATTCAGATTTGGAAGATTTGAAAAGCTAGAAAGGTGAGTGGGAAATTATGTGATTTGTTTATAACATTGAAATTATATCATTGATTTTATTTAATTATTATGCATATGCAAGGTCTGTGGAGTTGTAGGCTTGGAAAAAATGTATTCAATTGAAATCTCACCTACATATTCTGTAATTTAGGTAATTGGAATATGAATGGTATTTACACCCTAATTGGAAATTTGAAAATCAATCCCTAAATTTGTTAAAGTATAATGCTAGTAAGATTGCATGATTTATTTCAAATTTATGATAATTGGGTTGTAAATTGTTAATATTAGTTTAAACTGTCCTAATTTGACTTGAAATGTGAATTTCTACGTTTAATTTATTAGGACCATTGTGGATATTTAGTTGTATCTATTTTCTTGTAATTTTCATATATTATCTAATTCCACAACTATGTATAAAAAGTGCGTCATTTGAAATTATAAGAAATAAAAGGAAAGAGATACGTAGAGTATGGATGTTCTCCTTCGTAATTTGCACTGTCTATTTTCATAAAAGAAAAGACATAATTTCTTGTAATTTCAAATGAAGCAAAAGTCTCAATTGGTAAATTATGGAAAGTTATACCAGTAATCCTTTTGGGAAGGATAGCACAAATATATTAAAATGTGGAAACAAATGTTCTTTAAAGAATGTACATAAATTCCTAAGCGTAGGACCTAATGAGTTAGAAATAGAAACACACACATAGATACACACACACACACACACATACATATATACACACGTATAACTGCGCCTATTGATTAAAAATATAAATATATATAGTGTAATATACATCAATATTTTATTAGTTATAATTAGGACAACTAGTTATTAATAACTTAGTAAACCATAGGACAAGGAGGTAAAAATGGAAAAGAGGTATAAACTCCAAAATTTGGAACGACGATTGCAAAATTAGCAGGGTAATAAATGTGCAGTTAGTAGGGAGTTATAAGAATTATATAAGGACATAAATGCATTTAGTGGGACTGATTAAGGATATGGTATTTATAGGGAAATGTAGTAGGCATAATAGGTTGAATTAGAATGAATAAATAAATATCATTGGTGACTGTCCAATTTAATAATAAGGACCATTTATTATGAATAATTGACATTTATGGGACAGAGGGAAATAGAGAATATACGTAATAAGCATACAAGATAGGAATTAAATACTACGAGGTAGTATAATTTTCGTAGTAGGAAATTATATAGCCTCAACAATACATTTAGGACGAGCGCGAATTAGTGGGTCTAGCCTAATATTTAGGCCTAGGATAATTTTTGTTTGGAATGGGTTGGGATGCGAGGTTAGTAGAGTTACACAACAGAAGTCTACTCTTCACCTAGAGGCTACCAGCAGTTTTGTATACTTACTACTAACGTGGATATCTCTAACTATAGAACCCGTAGGGAAGAGATATGCCTTTGTGTATAGGTGTGAGAAAATATATAAAGGGTCCATCTCGTATTTGAAGTATTAAATGGCCCAGTACCTTTAGGGATGTTAAGGGGTTTACTTTGGGATGGAAGGTTATATTAAATGGTCGTTGGGACTGCCTCCTGCAATATCCCTAATTTTGATTAGCATTATTCAGGAGATTTAGTTAGATAAATTAAATAGAATAATGTGATG
Organism: Allium fistulosum; assembly: GCA_030737815.1. Taxonomy (NCBI): domain Eukaryota; kingdom Viridiplantae; phylum Streptophyta; class Magnoliopsida; order Asparagales; family Amaryllidaceae; genus Allium; species Allium fistulosum. Next base: position 166,866,552 of record CM060904.1, on the reverse strand, counting down.
TGTAGTAAGATAAGGAGGATGAGATTTGATAGATAACAAGGTCGAGCGTTAACTAATTGATTGCCAAGATTGTTTTTAGAACTTAACACATAAAAGAATGTATGAGAAGGGTAAAGTAGGAATAGATTTACCTATTATCCCTTAAACCCTCACACCTCATTCATTCTCAATTTTCAAAAATCCACTAAGTAATAACCAAAAATAAGGCTGGCCATTAACAAGCTAGAGAGGAGCAAATCTAAAGGGGATTTAGAAGGTAAAGCTAAGGAAAAACATTCTGCATCAAATCTTCATTCCATTATCCAATCTAAGATGAATAATAATAGACTATCTCATTTTTTTATACTCGTTGATTTCGAATCTTGATGGATTTTGATTTGTGATGATGTTATGATGTGCCATGTTTGATTTTATCCTTGTTTGGACTAAATAATGATTTATTGGAATTTTGTGATATTATTTTAATATATTTTTAGTGTAAAACCTAAATTTTTAATCTTCAAATTATTTGGTTTTTTGATATGATGTGTAAAACATAATTTTCGAGATGGGCTTTTAATTTTATAATTTTTTAAATTAATGGGAATATTTTATGAATTTTATAAGAGAGAAAAGCACATTTATTTCGGGTTTTAATTATTAAAAATACTTGAATAATATTTTTGACCCCAAATTTTTATAAATTAAAGAATATGTTAATGTTGATTTTTGGTAAATTTTGAGAATTTTTCCTAAAAGGTTACGATTTTATATGAGTTTATTAAGTTAGAAAAGCTTGTAATAATTTTAATATTTAATGATTATTTAATGGGTAAAAAAAGTATTTTAGGGATAGAAATTGGGTTAGCAGTAGATTTCTAAAAAGAAAGTTTGTTAAAGTTATTTCTAACCAATAGAAAATTGACAAGGATTTGTAGTGGGTGAAAAGAAATTGCTTATTTAAGAAATAAATCGGTTTTAATGTCATTTACGAGATTGCCATGGTGTTGATAGTCGATGCCACAGTCCATCTATGAAGCATCCATGAATACAATGTGAATAGAGGCATACGATATCAATGTAGGTCGTTATGTAATGGACCCATTCAGGTTGAAATGAGATTCGACGTCCTTTATTCATTGCCGATATTTATCAATCTCGTCATGTCGCATATTTTCACCAAGGTTTTAAACAATGCCACCACCCATTGTTTTCGGTATTAAACAACTCTATGACGTCAATGCCTCAACCCTTTTGTTCCATTATTAAACTATTTATGGCGCTATTGCATTTCTCTTTTCGACGTCGCTATAATGCCGCATGTCGTCTATTTTAGTAACTATTGTTTAAGGCGATGATGCCACCAACCTTACTTTCGACGTTGAATCTTTTACTACAATGAAGCCGCTATGCTATATTTTTAGCATTCCTTATTACGGCGTAGTAGTCGTTGTTTTTAAAACGTCCAATATCATTGTTTATGATATTGATGCTGCATGTTATTAATATTGGCTTTAAGGTATTTTAATATATAAATGATATATTTAATAGGTTTGATAACCTATAAGTTTCTATGTTGCGACAACATTAATTTCGGCTTATAGCCTTACGTTTTTAGAAAATTAGAATTATTTTAAAGGCTTTGATATAAAGTGATGCGACCTGCCATGGCAGCTATATCAATTGCCTTTAGTTTTTTGACAAGGAACATATTCTAGTTTATAGCATTAATCCTTATTATTTCCAATGTATACATGACAATATTAAAATAGTCTATAAAGTGGCATGAGAAATTGGTAAAGTAAGGGGCTATATTTTCCTTGTTTTAAATATGAATTAAAGGGATTAATCATATATAATGACAAATGTTTTCAATGAATAAATTATTGTTTAGCCCAATTTTTATTTGAAATTACCAAAGAGGGTTATTTCTAAAGGTTAAGTAATCATAAGATGCCAATTGATTGAAACATATTTGAATAATGGATGCTATTTATTCTTATTTTATTTGATTAGTTATTTTACATGATTATTATTGTCATACTCACATCATCATGACCCATAACTACATTTTGGGTATAAAAGGGTAGAATAACTAGCTAGGTTGGCCCATTAGTGAGTATAATCAGATTTAACTATTGAGTGAGTAGAATTGCATCCAGGAGATTAGATAGATCAAAAAGGTTAGGATGTCCAGAACTGATTAAAAGATTATGATATGAGATATGGTATTGGAAGGATCCAATAGGTTCATAGTGATCCCATAAAAACTATAATTTGAGTAGTGTTATTAGAGGATATCCAATAGGTTACTAGTGATCCCTTGAAAACTATGATTTGGAAGTATGGTATTAGAAGAATCCAATAGGTTCATAATGATCCATGAAAACTATGATTAGAGAGATGGTATTGGAGAGTTCCAATAGGTCCATAGAGATCCATTGAGAACTATGATTGGAAATTGTTATTGGTAGAAACTAGTAGGTTTTTAGTGATCCCATGAAAACTATGATTCTGGACAGGTAGTCCTTAAGAGCTTTGATAGGTTATTAGTCAACCCAAAACTAATAGGTTCATAGTAACCATAGGAAAAATATGGATTGAGACAGATAGTCAATTTTGTAAAATAGTGAACTTAGGGTAGATATAACCCTATGTTAATAGAAGAGTCGGACTCACCCAATTGCATACTTGCATATAATTATGTTATTATGTTTTAACCATTGTGGATGCAGGACCACATTATATAGTTGATATGTTGGTTAAGGTATTAGTGAGGGGAAAACCCGTTCTGCTCAGTAGCATGGTCCCACTAGATATTTATTTTTGGTTTGAGCTAGTAGATTATTATTCACACCAGACTGTTTGTATGACCCGAAATTTTTGTTTCTCCCCTTAAATTCTCGGGTACTCATTTGAGTTGGTCGGGAGTAAGGGTTAACAGGTTTCCAATAAGACGAATAAGCTTTCGGAGATGTGCAGGAGGTAATCTAGCTATTTAGGATTTCTAATCTAATCCGCCATGTTGTTTGATTTTGTCTGAATGGATTTAACGGCAAGTTGTATAATTCCCAAGTATTAGACTCTGATCAGCCAAGGGGGCATCTTCATATATCGCTCTTGGAGTATTTTGTAATAATTATATTTTCTTTGAACGTGGGATTGTAATGAGATTATGCAATGAATATGGAATATTATTTGTGAAATGAAATGTGAAAGTTTGCCATTAAATTATGTTTACTATTTTTCATATCATGTACTTTTGATGTTACTGATATGATTAGCATAGCTACATTTTGTCATTGAAAATTAATACTATGGATGACTGCATCATCCGCAGCGCTTAATTTTGGGCCTCAAAATGGGGGATGTTACACCTCCTCCCTATTAAGAAGTCTTAAGTAACCTATGATGCTACCAAATAAGGAAACGAGGTTAGCTTCATTTTCTAACAAGAGTTATTAAGTAACTAGGATGGGTATTTTTCCTTGACTTACATTAGGATAGTCTAAAGGGGATTTTGGCTATTGAGGTCGAAGGGCTATGTCGGTGATGTTATTGGAATGACATTTAGTAGTAAGGCTGGCATATAAGCTCGGACCACCGATGGTCATTAGCAATGACTTAGATTATGCGTTGAACGAATTTCGCTTCCTACTAGTGTAGAATCTATATAGGATATGCAAAGATCTCAAAGTTAAATTAGTTGGTTATTTGTTTGTTGGAGGTGAGCTAGTTAACTCTTAGACAAGTCATTGAAATGTGTTAGTAATACGTCAATTAAGTTATAAAGCAGTATCTAGGTGTCATTGATCTCTGTAGCTAGAGCTGATTGACTAGCGATTACGTTATTGAGGGTCTACTTTGGGGTTGAGATACTAAATGGCCCATGGTTCTGCTCCCTCCATATTTAAGAAGCATTAAGTGGTGGGGTTTTCTTTTGGATAGTACAACGTTTAGATATATATATATATATGTGTTTGCGCCAAAAATGGTCACAAACCCCGAATGTTGTGAAAGCACCAGTGTATGAATACAAATCAGCAATATTCAAACACAAATCTCAGATCTAAACAAACAACAAACAGCAATCCAGAAATAATGAACAAAAACACGAGATTTATAGTGGTTCGGCTATCTCTGGCTTACGTCCACTCCAAAGTTTTTATCTTTTATTGATCAATGCTTGAAGATTACAATTTCCTATCGCGTAGTACAACGGATTTTATGATTATAATCTGAATCTAAGGCAGCAATGGTGATCTGGAGTAAATCTGGCAGAGTCCGGGCGCTCTTTAGCTCTCAAAATTGTCCGACCCCTTTTCTGAATGACCAGGGGCTCTATTTATAGGTGTAGGAGGCTGATATTTCGCCTAAATTGAGGGGAGACCAGTTCTAGCACGTGAGGGGGCCCACATGCCCGCTTTCTGGAAATCTGGGCCCACTTTGGGATCGATTCAAAGCTACGTTCGAATCGATCAAGAAATTGTCCAATCGAGCTGAAATTTGGCATGAACATTCTTCAACATGTGCTCAAGCTACTGTGAAAATTTCATAGCATTTGGACTTGTAGATCTCGAGTTATGGTCGATTCGAGATCATGTTTCTGGTTGATAAGCTCCCTTCGAATCGATCATCTTTCGAATCGATTAGGTCGAATCGATCATGGCACGCGCGCTTGTGGTGATGTGGCGCGCAATCTTCGAGTCGATCCTCCTTTTTCTCCGAGTTGAATGGGTCGACTCCATCTTTGTCGCCGCGTTGAACGTTTCTTCCCATGAGTTGCGCATACTTCACACTCTTAATCATGCTTCGTTCCTCAGCTCGTATCCATTCTTCATGTTCAGTTCGTATCCATTCGTTCATTTCCTTCGTATCGATTGATTCGAGCACGATCGATACGAACATTGTCCTTGAATCCTTCGAATCCATGCGATCACCCATCCTTCGTGTCCATGACTTCGTATCTACGAAGCCGGCTCCCAAGGTATCCTTCTCGTATGCCTTTGATTTTCTTCGAATCGATCCGTATGTGAATCCTTCATATCGATTTTAGCATAGATCGATACGAACTGCATCGTCATTCCTCGCCTCCCTTCCGATACGAACTATATAGATACGAGGCCTGTAGCCTGAATCCATCTTGATCGATACGAAACGTATCGATTCGAACAAACCTCTACGTGCTTTCCTACCAATCTGGGCGTGTCACCATCGAGTCAAAATCCACCTAGCTTTCCTACCTGATCGATACGAACATGCTGTCATCCTTCACCATCTTATCGATACGAAGTTCCATCGATTCGAACCAACATCTATCGATACGAAGTTCCATCGATTCGAACCAACAAACCTATTTTCACATAATTTGACCCATCCATATTTTGAGCATACGAACTCCGATTAACCTGAAATTTGAAATGTAGCCTCTCCTAGTCCTCATCATCATCTCCAATCGATTCCGTCCTGATCGGAGCCCGGTCAAATTTTGACGACATCCACCGCAGCCTTGTTTCCAATCGACTTCCAATCCTGGTATCCATCCTTTCCTATCGATTTGTTTGATATTCCGGCTTTGACCAAAAAGCGGGATAACATTTGCCCCCCAAAACATGCCTTGTGATAAGAAGGCGTGTTTTGAATAATTCCGTATCTGATATTCAAAGTCCATAGCCAATTCCATGTCCGTCCGTACTCGAAGACTGAGTTATTAATCCATCCTTATCCAACAACCGAATTTAAGACCTCTCCGGGTCGATATCCAAATCCGTAACCTCTCTGGGCTTTTGCCGAGCGCAATCCACACCTGACGACCGTGGTCCAGTGTCCCTGGACGTTGAGCTAACCTCTCCGGGTTCTTGCCAAGCGCAATCCACACCTGACGACCGTGGTCCAGTGTCCCTGGACGTTGAGCTAACCTCTCCGGGTTCTTGCCAAGCGCAATCCACACCTGACGACCATGGCCCAGTGTCCCTGGGCGTAAGTAATGCCGTGGCTTAAGTCCTAAGCCGAATCCTGGTCACTCCGGACCCTTGCCGAGCATAGTCCATACTCGACGACCTGAAACAATAATCGATAATAGGGGGCCTAAGTCCTAGGCCGAATCCTGGTCACTCCGGACCCTTGCCGAGCATAGTCCATACTCGACGACCTGAATGAGTCACTTTACCACGTTCGGGCAGAACGACTCACCCCTTGCCAGGCATAATCCATACCTGACGACCATTTATCAAAAACCAAAAAGGATCCAATCAAAATCCAATTAGAAATCCAATCCAAAATCCAAATCAAATCGGAAAACCGGAAATCCATATCAAAAATCGAAATCATCATCCAAAACGGAGAACAATCATCCGAATGAATGCTGAAACCAGAAAAGCAAGCAAAATCAAGAGTTCAATCCGAACTCCAAAAACCAAATCAGAAAACCAAGTGTCCAATCAGAAACAAAAAACAGATTTCGCAAACCATGGCTTTACGTTTTATCACCATTCAGAGCATGCCTAGGGGCTATCTCCGTCCCCATACATGTGTAAATGGCTCAGTTGCTCGCCAATGGTTTGTTACTTATTTCATATTATCCTGGTCAATGGATGACCAATCGACCATCATTCCTGGGCCTCGCACCATCATGGCTCGAGGTAGGCGGTGGTTGCTCCTGCTCCACCGCTGCATTCCGTACTCCAACATACTGCCTCAACTGTCCATTCCTCACATGCTCCTCAATTATGTCCTTTAAATGCCTGCAGCTGTTGGTATCATGCCCGTCCAAATCGTGGAAGAGACAATGCTTTCCTGATGCCCTCTCCCGCTCGGATGGTTCTCTCCTAGCCGGCCTCCGGTAAGGAAGGCGATTCCGAGTTTCCATGTATATCCGCTCCTGCGTCTCGTTTAATTCTGTGTATGTGGAAAACTTTGGATCCTTCCATTGCTTCCTGGTTTTTCCTGAATCGTCATCCATCTTCCTTTTTCCTTTATCTTTATCCGAGCTTCCGTTGGATGGTCCTCCACCCCCAGTCACATTCACCTCCTTTAACTTTAAGTCCATACATGCATCTTCTTGCCGAAGGAACCTTTCAGCTTCATGGAAGAATTCCCCGAGATCCAGTGGCGGGTCTCGTACTAAAGATACCTTAAAGTCTGAATCCTCTCTGACTCCCGACACTGCCGCCATCAAAACCATCGACGGATCCGGCCGATCCACCGAAGCAACCGCCGCATTAAATCGAGTTAAAAATGCTCTAAGTGATTCATCCGTCCTTTGCTTTACCGACGTTAACGTCATCACGTTCTTAGGTCTTTTGATATGAACCCGAAACTGTCCCAAAAACCTATGCACCAATTCCCTCCAAGTCCTGATAGATCCTTCTTCCAGCTGCCTAAACCTCATTGCCGCTAGATCTGTCAAGTATAAAGGGAAACATCTGGCCATCACTTCCTCCGATGCCCCCAGCACTTCCATGTGTCTAGTATATCTCATCAAGTGATCCGTCGGGTCAGCCTTGCCATTATATGCTTCCACGCTAGGTAACTTGAACTTAGGTGGATTCTGAGCTACCTTGATTTCCCGAGCGAACGGACTCTTGTTCACCCCTTCTAAATCCTTATTGGTCAAACCTCCACGCATAGTCTTCCTAATGATTTCCATTAATCCAGCGTTGCCTGTTAGGGGTTGCCCCCATGCTCCCGAGGGAACTCCGGCACATATTCTTCATGTGGCTCATTAGCCGCAACGTTGGCTCTAACCTGCTGAACTCCTTCCAAAGGTCCTTCTGCGTTGGATCCGGCGGGCCTGCCCCCAAGCCCTTGCTGATTGCCTTCCGGTTCTGTATTCTGTCCTCCATTGGGTTCCGCAACCCTAGTTCCTTGTTCCACATTTGCAGTCGCTATGGTTGGTCCAAGATTCTGTGTTCCTGCAGCTCTCATCTGCTCGAAGAAAGTCTGCATCATATCTTGTTGACTCTTCAGCAACCTCTCGTGTAATGAATTCGCCATAGCTTCCATCTCGTCTCTGGTAATGTAAATCGAAGCTTGTCCTTCTCCAGCTCCGGAAGATGCCTCTTGACTTCCTCCTTGTTGGCTTCTCTCAGCTCTTTGTCTTCTACTTGTTTGTCGAGTCATTGCTGAGTCAATCTAAATCCTTCAAACTTTCAAATCTAAACTTCAATCCGATGTAGCGGGTGCTAGTCCTTCTCAGTGAAAGCACCAAAGTGTTTGCGCCAAAAATGGTCACAAACCCCTAATGTTGTTAAAGCACCAGTGTATGAATACAAATCAGCAATATTCAAACACAAATCTCAGATCTAAACAAACAACAAACAGCAATCCAGAAATAATGAACAAAAACACGAGATTTATAGTGGTTCGGCTATCTCCGGCCTACGTCCACTCCAAAGTTTTTATCTTTTATTGATCGATTCTTGAAGATTACAATTTCCTATCGCGTAGTACAACGGATTTTATGATTATAATCTGAATCTAAGGTAGCAATGGTGATCTGGAGTAAATCTGGCAGAGTCCGGGCGCTCTTTAGCTCTCAAAATTGTCCGACCCCTTTTCTGAATGACCAGGGGCTCTATTTATAGGTGTAGGAGGCTGATATTTCGCCTAAATTGAGGGGAGACCAGTTCTAGCACGTGAGGGGGCCCACATGCCCGCTTTCTGGAAATCCGGGCCCACTTTGGATCGATTCAAAGCTACGTTCGAATCGATCAAGAAATTGTCCAATCGAGCTGAAATTTGGCATGAACATTCTTCAACATGTGCTCAAGCTACTGTGAAAATTTCATAGCATTTGGACTTGTAGATCTCGAGTTATGGTCGATTCGAGATCATGTTTCTGGTTGATAAGCTCCCTTCGAATCGATCTTCCTTTGAATCGATTAGGTCGAATCGATCATGGCACGCGCGCTTGTGGTGATGTGGCGCGCAATCTTCGAGTCGATCCTCCTTTTTCTCCGAGTTGAATGGGTCGACTCCATCTTTGTCGCCGCGTTGAACGTTTCTTCCCATGAGTTGTGCATACTTCACACTCTTAATCATGCTTCGTACCTCAGCTCGTATCCATTCTTCGTGTTCAGTTCGTATCCATTCGTTCATTTCCTTCGTATCGATCGATTCGAGCACGATCGATACGAACATTGTCCCTGAATCCTTCGAATCCATGCGATCACCCATCCTTCGTGTCCATGACTTCGTATCTACGAAGCCGGCTCCCAAGGTATCCTTCTCGTATGCCTTTGATTTTCTTCGAATCGATCCGTATGTGAATCCTTCGTATCGATTTTAGCATAGATCGATACGAACTGCATCGTCACTCCTCGCCTCCCTTCCGATACGAACTATATAGATACGAGGCCTGTAGACTGAATCCATCTTGATCGATACGAAACGTATCGATTCGAACAAACCTCTGCGTGCTTTCCTACCAATCTGGGCGTGTCACCATCGAGTCAAAATCCACCTAGCTTTCCTACCTGATCGATACGAACATGCTGTCATCCTTCACCATCTTATCGATACGAAGTTCCATCGATTCGAACCAACATCTATCGATACGAAGTTCCATCGATTCGAACCAACAAACCTATTTTCACATAATTTGACCCATCCATATTTTGAGCATACGAACTCCGATTAACCTGAAATTTGAAATGTAGTCTCTCCTAGTCCTCATCATCATCTCCAATCGATTCCGTCCTGATCGGAGCCCAGTCAAATTTTGACGACATCCACCGCAGCCTTGTTTCCAATCGACTTCCAATCCTGGTATCCATCCTTTCCTATCGATTTGTTTGATATTCCGGCTTTGACCAAAAAGCGGGATAACAATATGTATGTATGTATGTGTGTGTGTATGCATGTATGTAGTTATACCTTGGAAAAGGTTAGATATATCGTACACATAGATGGAATTGCACAGAATAGTCATGAATAATTGACATAACACTTAAATAGGAATCAATCGGCATAAATTAGTGTTATAGATAGAGTATGAAATTTTCCAGTCACCAAAACGTTTCTTTGACCCTCCTCCTCATTACAACCGTTGGACAGATTTAAAGGGGCAAGCTACTGGTGCAAGATGGAATCGGTAGATGAAGAAGTCTTCTCATTCATGCTTGGCACTAATAAGGCGACCAAATATCCAAGGAATAATATAGAGTCCAAGGTAGTAGCCTTAGTCGGTATTTTTATGTTCTATTATAATTTTCTATTCCGCTGTAAGTTTTTATAGATAACTCTTTGATATACTTGTATTTGTTACTTGTTACTAACACAAACGATCCATACCCTAATGGACTTGGGTTTCAATTTAGTCGAACTTTAGGCCCACTAAGGTGAAGATTATTACATTTGGCATCAGAGTTTAGGTTAGTCCATGAGAGAACGTGTTTGTAATTTTACCTATAATTACACATACACACACATGCCAAACTCTATGAATTCCAAATATAGAAGTAGTTGCGACCATATACTAAAAAGGTGGATGAGGCAACTATGAGTTGGAACAGCAAATAGAGTTAAGCATCTTGAAATGGACCCTGAAAGCTGGATGATACTTGACTCCTTTGTTGGGCTTAGACTGCCCTATGACTATGGATTTTTATGGATTACCATTGAAGATGTACATTTTATCCATATAGATGGAAAGGAAGAACCTATATGTTGTAAGCTTCCAGAAAAAAGACGTGAAAAAGGATTGAGTGAGTTCCTGCAAAAAGGTGTACGTTAACTACCACAAAGATAGTAGTTGTTTTTTTGATGGAGAAGAGTTAAGGAGGAGTAGAAAAGAAGAAAATTCCAAAAGAAAGTCAATAAAAGTCCATTTCTGAGTTTGAATCCATATGAAGGAGTGTAACAAAAAGATTACGGAAGTTTATGGAAATGTTTTGAATGATTATTCAAAGGATTTATTTTAATACAAGGACTCCACCATTGAAAAGTTATTTTTATGAAAAAGCAAGAAAATTTGGAAGTTTTAAAGGGCTATCTAGGGATTTCTAGTGAAGTTTAAAAGTGGTTGGGTCAAAAAATTCCGATTTGAAGGTTTTTGGTGAAGGGTTTTTTTCTTTTGGAAATGAATGGAAAAAAGAGCGTACGTTTGGCTTGATGATTTTTCCTATTTTTGTAAATTTGAAAGTTCCTTTTTAAAATTCTTTCTAAGGGGTGGATGAATGGAAATAGTACATGATTGAAATGGAGTAAAGAGAATGAAAGGGTAAGAATGCCCGATAAGGAAGATAGGAAGAATACTCTTGTATAAGGAAGATACAGAGAAAAACAACTAAAATAGAATTATACATATCTCTTTCCATGTTAATAAGGAAAAGCCCAACGACTAATGTAGTATGCGAACACACTACATTGAGTCAATGGGGAAAACGATAAAAGGGGGAAAAAGCTATGTAAGGAGAAGCCACTTGAAGGAAATTTAGGTAAGAGAAATTTTAATAGTAGAAATATTAGAAAATTAAATAGGAATAACAATAGGAATTTATATTAAAATAGTTTTAGTAATCTAGTTAGGAATAGGAAATTAGAGGCAAAAGTCTAGGAAGAACGAATTTTTTTCCATATATATATGCAATAATTGCACATATGTTTTAGAAGTCCTCACGTACTATTAGAATCTCCGCTAAGGTTGAAAGCAGAAAAGCATGAGAAGTAGAAAAATAATAGGATGAAAGTATCCTTGTCTAATCATTGTTTAAAGTTATAGAAGATGTTTTTAATAAATTGATTGGTATGACAATTTCATTTTTGGATGTAAACATGATAAATGTATTGAGTTTAAAAATCCTACTTTTAAAAGAAGTAAATTGCTATTGTAGAAAGTCTTTGAAAATGGAAAGTTGGTTAGAATAGGAAATGTTTCTTGGCTCCTTTTTGAAACTAAGCAATTTTTGAAAAAGGTTTCTAAGTTTGTATTTTCAAAAATAAAAGTTTTGGATTAAGTGCTTCACGACTGTGAAGTTTTAATTTTTTTTAAAGAGTTATGAAGAACCAAACCAATTTTTGATATAGAGTAGATATAGATGACTGCCTATGTAAGACGAGGTAAAGGTCAAGGCTATGAATAAAATAGCTATGAATGCCCATAGGGTAGCAACAAGGAATCACTGTTGAATATAAGGAATATTGGAATGAACCTAGGAATGTTTGATTAGAGATGTGTGAAAGCTATAAGAAGAACTCTAAAAGGAATGAGGAATGATATCAAAGTACACTTTTTTGGGTCCTAGGATATACTCACATGAAAGATCAAGCATAAGAAGGCAGATACCAAAGATTGAAAATATTATCAAGAGATTTTGATTGAATGAAGATAATAGTATGATTGGAGAAGAGAGTAATGAGATGGAAAACACATGTAAAGGATATTTGTTGACTCAAGGTTAAAGAAGGCAAGATATATGGTAGGAAAGTTATTCCATCAAGCCAATTTTTCCAATGAATTATTCTAAATGTGCATAGTATATATTTATTACGCACTACCGTGTGGAAATACACAATTTATCCCATAATTGTATGTAATAATTGAAGTAATGTATGGACTGTATTCATTAGAAGCCAAGATGATAAGTTAAGACATGTGGATTATAGTAGAATGACATACTCGAAAAGTCCATCTTAATTGAGTAGGAGTGATAGGTCCATAAAGTCATTAAGACCAGTTGATGATGAAGGACAGCTTATAGCAATTGTTTCTTTTAGATTATTTGGGTTATTATCGCTAGTTTCTCCCTTCGAGTATTGGAAAAGCCTAGGATATGATATGAGATGTGTTCTTATTTATCACTATATTGATTTTCTAGATGAGTTTTGACTGCTATATATATATTGGAAAACAGTGTAAATAAGGCAATCTCATGAGGAACTTAACTAGTAATAAATGTTTTTAAGGCTGGAAGTTTATAGAATAAATGAGAAGTTTAAGTTAGCAACAAGAAATAAAGAATTCTTAAATCCTAAAACTTTGGAATTTTGGAGGACAAGGAAAGGTTGTTGTGAAATCACGGGTCACTATCCCTATACATTAGAAGATAAAATTTATAAATATGCTTCTGTGTTGTTTGTTATTTTAGAGCCGAAGGAAATATTTTCCAAATTTAAGATTTACTACACAATGATAGGGTCAATCATATGCATTAACTCATTGACTAAGTCTTGATTACTTAGGATGCGGCTTGATTTGTTTTAAAGATGGAGAGTTAAATGTTTTGAAAAATTATGTTCAAATGTTTTGGAAAATTGTCTTTAAATGCTTTTGGAAAGTTGTGTTCAAATGCTTTTGAAAAATTGTGTTTAAATGTTTTTTACAAATTATGTTTAAATGCTTTTGAAGATTTAATTTTCAAACTATTTTGCAAGTTTGATTGAAAGGGGAAAATTGTTTTTATGGAAAATAATAGTAGTTCTAATTTTCTACTGCCACATTCTTAGCGTAGGGAGAGTCAATGTGCTAGTCAATATGTGTTTTTACTATTCGAAAAGGAGTGACAGTGTACAAAACATAGGCTACAACAAGGAAAAAGCAGTTTTAGGTTTGGAATTTCTATTTTCATATCTTGTTGATAATGAACAAAACTTGCATTTAGAATAATTTTGTTTTAACATCCATAAATAAACCTTCATATGCATATTGTAATTGGAAAAATTGGATAAGTTTTGAGGGGCAAAAAAAGAAGGTTCTAAGATATAATGAAATAGGTATCCAAAAGAAGGGTGAAAATGTGAAATTCTCCATCTAAATTCCTTTTCCGGCATAGGAGTATAAATTTGGGAAAATTGGATTTTCATTTTTTTTTTATGTTAGAAATTGTGTGTTACGTATTGGATGGTAGGGATTGAATGCAAAATTGGTTGAACCAAAATCCTATTCGTAGGGGTGTTGAATTTGTTGTGTGAAAACAAAGATTTTGGTTTTTGAAAACTTGCATACATATAGAACGCCACTGTATATAAATTGTTTGCATCATAGTTTCAAAATGTTTTTAAAATAATGCGTTCACATAGGAGGCGTCGATTTAGAATTATTCAGTAAGTATCTCATGTAGGTTGTGATATACCATGCACTTGTACATGTTTGGCTGCAAAATTGATTATACACTAATTGGTTGGATAGTTTAGAATGGTTGCGCACTATGTTACATTATTCCACCCTTGAGGAATTTTGGGGAACTTTTAAGGGAGGAATATAAAACTCAATAAAACTAACGGTAATTAATAAATAATTACTATTGCTTAAAAGTGGAATTTGATAAAATTGCAGAATTTGATCACAAAACTTGCACCATTGTATTCGTGTTGATTTTCTAAGCAACTTTCATATTTGAAGTTTTGCGATGGAGTTCAAACGAAAACATTATTAGCATTTGAAGTTTTTGGAACAAAAATAATTAAATAGGATCAAAAAGGAAATAAATAATATAATAATGCATGGACCCCACCAGTCAACCGCTAGGGGTCGACTGCCTATAAGGGAGTGGTCCACCGGTTGAAGCGTGGCGACTAGGGTTGAACCTTGACCGAACAATCCATATTTTATTATTTTAAATCTATCGGATATGATTGATTCGAGCGCTTATAAATACAGGCCTAGCCCCTAACTTTTCTTATCATATTGTTTGGTCAAAGCAGCGAAGCTTTTTTCCCTTCTACACTATTTTTATTAATTATAAAATACTTATCATACATATGCACATAATTGGAGAAGGGCGGAAAATAAAAGAGAAGAAGAAAATGAGTGAATCAATACGGTAGAAAAAGGTAATTTCTATAATTATAAATCTATATTCCCTTAACCCCAAATCTCTTCTCAGATCTATAATTCTAATAGTATGTATATATCTTGTTATACATATTCTCTTGAATTAGAATGGAAAATGAGTCAAATTAAAGGAATGAATTCAGATTTGGGAGATCTGGAAAGCTAGAGAGATGAGTGGGAAATTATATGATTTATTCATTACATTGAAATTATATCATTGAGTTGTATTTAATTATTATGCCTACACAATATATGTGGAGTTATAGGCTTAGAAAGAACGTATTTAACTGAAATCTCGCTTACATATTCTGTAATTTAGGTAATTGGAATAGGAATGGTATTTATACCATAATCTAGAAATTTGAAAACTCAGTCCTAAATTTGTTAAAGTAGAATGCTATAAGATTGTAATATTTTATTCCGGATTCTTGGTAATTGAGTTGTAAATTGTTAGTATTAGTTTAGATTGCCCTAATTTAACTTGGAATGTAAATTTCACTATTTTAATTTATTGGAAGCGTTGTGGGTAAAATTTAGTTGTATCTATTTCTATGTAATTTCCATAAATTATCTAATTTCACAACTACGTATATAAAATGCATCATTTGAAATGATAAAGAATGTACCAAAAAGGAAAGAGATGGGTAAAGTATGAATGTTCTCCTCCATAATTTGCACTATCTATTTCAGTAAAAGAAAAGAGATAATTCCTTATAATTTTAAACTGAGCAAAAGTCTCACTTTTGGGTAATTTATGGAAAGTTAACGGTAATCCTTTTTGGGAAGGATAGCTCAAATATATTAAAATGTGGGATACAATGTTCTTTACAGAATGTACATATAATTGTATATTCTGAAATTCCTAAGTGTAGAAATAAATGAGTTAGAAATAGGAATAGATATATATATATATATGCATATACGTATAGCTGTGCCTAACGATTAAATATATATATATATAGCGTAATATACGTTGATATTCATATTAGTTATAATTAGGACGACTAGTCATTAATAGCGTAGTAAACCATAGGATCAGGAGGTTGAAATGGAAAAGTGATAGTAACTCCAAAATTTGAAATGATGATTGCAAAATTAATAAGGCAATAAATGTGCAGTTAATAGGAAGTTACAGGAATTATCGGTGACATAAACTCGTTTAATGGGAGTGATGAAATATATTATATTTATGGGGAAATGAAAAAGGCATAATAGATTGAATTAGAATGAATAAATAAATATCATTAGTGATTGTCCAATTTGGATAATAATAACCATTTATTATGGATAATTGACATTTATGGGACACAGAGGGAAATATAAAATATACATAATAAGCATATAAGATAGAAATTAAATACTAGGAAGTCGTATAATTTTCATAGTTGGAAATTTTATAGCCTCAACAATACATTTAGGATGAGCGTGAATTAGTGGGTCTAGCCCAATATTTAGGCATGGGATAATTGGTTTAGTTTAGAATGGGTTAGGATGCGAGGTCGGTAGAGTTACACAATAGAAGTCTGCCCTTTACCAAGAGGCTCCATGAGTTATGTATACTTACAATTGATGTGTGACGTCTCCAAATATAGGACCTGTAGGGAAAGGACGTACGTTTGCATAAAGTTGTTGGAAAATATACCAAGTGTTCGCCTCAAATTTGAAGTACTAAATGGCATAGTACCTTTAGGGATGTCAAGAGGTTTAGTTCGGGGTGGAAGGTATTAAATGGCCGTTGGGTCTGCCTCCTCCCTATATAAGAAGTTTTAAATAACCTACGGTTGTACCTAATAGGGAAATGGAGTCTGCTTCTTTTCTAACAATAAGTAACTAGAATGGATATTTTTCTTGACTTACAATAGTATAGTCTAAACAATATTTTAGATGTAGAGGGTCAATTGGCTATGTATTTAGTAGTAGGGGTAGCATATAGGCTTGGACCCCCAGCAATCCCGAGCAGTCTTTAGCAAAGACTTGGATTATGCCTTCACAAATTTTTCTCCCTACTAATATAGAATCCGTACGGGATACAAAAATACCTAAAAGTTAAATTAGTTAGTACTTTGTTTGTCAGAGGTGGGCTTTTAACCATTAGATAAGTCTTTGGAATGCATTCGTGATAAGGCAATTACATTATAAAGCTATACCTAGGGGTCATCGGTCTCATTAGCTAGAGCCGATTAACTAGAGATTACATTATAGAAGGCCAGCTTCAGAGTTGAGGTAGGCCGATGGGTCTACCTCCTCCTTATTTAAGAAGAATTAAGTGGTTGGGTTTTTCTTTTGGGTAGTACAACATTTAGATATATATGTGTATGTATATGTATATGTATGTATATAGGCATATATATAGTTGTACCTCGGAGAAGGTTAGATATATGTTACGCATATATGGAATTTCATGGAAGTGAATAATGGATATAGCATTTAAATAGAAATCAATCTACGTAAATTAGTGCGATGGATAAAGTATGAAATTTTCCAATCACCAGAACGTTGTTATGACCCCCTTCTCATTACAACCTACATGATAGATTTAGAGGGACAAGCTACTGGTGTAAGATCAGAATTGTAGATGAAGAAGTTTTATCATTCATGCTCGACACTGACAAGGCGATCGGATATCCAAGGAATAATATTGGCTCCAAGATAGTAACCTTAGTCGGATTTGTGTTTTGTTATAGTTTTCTATTCCGCTGTGAGTTTTTGTAGATAGCTCTTCGATATACATATGTTTATTACAGGTTACTAACACCAATGATCCATACCCTAATGGACTTGGATTTCGATCTAGTTCGAAATTCGAATCCACTAAGGTGTGAGTTTTTACAATGATTTCTGATATCAACCTAGTTAGTGGATCAGAAAGGTGATGGGTAGACACTGGTGCTACTCGATATGTTTGCTATGATCGTGAAATGTTCAAAATGTATAATGTTGTTAATGATATGAAAGTGATGTTGGGAGATTTTCACACCACTCTGAACCTGGAATTGGGACTGTAGAATTGAAATTTACCTCTGGAAAGACCTTATTGCTGAAAGATGTGATGCATATCCAGAGATGAGAAAGAATTTGATATCTGGTTTCTTATTGAATAAACCTAGCTTTACTCAAACTATAAGGTATGGTTTGTACAACATCACTAAGAATGGTGTTTTTGTTGGTAAAGGTTATGTTGTGATGGAATGTTTAAGTTGAATGTTGATTTGAATAAATTAAGTAGTTCTGCTTATAAGCTATGTGATTTTTAATATTTGGCATGCTAGACTTTGTCATGTTAATAAGCAACTTATTCATAACATAAGTAACTTAGCATTATTCCTAAAATAACTATAAGTGATTTAGAAAAATGTGAATATTCTAGCCAAGCCAAAATAACTAAGACCCCACATAAATCTGAATTTAGAAGTCAGAACCTTTAGATTTAATACATTCTGATATCTATGAACTTGATGGTACATTAACTATGGATAGTAAATGCTATTTTGTTACTTTTATTAATGATTATCCTGATTTCACTTATGTTTATCTTATGAAAAATAAAAGTGATGCACTGGACATGTTTAAGCTATTTATCACTGAAATCGTAAACTAGTTTAATAAGAAAATCAAGAGACTTCACAATGATGGAGGAACATAATATGTGTCTAGCTTATTCATTGAATTCTATAACTTCATGTATAATTTAAGAGCGAACCGCACAATATTCACCTAAAATAAACGGTAAAGCTGGAAGGAAAAATAAGACTCTTACCGAATTAGTTGTAGCTATTTTATTAATTAGGGTGCAACTTCATATTAGTGGCGGAAATTTTGTTAAATGTTTGTTATATGTTCAACAGAATTCCTAAATCTAAGAGAAAATTTTCACTTTTGAAATTTTTAAACATCATAAACCTAACTTATCTTATTTGAGAACTTGGGATTGCTTAGCATACATCATATTCCAAACCTTAAAATAATTAAATTAGCAAGTCGAGCATATGAATGTGTTTTTATTGGTTCTGCTATTAACCGCAAAGAATGTAGATTTTTTTATTTGAATACTCGAGTTATTATTGAGTTAAATGATGCTAATTTCTTTCAACATAAATTTCCATTTAAACTAAGGAATAATGGTGGCGCATCTACTACTAATATTCCAATAATAAAAAATAATGAACATGGTGAGGAAACTGAATCTGAACTTGGAAGAAGTAAAAGAGCTAGAATTGTTGATTCATGAGTTTTGATTCATGACACAAGCTTCAGAGATCATACGACGAGAATACTATATGAAAGCGACAAAAAGAGAATAAGTGCATACCATGCACTACAAAGGAGATAACTTTACAATCCAGAGATTAGTATGGATATTTTATTTTATTGAGTCTTAGAATAATGTTAAAATCATTCCTCAAATAGTCACACACACACACAAAACATTTTATAGCAAAAACTGTGTTCACTGTGCATATAACACCAGGTCGGCCGACCGACCAGGATCCTCGGTCGACCGACCCTGTATCATATGCACAGTGACTTTCTGTTTTGTATACGTTTTAAACTCAGCTGACCGGCCAGGTTTTCCGGTCGACCGACCAGAGAAAAACGGCTAGTTTTCTAAAGAGACACGATCATTTCATGAAGAGGAATGTCCTCTATTTCAAGAGGTATGGACACAACTGTTAACTAAAACTCTTCATGAAAGATTACAACTCTTCTACAACTATATAAACATATTCAATTCACTTCTACAATCACCGATTCTTGTTTATATTTCTGAAATCTAATCTCTATTCATTTCTGCAAATAAAAGCATTCATTCTTATTTAATATCACTAGAATCCTTGAATTTATTCATATACTTCGATTCTACGTGATTATCTTTCTTCTAAATCTTCACACACATATATACTCTTGAGGATTTGATTATAGGAAAGTTGTACTATCAAAAGACAATCAGTGTTATTCAGAACACATTCGTCAACAAAACTATTTGTATTAAGGTGAAGTCCTCTTCGGCTGTTGAGGCGGAAAAATTCCTGTTCGGCTGCTCAGGTGTCGTATACCTATTCCTCCGGGTTAAGTGAGGGGTTTAGTTTAAATCCAGAGGGTATTCTGGGACTGGACGTAGAACGGGAAGTTCTAACCAGTATAAAAATTCCTGGTGTGCTTACTTTAATTTGTACTTTACTGTTATTACCAGTTTCCACATTAACATACCATATTACACGATCCTTAGTACTACACGTACACTTTCATTTGGTATCAGAGCAAGGTCATCTTATAACCATCACAAAGTTATTTGATATTTACTTAGTTCTAATAATATGGCAACCACACAAATTAACGATTTTAACACTCACACTAATTCTAGTTTCACAGAAGGTCAATCGACTTCACGACCTCCACTTTTCAATGGTATAAATTACAATTATTGGTCAACTAGAATGAGAATCTATATGCAATCAAGTGGATTTGATATCTGGAATATTATACAAAGAGAGTACACAATTCCTACTGGAGAATACTCGACTTGGAGTAACACACAAAAACTAGATGCTACATCAAATGCTAAGGCTATGAATATTTTATTTTGTGCATTAGATAGAAATGAATTTAATAGAGTTAGCATGTGCACTTCCAGCTATGAAATTTGGAGAACTCTTAAAGTTTCACATGAAGGAACGAACAAAGTTAAACTGAGCAAAATTTCTATGCTGAAACATCAATTTGAAAATTTTAAAATGAGGCCAAATGAATCTATAAATGACATGTACTCTAGATTTCAGGATATTTATCATGCTTTATTATCACTAGAACAAAAGTTTACTGATTTTGATGTTGTTACAAAAATCTTAAATTCTTTAACGGACGAATGGGAACGAAAAGTCCTAGCTATTGAAGAAGCAACTGATTTGTCAACATTAAAACCAGAAGAATTGATAGGTAATTTAATGTCCTACGAAGTAAATTTGCAGGCAAAACGAAATGGAGCACAAGAAAAGAAAAATGTGGCATTCCAAGCAGAAAAAGATGATTCCGACTCAGATAATGAAGGTATGGCAATGATAGCTAAAAATTTCAAAAAGTTTTTGAAATTCAACAAAAACAAATTCAAGGGAAACAACAATAATTCCAATATCAGCAAACCATCATCTTCAACAATGGAATGTTATGAATGTCATAAGAAAGGACACATGAAGAAAGATTGTCCAGACCGTAAAAAGAATAATTTCAAGAAGGACAAAACCAAACGAAAAGCTTTTTCAGTCACTTGGGACGACACTGACTCATCATCCTCATCAGAGAGTGAAAGTGATAATGAACAAGCAAATGTATGCTTCATGGCTTCGTCAGACGATGTAAGTAATTTTACTTTTGAAGATTTAATTGAAATAAATTCTGAATTAGTAAATTTAACAAAACAACTTAAAAAGAAAAATAAGGAGTTGCAAAGAAAGTTAGATAGAACAGTTTTAGAAGTAGATATGTTAAAAGATGAGAAGGTAATATTAGAAGAAGAACTTGAAATCTCTCAACAATCGAATTCTAACTTATCTTCTCAAATTACGTCAATATCTGAGGAACTAGAAATTCAGAAAAATAAAAATGATGTGTTACTTTTTGAAAATAATAGTTTAATATCTAAGATTAAGGATTTAGAGTTAGAAAAATCTAGTCTTAAAATAAAATTTGATGATATTTCTAAAAATGTTTCTAATTTCAATAAAGGAAGAGAAAATCTTTCTAGTATACTAGAAAACTCTCAAACTTCTAACAATAAATCTGGACTAGGATTTAAGAAACAAAATAATTTTGCTAAAAGTAAAATTAATAATAAAATTAAGAAAGATATTAGGAAAACAGTTTATTCAAATACTAAAACTATTAAGATATGGATTCCAAAAACAAATAATATATTGATAAGGAATAAACATATCAAAAGTTTTATGGAAACTGTTCATAATAACAAAAATTATGTCTATAAAGGGAATTCTGAACCCGTATGGGTTTGGCTTCCTAAGATCTAACTCTTAGGACCCTAAAAAAATTGGGTACCAACTTTTTATAAACTTTTTGCAGGTACCACATAAGAAGAGAGGAAAATGGATTTTGGATAGCGGTTGCTCAAAACACATGACTGGAAACAAAGAAATGTTGTCAAACATTATATACTCAAATGGAGGAGCAGACACCTTTGGAGATAACTCAAAAGGATATATCATCGGCAAAGGCAATGTCAATAGCAACGGTACATCTAATTTACCTCTCATTACTGATGTTTTATTAGTTAAAAATTTAAAACATAATTTATTAAGTATTAGTCAACTATGTGATAAAGGTTTTAATATAACTTTTTCAGAAAATAAATGTAACATTTTTGATAAAAATCACAACATTATTTTCGAAGGAAATAGAGATAAAAATATTTATATCCTAAATATGAATGTTAATAATGATTCAAATTTATGTCTAGTAGCTAAAGAAAACGATTCTTGTCTTTGGCACAAAAGATTTGTCACATCAATTTTAATACCATCAACAAACTTGCTAAAAATAAATTAGTTAAAGGGTTACCCAATATAAAATTCGAAACTAACATATTTTGTGATGCATGTAAATTAGGAAAATTAACAAAATCTTCTTTTAAATCAAAGAAAGTAATATCTACAGAACAACCACTTGAACTTTTACACATGGATCTTTTTGGTCCAACTCAAGTGCAATCTATTAACCATAATAGATATGTTTTTGTTATTGTAGATGATTTCTCTAGATATACTTGGATTTTCTTTTTGAAAAATAAAAGTGATACTTTTGATAATTTTAAAGTTTTTGTTAAAAGAATTCAAAATATTAAAACATTGAAAATTAAAAATATAAGAAGTGATCATGGAGGCGAATTTGAAAATGAAGTTTTTGAACAATTTTGTAACAAGAAAGGTATTAACCATAATTTCTCTTTTCCTAGAACACCACAACAAAATGGAGTTGTAGAAAGGAAAAATAAAACGTTACAAGAATGTGCAAGAACTTTACTAAATGGAACAACTTTATCGAAACATTTTTGGGCAGAAGCTGTAGCTACGGCTTGTTACGTACTAAATCGCGTTTCTATTCGACCATTAACTAAAAATACACCATATGAACTTCTAAATGGAAGAAAACCAAATATTTCATATCTAAAAGTTTTTGGTTCCAAATGTTTTATTTTAAATACTAAAGATCAACTAGGCAAATTCGATCCAAAATCCGATGAAGGTATATTTGTTGGATATTCAGAACGAAGCAAGGCTTATCGAATTTATAATAAACGAACTCAAATTATTGAAGAAAGTTTACATGTTTCTTTCAACGAAAATTTTAAAAATATAAATCCAAGTGTTACCATTGATTCTGATGATGAATCTACTCAGAATGAGAATAATAGTACAAATGAAAATATTGATATTCATGAAACCAATACAAACGTGACTTCTAATATAATAAAATCTCCACCTAGAATTTTAAGAGATCATCCTGTGCAAAATATAATTGGAGAAGTTAATACGAATGTTAAAACCAGACATCAGTTAAATCAAGTTGGTCATGTTGCTTTTCTTTCTAACATAGAACCTAAGAATATAAAAGAAGCTTCAACTAATGACTACTGGATACTTGCCATGCAAGAAGAATTAAATCAATTCGAACGAAACGAAGTTTGGGAACTCGTTCCTAGACCCAGTGATCAATCAGTCATCGGTACTAAATGGGTTTTCAAAAATAAAGCAGATGAACTAGGAAATATAACAAGGAATAAAGCTAGATTAGTTGCACAAGGATATAATCAAGAAGAAGGTATTGATTACGAAGAGACGTTTGCTCCAGTCGCCCGACTTGAAGTAATACGAATATTATTAGCTTATGCGTGTTTTCATAATTTTAAACTATATCAAATGGATGTTAAAAGTGCATTTTTAAATGGATTCATAAAAGAAAATGTTTTTGTTGAACAACCACCTTTGTTCAATCATGAAAAATTTCCAGAGCATGTATATAAACTTAAAAAGGCGTTATATGGTCTAAAACAAGCACCACGTGCTTGGTATGATCGTCTTAAAGGTTATTTATTAGAATCTGGCTTTGAAATCGGTAAAGTAGATCAAACACTCTTTATTAAGAAAACTAATAAAGATATTTTAATAATTCAAATATATGTTGACGATATTATTTTCGGCTCGACAAATGAAAAATTATGTCAAGAATTTTCAACTATAATGACAAATGAATTTGAAATGTCTCATAAGGGAGAATTATCATATTTTCTTGGACTACAAATTAAACAAATTGAAAATGGAATTTTTATTAATCAAGAAAAATATTGTTATAATTTAATCAAACGTTTTGGTCTGGAAAACACTGCTGCCAAACCAACTCCTATGAGTACAACGATTCATCTCGATAGAGATGAAGATGGCAAAAGTGTTGATCAAAAGTTATATCGTAGTATGATAGGTTCCTTACTCTATTTAACAGCGAGTCGACCCGATATTATGATGAGTGTCTGTTTGTGTGCTCGATTTCAAGCAAATCCCAAAGAATCACATATGAGAGCAGTTAAACGCATTATTCGTTATCTAACTAAAACCAAAGATTTCAGACTATTTTATCCGAAAGAATGTCCTTTTGAATTAGTTTCCTATAGTGATGCTGATTTTGGAGGAAGTCGGACGGATCGAAAAAGTACGAGCGGAACGTGTCACTTCATTGGACGTTCCTTAGTTTCTTGGTTTAGTAAGAAACAAAACTGTGTTTCTTTATCAACATGTGAAGCAGAATATATATCTGCTGCTTTGGCATGTGCACAAGTCGTATATATGCAACAGACATTACAAGATTTTAATTGCCATCTTGAAAAATCAATAATTTATTGTGATAATACCAGTGCAATAAATCTTTCTAAAAATCCGGTCAATCACTCACGAACAAAACACATTGATATTCGTCATCATTTTCTTCGTGATTGTTTGGAAAAAGGATTAATAAATCTAGAATTTATCAACACTGAAAATCAAATAGCTGACATTTTTATTAAACCACTAAATGAAAATACTTTTATAAAACTAAGACGAGATTTAGGTATAATGTCGTTTAAAGACTTATAAATAAAAATATGAAAAAATATGGAAAAACAAAAATTATTTTATTTCTGACCAAAGCGGCACTCGAACTCATGACTTCTGACTTATATGTTAGATGTTGTAGTATAGCCACTTGGGCTATGGGTGTTTCTTGTTCCAGCTCTTTTTATAATCTATACCATTAAAACTTAATTTCAGAATAAACTATTTTTGACTCTAACGCATTGTATATCATTCATCTACAAACAGTTTTTGTTTAAAAAGTTCTGTGATTAAAACTAAAATTTGTTTTTAAATCACTATTTTTTTAGAAAATAAATGTTTATATATACATACATATGTTTATTGAATAGAACATAAAATACAAAAAAACTTCTTACAAAACAAAACTTGAGACAAAAATGTCTTCTAACGATGACGTCTACAATTCTGAAAATTCTCATCTCTCATACACATCCCCGGACGATGACTATTCTGATCGCATCCCCGAAAATGGTCCCCATCCTACTTTTCCAATGCCTAATCGTGTTTTAGAATTCTCCTCTCCGGATAATGACCCCCGACACAGGTGGAAACCATGGGAAGACTCCCATACAGGCTATACACCTGATAAAAAGAAAGGGAAAAAGGAAATGGTAGTATCTCCATCAACCAAACAAAAGATTGATGAAATTCATCACTACCAACAACAACAAATGAATATGCAACGGGAACTTTATTACGAACAAAAAGTCACGGCAAGACGTTTAAGTTTCCTTGAAAAGATTGCCATGAAATTTTGTTCATCTAAGAAGGATGATGTTGCTGAACCTTCTTACAGAACTCCATCTCCTTCTGACCATGTTCAAACTCCAATAGCTCCAATATGGTCACCGGTAGAAAATGTTCCATCTCCAAATTCATGGGAATGTCGATGCTGATGCACCATGGCTATAATTTAATATATATATGTTATTTTTTTAATAAGATGTATAGATATATATGATGCAATAATATAATTATATTTCTATAATTCTTGTTTGAAAAACAGCATAAACTTGTCTGTTCACATGCCTCGGTCGACCGAAAAATCTGAATCGGTCAACCGAAGCTGTCCCGAGAAGTTTTTAAAAAACAGATTTCTTACAAGTCGGTCGACCGAACAACCTGACTCGGTCAGCCGAACTTGTTTCCCGAATGATGTTAGAACATTCTTTAAAAAGTTGGTCAACCGAATACCATGCACAAGTCGACCGAAGCTCTTCCCGAAAGTTTCAGCACTGTTCTGAACCTCAACTCGGTCGACCGACTCAGGAATTTCAGCCGACCGAATGAGCTTTTCTGCTGAAATTGCTTACATATTTTAACCCAACCATTCACCTCTTCACTTTACTCTCCCAAAACAGATTATAACCCTAGCCCCCATTACAACCTTCCTAAACTTCTTCAAATTCTTCAAACAAAAATGGCCCCCAAGAAGAAATCTAAGACTACTGCTGGCCAATCTTCCTCAACTCCTGTAGACTCTCAAATTGCTTCTTGGCTAGTAAGTGAAAAAGCTTTAGAAAGATGGATAAGGCTTCAAGATGCCAAAATCTTTGAGGAGTCTTTTGTAAGTTATCCTGATTTTATCTCCTACGGTGTTGAAAATGCCGCTCTTGAAAGTGGTCTTGATGCTTTTCTTGACCATAGGAAAAACAACTTGAAAATTAATCATATAATGGTCAAGTTATTCCTAGCAAATCTCAACCTTGTAAATCCACCAAGAAACACCGAAAATTGCGTTTGGACATCGGTTTGTGGCACTTTGATTTTTCTCTCCATTGATCGAATGAATCATATTTTAAATGCTCGACCGGGTGGAATATCATTACATGATGTAGACTGTAATACATCAACCCGTGACCGCCTAAGTCATCTATTCTTTGAAGATGATGCTACCGATTTAAGGCAAACTTCATCTCTCCGACCTAAAGCACGACTTTTTCATCGATTCATGATGAAGTCTATTGTTCCAAGTGGAGGGTCATACCACTTAGTATATCCCGAAAACTTCAAGGCGTTATATGCTATGTGTGGAAATATTCGGGTAAATTGGACACAACTTCTTATGGATGAATTCCTTACGTTCAACCAAGGAAAAATGCTCCATATTTATTATGGAGAATACATAATGCGGTTGATTAACAACTTTGTCACTCATGCTCCGGAATCCGAAACATCCAAAGTTCGTACCTTTGACTCACGAACAATAAAATTAATGAAGTTACCCGATGCACCGTCCCAAATTTCAACCTTTCAGCATTGGCGTACCATTCCACGAGAACAACTACGTCGCAGCTATTCTACACCTCAACCATCCACTCATTCTACAGAACGTATAACTCGTCAAACCTCTATCCAAAGACCACCTCCCGGTACTAGCACAGCGGCTGCCATTGATATTTTGGCCCAAAATCAACTAGCTTTGGATTCTCGCCTTCGAAAAATTGATGGGCGTTTCAAGAAGATCAAAGGCTTCTTCGTAAATTTATGGGATGCCTTATCATGTACTTCTGAAGCCGGTGCTTCATTTGTTGCTCCTGGAAAAAGACCAGCACCAAATTTCTCTTGGTCTACATCCGATAACACAAGTTCCAGCACATCGGCAACTCCCGCACCTACTACTCAAAGACGGGGTAAGGAACCGGCTCCTCTCGATGAAAATCTTCATCCAGAACAGTGGGATACCAACGATGATGAGGAGTAATTGTAGTATTTTTACGATTTATTTACTTTCAAGAATTTCTTGTACTTTATTTGTTTCTTAATTATGGTTATGTTATGTTCTAAGCAAACATCTTTAAATTATTTCTAATTAAGCTCAAGAATGTACCATTTAAATTTAAATGTTTTGCATTACTTTAATCTGTTATAAGTATTCCTTTTTGTCGATGACAAAGGGGGAGAAATGTATGCAAACTAATGAATTTTTGCAGAAAAGTCGCCATATATTCAGGGGGAGAACTATAATATATATGTCAATATTACTTCGTCACATAAGTATTGTCATCAATCAAAAAGGGGGAGAATGTTGATTCATGAGTTTTGATTCATGACACAAGCTTCAGAGATCATACGACGAGAATACTATATGAAAGCGACAAAAAGAGAATAAGTGCATACCATGCACTACAAAGGAGATAACTTTACAATCCAGAGATTAGTATTGATATTTTATTTTATTGAGTCTTAGAATAATGTTAAAATCATTCCTCAAATAGTCACACACGCACACAAAACATTTTATAGCAAAAACTATGTTCACTGTGCATATAACACCAGGTCGGCCGACCGACCAGGATCCTCGGTCGACAGACCCTGTATCATATGCACAGTGACTTTCTGTTTTGTATACGTTTTAAACTCAGCTGACCGGCCAGGTTTTCCGGTCGACCGACCAGAGAAAAACGGCTAGTTTTCTGAAGAGACACGATCATTTCATGAAGAGGAATGTCCTCTATTTCAAGAGGTATGGAAACAACTGTTAACTAAAACTCTTCATGAAAGATTACAACTCTTCTACAACTATATAAACATATTCAATTCACTTCTACAATCACCGATTCTTGTTTATATTTCTGAAATCTAATCTCTATTCATTTCTGCAAATAAAAGCATTCATTCTTATTTAATATCACTAGAATCCTTGAATTTATTCATATACTTCGATTCTACGTGATTATCTTTCTTCTAAATCTTCACACACATATATACTCTTGAGGATTTGATTATAGGAAAGTTGTACTATCAAAAGACAATCAGTGTTATTCAGAACACATTCGTCAACAAAACTATTTGTATTAAGGTGAAGTCCTCTTCGGCTGTTGAGGCGGAAAAATTCCTGTTCGGCTGCTCAGGTGTCATATACCTATTCCTCCGGGTTAAGTGAGGGGTTTAGTTTAAATCCAGAGGGTATTCTGGGACTGGACGTAGAACGGGAAGTTCGAAACAGTATAAAAATTCCTGGTGTGCTTACTTTAATTTGTACTTTACTGTTATTACCAGTTTCCGCATTAACATACCATATTACACGATCCTTAGTACTACACGTACACTTTCAAGAATAACTAAAGATTTTGGTCTGGAATATTATGCTTGTGCGCTAGAAGAAGATCTTGATAATCTTAAAGAAGATTTATCTTCTTTAGATTCAGACCTCTGGCAAAAAGCTATCAGTGATGAAATGGAATCTCTTGAATCTAATAAAACATGACATTTAGTTGATTTAACTCTAGGTTGTAAAACTATAAGCTGTAAGTGGGTACTTAAAAAGAAGTTGAAACATGATGGTACAATTGAAATATAATGTTCGCCTTGTAGCTAAGGGATTTTGATAAAGAGGAAATATTGACTTTTTGATACCTTGTCATTTGTTACTAGAATAACATCTCTTCGAGTGTTAATTCCTCTTGCTTCAATTTATGATTTACTAATTCACCAAATGGATGTAAAAGCTGGTTTTTTATACGGTGAGTTTGAAAAAGAGATTTACATGGACTAACCTGAAGGCTTTGTTATCCCCAGTCAGGAGCATAAGGTTTGAAAATTAGATAAATCTCTATATGGTCTTCAATAGGCACCTAAGCAATGCCATGAAAAGTTTGATATCTAGTTATTTCACATGTTTTAAAGTAAATGAAAGTTATAAATATATTTATTTTAAATCTGAGAATAATATTTGTGTAACAACCCGAAATTTAACCCGAAATAATTAATTCGTGAATTAACTAAATAATAAAATAACTTTGTGAAATTACCAGAAATGAGCCACGGGAGTTACACCATTGGGTCCGTGGTAATTTTCTGGTCAATTTCCATATATAGAATGTCAGAATCCGAGTTAATATGAGCAAGAAATGGAATAAACAAGATATCAAAAAAATGTATATACGTTGGGAGGTCAACCGGGAGGTCGACCATCCCAAGACAGCGGTCGACCTCAAGGTTGACCCGCCTAACGTTTGAGGAACGAAGAAAAATACTTCGTTCCAGTTTGTTCCAGAAGCCTCATATGCGTTGTTTTGAATTTTTTCACTCAATCCGGTCCTTCCATTCTTGCATCCGATGGCTCCTATTCCGCCTATGATGTGGTTGCATCCTATTCAATCCCCAAATCCAACGGTCCGAGATCCACTTCTACCTCTATAAATAAGACCCTAGGCCTAACACTTTTTCTCATTCTAGATTTTCTCCGCTTGGGTTAACCTTTTCAGGAACAACCCTAAAAGGAATAATTTTCCAACGAGAGAATCTTTTTAATAAAAATATTTTAATACCCTCAAGTGGATCTGGGAAGACCAAAAGAGAAGAGCTTAGGACCACAGGTGAGTGAGTGTAATTATTTTAAATTTCTTTAAGTAATTTAAAATAATAGGGTTTCCAATAGTTGTAGTTTTACTACGATTTTTGTAGTAACCTTTTTAGTAATTTATTTACAGTTTTTAGAATTATTTTCAGTCTATTTCTTTTAGCTATTATTTTAAGTTAATTTTAGTTAATTTCTATTTATTATAGATTTTCCATTTATTTATAGTATTTTAGTTTATTTATGCGTTATTTACATCTTCTTCTTACGCCTTGGATTTCCTTCTATTTTCAGTTTTCTTTTATTCCTCCTTCTTCTTCTTCGCGTATGGATTAGAATAGAATTAACGCGAAATTGGATTAAATTATAAGAAATCTAAAATAATGGAATAAAAGATGTAAATTATAAAACTGTAATATAAATGGAATTGGACTGAAATTATGCATAATTATGATATTAATTGGACTGAAATTATGCCTAATTATGATATTAATTGGACTGAATTAAGAAGATTGGCCTAGTTATAACTTAGAATTATAAATAAAAAGAATAAAAGAAGAAAGAAGCTTATTTTCACACTTAGACCTTGGGTTAAGTAATAAGCATGATTATAACATAAGTTATAAACTGATAAACTATGGTAAACTATGGCGCTTATTTTAAGACAGGATAAATTAATAAGAAATAATAGCAATTGATAAAAATAAAGGCTTATTTAAATAATTTATCTAAGTTAATAAGCAAAGATAAGAGTAGGACCTGTACCAAATAGCATTCCCCTAATATTTCTATGGTTACAGCGTTTCACATAATCCTAAAGTGAGACGAGGTGCTTCACTTATGCTTATAGTGGTAGTAAACGATCAATCTATGGTAGTTCAAATCAAGGGGGTTTGAACAAGGGGCACAACTAGATTATTGTTTGATAGGGACCAGTACCAACAACATTTCTCCTATTTTTCTATGGACACGGTGTTTCACATAACCCTGAAGTGAGACGAGGTGCTTCACATAATCCTAAAGTGAGGCGAGGGGCATGCTTATGCTGGGTAGGGTGAATAAAAGGTCAAAAGAGGGAGCAACAGGTAGCATGGGCATGGTGGCAGTTACACGTGCGACTTCCAATTAGGTGCTTAGTAATCGCTATAAGTTCCAAGCGCTTAGTAAGTGTGACTTTCGTAGACACCAAAGTTTACTATGTAGGGAAACATTCAGTCCACAGTAGATTCTATGGAGTAGCAGGCCGATCAAAGGGTAGAATTAGGACTTCACCTAATTAAAATATGATTAGGAATTCAGCCTAATCAAAGTAGCTATCAAGGACAAGTGCAAACAATCAAAGTTGACCTATCTTATTTATTGAGCAATAGTTTAATCGTATTTATTTTCTATTTTTCTCTTTCCTATTTCCTTTATTTTCTTTTATATACTAGAACTATCGAAGGGTATATTACTTTTACTTTGCTTAAAGATTCTAGTAGTTACTATCATTCACCAAACTTTTAGTCTGACCCACTCCTCTATTTTCCCCTTTCCCCCCATAGGTAATGCGAAGGATAGGACAGTAGATTGCGGTTACTCGGAGGATTCTTGGAGAAGATTTCTACCATGTATTTCTTTTATTCTAGCTATAGCTCTTTCTGTGTATTGGCTTATTATGAGGGATATTTATACTCTGATTTTTGTTGAGACTACGAGTTCTTATTTCATGAGACATATTGGGTTTTGAGACATGTATGTTGTATTTGGTATTTGACTTATTTGGTTTATGAAGCAATTATGAAGTTTCTGTTTTGAATAAGTTATTATTTTAGTTTCCACTGATTTTACCTATTTTTGTCTTGTGAATCGTTGTCTCGGTTAGTTTCAGTTATACCTACAACGCACCACGCCTTTTAATGTGTCCTTTTGGGTATATTAAGGGGTGTGGGGTGTTTCACTTGGTATCAGAGCCAGATTGCAGGATTCCTAAAAATTTATTTTAAAAGTACAAGTATTTTCCAAAATAACTTCTTTTAAAAAGTATTTTTCAGAAAAGAACTCTTAGAAATAGTTTTTAAGTAAAAAAGAGTTTTTATAAAATCCCCTCCAAGTCCAGTGCAATCTTCTTTCGATTCTTTTGAGCCTAAATTTTCTTTTCTTTGCATAGAATGACTGACTGGTTTCGTAGAGCTACGGTACCAGAGGTGCAAGGGCAAGTGCCCAATAAAATAGTAGTATGCAGAAATCCCTTTAATCCACCGACATCAGCCCCTTTTTCTAAGCTATGCAAGGACTTCGCTAGTATTGGAGGCAGAACGTTTTCTAGTACGGAGGATTCCGAGGAGACGCGGGTTAGTTTTGAGAATATGGAGCAAAGGTTTAGGCAGTTAGGTTTGGAGGACTGACAAAGTGTTCAGTCTACATCATGGTAGCAGAAGAGGGAGCTTGAGAAGGTTCCTTCAATCTCTAAGAAGCAGTGGAAGGATAAGGACAAGAGGAAAGAGGGAGGACCTCAGAAGCGAATCAAGAAAAGTGGGAAATGTAAGCGTTGTAGAATGACGGGTCATTACGCAAAAGACTGTAAGAAGGTAGAAATGAAGGAGAAGTGTTTCAATTGTGGACAGCTTGGTCACTTTAGTAGGATTTGTCCTCAGAAAACGGGGCAGGTAGCGAGTGCACCTGCAGCACCGATTCAAACTTTGGGTACAACACCTTCCAGTGGCAGACCAAATCAAGGTAGGAAAATTTGATTTCTATTTATGATTTTCCCATTTGGACTCTTTTCGATTCTGGAGCATCACACTCTTTTATCTCTATTTTGCTTGTGGATTGTTTGCACTTAGACATTTCTTTAGTAGTAGACCCCATCTTTGTTTCAAACCCCAAAGGAGGATTGACACTCTTGTCTATGGTTTGTAGGGGTTTGAAATTTTTTTATCCTAGGCATAGAATTTGACTGTGACGCCTATGTTTTGGGATTTTCGGGGTATGGGATGATTTTGGGAATGGATTGGCTATCCACATATGGAGCTATATTAGATTGCAAGATGAGAGTCGTTAGACTAGAGACATGCATTAGTAGGACTCTCGAGATTTCTTACGACCCACAAGGGTCAGGTATGTTGAGCTTCCTTTATTCCCTCGATTCATCATCATCAGAGTTAGATCCAGATCATGTCGTCAGAGATTTTCCGTGAGCTAGTAGCATTACTCGTAGGGCATATGGCGCCCAGAGAAAGAAAGGTATTGAGCAAGCAGATCCATGAGCTTTTGAGAAAGGTTTCATAAGAAGGAACAAGTCGAAATACGGAGCGCCAGTCGTCTTCGGTACCAAAGCAGATGGTTCTCTTCGACTTTGCATTGACTATAGAGAATTGAATAAGCTCACAAAGAAGAACCATTATCCACTCTCTAGGATAGATGATCTTTTCGACCAGTTAGTTGGCTTTTTAGTATTTTCCCAGCTTGATATAGCCACTGGATTCCATCAGCTTAGGGTCGCTGATGACAACATAGATAAGACTGCATTTAGGACACCCGATGGATTCTTTAAATGGTTGGTTATGTCTTTTGGGCTAACCAATGTCGCAGCCTATTCTATATATTTAATGAAACATTTTTTAAGCGATGTCCTACAATAAAGTTCGGGGTGGTATTCGTGGTCGACATTTTGGTGTTTTCCAAGAAGTATAGGAGATCATGTTATTCGTCTAAAGGAGGTTCTTCGTACGCTTCGTGTTCGTCAGTTGAAAGCAAAGTTCTTGAAGTATCAATTTTGGCATAAGGAAGCGTGTTTCTTGGGGCATAGTGAATGTCTACACATAGAATAAGTTTGATAAATAGTTTTGTACATTTAGGTTCAGACTGTGGAAATCCAAAGAGAGGTAGGCAAGGATTGGAGATATACAATAGAAAAGGAGAAAAACCATGTGTAGATAATTAAAGAAATTATAACTGTTTCATATAAGTGGATTTAATGGTAGTACCTTAGAATAAATCTAACAGAAGACTTTAGTAAGGAAATGGGATTTCCAAGATTTAAGAAAAGTACTCCTAAGTCAGCAAGGACATAACCTACTTTATGCCAAGCCCAATAAAATGAAAATTTTGAAATTTAAAAAGTGGAAAAAATGTAATTGTTAGAATTGAAAATTTTCTTTTAGAAAATAAATATGGGGTTTTGAAGAATGGTATGAAATTTAAGTTGGTTTTTATATAATGAAAAATTGGAATTCTTTTTGAAGAATTATGGAGTGTATATATATAACTCACTAGCTTCCTTGTAAGTAAACACAGATTTTAAACGTAAAAACCTAGAGTGTATCAAGTTTCGAAAACCTAGATTACAACTTTTATTGTTGTAACAAATGTTTTCGTGAAAAATAAGTGGAGCATAGGCTATAACACTATTGTTACAGTAAGTGACTCCCAAGAGAAATATTTTTACATAGGTATATGAGATTTTTTGGTATTTATTTAATTGAATCCATACACTAGTATTTTTTTTGGGTTGTAGTAACGGTGTTTTACGCAACATCTGTTTTAACCCAAATAAAAAAATGTATTTTAAAAGATAATTTATAAGTATAGAAACAAAATGGTTTCTAAAGAACACTTAATATTTTTAATAAGTATAAGGAAATGCTTTTGCAGTTATGGGTATATTAAACATCTTTGAAAATGAGTTTTTCTGAAATGAAAATTAGATATTAGAAAATTAATATATAAGTTAAACATATTTTAATCTATTGGAATGAAAAGAATAATGGTATAATTTTCTATGAAACCAATAAAAATGTTTTGTGCAAGTTAAACGGAATAGGCGAAAGAGATATACGAGGTATGAAAAGCACCGTATTTTGTATAGCCTATTTCGAAAAATATAAAATAAGTTCCTTGTAATTTCACATAAACATGAAATTCTCTTTTAAAAGGTTCATAAAAGATTTTAGCGTTAATAATTTCTCACTTGAGAAAGTAGTTCCAATACATTGAGGTATGAGACCGTGAGGCATAATAAGAAGATGTTTTGAAACACATAAAAACAGCTTAAAGTTATTTTAAAGGAAAATGGTTTGCTGAAAAAGTAAGTAAGTTTTTGGAAATGAAAAACTTAATAAAAGTAGAATTTGAAAATTCAAATTTTTATAGAAAACTGAAAAGGTCTTTAAAAGCAAACAAGGAATAAGTTTTGGACTTAGAATTTGAAAGTTTTACCTTTTAGGTTGGGAAATAACGTTAAGTAAAAAAGTATTTTTGAATTTAATGGAAACTCAAAAATAACACTTTTTAAAGACAAAGATTTTGGGATTTGATGTTTTGAAAATTTAGAAGTCTTAGTTTTTGGAACGATAAATACCCAACCAAACTCTTATAAATATGGAGTATAGAGAAATCATTGCGTAGGTGTAACGGAAAAAGTGCAAGACCATATAGGGGGTAGCAGTGATTATGTAACGACCTGGATTTTTCGTCGTTTGATTTTGAATATTTAAATGGTTTAAATGTTGAATTTGAAATCTATAATTGAGTAAATAAGTTTTTAAAACTAAAAATTTCAAGCAATTTCAGAATTTTTGAAATCGTCGATTTAATCGACGCGTTAAAATTATGGATCCGGGGCACAGTCTCGGAATTTGAACAAACCAGTTCATTTGGGTCCGAAATATTGTATTTTTATCGGATTTCCAATTTCGTAGTGTTTGGAGTTATTGTTTGATCGTACGAGATAGAAACACACTGAAAATAATATCGAAATTCAATATAATGATTGGGTCCAAAAAGCTATCTTCTCCATACGATCGAATTTGGACTCGAAACCTTTTTCATTGTGTTCGACATAGGGGTATAACATTATAAACGCCTAGCGGCACGCCTCGTTAGGGGTTTGAATAAAGATATCAAGATATTTGGGATTTTAATTATATATATTTTTATCATTATTCACATTAGCCATTCCATCCATTAGCCACCCTAATATACAGACCTAGTATTGTACGTATAGCTGTCTTCTTTTGTTTTATATTCATATATTTCCCCTTATCTTTTCAAAATCGAAGACAAGTTAGAGAATAATAAAAAAATAATGAAACGTTAAAAATAAAATTATGGGGAAGTGAAAATCAATGGCGACCGAAATTATCTTCTCACGATGCTCCTTCCCTTCCCTCCCTCCATCGCATTTCCACTACTTCCCGGTCCTCATTTTTCCCTTGCACTTCAACCGTGTTCGGCCATAGAGCATCTCGCCATTCCAGTATTCGCGCTCCATCCCTGAATTTCCTTCGGCATTCCAAGAGGTTAAATCGATGCCCAGTATTTTTCCTCTATGCCAGCTATCCAGGTTTTGAATCGTGGTTCCAACCTTTTGCCTCCGAGATTCCCTTTCAACTATGAAAAAAACCGGGATATTCAAAATTCATTTAAAGTCGCGTTCGTTTATGGGCTCGCGGTGGGGTTTTGATGGCAGCGACGTGGTATGGCGAGGGAAAGAGGGACACGGTGACGACAGGAGAGGGGTCCGATGTTGTGAAGTTCGGCCGGGTCCTGCTGCTCGCATTCGTTTGAGGCTTCACGCGTGAGGAAGAAGGTGCCTGGGAGGTAATTGCTGTATAATGTAATTAGAACATTTAAATTGAAATTGAAGGAATACTTATCTTATATGAAATCGAATGCTTATAAAATATATATCTCATTCGTACGAGGTTCGAAATGAACAAAAACTAGCTGCGTGGTTCTCATGGCCTTGAATCTACGCAAATGAAATTGGTTCAGAATTTATTGAAGATAGCTAGGATTTCAAATTAAATTGAACGCTGTTCAATTTAATTTAAATTTGAAATGGATTGCAAAATAAAAATCAAAGGTGAGAATTTCTCACTCATTTGGATTACCATATTTAAATTTAAATGTTTAAATCTAAATTATTAGATGCTTGATTGATTGATAAATCTATAATTATCTGTGGATGACTATATATGTATGTATAGTAGTATATATATTAGTATTTCGAGTGATATTCCCGCACATTATAGCGGATGAGACCCTATGCGCCCCGCATAATAGCGGATGGTCCTATATACTGCGATATCTCCTCGAAGTGGGATTGGTATTTTTATTGTTGTCTAACATCTGTGGATGCAGGGAAAAATAGGTTGGAGGGATCCAACTGGATTCATCAAATATATTAGTATTTTTCATATGTATATTAAATGCTTGATTATTGTGTGTTGTAAATTTTTAAATGATATAATGGCATGGAAATTAATTGTGGGTATATTAAATACCACAAATATTATTTTAAATTTTTTTGAAATTAAAAGGAGATTTTTAGTAAAAATATGTATATCGAAAATTGGATTTATTTAAAAGAGATTGGTTAGAATAAGAAAATGGCGAATTTTTTATCGTATTAAATGTGGAAAAATATTTTAAATAGAGATTTAAAATAAATTATATAAAGGAATTTTGGAAGACTAGATTTTTAAAATGATATTCGGAAAATATAGAAGAAGTTAAAATCGATATTAAAATAGATTGGCAAAAATAAATGGAATTTATAAGAAATTGAATTTATAAAAATGGAATTATTTTAGTGGAACTCGAAGGAGTTATAAAAATTTATAAACGAAGTTTATAAATAAAGGAAATTAATATCTGGTGATAAATTGGAAATATAAATTTATAGGAAGAATTTATATTGAATATGGAAATAGGGTGAGAAAAAATAGTAGATACTATTTTTAAGGTGAAATGGTTAAGGAGGCCGGAATGGAAGTAATGTGATGGAAAATCGAGAAGATTTATAAATTGAAATGTGATTATTTAGATTTAAAAATTTATTTTATCGATAAGTTAAATTTTTATCTAAAAAAAAGAAAATTCTTATTTATTAAACTATATAAATTTTCAAGGTTAGTTGGTATGGAAATATTTCAGAAGTGAATTTTTAAAATTCTTAATATCTATTTTAATAAAATCCTAAATGTTTAAAACTTCTTTGAAAAAGGGATGTTATAAGAAAGTGTTTTCAATATTTTTAATAATTATTTGAATTTGTCTTAAAAAATTATTATTATTTTCTTTAAATACTTATTTTTATTTATAAATGTATATATATAAAGTTTTGAAATATTTTAAATTTATTTATAAATCTTCTCGGAAGCCTGAAAATGGGTTATTTCAGTAAATATGATTTATAAGAAAATTCTTAAATAGAATTGGGAAGAAAAGTAAGAAAATTTCCGAAGTAGTTGATAATAGTGAACTTCGAAGAATGAAATGGAATTAATAAAGAGGTACAAAGGTAAATTGAAATTATAGACGAATATAATTGGTTGTGAAAATATTAAGGGAATTAATTAAGGAATTCCGGAATTTGTAGAGTTCGCATAAAACGAGTTGAGAAATTTACAAATAAAATTGTAAATGATTTAGAGAAAGGGAAATAGGGAATAAAAGGTGTATTTCCTAAGGTTTGGCATTTACCATAATGATCTTAGTATTAATTGGGGATGATAAAGTATATGGTAAAGTAGATGTACATCACTCACCGGACCATAGTCTAACTTTCTCTATATTTTCGATTTTTGTTTCATCACTAGGTTATTGGAATTGTATGTGTATCAAGTAATGATTGAAGATGCAAATGAAGATAGTGCTACTGGTGTATATAATTTTGTATATAAATAATCTTTTAATATAGATAGTGATTTGTATGTGTGTGTATATTTATGTGTGTGTGTCCGGATTGGTTTGGGTTTGGATTTATATATGACCTATGCTTACACTTCGAATGTAGGTTTGAGGTAAAGTTATATTTGATTATATTATATGTTGCTGCCTTCCACTGTGGGTTTAGAAAGAGATAGATATATTATATTTGTTGATTTTCTCTTGTTATCAATCAACAAAGGCACTTGTTTTTTGTTTTTGGGATTTACACACTATGAGTTGTGTTAAATCGGAGGATCGAATATGGCGGGTTGTTAGAATTGGAACTAGCGCAAAATTTTCCCTAAATTAAGTACTAGAAACATATTGAGAGAGCATATTTTTAATTTTATATTGTATATATAATATCTATATATAAGAGTTGAGTACATATGTACACACCATTTACCATTCTAGTTATATTTACTATCTATTGAGTAGTTTTGAATTAATCCATTTTATTTTCAATCGGTTGAAAATGAGTAACTCAACTGGAACGAAGGCTGACACCATCAATACAAGTGGGGTAGAGACTAGGGTCGGTACCACTACTAGAATTGAGACTATAGATATCTCTAGAGTGCACATACCTATTTGGTTCCAACGGTATCTACAAGCAACGAGTCAAACCGATGTTACCAACCCCACCGAGCCTATACCTATTGACTATGGGGTAGTCCGCATCCAACAAGCACTAACAATGGATTTCCCAAAGCTCATTAGGGATTTCTCGAGTTTGGGTGGAAAAACCTATTTAGTGACCAAGGCGTAGTTGAATTCTTACAAGAAATTCTTCAATATATTGGGTCTAAGCGATATCACAACGAGCCAGTTGGATGCATGGCATCTACAAGAGAGGTAGCTAATTGGTAAGAAGTAACTACCTTAAAAGTGGATGAGGAAACTATCACTTAGGCAGATTTACAAAGGAGGTTCAAAGTTAACTTCGTCTATGGAGTAAAGAAGGGATTGCTACTAGAAGAATTTATCCATCTAAAATAAGGAGAGTCGAATATAGGCAAGTACCTCAATCAGTTTAATGAGTTGGCTAAGTTCGGATTTGATCTAATCAACAACCCTAGGAAGAAGGCACTAAATTTTGCTAACGGTCTTAATACTCGATTGAAAGAGTTGGCACTTAGCTAGATACCCATATAGAGTAAATTCAAAGGATTGGTTGAAGCTGCATTACTGAATTCGAAGGATGGGAAACTAGATATTGTAGCTAAGGAAGAGGAACCAAAGAAAGGAGTGAATCAAAATTAGAATATGCACAAAGGTAAACTCTAAGGAGGATAAAGAAAGAAGTAGGTTATTATATGTAGGAGGTGTCATAGGAAAGGCCATGTAATGGAACATTGCAAAATAGACATTTCTAAGATCAAGTAGTACAGACTTCAATAGTTGGGACACTTAAAGAATAACTACCTGACTCAACAAAAGTAGGAATGGCGGGTAGTGAAGGCATATGCATTGGAGGCAATTCCAACTACTAGTTTTGTACCATCAGCCGACATGAAGGTGAAGAAGATTGTTATAGAACGTGTTTTATCTTTATCTGGATTTCCTATCAGTGCTCTATTTGATACTGGTCCATCGCATTCATTCATTAGATATTCATTAGCAGATAAGTTGAGCCTTAGATCCCAAAGTATCTTCGATTCCATCTCGATGTTGAATCTTGTCAAGGGATCGAACCATCTAATTTGGGATTGTCAAATTCTTAAGCTGGTTAAACTGAGTGTAGTTTTCCTTTGTGACACATATATACTTAGCTTCTTAGGGTATGGATTGATTTTGGGAATAGACCTAATGATGCATTATGGGGTAATTTTTAATTTTGATAGGGGTGTTGCGTGATTGAGAAATAATAAAAGGAAGGACCTTATTATTTGTTGTAGCCCAATGATTCTGTTTCCTGGAGATTTGACCAGGCAACTTAGTACTCGGCATCTCTGTAGTTCGGCTCAACTGGTTCGGTCGGCGTCTCGCTACGTTCGGCATCCAAGAAGCGCTCGGCATCTAGATGGCGTTCGGCGTCATGATACGCTCGGCAACCTGGAAGTGCTCAGCATTCAAAAGCGCTCGGCATTAAGGAACGTTCGGCATCGAGAGACGTTCGGCATGGTATAACGTTCGGCATGTACGAACGTTCGGCATGGCAGAATTGTCCGTCATAAAATGTCGTTCGGCACAAATACACTGGATCGGCCTCCAGTATCGTTCGGCCAAGATATGGTTCGGCCTTGACAGCGTTCGGCCAGAGTATCGTCCGGCTTAAGCTCTGCTCGGCATTCAATCGTTCAGCACAAATACACTGGATCGGCCTCCAGTATCGTTCGGCACAAATACTTCCCACGGCATTCAGGGTGTTCGGCCTCACTTCTGTTCGACATGAGAGGATCGTTCGGGATTCACACCTAGTTCGGCGTTCAGCGTTCGGCATCTATGGATCGGCATATGGAGACCACTCCATTTGGGCCGGGGTATTCAGCTACCAGGCCCACCAGGGAAGTCCAACCCATCTTTGTCTATAAATAGAGAGGGAGGGGCACAGTGAAAAGGACCTTATTTCGAGAACACTGGGGAGACTCTGCCACTTTCAAGACTCATCCTCTTTACTTAGCAATTGTATTCGAGTAGTTGGCAAATGGATTGTATCTGTAATCAATTATCCAGTAAAGAAATAAAGATTAACCTCAAAGTGGACGTAGGCAGTTACGCCGAACCACTATAAATCTGGTGTTCTCGTCTTTGCATTCAAATTAGCATATTGTTCCTTGTTTAAATTTACTTTCATCATTTATCTCTCTACACAATCTTTCTTAACGAGGTTAGTGACCAATTTTGGTGCTAACACTTTGGTGCTTTCACTGAGAACCGAATTCTCAGACCTTAAGGATCTTCTTTGAAGCTACTGGATTGAATAAATCCCCCAAAGAAGATCTGATTCATTCGTAGGATGTCCGTTGATTCTACTCAGAGTTCATACCAATAACTCTACAATGGCAAGACCACGTACCAGATCATCCTCTCATAATGCGGACGCCCACGAGACTGCTAGCGTAGAACAAGCAGGACCTAGCAATCAGCAAGCAATGCTAGGTGCAGGGACTACCGCCCAGGACCAAATGCCGGTTGTCACCAGAATAGAGTTCGACGGCTTGATGAGAGAACTCAGGGAAAGCAGGAGACAACTCGGAGAGCAGATGCAAGCCAACGCCAACCTCATGGCACAACTCACTCAACAACAGCATCAGAATGCTGGGGGCAATCCCGCTCCTTATTCTTCATCCGACAGCTCGACTTCGTCCGACGAACCTCCCAGGCGTAGACGCCGTAAGACTGAAACTACGCAGGCAGGTGCTGCTGTCCGAACAGCTGGAGACCTTGACCAAGCAAGAGCTGGAAACTTAGGAGCTGGAGTGCAAGTGGAGGCCGGAGGCCCAGATCGTCAAGATGCCACTGATGTCGAACCTCAAGATGCACATTTGGCAGATCGCCAGCAGAGGAGGCATCAGCCTGATCAATCACGTAGAACAGACTCCAACCTTCCACCTTCCATACAAATGCCAGACCTGACAGCCACGATTAGACAGTTGATGAAAGCGAATCAAGGCTTATCAAACGATGATTGGGGAGTGTCAAGAAGTCATACTCCATTCACAGACATTGTTCTACAGGCAGCGTACACCAGAAAGTTTAGTATGCCAACTATCCCGGCATATGAAGGAAAGACTAATCCCAAACAGCATGTCATGAGGTACGAATGGATGATGGATTCAGCTAGAGCAAATGATGCAACCTAGTGCAGGTGCTTTCCAATAACTCTATCTGGGATCGCTACCATGTGGTTCACCCGACTTCCTCCGCGGTCTGTATCCAGTTTCGAGGAGTTGGTGAAGAAGTTTATATAATAGTTCAGGATACACACTACTCGTCCAAAGGATGTGATGTCTCTATCAAGTGTAATCCAGGCTCCTGGGGAATCATTGAAGGAGTATTTACAGAGATTCCATGTTGCGGCAACTGAAGTCAGCAATCCCAATGATCATGCAATTCTTATGGCTGTGATGCGAGGTGTGGATCTGGATTCAGAGTTTGGAGACTGGCTGGCAAGAAAACCTCCGACTACGCTAGAGTGTTTTTACTCAAAGGCACATCAGTTCATAAGAAGAGAGGAAGCCAGGTGGGTAAGGCAAGATAAGGCACCGGAGCTTGTCCAGGAGTCCGTGAAAAGCAACATTGCTGTGAAACAGTCCGGAGACAACTCTGGAAAAGTTCAAGTCAATGTCCAGAACAAGCCCGGGCAATCTAAGGAATCCGGTGGAAGAAATCAACGGAAGAAGAGAGAAGCGGGAAAATGGAAGCCGAGAATTCCAACCTACAACGAGTACACCCCGCTGAATGCGTCTCTTGAGAACATTTACCTATCAACCTGCAATACCTTTCAGTACATAAAGCCACGTCCAAAGGAGTCGACCGAGGAACAAAAGCGGACCGGAAAGTATTGCCGCTTTCATCAGACTTATGGGCACAACACTGAAGAGTGCAGACACCTACACGACGCTATAGAGAAGTTGATTAGGCAGAAAAAGTTAAAGGAGTTTGTGAAGAATCCGCAGGAAGGAGGACAGGGAACATCCAATCCAGGTCGTGCACCAGCTCCGCGTCATCCCGAGGAGCCTGCCCGGACTGTGGGCAGACTAGTCATAAACACGATCATCGACGGACCTCACCCTGCGGATAAGAACTGGCAAGAAATGGTGCGGTATGCTAGTTCCCTGAAGCACGCAGACTTCGAGTGTTGTTCCAACGTAGAGGATGGGACCCCTGCTAAATAGCTACGCATGATGACAGACGATATAGTATTCAGGAGCAGAGATGCTGATCAAGTGGAGGCTCCTACCATCGACCCGATGGTCATATCTACGACAATCGGGCCGACATATGTAAAGAGAATTTTGATTGATTGTGGAAGTTCAGTCAATATCATCTTCAAAAAGGCTTATGACCAGATGAAGATGGAGACGAAGGATTTGAAACCGTCTAAAGCTCGCATACATGGCTTTAATGGCGCAGCGACCGATGCAGTGGGATATGTTAAGTTACCAGTTGAACTGGGACAAGGTGAGCGAAGGAGGGTGCGAATCCTACCTTTCGTAGTTTTGGATGTGGATTCTCCGTACAATGTGTTCTTGGGTCGACCGGCCCTGGCTGAGTTTAGGGCAGCGTTGGCCCCATGGTGCTTGACTTTGAAGTTTCCAACTGACAAAGGAGTAAGTGTTGTTCATGGAGACCAGGCAACTGGTCGTGCATGTTATGTGTCTGAGCTCCGAGAGGCCCATCGGAGGGAGAAAGGAAAGGCTGCGGACAATTCCATCCGCATCCATAATATCGACAATTGACAAATAATGCCCGAGCCCTGGCTCGGGCATAATCCTCAGATCTACAGAGACATAGATCCGAGAGATGACGATGAGGAACCCAGGGAAGAAAAGGCAGCGCCGGCTGAATTGACAATTGACATTTCAGTCAGCCGAGATGATCCGTCGCGAGTACCGAAGATCGGATCACAACTTAGCCCCGCAATGACTGAAGATCTAAGTGATTTCCTCCGAGCGAATCTTGATGTTTTTGCTTGGACACATTCTGACATGTGTGGGATTTCTCCTGCTATTACGAGTCATATGTTGAACATAGACCCGAAGTACATCCCGGTTAAACAAAGGAGGAGAGGGATGGACCCGGATAAGTCTGGTGCTCTCAGAGAGGAGGTGGACAAACTCAAAGCCAATGGGTTCGTCCGCGACGCCCTCTACCCTGAATGGGTATCAAACCCCGTGCTGGTGAAAAAGGCAAACGGGAAATGGAGAACTTGCGTAGATTATTCCGATTTGAACAAAGTGTGCCCCAAGGACAGTTTCCCATTGCCTCAGATTGATCAGTTGGTTGACTCCACTGCAAGACACGAGTTGTT
Source organism: Allium fistulosum (assembly GCA_030737815.1). Lineage (NCBI taxonomy): Eukaryota > Viridiplantae > Streptophyta > Magnoliopsida > Asparagales > Amaryllidaceae > Allium > Allium fistulosum. The sequence continues at coordinate 166,821,691 of CM060904.1, read as the reverse complement.
GTCATTCATGGATGCATGCTCAGGATACAATCAGATCCCGATGCATATTCCGGATCAGGAACACACCAGTTTCGTCACGGACGTTGGGCTATATTGCTATGTAGTGATGCCTTTCGGATTGAAAAATGCGGGAGCAACCTATCAGCATTTGGTGAATCGAATGTTCAAAGACCAGATTGGTAGAACAATGGAAGTCTATGTGGATGACATGCTCGTGAAGTCACGACAGTCAAACGACCACATTCGAGACATAGCAGAGATGTTCGACATACTCAGATATTATGGGATGAAGATCAACCCTCTGAAGTGTTCCTTCGGCGTTGCGTCGGGGAGGTTTTTGGGATTCATTGTCAATGCTAGGGGAATTGAAGCTAATCCAGAAAAGATTCAAGCTATTCAAGATGTGCAAGTGCCCAGAACTATAAAACAGGTGCAAAGCTTGAATGGAAAAGTGGTTGCGCTAAGTCGATTTATATCCAGAGCTACGGACAAGTGCATTCCCTTCTTCGATATAATAAAGAAAGGGAAGAGGAATTTCAAATGGACATCCAACTGTGAAGAAGCGTTTCGAGATCTGGTGAGGCATTTGGAGAGTCTTCTAGTGCTGTCGAAACCAGTAGACCACGAGATGCTGTATGTATACTTGGCTGTATCCCCGCACGCTATAAGCGCGGCTTTGGTCCGCGATGAGGACCGAGTCCAAAAGCCGGTGTATTACGTTAGCAAACGTTTAACGGGGGCAGAAAGAAATTATCCTAAAGTTGAGAAATTGGCCTATTGCTTGGTGATTGCATCACGTAAGCTGCGTCCCTAATTTCAAGCACACTCAGTCGATGTTTATACCGATCAGCCCTTACAGCAGGTACTCCAACGACCAGAAACTTCTGGAAGGATGTTAAAATGGAATATCGAGTTGAGTCAGTTTGATATTACCTACCTGCCATGAAGAGCCATACAAGGGCAAGCATTAGCAGATTTCATCGCTGAGTTTACTGTATCTGACGAACCAGATAATCACAGTGTCATTCCTCCCATTCGATGGGAATTGTACACCGATGGCGCATCAAACGACCGTTGCTCCGAGGATGGGGTAGTTCTCGTAACTCCAGAAAATCGATCGATTTGTTACGCTTTGAAGCTCAATTTCCTAGCTTCGAATAATGAAGCAAAATATGAAGCACTGATTACTGGCTTAAAACTCATTGGAGAGCACGGGGTTAAATCAGTTGAAATCTTTTGTGACTCGCAGCTGGTGGTGTACCAAGTGCGAGGAGATTACCAAGCAAGGGGACAGAAGCTTGCTCCATACCTTGTTCTGGTTCAGGAACTATTGTCGAACCTTGAACATTATGACATTTCGCATGTCCCGCATGAACAGGACAAAGAAGCCGACTCATTGGCTAAATTCGCAAGCACTGGCGATGCGCAGCAAATGGGGTTGGTTCCCGTTGAAACCTTGCATGCTCCAAGCATAGACATGATGAAAGTTGATTTTGTGTTGGAAATAGGAATCGAGATGGAGTCATGGATGACCCCATTCAAACTATACCTGATGACCGGGACTTTACCGGAAAAAAGGAACGAAAGACGACAGGTCATTCGAAAAGCCGCATGATATGTGATGCAGGATGGAGTAATGTATCGGAAGGGGTTCTCGGTCCCCTTATTACGATGCATTGCCCATGATGAGACAAAGCGGGTCTTGAAGGAGGTTCATGAGGGAGAATGTGGCGACCATACTGGGGGGCAAATGCTAGCGAAAAAGATCCTCCGTTACGGATACTATTGGCCAACTGTGAATCGGGATGCTGCAGATTATGCAAGAAAATGTGACAAGTGTCAAAGATATGCGAAAATCCCGAGAGCTCCAACAACGGAACTCACACAAATGTTTAGTCCCTGGCCGTTTGCAATCTGGGGAATTGACATAATCGGTTCTTTGCCTATATCCAAAGGTGGTGCAAAATACGCGATGGTTGCGGTCGACTACTTCATGAAGTGGGCCGAGGCAGAGCCTTTAGCCACAATCACCTCTAAGATGGTCATTAATTTCGTTGTACGAAACATTATATGCTGCTTTGGCCTCTCGCGAACCATCATTACGGACAACGGAACTCAGTTTGAAAGTAATGAGTTCAAAGACTTATGTTCAAAGTATGGCATTGAGAAAAAGTTCGCCGCCGTTGCTCATCCGAAGGCTAATGGACAAGTTGAAGCCGTGAACAAAATAATCAAGTCCATATTGAAGAAGCGTTTGGAAAAGGCTGGAAGCAAGTGGGTAGATGAACTCCAAATAGCGCTATGGGTTTATAGAACTACCCGCAAGTCCGCGACTGGCCATACTCCATTTGCATTGGCATACGGCTCGGAAGCTGTTATACCCGTGGAGCTTGAATTTCAATCACATCGAGTGACACATTATGATCCTAAGACGAATCGAGATCTCTTGTTGGAATCACTGGACAGCATTGATGAAAAACGTGAAGAGGCTGAATTAAGGGCGGCAGCATATAGGCATCGAGTCAAGCGATACTACGACGAGAATGTCCGCCCAAGAATCCTTGATGTGGGTGATCTCGTTTTGAAACGAGTTTTCCCGGTACCATCACGTATGAATCCCAACTGGGAAGGTCCATATGTCATTGAACGGAAGCTTGGAGAGGGAACTTTCAAGCTAGCGACCGTTGAAGGCGTGACGCTCCCCCGAGCGTGGAACAGTGAACATTTGCGATGTTATTACACTTAGCTTGTTTCTTTCATGTTTTAGGTGCAGTTATTTCCTGTATGTTTTTGTTCCGTTATCTCTTAGTTTCTTTTTGACCATGTAATCAGGCAATTTAGTTGGTTTTCATTAATAAAGGTTTGAAGCCGTCTTTTCCATGAATTACTAATGTTTCTATATCCCATAGTCGGGTGATGAACTGCTGGAGTTACATTATTCTGTATGATGTACGAACTCGTATAAAGCGACTTGAATCTCCGAGTCCCCTGAGTGCGGACCGGAGTACTCTAAGTCCCCAGAGCGCGGACTAGAGTATAAACGACTTCAATCTCCGAGATCCCTGAGTGCGGACCAGAGTACTCTAAGTCTCCGGAGCGCGGACCAGAGTATAAACGACTTCAATCTCCGAGTCCTCTGAGTGCGGACCGGAGTACTCTAAGTCCCTGGAGCGCGGACTAGAGTATAAACGACTTCAATCTCCAAGTCCCCTGAGTGCGGACCGGAGTACTCTAAGTCCCCGAAGCATAGACTAGAGTATAAAGCAACTTGAATCTCCGAGTCCCCTGAGTGCGGACCGGAGTACTCTAAGTCCCCAGAGCGCGGACTAGAGTATAAACGACTTCAATCTCCGAGTCCCCTGAATGCGGACCGGAGTACTCTAAGTCCCCAGAGCGCGGACTAGAGTATAAACGACTTCAATCTCCGAGTCCCCTGAGTGCGGACCGGAGTACTGTAAGTCCCCAGAGCGCGGACTAGAGTATAAACGACTTCAATCTCCGAGTCCCCTGAGTGCAGACCGGAGTACTCTAAGTCCCCGGAGCGCGGACTAGAGTATAAAGAGACTTGAATCTCCGAATCCCCTGAGTGCGGACCGGAGTACTCTAAGCCCCCAGAGCGCGGACTAGAGTATAAACGACTTCAATCTCCGAGTCCCCTGAGTGCGGACCGGAGTACTCTAAGTCCCCAGAGCGCGGACTAGAGTATAAATGACTTCAATCTCCGAGTCCCCTTAGTGCGGACCGGAGTAATCTAAGTCCCCGGAGTGCGGACTAGAGTATAGATGATTCGAATCTCTGGGTCCCCTAAATGCGGACCGAATTACTCTAAATCCCCGAAGCGCGGATTAGAAAAAATTCTAAGTACCCAAAAATGTGAAACGAGAAATATGCCACTCCAAAGAATGTTCGAACAATGTAAGAATGGATTGGGAAACTATGCAACTCATAAGAACTTGAGTTTCGACCACAGTTATACAGAAAGCTAAAAACGCAAAAGAATCGTTCAAGTGACAAAGAAACTAAACTTTATTCAATAATCCAAAATGGGGTTACACAACTACTCCTCCAAAACTTGGAGTCAAAAAATCTATCTACATGAACTACGAAAATGAAAAAGTAAAAATAGTTACAGGACCTAAGCAAAATCTCGTTGAACGAGTATAGCGGCTATTTCTTCGGCTTCCTTTTCTTGTCTTCCTTTGTTTTCTCAGATGACTCCTCTCCCTCATGCTTCCTCTTGGATTTTTTGCTTGCCAAAGAAGCGGAGTCAGGAGTGGGAGAAGGAACATCCAGCCGTTTGGATTTGCCGGGGAGAATGATTTTCAGAGGCCTATTCAGCGGGTCGGTAAGTTCCAGTATTTGAGGCTCGACCTTGATCTCGACCTTCTTTTTCTTCTCTTCTGCGAGTCGCTCCTTCATGCTCATCTTCGAAGTATGTTCTGAGGCGCCAGTGATTTCGATTTCATCACTCACTTCAACGGGAGATGAAGTGTCAAACTTATCATCATCTAGCGCCCCGATCACTTGAGCGTCAGGGCCGGGAGTTACTCCCGCGAGAGCGACATCGCTTGTTTTCCCTGCTTCCTCCTTGGCGTTGTCGCTCCTCGGAGTTGGTTCAGGATCAGAGCGGCCTGCATAAAAACATAAAGAACAAACATTAGGACCTATAACCGCTAACAGAAAGCGACAGATATTTGGACTTCTAAAAGAAGAGTTATATACCAGTTTTTGGCTAGCTATCAGCTGCGCGCGGAGTTTCACCCTCTAGAATAGGGGATAGCACATGAACGCCGAGACCGGGATCTTTCGGATCGTAGCCGACATGCTGCTCAAATGGGTCAAGTGCTGGTCGATCAGCCGGTTGAGTAGGAGGAAGGGCTGCAGCCTCGGTTCCAGACGGATCGGCTTCGTCATCTTTCTTTTTTGACGGGGAAGAGCCTTTACCAAAGAGAGCCATAGCTGCGGACAAATCCGATGGCTCATTCCCCCTGAGAAACTCTCTCACTAAAGCCTCCTCGTCAACCTCCTCAGTGCCCGACTCAACCTTCCTGATCTTTATTAAAGTCTCCCAGGCCTCAGCTAGAGATTCAAGATAGCCCTCGCCTAGGAATGTCAGGTCGCGGTGCATAAGGACGCGGGCGTTGTATTCGGCAATCAGCGGGTCAAACATACACTTGACCTCTTCTCTGCCGACTTCTGCAGCTGCTTCAAGACGGGAGTTGATCTCCTCGGAAGCTAGTCTCTTACCCTCCTCACGGGCTTCGCTCTTCATCACCTCAACCTTAGACAGCTCATCATCGAGCTTTTCTTTCAAGAGACGTGTATCAACGATCTCGTTACAGTACCGTTGAGACTCTTCTTGAGCCGCTATCTTTTCTTCCCTCTCCTTAGAGAGAAGCTCCTTCAGCTCTTTGACCTGCAGGGTGAGTGTATCCCTTTCTTTTTGAATAGAATCTTTCTCTAGAGCTAGGGCCCTGCTGTATTGGACTGCGACATCAAGTTCTTTCTTATGGGCCGTCTCTAGACGAGCGATGGCCTCCGCAGTCTCCTTAGCATTCTGTTCTGCGGCTTCAAGCTTGGACTTGAACGAAGCGAGCTCTTCGTCTTGATTCTTGATGATGTCCTTGTCGAAGATAGCTTCCAGATTCAAACGGTCAATTTCCTGTTGTCGCTCAACGGATACTTCCGAGACTTTTTCGACCAAGTGTACAAACGCGTCATGTTGAACATAGACGTCGTTGTTGCAGGCGATGGCACTCTGCTTGACGTGCCCTGGGATGTGATGAATAGCTGGGAGGAACTTCAGGCCGTCAAAGCAAATTTTTGGAAATTTAGCCTTAAGATCGATCATCTTCTCTGCTATTGTTGGGTCAGCCGCAGTAACAGGGGGAGGAGGCTTTGAAAGTTCTGTTCTTTTTCGATGTTCCCGAGATTGCCGTGTGCTGGATGAACCAGAATGTTGATCTCGGGAAACATCCGGTTGAGACCCCTTTTGCGGAAGTTTTTCTCTACCTGGCTCAGTTTGAGGATGGGGATCGCGAGAGTATGAAGACTGGGAATATGTTTTCTTTCGATAAGACGACTCACGGGGACGGTTGTCTCGATCTTCATAATCGTCTCTATCCCTACGTCTACCGGAGCCTGAATCCCGTCCCGGATGGTGAATACAGAAGAACAGTGGAGGCGATCGAACCCGTGGGAGCACCCCATGTCACCTGCATAGAATAAAAATAACGGCGAGTTAGGAAAAATCGGGGTAATGGAAAAAATTGAAGTGTATGGTGAAGTGCGTGTGTGCATGTGTGTCCTAGTGTTCCCCCCGAAAGACCAGTTCCTTTATCTTTACTGATTAGAGTGTTATCTCCCTGGACTGGGGCTTGAACTCCTGTGTCGCCTCTAGCGGGCGAATGAAACTTAAGGGCTTCTGGATCGTCGAAACCGTAATTGAGTAGATCATCGGGAATGGTGAGGTTCGACAGACCCTTCAGAGACCTTTCTAAATGTTGCGAGGAAGCTTCTTTCTCCGCTGGGACAAGGGTAATTTTGGAAGTTCCACCAACTTTTTCCTTCCTCATCTTATACGTCGATTTCTTTTTCCCCTTCGAAGGGGAAGATGACGTTTCAATATCATGCACTTCGACCAGCGGATCCTGAGCAGGACCCACATTCTCGCCTTGTGTTTCAGGAGCTTCACTCTCTTTGATTTTATCCCCTTCCTGTACATCAGGGGTATGGCGTGATGACGATTCAGCTAGTTTTTTCCCTTTAACGGATACGGGCTTGGGAATGGAGACGCCCTCAGGAAGGCTAATCCGGCGACCTCCTACTAACAGTCCGAATCTCGATAATGACTCATTTGAAATGAGAGTTCGGATGTCCCGTTCCTTGGCAGGAAGAGCTCTAATGGCTTCGACGGTATCAGAATACCCTCGGCCCTCAGGACGTGGGTTGATACCTGAAAAGATGAAACAAGAAGTTAGAAAAAGCGTAGCTCCGATAGAGCGTGAATGTCGACTCAGGGAAAAGACTTACTGCCTTCAACCCATCTCCTCGCAAAACCAGGAGGGCAACACACATAGAACCATTCCTGTTTGTACAGGGCAAATTTGCTACATGCTCCGGTCAAAATTTGGCATTTGTGGTACGGCTCGAGAAACACAAAGGAGGGGCTATCTTTCCGCCTCTTAATCATATAAATATATCTGATGTCGCCGGGAGTTGGAGGCCTAGAGAAGACGGCTATGAAAAGGAGGTAGGTCCCGTATATGAACGCGTGGCCGTTTGGATGCAGCTGCGACGGGGCGATGTCTATGTATTGCAACACGTCCCGAAGAAATAAATTGAATGAAGGCACGCTGCCCATCCAGCACATAAACTTATTACAGGCAGTATACCATACTGGGGGAAGATGCAGGCGATCATGCCTCGACGAAACCAACACGTCGGCGAAAGGGATTTCGTAGATAGAACATATTCGCCGAAGCGCGACTTCGTTAATTTTCGAAGCCTGTGAATCGATCGGATCATCCAAGAGAATCGATGCCTCCAGGGCATCAGGAGCTAAATTATGAGCGGGGGAAGTCGATGGATTTGAAGTGTCTGCGACTTCTTGCTTTGAAGACGGCTCGGGCCTATCTGAGATAGTGGCGGAGCTAGATTTTTTAGACATCTCCAATAAATAGTGAATCTGGCAAAGCACCTGTGAGAACTATACTTGAAAAATGTTCAACGTTAGAATTAACAACACGAATATTCCCCCCACGTGGTGTGTGAACTAGTGCAATCAATCGTGTATAAGCGTTGAAAATTTGAAAGTGATATAAAACTGAGCTTCAAATCATCTCTTTCGAAGACCGTCATCGCTGACCGTCTCTAAAAGTCTGCCTTATGGTGATCACTGTTTCAGATTCAGAAAACGTTAAAAGAAGTTATCCAATTGTGTCAATTTAAGTTCAGGTTTATGTCTACTGAAACTAGGGAGTTAATAGTCCGGATCAGTTTGATATGCTAGTATGCTGGAGTCCTTGTCCTTGTTTTGTTATGTGATTAGGCAAGGCAATTGTTGGTTCGGCATTTATGATTGTTCGGCCTTGATATGGTTCAGCATTTGTGTTGTTCGGCCTAAGTGTGGTTCATCATTTATGTTTGATCGGCATAAGTATGGTTTGGCATTCACGTTGTTTGGCCTTAGTATCGACCGGCCTATCTATCATTCGGCCTAAATCTTGGTCGGCCAAATTATCGTTCGGTCTAACTATTGTTCGGCCTGGGTATCGTTCGGTCAAAGCGTTGTTCAGTCTAAGTTCTGTTCGGCCGAAGTATCGTTCGGCATCCTATCTAGTTCGTACTTCCTCCATATCCTTCCATTCCACTGCTCGGCATGTGGTGAATCACGCCGAACCAAATTTACGCCGAGCCCCAACGCTAGGCATTCCTTCCTTAAACAACGCTTTCATTTTTCTTTTCTTCCTCCATCCACACCGAACAACGAGGATGTATAGTTCGGTGAGTCATACCGGATCATGCTGTTCGGCATTCTGGCCAATTCCTACTCCTCCTCCATTCTTTTCCTCCAATCTCGGTCGGCACGAAAAAACCATGTCAGACCATAATACATCTCCCAACTACTCCCTCTATGCTCATCATTGGCCACTCCTACTTTCCTCCACATCATCTGGCCCTAAAAGAACATCCTAATCGTAGTTCGATTCTCTCATCCACGCAACACCTATCGGCTACAATTCTGATTTACGAACTTGAGCCTCTTATTAAAACTTTTAGTCAGGGGAAGGATTTAAATAAGGGGATCAATACCTAATTAGTAGATCGTGACTTGGGAGAATTCTGAAGTTAAGGGCGCGTTTTTAATTAATGCCGAGTGGATGGGGAAGGATTGTAAAGTCTTTGGACGTTGTGAACAGGAAAGTTTTTCAAGTATAAGTTAGAAGAAGTGAGTGTAAAAAGAGAAGAAGATGGACCAGGCCGGCCTTTATATAGAAGAAGAGGAAGTCGAAGAGACGGTGACCGTTAGAACCGGTCAAAACGAAGTCATTCGGCATACAAGGAGCGTTCGGCTTCAACTGTTCTGTTCGGCACTCACATATCGTTCGGCACACACCTCCTCACCTGGTAATCGCAGGAAGACATCTTTGAAAGGAATAGATTAAGGATCAAAGTGAAGTATGGAGGATAAATAATTCAAAGTGTATCACGTTCGATCATGTGATACAATTTGGGGGGCAAGTGTTTCCTGGAGATTTGACCAAGCAACTTAGTACTCAGCATCTTTGTAGTTCGGCTCAATTAGTTCGGTCGGCGTCTCGCTATGTTCGGCATCCAAGAAGCGCTCGGCATCCAGATGGCATTCGGCGTCATGATACGCTCGGCAACCCGGAAGCGCTCGGCATTCAGAAGCGCTCGGCATCAAGGAACGTTCGGCATCGAGAGACGTTCGACATGGTATAATGTTCGGCATGTACGAACGTTCGGCATGGTAGAATTGTCCGTCATAAAATGCCGTTCGGCATAAATACACTGGATCGGCCTCCAGTATCGTTCGGCCAAGATATGGTTCGGCCTTGACAGCGTTCGGCCAGAGTATCGTCCGGCTTAAGCTCTGCTCGGCATTCAATCGTTCAGCACAAATACACTGGATCGGCCTCCAGTATCGTTCGGCAAAAATACTTCCCACGACATTCAGGGTGTTCAGCCTCACTTCTGTTCGGCATGAGAGGATCGTTCGGCATTCACACCTAGTTCGGCGTTCGGCGTTCGGCATCTATGGATCGGCATATGGAGACCACTCCATTTGGGCCGGGGTATTTAGCTACCAGGCCCACCAGGGAAGTCCAACCCATCTTTGTCTATAAATAGAGAGGCAGGGGCACAGTGAAAAGGACCTTATTTCGAGAACACTGGGGAGACTCTGCCACTTTCAAGACTCATCTTCTTTACTTAGCAATTGTATTCGAGTAGTTGGAAAATGAATTGTATTTGTAATCAATTATCCAGTAAAGAAATAAAGATTAACCTCAAAGTGGACGTAGGCAGTTATGCCGAACCACTATAAATCTGGTGTTCTTGTCTTTGCATTCAATTTAGCATATTGTTCCTTGTTTAAATTTACTTTCATCATTTATCTCTCTACACAATCTTTCTTAACGAGGTTAGTGAACAATTTTGGTGCTAACAGATTCCATGATGACTAGCTACCTATGTTCTTTCAGTATGTCGCAGATGACATATCTTTGATCCTATAGTGCAAGATTATCCAAACAATACAAAACAGGCTTCTTTTAGTGACTGGTACTAGCGACGGCTAAAAAAGGCTACCGACGCTAGCCGTCACTATATGCGTATATACAAGCAGACCAAAGAACAGAAAAACACACTTCCCTTTCCCCAATTCACTTCAGCAAACCCCTCCCCTCCTCCACCACCGATGCCCCAACCGCCGCCCCCCGACGCGAGCTGCCGATCTCCCCATCGCGAAAGCCACAATGCTCCAAAGCTCGAAGGTATGCTATTGCTCTCCAATTTCTACTTAATCTAGGTTTAATCAAAACCCTAATTTTGAAAATTGGTTGATTATATGTGATTGAAATTGACGATTATGCGGTAAAAGTTGTTGATAGTAGAGTATTGATTGATTTGGGGATATGTTGAGAACCCTAATTTGGCAAATTAGTTAATTATGGGTTTGTTATTGTGTATTAGTTAATGATAATATTGTATTTGTTGAGTTGGTGATATTAATTAGTGGTTTGATTGTTTAATTTGTAATTAAAAATTAGGGTTTATTTATAATCCGAAAATTAGTGTAAATTACTAATTGATATGCTAATGGATATATAATTAAGTTTATGCGAATATTTGTTATAGTTAATTAGAACAATGTTTATTATAGTTTGCGCAAACATTAATGTACACTTGTTGATTGATATGCTGCTAGATTGGTACGGTTAAACAGAAGTAATATTTTTTTTATTTAATTAGCTTATGTACATTATAAGTATTAGTTGTTAGTATAAAATAAAATTAATATAGTTTATTACAAGTGGTAACATCTAATTTTCGTTTACAAAATCGATAAAAAAATTAAAATTGTTAACTTAATTTTAAAACACATTTTGAAATTTCAAATGTATTAAATAAAATATTTAAATGGTTGAATGAATTATATAATTTTGAAATGAGCATAACAACAACAAATATTATACTGAAATCAATTTTTGTAGAAAATTTAGAAAGGAATATAACAACAATAAATATTCTACTAAAATCAATTTTGTAAAAAATGAAGAAATGAATATAATAACATTAAATATTTTGCTAAATTCGATTTTCTAATAAACATTAGGAAATGAATATAACAACAACTAATATTGTACTAAAATCGATTTTGTAAAAAAATTAAGAAACAAATATAACAATAACAAATATTCTATTAAAATCGATTTTGTAAAAAAATGAAGAAATGAATTTAAGAACATTAAATATTCTGCTAAAATCGATTTTTTGGAAAAAAAATTAGGAAATGAATATAACAACAACTAATATTCTGCTAAAATTTATTTTGTAAAGAAATTAAGAAATGAATATAAGAACAAATATTGTACTAAAACCGATTTTCCAAAAAATTGAGAAATAAATATAACAAGAATAAATATTTTACCCAAATCGATTTAAAATAAATTAAAATGAATATAATGTTGATTTGAAAATAAGCATTAAATATTATTTCAACAAATAATTGGCGCTAAAAAATTAAAACCTTTAGTCCCAAAAAGGTTTTAATTTAGTTTAGAAAATACGAGGACAAAAATACACCCCTTGGATTCAAAGTTATGCGTAGAAGAGTAGTGAAGTGAAGTGCTGTCGAAATTAGACAGAAGTGTGGTGTGTGAAGCCTTTAGTCCTAAATGGCTTTACTTTTTTCAGAAAATACAACAATAATATGCTATTTGAGTGCAAGTTATGCATAGAAGAGAAGTGAACTGAAGTGTTGTCGAAATGACTAACATATATTTTCAAATCAGGAAAAATGTTTGATTATTTCCTCGACCGTACTTGGATGTATGAAGTTAGAACTGGTAGGAAAGGTTCAATAAAGGAACATTTCATGTACACGAATTTATTAGATTCGCTAAATCTAATAATCGAAATAATGAAGAAATTCGTTGCCCTTGTAGTAAGTGCCAACATTTGAAGCATAGGAAACCAGATATAGTTGAAGTACATTTGTATAAATATTGTTTCATGCTGAATTATTATTTCTGGGATCGTCATGGAGAATTTGTTGAACCTACACCTAATCCTGTAGTGTTAGAGGATGATAATATTATGACGAATCCGATAGAAAATATGATGGAAGATGCAGCACGATCAATGTTTCCTACCATTCAAGCTGACGGTGAAGACGTAAATGTCGAAGAAGAACCGACTGCGGGAGATAAAAGAATATATGATTTATTGGATTCTGCTAAGAGGCCATTGTGGGGCGGTTGCAAAAGCGGAACCGAACTATCAATAACCGCCGAATACATTACTATGAAATCAAAATTCAACCATACAGAAGCTACATTACAATAGTTGTACAAGCTGCAAAATGACACATGCCACCCAATAATCTAATGTGCGATAGTCATTATAAAGTGAAAAAACTAATGTCCGCTTTCGGTATGCCGTACGAAAAGATAGATACATGTGTAATAGGTTGCATGTTGTATTGGAAAGATGACGTTGACCTTAGAAAATGCAGAATATGTAACGAGGAAAGATACAAACCAAGAAAGAAGAAAGGAAAAGAAGTTCCGTACAAGAGAATGCATTATTTACCCATCACTCCCAGACTTCAAAGGTTATATGCATCTTCTGCTACGGCATGTCATATGCGATGGCACAGTATGAGAACGTCGGAAGAAGGAACTTTAATACATCCATCTGACAGAGAAGCATGGAAACATTTCGATAAGACTTATCCCACATTTGCTGCAGAAAGCCGTAATGTCAGACTCAGTTTATGTACAGATGGATTTTCACCATTCTCTCAGTTTGGTAGTAAATATTCATCCTGGCCAATTATCATTACTCCATATAATTTACCTCCATGGATGTGTATGAAAACACCATATATGTTTCTCACTATTGTTGTCCCTAGCCCTTATGATCCAACATAAGGAATCGATGTTTATTTACAACCATTGATTCAACTGTGGAATGAAGGAGTTGAAACTTACGACATTTCGAGAGAAAAGAAATTTCGTATGTTCGCTTCTTTATTATGGACTATTAGTGATTTTCCTGCATATGAGATGCTTTCTGGTTGGAGTACGACCGGTCGTCTAGCCTGCCCTTATTGCATGGAAGAAACACGGGCATTTTCTTTACGGCATGGGAAGAAAGTTTCTTGGTTTGATTGTCATCGAAGTTTTCTCTATCCCAATCATACTTTTAGAAGAGATAGAAAAAACTTTATAGCTAACAGAGAAGATAATTTGCAACCACCAAAAATTTGGTCAAGCGAAGAATTATATGAAATCGTAAAGGACTATCCAAAGATACATGAAACTGGAGTGCAGATTGAAATTCCAGGAAAGTCGGTGGTGGTGGGAAGCTCGGTGAGGTTTGGAGTCTGGGCGATGGTTGTTGGCAACGTGAATGGCCAGTGGCGGCTGGTAGGGGAGCCAGGGTTCTGGGTAGAGTCAGGAGTGAAGTCAATTGATAGGAAGGTGATCTTTGAGATTAGAGCAGAGGGTAATTTATTTAAAAAGATTTTTTTATGTAAGTTAATTGTCAATAAATTTATTTGTGGTTTATTATTCCATATAAAATTCATACGAGGTTCAAAAACCACAAAATCAGAAGCATTGGATTCGAAATGACGTAGGATACAAATAAAATGGGAACAAAGCAAATAATATCAAGGTGAGAAAAATTATCACTCATTTGGATTACCAAATTTTATATTTTAAATAGTTGAAATTAAATTTTGGATGCCTATTGAATTTATAAATTATTGTCTTTTGAATGATATAATATATATATAGTGGTAATATATATTAGTATTTGGAGTGATATCCCCGCGCATTATAGCAGATGAGACCCTATGCACCTGCATACTAGCGGATGACCCTATATACCGCGATATCCCGCCTCAAAGCGGGATTGGTACTTTTATGTTGTATTAACATCCGTGGATGCAGGAAAATAGGTTAGAGGGATCCAACTGGATTCCTCAAAAATGTTGATTTTAACTTTATATATAGTGATACATGATTGGTGTAAATAGTCTGTTATAGATTATCGTCGTGATTTAAATTATTGGATGTTATAGTAGCACTGGCCTGAATTTTAGTATTTTAAATACCATAGATATTATTTTTGAATTCGAAGGAATTAAAAGAGAATTTGGATATAAAAATATTTTATTGGAGTATGGATTATTTTAAAGGAAGTGGAGTTGGATAAAATAGTTAATTGATTCTGGAATTTTACTTAACTTATTGTAAAATATTTAAATTGATATTTTTAAATAAATTATATAAAGGGATTTTTAAGATTGGATTTTAAAATGATAATCGGAAAAAAGAATATGGAATGAAGTTAAAAATCGATATGGAAAATAGATTTGAAAAAGATAAATGGGATTATAAGGAAATGGATTTATAAAATATAATTTTATAAATAAGATTTGTTTTTTTAAAACAAGTAAAACCCAAAGGAGTTTATAAATTTATAAACGATGTTTATAAATAAGGAAAATGTTGGTCAGTTGATAAATTGGAAATATAGATTTACGATGTGAATTTATATCGAGTTATGGAAATCGTTGGGAAAGAAATAGTGGAATCTATTTTTGAATATGGGAATGGTGGTAAAATTGAGATATAATTGATGTGATACGAATCGAGAAGGAGTTATAAACTGAATTTGGAAATATTAGATTTTAAAATAGAATTTTGTCGAGAAGTTAAAAGTTTGTAAAAATGGGATTTTTAATTACTATGCTATATAATTTAAACTATTATTTAGATTAGAATATTCCGAAAGATTAGTTATTATAATATTAAACATTTATTGAAATAAATTCTAATTTTATTAATCAGCTTTGTAAATTAATCAATTATTTAAAAATGATTTGGAAATGAGTTATTGATGTTATTTAAAATGTTTTGATATTTTAAATTTACTTAAACGTATTTTACAAAAAAAACTATTATTCTTTAAAAATACTTATTTTATATATTTAGCTTTAAAATATTTGAATTTATTTATAAATCCCCTCGAGATTGGAAACGAAGTTATTTAAACGAATATGATTTAAGAGGGAAATTTTGGGAACTTAAAGAAATTTCCAAGGTATTAAAATATGAGAACTTCGGAGGATGAATTAGAATTCATAAAAGGAGTAAAAAATGGGCATTTGGAGATATAAGCAAATGTATTCGACCTTGGGAATATTAAGGAATTTACGAATAAAATTTGTAAAGGATTTGAGAAATAGGAAAATAAATAGACTACTGCCTAAATATTAGAGATAAAAAGATCCTAGGAAATATACTTATAAATATTCCTAAGTATTGCGCGGGAAGGTTTTGAAAAATTTAACTTCGAGAGTTATATTATAGAAATGTTTAAAACGGGATGAATTATAGATGGAAGCGAGGAAAATATTTCTAAGTATTAAAACGATTCGGAAGTATCCTGTTGTGGATATAAGTAATTGGTGTCGTTTCAAATATTGAGTATATTGAAGAGATCGGATATATACCTTGTAAAGGTATTTTGAAAATGAGTGTTTTTCAAAGGATTAGAAAAGATGGGGCCTAATGACTGCTTATGGATGTTTTATTGATAGTTAAATAACAGACTATCAATATTGGCCAATCTCGTTAATCGTTTCGAAGAGATCGAGATCGGATTTAATTATCCGAAAACCACATCGATCCGGTTTGAACGTAACGAATGAATACCGTGAAGATGATAAAGATGGTGATTCAGTTTGTCCAGACCCAGGACAACTTGTATGGACGAATGCTATCAGAACATCGTCATTGGAGGATGATGAGCATTCTAAGTAAAATTGTTCTTGAAAGGTAACGCTTAGCCTCGAACCTCATCAACCGGGAATGACTAAAAAAGGGGAGATGCAGCAAGGCTAAGTGGGCCGCAACCAAGTAGGGTATGTTATCACCTTTCTAGATGTCATCGGAAACCTATTATTTATGGATATGGTTGTGCATGGAAGGAGCGCTCGATAGTAAGGGTGGGAACAACCGGGGTGATAACATATTCGGTCTATCCAGGTTAGGGGTAGGCCGGTCTTGTGTAGCAGGGGATCCCGACGTGGTCCTCGGTACATTGTTCTAGAGGTGTAATGTGATGGGACGTACCCAAGTGGCCCAGTCATTCATTGGAATCCATTCTCCAATACGAGCTTATGGTTTTGTTTGTAGAGCCTAGTATGCTGGAATTTAATTAATGTAACAATTTCAGCTATTTGAATAAGTATTTGTATTTAGACACTATTATAATATCATTGGATTTTCTATAAAATGTTTTAGTTATCGTAAGGGAAAAACCCGTCGTGTTTATGTGTGACACGATCTTACGAGATACCTTTGTTTTTTTCAAAGGATTTTGATAACTCTAAAAAATTAAATTGAGTGTGTTTTTCTCACACTGATTTTCCAAACTGACTCAGGTGTTATTTTATTATAATGCTCGGGTCATACCGAGTATTACAGATTCAGGATAGGATGCTATGGAGCTCAGGAGACGAGCTGGATGATAGAGACGTATTTTCGTACTTGACTTATATTTTTGCTGTATGGAGCAAGTTATTATAACTGTCCAGATTGGTGTATTGATTATTGTACTATGATGATTGTAAGTATAAAACAGTTACAGATTCTTTTGTGTAAAAATTTGTTGTCATATATTATATTTTGTTCCGCTGCGATTGTGAGATTCTGTGATATTGTTGTTCTATTTTTCTTCTACCTTTTCCTCTTCACCCTAAATATTCGTATTTTCCATTCAATTTGAGCCGAACTGATGTGAATTATGGTTGATTCAAGGGGTAAGGATTTGCGGGTCGCTACAAAAATGGGTTGGAATGCGAGGTCAGTAGTATTACACAACAGAAGTCTACCAACCGCAAGGGGCTACCAGCAGTTGTGTATACATTATACTGACTAGGACATATCCAACTGTAGGACTTATGGAATTATATACGTTCGCATATATGTGAAGGAATACCCAAGTAGAGTTTGCTTAAATCTAATTACCTCGATTGCATTAGGCAATCTAAATAGGGTGGTGAGAAAGGCTCGATGCTATGTTAGTGTGTTTCGCACCATACCTTACTTACTTTCTCAACTCCACGTACGCCAGTGGAAAGATGATGATTACACCTAATGGGACACACCTCATACTAGTGTAGATCACGTTTAGGTCCTGAGCATTCCTCAATAGTCCGTGGAGCTGAGTCCACAATATGAAGTAGTTAGGTAAATCCAAAGGACGAAATACAATATGGCTAAACTATTATGACGCCGTTATTAGGTACTAAGGGAGTTTCTTGGTATGCACGACGAGGAGGACGTGATACTACGTTGATGATGGATCCTAACGAGGTGCTGATTTACGGATACTAGCGGGGATAGTATCTTGGTCCAAAGGGAGACTGTGATACTTATACACACACACACGTATGTAGTTATGGTCTACTTCGGGTAGATGGGCGTATCGTACGCGTACGTGGAGTCGAGAGACTAAGTAAAATGAAAGACATAACATGTGATGGAAGGCAACCGACATAAACTAGTGTTACGTATAAAGCGTGTATTTACCAGTCACCAAATCGTTTTTCAGACCCCCTCCTCATTACAACCCACAGGATAGCTTTAAAGCGATAGGAACTGGTGCAAGGCGGGAACGGTGGAAGGACATATTTCCTTATGCATGCTCGACAGTTACAAGGACAATTGACCTCAGAGGTGTCAATCTTAGTCAGTAACTATATGTTTTATTATACATTACTATTCTGTGAGTCTACATCGACAGTGCCATGGTATGCATTTATTTATTTGCAGGATACCAAACCAACGATCTGTACTTTAGTGGGCTTGGATTTTCGATTTAACAAAAATTCATGGCCATTGGGGTGTGGGTTGTCACATTTGGTATCAGAGCTTAGGTAGTCGATCTTAAGAATTAGGATACGATGAGTGAATGTATTTGTAATTTTACTATAATTATACATATTATATGCCAAAATCTACAAATTCTAACTGTAGAAGTAGTTGCAACAATTATCTAAAAAGATGGACAAGTCAATTATGAGTCAGAGCAATGAATGAAGTTGAAGATATACACCTACCCTGATTAACCTATGGGAAATAGGTTGTATGGAAATGCGTTGACCTAAGAAGTGCATGAGTGCAGTACTTGGAAAGTCCCTGAAGCTGGATAGTACTTGACTCTCACGTAGAGCACAGATTGCCCTATGGTTGTAGAACCATACAGAATTGCCGCTTGATAATGTACATTTTGTCCAGAAAAGGGAAAAGTAAGAATCTATATGTGGTAGATATCCAAAAGAAGTAGGTTATAAAAAAAAGGTGGATAGTAATTACTCCAAGATGATAACCAGATAATTAATATTATAGGAGAAGATAAGTCAGTAGTGGAAAAGAAGATAAGTCCAAAAGAATGGACAACTAAAACCACTCTGAGTCCAACCCTACATAAAAGGATTTAATATAAAAAGATTTGAGAAAAATATGTAAATGATATATTTGAAATGATTTTCAAAGGATTTATTTGGAAGTAGAGAAATCCTACTTTGAAAAGTAAGTAAATATTAAATTTTCAGAAAAAATAATAAAATATCTATGTTACATTTAAATAAAAAAAAATTAGTAGAAATTAAAATTAGTTAAATAAGAAATTTCAATAAAAAGGGGGTTTTATAAAAAGTTAATTCTTTTGAAAAAAATAGAACGTATAAAGCTCGTTGGTTTTCTAAAATCAAAAATTTTAAGTTGTAAAATTTTTTTAGATGTAGCCAATAGGAAGTGGTACTAATTTTGAATAGGGTAAATAAAATGGAAAAGGAAGATTATAACTCGGAAATAAAGCAGTAGGCGAACGCATTACAATGGTTCAATTAAGAAGATAGTAAATTGAGAGGAAAGTTATATTGCGACGACCCGGATTATACAACTTATCAGAGTAATTAATTAATTTATTCTACAAGGTGTGCATACTGAACTTATATGCAATAAATCTACAGCTGCACATAATTGTGACGCCCCACCTCTATACTCACACTAGCCAAGGACACTACGGGGTAATGTCGTCGACTAGCGTGAAGAATAAGGCTGCTGAGGAGTGACCATCTATGTAATTGCTTTTTGCGAGTACCGATATGTCAGATAATATAACTTACATTTCATTTCAAGAGGAAATCTGACATATCAAATACAAACTCAAAGCTACCACACAGTGGCTATGTGGACTTCGGAAACAAATATAGAAATAAAAATAACACAAATCAGTCACAGATATGAGAGGAATGTGGAATATGGATCTTAAGGCTAGGAATAACACTAGAGGGGGGGGTGAATAGTGTTTATAAGAAATTACTACATCTTTTTGAGTTTATGTTAATTTGAACACAAATGTATGCAATATTCAAACACAGATATAATCACAGAAACAAACACAGATGCAGAAATAAAGTAAATGCAGTAAAGGAAAGAACACACCGGATTTTATACTGGTTCGGAGTTACCCTACATCCAGTCCCGCACAACTAAGTACGGATTTCGTTTCAAAAGCAATTCAACAATTACAACCCTCGATTTCAAGGCTACGAGGTACACCTTCCAGAAACACAATCCTCTGGGTAGAGATACTTGATTTCCGGGGCAACAAGTTCACCCAATTGATTTCCAAGGCTACAATCACACCTTTTCTCGCTTGATTGATTTCCAAGGCTACAATCACACCTTTTCTCGCTAGATTGATTACAAAGAAGCCTATAACTCTGAATAGCACTTGGATCTTGTTGAGATAGTGATAGAGAATCAAACCAGAGATAATCTAGTTAGATTCAATGTTGATTTCGGCAGAGTGATGATAGGATTTTGAATAAGAAAATGTGGAAGAAGAAGAGAAGTGAAAAACCAGAAAAATTGATATTAAATTCGTTGAAACTAACCCCTATTTATAGAAGAACAACAGTCATGTCCATTCATGAAAGGTTATGGCAAATAGACACTTATTTTGAAATTCATGTTTTGAATCTAACTGTCACTATGTCGACATGGGGTACTAGGGCATGTCGACATCCCAAAGGAAATTTTGATGTTTTGTTTTTCTTTGAAAATAACCTTTATCTTATATTAAAACTATTTTAAACTTTATAAATATACTTGACTACAGATAAAATACATAGATAAATATAGAGAATAATATATATATAATTTTACTATAATTTTATATTTAAATCTAAGTATAAATATATTATAATTAAAAGATAGTTTAAAACAAACGAAGTTTAAAAACAAGAATATTTAAGGCTAAAACATCTTTTTGAAAATCATTTGAAAAGATAATTTTTAAGGCTAAAACATTTTGGAAAGCAATTTTGAAAATCATTCCGAAGTTGTTTTGAAAAACATTTTGAAGTAGTTTTGCAAGCTTCTTCCTGCAGAATATCTCATCATGTTAGGACTCGAGAACTTGTACAAAACTAGGATGTTCGTGGGTTGTTGTAAGCCACTTGTCGTAGGTTTGTAAGCTACTTGTCGTCGGTTTGTAAGCCACTAAAAAGGTAGAAATGGGTTCCATCCCAAAAGAAAAATGGAGTGAAGATTTCAGTGCTATTGTGAAGTTTTAACAAAATTCTAGACTCAATACTTATCTTGAACTCTTGATAATCTTGATACTTGTGAGTCTTCAATCTTGATATCTTGAATCTCTATACTGTACAGTCTTCATTCTTGGTACCTGCATGGTTAAATCCTGCATATACATATATATCTAAACTATAATGTTAGTATTTATATTTTATAATCTTATTCTAAGGTTGTTGTCATCAAAACCATCAACTCATGGACTAACAAGATATTCATATCACAAAGGCGGAAACAGATATGAATATAACACATAAAAGTGTACATCAAAATAGTGGTCAAACTAGATCCACTACATCACAAAAGAATAGATACAAGTGCTAGACAAAATAATATGTATACATCAAGGAGTCTCTATCTCAAATGTATAATAACAAAAACTACCAAGCTAAAGTAGTTAGCCAAAAGTCAGGTGACAGACCCTGATAAGAAGTCAAGCAGAAGCACCTGAAATACCTCGGTCTAACCTGAGTATTATTTAAGAAGAAAATAATAAACGGATCAGTCTAGCTATAAATATCAGATAAAATGAGATAGGATAAGAGATATCACAAAAACGTATGATAACAATAATGCCATACTATGACAAGTATACATCAGATAACAACAAAGATCATACAATATCTCCAATATTCTCAAACACTAAAAAGAATGTCATATTCTTTAAATTATTCACCAAAACACAAATATTGATAGAGCTTATCAATGCAAACCACGAAAATTGGTGAAACACAAATTCTAGAAATCAACAACCAGAAATCCAGAAAACATAAAAAGGGGAAGGCCTATAACAAACGGGAGCATGAAAACTCCCCAACATGTGAATCACAAATGTGCCGAAGCTCCTCCAAATAGAGTATAGTCCCCCCTTGCGAACAATGAGCCAAAGCTCCTCCTATGAGCCGAAGCTCCTCCAAACAGGGTATAGTCCCCCCTTGCGGACTATGAGACGAAACTCCTCCAAACAGGGTATAGTCCCTCCTTGCGGACTATGAGCCAAAGCTCCTCCTATGAGCCGAAGCCCCTCCAAATAGGGTATAGTCCCCATTTGCGGACTATGAGCCGAAACTCCTCCAAACAAGGTATAGTCCCCCTTTGCAGACTATGGGACGATACTCCTCCAAACAGGATATAGTCCCCCACGCGGACAAAGAGACATCGCACATCGCTAGTCTAAATCACCAAAGGATCATCATTGATCGATAAGTGTAAATTACACTAAGCTAGTAAATAAATGAGTTTAGCTTCATGTCCCATAACCACTAGCTTAACTAAAATATTTACGAACAGATTGTAGATTTCCACTCGAAAATTGTCATAAGATTTCAATTGAACAAGTCTAAAAATTAACCGACGAAGTAAACGCAAGCATTTCATACCACTTGTTTTGCTAAGTCATTTAGTTGGATTTCTCGTACGAATGAGGTAAAGGTTTGTATATACTAATAGATTGGAAAATGGTTTTAAAAACGAGCTTTGTATTTAAAAGTAGTGTTGAAATCATTTTTGTGAAAGCGTTTGAGTATTTACTACTAGTATAAAAACTTTTGTATTTAAAAGTAACAAATCACAAAAATGATCGTAGAAACAATCAATCACCAAAAATTCACATACGAGAATGTGAATTAAATCCATAAAAATCGATTTCAAATCCATCAAATGGGTATTCCAAAAATCCAGAAAAGAAGTCATCAAAGTCGATAGTAAGTGATAACAACCAACCGGATCAACAAAAATCGACTAATATTGGAAAACCATTCAAAAACAGCCAAAATAGGAAAAATGAACAGTTCCAAACGTCTGCTTTAGAATCCAGACGTCTAGATTTTTTCTCTGGAAATAATCCAAAAAACCCCCAAACGTCTGAAATTACAAGGCAGACGTCTGAACCAGTAAATCAGATGTCTGAACTGAGGTACTGGAAATTCTATTCCATATCACCCAGACGTCTGGGAAGTAAGCTCAGACATCTGGATCTCCCAGACGTCTGGAAAGCAAGGTCAGACGTTTGAGCTGAACGTCTGGAATATTTATTCCTTAGCCTCAGACGTTTGATCCTTATACCAGACGTCTGAGCTAAAGCTCAGGCAAATATTGAACCTAGGCCAATGATGGCCAATTCACGTCGGAAGCAATCGAATGAGCGACGATGGCTAGGGATTTATGCCAAGCGACAACCCATCCCTATAGACTCATCAATACACTCCGAGCACATGTCCAAACATCTATATAACGATTTTCATAGATTTTGAACCAAAACAACAAAATTTGGAAAATTCACCAAATCAATTCAAATCAAAAGCAAATGAACATGCACAAAGGTTAGGAATTCATACCTAACAACAATGAAAGTTATAGACGTAGATGTGAGTTAAAGAACTCAACTTTAAACCCAAAAACAACGAATGAGAAGCTTTAAAACAAAGCAAGACCAATTCCTCTTCAATATACCTCTAGAATCTTAAATCTATTATCAAAGGTAAAGTTTTTCCTAAGTTAGGTTATAGGAATTTCTGTAAATTGAAGAGAGATTGAGATGGAGAAGAAGAAGATGATGCTTACCTAAGCTTCTCTTAGATTTTGGACTTGAATTTGTATTTCCTAAACAAACTAGGGTTTTGGAATTCTAATTTTCAATCTCTTCCCCCATTTTTCTCCTGAGCTAGAGAGTATTAGGAAATGAGAATGAATGAAGAGGAGAGGGGGTGGAGTTAGGGTATTATGTTGGGTTTATGGGCTGAAACCCAAACCCAAAGCCCAAATAGAAAAAAAAGCAAAATTCTACCCAACTCCAAACATATTGATGTTTATACTCAAAAAAGTTGTAAACGCCATTTTGGACTCAATGGAAGTGGTCTCGAGTCCCAATTCGACTGTTTACAAAAAGTAACATTTCAGACTTTAATCCGATTAACGATGCTATATATAAATAAAACATTTAAATATACAATCGTAAAATATGCGGGTTGTTACAATAATGATGAGAGAGACAACAATATCCTTACCTGCGAACTCCATAAACAATGTAAATGCAGAATAAAATAGTAAGGGGAAAAGATACAACAACACAAGATAAACAAGAACCAACAGCAGATAAACAGAAAAATAGTTATATTATTTTAGGGGCTGCATCACTACCACTTGTGACTGCCTACGTACCCCTATCTAATTGGGTACCCAGTTAGATACAGTATCAAGCCAATGTAGTTCTCCTACCACAAATAGGACTCATGGAGCCTACGATGCAACAACGAATATGCAATTCCCAAACTACATAGCATATATCATGCAAATGTAGGTTCCAAACCTACCCACTTATCTTAATCTTCACATCTAGATTTCCGAATCTAATTATCTTTACGAAAATTATCTCTTTGGACTTTATTCCCGAATTCTTATTTCAAAACTTTTGAAATATGAATATGTATATCTTTAATATTCAAACTAGTCTTTCACTTCGGGATCTGAAAACAAATCACTTTTCTGAAATGATATCAATATACAAACATACAAAACCATATGCCACCTGATCGGGAGGTTTCTAGCCATAACAAGGCAACTGGGTCCCAGCCTTTCAAAAAATAAATATAAATACGTACATCCCTCTACAATGAGAGTGGACTATACTGAGGCTACAGAACATCTGCACCTCCCTTGCCCACTTTTTAGTTATAGCCTTATAGGTTACATGAATCATTGGTAACATAACAAATCACTTTATATCCTGAAGTGGCAAAATCATTTGCACTAATAATTACAAATACTTCAAATCTATAATAATTTCCATTTCCAAATCCTTTGAAAAATCATTTTAAAACCATCCGGTTTAGTCCTTGAAATTCTTTCCGTTTTATAAAACATTTTTATAAAACCATTATACAAATCAATTTCAAAATATTCATTTCCAAATATTTCTATTTATTTAAACATTTCATAAACTTTTATGTAGGAAAACCCACTTTGAAAACAATTCCATTGACGTCAAATTATTATAACTAATTATAACAATTTAAATGAACCAATATTATCGCTAAACACCTTATAGTCAAATCGTGAAATAAATCACAAGGTGTTAGCCTACAATTATTTTCTAATTAAAATCTCTTTCAAAACCATTTTAATAGATTTATCAAATTTATTTCATATTTTTAATCATTCAAAAATATCATTTATAAAGATATCCCTTCTTGGATTCCGAACTGCAAAACCGCGATGTTTTTAGAAAATTGTTTTGGATATATTTCAAAATCAACTTAATGTAATCTTGATTTTCTTTCTTCATTGAAAAACTATGGATATAATAGTCCGAAAAATTCTTATCTCGAAGGATTCCGAGCTATATTCCACTTTTTATACTTATTTAACTTTTATGGTGTGAAATCGCGAACTACCATTACGCGACGCGCTTACTTTTGACTTGTTTTTCAATTTCTTTTCAAACTTCGTGGAAAACCCTTCTAAAAGTTTATAAAACATTTATAAATCATTTTAAACAATATTTTTCATATTTCAAATCCATTTTCCATTTCATTTCATACTATAATATTATATTATTATAATATCATTTCCAACCTTATTAGATATATTAAAATCATTAAGAGGCTAAATAATTTCCATACACATATTTATATGGATTTAAATTCTCATTTAATTAACTATGGTTAATTTCTAACCATTTCTCTTATCATTTATCAAACCAAGTAATCATCCGTATTAACAATCATGTAAACAACCAACTTTGCATCCAAGTTACCTAACATATTAATCATCTAAGATATTTTACTTTCATATTATAAAACTTGAAATGATTAGTTAATTCAAAAATGAGTACTCACCTTTAACTTAATCGATTCTTCCTACCAACATTCTTATCCAACCACACTTCCCTAAATTAACCTATCCTTCACTAATACATCCATAAACAACTCCACTACGTTGCCCATACTCACGACCATCCTTCCTCCTCCATAGCTCACGGCCATAGCCTCCCCATCCCAATACTCATGGCCTAAGGTCATTTAAAGAAGAGAAGAAGAATAAGTGAATTAAGAAGAGGTTAGAGAGTAATTAGTGGATTGGTGCTTAAGCACTCCACTATTTTAACCCTCCTACCTCTCTTAAAGAAGAGAAGCCATTAATGAGCAAAAGAAACTCAAAAATAAAGAAGAAGAAGAATGAGAAGTGTGAAGAAATGAGAAGAATGGATGGGTATTTATAGGAAAAGTAAGGAGTGGTGAATTATAAAATTAACCCTTTACAAAATTACCAAAATATCCTTACTGTATCTTACTTTTTCAACACTTACCATCACTTTGTCACATCACTACTTTATGTCTTAATCACTTAATGCATAAGAAAAATAAAGTAAAGATTTGATTTGATTTGATTTGACATGATTTTGTCCTTTTATGTTTACTTTTTCTTAATGATTTTCTAGAAATTTCTAACCTTAATTAGTAAAAGTAAACTTGATTAGTTAATTGTTAATACTTACATATTTAAAAATGTGTACATGTATATATACATAAAGTTGCAACAACGTTGCGGCAACTTTTATTCGACAAAACGTTGATTTTGGACAAAATGTTTTGCGGTCACATTTTGATGTTTTAGTTAAACTCTTTATTTATGTTAACCAAATTTAAAATTAAATTTTTATAATGTTATTTAAAAATATAAACACTCATAAATTAATTAAAATAATTTATTTAACCATTGAAACTTACTTTTCTGAAATCATGATTTTGTCACTTTTGTCGATATAAGCAATTATTCCTATTTTTGTGTATATTTCCCTTTGCGAATCCTATCTAATATTATTTAAATCATAAAATGTTATACATTTTATATTTAAAATCACTTTAAATATTATATTTTAAAGTGGTTAAATTCGGGGTCGTTACATTTATAAATAGAAGCAATTTAAATAAGAGCAGTTTAGGTAGAGGAAGTTTGAATAGTAATAACATTATTAAATATAAATAAAAACAACATTAAAAATTTGTATAAAATAATGCTAGTATCTAATTAAAAGCATCATAGGAAATTAAAGGCAAATAAAGAAAAATGGATATTTTCCACTGTTGTGCATATTTATTGCACGTTTCTTTTAAAAGTCTCCCTCACATGATATTCGAGACTCTGCTAAGGGTTGGAAGTGGAGATAGAATGAGTAATAGTAATATAATAGGATGGAAGTGTCCATGTCTACTCAAGTTTTTATTAGAATTGTAAAAAATATTTTGAAAACATTGTAAAGTGTATTATTAAAGAAATGGTCTAGTAAAAGAATTGATTTTTTAAAAGCAAAACTTAATAATTGATTTGAGTTAAAAATCCCACTTTTCGAGAAGAAAAATCTTTGTTGTGAAAAGGTGTTAAAGGAAAGGATCTTTTAGAAAGTTAAACTGCTAACATTTTCTTTTAGACTTAATAAATAATTTAATTGATAAATCCTAAACTATAGTTTTAAAAGTTAAGATGCCTACGATTAACATTAGTTAAGATAAGGAGATTTTTGTGGTTCCTTTTAAAACCAAGCTATTGAAGGATTTAATAAAAAGGTTTCAAAAGTTTATATTTTCAAAGGTAAAGGTTTTGGAATTAAATACTTCATGACTATGAAGTTTTAATTTTTGAAAGAGTGGTAAAAACCAAATAGATTTTTTTAATATGGAGTGGATAGGGATGACTACATAGGTAAGATGGGGTAAAAGATAAGGCTACGAAGAAAATAGCGATGATTGCTCATAGAATAACAATAAGGAATTCCAATAGAGTGTAATGAATATTAGTATAAACCAAAGAATATTTTGTAAGACATGTGTGAAAACCGTAAGAAGATATTAATAAAGGGTAATGTGATGGAAAAAACACATATATGACATTGGTTTGCTCAGGATTAAAGAGGATAGAATGAAATGTAGAAAATTTATTCCATCGAGTCAATTTTTCTAGTATGTTATCCTAAATATGCATAGTTTGTATTTCTTAGCCAATTACAATGTTAAAATGCATGGTTTAACCTATAATTGGTGGTGGTAGTTAAAAGTAATAAGTGGACCTTACTTACTAGAAGCTAGAAGGGTGGATCAAGATATGTGGGTTACAGTAGAACGACAAGTTAGAAAGATCCATTTAATGTAAGGAATGATAGGATCTTAACATCATTAATGTCAGTTGATGTTGAAGAGAAACTTCCAGCAATTGTTTCTTTTAGGTTTTTGGTTGTAAGCATTAGTTTTTTTATTGTATAAAATGCGCACGATATTATGAGAAATGTTCCTTTTAAAATTGGTTTTCTGGGTCGGCGGCTATATTAATTGGAAAACTGTGTAAGCAAGGAAATCTCTTGTAGACATTTAACTAATGCAAAGTAAGACTGGGAGTTTTCAAAAAGGAAATTTAATAGCTACTAGAAGAAAAATATAGTTAAGTCCCAAAAAGTGTTAAATTTTTCGAAGATAAATTTTGGCAATTAAAGGATAAGGAAAGGTTGTTATGGAACTACGGGTCTCTATCCCTACGCCTTAAAAGCCGAAATTTATAAATGAACTTGTATGTTGGTTGCTATTCTAAAATAAAAGGAAAAGTTTTTGAAATTGAAAATTTTACCATGTAATAGGATAGAGTCCACCATGGACATTAAGCTATTAACTAAATTCCAACTGCGTGAGATGTGGCATAATTTGTTTTAAAAAATATATAATTTTGAAAAATTTTGTTCAAAATTCTTAGTTTCAAAAAATAAAATAATTTATGAAAAGTTTTGAATTTTTTTTAAATTTTTTTCCAAATATTTCAAAATTAATTTAGAAATATTTTAAACGGAGAAAGAGAAAGATTTCGGTTTTTTGCAATGCCACATGCATAGCATAAGGAAAATTTTTGATGGGTTAGCAAGAATGAATTTTACAATGCAGCAGAAATGACAGAAAATAAGATATAGTTGGTGACAAGGGAAAAAGCTGTTTTAGTTATGGAATTTCTTTTTTTATATCTTGTCGATAGATAAACAAAACTAGTTTTAAAAATAACTTTGTTTTAAAATTTTAAAAGTAAATTTCCTTATGTGGATTGCATTTGGAAAAGTTGGAAGAGATTAGGGGGCAAACGAGAAGGTTCCAAGGTACAGTAAAAAGGGTATACAAGAGAGGGATGGAAATATGGAATTCTCCATCAAAACCTTTTCCAGCATAAGAATATATGTTTAGAAATCTATATTTTTCTAAATTTGGATGTTAGAAATGTTGTGCTAGGATTTTGGATGGTAGGGATTGGATGTAAAATTGATTAAACTATACTTCTATTCATACAAGTGAAATGACCCTCAATATTTTACCTTAATTTTTCAAGAATTTTTTTTGAATATATATATACACATTTAAACTTAATTTAAATTCTCAGAGTCATTTTTCTTTTCAATCAATTATCCAGGATCCAAATTTCTACTAATATAAATATATCAGTGTATTCATAAAGATATGCACATACATATGAGGTTGCATGTGTCCCTCTTGTTTAAATCATAGTTATGGTAAACAAGAGCATATTCTGTTTGATTTGAATTTGAATCAATCTACACATAGTTAATTTCCATATTCTTTTTTATATTTGTAATATATGAGTAGATCCTGCTCATATCTATTCTTAATGATTTTGATCATTCTAACTATGATTTACTAATAATTTATCTTGGCAAGACAATCTCAGAATACATGGCCTTTTCATAGCATAGTTCAAATGCTTGATATTTGATTAAGGCCAGAAAATGATATCTATATTTATCATTTTCATCTTATGGTTTTTTTTGAAACCCATCTGTTCTTTGACTCAATCAATAAGACACACTATGTGTTAATATACATATATATATATATATATCCCTAAGTCACTTCTACTCAGTAATCTTAAAGTTATCTTAACCAGAAGATCAATACAAGATTGATTTACTGGACTTGAAAGTCCAGAATTTGGTGTCTTAGGCAAAGTGTTTTCTGTGTTTTATTTGTGCAAACCAGACCTCAATGTGTTGATCACTTGCATACCAGTTTCTAAGTTTTCTATGACTAGGGTACTGGACTTGAAAGTATTTAAAAGTGGTGCAATCCCTGGATTATGGTGAACCAGGGCTTGAATGCAGAGTGCTCCCTGGTTTGATGATACAAACCAGTCAAAGTGCATATTTGTCTATGGTATTTGAAAGAGAGTTTTGGTGAAACACTTCCTAAAAGAACAAAGGGTCATGAAATGCATTTTACTATCAAAATATGGACCAACATGATCAACCAAGACTCCATTCTTTTGAAGCTAGTTAACCCTTGTGACTGTGTCAACCAAACACTCTAACCATGTCAATTGAAATGCCATTCATTTGCAAAGTACTTGAAACCTTTTTAAGATATATACACTTCTCAAAACAACTCACAAATGGACTTGAACTCTTTTACAAAATATTTCAATGAAAAGCAACTGAATACTTAAAAGAATACTCCAAGTTAAAATCAGATTTTACCCAAAACTTAATGCTTTTGAATGACTCAAGATTGACTAATACATAATATAGGTTATGTAAGACAATTGCTCAAATATATATTTCTTTTTTTTCAGATTTTCATAGATAATACTTTAAGCTTATTTTCTTGTTCACAACTCAGATAATCCTTCAGTTCTCAAACCTTAATACATAACAAAATTCAACAGAAACAACTAGTTTAATCAAACATAACAAGTTCATTACATAACAGGAAATTTAAAAACACAAATTTTCATGAATACATGCAGATAAATCATCATATGCTCTTATTAAAAACTAGCTAGCATGCTCATTCATTCTTTCTCATTAGCCATAACTTTCCTTCCTACTTAGGTCCTGCATTCCCTGAAAGAGCATTAGTGGCTGCCTCATTTTAAAATGAGACACCCCCATATGCCATGAGCAAACAAGGGTCGGATCTATGATCTGGTGTGAGCAACAACAATATATCCATAACATTAAGCAAATAGGTGACACATGAGTACTGGCTTGTTGCTTATGCAATTTCTTTAATCAACTATTTTACCATGTTTCAGATAATTTTGTTCATGTATGATAACTTCAACAATCAACCATGTACACATACATAATTATGCAAACATGCACATTAATCAGTAGCATATAGATGCACTGGAACAACCATGGTTCCATTCCGACCAATCTAGGAAATACTCAAGTTCCTATTTCATCATTTATGGGTTGTATTTATCAATTTAAATCCTAGCCTCATCTGCTATCAAGGAATCACAGGGACACATTGCTATGAACTAATTCACATCATTGCACAAAGATCTCAGGGCTTGAACAAACCATGTGCCAACTTGCATACTTCAAATATGACAAGCATTCCAGCAGCCTTCTTGGCTCACCATCCCTAGTTTATTTACTAATTGTATTCATGTTTAGTCCTATCATCAGATAGCTAGGTGAACAAGTCACTGTGTACATGAAACATCCCATACATCTTGCAAACATATTTTTCAAAAGCAAGCAGATAATCATTTTCAAGGACATTGCCATCAGATGTCTTGACTTTAAATCAAATATAAGAATATTTACAACTGAGAATAGAAACATAGCATGTTAGGTTATTATGATTTGCAAGTAACTATGGTTGAACCAGATTCAAGATCTAGCTTAATCATAATTTTTGACTTGTGGGTTTGCTATTTGATTAGGGGCTCAACACATAAAGATCTCTATTGCACCCCTAATTCCTTTTTCTTAAGCCTCGGCACTTATACAAAGCATAATGCAACTCATATTATTTTCTCTATTGAAATTTTCATGCCATAGTTCTATATCAGTTGTAAGTACTCTTCCCATAATTTCAAGGTTTTGTGCCTTAGCTTTTCTAAGTATAATAAAACAGTGGGATGCACATCCATAATAAACATCATATCAGATCAAAACCATCCAAATAACATCCATAAGATATCTAATAAGACTATGTTCAGCAAAACCAGAAATATGCAAATAACAACATAAAAGTTTGGCTGCCTCATATCAGGACTTAATGCCATGGATTTAGTGAGATTACTCACCTAAGTACTTCCTTCTATTTGATCCAGAAAACCCTTGAATGCTTTTCCTTCCTTTTAAATATTTTCTTCCTTTCTTATTTTTAAGTATCTCGGGTAAATGATTTTCTGGCCATAACTTCTTATTTATATGAATGTTTTTCACTAGGGTTTTATCAAGATAAAATTCCATTTTTGTCCTGGCTAACATCAGGCATTTTGCATTTTGTATTTTCACATTTCCCATCCTTAATACCACGGGCTACATTATTTGGTTATGGTCAGTGCTTTCCTCTTTTTGCTTTTTAGAAAATGGCTATTTTTGAATACCTCTACACTTACTCAAGTCATGTTAAAAGTGTGACTTAGCTATATTTTATACATTTATTCATTTCTGGAAATCCTCTTTTCTATTTTTTACCTACACATACATGCTTACTTGTATTGTGTCTCATGTCATTTTGATGTTATTTTTCTTGCTTAGCTTTAACATATTTCTACTCAAAGAAAAGTATACATGTATATAGATATATATTATTATATATATATATATTTATTTAATTTTCCTTGCTTCACAAAAAAATATATATACATATATTTCATATTTATAACTTGGTTAGGTCTGGGTTAAAAATCCAGTGCTTTAAGTAAGAATTTACTTTCTTACTCAAATAAAATATTTTCTGCTTTTCATTTCAAAATAATTCATATGACCCAGAAACAAAATATCTACACCTGGGTTAATAATTCACATTTCAAAATCATATTTGAAATGCTTTCTTTTCCTTTTTTTTTCAGGAATTTTGGATCCTTCCTTGTGCCATTTCCAATGTGCACGTGCACACATATCCTTGCACATTATTCAATCCCAGGAATTCCTTCATAATTAAATATAAATATTTCAAAACTAAATTATTTCATTGAAATAATTTTTCACAAAATTTTGGGGTATTACAACAAGTGTGGAAAAATTTGGATGCAAAGACAAAGATTTTGATTTTTAAAATTTGCATACATATAGAACTGCTAGCATATATAGGTTGTTAGCATCATATTTTCAAATTGTTTTAAAAGATGCATTCATAAAGGAGGCGCCAATTTAGAATTATTCTGCATACATGTCATATATGTTGTGATACATTGTGCACTTGTACACTAGTGGTTGCAAAATTGGTTGCATACGAATTGGTTGGTTAGTTTAGAATTGTTACATGTTATGTTACATGGTTTAACCCTTGAGAAATTGCAAGGACAAAATTTTTTAAGGGGGAAGAATGTAACAGCCCTTAATTTTGACAATAAGTAATTAAAAAGAAATTAATTTATAAATAGCAATGCCAAAAAATAGAACTTTTACAAACGTCGGAATTTGGCTACAAAGTTTGCACCATCGAGTTCGTGGTAATTCTCCGATCAACATTCGTACATAAAGTTTTTTGATCGAAGTTCGAACGAAAGTGTTATTGACATTTGAAGTTTTTGAATCAGAAATAATTATATATGTAATTAAAGAAATAAAAATAATTAACTAACGTTAATTAATATAAGTTAGAATTAACAGATAGTTAACATTACTTAACTTGTAAGAAAAATTAACATTAATGTTAATCGGTTAAAACTAGATAGAATTATTATATAAGAGGAAATTAATCGACGTAATCAAACAACGGAAGATAATAAACAAACATAGGTTAGCCAGTAGACCCCTTAATTAGGACCGGTCGACGGCTAGCAGTCGACCGGTGGATGTGTCGAGTGTGAATTTTGACATGGTCGAATGATCTAGATTTAAAATAATTTAATCTAACGGTTGGCATTGATTCGAACCCTCATAAATACGGGCCTAACCCTTCATTTTTCTAGAGATGTTACCAAAACAATTAGTGTAATGGATATGAATTGTAAAAAGGATAATGTCGTTTGAGCAACCATAAGCAAATGTAGTATACATCAGTTACAATATGTCATTTTATGTATGCAGTTTTTATATTAGTCTCGGACATTTCTTCCTAAGACACTATGTGGTTTATCTTCGGTATGTGCTATCATTATACCTATATGTATAATAGTTATTAATATGCTACTGACCTTCTCCATATACTTCTAATTATTTTGTTCAGTTTGACCATAGCGCGGGCATGTAATGAAGGTACCGAATCTGTTTATTTAATTCAGTGTACCATTTGTATAATGAGTTAGGATAATTTATAACATCAGTATTTCTACAAGTGATTAGATCATAGATAAGATTATGATCTTAGGCATCCAAATACATGGTTATTTAATCAATATGCTAAGGTAAAGTCAAAATGCATAACAATATTATTGTTCTCTATGTGTTATGTAACGATCCGCCTTTTCGACGCTCAAAAGTCGATAGTAATACATCCCCAGTTTTTACGTGCGAACATCCAAGTGCCGAAAAGACAGATTGTTGGGGAAAAAGAAAGAAAAAACAGAACAAAATCTTACATCTTGATGAGTAATGTATGATATACAATAAATCTTTATGAAATAAAACTGTAATATACATACATCAATCAGAGTTAACTAACCAATCATCGGCCTGGACAGTTATAACAATATGTCCTCACAAATGCTGATAAATACAAACAACAAATGTAACACTCCTAATTTTGATTAACATTATTTAGGATATTTAATTAGATAAATAAAATAAAATAATGTAAAATGGTAAGAAGATTGAGATTTGATAATTAATATGGGCTATACCTAATGAATGAATTAATAAGAATGATTAGACTCTAAATAAGAAGGAGGAATATAGGCTAAGGGAAAAATTGGAAAAGTTACATTTCCTAACCATATACCCTTATCTTTCCTTCTCATTTATTACACTTACATCCACCAAATATCCTAAACTATACTAAGGCCGACCATTACAAGTGAAAACGAAAGGAGAAAAGCTTAAGAAATAAAGAGTAAAGCTTAGAGGAATCAATCAACACTCAAATCTCATTCTCCTTCATCAAATAAAGGTGAATATAGTTATGCATCTCAAATTTTATCTACTATTTTCAGTTTTAAGTATGAATCCGAATCTTTTGCTTGTATTATGCCATGTTTTAATTGTTTGGATGATTAAATGTGATGAATAATAGGATTTATTATGGAATTGTTTAATAGGTTTTAAGTGTGAAAACCTAGTTTTTGATACCTAAACGATTTGAGATTTTGATATGATGTTTAAAACATTATTTTAGAAGTGGACTTTTAATTTCATAATTTTCCAAGCAGGAATAAATTTATTATGAATTTTCTAAGTGGAGAAAAAGGTTTATTTCAGGTTTTAATTATTAAAAATAATCAAATAAAGTTTTGGACCCCAAAATTTTTGTACGTTAAATAATATATTAAATTTGATTTATTGTGATTTTTTGGGATTTTTCCCAAGTGTTTATAATGTACTATGAATTATTTGGGCTTCAAAAGCCTAATTATTATATTAAAAAATTAATATTAAAGATAAGTTTTGCAAATGTTTTGGGAATGATAATTCTGGTAAACGGTAGATTTTTGAAAATAATTTTTGATAAAGTATTTGTTAACCAATGAGATTTTGGAGTTGGTGAAAAGAAATGGCTTTTATTAATAAGAAAACAGTTTTCATATTAATTACGAGTTTGCCATGTCGAATGTTACGATGTCGCACTTCATTAAGTCACGTCTATGGCCTTCGAAGTCAATAATAAGCGATATATAGGATATCAACTTCGGTTGGTATGAATGGATCGGCTTGATTGAAGTAGGAAGCATAGCATCGGGGTCGACATAGATACCCTCGACGTAATTTATGTCGCTTGTCTTCAAATACTTTGATACCGCATTTTATATATAATGGCATGATACTGCTTGCTTCTACAAAGTCGTTAACTCCATAAGGTAGCTGTGACTCTTGTTTTGATTCCGCTTATTTCTGTAATGACATCGACCCTATTACTTTTGAACTGATCTATGACGGCGATAATGACGCCGCATTTATCTTTAAGGCATTGGTGCATTGTCATTAATGTCGCCGCTCCTATAACTCTAAGTTTTAAGGTTTTAGACTATGCAAACCAAGGTTTATACACTATGACGTCGACACCCTATAAAGTGCAATACATATGTACTATCAGCGTTATGGCCTTATGTTTTGTAGATTAAAGAGTTTAACATATTTTGTAATTGAAGAGGGACGATGACCCTAGTGACAATATTGATGTCGAGTTTCATTTATAAGCTAGTTTTATTAAGTTTTGGTTTTATCGCCTATAGATTTGAAAGGCGACGACTTCAGGTGCTTTCAAACTTCATCAATATTGTTTTATAAAAGCATATATCATGAAACAATTATTTTGGATAAAGCAAAGGGCTATAATTTTCCTTGTTTTAAAGTATGATTTCAAGGGTTAAATCATTTATAAAGAATTATGTTTTCAAGAAAATAAAATGGGTATTTAGCCCATAATTTTACTAAAGAGATTATTATCCTTATCACCTTTAAATAAATTGTGAGAGGATGAATTGACTCAGAGATTAGAAAACTAAGTGAGACTGATGTAGGGTAGTGCCCTATACTTCAGCTGTTAGCCCTTTAGCTGATATAAGTCCAAAATTCCAGTGCGTGAGGCTTTGTCATGGATAAGTCTAAAAGTAGGTTTAAGCACACAAATGAATATGCAAAGAGGAGATAGGTTATTAGTGAGTTCACAAAACCATTAGGATCAGAGTGACCCTAGGAATAGTAAGTTTTGGACAGACCATCCAGTTGCCTTCTAATAGTATATTAGATAATTTAATATATCTGATAGGCCCAAGTCAACCGTACTTTTGTAATTACTCTTCAAAAACTATGATGTTGGGATAGATAGTCCAGTGATTTAGACAGATTGGTCATGTTTACCCATGTTGCATGCATGCATATTATTGTTATTATTGTCTATTTTAACCATTGTGGTTGTAGGAGTTGTTTGGATAAAGATATATTTAAAATGGTATACCGGTAAGGAGAAAACCCGTTCCGCTCAGCGTCATGGTCTCACTAGATATCCATAAATCGAGATGGCATATTATTATTCACACCAGACTTTTTATCTGACTCGAATTTTATGTTTTCCCCTTAAACTCTCGGGTGCTCAAAACTAGATTTGAGTAGGTCGAGAGTAAGGGTCGACGGGTTATTTAGATTGGACAAATAAAGCTTAAATTATGTTTTGGAAAATTTCATATTCTTGTGCTTTGATGTCATCGATACAACTAACATATCCGCATTTTGTCACCGGAGATTAATACTATAGATGACTGCATCATCTATAGCAGTTAGTTTCATATCTCAAAATGGGGGACGTTACAACAAATGCAGTGGAAATGAAATATATATGAATTCATCTTGGAGGCATCTAGCTTGTCTCCTGAAGCTCCAGAGCATCCAAAGCTAAATCTAGAAATATACTTGGTCTAACCCAAGAATTTTAAGAAAATAATGCCAGGATTAGTATGGTAAACCAACATGAGAAACACACATCGTGTGGATTTTAATATGATCAAACCTTTCAAAATAAAGGTATCTCTTAAGACCACATCGCATATAAACACGAACGGGTTTTTACCTTACGATAACCAAACCATTTATAGGTAATTTTGTGATATTATAATAATGTATAGGGTTTAAAATAAATATAGAATCATAGCCTAAATTGTTACATAAATAAAATTCTAGCATAATAGGTATACAAGTAAATCTGAAAGGCACTTATTGGATAATGGATTCCATACAATGACAAAGCTACTAGGTATCGTCTGCCATAGTACACCTCTAGGTAAAATGTATCAAGGGCATAATGTGGATCCCATGCGAATCAGGACCGGCCTACCCCTTACTGGATAGTACCGAATATGTCACCAACCCAGTTGCCGGCCAACAACCACTCGAGTCTCTAGCATAAATAATCCATCAATAAATATCGATTTAGATCGGGTGATGATGAATACCCTAATGAGTTCGACCCACATAGCCCTAAAGCATACCCTTGTTTTAGTCATTCCCGGTTAGTGAGGCTAGAGGCTACGTTTTACCTATTTAGCAAATCCAACTTGGAATGCTAACACCTCTCTCCAAGTAACAATGCAATGCCAGCATTCGTCCATACAAGTTGTTTAGGATATGAAAAAACCAAGGACACTACTTGTACTACATCCATTTTTCAATCACCCTTAGGACTAGTAACAAGTAGCCCTTGCACTTCAAAGAACTTTGTCTTTGATTTTATCATCTTCAAGATGTCTTCAATTCGAACGCTTATGCCGGTTCTAAGTAGTCTTCGGATAACTCACGTTTATCCAATCCAAATCTCTCCAAACCGACAACAATATTTATGGCCAAGATTTCATAGTCGGTTACTTAACTACCAAATAAACAAACAATTCAATGAGAGATTAAATTCTGTTTGGAAAGTAATACCAGTTAAGCATATAAGCACCCACTAAGCCTCTATAATTAATCCCTTCATTGATTAAAATCACTTTGTAAGTACTTGTATTAAAATACTTTTACAAATATATATTTACGAACTCTTCTATACTCTTTTCCATATTTGAAAAATGTTGATATACTTATCTAAACCGTATAAGGATATTCCCAAACCTTTTCACTTCTAATACTTATAATTTTTTTTCATATACTTATATCAATAGTATAAGTATATTCACAACACGCTACATTTCCAGTACTTAGAAAATGTATCAATATACTTATCTCAACGGTATAAGTATATTCACAAATCTCAAGAAAGATTTCATTTTAACACCATACTTATTTGGGTTAAACAAATGTCATTTCAAAAAAAAATTAATAACAATAAACCAAAAACACCTTTCTTTGGTGTAAGTGAATAAATCATATAGAAATTAGACCAAATATACTTACCACCACTTCTCGATTTCGAACAATATTATCTCTCGATTATCAATGAGATCTGACAAGTTAGAAATCTATCATTGCCTTGACACACAGTCTTACTTATCAAGATAGAGGCGAGTTTTCATACCTTAGAAATTGGTGTTCAGTATGAAAAGAATATTTTCCATACCATCGTAATTTGAAATGATCGTTTATGGAAATCGGGTCTCGGTCTTTTTATAAATCCTATTTAAAAAATGCCTTTATAAAACTCCTTATATTTACAAACTCCATTTATAAAATATCATATGTAAATTATAAAATTCCCTTTTAAAAATATCAAAACAAAATTGTAAACCTCCTTTTATAAATCTCCAAATTTATTTGATAAACTCCTTTATAACCATCATTTATACTATTTATAAACTCTTTTATAAAACTTCTTTTTTTAAATCTCATTTATAAAACTCACTTTCATAAATCACCAAATTTATTTGCAACACTTTTTATAAAACTCCAAATTCATTTATAAACCTCCTTTTATAAATTTCTAAATACAGTTATAAAACTCCTTTTATAAAACAACTCAAAACATAAAACAAAACCCATATACTTCCCATAACACGATCATTCCATATATTAAAATAAATCCAAAATTGTAATTTATTACTCCAATTTATCGAAATGATAATATTTTCCTTTTTATAAAATACCATTTATAAACCTATTCTTTTGTTTATAAAATACCATTTGTAAATCTGTTCTTTTATTACAACATTTTATGTAAAATGTTTCATAAATATTTCTTCCCAAATATTTCTATCTTCTTTTAAAAACGAAATCACTTTAAAATAAAAGATAAACCTCTTTTTATTTCCTTTAAAATAAACATTCATTATTATAATAACCTTTCTATTAAAATAAATACTTTTTAATACAATTTTAAAACATTTACATATTTATAAAAAAGAATATTTACATATTCGACCAAACCAAACCAATAATCATTCAACACGAAAACAATATTTTATTTCTAACATATATCATATTAAATATCCAAAAAATGTGTTTAACTCATCGAAATTCCAGTGGACTCTTAGGCATTCCAGTTTGAACTAAAATCAAATGACGTTCGATTTTAGCCCAAAATTTCACTTGCTCCAAATTCGATGAAACCTATTCCATTGCGTGTCTACCTCCATTAGGAATGCAATGCAAAAAATCTCGCCTCGATTGGACCTCGTATGAGGGAGTTATTGATTTTATAAGATTTGAGAATTTTAATAATATAATTTATCTCACTAATTACATTTCAAAATCTTAATTACCCTATGATCTTTCTTCCTTTCTTCCCAAACACCTCTTGCATGCAACAAAACAGTGCATGGTTGTGCACGCCATAACCCGAAACCTCATCAATCCTCGATGAAACCAAAATCCCCTTGTGCCATTGATCTCCACTCCGCGAACTCGCATCCCCCGACCCCACCATCTCGAACTTGCACCCTAGATCAAGCTCGCTCTGGAACCCTAGACTTTGACCACGCAATGATCAAACTATCCAAATGTTGATCGCCTAACCCCAAACTTTGGCCGCAAATGCTCCTCGCCTCAACAAACACCACTGTATGCTCCAAACACCCATCACCGACCACAACTCAAAATACCCAAACCGTAGCTTTCTACTCCTCACGTCTCCAACAACCGATCTCCCTAAATCACCACCAAACTCATCCAAACGCATATAGAAATGTAGATCTCTTCAATATGGATCTAAATATCCTTGTGTTACAATTTTTGGTTTATTAAATCTTTTGTTTCAAATTTTTTAAAGGATGTGGATTTATTTATTTTATTTTATAGGAAGCTTTAAAAATACAGACAAAGTGAGAGAGTAAAGTAAACGTGTTTTGATTTGTCTTAGGTAGAGGTAGGTTTATTTTACAATTTCTGAAAACTCGCTGCACAGAATTTTATTTGCGTAGGATCCACGAACGAAAAAAACAAAAATACGATCACGCATAAAAATGCGACACAATCCAAAAATAATAATAAATTACACTGGTTAGCTTATTTTTAAAAATTTTAAAATTACCATCGTGTGACGCCCCACCTCTATGGTCACGCTAGCCAAGAACACTACTGGGTAATGCTGTCGACTAGCACGAAGAATAAGGTTGTTGAGGAGCGACCATCTGTGTAATTGCTTTGGGCGAGTACCGATAAGTCAGATAAAATAACTTACATTTCATTTCAAGAGGAAATCCAACATATCAAATAAAAACTCGAAGCTACCACATAGTGGCTATGAGGCCTTCGGAAATAAATATAGAAATAAACATAACACAAATCAGTCATAGACATTCATATCACAAAGGCAGAATCATATATGAATATAGTTTATAAAAGTGTACATCAGAATAGTAGTCATATAAGATCCACTACTTTACAAAAGAATAGATACAAGTTGCTAGACAAAAGAATATGTATACAACAGGGAGTCTCTATCTCAAATGTATAACAACAAAAACTACCAATCTAATGTAGTTAGACAAAAGTCAGAAGATGATCCCTGATAAGGAGTCAAGCAGAAGCACCTGTAACATCTCGGTCTGACCCGAGTATTATTTAAGAAGAAAATGATAAACGGATCAGTCTAGCTATAATTATCATATATAAAATGAGATAAGAGTAGAGATATAACAAAAACGTATGATAACCATAATGTCAAACTGTGACAAATATACTTTAAACAACAACAAAATCATACAATATCTCAAGAATCTCAAAGCACCAAAAAGAAGGTAATATTCTTTATTTTATTCACCAAACCCCAAATATTGACAAACATATCATTGCCAATCACAAAAAGAGGTGAAACACAAATTCTAGAAATCGTCAATTAGAAATCCAGAAATCACAAAGGAGGGAAGGCCTATCACAAACGGGAGCATGAAAACTCACCAACACGTGTGTCACAAACAGAACGCTATTCCATGGTCTCTAACCATAAATTTTGAGACGAAGCTCCATAAACGGCCCGAAGACCATGGGTCGCTACCCTGCCAAATTTGAGCTGAAGATCCACAAACAGGGTTTTTTAGTCCCCACACAAACAAATAGACATCGCACATCGCTAGTCTAAATCACAAAATGATCATCATCGACCAATAAAAAGTGTGAATTACACTAAGCCAGTAAATATAAGAGTTTAGCTTCATGTCCCATAACCACTAGCTTAACTTAAATATTTACGAACGAATTGTAGATTTCCACTCGAAAATTGTCACAAGATTTTCAATCGAACAAGTCCATAAATTAACCGACGAAGTAAACGCAAGCGTTTCATACCACTTGTTTTGCTAAGCCGTTTAATTAGATTTTCTCATACGAATGAGGTAAAGGTTTGTATATACTAATAGATTAGAAAACGGTTTTATAAACGAGCTTTGTATTAAAACTAGAGTTGAAATCATATAGTAAAAGTGTTTGATTATTCACTACTAGTATATGAACCTTTGTAATTTAAAGTGGAAGTCACAGGAATGATTGTAGAAACAATCAATCATCTAAAATTCACATACGAAGACGTGAATCAAATCCAAAGAAATCGATACCGAATCTATCAAAATGGATACCCTCAAAAATCCCAAAAAAGAAGTCATCAGAGTAGATAATCAATGATAACAACAAATCGGATAATCACGAATCGATAAAAATAGGAAATCAAAACAAAATAATTAATTTGGCTGAGGCAATCAGGTCAGTCGACTGAACTAGGTGGTCAGTCGACTGACACATGGATACAAATTTTGTGTCCCCAGGGCCAGTCGACTGACCCAGATGGCCAGTCGACTGATACAGACCCAGGCAATTTCCTAGGTCCTGGCTCAGTCGACTGAACCTGCTTCTAAGCATTTTTCATATTCTGGTTCAATCGACTGACCTTCTGGTTCAGTCGACTGAACTTGCTTCAGAAGCATATTCAGTCTAGCCCCCTTGTGGGGGCAAAATCAAATACACGGAACGGGAGCGAACGAGCGAGCAACAACGACTAGGGATTTACGCCAAGCGACAACCCAGCCTTGTATGGCCTTTCGAAACACCCCACTAACGTGTTCAAACATAAAAGATTGGATTTTTAAAGATTTGAACTCAAAACACCAAAAATTGGAATATTCACCAATTCAATTCAAATCAAAAGCAAATGAACATAAATAAGTGTTAGGAATTCATACCTAACAACAACGATATCTATAGAAATAGATGTGAGTTCAAAAACTCACTTTTAAACCCAAAAACGATGAAGGAGAAGCTTGAAAGCAAAGGAAGATCAACTACTCTACCACTTCAACTCTAGAAGCTCCAATCTAAGTCTAGAAGCAATAATTTTCCAAATTAGTTTATAGGAAATTTCTGAAATTGGAGAGAGATTGAGATGGAGAAGAAGAAGATGATGCTTACCTTAGCTTCTCTTTGAATTTGGAGCAAGAATTTGTATTTGCAAAGAAGATTAGGGCTTAGGAATTCTAATTCTTTTTCTTTTCCCCCATTTTTCTAAAGCTTGAGTGTTAGGAAATATTATGAAGGAGTGAAGAGGAGTGGAGTGGAGTTGGGTTGATTTGTTGGGTTAATGGACTGAAACCCAAACCCAAAGCCCTAAATGAAAACAACAAAATTTTACTCAACTCCAAACATATCGATTTTTATACTCAAAAAAGTTGTAAACGCCATTTTGGACTCA
The DNA here is from genome assembly GCA_030737815.1 of Allium fistulosum. NCBI lineage: Eukaryota > Viridiplantae > Streptophyta > Magnoliopsida > Asparagales > Amaryllidaceae > Allium > Allium fistulosum. Next base: position 166,778,064 of record CM060904.1, on the reverse strand, counting down.
ATGGACGTGGTCTCGAGTCCCAATTCGACTGTTTACAAAAAGTAGTTTTTTGGACTTTAATCCGATTAACGATTCTATATTTAAATAAAATATTTAAATATTCAATCGTAAAATATGCGGGTTGTTACAGACTCCCCTCCTTAAAGAAATTGCGTCCTCGCAATCTTTAAGAAATAAATAAGAAGTAACAACAACAAAAGCATATCAACACAAAAAGAAGAAATTTGAAATAAGAAGTTCACCTTAAGGAGCCCGAGAGAGCAAGTCCGGATGTGTTCGCTCGATGAATTCTCTGGATTCCCAAGAGCAATCCTTAGGATTTGAGGACCATTGAACTTTCACAAGAGGAACGTCTTTATTTCGAAGGCGTTTAACCTCCGAAGCAATGATACGAATAGGATGTTGCTCATAAGTCAAATTAGGCGAAACTTCAATTTCTTCAATAACACCGGGCTCAAGAACAGAATCGGAATCTCGAAGGCATTTCCGTAATTGAGAGACGTGGAATACGTCATGAATAGCAGAAAACTGTGCCGGTAATAAAAGGCGATAAGCCACCGAACCAATGCGTTCGGTGATGGGAAATGGGCCAATATATCGAGGTGCTAATTTTCCCGATCGACTAAAACGCACAACACCCTTCATAGGTGAAACACGAATAAATGCAAAATCTCCCACAGAAAATTCTAATCTCCTTCTTCGATTATCAGCGTAGGATTTTTGCCTACTTTGAGCTTCTTTCATCCTATGACGAATAAGGTCGATCTTTTCTATGGCATCCCGAATAAAATCTGGACCTAAAACAAGCTTCTCACCAGCTTCAAGCCAACACGAAGGAGATCGGCATGGCCTTCCGTATAGTGCCACGAAAGGTGCCATACCAATACTAGATTGGAAGCTATTATTATAGGAAAATTCAACAAGAGAAATATGATCTTCCCAGCTTCCACCAAAATCAAGAACACATGCACGAAGAAGATCTTTAAGAGTTTGATTCACCCGCTCGGTTTGTCCATCAGACTGGGGATGATAAGCGGTGCTAAAATTAAGCTTCGTTCCCAAAGCTTTTTGAAGACCTTTCCAAAATCCACTTGTAAACAATGGATCACGATTGCTAACAATAAAAGTAGGAACTCCATGCAATCTAACAATTTCCTTGACAAAGTGTTTAGCCAAAATAGGTACGGTCCGATTGGACCGAACGGGAAGAAAATGGGCGAATTTTGTAAGTCTATATACTATCACCCATAGGCTATCATGGCCAGAACAAGAACGGGGAAGACCGTCAATAAAGTCCATAGAAATTTGATCCCACTTTCATATTGGAATTTCCAAAGGTTTCAATAACCCACCGGGCCTTTGATGCTCGGCCTTTACGAGTTGGCAAGTCATGCAACGCTTAATAAAGTTAGCAATATCAGATTTCATTCCATCCCAATAATATAGTCGCTTCATGTCCGCGTACATTTTACTACTACCGGGATGAATGGTAAATTTAGAACGATGAGAATCTTCTAAAATGTCTTTACGAAGATCAATAATATTTGGCACAATAAGTCTACCAAATTTTTGAATACCGCCACGAGCATCAATATCGAAGTCTTTCAAACCTTCAATATCAATTTTATCCCTACAAATTTGGCTAAGAAGAACCAATTCGGGATCATGCTTTTGAGCTTAAAGAATGCGGTCTAAAAGAGAAGGATGAGCCTCAAGGCTACATAAAACAAGAGGTGAACATGAATTGGATTCACGATCTCGAATCTCACAAGTGGATAAAGTCGCGAGATCATTCCATTCAGATATCATCAAAGAAACAACCACTTGTTGCTTACGACTAAGGGCATCGGCAACAAGATTTCCCTTTCCGGGAGTATAAAGAATATCAAGATCATAAGATACGAGAAACTCGAGCCAACGTTATTGACGCAAATTAAGTTCCTTTTGAGAAAATAAATACTTCAATGATTTATGATCGGTATAGAGAACAAATTTCTCTCCAAAAAGATAATGACGCCAAATTCTAAGGGCGAAAACAATAGCCGCGAGCTCTAAATCATGAGTGGCATATCTAGTCTCGGCAGGCTTTAATTGCCTAGAAGCATAAGCGATAACACGTTCCCTTTGCATGAGAACGGCTCCCAAACCAACATTACTAGCATCAGTATAAACAATAAAATATTGGTTCCCATTGGGAATCACAAGAATAGGAGCATCGGAAATGAGTTCTTTTAATTTTTGAAATGAAGCTTCACATTTGTCTGACCAAATGTATTTAACTCCCTTCTTTGTCAAATTAGTAAGGGGTACAGAAATCTTAAAAAAGTGAAGCTTTTGGCCAATCCGAGAAAGCTATGAATTTCCGTCACACTCTCCGGTCTCTTCCAATTTTGAATCGCTTCAATCTTCGAAGGATCCACGGAAATTCCGGATTCAGAAATGATATGTCCCAAAAATTTCACATGAGATTGCCAAAAGTGGCATTTAGAAAACTTTGCTTTTAATTGGTTGCTCCTAAGAGTTTCCAACACAATCCGAAGATGATTTTCATGCTCCTCTTCGGTTTTAGAATAAATAAGAATATCATCTATAAAGATAAGAACAAATCGATCGAGGAAGTCTTTGAAAACTCGATTCATAAGGTCAATGAAATAAGCTGGAGCGTTCGTTAAACCAAATGGCATAACAAGCCATTCATAAGATCCATAACGAGTACGGAACGATGTCAAAAGAATGCTATCCTCTGCAATACGGAGCTGATGAAAACCGATTGCTATGTCTAACTGTGAAAATAATTTAGCACCACTAAGCTGATCGAATAAACCATCAATCCACGGTAAGGGATATTTATTCTTGATGGTGAGATCATTAAGTTTGCGGTAGTCAACGCAACGCCTAAGTGTACCATCTGATTTCTTTACAAAAATGGCTGAAGCTCCCCATGGAGAGGAACTAGATTGAATAAATTGCTTTGCTTCCAATTTGGATAATTGTTTACGCATCTCCTCATTTTCCTTATTGGACATACGATAAGGAGGACGAGTGATAGGTAGAGCTCCATGGATTAGATTAATTCTGAACTCAATTGCTCGCTTAGGTGGTAATCCTAAAACGGGCTCAAATATGTCGGGAAATTCACGAACAATGTGAATGAGAGAAATGACATCTTCCTCATCATCATTATCGTCATCATGAGGATTTAGAGAATACAAGGATGCTTTCGAATTGGAATCTGAATCTTTCAGAACAAGAGAAATCTGCTTAACAGATTGAGGATGCCGAAGATATATAGTCCGCTCAGGACATAGGATATAGGCTTCATAACGGTTAAGCCAATGCATCCCCAAAATCATTCTGAAACCAAGGTAACGCATAACATGCAAATCGGAACAGAAAGAGTAACCACATAAAATAATCTCGACATCTTTACACTATAAACTGAGTGTTGCGGATCCACCAACCGGATTCGCAATTCTCAAAGAAGTCATCAAGCCAATAACATTCAAAAACAAAGCATCAACAAGTTCTTTTGATATAAAAGAGTGAGATGCACCCGTATCAAAAAGAACTCGAATAGAAAGATCATGAAATATAATAATGCCATCAAGGATAGAATGAAAAATACCTTGACCACGAGAAGTGTTAGAAGGGGCTTGTACAACATTTAGCTTGCCCTCCTTCTTGCCTTGAAGTTTGGGACATAAAGATATAGTATGACCCGAACTCTTGCCATAGCGGCAAGAAAGAGACTTCGGGCACTTGTTTGCATAGTGGTCCTTAGAACCACAATTGTAACATTCTCCACGACGAGAGTTGGGAGTATTTGCTACCGAAGTTGTTTGCTTCCTTTTCTTGTTGGGATTAGGCTTGAATTTATAAGGTCGCTTCTTGTTGATGTTTGGTTTGACCTCAGCATCACTATCTTTATCAGCCTCTTCGAGTCGAAGAGCAATATCAACAAGTTGATAAAAAGAAACTTCCAATTTCAGAAGTAATGGCTTTTTGAGGCTCTTGTTCAAGCCATACACAAATCTCTGATTTTTCTTCAATGGGGTATTAATATATTTGACCCCATATTTAGAGAGAGATTCAAAAGATGCGACGTAGTCGGTCATAGAAGATTCACCTTGAACAAGGTCGATAAAGCGTCGAGCTAAAGTTACCTTTTCAGCCTCCTGCACAAACTTCAATTCGAATCTTTCCAGGAATTGCTCCCAAGTAAGATTCGCTTCACTAATTTTAGAGATCAAAAGCTCGTACCAGTCTAATGCTCTTTCTTGGAGCATGCTAGAAGCCACTTGGACTTGATGGAGACCAATAAGATTCATGCGAGAAAAGATGCGGCCGCATGTTCGAAGCCAAGCCTGGACTTCTATAACGCTCTCGGAACCTTTGAATGGCTTTCCATCCAAACTGGTGTAATCACTGCACAAGCGTGCAAACCCAGATTTAGGATGGGTGGGCTCTGGAGTGTGTCTGATAGCTTGAGCATTCCTTACAAGATCTAGAATTTGTTGAGCAGACATAAATACTCCATCCTGAGGAGTAGCACTAGATTGACCGGCATTGGGACGGCCTGGTCTAACCATTTCTCTTCTTTAAGAAAGAAAGAAAAGAGGAAAGAGATTAATCTCAGAATGAATATCAAACAAACTTGATTGATAAAAAAAGACATTATAAAAAGAAATAGGATAGAATGGTACGAATACTCGAATTAAATCCTATGGCACGATTCCTAAGAAAAACTTAGGACAATGATCCTTGCTAGATTATTCTACACTGTTCCGAAGTTTGGCTCTGATACCAAGCTGTGACGCCCCATCTCTATGGTCACGCTAGCCAAGAACACTACTGGGTAATGCTGTCGACTAGCACGAAGAATAAGGCTGTTGAGGAGCGACCATCTGTGTAATTGCTTTGGGCGAGTACCGATATGTCAGATAAAATAACTTACATTTCATTTCAAGAGGAAATCCAACATATCAAATACAAACTCGAAGCTACCACACAATGGCTATGAGGCCTTCAGAAACAAATATAGAAATAAACATAACACAAATCAGTCACAGACATTCATATCACAAAGGCGGAATCAGATATGAATATAGGTCATAAAAGTGTACATCAGAATAGTAGTCATATAAGATCCACTACTTTACAAAAGAATAGATACAAGTTGCTAGACAAATGAATATGTATACAACAGGGAGTCTTTATCTCAAATGTATAACAACAAAAACTACCAATCTAATGTAGTTAGACAAAAGTCAGAAGATTATCCCTGATAAGGAGTCAAGCAGAAGCACCTATAACATCTCGGCCTGACCCGAGTATTATTTAAGAAGAAAATAATAAACGGATCAGTCTAGCTATAATTATCATATATAAAATGAGATAAGAGTAGAGATATAACAAAAACGTATGATAACCATAATGTCAAACTGTGACAAATATACTTTAAACAACAACAAAATCATACAATATCTCAAGAATCTCAAAGCACCAAAAAGAATGTCATATTATTTATTTTATTCACCAAACCACAAATATTGACAAACATATCATTGCCAATCACAAAAAGAGGTGAAACACAAATTCTAGAAATCGTCAACTAGAAATCCAGAAATCACAAAGGGGGGAAGGCCTATCACAAACGGGAGCATGAAAACTCACCAACACATGTGTCACAAACGGAACGCTATTCCATGGTCGCTAACCATAAATTTTGAGCCGAAGCTCCACAAACAGCCCGAAGACCACGGGTCGCTACCCCGCCAAATTTGAGCCGAAGCTCCACAAACGTGGTTTTTTAGTCCCACACAAACAAATAGACATCACACATCGCTAGTCTAAATCATAAAATGATCATCATCGATCAATAAAAAGTGTGAATTACACTAAGCCAGTAAATATAAGAGTTTAGCCTCATGTTCCATAACCACTAGCTTAACTTAAATATTTACGAACGAATTGTAGATTTCCACTCGAAAATTGTCACAAGATTTTCAATCGAACAAATCCATAAATTAACCGACGAAGTAAACGCAAGCGTTTCATACCACTTGTTTTGCTAAGCCGTTTAATTAGATTTTTCTCATACAAATGAGGTAAAGGTTTGTATATACTAATAGATTAGAAAACGGTTTTATAAACGAGCTTTTTGTTAAAAATAGAGTTGAAATCATCTTAGTAAAAGAGTTTGAATATTTAATACTAGTATAGGAACCTTTGTAATTTAAAGTGACAAGTCACAGGAATGATTGTAGAAACAATCAATCTTCTAAAATTCACATACGAAGACGTGAATCAAATCCAAAGAAATCGATACCGAATCCATCAAAATGGATACCCTCAAAAATCCCAAAAAAGAAGTCATCAGAGTAGATATCAATGATAACAACAAATCAGATAATCACGAATCGATAAAAATAGGAAATCAAAGAAAAATAATCAATTTGGCTGAGACAATCAGGTCAGTCGACTGAACCAGGTGGTCAGTCGACCGACACAGGGATACAAATTTTGTGTCCCCAGGGTCAGTCGACTGACCCAGATGGCCAGTCGACTGATACAGACCCAGGAAATTTCCTGGGTCCTGGTTCAGTCGACTGACCCAGATGGCCAGTCGATTGATACCTGCTTCTAAGCATTTTTCATATTCTGGTTCAGTCGACTGACCTTCTGGTTCAGTCGACTGAACCTGCTTCAGAAGCATATTCAGCCTAGCCCCCTTGTGGGGCAAAATCAAATACACGGAACGGAAGCGAACGAGCGAGCAACGTCGACTAGGGATTTACGCCAAGCGACAACCCAGCCTTGTATGGCCCTTCGAAACACCCCACTAACGTGTTCAAACATCAAAGATTGGATTTTTAAAGATTTGAACTCAAAACACCAAAAATTGGAATATTCACCAATTCAATTCAAATCAAAAGCAAATGAACATAAATAAGTGTTAGGAATTCATACCTAACAACAACGATATCTATAGAAATAGATGTGAGTTCAAAAACTCACTTTTAAACCCAAAAACGATGAAGGAGAAGCTTGGAAGCAAAGGAAGATCAACTACTCTACCACTTCAACCCTAGAAGCTCCAATCTAAGTCTAGAAGCAATAATTTCCCAAATTAGTTTATAGGAAATTTCTGAAATTGGAGAGAGATTGAGATGGAGAAGAAGAAGATGATGCTTACCTTAGCTTCTCTTTGAATTTGGAGCAAAAATTTGTATTTGCAAAGAAGATTAGGGCTTAGGAATTCTAATTCTTTTTCTCTTCCCTCATTTTTCTAAAGCTTGAGTGTTAGGAAATATTATGAAGGAGTGAAGAGGAGTGGAGTGGAGTTGGGTTGATTTGTTGGGTTGATGGGCTGAACCCCAAACCCAAAGCCCTAAATGAAAACATCAAAATTTTACTCAACTCCAAACATATCGATGTTTATACTCAAAAAAGTTGTAAATGCCATTTTGGACTTAATGGAGGTGGTCTCGAGTCCCAATTCGACTGTTTACAAAAGGTAGTTTTTCGGACTTTAATCCGATTAACGATTCTATATTTAAATAAAATATTTAAATATTCAATCATAAAATATGCGGGTTGTTACACATCGTTTCCGAAAAATCGTCAAACGATAATTTAAATAAGAGGGAATTAGGGAAAATGACAAACATTAAAAAAAATTAGGCTGAACGACATGAAGTTTTATTTTTAGGCCGAAGGACAAATGCTAGTTATAATTAGCATTATATTCAACTTTTACACTATACAAAATGCTAGTTATATCTAGCATTATATTCAGTTTTACACTATACAAAATGCTAGTTGTAACTAGCATTGTCCTTCAGCCTAAAAAACAAACTTGTTGTCCTTCAGCCTAAAATTTTTTCTAAGTTTGTCCTTATGCCTAACTTCCTATTTAAATAATTTCTAAATTAAAAATTATGGAAAAATAAAATAAATTATATTAAAAATACGTCAATAAAAATCGATTTGTTATATTAATGATTGATTTGCTTATTATTTAATTTCAGGTTGTTACACGTTAACTGATGAAACTGAATTTAAGTATCCACTATAATGATCAACTGCTTATTATGATGATCATATATGTGCCAACTCATGCTTTTGTTACTTCAGATAAGCAAAAGATAGAGGATCATCGGAGTTGAATTATTTTCTCTCCTAAGGGTGTCAAATTTATAGCGATTCTATTAACAAAACTCTAAAAACGATAATTTTGTGTCACATATATCATGTTCTATGTTTGCTTCGTCTTTGTTTGCACCTTGTTAAATTTTATTAACCTTAATTTTGTAGTGTGCTCTTTATTTATACCAATAGGTCTGATAAACGTTGTTTTAGTTATTTCTGATATATTATAATTCTTTCTAAATAGTGTTTATTTTATATGTTTTCTCTATTCCATAAATGTATGCAAATATTTGATGAATTTGGAGAGAGCTAAAGTTGCTTCTTAATTGTAACGAAAGCATGAATTTGTTTTCTATTTCTTTGCTCACAATAAGGTAACACCATTTAACGTGTTTCACATAAGCAATCAACATAGTAAATTAGCGTTTAAGAAATTCAACAAAATTATCTATAAATTTTGTTAATGTTAAATAAACGAAACAGTAAGGTTTGGGTAGTTAGTTGCATCTTCTATAACAACATTTATGAAAACGTTACTATAATATTTTGTAGTAGCGTCAAGGTACTTTTTAGTGGCTTTTATACAGCGCTATAATAAAAACATTTGGTTGCGTTTGTTCAACGCTACAATATTTTACTTTTCGGTAGTGTTTATGAAAATGCAACAAAAGTCCTTGACTTTTAGTGCATGTCATATAACGGCGTTCTCTAAAATGCTAGTGTAAGTTATGGTAGCATTGTTATGTGTTACTAATCAATTTTTTGGTGTAGTGGATGCTTGTGGAACAGGTCTTGGTGCTGCCTCAATGAAAGAAGGAATGGTAGTAGAAGATGCTATCCTACAGCTTATGGTGCATGTGAAGAATTACCCAACACACGATCTTGAGTTAGCTACCATCATATTTGCACTTAAATCAAAGAGGCACTATTTATTAGGAGAATGATTTGTATTCATGGATCACATGTCCCTCAAGAACCTATTTTCATAGAAGGACTTGAACAAAGATTCATCTGGGTGGAGAATAGATGTATCGAGGCATGAAGATGATATTCTATTATCTAGGAATGAAGGTCATATGATGGAGTTTGCAACTAAGTGTTTGACGTGCCAAAGGGTTAAAGATGAACAAAAAGGCCAAGCAGACTATTGCTCTTATTAGAGGTTCCATAGTGAAAATGGGAGAGTACATCCACGGAATTTATCGATGGGTTGCCTCGGTGCAATAAAGGTAATGAGAGCATTTGGGTAGTAGTGGATCATAAAACCAAGAGTGCACATTTCTTCCTAGTGAACTGCAAGGACGACGGCAACATTGGCGACATTGTATATAAAGGAGATAGTTCGACTACATGGAGTTTCGGTTAATATAGTAAGTAATCGGGACCCACTCTTCACTATGAGTTCTGGAGGAGTTTACAAGGTACTTTAGGAACGGAACTGAACTTGAGTACTTCATATCTTCCACGGACGGATGGGTAGACAGAAATGGTGAATATGGTATTAGAGGAACTACTTAGAGCGTGTACACTTGATTTTGGATGAGCTTGGGAGGATCATCTACCACTAGTTGAATTCACATAACAGTTGCCAAGCTAATATTAGGATGGAACCATATCAAGCATTGAACGGGAGGATACGTAAGTCACCGTCATGTTAGTTGGAACCGACAGACAAAGTCATTCTTGCACCCGAGATGATACAAGATATTTCAAAGAAGTTGGAGCAGGTAAGGAAGAAAATGAAGGCCTCACAGGATCGGCAGAAGTCATATGCCAACAAGAGAAGGACTAAGTTCAAATTTGCAATCGAGGATTTAGTGTTTGTGAAGGTTTAACTACTGAAGAGAATAATGAGGTTTGGAAATTCGTGAAAACTAAAAATCGATATTTGTTGGACCCTTTTTGATATTGGAGCTAATTGGAAGTCTTGGTTGTAGAGTGGAACTCCCGAGGAAGATGGTAGGAGTCCTCAATGTATTCCATGTGTCACATTTGTAAAAAAGTGTGCATGTCCCATCCATTGTTATCATGCTAAGTCGGTTGGAGTATGTGGAGCTGGAACTTGAACTTAGTTCATCATATGGTCCAGGTCATATTGTCGAGCATGAAGTGAAGCAGCTTAGGAATAGGGTAGGGAAGTTGGCGAGAGTCACTGCACCAAAAACATGATTTAGTGGCGCACAAAAAAATGCTACCATAACTTATAGTAGCGTCTTAGTGAATTTCGTTATAGAAGGTGGGACCAAAAACACAGGAATTATTGTTGTGTTTTCGTAAATGCTACAGAAAAGCAACATATTAAAGCATTCAACAAATGCAATAAAAATAATTTATTGAAGCACTGTATACACGTCACCGAAAAGTACCGTTGATGCGACTACAAAATATTATGGTACCGTTTTCATGAACGTTGTTATAGGAGATGCAACTAAAAACACAAACCTTACTGTTGCGTTTATTAAACACTACCAAAATTTGTTGATTATATTGTTGCATTTCTTAAACGCTACTTTACCATGCAGGTTGCTTTCCTAGCTTCTAGCTGTCTGCATATATTATACAGTAGTAATTAACAGATTTAGATATAAAAAATTATCTATCAAATAATCACAATACTCAAACAACAAACAAAACACATTAATCCATAATAAAAAATGATATACATAACCATTCCGACACAAAAATCATTACAAAGTAGGCAAGTTCTTATAAAATCCTTCAACATTCATAGACAAGTTCACTACATTAGAAAAGGCCTTTCGTAGCATTTAAAAACGATGCTAAAACTTTTAGTGGCATTTCGGTAAACACTGCGACACAACATGCAACTAAACGTCTGAAAGTTTTAGTTGCGTTGTGGTAAACACTACCAAAAACATACATATTGTAGCGTTTCTGAAACCCTACAAAAGTTTTCTTTTGCAGCATCTTCAAAATGCAACCAAAGTGTTACCTGCACCCTTCTTCTTTTTTCTGTAGCATTTTTACTATGCCACTATATATTTTTCGTTGCATTCTAGTTCCGATATAGTATTTTTTTTGTAAATTGCTTTTATTCCGTAGCACTTTTGAACGCTACTAAAACATATTGATTGATGTAAAGCACATTTTAATCGACGCTATTTACTGTTAATGGCCTATACCATTTCCGACAATCACTTATATATAATAGCCATATTAAAACCAACAACTAATTACATAATTATAATTTTCAAACCAACATCCATAATCACCATATTCAAATAATTGAAAAAACACGTTAATCACATAATCAAGTATAATATCCATAATCATTTCAATAATAATATTTCAACAAAATAAGTGAATCCACATACAATAATTGTTTACAAATAACTCTACACAACTAGTATGAACAAATATTATAATATATAACAGTTAAAGTCTTGTTCATGGCTTAATTACCGACAATTCTTCGATGCGGCTGTTCTTCACTTCAGAAATGCTAATTACCTGTACACAAGTATAATGGTCAGCAGTTAGAATTACATACAAGTCCTGATAATTTACTATACATGTTGCACTTACTATGATATCTTAAAAGAAGCAGTCGACAAGTGTAACTATTCGTAACAATGTTCATCATGAAAGAATAAATATTCATCAAGTTGACTACCTATAAATCGCCACAACTTATAAACATAACAACTTGATTAAAAGTCCATATAACAAAAGCAAACAATTCAGACACCTGAAGCTTGCCTTTTAATACTTTTCAATAAAAAGGATGCTGGAGCTGGAACTGGAACTATAATCAACTATTTTGCTTACTAGTAGGCATCAGATTCAAATCTTTGTTGTTCACATTATCTAATAATATTAATAAGTATCATCATACTAACAAATATATACTAGGAATATGAACATTATCTCTCAAAAGTGGTATTACATGTTGCTCTTTCCTTCGTATATGCATCAATTTACCGCATTAATTTGCTGCCTTTTCCATATGTTCATCTGAACCATTCAATCATTCGACAAATCAAATTTGAATTCTAAAGCAAGTAGCTTAATGCAATACAGTTCATGTTTTTATTTGTGTAGCATAAAAGCCATTATGTCAAATATTTCGCAGCATATATATAATTGAGTATATGAAACAGAAGCCTCATGTTTGTTTTAGTGCCATGCATTTGGCATCTGTAGGCTTCTATATCACACTTTATCACACGTTAATCTCAACATGTATTGGTGTGGTGGGCGCCGAAACACTTACTTATGTTTCAATCAGAATCAAAGACAGCCGAAATTAAAAATATCATGAAACCAATTGTAAATAGAATCTACCTTATAGGAAAAGAAATGGTGAAAAACTGTTTTTATTATTAGTTCAAACTACCTTATTGATTTTGTAAATACCAGTACCAACAGATGTAAGTTCATGTCTAAATGTCTGGAAGAAATGAAGCATTCAGGATACTTGATTATCTCCAACCTGTTACTGTACCAATAGAGTAACAATAGAACTATTACTTGATCATGTCTGTAATTTATTACTGTCAGCATTCTAAATACTTGATTACATTTAGAATGTCTGTAAAACACTTCCTGCTACTTGATCATGTCTAAATGTCTGACACTTAATCTGGATAATTCTATCTCATGATTGATGGACAGAATATAGTTCGTCTAAGTAGACCTAAATAGTAATGTGGTTATGATATATTGGTTGACCTACCAACGCTTTCAATGAAATCAAATTACTAAATGCCTATCAAAGTTGGTTGACCAATTAATGTTTTAAATGCATCAGAATACTTCTAAATCCTTCGGCTTTTCAGTGTCTTAAATGATATCAAATTACATATAATTTCTACCATGTCGTAGGGGCAGAACTCAGTACTAAATGCATGTGTAATGTCTGGTCTACTACTTTGAAATTAGCAATATCTAATAAAACAGATAAAATATTTGTATTTGTAAGCTACATGATAATGCAACCGTGGATACACATAGTAGTCAAGAATCTAATAAGCAGATTTAAACTATTTAAGGATGAAACGTTGAATGTGCTTACTATCGTCACCCCTAAACTGAAAGTGATTTTTTATATAATATGTTGTTTTTCTAAGGTCAAGTTTACTTAAGCAAGCACATCAAGAGCATTCAGTTTTACCCATGGTAACTAAACATCTACACTACTACATCTAAATAAAACACGAGTAGGTATAGAACAAGCCTGCTGGTAACTGCATCTATTAGTAGTTCTTTGAATGATAAAGTTCACATTAAGTGCTAGCAGGGGTGTGAATTGACATTACATATATGAATACTTGATTCCACCATGGAGATTTACTGACAGTAATGAATTTAGACAGGTGTTGGAGTTAAGAATGAGAAGATGAAACTAAAAAGTCTAATTTTTGGTTTGGAATATGTTTTTATTATTATTTATGTGTTTGGATAAATTTTAACCAAACAATAGTTGCTGAAATCAATATATGCCACAACTTTTTTTGTTTATTTTTAGCCACATTTTAACTCAAGATGCATTTACAGTATTAAAGAATTAACCATAAAAGTTGTCAATTGATGAACTAGCAATCAACATCCTTTGCTCGAAGTTCGGAAATTGAATGAAGCCCACTGGAAGATGAAAGTGAATAGCATAACATATTATGAAATAATTAAGAAATGCTACCTAACAATCCTCTTAACCTATAAATTAAAACAAGGCATATTTGACCATGGGATAATTCTCATTGTAGGTAATTATCAAATTTTTTTACCCTAAGTAGTATAATTATTTTTGAAAAATTGTATTCGTTTTCACAAATAATGCGATGAATAATAATGTGATTTATACTACAATACCAAGTAGTAAAATATTGGACAACATTGAATTCAATAATCAACGAGGCACTAATCAAATCATCGCTTGGCTAAAAAGCATAATAGAAAGTCTAGTTGGTATATTTGAGTTCTTCAGTTGCTAGCCATTTAATGTTTTCCTCTAATGTTCAGAAAGAAACAAGCTTAAACTAGCATAACTAATATCTGTCCTCTACTTCTATAAAATGTTTGTCGGAGGATTCTAGGAAATAAGTCGCACAAGCAAATTTATGGGAAGTTTATCCCTACGAAATTTATCTTCAGCACAATTATTTTATCACGGTAGACTAACAAATATAATAGTAAATAAATAGAATTTACTAATCATAATATAATTTGGTATTTATTATCTTACCTCATGGACATTTGAGGAACCATAAGTAACTTCAGCAACCAAATGGGCTTCAATGATGCCTGCATATTTTCCTTTCTCAATAATGAAGATCTTAAGAAATAACAGAAGACTGTTTATAGTGCATAGTTATCTCTACATTTCAAACTAATATCACCATCATCTTCTACTACGTGTATAAATTGCCGAGTCCCTCCTCCAACTCCAAAATAGTGCTTCTTTCCAGCAATGTAGGCAACCCCAGAAGGTTTGCATAGGCACTGCAGCATAAATTTGACAAACTTAGTAACATTTATAATTGAATTTACAATGTGCAAATCCTTCTGCATAGTTAAAAATTAGAGTAGTTTGGATTTAAGTTGCTATTCCATCCAATTAGGACAGCAAACTGTTTCTAAACCTTCTTACACATCATAATGAATATGATAAACATTATTTTTCGCTAAACATTAGCTCCTGCAACAAAATGTCGTTGATATGCCAAAATATTACTCTCCTCTTACTGAGAGTATGGTATACATTATTATAACCTTAACAGTACTAATATCCCAAATACTGACAGTAAAGAATTTAGACACCATGGAGATTTACTGACAGTATGTATACATTTTTATAACCTTAACAATACAAATATCCCAATATCCCAAATACTGACAGTAATATATTTGGACAGCATGGAGACAACATGGAGATTTACTGATGAAGGTGTTGACAGTAATGAGTTTTTTTTAATTATATGACCGTGACAGACATGAGTATCAGAGGCAGTATGTCTGTCTGTTATGAATTAAAACTCAGATAGAAACCCCAGTAATCATTTCTGAAAAAAACCTTTCTTTTTTACATTCTATTTCCACTTCTTGTGTTTGGTTTTTCCCTGTTATTAACCCAGATAAAATAAGCTTTGATTTTTCTTAAGTTATAAATCTCATTTTCCTTTGGTTCAATCATTGTTTTTCAAACTTGAAAAAAGCGAACATTTTTCCATTTGATGTTGCATCGTCCATGATTACACATAAAATTATCAAATTGAGTCCTTTTCTTAATTTCATTTTAAATACAGTTTTAATATATTTAAGTATATCAAACAATTAGTTAAACTTTTATTAAATTTAAATATTTTTTATAAAACTCAATTAACTTAGTTAAATTTTTATAAAACTTGGTTAATTTTTATAATAAACTTATTTAATTTTTAAAAACTTATTAACTTAGTTAAATTCTAATAAAACTTAGTTAATTTGTATTAATTTGTTTAATTTTTATAAAACGTAGTTAAATTATATAAAACTTAGTTAATTTTTAAAATTTTGGTTAATTTTTATAAAAATTAGTTAAATTTTTATAAAGCTCGGTTAATTTATTTATAACTTTATTTATGTTAACTCAAACTTATAAGTTATCTCAATTGCTAAAACTTAAATATCATGACTTATATTTTAATTAACTTAAACTTATAAATTACCCCAAACTTAAACTTTATTAACTTGGTTAATTTTTATAAATTATCTCAAACTTATAAATTTTTCATAAACTTAGTTAATTTATTATTATTATTATTATTATTATTATTACAAACTTAATTAATTTTTAAAAACTTATTTATTTTCTTATAAAACCTAGTTAACTTAGTTAATTTTTATAAACTTAGTTACTTAGTTAATTTTTATAAACTTAGTTTTAATTATTATTGTTGTTTTTATTATTATTATTAATTATAAAACTTAGTTGACTTTATTAATTTATTATTACTACTATAAACTTAGTTAATTTTTATCAAACTATAGTTTATTATTATTATTATTATAAACTTTGTTAATTTTTTATCAAACTAAGTTTATTCTTATTAATATTATAAACTTGTTAATTTTTATAATATAAGCTCGCAATCTACTATAGAATAAGCAGGTACGGGTGTGCTCGCATGTGCATACATAACAGGAATCTCTAGGAACAAAATAAGCAGATATAGGTGTTAATCAAATTACAATATATAATGCATATATCAAAATAAGTACAAGATGCAATGACATACGTTTCATTATGGTAGAATGCTTGAACATATAAACTACCGCATATGCATCACGATTCATGATAGTCAACAGCTTGTGGGCAAGTTCATTCTGCATATAAATCCAACTTCAGATACTTGGTTTCTGCTGTACTAGGATAAATTTTCCAACTAAATTTTGATATAATCAAGTTTGATAAGTGAAAACAAATGTGAAATTAGGTTTGAAAACCTTAACGTTTCTGTTGATACCTTGACTCTGATTCTGTTAATACCTCAATTTGGAACAAACACCTCCTTGTTTAAGCATAATTGAACAAATATTATTAAATCCCACTTCCAAAATTCACTATAATACCTTAAAACAGCAAAACAACAAAGTATCTTTTATCAACAAATTCTAAAGACTGGTTCAATGTAGATAAGACTAGAAAACATATTGCTATGAAAGTGCATAAAAAGTGAACATGTAGTTATGGGAGTGATACCTGCATCCTATGATACTTAGGGAATCATGTTTGAACTCCTAATCTAGCATTCAGAGGAAAGTATTGTGCACTTGGTTATGTCTACCAAGTAGTGCATGTAAATTATAACTGTTTGGATATTATGTTCCTTGAAAGTTAGAGGAGTTGGTTATCCTGCATTGCCTTCGCATGTACATTCATTTAAAAACATAATCAAATAACAATGCAAAGGAGAAAAAGTACTCACCATTTGCCTAACATATTCATTACCCAAATTCATTAATTAAGTACTCATCATTTTTATTCTCAATCACTCACCCACTCACTCACTCACTAACCTATCAATGCTAGCATGAAATATTGTCGAAAACAAAAATAATGCAGCCGTAGATCGCCAAACCACTTGTGAGTTACCCGTCTCCTCTAGTTATCAGGCCACCCATAAATTATTTTGGTACGAACATAATTCTTGTGTATGCAAACCATATTTAGTTAACATCAATAGAATCTTTGCATCATAAGCAGTTCATATCGACCATCTTCATTCTTGCACACCACAAGTCGAGCTAACTTCTTTTACACTAAAATGATTATTTAAAAATGTATGGTTTAAATCATCATAAATCAACAAAGCATGTATTGCTTAAAGACTAAAGGCATAGAATGCATATTATAGCTACCAGGCAATCTTCATCCAACTCCAATATAATGCAAGTTGTTTTTTAGTTGAAAAAGTTATTTGGGAACAACTTGAATTTATAATAATATTATTATTTTTTATCAAACTTAGTTTTATTATTGCTGTTATTATTATTATTATCAAAATATAAGCTCTCAATCTACTACAAAATTTGGTCACACACTCAACCTTATGTTCGCAAGCTCTTGTACTCAGACTCCCATTAGTTATTTACTGAGTTGATTAAATTTTTAATATATATAAGTATAAATTTCAGTTTTAAATATATGTATATGGTTATTGAATACATTCTCTCACATAATTGTTCACTTTCACCTAACAGATCTATTAAACTCACAGGCACCTAATTTAAAATAAAACATATTAATTACTTTATATATATATGCATTTGTTTCCTTTTTATTGTTCTTTAATATACAAATGTAAATGTAATTTTTTTTGGGTATATACACATATAGCAATAGATTTTTTTTCACTCAAAACTTTTGTTCCACTAAACCGTTACTGTTGGAAGTTTTTCTACCAAATCTTCTTATCATTTCATGTGCCAACAAAGAATTTTTTTTGGATGGTTCTAGTAGGAATAAAGGCATTTTGGTTGATAGAAATTACATCATCCATTCTTCCATATTAATACGTTAGCCAGCATTTTACGTATTATGTTACAACATAATACGTGCCTGAAATTAGTTATAGAGACAGGATTATTATGCTTTGGAAAAGTACAATAAAAGTATGATTGACTTCATTGGTTGTTTTCCCAAAACTATACTATCAATAGCACTAGATAATTCATCTATGATTATTCTCATCGACCATGAACACAACTTTCTTTAATTCATCAAGATTAACCATAGCTTCAATTTTCCTTGAACTGATTTCTTAATTAATTTTTTGTAAGTAATGACTGAAATTGTAGCTTCAAGTTATCTCCACAGTATAAGTTCTGGACATAGCTTATCGCTTGGTCTGTATGTATATCTACATTATTATTATATCACCATAGTTGTCTCACTAACGTCCTTTTCTTGTTTGATGACATTTTAGCATAAAAGTATCTTATAAACCGATCCCCCTGGGTGAACCACTTTATTTTGGCTTTTCGGTTTAACTCTATAGCTTGAGAGTGAACCGTATTTCTCAAACAATCCAGGCTGGCTCTATAATCATTTATAAGATTAGTGTTATTTGGATCAGCTAAAATTTGAAGATAAAGTTGATTACTCCTTTCTTTTATGTCATCTACCTGTTTCTTTACACACATATAGTTCTTATTTTGTACCCTCAAGTTATGTTTAACTATCTGTAACTTTGCAAGAACTGATAAAGAGGATTATACCATATAAGGAGAGATTAAAAGTACCTCGGATGGCTTCTTTGTCACCTGTCAACTCTATCCAAGCATTATTATGGTGAAATGGTATGTTCCTTTGTCATAGGCATGCAATGTGTTATTGAAGTATCCTACTATAAGCCAAGGCATCTTGATGTCACTTGCTTTACCACAAGTAGTTCCAGATCAGTTTTCATCGAGTTTGATCGTTAGAACCATAAACTACGGTGATTATGACAGTTATTCCCTTTTATTTTGGAGTAGACAAGTTATATATTGGTCCATTGACTCTAGAATAGTTGGTGCCCAAATATCAGGATTCCAAATGATACAAATCCTTCTTTGTCATTAACTAGATTATTAAGTTATGATAAGCAACTTTACAAAAATGTGCAAGGTTTCAGCTTAGCTTACACTACTATTGTAGGCTGTCCGATCATCAAAGCTCCAGCACTGCATCACTGCAGCAGTAACATAGATCTGAACCATATATTACTTGATTGAAGGTGCAACAGAAAAACATGTTCACAAATTAGTCAAGCAATGCAACCCAGATCATGTTAATTCAAACTATGCTAACACATTTCAGCGTGTTGGCGTTAACATCAAAGTTTGCTTCTAGCTACTGGAAATCTTCGAAATGCCTTAAATTTGAGATTTAACTCTTTAGAATAGATGTAATTTAATTCCTTTATGCCAAAGATCGCTCCTATGTGATGGACATTAAGTTTTTTTCTAAGGTTAGATGTAATAAATAATAAAGTGTAAAAAAAGTATACATAAGTTTTTCATAAACTTAAACTTATAAATTATCTCAAACTTAAACTTAAACTTACAAATAATACAGTGCAAAAAAAGTATACATAAGTTATACATTTAATCATTGTCGGTTTTGTTCAGTCATGTCACTACACATTGCCAGCTTTGTTCATTGCTTTGGTCATTGCCTAAGCTCGGTTTGTTGATTTACACATAATGCCTCAGCTCAGTCATGCCATTACACACTATCGTATAAAGAACAACTTAATCAACTAAAGAAAATATGAATTTTCCATGAATCATGAGGAAATACATGAGTGAACTATAATTTGATAATATGTGAAAAAAAATATAAACTTTTATAGATACCAAAATTTGATAATGATCGGAGTTTTACTCCTACCTTGAAGATCTGAATGGAACTTTACTCCCACCTTACAGATCTGAATGGAACTTTACTCCCACCTTACAGATCTGAATGGAACTTTACTCCTACCTTAGAAATGTTTATACATCCCATTTTTGATTCTTTATATAGCTATATCATGAGAGACAAAAGTGTCAATGGATACGATACAAAATAAACAGTATTAATGCAATTTTTTGCATGAATGCTTATAGCCCAATCAGCAAAGAAATGAGTATCACTATCACCAAATATATCTATATCTACCTGAATGGGACAAGCTTTTTATTTCGAAACGGCTCATTTTTATAGCTTTCATACTTGTGTTAATCAGTACAATAGTAATATATATTGTGGATATATGAACATGCCACATAACACGATAGTTAGGTATATCCTTATAAGAAAGATAGAGTTGATGCTTTTTCGATCGAGAATTGTAGGGGTATCATCCAAAATAACAACGATGACCATTCACGCACACTTTTACTAAAAAGACAACCGCTGCAATTTGTATAAGTCCTAAGATAATTGATATTTATTACTCAGGTTAATACACATGTTTATGAGACCATGTTACATCGTGGATACCTTTTAATTAACTGCTCTTTTTACACGTTTTAGGAAAGAATTGCATAGGGCTCTACCCTAAAAGATAATGAACATGAAAGAAAATGACTTAACATTAAGCTTTATTGCATTATTTTCCTTGCCTTCACTACAACATCACACTGTCAATTTCAGATCACAATTCCCGTTAAAAGATACTTGATTTGGTAAATTAGAATTCCATCACATCAGTTTATTTTTAAGTTACTACAACAATGTTGTTATGAAATTATGGATAAGGAAGAGGATGAAATCATGAATTATAACAGAGTAAATCAGAATTAATTTGATAGGTGTTACACTGTTACTTACATCTATCCACTAACCTATGACCATACTTTTTGCTTGAAAAAATTAAAAGACTTTAAAGCCATTTGGATTTTCACCTCTAACCGTTGTTCAGCGCTCTAATTTAATACTATATAATTTACAGAATTCTTATTTGATGGTTGATACTTGCATATGGTCACGTTCAGGAAATGTTACTAACGAATGTAGATTATCATTTAGGAAGTAAATTAACTGCATTTTATTATTACAACAATATTTTGGATAGTTATTGTGACATCCCAGAATTTCGAGGAATTTAAAATGTGATAATCTCTTAAATAAAGTATTTAAAATTGGTTTAAATTGTTATTTTCAATATAAATAACCAATTAATTTATAATGTGATGTTTTAAATTATGATTTTAGATTGGTTTTAAATCAGGATAATTAGCTACAAATTTAATCTGTGTTATTTTATAAATAGATTTAAATAGTCCTATTATTTCTAAATTAATAAGTGTTATTTAAATGTGTATCTTTATGTGTTTAGAAGAAAATTATAATTTGAGAATTTAATATAAAAGTGTTTCAATTTAATTACAAATAAAATCTATTCTTAAATTAAAGTAAAACTCTACTTAGTACATTTTGATCTATATAATAATGTGATGTAATTTTTGGTAATAAGGCTTAAATTGAAATAAATCTTGTTTATATTAAATATAAATATAAAGCAAATATATGGTCTAAAATGTAAGTATTAATATATAAACATATTTAACATAAGTAAAAATAAAATAAATAAATATAAATAAAGTGTTTGGTAGTTAAGTTTAAATTAGAAAAATATACACTAGTTCAATACATTAAGTATTGGATTGTTAAGAAATAAAAATAAGTATTTGAGTTAGAATATAGAAGATATGGTTATATAGACATAAGTGAACATTACATAAATTCTAACATATGTTTGCAAGCCTGTAAGTAATTATGCAAGGCAAGAAAATGAACACTTAGTTAATTCTGGAAAATGCATTTAGATCCTAGGCTATAAGACATAAGGGAAAATATCTTCATTGTTTGTACAGATATAAGTATTTATGAACATAAGATAAACTCTAGAATATAACTTTGTAGAAGCTTAAGGTAGAAGACATATATTTGCAGCCAAGTATTATAAAATATGTACTATAGCTATGTAGATAGGCAAGGCAAGAAATAACATACAAGTACATACGAATTGAAATAAAGGGGATAAGTATGGCATGTTAATAAATGCTTGTACCCAAGGTTTCATTTCAGCCTCCATACTAAAAGATCTCTGACCCTAATTTATTAAAATCTTGTACCAGCAAACAAGTTAGCCTCTGCACTTGTTTTTAGTATATATCAAAGTTTCCTTTTCATTTTCGTTCATTTAAAAACTGGGCATACTCAAGTTTAAAGCCAAATTCATCTCTGTTCAAACCTTTTCAAAACCATGTTATCATTTTTCAAAAGCCTGAGCAAGGCTATCTCAAATGCAAAGCCTGAAATCAATCCAAGCATTTCAGTTTTTTTTAAAAGAAAATAAAGTATCTTTCACTAGAAATCTCTGAAGTCCATTCCAGTTTCAAGTTTTAAAGCTTTTCAAGCTTCGGTTTTAAGACTCATGCAAGACAAAGATCTCTGGAAATCAAAAACAATAGAAGCATACAAATTTTCAAGCAATCAAGTTTTAAAATCTCTCTGCCTTTTTCCAAAAATAGGTGAGTAAACATTTTTATCTAAAATCTAAAAAGTTAATGATTGTTGGTGTGAAATCTTTGTGATGTTGATATCTTGCATGTGTGTATATATAAGTATAGAATTCTGGGTATATGTAGATATAAATGTGCTATATGTTGTATGTTTGAATCTGTGCATGTCTGTTGTATTATTTCCTCTGTTCTTAGTTTAGGCTTTTAAATTTTGATCTAAATTCCAAATATTTTTCCCTAATCTCTGTTAGGTTGTAATATTTAAACAAATTTAGTTTGTTGAATCATAAACTTGAATCTAAAAGTATTTTTAGGCATGTTTGTTATATATGGAAGCCTGGAACTTAAGATTTACAGTAAAAAGCTTACAACATAAAAAAATCAATCACCCTAGTTTAATAATTTGAGATGATAACTTGAATCCCTTTAAAAAGTTAGGATTTTTAAGACAAAAATCACAATTTTTAGTGTTGAGTTTTAGGGGCAGTTCATTGATGATCGGATTTGGCATTTTGGCCAATTTCCGGCGTCGCGTCGATCCGGAGGGGTCGGGCTTACTTGTGAAGGTGGAGGAGCCTACTGGGGTGGTAGGAAAAATAACGTGGAGGTGAATAGTTCACCGTGGTGTCATCGGCGTGGGGATCTTGTTTTTAACCCTAGTTTTTGTCGAAGCTAGGAATTTGACCTTTGCGTTGTCTTTGGCGATTCGAGTTGTACGAAACTCAGGGGAATGCTGGCGTAGAGGCTAGGGAAGGAGTAGCTGGAGTTGCAGTGGTGCTCATGGTCGAAGTCGAGGGTTCCAGGAAGTTTCTGGTGGTGGTTCTGGGTTCCAGTTCTTTGAGTGGCTCGATTTCATTTTGAGGCTCGTATGAATGTTCTGGTGATCGATTCTTGGTGCTTCGATGAGGAGTGACGTGCCGGAGTGTTCGTTAGAGGTTGGAGGTAGCTCTGGCGATGGTGCACGTGCACGTGCATCTGCGTATCTGGTTGGTTTGGAGTTTTGGGGAAGACGAGTTTCCGCGTGTGATTGCTCGAGAGACTGGGAGGTCGACTCGAAGAGAAGGTCGGGGGTTTTGGGGTTTAACTCGAGTTCGTACTCGAGAAATTTGAAGGTGATAGGCTACAGTTTTTAAAATTGTAAAAATTAAACTTTAAGTTAAAAAAAATATGGTAAGAAGGGAAGACTCGGGTTTAAACCCGAGTAGCACTCGGGTACGACCCGAAGTAGCCAAAATCCAGTTTTTATAAAGTTTTTTAAAAAAATAAGATTTTTGAAATTTAAAAACAAATTAGTTAAAACTTTCTTTATACCATTACTTTATAAATGTTAAGAAAGTAAATTTTAAAGATAAAAGGGTTTTAAAATGTAAATGGTAATTAATGTATTTATAAGATAATGTTTATCTTAAGTTAAAGAGGTTTTATTATCTTGGAATTAATTAAGTTAATTAGGGAATTAAGTATAATTAATTAATTTAATTAATTAAGGATAGGTTAATTAAGTGATTAATTTAAGAATAATTTATTTATTTAATTAATTAATGGTTATGATTGATTAACTAATAATTAGAGATTAATGAATTGGGAATTTATTAATTAAGAAATTAAAGGTTAATTAAGAAATTAAAAGTTGATTAATTGGTAATTAAGAAGTACCTAGTTTGATAATTGAGATTTATTGATTTATAATTAAAAGAATAATTAATCTGAATGAAAGGTTAATAAAAAATTTTTAAGTTAATTAAGAAATGAATTACCAATTGTAATTAATCAAATGAATGTGATTAATTCAAGATAATTAATTGTAAATTAATTAAAGATAATCACTTGATAAGAAATTAAGTATAAATACTTAATGAAATTGAATAGTATAATTACTTAGCAAAGTAATTAATGTATAATTACTGGATGTAATTAATTAAAGGAAATTATTTAATGAAAGTAAATTAAAGTAGAATTACTTAGTAGAAGTAATTAAAGATTTATTACTTGGTGTAATAAATAAAAAAGGATTTATATAATTAATTAAGGAGTTAATTAATTAAGATAAGTAATTTCAAGATGGAAATTCCTGTATATGATTTAGGTTGATAAATGGAAGTGAATATTTGAAGTTTAATTTAGTAACGTAATTAATTAAGGATTAATGTAATTAATTATAGACAATTAATTAATGGAGGTAATTCATTAAGGATCATTAATTAATGTAATTAATGAAGTGATTAATGGTAAATTACTGTGAATGGTTAGGGATAATTAATTTGTGAAATTAATTAAAGAGTAATTACTTGAATGTAATTAAAGGTTAGTTAATCAAAGATGATTAATTAAGATGGAAATTAGAGAATGATTAATTAATTGATTTGTAATTAATTAATGGTTGAGTAAGCGGGATTTATAGAATGAAGTAATTAATTTAATTTACTTTAAATTAATTAGAAATAAGATAATTAATTTAATTCATTTTAAATTAATTATATATATGGTGTGATTATTTATCCTTGCTTATGTATGGATGGATGATATTGTTTGCCTTGAATGGTTTGAAATCTCAGATACGAGATAAGTAATGTTGTGTGATATGGATTATCTATTTATGATGATAATGTAGATTATCTATCTGTGATATTATGAATTATCTATCTGTGAATATATAGATAATGAAATGAATTGTTTTAACTTTAAAACAACTTGGCCTTAAAAGACATGGTTTGGATTTGATGAGACCGGGATCGGGTTTCCAGATTTGGATATCCGAAAACCACATCGATCCAAATTAACGATAGGTCGTGAATCTGAAGTGAAGATGAAGATTCAGAGTGCAAGGGTTATTGTCGTTAACTCTGAAGATGTTTCCAAAATGAGTGTAACGAGATAATGCCTTCGGTTTCGTTCGAACCCGAAACGAACTTGTGTGGATTGAATGCTTTCAGCACATCGTCAGGTGGACGATGAGCATTCTAAGAGATGTGTTCTCTAAAGGTAATCGTAGCCTCAAGCCTCATCAACCGGGAATGGCTAAAACAGGGGAGGTGCAGCAAGGCTCCGTGGGTCGCACCCACTGGGGGGTAAGGTCATCCCTGTCTAGATGTCCCTTTTTATTTTGGCTTAGTGGTGCGGTTGAATGATCACAACCGTGGGGTGATTTTACTCGGAACTATCCAGTAAGGGATGGTTCCAGCCTTGTGTTGCAGGAGACTTAGGGTGGGTCCTCGGTACGCTGATCTAGGCCAGGTACTGTGACGGGCGGTACCCCGGTAGCCCTGCCATTGTATGGAATCCAATTTCCAATAAGTGCCATCGGTTTTGATTGTAAACCTAGTATGCTGGAATTTAATGAATGTAACAATTTCGGCTATTTCTTATTTACTTGAAAACCCTAGACCTATTATAATATCATAGAATTTCCTATCAAATGTTTGGTTAGCTTAAAAACTTTTCCATGTTTATGTGTGGGAAGTCTTACGTGATACCTTTTTTTTCAAAGGATTTTCAAAGTTAAGCAACTTTAACCGTTTACTCATACCAGACCCATGTCTGACCCGGAGTTTATTTCTGTTTTTCTTAAACTCTCGGGTACTTAAATTTTTACGAGTAGCCAAGGGATTTAGATTTAGCTTTGACGAATTCTGGAGGAGCAAATGGAGCAGGAGGCTTCAGCGTATAGCTATATATTGGTTCCGCTGTGTTAGTGTTTATGTGTATTTCCGCTATGTTGTATCTCTGTGATGTTTTGAGTTGTATCGAGTTGTATTAACTAGACAGGTGTTTATAACTGTCTAGTATGTGTTGTATTATCTATGTAACTTTGATGTATATGTTACTATGTAATCTCTTATGTGATATATTATATTTCATTCGTTCCGCTGTTGAAATTCTGATGTTGTTTAGTTCTTTCTTCTCTATCTTTTCTCTTTTCTACCCCCTTTCTTTCTTATAAATGATGCGACTTTCTGGTAATAGAAGGTCGGGTCGTTTCAGTTATCACTATTGGTAATATTGTTATGGGCTTTCGTGCATTGTGTTGTCATGCACATTTTTTGACTGTTGTATAACCACTATATCCATGAGACAAATGCAATAATGAATTAGAACTGTGAATCCCAATTTAGTACTTTAATGCATTAGATTTCCTTTAATACGTATATATTATACTGTTTTCTAGTTAGATAGCATGATTGATTCATGTGACATCAATATAATTATTCATTTGACAATCAATTTGAGAAACTTTCCACAATCCATGAGAATTTACTTAATGGTATTACATACATAATATTATATATCTTAGTCAAACAAATTTAAAAAATACAAGTTTTGGCGTTTCTTTGGCCTTTGTTAATGGTTTTTACATTTATCTATGATGTGTGAATTTGCAACAACAAAAAATGAAAGGTTACATATACAAACATCTAACACGTAGTTTTTTGGAAGTGTAAACATGTCTGAAAGTATAAGGGAGATCATGATAAAGTAGTTTCTATGTAACTGACAAGAGTAATATAAAGTTGCACTGTTTGGTTTTAATAATTTGAACCAGTTTCTGGTGTACTCGGTCCAAGTTATTGTGTGGTTAATGGGCCTTTTTTTATTGCTTTTTAAAGCTTGTTTTTTAATTAGCATAATCAGGTGTCTATACCAGAAAAATATATTTCCTTAATAGGAAAAACAAAAATCAGACGTAAGCTGAACTTACAAGTTTACAATTTTGCAACTGCAAACGTAAATATTGATACCAACATCGTATTGCTTTCAGCAAGGGTGATTCAGTACTTCTGCAACAAGTAATAAGATAAAATTGTCACCTTAGTCCCACTTTGCCAAATATCGGTCAATAATTCTATACAATTATCAATTCTTCACATAATGCTCACAGAGTTAACTAAAAAA
The DNA here is from genome assembly GCA_030737815.1 of Allium fistulosum. Classification (NCBI taxonomy): domain Eukaryota; kingdom Viridiplantae; phylum Streptophyta; class Magnoliopsida; order Asparagales; family Amaryllidaceae; genus Allium; species Allium fistulosum. The sequence goes on along the minus strand of CM060904.1, from coordinate 166,750,527 downwards.
AGATATGTCAAAATATCTGCTTATTAAATTAAAGGTAAGATACTAAAATGTCATTGTTTGATGACCAGACAATGAATCAACTTTTATGGAATTGGATAGAATCGTCTATTTTCACTACTTCACTGCATTAAGGTTTTACAGGATGAAATCATAGGTCCAAACAATTTAAAGAAGTCAATTTATAGAACAATATGATTTCAAACAATTTAAAGTAGTCAATTTATAGAACAATATCATTTCAAACAATTTAAAGCAGTCAATTTATAGAATATCCGATTTCAATTACAACGAGAACATTACAAATAAAATGAAATCAGACCAATGGATTAATAATAACAAAATATAGTGATTAGGGCTTTGTAGTAACAGCAAACATAGTACAGAAATTAAAATATCTCAGCCAAATTAGGGTTTTTCAATTACCTTGATTAGTCGATTTAGAGCTTGTTAACAAATCTCCAGAAAGAAAATGCGAGCAGATTGAAGGAAGAGTGGATCGATGAAGTGGAGCAGAGCAGATTTGATCGAGATAAGTAGTGGAGATGGAGATTTGATCGAGATAAGTAGCGGAGATGGAGATAAGCACAGTGGATCAATGAGAGGAATTTTTTTGAACGAGGATAGAATCATTACGATGGAGAAGAAGGAGATGGAAAACACGCGATGTGGTTTTTACAATTGGGCGGCAAGGCGGAAAAAATTTGGCAGCATTGGATTAAAAATACGAGTAAAAAAATGGTTAAAATAGTATTTGTTGCATTCACACTACAAACCCTGCCAATAAATGCAACTGAAGGTAGATATTCTTGTAATGGTTTACACTACTAACAATTTTTTTTAATATATATGATGATTGGGGCCGTGTACTAGAAAGAATTAGTTGATGCTGCTTATCATTGCATGCTTCTAGCAATTTCTGCACAACATAGTTCGCAAACTGATCTTTCGTCATCTTTGATGCATCATCGTTAAACATGTAAGAAAATTGGACGACGGTATTCAATATGTCCTGATCCTGATTTTCTCATACGTTTCAAATTATTTCGTAAAAAACCAGCGTATTATAATAGTGATAGGTTTAGTGCCTCCTAAGTATATATATTGGTTTTAAAATCATATGAAATATCGTGATATTAACGTCTATGCTCGAGCTACCATCTGGGTTTAACACAATTTAAAATGAGGAAAAAATAATGGTAAAAATGATGAACTAGATCAACTTTGCAGCATTAAATATTTACCTGCAACTGATGTAGTGCCATTCCAAGATAATGCATGATAATATTTATGGTTTAATATGATGACAAGATTGATGGGACAAAAAATAAATGAACAAAGCCTCGAGTTCTAGAGTAACAAGCTAACAACTTATTGCTGAGAAATGATTATATTTGATATAGGTAAATGAAGCTTAACTGATTGAGAATAAACTTTATCCACCTTACCTGAAACTGATCTGCAACACAACCAACATTTTCACAACATTACTAACCACACCCTAGTGACTAAACATCAATTTTGTTTAGGCTAGTTCTATTTCCACCCCTATTTCCTCCTTTCGCATCCCACTGGGTTACAAATAATCATCACTCTCCACTTTTTTCCTTTCGTCCTCCAATTGATTCCTAAAATGTCCTCACATTTTTAAACCACGTTCAGCTTTTACGTTGTTTATTCACGAACCACGCTCGGTCCGAACTAGATTGTTACACAAACCTTACTCGTCCCGAACTAGGTTTTTACATAAACCTCACTCGGTCCGAACTAGGTTATTACATGAAACTCGCTTGGGCCGAGAGAGGTTTTCATATAAACATCGCTCCTTTAGAGCTTTTGTGCGTAATTCTTTCTTATAAACGTAATTCGAAGATAGGGGCAATTTTGGAAAACTTGAAAATTGATGAAGTAGCGGGGTGTGAAAGAAGGAAAATGATGTGTGAATAGAATCAGCCTTTTGTTTATAGTGATTAGAGTGCACAAGACAACTTATCTGGCTTAATGAGCTCTCTAGGATTAGATTTAATAAGGAGTAGCCTATTATCCAAATGGGTCAAAACAAACTAGAAGCCACAAAAAGCCTCGACAAGTGACAGTGTATGTTCATAAAACAGATCATCTCCTTTCCATTTGTATTTGGGGTGTTCCTTTTGTTGTAGTACAAACACTATATCCTCTGTGACCGTATAAGGCTACAAATGCAATTGTGTGCATAGTTAGCGATCACTCTTATGTAAGAGCAACTCCAGTGGTTGATATTCAGCACTAAATATCAAAGAAAAAAATCTCCAATCGATGATTCAGTGCTGAATATTCAGCTTAAAATTCAGGATCCGGTTCAGGATCCTGAATTAGGCTTGGGCACCCATTTAATGGGTGCCCAAGCCCTTCCCCCCTCCCCACGATTTCTCCAGCTCAACGGCTATTTCCCGCTCCTTTTTCCTACCCCTTCGGCTATAAACGGTCATATTTTAAACTACAACGGGTATAAACGATCATATTTTAAACAACAACGGCTATAAACGGTCATATTTCTGATTTCATTATATATATCGGACTATTTTTCAAATTGTAATACACACTTCTCTTCTTCCACTACAATTATATTCTCAATTCCATAATATTGAAAGTATGTCTCATCCATTTCAATCATATACCGAAGAGATGAATATGGATAACTGGGATTTTGATTCCCAACCCGTTTAAAATGTTCATCCCCAGACCACTCCCCCTCTATCCTTTCATTCTTCTGCTCCATGGTCTGGCGATGAAGATAAAGATTTGTGTTCTATTCACTGTCATTTTTCTAATGACTCGTTCAAGGGAAATGACCAAAGTGGAGAGATGTTTTGGGGGAAAGTCATGACTGCGTACAATAAAAAGCATGTTGAAAAGACGAGGTCAATGTCTGCAATCACCGATCGTTTTGGGAAGATTAATTGACAAACACAATTCTACGTGTCTCAGATTCACAAAATAAGAACAACAAATCCGAATGGAATAGGTGGCGAAACTGAATTGGTAACGTTTTGAAAAATATCATTTTTAATTTATATTCATATTTTATCAATTTGTCAATATATCATTTTGTGTTTCTGTTTTTTAGAAGAGAATGGCAAATGATCAATTCTTCAAATTATTTTCAAGAAAAAATGGTACAAAGAAACCATATTACTATCAGTTTGCAAACTGCTATGACTTGCTTGTTAGTCATCAAAAATGGAGCTCAAACAATGCAAAAAGCTTAAGAGATGTCCAGACAAAGTCGAAGGGCAAGAAAAAAGCAAGTCAAACTAATTATATTTCTAGCCCAGCCGCTTCTTCTCATATGGACTCTAATGTATGCCCAGATAACGAAGACAAAGAAGCAGAACCTGTTAATACCCTAGGTATTGATTTTGATGATAACAACCACATAAATATTACTACTAACATATCTCCGAGTTATGCAGTCATATCAGATATATTATGGAGACATTTACAGAGATAATCAAGAATACAGTGGAAGCAAATGAATTATAGAAGAAGGTTAATCAGAGCAATTGAAGAACAAAACCAAATTAGAGAAGAATGCTGAAGGATAAAGGTGTTTGAAGTGATGAGTAGTTGGTTGAACCTTAGAATATCTTTTTAAAGATCTCTTGGCAATTATACTTGAAGATCATCAACCATTGACCTCAACCGAATCAAAAAAATCCATAAATATAAGGTAATTTGAAATGCTGAAAATTCGCAACACTTATTAGTGTTGCTGTTCATTTTGCAACATACCCATGTCGACATACTAGCTAGGGGGATGTCGACATGCTAGCCGTTTTTCAGAATTTCAAATTTCAAATGAAGAGACATTTCCCTCCACCTCTTCACCAAAAGACACGTCTCTTCAACCACTATATAAAGGCCTCTGAAAACGAATTTTAACATCAAGAATTCTCATTTTCTCTTACTCCTTCTTCTCCAAACATTTTCAAAAGAAATCCATTGCATACTCTACAAATTTCCTTGCAAATCGATACTATTTCACTCCAATTCTTCACTGATTTGCAAGCCACACAATATCAGAGAGTTGTACTTGAATTCACATCATTCTCTCTCTGATTTCATCCTATTCCTCAAAGAATTCAAAGATATATTGCCATTGGAGGTCTATAGGATCATTATACCGAATCTGCAAGAATCTGTATTGAAGATACGACTACTTGCCATAGTTTATTGTTGGTGATAAGGGGAAGGTGTTCTTGTAGCCTGTAAAATCAAGAGGGTGTGTCTTGTAGCCGTGAAACCAAGATTGTAAAGGTGTTCTTGCCACCCGTGGAAAGCAAGCGATTGTAGTGGAATTCTGCATGATAGAGTGCAGGACTGGATGTAGGATTGGTTAATCTGAACCAATATAAAAATCCGGGTGTTATTTACATTACTGCATTTTACTTTATTACTTACTTATTCTTTGATTACTTCTTTATATTCATAAGTAAGTAGTTAATACACATTTCACAACTTCTAGTGTCTGAATAGCCTTAAGATCCAACATTGTGTTGTAGACACTCCAGTTTCTAACAATTGGTATCAGAGCATTGGTTTTCAAAAATTCATAACTTGGTTTTTGAAAAGTATAAATGGCTAATAACACTAGTACACATTTTTTAACACCTTTATAGAAGGGCAATCTACCACTAGACCCCCTCTATTTGATGGTAGTAGTTATGCATATTGGGCTTGTAGGATGAAATGTTATTTGCAGTCTAATGGTTTGGATATTTGGAACATTACCCAAATAGAGTACATAGAGCCTCAAACTGAATATTCAAAATGGACACTAGACCAAAAGACACAAGCACTTAATAACTCTAAGGCCATGAACATTTTATGTTGCTCCTTAGATAGAAATGAATTTAATCGAGTGTCTATTTGTAATTCTGCATATGAAATTTGAAGAACACTGCAAGTCACACATGAAGGCACCAGTAAAGTAAAACAAACAAAGAAATCTATGCTAACTAACCAGTTTCAACTCTTTCAAATGAAACCAAATGAGTCTATTTATGATATGTATTCTAGATTTCAAGATATAGTACATGCCTTAATATCATTAGGAAAGAAAATTACTGAAGAAGACCAAGTCAGAAAGATCTTGAATTCACTTCCTAGTGAATGGGATCAGAAGATTCTGGCAATTGAAGAAGCCAATGATATTAGTATTATGAAATTAGAAGATTTTTTTTTGAGATCATGGGGAACCTTAAGGTCATGGTATTCATTGATACTCACTTAAGTAAACCCCACGCCGTGTGTCGAAATTAGAAGATTTAATTGGTAACCTAATGTCTTATGATGTAAAGTTGCAGATTAGAAAAGAGAATCAGGCAAATAAGAAGAAATCACTAGCACTCAATGCTATGATCGACACAGATGAACCAAATGATGATGCTATTGATGATGATATTGAGTTTATGACCAAGAAGTTCAAGAAATTCTTGAAGTATTGGATAACAAACAAACTTCGAAAAACTAACCACAATAATTCTAGAAATAGAAATGTTGTTAAGTGTTTCGAATGTGATAAACCCGGTCATTTGAAAAGAGACTGTCCCAAACTGATGAAATCAAAGTTAAACACTTTCAATAAGGAGAGGAAACAGGCATTCAATGCAAAATGGGATGATTCAGATACATCATCAAGTGATAGTGATTCAGAAACAGAAAATGTCAACATGTGCTTCATGGCAAAGGATGACCAGGTATGGAATTTTAATAAAGAAATTACTAATTTTTTGAATGATATGAATCAGGGATATAAAATACTTAGGAAAGAGTACAACAATAGTTTGGCAGAGATAGATAGATTAAAAAGATTTAATGAAAGGTTAATTGAAGAAAAACAATGTCTAGAAGATGAAATTGAAAGACTTAATAGGTATAATGATGAAAAGGATTTGACACTTGGAAGTTTTGAAAAACTAAAAAGTGAAAATGAATCCTTAAAATCAGAAAATCTTTCAATGAAGTCACAGATCACTGATCTGAATGACAAAATAACATCTCTAGACAATGTTATTCTTAACCGTAATAAGGATTTTGACAAAATGAAAACTGATGTTGATAAATTTAACAAAGGGAAGGATAATCTAGAAAAATTATTATCTGCATCTAAACACACTAGGAATAAACATGGACTTGGATACACCCCTAAGGCTAAATCAAAGAAAAATAGTATTCAAAATACTAAGTTTGTTAAGGCTACCAAGTTCAAACCAAAACCTAGGAAACTAAAGTTAAAACCTCCAAATAGATTCATTAATTTATGGGTTCCAAAAAGGTTGGATGATACTGAAATGAAAAATATATTGATAATTTTATTAATAAGGTTCATTCATCTAATGATTATATTTTGAGAGGACGTTCAAACTCTTCATAGGTTTGGCATCCTAAAACTTAACCCCATGGACCCCAAAATAAAAAGGGTACCAGTGTGCATACTTTATAATTTTTCAGGTACCAAACAATATATACCAGATAGTGGATGCTCAAAGCATATGACAAGAAATTTATTGAACTTTGGATAAATATGAACAGGATTTGTTATTGGCAATTTGGCATCGACAAAGTCGGTAACTATAAAACTCATCTTATTATTTGATAAGTTTATTTCATGTTTTGAATTGATTTGGTTTCCCCACAAGTGTTTTATTTATATGTATTTATCTCTATATACAAACTCTACATATTGTCTAGCAGTGATTTAAGCGACTCTTTTTTACCCTTTTTGTTGATGACAAAGGGGGAGAAAAGGTATAAATATACTAGGCAAAATGATAGGGGGAGTGCATAGAGTTAGGGGGAGTCAAATATAAAAATATTATATTTTATCTCTCAAATATTTATATGGTTGTCGTCATCAAAAGGGGGAGATTGTTAATACACTAAGTATTGATTTTGATGATAACAACCACATAAATATTACTACTAACGTATCTCCGAGTTATGCAGTCGTATCAGATATATTATGGAGACATTTACAGAGATAATCAAGAATACAGTGGAAGCAAATGAATTATAGAAGAAGGTTAATCAGAGCAATTGAAGAACAAAACCAAATTAGAGAAGAATGCAGAAGGATAAAGGTGTTTGAAGTGATGAGGAGTTGGTTGAACCTTAGAATATCTTGTTAAAGATCTCTTGGCAATTATACTTGAAGATCATCAACCATTGACCTCAACCGAATCACAAAAATCCATAAATATAAGGTAATTTGAAATGCTAAAAATTCGCAACACTTATTAGTGTTGCTGTTCATTTTGCAACATACCCAAGTCGACATACTAGGTAGGGGGATGTCGACATGCTAGCCGTTTTTCATAATTTCAAATTTCAAATGAAGAGACATTTCCCTCCACCTCTTCACCAAAAGACACGTCTCTTCAACCACTATATAAAGGCCTCTGAAAACGAATTTTAACATCAAGAATTCTCATTTTCTCTTACTCCTTCTCCAAACATTTGCAAAAGAAATCCATTGCATACTCTTCAAATTTCCTTGCAAATCGATACTATTTCACTCCAATTCTTCACTGATTTGCAAGCCACACAATATCAGAGAGTTGTACTTGAATTCACATCATTCTCTCTCTGATTTCATCCTATTCCTCAAAGAATTCAAAGATATATTGCCATTGGAGGTCTATAGGATCATTGTACCGAATCTGCAAGAATCTGTATTGAAGATACGACTACTTGCCATAGTTTATTGTTGGTGATAAGGGGAAGGTGTTCTTGTAGCCTATAAAATCAAGAGGGTGTGTCTTGTAGCCGTGAAACCAAGATTGTAAAGGTGTTCTTGCCACCCATGGAAAGCAAGCGATTGTAGTGGAATTCTGCACGATAGAGTGCAGGACTGGATGTAGGATTGGTTAATCCGAACCAGTATAAAAATCCGGGTGTTATTTACATTACTGCATTTTACTTTATTACTTACTTATTCTTTTATTACTTCTTTATATTCATAAGTAAGTAGTTAATACACTTTTCACCACTTCTAGTGTCTGAATAGTCTTAAGATCCAACATTGTGTTGTAGACACTCCAATTTCTAACAGAACCCGCGTTTGATGAAGATGTTAGACCGATGGGGCAACGAGCAGCTAAGAAGAAAATTGATGTTCAATCCCAAATCGGTTCTCGTTTAGCCCTAATGCATGAAAAACATGCGAGAGAAAATGCAGAACGTCAAAGAGGGAGTGCAGAAAAGCTTGTCGTGTTAAAAGAACTGACCGAGATTGAGAAGGGCCGGTTTGAGCTAGAGCGGCAATGCCAAGAGACCTTAGTAATGGAAAAGTATATCACCGAAATGGACCCAATTACAATGCAATATTTGATGGAGTAGAAACAACACATTATTGAGAGTAGATCAGGAACGAAACATATGTAGATGAAATATTCATGTAATATTTTTAGTTATTGCAGTTTAAATATTCATGTACCTTCAGTTTATGTTTTCAATCATGTACTATTTTCAGTTTTAAAATATTTAATGGTATATCGTTTTTTTCGATGCATTTTGTAGATATCATTATAGATTTACTTCACCAAACATAAATGTTATTACAAACACCATAATTATAGCATTCTACACTTCATTACACAAATAAAAAGGCAAACAGATGTAATTAAACAAAGATCCACCATCACAAACTACCGATTTCTATAAGAATTCCAAATATGCTCCATTAAATCCCTTTGGAACCTACTATGAATAGCTACATTACGATATACTTCATGATGATCGACATGAATTGCGTATTATCCTTCAGTTCGTAACGTGGTTGTGCGGAACAATTCAGGGGGTTGCCTTGCCCCATCATACTCGAAATCGGGATAGTCCATACGGCGTTCATCTTCCATGATCATGTTATGGAGAATTATACAACATAACATAATTGTAGCCATTTTTGATCTCTTCCATAATCTACATGGATTGCTGACCATTGCAAACCTTGCCTGAAGGACCCCAACCGCCCTTTCTATGTCCTTCTTTTGTCCTTCCTGCATTGCAACAAATTGTTTCTGTTTTACCGTCATTGGGTTTGCAAATGTCTTTACAATCATGTTCCATTTGGGATAAATTCCATCTCCTAGATAGTATCCATGCTCATATGTGTTATGACCAAGAGTAAATGATACAGGAGTTGACTTACCTTGAGCCAAATCAATAAACAAATGAGATCGTTCGACAACGTTTAAGTCGTTAAGAGGACCAGGCATACCAAATCCACAAATCATGAGAGGCAACTACTTCTAAGATGATAGTTGGTTTTTTTCTTTGCCGTTATATGCTCCATGAAAAGCTTTTGGACAGTTCTTCCACTCCCAATGCATTCAGTCTAGACTTCCAAGCATGCCACGCCAGCCATTGCTTTTGTGATATCCCGGAATTTCAAGCAATTTTAAATGTGATAATCTCTTTTATAAATTATTTTAAAATTGACAAATTTGTTATTTTCAAACAATATTAATAATGTGTTAGATTTATATAGATTTTAAAGAAATTTGAATTTGTATTTTTCAAATTTAATGTTGTTATATATGAATATATATAACTTGATCTTTAAATTGGATTTTTAAATTTAATTTGAATTTGAATTTGGATTTAAAATTGAAATTCAAAAGATAGATATTTTAAAATATAGGTATAAGATTTTATTTATATATAATTGGTTTTATTTATATTTTCTTTAAAGTAATTTATATACATATATACATTTAGATAAGTATTTATAAATAGTAAATTATGTATAAAGCTCTTTATTAATATTTAAAATAAAAAAAAGAATTACTTAAGTGACAAATGTAGATTTATAAAAGCTTGTTTTAACAAGTGTTAATTAATAAACAAGAGTATATGACAAATGTTGAATGTTTAAACAAGTGTCATTTTAATTTTGATTTTTCTTTTATTTTAAATAAATCACATTTTCACTTATATAAACACTTTGTTCCTTCCCTTCTATTCTTTTTCTATCTTCCTAAATCAAAAGCTAAGAAACTTAAACCAATTCTCTAAACAAAATCTGATAATCAGAACTTCTCAAACCAGAAATCAAATTCAACAACCTGTAAATCTCATTTTCAAAAATCAAACCAAAGCCTGCAAGCATTTTCTTCAACCTAAGATAAATGAAGCAAACCTGGAAATCAAGTCTTAAACCATCTCTTCAACAAAATCCAGTAACAAGCATTCCAGTTTTATAAGGATCAGCAATTCAAGCATTTTTCAGATCTTAGCATGCAGTTTTTAAATCAAAGGCATATTCCAGTTTTCAAGTTTCTATTTAAGACTCTGTTCATCTTCTTTAAACTGGTGAGTAACATCTTTTCTAAAAGCTTAAGTAATTGAATATCTGGTTGCATGTGGATTGCTGGAAATAAGTATGTTTTGGGTGTATATATTTTAGTGAATTTTATGTATGTATATGGATGTATAGATGTGTGCATGACTGATATTCCTGTGACATCTCTGTCCTTAGTTTCAAGCTCAAGGTTTTGATCAAAATTCATTATCTCTTGATCTAATCTCTATTAGGACTTAGGTTCTAAACAAAGTTTGTTTGTTTCATCATAGATTAAAGTTTAAAAATTTATTTAAGTTAAAATATATTTGAAATTGCTCTGGAAAACCAAAAGAACAGGCAAACTTAAGTTATGTTAAAAATTCAAACATCTTAATTCATTGATTCAGGCATATGATCTGAATCCTTAACCAAAATCTTGATTTTTAAAAATGAAATAACAAATTTTAGTATTGGGATGAGGGAGCAGTTCGAGTTTGATCAGAATTGGAGTTTTGGGTGGTTTCTGATGATCTAGTTGATCGGGGAGGTCAGGAAAAATGGCTGATGAGTGATCATAGGACTATGGTGGCGGTGGTTGATCGTAGAAGTCTGTAACCCTAGTTTTTCTGGTGGTCAGGAACTCAGGCATCACGAACTCTTTGGTGGATCGAGTTCCACCAGGCTTTGGAGATTGGAAGTTTGGACGTTGCAAGGTTGTGGCTGGAGGCTCTAGTGTTCAGGTGATCGGAGAAGGGAGCACAAGATCGTTTCAGTTTTGGGTGTTTTTGTTCCAGGTTGTAACGAGGTGCTCGAATTCGATTCTGGGGCAGGATCGAAGTTCTGATGGTCCGGATCTAGTGTAGAGATGATCGCCGACATGTGAGGGGAGTCGTGGATGGTCGGAGGTGGCTGGATCTCCGGTGCATGTGCACGGCAGTGTGTACGTGTCAGAGTTTTGGGTTGTGGTTTTGTCTCGAAAGAGGACTCGGGGTAGTAGAGTAATAACTCGAGTAATGTCTCAGGTCGTTCGAGAGTGTTTTTGGTTTCGGATTTTAAAACTTTAAAACTTAAACTAATTTAAAAAAAACAGGGTTTTTAATTTAAATAAATTTGGTTTAAAACTATAATAAAATTCTTTTATTTAAGATAAGTGTTTCTTTAACAGTTGTTTAAGAGGTTTTAAAATTTGTTTTAAATTTTGTTAAGTTAAATTTGAAATCATTTTAAATCTTATATTTGAAATGAAATTTTAAAGCAAATTTAAAAGTAATGTTTCAAATGCATTTGTAAATGATAATTAAGTCATTGATAAGGATAGTATTTTATCTTAAAGGTTAATTAAGATTTAATGATTTAAAATTGACTTAAATTAATAAGTTAATTAAAGAGTGATTAATTAATTTAATTAATTAATGATTAAGGATAAATAAATAATTAATTAAGGGCTGTAAGTTAATTAATTAAGGATTAATTAATTAAGTAATTAAGGATCATTAATTAGATACGTATAGATTACTACTTTTTTTTTTTTTGAGATCATGGGGAACCTTAAGATCATGGTATTCATTGATACTCACTTAAGTAAACCCCACGCCGTGTGTCTACCCCGCTTTTATTTAGTCGTCGCACACGGATGCTTAACGTTGAAACTCCCACTGATGGTTTGGCGCTGGGATTCGAACCTGCCCGGACACAGTCCTTTGGTTCCCATCTCCCAGCTCCCAAACCAACCGAGCTACGAACGGCGGGTACGTATAGATTACTACTTAATGATTAGGAATTTATTTATTAAGTGATTAAAGATTAATTAAGTTATAATTAAATAATTTATTAGGTAATTAGAAATTAATTATTTGGTAATTAAGAATTAATTAATTTGTAATTTATAATGGTTAATTAAAGTTTAATTACTTAGGGAAGTATTAAAAGAATTGTTAATAGTTAATGAAGGGTCATTAACTAGGGATTATAAAATGATTAATTAATGTGATCAATTTAAGATAATTAATTAGATTAATTAATTAAGAATAATCATTTGTGGAACCAGTTAAGTATAATTACTTAATGTTAATAATGAAGTGTAATTACATAGTGAAGTAATTAATGGTAATTACTGAATGTAATTAATTGAATGATGATTGTTAATGAAAGTAATTTAGGTTTAATTACTTTGTGTAATTAATCAAGGGATTAATTAAAGGATAATTAATTAAGGAGTAATTAATTAATTAAATGAAGTAATTAAGGGTAGTTAATTACTAAATGTGGTTAATCAAGAGTGATTAATAAATATGGTTTAATTAAAGATTAATTACTTAATGTAATTAATTTAAATAGAATAATTAATTAAAAAGTAATTAGAGGATCATTAATATAATTAATGATATAATTAAGAGATGATTAATTAAGAACAATTAATCAATAATAAGTGATTATGGATGTGATGACCGCCCATGACCCCCGCACGAAATCTAGAGATAGTGCGCTGTAAAGTGTGTCAGGCGACCATGGACGATTGTCAGGGTAGATCAAAATAACAGAATCTATCGTATTACTCACAGCGCATGGACAAAATACAATAGAACATATATGTAGTGAAGCTTCACAGAATAAAATCCCATCAATAAAACTTCATAATAGTTGAATACAAGCATCTGAATAGTCTATACAACAAGCCTCACTACATAACACTCAGAGAATACAAACAGCGGAACATCCAGTACATATAATAAGAAGATAATATGCAACCCTCCAGCTCGTCTTCGATATCAGCAACGCGGGAAGCAAGAACAGCACCTGTCACCTGCTACCTAGTCTGCCCGTCCCAAAATGGACGAACAGCCCAAGGCGATAAGAATTAAAACATAAAGCCTTGAGTCAGACAACAGTCTTAGTGAGCAATAAATTAACTAACAACATACCAAAAGAGCATAAAGGAAAAGGAATAGGAATACAACCCTCCCACTCCACCTCTTTCTACAGTGATAGCCCCCAGACACACACTAAGCAGAAGCAACATAGCAGAGCATACAATTTAAAGTAAAGTAATAATCATTCGAGTCAAGGGCGATGTTTTCCAAGTACCAAGGCCTAAATCAGATAAGCACCCAGAAAATACCGCTCTTGAGTCCGAATGATGATACAACCAAACATCCATGACTCTGGCTATCACTGTTATCACTGCTTCGATATCACCGTTAATTGAATGACCGGCACATTCTTTCAGCCGTCCGTCAAGGGCTAATGGAAACCCCGGTTCTAGACATAACTCTCGCACGTCGTCGCAGCCCGTGCCTAGGACTATCGAATCTGCCCAGAGTACTCGACCATCAATAGTTGGCCGTTGGGACTATCGAATCTGCCCAAACGTACTCTTGCTTAGAGCATGCTAGAACCTTCAATAACGATGCTATCCAAACCTCCTAGTCATCCTCCTCGACGACTATTTCCATACTAGCTCAAGCGCCTCTCAAGCATCCATTACCCTTAACTCGAATCATATCACCGAGTTACCAACGTGCTTGGAATGATCCCGTCTGGATTAGACCAAGTCTTCATCACATGATTGCCTCGCTTCATCACATCCTCGCAAAGCCTCATCTCAACATCACATCATCAAATCTATGCATAAGAGCTTCATCATCCCGCTACATATGCCACGAGCAGCTTTCCCAATTCAAGAGCCTTTCCCTTAGCTTTTGAATCATCTTCGACCACCTTGTCTAAAACCAATCAACAATCATCTAATTCACATCAATCAATCATGTCAAACATCAATCCAAGTAACCAAGCATTCAAATATAAGAAAAGTGGACAATTATAACAATAATGGCAATTTCGTAATTAAGGAGTTGAAAGTCTAACAAGCATGAAAACATGAGAATTATCACTACAACTTGATGAATGAACTTGCATAGGTTAATCATATACAAAAATGGTTGTCAAATCATCATGAGCAATGGATCTACATGGATCTACACTTAGGTTTACAAAAATGCATAGAAATCACTATTTTAACACCAAATCAAGCCAACAATCCGATCTACTCCTTTGGATCCGTGTGAGAGATAATCACCACTCACCAAATCACCTAAACAACTCCAAATCAACACGCTTCAGATCTGGACAGCGAAGGATAAATCTTGATCTATCACGAATCCGCTTCAAACGAAGAAATCTCACTTCAAAAGATGAAGATCTTCAATCTAAGCTCTTTGATCTTCGAATTGGATGGAAGGAATCACTAGATTAGAGTGGAGAAAAGAAGTGAAGAAGTGTAGAAGTCGAGCTCTCAAAATGGCAGCACTTCATCGCTTCGAAATCCGGATCCCAAAAAGTGAGAACAACCCCCTCTATTTATAGCAAAAATCTTCCCTAGGTCGCTCGGAGTTAGGTCGTATACGACCTATAGATCCACGACCTACGACCTATAAACCCCACCGACCTAAAGCCTCTTCAACCTAACAACCCAGGCCACTGCAACCTACGACTTATCACCCAAGCGCTTCAACGACCTAACAAAACCCTTCCTCCTACGACCTAACAAGTTTACGACTTATGACTTAGCGACTTAACCATAGGTGCGACCTAACAGTGCTACGACCTAACACTTGAACACATCAGCGACCTAACGCTTAAGCGCTTACGCGACCTAACAATCGTAGCGCCTCAGCGACCTAACTGTGTTACGACCTACAACCTCAGCGACCTAACACACCAACGACCTAAAGCACTGTGCGACTTAACAATACTACGACATAACCTCTCAGCGACCTAACACATAAGTGTTTTCTCGCGACCTAACAACTAATAGCCTAGCGACCTAACTACACTCAAGACATACGAACTATCCTTCTTAGCTAGGATACGACCTATCTTCACTAACTCGCTAGCAACTATGCTATCTCTTAGGTCGCTAACAATTAGGTCGTTGACTACTAGTTTCCTTAGGTCGCTTTCCTATAGGTCGCCTAATCCTATAGGTCGCTCCAACCAACCTAGCACTTAACCAAATCACCTCCTTAGGTCATCTAGACGACCTAACAACTAAGTCGCTCCAATACTTCCTTAGGTCGTCTAACCCACTTAAGTCGGTCACGACTTAACTCTTAGGTCGTGTACGACCTAAAACTTAACCATATTTTTCCTGAAATCTAAAATGGCTCAACAACACTAAAATTCCAGATTTTGACAAACTTTTCGATCCGTAAAAATACGGGTCGTTACATTCTCTCCCCCTTAGGAATTTCGTCCCCGAAATTCCAAGCAACAAAGCAATCAAAGACTATTCTGCACGCCTACCATCCATAGCAATCAACAAACCATGCATCCAATTCTAGCTTAGCATGCAGAATTCTAAAACTAGAACAAGTTACAATATCGCGAGATGACACGACACCTTAGGGCCATACCTTGAAGAGTTCAGGATGAGCTGCCTTCATCCTTTCTTCCACATCCCATGTACAGTCGTTATCATCATCACTCCATTGTATCTTGAGCAACTTAACTACCTTCCTCCTAAGCTGTTTCGTGTCAGTTTCAACAACACGAAGCGGCTTACGAGGTCTTCTATCGACCGGATCAACTTCGAAATCTTCACAGCTATCAGCAGAAACCACCGTACTCGAGTCGTGCACATACTTCCGTAGATATGATACATGAAAAACATTGTGCACACTCGACATCTTCTCTGGTAACTCCAATCTGTAGGCGAGCTTTCCAATTCGCTCGATGATCGGGAATGGTCCAACAAATCTCGGAGTCAATTTTCCTTTCTTCCCGAATCGGATAACATTCTTTAGTGGAGAAATCTTCACAAAAACCATATCACCAACGTCGAATTCCAAATCCTTCCGACGCTTATCGGCATAACTCTTCTGACGGTCTTGGGCTGCCTTCATTCGTTGCCGAATGATTTCTATGCACTCCGAAGTCTGTCGAATCATCTCTGGCCCAAGTATCAACTTTTCTCCGGTCTCTAACCAACATGTCGGAGAGTTACACGGTCTCCCATACAATGCCTCATACGGTGCCATACCAATGCTTGACTGGTAACTGTTGTTGTACGAAAACTCCACCAAATGAAGGTGATCTTCCCATGATCCTCCGAAGTCCAAAACACATGCTCTAAGAAGATCTTCCAAAACTCGGTTGACTCTCTCGGTCTGGCCATCTGTTTGAGGGTGATAAGTTGTACTCAAACACAACTCGGTCCCCAAAACTTCCTGGAAGCTCTTCCAAAATCTACTAGTGAACAATGGGTCTCGATCGCTCACTATACTCTTCGGAATACCATGGAATCGAACTATCCACTTAACATACAACTCAGCCAACTTTGATGCACTCCTAGTCGATCGAACAGGAATGAATCTCGCACTCTTGGTCAGACGATCCACAATGACCCAAATCCCTTCATTTCCCGTTCTGGTTCTAGGCAATCCATCAATAAAATCAATCGACACTTGCTCCCACTTCCATGTAGGAACTTCTAATGGCTGAAGCAATCCACTTGGCTTCTTCTGCTCGGCTTTTACCAACTGGCAGTTCATACACTTGGAAATAAAATTTCCAACATCTTTCTTCATACCTTTCCAGTAGTAGATTCTCTTCATATCCCGATACATCTTATTTCCACCTGGATGAATTGTCAACTTTGAGTGGTGACTTTCCTTCAGAACTTCACTTCTCAATTCATCTATATCGGGAACAACTAGTCGTCCTTGCTTCCGAAGCCAACCCTCTCGATCGACCTCGAATCCTTTATCCTTTTCTGGTTCTAATCCCGATTCCAAATCACGGATAATCTTGACAAGCTTATCATCTCGCTTTTGGCTCTCGCCAATCCTTTTGACAAGAGAAGGTCTTATCGATAAGTTTGCCAACATCTCAGGTTCCAATTCGCATCTAGGCCTGAAGTCAAATCCAGCTAAATACTCGAGATTCTTCCATTCTGAAAACATGGCTCCCAATCCTGCATGTCTTCGACTCAACGCATCTGCCACTGCGTTACCTTTTCCCGGAGTATAAGCTATACCAAAATCATATGATGCCAAAAACTCTAGCCAATGTTGCTGCCGAAGATTAAAATCCTTTTGGGAGAAAAGATACTTCAACGACTTATGATCCGTAAACAACTCGAATCGAACTCCCAATAGATAATGTCTCCACATCTTCAGAGCAAAAACAATCGCCGCTAACTCCAAATCATGAGTCGGGTAATTCCTTTCATGCGGCTTTAGTTGTCGACTGGCATACGCAACAACTTTATCCTTCTGCATTAGCACTGCTCCAAGTCCAGTACCACATGCGTCGGTGTAAACCACCATCTCATCATTCCCACAAGGAATAGTCAAAACAGGAGCACTCGTCAATCTTTCTTTCAGGATTCCGAAAGCTTGCTCACACTTAGCATCCCAACTGAACACTTGGTTCTTTTTCGTCAATCCTGTTAACGGTGCAGCTACCTTGGAGAAGTCTTTGATAAACCGTCGATAATATCCTGCTAATCCAAGAAAACTTCTCACATCATATGCATTCTTAGGTCTAACCCAATCCTGGATTGCTGCCACCTTAGCGGGATCAACCGCTATTCCATTTCCAGAAATCACATGGCCTAAGAACCACACTTCACTCTTCCAGAAGTGACACTTCGAAAACTTAGCCTTTAGCTGATGTTTCCGTAAGATTTCCAAAACAATACGCAAGTGCGTCTTGTGCTCTTCTTCAGTTCTGGAATAAATCAGAATATCATCCACGAACACAAGTACGAACTTGTTCAACTGATCTCTGAACACTCTATTCATAAGATCCACAAAATATGCTAGCGCGTTAGTCAATCCAAACGGCATTACCAGCCACTCAAAGAAACCGGATGGTGTCCGAAAAGCAGTCTTTGGCACACTATCCTTAGCTACTCTCAACTAGTGAAATCCTGTTGCCAAATCCATCTGAGAAAACACCTTAGCTTCGTGAAGCTGATCAAACAAGTCATCTATTCTCGGCAATGGATACTTTTTTTTTAGTCACCTTATTCAGCTCACGATAATCGACACACAATCTCAATGACCCATCTGCCTTGGTTGCAAACACAACTGGTGCACCCCACTCGGATACACTACACCGAATGAATCCTTTCTGCAAAAGATCATCAACTTGCACCCTCAACTCTTGATGTTCCCTAGGCGCCATCCGCCTAAGAGGCATCACAACAGGTATGGCTCCTTCAACTAGATCTATACGAAACTCGATCTCTCTATGCGGCGACAACCCTTTGACTTCGTCAAAGACATCCTCGAATCCATTCGCGATTGGCACTAATGACAGTCCATCCCGTGGAACAACCAGCGAATACATGAAGCTCATGAAGACGCCTTCTTCATGCTTACATCGTATCACAACCTTTCGCCCCTCCACATTCTCGACTGTCACCTCCAACCTCTCGCAATCAACCTTAGCCGCATACTTCCTAAGCCAGTCCATACCTAAAATAATTCCGAATCCCGCAAAGTTCAGAACAAAACAATCACAAACAAAAGAGCAACCATGACTCGATACAACTAGACCACGGCATAACATACACAAACAAGACGAACCCCCAACTGGATTAGTCACGACCAATGGCCTATCAACAATATCCGGTTCCAAACCTAACCGGCCTACGAGTTCATTACAAACAAACGAATGCGACGCTCCAGTATCAAACAGAACTCTAACTGGAACACCACATAGGAAAAGAGTACCTTGAACAACCACACTCTTTCCTTTCTCTTCAGCGGTAGGAGCTTTTGAAGACGACGGAACAGCTTCCAAAGCATAAGCTTGCACAATCTGCTTGTCCCTTCTCGGTTCTGGACAATTCTTCCTGAAATGCCCTGGCTTGTCACAGTTGTGACACTTCATCGGCACCTTCGGATTCTTACAATGCTTCGAGAAATGGCCCTTCTGCTGACAATTGTAGCAAGTCACCTCGCCTTTCGGCTTCTTCTGGCCATCCTTACCCTTCTGCTGCTGCTGCTTCCTCTTCTTGTTTCCACCCTGCTGGGGTTTAGACTCTTCCCTGGTCACAGCAACAACAGATCCTTCCTTCGGAAACAGACTCTCATGCCTGAGAGCTTTCTCCACAAGCTTCTCAAATGAATCATCCAAATGATCCACCAACTGCCTCCCAAGATAACTGTCCAAGCCTGTCACAAACTTCTCATTCTTCTGATATGCAGATTCAATATATGACCGGGCATACTTGGACAAAGCTTCAAACTCAGAAACATACTCAAGAACAGATCTTCCTCCTTGCTTGAGCTCCACAAACCTCTTGAACAGAACAGACTTCTGAGCTGTAGAAATGAACTTAGCTTCAAATCTGACTTGGAATTGCTCCCAAGTAATCTCTTCTTCCGGAGTATTGATGGTAATAGAGTTCCACCAATCAGAAGCTCTCCCTTGAAGCTGCCTTGATGCCAACTTCCTCTTAGTTGCATCATCAATTCCCAAATCACCAAAGATCCTTCTACAAGCATCTATCCATCTCTGGACTTCGATAGTTGATTCTATTCCCAAGAAAACCTTCCCTCCAAGAGCAGTATAGTCCTTGCACAACTTAGCAAAATCCACTGGTTTCGGAGTTTGGACTTGAACTCCAACATCTACTGCTGCCCCCGGAACTGGTATCCTTCTCATGATCGAAGTGATCATAGCTTCGAACATGGCTGCATAATCAGCAGTCCCCTCAGTAGCACGGCCTTCCCTAGCAGCTGGTCTCCCACTTCGACTCATTCTCAATATCTATTAAAAGGAATGATCAGAACATCTAGAGAAACAACTGCACAAAGGACTAACTTACTTCTAAACTACTATATTATATATAGTAATTATCCATCAAATTACAATTACGTCTCTCATACGTAGTTACGACAGCGAGCGTTGGGTAAAATCGATTAACCAATGCTCTGATACCAAATGTGACGACTGCCCATGACCCCCGCACGAAATCTAGAGATAGTGCGCTGTAAAGTGTGTCAGGCGACCATGGACGATTGTCAGGATAGATCAAAATAACAGAATCTATCGTATTACTCACAGCGCATGGACAAAATACAATAGAACATATATGTAGTGAAGCTTCACAGAATAAAATCCCATCAATAAAACTTCATAATAGTTGAATACAAGCATCTGAATAGTCTATAGAACAAGCCTCACTACATAACACTCAGAGAATACAAACAGCAGAACATCTAGTACATATAATAAGAAGATAATATGCAACCCTCCAGCTCGTCTTCGATATCAGCAACGCGGGAAGCAAGAACAGCACCTGTCACCTGCTACCTAGTCTGCCCGTCCCAAAATGGACGAACAGCCCAAGGCGATAAGAATTAAAACATAAAGCCTTGAGTCAGACAACAGTCTTAGTGAGCAATAAATTAACTAACAACATACCAAAAGAGCATAAAGGAAAAGGAATAGGAATACAACCCTCCCACTCCACCTCTTTCTACAGTGATAGCCCCCAAACACACACTAAGCAGAAGCAACATAGCAGAGCATACAATTTAAAGTAAAGTAATAATCATTCGAGTCAAGGGCGATGTTTTCCAAGTACCAAGGCCTAAATCAGATAAGCACCCAGAAAATACCGCTCTTGAGTCCGAATGACGATACAACCAAACATCCATGACTTTGGCTATCACTGTTATCACTGCTTCGATATCACCGTTAATTGAATGACCGGCACATTCTTTCAGCCGTCCGTCAAGGGCTAATGGAAACCCCGGTTCTAGACATAACTCCCGCACGTCGTCGCAGCCCGTGCCTAGGACTATCGAATCTGCCCAGAGTACTCGACCATCAATAGTTGGCCGTTGGGACTAAACGTACTCTTGCTTAGAGCATGCTAGAACCTTCAATAACGATGCTATCCAAACCTCCTAGTCATCCTCCTCGACGACTATTTCCATACTAGCTCAAGCGCCTCTCAAGCATCCATTACCCTTAACTCGAATCATATCACCGAGTTACCAACGTGCTTGGAATGATCTCGTCTGGATTAGACCAAGTCTTCATCACATGATTGCCTCGCTTCATCACATCCTCGCAAAGCCTCATCTCAACATCACATCATCAAATCTATGCATAAGAGCTTCATCATCCCGCTACATATGCCACGAGCAGCTTTCCCAATTCAACAGCCTTTCCCTTAGCTTTTGAATCATCTTCGACCACCTTGTCTAAAACCAATCAACAATCATCTAATTCACAGCAATCAATCATGTCAAACATCAATCCAAGTAACCAAGCATTCAAATATAAGAAAAGTGGACAATTATAACAATAATGGCAATTTCGTAATTAAGGAGTTGAAAGTCTAACAAGCATGAAAACATGAGAATTATCTCTACAACTTGATGAATGAACTTGCATAGGTTAATCATATACAAAAATGGTTGTCAAATCATCATGAACAATGGATCTACATGGATCTACACTTAGGTTTACAAAAATGCATAGAAATCACTATTTTAACACCAAATCAAGCCAACAATCCGATCTACTCCTTTGGATCCGTGTGAGAGATAATCACCACTCACCAAATCACCTAAACAACTCCAAATCAACACGCTTCAGATCTGGACAGCGAAGGATAAATCTTGATCTATCACGAATCCGCTTCAAACGAAGAAATCTCACTTCAAAAGATGAAGATCTTCAATCTAAGCTCTTTGATCTTCGAATTGGATGGAAGGAATCACTAGATTAGAGTGGAGAAAAGAAGTGAAGAAGTGTAGAAGTCGAGCTCTCAAAATGGCAGCACTTCGTCGCTTCGAAATCCGGATCCCAAAAAGTGAGAATAACCCCCTCTATTTATAGCAGAAATCGTCCCTAGGTCGCTCGGAGTTAGGTCGTATACGACCTATAGATCCACGACCTACGACCTATAAACCCCACCGACCTAAAGCCTCTTCAACCTAACAACCCAGGCCACTGCAACCTACGACTTATCACCCAAGCGCTTCAACGACCTAACAAAACCCTTCCTCCTACGACCTAACAAGTTTACGACTTATGACTTAGCGACTTAACCATAGGTGCGACCTAACAGTGCTACGACCTAACACTTGAACACATCAACGACCTAACGCTTAAGCGCTTACGCGACCTAACAATCGTAGCGCCTCAGCGACCTAACTGTGTTACGACCTACAACCTCAGCGACCTAACACACCAACGACCTAAAGCACTGCGCGACTTAACAATACTATGACATAACCTCTCAGCGACCTAACACATAAGTGTTTTCTCGCGACCTAACAACTAATAGCCTAGCGACCTAACTACACTCAAGACATACGACCTATCCTTCTTAGCTAGGATACGACCTATCTTCACTAACTCGCTAGCAACTATGCTATCTCTTAGGTCGCTAACAATTAGGTCGTTGACTACTAGTTTCCTTAGGTCGCTTTCCTATAGGTCGCCTAATCCTATAGGTCGCTCCAACCAACCTAGAACTTAACCAAATCACCTCCTTAGGTCATCTAGACGACCTAAAAACTAAGTCGCTCCAATACTTCCTTAGGTCGTCTAACCCACTTAAGTCAGTCACGAATTAACTCTTAGGTCGTGTACGACCTAAAACTTAACCATATTTTGCCTGAAATCTGAAATGGCTCAACAACACTAAAATTCCAGATTTTGACAAACTTTTCGATCCGTAAAAATACGGGTCGTTACAATGGAGTAATTAATTAATGTAATTAATTAAGGATTAACATAATTAGTTATAGTTAATTAATTAATGAAGTAATTAAAGGTTAATTACTGTAATTGTTTGAGAATAATTAATTTATAAAATGAATAATTAGAGGATGACTAATTAATTTATTTGGAATTAATTAATGGTTATGTAAGCAAGTTTTATAATGATGAAGTAATTAATTTAATTTACTTTAAATTAATTTAGAGATGAAGTAATTAATTTAATTCATTTTAAATTAATTATAGTGTGATTAATTGAATCCTTGCTTATGTATGATGGATGATATTGATTGCCTTGAATGGTTAAGATCTTAGATATGAGATAAGTGATGCTGTGTGATATGGATGCTTTGGTTGAAGTGTGATGATAATGTGAATTATCTATTTGTGATGATAATGTAGATTATTTATTACGATATTGTGAATTATCTATCTGTGTGTATATAGATAATAGAATTGAATTGTTTTAACTTTAAAACAACTTGGACCTAAAAGATACGTTTTGGATTTCGATGAGACCGGGATCAGATTTGCTATATTATAGCATGATAGGGGGTTCTCGCTTCGCGTTTGGTGGTGAATGGGAGACTCTTACCCCTACATGTCCCTTTGAGGTAGTATAAGGCCTTGGGTTGGTTGCGCGTCGAGAGGCTGGCCGTAAGAGCAAATTCGAGGTATCACTGTGTGCCACGGTGGATTTGGGATGGTTGCAAAGCCTACCGGTCGCCACTGCCTCGGGCGTTTCCAAATTTGGATATCTGAAAACCACATCGATCCAAATTAACCATAGGTCGTGAATCTCAAGTGAAGATGAAGATTTAGAGTGCAAGGGTTATTGTCGTTAACTCTAAGGATGATTCCAAAATGAGTGTAACGAGATAATGCCTTCGGTTTCGTTCGAACCCGGAACAAACTTGTATGGATTGAATGCTTTTAGAACATCGTCAGGTGGACGATGAGCATTCTAAGTAATGTGTTCTGATAAGGTAATCGTAGCCTCAAGCCTCATCAACCGGGAATGGCTAAAATAGGGGAGGTGCAGCAAGGTTAAGTGGGTAGCACCCAAGTAGGACAAGATTTCCCCTGTCTAGAGGTTCCTTCTTATTATTTCGGCTGTGTGGGCAGTTGATTGCAATAACTACTGGGGTTGTCTTGTTCGGGATTATCCAGTAAGGGTTGGTTCCGGCTTTGTATTGCAGGGGATTGGGAGTGATCCTCGGTACGTTGATCTAGGCCACGTACTGTGATAGGCGGTACCCCGGTAGCCCTGCCATTGTATGGAATCCAAACTCCAATAAGTGATCTTGGACTTGATTGTATAACCTTCTTTGTGGCTAGTATGCTGGAATTTAATCATGTAACAATTTCAGCTATGTGAATATTTATTTGAAAACCCTAGACCCTATTATAATATAACTAGATTTCCTATAAATGTTTTGGTTATCGTAAAGTAAAAACTTTTCCGTTTTTATGTGCGGGAAGTCTTACGAGATACCTTTTGATTCCAAAGGTTTTCAAAGTTAAGCAACTTTAACCTGTTACTCACACCAGACCCATGTCTGACCCAGAGTTTATTTTCTGTTTTCTTAAACTCTTGGGTACTTAAATTTTTACGAGTAGTCAAGGGATTCAAGTTAGCTTTAACGAATTATGGAGGAGCAATGGAGCAGGAGGCTTCAGCGTTGTAGATATATATATACATATATGTATATATATATAGTGTTCCGCTGTGTTGGTTTCTCTGAGTCGTTTGTTTGAGTTGTATCTTGAGTTGTAATAACTAGACATGTGTTTATAACTGTCTAGTATGTGATGTATTATCTGTGTAACTCTGATAGTTGTTGTATATTATGTAATACTTATGTTATTAATATAATTTATTTGTTCCGCTATTGAGATTCTGATGTTGTTTCTTCTTTCTTCTCTATCTTTTCTCTTTTCTATCCCTTTCTTTCTTCAGGATGATGCGACTTTCTATGGAGAAAAAGTCGAGTCGTCACAGTTGGTATCAGAGTTCTAGGTTGAGTGAATACCTAGGCTTTGGAGTGAATTCTTTCTTGAGAGAGCGTATTTGTAATATATATATATATATATTCCTATCTATTTGTTGGGTTATTTGTTCGGGTCACCCACATGAGTTCTAGAAGTAGTAGGGTAGTGGTGTGTGTAGCGCGACTACCACTAATGGAAGAGTATCTGCCGAGGTTGTAAACCCAATACCGCCTCGAGTGAGCTTTGCGACATTGTGTCAGGATAGTTAGTTAGAATTGTTTGTTTTGATGAATTGGTTGTTTGGTTGTTAGTATATGATTGATATGTATGTTTGAATTGTTGAAATGAAATAAAAATTTTGGATTATCTTTTGTTTTAAATTTCGGGGACGAAATTCTTTTAAGAGGGGAGGAATGTGATATCCCGGAATTTCAAGCAATTTTAAATGTGATAATCTCTTTTATAAATTATTTTAAAATTGACAAATTTGTTATTTTCAAACAATATTAATAATGTGTTAGAGATATATAGATTTTAAAGAAATTTGAATTTGTATTTTTCAAATTTAATGTTGTTAGATATAAATATATATAATTTGATCTTTAAATTGGATTTTTAAATTTATTTTGAATTTGGATTTAAAATTGAAATTCAAAAGATAGATATTTAAAAATATTTTGGATTTAAAATATAGGTATAAGATTTTATTTATATATAATTGGTTTTATTTATATTTTCTTTAAAGTAATTTATATACATATATACATTTAGATAAGCATTTATAAATAGTAAATTATGTATAAAGCTCTTTATTAATATTTAAAATAAAAAAAAAAGAATTACTTAAGTGACAAATGTAGATTTATAAAAGCTTGTTTTAACAAGTGTTAATTAATAAACAAGAGTATATGACAAATGTTGAATGTTTAAACAAGTGTCATTTTAATTTTGATT
Source organism: Allium fistulosum (assembly GCA_030737815.1). Taxonomy (NCBI): domain Eukaryota; kingdom Viridiplantae; phylum Streptophyta; class Magnoliopsida; order Asparagales; family Amaryllidaceae; genus Allium; species Allium fistulosum. The sequence continues at coordinate 166,724,507 of CM060904.1, read as the reverse complement.
TTTCTTTTATTTTAAATAAATCACATTTTCACTTATATAAACACTTTGTTCCTTCCCTTCTATTCTTTTTCTATCTTCCTAAATCAGAAGCTAAGAAACTTAAACCAATTCTCTAAACAAAATCTGATAATCAGAACTTCTCAAACCAGAAATCAAATTCAACAACTTGTAAATCTCATTTTCAAAAATCAAACCAAAGCCTGCAAGCATTTTCTTCAACCTAAGATAAATGAAGCAAACCTGGAAATCAAGTCTTAAACCATCTCTTCAACAAAATCCAGTAACAAGCATTCCAGTTTTATAAGGATCAGCAATTCAAGCATTTTTCAGATCTTAGCATGCAGTTTTTAAATCAAAGGCATATTCCAGTTTTCAAGTTTCTGTTTAAGACTCTGTTCATCTTCTTTAAACTGGTGAGTAACATCTTTTCTAAAAGCTTAAGTAATTGAATATCTGGTTGCATGTGGATTGCTAGAAATAAGTATGTTTTGGGTGTATATATATTGGTGAATTTTCTGTATGTATATGGATGTATAGATGTGTGCATGACTGATATTCCTGTGACATCTCTGTCCTTAGTTTCAAGCTCAAGTTTTTGATCAAAATTCATTATCTCTTGATCTAATCTCTATTAGGACTTAGGTTCTAAACAAAGTTTGTTTGTTTCATCATAAATTAAAGTTTAAAAATTTATTTAAGTTAAAATATATTTGAAATTGCTCTGGAAAACCAAAAGAATAGGCAAACTTAAGTTATGTTAAAAATTCAAACATCCTAATTCATTGATTCAGGCATATGATCTGAATCCTTAACCAAAATCTTGATTTTTAAAAATGAAATAACAAATTTTAGTATTGGGATGAGGGAGCAGTTCGAGTTTGATCAGAATTGGAGTTTTGGGTGGTTTCTGATGATCTAGTTGATCGGGGAGGTCAGAAAAAATGGCTGATGAGTGATCAAAGGACTATGGCGGCGGTGGTTGATCGTAGGTAACCCTAGTTTTTCTGGTGGTCAGGAACTCAGGCATCACGAACTCTTTGGTGGATCGAGTTCCACCAGGCTTTGGAGATTGGAAGTTTGGACGTTGGCAAGGTTGTGGCCGGAGGCTCTGGTGTTCAGGTGATCGGAGAAGGGAGCACAAGATCGTTTCAGTTTTGGGTGTTTTTGTTCCAGGTTGTAACGAGGTGCTCGAATTCGATTCTGGGGCAGGATCGAAGTTCTGATGGTCGGGATCTAGTGTAGAGATTATCGCCGACATGTGAGGGGAGTCGTGGATGGTCGGAGGTGGCTGGATCTCCGGTGCATGTGCACGGTAGTGTGTTCGTGTCAGAGTTTTGGGTTGTTGTTTTGTCTCGAAGGAGGACTCGGGGTAGTAGAGTAATAACTCGAGTAATGTCTCGGGTCGTTCGAGAGTGTTTTTGGTTTCAGATTTTAAAACTTTAAAACTTAAAACTAATTTAAAAAAACAGGGTTTTGAATTTAAATAAATTTGGTTTAAAACTATTATAAAATTCTTTTATTTAAGATAAGTGTTTCTTTAACATTTGTTTAAGAGGTTTGAAAATTTGTTTTAAATTTTGTTAAGTTAAATTTGAAATCATTTTAAATCTTAAATTTGAAATGAAATTTTAAAGTAAATTTAAAAGTAATGTTTCAAATGCATTTGTAAATGATAATTAAGTCATTGGTAAGGATAATATTTTATCTTAAAGGTTAATTAAGATTTAATGATTTGAAATTGACTTAAATTAATAAGTTAATTAAAGAGTGATTAATTAATTTAATTAATTAATGATTAAGGATAAATAAATAAATAATTAAGGGTTGTAAGTTAATTAATTAAGGATTAATTAAAGATTAATTAATTAAGTAATTAAGGATTATTAATTAGATAAGTATAGATTATTAATTAATGATTAGGAATTTATTTATCACGTGATTAAAGATTAATTAAGTTAGAATTAAACAATTAATTAGGTAATTAGAAATTAATTATTTGGTAATTAAGAATTAATTAATTTGTAATTTATAATGGTTAATTAAAGTTTAATTACTTAGGGAAGTATTAAAAGAATTGTTAATAGTTAATGAAGGGTCATTAACTAGGGATTATAAAATGATTAATTAATGTGATCAATTTAAGATAATTAATTAGATTAATTAATTAAGAATAATCATTTATGGAACTAGTTAAGTATAATTACTTAATGTTAATAATGAAGTGTAATTACTTAGTGAAGTAATTAATGGTAATTACTGAATGTAATTAATTGAATGATGATTGTTAATGAAAGTAATTTAGGTTTAATTACTTTGTGTAATTAATCAAAGGATTAATTAAAGGTTAATTAATTAAGGAGTAATTAATTAATTAAATGAAGTAATTAAGGGTAGTTAATTACTGAATGTGATTAATCAAGAGTGATTAATAAATATGGTTTAATTAAAGATTAATTACTTAATGTAATTAATTTAAATAGAATAATTAATTAAAAAGTAATTAGAGGATCATTAATATAATTAATGATGTAATTAAGAGATGATTAATTAAGAATAATTAATCAATAACAAGTGATTATGGAGTAATTAATTAATGTAATTAATTAAGGATTAACATAATTAGTTATAGTTAATTAATTAATGAAGTAATTAAAGGTTAATTACTGTAATTGTTTCAGAATAATTAATTTATAAAATGAATAATTAGAGGATGACTAATTAATTTATTTTTAATTATTTAATGGTTATGTAAGCAAGTTTTATAATGATGAAGTAATTAATTTAATTTACTTTAAATTAATTTAGAGATGAAGTAATTAATTTAATTCATTTTAAATTAATTATAGTGTGATTAATTGAATCCTTGCTTATGTATGATGGATGATATTGATTGCCTTGAACGGTTAAGATCTCAGATATGAGATAAGTGATGCTGTGTGATATGGATGCTTTGGTTGAAGTGTGATGATAATGTGAATTATCTATTTGTGATGATAATGTAGATTATCTATTACGATATTGTGAATTATCTATCTGTGTGTATATAGATAATAGAATTGAATTGTTTTAACTTTAAAACAACTTGGACCTAAAAGATACGTTTTGGATTTCGCTGAGACCGGGATCGGATTTGCTATATTATAGCATGATAGGGGGTTCTCGCTTCGCGTTTGGTGGCGAATGGGAGACTCTTACCCCTACATGTCCCTTTGAGGTAGTATAAGGCCTTGGGTTGGTTGCGAGTCGAGAGGCTGGCCGTAAAAGAAAATTCGAGGTATCACTGTGTGCCACGGTGGATCTGGGATGGTTGCAAAGCCTACCGGTCGCCACTGCCTCGGGCGTTTCCAAATTTGGATATCCGAAAACCACATCGATCCAAATTAACCATAGGTCGTGAATCTCAAGTGAAGATGAAGATTTAGAGTGCAAGGGTTATTGTCGTTAACTCTAAGGGTGATTCCAAAATGAGTATAACGAGATAATGCCTTCGGTTTTGTTCAAACCCGGAACAAACTTGTATGGATTGAATGCTTTCAGAACATCGTCAGGTGGACGATGAGCATTCTAAGTGATGTGTTCTGATAAGGTAATCGTAGCCTTAAGCCTTATCAACCGGGAATGGCTTAAACAGGGGAGGTGCAGCAAGGTTAAGTGGGTAGCACCCAAGTAGGACAAGATTTCCCCTGTCTAGAGGTTCCTTCTTATTTTTTCGGCTGTGTGGGCAGTTGATTGCAACAACTACTGGGGTTGTCTTGTTCGGGATTATCCAGTAAGGGATGGTTCCGGCTTTGTATTGCAGGGGATTGGGAGTGATCCTTGGTACGTTGATCTAGGCCACGTACTATGATAGGCGGTACCCCGGTAGCCCTGCCATTGTATGGAATCCAAACTCCAATAAGTGATCTCGGACTTGATTGTATAACCTACTTTGTGGCTAGTATGCTAGAATTTAATCATGTAACAATTTCAGCTATGTGAATATTTATTTGAAAACCCTAGACCCTATTATAATATAACTAGATTTCCTATAAATGTTTTAGTTATCGTAAAGTAAAAACTTTTCCGTTTTTATGTGCGGGAAGTCTTACGAGATACCTTTTGTTTCCAAAGGTTTTCAAAGTTAAGCAACTTTAACCTGTTACTCACACCAGACCCATGTCTGACACGGAGTTTATTTTCTGTTTTCTTAAACTCTTGGGTACTTAAATTTTTACGAGTAGCCAAGGGATTCAAGTTAGCTTTGACGAATTATGGAGGAGCAATGGAGCAGGAGGCTTCAACGTTGTAGATATATATATATATATAGTGTTCCGCTATGTTGGTTTCTCTGAGTCATTTGTTTGAGTTGTATCTTGAGTTGTAATAACTAGACATGTGTTTATAACTGTCTAGTATGTGATGTATTATATGTGTAACTCTGATAGTTGTTGTATATTATGTAATACTTATGTTATTAATATAATTTATTCGTTCTGCTATTGAGATTCTGATGTTGTTTCTTCTTTCTTCTCTATCTTTTCTCTTTTCTATCCCTTTCTTTCTTCAGGATGATGCGACTTTCTATGGAGAAAAAGTCGAGTCGTCACAGTTGGTATCAGAGTTCTAGGTTGAGTGAATACCTAGGCTTTGGAGTGAATTCTTTCTTGAGAGAGCGTATTTGTAATATATATATATATATATATATATATATATTCCTATCTATTTGTTGGGTTATCTGTTCGGGTCACCCACATGAGTTCTAGAAGTAGTAGGGTAGTGGTGTGTGTAGCGCGACTACCACTAATGGAAGAGTATCTGCCGAGGCTGTAAACCCAATACCGCCTCGAGTGAGCTTTGCGACATTGTGTCAGGATAGTTAGTTAGAATTGTTTGTTTCGATGAATTGGTTGTTTGGTTGTTAGTATATGATTGATATGTATGCTTGAATTGTTGAAATGAAATAAAAATTTTGGATTATCTTTTGTTTTAAATTTCGGGGACGAAATTCTTTTAAGAGGGGAGGAATGTGATATCCCAGAATTTCAAGCAATTTTAAATGTGATAATCTCTTTTATAAATTATTTTAAAATTGACAAATTTGTTATTTTCGAACAATATTAATAATGTGTTAGAGATATATAGATTTTAAAGAAATTTGAATTTGTATTTTTCAAATTTAATGTTGTTATATATAAATATATATAATTTGATCTTTAAATTGGATTTTTAAATTTAATTTGAATTTGAATTTGGATTTAAAATTGAAATTCAAAAGATAGTGCTTTCACTGAGAATTGAACTCAGGAATTTTGGAGTTAGGAACTTGGATCTTAGAAAGCAATGGCAAGACCACCAACGAAGAGGCAAGCAGTGGAAAGGAGCAATCAGGAAGGAAGTCAAGCGGCATCTTCTGGAGCTGGAGAGGGTCATGCATCCATCTACATAACTCGGGACGAGATGCAAGTGATGATGAATTCTATGCAAGAGCAGATGATGAAACGGCAAGAGGAGATGATGCAGGCTCTTCTTAGGCAATTTGGACAACCAGGAACTGTAGGTGCTCAAGATCACGGAGCTGGACCAGAGGAACTCAATCAACGGACAGATGGAGTGAATCAGCAGGGGGCAGCTCCCAATCAACAAACAGTTAACAATCTAGATGGACCTAGACTCGGGGGCACGCCACCGGGAGTACGTGATGAAGAATATGTGCCAGAATTTCCTCGAGGACTTGGGGGGCAGTCTGGATTAGTTGGAAACAGTAGATTGGCTGACATTATCAGGCGGACTATTCGCGGAGGTCTGACAAATAGGGATTCAGAGGGAGTCAACAAAAGTCCATTTACCCGGAACATCAGGACAGCTAGGAATCCGTCCGATTTCAAACTACCCACTCTGGAAGTATACAACGGGAAGACGGATCCCACCGACCACTTGATGAGATACACTATGCATATGGAAGTGCTGGGGGCAACGGAGGAGGTTATGGCCCGATGTTTCCCCCTGTACTTGACTGAAATTGCTGCTATGTGGTTCAGACAGCTGGAGGATGGATCCATTGGAACATGGACAGAACTGGTGGACAAGTTCTTAAGTCAATTTCGAGTTCACATAAAAAGGCCAAAGAACGTGATGACACTAACATCAGTCAAACAGGGGGCAGATGAATCGCTCAGGACATTCTTAACTCGATTTAATGCGGCAGTTGCTTCGGTGGATCGGCCAGATCCATCAATGGTTCTGATGGCTGCGGTATCAGGAGTCAGAGATAATTCGGAGTTCAAAGTATCGTTGGTATGGGACCCACCGTTGGATATTGGGAAATTCTTTCATGAAGCTGAAAGATTTCTTCGACAAGAGGATGCATGTTTGGACATGAGGTCACAGGAAGTAAACATGACTAAGGATGGAAGATTACTCGGCGAAAGCTCAGGTGGGGACAAGGATAAAGGGAAAAGGAAGCGCTGGGGAGAACCAAAGTTCTCCACTTACACAGGATTGAACGCAACGTTGGAGCGGATTTTCTTAGATACTCGAGATTCTCTTCCCTATCGAAGGCCATCAAGGAGGGAACCCACAGAACGTGAAAGGGCATCAGGAAGGCACTGTCTCTTTCATGACCTGGACGGGCATGATACTAACAGCTGCTGACATCTAAAGGATATAATCGAGGAGCATATAAGGAATGGTCAGTTGCGACAGTATGTCGGAACTCGGAATGCGGCGGTGGAACATGAACAGCCTCCGCCCACCTTGAACGACGAGGGCGCGAGGCCCAGGAATGGTGACCGATTGGTCATCAACTAATCTTGATGGTTTGGAATAAGTAACAAACTCCGGGCAAACGGTTAAATCACTTACTCATGTACGGGGTCGGAGATAACCCTCAGGCATGCTCTGAGATGATGGCTTACCGAAACGCCCGGGTTTGTGAAATCTGTTTTTTCCTTTGACTTGGACATTTGCTTTTTCTGGTTTGGTTTTGGAGTTTGGTTTGAACTCCCTGTTTTTCTCGTTTTTCTGGTTTGAATGTTTGTTTTTCGGATTGGATTTTGATTGAATTTTCTTTGGATTTTGGCTTAAAGGTCGTCGAGTATGGACTATGCTCGACAAGGGTCCGGAGCGACCAGGATTCGGCTTAGGACTTAAGCCACGGCATTACTTGCGTCCAGGGACACTGGACCACGGTCGTCAAGTGTGGATTGCGCTTGGCAAGAACCCGGAGAGGTTATCTCAACGCCCAGGGACACTGGGCCACGGTCGTCAGGTGTGGATTGCGCTTGGCAAGAACCCGGAGAGGTTATCTCAACGTCCAGGGACACTGGACCACGGTCATCAGGTGTGGATTGCGCTTGGCAAGAGCCCGGAGAGGTTATGGATTTGGATATCGACCCGAAGAGGCCCTAAAGTCCCCTATTGGTTATTGGATATGGATGAAACATGGACTTTGGATACTGGACTTGAGGCTATTCAAAACACACCTTTCAAAGCAAGGCATGTTTTGGGGGCAAGTGTTAACCCGCTTTTTGGCAAGGCCGCGGACAGACGGATTTAACTTAAACAACTTCACAACTATCGAGACTAAAGTATGATGGGTTCGGTTTAAAATGATGATAGGCAGTTTGGCAGATGACGTTCGGCATTGGGATGGTTCGACGTTGAAGGCTGTTCGGCATAGAGAGATCGTCGTTTGACATAGAGGGATCGTTCGGCACTGAACGAGTGCTCGGCATTAGAAGGAGTGTTCGGCATGAATCTTGTTCGGCATCTGGAGACGTTCGACATTGGATGGAGCGCTCGGCATTAACCAACGTTCGGCATCTGGAGACGTTCGACATTGGATGGAGCGCTCGGCATTAACCAACGTTCGGCATCTGGAGACGTTCAACATTGGATGGAGCGCTCGGCATTAACCAACGTTCGGCATCTGGAGACGTTCGACATTGGATGGAGCGCTCGGCATTAACCAACGTTCGGCATCTGGAGACGTTCGACATTGGATGGACCGCTCGGCATTAACCAACGTTCGACATCTGGAGACGTTCGGCATTGGATAGATCGTTCGGCATTAAGGAGCGTTTGGCATTGGATGGGTCGTTCGGCGTACCTCACCTCGCTCGACATTGCACCTCGCACCTCCATACCTCGCACCTCCCAACGTTCGACATGAGGAGATCGTTCGGCATTCACACCTTGTTCGGCATCTATGGTTCGGCATATGGAGACCACACCATTTGGGCTGAGGTACTCGGCTACCAGGCCCACCAGGGAAGTCCAACCCATCTTTGTCTATAAATAGAGAGGCAGGGGCACAGTAAAAGGGGATCTTCTTTCTGCTCTCTTACTTTCTATTTTCTAAGGCTAAGGCAACTCTGCCATTCTGCAACTGTAATCAATTATTACAGCAATAAAAAGCAAACTTCTAAGTGGACGTAGGCCGGAGTTAGCCGAACCACTATAAAATCTGTTGTTCTCTACTGCTTTCATTTTAGTTTTAACTGTTCTTCACATTATTACTCTCTACATACATTCTATCTCTGAGCTGTGATTGGTATTTGGTGCTTTCATCTAGATTTGGGGGTTAGTGACCAATTTTGGTGCTAACAGATAGATATTTTAAAATATTTTGGATTTAAAATATAGGTATAAGATTTTATTTATATATAATTGGTTTTATTTATATTTTCTTTAAAGTAATTTATATACATATATACATTTAGATAAGCATTTATAAATAGTAAATTATGTATAAAGCTCTTTATTAATATTTAAAATAAAAAAAAGAATTACTTAAGTGACAAATGTAGATTTATAAAAGCTTGTTTTAACAAGTGTTAATTAATAAACAAGAGTATATGACCAATGTTGAATGTTTAAACAAGTGTCATTTTAATTTTGATTTTTCTTTTATTTTAAATAAATCACATTTTCACTTATATAAACACTTTGTTCCTTCCCTTCTATTCTTTTTCTATCTTCCTAAATCAAAAGCTAAGAAACTTAAACCAATTCTCTAAACAAAATCTTATAATCAGAACTTCTCAAACCAGAAATCAAATTCAACAACTTGTAAATCTTATTTTCAAAAATCAAACCAAAGCCTGCAAGCATTATCTTCAACCTAAGATAAATGAAGCAAACCTGGAAATCAAGTCTTAAACCATCTCTTCAACAAAATCCAGTAACAAGCATTCCAGTTTTATAAGGATCAGCAATTCAAGCATTTTTCAGATCTTAGCATGCAGTTTTTAAATCAAAGGCATATTCCAGTTTTCAAGTTTCTGTTTCAGACTCTGTTCATCTTCTTTAAACTGGTGAGTAACATCTTTTCTAAAAGCTTAAGTAATTGAATATGTGGTTGCATGTGGATTGCTGGAAATAAGTATGTTTTGTGTGTATATATATTGGTGAATTTTATGTATGTATATGGTTGTATAGATGTGTGCATGACTGGTATTCCTGTGATATCTCTGTCCTTAGTTTCAAGCTCAAGTTTTTGATCAAAATTCATTATCTCTTGATCTAATCTCTATTACGACTTAGGTTCTAAACAAAGTTTGTTTGTTTCATCATAAATTAAAGTTTAAAATTTTATTTAAGTTAAAATATATTTGAAATTGCTCTGGAAAACCAAAAGAACAGGCAAACTTAAGTTATGTTAAAAATTCAAACATCCTATTTCATTGATTCAGGCATATGATCTGAATCCTTAACCAAAATCTTGATTTTTAAAAATGAAATAACAAATTTTAGTATTGGGATGAGGGAGCAGTTCGAGTTTGATCAGAATTGGAGTTTTGGGTGGTTTCTGATGATCTAGTTGATCGGGGAGGTCAGAAAAAATGGCTGATGAGTGATCAAAGGACTATGGCGGCGGCGGTTGATCGTAGAAGTCTGTAACCCTAGTTTTTCTGGTGGTCAGGAACTCAGGCATCACGAACCCTTTGGTGGATCGAGTTCCACCAGGCTTTGGAGATTGGAAGTTTGGACGTTGGCAAGGTTGTAGCCGGAGGCTCTGGTGTTCAGGTGATCGGAGAAGGGAGCACAAGATCGTTTCAGTTTTGGGTGTTTTTGTTCCAGGTTGTAACGAGGTGCTCGAATTCGATTCTGGGGCAGGATCGAAGTTCTGATGGTCGGGATCTAGTGTAGAGATGATCGCCGACATGTGAGGGGAGTCGTGGATGGTCGGAGGTGGCTGGATCTCCGGTGCATGTGCACGGCAGTGTGTTCGTGTCAGAGTTTTGGGTTGTTGTTTTGTCTCGAAGGAGGACTCGGGGTAGTAGAGTAATAACTCGAGTAATGTCTCGGGTCGTTCGAGAGTGTTTTTGGTTTCAGATTTTAAAACTTTAAAACTTAAACTAATTTAAAAAAAAAACAGGGTTTTGAATTTAAATAAATTTGGTTTAAAACTATTATAAAATTCTTTTATTTAAGATAAGTGTTTCTTTAACATTTGTTTAAGAGGTTTGAAAATTTGTTTTAAATTTTGTTAAGTTAAATTTGAAAGCATTTTAAATCTTAAATTTGAAATGAAATTTTAAAGTATATTTAAAAGTAATGTTTCAAATGCATTTGTAAATGATAATTAAGTCATTGGTAAGGATAGTATTTTATCTTAAAGGTTAATTAAGATTTAATGATTTGAAATTGACTTAAATTAATAAGTTAATTAAAGAGTGATTAATTAATTTAATTAATTAATGATTAAGGATAAATAAATAAATAATTAAGGGTTGTAAGTTAATTAATTAAGGATTAATTAAAGATTAATTAATTAAGTAATTAAGGATTATTAATTAGATAAGTATAGATTATTACTTAATGATTAGGAATTTATTTATCATGTGATTAAAGATTAATTAAGTTATAATTAAACAATTAATTAGGTAATTAGAAATTAATTATTTGGTAATTAAGAATTAATTAATTTGTAATTTATAATGGTTAATTAAAGTTTAATTACTTAGGGAAGTATTAAAAGAATTGTTAATAGTTAATGAAGGGTCATTAACTAGGGATTATAAAATGATTAATTAATGTGATCAATTTAAGATAATTAATTAGATTAATTAATTAAGAATAATCATTTATGGAACTAGTTAAGTATAATTACTTAATGTTAATAATGAAGTATAATTACTTAGTGAAGTAATTAATGGTAATTACTGAATGTAATTAATTGAATGATGATTGTTAATGAAAGTAATTTAGGTTTAATTACTTTGTGTAATTAATCAAGGGATTAATTAAAGGTTAATTAATTAAGGAGTAATTAATTAATTAAATGAAGTAATTAAGGGTAGTTAATTACTGAATGTGATTAATCAAGAGTGATTAATAAATATGGTTTAATTAAAGATTAATTACTTAATGTAATTAATTTAAATAGAATAATTAATTAAAAAGTAATTAGAGGATCATTAATATAATTAATGATGTAATTAAGAGATGATTAATTAAGAACAATTAATCAATAACAAGTGATTATGGAGTAATTAATTAATGTAATTAATTAAGGATTAACATAATTAGTTATAGTTAATTAATTAATGAAGTAATTAAAGGTTAATTACTGTAATTGTTTTAGAATAATTAATTTATAAAATGAATAATTAGAGGATGACTAATTAATTTTTTTGGAATTAATTAATGGTTATGTAAGCAAGTTTTATAATGATGAAGTAATTAATTTAATTTACTTTAAATTAATTTAGAGATGAAGTAATTAATTTAATTCATTTTAAATTAATTATAGTGTGATTAATTGAATCCTTGCTTATGTATGATGGATGATATTGATTGCCTTGAATGGTTAAGATCTCAGATATGAGATAAGTGATGCTGTGTGATATGGATGCTTTGGTTGAAGTGTGATGATAATGTGAATTATCTATTTGTGATGATAATGTAGATTATCTATTACGATATTGTGAATTATCTATCTGTGTGTATATAGATAATAGAATTGAATTGTTTTAACTTTAAAACAACTTGGACCTAAAAGATACGTTTTGGATTTCGATGAGACCGGGATCGGATTTGCTATATTATAGCATGATAGGGAGTTCTCGCTTCGCGTTTGGTGGCGAATGGGAGACTCTTACCCCTACATGTCCCTTTGAGGTAGTATAAGGCCTTGGGTTGGTTGCGAGTCGAGAGGTTGGCCGTAAAAGCAAATTCGAGGTATCACTGTGTGCCACGGTGGATCTGGGATGGTTGCAAAGCCTACCAGTCGCCACTGCCTCGGGCGTTTCCAAATTTGGATATCCGAAAACCACATCGATCCAAATTAACCATAGGTCGTGAATCTCAAGTGAAGATGAAGATTTAGAGTGCAAGGGTTATTGTCGTTAACTCTAAGGGTGATTCCAAAATGAGTGTAACAAGATAATGACTTCGGTTTCGTTCGAACCCGGAACAAACTTGTATGGATTGAATGCTTTCAGAACATCGTCAGGTAGACGATGAGCATTCTAAGTGATGTGTTCTGATAAGGTAATCGTAGCCTCAAGCCTCATCAACCGGGAATGGCTAAAACTGGGGAGGTGCAGCAAGGTTAAGTGGGTAGCACCAAAGTAGGACAAGATTTCCCCTGTCTAGAGGTTCCTTCTTATTATTTCGGCTGTGTGGGCAGTTGATTGCAACAACTACTGGGGTTGTCTTGTTTGGGATTATCCAGTAAGGGATGGTTCCGGCTTTGTATTGTAGGGGATTGGGAGTGATCCTCGGTACGTTGATCTAGGCCACGTACTGTGATAGGCGGTACCCCGGTAGCCCTGCCATTGTATGGAATCCAAACTCCAATAAGTGATCTCGGACTTGATTGTATAACCTACTTTGTGGCTAGTATGCTGGAATTTAATCATGTAACAATTTCAGCTATGTGAATATTTATTTGAAAACCCTAGACCCTATTATAATATAACTAGATTTCCTATAAATGTTTTGGTTATCGTAAAGTAAAAACTTTTCCGTTTTTATGTGCGGGAAGTCTTACGAGATACCTTTTGTTTCCAAAGGTTTTCAAAGTTAAGTAACTTTAACCTGTTACTCACACCAGACCCATGTCTGACACGGAGTTTATTTTCTGTTTTCTTAAACTCTTGGGTACTTAAATTTTTACGAGTAGCCAAGGGATTCAAGTTAGCTTTGACGAATTATGGAGGAGCAATGGAGCAGGAGGCTTCAGCGTTGTAGATATATATATATATATATATATATATAGTGTTCCGCTGTGTTGGTTTCTCTGAGTCGTTTGTTTGAGTTGTATCTTGAGTTGTAATAACTAGACATGTGTTTATAATTGTCTAGTATGTGATGTATTATCTGTGTAACTTTGATAGTTGTTGTATATTATGTAATACTTATGTTATTAATATAATTTATTCGTTCTGCTATTGAGATTCTGATGTTGTTTCTTCTTTCTTCTCTATCTTTTCTCTTTTCTATCCCTTTCTTTCTTCAGGATGATGCGACTTTCTATGGAGAAAAAGTCGAGTCGTCACAGTTGGTATCAGAGTTCTAGGTTGAGTGAATACCTAGGCTTTGGAGTGAATTCTTTCTTGAGAGAGCGTATTTGTAATATATATATATATATATATATATATATATATGTTCCTATCTATTTGTTGGGTTATCTGTTCGGGTCACCCACATGAGTTCTAGAAGTATTAGGGTAGTGGTGTGTGTAGCGCGACTACCACTAATGGAAGAGTATCTGCCGAGGCTGTAAACCCAATACCGCCTCGAGTGAGCTTTGCGACATTGTGCCAGGATAGTTAGTTAGAATTGTTTGTTTCGATGAATTGGTTGTTTGGTTGTTAGTATATGATTGATATGTATGCTTGAATTGTTGAAATGAAATAAAAATTTTGGATTATCTTTTGTTTTAAATTTCGGGGACGAAATTCTTTTAAGAGGGGAGGAATGTGATATCCCGGAATTTCAAGCAATTTTAAATGTGATAATCTCTTTTATAAATTATTTTAAAATTGACAAATTTGTTATTTTCAAATAATATTAATAATGTGTTAGAGATATATAGATTTTAAAGAAATTTGAATTTGTATTTTTCAAATTTAATGTTGTTATATACAAATATATATAATTTGATCTTTAAATTGGATTTTAAATTTAATTTGAATTTGAATTTGGATTTAAAATTGAAATTCAAAAGATAGATATTTTAAAATATTTTGGATTTAAAATATAGGTATAAGATTTTATTTATATATAATTGGTTTTATTTATATTTTCTTTAAAGTAATTTATATACATATATACATTTAGATAAGCATTTATAAATAGTAAATTATGTATAAAGCTCTTTATTAATATTTAAAATAAAAAAAAGAATTACTTAAGTGACAAATGTAGATTTATAAAAGCTTGTTTTAACAAGTGTTAATTAATAAACAAGAGTATATGACAAATGTTGAATGTTTAAACAAGTGTCATTTTAATTTTGATTTTTCTTTTATTTTAAATAAATCACATTTTCACTTATATAAACACTTTGTTCCTTCCCTTCTATTCTTTTTCTATCTTCCTAAATCAAAAGCTAAGAAACTTAAACCAATTCTCTAAACAAAATCTTATAATCAGAACTTCTCAAACCAGAAATCAAATTCAACAACTTGTAAATCTCATTTTCAAAAATCAAACCAAAGTCTGCAAGCATTTTCTTCAACCTAAGATAAATGAAGCAAACCTGGAAATCAAGTCTTAAACCATCTCTTCAACAAAATCCAGTAACAAGCATTCCAGTTTTATAAGGATCAGCAATTCAAGCATTTTTCAGATCTTAGCATGCAGTTTTTAAATCAAAGGCATATTCCAGTTTTCAAGTTTCTGTTTCAGACTCTGTTCATCTTCTTTAAACTGGTGAGTAACATCTTTTCTAAAAGCTTAAGTAATTGAATATCTGGTTGCATGTGGATTGCTGGAAATAAGTATGTTTTGGGTGTATATATTTTAGTGAATTTTATGTATGTATATGGATGTATAGATGTGTGCATGACTGATATTCCTGTAACATCTCTGTCCTTAGTTTCAAGCTCAAGTTTTTGATCAAAATTCATTATCTCTTGATCTAATCTCTATTAGGACTTAGGTTCTAAACAAAGTTTGTTTGTTTCATCATAAATTAAAGTTTAAAAATTTATTTAAGTTAAAATATATTTGAAATTGCTCTGGAAAACCAAAAGAACAGGCAAACTTAAGTTATGTTAAAAATTCAAACATCCTAATTCATTGATTCAGGCATATGATCTGAATCCTTAACCAAAATCTTGATTTTTAAAAATGAAATAACAAATTTTAGTATTGGGATGAGGGAGCAGTTCGAGTTTGATCAGAATTGGAGTTTTGGGTGGTTTCTAATGATCTAGTTGATCGGGGAGGTCAGAAAAAATGGCTGATGAGTGATCAAAGGACTATGGCGGCGGTGGTTGATCGTAGAAGTCTGTAACCCTAGTTTTTCTGGTGGTCAGGAACTTAGGCATCACGACTTTGGTGGATCGAGTTCCACCAGGCTTTGGAGATTGGAAGTTTGGACGTTGGGAAGGTTGTGGCCGGAGGCTCTGGTGTTCAGGTGATCGGAGAAGGGAGCACAAGATCGTTTCAGTTTTGGGTGTTTTTGTTCCAGGTTGTAACAAGGTGCTCGAATTCAATTATGGGGCAGGATCGAAGTTCTGATGGTCGGGATCTAGTGTAGAGATGATCGCCGACATGTGAGGGGAGTCGTGGATGGTCGGAGGTGGTTGGATCTCCGGTGCATGTGCACGGCAGTGTGTTCATGTCAGAGTTTTGGGTTGTTGTTTTTTCTCGAAGGAGGACTCGGGGTAGTAGAGTAATAACTCGAGTAATGTCTCGGGTCGTTCGAGAGTGTTTTTGGTTTCAGATTTTAAAACTTTAAAACTTAAACTAATTTAAAAAAAAACAGGGTTTTGAATTTAAATAAATTTGGTTTAAAACTATTATAAAATTCTTTTATTTAAGATAAGTGTTTCTTTAACATTTGTTTAAGAGGTTTGAAAATTTGTTTTAAATTTTGTTAAGTTAAATTTGAAATCATTTTAAATCTTAAATTTGAAATGAAATTTTAAAGTAAATTTAAAAGTAATGTTTCAAATGCATTTGTAAATGATAATTAAGTCATTGGTAAGGATAGTTGTAACGGCCCGACTTTCATCGTCCAGAAAGTCGCATCGTTAATAAAAAAGAAAGGGATAGAAGAAGAAAAGATAAGAAAGAAGAAAGAACAACAACGTCAGATACTCACAGCGGAACGAATGAAATATAATATATCACATAAAATATTACATAGTATCATATACATCAGAGTTACACAACTTAAACATCTCAAATTAGACAGTTATAAACACCTGTCTATCATACATCTCAAACATCAATACAATACAGACTCAATACAAACATAGCGGAAACACCATAATATATCTACACGCTGAAGCCACCTGCTCCAAATCTCCTCCAGCATTCGTCAAAGCTAACCTGAATCCCTCGACTACTCAATACAATATTGAGTACCCAAGAGTTTAATAAAACAGAAAATAAACACTTGGGTCAGACATGGGTCTGGTGTGAGTAAACGTTTAAAGTTGCTTAACTTCAAAACCTTTTGAAAACAAAGGTATCACGTAAGACTTCCCACAAATAAACATGGGTAAGTTTTTACCTTACGCTAACCAAAACATTTGATAGGAAATCCAGTTATATTATAATAGGGTCTAGGGTTTTCAAGTAAAATACAGAAATAGCTGGAATGCTTACATCTCACGTTCCAACATAGTTGGGCACAACTAATACGTACGGCACTTATTGGATTTTGGATTCCATACAATGGCAGGGCTACTGGGGTACCGCCCGTCACAGTACGTGGCCTAGATCAACGTACCGAGGAGTACGCCCACTCCCCTGCAACACAAGGCCGGAACATCCCTTACTGGGTAATTCCCGCATAAGAAACCCCAGCGGTTGTAGCTATTCAACCGCCCACTCAGCCGAAATAAAAAGAAGGGACCTCTAGACAGGAGAATCTTATACTACTTGGGTGCTACCCACTAACCTTGCTGCACCTCCCCTGTTTTAGCCATTTCCGGTTGATGAGGCTTGAGGCTACGATTACCTTTAATCAGAACTCATCACTTAGAATGCTCATCGTCCACCTGACGATGTGCTGAAAGCATTCAATCCATACAAGTTCGTTCCGGGTTCGAACGAAACCGAAGGCATTATCTCGTTACACTCGTTTTGGAATCACCCTCAGAGTTAACGACAATAACCCTTGCACTCTGAATCTTCATCTCGAACCTATAAGTACTATCTCCGTCAAACTCATTACGGAATCACCCACAGTCTGACAAAGAATAGTTCTTACACCTCGAGTCTTCACTTGCTCCACTTGGATTAGCGACCTAACGTTTAATTGGAATCGATGTGGTATTCGGATATCCAAATCAGGAAACCCGATCCCGGTCTCATCGAAATCCAAAACGTATCTTTTAAGGCCAAGTTGTTTAAAGGTTTTAAACATTTAAACTTATGTTCAGGATGATATAAACAGATAGATAAAACACACTATCACAATAGATAATTCATATTAACATTCATCTCACAAAGCAGCATATCACATATATCAGAGATATCCAATTCATCCAATATCAACCAATCACCCAATATAAATCATCCAATATCAATCAATCATCCATAAGCAGAATTGATTAACTCCAAATCAATTTAATTAACCTTTAATTAAATTAATTACTATTCTTTAATTACTTGGATTATCTTAATCCTGCTTCATTGATTTTTACATATCAATTTATTAATCATCTCTTAAGATCTTCCTTAATTAATTTTCCTTGATTAATTATACTTTAATTACATTTAAGTAATTATCCTTAACCATATACAGTAATTAACCTTTAATTACTATCATTAATTAAAATAATTAATGAACCTTTATTAATTTATTAATAAATTAATCCTTAATTAATCATAATTAATTAATCTTACTTTAATTAATTACTTTTATTAATCAACCTTGATTAATTAATAACCCTCTAATTACTTCATTAATTAATTACCTTCTAGTTAATTAAATAATTAATCTTTAATTAACTACATTCCTTAATTAACCTTAATTAATTATAAACAGTAATTAACCATCTTGTAATTACTTAACCTTAATTAATTTCTTCTTAATTAATCTAATTAATTAATCTTTAATTACTCCATTAAGTAATTATTAATCAATTTAAATTAACAAATAATTCTTAATTAATTACTTTATTAATTAATTACTTTTTAATTAATTACCCTTGGTAATTAATCTTAAATTAAACACATTTAATTAATCGTAAAATAATTAAGTAATTAACTCTTAATTACTTACATAAGTAATTATCTTCTAATTACTTCATTAAATGATCTCTCTTAACTAATTACCTTAGCAAGTAATTAATTCCACCATTCATAATTCATAATTCTTTAATAAATTAATTACTTTATTATTTATTAACTTTAAAATAATTATTAATCAATTATTTAATCAAGTGATTATCCATTAACCACTTCCATTTAATTACTCCCATGAGTAATTTCCACTAATTACTTCCATAAGTAATTACCTTCTTAATTACTTTCAAACCATTTATTACTTCATTAAGTAATTATACTTAATTAATCCATAATTAAGTGATTATTTAAAATTAAATAAACAATTAACTAATTATTAAAAATTAATTTAAACAATTAATTAATTAACATTCTATATTTAAAAATCCTAAATTAATTATGAAAACATTATTCTTAATTAAACTTTACTTATTAACAAACCATATCTAAATTAAGTATTCTTAAATTTATATCAATACTAATTTAATCTTATTATCCTCATAAATAAATTATTTGAATTATTTAAATCTTATTATTCAAAACAAATTATTAAACTTGATTTTCAAAATCATAATAATAACCTTATTTGGAGATAAAGTATTTATAAATTATTTTCATATTTACCAAATACTAAAAACTTGTTTATTCTTTAAATTTTAAAACCCAAATATGATTTTCTTTTAAAATCTCAAACCCAGGTTACTGGAATTAAAACAACCCGAGTAAATCCACTAAAACACCGAGTCTACCCCGAGTCCTCCTGCAACCTCAACTGCTTCGAGTAAAACTCGATCGTACCCGAAGAAAACTCGAGCAAACCCCTTCGTTCCCAAACCATCGAAACACTCAGACATCCAAATGTGCACGTGCACGTGGTGCACTTGCACCATCGTCTCCGACCACCGTAGATCACCGCGACGATCCTCGACAATCACCTTCAGCCTCGCGAACCCATACGCGACTCCAGATCATCCATAACCTACACGAATCGAAAACGAACCATCTCGATCAAAACTGGAACCCATTCCCCATCGGAAGATCACTTCGTCGCCGACGATCACGTCACTGGAACCCACGACACTCATCCCCGAGAACCACCACGTTGCCACGCTGCTAATCCCCCATATGCGATCGAGTCTGATGATCCATCGTTGTCGAACAAAGCTCGACATCCCTCACAACAAAATCCTGTCACTAAACCCTATCTCATCAAATTCCCATCGCCTCGAACGTTGATAAAATGCCTGGCCATTTTTCCTACCATCGGCAAACCACCAACCATCTTCGACTACGACCTCAACCCCATTCACCGTGCCGATCAACGGAAATCGACAAAAATGTCGAAACTGATCAACTCCACAAAGCTCGACGAATACTATTCTAAAAATCATGATATTCACATTAAAATTCTTCATTTGTAAATACAAATCAGATTATAGAACCAAAACATGAGTTTAAATCATTTGATTTTCTGACTAATATTGGTTATCACTGTGATGCCTTATTTTAGAATTAATTGCTTAATATAATTACTTGAAATTATTTTTAAAAATGAATTCTGGGTAATACTAACACATTTCATTCAAAGATCATATCCTATAAAGGATTGGAAGAAGAGGAATTAAATTTCGAAATTGTTTAAAGTCTTGTATGTTTTTAACAGAGGTATCTATATGTACATGTATTCAAACAGAGAAGTATATATACAGGCATGCATGTTTAAATATCTACATATTCATCTATATACAAACATATTTTCATCATGCAAACAATTTTCACAAGATCATTTCAAATATTTATCACAAACATCAGATTTAAACAGATTCAAGTCTTTAATAGGGTAGTTTGCTCATCTTAAAAAAAATAACAGAGAACAGGTATACAATAATATTCATGCATTCTCATCAGCTTCACAAAAACATTTTAATCTATGTACAGCAATCATTTATCACTGATATAAGATGTAGCATCATATTTTTAAACTGTTTTTAAAATAAAATTTACTCACCTTTAATTTCAGAGAACAGAGCAGTTTTGTTATATTTCCTGGAATTGCATTTTTTTGATCTGAAGTTTAATTTTTGATGCTTGATCTTCTTGTTGTTTGCATTTGAAATTCTTGCATGCCTTATTTATGTTGAATCTGGTGTTGAAGTTGCATAAATGCTTGCAGATTTAAATTCCAAGCTTGATTCAGTTGAATTGGCTTGCAGATTCCAGATTTAAGATGAAATAATTGTTTTGATTTGTTTTCTTTTGATTTTTGGTTTCAGATTTTGATCTTTTGAATTTAGAAAGATGGAGAGAAAAAGAAGATGGAGGAAGAAGATTTCGAACTGAAAAGAAAAATGCCAGGCTTCTCTATACATATGTTATTTAAGATAATTTAGTTTTCTAAATTTTCAAATAAATTAAATGAAGGCCACTTGTTAACTTGCATGCATATACAAATGTTAAGGCATGTTAATTATCTTACAAATGTTAAAATCTAGTAGAATTGTGTTTAAATCCTTATTATAAAAGTATTTATGATTCTCTTTAAATTATGTAATATGAATTTGTATTGATATTTATGTATTTATGTAAATGTGAATTAGTACTAAATTTATTTATGTTTATATATACAAACCATTTAAATTAAAGAGATATTAAAAAGAAAGCTTATTTAAAACTATATATATATTTATAACTATTTTATGCTAAGCACTTTAAAGAAAACAAAACTTTATTTAAACTATCATATTTTTAAAATAAATAACTATCTTATATTTTGAAAACAAATGAATTAATCTTTAACTTTTGAAAGATATTAAATTTAAAACAAAGCTTTAATCACAATATATTCATACTATATATAAATTATCAATAGATTAAAATAAATTTCAAACAATATCAAATTATAACATATACTTACATATATATTACAATTTGAAAATTCATCTTTTATTTAAAACAAAAGATATTTCCATTCACAATATATATCAAATATATATTATAAATAGAATAAAATTTTATTAGCTTTGACAAACAAATCTTATCAATATTTCCAGATTATAATTTATTATCCTTTAAAATATTAAATTAACCTATTTAAATTAAAATTATAAATTATCAATCCAATTAAATTATCAATACAGATTATTAAATTTAAATTGCCCAAAACCCGGGATATCAAAATAGTATTTTATCTTAAAGGTTAATTAAGATTTAATGATTTGAAATTGACTTAAATTAATAAGTTAATTAAAGAGTGATTAATTAATTTAATTAATTAATGATTAAGGATAAATAAATAAATAATTAAGGGTTGTAAGTTAATTAATTAAGGATTAATTAAAGATTAATTAATTAAGTAATTAAGGATTATTAATTAGATAAGTATAGATTATTACTTAATGATTAGGAATTTATTTATCACGTGATTAAAGATTAATTAAGTTATAATTAAACAATTAATTAGGTAATTAGAAATTAATTATTTGGTAATTAAGAATTAATTAATTTGTAATTTATAATGGTTAATTAAAGTTTTAATTACTTAGGGAAGTATTAAAAGAATTGTTAATAGTTAATGAAGGGTCATTAACTAGGGATTATAAAATGATTAATTAATGTGATCAATTTAAGATAATTAATTAGATTAATTAATTAAGAATAATCATTTATGGAACTAGTTAAGTATAATTACTTAATGTTAATAATGAAGTGTAATTACTTAGTGAAGTAATTAATGGTAATTACTAAATGTAATTAATTTAATGATGATTGTTAATGAAAGTAATTTAGGTTTAATTACTTTGTGTAATTAATCAAGGGATTAATTAAAGGTTAATTAATTAAGGAGTAATTAATTAATTAAATGAAGTAATTAAGGGTAGCTAATTACTGAATGTGATTAATCAAGAGTGATTAATAAATATGGTTTAATTAAAGATTAATTACTTAATGTAATTAATTTAAATAGAATAATTAATTAAAAAGTAATTAGAGGATCATTAATATAATTAATGATGTAATTAAGAGATGATTAATTAAGAATAATTAATCAATAATAAGTGATTATGGAGTAATTAATTAATGTAATTAATTAAGGATTAACATAATTAGTTATAGTTAATTAATTAATGAAGTAATTAAAGGTTAATTACTGTAATTGTTTGAGAATAATTAATTTATAAAATGAATAATTAGAGGATGACTAATTAATTTATTTTTAATTATTTAATGGTTATGTAAGCAAGTTTTATAATGATGAAGTAATTAATTTAATTTACTTTAAATTAATTTAGAGATGAAGTAATTAATTTAATTCATTTTAAATTAATTATAGTGTGATTAATTGAATCCTTGCTTATATATGATGGATGATATTGATTGCCTTGAATGGTTAAGATCTCAGATATGAGATAAGTGATGCTGTGTGATATGGATGCTTTGGTTGAAGTGTGATGATAATGTGAATTATCTATTTGTGATGATAATGTAGATTATCTATTACGATATTGTGAATTATCTATCTGTGTGTATATAGATAATAGAATTGAATTGTTTTAACTTTAAAACAACTTGGACCTAAAAGATACGTTTTGGATTTCGATGAGACCGGGATCAGATTTGCTATATTATAGCATGATAGGGGGTTCTCGCTTCGCGTTTGGTGGCGAATGGGAGACTCTTACCCCTACATGTCCCTTTGAGGTAGTATAAGGCCTTGGGTTGGTTGCGAGTCGAGAGGCTGGCCGTAAAAGCAAATTCGAGGTATCACTGTGTGCCATGGTGGATCCGGGATGGTTGCAAAGCCTACCGGTCGCCACTGCCTCGGGCGTTTCCAAATTTGGATATCCGAAAACCACATCGATCCAAATTAACCATAGGTCGTGAATCTCAGATGAAGATTTAGAGTGCAAGGGTTATTGTCGTTAACTCTAAGGGTGATTCCAAAATGAGTGTAACAAGATAATGACTTCGGTTTCGTTCGAACCCGGAACAAACTTGTATGGATTGAATGCTTTCAGAACATCGTCAGGTAGACGATGAGCATTCTAAGTGATGTGTTCTGATAAGGTAATCGTAGCCTCAAGCCTCATCAACCAGGAACGGCTAAAACAGGGGAGGTGCAACAAGGTTAAGTGGGTAGCACCCAAGTAGGACAAGATTTCCCCTGTCTAGAGGTCCCTTCTTATTATTTCAACTTTGTGGGCAGTTGATTGCAATAACTACTGGGGTTGTCTTTTTCGGGATTATCCAGTAAGGGATGGTTCTGGCTTTGTATTGCAGGGGATTGGGAGTGATCCTCGGTACGTTGATCTAGGCCACGTACTGTGATGGGTGGTACCCCGGTAGCCCTGCCATTGTATGGGATACAAACTCCAATAAGTGATCTCGGACTTGATTGTATAACCCACTTTGTGGCTAGTATGCTGGAATTTAATCATGTAACAATTTCAGCTATGTGAATATTTATTTGAAAACCCTAGACCCTATTATAATATAACTAGATTTCCTATAAATGATTTGGTTATCGTAAGGTAACAACTTTTCCGTGTTTATGTGCGGGAAGTCTTACGAGATACCTTTTGTTTCCAAAGGTTTTCAAAGATAAGCAACTTTAACCTGTTACTCACACCAGACCCATGTCTGACCCGGAGTTTATTTTTTGTTTTCTTAAACTCTTGGGTACTCAAATTTTTACGAGTAGCCAAGGGATTCAGGTTAGCTTTGACGAATTGTAGAGGAGCAATGGAGCAGGAGGCTTCAGCGTTGTAGATATATATATAGTGTTCCGTTGTGTTGGTTTCTCTAAGTCGTTTGTTTGAGTTGTATCTTGAGTTGTAATAACTAGACAAGTGTTTATAACTGTCTAGTATGTGATGTATTATCTGTGTAACTCTGATAGTTGTTGTATATTATGTAATACTTATGTTATTGATATAATTTATTCGTTCCGCTATTGAGATTCTGATGTTGTTTCTTCATTCTTCTATGTCTTTTCTCTTTTCTATCCCTTTCTTTCTTCAAGATGATGCAACTTTCTGTGGAGAAAAAGTCAAGTCGTCACAGCTTTCATGCATTTCACGCAATCGCGTTACATCTGCCTTGTTTGGAGAACAAAGATATTCAATCCCATAAATGTCCACAACTGATTGATAGAAGTGATCTTGGTTTTCCAAAGCTGTATACTCTGCAATACGATATGTGTCGTCAAGGGAATCAGTGGGTGTACCGTATGCTAACATCCTCAAAGCTGCATTCATCTTTTGATGTCCACTCAAACCTTGCTTTTTTGCAGCGTCCTGCTTGTAAATAAAGTAATTATTATTCTGTTGAATACTTTCGAGAATTCTTAAAAACAATGGATGACTCATTCTGAATCGTCGTCTAAACATCTCTGGACCGTAAGTTGGATCACGGGCAAAGTAATCTTGCATAAGTGTTTTGTGAAATGCTTTCTGGTTACGGTTGATGTATTTCCGAACCACAACTGAGCCCCCATGTTTTCCAGAAGTTAAACCGTATGCTTCATGGTATATCTCCATCAGTTCCTCCTCCTCTTGTTGATGTGCTAACGCATATGCTTCTTCTTCAGAGTTGCTATCGCATAGCAATATAGCTTTTAGTAAATTTCCAGACATTGTTATTAAGGATGGTTGTTTGATTTTTGAATGTTTTTTAGATTTAATTGTGGTGAACAAGTATGAGATCCATATGGTTATATATGTAGAACTAATTCTTGAGTGGATACAAGGCGGCTAAGAGTGTGGTCAAATCATACATTGTAGCCACGTTCCACTATCGACCACAGTTAATATCTTTATTGAGTGGAGAAATGGTGGCTCAGTGTGCAGTCAAATCACATACTGTAGCCACGTTCATTTGCCGGCCAAGATTCCCCACTTTCTTGAGTGGAGACAAGGTGGCTCAGTGTGCGATCATATCATACACTATAGCCACGTTCCACTGTCGGTCACAGCTAATATCTTTAATGAGTGGAGACAAGGTGGCTCAGTGTGCGGTCAAATCACATACTGTAGCCACGTTCATTTGCCGGCCAAGATTCCCTGTTTTCGTGAGTGGATACAAGGCGGCTCACTGTGCGATCAAATCATACACTGTAGCCACGTTCCACTGCCGGCCACAGCTAATATCTTTAATGATTGGAGACAAGAAACATCCATTATATAAATCCACAAATCGTTATCTGTTTAAATCATTTAAAAACTTAACATTATTCAAACTACAATGTCCAACATGACATTTACGTCTCGTGAATTGAAGCTGCTTATGCAGTACTACATACAAACCGATGAGATGTGCGACAATCACGTGTTAATGGTAATTCAATTTTGGGACACTCTGGCTGAACTTTACAACAACGACGTGGGCTGTCGAGTCAGACTTACGGCTCAAGAGGTCAGGAATGCATATGAAAACTTTACTAGGGCATGCACGCGTTATACAAAAGTTATTAATGAGGAAATATCAGAAAATGTGTTCAAGACTACACGTTCAACTTATGACGGTCGATACAATTTAAAAAACCGCACTCCGTTCATGGCCATGATGCGTACTTCATACGCCAAAATTGGCTAGAAAGATTGGGATGGCCTTAAGATAACAGTATTACTAGTTGGTTATGTAACAGTCGTTAATGTATTATTTACTTGGATATGTTTTAATGTGTAGTTGGTTAAGTAATATTGTGTTGTATAAAGAATCTTTTAATATGTAGAGAGCTTTCTGAATTGTCTTTTCAAATAATAATGTCTGTTGTTGTTGTCAGATCAAAAAGTAGTGGTATCACATTAATTAAATAGACCTGTCTGTTTATATATGCGCTTTCTGAATTACTTCTTCATTGTTCATAATCATCTTCTTCATCGCAATGTCTTCTTGGCCTTCTTCTATCGATTCAGATGCAGGTTATGTGCCTATGAAAAGTCCACATACTAATGAAGATTGGCTTATCAATTATCAAGAACAACAAGTTGAGACTTTAGGAGGTGGTTGAACCACCATACGAACAACGAGTTGTTCATCAGGCATATGAACAACCTGATAACTAGGTTCAAGTTGTTCAACCTCCCACTGAGCAAGAAGTTGAATCATACCCAGTTTGTTGTCACTGCGGGTATGGAGTTGAAGTTGTAGTACGTGCGGATGGAGAAAATATTGGTCGTCGAATCCAGCTATGTCAATTCTGGCCGAATGGTTGCAATTACGCGGAATGGTTGGATGATCCTTTATGTCCAAGGGGTATAACATATGAAAACGAGTTAGAACAGGAGATAAGACGTCTTAGACTTTCTTTACATGAGTTTCAGTTTAATCGTCACGTCTAGTTTCTTCATGTTTGTGTTCTATTATTACTGTGTTATTTTTTATCAGTGTTCTATGTTCGTATATCTGCAATTCTAATGTCACTAGTAGTTTCTTTATGTTTGTATGTCCCTAGTTGGTGCTTATCAGTAGGTTAATATATAGTGTACCATGTTTGTATGTTTGCAATTGTAATAGATTTAGCAAATTAATTTACATCGAGGTACTCAAACATATAGAATTCACAGTATACTCAAACATATAGAATTCACAGTATACTCGAACATTATCGTCCTAAATCAAGGAAAGTGAAATTAGATAAACATAAAGAATACACAGTATACTCAAACAATGATACAAGTACATAAGCTATAGGTACTGCAACATATAATAAAACGTCCACTGTGCATAAACTAAAAGGTACACAACTAAAGGGATGAAACGTCGTCGTCGTCGTCATCATCAGCATCATCATCATCATCCCCATCACCATCATCATCATCATCCCCGTCATCATCATCATCATCCCCATCACCATCAACACCCTCGTCCTCATCATCCCCATCGTCATCCTCACATCGTCCTCATCCCTATCGTCATCCTCCCCATCATGCTCATCTAAACCACCAGTGTCATACCCATTGGGACCAGCATCACCTCCGCCTAGTGGTCCGAAAGGCTCATATAAAGCAAGTCTAGCTGATAGCTGATCAATCTGCACCTCTAGCATCTGTGTATGCTGCATGTACATATCATGCGTGGTGTGTGTATGTGCAAGAGTCATATCGCGAAACACGCCAAGTGAAACTCTGGCCTAGTCCAATCTAGCAGCATACTTCATAAAGATGATATTTTACATAGATAAGAAACTAAGCATAAAATAAAGGGAAAATGGCAATAAACAACAAACGTACCTCATACGGAGGATATAACCCGAGTGAAGGCACACCAGGATAGTCGGGGTTATCTGGAAAGACTAAAGGCTGCTCAATCAAAGTACGTTTCACATCATATGCTCTAAAAGTAGTATCAGGCTCTAATTGCATCGGAGTCTGGGAGAACTATGAATCTACGGGTGCTACTCTAGCCCAATAAGGATCGTAATCTCCATCAATGAAGAAAGTACTACTATCCACCCACCCAGCCTGTCGTAGAGCATCTAGGTACTGATCGCCAATCACCCTATGTGTACCAAACATGTCCACACAAGATAAAGGATCATATGATATACGACGATCACCCGTAATCTGATAAGCACACCTCTCTCCCAAATACCACATAGGCATAAATGTAGGTGTATGCAAAGCTACTCTACGTCTAGATAGTGAATACGCAACCATCAAGGGATGGTCGTCCGCCATAAGACCTGCATCTACTAGATGAGTCCAATGTGAGACCCAAGGAGTTCGAATGATGTTCCCCCGACTACGCATATCAAGCTGTTACCTAGCCTCCATCAAGTCATGTCATACACCTAAGGAAACATGATGTACGTACTGCATAGTCTCCCATCGTTTCATCCTAGGGAAGTACTGCTCAGCAGCCTGACTAGCCATGTCCTAGATGCGGGGATGCATGTTTGTCGTGTACTCGTAGTACCATAACGACAAAATATACCAAAAAGCATGCATCTGCTTGATATCACCAAGCGCAAATGAATCTAGAGTAGTATAAATGGTGCCTAATATCGCTGTGCCCCAATCAATAGTATGTAGCTGGTCTAATTTGGCAAGAGATGCTAAATAGCCTAGTCTAACCGTACCTTTTTGGTTCGAAAAAAAGGTCGAACCAAACAAGTATTGCAGAAATGCTCTAGTAACTGCTGTAGGTAAGTCAACTTAACAGAACCACTAGTGATGTAGGTATCGTCTATCAGCGGTAAAAAAACAGTAAACAGATTGGGGGACTCGTATAAATCATCAAATGGAAAAGGTCGAAGGCCATGTCGTCCAATCTTAATGCCAATGAACATGTAGAAATCAACTGGGATAATACTAAGCTCAAAATCTGAAAAGTAAAATGTATGTGTGGTGGGCCACCACCTCTCAGCTAATACTTGAATGAGAGGTCGATCAAAGGACTGGACAGGCCTAATCGACAAAAAAAGACCAAAAGGGCTAGCTTGTAGCCTCTCCATAATAGAACCGGGAAGAGAGTCATAAAACTGGGTAATGCACTTAGCACAACTACCCCAACAATGAATGTAATGGTCCGATAGATAATTTATGAATTAATAATTTTGGATAGACTAACAGTTATTTAATATGATTATGTGATGTACATATAAAAATAATCAGATATATTAATGTGCAATTTATACCTGTACAGTGGTCAAAGCGGTTTCGGCTCTGTGCCGATAACCATCTGGAAGCTCGTGTAGTACACGTAGATCATCTGGTGAAACTCCAAGTGGCGGCGGAACGTGTAATGGTCCAGCTTGCTCCGCTGGATGTCTGTGAACCGTTCTTCGGGCGATTTTGGCTAGACGTGGCAGTATTTCGTTTACGTTTTCTAATTAAAAAAAAATTAAAAGTGAAAAACTAGGTGGGAAGTGGGAAGGGGAAGGGTGGAGACGGGGAATATGAAGGGAGGGGCGGCTTGACCTTGGGGTACCCCGTGCCATTCAGGGCTGAATATTCAGCCCCCTGAATATCCAGCCCTGAATCTATTGGAGATGCCCTAATAAGAACTGTGATACCCAACTAACTTGAGAAATTACTCAACGATGTGAAGATCCTAGTGTGTTTGCTAATATTTATCCACGTTTGGCAAATGTCATACATAGCTATAATAGAATGTGACATTTACCGCTTCATTATCTTCGCTAAGGAAAGTGATTCTTTAGGTCAATACATAGTATGCACACAACTTCATCAATTCCACAAGCTCTCCAAATTGTAGTAATGATTACTTCACTAGGGAGAACACTCTCATGACCTATTTCATTAAAAAAGCCTTAAAGCATTCAACGAAATTTCCAACTTGAATCTTTTCATCGAACAGGTTACGTGCAATTCTCAAATGATAATACTTTTGGTACATATTTGACAAAGTGTTTCCAAGATAATCATTTCCTATGAAACCCATTTGTATCCAAGACAACGAACACAATTTTCGACGTTGATTCAATCGTTTAGAGCTACATGTAGAACCAAAGGAAGGGTGAAATGATGAGGTTGAGAATAGGCCTGTCAATAGATACCTGAAAAATCCGAAATCCGTCCGGATCCGTATCCGAAAAAACGGATATTATCTGATATCCGAAAA
This sequence comes from Allium fistulosum, assembly GCA_030737815.1. Lineage (NCBI taxonomy): Eukaryota > Viridiplantae > Streptophyta > Magnoliopsida > Asparagales > Amaryllidaceae > Allium > Allium fistulosum. The sequence continues at coordinate 166,694,528 of CM060904.1, read as the reverse complement.
GCGGATGCGGATATGGGCATATCCGTATCCGAAAAATATCTGTCCGATCCGAAATTAATTATAATAAAAATTGTTATTATTATTGATTTATTATTTTAAGATGACCCTAAGTTATAGTTAAAATATATTTAAAAATGAATTGGCCCAAGCCCAAATTGGTCAAGAAAGAAAGTAAAACTCTAACTAAGCAAGTAACAATATCAATCTAAATTTATGTTAGAGGAATATGTATGTTATTTGGTTTATTAACTGATATTTGATTTTCTAGTGTGCTATACTTTGTATTTTGTTTAGATTATTAGTTACTTTAGATGGCTAAGATGAAAACTTATGAGAACTAAAAACAAATATTATCTATTGTTTTAGTTTGTTTTTGTTTATTTGAATTGTTGTAATATCGTACGAACTTGTTTATTTCGGATGCGGATATTCAATTTCGGATGCGGATATTTCGGATATTTTCGAATATTCGAAAATATCCGCTTTTTATTTTTGGATGCGAATATTTTCGAATATCCGAAAAATATCCGCGGATGCGGATGTTAATTCTCTGATATCCGTGGATATCAGATGCAAATTCGGATGCGGATTTACATTTTCGAATGCGGATGCGGATACAGCCATATCTGTATCCGTTTGCATCCACTGACAGCCCTAGTTGAGAAGAAGAGGGGCTGAGGCATGACTATTGGCTGAGGCAAGACGAGATTATGGATTTGATGATGATCATCGTACGACGTACGAAGGTCCTTCCTTGGTCCTTATCATACAAATAAGAATAGAATATACAAATGATGATTGGAGCCATGCAGCGCCTTCATATCATCGTACAATGGTCCTTCCTTGGTCTTGGCTAAATATACATTCTCAACTGCACTGCTTAGCTCTGTATGTCATCAAATAAATAGTTCAATTTTAGCTGCCAAATTCTTAATACAGTTGAAATTTTTGCAGCATAAGATACGCTGCAAAGATCTTTTATGCATTAGGTTGTTCACTGAATCAAGAAATACGATGCTTACTTTAAAAGGTCGGCAAATAATGTAAAGGTGAAATGTTTGATATCGATACTTAACACTTCTCCAACTTTAATGGGTTCATAAGCATTCTCTATGCATTTTAATATCGTTTTGTAGTCTTTAGATTCTTTATCTAAAAGAGTGGTTGAACAACCCAATCTTTTGTATCGATCGAACAAAGGATCATCAAGTGTACTATATGTAGTGTCTCTAATGATTCTAAATGCAACATTGATATCCCGTACAGTTTCAAATGAAACGGCTGCCTACAGAGTTGCAACGGTAATGATGACCCTAGCTTAGAACTTTAATAGGGTAAACAATACATCAAATAAGTCTATCATATACTATTTTGAATTGACCAAGAAAAAGAGTAATACATTATGAAGTAGTGAGGTTCAACCCAACTTACACTACTGTGAAGATTGAATAAAGCAAAGGAATTAATTGGATAATCTAATTCACGTAATCTAATACATACATGATGTGCAAGTTCTTCAATGTTCCTAATGATAAATGGACGACTGGTGAACCATCCAGAATTTTACTGTTTTGATATGTGAATATTTAATAAATTTCAAATATTCAATTAATGACTTTTAATCATCCAATTACTCTCTTTTAATAATAAATAATGATAATAAACTTGTTTTGAAATTTTGTTTACAAAATAAATAATTCGATGAAAAATGGAAAATGCGATTGAAATTCCTTTTTTGGATTTTCAACTTTTTACCAAGTAAAAGTTGTTGGAATATTGCTACACACACTTATATTGGTGTAAACATATTCATATAGCAAATAAGAATTCATTTAGCGTTAAACAAATTAATTAATTTAAGTATCATTTGGAAAAGTTTTAGAAAATGATTAAATTATAAATTAGACTTTTCTTCTTCTTTACTTTATTAATAAAGTACCCTTGTCTTTTCTTAATTATCATAAGGGGTGTGGTCTCTTATACATAGCCTGGTGAAGGGAAGATGTGCTATCGAAATGTTAAGGAGGGTATGCACTTGTTTATCAAAGTAAGCAACATTTTCTCGTTTCACTTTTATACCTTCTCTTCCATTTTTGTCTTCTCTTCTCTGTCTTCTCCATTTTCAAAACCAAGGTCAAACCACTTTAAATTTGTCCATACTTCTTCCATAAGCCCATATCTCCATACTAAAACATTTATCATCCTCAAAGACACCAACTTTAGGTGCCGAAACCCCCTTCCTTGCCAAGGCCATACCGCCCTAGGCCATCTTTTTGCCATTTTCATGCACCCTCTACGGCCTTCCAAGCATTTTAGTGTGTGTGCTAGGAGAGTATGTCGCGTTTTGATAGTTGATGAAGCGTTTTGATAGTTGGTGAAGCGTTTTGATAGTTTGGTGGTTGGTTGCTTTAGTAGTAAGCTTATGCTTGCATCTCATCGCATTTGTAACTGAGAAATCTCAATTTAAACTTTATTTATTTTTGCATATGAATGTTGTAATTATTTATTGCCATATTATTGCTCACTTATGTATGTATGTAAAAGTATACGTTTTTGTTTCGAAGATGTATTCCCGCTCGTTTAGGGAAGGCATATGATTTGTATTCTGTAGTGCACTATGGAAAGGTGTCGAAGTAGTTCGTAATGGAAAGGCCATGACGAATACACTTCGAAAGGTTTACGGAGGGATCCAACTGGACCGCACGCAAATGTTGATTTTTACTCTACATTATTCTTTGCTAAGTATGATAATGAAATAGATGTTGTTGATAGTTAATTTGTTTTGACGGTTTGTTCATATGCGACATTGAAATCCCGTGTTGATAGTTAATTTGTTTTGACGGTTTGTTCATATGCGACATTGGAAACCACTTTAAATTGGTTTTGATGGTTTGTCCAACTGGACCACTTTCATTTCTAAAGTATTATGAAATTGTTTCCAACTTTATTTTTTTTTCAAATCATTTTGGCAAAGGTATTTAAAGTAGTTAAAAGTATTGAAAGAAAATGAAGTTTAAAAGCTATTTGATTTACAAAACAAGTTTTAAAAGTTATGATCCATATAGCGATAGTCGCTATGGATGCAGTTTGGAAATCTATATTTTTAGTAAAGTATAAAAAGTTATCAAATTTAGATATTTTATAATAAAAAATTTGAATATGTTTTATAAAAGTTGTATGAGTATTTAAAAGGAGTTAGAAGATTTAAATATATTTTTAAGAATTTATTTAGTTATTTAAAGGAGAGGTTTAAATTTTTCTCCTTTGTTTCAAAGGTCAAGTTTTTGTTTAAATAGCGATTATCTTTAAGGGGATATTTTAAATATAAATTTCAAACTATGGTTTAAATAGTTTTTGAAATATTTTGAACGAGGAAGGAAGCCTGGATTACAACACCATTGTTGTAATAAATGTTTCCAAAAAGGGAAAGAGATTATGGACTATAGCATTCTTGTTATAGTAAATGGTTTTGAAAAATTGGAAATGAAGTTTGATTTCTAACACTTAGTTATTATTAAATTAGTTGTTTACTTTATAAAAAGGAAATATGTTGCCTTTTAAATCAAATTTTGGTTTAATAAGTGAATTTTGGAGAATATCTTAAATAACAAGTATATTGGAACTCTCGGATTCTATTTTGATTTCTAAACTTCGAGGTATGGAAACATTTCTATTTTGAAAGTAAGAAGTAAATGTCAAGTCAAGGTTGGGAGGTAATATTACTCCAACTTGTACGGCTTCATTTCTAACCGAAAAAAGTACTAGTTTGAAATTGGATACTAGAAATAAGATTACAAAGTTAGTTTTCCAAATGCCTTATAAAGGCTTTGTTTTATGCAAGGGATTTCTTTATCGATGTCATTAAGTAACATAAAACAAATATGATAAGTGGTGCTAAAAGGTTGACACGTTTATGCAAAGTAAGTCATCTTATATTTAGCACTAAACTAATAAGTAGACTTTCCTCTATCTATGAGATCTAGAATAAAAGTGTATAGGTAAGGCTAGGAGCAACCAATGTGTTGACTTACCTGGTATCAATTCTGGGCTAGGGATAGAGAAGTCATAGTATCAGAAGTGTAATAATTATAAAAGGGTTAATTTTTATAAATTAGTCATGATTAATTAAGCATATGGAAGGTACTTCATCTTATACTCGACCGTTATTCCTCTATAAATACATTTCTTCCCAACGAATTTTTTAATCACTTTTCATTGTTCTTCTCTGCTCCTTCTTCTCTCCCATTTTCTAAAACAAATTATAACTACACTATGCCGAATTTCAACCAGAATCAAACTCCATTGTCATTAGTTTGATTCTCTATCATTTGCTCTTTGATTTCTATCATCTCTCTCACTCCATTCAAGATCTAAGTGCTATTAATGGATTATAGGATCATTTGTAATCAAGATTGATGTTCTAAGTTTGTAAATCTCTATAAAATCAAACCGATATACTTGTGGGTGTGATTGTAGCCCGTGAAATCAATTAGGTGTGACTATAGCCCGTGAAATCAATTAGGTGTGCTTAGTAGCCCATAAATATAGTGGGTGTGATTGTAGCCCAAAAATCAAGCGGCTCTACCCAGTAGCCGAGATTCTGGAGGGGTCTCATAGCCTTGAAATTGAGATTGTATTTGCAATTACTAGTTGAAAAGAAATCTGTACAAGGAATTGTACGAGACTGGATGTAGGGTAACTCCAAACTAGTATAAAATCCTGGTGTGTTCTTTCCTTTTACTCTTACTACATTTACTGTTCATCTATGTTTTGATTCTGTAATTGTTTCTGTGATTATTAATCTCATTATTCTAAGTATAATTTCAAAAGGTTTCAAAAGGATTCATATAAATTAAAAAATACTATTCACCCCCTCTAGTGTTAAGTTAGCCTTAAGATCCTTATTTCGTAATCATACAGTTATTTTCTTATGATACTCAAGTCAGATCCGAGCACTTTTCTAGATTTAGCGATGGATGCTTAGAGCTTCAGGAGACGAGTTGGAGGCCTCCAAGACTTGACGTTTTTGATTTCTGTTGTATTTCTTATTTTGTATTTATTAAAAATTGTACGGATAGGCTATTATAACTATCTAGACTAATGATCAGTTAGCTACTCTAATTGGTTGTATGTATATGGAAGTTATTTTAAAAGACCATTTGGATATTATGTATTACTCATCATGATGTGAGATTATGTTCTATCTTTTCTTTTCTTTCATCCCAAAAATCTGTCTTTCTAGCACTCGGACGCTTGTCACATGAATACCATGAAAGTATTAGTGTGAACTTTTGAGAGTCGAAAAGGTGGCTCGTCACAACTGGAATGCATTCGAGTGAACCACCAGATGCTGAAATCCAATATCAGACTTTACATTGGGATTACCGATATTTTCTAACCCTTCTTTGAATTATAAAAGCAACTCCTAATGTGACGACCCGCAAATCTGTACCCTCTGAACCGACAATAAACCACACATGTCGACCCAGAGCGAATAGAATTGTAGATGATCATGAGAAAGAAAAGAGAGGATGAGAAGAAAGAGAGAAGAAAGAAGAAGAGAAGAGAAGAAGAAGAGAGAGAAGCAGAACCAAAACAATACATAATCTCACATCATAGCAGAATAACATATAATATAGATCAATAATCTTTACCAAGAGAAACTATAATATACATAAATCAATATCAGAGTACACAATAAGTAATCATCAGCTTGGACAATTATAATAACCTGTCCTCACAAATGCTGATAATTTACAACAACAACAATGCAAAGCAGCGGAAAAATAAACAGATACGTGTATACGACATGAAGATCTCCAGCTCGCCTGCTGAAGCTCCAAAAGCACCAAATCCAAACCTGTAAATATACTCAGTTTGACTCGAGCATTGAAAAGGAAGAACGCCCGGATCAGTCTGGTAAACCAGCGTGAGAATAACATATCTCAACTAAATTTATAAAGTTATCAAAACTTTTCCTTTACAAAACAAAAGGTATCTCGTAAGACCACGTCCACACATAAACACAGATGGGTTTTTCTCATACGATAAACAAAACCTTTTCATATCAAATCATGTTATATTATAATAGTATCTATTATACAAATAATAATCAACATAGCTGAAATTGTTACATTATTAAATTCCAGCAATACTAGGCTCTATACACAAAATGGCAGGCACGTAGTGGATCTTGGATTTCCATACAAATGACTAGGTGAAGGGACTACCTTCCATACCAAACTCGGTACACCTCTAGAGGGATGTACCTAGGGTCGAGATACTCGGCGCCTAAACCAACACAAGACTGGCCTACCCCTTCCTGGATAGTACCGAATATGTCATCACTCTGGTCGTTACCGACCTAATCCATGGCCACAAGCATACATATCAACAATAATTAGATACACAACGTCATAGCATGTAAAGATACATCTAGAAGAGTGATGACATCTCCTAATGAGAGCGATCCATTTAGCTTTATTGCTTCTATCCCTATTTCAGTCATTTTCCGAGGAGTGAGGCCAAAAGAGGTATCGATTACCTTTCACGTATCACATCATCATCTTTGAATGCCAAATTGCCATTCCCGTTGACTACTAATTGCGTTCCACAAAAATAAAACCCTTGAGCTCGTATGTCTCAAGGAGGATGATAAGCTAAAAGAAGTTGCGTTCTCCGCCACCACATGATGTATGTTTGTGAAAACCAATGTAGGTAATCTTAGAAATGCAATATCAGACACTCATCCATACAAGTTGTCCAGGAACAGGACAAACCGAAGGTACTCTCCTACCACATCCTATAGGATTAGTAGCGACAGCCCTTGCAATGGATATTTCAAAACGAAAAGACTACTGCTACTATATGTATATTGGGACTTTAACCCCAATTGATCAATAAGCAGTCCTTCACTATGAAAATCCTAAATACCAATATCATCGACCAACCTGCACAATCGTCGTATATATGTTGGTTTGAAGTGGTTTTTGGATAAATCTGATCCCGGTCTCTTCGCACCAACAACGCAAAAGTGTTTCTCAACCTCAAACTGAAACCAAGTCTCATAGACTAATGACGTCTCCAACTTTCAACTTGTTGTCCTTCAGCAAAGAAGGATGCTCGATAGATTGGAGTAATCACTCCGCACTACACGAATCAACATTCTCAACACAAACGATAATCAAGCTTACACAGTCAATTACGTACTAAGTGTACGACTAATTAGTTTCTACATCAAGTTGAGAAACTAAAATGGCCAAATTTGATAGTCGGTTATTTAACTATCAAAGCAAAAAACAAAATCTAGCATATAAGTAGTCATTGGGCCTGATTTTATTAATCGTTTATAAACCAAATCACTTTCCAATTATTCACTTCAAAATATCTATAAAAGGATAATATTCAAAACCATTTCACTTATTGGATATTTGGAAAATATTTTCGTATACTTATTTTAATAATAAGTAAATTTACAAATCATTTTATTTTCAACACTTAGAAAATATTTCATATACTTAATCGATGATTAAGTATATATGCAAATTTTTAAGGAAAACATTCTTCAAAACATATGTTATTTAGGTCAAAACGAATCTTGCGTAAAACATCGTTATGAAAACCAAAAAATACTAGTATAAGGATTCAACTAACTATATTTAATATTAATCTTTGAAATCGAACTTCAACTATTTATTAGTTAACAATGAAGACAATCAAATTGGGGTATTACTACCTCGCCTTGACTGAACAACATTCTTAAATTAAAAACAGATAAAAGCTACTATCTCAAATATCAACGTCCAATGTAGGATATATAAGTAAATCCCATAACTATATAAAATATTTCCTTTTGGACATCATTTCCTATAACAAAAATATTACAATCCATGCCTTCCTTAGTTTTCATGAAAGCGTCTATTTCAACGATGAATGTTGAAATCTATGTTTTCGAAACTTAACATATTTTAACTTGCTTTTCCAAACCATTTAAACTCCATTTTAAATTATCACTTTCAAAACATTCATTTAAAGGACTATTCACTTTAAAAACAGGAATATGATTCCTTTACAAACTTTCATATTTAACTTATCAAATTAAATTGATTTCACCTTTTTAAAACAATGTTTATAAATTCCATTCATATTTTATAAAAATTTCTATATATAAAATTCCTTTATTAACAATTTCTATTTATATCTCATTTACATGTCAAAATCCAATTATAAGTTAATTTACTTATAAATCTCTTTATTTACAAATTCATTCGTTAAATTTCAATTACAAATACATTAACAATTTTGATTACAATTCCATCTCTAATACTTATAAAACACCGTTTAAAAATCCATTTCATTAACAGTTCAAAATCTATATATTTAAGCATATTTCACAAGCCATATTTTTATAACATAAAAATTATAACTTTTTATTTATCTAAAATAAATACCTTCCTTTTATAATTCAAAATTTTATTAAAACATATTTATACTTCCAAAATCATTGCAAAATCCTTTTTAAATCAAATTCATCATTTTAGTATTTTAAAATTCAAAAAATAGGCCCAATGCTACAAAAGCACTAATAAAGGGATTCACATGGATAATAACAATCATGACATCCAACATAACAAAAATCACATGATACAACATATATATCAATATCTGTAAATAAAATCAACAATAGTGAGGAATCCTGTTGAATCCCTCCAACCTATAACCTGTAACAAATATGCATATGAGAATATGTGCAATGTCTGCTTCGAGGCAGACGCGCATACAAAGGGTCATCCGCTCATACACGGGAATGTATAGGGTCTCATCCGCTAAAATATGCGGGAATATATCCAACCAATCAATAATATAATATACATCCCAACAGTTATCAAACATCGTAATAAAAATGTTCCTACTCATAAAAAAATATAAGCGAGACAGGGAGAGTGATTTTTGAAAAGAACCGTCCAACACTATTCCAAAGGCACAATCTTTGAAAAAGAAATAATGACTGATTACAATGCCTTTGCACAATAAATGGCAACCAACTGCTACAGGAACACTTCCAACTCAAGAACTCCAAAGGGTGGCAAAAAGAAAAGCAATAGAAGAATGTGAAACCTCAAGGCCAAGAAACAAAAAGTCAAAAAGCCATCCTTAAGAATCAGGCTTCAAGCCTAGACTTCCAAAAGAATGCAATTTAACAACATCCATAGAGAATTCTACTTGCTTATTAAGGATGAGCTTAACTACATCACAGAAAAAGAAGCCGAAACATGAAAGGAATCTAGGAGGATCCTACTGTTACTACCACATGATGAATGGCATTGAAACCAATCATTGCAAAGCCTAGAGGGGATGATCATCAATTTCTTCCGATAAGGAAAGATTCATGAATTTGTAAAGAGAACTTAAGAAAAATCAATAAAGAGATACATTTCTAAGAAAAATCTACATGGTTGGGAGTGAAATACTCCTTATATTTGGTTACTACCTAAGATGATAGTCTACCTAAGATTGTACAAAGCCTCTGTCCGTGCCGAGATGGCCAGGGCAGAGCACCTCCTGGAGGGAAGGCGGAGTAAGCCTTTAGCCGCGCCATAAGATGGCCAGGTTAAAGCACTGGACAAGCCCTTGGCCGTGCCCCTGGTTAGGTCAAGGCACCTCCTGGAGGAAGGAAGGAGTAAGCCTTTATCCGTGCCATAAGATGGCCATGGTAAAGCACCGAACAAGCCCTTATCCGCGCCATGCTATGGCCAAGGTAAGGCACATCCTTGAGGGAGGACAGAGTAAGCCTTTATCTGCGTCACGCTATGGACAAGTTAAAGCACCAAACAAGCCTATGTCAGTTCCACGCTAAGGCTAGGGTAGGGCCCTTTCTAGAGGGAGGTCGGGTAAGTCCTTGGTTCCAGCCTCTATGATGAGCTAACCAAGAGCACCAGGCAACAATGGACTAAGATGTCCAAGCCTAAGAAGAGGCTCATCAAATAATGGACTAAGATGTCCAAGCCTAAGAAGAGGCTCATCAAATAATGGACTAAGATGTCCAAGCCTAAGAAGAGGCTCATCAAATAGTGGACTAAGATGTCCAAGCCCAAGAGGAGGCTCATCCAATATTGGACTAAGATATCCAAGCGCGAGAAGAGGCTCTTCCAATCATGGACTAAGATGTCTAAACCCGAGAAGTTGTATATCTCCAATGGACTGAAATGTCCAAGCCCAAGAGGTAATTGATTAAATTATAACTATATACAAGACTTGAAGGGTTCATACATGTCAAGGAAGACAGAATCTAAAGAGTAAAGCAAATATCCGTCCATTAAATACCCGAATCTGGGTTTCGGGTTCTTGATTTTAGGATTTCATCTATTAATTACCCGAATCTGGGTTTCGGGTTTCTTATTTCAACTTTTCATTTACTAATGCCTGAATCTGGGTTTCGGGTCGGTCCTTATTACTTATAGTCCTTATAATACCTGAATCTAGGTTTCAGGTCTTTATCAATCACTAATCATCTTTATCATACCCGAATCTGGATTGCGAGGCTACTACTTATCAATGCCCTAATCTGGGCTTGGAATTTCTATTATGAATTTCTATTGTGGATTTCTATCATAAATGCCCAAATCTGGGTCAAAGAATACTCTTAAGGAGATCATTATTATAAGTTTCCGTTAATACCCGAATTTGGGTCTCGGATTTCTAATTTTACAAATTTCATTAATACCCGAGAATGGGTCAATGGGTTTCAAATACAAATATTCAGATAATGATTTCTGAATTTAGCCCTTTATTAAATATCTCTTGAAGATTACTTTCCAACATTTATACCCTTATTAAAGGGTGGGATTTCATATCAACATGGCTTGGACATTCCAGCCAAATGGTTAGAGTTGAATTCTTAATTATTTCTCATCATGGTTAAAGATGGGATTTAGGCATTTAATATAAACCACTTTTCATGCAATTAAAAAGATGATTTTTTTTAATCTAAGAAAATGATATATATAGACTGGTTTGTCAATTTCAAGCTAATAATTGGAAATATTGTTCGCTTCATACTTTTCAGGGAAATCGGAACAACAAAGAGAAATGAAAGGTTCAACAAGTATAGAAATCAATGTATGAGCTATCAAAAGGCATTTTAGAAGTGACATTACAGAAAAGAATTACAAATCAAGTGATATTTAAATGGTTTATATGATTTACATAACTCATGAAATTATTTACAAAACTTATGAAGTTATTCACATATATACAAGATAAGTCTATACATTTCAAAGATACAAATACGTCATGAGTCTTGAGCAGCCTTGCTAAGATTCTCAACAATCGAAGGATCAATTATATAACGAATTGCGACGTAGAGAACTTTTTTAAGTTTCTTTTCCTACTTCCTTACCCTATCCACGTCATCGACTGCATCAATATTTGTCTTTAGAGCACGGTTGAAAGCTCTATTTGCACCACTAAGGGTCTTGTTTTCCCTTTCTAACTCCACAACGCGCTTTTGAAGGAAGTAATTATCGCGTTCAAGCTTTTGAATCTTGACGGCATACTCATTAATACTTTGCGAATATTTCGCTTTCTGCTGCTCATCAAAATACCTAGCTTTTCGAACTTTACTTTTCTGCACCATTCACCCACAACATTCTCGTCTAAGCCAAGAGGAGGGGTGAGCATTGTAAGGAATCTCTGGGCAGTAAGGAAAGTAGACCTCGTAGGTCTAAAAACAGAGGGAGTAGTGCGAGGAGCCGGTATATTAATGCTCGAAATCTTGTCTCCCATAATGTATTCTAATGATTTGCACTATGCTTGAATGTCCTTTAATTTCAACTCTGAGTCACTAATTTGTTGAATAAGCTCTGACATCTTATGATTGAAGTCGATTGAAGTGTTTGATTTTACCTGTCGCTTCAGTGAAGAAATCATTTCACCTTTGCTTTTAACATCGGCCGAGATAGGGAATTTTATCTTTCAGATTACTAGCAATGATTTTTTGAAGAAAATATCTTTTATGCTATTTCAAGGCTTCAGCGTTGCCATGGAAGCATTCCAGTAAGATATCATCACTGAGTTCACTTCTTCCACATGATTTTAACAATTTATCTTTATGACTAGCAATGCGTGATGTTAAATCAAAGGGGAGAGGAGTTGTAGATAATTGTATCTCCTATTTAAGAAAAATGAAACAAAATAAAGTCAAAATCATGATGAAAAAAATCTCTTTATTATTATAATAACAGATTACAACTCAAATAACAATAAAGCTGAAAGATACAATAAACAATTGTCTTACATCTAAAGCTGAGAAACTACTTTTCTAACTTTATCTAATGAATTAGCGGAAAGGGTAACTGTTGAATCAAAAGGAATATTAACTCCTTCAGGAGTGATAACTGGTGGACATCTGCTATAGTCCCACTTCACAGCTGGAGGATTATCACGACACAAATTAACTTAGAATGGAATGTCCTGATTTCCCTTAGAAGTTTCTCTTTTTCCACACCTAGAAAATCAAAGCAAAGACGAGGATGTTCCAAGTAAAGTTTTCGTAAATCTCTAAGGAAGCGGTATCTTGCTAGTTTCGAAGATTTTAAAATTGATGCATTTTCAAGATAAAATCGTCTCAGTTTGACACTTAAATGGTCTCTAGAAACAAGTTGGCCAGACAAAAAATCATTCTATGATAATATAATAAAATGAAACTAAGCATAAAAAGCAAGACTAAAACAAATATTTATAAATCAATACATTGTTGAATGTTTACAATTATTCATCTGGTTCATACAAAACAGACTTAGAAAATAATTCAGAGACAAATTTGTCCTTAAGGTACTTAAGTTTTTCTAGGGGAAGATCTTGGGGAATCGATCTAACCTATGGTAAGTTCCAACAAGCTCTAGGGTATGGGTCAGATCCGAATTCGTCCAAGTATCTCTTATAGAAGCGCCTAAGTAGACCCCCACTAAATTTGCCTAAATATGAAAAATCAATGATTGAGTGTCTACAGTAAGCCTTATATTAGAAGTTGATTAAAATATCTCTTTCTTCAATCACCATCCAAAATAAAGTGATCAACTCCCGAATCTCTTTTAAGATAGCGTCGTAGCGAAGGCATGCTCTCTTTAGTAGAGGGCCAGCTTTTGATGCTTAAAAGACGCCAACACAGATGCACTTCTATCAAACCTATGATATTTATCTGAAAGTACATTATGCTCCCTTATTTGCTTGTCTAACTTCCTATATAATATGTTTATTTCTGCTTGTTTATCTCGATTTTTGTTTTATAGGGGAGGATAAATTTCTTCCTTATCTAAATAAAAGAATTATACTATTATTGCTTACGGAGTAAAAGTTATTTAAACAAAGACTCCCATACATGTGATACCGGGATAGAAGTTTGAGAAGTCTGCTCCTTTTCTCTTGGTTCTTCGACATTAATGGAAGCATGATCCTCTTGAGGAGTAGAGAGAGCAGCAGATTCAGGCGGCGTAGCTTCATGAGGAGATGGCTCTTTTTTAGAAGCTTTTGTGTTGTCATCTCCATCTTTATCAACGGTACTAGTGTGGCCTCCTCCATCACCACCTAAGCCTTGGCCGCCATTGTTGTTGTCATCATCATCATCATTGTCATCCTCATTATCATCGCCATCACAATTTCCCCCCTCTTCGGCAACATCGTCTTTGTCGCCTTCATCCTCCGAGTCAGATTCGACCTCAAAAGAGGGGACATCGAAAGAAAGAGCCTTGGAGGCATCAATTTCCTCCTCTTTTGCAACTTCAATCCTCCGCTTCATTTAGTTAATTTTGCCCATTACTCTATCAATCAAGGAAGATTCGAGCGAGGGGAAGCTTAGCACGGGGCACTTGCCAATATTATCAGCATAAGCGAGCATCAGGGCTTCTTTATAAGGATTCAGCATGATCTCCCTAAGTGTAGTGTCGAGAAACTATGACACTCGCTGTTTAGTATCGGAGATAGTGTCAATGGAAAGTTTCAGGGAAGCCTTGGTTTTCTTAAACTTTTCATTCAATGAGGCATTCTTTGCAGCCATACGGGCCATCTCCTCATCGGATTCTCTTTAGGGTTAGATGCATGGAAAAAATTTCATTGACGAGAAGTTGGTGAGCCCTTCTATCTTCTGAGAGAGTAGATTCTGACTGGAAAAGGGAAGCTCTTAATTGCTCCAGTTCGGAGGTTGCTTCATCTTTTGTCGCAGATGAAGAGACTTATTTCTTAAGAGCAGAGATTTCCTCTTGGAACTTGGAAGATTCAATGGAAGATTTGGACACTTGCACGTGAAGAGTTAACCAACTCTTAGAAATCTGAAAGAAGAAATGTAACACAAGTTAGAAGTTTGGAAAGGAACGGTAATGATAAGGTCAATTGAAGTGAAACTTACCAAGAATTGTTGCTATATCAGAGAGCGGTAATGATCTGCCAAATTGAAGACATTAGAAGGCGGGTGGATAGACGTGAAGGATTCAGAATGTAAGATACACTGAGCTATCTCTTTGAAGTTGATAGAAGGAAAAGAAGATGAGGCCTTCGGAGGAATATGCTTTGGAGAAGGGGTCACTTCCAAAGCTTGTTGCATTTGTTCAGGTGTAGATGGAGAATTGGAAAAAGTAATCTGAGAGAGAGGATCGGTAATAGTAGGAGTCTACTCAAGTTCATCTTAGAGAGCTTCAACGATTGGGTTCTCCGAAGCCTTATCAAAAGATGAACGTCCCTCCTCCTCTATATCAACAACTTTAGCAACCTTCAGGGGTGGTTCTGCTTCAAATGATTGCATCAACTTCCTTTTGATGGCCTTCTTATTTTTGGTGAGTGATAAGATAATAGATGGCTTACCATAAGTTGTAGGAAGGGGAGCGGCACCACTAACAGGAATTGTAAGCTAAGACGCAGCTGTAAAGAGTTCAAACAGATTAAAAGTCAGCAGAATGATTTGGAGAGCAACACAGGAATAGAAAACAAATGCAATGTTTATAACTTACAAGAATGGTCTGAGCAAACAGGTGACATAGGAGAGAAATGATCGGGATCTCTCAAAGAGAGGAAACGTTTACTCTTTGAAGTATGTTGGATCAATGGAGGAAGTCCCAAAATCCTTTGACCACGGGGGAGAAGGGAATGCTTCTTTAGGTTAGAGGGGATTAGCAGCCTCAGTCGGTTTCTAATTTTATTAGAGGCTGCAATAAGAGACTCCACCATCCTTTCGTCTACCTCATTAAGTTCTTTGGAAGGAGAACCTGACATAAGACAAAGATTAGACAAGAAAAGTAACATGATAGAAGGAAAACAACGAAAATTTGAACTTACGAGGAGTAGAAAAGGTCCCATTGATATTTGGGAAGCATCTAACGAAGAAAAAATGGTTTTCTCAGTCTTTAAACTTGTTAACCCCATCTAATATCAGCTTCTTTGGGGGTGGCTTTGAAGATCCGATGATTGAGATTACTGATCTTTACTAGTCTGACTAAGTAATTCAAGACTTCAACGTTTAGAGAGGGAAGGCTAGACTCTAATGCCATTAGCTCCAGAGATAAGAGGTAGGTGTAGACATTTGGGGATAGCTGGATTGGAGCAATCCTGAGATAAGAAAGAAATCTTGATAGGAACTCAGGAAAGGGCAGGAACCACCCCTCCCCCCCGTGCCATATATGGACGGCAGTATAGGCAAAGAACCCTTTGGGAGGGTTATTGATGGTATCAGATTCTTAAGGAAGGATAGCTTCCACACCAGAAATTCCGAAGTATTTGAGGATGGCATCTACCTCATCTTGTGAAGATATCAGGAAGTGCTTTGAAACGGCGTCAACTTTCTTTGGGGAGCTCATGTTTCTTCCAGGTGAGAACGTTTCAGTTAATATTCTCAGTCTATTATGAACTTAGCATTCTTTAAAGATATAGTAAAACCTATTGAAATAACGTAAACACAAAACCAAACATGAAACTTCAAATTCTTGGAAAATGTTAAAGTTTAAAATCAAAGATATGGAGCTTTCGACAGAGTCGAAAGGGAAAGGAAAATTAACACTTAGCGTCTACCTATCGACAGTGTCGAATGCCTAAATATGAACACTCACTAAGCTTTCGACAGGGTCAAAAGGAAAGATGGAAATATATGTCCAAGTGGCACATTTCAACAGGGTCGAAAGGAAAGATGGAAATATATGTCCAAGTGGCACATTTCAACAACGCTGAAAGCTTAACAAGAGCCAAGTTGTTAAAAGAAAATAGTTAAAACTAACTTGAAAATCTGAACAAAGTACATACAAGTAATGCTCTAAAAAATAGTATAAGAAGACCCTTCGACACTGTCGGAACCTAAGACTTGAGTTTTTCTGAGGGGTATATGAATGTTGCCGAAACCATATATACCCATTGAGTCGAAAGATACTAAGTTAAAATCATGAGTACTTAGATCGTGTCGACAATGTTGGAGAAGGATGATTTTAGGGGGTTTCGACTCATTAGATACAAAAGGTTTCGAAAGGGTCGAAGGGTGACGCAGCGGATTAATCAAAATAATGTAGATCGATGAAAGTTGCAATCGATGGATTGATGAATACTGAAATGCCCGAATTCGTTGATCCGAAGATACCGAATTCTAGCTATCCCGAACTCGTTGATCGCGCACGATACCGGGTTCAAAGATCTGCAATTCTTCACACGTTGATCTAGCGCACTAGATTCCGTGAATCGGCTTCAGCTGTCGTTGAATCGGCTTCAGCTGTCGTTGAATCGAGCGCACTCGATTATCCGAGAGTGGAGATAGGAGATTACACTCAACTACCAATTGGAATGAAAGCACAAAGCTAACAAAAGAGAATTTTATTCAAAAATCAACTAAACTATTACAAGTGTGACACTCGGCCTATTTATAGACGTTCGACTTTACAATAGAAATTACAAAAGTCTTAAGTCGGTAACGACTTATCCCCTACGACCTACGACTCATCATAAGTCGGTAACGACTTAGACACATTACAGCAGCATCTTCACGCGGCTTAAGCTTGGACGACTTATGAGATAAAGCTTCAATGACTTAAAGAATCAACGGCTCAGATTAAAGCGGCTTAGAAATCCACGGCTTCAGTTCTTCAGCGACTTAACTTAGGTCGGTAACGACCTAAGAACAGGTAACGACTTAAGACATCAATGGCAGAGATTAAGTCGGCAGAAAGATCCACGGCCTCTATCTTCAACGACTTATTTCTTGATTCGTTAGGTCGTTCACGACCAAATTGCTCTGCCTTTTCACTGCGTGACTCGATAGGTCGTTCAGACGACTTAAAGGACCCGTTAACTCGCAGGTATCTACTAAGTCGTTGCCGAGTCATACTAGGTCGTTGGAACGACTTAAAACCTTCGTTAGGTCGGCTGCGATCTTCACTAAGTCGCTGGAACGACTTAAAACCTTCGTTAGGTCGGCTGCGACCTAAAACTTTAACTTTCCACAATTTCTCACAAAATCCTAACTCATTAGCTTCCTCTTTAGGTCGGACTCGACCTATCAACATGTTAGGTCGTACACGAGCTATGACTTCTTCTTTCTGGGCTGCATCATCCTCCCCAGGTTGAGAAAAATTCGTCCTCGAATTTGTACTTTCTGCATCCACAACAAACTCATCCCCATGATATGGTACGAGATGCTTAACATTGAATACGTCAGACGTATACACATCATCTGGCAGCTTCAATTTATAAGCATTTTCATTAATTCGTTTCACGACTTCTATAGGACCAATTTTCCTAGCTTTCAA
Organism: Allium fistulosum; assembly: GCA_030737815.1. NCBI lineage: Eukaryota > Viridiplantae > Streptophyta > Magnoliopsida > Asparagales > Amaryllidaceae > Allium > Allium fistulosum. The sequence continues at coordinate 166,676,757 of CM060904.1, read as the reverse complement.
CTTGTTGTAAGCACCCACTGGAAAACGATCCTTCATTAACACTGCATATACCATATCTCCTTCAGTAAACTCAACATTTCTTCATTTCAAGTCTGCAGATCGTTTATACTTCTCATTTGCTTTCTCCAATCGTTCCTAAACGATTTTATGACAATCAGTCAACCCCTCAACAAAATCAACAGCTCGTTTAACCGTCCCCTCTGGTTGTGGTACTACCGTTAAATCTAACGGTCCTCTCGGTAAGCTTGAGTATACTATCTGGAATGGACTGAAACCCGTACTACGATTCACCGCATGATTATGAGCAAACTCTGCCTGGCATAAGTTCATGTCCCAACTCTTCAGATTATCTTTCACAAGACACCTCAATAAGTTTCCCAATGATCTGTTCACAACCTCGGTCTGTCCATCCGTTTGTGGATGATAAGCGCTACTAAAGTTCAACTTCGTTCCCACCATCTTCCATAAACTTAGCCAAAAATGACTCAGAAAACGAGTATCTCTATCCGACACAATAGATTCTGGCAATCCATGAAGTCGATATATCTCTTTGAAAAACAACTGAGCAACATAAACAACATCCGCCGTCTTCTTACAAGTAATAAAATGTGTCATTTTCGAAAATCGATCAACCACCACATAAATGGAATCGTTTCCACGCTGTGTTCTCGGAAATCCCAACACAAAGTCCATACTCACATCAACCCATGGTTTAGTTGGTACCGGTAATGGCATATATAATCCCGCATTAGTCGCAGTTCCTTTCGAAACCTGACAAATATGACAACGCTCCACAAACCTCTCCACCTCTTTTCTCATCGATGGCCAAAAGTAAGACTGTGAAATCAACTGTAATGTAAGGTCTCTCCCAACATGTCCTTCTTCATGTAGCTCTTTTACAATCTTCATTCTCAAACTACAATCAGGTATGCACAATCGATTTCCTTTGAACAGAAAACCATCTACCATCATGAACTCATCCATCTCCCCATTCTTGACTTTATCGACAAACTTCATAAAGTAAGAATCTTCAACAAATAATTCTTGCAACATTTCAAACCCCGTCACTTCAACCTTCATTGTTGTTAGCAAATGATTCCTTCTACTCAAAGCATCAGCCACACGATTCGTCACTCCCGATTTGTGTTTAACAACAAAAGTAAACTGCTGCAGATATGCAATCCACGATGCATGTCTCGTTGAAATCTTGTCTTGTCCTTGTAAATGCTTCAAAGCCTCATGATCAGTATACAGAACAAACTCTTTCTGAAGTAGATAATGTCTCCAGTGTTTAATAGCTTGCACAACAGCATAGAATTCCACATCATATGTGATGTATCTCATCTTTGCTCCTGACAACTTCTCACTGAAATATGCAATAGGACGTCCCCTCTGACTCAACACTCCTCCAATCCCAACCTTGGATGCATCAGTGTGTAATTCAAACACTAGCTGAAAATCTGGTAATATTAGAATTGGTGCAGACGTCAAGAGTTCTTTGATTCGATCAAAAGCAACCCCGGCTTCCTCCGTCCATGCAAACTGTTTACCCTTCATACAATCAGTCACAGGTGCCATCACACTACTAAAGTGTGGAATAAACCAGCCAATCTCTGATAGCTTCGACTTTACTTTGGTCAACCTGTATTCCTTCTTCCGACACAACATACCCCAGAAATAAAACACTCCACGCCATAAAAACACACTTCTTCGTAGCAGCATAGAATTGTTCTTCACGAAGAATAATTAACACTTTCTTCAAATGCTGAACATGCTCTTCTTTACTAGCACTGTAGATCAGAATATCATCAAAGTAAACCACCACAAATTTCCCAATGTATGGCCTGAAAATTTGGTTCATCACCCTCATGAATGTACTCGGTGCATTCGATAGACCAAACGACATTACCAGCCATTCATACAATCCTTCCCTCGTCTTGAATGCTGTCTTCCATTCATCCCCTAGTCTAATGCGAATCTGATGATAACCGCTCTTCAAGTCAATCTTAGAAAATATTACAGACCCACTGATTTGATCCAATAGATCATCAAGCCTCGGCATCGGAAATCTGTATCTGACTATGATCTTATTCAATGCTCTACTATCTGTGCACATCCTCCACGTTCCATCCTTTTTGGGTACCAATAAAGCTGGTACAGCACAAGGACTTAAACTCTCATGCACACGCCCCTGTTCAAGCAATTCTTCCACTTGTCTCCTCAATTCTTCATGTTCCTTTGGACTCATTCGATAATGTGGTCTGTGTGGCAACACAGCACCTGGAACAAGATCTATCTGATGTTGTATATCCCTCAACGGTGGCAACTTCGTTGGTAACTCCTCTGGAAATACATCGTCAAATTCTTTCAACACTGGCTTCGCTTTTTCCGGAATTTCAACCTCTTCACTGCTCTCTTGCCCAATCAACAAAAACACTTCAGGCTCCTCCTCTACTTCCTTCACAAACTCCTTCAAAGATAACAAAGTTTTAAGCTCTTCAATCTCCTCCAACTTGTTTTCCTCCTGTTGTCGCTTCTTTGGAACTAGAGTAATCTTTGTGCCTTCAATCATGAAACTGTAACTGTTGGTACGCCCATCATGTTGCACCGCCCTATCATACTGCCACGGTCTCCCCAGCAACAAATGACAGACATCCATATCTACCACATCGCACCAGATTTCATCCTTGTATTTCTTTCCAATTGAAAACTTCACGCAAGCCCTTCGTCCAACCTTCACCTCCCCGCCTTTCCTCAACCAAGCTAGCTTGTACGGTTTCGGATGTTTCTCAGTCTTCAATGCCAACTTCCACACAGCTTCTGAAGAAATTATATTATCACAGCTTCCAGCATCAATAACAAATTTGCAAACCTTCCGCAGAATGGTACATGTTGACTGAAAAAAATTGCTCCTTAACCAACTACAATCCTCCTCTTGCTTTGGTGTTAAACAGGACCTCTTCATCATTAGATTGTAACCTTCGTCTCCCGTCACTTCTTCTTCCTCCTCATCAGGTGGCGAATTGGAACATTCAGCTTCTTCATCCTCATCCTCAACCTCCGCTATCATAGCTCTCTTCTTCGGCTTTAGACATTCGCTACTTTTGTGGCCCATTTCTTGGCAATTATAACACTTGAAACCATTATTGACTTTCGCCTTCCCAACCTCATTCACAACTGGTTTTGCAACAACTTTTGAAACATTTGAACTTCCACTAACACCCTTCACTTGATTATTGGAATTTGTAAACATACCACCTCCTCGTCTTCCCTGTTTCTCCCAAGCCAACGCTTTCTAATGTGCTTCCGCTACAGATCTGGGATCAAACATGTTAACCATATCCTGAATCTGCATTCGCAACCCCCCAACAAATCTAGATGTCAATTGTTCTTCTGTTTCCATAATATCATTCCTCGCAATAAGCTGATAAAACTCATCTGTGTAATCATTAACATTCTTTGTGCCCTGCCTCAAATTCTGCAAACGTTGATACATCAAAGATTGATAATTGTAAGGTAAGAACATTGCTTTCATCAATTTCTTCATCTTCTCCCAAGATTCAACTTTTGACTTCCCCATTCGTTCACGTGTAAGTTTGGTTTGCTGCCACCATGCCAAAGCTCTACCCCTCAACCTCGTAGCAACCAACTTCACTCTACGATGTTCTGGAACTTCTTTGAAATCAAAAATCTCTTCAACATTAGCCACCCAATCCAAAAACTCCTCCGCTTGTATACCACCTTTGAATTTAGGAATTTCAGTCTTCATCCCCGACTGCCACTTGTGATCATACTCAGAGTGATTTCTTCCTTGTCCTCATCCTTGTCCTCGAACACTACCACCATCATACTCCTCTTCAAAATCAGATGTATATCGTTGTCTATCTCGTCCACCCACATCTCTACTACCATCACGTCTTCCACCTTCATTCTTTCTATCTACATTCCTCCGTTCACGATCATCCACGTTCCTCCCATGCCTTTGATCATTGTCAACACTTCTTTCTCGATTGGATTGTGGTGAGACTCTACTTCCCCCATGGTTAGATTCAAGTGAAACCCTTCTCCGATTTTGATTCATTTCTAACATCATCTTCTCTAACCGACCAATTCCTTCGTTAAGCTTTTCACTAAAGTTTTCATTGATTCTTTGCTCCATCTCATCAGCTTATTCTCTTCGATACAAAGCTTCTACGTTTTGATGTCGATTAGCTCTCCATGGTGGCATACTTGAAAAATTCACAAAACTCTTCAACACTTCAAAATTCAAACACCTTTCGGACTTTGATCCAAAACAAAATGGATCGAAAACTCCCACTTTGTTGCAACTTCGCGATGAACACGATGAACACAACTTCTCCAAATGAGGCAAGTTTGATCTCCAACTTCATTACAAATGTAAACAACTTCAACTACTTCGGCCTTGACTTGATTTCTTCAAAACAAAGATGCTCCCTTCAACTTGCTCTCGGCCTAGCTCAAGACCACACAAATCAACACTTCAAACTTCTTCAAGATAATTGGCTCCAAGGACTCGATTTAGCTATGATTGGCTAAAACAAGCTCTGATACCAAAAACTGACGCAGCGGATTAATCAAAACAATGTAGATTGATGAAAGTTGCAATCGATGGATTGATGAATACTGAAATGCCCGAATTTGTTGATCCGAAGATACCGAATTCTAGCTATCCCGAACTCGTTGATCGCGCACGATAACGGGTTCAAAGATCTGCGATTCTTCACACGTTGATCTAGCGCACTAGATTCCGTGAATCGGCTTCAGCTGTCGTTGAATCGAGCGCACTCGATTATCCGAGAGTGGAGATAGGAGATTACACTCAACTACCAATTGGAATGAAAGCACAAAGCTAACAAAAGAGAATTTTATTCAAAAATCAACTAAACTATTACAAGTGTGACACTCGGCCTATTTATAGATGTTCGACTTTATAACAGAAATTACACAAGTCTTAAGTCGGTGACGACTTATCCCCTACGACCTACGACTCATCATAAGTCGGTAACGACTTAGACACATTACAGCAGCATCTTCACGCGGCTTAAGCTTGAACGACTTATGAGATAAAGCTTCAAAGACTTAAAGAATCAACGGCTCAGATTAAAGCGGCTTAGAAATCCACGGCTTCAGTTCTTCAGCGACTTAACTTAGGTCGGTAACGACCTAAGAACAGGTAACGACTTAAGACATCAACGGCAGAGATTAAGTCGGTAGAAAGATCCACGGCCTCTATCTTCAACGACTTATTTCTTGATTCGTTAGGTCGTTCATGACCAAATTGCTCTGCCTTTTCACTGCGTGACTCGATAGGTCGTTCAGACGACTTAAAGGACCCGTTAACTCGCAGGTATCTACTAAGTCGTTGCCGAGTCATACTAGGTCGTTGGAACGACTTAAAACCTTCGTTAGGTCGGCTGTGATCTTCACTAAGTCGCTGGAACGACTTAAAACCTTCGTTATGTCGGCTGCGACCTAAAACTTTAACTTTCCACAATTTCTCACAAAATCCTAACTCGTTAGCTTCCTCTTTAGGTCGGACTCGACCTATCAACATGTTAGGTCGTACACGACCTATGACTTCTTCTTTCTGGGCTGCATCAAAGGGGCATTATGGTTTTGAAAGCATACTAAAGAGAAGGGATAGCAATCAGCACAAAAGGTGTAGACTAAGTCGAAACGTTTTGCTTTCGAGAGGGGTGACTACATTTTGCTTAACTACATAGCCTTTCTACAAGGTTGACCAAATTTACGCTATAATACCTTTCGAGCCTATCGAAAGGGGCTAAGAAAGCAAAACCAATGTTGCTGCCTTAATTCCTTTCAAAGGGGTAAAAAGGTCAATTTGTGGCGCCAACTTTTCATCTGTACAACTATAAACTTTCAAGCGAAGAAAACGGAAGCCTCTATCTTCCCTAAACTCGACTGCAAATTCAGGATTTAAAAAATATATTCTTAAACAAATAAACCATACCCGATAAGAAGACAGATTTCAACATGAACTAACCATTTTCAATTTCAAAATTATAAATAAGAATTCATATTCTCTTAAAAGTAAAAGTAATTTAAAACATTGAAATAAATTCAAAATCAGAAACATATCTTATCAATTCATGAAACTGAGTCACAAAATCTCTCATATGAATCAAAATTTTAAAATCAAATAATCTCAGAAAATCAAATCAAACATGCTTTTTAATAAAATCAAAATTTGAACAGTTTTTAGATCAAAATCCTGATTGTAAGATCTGAAAATTCAAAACCCACTATGAAATACAGAGAATAATAAAAAGAGAGGAGTAATTCGCAAACAGAAATAATCTCAAACTTACATTTAGATCTGGTTATTTCTTTGATTGAGAAGAAAATTTGAAATTTTTTATAACTCCTTACTTTCACTTGAAAATTTTGTTTTGAAGAAAAGTGAAAAGGGAAGAAGAAGAAGATCATACTTATAAGAAAAGTCACCAAGAACTATCGGCTGTTAGATCAGATTTAAACGGACAGCCCAGATTTACGCGGGAAGACCAAGAGATGGGCAATTTCTTGGTTTCGACAAAGTTGACTTGGAAAGTCAAGTGCATCCCTTCATAGGGGAAGGGCAAATGTTACTACCAAAAAACACGTTTCGACTAAGTCGAAACCTATTGGAGCAAAGAACAAAGGAGAACAAGAGGAAAGAGCACCAGCTAGTCCTTCCGAAAGAGTCGAAGAGATGCCATGGCCAAATTCCAAAAATTCAAAACCTTTTGAAGGTGTCAAATGGATGCGATAATCAATATCCAGTAGGTTCTTACCTTTCGAAGGAGTCGAAAGCACCCTTTCGCCTTTAGTAACTACCTTACGACTAGGTGAATCCATGTGCATGAAGACCTTTTGAATGAGTTAGAGCAACACCTTTCGAAGACAATGAAGGACAGCTCTTTGTATATGCACCAAACCTTTCGAAACTATGGGTTTTGCCATCATTCAAACTCCTTCGAAAGCTACAATAAGCCTTTCGAACCGGTCAAAGCCATTATGATCCAGGATGGTTCTGCATCAAGTCACATACAATAATTCAAAAGCAACCATCAGTGTCGAAACCAACGACACCTCAACACCATCGAAACCACTTAACAAAGCCTATCGACAGAGTCGAAAGCTCTTACAAGGCAATACAAAGAAGAGAAGCGCAACCATTCCTTTCGACAAAGGTGGAAGCATACTTGAGTTATTCGGCAACCGCTTTTCGACCAAGGCGAAAGCTTTAGGGTCGAAAGGTGCTGACGCGCATCTATAAATAAGAACCAAGGGGTCATGTTTTGGGGATCCGGATATGGTCATTCTAATCTTGTGTTTTCTTAATTAAAAGAGCTATAAACCCTAATTTCCAAATTAATTTGGGATTATGAGTAATAAAGTCTTCTTTTGCTTGTGAAAGGGAAGTTGTCAATTTTATAAATTACTTTACTGTTCTTGAAGCTTTTATCAGTATTAAAATTGTGTTTCAGGTGTCGCCTATATCGAAAGGACCCTTCCGACATAGTCGAAACCTAACTTATTCAAATAACTTCAATTATACATTCCAAGCAACCTTCCCTTGAGCTTCTGCTTTCGACACGGTCGAATTCGAGCCTCAATCTACTGAAACCTTTGATAAATACAAGATGCCAGAAGGCACAGCTTTCGACAAGGTCGACTCCTAGTTCCAAATCACTCTAACTTGAGATTACCAATCCAAACCCGGGACATTTAAGTCTACAGCTTTCGACAAGGTTGAAACCCCAACCTCAGATTCCTGGATCAAGTCTTAATACCTAATCAACCTTGCTTTTGACAGGGTCGAAACCTCTTTCACATATTCTTGGATAAAGTCCTAGCCACACAACAAGTAAAACCGTTGACATAGTCGAAACCCACAAAGGAAAACTTTACCCAGGATACCTCAACCGTTTTGAAAGGTGGGCTTTCGAAGGGAAATGTGATAACCCGGGTTTTGGGATATTTGTAACTGATAAATTAACTAAATTTATTAATAGAAATACTGATTTATAAGTTAAATAAAATTTCTGGTAATGGAAATATATATATATGTATGAATAAGTATTGGGTTGATAATACTTATATATATATTAAAGATAATCTATGATTTGGAAATTTTGTATATAAGTTTAAATTACAAATTGGCATATGATTTTAATTCATTTAATAATAATAGTGATTTTAATCTCTTTTATAAATCATTTAAAATTGTTAAAATTATTATTTTCAAACCATATTAATAATGTATTATTTTCCATATAAATATAAAAAGGAATTAAAGTAAGAAAATGAAATTATCATTTTAAAATTGAATAAGTTGACTTTAATTTGGGTTTCAAAAAGTTTAATTTGATTGGGTTTTTATTTCTTTTTAAAATTATTTATACATATAAATACAAATTAGCTAATTCATTAGGCTTAATTATGTATTAATCTTTCATTAACATTTAAAATATATAACTAATTAAATCATGAGACAAGTGTTAACATATTAGATAATCAAATAACATGTGTTAAATTTTAAATCTCCTTATTAACAAGTGTTAAATGATTAAGTGAGAAGAAAGACAAGTGTCATTTTTTTTAAATCATAATCTAGCCTATATATCCATCTAATTCCTCTCTTCAATTCTTTTTCTATTCTTCAAATTCAAAAGCTAAGAAAGACTCAAATCCTATAACTCAAAAACAAATCTGTAATTTAATGTTCCTCAAACCAGAAATTAATCAAATTCAGTAACCTGTAAATCATTTTCGAAATATTTAAAAAAAACCAAAACCTGAAAAACTTCCTCAAGTTCAAATACAAACACTTTCATATTTCTCAAGCCTGTACAAAGCTTCTTCTTCAACTTGAGTTCAAACTAAAGCATGCAAACCTGAGATTTGATCAAGCAAGAAATCTTCAGCATTTCAGTGACTCAAAGTTTTTAGATCAAAGGAGAAATTCATGATAGCATTTTTCCAGCAACTCAAATTATAACAGCAAGCAATCTCCAGTTTTCAAAGTAAAAGAACAACTGAGTTTCCAGTTTTAAAATCAAGGAAACAGGCTTCTCTGTTCAAAACAGGTGAGTAAACAAATTTAGTTTAAAAAGCTTTAATCTATTTATATCCATGTCGCATGCAGAAATTTTATGTTTGATTAGGCAATAATGGTTAGCATGTGGAAATTTATGGTCTTATGAGTATATGTATGTTGTTATCTCTGTGTGCATGTCTGAAATTCATGGATTATGCTCTGTTTTTTTTTCTCTATTGGATGCAAACAACATTCAAAAATATAGTGTTTTGTCTCTGATCAATTTTAGGTCGAAATGTTTGAACAAAAGTTGTTTAAAACAATTAGATATAAATTTTAAAATAAATATAGTAAGAATTAAAGGCTGTATCAACCTAGGTGCTCATATAATCAGTAAAACTTGATTTGATTAAATTTTCAACGTGAATAATTTGCAAATTCGAGGTTATAATCTGGTTTATCTTTAAGAAATAGGATTTTTAAAACAAAAATTGTAATTTTTAGATTAGTATTTGAGGTGCAGTTCAAAGTTGAACTGAAAATGGGTTTTGAGCAATGTCAGATGGTCGGAGGACTTTTGATTGTCGGGAATTGGACTAGAGACGGAGGAAGGCCTGACGAGGTTGGGAAAAATGGTGATTTTGGTGATAGATCGTCGTGGCGTCGGATTTGGGGTGAACTAGGGTTTAAGGTCGTGAGTGGAAATCATGTCGCCGCGGAGTCTCTGACGAATCGAGTGGTATGGGATCAAGAGGGATGGCTACGTGGGAGGTTTGCGGTGATGTGGCCGGTGTTTTAGATGGTACGGTGGTCGGCGTCGTGGGTTCGATGGGTTTTTAGGCGAAGCTGTTGTTCCAGGAATGGCTCGTACCCCTCGATTTTGCTATTGGGTTTGGGATCAGGATTGGAAGGTCGGAACTTGGTCGTGGGGTGACCGTTGATGAATGGGAAGTGTCATCGATGAGAGACGTCGTCGCGACCACCTGTGCACGTGCACAGCGTGGATCTTGGTTGTCAGAATGATAAATTCACAGTCGACTCGAAGGATCACTCGGGTAGGGAAGGAAGTGGCTCGGGAATGAATGCGTGTACGTGAGAGCTATGGTATGACAGTTTTTTTTAAGTATTTAACTAAGTTTTAAATAAAAGAAGGAAGGTAACTCGGGAGAAGTTTGGAGAGTCTCGGGTACATGTTCGAGTAATACCAGGATTTCCTCGGGTAAGTGTTTTAATTCTCAAAGTTTAAGTTTAACAGGTTAAGTTAAATTTAATTATCGTTAAAACTATTTTAAGTAAAAATTGATTAATAAATGTTTGATAATTAAGTTGAGGAATTTATTTTAAGGATAATCCTTATTTGTTTTTAAACTTAATTAAGCAATGTAATTAAAGTTAATTAATCATTGTAATTAGTTAAAGTTAGTTAATTAAGTAGAATTAATCTATGTAATTAAAAGTTAATTAACTGGTTAAGATAAGAAAATTAGTAAGTATAACTAATTAATTATAAAGTAATTAAGGATTAATTAAGAATTTAATTAAGGATTAGTTGATTAATTAAGAATGGTTAAATAATTTAATAACAAATGGTTTGCAATTAACCAATGATAATTAGTTAAGTTGAATAATTAATTCATAGTAAAGTAATTAAGGAAGGATTACTCAGTGTAATTAAATAAAGGATCAATTTAAGTAAGTAATTAAAAGATAGTTAATCCTGAATGTGATTAATTAAAAAGGTAATTAACGAAAGTAATTAGAGGATCATTAATTAACTACTGAGAGTAATTAAGTGAATGGTTAAAGAATAATTAATTTATGTAATTAATTTAGGGCTAATTACTCAATGTAATTAGAGAATGATTAATCAAGAATGATTTATTGAGGAAAATAATTTAAGATGGTTAATTAATTGATTTATGATTAATTAATGTTAGGCAAGCAGGATTTAAGGTAATTTTAAGTAATTAAAGTTGGAAATTAAATTGAGATTTAAACATCTAATTTAGCTTGTTCATGGATGATTGAAGGGTATTTTAGATTTATATCTAATCTAATAACTTGTTATGTTGTGATATGCTATGATGGGTTGAACTATGATAGTGTAGGTTACCTATCTGGGTTGGATTGTTATGTGATATGATATCATGGATATGAATTGTTTGTTTTAAAACTTAACAATTGGATTAGAGATGACATTGGATTCGAAGAGACAGGAGTCGGGTATTAGTTAATACCCGAAACCACTTCGATTTGAAATCTTCTATAAATCTTTATAGATTGATATGTGAAATCAAATAGGCCGGTTTGGGATAATATGGACCATTTGAACTAAGTTGAATACTTAGATATTGTTTTGTGAAAATAAGTGTTGACTATATAAGTTGTTTACTTATAGAAAAGTACGAGTTGCCCGGGTTTTAATAAGTTCTATGGATTGAATTTCATGTTAGATGAGTTTACTCACGCTGGTTTCCAGCCTGACCCGGGTGTTACTTTGATGTAATGCTCGAGTCAGACCGAGTATTACAGATTTCCAGGTAAGGACGTTCTGGAGTTCAGGAGGCGAGCTGGATGGCAGGAACGTATGGAGTGTATTCCGCTGTGTATATGAGACTGTGTAGTCTGTATAGATTGTAGTCTGGAACAAGTTGTATAACTGTCCAGTCATTTGTAAATGTATAACTCTGATGTATAATGTATAAGTGTATTGATACAGTTCTTTTTGTAAAACTGTTGTTTATGTGATATTATATTTTGATCCGCTGCGAATGTGAGGTTTCTATGTTTTGTTCCTGTTTCTTCTTCTTCTTCTTCTGTTTCTTTCTTCTATCTCTTTCTTTTTCTTCTAACTATCTGGAAATTTCGGGTTCGAAATTTCCGGGTCGTTACACTTGGTATCAGAGCAAGGTTAAGCGAGAACCTTGGCTCTGGTGGGATTACTCATTAAAGAATAGGGTCAATAGTACCCTAGAATGAGTTGAGTGTATATATATATATATGAGAGCGTACTTGTTATTTTCATATATAAAGATTTCAAATGATTTTTATATAAGAATATATATAAAGCAATATTTCTTTTTAATAAATATTAAGGTAATTGGTTGTTAAAATAGTGGAATTAAATTAAGTGGTAATAGAAATACAACCAAATTGAAATTGAAATGAAGATAAGTTTGAAAAGGATCCAAACTGAATATAAAACCTTGAATTTGTAGAAGTGTTATCAAGAATAAAGATAATAATGAATTGGTTTCCAGATATGATAATCTTGGTTATTATCATAGATGGTCGATAATGAAATGTGGTAAATGATTAAGCAAAATGAAATGTTTAGAGAAGTAAACATTTAAGTGAGTATAACTTATAAATTGGAATTGAAGATAATTTGAAATTGTGAAATTTTAAATCTAAATACAGAAAACTTGAAATTTGTTTTGAATTAAAAACCAAAAGTGGTTTAAAATTTTAAGGTATAATATTAAGGATGATTTGAAATAACTCTTAGTGTTGAGTTTTAAATTGGATTGTGATATGAAAACCCAAAGTGATAAGTTTTTGAATTTAAGTGGGAAGAATATTAATCTGAAGTTTAAAATTTGAATGGGAATTCAAATTGTGTAAAGTTGACTGGATTAAGTAAATTTAATTTAACTTGGAGGGAGTTAAATAAGTTTGAATGAATAACTTGAATTGGAAATTTCAAGATGAAATTGGAATTTAACATGGGAAGTTAAATGATTAATTTAAATGGTAGTTATGAGTAATCTCAAAATGGGTTTGAGATCTAGAAATAAAAAAATGGATAATAAATTAGAATCTGAAGATTAAATTGTTTTTGAATTCTTATTTGAACTTTGTAATAAGTTAAGATAATTTTAAAGTGGAATTTTGAAATTTGATTCAAAAATTAAATGGTTTAAAAATTTAAGTTGTTAAACTAAAAATAAAGGTTGATTTGATTTGACTTAAGAGATTAAATCAACATTTAAAATATTTAACTCGAATTTATATAATTCGAGATGGTTTTAAGTTGAGATTTAAATAGAATTAGTTCAAATTGAATTTGATTTGAATTAATTAGAATTGTGATTAAAAATGGATAAGCATAAATTTCAATGGAAATTCTGAATTAAAATAATTTGAAATTATGATTAAAATTGAATATGTTTAAAAATCAAATGGAATTTGATTTGAATTTGGAAAGGAATTAAGGTTAATTCAACTTGAATTGGGATTTAATAAATTTCAATGGAAATTGAAGTATTGAGTCAATTTAAATGGAAGTAGAAATTTAAATTGAATTGACGAGGAATTGAATGGTTTGACTCTGGACTATTTTCAAAGTAATTTGTTTTAATATGAACCTATTTTTTTCAAACTATTTACTATACAATCTTTCTTCTTAAACCCCAAACTATCTATACTTATTTTACAATTATTTTAGAATTATTTAACTATTTTGAAACTGTCTTATAAACTAATTACTATTTTTCAGTTATTTATATCTAATCACTATTTTAAAAACTATTTTGCAATTAACTAACTATTTTATACTTACTTAACTATTTTACAAACCAATAACTATTTTTCAACTACTTATCTATTTTAAACTTTTTCAAACTATTTTTAAATTTAAATTGGTCAGAGTTCAAACTGTTTGTAATTGAAATAATAACTCAATTGGGAATAGAAGCAATTGAGAATAAGTGAATGGAATTAAAGGACATATGAATAGAAAAGAGAATTGATTTGGCTAATAACCAATAAAGATAAATACGTAGGATATACGTATATTATTCTATTCGCATAGTGATTTGATCCAGATTCGAACACAGAATTTCGAGATAGTATTATCGATCCGAGTTGGGATTTTTTTCGCTCGATTTTCGACGGCGAACCTGGATATGGATTTTTGATTGGTCCTGGATATTCTCTATCATAGTTGTGACTATGCAAGGAGAATGACGGTTTCTAATCAAGAAACCAGATCTGAGTCCGCACTAGGAAATCGGGTGGACGATACTAGTTCGGAAGTGAAATTGTGTGATCGATTGAGCGATCAGATTGATATTGTGTACGGATGATATGTGTACATCGTACGGATTTGAATGAAATTGATATTGAAGATTTGTGGATAAGAACTGTAAAATGGTTTTTGAAAAGAAATATGGTTAATAACTTTATAAAAGATTTATCAAATGTGAATATTTGATTTGGAATAAAATAAAGTTATATATCCTTGTTATATAAGGTAAATCTTCCCTTGTTGAATCTATTGCTAAAAGAAAAGAGTTTTGAAATATTTGAAGTATAAAAGAGGTTTTATACAAAGTTGAAATGATCCAAAAGATTTTAAAAGTTATATATATCTATATCTATATATATAAAGGATCTTATGAGAATGATTTTGGAAAAGGTTTTGGGAACCTATGAATTTGGGAAAGGCTTTTGATTTTTGGGAAAATCAATTTTGGATTTTAGAAAGCCTAGTTTGAGAATTATCGATTTTGTAAATCGATTTTGTGTAAAGGAGATTTTGATAAATCATAAAGGGTATGATTTGAAGATACTATAAGTATATAGTATAAAATGTTTTGAGTATAGCTCTGGGAAAAAGGCGCTTCCTTGAAATGAACTTCTCAGGAGTGCCACTGGGTGGTACTGCCTTGAACCCCAAGGGGGGATTCTAAAGTTGATCCTGTGAGGAGTCCGGACAAAACTAGTTCCTGAGGATTATTTGTGTAGCGAAAGTCGAGGGGCTGGTGCCACAGAGGCATTTGAGTTATGCTGTGACAACAATTTGACTCAATGTCACTGCGATCTACTGCAGACCATAGCGAAAGTCATGTGTGCCGCTGAGAGCCAACTGTCTACGTTTGATTTTATATCGATAGACTGTGACACTATGGTAACATAGCGAAAGTCGTTTGTGCCGCTGAGAGCCAACAGTCTGCGTTTGATTTTATATCGGTAGACTGCGACCTATGTGGGAGAAGTTTCATTTTGACAGCGAAATCGTGTGTGCCGCTGAGAGCCAACAGTTACATGGACTTTTGCTGCGATGGCAACGTAACCCTGGAATGTAACTGCGATCTGTTGTGGGTTCCATGCTGTCATCAGTTACATGGACTTTTGCTGCGATGGCAACGTAACCCGTGATGTAACTGTGACCATGGATGGGGGTGATGATTTCCAGAGCATTCTCACCAAAGATATTTCCTCTATTTTCAAATAAAGTATTTTCCAAATATTTTCACTGGGTGTTGAAAATGGGTCTGCTAAGTACTTATAGATTTTCAGTCTTACGCCTGATCAACGTATGACCGAATTTCTGTGAGAACGAGAATGGACTTGTTGAAACATCGAGTTATAAAAGTATTTTTATAAAAACTAATTTAGTAATATTATAAAGATTTATTTTTATGTGTTTTAAAAATATGTTCAAAAGAAAAATTTATCTGATAATAAGTAAATTCTGGCTTCGTTCCTTTTTGAGGACAAAAAGATTCTAAGGGGGGAGGAATGTGATAACCCGGGTTTTGGGATATTTGTAACTGATAAATTAACTAAATTTATTAATAGAAATACTGATTTATAAGTTAAATAAAATTTCTGGTAATGGAAATATATATATATGTATGAATAAGTATTGGGTTGATAATACTTATATATATATTAAAGATAATCTATGATTTGGAAATTTTGTATATAAGTTTAAATTACAAATTGGCATATGATTTTAATTCATTTAATAATAATAGTGATTTTAATCTCTTTTATAAATCATTTAAAATTGTTAAAATTATTATTTTCAAACCATATTAATAATGTATTATTTTCCATATAAATATAAAAAGGAATTAAAGTAAGAAAATGAAATTATCATTTTAAAATTGAATAAGTTGACTTTAATTTGGGTTTCAAAAAGTTTAATTTGATTGGGTTTTTATTTCTTTTTAAAATTATTTATACATATAAATACAAATTAGCTAATTCATTAGGCTTAATTATGTATTAATCTTTCATTAACATTTAAAATATATAACTAATTAAATCATGAGACAAGTGTTAACATATTAGATAATCAAATAACATGTGTTAAATTTTAAATCTCCTTATTAACAAGTGTTAAATGATTAAGTGAGAAGAAAGACAAGTGTCATTTTTTTTAAATCATAATCTAGCCTATATATCCATCTAATTCCTCTCTTCAATTCTTTTTCTATTCTTCAAATTCAAAAGCTAAGAAAGACTCAAATCCTATAACTCAAAAACAAATCTGTAATTTAATGTTCCTCAAACCAGAAATTAATCAAATTCAGTAACCTGTAAATCATTTTCGAAATATTTAAAAAAAACCAAAACCTGAAAAACTTCCTCAAGTTCAAATACAAACACTTTCATATTTCTCAAGCCTGTACAAAGCTTCTTCTTCAACTTGAGTTCAAACTAAAGCATGCAAACCTGAGATTTGATCAAGCAAGAAATCTTCAGCATTTCAGTGACTCAAAGTTTTTAGATCAAAGGAGAAATTCATGATAGCATTTTTCCAGCAACTCAAATTATAACAGCAAGCAATCTCCAGTTTTCAAAGTAAAAGAACAACTGAGTTTCCAGTTTTAAAATCAAGGAAACAGGCTTCTCTGTTCAAAACAGGTGAGTAAACAAATTTAGTTTAAAAAGCTTTAATCTATTTATATCCATGTCGCATGCAGAAATTTTATGTTTGATTAGGCAATAATGGTTAGCATGTGGAAATTTATGGTCTTATGAGTATATGTATGTTGTTATCTCTGTGTGCATGTCTGAAATTCATGGATTATGCTCTGTTTTTTTTTCTCTATTGGATGCAAACAACATTCAAAAATATAGTGTTTTGTCTCTGATCAATTTTAGGTCGAAATGTTTGAACAAAAGTTGTTTAAAACAATTAGATATAAATTTTAAAATAAATATAGTAAGAATTAAAGGCTGTATCAACCTAGGTGCTCATATAATCAGTAAAACTTGATTTGATTAAATTTTCAACGTGAATAATTTGCAAATTCGAGGTTATAATCTGGTTTATCTTTAAGAAATAGGATTTTTAAAACAAAAATTGTAATTTTTAGATTAGTATTTGAGGTGCAGTTCAAAGTTGAACTGAAAATGGGTTTTGAGCAATGTCAGATGGTCGGAGGACTTTTGATTGTCGGGAATTGGACTAGAGACGGAGGAAGGCCTGACGAGGTTGGGAAAAATGGTGATTTTGGTGATAGATCGTCGTGGCGTCGGATTTGGGGTGAACTAGGGTTTAAGGTCGTGAGTGGAAATCATGTCGCCGCGGAGTCTCTGACGAATCGAGTGGTATGGGATCAAGAGGGATGGCTACGTGGGAGGTTTGCGGTGATGTGGCCGGTGTTTTAGATGGTACGGTGGTCGGCGTCGTGGGTTCGATGGGTTTTTAGGCGAAGCTGTTGTTCCAGGAATGGCTCGTACCCCTCGATTTTGCTATTGGGTTTGGGATCAGGATTGGAAGGTCGGAACTTGGTCGTGGGGTGACCGTTGATGAATGGGAAGTGTCATCGATGAGAGACGTCGTCGCGACCACCTGTGCACGTGCACAGCGTGGATCTTGGTTGTCAGAATGATAAATTCACAGTCGACTCGAAGGATCACTCGGGTAGGGAAGGAAGTGGCTCGGGAATGAATGCGTGTACGTGAGAGCTATGGTATGACAGTTTTTTTTAAGTATTTAACTAAGTTTTAAATAAAAGAAGGAAGGTAACTCGGGAGAAGTTTGGAGAGTCTCGGGTACATGTTCGAGTAATACCAGGATTTCCTCGGGTAAGTGTTTTAATTCTCAAAGTTTAAGTTTAACAGGTTAAGTTAAATTTAATTATCGTTAAAACTATTTTAAGTAAAAATTGATTAATAAATGTTTGATAATTAAGTTGAGGAATTTATTTTAAGGATAATCCTTATTTGTTTTTAAACTTAATTAAGCAATGTAATTAAAGTTAATTAATCATTGTAATTAGTTAAAGTTAGTTAATTAAGTAGAATTAATCTATGTAATTAAAAGTTAATTAACTGGTTAAGATAAGAAAATTAGTAAGTATAACTAATTAATTATAAAGTAATTAAGGATTAATTAAGAATTTAATTAAGGATTAGTTGATTAATTAAGAATGGTTAAATAATTTAATAACAAATGGTTTGCAATTAACCAATGATAATTAGTTAAGTTGAATAATTAATTCATAGTAAAGTAATTAAGGAAGGATTACTCAGTGTAATTAAATAAAGGATCAATTTAAGTAAGTAATTAAAAGATAGTTAATCCTGAATGTGATTAATTAAAAAGGTAATTAACGAAAGTAATTAGAGGATCATTAATTAACTACTGAGAGTAATTAAGTGAATGGTTAAAGAATAATTAATTTATGTAATTAATTTAGGGCTAATTACTCAATGTAATTAGAGAATGATTAATCAAGAATGATTTATTGAGGAAAATAATTTAAGATGGTTAATTAATTGATTTATGATTAATTAATGTTAGGCAAGCAGGATTTAAGGTAATTTTAAGTAATTAAAGTTGGAAATTAAATTGAGATTTAAACATCTAATTTAGCTTGTTCATGGATGATTGAAGGGTATTTTAGATTTATATCTAATCTAATAACTTGTTATGTTGTGATATGCTATGATGGGTTGAACTATGATAGTGTAGGTTACCTATCTGGGTTGGATTGTTATGTGATATGATATCATGGATATGAATTGTTTGTTTTAAAACTTAACAATTGGATTAGAGATGACATTGGATTCGAAGAGACAGGAGTCGGGTATTAGTTAATACCCGAAACCACTTCGATTTGAAATCTTCTATAAATCTTTATAGATTGATATGTGAAATCAAATAGGCCGGTTTGGGATAATATGGACCATTTGAACTAAGTTGAATACTTAGATATTGTTTTGTGAAAATAAGTGTTGACTATATAAGTTGTTTACTTATAGAAAAGTACGAGTTGCCCGGGTTTTAATAAGTTCTATGGATTGAATTTCATGTTAGATGAGTTTACTCACGCTGGTTTCCAGCCTGACCCGGGTGTTACTTTGATGTAATGCTCGGGTCAGACCGAGTATTACAGATTTCCAGGTAAGGACGTTCTAGAGTTCAGGAGGCGAGCTGGATGGCAGGAACGTATGGAGTGTATTCCGCTGTGTATATGAGACTGTGTAGTCTGTATAGATTGTAGTCTGGAACAAGTTGTATAACTGTCCAGTCATTTGTAAATGTATAACTCTGATGTATAATGTATAAGTGTATTGATACAGTTCTTTTTGTAAAACTGTTGTTTATGTGATATTATATTTTGATCCGCTGCGAATGTGAGGTTTCTATGTTTTGTTCCTGTTTCTTCTTCTTCTTCTGTTTCTTTCTTCTATCTCTTTCTTTTTCTTCTAACTATCTGGAAATTTCGGGTTCGAAATTTCCGGGTCGTTACAGGAAAACCAATCCATCTCAACAGAATCGAAAGGTTGATAAGGGAAGAAGCTAACCCTCTTGACTAAGTCGAAAGGATAATCTGAACAACTTTTTACTACAGCAATCTACTCGAAAGGAAATTCAAGAAGGATATACCCATTCCACTCCTTTCCATTTACCTAAGCAATAAACCTTATTCCTTAGTTCAACCTTGGGGTGTTGACAAGATTTCTTGTTAATAAAATATACATATAAAATGTGTATAAAAATCATATAAAAATTAGATTCAAATTTTTTCATAAAATCGAAGTAAAAAGATAATAGAAGATTATATCGAAATTTGAAAGAAAATGGACAGAAAAATGAATTAAAAATGAGCAAGGAATCAAAGAAAGGAAAATATGAAAAAAAATAGTGTGCAGGAATTAACTTGAGTCTTCAGACCCCTGTTTCGGCCACCACCGGTCGATCATCATTGGAAGTCACAGGTCGATCAATGGCTAATTGTTGGGACTAATAAACCTAGACCTAACATAGCTTGATTTTATGGAATATTTCGATGTATATATAGTAATATATGTATATATGCATATGGATAGTTGGCTGCTAGTGTTAGTGATTGTTTGACTGTTGATTTTTGTGACTTCTATGCATTATCATGGTAACACAATCGCTCGGTTATCCAAGAATTTTTTAAGGTACGCGTTGTAGTACGAAAGTAGGTCTATAACCCATAAATGGAATTGCGTCCATTCAGTGACTCAACCATACATTAGTGCAACATGGTAGGATTGACCTTGTATGTGGATTAGACTACATCATTGACAATTGTAACTATATTAGACTAAGACCTTGTTTCACGAATAGTCATATTTAATGTATAGTTTGATTAACTTGTTGGTTGCAGGTAAAACATCGCTAAAGTATGGTGTTTACCACAGTCATCTTAGTATTATTAGGAAATGATTAGAGTACATGGTAAAGTATATGTACATCACTCACCAGAATATAATCCGACCCTTTCCATATTTTCCCTTTTTGTTTCATCGCTAGGTTGATGGATTTGTTATGCTATATATCTAGTAACATTTGCCAGATGACCATGGCATTACTAATGTATAAAATTTTGTACATAAATAATCTTCTGACATTGATACTGATTTGTACATATGTGTATTTGGATTGGTTTGATTTCGAGTTGTATATGACCTATGTTTACACTTTGAATATTTGTTTCAAATAAGGTGATATTTGATTATGTTATAGGTTGTTAGTAGTAGATAAATTATTTGAAAAATCTAGGAAATAAGTACCACCAAAAATATCAAGCGAATCTGAGTTAGAGTCGTATGCTCTAGTAGCTGCTTTATCATATGCCCTAAGAATCCATGCACTCCTCTTCACCGATCCAAACAAACTAGAGCATGCGCCAGAATCCTAATTTACCAAAATGTCTTGCCTAAAAGTCTTAAATTCTAATTCATCACAATGAACATTGAACCCAAGAACAGCTTCAACTCGAACATCCCTTGTGACATGATCCGCTCCATTCCCAAACAAACCCTGATCCAAAACATGATCCACTCTCTGATCCAAAACACAATCTAAATTCTGACCGTAAGATTCGCACCCTTTTCTAAAACACGATCCCCGCACATCGTTCCAAAACATAATTTACATGCTATTCTGAATTAACACCCTGATCCTTTGCATGTCTTGACTCCAAATTTGACGTTTTATTTTTGTCCAGTTTGAAAATTCTAGACTCTCTTATGCATATCTTAAAACATGTATATGTGCATGGCATGATGCACGCTTTTCTTCCAAAATATTTACTGGAAAACTCTGACCACCATGCCAATCTACTTCCAACTATATAATAAGAGGATTCGTGATTTCGAGATACTGAAATAGTCAAGTGCAGAAGCATTCAACGATCCGCGTGATATACAAAAGTATCATGATCTCAACCGCCTATTACATCAGGGCTCATCTCAGCCACTCCTTTTGTTTTTGTTTTTGTTTATGTGAATATGGGCCAGACTGTAAAAGCCCATCAATATGTATATAAATTGAAACTGCTGTATCATTCCAGTTTTATCTTGTGTAATAAAGCACTTCATATTTTGATTCCAATCTCTGTTCAAATATTGTTTAACAAATCCAACATGGTATCAGAGCTCACAAAGGCTTAATAGCCATTCGATCAGTTGATCTAAATCCATCAGAAACGGTATCATCATTTGGAGAATTAATCTTCATCAGAAACTAGTTCATCATCTGAAGATTTTTGAATCTAGTGTCGTGCCAAACATAAGTGGCTGCATCAAGATTCATCAACACACTCTCACAAGAAAATCAGTCAGAAAACCCAGAAAACAAAAAAAATCAAGAAATCAAGAATCATCCCAAAACAAAGAAAGTGCCATCCTGTACAACATATCAGATCTAAGGAGATCATCATCTCTGTTATACGGTTGCATCAAACTCACTGTGAGAAGTTCTTGACTTACCTTTCTTTTTGTTTTCTCGATTGAATCAAACCTTTTTCTTGCTGCTCTGCATTTTCTCTTTTCTGTATTTGGATCTTGCTTTAATATCATCATGGGTGATGAATCAAACAATCAGCCCAGCATGGCTAGCTCTGCCAATGAAAGCAACAGTAATCAGCAAAGTGTTGCCGCAGAAAAGTTGATTAAAACAGTAATCAGCCCATAAAGTAATCTT
Source organism: Allium fistulosum (assembly GCA_030737815.1). Taxonomy (NCBI): domain Eukaryota; kingdom Viridiplantae; phylum Streptophyta; class Magnoliopsida; order Asparagales; family Amaryllidaceae; genus Allium; species Allium fistulosum. The sequence goes on along the minus strand of CM060904.1, from coordinate 166,654,486 downwards.
GTCACAGTCCAATTGAATGAAGATAACTTTCTTCTCTGGAGACTGCAGATTGAGACTGCAGTTCAAGGATATGGACTTGAAGACCATATTCTTGGAACCATCCTCATTCCTCCCAAAAATATAACTAATCAAGAAAAAAAGTCATCAGTAATGAAGATTATGTTAAGTATCATAGACAAGATAGACTAATTTGTTCCTGGCTTCTATCTTCAATAAGCACAAATTTACTATCACATGTTATTGGGTGCAAAACTGCAAATGATATATGGACAACTATTGAAAAAGTATTCAATACACAATCAGCTGCCAAGGTGATGTATTATAAAAGGCAACTACATAGTATAAAGAAAGACAACAGCACAATGAGAGAATACATCTTCAAAATCAAAGGAATATGTGACTCACTGGAGGCAGCCAACCACAAAGTATCAGATTCAGAACACATTCTGACCATCCTCAATGGATTAAGCGAGGAGTATGAATCAATTATTGCTGTCATAGCCTCACAAAAAGATTTACCATCACTTGATGATGTCTACTCCATACTACTTTCTCACGAGGCAAGAATTGACAATTAAAGGACACAAGAATCTGAACTTACAGTTAACTACTCAGCTACTTCAAGAAACAAAACTCAAAGCAGCAGCAAAACAGATCAAAACATACAAAAAGGAGGAACATAGAGAGGAAGATTCTCAAACAGATCAAGAGGAAGGGGCAGATATAACAACAACAGCAGACCAAAATGTCAGATTTGTGAAAAGATTGGACACACTGCTATAAAATGCTATTTGAGGTACTCTAATCAGAATAACAATCAAAAAGGTGGAAACTATAGTGCCAACATAGCTCAAGCAAGTTCCAATAGTCAATCTGATAAAAGAGAGCATAACTCTAATGAAAACAATCAATCAAATGATGACTGCTGGTATCCAGATTCAGGGGCTACCAACCATATAACCAATAATCTTGAAAATCTAAATCTTGGCAATAGAGAGTACAAAGGTAAAAAATCCATTTGTATGGGTAACGGTAAGTGCATCAATATCTCACATATAGGAAATGCTGTCATTAAAGGAAAGAAACAACTATTACTACATAATCTACTAAGAGTTCCAAAAATCAAAAAAAATCTCATGAGTGTGTCTCAATTTGCTAGTGATAACAATGTTTACTTTGAATTCTTTCCTAAGCATTGTGTTGTTAGAGATATACTAACTAGAGATATTTTGTTGCAGGGTGATGCTGAAGGAGGATTATACAGATTTAAATCTGTGAACTATGCTTATCACAGTGATGATAAAAATTGTTGTAATCATTGTGAAATAGAAAACAATGACAATACTTTTGATTTGTGGCATTATAGACTTGGGCATCCTAATGCTAAAATAGTTAAACAGATTCTCAATGAAAATAATATATTCTGTAATAGTATATCTGTTCCCTATATATGCACTCACTGCCAAATGGGAAAAAGTCACAAACTACCATTTGGTAATTCCACAACTGAATATACTAAACCATTTGAACTCATTGCTACTGACCTCTAGGGACCTGCCCCAATATATTCAGACTATGGATATAAATATTATATATCTTTTGTAGATGCTCACACAAGACACACTTGGATATACTTTCTGAAAAATAAGTCAGACACACATGATGTTTTAATAAAATTTATTACAATGATTGAGAAACAGTTTAATTCTCATGTCAAAACCATTCAATCAGATGGTGGAACTGAATACAAGCCTCTTAAGGAGTACTTTAGAGTAAAAGGTATAGTTCACCGATTTACTTGTCCTTATACATCAGAACAAAATGGCTTAGCAGAAAGGAAACATAGACATGTGGTTGAAACAGGACTCAGCCTACTGAGTCATGCAAATCTACCACTAAAGTTTTGGCCAGAGGCTTTTAGTACTGCCGTCTATCTTATTAATAGATTACCAACCAAAACTTTAGATGGTATAACTCCCATTGAAAAGTTACAAGGGGTAAAGCCAAACTATCATAGCTTAAAATTTTTTGGGTGTCTGTGTTTTCCATGTTTAAGACCTTATAACAGTAATAAGTTAAATTTCAGGTCAAAACAATGCACATTTCTAGGTTACACCTCTAATCAAAAAGGGTACAAGTGTCTTGATGATAGTGGAAAAATATTTATTAGCAGACATGTTGCATTTAATGAAAAAGTTTTTCCCTTCAAAAATGCTGAAGTAAAAACAACAGCAAAGGTATATAACCCAAGCATATCTATACCTGAGTTACCAATAATATCTGAAGACAGGAGCACAGCAGAAATAAGGAGGACTACTGATGATCATCAACCACACTCATCTAAATCTACTCAACACAATACAGAGTGTGATGATGATCACAGTCATGCCATCTACTCACCTACACATTCAACAGATGAAGAAGATCAACATTCAGAAAGTAATACTAATCAAAACAGAAGATCTGAATTACCTCAAGTCGAAGCTCCTGTCAGACCAAGCCATCAAATGATCACCAGAGCCAAAAGTGGGATCTTTAAACCCAAGGCATACATGATCAACACAAACTCCAGTGAACCATTCACTTTTGATCAGGCTGCAAAAAACAAAAACCGGAAAGAAGCAATGGATGAAGAGTACAATGCTCTTATAAAAAACAAAACCTGGAATCTTGTATATCCACCTGCACACAAAAATATTGTAGGCTGCAGATGGACATACAAGATAAAAAGGAATCCTGATGGATCCATCAATAAATACAAAGCTAGACTTGTAGCCAAGGGATATACCCAACAGTATGGGTTTGACTTCACAGAGACATTCAGTCCAGTAGTCAAACCCACCACAATAAGGCTCATCATCTCAATTGCCTTACATAAAGGATGGACTATAAGGCAATTGGATGTTAATAATGCCTTCTTAAATGGCCAATTAGAAGAGGAAATCTACATGAAACAACCACCAGGATATGAACAAGACTTAAGTCTTGTATGCAAATTAAACAAGGCCATATATAGGCTAAAACAAGCCCCGAGGGTTTGGTTTGACAGACTGAAATCAACTCTAATATCAATAGGATATCAATCTATCAAATCAGACACCTCATTATTTATCAAAAGTAATTCATCCTCAATTATCTACATACTAATCTATGTCGATGACTTAATTGTTACAGGTAATGATCAGGATGAGATCAACAAGGTTATATGTTATCTGAACAAAGAATTCTCAATTAAAGATTTGGGGTATCTCAATTATTTTCTGGGAATCGAAGTACACAAAATATCAAATTCGGAGATCATCTTAAGTCAGAAAAAATACATATCAGAGTTGCTAGCAAGAACAAAAATGGAAGACGCAAAACCCATGACTACTCCCATGATCAGCCACCAAAATCTTTCAAAGAACAAGGGAGAAGTCATAGATAACATTAAATAATATAGAAGTGCTATAGGGGCATTACAATATGTCACTATAACACGACCTGATATTGCTTTCAGTATTAACAAACTTTCTCAATTCATGCAGAATCCATTGGATGAGCACTGGAAGGCAGTAAAAAGGGTCCTAAGATATCTAAAGGGAACAATCAATCATGGTCTGACATTTAAAGCAAGAAAAAATCTCAACATAACAGGCTATGCTGACTCAGATTGGGGAACTGATCCTGATGATAGAAAATCAGTTACAGGATACTGCATATTTGTTGGAGATAATCTAATATCATGGAGTTCTAAAAAGCAATCAACCATTTCTAGATCCAGCACCGAGGCCGAATATAGAAGCATAGCAAGTGCAACAGCAGAAGTAATGTGGCTACAGGCAATTATTAAAGAACTAAGACTCAATACAAACACCAAAGCAACTCTATGGTGTGATAACCAGAGCGCAGTTTATATGACTGCAAATCCTATAATGCACTCAAGGACTAAGCATATTGAAATAGACTTACATTTCGTCAGAGATCAAGTACTCAAAGGCAACATACAAGTAAATCACTTACCAGCCACTTACTAAAGGGCAGATACACTAACGAAGTCACTCTCAAAAAGAAATTTTTTACAATTCAGAAGCGACCTCAAAGTTACAGAAATCCAATCCTCGGTCAAACAAATCCAATCAGAGTCAACAAATGCTGAATCTCCTTTTAGTCGAAGCAAGACGAACCAAATTTCTAAGCCGCAACTCAGATCTACTCAACTCAGAACTTCAAATGAAGACTGAGAAAGGAAAGCTCAAAAATTTCGCATAGAGCAGCTCACCAATCTCCTATAGGAGCTCATATCAACAAAATCCATCTCTGATTTCCTCTCCAAATTACAAATCGTTTACTCAAACCCTAACCCTAAGAGAGCTAGGGTTCGAAGGGGGGAATAAGAGGATTCGTGATTACGAGATACTGAAATAGTCAAGTGCAGAAGCATTCAACGATCCGCGTGATATACAAAAGTATCATGATCTCAACCGCCTATTACATCAGGGCTCATCTTAGCCACTTCTTTTGTTTTTGTTTTTGTTTATGTGAATATGGGCCAGACTGTAAAAGCCCATCAATATGTATATAAATTGAAACTGCTGTATCATTCCAGTTTTATCTTGTGTAATAAAGCACTTCATATTTTGATTCCAATCTCTGTTCAAATATTGTTTAACAAATCCAACATATATACACAACAAAGCCTCATCTAAATTGTGACTTAATTATCCTAATGCAATATCAGTATTTTGAGCCCCTCTGCTCTCTAATGCAACTTCATCTTTCTTAACTACTTTAGCATCCATTTCTGAGCAGTACTCTATATGGGCAATTCCCAAAACTTCTCTTGAATCAATAAGTACATCATCATCAAGCCTCTCTACATCAGTGTTAGGAGTAATTAAAGCACGTTCCTCATATTGTAGCATCCCCTGACAACATCACAAAATTTTATTTCACCCAAGGTTGGAAGTTTATCACAGACACCTGCTATACCCGAACTCATTAGTTCCTTCTGCCTCCTTCCCTGAATATGAATATTTTCCAACACAATAGAAGCCACTAATTCATTTGCAACCTTCTCATGATCAACACTACCTCTAAACATTATATCTTCTTTCTGTACCATATTCCTCACCCCCCATATCTGTTCCATTAAAATCATTATGATCATTTGGATCAGTTTCATATTCTTTCGAATCCAAAACATCAAATTTGTTATACATAGCAATATCAAAAAATATTCTTTTATGCATTTATATAAGTTTCTAATAACATGGATATAGCCATGCATCTCATTTCCATTTTCAATCCTAACAGAAGACACAACAACATTAATAAGAGCAATGTTAGACTCATAACCATCACTATATGGTCTAGTAGCATTACATCTAGATTTAAGCTATCAGAAAAGCTATTATCTGACCGAATAGATAATGTCGAATCGTAGCTAATATCATCTATATATCTTTTTGTTGACTAATAAAAAAACCTCTTTAGTAAGCTTTTTCACAACATTATCAAGATTTTTACTCCTATGAGATTTTCTTTTTACCTTAAAAAATTTTGCTAAGTCCGACTCAAGTATATCATAGTTTATTTAATTGAAATTCGATAATATTTTATTGAATAAGTACGGTCCGCCTCCTTATTTTTGAAGATCCTCCAAGAAAGTTTTTTCTTTTTCAGTTTTAGGTATTCTTAAAACAATAGCGATGCTCCATCTTATTCTGTAATTTCGACAATGGAGGATTTGTAGAAATTGATCTTTTTGATGAACACAACATTTGTTTATAGATGAATATCCACATCTAAAGCAATAAATCAGATCTCCACATTCTATTGTTTACTTCGTTCGACCTCTAGGGGTTGGTCTTTTTACATGACATTTTAGATCACCAAGCCTTATGATTGTTACCACCACATCTTAAGCATAAAGAACATTTTATTTTTCCTATAATCCATGGCCTCAAACATATTGGACGTGATTGAAATTGAGGAACTAAATGCGATTCTATAACCACTTCTATATAGGAAGGTGGAAAATGATGTTGGCTCAATAATGAGAAGAAGATAGGAAGATATATCTTAAGGAAGAAGGCAAATTTGTGTAAAAGGAAGAAAATTCTGTCACTGGGTCTTTCTTGATATATATATATATATATATATATATATATATATTGATTCTAAGGGCATAATAATGTGTGCTAGGGGCACCATGATTTTTTACACTGCGGTCGGTGGACAGCAGTTGATAGCAGTGCCCTTAGCATGTAGTGTAGTGCCCTTACTCTTACCACCACACACACACACACACTATATTATATATATATATATGGCAAGGATTTGCTACAGGTTAATTTGGCTACACCTCTAATCCACTTGATTTCCACCACACATTTTGAATTAAATAATAGTACATTCTCTTCCTTCCGGCTAACTATATTATTTAATTCGAAATGTAAGGTGGAAACTAAGGAGGATTTGAGGTATAGCCGATCATTGCATACACACACACTATGTCTGTGTGTGTGCATCTTCTCACAGCCAATCTGCGATATACGCACACACAAGTACATATATATGTATACATATATATATTGATTGAAATAAATAAATATATGAATTAAATAATTTTAAAAAATTAAAAATTAAATTTTTTGTTAGCGGACCAAATAAGCATGAAGAAGATAGATGAAGATAATACATATGTGTACCTTTTAATCTTGTCGGTTGCTGACATCTTGCTTGTTAGCAATCTCCTTCTTTAAATCTAAATTCCTTGTCATATTGAATAGAGGTTGCAAATCTATCTTTTAGGTTTCACTATTTTTTCATCCTCTTGACACTAATGAAGGTTAAGCTTTCTATTTATTATTGTATATAGAGAAGAGAGGAAGATGGGCTATAAATAGCCAACGACATATCAAAAATTTCTAGAACTTTAAACCTTCTATAAAAAAAACCTTAGCCCGCTCTCTTGCCCTTACATGGTCGACCCCCTTTTATGGGGATAATGGTCTCTGAGACTAATTAATTTAATTAAGTTTACTGTTTATTTAAATCATTAAGCCAAATTTTAATTACATCAACATATAACAATTATACATAGTTTTAATTAATTTTTAGGCTTCAAATAATTAATTAAAATGCAATAAAAATTCAATAAACCATTTGTATCAATTTTGTTTTTAATTATCTAACATTTATAAATTAATTTAAAATTGGTCGATCTCATAAATTAGCAAACAAAATAATTATGTTGATTCCACGGTGTGAACTCCATCCTTAGTTAATATTTAATCAATTTAAATCATAAAGCCTATATATGGAATTTGCTAAAGTACATTATCAGGCACAAGTTCGCTCGTATGTTGATCATTAAGGCAAAATCCAATTTCTAATTTATATTGAGCCATACCTTAAAATGACATTTTGTACACCAATAATATTCAATATTGCATAGACAACTTAAGTCCTTGGTAGAATCTGATAACATTTATCGATTAACCGATTTATTATGGCCAGAGATTTTTACTTTAAGTCGACTGCTAATTACGGTGATACCAACCTTCTACAACAAAGGAGAAGAATCCTTTGTTGGGTAGTGTTTCACTTTAAGTAGTCCAACCTATACTCGACTATGATCGTAACATGATCGTATGTCATGTGATTAATCACAATCAAAGTATTGTCTAGTTACTTAAGATCTAAAGTACACTCAACTCTGAAGATTAGTTCACATCTTTACTTGAAACCTTCTATTTTGGCTTAGTTGTTATAACTAATAGAAGACTCTCGTTGAGTTGTTCCGTGATTGTTCCAAACAACCACAAGTATGTAACCACTTGGTACCCTCAACGGTCGTTAGTAATTCACCGTCCATCGTACAGAGAGCATTACACACATTAGTGTCCGCAAACATATTGATATCCTTTCTTGATACATCTTGACTAGAAATATTTAAGGAGTAAGTATTTAAATGTAGATTCAATACTCATGGTTATGAACATTTTTGCAACTGTAATCAATAAATTACTTCTCCTAAGAAATACACACACACACACACATATATATATAATATGTGTATAAAACATTACTTATATCTAATATAACAGTATAGTAGTTTAAAATACTTTGTAAAGCAACAAAATTCATTAAAAATTTGGTCCAGCGGGATGAAGTAAATTTCTCTCATCTGTAAATTTCCACATTATAGACAACATGAAACAATGATTATAAATAAACTTTACTATCATTGATGCTTGATCAACAACACAAGAGACTCACTCAAGTTTTCCAAGGTCACTAGATATCATATTTAAACAACGACTACACAGGAGGACCATGAAATGGTCGAAAATTTTGCCTTAATTAATTTCCTGAAAGCTACATAGTTTGTCACATTGTCAGTTATGACTTGCATTATATTTTCAGCTCTTGCTATTAGAATAACTTCTTCGAATAGGCCAGAAAGCATTACAATGGTTTTAGAAGTGGTAGATGCATCGATAAATTTTAAAAATAGTGTACCTAAATAATAATAGACAAATAAAAAGATTCAAAAATAGTGGTTTTAGAGGTTCGAACTTGAGCGAACGTCTTGGTTCAGGGATAGAGCGGTAGTGTTTGACTTATGTGTTGGTTGCGATGGTTGATACAGACTCACGAGCTATCCTACACATCATGACCTCGATCACAAACACCTTAGCTTAGTATTGCATGAGGCAAATGACCATCTTGTGAGGCGTTCAAAGATCTGTACCGATCCTTGGTCAGAGATCAGTATCGATCCATTTCTTTTGCTAGACCTTTGGCTTTGAATTTGGTGCTCAAAGGTTGGAGGGGGTACAGACCTTTATTTGGATGTTCTTGGCTACTTTTAACTTTCTTTCCTCGGTTTTGGTTGGAATCTGAATTTGAAAGTTGTCTGCAAGGATTCTTGCTGAGTGATTTCTCAGTTCGACCGACCTGATGCGCCTAAAAATGGCCTTTTTACAAGTTTGGATAACATTTACCCCTTAAAGTATATCTGTTATCCCGCCTTTTGGCAAGGCCATGACACCAAAATGTTGACTGGAAAACTAAAGACCGTTCGTCATTAAAGTTCGTTATACACTGTTTTACTATGGATATCAATGAATTTTGTCCGAGTCCGGATCGAGCCAAAATTGATAAGACATAAAAAGCTAAGCCATGAGAGTCAACGTTTCAAATCTCAAGTCAATCCGAGTTCGTTTGTTCAAGTTATGATCAACGCAAGATAGAAGAATCTATGTTCGAATCCATCAGTGTAGCCATCATTCGAATCCATCATCCCTGCCTTACTTCGAATCCATCGATATCGTCTTCTTCGTATCCATTGGCAGGGTTCATGTTCGAATCCATCCAAGACATCGCTAGTTCGAATCCATCAAGCTACCCCTGTACGAAACCATGGCATTCGAATCGATCGAAAGGTAAATAGCCTCGCCTCCATCAGGTTCGTATCCATCAAACTGAAGGTCCTTCGAATCCATTCAGACGGCTAAGCTTCGTATCCACCATCCAAGGCAGCATGTTCGACTCGATGGAAGTTTCCCCTGGTTACTTCGAATCCACGGAGCTGCAGATACTTCGAATCCACACTGCTTGAAGCAACTTCGAATCGATCGACTCTACACCTAGATCGATTCGAACAGACCTTCGTTCATTCGATTCGGAGAGGGATGTCTTCGAATCCACTACCACGAATCCACCCAGTCAAAGCGGCGAAGAACATGGAGTCGACCCAGTCAATCCGGAGTGAGAAGCGGATCGATGCGAAGCATGCGCACCACGCCGTAGTCTTCGCGTAAAGGAGGATCGATTCGAACGAATCGATTCGAACGTATCGACTCGAACGACTCCAGGAAACGAAAAACACCTACTTGAATCGATCATAACTCAAGTTCTACAAGTCCAAATGCTATGAAATTTTCACAGAAGCTTGAGCACATGTTGAAGAACGTTCACTCCAAATTTCAGCTCAATTGGATGATTTCTTGATCGATTCGAATCAAGGGTCGAATCGATCCCAAAGTGGGTCCGGATCTCCAGATTTCGGCCATGTGGGCCCCCTGACGTACCAGAACTGGTCTCCCCTCATTTTAGGCGAAATATCAGCCTCATACACCTATAAATAGAGCCCCTAGTCATTCAGAAAAGGGGTCGGAGAATTCTAAGTACCGAAGAGCGCCCAGATTCTGCTAGATTTACTCCAGAACACCACCGCTACCTTAGATTGAGACTTAGAGTTTAATTTCAGTTGTACTACATTAGAAGAGATTGTAATCATCGAGTGAATATCAATAAAATCATCAACTTCAGAGTGGACGTAGGCAAGATCGCCGAACCACTATAAATCTCGTGTTTCTGTTCATTATTTCCGAATTGTGATACTCTGTCTGCTTAGACTTGAGATTTGGTTGTGAATATTGTTGATTTATATTCGTATACTGGTGCTTTCATAACATTCGGGGTTTGTGACCAATTTTGGCGCAAACACTTTGGTGCTTTCACTGAGAACTGAACTCAGGAGTTCTATCATTTGAAAGTGGAATCAGAAGGCTAAGAGATTTAAGATCTGAAGAATCATGACGAGACAAACTAGTAAAAGGCAGAGACCAGAGCGAAGTCAGCACGAAGGGAGTCAAGAGGCTTCCTCAGGAGCAAACCAAGCATCGATCTTCATCACCAGGGATGAGATGGAGACAATGATGAAGAGACAGGAAGAAATGATCCAGAATTTGCTTCAACAGATCGGACAACTTGGAGCACAAAATCAAGGAGCAACCAGAATCCAGAACGGAGCAGGACCATCTGGCGCAGCGCCGGAGCTGGGGGGCATACACTTAGGACATGTTGATCCGAACCTGGGAAGAGAGACAAGGACATCCGAGCAACCTGGCGGCAATAGAGGGATCAACGCTCAGCCAGGGGGGCAGACACCCGAGAGCTCACACAGACTCGGGGGGCAGATCGAAGGTAGTGAACAAGGACTACAGCTTGGAGATAATGATAGATTGGCAGAGATGGTCAGACGAGCCATGAGAGGCGGATTAGTAAACAAAGATCTTGAAGACGTGAACAAGAGTCCCTTTTCTCCTGCGATTAGGTTGGCTAGGAACCCACCAGAATTCAAGCTGCCAACAGTAGAAATGTATGATGGGAGGACAGACCCTACGGTCCATCTAACAAGGTATATAAGGCACATGGAAGTGCTGGGGGCATCACAGGAAGTCATGGCCCGATGCTTCCCATTATATTTGACAGACATAGCAGCTTTATGGTTCAGACAGCTAGAGAGCGGCTCCATTGGGACATGGACCGATTTGATTGAGAAATTTATGAGGCAATTCAGGGTTCACATTTCAAGACCCAAGAATGTGATGAGTTTGGCAACGCTAAAACAGAAAGCTGGAGAGTCTTTGAGGAATTTCCTGACGCGATTCAATGCGGCAGCAGCATCGGTGTATCGGCCAGATCCATCCATGGTTATGATGGCAGCTGTGTCCGGAATAGCTGACGGCACAGAGTTCAAAAATTCATTAACTAAGGATCCGCCTATGGATCTAGGGGAATTCTATCACGAGGCAGAAAAGTTTTTGCGATTGGAAGACGCTAATGCTGAAAGAGAAGAAGGAGAGGGAATAGAAGTTTATGCACTTAAAGACAAAAAGCCTCTCGAAAATGATTCAGATAAGGATAAAGGAAAACGAAAGGCTGAGGACAATGGTGACAGGTCAAAGCGACTGCGGAGAGAGCCATGATTCACCACTTATTCAGAGCTGAATGAGAGTTTGGATCGAATCTACCAAGATACTCGAGAGCAAGTTCCCTACCGTAGGCCAATACGAAGGGATCCCACTGTTGACGAGAGGAAATCAGACAGATACTGCTTATTCCACGAACTGAATGGTCATAACACTAACGACTGTAGACATCTGAAGGATGAGGTGGAAGGGCACATCAGGAACGGTATGCTACTTCAGTATGTGAGAAGGCGAGCTCCAGCAGTGGAGCCAGAGCGACCACCATCTACATCAGCTAGGGGTGCCCCCGAGCCGGGACACCGTATGATTATCAATTAATTTAAATAACGATGAACAAGTCGTAAACCTCTCACCAACCCGGGTAAGTCATTTACACATGTGCAAGATCACGAGCGGTCCATAGGCATGCTCTGAATTCTGGTCGATGCACTTGATCAACGTTATCGATAGGAATTTCCTAAACGCTTTGATGAGACAGTCAGACACAATATATTGACTTGTAAAAATGTAAATTTTTCTAAAAAGATTATTACATAAAGATAAATGTAATTTTGAAAGTTTTAGCTTTTCGGGAAAGAAGATTATTTAAAAGAAATTCTTTCTTTTCGATACTCTTATTCTTGTGATTCCCAAGGGAACCAAGACTTTATCTTTTGTACTAATGCTAATCGTATAGGTTTGGATGCCGTTCTCTTGCAAAAGAGAACGTGCTATCACTTGTGCTTCTAAATCTTTAAAGTCGATCGAGACTAGGTATGCCACTCATGATCTAGTGCTCGCGGCTATTGTTTTCGCTTTTAGAGTTTGGCATCACATTTTTGGGGGAGAAATTTGTTCTCCACCTCGATCATAAATCTTTGGAATATTTATTTTCTCATAAGGAAATTCATGTTGACTCGAGTTCTTGGCATCTTATGATCTTGATATTCTTTTTATTCCCAGAAGGGAAATCGTGTTGCCAATGCGCTTAGTCGTAAGCAACAAGTGGTTGATTCTTTGATGATGTCTGAATGGAATTATCTTTTTATCAAGTTCATCGGACGTTTTGATATACTTCGTTTTATTGAGCTTTATCTCATTTCTTTTATGGACTCGCGTCCGATGTTCTTTTATGGTATTCGGTTCATTGGACGTACCGTTTTTGTACTACGTCGGTGTTCCGAATTATTTGAGTTTCCGTTCATTGGACGTACCGTTATTGTACTACGTCGATGTTCGGAGTTATTCGTGTTTCCAGTTTTTCAGGCGTATTGTTATTGTACTACGTCGATGTTCAGAGTTATTCGTGTTTCCAGTTTCTCGGGCGTATTGTTATTGTACTACGCCGTTGCCCCGGCTAAATTTTCTGTTATTCATGACGTTTTCCACGTCTTTCAACTACGGAAATGCCTTTGGGATTTCGATTTTTATTCTTGAGCCCGGTGTTATTGTGGAAATTGAAGTTTTGCCTATTTGACTTTTGAGCAACATTGTATTCGCATCATTTCTTCGGGGGTTGAGTGCCTTCGAAATAAAGATGTTCTTTTTATGAAAGTCCGATGGTTCTCAAATCCTAAGGATTTCTCTTGGGAATCCCGAGAATTCAACGAGCGAACACGTTCGGGCTAACTCTTTCGTGCTCTTTATGGTGAACTTCTTATTTTAAATTTTCTTTTGTGTTGATATGCTTCTATGGTTGTTACTCTTTATTTTCTTCTTAAGTATTGCGAGGACGCAATTTCTTTAAGGAGGGGAGTCTGTAACAACCCGCATATTTATCGATTGTATATTCAAATATTTTATTTAAATATTTCATCGTTAGTAGGATTTTTGTCCGAAAAGCTACTTTTTGCAAACAGTCGAATTGGGACTCGAGACCACTTCCATTGAGTTCAAAATGCCGTTTGCGACCTTTTTGAGTATAAGCTTCGATATGTTTGGAGTTAGTAGAATTTTGCTACTTTTTCACTTTGTACTTTGGGTTTGGTTCAGCCCATTTGCCCAATTCTGGTTTCATTAACTCAAGCTCCACTCCCTCTCCTCTTCATTACTTCACTTTCATTTCCTAACACTTAAGCTTCATCAAAAATGGAGAGTGGAATGGGAAATTAAAACTCCAAGCCCTAGTTCATTTGCAAATCCTTCTTCTAGCTCCAAATTCAAAGAGAAGCTATTGGTAAGCATCCTCTTCTTCTTCTCCAACTCTTTCTCCTTTCAATTTTAGAAATTCCTAAACCTAACTCAGGAAATGTTACTCTTTTAAGCTTAGATTCAAGCTTGTTGAGTTGGAATTGGAGAGTGATTGTCCTTGCCATTGCTCTATAGCTTCTTCTTCCTTTGTTTTGGGTTTAAAGGTGAGATTTTTATCTCACATCTATGCCTATAACTATCTTTGATTGTTAGGTATGAATTCCTAACACTTATTTATGTTCATTTTCTTTCGATTTGGATTGAATTGGTGAATTGTTCAATTTTTGGTTTTTAGAATCCAATTTTTATAAAAATCCAATCTTTGATGTTTGAACACGTTAGTGGAGTGTTTCGGAGGGCCATACAAGGCTAGGTTGTCGTTAGGCGTAAATCCTTAGTCGTAGACGCTCGTTCGTCCACTTCCGTCCGCGTTATCGAATTTGCCCCAAAGGGGCCTAGACTGAAAATGCTTCTGGAGCAGGTTCGGTCGACTGAACCAGGGGTTCAGCCGACCGAACATGATAACAAAATGTTTCGGAAGCAGGTTCGGTCGACCGAACCAGACCCAGGAAATTGCCTGGGTCTGTATCGGTCGACCGACCCCCTGGTCCAGTCGACCAACCTGCTCCCATTTTGCCTATTATGTCTATTTTTGCCTATTTTGCTTGATTTCCAAATTTTATCGATTCGTGTTGATTCCCATTTGTTGTTATCATCTATTATTGACGTTGATGACTTCTTTTTCGAGATTTTTGAGAATATCTATTTTGATGGATTTGGTATCGATTTCTTTGGATTGATTCACTTCTTCGTATGTGAATTTTTATCATTTATTGTTTCTACAATCGTTTTTGTGATTTGTCACTTTAAAAATATATAAAGGTTTTCTATACTAGTAGTAAATATTCAAACTCTTTCACAAAGATGATTTCAACTCTATTTTTAATACAAAGTTCGTATATAAAACCGTTTTCCAATCTATTAGTATATACAAACCTTTACCTCATTCGTATGAGAAATCTAATTAAACGGCTTAGTAAAACAAGTGGTATGAAACACTTGCGTTTACTTCGTCGGTTAATTTTTGGACTTGTTCGATTGAAACTCATGTGACAATTTTCTAGTGGAGATCTACAGTTTGTTCGCAAATATTTAAGTTAAGCAAGTGGTTATGGGACAGGAAGCTAAACTCTTATATTTACTAGCTTAGTGTAATCGACACTTCTTGATGATCGATGATGATCATTTTTTGGTTTAGACTAGCAATGTGCGATGTCTCTTTGTCCATGTGGAGGACTGTACTTCATTTTATTGAGCTTCATCTCATTTTCGTGGAGCAATCGGCTCATAGGTCTTCGGACCGTTCGTGGAGCAATCGGCTCATAGGTCCTCGGACCGTTCGTGGAGCAATCGGCTCATAGGTCTTCGGACCATTTGTTTGTGATAGGCCTTTCCCCCTTTTGATTTCTGGATTTCTTGTTGATGATTTCAAGAATTTGTGTGTCGTTAACTTTTGTGATTTCTGGAATTTATGTTTCACCAGCATTTCCCATTGGCATTGATATATATGTCATTTTTATGGCTTGGTGAATTAAATTAAGAATATGACATTCTTTTTTGTGTTTCGAGATTATTGAGATATTGTATGACTTTTGTGGGTTTTCTAATGTATATTTGACGTGGTATGACATTTATGGTTATCATACGTTTTATTATTATCTCTTCTTATATCTCATTTTATCTGATAATTATAGCTACTGATCCGTTTATTATTTTCTTCTTAAATAATACTCGGATCAGACTAAGTTTTTACAGGTGCTTCCTCTTGACTTCCTATCTGGAACCACCATCTGACTTTTGGTTACTACTCTTGTGTAACGACCCGTAAATTTTAACCGTTTTAATAACGTAATTAATTGAAATTTTATGAAATTTTAAACAATAAAATTTTGAAATATAAATTTGATATTTGGAATGCGTCTAGTTAAACATAGCAACTGGTAAATTTTCGTCCGAAAATATGAAAGTTTATTTAGCGCGTAAATTCACTTCAATTCAATCAGTTAAAAAGTAATGAAAATAAAATGTTTTCGAAACCTAAATATTTTTACATAGAAAAATTCTAAATCATCTTCTGAGCAAGATGTCAGTTTGTCGTTTTTCCAAATTCGGACATCTTTGGCTCCGTCGATCTTATTTTTCAACGTTTTTCTTGCATTTCTCCGCCAGTAGAAAATTCGAATTTTTATAATTCAATCATACCACTGATATCTGTATAATGTTTTGATCGTTCCGTCATGCTGATCACAGCAGTATATTCAATTGTGTATTTTGAAACCCGGTACGCGGTGAAATCCGTGAAACTGTTAACTGTATCGGTACCACTTTTGCACTTTTGATAAGTGGTGTCCATTTGAATTTCAAACAGTTGAAACAAACGACCACTAGTCATAAATATTTGCAGAATCCAATAGTCATTAGCACTTATTCTCTGAATTCAAATTGTGAAAAATTATAATATGTGCACAAAGTTTTATATATGTCAGTTGGCCTTCTTTCTTTGCCTTTTAACCTATTAGCTACAGCTTTTGCCGAATCCACTTTCTCTTTTGTCTTTTCATTTTCTTTCGGTTCGTCTCTTCATTCATTCTCTACAAAGCTATTTTGCCTATGAGTCATCGACCGTGAGCAACCTTTTGTACCGCCTCCACCCCACGCAGATTCCAAAGCAACCACCTCAAAACCCATTCGTCCTTCCCTTCATTTTGCTATCACCGAAACACGCCACCACCCTCGCCTTTCCTCCTCCACCATCACCGATCCTCACAACAACAAACCTTTCCATGCAAGCCGCACGTCCATCTCCAAACCGTGATGCCACCCAGTGCCTACCAAGCTCTTGACAACCGAACAACCCTTCCCCTTCACTAGACCCGAGAACTTCCCCTCCATGAACTCTGCCATGCTTCCACTTCGTAAACCCACCCAAGCACAACCATGTGCACAGTCTTCCGCCAACCACCGGTGGCCCGCTATCTCCAATAGCCCCTCCGCATTCAACTCTGCCTACCTGAACTGCCCCGCCCTCCCCATGCAACCGAGTGTACACGCAGCCTATCTAGTCAACGAACCCAAGAGCCGCTCCACCTTTCGCTGACCCACCCATCACCAGAGATCAACTTTCCACTTGCTCGGCCTCACTTGCCCATCTCCCATCGGACTGGCCTTCCACCTCTACTGTTTCGCCACTGTTTCCAGACTTTGTCTTCCCGTAGTTTTTCTCCCTAGTGTAAGTAAATATATATATATTATATAAAGTTCTAACCAGTTCAATCATATAAGATAATGTGCTAGTTGTGCATGTTGTTTTCGCATGGAATTCTAGGCATAAGTTTATTAAGCTAAGGTCTGTACATATGATTTTTTTTAATGTAAGTATATTCTTCCAATACAGGTTGGTTTAAAAAAAAAATTCTTTTGAATTATTATAAATGGTTGATTTTATTTACGTATTTTAAGAAATAAAGTATATGCATTGAGTTGTTATATATATATATAGATAGATAATACGTTGTTTAGAGATTGGAACAGTTCGAAATCTTTATTATCAGATCTATGTTAGTTATATATTGGTTAGTATGTAGAGTGTTAATATATAAAGCAGTTTATTCGTATGCTGGGTATTGTGCCTATTGTAAACTTATATCTATAATAGAACTATTTGAGTATTATATATTTTGTTTTACAGTATTAAGTATATTATCTGTCAGTTGTTATACTTTAAGCATATAGTATATACTTATATAGCAGTTCGTATTATATATCTGCATATCTTGTTATAAGATGCCAAAATTATATTTCGGGTTATACGATTTTTTTTTTAAATGTTATGTAGCTTTATTTATTTACAACTTGGGTTACGGTTGGAAGTATTTCAAAGATTAGTTGTTATTATAAATATATATATATATATATATATATTTATATATGTTTTTAAAAAAAAATATAACGTGTATGTAAGATTTATGGTTTACATGCATATATTTAATATGGCAGCCATATGTATATTCCGTTAGTTCATTATAAGGGTAATATTTTTGTTTCGTATAATGCTGATTTAAAATTTATTTATACAATATAAATGTGTACAATGAATAGTTATACTTGTTGTAATCTGGATTTATAATTTTTGACTACAAATATAACAATAATATATATGATGATATTAGTATATGTGTTTTATTTTTTTATAATAGAATTGAAATACATATACATTCAAAACAATGCATTTGAATTTAAAATATATATATATATATATATATAGTCATACATGAGTTCACTTACACCAATTATCTCCATCGATCCGGTCCTGACTTGTTTTCATCAATTCCTATTTATCAGTTCGGTCGTCGATTCAATCTTGCTTTGCTTCGGATTTCGTGTTTGGACTCATAGCTAAATTTCTTTGTCTATCTCTCTAGCCTCGAAAGGTGAGCAATCACTCACGATTAATGTTCTTTTATTTATTAAATCTGATTTCAATTGAAACGACAATTGAAATATGCTGTTGTTAGTTAATTACACTGTTATATATGCTATTACCTGTATCAGTTCACCTGTGACATCTGACACCATTATCTGTTAATTATTTATGCGATGATAATACAGTTTGGCTGATAATTTATTGATTGTTGATGTTTTTATTGGATGTTAAATTGTTAATGTTAAAATGATAAATAGTATGCAATTGGACTTGATATAGGATAGTTAAATGTTAAATTTGATTTAATGACATTGTAAATATGACCTCTTTAACTGTTGAATTTATTGACACGTAGGATTTGTTTAATTACACCTTGAACCACTGAATGTATGTTGTTAAATTGATGATGTATAAAATTGTAAATAGATGACAAGTGAAAACCGTAATGTAATAATCTTTAATCTACATGAAATGATAGTGTAGATTCTAGAAATAATTATATTAATTCGTACAAATAACAATGTGAATTAATACGGTTATTTCGGGATTATTTGAATTGATTATTGGATTGTTATTGATTGTTGTTATTGCTTGTTTATTTACTTTGACACCATCCCAGTTATCACACTGCAAGTTCCCTTTGTTATGCTTTGATTTTGAATTGAATTGGAATCGGGTTGAAATGATAAATACCCAAATTGAACTTTGACCTTGGATATAGAGAATTAAATAAAACCGATTGGTCAAATAATTTAATTTAAAAATAAAATGAAGATTTTATTTGAATAAACAATATGGTTTGAAATGAAGTTGAAGTTTGAATTTTTAATGAAAGGAAAATGTTAATATTTAATAATTTGAAATAAAATATTAACAATGTAATTGATGAAAGAATGTTGTTTAATTTGAGAAATGATTGAATTAAGTTTGAAATTATTAAACTTTGAAATGATTTAATAATTAAGTTTGAAATTATAATTAAGTTTGAAATTATAATTAAGTTTGAAATTATTAAAGTTTGAAATGATTTAATAATTAAGTTTGAAATTATAATTAAGTTTGAAATTATTTAACTTGAAAATTATTTAATAATTAAGTTTTGAATTATTTAATGATTAAATTAAATTGAATTATTTAATAAGTAAAATTGGACTTTTGAATAAGTGAATTTACTTCATAAAGAATTGAAATTGAGTTTCTTTATTAATTAAGTTTTGGAAAATTATTTAAGTAAGTAAATAAGTGAAATTGAATTTCTTTAACAAGAAATAAAATGTGATTTATTGAAATCAATGTAAGACTTGAAAATTAAAGGATTTGATTTGATGAATTTAATTTAATTCAAATTGTAAGTTTTGAAATAAGGAAGTTGAATTTAAATAATGGATTTAATGAATTGGAAATTTAATAGAAATTGTTTAAATGAAAATTTACTTAACGAACATTGAATGAAATTGATAAATGGATTTAAATTGGTTTGAATGTTAAATTAATTTAAATGATTTCGAAATGAAACTTATATATGAATTTAAATCGATATTTGAATTGTTTAAATAAAGATTGAAATTGAATTATAAGATTTTGAAATGATAATTTGGAAGCTTTGAAACGTGAATTATGGAAATTGGTTTAGAAAGACAAATGAAATGTTGATTTACGAATTCTAATTGAATTGAAATTGATTTGGTTTTGAAATATATTAAACGACCAATCGGTGTAATAATTACGGAAGTTATTAAAGAGACCGGAATCGGTTATGGATATACTCTCTATCTAAACCGAAAACCACTTTAATAACTATACGCGGAGTGATGATCCAGAATGAAGTGGTTGGAATGATGTACGTGTTGACTGAAGAAAGAGAACGATGATGGATAGCCTTGACACTTGTGTCAAATTGGAAATGACTAAAACAGGAGCCGTGCCGGGCCAATGGAGGTCAGCTACCTCAAGTGAACACACTTCTTCTAACTACTCATTACTTGTTGTCGATTGGTGCACCCTTGATTTTGGGAGTGTTGTTTCACGGTGTTGCGGGCGCTGCGGCGTTGCGTTCTCACCAGTCCGGATCAGGCGAACGGTAGTGTCACTACCTTGGGTATTGCCTCATGTGCATTGTCATACTTGTATTCCCTATTCGTGACCACTATGAATTTTTTTTGTACCTTTAGTATATGGATTGCCCTCTGGTGACTTCCGGTTTTGGGGAAACTACGGTCTTGTATATGCTTTTGGGAATAAAAATGTGTTAAGGGTGGAATGGGCCATGACTTAACACTATTTTGATATCTTATTATTACTGATAGACATTATCTACTTATCGTACACTACTACATAGTAGATAGTTTAACGGATCCTTAAAGGATGGTTATTCCAAACATCCTTTGAGTTACTTGTATTTCAATTGCTATTTCACTTGAGTTGGATTTATTAATATAAGAATGTTAATCCTGACTCGAGTGTCTTGTGTTTTTGCTTTACGCTCAGGTCAGACTGAGTGTACCAGTATTCGATGCTCACCTTTGGAGTTGGAGCTTTGCTTGAAGATCCAGCCATCTATTCTGCTTTCAGTATTCGATGATTCCAGTGATGTATCCTGATTGTATCTGATGTATCGTGTTACTCTTCCGTTGTATCTGTTCTAACTCTGATGTAACTTATACATTTATATAGTAGCTTCATGAACTACTATCTCTTTTATTTCCGCTGCAATTATTACTCGGTGTCTGTGATTATTTTATTTACTGTATATGTTCGGTTTTGCCAAATTTAAATTAACAACGCGGTATTTTGAGCAATTCAACTCCGGCATGAGTGTCTACCTATACACTTATAATGGATGCGAATGGTCCAAAATTCCGGGTTGTTACATCTTGTTTAGTAGTTTTTGTTGTATACATTTGAGACTTAGACTCCTTGATGTATACATATTCTTTTGGCTAGCACTTGTATCTATTCTTTTGTGTTATTGTGGATCTTGTTTGACCACTACTCTGATGTACACTTTCATGTGTAATATTCATATCTATTCCGCCTTTGTGATATGAATTGTCTGTGACTGATTTGTGTTATGTTTATTTCTATATTTGTTTCTGAAGTATATATACATAGCCACCGTGTAGTAGCTTTGATTTTGTATCGGTATGTCAGATTTCCTCTTAAAATGTAAGTTATATTTTTATTTGGCATATCGGTACTCGCACAAGGCAATTGCACAGATGGTCGCTCCTCAACAGCCTTATTCTTCGCGCTAGTTGACGACATTACCCAGTAGTGTCCTTGGCTAGCGTGAGCATAGAGGTGGGGCGTCACAAAATAATTAATTGAGATTTTTAAATTTTAATTAATGTGTAAAATTGACAAAATTCCAATATAATTGAAATATAGTAATTAATACAAATAAAAGATGAAAATTGGAAGATATTAATGTAATGAAATATAAAACAATGTTAACTATGTTAGTCGAGTAATAATTGATTGAATATTAAGTTAGGAATCAAATAAAATCGAATTTATTGGAATTAATTTGTAATTAATTGGATTAATATCAGTTGACATTTGAACACTATATTTATTGAAATAATTAACACTAAATTGATATATGAATTTGATTTTAGTAATTATAAATATCTAAGGGATAAAAAAATGATAAAAAATCTTCTAGTTTATAAATATTGAATTAAAAGGTTATAAATTAATTTAATATTAATTTATTTAATTAATGTAAAAATAGACATTTTGGCAACTGTCTCGGATTTCGACGAAACCTGTTTCATCGGATCCGTAACGGTAAATTATTGTAGGATTTCAAGTATCGTAGCGATCGGACTTTTCTTTTGATCGTACAAGCTCGAAACGCCTAGGAATAAATTTAATTGAAATCAATTTGAAACAAGCTGATTTTAAGCTAACTTCTTCATAGATAGAATTAGGACTTGTAACAACCCGGGGTTTTGTAACAACTAATTATCATCAAATGACGATTAAATTGGTTGTTAGTTGCTATTGGGATTATTAATCGGTTGAAATTCTTTTAAAAATTGTTAAGGGTATGTGGGCTTTAAATTAAATCTTGGCACACATTTTCCTTTGTCTTGGTGCCGGGTTATATTGAAGCAAATACCGGTTCCTCCTTCATTTTTCTTCAATCACATGCCCTAAACCAAAACACACGAGAATAGAAATGGTGGCTCCAATTCTTCGTGGCTGCTAGGGTTTCGATTTTTCGATTTTGAACGACTTCGTGATGCCACGGGTTCGTCTCAGATCAGCTGCTTCTTTTTCGTAGAAAAGGTGTGTGATTCTCCACTCACATCTAATTCAATCTTAGGCTTGTAGGGTTTGGTTGGTGTAGATTTCGCTGCTGGTGATTGATTATACTGATTTTATTTGATTGAATTCGTCACTTGAGTATTCTTGGCTGTTTGATTTTTCTTGCGTTGTCTTCGGCTTCGATTTCTAACTTGTTCGACTTTGGTGAAACTGGGGTTTTGTGAATTTGCTGATTTCCTGATTTCCAAAACTCTGACTTTGCTTGCCCGTTGAATTTTTTTGACGATGATGTTGATTTTGTTTTTGTGCTCAACTGTGGCCATTAACTGTTGACATCGGCCTTGACTTTAAAATGTGAAACTGCTTCTGACTTTTGTAGTTCCACATCTCTATGATCTTGTGTCTGCAATATAGATAGTCTCGCATCACTTGATAGCATTTGGTCGGGTCACTGTTTCTATCTTGCCCTGACCACTGAGTTCATATGCATTTGTTGTTGTTTGTTAGTTTTTTTAGTCGACACTTGCTGTTGGTCTTTGGTGCACTTGCTCCTCTCTGTTGTGCATGCCTGAATTATTTTTGGGTATTGCTGGGACTTTTGCTTTACTTGAGTTCGAGTCATTTGTTTTAGCTACCATGTGTATACATACATCTGTGATAATACATAAATATATGTATGTTGTTGCACCATTGTTGTTTTACTATTTCACTTGTTACTATTTCTTGGTACAGTTTCCTGTTGTCACCTCAGTTTGCTTTTACCACTTTGCACTGTGGTTTCTCTGACCAATCTAGGTTGAACATTTTGATTTGTGATTGAAAACTTGTCTGGTTCATATTGCATTTTGATGTTGAGACACTGTATGTTAGACTTGAAGTCTGGTGACTTCACCTTGGCATTTGAACTGGTTCGATATTAATTTCATTGTTGTTTTTTTTGTGCTGCTATGCACATGCTTCACAGTGTACATTATTTTCAATTGAAGCTATACTGCAGTTTCATTTGTTGCAGTTGTGTTGAGTCACGATAGCCATGACTTGACCTCTGTAGTTTCGATTTGCTGTTTGTATTTGGTGTTGTGATGATCTCATATGCTGTAGTGGAGAGGCATTGCACACGTGCATGTACTGCAGCCACACAGAATTGGCGTTTTATCCGATATTTCAATCGTTTGAATTATTTTGTGTGTTCAATTCAATAATTTGAAACTGTATTTTGATTTGATCATTTTTTGTTGTCTAATTATCTATTTGATAATTATATTATGAGTTTCTAATTATTTATTTAATAATTAGATTTTTGTTGATAATTACCGTTTAGGCAATCCTGTTGTTTTCTAAATTATCTTCATTGATAATCCTTTCATTTATCTTCGTTGATAATTTGAAATTGCTGATTTGTTGTTTAACACTGTTAAGTGTTATATTTACCGTTATCCGATTTCTTATTAAAGGATTGGATAGACGAGATTTATTGTGACTATCGTCTATTTGCTATTTAATTCCTATTGCTTCTGTGCATTAATAACTGAGTTTGAATTAGACTGACCCATGTATTATTTTCTTTTGAATTTAATACTCGGGTCAGATCGAGTTATTACAGGTTGTAGATATCTTGCTTTGGGTTGCTGCTTGAGCTATGAAGTCTCTTCATATCTTTTGGAGTAGTCATCGTCATTTTGTAGTAGTCAGTGTATCTGATCTAGGTTGATATGTATTCATGTATATTATTCGTTAATGTACTTGTATATACAACTTCCAGAGTCGACAGTTGTAGTTGTATCATATGTATTGTATCAAATGTATTGTAACTGCCTTCAGTTATATATATATGAGATTTGATATTAGCTGTGTTCCGCATTTAGCTTATCTGTGTTATTATTTTATACATACTGTCCTAAAGTATTATGAACCATCGTAGTTTGTTTTATACTGGAATTGGGTATGTCGATGGGAGTAATAACCAGAGATGAAAATAAATATACCACTCCTATCGAGGTAACCTATACTAGTGTAAGGCCTAACTACGGATGGCCGCTCCTATCCAGCCTTATTCTTCATAATAACAGACAGTATTTCTTTTAATACTCTTTGTTATTGTGAGCATAGAGGTGGGGTGTTACAGTTGGTATCAGAGCGAGGGGTTTATGGACATAATATAAAACATAACTTAGATGGAACATGTGTTACAACTAATTGTTGATGTTATATTTGTGCTTTGAGTCAAAAACTAAAGTTTTGAAATTATGATGAAATTTTTAAATATCCTTATTTAAAAATAAAAGTGAAATTGTGTTTTGATGATTGAGTAATTTGTGTTCTGTTTATCAGAGTGCGCAGCGGAAACAGTGACTGTCTTCGCCGAGTACAGCTGATAACCTTTTTGATTTAAAAATCAGAATATGAAAATGAAATTAGTTTCATTGTGTTGTTTAACCAGTGGTCTTGATTTTGTTGAGATTTTTGCTGGTTTTCTTTTATGCTAATCGCATATTGATTAGATTTTTGCTGTTTTAAATATATCTTCATTGAAGATATAATTGAGTGATTTCTTTGTTCATTTTGTAGTGTACGTGCAGATTTGAGTTGCACGTTACTGCATTGATGTTACGTTGAACCGATGTTTGGTTTAAACGTATTCTATTGCCGTTATTCTATAACGGGATTTTTACACCGATGTTAAATTTTTGAAGCACGGTGTTTTGTTGACATTTTTAATGAATGAAAATTCACTGGTATTATATTTTGATGCGAATTATTTTGATGAGATTTTGACGTTTAAAAATTACTGTCGCTTTGACTTCAGTAACCGTCAATTTTAAAGTGGATTTTCAAGCGGTAATTCCGCAATGCTGATTGATATTCGTTTTTACGGTGTTTTGAGAAGTGTGATTTCCTTATCGAAATTTCTACAGATGTTGTTGTTTCAATCACGTGTTCTGAAAATTGTTTTAAAAATTTTACAGTTTGCGCTTTCAAAAGAATGAGGAAACGATTTTAACACTTCAGCAAAATTGAGGACTATGAATCCTCACTTTTACTGTTTCGCTTAATTCCGGACTTGTCCGTTTGAGAACGTAAAATGTTATTTATATAAAATACAAAATTTTACAGTTTGCGCTTTCAAAAGAATTAGGAAGCGATTTAAATGCTTCAGTAGTGCGTTTGCTATTTTGGTTAATTCCGGACTCGTTAATTGAAACATCTGCTGTTTGATGATTCTGATGATTTTGTGTGCTTTCGAGCCACTATGTTTTACCTTCGGGTCATCTGTTGGACCTTCGGGTCATTTGTTGGGCTTCCGGGCCACTCTGAGCACCTTCGGGTCATCTGATGGGCGCCAAAAATTTATAGTACTAGGTAGGCTTTAGCCATTTGTTGATGCACGTGCGGCGTAGCTAAAACTCGCCATCTGATGGGATCGATCCAACCTTTTATGTTGATTTTTGAGAGTATCTTAATTGATTTCTAGATATTTGTTGTTTCTAATTATCTGCAGGTAATTAGATATTTGCTGATTTGAGTTCTGATTATCGTTTTTGATAATTAGATATTTGTTGATTTCTGATTATCGTTTTTGATAATTAGATATTTGAGATTTCTGATTATCGTTTTTGATAATTAGATATTTGAGATTTCTGATTATCGTTTTTGATAATTAGATATTTGCTGATTTGAGTTCTGATTATCGTTTTTGATAATTAGATGTTTGAGATTCTTGATTATCGTTTTGCATAATTATATATTTGTTGATTTCTGATTATCGTTTTTGATAATTAGATATTTGAGATTTCTGATTATCGTTTTTGATAATTAGATATTTGTTGATTTCTGATTATCATTTTTGATAATTAGATATTTGCTGATTTGAGTTCTGATTATCGTTTTTGATAATTAGATATTTGTTGATTTCTGATTATCGTTTTTGATAATTAGATATTTGAGATTTCTGATTATCGTTTTTGATAATTAGCTATTTGTTGATTTCTGATTATCGTTTTTGATAATTAGCTATTTGCTGATTTCTGATTATCGTTTTTGATAATTAGATATTTGTTGATTTCTGATTATCGTTTTTGATAATTAGATATTTGCTGATTTGAGTTCTGATTATCGTTTTTGATAATTAGATGTTTGAGATTTCTGATTATCGTTTTTGATAATTAGATATTTAAGGTTTCTGATTATCGTTTTTGATAATTAGATATTTGAGATTTTTGATTATCGTTTTTGATAATTAGATATTTGTTGATTTCTGATTATCGTTTTTGATAATTAGATATTTGTTGATTTGAGATTTCTGATTATCTGATGTTTTCTGATTATCGTTTTTGATAATTAGCTATTTGTGTTTTCTGATTATCGTTTTTGATAATTAGCTATTTTTGATTTCTGATTATCGTTTTTGATAAATAGATATTTGTTGATTTCTGATTATCGCTTTTGATAATTAGATATTTGTTGATTTCTGATTATCGTTTTTTATAATTAGATATTTGAGATTTCTGATTATCGTTTTTGATAATTAGATATTTGTTGATTTCTGATTATCGTTTTTGATAATTAGATATTTGTTGATTTGAGATTTCTGATTATCTGATGTTTTCTGATTATCATTTTTGATAATTAGATATTTGTGTTTTCTGATTATCGTTTTTGATAATTGGATATTTGCTAGTTTTGCTGATTATGAGATTTTCTAGTCTTTAATTGATTCTAGATTATGTTGATTATATTGAATTGTTGTTTCCTATCTATCTCTGTTGATAGTTAGAGTTTGCTGATTATGAAGTTCGTGTTTTCTAGTTATTTGTTGGATAAC
The DNA here is from genome assembly GCA_030737815.1 of Allium fistulosum. Classification (NCBI taxonomy): domain Eukaryota; kingdom Viridiplantae; phylum Streptophyta; class Magnoliopsida; order Asparagales; family Amaryllidaceae; genus Allium; species Allium fistulosum. The sequence continues at coordinate 166,626,972 of CM060904.1, read as the reverse complement.
TAGATATTTGCAGTTTTGCGATTTGTGATTTGTGTTTTCTAATTATCTTTGCTGATAATTAGATTTTTCTGTTTTCTAATTATTGTGTCGATAATTAGATATTGTTGTTTTGTGATTTCTGTATTTTAATCATCTAATTGAAAATTAGATATCGCTGATAATTGTATTTATTCAGTTTTGCTGTTTTCTGATTATTTATTGATAATTAGATTTTTGTTGAGAATTTGTGAATTTCTTTTATGAAATTAAAAGATTTCTTTGGTGTTTGAATTCTCAACCTTTATTTTTCTAGCTTAACCAGTTTATGTTAGAAAAATAATTGTTATTGACGCCTTTAATTATGAAAATTGCGGGGACGCAATTTTTATAAGGAGGGGAGTCTGTAATAACTCGGGGTTTTGTAACAACTAATTATCATCAAATGACGATTAAATTGGTTGTTAGTTGCTATTGGGATTTTTAACCGGTTGAAATTCTTTTAAAAATTGTTAAGGGTATGTGGGCTTTAAATTAAATCTTGGCCCACATTTTCCTTTGTCTTGGTGCCGGGTTATATTGAAGCAAATACCGGTTCCTCCTTCATTTTTCTTCAATCACATGCCCTAAACCAAAACACACGAGAATATAAATGGCGGCTCCAATTCTTCATGGCTGCTAGGGTTTCGATTTTTCGATTTTGAACGACTTTGTGATGCCACGGCTTCGTCTCAGATCGGCTGCTTCTTTTTCGTAGAAAAGGTGAGTGATTCTCCACTCACATCTAATTCAATCTTAGGCTTGTAGGGTTTGGTTGGTGTAGATTTCGATGCTGGTGATTGATTACTAATTTTATTTGATTGAATTCGTCACTTGAGTATTCTCGGCTGTTTGATTTTGCTTGCGTTGTCTTTGGCTTCGATTTCTAACTTGTTCGACTTTGGTGAAACTGGGGTTTTGTGAATTTGTTGATTTCCTGATTTCCAAGACTCTGACTTTGCTTGCCCGTTGAATTTTTTTGACGATGATGTTGATTTTGTTTTTGTGCTCGACTGTGGCCATTAACTGTTGACAACGGCCTTGACTTTAAAATGTGAAACTGCTTCTGACTTTTGTAGTTCCACATCTCTATGATCTTGCGTCTGCAATATAGATAGTCTCGCATCACTTGGTAGCATTTGGTCGGGTCACTGTTTCTATCTTGCCCTGACCACTGAGTTCATATGCATTTGCTGTTGTTTGTTAGTTTTGTTTAGTCGACACTTGCTGTTGGTCTTTGGTGCACTTGCTCCTCTCTGTTGTGCATGCCTGAATTATTTTTGGGTATTGCTGGGACTTTTGCTTTACTTGAGTTCGAGTCATTTGTTTCAACTACCATGTGTATACATACATCTGTGATCATACGTAAATATATGTATGTTGTTGCACCATTGTTGTTTTACTATTTCACTTGTTACTATTTCTTGGTACAGTTTCCTGTTGTCACCTCAGTTTGCTTTTACAACTTTGCACTGTGGTTTCTCTGACCAATCTAGGTTGAACATTTTGATTTGTGATTGAAAACTTGTCCGGTTCATATTGCATTTTGATGTTGAGACACTGTCTGTTAGACATGAAGTCTGGTGACTTCACCTTGGCATTTGAACTAGTTCGATATTAATTTCATTGTTGTTTTTTTTGTGCTGCTATGCACATGCTTCACAGTGTACATTATTTTCAATTGAAGCTATACTGCAGTTTCATTTGTTGCAGTTGTGTTGAGTCACGATAGCCATGACTTGACCTCTGCAGTTTCGATTTGCTGTTAGCATTTGGTGTTGTGATGATCTCATATGCTGTAGTGGTGAGGCAGTGCACACGTGCGTGTACTGCAGCCACACAGAATTGGCGTTTTATCCGATATTTCAATCGTTTGAATTGTTTTGTGTGTTCAATTCAATAATTTTAAACTGTATTTTGATTTGGTTTGATTTGATCATTTTGTTGTTGTCTAATTATCTATTTGATAATTAGATTATGAGTTTCTAATTATTTATTTAATAATTATATTTTTGTTGATAATTGCCGTTTAGGCAATCCTGTTGTTTTCTAAATTATCTTCATTGATAATCCTTTCATTTTTCTTCGTTGATTTACCGTTATCCGATTTCTTATTAAAGAATTGGATAGACGATGTAAAGACCCAAAAGTCGGCCTTCGAAAATCGGCACCCGTACTCCACTTGTACTCAAAATGCCGAAGATTCAAACGCCGAATCTGGTTCTCCGGAGCTTATAACACCATTAAGTATAACAACACAGCGGAATAAAAATAGATGATATCATATACAATCCAATGAATACAATATCCAGTATGATATACAACAATGATATCAATATGATACAACAATATCAGAGATAAATGATAATACAGCGTAAAGCAGAAATGATAACTCCAAAAGATCAGTCAGAGAGAATGAATCCAATGACTCCAGTATCAAGCTCAAACCATAGAGAGAAGCAAGTGCAGTCCTGAACTCCAAGAACTGAACCAGCTCCAGATAATCTACTAAACCTGAATATTTGAGAAACCCCAACTCTAGACTGCCCATGTGGAAAATGGTGGGCACCTAGAGTTTAGGAAGGGAACAATAAACTCCGAGTCAGTCGTGGGACTGGTTTGAGCAACAAAAACAGTTTATCTTTAAAACAACAGCAAAAGAATTTTAAACATTGAAATCCGCAATGCTTTTGGAAAATGAAACTACCATAAGACCTCCCACCACACACACAATGCAAACGCAGAATTGGAGGAGATTTCTTCTTATGATAGTCAAAGATGCTTACTACGCAAAATCATTGGATTATTATTATTAGTGCATAGTGAAGAAAACATTTCGAAAGTATAATATTAATCTTAGCCAACATACGACCAGTATCGTATGCCTACTATAGCTACTATGTTCAATAGCAGGTTACCGCCACATTCCATAGCAGGTTATACAACTAAAACCGTACAAGGTTCGTATTGTTTCTTTGGATTTTGCAACAAATGGTCAGGCTAAGGAACTTCCTTCCGCCGCATGGGATCGCCTCTGGCGGGACGTCCCGAGAGACAAACTGCTCTCTGCCAACAAGGCCGGGTTACCCCTGTAACAGGTAACTCACGAATATGCCACCTCCCGGTCCTTTGGGACCTTTATCCGAGGCCTCGGTAACCAACATACACATAATAAATAAAGTGTGTCCACATGAGTAAGTATCTGGGCTCCATACCATGATACCACCCCTTTCCAGAAGGAAATGACATACCCTAAAGGGCGCGACCCTCAGAACCTTGCTGCATCATTCCTGTTTCGACCATTTCCAGTCTGTGAGGTTCGACGAAGTCTCGTCCACAAAGCTACGCTTTGTCACAAAGCCATGCTTTGGGTCAACAGATGATCAAAGTAATGATCACTAAGATAAATGATCAAACAAATGATCATATCACAAATGATCAAACAATGATCATCACACAGCAACACTCAGCATGTCACATTACCAAATTGGGAATATATCGCTGATAACCTTCAACTACATAACCTCTGAGCTCGTACGTCTCAGAGAAGGGTGTTAAGCTAAGAGAATAAATTCTCCGCCACCAACAGAAATGTATTTGAAAGAAATCGGCTTTATATCTCAAAGTGTAATGTCAGACATGTAACCATACAAGTCTGTTCCGGGTTCGAACAGAACCGAAGGCACTTCCAAAGAAGCCCTTGCAAATCCGGGTATTCACAATCCCGATCGAATTTCCCATCACTTAGGAGATCTCTATACCGGGAGCTACCCAGTGCAGAGACAATCGATAGGTTATCCTATCGTTTTCGCAAACACCCGGTCTTTAAATGCATCCATATACGACGTATCACTTATTCGGAATGGGTTATGCGACACAAAGGTCCTCTCCCGGCTAAACCGAATAATGAGCGTAATACTTTAAAACAAATGGATAATGGGATTTCAATTAAGTCACAACTTATTACCCAAAACTTTTCTTTTCAAATGGTTTAACAAATTACCATTTTCAATCTTTAAACAAAAAGATTCATTTTAACAACCTTTAGGGGTTTAAACAATTTCCACACTTTAATCTTTTTAACAAAAGATTCATTCACAAATTTTCCAAATTTATTTCCATTTCAATTGGATTAACTCGTTAAATCTTTAAATCAAAGATTTAACTTATAGCTTTCAAAACAATTTCATTTTGAATGGTTTAAACAAATCATCATCTTAAATCTGTTAAAATAAACAGATTCAATTCATAGCTTTCAAAAAGAATTCATTCATAACTTGGAAATCCCATTTTTCAATTCAATCTTGAAATTCCTTTAACTAAATTGGAATTTCATTTCTTATCTGAAAGCTTTTATCATTTGAAAACAACCAGTTTCATTTCAGAAAATCTGATTCATTCATACGAGTTAAGATTCTTGGGTTAAATCCAAATTCTCAAAATTATACTTTTAAAATGGTTTAAATTCATACAAACACATTTATATCATCTTTAATCCCTAGTTTCAAATCCTAGGATTTAATTTCAAACTTGAATTCAAATCAAATTATTTAAATTTCAAAACTCGATTAAGTTATTCCAAATAACTTTTATCTTTAAAATTCCATTTCAAAAGCTTTTCACTTTAAATCCCAAATTTTCAATTTCAAAATCAATTGTAATTAAAATTTCAATTTCAAAAACATCAAATTTAAACTATCTGTGACTTAACCGATTTCCTCGTGAAATCCATATTTGTGTGTGTAAGAGTGTGGTCTAGGGTTTTAACACAATAGTGCAACATCATACAATCATCACAGATCAAGGTACAAAAGTATAGTTGATAAGCGGTATACCATAATGCTTATCGTTCATTCACAAATCCACAGATAATATACAAATTCAACCCAAATAAATAATTTACACACACAGCTCAATTCAAAACAATTCACATCACAGGATATTACAGATCAGGGATAACAATCAATTCAAGCATTTATAAGCAATCCAAGCATTCAATAATCATTTATAAGTAGGGTTAATTAATTGTTCAATCCCTAATTAAACCAATTAAATTTCTAATTAATTGCTTATGAATTCATTACCCAATCCGAATTAATTACAAATCATTTGATATTAATTAATGAAATTAATTAATTAATCCTTAATTATCCATCTTAATTAATTACCCTTAATTAATTACATTTATTAATTAACCACTTTAATTGATAACTTTAATTAATTGACTTTAATTATTTTCAATAATTAATAAATCTTTAATTACTTAAGATTTTAATCAGTTAAAAGATAAACTATTTACCTTTATTATTTTGATTATCCATTAATCCTTATTTAATAACCTTTGGAAATAAACATCATTAACACATTAATTAACTTAAAACCTTTAAGTTGGATTAATGATTAGAAAAAAACATTTCTTTTCTTAATTATTTACTTAATTACAATAATTAAGTTTATTTAAAATAAACTTTAAAATAAGATTATATATATATATATATTAAACACTTTAAACTTAAAATAATTTGTTTTAAAATCTCAATTAATCCCAACTTAAATCAATGTCTATTATTCAAAAAGAAATGGGTTAAGAAATTTTTTAAACTTGACCAAATTTTAAAATTTAAAACTTGTTATTACCCATAATTTTCCAGACCCGAGCCCATACCATAAAAATCCCGAGCCAACAACTAAATTCCCCGAGCAACCCACTCCCCCTCTCGTACACTTCTTCTTCCCTTTTTTTTTCCAGTAAGTTACATTTAGATTTAAATTTAAATAATAACCATAGACAACGCTCACGTACTCGAGTTTATACTCGAGCCAAAACCCATTATTTCCGAGTTCATCTTCGAGTTTCTTCCTTCTTCCCCAAACCTCAACAAACCCAGACATGAAGATACCTCGTGCACGAGATCACCGTGCACTTGCACGATCCATCCAAGCGACGGCGATCGTTGCCGTAACCTCCCACACATCAACGATGATCGACTCGACCATATTCGATACCCAGATTCTCGAGCAAATGCGAAAAATCAAATTCGAATGTTTTGAACAAATGGAAACCCAAACTCGACCCACTGGAAATGTCTCGTGCCGCCGCCAACGTCCATTTGGACCCTCGCGATTACGTTTAGAGATTCGCCAGAGCCTCCTCCTACTGTTCCCTCCTGACCGATCACCCTACGTGCCCCGACCATGACGAACTTTTCTCCTAAACTTCATCGACCAAACTGGGTTATTAAACCCTAATTTAAACTCAACACGTTAATTCACACAATAGAAAAATTATTTCACATTTTTCTCGAGATCACAAAAGTTATTACTATCTTCGAACCAAGTTTCAGTATTTTAATTTGATTTGATTTTCTGAAATTGGGAAGAATGCAATTTTCGCTCACATACGAACTGCCCTTAGAATTCAAAGCTAAAAATCTTCGTTTTTGTTTCAAAAATCATAATTTGCTGTAAGAATTCAAGATATAATCTTGAATTAATATTTTACAATCATCAATTTTATCAGATTTTTACTTAATTTCCTGTAAAACAAGATTACAGTGTATATTTTACAGATATGGTTTAAATCAGCTTTTAAAATCTAAATTTAAAGTTTAAACATCTTGTTTTAGTTGAAAAACTTAAAGCTTTACCATGATCTGATGAGAATAATTTGAGTTTGAAAAACAAAATATGCAACCTGTATCAATTACAGAGAAGTTCAGAGCAACACAGGGTTATATTCAAGATAAAGCATATACACTACCATATAATCATTGAATCTCCTGACTTGTTTTAATTAAACTTAAAGCTTTAAGAATTTTGTTTGCTCACAGCATAAACAAACAAACAGAATAGAGTATGTTTAGGTAGGAGTTTACTCACAATGTTCCAGAAGAAGAACAGAGTTTCTCTGAAACAGGCTTGCAAATCTGAAACCTTTTTCCTTTGATTCTCTGATTACATTGATTTGTTTGATGTTTATGTTGTATTTTGTTTAAGTTTTGAATGATACTCATTTTTAGTTTTTTTTTCTTTCTTTCTCAGCCTGGAATGGACGAGAATACATTGAAAAGTTTGATACATATGAAAAGAAGGTTACAGGGTAATATTTTTTTCCATTGTCAGAGATTTTTATAAAATGTGGAGGCTGAAAGAAGTTTTATGCAATTCGTATAGATTATGTTTGCTGCTAGGATATGCACATTTAATGCTATTTGTACTTGATGTTCCCTTTGATACTTATCCATATTTTATACACTTGCCTTAGACTTAAACTACAAACTATAGGTATAATATATTTTTACTTTGTATTTTGCTTTTGTTTCCTTGAGTTTTGCAGGCATATATCCTATTCGAACATCAGTTTATATTTTGAAACATGATTGAAATGTGATCCTTTACTTTGTTCCATTTGCTATGCAAATGTATAAAGGCTGGAAAGTCTTCATACTTATATCTATATTTCTTACTTTGTTTGTTCACGAATAGTTATATCTGTTTATCTTGCTTGATAACACAAATGAATTTCTATTTTTACATGTTGCTATATTCTAACTAACTTGTATCTTTGCTTTCATTTATTTCTATTTTTATTTTCTTTTATTAAATATTATTATTGTATAATATGGATAATTTCTATATTTTATATGTTGTTAATTTTAGCAAGTGTGTTACTTTGGATTTTATAGTTTACCTTTTTATATATTTATATTTTATTTCTAGTTTAAATATTTATTATTAGTTCATTTTTTTATTTTTTTACATAACCCATAAATTTTAAATTTAAATGATTTACCCAAAATTTATTCATGTTCGGGGAAACTCGAATCCATTTAATCAATTTTACAATTTTATCCAAAAATCAAATAAATTATCGATTTAAATTAAATTAAAATCCAGGATCGTTACAGACTTCCCCCCTTAAAAGAATTTCGTCCTCGAAATTGCCAAGGAGACAAAAAGACAGATGAAGAATATTTCATCAACTCAAACTGAACGTTTATTCTGCATTGGCTTACCAAATCAGAATATCAATAACAGATACAAGAACGAATCTGTTTTAACACTTCACAAGATACTCGGGTTATCCAAATCTACGAAATATACAGTGGCATCGATTAGTTCGAAGGATAACTAACCATTCGTAGAATATATCCGGACCCAAAGAATAGACAGATATATAGATACAATTTCAAAACTTTTAGTTCAAAACTAAAGTATACCTATCAACCATAACAATCAAAGCAACCAATACATCCAAACAAACAATTTTGGTCCATCCGGAGTTTATGTTCCATACAAATATATCGAATTTCCTTTCTGGATCTACCAGAAACTATCGAAGAATTGAGGAAAAGATGTTAAACAAAATAGTTTGATAGAGAAAAGATTACTTCCTTGTTGTTACAGGACATTGACCCTTTCATAGTGGTATTCCCCTGTCCCCTATCTCGTCCTATTCTTGCACTCATGCTCACTATCAATGGATAGTAAGAGAATTTACTGAGACATTCGAACTGATATCTTAGAGATACTCATTCTAGAGTTTACTTCACTCTATCTCTAATGATCTACTTAATGTGTTATACTCCTGAGCTAAAGTTCAACCTTAGCTCTGATACCACGTTGTAAAGACCCAAAAGTCGGCCTTCGAAAATTGGCACCCGTACTCCACTTGTACTCAAAATGCCGAAGATTCAAACGCCGAATCTGGTTCTCCGGAGCTTATAACACCATTAAGTATAACAACACAGCGGAATAAAAATAGATGATATCATATACAATCCAATGAATACAATATCCAGTATGATATACAACAATGATATCAATATGATACAACAATATCAGAGATAAATGATAATACAGCGTAAAGCAGAAATGATAACTCCAAAAGATCAGTCAGAGAGAATGAATCCAATGACTCCAGTATCAAGCTCGAACCATAGAGAGAAGCAAGTGCAGTCCTGAACTCCAAGAACTGAACCAGCTCCAAATAATCTACTAAACCTAAATATCCGAGGAACCCCAACTCTAGACTGCCCGTGTGGAAAATGGTGGGCACCCAGAGTTTAGGAAGGGAACAATAAACTCCGAGTCAGTCGTGGGACTGGTGTGAGCAACAAAAACAGTTTATCTTTAAAACAACAGCAAAAGAATTTTAAACATTGAAATCCGCAATGCTTTTGGAAAATGAAACTACCATAAGACCTCCCACCACACACACAATGCAAACGCAGAATTGGAGGAGATTTCTTCTTATGATAGTCAAAGATGCTTACTACGCAAAATCATTGGATTATTATTATTAGTGCATAGTGAAGAAAACATATCGAAAGTATAATATTAATCTTAGCCAACATACGACCAGTATCGTATGCCTACTATAGCTACTATGTTCAATAGCAGGTTACCGCCACATTCCATAGCAGGTTATACAACTAAAACCGTACAAGGTTCGTATTGTTTCTTTGGATTTTGCAACAAATGGTCAGGCTAAGGAACTTCCTTCCGCCGCATGGGATCGCCTCTGGCGGGACGTCCCGAGAGACAAACTGCTCTCTGCCAACAAGGCCGGGTTACCCCTATAACAGGTAACTCACGAATATGCCACCTCCCGGTCCTTTGGGACCTTTATCCGAGGCCTCGGTAACCAACATCACACATAATAAATAAAGTGTGTCCACATGAGTAAGTACCTGGGCTCCATACCATGATACCACCCCTTTCCAGAAGGAAATGACATACCCTAAAGGGCGCGACCCTCATAACCTTGCTGCATCATTCCTGTTTCGACCATTTCCGGTCTGTGAGGTTCGACGAAGTCTCGTCCACAAAGCTACGCTTTGTCACAAAGCCGTGCTTTGAGTCAACAGATGATCAAAGTAATGATCACTAAGATAAATGATCAAACAAATGATCATATCACAAATGATCAAACAATGATCATCACACAGCAACACTCAGCATGTCACATTACCAAATTGGGAATATATCGCTGATAACCTTCAACTACATAACCTCTGAGCTCGTACGTCTCAGAGAAGGGTGTTAAGCTAAGAGAATAAATTCTCCGCCACCAACAGAAATGTATTTTAAAGAAATCGGCTTTATATCTCAAAGTGTAATGTCAAACATGTAACCATACAAGTCTGTTCCGGGTTCGAACAGAACCGAAGGCACATCCAAAGAATCCCTTGCAAATCCGGGTATTCACAATCCCGATCGAATTTCCCATCACTTAGGAGATCCCTATACCGGGAGCTACCCAGTGCAGAGACAATCGATAGGTTATCCTATCATTTTCGCAAACATCCGGTCTTCAACACCGGTCTTCAAATGCATCCATATACGACGTATCACTTATTCGGAATGGGTTATGCGACACAAAGGTCCTCTCCCGGCTAAACCGAATAATGAGCGTAATACTTTAAAACAAATGGATAATGGGATTTCAATTAAGTCACAACTTATTACCCAAAACTTTTCTTTTCAAATGGTTTAACAAATTACCATTTTCAATCTTTAAACAAAAAGATTCATTTTAACAACCTTTAACGGTTTAAACAATTTCCACACTTTAATCTTTTTAACAAAAGATTCATTCACAAATTTTCCAAATTTATTTCCATTTCAATTGGATTAACTCGTTAAATCTTTAAATCAAAGATTTAACTTATAGCTTTCAAAACAATTTCATTTTGAATGGTTTAAACAAATCATCATCTTAAATCTGTTAAAATAAACAGATTCAATTCATAGCTTTCAAAAAGAATTCATTCATAACTTGGAAAATCCATTTTTCAATTCAATCTTGAAATTCCTTTAACTAAATTGGAATTTCATTTCTTATCTGAAAGCTTTTATCATTTGAAAACAACCAGTTTCATTTCAGAAAATCTGATTCATTCATACGAGTTAAGATTCTTGGGTTAAATCCAAATTCTCAAAATTATACTTTTAAAATGGTTTAAATTCATACAAACACATTTATATCATCTTTAATCCCTAGTTTCAAATCCTAGAATTTAATTTAAAACATGAATTCAAATCAAATTATTTAAATTTCAAAACTCGATTAAGTTATTCCAAATAACTTTTATCTTTAAAATTCCATTTCAAAAGCTTTTCAGTTTAAATCCCAAATTTTCAATTTCAAAATCAATTGTAATTAAAATTTCAATTTCAAAAACATCAAATTTAAACTATCTGTGACTTAACCGATTTCCTCATGAAATCCATATTTGTGTGTGTAAGAGTGTGGTCTAGGGGTTTAACACAATAGTGCAACATCATACAATCATCACAGATCAAGGTACAAAAGTATAGTTGATAAGCGGTATACCATAATGCTTATCGTTCATTCACAAATCCACAGATAATATACAAATTCAACCCAGATAAATAATTTACACACACAGCTCAATTCAAAACAATTCACATCACAGGATATTACAGATCAGGGATAACAATCAATTCAAGCATTTATAAGCAATCCAAGCATTCAATAATCATTTATAAGTAGGGTTAATTAATTGTTCAATCCCTAATTAAACCAATTAAATTTCTAATTAATTGCTTATGAATTCATTACCCAATCCTGATTAATTACAAATCATTTGATATTAATTAATGAAATTAATTAATTAATCCTTAATTATCCATCTTAATTAATTACCCTTAATTAATTACATTTATTAATTAACCACTTTAATTGATAACTTTAATTAATTGACTTTAATTATTTTCAATAATTAATAAATCTTTAATTACTTAAGATTTTACTCAGTTAAAAGATAAACTATTTACCTTTATTATTTTGATTATCCGTTAATCCTTATTTAATAACCTTTGGAAATAAACATCATTAACACATTAATTAACTTAAAACCTTTAAGTTGGATTAATGATTAGAAAAAAACATTTCTTTTCTTAATTATTTACTTAATTACAATAATTAAGTTTATTTAAAATAAACTTTAAAATAAGATTATATATATATATATATTAAACACTTTAAACTTAAAATAATTTGTTTTAAAATCTTAATTAATCCCAACTTAAATCAATGTCTATTATTCAAAAAGAAATGGGTTAAGAAATTTTTTAAACTTGACCAAATTTTAAAATTTAAAACTTGTTATTACCCATAATTTTCCAGACCCGAGCCCATACCATAAAAATCCCGAGCCAACAACTAAATTCCCCGAGCAACCCACTCCCCCTCTCGTACACTTCTTCTTCCCTTTTTTTTCCAGTAAGTTACATTTAGATTTAAATTTAAATAATAACCACAGACAACGCTCACGTACTCGAGTTTATACTCGAGCCAAAACCCATTATTTCCGAGTTCATCTTCGAGTTTCTTCCTTCTTCCCCAAACCTCAACAAACCCAGACATGAAGATACCTCGTGCACGAGATCACCATGCACTTGCACGATCCATCCAAGCGACGGCGATCATTGCCGTAACCTCCCACACATCAACGATGATCGACTCGACCATATTCGATACCCAGATTCTCGAGCAAATGCGAAAAATCAAATTCGAATGTTTTGAACAAGCGGAAACCCAAACTCGACCCACTGGAAATGTCTCGTGCCGCCGCCAACGTCCATTTGGACCCTCGCGATTACGTTTAGAGATTCGCCAGAGCCTCCTCCTACTATTCCCCCCTGACCGATCACCCTACGTGCCCCAACCATGACGAACTTTTCTCCTAAACTTCATCGACCAAACTGGGTTATTAAACCCTAATTTAAACTCAACACGTTAATTCACATAATAGAAAAATTATTTCACATTTTTCTCGAGATCACAAAAGTTATTACTATCTTCGAACCAAGTTTCAGTATTTTAATTTGATTTGATTTTCTGAAATTGGGAAGAATGCAATTTTCGCTCACATACGAACTGCCCTTAGAATTCAAAGCTAAAAATCTTCGTTTTTGTTTTAAAAATCATAATTTGCTGTAAGAATTCAAGATATAATCTTGAATTAATATTTTACAGTCATCAATTTTATCAGATTTTTACTTAATTTCCTGTAAAACAATATTATAGTGTATATTTTATAGATATGGTTAAATCAGCTTTTAAAATCTAAATTTAAAGTTTAAACATCTTGTTTTAGTTGAAAAACTTAAAGCTTTACCATGATCTGATGAGAATAATTTGAGTTTGAAAAACAAAATATGCAACCTGTATCAATTACAGAGAAGTTCAGAGCAACACAGGGTTATATTCAAGATAAAGCATATACAATACCATATAATCATTGAATCTCCTGAACTGTTTTAATTAAACTTAAAGCTTTAAGAATTTTGTTTGGTCACAGCATAAACAAACAAACAGAATAGAGTATGTTTAGGTAGGAGTTTACTCACAATGTTCCAGAAGAAGAACAGAGTTTCTCTGAAACAGGCTTGCAAATCTGAAACCTTTTTCCTTTGATTCTCTGATTGCATTGATTTGTTTGATGTTTATGTTGTATTTTGTTTAAGTTTTGAATGATACTCATTTTTAGTTTTTTTTCTTTCTTTCTCAGCCTGGAATGGACGAGAATACATTGAAAAGTTTGATACATATGAAAAGAAGGTTACAGGGTAATATTTTTTTCCATTGTCAGAGATTTTTATAAAATGTGGAGGCTGAAAGAAGTTTTATGCAATTCGTATAGATTATGTTTGCTGCTAGGATATGCACATTTAATGCTATTTGTACTTGATGTTCCCTTTGATACTTATCCATATTTTATACACTTGCCTTAGACTTAAACTACAAGCTATAGGTATAATATATTTTTACTTTGTATTTTGCTTTTGTTTCCTTGAGTTTTGCAGGCATATATCCTATTCGAACATCAGTTTATATTTTGAAACATGATTGAAATGTGATCCTTTACTTTGTTCCATTTGCTATGCAAATGTATAAAGGCTAGAAAGTCTTCATACTTATATCTATATTTCTTACTTTGTTTGTTCACGAATAGTTATATCTGTTTATCTTGCTTGATAACACAAATGAATTTCTATTTTTACATGTTGCTATATTCTAACTAACTTGTATCTTTGCTTTCATTTATTTCTATTTTTATTTTCTTTTATTAAATCTTATTATTATATAATATAGATAATTTCTATATTTTATATGTTGTTAATTTTAGCAAGTGTGTTACTTTGGATTTTATAGTTTACCTTTTTATATATTTATATTTTATTTCTAGCTTAAATATTTATTATTAGTTTATTTTTTTATTTTTTTACATAACCCATAAATTTTAAATTTAAATGATTTACCCAAAATTTATTCATGTTCGGGGAAACTCGCATCCATTTAATCAATTTTACAATTTTATCCAAAAATCAAATAAATTATCGATTTAAATTAAATTAAAATCCAGGATCGTTACAGATGAGATTTATTGTGACTGTCGTCTATTTGCTATTTAATTATTATTGCTTCTGTGCATTAATAACTGAGTTTGAATTAGACTGACCCGTGTATTATTTTCTTTTGAATTTAATACTCGGGTCAGAACGAGTTATCACAGGTTGTAGATATCTTGCTTTGGGTTGCAGCTTGAGCTATGAAGTCTCTTCATATCTTTTGGAGTAGTCGTCGTCATTTTGTAGTAGTCAGTGTATCTGTTCTAGGTTGATATGTATTCATGTATATTATTCGATAATGTACTTGTATATATAACTTCCAGAGTCGACAGTTGTAGTGGTATCATATGTATTGTACCAAATGTATTGTAACCGCCTTCAGTTATATATATATATGAGATTTGATATTAGCTGTGTTCCGCATTTAGCTTATCTGTGTTATTATTTTATATATACTGTCCTAAACTATTATGAACCATCGTAGTTCATTTTATACTGGAATTAGGTATGTCGATGGGAGTAATAACCAGAGATGAAAATAAATATACCACTCCTATCGAGGTAACCAATACTAGTGTAAGGCCTAACTACGGATGGCCGCTCCTATCCAGCCTTATTTTTCGTAATAACAGACAGTATTTCTTTTAACACTATTTGTTATTGTTAGCATAGAGGTGGGGCGTTACAGGACTTGAAACCTGTTCCGTTGAGTTTAAAACCATTGAAAACATCTGTTTTGATATATAGGATGACCTATTTTCGTTTCGAGGTCAGAACGGGCTTTTTGGGTCGCGTAGTCGTTTCGATCCAACCCTGCCTATATATAAGCTGTTATAAACCCTAGTTGTTTCTCATATCATTATTTCTGTACATACATCTTCTTCCTCCTTCATCAAGCCTAATTCCCAAATTCCAAAACCTAATTTCAATAAAAAAAAGAGAAAAAATTGCGGATCTATAGCAACTTCGGGTTTCAGAGGCAAAAACCCTGCAGCAACTTCGGGTCAGGAAGAAAATGACTCGGGTCCCGGGTCGTTTTGGCAAAAACTCAGAGCAAGCACCGGGGATTTGAGACGGCGGACCGAAGTTGAACCCGAAGTCGACCCAGGACCAAAATTTTTCAATATTCTTATTATCATAACTTTTTCATACGAGCTTGGATTCCTGCGCGGTTTATTTTATTGGGATTCTATCGAAATTCCGAACATTTCGACGCTGGTTTAGATGAATTCTGAGACTATTTGAATTTTGGGCTTAAATTGGATTTAAATTCAATTTAAATTCAAAGGTGAGTGTTTTAACCCACTCACAACTTCTAAAATTTCTTATGTTAGTTAAATTAATTTTTGATATGATTAGAAATTTATTTATGGCTGTTTGATATATTTAAATCGTCATTCCAGTTAATTTGAATTTATTTGAATTAAATTGTCATTTAATTTATTATTGAACTTAAATTGCCAGTTAATCACCTGTAATTGATAACCTGTTATTTGTTGATATTTATTAATTGATTTGGATGATGATTGTGATGGATGTTGATTGTTGATATTGGATGAATGGATGTTTTATTTTATATCTTTATAAACTGCAAGTTCACTATGGGTTGAAATGATACATACCCGAATGATCTATAGATTAGAGAAAAATCGTTATGGGTTGAAATAATAGACTCGAGTGATTTTATGGATTTTATTATTAATTCGAGATTGCGGTTTGAAATGATATATAACCGTAAAATTTTTAAATTGCGAATTGAAATGATATATATCCGTAAATATAAAATTTTTAAATTGCGGATTGAAATGATAAATATCCGTATCACTTGACCCTAGGGTAGAGAATTATATACGGACACCGGATTGATTAAATTTAATGATTTTGAACTTCTAATTTTTTTTTGAATTAATAAAAATAATATCTTGAATTTTTTTTATGTATATAAATTGAAGTATTATTGGAAAATCAAGTTTTGCGTTGAAATGTGAATTGGTTTAAAAGGAATTGCTTTAAGAATTAAATTGGAAGTTTAAAGAATTTTTTTTAAATATAAATGAAATTCTATCGAAATTAAGTTATTCAAGTTGTTTGAAAATAACTTTGAAATATTTTGAAATTGGAGTAATCCGAATTGATATTTGAACATAGGTTGAAACGATATGAAATTCAATAGTTTATTGAAATGTTAAATTAAAAGGTTTGGAATTTGGTTTGTTGACTTGGAAATTGAAAATGGTCCAAATGCGTTGAAATGAAATGAATAGTTTAATTTGATATAAATTCCAAATTCATGTTTTAATATAAACTGTTTTAAAAATATATTATTTCAAAATTTCTAATTATTAAGATTTCAAAGTATTAAACTATTTTAACCTGTATTAATTATATTAAATCATTTTAACCTATTTTAAACCATTTAATTTATTTAAACTAATTAACCTATTTTAACTTATTTTAAATCTAATTAATCTATTTTAAAGCTATTTAATCTATTTTAAATCTATATTAACCATTAATAACTATTCAAAACTATTTTCTTCTAAACTCCAAACTAAGTAAAATGGATGGGTTTATATTCAAATTCTCGATTTTTTTATGAATATGGTAAATGATGTTATAACCTAAGTTGGGAATTAAATAACATATTTGGTTTAATATGATATTTTGAAATGAGAGTTTAGCCTTTTTTGGAAATATGACTTTTGAAAGGAAATATAATTTCGAACTATGATTTCAAATGTGATATGATTCCAAAAGGTGAATATGATTTCGGAAGTAATTAATGATTTCAAAAATGATATGATTTGAATTGAATATGATATTTTTATATCAATTATGAAATGATTTTGGAAATGTAAAGGAACCATCCGATGTGTAATAAGCGTTTGATTGTTAAAGAGACCGGGATCGGATATGGGCATACTCTCTGTCGATACCGAAAACCACTTTGACAACTGTGTATGCGATGGAGATTCCAGAATGAAGTAGGATGGTGGCGACGATCCTATAAGGTATATACGTGGACCTAACTCCCGTGAGTTAGCATAAGGTGGCTAAAACAGGAGCAATCGACGGGCCAAGTGAGGTCATTCCTCCGATCGGGCACATTCCTTCGATACTATATTCTGATTTGCGATTTTGGTGGCCACCCTCGATTTTTGATTTGGGAGTGTGTTTCGAGGTGGGCGGTAGTAGCTGCTATGCATTACCACCAGTCCGGAAGTGTAATTGGTATATCTACCCTGGCATTGCCTAGTTGTGCCGTGTCATCTACCCTAGCGCGCCTTCTACGAGTTTGTTTTATGTCGTACCTAGGGGTATCCTTTGGCGGCCCCAGTTTACGGGGAGTTACGGTACTATATAGACTATTGGCATTATAAAAATGTGTTAAGGGGGAAAATGTAACGCCTTAACGCTATTTTAATAGTTTATCTTACTATAGACATATTATAATAGCGTGTTGTACTACATAGTAGATAGTTTAACGGATCCTTAGGAGATGTGAATCCCGAACATCTCTTAAATTACTGCACTCACGTTAGACACCGGATAAGAGATGTCAAACCCCGTAAACATCTTCGACGCCGTTTATTCTCATATTTATTTACCATTGATTTGACTTACATAAGATCTTTTAGTTCTGACTCGAGTGTTTTGTCTTTTCAATTCGCTCGGGTCAGCCTGAGCATTTCAGGATTTGAAGACTTATTCTGGAGGACGAAGACGAAGATTTGTACTACTATTATTTACTATATTTATTCCATTGCATTCATACTGTTCCGCTGCATTATCATTTATTTATCTCTGATATGTGTAACTTTGATTTTGTATTGTATAAGTATAATCAAATGTTTGTATACAGCTTCATGAACTGTTATTTGATTATTATATTTTGTCATTCTGCTGCGAGATTCTGTTTTGTTTTTTTTTTCTTTCTCACCCCAATAACAATCCGCCCTTCTGTATGGTTTGAGTCGGCATGTGTGTCTGCTTAAAGCGTCCAAAAAGGCGAGATGTTACAATAATTTTGACACCATTTGAATACCATTATTATTTATGGAAGAAACTAAAAGAAGCGAAAATCATGTATATCCCTTGGATATTTGTATGAACATTATCATCACTAAAGTTTCATAATGTATGAACTAGCAGAAGAATTCCAGGATAGAAGGGAAATCAGGAGAATTTTTTTCAAGAAATAAACAATATCATCAACAAAAAAGAGTTGTATTAACCAGAATGTAAGGATCCATAATTGAATTTAAAGAAAATATTTGGATTTCACATATGTAGTGCCAAAATGAATTCATCCAATCGACCAAATTCTAGGAATGAAAGCACGGTTAACATAGCATATATAAGAAAGCACTACTATAGTTCTCATCCTACTGTTAATCCTTGTGGTATCATTCCTATCAGTTCTAAGTGAGTTAAATCAAAAATTTAAAGAAAATTAGAAGTGGATACCCGATCTAGTTATAGAAGTGCAGTTTGCAACACCAGAAGTTAGCGGTTGGATTGTTTAAGCTGGTAGCGGTATGCTGACTGTGACAATAAGGGTGGTTGGTTGCGGCGATGATAAATATTAAGGGTTTAAAGCTTGACATTTTTTGTATTGTGAAACAATGTGAAATTGAATGTTAAATTTTATTTTTATTTTGCAAACAACGATCCTATTGTTTAATTGCAAGGGTTCAACCTTCGGTTTTGCTTTAACCAACGGTTCAGCCTGTTACCGGCTCAACTTCATTTCAGACCTCCGAAGGTAATGGTTCGCGATGTCCGGTACGGTCAAGGAAAACACTACTTGTATATGTTTAAATCAGAAATAAAGAATTTATCAGACTACTTTCTTAGAATATTCCTCTGAATTTATAAGCTTAATAATATAGAGCAATGGTATTGAACCAACTTTTACTTGTTCTAATATATTGTGGCGGCATCTTCAGAAAATTCCTAGTAAGTTACAACAACTTTTTACTGGTGGGCCATTCTTTCAAACAATACTCTGTTTCTCCATCTTTGTATTCTTGTATGTTTTTGCATTTTTTCACTCAAATATCATTTAAAAAATAAAGGTCAAAAATAACAAAAGAAGGGGAAACAAAAGGAGGGAATTAGGCACAAGGACAAACTTTGGAAAAAATTTAGTTTGAAGGACACCAAGTTTCTATTTTGGGCTGAAGGACAAACTTTGAAAGAAAATTAGTCTGAAGGACAATGCTAGTTATAACTAGCATTATATTCAGTTTTTACAGTATAGAAAATGCTATTATAACTAGCATTATATTCAGTTTTACACTGTACAAAATGTTAACTATATTTAGCATTGTCCTTCAACCTAATTTTTTTCAAAGTTTATCCTTCAGCCTAAAAACGAAACTTGTTGTCCTTCAGCCTAATTATTTTTTCAAAGTTTGTCCTTATGCCTATTTTCCACAAACAAAAAATGGGTAGAGGAATTTTAGAAGTGAAATTGGTTGATGCAAAAGAGCTTGCAGATACCGATGTATTGGGTGCATAAACTTCTTCTTCTTCTTTCAATTTTATTCTTCCTATAAATTTTCTTTTTTTGGCAAAATTATAAATTTTTGTATAATTGGGTTTTAAGGAAAAATCGATATGTTTTGGTTCAATATAGGAATCGAAAACGCAAGAGCAGTGTTGCAAGAGGTTGCTTATTACTTCTTTTACCTTTATTTTTTAATTTTATTTTAAAACTTATATCTTCCAACTAATGATGCAGACCATTACACAAAATAAATTTACCACAGTATTGGAATAATGAAAATATAATAACTCCATAGAATGAATCTTGAAGCATTAATTTATTTTGTTTTAATTGGATTATCATATAGTTGTGACCTAAGGGCTACTACAGGCTTGTTGCTAATTGAAACTAAATAAGTTTGTTCTATCGTCTTCTAAATGGAAAATAATGTTATTACTTAGAAAATTCAAATTTTTGGTAATATCGTATTAACCAACTCGGATGTTATTCCATTAAAAACCTGTGTTATATATAATTTCCATGCTCATTAAGTAATTGATCTGATTATAAATAATTGAAGATGCAGAACAAGGCACAAATCCGACATGGAACGAGACACCGTTTTTTGGTGCATTATTTGGAAGGGTCAAGGAATGAGCATAAGATCATTATAAGAATCATCGAAAAAGACACTTTCGCTACAAATGATTTCATCTGCCAAGCCACATATGTAACTACTTAGAATATTCTATCATTTCTAGCAATAGTTTAACAGACTAACCACAATGTTACAATAAATGCAAGATCAACATAGTAGATATAATAGAATTGGGATTTGAGAAAGGAGTAGGAGACTTAAGAATCTGCAAGCACAGAGTGGTTCTTCCTGATAACACTTACTATAGAGAGATTAGAGGTTGGATTACTTTTACCACAAAGGTTAGTATAATGTTATCTATACATGTTCTCATTCAGGTAATATTTCATATTTTCATATATGCTAATGTTTGAATTGCTATACATAAAATTATGATTAGGTATAGGAGAAATAAGAAGAATTTGGAGGGTGGTGTAACTGACAGCTCCAATTCTCATTTCATGATTTTGGACTATTTGTTGTTTGTTCGCTTCTAGTTTTAGTACATGTTATGTAATTTTGTGTATGTTTGAATGTAGCATGATTATAGTTTTGTACAATTTTGGTGGTGGCTTTGTGTAACTATCCTTTCATGTTGTCTTTTAGCAAGTTTAATGCTATCAATTAAAGTTTTATTTTCTCCACTATAAATTGTTTTAAGGGTAAGCCTTTTATGCTTATCCCTTTAGAAGATCAACCTAAATTGAAGTCAACAGAAGTACTATGCATTAAATTATAATTAGTGTGAACTCGTGCTTTCCACATGGTTGTTTGTATAAATATTGATCCGCAATGTAAATCTAACCAAAGAAAGGTGACCACTTACAACAAATCTGTATAAAATCATAAAAAATAATGGAAAGCTCTTTAATTTTGTGAAAAATTACAATATAGTCCATGATAATATTCATAATCTCATTGATTCTTGTTCAACAAATATTATAAAATTGATGCAACTATTTTGAAGATGTAAAATTAGAAATAGAAAAGAATATTTGATGGGTATGAGCTTTATTGGGGAAAAACCCTTCAGATGATCAGTCTAAGGGAATAAAAACCCAACGCAGCGGAAAACAACTGGATAGTGATTGTAGTGAGATGAAACAAATGAAAATAAACACCAGTACAAACAGTCATAGATCTATGCAATGGAGAAAAATAAATAACACCAGTATTTATAGTGGTTCCACTACCGCGAGGTAGTGTACGTCCACTTGGGGAGAGGAGATTTTATTAATCACTGAAAGATTAGAGTTACAAGATTTATTCACTTTTAGAGGGTATACATAAGAAGAATTTACAATACAGACAAATTCTATAGAGTTTCATCTCTCTAGGATGTCTACCATTGTTTTCCAGAAGCTCCACTATTTATAAAGTGAAGAAATAAGGAGGGGCAGCTGCTATATAGCAGCCCTGGGGTTTGGTTTGACATCCATCTGGTTCGGCAAGGTCCAATAGCATTTGGTTCAATGGCATCATCTGGTTCGGCGAAGCCCATATCAATCTGGTTCGGCACTCTCAAACCACCGAACGAGATATTTGGAGTGGCACATCACTCTATATGGTTGAATCTGGACCAGTATATTAGCTTCACCACTCCAGACTTTAGGTTTGGCAAAACACACTGCATCTTCACAGCTGAACAAAGTCACTACCACCGGACGAGATATTTCGTCCGGTCCTCCTCAATGCCGAACGAAACAGCACCACCCGATAAATATGGAGCGCAAAACCTAGCAACACCGGACGAGATTTATCATCTGCCACTTCCACTTCTCTTCGTTACCGAACGAAGTCCACTGGACCAAATCTTTGGTCCGGCATCTCCTCCATCGAACGAACTCGGCAATATCAACTCCACAGCCTAGGGTTTCACCTTCGTTGATTCTTGGGTTCGGAGCTCCTCCTTCCTTGTCGATGCTTCTCCAATGGCTTCTTCTCGAATTCAGGTATCAATTTCTAACAATCTCCACCTTGATAACGAATTCCATACAAGCCTTCCAACTCCATCTACACCTTCATGCTCCAAGCAATGTATACTTAACCAATGAGCTTCGGCGATGCCATCACCCACCACACTTTGCCAACGAACTTCGATAAGGCCACCGCCCGTCAACAAAGTGTTCAAAGTACCCAGTCCGTGTAAAACCTATCAATCTCCACCATGAAAACTAATGTCTCCATGAACCATCTCAACTCTCCTTCCATGCTACCTCGTGGCACCTAGCACTTCATTAAGCGAATCAAGTCCGAGCAATGCTCGAACTTAGCAATAGGCAATGACTTGATAAACATGTCTGCTACATTCTCCTTTGTGTGAACCTTTTGAAGACGAACTACCTTCTCTTCACTCATCGAGACAAGGAACGACTCTCTCACCTCAATATGTTTCATCCTCGAGCTGAATGCCAGATTTTCAGCTAAGTGAATTGTACTCTGACTATCATGGTACACATCCACGTCTTTATATACGAAGCCCAAATCACACAACAGTCGCCTCAAATAAAGCGCCTCCTCAACTGCTTCAACCGCAACTATGAGCTCTGCCTCTGTAGTAGACAAAGCCACAATCGTCTACAACCTTGCTCTCCAACTGATCGATGTCCCACCGATGGTGAAATCCTTCGGTGCGGGATTCAAGATGTTCCCTTTTTACACTTATTGCAATTCTTTCTTCACGAATACCATAATTGGAATAATCTCTCCATTACTCAGAAGAAATCTATTTATGTTTTTTCGAAAGAAAATAAAAGATTCATTTGGTTCCTATATAATTTTTATGTTTTGAGTGCGAAATTTTATTAGTGCTTATTCATAAACAATCCTCTTATTTACGATTAACTTCTTTTAGAACTTTTATTGAGCGAATACATTTCTATGGAAAAATAGAACATCTCCAAATCGAATATTGTTTAGTAGTATGTCGTAACTATTTTCATAGAACTCTGTGGTTCTTCAAAGATCCTTTCGTGCATTATGTTCGATATCAAGGAAAAGCAATTCTTGCTTCAAAGGGGACTCATTTTCTGATGAAGAAATGGAAATATCATTTTGTCAATTTTTGGCAATATTATATCCGAAGGTTGACTAAGGTATCTGAAGATACTCACCAATGCATCTTTCCTGGATTTTCTAGCTATGACCATGGTTTGGAGTTCCTCTAAGGTATCTGAAGATACACTTCACTGCTACCCAATGCGTCTTTCCTGGATTTTCCATGAACCTACTCACCAATATAACCGCCTATGCAATGTCAGGCCTAGTACATACCATGGCATACATCAAGCTGCCAATTGCACTTGCATGTGGGACCTTCATCATATAAGCCTTGTCCTTTTCCGAGATCGGAGAGCCTTCACAAGAAAGCCGTATGTGAAAAGGCATGGGTGTGCTGATTGCCTTAGCCCCTTCCATTCTAAACCGAGCAAGCACCTTTAGAATGTACTCCTTTTGAGTGAGGCTCAAAAGTCCTAGCTTTCTATCCTTTTGGATTTCCATATCCAAAATTTTCTTTGCTTCTCCAAGGCCTTTCATTTCGAATTCCGCTTTTAGCTTTAGCTTCAAACTATCGATTTCAGCTTTATCCTTGGAAGTAATCAACATATCATCCACGTACAAGAGTAGGTACACCTATCTACCATTATTTCAATGCTTGAAGTACACACAAGCGTCTTTGATGCTACGATCAAAACCAAGTGAAAGCATAAAAGAGTCAAACCTCTTATACCATTGTCTAGGCAACGGCTTAAGTCCATACAATGACTTCTTCAATTTGCAAACCCAATTTTGTTTACCATCTACAACAAATCCTTCTAGCTGCTTCATGTAGATGGTCTCATCCAAGTCTCCATGTTAGAAAGCTGTTTTCACGTCCGGTTGCTCCAGCTCTAAGTCATGAGCTGCGACGATAGCGAACAAAATGCGGATGGACGTATACCTCACTACTGGAGAGAATATCTCATCATACTCCAATCCCTTTCTTTGTGAAAACCCTTTAGCAACTAATCTAGCCTTGTATCTCCCATCATCCTTCACCTTAAACACCCACTTGCAACCTATGGCTCGGCTTTCTTAAGGAGGTGGTACCAAATCCCACGTTTTGTTCTTCTTCAATGACTCTAACTCCTCTTCCATAGCGCACATCCACTTCGAACTATCACATGGCTTCAAAGCTTCATCAAGGTCAAGCGGCTCCTCAAGAACCACATGTAGGGCATAGTCAAACTGATCACCAGGGCTAAGGTTCGCAAACTGCCAATCACCATACCTTTTGGACGGCCTAATAGTCTTACGACTACCCGGGTAGGTGCTGCTTCGCCTAAACTCCTTTCAGCTCCACCTTGAACTGAACTTCCTCTAGATTCATGCACATCACCAGCACTACTAGAAGGTACCTATGGGCTATCCTATGATGTTTCATCAACTGCGTTTTCCTCGACAGCATCAACAACAACTCTACTATTTAGCTGGAATACAGGAACTTCTTCCATCTCCTTAGGCCTATCAGAATCTTCTGATGTGGTAGGTAACTTCTCCTTCAGATTGAACATAGCAGACTCATTAAAAGTAACATGTCTGGAATGAACAATCTTACGATCAACAGGGTTCCAAATTCGATACCCTTTGGTACCATTGGTGTATCCCATTAGTATGCCCTTTTATGCTCTAGCCTCCAACTTGCCATCACCTGTATGGTGAATGTACACAGGACAACCAAAAATTTCAAAGTAACCAATATACACTGCTTTACCTCACCACTTCTCCTCTGGAATCTTCCCATCTATGGTTGAGCATGGAATTCGATTTATTATATGCGCCGCAGTTGATAATGCCTCGGCAGTTGATATGCACCGCAGTTGATAATGCCTTAGCCCAAAATTAAATTGGGTTTGAATTGAAATTTATTCAAGTTGAAATTGAAATCGAAATCAATTGGAATTAAAAGAGAAATTGAATTAATTCAAAATTGAAATCGATTTGAATTAAAATTGGAATTCTAGTAAAATTCGACTTGAAATCGGAATTGAATCAATTAAATCGAAATGGAAATTGAAATTGATTTGAATTGGAAAATTTGGAATTGAATCGGTTAGACTTTGAAACTATTTTCAAATAAATTATTTTAGTATAAACTGTTTAAAATATATCTTTTTAAATTTTCAAATTAATTTGATTTTCCAAGCTATTTACTATATAAATCATTTCAATACTCATACTTTTTTCTACTAAACTATTTAACTATTTAAACTATTTTAAAACTATTCAAACTATTTTCTAAAAAAATTCAAACTGGTCAGAATGGGAATGTTTATATTCAAATCATGGATTTAAATGCGAATCGGGTTAAAATGAAATTATAACCAAAATCGAAATTCGAAAGGATTTTGGAAGTGAAATCGAGATATTAGAGTGAAATGATATTTTCAAGTAAATAAGACGTATTGAACTGAATATGATTTTTGAAGCGAATACGATATTTTGAAATGAAATTGATTTTGAAGCGAATATGATATATTAATATCAAGTATGAACTGTTTTCGAAATGTAAAATAACCAACCGATGTGTAAAAATACATTTGGTTGTTAAAGAGACAAGGGCCTCTTATTGGCATACTCTTTGTCAATATTGGAACCACTTTGACAACCGTGTACATGGTGGATGATATCCAGAATGTAGTGGTTAAATTGGCGAACGATTACTAGAATGTAGTAAGAGAATGATGATGGATAGCCTTGGCACTTGCGTCATAATTAAAATTACTAAAGTAGGAGCCTATGTCTGGCCAATGAGGTTAGCTACCTCTAGCAACGTTGATCCCTCGTATTACTATTGTGATTTTGTACTCGATGGGTGCACCCTTTTGTTTGGATTGAAAATCGCGGTCGGCCACGGATGGGTTATGACCAACCAGAAAGGGTAAACTGGTAGAATCCTACCTTGGGCATTGCCTCACGTGCCTTGTCATATTTATCCTTATGCCAGCCCATTATGACCTTGGTTTAGTATTGTACCTATAAAAATGTGTTAAGGTGGATCAATGCAAAGCCTTAATGCTATTTTGATATTTATTTTACTAATAGACATTACCTATTATAGCGTATACTATTATATATAAATAGTTTAACAGATCCTTAGTAGATGGAAAATCCCGTAACATCTCTTGAGTTATTGCATGCACGTTATACACTGGATAGGAGATGTAAAATCCCATAAACATCTCTGATGCCATGACACTCATGTTATATGCGATATTGATTTGACTCACATAAGAATATTTTTGTCCTAACTCGAGTGTTTTGTCTTTCCATTTCGCTCGGTCAGCCCTGAGTTCTTCAGCACATTGAAGATCGTTTTTCTAGAGGACGAAGATGAAGATTTGGTATATTATTATTATTATTATTATTATTATTATTATTCTCTGCATCATGTTATTCCATTGCATTGATTATTATCACTGATGTATATATATAACTCTGATAAATGTTGTATAGATTATAATCAAATGTATAGTAAACAGCTTCATGAACTGTTTATTTGAACATTATATTTTGTCATTCCGTTGCGAGATTCTGTGTTTGTTTTCTTCTTCTTTTCTTATTTTTCTTAATTATCCCTATTGATTATCTATGTTCCGGACTGTTTAATTTGGACATGTGTGGATTATTGTCGATTTAAACCTTTTGAAACGTGGGTCGTCACATTTTGTTAAAGTGTTTGCTTTCGAAGGAGTACCGTTTTCCTTTAAATAATTGCTTTCGAAAGGGTAGGTTTCGTCCCAGTTGAAACCAAGCTGCTAATGTCCCTTTCGACTGCATTGTTGTCATCTATGTTATCGAAGGGGCTACTTCTGTTTTAACCAAAGCCTTTTTCTTGAATGCTTTCGAAGGGGTTGGAGGTTTCGAAGGTGATGGAGTCGAAAGGTGTTTCGACTCTATCCTTCAAAGTTTTTGTTTTAAAGGTTTTGCTTTCGACTAAGATGGTTCCGACACCATCCATTTTTCCCCAAACTAATTTTTGTTGGTTTCGAAAGAGATACTTTCGTATATAACCATTTTGACCCAATTGATGTTCTTAAAGAGTAAACCCAATACTTTCAAAAGGAGTACTTTCATTTGTCTCGAAGCTCTATATTTAAAAAAAAAGATGATTTGATACCATCGAAAGGTATAATAGGTTTCAAAAGAGAATGTTTATTAATGGCTTCGAAAGGTATGTATACAATGTTTTGAAAAGAGGTTTTGCTTTCGAAGGAGGCTATCCTGGGGTTTCGAAAGGGATGTTTTTATGGTTTCAAACCATAAACCCAATCTCAATTTAAAGTAATAACCATGGCATAAATAAAGATTTTGAAATGTTATTCACTTTTTTATTAACCCATAACTGTATTTTGGGGAAAGGGGCAGAATTACCAGTTAGGTTGACCCAGTAGTGAATATAACTTAACAGATGTTAAAATGTTAATTAAAGATATTGGCAAGGGCCAATATGTTTATAGTAAGCCCATGAAAACTGTATGATATTGATAGGGGCCAATAGGTTCATAGTCGGCCCATGAAAACAATGATTTGATACTGGCAGGGGCCAGTAGGTTTGTAGTTAGCCCATGAAAACTATATTCGGATTAAGATATTGGCAGTCAGCCAACAGGTTCCTAGTTAGCCAATGAAAACTAGGACAAGAGATAAGATATTGGAGTTACCAATAGGTTCTTAGTAATCCCATGAAATCTAAGTAATTGGACAGATAGTCCTTAATATTTAACAGGTTAATAATAACCCTAGAAACTATAATTGAGATTGCAGTCAAAGTGAATGGGGATGGGTAACCCAGAATTAATTTATTGGTTTTGCATATCATCATAATGTTTTGAAATACTATGGTTTAACCATTGTGGATGCAGGAGCACAGTATATGGTTTTATAAATGTTTTATGATACTAGTGAGAGAAAATACATTGCGCTAAGCGGCATGGACTCACTAGATATCTAAATGGTTTGAGATGGTAGATTATTATTCATACTAGGCTTTATGTCTAACCTCGAAGTCTTTGTTTTCCACTTAAACTCTCAGGTACTCAATTGATTTTGAGTAGGTTGAGAGTTAAGGTTTTCAGGTGTTCTTTAGACGCTTCCGGGGACGTGCAAGAAGCAAGCTTGTTATTAGAGTTATTTTATTTCCGCCATGTGTTTTGTTTGTAAAGGCAAATTGTTTTCTTGCCTATCTATATACTCCGATCTACCAAGGGGGCATCTTCATATGCCGTGCTTGGTGTATTTTGTATTAATTGTATGTTATTTGAACGTGGTCTGCGAATTGGGATTATGTATTCAAATTGGAATATTTTGAAATGGAATGTGAAATTTGTTTTGCTGTTTAATTTTTTTCCATATTCTTGTGTTTCTGTGTATCAATGTATCTAATATCTCCATGTTTGGTCGCTAAGGATTAATAATTATAGATGACTGCATCATCCATAGCCGTTAGTTTTGGGCCTCCAAATAGAGGGATGTTACAGATGAACTTCCACCTAAATTACGGACAATATGGAATACTCAGATACTTCATCTTGTGAATGCATGTTGTATTTCTCCATGGTAACTAATGGTTATATTTAGCAAATAATAGACTACATCCCCATATTTGAACTCCGACTAGGAAGAAGCCGCTAATTTTTTTGTTCAAACTGCAATAACTTCTTCATGCAAAATAGAAATAGGGCAAGACTTTGACCGATGAACTACCACTTAAATTACATACAGCCTATGCAGTTAAAGCGCTCAGAAGATTCAACGCGGTGGAGGTGCAAAAAGTCATAGCGGGGATACAATGAGAATATAGCGGGATATAGCGGATGACTCTAAAATAACATATAAAACTCATACTTAATGTTTTTATAAATAATAAATGGTAATTACATGAAAAATTAACATTTAGTTGAATTATAATTAATACATAAATAATTTTAAATAAAAACATGTGCGGATATACTGTAAATAAACGTAATATTATTATATAACATAATTGAATTTAGTAGAGTATTTTCATTTCTAAAAAATATATTAAAAATCCAATTAAATTAATTAATTTCATAATTTTTATAATGTATAAATGTCATTTTTTAATTCATTGCTTTTAAAGAAGATACAACGGAAATAGCGAAATATAGCGGGAATAACGGGATATAGCGAAAATAGCGGGGCTTAAAGCGGAAAGGCTATATTTGGGGCTATATGGAAAAATTGTAGCGGTAGAAATTTGCTATGAGATATAGCAGGATTGTAGCGGGGTAATAGCGGGGAATTAACTGCACAACATACAACATGAAACTCTTGGATACTTTATCGTATAAACGCATAATGTAGTTCTATATTGTGATTAACAGTTGTACTTAGAAAATAACTGGCTACATCCCCATATTTGAACTTTGCCTGGGTAGAAGCTGCTATTTTTTTTGTTCAGATGGCAGTAACTTCTTCATACTAACTTGAAATCGAGCGAGACTTCGACCGATGAACTCCAACCTAGTTTTCCATGGTGACTAGTAGTTGTACTTAGAAAATAATAGGCTACATCCCTATGTTTGAACTCTGCTTAGGCAGAAACCGCTATTTTTTTGTTCAGACTGAAGTAACTTCTTCATACTAACTCAAAATCAAGTGAGATTTCGACCAATGAACTCCCATCTGAATTATAGACAATATGGAATGCTCAGATACTTCATCTTGTGAATGCACACTTTAGGTCACCATGGTGAATATAAGTTTTAGTTAAAAAATAACAGGCTACATCTCCAAATTTAAAAGGTAACCCGCTTATTAAATGGATTAGGTCAGACTGACTCCTATATTAAATGGGTCAAAAAGAATGGGTCATAAATGGGTTAGGTCAAAATTGATCCAACCCAACCCATTTGATGGGTCCAGTGAATATCTACTCTGTTACATGAGCAGAGCAAAGGATTCTTGGCAATGGATGGAGATTCTATTACATGCTGCTAAAGTGCCTTGTTTTATTTTCCAACTAAAGATACTTGAATATTTGTTAATCACCGTGTAACAGAATCTTGAATGTGTGTGCGTAGATAATATAGATTGGTTAAATAATTTTTATTACTGAACCAAAGACTTTGTATTGGAATATAGATTTGAATATGGATAATATTATAATTTTGACCATTACCAACTTCCATAAGTCCAATGTGTTATAGTATTGACGAAGAGAATTGGTGTAAATAATTGTCATAATCGGATAACACTTAATAAAGTATAATTGGATTTTATCGAAACAAAATAAGCGATAAATTTGGTCATAATGTCACGCCATCTGCTAAGTGACTTATGGATGTTAATATTCGAATTGTTCAGTTTTAATCATTGACCAAATTTAAACCTAAGAGTCACATAACTGCAATGATGAATACTCCTTTTATCACCTGATTTAATTAATTTGTAACTATTATAATTTAATTGATATTTATGAAATATTAATTACAAAATTTTGTATTTGATATGTTGAACAAAGTTAGATAATTTATTTATAATAGTTATAAATATATTAATCGATATACGATATCGATAAGCGTTTAAATTCAGATTTAAATACAATAGACATTGTTCGGGCTGGAATTGGGTTTGAGACCCATATGGCACATAAAAATTTCGACCAAAATAGCTTCGATAGGCCAGCTAAATGTTGGCAAAAGAGGGAGACTTTTGATTGGTTTAAAAGAGTGGAGTTGGTAAGAGAGAGATAAGGATAAGATCCATTTTTCTCTTCATTTGACTTTCTATTTATATGCCACTCTCTATGCTTTTTGATACATTTTATCTCTTCTCCCTCTACAAATTTCGACCAGTAAACCCCATTTAAACACAAAAGAAATATAAGCTCAAATCACATCAATATTCTTTGATTCGATCGTTGATGGTAAAGCAGTTCAGCGAGCAACTCTATAACTTGGAAATTGTTTCAAGGAGTCATTTCATCATTTCAAGTAAGATCTCTAGGCTTTGGTGAAAGGTATTCAACATGTTTACTAACTCATTTACTATTATTATATATTATTGTAATATATTGGAGGTTATTAGATTATATTACGAATCTCGTGTATCGATGTTCATTCACATGTTAAAATGTTGAATATATTAGTGCATATACGTACATGTTAACTAAATTTATTTTTATATACATACTATGTTAGGGTGTCTCGCATTGTGTGTGGGTAATGGGTGCACATTGGAAAAAGAATAGTCTCACACCAAGAAAAATAATGGAGGTGGAGTGTTATATATATATATATGAGTTGTGTTGCATGTAACAACAAGGGATTTCTTCTGTTAAAAGTTGTTGATCAAACTCTATGTTGCCCCTATGGAGGGATGTGCGGACGGATCAAGGAATTTCATCATGGTATTATAGCCGATGGTAATGCTTGGGATAATGGACAACACGTAAGAGATTTGTAAATCATGGTGGCTAGCAGTGTAAGCTTAAGTAGTTAGACTTAAGGTGGAGCTAGATCATGATATGTTGGATCTGGTAGAACGGTACAGGAACAAAGTCTCGATATAATGCAGGCATCGTGTTGGCATATTGGAAGATGCATAGATGGATGCGAGCCAAGGTGGAGATTTGTTGGATTGTCTTGCATTATGTGGGTAATGGGCGCATATTGGAAAAGGAATAGTCCTACACATGAAAAATAATAGAGGTGTAGTGGCATACATATGAGTTTAGTTACATGTAACAATAAGAGATTCCTTTTGATAAAAGGTATTAACGAAACTCTATGTTGCCCCCACGGAGGGATATGCAGATGGATCAAGGAATTCCAACATACTGCATTAAACTCACAACCTAAAATTAAAAAAACCAGTTTTTAAATTAAATAATATTATATATATGATTTTGTTAATTAATATTTTATACCTTAAAGATAAAAATCATATAATAAACATTTTAAAATTTATAAAATTTTGTTTTTGTATAATATTAATTCGAAAAAATGAATGATAAATCTTAATATATTTTATATTTAATAATGATACAACTATTTATCTAACTAGAAATTGATTGTGTATATATAAATAAATATACAAATATTTAATATAGTATGAAATTAATTATAAAATTTTACATAAAATATTAAATAATTATTAGATATTAGAAACTAACTTTTATAATTTTATTTAATTTAATCTAATCGGTCCTAAAATTATTTCATAATTGTTTAATTAAAAAATCATTTTAAAATCCAAAAAAATTTAAAAAAATTAATTTTTATACCATAACCTTAAAGTCGGGAATTATTAAAAAAATTATTTATTTATTTATATGTAAAAATTTATATATTTATAAATATTTAAATTGAAATTGAAAAAAAATGTATACAATTTTGCCGCAGCAATTCGAATAAAAAAGGTAAAATTATTTTATATTAGTTATTAAATGATTTGTTATTTAATATAAATAAACTTTTGTTCAAATATATTTTAAAACATTATATATAAATTATTATAATTATTATTTCTATATATTTGAATATATGTATATGATTATATTTTACATTAGTTTAATTTTACATATACATAATTTTCACTATACATACACATACACACATATTCATTTACATAGCTCATGGAATACTAAAAGGGCTAATATGTCCGTTGCAGTTTAAATCCCAACATCTACGCGGGCATATCAAACCATGTACACTTTATTATCTTGTACACGCACGCACACACATATGTGTATATTATACACATTCAAATATAATATAAAACAATATAAAGTAAAATTTTATTTATGAAATTAAATTAAATAATGATTTTATTTAAAAGAAATTTAGAAATTTTTTAAATGAATTAGACTCCATAGGCTCAATAAATATCCAAATTGGTAAATATTTTTGAAATTTCCTAATTTTTTCTGCTACGGGCTATCCCAGTTCCAGCATTGTAGTGCTTTTACCTTTTCTCTTGCATCCATGCCCTTTCGCTTTTAGTTTCTTTGTTAATCCTCCCATTCTGGTTTGGCTGAAATATGTTT
Source organism: Allium fistulosum (assembly GCA_030737815.1). NCBI lineage: Eukaryota > Viridiplantae > Streptophyta > Magnoliopsida > Asparagales > Amaryllidaceae > Allium > Allium fistulosum. Next base: position 166,593,396 of record CM060904.1, on the reverse strand, counting down.
GTGTTTGAAGTTGTCTGGTTCTTTTCTCTGGCATCTAATCTCTTTGGCATTGCTTGTAGTTTGCAGATCAGATCCATTCTGCTCGGAGTTGCATGGCAAATCTATTATGATGCTAGCTAAGCTATTGTCCCTAGATATTGCAGCTTCTTTTGAATATATTCTCATATCTCTTATGCTGTTATTTGTTGTATTGTCTCCATTTGGCTCCTTGTAATTATGAATTGCTTGTAGTTGTTATATACCTAAGTATTGATTTTGATGAACAACCATATAAATATTACTACCATCATATCTTCGAATTGTGCAGTACTTTCGGATATATTATGGAGACATTTTACAGAGATAGACATGAACTAAGCGGAAGCAAATGAATTGTATATATGAAGATTAATCAGAGCAAATAGAAGAACAAAACTGACTGAAGAAGAATGCCATGACGATAGGGGTATTTGAAGTAATGAGCAGTTATTTGAATCTTAAAATCTTTATTAAAGATTCCATGATAATTATACTTGAAGATCATCAACCGTTGAACTCAACCGAATCACAAATTATCCACAAATATTAGAAATTTTGAAACTTGAAAATCTACAACACTTTATTGGAGTTCCTGGTTTCTTAAACACATGTATGTCAACCTATGCAGTTAAAGCGCTTAGCGTTTCTATAGCGGTGGAGTTGTAAAAAGTTATAGCGGGGATATAGCAGAAATAGCGAAAATGCAAAAAGCTTTATTAGAAATAAAGTTAAATTTTCAAAGTTAATTTATTCTTGTTATCACATCATTCTTGTAGGAAAAAAATATTTTTAAATCTTATATATAAAAAAATGAAGAATATCATGATTTATTCAGTCCTAACTTAGTTACTAAAGTAGGTTGCTAACTAATGTTGAGCACTTAGGTCTTAAACTTAGGTCTTTACCATAACTTTGTTGATTTAAGAGAGAACTAGTAAAATTAACATTTTTGTATTAATTTGCTAAAGTGGGTGTTTAAAACCATTGTTTTAGCGGTTGTAGCGAAAAATAATAGGGCTTTAAGCGGATCTACTGTTTAATAGTGTTAAATTAAAAAAGCATAGCGGTCGAAGAGTGCTACGCACTTTAGTGGGGATTTAGCGAGGCTCTAGCGGGGCTTTAATTGCATAGATGTTGACATATCCTTCCCAAGTATGTCAACATACTGACCATTTTCCTAGTTTTTAAAATTCAAATGAAGGGATTTTCCCTCAACCTCTTCATCAATAGACATGTCTCTTCAACCACTATTTAATAGATCTGGAAACTAAAATTTCAGCATAACATTTCTCATTTTCTCTTAATCTTTCATTTCCATACTTATGTGAGAAAGATCTGTTAACCAAAAATTGGTTCAACACCCGAGATGTTGTAAAGGTGGCATTAGTTGAAACTGTTTCATTAATACCCCATGGTTTTGATACAATCATGAATTTATTCACAAGTTCAAGTCATATGTGCAAGGGTAAAATAGGAAAGTCACATATATGCATAATAGTTCTTCGTTCATATGCCAATGGGTATAATAGTCAATGTGTAGGTAAATTTCAATTTGAACAAGGGCTTAAGTGGCCTTGCGCAAATTAATAATATGCAAGTCCAAGTCCATTTGTGTTCAAGTTCAAATTAGGTTCTTTATGCATGTCTATTGTCAAATATGCATATTCAAAGAAAAATATTCTATGTAACGTTAAATGTCCAAGTCCTTTTTTGTTAATTGTCAAAAAATATAATCAGCTCTAGAAATTCCCAACTTGATTTAGGGTTTATAATTTATAATTGAAAAATAGAGAAAGAAATGATTCGCCCATCTCAAAGTGGTGGAGGAAGTCTATTTATAGAGATGGAAAATAGGCAGGATGCTGAGTGCCCTCGTCATCCCTTCATATGGTAGATACTCGGTAACCCTTATGTCTTCTGAAGTTCGGCATCTCTTGCCGCTTGTAAATGCCCGTCTTCCTTTGCTAATGTTGAAACTTGCCATTCTTTTGAATTCATTATCCATTCTATTTGTAGAAACTCGACGTCATTTCTTTCATAGAAGCTCGATATCATTTTTTGTTTATAGATGCTCGACAATAGTTACTGTTGTTGAGGCTCAATAACAATTGTTGTATCAAAGGCTCGTTATCCATAGAAACTCAATATCCTCCCCTATTGTCAGATGCTCGACATCTTTTAGTGGGGCATTTTTCCTTTGTTACACGCTCTACAACACTATGTGTTGTAGAGGTTCAGTATCCCCTTTATGTTTTTGACAACCCTATTATCTTTAGCTCAATAACCTTTGTGTTGTAGAAGCTCGATAGTTCTTGCTCCCCCAAGTTTGTAGTAGACTCAATGGTTATCGACTTGATGGTTACCCTTCACTCAGAAACTTGATATCCTTGCTTTTATTGTGACTTATTGATTTTATACAGTGCCCTGGCTTGGAAATTCTTCTTCTGTAACCTTGGCAACAATCTCTTGTAGAGGCTCGCTACCACTTCCTGCTTTAGATGCTCGACAATCTCTATGGTTGTAGTGGCTCGACGTCATCCTCTTCTTTTAGATGCTAGATACTACCTTTAGATACAAGCTTTATATTTCCATGCTCGACATTTTAGTTACCTATATGCCTGATATGCCTTTTAATTACAAGCTCGACATTATTTTAAGATCATGATACTTTCCCTTAGATGCACGACACTAATACTTACATATGTTTAGAACTGTTATTTATACTTGATAGCTTTCTTTGTTTACCAGTTCGACATCTTCAAAGCACTTACAGGCTCGCCATCTTTATTATCATATTGGCTCGATACCTATCTTTCAATGCTTTTATATCCTCTTATTGATTTAATTTCTTTCTTTTCCCTTGATTACTCTTCCATCATAGTAGTTAGAAAATATTCATATAACAAGATACAATACATATTTTTCGACTCTTTTTGCAAATTCGTACCCTTTCACTCCATTTCTTAAAGGATTGGCTAACCACACAAGATTATAGATTTTTACTTAAGTTCATATCATTCTCTCTCTGATTTCATCCTATTCCACAAAGAGTTCAAAGATATATTGCTATTGGAGGTTCATTGAATCATTGTACCGAATCTACACGAATCTGTATTGAAGATACAACTACTTGTCATACTTTATTGTTGATAGTAAAAAGAAGAAGGCATTCTTATAGCCCGATAAATCAAGAGGGTGCATCTTGTAGTCCGTGAAATCAAGATTATAAAGGTGTTCTTGCCACCCGTGGAAAGCAAGTGGTGATGGTGAAATTCTGTACTGTGTAGTATGGGACTGGATGTAGGAATCGTCAATTCGAACCAGTAAAAAAGTTCTTGATGTTATTTATTTTACTGCATTTTACATTACTACTTACCTATTCTATAATTATTTGTTTCTGCTTGTAATTTTAGTACATAAAAATCTAAATTCATAAGTTTTAAATAGTAGAAATACACACTTCACCATCTCTAGTGTAACAACCCTCATATTTTATGATTTCATATTTAAATATTTATTTAAATATAGCATCGTTAAATGAATTTAAGTATGAAATGTGACTTTTTGTAAACAGTCAAATCCGTACTCGAGATCACATTCATTAAGTTCAAAATGACGTTTACAACTTGTTTGAGTATAAACATTGATATGTTTGGAGTTGATTAGGATTTTGGTATTTTCATTTGGGCTTTGGGTTTGGTTCTAGCCCACCAACCCAACAAGATAACCCAAACTCCTCTACCAAATACCCTAACTCCACTCCTCTTCATTCATTTCTTTCATAATTTCCTAACACTCTCAAGCAAAAGGAAAAATGGGGGAAAAGAAAGGAAATTAAAATTCCTAAGCCCTAGCTTTTCTTAGGAACTCAAGTTATAGTTCTAAAATAAAAGAGAAGCTTAAGTAAGCATCCTCTTCATCTTCTCCATCGCAATCACTCTCCAATTTTCATAATTTCCTAAAACCTAACTCAGGAAATATTTGTATATGATCATAGATTGGAGCTTCTAGAGTTGAGATTGAAGTGGAGTTGATCTTTCCTTGTTTTAGAGCTTCTCAATTGTTGTTTTTGAGTTTAAAGGTGAGTTCTTGAACTCACATCTATGTCTATAGCTTTCATTGTTGTTAGGTATGAATTCCTAACATCTATTTCATGTTTAATTCCATTTGAATTGAATTGGTTTTGTGAATTTTCCAATTTTGGTATTTTGAAGTCAAAAATCTATGAAAATCCTACTATGGATGTTTGGACATGTTGTTTGGAGTGTATTAAAGAGCCTATAGGGCTGGGTTATCGCTTGGCATAAATCCCTAGCCATTAACGCTAATTCGATCGCTTCCGAGTTGAATTGGCCATCAATGGCATAGGCAAATTTTGCCCGGAGCTTTAGCTCAGACGTTTGGGAAACCACTCAGACGTCTGAGGCAAAGGAATAAACATTCCAAACCTAAGGCTCAGATATCTGAGTGATCTAGAAAAATTTCCAGACCTTCAACTGACGTCTGGGAGAACCAACAGACGTCTGGCATTGTTACATTCAGCCAATTTGCCTGTTTTTATGCAAATTTCCAATTTTTATCGATTTTTGTTGATCCGGTTAGTTGTTGTCATTTATTATCGACTTTGATGACTTCTTATCTAGATTTTTGGGAATATCCATTTGATGGATTTGATATCGATTTTCATGGTTTTAATTCACGTTGTCGAATGTAAATTTTGGTGATATATTGTTTTTACAATCGTTTCTACGATTTGTCACTTTAAAATACAAAGGTTCCTATACTGGTAGTAAATACTCAAACTCTTTCACAAAAATGATTTCAACATTTACTTTTAATACAAAGCTCGTTTTTAAAACCGTTTTCCAATCTATTAGTATATACAAACCTTTACCTCATTCGTACGAGAAATACAATTAAACAACTTAGCAAAACAAGTGGTATGAAACGCTTGCGTTTACTTCGTCGGTTAATTCTTATACTTGTTCGATTGAAATCTTATGACAATTTTCGAGTGGAAATCTGCAATTTGTTCGTAAATATTTAAGTTAAGCCAGTGTTTATGGGACATGAAGCTAAACTTATCTATTTACTAGGTTGATGTAATGTACACTTATTGATCTATGACAATCATTTTGAGGTTTAGACTTGCGATATGCGATGTCTCATTGCCCGCGTGGGGGACTGTACCCCGTTTTATTGAGCTTCGTCTCATTTTTTATAGGCTAGCGACCTATGGGTTTTATGGAGTTCAGTTCATCGGGTGTATCGTTGTACTACGTCATTGTTCCGGCTTATTTGAGTTTCAGGTTCCTCGGGCGTATCGTTGTACTACGTCGTTGCACCGGCTTTATAGGTTAGCGACCCATGGGATAGCGTCCCGTTCATGATACACATGTTGGTGAGTTTTCATGCTCCCGTTTTTGACAAGCCTCCCCCTTTTATGTTTTCTAGATTTCTAATTATTGATTTCTAGAATTTGTGTTTCACCAATTTTTGTGATTTGCATTGATAAGCTCTATCAAAATTTTTGATTTGGTGAATAAGCTAAAGAATGTGATATTCTTTTTGGATATTTGAGGAGATTCGAGATATTATATGAGTTTCATTGTTATCAAATATATACTTGTCAAAGTATGACATTATTGTTATCATATATTTTTGTCATATCTCTTACCCTATCTCATCTTATATGACATTTATAGCTATACTGATCCGTTTATTATTTTTTCTTCTTAAATAATACTCGGGTCAGACCGAGGTGTTTCAGGTGCGTCCACTTGACTTCTTATCAGGGATCGTCATCTAACTTTTGGCTAACTACTTTAGCTTAGTATTTTTTGGTTTTTATACATTCGAGATAGAGACTCCTTGATGTATACATATTCTTTTGTCTAGCACTTGTACCTATTCTTTTGTGATGTAGTGGATCTTGTATGACCACTACTTTGATGTTCACTTCTATGTGTTATATTCATATTTGTTTCCGCCTCAGTGATATGAATATCTATGACTGATTTATGTTATGCTTATTTTATATTTGTTTTCGAAGGCCACATAGCCACTGTGTAGTAGCTTTGAGTTTGTATTTGATATGTCATATTTCCTCTTGAAATGAAATGCATGACATATTATCTGACATATCGGTACTCGCACAAAGCAATTACACAGATGGTCGCTCCTCAACAGTCTTATTCTTCGTGCTAGTCGACGGCATTACCCCATAGTGTTCTTGGCTAGTGTGAGTATAGAGGTGCGGCATCACATCTAGTGTATAAATAGCCTTACGATCCATTCCACGTTGTGTTATAAACAACCCATTTTCCCACATTTGGTATCAGAGTGGATTGATACATAATAGGGTTTCTCACAGTTTGATCACTGGTAAATGGTTGGATTGATATATAATAGGGTTTCTCACAGTTTGGATCTTGTAAAGAATGCCCAAGCTGCCGGACCCATTCCTGAGCCTACTCACCTTAAATCTGGGTTTGCACGTTTATGCAGTGATTACACCAATTTGGGTGGAAGGCCATTTAAGGGTTTCGAAAGCGTCATAGAAGTCCAAGCTTGGCTTAAAACATGCGATCGCATCTTTTCTCGCATGAATCTTATGGATCTATATCGAGTCCAAGCGGCTTCTAGCATGCTCCAAGAGAGAGCATTAGATTGGTATGAGCTTTTAATTTCAGAAATTATCGAAGCGGATCTTACTTGGGAGTAATTCCGGGAAAGATTCGAGTTAAAGTTTGTGCCCGAAACAGAAAAAGTAACTTTGGCTCGACACTTTATTGACCTTATTCAACGTGAATCTTCTGTGATAGATTATGTCGCATCATTTGAATCCCTCTCTAAATATGGGGTCGAGTATATTAATACCCCATTGAAGAAGAATCAAAGGTTTATCTATGGTTTGAATAAAAACCTCAAAAAGGCTTTACTTTTGAAACTAGAAGTGCCTTTCGATCAGCTTGTAGATATCGCTCTTCGACTTGAAGAGGACAATAAAGAAAGTGATGGTGATGTTGGGGGTGCCAAGAAGAACTTCAACAACAACAAGAAGAGGAAACTCGACAGTAAGTTCAAAGGCCCTAATCCCAACAAGAAAGGGAAGCAAGCAACTTCGGTAGCAAAGACTCCTACCCCTAATTGTGGAGAATGCTACAATTGTGGTTCTAAGGACCATTATGCAAATAGGTGTCCGAAACCCCTTTATTGTCGCTATTGCAAAAGTTTGGGTCATCTAATATCTTCTTTTCCCAAACTTCAAAGCAAGAAATAGGGAAAGCTGAATGTTGTGCAAGCCCCTAGTAACCCTTCTCTTGGTCAAGGTATTTCTCATTCTATCCTTGATGGCATTATTATGTTCCGTGATCATCCTATTCGAGTTCTTTTTGATACAGGTGAATCTCACTCTTTTATATCAAAAGAACTTGTTGATACTTTGTCTTTAAATGTTATGGGCTTGATAACTTCATTGAGAATTGCGAATCCGGTTGGTGGATCCGCAACACTCAGTTTATTTTGTAAAGATGTCGAGATTATTTTATGTGATTATGCTTTCCAAGCTGATTTGCATGTTATGCGCTACTTAGGTTTCGGAATGATTTTGGGAATGGATTGGCTTAATCGTTATGAAGCCCACATCCTATGTAAGGACCCGATTCTTCGACTTCCGAAAATCGACATTGATACGTCCACTGTATCAACTGTCGAGCAAACGAATGCCGGAAAACCGAATTCTTAGGGTTTAAAAGAAGAGGTAGAAGAAAAGATAGAAGAAAAAGAAAAGAAGAACAACAGAACAACATCAGAAACAGAAACAATATCAAAATCTCACATTCGCAGTGGAACAATATATAATAGATAATCACTAGTCTTTTAAAACAAAGAACTATATTAGTTTATACATACATCAATCAGAGTCAATATACAAAAATGGACAGTTATATAAACCTGTCCTCATACAGAATACACAGCGGAATAAATACTATCAGATACAAATACTACGTCTCGTCATCCAGATATTTTCCAAAGCTCCAGAATATCCTGATAACCTAACTCTAGACTGCCCGTGTGGAAAGTGGTGGGCACCCAGAGTTTAGAAGGGAAACAATAAACTCCGAGTCAGTCATGGTGACTGGTGTGAGATCATAAAACAGTTATTTTTCACAAAGAAAATAAAACAGGTTCGAAATGCTTTTGGAAAATGAAACTACCATAAGACCTCCCACCACACACACAATGCAAACGCAGAATTGGAAGAGATTTCTTCTTATGATAGTCAAAGATGCTTACTACGCAAATCATTGGATTATTATTACTAATGTCTAGTGTAGAAAACATTTCAAAAGTATAATATTAATCTTAGCCAGCATAGGCAATTCGCACTTATGCCTACTATAGCTACTATGTTCAATAGCAGGTTACCGCCACATTCCATAGCAGGTAATACAATTGCAATCGTAAGGGTTCGTATTGTTTCTTTGGATTTTCCAACAAATGGTCAGGCTAAGGAACTTCCTTTCCTCCTGCCGAATAGGATCGCCTCTGGCTGGACGTCCCGAGAGACAAACTGCTCTCTGCCAAACAAGGCCGGGTTACCCCTGTAACAGGTAACTCACGAATATGTCATCACCCGGTCCTTTGGGACCTTTATCCGAGCGCTCGGTAACCAACATCACACATCATAAAGAAAGTGTATCCACATGAGTAAGTATCTGGGCTCCATACCATGATACCACCCCTTTCCAGAAGGAAATGACATACCCTAAAGGGCGCGACCCTCATAACCTTGCCACAACATTCCTGTTTCGACCATTTCCGGGTTGTTGAGGCCCTGACGAAGTCTCGTCCACAAAGCTACGCTTTTTCAAAAAGCCACGCTTTGGGTCAACAGATGATCAACCTATGATCACAAAGATAAATGATCAAACAAATGATCATATCACAAATGATCAAACACTGATCATCACACAGCAACACTCAACATGCCACATTACCAAATTGGGAATATATCGCTGATAACTTCAACTACATAACCTCTGAGCTCGTACGTCTCAGAGAAGGGTGTTAAGCTAAGAGAATAAATTCTCCGCCACCAACAGATATGTATTTGAAAGAAATCAGCTTTATATCTCAAAGTGTAATGTCAGACACACAATCCATACAAGTCTGTTCCGGGATCGAACAGAACCGAAGGCACTTCTCACGAAGCCCTTGCATATCCGGATAATTTCCAATCACGTCCGGACTTCCCGTCACTAAGGGTGATAAAACCTCTAAATCGGAGATCAACCGATGTAGAGTAACTCGACGGTAATCCTTCCGTTTTCAAAAATATCCAGTCTTCAACACCGGTCATCAAATGCAATCCATAACGACCTATCACATATTCAGAATGGGTTATACGACCCCATGGTCCTTTCCCGGCTAACCCGAATAGTGAGCGCTTATTCAAAAAATATGTGTGGCATTCAAATTCATCCAATTCACAACAAATGCCCATTCAAGGTAATTATTGATAGTCGGTTATTTAACTATCAATAAAGATGCGCAACATCATCAGATTCCAAATAATTTTCCAAATTATTTATTTTCCAAAATATCTTTACTAGATATAAAATTTCCACACTTAACCGTTTGAAAACAATTTTCAAATATTCACTTTTCGATCTATCTTTAAAAGATAAAATTTCAAACCCTTCGTTTCATATTGGGAAAGTAATTCCATACTTATTTAATAATAAGTAATTCACAAATCATTTATTTTCAACATTTGAAAATATTCGATATACTTAAATCAAAATTAAGTATAAATTCATTCTTTAAGGAAATCATTTACTATAACAACATCTATTTGAGTCAAAACGAATGTTACGTAAAACATCGTTACGACGACTCAAAATCACTAGTATAGGGATTCGAAATTAAGATAGATATGTAAATCCCAATACTATAAAAAAAACATTTCCTTTCGGAAATCATTTACTATAACAACAGTGTTATAGTCCACCATTTCCTTATTTCTCGAAAACGTCTATTTCAACAATGAATGTTGAAATCTCTGATTTCGATATTTAATACATTTTAAAACATCTTTAAATCAATTAACTTCATTTTTAAATGTCACTTTCCCAAAACATATCCATTTCACTTAATAATATATTCACTATCCAAAATCGTGAATATACTTCACTAACCACATTTCACTATTTTCTACACATTTTATTTTAAGAATTATCCACTATCCAAAATCGTCGATAAAATTCCCTACCAAACTCTTATTTTTACAACATTCAACTTAAAGGATAATTCGTTGTCCAAAATCACGAATATATCTCCTTTAATAACTTCTACGTTTAAAATTACCAAATTCAATTGGTTTTGGATTTATAAAACAATGTTTATAAATTTCAATTCTATTTATAAAAACTTCAATTTATAAATCTCCTTTGTTAACTAATTCAATTCCTAACTCAATTTTCATACCAACAATCCATATTATAAGTTATATACTTATAATTCATCTATTTTACAAAATCGTTTCCATTTATAAGTTCACAATTTATAAATTTCATTCACTTATAAATTCTTAAAATTTCATTTTAACGCTTATAAAAACTCGTTTTATAATCCCAATGTTTTAAAGTTATAAATATCAATTTTGTACATCTTTTACATACACCGTTTTTAATAATTAAAAAATTCCAATTAAAACCATTTTATAAATTACTTAACTATTTATTCCAAAAATCACCTTTTGGTTATACTTCACAAAAATCTTAACTTTTATAACTTTAAAGTTTTGACGTTTATTTAAAATAAATCAATTCAACAATTTAAATACAACGTATATTTTCAAAGATCACTTCAAAAATCTCTTTTAAAATGAACATCGTTATTTTAAATTTCAAAGATGAATCCGATGATGCAACGCACCAATTAGTCAATCACAACAACAAACATCATATATCAATATGATAACAGAATATACATCAATATCTGTAAATAAATAAATACTGGTGAGGAATCCAGCTGGATCCCTCCAACCTGTTTCCCTGCATCCACAGATGTTAGCACAATACCAATTCCACTTCGAGGTGGAATATCGTGGTATATGGGTTTTATAAATATATCATCCGCTTACTAACGGCGCAATAGGGTCTCATCCGCTATACGAGGCGGGAAATCAATCAATCCAATATATACATATGCCAATATGTATATATTGCTATATATATAGATATATCCTACTATATCTAATATCACAAATCCAAACAGTCAATCATCAATCAATAACTGTAAAATCCACTTTTCAATCGAGTGAGAAAATCTCACCTTTGCTTTCGTTTTACAATCCATTTTCGTTCTCGGCTCGTTCCCATATTTCGACCTTGTATAACAAATTGTATGAATTCTATTAATATTCGAATTAAATCGAATAATAAATTTTCATTTGATAACTTCAATTCATCGGTGATTTCGTTTTAAACAGTTAATTTTAAATTTTAACTGATTTCCTTTTGAAATAAACTTATTTAACTAAGATTTTATTTTGACCCAATTTCTTTTAATAAAATTATTTAACAAAATTTAAATTAAAACTAAATTTCCCTTAACAAATTATTTTCAGTGGTTAAAATAAGTAAATAAGTTAAGAAAACAAATTCATTACCAAACCATTATTTTTAATATAAACTCTTCAACATTTTAATTCTATATATTTTCCAGAAACCTTAACTATATGCATATATTTACTTTACTAAAATCAAATATATGTTTTTCTCTATACGTATATACAAACTTAAAACTGCATATACACTAAACTATAAAGATTTCAAAAATCAAATTCTATATAAACTTATTGTTTTACTGTAAATCTGTGAATATATACATACATATAAAATTTTAAATAAATCGAATACCTCATCCACGCCGTAGTCGCGAGCAACCCTAGCTGAGCATACGACTGGCCAAGCATCTCGTGCTCGAGTTTGCATGCCACCGAGCTCCTCGCGCCATCGAGACCTGACAACATCTTAGTATGAAATCTCCAACTTGTCCACGACGCGCTCCATCTTCCATCGACTTGAACTCGTCGCGCTCGAGCTTCCATCTCAACACGTACGCCACCGAGCCCATAAATAATCGCGACATCCCCCTCCTCAAACTCGCGATGCCTGCAGTGATTCGAACTCGCTCCCAATCTCCCTTTCGTTCGCGAACATGATTTGAAATCGACCATTCGTGAGAGGCTACTGCCATTGGAAACGAGAAGGGGATTTCGAATTTTTTTTGTGTGTGGATTGAATGGTGAAAGGCGCCATCTTCTTAGCTTCGTTCGAATGAACTGTTGAAGGGAAATAGGTATTCGAACTTTTATTTAATGCCGAGAATTTGAACTGAAGGAGAAACAGACGGGACTCGCGATTTGCTCTGGCCATTATTTCTTTTTGATTTTGAATTTAGAAATGGGAATGACTTCGTTTTCTTTTGATTGAACGATAAAGCTAGGCCATATTGTTTTCTTCGATTTGAAAAATCTGAATGATAAGGGATGGGGACGAGATACTTAAAAACGATCGAGGTAAGGATTGCACGATCTTATTGCGTGATATCAGGCGCGATTTAGGAGATAACGTGCGTATGATATTGACCCAGTTAAAAATTAAATTTAAAATTGAATTCAATTTAAATTTTAAACGCGTTAATGTGTCGTGTGCTCACGTATCAACACCGAAAAATACGAAATTTGAAATCCGGTAATTCAATATTACGGACCTAATGGAACTGGTTTCGTCGAATTCCGAGACTGTGCCTCGGACGGCTATTTTTTTAAATATCGATTCGAACGATAAATTTCAAAACTGAACAAATCACCTTCAAACTTGATTCTGAAGCTTCTATTTTCTTCAGTTTTATCAATATGAATTTTAAAAGCTTTTGAAATATTTTTCTTCAGCTTAAATATGAAGATTCAAATTTTTATTCAACTTTAAATAGATTGAATCCTAAAATTTAATCGCCAATTATTTTGATAATTTGAAATTCAAGTCAAACCATCATTCAAATATTTAAAATTAATTAAATATTTTCTTTTTAAATTGTTCAAAATTCTAGGTCGTTACAAACTTCCTTCCTTAAAAGAATTTCGTCCCGAAATTACAAGTCAGGAAGAAAAAGTCCTTATCTCGTTTACTATTTTCCAACATCTTATAATTTTATCAAATTTTCAAAACAAATCTTTCTACTAAAGATTCGTTATCATTTCAACTAACTTTCCAACTTCAATTATAAATTTCAAACAACATTGTTTTCTTAACAATTCAAATTCGAGTTTAAATTCAAATTTTAAACTTTCAAAATTTTCTAACACTCAAAATTTTCGAAAAATTTCGCCAGCGTCTCCTTTGCGCGGCTAATACGGTACGACTACAAAACGTCCCTACGGACTCTCAGATCTCAAAAAGAAAAGAAAAAGCCAAGCGGCTAGACAAGAAAATCATCAAATCTCATATTGAAATTCAAATACTTACCTTTTGTCGAGCAATTCAAATTTATCTTCAAAATCAAAATTACAATTCCTTTAATACACCTGTATATCCTATTAGCCATAATATCTAGTTACAACATTCAAACTATTTTGCACTTTCTATTACAAAATTTTGATACTTACTTCTTATACATTTTTACTTCACTATTGAAGTTACATACCTATTTTCATTCAATTTTACATTCCAAATTCATTTGAATTCAATTCCAACATTTAATTCAATTTGGATTCAATTTATCTTCTGAATATTGAATTTATCAATTATCTTTTATTCATAACTGCACTATTTAAATTAGTTCCAATTACTAATTCATCACAAATTCTAATTCACTTATTCAAATTTGGTTTCAACATTCAGTTTCAATTCCAGTTTTATCTTCATTTAATCATCAACTTAGAATAATTTCAATATCAAATTTTACTTAAGAATTTCACTCTTCATTTCTTAGGTTCAATGTAAATATTCCATATACACATTATATTTATTTTCAATTCACTATTATGGTTTATAACCACTCATATTAAACTGGATTTCAAATTCCATATGAATTTAATTCATTTCAAACCATATTAATTTGTCATTTCTTCAATTAGTTTCAGTTACTAATTTTATTTCAATACTTTACTTTACAAATTTGAAATGAATTTTTTCAACATTAAATTTACTTTCATTAAATTGATTCACTTGTACTTACATTAATTTAACTCCATCCTTTAAGCTAAATTCACTACGCCATAAATGGCCTTCTGCAACACAAAAAAAATGTTGGCTCAGGCCCGAAAAATGTTGCCATAGGTCTATGGCAACACTTTTAGGGTGATGCAATTTTTGCCGTTGCCTTAGACCTCAAAGGCAACATTTTGACTATCTAAGGCAACATAAGTAATATTGTTGCAATAGAACCCTATTTGGGTCTATGGCAACACCCATAGGTACCTGTAGCAACATTCCAAAATGTTGCTATAGATATTAACTTTCTGAATTTGTGGGGCCCACAATGTAGAGCATATTTGATTTTTTAATAAAAATAAATATTTATTTAATAAAATGCTATTGCACAGAATTTAATATTTAAACAGTAATTTATTTAAATAAATATTTTATTTCAACATTTGAAATAGTACAAATTCCTGACTCCACTATTTTACAATTCAATGATATATAACACTGATATTCACATATACAGATATTCCTCACTACATCACTCAGTTCACTCATTACATATGCAGTTTCAATTTATACAGACACCGACACTAACAAATATATAACGAGCCGAGTGCCGAGCCGAAGGCGAGCCGAGAAGCGGGTCCGGGCGCAGCGCCGGCGGGGGTCCGGGGCAACATCGTAGTATGAAATCTCCAACTTGTCCACGACGCGCTCCAGCTTCCATCGACTTGAACTCATCGCGCTCGAGCTTCCATCTCAACACGTACGCCACCGAGCCCATAAATAATCGCGACATCCCCCTCCTCAAACTCGCGATGCCTGCAGTGATTCGAACTCGCTCCCAATCTCCCCTTCGTTCGCGAACATGATTTGAAATCGACCATTCGTGAGAGGCTACTGCCATTGGAAACGAGAAGGGGATTTCGATTTTTTTTTTGTGGATTGAATGGTGAAAGGCGCCATCTTCTTAGCTTCGTTCGAACGAACTGTTGAATGGAAATAGGTATTCGGACTTTTATTTAATGCCGAGAATTTGAACTGAAGGAGAAACAGAGGGGACTCACGATTTGCTCTGGCCATCATTTCGTTTTGATTTTGAATTTAGAAAAGGGAATGACTTCGTTTTCTTTTGATTGAACGATAAGCTAGGCCATTTTGTTTTCTTCGATTTGAAAAATCTGAATGATAAGGGATGGGGACGAGATACTTAAAAACGATCGAGGTAAGGATTGCACGATCTTATTGCGTGATATCAGGCGCGATTTAGGAGATAACGTGCGTATGATATCGACCCAGTTAAAAATTAAACTTAAAATTGAATTCAATTTAAATTTTCAACGCGTTAATGTGTCGTGTGCTCACGTATCAACACCGAAAAATACGAAATTTGAAATCCGGTAATAATTCAATATTACGGACCCAATGGAACTGGTTTCGTCGAATTCCGAGACTGTGCCTCGAACGGCTATTTTTTTAAATATCGATTCGAACGATAAATTTCAAAACTGAACAAATCACCTTCAAACTTGATTCTGAAGCTTCTATTATCTTCAGTTTTATCAATATGAATTTTAAAAGCTTTTGAAATATTTTTCTTCAGGTTAAAACTGAAGATTCAAATTTTTATTCAACTTTAAATAGATTGAATCCTAAAATTTAATCGCCAATTATTCTGATAATTTGAAATTCAAGTCAAACCATCATTCAAATATTTAAAATTAATTAAATATTTTCTTTTTAAATTGTTCAAAATTCTAGGTCGTTACATCCTATGTCCCGAGAGGACTATTCATCTTCGACAACCCCAATCTGTTAAGCAGATTTCTATTGTTCTTAAAGATTCATATTCCAATTCGGTAGCATCCTTATATTCTCTAAATCCACATGATGACGATAATGATGATGAGGAAGATGTCATTTCCCTTATTCACGTTGTTCGTGAATTTCCCAATATATTTGAGACCGTTTTAGGATTACCACCTAAGCGAGCAATTGAGTTCAAAATTAATCTAATCCCTGGAGCTCTACCTATCACTCGTCCTCCTTATCGTATGTCCAATAAGGAAAAGGAGGAGATGCGTAAACAATTATCTGAATTGGAAGCAAAACAGTTTATTCGTTCAAGTTCCTCTCCTTGGGAAGCTTCAGCTATCTTTGTGAAGAAATCTGATTGTACACTTAGGCTTTGCGTTGACTACCGCAAGCTTAATGACCTTACCATTAAGAATAAATATCCCTTGCCTCGGATTGATGATCTATTCGATCAACTTAGCGGTGCTAGAGTCTTTTCACAGTTAGACTTAGCAACCGGTTTTCATCAGCTTCGTATTGCAGAGGATACCATTTCTTTGACATCGTTCCATACTCGCTATGGATCTTATGAATGGCTTGTTATACCATTCGGTTTAACGAATGCTCCATCTTATTTCGTTGACCTTATGAATCGATTTTTCAAAGACTTCCTCGATGGATTTGTTCTCATCTTTATCGATGATATTCTTGTTTATTCTAAAACCGAGGAAGAGCATGACAAACATCTTCGGATTGTGTTGGAAACTCTTATGAGCAATCAATTGAAAGCAAAATTTTCTAAGTGTCACTTTTGGCAATCCCGTGTGAAATTTTTAGGACATTATTTCTGAATCCGGAATTTCCATGCATCCTTCAAAGATTGAAGTGATTCAAAATTGGAAGAGACCGGAGAGTGTGATGGAAATTCGTAGCTTTCTTGGATTGGCGGGCTATTACGTCGTTTCATAAAAGACTTTTCTAAAATTTCCGTACCTCTTACTAGTTTTACAAAGAAGGGAGTTAAGTACATTTGGTCAGACAAATGTGAAGCTGCATTTCAGAAATTAGAAGAACTCCTTTCCGATGCTCCTATCCTTGTGATTCCCAAAGGGAACCAAACTTGATTGTTTATACCGATGCTAGTCATGTTGGTTTGGGAGCCGTTCTCATGCAAAGGGAACGTGTTATCGCTTATGTTTCTAGGCAATTAAAGCCTGCCGATACTAGATATGCCACTCATGATTTAGAGCTCTCGTCCATTGTTTTTGCCCTTAGAATTTGGCGTCATTATCTTTTGGGAGAGAAATTTGTTCTCTACACCGATCATAAATCTTTGAAGTATTTGTTCTCTTAAAAGGAACTTAATTTGTGTCAACAACGTTGGCTCGAATTCCTTGCATCTTATGATCTTGATATTCTTTATACTCCTGGAAAGGGAAATCGTGTTGCCGATGCCCTTAGTTGTAATCAAGAAGCGGTTGTTTCCATGATGATATCCGATTGGAATGATCTCGAGACTTTGTCCACTTGCGAGATTCGAGATCATGAACCCAATTCGTGTTCATCACTTGTTTTATGTAGCCTAGAGGCTCATCCTTCTCTTTTAGACCGCATCCTTGAAGATCAAAGGCAAGATCCCGAATTGGCTCTTCTTAGCCAAAGTTGTAGGGATAAAAATAATATTGATGGTCTAAAAGACTTTGAAATCGATGCTCGTGGAGGCATTCAAAAATTTGGTAGACTTATTGTGCCTAATATTAGTGATCTTCGTAAAGACATTTTAGAAGATTCTCATCGTTCTAAATTTACCATTCATCCCAGTAGTAGTAAAATGTTTGCGGACTTGAAACGACTTTGTTATTGGGATGGAATGAAATCTGATATTGCTAACTTCATTAAGCGTTGCATTACTTGCCAACTCATTAAGATCGATCATCAAAGGCCCGGTGGATTATTGCAACCTTTAGACATTCCCGTTAGGAAGTGGGACCAAATTTCCATGGATGTTATTGACGGTCTTCCCCGTTCTCGTTTGGGTCATGATAGTCTATGGGTGATAGTATATAGACTTACAAAATCCACCTATTTTCTTCCCGTTCGGTCCAACCGGACCGTACCTCTTTTGGCTAAACTCTATGTTAAAGAAATTGTTAAATTGCATGGAGTTCCAACTTTTATTGTTAGTGATCGTGATCCATTATTTACTAGTGGATTTTGGAAGGGTCTTCAAAAAGCTTTGGGAACGAAGCTTAATTTTAGCACCGCTTATCATCCTCAGTCCGATGAACAAACCGAGCGTGTGAATCAAACTCTTGAAGATCTCCTTCGTGCATATGTTCTTGATTTTGGTGGAAGTTGGGAAGATCATATTTCTCTTGTTGAGTTTTCTTATAATAATAGCTTCCAATCTAGTATTGGTATGGCACCTTTCGAGGCACTTTACGGAAGGCCATGCCGATCTCCTTCGTATTGGCTTGAAGCCAGTGAGAAGTTGGTTTTAGGTCCAGATTTTATTCGTGAAGCCACAGAAAAGATTGACCTTATTCGTCATAGGATGAGAGAAGCTCAAAGTAGACAAAAATCATGTGCCGGTAACCGAAGAAGGAATTTGGAATTTTCTATGGGAGATTTGGTATTCATTCGTATTTCACCTATGAAGGGTGTTGTGCGTTTCAATCGATCGGGAAAGTTAGCACCTCGATATATTGGCCCATTTCCCATCACCGAACGTATTGGTTCTGTGGCTTACCGCCTTTTATTACCGGCTCAATTTTCTGCTATTCATGACATATTCCACGTTTCTCAACTACGGAAATACCTTAGAGATTCCGGTTCTATTCTAGAGCCCCGTGTTATTGAAGAAATTGAAGTTTCACCTACTTTCACTTATGAGCAACATCCTATTTGTATCATTGCTATGGAGGTTAAACGCCTTCATAATAAAGATGTTCCGCTTGTGAAAGTTTAATGGTCCGCAAATCCTAAAGATTGTTCTTGGGAATCTAGAGAATTCATCGAGCGAACATATCCGGACTTACTCCCTCATGCTCTTTATGGTGAACTTCTCACTTCAAAATTTTCTTTTGTGTTGTTATGCCCTAGTGTGGTTGTTACTCTTTATTTTCTTCTTAAGTATTGCGAGGACGCAATTTCTTTGAGGAAGGGAGTCTGTAACAACCCTCATATTTTACGATTTCATGTTAAATATTTTATTTAAATATAGCATCGTTAGTTGAATTTAAGTCTGAAATGTGACTTTTTGTAAACAGTCGAATCCGGACTCTAGACCACTTTCATTAAGTTCAAAATGACATTTACAACTCGTTTTAGTATAAACATTGATATGTTTGGAGTTGATTAGGATTTTGGTATTTTCATTTGGGCTTTGGGTTTGGTTCTAGTCCACCAACCCAACAAGATAACCCAAATTCCTCTACCAAATACCCTAACTCCACTCCTCTTCATTCATTCCTTTCAGAATTTCCTAACACTCTCAAGCAAAAGGAAAAATGGCGGAAAATAAAGGAAATTAAAATTCCTAAGCCCTAGCTTTTCTTAGGAATTCAAGTTCCAGTTCTAAAATCAAAGAGAAACTTAGATAAGCATCATCTTCATCTTCTCCATCTCAATCCCTCTCCAATTTTCATAATTTCCTATAACCTAACTTAGGAAATATTTGTATATGATCATAGATCGGAGCTTCTAGAGTTAAGATTGAAGTGGAGTTGATCTTTCCTTGTTTAGAGCTTCTCAATTGTTGTTTTTGAGTTTAAAGGTGAGTTCTTGAACTCACAACTATGTCTATAGCTTTCATTGTTGTTAGGTATGAATTCCTAACATCTATTTCATGTTCAATTGCTTTAGAATTGAATTAGTTTGGTGAATTTTCCAATTTTGGTATTTTGAAGTCAAAAATCTATGAAAATCCTAGTATGGATATTTGGACATGTTGTTTGGAGTGTATTGAAGAGCCTATAGGGCTGGGTTATCGCTTGGCATAAATCCCTAGCCATCAACGCTTATTCGATCGCTTCCATGTTGAATTGGCCATCACTGGCCTAGGCAAATTTTGCCCTGAGCTTCAGCTCAGACGTCTGGGAAAACACTCAAACGTTTGAGGCAAGGGAATAAACATTCCAGACCTACGGCTCAGACATCTGAGTGATCTGGAAAAAAATTCCAGACCTTCAGCTCGGACATCTGGTAGAACCACGAGACATCTGGCGCTGTTAAAATCAGCTAATTTGGCTGTTTTTATGCAAATTTCCAATTTTTATCGATTTTTGTTGATCCGGTTAGTTGCTGTCATTTATTATCGACTTTGATGACTTCTTTTCTGGATTTTTAGAAATATCCATTTGATGGATTTGATATCGATTTTCATGGTTTTAATTCACGTCGTCGAATGTGAATTTTGGTGATAGATTGTTTTACAATCATTTCGATGATTTGTCACTTTAAAATACAAAGGTTCCTATACTTGTAGTAAATACTCAAACTCTTTCACAAAAATTATTTCAACATTTACTTTTAATACAAAGCTCGTTTTTAAAACCGTTTTCCAATCTATTAGTATATACAAAACTTTACCTCATTCGTACGAGAAATCCAATTAAACGACTTAGTAAAATAAGTGGTACGAAACGCTTGCGTTTACTTCGTCGGTTAATTCTTAGACATTTTCGATTGAAATCTTATGACAATTTTCGAGTGGAAATCTGCAATTTGTTCGTAAATATTTAATTTAAACCAATGGTTATGGGACATGAAGCTAAACTCATCTATTTACTAGGTTGATGTAATGTACACTTATTGATCTATGACGATCATTTTGAGGTTTAGACTTGCGATATGCGATGTCTCATTGTCCGCGTAGGGGACTGTACCCCGTTCTGTTGAGCTTCGTCTCATTTTTTATAGGCTAGCGACCTATGGGTTTTATGGAGTTCGGTTCATTGGGCGTATCGTTGTATTATGTCGTTGTTCCGACTTATTTGAGTTTCAGGTTCCTCCGGCGTATCGTTGTACTACGTCGTTGCACCGGCTTTATGGGATAGCGTCCCGTTCATGATCCACATGTTGGTGAGTTTTCATGCTCCCATTTATGACAGGCCTCCCCCTTTTTATGTTTTCTGGATTTCTAATTATAAATTTCTAGAATTTGTGTTTCACCAATTTTTGTGATTTGCATTGATAAGCTCTATCAATATTTTTGATTTGGTGAATAAGCTAAAGAATGTGATGTTCTTTTTGGATATTTTAGGAGATTCGAGATATTATATGATTTTCAATGTTATCAAATATATACTTGTCAAAGTATGACATTATTGTTATCATATATTTTTTTCATATCTCTTATCATATCTCATCTTATATGACATTTATAGCTAGACTGATCCGTTTATTAATTTTTCTTCTTAAATAGTACTCGGGTCAGACTGAGGTGTTTCAGGTGCTTCCACTTGACTTCTTATCAGGGATCGTCATCTGACTTTTGGCTAACTACTTTAGCTTAGTAGTTTTTGGTTTTTATACATTCGAGATAGAGACTCCTTGATGTATACATATTCTTTTGTCTAGCACTTGTACCTATTCTTTTGTGATGTAGTGGATCTTGTATGACCACTACTTTGATGTTCACTTCTATGTGTTATATTCATATCTGTTTCCACCTTAGTGATATGAATATCTGTGACTGATTTATGTTATGCTTATTTTATATTTGTTTCTGAAGGCCACATAGCCACCGTGTAGTAGTTTTGAGTTTTTATTTGATATGTCAGATTTCCTCTTAAAATGAAATACATGACATACTACCTGACATATCGGTACTCGCATAAAGCAATTACACATAAGGTCGCTCCTCAAAAACCTTATTATTCGTGCTAGTCGATGGCATTACCCTGTAGTGTTCCTGGCTAGTGTGAGTATAGAGGTGGGGCAACACATCTAGTGTATAAATAGCCTTAAGATCCATTCCACGTTGTGTTATAGACAACCCATTTTCCCACATTTGGTATCAGAGTGGATTGCTACATAATAGGGTTTCTCACAGTTTGATCACTGGCAAATGCTTGGTTCAGGTCGAGAGACCCGATGTAAAATCCGAGTCCGAGGGACAAAGATGTGGCCATTGCTAGAGGCTACGTGAAAGACACATTTGGTATCGGAGCTACTGGTTTTCAAAAATTCATAACATGATTTTTGAAAAATATAAGTGGCTAATAACACTAGCAACACTTTCTTTAATACTTTTGTAGAAGGACAATATAATACTACACCCTCACTATTTAATGGTAATAATTATGCTTATTGGGCTTGTTGTATGAAAATTTATTTACAGTCTAATAGTTCAAATATTTGGAACATTACCCAAAGTGAGTACACTGAGCCCCAAATAAATTATGTATAATGGACCAGTGATTAAAAGACACAAGCACTCAACAATTCAAAGGCTGTGAATATTTTATTCTGCACCTTGGATAAAAATGAGTTTAACATAGTGTTTTTTAGTAAAAGTGCATATGAGACTTGGAGAACACTACAAGTCACACACGAAGGCACTAGCAAAGTTAAACAAACAAAGATATCTATGAAACAAAATGAATCCATTTCTGGTATGTATTCTTCAAGATATATTACATGCATTAATATCATAGGATAGAATGAATAGGATTAGAAGACTCTGGCAGTCGAAGAAGCAAATTATATTAGTACTATAAAAATAAAAAATTTAATTGGTAATCTAATGTCCCATGAAGTACAATTGCAAGTTAGAGAAGGGAATCAAGCAAATGAGAAAAAATCACCGGCACTTAATGCTACAAATGACAATCATGAACTAGATGATAATGATGATAAGGAAATCGATTTGATGACCAAGAATTTCAAGGAGTTCTTAAAATATAAGAGAATGAAAAAACTTCGAAAAACTAACAACTATAATTCCAGATATGGAAATGTTGATAAGTGTTTCGAATGTGATAAACCCAAGCATTTCAAAAGAGATTGTCCAAACCTGAAGAAATGAAAGTACTCTTCAAACACTTTCAATAAGAAGGGGAAATAGACTTTCAATGTAATATGGGATGATTCAAATACATCATTTAGTGATAGTGATTTAGAAATTGAAAATGCCAACATGTGCTTCATGGTATGACTAGGTATGGAATTTTAATGAAGAAATTTTGAATGTTTTAAATGATATGTATAAGGGATTTAAAATGCTTAAAAAAGAGTACAAGATTAGGTTAATAGAGATAGATAGATTAAAAATGTTTTAAAGAAATGTTAACGGATGAAAAACAATGTCTAGAAGATGAAATTGAAAGATTTAATGATGGAAAGGATTTAAAACTTGAAGGTTTTGAAAAACTGAAAAATGAAAATGAATGTTCAAAATTAGAAAATCTTTCAATGAAGTCAGAAATCACTAATCTAAATAACAAAATAATATCTCTGGACAATTTTATTCTTAACTGTAATAAGGATATTGATAAAATGAAAACCGATGTTGATAAATTTAACAAAGGGAATGATAATCTAGAATATTTATTATCTGCATCTAAACCTGCTAACAATATTCATAGACTTGGATACGCCGCTAAGCCAAAATCAAAGAAAAATAGTACTCAAAGTACTAAATTTGTTAAAACTATCAAGTTCAAGCCAAAACCTAGAAAATTGACGTTAAAACCTCCAAATAAGTACATTGATTACGGGTTCCTAAAAGATTAGATAACAATGAGAAAGGAAATATATTGATAATTTTATTAATAAAGTTCATTTATCAAATGATTATATTTTGAAAGGGCATTCAAACTCTTCATGGGTTTGGCTTTCTAAAATTTAACCTTATGGACCCAAAAATAAAGCAAGGTACCATTGCGCATATTTTATATTTTTCAGGTAGCGAACAATGGATATCGGAGAGCAGATATTCAAAGCATATGACAAGAAATTTATAGACACCAAGCGTCATTATATATAAAGATGGTGAGATTGTGAACTTTGGATATAGTTCAAAAGGACATGTTATTGGCATCGGCAACTTCGGTAACTCTAAAACTTTTCTAATATTAAATGTTTTACTTGATAAATTTATTTCATGCTTTGTATTGATTTTGATTCCCCTTATAAGTTATATTTATATACATTTATATATATATCTCTATTTACAAACTCTATGCATATTGTCTAGTTATGCTTAAGCAATTCTTTTTTGCCATTTTTGTTGATAACAAAAGAGGAGAAAATGTATAAATATACTATGCAAAATGATAGGGGGATCGCATAGAGTTAGGGGGATTCGAATATAAAAATATTATATTTTATCACTCAAATATTTATATGGTTGTCATTATCAAAAAAGAGGATATTGTCAATACCCTAAGTATTTATTTGATGAACAACCATATAAATATTACTACTAACATATCTTCAAGTTGTGCAGTACTTTCATATATATTTTAGGGACATTTTACAGAGATAAAAAAGAACTAAATTAAAGTAAATGAATTATATATATGAAGATTAATTAGAGCAAATGGAAGAACAAAACTGATTGAAGAAGAATGCTACAACGATAGAGCTATTTGAGGTGACGAGTAGTTATTTAAATCTTAGAATCTTTGTTAAAGACCCCATGGCAACTATACTTGAAGCTCATCAACCATTAACCTCAACTGAATCCCAATATCCACAAATATAAGGAACTTTGAAATCTAAAAATCATTTTATTAGAGTTTCTGATTTCTGAAACACATATATGTTGACATATCCTTCTCAAGATGTCAATATACTGACCATTTTTTTGTTTTTTAAAATTTAAATGAAGGTATTTTCTCTCCAACTCTTCACCAATAGACATGTCTCTTCAACCACTATTTAATGGCTCTGCAAAATGAAATTTCAACACAACGTTTCTCATTTCTTTTACTCTTCCATTTCCATACTTCTGTGAGAAAGATCCAGTACATATTCTCTCTTTGCAAACCATACTCTTTCACTCTAATTCTTCAAGGATTTACTAACCACACAAGATCAGAGAATTTTTACTTGAGTTCAAATCATTCTCTCTTTGATTTCATGCTATTCCTCAAAGAATTCAAAGATACATTGCCATTGGAGGTCTATAGTTACATTGTACTAAATCTGTGAGAATCTATATTAAAGATACAACTACCTATCATACTCTACTGTTGATTTTAAAGAGAAGAAGGTGATCTTGTTGCCTGATAAATTAAGAGGGTGATCTTGTAGCCTGATAAATTAATAGGGTGCATCTTGTAGTCCGTGAAATCAAGATTGTAAAAGTGTTCTTGCCACTCGTGGAAAGCAAGTGGTGATGGTGAAATTTTGTACTGTGTGGTACACGACTGGATGTAGAATTGGTCAATCTGTACCAGTATAAAATTCATGGTGTTATTTATTTTACTACTTCTTACTTTACTACTTACTTATTCTGTGATTATCTGTTTCTATTTGCAATTTGAGTATATGGAGATTCAAATTAAAAAAGTAACTTTTAAATAGCTGAAATACACACTTCACCTTCTCTACTGTATAAATAGTTTTAAGATCCATTTTGCATTATGTTATAGACAATCCATTTTCCCATAGTTGGGGGAATATCAGATTCAAAGAACTGTATATTTTTTATTCTCCCTACGTTGTTCTGTTTTGCTATTGTTCTAAGATATTATTTGATGTTCTTGTGGTGTTACCATGCTTTCTTTGATGATTTGAGCAGCTTGCTCATTGAGTTGTGTTTCCCCACCATTATTCTAACCGTTCCTTACTTTGTTGGATGGACTCTTGGAGGTAACATATTTACTTTGATCCAACTGTATGTTAATCGCCTCATTTCATTTATTTACTGCTTGTTCTTTTGGCCTATTGTTTTCTTGATCATTCCTTAATTTGTTATGATCTTGATTTTCTTGATCGTCTCTACTCTTAGAATTCATGCTTTCTTTAACTGTATTGGTTCCCATTGTTGCCAAAACAAATGCACACCTCGCATCTAGTGAAAATCATTCATATTCCACCTTCTACACTATACTTTCACCGTTGTATAATGTTTAATTTTTTTTGACAATTCTTCACTAGCAGCCACTTCTACTAGAGTGCAGACATAATTCAATCTTGTCTTCATCACTATGGTTGCATCTAATTTAAATGGTTTCCAATTACATTTTCCATGGCACTGAATGCCTCCTACACATATGCACACTTCGCATCTAGGTGGGATTCATTCAAATTCTGATGTGGTTTCCATATGCTCTAAATGTATGCTTTAATGTGCAAAACGTAAGGTTTCGCCCCTAGAACAAATGTGAGTATAGAGCTTTCCCAATACATTTTTGTTCCTTTGCACATCTTTTCTTTAATAATTCCAAACTTGTTGTTACTTACCTTGATGGGAGGAATGCATTCCAAATTGACACTACAAGAAGCACGGTAAAATTGCGGTGGAAGGTTTCGACGGCCATTGACGACTCCGTCATTAGGCTTCCGATGGCTGCCGACGGCTAGTCATTTTATTTATTTAAACTTATTACTCATTACAATATATTAGTTATATGAGTTTGAAATTTGATTAAATATAATAATTCAAATCCTAAGAATTTGTAAAGATATTGTTATTCACTTATTCAAATTTATGAAAGTTTTTGATTAATTAAATTAGTACTGTCGATAATCTATTTTGTTATACAAAAATTATATATGATAAGTAACTTTATTGAAAATCGAACGTAGACAATCATTTTCTACAAGTTTTAGTCTATCAATTATAAAAATTTGATGAAATTTATGATACGTAATAGTTTTATGAATTTATTTTGTATATATTGTGTATAACTATAATTTAAATTTTTTAAATTAATTTGAAAAGGCAAATAAAAGAGGTTATAATCATTAAAACTTATTTCATATTCATTGATATCTAATATAAATTATTCAATTTTTTCTAGAAATTAAAATTTTCAAACAAACTAGTTTATATTAAAATTATTTTAAAAAATTTGAAAATGTAATAAAAAAAAAATATAGTAGCCGTCGCTAATTAAAGCCGCCAACAGTCGTTGGAAGCAGTTAGAATGTCACGATTATACAGCCAATTGACCCAGAGCTGCTTCATTTCATCTTCTTCTCCAAAACACACCAAATCCCTACCTCTTTCCATCCTAACTCCATCGTGGGCTGCACATAGGGCCCCCCGACCATCATCAAATTCATCATTCTCCAATCTCAATAATCCTAGGCCATTAATTCAACTTCAATCAGGTATTTTTCACTAACCTTAATTACTTTTAAATTGCTAAATTGGGGTTAAATTTTTATTCTGGTTGTTTCTAATACCTCATTGATTGTTTATTATACCCTATTGAATGCTAATTACAGTTATTATCATTTAAATCCAAAAATTATTATATAATTTAGTGTATGTGTATATGCGTTAAGTAGTGTATATATGTATAATTTAGTGTTTACAACTAGCTTGAGTTAATTACTGTATATGTTTTCTAAAATGTCGAAAATAATAACTTATTTACATAGTCGTTTATTAGTTTAGACCCTTAATTATGTATGAAACCTAGTTTGCTAGAATGTGTGGCATGTAGTAAATTAGTGTATATTGTAGTTTATTTTTTAAAATATAATATTATACTCATAATTCGTTATATTTGAAAACATAAAATATTTTATAAAAAAGTAAAAATTATATAATATATTATATAATTAATAAATCATTGAAATATAAACAAATTATTGTACAAACACAAATGTGTTATATAATTAATGAAAAATTATAATGTATATGTAACAGTAATATATAAACAAATTGGTGCATAATGCACTTTATTTTTTTAAATCCCTTAGAGAGTTTTTGGCCCTTTTGACAAATATTGCATATGATCGTTATATGGATATTCGTTTTTGTCATAAAATGGACATCAATATTCATATGATACGATATTTTCGGATTTGTCCCTGTATTGGACAAGTTACAAACACAATAAAGTAATAAAATTTTGTATATCATTTCATATTAAACGGTTCACAAAATTTCGATAGCACTTCCTTTTTGTTCTCTATGTGTATGCATTTGCGTACGATACAGGGAAAAAAGGGAAAGTGCTGTCAAAATTTTGTTAAATCGCTTTAAATGAAATGATTTATGAAATGTAATTATTATTGTATTTGTAATGGGAAGTAGGATGATTGACCATTAAAGTATAAAACAATAAACTAAAAATTTAATATTATATTAATAATTTATCAAAATTGAAAATGTATAAATGAATAGAAATGTCAATAATTAATAAAACATTAAAATGTATAAATGAATTGAAAAATTAAATATCAATAATTCTTTGAATTTCTATCGTATTGTTTAAATAGGAAAAATAGTCAGTTATTTTGTTGATCGGAGGAGCTGGATATACCAACGAAAGGGATCGAGAGGCTCAATAAAGGAACATTTTTATAATGGTGTACGCATATTTATTGAATTCGCTTTAAGTAATAATGGAAATGACGAAAAAATTTGTTGTCCGTGTAGTAAGTGCAAACAAATAACGATTTGTACCAAAACGGTTTCGTGCTGGATTATTTTGTGAGGAATCGTCATGGAGAACTTGTAGCATCTAATCTTGTAGAGTCAGAGGAGGAAGTGGGTAATAACATTGTTATGGCGAATCCCATAGAAGATATGCTTTAAGATGCAGCACGATCAATGTTCCCTATGGTTGAAGTTGATGATGATGATGTAAATATCGAAGAAGAACCAAAAGAGCAAAGAAAATCTATGATTTATTGGATGCCTCTAAGAAACCACTTTGGAATGGTTGTAAAGGCAGCACCCAATTATCAATAACTGTAGAATACATTGTGATGAAATGAAAATACAGCTTCACGGAAGCCGAATTTATAGTTGTTGTACAAGCTGTAAAACGGCATATGTTACCTGATAATTTAATTTACGAAAATCATTATGAAGTGAAAAAACTTCTATCTGCTTTTGGTTTACTGTCCCAAAAAACAGATACATGTTTAAATGGTTGCATGTTATTTTGGAAAGAGGACATCGATCTTAGAAAGTGTAGAATATGTAACGAGGAAAGATACAATGTAACACCCCTAATTTTTGATAACATTATTCAGTAGATTTAATTAGATAAATTAAATAGAATAATGTAAACGTAAGTGATAAGTGTAACATCCTGATATTTTCAACCATTCGCATCCGCACATGTCGGACTTGAATTGCTCAAAATATCAGATTGTTAATTTATATTTGGCAAATCTTAGCATATACAGTAAATAAAATAATCACAGACACAAAGTAATATAACAATAAGCAGCGAAAACAAAAGAATAGTAGTTCATGAAGCTACTATATATATAACAGAGTTAAAACAAGATACAACAGAAGTCTCGAATACAATAGAAGTCTCAATACAATAGTCAAATACAAGATCAGAATATCACAGGAGTCCATAGAATAACTGCAAGCTGGATAGATGGATGGATCTCCAAGCGAAGATCCAACTCCAAAGGTGAGTCTCAAATGCTGTGCCACTCATTCTGACCCAAGCGTAAAGCAAAACACAAAACACTCGAGTCAGGATTAACATTCTTATATCAATAAATCCAACTCAAGTGAAATATCAACTGAAATACAAGTAATTCAAAGGATGTATGGGATAACCATTCTCTAAGGATCCGTTAAACTATCTACTATGTAGTAATATACGCTATTATAATAATGTCCATAGTAAAGTAAACTATTAAAATAGCGTTAAGGTGTTACCCATATCCCCCTTAACACATTTTTATATATTCGCATAGTCTATACAGTACCGTAACTTCCTGTAAACTGGGCTTATCAAAGGGCACTCCATAGCTATGGTACAAAACAAACTCGTAGAGGTCTCGCTAAGGTAGGTGACATGGCACAACTAGGCAATGCCAGAGTAGATATACCAATTACACTTCCGGGCTGGTGGTAACGCATAGCAGCCACTACCGCCCACCTCGAGCCACACTCCCAAAAATCCGAGGGATGCACCCAATCAATCACAAAGGAATAGAATGGTATCGAAGGAGTGTGTCCAATCGGAGGAGCTACCTCACTTGGCCCGTTAATTGCTTCTGTTTTAGCCACCTTAAGCTAACTCACGGGAGTCAGGTCCACATATATACCTCATATACGATCGTCACCACAATCTTACTTAATTCTGGAATCTCGACCGCGTACACAGTTGTTAAAGTGGTTTTCGGTATCGACAGAGAGTATGCCCATATCCGATCCCGGTCTCTTTAACAACCAAACGTTATTATAACACCGCGGTCATTTCAAAATAGTTTATACTTCAAAACCAAAATATCATTTCCATTTCAAAAACCAAATTAATACGATATTATTTCCATTCCAAAACCATATCAATACGATATTATTTCTCACTTCAAATATATTCATGTCCAAAAATCATAGTACTTTCAAAGTTATAACACTTTCAAAACCAAAACACTTGAAATTATAACACTTTGGAAATCACAACAATTCCTTTAAACCGTTTAGGTATTAATAATAGTATATATAACGAAATAGTATAAAATAAAATAGTTTATATAAAAATAGTTTATATTAAAAATGATTTATATTAAAATAGTTTATGTAAAATAATTTATAAAGTAAAATATAAAATAGTTTTAAATATAATTTAAAAATACTTTATATTAAGAAAATAGTTTCATCAGATTTCACGAATCGATTCAAATCAACTCGTATTCAAAAATTCAAATTAAATTGAATCACAATTCATGAATTCCAATTGAATTTCGTTTCTCAATAAACCATTCCAAATTATATTGATTTCAAATACAGATTTGAACCACAAAATAAACCACTTCAATTTCAATATATTCCAAAGCTTTAAATATTCCACAATTTCAAAACTAAATTTGATAATTTCATATATACCTTAATTTAACTTCATTATTATTTAGTTATAAAATATTTACTTAATAAACCCAATATCATTTAAATAAAACCCCAAATTACAAACAATCTAAATATTTCTTTAAATTTATTTAAACTTGAAATTTTCATTAATCACTTTAAACAAAAAATCAAGTTATAAAATCATATCCTTAAATTCTCAAATTCCATAAGTTTCAAATCGATTAATTAAATAAATTCTTAATTAAATACCATTTCCAATCAATTTCAAATCTATCTTCCCAACCTTAATTTATTAAAAATTATTATAAACTCTATATTTAAAATAAAATTTTAAATATATTATATATAAATCTAATCAAACTTTATTAAACTAAATCTTATTATCAACTTATCTTATAATAAAACTAATTTAAACATATTTTAAAATAGTAAAATTATAAGTAAATTCTTAAAATATAAAATTCCAAAACTAACTTATAACTTTAAAATTTCAAAACATATAAATTTAAAATCAAGAATTTAAACTTTATAAAATACATTTTTATATATCTTGAAATCAATATTTATTAAACCATATATTTCTTTCCAAAACCATAGAAATCATTTTCAAAATATTTATATATAGACCAATGGTGTCTGTATATAATTTCTTATCCTATGGTCAAGTGATACGGATATTTATCATTTCAATCCGCAATTTATATATATACGGGTATATATCTTTTCAACCCACAATCCCAAATTCAATGTCAATGAAAATTGCTTGGGTTTATCATTTCAACCCATAAGGATTTCCTCCTATTCTACAGATCGTTCGGTTATGTATCATTTCAGCCCATAGGGAATTCTATACTAACAGGGAACTTGCAGAGTGATAACAGATATAATAATAATATAACAGGCATATAACATCAATATAAATAACAGATAATGGTGCCAGATGTCACAGGTGAACAGATACAGATAATGGCATATATATAGCAATGTAAATAAACTAACATCAGCATATTTCAATTGTCGTTTCAATTGTCGTTTCAATTGAAATCAAATTTAGTAAATATAAGAACATTAATCGTGAGTGATTGCTCACCTTTCGAGGCTAGAGAGACAATAAGATGATACAGAAACAGATACACACACGGGACAGCGACAAGTTAGGATTTGCTGTGATAAATCGATTTGAGATGGTAAGTTAAGATGGCACGAGATCAATGAAACAAGGTATATTACATACATATATATATATATAAATTTTCAAAATCAATTTAAAACATATATTTTGTCAACGGAGTTATACATATACTAAACTATCACTTATATATTTCTGTAAAATTAATGTGCACTTATATATGCAACAACCATATTATAAAATTCATATATACTGACAACACATGTAACTACTTTATAATATAGTATATATAATACTTTAATATATATATTGAAAAATAGCACAGATAACCATATACCATATATATAAAACTATGATTTAGTAAACAATTATATGCAAAATATTATAACATATTATATTATTTTTAAAACCCAATACTTATAAACTAACATGAGCCTGCTTTTTTTAACTAACAGATCGTAGTTATATAATATATATATAATAAGTCATAACCTATACAAACACTGTAAATTTATATTCGAAATATAAACATATATATATATATAACTGTAAATAATTTAACAATATAACATATATAATATTCCTTCAAAATCTCATATATATACAATACATACTAACTGTATAAACATTTATAAATTAATACATATATATACATATAAAACAATATTCATAACAACTATTATATAAACTGCATTATGCAAATATATATATATATATACACTTTGTAATATACATATAAATATAAAACCGAAAAGGAAAGGAAAACTGCACACCAGAAAACTATTTATCTATATATATATATATTATTTAACAACTATATATATAAACAAAAACCTATATACACTTATGTATATATTATATATAAATCAGTATAACTGGCTCTATATATATATGAATTCCTTTATAAAATAATATATATAAACACCTTGGATCAAAAATATATACTTATACTGTAAGCAAAACATATGTTAATCACCAAACAGAACTGATGCAAAACCAACTATATATATCTACCTTTTCTTTTTCTTTTTCTCAAAACAAACTATATATATACATCGTATATGTTTATACAGGCTGAAAAAAAGAACTAACAGACCAAACTTAAAATATAATATATATAACTTATATACGTATTACCACTAACATATATATATATATATATATATGTTTGCACAAAAAATGGACAAACACCTCAAAGTTGTATGATTTAGTAGATCTTATGTTATTCTTAGTAATTTGAGCGATTTATTGCGAATATATTAAAGACAGGGGCTAAACTGTAAAGAGACACGCAGATTTATAGTGGTTCAGCCAGAATGTGCCTACGTCCACTTTATATGTTATTTCTCTTCTTTTGTTATGATTACAAGTACAAAGCTTTGGTACAAGTAAAAGAAAGTTGTTTGAAAAGTTCCTTCCGTGCTTGAGCTCTCAAACTCGTCCCCCATTGTTGTACCCCTGCCCCTCTATTTATAGAGTGAGGCTGGGGGTAGGGGTCTTGGAGGTATACAGCAGCTGGCGGGCCTGGGCTGACGTAATCTGGCCTGGCGCGTCTTGGTTCGGCCTCCCTTGGTTCGGTGGTAGGAGTTGAATGTTAGTATGGAGACGACTTGGTCCGGTTGTAGACTGGTCCGACAGTGGATTGGTTCGGCATTGCTTGGAGAAGAGGTTGGTTTGGTATCGCTTGGAGAAGAGGTTGATTCGGTATTGCTTGGAGAAGAGGTTGGTTCGGCATGCTTGGAGAAGAGGTTGGTTCGGTATTGCTTGGAGAAGAGGTTGGTTCGGCATGACTTGGAGAAGAGGTTGGTTCGGCATGACTTGGAGAAGAGGTTGGTTCGGCATGACTTGGAGATGTCTTGGTCCGGCTGTGTTGATCCGGTGATGATGGTTCGGCTAGGTTGGTTCGATGGTAAAAATCCATCCAACATTTGCCCCCCAAAGTGGGGCATATGCTAGTATATGCCGCGCTTTGTTTCGGCTAAGGTGTTTTCATTTGGTCCCAGAGTGCGGAGCCGTTTGGTTCGGCGTCTTGTATCTGCTTATAAATAGGGGCTACACACCTTCGTTAGTCCTTACCGAACAGAGAGAGCCGAATCAAACTGAGTACCGAATCACCTGAGTACCGAATCATCTGAGTACCGAATCAACCGAGTACCGAATAGTCCAAGCTCTGAACCAGGTAATGTATTCTTTTGCCGAATGAGCCTACAAATTCAGTACCGAATGAATCTTATATGGAAAATGCCGAATGATTCCTTGTGTTGGGATGCCGAATGAACTCTCATATGACAATACCGAATGGACCTCTCAGACTATAATACCGAATGAACTTCTGCATTTATTTGTTTACATCCTCTGTTCTAACGATGTGCTTTTCCGGTGTTGCAGATAATGTCTCGTAAAGTGGAAACTCGATCAGACAAAAAGAAATCCTGGGGCGAAGGAGGTTCCTCTGCCGTGCCCCCAGCTCAGCCGAATCCCGAACGTCACGGACCAATCCCGAGATCACTAGTGGACGGGTACGGCCCTCAGGAAATTCTAAACTCCACGCCCGACTGTTTTCCTAGTTCCCTCAAGGAGGAGCAGCTTGATGCCATCTCTCGTTCTTTCGGAATTGATAGGGCGCGAATGCTGTTGCCAGGGAGAGATGTTATGCCATACGACCCCCCTGAAGGGTACTTTGCTTATAGCAGATACCACTGCATGTGTGGTGCCATTCCGCCTCTTAATGCTTGGGTAATCAGCTTCCTTACATATCTCAAGGTGGCCCCATTCCAGCTTCAACCCAACTCCTATGCTATCCTGGTGAGCCTCTTCGTCATTTTCCAAAGGAAGTATGGTCGTGCTCCTTCCAACCGGGAGATCCGGTACTTGTATAATTTGAGGGGCTATAAGAAGGGGTCCCCATACATTAGCTTGGAGTCAGCCGTGACCTTCAAACCGGTCTTGGATCTGTATTCTAAATTCAGCATGTTCAAGAAAGAGTGGTTCTTTGTTAGGGACGACTCCGTTTCAATCCGGCGCTTTACTTCTGGATGTAAGTTGATGCTTTTACTTATAATTTCTATTCCGATTGCGATGCTTCTTCTCATACTTTCTCATTTTTGCTAGCGACAGGTGGCTTTCCGGTTGTGGAGACTGACCGCCTGGTTCAGACGGCGGCTGAGATAGAAGCTATTCTTGGGAAATATAGATCATCTGCCTTCTTGATCAGAAATGCGATTCTTCTGGAATATAACTTAATCCTTCCGCAGCAGTCAGTAGTTAAGCTGAGGGAAACGGCGGAGGAGAGGGCGGCTGCTCAGACCAAGGAAGGTGTTACGGTAGAGAGTAGCAAGAGGAAACCTTTCACAAAACCTCCAGCTGTCGGAGGTAAGAAACTCAAGAAGTCGGACGGTCCTTCCCCCAGCAATTGTCCACTTACCCGGGAGGAGGAATGTAACAACCCGCATATTTGTCGATTTTATATTTAAATATTTTATTTAAATATAACATCGTTCGTCGGATTTTAGTCCGAAAAGCTACTTTTTGCAAACAGTCGAATTGGGACTCGAGACCACCCCCATTGAGTCCAAAATTACGTTTGCGATCTTTTTGAGTATAAGCTTCGATATATTTGGAGTTAGTGGAATTTGGCCACTTTTTCACTTGGGGCTTTGGTTTGGGCTGAACCCATTAATCACTTACTAACTCAGTTCCAACCCCCTCTCCTCTCCATTCACTCATTCCCACTCTTTAAACTCAAGCAAAGACTGAAAATGGTGGAAAGGAAAGGGAATTAGAAATTCCAAACCCTAGTTCCTCTTGCAAACTCAAGTTCTTGCTCCAAATTCAAAGAGAACCCATTGGTAAGCTTCATCTTCATCTTCTCCAACCCGTTCTCTTATCAATTTCAGAAATTCCTAAACCTAATTTAGGAAATGTTTCTCTTTTTAGCTTAGAATCAAGCTTGTTGAGTTGGGATTGAAGAGAGATTGTCATTGCCATTGCTCTATAGCTTCTTCATTCTAGTTCTTGTGCATAAAGGTGAGATTTTTATCTCACATCTAAGTCAATAATTATCTTCGATTGTTAGGTATAAATTCCTAACACTTATCCTTGTGCAATTCCTTAGTCGTTGTTGCTCGACCGATCGTTATCGATGTCGTTTGGCCATTTTTGGCCTAGGTTCAGGGAATGCCCTGAATAACAGTTTCAGCCGTCTGAACGTATGGTTCAGACGTCTGAATGGAATACTGGGAATTTTCTTCTCCCAGCATTCAGACGTCTGAATCAAAATTTCAGACGTCTTAATTGGTTCGTTTTGAACCAGAAAAGGAATAGGCTAAAAAGTGCCTATTTCAGACGTCTGAAATCTAGGATTCAGACGTCTGAATTCTGTTCTGGAAAATAGTTTATTTTCCAGATTCAGACGTCTGAATTCTTGATCTCAGACGTCTGAATCTGCTGTGTTTTGCCTAGTTGTTTTTTTTAGCTTGAATATCCAACTCTAATCAAATCGGGTTGATTCCCTTTTTGTTGTTATCATTTATTATCGGCCACTTTGTTAAGTCGCCCGCCTTTTTAAACTTAGGTCGAACCCCGTATTACTCTGCGTAGGCAATCTTATATGAAAAGCATTCATCAGAACTTCCATTTTGATGCATTTTGAGCTGATTTCCTTGGATTTTATTCACGTCTCCGAATGTGAATTTTTGTGATACGTTTTATGACTTGTCACTTTAAAAATATAAAGGTTTCAATACTAATAGTAAATATCAAAACTCTTTCATCAAAGCGATTTCAACACTATTTTAAATATCAAAAGTTCGTTTTCTCAAACCGATTTTCAATCTACTAGTATATACAAGCCTTTATTTCACTCGAATGAGAAATCGACTTAAACGACTTAGTAAAACGGGTGGTATGAAACGCTTGCGTTCACTTCGTCGGTTAGCTCTTGGACTTGTTCGATTGAACCCTTTTTGTGACAATTTCCTAGTGAAGATTTACAGCTTGTTCGTAAATATTTAAGTTAAGCAAGTGGTTATGGGACATGAAGCTAAACTCATATATTTACTAGCTTGGTGTGATTGACACTTCCTTATGATCATGACGATCATTTTTATGATTTAGACTAGCGATTGAGCGATGTCTCCCATGGTCTTCGGTCCATTTCTGTGTGGAAATCTCATCGGTCTTCGGACCATTCGTGGAGCATTCGGCTCATCGGTCTTCGGACCATTCGTGGAGCATTCGGCTCATCGGTCTTCAGACCATTCGTGGAGCATTCGGCTCATCGGTCTTCGGACCATTCGTGGAGCATTCGGCTCATCGGTCTTCGGACCATTCGTGGAGCATTCGGCTCATCGGTCTTCGGACCATTCGTGGAGCATTCGGCTCATCGGTCTTCGGACCATTCGTGGAGCATTCGGCTCATCGGTCTTCGGACCATTCGTGGAGCATTCGGCTCATAGGCCTTCCCCCCTTTTATGTGTTTTCTGGATTTCTGGTGATGATTTCTGGAATTTTGTGCTTCACCAATTTTCATGATTTTCATTGATATGATATCAGTTTTTGTACATTGGTGAATTCAT
Organism: Allium fistulosum; assembly: GCA_030737815.1. Classification (NCBI taxonomy): domain Eukaryota; kingdom Viridiplantae; phylum Streptophyta; class Magnoliopsida; order Asparagales; family Amaryllidaceae; genus Allium; species Allium fistulosum. The sequence goes on along the minus strand of CM060904.1, from coordinate 166,555,686 downwards.
GTGTTATTGATTTGTTATGAATACAAGTTTAGGGTATGATACCCTACCTTATCTTTGAGAAGATTCTTGTGATATTGATTAATCTTTTGTTGATTATCATTTACATACTTATAGTAGTATGTCGTAATAGTTATTTCATGTTCATGTCATGCCATTTACTTTATACCATATCATCTGATATTTATAGTTAGACTGATCCGTTTATTATTTTCTTATAAATAATACTCGGGTCAGACCGAGATGTTACAGGTGCTTCTGCTTGACTTCCTCCTGGGATTTGCTACTCTGACTTTTGGCACTACTTAGATTAGTAGTTTTTGGTTGTACGCATTTGAGATATAGACTCTATATTGTGTACTTATTCTTTTGTATAGCACATGTTGCTATTCTTTTGTTTTATCGTGGATCTTACTTGACCACTACTCTGATGTACACTTTCATGTGTTGTATATTTATTCATATCTTCTTCCGCCTTTGTGATATGAATTGTCTGAGACTGATTTGTGTTATGTTTATTTCTATATTTGTTTCCGAAGATTATTTATAGCCACCGTGTGATTGCTTTGTGTTTGTATCGGTATGTTGGATTTCCTCTTTAAAAGATATGCATTCTATTCTATCTGACATATCGGTGCTCGCACAAAGAAGTTACACGGATGGTCGCTCCTCAACAGCCTTATTCTCCGTGCTAATTGACAGCACTACATCGTAGTGTTCTTGGTTAGCGTGGGTATAGAGGTAGGGCATCACAAGGAAGACATAGAGGAGGAAAGAGGCGAGGGTGGAGATGGTCGGGAAGGTGATAAAGGTGGCGATGGCATCGGGGCCTTGCTTCCTGGGCAAGCGGGCGAGATTCAGGAGTGGACGGACGATGCGTTCCACCAGGCTTTCGAGGGGCTGGACGGAGATCCGGCTTTGGTAGAGAAAACCGGGAAAGCGGACAAGGCCGGGACCGGTGCAAGCGAGTCCTCCCAGACCATTCCAGCCAGGGTGGCTCCGACGACTCAAGGTGAACTCTTGACTCCTGCATGCTTCACTAATGATAGGGACTTAGGAATATTTTATGACCCGCTCCCGTCCTGGAATGAAATCCAGGACCTATTGCAGTATCCTACTCCTCCCCAGGGTTTGTACAACCACAGATGTGTTTCTCTCCTTTTAATTTGCCGTGTTTTCTCGAAGTATAGAACAATATATGCTTGTGACACTTTTTCTTCATATCAGGAGCAGGTAAAACGGTCAAAGCCTCAGATTTTCGGCACAGGCTTGAACAGTACAAGCTTTCCAGAACTTCTGTCAAGCCGAAGCCTTCGACCCACCGCTCTGGGGATGTAGTCGGCTACCGTCCTCTTCTCGGGGTTATCGAAGAGGGTATTCAGCAGAGAAAGAGGAGTCGTCCTTTATCCGAACCTTCGCCTGGTCCTCAGCTCCCGGCTCAGCCTCTTCATGATATCACGGAGGAGGATAGCGAGTTTGTGCCTTCTCCGCACCCGTCCGGAAACCCTTCTGTTATTCATATCGACCTTCCTGATTTGGCTCGTAATCCATTTGCGGGTCATCCTGATCTGGATCCAAGCTCTCATGATATTACCTTTGACGAAGTCACTGGTGAACACCTTCTCCCCCGCAACCCCATGGTACGGGTACTTGATGAAGCTAAGTCCTTAGATCTCGATTTACTCACTACTCGTATAATCACTATGGGAGATGAGGCCAAGGCTAATATTGATCGGGTGGCGGAGGAGACCAAGAAGCTGATGGGGCATCATGCCCGGCTGGTTAAGGCCGGAGAGGAGATTGGGAGCGCCAATATCCGACTTCGATTGGTGGTTTCGGATCAGGCCAAACAGCTTGCGGATCAGGCTATTCAGATTTCTCAGTATGAGGCTGCTACTGGACGATTAAGGAAAACCATGGAAGAGGCCAGTCGGGCCGAATTGCGGAAAATGGAAGCTACTTGCAAAGAACGGATTGACATGGCTATTGCCATGGTGGATGAGGTTCGGAAAGCGGATCTCGAGCAGGTGGAGGAATTGTCCGGGAAACTTGAGGCTGCAGAGCTTGCTCAAGCTAAGTTGAGGGAGGAGATGGAGGCAATGCGGGGATCCCTTCTAGCCGACTGCTCGAGATACCGATCGGAGAGAGATGCTGCCGTTGGGAGGTTGTTGGCTTCCGAGGCCCGGATGAGGGAGTTTGAGGATAATGAGGGGATGATGGAAGAAATGCTCCAGGACATGTACTTCCGAACCTGGAAGCAGGGCAACCTATCCTGGATGGATGATTATCCCAGGATCATGGCTAAGATCTATGTTCGGGCTCTGGAGGAGGCCAAGGCTGATGCAGATAAAGATGGTGGCGTGGCCTTCAGCATGGATGCGGTCACTGCCCAGTTTGCCAAGGAGGAGAAGGTGGCGGTGAAGGAAGGTATGCGGTTGCTTGCCGCTGAGGAGGTAGGCGTGCAGGTAGAGGATGACGATCAGGATAGTCAGGAAGCAGGCGCTGGTAAGTCTCCCTTTTTAGTTTCTCCATCAACTTGGTTGCTTATTGCTAATGAGTCCTTTTTTTTTGACTGGACAGGGGGTCAACAGGGCAAGGATAAAGCTCCACTGCAGCCGGCTCCTTGATCATACCTGGAAAAACTCTTTTTGTGGATTCGACAGTGTTGTATATGTTAGTCGAAAAAATAGTAACGTAGCCTTTAGGTTGTAATATTTTGCCACTTGTAATAAATAGTCTTATTTTTGACGTGTAACTCTTTAACTTAAGCTGATTTTGTCGTCTTTTGAATGTTCGTTGCCATTTTGACATGTCGTATGAGAAACATATCTGTGTATATTCTCGCAATTGAATTGTGTTTGATGTCAGATTCTGGTTTTAAATCATAATTTCATGACTTGCAATATTAGCGTGTGGTGTGAACAAGTTATAGTCATGTATTTGCACACAAAAGAAGAAAATACCGCCTTTAATGTTTTAATCGTAGATGGCAGTCTTGAATATCTTGTATGACCGAGCATGGAATGTAGTCGAATGTCCTGCCACTGTGAGTCCCTACATCCATTGGCGAGTATCTCCTACTCTGTATCCTGTACTTTAGGGATTGTTATAGAGGATAGGGAAAAAGCTTTTTAAGTAAAATTGAAATACGTGAAAAGGTAAAACTTCCAATCACGGAAGGCCTTCGATGTGCTTAAGTTCGTGGCAAACGGGTTTTGTAGTCACTTTCACTAGCTGTGGGTCTTGGAGACATTCGTCACCCATCTTACGCCTCCGCGGGGAGTTAATTCTTTTTTACCACAGCCGCACTTAAGACACATCGGAGCCGAGATCGCGCACAGTAACTACCCGGGCCATTATGGCCCGTAATCGTGGGTATTATTCAATTTACTGTGGCCGGCTAGCGTGGGTGCCGATCGTCAACTGTGAACTGCCCCTGGCTGGCCACACCTTATGTTGGGCCTTATAGTCGGTTCACAGTTGCCGGCGAGCCTAACGCCGTAATGAGCTGCCTCGGCTATATTCGGCCTTCTCGGTGGCTTATAATCGGCTCATTACAGTTGGCTTTAAGGGCCGTCGCGAGCAATGAGTTAACCCGCAGTAGAGGGATGCTGGAGCGAAAGTGTCTCATTGGCGAGGGCATAGATTCGCATAGTACCTGCTAGGTCTTGTCCAAGTGAAGTTGCGTTGTGGAGTTCTTTGAATAGAAATGCTATATACTCAGGATTTTGTTCAACAGAAAAGGATAAAGTTAACAAGCAGCCAAGATACAAAGGAACAAGTTAAAAAAGAGACAAGGTTTTTTAAAGTGGTTCGGCATGAAAATGCCTACGTCCACTGATTCTCTTTGTTAATTCACTTCATATGGGCAATACAAGTTAAGAAAAGTATCGACGGAGGTGTTGGATGTTCCATGCCCTCTGGAACACCTCTCCGTCCACTGTTGACAAAATATAGGCTCCGTTGTGGAGATCTTTATGAATTACATATGGTCCATCCCAGATTGGGTCTAGTGCTCCGGGGCGAGGGAAGATTCGCTTGAGGACAAGATCCCCTTCCTGTAAGGTACGATGCTTGACTTTGGAGTTGTATTGTGCTGCCACTTTTTGCTTGTGGGCTGCTGTTTTTAGGACTGCATCGTTTCTTCTCTCCTCGATTAGATCCAAAGACATGTGAAGGAGTTCTTCGTTCTCTTCTGGGTTATAGTGGATCCAACGGTGGGAAGGCACAATAGTTTCAACTGGGAGCATAGCCTCCGATCCGTATGCCAAAGAGAAAGGAGTGTGCCCTGTCGATGTTCTGAAAGATGTGCGATAGGCCCATAGTGCCGTAGGAAGTTCATCCACCCAAGCGCCCTTTGACTTTTCGAGCTTCTTTTTGATTAGAGTTTTCAGAATTTTGTTGACTGCTTCGACTTGTCCGTTTGCCTGGGGATATGCTACGGATGAGAAGCTTTTATGAATTCGGTGTTCTTGGCACCAGTTGGCGAATTCCTCGCTGTCAAATTGAAGTCCATTGTCTGATATGATTTTGAGTGGGACTCCGTACCTGCATAGAACATTTTTGATCAAGAAGTTAATAACTTTTGCTGAAGATACTTTATTTAGAGGTTCCGCTTCCACCCATTTGGTGAAATAATCAACTGCCACTATAGCATATTTGGCCCCGCCTCGGCCCATCGGTAGCTCGCCGATTAAGTCAATTCCCCATATTGCGAAGGGCCAAGGGCTGGTCATTTGAGTAATCTCAGTTGTTGGTAGCCGTGGAATCTTAGCAAATTTTTGGCATCTGTCACACCTCTTGACGAAATCTAAGGCGTCCTTGCTTAAGGTGGGCCAGAAATATCCGTATCGGAGTATCTTTTTTGCTAATGTTTGCCCTCCGGTGTGATCTCCACAGCTCCCCTGATGGATGTTGGATAAGATTTCCTTGGCTTCCCTTCCGGCGACACACCTTAACAATGGGTTAGAGAAGCCGCGCCGATAGAGGATGTCTTCTTGTATTGTATAGCGGGACGCTTTCCTCAAGATTTTCTTGACTTCATTACGCCCGTCGGGTAGTGTGCCACTTTGTAGGTAGTTTCGGATGGGAGTCATCCAAGTTGCTTCCTCGGTTGCAGTTATCAGATTCACTTGTTCAAAACTTGGCGCCATTTGCTTTGAGATGGTCACTGCCCCGAAGATGGTGATGTCTCTCACACTTGCTTGCTTTTCTAATTCGTCGGCCTCTCGGTTCTCCTCCCGAGGGATGTGTTTGACTAAGTAGTGGTCCAATCGGCCGAGAAGTAATTTGGTCTTCTTTAGATATGCTATGAGTCGTTCTTCTCGAGCTTGGAATTCCCCTAGTATTTGATTAACAATAAGCTGAGAATCGCTGTGAAGACACAAAGAATTGGCTCCGATCTCGATGGCAATTTCTAGTCCGGTTATCACTGCTTCATATTCTGCATCGTTGTTGGTGGCAGCGAACTCCAAACTTATAGCATAGTGCAGTTTATTTCCCCTGGGAGTGATTATTACAACACCTGCCCCCGAGCCCTGTTCGTTCGATGCGCCATCCACAAAGAGATTCCATTTGATGTCTCCTGTTATCTCCAATTGCTCCTTATCTTCGTTGGTAGTGAATTCTGCAATGAAGTCAGCCATGGCCTGTCCCTTGATGGCGGTGCGAGGGTGATAGGTGATATCATACTGACTCAGTTCAATGCACCATTTAAGTAGTCGCCCAGAAGTGTCGGGGCGATGGAGTACCTGCCTCAGTGGTTGATCGGTCAGAACTTTGATGGAATGGGACTGGAAGTAGTGACGCAGCTTCCGTGATGTGATAAGTAAACAGTATGCTAGCTTTTCAAGTTTAGGATATCTGACTTCTGCCCCAGTAAACCTTTTGCTGATGAAATAAACTGGCCGTTGCGTGCGGTTATCTTCCCTTACCAAGGCGGCGCTTAGGGCGTGGGATGACACAGCGAGGTATAGGTATAATTTTTCTCCTTCGCTTGGAGTTAAGAGCACCGGTGGTTTCTGGAGGTGTTCGATTAAGTGAAGGAAAGCGGTCAGGCATTCGTCAGTCCATTCGAACTTTCCCTTGTCTTTCTTTAGAGCTTCAAAAAAGGGGACGCACTTGTCCGTTGCCTTGGAGATGAATCGGCTTAGAGCGGCCACTTTTCCGTTCAAACTTTGCATTTCCTTCCGAGTGGAAGGTATCTTGATATCCCTTAGCGCTCGAACTTGTTCAGGGTTTGCTTCTATCCCCCTGGCATGAACGATGAATCCTAAGAACTTTCCAGATGACACTCCGAAGGAGCATTTTAGCGGATTCAACTTCATTCCAAATTGTCGAAGTACTTGAAACATCTTGCCTAGGTGGCTCACGTGATCTATGCCTTTCCTTGACTTTACTAGCATGTCATCCACATATACTTCCATAGTTTGTCCTATCAGCCCTGCAAACATCTTGTTGACGAGGCGCTGGTAGGTGGCTCCTGCATTTTTAAGTCCGAAAAGCATTACCTTATAGCAGTACAAGCCCCGGTCGGTGATAAAACTAGTGTGATCTTGGTCGGGAGCATGCATAGGAATTTGGTTATATCCTGAGTATGCATCCATAAAGGATAGGAGTTCGTGCCCGGCTGTGCTGTCTACAAGTTGGTCGATTCTGGGAAGTGGGAAGCAATCCTTTGGGCAGGCATCGTTTAGGTTGGAAAAGTCAATGCAGGTTCGCCACTTCCCATTAGCCTTTTTTACCAGCACCGGGTTTGCGATCCATTCCGGGTAGATAGCTTCTCGTATGAAGTCATTGGCGAGTAGATTCTTTACTTCTTCATCGAGGGCCGCTGATCGCTCTGCCCCCATACTTCTCTTTCTTTGCTTTACAGGCGCCTTGGTAGGATCAATGTTTAATACGTGGCATGCTATGTCGGGGGAGATTCTGGTCATGTCAGCGTGTGACCAAGCAAACACATCCAAGTTGTGGCGGAGAAAATCGATGAGTTGTTCCTTCAACTCGGTTTTTAGTTGGGACCCAATTTTCAGTAGCCTACTTGAGTCGTGCTTGTCTACAGATATAAACTCCATAGCCTCTGCAGGCTCGGCGGTGGCCTCCTCCTCTTTGTCCCTAGGGTCTAATTCATTGAAAGGGTCGCTGGTGTATCGAAGAGGAGGGGCTTTCTTTAGTTGCTATGCTTCAAGGCTTTTTGTGCAGAGGGCAATCTCTACACCTTTCCCTTTATCCTTCCTGTGGTTGTTGCGAAGTTCGGTTACATAGCAGTCTCGTGCAATATCCTGGTCTCCTTCCACTTCCCCTACCCCATTGTCTGTTGGAAATTTCATTTTCAGGCACCATGGGGCTAGGATAATTTGGAAGTCAGACAAGGATGGCCTTCCCAAGAAGGCATTGTAGGCTGACTGGTTTTCTATTAGCACAAATGTTTGTTTCCGTACAGCAGAGCGGGGATGGCTTCCAATCTCAACAAAAGGGTCCAGTTGCCCGAGGGGCATCTTCGCGTCTCCAGTGAAGCCATGTAGTGGTTTATCGCAGGGGGATACATCCTTCATTGATAGCTTCATTTTGTCGAATGCGTGTTTGAACAGGATGTTTACCGAGCTTCCAGTGTCTACCAGGATTCGGTAGACTTCGGCGGGACCAAGTCGGGCAGAGATGACCATGGGATCCATGTGAGGGTACTGCCTTCCTTCTAGGTCACGCTTACCGAATGTGATGTCATTACTTTCTTTCCGCTTCGGGTGGCGCTCTTCTATAACCGAATTGACATAGTCTATATTGTCTCTAAGCGACTTTCCGTATCTTTCCATCTCTTTCCAGCTTCTGTCTGCGATGTGTGGCCCTCCTGAGATGGTATGGACCACTATCTTTTCCTGACTAGAGCTGCTAGCATTGCGGTTCCCCCTGTCGGCCCCCGGGGAGGGTAGCCTTGGGTTTTCATTGGCAGGAGCTGGGGTCCTGTCCCGACCTTTTACATAATGTTCCAGTTTCTTTCTTCTGATGTGTTCCTCAATCAGATCTTGGAGATGATGGCATTCGTTGGTATCATGCCCGTGAGATTCGTGGAAGCGGCATAATTTTCCAGACTTCTGTGCGTTATATGATTCCTTCTTGTACGGTGGGCGTTTGTACCTAACTTCGCCTTGGGTGGCAAGGAAGATATTTTCGACGGTCTCGTTCAAAGGAGTGTAAGTGTCGAATCTTGGCCCTGGCCGATATAGGCGCTTTTCTCCCTTCTTGCCCCCAGCATTGTCTCTGGAATCAGTTCTTCGGACGTCCCTTGCCACAGCAGGGGCGTTGTCATGGGTTGTCTTATTTTGCTGTCCTGACTGCCCCTCAACGGCAGCATCCTCAAGCCTCATGTATTTCCCGGCTTCATGGAAGAAATCGGGTAAAGTAGCTGGCTTTTCTTTTGTCAACCTTCTAGCAAATTTAGTGTCCGGATGCACACCACTACAGAGGGCCATTAGGATAAGCTTCTCATCGGCATCTTGGACTGCGGCTGCTGCGGCGTTGAATCTGGTTAGGTATTGCTACAGCTTTTCTCCAGGTTTCTGTTTGACGCTGGATAAGGAATAAGCGTCCTTAGGTTGCTCCACATGAATGCGGAACTGGCTGATAAATTTTTCTTTCAACATTTCCCACGAGCTGATGGATCCTTGGGGTAGATGACAGAACCAGGAGGTAGCAAGATCTGCTAAGAAGAGCGGAAAGCATTTGCACAGTACTCCCTCTGTTGCTCCACTCATGAGCATATGTTGCGTGTACCTTTGTAAATGTACAACGGGATCGGAGGTTCCTTTGTAGGGTTCCATCGTTGGCATTTTCCATTCTCGGGGGGTGATAGCAATTTCGATATTGCGGACGAAAGGACTGGTTACCCTAGCGCCTATCCCTCGATCTCTTTGCTCCCGTTGGACACACTCTCTGAATAAGCGTGCCATCCTTTCATCAGAACTTGGAGTAGACAGAAATGAGTTTGGTTCTGTTCTTTGGGATTGATTCCGTCCAGATGACCTGTAGGGATGGTATCGTCTATCATTCCTCATATTTTCCAGTGGCTGCCTTTGATCTTCTGGGAGCATGCTTGGGTCAGCTATAGTTGGCCCTTGCCTTGATCTCCCCCTGTTGGGTTCTGATCTGAGCACTTCCTCGGGTCCAACTTCAGGCTGGACTCTAGCTCGGCCCCGTTCACTGGCGTTTCTGTGGTTAGGCAGCATGACAGGCTCAGCTACAGTTGACCTTCGCCCGGTACCTTCCCTGTTGGGTTCGGTACCAAACGTTTCCTCAGGCCTAACTTCGGGCTGTGCTCGGTCTCGGCTCCTACCACGGCTACTTCTGCCGTTAGCTCCTTCGAAGAAGGGAGATCTTTGTTGTCTCTGAGATCCTCCAGACTGGGACTCGCCCCATGATTCAGTGTTGCGGTTGGATTCTTCAGCGTCCCTTAAGCGTGACATGAGATGATCCACCAAGGCTTCCTGCTGGGACGTGAAGCGGTTAGTTACTTCAACCACAACTCTGTCCAGATCTGCTCTAGTAATTGCTGCAGGCTGTTCTGTGGCAGGAGTAGTTGGGTTAGCCTGTTCTTCATTGGTTACTGTTGCTGGAGGAGGACGATCTACTTGGTTCGTGACAGCTGGATCTGGAAGGCTGCTGGATGCGATGTTTTTTCCTTTGCTAACATCTTTTCTCTGTTTGGGAGGCATGTTTTCCAAGCGGCGGACAATGCTGTTAGGAAAACTTGTTAAGTGGATGAAGCTGAAGCTTCGAGCTTCTAGCTCTCAGTGAAAGCACCAAAAATGTTTGCACAAAAAATGGACAAACACCTCAAAGTTGTATGATTTAGTAGATCTTATGTTATTCTTAGTAATTTGAGCGATTTATTGCGAATATATTAAAGACAGGGGCTAAACTGTAAAGAGACACGCAGATTTATAGTGGTTCAGCCAGAATGTGCCTACGTCCACTTTATATGTTATTTCTCTTCTTTTGTTATGATTACAAGTACAAAGCTTTGGTACAAGTAAAAGAAAGTTGTTTGAAAAGTTCCTTCCGTGCTTGAGCTCTCAAACTCGTCCCCCATTGTTGTACCCCTGCCCCTCTATTTATAGAGTGAGGCTGGGGGTAGGGGTCTTGGAGGTATACAGCAGCTGGCGGGCCTGGGCTGACGTAATCTGGCCTGGCGCGTCTTGGTTCGGCCTCCCTTGGTTCGATGGTAGGAGTTGAATGTTAGTATGGAGACGACTTGGTCCGGTTGTAGACTGGTCCGGCAGTGGATTGGTTCGGCATTGCTTGGAGAAGAGGTTGGTTCGGTATCGCTTGGAGAAGAGGTTGGTTCGGTATTGCTTGGAGAAGAGGTTGGTTCGGCATGCTTGGAGAAGAGGTTGGTTCGGTATTGCTTGGAGAAGAGGTTGGTTCGGCATGACTTGGAGAAGAGGTTGGTTCGGCATGACTTGGAGAAAAGGTTGGTTCGGCATGACTTGGAGAAGAGGTTGGTTCGGCATGACTTGGAGATGTCTTGGTCCGGCTGTGTTGATCCGGTGATGATGGTTCGGCTAGGTTGGTTCGATGGTAAGAATCCATCCAACAATATATATATATTTGCATACCAAAAATATGCGGCTGCTCAAGAAAGCCGGGAAAGAAGCAACAAGGTGAAGGCTCGGCTCGTGAGGTGTGCGAGTTGCTTGGGGAAAGGAGAGCAAGTCGAGGCGAGAGCTGAAGGCCAGGAAGAGGGAAGAGAAGGCCAGGGAATTTCGGCACTTGCGGGGATGAAGACCGAACGTGGAGGCTGCGCAGTGGTAGAGGAAGGGTCGGCAATGGTGGTGGAGATGAGATGCCGAGTGTCGGGGGAAGGCGGAGTGGAGCAGCGAGGCTGAGTTGGCTTCGGGCGATCGGCTAGAGGAGGGAAAGCAATGGTGGATTTCACGACTGTCGCGTTGGGGACGAGCACTGTAGGGATGAACAAGCTTTATTCAAAAGGGAGGAAAATATATATATGTCTTGCCTAGTTTTATGTGCTACCAACCCAATATTTTTCTTTCAGAAATGAAAGTGACAGAGGAAATGGGAAGAGGGTGAGGTTGAAGGAAAGTAATAGATAATAAATTGAAGTGATGAATGACAGCAAGAAACAGCTGTATTGTAGGAATTTTAAAAGGCTAGAGGCAGTTGGTTCACACGGTATAAAATGAAGGCTCACGGGAAATCAAAAGGTTCGAAAACGATCACCGATACAGTAATCGTTTTACTGATTTCGTCATGTCCCGAATTCTAAAACACACGAATGAATATGCCGCAGAGATCAGCACGACGAGACGATCAAAACGGTATACACATATCAGTGGTATGCCCATCGTGTCAAAAGTCGATATTCGGTACCGAAAATGCTGCTAATTTGCCGAAAATAAGATAAACGGAGCAATAGTAGTGCAAATTTGATGAAACGAAAGATGAGGTCTCATTCAGAAAATGATTTACAAATTTGTTATATAAAAATATTCAGGTTTGGAAAACATTTTATTATCATCAATTATTAACTGATTTGAATTGAAATAGAATTACACAGTAAAAATAAACTTCCATGTTATCAGATGAAAATTTACCATTTGCTATGTTTAAGTAGATGTATTCCAAATATTAAATTTTATTTCAAAATAATATTGTTTAAAATTTCACAAAATTCAATTAATTACGTAAATAAAACTATTAAAAATTTACGGGTCGTTACACTCTCCCACACTCAAAACTTTTCGTCCCCGAAAAGGAACGAGGTAGGGGAATAGAAATAACCAGAAGAAAATAGATTGAAAAACAAAATAAAAAAATTAATTTAAAACCATATAGATTTCAACTTAAATTAATTAATATTCAATAATTGATTTTAAATTCAAGGTATTTCATTAAGTTGATTTAATTTCAATTTATTAATTCCCTCAAAACAAACTTTATTTAATTTGTCTCATTTACTATTCAATCAACCTATTATTCTATTTATCTCTATTAACATTTATAATTAAAAATTAAGTGTATAACATTTATTATAACCACTCACATTTTATTTATAAAATCATTTTATATTGTATATTATCCAATTACATATTCAACTTCTGAATAATTTAGGTAAGTTGTATTAAAATGTAATTGAATATTATACAAGTGAAATTTTCCAACTCAATTATTTCAAGTTTAAATTTTTGTTCAAAAATTTTGGCTTCATTTTATAATTAAAATCACCTTTAACATAAATTTAAGAATTTGATTCCCGATTAACTTCAAACCATCTTATAGATTAATATATATATATACAATATATATCAAATCAAATCATACATATATATATATATATATATTAAGTCATACTTAAGAAATTCAAAACAAAAAATTTCAAACAAAAGTGTAGCGAAGCTACAGAATGGTCACTCCACTTTGAAACTCGAAAATGAATGTCGATGATGCGACAGCCATCACCGAAATTATTTTCCAGCGACAAAAGAGGAGGGCACTGATTTAAACATTTAAAATTCATTAAAAACGATTTCTATATGCAAATTCTTTAAATAACATACATTTTAAAACTTTAAAACCAAAGTTTGAAATCACCGGAAATTAAATTCTCAAATTCCTGATTTAAATTCATTTAAATTCTAAATCAATTTATAAACCATGTTTATAAATTCATTTATAGAACAATAAATGATAATCAAATATTATCATTTCAAACAACCAATTTAATTAACTTATTAAATTCCAGAAAATTTTACTTATATATTTATAATATAATCATACAAATTTATTTCATTTACCAAATTTGAAAATAATATTGTGTCAGTTTGCTCTATTCAAGTGTTTTGGAATTATTATCGATAGCGTTGATCAGACGAATCGATCAAAAACCCAAATCTACATTAGCAACTCAAACAACACACTATAAAACATTTTAATATTAATACAAATACACTCCCTCACTCAATGATTCCAGAATGGATTTCAAAACAAGGATAGAGATCCAAATATAGAGGGATCCTAACCAAAAGAATTCAACTAGAAGATAGGCTCGATAGGGAGATAAATAGATTTCAAAGAGAGAAAAGAATGGATAGACTTATATAAATCATGGGCAACCTTAACCGGGCCAACCGCGACTTCAAAATAAGATCGAAGTAGAATTCTAGAGTAAATCAACATTCGACCGCCAAGGATAGAATTCGGGTATAGCAAATGATAGCAGCATCGTAAACCGAGGATACAGAATTTTTTGGTGAGTCAATGCCTGTTGTAAGAGAGTTTCACCCCTTTATAAATCATTCAGTGGAGCTATAGGATACTCCGGAATCAAAAGAACACAAATAGGGAGAGACAAGGATGGATTTTGTAATCGAGGGAAACGTTCCAAAATTCAAAGGAAACCGAGTCAAAGAGGAAAAGATTCAAGCTTGAACGAAAGTGATTCTGTAATCAAATTTACTACATATGCTAAGTTTTACATAAAACCAGAGCTCTGATACCACATGTAACATCCTGATATTTTCAACCATTCGCATCCGCACATGTCGGACTTGAATTGCTCAAAATATCAGATTGTTAATTTATATTTGGCAAATCTCAGCATATACAGTAAATAAAATAATCACAGATTAACAAACACAGAGTAATATAACAATAAGCAGCAGAAACAAAAGAATAGTAGTTCATGAAGCTACTAGATATATAACAGAGTTAAAACAAGATACAATAGAAGTCTCAAATACAATAGAAGTCTCAATACAATAGTCAAATACAAGATCAGAATATCACAGGAGTCCACAGAATAACTGCAAGCTGGATAGATGGATGGATCTCCAAGCGAAGCTCCAACTCCAAAGGTGAGTCTCAAATGTTGTGCCACTCAGTCTGACCCGAGCGTAAAGAAAAACACAAAACACTCGAGTCAGGATTAACATTCTTATATCAATAAATCCAACTCAAGTGAAATATCAACTGAAATACAAGTAACTCAAAGGATGAATGGGATAGCCATCCTCTAAGGATCCGTTAAACACTCTACTATGTAGTAATATACGCTATTATAATAATGTCTATAGTAAAGTAAACTATTAAAATAGCGTTAAGGCATTACCCATATCCCCCTTAACACATTTTTATATATTCCCATAGTCTATACAGTTCCGTAACTTCCCGCAAACTGGGCTTATCAGAGGGCACTCCATAGGTATGGTACAAAACAAACTCGTAGAGGTCTCGCTAAGGTAGGTGACACGGCACAACTAGGCAATGCCAGGGTAGATATGCCAATTACACTTCTGAGCTGGTGGTAACGCATAGCAGCCACTACCGCCCACCTCGAGCCACACTCCCAAAATCCAAAGGGTGCACCCAATCAATCACAAAGTAATAGAATGGTATCGAAGGAGTGTGTCCGATCGGAGGAGCTACCTCACTGGGCCCGTCAATTGCTCCTGTTTTAGCCACCTTAAGCTAACTCACGGGATTCAGGTCCACGTATATACCTCATATAGGATCGTCGCCACCATCCTACTTCATTCTGGAATCTCCAATGCGTACAGTTGTTAAAGTGGTTTTCGATATCGACAAAGAGTATGCCCATATCCGATCCCGGTCTCTTTAACAACCAAACGTTATTATAACACCGCGGTCATTTCAAAATAGTTTATACTTCAAAACCGAAATATCATTTCCATTTCAAAAACCAAATCAATACGATATCATTTCCATTCCAAAACCATATCAATATGATATCATTTCTCACTTCAAATATATTCATTTCCAAAAATCATAGTACTTTCAAAGTTATAACACTTTCAAAACCAAAACACTTGAAATTATAACACTTTGGAAATCACAACAATTCCTTTAAACCGTTTAGGTATTAATAATGGTATATATAATGAAATAGTTATAAAATAAAATAGTTTATATAAAAATAGTTATTAGTTAAAATAGTTTATATTAAAATAGTTTATATTAAAAATGATTTATATTAAAATAGTTTATATAAAATAATTTATAAAGTAAAATATAAAATAGTTTTAAATATAATTTAAAAATACTTTATATTAAAAAAATAGTTTCATCAAATTTCACGAATCGATTCAAATCAACTCTAATTCAAAAATTCAAATTCAATTGAATCACAATTCATCAATTCCAATTGAATTTCGTTTCTCAATAAACCATTCCAAATTATATTGATTTCAAATACAGATTTGAACCACAAAATAAACCACTTCAATTTCAATATATTCCAAAGCTTTAAATATTCCATAATTTCAAAACTAAATATGATAACTTCATATATACCTTAATTTAACTTCATTATTATTTAGTTTTAAAATATTTACTTAATAAACCCAATATCATTTAAATAAAACCCCAAATTACAAACAATCTAAATATTTCTTTAAATTTATTTAAACTTGAAATATTCATTAATCACTTTAAACAAAAAATCAAGTTATAAAATCATATCCTTAAATTCTCAAATTCCATAGATTTCAAATCGATTTAATTAAATAATTTCTTAATTAAATATCATTTCTAATCAATTTCAAATCTATCTTCCCAACCTTAATTTATTAAAAATTATTATAAACTCTATATTTAAAATAAATTTTTTAAATATATTATATATAAATTAAATCAAACTTTATTAAACTAAATCTTATTATCAAACTTATCTTATAATAAAAAAAATTTAAACATATTTTAAAATAGTAAAATTATAAGTAAAATCTTAAAATATAAAATTCCAAAACTAACTTATAACTTTAAAATTTTAAAACATATAAATTTAAAATCAATAATTTATACTTTATAAAATACATTTATATATATCTTGAAATCAATATTTATTAAACCATATATTTCTTTCCAAAACCATAGAAATCATTTTCAAAATATTTATATATAGACCAACGGTGTTTGTATATAATTTTCTATCCTATAGTCAAGTGATACGGATATTTATCATTTCAATCCGCAATTTATATATATATATGGGTATATATCTTTTCAACCCGCAATCCCAAATTCAATGTCAATGAAAATCGCTTGGGTTTATCATTTCAACCCATAACGATTTCCTCATATTCTACAGATCGTTCGGGTATGTATCATTTCAACCCATAGGGAATTCTATACTAAAAGTTGTGCAGTTAATGCCCCGCTATTACCCCGCTATAACCCTGCTATATCTCATAGCGGATTTCTACCGCTACGATTTTTTCATATAGCCCCAAATATAGCCTTTCCGCTTTAAGCCCCGCTATTTCCACTATATCTCGTTGTTCCAGCTATATTCCGCTATTTCCACTATATCTTCTTTAAAAAAATGAATTGAAAATGACATTTATACATTATAAAATTTATGAAATTAATTTATTTAATTGAATTTCTAGTGTGTATTCAGAAAAATTAAAATACTCTAATATTCTACTAAATTCAATTATGTTATATAATGGTTTTATGTTTATCTATAGTATATTCGCACATGTTTTTATTTAAAATTATTATTGTATTAATAATAATTAAATTGAATGTTAATTTTTCATTTAATTACCATTTATATATTTGTAAAAACATTAAGTACGAGTTTTATATGCTATTTTAGAGTCATCCGCTATATCTCGCTATATCTTTGTTGTATCCCCGCTATGACTTTTTGAACCTCCGCCGCATTGATTCTGTCGAGCGCTTTAACTGCACAGACTAAAAGGGAACTTGTAGAGTGATAACATATATAATAATAATATAACAGGCATATGACATCAATATAAATAACAGATAATGGTCCCAGATGTCACAGGTGAACAGATACAGAAAATGGCATATATATAGCAATGTAAATAAACTAACAGCAGCATATTTCAATTGTCATTTCAATTGAATAAAATTTAATAAATATAAGAACATTAATCGTGAGTGATTGCTCACCTTTCGAGGCTAGAGAGACAAGAAGATGATACAGAAACAGATACGCGCACGAGACAGCGACAAGCTAGGATTTGCTGTGATAAATCGATTTGAGATGGTAAGTTAAGATGGCACGAGATCGATGAAACAAGGTATATTACGAAAATATATAAATTTTCAAAATCAATTTAAAACATATATTTTGTCAATGGAGTTATACATATACCAAACTATCACTTATATATTTCTGTAAAACTGATGTGCAATTATATATGCAACAAATATATTATAAAATTCATATATACTGACAACACATGTAACTACTTTATAATATAATATATATAATACTTTAATATATATTGAAAAACAGCACAGATAAGCATATACCATTTATATAAAACTATGATTTAGTAAACAAATATATGCAAAATATTATAACATATTATATTATTTTTAAAACCCAATACTTATAAACTAACATGAGCCTGTTTTTTTAACTAACTGATCATAGTTATTATAATATATATATATATATATGTAATAGGTCATAACCTATACAAACACTGTAAATTTATATTCGAAATATAAACATATATATATATATATAATTGTAAATAATTTAACAGTATTACATATATAACATTCCTTCAAAATCTCATATATATACAATACATACTAACTGTATAAACATTTATAAACTAATACATATATATACATATAAAACAATATTCATAACAACTATTATATAAACTGCAACATGCAAATATATATACTTTGTAATATACATATAAATATAAAATCGAAAAGCAAAGGAAAACTACACACCAGAAAACTATTTATATATATATATATATATTATTTAACAACTATATATATAAACAAACAACTATATACACTTATGTATATATTATATATAAATCAGTATAACTGGCTCTATATATATATGAATTCCTTTATAAAATAATATATATAAACACCTTGGATCAAAAATATATACTTATACTGTAAGCAAAACATATGTTAATCACCAAACAGAACTGACGCCAACCCAACTATATATATCTACCTTTTCTTTTTTTTCTCAAAACAAACTATATATACATCGTATATGTTTATACAGGCTAAAAAAAGAACTAACAGACCAAACTTAAAATATAATATATATATATAACTTATATACGTATTACCACTAACATATATATATATATATATTTGCATACCAAAAATATGCGGCTGCTCAAGGAAGTCGGGAAAGAAGCAACAAGGCTCGGCTCGGCTCGTGAGGTGTGCGAGCTGCTTGGGGAAAGAAGAGCAAGTCAAGGCGAGAGCTGAAGGCCAGGAAGAGGGAAGAGAAAGCCAGGGAAGTTCGACACTTGCGGGGATGAAGACCGAACGTGGAGGCTGCACAGTGGTAAAGGAAGGGTCGGTAACGGTGGTAGAGATGAGATGCCGAGTGTCGGCGGGAGGCGGAGTGGAGATGCGAGGCTGAGTTGGCTTCGGGCGATCGGCAAGAGGAGGGAAAGCGATGGTGGATTTCACGGCTGTCGCATTGGGGATGAGCACTATAGGGTTGAACAAGCTTTATTCAGCAGGGAGGAAAAT
Organism: Allium fistulosum; assembly: GCA_030737815.1. Taxonomy (NCBI): domain Eukaryota; kingdom Viridiplantae; phylum Streptophyta; class Magnoliopsida; order Asparagales; family Amaryllidaceae; genus Allium; species Allium fistulosum. The sequence goes on along the minus strand of CM060904.1, from coordinate 166,537,155 downwards.
ATATATATGTCTTGCCTAGTTTTATGTGCTGCCAATCCAATTTTTTTTTCAGAAACGAAAGTGACAGAGGAAATGGGAAGAGGGTGAAGTTGAAGGAAAGTAATAGATAATAAATTGAAGTGATGAATGACAGCAGGAAACAGCTGTATTCTAGGAATTTTAAAAGGCTAGAGGCAGTTGGTTCACACGGTATAAAATGAAGGCTCACGGGAAATCAAAAGGTTCGAAAACGGTCACCGATACAGTAATCGTTTTACTGATTTCGTCATGTCCCGAATTCCAAAACACACGAATGAGTATGCCCGCAGAGATCAGCATGACAGGACGATCAAAATGGTATACAGATATCAGTGGTACGACCATCGTGTCAAAAGTCGATATTTGGTACCGAAAATGCTGCTAATTTACCAAAAATAAGATAAACGGAGCAATAGTAGTCCAAATTTGATGAAACGAAAGATGACGTCTCACTCAGAAAATGATTTACAAATTTATTATATAAAAATATTCAGGTTTGGAAAACATTTTATTATCATCAATTATTAACTAATTTGAATTGAAATAGAATTACAGAGTAAAAATAAACTTCCATATTATCAGATGAAAATTTACCATTTGCTATGTTTAAGTAGACGTATTCCAAATATTAAATTTTATTTCAAAATAATATTATTTAAAATTTCACAAAAATTCAATTAATTACGTAAATAAAACTATTAAAAATTTATGGGTCGTTACAATAAGCGAATTGAGACTTGAATTAAATAAATAAGAGCCGTGCCAAAAGAATTAATAAATGGGCTTAAGAATGGGTTTTGTATAATTAAGTCACATAAAGGCGTATTAGGAATTGCCGCCCCTAGCTTTAACCCTTATATATATTTCGTTCCCACCTTCTTACTTCCCATTCACGTCATTTTAAAATGCAAACAAAAGTTAGAGGAAACGACTGGCCATTAAAGAGATTAAGAGGAAATCAAATTAAAGCTAGAGAATTATGCTTAAGGTAATCAATCTCGATCCAATCTCTTTATCTAGATCAAGTTGAATAATAATTACATCTCTATTTTGGTTTTAAATCATATATTTTCGGATTTAAGAGATAAATTTGTCTTTATGATATATTGGATGATGATATGCTTGATTCATGATTTGTTTGATTTAAACAAGATTGTTTAAAGGAGTTTTGAACGGTTTTAGATCAAAACCGAGATTTAAAGATGTTTAAATGCCATAGGAAAATTTATGCTATAAGAAACATGATTTTGGAGTTGGGTTTCAATTTTAAGAATTTTCCAAGCTATGGAAAGATTATTGTTATTTTTCAAAAGGAAAATATGATTATTCGGGTTTATAATTTATTTTGGAAAATATATTGATAATTTGGGTCTAAAATTTTGATATGTTAGATAACATGATTAAAGTGAATTTTTGGAGATTTTTCCAAAGTGATTTGCTATGCAAAATAAATTATTTTAGAAGAGGGACTTATTTGCAAAAATTGGAAGGGCTTGTTTGATTAACTTAACCACGATTTAGATCTGGATTAGCGACAGTTATTTTTGAAAAAGAATTTGAAAAAGTTAAGGCAACCAATCAAGTGTTGACATGTGGCAGGCTAGTTAGAGAAAAGTTTTCTTAAACAAGAATTATACCTGGTTTTACTCAGAAAAGTGGTTCCGCCTACTTAGGAAAGCGCCTTTCGACATAGTAGCTTCCGCCTTCATCCTTGTCAAAACCAACAATGCCGAAACCAATACGCAAGGTATCACTATGATGGTGCGTAGTGGATTAGAGATAGGCGAAAGGTAAGCTGTTGAATGCATAGCTTCCGAAGGGGTTGAAACCTTGGTTAGTTTTTAAAAGGAAAGCGCATGCCTATGTTTTGTTTTAAGCCTTCGACAGAGTCGAAGCAAAAGGTTTCGAAAGAGGGTTCAACGGGTTTTGAAAGGGGTTGCCATTAACTTATAATTGCTTTCAACTGGGTTCCTTATTTATAAAAGAATGATTTGAAAGAAGGGGTTCCGACCTAGTCGATACCCTGCTGCCGTTCTATATCTTTCAAAGGTATTGAAGATATCAATATAGTCAAAAGGGTATTTTGTTTTATAAGCTCAAGCCACTTCCTATAGCTTTCGAAAGGGGTTAAGGGTTTTGAAGGTGAGGTTTCGAATGGGGTTTCGACGCCAACCTTCCAATGTTTTACCCAAATGTTTTATGCTTTCGAAAGGGATGGTGCCGACGACATCAAGTTTTCCCCAATGTTTTTATATTGGTTCCGAAACAGATGCTTTCGACTATATTCACTTTGACCCAAGTAATGTTTTAAGTATAAATCCAATGCTTTCGAAAGGGGTACTTTCAATGATTTCGGAAGGGTTACTTCCAATGGTGTCGAAAGGGGTACTATCAACTGGTTCCAAAGCTAAAGCTTCTAAAGTTAAATGCTAATACTTTAATATATTCGAAACGTTTTGAAAGGTAGAATTTAAAGTATTAAAAGGCAGGAGCCTATTATTTAAAAGAAAATTTAAAGGCTTTCGAATAAGGTCATCCTATGAAGTCAAAAGCTAGGTTTCGAAGGTATCGAAAAGTTTTATGACCCAAACTCTATTTTTGAAGAAGAAATCCATGGCAATATTAAAGGAGTTTTTATAAAGGATTTAAGAAGAAGCTATCTTTGATAAATTAACCATATAGGAGTGGTATTGTTATGTATATATTGCTTCTTCTAATATGAATATATTCACCTAATAATGGACCCATAACTGCATTTTAGGGATAAAGGGTAGGAGAACCAGTTAGGTTAACCCAGTAGTGAATATAAATTGAATAAACTTCTAAATGAGTAGAATTGCATCCAGAAGGTACGAAAGACCAGAATATAGGATGTTAAAATATAGTGGACAGATATTGGCAGGGGCTAATAGGTTTATAGTAAGCCCATGAAAACTGTATGATATTGGCAGGGGCCAATAGGTTCATAGTTAGCCCATGAAAACTATGTATAAAAGAAGATGTCAGATAGATAGGTGCATAGTTAGCCCATGAAACTGTGTAAAGGAAGATGTCAGATAGACAGGTTCATAGTAAGCCCATGAAAAGTATGATTTGATACTGGCAGGGCCAGTAGGTTTGTAGTTAGCCCATGAAAATTATATCCGGATGTAATATTGACAGATGTTAGTAGGTTTCTAGTCAACCCATGAAAACTAGGGTATGCAGAAAGGATATTGTGGTTACCAATAGGTCGCTAGTCAACCCATGAAAACTAGGATAAGAGTAATATTGGAGTTGCCAATAGGTTTATAGTGATCCTATGAAAACTATGTAAATTGGACAAGGAGTCCTTTAATGTTTAACTGGTTATTAGTCAGCCCATGAAAACTAGTAGGTTAATAGTAATTCTAGAAACTATAACTGAGACAGATAGTCTAAATTAAATGGAGATGGGTAATCCAGAATTTAATTCAATTGTTTTACATATCATCATGTTATACTGTTTTGAATTGTTTTAACCATTGTGGATGCAGGAAGAATAGTACGTATATGGTTTTATGAAGGTTTTTGAGATACTAGTGTGGGGAAACCCGTTCCGCTAAACGACATGGTCTCGCTAGATATCTAAATGATTTGAGATGGTAGATTTTTATTCATACCTGGCTTTATGTCTGACTCGAAGTTTATGTTTTCCCCTTAAACTCTCGGGCACTCAATTGATTTTGAGTAGTTTGAGAGTTGAGGTTTTCAGGTACCTCTTAAGACGAATAAGCTTCTGGAGACATGCAGGAGGCATGATAGCTATTTATAGATCTCTTTTATTTTGATTCCACTGTGCTGTTGAAATGGCAAAGTTGTTATATTTCCAGTATACACTCTGATTATCCTCGGAGGCATCTTCATATGTCGCTCTGGGGCGCATGTTGTAATAAATATACTTTCTCTAAATGTGATTTGTGAACATGGGATTATGTAATGAATTGGAAATGTTTTGATGTGGAATGTGATTTTGTTTGAAGTTTAAAATTTTCCATATTCATGTTTTTCTGTGTATCAATGAATCTAACAACACTGTATTTGGTCGCCGAGGATTAATAACTATGGATGACTGCAGCATCCGTAGCCGTTAGTTTTGGGCCTCCAAGTAGGGGGATGTTACAAGTTGGTATTAGAGCATAGGTTTATGAAACTTTGAAAGAAAGTTAAACCTAAAATATTTTCAAACATAATCCAATGAACTTGAAAATATGATCGGGGTTTGGGTTAACGCTATAGTAACGTACTTGTATTTAAAATATAGATATAAATATAAGTATGTGTTCCCCTCTCTCTTAGACCATTCTTCTGTGTCTTACTAAGGCTCGTATGCAGATTTTCGAGAAAGAAGATATGGAAAAAGGAAATGGAAGAGGAAATCTAGGTGGAGGAAGCACCACAACCAATAGAAATGCTCGACCTAATACCAGGAGGAATCAAGGTCGAAACGCTAATGCTAATCCAAATGTTGAGGCCAATGTAGGTGCTAGAAATCCACTAGTAGATGGGGGGATGGTGTATCAATTGTTGGCCAATCTTTTTTAAGCTGGAGCTGCCGGTAATGTTGGAGGAGCTAATCATGTGGCTCCAATTGGAAATAACTATGCTAAGCTAAGCAGAGACTACACCAGTCTGGGTGGAAAGTCATTTATTGGAACGGAGATTGATGTTGAAGTTGAGAATTGGCTATTGAGTTATGAAAGGATCTATGCTAATCTAGGCTTGGATGATGGACAAAAGAGAAGGCTAGCCTCTAGACAGTTGCAAGGGGCAGCACTTCATTGGTGGAATAGTGTTACTGTCGGGGTACCGGAGGAAGAGCTGACATGGGCTGATTTCAGGAGAAGGTTTGAGTAGAGGTTTCTATCTGAAGTTGCTAAGTCAGCATTGATGAGGAAGTTCATGGATCTGGTTCAGGGAGAGATGTCAGTGGTCGAGTACGCCACTAAGTTTGATAAGCTATCTCGATATGGATATGCTTTGGTTGACACTGATGTCAGAAGGAATGAAAGGTTCATTCGAGGATTGAGACCTGAGCTTGCCAGAATAACTATGACCTATATCCGAGAACATAGTAATGTGGTGGTGGAGATGGCCATTCGCCGTGAAGAGATGCTTGCATTTTCTACTAGAGAAAAGCCTGTTAAATCCTAGGGTCCTCAAGGAAAGAAGAGGAAATTCTTTAAGAAGAAGGGAGCCCAAGAGGGGATGCTGCCAAGATGGAAAAGGCTGATTTGGTGTGCTATAAATGTGACAAGAAGGGTCATTATGCAAATGAGTGTCGGTCAGGCAAAGGGAAGAAGGCTGCAGACAAGAAGAATGTAAAATGCTTCAACTATGATTAAGTGGGGCACCACAAGAACTAGTGTTCGGAGCCAACTAGGGCGGACAAGGGAAGATTTTTTTGCTGTTGGATCATCAGCTAAGTCTATTGCGGTTGATAAATGAAAGTTTGTGATGGAAGGTACATTTTTGATTTAGGGTATACCGATTAGGATAATTTTTTATATCGGTGCATTACATTCATTTATATCCCACCGTTTGGTTGATAGATTATGCTTAGAGCCCACATACCTTGTTACTTCCTTAAGGGTTGCGAATCCAAAAGGAGAGTATGCAACTCTGGGGATAAGATGTGACCAGTTAGAACTTGATTTGTTAGGTCATAAGTTTGCATGCAGTTTGTATGTGTATGATTTTATAGATTTCGGTATTATTTTGGGTATGGATTGGTTGAGGAGGTATGAGGCCAAGATATTCTGCTAGGGTTAGGAGATAACTTTGAGACACCCAGATAATCATAACTGAATTATATTCTCAGTAGAGAATTCTGACCGGAGTAGTTGTGCTTTGCTAAGTGCAATGGAAGTGGGTGAAGAGCTAAGTCAGGTTCAGATTGCAAGAGAATTTGCATATGTATTTGAACCAGTAACAGGGCTACCACCAAAATGAGCGGTTGAGTTTCGGATAGATCTTGTGCCAAAAGCTGAACCTTTGAGTAGACCACCTAGTAGGATGACACCGACTGAGATGAAGGAATTAAAGGTGCTGTAACGACCCGATTTTTTCAACCATTCGCATCCATTATCAGTGTATAGGTAGACACTCATGCTGGAGTTGAATTGCTCAAAATACCGCGTTGTAATTAAAATTTGGCAAATCTCAGAATATATAGTAAATAAATATAATCACAGATCACAGACACAGAGTAAAATAATGCAGCGGAAGTAAAAGAAATAGTAGTTCATGAAGCTACTATCTAAATATGTCAGAGTTACATAAGATACAACAGAAGAAATAGAGTACAACAAAAGTCTCAATAAAATAACCAAGTACAAGCTGAGTAGAACAACGAAATTGAAATAGATAGGACATGACAAGCAGATAATCTCCAGCGATTCAAATCTCCAAGAGAGTGGAAATCCAAATCTGTGAATAACTCAGGCTGACCCGAGCGTAAAGCAAAACACAAAACACTCGAGTCAGGACAATATATACTTATATAATGTAAACCAACTCAAGTGAACTGTAATAAAGGTACAAGTAACTTAGAAGATGCTTGGGACCGCCCATCCTCTAAGGATCCGTTAAAATATCTACTATGTAGTAATATTCGCTATTATAATAGTGTCTAAATAAGTAAAGTATAATCATATAGAAAATAGCGTTAAGGGGATGGAGAACCTTAACGCGGTCGGATCTTAAAATCATAATCGTAGTAAAGCTCGATATGGTAGGTGACATGGCACAACTAGGCAATGCCAGGGTAGATATACCAATTACGCATCCGGACTAGTGGTGACGCATAGCAGCCACTACCACCCACCTCGAACAACACTCCCAAATCAAGGGTGGCCACCAAATCAATCACAAGTAATAGAATGGTATCGAAGAAGTGTGTCCGATAAGAGGTGCTACCTCATTGGTCCGTCAATCGCTCATGTTTTAGCCACCTTATGCCAACTCACGGGAGTTGGGTCCACGTAACATACCTTAAGAACGTCGCCACCATCTTACTTCATTCTGGAATCTCCACCGCGTACACAGTTGCCAAAGTGGTTTTCGGTAAGACAGAGAGTATGTCCATATCTGATCCCGGTCTCTTTAACAACCAATCGTTATTATAACCCGTGGTTATAGGTTTAAAAACAGTTTATACTTCAAAATAGAATATCATTTCAAATCCAAATCTTTATCAAAATAAAGATTAAATCAATTCCAAACCATTTCCATATTTTTAAAATATCATATCATTTCAAAACTTCATTTCAAATCATTTTAATATTCCAAATATCATTTGAGTTCAAATCTAAATATTCAACTTTAAATACCTTTTAAATTTAAAGGTATACTTCATTTATTATCATTTCAAGTCACCTTTTAAATAGTTTATATTCCAATCAAATAATTCATTTAAACCTTTTAAAAGTGTAATTATTATATTTTCAAATCAAGTATTCAATTTCCAAAGTTTCAAACCATTCTGAGTTCGTTTACTAAGTCAAAAACCCTAATTATTAAGATTTCAGCATTTCACAGCATTTAAAAACAACTGCTATAAGTTATATTTGAAAACATTTTTAATTCAGCAAAGACAGCACTTAAAACTGCTGTTAAAACTCAGTTTTAGTTGAATTATAGTTCAAAACAGAAAAGACAGCATTTCAGAAGTGCTGCGGTAGTTCAGATTTCAAAACAAGGGTTAAATTTGATTTCAGCATAGACCGTAGATCATTATAGCATTTCCAGAGAATGCTATGATAGGCCTGAGTTCAATATTAGCCTACAAGTTCAACTACAACAACTACAGCATTTCAGAAATGCTGTAATAGCTCTTTTTACACAATTTTAGTTCAAAACAGAATTCTATAGCATTTCTGAATGCTATTAAAAGTTAATTTCAGGTGTTAGTGTATTTCCAGCAACTAAATAACTTCAATTTAAAACACATAAACATTTTAAAAATCATATTTTAACATTTAAAATGTTCATTTACATATCATTTAACATATATCTTTTTCACAATAAATTTCTTATAATTAAATCCAATTTTTCAACAATTTACTTAATAAATTTAAGTGTAAAAGTTTCCAATTCTTCACATTTCAACAAATAAACTTAACACTTCAAATTTAAATTACCATTTCACAAATTTAACTAAATTTCCAATTTTATTTAATTAACTTAAACCTTTAATTAAAACCAATTTCACATTTCCAAGTCAAGTTATATTTTAAAAGATCACTTTTAAACATTCATTTATTTAACCACTTAAATTCATAGAAAAATCAATAATACTTTAATAAATCACTTAAATTCAAATTTAATCAAATTATCATATTTTACCATTTTCCAAATATAATTAAATTTCCATTTTATTCATATAACTTAAATATCATTTTTAACCAAAATTCCAAATTCCAAACTTAAGTTATATTTCAATAATCCAATTTAACCATTCATTAATTACATTTTTAACTCATAGAAAAATCATAATTTCTTTATTTTAAAACATTTCAAAATCTATTTAAATCAAATTTCATAAATTTATATTTTTAAAATACTTAAAAATATCCAAAAACACTTTATAAAATAACCACGGGCATGTATATAGTTTTCTAACCTAGGTCAAGTGATACAGATATGTATCATTTCAATCCGCAGTTTAAAAAGAAAAATCCGGGTTCTATCATTTCAAACCCGCTATCCCAAGTTAAATTAAATAAATAAAAACCATTCAGGCCTATCATTTCAGCCCATAACGATTTTTCCCTATTCTAAAGTCCGTTCGGGTATGTATCATTTCAACCCATAGTGATTCTAGTCTACAGGGAACTTGCAATGTGATAAACTGATATAAATAAACAGAATAACATAAAACAACAGTAACATATGATATAATAGGTGTAATGACAGGTGTGAACATCATATGATAATAATATAAGCATATATAACATGATAATATACATTACAGATTCAAATGGTGTCGGTTTATCAGTTATATAGGTACATATTGTCTGGTGAGAATAACTCACCTGTTTGTGCTGGAGATATCAAAACCAATGACACAATGGAACAAAAGCACGATGACAAGACTACGGACTTGAGTGGAGAGCAAGATCCAAAGCTACAACTCTTGTATTACAACCCAAAACATACATCAAAACAAATTTCAATACAACTTTAAAATGAAACAACTTTGGAATAAAAGTGAATACGAATAACAAACTTTTTGCCTTGCTTCTCATATACTATGTACGGCCTAGGGGTTGCATAGGGTCAGGTTTTGGTCAGGTTTAGGCTTGGGTTTGGGCTAGCATGGCTCGGCCAAAGTGGTGCACAATGGTGGAGTTATGAATAAGTGAAGGTGAAGGGGTTTTGTAAGCAAATAAGTGGAAAAGTGGTCAAACTAAGGCTCGACCAGAGGGTCCAGGTGGTAGATCAGGGGCTGGAATGATGAGGTAGGGTCTGGACAAGGGGTTGGTGGCGGCCACAGATGGTGGAGGTGAAGGGAAATGGGGTGGTGGTCAACTAGGTGCTTGGTTATGCATTGTTTTGGACATTGTTTGCATTTTTGGTGAAGTTTGGCTTCAAGGAGGGTTCGTCCATGGTCTAACCTGAAGTGGTGGTTGGTGATGATGCCAAGGAGGAGTGGTAGGGAATGGTGGCCATGGCTATGGTGAGGAGGCCATGCAAATAGAAGATAAAACAAGGCATAAAAAGTATGAAAAATGGAAGAAAAGTGTAAAAGAGGAGGCCATTACCAAGGGAGTTTGAAGGAGCCTTGAGAAATGAGAAGTGCTGAAGCTTTTTCATGTGAAAAGTAATAATAATACACGGCTAAAACTGAAAAAGTGGACAGCCAAATGAATTAAAGTCAAAGTTATGGCATTTGGAACGTTTTGAAGGTGAAAGGCCTTAAGTTTTGTAACTTTTTAACCCTTTGGCATTTCCATTTCTTTTTAAATTTTATATAACAAAATTTAACTCAGAAATCTACTTTACAACCGAAACTAAGTAAAGATATAAGAAAACAAATAATTAATTTTAAAGAAAAATATAAAAAGAATGAAGAAAATGCCTTAAAAATACCAACACTGTTCAAAAATTATAAATAAATCCCTGTTAGTCTTGGAAAATTATACATTTCATTATAAAAATATTATGAAGTGGAAATTTGAATTAAAATAATTTATTTATCATTTTCAACATAAAATAGATAATTAAATTAGAGAAAACAGAAAAAGAATTACAAAAATTTACTCAGAAATTAGAAACATTGTCCAGAAATTACAGAAAAATAACCAATGGCTTTGGAAAATTATGTACTTCATTTTAAAAATATTATAAGACAAAATTTTGAAATAAAATGATTTTTTAAAACATTTTCAAAGTGAATAAATAATTAAATTTTAATTATATAACTAAATTAAGAAAATAGCAAAGAAATGGAAACTAGGTTTTAAAATTAGAAAATAAATTCAATAAACTTTAGAAAAATTATACTATCACTTTAAAATTATTAAAAGATAAAAATATACATAAAATAACATATTAACACGTATAAAAATAAAATATGACCAAGAAAAATAAAATTTAAAATAGACAATATTGCTAAATACATCAGTTTACACACAATATTGAAATATACATAACTTTCACAATTTAACTCCGTTTCCAACGAAACGAAAAGCTGTATTCAAGTTATTAAATCTATTTTCATAATAAAAGATAAAATTTAAGATTTCAAATATTTAAAATTTAAATTTAAAAGTCAAAGTTTGACTATTTTAACCAAAATTCACTTTTTGGAAAATTATTCTATTCAGTCATATTTGAAATTCTAATCCATATCAAAATCAAAGTTTATATTTAAAATAAAAAAATTTATTCTTTTTCATAAATAAAGCTTTTAAATCTGGAAATATCAATTTAAAAATAATTGTAAAATACAGGGTTGTTACACTCTCCCCCACTCAAAACTTTTCGTTCTCGAAAAGGAATGAGGTACGGGAAAGCATAGAAAGATAGAGTGAAATAAGATTAAAATAAGATGATAAGATGATTGGAATTACACCTGATAACTATTGTTATAGGTAAGTTTAACAAGATGGAGGTGATCAAATCAAGAATATAAGCATGAAAAAGATCCTCTAGAGTCTGAATCTCCCTTTTCACTTGACCGACGGTCTATGAATGGAAAAACAGTGTTCAGATCTCGATGAGTAACAAAGATTATCAAAGATTACAGAAAGATTTCTAAATAGACTGGTATAAGCAATAGCCTTCCCATTCTGTAACAAGATAAGGGAAATAAGGACAACCAAAAGATAGTTTGGAAAAAAACAAAATAAGATAATAAATTTGAAACCATAATGCTTTGAAATCATAACAATTTAGGGATGTTTATCATTTGGAAATCATACTACTAAAATCATAACACTTTGGAAATGTTATTCTTTTAAAAAAAGAACATAATACTTAGAAAATCATAACACCTTTTTTTAAAATAATCTTTATTTAAACCATTTTAATTCAAGGTCAAATAATATTCATTTTAAAGTTGTAACATTTCTATGTTCATTCAATTTCAAAAATTTCCAAAACATTGTATTTTCAAAACAGCAGCACTTATAAAATGCTACAGTAGATATATTAATATTTCAAATCAGTTTTATTGTAGAATATTCATTTGGATATCATTTAACTTATGACTTATTAAAACAAACTTTTATGAATGGAATATCCAAATAAACTATACTACATTTATTAAGTCAAAAGTTCATTATTTTACTTAGCTCTTAATTTAACACATAACCTATCACTTTATTTAAAATACCATTTCATAAATAGATATTCCTTCAATAAGTTACACTTAAAAATTTCCATTTGAAAACCAAATTCTCAATTATCAAATTTAGTGATGTTAAAATACATTTTAACTATCATAATTATTCATTTTTCAAGACATATTAATTTCATACATAAAATATTTATCATAGCAAATATAATAATCAAATTTCTTTACGCATTTATTCATTTAGACATCAATTAAACTATGAATTCAAGTTAAATAAACTTTATTACAAAATGTCCAATTCAAATGTATTTTTTTTATTTTATCTACTCAAAGATACATTATTTATTATACAACATATTCATTTCAGAAAATAACCTTTATTAAAATTCCTAGGTTAAACTTAAGGTTCCATATTAAATCAAATTTGATTATTAAGTTATTTAAATAAAATCTCTTTAAATTCCTTTTCACTATTTACCTCTGTTAATCTTTTATAACTAAAATTTAAGTGCATAACATTTATTATAACCACTCAAATTTTATTTATAAAATCCTTTCTATATTGTATATTATCCAATTTCATATTCAACTTCTGTGTAATTTTGGTAAGTTATATTGGAATGAAATTGTATGTTATACAAATAAAACTTTCCAATTCAATTATCTCAAGTTTGAATCATTTATCCAAATTTTTGATTTTCTTTTTATAATTGAAATTATTCTTCAAGATGAAATTTAAGAATTAATTTTCCGGTTTCCTTCAAACCAGTTAGAGATAAATAAATATATGTACATAATATGTCAAATCAATTTAAATCATATATCTATATATTTTATAAATCAAATCATCTTTTAGAAATTCAAATCAATTAAATTCCCCAAAATAAAGCTGTAGCAAGACTACAGAACGGTTTCTTCACTTCGAAACTCGAAAATGAACGTCGATGATGCTGCAGTCATCACCGAAATTATTTTCCAGCGACAAAGAGAAGAGCACTAAATTTTTAAACTTTAAAATCCTTTAGAGACAAATTTTTTATTCAAAATACTTTAAATAATATCCTTTAAAAAAATTAAACACAAGGTTTGAAACCATCGGAAATTAAATTCTTTAACTTTCTTGTTTTAAATTCATTTCAGTTCCCAAATAAATTTATAACCAACTATTTATAAATTCATTTGTAGAACAATAAATGATAAATCAAGTATTATCATTTCAAATAATTAATTTAAATCAATTTATTAAGTTCCATAAATTTACTTATATCAAAATTTATTTCATTAATTTTTTTTTAAAAATAATATTGTGTCAGTTTGTTCTATCAAAGTGTTTTAGAAATCCTATCGATAGCGTTGATCAGACGAATCGATCGGAAGCCCAAATCAACATCAACAACTCAAACAACACCATATATAAAACAAAACATAGATTTACAAGTACAATTCAAAATGTTTGGAGATAGTTTAGAAACAAAAGACAAGATGGTTAAACAGAGTAGAGAGATGGGTAAGCTTAGATAAATCGCGGACAACCTTAACCGGGTCAACCGTGACTTAAAGAATAAGATCGATGTGGATTTTTCTGGGATAAATCTACGTTCGATCTCAAGAGATAGAGTTTGGAATAATAAAAGATATTAGCATATAAACCAAGGATAAATAAAAATCTCTGGTGAATCGATGCTGATTATAAAGGATTTTCACCCTTTTACAAGAAAATTAGAATATTGGCGAGACCGCCAATTCACTATAAAGATCATTGGAAGTGGAGTCATGGGATACTCCAGAATCAAAAGAACATGAATAGTGAGGGACAAGAATGAATTTTGGAACCGCAGGGAACGTTCCAAAAATTCAAAGGAAATTCGAATCAAGAGGAAACGATTCAAACTCGAACGAAAGTGATTCTGTAAATAGATCTACTCCATATGCTGAGTTTTGCTTCAAAGCCAAAGCTCTGATAGCAACTGTAACGACCCGATATTTTCAACCATTCGCATCCATTATAAGTGTATAGGTAGACACTCATGCCGGAGTTGAATTGCTCAAAATACCGCGTTGTAATTAAAATTTGGCAAATCTCAGAATATATAGTAAATAAATATAATCACAGATCACAGACACAGAGTAAAATAATGCAGCGGAAGTAAAAGAAATAGTAGTTCATGAAGCTACTATCTAAATATGTCAGAGTTACATAAGATACAACAGAAGAAATAGAGTACAACAAAAGTCTCAATAAAATAACCAAGTACAAGCTGAGTAGAACAACGGAATTGAAATAGATAGGACATGACAAGCAGATAATCTCCAGCGATTCAAATCTCCAAGAGAGTGGAAATCCAAATCTGTGAATAACTCAGGCTGACCCGAGCGTAAAGCAAAACACAAAACACTCGAGTCAGGACAATATATACTTATATAATGTAAACCAACTCAAGTGAACTGTAATATAGGTACAAGTAACTTAGAAGATGCTTGGGACCGCCCATCCTCTAAGGATCCGTTAAAATATCTACTATGTAGTAATATTCGCTATTATAATAGTGTCTAAATAAGTAAAGTATAATCATATAGAAAATAGCGTTAAGGGGATGGAGAACCTTAACGCGGCCGGATCTTAAAATCATAATCGTAGTAAAGCTCGATATGGTAGGTGACACGGCACAACTAGGCAATGCCAGGGTAGATATACCAATTACGCATTCGGACTAGTGGTGACGCATAGCAGCCACTACCGCCCACCTCAAACAACACTCCCAAATCAAGGGTGGCCACCAAATCAATCACAAGTAATAGAATGGTATCGAAGAAGTGTGTCCGATAAGAGGTGCTACCTCATTGGTCCGTCAATCGCTCCTGTTTTAGCCACCTTATGCCAACTCACGGGAGTTGGGTCCACGTAACATACCTTAAGAACGTCGCCACCATCCTACTTCATTCTGGAATCTCCACCGCGTACACAGTTGCCAAAGTGGTTTTCGGTAAGACAGAGAGTATGTCCATATCCGATCCCGGTCTCTTTAACAACCAATCGTTATTATAACCCGTGGTTATAAGTTTAAAAACAGTTTATACTTCAAAATAGAATATCATTTCAAATCCAAATCTTTATCAAAATAAAGATTAAATCAATTCCAAACCATTTCCATATTTTTAAAATATCATATCATTTCAAAACTTCATTTCAAATCATTTTAATATTCCATATATCATTTGAGTTCAAATCTAAATATTCAACTTTAAATACCTTTTAAATTTAAAGGTATACTTCATTTATTATCATTTCAAGTCACCTTTTAAATAGTTTATATTCCAATCAAATAATTCATTTAAACCTTTTAAAAGTGTAATTATTATATTTTCAAATCAAGTATTCAATTTCCAAAGTTTCAAACCATTCTGAGTTCGTTTACTAAGTCAAAAACCCTAATTATTAAGATTTCAGCATTTCACAGCATTTAAAAACAACTGCTATAAGTTATATTTGAAAACATTTTTAATTCAGCAAAGACAGCACTTAAAACTGCTGTTAAAACTCAGTTTTAGTTGAATTATAGTTCAAAACAGAAAAGACAGCATTTCAGAAGTGCTGCGGTAGTTTAGATTTCAAAACAAGGGTTAAATTTGATTTCAACATAGACTGCAGATCATTATAGCATTTCCAGAGAATGCTATAATAGGCCTGAGTTCAATATTAGGCTACAAGTTCAACTACAGCAACTACAGCATTTCAGAAATGCTGTAATAGCTCTTTTTACACAATTTTAGTTCAAAACAGAATTCTATAGCATTTTTGAATGCTATTAAAAGTTAATTTCAGGTGTTAGTGTATTTCCAGCAACTAAATAACTTCAATTTAAAACACATAAACATTTTAAAAATCATATTTTAACATTTAAAATGTTCATTTACATATCATTTAACATATATCTTTTTCACAATAAATTTCTTATAATTAAATCCAATTTTTCAACAATTTACTTAATAAATTTAAGTGTAAAATTTTCCAATTCTTCACATTTCAACAAATAAACTTAACACTTCAAATTTAAATTACCATTTCACAAATTTAACTAAATTTCCAATTTTATTTAATTAACTTAAACCTTTAATTAAAACCAAATTTCACATTTCCAAGTCAAATTATATTTTAAAAGATCACTTTTAAACATTCATTTATTTAACCACTTAAATTCATAGAAAAATCAATAATACTTTAATAAATCACTTAAATTCAAATTTAATCAAATTATCATATTTTACCATTTTCCAAATATAATTAAATTTCCATTTTATTCATATAACTTAAATATCATTTTTAACCAAAATTCCAAATTCCAAACTTAAGTTATATTTCAATAATCCAATTTAACCATTCATTAATTACATTTTTAACTCATAGAAAAATCATAGTTTCTTTATTTTAAAACATTTCAAAATCTATTTAAATCAAATTTCATAAATTTATATTTTTAAAATACTTAAAAATATCCAAAACACTTTATAAAATAACCACGGGCATGTATATAGTTTTCTAACCTAGGTCAAGTGATACGGATATGTATCATTTCAATCTGCAGTTTAAAAAGAAAAATCCGGGTTCTATCATTTCAAACCCGCTATCCCAAGTTAAATTAAATAAATAAAAACCATTCAGGCCTATCATTTCAGCCCATAACGATTTTTCCCTATTCTAAAGTCCGTTCGGGTATGTATCATTTCAACCCATAGTGATTCTAGTCTATAGGGAACTTGCAATGTGATAAACTGATATAAATAAACAGAATAACATAAAACAACAGTAACATATGATATAATAGGTGTAATGATAGGTGTGAACATCATATGATAATAATATAAGCATATATAACATGATAATATACATTACAGATTCAAATGGTGTCGGTTTATCAGTTATATAGGTACATATTGTCTGGTGAGAATAACTCACCTATTTGTGCTGGAGATATCAAAACCAATGACACAATGGAACAAAAGCACGATGACAAGACTACGGACTTGAGTGGAGAGCAAGATCCAAAGCTACAACTCTTGTATTACAACCCAAAACATACATCAAAACAAATTTCAATACAACTTTAAAATGAAACAACTTTGGAATAAAAGTGAATACGAATACCAAACTTTTTGCCTTGCTTCTCATATACTATGTACAGCCTAGGGGTTGCATAGGGTCAGGTTTTGGTCAGGTTTAGGCTTGGGTTTGGGCTAGCATGGCTCGGCCAAAGTGGTGCACAATGGTGGAGTTATGAATAAGTGAAGGTGAAGGGGTTTTGTAAGCAAATAAGTGGAAAAGTGGTCAAACTAAGGCTCGACTAGAGGGTCCAGGTGGTAGATCAGGGGCTGGAGTGATGAGGTAGGGTCTGGACAAGGGGTTGGTGGCGGCCAAAGATGGTGGAGGTGAAGGGAAATGGGGTGGTGGTCAACTAGGTGCTTGGTTATGCATTGTTTTGGACATTGTTTGCATTTTTGGTGAAGTTTGGCTTCAAGGAGGGTTCGGCCATGGTCTAACCTGAAGTGGTGGTTGGTGATGATGCCAAGGAGGAGTGGTAGGGAATGGTGGCCATGGCTATGGTGAGGAGGCCATGCAAATAGAAGAGAAAACAAGGCACAAAAAGTATGAAAAATGGAAGAAAAGTGTAAAAGAGGAGGCCATTACCAAGGGAGTTTGAAGGAGCCTTGAGAAATGAGAAGTGCTGAAGCTTTTTCATGTGAAAAGTAATAATAATACACAGCTAAAACTGAAAAAGTGGACAGCCAAATGAATTAAAGTGAAGGTTATGACATTTGGAACGTTTTGAAGGTGAAAGGCCTTAAATTTTGTAACTTTTTAACCCTTTGGCATTTCCATTTCTTTTTAAATTTTATATAACAAAATTTAACTCAGAAATCTACTTTACAACCGAAACTAAGTAAAGATATAAGAAAACAAATAATTAATTTTAAAGAAAAATATAAAAAGAATGAAGAAAATGCCTTAAAAATACCAACAGTGTTCAAAAATTATAAATAAATCCCTGTTAGTCTTGGAAAACTATACATTTCATTATAAAAATATTATGAAGTGGAAATTTGAATTAAAATAATTTATTTATCATTTTCAACATAAAATAGATAATTAAATTAGAGAAAACAGAAAAAGAATTACAAAAATTTACTCAGAAATTAGAAACAATGTCCAGAAATTACAGAAAAATAACCAATGGCTTTGGAAAATTATGTACTTCATTTTAAAAATATTATAAGACAAAATTTTGAAATAAAATGATTTTTTAAAACATTTTCAAAGTGAATAAATAATTAAATTTTAATTATATAACTAAATTAAGAAAATAGCAAAGAAATGGAAACTAGGTTTTAAAATTAGAAAATAAATTCAATAAACTTTAGAAAAATTATACTATCACTTTAAAATTATTAAAAGATAAAAATATACATAAAATAACATATTAACACATATAAAAATAAAATATGACCAAGAAAAATAAAATTTAAAATAGACAATATTGCTAAATACATCAGTTTACACACAATATTGAAATATACATAACTTTCACAATTTAACTCCGTTTCCAACGAAACGAAAAGTTGTATTCAAGTTATTAAATCTATTTTCATAATAAAAGATAAAATTTAAGATTTCAAATATTTAAAATTTAAATTTAAAAGTCAAAGTTTGACTATTTTAACCAAAATTCACTTTTTGGAAAATTATTCTATTCAGTCATATTTGAAATTCTAATCCATATCAAAATCAAAGTTTATATTTAAAATAAAAAAATTTATTCTTTTTCATAAATAAAGCTTTTAAATCTGGAAATATCAATTTAAAAATAATTGTAAAATACAGGGTTGTTACAGGTGCAGCTAGTGGATCTAGAAGGAAGGAATTTTATTAGACCAAGCAGATCGCCTTAGCGATCAGCCATGGTATTCTTGAAGAAATCAGATGGATTGTTGAGATTGTGTATCGACTATCGTAAGCTGAACGAAAGGATGATAAAGAATAAGTATCCTTTGCCGAGAATTGATGATCTATTTGATTAGTTGAGTGGAGCTAGAGTGTTTTCCCAGTTGGATTTGGCGATAGGGTTCCATCAGTTGAGAGTGGCGGAGGACAGTATTCCTTTGACTGCATTTCGAACTAGATATGGTTTGTATGAGCGATTAGTGATGCCATTCAGGTTGACGAATGCACTTTCTTTCTTTGTGGATTTGATGAAATGAGTCTTTCGAGAGTATTTGGATAGATTCGTGTTGGTGTTTATAGATGACATTTTGGTATACTCTAAGGATGAGAGAGAGCATGAAGATCACCTTAGAGTTGTGCTAGAAACGCTGAGGCAGAATCAGCTATAGGTGAAGTTTTCCAAGTGTCATTTTTGGAAGAAAGAGGTTAAGTTTCTTGGTCATGTGGTTTCAGAGAAAGGATGGTCAGTCGATCCAGATAAGATCGATGCTGTCAACAATTGGAAGAGACCAAAGACAGTGACTGAGATCAGAAGTTTTCTTGGACTTGCTAGCTATTACCGGAGATTCATCAAGGATTTCCCGCGGATAGCAGCGCCTTTGACTAAGCTTATCCAGAAGAAAGTGAAGTTTGTTTGGTCCGACAAATGTGAGGAAGCATTCCTTAAGTTAAAGAATTTGTTGACCAATGCTCCAGTGTTAGTGGTTCCATATGGTAACCAAGGGTTGGTAGTATACACTGATACGTGTGGGACTAGATTAGGAGCAGTGTTGATGCAAAAAGGCAGAGTCATTGCTTACGCATCTATGCAGCTTAGACCGCACGAAGTAAGATATCCAACTCATGACTTGGAGTTGGATGCGGTAATTTTTGCCTTGAAGATTTGGAGGCATTATCTTTTAGGGGAGAGAGTTGAGTTGTATACCGATCATAAGTCTTTAAGGTATACATTCTCTCAAAAAGAGTTGAATATGATACAATAGAGGGGGCTGGAATTTTTAGCTGCTTATGATTTTGGTATAGAGTATACCCTAGGGAAAGGTAATAAGGTAGCTGATGCTCTAAGCAGAAGACATCAAAATGTGGTGTTGGCTATGTTGGCAGAGTGGAAAGATCTAGAAGCTTTAGCCATTTGTGGTATGCAGTTAAGATCGACTGCTAGTTCTAGTCAAAATACTGCCATGATGTCCTGTTTAGAAGTTCGACCGGTGTTGATCGAGAGAATTGCTTCTAAGCAGAAGGAGGATCATTATTAGCTGAGGGGATCAGAAGGCTTGAAGTTGGAACTGAGGTCGATGATTTGAAAGATTTTTTTCTTGACCAGGGAGGATGGTTGAGAAAGAAGGGATTGTTATGCGTTCCAGATATAGAGAACTTGAGAAGAGAAGTTCTTAAGGAATGTCATCGATCCAAGTTTACGATTCATCCTGGAGGAACCATGATGTATCAAGATATGAAGAGGAGCTTCTATTGGGAAGGCATGAAGAGGGATGTTGGCTTATGGGTTAGGCAGTATGTAAACTGTCAACAAGTGAAAGCCGAATATCAAAAGCCGAGTGGGTTACTTCAGCCTCTAGATATTCCAGTTTGGAAATGGGATTCGATATCTATGGATTTTATTGATGGGTTGCCAAGGTCAAGGAGAGGAAATGAAAGTATATGGGTTATTGTGGACAGGTTGACCAAGAATGGCCATTTCATTCTAGTAGAGTAGACCGGGATGGCACCAATTTTGGCTAAGTAGTTTATGAAGAACATAGTTAGACTTCATGGAGTTTCTAGTAGCATAGTCAGCGATAGAGATGCTTTATTCACTAGTGAATTCTAGAAGAGTATACAGGAGGTGTTAGGCACAAGGCTCAAGATGAATACCGCATATCACCCACAGACGGATGGGCAGACAAAGAGAGTCAATAAGGTGCTCGAGGATTTGTTGAGAGCTTGTGTGTTGGATTTTTGTAACAACCCTGATTTTTGAGATTACCCGTTAATATTAAATTATAACGGTAGTTATAATTTAATATTGTAAATTAAAATAAAAATTAGAAATTTTAATTGTTTATTTGGAATAAACATTGAATTTTGAAAATAAAATGAGAAAAATAAAGTTTAGAACTTTATTTTATTTATTTGGGTTAATAATGATTGGAAAATGGGTTTTATTTGGAGAAAATGCAATAAGTGTATTAATTATTGCCAATTACTTCTTTTAATAATTTTTTAAAAGAAGTATGAAATTTTTAAAGGTTGTTTATTTAAATAAAAAGATGGAAATTGGTTTAAAAATAAGTTTTGGCTATAAATAATATTTTTAAATGGTATGAAATATTTTAATAAGTGAAAAAATAAATTTTGTGAAATTTTGGAAGTTAAAAATGTAGACTTTTACATTTATTGGTGAAAATTGCGTATTATTGTGAAATAAAGGATTTTAATAATAATAATGTTTTAAACATAAAAGTTAATCCTTTTTATAGTGTAAAATAATTTATTTCATATGTATGTAAATTTACAAATTTTGTTTGGTTGAAAATTTAAAAATAAAAAGAATTTGATATTTTGTAAATGAAATAAAAACCCAAACTTGAATTATAAAATAAATTTGAACTCAAGTAAATTGGTTGAAGTAATTTTTGAAATAAAAATCAGATATTGAATTGTAAAATGGAAGTGAAGTAATCAGATAAATAAATTAGTTAAGTAAATATGGAATGGAATTTAACTTGATTAAGATAAAATGGATGGTGGGCTGAAACTGAAGTTGAATATAGAACTTGAGTAATAAATAAAATTTGTCTTATATATATATATAAGCTGATAAAATTTGTGTTGAATGTGATAAAATGAAATTTGATTGAAATAAATGGCTTGAGTTATAAGTAAATTCAATGTGAATATAAATAGATTGGATATGGCCTGAATATTATTTAAATGAATTCAAGAATGAATTTGAAGATGAATAATAATTTGAAGTACAAAATGGATACATAACTATAAGCTCAATTATAAAATGGTTCAAGAACTCAAGTATACAATTTGGAAAGATATAAATGAATGAGTTTGTATGAGAGCTTATAGAAATGGCCTGAATGAATTTATAAAACAATTCATAAGGACATAGCGAGAAATGATTTCGAGTTTGATAAAATAGGTTTGAATATAATAAACGTGGATATGGAAGGGGATGTAAATAAATTGGTTGAGAATGAATTTGAAATGAATAGAATTAAATATAAATTAACGTTTGTCGTAAACAGAAGTAAATGAAATTCTATAAAGTAATAGAAAATGGATAAATTGAATTTTAAATCAATTTGAAATGGATATGAGTTGTTTGGTATAAAAATAAAGTGATGCAAGAAAATTGAGTTGTAAATCATTCGGATTAAATGAAATGCTATATAAATCGATTGAAAATAAATAATCGAATGATGGAAGCCTTGTAATTGCTATAAAAACATGTTATAACATGTTTGTTTATGAATCTATGTGTTTATCCATAGAAATAAGTGAAATGTTATTGAATTTGGTGTTTTTGGTACTTGCGTGTTTAAATTGAGTAAGTACAGGTACTCGGAGGCCATTTGGTAAGATTTTGATCGCGCTAATCTCATATAAAATAAGCCGCTTGCTTAAAAATGCTAAAATAAGGTACGTTTTCGGATTAACTACAGAAAATATATAAATATTGATATATATTTTTATTTTCCGACCGTGTGGGTCGATGTATATATATTTATCTCTCTTGTCATATTGCAAAAGGCTCTCCGTACAAGGGAGAGTGTGCCAAAAAATTTCGGAAATTTAGGGTGTTAGAAAAATTTTGAAAATTTTTTGAAATTTTTTATTAACGGCAATTTGATTTCGAACTGAAATCGAAATAAAAGATACAGGGATAAAAAATTGGAACTAATTGTTTGATTGAAAACTAAGAGATTAGAAAAGTGAAATGTCAAGTTAACTAAGTGGGTTTTGGATAAGTAATGGGTTTGGAGCAATTTTCCTGCCTTAGCAATTTCGACGACGAAATTTTTTTAGGGGGAAGGAATGTAACGACCCGAATTTTTCGTCGTTTGATTTTGAATATTTAAATGGTTTAAATATTGGATTTGAAATCTATAATTGAGTAAATAAGTTTTTAAAACTAAAAATTTCAAACAATTTCAGAATTTTTGAAATCGTCGATTTAATCGACGCGTTAAAATTAGCGATCCTGGGCACAGTCTCGGAATTCGACGAAACCAATTCCTTTGGGTCCGAAATATTATATTTTTATCAGATTTCAAATTTTGTAGTGTTTGGAGTTATTGTTTGATCATACGAGATAAAAACGCGTTGAAATTAATATCGAAATTCAATATAATGATTAGGGTCCAAAAAGCTATCTTCTCCATACGATTGAATTTGGACTCAAAACCTTTTTCATTATGTTTGAAATAGGGGTATAACATTATAAACGCCTAGCGGCACGCCTTGTTAGGGGTTCGAATAATAATATCAAGATATTTGGGATTTTAATTATATATATTTTTATCATTATTCACATCAGCCATTCCATCCATCAGCCACCCAAGTATGCAGACCTAGTATTGTACGTATAGCTATCTTCTTCTGTTTTATATTCGTATTCTTCCCATTATCTTTAAAATTGAAGATAAGTTAGAGAATAAAAAAAATGATGAAACGTTAAAAATAAAACCACGGGGAAGTGAAAATCAATGGCGACCGAAATTATCTTCTCACGATGCTCCTTTCCTTCCCTCCCTCGCATTTCCTCTGCTTCGTGGTCCTTGTTTTTCCCTTTCGCTTCAACCGTGTTCGGCCATGGAGCTTCTCCCCATTCCAGTATTCGCGCTCCATCCCTGAATTTCCTTCGGCATTCCAAGAGGGTAAATCGATGCCCAGTTTTTTTTCGTCTATGCCAGCTATCCAGGTTTTGAATCGCGGTTCCAACCTTTTTCCTTCGAGATTCCCTTTCAGCTATGAAAGAAAACTGGGATATTCGAAATTCATTTAAATCCCCGTTCGTTTATGGGCTCGCGGTGGGTTTTTATGGCCACAACGTGGTATAGCGAGGGAAAGAGGGACACAGTGACGACAGGAGAGGGGTCCGATGTTGTGTAGTTCGGCTGGGTCCTGGTGCTCGCGTTCGATTGAGGCTTCGCGCGTGAGGAAGAAGGTGCCTGGTAGGTAATTGCTGTATAATGTAATTAGTACATTTAAATTAAAATTGAAGGAATATTTATCTTATATGAAATCAAATGCTTATAAAATATATATCTCATACGAGGTTCAAAATGAACGAAAACTAGCTGCGTGGTGCTCGTGGCCTCGAATCTACGCAAATGAAATTGGTTTGGAATTTATTGAAGATAGTTGGGATTTCAAATTAAATTGAACGCTGTTCAATTTAATTTAAATTTGAAATGGATTGCAAAATAAAAATCAAAGGTGAGAATTTCTCACTCATTTGGATTACCATATTTAGATTTAAATGTTTAAATCTAAATTATTGGATGCTTGATTGATTGATAAATCTATAATTATCTGTGGATGACTATATATATATAGTAGTATATATATATTAGTATTTGGAGTGATATTCCCACACATTATAGCGGATGAGACCCTATCCGCTCCGCATAATAGCGGATGACCATATATACCGCGATATCCCCCACGAAGTGGGATTGGTATTTTTATTGTTGCCTAACATCTGTGGATGCAGGGAAAAACAGGTTGGAGGGATCCAACTGGATTCCTTAAATATATTAATATTTTTCATATGTATATTAAATGCTGGATTGTTGTGTGTTGTAAATTTTTAAATGATATGATGGCATGGAAATTAATTGTGGGTATATTAAATACCACAAATATTATTTTAAATTTTTTTGAAATTAAAAGGAGATTTTTAATAATAATATGTATATCAAAAATTGGATTTATTAAAAAGAGATTGGTTTGAATAAGAATGGTGAATTTTTGATCGTATTAAATAATGTGGAAAAATATTTTAAATAGAGAATTTAAAATAAATTATATAAAGGAATTTTGGAAGACTGGATTTTTAAAATGATATTCGAAAAATCTAGAAGAAGTTAAAATCGATATTAAAATAGACTGACAAAAATAAATGGAATTTATAAGAAATTGAATTTATAAAAATGGAATTATTTTAGTGGAACTCGAAGGAGTTATAAAAATTTATAAACGAGGTTTATAAATAAAGGAAATTGATATCTGGTGATAAATTGGAAATATAAATTTACAGGAAGAATTTATATTGAATATGGAAATAGGGTGAGAAAGAAATAGTAGATACTATTTTTAAGGTGAAATTGTTAAGGAGACCGAAATGGAAGTAATGTGGTGGAAATCGAGAAGATTTATAAATTGAAATGTGATTATTTAGATTTAAAAATTTATTTTATCGATAAGTTAAATTTTTATTTAAAAAAAAAGAAAATTCTTATTTATTAAACCATATAAATTTTCAAGGTTAGTTGGTATGGAAATTTTTCAGAAGTGAATTTCTAAAATACTTAATATATATTTTAATAAAATCCTAAATGTTTAAAACTGCTTTGAAAAGGGATATTATAAGAAAGTGTTTTCAATATTTTTAATAATTATTTGAATATGTCTTAAAACAAATTATTATTATTTATTTAAATAATTATTTTTTTATATATGTGTATATATAAAGTTTTGAAATGTTTTAAATTTATTTATAAACCTTCTCGGAAGCTTGGAAATGGGTTATTTAGTAAATATGATTTATAAGAAAATTCTTAAATAGAATTGGGAAGAAAAGTAAGAAAATTTCTGAAGTAGTTGATAAAAGTGAACTTCAAAGAATGAAGTGGAATTAATAAAGAGGTACAAAGGGAAATTGAAATTATAGACGAATATAATTGGTTGTGAAAATATTAAGGGAATTAATTAAGGAATTCCGGAATTTATAGAGTTCGCGTAAAACAAGTTAAGATATTTACAAATAAAATTGTAAATTATTTTGAGAAAGAGAAATAGGAAATAAAAGGTGTATTTCCTAAGTGTGAATTTAAAATGAAATGGAGAAAAATATTCTAAGTGTTAAAAAAGAGTGGAAATATTCCGTTGAAGATATGAGGAATTGAAAACTGTTTTCAAATGTTGAAGAACTGGAAGTAATATCTTATAAGGATATTTTTGAAATAAATGTTGGAAAATTTATAAAAAGGCCTGACGATTGTTTATGGATGTGTGTTGATAGTTAAATAACCGACTATCAATTTTGGCCAATTTCGTTAATCGTTTCGAAGAGACAGGGATCGGATTTAATTATCCGAAAAACCACTTCGATCCGGTTTGAACGTTACGAATGAATACCGTGAAGATGATGAAGACGGTGATTCGGTTTGTCCAGACTCAGGACAACTTGTATGGACGAATGTTATCAGAACATCGTCATTAGAGGACGGTGAGCATTCTAAGAGAAATCGTTCCTTAAAAGGTAACGCTTAGCCTCGAGCCTCATCAACCGGGAATGACTAAAACAGGGGAGATGCAGCAAGGATAAGTGGGTCGCACCTAAGTAGGGTATGTTATCACCTTTCTAGATGTCCTCGGAAAACCCTATTTATCTTATTTATGGGTACACATGAAAGAAGAAAGCTCGATGGTAAGGGTGGGAACACCCAGGGTGATAACATATTCAGTCTATCTAGGTCAAGGGTTGGCCGGTCTTGTGTAGCAGGGGATCCTGGCGTGGTCCTTCGTACATGGTTCTAGAGGTGTACTGTGGTGGGCGGTACCCTAGTGGCCCAGTCATTCGATGGAAACTTTTCTCCAATAAGCGTCGTACGGTTTTGATTGTGCCCAACTATGCTGAAAAGTGAGATGCAAGCATTTCAGCTATTTTCTATTTACTTTCTATAGACACTATTATAATATCAGATGGATTTGACAAAAATGTTTTGGTTATCGTAAGGTAAAAACCCGTCGTGTTTATTTGTGATGTGGTCTTACGAGATACCTTTGTTTTTCAAAGGATTTTGAAAAGGTTAATAATTCAAATTGAGTGTGTTTTCTCATGCTGGTTTTCCAGACTGACTCAGGTGTTATTTTATTATAATGCTCAGGTCAGACCGAGTATTATAGATTCAGGTAAAGTGCTATGTAGCTCAGGAGACGAGCTGGAGGTGTTCAGACGTATATCACGTACTTGGTTATTTCCACTGTGTGAGTTATGTTTATCAGGACGAGTTATCAAACTGTCCAGATTGATGTAATGAATTGTTGTACTCTGATAATGGTATGTATATTAACAGTACAGTTCTTGTATTTAAAATCTGTTATTATATATTATATTTGTTCCGCTGCGATCGTGAGATTCTGTGTTGTTCTGTTTCCTTTCTTCTACCTTCTTCTTCTTTACCCCTAACGAACTAGTATTTCCATCACTCGACTGCTCGGCATTTTATACAGTGGTTGTATTGATGTCGATTTTCGAGGGTCGAAAATCCTCCGTTCGTTATAGATTACTTTTGGAAGTATTGATGGAAGTTCCCATGGAGTGTATAGGACACTAGTAAGAACCTAGGAATGTTGATTCATGTGTGCAGACTAAAGAAGACGGTAAAGTGTAATGAGTAAGGTAGTAAGGCACGCATGGTTGAGAATGGATATTCTAGATTTTGGAGGAACTTGGGAAAAGCATCTTTCTTTAGTGGAATTCACATAAGATAGTAGCTCTCAAGCTAGCATTAGAATGGCACCTTCCGAAGCTCTTTATGAAAGACCGCAAGTCGCTTTCGTGTTGGATAGAGTCTATAGAGGTTAAAAAGACTTCGGAGAAGACTAAATTTGATTTGGAGAAAATTCATATCTCATATTTGCGTTCTTTGATAGTAATTTTTCGAATTTTCTATTTTCCATCTTTAGTTTTGAATAGGTTCTTTCCTTTATTATCCTTTGGGAGGGTAGAACTTAGAAGTTAACCTATGAATGGTAGGATTTGGTGTAAACATGTTAATAGAACATGTTATGAATGATGTGTGCTAGTGATTGCAAGTGTTTGGTAGTGGATGCTAATGGACGCATATAGGTACACTACGCACTATTATTCTTTAGGGGTCGGCCTAACTAGGACACTAGAGCATATGCATAAGGATGTGTGCGCATTTTTATTCTATTTTTCATGGTTGCTATAAATGGATGATTTTCACATGGTTGTTGCATTTGGATGATGTTTGTAGCACACATATTGAATTATCAGTTATCATCAGGAAATTTTCGCATTCATTTGGATACATGGCACGGACATGATTGCGTAAAAGGAGGTCAACTGAATCAGTGGACCACCTAATCTTTTGCATTAGTAAGGGACATTTACACTACACTAATTGCTTAATTATCATAAATTGCATTAGAAAAACTTAAGGACAATGGATGAATGGTTGATGATTGAGTAGTTGGTTGTAGAATTGGATGAAAACATTTAATACATTCTTTTATCCTTAGAGATTTCGGGGACGAAATCCCTTAAGGAGGGGAAAATGTAACAACCTGAAATTTAAACCATAATAATTAATTCATTAATTAACTAAATAATAATATAACTTTGTGAAATTATCATAATTGAGCCACGGGAGTTGCACCATTGGGTCCGTCGTAATTTTCTGGTCAATTTCCATATATAGAACGTCAGAATCCAAGTTAATATGAGCAAGAAACGGAATAAACAAGATATCAAAAAAATGTATATACATTGGGAGGTCGACCGAGAGGTCGACCATCCCAAGGAAACGGCCGATCGTGCCCTATGGGCGGTCGACCTCAAGGTCTACCCGCCTAACGTTTGAGGAACAAAGAAAAATACTTCGTTCCAGTTGGTTCTAGAAGCCTCCTATGCATTTTTTTGCATTTTTTCACTCAATCCGGTCCTTCCATTCTTGCATCCGATGGCTCCTATTCAGCCTATGACATGGTTGCATCCTATTCAATCCCCAAATCAAACGGTCTGAGATCCACTTCTACCCCTATAAAAAGACTCTAGGCCTAACACTTTTTCTCATTATAGATTTTCTCCGCTTGGGTTCACCTTTTTAAAAAGGACCCTAAAAGGAATAAATTTCCAACGTGGGAATCTTTTTAATAAAATATTTTAATACATGGCATGGCACATGATTGCATAAAAGGAGGTCAACTGAATCAGTGGACCGCCTAATCTTTTGCATTAGTTAGGGACATTGAAACTACACTAATTGCATAAGTATCATAAAATTGCATTAGTGAAACTTAAGGACAATATATGAATGGATGATGGTTGAGTAGTTGGTTGTAGAACTTGGATGAAAACATTAGTTCATTCTTATCCTTAGAGATTTCGGGGCCGAAACCCCTTAAGGAGGGGAGAATGTAACAACCCGAAATTTAATCCATAATAATTAATTAGTGAATTAATGAAATAATAAAATAAATTTGTAAAATTATCAGAATTGAGCCACGGGAGTTGCACCATTGTGTCCATGGTAATTTTCTGGTCAATTTCCATATATAGAATGTCAGAATCCGACTTAATATGAGCGAGATACAAAGCAAACAAGAATCAACGAATATATATATATATATATATATATATATATATATGTATATATATATATATATATATATATATATATGTGTGTGTGTGTATATATATATAGGGAGGTCGACCATCCCAAGGCCTAGGTTGACCGGTTGGTCAACCTTGCACTAAGGGCAGTCGACCTGTAGGTCGACCCGCCTACGTTTGTGAGGCGAAGGAATTTTTCCTTCGTGATGTGCGATTTTAACACGTCAATTTCATTCTTTTGTTCAATCTGGTCCTTCCATGCTTTCATCCGATAGCTCCTATTCAGCCTATGACTTGGTTGCATCATGTTCAATCCTCAAATCCAACGGTCCGAGATCCACTTCTACACCTATAAATAAGACCCTAGGCCTAACACTTTTTCTGATTCTAGATTTTCTCCGCTTGGGTTCACCTTTTCAGGAAGGACCCTAAAAGGAATAATTTTCCAAGGAGAGAATCTTTTTAATAAAAATATTTTAATACCCTCAAGTGGATCTGGGAAGAGTTTAGGACCACAGGTGAGTGATTGTAATTATTTTATATTTCTTTAAGTAATTTAAAATAATAGGGTTTATAATAGTTGTAGTTTTTCTACAATTTTGGGATAACCTTTTTACCAGTTTATTTTCAGTTTTAGACTTGTTTTTCAGTCTATTTCTTTTAGCTATTCTTTTCGGTTAATTTTAGTTTATTTCTGTTAATTATAGCTTTTCCATTTATTTACAGTTTATTTAAAGTATTTTAATTTATTTACTATTATTTATGCGTTATTTACATCTTTTTCCTACGCTCTGGATTTTCTTCTATTTTCAATTTTCTTTTATTTCTCGTTCTTCTTCGCGTATGTTAGAATAGATTAAACTTGAATATGGATTAAAATTATAAGAATACTGAACTAACGGAAGATAAGATGTAAATTGTAAAGACTGTAATAAAAATGAAATTTAGACTGAAATTAAGCCTAATTATGATATTGATTTTAGAATTGGACTAATTAAAGATAATTGGCCTAGTTATAACTTAGAATTATAACTAAAAAGAGTATAAGATGAAAGAAGCTTATTTTTACACTTAGACCTGGGTTAAGTAATAAGCATGATTATAACGTAGGTTATAATAAGAAATAGAACAGAGTGAGGCTTATTTTAAGACTTAGGATAAATTAATAAGCACAGATAGTAAGAACAAAAGTAAAGGCTTATTAAAATAATTTACCTAAGTTAATAAGCAAAGAATTAAAGTAAGACCTATACCAAATAACATTCCCTATTATTTCTATGGACACGGTGTTTCACATAACCCTGAAGTGAGACGAGGTGTCTCACATAACCCTGAAGTGAGACGAGTTGTCTCACATAACCCTGAAGTGAGATGAGGTGTCTCACATAATCCTGAAGTGAGATAAGGGGCGCGTTTATGTTAATAACGGTAGTGAATGGTCAATAAGTTGAAGTCCAAATCATAGGGATTTGGGCAAGGGGCGCAACTAGATATTGTTTGGATGACGAGACAGTACCAACATCATTTCCTTTATTATTTCTATGGACACGGTGTTTCACATAACCCTGAAGTGAGACGAGGTGTCTCACATAATCCTGAAGTGAGACGAGGTGTCTTACATAATCCTGAAGTGAGACGAGGGGCATGCTTATGCTGGAGCTTGAGGCAATAAGATGATCCAATAGGTGGATCAACAGGTAACATGAGCATGGTGGCGGTTACGCATGCGACTTCCATTCGGGTGCTCAGTAATCGTTATGAGTTCCAAGCGCTTATTGCGTGCCTTTCGTAGGCACCAATGTCTAATGCGTAGGAAGCTTTAGCGTCCGGTCCACAGTAGATTCTAAGGAGTAGCAGGCCAATTAAAGAGTAGTATTAGGAATTCACCCTAATCTAAGCAGCTATCAAAAACAAGTGCAAACAATCAAAGTTATTCAATTATGTTGATCTAGTTAATTCGTATTTATTTCCAACTTATTCCTTCTCTCTATTTCCTTTGTTTCCTTTTATATACTAGAACTGTTGTAAAGTCTATTACTTTTACTTTGCTTAAAGATTCTAGTAGTTACTATCATTCACCAGAATTTTAGTCTGACCCACTCCTCCATTTTTCCCTTTTTCCTCATAGGCATTTTGTGAGGGACGTATTGTATTCTGATTTTATTAAGACTATGGTTTTTTTTCGCAAGACAAGTATGAATAGTTTGAGACATTGGATGTATTTGGTATTTGGCGACTTATTTGATTTATAAAGTAATTCTGAGGTTTTGTTCTAAATAAATTATTATTATTATAATTGTGTGACGCCCCACCTCTATGCTCATAATAACAAAGAGTATTAAAAGAAATACTGTCTATTATTACGAAGAATAAGGCTGGATAGGAGCGACCATCCGTAATTGGCCTCACACTAATATTGGTTATCTCGATAGGAGTGGTATATACTTTTTATTTTTCATCTTATTTATTTACTCCCATCGACACACCCAATTATCAGTATAAAACAAACTACGATGGTTCATAATAGTTTAGGACATTAGATATAACGATAACACAGATAATATAAATGCGGAACACAGATAAAAACAAAAGTCTCATATATATACAACTGATGTCGGTTACAACATAGTTGACACAATACATATGATACAACTACAACTGTCGACTCTAGAAGTTGTATATACAAGTACATTATCAACTAATATACATGAATACATATCGTTCTATATACTGACACGACTACTACACAATGACACTGACAACTTCAGAAGATGTGAAAAGTCTTCAAATCCTGAACAGCAACTCAAAGAAGAAAATCTACAACCTGAAATAACTCGGGTCTGACCCGAGTATTACATTCAAAAGAAAATAATACCCAGGTCAGTCTAATTCAAACCAGTTTATTAGTGCATATAGGCAGTAATAATTTAAATAGACGACAGTCACAATAATTCCCGTCTATCCGATTCTTTAAACAAAGAAACCGGATAACGGTCAATATAACACTTAACAGTGTTTAGCAAAAATCAGCAGATTTAAATCATCAACAGAGATAAATAAACAATTTATCAAATCGACTAAATCAATTTAAAACTGTCAAATCTGATAGGGCTGCAGTACACGCACGCGTGCACTGCCTCGCCACTATCATACGAAATGCATAAAAGACCAACGGAAATTCACGAAACGCGCATAAGGTCAAACCCAGAGAAAGTCGGGTTCAACTCAAATGCACAAGGCAGTGGAGTGCACAAATGAAAACAAAGCACAGTGATGTACAAATGAAACACAGTGCCGTGACTACAGAAATGATCCTCCAAGTTTAACATCATTATCAAGTGCAATGAAGACTATAATGTACTCAAGTGATAATGTGAAACAGGCTCAAGTAATGAAGCAGATGTGATAAACAAACAGGCTGGTCAAAGTAATACTACAAGTGCAACAGGACAGTGTGCACTACAATGAAACAGTGGTCAGTATCATCAAGAAACAACAAGACCAGACTTACAAGGAATATCAACAATGAATGATCAGTGAACATCAATGCATCCAGAAAATCAGATGGCCAGAGACGAAGCTCACTGGGGCCAGAAGATAAGCAGTCAGGTGTTAAAAATCATGTTCAAGAAATCAAATGCCAAAAATGCAGTTTTAACAAGAAGGAGACGAGAATACGAAATATGTACACTAGTGATGGTACATAACAAACTGCACATGGCAAATGAATCAGGGTACAACGGTGAAACAGGACGGTACAAGGCTCCAAAAACATCTGACTCGAATACAAAATAATGCCAACTTTCTCAAAGAATGCTACAAGTCGATGCAAAACTGCAATTTCAAACAGCCATGACCGAAGAAGAACCATAGCCACAGTGGAATGCTCAAAGGCAAATACATGAACGAAGACTGGTGCCACTCAATTCAGTGAAACCAAAAATGAAACTAACAAACCAACCAACTATCAATAAAAGAGTGCAGACACGAACTGCAACAAGGCTCAATTGAATTTGATATCAGACCAGTGAACAAGACTACACATTCAAGTGCAATGAAGACCAACAGCCACATGAACAAGGGACACGCACACATGCAATGAAACTGTAACGAACCGAGCAGTATGATGGTGAGGGCACCATAGATAGGGCACCACATCACACAATATTTAAAGATCACTGCCAAGAGTTTTACAAAATCAAACAAGACAAGGTGACACAATGGTCGAAAATGAACAAGTGCTATAGGTTACTGCATATCAAGTATGCAGACCCACGTTGCAGTAAAGCGACAATTGAAAAGGTTCAAATGGCTGTATACTAAGATGCGAACAAAGGTTGCATTGAACAACATAAATGAAACTGCTGCTACCTCAAGGATACAAGGGTAAACTGCCACGAATACTGCAGTCACCACACAATCACAAGGGCACAGAGACTACAAGGAATCAAACAATATGCACAAGTAATACAAGTAATACAAGTATTACAGACAAGAACTCGAGTGATAAATGCACTACGGACATAGCCACGGACTCAAATCATAAGTGATACCAAACTGCATAAAGAATACAACCAGGAAAACAAATACCTGAATGATATCAAGTGCAATTGCAACAGAAAGAAAATATGTACAAGTGAATTCCACCAATGTCAATTGATGGAACCAGACTACATGAATATGCAACAGACAGGGAAACAATGAATAGCATATCAGAGTACAAGAGAAACAGTGAAGCCAACGTTAGGTATTCATTACCAACAGTAAAGTTAAAACTCAGAGATGAGCAACAATGTTATCGATGATGCTTCAAATAAAGACCGAAGTCATAGCATAAAAGCCAACCCAGAATAAGGTCGCAGAACTTACAAATTAAAAGAAGAAGCCAGAATATCATCACCGAACAGATGATCAGAGAAAAGTGTTACAGTCAACATAAAAATCACTTGCTAGAAATTCAAAACAAATGAACCCCAAAATCCATCATCACAGCAAACTAATTTAACAAATCAAAAGGACCGAAGTCAACAAGGGGTCACAAATTCAAAGCCAGGAGTATCACTTAATCAACAGCCCAAAAATCGCAACTTTAAACAGGGCACAAATCATCCACAATAATTCAAGTCGAACGATATAAGCACAGTGGGAATTCTCATAACAACATCGAACGAAAACCATTGGCCAACATAGTCAATATCGAATCAAAATCGAACTTCAGAAGCACCAAAACGAGAATGAATTAGATGTGAGAATTACTCACCTTATCCACGCGACTCGGAGGAACTCGAACGAAGTTAACCTTAGCAGCCCCTCTTCGATTTCTTCCATGCCCTAAGTCTGCCGAGAGAACGAACGAGCATGCCCTATCTTTGAAAAGAGGGACGAACGACAGTAAACGCGGCGGCCATTTTCCTTTCGTATACTAGGGTTTTCGTTTCTTTTTTTAAAATGAGAGGGACGGTTTGCGAATGATTTTGAAAGGGGAACGAACGAAAGAACGAGACGGAGCCGCCATTGTTATCTTTCGTTTAGATCTAGGGTTTTCACAAAAATGAAATGGGGAATGGACTTCTGATCGACAAAAGAGAACGGCAACCAAGGGATGTAAATGTGGGCTAGATTCTCAATACAAAGCCCATTTCAATCATTAAATAAATTGTTTAAAAGAATTTCAAATTGATTCAAATTCCAATAGCAACATGATAGAAATTTTTAATCGTCTAATGACAATAACCGACTAGGTAAAACGCCAGGTTGTTACAGACTCCCCTCCTTATAGAAATTGCGTCCTCGCAATCATAAGGAATAAATGGGCGAAAGGTAACAACCATAAGAGCATGACAATGTCGAATGCATAAGCAAAGAAAATGTCAACGGGGAAGTATCAGATAAGAAATCAAAAGGTTCGACTGCTTCAAATCAAAAGAATCAACATCGAGGGAATCAGGGATCAAAATCAGACGACTATTCCAGCAACTAAAAGAGAAGGAAAAACAGAGCAGAAATCCCATACAGAGCACGAATTGAATGTGAGTAAATCAAATTACTCACCTGAATCGCCAGAGAAAAAGACGAAGCTCAAATCTCAAAAATCGCAAATATTCAATCATCAAAAACGATAATCAAATTTCTCAAATCAACAAATATTCGATTATCACAAACGATAATCAAATTTCAAATTCAACAAATATTCGATTATCAAAAACGATAATCAAATTTCTCAAATCAACAAATATTTAATCATCCCAAGCGATAATTAAATTTAAAATCAACAATTATTTAATTATCTAAAGCGAAAATAAATTTTAAATTCGACAAATATTTAATTATCTAAAGCGATAATTAAAACAACAAATCAACAATTATTTAATTATCTCAGGCGATAATTAAATCTAAATTTGACAAATATTTAATTATCTAAAGCGATAATTAAATTCGAAATCAGCAAATATTGAATTATCTAAAGTGATAATTCGAAACAACAATTATCTGATTATCAAAAACGATAATCAGAACTCATATCAACAAATATCTAATTATCACAAGCGATAATTAGAAACAACAAATATCTGATTATCAAAAACGATAATCAGAACTCATATCAACAAATATCTAATTATCACAAGCGATAATTAGAAACAACAAATATCTGATTATCAAAAACGATAATCAGAACTCATATCAACAAATATCTAATTATCACAAGCGATAATTAGAAACAACAAATATCTGATTATCAAAAACGATAATCAGAACTCATATCAACAAATATCTAATTATCACAAGCGATAATTAGAAACAACAAATATCTGATTATCAAAAACGATAATCAGAACTCATATCAACAAATATCTAATTATCACAAGCGATAATTAGAAACAACAAATATCTGATTATCAAAAACGATAATCAGAACTTATATCAACAAATATCTAATTATCACAAGCGATAATTAGAAACAACAAATATCTGATTATCAAAAACAATAATCAGAACTCATATCAACAAATATCCAATTACCTGTAGATAATTGGAAGCAACAAATATCTAGAAATCAATTAAGAAGACTAGAAAATCAACATAAAAGCTTGGATCGATCCCATCAGATGGCGAGTTTTTTAATTCGCCGCACGTGCAACAACATATGGCCGAAGCCTACCAAGTACTCAACATAATTTTTGGCGCCCAACAAATGACCCGAAGGTCCAACATATGACCCGAAGGTCTAGTACTGGTATTTGACCCGAAGGTCCAACATATGACCCGAAGGTCCAATATAGTGGCTCGAAAGCATACGAAAGCATCAAATATTTCAATTAACGAGTCCGGAATTAACCAAAATAGTAAACGCACATGTCCCATAACCACGAGTTTTACTAAATTGTTTAATTCTCTTCATCGTTTCCTTGAAAGTGTAGAATCATCAAAACAACAGATATTCAATTAACGATTCCAGAATTAACCGAAATAGTAAAAGTGTGGTTCCATACTCCGCACTTTTGCTAAATCGTTTAAATCTCTTCATCGTTTCCTTGAAAGTGCAAAATTGTGTATTTTTGTAAAAATACACTTTACATTCTCAAACGGACAAGTCCGGAATTAAGCGAATCAGTAAAAGAAAGGGGTCATAGTCCTCGATTTTGCTGAAACGTTTAAATCGCTTCCTCATTCTTTTGAAAGCGCAAACTGTTAAAATTTCTGAAAACAATTTTATTTATTTTGTAAAATAACAATTCACATTCTCAACTGGACAAGTCCGGAGTTAAGCGAAACAGTAAAAGAAAGGGGTCATAATCCTCGATTTTGCTGAATCGTTTAAGTCGCTTTCTCATTCTTTTGAAAACGTAAACTGTTAAAAATTTATAAAACAATTTTCATTTTAAAACGATTTTCCAATCACGTGATTAAAGCAGCAAATCAGTAACAATTTCGATAAGGAAATTGTACTTCTCAAAATACCGTAAAAACGGTTACAAATCAGCATTGCGGTATAACCGCTTGAAAATCCACTTTTAAAAGTTTGACTGTTACTGAAGTCAAAGCAACAGTAATTTTAAAACATCAAATATCTCATCAAAATAATTCACATCTAAATGTGACATCAGTGAATTTTCATTCATTAAAATTGTCAACAAAACACCGTGCTTCAAAAATCTAGCATTGGTGTAAAAATCCCGTTACAAAAATAACGGCAACAAAATACGTCTCATAACCAAGCATCGGTTCAACGTAAATAAATGCAGTAACGTGCAATTCAAATTTTTGCACGTACTACAGAATGAACAAAGAAATCATTCAAATGTATCTTCAATGAAGATAATCCAAAACAGCAAAAATCTAATCAATAGATGATTAATACAAAAGAAAGCCAGCGGAAATTTCAGCAAAAATCACATAACTGCAATTTCTTCGAATCCTCAATTCGGATTCGAAATTCTCAAAGAAACAAAATAATTACAGCTATGTAAACAACAATTGAAATTCATATCGATTTCGTATTTTGATTTTTAAATCAAAAAGATTATCAGTTGTACTCAGCGAAGACGGTTTCACTGTTTCCGCTGCGCACTCTGATAAATAGAACACAAATCAATCATATCATCAGAACACAATTTCACTATTATTTTTAAATAAAGATATTTAAAAATTTCATCCAAATTTCAAAACTTTAGTTTTGACTCAAAGTACAAATAAAACATCGACCAATAGTTGTACATATGTTCCATCCAAGTTATGTTTTATATTATGTCCATAAAACCTCAAGCTCTGATACCAACTGTGACGCCCCACCTCTATGCTCATAATAACAAAGAGTATTAAAAGAAATACTGTCTATTATTACGAAGAATAAGGCTGGATAGGAGCGACCATCCGTAATTGGCCTCACACTAATATTGGTTATCTCGATAGGAGTGGTATATACTTTTTATTTTTCATCTTATTTATTTACTCCCATCGACACACCCAATTATCAGTATAAAACAAACTACGATGGTTCATAGTAGTTTAGGACATTAGATATAACGATAACACAGATAATATAAATGCGGAACACAGATAAAAACAAAAGTCTCATATATATACAACTAATGTCGGTTACAACATAGTTGACACAATACATATGATACAACTACAACTGTCGACTCTAGAAGTTGTATATACAAGTACATTATCAACTAATATACATGAATACATATCGTTCTATATACTGACACGACTACTACACAATGACACTGACAACTTCAGAAGATGTGAAAAGTCTTCAAATCCTGAACAGCAACTCAAAGAAGAAAATCTACAACCTGAAATAACTCGGGTCTGACCCGAGTATTACATTCAAAAGAAAATAATACCCAGGTCAGTCTAATTCAAACCAGTTTATTAGTGCATATAGGCAGTAATAATTTAAATAGACGACAGTCACAATAATTCCCGTCTATCCGATTCTTTAAACAAAGAAACCGGATAACGGTCAATATAACACTTAACAGTGTTTAGCAAAAATCAGCAGATTTAAATCATCAACAGAGATAAATAAACAATTTATCAAATCGACTAAATCAATTTAAAACTGTCAAATCTGATAGGGCTGCAGTACACGCACGCGTGCACTGCCTCGCCACTATCATACGAAATGCATAAAAGACCAACGGAAATTCACGAAACGCGCATAAGGTCAAACCCAGAGAAAGTCGGGTTCAACTCAAATGCACAAGGCAGTGGAGTGCACAAATGAAAACAAAGCACAGTGATGTACAAATGAAACACAGTGTCGTGACTACAGAAATGATCCTCCAAGTTTAACATCATTATCAAGTGCAATGAAGACTATAATGTACTCAAGTGATAACGTGAAACAGGCTCAAGTAATGAAGCAGATGTGATAAACAAACAGGCTGGTCAAAGTAATACTACAAGTGCAACAGGACAGTGTGCACTACAATGAAACAGTGGTCAGTATCATCAAGAAACAACAAGACCAGACTTACAAGGAATATCAACAATGAATGATCAGTGAACATCAATGCATCCAGAAAATCAGATGGCCAGAGACGAAGCTCACTGGGGCCAGAAGATAAGCAGTCAGGTGTTAAAAATCATGTTCAAGAAATCAAATGCCAAAAATGCAGTTTTAACAAGAAGGAGACGAGAATACGAAATATGTACACTAGTGATGGTACATAACAAACTGCACATGGCAAATGAATCAGGGTACAACGGTGAAACAGGACGGTACAA
Organism: Allium fistulosum; assembly: GCA_030737815.1. Taxonomy (NCBI): domain Eukaryota; kingdom Viridiplantae; phylum Streptophyta; class Magnoliopsida; order Asparagales; family Amaryllidaceae; genus Allium; species Allium fistulosum. Next base: position 166,497,486 of record CM060904.1, on the reverse strand, counting down.
GGCTCCAAAAACATCTAACTCGAATACAAAATAATGCCAACTTTCTCAAAGAATGCTACAAGTCGATGCAAAACTGCAATTTCAGACAGCTATGACCGAAGAAGAACCATAGCCACAGTGGAATGCTCAAAGGCAAATACATGAACGAAGACTGGTGCCACTCAATTCAGTGAAACCAAAAATGAAACTAACAAACCAACCAACTATCAATAAAAGAGTGCAGACACGAACTGCAACAAGGCTCAATTGAATTTGATATCAGACCAGTGAACAAGACTACACATTCAAGTGCAATGAAGACCAACAGCCACATGAACAAGGGACACGCACACATGCAATGAAACTGTAACGAACCGAGCAGTATGATGGTGAGGGCACCATAGATAGGGAACCACATCACACAATATTTAAAGATCACTGCCAAGAGTTTTACAAAATCAAACAAGACAAGGTGACACAATGGTCGAAAATGAACAAGTGCTATAGGTTACTGCATATCAAGTATGCAGACCCACGTTGCAGTAAAGCGACAATTGAAAAGGTTCAAATGGCTGTATACTAAGATGCGAACAAAGGTTGCATTGAACAACATAAATGAAACTGCTGCTACCTCAAGGATACAAGGGTAAACTGCCACGAATACTGCAGTCACCACACAATCACAAGGGCACAGAGACTACAAGGAATCAAACAATATGCACAAGTAATACAAGTAATACAAGTATTACAGACAAGAACTCGAGTGATAAATGCACTACGGACATAGCCACGGACTCAAATCATAAGTGATACCAAAATGCACAAAGAATACAACCAGGAAAACAAATACCTGAATGATATCAAGTGCAATTGCAACAGAAAGAAAATATGTACAAGTGAATTCCACCAATGTCAATTGATGGAACCAGACTACATGAATATGCAACAGACAGGGAAACAATGAATAGCATATCAGAGTACAAGAGAAACAATGAAGCCAACGTTAGGTATTCATTACCAACAGTAAAGTTAAAACTCAGAGATGAGCAACAATGTTATCGATGATGCTTCAAATAAAGACCGAAGTCATAGCATAAAAGCCAACCCAGAATAAGGTCGCAGAACTTACAAATTAAAAGAAGAAGCCAGAATATCATCACCGAACAGATGATCAGAGAAAAGTGTTACAGTCAACATAAAAATCACTTGCTAGAAATTCAAAACAAATGAACCCCAAAATCCATCATCACAGCAAACTAATTTAACAAATCAAAAGGACCGAAGTCAACAAGGGGTCACAAATTCAAAGCCAAGAGTATCACTTAATCAACAGCCCAAAAATCGCAACTTTAAACAGGGCACAAATCATCCACAATAATTCAAGTCGAACGATATAAGCACAGTGGGAATTCTCATAACAACATCGAACGAAAACCATTGGCCAACATAGTCAATATCGAATCAAAATCGAACTTCAGAAGCACCAAAACGAGAATGAATTAGATGTGAGAATTACTCACCTTATCCACGCGACTCGGAGGAACTCGAACGAAGTTAACCTTAGCAGCCCCTCTTCGATTTCTTCCATGCCCTAAGTCTGCCGAGAGAACGAACGAGCATGCCCTATCTTTGAAAAGAGGGACGAACGATAGTAAACGCGGCGGCCATTTTCCTTTCGTATACTAGGGTTTTCGTTTCTTTTTGTAAAATGAGAGGGACGGTTTGCGAATGATTTTGAAAGGGGAATGAACGAAAGAACGAGACGGAGCCGCCATTTTTATCTTTCGTTTAGATCTAGGGTTTTCACAAAAATGAAATGGGGAATGGACTTCTGATCGACAAAAGAGAACGGCAACCAAGGGATGTAAATGTGGGCTAGATTCTCAATACAAAGCCCATTTCAATCATTAAATAAATTGTTTAAAAGAATTTCAAATTGATTCAAATTCCAATAGCAACATGATAGAAATTTTTAATCGTCTAATGACAATAACCGACTAGGTAAAACGCCAGGTTGTTACAAATTGTTTCTGCTGTTTATATATATTTGTCTTGTGATTCTTAGTCTCTGCTAGTTTTAGTTATACATACAACGCAACATGCCTTTTTAGTGTGCTCTTTTAGGTATACTAAGGGGTGTGGGGTGTTACAGATAGCATGTAACCCAAATGAATGCTATCACGACTTTGTGTTTCGGTAAACAAATCGATAGTCAAGTCATTAATCCAAACGATTTACCGAAAACCCCTCTCGACACTTCTTGAACAACAAATGAATCTGAGCAAAACGTTGAGCCAAACATTGAATCAAATTCCAATCCAAGTTCTTCTTCTACTCAAGTAGATCCACCTACCGAGTACCATTTCCATTCCCACATCGTCTTCGACCTAAGAAACACTCTGACCAAATGGAAAAGATGTGGGAAATTTTCAAACAAGTCAAAGTTAACATCCCGCTTCTTGATATCGTTCAACAAGTCCCAACTTACACTAAGTTTCTCAAGGACCTGTGTACCCAAAAACAACACTCATGTACCCAAGAAAGTCTTCTTAGCCACTGGACTTAGCGAAGTCTTGTCCCAATCAATTCCCGTTAAATACAAAGATCCTGGATGTCCGACGATCTCATGCACGATAGGAGATAAAACGATTAACAAATGCTTACTCGATTTGGGTGCGAGTGTCAATTTGATTCCTTATTTCGTTTACCAACAACTTGGCCTGGGTGAACTAAAACCAACAAAAGTAACTCTTCAATTTACCGATCGTTCGATTAAGAAACATGTGGGAGAAATCGAGGACATACTAATCAAAATTGGTCATATTCCCGTCGATTTCATTGTATTGGAGACTCAACCCGTGAATAATCCAATGGGTCAAATTTATTGATTCAAAGCCGACCTTTCTTAGCTACTTCAAATACTCTAATCAATTGTTGAAACGGTTAGATGAAAATTTCTTTTGGAAATATGACTTTGGACCTTAACATGCTTAATCTTGAAAACCAATCGAATGAACCACGTGACCAAACGGTGAAAGTTAGCTCCATTCAAGAAAATTTTAAAAATGAAACAATTGACCTTAACAACGAACGTGAGACTGAATACGAACAACTGTTTCAAGATGAGCCAACGAGATTGAAATTGCGCTTCCATTTGAACCCCTTACCATTGAATTTGAACTTCAACCGAATTCTTTGACTGAGCAACTCCCGAGGTTGGATCTTAAACCCCTTCCCGATCACCTTAAGTATGCATACTTAGGTGACAACAAAACGTTTCCCGTCATAATTTCTTCAACTCTCTCTCTTGATCAAGAAACTTCGTTACTTTCAATTCTATTGAAAAACAAAGAAGCAATTGGATGGTCGATCACCAATATAAAAGGAAATAGTCCCGCTCTTGTTCAATATCGCAACCATTTAGTTGATGATGCGAAGCCTGTTTGTAACGCGCAACGAAGGCTTAACCTAAAAATCAAGGATGCAGTTCGAGATGAAATTCTTAAACTTCTCGATAATGGAATTTTATACCCAATCTCTAACATTTATTAGTTTAGCCCAATTCATGTCGTGCCTAAAAAGCCTGGACTTACCGTTATCAAGAATGATTCTTACGAACTCATTCCAACTCGTACTCAAATGGGTTGGTGTTCTTGCATCGATTACCAAAAACTAAATGCTGCAACACGTAAGGATCATTTCCCTCTCCCTTTCATCGACCAAATGCTTGAAAGTTTAGCCGGTCACGAATTCTATTGCTTCCTTGATAGTTATTCTGGTTATTACCAAATTCCAATTGCTACCGAAGATCAAGAGAAAACAACTTTCACGTGTCTCTTTGGCACTTTTGCGTATCGACGTATGCCTTTTGGCCCATGCAACGCTCCTGCTACGTTTCAAAGATGCATGGTCGGCATCTTTTCTGACATGATTGAGCGCTTTCTTGAAGTGTTTATGGATGATTTCTCCATATTTGGAAACTCCTTTTTCGAGTGCTTACACCTTGAATTGGTTCTTAAACGATGCAAGGACAAACACTTAGCATTAAATTGGGAAAAATGTCATTTTATGGTCAAACACGGCATTATCCTTGGGCATGTCATTTCAAATAAAGGCATCGAGGTAGATAAAGTGAAAGTTGATGTAATTGTGAATCTACCCATTCCCAAGTCTGTCAAAGACAATTGTTCATTTCTGGGACACCCTGGTTTTTATCGACGCTTTGTGAAATTTTTTAATAAAATTGCCCGACCTTTTACGACTCTTCTTGGAAAAGTCGTTCCTTTCGACTTTAATTCTGACTGTGTTTCTGCTTTCGAACGTCTCAAAAACAAGCTCATTTCTGCTCCCATCATTTGCTCACCTAATCGAGACCTTCCTTTTGAAATAATGTGTGACTCCTCTAACTTTGTAGTTGGTGTTGTCTTAGGACAACGCATCAACAAAATTCTTCATGTCATCTACTACGCTAGTATGACTTTAAATGATGCTTAACTCAATTACACGACCATTGAAAAAGAGCTTCTAGCAGTAGTCTTTGCTCTTGAAAAGTTTGGACCTTATTTGATTGGCTCACACATTACTGTTTACACTGACTACTCCGCTCTTAGATACCTTTTCGCTAAAAAGGATGCTAAGTCTCGTTTGATCCGTTGGATCCTCTTACTCTAAGAATTTAACCTTATGATCAAAGACCAAAAAGGATCCGACAATGCCATTGTTGATCACTTGTATTGTCTTCCAAACGCACCATCCCCTTTACCGATTAATGAGAGCTTTCCTAATGAACAACTCCTTTCTGTTTCTGTCGATGCATGGTATGCCGACATAGTGAACTATCTAGTCACTAAGGAAACTCCTTCATTTTGGTCGGAACAAGATAAATATAAATTACTTTCCCAAGTCAAATACTTCTATTGGGATGATCCATACTTGTTTAAATACTGTTCCGACCAAATCATTCGACGTTGCATCCTAGATTGTGAAATCAAAAGTGTTTTTTCGTTTTGTCATGACCAAGCTTGTGGCAGTCACTTCGGTCCTAAGAAAACTGCTGAAAAAGTACTTCAATATGGCTTTTACTAGCCCACTCTTTTCAAAGACTCATTCAAATTTTGTAAATCTTGCGATCGTTGCCAAATGTGAGGAAGAATCTCTTGACGAAACATGATGCCTTTTAACCCCATTCCGACAATCGAAATCTTTGACGTTTGGGGTATTGACTTTATGGGATCGTTTCCTAATTCTTTAAGAATTCTGTATATTCTGCTTGCCATTAATTACGTCTCCAAATGGGTTAAAGTTGTTCCATGTAAAAGAATGACCATAAAGTTATTGTGAAATTCATAAAAGAAAACATCTTTTCGAGGTTCGGCACACCTCGCACAATAATAAGTGATAACATAACCCATTTTTGCAATCGATCATTTGAAACTCTAATGAAAAAATACTTGATAACCCACAAGTTATCCACTCCGTATCATCCTCAAACTTGTGTCATGTTGAAGTTTCAATTCGATAAATAAAATAAATTTTAGAGAAAACCATTAATAAAAATCGAATAGATTGGTCTTAGAAATTGACTGATGTGCTTTGGGCTTACCGTACCGCTTTTAAAACTAACCTAGGGATGTCTCCATTTTGTTTAGTTTACGGGAAAGCGTGTTATTTACCAGTTGAAATTAAATATAAAGTGTTATGGGTGATTAAGAACTTAAACTTTGATCTTGAAAAAGCTGGCAAAAATAGAATATTGCAACTCAACAAGATAGAAGAAATTAGGAATGATGCGTATGAAAACTAGAAAACTTACAAAGAAAGAACAAAAAAATTTCATGACAAGTCAATCCTAAGAAAAACGTCAAACTAAAAAGTTCTTTTGTATGACTCTAGACTTCACTTATTCCCTGATAAACTAAAATTGAGATGGACCGGACCATTTGTGGTACGAACTGTTTTTCCACACGATTCCATAGAAATACAAAACCCCAGGGATGGAACAATTTTCAATGTCAATGGTCATCGTTTAAAACCATACTTGGAATTGCCAAGTGATCGAGAGGAGGAGCTCATGATTCTTCATGAGCCATACTACGTCTAATAAGAAATGTTAACCCTCTTTTGTAAATATGTACATATTTTTCCCCGTTACACTCATTATATCATGCATTGATTGTGGGGACACGGTCAAAATTAAGTGTGGAGGGAGTCTCATGTTCATTTTTGATTTTTCATGGTTTATTTTTTGCATTTTTCTTTCCAAAACTCAAAACTTTGAAAAATAAAAATCCTAAAATAAATTTTCTTTTAGCATATTGATTTACTTTTGAAGAAACACTATGGAATAAGTATATATTTTGGTTATTAAATTAAAAATTTTGAAAATTTGTTTGTCTCAACAAAAATAAAAATAAAGTTTGATTACAAGTAACTATGGTTTAACTAGAATATAGGAAGGTTCATGGCTGTTAATTACAAATTATATCCTAATTAAAAATCTCTGTTTAAAAGAGTGGTTAATTTAAAGTAAAGGCGATAACATTTTTGATTTTCTAAGTTAAGTGGTGCTAAGATGATGTTGAAAAACACTTTCTTCTAAAAAAATTAAAATAAAAAAAATATAAAACATAAAAAAATGGTTTTTGTGAAAATAAGAAACACCTAAAGTCATGTGTTCACACGCAAGTGTGTACACTCACTATGCTATGTACCCTTCTCACGTAAGCCCGAATGGGAGTGCATGATCGGTATATCTAGCCTTAGTTTAATTGAGTTAGGTGTATGTAAATAATTTTCATAAGAATAACTGCCTAGAGTTATGTGTTCATATGCAAGTGTGTACACTCGCCATGCTCTATACCCTTCTGACGTAAGTTCGGAAAGCAGGGCATGATCGGTATACATGGCTTCAATTTATTTGAGTTAGGTGTGTAAAAATAAAAATGTTAATACTTCTCAAAAATAGAGAGAGCAAACAATCAGAATCCAAGCACTATTTTCACATAGTTGATTCGACTTGTTATTCAAAAGAAATAAAAATACCACTTTAAAAAACTTTGATAATCAACTAAGGATCCATTTCATAGTTGTGTTATGTTATCAACCGAAACAGCTAGCTAAACTAGAGTCTAATTGTGATGATAACTTAATTTTTGTTGGAAATTTTGACAAGTAAAAGGACTTAAATTTCTTGATAATGACTAGAACTTATATTTTTGACTTATTCGTGTCAATTTAAAGCAAATCCTTCATTTGTAAATATTTACAAAATTTTGCATTCATCTCTTTGTAAATAAACCTTGCATTGAGGAATTTGTCATGTTGCATTTGGATTTTGTGGGCAGTATCCACTGAAAACCCTCACGAGACAACACTCGTCTACTAGGGACACCTAGAGGTTTAACGACTTGTTGCATAAGCTCAACGCAATCGTGTTTCCTACAAAAACGGAGTTATCTTAGTTTTAGTTTATTCGAGGACGAATAAAAAGATAAGTGTGGGGGTATTTGATGTGCACATAAATGCGCATATTTTTACTTCCATATTTAATCTACTTTTATTTAAATAAATGTCATAATTGGGTATTTTTACATGTTTTTACCAGAATCCAAATATCATCAAATCATCATTCATTCATCTTCATTTAGGGGTAAAATGGTAATTTTGTGCATGTATTAATTTTGAAAACATTTATTTGCAAATTTTAGTTTTATTTGTAGGAATTTGGATGGAAAATGGAAGAATCCTTCATGAAAATATGCATGCACAAGAATTAGAAGGCAAATGAAGATGGAAATAAATGAAGTCATGTAATCATGGAGGACCCCACCTACCCACTAACCATGATCTTCAATTAAGAGCTAATGTACATGTTAATGGGGATTAAAGTCACACGCACATTTAATGGAGGATTAAGCTCAAGCTAATGTTTACTTGGAGGTTACATTTTCTAAAGGGCAATTTGGGAAGCTTCCTAAAATTTGGATTAGAGTTTTACCCATGTATAAATAACCCTCTTATGTTCATGTAATGAAGTTTTAGACCTCTCATCATATTATGAAAGTTGTAGCAACAAATTATATGAGAAATAATATGGCTTCCTAAGACTCTTTTCTTATTTTTCTTCTTTGCCTTTATTTTATTTTCGTGCTCATTTTTATTCACATGCTCTTTTTCCTTTCATGTTAGTAGTTAGCTTTAATTTATGCAAGTAGTTTAGCTCTCTTTGTACATTAATTAGCTTGCACTTCTTTTGTTTTCTACGTTGAAATTTACATGTGTTGAAATGGTAACACAAATGAGTAGCTAAACCCCTTCAATTTAGGGGTAATGAACCTCTCTAAAATTATGTAAATTCAACATATTTTTTGATTTATGATCTCTTTTTAATGCTTCACGAAAAGTGGATGTTGATGTAAGTTTATTAGTGAATTTGATAACCTATGTTGTGATCACAAATAGTCTATTCTTACTCAAATATAAACACAATTTACATCATCATCTACTTAAGTTATTTTGATTATGGAATTAAAATAGAAACAAAATTTGATGATTTTTGTTACTAATCAAAAATAGTAAATAGATCATGCTTAAAATAGACTTTGTTTTAGTTTCATATTCATTTTCATGAGAGTTGACAAGTGGTTTTAGTTGTTGTATTATAGTTTGATGGTTTAAGTTATGTTAATTAACATAAATAGACCATACTTATGATAAATACATCACTAATTCTACTTAGATCAAAATAGAGAGATCATAAATTATTTTTGTGTTGATTTATGTAAAAATATGAGAGTGAGTTAGCCTCTAAATTGTTCTCTAATCTCATATTTTCAATCACTTTTGTTCTAATTTCACTTTTGCTATTTTTCTTAGTATAAACAAACTTGCAAATTCAGGTTAATTTGATTGATTAGAATTTTAAATCACTTTAATTTCCTGCGGATCGACCCGTACTCCCCACGTACTAAAATTGTACGCCGCGCGTGCTGTTATTTTTATCACAATATTTTACTACAATTTTCTAATTCGATAGAAAATTAGCCATCAAACAGCAACTCGATCGGAAAAATTTACAATATATAAACAATTACAAATATACATCTGATCTTCAAGGATGATGTAACGACCTGGTATTTCGACCCATTCACATCCGCACGTGTCGGACTTGAATTGCTCAAAACAACATATTATTAATTTATTATTTGGCAAAACTTAGCATATACAGTAAATAAATAAATTACAGAATCACAGACACAGAGTATTACAATAATAAGCAGCGGAATAGATAAATAGTTGTTCATGAAGCTACTGTAAAACAACAGAGTTTGAAATAAAATACAACAGAATATCTCCAGTACAATGTAGTCTCGAATACAAACAGATGACAAGCCTGACAAAACAACCGGATAGCTGAAAGCTGAATAGATATAGATGGATCTCCAAGCAAAGCTCCAAACTCCAAAGGTGAGTCTCAGATGCTGTGACACTCAGTCTGACCCTAGCGTAAAGCAAAACTCAAAACACTCGAGTCAGGATTAACATTCTTATATCAATAAATCCAACTCAAGTGAAATACCAACTGAAATACAAGTAACTTAAAGGATGTTTGGGATTTCCATCCTCTAAGGATCCGTGGAACTATCTACTATGTAGTAATATACGGTATTATAATATGTCTATAGTAAAGTAAAAGTATTAAAATAGCGTTAAGGCGTTACCCATATCCCCCTTAACACATTTTATATATTCCCATAGTCTATACAGTACCGTAACCCCCCCGTAAACTGGAGGGCTATCAGAGGGCACTCCATAGGTATGGTACAAACCAAACTCGTAGAAGGCGTGATAGGGCATGCGACAAGGCACTCGAGGCAATGCCAGGGTAGATATACCGTTTGCGTATCCGGACTGGTGGTAACGCATAGCAGCTACTACCGCCCACCTCGTGACACACTCCCAAATCAAAGAGTGCACCCAATCAAATCACAAAAAGCAATAGAATGGTATCGAAGAAATGTGTCAGATAGGAGGAATGACCTCACTTGGCCCGGCGTGGCTCCTATTTTAGCCGCATCAAGCTGACTCACGGGAGTCAGGGCTACGTAAATACCATATAGAATCGGCACCAAACCATCCTACTTCATTCTGGAATCTCCACCACGTACACAATTGTTAAAGTGGTTTTCGGTATTGGCAGAGAGTATGACAATATCCGATCCCGGTCACTTTAACAACCAAACGTTATTATAACACCATGGTCATTTCATTTCAAATAGTTCATACTTTATCTCAAAATATCATATTCATTTCAAAATCATATCAATTTTATCCTTATTCACTTTAAATATTCATTTCCAGAATCGTAACACTTTAAAATTTATAGCACTTTCGAAATCATAACACTTTTGAAATCATAGCACTTCTGTAATCATCAGTTTTGAAATCATAACACTTTGAAATCATAACACTTTGGAAACTATAACACTCTTAAAATCACAACACTTCCAACTTAAACAGTTTAGATGTTGAAAATAGTATATATATATTAAAATAGTTTTAAATTAAAATAGTTTATATATTAAAATACTTTTTATATGTTAAAATAATTTATATATTTTAAAATACTTTGTATAATAAAAATAGTTTCCTCAAAGTTCACAAATCAATTCAATCAACTCAAATTCCAAAATCCCATTTAAATCAAATCTCTGTTCTTCCATTTCAATTCAATTCAAACTCTTAATAACCCATTTAAAGTTTTATATCGATTCCAAATACAGATTTGAATTACAAACTAAACCTTTCAACTTCAATAGATTTCAAACTTTAAATATTCAACGTTTACAATAACTCAATTTGAATATTTTATATATATTTCAAATTCACTTTATTATTATTTAGTTTTGAAATATTTACTTAGTAAATAATAAAATCATTTAGTTAATATCTCAAATTACAAATTTAAACTAAATATCCCATTTCAATTTATTTAATTTTGAAAATATTCATTTTATCACTTTTAATCAAAATCAAATTACAAAATCCTATCTTTAAAATTTCAAATTCAATAAGTTTCAAATTGATTATATTTAAGAAAAAATCTTAAACAAATATAATTTCACATCAATTTCAAATTTATCTTTCCAACGCTTAATTTATTAAAATTATATAAAATCTACTTTTAAAAATATAGTTTTAAATAAATACTTAAAACATATTATATACTAATTAAATTAAACTTTATTAAATAAAAGCTTATTATTAAATTAATTTTTATATTAAAACTTATTTTATATATTTTTAAAATAATAAAATTATAAGTAAAATCTTAAAAATTATATTTTCAAAACTAACTTATAAATTTAAACTTTCCAAACATATAGATTTTAAAATCTAAAATTTAAACCTTTCTAAAAATAACATTTATATATATAATATCCTAAAATCGATATTTATTAAAACCATATATTTCTTTTCAAAACCTTGGAAATCATTTTCAAAATATATATATATATACATATAGACCAACGGTGTCTGTATATAATTTTCTACCCTATGGTCAAGTGATACAGATATTTATCATTTCAATCCCCAAATTTAAATATCCACGAGTATATATCATTTCAACCCGCAATCCCAAATTCAATTAAATGAAAATCGCTTGGGTTTATCATTTCAACCCATAACGATTTTCTCCTATTCTACAAGATCGTTCAGGTATGTATCATTTCAACCCATAGAGAATTCTAGATTAACAGGGAACTTGTAGAGTGAGAACAGTGATGATAATAATATAACATATCAACAACAGGCATATATCATCAATAACAAATAAAAATATAAATAACAGATCATGGTGTCAGATGTCACGGGTGAACAGTTACAGATAATGGCATATCATATATATATCAATAAAATAACTAGCAACATAATATTTCAATTGTCGTTTCAAATGAAATCAAATTTAATAAATATAAGAATGTTAATCGTGAGTGATTGCTCACCTTTCGAGGCTAGAGAGACTAGACACGCGACAAGCTATAAGTCCAAACGACAAATTCCAAAGCTGAATATGATGAACACGAATTTGACGAACGAAGCAAGGCACAGTGGACTTGAACTGGTGAAACGAAATAATTTTTTTTCAATATTCCATTTACAATACATATATAAATAAAATTTATATATACATATATTTTAAACCAATGTATTAACAAAATCATTATATATTTTATATTTCTTCCAAAATTTTGAATAAATATTTAAACATACTTTATACATACAAGCGTTATTCCAAAATCTATAATTATGTTGTACATAGTAAATGAACATTTAAAACTTATAATATATAACATATACACAGGGCCGGTCCTAGCGGTTTTGGTACCTAAAGCGAATTATGAAAACAAGACCCCGATACAAAACTAATATTATATTTGTTAATTAAATCATCGAGATAATTTATATTGTTTATAAATAATGAGAGAAGGAAAAAAATAACTTCATTCGTAACAATAAATCAAGTCATACAACAAGTTACTTCTAAGTCAGAAATTCCGTTACTTCCAATCTACCTTGAAAAAGCCAAGTATGCATAAATTGAGAACAGATTTCTCTAGCAAACATGGTCTGGTATATCATATAAATGCTGTTTGATTATCTGATAATTTTACTTTTTCGTATAATGTCAAATCTACCAAAATAATTTTATTTTTCTTTTTGTTTAGGACTGCACTGGCAAACCTATAGCAAAAGTAGTTTAGTTTGAAAATTTGTTACAGCTCATATACGTGTTTAAATTCCATCAACATTTGATTTGGTGCATTTAAATGACTAGAAGAATCGTAGAAATTCCATCAACATTTGATTTGCTCATTTGCAAATTACAGGCAATTGTTTTTTACAAATTACAGGCAATGGTTTTTTACACTTTTTTAGTAAAAAACAAAAACGATGTTGACATCAAATGAGCAATAGACTGGATAGAATTAAAAATAATGAAAACTGTACCAATACCAATGCATATGAAACTGGAAGCTAAGCCAAAATTCGAAAGTTATACAATTATGTACCTTCAATTCAAATTAATTTGTGCGTTCTTCTCTTCACTTTTCTGTGCGGTTGTGCCCTAACTGCTGCGGCAGGTGGAGGCGGCAGTTGCAAAGTTGCTGAGATGGTCCGATCGAGAGCCGAGAGGAGAGGTTGCCTTGCCGACTGGAGCCTGGAGGACAGTGCCGCGTCGTGTAGATGGCGAGGAGAATTCAGATTGCTGATCCGAGAAATCGCCTATTTAGTTATTTTTTTTAATCGTACGCGTTTTTGATTTGGGGTGCCATGCAGTTTCTAAGGCCCTAAGCGACCGCTTCTGTTGCTTTGGGGAAGGGTCGGGCCTGCATATACACGTTTAAACACCTAATATATAACATATAATAAAATGTTTAAAACACATATCTAAAATAACCTATCTATATATTATATTTTAATTTCAAACCAAGACATACACTTTCTCAAAATTCCCTTTAAAATTTATAAAACCCATATTTTATTTTCAAAAGATTTAAAAATATTAACATCAATATTCTTCCAGACAATACCAAATATCAACTAAAATTTTCATATGAAATATGTATGTAATCAATTATATTTAACACATCAAGTGCAAGTTATAATATATATATGTAAAATATATGCAAACATATACCTATCTGCTTCAGAGGGTAACATACGCATGCTATAGGATATAATATAACTATATATATACTAAATTTTCAAAAGAGAAGTAAAGAAAACTGAAATGTTTCCACTTTTTTACAAACAAATATATATATATATATATATATATATATATATTAGAGTAAACGCAAATGTATATATATAACATCATATACCACTACAAAAAAATGTTCATTTAAAGACCCCAAATCAAAGACTGAAATATTTCAGTTTCTAACTTTAAACTGGTTAATGACTAACAGAATCAGTCTTAAGATTCTAATAATAAAGACTGAAAAGTTGTCTTTAAGTAGTCTGTAAATTTGTAGATGAACTAGATACCGAATTTCAGTCTTTGATCGGTGTTAAAATAACTAAATATTTAATGGTTGAGATTTTTTTCTAATTCTAAGTCTAATGGCTAAATTTGATGATCCGTGCATCTCCATTTGGTGATCTGTGTCTCCATTCAAAGTGCATTAATGGTCCCACGTCTTCCACTAAAAGTGCATGAAACTTCTCCATTTACTCATAATGTTTATTTAATGCATTGAAACCCCATTTCTCCATCCGTACGTGGAGAACTTCTCCATTTACTCCTCTTGAATATCAAAACCACTTTCTTCTTTCATAATCAGATCTACTTTCAATTCAAAATCGAAAAGGTCGAACCTGGGTATACTCTAAGTTTTAAAAAGTTATTACTCTATTTCATGAATGGGGTCATTTGATAAATCGGTTCAAGCTTTGTTCTGATGAAGGTTTACATTTTTTTTAGAGTACTTCAATTTTGATCCATGATGGGCATAAGGAATACTGGATAATGGGAAGCAATCCATCACCTGAAATTTAAATCAATTTTTCATTCTCTCCAGAATATACCACAGTGCATGGTTATGATTATATACTTGGCCAAGCTCAAATCAATTCTTTATGCTTCAATATTTATTTTTAGCGATTTAAAGCAAGAAAACAGAGCATGAGAAAGAGTCAATATGTGGAAAATTCTATTGTATAGTCTAATTTCCAAGTTCTAATGTATCAACTTCTTGAATCAATATGTAAGAATGTGTTGCTGACATTGTACTATTAACTTACTATGTATTTTAATTTGAGGGGCAGTTATACAATTTGTCTATTTTTTGCATTGGTTATTTATGCTTGGTTATATGAGATTGAGATCTGACTCAAAGTTACAGTTTAGAATTCATAATTTTAAATATGATCGTATAATAAAAATTATTGATTATTTCTGAAATGAAATAAATGAAGTTGGTTGAATTATAAAAAAATGTTTTTAGGTTATGGAAAACAACGTGTGTACAATTTAATTTAAGACTGATTGGAAACTATATTACAGTCCTTAAACTTCAGTCTTTAAAAAAGTTGAGACTGACATTCGGTCTTTACGTATTAAGACTGAAATTATCAGTCTTAAATATTTTTTGGGACTAGCAAATTAGTGACTGATCATCTCGGTATTTAATCAGTTTTAAAATGTCATTTAAAGACTGAAATGTTTGATTAGAGACAGAAACATTCAGTTTTTAACTAAGCTTATTTTGGTAGTGTACATATTATATTTTAAATTAATACTTATATATATACACTTATTAAAATTCAAAAATGTAAAGAAAAAAAAACAGGCAAAATATATACATGCAACTTTCACAACCTTTAAATATATTTCTACTATATATATATATATATATATATTTCATCGGAAATATGAACACTTCCCCAAGCTCAGAGAAAAATAGCAATATGAAGCAAGGCGTGGGGTTTGGAGAGACGTTGGCTTCACAAACAAATATACGTGCCCATACTTTTCCAAGAGAAGGTTATGTGCTCAAAGGGTCTGGGTTTCAGTGTAGAGATGCTTTGGGATGACTCGGTTGCGCGCATAGATGCACGCGTGGGAAGGAAAGGAAGTGAAAAGGCTGGGTTTGGGCGTGAGGGGGTCGGTTGGGTTTACTAGGAGAAGGATGGTCGGGTTTTTGAGAGATGCTGGCGGAGGATGATGGGAAGGTCGAGGAAAATGGAAGGTGATGGTGCTATGTCGGATCTGGTGCATGAAATGGAGGGCGAGCAAGCAAGGAGGAGGTGCGGTCACGGCCTGTTGATGGAGGAAAAGGGAGAACGAGTGCATGCAGGGGTGTTTGTGTGAAGGTTTCGGGCACGAAGAGGAGTAAGGGAAGGGAAGGAAGACGTGTAGAAGAAGGGGAGATGAGTTGCATGTTTCTCTGGTGGAACAAGTGAAGGCTACAGCCAAGTTAAGATGTATATTGTCTTTTATATAATTTTTTTAAAGAATAAAAGAAGAAGATGGACAACCAAAGGACTCAAGCGTATATATTAAAAATTCAAGGGATATAAAGAGTCAAGATGTGAATTCAGGTGGAATGATTAAAGCTAAGTGTTGCTTGTATTAAACAGCTGGTATTTGAAAGTACAAGGAAATAAAAGGATCAAAATGGTACCGATATGGTTAGCCGTTTCGCGGTTTCGCCGCGTACCGGACATCGAAACACACATATGAATATACTACGGAGATCAGCATGACGAGACGATCAAAACGATATACAGATATCAGTGGTACGACCATCCTATCAAAAGTCGATAATCGGTACCGAAAATGCTGCTAAAATACCGAAAATATGATAAACGGGGCTAAAGAAGTCCAAATCTGATGGAACGAAAAGTGACGACTCACTCAGAAAATGATAAACAAATTTATTGTATAAAAATATTCAGATTTGGGAGATAATTTATTATCATCAAATATAACTGATTTAAATTGAAATAAAATTAAACAATAAAATAAACTTCCATATTATCTGATGAAAATTTACCATTTGCTATGTTTATATAGACGTATTCCAAATATCAAATTTTTATTTTCAAATTCAATTATTTAAATTTCATAAAATTCGGTTAAATTACGTTATAAAAATCGTTTAAAATTTACGGGTCGTTACACTCTCCCCCACTCAAAACTTTTCGTCCCCGAAAATGAACGAGGTATGAGAATAGAACAACCAGAAAGAAAAATAGATCTAAAATATAAAATACAACAATTAATTTAAAACCATATAAATTTTATCAGTTTTAATTTTATTAATATTTAACAAATTTGGTTTAACACTACAACAAAAATACCCTATTACAACGCCCTTTTTACAACGGGCATTGGTTGCCCGTTGTAATAGAAGGCTATTACAACGGTCCATTCAGGCCCGTTGTAAAAGATGTCATATATAACGCTTTTTTTACAACGGGCATTGATTGCCCGTTGTAATAGAAGGCTATTACAACGGTCCATTCAGGCCCGTTGTAATAGATGCCAACTTTACAACGGTCACAAAATGACCGTTGTAAAAGGTGCCAAATTACAACGGTCATAAATTACCCTAATTTTCAATTATACTACACCCTTTATTAACAAAACAAGGCCGGCCCTTTTATTTCCTCCCCTCCTTCACTCCGTAAAAATGTTGGCTTGTGCCTTTGCTCGTTCATCTTTGCTCCAAATTATGGCTTTGGGAAAAATTGAAGCCGCCATCTAGGGCTTTAGGAAAAATTGACTTTGGTTATTTGACTTTGCGATGCCTGACTCTTGTAGCTGCCGTCGCATAGATTTTGAGGTTGCGTGGAGTCGTGTCACGATTTTGGGAATGGAGGCGGGTTTGCTCGACTTGTGAGGTCGTTCAGGTGGTCGCGGATGATTGTAGATGTGTCGCGATCTCAGAGATAAAGGATTGGTGGTTCTTCCCAGAGAAGAAGAGGCAGAGGCTGCCCCGGATGTTGCTAGCAAGTTCTTTGAACCTCTACTGTGTGCACGGTCTGCTATACGAGTTAGGAGGAGAAGCCGGAAAAGAAGCAGCAGACTCCGTTATTACTTGGACCCACTAATCCTACCTTCCAGTCTTAAGGGATACGTATCATACATATTAAATTGCATAAGCTGCTGTTTATAATTTATTTTCCTAGTTTTAATTTTATGATGCGTAGATGGTTAATGTATTTTTTGTTTCACTAAATTGTCCTGCTATCTCCTTTGTTGGTATGTTAAGCTGCACCCCTAGATTTGCTGTGTTTGCTTGCATGTTTTCTTAATTTTATTTTCCCAAGAATAAAACATTTGCTTTGATGAATTTTCTTAATTAACGTAGAACCAAAGACACAGTGATGGAATGAAGCCTAGAGGATGAAGCTTTTTGAGGTAGTTGTCATGCAAATTCATTTTGTGCCTAATGCTGATTTTTAGAAGTTATAATTTAGATCCATGTTTGACTTTGAAATATTTTGGGGACAGAGATTGATAATGTTTACTAATTCATGGTTTATCACTTTTCAAGAGATGTTCCTCAACTATTAAACTATGCAGTGTAATATTTGGATCTGCTGTCTTGATGTTTACTGGAAAAGTAAAACGCTTTGATGAAGGTTCTGATGGCAGACATTGTGATGGCAGACTTGTTGTCTGGTGGTTGTATTGGATGACACTTTCCAAGTTCCAGTAAACGTATTCGCTATGTTTCTTTTTGATTGCATTAACAATGTTCTTAATAAGACCATGTGAAGAAATTTACAGTGTTCTGAAGTTTAAATTTTGTTCAATGTTTTTAGATTGGTGGAGAATCTGAGAACAACTTATGGAGTTCGATAAATTCAAGGCATTTCTATGGATGTAGCAATGCAAACAATGATTTCATAAGTGAGTTTTCGGATTCTAGCTGTGAAAATTTATTTTGATTAATCACGTAGTTATAAGAATAATGGTGCTTTTCGTGAAATAATTGTTTTATGAATCAGAAGCTGAAGAAATTACTCAGCCTGATCGGTATTTGATGATAGCTACAAGTGGAGTATTGAATCAGCAGAGAACCGGGGTAACTTTACTTACAAAACTATCGATTGTTATTTGTATTGACTATTTTTTGTTTAAATTTAAGTCTGGAAGTTTGAATTAGTCATATTACTGGGAGTTAGTAATATGACTTTTGGTTGCAGCTAATTTACCGTTTTGCTCTGTGTTTTTCAAATTCCATATGTTCATTAGATTAGTTTAAGTTTTTCTTTATCACATCAGCTACACAAAATCTATTGCATTGGCAGCAAACAACTCTATTTTATGTAATATTACACAAAATATATAACAACATTTATATGAATTTCATACTAAATAATATTCACTATTTCAACCGTGACTTCTTATGTATGCCTCTGTGACTTGAACTGCGCATTTAGTTAACCTGCTATCACACATATTTAAAAATTTCCATGCGCTATGTGTCCATAGCTTCGTTTGCAATTTGATTTACATTAGCAAGGATTTCTAACTTCACAAATGCAACGTGTTTTATTACCATTTCATATTGAAGGCAACTGCTATTCGATGTTCAATTATCAAAAAAAATATTTTGTTTACTTAATTGGTTCTGTCCCAAATACCATTGCACCTTAGGCGTAACTCTTACCTTTCTTTCCTAACACTGCCGACCTTTTGAAACTCCCTTTTGATTGTGCTTTTCCTTGGCTAATATCAACAGAAACAATACTATTGGCAGTATTGATGTTTACTTTATTTTTTTCTCTTTGTTATGCTTCTAATTTCTACTTTAGTTAGATTAGCTGACCCTATAATTTTGAGTATAATAAGTAATGCGCCAATTTAATTATTATATTGCATTTTTTTTCATGGAGAAGGACTTGGCTGATAATGGAGTAGAGAAAGAAATGGTGAGTGCTTACTCAACACAACAAAATCAGTCCCCAGAAGATGAAATAATAGAAGTAATAATGAAATGCATTGAAAAATGCACTGATCACTTTTGTCCAGTATTTTGAAGGAATAACTGGGCGGTTGTCCCAATTAGAGATACAGTTCTACAAGCTGGATAGAAAGATTAGTGAATTCCATGCTGATTCAGTTGGCGATCAGAGTGAAGCAGATACTAAGCTGAAGACTGTAGTGAAGCATCTTAAAGAAATAAGTTCCCATTAAATCTCTATTATGTTTACATGTTTAAGCCCTTTTCAATGTTTGTCCTGCAACTTTGGTAGCCGAATCCTCTCATTAGCTCTTAGTTCTTAGCACAGTTTTAGGAAATTTTGTAATTTGCAACTTTGAGTTTACATGTATAAGATTCTCAAATTATATTGCTTGATAACACTTACACCCATAAAATAACATATAGAGCACACTTATGTATATGGTAAGTGGATATCTACGTCTGTAACCCTTGGATATAACAACATTTCATCATGTACTTTATTAGTGTGAAGCTTCTTTCTTAATTTGATATCCCTAATAACTACTTAGCATAAGTCTGTCCACATTTTATGCAGCCATTGGCAAGTGCATATGATCTTGCAAAAAAAAAGGGATGGGAGTGGGCTATTTCTCCGGGCGTTTCTCCATCTCCTAGATACCAACATGCTGCTGTGAGACTAACTCTACTTATCTTACTTATATTCTTTTCTCTTAGTAGTAATGATAAATGAATGATAAATCAGTGGTTCAATGGTGATATTCCTTTCCGAAGGATTTTGTGAATGCACACCTTCATGTCTCTAGTGAGGCACTTGGTGGTGGCCGCATGGTAAAAGATTCATCAAGCAGTGCAGGTTCATTTTAGTATACTTATATTGCGGCGCTTCTACTATTTATGGTAGTGAATCCTCTGGATCCTTCCTTTTTCTAATGATTCCAGGTTTTTTTTTTACTATTTTAGGGAAAATCATATGAATATTTGTTTATTGTAGCGTAGGATACTACTGCTGGAGTATGGTGTGATACAAAATCTGTTGTAACAAGTCCAAGAACCCATAGATAGGGTGCTGATGCTGCTGGAGAGGTGATGCTTCTGTTGAACTAACATGGCGATGTAGGCATGCTGCAGCTGCAATTAGTGACTTGATTTATATTTATTGTGGATTGCGTAGAAGATTTGAGCTTAAAGCATGATAACAAGATGGGACTGAAGCTAGAAGCATGGACCATTGTTGCCGACAAGGTTGTTGTACATGGCATGAAGCATTGAACTATACGAATTAGATGTGAATGATGGACATAAGCTGATGCATGTCAGAGAATAAAGTAAATGCTGGACGTGGAATGGGGGGTCAGGCATACACAATGAGTGATGTGATGAGCATGGCCAAGAGAGTGGAGCAGTCAGCAATTCTTTAAGTCTTGTCGAGGAAATCAAACCGATGCAAGGTTTTGACCGGAAAGGAGAAGATTTAGCTTTTTGGGTAGAGAACTAAATAAATGAAAAATAGTGTATATTAGAACTATGTCAATGTAAACTTATCTAGCTTTTAGTCTTTTCGAATGCGATTTTGGTTGTTTTATGATAATATTTATTACTCGTTAAATTATTCATTATTGGTATGAAGGTATGTTGCTGTAATTTTTTTTAAAATTTGCATTTATTTTGCAACGGTCAGAAACCGTTGCAATATTCCATATTACAACGGGCATTGCTCGTTGTAAAAAGGTGTATTACAACGGGCATTGCCCGTTGTAAAAAGGTGTATTACAACGGGCATTGCCCGTTGTAAAATATGGGTGACCTATTACAACATCGCCTATTACAACGGTCCGCTACCCGTTGTGGAACACATATTACAACGGCCATTGCCCGTTGTAAAAAGCCTGTTTTGTTGTATTCATTGTCTATTTTATTGAATCAATAATTATTCATTGTATTCACATTTTGGTTGATTTCAATTCAATGGATTTTCATTCAGTTGGTTTGATTTCAATTCATTACATTTGTTACAAAATTTTCTTTCAAAACAAAATTTATTTGATTTTACCCATTTAGTAAATCTATTTATCTTCATTTGAGTTGATTCCACTAAAATTCAAATTTTAATTACTCTTAAGTCCATATTTATTTGAATAGTATTTTTTTCTTTATTATTTAATTTATTTCACTTAACATATTTTGCAACATAAATTAAGTGTATAAACATTTTATAACCATATATTATTCAACAAATAAACTTTCTTTTTATTATTCAATTTATTATCCAATTTATTATCAGTAAGTTCCCTTAACAAAATATCATTTTTGGACATATCTTTACTTACATCATATTGTATATTATTCAATTACCTATTCTCATCAACATTTAAACTTTTCTAGGTAAGTTATATTAATATTTCTGAGTTATAATTAAACATTATACAAATTTTCACTTTTATTAAGCACCACACTTTTATTAAGCATAATTTTCAGCTTAAACAATTTATTACTTTAAGTTACCTCTTGGATAACCTTCAATTTATTATTCACCCTAACATTTTAACTTTTTTGAATATTTTAGGTAAGTTATATCTATTAGAATGCAATTTAATATTATACAAATGAGTTTTATTCAAATTCAACTATTTCAAGTTGGTTTAATTTCATTTATCATTTTAGATATTCCAATTATTCAAAAATTTCACTTTATTTCAATAATTGAAACCATTTCTTAATATAAAACTTAAGATTCAAATTTCCGGTTTCACTTCAAATTATTTCAAAATAATTATATACATATATATTTTAAAAATCAGATTATACACAAGAAATTTTAAATCAAATCCATTTTTTCCAAACAAAAGTGTAGTAAAGCTACTAAGGGGCCTCTCCACTTCGAGACTCGAAAATAAATGTCGATAATGCTGCAGTCATCACCGAAATTATTTTCCGGCGACAAATGAGGAGAGTAGCGACTTCCTTCATTTAAAAATTCTTTGAAAACAATTTATACTTGAAAATACTTTCAAATAATATATTCTTTCAAACCATGAAAACCAAATTTTATAAAGCACCGGAAATTAAATTCTTAAATCCTTAATTTAAATTTATTTCATTTTCAAATCAAATAAACCCAGTTTATAAAATTTCAACACCTTATATCTTATAAAAATAGAAAATGATTTAGTAGTGTTGACAAAAATAATAAATTACAATCTAGTATTATCATTCCTAACAACCAATTTTATTAACTATCCAATTTCAGAAAATTATACTTATATATATATAATATAACCATACCTAAAATTATTCCATTTACCAATTTCGAAAGCAATATTGTGTCAATTTGTTCTGTTCAAGTGTTTTGGAATTCCCATCGATAGCGTTAGCTAGACGAATCGATCGAAACCCAAAATTCAAACTTAACAACTCAAACAACACAATATAAAATTTTTTAATTACAAATACACTTCCTCACAAGACGATTCAAAAGTGGATAAAGATTCACATATAGAGGGATCTTAATCAAAGAGGACTCTAACTAACGAGATAGACTGGAAAGGAAGATAAGATAAACGAATTACAAAGAGGATAATATTAATCGCGAGCGACCTTAACCGGGTCAACCGTGACTTCAATAATAAGATCGATGCAGAATAAGATCGATCACAAGAGAATTACTTGGTCGTCTACTAGAGAAACTTCCGGGCATCTCAAGAGATAGCGGCATCTAAACCGAGGATACAGAAATCTCTGGTGAGTCAATGCGTGTTGTAAAGGAGTTTCACCCCTTTACAAATCATTCTAAGGTAGGTGGGACCCCATATGGGATCAGTCACACTCAAGGATAAAGCTGCCAATAGAAGTGGCAAGATAAGCTCAAATTGATTATAGAGATCAACAGAAATAGAGCTATAGGATGCTCCAATATTAAGAAAAGCAGAATAGGGGGAGACAAGAATGGATTTCAAAATAAAGGGGAGGTTCTGAAATTCAAAGGAGATGCGAATCAAAGAGGAAGAAATTCAGGCTCGAACGAAGGTGATTCTGAAATTAAATCTTACTTTATATGCTAATTTTTGCCTAAACCAGAGCTCTAATACCAACTATAATGACCTGGTATTTCGACCCATTCGCATCCGCACATATCAGACTTGAATTGCTCAAAACAATATAGTTTGTTTATTTATTATTTGGCAAAACTCAGCATATACAGTAAATAAATCAATCACAGAATCAAAGACATAGAGTATTACAATAATAAGCAGTGGAATAGATAAATATAGTTCATGAAGCTACTATAAAACAATAGAGTTTGAAATAAAATACAACAGAATATCCCCAATACAATGTAGTCTCGAATACAAACAATTGACAAGCCTGACAAAACAACCAGATAGTTGAAAGCTGAATAGATATAGATGGATCTCCAAGCGAAGCTCCAAACTCCAAAGGTGAGTCTCAGATGATGTGACACTCAGTCTGACCCGAGCGTAAAGCAAAACACAAAACACTCGAGTCAGGATTAACATTCTTATATCAATAAATCCAACTCAAGTGAAATACCAACTGAAATACAAGTAACTTAAAGGATGTTTGGGATTTCCATCCTCTAAGGATCCGTGGAACTATCTACTATGTAGTAATATACGTTATTATAATATGTCTATAGTAAAGTAAATGTATTAAAATAGCGTTAAGGCATTACCCATATCCCCCTTAACACATTTTATATATTCCCATAGTCTATACAGTACCGTAACTCCCCCGTAAACTGGAGGGCTATCAGGGGGCACTCCATAGGTATGGTACAAACCAAACTCGTAGAAGGCGCGATAGGGCATGCGACAAGGCACTCGAGGCAATGCCAGGGTAGATATACCGTTTGCGTATCCGGACTGGTGGTAACGCATAGCAGCTACTACCGCCCACCTCGTGACACACTCCCAAATCAAAGGGTGAACCCAATCAAATCACAAAAAGCAATAGAATGGTATCGAAGAAATGTGTCCGATAGGAGGAATGACCTCACTTGGCCCGGCGTGGGTCCTGTTTTAGCCGCATCAAGCTAACTCACGGGAGTTAGGGCTACGTAAATACCATATAGAATCGTCACCAAACCATCCTACTTCATTCTGGAATCTCCACCACGTACACAGTTGTTAAAGTGGTTTTCGGTATTGGCGGAGAGTATGACAATATCCGATCCCGGTCTCTTTAACAACCAAACGTTATTATAACACCGTGGTCATTTCATTTCAAATAGTTCATACTTCATCTCAAAATATCATATTCATTTCAAAACCATATCAAATTTATGCTTATTCACTTTAAATATTCATTTCCAGAATCGTAACACTTTAAAATTTATAGCACTTTCAAAATCATAACACTTTTGAAATCATAGCACTTCTGTAATCATCAGTTTTGAAATCATAACACTTTGAAATCATAACACTTTGGAAACTATAACACCCTTAAAATCACAACACTTCCAAATTAAACAGTTTAGATGTTGAAAATAGAATATATATTAAAATAGTTATAAATTAAAATAGTTTATATATTAAAATACTTTATATATATTAAAATAGTTTATATATATTAAAATATTTTATATAATAAAAATAGTTTCCTTAAAGTTCACAAATCGATTCAATCAACTCAAATTCCAAAATCCCATTTAAATCAAATCTCTGTTCTTCCATTTCAATTCAATTCAAACTCTTAATAACCCATTTAAAGTTTTATATCGATTTCAAATACAGATTTGAATTACAAACTAAACCATTCAACTTCAATAGATTTCAAAGTTTAAATATTCAACTTTTACAATAACTCAATTTGATAATTTTATATATATTTCAAATTCACTTTATTATTATTTAGTTTTGAAATATTCACTTAATAAATAAATAAAAATCATTTAGTTAATATCTCAAATTACAAATTTAAACTAAATATCCCATTTCAATATATTTAATTTTGAAAATATTCATTTAATCACTTTTAATCAAAATCAAATTACAAAATCATATCTTTAAAATCTCAAATTCAATAAGTTTAAAATTGATTTTATTTAAGAAAAATTCTTAAACAAATATAATTTCACATCAATTTCAAGTTTATCTTTCCAACCCTTAATTTATTGAAATTATATAAAATCTACTTTTAAAAATATAATTTTAAATAAATACTTAAAACATATTATATACTAATTAAATTAAACTTTATTAAATTAAAGCTTATTATTAAATTTATTTTTATATCAAAACTTATTTTATATATTTTTAAAATAATAAAATTGTAAGTAAAATCTTAAAAATTATATTTTTAAAACTTACTTATAAATTTAAATTTTCCAAACATATAGATTTTAAAATCTAAAATTTAAACCTTGCTAAAAATAACATTTATTTATATGTAATATCTTAAAATCGATATTTATTAAAACCGTATATTTCTTTTCAAAACCTTGGAAATCATTTTCAAAATAAATATATATACCAATGGTGTTTGTATATAATTTTCTATCCTATGGTCAAGTGATACAGATATTTATCATTTCAATCTGCAAATTTAAATATCCACGGGTATATATCATTTCAACCCGGGATCCCAAATTCAATTAAATGAAAATCGCTTGGGTTTATCATATCAACCCATAACGATTTTCTCCTATTCTACAAGATCGTTCGGGTATGTATCATTTCAACCCATAAGGAATTCAAAATTAATAGGGAACTTGCAGAGTGAGAACAGTGATGATAATAATATAACATATCAACAACAGGCATATATCATCAATAACAGATAAAAATATAAATAGCAAATCATGGTATCAGATGTCACGGGTGAACAGTTACAGATAATGGCATATCACATATATATATATATATATCAATTAAATAACTAGCAACAGCATATTTCAATTGTCGTTTCAAATGAAATCAAAATTAATAAATATAAGAATGTTAATCGTGAGTGATTGCTCACCTTTCGAGGCTAGAGAGATTAGACGCGCGACAAGCTATGAGTCCAAATGACAAATTCCAAAGCTGAATATGATAAACATGAATTTGATGAACGAAGCAAGGCACGGTGGACTTGAACTAGTGAAACGAAATATATTTTTTTCAATATTCCATTTACAATACATATATAAATAAAATTTCTACATACATATATTTTAAACCAACGTATTAACAAAATCATTATATATTTTATATTTCTTCCAAAATTTCGAATAAATATTTAAACATACTTTATACATACAAGCGCTATTCCAAAATCTATAAATATGTTGTACATAGTAAATGAACATTTAAAACTTATAATATATAGCATATACATGTTTAAACACCTAATATATAACATATAATAAAACATTTAAAACACATATCTAAAATAACCTATCTATATATTATATTTTAATATCAAACCAAGACATATACTTTCTCAAAATTCCTTTAAAATTTATAAAACCCATATTTTCTTTTCAAAAGATTTACAACTATTAACATCAATATTCTTCCAGATAATACCAAATATCAACTAAAATTTTCATATGAAATATATATGTAATCAGTTATATTTAACATATCAAGTGCAAGTTATAATATATATATATGTAAAATATACACAAACATATACCTATCTGCTTCAGAGGGTAACATACGCATGTTATAGGATATAATATAACTATATATATACTAAATTTTCAAAAGAGAAGTAAAGAAAACTGAAATGTTTCCACTTTTTTTCCAGACAACTATATATATATATTAGAGTAAACGCAAACGTATATATATATAACATCATATACATATTATATTTTAAATCAATACTTATATATATATACACTTATTAAAATGCAAAAATGTAAAGAAAAAAAACAGGCAAAATATAAACATGCAACTTTCACAACATTTAAATGCATTCCTACTATATTATTGTATATACATACATACATACATACACACACACACACACACATATATATATATATATATATATATTTCACCGGAAATATGAACACTTCCCCAAGCTTAGAGAAAAACAGCAATATGAAGCAAGGCGTGGGGTTTGGAGAGACTTTGGCTTCACAAACAAATATACGTGCCCATACTTTTCCAAGAGAACGCTACGTGCTCAAAGGGTCTGGGTTTCGGTGTAGAGATGCTTCGGGATGACTCGGTTGCACGCATAGATGCATGCATGGGAAGGAAAGTAAGTGAAAAGGCCGGGTTTGGGTGTGAGGGAGTCGGTTGGGTTGCCAGGAGAAGGATGGTCGGGTTTTGAGAGATGCTGGCGGAGGATGATGGGAAGGTCGAGGAAAATGGAAGGTGATGTGCTATGTCGGATCTGGTGCGTGAAATGGAGGGCGAGCAAGCAAGGAGGAGGTGCGGTCACGACCTGTTGATGGAGGAAAGAGGAGAACGAGTGCATGCTGGGGTGTTTGTGTGAAGGTTTCGGGGACGAAGAGGAGTAAGGGAAGGGAAGGAAGACGTGTAGAAGAAGGGGAGATGAGTTGCATCTTTCTCTTGTGGAACAAATGAAGGCTACATGCAAGTTAAGATGTATATTGTTGTAACGACCCAGAATTTTGGATATTTGAAATTGGAATATTTAATTGATTTAAATATTTAAAAGTTAATTTTTAACTTGAATTTCAAATATAACTATTTACTAGGCGATTTAATTATTGAATTAAATAATTGGAAATTGGGTAAAATATTGAATCTTGAGTTTCAAGCTTGTTAAAAATAATTTAAAAGGCTTATAAAATTTGTATTAACAATATTGAAGATAATAGAACTTTTAAAATTGAATTTGAAGATGGTTTGTTCAGTTTTAAAAATATATCGTTTAAATTGATATTTAAAATAGCCTTCCGGGGCACAGTCTCGGATTTTGATGAAACCAGTTCCATTGGATCCATAATATTGTAATTTTATCGGATTTCAAATTTTGTAGCGTTTGGAGTTGTTGAGTGATCGTACGGTAGATAAACGCGCAGAAATTTATATCGAAAATTCAATATAAACTGGGTCCAAAAAGCTATCTTCTCCATACGATCGGATTTGGACTCGAAACCTTTTCCATTGCGTTCGAAATAGAGGTATAACATTATAAATGCCTAGCGGCACGCCTCGATAGGATGTCAAGATTTTAAGCTACGATTTCGAGTCGTTTAAAAAAATTAATATATATATATATATATTTGTTGACTGGTCAAAATGCTGTTCACATCAGAATTATTTTTCATTTCTCTTCACATCAACACTTTTTGCTTTATATTCAAATCACTGTTCATTTTCTTTTCAAAAGACATTCCCCATAAAGTACGTTTTCCCCCTTTCACTCCTTTTTAAAACCTCTCAGCCGATCATTTCAAAAGCAATCTTTATAAATTGAATGTCCTACCTATTTAAAAATGGGGAGCCGCTTATTTCTTCCCAGTTTCGATTCGTTTGAAAAGCAAATAATAAAAAATGGAGGCATTCGAATTCGAAATGAAATCTAAATCCCAAGCCGATCTCTTCATCCCAGTCAAAGTCAAACCTTCATCCCTTGCCGTTCGTTATTTCTTCCAAGAGAGGGCATCGTATTAAAGACACACGATTCGAAATCGCGTGCAAAGGGGTCGAACTCGTTCGAAGACGTATGCATCGTGACATTATTGCGATGCTTAGGTCGAGCTCGAGCCTGCTTGGGAATCGAGTTAGCAACGCGAGGTCGGAGGGTTCGAGCCACTCCATACGACGACGTGCTGGGTTGGAGCTTGGTCGACAGTAAGGTACACGCGATCTTTTTTCCAATTTAAAAATTTATAGATATATATATGTGAATATATATATATATATACACACACATTAAAGAAAATTTCTGTTGGTTATTTACAAAAAAAAGGGATTAGATGAATAACGGAAGAAAAATGTAAAAGCAGTATGCTTAATTAAATGTATATATACAAAAGGATTTTGAAAAACATATATAGAGGTTTTAAATGTTGAAGAGTTTATATCAAAATAAGATTTTTAATCTATATAAATTGATTTATAAGTGTGTGGGTTTCAAAGGAAAATATGTAAAATGTAAATTATCTGTATAAAAATATATATACATATTTTCACATACTGGTTAGTTTTAAAATAATAGAATTAATTGAATTTAGTTAAGTAAAAGTGAATTTAAAGAAAAAGTCTAAGTAGACTAAGTAAAATGGGCATTGAAATAAAATTTATTAAGTTGGGAATAAATTTGTGAATGAACAAATTAATTTAAATTTATAAGTAAATAGAACTGGAATTGAAAATTGAATATTGGAATCAATTTAAATTGTGTTAAGTAAAGTGAAATTATAGAATTTGTTCGAAGGAACTAAAAGAAGTACAAGTTTGGAAATAAAATCCATTGGAATTCAAAATAAACTAGTGAGTGTAACTGATTAAAGAAATGGTTAATTAAGAATGAGTTTGAGATAAGGTGAATAGAATTCAATATTAAATTTGATTTGGTAGTAATTAAGAATTGAAGTAAATTGAATTCAAATGGAATTGAAATGCAAAGTGAACAAAAATGGATATAAAACCAAAGTGATAAAGTGAAAATAAATATAAGAAGTGTATAAAATATTTATAATGAACTTAAGAAATGGATGCTAAAATTCTTAAGTAAATTTGGAATTGAGGAATATACTAAGTAAGTATGTGAACAAAGGTTTA
This sequence comes from Allium fistulosum, assembly GCA_030737815.1. Lineage (NCBI taxonomy): Eukaryota > Viridiplantae > Streptophyta > Magnoliopsida > Asparagales > Amaryllidaceae > Allium > Allium fistulosum. Next base: position 166,467,308 of record CM060904.1, on the reverse strand, counting down.
ATAAGGGTGTGTGAAATGATAATAGTGAATAAGTGAATGAGAATCAAAATGAATGTGAATAAAATAGAATTGATATAGCTAATAATTAATTTGAGATTAATACGTAGGATGTACGTATATTATTTTATTCGCATAATGATTTGATCCAGATTCGAGCACAGAATTTCGAGATATTTATATCGATCTGAGTTGGGATTTTTCACTCGATTTTCGACGGTGAACCCTGGATATGGAATTTTGATTGATTCTGGATATTCTCTATAATAGTATACGACTATGCAAGGAGAATGATGGTTTCTGGTCAAGAAGCCAGATCTGAGTCCGCACTAGAGAGTCGGGTGAACGATACTAGTTCGGGAGTGGAATTATGTGATCGAGTGAGCGATCGGATGTGATATTGCTGTAACGACCCATAAATTTCAACGGTTTTAATAACGTAATTAGATGAAATTTTGTGAAATTTTAAACGATAAAATTTTGAAATAAAAATTTATTATTTGAAATGCGTCTAATTAAACATAGCAAACTGTAAATTTTCGTCAGAAAAATATGAAAGTTTATTTCGCGCGTAAATTTACTTCAATTTAATCAGTTAAAAACGACGAAAATAAAACGTTTTCGAAACCTAAATATTTTTACATAGAAAAATTCTAAACCATCTTCTGAGCAAGATGTCAGTTTGTCGTTTTTCCAAATTCGGACATCTTTGGCTCCGTCGATCTTATTTTTCAGCGTTTTTCTTGCATTTTCCGCTATTAGAAAATTCGAAATTTTATAATTCAATCATACCGCTAACATCTGTATACCGTTTTGATTGTTTCATCACGTTGATCTCTGCGGTATATTCGTTTGTATATTTTGGTGTTCGGTATGTGGCGAAAACGCGAGTCACCATATCGGTATCAATTCTGGACCTTTTGTTTGCCCTGTGCCTTTTAATTTTTCCAACGTTTAATTCAAAAAGCTTTTGCCATTAATATTCTTTTTGGAACTTAACAGTTACCTTTGCTATTCCCAAGTTACATATTTTTTCACGTTACTTCAAATTAAAGACCATTAGTATTATTTTTGAAACTTTCTATCTTTAATATCTGCTGCGCCTATTCCTCTACCCATCCTCCTTCTCTCTTCTTCATTTTCACCCTGACCAAAACCGAAACCCGAAACTCCATGGATCAGAACTCCATCCTCCCACAGCCTCTTCCATAGCACCGACTATCCATGCGCCCCTTCTCCTTGCTTCCGCCTCCCCTGCTCACACATGCACAACCTTCTTCCCTGAATCCGTGCCCACCTGTACCATGCTAGTGCCAGTCTCCTCCTCTTCCACACCATCGTTACTTCCACCATCCGCTTGCCACCTCGGTGTCCGCGTTCAACCTCTGGCCGAACTCCCCTCTTCCACCGCCCAGCCATTGCCGACTAGCCTCATGCAAGCAGTGTGTCTTTTGTATATACGGTATGTGTATTATCTAAACTCACATGTGTTTAGAGTTATATTCATATACGTTTGAGAATCATTTTGATCATAAAGTAGGTTATAAATTTTGCTATGATAACTAATAATATAAAGATGTATGTTATTGTATATGTATTATTTTATGTTACAGCATAAAGGTTTATATGAAAGGTTGTTCACAAATTTATATATTGTCTGTCTGTATTCATTCTAGTGTCTGTTTTTATTTAAGGCTAATTTCATATGATCTGTATGTATAGTATTAAGATTTTAGTATATAAACTACAACCCAGTTTCTACAAACTATGATTAGATATATGTCTATAAGCTATTTGATTTCAAAATATATATGAATATCATGATTTTAAAAATATATAGGCATATAGCAGTTGAAAATTTTCTGTAGCTAGTGTGATTTGTTACTTCGGCCAGAGTTATATTTGCTATAGTATATAATCTGGTATACGGTATGATGATATATATGTCAAACTGTTTATATAATAAGATTCTGCTGTTTAAAAGTATCTACAGTTGGGGTATGTTGCTATTATATAATTTTTTTTTGAAGTAATAAATATTATTATTATTATTGTATACTTTTTTTTGAAACAAAGAAAGTTACTAGTTCTCTTATTCAGGTATTTGGATAACAATACATCCAAACTGTTTACATTTCATTCAAGAGATTGATAAATAAATTAAATAACAAATAGTTTATAAAAGCAGAAAAAAGTATAACACTGAAATTCAATGATTTGGTACAACAATCAGCACCCATGAGATCCATCTGATGAATAATCGAACAAAACAAATGTTTCTTTAGTTCATCTCAGCCCATGCGCTGTACTTTGGGTTACAAGAGTTCAAGCGTTTGCTGCAAATGTTTGGAAACTGAAGTCTATCACGTAACAGTGGATGAGAGCAGATCACATTTTTCATGTTATTCAAAGCTTTACTTCTTAATATCTTTATGAACTTTCTACTTTGCTAGGCCGAGAATCCATGGAAGGAAGTAATATATATTATGTTTTGATAAAGGAATGTATAATTAAGAGTCTGCATACATATATTTAGTCTGCATTTATATATTTAAATTTTTATATATGGTCTGTAAACATTTCGAGTAGCATGCATGTTGTTTACGTGTGTGTGTATAGTTTTGGATAAATCATATGCATATATATTTTGATAGTCTGCATCTATATATTATAATATATATGTTACATACCGTTTTATAAACAATAGGTAGGTACTGTGAGTCTGCCTATATAATGGGTACATTAGTATTTTATATTATTTGTTTACATGAATTTTATTAGCATACATAGTTTTGGGCAGTTTTATAATAAGTTTGAATCTATATTGGTATATATATAGTTATATATATGTTCACTTATACCGTGGATCTTCACCAATCCAATTCTGATTTGATTTCGTCTATTTCTTGTTATCAGATTTGATCATCGAATTCGTGCTTGGATTTATAACTCAATTTCAGTGTCTATATCTGTGTGTGTATCCGTGTCATCTCCTGTTCTCTCTAGCCTCGAAAGGTGAGCAATCACTCACGATTAACGTTCTTTTATTTAATCTGATTTCAATTGAAACGACAATTGAAATATACTGCTATTAGTTAATTACCCTGTTATATATGCTATTGCCTGTATCAGTTCACCTGTGACATTTGACACCATTATCTGTTAATTATTTATGTGATGATAATACAGTTTGGTTGATAATTGATTGATTGTTGATGTTTATATTGGACGTTAAATTGTTAGTGTTAAATGAAATAGTATGAAAAATTGAAATGGATATAGGATAGTTAACAATTTTAAAACTGATTTATATGTTAAATTTGATTAGTGAATATGACCCATTTTAATTGTTAAATTAATTGACATATAGAATAGCGATAATTACACTTTGAACCATCGACGTATATTGGATTAATTGTTGTAGTGTAAAAATTGAAATTGAATGACAAGTGAAAACCGTAATGTAATAATCTTTAATCTACATGAAATGATAGTGTAGATTCTAGAAATAATTATATTAATTCGCACAAATAACAATGTGAATTAATACGGTTATTTCGGGATTATTTGAATTGATTATTGGATTGTTGTTATTGACTGTTGCTTTTGCTTGTTTATTTACTTTGACACCATCCCAGTTATCACACTGCAAGTTCCCTTTGCTATGTTTGATTTTGAATTGAATTGGAATCGGGTTGAAATGATAAATACCCAAATTGAACTTTGACCTAGGATAGAAAATTAAATAAAACCCGATTGGTCAATAATTTGATTTAAAAATAAAACGAAGATTTTATTTGTAAATAATATGGTTTTGAAATGAAGTTGAAATTTGAATTTTGATGAAAGGAAAATGTTAATATGTAATAATCTGAAACGAAATATTAATAATGTAATTGACAAAAGAATGTTGTTAAATTTGAGAAATGATTGAATTAAGTTTGAAATTATAAGTAAGTTTGAAATTATTAAACTTTGAATTTTTTTAATAATTAAGTTTTGAATTATTTAATAATTAAATAAGATTGAATTATTTAATGATTAAATTAAATTGAATTTGTGAATAAGTGAATTTTACTTCGTAAATAATTGAAATTGAGTTTCTTTATTAATTAAGTTTGGAAAATTATTTAAGTAAGTAAATAAGTGAAATTGAATTTCTTTAACAAGAAATAAAATGTGATTTATTGAAATTAATGTAAGACTTGAAATTTAAAGAATTTGGTTTGATGAATTTAATTTAATCAAATTTGTAAGTTTTGATATAATGAAGTTGAATTTAAATAATGGGTTTAATGAATTGCTAGAAATTGTTTTGAATGGAAAATTTACTTAATGAATATTGAATGAAATCGATAAATGAATTTAAATTTGATTTGAATGTTAAATTAAATTAATTTAAATGTTTTCGAAATGAAACTTATATACGAACTTGAATCAATATTTGAATGGTTTTAAATAAAGATTGAAATTGAATTATAAGATTTTGAAATGATAATTTGGTAGTTTTGAAACGTAAATTATTGGAAATTGGTTTTGAAAGACAAATGAAATGTTGATTTACGAATCCTATTTGAAATTGAAATTTATTTGGTTTTGAAATAAACAAACGACCAATCGGTGTAATAATTACGAAAGTTATTAAAGAGACCGGAATCGGTTATGGACATACTCTCTGTCTAAACTGAAAACCACTTTAATAACTATGCGCGGAGTGGTGATCCAGAATGAAGTGGTTGGAATGATGTACGTGATGACTGAAGAAAGAGAACGATAATGGATAGCCTTGACACTTGTGTCAAATTGGAAATGACTAAAACAGGAGCCGTGCCGGGCCAATGGAGGTCAGCTACCTCAAGTGAACACACTTCTTTGAACTACTCATTACTTTTTGTCAATTGGTGCACCCTTGATTTTGGGAGTGTTGTTTCACGGTGTTGCGGTCGCTGCGGCGATGCGTTCTCACCAGTCCGGATCAGGCAAACGGTAGTGTCACTACGTTGGGTATTGCCTCATGTGCCTTGTCATACTTGTATTCCCTATTCGCGACCACTACGAATTTGTTTTGTACCTTTAGTATATGGATTGCCCTCTGGTGACTTCCGGTTTTGGGGAAACTACGGTCTTGTATATGCTTTTGGGAATAAAAATGTGTTAAGGGTGGAATGGGCCATGACTTAACACTATTTTGATATCTTATATTACTAATAGACATTATCTACTTATCGTACACTACTACATAGTAGATAGTTTAACGGATCCTTAAAGGATGGTTATTCCAAACATCCTTTGAGTTACTTGTATTTCAATTGCTATTTCACTTGAGTTGGATTTATTGATATAAGAATGTTAATCCTGACTCGAGTGTCTGGTGTTTTTGCTTTACGCTCGGGTCAGACTGAGTGTACCAGTATTCGAGACTCACCTTTGAAGTTGGAGCTTTGCTTGAAGATCCAGCCATCTATTCTGCTTTCAGTATTCGATGATTCCAGTGATGTATTCTGATTTGTATCTGATGTATCGTATTACTCTTCTGTTGTAAACTCTGTTGTATCTTATACATTTATATAGTAGCTTCATGAACTACTATTTCTTTTATTTCTGCTGCACTTATTACTCTGTGTCTGTGATCTGTGATTATTTATTTACTGTATATGTTCAGTTTTGCCAAATTTAAAATAACAACGCGGTATTTTGAGCAATTCAATTCCGGCATGAGTGTCTACCTATACACTTATAATGGATTCGAATGGTCCAAAATAGCGGGTCGTTACAGTTGGTATCAGAGCTTTGGTAGCTCTAGGCAAACTTAGCATATAGGGTAAATGTATTTACAGAATCACTCTCATTCGAGTTTCAATCTCTTCCTTTTGACTCAATTCCTTTGAATTTTGGAACGTTCCCCTCGGTTCCGAAATTCATTCGTGTCCTTCACTATTCGTCTCTTTCAATTCTGGAGCATTCCATAACTCCACTTCGAATGATCTTTATAATGAGTCGGCGATCTCGCCAATCTCAAATTGATTTATAAAAGGGGTGAAACTCCTTTACAATAGACATCGATTTACCGGAGATTTCTGTATCCTCGGTTTACGATGCTATCTATCTTCTACTATGCCCGAATTCTATTTCTTGAGATCGAATGTCGATTTACCTCGGAATTCCACATCGATCTTATTGTTGAAGTCACGGTCGACCCATTAAGGTTGCCCGCGATTTATATAAACTTATCCATCTTCTTATTTCGTTATTTTATCATCTTATCTTCTGTTTCAAACTTATCTTCGAATCAAAAATTCTCTTTGAATTGATTTCTATCAAATTTGAATCTCTATCCATGCTTGAAATCCATTTTGTATCGTCGAGCAAGGAAGTGTATTTGTAAATTAATATTAAAATGTTTTATATATTGTGTTGTTTGAGTTGTTGATGTTGATTTGGGTTTCCGATCGATTCGCCTGATCAACGCTATCGATAGGATTTCCAAAACACTTGAGCAGAGCAAACTGACACAATATCGTTTTCAAATTTGATAAACAAAAATAGTTTTGTATGATTATATTATATATAAATATAAGTTTTTTTGAAATTAAATTGTTAATGAATTGTTGTCTGAAATAAATAATATTTGATTTTCATTTATTGTTTTGTGAACCATTGATTATTGCATAATATAAATAAATGAATTTATGAAACTTGGTTATAATTTGATTTGGGATTTGAAAGGAATTTAAATAAAGAATATGAGAATTTAATTTTTGGTGATTTCAAACTTTGATTTGAAAGTTTTAAAGTATATAGTATTTAAAGTATTTCAAATAGAAATCATTTCGAAGAAAATTTAAATGTTTAAATCAGTGCTCTTCTCTTTGTCACTGGAAAATAATTTCGGTGATGGTGGCCGCATCATCGACGTTCATTTTCGAGTTTCGAAGTGAAGAGACCAATTCGTAGCTTTGCTACAGTTTTGTTTTGGAAATTAAATCGATTTAAATTTCTTAAGTATGATTTGATTTATATATATATGTATATTATTTTAAATTTAATTTGATTTAGTATATATAGTATGTACATAATTATCTCTAAAGGATTTGAAATAAAACGGAAATTTAATTCTTAAAATCATGTTAAAAGATGTTGTCAATTATAAATAAAGCTAAATTTGGAATAAGTATTTAAACTTGAAATAATTGAATTTGAAATTTTATTGGTATAGTACTAAATTGCATTTCAAAATAACTTACCTAAATTATTCAGAAGTTAAAATGTAATTGGATAATATACAAGATAAATTGAATTTATAAATAAAATTTGAGTGTTTATAATAAATGTTATACACTAAATTTTGATTATGAAGATGTTAATAGAGTTAGATAGGATAATAAGTAAAACTCGGTTAATAATGAAATAAATTTGTTTTGAAAGAATTAATAAATTGAAATTTGATCAACTTATGAAAATACCTTGAATTTAAAAGAAATTAATAGATGTAAATTAATTTAAATCGAAACTTTTATGTTTTAAATTAATGGGTTAAATATATGTGAGTAGATATATTAAGTAGAATAAATTTAAAAATAATTTGGAATAAAGAAGAATTTAAATTTGCTGAAAAAAATGATTATAATAAAAGACTATTCAAATTTATGGTTTTAGAAATTGTAAATTGAAGATAATTGGATAATAAGATAATGAATTTAGAAATAGTTGAGATTGATTTTAGTGAAATCAAATGGATTAAATCAATTATTGAATATCAAATTTGAATTCATATGGTTTAAATTAATTGTTATTTTGTATTTCAAAATCTGTTTTCTGGTTGTTTCTATTCTCCTACCTCGTTCCTTTTCGAGGACGAAAAGTTTTGAGTGGGGGAGAGTGTAACGACCCGTAAATTTCAACGGTTTTAATAACGTAATTAGTTGAAATTTTGTGAAATTTTAAACGATAAAATTTTGAAATAAAAATTTATTATTTGAAATGCGTTTAATTAAACATAGCAAACTGTAAATTTTCGTCAGAAAATATGAAAGTTTATTTCGCGCGTAAATTTACTTCAATTTAATCAGTTAAAAACGACGAAAATAAAACGTTTTCGAAACCTAAATATTTTTACATAGAAAAATTCTAAACCATCTTCTGAGCAAGATGTCAGTTTGTCCTTTTTCCAAATTCGGACATCTTTGGCTCCGTCGCTCTTATTTTTCAGCGTTTTTCTTGCATTTTCCGCTATTAGAAAATTCGAAATTTTATAATTCAATCATACCGCTAACATCTGTATACCGTTTTGATCGTTTCATCACGTTGATCTCTGCGGTATATTCGTTTGTATATTTTGGTGTTCGGTACGTGGCGAAAACGCGTAAACGAGTCACCATATCGGTATCAATTCTGGACCTTTTGTTTGCCCTGTGCCTTTTAATTTTTCCAACGTTTAATTCAAAAAGCTTTTGCCATTAATATTCTTTTTGGAACTTAACAGTTACCTTTGCTATTCCCAAGTTACATATTTTTTTACGTTACTTCAAATTAAAGACCATTAGTATTATTTTTGAAACTTTCTATCTTTAATATCTATTGCGCCTAGTCCTCTACCCATCCTCCTTCTCTCTTCTTCATTTTCACCCTGACCAAAACCGAAACCCGAAACTCCATGGATCAGAACTCCATCCTCCCACAGCCTCTTCCATAGCACCGACTATCCACGCGCCCCTTCTCCTTGCTTCCGCCTCCCCTGCTCACACATGCACAACCTTCTTCCTTGAATCCGTGCCCACCTGTACCATGCTAGTGCCAGTCTCCTCCTCTTCCACACCATCGTTACTTCCACCATCCGCTTGCCACCTCGGTGTCCGCGTTCAACCTCTGGCCGAACTCCCCTCTTCCACCGCCCAGCCATTGCCGACTAGCCTCATGCGAGCAGTGTGTCTTTTGTATATACGGTATGTGTATTATCTAAACTCACATGTGTTTAGAGTTATATTCATATACGTTTGAGAATCATTTTGATCATAAAGTAGGTTATAAATTTTGCTATGATAACTAATAATATAAAGATGTATGTTATTGTATATGTATTATTTTATGTTACAGCATAAATGTTTATATGAAAGGTTGTTCACAAATTTATATATTGTCTGTCTGCATTCATTCTAGTGTCTGTTTTTATTTAAGGCTAATTTCATATGATCTGTATGTATAGTATTAAGATTTTAGTATATAAACCACAACCCAGTTTCAACAAACTATGATTAGATATATGTCTATAAGCTATTTGATTTCAAAATATATATGAATATCATGATTTTAAAAATATATAGGCATATAGCAGTTAAAAATTTTCTATAGCTAGTGTGATTTGTTACTTCGGCCAGAGTTATATTTGCTATAGTATATAATCTATTATATTTATAATCTGGTATACGGTATGATGATATATATGTCAAACTGTTTATATAATAAGATTTTGCTGTTTAAAAGTATCTACAGTTGGGGTATGTTGCTATTATATAATTTTTTTTTGAAGTAATAAATATTATTATTATTATTATATACTTTTTTTTTGAAACAAAGAAAGTTACTAGTTCTCTTATTCAGGTATTTGGATAACAATACATCCAAACTATTTACATTTCATTCAAGAGATTGATAAATAAATTAAATAACAAATAGTTTATAAAAGCAGAAAAAAGTATAACACTGAAATTCAACGATTTGGTACAACAATCAGCACCCATGAGATCCATCTTATGAATAATCGAACTAAACAGATGTTTCTTCAGTTCATCTCAGCCCATGCGCTGTACTTTGGGTTACAAGAGTTCAAGCGTTTGCTGCAAATGTTTGGAAACTAAAGTCTATCACGTAACAGTGGATGAGAGCAGATCACATTTTTCATGTTATTCAAAGCTTTACTTCTTAATACCTTTATGAACTTTCTACTTCGCTAGGCCGAGAATCTGTAACGACCCGTATTTTACGGATCGAAAAGTTTGTCAAAATCTGGAATTTTTAGTGTTGTTGAGCCATTTCAGATTTTAGGCAAAATATTGTTTAAGTCCTAGGTCGAAATTTTAGGTCGACATTTTAGGTATTTTAGGTCGACTTTTTAGGTCGACATTTTAGGTCGACTTTTTAGGTCGACATTTTAGGTCGACTTTTTAGGTCGACATTTTAGGTCGACATTTTAGGTCGACTTTTTAGGTCGACTTTTTAGGTCGACATTTTAGGTTGTGGACGACCTAAGGATTTCTAGCCTATAAATACATGGTTCTACTTCACTTTTTGGGATCCGGATTTTGAAGCGACGAAGTGCTGCCATTTTGAGAGCTCGACTTCTACACTTCTTCACTTCTTTTCTCCACTCTAATCTAGTGATTCCTTCCATCCTAGTTGAAGATCAAATTGAAGATTCAAGAGCTTAGATTGAAGATCTGCATCCTTTGAAGTGAGATTTCATCGTTTGAAGCGGATTGGTGATAGATCAAGATTGATCCTTCGCTGTCCAGATCTGAAGTGTGTTGCTTTTGGGTTGTTTAGGTGATTTGGTGAGTGGTGATTATCTCTCACACGGATCCAAAGGAGTATATCGGATCGTTGGCTTGATTTGGTGTTAAAATAGTGATTTCCATGCATTTTCTTCATCCTAAGTGTAGATCCATATAGATTCATTGTTCATGATGATGTTACCTCCATTTTATCACATGTTAACCTATGCAAGTTCATTCATCAAGTTTATAAAGATATTGTTCATGTTTTCATGCTTGATGGACTTTCAACTCTTTAATTACGAAAATGCCATTATTGTTATAATTGTCTACTTAGATCATATTTGAATGCTTGATTACTTGGATTAATGTTTGATTTGATTGATTGTTATAAATTAGATGATTGATGATTTGATTTAGACCGAAGATGAGTCAAAAGCTAAGAGAAAGGCTCTTGAATTGGGAAAGCTGCTCGTGGCATATGTAGCGGGATGATGAAGCTCTTATGCATAGATTTGATGTGATGTTGAGATGAGGCCTTGCGAGGATGTGATGAAGCGAGGCAATCATGTGATGAAGACTTGGTTTAATCCAGACGGGATCATTCCAAGCATGTTGATAACTCGGTGAAATGGTTCGGGTTGAGGATAATGGATGGTTATGAGAATAGTCGTCGAGGAGGATGACTAGGAGGCTTGGGTCTCATCGTTGTTGAAGATTCTAGCATGCTCCAAGCAAGAGTACATGGGGACGCCCAAAAGACTAACCATTGATGGTCGAGTACTCTGGGCAGATTCGATAATCCTAGGCACGGGTCACGACGACGTGCGGGAGTTATGTCTAGAACCGGGGTTTCCATTAGCCCTTGACGGACGGCTGAAAGAATGTGCCGGTCATTCAATTAACGGTGAAATCGAAGCAATGATAACAGTGATAGCCAGAGTCATGGCTGTTTGGTTGTATCGTCATTCGGTCTCAAGAGCGGTATTTCCTGGGTGCTTATCTGACCTTGGTTTAGACCTTGGGATTTGTACTTGGAAAACATCGCTCTTGACTCGAGTGATAATTGCTTTACTTTAAATTGTATGCTTTGATATGCTTGCTTCTGCTTAGTGTGTGTCTGGGGCTATCACTGTAGAATGAGGTTGGAGTGGGAGGGCTGTATCCCTATTCCTTTTCCTTTATGCTCTTTTGGTATGTTGTTAGTTAATTTACTGCTCACTAAGACTGTTGTCTGACTCAAGGCTTTATGTTTTAATTCTTATTGCCTTGGGCTGTTCGTCCATTTGTGGGACGGGCAGACTAGGTAGCAGGTGATAGGTGCTGTTCTTGCTTCTTACGATGCTGATATCGAAGACGAGCTAGAGGGTTGCATATTATCTTCTTACTATATGTACTGGGTGTTCCGATGTCTGTATTTTCTCTGAGTGTTGTAGTGAGGCTTGATGTATTTTGATGACTTGACTATTCAGATGCTTGTATTCAACTATTATGAAGTTTTATTGATGAGATTCTATTATGAAGCTTCACTATATACATATGTTCTATTGTATTTTGTCCATGCGCTGTGAGTAATACGATAGATTCTGTTGTTTTATTTTACCCTGACAATCGTCCATGGTCGCCTGGCACACTTTACAGCGCACTTTGTCTAGGTTCGGTGCAGGGGTCATGGGCGGTCGTCACAGAATCCATGGAAGGAAGTAATATATATTATGTTTTGATAAAGGAATGTATAATTAAGAGTCTGCCTACATATATTTAGTCTGCATTTATATATTTAAATTTTTATATATGGTCTGTAAACATTTCGAGTAGCATGCATGTTGTTTACGTGTGTGTCTATAGTTTTGGATAAATCATATGCATATTTTGATAGTCAGCATCTATATATTATAATATATATGTTACATACCGTTTTATAAACAATAGGTAGGTACTGTGAGTCTGCCTATATAATGGGTACATTAGTATTTTATATTATTTGTTTACATGAATTTTATTAGCATACATAGTTTTGGGCAGTTTTATAATAAGTTTGAATCTATATCGGTATATATATAGTTATATATATGTTCACTTATACCGTGGATCTTCACCAATCCAATTCTGATTTGATTTCGTCTATTTCTTGTTATCAGATTTGATCATCGAATTCGTGCTTGGATTTATAACTCAATTTCAGTGTCTATATCTGTGTGTGTATCCGTGTCATCTCCTGTTCTCTCTAGCCTCGAAAGGTGAGCAATCACTCACGATTAACGTTCTTTTATTTAATCTGATTTCAATTGAAACGACAATTGAAATATACTGCTATTAGTTAATTACCCTGTTATATATGCTATTGCCTGTATCAGTTCACCTGTGACATTTGACACCATTATCTGTTAATTATTTATGTGATGATAATACAGTTTGGCTGATAATTGATTGATTGTTGATGTTTATATTGGACGTTAAATTGTTAGTGTTAAATGAAATAGTATGCTAAATTGAAATGGATATAGGATAGTTAACAATTTTAAAACTGATTTATATGTTAAATTTGATTAGTGAATATGACCCCTTTTAATTGTTAAATTAATTGACATATAGAATAGCGATAATTACACTTTGAACCATCGACGTATATTGGATTAATTGTTGTAGTGTAAAAATTGAAATTGAATGACAAGTGAAAACCGTAATGTAATAATATTTAATCTACATGAAATGATAGTGTAGATTCTAGAAATAATTATATTAATTCGCACAAATAACAATGTGAATTAATACGGTTATTTCGGGTTTATTTGAATTGATTATTGGATTGTTGTTATTGACTGTTGCTATTGCTTGTTTATTTACTTTGACACCATCCCAGTTATCACACTGCAAGTTCCCTTTGCTATGTTTGATTTTGAATTGAATTGGAATCGGGTTGAAATGATAAATACCCAAATTGAACTTTGACCTAGGATAGAAAATTAAATAAAACCCGATTGGTCAATAATTTGATTTAAAAATAAAACGAAGATTTTATTTGTAAATAATATGGTTTTGAAATGAAGTTGAAATTTGAATTTTGATGAAAGGAAAATGTTAATATGTAATAATCTGAAACGAAATATTAATAATGTAATTGACAAAAGAATGTTGTTAAATTTGAGAAATGATTGAATTAAGTTTGAAATTATAAGTAAGTTTGAAATTATTAAACTTTGAATTTTTTTAATAATTAAGTTTTGAATTATTTAATAATTAAATAAGATTGAATTATTTAATGATTAAATTAAATTGAATTTGTGAATAAGTGAATTTTACTTCGTAAATAATTGAAATTGAGTTTCTTTATTAATTAAGTTTGGAAAATTATTTAAGTAAGTAAATAAGTGAAATTGAATTTCTTTAACAAGAAATAAAATGTGATTTATTGAAATTAATGTAAGACTTGAAATTTAAAGAATTTGGTTTGATGAATTTAATTTAATCAAATTTGTAAGTTTTGATATAATGAAGTTGAATTTAAATAATGGGTTTAATGAATTGGAAATTTACTAGAAATTGTTTTGAATGGAAAATTTACTTAATGAATATTGAATGAAATCGATAAATGAATTTAAATTTGATTTGAATGTTAAATTAAATTAATTTAAATGTTTTCGAAATGAAACTTATATACGAACTTGAATCAATATTTGAATGGTTTTAAATAAAGATTGAAATTGAATTATAAGATTTTGAAATGATAATTTGGAAGTTTTGAAACGTAAATTATTGGAAATTGGTTTTGAAAGACAAATGAAATGTTGATTTACGAATCCTATTTGAAATTGAAATTGATTTGGTTTTGAAATAAACAAACGACCAATCGGTGTAATAATTACGAAAGTTATTAAAGAGACCGGAATCGGTTATGGACATACTCTCTGTCTAAACTGAAAACCACTTTAATAACTATGCGCGGAGTGGTGATCCAGAATGAAGTGGTTGGAATGATGTACGTGATGACTGAAGAAAGAGAACGATAATGGATAGCCTTGACACTTGTGTCAAATTGGAAATGACTAAAACAGGAGCCGTGCCGGGCCAATGGAGGTCAGCTACCTCAAGTGAACACACTTCTTCGAACTACTCATTACTTGTTGTCGATTGGTGCACCCTTGATTTTGGGAGTGTTGTTTCAAGGTGTTGCGGTCGCTGCGGCGATGCGTTCTCACCAGTCCGGATCAGGCAAACGGTAGTGTCACTACCTTAGGTATTGCCTCATGTGCCTTGTCATACTTGTATTCCCTATTCGCGACCACTACGAATTTGTTTTGTACCTTTAGTATATGGATTGCCCTCTGGTGACTTCCGGTTTTGGGGAAACTACGGTCTTGTATATGCTTTTGGGAATAAAAATGTGTTAAGGGTGGAATGGGCCATGACTTAACACTATTTTGATATCTTATATTACTAATAGACATTATCTACTTATCGTACACTACTACATAGTAGATAGTTTAACGGATCCTTAAAGGATGGTTATTCCAAACATCCTTTTAGTTACTTGTATTTCAATTGCTATTTCACTTGAGTTGGATTTATTGATATAAGAATGTTAATCCTTGTCACGTACCGAATTTTTCGACTTTCGAAAATTCGACATCGATACTCACTTTATCGACTGCCGAGCAATCGAGTGCCGGAAACTCCAATAGTGAGGGTTTTAGAAAGAAAGAAAAAGGGAGAAGAAGGAGAAGATAGAAGAAAGAAGATAATAACAACAACAGAACAAGAGCAGATACAGAAACAATAGACAATATCAGAATCTCACATATCGCAGCGGAACAATATATAATAGATAACACTAGTCTTTTAAAACAAAGAACTATATCAGTTTATACATACATCAATCAGAGTCATATACAACAATGGACAGTTATATAACTTGTCCTCATACAGAATACACAGCGGAATAAATAATTTTAGATACAAATACTACGTCTCGTCATCCAGCTTTTCTCCAAAGCTCCAGAATATCCAGACTATCCTGATAACATAACTCTAGGCTGCCCGTGTGGAAATTGGTGGGCACCCAGAGTTTAGAAGGGAAACAATAAACTCCGAGTCAGTCATGGTGACTGGTGTGAGATCGTAAAACAGTTATTTTTCACAAAGAAAATAAAACAAATTCGCAATGCTTTTGGAAAATGAAACTACCATAAGACCTCCCGCCACACACACAATGCAAACGCAGAATTGGAGGAGATTTCTTCTTATGATAGTCAAAGATGCTTACTACGCAAAATCAAATTCTTTTTGATATTATTATTAGTGCATAGTGTAGAAATCATTTCGAAAGTATAATATTAATCTTAGCCAACATACGACCAGTATCGTATGCCTACTATAGCTACTATGTTCAATAGCAGGTTACCGCCACATTCCATAGCAGGTAATACAACTAAAACCGTACAAGTCACGTATTGTTTCTTTGGATTTCCAACAAATGGTCAGGCTAAGGAACTTCCTATCCACGATGGGTACGTCCCTGGAATAGACGACCCGAGAACCTAACCGGATCTCTGCCAACACAAGGCCGGGTTACCTCTGCAAAAATAGGTAACTACTGACACGCGTATGCCATCCCCCGATCGTAACCGATCTTCCCGAGGATCCCCGATTTCCAACAAACCACATAGATAATAATGCAGCAACCACATAGGTTAAGTATCTAGGCTCCATACCATGATACCACCTCTATCCAGAAGGAATGACCTACACTAAGGGGCGCTACTCCCTAGAACCTTGCCGCATCCTTCCTGTTTCGACCATTTCCGGGGTGTGAGGCTCGACGAAGTCTCGTCCACAAAGCTACGCTTTCTACAAAAAGCCCTGCTTCGGGTCAAACAAAATGATCAACCTATGATCACAAAGATATAAGATCAAACAAATGATCATATCGCAAATGATCAAACACTGATCATTTCACAGCAACACTTAGTATGCCACGTTACCAAATTGGGATATATCGCTGATAAATTTCAACTACATAACCTCTGAGCTCGTACGTCTCAGAGAAGGGTGTTAAGCTAAGAGAATAAATTCTCCGCCACCAACAGAAATGTATTTGAAAGAAATCAGCTTTATATCTCAAATTGTAACGTCAGACACACAATCCATACAAGTCTGTTCCGGGATCGAACAGAACCGAAGGCACTTCTCACGAAGCCCTTGCATTTCCGGATAATTTTCTAATCACGTCCGGACTTCCCGTCACTAAGGGTGATAAAACCTCTAAATCGGAGATCAGCCGATGTAGAGTAACTCGACGGTAATCCTTCCGTTTTCAAAAATATCCGGTCTTCAACACCGGTCTTCAAATGCAATTCATAACGACGTATCACATATTCGGAATGGGTTATACGACCCCATGGTCCTTTCCCGGCTAACCCGAATAGTGAGCGCTTATTCAAAAATAAGTGTGGCATTCAAATTCATCCAATTCACAACAAATATCTATCTAAAGGTAATTATTGATAGTCGGTTATTTAACTATCCATAAAGATGCGCAACATCATCAGATTCCAAATAATTTTCCCAAATTATTTATCTTCAAAAAATATCTTTACTAGATATAAAATTTCCACACTTAACCGTTTGAAAACAATTTCAAATCAATTTCCACATTTCAATTTATTTTTTAAAAGATAAAATCTCAAAACAGTTCATTTCATATTGGAAAAGCATTTCCATACTTATTTAAAAATAAGTAATTCACAAATCATTTATTTTCAACACTTAGAAAATATTCGATATACTTAAATCAAATTTAAGTATATATTTCATTCCTTTAAGGAAACCATTTACTATAACATTTATTTGGGTCAAAACGAATGTTACGTAAAACATCGTTACGACGACTCAAAATCACTAGTATAGGGATTCGGATTTTGATAGATATATAAATCCCAATACTACATCAAAACATTTCCTTTCGGAAATCATTTACTATAACAACAGTGTTATAGTCCATCATTTCCTTATATTTCGAAAACGTCTATTTCAACAATGAATGTTGAAATCTATGATTTCGATATTCAACACGTTTTAAAACATCTTTTAAAACAATTAACTTCATTTCAAATATCACTTCTCCAAAAATAAATCCATTTTACTTAACAATATATTCACTGTCCAAAATCGTGAATATACTTCACTAACCACATTTCACTATTTTCTACACATTTCATTTAAATAATAATTCGCTATCCAAAATCGCGAATATATCTTCTTTAAAAATCTTCTATATTTAATTTATCAAATTCAATTGATTTCGAATTTATAAAACAACGTTTTATAAATTCTATTTCTATTTTCTAACGACTTCAATTTAATAAATCTCCTTTATTAATAATTCGATCAATATTCCATCTAAAGGTAAAAATCCAATTTATAAGTTAATCTCTTATAAATCTTTTATTCTACAGTTTCATCCATTTTATAACTTCACCATTTATAAATCTATAAATTTCATTCACTTACGGATTCCATAATATTTCATTTTTAACACTTATAAAAAATTCGTTTTATAAGTCCAATATTTTAAATTTATAAATATCAACTTTTTAAATCTTTTTATACAAATCGTTTATAGTTATTCAAAAATCCCAACTTAAACCATTTTATAAATAAATCGACTTTTATTTCAAAAACGACACTTCGGTTATATTTCACCAAAAATTATAACTTTTATAACTTTAAAATTTTACGTTTATAATCGATTCAAAAATTCCATAAAACGTATATTTTCAAAAATCACTTTAAAAACCTTTTTAAAGTAAAAGTCGTTATTTTTACATTTCAAAACTGAATCCGATGATGCAACAGCATCAATTAGTCCATCACAACAGTCAATATCATATATCAATATGATAACAGAATATACATCAATATCTGTAAATAAGTAAATACCGTTGAGGAATCTAGTTGGATCCCTCCAACCTGTTTCCCTGCATCCAAAGACGTTAGCACAATACCAATTCCGCTCCAGTACGGAATTATCGCGGTATATGGGTTTTATAAAAATCCGCTTACTAACGGCGCAATAGGGTCTCATCCGCTATACGAGGCGGGAAATCATCAATCCAATATATACATATGCCAATATGTATATATTGCTATATATATAGATATATCCTATCATATCTAATAGCAAATCCAATAGCAATCAATTAATAACTGCAAAAATTCCACATTTAATTTGAGTGAGAAAGATCTCACCTTGATTTTAATTCTGATTTCAGCGTTTATTTCGAATAAAATTAAACACGCGTTTAATTTTACCCGAAATTCCAACTAGCTCCAAATGGCTCCAATTCAGTTCCATAGCGAAGTATTCGACAAAACGAAGCCAACGCTTTTCGTTTCGTAATTTTCCGACCTCGCAGCAAAAAGATATGCAATTTTAAACATTAACGGATTTAAATTTAAATTAAAAATTAAAAATTCTTTTTCAAATCTAAACCTATGCAATCATCTGGCCATCCATTCCCCTAGATCAAATCGTGGCCGCACCCTACTACTTCTTCCCCTTCGTTCTAAACGCGTGAAAGC
This sequence comes from Allium fistulosum, assembly GCA_030737815.1. Classification (NCBI taxonomy): domain Eukaryota; kingdom Viridiplantae; phylum Streptophyta; class Magnoliopsida; order Asparagales; family Amaryllidaceae; genus Allium; species Allium fistulosum. The sequence continues at coordinate 166,448,244 of CM060904.1, read as the reverse complement.
TCCAGTACAAAGAACCCACGCGGCCGCCACTTTACCCTATTTCAACGCGACCCATTATCCATTTTCACGACGATCAGTGAACTCCATTCGAAAGCCCATGCCTCCATCTACCATCGTGCCAAAAATCGCCCAGCTCGGTCACGCCTCTTGCACGCAAAACGATGTCGAACGTGACAACTTCGTGGTCTATTTGCCGATGATTCACCACCCCATATTCGATCACAGCCGTTCATATCGAAGGTCTCCTGAAGCTCTACGCTTTTGTAGTTGGGGTCGTTGCCTAAAAACGCGTAGATGAAGAGATTGGAGAGGAAGAAAATTGATGTTTTCTGGGCGTTCATTGATAACTGGCGGCTGGGGCATTTTGAAACCCTAGGGTTGTTTATTTCCTTTGCAAATGAAAAGGTGGAGGGGCTTATATAGAAAAATTCACAAATTACTATTTATCCGGAATTTTCGAACTCCGATTTACACGTGGTGACAGGCGTTTCTAGGGTTTACCCCGCGTTCCGGACACAATGAAACAGGTTTCGGAAGCTAATTCGATCGTATGTGTGAGATATGGCAATAAACGATCGATTTAAATTAAACCGATTTAAATCGATTTCGAGGCGTTTTGATTCGTACCGGACAACCGGTAAATCCAAAAATTACGGAATTTGAAATATTACCATAATATCACATTACGGATCCGATGAAACTGGTTTCGTCGAAATCCGAGACTTTTTGAAAAATGACTATTTTAACTCGACGATTTAAAATTAAAATGATATCGATGCGTTTCGAGTTGCCACGGTCAAATGATAACTTCGATGGATACGAAAATTGAAATCCGATAATAACTAACTATTACGGATCCAATGGAACTGGTTTCGTTCAATTCTGAGACTGTTCGAAAATTGGCTATTTTTACAGTCGATATTTAAATATTAAAATATTCAATTTTCACAGATTAATTCCAAATTCAATTTTAAAAGTTCTATAACTTTTCTATAACTCCAGTATGATTTAATATAACTTTATAAATCATTTCCAGCACATTAAACCCATACTTCAATTATTTCTGGAATTTCAATCATTAAATTATCGATTTAATTGACCAAATTAAATCCAATATTCGAATAATAAATTATTCGACTTCTTAAATTCATTTATTAATATTTAAAATCAATTAAATATTCGAATTTTAATTATCAAAAATTCTGGGTCGTTACAGACTTCCCCCCTTAAAAGAATTTCGTCCTCGAAATTACAAGTTAGGAAGAAAGGTCCTTAACTCGTCTACTATTTTTCACATCTAAGTAGTTTTATCAAATTTCAAAACAAATCCTTCTACTAAAGATTCTTTATCATTCAACTCGTTTCCAACTTCAATTATAAGTTCTAAACAACATTGTTTACTTCAAAATTCAAATTCGAGTTTAAATTCAAATTTCAAGCTTTCAAATTTTCTCAAAAATTTTCTAACGCCCTAAATTTCCGAAAAATTTCGCCAGCGTCTCCTTTGCGCGGCTAATACAGTACGACTACAAAACGTCCCTACGGACTCTCAGATTTCAAAAAGAAAAGGAAAAAGCCAAGCGGCTAAACCAGAAATCAGTAAATCTCATATTGAAATTTAAATACTTACCTTTTGTCGAGCAATTCAAATTTATCTTCGAAATTAAATTCCAATTCCTTTATACCTGTATATCCTACTAGCCATAATATCTAGTTGCATATATTCAAACCATTTCGTACATTCAATTACAAAATTTTCAATATAACTGCTTATATCATCTCTAATTCACTATTGAAGTTATATATTCAATTTCGTCAAATTTTGCATTTTCAAATTCATTTGAATTCAATTCACAATTTCAATTCAATTTAACTTCTGAATATTGAATTTATCAATTATCTTTAGTTTATTCGGATTCAATCCATTTCAGTTTTCTCAGGTTTGGATTTTATTTCACTTGATTCAAGTCTCATTTCATTTTTTTCAATTTCAATTCATTGCTTACAACTTCAAAAAGAATCTCAACTTCCAATTTCAGTTTCATTTAATTGATTCACCTGTACTTACAATTTCAAATTGATTCATTCATTCACAATTTTATTTTCATAATTCAATACTCAATTCCAGAGTCTTTTCAACCTTTTCAAACCCATTTTTGAAAACAATTCAAATCATCCTTTGAATTTCCAAAACAAAACCCAAATTTTCCAAACTCTTCCATTTAAAACAATTTAGCAGCAATTCCTCTTTTGGAAACCCGAAAATGAACATCAGTGATGCTGCAGTCATTACCGAAGTTATTTTCCAGCGACCGAAAAGAGTTTAGAGCTCTTATCTTTCCAAAATACCTTTCAAAACCTTTGAAATTCATTTTCAAATCAAAAAGGAATTTAAACTTTCCAAATCTCCAAAATTTTCAAATTCGTTTCAAACATTTCCAAAAACTTCTCTGGAATTCCATTTTAAATTACAAATCACATTTATAATTTATATTCTCAAATTTCATTTGTATATGGATTTATTTCTTAACTTTGAAGTTACGATTTCAATTTCTCATTCAATTTTAGTGATGATAATTCACTATTATTACTTCCTAACATCCATGCAACCATATACTATAGTACTTTATAGAAAAACATTTCTTTTATATACAAAAATAGTTTTGGGCAAAATTATCTCATTTACCCTCTTTAAAACAATACTGTGCCGAATTGTTCTATTCAAGTGTTTAGAGATCCCTATCGATAGAGTTGTACGGACAATACCGACCAGAATCCATATACCACTCAACAAACCAATCATCACAATATAAAACAATTTTATATTCACTAACAAATACGCGCTCATATCTATTATTACACTCAACTCATTCTAGAGTACTACTGACTCTATCTCTAATGAGTAACACCCAACAGAGCAGGGTTGTCGCTTAACCATATGCTCTGATACCACGCTGTCACGTACCGAATTTTTCGACTTTCGAAAATTCGACATCGATACTCACTTTATCGACTGCCGAGCAATCGAGTGCCGGAAACTCCAATAGTGAGGGTTTTAGAAAGAAAGAAAAAGGGAGAAGAAGGAGAAGATAGAAGAAAGAAGATAATAACAACAACAGAACAAGAGCAGATACAGAAACAATAGACAATATCAGAATCTCACATATCGCAGCGGAACAATATATAATAGATAACACTAGTCTTTTAAAACAAAGAACTATATCAGTTTATACATACAACAATCAGAGTCATATACAACAATGGACAGTTATATAACTTGTCCTCATACAGAATACACAGCGGAATAAATAATTTCAGATACAAATACTACGTCTCGTCATCCAGCTTTTCTCCAAAGCTCCAGAATATCCAGACTATCCTGATAACATAACTCTAGGCTGCCCGTGTGGAAATTGGTGGGCACCCAGAGTTTAGAAGGGAAACAATAAACTCCGAGTCAGTCATGGTGACTGGTGTGAGATCGTAAAACAGTTATTTTTCACAAAGAAAATAAAACAAATTCGCAATGCTTTTGGAAAATGAAACTACCATAAGACCTCCCGCCACACACACAATGCAAACGCAGAATTGGAGGAGATTTCTTCTTATGATAGTCAAAGATGCTTACTACGCAAAATCAAATTCTTTTTTGATATTATTATTAGTGCATAGTGTAGAAATCATTTCGAAAGTATAATATTAATCTTAGCCAACATACGACCAGTATCGTATGCCTACTATAGCTACTATGTTCAATAGCAGGTTACCGCCACATTCCATAGCAGGTAATACAACTAAAACCGTACAAGTCACGTATTGTTTCTTTGGATTTCCAACAAATGGTCAGGCTAAGGAACTTCCTATCCACGATGGGTACGTCCCTGGAATAGACGACCCGAGAACCTAACCGGATCTCTGCCAACACAAGGCCGGGTTACCTCTGCAAAAATAGGTAACTACTGACACGCGTATGCCATCCCCCGATCGTAACCGATCTTCCCGAGGATCCCCGATTTCCAACAAACCACATAGATAATAATGCAGCAACCACATAGGTTAAGTATCTGGGCTCCATACCATGATACCACCTCTATCCAGAAGGAATGACATACACTAAGGGGCGCTACTCCCTAGAACCTTGCCGCATCCTTCCTGTTTCGACCATTTCCGGGGTGTGAGGCTCGACGAAGTCTCGTCCACAAAGCTACGCTTTCTACAAAAAGCCCTGCTTCGGGTCAAACAAAATGATCAACCTATGATCACAAAGATATAAGATCAAACAAATGATCATATCGCAAATGATCAAACACTGATCATTTCACAGCAACACTTAGTATGCCACGTTACCAAATTGGGATATATCGCTGATAAATTTCAACTACATAACCTCTGAGCTCGTACGTCTCAGAGAAGGGTGTTAAGCTAAGAGAATAAATTCTCCGCCACCAACAGAAATGTATTTGAAAGAAATCAGCTTTATATCTCAAATTGTAACGTCAGACACACAATCCATACAAGTCTGTTCCGGGATCGAACAGAACCGAAGGCACTTCTCACGAAGCCCTTGCATTTCCGGATAATTTTCTAATCACGTCCGGACTTCCCGTCACTAAGGGTGATAAAACCTCTAAATCGGAGATCAGCCGATGTAGAGTAACTCGACGGTAATCCTTCCGTTTTCAAAAATATCCGGTCTTCAACACCGGTCTTCAAATGCAATTCATAACGACGTATCACATATTCGGAATGGGTTATACGACCCCATGGTCCTTTCCCGGCTAACCCGAATAGTGAGCGCTTATTCAAAAATAAGTGTGGCATTCAAATTCATCCAATTCACAACAAATATCTATCTAAAGGTAATTATTGATAGTCGGTTATTTAACTATCCATAAAGATGCGCAACATCATCAGATTCCAAATAATTTTCCCAAATTATTTATCTTCAAAAAATATCTTTACTAGATATAAAATTTCCACACTTAACCGTTTGAAAACAATTTCAAATCAATTTCCACATTTCAATTTATTTTTTAAAAGATAAAATCTCAAAACAGTTCATTTCATATTGGAAAAGCATTTCCATACTTATTTAAAAATAAGTAATTCACAAATCATTTATTTTCAACACTTAGAAAATATTCGATATACTTAAATCAAATTTAAGTATATATTTCATTCCTTTAAGGAAACCATTTACTATAACATTTATTTGGGTCAAAACGAATGTTACGTAAAACATCGTTACGACGACTCAAAATCACTAGTATAGGGATTCGGATTTTGATAGATATATAAATCCCAATACTACATCAAAACATTTCCTTTCGGAAATCATTTACTATAACAACAGTGTTATAGTCCATCATTTCCTTATATTTCGAAAACGTCTATTTCAACAATGAATGTTGAAATCTATGATTTCGATATTCAACACGTTTTAAAACATCTTTTAAAACAATTAACTTCATTTCAAATATCACTTCTCCAAAAATAAATCCATTTTACTTAACAATATATTCACTGTCCAAAATCGTGAATATACTTCACTAACCACATTTCACTATTTTCTACACATTTCATTTAAATAATAATTCGCTATCCAAAATCGCGAATATATCTTCTTTAAAAATCTTCTATATTTAATTTATCAAATTCAATTGATTTCGAATTTATAAAACAACGTTTTATAAATTCTATTTCTATTTTCTAACGACTTCAATTTAATAAATCTCCTTTATTAATAATTCGATCAATATTCCATCTAAAGGTAAAAATCCAATTTATAAGTTAATCTCTTATAAATCTTTTATTCTACAGTTTCATCCATTTTATAACTTCACCATTTATAAATCTATAAATTTCATTCACTTACGGATTCCATAATATTTCATTTTTAACACTTATAAAAAATTCGTTTTATAAGTCCAATATTTTAAATTTATAAATATCAACTTTTTAAATCTTTTTATACAAATCGTTTATAGTTATTCAAAAATCCCAACTTAAACCATTTTATAAATAAATCGACTTTTATTTCAAAAACGACACTTCGGTTATATTTCACCAAAAATTATAACTTTTATAACTTTAAAATTTTACGTTTATAATCGATTCAAAAATTCCATAAAACGTATATTTTCAAAAATCACTTTAAAAACCTTTTTAAAGTAAAAGTCGTTATTTTTACATTTCAAAACTGAATCCGATGATGCAACAGCATCAATTAGTCCATCACAACAGTCAATATCATATATCAATATGATAACAGAATATACATCAATATCTGTAAATAAGTAAATACCGTTGAGGAATCTAGTTGGATCCCTCCAACCTGTTTCCCTGCATCCAAAGACGTTAGCACAATACCAATTCCGCTCCAGTACGGAATTATCGCGGTATATGGGTTTTATAAAAATCCGCTTACTAACGGCGCAATAGGGTCTCATCCGCTATACGAGGCGGGAAATCATCAATCCAATATATACATATGCCAATATGTATATATTGCTATATATATAGATATATCCTATCATATCTAATAGCACATCCAATAGCAATCAATTAATAACTGCAAAAATTCCACATTTAATTTGAGTGAGAAAGATCTCACCTTGATTTTAATTCTGATTTCAGCGTTTATTTCGAATAAAATTAAACACGCGTTTAATTTTACCCGAAATTCCAACTAGCTCCAAATGGCTCCAATTCAGTTCCATAGCGAAGTATTCGACAAAACGAAGCCAACGCTTTTCGTTTCGTAATTTTCCGACCTCGCAGCAAAAAGATATGCAATTTTAAACATTAACGGATTTAAATTTAAATTAAAAATTAAAAATTCTTTTTCAAATCTAAACCTATGCAATCATCTGGCCATCCATTCCCCTAGATCAAATCGTGGCCGCACCCTACTACTTCTTCCCCTTCGTTCTAAACGCGTGAAAGCTCCAGTACAAAGAACCCACGCGGCCGCCACTTTACCCTATTTCAACGCGACCCATTATCCATTTTCACGACGATCAGTGAACTCCATTCGAAAGCCCATGCCTCCATCTACCATCATGCCAAAAATCGCCCAGCTCGGTCACGCCTCTTGCACGCAAAACGATGTCGAACGTGACAACTTCGTGGTCTATTTGCCGATGATTCACCACCCCATATTCGATCACAGCCGTTCATATCGAAGGTCTCCTGAAGCTCTACGCTTTTGTAGTTGGGGTCGTTGCCTAAAAACGCGTAGATGAAGAGATTGGAGAGGAAGAAAATTGATGTTTTCTGGGCGTTCATTGATAACTGGCGGCTGGGGCATTTTGAAACCCTAGGGTTGTTTATTTCCTTTGCAAATGAAAAGGTGGAGGGGCTTATATAGAAAAATTCACAAATTACTATTTATCCGGAATTTTCGAACTCCGATTTACACGCGGTGACAGGCGTTTCTAGGGTTTACCCCGCGTTCCGGACACAATGAAACAGGTTTCGGAAGCTAATTCGATCGTATGTGTGAGATATGGCAATAAACGATCGATTTAAATTAAACCGATTTAATCGATTTCGAGGCGTTTTGATTCGTACCGGACAACCGGTAAATCCAAAAATTACGGAATTTGAAATATTACCATAATATCACATTACGGATCCGATGAAACTGGTTTCGTCGAAATCCGAGACTTTTTGAAAAATGACTATTTTAACTCGACGATTTAAAATTAAAATGATATCGATGCGTTTCGAGTTGCCACGGTCAAATGATAACTTCGATGGATACGAAAATTGAAATCCGATAATAACTAACTATTACGGATCCAATGGAACTGGTTTCGTTCAATTCTGAGACTGTTCGAAAATTGGCTATTTTTACAGTCGATATTTAAATATTAAAATATTCAATTTTCACAGATTAATTCCAAATTCAATTTTAAAAGTTCTATAACTTTTCTATAACTCCAGTATGATTTAATATAACTTTATAAATCATTTCCAGCACATTAAACCCATACTTCAATTATTTCTGGAATTTCAATCATTAAATTATCGATTTAATTGACCAAATTAAATCCAATATTCGAATAATAAATTATTCGACTTCTTAAATTCATTTATTAATATTTAAAATCAATTAAATATTCGAATTTTAATTATCAAAAATTCTGGGTCGTTACAGACTTCCCCCCTTAAAAGAATTTCGTCCTCGAAATTACAAGTTAGGAAGAAAGGTCCTTAACTCGTCTACTATTTTTCACATCTAAGTAGTTTTATCAAATTTCAAAACAAATCCTTCTACTAAAGATTCTTTATCATTCAACTCGTTTCCAACTTCAATTATAAGTTCCAAACAACATTGTTTACTTCAAAATTCAAATTCGAGTTTAAATTCAAATTTCAAGCTTTCAAATTTTCTCAAAAATTTTCTAACGCCCTAAATTTCCGAAAAATTTCGCCAGCGTCTCCTTTGCGCGGCTAATACGGTACGACTACAAAACGTCCCTACGGACTCTCAGATTTCAAAAAGAAAAGGAAAAAGCCAAGCGGCTAAACCAGAAATCAGTAAATCTCATATTGAAATTTAAATACTTACCTTTTGTCGAGCAATTCAAATTTATCTTCGAAATTAAATTCTAATTCCTTTATACCTGTATATCCTACTAGCCATAATATCTAGTTGCATATATTCAAACCATTTCGTACATTCAATTACAAAATTTTCAATATAACTGCTTATATCATCTCTAATTCACTATTGAAGTTATATATTCAATTTCGTCAAATTTTGCATTTTCAAATTCATTTGAATTCAATTCACAATTTCAATTCAATTTAACTTCTGAATATTGAATTTATCAATTATCTTTAGTTTATTCGGATTCAATCCATTTCAGTTTTCTCAGGTTTGGATTTTATTTCACTTGATTCAAGTCTCATTTCATTTTTTTCAATTTCAATTCATTGCTTACAACTTCAAAAAGAATCTCAACTTCCAATTTCAGTTTCATTTAATTGATTCACCTGTACTTACAATTTCAAATTGATTCATTCATTCACAATTTTATTTTCATAATTCAATACTCAATTCCAGAGTCTTTTCAACCTTTTCAAACCCATTTTTGAAAACAATTCAAATCATCCTTTGAATTTCCAAAACAAAACCCAAATTTTCCAAACTCTTCCATTTAAAACAATTTAGCAGCAATTCCTCTTTTGGAAACCCGAAAATGAACATCAGTGATGCTGCAGTCATTACCGAAGTTATTTTCCAGCGACCGAAAAGAGTTTAGAGCTCTTATCTTTCCAAAATACCTTTCAAAACCTTTGAAATTCATTTTCAAATCAAAAAGGAATTTAAACTTTCCAAATCTCCAAAATTTTCAAATTCGTTTCAAACATTTCCAAAAACTTCTCTGGAATTCCGTTTTAAATTACAAATCACATTTATAATTTATATTCTCAAATTTCATTTGTATATGGATTTATTTCTTAACTTTGAAGTTACGATTTCAATTTCTCATTCAATTTTAGTGATGATAATTCACTATTATTACTTCCTAACATCCATGCAACCATATACTATAGTACTTTATAGAAAAACATTTCTTTTATATACAAAAATAGTTTTGGGCAAAATTATCTCATTTACCCTCTTTAAAACAATACTGTGCCGAATTGTTCTATTCAAGTGTTTAGAGATCCCTATCGATAGAGTTGTACGGACAATACCGACCAGAATCCATATACCACTCAACAAACCAATCATCACAATATAAAACAATTTTATATTCACTAACAAATACGCGCTCATATCTATTATTACACTCAACTCATTCTAGAGTACTACTGACTCTATCTCTAATGAGTAACACCCAACAGAGCAGGGTTGTCGCTTAACCATATGCTCTGATACCACGCTGTCACGTACCGAATTTTTCGACTTTCAAAAATTCGACATCGATACTCACTTTATCGACTGCCGAGCAATCGAGTGCCGGAAACTCCAATAGTGAGGGTTTTAGAAAGAAAGAAAAAGGGAGAAGAAGGAGAAGATAGAAGAAAGAAGATAATAACAACAACAGAACAAGAGCAGATACAGAAACAATAGACAATATCAGAATCTCACATATCGCAGCGGAACAATATATAATAGATAACACTAGTCTTTTAAAACAAAGAACTATATCAGTTTATACATACAACAATCAGAGTCATATACAACAATGGACAGTTATATAACTTGTCCTCATACAGAATACACAGCGGAATAAATAATTTCAGATACAAATACTACGTCTCGTCATCCAGCTTTTCTCCAAAGCTCCAGAATATCCAGACTATCCTGATAACATAACTCTAGGCTGCCCGTGTGGAAATTGGTGGGCACCCAGAGTTTAGAAGGGAAACAATAAACTCCGAGTCAGTCATGGTGACTGGTGTGAGATCGTAAAACAGTTATTTTTCACAAAGAAAATAAAACAAATTCGCAATGCTTTTGGAAAATGAAACTACCATAAGACCTCCCGCCACACACACAATGCAAACGCAGAATTGGAGGAGATTTCTTCTTATGATAGTCAAAGATGCTTACTACGCAAAATCAAATTCTTTTTTGATATTATTATTAGTGCATAGTGTAGAAATCATTTCGAAAGTATAATATTAATCTTAGCCAACATACGACCAGTATCGTATGCCTACTATAGCTACTATGTTCAATAGCAGGTTACCGCCACATTCCATAGCAGGTAATACAACTAAAACCGTACAAGTCACGTATTGTTTCTTTGGATTTCCAACAAATGGTCAGTCTAAGGAACTTCCTATCCACGATGGGTACGTCCCTGGAATAGACGACCCGAGAACCTAACCGGATCTCTGCCAACACAAGGCCGGGTTACCTCTGCAAAAATAGGTAACTACTGACACGCGTATGCCATCCCCCGATCGTAACCGATCTTCCCGAGGATCCCCGATTTCCAACAAACCACATAGATAATAATGCAGCAACCACATAGGTTAAGTATCTGGGCTCCATACCATGATACCACCTCTATCCAGAAGGAATGACATACACTAAGGGGCGCTACTCCCTAGAACCTTGCCGCATCCTTCCTGTTTCGACCATTTCCGGGGTGTGAGGCTCGACGAAGTCTCGTCCACAAAGCTACGCTTTCTACAAAAAGCCCTGCTTCGGGTCAAACAAAATGATCAACCTATGATCACAAAGATATAAGATCAAACAAATGATCATATCGCAAATGATCAAACACTGATCATTTCACAGCAACACTTAGTATGCCACGTTACCAAATTGGGATATATCGCTGATAAATTTCAACTACATAACCTCTGAGCTCGTACGTCTCAGAGAAGGGTGTTAAGCTAAGAGAATAAATTCTCCGCCACCAACAGAAATGTATTTGAAAGAAATCAGCTTTATATCTCAAATTGTAACGTCAGACACACAATCCATACAAGTCTGTTCCGGGATCGAACAGAACCGAAGGCACTTCTCACGAAGCCCTTGCATTTCCGGATAATTTTCTAATCACGTCCGGACTTCCCGTCACTAAGGGTGATAAAACCTCTAAATCGGAGATCAGCCGATGTAGAGTAACTCGACGGTAATCCTTCCGTTTTCAAAAATATCCGGTCTTCAACACCGGTCTTCAAATGCAATTCATAACGACGTATCACATATTCGGAATGGGTTATACGACCCCATGGTCCTTTCCCGGCTAACCCGAATAGTGAGCGCTTATTCAAAAATAAGTGTGGCATTCAAATTCATCCAATTCACAACAAATATCTATCTAAAGGTAATTATTGATAGTCGGTTATTTAACTATCCATAAAGATGCGCAACATCATCAGATTCCAAATAATTTTCCCAAATTATTTATCTTCAAAAAATATCTTTACTAGATATAAAATTTCCACACTTAACCGTTTGAAAACAATTTCAAATCAATTTCCACATTTCAATTTATTTTTTAAAAGATAAAATCTCAAAACAGTTCATTTCATATTGGAAAAGCATTTCCATACTTATTTAAAAATAAGTAATTCACAAATCATTTATTTTCAACACTTAGAAAATATTCGATATACTTAAATCAAATTTAAGTATATATTTCATTCTTTTAAGGAAACCATTTACTATAACATTTATTTGAGTCAAAACGAATGTTACGTAAAACATCGTTACGACGACTCAAAATCACTAGTATAGGGATTCGGATTTTGATAGATATATAAATCCCAATACTACATCAAAACATTTCCTTTCGGAAATCATTTACTATAACAACAGTGTTATAGTCCATCATTTCCTTATATTTCGAAAACGTCTATTTCAACAATGAATGTTGAAATCTATGATTTCGATATTCAACACGTTTTAAAACATCTTTTAAAACAATTAACTTCATTTCAAATATCACTTCTCCAAAAATAAATCCATTTTACTTAACAATATATTCACTGTCCAAAATCGTGAATATACTTCACTAACCACATTTCACTATTTTCTACACATTTCATTTAAATAATAATTCGCTATCCAAAATCGCGAATATATCTTCTTTAAAAATCTTCTATATTTAATTTATCAAATTCAATTGATTTCGAATTTATAAAACAACGTTTTATAAATTCTATTTCTATTTTCTAACGACTTCAATTTAATAAATCTCCTTTATTAATAATTCGATCAATATTCCATCTAAAGGTAAAAATCCAATTTATAAGTTAATCTCTTATAAATCTTTTATTCTACAGTTTCATCCATTTTATAACTTCACCATTTATAAATCTATAAATTTCATTCACTTACGGATTCCATAATATTTCATTTTTAACACTTATAAAAAATTTGTTTTATAAGTCCAATATTTTAAATTTATAAATATCAACTTTTTAAATCTTTTTATACAAATCGTTTATAGTTATTCAAAAATCCCAACTTAAACCATTTTATAAATAAATCGACTTTTATTTCAAAAATGACACTTCGGTTATATTTCACCAAAAATTATAACTTTTATAACTTTAAAATTTTACGTTTATAATCGATTCAAAAATTCCATAAAACGTATATTTTCAAAAATCACTTTAAAAACCTTTTTAAAGTAAAAGTCGTTATTTTTACATTTCAAAACTGAATCCGATGATGCAATAGCATCAATTAGTCCATCACAACAGTCAATATCATATATCAATATGATAACAGAATATACATCAATATCTGTAAATAAGTAAATACCGTTGAGGAATCCAGTTGGATCCCTCCAACCTGTTTCCCTGCATCCAAAGACGTTAGCACAATACCAATTCCGCTCCAGTACGGAATTATCGCGGTATATGGGTTTTATAAAAATCCGCTTACTAACGGCGCAATAGGGTCTCATCCGCTATACGAGGCGGGAAATCATCAATCCAATATATACATATGCCAATATGTATATATTGCTATATATATAGATATATCCTATCATATCTAATAGCACATCCAATAGCAATCAATTAATAACTGCAAAAATTCCACATTTAATTTGAGTGAGAAAGATCTCACCTTGATTTTAATTCTGATTTCAGCGTTTATTTCGAATAAAATTAAACACGCGTTTAATTTTACCCGAAATTCCAACTAGCTCCAAATGGCTCCAATTCAGTTCCATAGCGAAGTATTCGACAAAACGAAGCCAACGCTTTTCGTTTCGTAATTTTCCGACCTCGCAGCAAAAAGATATGCAATTTTAAACATTAACGGATTTAAATTTAAATTAAAATTACAAATTCTTTTTCAAATCTAAACCTATGCAATCATCTGGCCGTCCATTCCCCTAGATCAAATCGTGGCCGCACCCTACTACTTCTTCCCCTTCGTTCTAAACGCGTGAAAGCTCCAGTACAAAGAACCCACGCGGCCGCCACTTAACCCTATTTCAACGCGACCCATTATCCATTTTCACGACGATCAGTGAACTCCATTCGAAAGCCCATGCCTCCATCTACCATCGTGCCAAAAATCGCCCAGCTCGGTCACGCCTCTTGCACGCAAAACGATGTCGAACGTGACAACTTCGTGGTCTATTTGCCGATGATTCACCACCCCATATTCGATCACAGCCGTTCATATCGAAGGTCTCCTGAAGCTCTACGCTTTTGTAGTTGGGGTCGTTGCCTAAAAACGCGTAGATGAAGAGATTGGAGAGGAAGAAAATTGATGTTTTCTGGGCGTTCATTGATAACTGGCGGCTGGGGCATTTTGAAACCCTAGGGTTGTTTATTTCCTTTGCAAATGAAAAGGTGGAGGGGCTTATATAGAAAAATTCACAAATTACTATTTATCCGGAATTTTCGAACTCCGATTTACACGCGGTGACAGGCGTTTCTAGGGTTTACCCCACGTTCCGGATACAATGGAACAGGTTTCGGAAGCTAATTCGATCGTATGTGTGAGATATGGCAATAAACGATCGATTTAAATTAAACCGATTTAAATCGATTTCGAGGCGTTTTGATTCGTACCGGACAACCGGTAAATCCAAAAATTACGGAATTTGAAATATTACCATAATATCACATTACGGATCCGATGAAACTGGTTTCGTCAAAATCCGAGACTTTTTGAAAAATGACTATTTTAACTCGACGATTTAAAATTAAAATGATATCGATGCGTTTCGAGTTGCCACGGTCAAATGATAACTTCGATGGATACGAAAATTGAAATCCGATAATAACTAACTATTACGGATCCAATGGAACTGGTTTCGTTCAATTCTGAGACTGTTCGAAAATTGGCTATTTTTACAGTCGATATTTAAATATTAAAATATTCAATTTTCACAGATTAATTCCAAATTCAATTTTAAAAGTTCTATAACTTTTCTATAACTCCAGTATGATTTAATATAACTTTATAAATCATTTCCAGCACATTAAACCCATACTTCAATTATTTCTGGAATTTCAATCATTAAATTATCGATTTAATTGACCAAATTAAATCCAATATTCGAATAATAAATTATTCGACTTCTTAAATTCATTTATTAATATTTAAAATCAATTAAATATTCGAATTTTAATTATCAAAAATTCTGGGTCGTTACAATCCTGACTCGAGTGTCTGGTGTTTTTGCTTTACGCTCGGGTCAGACTGAGTGTACCAGTATTCGAGACTCACCTTTGAAGTTGGAGCATTGCTTGAAGATCCAGCCATCTATTCTGCTTTCAGTATTCGATGATTCCAGTGATGTATTCTGATTTGTATCTGATGTATCGTATTACTCTTCTGTTGTAAACTCTGTTGTATCTTATACATTTATATAGTAGCTTCATGAACTACTATTTCTTTTATTTCCGCTGCACTAATTACTCTGTGTCTATGATCTGTGATTATTTATTTACTGTATATGTTCAGTTTTGCCAAATTTAAATTAACAACGCGGTATTTTGAGCAATTCAATTCCGGCATGAGTGTCTACCTATACACTTATAATGGATGCGAATGGTCCAAAATAGCGGGTCGTTACAGTTGGTATCAGAGCTTTGGTAGCTCTAGGCAAACTTAGCATATAGGGTAAATGTATTTACAGAATCACTCTCATTCGAGTTTCAATCTCTTCCTTTTGACTCAATTCCTTTGAATTTTGGAACGTTCCCCTCGGTTCCGAAATTCATTCGTGTCCTTCACTCGTCTCTTTCAATTCTGGAGCATCCCATAACTCCACTTCGAATGATCTTTATAATGAGTCGGCGATCTCGTCAATCTCAAATTGATTTATAAAAGGGGTGAAACTCCTTTACAATAGACATCGATTTACCGGAGATTTCTGTATCCTCGGTTTACGATGCTATCTATCTCCTACTATGCCCGAATTCTATTTCTTGAGATCGAATGTCGATTTACCTCAGAATTCCACATCGTTCTTATTCTTGAAGTCACGGTCGACCCGTTAAGGTTGCCCGCGATTTATATAAACTTATCCATCTTCTTATTTCGTTATTTTATCATCTTATCTTCTGTTTCAAACTTATCTTCGAATCAAAAATTCTCTTTGAATTGATTTCTATCAAATTTGAATCTTTATCCATGCTTGAAATCCATTTTGTATCGTCGAGCAAGGAAGTGTATTTGTAAATTAATATTAAAATGTTTTATATATTGTGTTGTTTGAGTTGTTGATGTTGATTTGGGTTTTCGATCGATTCGTCTGATCAACGCTATCGATTGGATTTCCAAAACACTTGAGCAGAGCAAACTGACACAATATCGTTTTCAAATTTGATAAACAAAAATAGTTTTGTATGATTATATTATATATAAATATAAGTTTTTTTGAAATTAAATTGTTAATGAATTGTTGTCTGAAATAAATAATATTTGATTTTCATTTATTGTTTTGTAAACCATTGATTATTGCATAATATAAATAAATGAATTTATGAAACTTGGTTATAATTTGATTTGGGATTTGAAAGGAATTTAAATAAAGAATATGAGAATTTAATTTTTTGTGATTTCAAACTTCGATTTGAAAGTTTTAAAGTATATAGTATTTAAAGTATTTCAAATAGAAATCATTTCGAAGAAAATTTAAATGTTTAAATCAGTGCTCTTCTCTTTGTCGCTGGAAAATAATTTCGGTGATGGTGGCCGCATCATCGACGTTCATTTTCGAGTTTCGAAGTGAAGAGACCAATTCGTAGCTTTGCTACAGTTTTGTTTTGGAAATTAAATCGATTTAAATTTCTTAAGTATGATTTGATTTATATATATATGTATATTATTTTAAATTTAATTTGATTTAGTATATATAGTATGTACATAATTATCTCTAAAGGATTTGAAATAAAACGGAAATTTAATTCTTAAAATCATGTTAAAAGATGTTGTCAATTATAAATAAAGCTAAATTTGGAATAAGTATTTAAACTTGAAATAATTGAATTTGAAATTTTATTGGTATAGTACTAAATTGCATTTCAAAATAACTTACCTAAATTATTCAGAAATTAAAATGTAATTGGATAATATACAAGATAAATTGAATTTATAAATAAAATTTGAGTGTTTATAATAAATGTTATACACTAAATTTTGATTATGAAGATGTTAATAGAGTTAGATAGGATAATAAGTAAAACTCAGTTAATAATGAAATAAATTTGTTTTGAAAGAATTAATAAATTGAAATTTGATCAACTTATGAAAATACCTTGAATTTAAAAGAAATTAATAGATGTAAATTAATTTAAATCGAAACTTTTATGTTTTAAATTAATGGTTAAATATATGTGAGTAGATATATTAAGTAGAATAAATTTAACAATAATATGGAATAAAGAAGAATTTAAATTTGCTGAAAAAAATGATTATAATAAAAGACTATTCAAATTTATGGTTTTAGAAATTGTAAATTGAAGATAATTGGATAATAAGATAATGAATTTAGAAATAGTTGAGATTGATTTTAGTGAAATCAAATGGATTAAATCAATTATTGAATATCAAATTTGAATTCATATGGTTTAAATTAATTATTATTTTGTATTTCAAAATCTGTTTTCTGGTTGTTTCTATTCTCCTACCTCGTTCCTTTTCGGGGACGAAAAATTTTGAGTGGGGGAGAGTGTAACGACCCGTAAATTTCAACGGTTTTAATAACGTAATTAGTTGAAATTTTTTGAAATTTTAAACGATAAAATTTTGAATTAAAAATTTATTATTTGAAATGCGTCTAATTAAACATAGCAAACTGTAAATTTTCGTCAGAAAATATGAAAGTTTATTTCGCGCGTAAATTTACTTCAATTTAATCAGTTAAAAACGACGAAAATAAAACGTTTTCGAAACCTAAATATTTTTATATAGAAAAATTCTAAAACATCTTCTGAGCAAGATGTCAGTTTGTCGTTTTTCCAAATTCGGACATCTTTGGCTCCGTCGATCTTATTTTTCAGCGTTTTTCTTGCATTTTCCGCTATCAGAAAATTCGAAATTTTATAATTCAATCATACCGCTAACATCTGTATACCGTTTTGATCGTTTCATCACGTTGATCTCTGCGGTATATTCGTTTGTATATTTTGGTGTTCGGTACGTGGCGAAAACGCGTAAACGAGTCACCATATCGGTATCAATTCTGGACCTTTTGTTTGCCCTGTGCCTTTTAATTTTTCCAACGTTTAATTCAAAAAGCTTTTGCAATTAATATTCTTTTTGGAACTTAACAGTTACCTTTGCTATTCCCAAGTTACATATTTTTTCACGTTACTTCAAATTAAAGACCATTAGTATTATTTTTGAAACTTTCTATCTTTAATATCTACTGCGCCTATTCCTCTACCCATCCTCCTTCTCTCTTCTTCATTTTCACCCTGACCAAAACAGAAACCCGAAACTCCATGGATCAGAACTCCATCCTCCCAAAGCCTCTTCCATAGCACCGACTATCCACGCGCCCCTTCTCCTTGCTTCCGCCTCCCCTGCTCACACATGCACAACCTTCTTCCCTGAATCCGTGCCCACCTGTACCATGCTAGTGCCAGTCTCCTCCTCTTCCACACCATCGTTACTTCCACCATCCGCTTGCCACCTCGGTGTCCGCGTTCAACCTCTGGCCAAACTCCCCTCTTCCACCGCCCAGCCATTGCCGACTAGCCTCATGCGAGCAGTGTGTCTTTTGTATATACGGTATGTGTATTATCTAAACTCACATGTGTTTAGAGTTATATTCATATACGTTTGAGAATCATTTTGATCGTAAAGTAGGTTATAAATTTTGCTATGATAACTAATAATATAAAGATGTATGTTATTGTATATGTATTATATTATGTTACAGCATAAATGTTTATATGAAAGGTTGTTCACAAATTTATATATTGTCTGTCTGCATTCATTCTAGTGTCTGTTTTTATTTAAGGCTAATTCCATATGATCTGTATGTATAGTATTAAGATTTTAGTATATAAACCACAACCCAGTTTCAACAAACTATGATTAGACATATTTCTATAAGCTATTTGATTTCAAAATATATATGAATATCATGATTTTAAAAATATATATGCATATAGCAGTTGAAAATTTTCTGTAGCTAGTGTGATTTGTTACTTCGGCCAGAGTTATATTTGCTATAGTATATAATCTATTATATTTATAATCTGGTATACGGTGTGATGATATATATGTCAAACTGTTTATATAATAAGATTTTGCTGTTTAAAAGTATCTACAGTTGGGGTATGTTGCTATTATATAATTTTTTTTGAAGTAATAAATATTATTATTATTATTATATACTTTTTTTTGAAACAAAGAAAGTTACTAGTTCTCTTATTCAGGTATTTGGATAACAATACATCCAAACTGTTTACATTTCATTCAAGAGATTGATAAATAAATTAAATAACAAATAGTTTATAAAAGCAGAAAAAAGTATAACACTGAAATTCAACGATTTGGTACAACAATCAGCACCCATGAGATCCATCTGATGAATAATCGAACTAAACAGATGTTTCTTCAGTTCATCTCAGCCCATGCGCTGTACTTTGGGTTACAAGAGTTCAAGCGTTTGCTGCAAATGTTTGGAAACTGAAGTCTATCACGTAACAGTGGATGAGAGCAGATCACATTTTTCATGTTATTCAAAGCTTTACTTCTTAATATCTTTATGAACTTTCTACTTCGCTAGGCCGAGAATCCATGGAAGGAAGTAATATATATTATGTTTTGATAAAGGAATGTATAATTAAGAGTCTGCCTACATATATTTAGTCTGCATTTATATATTTAAATTTTTATATATGGTCTGTAAACATTTCGAGTAGCATGCATGTTGTTTACGTGTGTGTGTAGTTTTGGATAAATCATATGCATATTTTGATAGTCTGCATCTATATATTATAATATATATGTTACATACCGTTTTATAAACAATAGGTAGGTACTGTGAGTTTGCCTATATAATGGGTACATTAGTATTTTATATTATTTGTTTACATGAATTTTATTAGCATACATAGTTTTGGGTAGTTTTATAATAAGTTTGAATCTATATCGGTATATATATAGTTATATATATGTTCACTTATACCGTGGATCTTCACCAATCCAATTCTGATTTGATTTCGTCTATTTCTTGTTATCAGATTTGATCATCGAATTCGTGCTTGGATTTATAACTCAATTTCAGTGTCTATATCTGTGTGTCTATCCGTGTCATCTCCTGTTCTCTCTAGCCTCGAAAGGTGAGCAATCATTCACGATTAACGTTCTTTTATTTAATCTGATTTCAATTGAAACGACAATTGAAATATACTGCTATTAGTTAATTACCCTGTTATATATGCTATTGCCTGTATCAGTTCACCTGTGACATTTGACACCATTATCTGTTAATTATTTATGTGATGATAATACAGTTTGGCTGATAATTGATTGATTGTTGATGTTTATATTGGACGTTAAATTGTTAGTGTTAAATGAAATAGTATGCAAAATTGAAATGGATATAGGATAATTAACAATTTTAAAACTGATTTATATGTTAAATTTGATTAGTGAATATGACCCCTTTTAATTGTTAAATTAATTGACATATAGAATAGCGATAATTACACTTTGAACCATCGACGTATATTGGATTAATTGTTGTAGTGTAAAAATTGAAATTGAATGACAAGTGAAAACCGTAATGTAATAATCTTTAATCTACATGAAATGATAGTGTAGATTCTAGAAATAATTATATTAATTCGCACAAATAACAATGTGAATTAATACGGTTATTTCGGGATTATTTGAATTGATTATTGGATTGTTGTTATTGACTGTTGCTATTGCTTGTTTATTTACTTTGACACCATCCCAGTTATCACACTGCAAGTTCCCTTTGCTATGTTTGATTTTGAATTGAATTGGAATCGGGTTGAAATGATAAATACCCAAATTGAACTTTGACCTAGGATAGAAAATTAAATAAAACCCGATTGGTCAATAATTTGATTTAAAAATAAAACGAAGATTTTATTTGTAAATAATATGGTTTTGAAATGAAGTTGAAATTTGAATTTTGATGAAAGGAAAATGTTAATATGTAATAATCTGAAACGAAATATTAATAATGTAATTGACAAAAGAATGTTGTTAAATTTGAGAAATGATTGAATTAAGTTTGAAATTATAAGTAAGTTTGAAATTATTAAACTTTGAAATTTTTTAATAATTAAGTTTTGAATTATTTAATAATTAAATAAGATTGAATTATTTAATGATTAAATTAAATTGAATTTGTGAATAAGTGAATTTTACTTCGTAAATAATTGAAATTGAGTTTCTTTATTAATTAAGTTTGGAAAATTATTTAAGTAAGTAAATAAGTGAAATTGAATTTCTTTAACAAGAAATAAAATGTGATTTATTGAAATTAATGTAAGACTTGAAATTTAAAGAATTTGGTTTGATGAATTTAATTTAATCAAATTTGTAAGTTTTGATATAATGAAGTTGAATTTAAATAATGGGTTTAATGAATTGGAAATTTACTAGAAATTGTTTTGAATGGAAAATTTACTTAATGAATATTAAATGAAATCGATAAATGAATTTAAATTTGATTTGAATGTTAAATTAAATTAATTTAAATGTTTTCGAAATGAAACTTATATACGAACTTGAATCAATATTTGAATGGTTTTAAATAAAGATTGAAATTGAATTATAAGATTTTGAAATGATAATTTGGAAGTTTTGAAACGTAAATTATTGGAAATTGGTTTTGAAAGACAAATGAAATGTTGATTTACGAATCCTATTTGAAATTGAAATTGATTTGGTTTTGAAATAAACAAACGACCAATCGGTGTAATAATTACGAAAGTTATTAAAGAGACCGGAATCGGTTATGGACATATTCTCTGTCTAAACTGAAAACCACTTTAATAACTATGCGCGGAGTGGTGATCCAGAATGAAGTGGTTGGAATGATGTACGTGATGACTGAAGAAAGAGAACGATAATGGATAGCCTTGACACTTGTGTCAAATTGGAAATGACTAAAACAGGAGCCGTGCCGGGCCAATGGAGGTCAGCTACCTCAAGTGAACACACTTCTTCGAACTACTCATTACTTGTTGTCGATTGGTGCACCCTTGATTTTGGGAGTGTTGTTTCACGGTGTTGTGGTCGCTGTGGCGATGCGTTCTCACCAGTCCGGATCAGGCAAACGGTAGTGTCACTACCTTGGGTATTGCCTCATGTGCCTTGTCATACTTGTATTCCCTATTCGCGACCACTACGAATTTGTTTTGTACCTTTAGTATATGGATTGCCCTCTGGTGACTTCTGGTTTTGGGGAAACTACGGTCTTGTATATGCTTTTGGGAATAGAAATGTGTTAAGGGTGGAATGGGCCATGACTTAACACTATTTTGATATCTTATATTACTAATAGACATTATCTACTTATCGTACACTACTACATAGTAGATAGTTTAACGGATCCTTAAAGGATGGTTATTCCAAACATCCTTTGAGTTACTTGTATTTCAATTGCTATTTCACTTGAGTTGGATTTATTGATATAAGAATGTTAATCCTGACTCGAGTGTCTGGTGTTTTTGCTTTACGCTCGGGTCAGACTGAGTGTACCAGTATTCGAGACTCACCTTTGAAGTTGGAGCTTTGCTTGAAGATCCAGCCATCTATTCTGCTTTCAGTATTTGATGATTCCAGTGATGTATTCTGATTTGTATCTGATGTATCGTATTACTCTTCTGTTGTAAACTCTGTTGTATCTTATACATTTATATAGTAGCTTCATGAACTACTATTTCTTTTATTTCCGCTGCACTTATTACTCTGTGTCTGTGATCTGTGATTATTTATTTACTATATATGTTCAGTTTTGCCAAATTTAAATTAACAACGCGGTATTTTGAGCAATTCAATTCCGGCATGAGTGTCTACCTATACATTAATAATGGATGCGAATGGTCCAAAATAGCGGGTCGTTACAATTGCGTACGGATGATATGTGTACATCATACGGGCTTGAATGAAATAAATATTGAAATTTTTAAAAGGGATTAAATAAAATGATTTTGAATTCTGTGGCTAGATATTATTGCTAAGTAGGATGCAGGTGTTTTACAAGCAAAAGAAAATTTGTGTTTTTGGATTTCAGAAGATAAAATTTAAATTGCCCGACAAAAAGGTATGTATTTAAAATTGTCGTATGAAATTTGATGATTTTCTGATCTAGCCACTTGGCTTTTGTTTTCTTCTGAAATTTGGGGCCCGTAGAGGCATTTTGTAGTTGTTCCGATCTAGCCGCGCAAAGAAGGCGCTGGCGAAATTTTTCAAAAATTTAAGGAGTTAGAAATTTTTTGATAGTTTAAAATTTGGTTTAAACTATAATTTGAATTATTGATGGGATAATATTATTGGGACAGATGGGTGAGTTTGGAAAGTAAGTAAGGTTATCATTGTGTCTTTAATAAAAGATTGTTTTGGGAGGTTGTTTAAAAAAAACTGTTTGGCTTTGGGAAAATAGTTAACGGGTTGTGGACCATTTTTCTTACCCGGTAATTTCGGGGATGAAATTCTTTTAAGGGGGGAGGAATGTAACGACCAAGAATTTTGGATATTTGAAATTGGAATATTTAATTGATTTAAATATTTAAAAGTTAATTTTTAACTTGAATTTCAAATATAACTATTTCATGGGCGATTTAATTATTGAATTAAATAATTGGAAATTGGGTAAAATATTGAATCTTGAGTTTCAAGCTTGTTAAAAATAATTTAAAGGCTTATAAAATTTGTATTAACAATATTGAAGATAATAGAACTTTTAAAATTGAATTTGAAGATGGTTTGTTCAGTTTTAAAAATATATCGTTTAAATTGATATTTAAAATAGCCTTCCGGGGCACAGTCTCGGATTTCGACGAAACCAGTTCCATTGGATCCATAATATTGTATTATTATCGGATTTCAAATTTCATAGCGTTCGGAGTTGTCGAGTGATCGTACGGTAGATAAACGCGTCGAAATTTATATCGAAAATTCAATATAAACTGGGTCCAAAAAGCTATCTTCTCCATACGATCGGATTTGGACTCGAAACCTTTTCCATTGCGTTCGAAATAGAGGTATAACATTACAAACGCCTAGCGGCACGCCTCGATAGGAGGTCAAGATTTTAAGCTACGATTTTGAGTCGTTTAAAAAATTTAATATATATATATATATATATATATTTGTTGACTGGTCAAAATGCTGTTCACATCAGAATTATTTTTCATTTCTCTTTACATCAACACTTTTTGCTTTATATTCAAATCACTGTTCATTTTCTTTTCAAAAGACATTCCCCCTAAAGCACGTTTTCCCCCTTTCACTCCTTTTTAAAACCTCTCAGCCGATCATTTCAAAAGCAAACTTTATAAATTGAATGTCCTACCTATTTAAAAATGGGGAGCCGCTTATTTCTTCCCAGTTTCGATTCGTTCGAAAAGAAAATAATAAAAAATTGAGGCATTTGAAATCGAAATGAAATCTAAATCCCGAGTCGATCTCTTCGTCCCAGTCAAAGTCGAACCTTCATCCCTTGTCGTTCATTATTTCTTCCAAGAGAGGGCATCGTATTAAAGACACGCGATTCAAAATCGTGTTCAAAGGGGCCGAACTCATTCGAAGATGTATGCATCGCGACATTATCGCGATGCTTAGGTCGAGCTCGAGCCTGCTTGGGAATCGAGTTAACAGCGCGAGGTCGGAGGGTTCGAGCAACTCCATGCGGCGACGTGCTGGGTTGGAGCTTGGTCGACAGTAAGGTATACACAATATTTTTTCCATTTTAAAAATTTATAGATATATATATATGTGAATATATATATATACACAGTAAAGAAAATTTCTGTTGGTTATTTACAAAAAAAAGGGATTAGATAAACAACGGAAGAAAAGTGTAAAAGCAGTCTTCTTAATTAAATGTATATATAAAGAAGGATTTTGAAAAAAATATATAGAGGTTTTAAATGTTGAAGAGTTTATATCAAAATAAGATTTTTAATCTATATAAATTGATTTATAAGTGTGTGGGTTTCAAAAGGAAAATATGTAAAATGTAAATTATCTGTATAAAAATATATATACATATTTTCACATACTGGTTAGTTTTAAAATAATGTATTATGGAGATTAATTTGTCTAATTAACTTATTTAATTATTTTAGTCACTAAAAACAATTTATTAAAGGAAAATTTGTTTAAAATTAAATTATTAGTTTAAATTAAATAAATAAATGGTAATTAATTGTTCGATTATTTAAAATGTTAATAAACCATATAATGTTTGTTACAAGGTCCAAAACTGGGGAGGTAATAGTCGAGATGGAAATGGATTTCAAACAAAAATCAAAGGTGAGTTAATCTCACTCAAATTGGATTGCTAGTTAATTTAAATGGTTAAATTAAATTATTGGATGGATTGCTTGAATTGATAATTTATTATCAACCTGGATGTAATACATTTTATATAGTAGTATATATATATTGGAGTGATTGATATTCCGGCATTATATAGCGGATGAGACCCTATGCGCCACATAATAGCGGATGATATGATTATAACCCTATATTCCGCGATATTCCACCTCGAAGTGGAATTGGTAATTTTATTTTGTGCTAACATCTGTGGATGCAGGGAAACAGGTTGGAGGGATCCAACTGGATTCCTCAAAAATATTAAAATTTATTTCCATATTCAGTATGTGATTTATCTGATAATCTGTGATAGATTATATTTAAAATTGAAAGTATTGAATGATATGGTTTGCTGGATATATTTTGATATTTTAAGATGTCAAAAATAATAAAGATTGGATTTTTGAAGGAAAATAAAGGAGAATTTTAAGTAAAATAAATTTAGCGAATTTGGATAAATTTAAAGAACGAAATTGTGAAAGAATGAAAAGTTGATTTTTAAATCCTAATGAATAAATTCCAGGTATGGGAAAATTAGAGATTTGAAATAAATGGGACTGGAGGAGTTTTGTGGACTTAAGCGAATATTGTTAAGACTAAAAGGATTTATTTTTAAATTCAAGATTTAAAATCATAATAAAGGTGTAAATTTGGAAGTAATGGACTTTGGAATAAATTTGGATAAATCGAGCAATAATTTTTAAAGAGAATTTAATTCAGCAAAACATTTTGAAAATCGATTAAATGGTTTGAAAAGGGTGATTTAAAAGAAGAATGAGATTATGGAAGTTATAAACTTGGGTTTACAAATAAAGTGAAATATTTATCTATGGGTAATTGTAAAGCATAAATTCATGGTGGGAATTTATAAGGAAAGGATGATTTGTTTAAAAATAAATAGTGGTTTATTTTTAAAAGTGTGGGAAAGAAATTTATGGGATTGGGACGTAAATTAATCTGGAAATAAATCGAGAAGGATTTATAAATGGTTGGACGGGTTATATTGGTGTGGGAAGTGTATTTCCGGAAAAGCTAAAGTATATTTTCAAAGGAAGATTTTTAAGTATACGTTAGAAGTTTTAAAAGTGTTTTAAAAAGAATGTTTTAGAAAATTTATTATTTAGTTGTTTTTAAATTTGTTAAAGTAAATAGTAATTAAGTAAATTATAGTAGTCAATTATTTTTAAATGTTAGATTAGTATTATGATTTTTAAAAAAGATAATTATTAAATATTTATATTTTGTAAAATAACTTTTGTTTTTAAAAGTGGTTTTGGCTTAAGTTTTACTTGGGGAAATTTATTATAAAATTTCATAAACATTGTTTTGAATAAAGTGATTTAAGTGGTTCATGTTAAATGTTTTAGTGAATATTTTGGATGGAGTGATTTAAGTTGTTTATAAATCTAAAGTATTAAGACCTCGTGCTTTTCAAGGAAAATAAAACAATTGGTTGGATGATTGTTTAATTTGATAGTTAAATAACCGACTATCAATATTGGCCAATGCGCTGATCGTTTCGAAGAAACCGGGATCGGATTTAATTATCCGAAAACCACTTCGATCCGGTTTGAACGATTGCGAATGAAGACCATGAAGATGATGAAGACGGTGTTTGGTTTGTCCAGACCCAGGGCAACTTGTATGGATGAATGCTTTCAGAACATCGTAAGGATGACGATGAGCATTCTAAGTGAATGTGTTCTAAAAAGGTGATGCATAGCCTCAAGCGTCATCAACCGGGAATGGCTAAAACAGGGGAGGTGCAGCAAGGCTAAGTGGCTAGCAACCAATTAGGGTAAGGTTATCCCAGTCTAGATGTCCCTTTTTTATTTCGGTTTAGTGGCGGTTGCTGATCCCAACCGTGGGGTGATCTTATTCGGACTATCCAGTAAGGGGTAGCTCCGGTCTTGTGTTGAAGGGGATCGGGCGTGATCCTCAGTACTCTGATCTAGACCAGGTACTGTGACGGGCGGTACCCCAGTAGCCCTGCCATTGTATGGAAACCCAATCTCCAATAAGTGCCTTCGGACTTGTTTGTATAACTATTATGCTGGAATTTAATGAATGTAACAATTTTGGCTATTTGAATAAGTATTTGTGCTTAGACACTACTATAATATCAGAGGATTTTGATATAAAATGTGTTGGTTATCGTAAGGTAAAAACCCGACATGTTTATTTGTGACGTGGTCTTACGTGATACCTTTGATTTCAAAGGATTTTGACAACTTTAATAATCAAATTGAGTGTGTTTTCTCACGCTGGTTTTCCAGACTGACTCGGGTGTTATTTTATGATAATGCTCGGGCCAGACCGAGTATTACAGATTCAGGATAGGATGCTATGGAGCTCGGGAGACGAGCTGGATGACAAGGCATATTTTCGTAGATTTGTATATTCCGCTGTGTAAGGACAAGTTACTAAACTGTCTAGATTTGATGTGATGATTGTGTACTATGATGATTGTAAGTATTAAACAATTACAGATTCCTTTGTATAAAAATCTGTTGTTATATATTATATGTTGTTCCGCTGCGATTGTGAGATTCTGTTGTTGTTTTCTATTTCTTCATCTACCTCTTTCTTCTTTAAGCCTAATGGTTCATATTTCCATCAAATTTGAGTTGAACCGATGGAGAATATTGTCGACTCAATGGGGTACGGAACTGCGGGTCATTTCAATTGTCTTTTATATAAATGTTTTTTTTAAAGAATGAAAGAAGAAGATGGACAACCAAAGGACTCAAGCGTATGTATTAAAAATTCAAGGGATATAAAGAGTCAAGGTGTGAATTCAGGTGGAATAATTAAAGCTAAGTGTTGCTTGGATTACACGGCTGGCATTTGAAAGGACAAGGAAACAAAAGGTTCAAAATGGTACCGATAAGGTTAGCCGTTTTGCGGTTTCGCTACGTACCGGACACCGAAACACACATATGAATATACTACGGAGATCAGCACGACGAGATGATCAAAACGGTATACAGATATCAGTGGTATGACCATCCTATCAAAAGTCGATAATCAGTACTAAAAATGTTGCTAAAATGCCGAAAATAAGATAATCGGGGCTAGAGAAGTCCAAATTTGACGTGTTAACCCTTAAGTTTCTTCGACTCAAGAAATGTACCACTCATGGTCTTACGAGATAAGAAATGTACGACTCATGGTCTTACGCGATAAGAAATGTATGACTCATGGTCTTACGAGATAAGAAATGAACAACTTAAGTTATGTGACGACTTAGTGATTTAAAAGAGTCAACGACCTAATTGCTAAAGGGACCTACGAGTTAGCAGGCCTACGACTTAAGAGCTTCATGACTCAACGAGACAAGCTTCTTACGACTCAAGAGGCCTTACGACTTAAAGGCTCTACGACTCATGAGGTCTTACGACTCAAGAGGCCTTACGACTTAAAGGCTCTACGACTCATGAGGTCTTACGACTCATGAGGCCTTACGCCTTACGACTTAAAGGCTCTACGACTCATGAGGTCTTACGACTCATGAGGCCTTACGACTTAAAGGCTCTACGACTCATGAGGTCTTATGACTCAAGAGGCCTTACGACTTAAAGCCCGTGCTTATGCTACCTTTATCTGGTAAGTCGGCTACGAGTTAGCACTTGTCTTCAACTGAGCCACAAGAAGAACCCAGTATGGCGCCCATGAGTTATCTTAAGTCGGCTACGAGTTATTGCTTACCTTAAGTCGGTCACGACTCATGACTTAGCCAATTTTCTGTCCAGAATTCAGAGCTGCTCCTATAAATACCCCATCACTTCCAACATGAGGGGGACTTTTTTGGCCATTCATTTCTTCAAGCACCGTTACGCTGTCGAAGTCTCCTCTCATTCAGCAATCAAAGATCTTCAAGCATTCGAGACACTACAACAAGCTTCGAGAAGAACTCCTTACATCCAACACGGATTCGTCGAGTTTCATGATCAAAGATTGAGCTAGTAGTCAAGAGTGCTTTCGTGATCAAGTTGTATTGTATTTTGAAGGATATTATATCAAATTGTAACCGAATCAGCAATAAAAGATTATAAAGTGGATGTAGGCTCAATTACGGGCCGAACCACTATAAACCTGTTGTTCATTTACTGCTTTTCTGCTATTTTCAGCTTATATTCTATTCCCGTACCAACGGGTGGTGCTTTCACGATTCAATTACACACACCGGGTGTTAGCGTTCACTTTTTATCGTTAACATTTTGGTGCTTTCACTGAGAACCCAACTCAGGCGATCATCCACCGTTGCTTCGCAAAGATTCATAAAAAGAACCTCTCTTAAAAACCAGATCCGAAATAATGGCTCCTGGAAGAAGAAGTAGACCTATCAGATCCGAAAATGCTCACGAAGGAACTTCCACTTCCCCGACAACAGACCAAGCAACTCCAACCGTTGGAGTCACCAGGGCTGAGTTGGATGATGCAGTTTCTGGATTATACCAACAGATTGAAACCCAAAACGCTTTGATGATGGATAGGATAACTACCCTGCTCGGGGCAAATCGTCACCCAGAAAACCATCAAACCACCCTTCCTGAAATGCCACCTTTCCAAGCTGCTGGTTCTATGCCGCAACCAACTTGTCGTGAACATATGCCCGGGCAAACTTCCGAGGGAAGAACTGATGCTTGCCCGGAGGTGTCTTTGAACAATAAAGAGTACCTGTCTGAAATGGTTGGCCGCATCATGAAAGAGAGCATGCAAAGGGAAGAGGATGAGGCTGACTGGGGATTTGCGCCAAGCAGAACTCCGTTTACTGAAAGGATCCTGAGAGCGGAGTTTCCAAGGAAATTTGCACCTCCTACTATCCAAGCCTATAGGGGAACGAGTGACCCTAATCATTTCCTATACAAATACGATTGGCATATGACCGGTGCAAGAGCATCAGACGAGATCAAGTGTCGATACTTTCCAGTATACCTGGAAGGTGTGGCTTTACTTTGGTTCACAAAGCTTCCAGTTCGGTCTGTAGATAAGTTCTCCGACTTAACGCAAAAGTTTAAAGAACAGTTCAGATTGTATGCTTCAAAAGCTAAAGATATAATGTCACTGTCTAACCTTGAACAAGCGCCCGGAGAATCAATCAAATCTTTCTTGAGCCGTTTCAATATAGCTTTAGCCGAAGTAGAAAATGCGGAACCACGCATGATCCTGACTTATTTGATGCGAGCCATTGATAAATCGAGTAAATTTGGGATATGGCTAAAGATGAAGGAACCGAACTCACTTGATAAATTTTATAAAAAGGCCGACGAGTTCATTCGCCTTGAAAGCCTTTCTACGACATCGAAAGTGGTTGCTGCCCAAACTAATAATAACAATGTCCCATCTAATAAAAGAGAATCTGAAAGTCAGAAGAGGGAGAATGAAGGAGGAAAGAGCCAGGGAAATGAAAAGAAACCTCGCCGCTTTAATCCTTCGAATTATACTCCTTTAACTGATACACCAAGAAATATCTTTTTTGCAACAAAGGACGTTGTCAGGTATCCTAAGCCACCTGAGATGACGAGAGGTGCAAAGCGTAATGGAAAATTCTGCCAATTTCACAATCAACCTGGCCATGACACTGACCAATGTCGCCAATTAAAGAATGTGATTGAAGAATTGCTGGAGCAGGGTAAACTCCAACAATACGTTAAGAAAAGCGGAGTCGCTCCAACCTCATCCACTCGGGATCAACAATGTCCTACCCATCCACCCGATTCTCACCACGACACTGCAGTACAAGATTCAGAAAAGCTTGTCATTAATGTTGTCACAGGAGGTCCACACCCAGCAGGCAGAAGTTGGGACGACTGCTAATTGTCCACAAAGCTGCAACTGGGGCATCTTTCACTTCCTCTGGCACATAAATCCAAAAGCTATGAATCAAGCACAAATGGAAATCCAGCTTGGAGATTCTGAAACAACAATAACTAGCACCCATTTTTTACTTAGCAGCATTCCTTGAATTTGTTAAAATGATAATGGATGTGTAACTTCTGCATTGTAAACCGCTGAGAAATCAGTGTGACTAAATAATGAAAAACTATGCATTCTGTGTTTTCTATTATAAAATGCCTGTTATATTTCGATGTGTAAATACTCTAAATGTATTGCTAAAATGTCGATCTAATATTGCAGGTCATTAAAGCAAAGCTCACCCATCGCAAAGCTAAGCGAGCTTTACAAATCATTTATTAAAGAAAATACCAAGCAACAAAGAATTCCATATTCAAATCCTATACAAGAAGAACCTCACATAAAAAGTTGGCAACTTCACTGGGGCAAGCCTTCGTTAACCAGTTATGATTGTCAATATGAACAGGCATCCAGCTAGGTAACTCGCGTTTGTCCCATGAAGTTATTCAACAGTGAAGTCCATTTCTTTGGATAAGGCAATTTACTTACAAAAGGAACGAAGATACGCTTGGAAATGATAATAAAAGATCGCTAATGAGCAGATGATGGGAGAACATGGCCAAGCAAGCACGGAAGCAACCAAAAGGAATTTTGCTCCTCAATAAAAGGGCCGGTAGAACCACCAAAGGGCCCTTGCTAACTGATCGTGATGCATCCGATCAGGCAGCTTGCGTCCGTCCCATGGATCTACTCGCCCCTGAGAAGCAACCTTCCTGGCACACCAACCAACCGATGCTCCTTCCCAAAGACCAACCAAAGCCCTCTAACGAGGCACGCCAATAAATGGGAGAGCTTTCCTCAATCAAAAAGATCGGTGGGACTAACAAAAGGGGCACCGTGTTAGTTAATTGCGATCGTTTGTGCAAACAAACATCTAATCAAGCAACTTGCGTTCGCCCCGTGGACCCCTCCGACCATGAGAAAGTAACTTCCAGGCAATCAAAAGCCCTTTTCGGAGGCACAAGCCCTCTTCGGAGGCACAAGCCATCTTCGGAGGCACGCTTCACCATGCTTGAAGCACAAAATCAAAAGCCCTTTTCGAAGGCAAAAGCCCTCTTCGGAGGCACATTTCACCCGTGTAGAAGTGCAAAATGCTTCTCTTCGGAGACCCACTTCACCAGTGATGAAATGCTAAAAAGCCCTTTTCGGAGGCACATTTCACCCGTGTAGAAGTGCAAAATGCTTCTCTTCGAAGACTCACTTCACCAGAGCTGAAATGCCAAAATTGCTTCTCTTCAGAGACCAAAATTGCTTCTCTGCGGAGACCAAAATTGCTTCTCTGCGGAGACCAAAATCGCTTCTCTTCGGAGACCAAAATTGCTTCTCTTCGGAGACCAAAATTGCTTCTCTTCGGAGACCAAAATTGCTTCTCCTCGGAGACCAAAATTGCTTCTCTTCGGAGACCAAAATTGCTTCTCTTCGGAGACCAAAATTGCTTCTCCTTGGAGACCAAAATTGCTTCTCTGCGGAGACCAAAATCGCTTCTCTTCGGAGACCAAAATTGCTTCTCTTCGGAGACCAAAATTGCTTCTCCTCGGAGACCAAAATTGCTTCTCCTCGGAGACCAAAATTGCTTCTCTTCGGAGACCAAAATTGCTTCTCTTCGGAGACCAAAATTGCTTCTCCTCGGAGACCAAAATTGCTTCTCTTCGGAGACCAAAATTGCTTCTCTTCGAAGACCAAAATTGCTTCTCTTCGGGGACCAAAATTGCTTCTCTTCAGAGACCAAAAGACCTCTTCAAAGGCGTACTTCACCTTGCTTAAAGTACCAAAAATAAACCCTTTACTGGGGCATAAAATCAAAACCTTCTTCAGAAGCTCATTTCACTGTGCAGGACAATTCACTTTTAAACAAATAAAAGTGATCATTCCCAGAAGTCGAAGTGTTCTTCAGGAAGAAAAAGAAAATAAAATTTTCTCCAAAGACAAGATATACTCTATTAAAAGCAGAATAATTCTTTCCTTAAAAAGTGGAAAGTTGTTCTCTAAAATAAGAGTATCGGTCTTGTGAAAGCAAGAAATATTACAATATACTTGTGGTATGGGGGCAACATTATACAATTCAGTTACATTAATAAAAGTAATATACAAGCGACATACCACAAGTTCATTGCAATATCACGTAATAAAGATGTGGAATAAATGCGTTCTTGAAACACAGACAAAAAGTTTGTACAAGTAGAAAGAATCGTTTACTCTACACTTCAAATGAAAAACAGATGTATTCCTACATACACAAGAATTTGTACAAGAAAAATATCTATTTATTTCAACACTATGAGAAATTTTTACATTGTACAGGTTACAAAAAGAAGCGGAGACCGGTATCCGCACAATCTCCGGTCAATGCATGCAAAAAGCAGAAAAGACAAAATTAAACTCATTTCTCCTTCTTCCCACCCTTGGAGCTTTTACCCGGCCTGGTAATTAGCTTCGTAGGCCGTATCGGAGAAGAAGGAGAAAGAGACTCAGCCGGATCGATCTCTGCTTCATCCCCAGCAGCAGAAGAACTCTTCTTTCCTTTCTTCGAAACCACACGTTTCCCCTTCTTCTTGGAAGAAGACTCACTCCCCGGAGTAAGAAATGTAGAAAGTTTTGTGTCGTAGTCAAAAGACTGCTCCGGGGTCTTCTCGCTATCTTCCAGATCTTCTGCTTTCTGCTCCTCGGAAGCAGGTGGTTCGTCCAAGCCTTGAAGGGCTGCTATCTGTTCTTCCTGTGGACCTGGTTGGGAAGCTGGAAGAGGAGTAACTTGAGAAGGAGGAGGAACGGCAGCTGAAGAAGGAGAAAATGGTACAGTTTCCGGCACGTCCGCTGCATAATAAAAGAAATCAAAATCAGTCTTCTTCGAGGAAAAAGAAGACAGTGGATCGTCAAAGCTTAAGTAATAAGTAAGAAGTTCGTCGAACTCGGTTGAATCGAATAAGCAATTCACTGAATTCGTCTCGTCAAAGTTACCTGGAGAAGCCGGTTTAGCGAGATCAATCTCAAATTCCCGAGCCTGAAAGTCCTTCATTGCCTCTTCTTCTGTAGGAGTGGTCACAACAGGATGTGAAGGATGAGAGCCGGAATCCATAATGTTTGCATCAGCCGAAGTGGAAGTATGAACAGGGGCAGGTAAAGGAGCTTCCTCTTTTGAAAGCTCTTCTCCCAGTGATTCAGCCCGCGCTTTAGCAAGCTGCTCCTTCCCTCTAACAAGAGCGGCGCGAGCCTCATCATCAAGATAGCGAGCCTCAAATTTTGCTTCCTCAAATTTTGCTTCATCATAGCCGGCACCTTTAAACATATCAAGTGCGGCTTCCCACACTTCAGCCAGAGTGATTTCATAATCTGGACCCAGAAAAGCAAGGCTCCCACGACCCAGAACGCAGTGTAAATAAAAGTCGAATAAGGTAGAACTGATGTTTGCTTTCGTTGCCTCATGTGATTGCTCAGCCGCTTCTTTTTCGGCAACGGCAGCAACCCTACCAGTAATAGCCTCATCACGAGCTGTCTCAGCTTTAGCAAGTCGAGACTTTAGTAACTCAATCTCCACGTTCTGGGAGGTGACCTTTTCCTGCAGTTCGGCGTTTTCTGTGCGATACTTCTCATTAACGTGCTGTTCGGCGGCAAGCTTCATTTCTACATCTCTTTGTGCAGCATGTGCATCCCGCACTTGCTTCTGAAAGACTTCTTCTTTTTGAGTATATGATGCAGAAGAAGAAGCGAGATTTTCCTTAAGCTGCTTAACTTCAGACGCAAGCTTTGCATTGTCGTCTGCAATGCTCGTCATCTCCGCATCATGCTGCTTACGCCATTTGTCCCATTCTGATTTATCGTTCTCCATGGTCATCATCGCCTCAAGGTTAAAATGGTTGACCCTTTGAAGTTCATCAACCAACTTCTGCCATCCAGACATTCTTTCAATATCAAGCTTGACAGCATCGACATTTCTCAGCATTGCCTGCTTATCAATGGGAACCAAATCTAAGTCAAAACGGACTCCTCTTAGACACCAATTCGGAAATCGGCTCTGAAGCGTTGGAGGGCCGTCTTTAACTTGATATTGTGGCCTGTTAATGATGGTTTGAATATCAGATTCCTTTAGAGGAGGAGAACCGGCCGGAATGTCAGAAGAAATGGGAGCGTTAGTCTTCTCAGAAATAGTAGACGCATCACTTGGCTTAGACCGTTTGCTCGATTCATCAGTAATATGAGTCTTCCCTTTGTCATCATAAGACTTTCGCTTATGAGAATCGTAAGTTCTGTAAGAAGAATCATATCGATCAGCATCTCTTCTTCTCTGCCGCTGCTCATAATCCCATTTTTCTTGAGCCTTCCTTTGGGCCCGTTCCTCATCTGTCTCTCTCTGGTCACCAAGATATTTCTTGAAGTCATAGGATCCACGGCCTCCGTGGCGCTGAAATGAGTCATAATATGAGCCGGAGCGTCCCATCGGAGAATCTGAAAAACGGAAAATAAGTAAAGCTTAGAAATTTCCAGGAAGAAAGAGTAAATGCTTATAAGTGCAGAAAAATCCTAAGTGTGTGCGGCGTGCGAACTACGTGCGTCGAACTACAAACCACTTTTTTGTGTGGGAACGGAGACGACGGGTGTAGAAGGCGTCGAGGTCTGTTTCAAAGAGGAAGTTGCTTCAATGACAGGAGAGTTCGCCTTTGGAATATTATCCTTGAAAAGCTCTTGAGAAGTTATCATTATGTCACTCAAGTCATCAAAGGTGTCATCATTATGATGCTCAGCATAATTCTCCTTCTCAACTTCCACATCAGTTGATTTTTCAGAAACTTGAGGATTTTCTTCCTCTTCGATAATTGGGGCAAGTGCCGACTTGCTGACTGACCCTACAACATCGATGGATGCGGAACATTTTATCAAAGCAGCCTCTACGACGGGTGCTTTTGATGCGATTTCTTCTACAGAAGCTGGGGTGTTCGAGGCCTCTGCTCGAGCACCCGAAGCAGCTAACGTTTCCGCATCAGAACTAGAGATTTCATGAATCTGAGTCGATCTAGAAGGATGTAAGAGTCCAAACTGGTGAAGAAACTCATCTTTCAACAGAAATTTCGCATCCCGTTCTTCAACTGGAACAGCCATGAGCCTCTCCAGAGTTTGCTTGTGACTAGGGTCCCTAGAGGGAGAGAGGAGCGCTGAAATGAGAAAGCAAAGTTAACACTTAGTGATTCGGACTGCAAAATACTCAGAGAATAAGGAGAAGAAAGGATAGGCATTCTTACTTCCTTCTCTCCACATGGCGTAAAACCTAGGGGGGCAGCGAACGTAAAAATACCGAGTCAAAAACCCATGAGCAGTATCAGGGAGGCCGACAACCAACTTGCGATTCCTGGCACTTCTTATAACAATGATCGAAGGATGATCTTTGATTCTGACAAAAGAGCATAGATAACAGATTTCGTCAACGCTGGGGAGACGGTCAAGCGTTCTGCCGAATAGTACGCATAGTCCCATTAGAACAGCATAACCATTGGGGTGTAATTGGAATGGAGCGATTGCCAGTTGGCGGAGAAGATGTTGAAGAAAATTGTTGAAAGGAGGAATGGCTCCGCTCGAGCACATTTGTCGGTTGACCGCCACAAAGCCAGGAGGTGCTACATTAGCAGTGTTGTTCTTCTCAGGAAGGATAGCGTCGTCCTCAGCAATGCCAAATTGAGTACACAATTGCCGAAAAGTTTTGTACAATAAAGTGGAAGAGGCTCTCTCTGGGGGATTGACTAAAGGAGATGGAATGAGAATGGACTCTCCGGTCTGAACTGTTACATCTCCTTGTTGAGAAGCCATTCTACACAAGCAACTGGATATTCAAATATGAAGGTGCACGTTTCCTAAATAGTGTGAAGTGTTGTGCAAAACTAATGAAGATAACAAATAAATACAAACTGGAATTAAGCTAGTCGGTAACTGATCAATTATCAAATTTCAGGACTTGTTAATTTAAAAGTTCAGGTACGGTATTAAGTGCAAACCGGACATTTTCAGTTGACTATTTCAATGTTGCTTTAATACTTTGCTTGAACTTGTTGATTTAAAGCACTTTATTCACATAATCTATTTAAGTTGATTATCTGTTATTAACTAATCTGTCATTTGATGTGGGCAATCGGTGACAGTATATTCGTCCCAATTTTCTGTGGATATTGTATTAGACAGGTTATTAGTTTGCAAGTTAGAGTGATCTATGGGAAAATGCAGCAATTCATAGTTCAGCAGTTCATAGTTCAGCAGTTCAAAATGCAGCAGTTCAAAGTTCATTCAAAGCCTAAGTCATGAGTCGCCAACGACTTATGTATTAACTCGTCCACGGCTTAAGGGTTACAAGGCAAGTCAGCAGTACTTCATGTCTTAGGTCGTGCGAAAATAAAAAAAAGGCTTCAGTTCAAAGCGGTGTACAATCCCAAGTCCTAAGTCGTCTACGACTCAAGAACTATGTCGTAAGAGGCTAAGTCGTCTATGACTCAAGAACTATGTCGTAGGAGGTTCGAGTCGTGGGTCGTACAAAGCTGCTAAAACGTGGCCATGCTAGCATCTCGCTCGTTTGAACCCATTGACTTTTCTCCTAACCCATTATCCACCAAACCCGATAACCTCTCAATCAAGCTACGATCCTCATCCTCATTCCACCACATCATGGAGTCATCCAAAGTTCAGATCGCCAAAGCCTCGCCAATCTAATCAATGAAAATCTGAAACACAGTAATCCTCCATCTCCATCGCCCCATTCATCTAAAGATGAAATCAAGCAAAATCAGGCTCACAAACTACCGGTATGGTGGAATTCGCAACAAAACATTGCACGAGGGGATGGATTAAGTATAGGGAGGAGAACTCACGAATCAGTGATGATTAAAGGTCGAAGAGGGAGCAGAAACACTTACGCAATAGAGAATCGAAAATCGAATTGGTTGATTGTTAGAAAAGGAAGAAATTGCCTTGAGAAAGCTCGGAGGAATATTAGTGGCGGATACGACTCAGGAGATAGGTAATGGATAGAAGGAACGACTCAAGCTTTTTATACCTTTGGGCAGTGGAACACGAAAAGGCATACACGAGTTAAGATGAGTCGAAGCACACGACCTACGACTTAGGCGTGTACTTCGAGGGGCAAATGTTAACCCTTAAGTTTCTTCGACTCAAGAAATGTACGACTCATGGTCTTACGAGATAAGAAATGTACGACTCATGGTCTTACGAGATAAGAAATGTACGACTCATGGTCTTACGAGATAAGAAATGTACGACTCATGGTCTTACGAGATAAGAGCTGTACGACTCATAGTCTTACGAGATAAGAAGTGAACAACTTAAGTTATGTGACGACTTAGTGATTTAAAAGAGTCAACGACCTAATTGCTAAAGGGACCTACGAGTTAGCAGGCCTACGACTTAAGAGCTTCATGACTCAACGAGACAAGCTTCTTACGACTCAAGAGGCCTTACGACTTAAAGGCTCTACGACTCATGAGGTCTTACGACTCAAGAGGCCTTACGACTTAAAGGCTCTACGACTCATGAGGTCTTACGACTCATGAGGCCTTACGACTTAAAGGCTCTACGACTCATGAGGTCTTACGACTCAAGAGGCCTTACGACTTAAAGCCCGTGCTTATGCTACCTTTATCTGGTAAGTCGGCTACGAGTTAGCACTTGTCTTCAACTGAGCCACAAGAAGAACCCAGTATGGCGCCCATGAGTTATCTTAAGTCGGCTACGAGTTATTTCTTACCTTAAGTCGGT
Source organism: Allium fistulosum (assembly GCA_030737815.1). Classification (NCBI taxonomy): domain Eukaryota; kingdom Viridiplantae; phylum Streptophyta; class Magnoliopsida; order Asparagales; family Amaryllidaceae; genus Allium; species Allium fistulosum. The sequence goes on along the minus strand of CM060904.1, from coordinate 166,409,084 downwards.
CACGACTCATGACTTAGCCAATTTTCTGTCCAGAATTCAGAGCTGCTCCTATAAATACCCCATCACTTCCAACATGAGGGGGACTTATTTGGCCATTCATTTCTTCAAGCGTCGTTACGCTGTCGAAGTCTCCTCTCATTCAGCAATCAAAGATCTTCAAGCATTCGAGACACTACAACAAGCTTCGAGAAGAACTCCTTACATCCAACACGGATTCGTCGAGTTTCATGATCAAAGATTGAGCTAGTAGTCAAGAGTGCTTTCGTGATCAAGTTGTATTGTATTTTGAAGGATATTGTATCAAATTGTAACCGAATCAGCAATAAAAGATTATAAAGTGGACGTAGGCTCAATTACGGGCCGAACCACTATAAACCTGTTGTTCATTTACTGCTTTTCTGCTATTTTCAGCTTATATTCTGTTCCCGTACCAACGGGTGGTGCTTTCACGATTCAATTACACACACCGGGTGTTAGCGTTCACTTTTTATCGTTAACATGACGGAAAGAAAAGTGACGTCTCACTCAGAAAATGATAAACAAATTTATTATATAAAAATATTCAGATTTGGGTTTTCTGATGAAAATGATAAACAAATTTATTGTATAAAATTTGAAATTTCATCAAATATAACTGATTTAAATTGAAAAAAAATTACACAATAAAATAAACTTCCATATTATCTTATGAAAATTTACCATTTGCTATGTTTATATAGACGTATTCCTAATATCAAATTTTTATTTTCAAATTCAATTATTTAAAATTTCACAAAATTCGGTTAAATTAGGTTATAAAAACCGTTTAAAATTTACGGGTCGTTACAGATGAGGCATCCCGTAGGGAAAAATATAAAAATACGATATGTATCCGAGATATGTACCTTTTATTAACATTAGTAAGCATATACAACCAATATAATGCAAAAACAAGCTCCACATTCGAAGCATACGCCATCCGCACCTTCTAATCACTTAACCACCAATGAGAACAAGTATAGGAAAGTAATATCAATATATATACATAGACTATACGATATCACATGCAAATGCAACAAGAGAAACCATCAAACAAATAATATCCATCCAATTAATTTATAACCATATAAATTTACATTTCCCTAGGTCGACATTATATTTATACACTTTCATTTCTTGTTAACATTCAATTACTCACATTCAAATTATTACTTAGCATATTTTTTTCAACACTAATATCACTTAAGAACCCTTCCGTCAAATTTTTACTTAAGTCCATTATAAAAAATTTATACTACACAACTCATGTTTATTATTACTTCACAACTTAATTTCATATTCATTCCATTACTTCATTTCATTAATTCACTTTGTTAATTCATCTAATTCATTTCAAATCCAATTCAATTTCATTAACTCAATTTATTTAACTTTACTTAAGTTAAATTTAAATTCGTATCTCAATTTCAAATTTTCTTTTCTTTTCTACCATTTTCAGATTATAAGTTCGAAAACTTATTTTTATTTTATATTCATCAAATCATATTTTGCATTTCAAATTAAAAACTAGTTTTATCAAAACAAAACTCCAATGGTAGCAATCCATTACTTAGAAACTCGAACATGAATGCCGATGATACTGCAGTCATCACCTAAATTATTTTCCAACGACTGAAATGAGTTCAGTACTTTCTATTTCCTTTTAAATCCCATTTTAAAATATTTATACCCATAATATTTTCAAAATAATACTATAATTATTTTTCCAAAATCTTTGAAACAAAAATTTCAAATCAATGGAATTTAAATTCTCAAATTTCTTGTTTTAAATCCATTTTTATTTACAAATCATATTGATAAAAAATACTTATACAATTTCATTTTCTTTCCATTTATAAATCACATTTATAAGTCATATTTATATAATCTCACTACTTATGTAATATCATTTTACACATGTTGATTATTCTAATTACAATCAATACTCTATAATTCGTATTTATAAATTTCCCTTATATATATTTTCACTTTGGTTATATAAAACCATTTCATAATGGTTTATCTTTTTTAAATTATTATAAAAACATTTTTTAGAACACAACAACAAACAACAGTGATAATAATCAAACATTATCATTCACTAACAACCAAACACACCATATATACCTATAATAATTTCTGAAAAAATATTCTTTTATATATAAAATAAAATTTAGGTAAAATTATTTCATTTACCAATTCTCAAAAGAATACTGTGTCGGTTTGCCTCGTTTGAGTGTTTAGAAACCCCTATCGATATTGTGACGTACCACGTACCGACCAGAATTCATAAGCCACACTACAAATAAATTAACACAATATAAAACATTTTTTATAATCACTAAAAAATACGCTCTTATATATATATATACAATCAAACTCAGAATAAGGCATTCCATTACCTTATTTGTTAATGAGTTTTTCACTAAAGCCAAGGTTCTTGCTTAACCTTCAGCTCCGATACCAAGTGTAACAACTCATGATTTTCGACCCTCGAAAATTGACACTAATACGTCCACTATATTGCTTGCCAAGCAATCAAATGTTGAAAAACTTGATTGTTAGGGGAAAAGGAGGAAGAAAGAAGAAGAGAAGAGAAGAAGAAGAGGAAAGAGAAACTAAAACAACATAGAATCTCACAATCGCAGCGAAACAATATATAATATAATATCAATGGTCTTTACAAAAGAGAAACTGTTATATACATACATCCATCAAAGTACAACCACTAATCATAATCATCAGCTTGGACAGTTATAACAACCCGTCCTCACAATTGCTGATAATTAAAATTACCAATGCATCGGAAAATAAACATATACGTGAATACGGCTAGAAGACCTCCAACTCTTCTCCTAAGCTCCAATGCATCTAAAGCAATCTGTAAATATGCTTGGTTTGGCCCGAGCATTATAATAAAATAACACCTGAGTCAGATTGGAAAACCAGCGTGAGAAAAATACATCCAAATGGATTTTAATGTTATAGAAAACCTTTGAAAATCAAAATTATCTCGTAAGACTATGCCGTATATAAACACGGATGGGTTTTTACCTTACGATAACCAAACATTTTCTATAGAAAATCCATTTATATTACAATAATGTCTAGGGGTCAAAGTAAAATATGAATGTAGCTGAAATGCTTGCATCTCACGTTTCAGCATAGTTGGGCACAACTAAGTCCGTACGGCGCTTATTGGAGAATGAATTCCATACAATGACTGAGCTACTGTAGTACCGCCCGTTATGGTGTATCTCTAGATAAAATAACACTGAGGTCGAATCAATCGACCCTTACCAACATAGAACTGGCCTACCTTGTAACGACCTGTAATTTTCGATGATTAAAAATAGTTAATTTAATAAGGTTTTGTGATTTAATGTTGGAAGAAATGAAATTTTGTGATTAAATAATAAGAATGTAATTGGATTAAATGGTAATAGTACCAGTTTAAGGTAATTTACAATTGCTTTGAATGTAATTCTAATTAATTGAAATGATTAAAAAGTTATAATTAGTTATAGATGGTAAATTGATTGTATTAATGATGTGTGTATAATTTATAATTGGATTTAAAGAGCAATTAATAATTTAAATGTTGATTAATTAATAAAATAATGTGTAATAAATGGTGATTGGATATAATTTGTATAGTATAAGTTGTTATAACAATTGGTGGTAAATAATGAACTTACAAATGTGTATTTTAATGACATCGTTTCAAATGTAATTAATGGATAGGAATACCAAAGGCTAATTGTAATAAGGGATATACTTTAGGAATATAAGTGGTAGAAAAATAAAAATTTATGATTTTATTTGTGTTAACATATGTTAAGAGATATGTTTATGATATTAATTTGAATTTCTACTAATAACATGTATTACAGTAAGAAAAAAAATGATAACATACATTAGGTGTATTCAATGACATTGTTTGAATATAATTAATAATGGTGATTATAATATTAAATGTTAATAAAGAGTAAAATGAATAAATTTATTAAAGGAGAAAACATATGATTATTTATTTGAAATGTGTTTTAGCATAGAGTAAGAAATTAATTATTTTTAAGTAAATTTCCAACTCATGTTTGTAACGAATAATGTTAATAGATATGTTTGAAATACAATTTAAAGGAAAACAATTGGATTGACTATCTTCCTAGTAATCAGCGTATGTTTTGAAATTTAATTATTGGAATTAATAACAATTAAAATCTTTCCATTAATAGGAAATAGAAGTGAATTGTAATTTATTAGTGATATGTGCAACCTACGTTTTGTGTTAAAAATACAATAATTATTTTAATGAGAAATATTAAGTTGATTGGCGTGTTCAATATTATTTATGGTGTGTAAAAAAATATTGGTTAAATTAACATATATTTATGTGTATATTTGGAGTGAATGAAATATATTAAAGGAAATATACATTTTAAAATTGAATTTCAAAAGTTGTTGCAGTATACTAATCCTTCCATCCTCATTAATGTATTGCCTTACTTTATTTTGCTGCCATCTCACATTTCGTTGACCCCACTCTTTTGCATATTTCATTCCATTTGTTCTCTCACTTCTTGCCATAAATTGAATTATTAATGAGGCGTTACTTTGCTTTTGAAATAAAATGTGTATGTGCATTAATTCATGAATTCATTTGCATGCACTATTCACTCATGCATGCATTCATTTCCCTTCAAAAAAAACTTTTCACCTAGCACGTTAGTCTAAACGGAATTAAATGCCCTGTAATTTCTTTGTGTAATGAATAGTCTTAAATATATTAGAATTTCATATTCCACTATTCACGTTCATTAATCTTTTCATCTATTTATCTTCTCAAATTTCAACCGCCCCTTTCATTTATTTATTTCCGTTATTATTTTCTTTTACTAAATACTAGCCACTTTTAGTTTTCCTGTAAGTTTCATTTATTTACACGTGAGCCTTGCCCTAAAACGTTTCCTATTAATGAAATTAATTAAGGTAGCACATGTTTTGAAATTTTATACCAAAAGTATTGCTTGCTTTGTAAACATATCTTTAAAATTCAAACGTGTATTTTTCATTCTTCATTTAATACCTGCCTCATTTCTTTCCTCATTTTTGTTTGTTTCTTCATTTTGGTTGTTCCTTCTTCTTTTTCCTGAAGCTACATCTTCTCAAAACATGAGTTTCATTTTATATGTATACATATATTTTTTTAACCTTTCTTCACCTCTTTACACCATGTCCTACCTCCAATTCTTAAAAGAATGAGAGTTCGTTGTTTTCTCCATCTCATTTCATATTTCTACAGCCACTTCATCTATTTTCATTTTGTTTTCCTGTAGCCTTCTTCCACAACCTCATATTTTTGTTTTTTGTTTTTAGTAGCCTATATTTCCTAAAGCCTTCATTTTAGAAACGTGACATTCATTTTGTCCCTCCACCTTCATTTCTTCATTATTAAATAACCTGCCACTTTATTTCTTCTTTTATGTTTTGTTTCTCCTGACTCCACATATTCATTTAGTTCAAATTATTCTTTGCTGAAGCTATAATCTCATCAGCAAATTGTTCATGTTTTTAAATTGTTTCTTCATTTTTTTTGTCACCGCTTCATTTCCTATGTTTAGATCTTTATTTCAAATCTTCCTGCCCCTGAATCATTTTAATATGAACTTGCAAATTCAAAAGCTCTCATTTTTGCAAATTCAAAAGCTCTCATTTTTGCAAATTCAAAAGCTTTCTTTTATGAAACATGAGTTTCATTTTTTTTCATTTTTCCTACATGTCCTGCCTACATCTTAGTTTGTTCTTCAATCTTTGCTTGAAGCCTTATTGTTAGCGCCAAAATTGGTCACAAACACCCAAATCCAGATGAAAGCACCAATCAACGACCACAGATCACAGATAGAATGTATGTAGAGAGTAATGATGTGAAGAAAAGTAAAAATTAAAAAGAAAGCAGTAAGAACAGAAGATTTATAGTGGTTCGACTGACTCCGGCCTACGTCCACTCTAGAAATTTCCTTTTTATTGATGTTAGAATCAATTACAGTTACAATCCAGAGTTTTTAAAAACAACAATGGCAAAGCAGCCTTAGTATAGAAGATGTAAGGAGACAGAATGGAGAGATCTCTCTTTTCTGAAGCTCCACGTGTTGTATTTATAGGCAAAACTCCGGTTGCTGGGCTTCCTCACCGATCTGGGACTATCAAAACCATAGTCGAGCCCATCTTGTTCATCACTCCTGGTCTCGAGTTCTTAATATGCCAACCCCAAGTGCCCAGGGTACTGACCCGAAGTAATCCGAACATTGACCTAAATCAGAATGGAAGATGACTCGAAGTAACTTGCGTCTTCCTCAATGCCGACCCATAGCTCCATGTGATGCCGACCTAAAGCAAGACCGCTGCCGACCCAAACTGACTCTAACATGCCGACCCCTAGAAGCAACATGATATGCCGATCCCAAGCTCCTATGCCGACCCGAGGTTGGGCACATGCCGACCCGAAGAGCCTCTCCAAGATGTCGATCCCAAAACCTAGTGCCGACCCAAAGTCAGGCTTCTACATGCCGATCCCATTCTGATACGACCCCCTGATTCATGCCGACCCGAAGTACCAAGCAGTGCCGACCCGAAGATCCACAAATGCCAAGCCAAACCACCGAGACCGACCCACTTCAACATGCGGAACTACCTCACCCTAACATTCTTGACCAAACCATATTGGCCGAACCACCTTCCCATCGAAACACTTCCAGTATGACCGAACCACCTTTGTCGAACGGCCGAGCCGCGTGGCCGAACCACCAATAACCAAACCATGCTTGATCTCCATTCCTCGACCGATCCATGCCTCCCAGGCCGAACGACCCCACCAAGACCAAACCGCATCACCAAGGCCGAATCACACCATTATGCCGATCCATGCCTGACCTCCTCTCCCTGGCCGAACCACATACGACCGAGCCACCTCAGAGGCACCTTGGTCGAATGACCCACATCGAACCATGTCTCCTAGGCCGAACGACACCATCCATGAATGATCGTCTCTCCATCCAGCTGGCTCAAACCCATCATATTGCAGTCTCGATAAACGAGTAGTCGATTTAGTTAAATCCGCCTGTCAACGGCCTTGCCAAAAGGCGGGTTAACATTTGCCCCCCAAAACATGCCTTGCTTTGGAAGGTGTGTTTTGAATAGCTTCAAGTCCAATACCTGGAGTCTATGTTCTGTTCATAACCATACCATTATATCCATGATTCAAGCCATCCTATCCAAGTGCCATATCCTTGTCCGAACCCGCGACTGCTCCAAGTCGATATCCGATTTTGAGTCCAGTAACCAAATCCTTAGCCAATTCCCTAGCCATCCAAACTCGTCAACCGAGTTTTAATCCATCCATATCCAATAACCAAATCCATGACCTTTCCGAGTTTTAATTTAAATCCATAGACCTCGCCGGGTTGCTTTATCCTATTCTGGCCTCGACTCTCTGGTCAAGGACTTTTATGTTCTCCGACCTCGGCTCTCCGGTCAAGGAATTTTATATTCTCCGGCCTCGGCTCTCCGGTCGAGGGCTTTTATATTCTCCGGCCTCGGCTCTCCGGTCGAGGACTTTTATATTTTCCAGCCTTGACTCTCCGATCGAGGACTTTTATATTCTCCGGCCTCGGCTCTCCGGCCAAGGACTTTTATATTGTCCAACCTCGGCTCTCCAGCCAAGGACTTTTATATTCTCCAGCCTCAACTCTCCGGTCGAGGACTTTTATATTCTCCGGCCTCGGCTCTCCGGCCAAGGACTTTTATACTCTCCGGCCTCGACTCTCCGGTCGAGGACTTTTATATTCTCTGACCTTGGCTCTCCGGCCAAGGACTTTTATATTTTGTTCGAGTCCATTCCATCGCTCTTCGACGAAGGGACTCATACATTGCGATTACCGCCCCGTCTCTCTGGTCGGGACCGTAATCGTGTAACCGATATTATTTATTAATCCAAATCCAATTACCACAGAATCCAATTAACAAAATAAAAGTCCATACAATAAAGAAAATCAAATGTCCATAGTACCAAGAAAGAAACTAGAGTTCACAGAAAATAGAAAAAACAAAATTTCATAAACCCGAGTATCACGGTATATCATCATCTCAGAGCATGCCTAGAGACCGTTCTCGATCCCATACATGTGTAAGTGACTTAGCCGCCTTACTTTTGGGTTTACTACTTACTCAAAGCCATATATCCATTCAGCTAATAATAAGGCGACGATGCCTAGATTCAGTGCCAGCTTCGTCTGATGTGGGCAGTGGCTGCTCCTGTTCCACTACCACAGCTCGATTCCTTATGTACTATTGTAAATGACCATTCCTTATATGTTCCTCGATGATATCCTTCAAATGCCTGTAGTCATTTGTGTTATGCCCATCCAGCTCATGGAATAGGCAATGCTTTCCCGATGCCCGTTCGTGTTTAAAGGGTTCCCTCTTTACTGGCCTCCGATACTGGAGGCGTCCTCGAGTATCTAAGTAAATTCTTTCAAGAGTCTCATTCAAATCCGTATAAGAAGAGAATTTTGATTCTCTTCGTTGCCTTTTCGATGTGTTACCGTTATCATTCATTTTCCTTTTCCCTTTATCATCTTTGTCTGGAAATTCCCTGGGTGGACCTCCACCCCTTACTGCATAAGCTTCAACCTCTCTCCCTTCTCTCTCAGCCTGCGCATCTTCCTGCCTCAGGAACCTTTCCGCCTCATGGTAGAACTACCTGAGATCCCTCAGTGGGTCCCGTTCCAATGATCTCTTGAAATCCGAATTATCTACAATCCCTGAAACTGCCGCCATCAAAACCATCGATGGATCGGGTCGATCCACCGAAGCCACCGCCGCATTGAATCTGGTTAAGAAATCCCTGAGCGACTCTACCTTCAATTGTTTCATCGATGTTAAAGTCATCACGTTCTTGGGTCTGACTATGTGGAGCCGAAACTGTCTCATAAACCTTTCAATCAGCTCCGTCCATGTGCCGATAGAGCCACTCTCTAGCTGTCTGAACCATAATGATGCAATATCCGTCAATTACAAAGGGAAGCATCGTGCCATGACCTCCTCCGATGCCCCCAGCACTTCCATATCCTCATGTACCTCGTCAAGTGAACAATGGGATCTGTTCTCCTGTCATACATCTCCAGTGTTGGTAGTTTGAAATCAAGCGGGTTTCTAGCTTGCCTGATCGCAGGAGCAAAAGGACTCCTATTCACATCCTCCAAGACTCTATTCACCAATCCTCCCCTCATAGCCCGTCTAATTACGTATGTTAATCCTTTGATTTTGCACTCCACCTTGTCTAACCTGTTGGAGTAGGTTCTGTATCATTTCTTCTTGTCTCTTCAACATTGTTTCCATCTCGTCTCTGGTGATGAAAATTGAGGCCTGATTCGCTCCTGACGAAGCCTTCTGACTCCCTTCATTCTGACTCCTTTCAGTCCTTTGTCTTCTTGTCGATTGCCTTGCCATAACTTCCCAAGAATTCGAGTTCCTAATCCTTTAAATCCAAAGACCAAGCTTTAGAATCCCTGAGTACTAGCTATCTCAGTGAAAGCGCCAAAATGTTAGCGCCAAAATTGGTCACTAACACCCAAATCTAGATGATAGCACCAATCAACGACCACGGATCACAGATAGAATGTATGTAGAGAGTAATGATGTGAAAAACAGTAAAAATTAAAAAGAAAGCAGTAAGAACAGAAGATTTATAGTGGTTCGGCTGACTCCGGCCTACGTCCACTCCAGAAATTTCCTTTTTATTGATGTTAGAATCAATTACAGTTACAATCCAGGGTTTTTAAAAACAATAATGGCAGAGCAGCCTTAGTGTAGAAGATACAGAGAGACAGAATGGAGAGATCTCTCTTTTCTGAAGATCCACATGCTGTATTTATAGGCAAAACTCCGGTTGCTGGGCTTCCTCACCGGTCTGGGCTTACCAAAACCATAGTCGAGCCCATCTCGTTCATCACTCCTGGTCTTGAGTTCTTAATATGCCAACCCCAAGTGCCCAGAGCATTGACCCGAAGTAATCCGAACATTGACTTGAAGCAGAATGGAAGATGACTCGAAGTAACATGCGCCTTCCTCAATGCCGACCCATAGCTCCATGTGATGCCGACCTAAAGCAAGACCGCTGCCGACCCAAACTGACTCTAACATGCCGACCCCTAGAAGCAACATGATATGCCGATCCCAAGCTCCTATGCCGACCTGAGATTGGGCACATTCCGACCCGAAGAGCCTCTCCAAGATGCCGATCCCAAAACCTAGTGCCGACCCAAAGTCAGGCTTCTACATGCCGATCCCATTCTGATACGACCCCCTGATTCATGCCGACCCGAAATACCAAGCAGTGCCGACCCGAAGATCCACAAATGCCGAGCCATACCACCGAGACCAACCCACTTCAACATGCCGAACTACCTCAGCCTAACCTTCTTAGCCGAACCATATTGGCTGAACCACCTTCCCATCGAAACACTTCCAGTATGACCAAACCACCTTTGTCGAACGGCCGAGCAGCGTGGCCGAACCACCAATAACCGAACCATGCTTGATCACCACTCCTCGACCGATCCATGCCTCCCAAGCCGAACGACATCATCAAGGCCGAACGACCCTACCAAGACCAAACCACATCACCAAGGCCGAATCATACCATTATGTCGATCCATGCGTGACCTCCTCTCCCTGGCCGAACCACATACGACCGAGCCACCTTCGAGGCACCTTGGCCAAATGACCCACATCGAACCATGTCTCCTAAGCCGAACGACACCATCCATGAATGATCGTCTCTCCATCTAGCTGGCTCAAACCCATCGTATTCCAGTCTCGATAAACTAGTAGTCGATTTAGTTAAATCCACATGTCAACGGCCTTGCCAAAAGGCGGGTTAACACTTATCTTGAGAAAAACATAAGTATTAAACTTTGTTTTTTTTATTAAAACGTTTACCAATTATTTTTTTAATAATATTTCTTATAACATGAATATCTTTTGCATATAAACTTCGATTCACGCGCAATTTCTTATATTGGAATTTTGGGCTTTTATTTGGATTTCAAACCGATTTGAAATCAATGGTGAGTGTTTTAACCCACTCACAATTACTAAACTATCTTATTTTAGTTAAATAAAATCTATGATGTGATTAGAAGTTAATTGATTGATGTTTGGTATATTTAAATTGTCATTCTAGTTAAATTTGACTTTTATTGCATTTAATCATCGTTTAATTTAATATTTAATTTAAATTGTTAATTTAATACCTATGATTGATTATCAGTTATCTATTGATGGTTATTGATTGATTTGGATGATGATTGTGATGGATGTTTGATTTTTTTTATATTGGATGACTGCATGTTGTACGTTTATATTGTTATAACACTACAAGTTCCTTATGGGTTGAAATGATACATACCCGAACGATCTATAGATTAGGGGAAAATCGTTATGGGTTGAAATGATAGAATCGAGCGATTTTATGGATTTTATTTAATTCGAGATTGCGGTTTGAAATGATATATAACCGTAAAATTTGAAATTGCGGATTGAAATGATAAATATCCGTATCACTTGACCCTAGGGTAGAAAATTATATACGGACACCAAATTGGTTAAATTAAGTGATTTTGAATCTTTAAATTTTGAATTCGGTTAACTGGTATTTTGAAAATAAAATTTTCATTTATATAAACTGAATTATTTTTGAAAGTCCAAGCTTAAATGTTGAAATTGGAATTGATTTAATGAATTGTTCAAAGGATTTAAATTGGAATTTCAAAGTTGAAGTGTCAAATATAAATGAATTTATAGGAAATTGAGTTATTGGAAATGTTTGGATATAACTTTGAAATCTACTTTAAAATTAATCTATTTTAAAATATTTTAAAACTAATAAAATCTATTTTAAATCAATTTAAATCTAATTAAATCAAATTCAAATCTATTTAAAAACTATTTTTACTATTTAAACTATTTTAATCTATATAAATTATTTTTAAACTATTAAAACTATTCAAGACTATCTAAACCATTTTCTAAAATTTCAGACATGTAAAGTTGAAGTATTTATATTTAAATCCTTGATGATGATACACCCTAAGTTAGAATTTGAAATTGATACCCTTTTTGTGAAATGACATATTTGAGTAAATATGACGACTTTGGAAAGGAGGAATTAATTAACCTATCTTACCGATAATTTTGAAAGTGAATATGATTTCAAAAGTGATATGGTTTTGAGAATATGATATTTTGATATAAATTGTCAATTGAATTTTGAAATGTAAAAGAACCATCCGGTATGAAATAAGCGTTTGATTTTTAAAGAGACCGGGATCCGATATTATCATACTCTCTGACAATACCGAAAACCACTTTAACAACTGTGTACAAGGTGGAGATTCTAGAATGAAGTAGGACGGTTTGGTGACGATTCTATATAGTATTTACGTAGCCCTGACTCCCGTGAGTCAGCTTGATGTGGCTAAAATAGGAGCCACACCGAGCCAAGTGAGGTCATTCCTCCTATCAGACACATTTCTTCGATACCATTCTATTGCTTTTGTGATTGATTTGGTGGCCACCCCTTGATTTGATTTTGGGAGCGTGTTCCAAGGTGGGCGGTAGTAGCTGCTATGCGTTACCACCAGTCCGGATACGCAATTGGTATATCTACCCTGGGCATTGCCTCGAGTGCCTTGTCGCATGCCTTATCGCGCCTTCTACGAGTTTGTTTTGTACCATACCTATGGAGTGCCCTCTGGATAAACCTCCAGTTTACGGAGGAGCGTACGGTACTGTATAGACTATGAGAATATATAAAATGTGTTAAGGGGGATATGGGTAACGCCTTAACGCTATTTTAATACTTTTACTTTATTGTAGACATATTATAATAGCGTATTGTACTATATAGTAGATAGTTTAACGGATCCTTAGGAGATGTGAATCCCGAACATCTCTTAAGTTACTGCACCCACGTCAGACACTGGATAAGAGATGTCAAACCCCGTAAACATCTCTGACGCCGTTACACACATATTTACCGTTGATTTAACTTACATAAGATCTTTTAGTTCTGACTCGAGTGTTTTGTCTTTTCAATTCGCTCGGGTCAGCCTGAGTATTTCAGGGTTGAAGACCTTATTTCTGGAGGACGAAGACGAAGATTTGTACAATTATTATTTATGATATGTATTCCACTGCATCATGTTGTTCCGCTGCCTTTATTTATTTCTTTATTCATGTTTTATGTAACTCTGATTTTTGTGTTGTAAAAGAATAATCAAATGTATTTATAAAACAGCTTCATGAACTGTTATTTGGTTATTATATTTTGTCATTCCGCTGCGAGATTCTATATTTGTTTTATTTCTTTCTCTTTTTCTTATTTACCCCATAACAATATTCCCTTTTGAATGGTTTGAGTCTGGCATGTGTGTCTTCTTAAAACGTCCAAAAAGGCAGGTCGTTACAGTTGGTATCAGAGCTTTAGTTTAGCGATAACCTTAGCTTTGTGGGGTCTGACTCATATTAAATAGGGAAGTAATACCCTAGAATGATCGCTGAGTGTATATATATATGAGAGAGTGTATTTGTTAATGTTATAAAAGGTTTTTGTATTGTGTTAATTTGTCCCGTTTTGTATTTATAAATTCTGGTGGGTGCATAGGACGCTATGACATCGATAGAGATTTCTAAACACTAAATAGGGTAGACCGACACAATATTTGTTTTGAAATATAGGTAAATGAAATAATTTTGCCTCTTATATATTTTGTATATAAAATAATAAATTTTATAAATGATATAGTTGGATGTAATATGTTGTTTGTTAGGTAGAGAAATTTTATAAATATTGATTTTAAAATAGGATTTACAAGTAAGGTAAATATAAAGTGGAAACTTTGGACTTAAATTTTGGGATTTTTGAAATTTCTTTCAAAGGGTTTTGGAATATAATATTAGTAGTATTTAGAAGTATTTTCTAATATGGATATTTCAATATGATTTTAAAGAAATGTTTTAAAGGAATTTTGGAATGAAATATGTTTGTACTCCCCTTTTAGTTGCTGGAAAATATTTCGGTGATGAGTGCACACATCATCGACGCTCATTTTCGAGTTTCAAAGTGGGAAGACCGTTGTAGTAATTTTACTGCACAATTGTTTTGATAAATTAATCTTGATTTTAAATTCCAAATATGATTTGATATATATAAAAGATATGATTATATATATTATTTTAAAATAATTGAAATGAAACTCGGTTGTTTAGTTCTTAAGTTTCTGTAAATTAGAAATTGAAATTATTGTAATGAATGGAATCATGACTATATTAAAAATTGGAAACTTCTAAAAATATAAATAAGAAATTGAAAATTTGTAAACTGTACATAAAATGGAAAATGAAAATAAGGAAATGCAACTATTGAACATTTTGATTCAAAATAAATATGAAAACTTATGTAACCTTTTATTGCATTCTAGAAGACATATATATATATATATATATATATATATATATAACTTACCAAAATATTAAAAGTTGTACTATTAAATAGGATATGTGATAGAATATTATATAAGTAAAACTTCAGAAAATGAAAGTGTTTAATAGAATTACTTTTATAAATAAGAATTCCAATGCTATAAATTGTTATTAACTGAAGTTTATAGTTTGGAATGCTACTAATTAAATGTAATAAAGTGAATAATGTAAGAAAATGATATAAACTTAGATTAACATTGTAATCTATTTATAATCAGATTTAATGGTAAAGGTGAATACTATAAGTAAATAATTATAAACTTGAATTAATATTGAAGCCATTTATAATTAAAATGAGTACTATATAAATTGAATGATTATAACTTCAGGAAACATCGAAATGATTTAGAAATGGAATTAATATTCAGTAATACTTTAAATATGGAAGGATGAATGTGAAAAAGAAATAATCTATTAATGGTGAACTAAATTTTTAAGAAATTTACCTAATAATATATAATCCAATAATTAAAATAAGAATAACTTACTTAAGCAACGAATGCGAAGTAATAAAATGAAAGAAAATGGCATTGTATAAATAAAGGAGAAATGAACTTTTGTAAGTAATAATGAATGGAAATTAATGAGAATAAACATTATATGAAAGAGAAAAGAAAAGTGAATGAAAAAAAAGATAAAATCAGACTAAATTGTAAATGTGAAGTAAACTGAAATAAAATGCATACAATACTTCAATAATGAATTCGTTTATGATCCAAATAATTGAAATGGATATAACTTATGCAAGTAAAGAATGTAAATTAATGAAATAGGCCTTACATGAATGAATGGAAATTTAAATTTTGTAAGTAATGAACGTGAATTAAAGAAAATCATTGTATGAAAAGAAGAAAAACAAACAATAAATGATGTGAAAAGATAAATAGAGTAAACTTAAAAATGTGTTGGATTCTTTGTTTGTATTGGCTTATGGATTGGTTGGGAAAGGATACTTCTATTTTGTATAAAGATGTATAAATAACCTATAAAGTTTAATCTACGACTGTTGAGTGTATGGTTTACTTAGTAGTTTATTTATCATTTTTATATGATTTGAAGTTCTGAACCCGAACAAACCATTTGTTTTGGTTAAAATGGGTGGATGATTGTTTTCTTTGTTGAAATAATGTTTGTACTATTTGTTTGCAAGTGATTGTTATTATGTT
Source organism: Allium fistulosum (assembly GCA_030737815.1). Classification (NCBI taxonomy): domain Eukaryota; kingdom Viridiplantae; phylum Streptophyta; class Magnoliopsida; order Asparagales; family Amaryllidaceae; genus Allium; species Allium fistulosum. The sequence continues at coordinate 166,393,296 of CM060904.1, read as the reverse complement.
GTAGTGGCTTGTTTTGTTATTAGTTGAAAACAACTTAAATGTTTCTCTTTTATACATAATTATTAAATCCTTTGGATTATATATGTGAAATACAGGTATGGAAGCAATAGCTACTGCTTTTGGTTTCATAAATTAAGCGTTGTTTGCCTGGCAAATAGATACGTTCTCGGATTACGGTTTTATAGTGATATTATATTATTTTCCTGCTGTTGGGATATATTATTTTGAAAAATATGATATATATTGTTATTATTGATATTATTATTTCTCCTAGACCTCTCCGTACAAAAGAGACTCTGCCGAAATTTTCCATGAATTTTGGACATAGAAAATTTAGTGAAATGTTTTCCAAACTTTGTTAACTTGAATATAAAGGATTTAATTGTTATAAATTGATATATTTTATTTATATTATTTAAGTATGTAATTTAATTGTTTATAAATTTAATGTTTTGAATAAGATATATTGATTACTTAATTTCTTCTTTTCCCTTCTTTTTCATTTTCAAGGACGAAAAGTTTTGAGTGGGGGAGAGTGTAACGACCCGTAATTTTCGATGATTAAAAATAGTTAATTTAATAAGGTTTTGTGATTTAATGTTGGAAGAAATGAAATTTTGTGATTAAATAATAAGAATGTAATTGGATTAAATGGTAATAGTATCAGTTTAAGATACTTTACAATTGCTTTGAATGTAATTCTAATTAATTGAAATGATTAAAAAGTTATAATTAGTTATAGATGGTAAATTGATTGTATTAATGATGTGTGTATAATTTATAATTGGATTTAAAGAGCAATTGATAATTTAAATGTTGATTAATTAATAAAATAATGTGTAATAAATGGGGATTGGATATAATTTGTATAGTATAAGTTGTTATAACAATTGGTGGTAAATAATGAACTTACAAATGTGTATTTTAATGACATCGTTTCAAATGTAATTAATGGATAGGAATACCAAAGGCTAATTGTAATAAGGGATATACTTTAGGAATATAAGTGGTAGAAAAATAAAAATTTATGATTTTATTTGTGTTAACATATGTTAAGAGATATGTTTATGATATTAATTTGAATTTCTACTAATAACATGTATTACAGTAAGAAAAAAAATGATAACATACGTTAGGTGTATTCAATGACATTGTTTGAATATAATTAATAATGGTGATTATAATATTAAATGTTAATGAAGAGTAAAATGAATAAATTTATTAAAGGAGAAAACATATGATTATTTATTTGAAATGTGTTTTAGCATAGAGTAAGAAATTAATTATTTGTAAGTAAATTTCCAACTCATGTTTGTAACCAATAATGTTAATCGATATGTTTGAAATACAATTTAAAGGAAAACAATTGGATTAACTATCTTCCTAGTAATCAGCGCATGTTTTGAAATTTAATTATTGGAATTAATAATAATTAAAATCTTTCCATTAATAGGAAATAGAAGTGAATTGTAATTTATTAGTGATATGTGCAACTTACGTTTTGTGTTAAAAATACAATAATTATTTTAATGAGAAATATTAAGTTGATTGGCGTGTTCAATATTATTTATGGTGTGTAAAAAAAATATTGGTTAAATTAACATATATTTATGTGTATATTTGGAGTTAATGAAATATATTGAAGGAAATATACGTTTTAAAATTGAATTTCAAAAGTTATTGCAGTATACTAATCCTTCCATCCTCATTAAAGTATTACCTTACTTTATTTTGCTACCATCTCACATTTCGTTGACCCCTCTCTTTTGCATATTTCATTCCATTTGTTCTCTCACTTCTTGCCATAAATTGAATTACTAATGAGGCGTTACTTTGCTTTTGAAATAAAATTTGTATGTGCATTAATTCATGAATTCATTTGCATGCACTATTCACTCATGCATGCATTCATTTCCCTTCAAAAAAAACTTTTCACCTAGCATGTTAGTCTAAATGGAATTAAATGCCATGTTCTTTCTTTGTGTAATGAATAGTCTTAAATATATTAGAATTTCATATTCCACTACTCACGTTCATTAATCTTTTCATTTATTTATCTTCTCAAATTTCAACCACCCCTTTCATTTATTTATTTCCATTATTATTTTCTTTTACTAAATACTAGCCTCCTTTTGTTTTCCTGTAAGTTTCATTTATTTACACGTGAGCCTTGCCCTGAAACGTTTCCTATTAGTGAAATTAATTGAGGTATCACACGTTTTGAAATTTTATACCAAAAGTATTGCTTGCTTTGTAAACATATTTTTTAAAATTCAAACGTGTAATTTTCATTCTTCATTTAATACCTGCCTCATTTCTTTCCTCATTTTTGTTTGTTTCTTCATTTTGGTTGTTCCTTCTTCTTTTTCCTGAAGCTGCATCTTCTCAAAAGGTGAGTTTCATTTTATATGTATACATATTTTTTTTAACCTTTCTTCACCTTTTTACACCATGTCCTACCTCCATTTCGTAAAAAAAATGAGAGTTCGTTGTTTTCTCCAACTCATTTCATATTTCTACGGCCACTTCAATTCTTTTCATTTTGTTTTCCTACAACCTTCTTCCACAACCTCATATTTTTGTTTTTTGTTTTTCGTAGCCTATATTTCCTAAAGCCTTCATTTTAGAAACGTGACATTCATTTTGTCTCTCCACCTTCATTTCTTCATTATTAAATAACCTGCCATTTTATTTCTTCTTTTATGTTTTGTTTCTCCTGACACCTCATATTCATTTAGTTCAAATTATTCTTTGCTGAAGTTATAATCTCATCAGCAAATTGTTCATGTTTTTAAATTGTTTCTTCATTTTTTTGTCACTTCTTCATTTCCTATGTTTTGATCTTCATTTCAAATCTTCCTTCCCCTGAATCATTTTAATGTGAACTTGCAAATTCAAAAGCTCTCATTTTTGCAAATTCAAAAGCTTTCTTTTATGAAACATGAGTTTCATTTTTTTTCATTTTTCCTACATGTCCTGCCTACATCTTAGTTTGTTCTTCAATCTTTGCGTGAAGCCTTATCTTGAGAAAAACGTAAGTATTAAACTTTGTTTTTTTATTAAAATATGTACCAATTATTAGTTTAATAATATTTCTTATAACATGAATATCTTTTGCATATAAACTTCGATTCACGCGCGATTTCTTCTATTGGAATTTTAGGCTTTTATTTGTATTTCAAACCGATTTGAAATCAAAGGTGAGTGTTTTAACCCACTCACAATTACTAAACTATCTTGTGTTAGTTAAATAAAATCTATGATGGGATTAGAAGTTAATTGATTGATGTTTGGTATATTTAAATTGTCATTCTAGTTAAATTTGTCTTTTATTGCATTTAATCATCGTTTAATTTAATATTTAATTTAAATTGTCAATTTAATACTTGTGATTGATTATCAGTTATCTATTGATGGTTATTGATTGATTTGGATGATGACTGTGATGGATGTTTGATTTTTTGATATTGGATGATTGGATGTTGTACTTTTATATTGTTATAACACTGCAAGTTCCTTATGGGTTGAAATGATACATACCCGAACGATCTATAGATTAGGAAAAAATCATTATGGGTTGAAATAATAGACTCGAGCGATTTTATGGATTTTATTTAATTCAGGATTGCGGTTTGAAATGATATATAACCGTAAAATTTGAAATTGCGGATTGAAATGATAAATATCCGTATCACTTGACCCTAGGGTAGAAAATTATATACGAACACCGGATTGGTTAAATTAAGTGATTTTGAATCTTTAAATTTTGAATTCAGTTTACTGGTATTTTGAAAATAGAAATTTGATTTATATAAACTGAATTATTTTTGAAAGTCCAAGTGTAAATGTGTAAATTGGAATTGATTTAATGAATTGTTCAAAGGATTTAAATTAGAATTTCAAATTTGAAGTGTCAAATATAAAAGAATTTATCGGAAATTGAGTTATTGGAAATGTTGGGATATAACTTTGAAATCTACTTTAAAATTAATCTATTTTAAAATCTTTTAAAACTAATAAAATCTATTTAATCTATGTTAAATCTATTTAAATCAATTTAAATCTAATTAAATCAAATTCAAATCTATTTAAAAACTATTTTTACTATATAAACTATTTTAATCTATATAAATTATTTTTAAACTATTAAAACTATTTTATACTATCTAAACCATTTTCTAAAATTTCAGACTATGTAAAGTTGAAGTATTTGTATTTAAATCCTTGATGATGATACACCCTAAGTTGGGATTTGAAATTGATACCCTTTTTGTGAAATGATATATTTGAGTAAATATGACGTCTTTAGAAAGGAGGATTTAATTAACCTATCTTACCGACAATTTTGAAAGTGAATATGATTTTGAAAGTGATATGGTTTTGAGAATATGATATTTTGATATAAATTGTGAATTGACTTTTGAAATGTAAACGAAACATCCGGTGTGAAATAAGCGTTTGGTTGTTAAAGAGACCGGGATCAGATATTGTCATACTCTCTGCCAATACCGAAAACCACTTTAACAACCGTGTACGTGGTGGAGATTCCAGAAATGAAGTAGGATGGTTTGGCGAACGATTCTGTATGAGGTATTTACATGACCCTGACTCCCATGAGTCAGCTTGATGTGGCTAAAATCAGGAGCCACGCCGGGCCAAGTGAGGTCATTCCTCCGATCAGACACATTTCTTCGATACCATTCTATTACTTTGTAATTGATTTGGTGGTCACCCCTTGATTTGATTTTGGGAGTGTGTTCCGAGGTGGTCGATAGTAGCTGCTATGCATTACCACCAGTCCGGATATGCAATTGGTATATCTACCCTGGGCATTGCCTCGAGTGCCTTGTCGCATGCCTTATCGCACCTTCTACGAGTTTGTTTTGTACCATACCTATGGAGTTCCCTCTGGGTAAACCTCCAGTTTATGGAGGAGCGTATTGTATAGACTATGGGAATATATAAAATGTGTTAAGGGGGTATGGGTAACGCCTTAACGCTATTTTAATACTTTTACTTTACTGTAGACATATTATAATAGCGTATTGTACTACATAGTAGATAGTTTAACGGATCCTTAGGAGATGTGAATCCCGAACATCTCCTAAGTTACTGCACCCACGTTAGACACTGGATAAGAGATGTCAAACCCCGTAAACAACTCTGATGCCATTACACACATATTTACCGTTGATTTAATTTACATAAGATCTTTTAGTTCTGACTCGAGTGTTTTGTCTTTTCAATTCGCTCGGGTCAGCCTGAGCATTTCAGGGTTGAAGACCTTATTTCTGAAGGACGAAGACGAAGATTTGTACTATTATTATTTATGATATGTATTCCACTGCATCATGTTGTTCCGCTACATTTATTTATTTCTTTATTCTTGTTTTATGTAACTCTGCTTTTTGTGTTGTAAAAGAATAATCAAATGTATTTATAAAACAGCTTCATGAACTGTTATTTGGTTATTATATTTTATCATTCCGCTGCGAGATTCTGTATTTTTTTATTTCTTTCTCTTTTTCTTATTTACCCCATAACAATATGCCCTTTTGAATGGTTTGAGTCTGGCATGTGTGTCTGCTTAAAACATCCAAAAAGGCAGGTCGTTACATACCTCTTACTGGATAGTACCGAATATGATCACCCGTCCGTTAATGGGTCCCGAAGCATACAAATGAGAGATAATATTGACTTTGGATAGGAATGATCATACCCTACTTGTGAGCGACCCACTAAGCCATGCTGCATCCCTCATGTTTTAGTCATTTCCGATTGATGAGGTTTGAGGCTACATTTTACCTTTTATATAGCACTTCCCACTTGAAATGCTAACACTGCCTCCAGGCAACAATACAATGCCAGCATTCATCCATACAAGTTCGTTCTAGGACAAAATGAAACGCTTGAGAGCTCCGTCTTCAATTCCATCATCTTCAAGATGTCTTCACGTAACAACCCCACCGCGATACCCAGATTAGCAAAGAACATTACAGGTAATGTCGTCTACTAATCCAGAGAATACGACTTGTTAAGAACGATCGAATGTGAATATATCTTTATATTAACGCTGACACGTCATTTATACCTTTTTCACTTAATATCTATATTGAATTTGACATGTACAGTATTAATACAAAGTAATAGGCACACCGATTTCTTAGAATCAGAACAATATATAATATAAATATAAGTCACAGATCACAGTGGAATAAAATCTCAACTTATACATATACAAATTTTGAGTTTATAAAATGAAATACTAACTCAATTATTATACAAGTTATGGTTTCCTAATCTTAATTATACATCTCAATTTCAAACAAAATTCCTAAGTGATATAACTAAATATCAAGGGTCCAACTTCTGCTGGCCAAACTATCCATAGTACTACTCGTCCTATAACCTAAAAGTATCGGTCTGACCCAAACAAAATAACACTCGGGTATACTATCTCTAAGTATCAATAGGGTGAGAATAGAATATAACACAAAAATAAACAACATATAAATAAATACAGATGTCTAGGATATAACGGGTTAAGAAATTAATTTAACTCAGAACAGGGTTATAAATTTAAGTCACAAACACGAACTAGTCACTAAACATAGAATAACATAATTAACTTAACTTAGCGTTCATCACAAAACATAAGAATATATATTTATTTCACGAACACAAGACACAATAACATATATATTTATTTCATGAACACAAGACACAAGAATATATATTTATTTCACGAACACAAGACACAAGAATATATATTTATGTCATGAACACAGAATAATCGTAGAATCCAAATATCCAAAATCTAAGAGATCTTACTCAAAACAATCGTAATGATCATACACAGAACCGTAGCAAACAAAAAAACAATTTGATAACACACGAACCGATCTAATACCGGGGATCATATACAGGATGAGAATCATAGGATCACAAGATGATCTCAAGGATAACAGCCATGACCGAATCTTTCTGATTTATTTTAGATCATTACACTTGAAAAGAAATCCAGGAGTAAACTTCCTAAGGATCTAATGACCACTTGCTGCACACCAAAAGAGATTAAACTGTAAAGTGCCAAATACTATCACTTTCAGTAATAACTAGAACTTAACCAATACATCTCATACTGTACGATGAAATCCTAATATTTACTGAAAGCTAGTAAATCTCACTCATTACGGATACCATCGAAAAAACCGAACTACATTCTCTTCAGGTGCTAGCAACCACTTGTTGCACACCCGAAGAGAACACAACTCTAAAGTGTTAATTACTTACCTATAGTGATCACATGAATTTAACCAAAGCATCCTATACTACACGGTGAAATTCATGTATTCACTAATGGGTTAGTATATTCTACTCAAACATTATATTCAATGAGTTATACCATATTCGACGAAGTGTTATTCGAAAGCATTTAAACCAATCGACAATACTACGTCGATTATTAGTACTCCCCACATTATAGAACTAAGGCTCTCAAAACATTCATTCAATTTACTGCTTATTAAAATGTTTCGTTATTAAAAATTTCTCAAAAAAATAATTGTTTTTATAAGACCGAGATTTATTAACCTTATTAACTAAGATACTAGTTCAAAATTTAATTAGTAATCAAATGTAACTATGTACATTTTTTTGATCTTATAAGAAAACATGGACTTAAATTTATTTGTTGCCAAAATAAGTTTAGAAACTTAGTGACCTAAACTAAAATAATTTACAAGGCAAGTTCTAATGTAAGTAAATGCAAAGACTAGGCTACTATTAAAAGCAAAAAGGAATCAGCATCTTACTAAATACAAAAGCCTAGGTAATGAATATAAAACTATATAATATATAAAGTATAAAATATATGGACAACATGTTCTTTAGGAATTTAAGGAAAGTGGTACATGTACTATGGCTAAACAATACATATATAGACAATTATGCAAAGAATTTCGAAACCTGGCATTATATTAAAGCATATAAAGATTTTGAAACTATATATATGTAGTACTATAGACTTTGCGACTTTTGTTTTAAAACTACTTCTATAATTGTATACATGATGTACCTACTCTAGACTAAGGAACAGACACACTAAATACACATGCAAAGTCAAGGCTTCTATTTTTGAAAAAAAGAAAAATGTGTTAGGTTCTATTATTTAGACAAAAGTAATTAGAATAATAGACTATAACCTATAAAACAAAACATGGATAGTAGGTCCTCTAAGTATTTATGAAATATGGGACTTGTACTAAGTTAAACACTTCGTTTAAATTACTATGTATGGAAATTTTTGAAACCTGGCCATAACTAAAGCATGAAAGTTTCGAAACTTATGTATACTTCGTATTACGAAACATGATCTTCTAAAATGTAAGCATACCTATTAAACTAAGTTAAACTCAAGCTCTAAAACAAAATATGACATAGATGTGTTACTGTACTAACTAGACTAGTTGAACATAAATATAGTTTATAAGTGTATACATACATACATACATACATATCTATATAGTTCCTAAACAAGAAATCTTACCAGGTTTAAACAATAGTTGTACTAATCAATTATTCATGAATATCACTAATAAGTTAATAAATATAAATACCATAATCATACATTGCAACATCGTCTAAACACACAGCAAGAAATCAAAGAAGGACCAGGCTCGTATGGGGAAACACACATGTAACGACCCGGATTTTTTGATGTTTAATTTAGAATATTTAAATTTTTTAAATATTGGATTTAGGATTATAATTTAGTTAGTAAGATTTTAAAACTGGAATATTAAGTGATTTCATCAATTTTAAAAATTAACAATTTAATCAACGCGTTAAAATACCGATCTGGGGCACACTCTCGGAATTCGACGAAACCAGTTCCATTGGATCCGTAATAGCGTATTATTTTCAAATTTCAAATTTTGTAGCATTTGGAGTCATCGTTTGATCGTATGGGATATAAACGCCTAGAAATAATTTAATTTATTTAATTTAAATAGTCGGTTCAAAAGGCTATATTCTCCATACGATCGAATTAGGACTCGAAACCTTTTCCATTGCATTCGGAATAGGGGTATAACATTATAAACTCCTAGCGGCACGCCTTGATAAGGGTTCGAGGTTTTGAGTTGTGTAAATCGAGACGATTTGGAAATTTATAATATATATATATATATATATATTAATTGACTTGACCTTTTGTTCACATCAGCTGATTTTTTTGCTCACCTCAGAACACTATAGCTTCTCCCCTGCACGCAACTGTCAGAAGAAAAAAAGGTTTTGAATCACGCTATTCCCATCTTCTTTAAATCACACGCCCCTTTCTTTTTTTTAAAAATCGGCTGATTTTCCTCCTTCCAAACAAACGAACAAATCTGTTCGTATTAAAAAAATAATAATAAAACCACGATAGGAAATCAATTCACGGCACAGTCTCGCGTTCGATGAGGAGAGAAGCGATCAAGGAGGCGATGGTCGCGAGGTTGTTTTCGTATTCGCGATGGTTGTCAAGGGAAGTCATGAGCTTTATTAAGGCGATTGGGTGGGGATTGGAGCATGGGGAGGGGTGCGAGGGTAGGTAAATGGATTTAGGGTTTTAGGGGTGGCGCGCGTGAAGTGGATTGCTCGCGTGCATGTGGATATCGTGGGCGAAGTGGGTGGCTTCAGGCGATGGCCGCGGCTGTAAGGGAGGGAGGCTTTGGAAATGAATCTTGAGTCGCACATGTACACGCGCGAAAAATTGTAGGCCAGGAAGTTCTAGGAGGTGCGACGGTTCTGCAACATAAGGTTAGGGGGACTGGACGCGATTGGGAAAGGAGGTCGTGGCGGCTACTGCGTGTCGATGCTAGGCAGTTAGGAAGTTTGGTGGGTGTTCGGTTGGGATTCATCAGCAATGTGGTCGAATTTTGGAAGTCGAGCTCTGGGAACGTGTTTGGGAAGAGGGAGGGAATCGATTAGGGAATTAAATAGTAATAAGGTAAATTCAATTTTTTTTAGTTATTAAATAAATTTATACTATCTCGTTATAGTAATTAATAAATAATCTATTTATATGAGGTCCAAAAATCATGAAATCAAGACGAATTTGGATTCCTAGTTGAGGAATATACAAGCTGGAATTGATTTAAAAAAATTCAGAGTCAGCTGGGAATTTAAATAATTGGAACTCTGGATATTCGGCAAATTAAAAATCAAGGTGAGAAAATTCTCACTCATTTGGATGCCAAATTTAATTTTAATTAGTTAAAATAAATTATTGGATGTTTGGTTGAAGTTATTAATTATTATCTATTGAATGAAATATTATATATATATATAGTAGTATAAATATTAGTAGTTGGAGTGATATTCCCGCACATTATAGCGGATGAGACCCTATGCGCCCCGCTTAATAGCGGATAACCCTATATACCGCGATATCCCCCTCAAAGTGGGATTGGTATTTTTATATTGTATTAACATCCGTGGATGCAGGAAAACAGGTTGGAGGGATCCAGCTGGATTCCTCAAAATGTTGAATGTAATTTCATATATTGTGATATATGGTTTGTGTAGGATAATCTATTATAGATTATTGTAGTGATTGAAATTTATTGGATGTTGTGGTAGCACTGGCCTGAATTTTAATATTTTAAATACCATAGATATATTTTCAAAATTTAAGGAATTAAAAGGAATTTTTGATATTAAAAGTAGATTAGAGGTTATAAATGGAATTTAGTAAGTCTCTAGAAATTAGTATCGTCGTTTATTTTAAAGGTGCTTAATATTTTAAATAATAACTTAAACATATTTTAAAAATAACTATTCTTTAAAAATACTCATTATATATATATATAGTTTTGAAATGATTGAAAATTTATTTGTAAATTCTCTCGAGATGTGTAGACGGGTTTTATTTAAAGGATGAGATTTTATAAGAGAAATCTTATAAATGGAATTCTAGAGACTTAAAGAAAATTTCAAAGTGTTTAAATGTAATATCCCGGAAATTTTAACAATATCAATTTAATAATCTGTTAAATAATTAAATTGATATTGATGATCTTTGATAATAAAATTTGAATTTAATTTAATAATCTAATTAAATAAGTATCAAATATGTTATTTTCAAATAATAAGTATAATGTATTATTTTTATAAATATGAATGGATTTTAAAGAATATGGAATTGTTGTTTTTAAATTGATAAGTAGTTGTATATATGTATAACATAACTTTTTAAGTTGAATCTTAGGATTTAACTTTATTTAAATTTGAATTTAAAGTTTTGAAATTCAAAAGAATAAATATTTAAATTGTTGGATATTATAATATTTGTATAAACTTATATTTATAAAATATAATTAGTTTTTGTTTCTCTTTAATATATATAGATAAGTGTTTAGATAAATAAGAAAAAGGCTTTTTAAATAACTTTTAAGATAAATAGAAATATGTAAAATTACTTAAAAGACATGTGTCATTATCCTAAACACTTGTTTTAACAAGTGTAAATAAAAGATGAACTCTAATGACAAGTGTCCTTAATTATTTCCTTTTTATTTTATTTTTATAAATTACAAATTCACTTATATAAACATTTTCATATATTCACTTCATTCCTTTCTATTTTCTTTTTCAAATCAAGAGAAACTCAAAAACCTTTCCTCTAAGCAAATCTGAAACAAATCAGATCAGTAAACAAATCTTCCTCAAACCAAAAACCAAAATCAACAACCCATAATTCATCCTCAAAAATCAAATCCCTATAATCTCATTTTTACAAATTCAAACCAAAGCCTGTGATTCATTTTCATTTTCAAAAAGCAAACCTGGAATCAAGTTTGCAAACCGAAATCAGTGAGCATCTTCCTCAAACAAAAGATCTGTAATCATCTCAAAACAACCAGTTGCATTCTCTTCCATCTGTAATCAAAATCAAGTTTAAAGCCTGCCTTCATTTTTCATCTCTGGAATCAGTTCAAACAGTCTGCATTTTTCAATCTGGAACCAATTCAAGTCAGTAGCTGTCTGCATTTATTTCTTCAACCTGGAATACAAGCATGCATGTAGATTAAAGCAATTTAAAGCCAGCAACTCAAGTTTTTAATCAAAAGAGGCATTCAGATTTTAGAGTTTCAAAAGCTTTTCAAAACTATAAAAGGCCCTGTCTCTGTTTTGCCTGGTGAGTAACATTTTTAGAGTTAAAAAATAAGAATCTATTTGCATGTTAACTCTGGAAGAAGTATGTTCTGGTGTGTATGTATGTGAGTTTCTATAGATAGATATATGGATGTATAGATATATATATTTGCATGTCTGTTGTTGTGTGATATCCCTGTTTTATATTTCTTTTAAGCCCAGATCTTGATCAAAAATTCCTCATCTTCTTATCTGATCTCTAATAGACTTAGGCTTTAAACAAAATTAATTTGTTTCATCATAAGCTAAAGTTTAAAAGGTAATTAAGCCCAACTTAAAACCTGAGTGTCTCTGTAAACTAAAATAACAGAGCAATGTTATATAAAAGTAAAAATTCAAACTTTGTAATTTATAAATTCAGGTTTATAAATTGAATAGGTAAGTTATAATATGATTTTTAACATTAAAATCATAATTTTTAGTTTGTTAATAAAGGTGCAGTTTTGGTTTAAGCAAAATATGAGTTTTAGGTAATATCTGATGATCTCAGTGGTCTGGGAAGTTTTGATCGTCATTGGTGTTTGAGTAATGATCGGTGATTGTAGAAATATTATCTAGAAGGTGTTTAATTCAGGGAGGAAGTAGCGGTAGTGGATTCTTTGCTAGAACCCTAGTTTTAGCGTGTCTTGGTAATTTGGTCACTGCGGTATATCTAGTCGATCGAGTGCAGAGGGGTTTTGAGGGTTGAAAGCTTGGTCGTAGGCGAGGCTGTGGCCGGCGGTGGAGGATCTCTGATGGATGGAGTGACGTGGGGGAAGTGTTGACAGGCTTTGGTGATGGTTGGGTCTTTTTGTTCCAGGTCTTTCGAAATTGAACTCGATTTCGATTTCGCGAATGGATTGAAGTTTGGATGATCGTGATATGGTGTAGGGATGATCGACGACTTGTGGGGATGCTCGGCGATGGTCGGAGTTAGCGCTGGTGATCGTACACGTGCACGAGATCGTGTGTATCTCTGGTGATGTCTGGTTTTCAGGGGAGGCTACTCGAGTTTCTCGAGTTTTGTTTCGAGTGAGGCTCGAAGTTTGTGGAGAGGCGACTCGAAGCTAATTGGTTTGGTCTCGAGTTTATCAGTGTTGCCAGGTTTTTAAAAACCTGTCAGTTTTAATTTAAATCTAATTTAAATTGGTGAAGAAATATTTAAACAGTAAACCAAAGTTTAATATATGAAGACACGTTTAGTTTTGAATTTAGATTGGAGATAAATAAGCTTTATAAATTTTAAATGTTTTAATAAGTTTAAATGTTAGTTATATTTTTAAATGGTTTGAATTTTAAAAGAAATTTGATTTAAACTCTTTTAAAGATCCTTTTATAAGATATAGGAATTCTTTAACATGTAAAAGTTTTAAATTGGTTTAAACTTGGTTAAAGATAAATTGGTATTCATTTTAAATTCCGAATTTAAAATGAAATTTAAAAGTAAAATTTGGTAAATGAACATTTTCAAATAATATTGTGAATGAGAATTGAACCATGAATAAGAAATTATTTTATCTTAAAGTTTAAATCATTAAAATCTTTAAGGTAATTAAAATGGTTCAATTAATTTAATTAATTAATGATTTGGATTAATTAATTTATAATTAAGGATTTAAATTAATTTAAATAAGGTTTAAGATTAAATTAATTAGGAATAATTAATTTGTAATTAAGGATTAAATTAGAATATTAATTAATGATTAAGAATTAATTTAAATATTAATTAAAGATTAATTAAGTTATGGTTAATACTTAATTAATTAAATAATTAAAGTTTAATAAATTGGTTATTAAGATTTATTAATTTGAAATTAATAATAATGAATCTAAGTTAATTACTTAAGAAAAGTAATTAAATAATTGTTAATGAAGGTCATTAATTTGAGATTATTTAATAATTAATCAATGTGATTAATTTTGATAATTAATTAGATTAATTAATTTAAAGTATTATTTATAGAATTTGTTTAAATAAATTACATAATGGAAGTAATTAAGAAATTAATTACTCATTGTAATTAATTAAGTTAATTTGATTAGTTAAGTTAATTAATTAAGTTTAATTAATTTAGAATAATCAAGAGATGATTTGATAATAATTACTTAATGTAATTATTAAGGTAAGTTTATTTAGGGAAGTAAATAATAAGATAATTACTGGAAGTAATTAGTTGAATAAATGATTTTATTAATAGAAGTAATTTGAGTTAATTACTTTGAATAATTAATCAAGGGATTAATTAAGAAATTAATTCAGGAGTAATTAATTTAGTTGATAAAAGTAATTAAGGGTAGTTAATTACTGATTGAATATTAATCAAGAGTGATTAATATATGTTGTTTAATTAAAGGTTAACTACTTAATGTAATTAATTTAATTAAGTAATTAATAATTAAGTTGTAATTAAGGATCATTAATTAATATAATTAATGATGTAATTAAGATTGATTAATTAAGTAATAATTAATAAATGAAGTAATTAATCAATGTAATTAATTAAGGATTAATGTAATTAATTATAGTTGATTAAGTTAATTAATTTTAGTAAATTAATTAATGAAGTAATTAAAGGTTAATTACAATAAGTGATTAAGGATAATTAATTTAAGTAATTAATTGAGAATAAATTACTTGGATGTAATTAAAAGATAATTAATCAAAGATGATTAATTAAAATGAATTATTAGAGGATAATTTATTAATTAATTGTAATTAATTAATGGTTAAGTAAGAAGGATTTATAAAATAAAGTAATTAATTTAATTCACTTTAAATTAATTAGAGATGATATAAATCATTACTTATGAATGGGTGTTAGTATTGAATACTTGGCATTGATTGATATCTCTGATGAGATATATGCTGTGTGATATGGATGTTAGTTGAATTGTATGGATTATCTGATAATGTTGATTATCTATTGTGAATTATCTTTCTTTGTGTATAAAGATAATGAATTGAATTGTTTTAACCTTTAAAACAACTTGGCATTAAAAGATACGCTTTGGATTTCGATGAGACCGGGATCGGGTTTCCGTATACCGGATTTCCAGGTTTGGAGACCCGAATACCACATCGATCAAAATTTACGATAGGTCGTGAATCAAGTGAAGATGAAGATTTAGAGTGCAAGGGTTATTGTCGTTAACTCTGAGGGTGATTCCAAAACGAGTGTAACGAGATAATGCCTTCGGTTTCGTTCGAACCCGGAACGAACTTGTATGGATTGAATGCTTTCAGAACATCGTCAGGTGGACGATGAGCATTCTAAGTGATGTGTTCTTTTCTAAGGTAATCGTGACCTCAAGCCTCACAAACCGGGAATGGCTAAAACAGGGGAGGTGCAGCAAGGTTAGTGGGTAGCACCCAAGTAGGACAAGGTTACCTCTGTCTAGATGTCCCTTTCTATTTTCGACTTAGTGGTGCGGTTGCTGATCCCAACCGTGAGGTATCTTGTGCGGGAATTATCCAGTAAGGGATGTTCCGACCTTGTGTTGCAGGGGATTGGGAGTGATCCTCGGTACGGTGATCTAGGCCACGTACTGTGACGGGCGGTACCCCGGTAGCCCTGCCATTGTATGGAATCCAAAATCCAATAAGTGCCAACGGACTTGATTGTATAACCCACTTTGTGGCTAGTATGGTGGAATTTAATAATATAACAATTTCAGCTATTTCATATTTATTTGAAAACCCTAGACCCTATTATAATACAATCGAATTTCCTATCAAATGTTTTGGTTAGCGTAAGGTAAAAACTTACCCATGTTTATGTGTGGGAAGTCTTACGTGATACCTTTTCTTTCAAAAGGTTTTGAAGTTAAGCAAGTTTAACTTGTTACTCACACCAGACCCATGTCTGACCCAAGTTGTTTATTTCTGTTTTATAAACTCTTGGGTACTCAAATTTTTACGAGTAGCCAAGGGATTCAGGTTAGCCTTGACGAATTGTGGAGGAGCAATGGAGCAGGAGGCTTCAGCGTTGTAGATATAGATAGTAGTTTCCGCTGTGTTGATCTTGTTTAGATCTTTGTTTGTATTGAGATGTAATAACTAGACAGATGTTTATAACTGTCTAGTATATGATGTGAATCTGTGTAACTCTGATAAGTGTTGTATATGATACTATGTAATATTTATGTGATATAATATATTTTGTTTCGTTTCGCTGTGAGATTCTGATATTGTTTAGTTCTTTCTTTCTCTTCTTTTCTCTTTCTATCCCTTTCTTTCTTATTAGCGATACGACTTTCTATGGAGAGAAAGTCGTTGGTCGTTACATATGGTATCAGAGCAGTAGGTTGAGTGAATACCTAGGCTCTGAAGTGGTGTCTATCTTGAGAGCGCGTAATTGTTAGTTATATAAAAATGGTTTTATATTGTGTTGATTGATCGGTTGAGTGGTATATGGATTCTGGTCAATACGAGTAGCTAACGTTATTGATAGGGATCTCTAAACACTTGAACCAGGCCAACGGACACAATATTGTTTTAAAGAGGTAAATGAAATAATTTTACCCAGAAATAATTTCTATATAAAAAAAAAATATCATTTTAAATATATATATTTATGTATTTCTACCTATTTATTGGGTTACCTGTTCGGGTTTTCCAATATAAGTTATAAAGGTAGATAAGGTGATAGTGTGTGTAACACAATTACCAATAGTTGGAGTTTGAATGTTTGAGGTTGGAAGTATATATCGAGACTGTAAACCCAATACCGTCTCGAGTAAGCTTTGCTGTGGTGAAGGATTTCATCGATCTCCGAAGGAAACTGTAATGGTTCGGAGTTTATCTTTGAAGTGTGGATGAGTAGAGTTGGATCTGTCGATGAGGCAGAAGTGAGTGATGGTACCTTGATACCTCAGGTAATAGTAGCTGTATGATGAGATGCAGTGACTATGGATGTTCCTGAAGATGTTTTCTTTGGAACAAGATTAAGGAAGTGTGTCTGTTTCGGTGTTGTTGCTGAGTTCAGCATGGTGTTTCTGCTTTGGTTTGGAGTTCGAGTTTCTCGAAGAGCTTTGGATAGGAGCATCAGTGTCAGCAGTGCTACTCGGAGTGTTCTGTGATGGCAAGAAGTTTTCTGGCTGAGCAGTTTTTCTGGAAGTGAAGTTCAGAAGCAGCAGAGTGGATCCATTTCTTCGATAAATTGGATAAATAAGTGTAAGTTGTTCTGATTGGTAAAGAGAGAACAGTCTGTTTGGAATTAGGTTGGGTTGATCGCAAAAGTGACTTGCGATTGTCTGAGTGTTCTCTTGGGTTGTCAGAGTTTTTCTGGATGTCTTCAGAGAAGTCAGAAGTTTGTCCGCATCTGAAGGTTGAGTTTTCTTATCGACTGGATTCCATGAGTGATACCGGTGGTTCAGTCTAGTGGAAGGATGTTTCCTAGAGATGGAGTTGGTGAAGCAGCTCAAGTTTTGCTGGAGTATCTGAGTTTTCTTTATGGATCAGTGAACCTTATTTCTGGAATAAGTTGTCCAGTCTGTGCTTGTGTCCTATCTCAGATCAGAGTTGAGCAGCGAAAGCAGTTTGGAGTGTATCTCTGATGGGAGAAGTAAGTTTGGAATCTACTGATGTTGTGAAGTAGGGTTGTGTTTTGGATCTCTTCTATGTTCTGATTTAGATAAGTTTTTGGTCTTCGAAATTGAATTGCCAGTTTGGATAACTGGAATTCATTGTGTTTTATGTATCTCTGAGGGAGTACGTATTTGATTTATCTCTGGTTTTAGAATCTGCAGTTTGGGAGGTTTGATAGTTGAGTCAGACTCGTCTGTAGTCTAATATTCTGTTTAGTTCTGTAGATCTAGATGAGTATGAGATCTATAGCTTAGTAGTTTAGATTGTTTGTAGAGCGAGTATCCCGGTATATATATATATACTTGGGGAAACTCGAGGAATTTTATCTAGAATTTAGTCTAGATAGTTTGAATTGTTTGATTGGATGATTTGGCTGCTATGGTTGTTAGCATATGGATGATAGTATATGCTTATGTTTTAAATTTAAATCTTTAATAAGATTATTAAATTACCTTTGTTTAAATTTCGGGGACGAAATTATTTTAAGGGGGGAGGAATGTAATATCCCGGAAATTTTAACAATATCAATTTAATAATCTGTTAAATAATTAAATTGATATTGATGATCTTTGATAATAAAATTTGAATTTAATTTAATAATCTAATTAAATAAGTATCAAATATGTTATTTTCAAATAATAAGTATAATGTATTATTTTTATAAATATGAATGGATTTTAAAGAATATGGAATTGTTGTTTTTAAATTGATAAGTAGTTGTATATATGTATAACATAACTTTTTAAGTTGAATCTTAGGATTTAACTTTATTTAAATTTGAATTTAAAGTTTTGAAATTCAAAAGAATAAATATTTAAATTGTTGGATATTATAATATTTGTATAAACTTATATTTATAAAATATAATTAGTTTTTGTTTCTCTTTAATATATATAGATAAGTGTTTAGATAAATAAGAAAAAGGCTTTTTAAATAACTTTTAAGATAAATAGAAATATGTAAAATTACTTAAAAGACATGTGTCATTATCCTAAAACCTTGTTTTAACAAGTGTAAATAAAAGATGAACTCTAATGACAAGTGTCCTTAATTATTTCCTTTTTATTTTATTTTTATAAATTACAAATTCACTTATATAAACATTTTCATATATTCACTTCATTCCTTTCTATTTTCTTTTTCAAATCAAGAGAAACTCAAAAACCTTTCCTCTAAGCAAATCTGAAACAAATCAGATCAGTAAACAAATCTTCCTCAAACCAAAAACCAAAATCAACAACCCATAATTCATCCTCAAAAATCAAATCCCTGTAATCTCATTTTTACAAATTCAAACCAAAGCCTGTGATTCATTTTCATTTTCAAAAAGCAAACCTGGAGTCAAGTTTGCAAACCGAAATCAGTGAGCATCTTCCTCAAACAAAAGATCTGTAATCATCTCAAAACAACCAGTTGCATTCTCTTCCATCTGTAATCAAAATCAAGTTTAAAGCCTGCCTTCATTTTTCATCTCTGGAATCAGTTCAAACAGTCTGCATTTTTCAATCTGGAACCAATTCAAGTCAGTAGCTGTCTGCATTTATTTCTTCAACCTGGAATACAAGCATGCATGTAGATTAAAGCAATTTAAAGCCAGCAACTCAAGTTTTTAATCAAAAGAGGCATTCAGATTTTAGAGTTTCAAAAGCTTTTCAAAACTATAAAAGGCCCTGTCTCTGTTTTGCCTGGTGAGTAACATTTTTAGAGTTTAAAAATAAGAATCTATTTGCATGTTAACTCTGGAAGAAGTATGTTCTGGTGTGTATGTATGTGAGTTTCTATAGATAGATATATGGATGTATAGATATATATATTTGCATGTCTGTTGTTGTGTGATATCCCTGTTTTATATTTCTTTTAAGCCCAGATCTTGATCAAAAATTCCTCATCTTCTTATCTGATCTCTTATAGACTTAGGCTTTAAACAAAATTAATTTGTTTCATCATAAGCTAAAGTTTAAAAGGTAATTAAGCCCAACTTAAAACCTGAGTGTCTCTGTAAACTAAAATAACAGAGCAATGTTATATAAAAGTAAAAATTCAAACTTTGTAATTTATAAATTCAGGTTTATAAATTGAATAGGTAAGTTATAATATGATTTTTAACATTAAAATCATAATTTTTAGTTTGTTAATAAAGGTGCAGTTTTGGTTTAAGCAAAATATGAGTTTTAGGTAATATCTGATGATCTCAGTGGTCTGGGAAGTTTTGATCGTCATTGGTGTTTGAGTAATGATCGGTGATTGTAGAAATATTATCTAGAAGGTGTTTAATTCAGGGAGGAAGTAGCGGTAGTGGATTCTTTGCTAGAACCCTAGTTTTAGCGTGTCTTGGTAATTTGGTCACTGCGGTATATCTAGTCGATCGAGTGCAGAGGGGTTTTGAGGGTTGAAAGCTTGGTCGTAGGCGAGGCTGTGGCCGGCGGTGGAGGATCTCTGATGGACGGAGTGACGTGGGGGAAGTGTTGACAGGCTTTGGTGATGGTTGGGTCTTTTTGTTCCAGGTCTTTCGAAATTGAACTCGATTTCGATTTCGTGAATGGATTGAAGTTTGGATGATCGTGATATGGTGTAGGGATGATCGACGACTTGTGGGGATGCTCGGCGATGGTCGGAGTTAGCGCTGGTGATCGTACACGTGCACGAGATCGTGTGTATCTCTGGTGATGTCTGGTTTTCAGGGGAGGCTACTCGAGTTTCTCGAGTTTTGTTTCGAGTGAGGCTCGAAGTTTGTGGAGAGGCGACTCGAAGCTAATTGGTTTGGTCTCGAGTTTATCAGTGTTGCCAGGTTTTTAAAAACCTGTCAGTTTTAATTTAAATCTAATTTAAATTGGTGAAGAAATATTTAAACAGTAAACCAAAGTTTAATATATGAAGACACGTTTAGTTTTGAATTTAGATTGGAGATAAATAAGCTTTATAAATTTTAAATGTTTTAATAAGTTTAAATGTTAGTTATATTTTTAAATGGTTTGAATTTTAAAAGAAATTTGATTTAAACTCTTTTAAAGATCCTTTTATAAGATATAGGAATTCTTTAACATGTAAAAGTTTTAAATTGGTTTAAACTTGGTTAAAGATAAATTGGTATTCATTTTAAATTCCGAATTTAAAATGAAATTTAAAAGTAAAATTTGGGAAATGAACATTTTCAAATAATATTGTGAATGAGAATTGAACCATGAATAAGAAATTATTTTATCTTAAAGTTTAAATCATTAAAATCTTTAAGGTAATTAAAATGGTTCAATTAATTTAATTAATTAATGATTTGGATTAATTAATTTATAATTAAGGATTTAAATTAATTTAAATAAGGTTTAAGATTAAATTAATTAGGAATAATTAATTTGTAATTAAGGATTAAATTAGAATATTAATTAATGATTAAGAATTAATTTAAATATTAATTAAAGATTAATTAAGTTATGGTTAATACTTAATTAATTAAATAATTAAAGTTTAATAAATTGGTTATTAAGATTTATTAATTTGAAATTAATAATAATGAATCTAAGTTAATTACTTAAGAAAAGTAATTAAATAATTGTTAATGAAGGTCATTAATTTGAGATTATTTAATAATTAATCAATGTGATTAATTTTGATAATTAATTAGATTAATTAATTTAAAGTATTATTTATAGAATTTGTTTAAATAAATTACATAATGGAAGTAATTAAGAAATTAATTACTCATTGTAATTAATTAAGTTAATTTGATTAGTTAAGTTAATTAATTAAGTTTAATTAATTTAGAATAATCAAGAGATGATTTGATAATAATTACTTAATGTAATTATTAAGGTAAGTTTATTTAGGGAAGTAAATAATAAGATAATTACTGGAAGTAATTAGTTGAATAAATGATTTTATTAATAGAAGTAATTTGAGTTAATTACTTTGAATAATTAATCAAGGGATTAATTAAGAAATTAATTCAGGAGTAATTAATTTAGTTGATAAAAGTAATTAAGGGTAGTTAATTACTGATTGAAGATTAATCAAGAGTGATTAATATATGTTGTTTAATTAAAGGTTAACTACTTAATGTAATTAATTTAATTAAGTAATTAATAATTAAGTTGTAATTAAGGATCATTAATTAATATAATTAATGATGTAATTAAGATTGATTAATTAAGTAATAATTAATAAATGAAGTAATTAATCAATGTAATTAATTAAGGATTAATGTAATTAATTATAGTTGATTAAGTTAATTAATTTTAGTAAATTAATTAATGAAGTAATTAAAGGTTAATTACAATAAGTGGTTAAGGATAATTAATTTAAGTAATTAATTGAGAATAAATTACTTGGATGTAATTAAAAGATAATTAATCAAAGATGATTAATTAAAATGAATTATTAGAGGATAATTTATTAATTAATTGTAATTAATTAATGGTTAAGTAAGAAGGATTTATAAAATAAAGTAATTAATTTAATTCACTTTAAATTAATTAGAGATGATATAAATCATTACTTATGAATGGGTGTTAGTATTGAATACTTGGCATTGATTGATATCTCTGATGAGATATATGCTGTGTGATATGGATGTTAGTTGAATTGTATGGATTATCTGATAATGTTGATTATCTATTGTGAATTATCTTTCTTTGTGTATAAAGATAATGAATTGAATTGTTTTAACCTTTAAAACAACTTGGCATTAAAAGATACGCTTTGGATTTCGATGAGACCGGGATCGGGTTTCCGTATACCGGATTTCCAGGTTTGGAGACCCGAATACCACATCGATCCAAATTTACGATAGGTCGTGAATCAAGTGAAGATGAAGATTTAGAGTGCAAGGGTTATTGTCGTTAACTCTGAGGGTGATTCCAAAACGAGTGTAACGAGATAATGCCTTCGGTTTCGTTCGAACCCGGAACGAACTTGTATGGATTGAATGCTTTCAGAACATCGTCAGGTGGACGATGAGCATTCTAAGTGATGTGTTCTTTTCTAAGGTAATCGTGACCTCAAGCCTCACAAACCGGGAATGGCTAAAACAGGGGAGGTGCAGCAAGGTTAGTGGGTAGCACCCAAGTAGGACAAGGTTACCTCTGTCTAGATGTCCCTTTCTATTTTCGACTTAGTGGTGCGGTTGCTGATCCCAACCGTGAGGTATCTTGTGCGGGAATTATCCAGTAAGGGATGTTCCGACCTTGTGTTGCAGGGGATTGGGAGTGATCCTCGGTACGGTGATCTAGGCCACGTACTGTGACGGGCGGTACCCCGGTAGCCCTGCCATTGTATGGAATCCAAAATCCAATAAGTGCCAACGGACTTGATTGTATAACCCACTTTGTGGCTAGTATGCTGGAATTTAATAATGTAACAATTTCAGCTATTTCATATTTATTTGAAAACCCTAGACCCTATTATAATACAATCGAATTTCCTATCAAATGTTTTGGTTAGCGTAAGGTAAAAACTTACCCATGTTTATGTGTGGGAAGTCTTACGTGATACCTTTTCTTTCAAAAGGTTTTGAAGTTAAGCAAGTTTAACTTGTTACTCACACCAGACCCATGTCTGACCCAAGTTGTTTATTTCTGTTTTATAAACTCTTGGGTACTCAAATTTTTACGAGTAGCCAAGGGATTCAGGTTAGCCTTGACGAATTGTGGAGGAGCAATGGAGCAGGAGGCTTCAGTGTTGTAGATATAGATAGTAGTTTCCGCTGTGTTGATCTTGTTTAGATCTTTGTTTGTATTGAGATGTAATAACTAGACAGATGTTTATAACTGTCTAGTATATGATGTGAATCTGTGTAACTCTGATAAGTGTTGTATATGATACTATGTAATATTTATGTGATATAATATATTTTGTTTCGTTTCGCTGTGAGATTCTGATATTGTTTAGTTCTTTCTTTCTCTTCTTTTCTCTTTCTATCCCTTTCTTTCTTATTAGCGATACGACTTTCTATGGAGAGAAAGTCGTTGGTCGTTACATTAAATGCGATAACTTCGAAAAGAATTTGAATCCTTTACAGAAGTATAAATGGTTAGATGGGATTATAAGTAAGTATAATCGATTTGGAAATTGTAAGAAGAAATTTATTAATAATTCTAGAGATTTATGATTTGAGTTATGAATTATTTCCAAGTCTAATATTAAAATGATTTTGGAAAATATACATATAAATAATCTCCTAAGTATTGAAAGGAAGCTTTGGAAATATTTTTAATGGGAAATGATTAGGATAGAAATATTTATTTCTAAGTGTTATAAAAATGGTGATTGGAAATACTTCTAAGTATTGATATGGTGGAATATTCGGTTATGGATTTAAGTGTTGAAATTGTTGCCAAATATTGAAATACTGAAGAGAATTTTGAATATATATCTTAGTGAAGATATTTTGAAATAGATGTTTGAAAAATTATAAAATAAGGCCCAGTGTCTGCTTATGGATGTTTTATTGATAGTTAGATAACCGACTATCAATATTGGACAATTTCGTTAATCGTTTTGAAGAGACCGGAATCAGATTTAATTATCTGAAAACCTCTTCGATCTGATTTGAACATTACGAATGAATACCGTGAAGATGACGAAGACGGTGATTCGGTTTGTTCAGAACCAGGACAACTTGTATAGACGAATGCTATTAGAACATCGTCATTGGAGGACGATGAGCATTCTAAGTAGAATTGTTTCTTGAAGGGTAACGCTTAGCCTCAAACCTCATCAACCGGGAATGACTAAAACAGGGGAGATGCAGCAAGGCTAAGTGGGTCGCACCCAATTAGGGTATGTTATCACTTTTCTATATGTCCATGGAAAACTATATATTATGGATATGGTTGTACATGAAAGAAGGAGCGCTCGATTTTAAGGGTGGGAACACTGGGGTGATAACATATTCGGTCTATCCAGGTTAGGGGTAGGCCGGTCTTATGTAGCAGGGGGTCCCGGCGAGGTCCTCGGTACATTGTTCTAGAGGTGTACTGTGATGAGCGGTACCCCAGTGGCCCAGTCATTGTATGGAATCCATTCTCCAATACGAGCCTTACGGCTTTGTTTATAGAGCCGAGTATGCTGGAATTTAATTAATGTACAATTTTGGCTATTTGAATAAGTATTTATACTTAGATACTGTTATAATATCAGATGACTTTGATAAAATTGTTTTGTTTATCATAAGGGAAAAACCCATCGTGTTTATGTGTGATGCGGTCTTACTAGACACCTTTTTTTTTATCAAAGGATTTTGATAACTCTAATAATTCAAATTGAGTGTGTTTTCTCACGCTGGTTTTCCACACTGACTCGGGTGTTATTTTATTATAATGCTTGGGTTAGACCGAGTATTACAGTTTCAGGTTAGAATGCTATGGAGCTCAGGAGACGAGCTGGAGTAGTTCGAACATATTTCTGTATTCGGTTTATATTTCCGCTGTGTGAGGACAAGTGATTATAACTGTCTAGATTGATGTATTGATTATCATACTCTGATATATGTAAGTATAAAACAGTTACAGATTCTTTTGTATAAAAATCTGTTTTATATATTATATTTTGTTCAGTTGCGATTGTGAGATTCTGTGTTATTGTTGTTTCTGTTTTATTTCTTCTATCTCTTTCCTCTTCTTTACCCTCGCTCTTTCGTACAATTTTGGGTTGAACAAGGGTGAATTATTATCAACTCAAAGGGTACGGTTTAGTAGGTCGCTACATTTGGTATCAGAGCTGAAGGTTAAGCGAGAACCTTGGCTCTGGTGGAATTACTCATTAGAGATAGGGTCAGAAGTACCCTAGAATGAGTTTGGGTGTATTAATAGATATGAGAGCGTATTTGTTAATGGATATAAATTGTTTTGTATTGTGTTGATTTATTGGTTGAGTGGTATATAAATTCTGTTCGAATAGTGAGACGCCACTAAATCGATAGGAGTTTCTAAACACTTAAACACGATTAACTGACACAGTATTGTTTTGAAGCGGGTAAATGAAATAATTTTACCCAAACTATATTTTGATATAAAAAAAGAATAATTTTTTGAAAATTATTATAGTGGTGTGTTAGTTGTTATTATATAATCAAAATAAGATTATAAAGTTGGAAATGGTTATATATAACTAAGGGAAGATTGTATAAGTATGAATTATACAAATGAGTTAAAAACTACAAATGGGTTCAAACCAGAATTTGGAAAATTTAAATCCCGGGAATTTTTAGAAGTATTTTCCAAAGTGTTTGAAGATAAATAATAGTATTATTATTTTGGAGATATTTTTGAATAGAAAAAATGGTTTTAAATGGATTTTGGAAGTGATATAGCACTGTACTTACTTCAGTCGTTGGAAAATAATCCCGATGATGACTGCGCATCATCATCAGTATTCATTTTTGAGTTTCTAAGTGACGAATTGCTACCATAGGAATTGATATGTAGATTTTTGGTGAAAATAAGTGTTATTTGGAAATTCGAAAGGGAAATTGTTTTGAAATGGAGCCAAGTAAATTTTGAAAATCCAAGAAAATGGTTTGTTAAACCAGAAAGAGTGAGTGTGTTTGTGTGTGTGTGTGTATTTGATTTCGAAGTGATTTGAAATAAATACCGGGTGTTTAAAAAATTCTGGAATCCTGTGGAAGATGATATTTTTAAGGAGGGAGGTGTGAAAAATTTAAGTTTAAATAAAATTTAAAGTGAGAAAGTTAAAATGGAATTCAACTTAAGTTAAGACTGGATAAATCAAATTTTAGAAATTTAAATTGACTGGATTTGAATTGAATTAATATAGTGTATTAATGAAATGGGAGTTAACTTGAGCGAAGTAATTGGAATATATAATGAAATTGAATGAATCAAAAATAAATTTGTTTGGAGTGAAATTTAATTTAAGTATGAATAACTTGAGTATGGTTTTGAAATGTTGGTTAAAAGGGATTGAAATTTAAATAAAAAGCGAATAAGCGAATTGGATTTGAACCATATTTAATTGAATTGAATATGTAAATGTGAATTATAAAGTGACTATATAACTATAAGTTATAAAATTTGATTGGATTAGAAATAATATTGAATTGAAGTAAATATAAATTTGAATTGTGAAATAATTGTATAGCTATAAGTTATAAATTTTGAATGGAATAAAATATAAGTGGAAATTGTTGGAATTGTGAATAAATAAATTGGAATAGCTTATAAAAATTGAAATTAATTTAATAAAAATATACTTAGGCTATAAATAAATGTATAATCTCGAGTTAAAAATAAAATGTGAATATATTCGAGTATAGAATTGATGGAAATGTAAAAATATAAGTTGTGTGACTTATAAAATTTAAAAGTGAAATAGAACAACCAAAATAAAAATGGTGTGATATTTTAAGGTGAAGAAGTAATAATCCAAACTTGAATTGTAAAAGGAATTTGAACTCAAGAATAGATGAAGTGATTTTTGAAGTAAAATCAGATGTGGAATTATAAAATGGCAATGAACTAATTAGATAATTAATTAGTTAATTGAATAAAAAAATGGAACTTAGCTTGGTTGAATAAAATCGGACTGTGGATTAAAAGTGAATACTGGAATTAGAACTTGAGTTATAAATTAAATTCGACTTAAAAAGTAAGTGAATTAAATAAAATTGGAATGAGTCGAATAAAATAGAATTGGATTGGAATAGCAATGGCTTAAGTTATAAATAAATTCAATATAAAGTGTAAATAAATTGAATGTGGCCTTGGAAACAAATTAAATAAATTCGAGAATGAAATTGAGTATGGAATTAAAATTGAAGTGGATTAAATGAATGAACCAATTAATTAATTAATTAGTAAATGAAAAAGGGAAGTTGGTTGAAATGAAAATAAACTTAAGTTATATAGTTGGGATAATTTAAAAAAACTTAAGTAAATATTTTGAATAAAAACTCGGTTTAAATAAATTTGTGAAATGGTTATTTAATGAAGTAGTGGGATGATTCCAAGCTTAACAAAATGGATTTGAATATAACGAATGTGGATATTAATGAAACGTAAATGAATTGATTGAGAATAAATTTGAAATGGAATAAAACTAAATATAAATTGATTTGGAATCAATTTAAAATAGCTATAAACTAAAATGGTTATTTTATTAAATGAATAGCGCCAAATTTGCATAAAAAAATTGTTGTTGACACAAACGAAAGTAAATAAAATTCTATGAATAAATAGAATGTGAATAAATTGATTTTAAATCAATTTCGAATGGATATGGGTTTGTTTGATATAAAATGAATTGGATGTAAATAAATTTGGTTGTAAATCATTTCGGATCGAATGAAATGATATATGGATCGATTGGAAGTAGTTAAATTGGTGTCGGAACCTTGTAATTATTTATAAAAATATGTTAGCATGTATTATTGCTTATGAAATTCATGTGTTGTAGTTGCTTAAATAAGTGAAATGTTATGGAATTTGATGATTTTGGTACTTACGTGTTTAAATTGAGCAAGTACAAGTACCTGGAGCTGTTTTGCTTGACTTTGATTGCGCGAATAGCAAAATAAAATAAGTCGCTCGCTTAAAAATGCTAAAATAAGGTACGTTTTTGAATTAAATACCGCAAAATTATAAATATTGATATATATTTTGTTTTCCGACCGTGTGCGTCGATGTATATATATTTATCTCTCTTATCATATTGCAAAAGGTCCTCCGTACAAAGGAGACTCTGCCAAAAAAATTTGAAAATTTAGGGTGTTAGAAAAATTTTGGAAATTTTTTTTAACGACAATTTGATTTCGAATTATAATTGGAATAAAAGATTTTGGAGTTAGAATTGAGAACTAATTGTTTTGGTTAAAACTAAAAGATTAGAAAAGTGGAATGTCGAGTTTAACTAAGTTGGTTTTGAAAAGTTAATGGGTTTGGAGCATTTTTCCTGCCTTAGCAATTTCGGGGACGAAATTCTTTTAAGGTGGGAGGAATGTAACGACCCGGATTTTTCGATGTTTAATTTAGAATATTTAAATGGTTTAAATATTTGATTTGGGATTATAATTTAGTTAGTAAGATTTTAAAACTGGAATTTTAAGCGATTTCGTCAATTTTGAAAATTAACAATTTAATCGACGCATTAAAATAGCGATCCGGGGCACAGTCTTGGAATTCGACGAAACCAGTTCCATTGGATCCATAATAGTGTATTATTTTCGGAATTCAAATTTTGTAGGAGTTGGAGTTATCGTTTGATCGTACGGGACATAAAGGCCCAGAAATAATTTAATTTAAATAGTCGATTCAAAAAGCTATCTTCTCCATACGATCGAATTAGGACTCGAAACCTTTTCTATTGCGTTCGGAATAGGGGTATAACATTATAAATGCCTAATGGCACACCTCGATAGGGGTTCGAGGTTTTGAGTTGTGTAAATCAAGACGATTTGGAAATTTATATAATATATATATATATATATATATATATATTATTTCACTTGACCTTTTGTTTACATCAGCTGTTTTTTTTTGCTCACCTCAGAACACTGTAGCCTCTCCCTACACGCAACTGTCAGAAGAAGAAAAAAAGGGTTTGAATCACGCTATTCCCATCTTCTTTAAATCACACGCCCCTTTTTCTTTTTTAAATCAGCCGACCTTCCTCCTTCCAAACAAACGAACAAATCTGTTCGTATTTAAAAAAATATAATAAAACTGCGATCGAAGAGAGAAGCGAAATCAATTCACGGCACAGTCTCGTGTTCGATGAGGAGGGAAGCAATCGAGGAGGCGATGGTCGCGAGGTTGTTTTCGTATTCGCGATGGTTGTCAAGGGAAGTCGCGAGCTTTGTTGAGGCGATATGGTGGGGATCAGAGCATGAGGAGGCGGTGCGAGGGCAGGTCAATAGTTTTAGGATTTTATGGGTGGCGCGTGTGAAGTAGATTGCTCGTGTGTGTGTGGATATCGTAGGCGAAGTGGGTGGCTTCAGGCGATGGTCGCGGCTGCAAGGGAGGGAGGTTCTGGAAAAAAAATCTGGAGTCGCGCACGTACGCACGCACGCGACGAAGTGTAGGCCAGGAAGTTCTAGGAGGTGCGACAGTTCTGCAACATAAGGCTAGAGGGACTAGACACGATTAGGAAGGGAGGTCGAGGCGGTTGCTGCGTTTCGAAATCAGGCAGTTATGATGTTTGATGGGTGTTCGGTTGGGATTCATCAATGATGTGGTCGAATTTTGGAAGTCGAGCTCTGGGAAAGTGTTTGGGAAGAGGGAGGGAATCGATTAGGGAATTAAAAAGTAATAAGGTAAATTCAAATTTTTTTAGTTATTAAATAAATTTATATTATCTCGTTGCAGTAATTAATAAATAATCTATTTATACGAGGTCCAAAAATCATGAAATCAAGACGTATTTGGATTCGTAGTTGAGGAATATACCAGCTGGAATTGATTTAAAAAATTTCAGAGTTAGCTGGGAATTTAAATAATTGGAAATTTGGATATTCGGCAAATTAAAAATCAAGGTGAGAAAATTCTCACTCATTCGGATGCCAAAATTAATATTAATTAGTTAAAATAAATTATTGGATGTTTGGTTGAAGTTATTAATTATTATCTGTTGAATGGTATATTTTATATATATAGTAGTATATATATTAGTAGTTGGAGTGATATTCCCGCACATTATAGCGGATGAGACCCTATGCGCCCCGCATTATAGCGGATGACCCTATATACCGCGATATCCCCCTCATAGTAGGACTGGTATTTTTATATTGTATTTACATCTGTGGATGCAGGAAAACAGGTCGGATGGATCAAACTGGATTCCTCAAAATATTGAATTTAATTTCATATATTGTGATATATGGTTTGTATAGGATAATCTATTACAGATTATTGTAGTAATTGAAATTTATTCGATACTATGGTAGCACTGGACTGAATTTTAATATTTTAAATACTATAGATATATTTTTAAAATTTAAGGAATTAAAGGGAATTTTTGATATTTAAAGTAGATTGGAGGTTATAAATGGAATTTAGTAAGTAATGGATTTATAAATGAGATTTTATAAATAAAATTTTATTTCTAAACAAGAAAAAAACCAAATGAGTTGTAAATTTATAAACGATGCTATAAATAAGGGAGGTGGTGTTAGTTGATGAAGTGTGAATATAAATTTAAAATGTGAAATTATATCGAGCTATGGAAATGTTTTTAAAAGAAAATACAGTGGAATTTATTTTGGAATTGGAAATAATTGTGGAATTGGAAATGCAAAACGTTTTGTGATAAATCGAGAGAGAATTTCTGAATATTAAATTGGTTAGATTGAACTTTGAAAAATAGAGTTTATTTGAGAAGTTAAGTTCTTTTTGAATGGGACTATATTTATTTAACTATGTAGTAAAAACTATTATTTGGATTGAATTTTTTGGAGGTGGGTTATTTAAATATTAAATATTGGTTGAAATGGAATTTTTATAATAAGACTTGTGAATTGATTATTATTTCTTATAAATGATTTAGAAATTAGTATCGTCGTTTATTTTAAAGGTGCTTAATATTTTAAATAATAACTTAAACATATTTTAAAAATAAATTGGTATTCTTTAAAAATACTCATTATATATATATATAGTTTTGAAATGATTGAAAATTTATTTGTAAATTCTCTCGAGATGTGTAGACAGGTTTTATTTAAAGGATGAGATTTTATAAGAGAAATCTTATAAATGGAACTCTAGAGACTTAAGAAAATTTCGAAATGCTTAAATGCGATAACTTCGAAAAGAATTTGAATTCATTAAAGAAGTATAAATGGTTAGACGGGATTATAAATAAGTATAATCGATTTGGAAATTGTAAGAAGAAATTTATTAATAATTCCAGAGACTTATGAGATGAGTTATGAATTATTTCCAAGTCTAATATTAAAATAATTTTTGAAAATATACATATAAATAATCTCCTAAGTATTGAAAGGAGGCTTTGGAAATATTTTTAATGGGAAATGATTGAGATAGAAATATTTTTTCTAAGTGTTATAAAAATGGTATTTGGAAATACATCTAAGTATTGATATGGTGGAATATCCGGTTATGGATTTAAGTGTTGAAATTGTTGCCAAATATTGAAATATTGAAGGGAATTTTGAATATATATCTTAGTGAAGATATTTTGAAATAAATGTTTGAAGAATTATAAAATAAGGCCTAGTATCTGCTTATGGATGTTTTATTGATAGTTAGATAACCATCTATCAATATTGGCCAATTTCGTTAATCGTTTCGAAGAGACCGGAATCAGATTTAATTATCCAAAAACCTCTTCGATCTGATTTGAACGTTACGAATGAATACCATGAAGACGATGAAGATGGTGATTCGGTTTGTCCAAACCCAGGACAACTTGTATGGACGAATGCTATCAGAACATCGTCATTGGAGGACGATGAGCATTCTAAGTAGAATTGTTTCTTTAAAGGTAACGCCTAGCCTCAAGCCTCATCAACCGGGAATGACTAAAACAGGGGAGATGCAGCAAGGTTAAGTGGGTCGCACCATATTAGGGTATGTTATCACTTTTCTAGATGTCCTCGGAAACCTATATATTACAGATATGGTTGTGCCTGAAAGAAGGAGCGCTCGATTATAATGATGGCAACACTCGAGGTGATAACATATTCGGTCTATCCAGGTTAGGGGTAGGCCGGTCTTGTGTAGTAGGGGATCCCGGTGAGGTCCTCGGTACATTGTTATAGAGGTGTACTGTGACGGGCGGAACCCCAGTGGCCCAGTCATTATATGGAATCCATTCTCCAATACGAGCCTTATGGTTTTTTTTGTAGAGCCCAGTATGCTGGAATTTAATTAATGTAACAATTTCGGCTATTTGAATAAGTATTTGTACTTAGATACTATTATAATATCAGATGATTTTGATAAAATTGTTTTGGTTATCGTAAGGAAAAACCCGTCGTGTTTATGTGTGACGCGGTCTTACAAGATACCTTTGTTTTTTTCAAAGGATTTTGATAGCTCTAATAATTCAAATTGAGTGTGTTTTCTCACGCTGGTTTTTCAGACTGACTCGGGTGTTATTTTATTATAATGCTCGGGTCAGACCAAGTATTACAGTTTCAGGTTAGAATGCTATGGAGCTCAGAAGACGAGCTGGAGGAGTTCGAACGTATTTCCGTATTTGGTTTATATTTCCACTTTGTGAGGACCAGTGATTATAACTGTCCAGATTAATGTATTGATTATCGTACTCCGATGATTGTAAGTATAAAATAGTTACAGATTCTTTTGTATAAAAATCTGTTATTATATATTATATTTTGTTCCGCTGCAACTGTGAGATTCTGTGTTGTTGTTGTTTCTGTTTTATTTCTTCTATCTCTTTCTTCTTCTTTACCCTCGCTCTTTCGTACAATTTTGGGTTGAACAAAGGTGAATTATTATCAACTCAAAGGATACATATTAGCGGGTCACTACAACACACAACAAGAACAGATTTAATTGCAGAAACTTTAACTCAATTCACTCGCAAAAATAAGCATTTGGATTTAGAAAATAGTAGTGTGACGGTTACTCACCTCAAATTTCGAAATAAAATCGCTAAACCTGCTTGTTCCAATCACCTCGGCCTCCACTTGTCTCCATGTTGAACCCCCCTCGCATTTGACCCGGAGATCATCACTACAACCAGGTCTATGCAACCTCCCTTCATGCTCAAGATCAACCCACAATGTCTCGTTCATGCTTGGCACCATTCAAATGAAATTGCTTTCAGTTTTTTTCATTTTTGAATTAGATTTTGAAATAAGGGGTTAGGGCAAGCTAAAGAGAGAATTAGCCTGGAAGAATGAACATATTCCAAATAAAAGTGAATGAGTATTGGATAGCGAAAATAAGGATTTGTAGTGGGCTTTGGGCCATAAAAATTACTTCATAATCCACTAACTATTAAAAGATTTATTCCAACTAAACATTTTGCTTTCAACTTAAATATCTAAATTCAAAATTTAAATTCGTATTAATATTTATCAAATAATTATTAATCAGATGATCAATAGCAGGGTTGTTATAGACTCCACCCCTTAGGAAAATTGTGTTCCCGCAATTTCCTTAATGAAAGAAATCCATAACAAAACTGTTTCTTAAAACAATTATCTGTTAATTAGTTTCTAATTTCATTCCAAAATTACTCAGTTAATACCATATTAAATTATAAAACTAAAACTAAATTTTAGTTGTCAAAATTTCTTTCCAAAATTCTCAAAAAAAAATCCATCGCCTTAAATTTATGGAAAATTCCGTCAACGTCTTCTTTGTGCGGCTAGCATTTCAAAAATTTACAATATAGATATAATTACATAATATACATCTCATATCAAGGATGAGGCATCCCATAGGAAAAAACACAAAAATGCGATATGTAATCGAAGTACATACCTTATATTAATATTACCAAGCGTAAATAGCAAAACCAATGCAAAAGCGAGCTCCAAACGTAAAGCACTCGCCATTGATACCTACTAAACACTCAACAATCCAAATGAGAATAATATTCAAGCATATGGAAAATGAAATCAACTACATGAGTACATTATATTAATCAACCACGTGAAATAAATCTAACTTGGTTTTGAATTCAATTTCTAATATATATACTTATATATATATATGCTGTTATTCAAAATAAAGATGATCCAGTCTAGTTTACGGAATAACCTACCAAGTATTCTAGATTCAATTAGAAAAGTAAGTTTATGGTATATAACCATTTCAATATAATTTTTCAATACTAAAACCATAAAAATTTATAACCAAGTTCTAGTAGGTATATTTATAAAAATAAGGCTATTCTTTCCAAAAGTAAAATCCATAACTCATTTTATTGCAAATCTTAGGCAAGTATTATAAGCGAGTCATATTTTATTAATGCATGATTATGTTTAAATGAATGTCACCTGAGTCCTTTTAGTGGTGTCCTAATTTGCAAACCTGTCTTGAAACATGTTATACTAATAATGAAGACTTAGCCTAGCCAGACATTTATTTTTATATGCTCATAAAAGAACAGTCTTTATAGGTTCGTAAAATAAAACTAGTTTATTTCAATACTAAATTATAAAGATACATGTATTGACAAACTGATTTCAGGATTTCCAGAAGGCTGAATAGTTCAACAACAACTTCAATGATCGATTTAAACACTAATTGAATGTATAACTAAATGTGACCTTATGCATGTATATGTAGTTAACGACAACTTGAATTCTTCTAGTTATATATAACTAAGTTACTAACACATATATGACTAAATCATGTATTTGGTAAAACACCAATGGAAATTAACATAACTAATGAGCGACTAATTCCAATGAATCTCGAGAAGAAAGTAAACAATGGTTACTAAGATCAAATTGACTTTCACTTGTATCAAACATAACTCAAAGATTTGTGATAAACTCTTACATCACTTATTAAATACTCATTTTATTTTTCTAAACCACTTTTCCATGATTTTCTAATTTTCAAGAATATTATCTTTATATTTACCATATCAATTATTCTTGAAAATTTTAAATATTTAATTTTAAACTCTTTTTAAAACAATTTTACTAACATCTAGAATTTATTATTTTCATGTCAACATGTTTTGTATGATGTTTAGGAACTCTTATCGATAACATGGCGTTCCATATATCGATCAAAAATTCTTAAACAATTTCCGAACAAGTCAACATAAACAAATAATTAAAAATATTTCTTTAATTAAATCTATTTTATCATCCATAGCATCCTTGCATCCAAATAACAATCATAATCAACCAATCAAGTCCTAACAACCAAATGACCAATTTCAAACAATCATTCATCCATGCATACAATATCCAACTAACTATAGGTACAAAGATCACCAAACATTATGCTCAGCGGAAACAACCTAATAGTTATCGCTGCGAAACTCTAATTATTTCTAAACCATTTATATTTTTAAACTTGTATACTTAATTTTTAGTTCTTTTTATTCCCAAAATCTATAAATAGTTTTCAAAAATCTAAAAGATTTTAACACATTATTTTCCAAAATTATTATATCACAAATTCCAGTTTATCAATATAAAATCTTAAATCAAAATACATCCCAATTGATTATCCCAATAATCAATTTATACTCCTATCCCTAAATAGATAATTACTATAACTATCTACCACACACCTCAGGGGACCTAACTCTAAGTCTCACTAGGTCTCAGATTTGTGATATTATACGCTATAATGTTCTGACATAGCTCTCATACCAAGCTGTAACGACCCCACCACGATACCCAGATTAGCAAAGAACATTACAAGTAATGTTGTCTGCTAATCCGGAGAATACGGCTTGTTAAGGGCGATTGAATGTGAATATATCTTTATATTAACACTGACATGTCTTTTATACTTTTTTCACTTAATATCTGAACTGAATTTGTCATGTACAGTATTAATACAAAGTAATAGGCACACCGATTTCTCAGAATCAGAACAACATATATTATAAATAACAGTCACTGATCACAGCAAAATAAAATCTCAACTTATAAATATACAAATTTTGAGTTTAAAAAATGAAATACTAACTCAATTAATATACAAGTTATGGTTTTCTAATCTTAATTATACATCTCAATTTCAAACAAAATTCCTAGGTGATACGACTAAATATCAAAGGTCCAACTTCTGCTACCCCAACCATCCATAGGTCTATTTGTCCCATAATCTGAAAGTCTCAGTCTGACCCGAGCAAAATAACACTTGGGTCAGACTATCTCTAAATATCCAATATGGTGAGAACAGAATATAACACAAGAATAAACAACATATAAGTAAAAACAGATGTCCAGGATATAACGGGTTAGGAAATTAATTCAACTCTGAACAGGGTTATAATTTTAAGTCACAAACACAAACTAGTCACTAAACGTAGAATAACAGAATTAACTTAACATAGCATCCATCACAAGACACAAGAATATATATATTTTCACGGACACAAGACACAAGAATATATATTTATTTCAGTTAGACAAGACCCAAGAATATATATTTATTTCATGAATATAGAATAGCCATAGAATCCAAATATCCAAAATCCAAGAGACCTTACTTGAAACGATCGTAATGATCGTACATAGAACCATAGCAAACAAACAAACAATTTGGTATCACATGAATCGATCCGATAACGGGGATCATACATAGGATGGGAATCATAGGATATAAGACGATCTCAAGGATAGCAGCCATGATCGAATCTTTTAGATTTATTTTAGATTATTACACTTGAAAAGAAATCAAGGAGTAAACATCCTAAAGATCTAGCGACCACTTGCCACACACCAAAAGAGAGTAAACTCTAAAGTGCCAAATACTATCATTTTCAATAATCACTAGAACTTAACCAATACGTCCCATTCCGTACGGTGAAATCCTAATATTTACTAAAAGCTGGTAAATCTCACTCATTGCAGATACCATCGGAAAAACTGAACTATATCCTCTTTAGGATCTAGCAACCACTTGTCGCACACCCGAAGAAAACACAACTCTAAAGTGTTAATTAATTCCCTATAGTGATCATATGAATTTAACCAAAGCATCCCATACTACCCAGTGAAATTCATGTATTCACTAATGGGTTAGTAAATTATTCCACTCAAACATTCTATTCAATGAGTTATACCATATTCGACGAAGCATTATTCAAAAGCATTTAAACCAATTGATAATACTACGTCATTATTAGTACTCCCCATATTATAGAACTAAGGCTCTCAAAACATTTATTCAATTGGTTGCTTATTAAAATGTTTCGTTATTCAAAATTTCTCAAAAAATAATTAATTTTATAAGACAAAGATTTATTACCCTTATTAAATAAGATACCAATTTAAAATTTAATTAGTAATCAAATGTAACTATGTACATTTTTTTAATCTTATACCAAAATATGGACTTAAATTTATTTGTTGCCAAAACAAGTTTAGAAACATAGTATAACTTAGTGACCTAAACTAAAAGAATTTACAAGGTAAGTTCCAATGTAAGTAAATGCAAAAACTAGGCTATTATTACAAAAGAAAAAAAGGAATCGAGTTCTTATTAAATACAAAAGCCTAGGTAGTGAATATAAAACTATATATAATATATAAAGTATAAAATATATAGACAACATGTTCTTTAGGAATTTAAGCAAAGTGTGATATGTATTATGGCTAAACAATCCATATATAGACAATTATGCAAAGAATTTCGAAACCTGGCATTATATTGAAGCATATAAAAATTTCGAAACTCTATATATATATATATATACTACTATAGACTTTGAAACTTCTGTTATAAAACTACTTCTATTATTGTATACATGATGTACCTACTCTAGACCAAGGAATAGACACACTAGATATACATGCAAAGTCAAGGCTTCTATTTTTAACAGAAAGGCAAAATGTGTCAGGTTCTATTATTTAGACAAAAGCAATTAGTATAATATACTATAACCTATAAAACAAAACCTAGACACTTGGTCCTCTAAGTATTTTTGAAATATGGGACTTGTACTAAGTTAAACACTTCATATATATTACTATGTATGGAAATTTTTGAAACCTGCCCATAACTAATGCTTGAAAGTTTCGAAACTTATGTACACTTTTTATTACAGAACTTGATCTTCTAAAATGTAAGCAACCTATTAAACCAAGTTAAATTCAAGCTCTAAAACAAAATATGACATAGATGTGTTGCGGTACTAACTAGATTACTTGAACATAAATATAGTTTATAAGTGTATACATACATACACACATATATATATAGTTCCTAAACAAGAAATCTTACCAGGTTTAAACAATAGTTGTACTAATCAATTATTCATGAATATCACTAATAAGTTAATAACTATAAATACCATAATCATACATTGCAACATCGTCTAAACACATAGCAAGAATTAAAGAAGGACCAGGCTCATATGGTGAAATACACACAACAAGAACAAATTCAATTGAAGAATTTTCAACTTAATTCACTAGCAAAACACTCATTTGGATTTAGAAAATAGTAGTGTGAGGGTTACTTACCTCAAATTTCAAAATAAAATCGCTAAACCCTCTCGTTCCAATCACCTCGACCTCCACTTGCCTCCATGTCGAGCCCCCCTTGCCTTTGACCTAAAGATCGTCACCACTTCCAAGTCTACGCAACCTCCCTTCGCGCTCGAGATCAACCCACGGCATCTCATTCGTGCTTAGCACCATTCGAATGAAATTGCATTTGTTATTTTTTTTCATTTGTTGAATTAGATTTTGAAATGAGGGGTTAGGGGAAGCTAAAGAGAGAATTGGCCTTGAAGAATGAACGTATCCCAAATAAAAGTGAATGAGTATTGGATAGGGAAAATAAGGATTTGGAGTGGGCTTTCGGCCTTAAAAATTACTTCATAATCCACTAACTAATAAAACATTTATTCCAACTAAACATTTTGTTTTCAACTTAAATCTCTAAATTCAAAATTTAATTTTCTATCAATATTTATCAAACAATTATTAATCAGATGATTAATAACAAGGTTGTTAGACTTCACTTCGAAACGCTTGAGTTGTATCGAGGTGGTTTTCGGATAACATATCCGATCCCGGTCTCTCCCAAACAACATTCGATAATTTCTAGTAAACACAACCCCGGTTCTTTAGGAAATAAGCAGTCAAAGATAAGAGCAGAGATCACCTCCAAACCGTTAGTGGATGGATTTCCTTATCCTTGTCCTAGGAGAACGAAATGAGATTTATACACACAATACGACATCATTGGATATGACTGTGCCATATAACTCACGTGTTTGTCTTAGATAATTCCATGTTACATTTTGGGTCTAAATTCGATAGTCGGTTATTTAACTATCAAATAATAAATATTCAATCAAGGATTTAATTCCATAGGGAAAACTAACAATGGTTAAGCACACAAGCAACCACTTACCTTCTTTTAATTAATCTTTTATTAGTTAAATAAACTTTGTAAATACTTGAATCAAATCTTTTTTTACAAATATATATATATATATATATATATATATATATATATATATATCCACAAATCCTTATTTCTCAATACTTGGAAAAATATCTATACACTTATCTCAAGGTGTAAGTATATTCACCAAACATTGGGTAAGATTTCCTTTTATACAATTCTAACCATATATAAACTCCATTATACAACCACAAAATCATTTATAAAACTCCTTTTATAAACCTATAAACTCATTTCTAAAATTCTTCTATAAATATCTAAAACTCTTTTGTCTTGTAGATATTCTTCCTTTAAGTTTGCCAAACCATGTTATAAGATTACTCTTATAAAACCCACATCTGTTTATAAAATCCTATTTATAAACCTCAAAAAACATTTATAAATAAAATTCTAATCATTTACTTTAAAACAATATTATATAATAGGAAATGTTATAAATAATAAATATTAACTTTAAAACATTTTAAAATAATAATTAATAAATTCTAAAACATCCTAAATAAAGCAATAATAATTTACCTTCAACATTTTTATAAATAATAATAATTAATTTCTGAAACTTTATTGATAAATAATTATATTTAATTTCAAACCAAATTAATTTTTAAATAATTAGCTTTTCAAAATATAAAAGTATTGATAAACAACTTTAAAAAAAACATAAATATATTTCCTTGATACAATTCCACCCTTAATTTTCAACATAATCATTTCCATATTTATAAAACTATATTTTATAAACCTCCTTCTGTTTTATAAAATCTCTCTATTTATGAACCCCATTTATAACTCTATTCCTTTATAAATCCTATTTATTTATAAAATCCCATTCAAAACATAATTTCAACACGTTTTGAACGTTGCTCCCATATTTATGAATTTCTTTTATAAATTCCTTTTTATGTATAAAATATCATTTAACATCTCCCAGTTTACCCTCACCTTCAATTTCCAAAATAGAATCAACTATTTTCTAAAACAAGATTCCACGTCTTATAATAAATCCACTGTTTGATTTATTCCTCCAATCTAGTGATAATAGTTTCCTTTTTATTTATAAAACACCGTTTATAAATCCACCTCTTTATAATATAAAATACAATTTTACAAATCTTCACCTTATTTGTAAAATGCACGTTATGCATTATCACCTTTATAAATTTCCATATTTATAAACAAATCTTAATATTTGTATATATTATATACATATCACTTTATATAGAATGACTAATAAATATTTATACCGAATATTTCCATCTTCTTTTGAAAACCGTATCCCTTTATTATATAACGCAGTCTTTTTTTTAGATTTTAAAAATCTTTAATCACAGTTCAAAATCTCTATTTAATATTTTATAAAACTATAAATTTATAATCTCTAAAAATTGTACTTTTTATTTTAAAATAAACTTCTTCTTTAAAATAATTCAAGAAAAATTATTAAAACATATATAATTTCCAAAATCACTTTGAAATCCTTTTTTAAATCAAATCATTATTTTATAGTATTTAAAATACCAAAAATAAAGCCCAATGAAACTACTAAAGCACTAAATAAGCAAAATCATATCCATATCATCAAATATAGCATCTAACATATCATATATAAAATTATATGAAAAATAAAATCAACAGTGTGAGGGATCTTGTTGGATCCTCCTAACATGTCCCCCTACATCACATACATTGTATAATCTACAACATCTCGTATCTAGAGACCAAAAGCTAAGCGCTAAGGATGTTGTAGTCATTCATAGTATTAACTTCTGGTGACAAAATACAGTAATGCTAATGTATCCATAATATCAGAAGTACTTGGATATAAACAAAGTCACAGATTTCAAAAAACAATATTTCACTGATTACATTTCAAAACAATTCATATCCAAATTACATAATCCCTTAACGTTTCCCAGGTAAAGATCAATTATAATCATTACAAAAATATGCCAAGAGCGACAGATGATAATGCCCCTTGGTTGATCAGAGTCAATATAGTCATATCTGACACAATATACATAGCGGAATCAAAACAAAATAAAACTGTAACTTCTAATTAACTATCCATCAGCCACCTACACGTCTCTGAAAGCTCTATTTGCCAAATTTTCAAAATCCTGAAAACCTCAAACCCCATTCTACTCAAATCAATTTTGAGCACCCGAGATTTTAAGGGGAAACAAAAATTTCGAGTCAGTAAAGCCTGGTGTGAATAATGCTGTTACATCTCTGTTTGCTGATATTAAGTGAGACCACGCCGCTTAGTAATACGGGTTTCCCCTCACTAATATCCTCTTTAAAACATATATTTTGCAAATCCTTTCCTGCAACCAAACTGGTTAATCAAAATGATATAATAATGATAATAATTGCTAAGTCTGTTAAGCTATAATCAGGTAACTAATGGACTATTTGTCCACAAGTAGTAAATGGACTATCTGTCCGAAAACTGGGCTGACTGCCTACAAACTGGACTAACTATCCGCAAACTGGACTGACTGTCCGAATCAAAATGGACTATCTATCCAAATTATTTTCTTAGGGTTAACCACCCTTCATCTCTTTCCTTGAAAACCTTTTCAAAAT
Source organism: Allium fistulosum (assembly GCA_030737815.1). Classification (NCBI taxonomy): domain Eukaryota; kingdom Viridiplantae; phylum Streptophyta; class Magnoliopsida; order Asparagales; family Amaryllidaceae; genus Allium; species Allium fistulosum. The sequence continues at coordinate 166,350,891 of CM060904.1, read as the reverse complement.
GATTTAACATTTTAAATCATACTTATACAAGGAAAATATATTCTTAGCTTTACTCTAAGCTATTTTGCCATGTCATATATACTTTACTCAAAATAATATTGATGAATTTTAATGAGGATTAGCTGTCCTTCCAAAACAAGTTAGAACCCTTTTTAACTTGAAAATACATAGGCTATATTGCCTAGTTAATACATTTGAAACCTTTGTTTAAAACCTTTAAACTACCCCTTCAAAACCCTTGAAAGTAACCCTTTCGAAACCAAGTAAAACCCTTTTACTTCACCAAGGCCGAAAGGCCAAATTTTTCCTTTTGAAAGCATAAAAGAAATTTGTAACGACCCGTATTTTTACGGATCGAAAGATTGTAGAACTGTTGTCATTAGGTCGTTTGTGTAGTTAAGTCGACCAGAGTTTAAGTCGTCCAGAGTTAGGTCGTGTAGCAGGTTGGGTTATGGAGCGACTTAGTGGCTTAGGTGAGCGACCTAAGAAGGTTAACGACCTAAGGAATGGAGCGGCTTAAGGGGTTTAGCGACTTAGGGGTTGAGTGAGTTAACGACCTAAGGAAGTTAGGTCGTGGACGAGTTAAGGATAGGTCGTTGAGACCCTGTGTAAAGTGTTAGGTCGTTGAGTCGCTATGCCGTGTTTAGTTAGGTCGTAGACGACCTATGTTAGTATGCTGGGTGTAGTTAGGTCGTGGGACGACCTAGTTAGGTCGCGTAAAGGCTAAGTTGTTAGGTCGCGTGAAGGCGTGTGTTAGGTCGGTACTCCTGTTAGATCGTTAGGTCGGCTATGCGTTAGATCGTTAGGTCGTGTAGCGTTAAGTCGCTAAGCCGCTTATGCGTGTTAGGTCGTAGGTCGCGTGAGGGCTTATGAAGTTAAGTCGTAGTATTTGCTAACTCGTTAGGTCGTGGATGCGCATAGGCTTGGGTCGTTAAGTCGTAGGTCGGGGATAGTTAGGTCGTGGACGACTTAAGGGGGCGAACGACCTAAGGATTCCAGCCTATAAATACACGTCCTTGCCTCACTTTTTTGGGATCCGGATTTTGAAGCGACGAAGTGCTGCCATTTTGAGAGCTCGAGAACTACATTTCTTCACTTCTTATCTCTTCTTAAATTTAGTACTTCCTTCCATCCAAGATCGAAGATCCAAGAGCTAAAGTTGAAGATCTACATTCTTCGAAGAGAGATTTCATCGTTTGAAGCGGAATTTTGACAGATCAAGTTAGATCCTTCGCTGTCCAGATCTGAAGTGTGTTGCTTTTGAAGTGTTTAGGTGATTTGGTGAGTGGTGGTTATCTCTCACACGGATCCAAAGGAGTATATCGGATCGGTGGCTTGATTATGTGTTAAAAATAGTGATTTCATGCATTTTCGTAAACTTAAGTATAGATCCATTGTTCATGATAATTTGACATCCATTTTACTACATGTTATTCTATGCAAGTTCATTCATCAAGTTGTAGAGATATTTCTCATGTTTCATGCTTGTTAGATTTGGACTCTTTATTTACAAAATTTCCATTTTAAGTTATAATTGTTTTTAGATCTTGTTTGCATGATTGATTACTTGGATTAATGATTGATTTGATTGATTGTTATAAATTAGTTGGTTAGTTGTTAGATTTAGACAAGATGGTCGAAGAAGATTCAAAAGCTAAGGAAAAGGCTCTTGAATTGGAAAAGCTGCTCGTGGCATATGTGGCGGATGATGAAGCTCATATGGATAGATTTGATGATGATGATGAGATGAGGCTTTGCTATGATGTGATGTAGCCTTGGTATAATCCAGACGGGATCATTCCAAGCAGGTTGATAACTCGAGGGATGGTTCGAGTTCGTTGATAATGGTTGGCTCGAGAGGGGTTTGAGCTAGTATGAGAATAGTCGTCGAGGAGGATGACTAGAAGGCTGAGATTTCATCGTTGTTGAAGGTTCTAACAGGATCAAAGCAAGAGTACGCTGGGCAGATTCGATAGTCCCAAAAGACTACAGTTGGTAGTCGAGTACTCTGGGCAGATTCGATAGTCCTAGGCACGGGCTGCGACGACGTGCGGAGATCTGTTTAGAACCGGGATTACCATTAGCCCTTGACGGACGACTGAAAGAATGTGTCGGTCATTCAATTAACGGTGGTATCGAAGCAATGATAACAGTGATAGCCAGAGTCATGGATGTTTGGTTGTATCGTCATTCGGTCTCAAGAGCAATATTTTCTGGGTGCTTATCTGATCTTGGTTTAGGCCTTGGGGGTTTGTACTTGGAAAACATCGACCTTGACTCGAGTGATAATTGTTTTACTTTAAATGTTTGCTTTACTATGTTTACTTCTGCTTAGTGTGTCTGGGGGCTATCACTGTAGAAAGAGGTGGAGTGGGAGGGTTGGGATCCTATTCCTTTTACCTTTATGCTCTTTGGTATATTGTTAGTTAATTTACCGCTCACTAAGACTGTTGTCTGACTCAAGGTTTTATGTTCAACTCTTATTACCTTGGGCTGTTCATCCATTTTGGGATGGGCAGACTAGGTAGCAGGTGACAGGTGCTGTTCTTAGTTTCCAACGATGCTGATGACGAAGACGAGCTGGAGGCTTGCATATTATTTTCTTATTATATGTACTGGATGTTCCGCTGCTTGTATATTCTCTGAGTGATATGTAGTGAGGCTGGATGTATTGACTATTCAGATTTTTGTATCAAACTACTATGAGGCTTATTTGATGCGATTCTGTTCTGTGTAGCTTCACTATGTATATTTTTCTCTATTGTATTTTATCCATGCGCTGTGAGTAATACGATAGATTCTGCTATTTTAATTACCTCTGACGATCATCCATGGCTGCGTGGCACACTTTTCAGTGCATTATTTCTATGTTTAGTGCAGGGGTCATGGGCGGTCGTCACATTTGGTATCAGAGCCTTGGTTAATCGATTTTACCCAACGCTCGCTGACGTAACTACGTATGAGAGACGTAATTGTATTTTGATGGATGATTACTATATATAATATAGTAGCTTAGAAGGATTTGAGTCCTTTATGCAGTTGTTTCTCAAGGTGTGCTGATCATTTCTTTTATAGATATTAAGAATGAGTCGAAGAGGGAGACCAGCTGCTAGGGAAGGCCGTGCTGCTGAGGGGGCTGCTGATTATGCCGCTATGTTCGAGGCTATGATGACTTCGATCATGAGGAGGATGCCAGCTCCGGGGCCAGCAGTTGATGTTGGAATTCAAGTTCAAGCTCCAAGACCGGTGGATTTTGCTAAGCTGTGTAAAGACTATACTGCTCTTGGAGGGAAGGTTTTCTTGGGAACAGAGTCAACCATTGAAGTCCAGAGATGGATAGATGCTTGTAGAAGAATCTTTGGTGACTTGGGAATCGAGGATGCAACTAGAAGGAAGCTTGCATCAAGACATCTTCAAGGGAGAGCTTCTGACTAGTGGAACTCTATCACCATTGATACTCCGGAGGAAGAAATTACTTGGGAGCAATTCCAAGCCAGATTTGAAGCTAAGTTCATTTCTACAGCTCAGAAATTTGTTCTGTTTAAGAAGTTTGTAGAGCTCAAGCAAGATGGAAGATCAGTTCTTGAGTATGTTTCTGAGTTTGAAGCTTTGTCCAAGTATGCCCGGTCGTATATTGAATCCCCTTATCAGAAGAACGAGAAGTTTGTGACAGGCTTGGACATTTATCTTGGGAGGCAGTTGGTGGATCATCTGGACGATCCATTTGAGAAGCTTGTGGAGAAAGCTCTCAGGCACGAAAATCTATTTCCTAAAGGAGGATATGTTGTTGCTGTGGCCAAGGAAGAGTCTAAACCACAGCAGGGTGGAAACAAGAAGAGGAAGCAGCAGCAGCAAAAGGGTAAGGATGGCCAGAAGAAGCCGAAGGGCGAAGTGACCTGCTACAATTATCAGCAGAAGGGCCATTTCTCCAGAGATTGCAAGAATCCAAAGGTGCCGGTGAAGTGCCACAACTGTGACAAGCCGGGGCATATTAAGAAGAATTATCCAGAACCGCGGAAGGATAAGCAGATTGTGCAAGCTTATGCTTTGGGAGCTGTTCCATCATCTTCAAAAGCTCCTACTGCGGAAGAGAAAGGAAAGAGTGTGGTGGTACAAGGTACTCTTTCTATTTGTGGTGTTCCAGTTAGAGTGTTATTCGATACCGGAGCGTCGCATTCTTTTGTTTGTAATGAACTTATATGCCGGTTGGGTTTAAAACCGGATATTATTGATAGACCATTGATTGTGACTAATCCAGTTGGGGGTTCGTCCTGTCTGTGTATGCTATGCCGTGGTTTGGTTGTATCGAGTCATGATTGCTCTTTTGTTTGTGATTGTTTTGTTCTGAACTTTGCGGGGTTCAGAATTATTTTGGGTATGGACTGGCTTAGGAAGTATGCGGCAAAGGTTGATTGTGAAAGGTTGGAGGTGACAGTCGAGAATGTGGAAGGGCTAAAGGTTGTGATACGATGTAAGCATGAGGAAGGCGTCTTCATGAGCTTCATGTATTCGCTGGTTGTTCCACAGGATGGACTGTCATCGGTGCCAATCGCTAATGGATTTGAGGATATCTTTGATGAGGTCAAAGGGTTACCGCCGCATAGAGAGATCGAGTTTCGTATCGATCTAGTTGAAGGAGCCAGACCTGTTGTGATGCCTCTTAGGCGGATGGCGCCTAGGGAACAACAGGAGTTGAAGGTGCAGGTTGATGATCTTTTACAGAAAGGATTCATTCGGCGTAGTGTGTCCGAATGGGGTGCACCAGTTGTGTTTGCAACCAAAGCAGATGGATCATTGAGGTTGTGTGTGGATTATCGTGAGCTAAATAAAGTGACTAAGAAGAACAAGTATCCATTGCCAAGAATAGATGACTTGTTCGATCAACTTCACGAAGCTAAGGTGTTTTCTCAGATGGATTTGGCAATGGGATTTCACCAGTTAAGAGTGGCTAAGGATAGTGTGCCGAAGACTGCTTTCAGGACACCATCCGGTTTCTTTGAGTGGCTGGTAATGCCGTTTGGATTGACCAATGCGCCAGCATATTTTGTGGATCTTATGAATAGAGTGTTCAAAGATCAGTTGAACAAGTTCGTACTAGTGTTCGTGGATGATATTTTGATTTATTCCATAACTGAAGAAGAGCACATGACGCACTTGCGTATTGTTTTGGAAATCTTACGGAAACATCAACTGAAGGCTAAGTTTTCAAAGTGTCACTTCTGGAAGAGTGAAGTGAGGTTCTTAGGCCATATTATCTTTGTAAATGGAATAGCGGTTGATCCCGCTAAGGTGGCAGCAATCCAGGATTGGGTTAGACCTAAGAATACATCTGATGTGAGAAGTTTTCTTGGATTAGCAGGATATTATCGCCGATTTATCAAAGACTTTTCCAAGATAGCTGCACCATTAACAGGATTGACGAAAAAGAACCAAGTATTCAGATGGGATGCTAAGTGTTAGCAAGCTTTCGGAATTCTGAAAGAGCGACTGACAAGTGCTCCTGTTTTGACTATTCCAAGTGAAAATGATGAGATGGTGGTTTATACCGATGCATGTGGTACTGGACTTGGAGCAGTGCTGATGCAGAAGGGTAAAGTTGTTGCGTATGCGAGTCGACAACTGAAGCCACATGAAAGGAATTATCCGACTCATGATTTGGAGTTGGCAGCGATTGTATTTGCTCTGAAGATATGGAGACATTACCTATTGGGAGTTCGATTCGAGTTGTTTACAGATCATAAGTCGTTGAAGTATCTTTTCTCCCAAATGGATTTGAATCTTAGGCAGCAACGATGGCTAGAGTTTTTGGCATCATATGATTTTGGTATAGCCTATACTCCGGGAAAGGGTAACGCAGTGGCAGATGCGTGAGGTCGAAGACATGCAGGATTGGGAGCCATGTTTTCAGAATGGAAGAGTCTCGAGTATTTAGCTGGATTTGACTTCAGGCCCAGATGTGAATTGGAACCTGAGATGTTGGCAAACTTATCGATAAGACCGACTCTTGTGGAAAGAATTGGCGAGAGCCAAAAGCGAGACGATAAGCTTGTCAAGATTATCCGTGATTTGGAATCTGGATTGGACCCAGAAAAGGATAAAGGATCGAGGTCGATCGAGACGGTTGGCTTCGGAAGCAAGGACGACTAGTTGTTCCCGATATAGATGAATTGAGAAATGAAGTTCTGAAGGAAAGTCATCACTCGAGGCTGAAAATTCATCCAGGTGGTAATAAGATGTATCGGGATATGAAGAGAACCTATTACTAGGAAGGTATGAAGAAGGATGTTGAAAATTTTATTTCCAAGTGCATGAACTGCCAGTTGGTAAAAGCTGAGCAAAAGAAGCCCAGTGGATTGCTTCAGCCATTAGAAGTTCCTACATGGAAGTGGGAGCAAATATCGATGGATTTTATTGATGGGCTACCTAGAACAAGAACGGGAAATGAAGGGATTTGGGTCATCGTAGATCGTCTGACTAAGAGTGCAAGATTCATTCCTGTTCGATCGACCAGGACTGCATCAAAGTTGGCTGAGCTGTATGTTAAGTGGATAGTTCGATTCCATGATATTCCAAAAAGTATAGTGAGTGATCGAGACCCATTGTTCACTAGTGAATTTTGGAAGAGCTTCCAGGATGTTTTGGGAACTGAACTGTGTTTGAGTATAGCTTATCACCCCCAAACAGATGGTCAGACCGAGAGAGTCAATCGAGTTTTGGAAGATCTCCTTAGAGCTTGTGTTTTAGATTTCGGAGGATCATGGGAAGATCACCTTCATTTGGTAGAATTTTTGTATAATAACAGTTACCAGTCAAGCATTGGTATGACACCGTATGAAGCATTGTATGGAAGACCATGTAACTCTCCGACATGTTGGTTAGAAACAGGAGAAAAGCTGATACTTGGGCCAGAAATAATTCGACAGACTTCGGATTGCATAGAGATCATTCGGCAACGAATGAAGGCAGCCCAAGACCGACAGAAAAGTTATGCCGATAAGCGTCGTAAGGATTTGGAATTCGACGTAGGTGATATGGTTTTTGTGAAGATTTCTCCACTGAAGAATGTTATTCGATTTGGGAAGAAAGGAAAATTGACTCCGAGATTTGTTGGACCATTCCCGATCATCGAGCGAATTGGAAAGCTCGCCTATAAATTGGAGTTACCAGAAAAGATGGTGGGTGTGCACAATGTTTTTCACATATCATATCTACGGAAGTATGTGCACGACTCGAATACTGTGGTTTCTGCTGATAGCTGTGAAGATTTTGAAGTTGACCTAGTTGATAAGAGACCCCGTAAGCCGTTTCGTGTTGTGGAAACTGACATGAAACAGCTTAGGAGGAAGGTAGTTAGGTTGCTCAAGATACAATGGAGTGATGATGTTAAAGACTGTACATGGGAGGTGGAAGAGAGGATGAAGGCAGCTCATCCTGAACTCTTCGAGGTATGGCCATAAGGTGTCGTGTCATCTCACAACATTGTAACTTGTTCTAGTTTTAGAATTCTGCATGTTAGGCTAGTAATTGGACGCATGGTTTGTTGATTGCTATGGATGGTAGGCATGCAGAATAGTTTTTGATTGCTCTTGTTTGTTTGGAATTTCGGGGGTGAAATTCCTAAGGGGGAGAGAATGTAACGACCCGTATTTTTACGGATCGAAAGATTGTAGAACTGTTGTCATTAGGTCGTTAGTGTTGTTAAGTCGACCAGAGTTTAAGTCGTCCAGAGTTAGGTCGTGTAGCAGGTTGGGTTATGGAGCGACTTAGTGGCTTAGGTGAGCGACCTAAGAAGGTTAACGACCTAAGGAATGGAGCGGCTTAAGGGGTTTAGCGACTTAGGGGTTGAGTGAGTTAACGACCTAAGGAAGTTAGGTCGTGGACGAGTTAAGGATAGGTCGTTGAGACCTTGTGTAAAGTGTTAGGTCGTTGAGTCGCTATGCCGTGTTTAGTTAGGTCGTAGACGACCTATGTTAGTATGCTGGGTGTAGTTAGGTCGTGGGACGACCTAGTTAGGTCGCGTAAAGGCTAAGTTGTTAGGTCGCGTGAAGGCGTGTGTTAGGTTGGTACTCCTGTTAGATCGTTAGGTCGGCTATGCGTTAGATCGTTAGGTCGTGTAGCGTTAAGTCGCTAAGCCGCTTATGAGTGTTAGGTCCTAGGTCGCGTGAGGGCTTATGAAGTTAAGTCGTAGTATTTGCTAACTCGTTAGGTCGTGGATGCGCATAGGCTTGGGTCGTTAAGTCGTAGGTCGGGGATAGTTAGGTCGTGGACGACTTAAGGGGGCGGACGACCTAAGGATTCCAGCCTATAAATACATGTCCTTGCCTCACTTTTTTGGGATCTGGATTTTGAAGCGACGAAGTGCTGCCATTTTGAGAGCTCGAGAACTACATTTCTTCACTTCTTATCTCTTCTTAAATTTAGTACTTCCTTCCATCCAAGATCGAAGATCCAAGAGCTAAAGTTGAAGATCTACATTCTTCGAAGAGAGATTTCATCGTTTGAAGCGGAATTTTGACAGATCAAGTTAGATCCTTCGCTGTCCAGATCTGAAGTGTGTTGCTTTTGAAGTGTTTAGGTGGTTTGGTGAGTGGTGGTTATCTCTCACACGGATCCAAAGGAGTATATCGGATCGGTGGCTTGATTATGTGTTAAAAATAGTGATTTCATGCATTTTCGTAAACTTAAGTATAGATCCATTGTTCATGATGATTTGACATCCATTTTACTACATGTTATTCTATGCAAGTTCATTCATCAAGTTGTAGAGATATTGCTCATGTTTCATGCTTGTTAGATTTGGACTCTTTATTTACAAAATTTCCATTGTAAGTTATAATTGTTTTTAGATCTTGTTTGCATGATTGATTACTTGGATTAATGATTGATTTGATTGATTGTTATAAATTAGTTGGTTAGTTGTTGGATTTAGACAAGATGGTCGAAGAAGAGTCAAAAGCTAAGGGAAAGGCTCTTGAATTGGAAAAGCTGCTCGTGGCATATGTGGCGGATGATGAAGCTCATATGGATAGATTTGATGATGATGATGAGATGAGGCTTTGCTATGATGTGATGTAGCCTTGGTATAATCCAGACGGGATCATTCCATGCAGGTTGATAACTCGAGGGATGGTTCGAGTTCGTTGATAATAGTTGGCTCGAGAGGGGTTTGAGCTAGTATGAGAATAGTCGTCGAGGAGGATGACTAGAAGGCTGAGATTTCATCGTTGTTGAAGGTTCTAGCAGGATCAAAGCAAGAGTACGCTGGGCAGATTCGATAGTCCCAAAAGACTACAGTTGGTAGTCGAGTACTCTGGGAAGATTTGATAGTCCTAGGCATGGGCTGCGACAACGTGCAGAGATCTGTTTAGAACCGGGATTACCATTAGCCCTTGACGGACGGCTGAAAGAATGTGCCGGTCATTCAATTAACGGTGGTATCGAAGCAATGATAACAGTGATAGCCAGAGTCATGGATGTTTGGTTGTATCATCATTCGGTCTCAAGAGCAATATTTTCTGGGTGCTTATTTGATCTTGGGGGTTTGTACTTGGAAAACATCGACCTTGACTCGAGTGATAATTGTTTTACTTTAAATGTTTGCTTTACTTGTTTACTTCTGCTTAGTGTGTCTGGGGGCTATCACTGTAGAAAGAGGTGGAGTGGGAGGGTTGGGATCCTATTCCTTTTACCTTTATGCTCTTTGGTATATTGTTAGTTAATTTACCGCTCACTAAGACTGTTGTCTGACTCAAGGTTTTATGTTCAACTCTTATTACCTTGGGCTGTTCATCCATTTTGGGATGGGCAGACTAGGTAGCAGGTGACAGGTGCTGTTCTTAGTTTCCAACGATGCTAATGACGAAGACGAGCTGGAGGCTTGCATATTATTTTCTTATTATATGTACTGGATGTTCCGCTGCTTGTATATTCTCTGAGTGATATATAGTGAGGCTGGATGTATTGACTATTCAGATTTTTGTATCAAACTACTATAAGGCTTATTTGATGCGATTCTGTTCTATGTAGCTTCACTATGTATATTTTTCTCTATTGTATTTTATCCATGTGCTGTGAGTAATACGATAGAGTCTGCTGTTTTAATTACCTCTGACGATCATCCATGGCTGCCTGGCACACTTTTCAGCGCACTATTTCTATGTTTAGTGCAGGGGTCATGGGCGGTCGTCACAAAATTCCCTTTGAAAGCTTTAAAATTCTAGACATCCTTCTTTTAAAACCTTTAAATATTGCCTTTCAAAACCTAGGAAAACCTTTCCTTTCAACCCTTCCGAAACCCTCGGGAACCATCCCTTCGGAACTATTCACTAAAACCCTTTCGAAAGCATTAAAAACTAAACCTTTCGAAAGCCTTTGGGTTCAATTTAAAACATGTATAAACCCTTCAAAACCTTTAAAATGTTTACCCCTTCGAAACCTTTGAAAATTGTTCCGGTCGAAACCCTTTGGATTATGCCCTCAAGTAAAGTAAAAGGATCAGAAACCCATTAAAGTCAAAAGCACTCCTTTCGAAACAATTAAAACTATCGCTTTCGAGACCATTTGTGTTATACTTCAATCATAGAAAAAGGTCTTTAAAATATTTAAGTCGACAGCATCTGTTTCGAAACCATTTCCTAAGTAAAGAAGTGATGGTGTCGAAACCATCCCTTCGAAAGCATTGGAGAAGTGGCCATGTTTTTAGAAAACAAAACAACCCTTTCGAAACCATCAGGATAGAAAGGTAGGAAGCGGAAGCTAAAGGCTTCGACTCAGTCGAAAGTAGTCATTTAAAACAAAAGTGCAACCCAATCGAAACCAGCTCTTTAAGTTTATTTTACCTAGTCAAAAGCTAACCAATTCAAAAGCATCTTAGTCGAAAGCAAGCAGGTGCATTTTCCTTTAAAACCAAAGTAAAGTCCCAACCCCTTCAGAACCCCTAGTTTCGACTCTATTCTGTTTGCCTACATCTAATTCACTACGTACCAGTTCCCTGATACCATGTGCATTGGTTTCAACTGTGTCGGAAGCGAAGATAAGGAGGCGGAACCTGGTGCTAAAAGCATCGAAACAGTGAAAAACATGTTGATTAGTCCATTTAAACTATTTCTTTTGTACCTAACCTGCCTTGTTTGTCTAAATCTGATTGGTTGCCATTGTACTTTTTCAAAAGTGCTGCCAATTTCCAGAAATAACAAATTTGAATTATCTGCAAAGAGCCCCTTCTCCTTTTATAAATATATAAAACATTTAAGTCCCATACCTTAAATAATTTTATATGTCCATTAAAACACTTAGGAAAAATCTACAAAATTCCAAAAAATCACATTTTACATGTTTTCTAACATATATAAATTTCAGACCCAAAGCATTAATTATTTAACTGTAAATAATTTATAACCCGAAATAACATTTTCTTCACTAGAAAATTCATATTAATTCCATAAAAATTCTGAAAATTCTGAAAATTGGAACTCATCTCTAAAATATCATTTATGATCTTCATAAAAATTCGCAAGGCATTTGGATGTCATTTTATAGGGTTTTCACCTTAAAACATATCATAAATTCAATATGAACAACCATAATTCATCAACAAGTATATATAACCATTCCATTATTCAAAAACATGGGAAATCAATGCAAAATATTCAGAATTCACCATAAAATCGAAACAAAAAAATTTAAGATGTAAACATTATTCACCTTAGCTTTAGAGATTAAAGAGATTGAGATGTGAATGGATTTGATTTGCTTAAGCTTATTCCTAGCTTTTCTCTATCTTTTTCCCCTTTCTCTTGTTAATGGTGGCCGGCCTTAGCTTTTAAAATTTTTAAAATGAAATGAACGTGTATATGAGAATACACGGCCAAGTTTTTAGGGATATAGGAATGGCCTCTTTCCTATTTTACCCCTCCTCTTATTTCATTTTAACCCATCTTTTAATTCATTGTTTAAAAGGCACGGCTACCCCTTTAATTAAATCAAATCTCAATCCCCTAATCAACACATTATTTTATTTAATTTAACTAATTAAATATTCTAAATAATGTTACCAAAAATATGGGGTGTTACAAACTCCCCTCCTTAAAGAATTTCGTCCTCGAAATTACGATAAGGTACACAACAAATCAATCAAAGAGGTAAAACATACCATCAAACAATTCAGGATAAGTATCTCTAATCCTACTTTCAATCTCCCAAGTACAGTCCCTATCATCATCGCTCCACTGGACTTTGACTAATCTGACTGTCTTGGTTCTAAGCCTCTTCTCTTCTCTCGCAACAATACGAATCGGCTTTCTCACTATAGTTAAGTCCAGTTCTACGACTAAGTCCTCTAGCACAGTCAGTGCAAAAGTAGTCTCCAGATCTCTAACATACATTCTGAGATGAGAAACATGGAAAACATCATGGACTCCTGCCAAACTGCTCGGTAACTCAACTCTATATGCGAGTTTCCCGATCCTCTCAACAATAGGAAAAGGTCCAACGAATCTCGGTGCTAACTTTCCTGATTTCCCAAATCTAATCACAACCTTCATCGGTGACACTTTGACGAAAACCTGATCTCCAACTGAGAGCTCTAAATCTTTCCGTCTCTTATCTGCATAACTCTTCTACCCAGCCTGAGCCTCCTTCATTCTATCCAGAATGACCTTAATCTTTTCTGCAGCTTCTCTGACCAAATCTGGACAAAGAACCAACCTATCCCCAGTCTCTAACCAACATATGGGAGATTTACATGGCCTTCCATACAAAGCTTCAAACGGTACCATCCCAATCTAGTCTGATAACTGTTGTTATATGAAAACTCGACTAAATGTCGATGGTCTTTGCATGATCCTGCGAAATCTAGAACCCAGACTCTTAACAAATCTTCCAAGACTTTGTTAACTCTTTCCTTTTGCCCATCTATCCGTGGATGGTAAGCGGTACTCATCTTGAGCTTGGTTCCTAAAACTTCATGTAGACTCTTCCAGAAATCGCTAGTGAATAAGGAATCTCTATCACTAGCTATGCTACTAGGAATTCCATGCAGTTTAACCACATTCTTTATAAACAACTTCGCTAATACAGGTGCCATTCTGGTTGACTTAACTGGAATGAAATGGGCACTCTTGGTTAATCTATCCACTATAACCCATATACTTTCATTTCCTCTGTTCGACCTTGGCAACCTGTCAATAAAATCCATGGAAATAGAATCCTACTTCCATACCGGAATATTTAATGGCCGAAGCAATCCACTTTGCTTCTGGTGTTCGGACTGTGCCTGTTGGCAATTCAAGCACTGCTTTACCTATAAACCAATATCCCGCTTCGTACCTTCCTAGAAGAAACCTCTCTCCATATCATGATACATCTTAGTACCTCCTGGATGAATAGAGAACTTCGAACGATGGCATTCCTCCAAGACTTCTTTCCTTATGTTTCCTACACTTGGAACACATAATCTTCCTTTCTTTCTCAACCTCCCATTCTGGTCAAGACTAAAATCTTTCAAGTCATCGCTCTCGGTTCAATATCTTAACTTCCTGATCCGTTCAGCTAATACCGGATCTTCTTCCTATTTAGAAGAAAACAATTCGATCATCATTGGTCGAACTTCCAAACAAGATAAAACTACGGTTTCTCCGCTAGACCCAGCCATGGATCTCCACTGCACTCTGCAATCTGCCAATGCTTCCAAATCTTTCCACTCAGCAATCATCGCTAATACTGCATTCTGATGTTTCTTACTAAGTGCATCAACAACCTTGTTGCCTTTCCTTGGTGTGTACTCAATCCCAAAATCATATGCAACAATAAACTCTAGCCACCTCTGTTATCTCATGTTCAGCTCCTCTTGAGAAAACAAATACTTCAGCGACTTATGATCTATATATAACTCAAACCTTTCTCCCAAAAGGTAATGTCTCCACACCTTCAAAGCAAAATTCACTGCAGCCAATTCCAAATCATGTGTCAGATATCTGACCTCACGCGGTCTAAGCTATCTAGAAGCATAGGAAATTACTTTACCTCTCTACATCAGCACAACTCCTAACCCTGTTCCACATGCATCGGTGTAAACCAACAAATCCTGATTCCTTTCCGAAATAACCAACATGGGTGTATGGGTCAATAAGTGTTTCAAACTCTGGAATGCTTCCTTACACTTATCGGTCCACACATACTTTACATCCTTTCTCATTAGCTTGGTCATCGATGCCGCTATCCGTGAAAAATCCTTAATGAACCTCCGATAATACCAGCCAACCCAAGAAAACTATTTATCTTCATCACTGTCTCAGATCTCTTCCAACTATTCACTGCTTCAATCTTAGTCAGATTTACTGACAACCCTTCCTTTGAGACTACATGACCAAGAAACTTCACTTCTTTCTTCTAGAAATGACACTTCGAAAACTTCGCCTTTAGCTGATGCTGCCTCAGCGTCTCAAGCACTACTCCAAGATGAACTTCATGCTCTCTTTCATCCTTAGAGTATATCAAGCTATCATCTATGAAAACCAACATGAACCTATCCAAGTGCTCTCAGAAAACTCGGTTCATCAAATCCACAAAGATAGCCGGCACATTAGTCAGTCCCAACGGCATAACTAACCATTCGTACGACCCATATATGGTCCTAAACTCCGTCAAAGGTATACTATTCTCTGCTACTCTGAGCTGATGGAAACTTGTCACCAAATCAAACTGCGAGAATATCTTGGCTCCACTCAACTGGTCGAACAAATCGTCAATCCTCGACAATGGATATCGATTCTTTATCGTCCTCTCATTCAACTTACGATAATCGATACATAGCCTCAACGATCCATCCGGCTTCTTAGCAAACACTACGGCTACCCCCCAAAGCGAATTACTTGGCCTGATAAAATTCTTGCCTTCTAAATCCACCAATTGCACCTTCAACTCCCTCACCTCTGTAGGGGTCATTCTGCTTGGCGGCCTACTCACTGGTTCTGCTCCCGGAACCAAATCTATCTGAAATTCAATGGCTCGTTTCGACGGCAATCCAACTACAGGCTCAAAAACATCTACGAATTCTCTAACCACGAAAACTCGATTCAGCTCATCTTCTAATTCCATAACACCCAATAAAGCATTCACCTCACCGTTAGAACCTTCTACATAAATAATCTGGTTGCTACAATCAGGGTGTCTAAGCAATATTTTCTTATCCTGGCAAAATATCCTAGTATCATACTCGCTTAACCAATCCATACCAAGAATGATTCCAAACTCCACAAAATCAAACACATGCAAACTGCAAACAAAAGTATAACCTAACAGGTTAAGCTCTAACTGATCACATCTCAAACCTAGAGTTCCATACCCTCCTATTGTATTCGCAACCCGTAAGGAAGTAACTAAATATATGGGTTCTAGGTTAAGCCTATCTATCAAACATCTAGATATAAAAGAATGCAATGCACCAGTATCAAATATAATGCTAACAGACATATCATGAATCTGAAGCATACCTCCCAAAACTGCATTTCCCTTCTCCTGAGCCACTGGCTTCGAAGTTGCAGGCTCCAATGCATACACTTTGCCCTTTCCATCCTTAGCCGGCTCCTTGCATTGATTCTCATAGTGGCCAATCCGGTCGTAGTTGAAACACCTGACATTCTTCTTTCCAGCCACTTCCTTTGCCTTTCCAGCATGACATTCATTAGCAAAGTGCCCATTCTTGTCGCACTTGAAGCAAACAATCTCAGACCTCCCCTTCTTAGCTGCTCCACCCTACTGAGCACCCTTCTTAGGAAAGAACTTCCTCTTCTGACTCTACCCAACCTAGACTTCTTTAGCCTTACTCATCTCTAGAGAATCAAACATCTTCTTATGCCTTAAGCCCATCTCCACTACAAAATCAGAAGGATCTCTAATATGAGGTAATGTAGCCCTGGCTAACTCAGGCTTCAACCCCCTGATAAACTTCTCATTCCTCTTCATTACTGGATCCACTGAAGCATACCCATATCTGGCCAACCTCTCAAACATCCTAGCATACTCCAGAACCGACATCTCTCCCTGCTCTAATTCAGCAAACTTTCCGATCAGAGCTAACTATGCCATTGCAGACATGAACCTCACCTGGAACCTTCCCTTGAAATCTTCCCAGGTCATAGTCTCCTCATCCACGACCACAATCACACTATTCCACCAAAACAAAGCTGCTCCATGAAGCTGTCCGGATGTCAAAATCCTCTTCTGCTCATCATTGAGCCCCAAATCTGCAAAATCCTTTCGCAGTGCAACAACCAATTTTCCCCCTCAATGGCATCCTTTATTCCAATTAATGGCTTATGTAGTCTCCACTCAAATTAGCATAGTCGTTGACAACTGGAGCTCCCGGAACTCCTCCTCCCACTACGTCTGCAGCAACACCCACTTGCACCAAGTTCATGAAAAACTGATACATAGCTTCTATTCCAACTGCGAGACTCCAAGACCCATGTTCTCTGCTTGTGCCTGACCTTGACCTCTTCTCGCATTAGGCCTGGCATTCTCATCGGTGCCTTCCCCTCTTAGGTTAACTCTTTCACTTCTACTTTCCATATCTGTATTCAAACCTCATGATATATAGAAAAATAACCT
Organism: Allium fistulosum; assembly: GCA_030737815.1. Taxonomy (NCBI): domain Eukaryota; kingdom Viridiplantae; phylum Streptophyta; class Magnoliopsida; order Asparagales; family Amaryllidaceae; genus Allium; species Allium fistulosum. Next base: position 166,334,283 of record CM060904.1, on the reverse strand, counting down.
AACAAAGATAGGAGACTAGAGATAAAGCGTATACTTATATATAGCAAATACAAGCATGTTACTATAGCGTCATCCCATACCCCAAATCTTACTCTAATTCCTTAGGATTATGTTTTTAAAAATCATTTTTAGTTTAAAGTTTTCCATAAACCTCGCCCTGATACCAAGTTGTAACATCCCATATCTAGAGGCCAAAAGCTAAGCGCTACAGATGCTGCAGTCATTCATAGTATTAACTTCTGGTGATAAAATATGGTAATGCTAATGGTATCCATAATATCAGAAGCACTTGGATATGAACAAAGTCATAGATTTCAAAAAATAATATTTCACTAATTACATTTCAAAACAATTCATATCCAAGTTACATAATCCCTTAATATTTCCCAGGTAAAGATCAATTATAATCATTACAAAAATACGCCAAGAGCGATATATAACAATGCCCCCTTGGTTAATTAGAGTCAATATAGTCATATCTGACATAATATACACAGCAGAATCAAAACAAAATAAAACTGTAACTCCTAATTAGTTATCCGTCAGCCACCTGCTCGTCTCCGGAAGCTTTATTCACCAAAATTTAAAAACCTAAAAACCTCAACCCTCAGCCTACTCAAATCATTTTTGAGCACCCAAGAGTTTAAGGGGAAACAAAATTTCAAGTCAGACATAAAGCCTGGTGTGAATCATATTGTTACATCTCTATTTTTTGATATTAAGTGAGACCACGCCGCTTAGCGAAACGGGTTTCCCCTCACTAATATCCTATTTAAAACATATATTTTGCATATCCTTTCCTGCAACCAAACAGGTTAATTAAACTGGTATAATAATGATAATAATAGCTAAGTCCATTAAGCTATAATCAAGTAACTAATGGACTATCTTTCCACAAGTAGTAAATGAACTATCTGTCCGAAAACTGTGCTGATTGCCTGCAAACTATACTAACTGTCCGCAAACTTGACTAACTATCCAAATCAAAATGGACTATCTGTCCAAATCATTTTCTTAGGGTTAACTACCCTTCATCTTTTTCCTTGAAAACCTTTTCAAAATGATTTAACCTTTTAAATCATACTTATACAAGGAAAATATATTCTTAGCTTTACTCTAAGCTATTTTGCCATGTCATATATACTTTACTCAAAATAATATTGATGAATTTTAATGAGGATTGGCTATCCTTCCAAAACAAGTTAAAACCCTTTTTAACTTGAAAATACATAGGCTATATTTTCTAGTTAATACATTCAAAACCTTTGTTTAAAACCTTTAAACAATCCCTTCGAAACCCTTGAAAGTAACCCTTTCGAAACAAAATAAAACACTTTTTCTTCACCAAGGCCGAAAGGCCAAATCTTTCCTTTAGAAAGCATAAAAACCTTCCCTTCGAAAGCTTTAAAATCCTAGACATCCTTCTTTTAAAACCTTTAAATATTGCCTTTCGAAACCTAGGAAAAACCTTTCCTTTCAACCCTTTCGAAACCCTTTGAAACCATTCACTAAAATCCTTTCGAAAGCATTAAAATACTAAACTTTTCAAAAACCTAAGGTTCAATTTAAAACATGTGGAAACCTTTCGAAACCATTCAAAAATTTACACGTTCGAAACCTTTGAAAACCGTTTCGGTCGAAACCCTTTGGATTATGCCTTCAAGTAAAAGAAAAGGATCGAAAACCCATTAAAGTCGAAAGCACTCCTTTCGAAACTATTAAAATTGTCCCTTTCGAAACCATTTGGGTTATACTTCAATAATAGAAAAAGTTCTTTAAAAGATTTAAGTCGAAAGCATCTGTTTCGAAACCATTTCCTAAGTAAAGAAGTGATGGTGTCGAAACCATCCCTTCGAAAGCATTGGAGAGGTGGCTAGGTTTTTAGAAAACAAAACAACCCTTTCGAAACCATCTGGATCGAAAGGTAGGAAGCGGAAGCTAAAGGCTTCGACTCAGTCTAAAGCAAAAATTTAAAACAAAAGCGCAACCCAATCGAAACCATCTCTTTAAATTCATTTGACCTAGTCGAAAGCATCTTAGTCGAAAGCAAGCAGATGCATTTTCCTTTAAAACCAAAGTAATACCCCAACCCCTTCGAAACCCCTGTTTTCAACTCTATTCCTTCCGCATACATCCAATTCATTACGTACCAGTTCCTTGATACCATGTGCACTGGTTTTGACTGTGTCGGAAGCGAACGTAAGGAGGCGGAACCTGGTGCCGAAAGCATCGAAACAGTGAAAAACATGTTGATTAGTCCTTTTAAACTATTTCTTTTGTACCTAACCTGCCTTGTTTGTCTAAATCTGATTGGTTGCCATTGTACTTTTCCAAAAGTGCTGCCAATTTCCAGAAAAAAAAATTTGAATTATTTGCAAAGAGCCCATTCTCCTTTTATAAATATATAAAACATTTAAGTCCCATACCTTAAATAATTTTATATATCCATTAAAACACTTAGAAAAAATCTACAAAAATTCCAAAAAATTATATTTTATATGTTTTCTAACATATATCAGACCCAAACCATTAATTATTTAACCGTAAATAATTTATAACCCAAGATAATATTTTCTTCACTAGAAAATTCATATTAATTCCACAAAAATTCAGAAAATTGAAACACATCTCTAGAATATCATTTATGATCTTCATAAAAATTCGCAAGGCATTTGGATGTTATTTTATAGGGTTTTCACCTTAAAACATATCATAAATTCAATATGAACAACCATAATTCATCAACAAGTATATATAACCATTCCATCATTCAAAAACATGACAAATCAATGCAAAATATTCAGAATTAATTTAAAACCAAAACAATAAAAACTTGAGATGTAAACATTATTCACCTTAGCTTTAGAGATTAAAGAGATTGAGATGTGAATGGATTTGATGTGCTTAAGCTTCTTCCTAGCTTTTCTCTATCATTTTCCCCTTTCTCTTGTTAATGGTGGCCGGCCTTAGCTTTTATAATTTTGAAAATGTAACGACCCACTATTTTGGACCATTCAAATCGACAATAATCCACACATGTCAGACTTGAATAATGCAAAATAACAGATTGTAATAAAATTTTGAGCAAATAAAACCAATCATAGACACAGAATATCAGAATAACTCACAGCGCAAAATAAAATAAATAGTGGTTCATGAAGCCACTACAATACAGAGTCTTAAAAGAAGATACAAAATACATAGTCTGAAAACAAATACAGTTCTGAAACAAGTACAATAGAAATCCCAAATACATATGTCTCTAATACAAAGCTGACACAGAAATACTGAACGGAAATAAATAGCAACTAGATAAAAGATGATCTCCAGCAGTCCTAGCTCCAGAAGGTGAGATCCAAAGCTGATACTCAGGTTGACCCGAGCGTAAATAAAACACAAACACTCGAGTCAGGACATACATACTTATACAATGTAAACCAACTCAAGTAACTGTAATAAAATGCACAAGTAACTTAAAGAATGCTTGGGATCGCCCATTCTTTAAGGATCCGTTAAACTATCTACTATGTAGTAATATTCGCTATTATAATAAAGTCTAATAATAAAATAAACATACTTTTAAATAGCATTAAGGAGTGACCCAATATTCCCCTTAACACGTAATAGTCCCAGTAGTCTATCCAGTATTAGCATACTCCCAGATCGGGGGCTACCCTCAATACTCCACAGGCTACGGGAGAAATCCAAACTCGTAGTAAAGCTCGCTATGGTAGGTGACACGGCACAACTAGGCAATGCCAGGGTAGATATACCAATTACGCATCCGGGCTTGTGGAAACGCATAGCAGCCACTACCGCCCACCTCGAGCCACACTCCCAAATCAAGGGGTGCACCCAATCAATCACAAAAGTAATAGAATGGTATCGAAGAAGTGTGTCCGATCAGACATGCTACCTCATTGGCCCGTCAATCGCTCATGTTTTAGCCACCTTATGCCAACTCACGGGAGTTGGGTCCACGCATATACCTTTAGGATCGTCGCCACCATCCTACTTCATTCTGGAATCTCCATCGCGTACACAATTGTCAAAGTGGTTTTCGGTATCGACAGAGAGTATATCCATATCTGATCCCGGTCTGTTTAACAACCAATCGTTATTATAACTCGTGGTTATAAATTTCAAAATATTTTTTATTTCAAATCAATACTTCATTTAAACCATTTAAAAGTGAAGTCATTTTTACCTTTAAATAAAATATGCAATTCCCAAAAATTTAACCCTTTCTGAGCTAATTTATTCACTTAAATACATTAAAACATTAAAATTCCAGCTTTCACAGCATTTAGAAAATGCTGCGGTAAGTTATATTTGAAAACAATTCATTTCAGCAAAGACAGCATTTATAAACTGCTGTAATAGTTCAGTTTCATTTGAAAACAAGTTAAATTCAGAAAAGACAGCATTTATAAACTGTTGTAGTAATTCAGAGTTCAATTTAAAAATTTAGTTCAATTCAGCAAAGACAGCACTTGCAAAGTGCTGCAATAGCCCTTAGTTAAATTTCCTTTTTGTTCACTTCTGCAACTACAGCACTTACAAAGTGTTGCAGATTCTATTAGTTCAGTTTTTAGTTCATTTTCAGAAACGATAGCATTTCTGAAGTGTTACTAAAAGAATTTCCAGATTTTAAATAGAATTCCATCCACAAATAAACTTCAATTTAAATCATTTTAACTTATAAAAATCATATTTTTCCACATCAAAAATATTCATTAAAATACCTTTAACTTATGGCTTTTATAAAGAAAATTTTTTTACAATAAAAATCAAATTTTCTAAAATTTCACTTATTAAATTCAAGTGTACCATTTTCCCATTTTCATTTTTAACAATTTACTTTAACACTTAAATTTAAATTTCCATTTCCACAAATAAAACTTAATTTCCATTTTTATTTAATTAACTAAAATTTCCATTAAAAAAATCAAATCACAAATTTCCAAATTTAAGTTATGTTTAAATCACAATTTTTCTATTCATTTATTTAACATTTTTAATACATAGAAAAATCATTATCACTTTATTAAATCATTTTAAATTCAATTTAAATCAAATTATCATATTTTTACATTTTAAAATACTTAAAATTTTCCAGAAAAAAAAATATAAAATAACCACGGGTCTGTATAATATTTTCTAGCCTAAGTAAAGTGATACGGATAATATATCATTTCAATCCGTAATTTACAAACAAAAATCCGGGTTCTATCATTTCAACCTCGTAATCCCATGTAAATAAAATAAATAAAAATCGCTCAGGCTTATCATTTCAGCCCATAACGATTTTTCCCTATTCTAAAGTCCATTCGGGTATGTATCATTTCAACCCATAGTGATTCTATTCTACAGGGAACTTGCAGTGTGATTAACAGAAATAAATAAACAGTAAAATAAAATATAACATAACAGATGATGTGACAAGTTTATAACAGGGTTTAACATCATATAAATTACATCACAGGTAGGTATAACATGATACAATAGTTTATACACATTCACTTGTTGTCACTTCACAATTAATATAAGTATAAATGTCATGTGTGAATACTCACCTTTTTACGTTGGAGTTAGCGAATCAAACACACAAACAAAAAATCCAGAAAGCACGATAGCACGACTTTGATTCAAGTGGAGAGAGAGTCAAGATGTTAATCTTGTATTCAACAACAAAACAAAGCAAAATATAAATATAAATACAATACAAAAGTTTATTGAAACAATTTGAAAATAGAAGCAACAAATGACATCACCAAGCTTTTAATCAATTTGCTTGATCTTAACTCAACCTATGCTTGACCCTAACACGCTTTAGGCTCAGCCATGATGGTCTTATAGGTGGAAAAGGGTCTGGTTTGGGCTCAATAGGCATGGCTAAGCTAGAATGCAAAAGGGTTTGGAGTTACAAAAGGAAGAAGATCAAAAGGCAAGGCTAGAGAGGAGTTTTGGTTCATCTTTTAGGCTCGGCCATAGGGTCTATGGGCTCGGCCAGGTCAGGTACAGGTCTGGACAGAGGGGAAGGTGATGTTCAGAGGTGGTAAACTAGCTGGTGGTGGTGGCTAAGGGGGTGGCCGTGGCTACAAATTAAGGTGGTGGTGGAAAAACATGCTCGGCTATGCAATTTTGGAGTTTAGGCAAAGTTTTGTGGTGTTGGCTTCAACCTAGTGTTCACGGCCACTACTGGTCAAAGGAGGAGATGGTCAGGCCGGGGATGGTGTGGGGAAGGAAGTGGTAGTGGTCAGTGGAGGAGATGGTGGGGTTTAGGCCGAGCAAAATGTGGAGGAAAGCAAGGTAAAACAATGAAAAATCAATGGAAAAGTGAAGAGAAAACGTAGAAAAAAATGAAGAAACCATTACCTAAAAATTTCAGAAATGAAGATGGCCGAACTTTGTGATGGAAATGAGAAGCTTTTCACGTGAAATACAAAATAAAACACACGGCTACAATAATGTTTTGAACGGCCAAAGAAAATGAAAGGACTAGGCAATGAAAAGTCACTAGTTTTAAAGCCTTTTTGTCTCTTAGAATTTCCAATTTCTTTTATTCAAAATAAACAAAATAAAATCAGTAAATAAAATAAAAGAGAAACAAAAATAAAGTGAAAATGAAAATAAATAATTATTCATAGGAAAGATAAAAAGAAAATAAAAGTAAATAAAGAAAATAGCTTATTATATTGAAACTAGATTAAAAATTGCAAACAAAAATACAATTAACTTTGGAAAAATTATAACTATACATCTAAAATGTTTTAAAAATAAAATATTAAAATAAAATTTAATTTAAAATAATTTAAAAATATTTGCAAAAACATTGGGTTGTTATACTCTCCCTCACTCAAATCTTTTCGTCCTGGAAAAGAACGAAACAAGGAAAATAAGGAAAACAAGATAGAAAACAAATAGTACCTGAAACAAACAATTCCGGATTCGAAGCACGAATGCTCTCCTCCGTCTCCCAGGTACAATCTCGATCATCAGTACTCCACTGTACTTTGACCAGACTAATAGATTTTCATCTTAGCTGCTTCGTACCTCTGTCGACAATACGAAGTGGCTACCTCACGACAGTCAGATTAGGCTCAATATCCAAACTATCAAGAGCAGAAGGCTGAACAATAAGAGATGGATCATGCAGATAGCGACGAAGATGAGAAACGTGAAATACATTATGCACTCCAGAGAACTTCTCGGACAAATCCAGACGTTAAGCCAAAGAACCAACTCTTTCCACAATGCGGAAAGGACCAATGAACCTAGGAGAAAGCTTCCCTCTATGACCAAATCGAATGACATTCCTTAAGGGAGAGACCTTAAGGAAAACCAAATCACCAACAGCAAACTCCAAACTCGCCTACGACGATCAGCATACTTCTTCTGCCTATCCTGAGCAATCCTCATCTTCCTCCTAATCTCCTCAACTCTCTCAGAAGCCTCTAAAATCATCTCAGGGCCAAGAACCAAATGATTACCGGATTCAATCCAGCAAGATGGAGATCTACAAGGTCGTCCGTAAAGAGCAGCAAACGGAGACGTCTTAATGCTAGCCTAAATTCAAAGATAGAAATGAGATAGATAAAGATTAGGATAAGATTAAAACAGAAGATAGAAATTATACCTGATAACTATTATTATAGGTAGATTCGACAAGATGGAGATGATCTTCCCAAGATCCTCCATAATCAAGAACACAAGCACGAAAAAGATCTTCTAGAATCTGATTCACCCTTTCTGTTTGACCGTCGGTCTGTGGATGGTAAGCAGTGCTCAGATTCAGACGAGTACCCAAAGAATCCTGAAAGGCTTTCCAAAACTGACTAGTAAAGATAGGATCACGATCATAAACAACTGAGAGGAACACCATGGAGACGAACAATCTCCCTCATGTAGATCTCAGACAAACTAGAAGCAGAACGGGTAGACTTGACCAGAATGAAATGAGCTGATTTGGTCAATCTATCCACAATAACCCAGATACTCTCATTACCCTTCCTAGTCCTCGGTAATCCATCAATGAAATCCATAGAAACTTGTTCCCACTTCCAATTGGGAACCTCAAGAGGCTGCAACAAACCAGGGGTCTTCTGATGATCTGCCTTGACTTGCTGACAAGTCGCACACCTACTGATAAAGATAGAGATATCCCGCCTCATACCTCTCCACCAGTACAACTTCTTCATATCCTGATACATCTTGGTCACTCCCGGATGAATAGAAAGTCTGGATCGATGATTTTCCCGAAGTAACTCCTGTCTCAATCCATTAACATTCGGGACACAAATCCTATTATTAATCCTCAAAATACCTCCATCATCAATCTGAGCACCACTGCCATTAAGACTACTACTACCAACTCTGCTACGAACATTCTCCTTCATCAATCTAAGCATCTCATCCTCATCCTGCTTAGCCATGATACGATCCAAAAGAGAAGAAGAAACAACAAGCTGACACAACATAGCCTTCTTCCGACTCAAAGCATCTGCCACAACATTAGCTTTCCCAGGGGTATAGTTGATGTCGAGGTCATAAGAAGCAAGGAACTCTAACCACCTAACTTGTCTCTGGTTCAAATCCTTCTGAGTGAAAATATACCTCAAAGACTGATGATCTGTGAAAAGCTCAAACTTAGTACCCAAAAGATGATGCCTCCAAAGCTTCAAAGCAAAAACAACAGCAAGCAACTCTAAATCATGAGCAGCATAATTGGCTTCATGGGTCTTCAACTAACGACTAGCATAAGCAATGACCTTCCCATCCTGCATCAGAACAGCTCCCAAACCTTCAGGACAAGCATCAGTGTATACCGTTAATCCCTCATTTCCATTTGGAACGGTAAGGACTGGTGCGGAAGTAAGCTTGTGCTTTAACTCACTAAATGCAGCTTTACACTCATCACTTCAAATAAACTTAGCATTCTTTCGAGTCAAAGCGGTGAGAGGTGTAGTAATCCGAGCAAAATTCTCAATGAATCTCTGGTAATAACCGGCAAGGCCCAGAAAACTACGAATATCAGTAGGAGTCCTAGGAGTTTCCCAATCCAGTACAGAATAGGGATAAATAAGGACAACTGGAAAGGTAGAATAAATTGAATGAAACAAGGAAAGAGAAGGAAAGAAAGACTTACATTGATCGCAGCGATCTTGACTGGATCAACAGAAACTCCATTACCAGAAACAATATGCCCGAGGAATCGGACTTCATCCTTCCAAAAATGGCATTTAGAAAATTTAGCCTTCAACTAATGATTTCTAAGAGTTTCAAGAACAGATTTCAAATGTGACTCATGCTCTTCCTCAGACTTAGAGAAAATGAGAATATCATCAACAAAGACTAGAACAAATTTATTAAGCACATCACGAAAAACACAATTCATCAAATCAACAAAGAAAGCAGGAGCATTAGTACAACCAAAAGGCATGACTAACCATTCAAAGAATCCATTCTCAGTACGGAAAGCAGACTTGGGAATACTTTCCTCAGCAACTCTGAGCTGGTGAAAACCTGAGGCAAGATCAAGCTGAGAGAAAACAGTGGCACCATAAAGCTGATCAAACATATCATTGATGGGAGGCATTAGATATCTATTTTTCATAGTGAGCTTGTTCAGCTCCCTATAATCAACACACATCCGGAGAGAACCATCGGACTTGGTGACGAAAACCATCGCTGCTCCCCATTCTGAATAGCTAGGTCTGATCAAACCCTTGGAGGACAAGTCCTCAATTTGTGTTCTTAACTCAACCTTCTCACGGGGTGCCATTCTTCTAGGAGGAAGAACTACAGGTCGAGCTCCAGGAATAAGATCAATACGGAAATCAATTTCCCACTTAGGGGGTAAAGCAGTGACTTCACCAAATACATCGAGATAAAGTTTGACCACACGAATTGACTGAAGATCAACAGGAGAAGAATCCAGAGAATAAATAAAGCTTCCAGCATAATCATGAGGCATACGACACTGAATAAACAAAGAATTACCCCGATCATCCTCAAGAGAAACAATTCAGGATTTACAAGAGATATGAGCATCATGCCTCTTAAGCCAATCACCTCCGAGCAACAAATCAAAAGCATCGAAACCAAGAACATAGAAATCACCAGAAAATTTATGGTCAGAATAGAAGAGTCTCACTTGCTTACAAATCCTATTAAGATTTACGGGACCACCAATAGGATTTTTAACACACAAAGATTCAACAGCATACACAGAAGAAAGAAGATGCTCAAACTTATCACACAAAATAAAACTATGCGAAGCTCCAGTATCAAATAAAACATGAACAGGATGATTAAATAAAGAAAAGGTGCCCTGAAGAGTACCTTGGTCATCATTAGGAGCAGGAGCAGGTGCAAGAGGAGCAGGTGAAGAAGCAGAGGCAACAGCAAAAATACCAGATGGCTTGCCCTTCTGATACAAAGGACAATCATTCTTAAAATGACCAGGCTGAAGACAGACATGACATAGATTGTTCCTAGTACCCTGAGGTAGAGGAACAGCAGCACCAACTGAAGTAGGGCAACTATTAGCATAGTGTCCTTTCTGATCACACTTGAAGCAGGTAATGGTAGATAGATCGATAGGGTGCCTCTAAGAAGGAGAAGATGAAGAAGATCCCAAACACGGGTTCTTGAGCCAATTCTTCTTCTGCTGGTGGAAATTGGGCTTTCTCTTCTTAAAGTTAGAAGAGGAAGACTGAGATGCAAGAGCACTAGCAACAGCAGGACCCTTGGAAGTAGGGTTCTCATAACGAATAGCCATATCCATAAGCTCGGTGAAAGTGCCATGAACATGAGAAATGAGACGATCGAAGAACTTTGGCGAGCTCCAGCTATGAACTTCTCATTTTTCTTAAGCTGGGTGTCAATAAGACCAGGACCAAACTTGGAAAGTTCATTGAACTTCCACTCATACTCAGAAAAGGACATGGTACCCTGCTTGAGATCCATGAATTCACGATAAAGCTGAGATTTCCCGGCTTCGGGCATCCATTTTGCCACAAAAGCCTCCCTGGAAAGAAGATACAAAACAAAACTTAAGATAGATTCAAAAGAAAGGAAAATGGGAACAAAATTCAAGATAACACAAAGGATACCTAAACTGCTCCCATGAAATATCACCCTCGTTAGTGTGAGCTGTAACAGACTCCCACCAATCTAAGGCTGACTCTTGCAGCTGCCAAGCTGCTAATTGACGCTTCTGGGCATCAGAAATCTCGAGACCAGTAAAGATCCTCTCTAAACTCCATAACCATTGCTGGGCTTCGATAATGCTCTCTGAACCAGTAAACTTGGTACCACCAAGCTGAGAGAATTCCTTATAGAGAACAGTAAACCTAACAGGTGCAGCGGGTTGAGGAGCTGGGGCAGTACCATGACCCCTACCTCTAGCATTTCCATGATTCATCCTGAAAATATCAAGAATGAATTTTAGGACAAAGGTACAAAGAAGACAAAGATAAGATAAGATAAGACAAGATAAAATCAATTGGACGAATATCCTAATTAATGAAAATTACTAACAAGGTAGATACGAAAAGAAGGAAGTTTAGAAAAATTTTGCTTTTAAAACAAGAAAATTTTATATTAAAATAATCTTTGAAAAATCCTTTGAAAAATCATTTTATACTTTGAAAATACATTCTCTCACAAAGAAATGATTCTGAGGTTGATTTCACTCATTCTAGGGTATTTCTACCATATCTCTAATGAGTTTTTGCTCCATAGGCTAAGGTTTGCCTAAAAACCAAAGCTCTGATATCAAATGTAATGACCCACTATTTTGGACCATTCAAATCGACAATAATCCACACATGTCAGACTTGAATAATGCAAAATAACAGATTGTAATAAAATTTGGAGCAAACAAAACCAATCACAAACACAGAATATCATAATAACTCGCAGCGCAAAATAAAATAAATAGTGTTTCATGAAGCCACTACAATACATAGTCTCAAAAGCAGATACAAAATACATAGTCTGAAAACAAATACAGTTCTGAAACAAGTACAGTAGAAATACCAAATACATATGTCTCTAATACAAAGCTGACACAGAAATACTAAACGGAAATAAATAGCAACTAGATAAAAGATGATCTCCAGCAGTCCTAGCTCCAGAAGGTGAGATCCAAAGCTGATACTCAGGCTGACCCGAGCGTATAAAACACAAACACTCGAGTCAGGACATACATACTTATACAATGTAAACCAACTCAAGTGAACTGTAATAAAATGCACAAGTAACTTAAAGAATGCTTGGGATCGCCCATTCTTTAAGGATCCGTTAAACTATCTACTATGTATTAATATTCGCTATTATAATAATGTCTAATATTAAAATAAACATACTTTTATATAGCATTAAGGAGTGACCCAATATTCCCCTTAACACGTAATAGTCCGAGTAGTCTATCCAGTATTAGCATACTCCCAGATCGGGGGCTACCCTCAATACTCCACAGGCTACGGGAGAAATCCAAACTCGTAGTAAAGCTCGCTATGGTAGGTGACACGGCACAACTAGGCAATGCCAGGGTAGATATACCAATTACGCATCCGTGCTGGTGGAAACGCATAGAAGCCACTACTGCCCACCTCAAGCCACACTTCCAAATCAAGGGGTGCACCCAGTCAATCACAAAAGTAATAGAATGGTATCGAAGAAGTGTGTCCGATCAGAGGTGCTACCTCATTGGCCCGTCAATCGCTCCTATTTTAGCCACCTTATGCCAAATCACGGGAGTTGGGTCCACGCATATACCTTTAGGATCGTCGCCACCATCCTACTTCATTCTGGAATCTCCATCGCGTACACAGTTGTCAAAGTGGTTTTCGGTATCGACAGAGAGTATGTCCATATCTAATCCCGGTCTCTTTAACAACTAATCGTTATTATAACCCGTGGTTATAAATTTTAAAATAGTTTATATTTCGAATCAATACTTCATTTAAACCATTTAAAAGTGAAGTCATTTTTACCTTTAAATAAAATATGCAATTCCCAAAAATTTAACCCTTTCTGAGCTCATTTATTCACTTAAATAAATTAAAACATTAAAATTCCAGCTTTCACAGCATTTAGAAAATGCTGCGTTAAGTTATATTTGAAAACAATTCATTTCAGCAAAGACAGCATTTATAAACTGCTGTAATAGTTCAGTTTCATTTGAAAACAAGTTAAATTCAAAAAAGACAGCATTTATAAACTACTGTAGTAATTCAGAGTTCAATTTAAAATTTTAGTTCAATTCAGCAAAAACAGCACTTGCAAAGTGCTGCAATAGCCCTTAGTTAAATTTCCTTTTGGTTCACTTCTGCAACTACAGCACTTACAAAGTGCTGCAGATTCTATTAGTTAAGTTTTTAGTTCATTTTCAGAAATGATAGCATTTCTGAAGTGTTAATAAAAGAATTTCCATATTTTAAATAGAATTCCAGCCACAAATAAACTTCAATTTAAATCGTTTTAACTTATAAAAATCATATTTTTCCACATAAAAAATGTTCATTTAAATACCTTTAACTTATGGTTTTTATAAAGAAATTTTTTTTACAATAAAAATCAAATTTTCCAAAATTTAATTTATTAAATTCAAGTGTACCATTTTCCCATTTTCATTTTTAACAATTTACTTTAACACTTAAATTTAAATTTCCATTTCCACAAATAAAACTTAATTTCCATTTTTATTTAATTAACTTAAATTTCCATTAAAAAAATCAAATCACAAATTTCCAAATTTAAGTTATGTTTAAATCGCAATTTTTCTATTCATTTATTTAACATTTTTAATACATAGAAAAATCATTATCACTTTATTAAATCATTTTAAATTCAATTTAAATCAAATTATCATATTTTTACATTTTAAAATACTTAAAATTTTCCAAAAAAAAAAATATAAAATAACCACGGGTTAGTATAATATTTTCTAGCCTAAGTGAAGTGATACGGATAATATATCATTTCAATCCGTAATTTACAAAGAAAAGTCCGGGTTCTATCATTTCAACCCCGTAATCCCAAGTAAATAAAATAAATAAAAATCGCTCAGGCTTATCATTTCAGCCCATAACGATTTTTCCCTATTCTAAAGTCCGTTCGGGTATGTATCATTTCAACCCATAGTGATTCTATTCTACAGGGAACTTGCAGTGTGATTAATAGAAATAAATAAACAGTAAAATAAAATATAACATAAAAGATAATGTGACAAGTTTACAACAGGGTTTAACATCATATAAATTACATCATAGGTAGGTATAACATGATACAATAGTTTATACACATTCACTTGTTGTCACTTCACAATTAATATAAGTATAAATGTCATGTGTGAATACTCACCTTTTTACGCCGGAGTTAGCGAATCAAACACACAAACAAAAAATCCAGAAAGCACGATAGCACGACTTTGATTTGAGTGGAGAGAGATTCAAGATGTTAATCTTGTATTCAACAACAAAACAAAGCAAAATATAAATATAAATACAATACAAAAGTTTATTGAAACAATTTGAAAATAGAAGCAACAAATGACATCACCAAGCTTTTAATCAATTTGCTTGATCTTAACTCAACCTATGCTTGACCCTAACATGCTTTAGGCTCGGCCATGATGGTCTTATAGGTGGAAAAGGGTCTGGTTTGGGCTCAATAGGCATGGCTAAGCTAGAATGCAAAAGGGTTTGGAGTTACAAAAGGAAGAAGATCAAAAGGCAAGGCTAGAGAGGAGTTTTGGTTCACCTTTTAGGCTCGGCCATAGAGTCTATGGGCTCGGCCAGGTCAGGTACAGGTCTGGACAGAGGGGAAGGTGATGTTCAGAGGTGGTAAACTAGCTGGTGGTGGTGGCTAAGGGGGTGGCCGTGGCTACAAATGAAGGTGGTGGTGGAAAAACATGCTCGGCTATGCAATTTTGGAGTTTAGGCAAAGTTTTGTGATGTTGGCTTCAACCTAGTGTTCACGGCCACTACTGGTCAAAGGAGGAGATGGTCAGGCCGTGGATGGTGTGGGGAAGGAAGTGGTGGTGGTCGGTGGAGGAGATGGTGGGGTTTAGGCCGAGCAACATGTGGAGGAAAGCAAGGCAAAACAATGAAAAATCAATGGAAAAGTGAAGAGAAAAAGTAGACAAAAAATGAAGAAACCATTACCTAAAAATTTCAGAAATGAAGATGGCCGAACTTTGTGATGGAAATGAGAAGCTTTTCACGTGAAATACAAAATAAAACACATGGCTACAGTAAAGTTTTGAACGGCCAAAGAAAATGAAAGGACTAGGCAATGAAAAGTCACTAGTTTTAAAGCCTTTTTATCTCTTAGAATTTCCAATTTCTTTTATTCAAAATAAACAAAATAAAATCAGTAAATAAAATAAAAGACAAACAAAAATAAAGTGAAAATGAAAATAAATAATTATTCATAGGAAAAATAAAAAGAAAATAAAAGTAAATAAAGAAAATAAAAGTAAATAAAGAAAATAGCTTATTATATTGAAACTGGATTAAAAATTGCAAACAAAAATACAATTAACTTTGGAAAAATTATAACTATACTTCTAAAATGTTTTAAAAATAAAATATTGAAATAAAATTTAATTTACAATAATTTAAAAATATTTGCAAAAACATTGGGTTGTTACAGAAAATGAAATGAATATGTATATGAGAATACACGGCCAAGTTTTTAGGGATATAGGAATGGTCTCTTTCCTATTTTACCCGTCCTCTTATTTCATTTTAAACCTTCTTTTAATTAATTGGTTAAATGGAACGGCTACCCCTTTAATTAAATCAAATCTCAATCCCCTAATCAACACATTATTTTGTTTAATTTAACTAATTAAATATCCTAAATAATGTTACCGAAAATATAGGATGTTACATAATCAATAATATAAATCAACCGCTTCAAGGCGGGATCGTATACAAAGGGTCATCTTCTCTTACACGGGAACGTAATAGGGTCTCATCTGCTCCAGGGGCGGGAGTATATCCAATTCAACAAATAAAATAGTAAATCATCCAAACAATCAATAGCAATCAATAGTAAAATATCCACACATCCGATCAAAAAAATTTAGTGGTTATAATATATTTCTGGTTAACCAAAAAGGTGAGTTTAACTCACATTGGTTTAAGTTTCATCAAAACATTCCAGTTTGAATTAAAATTGAATAGGCGTTTAATTTTAAACCAACTTCCCACTAGCTCCAAATCCATCTAATTCTATAGCGTAGGTTTCGCTGATACGAACTAAACACAACTTGTCACATTTGAGTTGGACCTCGTGTGAAAAAGATATGAATTAATTAACTTTTGAAATAATTAAATGATAATTAAACTTTAAATAATAAAAAAATTTAAACCTTAATCTCCTCCCTCTCAAACCACATTTCTAGGCACGCAAGCCGAACCCACGTATACGCGGCTTCGAAACATCGCCTCACCTCCATCCCTTCGCCGCTGACCATGCGCCAACCTCGCAGCCGCTACCCCCACCCACGTGCGCCCTCCAATCGCCGCCATTGATGAGTAATTAGCAAAAGACTGCCGCAACTTCGCCTTGATATCTACGACACCTTAGGCGATCGCACGTCAATCCATTCGGTCATCCCTTCCATCTCCCCAAGTCGCATCTTTTTGCAGTTGACGCTGAAGTCTGTGTTGCCTCGAGTGGCGTCGATGAATAAGGATTGTTGGATGTGAGGAGGGAATTTTAAAATTAGGCGAACTTTCTCTGATTTAATGCAGTTATATAGCTGAATAGGTACGGGCTTAGACGTGGGCTGTATGGGCCAAGCATGGTGATTATAAAGTATATATGTTATTTAAATTAGAAAATTTCTAGCTTTTAAACGTCCGAAATTTTCGAACTCCTATCGAGATGTGTCACCTTACATTCTATATGTTATACCCCTATTCCGAATGAAATGGAACAAGTATCGAGACCCAATTCCATCATATACAGAAGATAGCTTTTCAAATCCAATTATATTAATTTAAATTCCTTTCATTGATTTCTACACTTTTCGAACTTGCACGAGCAAACGTTACATCCAATTGCTACGAAATTCGACAGCATGCTATAATTCATTTTTATGGATCCAATGAAACTGGTTTCATCGAAATTCGAGGCAATGCCCTCGAAGGTTATACGCCTTAATTAAAATGAATTATTAGAAAAACCAAATTAATCACTTTTAAATCTAAATTAAAAGTTTACTATCTTCATTCTTATTTAAATCAACTTCGAAATCATTTTTATTCATATTAAATTCAGGATCGAATTATTTAAACAATTCCAAATATTAAATTCAATAATTATAATTACCCAACAAATCGCTAAATTTAAAATTCAAGTTATTTAACTTATAAAATTAACTTTTTAATATTTAAAATCAATTAAATATTCCAAATTCAAATGACTGAAATTCTGGATCGTTACACATTTGTTCGAGTTGAGGGTCTGTTGTGGTGTTTGCGGCTAAGTCTGATGGATCTTTAAGGTTGTGCGTGGACTATAGGGAATTGAATAAGCTGACCATTAGGAAAAGTATCCCTTACCTCGCATCGATGATCTTTTTGACGAACTTCATGGAGCTACGGTATTTTTATCAAATGATCTAGCTACTGGATTCCATCGATTGAGGGTTGTTGAACATACCCTTAACAGTGTTTAGAGGTCCTTTTTGTTTCTTTGAGTAGTTGGTTATGCCTTTCGGGCTAACCAATGCGCTGGCATATTTTGTAGATTCCATGAACCGTGTTTTTCGATATGTTCTTAACAAGTTTATGTTAGTTTTCATCGATGACGTCCTTATTTACTCCAAATCTGAGAAGGAGCATAAGCATCATTTGGAAGTGGTGTTGGAGACATTGAGGAGGCATGTCCTGAAGGTGAAATTTTCTAAGTGCAATTTTTGGAAATTGTAGGTAAGATTCTTAGGACATATTGTAACAGGAGAAGGTATTTCAGTAGATCCAGTGAAGGGATTCTTAGGACATATTGTAACAGGAGAAGGTATTTCATTAGATTCAGTGAAGGTGGAAGTTGTTCAGGAATGGAAGTGACCGCGGACTCCTACCGAGGTTCATAGTTTCTTAGGTTTGGTTGGATACTATAGGAGTTTTATTCAAGATTATTCTAAGATTTCCTCCCATTTGACTAAGCTGACTAAGAAGGATGAGAAGTTTGTATCGACTCCAAGGTGTGAAGAGGCATTTCTAGAATTGAAGAAGAGATTGACCGGTGCACTAGTTTTGGCTGTTCCGGATGGATATAGTGGGTTCACGGTTTGCACAGATGCCTGTGGAGCATGGCTTTGTGCTGTTTTGATGCAACATAGTAGAGTGATTGCATATGTAAGCAGGAAGTTGAAGCCTCATGAGAAGAACTATGTTACGCATGACTTGGAGTTGCTAGCTATTGTCTCTGCATTGAAAATGTAGAGACACTATTTGCTGGGCAAGGATCCTTCTATAACTCTTAGCTTTTTTCTAATCTTTAGAGATTTTAGGAGTAAGTTTTCTTTCTTTAATTAGGTGAAAAATTAGAGCTCTTCACGGATCGTAAATCGTTGAATATCTTTTTAGTTAGAAGGATCTGAACCTGGGCGATAGAGATGATTGGAGTTTCTTGCGGCTTATGACTTGGATATTCTTTATACGCAAGGGAAGGTAATGTGGTGGCAGATGCCTTGAGCAGGAATGCCGTTTTGACTCTTTTGGAGGTCACCCGACTCTCCTTGATAGAATAGCGAGCGAGCAAAGAGAGGATAGAAGCTTCGTTGCAATCATCAGGAAGGTAGAGGAGGGGCAGTGTACAAGTTTTAAGATTTATAACCGAGGAGTTTTGAGGATGAATTAATGGCTCTATGTATCGAATGTCAACGGCCTTAGGCGGGAAGTTTTTTCAGAATGTTATCGTTCTAAGTTGAGTATCCATCCAGGTGTCTCAAAGATGCATAGGGATATGAAACGGATGTTTTGGTGAAAGGGAATGAAGAGAGATATCTCTATCTTTGTTAGTAGGTTTTTGTGCGGTCAACAAATCAAAGGTGATCATCAGAAGACAACCGAATTATTACAACCCTTGGAAATACCTAATTGGAAATGGGAAATGATATCAATCGATTTTATCGATGATTTGCCCAGAACCGGAAAAGGAAATGAAGAAGTATGGGTTATTGTGGATCGGCTAACGAAGAGCGTACATTTTATTCTAGTGAAACCAACAAGGATCGCTGCTTCTTTAGCTGAAATTTTTATAAGGGAGATTGTCAGGTTGCATGGAGTTCCTGTGAGTATAGTAAGCAAGGTTTTAAATCTCCCCAAGATCAGCCGAGATGAAAATCCGAGATATTAGCCAAAATCCGAGATTTGGCAGCTTGGTTAGTTATAAGTCTTTTAAATATCGCCCGAGACAGCCGAGATATTTGCCCGAGATATTGGCCAAAATCCGAGATTTGAAACCTTGATAGTAAGTGATCGAGACCCCATATTTACTAGTCAATTTTGGGAAGCATTGCAAACAACTATAGCAAAAAAAGTTGAGCTTAAGCATAGCATATCACCCCAAACCGACGGACGAATGGAGCGGGTGAATTAGATTCTAGGGGATCTCTTGAGAGCATGTATTCCGGATTTTGGTGGATCATGGGAGGATCATTTGCATCTAGTTGAGTTCTCTTACAACAATAGTTTCCAAGCAAGTATCGTGATGGCACCATATGAAGCCCTATATAGAAGACCGTGCAAGTCACCAACATGTTGGGTTGAGATGGGAGATAGATTAGTTCTTGGACCGAAGATGATCCGAGAGGCTACAGAGAAAGTTGCAGTGATTAAGAAAAGAACAAATGAAGCCAAGATCACCAAAAGAGTTATGCGGATAAGAGGCGAAGGGATTTGGTATTCATGGTTGGAAACTTGGTGTTCGTAAATATTTCACCAATAAGAGGAACTGTTAGATTTGGAAAAGATGGGAAGTTAGCTCCAAAGTATGTTTGACCCTTCCATATTCTTGAAAGGATCAGATCACTTTCTTATAGGGTCGAGTTGCCAAAAAGATTGGCAGGTGTTCATAATGTATCCCACGTGTCTCATTTGAGGAAATATGTTCATGACCTTTCTTTGATTGTGGAGCCATCGGTTCAAGCGGAATTGGAAATAGAATCAAACTTGACAATGATTAGACATCCAGTTTATGTTGTGGATCAGGATGAAAGGAGGTTGCGTAACAAGGTGGTGCGACTAGTCAAGATTCAGTGGAGTGAGGATCCAAGAGACTGCACTTAGGAGACGGTGGACCGTATGGAGGAAGCTTATCTCGAGTTGATGTTAAGATAGCTAGTCATAGGTTGTATGTATAGTGTATATTTGTTTGCTATGGATGCTTATTGTATGTGTTTATGACATGAATATATAGCTTTTAGGGTAGTTGGATTATCTCCATGTTTGCTAATTTCAAGACGAAATTATTTTAAGGGGGAGAGTGTAACGACCAAGAATTTAATCGCTATTTAATGAATATTTAATTATATTTTAAATAATTAATAAACGAATTTTTACTAATGAATAAAATTATTTTAAATTATAACTAATGATGATAAAATCGTTTTCAAAATTTGTTTACCAGAATATATAGTTCATAGAGAAATAGAAAATGTGATCGAAAATTATTGTTTGAAATATCGATTTTTCATTAGTTAAAAGTTATTTAAAAGGTCATAACACTATGTTAAACACACATGCACACATTACAAACGATCTTAAACATGTTGTGTATATGTAGATATGCATGTACATGTTTTCTCCTTAAGCATATTAACATATATGAATAAAAGAAAATATATTATAAGGAAAAGTATATATATACACATATAAAAATAACATTTTCAACACAAAGGACAAAAGCATGGTATGTATAGTTGAAAGAGAGGGGGAGGGGTACTAGGGTGGACGGAATTTAGGGCGGGAGAGGAGTATGGTAATGCATGCATACATATATTTTAATATAAACACTAATATAATTTTTAATTAATTTTCTAAGCCTATAAATACCCCCTAACTTTCATTCTTTTCATTTTGCAATCTCTTCCTCCACGTAGAAATTCCTAAGGGCTTGGATAAATACTTCCATGGCTTCCTCTTCATAAATTTGAAAATAGAAAAAAAATCACTTCTTTATGCAAAAATTCCTCCTTTAGTTCATAAAACCACTTCTACAACTTCTACAACACCTTCTCTTCTGAAACTCAAGCAAACAAACACCCAACAATACATGCCCAAACCAAAATCACCCTTGTCCATGCCCAACAAGGCCTAGGCCGAGCCCAAACCCACTTTGCTATGCCTATTTCAAGTGTTCAAGCAACCAAAAGTTCAATTTTTGCAAAGTTTCGAAAGTGTTTTCGGGTTTTGGCAAAAGTTCACTTTGATTTAGAAAAGTTTCAATGAGTAAAAAAAATTGGAAAAGAAAATACTTGATTTTGATGAAGTATATGTTGTTAAAATATTGTGTTTGTTGTGTTGAATTACCATGTTGTGTTGATGGTATATGGTTATATGTTTATGGTTAAGCTTGGATTTGTGCTTTGGGTGTTACATAATATGTTTTGGATATGGTTATGTAAATGATTGGTTATTATTTGATGGTAGTGTGGTTATGAAAAACCAAAACCAAGTGTATTTGATGAATTTGCTGTAAAGTTAGCTCCTTGAAAAGTCGCAAAAGACTTGAGATCCAATTTTAAAACGAAAGTTTATTTTCTAGTTTTGAATTTTGAATTTTTTTGCCAAGTTTTCACCTTTGTTTAAAGATTTCAAAACCTTTCAATTTCTATTTTCAAAAATGTAGTAGCTAGAGTTAAAGTGAAGATTTCACCTAGAAATCAATTCTAGCGAACTGCGCTCATAGCGATAGTCGCTATGGATGTAGTTGGAAAAAAAATCACGATTTCAAGTTTTAATTGTTTTCTTTTGAATTGTTTTGTAAAACTTATTTCAAATTAATTAAGTAAGTCAAAAGTTTAAGTTTTAATTATTTAATAATTTATTTATTTAATTTATTAACTAGGGTAATTTTTATTTATTTAATTAATTAAGTAATAGATTAAGTACTTAGAGTTTAAGGAAATTATTAACTAAGTTAACTATGTTGATTAAGTAAGTTTTAAATAATAATTAATTAAGATGAAAGGAAACTAATTTTTATTTAATCCATTTTATTTCTTTAATTAATTTTTCAATTAGAGTTAGTTGTTTAATTAATTAATTAAGGGTTAATTATCCACTTAATTAGGGTTTAATTTCTTAAATGAATGTTATTTAAATTAAAGTTTAATTGTTAATAATTTTAAATTAATTAAGGATTAAAGTATGATTTTTGATTTAATTAAGACTTATTAAACTTTAATTAAATATTAAATTTATGATTTAATTAAAGTTTATTTATTTTTAGGTTTCTTTTAAAACTCCATCGGTTATTTAATTTTAACTAGCTTTCTTGTTTAAGTAAATTGTTTTAAAACCAAGGGTCTCTTGTCCATGCTATTAAGTAGCCAAATGAATTAAAGTAATTGTAAAAAAACGTTGGCATGTTTTATTGAAAGTAAGGTGACTTGTACTTATCACAAATACTGCACTTCGGGAACGTGATGTATACGAGGGAGTTAATTTCGATATGCGGGTCATGATAATCTAAGCATATGGAACGTATGTTCATATGTAAATATTTACACCCTGATAGTGGAATAGTCCACTATAAAAAACTTGACCCTTTAAAATAATCGAACATTGGTTTAGAGAGACCGAGATCAGATATTAGTTGTTATCCGAAAACCAATTCAAACCAACATAAACGTTCGAATTAAAAATAGTAAAGGCAAGTTCCAAGATAAAGACTTTGAAATGCAAGGGCTATTTGCTACTAACTTTGAGGGAAATTCCAAAATGGGTGCAGTGGAAATAGTGCCTTCGGTCCGTTCATCTCCTGTACGACTTGTATGGATGAGTGATGACATTGTGTCCATATATGGAAGGCAATGTTAGCATTCCAAGTGGCAGTGCTATAATAAAGGTAAACGTGGCCTCAGGCCTCATCAACCAGTAATGACCAAAACAAGGTATGCAGCATGGCTATGTGGGTCATGCCCATCAGGGTATGTCACCAGACTCACCACCATATCTAGAATCGATATTTGACCCATTTTTGCATGCCCCGATATGGTTGTTGATCCCAACCATGGTGGTGGTGTAATCGGTACTACTAGTCAAGTGGTAGGCCGGTTATGTGTAGCAGGGGTATGAGATGTTCTTGTCAGACCCTAGGTGTATTTTATCAAAAGGTGCACCTTCGGAAGGTAGCTCCTTACCTGGTCATGTATGGAATCCTTCTCCTAATAAGTGCCTTCGGTCTTACATGTATACATATTATGCTGGAATTTAATTAATGTAACAATTTTGGCTATGTGAATTATTTACTTGAAAACCCTTGACATTATGATAATATCACTTAATTTTTATATAAAGTGTTTTGGTTATCGTAAGGTAAAACCCATCCTTGTTTATGTGCGGCGTGGTCTTACGAGATACCTTTGATTTTCAAAGTGTTTTATAAAAGTAAAAATTAAGTTGTTTGAGTTTACTCACATTGGACCCATGTCTGCCCAAAGTTTTATTTTCTTTTCCTAAAACTCTTGGGTACTCAAATTTGTATGAGTAGCCAAGTGATCCAAGTTTTGTAATGACCCGGTATTTTGAACCATTCGCATCCGCACATGTCAGACTTGAATTGCTCAAAACAATAGATTGTTGATTTTATATTTGGCAAAACTCAACATATACAGTAAATAAATCAATCACAGAATCACAGACACAGAGTATTAAAACAATAAGTAGCGGAATAGATAAATAGTAGTTCATGAAGCTGCTATAAAACATCAAAGTCTAAAAAAAATACAACAGAATCTCAAATCCAAATGAATCTCTAATGCATAGGCAACTGACGAGTCTGAACATAAATGACTAGAATAAACTGAAATAACAGAAAGCTGGATAGATAGATGGATCTCCAAGTGAAGCTCCAAACTCTAAAGGTGAGTCTCAAAGGCTGTGACACTCAGTCTGACCCAAAAGTAAAGCAAAACACAAAACACTCAAGTCAGGATAACATTCTTATATTAATAAATTCAACTCAAGTGAAATGTCAACTGAAATACAAGTAACTTAAAGGATGCTTGGGATTTCCATCCTCTAAGGATCCGTGGAACTATCTACTATGTAGTAATATACGCTATTATAATATGTCTATAGTAAAGTAAACTATTCAAATAGCGTTAAGGCGTTACCCATATCCCCCTTAACACATTTTATATATTCCCATAGTCTATAAAATGTCGTACGTTCCACCAAACCGGTGGTTTACACAGTGGACACCACAAAGGTACGATACAAAGCAAACTCATAGAAGGCGTGATAAGGCATGTGACAAGGCACGCGAGGCAATGCCAGTGTAGATATACCGTTTGCGTATCCGGACCGGTAGTAACGCATAGCAGCTACTACCGCCCACCTCGTGACACACTCCCAAATCAAAGGTGCACCCAATCAAATCACAAAAGCAATAGAATGGTATCGAAGGAATGTGCCCGATCGGAGGAATGACCTCACTTGGCCCGGCATGGCTCCTGTTTTAGCCACATCAAGCTGATTCACGGGAGTCAGGGCTGTGCTAATACCTCATATAGAATCGCCACCCAACCATTCTACTTCATTCTGGAATCTCCACCACGTACATAGTTGTTAAAGTGGTTTTCGGTATTGGCAGAGAGTATGACAATATCTGATCCCGGTCTCTTTAACAACCAAACGCTTATTTCACACCGTGGTCATTTCATTTCATATAGTTTATACTTTATATCAAAAATATCATATTCATTTCAAAACCATATCAATTCGATATCATTATTAACTTTAAATAATATTCATTTCAAAAATCATAACACTTTCAAAATTATAACACTTTCGAAGTCATAACACTTTGAAATCATAACAGTTTCCACCTAATTAGTTTAGATGTTGAAAATAGTGTGTGTGTGTGTGTATATATATATTAAAATAGTTATAAATTAAAAATAGTTTATATAATAAAATTTGTTTCCTCCAATTTCACAATCGATTCAAATCAACTTAAATTCTGAAATTCAATTTAAACCAATTCCACTTTAACCATTTTAATTTAAAGGTCAGAGGTTCAATTCAAATTCTCAATAAACCATTTCAGTTTATATCGATTTCAAATCCGGGTTTGAACTATCTCTTCAATTCCAATAAGATTCAAAGTTTAAATATTTAAACATTTTCAATATAAGTTTCATTTAAATTTCAACATTTAACTTTAAATTTATTCAAATTGGAAAATATTCACTTAATCATTTTAATAACAATTAAATAAAATATTAATTTATAAATTTAAATCAATATTAAATATTCAGTCTCACGTTTATTTAAAATTGAGAATATTCATTAAATCACTTTTTATCCAATCAAGTTACTAGTCATATCTTTCAAAATCTCAAAATCAATAAGTTCAAATCAATTATTGTTTAAATTTAATTATTAACCAATTTAAATTCCAAGTCAACATTAATTTATCTTCCCAACCTTTATCATTAAAGTTTAAAAAAATCTATTAAAAAATATTAATGTAAATTTTTAAATAAATATTTTTGCATATATATGTATACTAACTAAATTAAATTTTATTTAAATAAATTATATCAAATTAAATCTTATTAATAAATCTATTTTAAATCTTATTTTATATATTTAAAAATAATAAAATTATAAGTAAAATCTTAAAATTTATATTTTCAAAACTAACTTGTAAATTTAACATTTCCAAACATATAATTTAAAAATCTAATTTCACAAAATAAATATCTTTATATTATATTTAAAAATCAATATTAAATAAAATCCTTCCTTCTAAAACATTGGAAATCATTTCAAAATATAGACCAATGGTGTCCGTATATAATTTTATATACTTTGGTCATGTGATACGGATATTTATCATTTCAATCCGCAAATTAAATATTTACGGGTGTATATCATTTCAACCCGCAATCCCAAAAATTCAAAATTAATGAATATCGCTAGGGTTTATCATTTCAACCCATAATGATTTTCCCATAATCTATAATATCGTTCGGGTATGTATCATTTCAACCTATAGGGAATTCTAACTAACAGGGAACTTGCAAAGTCAGAACAAATATGATAATAATATAACATATCAACAACAAGCATATATCATCGGTAACAAATTAAATATAAACAATAGGTGATGGTGTTAGCTGTCATAGGTAAACAAATGGCAGATAATAGCAAATCATATTTAACAATTAAATAACTTAACAATTCAAATATAACAGCATATTTCAATTGTCGTTTCAAGTGAAATCAAATTTACTAAATATAAGAATGTTAATCGTGAGTGATTGCTTACCTTTCGAGGCTAGAGAACAAGAAGATAACACGGATATGCACATGGATACGGACACGATCTAGCGGGACAGCGACAAGCTAGGAATTTCTGCGATGAATTCGATATTGAGAGTGTAAGCCAAGATGGACCACAGATCGATGGAACAAAATATATGTTATATATATATATATATATATATATATTTTTTTTGTTTCAAAAATCAATTTTAAAAACATATACTTCGGTTCAATATTTAATTCAAAATACCAATAAAATCTTGACATATTATATTGTAAAATCATTATTAAATCAAACACATATAATTACTTTCAAATTCTATATTATCACGAAAAAAATCAATATTCAAATTTGAACATATATATATATAATCACAGTATCTACATTATATATAAGCAATATTTAAAATCAACATTTTCTTAAACACATCAATTTCCTCTCAATATTCTTCACATAAAAAGTTAACATGATATATGTATATATATTAGTTGTAAAAAAAATCAATGTAAACAAATATTTAAACATATGACATTAAGTATACTAGCAAATCAAGCTTCAGGCAAATATGTAGACACCATATATGATATACAACTATATATAAGTATGTATGTATGTAGGCTAACATATATGCATACCTATATGCGGCTGTATGAATTCACAGGAAATAAAATATGTGCACATGTTAAATATATATGCACTAGTATGTATCTCATGCCGATGGCACGGATTCAGTTTTGCTTGACATAACTCACAATACGATGTGTTGGATATGTACAATTTGATCGGTGTTAAATTTGTTCGTAATTTGCTCGATGGTAAATTTAGCCATCGTTCCCGGATCTAAAAACACTCTTTTAAAAGCGTTCTACATTTTTTACATTCATTTTTTCGTACATACGTCCGACTTAAAAGTCGTGTTAAATTGTGAATGAAGAGAGTTTAGAAGGAGGGAACATACACTTTACTTTGTATGTACGTAAGGTAGCTCATCTGAAAAGTTGACTATGAATTAATAATTATTGATCGTTAATATTAACAATTAAATAACAAATTTTAAATTTTAAATATGAATTATAAATTATTAACTAAGAATTATTAATTACTTATTATTACAAAAGAAAATATTCTAATAATACGGGATGAAAATATCTAATTACTTTGTATCCAACCTCTAACCACACTCTAATCAAAAAAATTTATGAAATGTCGGAATACTTAACTCTTATGCGATTTATTTGGAACTTATCCTTATCCAACAAATAAGTCCATGCTTCCTTCTTTTCTATGAACTGTACATAACCTAAGAAGATTACATCTTTTACATCTTCCACTACCCTTTGAATTCCCATTACCCCAATTAGACGACATTTTTATCCACATAAGTTCAAACAATCTACAACTAAGTGCATAGTTGGTTCAAAATAATTATATACAGAAGAAAAGAAATGTAATTTGGTATTTTTGATTAGTCACAAATGACCAATCCAAAAGAGCATCTACTGCGTAAGAAAAACTGGAGAAACTGTGTCTTTGAATGAAAAGACATTTGGTTTTGAATTCACGTACAGCTTTGTGTAATTGGAATATATACTGTTCACATTGCTAAATTAAAGAGTCATTCAAAGCAATTCTTGTTTATTACAACATTCAATATTAAAATCGATTTTCAATTCAATACAATGTAACATTGAAACAAACATTTAAAGCATTAAAATTTAAAACTAAATCTGCCTTATATGACCCAAAAAAAGCTGAAACATCATGCTTGCAAGTACTGTTTATTAGGAACGGTTTTACAAATCCAATTTTATATAGTCAAAATCTTAAATGAATTACTGTTATTAACAAAACTCTAATGATAAAACTATTAAATAGAGCTTGAGAAATTACAATTTATATAGCAATAGAATGTCGTGCTATCAAAAATTCCATTTTTATCAAAATCTTTAGGGCTTTTCATCTCCTGCCATAAACAAACAAAACCGTCAAAAGCATTTTCATTCAAAATTCTTCTACTTGTTTTCATTTTTTTGTACTATAACTTCAATCCAACTTGCTTCCTTATTTTTTACTCCCCTTGAATCACGTCCACCAAGGAGTAGCATGTAAGATACATATTATTCTTCTTTCACTTTTTTCGCTTTCTTTGTTTGTTTGCTGGTAATTTAGGAAACTAAACAGAAGGTTGACCATCGATAATTCAATTAAATGAAGAACGGTATGTTATATAATAAATCAATTTGTAAAAAAGGAAAAATACAAAAATACACCCAATTGTTGAATTTTAAATGCATGTAACTATATCATACTAAAATAGTAAGATTTAAAATACAATATGCGTAAATAACTCAAACAATTTCAACCAAATATACCAGTAGAATCAATACCCGTGTAGATAGTATTCAATTATGTATAATATAAGTATAAAGTATATAGAAAATAATAAAAGTGTAAAGACAAAACCGAGTATAGTGTTAAGGAAAAATAGGAATCCAAATGGCATCAGGGTAGTACAAAACTAACAAACATAATATTTAAATACAATGGTGTGACTATCATGGTTAAACGTTAAGTATAAGATATGTAAAGGTCACTTCGTATTCAGCTATATATTTTAAATCTTAACCAACATCAGTCAAATAACAAATTTGGCAGTTAAATTTCATGCACAAACTTGTATAGTTAGTCAGGAATGATGCCCCAAAATTTTATTTTGTAGTGCTTGACCATTAAAGTATAATCTTTTATATCATTCAAAATTGCAAAAAAGTGAACAGATTGATATGGTCAGTATTTAAAGTTAATCAATAGTAACACATAATCATATGAAAATATATATTCAGTCAGATAAAAATAAATTAGGAACAAAACCGTAAATGGATTGTAGAATAGGGTACGATATTTTATAAATAGAAAGAACTTACTGTAAAATAATAAATTAATCAATTAGATCTAAGCTAGAAAAAAATAAAAATTAGACTTGAGCAGGACGAAAGAAAAAAAATCAAATCAGCTTCGATTTTTATAATCTAAAAACAATTGAAGGCTAAAAGATATAACCTTGACATGGTACATAAACTACAATAACATCTATTAATTTAGCAAAACTCGATTTTCACGCATCAACACAATAATTACATGAAGCAAAAACCTTTACAAAGTAATACTACAATTGAATCTAATGCACTGTAAAAAAAATGTAGTCAGAAAGAGTTCCGGAGAGGATTATTGGGATATGCATTTGTTGCTAGGATGGTTGGTGGGACTATTGGACGGTACATAAAGTAAGTACCTAATACAATGTTAGAAAGAAGAAGAGTATTTTAATGCATACATATTTACTAATATGGGTATCTTTTTATATGTTCTTACATCATCTTTTTCAATTTCGCTCACTTCTATGACCAATAGGACACAAATAGTTCATTCATTAATTTAAACAAACAACTTAACTGCATGAACAATCAATAACACAAAAGTATTGAGAATAGGGTGGAAAGCTAGTAAATCAATGAAGCACATGTTTTTTGAAAATAAACTGGTGAACACTGAAGAATTGCGAAAATATTATTACTGTGAAAAAAAAAACCATAGCACGAACTTGAATTTGTTGATGGAAAACTTAACCCTTGCGACGTTGAATCATTTTCAATCAACTTGGTAGGGAATCCATAATAAGAGACTGGAATATTTATCGGCAACAACAACCATTCAAATCTCGATCGACTAAACATTAAAGCTTGATCTCGAGCCATTATCAAAAGGTGGTTTGGATATTTATTTTTTATATTTTGTTTATTACTCTGATTTTTCCCTTTTGTTGTGTTGCCTCTTCATAACCGCTGTCATGTTAATATTCTTAGAAAGATATAGGTGGGTGGAGAGATTGTGGAGGTAATGGAGAAGGTTCGATTGAAAGGGAACTTTACATTTAATGTAACTGAAAACACATGAGCAAATCAGAGTAATTACTGAAATTAAAATGTTAGAGAAGAAGAAATCATATGATCAAGAAAATAAAATCGATGGAATATAATTCGTAGAAGAGTACAATCACTGGAGCATGATTGCAACCCAATGATTCCATTGTAATTTTAAATTTGAGTAAATATATACCGATAAGAATTGAAGAATGGGGATGAACAACAGAGGATGTTGCGGTCTTCATCTCGATTGTCAGTCATTTCGTTTGATCCAGAATTAGGGTTTGAGAAATACAATGACAAACAAATGGGAAAAGAGGCCTAAGGATTTTGGTGGAGGATGGAAAAATGTGGAAATGAGAGAGACATAGTAAATCTAAAAGGAAAAGGTGTAATATGACATGAGGAAATGAAAGATGGGTAATAAATTATGTTGTGATGATGTAAACATAAGGAGATCGTGGCAGATCGTGTGAATAGATCAGTATCTATGTATAAAGCCTAGCCGCTTGATATCTATGCTAAGAATAAATCTCAGCCTCTCTTTGTCTTTTATAACTAACCAATGCTTTTTGTTATATAGATATGCAGACAAATCAACAAACATATATGTAGACTCTAATATATATATGCAACCAAATACGTATGTATGCGACTTCCCAACAAATACATATGCAGACCGTATTTTTATACATACAACAACTATGTATGTAAGCTATATATATGCAAATAAACATATATGGCTACTCAACAACATATGCAGACTATATGCAAATAGATACATACATGTTATGTAAATACATATATGCAGATTTGACATGTAAACAATATATATATATACCGATTAAATATACCCTTTTTAAATACAAGCATTGAGTCAACTAGCCGGAGACTTTATAATAAAATATACATATAATGTTTCAAAGAACAGAATCGAAATTAATATATATATATAATACTCTAAACATAATATATATCTTTATATATAGAAGAGGTGAGTAGAGCATGCGGCGTACAAAATTTCCTCGAAGATGAGAAGGTTGTGTGGTGGGGTTTGGCTATAACTGGTTGAAGGGGAAAGGCTGGAAAGTCTGGTGGGGGTGGCTATGGAGCTGCTGTGTTCGATTGTTGCGTTGTCGGAGGGGAGAGTGGCGGGGGTCAAGCGACGAGGTGGAGATGGAGACGAGTGGTTGTTGCTTTGGATGAGGGGAGTGGTGCAAGGCTGTGACACGTGGAGGTCGGGTTCGGGTGCGTGGGTTATCTTGGGAAGCAAAGCGTGTGAAGGGGATCAGAGGAAGACGAAGCAAGTGAGGCTGTGAAACATTGGTAGTGCAAAGAAAATGACGTGCATGATTGGAGCAAAGAGAGGTTTCATGCAAGAAAAAGGACACATGTCTTCTCCTCATGTGAATATGACCCATATGTACAAATTGTTTTTTTTTCTTTAAACAAGATGGATCTGGAAGAAAAAAAATAAGAGAGGGGATTCGGCGATAAAGGAGAATAAGAGGGAGGTGATGAACAACTGCAGGCCAACAATATAAGCTTATTTTATATCCTTTCAAATGAACGAACGGAAATGAAGAAAAGGGAAAGGACTCAAAGAAATAACGAACCTGATAATAAATCCAAACCGGGGAATAGCCAAAAGTCACATATTAAATTCTGGGAATATTAACAGCTAGTGACTATTTATTTTCCCATGGTGAATAGATGGAAGGACACAAGAACCTAAAAGGCACGAAACGGGTACCGATACAGTTACAGTTTTCGCAGATTCCACC
Source organism: Allium fistulosum (assembly GCA_030737815.1). Lineage (NCBI taxonomy): Eukaryota > Viridiplantae > Streptophyta > Magnoliopsida > Asparagales > Amaryllidaceae > Allium > Allium fistulosum. The sequence continues at coordinate 166,302,044 of CM060904.1, read as the reverse complement.
TCGTATCGGACTCCGAAACACACAAATGAATATACTGCAGAGATTAGCACAACGAGACAATCAGAACGGTACACAGATATCAGCTATACGATCATCCTATCAAAAGTCGATGTTCGGTACCGAAAATGCTGCTAAAATGCCAAAAATAAGATAAACGGGGCTAGAGAAGTCCAAATTTGACAAAACAGAATACGTCGTCTCACTCAGAAAATGATTTACATTTTTATTATATAAAAATATTTAGATTTCAAAAACATTTTATTTTCATCAAATTAACTGAATTTAAATTGAAAAATTACACAACAGAGTTAACTTTCATATTTTCCAATGAAAATTTTCCATTTGCTATGTCTAAATAGACGTATTCTAAATATCGAATTTTCTTCGCAAAATTTTATAGTTTTAAATTTCACAAAATTTCAGTTAATTACGTTATAAAACCGTTAAAAATTTCTGGGTCGTTACACTCTCCCCTACTCAAAACTTTTCGTCCCCAAAAAGGAACGAGGTAGGAGAATGTGAACAACCAGAAAGAAAAGATAGATTGAAATACATATTATCAGATACACAACAAATTCAAAACCATATAAATTTCATTATTTTTAAATTGATTTATATACAGCAAATTTGGGGTGTCAATCTTTTTATTTAATCAATAAATTTCCATTCAATTTATTTACATTTGTCATAAGAAATTTCTTCCAAAACAAAATTTATTATATTTAACTTATTTATTTAATAAATTCGACCTCACTCATCTTCAGTTAAGTTGATTTCACTGAAATTCGATTTCAACTATTCTTAAGTCCATAATAAGGTTTTAAATCTCGCTCATCTCGGGCGAGATCTTGTTTTCAAGCCTGGGCGATTCGAAACAACTAATTTCGTTTGAATCTCGTCTGACCCAAATCTCGGACGAGATTTCAGTATCTCGTCCGGTATCTCGGACGAGATTTAACAGCGAGATATCGGCCGAATTTTTGAATTTTGGAAAAAATCAACTCTTTTTCCGTATTGGGCTAGCTCATCCTTTACCTTAATTTAAGCCTTCTTAATTGTACTTTTTTTAACCCTTATTTCTTATATAAATCTCATTTAATCTTTGTCTCTTATTTTACGGCAGTGACAAGTGTAAGAAGATGATAAAATCTACATCGATTATGGTAAGTATTTCACTTTATGATTTTCATTTAGGTTTCTGATCCAAATTAATTTACATCCGATTTCATTTTTCTTTTTTCGACACTTTCTTGAGTTTTTTTCCTAACCCTATTTTTTGCGGCTATAAATTTTGGGCTTCACTTATTTAACTTTATGTTCTAAATGGATTCCCAATTTGATTTCATTTAGTCTTTGCTGCTATAATTTTTTTCCTCAAGGCTTATTTTTAAGCAATAAAGGAATTCTCTTTCATCTACTAATTTCATTTGATGATTACATGTTCATTCGTACATCATTTTTTTGCTTTTCTTATAATATTACTAAATGTTTGAAATTGTTTGTACTATGTATGCTATTTTCTACATTTGTTTGAAATATCTATGCTAGTAGTTGCTTAATGAGATTTTGTTTGCTAATAATTAAATACTATAATCAGACATAGAATATCTTAATTCTACTTGTAGACTTTTGTATTTGAAGTTATCAAATTAAGATTTCCCTTGCAGCACTATAAATCATAAAAGGTAGAAATGAGACATTATATTGTGTAGGAAAGTTAAGTGAATGATCAAACAAAGTAAAGGTGCATATGTTATGGTTTGTTTCTTGTCTACATTATCTCATATGATATTATATTGAACATTATTCATGAAATCTAGTTATTTGTTTATTTTACATGATACAAGTGATATTTTTCCATACTAAATTACTAATGATAAGCGTGTGATATATTCAAGGTAAGTGCATAGTGTTTTCCTTAAGGTAGTGACTAGTATTATAAATTTAGGTGTATGAAAACTAATTTTCGACATGACATATACTCCGAGATAACTCCGAAATGAATTTTAGAAACCGAGATGTAAATACGAGAGGGACGATCGAGATGCACTCATCTCGTTCGAGATCTCACCCGATACGAGATAACCTATCTAAATTCTTCGAGACGAGACGTGACCGAAATCCGAGATTTAATACCTTGGTCCATATTTATCTGTTTAAATAGCCTTCCCTTTTATTCATTTAATTTATTTCACTTAACATATCTTATAACATAAATTAAATGTATAAACATTCATTATAACAACTTAAATTTATTTATAAATTCCTCCAGCAAAATTTTAAATTTTGGACATTTTAGTACTTACATTTATATTGTATATTATTCAATAACATATTCACATTACAATCTTAAACTTTTGAATATTTCAGGTAAGTTTTACTAATGTTTCATATGTAATTGAGCACTATACCAATTTACTTGTTATTCATAATATTTTTATTAAGCAAAAATTAATTTTGAACAATTTGTTGCCTAAGTTTTCTCTTATATAACCTTCAATTGCAAATTCATCTTAACATTCAACTTTTTAAATAATTCAGGTAAGTTATACATGTTTATTAGAATGCAATTAAATTTTGTACAAATAAATTTTATCCTATTTCAACTGTTCCAAGTTGTTTTAAATTCCAATTGTCATTTTAAGCATTCCGATTATTCAAAATTTTGCTTCATTTCAATAATTGGATACTATTACTTAACATAGAATTTAAGAATTGAATTTCTGATTTCACTTCAAATCATTTTGAAATAAATATTTACATATAACTATATATTTTATAAATCAAATCATACTCATGAAATTCCAATCAAATCCATTATAAAAACAAAAGTGCAGCAAAGCTATTAAGCGGTCTCTCTGCTCTGAGACTCGAAAATGAATGTCGATGATGCTTCAGTCATCACCGAAATTATTTTCCAGCAACATAAGAGGAGAGTACTGATTCATCTCTTTTGAAATTCTTTGAAAACAAATTTCCATTCGAAAATACTTACAAATAATATATTTTCTTTCAACTTTGAAAACCATCTTTTGGAAAGCACCGGAATTTAATTCTCAAATCCATAGTTCTAAATTCATTTCATTTGTAAATCAAATTTATAAACTATATTTAAACAATTTTATTCGCTTATAATACAACAATAGTTAATGATTTATGGATGTTAACAAAACAATAAATGGTAATCTAGTATTATCATTTCTAACAACCATTTATTTAACTATCAAATTTCAAAAAATTATACCTTTATATAAAATAAAATCATACATAAATTATATCATTTACCAATTTCGAAAACAATATTGCGTCAGTTTGCTCTGTTCAAGTGTTTTGGAATTCCCATCGATAGCATTGGCCAGACGAATCGATCGAAACCCCAAATCAAATTTAACAATTCAAACAACACAATATAAACTATTTTATATTAATAACAAATACACTCCCTCACTCGATGATTCAAGAATGGATTTCAAAACAAGGATAGAGATCCAAATTTAGAAGGACCTGATCAAAGAGAATTCTAACTAAGATAGATAGGCTCGAAAGTGTGATAAGATAGATAGATTACAGAAGAGAAATGATGGATAGACTTACGTAAATCGCGGGCGACGTTAACCAGGTCAACCGAGACTTAGAGAAGGCGAGAATATCATCAACGAGAACCAGGACATAAGTCAAGCTCCAGAGATAGGATTGATGCGGAATTCAATTTTCCGCTGAGGAGGTGGAGAAGTGATTTTACCCAATATCAGGATAATCTTTGACTATCAGTGTGGAGTCAGGATCACTAGGCTGGGAATCAAGCGAAAAAGTAGAGCTACCTGCATATCCTGATGTAATCGACATACGATAAGAGAGAATTACCCTAGTCGTCTGCCAGAGGACGGTTCGGGTTTTGCAAGGAACAACATCGTAAACCGAGGACATGGAAATCTTCGGTAAATCGACGCTTATTATAAAGGAGTTTCACCCCTTTACAAATCATATTTAGGTTGTTGGGACCGCCGATGGGATTAGTCACAAAAAGGATGAAATTGTCAATTGAGGTTGGAGCTACGGGATGCTCTAGTATCACAAGAACACGAACAAGAGAAGGCAAGAATAAATTTTCAGAACGAAAGAGAAAGTTCCAAAATTCAAAGGAAATCTGAATCAAAGAGGGGAAATTCAAGCTCGAACGAAGGTGATTCTGTAATTAATTTTTATTCCATATGCTAAGTTTGCCTAAACCAGAGCTCTGATACAACTTGTAACGACCTGGTATTTTGAACCATCCGCATCCGCACATGTCAGACTTGAATTGCTCAAAACAACAAATTGTTAATTTTATATTTGGCAAAACTCAGGGTATACAGTAAATAAATCAATCATAGAATCACAGACACAGAGTATTACAACAGTAAGCAGTGGAATGGATAAATAGTAGTTCATGAAACTACTATAAAACATCAGAGTCTAAAACAAAATACAACAGAATCTCAAATTCAAATGAATCTCTAATACATAGGCAACTGACGAGTCTGAACATAAATGACTAAAATAAACTGAAATAATAGAAAGCTAGATAGATGGATGGATCTCCAAGCGAAGCTCCAAACTTCAAAGGTGAGTCTCAAATGCTGTGACACTCAGTCTAACCCGAGCATAAAGCAAAACACAAAACACTCGAGTCAGGATTAACATTATTATATTAATAAATTCAACTCAAGTGAAATGTCAACTGAAATACAAGTAACTTAAAGGATGCTTAGGATTTCCATCCCCTAAGGATCCGTGGAACTATACACTATGTAGTAATATACGCTATTATAATATGTCTATAGTAAAGTAAACTATTAAAATAGCGTTAAGGCGTTGCACATATCCCCCTTAACACATTTTATATATTCCCGTAGTCTATACAATGCCATACGCTCCACTAAGCCGGTGGGTTACACAAGGGACACCATATAGGTACGGTACAAAACAAACTCGTAGAAGGCGCGATAGGGCATGTGACAAGGCACGCGAGGCAATGCCAGGGTAGATATAACGTTTGTGTATCTGGACTGGTGGTAACGCATAGCAGCTACTACCACCCATCTCGTGACACACTCCCAAATCAAAGGTGCACCCAATCAAATCACAAAAGCAATAGAATGGTATCGAAGGAATGTGCGCAATCGAAGGAATGACCTCACTTGGCCCGACGTGGCTCCTTTTTTAGCCACATCAAGCTGACTCACGGGAGTCAGGGCTGCTCTAATACCTCATATAGAATCGCCACCCAACCATCCTACTTCATTATGGAATCTCCACCACGTACACAGTTGTTAAAGTGGTTTTCGGTATTGGCAGAGAGTGTGACAATATCTGATCCCGGTCTCTTTAACAACCAAACGCTTATTTCACACCGTGGTCATTTCATTTCAGATAGTTTATACTTCATATCAAAAATATCATATTCATTTCGAAACCATATCAATTCGATATCATTATTTACTTTAAATAATATTCATTTCCAAAATCATAACACTTTCAAAATTATAACACTTTCGAAGTCATAACACTTTGAAATCATAACAGTTTCCACCTAATCAGTTTAGATGTTGAAAATAGTATATATATATATTAAAATTGTTATAAATTAAAAATAGTTTATATATATTAAAAATACTTTATATAATAAAATTTGTTTCCTCCAATTTCGCAATCGATTCAAATCAACTTGAATTCTGAAATTCAATTTAAACCAATTCCACTTTAACCATTTCAATTTAAAGGTCAGAGGTTCAATTCAAATTCTCAATGAACCATTTCAATATATATCGATTTCAAATCTGGGTTTGAACTATCTCTTCAATTCCAATAAGATTCAAAGTTTAAATATTCAAACATTTTCAATATATGTTTCATTAGATTTCAACATTTAACTTTAAATTTATTCAAATTGGAAAATATTCACTTAATCATTTTAATAACAATTAAATAAAATCTCAATTTATAAATTTAAATCAATATTAAATATTCAGTCTCACGTTTATTTAAAATTGAGAATATTCATTAAATCACTTTTTATCCAATCAAGTTACCAGTCATATCTTTCAAAATCTCAGAATCAATAAGTTCAAATCAATTCTTGTTTAAATTCAATTATTAACCAATTTAAATTCCAAGTCAACATTAATTTATCTTCCCACCCTTTATCAATAAAGTTAAAAAAATCTATTAAAAAATATTAATGTAAATTTTTAAATAAATATTTTTGCATATATATGTATACTAATTGTAATGGCCTGAAATTTTCAACCATTCGCATCCATACATGCTGGACTTGAATTGCTCAAAATCTCATATTGTTAATTTATATTTGGCAAAACTCAGCATATACAGTAAATAAAATAATCACAGAATCACAGACACAGAGTAATAACAATAATGCAGCGGAAACAAAAGAATAGTAGTTCATGAAGCTACTATATATATATATATATATATATATATATAACAGAGTTAAATAAGGTACAACAGAGGTCTCGAATACATAGATGTCTCAATACAATAGTCAAATACAAAATCAGAATACATCACTGGAATCAACCGAACAACGGCAAGCTGAATAGATATAGCTGGATCTCCAAGCAAAGCTCCAACTCCAAAGGTGAGTTTCGAACACTGAGCCACTCAGTTTGACCCGAGCGTAAAGCAAAACGCAAAACACAAAACACATTTGATTGAAATTTTGCTTGTAATTTAATTATAAAATTTAACAATGAAAATTTGATATTTGGAATGCGTTTATTTAAACATAGAAAATGGTAGATTTTCATTGGTAAATATGAAAGGGAATTCTGTTGTGTAATTTTCAATTTAAAATCAGTTAAAATTTGATTGAAATAAAATGTTTTCCAAACTTGAATATTTTTAAATAATAAAATTGTTTACTATTTTTGGAGTGAGACGTCATAATTCGTTTCATCAAATTTGGACTACTGTAGCCCTGTTTATCTTATTTTCAGCGTTTTAGCAGCATTTTCGGTACCGAATATCGACTTTTGATAGGATGATCGTATAGCTGATATCTATGTACCATTTTGTTCGTCTCGTCGTGCTGATCTCCGTAGTATATTCATTTGTGCATTTCGGTATCCGGTACGGGGCGAAAAACCGTGAAACGGTCAGCCATACTGGTACACGTTCGTGTCCTTAAGATTCCCCGTGTCCATTCATTTGTTCCGTCAAAAACCCTAGGTCATTCGCTATTAATATTTCCATAAATTCAGCAATTGACTTTTGCTTTTCCCTGGTTTCAATAAGTTAGTTTTGAAATTATAATTTTTGAGATTTTTCTTATAATTTTATTTTCTTAAAAATATATAAAATAAGATTTAATACAAAATACATTTAATAATAAGATGTAATTTAAAAAAATTAATTTAATTGGTTTATAATATGTTTAAGTATTTATTTAAGTTTATATTAATATTTTAAAATAGATTTTTATAATTTTAATAATAATGGTTGGGAAGATAAATTGATGCTGACTTGGAATTTAAATTGGTTAATAATTTAATTTAAATAAGAATTTGTTTGAACTTATTGATTTTGAGATTTTGAAAGATATGATTTATAACTTTATTTGATGAAAAGTGATTAAATGAATATTCTCAACTTTAAATAAAACTGAGACCGAATATTTAATATTGATTCAAATTTATAAATTGAAATTTTATTTAATTGTTATTAAAATGATTAAGTGAATATTTTCCAATTTGAATAAAATTAAAGTTAAATGTTGAAATCTAAATGAAACTTATATTGTAAATATTTGAATATGTAAACTGTGAATCTTATTGGAATTGAAGTGATAGTTCAAACCGGGATTTGAAATCGATATAAATTAAAATAGTTTAATGAGAATTTGAATTGATTTGTGAAATTGGAAGAAACAATTCTAATTATAAACTATTTTTGATATATAATTTATTTTAATATGTATACACTATTTTTAATATATTACTATTTTAATTTATTTCAATATATAAACTATTTTCAATATATAAAGTGCTATGATTTTGAAAGTGTTATGATTTCGAAAGTGCTATGATTTTTAAAGTGTTATGATTTTTGGAAATGAATATGATTTAAAGCTAATAATGATATCAAATTGATATGGTTTTGAAATGAATATGCTATTTTGATATGATGTATGAACTGTTTGAAATAAAAAACGACCACGGTGTGAAATAAGCGTTTGGTTGTTAAAGAGACCGGGATCGGATATTGTCATACTCTCTGCCAATACCGAAAACCACTTTAACAACTGTGTACGTAGTGGAGATTCCAGAACGAAGTAGGATGGTTTGACGACGATTCTATATGGTATTTACGTAGCCCTGACTACCGTGAGTCAGCTTGATGTGGCTAAAACAGGAGTTATACCGGACCAAGTGGGGTCATTCCCCCGATCGGGCACATTTCTTCGATACCATTCTATTGCTTTTGTGATTTGATTGGGTGCACCTTTGATTTGGGAGTATGTCACGAAGTGGGCGGTAGTAGCTGATATGCGTTACCACTAGTCCGGGAGTGCAAATGGTATATCTACCCTGGCATTGCCTAGCGTGCCTTGTCACATGCCTTATCGCGGCTTCTACGAGTTTGGTTTATACCATACCTATGGAGTGCCCTCTGATAGCCTCCAGTTTACGGAAGAGTTACGATACTGTATTGACTATGGGAATATATAAAATGTGTTAAGGGGAATATGGGTAACGCCTTAACGCTATTTTAATAGTTTACTTTACTATAGACATATTATAGTAGCGTATATTACTACATAGTAGATAGTTCCACGGATCCTTAGAGGATGGAAATCCCAAACGTCCTATAAGTTACATGTATTTCAGTTGACATTTCAGTTGACATTTCACTTGAGTTAAATTTACTGATATAAGAATGTTGATCCTGACTCGAGTGTTTTGTGTTTTGCTTTATGCTCGGGTCAGACTGAGTGTCACAACATTTGAGACTCACCTTTGGAGACTGGAGCTTTATTTGAAGATCTATCTATCCAGCTTTCAGTTATTTTAGTTTATTCCGGTCATTTATGTTCAGACTTGTCAATTGCTTATGTATTAGAGATTCATTTGTATTCGAGATTCTGTTGTATTTTGTTTTAAACTCTGATGTTTATGTAGTAGCTTCATGAACTACTATTTATCTATTCCGCTGCTTATTGCTGTATTACTCTGTGTATGTGATTCCGTGATTGATTTATTTACTGTATATGCTGAGTTTTGCCAAATATAAATTAACAATCTGTTGTTTTGCGCAATTCAAGTCTGACATGTGCGGATGCGAATGGTTCGAAATAGCGGGTCGTTACATCGGGTCTGCCCGAGTAAATTTCAAATTTTGTTATGGATACTTTGGAGCCTCATGAGACGAGCTGGATGCCTCCAAGAAATATTCACATATATTTTATTTCCACTGCATTTGTTGTTTGTATTTATCAGCATTTGTGAGGACAGGTTGTTATAACTGTCCAGGCTGATGATAGGTTAGTTTACTATGATTAATGTATGTATATTACAAATTTTCTTTTATAAAGATCTATTGTATATTATATTGTAATCATCAAGATGTGAGATTTTATTCTTTCCTTACTTTATTCCACCCTAACAATCCGTCTTGTGAGTCTGCGGAATAGGGATCTTAAGGCTAAATTAACACTAAAGGGGAGGTAAATAATGTTTAATGGATTATATGGATATTTTTCAAATTCTTTAAGATTCTACTTAGAATGATGTAATTAACAACCATAGAAACAACCATAGAATCAAAGTGCAGATAGAAGTAAATGCAATAATAGTAAAAAGGAAAGAACACACCAAGGTTTTATACTGGTTCGGAGTTTCCCTACATTCATTTTCGGATTTCATTTCAACTAGTAAATACAAATACAATCTCGATTTCAAGATTAAAAAACATACCCTCCAGAATCCCGACCACTGGGTAGAGTCACTTGATTTCCGGGCTACAAGTTCACCCACTAGATTTATGGGCTATTAAGCACACCCAATTGATTTTAACAGGTTACAATCACACCTACTTGGATTAAAGGGATACCCAGCACACCATAAAGTATAAGAGCATGATATGATAGAGTTTATAAACTTAGATCTTCGATCCTGATTACAATTGATCCTATAACTCTTGAATAGCACTTTGATCTTGAGAGAGATGAGAGAAATCAGATAGTAGATGAAAGAGGCTCAAACTAGTAATGATTGAATTTGATTCTTGTTGAATTTTGGCAGAGTTTCGATAAAAATTGATTTAGAAATCAAGAGAGTGAAAGGAGGAGAGAAAATTAATAAGAAAACAGTTAATAAAAATTTGTTTGGAAGTCTAGTATATACAGGGAAACAACGGCCATGTCCATTCGTGAAGAGATACGATGAAAAGACACTTCCATTCAAATTTTAATTTTGAAATTTACAGCAAGTATGTCGACATATAGAATTGGATATGTCGACGTATCCTTCACAAAATTGGAAAACACTTTATAAAAATTATTTTGAAAATCCGTTGCTTTGTAAATTAATGATACTTTGTAGAATCATTTAAATATAGTTTATACACATTTTAATCAAAATATAACTTAATAAAACTTTATAAAATAATTTTGAAAGATTTAATAAGCATATTCAATATAATGTAAACAATATATATATATAATCTATATAGTTATAAATTATTAAAGTATAAGCAAAAATTCAGTATATATAAACTTAAAAATACTAAAATAATATTTTAGAAGTATAAGAGATTTGAAAATCATTTTGGAAAATATTTTGAAAAGATTATTTTAAAAACAGAATATGCGAAAAACAATTTATAACAAATTTAGAGAAGGTGAGAGAGATCAGGAAAGTGCTATCAAGATTTTAACATAAATTCTAGGACTCTATAACTTATCTGGAATATCTTGAAATCTTGAACTCTTCAATACTCATGAGTCTTCATTCTTGAACTCTTGAAACTTTATATCAGCATCTTGAATCTACTCTTAATATCAGCATCATGATATTGTACAGTCTTCTTAATCAATACCTGTCTATTATCTTGCACTATATACTATATATATATATATATATCTTGATAAAACATTAGTATCTATATTTTATATAATGTCCTATAGTTATTATCATCAAAACCAATACTTAAGGTACTAATAGTCTACCCTTCTTTGATGATGAAAACTCTATATATAAAATATGTTATAACTCCTCCTGGGTTACAAAACTACCCTTAATCTATGCCTGGATTTTATATATTTATCCCCATTTGTCATCAACAAAAATAAACTTACTTTAGTTCCCCCTAACTAAGATACTTATAGTAATAATGATAAGAATGATATATAAGAAATGATGAGTGATAGCACAAATCATTAAAAGTAACCATACCAAACTATATATTCATTCAATATCATAATACAAAGTGATCACATTCTAATTAAACCCTAAACTATACATATAAGTTCAAAGTAAAACTGTCAAATCAAATCAAATATACATACCACACATTTAAAGTAATCAAAACAAATCAACTATTATCCTAATGTGATTCCTCAATGATCGGGGATTTGTTAATAGGATAGCGAGGATATATAATAAAGGCAAAAGTTCCCTTTTTGTTCGACGAGATTTCCATCTCGATCGAAAGATACTTCTCCAATGCATCGAACTTCGTCAACTTCCTTTATTTGTTCTTCCTCTAGAATGTTTAGGATTAGAGGAGGCCATGGTTTATTTGTTTCAGAAGTTTAAAACAGAGAGAATATAGAAAAATGAAGTGGAAAGTCGAAATTTGGTTATTATATAACCACCCATTTGAAGAGGAAAATTAAAAAAATGAAAATTACCATTATATGTCGATATATAAGGGTAGGGTATGTCGACATACATAGTATTATTTTGATTAATTTGTTTTTCTTTATATTTTGTAATTTTTACTTAAATTAGTAAATGGTATTTGATTTTGTAACGACTCGTATTTTTCCGATAATTAAAATATTGAATTTAATAAGATTTTGTAATTCAATATTCGAAGAAAATAAATTTTATGATTTATTAATGAGAAAACTAACTAGAATGAAATTTAATAATGTTAATTTAAGGTAATCAATGACTATTTGAATGTAATCTTAATCAATTGCAATAATTGTAAAGTTAAATTGGTTATAAATTATAAATAAGGAACTAAATTGGTAATTAATGGAATTATTCAAATTTAAATATTGCAATTAACATGGTAAAAGATGATAACTGTAGACTATTAATGTAATAAAATGTAAACCAATGTTATTATATCCATAAGGTGATAGTTGATTGAATAATAAGATGAAAATCAAAATAAATGAAATTATTGAAATTTAAAATGTAATTAATGAATTTATTGCAATTGAAATTGAATGCGGTAATTAGTGCAATATTTAATATTGAATTTGACTTGGGAAATTTGTTTAAAAGATTTTTTTAATTTCTAGGTAATCAAAAATGATGAAAATTGTTAACTTTTAAATTTAAAAATTAACAAATAGAAAAGAATGGACCAGATCGATTTGGATTGAAACGATAATGACGACCCGATCAATTGTACAAGGATTGAACATGAGATGTCGCGTACGATGGCACGATGGAGCTAGGGTTTCGTTATTGAGGTGACGTGTTTTCTCTATTTAATTAATTATTATATTTAAAAAATTTCAATCGTTCAAACGCTCAAAACTTTTTCATACGAGATCGGATTCACGCGCGGTTTTCTCCGTTGCGATCGTATCGAAATTCCGGACATTACAGAACTTGTTTGGTCGAATTCTAAGACTGTCAAATTTGGGCCTTTATTTGGATTTAAAATCGACAAAAAATCAAAGGTGAGTGATTTAACCCACTCACAGCTACTAAACTATCTTATATTAGTTAGATTAAATTTATGATGTGATTAGAAATTGATTGATTGTTATTTGGTATATTTAAATTGTCATTCGGGTTTAATTTGAATTTATATTGAATTTAATTGTCATTTAAATTAATACTGAAATTTAATTGCTAGTTAAATACCTGATAATTATAACCAGTTTAATTGTTGTGACTTATTGGCTGATTTGAATGATGATTGTGATGGATGTTTAATTGTTGATATTTGGATGATTGGATGTATGTTTAAATTACATATTGTTATCACACTGCAAGTTCCCTTAGTTATTATTAGGAAAATCACTATGGGTTGAAATGATACATACCCGAACGATCTATAGAATAGGGAAAAATCGTTATGGGTTGAAATGATAAACTCGAGCGATTTTAAGGATTTTAAATTTTATTCGGGATTGCGGGTTGAAATGATATATACTAGTAAAATTAAATTTATTGTGGGTCGAAATGATTTATATCTGTATCACTTGACCATAGGGTAGTAAATTATATACGGACAGCGGATTAGTTAAATTAAATGATTTTTAAAATCCTAAATTTTAGGATCCAATTAAATGATATTTTGAAGAAATTTTATTTATATAAATTGAATTATTTTCAAAATTAAAGCTTTAAATGTTGAAATTGGAATTGGTTCAAATGGATCGTTTACAGAATTTAAATTGAAATTTAAAGTTGAATTTTGAAATATAAATGGAATTTATCAAAATTTGAGTTATTATAAACGTTTGAATATTAAACTTTGAAATCTATTGAATTTGAAGTGGTTCAAATTTTTAGTTCAAACCTAGATTTGAAATTGATAAATTGAAATGGTTTAATGAGAATTTGTATTGAAAGATTTAAAATTTAGTTTTGTTGATTTGAAAGTTGGATATGGTCCAGATTTGTTGAAATGGAAGAAATAGTTTAAATTTGATATTAATTTCAAATTAATATAAACTATTTAAAGATATATTATTTTAAATTCAGATTTATTTAGATTTCCAAACTATTTTCTATATAAACCATTTCCAATAATCAACCCATTTTATATTAAACTATTTTGAACTATTTAATCTATTTTAATCTATTTTAAACTATTTTAATCTATTTAATCTGTTTTAAACTATTTTAAACTATTTTAACCTATTTTAAACCATTTAAACTATTTTAAAGCTATTTTAAACTATATTAAAACTATTTTTAACTACATTAAAACTATTTTAAAGCTATTTTAACTATTAAACTATTTTTAAGCTATTTTAAACTATTTAAACTATTATGACCATCTAAACTATTTTCTAAATTTCAAACTGTGCAAGGTTGAATAGTTTATATTTAAATTTTGATTTAAGACGAAAATGGTTAAATGATATTGTAACTTACGTTGGAATTTGAAATGATATTTTCTAGTGAAATGGCATATTTTGAGTAAATATGATGGGTTTAAAACGAGGAATATTTTTAATTGAATATATATTTTGATATGATGGTTTAACATATTTTGTGGTTATGATTTAAAGTGAATATGATTTCAAAAGTGATATGATTTTGAAGTGAATATGATATTTTTATATCAATTATGAATCGGTTTTGGAAATGTAAAAGAACCACCCGGTGTGAAATAAGTGCTTGGTTGTTAAAGAGACAAGGATCAGATATTGTCATACTCTCTGCCAATACCGAAAACCACTTTAACAACTGTGCACGTGGTGGAGATTCCAGAATGAAGTAGGATAGTTTGGTGAAAGATTCTGTATGAGGTATTAACGTAGCCCTGACTCCCTCAAGTCAGCTTGATGTGACTAAAACAGGAGCCACGCTGGGCCAAGTGAGGTCGCACCTCCGATCGGACATGCTTTTTCGATACCATATTATGACTTTGTGATTGATTTGGTGGCCACCCCTCGAATTGATTATGGGAGTGTGTTAAGAGGTGGGCGGTAGTAACTCTTATGCGTTACCACCAATCTGGATCCGCAAAATGGTAGTATTCTACCCTGGGCATTGCCTCGCGTGCCTTGTCACATGCCTTATCGTGCCCACTATGTGTTTGGTTTGTACCGTACCTATGGAGTGCTCACTGAGTAAACCACCGGTTTGGTGGAGCTTACAGTATCTGTATAGACTACGGGAATATATAAAATGTGTTAAGGGGGATATGGGTAACGCCTTAATGCTATTTTAATACTTTACTGATAGACATATTATAATAGTGTATATTTCTACGTAGTAAATAGTTTAACGGATCCTTAGGAGATGGAAATCCCGAACATCTCTTAAGTTATTGCACGCACGTTAGACACTAGATAGGAGATGTAAAACCTCATAAACATCTCTGAAGCCGTTACACTCATATTTATTTACTGTTGATTTAACTTACATAAGATCTTTTAGTTCTGACTTGATTGTTTTGTCTTTTCATTACGCTTGGGTCAGCCTGAGCATTTCAGTGTTTAAGACTACTTTTCTGGGGGATGAAGACGAAGATTTAGTATATTATTCTATCTATTATATTTATCCCATTACATCATGTTTTTCCGCTGTATTATTTATTTATTTCTGTTGTCTGTGTAACTCTGATTTGTATTGAAAAGTGTAATCAAATGTATTTGTAAAATAACTTCATGAACTGTTTATTTGATTATTATATTTTTTCATTCCGTTATGAGATTTTGTGTTTTGTTTTTCTTTCTTTTCTCTTCTTTTTATTATTTACCCCATAACAATCCTCCCTTTTGAATGGTTTGGAATTGACATGTGTGTCTACTTTGGCACTCGGAGGGTGCATCATGATAGGGGGTTCTCGTTTCTGGGTTTGGTAGCGAACGGATGACTCTTACTCCTACATGTCCCGTGGGGTTGGTGCAGTCAAGAGGCTGGCCGTAAAAACAGAGCATAGGTATCGATGTATGCAACGGTGGGCGTTACTCCACTGGCTGGTGTCCCGTTACATTTGGTATCAGAGCTTTGGTTTAGCGATAACCTTAGCTTTGTGGGGTCTGAATCATTAGAAATAGGGTAGTAATACCCTAGAATGAGTTGTTTGAGAGTATATACGAGAGAGTGTATTTGTTAGTGTTATAAAAATATTTTTATATTGTGTTAATTTCTTCTATTTAGTATTTATAAATTCTGGTCGGTACATAGGATGCTATGGCATCGATAGGAATTTCTAAACGCTTAATAGGGCAGACCGAATAATATTGGTTTTGAAAATATAGGTAAATGAAATAATTTTACCTAGTATTATATATTGTATGTAAAAGAATAATTTTTATAAATAGATATAGTTGTATGCGATATGTTTGTTTGTTAGGAAGTGGAATTTTATAAATATTGGTTGGAAAATAGAATTTACAAATAAAGTAAATATAAATTGGAAATTCGAGAACTTATGTTTTGAGGTTTTGGAATTTGTTTCAAAGGATTTTGAATATAATATTAGTATTATTTGGAAGTATTTTTGGATATAAATATTTTCAATGTGATTTAAAGGAAATGTTTCCAAAAGAAATTTTAAAGGAAATAAGTTTTGTACTCCCTTCTCTTGTCGCTGGAAAATAATTTCGGT
The DNA here is from genome assembly GCA_030737815.1 of Allium fistulosum. Classification (NCBI taxonomy): domain Eukaryota; kingdom Viridiplantae; phylum Streptophyta; class Magnoliopsida; order Asparagales; family Amaryllidaceae; genus Allium; species Allium fistulosum. Next base: position 166,285,505 of record CM060904.1, on the reverse strand, counting down.
GATGAGTGCACACACCATTGACGTTCATTTTTGAGTTTTAAATGGGAAGACCGTTGTTGTAGTTTTACTGCACATTTGTTTTGATAAACAAATCTTAATTTTAATTTCTGAAAACGATTGATATATAGAAGATATGAGTATATATATTATTTTAAAATGATTTGAAAAGGAAGCCGGTATTTAGTTCTTAAGTTTCTGTAAGTTAGAAATTTTAATTATTATAATGAATGAAATCTTTACTTTATTAATAACTGGAAACTACTAAAATGAGAAAATTAAGAAATTATATGCTAAGTGATTAATGAAATATATAAGAAATTGAAATTTGTAACTTGTAAATATGAAAATTTAGAAGATGTAATTATTGAACATTTTGTTAACCAAAATGAATAAGACAAACTTGGGTAGCATTCAATTACATTCTAAAAGACATATATATATATATATAACTTAATAGAAATGTTTAAAAGTTGTAAAGTTAAATAGGATATGTAATAGAATATTATACAAGTAAAACTTAAGTAATGAAAGTGTTCAAATGGAATTATTTCTATAAATAAGAGTTCTGATGTTACAAGAAATGCCATAAACAAAAGTTAATATTGTGAAATGCTTGTAATTAAATTAAATAGTAAAAAAAAGTAAATACTGTTTAAGTAAATGATATAAACTCAAGAAAATGACTGAAATAATTCAATGGTGAGTATTAATATTAAAATGGAAGGATTATAAATAATTAATAAATGTGGAATAAATTAAAATGAAATGTGTGTAATACTTTAACACGTATTCAATGATGAGTTCAAATATAGAATGAGAAATAAATCTAGTAAGTAATGAAGGTAAATTAATTAATAAAATAATCATTGTATGAATGAATAAAAACAGATGAACAGTAAATAATGTGAAAGGAAACTAATAGGAATAAACTTAAATAATATTTGAAATTCTTCGTTGTTTGGTTTATGGAATGTTTGGGGAATGATACTTCGAATTGTATAAGGATGTACAAATAATCTATTAAGTAATTATCTAAGGTTGTTGAGCTTAGGGTACACTTGATAGTTTATTTATCACCTTGTACGATTAAAAGTGTCTGAACCTGAACAAACCATTAGTTTTGGTTGCTATGGATGTATGATTGATTCTTTTGTTGCATGGAATGGTTGTACTGTTTTGTTTGCCTATGTATTGAGATTTGCTTCTGTTATAAATTGAAACGGCTAAATATTTCTCGTACATAATTCTCACTATTTTGGATTATATAAGTGAAAACGGGTTTATGGAAGCAATAGCTACTGCTTTTGGTTTCATAAATAAAGCGTTGTTTGCCCAACAAATAGGTACGTTTTCGGATTACGGTTTTGTAGCGATATTTAATTGTTTTTCCCGTGGTTTTTATTTTTTTTGAATATGATATATATATATATATATATTGTAATTATTGATATTATTATTTTCCAGACCTCTCCATACAAAGGAAACTCTGCCAAAATTTTCCGTGAATTTTAGACTTAATAAATTTTGTGAAAGTGAAGTATTTTCAAACTTTTATTAACTTGAATATGGAGGATTTAATTGTTTATAAATTGATATAGTTTATTTAAAATACTTAATTATGTAAATTAACTGTTTAAATTGAATACGTTGAATAAAATATATTAACTCCTTAATTATTCCTTCTATGCCTTTTCGAGGACGTAAAGTTTTGAGTGGGGGAGAGTGTAACAACCCGTATTTTTCCGATAATTAAAATATTGAATTTAATAAGATTTTGTAATTTCATATTGGAAGAAATTTAAATTTTAAGATTTATTAATGAGAAAACTAACTAGAATGAAATTTAATAATGTTAATTTAAGGTAATCGATGACTATTTGAATGTAATCTCAATCAATTGAAATAATTATAAAGTTAAATTAATTATAAATTGAAAATAAGGAACTAAATTGGTAATTATTGGAATTATTGAAATTTAAATATTGCAATTAATATGGTAAAAGATGATAACTGTAGACTATTGATGTAATAAAACGTAAACTAATGTTAATTATATCCATAAAGTGATAATTGGTTGAATAATAAGATGAAAATCAAAATAAATGAAATTATTGAAATTTAAAATTGTAATTAATGAATTTATTGCAATTGAAATTGAACGCGGTAATTAATGCAATATTTAATATTGAATTTGACTTGGGAAATTTGTTTAAAAGATTTTTTAATTCCTAGGTAATCAAAAATGATGAAAATTTTTAGATTTTAAATTCAATTTAAAAGGTGATTAATCAATTTAATAATAATTTATTTAATTAACGTGAAAATAGCCATTTTGGCCACTGTCTTGGATTTCGATGAAACCAGTTTCATCGGATCTGTAACAGTGAATTATTGTAGGATTTCAAGTTTCGTAGCGATTGGACTTGTCGTTTAATCGTGCGGGCTCGAAACGCGTAGAAGTTAATTTAATGAATTCAAATAAAATAAGCTGATTTTAAAAACCAACTTCTTCATACAATGGGATTAGAGCTTGAAACTAGTTCCATTGAGTTTAAAAATATTGAAAACCTATATTTCGATATATTGGATGGCCCATTTTCGTTTCGAGAACGAAACAGGCTTTTCAGGTCGTCGTTATCGTTCCAATCCAAATCGATCTGGTCCATTCTTTTCTATTTCAGCTCTGTATCTATATAGGCTATTATAAACCCTAGTGGTTTCTCATTTCTTATTTCTATACGAATCTGTCTATTCCATTATCTGCTACTTCTTCCTTCTTCAATGGCTGCAGATCCAAAACCCTAATTCAATTTCTAATTCAAATCGAAAATCAAACTCCTCAAAACTATGTCATATAATATATCGTTGGAAAGCTCTCGACAAGCACAATCTACTGCAGCAATTCATTTTTCGATTTGAATCATCTTTTTGACCAGAAATCGATGATGAACCTCGGCCATCCATTTCTAGGGTTTTCGATCCAACGGTGAATCTTCATCCGATTGGCGATCGGGGGGTTGCGTTTGGAAGAGGAGGTCGAGCAGGTCGATGTGGTGGTGTTCATTGGTCGTATGGTAGTCAGAATTTGTCACAATTGGCTATTGATGGTCAGCGGCGGCGGCCGAGCCAGAGATGGCCGGAGGTGGCCGCACGTACGAAGATGGAGGCGGCATGGCGTGGGCTGTTCGATGTTGTGGTTCGATCTGGTCAATATTCGACGTGGTGGCGGCAAAAATCAAAGGGAGGTGGCGGCTGTACTAGGGTTGAATGCGAGCTGTCGCGTACGATGACACGATGGAGCTAGGGTTTCGTTGTTGAGGTGACGTGTTTTCTCTATTTAATTAATTATTATATTTAAAAAAATTCAATCGTTCTAATGCTCATAACTTTTTCATACGAACTCGGATTCATGCACGGTTTTCTCCGTTGCGATCGTATTGAAATTACAGATGTTATGCAACTTGTTTGGTCAAATTCTAAGACTTTTCAAATTTGGGCTTTTATTTGGATTTAAAATCGACGAAAAATCAAAGGTGAGTGTTAACCCACTCACAACTACTAAACAGTCATATATTAGTTAGATTAAATTTATGATGTGATTAGAAATTGATTGATTGTTGTTTGGTATATTTAAATTGTCATTCGAGTTTAATCTGAATTTATATTGAATTTAATTGTCATTTAAATTAATACTGAAACTTAATTGCCAGTTAAATACTTGGTAATTATAACTAGTTTAATTGTTGTGATTTATTGGCTGATTTGAATGATGATTGTGATGGGTGTTTAATTGTTGATATTTGGATAATTGGATGTATGTTTAAATTACATATTATTATCACCCTGCAAGTTCCCTTAGTTATTGTTAGGAAAATCACTATGAGTTGAAATGATACATACCCGAACGATTTGTAGAATAGGGAAAAATCGTTATGGGTTGAAATGATAAACTCGAGCGATTTTATGGATTTTAAATTTTATTCGGGATTGCGGGTTGAAATGATATATACCCATAAAATTAAATTTATTGCGGGTTGAAATGATATATATCCGTATCACTTGACCATAGGGTAGAAAATTATATACGGACACCGGATTGGTTAAATTAAATGATTTTTAAAATCCTAAATTTTTGGATCCAGTTAAATAATATTTTAAAGAAAATTTATTTATATAAATTAAATTATTTTCAAAATTCAAGCTTAAATGTTGACATTGGAATTGGTTTAAATGAATCGTTTACAGAATTTAAATTGAAATTTAAAGTTGAATTTTGAAATAAAAATGGAATTTATCAAAATTTGAGTTATTATAAACGTTTGAATATTAAACTTTGAAATCTATTGAATTTGAAGTGGTTTAAATTTTTAGTTCAAACCTGGATTTGAAATCGATAAATTGAAATGGTTTAATGGGAATTTGTATTGAAAGATTTAAAATTTAGTTTTGTTGATTTGAAAGTTGGATATGGTCCAGATTTATTGAAATGGAAGAAATAGTTTAAATTTTATATTAATTTCAAATTAATTATTTTAATATAAACTGTTTAAAGATATATTATTTTAAATTTAGATTTATTTAGATTTCCAAACTATTTTCTATATAAACCATTTCCAATAATCAACCCATTTTATATTAAACTATTTTGAACTATTTAAAATATTTTAATCTATTTTGAACTATTAATCTATTTTAAACTATTTTGAACTATTTAATCTATGTTAATCTATTTTAAACTATTTAATCTATTTAATCTATTTTAATCTATTTTAATCAATTTTAAACTATTTAAACCATTTAAACTATTTTAAAGCTATTTTAAACTATTATAAAACTATTTTAAACTATATTAAAACTATTTTAAACTATTTCAAAGCTATTTTAACTATTAAACTATTTTTAAGCTATTTTAAACTATTTAAACTATTATGACCATCCAAACTGTTTTCTAAATTTCAAACTGTGCAAGGTTGAATTGTTTATATTTAAATCTTTGATTTAAGACGAAAATGGTTAAATGATGTTATAACTTATATTGGAATTTGAAATGATATTTTCTGGTGAAATGGCATATTTTGAGTAAGTATGACGGGTTTAAAATAAGGAATATTTTGAATTGAATATATATTTTGATATGATGGTTTAACATATTATGTGGGTTTCATAAATAAAGTGTTGTCCCGTTACATTTGGTATCAGAGCTTTGGTTTTGTGATAACCTTAGCTTTGTGGGGTTTGATTCATATAAAATAGGGTAGTAATACCCTAGAATGAGTCGCTGAGTGTACATATATGAGAGAGCGTATTTGTTAGTCTTGGAAACTGTAGCTTTGAAATTTATTATCTCAATATAAATTGTAAATGTTCTTTTAAATTCTAATTTTAAGATTTTCAACTATTAAAATTAGTTAATATATTTTAAACCAACTTAATCAATTTAAACTATTTAATTTGTTTTAATCTAATTTAACCTATTTTAAACTAATTAACCTATTTGTTATGATTTAAAGTGAATATGATTTCGAAAGTGATATGATTTTGAAGTGAATATGATATTTTGATATCAATTATGAATCGGTTTTGGAAATGTAAAAGAACCATCCGGTGTGAAATAAGCGTTTGGTTGTTAAAGAGACCGGGATTGGATATTGTAATATTCTCTACCATTACCGAAAACCACTTTAACAACTGTGCACATGGTGGAGATTCCAGAATGAAGTAGGATGGTTTGGCGAACAATTCTGTATGAGGTATTAACGTTGCCCTGACTCCCTTGAGTCAGCTTGATGTGACTAAAAACTGGAGCCACGCCGGGCCAAGTAAGGTCGCACCTTCGATCGGACATGCTACTTCGATACCATATTATGACTTTGTGATTGATTCAGTGGTCACTCCTCGATTTGATTATGGGAGTGTGTTCCAAGGTGGGCGGTAGTAGCTGCTATGCATTACCACTAGTCCGGATCTGCAAAACGGTAGTATCCTACCCTGGGCATTGCCTCGCGAGCCTTGTCACATGCCTTATCGCGCCCACTACGAGTTTGGTTTGTACCGTACCTACGGAGTGCTCACTGAGTAAACCACCGGTTTGGTGGAGTTTACAGTATCTGTATAGACTACGGGAATATATAAAAATGTGTTAAGGGGGATATAGGTAACGCCTTAATGCTATTTTAATACTTTACTGTGCTGATAGACATATTATAATAACGTATATTACTACATAGTAAATAGTTTAACGGATCCTTAGGAGATGGCAATCCCGAACATGTAACGGCCCGAAGATTTTCGACCCCGAAAATCGACACTAATACATCCACTGTATAGAGTGCCGAACAATCGAGTCCCGGAAATTCCAGACTGTTAGGGTTAAGAAGAAAATGAGGTAGAATAAGAACAGAAAACAACAGCACAGAATCTCACAATCGCAGCGGAACAAAATATAATATACAATAGCAGCATTTTAAACAAAGAAGAGCTGTAACTGCCAATATATATACAAGATATCAGAGTACAACAAATCTGGACAGTTATAATAACTTGTCCTCGACTACTGAATAAAATAGCCTATAATACAGCGGAATATACTCAATACGTCTCTGCCATCCAGCTCACCTCCTGAGCTCCAGAACGTCCTAACCTGAAAATCTGTAATACTCAGTCTGACCCGAGCATTGCAATAAAGTAACACCCGAGTCAGACTGGAAACCAGCGTGAGTAAACCCATCCAATATGAAATACTTAAGTTATAAAACTTCTTTGAAAACCGGGGTAACTCGTATATCATTACGAGTTCTTATCTTATTATAGCCAAACACTTATTACACAAATCCATTGATATTTTCAAAATAATATCTAAGTACCGTTACTTAATTTAAATGGTCAGTTTTACCCAATTTTATTCAATTCCAGCCCATACGATTCTATAACCAAATTCGTAAAGGATCATAGTGCTTATTTAATTGAAGTGGTTCCGGATATTGCTGATATCTGATCCTAGTCTCTTCAAATCCAAGTGAACATTTAAAGGGTAGATCGTTTAAAATAAACAATTTATTATATTGGCGACACTATTTAAATATGGGGAGACTCGTCTGTTTACTTAAGGGTACAAACGAGAATAATTGAAACGAATAACAATGTAGATAGACAAAGATATGGATCGTTAGCTAATATAGCGATCAATAACCAATGTCAAGTCTGCTCCTTAGGATTTTTATTATCTTTACTTAGTAGATTTCATTTATATTTATATCCAAATTTATTTCAAATTAACCAATTCATTAACGAAAAATAAATTATGAAGCATCACTAATTACTCACACGTTTAAGTCCAATAATAACATGATCAATTACCCTTTGAACTATACAATATCATTTCTCTTTAATTTACGAATTTTAAATGGAGTAGATTTTTAGTGAAAGAGAATATAAATTATCTTATAAATATATATATACTAGTGTAAACCCGTGCTTCGCACACGGAATTGTAAAATATAACTAAAAAAATTTCCATAGTGATGACATCGATATATAATGACCCATGTATGCATATTTCGTATATTAATGATAGAGGATGAAGAGATGGTGGAAAAGTAGTTGTATTTGACTGAAAATGAGCAATTAAAAAGTCGAGCATAGTAGGTAAGTCAGACAGATTTGTACATTTCATGGTTGCGGTGTCGGACAAACGCATTTGACAAAGGCACTGGTTGTTACCCTGCATTAAACTAATGATTTTTGTATGTGGACATAGATGTATATTTTAAAGCTTGCAAATGAACAGCATAATGTTTGAAGGCTCAGAATTGGAAGGACATATACAAATACAGTAAATAATATATACACAAAGTGAATTCCGTGCATAAATATTTTAGTTAACATACAAATGAGTTGCTGACAGGTGGTCATGGGAAGTAATATGTTGAATTAAAAAAAACAGACTCAGTGAAACAGGTGTAGTACAGTTGCTTGCTGTCAAAAGTGACAGTGCAAAAGCAACAATTTTTTTTGCTTAGAGTGGGAACAATTGTTTTTTGCAATAAAGTTGAAATCACACATTAACATAGGTACACAAATACTGTTTTGTAACTCATATAGCAGTTGAAATGTAAACTGGAAAAAGCATAAAAAAAGTTATTGCTGAACATACTAAAATAATTTGTACCACACAATGTTTCCCCTAGTGCATAATGTAAACACTTTGTACAGAACGATGCAGTTTTTTTTCATAGTGCTAAATTTGTCCCAACAACTGTCCTTATCCAAACGACTTCAAAAGTTGCCATGAAGTTAGTCCCGCAAACAACCTTATGAACCCGTGCTTTGCACACAGCGTTGTTCATAAATATAAGTAATACATTTTAGTATGCACAAATATGATAAAAAATGAAACATGTAAATATCAAAGTGAAAAATGATCAGCGAAAGTTTTGATATTAAGTATATCAAAGTCAAAAGTATTTCCAATTCTTGGTTAACTATTAATAAAAGCGTTATTATACTCAAATTCAAAACTGTCAAATACCTACTTAGGAGACATGATGCGAATAAATCAAATTTGTACTTATTATTGATTGTGTAATCAATATAACATAAGGTGGTCCAAAATAAAATTTAGTTTACAATCACATTACATTACGGCTACTATTTTAATATTATGTAAATGAAAGTCTGTCTAATGAGAAGTATTTTATCTATGTTTGTGTCTCAACCAAGACCGTTGGATGCACATGCAACGACAAAGCCTTTGGAAGACAAACAATTTTCCAACTATATAAAACATACTGAATTATGATGTTTTGGTTGCTGGAACTACTTGGAACCTCAAGTAAAAATCAAAACGTTGCACACTGTTATCCAATCGTAATCAGTCGAAGACAGTGACAAATTTGGAAAGATTGGATATTTTATAATGATATTAATTGATTATGAAATATCCTTGTGGACTGACTAACACTAAAATTTATTATCTTTTACTACAACTGCCAAAAAGCAGGCATGAGCCCATATGGGCCTTTTATAAAAAAGAAACCCATCCTAGGTAAGTGTCTTCGCAATCCTCCATTCTTTCCACAAAATGGTCCTCCATGGACTCCATAATATCCAATGCAATAGAAGACACTAACGTCCGGACATGTTAATTCCATTGACTGTCCTAATTTCATTTCGGCAACCCAGCTACCAAAATCAGGGAGTGTCATACTCTAATGTCCATTGAGCCATACATGCATATGCGGTTTTTGTAAAAAAAGGCAGTAGAAAGAGGCAATGTATTTTAGTGAAGGGACAACAACTAATGCGGGACATGTTCAAAACCTACTCTACAGTCCTTGATGAACATAATTGCACGCAAAGGAAGCTAAATATAGTTGAAGACAAAAAGCATGGCCATTAAGATAAAGAAATAAAAATGAAAAAAGTAGCATACAATTCACAATTCAAGTACTTTATAGCGGTATATGTAGTTAAACCAAAATTTATAATGTAAGAAGCATAGTAATACAGGTAAAGCTCTAACACGCTCTAATATTTCTATCCATCTCCACCAAATGTCGTAGTTCAATTAAAGTGGCAGTGTATCTCAGTTGCCTTGGCTGAAATTTTACAAAGTAGATTAATAGTCAGAATACATGCAGATATAATTAATGCTTTACAGCACATCAAAGATCATAGTTCAGTAGACCCATAACATATTAGCATATGCTGTGGATGTTGTATTCAAAATAATAATGATGTGCTTGTATATAATCAATGCGAACTTGGCACAAACAACCATGCATGCATGTGCATCGGTGGTAGGGTAACAAAAGAAAGTGGCATAAAATTATCACATCCCCAAAGTAAATAACGATGCCATAAAAAATCAAAGTACAAAACAACATTTCGTAATGTCTATATATGAAAAACTATGTAGGGAGCGTATGCAATAATTTTAAACGACGCATATAATAACTAATGAGAAATGGAACATAAGATGAACAAATACACGTCTAACTTAATTCAGTAATAGATTGACAATAATAAACATTATCTAAAAAACAAACTTAATTTATTGGTAAAGTAATTGCAGATTGTGTCTAACATTCGGTGCACTAAAAATCAAAGTAGATAGTAATAGAGGTAAGTATGATGTTGCATTGCACGGAAGAAGCAGTTTGTAGTTGTTTCCAGTGTTGTATAGGGAATAGCCATAAGGCGTAACAGAGTGGATAAGGTAAATTCACTACAAGGTAGCGGGTCACAAAGCAAGCAAACAATTTCAAATAGGTAAAGTACAGTCAAAGTCATATTGCGTAAAGGGGCATTTCACCAGAAGGACTAACTTTTCAGTCCAATTAGTTTCTAGGACACACATTCAAAGAAATTACTTTCAAGGCCAAAATCAGCAGAATAATTACTTTCAAGGACAAAGTCAGCAGTCCAATTACTCTCAAGGACATAATTTCATAGGTTTTTAGGCCCTAGAAACTAATTATTTTACGTTTTGTCCTTGAAAGTAATTATTTCAGTTGTGTGTCCTAGAAATTAATTTCACTTGCTAAAGAAGCCCTTGTGGCTAATTTCCACTTGCGTAAAAGTGAATATTTTGTTCAAATACAGTAGTGATTTCTATGTTAACACTCCAATAGAATAAGCATACAATTTTTTTTGCATTATAGCAACCATCTTGAAATAAAAAACTCGTGCAGACTAAAATATATGCCTTTATTGCCGACAACTGATGATTTAGATTTTTTATGATATGTTTTCTTATTAGGTTTTTAAGGGTCCGTGGAGGTAATTAATGGATCAAAATGGGGTGGCTGTACTTGTCAGGTTAGGACAGTGGAAAAATCATAGGTATAGATGTTCGGTATTTAAAGTCGGTTATAGAAGGTGGACACGTGCATGGTGCTATAATCGCTCATGTAATTTGACTCAACAAAGACATGTAGCGGACAAACCACAATAGTTAGACTTTGTTGATAGTAAATTGTAAGCGAGAGTATATGGTAGAGTATAATAAATATGTAAGGAGAAGATAGGTGAAAAAGAGGTAATATTAACCATGGATGTGGGTTCCTTTTAGTCATATGTATATTTTTTTTATATGTACCAATTACGATACAATCAAGGTTAAAATTCTCCAATATTTGAAGAAGGAAAAACCGATGAAACTTTCACCTATAGAGTCATTACTACTAAAAGTCAACCATCTTGTACATAACACTACCAATCACATGCTACGGTTAATGGAAAGCTCGATCTCTAGAAGAAATAAAAATAATTTTCACTATTATCATGCACAATTGCATAAAAAATGAGAACAAAAAGCGTACCTATATATTGTGTTTCCTATAGGTAGGCAAAATAACTCAAAATATTAAGTGTAAATACCATACTATTATAGAGTACCAAGACTTCAGCTGTATATATCAATGCATACAATGACCATATGTTAGGATAAATAGTGTACTGAAGGGTAATATAATGTACAAAATTCTTAACAGAAGACAATTACAATAGAGTTACATAAACTCAAAGAACAGTGTTCTAATGTCATATTTCAACATGATGGCAATTAAACATAAATTGTATTAACAAATAGTGTACCTTGTAATGTCTGAAGTGGAGGAGAGAAAGATTTGATTGACATGTTCTGATACGTTGATAAGATTGCAACGTCATTTTTCTGTAAGGGAACAACAATTAATTTGCACCTGTGTTCATGGTTAATATGGTTACAATTTAATAGCAAAACAAAATAATAAGCACAGTAAGAGACAATGTTTGGCGTCAAAATGATGGGTTTTACTTTTTCCTTATTTGAAATATATATTATTAATGGGAAGTAATATTGTATTTACTTTTCTTTCACTTCTGCAAATGTTGAAGAACCTCAAATCAACGATGTTTAGTATCAAAATTTTAAGCACTTTGTCAGTGATTTTTATACCTATGCATTCAAAATAAATGAGTTGCATTGAAAAAATAAACAAAAAGCTGATTATACATTGTAGTTGATTACATATTCTTGAAGTACATAAATGAAAAATAATAGTTAATCATATACAATTTTGGAGACTTTTCTGAAATGTCAAATTGAAAAAATGAATTCCTCCTAAAATTGGACTTCAAATTTCTTATTTCATTCTACCATGATTCCACTCTCTTACTTGATTTTATAAACAGTTATAGTCAAATTTTCATTGTATAAATAGAATTATTCTCATTAAGATCTGGATCCACTGATCAAGAAATGAGAATGAAATATTAATCAAGTCATCAAATTATAATCTTTTACTGAAAATATTGTATAAAGCGAAAAAACCATAAAGAATCAAAATTTTATCACTATGACCTAAATCCACAAATCCAACCGTGCGTCGCTTAATTTATGATAAACTAAAACTTGTTTATAATTGGTTAATGCACTCGGATATAATGAAACATGGAAGTTGAGATATTTTCGACCTAAAGCAAAAATAAAGACATGCGAAATTATATATATATTTCTGTGTGTCTATAATTTATGACAATAATTGACAAAAAAAGAAGTATACAACAATAAGTGAAAATGTGTACAGTAATACATGCAAAAAATGTTTGTACTTTTATTATGTTCTCATCTTAGTTTCATTTTAGTTTCTTACAGCCCGCTTGAAAAACATTTATGCCATTGATGTCATCTTGGGACCATGCATGCGAGTCGCAGCGTACAAAATCTAGAAGTGTAGGCTAGGTCAATGCACATTGTGATAAGAAAACAATAATTCTAAGCAACTGCATGTATAACTACGGTATTTGCACAATTCCCTAAAAGTCAAATAATAATTCATGACCGCAAAATTCTTTAAGGAGATATATAAGGAGATTAGCTCATATAGGGCATTCCACTTTCCACAGATTGTGTTATAAGCTTAAGGAACTATGATTTTACTATTTGAATCAGCATGATGGATAAACTATAGAAATTCTATAAAATCATGGACATGTTCCTTGTACCCCCATGCCATGCTCATGGGTACTATATACTTAGATTATCATAGTATTAAGAATCAACATTGCTAATAGTTCATTATAATACAAAATTCCATATCGAACTGAAAAGAAAAACCAAATAAACAAAAATGCAGTAATTACAACAGAACGACAATATGCTGACTTACATATAAAAAACCAATTAATTACATATAAACAACCCTTTAAATATAAGCCATGGCATAAAAAAACTAATTATGATGATTGTTATGAAATAAAATTATGTTAAAAGCTACATTTACACAAATAGCTTAGCCTTCAAAAGTCTGGAACAACATAAGTTTATAAATGAAACCTTTTTTAAAGTGGATCATAGTTGCAATAAGATTAAATAATTTACAAATTCAAGTTTTAATCATTTGCTCATTATTTGATCCAATGATTTCGTATATACATCCTCAACACAAACACATAAACTTGTTCTCAATGTTATTGATCATTTCTCTTATTTTCGACTTTTAGCCTCCGGACCTCTTGTTCAGTGAAATAGTATTGTGTAAGACAAAGATATTAAACTTCCTTGTATTTGAGAACTGTATAAAATACTAATGAAGTGGAGTCTATCTCACATCACAAAAATGCAAATTAATATTTGTCAAAATATATATGTCAGTTAAATGCAAAACTTAAACCCAAGATTAGTTATAATGTCTTGAAGTTCTATGTAACATTGTAAAATTTCCCCAACTCTTTGTGTAGTTACATAATTTCCCTCGCCAATGATGCAGGGTTGTAACAAAATTGACGTTGAACCTTAAGGATCAATTGCTAGACAAATACCATTGGCGGCCAATCCTCCTGGTAATACAATAGTAGCATTGTAGAAATTTGGTATTTATTTTTTATAAGTAGAATATTAATTATATTAGATGAAAATGCCAAACACATACAGAAATCATAATGATACTCGAGCTATAAAATTGTCATAAATAATCAAGATTAAACTATTTTGGTATCATAACTCTGTTAAATAAATATATTTAACACAATTTTTAATGCGAATGTATATGTTTCCATGTGTGTGTATCATGTGTGTGTATCGTGTGCGTGCGTTCACATATATGTATGTATATATCCTTTTTGCAAGAGCACCAACTGTAAAATGCAAAAATAAATGTAACGACCCAGAATTTTTGATAATTAAAATTCGAATATTTAATTGATTTTTAATATTAATAAATGGAATTTAGAAGTCGAATAATTTATTATTCGAATATTGGATTTAATTTGGTCAATTAAATCGATAATTTAATGATTGAAATTCCAGGAATAATTGAAATATGGGTTTAATGTGCTGGAAATGATTTATAAAGTTATATTAAATCATACTGGAGTTATAGAACTTTTAAAATTGAATTTGGAGTTAAATTGTGAAAATCGAATATTTTAATATTTAATTATCGACTGTAAAAATAGCCAATTTTCGGACAGTCTCAGAATTGAACGAGACCAGTTCCATTGGATCCGTAATAGTTAGTTATTATCGAATTTCAATTTTCGTAGCAATCGAAGTTATCGTTTGACCGTGGCAGCTCGAAATGCATCGATATCATTTTAATTTTAATTCGGCGAGTAAAAATAGTCATTTTTCAAAAGGTCTCGGATTTCGACGAAACCAGTTTCATCGGATCCGTAATGTGAAATTATTGCATGGTTTCAAATTTCATAATTTTTGGATTTACCATTTGTCCGGTGCAAATTAAAACGCCTCGAAATCGATTTAAATCGGTTTAATTTAAATTGATCGTTTATTGCCATATCTCACACATACGATCGAATTAGCTTCCGAAACCTGTTCCATTGCGTTCGGAACGCGGGTTAAACCCTAGAAACGTCAGCCGGCACGCTCGATTTCGAGTTCGAAATTTTTCGATGAATAGTGAATCGTGAAATTTTCTATAAAAGCACCTACATTTTCTCATTTGCAAACCAAGCCTAGGGTTTCTATCAGCAGCCGCCATGTTTATTTCGATGGCCAGAAAGCTTCGAATTTCCTCCCTCAATCTTTCCCAATCCACGCGTTTATAGCAGAAATTGTCAACTAGTAAAATGAAGAACGTCTTGAGGGCTTCGTATCTATACGGATGTGATGAATTACGATCGACCAGAGGTGGAGCAATTGAGCCGCGTTCGTCTCGAATTGCGCACGGAATTTGAGGAGGTGGGAGGCGAGATGGACGTGCGGTCGGAGGCTGGAGATAGCTTGGGCCGGTGGCGTTCGAACGGTATGGGTGTGATGAGATCTCGTCGAGTATGGGGGAGGCGACGTCGAGGTTTTTGAACGTGATGTTGGGTTCTTTCGTGACCTGGAAGCGTGAATGGGGAGGGAAGAAAGACTACACGGCATGGATCTGCAGATTTCAAAACGAACGGCTCTGATTAGTTTGGTATAAAATTAAAAATAGAAATTGTAATTTAATTGTATTTAAATTTGTACGATGTTTAAAATACGATAACTTTTTGCTGCGAGGTCGGAAAATTACGAAACGAAAAGCATTGGCTTCGTTTTGTCGAGCACTTCGCGATGCAACTGGATTGGAAGCGATCGGGGTCAATGAAAATTTTGAGTGAAATTAAACGTCCGTTTAATTTCATTCGAAATAAACGCTGAAAACGGAATTGAAATCGAGGTGAGATCTTCTCACTCAATTGAATGTGGAATTATTTACAGTTATTGATTGATGATTGATTGTTGAATGTGCTATTAGATATGATAGGATATATCTATATATATAGCAGTATATACATATTGGCATATGTATATATTGGATTGATGATTTCCCGCCTCGTATAGCGGATGAGACCCTATTGCGCCGTTAGTAAGCGGATTTATAAAAAACCTATATACCGCGATAATTCCGTACTGGAGCGGAATTGGTATTGTGCTAACATCTGTGGATGCAGGGAAACAGGTTGGAGGGATCCAACTGGATTCCTCACCAGTAGTTATTTATTTTCAGATATTGTGATATATTCTGGTATCATATGATGATATATGATATTTGACTGTTGTGATGGACTGATTGGTGTTGTGACATCATCGGATTCAGTTTTGAAGTTTAAAAATAACGTCTTTTATTTTAAAAAGATTTTAAAGTGATTTTTGAAAAGTAGACGTTTATCGAATTTTTGAATTGATTTATTTCAGAAAAATAAACGTCTAGAATTTTAAAGTTATAAGAGTTAAGATTTTTGGTGAAATATAACCAAAGTGTGATTTTTGAAATGAAAGTTGATTTAATTGTAAAATGGGTTAAATTGAGATTTTTAAAGTATTATAAAAGATGTACAGAAAAATTGATGTAGTTATCAATTAAAATTTTTGGAATTTTAAAACGAGTTTTTATAAGTGAAGATATGAATCTTATAGAATTTTAAAATTGTGAAGATATGAAATTTATAGATGTATAAATTGTGAAGTTAAAATGAATGAAATTGTAGAATAGAAGATTTATAAGGAATTAACTTATAAATTGGATTTTTACCTACAAAAGAAATATTGATCGAATTTGTTAATAAAGAAGATTTATAAATCGAAGTTGTTAGAAAATGGAAATCGAATTTATAAATGTTGTTTTATAAATTCGAAAATCAATTAAATTTGATTGATTTTAAATATAGAGATTATTAAGGGAATTTTATCCACGATTTTGGACAGTGGATAATTCTTGAAATAAATATGTAAAAAAGGATTGAAACTTGGTTATTGAAGTATATTCACGATTTTGGACAGTGAATATATTATTGGAAAAAATAGTATGTTTAGGAAAGCGATATTATAAATGAAGTTAATTGTTTTAAAAGATGTTTTAAAACGTGTGAATTATCGAAATCATAGATTTCAACATTTATTGTTGAAATAGACGTTTTCGAAAAATAAGGAAATGATGGACTATAACACTGTTGTTATAGTAAATGATTTCCGAAAGGAAATGTTTTGATGTAGTATTGGGGTTTTTATATCTATCTAATTTCGAATCCCTATACTAGTGATTTTGAGTCGTCATAACGATGTTTTACGTAACATTCGTTTTGACTCAAATAAAATGTGTTTAAAGAATGATTTCCTTAAAGAATGAAATATATACTTAATTTGATTTAAGTATATCGAATATTTTCAAATGTTGAAAATAAATGATTTGTAAAATACTTATTTTTTTAAATAAGTTTGGAAATGCTTTTCCAATATGAAATGAACTGTTTTGAGATTTTATCTTCAAAGATAAAATGAAATGTGGGAATTGATTTGAAATTGTTTTCAAATGGTTAAGTGTGGAAATTTTATATCTAGTAAAAGATATTTTGGAAGATAAAATAATTTGGGAAAATTATTTGGAATCTGATGATGTTGCGCATCTTTATTGATAGTTAAATAACCGACTATCAATAATTACCTTTAGATAGGTATTTGTTGTGAATTGGATGAATTTGAATGCCACACTTATTTTTGAATAAGCGCTCACTATTCGGGTTAACCGGGAAAGGACCATGGGGTCGTATAACCCATTCCGAATATGTGATACGTCGTTATGAATTGCATTCGAAGACCGGTGTTGAAGACCGGATATTTTTGAAAACGGAAGGATTACCGTCGAGTTACTCTACATCGGCTGATCTCCGGTTTAGAGGTTTTATCATCCTTAGTGACGGGAAGTCCCGACGTGATTGAAAATTATCCGGATGTGCAAGGGCTTCGTGAGAAGTGCCTTCGGTTCTGTTCGATCCCGGAACAGACTTGTATGGATTGTGTGTCTGACGTTACAATTTGAGATGTAAAGCTGATTTCTTTCAAATACATTTCTGTTGGTGGCGGAGAATTTATTCTCTTAGCTTAACACCCTTCTCTGAGACGTACGAGCTCAGAGGTTATGTAGTTGAAATTTATCAGCGATACATTCCCAATTTGGTAACGTGGCATACTGAGTGTTGCGGTAAAATGATCAGTGTTTGATCATTTGTGATATGATCATTTGTTTGATCTTATATCTTTGTGATCATAGGTTGATCATTTTGTTGGACCCGAAGCAGGGCTTTTTGAGAAAGCGTAGCTTTGTGGACGAGACTTCGTCGAGCCTCACACCCCGGAAATGGTCGAAACAGGAATGTTGCGGCAAGGTTATGAGGGTCGCGCCCTTTAGGGTATGTCATTTCCTTCTGGAAAGGGGTGGTATCATGGTATGGAGCCCAGATACTTACTCATGTGGATACACTTTCTTTATGATGTGTGATGTTGGATATCGAGCGCTCGGATAAAGGTCCCAAAGGACCGGGTGATGACATATTCGTGAGTTACCTGTTACAGGGGTAACCCGGCCTTGTTTGGCAGAGAGCAGCTTGTCTCTCGGGACGTCCAGCCAGAGGCGATCCTATTCGGCAGGAGGAAAGGAAGTTCCTTAGCCTGACCATTTGTTGGAAAATCCAAAGAAACAATACGTGACTTGTACGGTATTAGTTGTAGAACCTGCCATTTACGTACGGTGGTCACCACTGTTTAGATGGTAGCTATAGTAGGCATACGATACTGGTCGTATGTTGGCTAAGATTAATATTATACTTTCGAAATGTTTTCTACACTATGCACTAATAATAATATCAAAAAGATTTGATTTTGCGTAGTAAGCATCTTTGACTATCATAAGAAGAAATCTCCTCCAATTCTGCGTTTGCATTGTGTGTGTGGCGGGAGGTCTTATGGTAGTTTCATTTTCCAAAAGCATTTCGAATTTATTTAAAATTATCCTGTTGCTATTTTAAAAAAAATAACTGTTTTACGATCTCACACCAGTCACCATGACTGACTCGGAGTTTATTGTTTCCCTTCTAAACTCTGGGTGCCCACAAATTTCCACACGGGCAGCCTAGAGTTATATTATCAGGATATTCTGGATATTCTGGAGCTTTGGAAGCAAGCTGGATGGCGAGACGTAGTATTTGTATCTGATATATTTATTCCGCTGTGTATTCTGTATGAGGACAAGTTATATAACTGTCCATTGTTGTATATTGACTCTGATTGATGTATGTATAAACTGATGTAGTTCTTTGTTTTAAAAGACTAGTGATTATCTATTATATTTTGTTCCGCTGCGATATGTGAGATTCTGATATTATTTCTGTTTCTGATGTTGTTCTTTTGTTTCTTCTTTCTCTTTTCTTCTATCTTTTCTTCTACTTCTTCTTTCTTTTAAAACCCTAATGGTTCGGTTTTTCGTTCACCTTGAGTAAATAGATGGAGATTAGTGTCTATTCAAGGGGTACGGAAAAGCGGGTTATTACATTTGGTATCAGAGCATATGGTTAAGCGACAACCCTGCTCTGTTGGGTGTTACTCATTAGAGATAGAGTCAGTAGTACTCTAGAATGAGTGTGAGTGTAATAATAGATACGAGTGCGTATTTGTTAGTTAATATAAAAATTGTTTTATATTGTGATGATTGGTTTGTTGAGTGGTATATGGATTCTGGTCGGTATTGTCCGTACAACTCTATCGATAGGGATCTCTAAACACTTATATAGAACAATTCGGCACGATATTGTTTTAAAATTGGGTAAATGAAATAATTTTACCTTGATTATATTTTGTATATAAAGAAATAATTTTTTAAGAATTATGAAAGTGTATATGAATTGATTGTTAAGATTGTTTGAATAAGTTGAATTAAAACAACAATTGTGAAAGAGTAAATTGTATAAACCAATGAATTATAAAATATGGAGTTATAATTAATATGATTTACAGTGGTAAAATAATCTTATATATAAATAGAGGAATTTTATAAGTAAAAAGATTTGTAATGAGATTTATAAATCAAGGAAATTTTTGAAAAGAATTTAAAGCACTGATTTCACTATTGTTGCTGGGAAATAATAAGGGTGATGACTGCAGCATCATCGGTATCATTTTCGAGTTTCTGTGTGATTGATTTGCTACCATAGTAAATTGGAAATTGAAGTATTTGTTGTGATAAACAAATTTGATTTAAAATCCAAGTTGTAAAGTGATAAATATAAGTGAAATAAGATTTATACTTATGATATGAGATAATAGATTTAACTTTGGTAAAGTTAATGAATTTGAGTAGCATGATGAAATATGATGTGAAATTTAACTAAAAGAAAGTCAAATGTGATATAAATTTGAATGATTGATGAAATTTAATTTTGGTAAAAGGTTAAATGAATTTTGTTAAGAAAAACAAAATCTGAATTGGATTAATAAGTGGAAACTTAAGTTAAGTTGAACAAATGATGTTTGAAATGGAAAATAACTTAAGTGATGTTGAAGTGAAGTTTATTTTGATATCAAAGTAAATTAATAAAGTGAATTTATTAAATGAATGTGAACTTGAGTTATATGAAATTCAATTGTATTTGTTAAAATGAATTAGCAATTGAATAAATAAATGGATTGGATGTTAATCAATCTAATGTAAAGTATTGATATGAAATAATGAATATAAGTGTTAATTCATTAAAAGCTAATGAAGTTGAGAAATTAAATAAATCGAATGGAAGTCAATTTAATTTAAAAGTGTTGAACCAAATCGAATGTAAAATTTATAATTTGGTTGTGTTGAATATACATTGGTTGTTATTTGATTGTTAGTTGATTGTGTATAAATTCATTAAGTATTAATGAAATTGAATTAGCAAATTGGAAAGCTATGTGATTAAATTCAAATTGAAAATGAACCAACATGAATGTAAATTAGTAAATGTAAACTAATTGGAAACAAATGAATGGAAGCTGATAAAATTCAATATTCAGAAGATAAACCGAATCCAAATTAGATTGGAATTGTGAATTGAATTCAAATGAAATTTGAAATGTAAAATTTAATGATAATGAGTATGTAACTTCAATAGTAAAGTGAATATGTATATGAAGTAAGTGTTGAAAATTTTGTAATGGAATTTGCAAATTGGTTTGAATGTTATAACTAGATATAATGGCTAGTAGGATATACAGGTATATGAAAGGAATTGGAATTTAATTTCGAAGATAAAATTGAATTGCTCGAAAAAGGTATGTATTTTAAATTTCTATATGAGTTTTTGATGATTTCTCTCTAGCCGCTTGGCTTTTTCTTTTTCTTTTTGAAATCTGAGAGTCCGTAGGGACGTTTTGTAGTAGTACCGTATTAGCCGCGCAAAGGAGACGCTGGCGAAATTTTTTGAAAATTTCGAGTGTTAGTAAATTTTTGAGAAATTTTGAAAGTTTAAAATTTGAATTTAAACTCGAATTTGAATTGAAAGTAAACAATGTTGTTTGAAACTTATAATTGAGGTTGGAAAACGAGTTGAATGATGACGAATCTTTAATAGAAAGGTTTGTTTTGATAAATTGATAAAACTATTAGATTGTGAAAAACAGTAGACGAGTTAAGGACCATTTTTCCTAACTTGTAATTTCGAGGACGAAATTCTTTTAAGGGGGGAAGTCTGTAACGACCCAGAATTTTTGATAATTAAAATTCGAATATTTAATTGATTTTTAATATTAATAAATGGAATTTAGAAGTCGAATAATTTATTATTCGAATATTGGATTTAATTTGGTCAATTAAATCGATAATTTAATGATTGAAATTCCAGGAATAATTGAAATATGGGTTTAATGTGCTGGAAATGATTTATAAAGTTATATTAAATCATACTGGAGTTATAGAACTTTTAAAATTGAATTTGGAGTTAAATTGTGAAAATCGAATATTTTAATATTTAATTATCGACTGTAAAAATAGCCAATTTTCGGACAGTCTCAGAATTGAACGAGACCAGTTCCATTGGATCCGTAATAGTTAGTTATTATCGAATTTCAATTTTCGTAGCAATCGAAGTTATCGTTTGACCGTGGCAGCTCGAAATGCATCGATATCATTTTAATTTTAATTCGGCGAGTAAAAATAGTCATTTTTCAAAAGGTCTCGGATTTCGACGAAACCAGTTTCATCGGATCCGTAATGTGAAATTATTGCATGGTTTCAAATTTCATAATTTTTGGATTTACCATTTGTCCGGTGCAAATTAAAACGCCTCGAAATCGATTTAAATCGGTTTAATTTAAATTGATCGTTTATTGCCATATCTCACACATACGATCGAATTAGCTTCCGAAACCTGTTCCATTGCGTTCGGAACGCGGGTTAAACCCTAGAAACGTCAGCCGGCACGCTCGATTTCGAGTTCGAAATTTTTCGATGAATAGTGAATCGTGAAATTTTCTATAAAAGCACCTACATTTTCTCATTTGCAAACCAAGCCTAGGGTTTCTATCAGCAGCCGCCATGTTTATTTCGATGGCCAGAAAGCTTCGAATTTCCTCCCTCAATCTTTCCCAATCCACGCGTTTATAGCAGAAATTGTCAACTAGTAAAATGAAGAACGTCTTGAGGGCTTCGTATCTATACGGATGTGATGAATTACGATCGACCAGAGGTGGAGCAATTGAGCCGCGTTCGTCTCGAATTGCGCACGGAATTTGAGGAGGTGGGAGGCGAGATGGACGTGCGGTCGGAGGCTGGAGATAGCTTGGGCCGGTGGCGTTCGAACGGTATGGGTGTGATGAGATCTCGTCGAGTATGGGGGAGGCGACGTCGAGGTTTTTGAACGTGATGTTGGGTTCTTTCGTGACCTGGAAGCGTGAATGGGGAGGGAAGAAAGACTACACGGCATGGATCTGCAGATTTCAAAACGAACGGCTCTGATTAGTTTGGTATAAAATTAAAAATAGAAATTGTAATTTAATTGTATTTAAATTTGTACGATGTTTAAAATACGATAACTTTTTGCTGCGAGGTCGGAAAATTACGAAACGAAAAGCATTGGCTTCGTTTTGTCGAGCACTTCGCGATGCAACTGGATTGGAAGCGATCGGGGTCAATGAAAATTTTGAGTGAAATTAAACGTCCGTTTAATTTCATTCGAAATAAACGCTGAAAACGGAATTGAAATCGAGGTGAGATCTTCTCACTCAATTGAATGTGGAATTATTTACAGTTATTGATTGATGATTGATTGTTGAATGTGCTATTAGATATGATAGGATATATCTATATATATAGCAGTATATACATATTGGCATATGTATATATTGGATTGATGATTTCCCGCCTCGTATAGCGGATGAGACCCTATTGCGCCGTTAGTAAGCGGATTTATAAAAAACCTATATACCGCGATAATTCCGTACTGGAGCGGAATTGGTATTGTGCTAACATCTGTGGATGCAGGGAAACAGGTTGGAGGGATCCAACTGGATTCCTCACCAGTAGTTATTTATTTTCAGATATTGTGATATATTCTGGTATCATATGATGATATATGATATTTGACTGTTGTGATGGACTGATTGGTGTTGTGACATCATCGGATTCAGTTTTGAAGTTTAAAAATAACGTCTTTTATTTTAAAAAGATTTTAAAGTGATTTTTGAAAAGTAGACGTTTATCGAATTTTTGAATTGATTTATTTCAGAAAAATAAACGTCTAGAATTTTAAAGTTATAAGAGTTAAGATTTTTGGTGAAATATAACCAAAGTGTGATTTTTGAAATGAAAGTTGATTTAATTGTAAAATGGGTTAAATTGAGATTTTTAAAGTATTATAAAAGATGTACAGAAAAATTGATGTAGTTATCAATTAAAATTTTTGGAATTTTAAAACGAGTTTTTATAAGTGAAGATATGAATCTTATAGAATTTTAAAATTGTGAAGATATGAAATTTATAGATGTATAAATTGTGAAGTTAAAATGAATGAAATTGTAGAATAGAAGATTTATAAGGAATTAACTTATAAATTGGATTTTTACCTACAAAAGAAATATTGATCGAATTTGTTAATAAAGAAGATTTATAAATCGAAGTTGTTAGAAAATGGAAATCGAATTTATAAATGTTGTTTTATAAATTCGAAAATCAATTAAATTTGATTGATTTTAAATATAGAGATTATTAAGGGAATTTTATCCACGATTTTGGACAGTGGATAATTCTTGAAATAAATATGTAAAAAAGGATTGAAACTTGGTTATTGAAGTATATTCACGATTTTGGACAGTGAATATATTATTGGAAAAAATAGTATGTTTAGGAAAGCGATATTATAAATGAAGTTAATTGTTTTAAAAGATGTTTTAAAACGTGTGAATTATCGAAATCATAGATTTCAACATTTATTGTTGAAATAGACGTTTTCGAAAAATAAGGAAATGATGGACTATAACACTGTTGTTATAGTAAATGATTTCCGAAAGGAAATGTTTTGATGTAGTATTGGGGTTTTTATATCTATCTAATTTCGAATCCCTATACTAGTGATTTTGAGTCGTCATAACGATGTTTTACGTAACATTCGTTTTGACTCAAATAAAATGTGTTTAAAGAATGATTTCCTTAAAGAATGAAATATATACTTAATTTGATTTAAGTATATCGAATATTTTCAAATGTTGAAAATAAATGATTTGTAAAATACTTATTTTTTTAAATAAGTTTGGAAATGCTTTTCCAATATGAAATGAACTGTTTTGAGATTTTATCTTCAAAGATAAAATGAAATGTGGGAATTGATTTGAAATTGTTTTCAAATGGTTAAGTGTGGAAATTTTATATCTAGTAAAAGATATTTTGGAAGATAAAATAATTTGGGAAAATTATTTGGAATCTGATGATGTTGCGCATCTTTATTGATAGTTAAATAACCGACTATCAATAATTACCTTTAGATAGGTATTTGTTGTGAATTGGATGAATTTGAATGCCACACTTATTTTTGAATAAGCGCTCACTATTCGGGTTAACCGGGAAAGGACCATGGGGTCGTATAACCCATT
Source organism: Allium fistulosum (assembly GCA_030737815.1). Classification (NCBI taxonomy): domain Eukaryota; kingdom Viridiplantae; phylum Streptophyta; class Magnoliopsida; order Asparagales; family Amaryllidaceae; genus Allium; species Allium fistulosum. The sequence continues at coordinate 166,260,646 of CM060904.1, read as the reverse complement.
CCGAATATGTGATACGTCGTTATGAATTGCATTCGAAGACCGGTGTTGAAGACCGGATATTTTTGAAAACGGAAGGATTACCGTCGAGTTACTCTACATCGGCTGATCTCCGGTTTAGAGGTTTTATCATCCTTAGTGACGGGAAGTCCCGACGTGATTGAAAATTATCCGGATGTGCAAGGGCTTCGTGAGAAGTGCCTTCGGTTCTGTTCGATCCCGGAACAGACTTGTATGGATTGTGTGTCTGACGTTACAATTTGAGATGTAAAGCTGATTTCTTTCAAATACATTTCTGTTGGTGGCGGAGAATTTATTCTCTTAGCTTAACACCCTTCTCTGAGACGTACGAGCTCAGAGGTTATGTAGTTGAAATTTATCAGCGATACATTCCCAATTTGGTAACGTGGCATACTGAGTGTTGCGGTAAAATGATCAGTGTTTGATCATTTGTGATATGATCATTTGTTTGATCTTATATCTTTGTGATCATAGGTTGATCATTTTGTTGGACCCGAAGCAGGGCTTTTTGAGAAAGCGTAGCTTTGTGGACGAGACTTCGTCGAGCCTCACACCCCGGAAATGGTCGAAACAGGAATGTTGCGGCAAGGTTATGAGGGTCGCGCCCTTTAGGGTATGTCATTTCCTTCTGGAAAGGGGTGGTATCATGGTATGGAGCCCAGATACTTACTCATGTGGATACACTTTCTTTATGATGTGTGATGTTGGATATCGAGCGCTCGGATAAAGGTCCCAAAGGACCGGGTGATGACATATTCGTGAGTTACCTGTTACAGGGGTAACCCGGCCTTGTTTGGCAGAGAGCAGCTTGTCTCTCGGGACGTCCAGCCAGAGGCGATCCTATTCGGCAGGAGGAAAGGAAGTTCCTTAGCCTGACCATTTGTTGGAAAATCCAAAGAAACAATACGTGACTTGTACGGTATTAGTTGTAGAACCTGCCATTTACGTACGGTGGTCACCACTGTTTAGATGGTAGCTATAGTAGGCATACGATACTGGTCGTATGTTGGCTAAGATTAATATTATACTTTCGAAATGTTTTCTACACTATGCACTAATAATAATATCAAAAAGATTTGATTTTGCGTAGTAAGCATCTTTGACTATCATAAGAAGAAATCTCCTCCAATTCTGCGTTTGCATTGTGTGTGTGGCGGGAGGTCTTATGGTAGTTTCATTTTCCAAAAGCATTTCGAATTTATTTAAAATTATCCTGTTGCTATTTTAAAAAAAATAACTGTTTTACGATCTCACACCAGTCACCATGACTGACTCGGAGTTTATTGTTTCCCTTCTAAACTCTGGGTGCCCACAAATTTCCACACGGGCAGCCTAGAGTTATATTATCAGGATATTCTGGATATTCTGGAGCTTTGGAAGCAAGCTGGATGGCGAGACGTAGTATTTGTATCTGATATATTTATTCCGCTGTGTATTCTGTATGAGGACAAGTTATATAACTGTCCATTGTTGTATATTGACTCTGATTGATGTATGTATAAACTGATGTAGTTCTTTGTTTTAAAAGACTAGTGATTATCTATTATATTTTGTTCCGCTGCGATATGTGAGATTCTGATATTATTTCTGTTTCTGATGTTGTTCTTTTGTTTCTTCTTTCTCTTTTCTTCTATCTTTTCTTCTACTTCTTCTTTCTTTTAAAACCCTAATGGTTCGGTTTTTCGTTCACCTTGAGTAAATAGATGGAGATTAGTGTCTATTCAAGGGGTACGGAAAAGCGGGTTATTACAATAAACATGCTCAGAAACATTTGTATTGTGCATAATTTCTCTCCACTTTATTTAACTAATAATCAATGATATTTATTATGCCAAACTAATGCCTTTTTATTTTCTTAAAATGGATCCAAGTTAAGAATCAAGATGTATTTTATGGTGTAACTTTTCAGAAAGCAAATCACATTGGAGTGCATGGCCCATATTTAGCATGAATCCAAGGTAATTAGTACATGGAATTATGAAAATGGATATTAGATATCATCAAACATTATACACAACGAACACCAAGAATTTGAGAGGAAGTTTAATTCAATACACTTACTGTGTGTATGCCATTTTTAACCTCTCTAAAGTCTATCTTGCACAAAAGTGAGTACTAAAATTGTTTGTAATATAATGAAATGTCAATTATAATTTGATGTACGCATTATCACCATGTCATATATATAAATACATATATGTATATATGTATGTATGTATGTATGTAAATATCTGTGTGTGTGTGTCTCAGATTTTCAGTTTTTAATTAAGATTTTCCATTATGCCATATATGATTCAAATTATTTAACCTGCTATTTTCCACTATATGAAACTTTTCATGATCCTAAATCAACTTATATGATCGTAAAAGAATTAAAAGTCAATAATGATATTTCCAAGTACATAACTATGCAATGTTATTATATATTAAATATGAGTTATTTACATATGGTTATTATGATAAATTGGTATAAGATTTCAAATACAAAATACATAGTTCTACTAATACAGAAGTCAATGAAAATGAGTTATCAATTGTAGACCATAAGGAACTGTCTATTATAGTGCTGTGCTAATTAAGAAAGCAGTAGTGAACATCGTGTTAAAAAAGAGACAACCCCAAGAAAAAAAGAAAGGCTAGCATTGAGTGTACCCAAAAAGTAGATAATTCAATATCTTGAAAAAAACAATATAAAACCTATAGAACTTGAGTTGATTTGATAAAAGTATAATTCTTATGGGTTCATAGAGTGTATGTGAAGATATAGTTAAAGATACTCTACAAACTGGTAAACAACCAAGAATTGTATATACAGATTTTCAAGGGATCACCAAAATATTTAATTATTTAACAAATAGGCGTACATTGAACTAAAAATATGAGGTAGGTTAATGGAGGGGGGAAAGCTCGTGCAAAGGAAAAATAAATAAGTACTAAATGCAAGCTTTTTATTGCATGGTTTGCGCTAAAGCCTAATATTTACTTGCAATGCAGATGATGGTTAAGGTAAAGTTGAATGTGTTATTATAGGTTTTTTAGACCACAATGGGTGAAGAATTACAAACTACAAATCTTTCTTCATCTTCAGCTAACATCTAATCTACTTTATGGTTATACATGAAATCATAGGTGTAAAAAAGGTCATAGTCACCGTAGTAATTCATCATAACATATTTGAATTTCCATAATAGATAATTTTTATATTAACAGTTTTGCATTAATTTTATACCATGTATCAGTAAGTCGTTGGGAAAACAATGTCTTGCACAACTTATAGACCATATAACAATAGATCCATAAGCAAATGAATATGTTTGTTGACAGCATGCATATATTATTGTTTGTTTAAATAAGATCTCTATTACATAAAGGGTTTGATAGAATAAGTACCAAGTTGCACTATTTATATAGAATTCGAAGTATTTTGGAAATTTTTATATTTAAATTGTGCAGGAGTAAAACTTTTAAGTTTTTCATTATACTTGTTATAATTTCTTACATTATTGAAAAAATGAAGAAAAAAAACCTGGCGAAGAGATAGTTGTATTGGCGAAAAATATCCCAAGTAGAATATAAAATTGAGCATGTAATGATATATATAATATAAGTTAGGTTATAAAATCTCTCACAAAAATATCAAGTAAATTACCTTATAAAATTCTTGGTTCTTTTAAAGAAATTTAGGTTGACTAATCTACAATGTCATATACATGTGAATTAAAGTAATGTGGTGCATCAAAATTCTCCATTGTCATAATGACAAAATGCAATATAAATCGTAAACTAACACTGATCTCAAATGGTAAGTTGATAAATGGTTTAGGATTAAATGAAGCGAAACAAAATTATCAAGGCGTGAAACAAAATCTTTAGCAACATCATGGTTAAATATCAGCAAGGATACGTAGCTATTTAAATTTAGCATTTTTCATATGCATCATGGTAAAATTTGCAGAGGTTTCTATGGTTGTTGAGATTTTACGGTTGAATATTTTGAAACATTTATATTTGTATTTCGCACGACCAACATTTATAATTTTTTGCACTTTAGACTCCTTAAAAAACTGTATTATAAAAAAAAAGGAACCACAATTTCCGTAAAAAGATGGTTCTAATGGTCGAACCATACTGCTAAGAATTGAGCTTTTCTGGAATATATTGAGTACCACATTTATTTGACGTAAACTATAATATATTTTTTTCTATTTTTCTTGTAGAGTACAATGTATTGCAGTGAAAAATCCGATAAATTCGGGTAGTTTAAAGGGCTATTTATAGTGCAATAGATCTGCATCAGACCACGAAATGTTGAGAATGTATTTTCTTGTCTTTTATAGCTATAAAATCATAGAAAAAGGATGAATACTGGATGTACTTATACTATATAATAGAGGATCAGAAGAATAATTCATATAAAGTAAGGAATTGTTTAGCCAATTTGCCCTACCTTACTTCCTAAAATTCATCAAATTTTAATTCTCATATACATCTTCCAAAAAAATCCAAAAGTAATCATGAAAAGAGACAAAAATATCGATATGAGCTTCATATTGCATAGAAAAGACGATAAAAGGTGGATTGCCTTAAAACGTTATTGATTATTTCTAAGAAATTTGCTTGGATTAATTTATAGTGGCATAAATATCTTCAATTCAAATAATATGGTGTATCAGAATTCGCCATTATCATCATCAAATATCATAATAGAAATCACAAACAAACCTAACATGTTTCAAAATGTTGAGTTGATAAATGGTTTATGAATAAATGAAATGAACCAAAAATACCATGTAAGAAACAAAATGAAAGAAAACATCTTGATAATATCAGCAAGGAAACACAGCTATTTAACTTCATCTTCATTGATCTACATCTTGGCAAAAATTTCATTGGTTGTTGTTGCTAAATTATTGATGTTAGATTTACCATTTTAGCAAAATTGTTATGAAGAAATACGATATAATACAACATGAATTTTAACATAAATGAGAGCGCAACATAATAAGGTTAGTTGAAATTGGTACCAACAACATGAAGAAGCACGATATAAAGCAACACGTAAAATATATACACAATCAGAAAATAGGCATTTGAAGAAATGATTTTTAGCTGAAGTGCGGCTGCAGCCATACAGAGCATTCAGTTAGAAAATATTCAAATGAACTAAAATTTCTAAGTCTACATGATCGGTAGTACCAAGCGAACAAAAAACATTTTACTACAAAAACATTTTACACCATTAGTAGTACCAAGTGAACATAAAACATTTTACAACAAAAACACGCCCACAAAGTAGTATATTCAGTTGAGTAGGTTGAATATTAGAACAAACGGTAGACAAAGTTTAAGGTAATCAATATTTTTTCACCCTCTAGTTGTGTGTTTGTGATATATTAAATATACACTCAATGAAAAAATAGTCAATTGTACAGATCGTTACTGTAAGAAGCGTGAAAGCAGGCACAACACATTCTGACATAAAATGCACAAACAGTTTGAAATTGGAGAGACTCTACCTACAGCAAGAGCAACCAAAAAAAATTGAACAAAATAAATGTTTAGAAATAGGTTTATTTAGCGTACATAATGCATCGCCAATTGTAGAATTATTAGACTTAATGTTAGCTTGGGTCAATTTAATTCTATAACCTATATTCAAGTAATATAAGCCTATATAATGAAAGGACGATGTAGCTACAATCATTTATATCCATGAAATTTTGAATTAGAACAAAATAAAAATTATTATCAAAATACAGTTCTAATACAGCTTATCCTAGAGAGACCACAAATCAATGCAAGTAGTAGTTTAAGTCAGACCATATTGAAATCTTAATTTTATTTACATGGTAAAAGACTACATTCATTCTTGAACCTCGATTATATGCAACTCCAAGCAGCTTCAGTTAGGGATTTCATGAAAGGAGGTAGCACATAACATTAACTTCCATTGTTTAGCCATGATTTTCTCGTAAGTTGCGGTATAAACATGAAAACAGGTTTATGTCATGGATAGAAACATGAAAAAAAATAAAAATTGTCATATACGCTGAAATTTGTATGCAATCCTCTTTGAGAACTTCACTAAGTATTTTTACATTATTAATAAATTATTCACTTTCACCATTGACGGATCATTATGCATTCAAAACACACACAAGGATTAAATGAAAAGTCTTATAACACCAAAAGTACATGGAAAATACCAAGTACACGGAAAATACAGACTATAATGTACAGATAAAATGGAAATGGTGTTGAAGTTCCATGCATACAGCCGACAAAAAAGATCATTAAAAGTGTACAACAATAATTGAAAATGTCCCTAAAGTGCAAGAATTTAAAGTGAAGCTATACAGGAGCAATTGCAAATCAAAATACCCCTAAAATGGAATTTGGATATAACGCATCATGAAAATCATTTAAATAAGGCAGACGCAAACATTTATCCAGATTCCTTTTGTTAATTGTTGAACAAATACCGAGTGCATTTAATTAGTGAAAATTACAATAGTGAACACACATACCCTATTTTTGCTCCAGACGTGGAAGGGACGATGGGCGTAGGTCGGGTGAGGGAGAAGCAACCGGGCCAACGAATGGAAAGGGACACCAAATCGACCTAGAAGACTATATGTGGCATTGTGTTCGAACGGGAGCAAATTCAAAGGAATAAACCGATGGGAATTTGACGGTAATAGTGGAAACAAAGCGATAATCAGCTATTGGGGCAGACAAAATCAGTGATTCGTTGAAATTGGGAAGCTGATCTAAGGCTGGAAGGAGGACACTTCCTAATTCATCATTGCATTAAGCAAGCGACTTATTTGGTTGCTTCTTAGAGGAAATTTGGGGTAGGTAGTGTTTGGGGAAGGAGAGACTGTTGGACCTCTGAATGAAAAAGCTTTGGATTTCTTGCATGAAGACGGGAAGAGGGATGAAGCGGAGAGGAAGATCGGGAAAGAGAGAAGTATAAAGCGTGACGGTTTAATTCACAAATTAGCAAGGGCTTTTGGGCTGTTGAAATTAGCAAGGCGAGAAAGGAAGAGTAATGAGACAGGGGATAGATTTTCGTGACGCTGCTTTGGAATAGTCGAGACTCTTCAGTTGCCAAATTTCAAGGGGGCTTCTGTGAGTTTGAAAGTGAACTCACTAATAATAATATAGTATAGATATGTGTGTGTATGTGTGTGTATGTATAAACTCCAACCTTCTTTCTTTCTTTTCTCTTTTATTCTTTTACTTTCCTTTTCTTATTTCTTTTCTTATTCTTATTTTCTTTACTTCCCTAACTTGGCCCAACCCGGCCCATTACCCTCCTCCCTTTCTTCCTTCTTCCCAGTTCTTATTTCTTGTCTGCTCGAAAACCATGTAGCCGTGCACGCCGCCGCCTGACACCCACCTACGCCACCGACTGCCGCCACAAGTCTCCCACGTCTATGCGACCCCGTTTCCCTTTCTGAAAACCCACCACACAACCTTATTTAGAAAAACACACTTAACCCAAAAATGGCACAACCGTACCCCTTCCAAAATCGCCTCTCCACGGCGCCGCGCCCCCACCATCGGCCACCAAAATTCGCCACAACGCTCCGTCACCCCCTGAATCGCCTCGCTGCCTCACCGGAGCTTCCTGGCCCACCACCCAAAAACGAGCATACGCACTTGCCCTGCAAGCAACCCGCCCACACAAAACGATGAACTGCACCTACTCTCGACACGTGTTCCCCATGCCACCGCCACCAAACGGAAGCCCTTCACTGCCGCCTCCTTAGAGCTAAACCTCGAGTCCTCCGGTCGCCCCTTCCTTCTCAAAAACCACCACGTTTCCCACCATTGTCGGAACCTCCCTTAAACCCTAAATTCGATCGCCCAACCCAAAACCAAGCCTTGATTCCAAATTTGGCCACGGTCGAGCCCTCCGCCTTGTCCACGCGCACCTCCCGGTGCCGCCGCCCCACCGCCTCGGCCACCACCGGCCGAGAAATAATCTTTTAATTGAAAAATGAACATTTTTAAAATTCTCAATCCTTAGATCATTAAAAATTACCAAATCTTCACTAAAATTCATATTATTCCATGGTGATCATGCCTATATACATGATTCTATAATTAGAGCATTTTAATTTTTGTCCAAAACTTAGACATTTACTGTTAAATTCATATTTCCCAAAATATACCAAATAAAAATGACTCGAACTATTTTTAGTGCGATATATAGTCGAAAGTACACAAGTTTGTAGTTTGTAGCATTTGCAAACTCGATTTGGTTTGGAAGATAATGAATTTAGAAAGCAAGCATACAGTATATTTACACCCTGTTAATTTTTCAGTAAATGTTTATATAAAACTTCCAGGCATCTTAATTTTAAAAACTCACTTGACCTCTAACGAAATCCAGTTCTATAAAAAATTTCTAAAATAGTTCAGATCAATACAAACACCTCCCATGTTGACCGATTTAGCTAAAACTCATTGGGTTGGAAGGTTATGATTTTTGAAACTAAAGTTAGAACTATTTTGAAGCAAAACAAGAAGCAGAGAAGTTCTGTTTTTTACTGTTAGCATGTTTAACCCTCATATAATCAGCATAAAAAGTTTGTTTGCATATGAATCCATGGCAAAATAAAAGCATTTACTCAAGCTTACAATATATGGACATATATAAATATCCAATATGAATGACTAAGTTTACTCACTGTTTAGTTTTGAACAGAGAAACCTGCTTCCTTATCCCCTCCTAGCCTCTTAACCCATCACTTGTTTTAGCTTGCTTTTTGTTTTGATCTTCTCGTACTTGAGTTGCTTTGTGTTTGTGAACTAAAGTGTTTATGTGGAGGTATAAGCAGTGAGTATATATATACATAGAAAGGAAGTGTGTTGTGCAAGCTAGAGAGAGGGGATATGTACCTGTACAATTTTTTTCTTTTTTTTCTTTTCACATTTTATACATATATCCTTTTCTTTTGAAAATATGTGACTTGATATGATTTTTGTGTGCCTTTGATATCTTATAAAAGCTTTGATGTTATGTTTTGTATGTTAGGCTTTAAATGCTCGTCTCCCTATGATGTTTACATGTACATATGTATGAATTGATATGTGCATATATATCCCTTTTGTAACTTATATATATACAAGTACTTTGGCACGTGCGATGCACGTGCGATTGAAGGAATTGGTATTAAAGAAACGCTGTTTGTAAGGTTTTTTTATTTTACAAAATGAATTTGACGTGTACACAATGTTGCATTTTTTATGCGTGCACATGCACGTGCACAAATTAATCGATTATCAAAATGTGAATGAGACTAAGTTATTTTGGGAAATAATCAAACAGATAAAGAAAGTAATCAACTATTACATGAATATGTAGAGAAATGTAACAAATATTATTAGCATTTCTTTCAGTGCAAAATAGTATACACATACATCAACTTCCTTTTAGTGCAAAATAGTTTATACATATGTACACAAAACTCAATATTTTTTCAATAATTGTTACCTCAACCTAAATAGACGTGATCTTGGAATTGAATAGAGATGAATTTGAGCACAAAATGGAAGGCATATATGCATAGTATAAGAGCACCAATCTAAAATACCAAAATAACAATTATCACCCAACAAATTATTAAAGTTGCATATAGTTTACTCTACTTAAAATAACAATAAAAAAGGCAAACTAATCAGTTCTTTTTATAATCTGTGTTTTTAAACGGTAAATATTAGTTCCAAAATAATTTCTAAAATCAAGACCACAAAGATAATTTTATTTTAAATTTACTTCAACTATAAAGTTTTTTCTGCCAATAATGAATCTCCTATGTTTCAACTAATCTCATAATTCTGACTCTTTTATTCTTTGTTTTTTTAACCTTACCTATGTTTCTGCAATACTTAATGGACCTGTGATCGTTCAATTATAGGTAGGTATTCATAAATGAATTATCTATTATCCAAACATTCAATATAGCTATGGATCAAAAGTAAAGAACGAAACCACGAACATTGAATAAAATTATGGATCATTGAAAAATAGAAAATAACATATGTGGGACAACAATATCTTTCACCATTCATTGGTTCAAAAGTACAGTAAGCAATTCTCTAAGATTGTATAATAATATGAAACTAAATATTTACTTTTAAGTAATTTAACTGATGATTAACATAATCATATTATAATATCTGGTGCTATCTGAAGAAGAAAAAGTAAATTGGAGCAAAAATGTTAATTATACATGGAAACAAAAGAACTCTCATTCTTCCGAAATTACCCATTTCACACTAATAATGCCAAAATGTTTTAAGCAAGCGGATGTTTTTTGTGCTTCTAAAATCACCCATTTCACACGTGAACGGAAAAGGCAAACGAACTAATAGGGAAGATGATATAGTGAAAGGTTCTCTTTATCAGTATACTAACTCTCGTATACTTAATGCCTACCCGTGTTTTGACCACCTTCGCATATTCAATGAAAACTCCCATTATTTTTATTTTCCATTCTGTAACGTAACTAATATAGAAAATCTCATAGTACCTTCTCATGGTATTGATATTTCTCTCACATTTAGAATCCTTGATTCAATCCATAATATGAAGTCCCTTAGTATGAAGTTCCATTGCTTAATTTCACTGTCACATCTGTTCAATTTTTGGAAATTGAACAACAAAAGAAATCTTCATGTTAATATTTTTTATAATATGTGCCTAAATCTGTGAACTGTTTATTAGTGTAGTTTCGACTAATGCATGCATGATGAAAATTAATTTATTAATTTTGAAATAATGAAGGGATTTCCAATTGAAGGAGTTCATTCATTTTAGTATATTATATTGGAAACAATGTTTTCTGGATGAATCATATTCAGACTACTATGCGCGTGCGTCTTAGTACTATTGTGTGCGTATTCTTGTAGTTATATGCATAATTAATAGAAAATAAAAATGAACAAAAGTGTCGTGTCAATGGTATTTCAAAGCGAGCGTAGGATGCAAAGTATGTAAGCATCAAAGGGCTATAGCGATGAATTATAAAATATTCATTTAATAGTTACAGTAGAGAAGTTTACAAAGAACAAAGAAACAACAAAAAAGAAGGTCATTGCACTTATTTCCAAAGAATTCAGTTAGAGTAAATCAGTTATTGTTAATGCAATCTTTTTGACAATTAGTCTTCTTTCGAGTTAAGATTATACCTAATATTCTGTATGATTCAAGCCCAGAGAAGAAACAGTCAAAAGTTATCTTAAACCCACCACCTTCAGTTCCACCTCTTGCCGCTACAGCATGCTCATCTTCAGCTGCATGTTCTTCTCATTCACAATGTGCAACTCTGCTCAACAACAGCCTGCTTGTTTCAGCACCTTTCATGTGCAATAGTCTACTCCACATTATGATTCAGCAACTCATGCAATTCAAAGAATTCATGCTTTAGCAACAATCTACTCCACTTCAGCATATTTGTCAGTTCGCTCTTCTCAAACACATATATTCACTCCCTGACAGCTCAAACAAATGGCATAATTTTCATCATTTCGGCATCGCTGTCTACTCCACTTTAGCATAGTCGTCCATCCACTTCAATTCTGCAATTTTCCAACATCCTCTGTCATTCTATTTAGACTACTACAGACTGCACCATGTTCGCATTGCTACGCACTACACCACGTTCTGTTTCATTATACACACACTGCAAGTTGAATCTAAATCTCCATCTTAGGTTGCTGCTTCACATAGATTATGATTCAGAATTGCACCACCTGCTGCAGCCTCTCACATTCTGATTCACTGCTCACTGTGATCAAAGCTTTTGTCAGCACTAACACTGCATTATGTTGTAAAATGTGCCTGCATTTCTCAGACTGTCACACTCTTGCAGAATTGCTCATCATGCAGATCAAATTATACCTTAGTTTGTAATATTCAAAATACAATAGGTGATGCAGAGATAATGCACTTAACCTTCCAACTTAAGCTTTATACCTGCAAATGGCATGTATAGCTGGCTAAATACCAATTATACCACTTGAAATGGATATAATGTTTATTGCTTCGAAAAATGCACATTTTTCCTGGCCTGCACCCCTTAAGAACTCTAGTACATTCAAGCATTGCTTCATTCATACACATGCAGTTGACATCATCGATGAAAAGATCGCTATAACCCAGTAATGATAAGTTTAACCATTTTTTTAGCATACACGATGAAATATCTAGTCTCTTTAGGGATAAGTGGTTATCGTCACATTCTTTATCATATACAGTGGAAATTTAACACTTGAAACACGAAGCAACTACTTTAGCAATCCCAAAAGACACATTTAAGCATCATTTTCACACATATATATACACACACACATACATATACATATATATATATACGTACATACATACATATATATATGTACACATACATACATACATACATATACATACATACATACATATACATACATACATACATATATTGTGTTTTGTATGAAGAAATGCATGTTTTACGTGCTTAGCTTCCTAATCATATTATAAGCTAAATTATTTTAGGTAAAACAATCTAGTATAAAATGTGCAACAAAAGTTGATTTGTAAAAAACATTCAGTATTAAAACATGCATACAAACACAAATGTCATTATAATTTGCATATCTTATTATAATTCGTAAATAAGAAAATTTCTAGTGAAATACTACTACATTATGAGATTATTAGTTTTCAACAAATAATAAATATATATATACCTTAAACTTATCAATCACTATTCATGCATCACCATTCATTCTATCCCCATTCTCGCAAAACCATCCTCTGCGTTTTTGAGTTGTCCATAAACAGTAAACTCTGAGACCCTAACACATGTAAGAGCCTATATTAATATACAAAGCTACATCATTTGCAACCTTCAAGTGATGCAAAGTTCCATTGTATACTCATATTAACCAATATGTCTTTGGAAGACTAAACTGCTTCTAGATGTAAAAGGCAGTTGTATAGAAACAAAAACAGTACATGCTACTGTACTATTGCTTGCTATTTTTACTAAAATGGTTATATTATAAGATAAAGCTAACATTACCTTTAAATTATATCATGAGGATTGTTTCTAGATGTAAAAAGCAGTTGTATAGAAACAAAAATAATACATGCAACCGTACTATTGCTTGCTATTTTTACTAAAATGGTTATATTATAAGATAAAGCTAACATTACCTTTAAATTATATCGTGCTCATCCTCATTTAGTAAAATCATAGGTAAAAGGGGAGATGTTTTATATAAAAACTTAAGGGATTCAACTAATACTATAAAGAGAGAACGGTAATACTATAAAGATATGAAACTAAATTTTCAGTTTTGTTTAAAATTTGATAAGTTAAACTATTAAAATTGTGCTTTGTATAAAGAAATGCATGTTTTAGGTGCTCATCTTCCAAATCTTATATACAAATTTATTTTAGGTAAAAAGATTCCAGTATAATATGGTGCAACAAAAGTTGATTTGTAAAGAACATTCAATATCAAAAATTGCATACAAACACAAATGTCATTACAATTTAAATATCTCATTACAATTTGTAAATAAGAAAATTTCTAGTGAAATACTACTACATTTTATGAGATTATCAGTTTTCAACAAATAATAAATATAAATACCTTAACCTTACCAATCACTATTCATGCATCATCATTCATATTATCCCCATTCTCACAAAACCATCCTCTGCATTTTTGAGTTGTCCACAAATAATAAACTCTGAGACCATGTCAGAGGCAATATTAATATAAAAAGCTACATCATCTGCAAACTTCATGTGATGTAAAGTTCCATTGCATGAGTAATTCAAGATCTCTGTTGCCAAAATCGCAAGTCTAGATCTTCCTTACATGACCATGCCAACTGAAATTAGGACTATGAAATTTTGGTGCTTCAAATCTAGAAGTTTATTAATTGTATGCGCAAATAGGAATAATGGAGATGAATAAACATTTGCATGGTAAATTAAGTAGAATGATACTAAGGATCATTGAGAATGATCGGTCATAGAGGATAAAAGATGAAGTTATATGTCATAAATTGCACCAAAATGTGAGATATTTGTTGTAGATGGAATCAATATTGACTGTCCTGCATTTCCAGACCCGCATTTCATCTCAGAAATATTTAGCTTCTTTTGCTATTGGAATCGATAATGGATAACTTTAGTCGATTGTAAATTTTAGAAATCATTGTTTGATGGTTACCATAAAATATAACTACAATTTTATAGAGAAGAAGATTCGTAGTTCATAGAAAACAAAGAAAAGATGTAAACCAAACCTAAATAAACAACACCGATGTTTTGTACTCTAAATCTTCACTTTTTCGAAGAAGCCCTTTGTCTCTCTTTGAATTCATAGTGTACGGTTTCATCACATCAGTTTATTGTAGGAGACTGATTTGAAATTTAATAGTGATGCCATGGAATTGTCTGTAAAAGTAAGAAAACATAAAATTATGATTTTGGTTAGAGGTAAATTAGAATGAGTGAAAGTCTATTGATTAGTTTGGGAAATACAATCGCCATTGTTGAGACGAATGAGAAGAGGGATAGTTGAGGAAAGTTTAGAGAAATGAAAATGAACTGATCGTGGCAAAGAGGGAACTGTTTTATGATAATAAAACCAAACATGAAGATATAATACATAATTTAATGGAAGAAGAGAAGGGCTATAAGGAACTCTATACAACAAACAGAATATAAAAAATACTATTATAAAAAATACCTCTGACTCATTACTAATATAAAAATACTAATTTAAAAAATACCAAGTGTTCCATCGTAATATTCAAGGCAATCGTCCTTCAGCAAACAGCTTTCAGCAAGTTCTATCGCTTTCTTTGCTATTTGTATTCTTCCAGTTTTTATGCAGGCTGCAGTTAGCAGCCACAAAAGCACTGCATAAAGAAGCACTACTTATAAGTAACTAAAACAACTTATAAGTTATTTATTACTGTAAGGAGGTTGAAAATTTCTATACTTTACGTTTCTCTTAAAACTACTTATAAATTACCCTTCAAAACTACTTTCAAGTGGTTATAAATTAAGAAGTTCCCAAATGGGCCGAGTCTTTCCTAGTTATACCTCCTAGGCAATATGTTGTTTCAAATTAGAATGCTTTAGCATGCAGGACTTGTGTTAGATTTTAGGTTCTAACTTGTATGTAGTTCTTGTGGTAGTAGAGAGGACGATATCATAAACAGCTAACCGTTTGATATAAAAAGCTTTGTTTGTATTTGAATGCAAATTAAAGTTTGATTTGTAACATAAACACTATATGAAGTATGAACAGAGACTTCACAACATGAAAACAAATATACGAAAGTACGCCAACTTGGGTAAGATCCTCTATTAGGATAACTCCATCTGGTATTTTTAGGGTCACAGCCAGTAACAATCTTCCATTCATGATTTTAAAGAGTAGGGTAACTTATTTTCAAAAGCATTTCACTAACCAATTCATCCCATCTCTAAAGGATAAATGAATAATATTTCAATTAGTATCAGTTAAAAGTTTAGCTAATCTACCAAGCATTAAAATCTTGATTTCACTGATGAAACACAACCAAGATAAATGTTCCAAAATATTTTGAATTACAAATTTAGTAGAAATCAGAAAATAATGAAACCTTAGTTGAAAATACATGAAGAAATAGTACCTATTTGTATTCCTTGAACTCTTCACTTATATGAACGAAGCGTTCTGTCTTTCAACTCATCTTTGCTAGTCATCAGATTTTGTTCATCAACTTATTATTCGAAGCTCACTGAAAACTTAACCGAAACCCTAGAATTTTATCTAAAAACTACAAAAGAATTTAGTTGATAAATTAAGGTGAAACTATTACCATTAGAGGAGAAGGAAAGGTGAATAGTACGAAAGTGGATTGAGAAAATGGGAAGATATGTTAGATCGTGGTAGAAGAAGAACAGTTCTAGATGGCTTCTGAACGTGGGAAGATAAAATGACAAAGGTATCCTTACTTCGCATTTTCATTTGTGCTTGTGCTAGGGTTATTTAGGGAAATGCCAAAAAGGCTTCAGTTTGACCGCTTTGACCAGGGTTTTGCATTATAGTATAGATATATATATATATATATATATATATATATGGTTATGTATGTTGTTGTTATCATATACATATATACATATGTATGTTTTTCATTTTATTCACATAGGGATTTTACTTTTATTTACCATAGACACTTAACCACATACACATATATAATATATTTTAACCTTGCCATGTTTACCTTTATTTTTATATAGTTAGATATACACATGCTTAGCATGTATGTATAGATATTTATTATTTCTATAAGCATCATCTTTACAACATATATAAACATATTTACGCATACAATACTTTAATGATCATATATCTATTTATATATGTTGTAGTCGTCATTTTTATATCTTTGCATTTATACTTCTATATGCTATCATAAAGCTTATTTATAATTTTCTATATATTTATAAATATTTTATCTTAATTTAAATGGTGGAGTCTCTATATATATTATTATTATTTATTTCCTATAAGATTTATCAGTTAATTACCTGATTACAGATGTCAGAAAACCCAGGTCGTCACAGAACATCTCTTAAGTTATTGCACACACGTTAGACAATGGATAGGAGATGTAAAACCCTGTAAACATCTCTAAAGCCATTACAGTCATATTTATTTACTATTGATTTAACTTACGTAAGATCTTTTAGTTCTGACTCGAGTGTTTTGTCTTTTCATTTCGCTCGGGTCAGCCTGAGCATTTCAGTGTTGAAGACTACTTTTCTGGGGGACGAAGACGAAGATTTAATATATTATTCTATCTATTATATTTATCCTACTGCATCATGTTGTTCTGCTGCATTATTTATTTATTTCTGTTGTATGTGTAACTCTGATTTGTATTGTAAAAGTGTAATCAAATGTATTTGTAAAACAGCTTCATGAACTGTTTATTTGATTATTATATTTTGTCATTCCGCTGTGAGATTCTGTGTTTTGTTTTTCTTTTTTTTCTATTCTTTTTCTTATTTACCCTATAACAATCCTTCCTTTTGAATGGTTTGGAATTGACATGTGTGGTTTATTATCGATTTAAACTGTCCAAAAAGGCGGGTCGTTACAGATTGAATGGTTTTGTTTAGATATCAGCTAATTGATTTTCAGTTTTAATAAATTCAAGTGATATTATTTCTTTGTTTACATTATCTCTTAAAAAATGGTGTCTTATATCAATATGTTTAGTTCTAACATGATGAGTTGGATTTTTAGATAGATTGATTGCACTTGTATTATCACGGTATATTGGTGATTTAGTCAAATTTAAATGAAGGTCTTTTAAAGTTTGTTGCATATAGGTAACCTATGAATAGGCTAATGCTGCTAAAATATATTCTGCTTCTGTCATAGACAGAGATACAGAGTTTTACTTCTTGCTAAACGAAGAACCAGAGAGTGTCCCAAAAAGTGATAAGTCTCACTTGTACTTTTTCGATCTGATTTGCAACCAGCATAGACAACATCACTATATGAAATTAATTCAATGGAGTCTTCTTTTTGGGTAAAAGAGTCCATAGTCTAATGTGTTATTTACATATCTCAAAATTCATTTTACGTATTTTAAATTAGTTTCTTTAGGTTGAGATTAATATCATGCACAGAGCCAAGCACTATGCATTATATCAGGTCTGTTAGTACCTAAGGATTTGGTTTTGATGACAACAACTTTACGAAATCATATAAAATATATATACTAATGTTTTATCAGGATATATATAGTATATAGTGCATAATATTAAACAAGTGTTAATATAAGAAGACCGTACAGTATCAAGTAAAGATTGAAGAGTTAAAGATGCTGATATAGAGACTCAAGAGTAAAGACTCATGATTATTCAAGAGTTCGAGATTCTAAGATATTCCAGATAAGTTGTAAAGTCTAGAATATTTGTTAAAATTCTGATAGCACGTGATCTCTCTCTCTCTCTCTCTCTCTATTTTTAAATAATTTTTTAAATATTCTTTTCAAAACAACTTTCAAATAGTTTTCAATTTCTTACACTTATCATTTTAGTTTTTAATATTTTACCAAGTTAATTTTTTATTAAATTTTGATTTACATTAGTTTATTTTTCAAAATTCTTATCATATAGTTTTACTTAAGTTTTATTATGATTATAATGTATATATATTATATTTAAACATATTTACAAAGTATAAAATTATTTCACAAAGCAATATATATTCAAAATTACAAAGAGTATGTCGACATACTCTAACCCTATATGTCGACATACTAGCCGTGAGTTTCAAAAATCAAATTTTAAAAGAAGAGTCTCTTCATCGTATCTCTTCACGAATGGACATGATCATTAATTCCTCTATAAATACCCATCTTCCCAATGAATTTTAAAATCACTTTTCATTATTCTTCTCTCCTCCTTCTTCTCTTTAATTTTCAAAACAAAAATATAACCATACTCTGCCAAATTTCAACCAGAATCAAACTCCATTGCCATTAGTTTGATTCTCTATCATTTTCTCTCTGAAATCTGTCATCTCTCTCACTCCAATCAAGATCTAAATACTATTCAAGGATTATCGGATCATTTGTAATCAAGATTGAAGTTCGGAGTTTGTAAATCTCTATCAAATTAAATAGATATATTTATGGGTTTGATTGTAGCCCGTGAAATCAATTGGGTGTGCTTAGTAGCCCGTAAATCTAGTGGGTATGCTTGTAGCCCGAAAATAAAGCGACTCTACCCAGATGCCGGGATTTTGGAGGGTGGGTCTCATAGCCTTGAAATTGAGAATGCATTTGCATTTACTAGTTGAAAAGAAATTCGTACAAGGAATTATACGGGACTGGATGTAGGGTAACTCCAAACAAGTACAAAATCCTGGTGTGTTCTTTCCTTTTACTGCATTTACTATTATCTGTGTTTTGATTTTGTGATTGTTAATCTCATTATTCTGAGTATAATTTCAAAAGATTTCAAAACGATTCATATATATTAGATAACACTATTCACACATCCTTTAGTGTTAATTTAGCCTTAAGATCCCTATTCTACAATCTTACATTTAGTATCAGAGCTTTGGTTTTCAAAGTTTTCATAATCTAATTTTTGAGAATTTTAAATGGCTACCCACACTGGTAATAGCACTGTTAGTAACATTGTTAATACAATTGTTAGTAATTCATTTGTCGAAGGACAATCTACTGCTAGACCACCACTTTTTAATGGTAGTAACTACACATACTAGTCATGTAGAATGAAAATTTATTTACAATTAATTGGATTAGATACTTGGAATATCGCACAAATTGAGTACACTGAACCCGAGATAAATTTTGCACAATGGACCGCTGAACAAACGGTAGTTGCACAAAGTATCTCTAAAGCCATGAATATACTGTTTTGTTCACTATATAGAAATGAATTTAATATAGTATCTATATGCAAATCTGCATTTGAAATTTGGAGAAGTTTGCAAGTAACACATGAAGGCATAAGTAAAGTCAAACTAACTAAGATTTCCATGTTAACAAACCAGTGTTAACTATTTAAAGTGAGTCCAAATGAGTCAGGCCATATCTGATTTGTATTGTAAAGACCTTCCTTTTTGGACGTTTTAAGCAGACACACACGTCAGACTCAAACCATTCAAAAGGGAAGATTGTTATGGGGTAAATAAGAAAAGCAGAGAAAGAAAAAAAATATAGAATCTCGCAGCGGAATGACAAAATATAATAATCAAATAAACAGTTCATGAAGCTGTTTACAAATACATTGATTATACTTTTATAATACAGATCAGAGTTACATAAGACCAGAATAAATAATAAATAAATGCAGCGGAACAATATGATGCAGTGGAATACATATAATAAAAAGTAATAGTACAAAATCTTCATCTTCATCCTTCAGAAAGCAATCTTCGATAAACTGAAAAGCTCAGGCAAACCCGAGCGAATTGAAAAGACAAAACACTCGAGTCAGAACTAAAAGATCTTATGTAAGTTAAATCAACAGTAATTAAATATGAGTGTAACGACGTCAGAGATGTTTACGGGGTTTGACATCTCTTATCCAGTGTCTAACGTGGGTGCAGTAACTCAGGAGATGTTCGGGATTCACATCTCCTAAGGATCCGTGAAACTATCTACTATGTAGTACGATACGCTATTATAATATGTCTACAGTAAAGTAAAAGTATTAAAATAACAATAAGGCGCTACCCATATCCCCCTTAAAACATTTTATATATTCCCGTAGTCTATACAATGCCGTAGGCTCCACCAAACCGGTGGTTTACCCAGAGGACACCCTATAGGTACGGTACAAAACAAACTCATAGAAGGCGCTCTAGGGCATGTGAACACGGCATTCAAGGCAATGCTAGGGTAGATTTACCAATTGCAGAACCGGGCTGGTGGTAACGCATAGCAGCTACTACCGCCCACCTCGGAACACGCTCCCATAATCAAAAATCAAAGGGTGGCCACCAAATCATCACAAAGTCATAATATGGTATCGAAGAAGCATGTCCGATCGGAGGAATAACCTCACTTGGCCCAAGTATAGCTCCTGTTTTAGTCACATCTAAGTTGACTCATGGGAGCCAGGGTCACGTCAATACCTCATACAGAAATCGTTCGCCAAACCATCCTACTTTATTTCTGGAATCTCCACTACGTACACAGTTGTTAAAGTGGTTTTTGGTATTGGCAGAGAGTATGACAATATCCGATCCCGGTCTCTGTAACAACCAAATGCTTATTTCACACCGGATGGTTCTTTTACATTTCAAAAGGTCAATTCACAATTTATATCAAAATATCATATTCAATTTCAAATCATATCTCTTTCAAAATCATATTCACTTTCAAACTATATCCACTTTCAAAATCATATTCAATTCAAAAATCATATTCACTTTCAAATCATATTCACTTTTGAAATCACATTCACATGGAAATTATTGATAAGTTATGTTAATTAATTCTTCATTTCAAAATCATCTTATTCACTCAAATATGTCATTTCACAAAAAAGTATCAATTCCAATTTCCAACTTAGGTTGTATCATCATCAAGGATTTAAATATAAATACTTCAACTTTACACGGTCTGAAATTTTAGAAAATAGTTTAGGCAATTATAAATAGTTTATATAGTTTTAAAATAGTTTAAACAGATTTAAAATAGTTTAAATAGTAAAAATAGTTTAAATAGATTTAAATTTGATTTAATTAGTTTTAAAATGATTAAAATAGATTAAATATAGATTAAATAGATTTAAATTATATTAAATGGGTTTAAAATAGATTAAATAAATTTAATTAGTTTAAAATAGGTGAAATAGGTTAAATTGGATTAAATAGGTTGTAATAGATTAATATAAATTAAAATAGTTTTAAATTGATTGAAATGGTTAATTTAATTAAAATAGCTTAAATTTGTTTAAATAGATTTCAAAGTTGTATCCCAACATTTTCAGTGACTCAATTCTAATAAATTCATTTATATTTGACACTTCAACTTTGAAATTCAAATTTAAATCCTTTGAGCAATTCATTAAACCGATTCCAATTCAACATTTAACACTTGGATTATCGAAAATAATTCAGTTTATATAAATCAATTTCTATTTCAAAATACCAGCTAACTGAACTCAAAATTTAAAGATTCAAAAATCATTTAATTTAACCAATCCTGTATTTGTATATAATTCTCTAACCTAGGGTCAAGTGATACGGATATTTATCATTTCAATCCGTAAAATTAAATTTTTATGGTTATATATCATTTCAAACCGCAATCCCGAATTAAATAAAAATCCATAAAATCGCTCGAGTCTATCATTTCAACCCATAATGATTTTTTTCTAATCTATAGATCATTCGGGTATGTATCATTTCAACCCATAGGGAACTTGTAGTGTTAAAACAATATAAAATACAACATCCAGTCATCCAATATCAACAATCAAACATCCATCACAATCATCATTCACATCAACCAATAAACATCAATAGATAACTGATCATCAATAACAGATATTAAATTGGCAATTTAAATTCAACATTAAATTAAACGATGATTAAATGCAATAAAAGTCAAATTTAACTAGAATGACAATTTACGTATACCAAACATTGATCAATAAATTTCTAATCACATCATAAATTTAATTTAACTAACATAAGAAATTTTAGAAGTTGTGAGTGGGTTAAAACACTCACCTTTGATTTTAAATCGATTTGAAATCTAATTTAGGGCTCAAAACCTAACAGTCTCAGAATTCAACCAGACCAGTTCCAAAATGTCTGTAATTCCGATACGATCCCAATGGAGAAAATCACGCATGAATCCGAGCTCGTATGCAAAAGTTATTAACGTTAGAAGATAGGAAAATTTCGACTTCGGGTCTTACTTCGAGTCGCCGCCTTAATTACCTGGTGCTTGCTCTGAGTTTTTGCAAAAATGACCCGAGACCCGAGTCATTTGGCTCCTGACCCAAAGTCGCTTTAGGGTTTTCGCCTCTGTAACTCGAAGCGTGCCCAGATCCGCCTTGTTTGGCCTCGAACTCTCTCTGACCCCAAGTCGCTGTAGGGTTTTCTCCTCTGCAACTCGAAGTAAACCTCTTCCAGACTCGAAGTAAACCTGGTGCAATTTTTTTTCGGTTTTTTTTTTGAAATTAGGTTTTGGAATTTGGAAAATAGGTTTGAGAAGGAGGAAGAAGATGTACGTACAGAAATAATAATAATATGAGATTTATAACAGCCTATATATAGGCAGGGTTGAATCGAAACGACTACGCGACCCAAAATGCCCGTTCTGACCCCGAAACGAAAATACATCATCCCATATATCAAAATAAATATGTTTGATGTTTTTAAACTCAATGGAATAGGTTTCAAGTCCTAATTCCATCGTATGAAGAAGTTAGCTTAAAATCAGCTTATTTCAAATTGATTTCAATTGAATTTGATCTCTACGCGTTTCGAGCCCGCATGATAAAACGGTAAGTCCGATCACTACGAAACTTGAAACACTACAATAATTCACCGTTACGGATCCGATGAAACTGGTTTCGTCAAAATCCGAGTCAGCAGCCAAAATGGCTATTTTCACGTTAATTAAATAAATTTATATTAAATTAATTAATCACTTTTTAATTCAATATTTATAAACTAACCAATTTTCATCCTTCCTGATTACTTAGATATTTACAATAATTTAAAACGAGTTTACATAAAATTTCAGTGTTGGTTATTACACTAATTACAGTGTTCAATTTCAACTGTAATTAAATCCAATTAATTTTAATTTAATTCCAATAAATTGATCTAATTTGGTTTCAATCTTTCTATTCAATCCATTATTACTCTATAGACATAGTTAATATTTGTTTACATCTTATTACACAAATATTCTACAATTATCATCTTTTAACTTATTAGTTGCAGTATTCCAATAATATTGAACCTTTGTTGACTTTGACATTAATAAAAAATTAAAATCCCACAACTTCATTTTCTTGGTTTCATTTTTAATATTAAATCAATTTATTGCCTTATGAGTGTAATTGACATTTTTGTACATTTTATTACTTTCCCAATCCGCGGTTATTGTATTAACTCACATTAATGTAACATTTATTTACATTTATTTGTAATTGATTAATTAAATTGGTAACAAATAACAATTGTCACCTTTTCTACATTTAACCACGCTTGTACGTTTATTATTTACAAACAAATGCTATAACAACTTACATAGTACTAATTCTACCCAATTACCTTTTATTACACATTATTTCATTAATTAACACAACTTTTAATATATCAACTACTCTTTTAATCCAATTATCAATTAATACACACATTATTACAATTAATTTACAATCTATAACCAATTATAACTTTTTAATCACTTTAATTAATTGGAATTACATTCAAAGCCTTTATCAATTATTTTAAATTAATACAATTTCATTTAATTCCAGTTATATTCTTATTATTTAGTCACAAATTTTTATCTCTCCCAACATTAAATCACAAAACTCTATAAATTAACAAATTTTTAATTATCGAAAATTACGGGTCGTTACACTCTCCCCCACTCAAAACTTTTCGTCCCCGAAAAAGAAAAAGAAGGAATTTAGTAATCAATATATCTTATTCAAAATATTACATTTATAAACAATTAATTTTCATAATTAAATAATTTAAATAAAATATATTAATTTATAAACAATTAAATCCTTTATATTCAAGTTAATGAAAGTTTGAAAACATTTCACAAAATTTTCTAAGTCCAAATTTCACATAAAATTTCGGCAGAGGTCTGGGAGAAATAGTAATATTAATAATAACAATATATATCATATTTTTCAAAATAATATATCCCAAACCATGGGAAAACAATATAATATCGCTGGAAAACCGCAATCCGAAAACGTACCTATTTGTCGGGCAAACAACGCTTATTTATGAAACCAAAAGCAGTAGCAATTGCTTCCATAAACCTGTATTTCACTTATATAATCCAAAGAGGTTAATAATTAAGTAAATGAGAAAAGATTTAAGTTGTTTCAATAAATAACAAACAATACATCACCACATAACAATAATCATTTGAAAACAACAGTACAAACATCATTTCCAACAAAGAGAGCAATCATCCATCCATGGAAATCAAAACAAAGGGTTTGTTTGGATTCAGAAACTTTTTATCGTATAAAATGATAAATAAACTATGAAGTAAACCATGCACTCAACAGTCGTAGATAACTTTATAGATTATTTATACATCTTTATACGAAATAGGGGTATCCTTTCCTAACCAATCCATAAGCCCAACAACAAAAGAATTCAACACATTTTTAAGTTTACTCTATTTGTCTTTTTCACATCATTTATTGTTCATTTTTTCATACAATGATTTTCTTTAATTCACGTTCATTACTTACAAAATTGTAATTTCCATTCATTCATGTAAGGCTTATTTCATTAATTTACATTCTTTTCTTACATAAGTTATGTCCATTTCAATTATTTGGTTCATAAATGAATTCATTATTGAAGTATTGTATATATTTTATTTTAGTTTACTTCACATTTACAATTTAGTTTGATTTCTTTTTTCTTTTCACACCATTTACTTTTCTTTTCTCCTTCATATAGTGTTTATTTTCATTAATTTACATTCGTTATTACTTACAAAAGTTCATTTACCCTTTATTCATACAATGTCATTTTCTTTCATTTTATTACCATACATTCATTGCTTAAATAAGTTATTTTTATTTCAATTATTGGATTATACATTATTAGATAAGTTTCTTTACAATTAAATTCACCATTTATAGATTATTTCTTTTTCATATTCATTCTTCCATATAAAGTATTATTGAATATTAAATCCATTTCTAAATCATTTCCAATGTTTTCTGAAGTTATATTCATTCAATTAATATAGTACTGACTTTAATTATAAATGGCTTCAATATTAATTTAAGTTTATAATTATTTACTTACAGTATTCACCTTTTATTATTCAATTTGATTATAAATAACTTAAAATGTTAACTTAAGCTTATAATCATTTTTCTTACATTATTCACTTTTATTACATTTAATTAGTAGCATTTCAAACTATTAACTTCAGTTTATAATAATTTATAACATTAGAATTCTTATTTATAGAAGTAATTCCATTGAACACTTTCATTTACTAAAGTTTTACTTGTACAATATTCTATTACATATTCTTATCAACATTACAACTTTTAACATTTTGGTAAGTAATATATACGTCTTAAGAATGCAATTGAATATTACCCAAGTTTTTCTTATATTTTTAGTTAACAAAATGTTCAATAGTTACCATTTCTTATTTTCATTTCCTTTTTATTTACTTTTTAAATTTTTAAAATTTTCTTATCTATTTCATTAATCATTTTAACATCAAATTTCTTATTTTCATTCTAGAAGTTTCCAATTTTTAATATACTCAAGATTTCATTCATTACAATAATTTCAATTCCTAATTTACAGAAACTTAAGAACTAAACAACCGGGCTTCATTTCAATTATTTTAAAATAATACATATATACTAAAAACTTATACATACATACATACATACATATATCAAATCAAACTTAGAATTTAAAATTAAGATTCGTTTATCAAAATGGATGTGCAGTAAAACTACTACAGCAGTCTTCCCACTTTGAACCCGAAAATGAACGTCGATGATGCGTGCACTAATCACCGAAATTATTTTCCAACGACAGAGAGGGGAGTACAGAGCTTATTTCATTCCAAAATTTCTTTAAAACATTTCTTTCAATCATATTGAAATATTTATATCTGAAAATACTTCCAAATAATACTAATATTATATTCCAAAATCTTCCGAAAGAAATTTTCAAAATCCTAGAACTTAAGTTCTAAACTTCCAATTTATATTTACTTACTTGTAAATCTTATTTTTTATCAATATTTATAAAAATTTCTACCTAACAAACAACATATTACATCCAACTATATCATTCATAAAATTTATTATTTTATATACAAAATATATTATAGGCAAAATTATTTCATTTACCTATATTTCAAAACCAATATTGTGTCGGTTTGCCCTATTAAGTGTTTAAAATCCCTATCAATGCCACAGCGTCCTATGTACCGACCAGAATTTATATATACAAAACAGAACAAATTAACACAATATAAACCTTTTATAAGGCTAACAAATACGCTCTCTCATATATATACTCTCAGCGACTCATTCTAGGGTATTACTACCCTATTTAATATGAGTCAGACCCCACAAAGTTAAGGTTATCGCTAAACCAAAGCTCCGATACCAACTGTAACGACCTGCCTTTTTGGACGTTTTAAGCAGACACACGCATCAGACTCAAACCATTCAAAAGGGCAGATTGTTATGGGGTAAATATAAAAAGCAGAGAAAGAAAAAAAACAAAATACAGAATCTCGCAGCGGAATGACAAAATATAATAATCAAATAAACAGTTCATGAAGCTATTTACAAATAAATTGATTATACTTTTATAATACAGATCAGAGTTACATACAGCCAGAATAAATAATAAATAAATGCAGCAGAACAATATGATGCAGTGGAATACATATAATAAGTAATAATAGTACAAAATCTTCGTCTTCATCCTCCAGGAAGCAGTCTTCGATAAACTGAAAAGCTCAGACTGACCCGAGCGAATTGAAAAGATAAAACACTTGAGTCGGAACTAAAAGATCTTATGTAAGTTAAATCAACGGTAAATGAATATGAGTGTAACGGTGTCAGAGATGTTTACGGGGTTTGACATCTCCTATCCAGTGTCTAACGTGAATGCAATAGCTTAAGAGGTGTTTGGGATTTCCATCTCCTAAGGATCCGTTAAACTATCTACTTTGTAGTACAATATGCTAGTATAATAGTGTCTACAATAAAGTAAAGTACTAAAATAGCGTTAAGGCGTTACCCATATCCCCCTTAACACATTCTATATATTCCCGTAGTCTATACAATGCTGTAGGCTCCACCAAACCGATGGTTTACCCAGAGGACACTCCATTGGTACGGTACAAAACAAACTCGTAGAAGGCGCTCTAGGGCATGTGAACATGACACTCGAGGCAATGCCAGGGTAGATTTACCAATTGCAGAACCAGGCTGGTGGTAAGGCATAACAGCTACTACCGCCCACCTCGGAACACACTCCCATAATCAAAAATCAAGGGGTGGCCACCAAATCATCACAAAGTCATAATATCGTATCGAAGAAGCATGTCCGATCGGAGGAATGACCTCACTTGGCCTAGGTATAGCTACTATTTTAGTCACATCTAAGCTGACTCATGAGAGTCATAGTCATGTTAATACCTCATACAGAAATCATTCGCCAAACCATCCTACTTCATTTCTGGAATCTCCACCATGTACACAGTTATTAAAGTGGTTTTCGGTATTGGCAAAGAGTATGACAATATCCGATCCCAGTCTCTTTAACAACCAAACGCTTATTTCACACCGAATAGTTCTTTTACATTTCAAAAAGGTCAATTCACAATTTATATCAAAATATCATATTCAATTTCAAATCATATCTCTTTCGAAATCATATTCACTTTCAAACTATATGCACTTTCAAAATCATATTCAATTCCAAAATCATATTCACTTTCAAATCATATTCACTTTCAAATCATATTCACTTTCAAATCATATTCACTTTTGAAATCACATTCACATGGAAATTATTGATAAGTTATGTTAATTAATTCTTTATTTCAAAATCATCTTATTCACTCAAATATGTCATTTCACAAAAAAGTATCAATTCCAATTTCCAACTTAGGTTGTATCATCATCAAGGATTTAAATATAAATACTTCAACTTTACACGGTCTGAAATTTTAGAAAATAGTTTAGGCAATTATAAATAGTTTATATAGTTTTAAAATAGTTTAAACAGATTTAAAATAGTTTAAATAGTAAAAATAGTTTAAATAGATTTTAATTTGATTTAATTAGTTTTAAAATGATTTAAATAGATTAAATATAGATTAAATAGATTTAAATTATATTAAATGGGTTTAAAATAGATTAAATAAATTTAATTAGTTTAAAATAGGTGAAATAGGTTAAATTGGATTAAATAGGTTGTAATAGATTAATATAAACTAAAATAGTTTTAAATTGATTGAAATGGTTAATTTAATTAAAATAGCTTAAATTTGTTTAAATAGATTTCAAAGTTGTATCCCAACATTTTCAGTAACTCAATTCCAATAAATTCATTTATATTTGACACTTCAACTTTGATATTCAAATTTAAACCCTTTGAGCAATTCATTAAACCGATTCCAATTCAACATTTAACACTTGGATTATCGAAAAAAATTCAGTTTATATAAATCAATTTCTATTTCAAAATACGAGCTAATTGAGCTCAAAATTTAAAGATTCAAAAATCATTTAATTTAACCGATCCGGTGTCCGTATATAATTCCCTACCCTAGGGTCAAGTGATACGGATATTTATCATTTCAATCCGTAAAATTAAATTTTTATGGTTATATATCATTTCAATCCACAATCCCAAATTAAATAAAAATTCATAAAATCGCTCGAGTCTACCATTTCAACCCATAATGATTTTTCCCTAATCTATAGATCATTCGGGTATGTATCATTTCAACCCATAGGGAACTTGTAGTGTTAAACAATATAAAATACAACATCCAGTCATCCAATATCAACAATCAAACATCCATCGCAATCATCATCCTCATCAACCAATAAACATCAATAGATAACTGATCATCAATAACAGATATTAAATTGGCAATTTAAATTCAATATTAAATTAAACGATAACTAAATGCAATAAAAGTCAAATTTAACTAGAATGACAATTTAAGTATACCAAACATCGATTAATAAATTTCTAGTCACATCATAAATTTAATTTAACTAACATAAGAAATTTTAAAAGTTGTGTGTGGGTTAAAACACTCACCTTTGATTGCAAATCGATTTGAAATCCAATTTAAGGCCCAAAATCTAATTGTCTCAGAATTCGACCAAACCAGTTCCAAAATGTTCGGAATTCCGATACGATTCCTATGGAGAAAATCGCATGTGAATCCGAGCTCGTATGCAAAAGTTATTAACGTTAGAAGATAAGAAAATTTCAACTTCGAGTCGCCGTCTCAATTACCCGGTGCTTACTCTGAGTTTTTGCCAAAATGACCCGAGACCCGAGTCATTTGGCTCCAGACCCGAAGTCGCTCTAGGGTTTTCGCCTTTGGAACTCGAAGCGTGTCCAGATCCGCCTTGTTTGGCCTCGAACTCCCTCTGACCCCAAGTCGCTGCACAGTTTTCTCCTCTGAAACTCGAAGTAAACCTCTTCCCGACTTATAGTAAACCTAGTGCAAAAAAAATTTCTGGTTTTTTTTTAAATTAGGTTTTGGAATTTGGGAATTTGGTTTGAGAAGGAGGAAGAAGATGTACGTACAGAAATAATAATATGAGAAACAACTAGGGTTTATAACAGCTTATATATAGGCAGGGTTGGATCGAAACGACTACGCGACCCAAAAAACCCGTTCTGACCCCAAAACGAAAATAGGTCATCTCATATATCAAAATAGATGTTTTTGATGTTTTTAAACTCAATGGAATAGGTTTCAAGTCCTAATTCCATCGTATGAAGAAGTTAGCTTAAAATCAGCTTATTTCAAATTGATTTCAATTGAATTTGATCTCTACGCGTTTTGAGCCCGCACGATCAAATGGTAAGTCCGAACGCTACGAAACTTGAAACCCTATAATAATTCACCATTACGGATCCGATGAAACTGGTTTCGTCAAAATCCGAGTCAGCGGCCAAAATGGCTATTTTCACGTTAATTAAATAAATTTATATTAAATTAATTAATCACTTTTAATTCAATATTTATAAACTAACCAATTTTCATCCTTTTTAATTACTTAGACATTTACAATAATTTAAAACGAGTTTACATAAAATTTCCATGTTGGTTATTACACTAATTACAGTGTTCAATTTCAACTGTAATTAAATCCAATTAATTTTAATTTAATTCCAATAAATTGATCTAATTTGGTTTCAATCTTTTTATTCAATCCATTATTACTCTATCGACATAGTTAACATTTGTTTACATCTTATTACACAAATATTCTACAATTATCATCTTTTACCTTATTAGTTGCAATATTCCTATAATATTGAACCTTTGTTGACTTTGACATTAATAAAAAATTAAAATCCCATAACTTTATTTTCTTGGTGTCATTTTAATATTAAATCAATTTATTGCCTTATGAGTGTAATTGACATTTCTGTACATTTTATTACTTTCCCAATCTGCAGTTATTGTATTAACTCACATTAATGTAACATTTATTTACATTTATTTGTAATTGATTAATTAAATTGGTAACAAATAACAATTGTCACCTTTTCTACATTTAACCACACTTGTATGTTTATTATTTACAAACAAATGTTATAACAACTTACATAATACTAATTCTATCCAATTACCTTTTATTACACATTATTTCATTAATTAATACAACTTTTAATTTATCAACTACTCTTTTAATCCAATTATCAATTAATACACACATTATTACAATTAATTTGCAATTTATAACCAATTATAACTTTTTAATCATTTTAATTAATTGGAATTACATTCAAAGCCATTATCAATTATCTTAAATTAATACAATTTCATTTCATTCTAGTTATATTCTTATTATTAAACCACAAATTTTTTTCTCTCCCAACATTAAATCAAAAAACTATTTTAAATTAACAAATTTTTAATTATCGAAAATTACGAATCGTAAAAATTTCTCTGAAGAGGATCAAGTTAGAAA
Source organism: Allium fistulosum (assembly GCA_030737815.1). Classification (NCBI taxonomy): domain Eukaryota; kingdom Viridiplantae; phylum Streptophyta; class Magnoliopsida; order Asparagales; family Amaryllidaceae; genus Allium; species Allium fistulosum. The sequence continues at coordinate 166,229,114 of CM060904.1, read as the reverse complement.
AATCCTCAATTCACTAAGTCTCCCCTGATTCCGAGTTAGTATGAAGAAGTTATTAGTCTGAACAAAAAAAATAAAGGCTTTTGCACTAGGCAGAGTTCAAATATGGGGATGTAATTTTAAATGGGTAAATGGGTTACCCATTTATAACCCTTTTAAAAATGGGTCAGCCCAACCCATAACCCATTTAATAAAATTCATAAATGAGTTAACCTAACCTATTGATAAATAGGGTAAATGGGTTGGGTTGGGTCATATTTTGACATGTCTAATTCACTTACTCCCGAATGGGACCAAAAGACTCTTGCAATTGAAGAGGCTAATGATATTAGCACACCAAAGATTGAAAAGCTAATTGGTAATTTAATGTCATTTGAGGCATAAGTGCAAGGAAGAAGAGAAAGCAAAGCAATAGAGAAGAAATCCATAGCATTCAACGCAATGACGGATAATATGGATTCAAATAGTGATAATGATGCAGTTCATGACAAGGAACTTCAGAAAATTCATGAAATATAAGAAGACAAATAATTTTAAACGAAATGACAACAAAAATCCTGGAAAAGGAAGTGAAAGCAGAAATGGCATCATATGTTATAACTATAATGAACTTGGTCACTTAAAACGAGACCGCTCACATCCCGAGAAACTGAAAACCACACTAAACACTGATTCATCTGGAAAACGGAGAAGAGCCTATACTGCAACACTAGATGACTCAAACACATAATCAAGTGAAAATGAATCTGATGCGGAAATAGCCAAGTATGCATCACAACAATACATAATTCAAATATAATTGGTAAAATAGGCTCAGAAGAAGGTACACATTTAATATATTAAAAGCTTTATATCATTTGAATTATTGATTGTTTTATTATTAGAAATATTCTATAGATTAATAATAATATTGGTTGAATAATGTGTGATTTTTATATTTTTGTATATTAAAATAATATAACAATAATATAAAATATATTTAAAATTATTTTTAACTATTTATATATATATATATATATTTTATGTAAATAATAATAATATAGTTATAGATAGTTGTATATAAATAAAGTAGCATATAGTTAAAAACAATTCAATTTTGAAAAATTCAATAGATATGTCGATATACCCCTATATTATATGTCGACATACATGTCCAGAATTCGAATTTCAATTTCAATTTTGAATTTTGAATTTTCCCTCGACCATTTCACCTACCCCAATGTTTTGAAAAGGTGCCCCTTGACCAGAGAACATGTCATTTGATTCTCTACTTATTACCTCTCTCTATAACCATACAATTCACCTTTCATTTCAAAATTCAAGCTTTTATTAACTCTCTTATCTCTTCAAATCATTCATCAATGGCATCCTTAAGCACTCCAACCATGAGAATTTCCAAAACCAACAAAAAATTTCTCTTTCAAGATCAAGAAGGTATGAAACCCTATATTAGCTGTATGAATTATGGTAAAGTTCCTATGGGAAAATTTGCAATTTTTAATGATTTTTCTACTTATGAAATTGGTACTCTTTGTTCTCAAAATGGAATTCTCAGTTTAATTGATGCTTCTCAAAACGATTTTGTTTCCTATTCACACTTTGTCAAAATGTTTTATGCAAATTTGAAAGGAAAATTTTACGAAGGTAGAGAAGGAAAGTATGTAGTAGTGTTAAATGAACTTTAATTGTTTTGAATTGTGAACTTTTGGGTACTATTCTTGGATGCAAATCCGCTGGAATGGACCTTTCTAATTTCAAAATTGATGAGCATAATCGTGAAGTTTTTCATAATATTTTTGAAGGAGATGGTTTAAGTTTAAAAATAAAAATTTTTGTCCAAAAGCTAGAACTCTTAATCTTCTTTTGCAACATACTATCACTCCTTATTTAGGAAATTTCAATAATCCTACCTTAAAAGTTTGTAAAGCACTCTTTATAGCGACCCAGAAATTCGAACACTTCGTCTTTGAATATTGATACACCTTGAGATATGTTTAAGTGCTATAAATATGATTTTATAACCATGTTTAGCATCATTTAATTAATAAATAATGTTAAGAAACTTGTTTTTGAAAAGTGTTTACAAAATTATATTCTTTGAAGAAAAATCATTAATGTGGCCGAAAATCGGTTTATCGATAAACAGTTTTTCGGTCAATATAAGTTGTTCGAACTATCATGCACTTAACTAAAGATCAAATGAAAACATTAGCAAATTATTAACATACTTTCCTCTTCATAAATCATGGAATGTTCTAGAAAGTTCTATTAGGATAAGAGATAATATTATGAGAAGGATATAAGAGTAATTAGTCATAATGGAGAAGTGACATAAAGGAGAAGTGACATAAAGCTGTCATGATAAGAAGCAATTAATACATTAGGGTTTTGAGGGATTTTTGGCCTTTTCCCATCACCTTCCCTAAGCCTATATAAGGAAGGCTATACCCTTAGGAAATATATCAAAAATATTCCAAAGCTTAAGAGCAAATTTCAATGTTATCATCTTCTTCTTCACCTTATATTCCTAAAGCAAATAATTTGCAAATCAATTCCAAATCACCTCAAATCTGGAGTGAGACCCTACCACCACATAACAACACCTTCCACCTAGTTAGATTATGAAAAAGTGAAGCCACACACCCCCACTTACCTTGGGCCGTGAACATCTAGAGAGGATAGGAGGCATGGAGCAAAGCTAAGCAAGGAAGAAAGAGGAGGAAAAGGAGGTTGCTAGCTTGAGTTTGAACTTGAGTGCTTAAGCGTGGTTGTTTGTTGAGTTTAAGGTGATCACACTCACAACTTGGATTGATAATATAACTCATATATGATTATATTTTGTTGTGTTAAAGTTGTTTGAATTGTTAAGTGACATATGTTGAAAACATTGATTTTGATCCTTTTTTGAGAACAAGTGGCACATAGGATTCATATATGGATTTGACTGGAATTAAATGGACTTATATGACATTGACTAGGCCTTGAACAAAGCATATAGGTTTTAGTTGAACATAGGTTGAGATATGACTTGGACTTGAAAGTGCACTTATAGCGATAGTTGTTATGGATGCAGTTCGGAATTGCCTTATTTTTGACAATTGTTATGGAACTTTGTAGAGAGATCCATAGCGATTTCTCATCATATTTGCATTGTTATATATGTATGTTTGTTGCTATTATAACCTTGAACTATACAAAGTTAAGTAACATCTTGAAAACGATCAAAACATCACTAGTGCAAAACTACCCCGTTTAGCCTTGATTTTGAACATTAATTGTTTCAAAAAGGACTTTAAGTTCGAGTGATTTGTTTCATCCTTTTTAAAAGTATCGCCTAAATATTTTTCGAGTATTTTAAAAGTAGTTTGAGATTGTAACGACCTGCCTTTTTTGGCGTTTTAAGCAGACACACATGCCGGACTCAACCATTCAAAAGGGCAGATTGTTATGGGGTAAGTAAGAAAAAAGAGAAAGAAATAAAACAAATACAGAATCTTGCAGCGGAATGACTAAATATAATAATCAAATAACAGTTCATGAAGCTGTTTTATAAATACATTTGATTATTCTTTACAACACAAACATCAGAGTTACATAAACAGAAATAAATCAATTAAAAGGTGCAGCGGAATAAATATAATAGAAAATAATGGTACAACCTTCATCTTCGTCCTCCAGAAATAAGCTCTTTAATATGGAATGAATTTCCATATGTGAATATCGACACCCTGATTGTAGAATTGTTTATTTAAACAAGTTGGCTTTTCAAATTTATCGTTTGGATTCGATGAGACCGGGATCGGATATCAGTATTATCTGAAAACCACTTCGACCCAATATCCATTACGAACCTTTACGGTTTTGATTGTAGAGCCTAGTATGCTGGAATTTAATTAATGTAACAATTTCGGCTATTTTAATAAGTATTTGTACTTAGACACTATTATAATATCACCGGATTTTCTATAAAAGTGTTTTGGTTATCGTAAGTTAAAACCCGTCGTGTTTATGTGTGACGTGGTCTTATGAGATACCTTTGTTTTCAAAGGATCTTGTTAACTTTAATAATTCAAATTTAGTGTGTTTACTCACGTTGGTTTTCCAGACTGACTCGGGTGTTATTTTATTATAATGCTCAGGTCAGACCAAGTATTATAAATTCAGGTTAGGATGCTATGAAGCTCAGGAGACGAGCTGGAAGACAGAGACGTATTACACGTACTTGATTATATTCCACTGTGTATTGTAGGCTATACATTCAGCACTTTTGAGGACAAGTTATTATAACCGTCCAGATTTCTATGTTGATGGTTGTACTCTGATAATTTGTATGTATATTAACTAATATAGATTCTTTTGTATAAAAATCTATTATTATATATTGTATTTTATACCGCTGCGATTGTGAGATTCTGTGTTGTTATTCAATTTCCTTCTATCTTTTTCTTCTTCACCCCTAATGATCTGGTATTTCCGGCACTTGACTATTCGACATGTTATACAGTGAACGTATGGATGTCGATTTTCGAGGGTCGAAAATCCCGGGTTGTTACAATATACACACGCGCGCGCGCCTAATCAATTCTAGCATGCGGTTTATACACCCTAAAATAGCGTTAAATGTCAATTCTTTTAACCACAATATTAACACAGGTCATTTTGCTTCAAATTCACAAGATTCCAATATCTATAACAAGGGATTAAATATTCATATCCAAAACTGCAATACATAGACTTGTAAAAATAGAAATCCAAATTATTACATCAATCTAATGGAATATCCTAAAAAATAGGAATTGTGATCCTAACTGTGACGACCGCCCATAACCCCTGCACCGAACCTAGAGAAAGTGCGTTGTAAAGTGTGCCAGGCAGCTATGGACGATTGTCAAGGTAAAATAAAACAACAGAATCTATCGTATTACTCACAGCGCATGGACAAAATACAATAGAACATATGTATAGTGAAGCTTTACTGAATAAAAATGCCATCATATAAAACTCCATAACAGTTGAATACAAGCATCCAAATAGTCAATACATCAAGCCTCACTACATAACACTCAGAGATTATACAAACAGCGGAGCATCCAGTACATATAAGAAGATAATATGCAACCCTCCAGCTCGTCTTCGATATCAGCATCGTGAGAAGAGAACAGCACCTGTCACCTGCTACCTAGTCTGCCCGTCCCAAAATGGACGAACAGCCCAAGGCAATAGGAATTAAAAACATAAAGCCTTGAGTCAGACAACAGTCTTAGTGAGCAGTAAATTAACTAACAACATACCAAAAGAGTACAAAGGAAAAAGGAATAGGAATACAACCCTCCCACTCCAACCTCTTTCTACAGTGATAGCCCCCAGACACACACTAGGCAGAAACAAACATAGCAGAGCATACAATATAAAGTAAAGAAATTATCACTCGAGTCAAGGGCGATGTTTTCCAAGCACAAACCCCCAAGGCCTAAACCAAGATCAGATAAGCACCCAGAAAACACTACTCTTGAGACCGAATGACGATACAACCAAACATCCATGACTCCGGCTATCACTGTTATCATTGCTTCGATATCACCGTTATTTGAATGACCGGCACATTCTTTCAGCCGTCCGTCAAGGGCTAATGGAAACCCCGGTTCTAGACAGTACTCCGCACGTCGTCGCAGCCCGTGCCTAGGACTATCGAATCTGCCCAGAGTACTTGACTACCCAATCAGTAGCCTTCAGGGACTATCGAATCTGCCCAACGTACTCTTGCTTTGAGCATGCTAGAACCTTCAACAACGATGAGATCTCAGCCTTCTAGTCATCCTCCTCGACGACTATTTCCATACTAGCTCAAGCGCCTCTCGAGCATCCATTATCCTCAACCTGCTTGGAATGATCCCGTCTGGATTAGACCAAGACTATCTCATATCGTACTTCGCTTCATCACATCCTCGCAAAGTCTCATCTCAACATCATCATCAAATCTATGCATAAGAGCTTCATCATCCGCTACAAATGCCACAAGCAGCTTTTCCCGTTCAAGAGCCTTTCTCTTAGCTTTTGAATCATCCTCGATCTAAATCAAATCATCAATCATCTAATTCATAGCAATCAACCAAATCAAACATTAATCCAAACAATCAAGCATTCTAATATGATCTAAGTAGACAATTATCACAATAATGACAATTTCGTAATTAAAGAGTTGAAAGTCTAACAAGTATGAAATCATGAGAAATATCTCTACAATCTTGCTGAATGAACTTGCATAGGTTAACACTTAGTAAAATGGTTGTCAAATCATCATGAACAATGGATCCACATGGATCTACACTTAGGGTGAAGAAAATGCATGAAAATCTCTATTTTAACACCAAATCGAGCCAACAATCCGATATACTCCTTTGGATCCGTGTGAGAGATAATCACCACTCACCAAATCACCAAAACAACCTCAAATCAACACGCTTCAGATCTGGACAGCGAAGGATCAAGCTCGATCTATCACGAATCCGCTCCAAACGATGAAATCACTCTTCGATGGATGAAAATCTTCAATCTAAGCTCTTGAATCTTCGATTTGGATAAAAGGAAGCACTAGATTAGAGTAGAGAAAAGAAGTGAAGAAGTGTAGAAGTCGAGCTCTCAAAATGGCAGCACTTTGTCGCTTCGAAATCCGGATCCCAAAAAGTGAGAAAAACCCTTCTATTTATAACTGAAGTCTTAGGTCGTCCGCACCTATAAGTCGTCTCCGACTTAACATCCTCCACGACTTAACACTCCAGACGACTTACGACTCAACTGCTATGCCAACCTACGACTTATCAAATCCCACTAGCCTACGACTTATAACCTAGCAGCCAACTACTGAGTCGGTCACGACTTAACAAATGCACGACTTAACCAGGGCTACGACTTACGACTTAGCGAACTCCTAAGTCGCTCACGACTCAACAACTTACTGGGATACGACTCATCAAACATACGACCTACTAACTTAGCCCAGCTTCGACTTAACTTGGCAACGACTTAAACACTTAACTCGGTAACAACTTAACTCACCACTATCCTTAAGTCGCGCCTACCCCTTAAGTCGTTCAAACGACCTATCTTAAACCCTTAACTCACCATTCCCTGGGTCGCTCCTATTCCCTAAGTCGTATACGACTTACGACTTACGCTAAGTCGTGAACGACTTAGGACTTAGCAAATTTTTCGCCAATCTTCATGAAAACTTTTTGACGCGAATTTTCTTCGATTTTTCGATCCGTAAAAATACGGGTCGTTACATTCTCTCCCCCTTAGGAATTTCACCCCTGAAATTCCAAACAAGCAAAGCAATCAAATACTATTATGCACGCCTACCATCCATAGCAATCAATAAACCATGCATCCAATTCTAGCTTAGCATGCAGAATTCTAAAACCAGGACAAGTTACAATTTCGTTAGATGACACGACTCCTTAGGGCCATACCTCGAAGAGTTCAGGATGAGCTGCCTTCATCCTCTCTTCCACCTCCCACGTACAGTCGTTATCATCGTCACTCCATTGTATCTTGAGCAACTTAACTACCTTCCTCCTAAGCTGTTTCGTGTCGGTTTCCACAACACGAAGCGGCTTACGAGGTCTTCTATCGACTGGATCAACCTCGAAATCTTCACAGCTATCAGCAGAAACCACTGTATTCGAGTCGTGCACATACTTCCGTAGATATGATATATGAAAAACATTGTGCACACTCGACATCTTCTCTGGTAACTCCAATCTATAAGCGAGCTTTCCAATTCGCTCGATAATCGGGAATGGTCCAACAAATCTCGGAGTCAATTTTCCTTTCTTCCCGAATCGAATAACATTCTTCAGTGGAGAAATCTTCACAAAAACCATATCACCTACGTCGAATTCCAAATCCTTTCGACGCTTATCGGCATAACTCTTCTGACGGTCTTGGGCTGCCTTCGTTCGTTGCCGAATGATCTCTATACAATCCAAAGTCTGTCGAATCATTTCTGGTCCAAGTAACAGCTTTTCTCCTGTCTCTAACCAACATGTCGGAGAGTTACACGGTCTCCCATACAATGCCTCATACGGTGCCATACCAATGCTTGACTGGTTACTGTTGTTGTATGCAAATTCCACCAAATGAAGATGATCTTCCCATGATCCTCCGAAATCCAAAACACAAGCTCTGAGGAGATCTTCCAAAACTCGGTTGACTCTCTCAGTCTAACCATCTGTTTGAGGGTGATAAGCTGTACTTAAACACAACTCGGTTCCCAAAACTTCCTGGAAGCTCTTCCAAAATCCACTAGTGAACAATGGGTCTCGATCGCTCATTATACTCTTCGGAATACCATGGAAACGAACTATCCACTTACCATACAACTCAGCCAACTTGGATGCAGTCCTAGTCGATCGAACATGAATGAACCTCGCACTCTTGGTCAGACGATCTACAATGACCCAAATCCCTTCATTTCCCGTTCTTGTTCTAGGTAGTCCATCAATAAAATCCATCGATACCTGCTCCCACTTCCATGTAGGAACTTCTAAAGGCTGAAGCAATCCACTTGGCTTCCTCTGTTCGGCTTTTACCAACTGGCAGTTCATACACTTGGAAATAAAATTTCCAACATCCTTCTTCATGCCTTCCCAGTAGTAGGTTCTCTTCATATCCCGATACATCTTATTCCCACCTGGATGAATTGTCAGCTTCGAGTGATGACTTTCCCTCAGAACTTCACTCCTCAATTCATCTATATCGGGAACAACTAGTCGTCCTTGCTTTCGAAGCCAACCCTCTCGATCGACCTCGAATCCTTTATCCTTTTCTGGATCCAATACAGATTCCAAATCACGGATAATCTTGACAAGCTTATCGTCTTGCTTTTGGCTCTCGCCAATCCTTTCCACAAGAGAAGGTCTTATCGATAAGTTTGCCAACATCTCAGGTTCCAATTCGCATCTAGGTCTGAAGTCAAATCCAGCTAAATACTCGAGACTCTTCCATTCTAAAAACATGGCTCCCAATCCTGCATGTCTTCGACTTAACGCATCTGCCACTGCGTTACCTTTTCCCGGAGTATAAGCTATACCAAAATCATATGATGCCAAAAACTCTAGCCAACGTTGCTGCCGAAGATTCAAATCCTTTTGGGAGAAAAGATACTTCAACGACTTATGATCTGTAAACAACTCAAATCGAACTCCCAATAGATAATGTCTCCACATCTTCAGAGCAAAAACAATCGCCGCTAACTCCAAATCATGAGTCGGGTAATTCCTTTCATGTGGCTTCAGTTGTCGACTGGCATACGCAACAACCTTATCCTTCTGCATCAGCACTGCTCCAAGTCCAGTACCACATGCGTCGGTGTAAACCACCATCTCATCATTCCCACTTGGAATAGTCAAAACAGGAGCACTCGTCAATCTCTCTTTCAGGATTCCGAAAGCTTGCTCACTCTTAGCTTCCCATCTGAACACTTGGTTCTTCTTCGTCAATCCTGTTAACGGTGCAGCTATCTTGGAGAAGTCTTTAATAAACCGTCGATAATATCCTGCCAATCCAAGAAAACTTCTCACATCAGATGCATTCTTAGGTCTAACCCAATCCTGGATTGCTGCCACCTTCGCGGGATCAACCGCTATTCCATTTCCAGAATCACATGGCCTAAGAACCTCACTTCACTCTTCCAGAAGTGACACTTCGAAAACTTAGCCTTCAGCTGATGTTTCCGTAAGATTTCCAAAACAATACGCAAGTGTGTCTTGTGCTCTTCTTCAGTTCTGGAATAAATCAGAATATCATCCACGAACACAAGTACGAACTTGTTCAACTGATCTCTGAACACTCTATTCATAAGATCCACAAAATATGTTGGCGCGTTAGTCAATCCAAACGGCATTACCAGCCACTCAAAGAAACCGGATGGTGTTCGAAAAGCAGTCTTCGGCACACTATCCTTAGCCACTCTAAACTGGTGAAATCCCGTTGCCAAATCCATTTGAGAAAACACCTTAGCTTCGTGAAGCTGATCAAACAAGTCATCTATTCTCGGCAATGGATACTTGTTCTTCTTAGTCACCTTATTCAGCTCACGATAATCGACACACAACCTCAGCGACCCATCTGCTTTGGTTGCGAATACAACTGGTGCACCCCATTCGGACACACTACGCCGAATGAATCCTTTCTGCAAAAGATCGTCAACTTGCACCCTCAACTCTTGCTGTTCCCTAGGCGCCATCCGCCTAAGAGGCATCACAACAGGTCTGGCTCCTTCAACTAGATCTATACGAAACTCGATCTCTCTATGCGGCGGCAACCCTTTGACTTCGTCAAAGACATCCTCGAATCCATTCGCGATTGGCACTAATGACAGTCCATCCCGTGGAACAACTAGCGAATACATGAAGCTCATGAAGACGCCTTCTTCATGCTTACATCATATCACAATCTTTCGCCCCTCCACATTCCCGACTGTCACTTCCAGCCTCTCACAATCAACCTTTGCTGCATACCTCCTAAGCCAGTCCATACCCAAAATAATTCCGAACCCCGCAAAGTTCAGAACAAAACAATCACAAACAAAAGAGCAACCATGACTCGATACAATCAGACCACTGCATAACATACACAAACAAGACGAACCCCCAACTGGATTAGTCACAACTAATGGCCTATCAACAATATCCGGTTCCAAACCTAACCGGCCTACGAATTCACTACAAACAAACGAATGCGACGCCCCAGTATCAAACAGAACTCTAACTGGAACACCACATAGGAAAAGAGTACCTTGAACCACCACACTCTTTCCCTTCTCTTCAAAGGTAGGAGCTTTCGAAGACGACGGAACAGCTCCCAAAGCATAAGCTTGCACAATCTGCTTGTCCCTCCTCGGTTCTGGACAATTCTTCCTGAAATGCCCCGGCTTGTCACAGTTGTGGCACTTCGCCGGCGCTTTCGGATTCTTGCAATCCCTGGAGAGATGGCCTTTCTGCTGACAGTTGTAGCAGGTCACTTCGCCCTTCGGCTTCTTCTGGCCATCCTTACCCTTCTGCTGTTGCTGCTTCCTCTTCTTGTTTCCACCCTGCTGGGGTTTAGACTCTTCTCTGGTCACAGCAACAACAGATCCTTCCTTAGGAAACAGACTCTCATGCCTAAGAGCTTTCTCCACAAGCTTCTCAAATGAATCGTCCAAATGATCCACCAACTGTCTCCCAAGATAACTGTCCAAGCCTGTTACAAACTTCTCATTCTTCTGATAAGCGGATTCAATATATGACCGGGCATACTTGGACAAAGCTTCAAACTCAGAGACATACTCAAGAACTGGTCTTCCACCTTGCTTGAGCTCCACAAACTTCTTGAACAGAACAGACTTCTGAGCTGTAGAAATGAACTTAGCCTCAAATCTGATTTGGAATTGCTCCCAAGTAATTTCTTCCTCTGGAGTATTGATGGTAATAGAGTTCCACCAATCATAAGCTCTCCCTTGAAGCTGCCTTGATGCCAACTTCCTCTTAGTTGCATCATCAATTCCCAAATCACCAAAGATCCTTCTACAAGCATCTATCCATCTCTGGACTTCGATAGTTGATTCTGTTCCCAAGAAAACCTTCCCTCCAAGCGCAGTATAATCCTTGCACAACTTAGCAAAATCCACTGGTTTTGGAGTTTGGACTTGAACTCCAACATCAACTGATGACCCTGGAGCTGGCATCCTTCTCATGATCGAAGTCATCATAGCTTCGATCATGGCTGCATAATCAGCAGTCCCTTCTGTAGCATGGCCTTCCCTAGCAGCTGGTCTCCCCCTTCGACTCATTCTCAATATCTATAAAAAGGAATGATCAGAACATCTAGAGAAACAACTGCATAAAGGACTCAAACTCTACTAATCTACTATATTATATATAGTAGTCATCCATCAAAATACAATTACGTCTCTCATACGTAGTTACGTCAGTGAGCGTTGGGTAAAATCGATTAACCAATGCTCCGATACCAAATGTGACGACCTCCCATAACCCCTGCACCGAACCTAGAGAAAGTGCGCTGTAAAGTGTGCCAGGCAGCTATGGACGATTGTCAAGGTAAAATAAAACAACAGAATCTATCGTATTACTCACAGCGCATGGACAAAATACAATAGAACATATGTATAGTGAAGCTTTACTGAATAAAAATGCCATCATATAAAACTCCATAACAGTTGAATACAAGCATCCAAATAGTCAATACATCAAGCCTCACTACATAACACTCAGAGATTATACAAACAGCGGAGCATCCAGTACATATAAGAAGATAATATGCAACCCTCCAGCTCGTCTTTGATATCAGCATCGTGAGAAGAGAACAGCACCTGTCACCTGCTACCTAGTCTGCCCGTCCCAAAATGGACGAACAGCCCAAGGCAATAGGAATTAAAAACATAAAGCCTTGAGTCAGACAACAGTCTTAGTGAGCAGTAAATTAACTAACAACATACCAAAAGAGTACAAAGGAAAAAGGAATAGGAATACAACCCTCCCACTCCAACCTCTTTCTACAGTGATAGCCCCCAGACACACACTAGGCAGAAACAAACATAGCAGAGCATACAATATAAAGTAAAGAAATTATCACTCGAGTCAAGGGCGATGTTTTCCAAGCACAAACCCCCAAGGCCTAAACCAAGATCAGATAAGCACCCAGAAAACACTGCTCTTGAGACCGAATGACGATACAACCAAACATCCATGACTCTGGCTATCACTGTTATCATTGCTTCGATATCACCGTTAATTGAATGACCAGCACATTCTTTCAGCCGTCTGTCAAGGGCTAATGGAAACCCCGGTTCTAGACAGTACTCCGCACGTCGTTGCAGCCCGTGCCTAGGACTATCGAATCTGCCCAGAGTACTTGACTACCCAATCAGTAGCCTTCAGGGACTATCGGATCTGCCCAACGTACTCTTGCTTTGAGCATGCTAGAACCTTCAACAACGATGAGATCTCAGCCTTCTAGTCATCCTCCTCGACGACTATTTCCATACTAGCTCAAGCGCCTCTCGAGCATCCATTATCCTCAACCTGCTTGGAATGATCCCGTCTGGATTAGACCAAGACTATCTCATATCGTACTTCGCTTCATCACATCCTCGCAAAGTCTCATCTTAACATCATCATCAAATCTATGCATAAGAGCTTCATCATCCGCTACAAATGCCACAAGCAGCTTTTCACGTTCAAGAGCCTTTCTCTTAGCTTTTGAATCATCCTCGATCTAAATCAAATCATCAATCATCTAATTCATAGCAATCAACCAAATCAAACATTAATCCAAACAATCAAGCATTCTAATATGATCTAAGTAGACAATTATCACAATAATGGCAATTTCGTAATTAAAGAGTTGAAAGTCTAACAAGTATGAAATCATGAGAAATATCTCTACAATCTTGATGAATGAACTTGCATAGGTTAACACTTAGTAAAATGGTTGTCAAATCATCATGAACAATGGATCCACATGGATCTACACTTAGGGTGAAGAAAATGCATGAAAATCTCTATTTTAACACCAAATCGAGCCAACAATCCGATATACTCCTTTGGATCCGTGTGAGAGATAATCACCACTCACCAAATCACCAAAACAACCTCAAATCAACACGCTTCAGATCTGGACAGTGAAGGATCAAGCTCGATCTATCACGAATCCGCTCCAAACGATGAAATCACTCTTCGATGGATGAAAATCTTCAATCTAAGCTCTTGAATCTTCGATTTGGATAAAAGGAAGCACTAGATTAGAGTAGAGAAAAGAAGTGAAGAAGTGTAGAAGTCGAGCTCTCAAAATGGCAGCACTTCGTCGCTTCGAAATCCGGATCCCAAAAAGTGAGAAAAACCCTTCTATTTATAGCTGAAGTCTTAGGTCGTCCGCCCCTATAAGTCGTCTCCGACTTAACATCCTCCACGACTTAACACTCCAGACGACTTACGACTCAACTGCTATGCCAACCTACGACTTATCAAATCCCACTAGCCTACGACTTATAACCTAGCAGCCAACTACTGAGTCGGTCACGACTTAACAAATGCACAACTTAACCAGGGCTACGACTTACGACTTAGCGAACTCCTAAGTCGCTCACGACTCAACAACTTACTGGGATACGACTCATCAAACATACGACCTACTAACTTAGCCCAGCTTCGACTTAACTTGGCAACGACTTAAACACTTAACTCGGTAACAACTTAACTCACCACTATCCTTAAGTCGCACCTACCCCTTAAGTCGTTCAAACGACCTATCTTAAACCCTTAACTCGCCATTCCCTGGGTCGCTCCTATTACCTAAGTCGTATATGACTTACGACTTACGCTAAGTCGTGAACGACTTAGGACTTAGCAAATTTTTCGCCAATCTTCATGAAAACTTTTTGACGCGAATTTTCTTCGATTTTTCGATCCGTAAAAATACGGGTCGTTACACTAACTTTATATTCTATTCAACTCCTCTTTTACACAGAAATAAACGAAGGAATTTTGTGTGGAATAAGTGGTGAAACTATGAATAAAATTCGTACTTTAAACCCTTATTTAATTACTGAAACTCACAATTTGAATCAAAGAAGGAGAAGAAGTGAAATGGACTATGAAATTATCGAAATTGTAGAACAATATAAATACCATAAAATTAACATAAATAATTGAGAATCTTCATCTAGAATTGACATTTTTAAATAAAAAGAAAATTTAAGGGATTTTATCTATTTTGTTTTCACAATACAAAAATCTCTAAGGCATATCCAAATCCATGGATATACACTAATCAATTACTGAAATAAAAATGCTAAGGTTTCCACTCATAGATTATCCTTAGCTTCTCTTTTATGGATTTGCAACGCCAAAAGAACTCTTTTTTTGATCTCCTTCTTTGATATATATGCACAGTGAAGGATAGGTATATATATAATTTTGTTAGATTCAAAGAGATTGGAGGAGAAGAAAATAGATTAAAAGAATAATTATAAAAGGATTAGAATCCTTACTTGAATTTCTGAATCTAACTGAAGAGAGAAAATGGTAGAGGTTCAAGATATTTTCCAAATATTTATGAATAAAAAGTGGAGAGGATAAGGTCCTATTTATAGGAGTTAAAATGCACCAGAACCGTAAGATGGAGTGAGGTGAAAAAGGATAAATCTGGAGCATTTAACGTTGAAAAAAACCCTATCTTCCACCTGAATAGGAGTCAACCGCCCCTCATAGACCGGTCGACAACTAATGGTCGACCGCTTGGGGTCAAAGGTGTCGACCTTTACTTCTATTTGGGGTGCGCTGATTTGTTTCCATTGGTCATTTATTTTATTCCCTTATTAACTTCTAATGTTAACTGTTTATCCTAACGGTTGCTTAACCAACAAGTAATCCTACAGTTAATTTATGAAATTCAAACCCTAAATTTAAATACTTGTTTAAATTTGGATTCAAACTAAATTAATTTAAATCTGAAAACTTCAAATGCTCGTAACTTCTTATTTTGAGCTCTGTTTTTAGCATATTATATACGGAAACAGATTAGAATTTCGCTATGAACATAACAGAATAACTTTCTTGATCAAATTCCAACTTTTATAAAATTTTCATTCTGAACCTTACCTTATTTAATTCAATTCAATCAATTCATTTATGGTTGATTTTACGGGGTGTTTCACTCCTTCCATTATAAAGGAAGTGGAACTGTCGTAATCGAGCATTTGTGAGGAGATATGAGGTTTTTCTCAAATATGGATCGATCCTCTTTACGAATGCCAGAGTATTTGCAAGATCTTCTGTAAGGACTCATTTTGGGAGATCTGATAGGAATATAACGAGGACATTAGTCTCTTGGGTGAAGAACGTCCAAATGTGATAACAGTATTGAAGGAAGAAGCTTATGGCTTGACATCCAAAGGCAATTGAAGCCCTTAGGGCATCAGACGAAGAAATATTCACTCTTACAATAGCTTCGCTTGTTGTGGAGCCTTAAACAACCTTGAGTGGTTGAAAGCTTTGGCTATCAACATGAAGGAGTCTCTCATCTCTTTTTGAAGCTGAGTAGATAAGTGAGCTCTTCGAAGGAAAAGGGGAGACCCAAGTGCATCATGAATATAATATAGAGGGAGCTTAGCGAAGTATAGTTGTTTGGGTGCACTTGGGTTGGAGCTAGTTAGAGCTCTTGAAGGAAGAATTTCATAAATTCATTGGAAGCGGCATGGCTCCCAAGAGGCATGTATATCTATTGCACGTAATGTAGCCAACTAGCGGGAGATGAGACTTTTGGTGGGGTTTAGGCAGAAGGATCTCATCTTCAAGGATCCCTTATTAGATGCAGATAGTCTCGAGTTCCTTTGTAGTTAGTTTGGAAGGTGTTCGATCTGGAGGACTGTCCAAGACCATAAGAACATGTTGATCCTCCCATGGAGGGGTAGGGCCACAAGGCTAAGCTACTGGAACAGTTGGAATTTGAAGCTCTTGTGTAATTGAATGTCTTACTCTTGATGGAGTAGAAGTAGAAGTTTGGGCAGTAGATGGGCCTATCTCTAGAGGTATAGTAGGGCTAGCACCGGTTCAAGGACGGGAAGATCATTTGGGGTCGGTCGTCTTAAACTGAAAAACTTGATGATGAATGTGATCGCGTATGTTTTAGTTTGATGATCTACTTTGATTAAAAATCATATATACTCCAACGGATGTTGATGTATGTTGACCAATCGGATGTTGCACATTGACTGGACAGTGTGAAGTGTTAATTTATGTAGTGTGTGTGTGTGTCCTATGTCCATGACATGGTATATGCAAACACTCAGTGTGGATAAGCCTACTCATGCTGGAAAACGAGCTCCACCATGCTATGGATTTTAACTGTTATCTTATAACCATTGTCTGGAGGGATATGGAGTTTTCTTTGTAGGACCTCATGATTGTGATGTTCCATTCGAAGTGTCGACACGCGTTTTTGTCAGACGCCGGAGTGATTCGATGTGATCATTTCTTGAAACTATCCCATCAAGGTTAAGTAGTCAGCCCATGTTCAACTGAAGTTTGATGAAAATTGATCGTCCTCTCTTTCATATTTGAAAGCTTGTCACATATAAAGAACTTAGGACAAACGTTGAAAAACTTAGAGTGGGGATTGTGAAGACTCGAAGTAGACACCAAGTGAACTCAATAGGGAAAAAATAACCCGAAGAAGCATGGAGTCGACTCTGATAGTTTGAAGTCATTTTCGAGTTTCATTTCAAGCCGACTATAGTAGAAAGAGGGAGCTCGAATCCAAAGTTGAACTTGAATCGACAACGACAACCTGACATTAGCAATAACAAGGACGATAAAAAAGAGACGATGTTAGCGGTGCCAAGGTCGAGGTCGAGGCTCGCCTAGGTTTCATGATTGAGATTTAATGGGAATGATGTTGAATTATTTAGTGTTGATTTGATTATGAAGGAGAAAATTGCGGCGTGGTTACGGCACTAAGGTGGTGGCATTGAAGTTCGAAAGTGACGATGCCAATTACGGGAGCTGGAAAATCAAAATAATCAAGAACCTAGAATGTTGGCAAAGTGTGGACTTAGAAAAATGGTAAGTACTAGATTTATACTCTAATCTGAATCATTCGGTACTGATATGTTTTGGATGACATGTTTTTCTCCCTATTAAAAAAGGAGCGAAATGATAAGAAAAGGAGGTTTACCTGGTCAAGATATGATGTTGTTTTAGAGAATCGAAGGATCCAACCTTTCCGCGGAAAAGAGATGATTCAGCAATTAGTTGAAGAAATGAATAAACGCTTTTGGAATGGACGTGATGCTTCAAGATAATTGTTAATCTATCGATGACCCTTCTGTGGTTGTCATATGATCGCGTCTTGATCCAAAGCATGCTATGTTTTCACAAAAGCATACTTTGACAGGCAAGTGTTATCTAGCATTTGAACCGAGCAACTCCTTGACGAACTTGAGCTTCAAAATGATGAAGGAATGAATCAAGAAGCTCAAGAGATGCCAGGAATGATGAAGAAAGATAAATAGAAAATTTGATAAGGATTTGCATATGCCAAATCATGTCGATACCGATACAATCAATCATGTCGGTATCGAGTTGATTTTTTATTTGAGGCCCAAACCTAAGTAGTAGGTGAAGATGTAGTGTACTTGGTAAATAAAGACAACTTTTGCATAAGACAAATCATGTCGATACCGACATGATTTGTAGGAGCAATTTTACAACAAAGCTTTGAAACTTGAAAACCTGTACAAATATAAGGAAAACTTGAAGATACAAGTTGCAAAATCATATCGCTACCAACATGATCATGTCTGTACTGACATGATTTGAACTACGAGTTTTACTCGTTCTTCGTGCTTGAAAGCAGGGATCTGATCTCTTACCTAGTCTTTTGCAAGCTAGAGACTTTGATGGATGGATTTGCCTGTAAATATCCATCCTTTGGCAAGGAGAAATGGATCTTACTTTCTGATCTTGAACACTCACTCTTGTTTCAACCATAAAGCATTGCCTAGGTGGAATTTCATTTCTAAATCTGAAATATTGTAATTCGATTATGGTTGTACAAAACCATCTAAAATAAAATTAAAGTGGTCGTAGGCAATTTATTTAAGGCCGAACCACTATAAAATCTTATGTGTTCAAGCTTTTATTCTCATTTTTAGATCTGATATTTTCATTTTTGATTGATCTGGGATGTTATGTCATTTTTTTACCCAATTATAAAGAGTACTTTGAGAGAAATTTCTAGCGAACTTTCGTAAAAAACCTTCCTTAAGTTTCAAAATACACAGCCATCCCATGTGTAGTTAAAGCGCTTAGCGATTCTATAGTGGTAGAGGTGAAAAAAAATTATAGCAGAGAGAAAGCAAGGATATAGCGGAGGTGAAAAAAGCTTCACTAGATATGAAACCAAATATTTAAAGTTAATATATTCTCATCTGCACATTATTTGCGTAAAAAAAGGAAATATTGTTTAATCTTAATTACAAAACCGAATAATATGATGACTTATACAGTCCAAATTTGGTAACTTTAATATATTTTTAACATATATTAAGCACTTATGCCTTAAATTAGGTCATTACCCTAACTTTATTGATTTGGTTTAAAAGAGAATTTTTCAAATCAAACTTTTTATATCAACGTTGTTAAAGCGGGTGCTAAAAAGCCTTGATTTAATGGGTGTAGTAGAAAATAGCACGGCTTAAAGAAAATCTACTGTTTAATAGTGCTAAATTGAAAAGGTGTAACGGACGAAGAGCGCTATGTGCTATAGCGGAGATTTTACGGGCTTTCTTTTCAAGGTTTTAATTACATAACCCGCCCTTTCTTAAAAACATGTTATAAAAATCCCATATTTGAAATTTTAGAATATTTGCGGAAAACTATGCAATATTTGTAGAGAGATCTGCAAATATTTGAAGTTTTAAGACTATAAGAGTTCTTTGTAAATATTTGCATTTTAAAAAATATATAATTTATTTTATCATAGTAACATGCAATTAATGTTCAGATTTAATTTTTGAAAAAAGGACTTTTGTTTACTAAAATTAAAAATAAGGTTGATTTATAACATGCTTTAAGGAAGGGTTTTTCACATACCAAATTTGAAAATAAAGAACAGAACCAAATTTCTACAAATTTCTATCCCATTGCATTGTTTTATTCAACCACAATTGTGGATAACAGTCATGCATTTACAATTTTCTTTGAAGTAAAAGAAAATGTAATTAAGGCGTTTGACAAAATTTTAGGAGAAATATTATCCGCAGCTGCTTCTGAAATAGGATTGGACGAAATAGAAATGAATGGAAATAAAATTCTTTATGATATCTTCATAAAAATGAAGGCCACTAGAGATTTGGGAATATGAGACCAAGAGATAGCTTAATCAATTGAATTATTCAATATAATATAGTTCCTAAGGCAGGCAATTTTGATTTAGTCCGCCCAGTTGTTCAACAAGTGACCTATGAAGTTATTGGAAAAAATAGGATGAATTGGTTATTTTATGAAATTTTGTTAACATCCATTTTGGTGCTTGTAGGAACAATAAACCTTATTACATCCCTTTAACATACTAATCATTTTGGAGTTTCTCTATCTACCAAGAAAGCAATTA
The DNA here is from genome assembly GCA_030737815.1 of Allium fistulosum. NCBI lineage: Eukaryota > Viridiplantae > Streptophyta > Magnoliopsida > Asparagales > Amaryllidaceae > Allium > Allium fistulosum. Next base: position 166,208,945 of record CM060904.1, on the reverse strand, counting down.
ACAAAGGCATGTTTACCTATGGATAAGTGCATTTTTAATCGAATGTTACACGATTTGAGCCTTATTCCCTCTTTTATGATACTATATTAACAAGATTAGAGAAAATACAATGAAAGAATATAATGATGAGTTCACTCAAAATATGGATCAAATTACGTTATCTCAACATACGTTATTAGATCAATAAAAATTAATCCTTAAAAATCAATAGTATTATGAGTGAACAAACAACACAAAGGGAAAAACCGTTATAATATTGTATAATTGGTTACATAAAGTTTACTTTTCTCACTATGCGGATCGATATAGACTAGAGAGAGTACTAATGGTTAGGGCAGTGGTCTAGATTTGGCCTTCATATCTTTAGAGAAGGATTGCATTCTACAACCTTCAGTTCTGGATCCTGCTAATCTACAGGAGAGTGACATTCCAAGAGGATCTTTCAGATCCACTAAGCCACCTGCTGAAGGATCTAGACCTGACACGGATCACCTCAGAGTCTTTGGAGCCACCCTTCTTTTTAAATATCATGATGAGCCTTATACATTACCTCCTCTTCTTAGTATGGATATTTATGCTATAGTTTCCTAGCATCTTTTAGACTTTAATATTTAGTATGTTTTATTTTGAATGGTAACTAGTGTTGTATGCATCGTCCTAATTTGTGATGTTTGGGACATTTGTATTTGTTATCATTAGTTATGTGATTGTGACATCTGTTCTCTTTGTTTATGTTTAGTGTTCTTTAGTACTGTTTTATGTTATTATTATTGTTAGGTGTGGCTCGCATTGTATTAGAGTGGGTGTGTAGATTGGATTATGATTAGTCCCACATCATAAGATATTCTAAAAGGGATTAACATATATATGGGATTGGTAGCATGTAACAACAAGGGATTCCTTTTGTTATAAATAAATGTTGCCTTGAAAATATATGTACTCTAAGGGAGATGTAGGGATATCCAATCATGACGCTGGCACAAAAAAAAGAGCTTCGTTCAGTGGTCTTGCCCTTTCTACACTAAATGAAGTGCGCGCATAGAGGAAGATGCATGGGGGTGCCAAAAATTTCAACATGGTATCAGAACCAATGGTTCGAGGGGACTAATATGATGCAGCGTTGACCAAAGTATTCTCCAGTATGTAATTTGACCTCGGGATTCTCATTAAGATGGAGTTATAAGTTAGAACGCGGTCTGCTCCAACCGTGGTGAAGAGAACTCTTTGTGAAACAGCTTGGCCCAACTGCTGGTGGTTGTAGCAACCTAATCTAAACTGCTGGAGGTGTTAGCAACATTATCCAAGTGTTTGAGGACTCTGTATAACTTCAAATTGAGATCTGTTAGATGTGGCTCGCATTGTATTAGAGTGGGTGTATTGATTAGATTATGATTAGTCCCACATCGCAAGATATTCTAAAAGGGATTAGCATATATATGAGATTGGTAGCATGTAACAACAAGGATTCCTTTTGTTACAAATAAATGTTGCCTTGAAAATATATGTGCTCTAAAGGGGATGTAGGGATATCCAATCATGATGCTGGCATAAAAAAAAGAGCTTCGTTCAATGGTCTTGCCCTTTCTACACTAAATGTGAAGTGCGTGATAGCGGAAGATGCGAGGGGTGCCAAAAATTTCAACAATTACGTGATGTTCTATGTGCTATGACATATTTCATTCTACTCGTATTACTTGTTAAATGATTAAAAATAATTATATATTGTCCGTACTCTTTATATTTCCCAACTCATGTTGTTAGTGGAAAAAAGGGAGAAAAATTAGGCATATTGATAAGGGGAAGTTATAACTATGGGAGAGTAAAATATATTTATTATTTATATAAGTTGTGTGGTTGTCATCATAAAACATGAGAACGTTAAAACCATAATTTTGGTATTTTGATAATAACAACCACAAGACCAAGTTACTAATGTATCTATCAAGTCTTACAAGTTAATAATTAAGGGTGTAGTACTATAATAAAGAAGGAAAGAGATAAATGATTTATATACATGGCGATTTATTAATAAGAGAACAAAAGTTCAAATGATGCAAAGAAGACATATGAAATAGAGAACGATCTCTCAACGATGTTCAATGTGTTCACAAATCAAATGGAGCTCAAACAAATAGTCAAGATAGATCAAACAGCTACAATTCAAGTATGTTACTGTCAAGTCCATATTGAGTTTTTAGAGTCAAGATTTGTTAAAACCCCATATATGATCTATGTATCACTTAAATTTTTTACACAATGATCCATACATATTAACATATTTTTGAGAATTTTTTTTCCATAATTTTTGGAGTATCATTGGGGGCAAAATAGGAAAACAAAGCAGGCAAACCTAGAGTACGCTTTTCAGTGTAGCATTGGTCGACCTGTGGCTCTTTCATGGCCAACCTACATTTATGTTTTGAATTATTTTCTAAACAATCACATCTTTTTACTCCTTCTCTTCACTCCAGCAATCATTTCTCTCCGTTTCAGAATGAAGCGACCTATCATATGAACCCATACAACATATACAAATAGCTTAAGTCATTCCCTAGCCAAAATAACTTTCTGATCAGTGTTTTCCTAAACTATTCCAATTACCGCTCTTTGTGCTCTCAAACCCTAATCAAAATATTTTCTGATCATTCAATTCAAAGCCATTTGCTGAATCATTTCATTTGTACAACCTCCCAAACATTCAACTCTCAAATCATCATGCATATTATAAGAAATTATACATCAAAGTTTACTATCAATGCAGAAAAACAAAGTTCGAAGTCAAAGCAATTTCATTGTAAAAATAAAAGGTTAAAATCATGTAGTAGAGTCTGCAAGCAGTTGATGAAGTCCTATTACAATGTCCTTAAGCATTCGTTTAAAGTCTTGTTCGGTTGTTCAGGTGGAGTTTGTAAAATAACTGTTCCTTCGATTTAGGTGAAAGGGTGTTAGAGAAATTTCATAAAGGAGTTCTGTGATTGGACGTAAGATGAAAGGTTCGAACTAGTGTAGAATCCTGGCAAGCTTTATTTTGATTTTACTTTCCATTGCATTATATACTTAGCTTACATTATACTTAGGTGCTTATTAGTTTAGTTAGTAAATATTAAAAAGGCATGGCCCTAACCTAAGGCCACCTAGACGGTTAGCTAGGGCCTCCAATTTTTGTGGGCTTCAAACTTTTAATTTTATGTTTATATATAATAGTTTATTAACCCTTAACCAAAAGGTTGTATGGCTTAGTGGTGAAGATGATAGTTTGTAATATAGTGAGCCAGGATCGAGTCTGGTAGTGTACAAATAAGGGTGTTTACAGACTTAATTTTTTTTCCAACCAACACTTAAACAAATTTTACTATTGGACTCAACACTTTTTTTAGCCTTGGACATCTGAAACTTTAGGATCGGGCCTGATATTAAATACATCGGCTAAATGGCATAGTGTCCGATCCACCCGTTCTTATGACTTTCACATTCGAACGAATGTTATTCGTGTTAATAATAATTGTTATAATATATTTAAATAATATGGGTGAATATGCTAAATGGTCAAGGACAGTATTGTAATTTCCATTAGATTTGGAGTCTATAAATATAGAGCTCATTTGTATTATAATGGATTGGAGGTGAATAATAAAATATCTTCTCTTTTTAATGTTTCTATTCTCTTTAATTATAACACGTTATCAGCACGAGTGCTTTGGATATATTTTCTTCTTTCGTCCATTCTTCTTTTATTTATTTGAACCGGGAGCCAAACGTATCCATTCTACACTTTATGAAAAAAAAATCAGCTGCTACCTATTCTACTGTACTACCTATTCTCTAGGTGGATATTAATCCTCTATGTCAACTATATATTATAGCTTTTACTAGTACAATAAAATACTCCATATTATTTACAAGATCAAACCTTTTTATCTCTCTGTTTTCGTGAAAACGCTTCAGGATTTTATCTCTCTGTTTATCAACCTACTTCATTTCTTCAACAGTAGACAAGTTCATAACATGGTAAACATTGCTAAGCTTGAATTCAAAGCGTTGGACATATCTGGAGACAACTATTTGTCATGGATACTGGATGCTGAAATCCACTTGCAATCTCAATGCTTAGAAAATGCAATTAAAAATGGTACTAATATGTCCTAGTAGGACAAAGCAAAGGCTATGATATTTTTAAGACGTCATATCCATGATGATCTAAAAACAGAATATTTAACGAAAGAGGATCCTCTCCACTTGTGGAACTCCCTGAAGGAGCGTTATGACCACCAGAAGACGGTCATACTTCCAAATACTAGGCAAGAATGGTTGAACCTGAGGTTTCAAGACTTTAAATCTGTAAGAGAATATAATTATGCTATGTTTAGAATTACTTTTAAACTGAAATTATGTGGAGAAAAGGTAGATGATGCACAAATGCTTAAAAAGACGTTTTCAACGTTTCATGCCTCGAATATACTCCTGCAGCAGCAATATCGAGAGCATCATTTTACAAAATATTATGAACTCATAGAATGTTTATCAATTGCCGAGCAAAACAATGAATTGCTTATTAAAAATCACTCCTCAAGACCAACTGGTTCGGCTGCGTTACCAGAAGTTAATGCTAATTTTGCTCACTCTGGTAGAGGCAGAGGTCGAGGTAGAGGTCGTGGTCGTGGTCATGGACGTGGATATAACTCCAGCAGAGGCGGTTATGGTGGTTTTAAAGGCAACAAAACTACCAACTTTAAAAAGCAACAAAAGAAAAATGAGCCTGAAAAGACTAATGATTTTACTTCATAAAATAAAAAGCATTACGAGGAAGTCTGTTACAGATGTGAACGCTCTGGTCATTGGTCGCGTACATGTAGATCATCAAAGAAAACAGTTGAAGAATACCAACGTTCGAAGAATATTGAAACAAACAACACTGAAGGATTGTTTGATAACACTAACTTTAAGTTAGATGATTTCTTCGAAGATGATGATGGAAATTTCATAAATGATGAAAATCTCAATGCAATGATTAATGATATGACTGATCTGATCAACTAGAAGTAGCCTAAAGCTTGTTGTTTTGTTTTTCCAGTTTATTTTAGTTAGTTTGAATTTGATTTTTGTTTATTTTTATTTTTCTAGAACTAGTTGAAATAATGTGTACCGGTGGATATTGATTTAATTGATAGTTTGCTTTGTTTATTTATTTAAGTTCAGAATTATTTCAATAATTGACTAACTGTATTGTCTCTAATTCTTAAGGTATGGACCATCAATACTTGAATGATGATATATGCCTACTAGACAGTGCAACTACTCATACGATTTTGAAAAACTAGAAGTTTTTCTCTGAATTATCTGAAAAGATTTCAACTAAAGTTTCCACCATAGCTGGATCTGCTAATATAATTGAAGGGTCCGGAAGAGCCCATATAGTATTACCAAATGGTACACATATCTTCATTCAAAATGCATTATACTCAAGCAATTATAAAAGAAATCTGCTAAGCTTTAAGGATATAAGAATGAATGGTTATCATATTGAAATTATAAATGAAAACAATAAAGAATATATTTGTATTATTTCTAAAATTGAAAGCCAGAAGCTTATTTTAGAAAAATTTGGAACAATTTCGACTGGATTATATTTCACAAAAATTGGCATAGTTGAATCTCATTCTATAAACATGAGCCAGAAGCTCACAAATACAAAGACATTGATTCTTTGGCATGATCGTTTGGGTCATCCTGGGTCAACCATGATGCGTAAAATCGCTAAAAATTCAAATGGGCATGATTTATCAAACCAATTGAATTTACCAAGTGATTACTTATGTGCTCCATGTGCACAAGGAAAATTAATCACTCGACCTTCATATAGTAAAATCACTTCTGAATCCCCAACATTTCTACAAAGAATTCAAGGTAATATATGTGGCCCAATCCATTTAGAATGTGGACCATTTAAATATTTTATGGTATTAATTGATGCATCAACACGTTGGTCACATGTATGTTTGCTTTCTACAAGAAACATGGCATTTGCCAAATTACTTGCTCAAATAATCAAATTAAGAGCGCACTTCCCTGAGTATCATATTAAATCGATTCGACTAGATAATGCAGGAGAGTTTACTTCTCAAGTATTTGATGATTACTGTCTATCATTAGGAATTGAAGTTGAACATCCAATAGCTCATGTTCATACTCAAAATGGTCTAGCAGAATCATTAATTAAGAGTTTGCAACTTATTGTAAGACCGTTGCTTATGCAATCAAAGCTACCTGTTTCAGCTTGGGGACATGCAATTCTACATGCATCAAAATTGATTAAAATTAGATCAACAGCTTATCATCAATTTTCACCATCACAGCTTTTAACCGGATCCCAACCAAATATTTCACATTTACGAAAATTTGGTTGCGCTGTGCATGTGCCAATTAGTCCCCCACTTCGTACGAAAATGGGTCCTCAACGTAGGTTAGGAATTTATGTGGGATTTGATTCACCATCGATAATTCGTTATCTCGAACCTCTCACGAGTGATGTCTTCACTGCAAGATTTTCAGACTGTAAATTTGATGAGACAATCTTCCCGCCGTTAGAGGGAGGAAAGACCGTTCCAGTAGAACGACGTGAAATATCATGGAATAATCCATCCATGTCTCATTTAGATCCGCGTACCAAACAATGTCAATATGAGGTACAAAGAATTTTGCATCTTCAGAATATCGCAAATCAAATGCCTGATGCATTCAGTGATGTTGCAAAAATAACTAAATCTCACATTCCAGCAGCAAATGCACCAGCTAGAATTGAAATTCCAAAAGAACCAAAAGCAGCAAATGAATCTAAAGCAAGACAAAAACGTGGAAGACCAATTGGTTCAAAAGACTTGGCGCCTAGAAAAAGAAAGTCTAACGAAAAATCATCAATTGATAAACCTTCAGAAGAGGTTATAAATGATCTAAAAGATGACTTAAATGAAAATCCCAATTCTCCTAAGAATGCCGAAGAAACTATTATCCCAGAAGAAATAATAGAAGCTTCCAAAAATAAAATGGTACCTAACAATAATGAGATCTCAATATTTTATGCAAACTATGGAGAAATGTGGGATCGAAATAAAATAATAATTGATGATGTATTCTCATTCGCAGTAGCTACTGAAATAAATGAAAGTCATGACTATAATGAAAATAATGATAATGAACCAACTAGCATAAATGAATGTCGAAAAAGACATGATTGGTCAAAATGGAAAGATGCTATCCAAGTTGAGCTAGATTCACTTCAAAAACATGGTGTGTTTGGACCAATAGAGAAAACACCAGAAAATGTTAAACCAGTAGGTTATAAATGGGTATTCGTCAGAAAATGAAATGATAAAAATGAAATTGTGAGATACAAGGCACGACTTGTGACCAGGTTTTGATTTTAAAGAAACATATTCTCCTGTTATGGATGTCATAACATTTCGATACTTGATAAGCCTTGTAGTTTCTGAAAAACTAGATATAAGATTAACTGATGTTGTGACAGCTTATCTTTACGGTGAATTAGATACAAGTATTTACATGAAGATCCCAGATGGATATAGGTTGCCTGAAGAAAAATCAAAGTCTATGTACTCATTAAAACTGAGACGATCACTATATGGTTTGAAACAATTTGGAAGAATGTGGTATAATCGTCTTAGTGAATATTTGGTAAAAGCCGGATATAAAAACAATCTCATTTGTCCTTGTGTCTTTATAAAGAAGTCGGTAAAGGGGTTTGCTATTTTAGCAGTTTATGTTGATGATATAAATTTGATTGGAACTCCAGAAGAGATTGATGAAACAATAAATTACTTAAAGAAAGAATTTGAAATGAAAGATCTTGGAAAAACTAAATATTGTCTCGGTCTACAAATCGAGCATAATACTAATGGCATACTGATTCATCAGTCAAACTATATTGAGAAAATTCTGAAGCGTTTCCAAATGGATAAAGCATATCCACTTAGTACACCTATGGTTGTCAGATCTTTGGATATTAAAAAGAACCCTTACAGTCCAAAAGAAGATGATGAAAATGTGCTTGGTCCAGAAGTACCATATCTCAGTGCCATTGGTGCATTATTATATTTAGCCCAATGGACGAGACCAGATATTGCATTCTCAGTGAATCTTCTAGCAAGATACAGTTCAGCACCAACAAAAAGACACTGGAATGGTATAAAGCATATCATGAGATATCTTCGTGGAACGACAAATTCAGGCTTATTTTATTCTGACATAGGTAATAACCCAAATCTAGTTGGCTATGCTGATGCAGGTTATATTTCCGATCCACATAAAGCAAGATCACAAACTGGATATGTGTTTAGTAACAGTAATGCAGCTATTTCATGGCGTTCTACAAAGCAAACGTTGGTAGCAACATCATCCAATCACTCTGAAATACTAGCACTACATGAAGCAAGTCGAGAATGTATTTGGTTAAGATCATTAATTGAGCATATTCGAAATACATGTCAGCTCCCTTCAGCTACAGAAGGATCAACTATTATTTATGAAGACAATGCAACTTGCGTAGCTCAGATTCAGGCAGGTTACATCAAAGGTGATAGGACGAAACACATTTCTCCTAAGTTTTTCTTCACACATGAACTACAAAAGGACAACAAAATAGAGGTGAAACAAATCCAGTCTCAAGAAAATCCGGCTGATCTATTCACAAAAGCACTTCCAAAATCAACGTTTCAGAAGATGGTGTATAAAATTGGTATGCGTCGGATGCATTCACAAACTAACTGAATAATGCGTTATAAATCAGGGGAAGCATTCAAAAGTATGCTATAATGTACTCTTTTTCCTTCACTAATATTTTTCCCACTGGGTTTTTATTAGTAAGGTTTTAATAAGGCATTATATTGATCCAGAAGCATCAACCCTCATAATGCTATAAGTTTTTAATGAGGCAATTATTATTATCAAACGCATATTCAAGGGGGAGTATTATAATATATTTAAATAATATGGGTGAATATGCTAAATGATCAAGAACAGTATTGTAATTTCCATTAGATTTGGAGTCTATAAATATAGAGCTCATTTGTATTATAATGGATTGGAGGTGAATAATAAAATATCTTCTCTCTTTAATGTTTCTATTCTCTTTAATTATAACATAATAACAATAATGTAACTTACCGTTCAAATCAAATTCAAGCAATAAACGTTAGTTATGATTTAATGTAAATTATATTATTCATGATAACACATTAAAATGATCATGTGCATAATGATTAAAAGGGGATTTTTTTTAATTTAAAATTTGCCTCTTTTATCTCATCTACTGATGCACCTGATCCAACAGAAGTGGTTGCGCTTTATGGGGAAGTGAAAGAGTTTTCATTAACGATATGAGTTAATGAATGTAAATTGCTTTAAAATAAATAAATTTATGGAGAATCCTTGCAAATGTATATGGTCAATATTTATTTGTTCCTAAGATAGATAACATTATATTGCCTTTCTCATATTTCCTTATTGGTTTTCACTTTATCTATCCCACTACTTTATAATGTATCGTCCTTTTATGGACGAGAGTTTTAATAATCTTCAAATATACGTATCCACGTAAAGACACATTAATTGGCGATAAAACTAATAATAGAATAAATAAATCAGCTGGACCCCACATGACTTGTGGGTTTCAAAATGTAGAATATTTTCAACCATTCATTCTTACCATAAAATTTTCTGGACACTCTGATTTAGTCATAATTATAAAGATACCCGTAAATGATTTACATGGAAAAAAAAACTGAAAATTAGCATACAAAACCCTCTAGAATTATTTGGTTTTGATAATACTTACTCCATTATCTCAATACCATATATGAAAAAAAATCAATAAATTATCAAATGTGTAAATATAACCGTTAGGTCATTTTTCATGAATTTCAATATAAACCAATTATAAATTGTATTCTAGAAAAATAGGTTGATTTCACATTAAACCTAAAAATAACCATCCAAAAAAATTGTACGTTTTTGTAGTGATTCTTGTGTCTTATATGCTTGTATTTATTTCTATCCAAAAGAGCTTCGTTTATTTCTATTAAAAAGAGCATCAAGGATAATTTGCTAAATTATATGCAGCCATTGGCAATGTATTGGCACTTTCCACTTTGATCCATTTATTTTGTTGACAGTTTTAAAACCTAGGATTTATAAAGTATAGTTGACTACTCGGTTCTTTGAATGCAAGAGTAATTCAATACTGTTTATAGTTTTATTCAAGCACATAATCTAGATATTAAAATTTAAACCGTAAACTTTTGAAGTACTACTTTGTTATTTAACATCATATATTACTAACGGAAACTAAATTAAAATCGTTCAAAGTCAGAATATTAAAAAAGCTAATTATTTGTCAGGAAAATCCTAGCCGTTAGATCCTAGAGTAAAAAAAAGTCATTATCTTTCTGTATGGTTCAAATTTAATTCGAGATGTCCGTTGTTGGTTCAAACCAGCTAACCCAACGCTAACGGCTCCGTTAAGGACCGTTTGGCATTTTCATTCCTCTTTTCGCAGCTGTGTTTAACGGCGCCGTTATATTCACCGCCACTATCTTATATAAAAAATCACGACACAAAAATAACGAATAAATTAAAATAAAAACGTAATTAACTTTCCATATTGTTTCTCCCTTCAATATCTATAAATTTGTTATATGCCTTTCATTTGATTTTGCTTTTAGCTCCCAGAAGGTAGCCAGGATTCCATAATTGAGTCCTTTTGTTTGGTTTCTAGGTTTTGTTTGTGGATCTGAGTTCTTGATTTTGATTTCCAGGGTTTTGAGATGGTGGAGGTACCTGCGACGAAGGAGGACAGCTGTGTGGTAAACAAGCAATTGGAATCGAGCTCTGATGATTCGGATGGAAGCTCCAGTTTGATGATTTCTTCTCCACCTTATAATAAGTATTTTTATTTTATTTTTTGTCGTCTTGTTTCGGAATTGGATTAGTTTTGTAGTTAATTAGGATTTAATGAATGGATTGACCAACCGTTTGTATTCATTTTATCCATTAATTGCGTAGAGTTATGAAATTTATGCCTGTATTATTTATTCTTGCTTTATAAAGTAAAACATGATCGTACCAATTTTCCCTTCTTTGCATCTATGAGGTGATGATTTTGTTTTTTTAGACCAGCAGTCCATAGTTATGCGTATGAAGAATGTTGTCAGTGTGGACCGTGTGTGATTATATGTGTAATATATTGTTAACTACAATTAGGCTTAAACTAACTTTAAGCTACTGAACCAGCTCAACTTAGTTATACCTCAATTTGATGATTTCTCTGCTTCTTCACAATAAGTAATATATTGATTTGGAATTTGGAATAGGAATCCGAAATTAGATTAACTGGCGTTATTTCCAGGATTGTTAATTGTTTTTAAGTTATAGATTTATAGATTGGCTTAACTAGCCGTTTATATTTATTGTATCAATTACCTAGGTTCAAGTTTAAAGTTATCTTTTTATCTGATTTAATGTATAAAGTTACAAGTGGTAATACCAATTTCAAATCCATAGTACAACCAATATGGTGATGATTTAAAATGGAAAATTATTTTTGAGTTGAAATCTGAAGTTCAACTATATGAAGAAAGTTTGTAACTTTGAGTAGTCTCCTAGGTTGTTAATGGTTTTTTATGTTATAGATTTGTGGATTTGATCTAATAGCCGTTTATATTTATTGGATCGATTAATTAGATGCAATTTTAAAGTTGTTCCCTTTTATCTTATTATTTTTATTAAAGTTTGGAATGACAATACCAATTTCAAATCCATAGTTGAACCTATATAGTGATGATTTAAAACTGAAAAATTATTTTTGAGTTGAATCCAAAGGTCGGATATATGAAGAAAGTTTGTAACTTTGAGTGGTTTCCTATATTATTAATGATTTTTTAAGTTACAGATTTATGGGTTCAATTAACTAGCCATTAATATTTATTGGATTAGCTAATTGGATGCAATTTTAAAGTTGTTTCTTTTTATCTGATTATTTCTGTATAAAATTATGAGTGACAATACAAATTTCAAATCAACCTAAGTGGTGATGATTTAAAATTGGAAAATCATTTTCCCGAAGTCTGAAGTTCAGCTATATGAAGAATTTTTGTAACATTAAGTTGTTTCCTAGATTGTTGATGTTTTTTTTAGGTTATAGATTTGTCGATTGGATTAATTAGCCGTTGATATTATCGGATCGATATTTATCAAATTGTTGCAACTTTAATTTTTCTTCTTCCTTTTATCTGATTATTTTTGTATAAAGGTAGGAGTGACAATACAAATTTCAAATCCGGATTCGAACCTGAATGGCAATGATTTTTAGGAGTGTTGAGTGGAAATCCAAAGTTCAGCTATATGATAAGCGTTTGTAACTTTGAGTTGTTTTCTAATTGTTAATGGGGTTTTTAGGTTAGATTTATGAATTACATGTAACGACCCAGTATTTTCAACCATTCGCATCCATTATAAGTGTATAGGTAGACACTCATGCCGGAGTTGAATTGCTCAAAATACCGCGTTGTAAATAAAATTTGGCAAAACTCAGCATATACAGTAAATAAAATAATTACAGATCACAGACACAGAGTAATATAACAATAATGCAGCGGAAACAAAAAGATAGTAGTTCATGAAGCTACTATATATATATAACAGAGTTAACAAGATACAACAGAGGTCTCGAATACAATAGATGTCTCAATACAAAAATCAAATACCAGATCTGAATACATCACTGGATCGACGGAATAACTGAAAACAGGATCGATAGATAGCTGGATCTCCTCAGCTCGTCTAACCAGCCATTGATATTTATTGGATTGATTAAGCTAAATACAATTTTAAAGTTTCTTTCTTTTATCTGATTACTACTGTATAAAACTAGGAGTGTGGCAATACAAATTTCAATTCTGTATTCGAACCTAAATGGCAATCATTTAAATTTGGAAAATTGTTTTTGAGTAGAAGTCTGAAGTTCCAGCTATATGAAGAATATTTGCACTTTGAGTTGTTCCCTAGATTGTGAATCAACTGATCAAACTAAAAAGTTTAAAGTTATTTCTTTCATCTGATTATTTCTGCATAAAGTTTGGAGCGAGTACCAGTTTTGAACCCAAAAGGTGAGGATTTTAAATTGGAAAAATATTTTTGAGTAGAGTTGCGAAGTACAGCTACATGAAGACTGTATGGAAGTTTGAGTTGTTTCCTGGATTATTAATGGTTTCTTAAGCTATAGATTTATGGATTGTATTAACTAGCCATTGATATTTGTTTGATTGAATACCTTGATACAATTTTAAAGTTATTTCCCGTTGTCTGATTATTTCTATATATAAGTTAGCAGTGGCAAATTTCAATTCTGTATTCGAACCTAAATGGCAATCATTTAAATTTGAAAAATTGTTTTTGAGTAGAAGTCTGAAGTTCCAGCTATATGAAGAATATTTGCACTTTGAGTTGTTCCCTAGATCGTGAATCAATTGATCAAACTAAAAAGTTTAAAGTTATTTCTTTCATCTGATTATTTCTGCATAAAGTTTGGAGCGAGCACCAGTTTTGACCCCAAAAGGTGAGGATTTTAAATTGGAAAAATATTTTTGAGTAGAGTTGCGAAGTACAGCTACATGAAGACTGTATGGAAGCTTAAGTTGTTTCCTGGATTATTAATGGTTTCTTAAGCTATAGATTTATGGATTGTATTAACTAGCCATTGATATTTGTTTGATTGAATACCTTGATACAATTTTAAAGTTATTTCCCGTTTTCTGATTATTTCTACATATAAGTTAGGAGTGTCAATTTTGAATCCATCTGAACCTAACCGGCGATGATATAAAATCAGAAAATTTTATTTGAGTAGAAGTCGGAGTTTAACTATATGAAGAATGTTTGTCCTGGGTGTGTGTAAATCAGTTTGCAGTTTTCGATTTTCATGATATTTCCAAAAAAAAAAAAAAACAGAGAGAGAGAGAGAGAGTAAAAGAGAAAGAAAAAGAAAAAGATTGTCATAGGTAAGGGGGTTTTACTATAATATGTCAATTACTGTAATATATTGTTGGCGACTTTTGGGCTTGCCATTAGCTTACTTTATTCTACTATCTTACTCAGTTTAGGAGTGCAAATATGAATTCTTGCAAAAACTTGACAAGTTGGGAATATAAACAATTCTTGCAAAAACTTGATAAGACTAGCTCCTATGCCACTTTGCTAGAACATTGTGACCTTGCAGTTTGCAAATTTTTTTAACATGTAGTAGTTAATATCCGACAATGTTGTCGCTGTATTATTGTATTAAACGGCAAAAATCAGGGCTGGCAATTAGAACCAAGACCAGAAAAGCTGAACGAAATCGACCGAGAAGAACTGAATCCGATCCGAACCTGATGGGTCTCTGGTCGGGTCTAGATGATGAAAAATACCATTTAGACCCGATCAAACCCGACCCAACCCGAAAGACTCGACAAAAACATAAATATTTGTATTTTAAGTGTAATTTCCCAACCAGACCTGAACCGAACCCCAGGTCGGGTTGGGTCTAGGTTTCAAAATGTATAGTTTAGACCCGATCCGCCTAGAACCGTGACCCGACGGTCTGACCTGACGGGTCTAATTGCCATCCCTACCTCAGGCAATATTTTCTTGTAAAAAACCAGTGTTGATATACCAACCGATAGTTATTAATATATCACTTTGATATTTGTTGCAATATATCAGTGAAAATTATGAAGTAACAACTCTTTAGTGAAATTATTTCTTAAGTATTAGAAAAAACAATTGTACTCTTTTTCTTCATGTCATTTTATTTTTTTCGCAGTTGTATTCTATTTCTTGTTTTTCTACGAGCTAAATCCATCCTTACTTAAAACCAGAACCCTTTTAGTTCTATCCCTCATCGATGCTAATCCTATGCACAACAAATAAAATTAGAAAACTTTGATAAATGTTGTTGCTTTTTGTTTATCTTATTTAGTTTCTGCCTCATGACAAAAGTTTTTAGTTGTCACTGTAACTATCTCACTCCAGTACAAAAAAATGCGAATTTTAATCCTTCATAATCAAATACAATTTGATTAATAAGATATATGAGTTCGCATGGTTTCTTTTGAAATAAAATTAAATGAATGGTGTTTTTTCATTGGATTGAATTGGGTTGTAACTTATTAAAAAACAACTAATATTATTTGATTATTGTCTAATATTACTCCGTGTCTACGAATATCATCCTGTTATTTTTCAACTATATCATATTGGTCTTTGAGTGATATTGTACTTCTAGTGATGTTAACTACTTAGTGTATAAAATCGCAATGCATCGTACTATCGAAAATTATCTTGCACGATAGAAAGTCGCCTTTTAGATGATAAACTAACAATATTAGAGATGGAAAGATTACAATATCCATTTTTATTCTAGTAAATAGATCATTGCAATATTATAGGTTGTTATTCTTTGTTATTTGTCTTTGTTGTCATTTTCTAAATGTTCTATCATTTGATCTGAAAATTTAGGAATTCAGGGCCAATGAGGAGACCAAAGGGTGGTTGGACACCTGAAGAGGTATGAGTTCTTTTTTGATAAATATTAACAAAAAATGCTGATTTAATGGCTTCTATTATACATGAGAGTATGGTTTTAGACTAGATGTCAAAACGTCCGTCCAGCTGGGTCCTACAATTATAAATGACGTTTGAAAGAGCAATTCTTGTTCAAATAAAATCAGTTCATTCATTTGGGACAAACTGGATTGGGCAGCTAGAAGTTTTTAACTTCCCATTACACATCCGGTTAAGTCCATATTTATATGTTTCTGTTTGAGTTTTACTTCATCTCATTGGTAAGCTATAGGCCCACCAACTAGCTAATCAGACGCAAACCCCTTCTACTGTTTGTATGATATAAGGATAATTCATCTAAATATGGATTTTAATTTTGAATATTTTCTGAAAGAACACCAGCTCTATTAATTCTAATAAATATTAAGACATCTGTTAAGATCCATACTGTTTATCGATATTTATTACATCATTTAGCACATATTTTCTTAATTTCCCCCACTTTTGAGTGACAGTCCATCACTCTTATTTTCTAAAAACTCGTAATTTTTTTTACCTAATAATAACTTGCCCAAGTGCAAAACACTAAGCGTTTCAAATTCAATATTTCCTCCACAACCGATATATTAATTGCAATGTAACTGTCACTCAAAATCTCCAAGGGCCGTTCATTCCTCACATCCTGTTAAATTGTGAGGTAATATGCATTTTGACATCGATTAATAATGGGATTTGAAAAATAATAATAAGAACTATTAACTTGGAATATTTTATGCCACTAAAATTAATTTTAGCAGGTTGCTTGATTTAATTGAGGGGTTATTGGTGATATTAGAGAGAAAGGCGGAGGGGTGTGATTTGATATATCTCCTTGTGAAATTTGTTATTGAATTTTGATTTGAAAGTTAAATCAGGACTATATGATATTGTTTTTACTGATCAAGTTTTGATATTTTCTAATTATGATTCAAGAGGCCTTCTAATCTTAAAAAAATAAACTACTCAAATATTTGTTGGAACGTGGTTGTCAAATAAATTACCTAATCATTTAAACACTTCTGCTAACAGGTTCTAATTTTCTGCACCTTTTGTTTTGATTTGTCAACCAGGAATGAAATAATTCATGTCTATCTTTTTAATATGTTTTTTTAAGCATCTTCTGCTTCATGCTACAGGATGAGACTCTAAGGCATGCTGTCAAAGCATACAATGGAAGAAATTGGAAGAAAATAGGTCCTATTTCTACTTCTTATTGGGTGAGCTTGTACTACCTTTGTAGAGTGAAGACTTAACCTATTATTTCCATATTTTTCTAGCGGGTTTTTTCAAGGACAGAACAGATGTCCAATGTCTGCATAGGTGGCAAAAAGTTCTTAATCCCGAACTAGTCAAAGGGCCATGGACTGCTCAGGTTTGATGCTAAATCAGTCTTATGTTTATTAAAAATTAAACAAATGTGCTATCATTATAATTATTAATTAATTCACAGGAAGATGAAATGATAACAACTCTTGTTCAAAAATATGGACCCAAAAAATGGTCTTTAATAGCAAGATCATTGCCAGGTCGGATTGGGAAACAGTGCCGAGAGAGGTTGCTGACTTCCTATGTTATTCTACAAGTATTATTTGTTATTGACATTTAAATCACTTTTAGTGTATTTAAATAAAAACCAAGCAATGAAACAATATCATGAACTAATTTAGCATGATAGGATTTAGAGCATATCATGAACAGTGCTCTTGTCTGCAAACTTATCTTCCATGCTCATATGATCAAAATTCATTTATTCAGTATTTCCACAGGTGGCACAACCATTTAAACCCTTCAGTAAAAAAAGATCCTTGGACTCCAGAAGAAGAACTTGCTATAGTTAAGGCTCACAGTGAATATGGAAATAAATGGGCGGAAATTGCAAAGGTTTTACCTGGAAGGTATCTGTTCCTCTTCCTTTATTGGGAATTTTATTGTTATAATTTGTATTATCAACTTTATTTGAAGAATATTTCCCTGTGCAGCGATACTCTGTCTTCTGCATGATGATTTAACATTGAGGAGTGTTTAATTTAACCATCTTTCAGTCCAAAAAAGATCCAACCTTCACCAAACATTTCAGTATAATGTCTTCTTAAATCTTGACCAAGCATTAGCTGTTGTAGATTGCATAAAAATAAAACCACAAAAGTTGAGTGTGTATTTTACTTTTATGATAATTTTAAGTCAATCAATCCAATTATAAGGTTCTTCAATAGTTTTTAACAAGTAGAAAAAAATGGATTTAAGAAATACCGGAATAAAACATCATCAGGCGAACAGCTAAGCAAATTAAGAAGTACATCTTCTTAAATTGATCTTTTTGTATACTATTGTTATGTTTTATTTTTCGGGTACTAACCGATAACAATCCAATAGAAGACATAATTTTATATTATAAATGCAGGACTGATAATTCAATAAAAAATCACTGGAACAGCTCACTTAAGAAAAGGTTGGATAGTTATTCAGGTATTAATCAACATACAACAGATCCACGGCCCATCAACCTAGTTCATGGGAAATTCTCTGCTTTATCAATAAAAGGATCCGATACAAAGACCAAAACTTCAGTACCGCAAAATACTCAGAATGCTCATACTTTGGTTTTTCGTCAACCACAAGATAAACAGGATTTGGAGCCATCAACCCCCAAAAAAACATTAGACTTCTTCCCTAAAATCGATCATAATCCTGAAAACCCAAAGCCTGTTACAGCAAACATAGTAAATGTCAAACCAGCTGAATCTATGTTTGAAACTCCAAAACCTATATTTGGTTCAAATAATGCCACCATACTTGGAACTCCAAAGCCTTCATCTGTTAGTTCAGATAAAATGTTTTCTTCTCTTGAAACTCCAGAGCCTGTATTTATTAATTCGAAGAAAACCCCATCTGATGATAATATGTTCTCAAAAAAATCTCAATCAGTAAGAAAACAAAATGTTGATGGTTCTGAGTTGGAAATACAGTCCAGTGGCTGTAAAAAAGCCCGTATATCTGATACTTTTGGTTCTCTATGTTATAAGCCACTACAAAACTTGGATCTCAATCTCTATTTAGCATCACCAAATATGCAAGAAGCACATAATTTGGGCACATTTTCTAATGGTAACGGTTATAGCACTCCACCGAATATGATTAAAACGAATCCAACTGAGGAAACATTTGGCTCCCTTTTGAGAAGTGCAGCTAAAACTTTTTTTGAGAACCCATCGATAATTAGAAGAAAGAGGGGAAATAATGACTCCGTTTTGAGCCTTGATAAAAACGAGGAGTCGATTAAGACAATCGTTAGTGAAATTTCTATTGCTAAATGTGGTAGCAGCTCTTCAAAATTCAATGACAGTGAATGTTCATGTAAAGAGGGAGTTGTAGTTGGTGATGTTGAAAACAAGCTGAGTATTTCTCCTGCATATCAGTTTAGAAGATTCTCTAAGGTTAAAGCGATCGAGAAGAGACAGCTTGATTTTTCTTCAATTGAAGTGAATTGTAACAGTGCCAAGAATCCTTCAAGATTTGAAGAGGAGTTGACTAATAAATTTACTCATGCTACCAAATTGGGAGTATCATGATGCTCAGCTGTAAGTTTTAATCTTTTCTGTTCTTCTTGTCTTCCTTTTGTTGTTAGTGAATGCACTTCGTGCCCATTCCAATAATATGAACTCTTTGAAATTCATTACTGTAGTACACAAGATACATGTTCACACATAAATTCAGTTAACACATGCAGAGCTGTTTGAATATGGGCCTTTAATAATACTTGTAATACCATCAAAACTAATAGCAAAACTTCAAAAATACCTTTTACACGTACAAATGATATCACAAAATGGAATCCTGACCATGTCAAAAATTAATTTTTTATTTTTAGATGAAAATTTTGATATGCGTACAAATGAGATCATAAGTTTGAATCTAAGACTTGAGAGGAAAAAAGTTCATATCTTTTTTCAGTTTAGTTATATTTATTATAGTTTTGGATGTCACTGCATACTTAATAAAAAAAATGATAATTCGTAGTCATGGGGACTCGATTACTGAACCCTTTGAATCCATGTCAGTACCATCTTATTGTTTGACTTGCCCCAGGTGTAAACTGCTTTTAATTTTAGAGAAAATTAAGTATGTTTGACATAATACAAGAAGTAATAAATTGTAGATAGGTTTAGACTTCTATTAATGTGCAAACCATAGCCACTAAACCACTATTTGTTTTATTAAACTAATGTAATCGTTTTCTTATTGGATTTGTACTTGATGGGTTGCCCTTCTAAAGGGGTTTCTCCAGCCAATTGCCTTACTCACCTTAGGTTGGTCCCTGATTCCACGTCTAAAGTGTTGCTACACAAATGTAGAGCAATTAGTTAATGTTCCAAGTTTGAATGTAGATCATGTTTGCAGCAAATAAATATTTTAAAAATATTTATTTTTTACAGGTATGTTCTACATTCATGCTTCCAACATTCTACTTATCTAATTACTCTACATTTTTTGTGTTCAATTATTCTTTATATTAGAATTGATACGCAAAATTTGAATTTGATGATTTAAATTTATTGCATTTTTTCAGTGATATTTTTGTACACAAGTAATAATGTCGTTCTCTTGTGTGTAATGGCGTGTGCCAAAGTATTTCTTCGTTTAATACTTGATGCAATGTCATAATTTTTGGTCCTACCATGTAGTAAATCATGAAATTAGTTCCCATGTTGTTATAAATGATGATATATTTAGCTATTACTATGATGTTCTGTATAGTTATTATAATTTTAATTTCTAAACTTGATTTCATTTTTTGTTCTCTTCTAGGAACGGACTGAAACTCCAAGTTCCCTGTGATTAAATAATGTCATTTTCTATGATTCTAAATGAGAAAGCACAAAAAGATTTCTTCAATGATGTAATTTTTTTTTTTTGCGGAAAATACTGAAGCAACCAGTGTGTATATACAAATCTATTGTTTGAAAGGGGAAATTGTTTTAGAAGACCCTTGTAGAAAAGAAGGAAACATAAAATAAAAGACCATTCTTCTGCATCTTATGGGAATGTTTCTAGAATTTTGAATTCAAATGTCCATTCCTAAGATATGTATTTTCTGGTGAAATTGCTCATGTAAGGTGTCAATCAAACCTTCTTTTTGTTGTTTCAGTTATATATATATATATATATATATATATATATATATATATATATATGTATATGTATATGTATATATATCCCATGTATATATGTATAATATCCCATGTTGTTGGTATGATTGGAAGTTTTTTTTGCTCGCTAAAACCTATCGTTTGCAGTTCTGAAGGAGTTGCATCTCTTATTACCAGGAAGTGGTCAAATTTTGAGGTGTTCTATATTTCTTCTTCAAAAGTAACAGTACGACCTCACAATAATGGTGTGAATGTGCAATATGAGTTCATGAAAATACATTTGTTGCAACTTTCATCAAACCTTTCTGACTGTAGAGTGTTCTTCTAGAGGAGAACACTCATTTAAGTAATAAACAAAATGGTACCAACAAACATGTTATCGATTGTCGTAGGATCAAAAAATGAAATAATGCCAGAAGGATCATCGATGATCGGGTAAAGCTGCTGCTTTGTCAAACTAAATTACAAAGGGTAAATTATTATTTATACGTTAATCGAGCTATACAACAAACATTTATTTATACATCAATCAAGCTGTACAACAAACATTTTAAGTACGTTACTACTTTGCTGCGATAATCAAACGAAGAATGCAGCAAAACTGAGAAACAGTGGTAGCTTACAGAAAACCTGAGGTAGGCAGCGTGCAAACATGGAGGGAGAAACCAACTCGCATCTTCCTCATCCTTGCCCACAAAAAATTGTCTTTTGACTGGGGCATGGACGCGGTAGAGGATTATGTAAGTAGCATCATCCGCGGCTTGCTTACTCCTAATCTCTGCCGCAACCAACCTTCTTTGGGCTGCTTCAAGCCCCTTGGTGGCCTGCTTAGTTATCTGTTCAGCTTTATCAGCCCCTTGTGCAACTTCTTTGCCCTTTCAAGAAGCAAGACAATCTTTAAGTCGATCCTCTTTACTGGCAATCTTTAAGTTGATCATCTGCTGCTGTATATTTTTGGATCTCTGGTGAAATGACGCAGCAGTGATAAAATCGAATAGGTAGAGATCGCTTTAAGGCACGTTGAAAACGTTCTCCTTAAGACGTTATATGCTATCACCGCTCGTTTGAGCAAATAAATGATGAGAGTTAAGGCAAATCATCTCTCAAGATACAATGGAGTCGAGATAATAAATCTCTTTAATCGATTACAATAGCACTGTCAAAATCGATTTAAACTATCTTCTGAATTGACTGCAGTGACAAGAGTATCGAGTTTGTGATCGATTACAAACTCGAAATAGTATTGAAAGAAATATGGGAGGAGAAGAGGAGATATGAAATAAAGGAAAATTGAATCTAAAACGCTTTTTAGACGTTTCTGTTTTCAAAAAGAAAAAATAATTCTGAATAGCTTTTCAGGCATTTCTATTTAAAGTTGCAAAGATGTGTCTTTTCGTATTTGAAACGTAGCGTCCCCTGCCAAACGATGCTTCAAACGACGCTTCTTTTCGTTTGAATTTAAACGTACCGCTGACAGTCATGTTTCCCGCCATTTTCGTCTATTCAAATTCAAATTCTGGGCTTATTAACAGATTTATATCTTGTCCGTTTTAACTAAAATAATTCTGTCTGTCTGATAGGGCGGCGACGGCACGTGCGTGGCGGTTTATGCATGGCATCCCTTCACACAAAAAAGCAAGCATTGGATGTCCAAAGGGTTCAATCTTCTATTAAGAAACCTATATTTAAACAAATATATTCTCTTTATCCTAAGATGTGAGATTATTCTAATTCCACATTCTTCCTTCTTTTCTTTCTCTTCTTCTCATTTTAAAGCAAATAACTCACACAAACAATTTTATAAAAATTTCTACTAACAATTCTCCACCAACTTTTAATAAAATTTCTCTTGTCATATGTTGTAGGAAAACATGTACATAATTATGGATGTATTATGGACTTGAATCTATAAATAGAGATAACCTATCAGAGCATGCCATGATGGAGTGGTTGACTGGGTATTGGACCAACGGTCCTATGCGACGTACCAGATGTGTTTGACACATTCATTTTCTTTTCTTCAAATAGTTCATAAAGCCAACACGTGGATTGGCCTTGTGTCTATATCTTGGTTTCAGGAAATGCCCTTAGGGACTTAAGCCATAGTCTCGCAGGCACCATCTTCGTGCATTTATATAGGTAGGTTTATTGCAAGTGCCTTATAACTATACACTTCATCGGTATTTCTATTATAAACCTATTAAATACTAAGTAGTACAACCTCCACCATATCATTTTAGGTACCAAACACTCTTCTAGAAATGGATATAATATTAGTGTTCAAACTAATATTATAGCGTTTCAAATCACATCGTATAATGTATTTTTGCTTATTGAACCCAAGATAATGAATTTCATTATGTTGAGTTGAGTTTACATCATAGGTGATTTCTATGTTGGCTTGAAACCCATTCCTTTTGATGTTTTCAGCACCAAATTTCTTGCAACTCATTTTATAAATGGATCGGCCAAGTTTCGGATAGAATTCACAAAATTTATGATAATTACCCAATCAGTGAGCATTTGCCTCACAACATTGTGTCTTAGGCCAATATGCCTAGATTTGCCATTATATACCTGGCTATATGCTCTTGATAGTGTTGCTTGACTATCACAATGCACATATATCAAAGGCATTGGTTTTGGCCACAGGAATTTCTAATAGCAGATTTCTTAATCATTCTTCTCCTTTACTACAAGAAGTCAGTGCTATAAATTTAGCAGCCATGGTAGAATCTGCAATGCACATTTGTTTCTTTAAGGCCCAAGATATCGCTCCCCCACAAAGAGTGAATATCCATCCAATGGTTGATCTGTTATTATCCTATCTTTCAGTGTTCCAACTAGCATCCATGTATTCTTCTATTACACTTGGATACCCATTGTACAATATACCATAGTCCATGGTTCATTTTTTAATTATTTTAAAATTCTTTGTACAGCTAGCCATGACATACATTAGACTACCAATAATTTTAGCGTATTCTAGTTGACCTTTTGATCTACAAGTATTAGAATGTAGTTGCATATTTGGATCAAATGTGGTGCTTATAGTTTTGCAATCAAATTGATTAGACCTTTTTAGATCTTCTTTATTTAATGAGACTGGGTAATGACCAACTCTAATGCTGTTTTTATTATTCTTATTCTTAAAATCACTTCAGCTTCCCCCATATCTTTCATGTCAAAACACGAAAATAGAAATATTTTCGTTTCTTCAATACTTGAGGTATCGGTCTCAAATATCAATATATCATCAACATAAAGACAATACACTTTTACCATCACGAAATTTGCTACAGACACATTTTTCTGATTTTAAATCCTAAAACCATTTGATACTATGGTTTTATCAAATTTCTCATGCCCCCATTTTGGTGCTTGTTTAATACTGTAAAGTGATTTAATAAGTTTACATGCTTTATGTTCTTGTCCATGCATTGCAAAACCTTCTAGTTGAGACATATATATATATATATATATATATATATATATATCTTCATCAAGTTCTCTATCTAAAAATGCAGTCTTGACATCCATTTGATGAATTTCAAATTTACAAATAGACGCTAATGCAATTGACGTCTTAATTGTTTAAATTCTAGCTACAGTTGCATAAGTATCAAAACAATCTATTCCTTCCTTTTGGGTATATCCTTTAGCAACTAATCTAGCCTTAAAATTTTCTATCTTACCATTTGCTTTTAATTTCTTCTTAAATATCCACTTACATTCTATTGATTTAGAGCCAGGAGATCAGTCTACTAGTTTCCATGTTTGATTTCCAATAATAGAATACATTTCATCATTTATGGCTTCTTGCCAAAAGGCTGAATCCTGAGACTTTATAGCCACAGCATATGTTAAAGGGTCATAATCTATGTTTGTAGAAAGCATAGCTTGATGTCTAATACCATCTCTTGATCCTTCAACCAAATAAATGATAAAGTCTGGTTCGAATGACTTTTTAGTCCTCATTCTTTTACCTCTCCTAAGAGTTTCACCAGTTTCATCATTATTTCCTCGAGTGTTCTCGAATTCACGAATAGATTCAGTGACCTCCTCCATTTCACGTATATGTGTATTAACCTCCACCATTTCACTAATAGATGGATTGGATGGAATAGACGTGAATCTATTTTCATAGAAAACCACATCTCTTGATTTCATTATTGTGTTTACCTCAATCGAATTATTAGGTTCTATTACTAGAAACTAATAATCCTTGCTATGTTGAGCGTATCCTAATAAAATATACTCAATTCCCTTTTGTCCTAATTTCTAGATTTTTGATTCAGGTAATCGAACAGTAGCCCCAAAGCCCCAAACTCGATAATAATCAAAATTTGGTTTATGTTTCTTCCAAAGTTCATAGGTGTAACTTTGTTCTTCTTATGGGGTATTCTATTTAAGATGTAACGGGTGGTAAGCAAAGCCTCACTCCAAAAACTAGTATTGAGACTAGAATTACATAGCATAACATTAACCATTTCAGTAAGGGTCATACTTTTTCGTTCTAATACTCCATTTTATTGTGGAGTATAAGCTACAGATGTCTCATGTATAATTCCTACAGATTCACAAAATATAGGGAAATGATATTCACCTCCCCTATCAGATCTAAGGGTCTTAATTTTAACATCACATTGGTTTTTTACTTCAGTCTTATATGTCATAAATGAATTTAACACTTCATCCTTAATGTGCATTAGATAAACATAATAGTACTTTAAATAGTCATCTATAAATGTGACAAAATATTTCTTTCCTCCTTTGGTAGGAGTACTATGCATATCACAAACATAACTATGAATCCATTGTAACAGATTAGTGGTACTAACAGATTTTAATGGATATTTTTCTAGTTATTTTGGTTAAAGAGCATATCCTACACTTATCATTAGATTTATTATCATATTTAGGGATCATGTTTAATGAAATTATATTATCCATACTTCTAATGTTAACATGTCCTAATCTACTATGCCATAAAGAAAAAGAGTTAACAATATAAGCAGAAGTAATAATTTTATTAATATTTAATTTGAACATTCCATCACACATATACCCATTTCCAACAAACATTCCGTCATTGGTGAATACATATTTATCTGATTCAAAGACTTATTTGAAGTCAAACTTATTTTATAGACTGCCAGAAGCAAGGTTCTTTCTAACCTTGGATATGTAATATACATAATTCAATGTCAGAATTTTTCTGGACGTGAACTCTAAGTAAATTGTCCCCTTCCCTTGATCGCTGCTTTCGTTGAGTTTTCTATATAGAGATAATTTTCATCCTCAGACGGTTCAAGTATCTTGAATAGACTCTTGTCGTTGTAGATATGCTTTGTAGCACCGGAGTCATTCCACTAAGAATCCTCTCTTTCAATCATGTTGATTTCAGAGATTACGGCCGTAAAGTTTTCTTTGTCGATTGAGGTTTCTTTTTAAAGAAACGACAATCTCTTTTAAAGTGACCAGGTTTTTCACAATTGTAGCTTCCATTCACTTTCTTGGCTATCTTATTGCCATAGTTTTCCTTATTATGAAATTTCCTCTTTTGACTAGGAAAGTGCTCAGAGGTTTTATTTTCCTCTTTTTCCTCCGCCATGTGAATCTTAGATGGAAACACTATTGGTTCCGTGATTTCTTTCTGCCTAAGTTTTTCTTCCACTTGCAAATACTATGCAAGATTATCCAGACTACATCCTGCTTCTTGTGTTTAAGGATTTTCCTTTATCCTTCCAAGTAGGGAGAAGTTTGTCTATTATGGATAAGACTTTTATCTCCTCATCTATATTCATGTTATGCTGGTTGAATTGGTTTAGATTATGCATAATATCGTTGAATTGCTCTACTACTGTCCTAGCATCAGTAATTTTATAATTAAAATTTTTTATAGCCAAAATTTTTCTTATTTGTTGCATCTTCCATTAGATACTTGGCCTCCAACACATCCAGACTTCCTTGAAATTTAATTTATTGTAGTACATATCGATCGTAGTACCTGTCATTGCAATTCATATGTGTCCCTTACATATGTAATCATCTTGCTCTCATTTAAGTCTTGATTGTGCTTGCGTAATAGTATTGTTTTCTGTTTCCTCTGGCTTTGGCATTGTAAGAACATAAACCACTTGTAGTCCAACCAACAAGAAATGCATGTTCTTCTGCCCACGCATAAAATTAACACCATCGAACCTTTCCAATTCAGTGAAATTAGAAGCGAACTCCCTCAAACTATGTGATGCCATTGTCGAATAACGTCTTAAGATTTTTTTTAAATATTTTTGGATTTTTGGTGAAGTGGTACAACAATGGTAAAATCATATCTGTAGAAATCGCTCTAAGGCATATCGATGACGCTCTCCTTAGGACGTTATTTTCCCCCATCACTCGTTTGAACAAACAAATGGGTGTTGAGA
Source organism: Allium fistulosum (assembly GCA_030737815.1). NCBI lineage: Eukaryota > Viridiplantae > Streptophyta > Magnoliopsida > Asparagales > Amaryllidaceae > Allium > Allium fistulosum. Next base: position 166,181,722 of record CM060904.1, on the reverse strand, counting down.
GTTAAGGCAAATCGGCTCCCAAGATACAATAGAGCCGAGATGGTAAATCTCTTCAATTGATTACAATAGCAATGTCGAAATTGATTCAAACTATCTTCTGGATTGACTACAGTGACAAAAGTATCGAGTTTGTGATCTACAATATCACAAACCCAAAATAGCATTGAAAGAATAAGAGAGGAGAAGAGAAGCAGATTTGAAAGAAACGAAAACTGAAACGCTTTTCAAGCGTTTCTGTTTTCAAGGAGAAAAATTAATTCTAAAATGCTTTTTAGGCGTTTCTATTTATAGTTGCAAAGATGTGTCTTTTCGTATTTGAAACATTGTGTCTCCTGCCAAACGACGCTTCATTTCGTTTGAATTCAAACGTCCCACCAGTTTTAAACAGACGCGTCTTCCGCCATTTTCGTCTATTCAAATTTGAATTTTTGGCTTGTTAACGAGTTTATATCTAACCCATTTTAACTAAAACAATTCAAAGCCAACTTGGTCGGATGGTGGCAGTGGCGCACGTGCTTGGTGGTTTATGCATAGTCTCCTTCCTCACAAAAAAGTAAGTATTTGGTGCCCAAAGGGCCCAATATTCTCTTAAGGAACCTATATTTAAACAAATATATTCCCTTTTATTCTAAGATGTGGGACTATTCCAATCTCATATTCTTCCTTCTCATTTTAAAACAAATAACTCACACAAACAATTTTATAAAAATTTCCACTAACATCCTCTTCACCGACAATCTTTAAGTTGATATTTTTACAACATATTCCATGTTTCCTAGAATATTTTCTATAGGGTGATCTTTCAAATATTTTTTTCCTTTTATTTGGATGTAAATTTTTGAATATATTATTATTTTCATCGTTAGTAATTTCATTAGATTTACCAGTATTTTATTCCTCATCAAAACTGGTATGATTGATTTTAAAATTTTCATCAAATGAAACGTGTAATGTTTCTTCAATGGTATTAGTTCTAGTGTTGAAAACCTTATAAGCTTTACTTCTATTAGAATAGCCAATAAAAATTCCTTCATCTGATTTAGCATCAAATTTATCTAAATTATCCTTTGTGTTTAATATAAAACATTTACTACCAAAAACTCGAAAATAAGTACTTTAGGCTTTTTATTATAAAATAATCCATAAGGAGTTTTCTTAGTCAAAGTTCTTATTAAAATCCTATTTAAAATATAGTATGCTCTAGCAATTTCTTCAGCCTAAAAACTTTTAGGTAATTCACTATCATTTTGCATTGTTATAACATATTCTTGTATAGTTCTATTTTTACGTTCTACTACTCCACTTTGTTGTGGTATTCTTGGAAACGAAAAAATATGGGTTATTCCTTTCTTATTACAAAAGTTTTCAAAATGAACATTTTTGAATTCTCCTCCACGATCACTCCTAATCATTTTAATTTTAGTTGATATTTGATTTTAAATTCTTTTAGTAAAAATTTTAAACATTTCAAAAGCATCACTTTTAAGTTTTACAAAAAATTGTCCATGTAAATCTAGAAAAATCATCTACAATTACATAGGCATATCTATTGTGATTTATTGATTATGTTTGCGAAGGTCTAAAAAGATCCATGTGAAGAAGTTCAAGAGGACGAGAAATAGAAATCATATCTTTAGATTTAAAAGTGCTTTTGCGAAGTTTTTCTAATTGGCAAGCATCACATAAATTTTTGACATTAAAACTCATTTTAGGATAATCCCTAACAATTTCATATCTAGCAACTTTTAAAAGGTGTTTAAAATTCAAATGACTAATTTTTTTATGCCAAATCCAAGGGTCATTAGATTCAGCTAAAAGACATAAATTGTCATTGGACACCTTCATACTTAAAATACAGATGCTCATTTCCTAATACCTTTAAAGATAATGTTTGACTCGTTATCTTCAATATGGTAGTTACCTTTTTCAAACTTAATTTTAGAACCCTTACACAATTGACTAATACCAAGCAAGTTATGTTTTAGATCATATCTAATAAAGCACTGGAAATAGTAGGAGTTTTAGAGTTATCGGCATTGCCAATACCAATCATATGTCCTTTTGAGTTATCTTCCTAGCTCACCGATCCACCGTCTTTATAGACTATATCTTTCAATATCCCTAGATTTCCAGTCATCTGTCTCGAACATCCACTATCCAGTATCCACTTGTCCTTCTTGATTTATGATTTTCGATTATCAAATGTCTGTTCACCATTAGCCATATAACAAACTTATTCCTGCAATTCAAAATCATACATTTCCAAGAAATCAAGTGACTTTTCAAAATAATTAGTTTCTAAAACATATTTGTTTCACAAAACTATTTTTTCGCAAAATTGTTAAAAATATTACTAGCCATTTAAACTTTTCAAAAATCAAATTATGTGTTTTTGAAAACCTAATGCTTTGATACCAAGTGTGGGTTGCAGAATTATGGATCTTAAGGCTAGTTAAACACTAGAAAGGGGTGAATAGTGTTTTCTAATTTTTATGAATCTTTTTAAAATTATTTCAAGATTATTATTAATTAGTAAAAAATGAGTAATCACAGATGCAAATACAGATAAGTATAAATGCAGCAAAGTAAAAAATAGAGAATTTGAGAGATCGCACCAAGGAATTTTATACTAGTTCAGAGTTACCTACATCCAGTCCCATACAATTGCTTGTACAGATTTCTTTTCAAATGCCAATCTTTTAATTGAAAGAAGGGAAATGCAATACAATCTCGATTTCAAGGCTACGAGACACACCCTTTTGATTTTCCGAGCTCTGGGTACACTCACTTGATTTGGACGGGACACATGCACACCCACTTGGATTTCCAGGACATCAAGCACACCTAATTGATTTGAACTGGCTACAATCACACCCATGCAAATATAACTAGAGTTTGATAGTTTTCCCAAAAATAATTTCTTGATCTTAGGTTACAATTGATCCTATAGCCTCTTGGGAAACTCTTTGATATTCGATTGAGAGAGAGATGATTGAAATCAGAGTAAATAATAAAGAATCAATACAATGAAGATTGAATTGATTCTAGTTTAAATTTGAGAAGATTTGAATAAATTTTCACTATAAATTTTTGCAGAGTAAGAGGAGAGAAGACAATAAAAAAGTAGTTGTTAAAAAATTCGTTTGAAACCCTCTATATATAGAGAATAAGTAAACATATACATTCACGAAGAGTTACGAAGAATAGACACTTCATTTCAAAATTTGAATTTCAAATTAGCGGCATGCATATCGACATATCATATGCGTATATGTTAACATAGGCTAGTGTATTATGAAATTTTATTTATTTTAAAATGTTTTGAGCATCTTATGCTTTGTAAAATATTTTGATACAATAATTTAAACATAGTTTGTAAACATTTTAAACTTTAAAAAACTTTTATAAAATATTTTTAAATATATTTTTAAACTATACTTTAAAAAAAATAAAGAATAAGAAAATGAGAAGATAAAGATCAAAGATTGCTACCAGGGACTTTAACAATATTCTATGACTCTGTATACTATACCATAGTCTTGAGATCTTCATACCTTGATCTTTATACCTATGAGTCTTCATATCCATTTTTTGAGTCTCTATACCGTACAGTCTTCAAATCAATACCTATGTAATATCTTGCACTATATATTATATGACTTGATAAAAACATTAGTATCCATATTTTATGAATGTATTATTATTACTAAGGTTGTTACCATCAAAATCATTATCTGAGGTATCAACATGAGATTCGTAGGTCCTTTTCCAATAGTCAAGAAAATCGAGATGCTAGCATATAGGGTCGACTTACCTTAGATGATGGCGGACATGCACAACGTTTTTCATGTCTCTTATATACGAAAGTTTGTGCATGACTCAGGCATGATGATCGCACCGGATCAACTAGAAGATGTTGAGGTTGAACCAAAAGTTTCTATACCTCAAAGGCCGCTTGTTCGGTATGATACGAAACAGCTTAGAAGAAAGACAGTGAAGCTAGTGAAGGTACAATGGAGAGGAATTGATTATGATTGTACGTGGAAGACTAAAGAGAGCATAAGGACTATGCGTCCGGAGCTCTTTGAATGGTAAGAGCTACTGTTTATCGTATCCACTTTCACCATTGTGGGTTGTATTTGATAGGCTACTATTCTATATGCTAGGATAGGTGACATATACTATTGATTGCATCACTGCTTGTTTGATATGTGTGATGGCTACTTATGTTTTGTACATATGCGGGATGACCATGGTTGCTTATACATTGGCTTGTTTGGGGATTTCAGGGGTGAAATTCCTAAAGGAGGGAAGAATGTAACAACTCGTATTTTATGTATTAGAGGATTGTAAAATATATTTATTTTTATTCGTATGAGGCTGTATGATTCTATATTTTTAAGATATGACTCTTAGGGACATCTTACACACCTATAAATTTTCCCGAATTTCTATGTGATAATTTTGATCCTAATTTTTTTTGGGCTATAACTTTTGATAAAAACCGAATTAGGGTCTCAAACTAGTTCCATTGTTTCAGGATGATGGTTTCCCATTCCTGTAATGACCCAAGATTTTAGGAATTTATTCTGAAAAATATAAATAAATTCAAAATAATTTTTAAATAAATTTTGAAAGGGAATTGATATAGCTTGATAGTGTATCAGTATGTGTGTACATGTGTGCACAGGAAATGCACATGAACTAAAGCTAAAATCCCTGAACTCTAAGAATAAATACATATTGATATGTATGGGAATATATATATATATATAGATTAAATCCTTAAAAGCTGTATGTATAAGTAAATATACATATATGGATGCTACTGAATATTTTTGAGTGTACATGTGCATGTGTGTGTCAATACAGAATGATGTATAAATATATATGGGTGTACTAATTGTTTCAGTAAGACTTATATATATATATGTTAATAAAATACTAGAGTTCAAATTAGTAAAATAAAATATACAGACATATTTTAGTATATAGGCAGAAAGAAAAAAAAATGAGGATATAAAAAGGAGTAGTCCTCTTGTAAATAAATAAAGGAAGTACATACCATTTACATGAAAGCTAAAAATAGGAAAAATAAGACAAAACAGGGAAATGCTTGGTATAGGCAGAATTAGGAAGAGTATTTGATAAATAACAAATCAAGTCACATTTTTAGCATGATTGTAGACAAGGAAAAAGTATTTTCTGAAAAGAAAAATTCTGAAATTAACCAAAAAGAATATAACCACTTTTCTCTTCACCTAAATTAAGCCGGGAAGGGTAGAATTTTGGGTTCAAATAAAATGCAGATAACATAATTTTTCTGGTGGGCAAAAATGGCTTTAGCCAATACCCAAAACCCTAAGGAGGACCCTGTATATATATATATGTATATGCAGCAGCCTCCTCTCCTTGTCAGAAAAGAACTTTGAAAAAAAAAAGAAACAACACCATAGAAATCATAAGGCAAGGGAAGGAAAAGAGCTTGAGGCTAAAGGCAGAAGTTCATCAATTAATTAAGGAAGCAAAGAAGAGAGCTAGGTGAGAAAACTCACTCAAAAACTTAAGGCACTAAGTCCTAAAGAAGGCAGCCTGTTATAAATTAATTTTTCTCAAAAGAGTATGAGATTGTTTTCTTTAGAAATTAAGAATGCTTTAATGCTTGATGGTTGTTCTGATTGTTTTATTCTGTGAATATTCTTAATATGATCAGTATGCATGAATAAGTAATTAAAAAACCCAGATCTCTTTCTGATATGATATTGGATAGAAATATAAATAAATGCCCAGAAAATAAAATGTTGAATATAAGCAAGTAATGTTGGTCTTGGCTCAAACCAGAAAGACTGATAAACATATGGGCTGCAATATACATATGTATATGTGCTGAGGCTTAAAATGAAAAGGAATTAGGAGTGCAATAGGCTTGCCTATGTGCTGACACTCCTGATTCAAAGAAAATATACAATATCCACCCAGCAAATAGATTTTGTGATTTAGGAAGCTTGGTCAATCTGAGTTAACTAAAGCACAGATGTTTGCAATAAAATCTTCCCATAAATCCATAAACCAATGTTAGTTGTCTATATCTCTTTAAAATTGCAAGAACATGTTTTAATAAGTACCAATACTAAAATTGCTTGGGTGTCTCTGTTTGTTTATGAGAATGATAAGGAATGCTATGAGGTGAATGCTTGTTTTTGTAAAATAACTCACTGATTGGGTTTGCTCTGAAAAATTTTAAAAAAAAGTACCTAAGAATTTGATTAGGAAATGAGGTCAAGATTACTGCAGGAATGACTTGTGTTCTTGAGTAATGCAAGTTGACACATGGCTTGTTCAAGTCCTGAGATCTTTGTGTAATGGAGTGAATTAGTTCATTACAGTGTGTCCATTGATTCATAAAATTGCAGATGAGACCAGGATAGATAAATATACCAAGGGAAAAATATTTGATATGATGAGGAAACTAGAGTTTTTCCTAGAATTGAAATATGAGGATGGAATAAATGATTTAACTCATATTGGTTATTTTCCGGTTTGGTGTGAATGATTGTTTGACTATGACTGAATTGTATGCTTGAATGTATGTACCATATTTATATATGTAGTCTTTGGAAAGAAAGATTAAAATATGCACATGCACAATGACACAGAGCATGCACACAAGTATTACCTGTTTCCAAAGGGCAGAACTTCATGTATATGTACTTAACTTGATTTTAACCTAATTAATTAATTGCTTTTGTGAATTTTCTCATACCAGACATGTGTCTGACCCTAGTGTGCTAATGGCATCTGGGGTGTCTCATTTAAAATGAGGCAGCTTCAAATGCTTTTTCAGGGACAGCAGCCTCTAGATAGGAGTAGAAGCAAAGCATTGAGAAGAAGATTATAGCATGCTAGAATTAGATAGATAAGAGCTTACAAGATGAAATTTGCATGTATGATATTTTTAAAAAAAAATTCCATTGTACTAAGTATAGAGTGATGTTGGATATTTGGTTCAGTATTTTGAGAATTTGACTTGGAGCTGGTATTTAAAATATCTGAGTTTTATTATCTGGAATGTTGAAAAGTTTTAGCTATAATTTTGTAAGTTAGATCACCAGTAGGGATTTTATAAGATAGTGATGTTAGATCCATATTAGTAAATTATTTACATGTTCAGATATGATTTGCTCAGACACTGTCACACCAGTACCTTAGTAATTTTAACATAAAATCTGAATCCCTCTTTACTAAAGCTTTGGGCAAAATGCATTTTAAGACCTTCTGAAATATGTGTGAGTAGAGAGTCTGTTTAATCCATATTTTATTGGCTAAGTATCCATGTGTGAGGAAACTCACCCCGGACTGCATTTCATTTAGTCTAGTACCTTGGTATCAAGGAATCAAGCTTCTGGAATATGATGATTCACTTAAGAATATCCCAGACATGAGTTTGCATATAAGGTAGATATTATAAGAAAGCAAACATAGGAAATGATATAAGCTTATATCATTTTCAAAGCACAGACACAATACAATTGATTTTACAGATAATCATAACATAATTATCTGGGTTCTATGAATCATATTTCATGGAGAATCCAGCAAGCTATCAAAGAATAAAAAACCATACTATTACCTATATGAATAAGATTTTCATTACTTAAATAATAAAATGAAATTAAGCTATGTGGGGATTGATTAAATTTAATTAATCACTGTAACCTCTTATTTTCCATAACCCGATTAAACCAGAGGGGCACATGCATCTTCATATGTGTGTGCATATTTTTGTGGTTGCACTGATATATCTATATTGGTAAAATTTGTGATCCTGGATAAAGTTTGTTTATTGGAAAAAAACGACTCTGGAAAAATATATTTGTTAATAAATGATATATACATATATCATCTCTAAAAAAAATCCTTACAAAATGAAGGTAGAGAAGAGAGGGTCATTTCATTTGGTATCAGAGCTATGTTATTCAACATAGTAGAAGTAAAGATCAAGTTCTTAGATAGAAATAAAATTTAAAGGAACTAAATATATATTAATGTTTTCAGTGTGAATAAAAACCACTGAAATAATAAAATTACCAATCAAACTAACCAGTTATGTAAATTATTATTAGCAAACTATGGTAGGGAGACCACCAAATCAGGGAGCAGGATCTTCCCATGCACCACCAATGGTCAATCTGCAAGACTTGGTGAGAGCATTTAGGGATGGGGCAGGACAAAGGCAAGAAAATCCCTATGAAGAACTCTCAAAATTACTTAAGACATATACTCATTTAGGAGGCAAAAGCTTTGAAGGGACAGAGGGTATCATGGAAATTCAAACATGGTTGAGAACATTGGATAGAATTTTCAATGACATGCAACTTGATGATCAAAGAAAGAGGCAAGTGGCTTCAAGATAGCTAAAAGGAGTAGCTTTAAGCTGGTGGGAAGTAATCATTGCAGGGAGAGGTGAGAATGAAATCACTTGGAATCAATTCAAAGAGATGTTGGAAGCAAGGTTTGTACCAGCATCAGCTAAGACTACCTTGCTAGAAGAATTTATTAGACTTAGACAAGGAACCATGACTGTCACAGAGTACACTCAAAAGTTTGAGGGGCTTTCCACATATGGAGCAATGCTTGTGGCAGATGAGGCATCCAAAAATGATAGGTACATAAAAGGTTTGAACCCAGGACTTAGCAGAGCCATGTTACCCTATGCTGACAGGACTTTTGACCATGTGATAGACTTAGCTTTGAGGTTGGAGCAGCATGACAAGGAAAGGGAGAAGTTCAGAAATTTTAAGAACAATAACACAAAGAAAGGTAAGGGGAGGTATCACCCTTATGATAAGAAGAAGGAAGAGGCCAGTAACAAAGGCACTGGAGATGTCAAAGCTAAGGAAACCAAGAAGATTGTGTGCCATCAGTGTGGAAAAGAAGGACATATCAAACCAAGATGTCCAGAATTGAAAGGAGGAGCTTTCAAGTGTTATTTATGTGGGAAAGAAGGGCACATGAAAAGAAATTGTCCTGAGAATAGGCAGTAAGGAAAATTAGCAAACTTGGAAGAAAAAGGCAAAACAGTGGAGATCAATGCTGAGAAGCACAGTCAAGTGGAAGGTACACTATTTATTTGTAATGTACCCATAGCAGTAGTATATGATACAGGAGCAACTCATTCTTTAATTTCCTATGAATTAGTTAAAATGCTGAAATTAAGTTTCATATTGGTTGAAACCCCTTTACATATACAAAGTCCACTGGGAAGTTCTAGTGTTTTAAACATGATCTATGTGGATGTGGGATTAAACATAGGAGGAGATACTTTTATTTCCAATTTATATGTTTTAAATTACCCAAATATAGGTGTTATTTTGGGAGTAGACTGGTTAAGGCAATTCAAGGCCATAATTAACTTAGACTCATCCACCATATCATTGCAAAACCATGGAAGCCAGAGGATCACAATTTTGTGTGAAGTGTCCAAGGGAAGAAAATTGTGTCATTTGATTGATTTAGGTAAAGATTCCAGTAAACATATTATTGAGGAAATTTCCATAGTCAATGAATACTTGGATGTTTTTGAGGAGGTTAATGGTGTTCCAAACCATAGGCCAGTGGAATTCCAAATTCATTTAGTTCCAGGAGCAAGCCCAGTGATTAAAAAGCCAACAAGAATGGGGCCAAATGAACTAAAAGAATTAAAGAAACAATTAGAGGAATTAGAAAATAAGGGTTTTATAAGACCCAGTAATTCTTGCTGGGGGGCACCAGTGGTGTTTGTTAAGAAACAAGATGGTACTTTGAGACTCTGCATAGATTATAGGGAATTAAACAAGGTAACCATTAAAAATAAATACCCACTGCCGAGAATAGATGATCTTTTTGATCAATTGGCTGGAGCAAGAGTATTTTCTAGGCTAGATTTAGCATCTGGTTTTCATCAAATGAAGGTGGAAGAATCAAGCATCAAGTACACTGCCTTTAACACTAGATATGGGTTGTATGAATTTTTGGTTATGCCATTTGGCTTGACCAATGCACCATCATACTTTGTAGATTTAATGAACAGAACCTTTAGAGGTTATTTAGACAAGTTTGTGCTTATTTTTATAGATGACATTTTAATTTATTCCAAAACAATGGAAGAGCATGAAAGTCATCTGCACATGGTTTTGTCTAGACTAAGGGAAAAAGACTTAAAGGCAAAATACTCAAAATGAGAATTTTGGAAAGAGGAAGTGCATTTTCTTGGCCATGTTATATCTGCCCAAGGAATTTCTATGAACCCCAATAAAGTAGTGGCTATTCAAGCATGGAAGAGGCCAAGCACTGTGAGTGAAGTAAGGTCATTTATGGGGATGGCAGGGTATTATAGGAGATTTATAAAAGATTTTTCAAAAATTTCTACACCACTCACTAACCTAACCAGGAAGAACCAAGCTTTTGTTTGGTCAGAAAAATGTGAAAAGTCTTTTGAACAGTTGAAGGAGGCATTGGTGAATGCTCCAATTTTAAAGGTACCTCATGGAAATGAAGAATTAGTTGTATACACTGATGCTAGTGGATTTGGCTTGGGTGCAGTGTTGATGCAACAAGGCCAAGTCATTGCATATGCATCAAGACAACTTAAACCCCATGAAGTAAGGTATGCCACACATGACCTTGAATTAGCAGCTGTGATCTATGCTTTGAAACTTTGGAGACATTATTTGTTAGGCACTAAGTTTGAACTTTACACTGACCACAAGTCTCTAAAATATTTATTTTCACAAAAAGATTTGAACATGAGGCAACATAGATGGGTGGAATTCTTAGCTGCCTATGACTTTGACATACTCTATACACCAGGAAAAGCAAACAAAGTTGCAGATGCTCTAAGTAGACAGCATGCTAAATTGGCTATGATGATGATAGAAGAATTTAAGGACTTGTCTTTGCTAACTGAGTTAGAAATTGGGGAGAATGGTTGTGTGCACATTGATGAGCAGATGCATGGTGCACAAGAAGATAAAGGGAAGTTAAGCTTAATGACACTTCAACCAGATTTAATTCTGAAGGTAGGAAAAATGCAAGAACAGGATGCCAACTTATTAGAGAAGAAAATGCTCCTCTCAAAAGGGGAGGAAGTGATGAATCACCATATTGATAAAAATGGTTATATGAGATACCAAAATAGGATGTGTGTACCAGAGGACACAGAATTGAAGAAAGAGATATTGAATGAATATCACAGAAGTAAATACTCCATACACCCAGGCAACACAAAAATGTACCAAAATTTGAAAAGAGACTTCTGGTGGAAGGGGATGAAATCTGATGTAGCTAAATACATTGCCAAATGTATGACTTGCCAACAAGTCAAGGCTGAAACCCAAAGGCCATCAGGGTTGATGCAGCCTCTTAGTGTACCACAGTGGAAGTGGGAAGACATATCTATGGACTTCATAGATGGACTGCCTAGATCTAAGAGAGGCAATACAAGCATATGGGTGATAGTTGATAGGCTAACCAAGGTAGCACACTTCATCCCAGTCAAGTCAGAAAGGACAGCACCAAAATTAGCTCAAATTTTTATAAAGGAAGTGGTAAAGTTACATGGCATTCCCAAAACCATTGTGAGTGATAGGGATACCATCTTCACCTCAAAATTCTGGAGAAGCTTTCAAGAAGCAATGGGAAGTGAACTATGCCTAAGTACTGCCTACCATCCTCAATCAGATGGGCAGACCGAGGTAGTAAACAAGGTTTTGGAGGACATGTTGAGAGCATGTGTACTGGACTTTGGGGGCAACTGGGAAGATTATCTTCATCTAGTTGAATTTACATACAACAACAGCTATCAAAGCACCATAGGAATGGCTCCATTTGAAGCCTTATATGGTAAACCCTGTTTGTCACTTGTTTGTTGGGTAGAAGCAGGAGAAAGGTCTATTTTAGGACCTGAGTACATGCAAGAAACTAAGGAGAAAATTGAGTTGATAAGAAGAAGAATGGCAGCAGCACAAGAAAGGCAGAAGAAATTTGCAGACATGAAAAGGAGGCAGGTGGAATATGAAGTGGGAAATTTTGTTTTCATCAAAATCTCACCTATGAAAAATGTGCTGAGGTTTGGGAAACAAGGCAAGTTAACCCCAAGATATATTGGACCATACAAAATTCTGGAAAGAATTGGTCCCTTGGCATATAAGTTGGAATTACCAGAAAACATGCAAGGTATACATGATGATTTTCATGTATCACAATTGAGAAGATGGGTCCATGACAAGGCAGAAATTCTTGAGACCCCAACCCAAGTGCAGATAAATCCTAATTTGATTTATGAAAAGGATCCAGTGGGAATTTTGGCAAAAGATGTGAAGAAGTTGAGGAATAAATCTCTGAAACTTGTAAAGGTACAGTGGAGTCTTGATCCTAGTGATTGCACATGGGAATTAGAAGACAAAGTTAGGATGAATTATCCTAAGCTATTTTCAGATTAAAGGTAATTCTGATTTTGATTGTTTTAGATGCATATATTTTTAGTTATTATAGAACTAAAAATCTATTTGGTTGAGAATGTACTTGTTCTCTGAATTAAGTTTAAATATTCATTTTAAGCTTAGGAAAATTGTGGGACACAATTTCTAAAAGGAGGGGTGTATGTAATGACCCAAGATTTTAGGAATTTATTCTGAAAAATATAAATAAATTCAAAATAATTTTTAAATAAATTTTGAAAGGTAATTGATATAGCTTGATAGTGTATCAGTATGTGTGTACATGTGTGCACAGGAAATGCACATGAACTAAAGCTAAAATCCCTGATCTCTAAGAATAAATACATATTGATATGTATGGGAATATATATATATATATAGATTAAATCCTTAAAAGCTGTATGCATAAGTAAATATACATATATGGATGCTACTGAATATTTTTGAGTGTACATGTGCATGTGTGTGTCAATACAGAATGATGTATAAATATATATATGGGTGTACTAATTGTTTCAGTAAGACTTATATATATATATGTTAATAAAATACTAGAGTTCAAATTAGTAAAATAAAATATACAGACATATTTTAGTATATAGGCAGAAAGAAAAAAAAATGAGGATATAAAAAGGAGTAGTCCTCTTGTAAATAAATAAAGGAAGTACATACCATTTACATGAAAGCTAAAAATAGGAAAAATAAGACAAAACAGGGAAATGCTTGGTATAGGCAGAATTAGGAAGAGTATTTGATAAATAACAAATCAAGTCACATTTTTAGCATGATTGTAAACAAGGAAAAAGTATTTTCTGAAAAGCAAAATTCTGAAATTAACCAAAAAGAATATAACCACTTTTCTCTTCACCTAAATTAAGCCGGGAAGGGTAGAATTTTGGGTTCAAATAAAATGCAGATAATATAATTTTTTTGGTGGGCAAAAATGGCTTTAGCCAATACCCAAAACCCTAAGGAGGACCCTGTATATATATATGTATATGCAGCAGCCTCCTCTCCTTCTCAGAAAAGAACTTTGAAAAAAAAAAGAAACAACACCATAGAAATCATAAGGCAAGGGAAGGAAAAGAGCTTGAGGCTAAAGGCAGAAGTTTATCAATTAATTAAGGAAGCAAAGAAGAGAGCTAGGTGAGAAAACTCACTCAAAAACTTAAGGCACTAAGTCCTAAAGAAGGCAACTTGTTATAAATTAATTTTTCTCAAAAGAGTATGAGATTGTTTTCTTTAGAAATTAAGAATGCTTTAATGCTTGATGGTTGTTCTGATTGTTTTATTCTGTGAATATTCTTAATATGATCAGTATGCATGAATAAGTAATTAAAAAACCCAGATCTCTTTCTGATATGATATTGGATAGAAATATAAATAAATACCCAGAAAATAAAATGTTGAATATAAGCAAGTAATGTTGGTCTTGGCTCAAACCAGAAAGACTGATAAACATATGGGCTGCAATATACATATGTATATGTGCTGAGGCTTAAAATGAAAAGGAATTAGGAGTGCAATAGGCTTGCCTATGTGCTGACACTCCTGATTCAAAGAAAATATACAATATCCACCCAGCAAATAGATTTTGTGATTTAGGAAGCTTGGTCAATCTGAGTTAACTAAAGCAAAGATGTTTGCAATAAAATCTTCCCATAGAGCCATAAACCAATGTTAGTTGTCTATATCTCTTTAAAATTGCAAGAACATGTTTTAATAAGTACCAATACTAAAATTGCTTGGGTGTCTCTGTTTGTTTATGAGAATGATAAGGAATGCTATGAGGTGAATGCTTGTTTTTGTAAAATAACTCACTGATTGGGTTTGCTCTGAAAAATTTAAAAAGAGAAAGTACCTAAGAATTTGATTAGGAAATGGGGTCAAGATTACTGCAGGAATGACTTGTGTTCTTGAGTAATGCAAGTTGACACATGGCTTGTTCAAGTCCTGAGATCTTTGTGTAATGGAGTGAATTAGTTCATTACAGTGTGTCCATTGATTCATAAAATTGCAGATGAGACCAGGATAGATAAATATACCAAGGGAAAAATATTTGATATGATGAGGAAACTAGTGTTTTTCCCAGAATTGAAATATGAGGATGAAATAAATGATTTAACTCATATTGGTTATTTTCCTGTTTGGTGTGAATGATTGTTTGAGTATGACTGAATTGTATGCTTGAATGTATGTACCATATTTATATATGTAGTCTTTGGAAAGAAAGATTAAAATATGCACATGCACAATGACATAGAGCATGCACACAAGTATTACCTGTTTCCAAAGGGCAGAACTTCATGTATATGTACTTAACTTGATTTTAACCTAATTAATTAATTGCTTTTGTGAATTTTCTCATACCAGACATGTGTCTGACCCTAGTGTGCTAATGGCATCTGGGGTGTCTCATTTAAAATGAGGCAGCTTCAAATGCTTTTTCAGGGACAACAGCCTCTAGATAGGAGTAGAAGCAAAGCATTGAGAAGAAGATTATAGCATGCTAGAATTAGATAGATAAGAGCTTACAAGATGAAATTTGCATGTATGATATTTTAAAAAAAAATTTCCATTGTACTAAGTATAGAGTGATGTTGGATATTTGGTTAAGTATTTTGAGAATTTGACTTGGAGCTGGTATTTAAAATATCCGAGTTTTATTATCTGGAATGTTGAAAAGTTTTAGCTATAATTTTGTAAGTTAGATCACCAGTAGGGATTTTATAAGATAGTGATGTTAGATCCGTATTAGTAAATTATTTACATGTTCAGATATGATTTGCTCAGACACTGTCACACCAGTACCTTAGTAATTTTAACATAAAATCTGAATCCCTCTTTACTAAAGCTTTGGGAAAAATGCATTTTAAGACCTTCTGAAATATGTGTGAGTAGAGAGTCTATTTAATCCATATTTTATTGGCTAAGTATTCATGTGTGAGGAAACTCACCCCGGACTGTATTTCATTTAGTCTAGTACCTTGGTATCAAGGAATCAAGCTTCTGGAATATGATGATTCACTTAAGAATATCCCAGACATGAGTTTGCATATAAGGTAGATATTATAAGAAAGCAAACATAGGAAATGATATAAGCTTATATCATTTTCAAAGCACAGACACAATACAATTGATTTTACAGATAATCATAACATAATTATCTGGGTTCTATGAATCATATTTCATGGAGAATCCAGCAAGCTATCAAAGAATAAAAAACCATACTATTACCTATATGAATAAGATTTTCATTACTTAAATAATAAAATGAAATTAAGCTATGTGGGGATTGATTAAATTTAATCAATCACTGTAACCTCTTGTTTGCCATAACCTGATTAAACCAGAGGGGCACATGCATCTTCATATGTGTGTGCATATTTTTGTGGTTGCACTAATATATCTATATTGGTAAAATTTGTGATCCTGGATAAAGTTTGTTTATTGGAAAAAAATGACTCTGGAAAAATATATTTGTTAATAAATGATATATACATATATCATCTCTAAAAAAAAATCCTTACAAAATGAAGGTAGAGAAGAGAGGGTCATTTCAATTCCGTAAAGTAGTCATAATAGAAAAACGGACTTATTGTTAGAATGTTACGCTTGTTTTATGTTTTAAATACGTTGGCCAGATTAGTGTGTAATTAATTAAGCCCATTAATGAGCCCATTAGTCTAATTAGAGAATATTACAAATAGAGTGCTGAAGAGTCAAGTTAAAACTTTTCTCTCTCATTCTAAATTTGGTGTAAACCCTGATTAGCCATAGATCCATCCTAATTTCATCCAAAATCACACAAATCGCTTTCTAAATCAAACTAGATTGCAGTTTAGAGATTAGATCATCAACTAGAAAATTGAGATCATTCATTTGCTTGAATTGCAGTACTTCGCTTCGCTGTCCGGATTAGATCTACACACGAATTGGTTGAATTTGGTAATTAGTGAGTGGTTTATGCCTTCTCACTATTCTATACATATTTATATGGTAGAGTTATAGGATTTAACATGTTTTAATTTGATTTTGGCCATAAAAACTTTTTCTAACTTTAATGACATGTTAATCCATGCATATTATATAGATTTATTAGAAATCACTCTGATCTATGTTCGTATATTAATGCATGTGTAGATCTATGTTAGAAATTGCCTTGTTTATCTTATTTTGATGGACTGCAAGTTTGATTGGATGAAATTGCTTGTTATTCTATGTTTGGATGATATGATTTGATACTGTTTGCTAGTGTTGTGCATGCATAGAAAAATAAGTCAGAGAATTGAGAAAATCAGAAGCTAAGTTGGTCAGAATTGGACGAAACTTGGTAGGTGTGCTCTGGAGTATGGTGGGAAGAGGCATGATGAGTCGCAACTCAAATGGGACTAAGTACATAACTCGACACCAAGTTATGCCCATAACTCGGTATCGAATTATGGTGAAGGAGGCTATGACTCGGTGGTTTGTATGGCTGGGTAGAGCATGGCTAGATGAAATATTCTATAACAAGATATTGGAAAATTTGGCTAACTGTTGGATTAGGGCCGAGTTATCTCTAGAACTAGAAGACGGGGCTTTGGATTGGGGCTGAGTTATCAAAGAGGGATGAATCGGGGTCTAAGGTGCCCTTGGAAGAGTACTAGAAGCAAGGAAATAGATGTTAGCCAATAATTGGTTAAGTGTCTAACTCGGTACCGAGTTACTCTATGAGTTGGTACAAGTTACCACATTGCATGGAATGGATGTTGAACTTTCAAGGTAGGAAGAGGATGCTTTGGAAATTGTGTTGGAGGTGTTGGCTCGTTCATATCATGTTTGATGATGATATAACAACATGATGAAAAGCTATGGACTTTGGATGTTTGCTCGTGTTGGGAGTAGGTTTTGAAGATGACGGCTCGTAAAGGAGGGAGTCGTATGATTAGGGAATGTGGATGAGTTCCTCGTGAATAATGGAAACTGGATTGAGCAAGAAGGGCTTGATATCCAAAAAGATCAAAGGTGGGCTCCGGTGTATGTGCTAAGGAATCGTTGATGCTGGGAGAGTTTTCAGTTGTACTCGCAGTAGGGGTATTGTACGTGGGGATGCCCATGGGTTAACTGAGGGACCTGTATACCTAGGACCTATAGCTTTGGATCTAGTGTCAAGCTTTAGGCTCTGAGACACATATCTAACTTTGGGCTGTGAGATACGAGAGTACATCAGAGAACCGAGATTTCCATTAGTCCCTGGCTTGGGGGTCATACGAGTTATCATATATTCAAAGCACAAGGAGTGGTAGTTAGGATTGTTGATGGATGCTTTGGTTGTTTTCTTCAGTAGGCTATCACTAATAGGTATCAGGGGAAGTAGGTATTGGAGATAGGAATACTTGGAAGACTGATATTATAACGATCCTGACTCGGCCTTCGAAAATCGGCACCCGTACTTCACTTATACTAGAATGCCGCAGATCCAAACGCCGAATCTGGCTCGCCGGAGCTTATAACACGTTAAGTATAACAACACAGCGGAAGAAAGAAATGAATGATATCATATACAACTCCAACGAATACAATATCCAGAATGACATACAACAATGATATCTATATGATACAAGAATATCAGAGACAAATAATAATGTTACAGCGGAAACAACAAAAATTATAACTCCAAATGATCTTTAAAAGAGAATGAGTCCATCAACTCCAGTATCAAGCTCGAACCACCATCACGTTTCACAAAGAGAAGCAAGGACAGTCGGGATCTCCAAAAACTGAACTAGCTCCAAATAATCTACTAAACGTGACTATCTGAAAAACCCAACTATAGACTGCCTGTGTGTAAAATTGTGGGCACCCAGAGTTTAGGAAGGGAACAATAAACTCCGAGTCAGTCATGAGACTGGTGTGAGTAACAAAAACAGTTATTTTCACAAAGAAAATCAAAGAATTTCGCAATGCTTTTGGAAAATAAAACTACCATAAGGCCTCCCGCCACACACACAATGCAAACGCAGAATTGGAGGAGATTTCTCCTTATGATAGTCAAACATGCTTACTACGCAAAAACACCTTTGATATTATTACTAGTGCATAGTGTAGGAAACATTTCGAATATATAATATTAATCTTAGCCAGCATACAACCATTATTGTATGCCTACTATAACTACTATGTTTAATAGCAGGTTACCGCCACATTCCATAGCAGGTTATACAACTAAAACCGTACAAGGCTCGCATTGTTTCTTTGGATTTTCCTACAAATGGTCAGGCTAAGGAACTTCCTACTGCCACATGGGTACGCCTCTGGAGGGACGTCCCGAGAACTAACTAGCTCTCTGCCAACACAAGACCGGGTTACCTCTTACTAGGTAACTACTACACGAGTATGCCACCCCCCAGTCGTTTGCGACCTTTATCCGAAGCGCCTCGATCACAAAGCAACAACCACACAGTAAATGAGATTGATGCAACCACATAGGTAAAGCATCTGGGCTCCATACCATGATACCACCTTTTTCCAGAAGGAAATGACATACCCTAAAGGGTGCGACCCTCATAACCTTGCCGCATCTTTCTTGTTCATTTCCGGGGTGTGAGGTCCGATGAGGTCTCGTCCACAAAGCTACGCTTTACACGAAAGCCATGCTTTGATCAACAAATGATCAGCAACACACAGCAACACTTAGCATGCCACACTACCAAATTGGGAGTATATCACCGATAACCTTCAACTACATAACCTCTGAGCTCGAACGTCTCAGAGAAGGGTGTTAAGCTAAGAGAATAAATTCTCCGCCACCAAACAGAAATGTATTTGAAAGAAATCTGCTTTATATCTCAAAGTGTATGTCAGACATACAGACATACAAGTCTGTTCCAGGTTCGAACAGAACCGAAGGCACTTCCGAAGAAGCCCTTGCAATCCGGGTATTCACAATCCCGATCGGATTTCCCATCACTTAGAGAATCTCTATACCGGCGCGACTCAGTGCAGAGACAATCGACGGGTTATCCTTTCATTTTCGAAAATATCTGATCTTCACCACCGGTCTTGAAATGCAATTCATATACGACGTATCATTATTCGGAATGGGTTATATGACGCAAAGGTCCTCTCCCGGTTAAACCGAATAGTGAGCGCAATATTTTAAAACATATGGATATTGGGATTTCAATTAAGTCGCAACTTATTATCCAAATTTCCTCTTTAAATGGTTTAAACAAATCACCATTTTAATCTTTTTAAACAAAAAGATTCAATTCACAAAGTTCACCCAGTTTCACAAAGATCCATTCACAGATTTTCAAATTGATTTCCATCTCAATTGGATTAACTCATCAAATCTTTATATTAAAGATTTAACTTATAACCTTCAAAATCATTTCCAAAGATTTATTCGTAACTTGGGAAACCATCTTCAATTCAAACTTAAAATTCCTTTAATTTAAATTGGAAATTCATTTTCATTTTTACATGAGAGCTTTTATCAGTTGAAAACAATTAGTTTCCCAAATCGTTGAATTCAATTCCAAATATTGAATATAAATCAATTTATTTTGATTTCAAAGTTTTATCAAGTTATTTAAAATAACTTCTATATTTGAAACTCATTTACAAAGCTCTCAATTCCAATTTCCAAAACTATTTGAATTCAAAAATTGTTAAAATCTGCGACTAAACTAATTTCCACGTGAAATCCATATTTGTGTGTGTATGGTGTAGTCTAGGGGTTCACACAATAGTGCACCATCATTCAATCATCACAGATCAGAATACAGAAATATAGTTGATAAGCGGTATAAACTATAACGCTTATCTTTCATTCACAGATATATAAGTCACAGATAATAATTTACATTCATCCCGGATAAATAACTACCTTACAGATCACACACAAATCAGAATATATCACAAAGCATTACAGATCAGAGATATCAAGCAATTCAATCATTCAGTTAAGTCCAAACATTCACAAGAAAACCTATTAATCAACCGATTAATTTAAATCAGATGTATTATTTAGGAATGAATCATTAATCTGGGTTAACCATCATAGTTAATTACAAATTATTTGAAAGAAATTTCCCTTTCAAATTCACTGGTTAACCTTTAATTATTAACAAATCAATCTTAATTAACGAATCAATTAATCTTTAATTATTAAATAAATCTTAATTAATCACCATTATTAATTAATCTTTTAATTATTCACAAATAATTATACTCCAATTTCAAATTATCATTCAATTTATTACATTTAGCAATTATCTATTAATTACTTTTCTAAGTAATTATATTTCCAAAATTTTCAAGTGATTATTCTGAATTAATTAACTTAAGTAATTAACCTGAACTAATCCAATTAACTCGATTAATTACACAAATTTTTTTTATTCCTTAATTACTGTCATTAAGTAATTATACTTAACGATTCGACAAATGATTATGGTGAAGCTATTTAATCTAAATTTATTTTTTAAAGTTAATCACATTGATTAATTATTCAAATAAAATCTTAGTTAATGACTTCATTATTATTGAATTTCTTTAATTGCCTTTCTAAAGAAATGTACTTATTTTGATCATTATTGATTATAGCTTGATTAATCATTAAAAACTCACTAATTAATGAATTATAAATCATTAATCTTCATTAATTAAAGTCAACTCATTCATATTTAAGGTTTAATTGTTTGAAACCATTTATTTCAAATTTCCTTTTAAATTCCAATTTAAATCCAAGCTTTGAAATAAATTCTTATTTACCTTCAAATGAGTTTAAAAAAATGTTCCTAACATTTTAAATTTACAAGTTACAATAACAATTAGTTATAAAGGAAATTTTAAAAAAGTTCAAAATCACCTTTCTCTTTAAATTTAACATATTTAAAATTTACTTTAACACTTAAGTTATAAATCTTAGTTAATTTCAAAATCTGGAAATCTGGTTTAAAATTTATTTCAGGTTTTAAACTTTCAAAATTTTCAACTTGTTTAAATTTTCATTTACAATTTCAAATCTATTTTAAATTCAAACTTCTCTAATCTATTTGATTGCTTTTAAGTTATATAAAAAAACAATTTGAATTCAAAACTTTATTTATTTCCAACTAAATTCTAATTCAGACTTGAATTATATTTAGATTTTGATTTACAACTCAATTCAAACCTTGATTCGTAGATTTTAAATTTAGTTTTGAATTCTGGAAACGGGTTCAGGTAAATACTGGAACAAGGCTTGTGACCTGAGACTCCACATTTCCGCTTCGAGTAAACTACTCGAATCACCCGAGTATAACGCGAGACTCTCCTCTATTCTTCCCAGGCAAAGAAATACCCAGGCTAACACTTTCAGGCTCGTGCACGTGCACATCCCCTCTGGCGACCTTCGACCAACTTCGACGATCCCGACCTGACGACGAACTCGTCGACAACGAACCTCGATCGTTCGAACTATCCCATCACTTCAAAATTCAAATTTGAGTTCGAGCTTAAAACCTGGAACTACCCAGACATCACAACCCACCAGCCTGTCAACGCTTCGTTCTCCGAACTCCGACCACTAGCCTGTCTGCAACTTCGTCCATCGACTCGTCAACCGACCAGCCACCAGTGCCCAAAACCTCGAGCAACTCGATGCTCAAACGAAGATGAACGAATCAAATAAAACAAACTCCCCTAAAACTAGGTTTACAAAAGAAAAACGTTAGCCGCCGTCGCCACCGTGAACGATGCCTCCTCCGACCATTTTTCCAGGCACCCCCGTAGGCTCCTCCATCTCCACGAACAACCCCGACACCCCCAGTTCCACGTGTCGCCGGAAATTGGTCACAATACTAGTTTTGATCATCATTGAACTGCTCCTAAACTACACAACTAAAAATCATCAAACACATCTTAAAAATCATAATTTTGGGCAAGGATTCGAATCATATACTCGAATCAACGTTTTGTTAAATTCGAAATTTTCAAATTTCAAAGTTTCTTCTGTAAAAATTTTATTTTTTTCTCCTGTATACATCTGTACTTCATAAAACTATTTTTAGATTATCATCTATGCCTAAACACACCTATTTTGTTTAGGATCCAAAGTCTGATATGGATTAGAAAACAAGAAATTAAATTTTCTTGTTGTTTTGTACTCTGTGAAGCAAACAGATGAGAAATATACACTGATACATGCATAGACACAGAGCAAATTTTCAATATATATACTCAAGTTTCAATGGCTATTTGTTACTCACCTTAAACATTCTTAGTTACAGAAGTTTCCAGCTGGAAGTTGAAGCCTTTTTGAATTTGGAAAGTTGAAAATCTTGTTTAAGTTTGCTACTGGAAGTCTTCTTCTTGATCTCAGATTTCCTTTGAGTGCTTTGATATTATTTTTTCTCTGAGATGTTTGTTTAATTGTAGGATGATATGGTTTTAGGTTTTCTTTTACTCAATTGTGATGGATGAACGAAACTGAGGTGATATGGTTGATATATACTGTTTCAGCTGAAATGAAGTTGATTATGCTGGTTTGTACAATTTTCAACAGAGATTTTTCTTTGTTGTTGGCTGAGATAACTTGTTTGGTGGCTGATATGGTCATTTTGGTGTGCTTGCATTAATTGTGTTGTACCATATTTATTTATTTTTTTCATTCCGGCTGTACATGGTATGAAGATAGTTGATGTCTTCTCTTGCAAGCTTCTCATTTATATTTTCTCTTCATTTTGCAAGTTGACATGAATATATATTTTTGTTTCTTTATTATATTTTTTCTTCCTTTGTTTGTTCCATTACTTGTTTCATATTTTCATATGTATTTGGTTTTGTTTCTTTTTTTTTATTTGGATCATTACTTAGTGATATAAGTGAGCTTCTAACTTTGTTTTATTTTGGTAGTCTATTTGTATTACATTGTTTTGTATGGATTTATGAGATTAAAATTTATATATTTACTTTATATTGTATAAAACTATATAATTTATTTTGAAATATAGATGAATTTCTATATTTTATTTTGTTGTTAAAATTTTAGCTAATGCTTTTCTTTATATTTTTATAACTTATCTTTTATATATTGATTTCTATTTTTAGCTTAAATTATTATTATTATTTTTGCTTCCATTTCTATTTTAAATATTTATTATAAATTTTACTGTAATACTTCTTGTTTTATTTTTATTTCTATTTCTAATGTAGACCATCAATTCCAAATTTTATCATTATAATTTATCTTTAAACCATTTAATTTACTTGAAATTTAAATCCAAATCACATATATACAAAATATTTAAATTCATATGATTTAATATATGTTCTATTTGAATTGGGGAAACTCGCTTCAATTTACAATTAATTTTACAATTTTAATTCAAAAATTCAATTAATTATCAATTTAAATTTAATTAAAATCCGGGATCATTACAGACTTTCCTCCCTTAAAAGAATTTCATCGCCGAAATTGCACAGCTCGTTTTATGAATTATCCACACACACAGAATAGACCAATGACAACTCAAACTATACCAGTAAACACATGGATTCTTACGGGTAATTCACAATATATCTTACATGATATTCATACATATGTCATAATCATACGTTCAACCATCCCTATACATACATTACCCTATTAACATCCAACATTCATTACGGTTCTAAGTCCAAAACACATACATAAACACACCCTATCCAAAAGAAGTCAACCCAACCAACTACAGATCCTCACTGTCAGAGCTCCCTCTCTCAGGCCCTGACACCCTAACTTCTGCCTCATTATCTGTCTCAGAAACATCCTCTGGATCAGATTCTACCGGAATATACCCTATACCATCTGGTTCTTCCACTGCATTATCCAAATCCCGAATGACTGCATCATCATTTTCCGACTCCACCTCTTCTTCATTTTCAAACTCTTGTTCATCCTCAAACTCTTCTTCGGGTTCCTCTTCAGACTCCTCCCTGGCTTTTCAACCACTTCTTCTTTGGGTTCCTCTACCTGAGGTTGCGGCTGCACCACAGGCTCCTCTGGCACCTCCTCATGTACTGATGGTTCACCCAAATCATCCCAAACCTTACTAGATGAACCATAATCACCGACTCTTCTGGCTTTGGAAAATGTCCCACCCCTATTGATACTATGGGTTCTCTACAATCAAAACCAAAATCCAAAAATAAGATCCTAAGGTTTTAGAATTTTATAGGCCAAGAAATAAATCAAAATTTATTTTTCAAAATTTATTCTATTCTTTTTAAATTCCTATTATCCTAGATTTCAAAACTTTCAGTTTAAAAACAAAGTATATTTATCAATCATAGCAACCAGAGCAAACAATTCATCTAAACAAACAATTCCGACCGATTTGGAGTTTATGTCCCATGCAAATATATCAAATCTTCTTCCTGGATCTACCAGGAACTATCGAAGAATTGAAAAGAAATGCTGAACAAAAGAGATCGATAGAGAAAAGATTGTTTCCTTGTTGTTACAGGGTATTTACCATTTATAGTCGTATTCCCATGTCCCCTATCTCATCCTCTTCTTGCACTCATACTTACTATCAGTGGATAGTAAGAGAATTTACTGAGGCGTTCGAACGGATATCTTAGGGATTACTCATCCTAGGGTATACTTCACCCTATCTCTAATGAGTTACTTACTGTGTTATACTCCATAGCTAAAGTTTAACCTTCAGCTCTGATACCACTATAACGATCCTGACTCAGCCTTCGAAAATCGGCACCCATACTTCACTTGTACTAGAATGCCGCAGATCCAAACGTCGAATCTGGCTCGCCGGAGCTTATAACACGTTAAGTATAACAACACAGCGGAAGAAAGAAATGAATGATATCATATACAACTCCAACGAATACAATATCCAGAATGATATACAACAATGATATCTATATGATACAAGAATATCAGAGACAAATAATAATGTTACAGCGGAAACAACAGAACTGATAACTCCAAATGATCTTTAAAAGAGAATGAGTCCATCAACTCCAGTATCAAGCTCGAACCACCGTCACATTTCACAAAGAGAAGCAAGGACAGTCGGGATCTCCAAAAACTGAACTAGCTCCAACAAATCTACTAAACCTGACTATCTGAAAAACCCAACTCTAGACTGCCCGTGTGGAAAATTGTGGGCACCCGAAGTTTAGGAAGGGAACAATAAACTCTGAGTCCGTCATGAGACCGGCATGAGTAACAAAAACAGTTATTTTCACAAAGAAAATCAAAGAATTTTGCAATGCTTTTGGAAAATGAAACTACCATAAGGCCTCCCGCCACACACACAATGCAAACGCAGAATTGGAGGAGATTTCTCCTTATGATAGTCAAACATGCTTACTACGCAAAAACACCTTTGATATTATTACTAGTGCATAGTGTAGGAAACATTTTGAAAATATAATATTAATCTTAGCCAGCATACAACCATTATTGTATGCCTACTATAGCTACTATGTTCAATAGCAGGTTACCGCCACATTTCATAGCAGGTTATACAACTAAAACCGTACAAGGCTCGTATTGTTTCTTTGGATTTTCCAACAAATGGTCAGGCTAAGGAACTTCCTACTGCCACATGGGTACGCCTCTGGAGGGACATCTCGAGAACTAACTAGCTCTCTGCCAACACAAGGCCGGGTTACCTCTTACTAGGTAATTACTACACGAGTATGCCACCCCCTGGTCGTTTGCGACCTTTATCCGAGGCGCCTCGATCACATAGCAACAACCACACAGTAAATGAGATTGATGCAACCACACAGGTAAAGCATCTGGGCTCCATACCATGATACCACCTTTTTCCAGAAGGAAATGACATACCCTAAAGGGTGCGACCCTCATAACCTTGCCGCATCTTTCCTGTTTCGACCATTTCCGGGGTGTGAGGTCCGATGAGGTCTCGTCCACAAAGCTACGCTTTACACGAAAGCCATGCTTTGATCAACAAATGATCAGCAACACACAACAACACTTAGCATGCCACACTACCAAATTGGGAGTATATCACTGATAACCTTCAACTACATAACCTCTAAGCTCGTACGTCTCAGAGAAGGGTGTTAAGCTAAGAGAATAAATTCTCCGCCACCAAACAGAAATGTATTTGAAAGAAATCTGCTTTATATCTCAAAGTGTAATGTCAGACATACAGCCATACAAGTCTGTTCCGGGTTCGAACAGAACCGAAGGAACTTCCGAAGAAGCCCTTGCAATCCGGGTATCCACAATCCCGATCGGATTTCCCATCACTTAGGGAATCTCTATACCGGCGCGACTCAGTGCAGAGACAATCGACGGGTTATCCTTTCATTTTCAAAAATATCCGGTCTTCACCACCGGTCTTCAAATGCAATTCATATACGACGTATCATTATTCGGAATGGGTTATATGACGCAAAGGTCCTCTCCCGGCTAAACCGAATAGTGAGCGCAATATTTTAAAACATATGGATATTGGGATTTCAATTAAGTCACAACTTATTATCCAAATTTCCTCTTTAAATGGTTTAAACAAATCACCATTTTAATCTTTTTAAACAAAAAGATTCAATTCACAAAGTTCACCCAGTTTCACAAAGATCATTCACAGATTTTCAAATCGATTTCCATCTCAATTGGATTAACTCATCAAATCTTTATATTAAGATTTAACTTATAACCTTCAAAATCATTTCCAAAGATTTATTCGTAACTTGGGAAACCATTGTCAATTCAAACTTAAAATTCCTTTAATTTAAATTGGAAATTCATTTTCATTTTTACATGAGAGCTTTTATTAGTTGAAAACAATTAGTTTCCCAAATCGTTGAATTCAATTCCAAATATTGAATCTAAATCAATTTATTTTGATTTCAAAGTTTTATCAAGTTATTTAAAATAACTTCTATATTTGAAACTCATTTACAAAGCTCTCAATTCCAATTTCCAAAACTATTTGAATTCAAAAATTGTTAAAAATCTGCGACTAAACTGATTTCCACGTGAAATCCATATTTGTGTGTGTATGGTGTAGTCCAGGGGTTCACACAATAGTGCAACATCATTCAATTATCAGAGATCAGAATACAGAAATATAGTTGATAAGCGGTATAAACTATAACGCTTATCTTTCATTCACAGATATATAAGTCACAGATAATAATTTACATTCATCTCGGATAAATAACTACCTTACAGATCATACACAAATCAGAATATATCACAAAGCATTACAGATCAGAGATATCAAGCAATTCAATCATTCAGTCAAGTCCAAACATTCACAAGTAAACCTATTAATCAACCGATTAATTTAAATCAGATGTATTATTTAGGAATGAATCATTAATCTGGGTTAACCATCATAGTTAATTACAAATTAGTTGAAAGAAATTTCCCTTTCAAATTCACTGGTTAACCTTTAATTATTAACAAATCAATCTTAATTAACGAATCAATTAATCTTTAATTATTAAATAAATCTTAATTAATCACCATTATTAATTAATCCTTTAATTATTCACAAATAATTATACTCCAATTTCAAATTATCATTCAATTTATTACATTTAGCAATTATCTATTAATTACTTTTCTAAGTAATTATATTTCCAAAATTTTCAAGTGATTATTCTGAATTAATTAACTTAAGTAATTAACCTGAACTAATCCAATTAACTCGATTAATTACACAAATTTTTTTTATTCCTTAATTACTGTCATTAAGTAATTATACTTAACGATTCGACAAATGATTATGGTGAAGCTATTTAATCTAAATTTATTTTTTAAAGTTAATCACATTGATTAATTATTCAAATAAAATCTTAGTTAATGACTTCATTATTATTGAATTTCTTTAATTGCCTTTCTAAAGAAATGTACTTATTTTGATCATTATTGATTATAGCTTGATTAATCATTAAAAACTCACTAATTAATGAATTATAAATCATTAATCTTCATTAATTAAAGTCAACTCATTCATATTTAAGGTTTAATTGTTTGAAACCATTTATTTCAAATTTCCTTTTAAATTCCAATTTAAATCCAAGCTTTGAAATAAATTCTTATTTACCTTCAAATGAGTTTAAAAAAATGTTCCTAACATTTTAAATTTACAAGTTACAATAACAATTAGTTATAAAGGAAATTTTAAAAAAGTTCAAAATCACCTTTCTTTTTAAATTTAACATATTTAAAATTTACTTTAACACTTAAGTTATAAAAATTTATTTCAGGTTTTAAACTTTCAAAATTTTAAACTTGTTTAAATTTCCATTTACAATTTCAAATCTATTTTAAATTCAAACTTCTCTAATCTATTTGATTGCTTTTAAGTTATATATAAAAAAACAATTTGAATTCAAAACTTTATTTATTTCCAACTAAATTCTAATTCAGACTTGAATTATATTTAGATTTTGATTTACAACTCAATTCAAACCTTGATTCATAGATTTTAAATTTAGTTTTGAATTCTGGAAACAGGTTCAGGTAAAAACAGGAACAAGGCTTGTGACCCGAGACTCCACATTTCCGCTTCGAGTAAACTACTCGAATCACCCGAGTATAACGCGAGACTCTCATATATTCTTCCCAGGCAAATAAATATCCAGGCTAACACTTTCAGGCTCGTGCACGTGCACATCCCCTCTGGCGACCTCCGACCAACTTTGACGATCCCAACCTGACGACGAACTCATCGACAACGAACCCCGATCGTTCGAACCACCCCATCACTTCAAAATTCGAATTTGAGTTCGAGCTTAAAACCTGGAACCACCCAGACATCACAACCCACCAGCCTGTCAACGCTTCGTTCTCCGAACTCTGACCACTAGCCAGTCTGCAACTTCGGCCATCGACTCGTCAACCGACCAGCCACCAGTGCCCAAAACCTCGAGCAACTTGATGCTCGAACGAAGATGAACGAATCAAAAAAAAACTCCCCTAAAACTAGGTTTACGAAAGAAAAACGTTAGCCGCCGTCACCACCATGAACGATGCCTCCTCCGACCATTTTTCCAGGCACCCCCGTAGGCTCCTCCATCTCCACGAACAACACCGACACCCCCAGTTCCACGTGTCGCCGGAAATTGGTCACAATACCAGTTTCGATCATCATTGAACTGCTCCTAAACCACGCAACTAAAAATCATCAAACACATCTTAAAAATCATAATTTTAGGCAAGGATTCGAATCATATACTTGAATCAACGTTTTGTTAAATTCGAAATTTTCAAATTTCAAAGTTTCTTCTGTAAAATTTTTATTTTTTTCTCCTGTATACATTTGTACTTCATAAAACTATTTTTAGATAATCATCTATGCCTAAACACACCTATTTTGTTTAGGATCCAAAGTCTGATATGGATTAGAAAACAAGAAATTAAATTTTCTTGTTGTTTTGTACTCTATGAAGCAAACAGAGGAGAAATATACATTGATACATGCATAGACACAGAGCAAATTTTCAATATATATACTCAAGTTTCAATGGCTAGTTGTTACTCACCTTAAACATTCTTAGTTCCAGAAGTTTTCAGCTGGAAGTTGAAGCCTTTTTGAATTTGGAAATTTGAAAATCTTGTTTAAGTTTGCTACTGGAAGTCTTTTTCTTGATCTCAGATTTCCTTTGAGTTCTTTGATATTTTTTTTCTTTGAGATGTTTGTTTAATTGTAGGATGATATGGCTTCAGGTTTTCTTTTACTCAATTGTGATGGATGAACGAAACTGAGGTGATATGGTTGATATATACTGTTTCAGCTGAAATGAAGTTGATTATGCTGGTTTGTACAATTTTCAGCAGAGATTTTTCTTTGTTGTTGGCTGAGATAACTTGTTTGGTGGCTGATATGGTCATTTTGGTGTGCTTGCATTAATTGTGTTGTACCATATTTATTTATTTTTTTCATTCCGGCTGTACATGGTATGAAGATAGTTGATGTCTTCTCTTGCAAGCTTCTCATTTATATTTTCTCTTCATTTTGCAAGTTGACATGAATATATATTTTTGTTTCTTTATTATATTTTTTCTTCCTTTGTTTGTTCCATTACTTGTTTCATATTTTCATATGTATTTGGTTTTGTTTCTTTTTTTTTTATTTGGATCATTACTTAGTGATATAAGTGAGCTTCTAACTTTGTTTTATTTTTGGTAGTCTATTTGTATTACATTGTTTTGTATGGATTTATGAGATTAAAATTTATATATTTACTTTATATTGTATAAAACTATATTATTTATTTTGAAATATAGATGAATTTCTATATTTTATTTTGTTGTTAAAATTTTAGCTAATGCTTTTCTTTATATTTTTATAACTTATCTTTTATATATTGATTTCTATTTTTAGCTTAAATTATTATTATTATTTTTGCTTCCATTTCTATTTTAAATATTTATTATAAATTTTACTGTAATACTTCTTGTTTTATTTTTATTTCTATTTCTAATGTAGACCATCAATCCCAAATTTTATCATTATAATTTATCTTTAAACCATTTACTTGAAATTTAAATCCAAATCACATATTTACAATATTTAAATTCATATGATTAAATATATATTCTATTTGAATTGGGGAAACTCGCTTCAATTTACAATTAATTTTACAATTTTAATTCAAAAATTCAATTAATTATCAATTTAAATTTAATTAAAATCCGGGATCGTTACAGATATCCTCTATTTGGTTTGTGGTATACCTTTATGATATTGTAGAGTAGCATACTATTGTTATATGCTTACTCTTTGGTTGCAGGGATAGTTCAGGTATAGTTCATGCACTCTTATTCCTTGCCATATTTACCTGTATAGTATTTTGAGACTCATTTACTGCTCACACCAAACTGTTGTTTGACCCAAGGTTTTATGTTTTATTCCTTATTATCTTGGGTACTCTTAAATGAGTAGACTAGATAACAGGTCTATGTGACGCAGTAGCTGTTCAGATGACAAGATGGATTGTGACATCCCCCATTTGGAGACCCAAAACTAACTGCTATGAAAGCCGCAGTCATCCGTAGTTATTAATTCTCGATGACCAAATGCAGTAAAGTTAGTTACATTGATATACCAGAAACACATGAATATGAAAAAATTTAAACTCAATTTAAAACAAATTTCTCATTTCATTTCAGATTCGTTACATAATCCCAAATGTAAGCCATGTTTAGAGAAATTACAATTTATTATAAAATACGCTAAGAACGACATATGAAGATGCACCCTTGGTTGAACAGAGTTTAAATATAGGCACTAATAACTTTGCCATTGCATCCAATAACATAGCGGGATCAAATAGAAAGAACTCCTAATAGCTAGCTTACCTCCTGCACGTCTTCAGAAGCTTATTCGTCTAAAGGAGAACCTGAAAACCTTAGCTGTCAAACTACTCAAAATCAATTGAGCACCCGAGAGTTTAAGGGGAAAACATAAACTTCAAGTCAGAAAAAAGCCTGGTGTGAATAATAACATACCATCTCGAACATATAGATATCTAGTGAGACCATACCGCTTACTAGAATGGGTTTTCCCCTCACCAGTATCTTAACCTAATTTATAATAGCCATATACTGTGCACCTGCATCCACAATGGTAAGACATAACATAATAAAATGTGTCATGATGACATATGAACATGCAATATGATCTGGATTTCCCATCCACATTTACCTGACTATCTGTCTCAAGTTATAGTTTCAAGGGTCACTATTAACCTATTAGTTTTCATGGACCGACTAATAACCTGTTCCAAGCTTACAGACTATTTGTCTGGTTACATAGTTTTCATGGGGATCACTATGAACCTATTGGTATCTACCAACAACATTATCCAACCATAGTTTTCATGGGCTTACAGTGAGCCTATTGAATTCTCCAACAACTTCTCTCATGTCATAGTTTTCATGGGCTAACTATGAATCTATTGATTTCTATCAATAACTTGTTCCGGATATAGTTTTCATAGGATCACTAAGAACCTATTGGCCCCTGTGAATAACAATTTTCCATAACATAGTTTTTATGGGCTAACTATGAACCTATCTAAAACAATGATTTTTGATCAGCTTTGGGCATCCTATATTCCGGTCCATCTGACCTCCTGGATGCAATTCTACTCACACATGAGTTAATTCAAGATATATTCACTACTGGGTCAACCTAACCAGTTATTCTGGCCTTAACACCCCAAAATGCAGTTATGGATTAATTATGAAGTGAATATGATTACGGAAGCATACACGATAACTGATCAAAACATAACAATATAAACATCCATGATTAAATTCCTTGTAATCATTTTTCTAATGGAATACGATTAATATCCTTAACCCACTATTTTTATCAAGGAAAGCTTCCTCTAAAATTCCATAGTTAAATGCCATTTCAAAACTCGTTTACATTGCCATTGGTTTGCCTTTTTAAAAATGAGATTGGGTTTTCTTATCCGAAAGCTAAGGCTTTCGACTAGATCCTTTGGATCATTGTGACATCATGAGTTACTCTCCATCACTCTCCCTTTCGAAAGTATTACTTAAAATCTTAGACCTACTCTTTCAAAACCATTAATAAACATACCTTTCGAAACATTTAAAACATTCCTTTCGAAGGCATTTAGTTCAAGTAAGAATTTATGGAAGCATAGTTCCGAAACCATTTGAAAGTATATCTTTCAAAATCATTGGGTTTAACATT
Source organism: Allium fistulosum (assembly GCA_030737815.1). Classification (NCBI taxonomy): domain Eukaryota; kingdom Viridiplantae; phylum Streptophyta; class Magnoliopsida; order Asparagales; family Amaryllidaceae; genus Allium; species Allium fistulosum. The sequence goes on along the minus strand of CM060904.1, from coordinate 166,148,553 downwards.
AAATATAACTACTGGGTCAAAGAGAACAGAAGCGAAGGTATCCCTTTTGAAAGTATTGATCTCAAGTAAAAGAATTGGGGAAGAGGATAGCTTTGAAACCAACCTTTCGAAACCATTGCCTCCTATACTCTTAAAAAAGTGGCTAAAACAACCCTTTCGAAAGCATTGAGGAAGAGGCTTTAAAATTTAAAAGAACGAAAGCTTCCCCTTCAAGTACTATAAAGGAAAGCGACATTTAACTGATTCAAAAGGTATGAATGCGGTAATTAGGTATCGAATGAGTTCAAAATGCGGCGACTCTTTCGAAAGCTTCTTTAAAAACCAAGGCAAGTTGGATTGATTCGAAAGCTTATAAAAATGGCTTCAACCCCTTCGAAAGCATCTTTTAAAAACAAAGGTAAGTAATGGATTCGAAAGCTTATAAGAGTGATTCAATCCCTTCGAAAGTATGCCTTCGACACAGTCCCTTCTGCCTTTCTCCAATACACTACATATCAATTGCTTGATACCATGTGCATTGGTTTCGAATTGGTGCGAAAAGCCTACTGGGCATGGTGACGGAAGCAGGCAAATGGAAGTGGCGAAGTTGTAAATCAAAACAAAATTGATTTTACGCCTTTCAAAGTAATTCCTTTTTACCTAACTTGCCTAATTTGTCAAAACATGATTTGTTTCCAATTCTTTATCAAAATTCTTTTCTAAATTGGCTGTCGAATTCAACAATTAACAAATGAAATCATTTTAATAAATGAGCCCTTCCCCTTAACAAAACATTTAAGTCCTCTAACCTAAATAATTTAATAACCATAGTAAAGCACTTAGGAAAAATCCCCAAAAAATCACAAATTTTCACTTTTAATATGTTTTCTAACATATATAGATTTCAAATCCAAAAACATTACTTAATTGCCTTAAATAATTTAAACCCAAAATTAACTATTTCTTTTATTCAAAATTCATAATAAATTATCCATAGCTTGAAATATTATGAAAATTTAAACCCATCTTCAAAATTATGTTTTGCATAACATATTCAAACATCATGGCATTCGAAAACCAATTTGCATGATTTTAACCTTAAAATCTAATTACATTATCCCATCAAAATCCTTGTTTAAATTATAACATGGCATATAAATCAAAGCATATCAGAATTCATCCAATCAAACGGTTTTAAACCTTAAACCCAAATTAAAGCATTCAAGATGACTTATATGAGATGGTTTAGATCATTATTCACCTTGTTTGGATAAGGAACTTGAAATTTGTTCTTGCTTTAATCTTAACTTCTAATTAGATTTTTCTCTTCTTCTTCTTAGGGTTATGGCCGACCTTGTTTTCATTTGTTTATGTTTTTGTAAGAATGAATGAGAATGAAAAGGTTGTGGGGGTTTTAGGGATTATGGGGTTCGACTATTCCCATATTACCCTTGCCGTATTCTCTTAAGTATTTAACTTATAAATCATTCTTCTAAATCCATTTAGTTAAGGCATGACCCTAATTAGATCTCAAATCTCAATTTACTTATCACTCTAGTCTCTACATTGTTCTATTTAATTTATGTAATTAAATCTCCTGAATAATGCTATTTAAAATTAGGGGTGTTACAGGCTCCCTTCCTTAAAGAATTTTGTCCTTGAAATTCAACAATGACTAAATACTAAGCATTGGAATCATCTGTAACATCTTCTAACTACCATGCTAGCCTACCTGGCTGGGAAACAGTCTATATAAAGTAAATATAGAACATACTAAAGCAGATCAAGATAAGTATTTCTAATCTTATCTTCTGTCTCCCAAGTACAGCACTTCTCGCTGTCGCTCCACTGAACTTTCACCAACTTGACGGTCTTGTTTCTTAACCTCTTCTCATCTCTCGCTACAACCCAAAATGGTTTCCTAATGTAATGCCCCTGAATTTTAATTAACATTATTAGGAATATTTAATTGGATAAATTAAATAGAATAATGTGAATAATTAGGTAGATGAGATTAATAAATCCAATGGTCGTGTCTTAATGAATGAACTAAAATCAAACTTAACTAAATTAAGAAGGAGAAGTTTCCTAAGGGGTAAACTTGGAAATTGGGCTACATTTCTTAGTATAAATCTCTTCCTCCGCTTTAATAAATTTTCACTTTCACATTCATAACTCCTCATCAACTTTCGGTCGGCCAATAAAAGCTCCAGGAACAGCAATAAATTGAAGAAAAAGCTAAGGAATTAAAGCTAGGAAATTATATCATTCTCCAGTTAACTAATCAAGGTGAATAATCATGTTTATCATCTCATTTTCTGTGTTTGTATTGGTTATGGGTTATACCCGATTCATGTTTGTGATTTTGGTTAGGATATAACCATTTAAACCTTTGTTTGGATAAGAGTTAGGTATTTTAAAATGTTAATGGGCTAAGTAACACGTTTTATTCGGTTTTGGTTAAATTCCGAGTTGTTTTGATCTTCATATGCTTTGAAATTTTAATATGTTGAAGTATATGATTTATAAGATTTTTGGTGATTCTTTGGGATTTTTCCTTAGTGGTTAACTAAGGCAATTAAATTAATTAAGCCTAAGGGTTAAACTGCAATATTGTTTCCACCTTGGTCAAAGCCGGAGGGAATTTGTTTTCAAAAATTGATTTGGGGAAGAAGTATAGTGTTTTACGAAAAAGGTTGACTTTTGTATACTTTTTACTATTCAAAAGCATAGGTGGAAGCCCCTTGACCAATCACAATTAGACAAGCTAGATAAAACATCACTTCAGTAGGCCCAGATGTTCCCTTCGACTCTAAAAGCCTCTTGTATCCCTTCGTCTAAGTCGAAGGGTAGGCATGGTGACGAAGGGAAGAGGGGCGAAGGCTTGGGGAGCTGCTTCCTTTGCTTTCAAATGGAAATAAAACTCGCTTTCAACTGAGATGAAGGGGGATCCTTTGATTATATAAATTTTTATATAAAAAGACTAAGTTTTATATACTCAAGGAGGGGCCACAAAGAGGATCTTCAAAAGCCAAAACCTTCAAGAGTTATTTTTTTTAATACTTTCCAGAAAGATATTAATACCTTTCGACAAAGTCGAAGGGTAAACCTTCCGACAAGGTCGGAAGTATAGTTTTGAAGGGTTGGTTCTAACACCAAGACTTCATTGTTTTTGAATGATTTCGAAAGGTTTTGATTTGGAAAATTTTTGATTTCGAAAGGCTTGATTTCGAAAGGTTTTGATTTCTAAAGGTTTTGATTTCGAAAGGTTTGATTTCGAAAGGTTTTGATTTTGAAAGGTTTTGAAGTGGTTACCTTCAATTATTGCGAAAGGTTTTGAGTTTCATTGCTTTCGAAAGGTTTATAAGTGGTTTTATAAAGGGGTATACCCCATGCTTTCGACTAGGTCGAAAAGAAACATTTCGACAAGGTCGAAAGGTAGGACCTTCCGACAAGGTCGAAAGGTATGATTTTTTATGCTTTCAAAAGGAAGGCTTCCGAAGGAGCTAACTTCGGAGGGTTATTTGCTTTTGAATGGGACTTCATTCGAAGGGTTTTAAAGGGCTGTTTTAGCCATTTTTCTTGAGTTAAGTTTTGCTAATTCGAAGGTGCTACTTCGAAGGGTTATAGCATAAAATACTTATCTTGGTTTGAATATATAAGAGGGATCCTTATTTAAATTGAATGTTATAAAACCTTGGGGACACCGGGGTGGGTTTAATGTTTTCGATACATAGTTTTAGGTTACAAACAAAAATATGCTTTCGAAAATATACACTGGGGCTATCAATGTGTTTTTATTTAATTGAACCTAATTGGGGCTACCAATGGGAATAGGTTAAAAAGGTGGTATACTTGGGAAAAATAAGTAATCATGGGGATCATGAATTTTTATAAATAATCATGGGGATCATGATGTTTTAATTGGCCAAGTGATGGGTTCTTGGTTAACCTAGGAAAACCATGGAATGTGCGGTAGATAGCCCACATCAAATTTCTAAAGTAAAGAATGTTTTGCCAAAGGTGGCTAGCCTCGGGATTTTGTCACCCAAGGGTTTATAGTCATTCTAGGAAAACTACGGAGTGTGCGGTGGATATCCCACACCATCTTTTATAAAACAATATACGATGGATAATCTACATTTATTTTAAAGGGATTTGGGATGGATAGTCCTATTAAAGTTTTAACGGATAGTCATTTTAAAGATTTTAGAGGGGAACTCTAATAAATTGATTTTAGATAGGAAATCTAATAAGTTGCTTTTAGATCGGATATCTAATAAATGGATGGATGAGATATCCAATACATATGATTTATTCATAGTATGTTAAGACTAATCATTTTGGGTGCAGGTGCATAGTAAGTGATTTACATGTTTTATTTTGGATACTAGTGAGGGGAAAACCCGTTCCGCTAAGCGGCGTGGTCTCACTAGATATCTATTTATGATAAGAGACGATAGGGGATTATTCATAATAGACTTATTGTCTGATGTGAAGTTTGTGTTTCTCCACAAACTCTCGGGTACTCAAAATTAATTTGCTTAGTCTCAGAGTGGGAGACTTTCAGGTTTTTGGACGAATAATCTTCCGGAGACGTGCAGGAGGCAGTATTAGCTATATAGGAGCTATTTTGTGTATTCCGCTATGATGTACTAAGAACTGTAAAGTTCATATTATTAGGTCTCTGATCATTATAAGGGGACATCTTCATATGTCGCTCTTATCGTATTTTGTACATGTATATGTGATCTGAACGTGGTTAACGTCTGAGATTATGTAATTAAATCTGAATTTATTCATAAGAAATGAGAATTTTTGTTTTGTTGAAGTTAATTTTTTTTCATATTCTTGTATTCCCGTGTATCAATATTAACTATGTCGCATTCAGTCATCAAGAAATAACAACTACAGATGACTGCAGCATCGATAGCGGTTAGTTTTGGGTCTCAGAAGGCGGGATGTTACACCTAATAAAGGTCAGATCCGGTTCTACTATTAAGTCTTCCAATGCAGTTGGAGTAATAGTAGTCTCTGGATCATACACATACTTACAAAGATGAGACACATGAAACACATTATGGAAACCTGCCAAACTGCTCGGAAACTCTGCTCTATATGCAAGCTTTCCGATCCTCTCTATAACTGAGAACGGTCTATAGTATCTCGGTACCAGTTTCCCCGACTTTCTGAATCGTAACACACCCTTCATCGGTGATACCTTAATGAAAACCCTATTTCCAACCGAAAACTTTAGATCCTTACACCTCTTATCTGCGTAACTCTTTTGTCTAGACTGAGCTTCCTCCATCCTAAATCAACTCAATCTTCTCTGTAGCCTCTCTTACTAGATTTGGACCTAAGATTACTCTGTCCCCAGTTTCCAACCAACATGCTGGTGACTTGCATGGCCTTTCATACAAGGCTTCGAAAGGCGCCTTCTTAAACTAGTCTGATAACTATTATTATAGGAAAAATCAACTAAGTGTGGGTGATCTTCCCATGATCCACCAAAATCTAGAACACAAGCTCTTAACAAATCCTCGAGTACCTTGTTGACTCTCTCTGTCTGCCCATTTGTCTGAGGGTGATAAGCAGTACTTATCTTGAGCTTGGTACCTAACACATCCTGCAGACTCTTCCAGAACTCACTAGTAAACAAAGTATCTCTATCACTTACTATACTACTAGGAATCTCATGTAGTCTAACTATGTTCTTTATAAATAATTTAGCTAAAACAAGTGCCGTCTGGGTTGACTTAACTGGAATGAAATGGGCACTCTCGGTCAACCTATCCACTATGACCCATATACTTTCATTTCCTCGATTCGACAACTTATATATAAAATTCATGGATATTGAATCCCATTTCCAAACTGGTATCTCCAAAGGTTGAAGCAACCCACTCGGCTTCTAATGTTCGGCCTTCACTTGTTGACAATTCACACACTGCTTTTCCCACAAGCCAACATCCTTTTTCATACCTTCCTAGTAGAAACTCCTTTTTATGTCTAGATACATCTTGGTTCCTCCAGTATGAAACGTAAATTTTGATCGATGACATTCTCTAACTTCCCTTCTTAAGTCCCCAACATTCGGAACACACAACTGTCCCTTCTTTCTCAAGCATCCCCTCTGGTCAAGACTAAAATCTTTTAGATCATTAATCTCCAATCCAACCTCAAGCCCTTTAATCTTCTCGACTAACAGTGGATCCTCTTTCTACTTAGAAGATATCCTTTTGATCAGAACTGGTCGAACTCCTAATCAGGATAACATGGTAGTGCTCTGACTAGAACTAGCAGTCGATCTTAACTCCACAATGCAAGTAGTCAAAACCTCTAGGTCCTTCCATTCTGTTAACATAGCTAATACCACATTCTGATGTTTTCTGCTAAGAGCATTGCTACTTTATTTCCTTTTCTAAGTTTATACTCTATACCAAAATTATAAGCTGCTAAAAACTCCAACCACCTCTACTGCATCAGATTCAACTCCTTCTGAGAGAATAAATACCTTAAGGACTTATGGTCTATGTATAACTCAAATCTCTCTCCTAAGAGATAATATATTCATACTTTCAATGCGAAGATCATCGCTACCAACTCTAGATCATGAGTAGGATATCTCACTTCATGCGGTCTAAGCTTTCATGAAGCGTAGTTAATAACTTTACCTTTCTGCATCAAACAGCCCCTAATCTGGTTCCACATGCATCGGTATACACTACTAATCATTGATTCCTGTCTGGAACTACTAACATAGGTGCATTGGTCAATAAGTGCTTTAACTTAAGGAATGATTCTCACATTTGTCAAACCAAATAAACTTTATGTCCTTCATGGTCAGCTTAGTCAAAGGCGCTGCTATCCGTAAAAAATCCTTAATAAACCTCCATTAGTAGCCAGCAAGCACAAGAAAACTTCTGATCTCAGTCACCATCTCTGGTCTCTTCGAGTTGTTAACAACCTCGATTTTATCTGGATCAACGGACAAACCCTTCTCTGAAACCACGGTACCAAGAAACATAACTTCTTTCTTCCAAAAATGACACTTTGAAAACTTCGCTTTCAACCGATGCTGCCTCTGCGTCTCAAGCACTACCCTAATATGAACTTCATGCTCTCTTTCATCCTTAGAGCATATTAAAATGTCATCAATGAATACCAATATGAACCTATCAAAGTGCTCTTGGAAAACTCGGTTCATCAAATCCACGAAGAAAGCTGGCACATTAGTTAACCCGAATGGCATCACTATCCGCTCGTACGAACCATACCTAGTCCAAAACACTGTCAACGGAATACCATCATCTTCCACTCTATGCTGATGGAAACCTATTTCCATATCCAATTGGGAAAATACTCTGGCTCCATGCAACTGATCAAATAAATCATCGATTCTCAGCAAATGATACCTATTCTTGATCGTCTTCTCGTTTAACTTACGATAGTCGATACACATCCTTAATGACCCATTTGGTTTCATTAAAAACACCGCGGCCACTCCTCAAGGCAAACTACTTTGTCTAATAAAATTCTTTCCTTCTAAATCCACTAGTTGCACCTTCAATTCCTTCATCTCGGTAGGTGTCATCCTGCTAGATGGTCTATTTACAGGTTCTTCTCCTGGCACAAGATCTATCTGAAACTCAATGGCTCACTTCGATGGTAGTCCTATGACTGGCTCAAAAACATCTACAAACTCTCTTGCTGCCAAAACCCGATTCAACTCTACTTCCACTTCCATTGCATCCAGCAAAGCCCAAACACTTGGGTCTGACTTCTCCACCGAGTATATAATTTGGTCATGACTATTGAGGTGTCTTAGCGATATTTCCCTATATTGGCAAAATATCATAGTATCGTATTTATCTAACCAATCCATACCATAAATGATCTCGAAGCTTACGAAATCAAAAATATACAAACTACATGCAAACTTATGACCTAAAAAATCAAGTTCTAACTGGTCACATCTCATCTCCAGAGTTGCATACACTCCTACTGGATTCGTAACCCTTAAGGAAGTAATAAGGTATGAGGGTTCTAAATATAATTTATCTACCAAACACTGAGATATAAATGAATGCGATGCGCCGGTATCAAATAGTACCCTAACTGGTATACTATGAATCAAGAGCATACCTTCCATCATAATCTTTTCCTTCTCAGTAGTAGTTGGTCTAGAAGATGATGGTTCCAAAGCAAAAACCTTTCCCTTGTATGCTCTGACTAGTTCTAGAAATTGATTCTTGTAGTGTCCAATCTGGTCACAGTTGAAGCACTTCACTCCTTTCTTATCTGCAATCGTTTTCCCTTTTCCAGTTCGACATTCATGAGCATAATGTCCATTCTTTTCGCACTGGTAGGAAACTACATCAGCCTTCCCTTTCTTGACAGCTCCTTTCTTCTTAAAGAATTTCCTCTTCTTGCCCTAAGAATCCTGGGTTTCGACCTGCTTCTCTTTCCCTAAAGTAGAAAGCATCTCTTCATTCCTAATTTCCATCTCCACTACAATTGTACTTGGATCACGAAGGTGTGGCATAGTCGCCTTGGCAATCTCGGGTCATAACCCTTGAATAAACTTCTCGTTCCTTTTAATGATGATGTCAATGGTAGCATATCTGTATCTGGACAACTCATCAAACTTTGTAGCATACTCAATCACCGACATTTTACCCTGCACTAAGTCCATGAACTTTCTCAGCAATACCGACTTGGCAACTTTAGACAAGAACCTAAACTCCGCCCAAGTCAACTCTTCCTCGGGAACTCCCACGGTAATAACATTCCACTAATAAAGTGCAGCTCCTGCAATTGTCTCAAAGCAAGTCTTCTCTTCTACTCATCATCTAAACCCAAGCCGGCGAAGATTCTTTCACAGTGCACTAACAAGTTTCTACTTCAATAGCATCCTCTGTTCCTAAAAATGGCTTTCCACCAAGACTGGTATAATCCTTGCTCTGCTTGGCATAGTTATTGCCAATTGGGGCCACAGGATTAGCTCCTCCAACATACATAAGCCATGTTCAAAGAAATTACAATTTATTACAAAATACGCCAAGAGAGACATATGAAGATGCCCTCTTGGTTGACCAGAGTTTAAATATAGGCACTAAACAACTTTGCCATTGCATCCATTAACACATCGGAATCAAATAGAAAGAACTCCTAATAGCTAGCTTGCGTCTTGCACATCTCTGGAAGCTTATTCGTCTAATGGAGAACCTGAAAATCTTAACTCTCAAACTACTCAAAATCAATTGAGCATACAAGAGTTTAAGGGGAAAACATAAACTTTGAGTCAGATAAAAAGTCTGGTGTGAATAATTACATACCATCTCAAACATATAGATATCTGGTGAGACCATACCGCTTAGCAGAATGGGTTTTCCCCTCACTAGTATCTTAACCTAATTTATAATAACCATATACTGTGCACCTACATCCATAATGGTAAGACATAACATAACAAAATGTATCTTGATGATATGCAAACATGCAATATGCTCTGAATTTCCTATCCTCATTTACCTGATTGTTTGTCTCAAGTTATAGTTTCAAGGGTCACTATTAACCTATTAGTTTTTATGGGATAATTAATAATCTGTTCCAAGCTTACATACTATCAGTCCATTTACATAGTTTTCATGAGGATCACTATTGTGACGGTCCTGACTCGGCCTTCAAAAATCAGCACCCGTACTTCACTTGTACTCGAATGCCGTAGATTCAAACGCCGAATCTGGCTCGCCGGAGCTTATAACACGTTAAGTATAACAACACAGCGGAAGAAAGAAATGGATAATATCATATACAACTCCAATGAATACTATGTCCAAAATGATATACAACAATGATATCTATATGATACAAGAATATCAGAGACAAATAATGTTACAGGGGAAACAACAGAAGTGATACTCCAAATGATCTTTAAGAGAATGCGTCCAACAATTTCAACATCAAGCTCTCAAACCACCATCACATTGCACCAAGATAAGCAATGTCGGTCGTCCGTGAACTCCAAAAACTGAACTAGCTCCCGATAATCTACTAAACCTGATTATCTGAAAAAACCAACTCTAGACTGCCCGTGTGGGAAATTATGGGCACCCAGAGTTTAGAAAGGGAACAATAAACTCCAGGTCAGTCATGGGATTGGTATGAGTAAGAAAATAGTTGTTTAAAATAAAAAAAATAGTTCATAAGTGAAATCCGATATGCTTTTTGGAAAATGAAACTACCATAAGGCCTCCCACCACACACACAATGCAAACGCAGAATTGGAGGAGATTTCTCCTTATGATAGTCAAACATGCTTGATACGAGAAAAATCTTTTTTTTTGATATTATCATTAATGTCTAGTGTGGAAAACATTTCAAAAATATAATATTAATCTTAGCCAGCATACAACCATTATTGTATGCCTACTATAGCTACTATGTTCAATAGCAGGTTACCGCCACATTCCATAGCAGGTCATACAACTAAAACCGTAAAGGGCTCGTATTGTTTCTTTGGAATTCCAACAAATGGTCAGGCTAAGGAACTTCCTATTACCACATGGGTATGCCTCTGGAAGGACGTCCCGAGAACTTAACCAGCTTTCTGCCAACACAAGGCCGGGTTACCTCTGTAACTAGGTAACTACTACACGAATATGCCATCCCCCATCGTTTTCGACCTTTATCCGAGGCGCCTCAACAAAGCAACAACCACACAGAAATGAGATTGCAGCAACCACATAGGTTAAATATCAGGGCTCCATACCTGATACCACCTTTTTCCAGAAGGAAATGACATACCCAAAAGGGCGCGACCCTCATAACCTTGCCACGTCTTTCCTGTTTCGACCATTTTCGGGGTGTGAGGTCCTGATGCAGTCTCGTCCACAAAGCTACGCTTCTTCACAAAGCCATGCTTTGATCAACAAATGATCAGCAACACACAGCAGCACTCAGCATGCCACATTACCAATTTGGGAGTATATCACTGATAACCTTCAACTACATAACCTCTGAGCTCGTATGTCTCAGAGAAGGGTGTTAAGCTAAGAGAATAAATCTCCGCCACCAAACAGAAATGTATTTGAAAGAAATATGCTTTATATCTCAAAGTGTAATGTCAGACATACAACCATACAAATCTGTTCCGGGTTCGAACAGAACCGAAGGCACTTCAAAAGAAGCCCTTGCAATCCGGGTATTCACAATCCCGATCGGACTTCCCATCACATATGGAGGTCTCTATACCGGAGCAACTCAGTGCAGAGACAATCGATAGGTTATCCTATCGTTCTTGCAAACACCCGGTCTTCAACACCGGTCTTCAAATGCTATCCATTTACGTCGTATCACTATTTGGAATGGGTTAAATGACACAAAGTCCTCTCCCAGCTAAACCGAATAGTGAGTGCAATATTTTAAAACATATGGATATTGGGATTTCAGTTAAATCACAACTTATTACCCAAAACTTTTCTTCAAATGGTTTAAACAAATTACCATTTTCAATCTTTTAAACAAAAAGATTCATTTCACAAAGTTCATCAATCTTTCACAAAGATTCATTCACAGATTTCAAACCAATTACCGTTTCAAATCTTTCATAAAAAGGATACACTTTTAAGACCCCTTTTCAATTTGAAAACAAAGTATACCAATCTTTAACAAAGATTGATACATATTCTTTTCAACATAATTTCGCTTTCAAATTGGATTAACTAATCAAATATTTAAATCAAGATTTAATTCATAGCTTTCAAAAAGATTCATTCATAACTTAGAAAACCATTTTTCATTTCAAATCTTTTATATATAAAAGATACACCATTTAAAATCCTCTTCAATTTCAAAACAAGGTTTAACCATTTTAAATTTCAAAACTTTATGAAGTTATCCAAAATAACTTTATCCTCAAAACTCCTTTTCCAAAGCTTTTCACATTTAACTCGATTCCATGTCCAAACCATTTGAATTCAAATTTAATTTTTTTTAAAACCATTTCAAAAATCTATGACTTAATCGATTTCCTCGTGAAGTCCATATTTGTGTGTGTATGGTGTAGTCCAGGGGTTTAACACAATAGTGCAACATCATTCAATCATCACAGATTCAATCATATAAATATTGATAAGCGGTATGATTTATAACGCTTATCTTCATTCACAGATTCACAGATAAAGTCAATTTATCAATCAAAAGGATTCATCATTATGATTCGATGTGGGTCTCGGATAACAAACTGGAATCCGACTCCCTGTCGCATCGAAATTCAAATGCCGTTTTACGGGTCCAAAGGGTTTTCACATAAATACAGAAACAAATAATAAATCACAATTCAGCACAGAGCAATTCGCATTACATAGCATCACAATCACATATCAGAAATATCAATCCAGTACACAATATTTGACCATAGTTAACTTAAATTAATCAAATTAAACTCAATTAATTACAATGAGCAATTGATTTATTAATTACTTCCATAAAGTAATTACACTTACACAATTTTATAAATGATTATCATTAATTAATTAATCTAATTTATTGTTAAAATTAATCACATTAACTAATTATTTAAATAATCTTAGTTATTGACCTTCATTAACTAATAACAATTCTTTAATTACTTTGCTAAGGAAATTACTTACATTAATCACTATTAATCAAAATTGATTAATTATTAATAACTCATTGATCAATCCTAATTATTTAATAAATTAAGTGTTAATTGTAACTTAATTAGTTCTTAATCACAAATTAATTTCTAGTCATTAATTGACTTAAACCTTAATTAATAAATCTAAAACTTATAATCACTAATTTAATTAATCCAAACACTAATTAACCATTCTAGTTAACTTAATAAATCCAAACACTAATTGACTTAAACACTTTTGGTTATTAAAACAATTTGAAAGTAAAAACTTATTTATTCCCAAACTGAATTCCAAACTAACTTGAATTCATAATTTAACCTTAATTTTAAAAATCAATTTAAAACTCTGCTTTGAAATTTTAAATTCAGTTTTAAATTGCCAAAAACAGAACAGGTTTCTGTTTTAAAGCCTGGACAAATATTCGACCCGAGCTATGACCACTCCCTGCTTCGAGTCCATCACCCAAAAACTTCGAGTAAACACCCGAGACACTCGCGAAAACCTGATACACCCAAACTAACAAAATCCAGGTCACCGAGAATAGTGCATGGTGCACGTGCACGTCGCCGATGATCGACTCCAGGCGACATCACATCGTCGAACAAGTCGACGATCCTCTACGCTCCTCTCCCCGACCACCAGAACTCCCTCATCTTCTCAAAATCAAAATCAAGTACAAACTCGAAACCTGGAAACAACAGCCGGCCTCACCATCAACCTGGAAATCATCGTCGTTCTTGAAACCTCGACCATCAGAACTCCTGAAACTCCGGTCACCACTTCATCAACCTCCCATCTACCATCACCCAAAGTTTCGTAGCACTCGATCCATCATAGAGGACGAACGAATCGAAACATTGACTCTCGACAAAATTAGGTTTCCAGACTTCCAAAGCTTGCCGCCGCCACCTCGTCCATCTACAAACCCATCTAGTATTTTTCCTTGAATCGCCGATCACTCCTCTACTATCCCAAAGAAACCCGACCTTCCTCATCGACGAGATCACCAGCAATCACCGAAACCAAGAAATTCATTCTAACCCGAACTGCTCTTAAATCCTAGCTCTAAAAATTATGATTTAAGCTTTAAAAATCAAATTCAAGTAGGAGAATTCAGTTTACATACTTGAATTCATGAATTAAGACATTTGAAATTTGACTAATTTAAGGTTTTACTCAGTATCTTGGTTTTCCAAAGACATTGACAAGTTGTTTTAACTTGTATAAATTTTTAAAACTTAATATATATTGTAACAAACAATTTTTTTTGTTTTAATCTTAAGCCCAAACAATAAGTAGATCAAGAGGAACTGATTTTTTTTTGAAACCAAAATCTTGTGTTAGAATTGTAGACAGAGAACATATATGAATAATAGCCTACACACAGTTCATTCATCATTCACTTATACACAGAGAATTCAAATATATATATACTAACATACTCATCATAGATATAACTTGCAACAGATTCAACCTTTTAATTAAAAAAAAATTCTTTTAAAAAAATATGATGCTACTCACTTGATTCCAGAAATGAACAGAGTTCTTCTTCAATTTTGACACAGGCTAGAGATTGCAAGCTGAAACCCTTTTGATCTCTGGTTTGTCTTGATTGTATTGTTTGTTTATGCTGAGATGTTTAAATTGAATTTTGTTTTTAGATGGCACTTACTGCAAATATTACTCAGTTGTAATGGACGAACTGAGATAAATGAAATTGATATATATGAATTGAGTTTTACTGTATGATATTATTTTGTTGCACAATCAAAAGTCAAAGATATTTTTCATTGTTGACTAGGCTGATATTTTCTTCTTTCCTATGGTGGCTGATAGATACATATTGTGGCTAGCATTAATTGCCACGTACAAATCTACATACTTTCCTTATTTGTTCGTACATAGATATTTATAAGTTTTTTTGTGTGTTTCATTCTTGAATATATATTAGTGTCTTGTTTTGCAAGCTAATACATATATATTTTTGTTTTCTTTTACAAGTGTACATACTTATACTTCATTTGTTTCTATGAACATATTTCTTTCTTTTGTCTTATGCTTTGTAATATTACTTTATAATATAAAAAAATTTCTATTTTAATATGTTGTTAGATTTCAGCTGATGTGTTTACTTTTTATTTATAATTTATCTTATATATATCTATTTATAAATTTAAAGTATTTTTAAACCATTTACTTAAAATTTAAATTCAAATGATTTAACACATATTTTATTTGAATTTGGAGAAACTAAAATCGATTTACCAATTAATTTCACAATTTTTATTCAAAAATTAAATTAATTATCAATTTAAACTTAGTTAAAATCCGGGATCATTACAGATTCCCCTCCTTAAGAAATTTCATCCTCGAAATTTGAAAGTAGGGAGACAACAAAAGAATAGATGAAGAATGATTCATCAAATCAAACTGAGCATCTATTCTGCATTTGGCTTACCAAATCAGAATATCAATAATAGATACGAGAACGAATCTTTTTAATTTTTTTCACAGGATACTCGGGTTATCCGGATCTACGAAGTATGCAGGGGCATCGGTTAGTCCGAAGGGATAACTAACCATTCGTAGAGTATATTGGGACCCAAAAATAGACAGATATATGGATACAATTTCAAAACTTTTAGTTTAGAAACTAAAGTATACCTATCAACCATAGCAACCATAGCAACCAATTCATCCAAACAAACAATTTTGACCTATTTGGAGTTTATGTCCCATGCAAATATATCAAATCTTCTTCCTGGATCTACCAGGAACCATCGAAGAATTGAAAAGAGATGTTGAACAAAAGAGATTGATAGAGAAAAGATTGTTTCCTTGTTGTTATAGGGTATTGACCATTTATAGTCGTATTCCCCTGTCCCCTATCTCATCTTCTTCTTGCACTCATACTTACTATCAGTAGATAGTAAGAGAATTTACTAAGGCGTTCGAACAGATATCTTAGGGATTCTCATTCTAGGGTGTACTTCACTCTATCTCTAATGAGTTAATTAATGTGTTATACTCCATAGCTAAAGTTCAACCTTAGCTCTGATACCAAATGTGACAGTCCTGACTCGGCCTTCAAAAATCGGCACCCGTACTTCACTTGTACTCGAATGCCGTAGATTCAAACGCCGAATCTGGCTCGCCGGAGCTTATAACACGTAAAGTATAACAACACAGTGGAAGAAAGAAATGTATAATATCATATATGTTTGCACAAAAAATGGACAAACACCTCAAAATCGTATGATTTAATAGATTTTATGTTGTTCTTAGTGATTTGGGTGATTTATGCAAATATAGGAAAAGCAGGGGCTAAGCTGTAAAAGACACGCAGATTTATAGTGGTTCAGCCAGAATGTGCCTACGTCCACTTTATATGTTATTTCTCTTTTCTTGTTTAGATTGCAAGTACAAAGCTTTGATACAAGTAAAAGAAAGTTGTTTGAAAGTTCTCTCCGCGCTTGAGCTCTCAAACTTGTCCCCTATTGCTGTACCCCTGCCCCTCTATTTATAGAGTGAGGCTGGAGGCAGGGGTCTTGGATGTATATAGCTGCTGGTGGGCCTGGGCTGGTGTGGTCAGGCCTGGTAGCGTTGGTTCGGCATTGCTTTGGCTCGACAGTCCTTTGATTCGGCGGTAGGTGGTAGACGCTTTGGTTCGGCATTACTTGGTTCGGAGATGGTTGGAGTAGGAGTTGGTTCGGTAGCGAGATATGGTATGTTGGTCCGGTGTGTTTGGTCCGGCAGGCTCCTGGATCGGTGGAGCTCATGCACCTTGGTTCGGTGGTAGGGAGTAGGTTGGTCCGGTATAGATTGTGCTCCTTGATTCGGCATGGGAGTAGGTTGGTCCGGTATAGATTGTGCACCTTGATTCGGTGGTAGGGAGTAGGTTGGTCCGGTATAGATTGTGCTCCTTGATTCGGCATGGGAGTAGGTTGGTCCGGTATAGATTGTGCACCTTGATTCGGTGGTAGGGAGTAGGTTGGTCCGGTATAGATTGGTTCGGTAGAATCTCGCCCAACACTTGCCCCCCAAAGTAGGGCATGTGCATGCACGTGTCTTGCTTTGTTTTGGGTTATCTGATTTTGTCATTCCCATCCGGCTCCCAGTGCCGAACCAGTTGGTCGGTGGTTCACCTTCGCCTATAAGTAAGGTTCTAGGGCTTTCGAGGCCCGGACGAGGGAGTTTGAAGAGAACGAGGGGCTGATGGAGGGGATGCTCCAGGATATGTACTTCCGTACTTGGAGGCAGGGTAACTTGTCCTGGATGGATGATTACCCCCAGGTTATGGCTAGGATCTATCTCAGGGCTCTAGAGGAGGCCCAGGCTGAGGCAGATAAGGAGGGTGGTGTGGCCTTTAGGATGGATGCTGTTACTGCCCAGTTTACCAAGGAGGAGAAGGTGGCGGTGAAGGAGGGCATGCGGTTGCTTGCAGTTGAGGAGGCAGGTGTGCAAGTGGAGGATGATGATCAAGTTGATAAAGGAGCAGATGCTGGTAAGTCTTCCTTTCTAGTCTTTCCGTTAACTTGGTTGCTTATCACTAATGAATTCTTTCTCTGACCGGACAGGTGGGCAACAGGACAAGGATAAGACTCCGACGCAGCCGGCTCCTTGATTCGACCTGGAAAGTTTTTTTTTGTGGACTTGACATGGTTGTATATGTTAGTCTTAAAACAGTAAAGTAACTCTTAGGTTGTAATTTTTGCTACTTGTAATAAATAGCTCTATTCTTGACGTGTAATTCTTTAACTTAAGCTGATTATGTTGTCTTTTGAATGTTTTTGTTATTTTGACATGTTGTATGAGAAATATAGCTATGCATATTCTTGTAATTAAATTGTGTTTGATGTCAGGTTCTTGTTTAAAACATAATTTCATGACTTGCAATGTTAGCGTGAGGTGTGAATAAATTACAGTCATGTGTTTACACATGAAAGAAGGAAATACCGCCCTTTATATTTTGCTTGTGGATGGTAGCTTTGAATATCCTATGTGACCGAGTAAGGGATGCGGTCCAGTATTTTGCTGTGAGTATCCGCTTCTATTAGTGAATGTCTTCTGTTCTGTGTCCTGTACTTCAGGGATTGTTACAGAGGATAGGAGAAAAATTTCTTAAGTAAAATTGAAATATGTGAAAAAGTAAAACTTCCAATCACGGAAGGCCTTCGATGTGCTTAAGTTCGTGGCAAACGGGCTTTGTAGTCACTTTCCCTAGCTGTGGGTCTTGGAGACATTCGTCACCCATCTTATGCCTCCGCGGGGAGTTAATTCTTTTTTACCACAGCCGCACTTAAGACACATCGGAGCCGAGATCGCGCACAGTAACTACCCGGGCCATTATGGCCCGTAACCGTGGGTATTATTCGATTTACTGTGGCCGGCTAGCATGGGTGCCGATCGTCAACCATGAACTGCCCCTGGCTGGCCACACCTTATGTTGGGGCTTATAGTCGGTTCACAGTTGCCGGCGAGCCGAACGCCGTAATGAGCTGCCTCGGCTATAGTCGGCCTTCTCGGTGGCTTATAATCGGCTCATTACAGTTGGCTTTAAGGGCCGTCGCGAGCAATGAGTTAACCCGCAGCAGAGGGATGCCGGAGCAAAAGTGTCTCATTGGCGAGGGCATAGATTCGCATAGTACCTGTTAGGTCTTGTCCAGGTGAAGTTGCACTGTGGAGTGCTTTGAGTGGAAATGCTATAGGATTTTGTTCAACAGAAAAGGATAAAGTCAATAAGCAGCCAAGATATAAAGGAATAAGTTAAAAAAGAGACAAGGTTTTTTAAAGTGGTTCGGCACGAAAAGTCCTACGTCCACTGATTCTCTTTGTTAATTCACTTCATATGGGCAGTACAAGTTAAGAAAAGTATCGACGGAGGTGTTGGATGTTCCATGCCCTCTGGAACACCTCTCCGTCCACTGTTGACAAAATATAAGCTCCATTGTGGAGATCTTTATGAATTACATATGGTCCATCCCAGATTGGATCTAGTGCTCCGGGGCGAGGGAAAATTCGCTTGAGGACAAGATCCCCTTCTTGTAAGGTACGATGCTTGACTTTGGAGTTGTATTGTGCTGCCACTTTTTGCTTGTGGGCCGCTACTTTAAGGACTGCATCATTTCTTCTCTCCTCAACTAGATCCAAAGACATGTGAAGGAGTTCTTCGTTCTCTTCTGGGTTATAGTGGATCCTACGATGGGAAGGCACAATGGTTTCAACTGGGAGCATAGCCTCCGATCCATATGCCAAAGAGAAAGGAGTATGCCCCGTTGATGTTCTGAAGGATGTGCGATAGGCCCACAGTGCCGTAGGGAGTTCATCCACCCAAGCGCCCTTTGACTTTTCGAGTTTCTTTTTTATTAGAGTTTTCAGAAATTTGTTGACGGCTTCGACTTGTCCGTTTGTCTGGGGATACGCTACGGATGAGAAGCTTTTGTGAATTCCGTGCTCTCCGCACCAGTTGGTGAATTCCTCGCTGTCAAACTGAAGTCCATTGTCTGATATGATTTTGAGTGGGACTCCGTACCTGCACAGAAAATTTTTGATCAAGAAGTTAATAACTTTTGCTGAAGATACTTTATTCAGAGGTTCCGCTTCCACCCATTTGGTGAAATAGTCGACTGCCACTATAGCATATTTGGCCCCGCCTCGGCCCATTGGTAGCTCGCCGATTAAGTCAATTCCCCATATTGCGAAGGGCCAAGGGCTGGTCATTTGAGTAATCTCAGTTGTTGGTAGCCGCGGAATCTTAGCAAACTTCTGGCATCTGTCACACTTTTTGATGAAATCTAAGGCGTCCTTGCTTAAGGTGGGCCAGAAATATCCATATCGGAGTATCTTTTTTGCTAATGTTTGCCCTCCGGTGTGATCTTCCCAGCTTCCCTGATGAATGTTGGATAAGATTTTCTTGGCTTCCCTCCCAGCGACACACCTTAATAACGGGTTAGAGAATCCGCGCCGATAGAGAATGTCTTCTTGTATTGTGTAGCGGGAAGCTTTCCTCAAGATTTTCTTGACTTCGTTACGCCCGTTGGGTAGTGTGCCGCTTTATAGGTAGTCTCGGATGGGAGTCATCCAAGTTGCTTCTTCGGTTGCAGCTATCAGATTCACTTGCTCAAAACTTGGGGTCAGTTGCTTTGAGATGGTTACTGCTCCGAAGATGGCGCTGTCTCTCACACTTGCTTGCTTTGCCAATTCGTCGGCCTCTTGGTTCTCTTCCCGAGGGATGTGTTTGACTAAGTAGTGGTCCAATCGGCTGAGAAGTAACTTGGTCTTCTTTAAATATGCTATGAGTCGTTCTTCTCGAGCTTGGAATTCTCTAGTATTTGATTAACAATAAGTTGAGAATCGCTATGAAGACACAAAGAATTGGCTCCGATTTCTATGGCAAGTTCTAATCCAGCTATCACTGCTTCATATTCTGCATCGTTGTTGGTGGCATCGAACTCCAAACTTATAGCATAGTGCAGCTTATTTCCCCTGGGAGTGATTATTACCACACCTGCCCCCGAGCCTTGTTCGTTTGATGCACCATCCACAAAGAGATTCCACTTGACGTCTTCTGCTATTTCCAATTGCTCCTTATCTTCGTTGGTAGTGAATTCTGCAATGAAATCAGCCATGGCTTGTCCCTTGATGGCGGTGCGAGGGTGATAGGTGATATCATACTGACTTAGTTCAATGCACCATTTAA
The DNA here is from genome assembly GCA_030737815.1 of Allium fistulosum. Lineage (NCBI taxonomy): Eukaryota > Viridiplantae > Streptophyta > Magnoliopsida > Asparagales > Amaryllidaceae > Allium > Allium fistulosum. The sequence continues at coordinate 166,128,207 of CM060904.1, read as the reverse complement.
GTAGTCGCCCAGAAGTGTCGGGACGATGGAGTACCTGCCTCAGTGGTTGATCGGTCAGAACTTTGATGGAATGGGACTGGAAGTAGTGACGCAGTTTCCGTGATGTGATTAGTAAACAGTATGCTAGCTTCTCAAGTTTAGGATATCTAACTTCTGCCCCCGTAAACCTCTTACTTACGAAGTAAACTGGCCGCTGTGTGCGGTTGTCTTCCCTTACCAAGGCAGCTCTTAGGGCGTGAGATGACACAGCAAGGTATAGGTATAACTCTTCGCCTTCGCTTGGAGTCGAGAGTACCGGTGGTTTCTGGAGGTGTTCGATTAAGTTAAGGAAAGCGGTTAAGCATTCATCAGTCCATTCGAACTTTCCTTTGTCTTTCTTTAGAGCTTCAAAAAAGGAGACGCACTTGTCCGTTGCTTTGGAGATGAATCGGCTTAGGGCGGCCACTTTTCCATTCAGGCTTTGCATTTCCTTTCGAGTGGAAGGTATCTTGATATCCCTTAGCGCTCGGACTTGTTCAGGGTTTGCTTCAATCCCTCTGGCATGGACGATGAATCCTAAGAACTTTCCTGATGATACTCCGAAGGAGCATTTTAGAGGATTCAACTTCATTCCATACTGGCGAAGTACTTGAAACATCTCGCCTAGCTGGCTTACGTGATCGTCGGCTTTCCTTGACTTTACCAGCATGTCATCCACGTATACTTCCATAGTTTGCCCTATTAGCCCTGCAAACATCTTGTTGACGAGGCGCTGGTAGGTGGCTCCTGCATTTTTAAGTCCGAAAGGCATTACCTTATAGCAGTATAAACCCTGGTCAGCGATGAAACTAGTGTGGTCTTGATCGGGAGCATGCATAGGAATTTGGTTATATCCTGAGTATGCGTCCATAAAAGATAAGAGCTCGTGCCCGACTGTGCTGTCTACAAGTTGGTCGATTCGGGGAAGTGGGAAGCAATCCTTTGGGTAGGCGTCATTTAGGTTGGAGAAGTCAATGCATGTTCGCCACTTCCCATTAGCCTTCTTTACCAGCACCGGGTTAACGATCCATTTCGGGTAGATGGCTTCTCGTATAAAGTCATTGGCAAGTAGATTCTTTACTTCTTCCTCGAGGGCTGCTGATCGCTCTGCCCCCATACTTCTCTTTCTTTGTTTTACGGGCGCCTTGGTAGGATCAATGTTTAGTACGTGGCATGCTACGTCGGGGGAGATTCCGGTCATGTCAGCGTGTGACCATGCGAATACATCCAAGTTGTGGCGGAGAAAGTCGATGAGTTGCTCCTTCAACTCTGCTTTTAGTTGGGACCCAATTTTCAATAGTCTACTCGAGTCGTGCTTGTCTACAGATACAAACTCCATAGCCTCTGCAGGCTCGGCGGTGGCCTCCTCCTCTTTGTCCCTGGGGTCTAATTCATTGAAAGGGTCGCTGGTATATCAAAGAGGAGGGGCTTTCTTTAGTTGCTACGCTTCTAGACTTTTCGTGCAGAGGGCAACCTCTACACCCTTCCCTTTATCCTTCCTGAGGTTGTTGCGAAGTTCAGTCACATAGCAGTCTCGAGCAACGTCCTGGTCTCCTTCTACTTCCCCTACTCCATTGTCCGTTGGAAATTTCATCTTTAGGCACCATGGGGCTAGGACAATTTGGAAGTCAGACAAGGCTGGCCTTCCTAAGAAGGCGTTGTAGGCCGAGTGGTTTTCTATTAGCACAAACGTCTGTTTTCGTACAACGGAGCGGGGATGGCTTCCAATTTCAACAAAGAGGTCCAGTTGCCCGAGGGGCATCTTCGCATCTCCAGTGAAACCGTGTAGTGGTTTATTGCAGGGAGATACATCCTTCATTGATAGTTTCATTTTGTTGAATGCATGTTTGAACAGGATATTTACTGAGCTTCCAGTGTCTACTAGAATTCGGTAAGCTTCGGCGGGACCGAACCGGGCAAAGATAACCATGGGATCCATGTGAGGGTATCGCCTTCCTTCTAGGTCACGCTTACCGAATGTGATGTCATCACTTTCTTTCCGCTTCGGGTGGCGCTCTTCTATAACCGAATTGACACAGTCTTTATTGTCTCTAAGCGACTTTCCATATCTTTCCATCTCCTTCCAGCTTCTGTCTGCGATGTGCGGTCCTCCTGAGATGGTATGGACCACTATTTTCTCTTGACTAGAGCCGCTAGTGTTGCGGTTTCCTCTGCCGATCTCCGGTGAGGGCAGCCTTGGGTTCTCATTGGCAGGAGCTGGAGTCCTGTCCTGACCTTTTACATAGCGTTCCAGTTTCTTCCTTCTGATGTGTTCTTCAATCAAGTCCCGGAGATGATGGCACTCATTAGTATCATGCCCATGAGATTCGTGGAAGCGGCAGAACTTTCCGGACTTCTGCGCGTTATCTGATTCCTTCTTGTATGGTGGGCGTTTGTATCTAACTTCGCCTTGGGTGGCAAGGAAGATGTTTTCGACGGTTTCGTTCAAAGGAGTGTAAGTGTCGAATCTTGGTCATGGCCGATATAGGCGCTTTTCTCCTTTCTTGCCCCCAGCATTGTCTCTGGAATCATTTCTTCGAACGTCCTTTGCCACAGCAGGCGCGTTGCTATGAGCTGCCTTATTTTGCTGTCCTGACTTCCCCTCAACGGCAGCTTCCTCAAGCCTCATATATTTCCCGGCTTCATGGAAGAAATCGGGTAAAGTAGCTGGTTTTTCTTTTGTCAACCTTCTAGCAAACTTAGTGTCCGGATGCACACCACTACAGAGGGCCATTAGGATAAGCTTCTCATCGGCATCTTGGAGTGCGGCCGCTGCGGCATTGAATCATGTTAGGTATTGCTGCAGTTTCTCTCCAGGTTTCTGTTTGACGCTGGATAAGCAATAAGCGTCCTTAGGTTGTTCCACATGAATGCGGAACTGACTGATAAACTTTTCTTTCAACATTTCCCACGAGCTGATGGATCCCTGGGGTAGATGACAGAACCAGGAGGTAGCGAGATCTGCTAAGAATAGTGGAAAGCATTTGCACAGTACTCCCTCTGTCGCTCCACTCATGAGCATATGTTGTGTGTATCTCTGTAAGTGTACAACGGGGTCGGAGGTTCCTTTGTAAGGTTCCATTGTTGGCATCTTCCATTCTCGGGGGGTGATAGCAACTTCGATATTGCGGGCGAAAGGGCTGGTTACCCTAGCGCCTATCCCTCGATCTCTTTGCTCCCGTTGGATGCACTCTCTGAATAAGCGTGCCATCCTTTCATCAGAATTTGGAGCAGATAGAAACGAGTTTGGTTCTGTTCTGTGGGATTGATTCCGTCCAGATGACCTGTAGGGATGGTATCGTCTATCATTCCTTATATTTTCCAGTGGCTGCCTTTGGTCTTCTGGGAGCATGCTAGGGTCAGCTACAGTTGGCCCTTGCCTTGATCTTCCTCTGCTAGGTTCTGATCTAAGCACTTCCTCGGGTCCAACTTCGGGCTGGACTCTAGCTCGGCCCCGTTCACTGGCGTTTCCGTGGTTAGGCAGTATGACAGGCTCAACTACAGTTGACCTCCGCCCGGTACCTCCCCCGTTGGGTTCGGTTCCAAGCGTTTCCTCAGGCCTAACTTCGTGCTGTGCTCGGTCTCGGCTCCTACCATGGCTGCTTCTGCCGTTACCTCCTTCGAAGAAGGAAGATCTTTGTTGTCTTTGAGATCCTCCAGACTGGGACTCGCCCCATGATTCAGTGTTGCGGTTGGACTCTTCAGCATCCCTTAAGCGTGACATGAGATGACCTACCAAGGCTTCCTGCTGGGACATGAAGCGGTTAGTTACTTCAACCACAACCCTGTCTAAATCTGCCCTAGTAATTGCTGCGGGCTGTTCTATGGCAGGAGTGGTCGGATTAGCCTGTCCTTTATTTGGTACTGCTGCTAGAGGAGGACGATTTACTTGATCCGTGACCGCTGGATCTGGAAGACTGCTGGATGCGATGTTTTTTCCTTTGTTAACATCTTTTTTCTGCTTGGGAGGCATGTTTTCCAAACGATGGATGATGCTGTTAGGAAAAAGGTTAAGTGGAAGAAGTTGAAGCTTCGAGCTTCTAGCTCTCAGTGAAAGCACCAAAAATGTTTGCACAAAAAATGGACAAACACCTCAAAGTCGTATGATTTAATAGATTTTATGTTGTTCTTAGTGATTTGGGTGATTTATGCAAATATAGGAAAAGCAGGGGCTAAGCTGTAAAAGACACACAGATTTGTAGTGGTTCAGCCAGAATGTGCCTACGTCCACTTTATATGTTATTTCTCTTTTCTTGTTTAGATTACAAGTACAAAGCTTTGATACAAGTAAAAGAAAGTTGTTTGAAAGTTCTCTCCGCGCTTGAGCTCTCAAACTTGTCCCCTATTGCTGTACCCCTGCCCCTCTATTTATAGAGTGAGGCTGGAGGCAGGGGTCTTGGATGTATATAGCTGCTGGTGGGCCTGGGCTGGTGTGGTCAGGCCTGGTAGCGTTGGTTCGGCATTGCTTTGGCTCGGCAGTCCTTTGATTCGGCGGTAGGTGGTAGACGCTTTGGTTCGGCATTACTTGGTTCGGAGATGGTTGGAGTAGGAGTTGGTCCGGTAGCGAGATATGGTATGTTGGTCCGGTGTGTCTGGTCCGGCAGGCTCCTGGATCGGTGGAGCTCATGCACCTTGGTTCGGTGGTAGGGAGTAGGTTGGTCCGGTATAGATTGTGCTCCTTGATTCGGCATGGGAGTAGGTTGGTCCGGTATAGATTGTGCACCTTGATTCGGTGGTAGGGAGTAGGTTGGTCCGGTGTGTCTGGTCCGGCAGGCTCCTGGATCGGTGGAGCTCATGCACCTTGGTTCGGTGGTAGGGAGTAGGTGGGTCCGGTATAGATTGTGCTCCTTGATTCGGCATGGGAGTAGGTTGGTCCGGTATAGATTGTGCACCTTGATTCGGTGGTAGGGAGTAGGTTGGTCCGGTATAGATTGGTTCGGTAGAATCTTGCCCAACAATATACAACTCCAATGAATACTATATCCAAAATGATATACAACAATGATATCTATATGATACAAGAATATCAGAGACAAATAATGTTACAGCGGAAACAACAGAAGTGATACTCCAAATGATCTTTAAAAGAGAATGCGTCCAACAATTTCAACATCAAGCTCTCAAACCACCATCACGTTGCACCAAGATAAGCAACGTCGGTCGTCCGTGAACTCCAAAAACTGAACTAGCTCCCGATAATCTACTAAACCTGATTATCTGAAAAAACCAACTCTAGACTGCCCGTGTGGGAAATTATGGGCACCCAGAGTTTAGAAAGGGAATAATAAACTCTAGGTCAGTCATGGGACTAGTATAAGTAAGAAAACAGTTGTTTAAAATAAAAAAACAGTTCATAAGAGAAATCCGATATGCTTTTTGGAAAATGAAACTACCATAAGGCCTCCGGCCACACACACAATGCAAACGCAGAATTGGAGGAGATTTCTCCTTATGATAGTCAAACATGCTTGATACGAGAAAAATCTTTTTTTTTGATATTATCATTAATGTCTAGTGTGGAAAACATTTCGAAAATATAATATTAATCTTAGCCAGCGTACAACCATTATTGTATGCCTACTATAGCTACTATGTTCAATAGCAGGTTACCGCCACATTCCATAGCAGGTTATACAACTAAAACCGTAAAGGGCTCATATTGTTTCTTTGGAATTCCAACAAATGGTCAGGCTAAGGAACTTCCTATTACCACATGGGTACGCCTCTGGAAGGACGTCCCGAGAACTTAACCAGCTCTCTGCCAACACAAGATTGGGTTACCTCTGTAACTAGGTAACTACTACACGAATATGCCATCACCCGGTCGTTTGCGACCTTTATCCGAGGCGCCTCAACAAAGCAACAACCACACAGAGATGAGATTGCAGCAACCACATAGGTTAAATATCAGGGCTCCATACCTGATACCACCTTTTTCTAGAAGGAAATGACATACCCTAAAGGGCGCGACCCTCATAACCTTGCCGCATCTTTCCTATTTCGACCATTTCCGGGGTGTGAGGTCCTGATGCAGTCTCGTCCACAAAGCTACGCTTCTTCACAAAGCCATGCTTTGATCAACAAATGATCAGCAACACACAGCAACACTCAGCATGCCACATTACCAATTTGGGAGTATATCACTGATAACCTTCAACTACATAACCTCTGAGCTCGTATGTCTCAGAGAAGGGTGTTAAGCTAAGAGAATAAATCTCCGCCACCAAACAGAAATGTATTTGAAAGAAATATGCTTTATATCTCAAAGTGTAATGTCAGACATACAACCATACAAATCTGTTCCGGGTTCGAACAGAACCGAAGGCACTTCCAAAGAAGCCCTTGCAATCCGAGTATTCACAATCCCGATCAGACTTCCCATCACATATGGAGGTCTCTATACCAGAGAAACTCAGTGCAAAGACAATCGATAGGTTATCCTATCGTTCTCGCAAACACCCGGTCTTCAACACCGGTCTTCAAATGCTATCCATTTACGTCGTATCACTATTCGGAATGGGTTATATGACACAAAGTCCTCTCCCGGCTAAACCGAATAGTGAGTGCAATATTTTAAAACATATGGATATTGGGATTTCAGTTAAGTCACAAATTATTACCCAAAACTTTTCTTCAAATGGTTTAAACAAATTATCATTTTCAATCTTTTAAACAAAAAGATTCATTTCACAAAGTTCACCAATCTTTCACAAAGATTCATTCACAGATTTCAAATCAATTTCCGTTTCAAATCTTTCATAGAAAGGATACACTTTTAAGACCCCTTTTCAATTTGAAAACAAAATATACCAATCTTTAACAAAGATTGATACATGTTCTTTTCAACACAATTTCCCTTTCAAATTGGATTAACTCATCAAATCTTTAAATCAAGATTTAATTCATAGCTTTCAAAAAGATTCATTCATAACTTAGAAAACCATTTTTCATTTCAAATCTTTTATATATAAAAGATACACCATTTAAAATCCTCTTCAATTTCAAAACAAGGTTCAACCATTTTAAATTTCAAAACTTTATGAAGTTATCCAAAATAACTTTATCCTCAAAACTCCTTTTCCAAAGCTTTTCACATTTAACCCGATTCCATGTCCAAATCATTTGAATTCAAATTTGATTTGTTTTAAACCATTTCAAAAATCTATGACTTAATCGATTTCCTCGTGAAGTCCATATTTGTGTGTGTATGGTGTAGTTCAGAGGTTTAACACAATAGTGCAACATCATTCAATCATCACAGATTCAATCATATCAATATCGATAAGCGGTATGATTTATAACGCTTATCTTCATTCACAGATTCACAGGTAAAGTCAATTTATCAATCACAAGAATTCATCATTACGATTCGATGTGGGTCTCGGATAACAAACTGGAATCCGACTCCCTGTCGCATCGAAATTCAAATGCCGTTTTACGGGTCCAAAGGGTTTTCACATAAATACAGAAACAAATCATAAATCACAGTTCAGCACAAAGCAATTCGCATTACATACCATCACAATCACATATCAGAATTATCAATCCAGTACACAATATTTGACCATAGTTAACTTAAATTAATCAAATTAAACTCAATTAATTACAATCAGCAATTAATTTCTTAATTACTTCCATAAAGTAATTACACTTACACACTTTTATAAATGATTATCATTAATTAATTAATCTAATTATTGTTAAAATTAATCACATTAACTAATTATTTGAATAATCTTAGTTAATGACCTTCATTAACTAATAATAATTATTTAATTACTTTGCTAAGGAAATTACTTACATTAATCATTATTAATCAAAATTGATTAATTATTAATAACTCATTGATCAATCCTAATTATTTAATAAATTAAGTGTTAATTGTAACTTAATTAGTTCTTAATCACAAATTAATTTCTAATCATTAATTGACTTAAACCTTAATTAATAAATCTAAAACTTATAATCACTAATTTAATTAATCCAAACACTAATTAACCATTCTAGTTAACTTAATAAATCCAAACACTAATTGACTTAAACACTTTTGGTTATTAAAACAATTTGAAAGTAAAAACTTATTTATTCCCAAACTGAATTCCAAACTAACTTGAATTCATAATTTAACCTTAATTTTAAAACCCAATTTAAAACTCTGCTTTGAAATTTTAAATTCAGTTTTAAATTGCCAAAAACAGAACATGTTTCTATTTTAAGACCTGGAAAAATATTCGACCCAAGCTATGACCACTCCCTGCTTCGAGTCCATCACCCAAAAACTTCGAGTAAACACCCGAGGCACTCGCGAAAACCTGATACACCCAAACTAACAAAATCCAGGTCACCGAGAATAGTGCACGTGCACGTCGCCGATGATCGACTCCAGGCGACATCACATCATCGAGCAAGTCAACGATCCTCCACGCTCCTCTCCCCGACCACCAAAACTCCCTCATCTTCTCGAAATCAAAATCGAGTACAAACTCGAAACCTGGAAACAACAGTCGGCCTCACCATTAACCTGGAAATCATCGTCGTTCTCGAAACCTCGACCATCAAAACTCCTGAAACTCCGGTCACCACTTCGTCAACCTCCCCTCTACCATCACCCAAAGTTTCGTAGCACTCGATCCATCATAGAGGACGAACGAATCAAAACATTGACTCTTGACAAAATTAAGTTTCCAAACTTCCAAAGCTTGTCGCCGCCACCTCGTCCATCTACAAACCCATCTAGTATTGTTTCTTGAATCGTCGATCACTCCTCTACCATCCCATAGAACCCCGACCTTCCTCATCGACGAGATCACCAGCAATCACCGAAACCAAGAAATTCATTCTAACCCGAACTGCTCTTAAATCCTAGCTCTAAAAATTATGATTTAAGCTTTAAAAATCAAATTTAAGTAGGAGAATTCAGTTTACATACTTGAATTCATGAATTAAGACATTTGAAATTTGACTAATTTAAGGTTTTACTTAGTATCTTGGTTTTCCAGAGACATTGACAAGTTGTTTTAACTTGTATAAATTTTTAAAACTTAATATATACTGTAACAAACAATTTTTTTTGTTTTAATCTTAAGCCCAAACAATAAGTAGATCAAGAGGAACTGATTTTTTTTTTGAAACTAAAATCTTGTGTTAGAATTGTAGACAGAGAACATATATGAATAATAGCCTGCACACAGTTCATTCATCATTCACTTATACACAGAGAATTCAAATATATATATACTAACATACTCATCACAGATATAACTTGCAACAGATTCAACTTGTTAATTTTTTTTTTCTTTTTAAAAAAAATGATGTTACTCACTTGATTCCAGAAATGAACAGAGTTCTTCTTCAATTTTGACACAGGCTTGAGATTGCAAGCCGAAACCCTTTTGATCTCTAGTTTGTCATGATTGTATTGTTTGTTTATGCTGAGATGTTTAAATTGAATTTTGTTTTTAGATGGCACTTACTGCAAATATTACTCAGTTGTAATGGACGAACTGAGATAAATGAAATTGATATATATGAATTGAGTTTTACCGTGTGATATTATTTTGCTGTACAATCAAAAGCCAGAGATATTTTTCATTATTGACTAGGCTGATATTTTCTTCTTTCCTATGGTGGCTGATAGATACATATTGTGGCTAGCATTAATTGCCATGTACAAATCTACATACTTATCCTTATTTTCTCGTACATAGATATTTATAATTTTTTTTGTGTGTTTCATTCTTGAATATATATTAGTGTCTTGTTTTGCAAGCTAATACATATATATTTTTGTTTTCTTTTACAAGTGTACATACTTATACTTCATTTGTTTCTATGAACATATTTCTTTCTTTTGTCTTATGCTTTGTAATATTACTTTATAATATAAAAAAAAATCTATTTTAATATGTTGTTAGATTTCAGCTGATGTGTTTACTTTGTATTTTATAATTTATCTTATATATATCTATTTATAAATTTAAATTATTTTTAAACCATTTACTTAAAATTTAAATTCAAATGATTTAACACATATTTTATTTGAATTTGGAGAAACTCAAATCGATTTACCAATTAATTTCACAATTTTTTTTCAAAAATTAAATTAATTATCAATTTAAACTTAGTTAAAATCCGGGATCATTACAACTATGTGTTAGTCCATGAGATGATGGTTTTGATGACAACAACCTTAGAATAGATTATAAAATATAAATACTAACATTACAAGTTTAGATATATATGTATATGCAGGATCAAACCATGCAGGTATCAAGAATGAAGACTGTACAGTATAGAGATTCAAGACATAGAGATAGAAGACTCATGAGTATCAAGATTATCAAGAGTTCAAGAGTTCAAGGTTAAGTTTGTTTTATTAGGAATATTTGTTAAAACTCGTAGAAAAGCACTGGCATCTTAATATCCAATTTATTCGTGGAATGGAATCCACTTCGAGCCCATTAAAGGGATGGAACCCTAAGTAGGATGGAACCTACGAAAATCTAGTTGGAAATTGTTTTGTATCCACTAATTTTAATTCAAATGATTTTACAAAATTATCTTGTTTTCAAAATGATTTCAAAACTTTCCTTTTAAAAGATTCAAAACTCTCTATCCTGATTTTAAATAATTTTAGCCTTAAAACATCTTTAATTTCAAAGTCAAATTACTCCTGATTTTAAATGTTTTTTCAAATAATATATTTAATTTTTAATATTTATACTCAGATTTAAATATAAAATTATAGTTAAATTATGTATATATTGTTCTTTATATTTACTTATGAATTTCAACTATATTCAAGTATATTTATAAAGTTTTAAATAGTTTTTATATAAGATAAATATTATTTTTATAGAAATTCAAAATATCAACTTTGGCTGAGGGATGTCGACATGCCCCTAGGCACTATGTCGACATAGTGTCAGTTGGTTTCAAAATTCAAATTTCAAAAGAAGTGTCTATTCGCCATAACTCTTCACGAATGGACATGACTGTTGTTCTTCTATAAATAGGGGTCAGTTTCAACGAATTTTCAATCACTTTTTTCTGGTTTTCACTCCTCTTCTTCTTCCACATTTCTTAATACAAAATCATACCATTATTCTGCCGAAATCAACATCGAATCATACTCGATTACTTCTAGTTTGATTCTACATCACTATCTCTACAAGGTTCTCAGTGCTATTCAGAGTTATAGACTTCTTTATAATATATTAGCGAGAAAAGGTGTGATTGTAGCCTTGGAAATCAATTAAGCGAGAAAAGGTGTGATTGTAGCCCTGGAAATCAATTGGGTGAACTTGTTGCCCTGGAAATCAAGTATCTCTACCCAGAGGATTGTCATTCTGAAGGGTGTACCTCGTAGCCTTGAAACCGAGGGTTGTAATTGTTGAATTGTTGTTGAAAGGAAATCCGTACTTGTGTTGCGAGGCTGGATGTAGGGTAACTCCGAACCAGTATAAAATCCGGTGTGTTCTTTCCTTTTCTGCTTTTACTTTATATTTGCATCTGTGTTTGATTCTGTGTTCATATCTGTGTCTGATTAGTGTATACATTGTTAACAAATTAAGATAAAACTCAAAAAGATTAACAAATTTCTTAAAACACTATTCACCCCCCTCTAGTGTTAATTCTAGCCTTAAGATCCTTAATCCGCATTTCTCACATTTGGTATCAGAGCTTTGTTTTCAAAAGTTTCATTATCTGAATTTTGAAAAATTTCAAAAATGGCTACTAACACTAGTACTGCTATTACCACCAACACTAGTTCATTTGTAGAAGGTCAGTTTACTGCCAGACCACCACTTTTTAATGGCAGTAACTATGCATATTGGGCATGTAGGATGAAAATATATTTACAATCTGTAGGATTAGATACTTGGAATATCACACAAACTGAATATTCTGAACCCACAACTAATTTTGCACAGTGGACCACTGAGCAAAAGATTGTTCCACAAAATAATTCTAAAGCAATGAATATTCTGTTTTGTTCACTTGAAAGAAATGAATTTAATAGAGTGTCAGTTTGTAAGTCTGCATATGAAATTTGGAAAACTTTGCAAGTAACTCACGAAGGAACAAGCAAAGTTAAACAGACCAAAATTTCCATGCTCACAAATCAGTTTCAGTTATTTAAAATGAATACTAATGAGTCTATTTCAGATATGTATAGTCGATTTAAAGATCTTGTGCATTCTTTAATATCTTTGGGAAAGGAATTTTCGGAAGAAGATCAAGTCAGAAAAATTTTAAATTCTCTCACTCCAGAATGGGATCAAAAGACACTTGCAATTGAAGAGGCAAATGACATCAGTACTTTAAAGATAGAAGAATTGATTGGAAATCTAATGTCGTTTGAAGTTCAAATGATCGGGAGAAGAGAAAGCAAAGCATCTGAAAAGAAATCAATGGCATTCAATGCATTGACCGATGGATCAGACTCAAACAGTGATAATGATGAAGAGATAGCATTTATGACCAGGAATTTTAGGAAATTCCTGAAGTACAGAAAATTGAATAGTTCCAAGAGAAACAACTTTAAGAATTCCGATAATCAGACTACAGTACCAAACTTTATCAAATGCTTCAATTGTGACGAACCAGGTCGTATCAAAAGAGACTGTCCGTATCCAGATAGGCAGAATCCTCCTATGAACAATGAACTAGCAAAGAAACGGAAGCATGCATTTACTGCTACTCTAGATGACTCAGACTCGTCCTCAAGTGATGATGATCAGAAGATGGACAATTCGACTTTGTGTTTCACCGTAGTTCACAACTCCGACGAATTCAGAGAAACGGACTCAGAAAAAGGTACACGTTTACAATACAATTGGTTGAAATTGCTTGCATAAAATTACTTGCTTGATTGTTTGATTGATTGATTTTGAATTGATATGTTGTTTGAATTTTAAAATTTATTTTCTATTTTTTTTTTATTTTATTATTATTTTTGACACATTCTGAAATATATTATAAATACAATAATATTTCAGAAATATAGACATTAATAATAATATTTATATATATGTATATTAGATAACTTAAAAAATCATGTCATAAAAATTCAAAGCCACATGTCGACATGGCCCCTACAACGATGTCGACATGCCTACCTGAATTTGAATTTCAAATTTTGAATTCAAATGTTTGAATTTCCCTCCACCTTTTCACTTCATTTATTTCTCTGAAAAGATACCTTTTGACCAGAGGATATGTCCTTTTAAAGTCTATTTATTCACTATCTTTTATCATATCTTTTCACTTTCATTTTCAAATTCAAACCCTCTCTTCATATCTTCAAGCTCTCTACTCTCTACTCTAATGGCTTCTTCAAGCAACCCCTCAACTATGAGAATATCCAGAAAAATCAAAGAGCAATTATTCAATGATCCGGAGGCAATTAAAGCATACATCAATTATGCTAATTATGCCAAAGTCCATCCTGGAAAATTTGCTATTTTTCAAGATTTTTCTTCTTATGAAATTGATTCTCTTTTTGCAAACAATGGTGTTTTAAGTCTTATTGACTCTTCTCAAAATGATTTTGTTTGCTATCCTAATCTTGTCAAAATCTTCTATGCTAATTTAAACCGTGGTTTTTATATTGGAAATGAGAATGAAATTTGGAGTAATGTCAAAGGCACTCAAATTGTTTTGAATTGTGACCTTTTGGTACCATTCTCAATTGCAAAAGCACGGGAATGGATCTTTCTAGTTTTCAAATCGATGAACATGATCGTAAGACATTTCATCATATTTTTGAAGGAGATGAAAACTTTGAATTTAAGAATCGAAACTTTCGTCCTAAAGCAAGAATTTTCAATCTTCTCTTACAACATACTTTGACCCCAAGATCGGAAAATTTTAACAATCCTACCTCAAAAGTGTGCAAAGCAATTTTTGCTATTTTTGGAAATTATGATATTAATTGGGTGCAAGTTATTTTGGATGAACTTCGTCCTAAACATTTTAATGGGAGAAAACACTTTATATCATGGAATTTACCTTACTCGGATTTTCAACTATTTTGGAGTGGATTTCAAAGGTGAAGAATTTGTCTCTAGAAAAGTTTTTAATATCTCAAACATTTCTCTCATGAAAATCCCATATGTTTTTCAACCTTATGAGACTCTTACCGAAAAGGAAGAGCGTTTGGCTCATGAAGAAATGGAAGAGGAAGAAGAAGAAGAAAGGGATGAAATGGAAATAGAAGAAGAAGAAGAAGGTGAAACATCCTTAGAAAGTATTGAATATCCTTCCAATCCATCCAACAAAACCCTTCTCAAAAACCAAAAAATAATTGTGGAGAATCAACGGATTTTAAAATGATCCGTTAGTAAGAAGTTGGATAACATGTCTTCGAAGATGAACAAGTTCTTTTCAAAAGTCAGCAAGAAACTTGGACTATCTTCATCATCTTCATCTTCTAATTAGTTTTATCTTTTAGTATCTTATTGTATTTATCTTAGTTTGTTTTATTTCGAATGTTCGTGTAGTTCTTTATGTTTAATCATTGTATTATCCTATTATGCAATGAAATTGAATTTCCTTCCTGTCATCTAGCTTATTTTATATCTTGAATAAATGTTAGTATATTATAGAAATATATATACATCATTATTCACAAAATAAAATTATCATCAAAATTCACTATAGTATGTCGACATACCCCTCTTGACCATGTCGACATGTACTGGTCAGAAGTGATTATTAATTTTGAATTTGAAATTTGAATAACTACCAAATGTCTATTCATTTCAAACGAATTTCTACACCTATATATACCTTTTTCTTCCAGAAATCTTCATTGAAATTTATTTTTCATTCTCTATATCCTTCATTTCTTTCTCTAATTCAATTATGGCCAATCCTATTCACAATCTATCTGAAAATCTTGAAGAAACACTCAATTCATTCAAGAATATTCTCTCTATCATCCTCCGTAATCAACGTCACTTAGAATTGAGTCAAATGCAGATGATCAAGGAACAAGTGAGACACTTCGATGCAATTTGTTGGATGATCTCATCCCTGCACAAGGATGATAATGAAGTACATCCTCCCGTTTCTCTATCTGTTGATAATGAGAATTGGGATGCCATCAAACAAGACCCTATCTTTGGAGAAGAAGGATGGGTTGATGTTCCTCGTAACGTTTAATTTTCTTTCTTTGTTTGATTTGTCTAAATTAATTTGTTTGATTTAATTTAGTTTGAATTAATACTTTGTGTGGATTGATTTTTTTTTGGTTTGAAGATTGGTGTGTGAAACATATATATATATACACTGAAATGAATATAGTCTTTAATTAAGTTATTATGCTCATAAGTATCATTATTTCTTAATCTATATATTATATATTCCGTTGTATAGTTTATCAATGCAGGTACTAAAGTCCAAGAGTAAGAGGGAGTAAATTTTTGTTGATGACAAAGGGGGAGAAATATAAAATAGGGTAGTTAGGCATAGATTAAGGGGGAGTTGTTAGTTTTAGGGGGAGTTATTAGGATAGAAGGAATATTTTTATAAACAAAGGTTGTCATCATCAAAAAGAGGGAGATTGTTAGTCCATGAGATGATGGTTTTGATGACAACAACCTTAGAATAGATTATAAAATATAAATCCTAACATTACAAGTTTAGATATATATGTATATGCAGGATCTAACCATGCAGGTATCAAGAATGAAGACTATATAGTATAGAGATTCAAAACATAGAGATAGAAGACTCATGAGTATCAAGATTATCAAGAGTTCAAGAGTTCAAGGTTAAGTTTGTTTTATTAGGAATATTTGTTAAAACTCATAGAAAAGCACTGGCATCTTAATATCCAATTTATTCGTGGAATGGAATCCACTTCGAGCCCATTAAAGGGATGGAACCCTAAGTAGGATGGAACCTACGAAAATCTAGTGGGACATTGTTTTGTATCCACTAATTTTAATTCAAATGATTTTACAAAATTATCTTGTTTTCAAAATGATTTCAAAACTTTCCTTTTAAAAGATTCAAAACTCTCTATCCTGATTTTAAATAATTTTAGCCTCAAAACATCTTTAATTTCAAAGTCAAATTACTCCTGATTTTAAATGTCTTTTCAAATAATATATTTAATTTTTAATATTTATACTTAGATTTAAATATAAAATTATAGTAAATTATGTATATATTGTTCTTTATATTTACTTATGAATTTCAACTATATTCAAGTATATTTATAAAGTTTTAAATAGTTTTTATATAAGATAAATATTATTTTTATAGAAATTCAAAATATCAACTTTGGCCGAGGGATGTCGACATGCCCCTAGGCACTATGTCGACATAGTGTCAGTTGGTTTCAAAATTCAAATTTCAAAAGAAGTGTCTATTCGCCATAACTCTTCACGAATGGACATGACTGTTGTTCTTCTATAAATAGGGGTCAGTTTCAACGAATTTTCAATCACTTTTTTCTGGTTTTCACTCCTCTTCTTCTTCCACATTTCTTAATACAAAATCATACCATTATTCTGCCGAAATCAACATCGAATCATACTCGATTACTTCTAGTTTGATTCTACATCACTATCTCTACAAGGTTCTCAGTGCTATTCAGAGTTATAGACTTCTTTATAATATATTAGCGAGAAAAGGTGTGATTGTAGCCTTGGAAATCAATTAAGCGAGAAAAGGTGTGATTGTAGCCCTGGAAATCAATTGGGTGAACTTGTTGCCCTGGAAATCAAGTATCTCTACCTAGAGGATTGTCATTCTGGAGGGTGTACCTCGTAGACTTGAAACCGAAGGTTGTAATTATTGAATTGTTGTTGAAAGGAAATCCGTACTTGTGTTGCGGGACTGGATGTAGGGTAACTCCGAACCAGTATAAAATCTGGTGTGTTCTTTCCTTTTCTGCTTTTACTTTATATTTGCATCTGTGTTTGATTCTGTGTTCATATCTGTGTCTGATTAGTGTATACATTGTTAACAAATTAAGATAAAACTCAAAAAGATTAACAAATTTCTTAAACACTATTCACCCCCTCTAGTGTTAATTCTAGCCTTAAGATCCTTAATCCGCATTTCTCACACTATGAACCTATTGGTATCTACCAACAACATTATCTAACCATAGTTTTCATGGGCTTACAATGAGCCTATTGGATTTTCCAATAATTTCTCTCATGTCATTGTTTTCATGGGCTAATAATGAACCTATTGATTTCTATCAATAACTGGTTCCAGATATAGTTTTCATGGGATCACTAAGAACCTATTGGCCCCTGCCAATAATGGTTTCCATAACATAGTTTTTATAGGCTTATTAAGAACCTATCTAAACCAATGATCTTTGATCAGCTTTGGGCATCCTATATTCAGGTCCATCTGACCTCCTGGATGCAATTCTACTCACACATGAGTTAATTTACGGTATATTCACTACTGGGTCAACCTAGAAGGTTATTCTGCCCTTAACACCCCAAAATGCAGTTATGGGTTAATTATGAATTGAATATGATTACAAGAAGGATACACGATAATTGATCAAAACATAACCATATAAACATCCATGATTAAATTCCTTACAATCATTTTTCTAATGAAATATGGTTAATACCCTTAACCCACTATCTTTATCAAGGATAACTTCCTCTAAAATTCCATAGTTAAATGTCATTTCAAAACTCTTTTACATTGCCATGGGTTTGCCTTTTAAAAAATGAGATTGGGTTTTCTTATTCGAAAACTAAGGCTTTCGACTAGATCCTTTGGATCATTGTGACATCATGAGTTACTCTCCGTCACTCTCCCTTTCGAAAGTATTACTTAAAATCTTAGACTTTCTTTTTCGAAACCATTAAAAACATACCTTTCGAAACACTTAAGACATTCCTTTTGAAAGCATTTAGTTCAAGTAAGAATTTATGGAAGCATAGCTCCTAAATCATTTGAAAGTACCTCTTTCAAAATCATTAGGTTTAACATTAAATATAACTACTGGATCAAAGAGAATAGAAGCGAAAGTATCCCTTTCGAAAGCATTGGTCTCAAGCAGAAGAATTGGGAAAGATGATAGCTTCGAAACCAACCTTTCGAAACCATTGCCTCCGAAACTCTTATAAAAAGTGGCTAAAACAACCCTTTCGAAAGCATTAAGGAAGCGGCTTTAAAATATAAAAGGACAAAAGCTTAACCTTTGAATATTAAAGGAAAGCGGCCTTTAACTGATTCGAAAGGTACGAATGTGGCAACTAGGTATCGAATGAGTTTAAAATGCGGCAACTCTTTCAAAAGCTTCTTTAAAAACAAAGGCAAGCTGGATTGATACGAAAGCTTATAAAAATGGCTTCAACCACTTCGAAAGCATCTTTTAAAAACAAAGGCAAGTAATGGATTTGAAAGCTTATAAGAGTGCCTTAAACCCCTTCGAAAGCATGTCTTCGACACAGTCCCTTCCACCTTTCTCCAATATACTACGTATCAATTGCTTGATATAATGTGCATTGGTTTCGAATGGGTTCGAAAGGCCTACTGGGCATGGTGATGGAAGCAAGCAAATGAAAGTGCCGAAGTTGTAAATCGAAACAAAACTGATTTTATGCCTTTTAAAGTAATTTCTTTTTACCTAACTTGCATAATTTGTCAAAACTTGATTGGTTGCCAATTCTTTATCAAAATTCTTTTCTAAAAAGACTGCCGAATTCAACAATTAACAAATGAAATCATTTTAATAAATATGCCCTTCCCCTTAACAAAACATTTAAGTCCTCTAACCTAAATAATTTAATAACAATTGTAAAACACTTAGGAAAAATTCCTAAAAATTCACAAATTTTCACTTTTAATATGTTTTTTAACATATATAAATTTCAGACCCGAAAATATTACTTAATTTCCTTAAATAATTTAAACCCACAATTAACTATTTCTTTCATTCAAAATTCATAAGAAATTATCCATAGCTTGGAATATTATGAAAATTTAAACTCATCTCCAAAATAATGTTTTGCATAACATATTCAAACGTCATGGCATTCGAAAACCAATTTGCACGATTTTAACCATAAAATCGAATTATATTATCCTACAAAAATCCTCGTTTAAATTATAACATGGCATATAAATCAAAGAATATCATCATTCATCCAATCATATGGTTTCAAACTTTAAACTCAAATTATAACATTCAAGATGACTTATATGAGATGGTTTAGACCATTATTCACCTTTTTGGATAAGGAACTTGAGATTTGTTCTTGCTTTAGTCTTCCTAGCTTGAATCTTAGCTTCTAATTGGATTTTGCTCTTCTTCGTCTTAGGGTTTTGGCCGACCTTGTTTTCTTTTGTTTATGTTTTTGTTTTTGTAAGAATGTAATGAGAATGAAAAGGTTGTAAGGGTTTTAGGGGTTATGGGGTTCGGCTATTCCCATATTACCCTTGCCCGGTTCTCTTAAGTATTTAACTTATAAATCATTCTTATAAATCCATTTAGTTAAGGCACGACCCTAATTAGATCTCAAATCTCAATTCCTTTATCACTCCAGTCTTTACATTATTCTATTTAATTTATCTAATTAAATCTCCTGAATAATGCTATTTAAAATTAATGGTGTTACATGAATGAAGCTACCTTGTATTATACACATATATGGATGTCTACGCTTTTCCATTGTGCATAACCATGGAGCCCATGATAGTGCTTGCTTATTTCTATGTATTGAGATAGTTTGTTAGAGTTTACTTCTGTTGTATAAACTCTGCTACATTTGATGTATAACTTTGTGGATCATTGCTTTGATAACGATTTGTTCACATAGTTATTACTGTCTCTTCTATTATATCTGTGATATTATATTTTATCCATGCACTATGAGATATTACAGGTTACATGCTATATTGATTTATTTCAACTTTAATGATCGTTTTGTATCGACCAGACACGACTGCAGTGCACTATTTATATACTATTGGTGCCAGTTGGAGCAGTTGTTATAGTTGTGGTTTTGCCTACATGACATTTTCGTGTAGAAGAACTTTGTGCATTCATCTCCTTCAATTAGCCATTATTCTTTTGGTTTTTGTTTGATTTTAGTGGTGTGTTGTTGCAATGCTGTAACGATCCGCTTATTAACCCCTCAGCAGTCGACACTAATACATTCATGGTATTCACGTGCCAAACAAACAAGTGTCGGAAAGACAGATGGTTAGGGAAAAGAGGAAGAAAGAAGACAAGAAGAAACTAAACAAAACAGAATCTCATATCGCAACGAATAATCTATAATATACCAACGATCTTTACAACATAAAACTTTTATGTACATACATCCATTAAAGTACTAGCCTATCGTCTACCCAGATAGTTATAACACATGTCCTCACAATTTCTAATAAATACAACAAAGCCATGCAGTGGAACATAAAGAAATACATAGGTACGTCTTGGCCTCCAACTCGTCTCCTGAGCTCCAATGCATCCAAAGCTAATCTGGAAAATATAATTGGTCTGACCCGAGCATTATAAGAAAACAACGCTCGGATCAGTCTGGTAAAACCAACGTAAGAAACTCAAATCCCAAGGAATATTATTATATCTTTAAAACTCTTTAAAGATAAAGGTATCTCTTTTGACCACGTCATACATAAACACGGACGAGTTTTTACCATACAATAACCAAAACAATTTTACACAAAATCCAGTGATATTATTATAATGTCTAGGGGTTGAAAATAAATAGATAAAATAGCTGAAATGCTTACATCTCACATTCCAACATTGTTGAGCACAACTAAGTCCGTACGGCGCTGATTGGAGAATGAATTCCATACAATGACAAGGTAAGAGACTACTTGCCGAATAGTACACCTCTAGATAAAATGTACCGAGGCCTCACCTAGACACCTGCCAACACAGGACCGACCTACTCCTTACTGGATAGTACCAAATATATCATCACCTAGGTTACTTTCCAACCTTCCCCTTGAGAGCTCTCATGCACAAGCAAATCCATAATAGCGATCTAAAAAGGTGATGATCATACCCTAATATGAGCGATCCACATAGCCCCACTGATCTTCCATGTTTTAGTCATTCTTCGTTGATGAGATTTGAGGCTACGTTTTACCTTTAGATATCACACCCACTTGGAATGCTAACACTACCCTCTAAGTAGAAACTCAGTACCAGCATTCATCTATACAAGTTTTTTCCAGGACTGAACAAAATCAAAGGCATTACTTCTACTACATTCATTTTGGAATCACCCTCAGGGTCAGTAGCAAATAGCCCTAGCACTTCAAAAGCTCCATCTTCGATTCCATGCCCTTTAAGATGTCTTCAGTTGGGAATGCTTGAGTTGGATCGAAGTGGTTTTGGGATAATTTATACTTATCCGATCCCAATCTCTTCGAAACAACATTCGACAGTTTTCGGAAAACTCAACCCCGGTTCTTTCAGAAATAAACAAACAAATGAATAAGTGCAAAGATCAACCCATAACCATTTTAGTAGAGGGATCTCCTCATCATTTGTCCTAGTAGAACAAAATGAGATTTATACGCATAACATTGTATTTTCAATACTCAGAAAACATATCCATGTACTTATCTCATCGGTACAAGTATATTGACAGAACTTAAAAAGATTTTCTTTTTTTTCTTCCAAAATTCATATTTAAAGGGGCCAAACAAATATCTTTTAAAACATTTCTTACTATGAACCACATCATTATCCTTCGGTGTTAAGTGAGGAAGAACGTTTCCATACCACCCTAGTTAAGAGGGATAAATAGAAAATCCAATCTTATTCCTTTATAAAATCCCATTCTATTTATAAACTCTTTTAAAATCTTTCTTTATAATTCCTTTATAGAAATATTTTATAAAATATCATTTCCAAAATATCATTTGTAAATCTCCTTTAAATAAATTCTTTATAAAATAAATCTCTTTCATAATAAAATATTATTTATAAATCCCTTTAATAAAATAAATGGATAACTTACAAATCATTTAAAACACCTGACCATAAATTGATAGAATTTAAGTTAATTTAAAACATAACGTTTATGTTAGCACCAAAATTGGTCACTAACCTCGTAGAGAAAGATTGTGTAGAGATATAAGTGATGAAGATAAATTAAACAAGGAAGAGAATGCTAATTCAAATGCAGAAAGTAAGAACACCAAATTTATAGTGGTTCAGCGTAATTGCCTACGTCCACTTTGAGGTTAAACTTTATTGATCTTCTT
This sequence comes from Allium fistulosum, assembly GCA_030737815.1. Classification (NCBI taxonomy): domain Eukaryota; kingdom Viridiplantae; phylum Streptophyta; class Magnoliopsida; order Asparagales; family Amaryllidaceae; genus Allium; species Allium fistulosum. The sequence continues at coordinate 166,105,947 of CM060904.1, read as the reverse complement.
AATAGTTGATTACAAATACAATTCGTGAATCAAATGCTTGAATGAAGTTGTTAAGTAGAGAAGATGAGTCTCAAAAATGGCAGAGTCTCCCCAGTGTTCTCCCAAAAAAGATCCCTTTTTCACTGTGACCCTGCCCCTCTATTTATAGACAAAGATGGGTTGGACTTCCCAGGTGGGCTTGGTGGCCGAACACTCTAGCCCAAGTATAGTGGTCGCTCTATGCCGAACCAGGTAGGCCGAACACAATGATGCCGAACTACCCTTTCTATGCCGAACGGTATGTTTGGTGTGTGGGATGGAATGGTTGTTAGTCGAAGCCGAACGGTATGTCTGATGTGCTTGACCGAACAATGCTCTCTGGCCGAACGATCCCTCTGGCCGAACGATCCTCCTTGGCCTAATGTGCCTTCCGGCCGAACGATACTACCATGCCGAGCAGTCATATATGCCGAACGCCTTCTAATGCCGAACATCACCGGATGCCGAGTACTACGCCGAGTACTCCTATTGCCGAGTTCCACTGGAGGCTGAGTACTACGCCGAGTACTCCTAGATGCCGAGTTCCACTGGATGCTGAGCGCTATGCCGAGTACTTCTAGATGCCGAGTACTACCTGATGCCGAGCGCTACGCCGAGTACTTCTAGATGTCGAGTACTACGCCAAGTACTATGTGATGCCGAGTACTCCTTGATGCCGAGTACCATGGATGCCGAGTACTATGAGATGCCGAGTACTCCTTGATGCCGAGTACCATGGATGCCGAGTACTACGCCGAGTACTATGAGATGCCGAGTGCTACCTGATGCCGAGCACTAGTTGCCTGGTCAAATCTCCAGGAAACACTTGCCCCCCAAAGTGTATTACGTGGCTGAATCGTGATACGCTTTGAATTGCATATCCCCCATACTTCGCTTTGAATCTAGGTTAACTCTCCTTGGAGACGCTTTCTTGAGAATATCAGTGGTGGAGGTGTATGACGAGCGTGGTATAGATGCCAAACGAAGCAGTCGAAACCGAACGCTCCTCATGCCGAACGACTTTGTATTCCGATGCCGAACATTGTGGCTTTGACCAGTTCCACCGGGTATAGCCTTTTCGACTTCTCCTTCTGTCCTATAAAAGTCGACGCCTTCTTCCTCCTTCTCTTTTCACACTCACTTCTCCTATCTTGTTTTCGAGAAACTCGCCTATTAACAACCTTCAAAGACTTAACAACTCTTCCTAACCTATTCGGCTCTAATCAAAACCGCGGCCTCAACTCCAAACTTCTCCAAGTCGTGATCTATTAACTAGGTAATAATCCCTCTAACTAAATCCACAAAGGGGTTTCAACACGAAACTCGAGTTCGTAAATTGATAGGTGTTGTGTGGATTTTTAGGGCCAGATGATGTGGAGGAAGGTAGGAGTTGGTTAGAATTCCGAATAGGATGGTTCGGTGCGACTCACCGAACGATTCGTCCTCGTGGTTCAGTGTGGATGGAGGAAGAAAAAGGGGGAATGAGGTCGCTGTAGAGGACGGTGTGTTCGAGCGTTGGTGCTCGGCGCAACCTTAGCTCGACACGATTCGTCATATGCCGGGTAGTGCAATGGAAGGATGTGGAGGGAGTATGAGCCAAATAGGATGTCGAATGTGGTCCCGGCCGAACAAGATTTTGGCCGAATGATGCTTTTTCGAATAGTCACAAATGCCGAGTCACCATGGGTGCCGAACAGTATAAATGCCGAACAACATAAATGCCTAACAATATAAATGCCGAACAATACAAACGTCGAACATCATAAATGCCGAACAACACAAACGCCGAACACCATAAATGCCGAACAATATATAAATGCCGATCAATACAAACGCCGAACAACACAGATGCCGAACCACATGAATGTCGAACGTTTGTGAATGCTGAAACCTGTCTTGGCCAGACAAAACTTAACCGAACATGCCGAACAATACCTTTAGCCGAGCAGGAACTAGGCCGAACACTCATTAACCTTGCCTATTCATATAGCAAAACAAGGACTTGGACCTAAGCACACTATCACATGAAACTGACCTGGATCATTAACTCCCTAGCTTTAGTAGGCATAAATCTGAACTTAGATTAACATTCGTTTTCTGAATTTAAAACTGTAATCACCACAAGGCGGGCTTTTTGAGATGGTCAGCGATGACGGTCTTTGAAGGCGATGATTCGAAGCTCATTTTTATATCTTTGAAATCTCTAGATTCTTATTGCTTGTACACGATTGCTTGCACTAGTTCACACATCACGTGGGGGGAATATTCGTGTTGTTAACTCTAACGTTCAACGTTTTTCAAGTATAGTTTTTGCAGGCACTTAAACAGATTCATTATTTATTGGGGATGTCTATGAAGTCTTGCTCTGCCACCATATCTGACAGGCCTGGGCCGTCATCAAGGCAAGGAGCCGCTTATATTTCAAATCCGTCGACTTCCCCTGCCTATAACTTAGCACCCGATGCCTTGGAGGCAACAATTCTTTTAGACAATCCGATCGATTCGCAAGCTTCGAAGATCAATGAAGCCGCACTTCGACGGATATGCTCCATTCACGGGATTCCTTTTGCCGATGTGTTAGTCCCTTCGCGACACGATCGTCCTCACTTGCCCCCGGTCGGATATACCACATGCAACAAGTTCATGTGTTGGATGGGCAGCGTGCCTCCGTTTAATTTATTCCTCCGGGACGTGTTGCAGTACATCGACATTGCTCCGTCGCAGCTGCATCCGAACGGTCACGCGTTTCTATACGGGACCTATCTACTCTTTATGGCCGTCTTCTCTAGACCTCCAACCTCTGGCGACATCAGATACATCTATATGATCAAGAAACGGAAAGACAGTCCTTCCTTCACGTTCCTCGAGCCGTACCACAAATGCCAAATCTTGACAGGAGCATGCAGTAAATTCGCCCTGTACAAACAGGAATGGTTCTACGTGCGTTGCCCTCCTGGTTTTGCGAGGAGATGGGTTTAAGGCAGTAAGTCTCTTTGCTGAGTCATCATTCGCGTTTGATTGGAGTCATGTTTTTTCTAATTCCTCGTTTCATCTTTTCAGGTATCAACCCGCATCCAGAGGGTCGAGGATATTCTGAGGCCGTTGAGGCCATCAGAGCTCTTCCTGTCGAGGAACGAGACGTTCGAACCATCATTTCAAATGAATCATTGTCAAGGTTCGGCTTGCTAGCCCCAGGTCGTCGGAATAGCCTCCCGGAGGGCGTCTCCATTCCCAAGCCAGCATCTGGTAAAGGGAAAAAACAGGCCGGATCGTCATCACGCCGCACTCCCGATACGCATGAAGAAGGTGAGCACAAATAGGACGAAGCTCCTGAGACCCAAGGCGAGAATGTAGGTCCCGCTTGGAATCCGGCGGTCGAAGTTCATGACATTGAAACGTCATCCTCCCCTTCGAAGGGAAAGAAGAGGTTAAAATACAATATTCGGAAGGAGAAAGTTGGCGGCACTACAAAAGATATGCCTATCCCGCCAGAGAAAGAGGCTTCCTCACAGCACCTGGAGAGTTCTCTAAGGGGTTTGTTGAATCTTTCTATCCCCAACGATATACTTAATTACGGGTTTGACGATCCTGAAGCCTTGAAGTTTTCTTCGCCCGCTAGAGGCAATGCGGGAGTTCAACTCCCAGTCCAGGGAGACAATACTTCGATTAGTAAAGACAAAAGAACTGGTCCGTCGAGGGGAACACTAGGACACACACGCACATACGCATTCCATCATACACTTCAAGTTTTTTCTTGTTTCCCGGATCTTTCTTAACTCGTTGTTATCTCTATTCTTTGTAGGTGACATGGGGCGCTCTCACGGATTCGATCGCCTTCACGGCTCTTCCATATTTCATCATTCCGGACGGGATTCAGGTTCGGGCAGACGCAGGGACAGAGATGATTATGAAGATAGAGACAACCGTCCCCGCGATTCGTCTCATCGTAAGAAGGCATATTCCCAATCTTCTCAGTCCCGTGATCCTCTCCCTCCAACTGAGCCGGATAGAGAGAAGTCTTTACAGAAGGGCCCCAACCCGATGCTCCTCGAGAACAACACTCCGGTTCATCGAGTACGAGGCAAATTCGGGAGCAACGAAAAAGAGCAGAACTTCCAAGGCCTCCTCCCCCTACTCCCACGGTTGATCCAACTGTAGCAGAAAAGATGGTCGATCTTAAGGCCAATTTGCTTTGATGGTCTGAAATTCCTCCCAGCTATCCATCATATTCCTGGGCACGTGAAGCAGAGTGCTATTGCCTGTAACAACGACGTCTATGTTCAACATGACGCGTTCGTTCACTTGGTTGAAAAGATTTCGGAGGTGTCTGTTGAGCGTCAATATGAGATTGATCGTCTGAAATTGGAGGCTGGCTGTGACAAGAACATCATCAAGCATCAAGACGAAGAGCTCGCTTTGTATAAGTCGAAGCTGGAAGTCGCTGAGCAAAGCGCAAAAGATACTGCTGAGGCAGTTACTCGCTTAGAGATGGCTCACAAGAAGGAACTTGATGAAGCAGTCCAGCGCAGCAGTGCCCTCGCCCTAGAAAAAGACTCTATCCAAAAAGAAAGGGACGCGCTCGTCATTCAAGTCAGAGAGCTGAAAGAATTACTCTCCAAGGAGAAGGAGGACAAAGTAGCTGCTCAAGAAGAGTCACAACGATACTGTGATGAAATCGTTGCTACTCGACTCTTGAAAACGAAGCTCGATGACGAACTTACCGGGGTTGAAAAAATGAAGGACGAAGCCCATGAGGAGGGCAAAAGAAAAGCTGCGAAGGAGATTGATTCTCGCCTCGAGGCGGCCGCAGAAGCCGGCAGGGAAGAGGTCAAGTGCATGTTTGACCCGTTGATTGCTGAGTATGGAGCCCGCGTCCTTATGCACCGTGACTTGACATTCTTGGGTGATGGCTATCTCGAATCCCTAGCTGAGGCTTGGGAAACTTTGGTGAAGATTAGGAAAATCGAGTCGGGCTCTGAAGAGGTCGATGAGGATGCCTTGGTGAAGGAGTTCCTTAGGGGGAATGAGCCAGCGGATTTATCCGCAGCTTTGGCGCTTTATAACAGAGGCTCTCCCCTTCCAAAAGAGAAAAGTGATGAAGCTGGCCCGTCTGGGGCTGAGACTACGGCTCCTCATATTGCTGCTCCTCCCGCTGTTCAACCGGCCGATCGGCCGACACTTGACCCGTTCGAGCAGCATGCCGGCTATGATCCTGAAGATCCCGGGCTTGGCGTTCACGTGCTATCTTCTATCCTGGAGAGTGAAACCCCACGCGCAACCGATAGCCAACCAGAACCCGGTAGGAAACTCTTCTTTTCTAGAAGTAAAAGGATCTTGTTATTTTTCAGCATTTATTCGTTCTAATGTTCATTTTTTATGTTTTCATGCAGGCTGCTCTAATCCCGAGCCAACTCCGAGGAGCAATGACGCCAAGGAGGAGGCAGAGAAAACAAGCGATGTTGCTCACGTGGGATAACTCCTGGTCCTGACGCTCAAGTGATCGGGGCGCTAGATGATGACAAGCTTGACACTTCGTCTCCTGCCGAAGGGAGAGATGAAATCGAAATCACCGGCGCCTCCGAGCATACCTCAAAGGTGAGCATGAAGGAACGCCTCGCCGAAGAGGTGAAGAAAAAGGTCAAGGTCAAAGTCGAACCTGAAATACTGGAACTTACCGACCCGCGGAACAGACCTCTGTAAATCATTCTCCCGGGCAGGTTTAAACCACTGGATGTTCCGTCTCCTACTCCTGACTCCGCTTCTTTAGTGAGCAAGAAATCCAAGAAAAAGCGTGAGGGAGAGGAGTCGTCGAAAAAAACAAAAGAAGACAAGAAGAAGAAACCGAAGAAATAGTCGCTACACTCGTTCAACGAATTCCTTACTTAAGTCTTGTAATTACTTTTATATTTTGTCTCTGTAGTTAGTATAGATAGGTTCTTGACTCCAAGCTTTGGAGGGATAACTGTGTAACCCCATTTTGAACTATTGAATGAAGTTTAGTTTCTTTTTTGTTTGAATGATTCTCTTGCTTTTCTTTGGTTTGCTGACTAACTGTAGTCATAACTCAAGTTCTTATGAGTTGCATTATCTCCCAGTCCACTCTCGTGTTGTTCAAACATTTCCAGACGTGGCATACTTCTTGCTCCACATTTCTCGAGTACTTGGACTTTCTTCCAAATCTATGCTCCAGGGATTTAGAGTAAGTTGATCCGCGTTCAGGGGATTCGGAGGTTCGCATCGTTTACACTCTAGTCCGTACTCTGGGAACTTAGAGTACTCTGATCCGCGCTCTGGGGATTCAGAGATTTGAGATCATTTATACTCTAGTCCGCACTCCGGGGACTTAGAGTACTCCGATCCGCGCTCTGGGGATTCGGAGATTTGAAATCATTTATACTCTAGTCCGCGCTCTGGGGACTTAGAGTACTCCGGTCCGCGCTCTGGAGATTCGGAGATTTGAAATCGTTTATACTCTAGTCCGCGCTCTGGGGACTTAGAGTACTCCGGTCCGCGCTCTGGGGATTCGGAGATTTGAAATTGTTTATTCTCTAGTCTGCGCTCTAGGGACTTAGAGTACTCCGGTCCGCGCTTTGGGGATTCGGAGATTTGAAATCATTTATTCTCTAGTCCACGCTCTGGGGACTTAGAGTACTCCGGTCCACGCTCTGGGGATTCGGAGATTTGAAATCGTTTATACTCTAGTCCATGCTCTGGGGACTTAGAGGACTCCGATCCGTGCTCTGGGGATTCGGAGATTTGAAATCATTTATACTCTAGTCCGCGCTCTGGGGACTTAGAGTACTCCGGTCTGCGCTATAGGGATTCGGAGATTTGAGATCATTTATACTCTAGTCCGCACTCCGGGGACTTAGAGTACTCCGATCCGTGCTCTGGAGATTCGGAGATTTGAAATCATTTATACTCTAGTCCGCGCTCTGGGGACTTAGAGTACTCCGGTCCGCACTCTGGGGATTCGGAGATTTGAAATCGTTTATACTAGTTTCGTGTATCGTACAGGATAATGTAGTTCTAGTAATTCATCACCCGACTATGAGATATAGAAACATTAGTAATTCGTGGAAAATACGGCTTCAAGCCTTTATTAATGAAAAACAACTAAACTGCTCGATTACATAGTTAAAAGGAAACTAAGTTGCGACGGAATGAAAACATACAGGAAATAACTGTGCCTAAAACAGGAAAGAAACATACTAAATGTAATAATGTCGCAAATGCTCGCTGTTCCACGCCCGGGGGAGTGTCATGCCATCAACGGTCGCTAGATTGAACGTTCCCTCTCCAAGCTTCCATTCAATGACGTACGGACCTTCCCAGCTGGGATTCATACGCGAAGGTACTGGGAAAACTCGTTTCAAAACGAGATCACCCACATCAAATATCCTTGGGCGGACTCTGCCATCGTAGTAACGCTTGACTCGGTGCCTATATGCTGCGGCCCTTAATTCGGCCTCTTCGTGTTTTTCATCGATACAATCTAGTGATTCCAAAAAGAGGTCCTGATTCGTCTTGGGATCATAATATGTCACCCGGTGCGATGGAAATTCAAGTTCCACGGGTATAACGGCTTCAGAGCCGTATGCCAAGGCAAATGGAGTGTGGCCGGTCGCGGACTTGTGGGTAGTTCTATAAGCCCATAATGCCGTCGGGAGTTCATCTACCCACTTGCCTCCGACTTTCTCCAAACGCTTCTTCAGTATTGATTTGATTATTTTATTAACGGCCTCGACTTGTCCGTTAGCTTTTGGGTGTGCAACGGCGGCTAACTTCTTCTTGATGCCATACTTTAAACAGAACTCTTTGAACTCTCTGCTTTCAAATTGCGTCCCATTGTCTGTAATGATGGTGCGAGGAAGACCAAAGCGGCATATAATGCTTCGTACAACGAAGTTAATGACCTTTTTAGAGGTGATTGTGGCTAAGGGTTCTGCCTTAGCCCATTTTGTGAAATAGTCGACTGCAACTATCGCGTATTTCGCACCACCTTTGGATATAGGCAAAGAGTCGATTATGTCGATTCCCCAGATTGCAAATGGCCAGGGACTAACCATTTGTGTGAGTTCCGTCGATGGAGTCCTCGGGATTTTCGCATATCTTTGACACTTGTCACATTTCCTTGCGTAGTCTGCAGCGTCCCGATTCACGGTCGGCCAGTAGTATCCATAGCGAAGGATCTTTTTTGCTAGCGTTTGCCCCCCGGTATGGTCGCCACATTCCCCTTCGTGAACCTCTTTCAGGACTCGCTTTGTCTCGTCATGAGCGATGCACCGTAATAAGGGGACTGAGAACCCTTTTCGATACATTAATCCATCCTGCATCACGTATCGCGCGGCCTTTCGAAGGATCTAACGTCTTTCGCTCCTTTTTTCTGGTAAAGCCCCGGTTGTAAGGTATAGTTTGAACGGGGTTATACACGATTCCTTCTCGATTTCCGTTTCCAATACACAATCAACTTTCATCTCGTCTATGCTTGGGGCGTGCAAGGCCTCAACGGGATACAATCCTATTTGCTGCGCGTCGCTTGTGCTTGCAAACTTAGCCAACAAGTCGGCTTCTTTATTCTGTTCGCGCGGGACATGTGAAATGTCATAACGCTCAAGATTTGACAGTAGTTCTTGAACCTGAACTAGGTACGGAGCAAGCTTTTGTCCCTTTGCTTGGTAATCTCCCCGCACTTGGTAAACCACCAACTGTGAGTCACAAAAGATCTCAACTGATTTGATCCCGTGTAACGACCCGGAGATTTCGAACCCAAAAATTCCAGATAGTTAGAAGAAAAAGAAAAGAGATAGAAGAAAGAAACAGAACAAGACACAGATTCTCACATTCGCAGCGGATCAAAATACAATATCAAATAATAATATCAGTTATACGAAGAAAACTGTATTTGTTAATTACATTTTAATACATCAGAGTTACAAGATTCACAAATATACTAGACAGTTAGAATTAACATGTCTCTGACAGCTATAATATATCACAGCGGAATATACTCCATATGTTCCTGCCATCCAGCTCGCCTCCTGAGCTCCAGAACGTCCTTACCTGAAATCTGTAATACTCGGTCTGACCCGAGCATTACCACAAAGTAACACCTGAGTCAGGCTGGAAACCAGCGTGAGTAAACTCATCTAACATGAAATATTAAGTTATAAAACTTCTTTGAAAAACCAGCGTAACTCGTACCTTCTACGAGTTTTTACTTATTATAGTCAAACAATTATTTCACAAAATAATATCTAAGTACCTTGACTTAGTTCCAATGGTTCAGATTACTTAATTAATTTCGTTCCAGCCTATTCGATTTATAAATCAAATCTATAAAGAATTATAGATTACAAATCGAAGTGGTTTCGGGTATTTACTGATACCCGACCCCGGTCTCTTCGAATCAAATATCATCCTTTAAATCAAGATGTTTAAGTTAAACAATTTAATTTAAATTCAGTATATCATATTCACATAGCAATTATATCATGGATAAATAACTTACATTATCACAATTTAGTCATCATATTTAAATTAATTACATTAAGTAATTATCTTTAATTATACCACATTGATTAATCACCTTTGATTAATCTCATTCAGTAATTAACTTTCCTTAATTACTTCATTACATAAATTAATTACTCCTTAATTAATTATCTTTAATTAATCCGTTGATTAATTGCAAAGTAATTTAATCCTTAAATCATCTTCCATTAATTATATCTAGTAATTACATTAATTACTTTCTAAGTAATTACAACCCATTAATAAATCACATTAATTAATTAGTCTTAATTAATCATATTAATTAACTTTAATTATCACATTAATTAATTATCTAAGTAATTAATCCTTAATTACCTTTCATTAATTACTTCCATAAAGTAATTATCATTTTTAATTAATTACATTTAGTAATTACACCTTAATTTCTTACACTAAGTAATTATCTTTTAATTAATCTCATCATTAATTAATTCTCAATTAATCACATTAAGTAATTAACTTATCTTTCAATTATCTTTTTAATTAATTACACTTGATTTAATTACTCTTTAATTACACTAGGTAATCAAACCGTAATTATAGATTAATTATCCTTTAATTATTAATTACTAATTAATTACTTAGTTATTTAACTAATCGTTTTAAATTTAATTAAATAATTCCTTAACTTCTTATATTTAAAAAGATCCTTAATTAAGAAGTTCATTTATCTTTATTAAATTATTAATTACTCTTAAATCATTAACAATAGTTAAATTACCCTTGTTAATTTCACATATTAAAATCTTTAATAAATCAAAACCTCTTAATTACTTAAAGATAAACTCTTTATTATAATTGATTATTGAATCCTTATCATAAACTTTATTTAAAATATAACATTTTCGGAAATCAATTATAATTAAAACAAATTAATTAACTTTAAAATCTTTTAAAACTTCCCAAAGTTGTTTAATAAATTTTCAAAACAAATACTATTTTGAACACCCACTTATTCTACCTTTTTAAATCTTATCGACTTATAAAAAAAAAACTTGTTAAACTTATATCCTTGAAACCATTTAGTTTTACAGGAAATTATTGTCAAGGACAAAATTTCTCGGCGTTTTTGCCTCAAGGACAGGCCTTTAATATTTTATCCCGAAGGACAACTTTTTTTAGGTATCAGTTTTTAGTCATTGATAGCAGTTTTTAGGTATCAGTTTGTAGTTATCGGTAGCAGTTTTTAGGTATCAGTTTTTAGTTTGATAGCAGTTTTGTTGTCCTTATGAATAATTTTGAAAAATGTTTGTCCTTATGAATAAATTTTAGGAGAATGTTTGTCCTTATGGTAAAAATATTGAGGTTGTGTCCTTGAGGCAAAAAATATACAAATATTTGTCCTTTAAATTAATTCCCCCTTAGTTTTATAGGTAAAACTTGTTTTACTTTTATTTGGAACTTAGAAACATCTAAAAAAAATAAATTTCTTTGTTTTTAAAACTTAAACATTTGCTGTTAAATTTTAAAACCTGCTCACCACTAAACCCCGAGCAAAACTATAATCTTTCCCAAGCTAAACCCTCAAATTCCCGAGTCTCTCACTTGCTTCGAGAAAACACTGCAACTCCCTCGAGCCAAACCCGAGTATACTCACCTTCTTCCCCGAGACAAACAATTCCAGACAATATCGTGCACACGTGCACGCCAATCTGAACGTCTCCGACACTTCGCCGCGACACTCGCCAGTCGACGATGATCTACACGAACCTTCAGACCACCCAGAACCAACAATGCACACTGGAAACAAAATCGAGCATGTCTAAATACTCGAACCCAACTTGATCAAGGGAAAAAACGTCACGCCGCCGCCGCCATGATCGCCTGAGGCCTCGCGATCACTACCCAACCACCACTATTCGCCCACGCTTCTGATCCCCCATATGCGATCGTCTACAGTTCACCCACGACCATGCAAAAGTCTCGACTATCTCAACGACCAAAACAGGTCATTGAACCCTAGTTCGACATCGCGCGGCCACCATGGCGTTCGAGAAATTAATCCTATATTTTCTGATGATCTCCAGCCCACGATCTTCCTCTGGCCACAATCCCAATGCCCCCCGACCTACACGATCGTCGAAATTTGACGAAAATGTATTTTCCGTTCATCTCGAAAATTCCCATCATTCCCAAATTTAAAAATCATGATTTTAACATCAAAAATCATTATTCTTCACCACGAATCTGTTTATATAATTTAAAGATGAAATCTTGCTACTTGATTTTCTGATTTTAAATGATTTTTACTGTAATTTCCCATTCTTGAAATAAATATTCAACTTTAACACTTGAAATTATTTTTAAAACTTAGATCTTGATTATATAAACATATTTCATTTAAAGATCATCACCTAAATCTTATTGCATGAGGAGATATGGATTTATGAACAGGTTTTGAAACCTGTAAACTATGAACAGAGATATATGTTCTTGAACCCAGACATGCACACATCATTTACACTCAATTCTACTTAAAATAAACATGCAAGCATATTTTAACAGAGATTCATCACAACATTTAAGCATAAACATAAGTTTAAAACTGTTTTTAAATTCAAATGTTTACTCACCTTAAATTATGCAAACAAAGATCCTAAACCTGCTTTTAAAATGCCTTTGCCCATGCTTTTAAAAGCTTGAATGTTGCTTACTGAAAGATTGAGTTGCTAATGTCTTTAACTTGCTTTTGATTGTTGCATGTGGGTAGCTTAACTTCCAGTTTTAAGAAGAATTCAGGAAATAAATTCTCAGGTTGAAGAGAAATGATGAATGCAGGTTGAAGTTTTTGATCTTGAAATTTTTTTTGAACTGAAGCTTTTATCTTATTCCCAGGTTTCAGATTTTTAACTTTGCTTTGATTTATTTCCTGGTTTGTATTTATTTTTCTCAGGTTTGAGAAGTTTTTAAAACTGAGAAAACTTTTGAACTAAAATGAGCAGCCTGGTTTAAACATTTTGATTTTATTTACATTATCATTTCAAGAGAAAACATCTTTGCCACATGTTAATTTCATATTATCAAAACCTCACACTTGTTATAATGCATGATCTTATTTTACAAATGTCACAAACAAAGATTTTGTGTTTTACACCCTTACTTCATTTTAATTTATAAATTTATGTTTATCCCTTTATTTTATTAATTTATAGATTTTGTTCTAAATCCTATATTAATTTGTTATATTCTATTTATTTTACTTACTTGTGTAAATATACATGTTACATTTATTTTAAAAATTTATTTATATCTATATATATAAACAGCATATTATTATCATTGTTTGAAATATTAATTTTGCCAATTTTAAATAATTATAAAAGAAGATCATTAAACAAATATTATCAAATGAATATTTATCTAGATATTTATAAGTCGGTATTTATTATAGTTCAAATTCATCTATATACATATCCAGATATATTCTAATTATTTGAATTTCATTTATTAATCCAAATAAAATCAGTATTTCTATTAATTAACCCAGTTAATTATCAATTAACAAATGTTCCAAAATCCGGGTTATCACATCCCGAGTTCTCTGATGAGCTTCAAGCCAGCAATTAGTGCTTCATATTCTGCTTCGTTATTTGTAGCTGGGAAATCATGCTTCAAAGCATAACAGATTGATCGATTTTCCGAAGTTATAAGAACTACACCCGCGCCGGAGAAACGGTCGTTTGATGCCCCATCAGTGTATAATCTCCAACGAACGGGGGTAGTGACGTCATGATTATCTAGTTCTATGGGTATGGTAAACTCAGCGATGAAATCTGCTAGTGCTTGTCCTTGTATGGCCCTTCATGGCAAGTAGACTATATCGAACTGGCTCAACTCGATGTTCCATTTTAGCAGTCTTCCGGAAGTTTCTGGTCGTTGGAGTACCTGCCGCAGGGGTTGATCGGTATAAACGCTGATTGAGTGCGCTTGAAAATATGGGCGTAGCTTACGTGATGCAATCACCAAGCAATAGGCCAACTTCTCGATTTTAGGGTAATTTCTTTCTTCCCCCGTTAAGCGCTTGCTAACATAATACACCGGCTTTTGGATCCGGTCCTCCTCGTGGACTAAAGCCGCACTTATCGCATGCGAGGATACAGCCAAGTATAGGTACAGCATCTCGTGGTCTACTGGTTTTGACAGCACTGGTGGACTCTGCAGATGCCTCACCAGATCCCGGAATGCTTCTTCACAACTAGACGTCCATTCGAAGTTCCTCTTACCTTTCTTTATTATATCAAAGAAAGGGATGCACTTGTCAGTTGCCCTGGATATGAATCGACTTAGCGCAGCTACTTTTCCATTCAAGCTCTGTACCTGTTTTATAGTCCTGGGTACTTGCACATCTCGAATAGCTTGGATCTTTTCGGGGTTAGCTTCAATTCCCCTAGCATTGACGATGAATCCCAAAAACTTCCCCGACGCAACGCCGAAGGAACACTTCAGAGGGTTGATCTTCATCCCGTAATACCTGAGTATGTCGAACATTTCAGCCAAGTCTCGAATGTGGTCGTTTGACTGTCGTGACTTCACGAGCATGTCATCCACATAGACTTCCATCGTCCTACCAAGCTGGTCCTTGAACATTCGATTCACCAAATGCCGATAAGTCGCTCATGCGTTCTTCAGTCCGAAGGGCATTACTACATAGCAATATAGCCCGACATCTGTAACGAAGCTGGTGTGTTCTTGGTCCGGAATATGCATCGGGATTTGGTTGTATCCCGAGTATGCATCCATGAATGATAACAGCTCATGTCCTGCGGTGGAGTCGACCAACTGATCGATCCTTGGTAATGGGAAACTGTCCTTGGGGCACGCTTTGTTCAAATCGGAATAGTCTATGCAAGTTCTCCATTTCCCATTTGCCTTTTTCACCAGTACGGGGTTCGATACCCATTCAGGATAGAGGACGTCGCGGACGAACCTGTTTGCACCAAAATTGGTCACAAACACCCAATAGCCGTTGAAAGCACCAGTTCGCAATCACAGATCACAAATATCAAATATGCAGAATAATAAGTATGCAAATCACTCAGGAAACTCAATAAAAACGGTAAATGACACAGGATTTATAGTGGTTCGGCGATCTTGCCTACGTCCACTCGGAAGTTGATGATTTTATTGATGTTCACTTGATGATTACAATTTCTTCTGATGTAGTACAACTGATTGTATGATTTTAATCTGAATCTAAGGAAGCAGTGGTGATTATGAGTAAATCTGGCAGAGTCTGGGCGCACTTTCGCTCCTGAAATTGTCCAACCTCTTTTCTGAATGACCAGGGGCTCTATTTATAGGTGTAGGAGGCTGATATTTCGCCTAAAATGAGGGGAGACCAGTTCTGGTACGTCAGGGGGCCCACACGGCCGAAATCTGGAGATCCGAGCCCACTTTGGGATCGATTCGACCCTTGGTTCGAATCGATCAAAAAAGAGTCCAATCGAGCTGAAATTTGGGGTGGACATTCTTCATCATGTGCTTAAGCTTCTGTGAAAATTTCATGGCATTTGGACTTGTAGATCTCAAGTTATGATCGATTCAAGTTGACGTTCTTCGCCCTATGGATTCGAACTGAGCCTCGGCCTATGGATTCGAACTGAGCCTCGGCCTATGGATTCGAACTAAGGCTCGGCCTATGGATTCGAATTGAGGCTCGGCCTATGGATTCGAACTGAGGCTTGCTCTATGGATTCGAACTGAGGCTCGACCTATGGATTCGAACTGAGGCTCGGCCTATGGATTCGAACTGAGGCTCGGCCTATGGATTCGAACTGAGGCTCGGCCTATGGATTCGAACTGAGCCTCGGCCTATGGATTCGAAATGAGGCTCGGCCTATGGATTCGAACTGAGGCTTGTTCTATGGATTCGAACTGAGCCTCGGCCTATGGATTCGAACTAAGGCTCGTTCTATGGATTCGAAGCAAGGTCATATGATGGATTCATAGGATGGATTCGAAGCAAGGTCATAGGATGGATTCGAAGCAAGGTCATGTCCTCATCTTGTATCGACTATATCTTGAGCATACGAACTCGGATTGACTTGAAACTTGGAACGTTGGTTTGCATGGCCTTACTTGTCATGTCTTATCTATTGTAGCCTGATCCGGCCTCGGACAAAATTCATCGATATCCATGGTGAACTTGTGATGTAACCGTCCTATAGGATGGACTGTCATTGATTTCTAATCAACTTTTTGGTGTCACGGCCTTGCCAAAAGGCGGGATAACATTTGCCCCCCAAAACATGCCTTGCGATGGGAAGGTGTGTTTTGTAGTTCCATAAGTTGGATGTTCATATCCTGTTGATGACCTATGGTACAACCTGCTAAGAGTTTGACAGTTTTATATGACCTTAAATGACGACCGTTCGCGATCTAGCCATTTGAGGTGGAATGCGACCGTTCGCGATCTAGCATTTTATATATAACCTTAAATGACGACCGTTCGTGATCTAGCCATTTGAGGTGGAATGCGACCGTTCGCGATCTAGCATTTCTATATGGCCCCAAATGACGACCATTCGTGATCAAGCCATTTGAGGTGAGGGGTGCCGTTCGAGGCGAGTTGTGACCATTCGTGGTCGAGTGCCGTACGAGGCAGAGTGTGATCGTTCGCGATCGAATGTTATACTAAATGAATATAGACCGTTCGCGGTCGGGTGCCGTTCAAGGCGATTTGTGACCGTTCGAGGTCGGGTGCCGTTCGTGGCGAATTGTGACCGTTCATGGTCGGGTGCCGTTCGAGGCGATTTGTGACCGTTCGAGGTCGGGTGCCGTTCGTGGCGAATTGTGATCGTTCATGGTCGGGTGCCGTTCGTGGCGAATTGAGTGTGCCCGGGGAGGGACTTAGTATCATCAATACCAGGTTTCACATTCGGGTGAATTCTCGGATTGTTTGTTGCAACGGTTTATCGCCATCTCAGAGCATGCCTAGGGACCGTTCGCGACTCCGTACATGTGTAAGTGGCTTAGCCGTTATGAAATCACAAGTAGCATTTTTTATTGAAAATAAGTCTTTAGCAGAAATGTTAAACAAAATCAAGTTCAAACATTTAATTCAAAATGAAACAAAAGCAAAGCAAGGATGTCAAAGTGTAAACTCCCACAACGATAGGGTTAATAGTCATTCAGAGCATGCCTATGGACCGCTCGTGATCTCATACATGTGTAAATGACTTACCCGTGTTGGTGAGAGGTTTACGACTTGTTCATCGTTATTTTAATTAATTGATAACCATACGGTGTCCCGGCTCAGGGTCACCCCTAGCTGATGTAGACTATGGTCGCTCTGGCTCCACTACTGGAGCTCGCCTTCTCACATACTGAAGTAGCATACCGTTCCTGATGTGCCCTTCCACCTCATCCTTCAGATGTCTACAGTCGTTAGTGTTATGACCATTCAGTTTGTGGAATAAGCAATATCTGTCTGATTTCCTCTCGTCAACAGTGGGGTCCCTTCGTATTGGCCTACGGTAGGGAACTTGCTCTCGTGTATCTCGGTAGATTCGCTCCAAACTTTCATTCAGCTCTGAGTAGGTGATGAATCATGGCTCTCTCCGCAGTCGCTTTGGCCCGTCACCACCATCCTCAGTCTTTCGTTTCCCTTTATCCTTGCCTGAATCCTTTTCGAGAGGGTTTTTGTCTTTAGTTGCATAAACTTCTATTCCCTCTCCTTCTTCTCTTTCAGCATTAGCATCTTCCAATCGCAGAAACTTGTCTGCCTCGTGATAGAATTCTCCTAGATCCATAGGCGGATCCTTAGTTAATGAATTTTTGAATTCTGTGCCGTCAGCTACTCCGAACACTGTTGCCATCATAACCATGGATGGATCTGGCCGATCCACCGATGCTGCTGCTGCATTGAATCGCGTCAGGAAATTTCTTAAAGACTCCCCAGCTTTCTGCTTTAGCATTGCCAAACTCATCACATTCTTAGGTCTTGAAATGTGAACCCTGAATTGCCTCATAAATTTCTCAATCAAATCGGTCCATGTCCCAATGGAGCCGGTCTCTAGCTGTCTGAACCATAAAGCTGCTATGTCTGTCAAATACAATGGAAAGCACCGGGCCATGACTTCCTGTGATGCCCCCAGCACTTCCATGTGCCTTATATACCTCGTTAGATGGACTGCAGGGTCCGTCCTCCCATCATACCTTTCTACTGTTGGCAGTTTGAATTCTGGTGGGTTCCTAGCCAACTTAATCGCAGGAGAAAAGGGACTCCTGTTCACGTCTTCAAGATCTCTGTTTACTAATCCGCCTCTCATGGCTCGCTTGACCATCTCTACCAATCTATCATTGTCTCCAAGCTGTAGTCCTCGTTCACTACCTTCTATCTGCCCCCCGAGTCCATGTGAGCTTTCGGGTGTCTGCCCCCCAGGCTGAGCATTCATCCCTCTATTGCCGCCTGGTTGCTCGGATGTCCTTGTCTCTCTTCCCGGGTTCGGATCAACATGTCCTAAGTGTGTGCCGTCCAGCTCCGGCGCTGCGCTAGATGGTCCTGCTCCGTTCTGGATTCTGGTTGCTCCTTGATTTTGCGCTCCAAGTTATCCAATCTGTTGAAGAAAATTCTGGATCATTTCCTCCTGTCTCTTCATCATTGTCTCCATCTCATCCCTGGTGATGAATACTGAAGCTTGGTTTGCTCCTGAGGAAGCCACTTGACTCCCTTCATGCTGACTTTGCTCTGGTCTCTGCCTCCTACTTGTTTGTCTTGTCATGATTCTTCGGATCTAAATCTCTCAACCTTCTGATTCAACTTTCAAATGATAGAACTCCTGAGTTCAATTCTCAGTGAAAGCACCAAAATGTTTGCACCAAAATTGGTCACAAACACCCAATAGCCGTTGAAAGCACCAGTTCGCAATCACAGATCACAAATATCAAATATGCAGAATAATAAGTATGCAAATCACTCAGGAAACTCAATAAAAACGGTAAATGACACAGGATTTATAGTGGTTCGGCGATCTTGCCTACTTCCACTCTGAAGTTGATGATTTTATTGATGTTCACTTGATGATTACAATTTCTTCTGATGTAGTACAACTGATTGTATGATTATAATCTGAATCTAAGGAAGCAGTGGTGATTATGAGTAAATATGGCAGAGTCTGGGTGCACTTTCGCTCCTGAAATTGTCCGACCTCTTTTCTGAATGACCAGGGGCTCTATTTATAGGTGTAGGAGGCTGATATTTCGCCTAAAATGAGGGGAGACCAGTTCTGGTACGTCAGGGGGCCCACACGGCCGAAATCTGGAGATCCGGGCCCACTTTGGGATCGATTCGACCCTTGGTTTGAATCGATCAAAAAAGAGTCCAATCGAGCTGAAATTTGGGGTGGACATTCTTCATCATGTGCTTAAGCTTATGTGAAAATTTCATGGCATTTGGACTTGTAGATCTCAAGTTATGATCGATTCAAGTTGACGTTCTCCGCCCTATGGATTCGAACTAAGCCTCGGCCTATGGATTCGAACTGAGGCTCGGCCTATGGATTCGAAATGAGGCTCGGCCTATGGATTCGAACTGAGGCTTGTTCTATGGATTCGAACTGAGGCTCGACCTATGGATTCGAACTGAGCCTCGGCCTATGGATTCGAACTGAGGCTCGGCCTATGGATTCGAACTGAGCCTCGGCCTATGGATTCGAACTGAGGCTCGGCCTATGGATTCGAACTGAGCCTCGGCCTATGGATTCGAACTAAGGCTCGTTCTATGGATTCGAAGCAAGGTCATAGGATGGATTCATAGGATGGATTCGAAGCAAGGTCATAGGATGGATTCGAAGCAAGGTCATGTCCTCATCTTGTATCGACTATATCTTGAGCATACGAACTCGGATTGACTTGAAACTTGGAACGTTGGTTTGCATGGCCTTACTTGTCATGTCTTATCTATTGTAGCCTGATCCGGACTCGGAAAAAATTTATCGATATCCATGGTGAACTTGTGATGTAACCGTCCTATAGGATGGACTGTCATTGATTTCTAGTCAACTTTTTGGTGTCACGGCCTTGCCAAAAGGCGGGATAACAGAACCCATTGGATTTGAGTTTGTCTACCTCCTCTCTGAGAGCAGCGGACCTCTCCGGGTCCATTCCTCTCCTCTTTTGTTTAACTGGGACGTATTTCGGGTCTATGTTCAACATATGACTCGTGATGGCGGGAGAAATCCCACACATATCAGAATGCGTCCAGGCGAAAACATCAAGATTCGCCCGGAGGAAGTCACTAAGGTCTTCAGTCATTGCGGGGCCAAGCTGTGATCCGATCTTTAGTATTCGCGAAGGGTCGCTTTGGCTAACTGAAATGTCAACCGTTAGTTCAGCCGGCGCCGCCTTTTCTTCCCTGGGTTTCTCATCGTCGTCTCTCGGATCTATGTCTCTTAAGATCCAAGAATTATGCCCGAGCCAGGGCTCGGGCACTACTTGTCAATTATCCGTGTTAAGGATGCGGATGGGATTGTCCGCAACCTTTCCTTTCTCCCTCCGATGGGCCTCCCGGAGCTCAGCCACATAACAGGAACGACCAGCTGCTTGGTCTCCATGAACAATACCTACCCCTTTGTCACTTGGGAACTTCAGAGTCAAGCACCACGGGGCTAATGCTGCCCTAAACTCAGCCAGGGCCGGTCGGCCCAAGAAAACATTATACGGAGAATCCACATCCAAAACTACGAAGGGTAGGATACTCACCCTCCGACACTCGCCTTTTCCCAGTTCAACTGGTAACTCAACATACCCCACTGCATCGGTCGCTGCACCATTAAAGCTGTGTATACGAGCTTTGGATGGTTTCAAGTCCCTGGTTTCCATCTTCATTTGGTCATAAGCCTTCTTGAAGATGATGTTGACAGAACTTCCACAATCAATCAGAATTCTTTTCACATATGCCGGTCCGATCGTGACAGATATGACCATCGGGTCGATGGTTGGAGCCTCTATTTGATCAGCATCTCTGTTTCTGAACACTATATCGTCTGTCATTACGCGTTGCTGCTTAGCAGGGGTCCCATCCTCCACGTTCGAACAGCACTCAAACTCTGCATGCTTCAGGGAACTTGCATACCGCTCCATCTCTTGCCAATTCTTATCCGTGGGGTGAGGTCCACCGATAATTGTATTTATGACTAGTCTACCTACGGTCCGGGCAGGCTCTTCGGGATGACGCGGAGCTGGTGCGCGACCTGGGTTGGACGTTCCTTGTCCTCCTTCCTGTGGATCCTTCACAAATTCTTGCAACTTCTTTTGCCTGATCAACTTCTCTATAGGGGTTTGCAGGTGTCTGCACTCTTCCGTATTGTGCCCATAAGTCTCATGGAAGCGACAATATTTCCCAGTTCGCTTCTGCTCCTCGGTTGATTCTTTTGGACGTGGCTTTCTGTACTGAAAAGTATTGCAGGTAGATAGGTAAATGTTCTCAAGAGGCGCATTCAGTGGGGTATACTCGTTGTAGCTTGGAATTCTCGATTTCCACTTCCCCGCTTCTCTCTTCTTCCCTTGATTTCTTCCTCCGGACTCCTTAGGCTGCCCAGGCTTGTTTTGGACATTGACTTGGACCTTTCTCGAGTTGTCTCCGGATTGCTTCACAGCAATGTTGCTTTTCACGGACTCTTGGACAGGTCCTGGTGCCTTATCTCGCCTTACCCACCTAGCCTCCTCTCTTCTTATGAACTGATGTGCCTTTGAGTAAAAACGTTCCAGTGTGGTCGGAGGTTTCCCTGCCAACCAGTCTCCAAATTCGGACTCCGGATCCACACCTCTCATTACAGCCATTAGAATTGCATGATCATTGGGATTACTGACTTCAGTCGCCGCAACATGGAATCTTTGTAAATATTCCTTCAATGACTCCCCAGGATTTTGGATTACACTTGATAGAGACATTACGTCCTTTGGACGCGTAGTGTGTATTCTGAACTGCTCAATAAACTTCTTCGCCAACTCCTCGAAATTGGATACGGACCGCGGAGGAAGTCGGGTAAACCACATAGTAGCGATCCTAGATAGAGTGATCGGAAAGCATCTACACTTGCTGGCATCATTTGCTCTAGCTGAATCCATCATCCACTAATACCTCATGACATGCTGTCTGGGGTCGGTCTTTCCCTCATACGCAGGGATAGTAGGCATATTAAACTTCCTGGGGTACGCCGCCTGCAGCACAACGTCTGTGAATGGAGTATGACTTCTTGATACTCCCCAATCATCATTCGATAAGCCTTGGTTTTCTTTCATTAATTGCCTGACCATGGCTGTCAGGTCTGGTGTTTGTATGGAATGTGGAAGGTTGGAGTCGGTTCTACGTGACTGGCCAGGCTGATGCCTCCTCTCCTGGTGGTCTGCCAAACGTGCATCTTTAGGTTCGACATCATTAGCGTTTTGATGGTCTGGTCCTCCTGCCTCAACCTGCACTCCAGTTCCTAGGTTTCCAGCTCCGGCTCGGTTACGGTCTCCAGCTGTCTGAACAGTAGCACCTGCCCGCGCAGCTTCAGTCTTACGGCGTCTGCGCCTGGGAGGTTCATCAGAGGAAGTTGAGCTGTCCGATGAGGAATAAGGAGCGGGATTGCCCCCAGCATTCTGTTGCTGCTGTTAAGTGAGTTGTGCCATCAGGTTGGTGTTCGCTTGCATCTGCTCTCCTAGTTGTCTCCTGCTTTCCTTGAGTTCTCTCATCAAGTTGTTGAACTCTATTCTGGTGACAACTGGAGTTTGGTCCTGGGTGGCAATTCCCACACCCGGAATCGCTGGTTGATTGCTAGGTCCTACTTGTTGTACGCTAGCAGTTTCATGGGCATCCGCATTACGAGAAGCTGACCTGGTACGTGGTCTCGCCATTGTAGAGTTATTGGTATGAACTCTGAGTAGAATCAACGGATGTCCTATCAATGAGTCGGATCTTCTTTGGGGGATTTGTTCAATCCAGTAGCTACAAAGCAGATCCTTAAGGTCTGAGAATTCAATTCTCAGTGAAAGCACCAAAGTGTTAGCACCAAAATTGGTCACTAACCTCGTAGAGAAAGATTGTGTAGAGATATAAGTGATGAAGATAAATTAAACAAGGAAGAGAATGCTAATTTAAATGCAGAAAGTAAGAATACCAAATTTATAGTGGTTCAGCGTAATTGCCTACGTCCACTTTGAGGTTAAACTTTATTGATCTTCTTAATAGTTGATTATAAATACAATTCGTGAATCAAATGCTTGAATGAAGTTGTTAAGTAGAGAAGATGAGTCTCAAAAATGGCAGAGTCTCCCCAGTGTTCTCCCAAAAAAGATCCCTTTTTCACTATGACCCTGCCCCTCTATTTATAGACAAAGATGGGCTGGACTTCCCAGGTGGGCTTGGTGGCCGAACACTCTAGCCCAAGTATAGTGGTCGCTGTATGCCGAACCAGGTAGGCCGAACACAATGATGCCGAACTACCCTTTCTATGCCGAACGGTATGTTTGGTGTTTGGGATGGAATGGTTGTTAGTCGAAGCCGAACGGTATGTCTGATGTGCTTGACCGAACAATGCTCTCTGGCCGAACGATCCCTCTGGCCGAACGATCCTCCTTGGCCTAATGTGCCTTCCGGCCGAACGATACTGCCATGTCGAGCAGTCATATATGCCGAACGCCTTCTAATGCCGAACACCACCGGATGCCGAGTACTACGCCGAGTACTCCTGTTGTCGAGTTCCACTGGAGGCTGAGTACTACGCCGAGTACTCCTAGATGCCGAGTTCCACTGGATGCCGAGCGCTATGCCGAGTACTTCTAGATGCCGAGTACTACCTAATGCCGAGCTTTACGCCGAGTACTTCTAGATGCCGAGTACTACGCCGAGTACTATGAGATGCCGAGTACTCCTTGATGCCGAGTACCATGGATGCCGAGTACTACGCCGAGTACTATGAGATGCCGAGTACTCCTTGATGCCGAGTACCATGGATGCCGAGTACTACGCCGAGTACTATGAGATGCCGAGTGCTACCTGATGCCGAGCACTAGTTGCCTGGTCAAATCTCCAGGAAACAGTTTAAAAATTTGGAAAGAGGCTTAACGATCACAATAGTACTAAACCAAGTTATCATTTATTTAAATTTTGACTTCCAATTCACATAATAGTTATTTACATAAGCCAACATATATGTAAATAAAATCCGTAACCAAATTAGGGAATAACATGTCAATGTAAACCAACTGGTAGATACATGTCTAAATAACATAATAGCAAGATGGTGATTTGTCCTGCTAAATAAATGTCCAAACAATCTATTAAGTTTAATTATAGTTGAACGGTGATTTATTCTGCTAAAAATGTCAAAGTTTAGTATAACCTATTCACATTTATAAGGTTACTTAATGGTATCGACAATATAACCCCTTATGTTTACAACTATTCTATGTAAAAGAAAGTTGATTTTAAGCCAATTGATCCTTAGAAAATAAAGCAATTAAAAACCTAAACCACTTTTTAAATAATTAATTACAAGTTAGATCCTTTTATTAAATCATAATTAAATCTTAATTAATTCTTAATTTAACTCAATTATCAATTAAGAAATAATTAAAACTTTAAAAATAATTTACTTACAAATTAAAACCTTTAATAAATTTATTATTAATTAAACACTTACTTAATAATTAATTAATAATTAACCTTATAATTAATTAATAATTAATTAAAAATAAATCATATACTTAACTCATAATTAATCAAAAATTAATCTTACTTAATCAATAATTAATTAAAATTAATCTTGCTTTTAAAAGATAATTAATTAGTAACTAATCTCCACTTAATTATAATTAGTCTTGTTTAATACTTAATTAGTTATTGATTATCAAACTCAATTAAATTAATAAATCTTTCATTAACTCTCCTTAATCATCATTATTAAGTTTATAAAATATCTTTTTAGTATAAAATTTAATTTTGTAAAAAGTTAAACTTTTCCAAATACTGCATCCATAGCGACTATCGCTATACGGACCATAACTTGAAAAATATGTCTCGGCTTTCCTTCTTAAAACTTAACTCATGGAAGTTTACTAACTTTTTCAAAAGAGTTTTGTAAAATAAAACAAAGTTTGAAACTTGAAAACTCTTTTGATTATTGAAAATAAATAACCAAATTGTTTACACAAGGATTTCAAGTCGCCAAACCATACAAAGGTACTAAATTTTCTTAACATATCATCACATATTCATGTCTATAACATACAATAACATATCACAACCACAAACCTAACCAAAGCTCACAACTTTACCAAAAACATAGCAAAGGTCTAAACTTTACATCAATCACAACACCTTTTAACTTCTTTATCAAGTCTAAGTTTCATTCACAACAAGTACAAACATATTCACATCTAAACAACATGACAAGTCAACACATAAGCATATTTACATACAAATGCAAGTACAAGATAAAGGCGTAAACGTTTTTCAAAATGAGTGAGTTTATACTCACCAAAAGTAACCAAAACAAAGCAACTTGAACTAGAACTTTGGAAAACACTTAGATCTTGGATTCTACTATATAAAAATTTGGATTTTGGACCATGGAAGTGCTTATTAGGCTCAACCATGAACCACATGGCTCGTCCATGGGGTGGTTTGGGATGGCCTTGTTTAAGAAGAAAAAGGAGCTTAGAAATGAAAAGGAGGAGGTTTTAAGTATTTTATAAAATAAAAGGAGGTAAAACTAAAATTTTATTAAATAAAAAAAAGGAAGCCATTAGTGAACTTTGAAAAATTTAAAGAAGAAGATGAAAATAAATTTAAAATTAGAAAATGATATGGTGAAGGAGAGAGAGAGAAAAATTGAATTAGTTTTATATAAAATGGAATTATAAAATTCCCTAAATATCCCTTTGTACCATGCCCTCCACTAATTTAATGCCACATCATCCATACACCTCCTCCTCCACTCTTCTACATGCAACTCCAAGGGTCACCTAGTTGTCCACCAAATAAATGCATTCATTTGTACTTAGGATGTGAAATGATATATGACATTTCATAAATTACATTTTCATTTAATTTAAATCTTGAAAATTTTCACATATTATGTCTTAACCTAAGTAAACATATATTTACACTTTTAACACGCTTAATTAAGTACACGTTATTTTTATAAGTATGTGTTTAAGTGTATTAAGGTGTTTACAATATTTTAAACAACTTTCTAATGATGGAAAATTGAATTTTTTGAAAAAGCTTTTCGGTAACATTTTCTAATTTCTTTTTAACTAATTATTTTTGTAAAGAAATCTTGAAAATAATTTCACCATTACCAGTATTTAATTAAAAGAGGGTTATATGACCATTAAAGATCATTAATTGCATATTTAAATTAAATTAAATATTCATACATCAAAGCGATAAAATTTCGAGTCGTTACAAATGCATTCTTTAATTTCTTTTGAGCTTCATAGTATGTTTCATTCAGAGTTGCATCTAGTGGTTTTTAATCAAGAAAGCTTCGAGCATCATCACATTTTCTGCAGTTTGTTGATTTATTTGTTCCAAATTTTTAACCTGTTCTTGAGTTCTTTCAATAAAACAACTAAAGTATACCATCCATTTCTATGAGTGAGCTTAATATTTTTAATATCAACAATTTCATTATAATCATCAAGTAAGCACTAAAATTTTGCATACCTGAAGGTATTACGTTAATCTGCACTGTTGAATGATAAATTATATGTGTAAGGGGCAATGGTCACTAGTAGAGCTAGGAAGGACGGTCACATTAAGTATAGGCATTTTATCGACCATTTCTACATTAACCAATACTCTATACAGTCCGCAATCAATCTTTTTGTGACGCCCCACCTCTATACTCACACTAGCCAAGGACACTAAATGGGGTAATGCCGTCGATAGCATGAAGAATATGGTTGTTGAGGAGCGACCATCTGTGTAATTTCTTTGTGCGAGTACCGATATGTCAGATAATATAACTTACATTTCATTTCAAGAGGAAATCCGACATATCAAATACAAACTCAAAGCTACCACACAGTGGCTATGAGGACCTCGGAAACAAATATAGAAATAAACAAAACACAAATCCGTCACAGATATTCATATCACAAAGGTGGAAACAGATATGAATATAACACATAGAAGTGTACATCAAAGTAGTGGTCAAACTAGATCCACAACATCATAAAAGAATAGATACAAGTGCTAGACAAAAGACTAAGTATACATCAAGGAGTCTCTATCTCAAATGTATACTAACAAAAACTACTATGCTAAAGTAGTTAGCCAAAAGTCAGGTGACGAACCCTAATAAGAAGTCAAACAGAAGCACCTGAAATACCTCGGTCTGATCCGAGTATTATTTAAGAAGAAAATAATAAACGGATCAGTCTAGCTATAAATATCAGATAAAATGAGATAGGATAAGAGATATGACCAAAAACGTATGATAACAAAAATGCCATACTGTGTCAAGTATATATCAAATAACAACAAAAATCATACAATATCTCAAATCATCTCAAAACACCAAAAAGGATCACATTCTTTAAATTATTGACCAAAAAACAAATATTGATAGAGCTTATCAATTCAATCCACAAAAATTGGTGAAACACAAATTCTAGAAATCATCAACTAGAAATCCAGAAATCACAAAAGGGGGAAGGCCTATCACAAACGGGAGCATGAAAACTCACCAACACGTGTATCACAAATGGGTCGCTATCCCATGAACCGAACATCGACGTACCTAAAAGATACGCCCCATGCACAGTCGAACATCGACGCACATGAAAAGATACGCCCCATGTATAAACTAACATCGACGCACCTAAAAAGATACGCCCCATGTATAGTCGGACATCGATGCACCTGAAAAGATACACCCCATGCCTAGTCGGACATCGACGCACCTAAAAAGATATGCCCTATGTATAGTCGGACATCGATGCACCTAAAAAGATACACCCCATGCCTAGTCGGACATCGATGCACCTAAAAAGATACATCCCATGCACCAACTTATCGAGCCGAATGCTCCACGAACGGTCCAAAGACCATGGGTCGCTTGCCCATAAAAATGAGACGAAGCTCAACAGAACGGGGTATAGTCCCCCACGCGGACAAAGAGACATCGCACATCACTAGTCTAAATCATAAAATGATCATCATCGATCATCAAGAAGTGTCGATTACACTAAGCTAGTAAATATAAGAGTTTAGCTTCATGTCCTATAACCACTAGCTTAACTTAAATATTTACGAACAAATTGTAGATTTCCACTCGAAAATTGTCACAAGAGTTCAATCGAACAAGTCCAAGAATTAACCGACGAAGTAAACGCAAGCGTTTCATACCACTTGTTTTCCTAAGCCGTTTAATTAGATTTCTCATACGAATGAGGTAAAGGTTTGTATATACTAATAGATTGGAAAACGGATTTAGAAATTAGCTTTATATTTAAAATAGAATTGAAATCATCTTTGTGAAAGAGTTTGAGTATTTACTACTAGTATAGAAACCTTTATATTTATAAGTGACAAATTACAAAAATGATTGTAGAAACAATCAATCACCGAAGATTCACATTCGAAGGCGTGAATCAAATCCATCAAAATGGATATTCCCAAAAATCCCGAAAAAGAAGTCATCAAGGTCGATAAAAGTGATAACAACTAATCGGAGCAACTAAAATCGATAAACAATGGAAATTCAATCAAGAAAAGCCTAATCAGGCAAAAACACACAGTTCCCGACGTCTAGGGGTCAATCCAGACGTTTGGATTTAGGTTCTAGAAATTCTAGAAAAAACCTTCCAGACGTCTGGTTCGGCAATCCAGACGTCTGAAACCCTTTCAAACGTCTGAAATTATAATTCAGACGTCTGAAATTAGTCTCTGCCCTTTTTTATTAATCTGCATGCATATATTTTTGCTCTAGGTTCAAACCAGACGTCTAGACTTGGTCACCAGACGTCTGGTCACCTGGTCTGGGCAACAATTTGCCTAGGCTAAAGTGGCCAAAATGTATAGGGAGCGATCGGACGAGCAACGACGACTAAGGATTTACGCCAAGCGACAACCCAGCCTTAAAGGCTCTTCGATACACCCCGAATATCAATGTCCAAATATCCATAGAAGGATTTTCATAAAATTGGACCAAAGCACCAAAATTTGAATAATTCACCAAATTAATTCAAATCAAAAGCAAATGAATATGCACAAATGTTAGGAATTCATACCTAACAACAATGATAGCTATAGACGTAGATGCGAGTTAAAGAACTCACCTTTTCAACCCAAAACAACAAATGAGAAGCTTTGAAATCAAAAGAAAGATCAACCACACTTCAACTTCAACTCTAGAAGCTCCAATCTAAGATTACAATGAATATTTCCTAAGTAGGTCATAGGAAATTTCTGAAATTGGAGAGAGATTGAGATGGAGAAGAAGAAGAGGATGCTTACTTAAGCTTCTCTTTGATTTTGGAGCTAGAACTTGAATTTGCAAAGGAACTAGGGCTTAGGATTTTAGTTTCCAATCTCTTCCCCCGTTTTTTCTAAAGCTTGAAGTGTTAGGAAAATAATAGAATGAATGAAGAGGAGAGGGGGTGGAGTTAGTATATAAGATGAGTTGGGTTAGTGGGCTGAAACCCAAACTCAAGCCCAAAGCCCTAAGTGAAAAATAGCAAAATTCACTCAATTCCAAACATATCGATGTTTATACTGAAAAAGGTCGAAAACGCCATTTTGGACTCTATGGAAGTGGTCTCGAGTCCCAATTCGACTGTTTGCAAAAAGTGTCATTTCAGACTTTAATCCGATTAACGATGCTATATTTAAATAAAACATTTAAATATACAATCGTAAAATATGCAGGTTGTTACAGACTCCCCTCCTTAAAGAAATTGCGTCCTCGTAATAATTAAGAGGAAAATAAAGAATAACAACCATAAAAGCATATCAACACAAAAGAAAATGTTGAAATAAGAAGTTCACCTTAAAGAGCACGAAAGAGTAAGTCCGGAGGTGTTTGCTCGATGAATTCTCAAGATTCCCATGAGCAATCCTTAGGATTTGAGGACCATTGAACTTTCACAAGAAGAACATCTTTATTTTGAAGGCGTTTAACCTCCGAAGTAATGATACGAATAGAATGTTGCTCATAAGTCAAATTTGGTGAAACTTCAATTTCTTCAATTACACCGGGCTCAAGAATAAAATCGGAATCCCTAAGGTATTTCCTAGTTGAGAAACATGGAATACGTTATGTATAGCAGAAAATTGAGCCGGTAATAAAAGGCGATAAGCCACGGAACCATTACGTTCGGTGATGGGAAACAGACCAACATATCGAGGTGCTAATTTTCCCGATCATCTGAAACGCTCAACACCCTTCATAGGTGAAACAAAAATGAACACCAATAAAATCTGGACCTAAAACCAGCTTCTCACCGGCTTCAAGCCAACATGAAAGAAATCGGCATGGCCTTCCGTAGAGTGCCTCGAAAGGTGTCATACCAATACTAGATTGGAAGCTATTATTGGAAGAAAACTCAACAAGAGAAATATGATCTTCCCAACTTCCACCAAAATCAAGAACACACACACGAAGGAGATCTTCAAGAGTTTGATTCACACGCTCGGTTTATCCATCGGACTGAGGATGATAAGCAGTGCTAAAATTAAGCTTTGTTCGCAAAGCTTTTTGAAGACCTTTCCAAAATCCACTGGTAAACAATGGATCACGATCACTAACAATAGAAGTAGGAACTCCATGCAATTAAACAATTTCTTTGACATAGAGTTTAGCCAAAAGAGGTACGGTCCAAAAAAGAAGGATGAGCCTCAAGGCTACACAAAACAAGAGATGAACATAAATTGGATTCACGATCTCGATTATCACAAGTGGATAAAGTCTCGAGATCATTCCATTCGGATATCATCATTGTAACAACTACTTGTTGCTTTCGGCTAAGGGCATCGGCAACACGATAACCCTTTTCCGAAATATAAAGAATATCAAGATCAGAAGATGCAAGGAACTCGAGCCAACGTTGTTGACACAAATTAAGTTCCCTTTGAGAAAATAAATACTTCAATGGTTTATGATCGGTATAGAGAACAAATTTCTCTCCCAAAAGATAATATCGCCAAATTCTAAGAGCGAAAACAATGGCCGCGAGCACTAGACCATGAATGGCATATCTAGTCTCGATAAGCTTTAATTGTCAAGAAGCATATGTGATAACACATTCCCTATGCAAGAGAATGGCATCCAAACCAATACGACTTGCATCGGTGTAAACAATCAATTCTTGGTTCCCTTCGGGAATCGCAAGAATAAAAGTATCGAAAAAGAGTTCTTTTAATTTCTCTTTTCCGAAAATCTAAGACATTCAAAATTATAATTAACTTTATGTAATCATCTTTTTAGAAAAGTTTACTTATTACAAGTCAATTTATCGTGTCTGACTGTCTCATTATAGCGTTTAGGAGATTCCTATCGATAACGTTGATCAAGCGCATCGACCAGAATTCTTAAAGCACTCCATGGGCAAAACAACACAAAATCATCTTCTATATGATAAACATGTCTCTTAAAAATTTTACAAATATTCTTTGATCGTTATAAGAACAAAATCCAATCATACTTATAAATATCTTATTAAAATGATTTGCAAATTTTAAATTGTTATTTTCATCCATAATCAATAAATACAAGGATAAACTCATCGAGATATTCATAGAATACTAGATTCATAAGATGGATGAAATAAGGTAGAAGTTTCGTTAAACCGAATGACATAACGAACCACTCATAAGAATCATAACGAGTGCGGAATGCGGTAAGTGGAATACTACCCTCCGCAACTCGTAGCTGATGAAAACCGATGGCAAGGTCGAGCTGAAAAGACCTTAGCACCACTCAATAGATTGCTTAGGTGATAATCCTACGACAAGCTCAAATATATTCCGGAAAATTCACAAATTGCTTGAATGAGAAAAATAACATCTTCTTCATCAAGTGGGTTTAAAGAATAAAATGTTGCCACCAAATTTGGAAATCAAAATCTTTAAAAATAATAGAAATCTGCTTAACAGATTGAGAATGTCGAAGATATATAGTCTGCTCAGGACATAGGATGTGGGCTTCATAATGATCAAGCCAATCCTTTCCCAAAAAATCAATTTTGAAGCCTAAGTAACGCATAACATGCAAATCGGCTCGAAAAGAATAATCACATAAAATAATCTCGACATTTTCATAAAGTAAACTGAGTGTTGCAGATCCACCAACTGGATTCGCAATTCTCAGTGAAATCATCAAGCCCATAATATTTAAAGAAAAAGAATCAACAAGTTCTTTGATATAAAATAATGAGATGAACCCAAATCAAAAAGAACTCGAATAGGATAATCACAAAACAAGTTAATGTCATCAAGGATAGAAGGAGAATTACCTTGACCACGAGAAGTGTTACCAGGAGCTTGCATAACATTCATCTCTCCCTCTCTCTTGCTTTGAAGTTTGGGACATGAAGATATATAATGATCCGAACTTTTGCAATAGCGGCAAGAAATATGCCTTGGACACCTATTTATATAGTGGTCCTTAGAGCCACAATTGTAGCATTCTCCACAATTAGGGATTGGAGTCTTTGCTACCGAAGTTACTTGCTTCACTTTCTTGTTAGGATTAGGACTTCCGAACTTAATAAAGGTATGCCCCTTCTTATTGATGTTGAAGTTCTATTTGGCACTCACAACTTCAACATCACTTTCTCTATCGGCCTCTTCAAGTCGAAGAGCGATATCTACAAGCTGATCAAAAGAAACTTCCAGTTTTAGAAGTAAAGACTTTTTGAGGTTCTTATTTAACCCATAGACAAATCTCTGATTTCTCTTCAATGGGGTATTAATATATTCGACCCCATATTTAGAGAGAGATTCAAAAGATGCGACATAATCTGCCACAGAAGATTCACCTTGAACAAGGTCAATAAAGCGTTGGGCTAAAGGTACCTTTTCAGTCTCCGGCACAAACTTTAATTCGAATCTTTCTCGGAATTGCTCCCAAGTAAGATCAGCTTTAATAGTTTCAGAAATCAAAAGCTCATACCAATCTAATGCTCTT
Organism: Allium fistulosum; assembly: GCA_030737815.1. Lineage (NCBI taxonomy): Eukaryota > Viridiplantae > Streptophyta > Magnoliopsida > Asparagales > Amaryllidaceae > Allium > Allium fistulosum. Next base: position 166,073,251 of record CM060904.1, on the reverse strand, counting down.
TCTTGGAGCATGCTAGAAGCCACTTGGACTCGATGAAGATCAATAAGATTCATGCGAGAAAAGATGTGATCACATGATCTAAGCCAAGCTTGGATTTCTATAACGTTTTCGGAACCCCTGAATGGCCTTCCACCCAAAGCAGTATAATCTCTGCACAAGCGTGCAAACCCATATTTAGGGTGAGTAGGCGCTGGAATGGGTCCGGTAGCTTGGGCATTGTTCACAAGATCTAGAAGTTGCTGAGCAGACATAAATACTCCATCCTGAGGAGTAGCACTTGATTGACCGGCGTTAGGACGGCTTGGTCAAACCATTACTCTTCTTTAAGAAAGAAAGAAGAGGGAAAAGGTTACTCACAAAATGAATATCAAACAAACTTGATTGATAAAACAAGGCATCACAAAAGAAAATAGGATAGAACGGTATGAAGACTCGAATTAAATCCTATGGCACGATTCCTAAGAAAGACTTAGGACAATGATCCTTGCTAGATTATTCTACATTATTCCGAAGTTTGGCTCTTATACCATGCTATGACGCCCCACCTCTATACTCACACAAGCCAAGGACACTACTGGGTAATGTCGTCGACTAGCACGAAGAATAAGGCTGTTGAGGAGCGACCATCTGTGTAATTTCTTTGTGCGAGTACCGATATGTCAAATAATATAACTTACATTTCATTTCAAGAGGAAACCCGACATATCAATTACAAACCCAAAGCTACCACACAGTGGCTATGAGGACCTCGGAAACAAATATAGAAATAAATATCACACAAATCAGTCACAGATATTCATATCACAAAGGCGGAAACAGATATGAATATAACACATAGAAGTGTACATCAAAGTAGTGGTCAAACTAGATCCACAACATCATAAAAGAATAGATACAAGTGCTAGACAAAAGAATAAGTATACATCAAGGAGTCTCTATCTCAAATGTATACTAACAAAACTACTATGCTAAAGTAGTTAACCAAAAGTTAGGTGACGGACCCTGATAAGAAGTCAAACAGAAGCACCTGAAATACCTCGGTCTGACCCGAGTATTATTTAAGAAGAAAATAATAAACGGATCAGTCTAGCTATAAATATCAGATAAAATGAGATAGGATAAGGGATATGACCAAAAACGTATGATAACAAAAATGCCATACTGTGTCAAGTATACATCAAATAACAACAAAAATCATACAATATCTCAAATCATCTCAAAACACCAAAAAGGATCACATTCTTTAAATTATTGACCAAAACACAAATATTGATAGAGCTTATCAATTCAATCCACAAAAATTGGTGAAACAAAAATTCTAGAAATCATCAATTAGAAATCCAGAAATCACAAAAAGGGGAAGGCCTATCACAAACGGAAGCATGAAAACTCACCAACACGTGTATCGCAAATGGGTTGCTATCCCATGAACCGAACATCGAAGTACCTAAAATGATACGCCCCATGCACAGTCAAACATCGATGCACCTGAAAAGATACGCCCCATGTATAAACTAACATCAACGCACCTAAAAAGATACGCCCCATGTATAGTCGGACATCGATGCACCTGAAAAGATACACCCCATGCCTAGTCGGACATCGACACACCTAAAAAGATACGCCGCATGTATAGTCGGACATCGATGAACCTGAAAAGATACACCCCATGCCTAGTCGAACATCGATGCACCTAAAAAGATACACCCCATGCACCGACTTATCGAGCCGAATGCTCCATGAACGTTCCAAAGACCATGGGTCGCTTGCCCATAAAAATGAGATGAAGCTTAACAGAACGGGGTATAGTCCCCCATGCGGACAAAGAGACATCGCACATCGCTAGTCTAAATCATAAAATGATCATCATCGATCATCAAGAAGTGTCGATTACACTAAGCTAGTAAATAGAAGAGTTTAGCTTCATGTCCCATAACCACTAGCTTAACTTAAATATTTATGAACAAATTGTAGATTTCCACTCAAAAATTGTCACAAGAGTTCAATCGAACAAGTCCAAGAATTAATCGACGAAGTAAACGCAAACGTTTCATACCACTTGTTTTACTAAGCCGTTTAATTAGATTTCTCATACGAATGAGGTAAAGGTTTGTATATACTAATAGATTGGAAAACGGATTTAGAAACGAACTTTATATTTAAAATAGAATTGAAATCATCTTTGTGAAAGAATTTGAGTATTTACTACTATTATAGAAACCTTTGTATTTAGAAATGACAAATCACAAAAATGATTGTAGAAACAATCAATCACCAAAGATTCACATTCGAAGGCGTGAATCAAAACCATAGAAATCGATATCAAATCCATCAAAATGGATATTCCCAAAAATCCCAAAAAAGAAGTCATCAAGGTCGATAAAAGTGATAACAACTAATCGGAGCAACTAAAATCGATAAACAATGGAAATTCAATCAAGAAAATCCTAAACAGGCAAAAACACACAGTTCCAGACGTCTGGGGATCAATCCAGACATTTGGATTTAGGTTCTGGAAATTCCAAAAAAAAACTTCCAGACGTCTGGTTCGGCAATCCAGACATCTGAAACCCTTTCAGACGTCTGAAATTATAATTCAGACGTCTGAAATTATAATTCAGACGTCTGAAATTAGTCTCTGCCCGTTTTTATTAATCTGCGTGCATATATTTTTGCTTTAGGTCCAAACCAGACGTCTGGACTTGGTCACCAGACGTCTGGTCACCTGGTCTGGGCAACAATTTGCATAGGCCAAAGTGGCCAAAACGTATCGGGAGCGATCGGATGAGCAACGACGACTAAGGATTTACGCCAAGCGACAACCCAGCCTTAAAGGCTCTTCGATACACCCCGAATATCAATGTCCAAATATCCACAGAAGGATTTTCATAAAATTGGACCAAAACACCAAAATTTGGAAAATTCACCAAATCAATTCAAATCAAAAGCAAATGAATATGCACAAATGTTAGAAATTCATACCTAACAACAATGATAGTTATAGATGTAGATGTGAGTTAAAGAACTCACCTTTTCAACCCAAAACAACAAATGAGAAGCTTTGAAATCAAAAGAAAGATCAACCACACTTCAACTTCAACTCTAGAAGCTCCAATCTAAGATTACAACGAATATTTCCTAAGTTAGGTCATAGGAATTTTCTGAAATTGGAGAGAGATTGAGATGGAGAAGAAGAAGAGGATGCTTACCTAAGCTTCTCTTTGATTTTGGAGCTAGAACTTGAATTTGCAAAGGAACTAGGGCTAGGATTTTAGTTTCCAATCTCTTCCCCCATTTTTTCTAAAGCTTGAAGTGTTAGGAAAATAATAGAAAGAATGAAGAGGAGAGGGGATGGAGTTAGGATGTAAGATGAGTTGGGTTAGTGGGCTGAAACCCAAACCCAAGCCCAAAGCCCTAAGTGAAAAATAGCAAAATTCACTCAACTCGAAATATATCGATATTTATACTCAAAAAGGTCTCAAACGCCATTTTGGACTTAATGGAAGTGGTCTCGAGCCCCAGTTCGACTGTTTGCAAAAAGTGACATTTCGGACTTTAATCTGATTAACGATGCTATATTTAAATAAAACATTTAAATATATACAATCGTAAAATATGCGGGTTGTTACACTTTTTTGCCTTACCAATTCTCCATGTGTATTCTAGGCGAGCATGGCAAGCTTCAAGCTCCATGGTGCAATTACATAGTTATTGAATTCCGTAGTTTGGGATAACTTCAAAGCAGTCCATCTTTTTTTTTCTTTTGTATGAAGCACTGCATTAAAATAACCAAGAACAATCCATTCATTGTTGATTTCCTTTGACAAGTGAATAATTTTCTTCCACAACTTATTTTTGATAGAGGCCCAATTGTGGGCATAAATAAATGTACACATTATGTTTAGCCCACCCACTTTTGTAATTTCTACAGTTAACTGCTGATCATCCATATTAATGAGCCTTACCAACTAGAGGGCTTTATGCCAAGTGATCAGCAGTCTTCCCATTGATTGATCTAAATTATTATTCATGAATTACCAATCAACTCCAAAGTTGCCTTCAAACATGTTAATTGTCTGATCACCCATTTTATTTTCTAAAAAAACCCATGAAAGTAGGGTTTAACATATTTCTAAAGTTAAAGAGGTCTAACTTTCAAGTATCATTATTTATACCTTTCGCATTCCAATAGAGAATTGACATCAAGAAGATGAGGCTTGGCTTATAGTAATAGAAGCTAATGCTAGCCTAGCCTGCTCTTGTTTTTTCTCCGTCTTTTAAATCGTTTCTTGTATATTGAGTTCTCTTTGGTGTAATTTGAGTTTTTGGGTTCACTAATGTCTATTTCTTCATCACCATTTTCAAGATTTATGTTCATTCTACTTATCTCTTCCATGCTTGTAGGGGTATCCTTTTCTGGCACTTGATCCAAGCTTTCATCTGAAATTGAATTCTCAACTACATCCAAGAAAATGGAACTCACATCTTAGTCTCATCCTTTTGCTCCTGCTCATGAGGACTAGAGGCCTCCTGGCTATTAGTTTTAGATGTTGTTGTGGTATAATTGTCTTTTGCGCTTGTAACTGAACTATTTGTTGTTGACCCCTATGGGATTTCATGGTTTTTGTCTTGTCCCTAAATTTTGGTTTGTACGGGCTTAGAGAGTGGTGTAGGATTAGATCCCAATTTGTTGGCTTTGTGATTACTTTTTGTCTGAATATTTTTGTGATTTCAGGCTTTGGGATTGGGTACTGAATGCCACTATATCCAAAAAAAATTACATTCCTTGCATAAGGGTGGGATATATTCATATTCCACTTTTTACACATACATTCTTCCTTGCTTATCTTTAGCTTGTATAGCCTTACTGAATTTAGTGTCTACTTTGACCACAAATAGGAGTTTGGCATACTGTAATCTTTTAACATGTCTGGTGTTCTCGTCTATATCTTTAGGTTTCCCAATGATACTCACTAGTTTGTTGATGCCTCTGGCATTCTATAGTGCTAGATGTAAATTATTTAGTCTAATCCAAATTTGGTAAGATTCAAGCATGTCTCATTCGAATTGAAAGTTGGAATCCCACTTTTTCATGAAAATGAGTTTACTATCCATGAACCATGGACCACCTTTAAAACTTTGTCTAAGTCTTCTTGAAGTTCAAATTTAACTAGATAGAATCCATTATCTCTTGAGAAGACTTCCCATTTGTCTTTAGGTTTCAACTCACACTTGACATATGCATTGAAATAAACATAGTAAGGCCCTTTACTTGCCATGTATACAAAGACCGAGTTATTCCACATCAGATTCGATTTTTCATAGTGTAGATCATCGATTTATGCAAATTCCCATCTTAGTCTAACAAAGGGTATGATACTCTATGCTTTCTTTGATTTCCATGCTTTTCCTTAAGATCTCCACCTAATTTTTCGTGCCTTGTTCTCTATTAAGTTTAAACAGATTAGCTACTGACCTAAGTGTAGCCTATACCTTAGATTCTTTAGCTGCTCCTCCCTCCTCCACTTTCTGTTTACCTTTCCTCCTAGCCTCGTACCTTCGTTCGTTGTCAACTTCTAGTGAGGAAAAATATGGAGAAACCCGAGCCATAGTGGTAGATGAGGACACCATTTTCGGTTATACATATATATATGTTATAGAATATACATACATAAATATACACATATATATATATGTTAATGGTATATAACTTGGCATAAAAATATTTTTTAATAAAAATGCTAAGAAAAATATGTATAAAATATTATATTTTAATATTTAAATTTAATTTAATTCGTATGTATATACTATATTTAAATTGAATGTTATTCATATGTATATACTACATTTAAATTATTTAATAAATATAATGGTTTAATATCAAAGAAAAAATAGTTTATAATTTAGAAAAAATATTTTTCGTAATATATAAAATTATAGCTGAAATTAATTTGCAAATGCATACGCATATATATATATATAATGCATATACATTTAATGTTTTCTCCAGTTTAATATTTACTATTAATTAATTATTAAATAATTGAAAAAAGTATATATAATAAAAGCAATGACATATATAAAAATGATGATATGAACAACATATAAAGGAAAAAATATACCATACAAGGACATACCTAAGAGAAGTAGCTTTTTATTCACACGTTGATTTAAATCGTCTCCTAAATCTCCTAGATCCATGTCTAATAGTGCAAACTTCGGTGTGTCACCACTTGAGTGAGTATTGTATTTAATTTGGGGTGATACGATCTCGAATGAGGGTACGCTAAAGAAGGTGGTAGCCAATAAATGGGAAAAAAGATCAAACAAAAAGCGGAGCCTTAGGTTCACTTAAATAAGGGATCCAATAGAAATATCTTCCACCATCTTCTCTTACTAAGCCATTCTTCCTCATTTTTGGCCAGCTTGCACTTGTTCAAAAGCGGACCAAATGGATCTCCAAACCCATAGCAATTAAGTCTATTTAAATCCAATTTAAATTCCTATCGATATTGTATATTGACACACATATATATAACATTTATACTCACAACCAATTAATTACTAATAGCCCTTGGAACATTTCTAAATGTTACCCCATTACTAAATACACCTTAAATATTAAATACAATAATAATTAATATTTCTCTAAATTTTAGTTAATTTAATCAATTTATAAAATCGTGTGGTGTTTCATAAACTAAACTAAATTTAGTTGTGCGACTCCCAAATATGACTTCAGTTAGTGATTAATGATTAAACCATTCAAATACTAATTTTCACATGTCACCTTAGCTAGTGATGTGATGGTTTGGCAGAAACCATCGCTTTTATATCTCATTGGTAAAACCAATTTTACAAATTTAAGTGGTACCTTTTAACAACGATCATTTACACCATTTCTCTTCGTCGGCACTATCACTTTAGGATTTATAGTATTTGGCTTTTGGTCAAATTCCAGTATCAGCCGTATTCAACTTTGTTAATCCATAAACAAAGTCTTTGGTTCAATAATAACATTTATTATTAACTATACTACTCTGGCTAAAGACTTGGACTTTGAGTTGATTACAGTTGACCGTGATACTAACATTAAACAACCAAGGAGACGAATTCTATATTGAATAGTGTTTCACTTCCAATGCTTCAACTTAGATCCAACTGTAGTCACTCGATGGTTGCATACCATGATTTAACTATAATCAAAGTGGAGTCCCTACATTGAGGCTCGATAGTATTCTTATGTTGAGAGAACTATGAAACTTCATCCCTTTAAGATTTTCTGTTTAACCTAATTGTAATTTACAAATAGTAGGCGGCTCATTCCATAGTTACCCAATAAATATCAGTAAGTACCCCTCTAATGCCTCTAGTAGCCATGAGTAAAAACTATCCAACATCTAGAGAGCATTACGTACTCTGGCCTCAACGGATGTATCGATATCTATTCTTGAAATATCTCTACCAGGAGTATTTAGAATAATATGTTATTTAATATTGTGATAATTTTCTCATGATTACAACTCCTTATAATTATTATTATGTAACATATCATTTAAGGATTTTCAATTAAGTGTACTTTAAATAATCATTTAATTAATATATCATAATATAACAAGTGTATAATAGAAAAAACCTTTAGTATGAATAAATTTGGTAATAGAGTTAGAAATATGTAACAAACTGCATAATTTCTCGTATGCCTTTTCCTCTCAATCTTCCGCTTGCATTTAAGGTCAATTATGGAATCATAATCTCATTCCTTCGATTAGTTTTGTCAAAATGATGAAGCTAGTCCCTTGGTGAACGAATATGCTATATTCTCTTAATTATCGACCCTATCAATTAACTCTCTCTAACACTGATAAATTTCCTTTGTCATATAGAACTTTTTGGATTATGTTTCTTGATTTCTAGTGAGCTCTAAGTTCTTTTGTGATATGTACCATAACATTGTTATCTCATGATAATGTTATGGGATTCTCAAAATTTAGAAACACTCCTAGCTCACTTATAAATTTGTGCATTGCATATATATACAGCTTTTGCTACGGTGCTATTTAAGATGATGTACTTAGACTCTTGGTTGAATCAGCTACAACTTCTTGTTTGGAATGTTTCCAACTTAAACCTTTCCGACTAAGGTTGAACATGAATTTAAGACCAACATACTATTCTTGATATCCTTTTTGAAGTTTGAGTCTAATTACTCCTTCAGAAGACACTTATTGTTTTTATAAACAATTCTCTAGTATTTCTTAAAAACTTAAGAACCCTCTTAACTACCATTTAGTGATCTTAATTTAGATTTGATATTCACTCAATATATCAAGTACGTAAGCAAATGTGATATCATAGACTACATAGAATATGCAATAATTAGGAGAGGAACACTCTTCTAGAAAGGAACTCTCTTCTAGAGAGGAACTTTGAAAAAAATGGTTAAGAAGGGGATAATTCTATCAATTTTGTCCCTATGTTTTAAAGGGGTTGATACTGGGATAATTCTTTAGATTTTATATCCCGAAGATAATTTGCGATAGCATAACAAACTACAAAGGATAATAGTGCTTGGAATATTGCAAAATCCAAACAACCGTCCTCCACTAATTCCACCATCACAAATCGAATTCACATTTTTGTGGGTTTGAAAAGCAAGTCCAGAGTTAGTGATAGGGGTGGTTAAGATTTCTCTTGTGCAATGCTATATTTTTAGTTTCTATAATTGTCAATCTACAGATCTATCACTAAGTAATCATGATCTGATCTTCAGCAAAATTATTTATTCATTGGCAACGAGATGTGGCTGTCAAGAATTAACAGCAAATGGCTGCACGACGCCAAGAAAGAGATGGGGCTCACTGAGTAACCACGATGTGATAAACTAGAGCTCAGAATTAATTCGTAGAGTAATCGATTTGGTTATTTGAATTCGATATGGTGAAGATAGAGGCATTCAAGGTTCTACGACTTCAATAACATAGGTTTTCAAGCAAGAGGAAGTAGAAAAGCATGATCGACAAAGCGGTTATCAGTCACCGATGATGATGCGGTGGCTGGTGATTGCTTAGAGAGGGAAGACACGGTTATAGGGGAGAAGAGCCGCACGTGATGCAGTTGTAATACCGTTCGTGACCTTGTTTTTTCGGAGTTATTATAACCACATATGAATAACCACTATTTGAGGTTCGTGAATTGCCAGAAAAGACGGAAGCAATTACTTAATCGATGCTTGACTTGGGAAAGAGTAAAACTTTTATGCACCGCGCTTTAGAATACTAGTACAACCGCACAACGGTGGAGAAACCGACCGTTTTGTTATATAATTTGTCAAAAATGTTTGTTTGAATTTATATTTCAATTAAATGTATGACGAATATGTTGAATAAAAATTTATTTGCATTATTCAAAATACAAAATAATTAAATATTGATTAAAATGTACAGTATAAAACAAATAAAAATTAGATACCGGAAACCATGTATACGTATCTTGCGTACATGCGTGTCCATATATATATTATTTGGTGAACGGTGCTAGAATCTGAGTGGAGGTAACTACAACTGAATGAATGTAATGACCCAGGATTTTTAGCATCTGTTATTGAAATAATTAACTAATTTTAAATATGGGAATATTGAATTTCATAAGTCGAATAACTAAATTTTCTGATATTGAAAATATTTGAATCTATAGATTTTGAAAGCTATATAAATTTTCAAACATTAATTTCTAAATATGATAAATATATATATATATATATATGTATGTATATAAAATTCACCATTTCAAATTCATGATAAAATATCTACACATACACACAAGCTTCATGATGCAAATTTCAAACTTACGATGACAAAATATATATAAGTATATATATGTGTATATGTTTATAAAAATAGTGTATATGTAAATATGTATAAATGTATATGTAAATATGTATATGGTAAAAGTATGTATATGTAAAGATATATATATATATATAGGTATATATATACATACAAACTTCATCATGGGAAAACATCAAATCAAGCACACAAACATCAAAGTTACGCATATATATAAATCAAATCACACATAAAAAATCAAATCAGCCCACATTGAAAAGAAAAGATAAAAATGATGAAGCCTAAACATGCATAGCAGCCACCCTAGTGTGTACTTAGCCTCCTTCTTGCTTGCACTGTACACTTCCATTCTTATATATATATATATATATATATATATATAGCCATGCTTATCCATTTGTATATAAAAAAATCTCTCTGCCATTAAAAATAAAAAGATCAAGTTGTTAAAGCTTGAAGGAGGAGATTAAAGACAGCAGTGTGTTCATCTATTTTTTTACAGTGAGTAAAACACTTTGTTTTGTCTACTGGTTATCATACATATATGGATATAATTGTGTTTTTGGATGAAGCAATGATATATGACAAGTGTATATGTGTTGTTCTATGAATATGTACATGTATATATAGGTTCAACATGGTCGGACCCAACCATAACAATGTACTTCTTCCAAATAGCTGCTCTGTTCTTGTTATTTTTGTTTAAAACAGTTAAAGCTATAACTTTGAAAATAAATAACTCAATATCCATTTAGTTTTAAAACATGATTCCAAAACGAAAATTGTTTGTTTTTTAGTATAGGATATTTTAATTTTTTTTCATCTAAAACCATCAAGTAGAGAGAGAGAGAGAAATCACCATATTACAGTGAATGGGTCAAGTATAGTCGAGATTCGACTATCGTAACTTAACAAATGGATTATATAGTTAGAATCGCAATTAAAAGACATGATTTTTAAAATTTTTTTAAAGATTTATAATTAAGTGTAGAAGTAGGAATTGGGAGTTGATCGAAATTGGAGTTTTTGTCAAATTGCGGCGATCTAGGCGATTTCAGGTGAGGGTATTTGGCATGGAGGAACGTTGGACAATAGCGCATCCTAGAAAAATGTCATGGTGATTTTTAATGGTGTGTATGGGCTTAACGAATTCGAACTAGGGTTTAGAGTGTTTGTTTTGTGGTCTCGGTTTCATGGCAACGGCGAAGAGGAGAGAGAGGAAGAAACGTGCGCATAGGGGGGGATAGGTAGAGGAGGTGGTAGCGGAGCTAGGATCGAATTTTGGTGATGGATGATGGAATATGGTGGCGAGGCGAGGCGAATGGGTTGCTCGGTGGTTGTTCCAGTTTTTGGGGAGGCATTCATATTTCGAATCGAAGAATTGATCGCGTGTTCAGGTGGTAAATCGGGTTGTGGTGGACGAGCGTGAGGTACGTAGACGGTCGACGATGTGGTCGATCGACCAGGGTTGCTGTGCAAGTGCACCCTTTCGTGCACGTTCGTGCACAGTTTCGTGCATGTGTATTCAAATGAAAGAAGAGAAGAGTTGGTGAGAAGAAGGCAAGTGTGATGGGTCGGGTTTGAGTTAATTTGATATGGGGTGGGTTGTTATTAAAAGTAAATTTAATTTATTTTTGTATTTAATAATCTATAAATTTTAAAACACTATTTCTTCTTCATTTTGAATCCAATCAACACGTAGATTTTTGCGTCAGAATCCGATTGTCGAGTATTTTCATCTGAACTCATATTATTAAGATTTTTGTAATATAAAATTTTAACGATTTAAGCGATTGAAAGTGAATAAATAATAAGTTTCTTATTTAATTAATTCTACGTTAATTAATCAGTTAATTGAAACCATTCCAGTTCTTATTTGTAAATTGATTTAATATTAATTTTAAATCATTGATTGTAGTTAATGATCTATACTTGACTTTTATTTATTGACTGTGCCATTAAGTAGCAAAATAATACTGTTAAGTTAAATTAAATTGAATGTAGTTAATTGGACATTTATTAGCAAAAATAAATCACTGTTCCGCTAATTTAATTAATTGGACCCTGTTTAGCAGAATAAATCACCGTTCTGCTATTATTAATTGGATAAGTTAATTTGGACATTTATTTAGCAAAAATAAACCCCGTTCTACTATTACATTAGTGTGGACAGTTAATTACATTCCAATTGGTTAGTGTTGGATAAGTATGGTATTAACAATTAATTGTTAATGGTGAGTTTAATTTACATATGTGATGTGATGTAAATACCTGAATTACAACTTAGATAGTCATTGAAATTAATGATGACTTGATTAAGTGCCATTGGAGTTACTAAGCCTCTTTCCAAATTTGGAAATTGATTTTTGAACCAAAGTTGTTTTAAGAATGATTAATAATTATTAATGACATTTTAAAAATAATTAATAATTATTTAACAATGATATAAAGTTAATTATTCTATGATTCTTAAAAGTATTTAATTATTGTTTCGAAGTTATTTAATTATTTAAAATATTTAAAAGTATATTTTAATTATTAATTAAAGTTATCTTATAATGATTTGATCTAAAAGTTAATTATTATTTAAGAATTAATCAGTATTAAATTATTATTATTTCAAGGATAATTCGTTCAAATGTTAATATTGTTTTATAAATAATATATTATATAGTAAACTGTTATTAAAGAGTATTTTCCTAAATTAAACTTGGAAATTAATATAGAAACTTTATAAGCATTATTTTGAGATAATTATTTCAAAAAGTAACGGTATATTTTCATAGCGTAATTCGAGGTCAAAGATTGCCTACAGTTTGGGATGTTTTCACTGGGATAACGACGTAACCATTGTGCAAACTGCGATCTATGATTGATTGCATGGTGGAAATCAAGAGGCAGAGATTGCCTGAGTTAAGTTTGGTTTTTCTAGGATAGAGACGCAACCATCGAGCTGTGATCCACAGTCGATGCCAAATGATACTTTCCAAATATACTTATATATATATATATATATATATATATATCTTAAAATGTCCACGTATTTTTGAAGGAATGATTTGTGAATATACTTATCTCGGTGAGATAAGTATATGTCTGTTTTGATAAAGAGATTTAATTTATTGAAATTAAATTAAATCAGGCTTAGTGATTTCAGTGGGAAGTGAAATCTTTGTTTGAATGTTTGTTTATTTGATAGTTAAATAACCGACTATCAAAAACTTGGCCAAAATATGTAATCCTTCTTAATTTTGGTGGTACGGAGTTATTCCCTACTTAACATCGAAGGATTTTAACTCAGGAAATATCTAGGGGAAACACCGGAATTCTATGGTACGGTTACCATCGGCTTGCTTTACCGTACGTATAAATTTGTGGATATCCTAGGACAAATGATAAGGAGATCTGTCCACTTAAACGGTTAGGGGGTGATCCCCGATCTTATGTATTATCTGATTATTTCCTAAAGAACCAGTCTTGAGCATTCCGGAAATCGACAAATGGTTTTTGGAGCATCCAGGAAATGGAGAGTGTACTCGTAAGAGATGACTCGGAACCCATGATCTACTCCAAAACCATATACGGTTAAATGGAGGAGATGCGTTATTTTGAGATGTTGAGATCCATATGTGGTTTCGTAACTCGTTGGAGTGTGGGAATCTGTGTGAGACTCCAAGATCTATTGAGATGTGGAATTCAAGTGTTATTCCGTGACCTGTTAAGGTGTGGGATTCCATGTGGGATTCCATACTTTTTTTTGGAGATGGTGCGTGAGCTGGAATGCCAGATGTAGCCTCATCAGCGGAAATGACTAAAACCAGAGATAGGATGCATAGCCCAGGGGCCTAGCTAACCTATGAAGGTGCAGTTGTCTCTCTTTCTAGCAAGTCCCTATCATTTATTTTATGCATGCTGGGAGCGATTCACTCGGCCTAGGTGGCCAATTATGTATTTCCTATGTACCTCGGCTAGACAGGTACTGACCCTCGGAAGGATAACTCTGATCCTTATGCAGGAGGACCATTCTCGAAGTCTGAGGGCACCTCCGTAGAAATCCTACACAATTAGCGAATCAGTTTATCGAATTTTGATTTTTATAGCTAGTATCATTGTGATGTACACAACACATGCATCGCAGCTACTTGTTATTATTACTTTGGTGATTAGACACTATTATAATATCAGATGATTTTCTATAAAAGAGTTTTGGTTATCGTAAGGTAAAAATCCATCCGTATTTATTTGCGGTAAGGTCTTACGAGATACCTTTGTTTTGAAAAGGTTATTAAACTTTAAGAATCAAGTTGATTGTGTTTTCTCACGTTGGTTTAACCAGACTGACCCGGGCATGGTTTTTCCTAAATGCTCGGGTCAGACCGAGCATATTTTCCAAGTTTAATTGGATATTTGGAACTTCAGGAGAGAAGCTGAAGGCCGAGAGACGTATTCACGTAGATGATTATATTTCCGTTGCATACATTGTTGTATATTATTCAGCAATTGTGAGGACAAGTTGTTATAACTGTCCGTGCTAAGATAGGTTAGTGTACTCTGATTGATGTCTATATATATATATAAATTAAAGTTTTGTTTTTGTGTAAAGAATTGTTATATATTATAACTTATTTGTTCCACTGTGAGATTCTGTGTTGTTTAGTTCTTTTGTCTTCTTTTTTATTTCTTTTCCCTAACTATCTGCATTTCCGTTCAATTTGGATTGGACATGTGTGGTTTATTGTCAGCTTACAGTGTATGGAAAAAATGGGTCGTTACAATGTTTGTGCCCACGCTATCCTATATATATATTTTTGTGTGTGCGTGTGTCCACACAAAAACACGCGCACGCAATGTGTGTGGTATTTAGAAATAGTGTGGAATTAGCGAATTATGGAGACGCTGAACAAAAAGAAAATGAATTATAGTTTATAGAAACTATGAAAAAAGGAAAATTGATAATATATATTTGCAGTACAGAAAGATACGAAGAAAATAAATTAATAGTACGAAAAAGAAAAAAAACATATTATGTAGAGGAAATAATAGAAAACTTAATAACATTAAAAACATTCTAGAAAAATGTTTTTTTGGTTTCAAAGCAAACTTTGAACAATTTTCTAACATATAGTTTACAAAGTGATAATAATTGTAACAACCGATACATGTACATGTACATAAAAGGATCGTTGTTAAGTCCAAACAAGAACTAATGTACCTAATACATGACACAATATGCATTATGAGCACTTGTCAATGTGCACGCTATACTTACTTATATTTGTTATTCTTTGTCATGAGAACTTAAAATGTTTTGAAACATAGAGAAATATATTTTTACATATTAAGAATACTCTGTTCTTTTCGTCTGTTCATCTATCTTAACTATCTACGTTGAAGCAGCAGGGACACAGGCTAGTATAATTTGTAAAAGCTTGAGCCTGTGAGTCTTTTTAAAAAGAAATTTCAAGGTTCATTTTGTATCAAAATTAGCATGATAATGATCTCTCTTGATCAAATAAATCGGTTTTCTTTGGTGAAATTCCAATTTTTGTTACTCTATATTCAAATTACTGCTATTTTATTTTCTCTTATTTTTTGTATGAACTACTCTTATTGTAGTGTTATCTAAAGTTTACATCTTTCTTCTTTAGGAACAATCAAAAAGATATGTAGCACTCAGAGACTTATGACTTGTAACAAGACTTGATCTTCTCTTTGAAATATTTGTCTACTCAGTGGTCCATTTGCACTAAGAGATTTCATAGCCAAAGCAGAGGGATCTTCTACATTTAGACCTTGGTTTTGAAGAATACTATAATACCATATAAGTACATATTAATATTGTCCTAAAATTTAAATGATGTTTTATTAATGTATGTTGGAATACGCTGTTAGAAAATTGACTACAAATGTTAAACCAAATTAGATTCCATATTCGATTCACATATTATTGTGTACCACAAAATACAAATGCTGTTTATGGATGCGTTTCATTATTGCTATCTATTACCAAAATAGACGATTAACATTTTTTTCAATACAATAGTTCGTTCATTGCAAAGTTAGTAAGCATTTTTCTTTTTAAAATTATCGTTAGACAACAAATTTTTTATGTGCATGAATATGATATGCATAATTAAGGTATTATTATGACAATTGCAGTCAACTTACAAAATTTGTTGCATGTCAAGAGTGTTGGTTACATTCTTCCACACTATAGTAACTAGCAACATAAAAAAAGAACATAAAAATAATGAACGAACATGCCCAATAGCTACAAACACAAGTGAACTTTGTCTTCCCAGCCATGTTTGGATATGTCTTCAGACTTTGAAAGCAAAAGTCTCACTCTGCTTAAATTAACATGCTTCAAAAAAACACTATTGCCCATATTTTTTACCATCAACGCCTAGTTCAACAATAGATGTAGAACTACCAAAAATCTCTACACAAAATGCAGAATGTCCTTCTTCAGAAGTCATAACCATCTGAGCTTGAGGTATGTGCAATTTCATGTCGGTCACATTATTGAGCCTATGTTTGTACGTCATGCTGCTGCTGCTTCAGATAATCCTGCTACAATGTGAATTATATTTCTCATGTTGCTTTTAATGCTCAAGATATTATAATGCTTCATGGTCTTGAAACATATGATGATGCTCATGTGCTTCAAGCACGCTCCTCTCGCAACATCAGCTACTGGTCTTCCTTATGCTTAGTCTCAAGTTCCCAATCTGACTAATTCTGCTCCTCAATAACTACTGTGCCTGCTGTTCTATTATTCAATCTATTATATTACTCTCAGTATATTGTTAAACTTATATAAGTGAGCTAGTCGATCTACCTGTAACATATTTTTGTGCGTTTTCAAAGTTCGGCTTTGACATTTTAGAGATAAACATTAATTCTATTTTACAATTAATTCATTAACTAACTGATCATTTCTATCTTCTATATGTCTTAAAGGGCAATGCCACTCCAATCTAAAATATGACATTCATGCCACTATTTTCAGATGAAAGAATAATAAATGAATGCATTATAAATATAGAAATTACCAAAAATTTAAAGGCGCATGTGTGAACTCTAGTTTCTTGCCTTCTCTTCATGATAAAATTGCATTGTAAATGTACTTTATTGAAATAAAATACAAACCTACATAGTGATACACTGCAATGGAGAGAGTATATGATTTTAAACATAAGAAGAAAGTTAAAAACAAGTACAAAAAACAATTGACCATAGTTTACATAGAATATTTGTTAGAATGATAATCAGGAGTTATGTACATGTGAATTAAAGTTGACGTAAATGCTACAATCTTACGGTTATTGATATTAAAATATGTCCAACTTCAAATTATATCTGCACCTTTTTCTATGGACCAATCACTCAATTTGCTCCTATTGAACTGGACTTCTCAATTTACTCAACCAAACTCACTCATACAAAGACCCTTTGGTCGACAATATCCTACAGTTGTACAAAGTGTCATTGGATATCCAAATTAGTTGGCAATTTGACCAGTATATCAAAATGCATGTATCTAGACTAGTTGACAAGTCTAATATGCAATTACATTTAGCACTCACTGATAAGTGGAGCTAGATGTTAACTTCTTGAAATTGAACCGCTTAACAATTAGTTTAGAAAAAAACGAAATACAAAAGGCAGTAAATACCCTTTCTAATCGATTAAGGGAGGTAAAATCTGATGGATCTACGTGCGACGTTCGTGGTCTTGTAAATAGTGTCCAGAGGCGATAGATTCGGTGGCGTTGGGGGTTTATATGGTGGCAGATGGATGCATGGTAAGGAAACTTGAGTAGGGGAGTTAAGGTTTCGAAACTGATTTTGGGGGAAAAAAATAATGAGAGAGTTAAGAACTTGGGAAAGTGACGAGATTTAGGGGAAGACGATTGAAATTTGCTTGGTGCAGAAAGAATCGAGGTTGAAGGAAAGACAAGTTTCGAATGCAACCTTCAGGAGAGAAATGCGTGTATTGTTTGCGTATGTTTGGACTTCAGAGTATTTAATTTTGGGCAAGTTACAATAAGCAAACCTCCGTAACGGTCGGTTTGATTAGGCTAGAAGATGAACTGCTGGAAGTATCCCAAATGTTATGTAAGTTTGTTGTATCTTCTTTTTATTTGTTTTAGATAATGCTTTGTAAGTAGGGTTATAGTACTTTGTAGCTTTCACTTTATGAAATAAGGTGTACAGATTTCAAAAAAAGCATGTGTGATAATTTCTATTGTCGATGCACAAGGAATCCATCTCATAAGCTCCACATTAAATATTTTAATATGATATCGATGTATATCATATGGGACTATCCCAACATCATTCTATAATGATTACAAAAAATGTCTTTTCAAATACAATATCGAGAATTAAACAATCAAATTAAAACCAATTTTAACGTGAGTAAATCGTTAATATTCAATAGTATATTGTATACTTACAGTTATAGAAATATTTTAGTACCATTTAATAGCTTTTCTTATAGACACATGCTTCCTTTGCATTTTAACCAAAAATCGAACTATTTGATTTCACTATAAAAATATTTGTTCTGATGCATGTCGAATGATATTTTTGTATTGATTCTTGGATTTTATCTGAAACACGCAAACTTAGTATCTCTCTCACTGACTTTGAGATAATTTGGTTACTATGTGCAAACAGTCCATTCTAAATAATTATTTAGAATATTTGTTTCAACATATATATATATATATATATATATATATTGAAACTCAAAATCATATTGGGTGATAATTTTATGAGTAAAATCAAAATTAAATTTAGCATGTTAAATGATGAATCTGTTACATTAATTTTAACAATTCAAATTTATACTGTTATCTTATCAATATTTCTCACTACATTCCAACTATATTGGTCTTCCTCTTAATGATACATTTGAGGCCACTGGATAGTATCCCTTTGGGTATAACTATCGAAATCATTTTTGATGATGTACTCGGAATCTATTCTAGATATGCGCGTTGTACCATACGACAAAGTCAATACTCTTTATGGCTTACTAAGAACTAAGAAATTTTTTCCTTGATATTGATAATAAACTCACAGTTTCTCTTGAATGTACGAGAATTCTTTTTAGACATTCTAGTGTGTTGTGTACATTCAGGTTTGGCTAATTTCATTTCATCTTTCGTAATTAGTTTTATCTTTGGATCATATCCAACCAATAATTTCCAAAAATAAATTCCTTCATCATGAAGCTATTGTTTCTCAAAAAATAATTGTTCCTAAGTATCACGGAATAGGCATTTAGAAACATTTTATAAACTGCATTTATATATGTGTAAAACTAATTTTATTTTGAGTTTACAGAACTTAAGTTCATATTATGAATCATTCAACCAATGTTGGCTGTTCCCAATCTCCTTGTAGCCCACATAATATCCTTTACAAACAAATATTACATGCATCCTCTCGACTTACACAACTTGTCAATTCATTGACTAAGGATATATAGGGGTTTCTTATTAAACCTTATCATGTATGATCTTGTAAAGTAAGCATTAGATGAAATTAAATTTGACCTATGTACTTACTTATAAGTACACATACTTATAGAAAGTAGTTAACTCAACTTCACTCATCATCAATCATACCTTGTCCAACATAGTCTGATTAATCCTTATCGACACATCATTATGTATCATAGGCAGGAGCGACTTTTGAGATTGAATCTTATTCATTTTTAGGTACATTTGAATTCTTTTCCAATGCTCTTACCTATTTGATCAAATCGAATTTTTTTTGCATGTTATATTTTATGCATCCATTTTGCATTCAACGAAATAATCATATATGCATTACTTGTGTATCAAATCCGCACATTCATATTTACGATAATTCATCTTTGAATTTAATGAAGCATGTGGATCCATTAGTATCATTAGACTTGAACTATGTACATCTATATGTATACATTCGAAGAGTTCACCAACCCTTTTGTCGCTTCTACCGAATGAGGGCTTTTGCTCATAATAGTTTGAGATACAATCTACTAATATCATATGACTCATAATCCATCATATGATTATTGTATTATTTCTCAAGGATATAGCTTAATCCACAATTCCAAAATAACTTTAGAAATTACAGATACTTCAGTATTTTCTACAGCTTCTGCATCACTTTTGTTTTCGAAAAAAATATCATTATTATAGTTTTATCTTATAACGAATATTCATAATATTCGTATTAAAATAAAAGCACACCTATTTTTAATCAATACCAAAAAATGGTTTTTATTTCCTAAATAGTACTTGATATTTTTATGAAGACAATCTTACATAATGTGACAAGCCACACCCCTGGACACACCGATTCAAACCCCATACGTGGATTCTAAACCACCGTCATGCCAAGAAGTACGAATCGTTAAGTTTTAAAATGGTTTACATGATACAGAGACAATTATAGCTTTATATAGTTCTACACTTTCAGAGCTCGCATTGGAAGAAAATAAAATGTAAGTACCGAAAGTAATCCTAGTAGCACAATCTTAGAATAACCATCGTCCATACGATAGATGACAAAAAAAGTCTCCAAATGCTAAAACAACATAAATCTGATAACGTTAAAGTCTCCAAATAATACCATAGATATAATAAATTACACAAAAAAGACTGCAAATAAATAAATCTCCAGTATCATGTCGTCTTCTCCACACTCTTTGACCAAATTACCTCACTTATTGCCCTATCCTCTAGTAATCAATAGTAAGAGGGAGAGGGGATCAAAAAAAGTCTGGTGAATGAAATAAATATTACTAGTATGGTGTAAACAAGTGATTGATGTTCAGTTATATCCTACACCTAGGAATATTCTTAGTGTTATATACATACATACATACATACATACATACATATATATGTATATATATAAGAAGTTAGTTATTTTACAATTTAGGCCGACTACCCTATATGTCTAATTATGGTTTATGAAATTTCCACTTACGGGTGGAGCATACTGAAATAGAGTAATTCCTAGAGGCATTCTAGTGTATGGTCCCAATTGTAGACCATGTAACTATACATCAACTAACAACTATAGTAGCAATTGCTAAGGTTACTACTATCTAAATATACAGCTAGTGCCCGACCCATTCATCAGATCACTATCCAATGGTTCTTGACATCTATACAATGGTGCTCCTGACCGAATACAAATCCAATGGCTAACCCGCTCATTGAATCACAATTTGATGGTTCTTGCCTTCTTGCGTTGGTATACTAAGTGGAGTATACATCCAATGCCCGGCCCATTCGTTGGATCACTGTCCAACGGTTTGCATTAGTGCATCTCCTCGCTAGTCCGCTTCCTGATTTCTATATCGTTACAAAAGTAGCAATCAAGATTTGATCCGCCCCTCATCTCAGATTCACCGATAATTTTCTAATGAACTTTTTAGTCCACTCTTTCCAGCTTCTACCAGTTTGGGTTAGGATGAGCTATGAACGATAAGAACTTCTACTTGTAAAATAATCGCGTGTCATGTTAAGTGTCACGTTCCAACTTCATGAAGTGAGAGCCTAGAACTTTACCTAAAGGCGGTATGTTTCCAACTTGCTGCCCGACACTATTTAGCGCATGCACTCCGAGTAACTAAGAAATGGGAATAAGTTTTCCCAATCTATTCTACTTGGGCTTTATTAGGTCTAGGTTCAATCTGGCCTGCTGAGTAACTTAGACATCTGATACTGCAAGTCAGACATTTGACCCTGTATTATTTAAAAAATAATGTCCAGGAATTAAGATGTCTGGATCTTCCCTTCAGATGTCTAACTTTGACTCAAACGACTAGTTAGCTAACATAGACATTTGAATCCAATCTAATTTGAACTGTATTCTTTTTGTTTTTGAACTCTCGTTGTTCAGTCATCCGGGCCTTCAACTTAGACATCTTATCTCCATCTTAGACATCTAGTTGGGGTATTCAGACGTCTAAATCGCATCTATTTTGTACTGTTTTCTTTTGGTTCGTAAAGTCTATCTATACAATCGCCTACAATTGTACTCAGACGTCTGACCAACTAATTCAAACGTCTTAACATTATTTTTCTAGATTTTAATATTTCTTTTTCTTATTTATTTCGCTTGTCGCCTTTGTTGATCTGGTGTAATTTTTAGGGTTTATCTTCACGGTGTTTTTGGTATAGTTCCTACCATTTATTGTCCAACTTCAAGCGATATATTCTAACCTTTATCAATGTTTTTTCAGTTGATTATATATATACATAAATACATATACATACATACATACATATATATATATATATATTCAAGGAATTTCATACATACACTCAAATCAATTATTACGTACACTTCAATGTTACTTGAATTAGATCTAAGTAAATTCCAACGGATATGTTTATTTTATAAAAGAACTAATTCAAATCCAACATAAAATTTTGATCTATAAAGTTAGAGATAATCTACCTTTCATTTATCGATTCAATAATTTAGATTTGTAATTTTATGGTTTCAAAATTCTAAAATAAAAGATAGATTCAAGAAGAGAAATCATATTTAGATTACAAAGATGGTACATAATTGAAAATCAATTACTTATTTTGTAACGCGCTATAAAAATTCATGATAACTAATAAATAACTATTAAGACTCCAAAAATGGAATTTGAGCAAACATTAGAATTTGACCACGAAACCTGTAGCATTGCATTTGTAACGATTTTCCGACCAACTTTCATATTTGGAGTTTTGCGATCGGAGTTCGAATGAAGAAGTTATCAACATTTAAAGTTTTCGGAGAAAAAATAATTAAAAACGAAAATAGAAATTAAATAATATTAAATATGGACCCATCAGTCGAACCCTCCCTATGTCGGTCGACCGTTAGTGGTCAATAACCTATATGGTAGTGGTCGAATGGTCATATAGTGACGGTTAGAGTTTGAACCTTGGCCGAACAGCCCAAATTTTATTATTTAAATATATAACATATATGATTGATTTGACCGTCTATAAATACTATCTTAACCCCTCATTTCTCTTCTTTTCTCATATTTTTTAATCAAAACAGCAAAGCTCCGCCATTTCGCTCTTAGAATTTGGTGTCATTATCTTTTGGGAGAGAAATTTGTTCTCTACACCAATCATAAATCTTTGAAATATTTATTTTCTCAAAAGGAACTTAATTTGCGTCAACAACGTTGGCTCAAGTTCCTTGCATTTTATGATCTTGATATTCTTTATACTTCTGGAAAAAGGGCAATCGAGTTGCCAATGCCCTTAGTCGTAAGCAACAAGCGGTTGATTCCATGATGATATCCGAATGGAGTGATCTCGAGACTTTATCCACTTGTGAGATTCGAGATCGTGAATCCGATTCATGTTCATATCTTGTTTTGTGTAGCCTTAAGGCTCATCCTTCTCTTTTGGACCGTGCCTCTTTTGGCTAAACTCTTTGTCAAGGGAAATGTTAAATTGCATGGAGTTCCTACTTCTATTGTTAGCGATCGTGATCCATTATTTTACTAGTGGATTTTGGTAAGGTCTTCAAAAGCTTTGGGAACAAAGCTTAATTTTTACACCGCTTATCGTCCTCAATCCGATGGACCAACCGAGCATGTGAATCAAACTCTTGGAGATCTTCTTTGTGCATGTGTTCTTGATTTTGGTGGAAGTTGGGAAGATTATGTTTCTCTTGTTGAGTTTTCTTCCAATAATAGCTTCCAACCTAGTATGGCACCTTTCGAGGCACTCTACGGAAGGCCGTGCCGATTTCTTTCGTGTTGGCTTGAAGCCGGTGAGAAGCTGGTTTTAGGTCCAGATTTTATTGGTGTTCATTTGCGTTTCATCCAAGGTTTTAAAACTCGCTCATCTCGGCCGAGATCTCGGCCGAGATCTCGTTTTCAAGTCTGGGCGATTCGAAACAGGCTATTTCGTTTGAATCTCGTCTGACCCAAATCTCGGACGATATTTCGGTATCTCGTTCGATATCTCGGACGAGATTTAATAGCGAGATATCGGCCGAGTTGTTGAATTTTGGAAAAATCAACTCTTCTTCCGTATTGGGCTGGCTCATCCTTTACCTTAATTTAAGCCTTCTTAATTGTACTTTTTAACCCTTATTTCTTGTATAAATCTCATTTAATATTCGTCTCGTATTTTACGGCAGTGACGAATGTAAGAAGATGATAAAATCTACATCGATTATGGTAAGTATTTCACTTTATGGTTTTCATTTAGGTTTCTGATCCAAATTAATTTACATTCGGTTTCAATGTTCTTTTTTCGACCCTTTCTTGAGTTTTTTCCTAACCTATTTTTTTGTGGCTATAAATTTTAAGCTTTACTTATTTAACTTTATGTTCCAAATGGATTCCCAATTTGATTTCATTTAGTCTTTGCTGCTATAATTTTTTTTCTCAAGGCTTATTTTTAAGCAATAAAGGAATTCTATTTCATCTATTAATTTCATTTGATGATTACATGTTCATTCGTACATCATTTTTTTTGCTTTTCTTATAATATTACTAAGTGTTTGAAAATTGTTTGTACTATATATGCTATTTTCTACATTTGTTTGAAATATCAATGTTATTAGTTGCTTAATGAGATTTTGTTTGCTAATAATTAAATACTATAATCAGACTAGAATATCTTAATTCTTTTAGACTTTTGTATTTGTAAAATTAAGATTTCTCTTGCAACACTATAAATCATAAAAGGTAGAAACGAGACATTATATTGTGTAGAAAGGTTAAGTGAATGATCAAACAAAGTAAAGGTGCATATATTATGGTTTGTTTCTTGTCTACTTTATCTCATATGACATTATATTGAACATAATTCATGAAATCTAGTTATTTGTTTATTTTACATGATACAAGTGATATTTTTCCATACTAAATTACTAATGATAAGCATGTGCTATATTCAAGGTAAGTGCATAGTGTTTTCCTTAAGGTAGTGAATAGTATTATAAATTTAGGTGTATGAAAATTAATTTTCGACATGACATATACTCCGAGATAACTCCGAAATGAATTTTAGAAACCGAGATGTAAATCCGAGATGGACGACCGAGATGCACTCATCTCGTTCGAGATCTCACCCGATACGAGATGAGCTCTCTAAATTTTTCGAGACGAGACGTGACCGAAATCCGAGATTTAAAACCTTGGTTTCATCTATGAAGGGTGTTGTGCGTTTCAGTTGATCGAGAAAATTAGCACCTCGATATGTTGGTCCCTTTCCCATCACCGAACGTTCCGTGGCTTATCGCCTTTTATTACCGGCTCAATTTTCTTCTATTCATGACGTATTCCACGTCTCTCAACTACGGAAATGCCTTAGGGATTCCGATTCTATTCTTGAGCCCGGTGTTATTGAAGAAATTGAGGTTTCACCAAATTTGACTTATGAGCAACATTCTATTCGTATCATTGCTTCGGAGGTTAAACCCCTTCGAAATAAAGATGTTCTTCTTGTGAAAGTTCAATGGTCCTCAAATCCTAAGGATTGCTCTTGGGAATCTTGAGAATTCATTGAGCGAACACATCCGAACTTACTCTCTCGCGCTCTTTTATGGTGAACTTCTTATTTCAAAATTTTCTTTTGTGTTGATATGTTTTTATGGTTGTTACTCTTTATTTTCCTCTTAATTATTGCGAGGACGCAATTTCTTTAAGAAGGGGAGTCTGTAACAACCCGCATATTTTACAATTGTATATTTAAATGTTTTATTTAAATATAGCATCATTA
The DNA here is from genome assembly GCA_030737815.1 of Allium fistulosum. Lineage (NCBI taxonomy): Eukaryota > Viridiplantae > Streptophyta > Magnoliopsida > Asparagales > Amaryllidaceae > Allium > Allium fistulosum. The sequence continues at coordinate 166,047,637 of CM060904.1, read as the reverse complement.
ATCGGATTAAAGTCTGAAAAACTACTTTTTGTAAACAGTCGAATTAGGACTCGAGACTACTTCCATTGAGTCCAAAATGGCATTTACAACTTTTTTGAGTATAAACATCGATATGTTTGGAGTTGGGTGAATTTTGCTATTTTTCTATTGGGCTTTGGGTTTGGGTTTCAGCTCATTACTCATCTAATACCCTATACTCCACTCAACTTCCTTCATTCATTTTCATTTCCTAACACTCTCAAGCTTAAGAGAAAAATGGGGGAAAGAATGGGAAATAGAAATTCCTAAACCCTAGTTTTGATTAGGAAATACAAATTCAAGTCCAAAATCAAAGAGAAGCTTAGGTAAGCATCCTCCTCTTCTTCTCCATCTCAATCTCTCTCCAATTTCAGAAATTTCCTATAACCTAACTTAGGAAATATTGCTTTTGATCTTAGATTGGAGCTTCTAGAGTTGAAGTTGAAGAGTAGTTAATCTTTTCTTTGCTTTAGAGCTTCTCGTTCGTTGTTTTTGGGTTTAAAGGTGAGTTCTTTAACTCACATCTACGTCTATAACTTTCTATGTTGTTAGGTATGAATTCCTAACATTTGTGCATGATCATTTGCTTTTGATTTGAATTGATTTGGTGAATTTTCCAAATTTTGGTGTTTTGGTCCAATTTTATGAAAATCCTTCTATGGATATTTGGACATTGATATTTGGGGTGTATCGAGGAGCCTTTAAGGCTGGGTTGTCGCTCGGCGTAAATCCTTAATCGTCGTGCTCGTCCGATCGCTCCCGATAGGTTTTGGCCACTTTGGCCTAGGCAAACCGTTGCCTGGTCTAGGTGACCAGACGTTTGGAATTCAAGTCCAGACGTCTGGTCATAGGCCCTGGAGAAAAGAAAATCATACGGTTGAAAAATAGAATAGCAAAGACTAATTTCAGACGTCTGAATTATAATTTCAGACGTCAGAAAGGGTTTCAAACGTCCGGATTACCGAACCAGACGTTTGGAAGGTTTTTCTGGAATTTCCAAAACCTAAATCCAGACGTTTGGATTGACCCCCAGACGTTTGGAACTGTGTATTTTTTCCTGTTTAGGCTTTTCTTGATTAATTTCCATTGTTTATCGATTTTAGTTGCTCTGATTAGTTGTTATCTCTTTTATCGACCTTGATGACTTCTTTTTCGGCATTTTTGGGAATATCCATTTTGATGGATTCGGTATTGATTTCTGTGGATTTGATTCACGTCTCCGAATGTGGATTTTGGTGATTGATTGTTTCTACAATCATTTCTGTGATTTGTCACTTTAAAATACAAAGATTTCTATACTAGTAGTAAATATTCAAACTCTTTCACAAAGATGATTCCAACTCTATTTTTAATACAAATCTCATTTATAAAAAACCGTTTTCCCATCTATTAGTATATACAAACCTTTACCTCATTCGTGCGAGAAATCTAATTAAACGGCTTAGCAAAACAAGTGGTATGAAACGCTTGCATTTACTTTGTCGGTTAATTCTTGGACTGGTTCGATCGAACTCTTGTGACAATTTTTGAGTGGAAATCTACAATTTGTTCGTAAATATTTAAGTTAAGCCAGTAGTTATGGGACATGAAGCTAAACTCATTTATTTACTAGCTTAGTGTAATCGACACTTCTTGATGATCGATGATGATCATTTTATGGTTTAGACTAGCGATGTGCTATGTCTCTTTGTCCGCGTGGGGGATTGTACCCAATTCTATTGAGCTTCGCCTCATTTTTATAGGCTAGCGACCTACGGGTTTTATGGAGTTAGGTTCATCGGGCGTACCGTTATTGCACTACGTCATTGTTCCGAATTATTTGAGTTTCGGGATCATCGGGCATACCGTTATTGCACTACGTCGTTGTTCCGAAATATTTGAGTTCAGGTTCATTGGGCGTACCGTTATTGTACTACGTCGTTGTTCCAACTCATTTGAGTTTCAGGTTCCTCGGGCGTACCGTTATTGCACTGCGTCGTTGCACCGCCTTTATGGTTAGCGACCATGGGATAGCATTCCGTTTGTGAGACATGTGTTGGTGAGTTTTCATGCTCCCGTTTGTTGTAGGCCTTCCCCCTTTTGTGATTTCTGGATTTCTGGTTGTGATTTCTAGAATTTGTGTTTCACCAATTTTGATGATAGGCATTGGTGAGCTCTATCAATTATTTGTGTTTTGGTGAATAATTTAAAGAATATGACATTCTTTTGGTGTTTGAGTAGATTTGAGATATTGTATGATTTTTATTGTTATTGTATACTTGTCACAGTATGGCATTATTGTTATCATACGTTTTTGTCATATCTCTTATCCTATCTCATTTTATCTGATATTTATAGCTAGACTGATCCATTTATTATTTTTCGTCTTAAATAATACTCGGGTCAGATCGAGGTATTTCAGGTGCTCCTGCTTGACTTCTTATCAGGGTCCTTCACCTGAATTTTTGCTAACTACTTTAGCATAGTAGTTTTTGTTAGTATACATTTGAGATAGAGACATCCTTGATGTATACTTATTCTTTTGTCTAGCACTTGTACCTATTCTTTTGTGATGTAGTGGATCTTATATGACCACTACCTTGATGTACACTTCTATGTGATATATTCATATCTGTTTCCGCCTTTGTGATATGAATATATGAGACTGATTTGTGTTATGTTTATTTCTATATTTGTTTCCGAAGTCCACATAGCCACTATGTGGTAGCTTTGAGTTTGTATTTGATATGTCGGATTTCCTCTTGAAATGAAATGTAAGTTATATTATCTGACATATCGGTACTCGCACAAAGCAATTACACAGATGGTCGCTCCTCAACAGCCTTATTCTTCGTGCTAGTTGACGACATTACCCCGTAGTGTCCTTGGCTAGTGTGAGTATAGAGGTGGGGTGTCACAGCTTGGTATCAAAGCCAAACCTCGGAACAATGTAGAATAATCTAGCAAGGATCATTGTCCTAAGTCTTTCTTAGTAATCGTGCCATAGGATTTAATTCGAGCCTTCGTACCGTTCTATCCTATTTCTTTTTATGATGCCTTGTTATATCAATCAAGTTTGTTTGATATTCATTCTGTGAATAACCTTTTTCCTCTTCTTTCTTTCTTTCTTAGAGAAGAGAAATTGTTAGACCAGGCCGTCCCAGCGCCGGTCAATCTAGTGCTACTCCTCAGGATGGAGTATTTATGTCTGCTCAACAACTTTTAGATCTTGTGAACAATGCCCAAGCTGCCGGACCCGTTCCAGTGCCTACTCACCCTAAATCCGGGTTTGCAAGCTTGTGTAGAGATTATACCGCTTTGGGTGGAAGGCCATTCAAGGGATCCGAAAGTGTTATAGAAATCCAAGCTTGGCTTAGATCGTGCGACCGCATCTTTTCTTGCATGAATCTTATTGATCTTCACCGAGTCCATGTGGCTTCTAGCATGCTCCAAGAAAGAGCATTAGATTGGTACGAGCTTTTGATTTCGGAAATTATTGAAGCGGATCTTACTTGGGAGCAATTCCGAGAAAGATTCGAATTGAAGTTTGTGCCGGAGGCTGAAAAAGTAACTTTAACCCGACGCTTTATTGACCTTGTTCAAGGTGAATCTTCTATGACGGATTACGTCGCATCTTTTGAATCTCTTTCTAAATATGGGGTCGAGTATATTAATACCCCATTGAAGAAAAATCAGAGGTTCGTCCATGGGTTGAATAAGAACCTTAAAAAGCCTTTACTTCTGAAACTAGAAGTTTCTTTCGATCAGCTTGTAGATATCGCTCTTCGACTTGAAGAGGCCGATAGAGAAAGTGATGTTGAAGTTTTTAAAACATTTTATATTTAAATATGAAATTTGGAATTCATTTAAATTTAAATATTTATTTTATTTCAACATATGTGAACAATTTCACATTTCCAAATCACAAAACCCGATTTCAATATATTTCAGTTATATTTCAAACAATTTTAATAACTCAATTCTGGTAAATTTTCATTTATACTTCAAAATCAACTTTAAATTTCAATTAAATTCCTTTAAACAATCCCTTTAAACCAATTTCAATAATAATTCAATTTATATAAATCAAATCCTTATTTCAAAATATCATTCAATTAACTTCTAAATTTAAGGATTCAAAGATCATTTAATTTAACCAATCCAATGTCCGTATATAATTCTCTACCCTAGGGTCAAGTGATACAGATATTTATCATTTCAATCCGCAAGTTAATATTTTACAGTTATATATCATTTCAAACAGCAATCCCGAAAATAAATAACATCCATAAAATCGCTCGAGTCTATCATTTCAACCCATAACGATTTTTCCTTAATCTATAGATCATTCAGGTATGTATCATTTCAACCCATAGGGAACTTGCAGAATGATCACAGTATATAAATCAATTATAACATCCAATCATCCAATAATAAATTCGAACATCCATTACAATCATCATCCAATTAAACCAAATAATATTCAACAATTAACAGATTTTTATGTAAAGGTGATTAACTGGCAATTTAAATTCAATAATAAATTTTATGACAAATTAATTCAAATAAATTCAAATTAACAGGAATAGCAATTTAAATATACCAAACAGCAGTAAATAAATTTTTAATCACATCCCAAATTTAATTTAACTAACATAAGAAAATTTAGAAGTTGTGAGTGGGTTAAAACACTCACCTTTGAATTTAAATTGAATTTAAATCCAATTTAAACCAAAAATTAAAACTGTCTCAGAATTCGTCCAAAACAGCGTCAAAATGTCCGGAATTTCAATTCGATCCTAGCGGAGAATACCGCGCGTGAAACGGACCTCGTATGCAAAAGTTATACGAATTAGAGATATAGATTTCAAATATAAATTAAATAAAATAAAACCAGAAAAAGAATTACACGTCACCCTATCTTTCTCTTCCCAGAAACCTAATACGCGCACGCACATCCAAGTTCTTTGAACCCTAACGTACGAACACGCCGCCACCTGATGCTCATCACCGCTTACCCACGGCCGCCAATGGCAAGCGCGACCACTCCTCAGCACTCCCGCACGTCCAGCAGTCCTCCACACGTCACCTGTCGAGCCCAATTGCCCCAGCCGCCGCCGAATAGGGTGAACCCTAATCGAATTACGCAGCCCGATCCACCCATCAAACAACCAAATGAACTGCTCTGATGCGTTCCACTCGTGTGACGACCGCCCATGACCCCTGCACTGAACAAGGAAATAGTGCGCTGAAAAGTGTGCCAGGCTGCCATGGATGATAGTCAGGGGTAAGTTAAAACAGCAGAATCTATCGTATTACTCACAACGCATGGATAACATACAATAGAGAATATATATATATATAGTGAAGCTTCATAAAATAGAATCTCATCAATTAAGCTTCACAATAGTTGAATACAAACATCTGAATAGTCAATACATCAAGCCTCACTACATATCACTCAGAGAATTATACAAGCAGCGGAACATCCAGTACATATAGTAAGAATATAATATGCAAACCTCCAGCTCGTCTTCGTCATCAGCATCGTCGGTAACTAAGAACAGCACCTGTCACCTGCTACCTAGTCTGCCCATCCCAAAATGGATGAACAGCCCAAGGTAATAAGAGTTGAACATAAAACCTTGAGTCAGACAACAGTCTTAGTGAGCGGTAAATTAACTAACAACATACCAAAAGAGCATAAAGGTAAAAGGAATAGGAATCCAACCCTCCCACTCCACCTCTTTCTACAGTGATAGCCCCCAGACACACTAAGCAGAAGTAAACATAGTAAAGCAAACATTTAAAGTAAAGCAATTATCACTCGAGTCAAGGTCAATGTTTTCCAAGTACAAACCCCCAAGGCCTAAACCAAGATCAGATAAGCACCCAGAAAATATTGCTCTTGAGACCGAATGACGATACAACCAAACATCCATGACTCTGGCTATCACTGTTATCATTGCCTCGATACCACCGTTAATTGAATGACCGGCACATTCTTTCAGCCGTCCGTTAAGGGCCAATGGTAACCCCGGTTCTAGACAGAACTCTGCACGTCGTCGCAGGCCGTGCCTAGGACTATCGAATCTGCCCAGAGTACTCGACTACCAACTGTAATCTTTTGGGACTATCGAATCTGCCCAGCGTACTCTTGCTTTGAGTCTGCTAGAACCTTCAACAACGATGAAATCTCAGCCTTCTAGTCATCCTCCTCGACGACTATTCTCATACTAGCTCAAACCCCTCTCGAGCCATCCATTATCAACGAACTCGAACCATCCCTCGAGTTATCAATATGCTTGGAATGATCCCGTCTGGATTACACCAAGGCTACATCACATCATAACAAAGCCTCATCTCATCATCATCAGCAAATCTATCCATATGAGCTTCATCATCCGCCACATATGCCACAAGCAACTTTTCCAATTCAAGAGCCTTTCCCTTAGCCTTTGAATCATCTTCGACCATCTTGTCTAAATCCAACAACTAATCAACTAATTTATAACAATCAATCAAATCAATCATTAATCCAAGTAATCAATCATGCAAACAAGATCTAAAAACAATTATAGCTAAAATGGCAATTTTGTAAATAAAGAGTCCAAATCTAATAAGCATGAAACATGAGCAATATCTCTACAACTTGATGAATGAACTTGCATAGATTAACATGTAGTAAAATGGATGCCAAATCATCATGAACAATGGATCTATACTTAAGTTTACGAAAATGCATGAAATCACTATTTTTAACACATAATCAAGCCACCGATCCGATATACTCCTTTGGATCCGTGTGAGAGATAACCACCACTCACCAAATCACCTAAACACCTTAAAAGCAACACACTTCAGATCTGGACAGCGAAGGATCTAGCTCGATTCTCCAAAATTCCGCTTCAAACGATAAAATCTCTCTTCGAAGAATGTAGATCTTCAACTTTAGCTCTTGGATCTTCGATTTGGATGGAAGGAATCACAAGATTAGAGTGAAGAAAAGAAGTGAAGAAGTGCAGCACTCGAGCTCTCAAAATGGCAGGACTTCGTCGCTTCAAAATCCGGATCCCAAAAAGTGAAGAAAAACCCCGTATTTATAGGCTGGAAACCCTTAAGTCATTCGCCCCTTAAGTCGTCCATGACTTAACTCTCACGACCTATGACCTAGCAGATCCCCGACCTAACACTTGCGCGACTTAACACATACGCGCGACCTACGACCTAACACACATAAGCGGCTTAGCAACAATGCCGACCTAACGACTTAACTTAACTCGACGACTTAACGTCCTTGCGACTTGACGTCTCAACACCCTCGCGACTTAGCGACTCATCCAAGGTCGTGACCTAACTAAACACAGGGTCTCTCAACCTAACACCTAAGTCGTCTTAACTACTCATAACTGCTAAACTTAGGTCGCTCACGACCTAACTAAGCACAGCACCCCATAGGTCGCTCACGACCTAACTACAACAACTCCTTAAGTCGCTCGAATGACCCAAACTCCCTAGGTCGTTAACCCGCTTAGGTTGCTCATTCTCCTTATGTTGCTATATCCCTAAGTCGCTTGCCTAAGCCGCTAATCCTATTAAGTCGCTATCTCCTTAAGTCGTCAACTTCCTTAGGTCGCAAACTTCTTTAGGTCGCTCCACGAATTAATCTTCCACACGACCTAAGCTACCACACGGCTTAACCTCCAGACGACCTAACTTCTACACGACTTAAGCTCAAGTCGTCTTAAACTCTGAACGGTCTAACTTATGGACGATCTAATTCTGAATGAATCAACAACACTAACCTCCTAAAGACAACAGCTTTTACGAATCTTTCGATATGTAAAAATACGGGTCGTTACAACTCGTCAATCTCTACGCCACGATAATCCTAATTTGACGATCCGACGAAGATCATCAAACAGCAATGAACGGCCGAGATTCGTTCTTTAATTTGTGGACAAACAATGGTTCAAATTGGAAAACGAATTACAGATCTGAGATGCGCTCGTCGAGAACTTCAAATCGATATATAATTCGATATATTTTGAGGAGTTTAAATTTTCGATTTGGATTTGAAATTTTGGAATTTGGGTTTGCAGCCATTGGGAAGAGAGAAGCAATTGGAATTGTACGTACTGAAACCAGAAATAAGAAAATAACCTAGGGTTTATAATGATCTATTTATAGGCAGAGCTAAAAATAGAAAGAATGGGCTAGATTGGTTTGAAAGTTAAACGACAAACAACCCGCAAAGCCCGTTTCAGCTCCGGAATGAAAATGGGTCATTCCATATATCAAAATAGATGTTTCCATTATTTTTAAATCCTATGGAATAAGTTTCAGGTCCTAATTCCATCGTATGAAGAAGTTATATTAAAATCAGCTTATTTTCAAATTGGTTTCAATTGATTTCAAGGCGTTTCGAGCCTGTATGATCAAACGACAAGTCCGATCGTTACGAAACTTGAAATCATATAATAATTTACCGTTACGGATCCGATGAAACTGGTTTCGTCGAAATCCGAGTCAGTGGCCAAAATGGTTATATTCTAGTTAATTAAATAAATGAATAATAAATTAATTAAATCATTTTTAATTCAATATTTAATAACTAACAAATTTTATCAATTTTGATTACCTAGACATATATAATAATTTATAGTAAATTTACATATCAATTTCAGTGTTGATTATTTCAATAATTACAGCGTTCAAATTCAACTGCAATTAATCCAATTAATTAAAGTTTAATTAAAATAAATTGTTTAAATCTGACTCTAACCTTTATATTCATCCAATTATTATTCTGTAGACATGGTTTACATTTTTCTATGTTTCATTACATTAACATCCTCCAATTTCCATCTTTTATTTGTATTAATTACTATATTTCAATTTATTGAATTTTGGCCCATTCCACACATAAATTAAAAATTAAAATCCCAAATGATTTATTTATCTTGATTTCACTATTATATTAAATCAATTATTACATTATGAATATGATTAACATTTCTATCCATTTTATTACATCCACACTTTTCAGTTATTGTATTAACTCACATTAATGTAATATTTAATTACACTTACTTGAAATAAATCCATTTATAATAATGTAAATTCCAATTTAATTTACCGGGTTAAATAAATAGGTAACAAATAACAGTTTGTCACCAATTAACTTTTATTCACATTAATAAGTTTATTATGTCAACCAAATGTTATAATTACTTTCCTAGCACTAATTTTATTCAATTACCATTAATTATATATATTATCTCATAAATTAATTCATATTTACATTTTTTTTCATATATTCACTTTATAACCAAGTTATTTACATTATTTCCATTGATCGCAATTTCATTACAGTTGTTAAAAATTTACTTTAATTAACATTGTTACCTTTCCTTTTAGTTATTATTTCATTATTAAATCACAAATTTTTATTTCTTTCAATATTTAATCACAAAAATCTAATTAAATTAACCATTTTAATTATCGAAAATTTATGGTTCGATACACTCTCCCCCACTCAAAACTTTTCGTCCCCGAAATGGAAAAAGGAGGGAAAGAAGGGATTAAGAAATCAATACATCTTATTTAAAATATTAAATTTATAAACAAATAAATTTAAAAAATTAAATAATTTAAATAACTATATCAATTTATAGCAATTAAATCCCTTTATACTCAATTTAATAAGATTTGGAAACATTTCACAAAATTTTCTAAGTCAAAAATTCACAGAAAATTTCAGCAGAGTCTCCTTTGTACGGAGAGGTCTGGGAGAAATAGTAATATCAATAAAACAATATATATCACATAATTTTCAAAATAATATATCCCAACAATGGGAAAATAATATAATATCATTATAAAACCGTAATCCAAGAACATACCTATTTGTCGGGCAAATAACGCTTATTTTATAAAACCAAAAGCAGTAGCAATTGCTTCCATAAACCTGTATTTCACTTATATAATCCAAAAGAGGTTAATAATCATATAAAGTGAAATATTTAAAGTTGTTACAACCACTAACAAACAAATCAATAAACTATAACAACAATCACTTGCAGCCAAAAGCATACAATCATCACATGAAATCAATGAAATCAACTATCCATCCATAGCAAACAAAACGAATGGTTTGTTCCGGTTTAGACACTTCTAATCGCATAGAATGACAAATAAACTACTAAGTATACCATCTACTCAACAGTCTTAGATAAAACTCAATAAGTTATTCATACACCCTAAACACTTAGAAGTATCTTTACCCAACATCCATAAACCAAACAAACAATAATTTACAATATTATTTGAGTTATTCCGATTAAATTTTCTTTCACAACATTTATAGTTTTTAATTTTTCTTTCATTCATACAAGGATTATTTCTTCAATCTACATCTATTCCTTACAAAAATTTATTTTCCATTCATTTATTAAGTGCTTAATTTCATTTATTTCCACTTGTTACTTACAAAATTCATTTCATTTATTCATTTAATGAAAATTTCTTTTCATTACTTTACATTCATTTCTTACAAAGGTTATTTCCATCCATTTGTTTATAATAACCAATGAATTCACTTATTAAGTAGTTCATACATTTTATTACAGTTTAGTTTACATTAATTAATTCACACTTGATTTCCATTAGATATTAATAATCATTAGTGCATAAGTTCATACTTAAGTTTCTTACTTTAAATTTTATATTCATTCTTTTCTTATATAATGACATTGGATATTCAATCCATTTTCCAAATTATTTCACTTTACTGAAGTTATATCCATTTAATTTAATATAGTATTCATTTTAATTATTCACCTTAATTATAAGTAGCTCCAAATACTAATTTAAGTTTATGATTGTTTATTTATAGTATCCATGTTTAATTCAATTGCTAAGCATATCAATTCATTAACTTAAATGTGTAATTATTTACTTACAATACTTACCTTCTATCACATTTTATAATAGTAACCTTTCAATTATAACTTAAATTTATAACAACTATAACATCAAATTCTTATTTATAAAAAAAAGATTCATTGACCACTTTCATTACATAAGTTTTACTTGTATAACCTTCCATTACATTTTCTTATTAAACATTACAACTTTTGATATTTGGTAAGTTATCTATATGTGCTTTTAAGAATGCAACTGAAAGTTACACAAGTTTATCTTATTTATTTTAATTAGCAAAATGTTCAATAGTTATCATTTCTCATTTTCATACCCTTTTTATTTACAAGTTTCAAATCTCTTATATATTTCATTTCTAACTTAGCATTTACTTTCTTATGTTCATTTTAGAAGTTCCAATTATTAAATAGTTAAAGTTTCATTTCATTACAATAATTAAAATCTCTAATTTATAGAAATTTAAGAACTAAATGCCGGGTTCCATTTCAAATTATTTAAGGTAATATATAACCATGTCTTTATATACATACATTTATTTCAAATCATATTTGAAAATTTAAAATCAAGATTTATTTATCAAATAAAGTTGTAGTTAACTACTACAACCGTCTTCCCACTTTGAAACTCGAAAATGAATGTCGACGATGCTTGCACTCATCACCGAAATAATTTTCCAACGACAGAGAGGGGAGTACAGAACTTATTTCTATCCAAAATTCTTTTAAAACATTTCTTCCAAATTATATTGAAATACTTATATCAAAAAATACTTCCAAATAATACTACTACTATATTCCAAAATCCTTTGAAAGAAATTTTCAAAAATCCCGAAAATTAAGTTCTCAAATTTCAGTTTATATTCATTTTATTTAGAAGCTTATTTTTCAACCAATACTTATAAAGGTTTTAATTCCTAATAACAACATATTACAACCAAATATTTCATTTATAAAATTGTTATTTTATATACAAAAATATATAATAGGCAAAATTATTTCATTTACTTATATTTCAAAACAAATATTGTGTCGGTCTATCTTATTAAGTGTTTAGAAATCCCTATCGATGTCATAGCGTACTATGCACCAACCAGAATTTATAAATACAGAATGGAACAAATTAACACAATATAAAAACCCTTTTATAACACTAATAAATACGCTCTCTCATATATACACTCAGCGACTCATTCTAGGATATTACTACCCTATTAATTATGAGTCAGACCCCACAAAGCTAAGGTTATCGCTAAACCAAAGCTCCGATACCAACTGTAACGACCTGCCTTTTTGGACGTTTTAAGCAGACACACATGTCGACTCAAACCATTCAAAAGGGCAGATTGTTATGGGGTAAATAAGAAAAAGAGAAAGAAATAAAAACCAAATACAAAATCTCGCAGCGGAATGACAAAATATAATAATAAAAATAACAGTTCATGAAGCTGTTTACAAAACATTGATTATACTCATACAACACAAAATCAGAGTTACACATATCAGAGATAAATAAATGACAATGCAGCGGAACAGTATGATGCATTGGAATAATATAGTAAATAATAATACAATCTTCATCTTCGTCCTCCAGAAACAAGTCTTCAAATCCTGAAATGCTCTGGCTGACCCGAGCGAATTGAAAAGATGAAACACTCGAGTCAGAACTAAAAGATCTTATGTAAGTTAAATAAACGGTAAATAAATATGAGTGTAAACGGCGTTGGAGATGTTTACGGGGTTTGACATCTCCTATCCAGTGTCCAACGTGAGTGCAGTAACTCAAGAGATGTTCGGGATTCACATCTCCTAAGGATCCGTTAAACTATCTACTATGTAGTACAATACGCTATTATAATATGGCTACAGTAATGTAAAAGTATTAATATAGCGTTAAGGCGTTACCCATATCCCCCTTAACACATTTTATATATTCCCGTAGTCTATACAGTACCATTCGCTCCTCCGAGAAGTTTACGGGAGGGCACCCCATAGGTATGGTACAAAACAAACTCGTAGAAGGCGCGCTAGGGCATGTGAACACGGCACACGAGGAGATGCCAGGGTAGATATACCATTTGCACTCCCGGACTGGCGGTAACGCATAGCAGCTACTACTGCCCACCTCGGACACACTCCCATAATCAAAATCGAGGGGTGGCCACCAAATCAATCACAAAGTCAAAATATCATATCGAAGAATTATGCCCGATAGGAGGAATGACCTCACTTGGCCCGGTATAGCTCCTGATTTTAGTCACATCTAAGTTGACTCACGGGAGTCAGGGTCACGTCATACAGAAATCATTCACCAAACCATCCTACTTCATTTTTTGTAACGACCCGATTTTTCAACTTTCGAAAATCGACATCAATACGTCCACTGTATCAAATGCCGAATAATCGAATGCCGAAAAACTGAACCATTAGGGTTAAAGAAGAAGAAGATAGAAGAAGAAACAGAAACAATAACAGAATCTCACAATCACAGCGGAACAATATATAATAGATAAATGAATAGTCTTTAAACAAAAGAACTATATCAGTTCATCCAATACATCATCAGAGTTTACAACAACAACACACAACATTGGAAGTTATAATAACATGCCCATAGATTGAATGTAACGACCCAGAATTTTTGATGATTAAAATTCGAATATTTAATTAATTTTAAATATTAATAAATGAATTTAATAAGTCGAATGATTTATTTTTCGAATATTGGATTTAATTTGATAATTAAATCGATAAATTAATAATTGAAATTTCAGAAATAATTAAAAATCGAGTTAATATGATTGAAAATGATTTGTAAAATTTTATTTAATCATACTGGAGTTATAGAAAGGTTATAGAACTTTCAGAATCGAATTTGGAGTTAATTTGTGAAAATTGAATATTTTAATATTTAATTATCGACTGAAAAATAGCCAATTTTCGAACAGTCTCAGAATTTGACAAAACCAGTTTCATCGGATCCGTAATGTGATATTATTGTAAGATTTCAAATTTCGTAATTTTTGGATGTACCGTTTGTCCGATACGAATTAAAACGCCTCGAAATCAATTTAAATCGGTTTAATTTAAATTGATCGTTTTATTGCATATCTCTCACAGACGATCGAATTAGCTTCCGAAACCTGTTCCATTGTGTCCGGAACGCGGGATAAACCCCAGAAATGCCAGTCACCGCGCGTAAATCGGAGTTTTGAAATTCCGGATGAATAGTGTTCGTTCAAACTTCTATAAATAGGCCCATTTTTCACATTTTTAGAGAAAAAGAAAACCCTAACCCTAGAAAACGCAGCCGCCACCATCAATTCGACGGCCAGAAAATTTCATTCCTTTCTCCCTCAATATCTCATGATCCATTCACCATTAGACTTCGGCATCTGAACGGAAGTTGTAGAGCGTCTCGAGCTCGACAGATCCATACGGTGGAGTGGGGTTATCGTCGACCATGGGGCAAGAAAAGGGGCCGTGTTCACGTGCGTTTCGTGCACGTTTTTCCACATCAGGGACTGACCGAGCTTGGAGCAATGCAGGGCGATGGTAGCTCACGTCGTGGGCTTCGAAGGGCCGTAGTTCGATCGTCTTCAAGGCGAGTAGTTTGGTCGCGATAATTCACGAACCAATGGCGGCCGTGGGTTTCATTTCGCGATTTCACCTGGAGTTCACGTAGGCGGGAAGAAGAAAACAGCATGCGGCTAGATTTTCATCTCAGGGAATGGACGGTCCAGATCAAGCTAGGTTAAAAATTTAAAATAAAATTGTAAATAATTGTATAAAAAATTGAGTAAACTTCAAAATGCAATAACTTGGTCATACGTTATCAGATTACGACGAGATTTTTTGCGTTGGAATCGTATTGACGAGCTCTTCGCTATGCAACTGATTTGGAGTCGTTTGGAACTAGTTTGAATTTCGGGTAAAATTAAACGGCCGTTTAATTCTATTCGAAATAAACGCTGGAATCGGAATTGAAATCAAGGTGAGATCTTCTCACTCAAATGAAAGTGGATTTTCGTTTCCAGTTATTATTGATTGATTTGATTGCTATTGGATGTGATATTAGATATGGTAGGATATATCTATATATATAGCAATATATACATACTGGCATATGTATATATTGGATTGATGATTTCCCGCCTCGTATAGCGGATGAGACCCTATTGCGCCGTTAGTAAGCGGATTTTTATTAAACCCATATACCGCGATAATTCCGTACTGGAGCGGAATTGGTATTGTGCTAACGTCTTTGGATGCAGGGAAACAGGTTGGAGGGATCCAACTGGACCCCTCACATTGATTTAATTTATTTCTACTGTGATGTGATAATCTGTGAATGATTATTGATGTTATTGAATTGATATCTGGAAATTGTTTGAAAAGCTAAAATTTAGCTGAATGGATGTTTGACATCATTGGATTCCAAAGATAAACGAAATTGAATTTTTGAAATCCAAGTAGAAAATTTCTAAGTGAATCAATTTTTGAAATTGAAGAAATTTTGAAGAAAGGAATTTTTAAAGTATAAAAAGTTAATTTTTAAAATCTTATCGAATTTATTTCCAGAATAAAGTGAAAATGTTAAATAAATGAATTTCGTATAATAGTGATTTTAAATTGAGGAAATTAATTTAAAATCTGGATTTTTAAATAGATTGAAAGAAACAATTGAAATTTATCTTCTTAAAAAGGAATTTATTTAAAAGGAGATAAGTTGGAAATCCAATTAGAAATTTAATTGGTAAATTGAAACGATTTGGGAAATCAATGTAAAATGATTTCAATTTAAAGAATCCTTTTAAAAAAACAGGATATTGAATAATTTGAAGGAAAATAAGGAATTTATTTTAGTAGGGAAAAATAAAATTAGAAATCAATCTGTAATTGATTTAATATTTGGAAAAGAACTTTTGAGAAATCAGTATGGAAATTTTATTTAAAGATGAAAATAAATTTTGAAATCAATATCGAAATTGATTTGGGATTGAAGTTTTTATAAATAAAATTGGAATTTATAAAAGTTGTTTATAAATCCGAAATCACTTATTTTGATAAGTAAAAATATAGAAGTTGATAAAAAGAAGATTTATAAGTCGAGATTGTTATCAAAATAGAAATAGAATTTATAACTGTGTTTATAAATTCGAAATCGATAGAATTTGATAAATTAAATATAGAAGATTTTTAAAGAAGATATATTCGCGATTTTGGATAGCGAATTTTTATTGAAATAAAATGTGTAGAAAATAGTGAAATGTAATTAGTGAAGTATATTCACGATTTTGGACAGTGAATATATTGTTAAGTAAAATGGATAGTTTTGGAAAAGCGATATTGTAAAATGAAGTTAATTGTTTTAAAAGATGTTTTAAAACGTGTGAACTATCGAAATCATAGATTTTAACATTTATTGTTGAAATAGACGTTTTCGAAAAATAAGGAAATGGTGGACTATAACACTGTTGTTATAGTAAATGATTTCCGAAAGGAAATGTTTTTATATAGTATTGGGATTTACATATCTATCTTAAATTCCGAATCCCTATACTAGTGATTTTGAGTCGTCGTAACGATGTTTTACGTAACATTCATTTTGACTCAGAAAAAAAATGTGTTATAGAAATAGATTTCCTTAAAGAATGAAATATATACTTAATATTGTTTTTAAGTATATCGAATATTTTCAAGTGTTGAAAATAAATAGATTTGTGAATTACTTATTATTATATAAGTATGGAATTGCTTTTCCAATATGAAATGAACGTTTTTGAGATTTATCTTCTTAAAGATAAATCGAAATGAATATTGAAATCGATTGAAAATCGAATATCAGTAGATATTCGAAAATATAAATTCACTATGGAATTTATAAAAGAAAGGGAAACTGTTTAGAAAAATAAACGTTGATTTATTTTTGAAGTGGAAATTTTATATCTAGTAAAGATATTTTGGAAGATAAAATAATTTGGAAAATTATTTGAAATCTAATGATGTTGCGCATCTTTATTGATAGTTAAATAACCGACTATCAATAATTACCTTTAGATAGGTATTTGTTGTGAATTGGATGAATTTGAATGCCACACTTATTTTTGAATAATCGCTCACTATTCGGGTTAGCCGGGAAAGGACCATGGGGTCGTATAACCCATTCCGAATATGTGATACGTCGTTATGAATTGCATTCGAAGACCGGTGTTGAAGACCGGATATTTTTGAAAACGGAAGGATTACCGTCGAGTTACTCTACAAAGGCTGATCTCCGATTTAGAGGTTTTATCACCCTTAGTGACGGGAAGTCCGGACGTGATTAGAAATTTATCCGGATATGCAAGGGCTTCGTGAGAAGTGCCATCGGTTCTGTTCGATCCCGAAACAGACTTGTATGGATTGTGTGTCTGACGTTACAATTTGAGATATAAAGCTGATTTCTTTCAAATACATTTCTGTTGGTGGCGGAGAATTTATTCTCTTAGCTTAACACCCTTCTCTGAGACGTACGAGCTCAGAGGTTATGTAGTTGAAATTTATCAGCGATATATCCCAATTTGGTAACGTGGCATACTGAGTGTTGCTGTGAAATGATCAGTGTTTGATCATTTGCGATATGATCATTTGTTTGATCTTATATCTTTGTGATCGTAGGTTGATCATTTTGTTTGACCCGAAGCAGGGCTTTTTGAGAAAGCGTAGCTTTGTGGACGAGACTTCGTCGAGCCTCACACCCCGGAAATGGTCGAAACAGGAAGGATGCGGCAAGGTTCTAGGGAGTAGCGCCCCTTAGTGTATGTCATTCCTTCTGGATAAAGGTGGTATCATGGTATGGAGCCCAGATACTTAACCTCTGTGGTTGCTGCATTATTATTATCTATGTGGTTTGTTGGAAATCGGGGATCCTCGGGAAGATCGGTTACGATCGGGGGATGACATACGCATGTCAGTAGTTACCTATTTTTGCAGAGGTAACCCGGCCTTGTGTTGGCAGAGATCCGGTTAGGTTCTCGGGTCGTCTATTCCAGGGACGTACCCATCGTGGAAAAGGAAGTTCCTTAGCCTGACCATTTGTTGGAAATCCAAAGAAACAATACGTGACGTGTACGGTTTTAGTTGTATTACCTGCTATGGAATGCGGCGGTAACCTGCTATTGAACATAGTAGCTATAGTAGGCATACGATACTGGTCGTATGTTGGCTAAGATTAATATTATACTTTCAAACTGTTTTCTACACTATGCACTAATAATAATATCCAAAATGATTTGATTTTGCGTAGTAAGCATCTTTGACTATCATAAGAAGAAATCTCCTCCAATTCTGCGTTTGCATTGTGTGTGTGGTGGGAGGTCTTATGGTAGTTTCATTTTCCAAAGGCATTGCGAATTGACTTTAAAAATTATTTTGTTGTTATAAAGAATAACTGTTTTACGATCTCACACCAGTCACCATGACTGACTCGGAGTTTATTGTTTCCCTTCTAAACTCTGGGTGCCCACCAATTTCCACACGGGCAGCCTAGAGTTATGTTATCAGGATATTCTGGAGCTTTGGAAGCAAGCTGGATGGCGAGACGTAGTATTTGTATCTGATAGTATTTATTCCGCTGTGTATTCTGTATAAGGACAAGTTATATAACTGTCCATCGTTGTATATTGACTCTGATGATTGATGTATGTATAAACTGATATAGTTCTTTGTTTTAAAAGACTAGTGTTTATTTATTATATATTGTTCCGCTGCGATATGTGAGATTCTGATATTGTTTTCTGTTTCTGTTCTGATGTGTTGTTCTTCTTTTCTTTTTCTACTCTCTTCCTTCTACTTTCTTCTTCTTCTACTTTTTCTTCTTCTTAAAACCCTCACTATTGGAGTTTCCGGCACTCGATTGCTCGGCAGTCGATAAAGTGAGTATCGATGTCGAATTTTCGAAAGTCGAAAATTTCGGTACGTGACAGCGTGGTATCAGAGCATATGGTTAAACGACAACCCTGCTCTGTTGGGTGTTACTCATTAGTGATAGAGTCAGTAGTACTCTAGAATGAGTTGAGGGTAATAATAGATACGAGTGCGTATTTGTTAGTTAATATAAAATTGTTTTATATTGTGATGATTGGTTTGTTGAGTGGTATATGGATTCTGGTCGGTATTGTCCGTACAACTCTATCGATAGGGATCTCTAAACACTCGAATAGAACAATTCGGCACAATATTGTTTTAAATTGGGTGAATGAAATAATTTTGCCCAAAACTATTTTTGTATAGAAAAGAAATCATTTTCTATGAATTATTATAGTATATGGTTGCATGGATGTTAGAAGTGATAATAGTAAATTATTATCATTGAAATTGAATAAGAAATTGAAATCGTAACTCCAAAGTTAAGAAATAAATTCATATACAAATGAAATTTGAGAATGTAAAGTATAAATGTGAATTGTAATTTAAACGGAATTCCAGAGAAGTATTTGGAAATGTTTTGAAAAGAATTTGAAAATTTTGGAGAGATGAAAAGCTCTAAACTCTTTTCGGTCGCTGGAAAATAACTTCGATGATGACCGCGGCATCATTGGTGTTCATTTTCGGGTTTCCAAAAGAGGAATTGCTGCCAAATTATTTTAAAAGGAAGTTGTTTGAAAAATTTGGGTTTTGTTTTCGAAATTCAAAGGATAAATTTGAATTGTTTTCAAAATGGCTTTGAAATGTTGAAAAGACTCTGGAATAATATAAAAAATATTTATGGAATATTACGAAGTTGATAACTTGTAAAGTTTAATGTTTAAATAAAAATCCATTTAACGAATGAAATTTTAAATATGAATTGGAAGCATAAGGAAACGAATTCATATATGAATAAAATGGTAAATATGAATTGTAAATGTGATTTATAAATGAAAATGGAATTCCAGATAGATATTGGAAAATTTAAAATTCATTAATGAAATGAATTTGTAATATGAATATATAAGTGATTATATAAATTGAAATGAAAATAAGTTGATAACTTATAGAATATTTGAAATCTGAGTGAAATGAAAGTTCAAATTGAAATAAAAGAATTTGTGAACAAATAAATAAATTTGCAATGGCAAATACGAGAAAATAAAATTGAATGTTAAAATTCATTTCGAATTTGTAGGCAATAAATTGAATTGAAATTGGGACTTAAAAAACTCAAATGAATGTGAAATGTGAAATTGAATGATAATGGATATAACTTCAATAGTAAACTAGAAATGGTATAAGAAGTATGAATTAGAAATTTTGTAATAAAATTTGCAAAATAGTTGGATGTTATAACTAGATATTATGGCTAGTAGTTATACAGGTATAAAGGAAAGTGAATTTGATTTCACAGATAATTTGAATTGCTCGACAAAAAGGTAAGTATTTATATTTCGATATGAGATTTGATGATTTCTTGTCTAGCCGCATGGCTTTTTCTTTTCTTTTTGAAATCTGAGAGTCCGTAGGGACGTTTTGTAGTCGTACCGTATTAGCCGCGCAAAGGAGACGCTGGCGAAATTTTTCGAAAATTTAGGGCGTTAGAAAATTTTTGAGAAAAATTTGAAAGTTTGAAATTTGAATTTAAACTCGAATTTGAATTGAGAAGTTAAACAATGTTGTTTGAAACTTATAATTGAAGTTGGAAAACGAGTTGAGTAATAACGAATCTTTACTAGAAAGATTTGTTTTGATAAATCGATAAAACTATTAGATGTTGAAAGATAGTAGACGAGTTAAGGACATTTTTCCCTAACTTGTAATTTCGAGGACGAAATTCTTTTAAGGGGGGAAGTCTGTAACGACCCAGAATTTTTGATGATTAAAATTCGAATATTTAATTAATTTTAAATATTAATAAATGAATTTAATAAGTCGAATGATTTATTTTTCGAATATTGGATTTAATTTGATAATTAAATCGATAAATTAATAATTGAAATTTCAGAAATAATTAAAAATCGAGTTAATATGATTGAAAATGATTTGTAAAATTTTATTTAATCATACTGGAGTTATAGAAAGGGTATAGAACTTTCAGAATCGAATTTGGAGTTAATTTGTGAAAATTGAATATTTTAATATTTAATTATCGACTGAAAAATAGCCAATTTTCGAACAGTCTCAGAATTTGACAAAACCAGTTTCATCGGATCCGTAATGTGATATTATTGTAAGATTTCAAATTTCGTAATTTTTGGATGTACCGTTTGTCCGATACGAATTAAAACGCCTCGAAATCAATTTAAATCGGTTTAATTTAAATTGATCGTTTTATTGCATATCTCTCACAGACGATCGAATTAGCTTCCGAAACTTGTTCCATTGTGTCCGGAACGCGGGATAAACCCAAGAAACGCCAGTCACCGCGCGTAAATCGGAGTTTTGAAATTCCGGATGAATAGTGTTCGTTCAAACTTCTATAAATAGGCCCATTTTTCACAATTTTAGAGAAAAAGAAAACCCTAACCCTAGAAAACGCAGCCGCCACCATCAATTCGACGGCCAGAAAATTTCATTCCTTTCTCCCTCAATATCTCATGATCCATTCACCATTAGACTTCGGCATCTGAACGGAAGTGGTAGAGCGTCTCGAGCTCGACAGATCCATACGGTGGAGTGGGGTTATCGTCGACCATGGGGCAAGAAAAGGGGCCGTGTTCACGTGCGTTTCGTGCACGTTTTTCCACATCAGGGACTGACCGAGCTTGGAGCAATGCAGGGCGATGGTAGCTCACGTCGTGGGCTTCGAAGGGCCGTAGTTCGATCGTCTTCAAGGCGAGTAGTTTGGTCGCGATAATTCGCGAACCAATGGCGGCCGTGGGTTTCATTTCGCGATTTCACCTGGAGTTCACGTAGGCGGGAAGAAGAAAACAGCATGCGGCTAGATTTTCATCTCAGGGAATGGACGGTCCAGATCAAGCTAGGTTAAAAATTTAAAATAAAATTGTAAATAATTGTATAAAAAATTGAGTAAACTTCGAAATGCAATAACTTGGTCATACGTTATCAGATTACGACGAGATTTTTTGCGTTGGAATCGTATTGACGAGCTCTTCGCTATGCAACTGATTTGGAGTCGTTTGGAACTAGTTTGAATTTCGGGTAAAATTAAACGGCCGTTTAATTCTATTCGAAATAAACGCTAGAATCGGAATTGAAATCAAGGTGAGATCTTCTCACTCAAATGAAAGTGGATTTTCGTTTCCAGTTATTATTGATTGATTTGATTGCTATTGGATGTGATATTAGATATGGTAGGATATATCTATATATATAGCAATATATACATATTGGCATATGTATATATTGGATCGATGATTTCCCGCCTCGTATAGCGGATGAGACCCTATTGCGCCGTTAGTAAGTGGATTTTTATTAAACCCATATACCGCGATAATTCCGTACTGGAGCGGAATTGGTATTGTGCTAACGTCTTTGGATGCAGGGAAACAGGTTGGAGGGATCCAACTGGACCCCTCACATTGATTTAATTTATTTCTACTGTGATGTGATAATCTGTGAATGATTATTGATGTTATTGAATTGATATCTGGAAATTGTTTGAAAAGCTAAAATTTAGCTGAATGGATGTTTGACATCATCGGATTCCAAAGATAAACGAAATTGAATTTTTGAAATCCAAGTAGAAAATTTCTAAGTGAATCAATTTTTGAAATTGAAGAAATTTTGAAGAAAGGAATTTTTAAAGTATAAAAAGTTAATTTTTAAAATCTTATCGAATTTATTTCCAGAATAAAGTGAAAATGTTAAATAAATGAATTTCGTATAATAGTGATTTTAAATTGAGGAAATTAATTTAAAAGCTGGATTTTTAAATAGATTGAAAGAAACAATTGAAATTTATCTTCTTAAAAAGGAATTTATTTAAAAGGAGATAAGTTGGAAATCCAATTAGAAATTTAATTGGTAAATTGAAACGATTTGGGAAATCAATGTAAAATGATTTCAATTTAAAGAATCCTTTTAAAAAAAACAGGATATTGAATAATTTGAAGGAAAATAAGGAATTTATTTTAGTAGGGATAAATAAAATTAGAAATCAATCTGTAATTGATTTAATATTTGGAAAAGAACTTTTGAGAAATCAGTATGGAAATTTTATTTAAAGTTGAAAATAAATTTTGAAATCAATATCGAAATTGATTTGGGATTGAAGTTTTTATAAATAAAATTGGAATTTATAAAAGTTGTTTATAAATCCGAAATCACTTATTTTGATAAGTAAAAATATAGAAGTTGATAAAAAGAAGATTTATAAGTCGAGATTGTTATCAAAATAGAAATAGAATTTATAACTGTGTTTATAAATTCGAAATCGATAGAATTTGATAAATTAAATATAGAAGATTTTTAAAGAAGATATATTCGCGATTTTGGATAGCGAATTTTTATTGAAATAAAATGTGTAGAAAATAGTGAAATGTAATTAGTGAAGTATATTCACGATTTTGGACAGTGAATATATTGTTAAGTAAAATGGATAGTTTTGGAAAAGCGATATTGTAAAATGAAGTTAATTGTTTTAAAAGATGTTTTAAAACGTGTGAACTATCGAAATCATAGATTTCAACATTTATTGTTGAAATAGACGTTTTCGAAAAATAAGGAAATGGTGGACTATAACACAGTTGTTATAGTAAATGATTTCCGAAAGGAAATGTTTTTATATAGTATTGGGATTTACATATCTATCTTAAATTCCGAATCCCTATACTAGTGATTTTGAGTCGTCGTAATGATGTTTTACGTAACATTCGTTTTGACTCAGAAAAAAAATGTGTTATAGAAATAGATTTCCTTAAAGAATGAAATATATACTTAATATTGTTTTTAAGTATATCGAATATTTTCAAGTGTTGAAAATAAATAGATTTGTGAATTACTTATTATTATATAAGTATGGAATTGCTTTTCCAATATGAAATGAACGTTTTTGAGATTTATCTTCTTAAAGATAAATCGAAATGAATATTGAAATCGATTGAAAATCGAATATCAGTAGATATTCGAAAATATAAATTCACTATGGAATTTATAAAAGAAAGGGAAACTGTTTAGAAAAATAAACGTTGATTTATTTTTGAAGTGGAAATTTTATATCTAGTAAAGATATTTTGGAAGATAAAATAATTTGGAAAATTATTTGAAATCTGATGATGTTGCGCATCTTTATTGATAGTTAAATAACCGACTATCAATAATTACCTTTAGATAGGTATTTGTTGTGAATTGGATGAATTTGAATGCCACACTTATTTTTGAATAATCGCTCACTATTCGGGTTAGCCGGGAAAGGACCATGGGGTCGTATAACCCATTCCGAATATGTGATACGTCGTTATGAATTGCATTCGAAGACCGGTGTTGAAGACCGGATATTTTTGAAAACGGAAGGATTACCGTCGAGTTACTCTACAAAGGCTGATCTCCGATTTAGAGGTTTTATCACCCTTAGTGACGGGAAGTCCGGACGTGATTAGAAATTTATCCGGATATGCAAGGGCTTCGTGAGAAGTGCCTTCGGTTCTGTTCGATCCCGGAACAGACTTGTATGGATTGTGTGTCTGACGTTACAATTTGAGATATAAAGCTGATTTCTTTCAAATACATTTCTGTTGGTGGCGGAGAATTTATTCTCTTAGCTTAACACCCTTCTCTGAGACGTACGAGCTCAGAGGTTATGTAGTTGAAATTTATCAGCGATATATCCCAATTTGGTAACGTGGCATACTGAGTGTTGCTGTGAAATGATCAGTGTTTGATCATTTGCGATATGATCATTTGTTTGATCTTATATCTTTGTGATCGTAGGTTGATCATTTTGTTTGACCCGAAGCAGGGCTTTTTGAGAAAGCGTAGCTTTGTGGACGAGACTTCGTCGAGCCTCACACCCCGGAAATGGTCGAAACAGGAAGGATGCGGCAAGGTTCTAGGGAGTAGCGCCCCTTAGTGTATGTCATTCCTTCTGGATAAAGGTGGTATCATGGTATGGAGCCCAGATACTTAACCTCTGTGGTTGCTGCATTATTATTATCTATGTGGTTTGTTGGAAATCGGGGATCCTCGGGAAGATCGGTTACGATCGGGGGATGACATACGCGTGTCAGTAGTTACCTATTTTTGCAGAGGTA
The DNA here is from genome assembly GCA_030737815.1 of Allium fistulosum. Taxonomy (NCBI): domain Eukaryota; kingdom Viridiplantae; phylum Streptophyta; class Magnoliopsida; order Asparagales; family Amaryllidaceae; genus Allium; species Allium fistulosum. Next base: position 166,022,532 of record CM060904.1, on the reverse strand, counting down.
ACCCGGCCTTGTGTTGGCAGAGATCCGGTTAGGTTCTCGGGTCGTCTATTCCAGGGACGTACCCACCGTGGAAAAGGAAGTTCCTTAGCCTGACCATTTGTTGGAAATCCAAAGAAACAATACGTGACGTGTACGGTTTTAGTTGTATTACCTGCTATGGAATGTGGCGGTAACCTGCTATTGAACATAGTAGCTATAGTAGGCATACGATACTGGTCGTATGTTGGCTAAGATTAATATTATACTTTCGAACTGTTTTCTACACTATGCACTAATAATAATATCCAAAATGATTTGATTTTGCGTAGTAAGCATCTTTGACTATCATAAGAAGAAATCTCCTCCAATTCTGCGTTTGCATTGTGTGTGTGGTGGGAGGTCTTATGGTAGTTTCATTTTCCAAAGGCATTGCGAATTGACTTTAAAAATTATTTTGTTGTTATAAAGAATAACTGTTTTACGATCTCACACCAGTCATCATGACTGACTCGGAGTTTATTGTTTCCCTTCTAAACTCTGGGTGCCCACCAATTTCCACACGGGCAGCCTAGAGTTATGTTATCAGGATATTCTGGATATTCTGGAGCTTTGGAAGCAAGCTGGATGGCAAGACGTAGTATTTGTATCTGATAGTATTTATTCCGCTGTGTATTCTGTATAAGGACAAGTTATATAACTGTCCATTGTTGTATATTGACTCTGATGATTGATGTATGTATAAACTGATATAGTTCTTTGTTTTAAAAGACTAGTGTTTATTTATTATATATTGTTCCGCTGCGATATGTGAGATTCTGATATTGTTTTCTGTTTCTGTTCTGATGTGTTGTTCTTCTTTTCTTTTTCTACTCTCTTCCTTCTACTTTCTTCTTCTTCTACTTTTTCTTCTTCTTAAAACCCTCACTATTGGAGTTTCCGGCACTCGATTGCTCGGCAGTCGATAAAGTGAGTATCGATGTCGAATTTTCGAAAGTCGAAAATTTCGGTACGTGACATTGAATACACAACGGAATGATAATAGTATACAGAAGTACGTCTCGCCATCCAGCTCATCTCCTGATCTCCGCAGCATACTTTCCTGACTTCGCTCCAGAACAACGATAACCTGACTCTAGACTGCTCGTGTGGAAAATTATGGGCACCCAGAGTTTAGAAAGGGAACAATAAACTCCAAGTCAGTCATGGGACTGGTGTGAGATCTTAAAACAGTTATTTGCACAAAGGAATAAAAAAAAACCGCTATGCTTTTGGGAAATGAAACTACCATAAGTAAATCGCAAGTTATACAACTAAACCGTACAGGGCGCGTATTGTTTCTTTGGATTTCCGACAAATGGTCAGGCTACGGAACTTCCTACACCACATGGGTACGCCTCTGAAGGGACGCCCCGAGAACCTAACCGGATCTCTACCAACACAAGGCCGAGTTATCTCACGCTTCTGGTGCAATGAAGCTATAACTAGATAACTCCACACACGAGTATGCCAGCCCGGTCATTACCGACCTTTATCCGAGGATCCTCAACACCAACAACCACAAAGTAATAAATTTGCAGCAACCACATAAGTTAAGTATCTGGGCTCCATACCATGATACCACCTTTTTCCAGAAGGAAATGGACATACCCTGAGGGTGCTACCCCCAAACAACCTTGCCGCATCCTTCTTGTTTCGACCATTTCGGGTTGTGAGGTCCGACGAAGTCTCATCCACAAAGCTACGCTTTTCACAAAAGCTATGCTTCGATCAAAAAATGATCAACGACACTTAGCATGCCACATTACCAAATTGGGAATATATCACTAGTAACAATCAACTAAATAACCTTTGAGCTCATACGTCTCAGAGAAGGGTGTTAAGCTAAGAGAATAAATTCCCCGCCACCAATAGAAATGTATTTGATAGAAACCAGCTTTACATCTCAAAGTGTAATGTCAGGCATACAACTATACAAGTCCATCCTGGGTCTGAATGGAACCGAAGGCACTTCATAAGAAGCCCTTGCAAATCCGGGTATCCACAATCCCGATCGGACTCCCCATCACATATGGAGATCTCTATACCAGAGCAACTCGGTGCAGAGACAATCGACAGGTAATCCTTTCGTTCTCGAAAATCTTCGATCTTCACCACCGTCTTCAAATGCACTCCAATTCACCGTATCATTAATTCGGAATGGGTTTTATGACACAAAGTCCTCTCCCGGCTAATCCGAATAATGAGCGTTTATTTTTTAAAAACACATGGATACACAAATCACAAAGATTCACTATTAAGATTCGATGTGGGTTTCGGATAACCATCTGGAATTCGACCCCCTGTCGCATCGAAATTCAAATGCCGTTTAAAGGCCAATATTGATAGTCGGTTATTTAACTATCAATCACTATTCACAACAATCACTTGATTTTAAATAATTTTTACCCAATTATTTATTTTCAAAATATCTTCCCAAGATATATTTTAACACTCCAACACTTTGAAAACCAATTTCAAATCACTTTTCTTTTCGGAATAAATTTCCAAATGTTATTTATTTCCACTGAAGATTTGCCGAGTCTGGATACTTTAAAATAATTTAAACACTTATCCAAATGTATATGTATAATTGGAAACATTTGAGATAAAACTATTTTTAAACACCTTATATAAAATATTAGTTATGAAAATATTATACTAATATCTCATATAAACTTCAAGCCCAAACTAATTTTAAAAATGAAATTATTAGATAGAGTATAATTATTTAAATATCCATTTTCTTAATCAAATCTCCATTTGATATTTAAAATAATCACTTCTATAATTACCCAAATAAACCTTTACTTTAAAGATTTAAAAACAACTTAAGAAAATAATTTCTCCAAAGTATCTTTTTTAAAACCATCCTTAAAACTTTCAATTTATATTTATCAGCTACTTTGAAAATATACTCCGCTTTCCAGTGAAAATACACTTTCCATTTCAAAATGATCCATTTAAATCAATTAATAAATCCTTCTTTTAAATTTATCCAATCCTCTAAAATTAATTTACTTAAAAGTTTCTACTTTAATTTCAAAATATCCAATTATATATCCTGGTATTTAAAAATACCAGAATATATCCGGCCAAACCATAGCCTTCAATAAATTTCAATCACCAATATAATCATTCACAGATTATCAATAATCACATCACAACATATGAAATAACTTCAACAATTTGAGGAATCCAGTTGGATCCCTCCAACCTGTTTCCATGCATCTACAGATGTTAGCACAACAATTAAATACCAATTCCACTTCGAGGTGGAATATCGCGGTATATGGGATTATATAATATCATCCGCTATTATGCGGCGCATAGGGTCTCATCCGCTATATAATGCGAGAAATCAATCACTCCAAATATATATATATATATACTACTATCATATATACTATCATCCAACAAATAAATTATTAAATTCATCCAAGCACATCCAAACAATCAATCAATAACTGAAATTCCAATTATTTTAATCTGAGTGAGAAGATCTCACCTTTTATTATGCATGCAATCCATTTTCCATCTCCGCTTGTTTTCTCGATTTTAGACCTTGTATAAATATTTATACAGTTTATCAATATTCGAAATAAATCGAACACTTAAATTCCCATTTAACAATTTTAATTTAAACTAGTATGTATTTTAAAATTCCTTTGCAACCCTATATATTTTTCTTTAAACCTTATATATATATTTTCTGTTTATATATCTATTTAAATAAAAATAGAAATTTTTAAAACTTGCAGTAAAATCAATACTGCTATATATTTTATGACGAAAATATACATACATTTTCTACCCATCTCTGTATATATATATATATATATATATTTCTAATTCATGTATACATACATACATACATACATATATATATATGCACAGAATTAAACTAAAACAGGTTATACCTTACTGCTGAACGAAACTCCATCTCGCGATTCAATACTTTGCCAAAACGAATGTCGCTATGCCATGCCAAAACTTCGGTCAACATTCCCAAGCCCTCACGAGCTCGAATCGAAACATTCGACTTCGGCCTCGACTACACCACTACATCCCGAAGCCTTAAACCCTTGTAGCGAATCGCGGTAACCCATCGGCCACCTCGATTGAACGTTGCCACCCCACGAACTTCGAACAAAATTAGGAGGCGAGCGACTCCTCCCCTTTGAAATGCGATCTTGATTCACTGGAGGAAGCACTTCGAATGATTTCGGTTTTCGAACAGAGAAGGGGGAAGGAAAGTTGAAATATTTTTCTCTTTTACATGGGAACGAAATCGTGATTTCGTTCTGTTGTTTGTTTCAAATCCTCTGGCGGACATTGTTTTATGAAAAGAATGAATTCGATTTTTGAAAAAAAATAAAATGAGGAGGAGACGAACGAATTATATTTATTTTTTTCTTTAATTGCTCGGCCATAGGTTTCTTATTTAGACGCGTGTTAAGAGAAATGCCAAGTGTTTAAAAATGAAGAAATGTGTTAAATTTGCCTTGAAAAAACATTATATTAAATACATATATTATTTTTAAATTTAAATTTAAACTTAAATTGTCTCGATTCCGCAACTCAAAATCTTGACATCCTATCGAGGCGTGCCGCTAGGCGTTCATAATGTTAAACCCCTATTTCAAACACAATGGAAAAGGTTCCGAGTCCAAATTCGATCGTATGGAGAAGATAACTTTTTGGACCCAGCTACTATATTGAATTTTCGATATAAATTTCAGCGCGTTTATCTATTGTACGATCACATGACAACTCCAAACGCTACGAAATTTGAAATCCGATAATAATACAATATTACGGATCCAATGGAACTAGTTTCGTCGAATTCCGAGACTGTGCCTTGGAAGGCTATTTTTAAATATCGATTTAAACGATATAAATTCAAAACTAAACAAAACATTTTCAAATTCAATTCTGAAGCTTTTATTATCTTCAGTATTATCAATATAGAATTTACAAGATTTCAAATTATTTTTAACAAGCTCAAAAACTGAAGATACAATATTTTACCCAACTTCAATAAATTAAATTTAATAATTTAATCGCCAAATAAATCCTGATATTTGAATTTCAAGTTAAACTATCTCCTAAATATTTAAAATCAATTAAATATTCTAATTTCAAATGTCCAAAATTCAGGGCCGTCACATTTCTAGAATCTCCACCACGTACACAATTGTTAAAGTGGTTTTCGGTATTAGCAGAGAGTATGACAACATCCGATCCCGACCTCTTTAACAACCAATCGCTTATTACACACCGGATAGTTCTTTTACATTTCAAAAAGTCAATTCACAATTTATATCAAAATATCATATTCTCAAAACCATAATACTTTCGAATCATATTCACTTAGAAATCATATTCACCTTTAAAGGTCATATCGTTTCCAAAATCATTATTTTCCAAAATAGGTTAAATCCTTACTTCAAAATCATCATATTCAATTAAATACAACATTTAAATCCCAACTGAGGTTATAATATCATTTAACCATATTCACTTAAAATCGAGGATTTCAAATATAACACCTCTACCTTATTTAGTTTGAAATTTAGAAAGATAGTCTTAGATAGTAGAAATTAGTTATAAATAGTAAAAGTATTCTAAAATAATTTAATAATAGATTGAAATTAGTTTTACTTGATTTAAGATAGTTAATAGATTTAAAATAAATTTAAATATAACTAAAATAGATTAAATAGCTTTAAAATAGATTAATTAGATTTAAATTAAATTAAATGGTTAAATTAGTTTAAATAAATTAACTTAATTCGAAAATAGGTTAAAATAATTTATATAGTTAATAGAGGCTAAAATAGTTAAAATATAAGTTTTTAAAACAGTTTATATTTAAATATGAAATTTGGAATTCATATAAATTTAACTATTTATTTTATTTCAACATATGTGAACAATTTCACATTTCCAAATCACAAAACCCGATTTCAATATATTTCAAAGTTATATTTCAAACAATTTTAATAACTCAATTACGGTAACTTTTCATTTATACTTCAAAATCAACTTTAAAATTTCAATTAAATTCCTTTAAACAATCCCTTTAAACCAATTTCAATAATAATTCAATTTATATAAATCAAATCCTTATTTCAAAATATCATTCAATTAACTTCTAAATTTAAGGATTCAAAGATCATTTAATTTAACCAATCCAATGTCCGTATATAATTCTCTACCCTAGGGTCAAGTGATACAGATATTTATCATTTCAATCCACAAGTTAATATTTTACAGTTATATATCATTTCAAACCGCAATCCCGAAAATAAATAACATCCATAAAATTGCTCGAGTCTATCATTTCAACCCATAACGATTTTTCCTTAATCTATAGATCATTCAGGTATGTATCATTTCAACCCATAGGGAACTTGCAGAATGATCACAGTATATAAATCAATTATAACATCCAATCATCCAATAATAAATTCGAACATCCATTACAATCATCATCCAATTAAACCAAATAATATTCAACAATTAACAGATTTTTATGTAAAGGTGATTAACTGGCAATTTAAATTCAATAATAAATTTTATGACAAATTAATTCAAATAAATTCAAATTAACAGGAATAGCAATTTAAATATACCAAACAGCAGTAAATAAATTTCTAATCACATCCCAAATTTAATTTAACTGACATAAGAAATTTTAGAAGTTGTGAGTGGGTTAAAACACTCACCTTTGAATTTAAATTGAATTTAAATCCAATTTAAACCAAAAATTCAAACTGTCTCTGAATTCGTCCAAACCGGCGTCAAAATGTCCGGAATTTCAATACGATCCTAGCGGAGAATACCGCGCGTGAAACAGACCTCGTATGCAAAAGTTATACGAATTAGAAGATATAGATTTCAAATATAAATTAAATAAAATAAAACCAGAGAAAGAATTACACGTCACCCTATCTTTCTCTTCCCAGAAACCTAATATGCGCACGCAAATCCAAGTTCTTTGAACCCTAACGCACGAACACGGCGCCACTTGATGCTCGTCACCGCTCACCGACGGCCGCCAATGGTAAGCGCGACCACTCCTCATCACTCCCCCACGTCCAGCAGTCCTCCACACGTCACCAGTCGAGCCCAATTTCCCCAGCCGCCGCCGAATAGGGTGAACCCTAATCGAATTACGCAGCCCGATCCACCCATCAAACAACCAAACGAACTGCTCCGATGCGTTCCACTTGTCAATCTCTACGCCACGGTAACCCTGATTCGACGATCTGACGAAGATCATCAAACAGCAATGAACGGCCGAGATTCGTTCTTCAATTTGTGGAAAAACAGTGGTTCAAATTGGAAAACGAATTATAGATCTGAGATGCACTCGTCGAGAGCTTTAAATTGATATATAATTTAATATATTTTGAGGAGTTTAAATTTTCGATTTGATTTTCGATTTGGATTTGAAATTTGGGAATTAGGGTTTGCAGCCAGTGGGAAGAGAGAAGCAAATGGAATTGTACATACTGAAACCAGAAATAAGAAAATGACCAATGGTTTATAACGATCTATTTATAGGCAGAGCTGAAAATAGAAAGAATGGGCTAGATTGGTTTGAAAGTTGAACGATAAACGACCCGCAAAGCCCGTTTCGCCTCCGGAATGAAAATAGGTCATCCCATATATCAAAATAGATGTTTCCATTATTTTTAAATCCAATGGAACATGTTTTAGGTCCTAATTCCAACGTATGAAGAAGTTATATTAAAATCAGCTTATTTTCAAATTGATTTCAATTAAATTAATTTCAAGACGTTTCGAGCCTGTATGATCAAACGACAAGTCCGATCGTTACGAAACTTGAAATCCTTTAATAATTCACCGTTACGGATCCGATGAAACTAGTTTCTTCGAAATCCGAGTCAGTGGCCAAAATGGCTATATTCCAGTTAATTAAATAAATTAATAATAAATTAATTAAATCACTTTTAATTCAATATTTATTAACTAATAAATTTTATCAATTTTGATTACCTAGACATATATAATAATTTATAGTAAATTTACATATCAATTTTAGTGTTGATTATTTCAATAATTACAGCGTTCAAATTCAACTGCAATTAATCTAATTAATTAAAGTTTAATTCAAATAAATTGTTTAAATTTGACTCCAACCTTTATATTCAACCAATTATTATTCTATAGACATGGTTTACATTTTTCTATGTTTCATTACATTAATATCCTCCAATTTCGATCTTTTATTTGTATTAATTACTATATTTCAATTTATTGAAATTTGGCCCATTCCACCCATAAATTAAAATTTAAAATCCCAAATGATTTATTTATCTTGATTTCACTATTCTATTAAATCAATTATTACATTATGAATATAATTAACATTTCTATCCATTTTATTACATTCACACTTTTCAGTTATTGTATTAACTCACATTAATGTAATATTTAATTACACTTAATTGAAATAAATCCATTTATAATAATGTAAATTCCAATTTAATTTACCGAGTTAAATAAATAGGTAACATATAACAGTTTGTCACCAATTAACTTTTATTCACATTAATAAGTTTATTATGTCAACCAAATGTTATAATTACTTTCCTAACACTAATTTTATTCAATTACCATTAATTATATATATTATCTCATAAATTAATTCATATTTACATTTGTTTTCCTATATTCACTTTATAACCAAGTTATTTACATTATTTCCATTGATCGCAATTTCATTACAGTTGTTAAAATTTTACTTTAATTAACATTGTTACCTTTCCTTTTAGTTATTATTTCATTATTAAATCACAAATTTTTATTTCTTTCAATATTTAATCACAAAAATCTAATTAAATTAACCATTTTAATTATCGAAAATTTACGGGTCGTTACAATATGATTTATTTATAACATTGTAATTTATATCGTTGAGTTTTGTTTAATTATTATTCCTATATTAGATTTATTGAGTTGTAGTCTTAATATGAACATATTTAGTTGAAACCCTACCTACATTGTAACATCCCAGAATTATATCATTTTAAATTTGAATATTCAATTGATTTTAAATATTTAGATAATTGGTTTTAAAATATAAGCTCTTTTTATCCCAATATAGGGATTTTATTTTAAATATTTAAATAATGGATTACATAATTAAAATGAAACTCTTTTAAATAATAAATAATGACGGCGAGATATTTTTTAAAATTTGTTTACAAAAATATTTAGTTCGAAGAAAAATAAAAAATGTGATCGGAAATCGTTTTTCGAATTTTTAACTTTTCGTCATCTACAAGTTGTTTGAAATGTTGTAAATATTTTAGTACACATATACACATACATATACAAATAACATAAATATGGTTAGTAATATTATATGGTAAGATGTATTTAATTAAGGTAATATAAAAGTTTAAAATAAAAATTAAATATTGAAAAGATGTTAAAAAGTAAACATCACATCACCTTAAGCATATTGAAATATAAAGTACAATGAGCATTAATTGCATGTTGGTAAAGGGGTGGACAAGCATGATGATGTGGAAGCTTTTGAGTGGAGGGTTTATACTTATGTCATTTTGGTAATTTAGTCTACTTGGTATAAAACAACTTTTCTTATTTTCCTCCTTCTCATTTTTCATTCGTGATTCATTTTCAAAAGCTCCATTCATACTTGTTTAAAACATCCATGGCTTTCATGGCATTCACTTGTAAATCTTTTAAAAAATTGTTTAAAAACTCTTCCTTTTATTCCTACAACCCCTTCTTCTCAAAGCAAGTCCAAACACAACTCACCAACCCAAGGCCGGGGCTTGTCTCCATCATGGCTAAAATATTTTTGCACTAAGGACCTCCGAAAACTCATTTTTCCAAAGGCATAATAAAGGTCTAGGTCCTACTTCAAGTTAGAAAGAGTTTTGGTTTGGTTGCATAGCTTTTAGGTGAGTAAAGCTCACCTTGTATTTGAAGTTTTAAACTTTAATTAACTGCTTATATTGGTAGTGAAAATATGTTGGTTGTTTGATATATTGATGTTGATTTGTATGTGCATATGTATGCTTGGATGTGAATGTTGTTTAGACTTTGGAATATAAAGTTAAAGTTAGTGAAGTGCAAGTTATGACCTTTACCTATACTATGAGTCATGGCCTATATATATGTTTGAAATCATGCTTACAATGTTGTAGGCTAGGAAATTTTAGCATTTGAGCTTGTTGTATGTTGCGGTATAGAAATCCCTTACTTTAAATTTGTTTTTAACTTATGTGTTTTCGAGAAATTTATAAAGTTTTTAACTTTAGTTTTGTTCTCAAAAAGCTTTATTCAAACTTATAAAGTAAGTTGACTTATAACATAAAGTCTTGAAGTAATTTTGGAGTATAAAAACAAGTTTCAAAATTATGGGCCATATAGCGATAGTTGCTATAGATGCAGTTCGTAAAAACGAACTCTTTTTTCTAATTTAAATGTTTTTACTTAAGTATATTTTTGAAAAGTATTTTCAAAACTTATTTTAAGTATTGATAAGTAATTATTATTTATTTATTTATTTAATGATTATTTAGTTAATTAATTAAGTAAGCCAATTAGCACTTAATCATTAGTTAACAAGGTAATTAATAATTAAGTATAAATCAAGTAAGTTAAATATAATTAGTTAATTAATTAAAGATCAATTATTAATTAAGGATTAATTACTTAATAAAGATAAATTTTTAAAGGTTTTAATCAATAACTAATTAATGATTAAGTTAAGATTTATTTAAGGTTTAATTAAGATTTAATTAAAGTTTAATTATTTTTAAATAAAGAGTTTAAATGCTATTTAATTACTAAATAAAAGTTTTAAAGTTTACTTTATTTTTAAAAGACTGGTTTTTTTTAAAGCAACTCTCCTTTAAAGAATGTTTTTAAATCCAATGGATTTATTTGTCGATTACCTTTAAGTAACCTCAAACAAATAGGGAACCTAATGACATATTATTAAAATTGTAGAGAACCCGTCCGACTATTTATATATTATCTGTAACCATTGGTTTGTAGGGGACATTTGTAGATAGACCCCAAGAGGTTTCTCACCAATAATTAATTATTTATTTTCTTATGTTGCTGTAACGACCCAAAATTTTGATTATTTGATTTTAAATGTTTAATTAAATTTAAATATTTAAAATAATAGAATTTGGAATTCAATAATTTATAACTCAAATATAGGTGATAATTAATATTTGAATTGTGAATTAAATGGATTTAATAATTTTATTTAACTCCTTTTAATTAATTAATAATATTGGTGAATTCAATTTGTAAATTTATTTACAAATATAAATAAATATGATTTAAATATCGATAATTAAATATTTAAATCCGTGAAATTAGCCTTTCGGGACACAATCTCGGATTTCGACGAAACCAGTTTTATTGGATCCGTAATACTGATTTATATTACGCCGTCGAATTTCGTAGCAATCTGATGTATTGTTTGGTCGTGCAAGATCAAAACGCTTTGAAAATTAATATCGGAAATTAAATATAATAACTGGGTTTAAAAACCTATCTTCTGCATAAGATCGAATTAGGTCTCGAAACAAGTTCCATTGTGTTCGGGATAAGGGGTATTTAGCTAGGAATACATGTGAGCATGTCTCAATCGGAGTTTGAGATTTTGAGAGTATTTGGAGCCTTATATTATTGAATAAAATAATAGAAAATCAGATCAAAAATTCAATTTTTAAATGACGATTTGACGTCTTGGATATCTTGGTGGCCCAAAACATTTTGGCGGCTCGAGAAAGTTTTTGCTATGGAAAAGGCGAACATAATCATCATGTTTTTTTTATTTTGTTATAAAATGAAAATAAAGTAAACAGTGTAACGACCCGTATTTTTCACGGATCGAAAAGTTCGTCAAGTCTGGAATTTTTGCATTTTTAAGTCATTTCAGATTTTTGGGGAAATTTGTCTAAGTCCTAGGTCGTGGACGACCTAAGAGCTAAGTCGTGACCGAGTTAAGGACTTGCGAGTTAGTGTTAGGTCGTGGGTTAGTTGGAGCGACCTATAAAATTGTGCAACCTAGGATTTAGTTAAGTAATTAGGTCGGCAGGGCGAGTTAACGACCTAAAGACTGACCGACTTAAGGATATGGCGACTCAAGGGTAGGCAGACCTAGTGGTTCCGGGTTAGCGACTTAGTAATTAAGTTGTTAGGTCGGTTGGGACGACCTATAGAAGTTAGCAGTGTAGTTAGGTCGGCAACGACCTAAGTAGTAGTGAGCGACTTAAGGAGTTAAGTCGTAAGTCTGGGTAGAGTTAGGTCGCATCCCAGTTGTTCGCGACTTATGTTAGGTCGCGTGGAGGCTTAAGGAATTAGGTCGTAACCTGTTAAGTCGTAGGTCGCTGGGTTTCGTCTAAGTGTTAGGTCGAAGTATGTGTTAAGTCGTAGGTCGACTTAATAGTTAGGTCGTATGCGCAGAAGTGTTAGATCGTAGGAGTTGAGGCGCGCGTATCTGTTAGGTCGGAGTTGTTGGCTAAGGGTTAGGTCGGAGGCTCTGTTAAGTCGTGGGGGTTTTTAGGTCGTAGGTCGGCATATGTTAGGTCGGCAACGACTTAAGGAGATAGCCGAGTTACGACTCAGGCAGTTTTCAGCTATAAATAGGAGGGGTTGTTCTCACTTTTTGGGATCCGGATTTTGAAGCGACGAAGTGCTGCCATTTTGAGAGCTCGACTTCTACACTTCTTCACTTCTTTTCTCCACTCTAATCTAGTGCTTCCATCCATCCAAATCGAAGATCGAGATTGAAGATTCAAAAGCTTGGATTGAAGATCTTCATCTTTTCAAGAGAGATTTCTTCATTTGAAGCGGATTTGTGATAGATCTAGCTTCATCCTTCGCTGTCCAGATCTGAAGTGTGTTGATTTGAGGTTGTTTAGGTGATTTGGTGAGTGGTGATTATCTCTCACACGGATCCAAAGGAGTATATCGGATTGTTGGCTCGTTTTGGTGTTAAAATAGAGATTTCCATGCATTTTCTTCATCCTATGTGTAGATCCATATAGATCCATTGTTCATGATGATGTTGCATCCATTTTATCATATGTTAACCTATGCAAGTTCATTCATCAAGTTTGTAGAGATATAATACATGTTTTCATGCTTATTGGACTTTCAACTCTTTAATTACGAAAATGCCATTATTGTTATAATTGTCTACTTAGATCATTTTTGAATGCTTGATTGCTTGGATTGATGTTTGATTTGATTGATTGTTATGAACTAGATGATTGATGACTAGATTTAGATCGAAGGTGATTCAAAAGCTAAGGGAAAGGCTCTTGAATTGGAAAAGCTGCTCGTGGCATATGTAGCGGGATGATGAAGCTCTTATGCATAGATTTGATGATGTGAAGTTGAGATGAAGCTTTGCAAGGGTGTAATGAAGCGAGGCATCATATGATGAAGACTTGGTCTAATCCAGACGGGATCATTCCAAGCATGTTGATAACTCGGTGATATGATTCGAGTTGAAGATAATGAATGGATATGAGAATAGTCGTCGAGGAGGATGACTAGGAGGCTTGGATAGCATCGTTGTTGAAGGTTCTAGCATGCTCTAAGCAAGAGTACGTTTGGGCAGATTCGATAGTCCCAACGGCCAACTGTTGATGGTCGAGTACTCTGGGCAGATTCGATAGTCCTAGGCACGGGCTGCGACGACGTGCGGGAGTTATGTCTAGAACCGGGGTTTCCATTAGCCCTTGACGGACGGCTGAAAGAATGTGCCGGTCATTCAATTAACGGTGATATCGAAGCAATGATAACAGTGATAGCTAGAGTCATGGATGTGTGGTTGTATAGTCATTCGGACTCAAGAGCGGCATTTTCTGGGTGCTTATCTGATTTAGGCCTTGGTACTTGGAAAACATCGCCCTTGACTCGAGTGATAGTAGCTTTACTTTAAATTGTATGCTCTGCTATGTTTGCTTCTGCTTAGTGTGTGTCTGGGGGCTATCACTGTAGAATGAGGTTGGAGTGGGAGGGTTGTATTCCTATTCCTTTTCCTTTATGCTCTTTTGGTATGTTGTTAGTTAATTTACTGCTCACTAAGACTGTTGTCTGACTCAAGGCTTTTTGTTTTAAATTCTTATTGCCTTGGGCTGTTCGTCCATTTTGGGACGGGCAGACTAGGTAGCAGGTGACAGGTGCTGTTCTCTTCTCACGATGCTGATATCGAAGACGAGCTAGAGGGTTGCATATTATTTTCTTATATGTACTGGATATTCCGCTGTTTTGTATTCTCTGAGAGATTTGTAGTGAGGCTGGATGTATTGACTATGTGGATGCTTGTATTCAACTATTATGGAGTTTTATATGATGTCATTTTGTTCTGTAAAGCTTCACTATACATATGTTCTATTGTATTTTGTCCATGCGCTGTGAGTAATACGATAGATCCTTTTGTTTTAAATCTTACCTTGACAATCGTCTATGGTCGCCTGGCATACTTTACAGCGCACTATCTCTAGATTCGGTGCAGGGGTCATGGGCGGTCGTCACATTTGGTATCAGAGCATTGGTTAATCGGTTTTACCCAACGCTCGTTGTCATAACTACGTATGAGAGACGTAATTGTATTTTGATGGATGATTACTATATATAATATAGTAGCTTAGTAGAGTTTGAGTCCTTTATGCAGTTGTTTCTCTAGATGTTCTAATCATTCCTTTTTATAGATATTGAGAATGAGTCGAAGAGGGAGACCAGCTGCTAGGGGAGGTCGTGCTACTGAAGAGACTGCTGATTATGCAGCCATGTTCGAAGCTATGATGACTTCGATCATGAGAAGGATACCAGTTCCGGGGGCGGCAGTTGATGTTGGAATTCAAGTCCAAACTTCGAAACCAGTGGATTTTGCTAAGCTGTGCAAGGATTATACTGCTCTTGGAGGGAAGGTTTTCTTGGGAACAGAATCTACCATTGAAGTCCAGAGGTGGATAGATGCTTGTAGAAGGATCTTTGGTGATTTGGGAATTGATGATGCAACTAAGAGGAAGTTGGCATCGAGGCAGCTTCAAGGGAGAGCTTCTGATTGGTGGAATTCTATTACCATCACTACTCCGGAAGAAGAGATTACTTGGGAGCAATTCCAAGTCAGATTTGAAGCTAAGTTCATTTCTACAGCTCAGAAGTCTGTTCTGTTCAAGAAGTTTGTAGAGCTCAAGCAGGGTGGAAGATCTGTTCTTGAGTATGTTTCTGAGTTCGAAGCTTTGTCCAAGTATGCTCGGTCATATATTGAATCTGCTTATCAGAAGAATGAGAAGTTTGTGACCGGCTTGGATAGTTATCTTGGGAGACAGTTGGTGGATCATTTGGACGATTCATTTGAGAAGCTTGTGGAGAAAGCTCTTAGGCATGAGAGTCTGTTTCCTAAGGAAGGACCTGTTGTTGCTATTACCAAGGGAGAATCTAAACCACAGCAGGGTGGAAACCAGAAGAGGAAGCAGCAGCAGCAGAAAGGTAAGGATGGCCAGAAGAAGCCGAAAGGCGAGGTGACTTGCTACAATTGTCAACAGAAGGGCCATTTCTCTAAGGATTGTAAGAATCCGAAGGCACCGATGAAGTGTCACAACTGTGACAAGCCGGGGCATTTCAGGAAGAATTGTCCAGAACCAAGGAAGGACAGGCAGATTGTGCAAGCCTATGCTTTGGGAGCTATTCCGTCGTCTTCGAAAGCTCCTACTGCTGAAGAAAAGGGAAAGAGTGTGGTTGTTCAAGGTACTCTTTTCCTATGTGGTGTTCCAGTTAGAGTTTTGTTTGATACTGGGGCGTCGCATTCATTTGTTTGTAATGAACTAGTAGGCCGGTTAGGTTTGAAGCTGGATATTGTTGATAGGCCATTGGTAGTGACTAATCCAGTTGGGGGTTCGTCTTGTTTGTGTATGTTATGCCGTGGTCTAGTTGTGTCGAGTCATGGTTGCTCTTTTGTTTGTGATTGTTTTGTTCTGAACTTTGCGGGGTTCGGAATTATCTTGGGTATGGACTGGCTTAGGAAGTATGCGGCTAAGGTTGATTGCGAAAGGTTGGAAGTGACAGTCGAGAATGTGGAGGGGCGAAAGATTGTGATACGATGTAAGCATGAAGAAGGCGTCTTCATGAGCTTCATGTATTCGCTAGTTGTTCCACGGGATGGACTGTCATCAGTGCCGATCGCTAATGGATTCGAGGATGTCTTTGACGAAGTCAAAGGGTTGCCGCCGCATAGAGAGATCGAGTTTCGAATAGATCTAGTTGAAGGAGCCAGACCTGTTGTGATGCCTCTTAGGCGGATGGCGCCTAGGGAACAGCAGGAGTTGAGGGTGCAAGTTGATGATCTTTTACAGAAAGGATTCATTCGGCGTAGTGTGTCCGAGTGGGGTGCACCAGTTGTGTTTGCAACCAAGGCAGATGGGTCGTTGAGATTGTGTGTGGATTATCGTGAGCTGAATAAGGTGACTAAGAAGAACAAGTATCCATTGCCAAGAATAGATGACTTGTTTGATCAGCTTCACGAAGCTAAGGTGTTTTCTCAGATGGATTTGGCAACGGGATTTCACCAGTTGAGAGTGGCTAAGGATAGTGTGCCGAAGACTGCTTTTAGGACACCATCCGGTTTCTTTGAGTGGCTGGTAATGCCGTTTGGATTGACTAACGCGCCAGCATATTTTGTGGATCTTATGAATAGAGTGTTCAGAGATCAGTTGAACAAGTTCGTACTTGTGTTCGTGGATGATATTCTGATTTATTCCAGAACGGAAGAAGAGCACAAGACGCACTTGCGTATCGTTTTGGAGATCTTGCGAAAACATCAGCTGAAGGCTAAGTTTTCGAAGTGTCACTTCTGGAAGAGTGAAGTGAGGTTCTTAGGCCATGTGATTTCTGGAAGTGGAATAGCGGTTGATCCCGCTAAGGTGGCAGCAATCCAGGATTGGGTTAGACCTAAGAATGCGTCTGATGTGAGAAGTTTTCTTGGATTAGCAGGATATTATCGACGGTTTATCAAAGACTTCTCCAAGATAGCTGCACCGTTAACAGGATTGACGAAGAAGAACCAAGTGTTCAGTTGGGATGCTAAGTGTGAGCAAGCTTTCGGAATCCTGAAAGAGCGATTGACAAGTGCTCCTGTTTTGACTATTCCAGGTGGGAATGATGAGATGGTGGTTTACACCGACGCATGTGGTACTGGACTTGGAGCAGTGCTGATGCAGAGGGATAAAGTTGTTGCGTATGCCAGTCGACAACTAAAGCCGCATGAAAGGAATTACCCGACTCATGATTTGGAGTTAGCGGCGATTGTATTTGCTCTGAAGATGTGGAGGCATTATTTGTTGGGAGTTCGATTCGAGTTGTTTACGGATCACAAGTCGTTGAAGTATCTTTTCTCCCAAAAGGATTTGAATCTTCGGCAGCAACGTTGGCTAGAGTTTTTGGCATCATATGATTTTGGTATAGCTTATACTCCGGGAAAAGGTAACGCAGTGGCAGATGCGTTAAGTCGAAGACATGCAGGATTGGGAGCCATGTTTTCAGAATGGAAGCGCCTCGAGTATTTAGCTGGATTTGACTTCAGGCCTAGATGTGAATTGGAACCTGAGATGTTGGCAAACTTATCGATAAGACCCACTCTTGTGGAAAGGATTGGCGAGGGCCAAAAGCGAGATGATAAGATTGTCAAGATTATCCGTGAATTGGAATCTGGATTGGATCCAGAAAAGGATAAAGGATTCGAGGTCGATCGAGAGGGTTGGCTTCGGAAGCAAGGACGACTAGTTGTTCCCGATATAGATGAATTGAGGAGTGAAGTTCTGAAGGAAAGTCATCACTCGAAGCTGACAATTCATCCAGGTGGAAATAAGATGTATCGGGATATGAAGAGAACCTACTACTGGGAAGGCATGAAGAAGGATGTTGGAGATTTTATTTCCAAGTGTATGAATTGCCAGTTGGTGAAAGCCGAACAGAAGAAGCCAAGCGGATTGCTTCAGCCATTAGAAGTTCCTACATGGAAGTGGGAACAAGTGTCGATGGATTTTATTGATGGATTGCCTAGAACCAGAACGGGAAATGAAGGAATTTGGGTCATTGTGGATCGTCTGACTAAAAGTGCACGATTCATTCCTGTTCGATCGACTAGGACTGCATCAAAGTTGGCTGAGTTGTATATTAAGTGGATAGTTCGATTCCATGGTATTCCGAAGAGCATAGTGAGCGATCGAGACCCATTGTTCACTAGTGGATTTTGGAAGAGCTTCCAGGAAGTTTTGGGAACCGAGTTGTGTTTGAGTACAGCTTATCATCCCCAAACAGATGGTCAGACCGAGAGAGTCAACCGAGTTTTGGAAGATCTTCTCAGAGCATGTGTTTTGGACTTCGGAGGATCATGGGAAGATCACCTTCATTTGGTGGAGTTTGCGTACAACAACAGCTACCAGTCAAGCATTAGTATGGCACCGTATGAGGCGTTGTATGGAAGACCGTGTAACTCTCCGACATGTTGGTTGGAAACTGGAGAAAAGCTGATACTTGGGCCAGAGATGATTCGTCAGACCTCAGATTGCATAGAGATCATTCGGCAACGAATGAAGGCAGCCCAAGACCGTCAGAAGAGTTATGCCGATAAGCGTCGAAAGGATTTGGAATTCGACGTAGGGGATATGGTTTTTGTAAAGATTTCTCCACTGAAGAATGTTATTAGATTCGGGAAGAAAGGAAAATTGACTCCGAGATTTGTTGGACCATTCCCGATCATCGAGCGAATTGGAAAGCTCGCTTATAGATTGGAGTTACCGGAGAAGATGTCGGGTGTGCACAATGTTTTTCACGTATCGTATCTACGGAAGTATGTGCATGACTCGAATGCAGTGGTTTCTGCTGATAGCTATGAAGACTTTGAAGTTGATCCAGTTGATAGAAGACCTCGTAAACCACTTCGTGTTGTGGAAACCGACACGAAACAGCTTAGGAGGAAGGTAGTTAAGTTGCTCAAGATACAATGGAGTGATGATGATAACGACTGTACGTGGGAGGTGGAAGAGAGGATGAAAGCAGCTCATCCTGAACTCTTCAAGGTATTGCCCTAAGGTGTCGTGTCATCTCACGATATTGTAACTTGTTCTAATTTTAGAATTCTGTACGCTAAGTTAGAATTGGATGCATGGTTTGTTGATTGCTATGGATGGTAGGCGTACAGAATAGTCTTTGATTGCTTTGTTTGCTTGGAATTTCGGGGGCGAAATTCCTAAGGGGGAGAGAATGTAACGACCCGTATTTTTCACGGATCGAAAAGTTCGTCAAGTCTGGAATTTTTGCATTTTTAAGTCATTTCAGATTTTTGGGGAAATTTGTCTAAGTCCTAGGTCGTGGACGACCTAAGAGCTAAGTCGTGACCGAGTTAAGGACTTGCGAGTTAGTGTTAGGTCGTGGGTTAGTTGGAGCGACCTATAAAATTGTGCAACCTAGGATTTAGTTAAGTAATTAGGTCGGCAGGGCGAGTTAACGACCTAAAGACTGACCGACTTAAGGATATGGCGACTCAAGGGTAGGCAGACCTAGTGGTTCCGGGTTAGCGACTTAGTAATTAAGTTGTTAGGTCGGTTGGGACGACCTATAGAAGTTAGCAGTGTAGTTAGGTCGGCAACGACCTAAGTAGTAGTGAGCGACTTAAGGAGTTAAGTCGTAAGTCTGGGTAGAGTTAGGTCGCATCCCAGTTGTTCGCGACTTATGTTAGGTCGCGTGGAGGCTTAAGGAATTAGGTCGTAACCTGTTAAGTCGTAGGTCGCTGGGTTTCGTCTAAGTGTTAGGTCGAAGTATGTGTTAAGTCGTAGGTCGACTTAATAGTTAGGTCGTATGCGCAGAAGTGTTAGATCGTAGGAGTTGAGGCGCGCGTATCTGTTAGGTCGGAGTTGTTGGCTAAGGGTTAGGTCGGAGGCTCTGTTAAGTCGTGGGGGTTTTTAGGTCGTAGGTCGGCATATGTTAGGTCGGCAACGACTTAAGGAGATAGCCGAGTTACGACTCAGGCAGTTTTCAGCTATAAATAGGAGGGGTTGTTCTCACTTTTTGGGATCCGGATTTTGAAGCGACGAAGTGCTGCCATTTTGAGAGCTCGACTTCTACACTTCTTCACTTCTTTTCTCCACTCTAATCTAGTGCTTCCATCCATCCAAATCGAAGATCGAGATTGAAGATTCAAAAGCTTGGATTGAAGATCTTCATCTTTTCAAGAGAGATTTCTTCATTTGAAGCGGATTTGTGATAGATCTAGCTTCATCCTTCGCTGTCCAGATCTGAAGTGTGTTGATTTGAGGTTGTTTAGGTGATTTGGTGAGTGGTGATTATCTCTCACACGGATCCAAAGGAGTATATCGGATTGTTGGCTCGTTTTGGTGTTAAAATAGAGATTTCCATGCATTTTCTTCATCCTATGTGTAGATCCATATAGATCCATTGTTCATGATGATGTTGCATCCATTTTATCATATGTTAACCTATGCAAGTTCATTCATCAAGTTTGTAGAGATATAATACATGTTTTCATGCTTATTGGACTTTCAACTCTTTAATTACGAAAATGCCATTATTGTTATAATTGTCTACTTAGATCATTTTTGAATGCTTGATTGCTTGGATTGATGTTTGATTTGATTGATTGTTATGAACTAGATGATTGATGACTAGATTTAGATCGAAGGTGATTCAAAAGCTAAGGGAAAGGCTCTTGAATTGGAAAAGCTGCTCGTGGCATATGTAGCGGGATGATGAAGCTCTTATGCATAGATTTGATGATGTGAAGTTGAGATGAAGCTTTGCAAGGGTGTAATGAAGCGAGGCATCATATGATGAAGACTTGGTCTAATCCAGACGGGATCATTCCAAGCATGTTGATAACTCGGTGATATGATTCGAGTTGAAGATAATGAATGGATATGAGAATAGTCGTCGAGGAGGATGACTAGGAGGCTTGGATAGCATCGTTGTTGAAGGTTCTAGCATGCTCTAAGCAAGAGTACGTTTGGGCAGATTCGATAGTCCCAACGGCCAACTGTTGATGGTCGAGTACTCTGGGCAGATTCGATAGTCCTAGGCACGGGCTGCGACGACGTGCGGGAGTTATGTCTAGAACCGGGGTTTCCATTAGCCCTTGACGGACGGCTGAAAGAATGTGCCGGTCATTCAATTAACGGTGATATCGAAGCAATGATAACAGTGATAGCTAGAGTCATGGATGTGTGGTTGTATAGTCATTCGGACTCAAGAGCGGCATTTTCTGGGTGCTTATCTGATTTAGGCCTTGGTACTTGGAAAACATCGCCCTTGACTCGAGTGATAGTAGCTTTACTTTAAATTGTATGCTCTGCTATGTTTGCTTCTGCTTAGTGTGTGTCTGGGGGCTATCACTGTAGAATGAGGTTGGAGTGGGAGGGTTGTATTCCTATTCCTTTTCCTTTATGCTCTTTTGGTATGTTGTTAGTTAATTTACTGCTCACTAAGACTGTTGTCTGACTCAAGGCTTTTTGTTTTAAATTCTTATTGCCTTGGGCTGTTCGTCCATTTTGGGACGGGCAGACTAGGTAGCAGGTGACAGGTGCTGTTCTCTTCTCACGATGCTGATATCGAAGACGAGCTAGAGGGTTGCATATTATTTTCTTATATGTACTGGATATTCCGCTGTTTTGTATTCTCTGAGAGATTTGTAGTGAGGCTGGATGTATTGACTATGTGGATGCTTGTATTCAACTATTATGGAGTTTTATATGATGTCATTTTGTTCTGTAAAGCTTCACTATACATATGTTCTATTGTATTTTGTCCATGCGCTGTGAGTAATACGATAGATCCTTTTGTTTTAAATCTTACCTTGACAATCGTCTATGGTCGCCTGGCATACTTTACAGCGCACTATCTCTAGATTCGGTGCAGGGGTCATGGGCGGTCGTCACAAACAGATAGCCATTTTTCTTCTTTCCCACCCTCTGTTTTTGTTCTTTGTTTCCAGTGAAAGGAAGTATGGCCAATCCATTAAGAATTCAAAAACAAAATATATACTTAACGAAAAATCATAATTCTGGATTTTTGAAACTCGTATCGTGTTGTGCTTCTCGTCTTTAGCCCCAGATTCGAGTTTGATCTCCTTTGGCAGCGCTCAATTTTAGGGCATCCGAGTTAGGGTTTCACTTATATGGAGTTCGGGGCAGTGATAGATGATTCTGAGGTTGGCGATGGGCTTTTCAGATGGAGTAGCTTCTTCGGTTGAAGTTTGGGAGCTTGCAGCGTCGCATGGCGTGGAGCGACAATTTTAAAGTCGCTATTCTTAGGTTAGGTCGCTTTTGTGCTCGGTGCTCCTGGGTTGACGCCAAGGTGATGGTCGCGTCGAGGAGGAGCTATGGAGTTGTAACGACCCTAGATTTTAATTTATTTAAATTTATAATTAAATGAATTTTTGAGTAAAAAAATTTGTAAAGTTAATTTTAAAGTGATGCGAGTTTCCCCAAGTTCAAATAAACTTTATATTAAATCATTTAAATTTAAAATTTGTTATACATATATGTGTGTGTGTATATATATATATATTGGATTTGAAATAATTCGTAAATAAATGGGTTGAAAATAAATGATTTGTGAATTACTTGTTGTTAAATAAGTAAAAACGTTGGATAAAATTTAATAGCATAAACAAACACTTTCATTTAGCAGTAAAACAAGAACAAGATTTGTTCACAAAGTAAAGGAACATCTAAAAAAATAGTAAGTAAATACATTAACTAAAATCTAACAGCATAATTAAAATAGAAACTTAGTTACATTATAAAGTGAGAAAACAAAACAAATGTATTCAAACAAGACTTAAGCAATGAATGCAGCCACCATATAAAAGAAAGGAAAACAAAACAAGTAGAATAAAATATGTTTGTACAAAATAAAGAATGCAAACCATCCCTATATCCTCTATCAGCCGAAAACAAAAAAATGATTTTTGTACAAACTCATTAATGCAAGCGTCTTCAGCCATGCTTGTATTGTTCAAACCATACCTATTATAAAACAAACATACCCTGCTGTACAAACTTGTAAAGTTGTCTTTGATAAATATTAGCCTTCTCAGTTCGTCCATTTGAGGGAATTATCAAAACTGGAAAGAAAAAATAGCATGGTTGAAACAAAATAAAAGCAAACATCATATTTTACAAATTCAAGCTTGAAAACAAATTGCTGAAGAAAGAAAAAGAAAACAGAGAAAAGGATCAAACTGCAGTTTTTAAAAAACCAGAGTCTTTGTTCATCAATATATCCATGTGAGTAAACAACTTGAAAAGATGATTTTTAAGTATATCTATTTGGTGTTTGTAAGTCTAAAGATTTGAAACTGCTTTATTAGTTACACATATAGAAAATTCTTCCCTGTATATAGATATTGGTAGGTGTGAATGTCTGAAACCACCTCTGCCTTTTGTTTCAGAGCATCAACCTTGTTCGAAAAACCCAATACCTTGTCATTCGATCATTGATAGGCCTTGATTTCAAAAGTAAATATGTGTATTTAAGTATAAAATAAAATTTAAAAATAGTTTCAGACATGTTAAGTCTATACAGTAAAAATCATTGTGTTTATAGAGTAAAATTCAAATTTGGGAAAATTTCGAATGTAATGATTTGGTACTTCAATCATATATCGTAAATCCTTAATCAAAAATAGGATTTTTAGTATACAAATTAGAATTTTTAAGTGAGTATTTAAGGTACAATTTGAATATGAAATAAAATTACATTTTGGTCAATTGCAGCAGATTCAATTGATGTGTTGTTGAATATGGAAATTAAACAAGTTGAACATTTGTTGTATTAACAAAAATCCATGAATATATGCATTTTGCCTGTGCCTGCTAGTTCAGGTTTGAAACATCTCTGTTACAAGTTACAGGGATTGTACCCTACCCAAAAAAATTGATTTCTTCCTCCCTGTAGCTTATTAAGCTTTGAAATTTGAACAAAGTTTGTGTGCGTAACCATGTTTTAAGCATTTAAAATAAATTTAAGCAAAGTAAATTCAAGCTTTTCCTGTAACATATGAAAGTACAGTTAAATGCTAAGTCATGTTAAAATTTCAAACCTCGTAAATTTTAATTTCAAATATACCATCTGAAAGCTTATCAAATTTGATGATTTTTGAAAGCAAAACTGAAATTTTTTGTTAAGTTTTTAATGAGATATGGGGATTGATCAGAAAATGGGATTATCTCCAAATTCCGATGATCAAAACGATGGTGGGTCTCGAGTTCATCGGCACAGCTAGAACGAACGTTCGACATCACTAGAAAAATGCGAAAAGAATTTATAAAACCTTAGATTCTGAATTCGAGATCATATTAGGGTTCGAACTCGTTTTTGGGTCGCTGAGATTCGTGAAGCCACTGCAACCTCTCTTGGTGATCGAGTGGAACGAGACTCGGGGGAGGGGAGCGTCGATGGTCAGGGAACACGAGGCCGGAGTCGCTAAGCAAACGGTGGTCGAAGCGAGGGGGACGAAGGGTTTTGTTGGTGACTGATTTGGTTTCCAGTTTTACTGAGTAGCTCGAATTTGATTTTGAGGGGATGAGTGGATTCTGGCGTTTGGGGATGGATACTCGAAGCATCGTCGACTTGCTCGACGTTGCGGCGTCGCTTGGAGGTGATTAATGGCAGCGTGCACGTGCACAATGATGGTTCGTGTGTCAGTGGAAAGAAAATGGGGTTATACGTGAAATTCTCGAAGCAGTCGAGTGGAACCTCGGGGATTTTTGAGAGTTGCTGGAGTTTTTCGTTGCATGGGTTCGAGTCAATTTAAAACGAAGCTATCGGTTTTTTTTTAAAACTTAAGAAAAAAAAAGAGAGAAGAAGGAACAGGCGCGGGGGGGAGAAAGGAAGGTCTCGGGGAAGAAACGAGAGGGACCGGGTTTGGCTCGAGTCAAGTACCCTGTTTACTCGGGTGAGTATATAAATGGGTTAACCCCAAATTTTTATAAAGACTAAACTATGAAATTGAATCATGTTGTATAATTTTAAGAAAAATTTTGTTTTAAGATATTTACAAAGAAAGTATACATAAATATCAATGCTTTATAAAACCTTAATTAGTATCTAAATTAAGTAATTTAATTTAAGATAAGTATAAAGTTAATTAACACTTAAGTTTGTAGTTAATAGAAAATTCGTTTAAAATAAATCATTCGATAAAATGAAATTTATTAGTTTAACTAAAAATCTTAGTTAAATTAAGATTTTAAAATGGCAGATTTAATTATTCGGTTTATTTCGAATATTAACCGATTGTATAAAATTGTCTATACAAGGTTTATAAATCAAGAAAACAAACTGGAATGGAAATTGGATTGCAAATAAAAGCAAAGGTGAGATCTTCTCACTCAGAATTAAATTTGAATTGCAGTTATTGATTGTTATTTGGATGTGCTATTAGATATAGTAGGATATATCTATATATATATAGCAATATATACATATTGGCATATGTATATATTGGATTGATGATTTCCCGCTTCGTATAGCGGATGAGACCCTATTACGCCGTTAGTAAGCGGATTATTTTTATAAAAACCCATATACCGCGATATTCCACCTCGAAGTGGAATGGGTATTGTGCTAACGTCTTTGGATGCAGGGAAACAGGTTGGAGGGATCCAACTGGATTCCTCACCAGTATTTATTTATTTACAGATATATTGATATAGATCTGTTATCATATTGATATATGATATTGACTGTTGTGATGGACTAATTGATGCGTTGCATCATTGGATTCAAAAATTTTGAAGTTTAAAAATAACGATTTTAACTTTAAAAGAGATTTTTAAAGTGATTATTTGTAAGTATACGATTTATTAAATTTTTGGAATTATTTATCTTAAATAAATAAATGTTATACATTTAATGTTTGTGAAATATAACCAAAAGATGATTTTTGAAATAAATAGTTAACTAATCTATAAAAT
Organism: Allium fistulosum; assembly: GCA_030737815.1. NCBI lineage: Eukaryota > Viridiplantae > Streptophyta > Magnoliopsida > Asparagales > Amaryllidaceae > Allium > Allium fistulosum. The sequence goes on along the minus strand of CM060904.1, from coordinate 165,996,481 downwards.
AGTTTAAATTGGATTTTTGAATTATTAAAAAAAAACGATGTATGTACAAGATGCACAAAATTGATATTTATCAATTAAGATTATTGGAATTTAAAACGAGTTTTATAAGTTGTAAAGATAGGAAATTTATAGAATTATAAATTGTGAAGATTTGAAGTTTATAGATTTATAAAGTTGAAGTTTTTAGATTTATAAAGTATGAAGTTATAAAATGAATGGAATTGTAAAATAAAAGATTATAAGGAATTTACTTATAAATTGGGCTTTTGCCTTTAAATGGAATATTGATCGAAGTTAATAAAAAAGAAGATTTTATAAGTCAAAGTTGTTGTAAAATAGAAAGAGAATTTATAAACGTTGTTTTATAAATTCGAAATCAATTAAATTTGGTAAATCAAATATAGGAGGTTATTAAAGGAAATATATTCGCAATTTTGGATAGCGAATTATCTTTGAAATAAATGTGTAGAAAAGATTGAAATGTGGTTAGGGAAGTATATTCACGATTTTGGACAGTGAATATATTATTAAGTGAAATGGATATTATTTTGGGAAAGCGATATTTGAAATGAAGTTAATTGTTTTAAACGATGTTTTAAAATGATGAAATATTGAAATCATAGATTTCAACATTCATTGTTGAAATAGACGTTTTCGAGAAGTAGAAGGAAATGGTGGACTATAACACTGTTGTTATAGTAAATGATTTCCGTAAGGAAATGTTTTATCTAGTATTTGGATTTACATATCTATCTTAAATCAGAATCCCTATACTAGTGATTTTGAGTCGTCGTAACGATGTTTTACGTAACATTCGTTTTGACTCAAATAAATGTTGTTATAGTAAATGATTTCCTTAAAGAATGAATTTATACTTAATTTTGATTTAAGTATATCGAATATTTTCAAATGTTGAAAATAAATAGATTTTGTGAAATACTTATTTTTAAATAAGTATGGAAATGCTTTTCCAAAATGAAATGAAACGTTTTGAGATTTTACCTTCTTAAAGATAAATTGAAATTTAATATTGAAAACGATTTGAAAATCGTAGATCAGTAGATATTTTTGAAATATAAATTCACTATGGAATTTATAAAAGAAATGGGAATTCGTTTTAAAAATAAATATTGATTTATTTTTAAAGTGTGGAAATTATATATTTAGTAAAGATATTTTTGGAAATAAATAATTTTGAAAAATTATTTGGAATCTGATGATGTTGCGCATCTTTATTGATAGTTAAATAACCGACTATCAATAATTACCTTGAATGGTATTTGTTGTGAATTGGATGAATTTGAATGCCACACTTATTTTTAAATAAACGCTCACTATTCGGGTTAGCCGGGAAAGGACCATGGGGTCGTATAACCCATTCCGAATATGTGATACGTTGTTATGAATCGCATTTGAAGACCGGTGTTGAAGACCGGATATTTTTGAAAACGGAAGGATTACCGTCGAGTTACTCTACATCGGCTGATCTCTGGTTTAGAGGTTTTATCACCCTTAGTGACGGGAAGTCCGGACGTGATTTGAAATTTATCCGGATATGCAAGGGCTTCGTGAGAAGTGCCTTCGGTTCTGTTCGATCCCGGAACAGACTTGTATGGATTGTGTGTCTGACGTTACAATTTGAGATATAAAGCTGATTTCTTTCAAATACATTTCTGTTGGTGGCGGAGAATTTATTCTCTTAGCTTAACACCCTTCTCTGAGACGTACGAGCTCAGAGGTTATGTAGTTGAAATTTATCAGCGATATATCCCAATTTGGTAACGTGGCATACTGAGTGTTGCTGTGAAATGATCAGTGTTTGATCATTTGTGATATGATCATTTGTTTGATCATATATCTTTGTGATCATAGGTTGATCATTTTGTTTGACCCGAAGCAGGGCTTTTTGAGAAAGCGTAGCTTTGTGGACGAGACTTCGTCGAGCCTCACACCCCGGAAATGGTCGAAACAGGAAGGATGCGGCAAGGTTTTAGGGAGTAGCGCCCCTTAGTGTATGTCATTCCTTCTGGATAAAGGTGGTATCATGGTATGGAGCCCAGATACTTAACCTCCGTGGTTACTGCATTATTATTATCTATGTGGTTTGTTGGAAATCGGGGATCCTCAGGAAGATCGGTGACGATCGGGGGATGGCATACGCGTGTCAGTAGTTACCTATTTTTGCAGAGGTAACCCAGCCTTGTGTTGGCAGAGATCCGGTTAGGTTCTCGGGTCGTCTATTCCAGGGACGTACCCATCGTGGATAGGAAGTTCCTTAGCCTGACCATTTGTTGGAAATCCAAAGAAACAATACGAACCTTTACGATTTCAATTGTATAACCTGTCTCCTCAGGAGGCAGCTATAGCAGGCATAATATAATGGTACCTATGCTGGCTAAGATTTATATTCTACTTTCGAAATGTTTTCCACTATGCACTAATAATAATATCCAAAATGATTTGATTTTTGCGTAGTAAGCATCTTTGACTAACATAAGAAGAAATCTCCTCCAAGTCTGCGGTTGCATTGTGTGTGTGGTGGGAGGTCTTATGGTAGTTTCATTTTCCAAAAGCATTGCGAATTTACTTTAAAATTTTTCTGTTGATTATTTTAAAGAATAATTATTTTACGATCTCACACCAGTCACCATGACTGACTCGGAGTTTATTGTTTCCCTTCTAAACTCTAGGTGCCCACCAATTTCCACACGGGCAGTCTAGAGTTAGATTATCAGGATATTCTGGATATTCTGAAGCTTTGGAGATAAGCTGGAGGACGAGACGTAGTATTTGTATCTGATAGTATTTATTCCGCTGTGTATTCTGTATGAGGACAAGTTTATTTAACTGTCCATTGTTGTATGTTGACTCTGATGATTGATGTATGTATAAAATGATATAGTTCTTTGTTTTAAAAGACTAGTAATTATCTATTGTATATTGTTCCGCTGCGATGTGTAAGATTCTGATATTGTTTTCTGTTCTGATGTGTTTCCTGTTGTTCTTCTTCTTTCTTTCTTCTCTTTTTCTTCTATCTTCTTCTTCTTCTACTTTTTCTTTTTCTTAAAACCCTCACTATTGGAGTTTCCGGCACTCGATTGCTCGGCAGTCGATAAAGTGAGTATCGATGTCGAATTTTCGAAAGTCGAAAATTTCGGTATGTGACAAAGTGGTATCAGAGCATATGGTTAAGCGACAACCCTGCTCTGTTGGGTGTTACTCATTAGAGATAGAGTCAGTAGTACTCTAGAATGAGTTGAGTGTAATAATAAATATGAGTGCGTATTTGTTATTGAAAATAAAAAGATTGTTTTGTATTGTGTTGACTTATCGGTTGATTGTTTATAGATTCTGGTTGGTGCAGGGTGGCCAACTGTAATCGATAGGAATTTCTAAACTCTTAAACAAGATAAACTGACACAGTATTGATTTAAAATGGGGTAAATGAAATGATTTTGCCCAAAACTATTTTGTATAGAAAAGAAATATTTTTCTATGAATTACTATAGTATATGGATGCTTGGTTGTTAGGAATTAATAACATTGAAATATTATCACTGTTATATTGAAATTGAATAAGAAATTAAAATAATAACCAAAGGTTGAAGATAAATTCATCTGACAAATGAAATTTATAAATGTGAATTGGAAGATATTTGAAAATAAAATTCATATCATAAGTTTGAGGAATTATAGGAGATCGAATCTATCTATCTCTGTGTTATTTTCGTGCCTGCGAATTTCGAGGACGAAATTCTTTTAAGGGGGGAAGTTTGTAACGACCCTAGATTTTAATTTATTTAAATTTATAATTAAATGAATTTTTGAGTAAAAAAATTTGTAAAGTTAATTTTAAAGTGATGCGAGTTTCCCCAAGTTCAAATAAACTTTATATTAAATCATTTAAATTTAAAATTTGTTATACATATATGTGTGTATATATATATATATTGGATTTGAAATAATTCGTAAATAAATGGGTTGAAAATAAATGATTTGTGAATTACTTGTTGTTAAATAAGTAAAAACGTTGGATAAAATTTAATAGCATAAACAAACACTTTCATTTAGCAGTAAAACAAGAACAAGATTTGTTCACAAAGTAAAGGAACATCTAAAAAAATAGTAAGTAAATACATTAACTAAACTCTAACAGCATAATTAAAATAGAAACTTAGTTACATTATAAAGTGAGAAAACAAAACAAATGTATTCAAACAAGACTTAAGCAATGAATGCAGCCACCATATAAAAGAAAGGAAAACAAAACAAGTAGAATAAAATATGTTTGTACAAAATAAAGAATGCAAACCATCCCTATATCCTCTATCAGCCGAAAACAAAAAAAATGATTTTTGTACAAACTCATTAATGCAAGCGTCTTCAGCCATGCTTGTATTGTTCAAACCATACCTATTATAAAACAAACATACCCTGCTGTACAAACTTGTAAAGTTGTCTTTGATAAATATTAGCCTTCTCAGTTCGTCCATTTGAGGGAATTATCAAAACTGGAAAGAAAAAATAGCATGGTTGAAACAAAATAAAAGCAAACATCATATTTTACAAATTCAAGCTTGAAAACAAATTGCTGAAGAAAGAAAAAGAAAACAGAGAAAAGGATCAAACTACAGTTTTTAAAAAACTAGAGTCTTTGTTCATCAATATATCCATGTGAGTAAACAACTTGAAAAGATGATTTTTAAGTATATCTATTTGGTGTTTGTAAGTCTAAAGATTTGAAACTGCTTTATTAGTTACACATATAGAAAATTCTTCCCTGTATATAGATATTGGTAGGTGTGAATGTCTGAAACCACCTCTGCCTTTTGTTTCAGAGCATCAACCTTGTTCGAAAAACCCAATACCTTGTCATTCGATCATTGATAGGCCTTGATTTCAAAAGTAAATATGTGTATTTAAGTATAAAATAAAATTTAAAAATAGTTTTAGTCATGTTAAGTCTATACAGTAAAAATCATTGTGTTCATAGAGTAAAATTCAAATTTGGGAAAATTTCGAATGTAATGATTTGGTACTTCAATCATATATCGTAAATCCTTAATCAAAAATAGGATTTTTAGTATACAAATTAGAATTTTTAAGTGAGTATTTAAGGTACAATTTGAATATGAAATAAAATTACATTTTGGTCAATTGCAGCAGATTCAATTGATGTGTTGTTGAATATAGAAATTAAACAAGTTGAACATTTGTTGTATTAACAAAAATCCATGAATATATGCATTTTGCCTGTGCCTGCTAGTTCAGGTTTGAAACATCTCTGTTACAAGTTACAGGGATTGTACCCTACCCAAAAAAATTGATTTCTTCCTCCCTGTAGCTTATTAAGCTTTGAAATTTGAACAAAGTTTGTGTGCGTAACCATGTTTTAAGCATTTAAAATAAATTTAAGCAAAGTAAATTCAAGCTTTTCCTGTAACATATGAAAGTACAGTTAAATGCTAAGTCATGTTAAAATTTCAAACCTCGTAAATTTTAATTTCAAATATACCATCTGAAAGCTTATCAAATTTGATGATTTTTGAAAGCAAAACTGAAATTTTTTGTTAAGTTTTTAATGAGATATGGGGATTGATCAGAAAATGGGATTATCTCCAAATTCCGATGATCAAAACGATGGTGGGTCTCGAGTTCATCGGCACAGCTAGAACGAACGTTCGACATCACTAGAAAAATGCGAAAAGAATTTATAAAACCTTAGATTCTGAATTCGAGATCATATTAGGGTTCGAACTCGTTTTTGGGTCGCTGAGATTCGTGAAGCCACTGCGACCTCTCTTGGTGATCGAGTGGAACGAGACTCGGGGGAGGGGAGCGTCGATGGTCAGGGAACACGAGGCCGGAGTCGCTAAGCAAACGGTGGTCGAAGCGAGGGGGACGAAGGGTTTTGTTGGTGACTGATTTGGTTTCCAGTTTTACTGAGTAGCTCGAATTTGATTTTGAGGGGATGAGTGGATTCTGGCGTTTGGGGATGGATACTCGAAGCATCGTCGACTTGCTCGACGTTGCGGCGTCGCCTGGAGGTGATTGATGGCAGCGTGCACGTGCACAATGATGGTTCGTGTGTCAGTGGAAAGAAAATGGGGTTATACGTGAAATTCTCGAAGCAGTCGAGTGGAACCTCGGGGATTTTTGAGAGTTGCTGGAGTTTTTCGTTGCATGGGTTCGAGTCAATTTAAAACGAAGCTATCGGTTTTTTTTTAAAACTTAAGAAAAAAAAGAGAGAAGAAGGAACAGGCGCGGGGAGGAGAAAGGAAGGTCTCGGGGAAGAAACGAGAGGGACCGGGTTTGGCTCGAGTCAAGTACCCTGTTTACTCGGGTGAGTATATAAATGGGTTAACCCCAAATTTTTATAAAGACTAAACTATGAAATTGAATCATGTTGTATAATTTTAAGAAAAATTTTGTTTTAAGATATTTACAAAGAAAGTATACATAAATATCAATGCTTTATAAAACCTTAATTAGTATCTAAATTAAGTAATTTAATTTAAGATAAGTATAAAGTTAATTAACACTTAAGTTTGTAGTTAATAGAAAATTCGTTTAAAATAAATCATTCGATAAAATGAAATTTATTAGTTTAACTGAAAATCTTAGTTAAATTAAGATTTTAAAATGGCAGATTTAATTATTCGGTTTATTTCGAATATTAACCGATTGTATAAAATTGTCTATACAAGGTTTATAAATCAAGAAAACAAACTGGAATGGAAATTGGATTGCAAATAAAAGCAAAGGTGAGATCTTCTCACTCAGAATTAAATTTGAATTGCAGTTATTGATTGTTATTTGGATGTGCTATTAGATATAGTAGGATATATCTATATATATATAGCAATATATACATATTGGCATATGTATATATTGGATTGATGATTTCCCGCCTCGTATAGCGGATGAGACCCTATTGCGCCGTTAGTAAGCGGATTATTTTTATAAAAACCCATATACCGCGATATTCCACCTCGAAGTGGAATGGGTATTGTGCTAACGTCTTTGGATGCAGGGAAACAGGTTGGAGGGATCCAACTGGATTCCTCACCAGTATTTATTTATTTACAGATATATTGATATAGATCTGTTATCATATTGATATATGATATTGACTGTTGTGATGGACTAATTGATGCGTTGCATCATTGGATTCAAAAATTTTGAAGTTTAAAAATAACGATTTTAACTTTAAAAGAGATTTTTAAAGTGATTATTTGTAAGTATACGATTTATTAAATTTTTGGAATTATTTATCTTAAATAAATAAATGTTATAGATTTAATGTTTGTGAAATATAACCAAAAGATGATTTTTGAAATAAATAGTTAACTAATCTATAAAATAGTTTAAATTGGATTTTTGAATTATTAAAAAAAAACGATGTATGTACAAGATGCACAAAATTGATATTTATCAATTAAGATTATTGGAATTTAAAACGAGTTTTATAAGTTGTAAAGATAGGAAATTTATAGAATTATAAATTGTGAAGATTTGAAGTTTATAGATTTATAAAGTTGAAGTTTTTAGATTTATAAAGTATGAAGTTATAAAATGAATGGAATTGTAAAATAAAAGATTATAAGGAATTTACTTATAAATTGGGCTTTTGCCTTTAAATGGAATATTGATCGAAGTTAATAAAAAAGAAGATTTTATAAGTCAAAGTTGTTGTAAAATAGAAAGAGAATTTATAAACGTTGTTTTATAAATTCGAAATCAATTAAATTTGGTAAATCAAATATAGGAGGTTATTAAAGGAAATATATTCGCGATTTTGGATAGCGAATTATCTTTGAAATAAATGTGTAGAAAAGATTGAAATGTGGTTAGGGAAGTATATTCACGATTTTGGACAGTGAATATATTATTAAGTGAAATGGATATTATTTTGGGAAAGCGATATTTGAAATGAAGTTAATTGTTTTAAACGATGTTTTAAAATGATGAAATATCGAAATCATAGATTTCAACATTCATTGTTGAAATAGACGTTTTCGAGAAGTAGAAGGAAATGGTGGACTATAACACTGTTGTTATAGTAAATGATTTCCGTAAGGAAATGTTTTATCTAGTATTGGGATTTACATATCTATCTTAAATCAGAATCCCTATACTAGTGATTTTGAGTCGTCGTAACGATGTTTTACGTAACATTCGTTTTGACTCAAATAAATGTTGTTATAGTAAATGGTTTCCTTAAAGAATGAATTTATACTTAATTTTGATTTAAGTATATCGAATATTTTCAAATGTTGAAAATAAATAGATTTTGTGAAATACTTATTTTTAAATAAGTATGGAAATGCTTTTCCAAAATGAAATGAAACGTTTTGAGATTTTACCTTCTTAAAGATAAATTGAAATTTAATATTGAAAACGATTTGAAAATCGTAGATCAGTAGATATTTTTGAAATATAAATTCACTATGGAATTTATAAAAGAAATGGGAATTCGTTTTAAAAATAAATATTGATTTATTTTTAAAGTGTGGAAATTATATATCTAGTAAAGATATTTTTGGAAATAAATAATTTTGAAAAATTATTTGGAATCTGATGATGTTGCGCATCTTTATTGATAGTTAAATAACCGACTATCAATAATTACCTTGAATGGTATTTGTTGTGAATTGGATGAATTTGAATGCCACACTTATTTTTAAATAAACGCTCACTATTCGGGTTAGCCGGGAAAGGACCATGGGGTCGTATAACCCATTCCGAATATGTGATACGTCGTTATGAATCGCATTTGAGGAACGGTGTTGAAGACCGGATATTTTTGAAAACGGAAGGATTACCGTCGAGTTACTCTACATCGGCTGATCTCCGGTTTAGAGGTTTTATCACCCTTAGTGACGGAAAGTCCGGACGTGATTTGAAATTTATCCGGATATGCAAGGGCTTCGTGAGAAGTGCCTTCGGTTCTGTTCGATCCCGGAACAGACTTGTATGGATTGTGTGTCTGACGTTACAATTTGAGATATAAAGCTGATTTCTTTCAAATACATTTCTGTTGGTGGCGGAGAATTTATTCTCTTAGCTTAACACCCTTCTCTGAGACGTACGAGCTCAGAGGTTATGTAGTTGAAATTTATCAGCGATATATCCCAATTTGGTAACGTGGCATACTGAGTGTTGCTGTGAAATGATCAGTGTTTGATCATTTGTGATATGATCATTTGTTTGATCTTATATCTTTGTGATCATAGGTTGATCATTTTGTTTGACCCGAAGCAAGGCTTTTTGAGAAAGCGTAGCTTTGTGGACGAGACTTCGTCGAGCCTCACACCCCGGAAATGGTCGAAACAGGAAGGATGCGGCAAGGTTTTAGGGAGTAGCGCCCCTTAGTGTATGTCATTCCTTCTGGATAAAGGTGGTATCATGGTATGGAGCCCAGATACTTAACCTCTGTGGTTACTGCATTATTATTATCTATGTGGTTTGTTGGAAATCGGGGATCCTCGGGAAGATCGGTGACGATCGGGGGATGGCATACGCGTGTCAGTAGTTACCTATTTTTGCAGAGGTAACCCGGCCTTGTGTTGGCAGAGATCCGGTTAGGTTCTCGGGTCGTCTATTCCAGGGACGTACCCATCGTGGATAGGAAGTTCCTTAGCCTGACCATTTGTTGGAAATCCAAAGAAACAATACGAACCTTTACGATTTCAATTGTATAACCTGTCTCCTCAGGAGGCAGCTATAGCAGGCATAATATAATGGTACCTATGCTGGCTAAGATTTATATTCTACTTTCGAAATGTTTTCCACTATGCACTAATAATAATATCCAAAATGATTTGATTTTTGCGTAGTAAGCATCTTTGACTAACATAAGAAGAAATCTCCTCCAAGTCTGCGGTTGCATTGTGTGTGTGGTGGGAGGTCTTATGGTAGTTTCATTTTCCAAAAGCATTGCGAATTTACTTTAAAATTTTTCTGTTGATTATTTTAAAGAATAATTATTTTACGATCTCACACCAGTCACCATGACTGACTCGAAGTTTATTGTTTCCCTTCTAAACTCTAGGTGCCCACCAATTTCCACACAGGCAGTCTAGAGTTAGATTATCAGGATATTCTGGATATTTTGGAGCTTTGGAGATAAGCTGGAGGACGAGACGTAGTATTTGTATCTGATAGTATTTATTCCGCTGTGTATTCTGTATGAGGACAAGTTTATTTAACTGTCCATTGTTGTATGTTGACTCTGATGATTGATGTATGTATAAAATGATATAGTTCTTTGTTTTAAAAGACTAGTAATTATCCATTGTATATTGTTCCGCTGCGATGTGTAAGATTCTGATATTGTTTTCTGTTCTGATGTGTTTCCTGTTGTTCTTCTTCTTTCTTTCTTCTCTTTTTCTTCTATCTTCTTCTTCTTCTACCTTTTCTTTTTCTTAAAACCCTCACTATTGGAGTTTCCGACACTCGATTGCTCGGCAGTCGATAAAGTGAGTATCGATGTCGAATTTTCGAAAGTCGAAAATTTCGGTATGTGACAGGAGTTGTATGGAGAAGATGGCTTGTCGAATGGTGGCTTGGAGGCGGTGATATCGCTGCGTGTACGGGGGTTGATCGGCCTCGCATGTGCATTTTCTTCTGGGGAAGAAACGAAATTAACATTTGGGAAGGAAGGGGATTTGGAGTAATTGATTTGTTAATGAAGTAATTAATAGAATTAATTATATTATATAATTCTATGATCTTATAAATGCAATATATATTTCATACGAGGTTGGATTGGTACGCGGGAAGTTGCGTTGTACTCATGGAAGCAATATCTTCGTTATGGAGTTGGTTTAGTCAGATTTGGAGCAAGTGAAAATTTAGGCTACAATCAAACGCCCGTTCGGTTTTAGTCCGAAACCGGAACGCTTCGGCAAAAAACTGGAATCATTGTGAGTTTAACTCACATTTAATTTTATTATATCATATCTATGATGTTATAAATGTTTATCGATTGTTTGGATGTTAGTTAAATTGTTTGATTGCTTATTTGGTTTCATTTCCGATTGGAAAATGGATGACATATTAATTTGATCGTTATAAACCAATATGGTTATCAATATGATATCCATAACCATTGTTTTGCAGGAAAAATATGTAGAGAGACCAAAAGAGGGTTTCTCGCCCATAAATTATTTATTTACATCCATATGTTGTTATTTATGATTAATCGAAATTAATTTCTGATATTCCATTTAATAGTTTAAATGTCGTTATAGCGATTTTCGATATACTGTCGTTTATTAAATTTTCATCCCCAAAACCCTATCTTGTGAACTTGAGCTTGTGTATCCAACTAAAAGAATATTTAAAATTTATTAATCATTTTGATTAATGATAATTTAAATTAATTAATCTTCTAAATTAATTAATTTGAGATTAATTAACCAATTTAACAAGTGATGATAAAAATTGGTTTATATTTAGAATGAATTAATCATCTTTGTTAATGATGTTTTATACTTGATTAATCATTTTAACTAAAGATTATTTGGGTTTAATTATTTAATTAATGATAATGGAGTTTAATTAATTTGTTGAACTTAATTAATTATTTCAATTAGTGATAACTGAAATTAATAATCATTTTCATTAATGATATTTAAAAGTAAAAAATCATTTTAAAATAATGATTTTTGAATTTAATTAATTATTCTAATTAAAGACTGTTTTTCAATTTGATTAATTGTTTTAACTAATGATTTTGGGAATTTAGTTAAATCATTTTAATTATTGATGTTTTATAATTAAATAAATCATTTTAACAAATGATGTTTTAATTTATCGGTTTGACTAATGAAGTTTGGATTTATTGTATCCGATAAATTTATGATTATTTTGAACTTGATTAATTGTTTTAATCAATGGAATTTAGAATTACTTATCATTTTAATAAATGCTGTTTGAGATTAATTATTCATTTAATTTATGACTATTTGAATTTAATAAATCTTTTTTATCAATTTATTTAATAAAGGTGATTAAAGTAAGTTAACTAATACAATAAAAATTGCTTAAATAAAATGATTTAAAGTTAATAAATTGATTTAATAAAGATTATAAGGTTAATTTACCAATGTTATAAAAGTGTTTGAAAATAATTATCTATTTTATTATAGATAACGAATTATTTATTTAAAGGGATTTTAAATGTAATTAATTAACTTTCGGGATAATTAATCTTGTTTTTAAAGTATGAAAAGGAATTGGAACTCGATTATTGGGATGATAAGTTGGATAATCTTCTGGGTGTTTGGTCTGTTGTTGGTTTAGGCCTTCGGGGTCGGGCACTTGGAAAAATTATTCTCTTAACATTTTAACAATCAGGAACTAATTCTAAAAGTGTTTTACCAATATGGAAATCAAGCACAAGTTCAGTTCATTTTTAAAAGTAAAAGTTTGATTCGTTTATGGAAATAAATTATTTCCATAAAACGAATCACTTATATGGAAACAATTTATTTGTATAATAAGCATTAAACATCGAAGAAGTAGACTTGTTGCTATTTCAAAGGTTAAGAATAATTGTGTGACATGACATTGAGGTAACACTACCTTGACTTGACCGGTATTATTGTTAACCCAGAAATAGTACAAGTTTGAATTCAGTGAGTGGTGATAAGTATACAAGACTTAATTTCCATATACGATTGTTTTATATCCTTGATAGTTGGCATCTCAACTATCGGTTACTTTAGCTACTTTATTTTCGTCATTCTAAGACGATTTATTGCTCCATTAAGCATTGCTATCCTTTGTAAGAAATGACTAAATCAAAAGCTCAAGAGGAAGCCAAGCTATGTGGGGTAGCTCCCATTAGGGTATTTTCACATCTCATCTAGTTTGGATTCGGTTGTGCACTTAGATGTGGAAGTATTCAGATACTCGGTAAGGTCTGGCGAGGTCTGGCTTGGTATTGTCCAAGAGGTGTCACAGAGTAAACGAGCTTCTCAGAAGTATATTACTAGAGGTATACTTCAAGGGGGAGTGCACCTTCCTAGTCATTTGTTGGAAAAATTTCCTTTCCTTATTTGATTCGTATCCCTGAATCTGTTTTAGCATTAAATTTCCACGAGTAGAGCCCACTCCTCATCACGGCATTTAAGTGTTTATTTAGTCCATTCTATCGAGTTTGGACTGTTACTTTATTTAGCTCATTCCATCGAGTTTGGACTGTTACTTTTTTAGCTCATTCCATCAAGTTTGGACTGTTACTTTATGTAGCCCATTCTATTGAGTGTGGACTGTTACCTTATTTAGTCCATTCTAGCAAGTTCGACAGTTTTCCCTTGTTCTATCCATCCTGTCTAGTTTGGATTTTTATTTGGTTTAATTCCATTCTTTCAAGTCTGGTTGATATTATTTACGCTCAATCATAATTGGTTTTGTTTTCTGATATTTATTTCTGCTCTTGCTTTTATGGATGTTATTCTTGTGAGGTTAAAACCCGTTTCGCGTTAGCAGCACGTTCTCATAATTTTTTTATATATGTTTCTCCTTATTCGATTTATCTCACGCTGGTATTTCCAAAATGATCCGGGTGTTATTTATTTATAGTGCTCGGGTTAGACCAAGTATTTTTTCTAGGTTGTCTTTGGAGTTTTGGAGATCATGGAGGGGAGCTGAAGATTCCCCTATCAAAGTATTTTATTTTCAGCTGTATTATATAGTATACCTATCAGCATTTGTAAGGTCAGGATTTTATAATTGTCCAGCTGATAAGGTTTGTTTTAACTCTGATATACTTTGTATTTTTGAAGGGACAATTTCTATTGTCCTTGTTATATTATATGTTGTCGATTCCGCTGTGAGATTCTGCTTTTCGCTGTTCTCTGTTCTTTTCTTTTTATTTACCCTAATAATCTGCCATTTGTTGATTGGATGCGCGATATTGGAACACAATGGTAGTGTTCGGTGTCGACTTTTGATGGTCAAAATGGCAGGTCGTTGCAGCATTGTATCAGAGCGCAAGGTTAAGCGAGAACCTTGGCTTTGGTAAAGTTTGGCTCATTAGAGATAGGATAAGCAACACCCTAGAATGAGTTTGAGAGTATTATATATACGAGAGCGTATTTGTTAATGTTATAAAAATGCATTATGTTAATTGGTCTATTGAGTTTTTGTGAATTCTGGTCGAGACGTGGGACGCCACGGTATCCGATAGGGATTTTTAAACACTTGACCAAGGCCAACAGACATGGTATTGAAATTTTTGAAATTTTTGGCAAATTATATATTTTGTCTAGGATTATATTTGTTTATATATAAAGGAATAATTTTCAAAACTCTATATATTTATATAGTGTCTTGGTTTAAATGTTATAATATTTATTTATTATCACTATTGTTTGTTCGGTTATGCTTAACTTAAATGAAAAGCATAGACTGTTATGTGTTGATTGCTAAATTGTGCTAGATTTATTTAGGAGCATTTATTGCTTGATTTAAAATGAACCCTCTATGAATTAATTTTCGCAATTCAACTAAAAGGGTGTTTGAAGAAAATGTTAAGTTAAAAATTCCCCGTTTGATAATGGTGGGTTAAGGATTAAACTTAAAAAAAAAGTTGTTAATATAGTCTAAATAGTGGGATAAGATATTTAGAGAATAAATGTTGAAGATAATTCTATTGTAAATAAGAAGGATTATTATATTATGAAATGATTTTTATATTAGGAAAGTTTTATATAAATTTAGTTTGAAAAATATGTTTAAAAAGGATTTTTGTATCCAAATCCCGGAGTTTTTGAAAATAATTATTGACGAATTTTTGAGAAATGAAATAGCTATACTTTTGAAAATGCTTAAGGTAAAAATATATTGAGAAGTAAAATTTGAAATGAAATGCATTTTCTATGGAATAATTAGGAGGAAATTGTTTCGATTAGTTTTGTGATAATCTGAATGATCTTCTAAGTGACGATAAGATGTTTGCTTAGGCAAACTTGTGGACTACTTAGTACATTATTCTCGTTATCATTGTGTGATTGAAATGAGTTCAAATCCGAATAAACCCAAAGTGAGTTTTAATAAATAAATTTTTTGAAGTTATTATATATAAAAATATATCAATATGCTTTCAAAAGGGAGTTTCGATATTAAAACCGGGTATCTAATTTTTTAAGTTCCCTTAAACGGGAATTGTTTTCCAAAACAAAAGGGATTAGTAATAAGAGATTGTTTTGATAAATGGGATTTTTCCTTAGATAAGATAAGGGTTAAAGTAGAAACAACTAAATTGGATTGAAAGTAATAAGATGGTTTTGATAAATATCGTTTTTGATAAAACCATTTGTTGATTGGGTCAACCCATAAATATTTTTTTAACATTGTATGTTAAAAGGGTTAATAGGTTGACTTGATTTTTAAGAAACCATAATTTGATTTGATCTCCATTTGGATCTTTGAAAAAGTAAAATAAAATTTGTATGTACTCTTAGGATATAAAAGAATATTATATAAGTAAATAAAAGGAAAATGTTATGATTTGATGTTTTATAAAGAAATAACTTTATAAAATACTTTTGAAAAACTTGGGTGAGAATTTATGAAACAATTCATAAATAATTTTAGTATTGAATAAAATACTAAGTGAAAACATAAGTGAACTAGAAATTAATATAATTAAGAAATTAATAAAATATAGAGTATGACTTTCCATTTTGTACGAGTTAGTTTGGATAATCTTCTGAGAAATAACCAAATAAAAATGAGAAAAATGGTACGCTTATAAAATTATCTATATTTTGGACAATTAAGAAAGTTTTGAACCTAAGCTAAAATTTGTTTGTTAGTCATTTGACATTTTAAAACAATGTTAAGTGATAAGTTTTCCCTTGTGGAATTTGATTGACTGTTGGTGTTAGTTTATTTCTTCATGGAATTTGATTGATTGGATTTGATTGAATGGAATTGATTGGCTGTGTGATTTCATATACCATTGTCTATAAAGTTTAAATTTATAGACAAAGGATTTTAAATTGTGGTTATTAATACCTAAATCCTGATGATTTTGAAAAAGGAGATTTTTGAAGATTTTGGGAAAGGAAAAGATATTTATTCACTCTAATTGATGTTTTGGAGGAACCAGAATACCATTGGACGCTCCAGGTTGTTTTGATTCTATAGTTTCACCATAATTTATTTGGAGGAATTCCATCTTTTGTCATTTTGATTCCAATCTTTGATTTTTCTCATTTGAGAAATCTGAAAATGAAAATTTGAATTGAAAAACCCGTGTATTTAGATCTAAATTTATTATTGGAAAATTATTGACTGCATATCATCTATTACAGGATATTCTCTGTATTTTGTTGCATATGATTGAGATATGGTTGCTGGTTGCATGTAGATTTATATCAGATTAGTTTTGCATGTAGAATTACATCAATTTGATTTGTCAGCCTGATTGTCTTTTAGATTTCCTAAGTACAGGTGTACAAGAGATTGCTATTCGATTCTTGTGCACCTGCATTCGTAGAGAGATAATAAATTACTTGCCAAAATATAAATCAAACGCAAAAAGGTACATAATTAATTTAGAAAATTTAAATTGGTTGATTATTTTATGCCCCAGATATGGGAGGCCACTTGGCTTTTGTTTTCTTTTGATTGGTTTGAAGCCTGTTGAGGCCATTTGTAGTTGTACCAATCGAGCCGCGCAAAGAAGACGCTGGCGAAATTTTCCGAAAATCTAAGAGTTAGAAATTTCTTTTAAGAATTATGGAAATTTTTTGTTAACTAAAATTTGACTTTCAAGTTATAACTTAGAATGAATGAATAGAAGAAAATTAGTTGATATTGGTGAATGAATTTAATAGACTGGGAAATTTTAAAATCTATTCCAGCTGATTGATTTTAGAAATAAGTTTGACAGCCCATTTTAATTAATGGTTTTAAACTTAAGGGTTTGGAAACATTTTCTTTCCAAGGAATTTCGGGACGAAATTCATTTAGGGTGGGGGGGGGGGAGAATGTAACAATCCAAAATTTTGATTATTTGATTTTAAATGTTTATTAAATTTAAATATTTGAAATAATAGAATTTTGGAATTCAATAATTTATAATTCAAATATAGGGATAATTAATATTTGAATTATGAATTAAATGTCAATTAAATGGATTTAATAATTTTATTTAACTCCTTTTAATTAATAAATAATATTGGTGGATTCAATTTGTATATTTATTTACCAATATAAATAAATCGGATTTAAATATCGATAATTAAATATTTAAATCCGTGAAATTAGCCTTCTGGGGCACAGTCTCGGATTTCGACGAAACCAGTTTCGTTGGATCCGTAATACTAAATTATATTACACCGTCGAATTTCATAGCAATCTGACGTATCGTTTGGTCGTGCAAGATCGAAACGCGTTGAAATTAATATTGGAAATTTAATATAATAACTGGGTTTAAAAACCTATCTTCTGCATACAACCGTATTAGGTCTCGAAACAAGTTCCATTGTGTTCGGGATAGTGGTATTTAGCTATGAACACCAGTGAGCATGTCTTAATTGGAGTTCGAGATTTTGGGAGTATTTGGAGCCGGATATTATTGAATAAAATAATACAAAATCAAATCAAAAATCCCATTTTTAAATGATGATTTGACATCATGGACATCTTGGTGGCATAAAACATTTTGGCGGCTCGAGAAAGTGTTTGCTATGGAAAAGGCGAACATAATCATCATGTTTTTTTTTATTTTGTTATAAAATGAAAATAAAGTAAACAGATAGCCATTTTTCTTCTTTCCCTCCCTCTATTGTTTTTGTTCTTTGTTTCCAGTTAAAGGAAATATGGCCGATCCACTAAGAATTCAAAAACAAAATATATACTTAACGAAAAATCAGGATTATGGATTTTTGAAACTCGTATGGTGTTGTGCTTCTCGGCTTTGGCCCCAAATTCGAGTGCGATCTCCTTTAGTAGTGCTCGATTTTAGGGCATTCGAGTTAAGGTTTCACATATATGGAGTTAGGGGCGGTGTTAGGTGATTCTGAGGTTGGCGATCGGTTTCTCAGATGGAGTAGCTTCTTCGGTCGAATTTTGGAAGCTTGCGGCGTCGCGTGGCGTGGTGCGACAATTTTGAAGTCGCTGTTCTTGGGTCAGGTCGCTTTTGTGCTGGTGCTCCTGGGTTAACGCCGAGGTGATGGTCACATAGAGGAGGGCTATAGAGTTGTATGATGAAGATGGCTTGTCGTATGGTGGCCTGGAGGTGGTGTTATCGCGTGTGTGTACGGGGGTTGATCGGCCTCGGCTGTGCATTTTCTTTTGGAGAAGAAAGGAAATTAACATT
The DNA here is from genome assembly GCA_030737815.1 of Allium fistulosum. NCBI lineage: Eukaryota > Viridiplantae > Streptophyta > Magnoliopsida > Asparagales > Amaryllidaceae > Allium > Allium fistulosum. The sequence continues at coordinate 165,978,138 of CM060904.1, read as the reverse complement.
TGGGAAGATAGGGGATTTGGGGTAATTGAGTTGTTAATGAGGTAATTAATAAAATTAATTATATTATATAATACTAAGATCTTATAAATGCAATATATATTTCATACGAGGTCGGATTGGAACCCGGGAAGTTGCGTTGTACTTATGGAAGCAATATCTTCGTTATGGAGTTGGTTTAGTCAGATTTGGAGCAAGTGAAAATTTGGGCTACAATCGAAAGCCCGTTCGGTTTTAGTTCGAAACCGGAAAGCTTTGGCAAAAAACTGGAGTCAATGTGAGTTTAACTCACATTTAATTTTATTATATCATATCTATGATGTTATAAGTGTTTATCGATTGTTTGGATGTTAATTAAATTATTTGATTGCTTATTTGGTTTCATTTCCGATTGGAAAATGGATGACATATTAATTTTATCGTTATAAACCAATATGATTATCTATATGATATCCATAACCATTGTTTTGCAGGAAAAATATGTAGAGAGACCTAAAGGGGGTTTCTCGCCCATAAATTATTATTTAAATCCATTTGTTGTTATTGATGATTAATTGAAATTAATTTGTGATATTCCATTTAATAGTCTAAATGTCGTTATAGCAATTTTCGATATACTATCGTTTATTAAATTTTCATCCCCAAAACCCTATCTTGTGAACTTGAGCTTGTGTTTCCAACTAAAAAATATTGAAAATTTATTAATCATTTTGATTAATGATAATTTAAATTAATTAATCTTCTAAATTAATTAATTTGAGATTAATTAACCAATTTAACAAGTGATGATTAAAATTGGTTTATATTTAGATTGAATTAATCATCTTTGCTAATGATGTTTTATACTTGATTAATCGTTTTAACTAATGATTATTTGAGTTTAATTAATTAATGATAACGGAGTTTAATTAATTTGTTGAACTTAATTAATTATTTCAATTAATGATAACTGAAATTAATAATCATTTTAATTAATGATATTTAAAAGTAATAAATCGTTTTAATATAATGATTTTTGAATTTAATCAATCATTCTAATTAATGATTGTTTTTCAATTTGACTAATTGATTTAACTAATGATTTTTGGAATTTAGTGAAATCATTTAAATTAATGATGTTTTATTATTAAATAAATCATATTAACAAATGATGTTTTAATTTATCGGTTTGACTAATGAAGTTTAGATTTATTTTATCCGATTAATTTATGATTATTTTGAACTTGATTAATTGTTTTAATCAATGGAATTTAGAATTACTTATCGTTTTAATTAATGATGTTTGAGATTAATTATTAATTTAATTTATGACTATTTGAATTTAATAAATCTTTTTAATTAATTGATTTAATAATGGTGATTAAAGTAAGTTAAATAATATAATAAAAATTGCTTAAATAAACCGATTTAAAGTTAATAGACTAATTTAATAAAGATTATAAGGTTAATTTACCAATGTTATAAAAGTGTCTGGAAATAATTATTTATGTTATTATAGATGATGAATTATTTATTTAAAGGGATTTTAAATGTAATTAATTAACTTTCGGGATAATTAATCTTGTTTTGAAAGTATAAAAAGGAATTGGAACTCGATTATTGGGATGATAAGTTGGATAATATTCTGGGTGTTCGGTCTGATGTTGGTTTAGGCCTTCGGGGTCATGCACTTGGAAAAATTATTCTCTTAACATTTTAACAATCAGGAACTAATTCTAAAAGTGTTTTACCAATATGGAAATCAAGCACAAATTCAGTTCATTTTTAAAAGTGAAAGTTTTATTCGTTTATGGAAATAAATTATTTCCGTAAAACGAATCACTTATATGGAAACGATTTATTTGTATAATTAGCATTAAACATCGAAGAAGTAGACTTGTCGCTATTTCAAAGGTTAAGAATAATTGTGTGACATGACATTGAGGTAACACTACCTTGACTTGACCGATATTATTGTTAACCCAGAAATAGTACAAGTTTGAATTCAGTGAGTGGTGATAAGTATACATGACTTAATTTCCATGTACGATCATTTTATATCCTCGATAGTTGGTATCTCAACTATCAGTTACTTCAATTACTTTATTTTCGTCATTCTAAGATGATTTATTGCTCCACCGAGTGTTGCTGTCCTTTGTCGGAAATGACTAAATAAAAAGCATGAGAGGAATCCAAGCTATGTGGGGTTGCTCAAATCAGGGCATTTTCACATCTCATCTAGTTTGGATTTGGTTGTGCACTTAGATGTGGAAATATTCGGATACTCGGTAAGGTCTGGCGGGGTCCGGCTTAGTATTATTCGAGAAGTGTCACAGTGTAATTGAGCTTCTCAGAAGTATATTACTAGAGGTATACTTCAAGGGGGAGGCGGTGCAGCATCCTAGTCATTTGTTGTGAAATTTTCCTTTCCTTATTTGATTCGTATTCTTGAATCTGTTTTTGCTTTAAATTGCCACGAGTAGAGCCAACTTCTCGTCACGACATTTAAGTGTTTATTTAGTCCATTCTATCGAGTTTGTACTATTACTTTATTTAGCCCATTCCATCGAGTTTGTACCGTTACTTTATTTAGCCCATTCCATCGAGTTTGGACTGTTACTTTATTTAGCCCATTCCATCGAGTTTGGACTGTTACTTTATTTAGCCCATTCTATCGAGTTGGACTGTTTTCCTTTGATCTATCCATCCTGTCCAGTTTCAATTTTTACTCGGTTTATTTCCATTCTTTCAAGTCTGGTTGATATTATTTATGCTCAGTTATAATTGGTTTTGTTTCCTGATATTCATTTCTGCTCTTGCCTGTATGGATGTTATTCTTGTTAGGTGAAAACCCATTCCACGTTAGCGGCGTGGTCTCACAAATTTTTTATATATGTTTCTCCTTATTCAAGTTATCTCATGCTAGTATTTCCAGACTGATCCGGGTGTTATTTATTTATAATGCTTGGGTCAGACTGAGTATTTTTCCAAGGTTGTCTTTGGAGTTTTGGAGATCATGGAAGGGAGCTGAAGATTCACCTATCATAGAATTTTATTTTCCACTGTATTATATAGTATACCCATCGGCATTTGTAAGGTCAGGATTTTATAACTGTCCAGCTGATAAGGTTTGTTTTAACTCTGATATACTTTGTATTTTTGAAGAGACAGTTTCTACCGTCCTTGTTATATTATATGTTATTGAATCTGCTGTGAGATTTTGTTTTTCTCTGTTCTCTGTTCGTTTTCTTCTTATTTACCCTAACAATCTGCCATTTGTCGATTGGATGCACAACATTGGAACACAGTGGTAGTGTTCGTTGTCGACTTTTGATGGACAAAGTGGCGGGTCGTTACAGTTGCCATATTGATGTTTGGTTGAAAATAATTTTGACATTCTATTTAGATTTTTTAAGTTTGATTATAGTGATTTTTCCCTATACAGTCACTTATCACCTCCTTAACCCCTTTGTGTGTGTTGAACTTGAGCTGGTATTTTCATAAAATAAGTGTTTCAAGTTCATTAATCATTTTAATTAATATTTTAATCAAATAAATAATTTTAATTAATGATGTTTAAATTAATTAATCATTTTAATTAATGATATTTGAAGTTAATTAATCAATTTAATTGATGATATTTGGAATTAACTAATCATTTTAATTTATGATATTTAAAGTTAATTAATTATTTTAATTAGTGATATTTGAAGTTAATTAATCATTTCAATTAATGATGTTTTAAACATTAATTAATTATTTTAGTTATTGATGTTTTAAAGCTAATTAGCTGATTAAATTAAAACGTGTTTTAAAGTTAATTAACTGGTTTATTAGGAGTTTAAAGTAAATCAACTGATTTAATAAAAGTTGTCTTTTCTGATACTGTTGGTTTTAGATAGCATGATAGGGGGCTCTCACATTGCGAACTATGTGATGAAGCTTTGTCTCTCACTCCAACACTTCCCTTCACGGGTTGGTTGACAGATGGCCTATAGTCGAGAGGCTGGCCGTAAAATTAGGAACAAGATTACTATTTGTAGTCACTGCCCTTAAGGCGGGTGAATGTTACATTTGGTATCAGAGCTGAAGGTTAAGCGAGAACATTGGCTTTGGTAGGGTATGACTCATTAGTGATAGGGTGTGCATTCTAGAATGAGTTAAAAGTGTAGTGATAGGGTAGGTGACATCCTAGAATGAGTTGAAAGTATTATATACGCGAGAGCGTATTTGTTATTGTTGTAAAAACATATTGTGTTAATTGGTCTATTGAGTTGTTTATGAATTTTGGTCGAGACATGGGATGCCACGGTGTCGATAGGGATTTCTAAGCACTTAAACAATGCAAATAGACACGATATTAATTTTTGAAAATTTGGTAAATGAAATATTTACCTAAGATTATATTATATATATAAAAAGGAATAATTCTCAAAACCGATAAAGTTATTATGGTGTGCTTGTTTAAAAATGATAATATTTGTTTATTATCATAATTGTTTGATTTGTTGTGCTCGAATAGTTCAGAAGCATCGACTATTGTTTGTTAATTTACGCCCGTCCAGTTATGAGCGTTTATTAATAATTGTAAGTGAATTTAAACAAACCCCTTTGTGAATTGAGTTTCACAATTTGACTATCAGGTGTTTGAGGATTCGGGGAAATTCTTAGGTTTAAAGTCATCTTTTAATAATGTTAAGTTAAAAGTAAACTTTTAATCAAAAGTTGTTTAATATAATCTAAATGGTAAGATAAAAACTTTTAGATGATAAATATTTGAGGAAATTGATTTAAAATAAAAAGATATTTTGGTAAATAATTTAATAAATGAAAATTTTAAGCTCTTCGGTAGGAAAGAGATAATTTAACTCAAATTTTGAAATACGTTAAATTAGATAGAGTAGATATTGTTTATCAAAAACCATAGATTTGTTAAAAAAAGTAAAAGAGGTCGAAGAGTTGACTCAGTTTTAGAGACCCGTATTTTGTTTGGGCCTGAAATTGAATTTTGAGAAAAATGAAAATAAAAGTAAATAACTAAATAAATAAATAAAATAAAATTGATATTTTATATATACTCTTAGGATGTATAGGAGTATTGTACAAGTAAGCAAAAGTGGAGTAAGTTTTAATTTGATATTTTATGAAGTCGTGTCTTTATAAAATGTTAATAAACTAAAGTGAAAAATCATGAAATAATTCAGAAATAATTTTAGTATTGATAAAATACTATTAATGAGAATGAAAGGGAACCCAATCGAATAAAGTTCGTAAATTATACGTAGATCATTCTATTCGCACAGTTATCGATTTTGGTTTCGAATACATAGCTTCGGGTGATTCATACCAGTCCGTAAAAGGATTTCTCACTTGATTCTATTCAGTGAACACTTGATTCGAATTCTCGATATGATACTGAAGTTATCTATCATAATTTATGGCTATGCAAGAATAATAGAAGTTTCTATTCGAGGAACCTGATCGGAGTCCATCCTGGAGAGGTCGAGTGAGAAACACTAGTTTGGAAGTAGAATTCTATGTATCCAAGCAAGTGATCAGATTAAATATAGCGTACGAATGATTTATATGCATCGTATGGGCTAAGTATATTTGTATACTTAGTGTGTGACTTAAGGAAGTGTGAGTCTAAGCAAAATTCTAAATTCGGTTGTTAGTCATTTGACATTTTAAATGATGTTGAGTATTAGATTTTTCCCTTATCGAATTTGATTGATTTATAGTGTTATTTATAGACTACGGTTTATAATTTTTTTATTTGCCAGGACTTAAATTCCGGTGCATTTGAAAAAGTGATTTTAAATGAATTTCTGAAACGAAATAATAAAAATATTGTTTTGAAAAATATTGATGAAGTGTTATTGTTTTAAACATTTGAAAATAATATTTTAAAAATGTTTTTTTCCAAATGTTTTTGTTATGACTAAATTTGGGCAATTGGGGGTTTTCCGATTCGGAAGACTCGCCAGGTATATTTCTTTACTCTAGTTGTTGTTTAGGAGTAACCGAAATACCACTGGATGTTCCATGTTGTTTCGATTCTTAAGTTATACCATGCTTCGGTCGGGAGAGCCTTCTCCTTTTCATTATTAATTTTTGTTTTGATATCTTTTTCTTTGAAGAAATTTGGAAAATATTTTGAGTATAGAACCCGGGCATTTAGTTCTAAATTATTCTTTTGAAAATACTGGATGCATAGCATTTATTATGAAATATTCTCTGTATTTTGTTGCATATGATTATTGTATTGTTTTTAGTAGCATCATATTAACTGATTGCATATAACTATTATAGTTTTTATGTTGCATGTGCTTATGATATAAATAATATAACTCAAGATCATATAACAAATCAGATTTACTGAAAACCAAGTAAATAAATTTATTTTCTTAGGTTAGGATATTGCTTCTTCCACTCCGTAATAATTTCGGGGATGAAATTATTTTAAGGGGGGAGGATGTAACATCCTAGAATTTTATCATCTTAGATTTGAATATTTAATTAATTTTAAATACTTAAATAATCGATTTTAAAATATAAATTCTTTTTATTCAAATATATGGATTTTATTTTAAATATTTGAATAATGGATTTCATAATCAAATAAAATACTTTTAAATAATAAATAATGATGGTGAGATAGTTTCAAAATTTGTTTACAAAAATATTTAGTTCGAAAAAATTTTGAAAATATGACCGGAAATCATTTTTTGAATTTCCGAATTTTCCTTGTCTAAAAGTTGTTTGGAATGTTGTAAACATTTTAGTATACATATACACATACAAATATAAATAACATAAGTACGGTTAGTAATATTATACGGTAAAATGTGTTTACTTAAAGTTAATATAAAAGTATAAAATAAAAATTAAACATTGAAAAGATGTTAAAAGGTAAACATCACATCACCTTAAACATACTAAAACATAAAGTACAATGAGCATTAATTGGATGTTGGCTCATGTTGGTAAGGAGGTGGACAAGCATGATGATGTGGAAGCTTTTGAGTGGAGGGTTTGTACTTAGGGTCATTTTGGTAATTATTTTACCTACTTTGTATAAAACAACTTTTCCTATTTTCCTCATTTTTCATTTGTTATTCATTTTCAAAAGCTCCATTCATACTTCTTTAAAACATCCATGGCTTCCATGGCATTCTAATGTTCGAAACCATAAGTTTTATCACTTGTAAATCCTTAAAACATTGTTTAAAAACTCCTCCTTTCATTCCTACACCCCCTTCTTCTCAAAGAAAGTTCAAACTCACCTCCTCAACCTAAGGCCGAGCCTTGTCTTCATCATGGCCGAAAATACTTTGGCATTAAGGACCACCAAAATCTCATTTTTCAAAAAGCACAGTAAAGGTCTAGGTTCTACTTCTAGTTAGAAAGAGTTTTGGTTTAGTTGCAAAGCTTTTAGGTGGGTAAAGCTCTCCTTGTATTTAAAGCTTTAAACTTTAATTAATTACTTATATTGGTTGTAAAAATATGTTGGTTGTTGGATATATTGATGTTGATTTGTATGCGCATATGTATGCTTGGATGTGAATGTTGTTTAGACTTTGAAATATAAAGTTAAAGTTAGTAAAGTGCAAGTTAGATCCTCTGCTATACTATGATGTCATGGCCTACATATATGTTCGAAATCATGCTTACAATGCTGTAGGCTAGGTAATATTAGCATTTGAGCTTGTTGTATGTTGCGGCATAGAAATCCCTTATTTTAAATTTGTTTGTCACTTATGTGTTTTCGAGAAAGTTATCAAGTTTTTAACTTCAGTTTTGTTCTCAAAAAGCTTTATTCAAAGTTATAAAGTAAGTTAACGCATAAGATAAAGTTTTGTAGTATAAAAACAAGTTTTGAAATTATGGGTCATAAAACGATGGTCTCTAATGATGTAGTTCGTAAAAACGAACTCTTTTTGCAAATTTAAAATGTTTTTACTTAATTATATTTTTAAAAAGTGTTTTCAAAACTTATTTTAAGTATTGATAAGTCATTATTTATTTATTTATTTATTTAATGATTAATTAATTAATTAAGTAAGAAAATTTGTACTTAATCATTAGTTAAAAAGGTACTTAGTAATTTAGTATTAATCAAGTAAGTTAACTATAATTATTTAATTAATTAAAGATTAATTAATAATTAATTATTAATTAAGGGTTAGTAATTATTTAGTTTATTTAATAAAGATAAATTTTTAAAGGGTTTAATTATTAATTAATTAATAACTAATTTAAGATTTAATTAAGGTTTAATAAATTTTAAATGAAGAGTTTAAATGTTATTCAATTATTAAATAAAAGTTTTAAAGTTTACTTTATTTCTAATAGACTGGTTTTGTTTTTAAAGCAACTCTCTTTTAAAGAATTTTTCTTAATCCAAGGGATTTCTTTGTCGATTACCTTTAAGTAACCTCAAATGAATAGTGAACCCAATGACATATTATCTAAATTATAGAGAACCCATCTGATTATTTATATATTATCCGTATCTATTGTTTTGCATGAGAGATTTGTATAGAGACCCTAAGGGGTTTCTCAACAATAACTATTTATTTCTTATGTTGCCATATTGATGTTTGGTTAAAAATAATTGTGACGTTCTATTTAAATTGTTTAAGTATAGTTATAGCTATTTTTTGCTATACAATCACTTATCATCTCCTTAACCTCCTTTGTGTTGAACTTGAGCGGGTATTTTCACAAAATAAATGTTTAATGTTAGTTAATCATTTTAATTAATATTTGAATCAAATAAATCATTTTAATTAATGATGTTTAAATTAATTAACCATTTTAATTAATGATATTTGAATTTAATTAATCAATTTAATCGATTATATTTGGACATAATTAATCATTATAATTTATGATATTTAAAGTTAATTAATCATTTTAATTAACGATATTTGAAGTTAATTAATCATTTCAATTAATGAGGTTTTAAATATTAATTAATCATTTTTGTAACGACCCAGAATTTTTGATAATTAAAATTCGAATATTTAATTTATTTTAAATATTAATAAATGGAATTTAGAAGTCGAATGATTTATTTTTCGAATATTGGATTTAATTTGGTCAATTAAATCGATAAATTAATAATTGAAATTCCAGAGATAATTGAAAATCGAGTTTAAAGTGATTGAAAATGATTTGTAAAATTTTATTTAATCATACTGGAATTATAGAGATGTTACAGGACTTTTAAAATTGGATTTTTAGTTAATCTGTGAAAATGGAATATTTCAATATTTAATTATCGACTGAAAAATAGCCAATTTTCGAACAGTCTCAGAATTGAACGAGACCAGTTCCATTGGATCCGTAATAGTTAGTTATTATCGGATTTCAATTTTCGTATCCATCGGAGTTGTCGTTTGACCGTGGCAACTCGAAACGCATCGATATCGTTTTAATTTTAAATCGTCGAGTTAAAATAGTCATTTTTCGAAAAGTCTCGGATTTCGACGAAACCAGTTTCATCGGATCCGTAATGTGATATTATTGTAAGATTTCAAATTTCATAATTTTTGGATTTACCATTTGTCCGGTACAAATTAAAACGCCTCGAAATCGATTTAAATCGGTTTAATTTAAATTGATCGTTTATAGCCATATCTCACACATACGATCGAATTAGCTTTCGAAACCCGTTCCATTGTGTTTGGAACACGGGGTAAACCTTACGAACGCCAGGCGGCACGTGTGATTTGGAGATCGTTTGGAAAAGTCGTTTTAAAATGAATTTAACATTATTTATATACGTATACCTATATATATACGTTAACAATCAAAACCTAAACCCTAATTCAATTCAGAGCCGCCGCCTCCAATAAAACTAACGACCAGAAATTCGTAACTTTTCCTCTTCGATTTCTTCAAATCCGTTCATCAATTCAACAAATGTCCAACTAGAGAAATGTCGAGCTCGTCGAGAGCTTTACATCCAACGGTGGATCGCGTGTATTGTCGTCGTTGGGAGGCAATAGGAGGCCGCGTTCATCTCGTGTTTGGACACGCATTTCGAGGACTAGGAAGGACCGAGCTCCACTCTACTTCGGTCGAAGATGCACGTGGTGATGGGCTTCGAAGCCATGGTCCCCGATCACCTTCAACTCGTTCGTGGTGGTTACGTGCATTAGGGTATAACGGCGGCTAGTGGGTTTCTTCACGCGATTCATTTACCTGGAGAAGATGATGCGCGTGCAAGGGCTGGATCTAACCTATGGAAAACGTGCGGCCGAGATTTGCTGTGGGTTTTTTTTAATAAAGATTGTAATTCATTTATATAAAAATGTGTATAAAGTTTAGAATATCATATCCCGTTCATACGTTATCAGAAAATGACGAAACAAGCGGCGTTGGCTTCGTTTTGACGAGCTCTTCGCTATGGAACTGAATTGGAGTCGTTAGGAGCTAGTTGAATTTCGGGTAAAATTAAACGCCGTTTAATTTTATTCGAAAATAAACGTTGGAATCAGAATTTAAAATCACGGTGAGATCTTCTCACTCAAATGAAAGTGGATTTTCTTTTACAGTTATTGATTGATGATTAACTGTTTGGATGTGATATTAGATATAGTAGGATATATATCTATATATATAGCAATATATACATATTGGCATATGTATATATTGGATTGATTGATTCCCGCCTCGTATAGCGGATGAGACCCTATTGCGCCGTTAGTAAGCGGATTTTTATAAAACCCATATACCGCGATAATTCCGTACTGGAGCGGAATTGGTATTGTGCTAACATCTTTGGATGCAGGGAAACAGGTTGGAGGGATCCAACTGGATTCCTCACAGTATTGATTATTTACAGATATTGTGATATATTCTGTTATCATATGATGATATATGATATTGACTGTTGTGATGGACTAATTGATGCTGTTGCATCATCGGATTCAGTTTTGAAATGTAAAAATAACGACTTTTATTTAAAAAGGGTTTTTAAAGCGATTTTTGAAAATATACGTTTTATGGAATTTTTGAATCGATTTATAAACGTAAAATTTTAAAGTTATAAAAGTTATAATTTTTAGTGAAATATAACCGAAGTGTTGTTTTTGAAACAAAAGTTGATTTATTTATAAAATGGTTTAAGTTGGGATTTTTGAATAACTATAAACGATTTGTATAGAAAGATTTATAAAATTGATATTTTATAAATCAAAATATTGGACTTATAAAACGAATTTTATAAGTGTTAAAAAATGAAATATTATGGAATCCGTAAGTGAATGAAATTTATAGATTTATAAATTGTGAAGTTGTAAAATGGATGAAACTGTAGAATAAAAGATTTATAAGAGATTAACTTATAAATTGGATTTTTACCTTTAGATGGAATATTTATCGAATTATTAAAAAGAAGATTTGTAAGTTGAAGTTGTTATTAAAAACAGAAATAGAATTTATAAACGTTGTTTTATAAATTCGAGATCAATTGGATTTGATAAATTAAATATAGAAGATTATTAAAGGAGATATATTCGCGATTTTGGATAGCGAATTATTATTGAAATAAAATGTGTAGAAAATAGTGAAATGTAATTAGTAAAGTGTATTCACGATTTTGGACAGTGAATATATTATTAAATAAAATGGATATGTTTCGGGAAAGCGATATTTGAAATGAAGTGATTGTTTTAAAAGATGTTTTAAAACGTGTGAATTACCGAAATCATATATTTCAACATTTATTGTTGAAATAGACGTTTTCGAAAAATAAGGAAATGGTGGACTATAACACTGTTGTTATAGTAAATGATTTCCGAAAGGAAATGTTTTAATGTAGTATTGGGATTTATATATCTATCTAAATTCGAATCCCTATATTAGTGATTTTGAGTCGTCGTAACGATGTTTTACGTAACATTCGTTTTGACTCAAATAAATGTGTTTAAAGAGAATGATTTCCTTAAAGAATGAATATATACTTAATTTTGATTTTAAGTATATCGAATATTTTCTAAGTGTTGAAAATAAATGATTTGTGAATTACTTATTTTTAAATAAGTATGGAAATGCTTTTCCAATATGAAGTGAACTGTTTAGAGATTTTATCTTTTAAAGATAAATTGAAAAGTGAATATTTGAAAATTTGTTTTCAAACGGTTAAGTGTGGAAATTATATATCTAGTAAAGATATTTTTGAAGATAAATAATTTGGAAAATTATTTGGAATCTGATGATGTTGCGCATCTTTATTGATAGTTAAATAACCGACTATCAATAATTACCTTGAGTAGGTATTTGTTGTGAATTGGATGAATTTGAATGCCACACTTATTTTTGAATAATCGCTCACTATTCGGGTTAGCCGGGAAAGGACCATGGGGTCGTATAACCCATTCCGAATATGTGATACGTCGTTATGAATTGCATTTGAAGACCGGTGTTGAAGACCGGATATTTTTGAAAACGGAAGGATTGCCGTCGAGTTACTCTACATCGGCTGATCTCCGGTTTAGAGGTTTATCACCCTTAGTGACGGGAAGTCCTGACGTGATTGAAAATTATCCGGATATGCAAGGGCTTCGTGAGAAGTGCCTTCGGTTCTGTTCGATCCCGGAACAGACTTGTATGGATTGTGTGTCTGACGTCACAATTTGAGATATAAAGCTGATTTCTTTCAAATACATTTCTGTTGGTGGCGGAGAATTTATTCTCTTAGCTTAACACCCTTCTTTGAGACGTACGAGCTCAGAGGTTATGTAGTTGAAATTTATCAGCAATATATCCCAATTTGGTAACGTGGCATACTAAGTGTTGCTGTGAAATGATCAGTGTTTGATCATTTGCGATATGATCATTTGTTTGATCTTATATCTTTGTGATCATAGGTTGATCATTTTGTTTGACCCGAAGCAGGGCTTTTTGAGAAAGCGTAGCTTTGTGGATGAGACTTCATCGAGCCTCACACCCCGGAAATGGTCGAAACAGGAAGAATGCAGCAAGGTTCTAGGGAGTAGCGCCCCTTAGTGTATGTCATTCCTTCTGGATAAAGGTGGTATCATGGTATGGAGCCCAGATACTTAACCTCTGTGGTTACTGCATTATTATTATCTATGTGGTTTGTTGCGAATCGGGGATCCTCAGGAAGATCGGTGACGATCGGGGGATGGCATACGCGTGTCAGTAGTTACCTATTTTTACAGAGGTAACCCGGCCTTGTGTTGGCAGAGATCCGGTTAGGTTCTCGGGTCGTCTATTCCAGGGACGTACCCATCGTGGATAGGAAGTTCCTTAGCCTGACCATTTGTTGGAAATCCAAAGAAACAATACGAGCCTTTACGATTTCAATTGTATAACCTGTCTCCTCAGGAGGCAGCTATAGCAGGCATAATATAATGGTACCTATGCTGGCTAAGATTTATATTCTACTTTCGAAATGTTTTCCACTATGCACTAATAATAATATCAAAAAGAATTTGATTTTTGCGTAGTAAGCATCTTTGACTATCATAAGAAGAAATCTCCTCCAAGTCTGCGTTTGCATTGTGTGTGTGGTGGGAGGTCTTATGGTAGTTTCATTTTCCAAAAGCATTGCGAATTGACATTAAAGTTTTCCTGTTGTTTATTTTAAAGATAAACTGTTTTACGATCTCACACCAGTCACCATGACTGACTCGGAGTTTATTGTTCCCTTCTAAACTCTGGGTGCCCACCAATTTCCACACGGGCAGCCTAGAGTTATATTATCAGGATATTCTGGATATTCTGGAGCTTTGGAGGCAAGCTGGATGGCGAGACGTAGTATTTGTATCTGATAGTATTTATTCCGCTGTGTATTCTGTATGAGGACAAGTTTATATAACTGTCCATTGTTGTTTATTGACTCTGATGATATGATGTGATGTAATGTAATGTAATAACAGATATAATTCTTTTGTTTTTAAATGATATTCATTTATCTATTATATATTGTTCCGCTGCGATATGTGAGACTCTGATATTGTCTCTGCTCTGTATCTGTTGTTGTTTTGTTGTTCTTCTTCTCTTTTTCTTCTATCTTCTTCTTCTTCTACTTTTTCTTTTTCTTAAAACCATAACTTTTCGGGTTTCCGGCATTCGATGGCTCAGCAGTCGATAAAGTGAGTATCGATGTTGAATTTTCGAAAGTCGAAAATTTTCGGGATGTTACATTTGGTATCAGAGCATATGGTTAAGCGACAACCCTGCTCTGTTGGGTGTTACTCATTAGAGATAGAGTCAGTAGTACTCTAGAATGAGTTTGAGTGTAATAATAGATATGAGTGCGTATTTGTTAGTTAATATAAAATTGTTTTATATTGTGATGATTGGTTTGTTGAGTGGTATATGGATTCTGGTCGGTATTGTCCGTACAACTCTATCGATAGGGATCTCTAAACACTTATATAGAACAATTCGGCATAGTATTGTTTTAAAATTGGGTAAATGAAATAATTTTACCTTGATTATATTTTGTATATAAAGGAATAATTTTTCGGAAATTATTAAAGTATATATGAATTGATTGTTTGGTTGTTAAAAATGTATATATATACAAGTTAATTAAAGTTGTTTGAATAAGTTAAATAAAACAACAATTGTGAAAGAGTAAATTGTATAAACCAATGAATTATAAAGATGAAGTTATAATTAATATGATTTACAATTGTGGAATAATCTTATATATATAAAGTGAAGTTATATAAGTAAAAGATTTGTAATTGTGATTATAATCTGAAATAAAATTCCAGAGAAGTGTTTTGAAAGGATTTGATATTTTGGAAAAATGTTTTAGAGTGATGAAAGCTCTAAACTCTTTTCAGGTCGTCGGAAAATAATCCTGATGATGATGGCCACATCATTAGAATTCATTTTCGGGTTTCCAAAAGAGGAATTGCTGCCAGAATATTTTAAATAAAAGTTGATTGGAAAATTTGGATTTTGTTTTAGAAAATTCAAAAGATAATTTGAACTGTTTTCAAAATGGTTTTGATGTTGAAAAGACTCTGGAATTGAGTATTGAATTATGAAAATAAAATTGTGAATGAATGAATCAATTTGCAATTGCAAGTACATGAATGTAAATTGAATTCGAATTGAAATCCAGTTTAATATAAGTGATTGTAACCCAAAATAGTGAATTGTAAATAAATTTTGGGAACGAACAAAAGTGAATAAAACTGGAATTAGAACTGAATGTTGAAAACGAATGTGAATAAATGAATTAGAATTGAAATGAATTAGTAACTGAAACTAATCTAAAAATAATCAGTTATGAATGAAAGCTGATAAAATTCAATATTCAGGAGATAAACCGAATCCAAATTAGATTGGAATTGTGAATTGAATTCAAATGAATTTGAAATGTAAAATTTATTAAATGAATGTGAACTTGAGTTATATAAATGAAATTCAACTTTATTTGTTAAATAAATTAGCAATTGAATTGAATAAATGGGTTGGATGTAAATCAATCTAATGTGAAGTATTGATATAAAATAATGAATATAAGTGTTAATTCATTAAAAGCTAATGAAGTTGAGAAATTAAATAAATTGAATGGAAGTCAATTTAATTTAAAAGTGTTGAACCAAATCGAATGTAAAATTTATAATTTGGTTGTGTTGAATATACATTGGTTGTTATTTGATTGTTAGTTGATTGTGTATAAAAAATTCATTAAGTATTAATGAAATTGAATTAGCAAATTGGAAAGCTATGTGATTAAATTCAAATTGGAAGTGAACGGATGTGAATTAGTGAATGTAAACTAATTGAATTGAAAGAGAATGTTGATTAAATCCAATGTAAATGAATCGAATATGATTTAAAATTGAAAACCAATTCAATGAATGTTAATGAGAAGTGAATCTATATTGATTTGGTTATGAAGTTGTTAGATGATAGTTGGATGATTGTTTGATGGTTGCATTGTTGCTTTTGAATGCATTGTTATGTTAGCATATGTAGTTATGTTGCTATACGATGTATATTGATTTTATTTTCATATCTACATGTTCTCATATGGTTTGTTGAGTGTTTAGTAGGTGCGGATGGCGTTGCTTCGCATTTGGAGCTCGTTTTCGCGCTATATTAGCCGTATACGCTCGCTAAAAATATAATAAGGTACATATCTCGGATTAAATATCGTACTTTTACACTTTTTTCCCTACGGGATACCTCATCACTTGATGGGATGTATATTTGTGATATATATACACTGTCATTTTTTTTTCGGATCGAGCCGCGCAAAGGAGACGCTGGCGAAATTTTCTGAAAATTTAAGGCGTTAGAATATTTTTGAGAAATTTGAAAATTTTGAAAACTAAGTTATGATTTGAAAACTTAGTAAAGATTTTGTGAGAAGTTAACTATGAATTTTGGAGAAGTTAAACACTTAACAGATTTGAAAATCTAATTTGAACGGTTTGTTTTGGAAAGTTAACGGATTTTGTATCTTCTTCCTAACTTGTAATTTCGAGGACGAAATTCTTTTAAGGGGGGAAGTCTGTAACGACCCAGAATTTTTGATAATTAAAATTCGAATATTTAATTTATTTTAAATATTAATAAATGGAATTTAGAAGTCGAATGATTTATTTTTCGAATATTGGATTTAATTTGGTCAATTAAATCGATAAATTAATAATTGAAATTCCAGAGATAATTGAAAATCGAGTTTAAAGTGATTGAAAATGATTTGTAAAATTTTATTTAATCATACTGGAATTATAGAGATGTTACAGGACTTTTAAAATTGGATTTTTAGTTAATCTGTGAAAATGGAATATTTCAATATTTAATTATCGACTGAAAAATAGCCAATTTTCGAACAGTCTCAGAATTGAACGAGACCAGTTCCATTGGATCCGTAATAGTTAGTTATTATCGGATTTCAATTTTCGTATCCATCGGAGTTGTCGTTTGACCGTGGCAACTCGAAACGCATCGATATCGTTTTAATTTTAAATCGTCGAGTTAAAATAGTCATTTTTCGAAAAGTCTCGGATTTCGACGAAACCAGTTTCATCGGATCCATAATGTGATATTATTGTAAGATTTCAAATTTCGTAATTTTTGGATTTACCATTTGTCCGGTACAAATTAAAACGCCTCGAAATCGATTTAAATCGGTTTAATTTAAATTGATCGTTTATAGCCATATCTCACACATACGATCGAATTAGCTTTCGAAACCCGTTCCATTGTGTTTGGAACACGGGGTAAACCTTACGAACGCCAGGCGGCACGTGTGATTTGGAGATCGTTTGGAAAAGTCGTTTTAAAATGAATTTAACATTATTTATATACGTATACCTATATATATACGTTAACAATCAAAACCTAAACCCTAATTCAATTCAGAGCCGCCGCCTCCAATAAAACTAACGACCAGAAATTCGTAACTTTTCCTCTTCGATTTCTTCAAATCCGTTCATCAATTCAACAAATGTCCAACTAGAGAAATGTCGAGCTCGTCGAGAGCTTTACATCCAACGGTGGATCGCGTGTATTGTCGTCGTTGGGAGGCAATAGGAGGCCGCGTTCATCTCGTGTTTGGACACGCATTTCGAGGACTAGGAAGGACCGAGCTCCACTCTACTTCGGTCGAAGATGCACGTGGTGATGGGCTTCGAAGCCATGGTCCCCGATCACCTTCAACTCGTTCGTGGTGGTTACGTGCATTAGGGTATAACGGCGGCTAGTGGGTTTCTTCACGCGATTCATTTACCTGGAGAAGATGATGCGCGTGCAAGGGCTGGATCTAACCTATGGAAAACGTGCGGCCGATATTTGCTGTGGGTTTTTTTTAATAAAGATTGTAATTCATTTATATAAAAATGTGTATAAAGTTTAGAATATCATATCCCGTTCATACGTTATCAGAAAATGACGAAACAAGCGGCGTTGGCTTCGTTTTGACGAGCTCTTCGCTATGGAACTGAATTGGAGTCGTTAGGAGCTAGTTGAATTTCGGGTAAAATTAAACGCCGTTTAATTTTATTCGAAAATAAACGCTGGAATCAGAATTTAAAATCACGGTGAGATCTTCTCACTCAAATGAAAGTGGATTTTCTTTTACAGTTATTGATTGATGATTAACTGTTTGGATGTGATATTAGATATAGTAGGATATATATCTATATATATAGCAATATATACATATTGGCATATGTATATATTGGATTGATTGATTCCCGCCTCGTATAGCGGATGAGACCCTATTGCGCCGTTAGTAAGCGGATTTTTATAAAACCCATATACCGCGATAATTCCGTACTGGAGCGGAATTGGTATTGTGCTAACATCTTTGGATGCAGGGAAACAGGTTGGAGGGATCCAACTGGATTCCTCACAGTATTGATTATTTACAGATATTGTGATATATTCTGTTATCATATGATGATATATGATATTGACTGTTGTGATGGACTAATTGATGCTGTTGCATCATCGGATTCAGTTTTGAAATGTAAAAATAACGACTTTTATTTAAAAAGGGTTTTTAAAGCGATTTTTGAAAATATACGTTTTATGGAATTTTTGAATCGATTTATAAACGTAAAATTTTAAAGTTATAAAAGTTATAATTTTTAGTGAAATATAACCGAAGTGTTGTTTTTGAAACAAAAGTTGATTTATTTATAAAATGGTTTAAGTTGGGATTTTTGAATAACTATAAACGATTTGTATAGAAAGATTTATAAAATTGATATTTTATAAATCAAAATATTGGACTTATAAAACGAATTTTATAAGTGTTAAAAAATGAAATATTATGGAATCCGTAAGTGAATGAAATTTATAGATTTATAAATTGTGAAGTTGTAAAATGGATGAAACTGTAGAATAAAAGATTTATAAGAGATTAACTTATAAATTGGATTTTTACCTTTAGATGGAATATTTATCGAATTATTAAAAAGAAGATTTGTAAGTTGAAGTTGTTATTAAAAACAGAAATAGAATTTATAAACGTTGTTTTATAAATTCGAGATCAATTGGATTTGATAAATTAAATATAGAAGATTATTAAAGGAGATATATTCGCGATTTTGGATAGCGAATTATTATTGAAATAAAATGTGTAGAAAATAGTGAAATGTAATTAGTAAAGTGTATTCACGATTTTGGACAGTGAATATATTATTAAATAAAATGGATATGTTTCGGGAAAGCGATATTTGAAATGAAGTGATTGTTTTAAAAGATGTTTTAAAACGTGTGAATTACCGAAATCATATATTTCAACATTTATTGTTGAAATAGACGTTTTCGAAAAATAAGGAAATGGTGGACTATAACACTGTTGTTATAGTAAATGATTTCCGAAAGGAAATGTTTTAATGTAGTATTGGGATTTATATATCTATCTAAATTCGAATCCCTATACTAGTGATTTTGAGTCGTCGTAACGATGTTTTACGTAACATTCGTTTTGACTCAAATAAATGTGTTTAAAGAGAATGATTTCCTTAAAGAATGAATATATACTTAATTTTGATTTTAAGTATATCGAATATTTTCTAAGTGTTGAAAATAAATGATTTGTGAATTACTTATTTTTAAATAAGTATGGAAATGCTTTTCCAATATGAAGTGAACTGTTTAGAGATTTTATCTTTTAAAGATAAATTGAAAAGTGAATATTTGAAAATTTGTTTTCAAACGGTTAAGTGTGGAAATTATATATCTAGTAAAGATATTTTTGAAGATAAATAATTTGGAAAATTATTTGGAATCTGATGATGTTGCGCATCTTTATTGATAGTTAAATAACCGACTATCAATAATTACCTTGAGTAGGTATTTGTTGTGAATTGGATGAATTTGAATGCCACACTTATTTTTGAATAATCGCTCACTATTCGGGTTAGCCGGGAAAGGACCATGGGGTCGTATAACCCATTCCGAATATGTGATACGTCGTTATGAATTGCATTTGAAGACCGGTGTTGAAGACCGGATATTTTTGAAAACGGAAGGATTGCCGTCGAGTTACTCTACATCGGCTGATCTCCGGTTTAGAGGTTTATCACCCTTAGTGACGGGAAGTCCTGACGTGATTGAAAATTATCCGGATATGCAAGGGCTTCGTGAGAAGTGCCTTCGGTTCTGTTCGATCCCGGAACAGACTTGTATGGATTGTGTGTCTGACGTCACAATTTGAGATATAAAGCTGATTTCTTTCAAATACATTTCTGTTGGTGGCGGAGAATTTATTCTCTTAGCTTAACACCCTTCTCTGAGACGTACGAGCTCAGAGGTTATGTAGTTGAAATTTATCAGCAATATATCCCAATTTGGTAACGTGGCATACTAAGTGTTGCTGTGAAATGATCAGTGTTTGATCATTTGCGATATGATCATTTGTTTGATCTTATATCTTTGTGATCATAGGTTGATCATTTTGTTTGACCCGAAGCAGGGCTTTTTGAGAAAGCGTAGCTTTGTGGACGAGACTTCATCGAGCCTCACACCCCGGAAATGGTCGAAACAGGAAGAATGCAGCAAGGTTCTAGGGAGTAGCGCCCCTTAGTGTATGTCATTCCTTCTGGATAAAGGTGGTATCATGGTATGGAGCCCAGATACTTAACCTCTGTGGTTACTGCATTATTATTATCTATGTGGTTTGTTGCGAATCGGGGATCCTCAGGAAGATCGGTGACGATCGGGGGATGGCATACGCGTGTCAGTAGTTACCTATTTTTACAGAGGTAACCCGGCCTTGTGTTGGCAGAGATCCGGTTAGGTTCTCGGGTCGTCTATTCCAGGGACGTACCCATCGTGGATAGGAAGTTCCTTAGCCTGACCATTTGTTGGAAATCCAAAGAAACAATACGAGCCTTTACGATTTCAATTGTATAACCTGTCTCCTCAGGAGGCAGCTATAGCAGGCATAATATAATGGTACCTATGCTGGCTAAGATTTATATTCTACTTTCGAAATGTTTTCCACTATGCACTAATAATAATATCAAAAAGAATTTGATTTTTGCGTAGTAAGCATCTTTGACTATCATAAGAAGAAATCTCCTCCAAGTCTGCGTTTGCATTGTGTGTGTGGTGGGAGGTCTTATGGTAGTTTCATTTTCCAAAAGCATTGCGAATTGACATTAAAGTTTTCCTGTTGTTTATTTTAAAGATAAACTGTTTTACGATCTCACACCAGTCACCATGACTGACTCGGAGTTTATTGTTCCCTTCTAAACTCTGGGTGCCCACCAATTTCCACACGGGCAGCCTAGAGTTATATTATCAGGATATTCTGGATATTCTGGAGCTTTGGAGGCAAGCTGGATGGCGAGACGTAGTATTTGTATCTGATAGTATTTATTCCGCTGTGTATTCTGTATGAGGACAAGTTTATATAACTGTCCATTGTTGTTTATTGACTCTGATGATATGATGTGATGTAATGTAATGTAATAACAGATATAATTCTTTTGTTTTTAAATGATATTCATTTATCTATTATATATTGTTCCGCTGCGATATGTGAGACTCTGATATTGTCTCTGCTCTGTATCTGTTGTTGTTTTGTTGTTCTTCTTCTCTTTTTCTTCTATCTTCTTCTTCTTCTACTTTTTCTTTTTCTTAAAACCATAACTTTTCGGGTTTCCGGCATTCGATGGCTCAGCAGTCGATAAAGTGAGTATCGATGTTGAATTTTCGAAAGTCGAAAATTTTCGGGATGTTACAATTTTAGTCAATGATGTTTTAAAGTTAATTAGCTGACTAAAATAAAAAATGTTTTAAAGTTAATCAACTAGTTTAATAGGAGTTTAAAATAAATCGACTGATTTAATAAAAGTTGTCATTTCTGATAACGTTGGTTGTTAACAGCGTGATAAGCGGCTCTCGCATTGTGAACTATGTGACAAAGCTTTGTCTCTCACCCCTACACGACCCTTTATGAGTTTGTTGGTAGATGGCCTATAGTCGAGAGGATGGCTATAAAATCAGAACGAGGTTACCGTTTGTAGTCACCACCCTTTAGGCGGGTGAATGCTACATTTGGTATTGGAGCTGAATGTTAAGCAAGAACCTTGGCTTTGGTAGGGTATGGCTCATTATGGATAGGGTAAGTGACACCCGAGAATGAGTTGGAAGTATTATATATACTAGAGCATATTTGTTATTATTGTAAAAACATATTATGTTAATTGGTCTATCGAGTTGTTTATGAATTCTGGTCGAGATGTGCGACTCCACGGTGTTGATAGAGATTTATAAACATTTGAATAAGGAAAATGGACACAATATTGATTTATGAAAATTTGGTAAACGAAATATTTTCCTAAGATTATATATGTATATATATAATGGAATAATTCTCAAAACAGATATAGTTATTATAGTGTGCTTGTTTAAAAATGATCATATTTATTTATTATCATAGTTTATTGATTTGTCATGCTCAGATAGTTTAGGAGCATCGACTATTGTTTGTTAATTTACACTTGTCTAGTTATGAGCATTTATTGATAGTTGTAAGTGTATTTGAACGAACCCCTTTGTGAATTGAGTTTCACAATTTGACTATCAGGTTTTTGGAGAAATTGTACGGTTAAAAGTAATCTTTTAATAATGTTAAGTTAAAAGTAAACTTCTATTAAAAAGCTGTTTAGTATAATCTAAATGGTAAGATAAAATAATTTAGAGGATAAATATTTGAGGAAATTGATTTAAAATAAAAGGGTATTTTGGTAAATAATTTGACAAATGAAAATTTTTAAACTCTTAAATAGAAAAGACATAATTTAGCTCAAATTTTGAAATAGGTTAAATTAGATAAAGAGTTTTAATAGATATTATTTATCCAAAACCATAGCTTTATTTAGAAAAAAGTTAAAGATGTCGAAGGGTTGACTCAGTTTTAGAGACCCATATTTTGTTTGGGCCTCCAATTAAATTTTGAGAAAAATAAAAATAAAAGCAAATAACCAGATAAAATAAAATTGATATTTTTTGTATATTCTTAGGATATAGAGGAGTATTGTACAAGTAAATAAAAGTGGAGTAAGTTTTATTTTGATATTTTATGGAGTTGTGTCTCTATAAAATGTTATTGAACTAAAGTGAAAAATCATGAAATAATTCATAAATAATTTTAGTATTAATGAAATACTATTAATGAGAATGAAAATGATTTAGAAGGAGATTGGTGTAACTAAGAATCCAATCGAGTTAAGTACGTAAATTATACGTAGATCATTCTATTCGCACGGTTCTCGATTTAGAGTTCGAATACATAGCTTCTAGGTGATTCACAGCAGTCCGAAAAAGGATTTTTCACTTGATTCTTATCAACGAATACTTGATTTGGATTCTCAATATTATACTGAAGTTATCTATCATAGTTTATGTATGCAAGGAGAATAGAAGTTTCTAGTCGAGGAACCTGATCTAAGTCCGTCCTAGAGAGGTCGAGTGAGCAATACTAGTTTGAAGTAGAAGTCTACGTATCCAAGCAACTGATCAAATTAAATATAGCGTACGGATGATTTATGTGTATCATATGGGCTTAAGTATATTTGTATACTTAGTGTGACTTAAGGAAGTGTGAGTCTAAGAAAAATTCTAAATCTGGTTGTTAGTCATTTGACATTTTAAATGATGTTGAGTATTAGACTTTTCCCTTACGGAATTTGATTAATTTATAGTGTTATTTTATAGACTACGGTTTATAATTTTTTTTGTTTGGTAGGACTTAAATCCCGTGCGTTTGAAAAAGGGATTTTAGATGAATTTCTAGAAAGAGATAATAAAAATATTATTTTGAAAAATATTGATGGAGTGTTATTGTTTCAAACATTTGAAAAGAAAAATTTTAAAATACATTTTTTTCCAATTTTTTTTGTTATGACTAAGTTTGGGCAATTAGGGGTTTTTCATTTCGGAAGACTCGCCAGATATATTTCTTTACTCTAGTTGTTGTTTAGGAGGAACTGAAATACTACTGGATTCTCCATGCTGTTTTGATTCTAGAGTCATACCATACTTCGATCGAGAGAGCCCTCTCCTTGTCATTACTGATTTTGGTTTTGATATCTTTCTCTTTGAAGAAATTTGGAAAATATTTTGAATATAAAACCCGGGCATTTAGTTCTAAATTTTTCTTTTGAAAATATTAGATACATAGCATTTATTATGGAATATTCTCTATATTTTGTTGCATATGATTGTCGTATTACTTTTAGTTTCATCATATTACCTTATTGCATATAGTTGTTATAGTGTTTATGTTGCATGTGCTTATGATAGAAATAATATAACTCAGGAAAATATAACTAATCTGATTTACTGAAAACCAAGTAAGTAAATTTACTTTCTTAAGTTGGGATATTGCTTCTTCCACTCTGTAATAATTTCGGGGATGAAATTCTTTTAAGGGGGGAGGATGTAACATCCAAGAATTTTATCATTTTAAATTTGATTTTTTTTTTAAATTTAAATATAAACTCTTTTTATTCAAATATATGGATTTTATTTTAAATATTTGAATAATTGATTTTATATTTAAAACAAAACTCTTTTAAATAATAAATTATGATTGTGAGATAGTTTTCAAAATTTGTTTACAAAAATATTTAATTCGAAGAAAAATCGAAAATGTGATCAGAATTTTTTTTGAATTTTCAATTTTTCATCATCTAAAGGTTATCTAAAATGTTGTAAACATTTTAGTACACATATATACATACATATATAAATAACATAAGTATGGTTAGTAATATTTTATGGTGAGATATATTTACTTAAGTTAATATAAAAGTTTAAAATAAAAATTAAACATTGAAAAGATGTTAAAAAGTAAACATCACATCACCTTAAACATATTGAAACATAAAGTACAATGAGCATTAATTGCATGTTGGCTCATGTTGGTAAGGAGGTGGACAAGCATGGTGATGCAGAAGCTTTTGAGTGGAGGGTTTGTACTTAGAGTCATTTTGGTAATTTAGTTAATCTACCTTGTATAAAACAACTTTTCCTATTTTCCTCCTTCTCATTTTTCATTTGTATTTATTTTCAAAAGCTCCATTCATACTTCTTTAAAACTTCCATGGCTTCCATGGCATTATAAAATTTGAAAACCTAAGTTTTATCACTTGTAATCCTTAAAAACAATGTTTAAAAACTCCTTTAATTCCTACACCCCCTTCTTCTCAAAGCAAGTCCAAACTCCTAATTATATGTATATATATGGATGTGATGATATGATATGGTTATATGGATGGTTGTTTATGATCATCATGTGTCGTTTATCTCATATGGTTGTATAAACAAGTCACGATATACACGTCGTTATTTCACATGGAAAACACTTTCCAAATAAATTTGAAAAGTGATATGGAATCATTAAATACCATTAAAAAAAGAAAAATATGATTGAAAATGTTTTGAAAATGTTTCATAAACACATAAGCTTGTTTCAACAAGTTTTAAATGAAAAACAATAAACAAGTCAAAATTAGGCGCGTCGCGTAACGGTAGTTCGCGATTTCGAGCCGAAAAATTCAAATGAGTATACGAAGTTGAATATAGCTCTGAATTCTTCGAGATAAGAATTTTCCGGACTATTATATCTATAGTTTTTAAATGAAGAAAGGAAATCAAGATTTCATCTTGTAAATTTTTAAATATGTCCAAATCAAATTTCAAGAAAAATCACGCTTTTGTAGTAAAGTGACCAAAGTGTAAAATCCTTTAAAATGGATATTTTTAAATGTTTATAAATGTGAAATAAATTTGATAAATATGTTAAAATGGTTTAAAAGTGATTTTAATTGTAAAATATGGATTTTCAAATAGTAAAAAAGTTGTTTTAAATCAAATAAGCTTTTTAAGCACTTTTTGCTTCACTTTTCTGTAGCAGTTTTAATAACTTTAGAAATGAAGATTTAAATTTAACGATTCTTTCCTAAATTCATTTATAAATGTTTTTCAATAAATAATCATGGTTTAGAGTCGATCAAATAACTTGACCACCTCATAGGTGATAGAGAGATAACTTCTGGGCTTGAGTTTGGAAAACCAGTTTTGTGCTCTTCCTGGCTATCCGGACTGACCCGATAGAGGGGATTGTAAATTTGATTTACTCAGACTGAATTTTCCTTGAAAGAGAGCTGAAATTTTCTAAAAGTCAAAAGTATAAAAGATTCAATTTTCAAAATTTATAAATTAAAATGTGGGTTGAATGGAAATAATCTTTTTATACTTGTTATTAAATTTCGAGGAGGGAACTCGTTCCAACCGTATGAATCTAAAAGGTGATTTCACCGTTATTCAACGGAGAGTACTTGTTGAATATAGAAATTGATGTTTAGTAAAATTAGAATGATTTCCATTATCCTATTTTCTCAAAAATGTTTTCTAAAATGATTTGATAATTTTAAAAGAGAGGTTTTAATGATTCCGTATATACCTAAAAGGATATTTTAAAGATATATATCTCTCAAAGTTATTTGGATAAAGAGAATGAATAAATCAAACGACAATCATCTATTTATAAAACATCATTTTTTATCGTTGATTGGATTTCAAAGAAACCAGGGTCGGATTTGGGCGATTCCTTTGCAAAAACCAGTTCGAACCAATTTACGTTTCGAAGTAAAACATGTTAAAGATAAGATCATTGAACACGAGGATATTTATAATGTAGGGCTACTTGCCACTACTCCCTCGAGGTGAAATTTACCAAATAATATATTCGGTAGTAGTGCTTTGTTATGAAAATTTTCGATTTGCAAGGACTACTCGTTACTGATCCTAGGGTGATTCCCAAATAGGATGTGGTAGGAGAAGTTCCTTCGGTTTGCCCTATTCCTAGACAAATTGTATGGACGAATGTCTGACATTGCATTTTAAAATCACATTGATTGATCTCTATAAACGTATCATCTGTTTGGTGGTGGAGAAGGCAACTTCTTTTAGCTTAACACCCTTTTCTGAGACGTATGAGCTCAGGAGTTGTACATTTGTAGAGATTAGTTGTGTGATTATGGAATGGAAATGTGGCATTCGAAAGAGGAAAGATGATGTGCTATGTGAAAGGTAATCGTTACCTCAGGCCTCGCACATGGAAATGACCAAAACAGGGTAAATGCAGCAAGGCTATGTGGTTCGCAACCATTAGGGTATGATCATCCCCTTTTAAATATATTTCTACCCGCTATAACGTTCGGTTATTAATTATTATGAAATTATGCTAAGAGATGTCTCAGATAAGTCGGTAATGACCAAGGGATGATGTATTCTGTACTATCTAGTTAGAGGTAGACCGGTCTTATGTTGGTAAAGGATCCATGTGTGGTTTTCGGTACATTCCTCTAGAGATGTACTGCCAGATGGTGGTCCTTTCACCTGGTCATTGGAGTATGGAAATCCATTCTCCAATAAGTGCTTTCGTGTTTGATTGTAGAAACTACTTTGTAGCTCGTATGGCAGAACTTAATCAATGTAACAATTCGGCTAAAATTAATAAGTTTACTTGCAAATGTTTTCAAAGGAATGTCATTAAAGATAATATTCTTGAATTTTACGTAATAAAGATTTTGGTTATCATAAGGTAAAAACCTGTTCTATGTTTATTTATGGCGTGGTCTTATAAGATACCTTTTGTTTCCAAACATCGTATTTTGAGTTCTCAGACCAGTCCTATGACTGACCCAGAGTTTATTTTCTTTTTCCTTAAACTCTGGGTGCCTTATTTTTCCTGGCAGCCAAGTAGTCAAGATCACCTTGGAGCATTTTGGGAGCAATTTGGGAAAGTATTTTGGAGGAGTTTTTGGAGCTTAGAGCAAAAGTTCTATGTGGACATCTACCTATATTATTCCCCTATGTTCTATAGCTACTAGTATTTGTATGGATAGGTCATTATAACTATACCAATTGGATCAGTACCTACTTGAACTCTGATGGAGCAATTTAGAGTTATGGCATGTTCTTTTCATATATATAATTATGGGTTGAACAAAATGTGAGATTCTATTATTGTCTTGCCTTCTATCTTTATTTTTCTTCACCCTATGATATTGTGCCTTCCCAGCACTTGGATTTACGACACATGAATACCGTAGATGTATTAGCATCGATTTTTGAAGGGTCGAGGAGACAAACTGTCATAGTTAATTAATCATTTTAATTAATGATATTTGAAGTTTAATTAATCATTTCAGTTAATGTGGTTTTAAATATTAATTAATCATTTTAGTTAATGATGTTTTAAAGTTAATTAGCTGATAAAATTAAGAAGGCGTTTTAAAGTTAATTTAACAAAGGTATTTAAGTTAATTAATTGATTTAATATCTTCTGGGATAATAAATTTTGTAGAAATTTATAAATAATAGTTTACAATTGAGAATATCTTTAAAGAATTGTTTAAAGATAAAGCTAAGTTTAAATTGTTTTTGGTTTGTAGTAAACAATGTTTTAATGACGTCTGTTTTTGACCCCTTGTTTTAATACACTTAGAAATATAGTTTTCCTTTTTAAAAAGAATATTTCAAAGAGCATTTTTAAAGGAGTTTTACAAATAGTTGAAATGTGAAATTGAGCTTAAGCATGGATCAAATGTTTAAATGTTTGATTCATTTATTCGTGGTAAGGTATGCGATTTAATTTCCATACACAAACTACTTTGTTATTCCCGATAGTTGATTTATCGACTATCGATTTCGATTCTGCTATCTTCTTTTTATTTTGTTACTCTAAGACGATGTGTTGCTCTTTTTGAGCTTTGATATCCTTTGTTGAAAATGACTAAAACCAAAGCGCGGGTAAGGAGGATGCACCCTTCTAGTCATTGTTGTGCTCAATCATTCTAAGATGATTTATCGCTTGTTTTGAGCATTGGTATCCAACAGTAAAAAACTAAAACCAAAGAGAGAGTGGGAGCCAAGTCATGTCGATCGCATCTATTAGGGTATATTCACATTTATGAAGAGGTGTCAATATCATGCATGCGATGATGTGAGTATATTCAGATGCCTGTGGATTTAACGGGGTTCGGCTTAGAAGTTCCCGAGAGTGTTACGTGTTTGGCGTGGGCTCTCAAGTATGTTTTATCTAAAGGTATACTTTCGGTGTATGGGGGAGCACACTCCTAGTTATGTTGGATAAATTCATTTTCCTTGTTCCTATCTCGAATCTTGGAATTAATCTTTTCTTCTATGTGTTTCATCAATCCAAGACAATTTGTTGCTCATTTAAGTGTTGCTATCCTTTGTCAGAAATGACTAAAACTAAAGTGCAAGTGGGGGCCAAGTTATGTGGGATTATTCCCATTAGGGTATCTTCACATCCACTCAAGATTGGATTCGGTTGTATGCTTCGAGATGTGAAATACTCGGATACTCGGTAACCGTTGGCGGGATCCGACTTAGAGTTCCCGAGTGCCATCGTAGTTCTCAAGTATATTTATAGGGGTATACATTCAGAAAAGGGAAGCACCCTTATAGTCATTTGTTGGAAAATTCCTTTCCTTTTTGTTGAATCAAAATCTTTGGATTGTTTTCTTAGTTGCACCAAGAAGCGATTGTGGTTCTTCTCGATGTTTAATTATTTATGTCCATTCTTTAAGTTTGGATTCCGATCTTGTCTATGCTCATTTATTCAGGTTTGGATTGTTGTTCGGATTTTTTCCATTTCTTCATCTATGAATATTGTTCTTGTAAGGTAAAAACCCGTTCCGTGTTTAGCGGCGTAGTCTCGCAGAATTATTATATGTTCAACACATTGCTTGAGTTTCTCGGGCTAGTATTTCCAAACTTATCCGGGTGTTATTTTATTATAATGCTTGGGTCAGACCGAGTATTTTTTTAGGCTATCATTGCTAGGACATAGAGCTCATGGAGTAGAGTTGGATGTTGTTACAATATTTTTATTTTCCGCTGTATTGTTTACACCTATTAGCAATTGTAAAGTAAGAAATTTATAACTGTCCAGTTCGTAAGGTTTGTTTTCAACTCTGATGTTTATTATATGTTGGAGTGATAGTTTATACTATCTTTATTATATTATATATTGTCGATTCCACTATGAGATTCTGTTTCCCCTATTCTTTGTTCTTTCCTTTTTATTTTACCCTAACAATCTACCTTTTTAGCAATTGACTGTTCGACATTTCAATACCGTGGATGTATTTAGTGTCGACTTTCGATGGTCGAAAAGGCGGATCGTTACATACATACTATATAAGTTAGGAAATTGGTATAGCATGTACAACATAATCTGGGAATTAGAAATCAGTTTGAAATATTTGTTTTAGTAAGTGTTTGTAAACTTGTAAAGTTATTCCAGATTTATGATTGGGTTGTGAATTAGGTTTCCCTAGTTGACTTGGAATGTGAATTTTTATTTTTTAATTTATTGGGAGCAGGGTAAAATTTAATTATATATATATCCATGTAATTTTGATAAATTATCTAATTCCACAAATGTATAAAAAGTGCGTCGTTTGAATTAACAAGGAATATCCCAAAAAGGAAAGAGATGTATAAAGTATGGATATTCTTCTTCATAGTTTGCACTATCTATTTCAATAAGAGAAAAGAAGTAATTTCTTGTAATCTCAAACGGAGCACAAGTCTCACTTTGGATTATTTATGGAAAGTTATAACGGTAATCATTTTGGGAAGGATAACTCTAATAAATTAAAATGTGAAAATTAATATTCTGGAATTCTTAAGCATAGGAATAAATGTGTTAGGAACAAAAATATGTATATATAGAGACACACACATACATATACGTATAATTGTGCTTATCGATTAAAAATAAAATTACGTTTATAAAGTGTAATATATATTGATATTCGTATTAGTTATAGTTAGGATGTCTAGTTATAAATAACATAATAAATTATAGAATTGAAGATGTAGATGGAAAAATGATAGTAACTCCAAAATTAATATGGCAATAAATATGCAGTTAATAGGGAGTTACAGGAATTAAACAGGGACATAAATGCAGTTAATGAGACTGATTGGAGAATCTAATATGCAATTTATAGGGAAACTGAATAGGTATAATAGGTTGATTTTGAAACGAGTGAATACATGTCATTAGAGATTGTCCAATTTTGATATTAATGACCATTCATTACACACAATTGATATTTATTAGATATAAGAAGGATATGAGGAATATAGGGAATACGTGTATAAATTTGGAATAATTATGCAGTGAACAAGAAAGTGTTAATACTGATGAATACATGTAGAAGGCAATATAAATTTCATAGTTGGAAATTATATGGCCTAAATTATACGTGTAGAATGTACGTGAATTATAGGGCCTAGACCAACATTTTAGCTTAGGATGATTGTTTTGGTTTAGTGGGTTAGGATGCGAGGTCAGTAGAATTACACAGCAGAAGTCTGTCCTTCACTTAGAGGCTACTAACAGTTGTGTAAATTTACTATTGATGTGGGACATCTCCAACTGTTGGACCTATGGGGAAGGGATATACGTTTGCATATATGTAGGGGAAAATATACCAAGAGTTCACCTCGTACTTGAAGTATTAAATGGTCGTTACCTTTAAGGATGTCAAGCAGTTTACTTTTGGGTTGAGGTATTAATTGGCCGTTGGGTTTGCCTCCTCTCTGTATAGAATTCTTAAATAACCTACGTTGGTACCTAATAAGGAATGAGGTCTGCTTCATTTCTAACGAGAGGTATTAAGTAACTAAGATGAGTATTTTTCCTTGACTTACATTAGGTTAGTCTAAATGGGATTTCTGCTGTGGGAGGTCGACGGGCTATATTAGTGCTGTTGTTGGACTAGTATTTAATAGTAGGCTAGTATAAAGGCTTTGACCACCAGGAGTCCCACACAATCGTTAGTAAAGACTTAGGTTATGCCCTGAAGGATTTCGCTTCCTACTAGTGTAGAATCTATATGGGATACACAAAGACCTCAAAGTTTTATTAACTATTTGTTTGTTGTTTGTTTAGCGGAGGTGGGCTAGTTAACTCTTAGATGAGTCTTTCAAATGCGTTAGTAAAACTGCAATTATATTATAAATCCTTACATAGAGGATATTGGTCTCTGTAATTAGGACCGACTGACCGGTGTTTATGTTATTGAGGGCCCGCTACGGGGTTGAGGTATTAAATGGCCATTGGGTCTGCCTCTTCCATATTGAAGAATATTAAGTGGCTGGGGTTTTTGGGTAGTATACGTTTACACACACACATA
This sequence comes from Allium fistulosum, assembly GCA_030737815.1. Taxonomy (NCBI): domain Eukaryota; kingdom Viridiplantae; phylum Streptophyta; class Magnoliopsida; order Asparagales; family Amaryllidaceae; genus Allium; species Allium fistulosum. The sequence continues at coordinate 165,945,940 of CM060904.1, read as the reverse complement.
AACATATACATATAGACATATATATAGTTATACCTTGGAGGAGTCTAGGCATATTGTACGTGCACGCAGGATTAAATGGACTAGTCATGAATAATAGACATGACAATTAAATGGAAATCAATCGGCATAAATTAGTGTTATGGATAAAGTATGTAATTTTTTAGTCACCAAAACGTTGTTCAGACTCCCTCCTCAATACATCCCACATGATAGATTTAGAGGGATATGCTACTAGCGCAAGTCGGAAACTATAGATGGTGGAGACTTTTCTTTCACGCACGGCACTGACGAGGCGACTAAATATTCGAAGGAATAATATTAATTCCAAGGTAGTAGCCTTAGTTAATATTTATGTTCTATTATATTTTTCTGTTCTGTTATGAGTTTATATTGATTGGTCTCCGATATACTTATGTTTATTACCGTTATATCCATATTAATAAAGAACATTGCAAGTAATGTCGTCTAATAACACGAAGAATACGGCTGGTTAAGGGTGATCGAAGGTGAATATATCTTTGGACTAACACTGACACATCTTTATTACTATTAGGAGGATCTAAACTGAAAATTCAACGTGTATAGTATTAATACAAAGTGTTAAGCATGTCGATTTAAAATATTCAGAATAGTATATAATATAAATAAATCAGAACCAGAGCCATAGATCACAGCAGAATAATATACATCATATACATATTAAAATGTGAGTCTACAAAATATCAGTACTAAATCCATATAAATATCTACATCACATTCAAAATAACATGCTAGGTACAGGATAACTACTGAATAATATACATAACAGGTCGTCTCTAGTACCCATATATATAATCATGAAGTAAAATCAAAAGTCAAAGTAGTCTACTTCAATGTTAGCACAAAATGCAAAAGTCTGCAAGTCCCGGTACATGTAGAGTCTCAGTCTGACTCGAGTATTATAAAATAAACGGGTCAGACTATATCTAATAAAATGATGAGATATTGATATCATAAATATATGACTTAATAATAAAATAATCCATAATAGAAATATGCCTGAAACCACGTAATAATAATAGGGCATAATAATCAAAATCACCATTTCATAAATCCATATCAAGTATCAATTGGACTATCGTAAAAAATATGATGATAACAATTCAAAATTTTTCAGAGCCAAAAGATACTAAATATCCATCCTAAAATATCTGAAGAATAATCATCACTAATGAAATAATAATGGTAGTCAACCATCAGTTTAATACAATGACATAGTATCTATCGAAAGAGGCCCGCTAAATAGAATGGAAGCCTATCGAAAGAGACTACAAATTAGGAACACCTGCTTAAGGAAAAGAGGAGCTGCTTTTTTTAATTTGACCTATGCAATTTACCTACCAAAAGAGTTAAACATCGTCTAACTATGTACCAAGATAAACCAATGGGTTGTAGTCATCCAGTCTATAGACTATGATGCACGTAAACATCTTCCTTCCGAATGGGACACTCATATTTACACTATAAATAGATCTACCGCAAGAGACCTGCTTACCAAATCTAAAATTGTATCGACTCTCGAGTCGATAAAAAATGAGTTATCGTCTCTCAAGGATCTATTGGTCTAAAATCCGAACACCCTAAGATAATACAACTCTAAAGTGTAAATTACTTTCACCTTAGCAATCGCTAGAATCTAACTAATGGTCCGATATCAGAAGTGAAATTCCAGTATTTACTAAAAGCTAGTAAATTCCACTCAAATTCTATTCAACAAATTGTATAGTAAGCGAAAAAATAGTATGAAATGTCCCATACTAATCCGACAATCCAATCTTTATTGAAATTCTTTGTTTCAAAGAAAAGCATGAAATCTCATTAAAATCTCAAACCCATAATAAATAAATAAAAGAGTTTTAAATTAATTTTATATACATAAAGATATAATTTTCCAAAATCAATTTTAAATCCTTAAATTCATTTAAGGAAAAGCTGTTTATTTACAAAAGCTTTTGAAAGCTTTCAAAATCATTTAAATATGTTTGATAACTAAAATCACTTGAAATTGAAATTATTACTTTCATAACAAATTTTATAAAATATTACTATATTTTATCTTTTTCCTCTAATACATTTCCAAAATTTACTTATAATAGTAAATTTTAAATGGTTTTATGACTAAATATTATTCATCCTTAAAAGCTTTGAATAAAAATTTTGAAATAAGAAATAAGTTAAAAATATAATATAATTTAACTATATTTTATAAACTAAATTCCAATAAGTATCAAAATAGATAGAATCACATTTTTGAAACCCTTTTAAAAACATTTAAACAATTCGAAAATAAACTCATCAAAATGCAACTTCTAGAGCCATCATCGCTCTATAAAATATCATCCCATAATACGAAATTATTTTGTGATTCGAGTTTTTTCGACAACTCCGGTCACACAAAAATACACAACCATCATATAATCTAACTACAAAATCAAAATGCATTTTGATGGTTTTCAACATACATTTTATTTCATAATCAATCATCGATTCAAATCCAATATTTCAAACACACAACTCAACCAATTCAAACATCAAACCAAATGAGACTATAGCATGCAATTATATGTCAATCATATCATCCATTCACTACCATATATTAATGCAATTCATAACTAAAGCAAGGCATACGAAAAGGGATATAACTACTTTAGATATATGTGTTTGAGTTAATAGAATAACTTACCTTAACCATTAGTTTGTTGAATATTCTCTACCAACCACCTACACCCCAAAACTTTCTTTTTCAAAGCCGTAGCTGCAGTTCATCGTCTACCACCCAAGCATCACCTCATATGGCTGCAGCCAAACACCTCCGCACACACCAACATTGCTAGCACCACCACCTAAAGCCCTACTCTGACCCCCCATCTCTAGCCGCAACCACGTTGTGCTCCAATCCTAGTCGCCACATTAGAATGTCGTAGGCCAGCTCCTCAGGCGAACTTTGTCGCGTCTCTCTCCTCGACACCATGCTTCACCGGTCGTCCCTGCTCGCGGCTCCCTCCACTGTCGACAACGTCGATCCTCGAGCGAGCACTTTTTTTTTCCTTTTTTTACGAAATCAGTTTAGGATTTTTGGAAACGAAGCGATCAGGTTTTAGGAATAAGGAAAAGCGAGTTTGGGATAAATGAACTAGTTTGGGCTTGGGCTTTGGGAAGAGAAAAAAAGGAATCGGTTTTTATTTGTTATTACATTTATCTTCTTCTTTTATTAACCCACAAGCCCTTGAGGAGAATGTAAATTTTCTTATCTTATAATTGAAAATTAAATTTTTGTATTAACGTAAAATTGATTCTCGCTTATTCGTAAATACATATATTTTACGAAATATATATCCCAACAACTATACAATTCCATTCAATTTGATGTTGTATCTTTCTATTTAGCTATTCATCATAGAGATAAAATAAATTTATTCGTCTTCATCTATTAATTGATTTTATTCGATATCAAATATAGCTTCTTTTCATTTATTTCAAGTATATACACTTTAAAATATTTTACATTTGGTAAAACATTTTATATGAGTTTTTAAATATTATCAAAAAGGAGTTTATTAATTAATTAAATTTTATCATAACAAAATCCTTTATTAAATAGACTTTAATTAAATAATAATTTGACTTCAAAAATAGTTATCAAAATAGAATTCAAACACTTCTATTTAATTAAATTAGTTTAATACTACATCTTTAGAACAGGGTTGTTACAATTAGTTCACATTATTATTACTGTCTTAACTGTTTTATATCTGTGTTGGCTATTATATTTACTATGATGCGATGTGAGATATACCACATGTTATTTAGTTATTTGGTGCTTCCTTTTTCTTATTTTCTATTCTCTTCTCTTCTACTTCCACTTCTTTACTTCTTTTCGTTCCTTTGAAAACCCTTCTACACCGTAAGTGCAGGACGGTCTTTACATTTACACTCAAATGTAGCTACCATGCATGTAACAACCCAGTGTTTTATAGCCGTTGAATATCGTCAAGTGGTGATTTAAATTGTTTATCAATTGCAATTGAAATTTTTAAATCAAGTTAAAATTTCAATTGGATTGTTAGAGTTAAAACTCTTTTATAAATTGCTAATTGGGCTTCATTATCAAATTTTGATCTTGTTTCCTTTGTTTTAATTTGGGCCGTGAAAATTATCAAGTGCCATTCCCTTTTTCTCTACACTCGAAAACCCATCCATTTACCCTGAATTCATTTTTTCTTTTCGTTCAAAACCAAACCTAAATCAAAACGAGAAAATAAATGGCGGTCTTGAAATTAGGGCTTCGATTTTCTTGCTTGCGAATTTGGAATTTGGGGCTTCTGAAAGATTCTTCGAAGCCGCGCTTGCTGTTGTTATGGACAATTGCGTGTAGCTTCGTCAAGTCGTTCGCCTCTGGAGATCCTTGCGACTGCTAGGATGAGTTCGTCTTAGCTTTCGTCGATTGTTGGCTGCTCGAAAAAGGTGAGTGATATTTAATCACTCACATCTAATTTAAAATCTAGTTAGATTTCTGTCTTGTTCCTATTTTGTTTACTTAGATTTTGTTCGAATTCGTATAATTGCGTGATTTTGGGTTTCACAGTTTGGTTGTGTGAGTTTCTGGTGACTTCGGGCTTGACTTTGTTTTGGTGAAAATATGAACTGTTCAATTCTCTTGGTTATTGATTTTTAACTGTTCCATGATTTGCAAGTGTTCATGGTTGATTTCAAGTCTCTGTTTGGTTTCTTGAAGTCTTAATTGCACATTGGTGGTCTGTTTACTTCTTTTGACCTGTATTTCAAACTTTGATTTTGTGAAAGTCTGGAAGTTTTATACTCTGACTTGAGTGATAATTCGTTTTCATTTTGTAAGTATAGGTAACGTACGAGGCTAATTCCAGGCATTTTTTTCGTTCATTCTTGTTAGCACAATACGCATATTAGTATAAATGGCATTTCCTGTTGAGTACGTGCATATGGGTGTGTAAATAATTCATTCCCAGGCATTTTTTTTTGTTCATACTTGTCTGCATAAGGTTTAATGCAAAGATTGCATTTTTGGTTTCATTCTCTGGGCATAAGTATGTTACATTATGTTTGGCACTTTTTCCTGCATATATGTATAAGTGGGACGTTTCCCCTGTGTGCTATATAAAGTGTAAGTAAGTGCAGGTTGTGTTTTACTTTATATTTTCTACTATGATGGTGCATACGCATGAATGTCCAGGTAGGGTCTACTAGTTAACAAACTTTATCATTTATGTGTAAAAAGAAGTAGGGTCAGACGTGTTTTCATGCAAGTTGAATAATATATTTTTGATATTGCGCGAGAACATGCAAACAAATGTTTTGATGAATGTGTAGCAGTGAAATCTACGGGTTAACTTATTTTGAACCGGCGTTTCGTTTTAAAACGCGTTTTGTTACCGTTATTTTTTTAACGGATTTCTACACCGGTATTATATTTTTGAAACGTACGCACATCAGTGTCTAACCCATTTTTATGCATGCCTTCATTTTTTTAGCGTGAAAAATCTTTAAACGAAACAGTGCGCGCGTGCTATTAGCTGAGTCCATGTCACTCTCTTTTTATTTTATACACGCCACACGAAGTTTAGATGCAAATTTAACATGCAGTTGAGTTTTTTTTATTTAGAAAAATTTGGTGTAGAAGTATAAAAGGTTATAAATATTTCTGTGTGTGCAAGATGCACGAAGCAGTGCAGGCGTGAACAAGTTGGAGTACAAGAGTGAATCTAAGTTGCATTGCCACTGTTTCCTGCTTAAATCCATGCCTCTATTTTTGTAGTCATGAATGGTTAATTGGTTATATATGCACTTCTAGTTGAATTTGGTTTGCCTGGTTGCATTACTCATGCTTGTGACTACTGGTGACATGAACCGCTTCACTGACTTTGGTCAGTTGAGTGTTCCTTGCTCCTGAGTTCTATGCATGTGTCTACTGTATCCAATCTTGTGTTCTGTGAAGGCAGGATTCTCTGAGATGTGTAGGTTTATATACGTATATATAAGCATATATCTATCTCTGCTCAATTTGGTCATCATTCAAAGTGTTCACTGAACCTGTACGCTTGCCTTCATATGAATTCAAGATTTTATACAGACGTTGTAATCATTCTTTGGTCTCATTTGTATATTTCCTTTATAATTGGCGTTTTCATGATGCTTAGCACCTGTGTGCTATTCGTTGTAAGTGCTTCTGGTTAATGCATGATTGAGTTTCGCACTTTGCGGTATCCATATTATGTTGTCTTGCTTGTTGTCCAAGTTAGTTCATGTATGTTGTAATTAGTATCTTTAAATTGCTTGTATATGTATACAAGTGATCACTACTTGAAGTCTGACCTTCATGTAGCTTGATTCCTTGACTGGTTTCACACAGTGGTTGCTCCACTTTTCACTTGTATCAGTTTTTGTATGAGTTTGAGTCTGGTTCCATACTGGTTCACGTATGGCCTTGTTTCTGGTTTCTTGACCAGGCTTGTTCGAATTGCTTTGGCTATTGACTACGGTCATGGCTTGTTCGATATCACAGTTTTGATCTAGCGTGAACTTGTTACCGCTTCCTTTTTGCTTGAGTTGGTTGAGTTTGGTTGTTGGTTCTTGATTGTTTCAAGTTGATTTGTGAAATTTTACAGCGAGTTGAATCCGGTCTCCAAGACCCGGGTTTGACCCTGTAAGTTTATTTATGTTGACTTTTACCGTTTTGATTGCTGTTAGTTTTCACCGTCGTGATGATCTCACGTACTGTGTGGCGAGGCAGTGCATGCGTGCGTGTACTGCAGCCACATAGAAATTTGATTTGATTGATCTTTTTGAGATTGCTGATTTGTTGATTTACACTGCTTAGTGTTACATCTGCTGTTATCCGATTCTCTTATCGAGAAGTCGGATATACGAGATTTCTGTGGCTGTCGTCTATTTGATATTTGATTATTATTGCTTCTGTGCATTAATAACTGAGTTTGAATTAGACTGACCCGTGTATTATTTTCTTTTGAATTTAATACTCGGGTCAGACCTGAGTATTTCAGGTTGTAGATTTCTTTCTTTGAGTTGCTGTTCGGGATTGAAGACTTTTCACATCTTCTGAAGTTGTCAGAGTCATTTTGTAGTAGTCGTGTCATTGTATAGAACGATATGTATTCATGTATATTAGTCGATAATGTACTTGTATATATAACTTCTAGAGTCGACAGTTGTAGTTGTACCATATGTATTGTGTCAACTATGTATTAACTGACATCAGTTATATATATATGAGACTTTTGTTTTTATCTGTGTTCCGCATTTATATTATCTGTGTTATTGTTATATCTAATGTCCTAAACTATTATGAACCGTCGTAGTTCGTTTTATACTAGTATTGGGTGTGTCGATGGGAGTAAATAAATTATTGATGAAAAATAAAAAGTATATACTACTTCTATCGAGATAACCAATAGTAGTGTAAGGCCAATTACGGATGGTCGCTCCTATCCAGCCTTATTCTTCGTGATAATAGACCGTATTTCTTTTAATACTCTTTGTTATTATGAGCATAGAGGTGGGGCGTCACAGTTGGTATCAGAGCTTGGGGTTTATGGACATAATATAAAACATAACTTGGATGGAACATATGTTACAACTATTAGTCGACGTTTTATCTGTGATTTGAGTCAAAACTAAAGTTTTGAAATTTTGATGAAATTTTTAAATATCGTTATTTAAAACAAAAGTGGAATTGTGTTTTGTTGTTTGGATGAAATTGTGTTATGATGATTTCATTGATTTGTGTTCTATTTATCAGAGTGCGCAGCAGAAACAGTGAAACTGTCTTCGCTGAGTACAACTGATAATCTTTTTGATTTAAGAATCAAAATACGAAATTGATATGAATTCCAATTGTTGTTTACATAGCTGTAATTATTTGTTTCTTTGAGAATTTCGAATCCAAATTGAGGATTCGAAGAAATTGCAGATATGTGATTTTTGTTGAAATTTTCGCTGGCTTTCTTTTGTACTAATCATTTATTGATTAGATTTTGCTGTTTTGAATTGTCTTCATTGAAGATACCTTCGAATGATTTCTTTGTTCATTCTGTAGTACGTGCAAAAATTTGAATTGCGCGTTACTGCATTTATTTGTACGTTGAACCGATGCTTGGTTATGAAACGTATTTTGTTGCCGTTATTTTTATAACGGGATTTTTACACCAATGCTAAATTTTTGAAGCACGGTGTTTTGTGGCATTTTGATGAATGAAAATTCTTTGATATTACATTTTGATGTAGATTGTTTTGATGTGATTTTGACGTTTTAAAACTACTGTCGCTTTGGCTTCAGTAACCGTCAAATTTTAAAAGTGGATTTTCAAGCGGTTATTCCGCAATGCTGATTTGTAACCGTTTTTACGGTATTTGAGAAGTACGATTTCCTTACCGAAATTGTTACTGATTTGCTGTTTTAATCACGTGATTGGAAAATTGTTTTAAAATGAAAATTGTTTTATAAAATTGTAATAGTTTGCGTTTTCAAAAGAATGAGAAAGCGACTTAAACGATTCAGCAAAATCGAGGATTATGACCCCTTTCTTTTACTGTTTCGCTTAACTCCGGACTTGTCCAGTTGAGAAGGTGAATTGTTATTTTTACAAAATAAATAAAATTGTTTTCAGAAATTTAACAGTTTACGCTTTCAAAAGAATGAGGAAGCGATTTAAACGTTTTAGCAAAATCGAGGACTATGACCCCTTTCTTTTACTGATTCGCTTAATTCCGGACTTGTCCGTTTGAGAATGTAAAGTGTATTTTTACAAAATACATAATTTTGCACTTTCAAGGAAACGATGAAGAGATTTAAACGATTTAGCAAAAGTGCGGAGTATGGAACCACACTTTTACTATTTCGGTTAATTCCGGACTCGTTAATTGAATATCTGTTGTTTTGATGATTTTGATGAACTTTACACTTTCAAGGAAACGATGAAGAGAATCAAACGATTTAGTAAAACATGTGGTATGGGACATGTGCGTTTGCTATTTCGGTTAATTCCGGACTCGTTAATTGAAATATTTGATGCTTTCGTGTGCTTTCGAGCCACTATGTTGGACCTTCGGGTCATATGTTGGACCTTCGGGTCATATGTTGGACCTTCGGGTCATATGTTGGACCTTCGGGTCAAATACCAGTACTAGACCTTCGGGTCACTCTGCGGACCTTCGGGTCAATCTGATGGGCGCCAAAATTATGTTGAGTACTTGGTAGGCTTCGGCCATTTGTTGATGCACGTGCGGCGAATTAAAAACTCGCCATCTGATGGGATCGATCCAAGCTTTTATGTTGATTTTCTAGTCTTCTTAATTGATTTCTAGATATTTGTTGTTTCCAATTATCTGCAGGTAATTGGATATTTGTTGTTTCTAATTATCGCTTGTGATAATTAGATATTTGTTGATATGAGTTCTGATTATCGTTTTTGATAATCGGATATTTGTTGTTTCTAATTATCGCTTGTGATAATTAGATATTTGTTGATATGAGTTCTGATTATCGTTTTTGATAATCGGATATTTGTTGTTTCTAATTATCGCTTGTGATAATTAGATATTTGTTGATATGAGTTCTGATTATCGTTTTTGATAATCGGATATTTGTTATTTCTAATTATCGCTTGTGATAATTAGATATTTGTTGATATGAGTTCTGATTATCGTTTTTGATAATTGGATATTTGTTGTTTCTAATTATCGCTTGTGATAATTGGATATTTGTTGATATGAGTTCTGATTATCGTTTTTGATAATCGGATATTTGTTGTTTCTAATTATCGCTTGTGATAATTAGATATTTGTTGATATGAGTTCTGATTATCGTTTTTGATAATCAGATATTTTTTGTTTCTAATTATCGCTTTTGATAATTAGATATTTGTTGATATGAGTTCTGATTATCGTTTTTGATAATCGGATATTTGTTGTTTCTAATTATCGCTTGTGATAATTAGATATTTGTTGATATGAGTTCTGATTATCGTTTTTGATAATCGGATATTTGTTGTTTCTAATTATCGCTTGTGATAATTAGATATTTGTTGATATGAGTTCTGATTATCGTTTTTGATAATCGGATATTTGTTGTTTCTAATTATCGCTTGTGATAATTAGATATTTGTTGATATGAGTTCTGATTATCGTTTTTGATAATCGAATATTTGTTGAAATTTAATTATCGCCTTTGATAATTAAATATTTGTTGTTGATTTGAGATTTAATTATCGCTTCAGATAATTAAATATTTGTGATTTGAGATTTAATTATCGTTTGAGATAATTAAATATTTGTTGATTTTAGATTTAATTATCGCTTGAGATAATTAAATATTTGTTGATTCGAGATTTAATTATCGCCTTTGATAATTAAATATTTGTTGATTTGAGATTTAATTATCGCTGTTTGATAATTAAATATTTGCTGATTTGAGATTTAATTATCGTCTTTGATAATTAAATATTTGTTGATTTTAGATTTAATTATCGTCTTTGATAATTAAATATTTGTTGATTCAAGATTTAATTATCGTCTTTAATAATTAAATATTTGCTGATTTGAGATTTAATTATCGTCTTTGATAATTAAATATTTGTTGATTTTAGATTTAATTATCGCTTTAGATAAGTGAATAATTGTTAAATTTGAAATTTGATTATCGCTTGAGATAATCAAATATTTATTGAAATTGGGATTTGATTATCGCTTGAGATAATCAAATATTTGTTGAATTTGAAATTTGATTATCGTCTTTGATAATCGAATATTTGTTGATTTGAGAAATTTGATTATCGTTTTTGATAATTGAATATTGATGATAATTGCATTTGTTCAGTTTTGCTGTTTTTCCGATTATCTAATTGATAATTAGATTTTGTCGAAAATTTGTGAATTTCCTTTATTGGAATTAAAAGATTATTGTGGCAATTGAATTCTCAACTTTTATTTTTCTAGCTTAACCAGTTTATGTTAGAAAAGTAATTGTTGTTGACGACCTTGATTATGAAAATTGCGGGGACGCAATTTTTATAAGGAGGGGAGTCTGTAACAACCCAGTGTTTTATAGCCGTTGAATATCGTCAAGTGGTGATTTAAATTGTTTATCAATTGCAATTGAAATTTTTAAATCAAGTTAAAATTTCAATTGGATTGTTAGAGTTAAAACTCTTTTATAAATTGCTAATTGGGCTTCATTATCAAATTTTGATCTTGTTTCCTTTGTTTTAATTTGGGCCGTGAAAATTATCAAGTGCCATTCCCTTTTTCTCTACACTCGAAAACCCGTCCATTTACCCTGAATTCATTTTTTCTTTTCGTTCAAAACCAAACCTAAATCAAAACGAGAAAATAAATGGCGGTCTTGAAATTAGGGCTTCGATTTTCTTGCTTGCGAATTTGGAATTTGGGGCTTCTGAAAGATTCTTCGAAGCCGCGCTTGCTGTTGTTATGGACAATTGCGTGTAGCTTCGTCAAGTCGTTCGCCTCTGGAGATCCTTGCGAATGCTAGGATGAGTTCGTCTTAGCTTTCGTCGATTGTTGGCTGCTCGAAAAAGGTGAGTGATATTTAATCACTCACATCTAATTTAAAATCTAGTTAGATTTCTGTCTTGTTCCTATTTTGTTTACTTAGATTTTGTTCGAATTCGTATAATTGCGTGATTTTGGGTTTCACAGTTTGGTTGTGTGAGTTTCTGGTGACTTCGGGCTTGACTTTGTTTTAGTGAAAATATGAACTGTTCAATTCTCTTGGTTATTGATTTTTAACTGTTCCATGATTTGCAAGTGTTCATGGTTGATTTCAAGTCTCTGTTTGGTTTCTTGAAGTCTTAATTGCACATTGGTGGTCTGTTTACTTCTTTTGACCTGTATTTCAAACTTTGATTTTGTGAAAGTCTGGAAGTTTTATACTCTGACTTGAGTGATAATTCGTTTTCATTTTGTAAGTATAGGTAACGCACGAGGCTAATTCCAGGCATTTTTTTCGTTCATTCTTGTTAGCACAATACGCATATTAGTATAAATGGCATTTCCTGTTGAGTACGTGCATATGGGTGTGTAAATAATTCATTCCCAGGCATTTTTTTTGTTCATACTTGTCTGCATAAGGTTTAATGCAAAGATTGCATTTTTGGTTTCATTCTCTGGGCATAAGTATGTTACATTATGTTTGGCACTTTTTCCTGCATATATGTATAAGTGGGACGTTTCCCCTGTGTGCTATATAAAGTGTAAGTAAGTGCAGGTTGTGTTTTACTTTATATTTTCTACTATGATGGTGCATACGCATGAATGTCCAGGTAGGGTCTACTAGTTAACAAACTTTATCATTTATGTGTAAAAAGAAGTAGGGTCAGACGTGTTTTCATGCAAGTTGAATAATATATTTTTGATATTGCGCGAGAACATGCAAACAAATGTTTTGATGAATGTGTAGCAGTGAAATCTACGGGTTAACTTATTTTGAACCGGCGTTTCGTTTTAAAACGCGTTTTGTTACCGTTATTTTTTTAACGGATTTCTACACCGGTATTATATTTTTGAAACGTACGCACATCAGTGTCTAACCCATTTTTATGCATGCCTTCATTTTTTTAGCGTGAAAAATCTTTAAACGAAACAGTGCGCGCGTGCTATTAGCTGAGTCCATGTCACTCTCTTTTTATTTTATACACGCCACACGAAGTTTAGATGCAAATTTAACATGCAGTTGAGTTTTTTTTTATTTAGAAAAATTTGGTGTAGAAGTATAAAAGGTTATAAATATTTCTGTGTGTGCAAGATGCACGAAGCAGTGCAGGCGTGAACAAGTTGGAGTACAAGAGTGAATCTAAGTTGCATTGCCACTGTTTCCTGCTTAAATCCATGCCTCTATTTTTGTAGTCATGAATGGTTAATTGGTTATATATGCACTTCTAGTTGAATTTGGTTTGCCTGGTTGCATTACTCATGCTTGTGACTACTGGTGACATGAACCGCTTCACTGACTTTGGTCAGTTGAGTGTTCCTTGCTCCTGAGTTCTATGCATGTGTCTACTGTATCCAATCTTGTGTTCTGTGAAGGCAGGATTCTCTGAGATGTGTAGGTTTATATACGTATATATAAGCATATATCTATCTCTGCTCAATTTGGTCATCATTCAAAGTGTTCACTGAACCTGTACGCTTGCCTTCATATGAATTCAAGATTTTATACAGACGTTGTAATCATTCTTTGGTCTCATTTGTATATTTCCTTTATAATTGGCGTTTTCATGATGCTTAGCACCTGTGTGCTATTCGTTGTAAGTGCTTCTGGTTAATGCATGATTGAGTTTCGCACTTTGCGGTATCCATATTATGTTGTCTTGCTTGTTGTCCAAGTTAGTTCATGTATGTTGTAATTAGTATCTTTAAATTGCTTGTATATGTATACAAGTGATCACTACTTGAAGTCTGACCTTCATGTAGCTTGATTCCTTGACTGGTTTCACACAGTGGTTGCTCCACTTTTCACTTGTATCAGTTTTTGTATGAGTTTGAGTCTGGTTCCATACTGGTTCACGTATGGCCTTGTTTCTGGTTTCTTGACCAGGCTTGTTCGAATTGCTTTGGCTATTGACTATGGTCATGGCTTGTTCGATATCACAGTTTTGATCTAGCGTGAACTTGTTACCGCTTCCTTTTCGCTTGAGTTGGTTGAGTTTGGTTGTTGGTTCTTGATTGTTTCAAGTTGATTTGTGAAATTTTACAGCGAGTTGAATCCGGTCTCCAAGACCCGGGTTTGACCCTGTAAGTTTATTTATGTTGACTTTTACCGTTTTGATTGCTGTTAGTTTTCACCGTCGTGATGATCTCACGTACTGTGTGGCGAGGCAGTGCACGCGTGCGTGTACTGCAGCCACATAGAAATTTGATTTGATTGATCTTTTTGAGATTGCTGATTTGTTGATTTACACTGCTTAGTGTTACATCTGCTGTTATCCGATTCTCTTATCGAGAAGTCGGATATACGAGATTTCTGTGGCTGTCGTCTATTTGATATTTGATTATTATTGCTTCTGTGCATTAATAATCGAGTTTGAATTAGACTGACCCGTGTATTATTTTCTTTTGAATTTAATACTCGGGTCAGACCCGAGTATTTCAGGTTGTAGATTTCTTTCTTTGAGTTGCTGTTCGGGATTGAAGACTTTTCACATCTTCTGAAGTTGTCAGAGTCATTTTGTAGTAGTCGTGTCATTGTATAGAACGATATGTATTCATGTATATTAGTCGATAATGTACTTGTATATATAACTTCTAGAGTCGACAGTTGTAGTTGTACCATATGTATTGTGTCAACTATGTATTAACTGACATCAGTTATATATATATGAGACTTTTGTTTTTATCTGTGTTCCGCATTTATATTATCTGTGTTATTGTTATATCTAATGTCCTAAACTATTATGAACCGTCGTAGTTCGTTTTATACTAGTATTGGGTGTGTTGATGGGAGTAAATAAATAATTGATGAAAAATAAAAAGTATATACTACTTCTATCGAGATAACCAATAGTAGTGTAAGGCCAATTACGGATGGTCGCTCCTATCCAGCCTTATTCTTCATGATAATAGACAGTATTTCTTTTAATACTCTTTGTTATTATGAGCATAGAGGTGGGGCGTCACAATGCAGCACCAATCAGTTAGCCACTAGCGATTGCTTGAGTTTTTGAAACTCAGCCGAAGTCAATTGCCTTTTCTTTTTTCCCTTTTTTCATAAAAAATGTCTGAGTTTATATTTAAGCGGATGAATTCATATTTAAACTAAACAGGGCAAATATGACTTGAATTTATTTCATAATCAAATATTTTAATTTCAGCCCTCTAAACTTTTATTGCTCAAATTTTAAAGTCAACAAAAGACAATATAAACTATATGATATTACTATATACATTGTCGATGATGATTTTTATCACTTGTACTATAAGTTTGTATAGACAATAAAAAATAATGTCTAAAATCCATAACTCTATGATTTATTTATATTATATACTATTTTAATATTTTTGATCGGTGTGTTTGTTACTTTATATTGATACTATACATGTCAAAATTTTAATCCAGATCCTTCTAATGGTAAAAAAGACGTGTCAGTGTTAGTCCGAAGATATATTCACATTCGATCACCCTTAATAGTCGTATTCTTCGTGTTATTAGATGACATTACTTGTAATGTTCTTTAATATATAGATATAGCGGTGGGGTCATTACATTACCTAAATGGGCATTTCACTAGAAGGACAAACTTTGTAGTCCAATTAGTTTCTAGGACACACATCCACAGAAATTAATTTCAAGGCCAAAGTCAGCAGAATAATTATTTTTAGGGACAAAGTCAGCAGTCCAATTACTTTCAAGGACATAATTTCATAGGTTTTTAGGCCTTAGAAACTAATTATTTTTCATTTTGTCCTTAAAAGTAATTATTTCAGTTATGTGTCCTAGAAACTAATTGCACTTGCTAAAGAGGCCCTTATGGCTACTTTCCACTTACCTAAACCAATGATCCGTACCATAATGGACTTGGGTTTCGAATTAGGTAAAATTCGAGCCTATTTAGGTGCAGGTTGTTACATTTGATATCAGAGCTTAGGTTAGTTGATCATAGGTATTAGGATATGCTGACAGAACGTATTTCTATTTTTATTGATAATTATATATATATCATATACGCCAAATTCTATAAATTCCGAAAATATAAGTAGTTGCGACCATATTTTGAAAGGATGGATGAGCAAACTATGAGATGGAATAATAAATAGAGTTAAATCGATGTGCCTACCCTGATTACCCCATAGGATAAAGGCCCAACCATAAGGAGTGCACTGAGAAGAGCATGACCATGGCATATGGAAGAATCTCGAAGCCTGGATGATACGTGACTCCTTTTTTGGGCCCAGGTTGCCTTATGATTGTGGATTTTAATGGACTGTCGATTGAAGAACGTACATTTCATCCAGAGAAATTAGAGATAAGAACCTATATGTTGCAAGCATCAGAAAGCAAGATATAAAGAAGGATTAAGTAAGTTCTCGCAAGATGGTGTGCACTAATCACCGCAAGAAGATAAGCTAGCTCTTTATTGAAGATGAGTTAAGGATGAGTGGAAAAGAAGGAGAGTCCAAAGGAAGGGGCAATTAAAGTCCATTTCTAAGTCCGACCCCATATGAAAGAATTTGACAAAAAGATTTTTGAAAGTTTATTGGAACATTTTGAACGGGTTTTCCAAAGGATTTATTAGGAAGTTGTTTTGAAAAAGCAAGAAAATTTTGAATTTCTTAGTTTAAAATTGGTCGAGTCAAAAATTTTGGATTAAATTTTTTGGATAAAGTGACTTTTCATTTTTAAAATAAATGGAAAATATAATGTAGGTTTGGCTTGATGATTTTCTCTATTTTGTAAATTTTGAAGGTCCTTTTAAAAATTCTTCCTAAGGGGTTAATAAATGGAAATGTTACTTGAATGAGATGGGGCAAAGAGACAAAAAAGGTAAGAATGTCCGATAATGATATTAGGAGGAGCATTCATGTATATCGAAATACAGAGAATAATAACTTATATATATATATCCGTGTGTGTGTGTGTTAAGGAAGAAATGCTCAATGACTGAGGCAATAGGCGAACACACCGGAATGAGTCAATATTAGGAAATTTAGATACAAATAGTGTTAAGGATTTTAAAAGGGCTAGTAATCTAATTAGGAATAATATAAGAGAAAGTAATAGGAATAGGATAGGAATTTAAAGTCCCCCTCATATGCTACTAAAATCTCCACGAAAGTTGAAATCAAAAGTAGCATGAATAGTAGGAAAAAACATGAAAGTCATCCTTGTTTACTTCGGTTTTCATTGTTTAAAGTTGTAAATGACATTTTTGAGAAAATGGTTTGGTATGTTAATTGATTTTTCGAATATTTTCAAAGATAAAGGTTTTGGATTAGATACTTAATGATTGAGATGTTTTAGAAAGTGTGGTGAAACCCAGACCAATTTTTGATATGAAGTAGATGGGGATTACTACCTAGGTAAGATAGGTAAAGGTTTAGGCTATGAATAAAATAGCTATGGATGCTCATAGGGTAGCTACAAGGAATCTCCATTAAATATAAGGATATTGGTATTAACCTAGGAATGTTTAATTACAGATGTGTGGAAGCCATAAGAAGAACCCTCAAAAGATTGAGGAATGATATCGAATTACAATTTTGTGAGTCGTAAGGTATACTTGCATGAAAGATCAACGATAAGGAAAGTAAATACCAAAATTTAAGGATACCATCAAAAGATTTTGATTGAGAGAAGGTAACGAAATGGCGAACCAACATAAAGGATGTTGGTTGACTCAAGGTTAAATAAAGCAAGATAAGTGGAAGAAGTTATTCTACCAGGTCAATTTTCCGATGAGTTATTCTGAATGTACATAGCTTATATTTCTTTCCCACTTTAGTGTGGAAATGCACAAATTATCCTATAATCGGGTGTAATAATTTGCAACGACCCTGAATTTAATCACTATTTAAATGAATATTTAATTATATTTTTAAATAATTAATAAATGTATTTTTATTAAAAAATAAACTTATTTTTAATAATAACTAATGATGATAAATTTTTTTCAAATTATGTTTACCAATATATATAGTTTAGAAAAAAATAGAAAATGTGACCGGAAGTTATTTTCCGAAATCATGATTTTTCCTTGGTTAAAAGTTATCTAAAATGTTTAAACATTATTGTAAACACATATATACACATTACAAACTATTTTAGCATAATGGATGCATGTTATATATGCAAGTATATATTTTCTTATTTAAGTGTGTATATATATAAGATAAAAGAAAACCTTTTTACAAAAAAATGTATATATTTTAATATATACATAGTACATAGGACCATTGCTTGAATAGTTGCATGAGAGGGGATAGTACATGAAGTAGGCGGATCAAGGAGGAGGATTATGGTGATACATACATATGTATATATTAAATTATAACCACTTTATAATTTTAAAATATTTTACTAAGCCTATAAATACCCCTTCCATTTCATAATTTTCACTTTACAACTTCTCTTCTTCATTTCAAATTCTCTAAAGCTTGAGAAAATTTTCATGGCTTCTTACATATTTTCTATGTTATAAAAATCTTACATTTTCCACTTTAAATTCCTTCCATAACTTGTTTAAAACCCTTCTTCATCCATTTCTTCACTTCATATTCAAATTTCAAGCCCACACTCACCTAACCGTACATGGCCAAGCCCTAATAGTGCATGGCTGAGCCTAAATTTACCATGGCCAAGCCCAATTTGGATATGTAGGCATCCAAAGTCTTCAATTTTGCAAGATCCTAGGTTGTTTCAAAGTTTTAGCAAAAGTTAGTTTGAAATCAGTAAGCTTCGGTGAGTAAAACTCTCATTTTTGGAAAAGATATTAACTTGATTATATTGAACTATATGTTGTAAAAATATATTGCTTACTGTGTTGAAATACCATGTTGTTTCGATGGCATATGATTACAAGTTTGTGGTTGAGCTTGGATTTGTGATTTGGATGTTAAAAGATATGTTTGGATATGGATATATGAAAGGTTTGTTATGATATGATGGTAATGTATTTATGAAATAAAACCAAGTATATGTGATGTAAATGTTATGAAGATAGCACCTTGAAAAGTCGCAAAGGACTTGAGATCCGATTTGAAAACAAAAGCTTGTTTCTAGTTTTTGGATTTAGTAAATGTTTTCCAAATTTTCACCTTTTGTTTAAGTTTTCAAAACTCTTCCATTTGTGTTTTCAAATATGTAGTAGCAAGAGTAAAAGTGAGATTTTCACCTAGAAAACCAATTCTAGCGAGCTGCGTTCATAGCGATAACCGCTATGAATGTAGTTCGAATTTTTTTTACGATTTCAACTTTTAAAGTATTTTCTTTGAATTGTTTTTGAAAACTTTTTTCAAACTCATTGAGCAAAAAGGTTAAATTTTGTTATTAAATAATTTATTTATATAATTTATTAATTATGGATAATTTTTAATTTATTAAGAAATTAGGTTAAGTAATTAGAGTTTAAGAGTTTATTAACAAGTTAATTATTTTTAATTAAGGGCGTTTTAAGTAAAGATTAATTTTGATAAAAAGGTAATTAAATTTTTACTTAATCAAGTTCAATCATTTTAATTAATTATCAAATTAGAATGAAATTTAATTAATTATTATTTAATTAAAGGTTAATTATTCACTTAATTATTTAATTAGGGTTTAATTATAAATGAATGTATATTTAAGTAAAGTTTAATTTTATTGAATTTTTAATTAATTTTTAATTTATTAAGGTTTAATTATTGATTAATTAAGATTTAACCAAGCTTAATTGAGATTTAGTTTTTAGTTAGATAAATTAAGATTAAATAAGCTAATCTAGGGTTTAATTATGATTTAGTTTAATTAAGATTTATTAAGGTTTAATTAAGTTTTAACTTATGATTTAATTGAGGTTTATTCATTTTAAAAGTTCTTTAAAACTCTATCAGTTATTTATTTTAAACCAGCTTTCTTATCTAAGTGAATTGTTTTCAAACCGAAGGATCTCTTTTCTAAGCCTTAAGTAACCCATTTTGACTAGGAAACCAAATAACATCTATTGGCAGAACAAAACATCATTCTGCTATTATAAATACTAGGACATTTACTCTTATAATGGATTGATTGATTGTGATTAAATGATCCCCTTTACTTACTGCTCGCTCATGCAAATATCCATGTTAACTTGTTAGGTAGGACCAAACTAAAAGATCCCTTGTGGTCTTTAAGCCTCTAATGAATTACTGTGAAGTTAAATGTTTTTGTTTTCTCTTTTAATAATGATTTCAAGTTATTCCATTTTGAGATAAGACATTTCAAGGATGATATGGCAATGGTTTTAGTTAAGATATTTAAATAATGGAAGGGTTTATCAAAAGGAACTTTTTGAATAAGGTTTTATTAAAGAATTTTTTATATATGAAAGGTCTATAAATGAATTTTATAAATGATTTTGGGGGTTTTGTAAAGAGGTTTTAGAAATGTTTTGAATATTCATAAAAGAAGTTTTTGAAAAGGGGATGAATGTTTATAAAAGGTTTGGTTATTTATAAAGGAGTTATAAATGGTTTTGAATATTTATAAAAGAGCTTTATTAATGAATCTGGAAGTTCTATAAAGTGTTTCTGTAACGACCCACTATTTTGGACCATTCAAATCGACAATAATCCACACATGTCTGACTTGAATAGTTCAAAATATCAGATTATTAATTTAAAATTTGGCAAAACTCAGCATATGCAGTAAATAAATCAATCACAGAATCACAAACACAGAGTAATACAATAATACGCAGCGGAATAGATAAAATAGTAGTTCATGAAGCTACTATATAAACATCAGAGTTAAAAATAAAATACAACAGAATATCTCAAATACAATGAAGTCTTCAGTACGAATAGATGACTTCTCTGAACAAATCAACTAGAAGAGCTGAAAGCTGAGGCGATAATTGGATCTCCAAAGGAAGCTCCAAACTCCAAAGGTGAGTCTCAAATGCTGTATCACTCGGTCTGACCCGAGCGTAAAGCAAAACACAAAACACTCGAGTCAGGATTAACATTCTTATACTAATAAATCCAACTCAAGTGAAATATCAACTGAAATACAAGTAACTTAAAGGATGTTTGGGATAACCATCCTCTAAGGATCTGCTGAACTATCTACAAAGTAGAAATATACACTATAACACCGTGGTCATTCCAAATTAATTTATACTTCAAAACCAAAATATCATTTCATTTCAAATATATCTATTTTCCAAGATAGTATATATAGGTTAAATAATTTAAAAGTAAAGTATTTATAATTTCCTTAAGTCTCACAAATTGCTTCACATCCACCCAAATTTCAAATTCAAATTTATTCAAAGCTCAATTCATCAATTCAATTCAGTTCTAAATATACCATTTAAATTTTCAATATATTTCAAAGCTTTAATATTCAACATTTCAAAGTTAAATTTAACAGTTTCATATAGCTCTTGATTTAACTTTATTATTATTTAATCAGGGAATATTCATTTAATAAATTCAATATCATTTAACTAGCCTTAAATTTCATTTTTACTAAATATTTCCTTAAATTTATTTAAACAAGAAATATTCATTAAATTATTTAAATCAAACCCAAGTTATAAATCATATCTTAAATCTCAATTTCAATAAGTTTTAAATCGGTTTAATTAAATAAAATTCTTTAAATGAATAAAATTTCAACTAAATTCAAATTATCTTCCCAACCTTAACTTATTCAATACTATTACCAAAAATCTATTTTGAAATATAAATTTTATACTTAAACCTATTATATGTATTAAATCCATCTTAAGTAAATTAAATAACATTATTTAATCTACATATATCGTTACTATTTATATGTAATAATTTAAGAATCAACTTTTATTTAAAACCATATATTTCTTCCCAAATCCATAGAATTTATTTTCAAAATATTTATATATATGGACCAACGGTGTTTGTATATATATATCTATCATATGGTTAAGTGATACAGATATTTATCATTTCAATCCGTAGTTTAAATATATACGGGTAGATATCATTTCAACCCGTAATCCCAATTTCAATTCAAATGAAAATCGCTTGGGTTTATCATTTCAACCCATAACGATTTTCTCCTATTCTAAAGTCCGTTCGGGTATGTATCATTTCAACCCATAGTGATTTCTATACTAACAGGGAACTTGCAGAGTGATAACAGATATAGAAATAATATAACATGCATAGATATATCATCAATAACAAGATAATATAAACAGCAGGATATGGTGTCATATCCCACAGGTGAACAGTTACAGATAATAGCATATATAACAATTTAAATAACCACAACAGCATATTTCAATTGGCGTTTCAATTGAAATCAAATTTAATAAATAAAAGAACGTTAATCGTGAGTGATTGCTCACCTTTCGAGGCTAGAGATAAACGAGAATGGAATGAATTACAAATCCAAGCACGACTTCCAAAGCAAAGCAAGATTGGCACGAATTTGACGAATAGGGCTAATAAATAGGAATAGACGAAATAAATCAGAACTGGATCGATGAAGAAAATTGATATAAGTGAACTTATATATATAACTATATACCTATAACATCATATTCTAAATTTAATCATATACTAAATTAAACATATATGAAATTCAAAACCATTGTTTTACATTAAAACACATATATTAAAATCAACATATATACATCATAAAATTTGAAGTAACCACTTATATATATACTTATAAACTCATAATTTAAAACAAAATATCTATCAAATATAACTGATAATAGTTTATAACTCAGAACATATATAAACAAATAAACCAAAAAGTATATATTTACAATATATGCATGCAGGCTTATTATAATTTATGATAAACGTTTATAACATAATCGACATAACATGTCTTATTATAGTACATCACAACTCAACAACCTATATATGTTATATCTCAAAAAATCAGGTTTAAAAATAAACAAATTTTAAACTTAACTTGTTAATATGCGTCAGATCTCGAAAACAACTCAGGAAATCAAATATACAACTGAGATGAATATATTATATAGTAACCAACTTTATATACTTTAATATATATATAAACTGTAAAAGCTTACATATGTTATAGCCTTTTACAACATTGTGTTTATCAACGAACATATATCTTTAATTCCAGATATCAAAATGTATTAAATTTAAGATCTGCATACAATTTCTAGAAACCAAGGTGCTTGTACATATATTATACTTGTATATTGAAATCTATACAAAAATATGAACATACGTATATACCATGAAACTCAAACACGTTTTTAAAAATCAGATTCTATACATAAAAGTAACTATTTTAGAAAAATACTATCAACATCCATATAACTCAATATGATTATATAGCTATATATATGTATATTTGCTGATTGTGACTGAACTAACTAACATGAAAACATATTTATATAATCTAGCATATATACTTACGAGAACAGAGGGGATAGATGGCAAAGCTCGGGCAACAAGGTGAAGGTGGGAGTGTTCGGGTTTTTATGGTGGTGGTGTTGCCGAGTGCTGACGTGGCAGAGGTTGTGGGAGGATGGGCGAAGCTGGCAGCGGTGCGGCAGGTCGAGAGAAAGAGAGGTGTGAGTGGTTGGGGTTTCGGAGGCTTGAAGAGCGGCAAGGCTAAGGAGGAGGAGCTGGGTAGGGCTGCCGAACGTGGAGGGGATGGGCGGTGGATCTGGTGAGATGAGGGCGAGGTCGGTGGGGTGTTTGGAGTTGCTCGCAGGCTGTTGAGGAAGGGGAGAAAGGAGAGGAAGATGGTGATGGCCTCGGTGGTGAGGGCAGAGACGGAGGAGCAGATCGGGTTTGGTGGTTGGGTTGTATTGAAGGCGGAGGCTACAGGTTTTGGGAAGAAAAGGAATGGCAGAAAAAAGAAAAAAGGGAAACAGGCAAATATGAACAAGTTTAGGAATATAAAGTTTTTTTTCTTTGCTTGGCAAACGAACAGAGGAGAGGAGAATGAATATCAATAAAAATATAAAAGAAATTCCAATGGTCAGGAGCTATGTTTTAGCAGAAAATTATTAACGCCATTTAATGTTGCTTGGAGTGCACGATTTAGTTTGAATGGGTAAAGAGAATTAAAAAGTCACGAATGCGGTACCGGTGCAGTGGACTTTTCAATCGTCTCCGTCGCGTACCGGGCTTCAAAATACAGAGTTGAATATACCGTAGAGATCAGCGCGACGAGACGATCAAAACGGTACACAGATATCAGTGGTACGGTCATCCGATCAAAAGTCGATAACCGGTACCAGAAATGCTGCTATTCTAAAAGAAATAAGATAAACGGAGCAACAAAAGTCCAAATTTTGAAAAACGAAAGATGATGACTTACTCAGAAGATGATTTAGAATTTTATTATATAAAAATATTCAAGTTTGGAAAATGTTTTATTATCATCAATTTTTAACTGATCTGAATTGAAATAAAATTACACAATAAAATAAACTTCAATATTATCAGATGAAAATTTACCAGTTGCTATGATTAAATAGACGTATTCCAAATAATAAATTTTTTTATTTCAAATTTTATTGTTTAAAATTTCACAAATTTCCAGTTAAATATACTTTTAAAACCATTATATTTTATGGGTCGTTACACTATGTGAAGCAATTTGTGAGACTTAAGGAAATTATAAATACTTTACTTTTAAATTATTTAACCTATATATACTATCTTGGAAAATAGATATATTTGAAATGAAATGATATTTTGGTTTTGAAGTATAAATTAATTTGGAATGACCACGGTGTTATAGTGTATATTTCTACTTTGTAGATAGTTCAGCAGATCCTTAGAGGATGGTTATCCCAAACATCCTTTAAGTTACTTGTATTTCAGTTGATATTTCACTTGAGTTGGATTTATTAGTATAAGAATGTTAATCCTGACTTGAGTGTTTTGTGTTTTGCTTTACGCTCGGGTCAGACCGAGTGATACAGCATTTGAGACTCACCTTTGGAGTTTGGAGCTTCCTTTGGAGATCCAATAATCGCCTCAGTTTTCAGCTCTTCTAGTTGATTTGTTCAGAGAAGTCATCTATTCGTACTGAAGACTTCATTGTATTTGAGATATTCTGTTGTATTTTATTTTTAACTCTGATGTTTATATAGTAGCTTCATGAATTACTATTTTATCTATTCCGCTGCGTATTATTGTATTACTCTGTGTCTGTGATTCTGTGATTGATTTATTTACTGCATATGCTGAGTTTTGCCAAATTTTAAATTAACAATCTGATATTTTGAACTATTCAAGTCAGACATGTGTGGATTATTGTCGATTTGAATGGTCCAAAATAGTGGGTCGTTACAGTTGGTATCAGAGCTTTGGCTCTAGGCAAAACTTAGCATATATTGTAAATTTATTTACAGAATCACTTTCGTTCGAGTTTAATCTCTTCCTTTTGACTCGATTTCCTTTGAACTTTGGAACGTTCCCTACGGTTCCAAAATTCATTCTTGTCCCTCTCTATTGGTATTCTTTTGATTCTGGAGTATCCCATAACTCCACTTCGAATGATCTCTATAAGAATAGGCGATCTCGCCGATCTTTGAATGTTTTGTAAAGGGGTGAAACTCCTTTACAATTGGCATTGATTCACCGAAGATTTATATATCACTCGGTTTGGAATGTCGATTTGCCTTAGATTTCCGCATAGATTATATTCTTGAAGTCACGGTTGACCCGGTTAAGGTCGCCCGCGATTTATATAAGTGTATCCATCTACTGTTTTGTAATTTATTATCTCATTTTCGTTCGAACTTATCTTCGAATCAGAATCCTATTTGATTAGAGTCCCTCTAATTTAAATTTCTATCTTTGTTTTGAAATCCATTCTTGAACCATCCTTTGAAAAATCGGGCTTGTTTGTAATTTAGAAATTGTTTTATATACCGAAATTATTATTTTGATAAGTATGATTATATTATATATATAAAAGTGAGATGTTTTCGATAAAGATTATAAACCCTTTTAAAATAAGAATTTGAGGTTTCGAAAGGATTTGTAATTTTGAAAAAAACTATATAAGAAATTTGATTTATCTAAAAATGATTTATAACTGTAGGATTTTAAATTTGAAATTCGAGAATTGAACTCCGGTATTTTGAAATTGGTTTTAAGATTTTGAAATATATAATAATAATATGATTTAAAAATATTTTCCGAATAAGAAATGTTTCAAATGATTTTAATGAGTTTCGAAGAAATTTCAAAAGAAGTTTGAGAAAATAGAAGTCCGGAACTCACTTATGTCGCTGGAAAATAATTTCGGTGATGAGTGCATGCATCATCGACATTGATTTTCGAGTTACAGAGTGGGGGATAGGCCACTTCAGTAGCTTTGCTATGCGAGTGATTTTTTGAAACCATTTTGATTTCAAATTACGAAGTAAGATTTGATATTCGAAAGATATATGCATATATATATTTGAAATGATTTGAAGTAAGCCAGTGTTCAGTCCTCGAGTTTCGGATTTGATATAATCCTATCTATTAAAATTGATTTACTGATTTGTTGCTGATTTCCAACTCTTGAATTTTAAAATGATTTCTTCAACTATTTTGAAGGTTCGAGCACTTCCAAATCAAGGTTAACTTTTCAAAGCTAAGAAATTTTGAAAAATATAAAGTATATAAGTTGGTATGTATGCTAAAGTATGTAGTAATATGATTTAAATAAGTTGAAACTGTTTTGTTAAGTAAATGAATAAGGCAATTTTAATTTTTTCTAATATGAAATTTAGATTTGAAATGTTTTGAAAAGAATTTGGTCTTCAAAATATTTCGAATAAAATTTAGTTTAAATGTTTTAACTTAGTAACATCTTTATGAAACTATATATTTAACAAGTTGGAATAAATATATAGGTTGTACGTATGCTGTTTTATTCGCATAATTAATTTGATCCAGGTTTGAGTACACAAGTTCGAGGTGAATTACACCATTTCGTGTTAGGATTTTTCATTCGACTCTTGATGACGAATATTTGATGTGGATTTTGGGCTCGATTCTAGAATTCTCTATCATAGTATATGGCTATGCAAGGAGACTGATGACTTCTAGTCGAGAAACCATATCGAAGTCCGCATTAGGGAAGTCGAATGGACAATACTAGTTCGAAAGCGAACTTGTGTGATCGAGCGAGCGATCAAATGTGATTCTGCGAAATGATGACGTATGTACATCTTATATTCTAATATCATTGATATATTTTGACGCTGAAATTGAAAGTGTCGAGTTAGAATATCTTTTCTTACTAAAAGAAAATTTCCAATTTAAATTACAAAGATATATAACCCATAAATGCAAAGATATTCAATCCCATATGGCTCTTCATACAGCGAAATTTATTTTGTAAAATTTGATCCTTATATAAGATGGACCTTATGTAAGCATAAGATGATTTTGAAAACATTTGATTTTCGAAATGAATTGGTTGACTTAAATTATATTGATTTGGAAATTTGGATTTATTTTCTAAATTTATTATGTTGGAAACTTTAAAACTAAAGATATTTAAACTGAGAAGAAATAATTTGGTGGGATTGTATATGATTTTGAAACTGAACTGATATTGAAACAAATTTGAAATTTGAGAACCTTATTTTACTAAATACTTGATTTGGGAGTTATCGAACTTATATAAAAAAATTTGGTCTGTATAAGTATGATGTTGATTCTAAAACTATGGATTTGAAAAGGTACTCAATTTGAAAAGTGAAATCTTATATAATTGAAGTCTATATAAGTGTGATTTGATATACTATTGATTTTGAAAAGTATTTGATTTGAAAATGAATTCTTATATATAATGGACTTTATATAAGTATGATATTTGAAATTAATTTGAAAGGTACTATATGATACATATTTTTGAAGTAAAGATATGGAAAGTGCCTTCTGCTTGATATCCGATTTGTGGCCACATCTTGGATTCATTCTATCGATATTATTCTCTCTGATTTTTGGTTTTCCGGATATGATACTCAAGTGTCCTTCAAATTCCATGGCGTTACCCATGGTCTTACGAACTCGACTGCATAGCGTAATTCACAAGGCAGTGATTGCTTAAAAGGTACGGATGTTTCCTGGGGGATCCAGGCGTAACCATTGTGTATCTGCGATCTATGGTCGTGTTAGTGGCGTAATCCGCAACGCAGTGATTGCTTAAGGGGTATGGATGTTTCCTGGGGGATCCAGGCGTAACCATTGTTATGTATCCTGCGGTCCACAATTTTGTTATCATGGCGAAATTCGCAAGGCAGTGAATGCTTAAAAGGTACAGATGTTTCCTGGGGGATCCAGGCGTAACCATTGTGTATCTGCGATCCATGTTTTGTTTGTTTTTGTTTGGCTTGTACTTTCCATATCTGTTTTTAAAAGTTTTCCAGTATTTTCATTGGGTGTTGAAACAAGTCTACTAAGTACTTGGAGAATTCTAGCTTTGCGCCTGATCAACGCAGTGCCAGAGTCTACAGGAACGAGGATAAACTTGTTGAAACATCGAGTTATAAAAGTATTTTCGAAAGAAAATTTGTTTCGTTATAAAAGTATTTCCAACAAAGAAATTTTGTATTAATATTTGAAATTGAAACCCTTATGGTTTGAATTAATTATTCATGCCCGATAACTATTCTTTTGAATCTACCTTATCTGCTCAGCTTTATTTATTCACCTATATTCTGTTTTTCCAAGTCCTTCTTTTCCTTGTTGACTATATCCTTTTTAAATATTGTTTATTTATATACTACATGGTTTAATAGAAAATTTTAGTGTTATAAATATTTTAGGAGTTTTAATATAATAAAACATATTTAAAGTAAATGATTATTGATTAATTAATAATGTTGAAAGATATTTGAGATAAAATTTATAAATTATGAATTATGGATTTAATGTTTTCAAATAGCTTCTTTGTAAATATAAGTAATAAGGTAAATAATTGTTTTCAAAGGGTTTTCATATATTTATAAAGGTGTCATTTAAACATATAAATGGTAATTATAAAGGAGGCAAGAAATTTTACAAATGGATTTTTGAAAGGTTTTAAAGTATATAAGATAATTGAATTGCAAATGAAGTTTTCAAATTTTAAGTAAAATTTATATAGTTCAAATTAATTGTTTAATCTTGACTTTCAATATATCTTTTATGTCTGGTTGTTTCTATTCTTCTACCTCCTTCCTTTTCGGGGACGAAAAGTTTTGAGTGGGGGAGAGTGTAACGACCCATAAAATATAATGGTTTTAAAAGTATATTTAACTGGAAATTTGTGAAATTTTAAACAATAAAATTTGAAATAAAAAATTTTATTATTTGGAATACGTCTATTTAATCATAGCAACTGGTAAATTTTCATCTGATAATATTGAAGTTTATTTTATTGTGTAATTTTATTTCAATTCAGATCAGTTAAAAATTGATGATAATAAAACATTTTCCAAACTTGAATATTTTTATATAATAAAATTCTAAATCATCTTCTGAGTAAGTCATTGTGATAACCCGGATTTTGAACTATCTGTTAATTTAATAATTAACTGATTTTAAACTATTGAGATACTGATTTCATTTGATTAAATTATTAACAACAAGGATAATTTCTTATTTATTTAAAAGATATATTTTAAGCTTAAGTTTTAAATAAGATTTAAATTAAGAAGTTCAATTGTTTTAATATTCTTTCATTTTTAAAATTCAAACATAAGATAAATTGATTTGTGAAAATATATATATATATAGAGTTAAAATAAATTTCCCAAGCATATAAACATAGGATGCATTTAATTTGATCAAAGCATAAGTTATTATAAAAATTAATGTTTACTTGAATTCACTTTTCTATATTTATTAAATCTAAAAGCTTATTTATGTAAGATAAATACATTATATACATGTAAATTTTCCATAAATACATATGTATAGCTTAAATAAATTAATAAAAACCAAGTTTAACACTTGTAAACATATGGAGGCTTGGATTGAATATGTGTAAGCTAGATAATTAACTTAAGGACAAATGGCAATATCTCTTTGTAAATTAAAGTATAAAAAAATTTAATATGAAAGAAGAAAGATCTGTTTTCACTTTTCAGTTCAAATTCACCTTTTCTTCATTGCAACTAAAACTAAATAGATCAAAGGAATAAAATCTGGAAATAAAAATTTAAAGAAGAAGTAAAAACTGGAAATGCAAATCAAAAGAAAAATCAAAGGCAAATTCAATAGCAGTTTCAAAATCTTCAACAACCTGAGGTCATGCAAATGATAATGAAGATCAACAGCCAAATTTAAATTCAACAAAGCAAAAAGAAAATGAAGTTCAAAAATCAAAACAAGTCTGGAACAAAAATCTGCTCCTCTGTTCTCTGTTTTATAATATCAGGTGAGTAAACTCTTCTTTAAAAGCTGTTTAAATCCTTGTTTATGTGATAAATCTGTACATAAACATTGTAATATGCTTTGCATGGTTGTTTTATCTAGAATATATTTTAAACTGCTCTGTTTATATGTGTATATGCCTGAGTGTATGTATATTAGACTCCGTTATGATCACAGACTCTAGGATATAACAAAGGAATTCAAATTCTCCTTATATATTCAAATTTAGGTTATGATCACCAAAGAAGAGATGATTGTATGAATGTAATAGTGTTTTAAGAGAAAAAAATATATAAATCTAAGTGTTTATATTGCGTATTTATTTCTTAACTGGTAAATTACAGTAACAATAAAAAATAAGTCGAAAATCAATTAAACGATTTCATGTTTGGATTTCATAAATGGATTCGTGGTAGAAAATCTTGGTTTTTAATGTAAGTATCAAAAATTTTAGTCTGAAAATCAGTTGGAATTTTGGAGTTGAACGGTTTGGGCTTTTGGGTTGATTGCTGTTAATCGGCACGGTGGATGCAGTCGAGTTTTTGGTCGATGTTGGCTGGAGCGTTGCCGATGATAGGAAAAATGGCTGTGTATTTTTCCGATGGCCATGGTGGCCGGGCTTGGATGATTTAGGGTTTAGGTGGTCATTTTGGTCGCGGCTGTACCTCTGGGTCGTATGGCTTCGGTGGCGCGTCGTAGATGATCGCGATAAGAGGAGTAGCTGTTGGAGATCGAGTCGATGCTTGGATGTGGATGTCGAGGTGTTACGTGGTCGAGATCGGCGGTGATGGTCGTTCTTTTCCGATGCATTCGTTTCCAGATTTCGATCGAATATCGATTTTATCATTGTGGCCTTCGATTCGTACTTCTGGGTTGTCGCGTTGATGGACGAGGTCGTGGGTGATGCTTTGGGGCCGGAGGCGATGATCGGAGGAAGCTTGGGTGTTTGTGTACGTACACGGTGTACTCGTGTATCTAGGATGATCTTTTATTTTGGGAAGTTGATGTTTGTCTCGGTGTAGTGTTCGGGTAGACTGATGTTAGACTCGAAGAAGTTGAGGAAGGGATGAACTCATGTGTTGTCTCGGGTTCATTTGTTTTTGCCTCGGGTCTATAGGTGTAACAACCCGCATATCTATCGATTCTATATTTAAATATTTTATTTAAATATTTTATCGTTAGTCGGATGTTAGTCCGAAAAGCTACTTTTTGCATACGGTCAAATTAGGACTCGAGACCACCCCCATTGAGTTCAAAATGACGTTTGCGATCTTTTTGAGTGTAAACTTCGATATGTTTGGAGATAGTGAAATTTTCAACACTTTTTCCCGCCTTTGACTTTGGTTTGGACTGCACCCCTTTAGTTCAGCCCAACCATCTTCCTCACTCTATCAAAACACTTCAAGCTTTGTCAAAAATGGTGGTGGGAAGTGGAAATTAAAACTCCAAACACAAATTCTATTGCAAATCCGAGATTCAACATCAAATTCACGTGAAGACCATTGATTCAAGCTTGTTGGTGTTCTTGCTTTGCTCTCAAATCTCCATCTTCATCAAATTCCGTGAAAAGGTGAGATTTTTAGTCTCACATCTTGCTTAAATTGTCATTGGGCTGTTGGGAATGATCCCCTATTGCGTTTGTATGAATATTTGCATTTGGTTTGGATTGGATTGGCGAAAAACACCATTTTTGAGCGTTTTGACGAATTTTCCAGCCCCCTAGAGGTGTTCGGCATCGTTGAGTCGATCGGTTCGGCCTATTTAAGCTGTTCGGCATCATTTAGTCGACCGGCATCTTTAAGTGTTCGGTATCTTTGAACGTTCGGCCTCCTAAGTGTTCGGTATCTTTGAACGTTCGGCCTCCTGAGTGTTCGACCTCCTGAACGTTCGGCCTCCTGAGCGTTCGGCATCTTCAAGTCGTTCGGTCTCTTGAACGCTCGGCATTTTCGAGTCGTTCGGCTGTTGAGTCGTTCGGCATCTTCTGGTCGGATCGGCATATTAGGTCGGTTCGGCATCTTTGAGTCGTTCGGCATCTTCTGGTCGGATCGGCATATTAGGTCGGTTCGGCATCTTTGAGTGTTCGGCATATTCGAGCGTTCGGCATTTTCGAGCGTTCGGCATCTTTAAGCCGTTCGGCATATTTGAGTCGTTCGGCATCTTCTGGTCGGATCGGCATATTAGGTCGGTTCGGCATCTTTGAGTCGTTCGGCATCTTCTGGTCGGATCGGCATATTAGGTCGGTTCGGCATCTTTGAGTGTTCGGCATATTCGAGCGTTCGGCATTTTCGAGCGTTCGGCATCTTTAAGCCGTTCGGCATATTTGAGTCGTTCGGCATCTTCTGGTCGGATCGGCATATTAGGTCGGTTCGGCATCTTTGAGTCGTTCGGCATCTTCTGGTCGGATCGGCATATTAGGTCGGTTCGGCATCTTTGAGTGTTCGGCATATTCGAGCGTTCGGCATTTTCGAGCGTTCGGCATCTTTAAGCCGTTCGGCATATTTGAGTGTTCGGCATTTTTGAGTCAATCGGCACACTTAGAGCGTTCGGCATTTTTGTCGTTCGGTCTCCTTAAGTCATTCAGCCTCCTTCGATCGTTCGGCGTCCTTGAGTCGTTCGGCTATTAGGTCGTCCTGCATCCTTTGGTCGCTTGTCCTCATTAAGTCGTACCGTGACGGGGCGCTGCCCCGCACCCCGCCGTGGGCGCTGCCCCCTGGACCCCCGCGACCTGACCAGGCAGGTCGAACCCCGTATTACTCTGCGTAGGCAATCTCATCTGAAAAACATTTGTCAGAATTTCTACTTTGATGGTTTTGGGACTGACTTCTTTGGACTTTACTCACGTCTTCGAACGTGAATTGATTTGTTTCTACCATCGTTTTATGACTTGTCACTTTAAAGATATATGAAGGTTTCAATACTAATAGTAAATATCAAAACTCTTTCATCAAAGCGATTTCAACACTATTTTAAATATCAAAAGTTCGTTTTCTCAAACCGATTTTCAATCTACTAGTATATACAAGCCTTTACTTCACTCGAATGAGAAATCGACTTAAACGACTTAGTAAAACGGGTGGTATGAAACACTTGCGTTCACTTCGTCGGTTAGCTCTTGGACTTGTTCGATTGAACCCTTTTTGTGACAATTTCCTAGTGAAGATTTACAGCTTGTTCGTAAATATTTAAGTTAAGCAAGTGGTTATGGGACATGAAGCTAAACTCATATATTTACTAGCTTGGTGTGATTGACACTTCCTTATGATCATGACGATCATTTTTGTGATTTAGACTAGCGATTGAGCGATGTCT
Source organism: Allium fistulosum (assembly GCA_030737815.1). Classification (NCBI taxonomy): domain Eukaryota; kingdom Viridiplantae; phylum Streptophyta; class Magnoliopsida; order Asparagales; family Amaryllidaceae; genus Allium; species Allium fistulosum. Next base: position 165,912,499 of record CM060904.1, on the reverse strand, counting down.
CTTTGTCTACGTGGGAGACTATACCCCGATCATGTGATGTTTCACCATCACATTTCCAGGGTAGCACCCTACGGTCTTCGGGCCATTCCTGTGTGAAAATTTAATGGATAGCTTCCATGAGATAGCTTCTCGTCATGTGTTTACGCGTAGGTGAGTTTTCATGCTCCCATTCATGTGTTAGGCCTCCCCCCTTTTTTATGTGTTTTCTGGATTTCTGATGATGATTTCTGGAATTTTGTGCTTCACCAATTTTCATGATTTTCATTGATATGATATCAGTTTTTGTGCATTGGTGAATTCATGTGTTATTGACTTGTTATGAATACAAGTTTAGGGTATGATACCCTACCTTATCTTTGAGAAGATTCTTGTGATATTGATTAATCTTTTGTTGATTATCATTTACATACTTATAGTAGTATGTCGTAATAGTTATTTCATGTTCATGTCATCCCATTTACTTTATACCATATCATCTGATATTTATAGTTAGACTGATCCGTTTATTATTTTCTTATAAATAATACTCGGGTCAGACCGAGATGTTACAGGTGCTTCTGCTTGACTTCTCTTCAGGATATTTCTGATTTTTGGCTAACTACATAGATTTGTAGTTTTTGGATGTACACCTTTGAGATATAGACTCTATGTTGTGTATCTATTCTTTTGAATAGCACGTGGTGCTATTCTTTTGTATTATCGTGGATCTTTCTGACCACTACTCTGATGTACACTTTCATGTGTTATATATTTATTCATATCTTCTTCCGCCTTTGTGATATGGATGTCTGTGACTGATTTATGTTATGGTTATTTCTATGTTTGTTTCCGAAGATTATATATAGCCACCGTGTGATAGCTTTGTGTTTGTATCGGTATGTCAGATTTCCTTCTTAAAAGATATGCATTCTATTCTATCTGACGTATCGGTGCTCGCACAAAGAAGTTACATGGATGGTCGCTCCTCCACAGCCTTATTCTCCGTGCTAATTGACAGCACTACATCGTAGTGTTCTTGGTTAGCGTGAGTATAGAGGTGGGGCGTTACAATAGGTAAGCAAGTCTGGTTTTAAATTTCTTTGGTAACCATATTTTAAACTAAAATAAAATGGATAGTTTTATAAAAGTAAAGTGAATTTAAGTTTTCAAGTTTTAAAGGAAGGTACAAAATTTAAAGGCAAAGTAAATAAGTTTCAAAGTTAAAGTGTTTGCTAAGTTTCCAGAAGTAAAATGTTTAACAAGTTTCTTTTAAAAAGTTATTATTAGTTTTAAAAAGGGAATGTTAGGCAAAGTTTAGAAATATATTTAAAGGATTGGAGTTAATTAAGTTTGAATATACTTTAGAAATGTGGATAATGAATAGTTAATTACTTAGTATAGGTGATTAAAGAAATAACTGAATGTAATTAATTAAAGAATAATTAATTACTTAATGTGAATAATTAAAGGTTAATAAACGAATGTAATTAGTTAAAGATAATTAACCAATAAAAGTGATTAATGGTTAATTAATTTAACTTAGGTAATTATGGGATAATCACTTAATGTAAGTAATTAATTAGAGGGAAAGTATTTAATGGAAGTAATTAAGGATTAATTACTCAGTGTAATTAATCAAAGGATTAATATAATTAATTAAGGAGTTAATTAATTAAGGTAAGTAATTACAGGATGTTTAACTTTTGTTTATGATTAATTATGGTTAATTAATGAGTGTGGTTAATTAAAGATTGATTATTTAATTAATTAAAAGGATAATTAATTAATGAAGTAATTAGAGGATCATTAATTAATATAATTAATGGAATTAATCAAGGTTGATTAATGAAAGGGATTAATTAAAGTATGATTAATTAATGTAAAGTAATTAATTATAGTTAATTAATTAATGGAAGAAATTAGTTAAGGATCATTAATTAATGTAAGTAATTATTAATTAATTAATGAGAGTAATTAAAGGTTAATTACTGTAAATGGTTAAGGATAATTAATTTGTGTAATTAATTAAGGGTTAATTATTTAATGTAGTTAAAGAATAATTAATCAAGGATGATTAATTAAGATGAATAATTAAAGGATGATTAATTAATTGGTTTGAAATAAATTAATGGTTAAGTAAGCAAGATTTTTAGTAAGGGATGTTATTAATTTAATTTATTTTAAATTAATTAGAGATGTTGTGACTAATTAATCTTTGCTTTTGAATATGAAATATTTTGATATATGATATGTTTGTCTTGAATAGTGATAATGTGGTTATCTATCGATAATGAATTACTGTGTAAAAAGTGACATCTTGTATTTAAAGTTGAATCATATTCACTTGAATAACTTGGGTTAAGATGATATTGTATTCGAAGAGACCGGGGTCGGGTATCAATAATACCCGAAACCACTTCGATTTGAAATCTTCTAAAATCCTTTATAGATTGATATGTGAAATCAATAGGCTGGATTGGGATGATATGAACTATTTAAACTAAGTTGGATACATAGATATTGTTTGTGAAAATAAGTGTTGACTATATAAGCTGTTTACTTGTAGTAAAGTACGAGTTACCCCGGGTTTTATATTAGTTTTATGCTTTTGTATGCTATGTTAGATAGGTTTACTCACGCTGGTTTCTAGCCTGATCCGGGTGTTACTTTGATGTAATGCTCGGGTCAGACCGAGTATTACAGATTTCAGGTAAGGACGTTCTGGAGCTCAAGAGGCGAGCTGGATGGCAGGAACGTATGGAGTGTATTCCGCTGTGATACATTGTTATTTATCTGGGACATGTTGTTTTACTGTCCAGTGATTGTGAATGTGGTAACTCTGATGTATTAAAATGTAATTGACTGATACAGCTTTCTTTATGTAAAGAATATTATTTGATATTATATTTTATCCACTGCGAATGTGATAATCTGTGTTTTGGTGTTTCTGTTTCTTCTTCTTCTTCTATCTCTTTCTTCTTTTCCCTAACTATCTGGAATTTTCGGGATCGAAAATTTTGGGTCGTTACATTTGGTATCAGAGCAAAGGTTAAGCGAGAACCTTGGCTCTGGTGGGATTTACTCATTAAGGATAGGGTCAATAGTACCCTAGGATGAGTTGATTATATATATTTATATATATATATATATGAGAGCGTACTTGTTATTTTCTTATATAAAGGTTTTAAAATGGTTTTAATAAAATAATAAATGATTTTTATATAAGTTCAACTTTTGATATATAAAGAAATAATTTTCTAATTATTAAATATATTAAAGAAATTGGTTGTTGAATCATTGGAATAAAATAAAATAATAAGAATTAAGTGGTAATACAACCAAATTGAAATTGAATGAAGATAAGTTTGAAATGGATTCAAACTGAAATTAAAATCTTGAATTTGTAGAAGTGTTATCAGAATAAAGATAATAATGAATTGGTTTCCAGATATGATAATCTTGGTTATTATCATAAATGGTTGTTGTGTTTAATAATGAAATGTTATTAATGATTAAGCAAAATGAAATGTTTTAGGGAAGTAAACTTTTAGGTAAGCATGACTTATAAATTGGAATTAAAGATAATTTAAAATTATGAAATTTTAATCCAAAAAACTTGAAATTGTTTTAAAGGAATTTGTTTTGAATTAAAACCAAAGGTGGTTTAAAAATTTAAGGTATAACTTGGTGTGTAAAGGAAATAAATATGTATAAATGAGGATATACATAATATCAAAGATGATTTGAAATAAACTCTAAATGTTGAGTTTTAAAGTTTCCTTGGAATGTGATATGAAAACCCAAAGTGATAAGTTTTTGAACTTATAAGTGGAAAGATTATTAATATGAAGTTTAAAATTTGAAATGAGAATTAAAATTGGGCAAAGTTGTTTGAATGAATGAAGAAATGGATTGAGATAATATATCCATTATAGAGATAAAAGAAAATTAAACCTTAATTTGAAATTAAGGATATGGAATCCCTTTTAACTTAAGATTTGAATGTTAAGAATTGAATTTGTAACTTAAAATTGTTTAAGAATCAGTTTCAAAGTTGGAAGATAAAATTTGGGCAATAAATTGAATTTTGAAGATAAAATTTCTTTGAACTTTTAATTTGAACTTTAAAATAAGTTAAGTAAAGATAATTTTAAAATGGGATTTTGGAATTTGGATTCAGAATTAAATGATTTAAAGATTTAAGTTGTTAAAAAAATAAAATAAATAAATAAATAAAGGTTGATTTGATTTAAGGGATTAAATCAACATTTAAAATTTTAACTCAAATTTATGAAATTCGAGATGGTTTTAAGTTGAGATTTGAATAAAATTTGTTCAAATTGGATTAGATTTGAATTATTTGGAATTGTGATTAAAGTTGAATAAGTTTAAAAATCAAATGGAATTTGATTTGAATTTGGAAAGGAATTAAGGTTAATCCAACTTGAATTGGGATTAAATCAATTTCAATGGAAATTGAAGTATTGAGTCAATTTAAATGAAAGTGGAATTTAAATTGAATTGATGGGAAATTAATTGGAAATGGAGATTGGGAAATTAAACAGTTTGGCTCTGGATTATTTTCAAAATAAATTGTTTTAATACAAATATATTTTTCCAAACTATTTACTATACAATCTTTCTTCTTAAACCCCAAACTATCTTATACTTATTTTACAATTATTTTGGAACTATTTAACTATTTTGAAACTATCTTATAAACTAATTACTATTTTTCAGTTACTTATATCTAATCACTATTTTAAAAACTATTTTGCAATTATCTAACTATTTTATACCTACTTAACTATTTTACATCTATTATACAAACTAATAACTATTTTTCAACTACTTATCTATTTTAAACTTTTTCAAGCTATTTTTAAATTTAAACAGGTCAGAGTTCAAACTGTTTGTAATTGAAATAATAACTCAATTGAAAATAGAAGCAATTGAGAATAAGTGAATGGAATTAAAGGAAATGTGAATAGAAAAGAGAATTGATTTGGCTAATAATCAATGAAGTTAAATACGTAGGATGTACGTATATTATTCTGTTCGCATAGTGATTTGATCCAGATTCGAACACAGAATTTTGAGATAGTATTATCGATCCGAGTTGGGATTTTTTTCGCTCGATTTTCGACGGCGAACCTGGATATGGATTTTTGATTTGGATATTCTCTATCATAGCTACGACTATGCAAGGAGAATGACGGTTTATGATCAAGAAACCAGATCTGAGTCCGCACTAGGAAGTCGGGTGGACGATACTAGTTCGGAAGAGAAATTGTGTGATCGAGTGAGCGATCAGATTGATATTGCGTACGGATGATATGTGTACATAGTACGGATTTGAATAAATTGATATTAAAATTTGTGGATAAGAACTGTAAAATGGTTTTTGGAAATGAAAAGTAATATGGTTAATAACTTTATAAAGGAATAATCAAATTTGAATATTTGATTAGGAATAAACAAAGTTGTGTATATATAAGATAAATCTTCTCTTGTTGGATCTATTGCTAGAAGAAAGGGTTTTGAAAATATTTGAAGTATAAAAGAGGGTTTATACAAGTTTGAAATGATCCAAAAATTTTCAAAGTTATATATATATATATATAAGGGATTTTATGGGAATGATTTTAGAAAAGGTTTTGGGAACCTATGAATTTAGAAAAGGCTTTTGATTTTGGGAAAATCAATTTTGGAATTTGGAAAGCCAAGTTTGGAACTATCGATTTTGGATATCGATTTTGTGTAAAGGAGATTTTGATATAAATCATAAAGGATATGATTTGAAGATACTATAAGTGTATAGTATAAAGTGTTTTGAGAATAGCTCTGGGGAAAAAGGCGCTCCCTTGAAATGAACTTCTCAGGAGTACCACAGGGTGGTACTGCCTTGAACCCCAAGGGAGGATTCTAAAGTTGATCCTGTGAGGAGTCCGGACAAAACTAGTTCCAGAGGATTATTTGTGTAGCGAAAGTCGAGGGGCTGGTGCCCATAGAGACATTTGGGTTATGCTGTGACGACAGTGTAACTCGATGTCACTGCGATATACTGCAGACCATAGCCAAAGTCGTGTGTGCCGCTGAGAGCCAACAGTCTGCGTTTGATTTTATATCGGTAGACTGCGACACTATGGTAACATAGCGAAAGTCATGTGTGCCGCTGAGAGCCAACAGTCTGCGTTTGATTTTATATCGGTAGACTGCGACCTATGTAGAGTGGAAAAGTTTCATTTTGACAGCGAAATCGTGTGTGCCGCTGAGAGCCAACAGTTACATGGACTTTTGCTGCGATGGCAACGTAACCCTGGAATGTAACTGTGATCTGTTGTGGGTTCCATGCTGTCATCAGTTACATTACATGGACTTTTGCTGCGATATCAACGTAACCCGTGATGTAACTGTGACCATGGATGGGGGTGATGATTTCCAGAGCATTCTCACCAAAAATGTTTCCTCTATTTTCAAAAATATTTTCTATATTTTCAATAAATTATTTTCCAAGTATTTTCACTCGGTGTTGAAAACGGGTTTGCTAAGTCCTTATAGATTTTCAGTCCTACGTCTGATCAACGTATGACCGAATTTCTGTGAGAACGAGGATGGACTGGTTGAGACATCAAGTTATAAAAGTATTTTTGCAAAAAAAAAACTATCTTATAAAATTATATAGATTTTAAAAATGATCAAAGAATAATTTATCTCATTTTAAGTATTGAATAAATTTTGGCTTCGTTCCTTTTCGAGGACGAAAAGTTTTAAAGGGGGGAGGAATGTGATAACCCGGATTTTGAACTATCTGTTAATTTAATAATTAACTGATTTTAAACTATTGAGATACTGATTTCATTTGATTAAATTATTAACAACAAGGATAATTTCTTATTTATTTAAAAGATATATTTTAAGCTTAAGTTTTAAATAAGATTTAAATTAAGAAATTCAATTGTTTTAATATTCTTTCATTTTTAAAATTCAAATATAAGATAAATTGATTTGTGAAAATATATATATATATAGAGTTAAAATAAATTTCCCAAGCATATAAACATAGGATGCATTTAATTTGATCAAAACATAAGTTATTGTAAATAAATGTTTACTTGAATTCACTTTTCTATATTTATTAAATCTAAAAGCTTATTTATGTAAGATAAATACATTATATACATGTAAATATTCCATAAATACATAGGTATAGCTTAAATAAATTAATAAAAACCAAGTTTAACACTTGTAAACATATGGAGGCTTGGATTGAATATGTGTAAGCTAGATAATTAACTTAAGGACAAATGGCAATATCTATTTGTAAATTAAAGTATAAAAAAATTTAATATGAAAGAAGAAAGATTTGTTTTCACTTTTCAGTTCAAATTCATCTTTTCTTCGTTGCAACTAAAACTAAATAGATCAAAGGAATAAAATCTGGAAATAAAAATTTAAAGAAGAAGTAAAAACTGGAAATGCAAATCAAAAGAAAAATCAAAGGCAAATTCAATAGCAGTTTCAAAATCTTCAACAACCTGAGGTCATGCAAATGATAATGAAGATCAACAGCCAAATTTAAATTCAACAAAGCAAAAAGAAAATGAAGTTCAAAAATCAAAACAAGTCTGGAACAAAAATCTGCTCCTCTGTTCTCTGTTTTATAATATCAGGTGAGTAAATTCTTCTTTAAAATCTGTTTAAATCCTTGTTTATGTGATAAATTTGTACATAAACATTGTAATATGCTTTGCATGGTTGTTTTATCTAGAATATATTTTAAACTGCTTTGTTTATATGTGTATATGCCTGAGTGTATGTATATTAGACTTTGTTATGATCACAGACTCTAGGATATAACAAAGGAATTCAAATTCTCCTTATATATTCAAATTTAGGTTATGATCACCAAAGAAGAGATGATTGTATGAATGTAATAGTGTTTTAAGAGAGAAAAAAATATAAATCTAAGTGTTTATATTGCGTATTTATTTCTTAACTGGTAAATTACAGTAACAATAAAAAATAAGTCGAAAATTAATTAAACGATTTCATGTTTGGATTTCACAAACGGATTCGTGGCAGAAAATCTAGGTTTTTAATGTAAGTATCAAAATTTTTAGTCTGAAAATCAATTGGAATTTTGGAGTTGAACGGTTTGGGATTTTGGGTTGATTGCTGTTAATCGGCACGGTGGATGGAGTCGAGTTTTTGGTCGATGTTGGCTGGAGTGTTGCCGATGATAGGAAAAATGGCTGTGTATTTTTCCGATGGCCATGGTGGCCGGGCTTGGATGATTTAGGTTTTAGGTGGTAATTTTGGTCGCGGCTGTACCTCTGGGTCGTATGGTTTCGATGGCGCGTCGTAGATGATCGCGATAAGAGGAGTAGCTGTTGGAGATCGAGTCGATGCTTGGATGTGGATGGCGAGGTGTAACGTGGTCGAGATCGGCGGTGATGGTCGTTCTTTTCCGATGCATTCGTTTCCAGATTTCGATCGAATATCGATTTTATCGTTGTGGCCTTCGATTCGTACTTCTGGGTTGTCGCGTTGATGGACGAGGTCATGGGTGATGCTTTGGGGCCGGAGGCGATGATCGGAGGAAGCTTGGGTGGTTGTGCACGTACACGGTGTACTCGTGTATCTGGGATGATCTTTTATTTTGGGAAGTTGATGTTTGTCTCGGTGTAGTGTTCGGGTAGACTGATGTTAGACTCGAAGAAGTTGAGGAAGGGATGAACTCGTGTGTTGTCTCGGGTTCATTTGTTTTTGCCTCGGGTCTATAGGTAAGCAAGTCTGGTTTTAAATTTCTTTGGTAACTAGATTTTAAACTAAAATAAAATGGATAGTTTTATAAAAGTAAAGTGAATTTAAGTTTTCAAGTTTTAAAGGAAGGTACAAAATTTAAAGGCAAAGTAAATAAGTTTCAAAGTTAAAGTGTTTGCTAAGTTTCCAGAAGTAAAATGTTTGACAAGTTTCTTTTAAAAAGTTATTATTAGTTTTAAAAAGGGAATGTTAGGCAAAGTTTAGAAATATATTTAAAGGATTGGAGTTAATTAAGTTTGAATATACTTTAGAAATGTGGATAATGAATAGTTAATTACTTAGTATAGGTGATTAAAGAAATAACTGAATGTAATTAATTAAAGAATAATTAATTACTTAATGTGAATAATTAAAGGTTAATAAACGAATGTAATTAGTTAAAGATAATTAACCAATAAAAGTGATTAATGGTTAATTAATTTAACTTAGGTAATTATAGGATAATCACTTAATGTAAGTAATTAATTAGAGGGAAAGTATTTAATGGAAGTAATTAAGGATTAATTACTCAGTGTAATTAATCAAAGGATTAATATAATTAATTAAGGAGTTAATTAATTAAGGTAAGTAATTACAGGATGTTTAACTTTTGTTTATGATTAATTATGGTTAATTAATGAGTGTGGTTAATTAAAGATTAAATTTTTAATTAATTAAAAGGATAATTAATTAATGAAGTAATTAGAGGATCATTAATTAATATAATTAATGGAATTAATCAAGGTTTATAAATGAAAGGGATTAATTAAAGTATGATTAATTAATGTAAAGTAATTAATTATAGTTAATTAATTAATGGAAGAAATTAGTTAAGGATCATTAATTAATGTAAGTAATTATTAATTAATTAATGAGAGTAATTAAAGGTTACTGTAAATGGTTAAGGATAATTAATTTGTGTAATTAATTAAGGGTTAATTATTTAATGTAGTTAAAGAATAATTAATCAAGGATGATTAATTAAGATGAATAATTAAAGGATGATTAATTAATTGGTTTGAAATAAATTAATGGTTAAGTAAGCAAGATTTTTAGTAAGGGATGTTATTAATTTAATTTATTTTAAATTAATTAGAGATGTAGTGACTAATTAATCTTTGCTTTTGAATATGAAATATTTTGATATATGATATGTTTGTCTTGAATAGTGATAATGTGGTTATCTATCGATAATGAATTACTGTGTAAAAAGTGACATCTTGTATTTAAAGTTGAATCATATTCACTTGAATAACTTGGGTTAAGATGATATTGTATTCGAAGAGACCGTGGTCGGGTATCAGTAATACCCGAAACCACTTCGATTTGAAATCTTCTAAAATCCTTTATAGATTGATATGTGAAATCAATAGGCTGGATTGGGATGATATGAATTATTTAAACTAAGTTGGATACTTAGATATTGTTTGTGAAAATAAGTGTTGACTATATAAGCTGTTTACTTGTAGTAAAGTACGAGTTACCCCGGGTTTTATATAAGTTTTATGCTTTTGTATGCTATGTTAGATGGGTTTACTCACGCTGGTTTCCAGCCTGATCCGGGTGTTACTTTGATGTAATGCTCGGGTCAGACCGAGTATTACAGATTTCAAGTAAGGACGTTCTAGAGCTCAATAGGCGAGCTGGATGGTAGGAACATATAGAGTGTATTCCGCTGTGATACATTGTTATTTATCTGGGACATGTTGTTTTACTGTCCAGTGATTGTGAATGTGGTAACTCTGATGTATTAAAATGTAATTGACTGATACAGCTTTCTTTGTGTAAAGAATATTATTTGATATTATATTTTATCCGCTGCGAATGTGAGAATCTGTGTTTTGGTGTTTCTATTTCTTCTTCTTCTTCTATCTCTTTCTTCTTTTCCCTAACTATCTGGAATTTTCGGGATCGAAAATTTCGGGTCGTTACAGTCATCATCTTTCGTTTTTCATAATTTGGACTTCTGTTGCTCCGTTTATCTTATTTCTGTTAGAATAGCAGCATTTCTGGTACCGGTTATCGACTTTTGATCGGATGACCATACCACTGATATCTGTGTACCGTTTTGATCGTCTCGTCGCGCTGATCTCTATGGTATATTCAACTCTGTTTTTTGAAGCCCGGTACGCGACGGAGACGATTGAACAATCCACTGCATCGGTACCGCATTCGTGACTTTTTAATTCTCTTTACCCGTTCAAACTAAATCGTGCACTCCAAGCAACATTACATGGCGTTAATAATTTTCTGCTAAAACATAGCTCCTGACCATTGGAATTTCTTTTATATTTTTATTGATATTCGTTCTCCTCTCCTCTGTTCGTTTGCCAAGCAAAGAAAAAAAACTTTATATTCCTAAACTTGTTCATATTTGCATGTTTCCCTTTTTTCTTTTTTCTGCCATTCCTTTTCTTCCCAAAACCTGTAGCCTCCGCCTTCAATACAACCCAACCACCAAACCCGATCTGCTCCTCCGTCTCTGCCCTCACCACCGAGGCCATCACCATCTTCCTCTCCTTTCTCCCCTTCCTCAACAGCCTGCGAGCAACTCCAAACACCCCACCGACCTCGCCCTCATCTCACCAGATCGACCGCCCATCCCCTCCACGTTCGGTAGCCCTACCCAGCTCCTCCTCCTTAGCCTTGCCGCTCTTCAAGCCTCCGAAATCCCAACCACTCAACCCTCTCTTTCTCTCGACCTGCCGCACCGCTGCCAGCTTCGCCCATCCTCCTACAACCTCCGCCACGTCAGCACTCGGCAACACCACCACCACAAAAACCCGAACACTCCCACCTTCACCTTGTTGCCCGAGCTTTGCCATCTATCCCCTCTGTTCTCGTAAGTATATATGCTAGATTATATAAATTTGTTTTCATGTTAGTTAGTTCAGTCACAATCAGCAAATATACATATATATAGGTTATATAATCATATTGAGTTATATAGATGTTGACAGTATTGGTCTAAAATAGTTACTTTTATGTATAGAATCTGATTTTTAAAAACGTGTTTGAGTTTCATGTTATATACGTATGTTCATATTTTTGTATAGATTTCAATATACAAGTATAATATATGTACAAGCACCTTGGTTTCCAGAAATTATATGCAGATCTTAAATTTAATACATTTTGACATCTGGAATTAAAGATATATGTTCGTTGATAAACACAATGTTGTAAAAGGCTATAACATATGTAAGCTTTTACAGTTTATATATATATTAAAGTATATAAAGTTGGTTACTATATAATATATTCATCTCAGTTGTATATTTGATTTCCTGAGTTGTTTTCGAGATCTGACGCATATTAACAAGTTAAGTTTAAAATTTGTTTATTTTTAAATCTGATTTTTTGAGATATAACATATATAGGTTATTTGATTTGTGATGTACTATAATAAGACATGTTATGTCGATTGTGTTATAAACGTTTATCGTAAATTATAATAAGCCTGCATGCATATATTGTAAATATATACTTTTTGATTTATTCGTTTATATATGTTCTGAGTTGTAAACTATTATAAGTTATATACAATAGATATTTTGTTTTAAATTATGAGTTTATAAGTATATATATAAGTGGTTACTTCAAATTTTATGATGTATATATGTTGATTTTAATATATGTGTTTTAATGTAAAACAATGGTTTTGAATTTCATATATGTTTAATTTAGTATATGATTAAATTTAGAATATGATGTTATAGGTATATAGTTATATATATAAGTTCACTTATATCAATTTTCTTCATCGATCCAGTTCTGATTTATTTCGTCTATTCCTATTTATCAGCCCTATTCGTCAAATTCGTGCCAATCTTGCTTTGCTTTGGAAGTCGTGCTTGGATTTGTAATTCATTCCATTCTCGTTTATCTCTAGCCTCGAAAGGTGAGCAATCACTCACTATTAACGTTCTTTTATTTATTAAATTTGATTTCAATTGAAACGCCAATTGAAATATGCTGTTGTAGTTATTTAAATTGTTATATATGCTATTATCTGTAACTGTTCACCTGTGGGATATGACACCATATCCTGCTGTTTATATTATCTTGTTATTGATGATATATCTATGCCTGTTATATTATTTCTATATCTGTTATCACTCTGCAAGTTCCCTGTTAGTATAGAAATCACTATGGGTTGAAATGATACATACCCGAACATACTTTAGAATAGGAGAAAATCGTTATGGGTTGAAATGATAAACCCAAGCGATTTTCATTTGAATTGAAATTGGGATTACGGGTTGAAATGATATCTACCCGTATATATTTAAACTACGGATTGAAATGATAAATATCCGTATCACTTAACCATATGATATATATATATATATATATATATACAAACACCGTTGGTCCATATATATAAATATTTTGAAAATAAATTCTATGGATTTGGGAAGAAATACATGGTTTTAAATAAAAGTTGATTCTTAAATTATTGCATATAAATAGTAATGATATATATAGATTAAATAATGATATTTAATTTAATTAAGATGGATTTAATACATATAATAGGTTTAAGTATAAAATTTATATTTCAAAATAGATTTTTGGTAATAGTATTGAATAAGTTAAGGTTGGGAAGATAATTTGAATTTAGTTGAAATTTTATTCATTTAAAGAATTTTATTTAATTAAACCAATTTAAAACTTATTGAAATTGAGATTTAAGATATGATTTATAACTTAGGTTTGATTTAAATAATTTAATGAATATTTCTTGTTTAAATAAATTTAAGGAAATATTTAGTAAAAATGAAATTTAAGGCTAGTTAAATGATATTGAATTTATTAAATGAATATTCCCTGATTAAATAATAATAAAGTTAAATCAAGAGCTATATGAAACTTTTAAATTTAACTTTGAAATGTTGAATATTAAAGCTTTGAAATATATTGAAAATTTAAATGGTATATTTAGAACTGAATTGAATTGATGAATTGAGCTTTGAATAAATTTGAATTTGAAATTTGGGTGGATGTGAAGCAATTTGTGAGACTTAAGGAAATTATAAATACTTTACTTTTAAATTATTTAACCTATATATACTATCTTGGAAAATAGATATATTTGAAATGAAATGATATTTTGGTTTTGAAGTATAAATTAATTTGGAATGACCACAATGTTATAGTGTATATTTCTACTTTGTAGATAGTTCAGCAGATCCTTAGAGGATGGTTATCCCAATCATCCTTTAAGTTACTTGTATTTCAGTTGATATTTCACTTGAGTTGGATTTATTAGTATAAGAATGTTAATCCTGACTCGAGTGTTTTGTGTTTTGCTTTACGCTCGGGTCAGACCGAGTGATACAGCATTTGAGACTCACCTTTGGAGTTTGGAGCTTCCTTTGGAGATCCAATTATCGCCTCAGCTTTCAGCTCTTCTAGTTGATTTGTTCAGAGAAGTCATTTATTCGTAATGAAGACTTCATTGTATTTGAGATATTCTGTTGTATTTTATTTTTAACTCTGATGTTTATATAGTAGCTTCATGAACTACTATTTTATCTATTCCGCTGCGTATTATTGTATTACTCTGTGTCTGTGATTCTGTGATTGATTTATTTACTGCATATGCTGAGTTTTGCCAAATTTTAAATTAACAATATGATATTTTGAACTATTCAAGTCAGACATGTGTGGATTATTGTCGATTTGAATGGTCCAAAATAGTGGGTCGTTACAGTTTCTGTAATTGGATTAGGGTTTGTAAGAAAAGGAGATTTCATGAAAAAGATGAATTTTTTTTAATTTTTGGAAAGTAATTTTTTTGAAGAATTTGAGAACTGGGTTTCTCTAAACTGATCTTGTAAAAAATGGTGGTATGGAACATCCATTCCACACTTAACACCGAGGGAATAGTGTTTAGAGTTATCCTTGTTCCAATTTAAAAAACATTTTCTTAATCCTTTTTAACAAGATTTGAATGTAAGAAGTTATTCGCAAATGTTTTATGGGTGTACTTATGTCAGAAAGATAAGTATATGAATGTTTTAGACAAACATTATGAAAAGAGATTTATTAAATAATGATTTTTTTAGGCTTAGTGGTTGCTACGGATAAATAAATCTCTAAGGCAATTAGTTGTTGTTTGTTTATTTGATAGTTTAATAACCGACTATCAAATATGGATCCAAACGTAACTTTGGAAATATCTAGAGAAACACATGAGTTATATGGTATAGTCATCTCTGATGAGGCTGTATTGTGCGTATAAATCTCGTTTCGTTCTCCTAGGAAAAGTGATAAGGAAATCCGTCCACTAATGGTTAGGAGGTGACCTCCACTCTTATCTTTGAATTTTTATTTCCAAAAGAACCGGGGTTAAGTTTACCAAAAACTATCGAATGTTGGTTTGAAGAGACGGGGATCAGATAGGTTATTCGAAACTACTTCGAACCAACATATGCGTTCGAATGGAAGACATCTTGAAGATGATTGAAGATGGAACTCTCGAAGTGCAAGGGCTACTTGCAACTAATCCTGAGAGTGATTCCAAAATGGATGTATTGGAAGTAGTACCTTTGGTTTCGTTCAGACCCAGAACGAACTTGCATTGATGAATGCTGGCATTGTATCTCTGCCTAGAGGGTGGTGTTAGCATTTCAAGACTGTCTGCTAAGAGGAAGAAGGTAAAGACGTGACGTCACGAGCTTCACAAACCGGGAAATGGAAAAAACATGGTATGTAGGAGAGCTATGTTGTCAGCTACTATTAAGAGCTGCCATCCCATTCTAGATTGTTCATATTCGAATTGTTATGCATGCAAACACCATGGTTGTATAAGGCCTTAGTGTCTAAAGGGATGAGGTAGTTCGGTTAATGATGCTAAAGGGGCAGCCAGCTCTGTGTAGTAGAGGTACAAGAATTTCTTGTTAGATTTCGGTGCATTTTCTAGGGGTGTACCATCGGGAGGTAGTCCCTTACCTTGCCATAGCATGGAATCCATCTCCAATACGTGCCATTGCGATTTTGATTTTAGAGCCTAATATGCTAGAATTTAATATGGTAACAATTTTAGCTATTTTGATATGTATTTGAATCCTTAGACATTATTATAATATCACTGGATTTTATATACAAACGTTTTGGTTATCGTAAGGTAAAAACCAGTCTGTGTTTATGTGCGGCATGGTTTTGCAAGATACCTTTGATTTCAAAGAGTTTTAAAGTAATAAATAAGTTGTTTGAGTTTACTCACACAAAACCCATGTCTGACCCAGAGTTTATTTTCTTTTCCTAAACTCTTGGGTTCTCAAACTTGAATGGGCAGCCAAGTAGTTCAGGTTTTTTCATCGATTTACTAGAAGGAGCTTGGACCAGGTGGCTTCATCGATAGCTAGTTATTTTTCATGTTTTCCGCTGTATTATTTGAATATTATATTCAGTTAGGTGGGGACAGACTTTTATAACTGTCCTAGGGTAGAATTTGTATTAGTATGACTCTGATGTAACATTTTTGAAATGACTTTGTAATATATTATGTTGAGTAATATATATTGTTCTGTTGCACTTTGAGATTCTGTGTTGTTTAGTTTCTTCTCTTCTCTCTTTTATTTCTTTCAACCCTTTAGAATCGGTTTTTCGGCACTTGAATGCTTGGCACACAATACAATGTACGTATTAGTGTCGATTTTTGAGGGCCAAAAATTCGGTTGTTACATTTTGGTATCAGAGCCTAGGTTAAGCGAACACCTAGGCTTTTGTAGGGAAAATCATTAAGAGATAAGGTAATGGAATGCCTTATTATGAGTTTGAATGTATTATATATACGATTGCATATTTGTTAGTGATATAAAAATGTTTTATATTGTGTTGATTTATCAGTTGAGTGGCTTAAGAACTTTGGTCGAGACGTGGGACGCCACGACGTCGATAGGGGTTTCCTAAACAGTTGAACAAGGCAAATCGACACAATATTGTTTTAAAATGGAAAATGAAATAATTTTACCAAGGATTATATTTTATATGTAAAGAAAAGGTTTTCAAAGTTGATAGAATTGTTAGGTGTAATGGGTGATAAGGAATGATAATATCTATCTATCATCATTTGGAAACGATAACTTTTCCAATATGAACACGATCTAGAAGTTTATTTTAAAGGTATTTTACTATAATTAGGTAGTAAGAATGGGTACACACGGAAGGAGAGGACATGCAAAGAGATCGAAGAAGTTAACCATAAAGGATGGAAAGACTGATAGACAAGTCGCCAAAGTACTTGTGGTTCCTATTGAAGAAGTAATTGAAGTTCAGAAGAAGCCGACAACTTCAACAAGGAACGTCAACATCAATAAATGCAAAAGGAGGAAATTTTTACCACGTTGGAAGAGGCCTTGGGAAGACAAATCAGAAGAGAGTGGTCCAAAAAGGAAATTCTTCAAAAAGGGAAAGGAAATTAGTTGCTACTTATGTCATAAGATAGGACATACTATGGTCTATTGTATAGAAGGAAAGGAGGGACCAGTAGTTCCTAAAGTTTGGGAAAAGCATTGCTTCTTTTGCCAACAACTTGGACACATCAAGAAAAATTGTCCTATGATTCAAGAGCACTACAGGACGGAGGAATTATTAAGGTGAAACCATCCATCTCGAGAGTGATAATTAAGGGGATGTGTATACGGAAAGAGGAGGAGAACAGTCGATGGGGATAAGTATCTTGAGTGTGAAGTCATAATTATGAGGGTGTTTTGGGAAGTTATGTATAATATGTATCCTTGGAGATGTTTTGAATGCTATGCAATTATTGTTGTTTAATTTTAAAATCATTTTTTAAACTTAGGAAATGACCAGTAAGGTTTGAAATTTAATGTTTTAATATGAATCCAGATAACCAAGAATTATGAATCCTAGGGTTTTTGGAACTAAGGGGTATGTTGTTGAGGAAGGGCCGCAAGATCAAACCTCAATGGACTTTGCTTCGTTATGTTATGCTTTTGAGATTTAAGTCAAAGGATGTTCTTGGGTTTGGAATCGATCATGAATGTTAAGAATTGGCTAGGCAAGTGCGACAAGCTACATAATGACATGATGAAGAATATTCAAGGATCATTCGAGAAGATGATAAGTAATGCTCTACGTTTTGAAGATTTTGCTCTATAGCCGCCTATTACTGCACCAACGTAGATAAGAAGTGCAAGTTCAAGCCAAAGTTGCCCAAATATGGTTGCTTCGGATATGGAGACAAAGATCACTTGGTTCAGAAAAGTAATTGGGGTAAGAAAAAGAGAAAGGATAAGAGACAAAAGCTTGAGAAGCAGAATAACCAAAGAATTGTTACTACCGCCACGAGGAGGGTCATTTCGTTAGAAATTGTCCTAAGCTCAAGGAAAGGAGGTAGCCTAAACCCTTTGTTATCATCATAGAACCATCTGCTTTAGTAGCAGCAATGGGAAAAGGAGTTGTGGAAGGATCGATTTAGCACTAGCAAGATAGAGACTAGTATTAAGAATAGTATCCTAAGTTATTCCTTGTTAGTATCTTGTGTTGTATGTATCTTTTGAAGTGTACTTCTCATCTATAATGGAGTCACTTGGCGTGTATCTAAGATGGTATGTTATCTTGAACGATAATCTATATCTATGTATCGTTTCTTCTGTTGTTCTTGATAGATATTAGTCCCTATCATAGTTTTATCTCTCCTACCCTCACAGATAGATTAGGACTAGGCCAATAAAATTCATGACTTTATGTTGTGACAACTCAGTAGGTAATGGTTGAACCGTCATAATTTATTTTGGCTAGAGGATAGATCAATAGATGAAATTAAATCTGAATTATACAAATAAGAAGATTTAAATAAACTTGGTTTTATTAAACAATACTTTTGGGTTAGGATTGTGACAAATTTCGGAACGAAATTCTTTAAAGGGGGAAGAGTGTAACGACCTAGAATTTAATCACTATTTAAATGAATATTTAATTATATTTTTAAATAATTAATAAATGTATATTTATTAACAAATAAACTTATTTTTAATAATAACTAATGCTGATAAAACCGTTTTCAAATTGTGTTTACCAATATATATAGTTTAGAAAAAAATAGAAAATGTGACCGAAAGTTATTTTCCAAAATCTTGATTTTTCATTGGCTAAAAGTTATCTAAAATGTTAGAACACTATTGTAAACACATATATACATATTACAAACTATTTTAGCATGATGGATATATGTATATATACATATATATATATATATATATTCTTATTTAAGTTTGTGCATATATAAGATAAAAGAAAACCTTTTTATAAAAAGATGTATATATTTTAATATATAAAAATGCTTCTTTCAACACATAGTACAGAGGATCATGGCTTGAATAGTTGCATGAGAGGGGGGAGTACATGAAGTGGGCGGATCATAGGGGAGGAGTATGGTGATGCATACGTATGTATATATTTAATTATAACCACTTTATATATTTAAAATATTTTCCTAAGCCTATAAATACCCCTTCCATTTCATAATTTTCACTTTACAACTTCTCTTCTTCATTTCAAATTTCTTAAAGCTTGAAAAAGTTTTCATGGCTTCTAACATATTTTCTATGTTATAAAAATCTCACATTTTCCACTTTAAATTCATTCCATAACTTTTTTAAAACCCTTCTTCATCCATTTTTTCACTTCATATTCAAATTTCAAGCCCACACTCATCTAACCCTACATGGCTGAGCCCCAATAGTGCATGATCGAGCCCAAATTGTCTGTAACGTCCCGAAAATTTTCGACTTTCGAAAATTCGACATCGATACTCACTTTATCGACTGCCGAGCCATCGAATGCCGGAAACCCGAAAAGTTATGGTTTTAAGAAAAAGAGAAAGTAGAAGAAGAAGAAGATAGAAGAACAACAACACGAAAGAACAACAGAACAGAAAACAATATCAGAATCTTACACATCGCAGCGGAATAACATATAATAGATAATCAATAGTCTTTTAAAACAAAGAACCATATCAGTTTATACATACATCAATCATCAGAGTCAATATACAACAATGGACAGTTATATAAACTTGTCCTCATACAGAATACACAGCGGAATAAAATAATATCAGATACAAATACTACGTCTCGAACTCCAGCTTATCTCCAAGCTCCAGAATATCCAGAATATCCTGATAATATAACTCTAGGCTGCCCGTGTGGAAATTGGTGGGCACCCAGAGTTTAGAAGTGAACAATAAACTCCGAGTCAGTCATGGTGACTGGTGTGAGATCGTAAAACAGTTTATCTTTAAAATAAACAACAGGAAAACTTTAATGTCAATTCGCAATGCTTTTGGAAAATGAAACTACCATAAGACCTCCCGCCACACACACAATGCAAACGCAGAATTGGAGGAGATTTCTTCTTATGATAGTCAAAGATGCTTACTACGCAAAATCAAATTCTTTTTTGATATTATTATTAGTGCATAGTGTAGAAAACATTTCGAAAGTATAATATTAATCTTAGCCAACATACGACCAGTATCGTATGCCTACTATAGCTACTATGTTCAATAGCAGGTTACCGCCACATTCCATAGCAGGTAATACAACTAAAACCGTACACGTCGCGTATTGTTTCTTTGGATTTCCAACAAATGGTCAGGCTAAGGAACTTCCTTTTCCACGATGGGTACGTCCCTGGAATAGACGACCCGAGAACCTAACCGGATCTCTGCCAACACAAAGCCGGGTTACCTCTGCAAAAATAGGTAACTACTGACACGCGTATGCCATCCCCCGATCGTCACCGATCTTCCCGAGGATCCCCGATTCCAACAAACCACAAAGAAATAAATTTTGCAGCAACCACAGAGGTTAAGTATCTGGGCTCCATACCATGATACCACCTTTATCCAGAAGGAATGACATACACTAAGGGGCGCTACTCCCTAGAACCTTGCCGCATTCTTCCTGTTTCGACCATTTCCGGGGTGTGAGGCTCGACGAAGTCTCGTCCACAAAGCTACGCTTTCTACAAAGCCCTGCTTTGGGTCAAACAAAAATGATCAACCTATGATCACAAAGATATAAGATCAAACAAATGATCATATCACAAATGATCAAACACTGATCCTTTCACAGCAACACTCAGTATGCCACGTTACCAAATTGGGATATATCGCTGATAAATTTCAACTACATAACCTCTGAGCTCGTACGTCTCAGAGAAGGGTGTTAAGCTAAGAGAATAAATTCTCCGCCACCAACAGAAATGTATTTGAAAGAAATCAGCTTTATATCTCAAATTGTAACGTCAGACACACAATCCATACAAGTCTGTTCCGGGATCGAACAGAACCGAAGGCACTTCTCACGAAGCCCTTGCATTTCCGGATAATTTTCTAATCACGTCCGGACTTCCCGTCACTAAGGGTGATAAAACCTCTAAACCGGAGATCAGCCGATGTAGAGTAACTCGACGGTAATCCTTCTGTTTTCAAAAATATCCGGTCTTCAACACCGGTCTTCGAATGCAATTCATAACGACGTATCACATATTCGGAATGGGTTATACGACCCCATGGTCCTTTCCCGGCTAACCCGAATAGTGAGCGATTATTCAAAAATATGTGTGGCATTCAATTTCATCCAATTCACAACAAATACCTATCTAAAGGTAATTATTGATAGTCGGTTATTTAACTATCAATAAAGATGCGCGACATCATCAGATTCCAAATAATTTTCCAAAATTATTTTATCTTCCAAAATATCTTTTACTAGATATAAAATTTCCACACTTTAAAAATAAATCAACGTTTATTTTTCTAAACGGTTTCCCTTTCTTTTATAAATTCCATAGTGAATTTATATTTTCAAAATATCTACAGATATTCGATTTTCAATCGTTTTCAAATATTCACTTTCGATTTATCTTTAAGAAGATAAATTCTCAAAAACACTTCATTTCATTTTGGAAAAGCATTTCCATACTTATTTAATAATAAGTAATTTCCAAATCATTTATTTTCAACATTTGAAAATATTCGATATACTTAAATCAATATTAAGTATATATTCATTCTTTAAGGAAATCATACATTTTAACATCTATTTGAGTCAAAACGAATGTTGCGTAAAACATCGTTACGACGACTCAAAATCACTAGTATAGGGATTCGAAATTTAGATAGATATATAAATCCCCATACTACATTAAAAACATTTCCTTTCGGAAATCATTTACTATAACAACAGTGTTATAGTCCACCATTTCCTTATTTCTCGAAAACGTCTATTTCAACAATAAATGTTGAAATCTATGATTTCGATAGTTCACACGTTTTAAAACATCTTTTAAAACAATTAACTTCCTTTATAATATCGCTTTCCCAAACATAACCATTTTTTTCAATAATATATTCACTGTCCAAAATCGTGAATATACTTCAATAACCAAATTTCGATCTTTTCTACACATTTATTTCAAGAATTACCCACTGTCCAAAATCGTGGATAAAATCCCCTTTAACTTTTTAATTTATCAAATCCAATTGATTTCGAATTTATAAAACAACGTTTGTAAATTCTATTTCTATTTTCTAACGACTTCAATTTAATAAATCTTCTTTATTAAAAATTCGATCAATATCCCATTTAAAGGCAACAATCCAAGATACAAGTAAATTTCTTATCAGTCTTTATTCTACAACTTCATTCATTTTATAACTTCATACTTTATAAATCTATAAACTTCAATCTTTATAAATCTATAAACTTCAAATCTTCACAATCTATAATTCTATAAATCTCATGTCTTCACAATTTATAATTCTATAAATTTCTAACACTTATAGAAACTCGTTTTAAAATTCCAATACTTATAATTGATAAATATCAATTCTGTACATCTTTTATATACATCATTTTTAAATAATTCAAAAGAAATCCAACTTAAACTATTTTATTTATCACTTGACTATTTATTTCAAAATCACCTTTCAGGTATATTTCACAATTTAAAATTTTCATAACTTTAAATTTATAACATTTATTTATTTAAGATAAATAAATTCCAAAATTTAATAAATCGTATACTTTCCAAAAATCACTTCAAAATCCCTTTTAAAGTAAAAATCGTTTATTTTTAAACTTTAAAATTGAACCCGATGATGCAACGCACCAATTAGTCCACCACAACAACAACATCATATATCAACATATGATAACAGAATATACATCAATATCTGTAAATAAATAACTACTGGTGAGGAATCCAGTTGGATCCCTCCAACCTGTTTCCCTGCATCCACAGATGTTAGCACAATACCAATTCCGCTCCAGTACGGAATTATCGCGGTATATGGGTTTTATAAAAATCCGCTTACTAACGGCGCAATAGGGTCTCATCCGCTATACGAGGCGGGAAATCATCAATCCAATATATACATATGCCAATATGTATATACTGCTATATATATAGATATATCCTATCATATCTAATAGCACATTCAAACAAATCAATCAATAACTGCAATTCAATTATAAATCTGAGTGAGAAGATCTCACCTTAGCTTTTTATTTTGCCATCCAATCCAATCCTTCTTTTGTTTTCTCGATTTATAGACCTTGAATAAATAATTTATAAAATCTATTAATATTCGAATTAAGTCGGATAACAAATTTCTGCTATGATAGTTTTAGACCCTGTATAATTAATTATACACTTTATTAATATTCGAAATAAATCGAATAACCAATTTTTCTAATTTAAATTAATACTCCTAATTAAAAAAAATTCCTTTTAACAAATTTATTTGACTACAAATAAAATTTAAAACTAAATCTTCTTTGATATATTATTATTTTTATTGATAAAAATCAATTTCTTTTCATTGGACATACCAACAAAATTTTCTCTGAAAATCATCTATATAGATTTTAAAAAATCTATTTTTCTTCTCAACTTCATCTATAGCTTACTGAAAAATGTTTATATACATTTTTTTTCCTTTACTGTAAAAATTCCTGTATATAGAAATTTAAGAAAAATAATAATAATACCTCACCAAACGATCGACCAACAGTTCTTGACCTTACTGCCAAGCTCGAAAATGAACGAAACCCTAGCCGAGTTCAACTGCCTCGATTGAAAACGCGATCGCTCCTCGCGACGATGCACCTCTACCTTGCGAATCCCAACGTCAGACCCTGACCCAAAACACGTCGCCGCTTCATGCCAAAGCTGCCGCCTTCGGAGTCCCAAATCGTCATGTGCCCTAGCTCCTGTTCGAACCCAAAGCCATCGCCACACTCTGCCTTTGAATCGCGTGAATGAGATCGTCATTCTCTGCCATTGATAACCCAGGCTGCTTCAAATTCCGATCGCGATGCTTTCGCCTTCGAGCTTCCAGGCGAACCCCCCCTAGTCGCGACATCGCTCGCCCCCAGCGCCTCCACCGATCACGCGCTGCCCTTAGTCGAAGCAATCGCGACAACGTCGCGATGTATGATTATTCGCGAACGCCCCGTTTTTTTTTCTTTTTGTCGATCTGTTGAAGAGAATGGGAGGAGAGGGAAAGGGATCGGGTTAAATTGAGATAAGGGGGAAAACGTGGAGAGGTATGGGTTTAAACGTGTATATTTGTACAAGAGGTATGGTGTTATATTTTATTTATTCTTTTTCTTTTTAAAATAAATTTCAATTTAATTCCCAACGCGTTTCCTTATCGTATGCACACCTACAAACTCCGATTGATACGAAATTCGAAATCCGGCAATAATTCAATATTACGGACCCAATGGAACTGGTTTCGTCGAATTCCGAGACTGTTTGAAAATTGACTATTTTAAATATCGGTTTGAACGATTATTTTCAAAACTGAACGAAACCGTTTAAATTTCAATTCTGAAGCTTCTGTTATCTTCAGTATTATCATTACGAATTTTAAAAGCTTTTGAAATATTTTTCTTCGGCTTAAAATTGAAGATATAAATTTTTGTTCAACTTCAATCGATTAAATTTTATAATTTAATCGTCATATTCAAAGTTATATTCGGGATTCAAATTAAATTACCGTTCAAATATTTAAAATTAATTAAATATTCTCAATTTAATTCGTTCAAAATTCCGGGTCGTTACAGATTTCCCCCCTTAAAAGAATTTCGTCCTCGAAATTACAAGTTAGGAAAAGTGGTCCATAACTCGTCTATCATTTTTCTCAAATTCAATAATTTCATCAATTTTTTCAAAGCAAATCTTTCTACTAAAGATTCGTTATTATTTCAACTAGTTTTTCAACTTCAATTACAGATTTCAAACAACATTGTCTTCTTAACAACTCAAATTTAAATTCAAATTCAAATTTTAAACTTTCAAATTTTCTCAAAAATTTTCTAACACTCGGAATTTCCGAAAAATTTCGCCAGCGTCTCCTTTGCGCGGCTAATACGGCACTACTACAAAACGTCCCTACAGACTCTCAGATTTCAAAAAGAAAAAGAAAAAGCCAAGCGGCTAGAGAGAAATCATCAAAAACTCATATTAAACTCAAATACATACCTTTTTCGAGCAATTCAAATTTATCTTCGAAATCAAATTCCAATTCCTTTATACCTGTATATCCTACTAGCCATAATATCTAGTTGCATATATTCAAACCATTTTGCACATTTTATTACAAAAATTTCAATATAAACTGCTTATATCATCATTAGTTCACTATTGAAGTTATATCCATTATCTTCAATTTTACATTTCAAATTTTATTTGAATTCAATTTCACATTTCAATTTCTCATTTGAGTTCAATTCACAATTCCAATCTAATTTGGATTCAATTTACTTCCAATTCTGAAATATTGAATTTTATCAATTATCTGTCATTTACAACTGCACTATCTTAAATTAGTTCCAATTACTAATTCATTCGTCTTCAATTTGAATTCAATTTTCAATTCGAATTCTCATTTCAATCGAATTTCAAATACTTTATAAGTCTTCGACTTATTTACAATTTGATTTATAAAGTCATTTGTACATTCATATTACTAATTTCATTCCTTTATGAATTTTATCTTCAAATATTTTTCTGGAACTTTATTTCAAACTATATATCACATTAATATTTCATATTCACAAATTCTATTCATATATGAATTTATTTCCTTATACTTTCAATTCACATTTATAGATTTCATTTGTTAATGAACTTTAATTCCAATCACATTTACATATTTTACATTAACAATTTCTATTTGTATAAGTTATCAATTCAATAATATTTCATAAATATTCCTATAAAGTATTCCAGAGTCTTTTCAACCTTTCAAAACCATTTTGGAAACACTTCAAATTTATCTTTTGAATTTTCAAAACAAAACTCAATTTTCCAAACAACTTTCACTTAAAACAATTTGGCAGCAATTCCTCTTTTGGAAACCCGAAAATGAATTCTAATGATGTGGCCACCATCATCAGGATTATTTTCCAGCGACCGAAAAGAGTTTAGAGCTTTTACCTCTCCAAAATACTTTTCAAAACTTTTGAAATTCACTTTCAAATCAAAAAGGATTTAAACTTTCCAAATCTCCAAAATTTTCAAATTCTTTTTAAAACATCTCCAAAAACTTCTCTGGAATTCCGTTTTAAATTATAATTCACATTTATAATTTACATTCTCAAATTTCATTCGTATATGTGAATTTATTTTCTTAACTTTGGAGTTATAATTCCAATTTCTCATTTAGTTTCAATGATAATAGTTTAATGTTATCATTTCTAGCAACCATGCAACCATATACTATAGTAATTCATAGAAAATCGTTTCTTTTCTATACAAAAATAGCTTTGGGTAAAATTATTTCATTTACCCTATTTAAAACAATACTGTGCCGAATTGTTCTATTCGAGTGTTTAGAGATCCCTATCAATGATCGTTAATTACTCGTATTGACCAGAATCCATATACCACTCAACAAATCAATCATCACAATATAAAACAATTTTATATTCACTAACAAATACGCGCTCATATCTATTATTACACTCAACTCATTCTAGAGTACTGCTGACTCTATCTCTAATGAGTAACACCCAACAGAGCAGGGTTGTCGCTTAACCATATGCTCTGATACCACTTGTAACGTCCCGAAAATTTTCGACTTTCGAAAATTCGACATCGATACTCACTTTATCGACTGCCGAGCCATCGAATGCCGGAAACCCGAAAAGTTATGGTTTTAAGAAAAAGAGAAAGTAGAAGAAGAAGATAGAAGAACAACAACACGAAAGAACAACAGAACAGAAAACAATATCAGAATCTTACACATCGCAGCGGAATAACATATAATAGATAATCAATAGTCTTTTAAAACAAAGAACCATATCAGTTTATACATACATCAATCATCAGAGTCAATATACAACAATGGACAGTTATATAAACTTGTCCTCATACAGAATACACAGCGGAATAAAATAATATCAGATACAAATACTACGTCTCGAACTCCAGCTTATCTCCAAGCTCCAGAATATCCAGAATATCCTGATAATATAACTCTAGGCTGCCCGTGTGGAAATTGGTGGGCACCCAGAGTTTAGAAGGGAACAATAAACTCCGAGTCAGTCATGGTGACTGGTGTGAGATCGTAAAATAGTTTATCTTTAAAATAAACAACAGGAAAACTTTAATGTCAATTCGCAATGCTTTTGGAAAATGAAACTACCATAAGACCTCCCGCCACACACACAATGCAAACGCAGAATTGGAGGAGATTTCTTCTTATGATAGTCAAAGATGCTTACTACGCAAAATCAAATTCTTTTTTGATATTATTATTAGTGCATAGTGTAGAAAACATTTCGAAAGTATAATATTAATCTTAGCCAACATACGACCAGTATCGTATGCCTACTATAGCTACTATGTTCAATAGCAGGTTACCGCCACATTCCATAGCAGGTAATACAACTAAAACCGTACACGTCGCGTATTGTTTCTTTGGATTTCCAACAAATGGTCAGGCTAAGGAACTTCCTTTTCCACGATGGGTACGTCCCTGGAATAGACGACCCGAGAACCTAACCGGATCTCTGCCAACACAAAGCCGGGTTACCTCTGCAAAAATAGGTAACTACTGACACGCGTATGCCATCCCCCGATCGTCACCGATCTTCCCGAGGATCCCCGATTCCAACAAACCACAAAGAAATAAATTTTGCAGCAACCACAGAGGTTAAGTATCTGGGCTCCATACCATGATACCACCTTTATCCAGAAGGAATGACATACACTAAGGGGCGCTACTCCCTAGAACCTTGCCGCATTCTTCCTGTTTCGACCATTTCCGGGGTGTGAGGCTCGACGAAGTCTCATCCACAAAGCTACGCTTTCTACAAAGCCCTGCTTTGGGTCAAACAAAAATGATCAACCTATGATCACAAAGATATAAGATCAAACAAATGATCATATCACAAATGATCATATCACAAATGATCAAACACTGATCATTTCACAGCAACACTCAGTATGCCACGTTACCAAATTGGGATATATCGCTGATAAATTTCAACTACATAACCTCTGAGCTCGTACGTCTCAGAGAAGGGTGTTAAGCTAAGAGAATAAATTCTCCGCCACCAACAGAAATGTATTTGAAAGAAATCAGCTTTATATCTCAAATTGTAACGTCAGACACACAATCCATACAAGTCTGTTCCGGGATCGAACAGAACCGAAGGCACTTCTCACGAAGCCCTTGCATTTCCGGATAATTTTCTAATCACGTCCGGACTTCCCGTCACTAAGGGTGATAAAACCTCTAAACCGGAGATCAGCCGATGTAGAGTAACTCGACGGTAATCCTTCCGTTTTCAAAAATATCCGGTCTTCAACACCGGTCTTCGAATGCAATTCATAACGACGTATCACATATTCGGAATGGGTTATACGACCCCATGGTCCTTTCCCGGCTAACCCGAATAGTGAGCGATTATTCAAAAATAAGTGTGGCATTCAATTTCATCCAATTCACAACAAATACCTATCTAAAGGTAATTATTGATAGTCGGTTATTTAACTATCAATAAAGATGCG
This sequence comes from Allium fistulosum, assembly GCA_030737815.1. Taxonomy (NCBI): domain Eukaryota; kingdom Viridiplantae; phylum Streptophyta; class Magnoliopsida; order Asparagales; family Amaryllidaceae; genus Allium; species Allium fistulosum. The sequence goes on along the minus strand of CM060904.1, from coordinate 165,883,648 downwards.
CGACATCATCAGATTCCAAATAATTTTCCAAAATTATTTTATCTTCCAAAATATCTTTTACTAGATATAAAATTTCCACACTTTAAAAATAAATCAACGTTTATTTTTCTAAACGGTTTCCCTTTCTTTTATAAATTCCATAGTGAATTTATATTTTCAAAATATCTACAGATATTCGATTTTCAATCGTTTTCAAATATTCACTTTCGATTTATCTTTAAGAAGATAAATTCTCAAAAACACTTCATTTCATTTTGGAAAAGCATTTCCATACTTATTTAATAATAAGTAATTCCCAAATCATTTATTTTCAACATTTGAAAATATTCGATATACTTAAATCAATATTAAGTATATATTCATTCTTTAAGGAAATCATACATTTTAACATCTATTTGAGTCAAAACGAATGTTGCGTAAAACATCGTTACGACGACTCAAAATCACTAGTATAGGGATTCGAAATTTAGATAGATATATAAATCCCCATACTACATTAAAAACATTTCCTTTCGGAAATCATTTACTATAACAACAGTGTTATAGTCCACCATTTCCTTATTTCTCGAAAACGTCTATTTCAACAATAAATGTTGAAATCTATGATTTCGATAGTTCACACGTTTTAAAACATCTTTTAAAACAATTAACTTCCTTTATAATATCGCTTTCCCAAACATAACCATTTTTTTTCAATAATATATTCACTGTCCAAAATCGTGAATATACTTCAATAACCAAATTTCGATCTTTTCTACACATTTATTTCAAGAATTACCCACTGTCCAAAATCGTGGATAAAATCCCCTTTAACTTTTTAATTTATCAAATCCAATTGATTTCGAATTTATAAAACAACGTTTGTAAATTCTATTTCTATTTTCTAACGACTTCAATTTAATAAATCTTCTTTATTAAAAATTCGATCAATATCCCATTTAAAGGCAACAATCCAAGTTACAAGTAAATTTCTTATCAGTCTTTATTCTACAACTTCATTCATTTTATAACTTCATACTTTATAAATCTATAAACTTCAATCTTTATAAATCTATAAACTTCAAATCTTCACAATCTATAATTCTATAAATCTCATGTCTTCACAATTTATAATTCTATAAATTTCTAACACTTATAGAAACTCGTTTTAAAATTCCAATACTCTTAATTGATAAATATCAATTCTGTACATCTTTTATATACATCATTTTTAAATAATTCAAAAGAAATCCAACTTAAACTATTTTATTTATCACTTGACTATTTATTTCAAAATCACCTTTCAGGTATATTTCACAATTTAAAATTTTCATAACTTTAAATTTATAACATTTATTTATTTAAGATAAATAAATTCCAAAATTTAATAAATCGTATACTTTCCAAAAATCACTTCAAAATCCCTTTTAAAGTAAAAATCGTTTATTTTTAAACTTTAAAATTGAACCCGATGATGCAACGCACCAATTAGTCCACCACAACAACAACATCATATATCAACATATGATAACAGAATATACATCAATATCTGTAAATAAATAACTACTGGTGAGGAATCCAGTTGGATCCCTCCAACCTGTTTCCCTGCATCCACAGATGTTAGCACAATACCAATTCCGCTCCAGTACGGAATTATCGCGGTATATGGGTTTTATAAAAATCCGCTTACTAACGGCGCAATAGGGTCTCATCCGCTATACGAGGCGGGAAATCATCAATCCAATATATACATATGCCAATATGTATATACTGCTATATATATAGATATATCCTATCATATCTAATAGCACATTCAAACAAATCAATCAATAACTGCAATTCAATTATAAATCTGAGTGAGAAGATCTCACCTTAGCTTTTTATTTTGCCATCCAATCCAATCCTTCTTTTGTTTTCTCGATTTATAGACCTTGAATAAATAATTTATAAAATCTATTAATATTCGAATTAAGTCGGATAACAAATTTCCGCTATGATAGTTTTAGACCCTGTATAATTAATTATACACTTTATTAATATTCGAAATAAATCGAATAACCAATTTTTCTAATTTAAATTAATACTCCTAATTAAAAAAAAATTCCTTTTAACAAATTTATTTGACTACAAATAAAATTTAAAACTAAATCTTCTTTGATATATTATTATTTTTATTGATAAAAATCAATTTCTTTTCATTGGACATACCAACAAAATTTTCTCTGAAAATCATCTATATAGATTTTAAAAAATCTATTTTTCTTCTCAACTTCATCTATAGCTTACTGAAAAATGTTTATATACATTTTTTTTTCCTTTACTGTAAAATTTCCTGTATATAGAAATTTAAGAAAAATAATAATAATACCTCACCAAACGATCGACCAACAGTTCTTGACCTTACTGCCAAGCTCGAAAATGAACGAAACCCTAGCCGAGTTCAACTGCCTCGACTGAAAACGCGATCGCTCCTCGCGACGATGCACCTCTACCTTGCGAATCCCAACGTCAGACCCTGACCCAAAACACGTCGCCGCTTCATGCCAAAGCTGCCGCCTTCGGAGTCCCAAATCGTCATGTGCCCTAGCTCCAGTTCGAACCCAAAGCCATCGCCACACTCTGCCTTTGAATCGCGTGAATGAGATCGTCATTCTCTGCCATTGATAACCCAGGCTGCTTCAAATTCCGATCGCGATGCTTTCGCCTTCGAGCTTCCAGGCGAACCCCCCCCTAGTCGCGACATCGCTCGCCCCCAGCGCCTCCACCGATCGCGCGCTGCCCTTAGTCGAAGCAATCGCGACAACGTCGCGATGTATGATTATTCGCGAACGCCCCGTTTTTTTTTCTTTTTGTCGATCTGTTGAAGAGAATGGGAGGAGAGGGAAAGGGATCGGGTTAAATTGAGATAAGGGGGAAAAACGTGGAGAGGTATGGGTTTAAACGTGTATATTTGTACAAGAGGTATGGTGTTATATTTTATTTATTCTTTTTCTTTTTAAAATAAATTTCAATTTAATTCCCAACGCGTTTCCTTATCGTATGCACACCTACAAACTCCGATTGATACGAAATTCGAAATCCGGCAATAATTCAATATTACGGACCCAATGGAACTGGTTTCGTCGAATTCCGAGACTGTTTGAAAATTGACTATTTTAAATATCGGTTTGAACGATTATTTTCAAAACTGAACGAAACCGTTTAAATTTCAATTCTGAAGCTTCTGTTATCTTCAGTATTATCATTACGAATTTTAAAAGCTTTTGAAATATTTTTCTTCGGCTTAAAATTGAAGATATAAATTTTTTTTCAACTTCAATCGATTAAATTTTATAATTTAATCGTCAAATTCAAAGTTATATTCGGGATTCAAATTAAATTACCGTTCAAATATTTAAAATTAATTAAATATTCTCAATTTAATTCGTTCAAAATTCCGGGTCGTTACATTGTCCAAGGCCGAGCCCATTTTAGGTGTGTAGGCATCCAAAGTCTTCAATTTTGCAAGATCCTAGGTTGTTTCAAAGTTTTAGCAAAAGTTGGTTTAAAATTAGTATGCTTTTGTAAGTAAAACTCTCATTTTTGGAAAAGATATTAAATTGATTATATTGAACCATATGCTATAAAAAATATAGTGCTTGTTGTATTGAAATACCATGTTGTTTGATGACATATGATTACAAGTTTGTGGTTGAGCTTGGATTTGTGATTTGGATGTTAAATGATATGTTTGAATATGTATATGTGAAAGGTTGGTTATGATATGATGTTAGTGTGTTTATGAAACAAAACCAAGTATAAGTGATGTAAATGTTGTGAAGTTAGCACATTGAAAAGTCGTAAAGGACTTGAGATCCGATTTGTAAACAAAAGCATGTTTCTATTTTTTGGATTTAGTAAATGTTTTCCAAGTTTTCACCTTTTGTTTAAGTTTTAAAACTCTTTCATTTGTATTTTCAAATACGTAGTAGCAAGAGTTCAAGTGAGATTTGAAAGACTATTGGATCTCTATATAATGCAACTTATATATGTAAGTGTGAGAGTGTATATTGCGAATTATACTAAGTAGAGAATAATAACTGAATATAAAGAAGGTAAATAATAAAAGCGATCACACTAAATATTTTATACTGGTTTAGACCTCCCGTCCTACGTCTAGTCCCGAAGCTCCCCTTCGATACTTCCTTTACCCAAATAACCCTCACTTTGCTCGGAGGAATATGCTAATACAAAAAGTATTTCTATGACAATCTTGTGTTCCAAATAACACGGATTTTGACTAATAGTATAATTCTTCCTATGATCTCCTTTGAGTATGTGAATGTGAATACTTTGAGTTGTAGGAAGTGGTTTAACCAAAATGATATTTTGGTTATGATAGATTGAGAATATGTAAGCAAGTATGCACAAATATGTAAATAGAAAGTAATAAGAAATCAAGAGAATATATTAATATTAATCTCAATCTTTGTAGTATTTATATGTTTAAAGAGATGCAGATAAGGAGTTGTTACTATTAAACAAAAATCTATTTATTTTAATGGCTGCAACTGTTGAAGAAGAGATGCTATTATTCAATATGAAATGAAGCATCCTTTCAGATTAGAGCAATTATTATATGATAGACGTCTGTGGATTTACACAAACGTTTGTGACTTCAGGGAATGATTTCCCGAAAATATTCACAGACATCTATGGCTTTCCCGTAGACGTCTGTGGATGGCCTTATTTGATTATCATAGTTTTTAATACCAAAGTTGAATATATGAATTCGTGTGTGCATATATATACTCAAGGAGACCTTACAATGTTTTTCTAATACACTAGTATAACCTTACTAATCACAGCTTGGTCCATAGGTCTTTGTTTGTCTTCGAGTCTTGATATCTTTGAGCATGACGATCTCTTGTAGTATAACCTGTAACCTTGATAAGATATAATATATGCGATTGTATAGTTGTTGTCATTGAAACCATAGAATGGATGTTCTAACATTCTCCCTCTTTTTGATAATTACAACTATACACTCGTTTGTTATAAAAATAACATGCTTAGTTTTATCTGCCCTATCTATATGCATATATTTCTCCCCCTTTGTCATTATGGAAACAAAAAAAAGAAATTATGCAAACATAAATTAGATATATGATCGTAGATATGTCAAAAAAATAGAACATAAGATAAAGTTTAACAAGAGACATAAGTAATATAAACAAAATAGAAGTCAAACAACATAGTTCATAAAAGAAAGAAAAAGAGAAAATGAACGAAACTAGTTATACTGGTTTGAAGAATAGGAAAATCCGCCATAATTTTTATAATACTCACAGTATGCTGAAGGATCTTGCTCATGTGTTGATGGCTAATTAATTTGATCGTTATACTCTTCATTTTTTTGAATGGAAAGCCCTTCGAAAACCATGTAAGGTTGATGTTGAAATTGGTGAGGGTCGGACAAGGACATATCATCACTATCTACTTCCTCCTGTTTTTGTTCTTGTTTAATAGTCTTTCCTTTTTCTTGAGAAGTATGAGCATGGTAAATTGGTGTTTGAGTTCGAGGAGGAGGTGTAGGTGACGGAGAAGTTGATGATCGAGAGGACGATCTGCCACATACTTTTCTCATCACTTTGCCTAAAGTGGAGACGACTTTTTCTAAAGTTTTTTCCATCTTAGACATTCGTGTTGAAAAAGATTATTCCAAGCCAGTAATTTTATTTTTCAAAGCCCACTGGTCGATCATGATAAACTTTTGATTTTTAAGTGTTAAAGCACAGATCGATTCAATTTGCATTGGTTCAATGTGAGCTTCTTGACTCTCCGAATCGAAATAGTATTCGGTAGTATGACTAGAGGAGGCAGGTTGCTGTGAAGGACGCGGTGAATGAGTGTGTTGAGGAGCAGGAGGATGTTGAGGACCGGGATACATTTGCTATTGTTGTCGCATGGTCCATTTTGCCAATGAGACGTTTGGAGGTGGTCGTCGGGGAATGTAACATCCCCCAATTTGGAGACCCAAAACTAACGGCTACAGATGCTGCAGTCATCTATAGTTATTAATCCTCAGTGACCAAATACGGCGACATTAGATACATTGGTTCACAAAAACACAAGAATAAGGAAAAATATTAAACAGCAAACAAATTCCACATTTCATTTCAAAATATTCCAAATTGATTACATAATCCCAATTCGCAGATCACGTTCAGATAACAAATAATTATTACAAAATATGGCAAGAGTGACATATGAAGATGCCCCTTGGTAGATCAACGTATATAGATCTGCAAGAAAAAAAATTTCCTTTACAAACAAAACACATAGTGGAAATAAAAGAACTCTAATAATAAGCTTGCCTCATGCACGTCCTCAGAAGCGTTATTCGTCTAAAAGAACACTTGGAAACCTTTACTCTCAACCTACTAAAAATCAATTGAGTACCCATGAGTTTAAGGGGAAAACAAAAACTTCGAGTCAGACATAAAGCCTAGTATGAATAATAATTTACCATCTCAAACCATTTAGATATTTGTGAGATCACGGCGCTTAGCGGAACGGGTTTTCCCCTCACTGTTATCCTAAAACATTTACAAAACCATATACTTTGCTCCTGCATCTACAATGCTTAAAAACTACCATTTCAAAACATTATGATGATATGCAAAAAAAAATCAAATCCGTATTACCCATCCCCATTCATTCTGACTATCTGTCTCAATTATAGTTTTTAGGGTTATTATTAACCTGTTAAATGTTTATGGACTATCTGTCCAATTACTTAGTTTTCATGGGATTTCTAAGAACCTATTGGTAACTCCAATATCTTATTTCTTACCCTAGTTTTCATGGGTTAACTAGGAACCTATTGACTGACTGTCAATATCTTAATCCAGATATAGTTTTCATGGGCTAACTACAAACCTACTGGCCCCTGCAAGTATCAAATCATAGTTTTCATGGGCTGACTATGAACCTATTGGCCCCTGCTAATATCATACAATTTTTAAGGGCTTACTATAAGCCTATTGGCCCCTGCCAATATCTTCAATTAAGATTTTAACATATGTTAAGTCATATTTACTACTGGGTCAACATAACTGGTTATTCTACCCTTTCCCCAAAATACAGTTATGGGTTAATAACAATGTGAATAATATTTTCAAAATCTTTATTTATGCCATGGTATTTCCTTTTTAAAATGAGAATGGGTTATTTGTTTTGAAACTTTAAAACATCACTTTTGAAACCACTGGATGACCTCGTTCGAAAGTGTAAAAACCTCTTTTTCAAAACTCTAAGTATATACCTTTCGAAACCAATGATACCTTACGATGGTATCAAGAAAACATTCTTTAAAACACAGCATTGAAACAAATAGAGTACCCTTTTGAAAGCATTGGGTTTACTCTTTAAAAACATCATTTGGGTCATAATGGTTATATACGAAAGTATCTCTTTCAAAACCAACAAATATTAATTTGGGGAAAAGTTGATGGTGTTGGAACCATCTAGTCTAAAGTAGAGACCTTTAAAAATTAAAACTTCGAGGGACAGAGTCGAAACCCCCTTTCGACTCCATCACCTTCAAAACCCTCAACCTTTTTCGAAAGCAATTAGGAAGCGGCTTAACTTAGGTAAAAGCAAAGATAACTTTTCGAAGGCATTGATGACTTCAATACTTCGGAAGGAAAATATCGGCTAGGTTTCGACTAGGTCGGAACCATCCCTTTCGAAAACTAATACTTTAACATAATGTTACCACATTCTTCGAAAACTATTCATAAAACCCTTTCGAAAACAAAACTTTCGACTATGTTGAAAGCTTTAAGTAAAACAAGGAAAAAATCTAACTTTCGAAAAACAAACTAAGGTTTCGACTCTATAGGTTATCGACTCAGTCGAAAGCCCTTCAAAAACTAGGCAGGCGCTTATCTATTTAAAACTGAACCTTGGTTTCGACTCTGACGAAAGCATAGCTTTTGACACCCTACCTTCCGCTACTTAGCAATCCACTTCGTACCAATTCTATTGATACCATGTGCCTTGGTTCCGACTATGTGGATTTCGACAGAGATGATTTCGACTAAGACGGCACGGGGGTAAAGGAGTCGAAAGGTGCCTTCGAAATAGGCGGAACCACATTTTTCTAAAACGCTGATTTATAGCTAAACATGGTATATGCTTTATAACTAACCTGCCAGTTATACGCCTTGATTGGCTACTTTAAAACTTTCCAAATACTTTACCATTAAAAACTGGCGCATTAATTAGATTTAAATCAGAGCATTATAACATTAAACCCTTCTATATGACAAAACCAATATTTGCAGAACAGTCCCTTTTTTAAAATAATTTATTTTCCTTAATAAATCATCCAGGAAAAATCTCCAAAAATCACCGAAAATCTCTTTCATCATATAATTTAATATATCAAAATTTTGGACCCAATTTCTTTCTGAAATACTTGAAATAAATTTTAAACCCAACTATATCGTATCTTCCTCTAGAAAATCATAATAAATTTTATATAGCTCGGAAAATTCTAAAAATCAAAACCCGTTTCCAAAATCATGCATTCTTCAACATAAAATTTTTCCATGGCCTTCGAAAATAAAAAAACACTTGGTTTTCCCTTAAAACTGAGCAAATTCATATGTATATGAATTAAAATAATTCGATCATAACATTATTCAAGCATATCATCATCCATATCATTATAAAAATGAATTTAAACATAAGTCTGAAAACACGTAATCATAAAACAAAATAGAGATGGTATAAAATTATTATTCACTTTAGATATGATAAGGAATTTGAGATTTGTTGTTGATTATCCTCCTTAGCTTTGATCCTTAGCTTTTAGATTATAATCTTCCTCTTTCGCCTTGTTAATGGTCGGCTCTTAGGATTTTTGCATTTTGTTTTTTGATTTAAAAAAAATGAACGTGAATGGACAATAGTGAGAAATGTATAGCTGTGTAAAATAAAGAGGCTATTTTTACTAATATGCCCATGTGTGAAGTAATTATCCTTTAAACCAATGAAAGCTCATTTATTTAATTATTAAGCATGACCTTTTTTCACAATTTATTCAAATCTCAATCTCCTTATCATCATTATTCTATTTAATTTATCTAATTAAATTTTCTCGAATAAGGTTATCAAAATTAGGGATGTTACAGGCTCCCCCCTTAAAGAATTTCGTCCTTGAAATTCAGTAAGGACTAAATACTAAACATAGCAATCATCTGTAATAACACCTAACAACCATACTAGTCTAACTGACCGACAACTATCTATATAAATCTAATATAGACATACCCTCAAAGTAGATCAGGATAAGTATCTCTAATCCAATCCTTTGTCTCCTAAGTACAGTCCTTCTCATTATTGCTCCACTGAACTTTCACAATCATGACTGTCTTGGCCCTTAATCTTTCTCATCTCTAGCTACAACCCGAACTGGTTGTCTAACAAAAGTCAAATTAGGCTCTACCATTAAGTCATCCAACCCTATCGGAGGAATAGTAGTCTCTGGATCATGTACATGCTTGCATAGATGAGACACATGAAATACATTATGGACACCTGCCAAACTGCTCGGCAACTCTATTCTGTATGCGAGCTTTCCAATCCTCTATATAATCTGGAATGGACCTACATATCTTGGGGCTAACTTCCTTGACTTTCCAAATCGTATCACACACTTCATTGGTGATACCTTAATGAAAACCTTATCTCCAATTGAGAATTCTAAGTCCTTACGCCTCTTATCGGTGTAACTCTTCTGTCTTGACTGAGCTTCCTTCATCTCTCCTTAGATTAACTCAATCTTCACCAACGCCTCTCTAACCAAATTTGGACCTAAGACTTATTTGTCTCCAGTCTCCAACCAACATGCTGATGATTTGCATGGTCTTTCATACAAAGCCTCAAAAGGTGCCATTCCTATATCAGTCTGGTAACTATTATTATAGGAAAAATCAACCAAATGTAGGTAATCCTCCCAAGATTCCTCAAAGTCTAATACACAAGCTCTTAGTAGATCCTCGAGTACTTTCTTGACTCTCTCAGTCTGCCCATCTATCTTAGGGTAATACGCAATACTCATATTAAGCTTGGTACCCATCACTTCCTGTAGACTCATCTAGAATTCACTAGTGAACAAAGCATCTCTGTCACTGACTATACTACAAGGAACTCCATGCAGTCTAACTATGTTCTTAAGGAACAACTTAGCTAATACAGGTGCTGTTCTAGTTGACTTAATTGGAATGAAATGGGCACTCTTGGTCAATCTATCCACTATAACCCGTATAATTTCATTACCTCTATTTGACCTTAGCAACCCATCTATAAAATTCATAGATATCGAATCCCGTTTCCAAATTGGAATCTCTAAAGGTTGAAGCAACCCACTAGGCTTCTGATGTTCAGCTTTCACTTGTTGACAGTTTGCCCACTGCCTAACCCACAAGCCAACATCCCACTTCATGCCTTCCCAATAGAAGCTCCTCTTCATATCCTAATACATCTTGGTTCTTCTAGGACGAATCGTAAACTTGGAAATATGACATTCTCCAAGAACTTCTTTCCTTAAGTCCTCCACATTCGGAACACACAACCGTCCCTTCTTTCTTAGCCATCCTTTCTAGTCAAGATCAAAATCCTTTAAATCATCGATCTCCATTCCAACCTCCGGTCTTCTAATCCTTTCAGCTAATACTGGATCCTCCTTCTGCTCAGAAGTAATTTTCTCAATCAATACTGGCCGAACTTCTAAACAAGACAACTTGGCGGAACTCTGACTAGAACTAGCAGTCGATCTTAACTGCACATCGCAACTGACTAAAGCTTCTAAATCTTTCCACTGTGCCAACATAGCTAACACCACATTCTGTTGTTTTCTGCTAAGAGCATCAGCCACTTTATTACCTTTTCCTAGTGTATATTCTATACCAAAATCATATGTAGCCAAAAACTCCAGCCACCTCTGTTGCCTCATACTCAACTCCTTCTGAGAGATTAAATACTGTAAAGACTTATGATCGATATACAACTCAAATCTCTCTCCTAAGAGATATTGTCTCCAAATCTTCAATGTGAAGATCACAACTACCAACTCCAAATCATGAGTAGGATATCTAACTTCATATAGTCTAAGCTGCCTTGATGCGTAGGCAATGACTTTACCATTTTGCATCAACACTGCTCCTAATCCAGTTCCACAGGCATCAGTATACACCACCAATCCTTGGTTTCCATCTAGAACTACTGACATGGGTGCATTGGTCAACAAATGCTTTAACTTAAGGAATGCCTCCTCACATTCGTCAGACCAAACAAATCTCTCTTTCTTCCTAGTTAGCTTAGTTAAGGGTGCTACTATCCGCGAGAAATCCTTAATGAATCTCCGGTAGTAGCCAGCGAGTCCAAGAAAACTCCTAATTTCAGTCACCATCTCCTGTCTCTTCCAATTATTCACGGCTTCGATCTTATCTGGATCGACTGCCAATCCATTCTCTGAAACCATGTGGCCAAGAAATTTTACCTCTTTCTTCCAGAAATGACACTTGGTAAACTTCGCCTTTAGCTGATTCTGTCTCAGCATCTCAAGTACCACTCTAAGATGAACGTCATGCTCTCTCTCATCCCTAAAGTAGACTAGAATGTCATCTATAAACAACAACACAAACCTATCCAAATACTCTCGGAAAACTCGGTTCATCGAATCCACAAAGTAGCAGGTGCATTTGTTAATCCAAATGGCATCACCAACCGCTCATATGAACCATACCTAGTTTGAAATGCTATCAAATGAATACTATCCTCGCCAGTCTTAACCGATGGAAACCTGTCGCCAAGTCCAACTGGGAAAACACTCTGGCTCCACTCAATTGATCAAACAGATCATCTATTCTTGGCAAATGATACTTACTCTTAATTGCCTTTTCGTTTAACTTCGATAGTCAATGAACATCCTTAATGTAACAACCCTACTGTTAGTTTCTTGATTAATTAAATCTAGTTAGGGACAATTAGTTCTAAATTGGGATTTGTGAAATTTAACTATGATATTAAATCTAGTTTTATGAACAACTGAATTGTTTATCTTAATTAATTTTAAGATAACATTGGAAAATGTTGTAAATGTTGTTAAGTGTTAATATTGTGATTTATTATTTTAAAATGGGAAAATGTAATTAATAATTTATTTTGTTTTAATTAAAAATAATAAGAATAACTTGTATTTCAAATGTTACATTTAATTGTACAAAACATTTCTATATCTATATAAACGAGAATTTTTATCTTGTGAATGGGTTTGATAAATTATGAATGGTTAAAACAATGTTAACTGAAACCTTAGTTAAAATGTAAAATAGTGCTTTATAAATTATTAACACTTAGGATTATTGTAACACTTGGCAATTGGGTCCATACCTCAAACCACTTAGCCCATTTAAGAGAAGCTTCCTTCTCATTTGATGAAAACAGTACGTTCAATTCTAAAAGCTTAGAAAACCAGAGAACTCAATTCCTCTTTCAAAACCTAGAAAACAAAATAAATCAAATCTCTTCTTCAATTCATGGTAAATTAAACATCTTTAGGAGCTTATTTGTGCAGGTAATCATCTCTAGCTTCGATATATATCAATTGTGATTTGAATTCCCAATTTACAGTAAACTAAATTAGGGCTTTTGGGTATATTTAGGATTGATTTTTGTTTAGGGTTTGCTGGTTTGGAAATTTGGGCTGAAGTGATAATCTCGATCATTGAATTAAAGGATAGAGGTGAGTTAATCACTCACATACCTATTTCTAAATCTTTGTTTACTGCACATTAGTGTTTGAATGACTGTTGATTTAATTGTTTGCAATTTGGTTGAAAACTTGTGTGATTATTGTGTTATTGTTTGCTGGAAATTTGATGGAAAAAATCGCTGCAGTAAAACAACGATAATATACGGTAGAATAATCCAAGTTGACTCAATCATTTTGTGGTAGAAAGTTCTTTCAATTAGCTACAAGTTGTCTTTCAATCATATTTCGAAATTTCTACTGTCAAATGGATTGGAATTGAGTTTGAAAATAATGTTATAGCACAACCATATAAAAATTTTCTGAGTCAATACCTGAGAGTAAAATGGACATAACTTTTGATTGATAAATCAAATTGTGTTGAATCTTTTTACACTGGAAAGATAATCTCCTAAGGAAGAACTTTTTTTAATTACTTTCTCATATTTTTAAGAATTCTTGGTCAAAATCGAGTTTTTAACAGAGTCATAGTCTCTACCCAGTCAAATTTTCTGTGCTAAACATTGTTAGTAATTTAAGCATAACTTTCTCATTTCTTATCGGATTTTGATAATATTTAAAGTTCTAGAAAGCTTAAACTTTATGCTACAACTTTCATGTTGTATGTTTTCTAAATTATGTGATTTAAAGGGTCAAAATTTCATTTTAAAACTGAAACTTTTGATTGAGTTGTAATTGGTGAAGCGGTTGAATTGACCGGTGCATTCCCAACCCATTGCTTGAACCCATTTGAGTGTTATTGTGTTTGTAATGTTGTGCCTTGATGTTGGAGCGATTATTTTCATAGTTGGTTATGTATAAATATATATTTACAATAATAAATTTATATTATAAGTTTGATTTGGTATATAGTTAAGAGTTAGAATTCTATGGAGTTAGTTCATGACTAAAATATTGTGATAATATAATATTTAGTCATAATTAATTCTAATGTGTTTGTGGATTTTGAATCATTTGATTCAAAACTTTGGACTTAAGTAAAGATATATTTATTTATTTATATAGATAAATATTTAGTTATAAACACCAATAATTTGGTAAGGAGAGTTTATTAAAGTTATAAATATAAAACTTGTTTTATAAATTTGCCTAATCACTTTTATAAATAGTTTTATCAAATATTTATATTTATATTGAGTATTACTAGAATAAATAGTTGTGGATTTAAAAATATGTTTGTGAAATATAGATTTAATTTATTAAATAAAATGTTATTAGATTTAGAAACATTGTTTTGAAGTATAAACATGAGTTGTTTTATACTAGTGTACAGATACTAATTTGAACATGTCTAAGAGTAATAAATAGGGTTTTAGAGAATAAGTGATTACTTAAATATATATATATATATACATATATATATATTAAAATATGATTCGTGAATAATACAACTTTAAGGAAATTTAAGTATCATTTTGGATTCGGTAAATGGAAAATCTTAGTTCACAAAATAAATACAAGTGGAACAATTTGGAATAATGGAAAATTTTAATAAGTGACAACTTAAATAAATGTTTTGAGAACCTTATTCTATTATTTGGGAAGTACTAATAATCAATATAGTGTTATCGATTGGCTTAAATTCTTTTGAATAACACTTTATTGATTATGGCTCATGGAATAGAATGGTTGAGTGGAATTTACTAACTCATTAGCGAATACAGAATTTCACGAGTAGTATGGGATGCTTGGGTTAAGTTCTTATGATCGAATTGGGAAAGTACTTAACACTTTAGAATTGTATTCTCTTCTAGTGTGCGACAAGTGGTTGCTAGATCCTTAAGAGAATACGGTTTAGGTTTTCCATTGGTATCCGTAATAATTGATATTTACTAGCATTTAGTAAATATTTGAATTTCACCATACGGTATGGGACGTTTTGGTTAAATTCTAGTGATTACTGAAGGTGATAGTATTTGGCACTTTAGAGTTTACTCTCTTTTGGTGTGCGGCAAGTGGCTGCTAGATCCTTAAGAAGTTTATTCCTGGATTTCTTTTCGAACATAATAATTTAATAATATTAAATAAATGTGGATTTATCGAGTCATGGTTTCTACGATCACCTTGATCGGTATGGACTATCCTTGAGATCATTATGTGATTCTGTGTTCCCGGTCTGAGTATGATCCTTGGTATCAGATCGGTTCGAGTGATACCAATTTATTTGTTTGTTTGCCACAGGTTTTGAGTACAATCATTGCGATTGTTTCAGACGATCATTCTGATGGTTTGGATTAAGCTCTCTTGGATTCTGGATATTTGGATTTTGTGACTGTTCTGTGTTTGTGAAATAAGTAATATTCTTGTGTCTTGTGTTTGTGAAATAAACATATATTCTTATGTCGTGTGTTCGTGAAATAAATATATGTTCTTGTGTCTTGTGATGGATGTTAAGTTAATTCTGTTATTTTGTGTTTACTGACTAGTTCATATTTGTGACGTAAACTTATAACCTTGTACTGAGTTAATCTTTGATTTTCATGCTTAGAGATATTGTGTTTTGTTCTATGAATTAAATCCTGAACATCTGTATTTACTTATATGTTGTTTGTCCCTGTGCTATATCTTGTTCTCACCCTATTGGATATTTAGAGATAGTCTGACCCGGGTGTTATTTTGCTCGGGTTAGGCCGAGACTTTTCAGGTTACAGGACAGGTTGACCTTTGAATGGTTGTGCTAGCAAGGAGATAAACATTTGGACTCTTAGTTTATCCCATTTAGGAATTTGGACCTTGTATATAAAATATATAATTGAGATTAAAGAATTGTTAAATTTGTATAACAATTGAGTTTAGTATTTCATTTTGTAAACTAAATAATTTGTATATATGTTGAGATTTATTCCATTGTTATATGTGACTCTTATTTATATAATATATTGCTCTAATTCTGAGAAACCTCTGTGTCTATTACTTTGTATTAATACTGTACACGTTAAATTCAGTTCAAATATTAAGTGAAAAGGTATAAATGACGTGTCAGTATTAGTATAAGATATATTCACATTCGATCGCCCTTAACAAGCCGTATTCTACGGATTAGCGGACGACATTACTTGTAGTGTTCTCTGCTAATCTGGGCATCGTGGTGAGGTCATTACAGTTTGGTATCAGAGCTACGTCAGAATAATATAATATATAATATCATGGATCCAAGACCTAGATGACCTAGAGTTCTGTTCCCTGAGTGTGTGGTAGGTAGTCCTAGTAATTATCTAATTAGGGATAGAAAAAATAATTTGATTATGGAAATAATTAATTGGGATGTAAATCAATTAAATTGGAATTTAGATATTAAAATTTTGGAAAATAAAGTGTTAAAATTCTTTTGAGGTTGGAAATTATTTTGAGATTACTAGAAATTAACTCTAAAGATTTTAAAGAGATAAATTGAAATGAATTAATTTAAAAGTTAACAATTTTATTTTAATAGAGAATTTGTGTAATTTGAGTAAATGAGTTTAAGATTTGAATAAACTAGGAATAATCAGAGTTGCGGAACGGAAGCTAGTAGACTGTTTCCGCTGAGCATAGCAATTAGTGAATTATATATATGGTTAATTGGATAATGTGTGCATGGTTGATTGATTGTTAGGAATGGATTACTTTGTTGCATTTATTTAAAATTGGATGCATAGATGTTAGTGATAATAAATAAATGCACCTAAATAGTGATTTTCTATTGTGTTGATTTATCTGGACGTTGTTTAAGGATTCTGATCGATACGTTGGACGCCGTGTTATCGATAGGGATTCCTAAACTTTGAACGTGACATTTTGACATGATAAATATATTTTGGGAAATTGGGAAATATTTTGAGTTAAAATAAATTGAAATAATATTTTTTCCATGAAACCTTTGTGTGAAGTGGATTGGCTTGGTAAGGCAATGTTGATAGCATATGCAATCAACTTTGTAGTGATGAAGTGGATCACAATAATTCATGGTTTAATATTATTTCTGTTATGTAAAGAATTTAATATTTATAAATTGGAGAATCCGGTAAGAGAGAAAAATTTTGGATTAAAATATTGAGTTTCGAAAACCAAAAGTGATAAAAACTATTTTGAGATTTATTAAGAGTTGTGAAAAGAATAATACAAGTAAAGATAAAATGAATTTCAAAATAAAGTTTGAATTGAATTCTTAGAGTTATAAAGGACAAACTATTTTGAATTAGTAAATAAAATAGCTTTTGGGTTAGCAATTTGAGGAAATTTTAATTAGAAAATTTGGAGTTTATAATTTTGAAAGGATTGAAGATTTGGGATCTAAATTAAATATGAAAACCAAATAAATAATTATTTTGAGAATTTGGAGTTCATAAAGTCATAACTAAAGAGAAAATTTTATGTTATAGATTCTTTCGCTTAACAAATTGCCAGGACGCAATTTTCTTTAAGGATGAAAGTATGTAACAATCCCATTGTTAGTTACTTGATTAATTAAATCTAGTTAGGGATAATTAATTCTAAATTGGGATTTGCGAAACTTAACTATTATATTAAATCTAGTTTTATGAATAATTGAATTGTTTATCTTAAATAATTTTAAGATAAGTTTGGAAAATGTTGTAAATGTTGTTAAGTGTTAATATTGTGATTTATTATTTTAAAATGAGAAATTGTAATTAATAATTTATTTTGTTTTAATTAAAAATAATAAGAATTACTTGTATTTCAAATGTTACATTTAATTGTACAAAACATTTCTATATCTATATAAACAAGAATTTTTATCTTGTGAATGGGTATGATAAACTACGAATGGTTCAAACAATGTTAACTGAAACCTTAGTTAAAATGTAAAATAGTGCTTTATAAATTCTTAACACTTAGGATTTTTGTAACACTTGGCAATTGGGTCCATACCTCAAACCACTTAGCCCATTTAAGAGAAGCTTCCATCTCGTTTGATGAAAACTTTACGTTCAATTCTAAAAGCTTAGAAAACCAGAGAACTCAATTCCTCTTTCAAAACCTAGAAAACAAAAAAAATCAAATCTATTACTTATATATAAAATCAAGAACCACACATTGCTAAGGTGGCATAATTGTTCCGTAGCATTTCAAAATACCGCATTCTTATTTCCCAATTTGGTCTTTCCTAACTTCCTCTTAACTGCTTTCATTCCATTGCCTGCCTACCATTTCTTCTCCTCTTCCCCACGTCATACCATTGATTTCTTCCCACTGAATTCATGCAGTTTTATCATTCAACCCAATTTTACTTCGCTTGCATTTCCCGTACCGACACCTGCATCACCAACTTATTTATCTACGCCCAACCCTAAAATTAAAACCGATAGTAATCCTTCCCTCTTTCAACCTTCAACTACCTGGCTTTGCTATGATGTACAAACGACTATAAGCGACTTATTCTAACCATTTCACCTATTGAATTCATCCTAAACACCAAAATTAATTTTCCCCCCTTTCTCTTCTAATTGTAACTACTACAAAACGTTTTTCAATTCATTTTTCCATTCCTCTTACAGTCGCAATTTGTGATTTTAACAGGATGTAATATTGCTTCCATTCAACAAGAATAAAAACCATCTAAAGAATGCTTACCCGAGATGGACAACAAATTAGTAGCTTGATTGGGATCAATTGTTCTGTTTTGATCTGTCAAAACACTTTCTCTAGATTTCATTTGAGGTATTACCTTTTTGGTTTATTCTTCTCTATTTCCGTTTATTGTCTTCTAATCAATTACATATCTAAAATTTGGAATATTAATTACAATTAATTATTAGATTCAGTAGGTTAACTCACCTTTTTATACTGATTATATTATTGACAGCAATGGTCATGTTATGTTCCATAATTAATTATCCCAAATTTATGTCGTATCTGTTATTATGATGTTTGAAGACAGCGAAAATATCTAAGTGATCATTATGCATTTTAACTGACATTATTTTACTCATCAGATGCATTATTACCTTAAAATATATGAGTTGTTGGTTTGGCAATGTTTCCTTACTTAACATATTTTCTTTCTTGATCTTTTTTATTCTCAAAATTTTATGCATGGCTTAGAAGTTACAACCAATTTACAGATGTGATACTGAAATTCTAAAATGTAAGATCAAAAATTTTAATTTCTTGATTGTGTTACCTTTTTGGTTAGCAAAGTTGAATATAACATATTTTTATATATCTAATTTTTATTTCCTTGATTGCGAGACTAAAACTGAATCTTATACCAAATTAATGTCTCAACCCTATTAATTACAATGACACCTATAGAAGCTAATGTTAATTAGGAATGTTACATCAACTTTGTAGACTGATTATTGAATCAAAGCTTGATATGTGGGTATGTTGTCCTTTACTATAAAAAGGTATAAAATATTGCTAAAACTTGATTATTATATTTTTTTGGCTAACTTACAGTTTCATTTTTAAAATATTGCTAATTTACACCTAGGTTTTCTATTTATTCAAAAACTTGGATTTTGACCAGAATTTGCACATTGGATGCAGACTTGTAATATTGCTTTGCTAAACATATTTAGCCTTTAACAATTTTCTGCGACATCACATTACATTGTAAATAACAGGAAATATGCAAACACCCTCCATTCTTGCCTTACCACACACACCGCAGACAATAAATTATTATTTTAAATGTATACTTTCCTTCTAGAAGTTGATATTAGTCCAAAACGGAATTTAAAAAAAATGCTTTACATGTGATACGATCAATACGGACCTCCTCTTTAACTCACATGTACAACAAGATCAGTATAAATGAGGCCAAAAGCATTTTTTTCTTAAAATTGGTAATAAACCGACTAATTTAATCAGGTAAATGCTATTAAATCAAATTTAATTACCATGAAATCTTTAGCATAGGTTTTCTTATTTGGGTTAATTGTAGAAATAGAAGCATAGTATTCCTTTCGCACAGTATTCATGGTGCAAAAAAAGAAAAAAAAAATTATTCGATGATATTATATTAGGCAAATAAACAAAGAGATATGAGCATTAGTAACCTATGTCACTAAATATAGGATCTATTACAATTTCCTCTCTGATTAGAAAGACAAGTACCACAATACTGTAGTATGTATTTTATCTTACTATTAATTCAAAAAGGCAAGTATTTTCATTGTTAATAGAACTTAAGATGCATGTTTATCTCACCCTTCATTTTTTTGATATATGTTTTGGAGTGATATGGGTATGTTTATATGTTTGTTTTCTGCTGCCAAAATGTGTTTGTGACTTTGTGCAAGAAGCTGACATGAAGTTGAATTTATTAATGATTGATGGCAATAACCGATCAATTTAGTTAATGGGAGGGATCATGATTAAAGTTTATTTCTGTGACTATTTTGTATGGTAATGGAGTTACAATTCTTTCTTCTTTACATATATAAAATACAGACTACAAATGTGTTTGTATATCATAAGTTATATCATGTTGTAAGGCAAAAATTAAAATGGTGCCTATTTTTGAAAAGTTACACATACAGTAAGTAAATCTCCATTTGAAGCTACTTATTTTAGTGTGTAGTGAATAGAGATGAACATGTATTTAGGTCTCCATAAAATATTTATGCACTTAATTTGAAGCACAAAATAAGAAGTTACATACAAACCAAAATTCTGCTTATATAAAAGATTGAAACTACAAGTATGAAGCTTTAAGTACAAGTATATTATGGAAAATATAATTTTTTAAATCTAAAGTATGTTCAACATGGGTTTTATGACATATATACATACATACATTGTTATATAAATATCATACACAAACATGTGCATGTTATAGAAACATCAATTTTCCATCCATCATTTCTTTGTTGTACATTGTTTCTTTTCTTACTTCACAGGTTACAGCGGTGGGTGGTAAGGTTGTTGAGGATGATGAAATGGTTTGGGATTTTGATGTGCTTGACAATGAGAAGAAGGTTTCTGTATGCACTAGTACAAATGCAGCATATGTACAATGAGCACAAGCTATTCCGAAATGGCATAGTTTAATACCAAAATCTAGAGAAATGGTACTATATTTTTCATCAATTTTTTGCTTTACCATGTGTACAGCTTTAGTAGATTGTAGATACGATTGAATATGGTTAATGTTTTGCACATTTTCCGAGACATGTGTTATATACATAGTTCATATCTAATGGTTATCAACCTGGAACGGGTTAACTTTAGACCACCTCATCTCAAATACTGGTCAGCAAAACTGAATATAAGATATTTTGTATATCTAATTTTTCAGTACTTACATTGAATCTTATACCAAAATACTATCTCAACCTTATAAATTACAACGACACTTAAAGAAGCTAATGTTGATTAGTGTCATTTACTATAAAAAGGTATAAAATATTGGTATCTCAATTGTTTTGTAAATATGCAAACACCCCTCACTCCCCTTTTCCCATAAACAATAAAGTGTTATTTTAAATATACATTTTGCTTCTAAAAGTTAATACTAACTTCAAAAATGTGATACTGAACAAATTTTCTTTACACGTGTACATGATCAATACGGACCTCCTCTTTAATTCACACGAATAAGAGCAGTATATGTGACGACCCACCTTTCTGACCCTTGAGAACGACACTTAATACATCCATGGTATTCATGTGCCGTTGCCCAAGTATCTGAAAGACAGGTTGTCATGGGGTAAAATATAAGAAAGGAACAATAATCTCACAACGAAACGGTTAAACATAACACAAAAATAAGATAGTACATAAGGTTACTCCCAACATGGAGTTATCAGAGTTACAACAAAAGTACTACTATCAGTTTAGGCAGTTATAACAACCTGCCTTTAAACATACATACATAGAGCCAAATCCCATAACAGCGGAAATAAATAGCTAGATAGATAAGGAGCCTCCTGGTCATCCACCATCTTCAAAAGAGCCCAAAGAAACCTGTCATTTCCGGACTACTCAAATATAAATGAGTACCCGAACGTTTAGGGAAAACAAACAATTCGGGTCAGACAATAAGTCCGGTATGAGTAAACTCCAAAATTAGAACACACAAAGTAACTAGTGAGACCACATCGCAAAAATGCAGAATGGTTTTTTTTCCTCACAAGGACAACATCCAAGTATAAAAGAATGGATGCAAATAATTAAACATCGCGAAGAGCGCAAGACGCTTCCCGATGAAATTAAGAAAGAATCAATCTAAAGTTTTGAATCAAAAAATAAGGAAAAGGAATTTTTCCAACAATGACTAGGAGGGTGCGCCCCCCTTATCGAAAGTATACCTCTAGAAAATATACTTGAGAACTACGATGGTTCTCGGAAACCTCCAAGCCGGACCCCGCCAACCTTACCGAGTATCCGAGTATTTCACATCTCCGTGCGCATACAACCGAAACCAATCTAGAGTAGATGTGAAAATACCCTAATGGGAGCAACCCCACATAGCTTGGCCCCCACTCGCTCTTTATTTAGTCATTTCCGATAAAGGATATCAATGCTCTAATTGAGCAACAAATCGTCTTAGATTGACGAAACCAAAAACAAAAGGAAGAAAGGTATCGAAATTGATAGTCAAGATATCAACTATCGGGGATAACAAAACGATCGTATATGGAAATAAAAAATTATACTTTTTCAATGCTTGGAAAATATCCATATACTTATCTCATAGATATAAGTATATTCACAAAACATTTGGGAGGATTTCATATTTCAAAAGCATACTTAGATGGGTCAAAAACAATTGTATATAAGAAATATGAATGTTTTCCATTATAATTATAAAGATCATTTATGGAAATCAAATCTCCTACACTTGTTACGTTTCCGATATTCTCGACTTACTCTACCCCTCGCCCAGAAACAAAGCCAGGTAAGTCAGGGCACTGGTTGCTCCTAGCCTTGCCTAGACACTTCGGTTCTAGATCTCACAGATAGAGAATCAATCTACTCATCGGCTTTTAGTGCCAAGTATAGGACTACTTACTTTTATATAAATTTCAAAGCTCCTTAAAATACTTTAAACCAAGATTTAAACTTGCATTCAAATCATAACTTAAACCCATCATCTTTAAAGGAGAATACGACCAAGAGGGGTGAAGCTCACTCTTAATCAAATGAGATAGCTAAAAGGGGTGTTATTTCCTTTTAACCAAAAAGTCACTAAATGTCAATCCTAAGTTAAAAGGTGGTGTAAGTTCCCTTTTAACTAAACATCAAAGTTATTGCTCATAAACTGGCCGAGCACAAATCAAACAACCAAACAAGAATAATAACAGACTCATTATTATTAACCATTTACAATCAATAGTTAACACAACATTTGTTAAAATGTGAATGAGTCAAAGAAAAGAGATTAAGATTACACTGATTGTAAAATAATTAAATTATACTCACAGAATAAGTTATACTCGCTAAACTATGAAAGCAAAGAATATACTCACAGAATAAGTTATACTCGCTAAACTATAAAAGCAAGGAATATACTCACAGAATAAGTTATACTCGCTAAACTATGAAAGTAAGGAATATACTCACAGAATAAGTTATACTCGCTAAACTATGAAAGTAAGGAATATACTCACATCCTATTTGCTTTGATGGAGACTTGGAATACTTCACCTTTGATAATGAATTTTAGTTCTTTTCTTTTGTTTGTGAGTGAATTAAAATGAGATATGGACTTGGCTATTTATAGATGAAGAGAAGGGTACTTTAGTCATTTCCTACAGCCTAACCTGATTCGACCAGATTTTGGTCCAATAGAAACCAGCCATATGGCCTAATTTGATTCGACCACATTTTGGTCCAATAGAAAACATCCTTGTGGCTTAATTTGATTCGACCACAATTTGGTCCAATAGGAATTCTCCTTATAAACTATGGCCTAACCTGATTCGACCAGATTTTGGTCCAATGGCAACCATCCGTATGGCATAACCTGATTCGACCAGATTTTGGTCCAATGGCAACCATCCGTATGAAATATAATAATCATTATGCTATTTTGTTTTATTAGGCAAGTAATTATACTATTCTGTTTTATTAGGCTAGGTTAATAATTCTTTCTTGTTTTATTAGGCAAGTAATTATACTATTCTGTTTTATTAGGCAAGGTTAATAATTCTCTCTTGTTTTATTAGGCAAGTAATTATACTATTCTGTTTTATTAGGCAGGGTTAATACTGCTAGACATAAAATCCATTATTTAATCATTAAAAACATATTAACTATTCATGTTCAAAGTGATTAAATTATGGGTCGTTACATCCTCCCCTCCTTAAAGGAAATTTCGTCCTCGAAATTAATCGGATAAACTCTAGATATCAAAGAACCCAAATGATATCATATATACCACACAAAGATACAAGGAAAGTGACCTTAACACAACTGGTGAGTAAATTAAAAGGAAACAACAAAATACAAACAACAACTACATCAACTCGGGATACGAATCCCTAATATAGTCCTCAGTTTCCCAAGTACAATCTCTAACATCTCCACTCCACTGAACCTTAACAAGATTCACAACCTTCTTCCTTAATCGCTTTATATCTCGGGCGACAATACGAATTGGCCGCCTAAGAATAGTTAGGTTAGGCCGAACCTCCAAATCAACTTGTTGTCCCGGTTCTACTATCATCGAAGGGTCGTGTACATACTTACGTAAATGAGATACGTGAAATACGTTGTACACATCTGATAGTCGATCTGGTAATTCCACTTTATATGCAAGTTTACCAATCCGATCCAGTATTGGAAAAGGACCAATATATCGAGGAGCTAACTTCCCTGTCTTCCCAAACCTCACGACACTTCTTAGAGGAGAGACTTTTACAAATACCAAGTCCCCGACTAAGAACTCTAGATCCCTACGCCTTTGATCTGCATAACACTTTTGCCGATCTTGCGCTTCCTTCATCTTTCTTCTAATATCAGCTACCTTCTCATTGGCTTCTAAGATTATGTCGGGTCCAAGAACAAGTCTATCTCCAGATTCAACTCAACACGAAGGAGAACGACATGGACGACCATAAAGAGCTTCGAAAGGGGCCATACCAATGCTTGCTTGATAGCTGTTGTTATAAGTGAATTCGACTAAGGGTAAATGATCTTCCCAAGAACCCCCGAAGTCTAGAATGCATGCTCGCAATAAATCTTCCAAGATCCGATTCACTCTCTCCGTTTGCCCATCTGTTTGGAGATGGTATGCTGTACTTAGACTTAGCTCAGTCCCTAAAGCATTATGCAGTCCCTCCCAGAACCTACTAGTGAATATCGGGTCTCGGTCACTTACAATACTACGAGGAATCCCATGGAGTCTCACAATCTCCTTCACATACAAACTCGCCAGACTCGTAGCAGTCCTAGTCAGCTTAACAGGAATGAAATGGGCACTCTTGGTTAGTCGATCGACTATAACCCAAATGCCATCGTTACCTCTTCTTGACCTAGGAAGCCCATCAATAAAGTCCATAGAGATCTGCTCCCACTTCCACTTTGGGATCTCAAGTGGTTGAAGCAATCCAGCTGTCTTCTGCTGGTCACTCTTAATCTACTGGCAGTTTGCACAATGACTCACAAAGATTGAAATATCTCGCTTCATCCCCTTCCACCAGAATACCCTCTTCATATCTTTGAACATCTTGGTCACTCCTGGATGAAAAGATAACTTTGAATGGTGGCATTCGGCTAACACTTCTTGCCTAAGTCCATCAAAGTCTGGAACACAAATACGCCTATTCATTTTCAATATGCCCCGGAGATCAATCTCAAAGCTAGAAACAACACCTTCTTTAACATCCTTCTTAAGTCGAGCTAAAATAGGATATGCCTCTTGACTGGATGCAATTCTCTCTAACAATACTAGCTTAACTTCTAAATTTGCAACCATTGCTACATTCCTACTCAATGCATCAGCAACAACATTTGCTTTTCCAGGGGTATAAAGAACCTCTAGGTTATAAGAGGCGAGAAACTCCAGCCATCTCTGCTGCCTCAAATTCAAATCTTTCTGGGTAAAAAGGTATTTTAAGGATTTGTGGTCCGTGTATAATTCGAACCTTTCACCCAAAAGATAATGCCTCCACATCTTTAGTGCGAAGACAACAGCTAAAAGCTCCAAATCGTGTGTAGCATAATTTTTCTCATGCGGCTTTAGCTGTCGACTCGCATAGGCAATAACTTTCCCATGCTGCATCAGAACTGCTCCCAATCCGATTCCACAAGCATCTGTATACACGGTTAATCCTTCGCTCCCATTTGGAATGGTTAATACAGGAGCGCTAGTCAACTTCTCTTTCAATTCGTTGAATGCTTGATCACACTTAGAAGTCCAAACAAACTTAACATCTTTCTTTGTTAACTTCGTCAGATGGGAAGCAATCTTCAAGAAGTCCTTGATAAACCTACGGTAAAAGCCAGCCAATCCCAAGAAACTTCTAACTTCCGTCGCACTTTCGGGTTTCTTCCAGTCTTGAACCGCCACAACTTTAGCTGGGTCCACCGATATGCCTTCTCCTGAAATAACATGCCCTAGAAACCTAACTTCGGATTTCCAGAAATGGCACTTGGAAAACTTAGCCTTCAACACATGGCTTCTTAAGGTATCGAGTACAACACAGAGATGATATTTATGTTCCTCCTCTGTCTTGGAGTAGATAAGAATGTCATCAATAAAGACGAGAACAAATTTATTCAGAATGTCTCGAAATACTCGATTCATTAAGTCCACAAAATAAGCGGGTGCGTTAGTCAATCCAAACGGCATAACTAACCACTCGTAGAAATTTTCAGGAGTTCGAAAAGCTGTTAAGGGAACACTCTCCTCTGCCACTCTTAATTGGTGGAAACCGGTGGCAAGATCTAATTGAGAAAATATTCGAGCACCATGGAGTTGGTCAAACATATCGTCGATCCTTGGCAAAGGATATTTATTCTTGATAGTCCTTTTGTTCAACTCCCGATAGTCTACGCATAACCTTAGAGAACCGTCCGCCTTTGTAACAAAGACGACTGGCGATCCCCAACTCGAGGTACTACGTCGGATCAAGCCCTTCTGCAACAAATCATAAGTCTGCCTTTCTAACTCCCTCTTCTCTTTTGGATCCATCCTTCATAAGGGTTGTACAATAGGTCTAGTTCCCGGAACCAAATCAATACAGAACTCAACTTCACGGTGAGGAGGTAAACCTTGCACCTCGTCAAAAATATCTGTGAAATCTCGAACAACTGGCACATCACCTAGCTCCGCTTTAGCCACTTCGAGTGAATAGAGAAAACTGCTCAGTAACTTCTTAGGCTCTTCACAACTAATATCAACACCAACATCTCCGGCATCACTAACTCTAACGAGCCTTCTACCACAATCCAAGATAGCTTTAAACTTAGATAACCAATCCATTCCCAACAACACTCCAAAACCCATAAACCCAAGAACAAACAAGTCAAAAGGAAAGAGATGATTTCGATAAGAAATAGGTACATTTAGACACATAGTGTCAAGATTTGTCGGACCTCCAATTGGGTTTGACACACAAAGAGGATTACTTATGATAACATATTTAAGGTTTAGTTTGTCCATTAGATCATAAGAAATAAAACTATGGGAAGCTCCTGTATCAAATAGCACCCTTACAGGAATATCATAGATGGATAATGTACCTTGTAACACTTGCTTCCCTTTTTGATCTGAAGAAGTGGATGGTATCTCTTTAATGGTAAAAGTCTGTCCTTGAGATCCCTTTTTAGGAAAAGGGCACTCATTCTTCATATGTCCTGGTTGACCACAATTAAAACATGTGGCAATTGGGCAATGATTTGCAAAGTGGCCCATCTTATTGCACTTGAAACAAAGAATGTTGGCCAAGTTGGTCTGCTTCTTCTGTGCTGGAGTGCCATCTTCGGGTTTCTTCCCTGCACCCTGCTTCTTTCCCTTAAACTTACGCTTGAAGTTTGGCTTTCCTTCAACTGGTATAACTGATAAAGGCTTGGCACTTATTGCTGGTACTGCACCCTTCTGGACTCCTTCCTTAATATCAAGAGCCTCAAACCTCAAAGCCATGCTAATAATGTTGGTGAATGTACCCATAAGATGATTGGTCATTTCACGATGGAACTCTGGTCGCATTCCATTCACAAACATTTCATTTTTCTTGAGCGGTGTGTCTATCAATCCAAGTCCAAAACGGGACAAAGCATTGAACTTATGCTCGTACTACGACACAGTCATATCACCCTGCTTTAAGTCAATGAAACTTCTAAACAACTGAGTTTTCCCGGCTTCTGGAATAAACTGTGCTTCAAAAACTTCCTTGAACCGGGCCCAAGAAAACTCCCCCTCCGGAGTACTAGCTGTTTCTGAATCCCACCAATCCATCGCTGACTTTTGAAGTTGTCGCGATGCCAACAGCCGTTTCTCCACATCCTCCAACCGAAGATCTCCAAATATTCTTTCACAAGTTCGAAGCCACATCTGCACTCCAAGAATATCTTCAGTCCCATAGAATGGTTTCCCGCCCAAAGTGGTAAAATTCTTACATAAAGCTGCAAAGTTCATAGGGGTCTGAACTTGCGGTAACATTTCCTCTACCGGATCTACAACTGACATAGTAGCATTTCTAGGTACCCTGCCATTGGTAGCCGTGCTAGTTCCAGATCCTCTCCTTCCTCCTCTTCTTGTATTCATTTTCTATTATCTGAATAAATAACAGGTATCTTTAGAATACAAAAATAGGATTAAAATGGTTGAAGGAAATAACACCAAAGGATCTAAAACTAGATTTTAGAGGATAAATATTATTATTATAAAAATTACAAATACGCTCTCTGAAGATTAACTCATTCTAGGGCATTACTTACCCTATCTCTAATGAGTTGTACCCCAATCAGGCTAAGGTGTTCGCTCAACCAAAGCTCTGATACCAACTGTGACGACCCACCTTTCTGACCCTTGAGAACGACACTTAATACATCCATGGTATTCATGTGCCGTTGCCCAAGTATCTGAAAGACAGGTTGTCATGGGGTAAAATATAAGAAAGGAACAATAATCTCACAACGAAACGGTTAAACATAACACAAAAATAAGATAGTACATAAGGTTACTCCCAACATGGAGTTATCAGAGTTACAACAAAAGTACTACTATCAGTTTAGGCAGTTATAACAACCTGCCTTTAAACATACATACATAGAGCCAAATCCCATAACAGCGGAAATAAATAGCTAGATAGATAAGGAGCCTCCTGGTCATCCACCATCTTCAAAAGAGCCCAAAGAAACCTGTCATTTCCGGACTACTCAAATATAAATGAGTACCCGAACGTTTAGGGAAAACAAACAATTCGGGTCAGACAATAAGTCCGGTATGAGTAAACTCCAAAATTAGAACACACAAAGTAACTAGTGAGACCACATCGCAAAAATGCAGAATGGTTTTTTTTTTCCTCACAAGGACAACATCCAAGTATAAAAGAATGGATGCAAATAATTAAACATCGCGAAGAGCGCAAGACGCTTCCCGATGAAATTAAGAAAGAATCAATCTAAAGTTTTGAATCAAAAAATAAGGAAAAGGAATTTTTCCAACAATGACTAGGAGGGTGCGCCCCCCTTATCGAAAGTATACCTCTAGAAAATATACTTGAGAACTACGATGGTTCTCGGAAACCTCCAAGCCGGACCCCGCCAACCTTACCGAGTATCCGAGTATTTCACATCTCCGTGCGCATACAACCGAAACCAATCTAGAGTAGATGTGAAAATACCCTAATGGGAGCAACCCCACATAGCTTGGCCCCCACTCGCTCTTTATTTAGTCATTTCCGATAAAGGATATCAATGCTCTAATTGAGCAACAAATCGTCTTAGATTGACGAAACCAAAAACAAAAGGAAGAAAGGTATCGAAATTGATAGTCAAGATATCAACTATCGGGGATAACAAAACGATCGTATATGGAAATAAAAACTTATACTTTTTCAATGCTTGGAAAATATCCATATACTTATCTCATAGATATAAGTATATTCACAAAACATTTGGGAGGATTTCATATTTCAAAAGCATACTTAGATGGGTCAAAAACAATTGTATATAAGAAATATGAATGTTTTCCATTATAATTATAAAGATCATTTATGGAAATCGAATCTCCTACACTTGTTACGTTTCCGATATTCTCGACTTACTCTACCCCTCGCCCAGAAACAAAGCCAGGTAAGTCAGGGCACTGGTTGCTCCTAGCCTTGCCTAGACACTTCGGTTCTAGATCTCACAGATAGAGAATCAATCTACTCATCGGCTTTTAGTGCCAAGTATAGGACTACTTACTTTTATATAAATTTCAAAGCTCCTTAAAAATACTTTAAACCAAGATTTAAACTTGCATTCAAATCATAACTTAAACCCATCATCTTTAAAGGAGAATACGACCAAGAGGGGTGAAGCTCACTCTTAATCAAATGAGATAGCTAAAAGGGGTGTTATTTCCTTTTAACCAAAAAGTCACTAAATGTCAATCCTAAGTTAAAAGGTGGTGTAAGTTCCCTTTTAACTAAACATCAAAGTTATTGCTCATAAACTGGCCGAGCACAAATCAAACAACCAAACAAGAATAATAACAGACTCATTATTATTAACCATTTACAATCAATAGTTAACACAACATTTGTTAAAATGTGAATGAGTCAAAGAAAAGAGATTAAGATTACACTGATTGTAAAATAATTAAATTATACTCACAGAATAAGTTATACTCGCTAAACTATGAAAGCAAAGAATATACTCACAGAATAAGTTATACTCGCTAAACTATAAAAGCAAGGAATATACTCACAGAATAAGTTATACTCGCTAAACTATGAAAGTAAGGAATATACTCACAGAATAAGTTATACTCGCTAAACTGTGAAAGTAAGGAATATACTCACATCCTATTTGCTTTGATGGAGACTTGGAATACTTCACCTTTGATAATGAATTTTAGTTCTTTTCTTTTGTTTGTGAGTGAATTAAAATGAGATATGGACTTGGCTATTTATAGATGAAGAGAAGGGTACTTTAGTCATTTCCTACAGCCTAACCTGATTCGACCAGATTTTGGTCCAATAGAAACCAGCCATATGGCCTAATTTGATTCGACCACATTTTGGTCCAATAGAAAACATCCTTGTGGCTTAATTTGATTCGACCACAATTTGGTCCAATAGGAATTCTCCTTATAAACTATGGCCTAACCTGATTCGACCAGATTTTGGTCCAATGGCAACCATCCGTATGGCATAACCTGATTCGACCAGATTTTGGTCCAATGGCAACCATCCGTATGAAATATAATAATCATTATGCTATTTTGTTTTATTAGGCAAGTAATTATACTATTCTGTTTTATTAGGCTAGGTTAATAATTCTTTCTTGTTTTATTAGGCAAGTAATTATACTATTCTGTTTTATTAGGCAAGGTTAATAATTCTCTCTTGTTTTATTAGGCAAGTAATTATACTATTCTGTTTTATTAGGCAGGGTTAATACTGCTAGACATAAAATCCATTATTTAATCATTAAAAACATATTAACTATTCATGTTCAAAGTGATTATATTATGGGTCGTTACAGTATAAATGAGGGCGAAAGTATTTTTGACTCGAAACGGTAGTAAATCGACTAATTTAACCAGCTAAATGCTATTAGGTCAAATTAATTACCATGAAATCTTTAGCATAGGTTTTCTTATTTGTGTTAATGGTAGAAATAAAAGCATAGTATTCCTTTTGCATAGTACTCATGGTACAGCAGAATAAAAAAGTAAAAAAAAATCTTATTTGGCGATAATATATTAGGCAACTAAACAAAGTGATAAGCAATAGTAAACCATGTGACTAAATATAGTATCTATTTCAATTTACTCTTCAATTTACATATCACAATTTTGTAGGATGTATTTTATCTTACTATAAATTTAAAAAGCCGAGTACTTCCGTTGTTAATTGTTCTTAAGATACATTTTTATCTCAACCTTCCTTTTGCATATATGTTTTGGAGCAATCTGGGTAAGCACCATGTTTATACGCTTTGTTTTCTACAGACAAAATTGGTTTGCGTAGGAAGCTGACATGAATTTGATGAATTTTTTTAATGATCGATGCAGATAGTTGATTAATTTAATTCATCGGAGGGTTCAACATTAAAATTTATTTCTATGTCTATTTTGTGTGGTAATGGAGTTGGTAAAATTTTGTTTTTCATACACGAATACATAGTATAAAGGTGTTGTTTATCATACGTTATAACATGTTTTATAGGCAAAAATGAAAATGGTTCTTATTTCGGAAAAGTTATACATACAATAAGTAAATCTCCATTGAGGCTAATTATTTTTAGTATGTAGCGAATAAAGATGAACATGTAATCTTAATCTCCAAAAAATATTTACGCACTTAATATGAAGCGCAAAAAAAAAGTAATATACAAACCAAAATTTTGTCTACATAAAAGATTGAAACTACAAGTATGAAGCTTCAAGTACAAGTATATTTCGAAAAACATATATATATATTGAACTTGGGTTTTATGACACTCATACATTGAACTGATATATACAGTTCACAGTATGTTACCTGCCGTTGTTCTTGGTCCAATATTCAGTTTGCTGACTCCCACCTGAAACCGTATTAACTTATATATCCAGATATGCAAGTCTGCAAGGGCAAGATGTCGATTGATATTGACGTTGAAACGGGCAAAAAGAGATCATACAAGTAAGTGGATGCGATGTACTAACCGTTGTCATGATTTCGTGGACCTATCACTGCATAATTTTTCAGACTTTCTTTGTCGACGCCATGAGGAAGATTCCAACAGATTCTTTTCCACTGAGCAATCGTACCGTCAACAGAGTGAGTAACGTTTTCCTATCAACAATTTTTTCTTCATAGTTTGAACATACATACTTACAAATGCAACTGAGCTCTCTCCGTGTTCATACTTTAAGCTATCTCTTCACAGTCTAGTAGCCATTTCCTTCGGTTATAGTAATGATTATATATGAAATTAAACCGTCGATTCCAGTAGCAATATGGTCAAATGGTAGTCCTAATCAGTATTTGACATTGCATATTGAGTTCATACCATCATTATTATAGTACTCTAAGGCAGACTGAATTTATCAATCAATGCTTAGTACAACGCTGAACTTCACAAACGAAAAAAATAAAAAATGAATCAATGCCTGGTACAACTCTGTACACACATGCTTGGACGATGACATATTTTAAATACCTTATATTTTGTTGCACTATACCTTTTACATTTGATTGATAACACGCCTTATCTTTAATGTTTAACTATTTTGTTTACTATTTCACGTACGTCTGTTCAGTCTGTTCATTAGCACCAAATGTACTGTTATGGTCATCTTACTATTTAAGGCCCATCCAGTGCAGTAGTATTTATTTATACACATTTCTCCATGAGATGACATCTGCAAAGCAACATGGGTAATAAAAAAAGTCCGACATTGAACAAAAAAATATAGCCCTTAACGCAATATAGCTTATTATTCGACGAACTTACCGTGTGGAAGTTTTTCTTTGGTTTGCTTTGTTTACATTGTACCAAACAAACATTGGTATGCTGCAAAGCAGTAGCTATGTATGCTATATTGATCAATCTAATTATACCATTTGTCAGTAACAATAAATGCCCATTCTAATTTGTGTTTCCTAAAACAAAATATGATATGTTGTAGAAAAATGGGGGCACAAAAAATTGACCGGATTTTCCAGCATCTGTCGGGGACTAAGGCGTTATTTGAATTTAGACTAAGTAATTATGAGATGAATAATCCCGATGCTTACCTCACTACTAGAAAAATCACTAAAAATGTAGCGGTGACAGATACGGCAAATGCTCAGTCTCGGGTAGTCGTTAACTTATAATTTATTTACCTACAACTTCACTTTTATTGACGTTGTTTGCCGTCTTCCATTATTTACAAAATTACAGCTAACTCCACCTAGTGATCAAAGCTCTAACTTAGGTTGTCTTCCAAATACAGATAAACATACCTTGCAGTCCGGGACAAACATTAAAGGAAAGAAACAGATTACTCAGGTTTGATCTGCAATCTCGGTAACTCTTCTGTCCTCATTGAACCTTTAGTGTAGCCATGATATTTTGTTTTGTTTATCAGGAAGATGATCGTGTCATCCACCCTATAGTACGTGCTTCTGACTCATCACTCCTCAAAAAAACGCTTGGAAGAGGAAATGTGATTCAAGTAAGAATTTTAAACTATTCCGCTCCACATTTAATTTTATTGGTGATTATTTCAAAGCATGTACAATTACTACCTGCACATTTCATATATATACATACATACATACATACATATATATATATATATATGTCACGTACAAGACATCACTGTACATCTCATGCTACGTTGTTGTAGTAATAACAATATAGTACTTCTGCATTACCGATTCCTAACTGATTGTTGTACTTATGGATACTGATACTTTGAACTGTTAAACCTTCCAAACCCATATTATATTTAGTTATCTTAAATTAAAAATATTTACAGATATTATTCTTACATGTTTTATGCTTACAAAATCAAACTGCATCTTATTTTCCTTATCCTTAGGATGGTGATACAGAACAACAGGCCACAGCAGCACCTGGAATCAAGATTCAGGAGAAGAGGGAAAGAAATTAATTTCTGAAAGCTTACGATCTCATGTTTCCGCTATAATTCCGTTTTTAGCTACCAATTTTCTGTATGTTGTCTATGTCATCTTTTTTTTAATCATTAAATCTTTTTCATCTTTTTTTTAAATAAATGTATGTCATGATGTATGATGAATGTATCAGTTTGCTTACACCTACAATACATATGTGCATGTTTTTAATTGCAACTCAAACTTTCTATTATAGTGCTCACTTATGTTTGTTCTACTCATATGCACTAATGCTATAACCACATACCATGTGCTTACATATGTATTAGCTGTACGTTATCCATTAGTATGTATATGAAAGATATGGTTACTCTTTCGTCCTCAAATCACCTTTTTGATATGGCAGTTGAAAGTTATGGGGAATAACACTGCCCGTGTGCATAGCACGGGCCACTCACTAGTCTCTTCTTTAATTCATGGTAAATTAAACATCTTTAGGAGCTTATTTGTGTAGGTAATCATGTCTAGCTTAAATACATCTCAACTGTGATTTGAATTCCCAATTTACAGTAAACTAAATTAGGGCTTTTCGGTATATTTTGGATCAATTTTTGTTTAGGGGTTTGCTGGTTTGGAAATTTGGGTTGAAGTGATAATCTCGATTGTTGAATTAAAGGATGGAGGTGAGTTTATCACATACCTATTTCTAAATCTTTGTTTGCTGCACATTATTGTTTAAATGATTGTTGATTTAATTGTTTGCAATTTGGTTGGAAACTTGTGTGATTTTTATATTATTGTTTGCTGGAAATTTGATGAAAAAAATCGCTGCAGGAAAACAATGATAATATGCTGTAGAATAATCCAAATTGGCTAAATCTTTTTGTGGTAGAACTTTCCTTCAATTAGCTACAAGCTGTCTTTTAATCATATTTCGAAATTCTGCAGTTAAATGGGTTGGAATTGAGTTTGAAACTAAAGTTATAGCACAACCATATAAAACTTTTTTGAGTTAATGCTTGAGAGTAAAATGGACATAACTTTTGATTGATAAATCCAATTGTGTTGAATCTTTTTACAGTAGAAAGATAATTTCCTAAGGAAGAAATTTTGTGTTAATTACTTTCTCATATTTTGAAGATTTCTTGGTCAAAATTGGGGTTTTAACAGAGTAATAGTCTCTGCCCTGTCAAATTTTCTGTGGTGGCATAATTGTTCTACATCATTTCAAAATACCGCATTCTTATTTCCCACTTTCGTCTTTCCTAACTTCCTCTTAATTTCTTTCATTCCCTTGCCTGCCTACCATTTCTTCTCCTCTTCCCCATGTCATACCATTGATTTCTTCCCACCGAATTCATGCAGTTTTATCATTCAACCCAATTTTACTTCGCTTGCATTTCCCGTACCGACGCCTGCATCCCCAACTTATTTATCTACGCCCAACCCTAAAATTAAAACTGATAACAATCTTTCCCTCTTTTAACCTTCAACTACCTGGCTTTGCTATGATGTACAAACGACTATAGGCGACTTATTCTAACCATTTCACCAATTGAATTCATCCTAAACGCCAAAATTAATTTCCCCCCCCCCCTTTCTTCTATAATTGTAACTACTACAAAACGTTTTTCAATTCATTTTGACATTCCTCTTACAGTCGCAACCTGTGATTTTAATAGAAAGTAATATTGCTGCCATTCAACAAGAATAAAAACTGTCTAAAGAATGCTTACCCGAGATGGACAACAAATTAGTAGCTTGATTGGGATCAATTGTTCTGTTTTGATCTATCAAAACACTTTCTCTAGATTTCATTTAAGGTATTACCTTTTTGGTTTATTCTTCTCTATTTTCGTTTATTGTCTTCTAGTCAATTACATATCTAAAATTTGCAATATTAATTATAATTAATTATTAGATTCAAAGGTTCTCACCTTTTTATACTGATTATATTATTGACAACAATGGTCATGTTCTGTCCGATAATTAATTATCCCAAATTTATGTCGTATCTGTTTTTATGATGTTTGAAGATAGCGAAAATTTCTAAGTGATCATTATGCATTTTAACTGATAGTATTTTACTCACCAGATGTATTATTACCCTAAAATATATGAGTTGTTGGTTTGGCAATGTTTCCTTTTTAACATAATTTCTTTCTTGATCTTTTTTATTTTCAAAATTTTATGCCTGGCTTAGAAGTTACAACCAATTTACAGATGTGATACTGAAATTCTAAAATGTAAGATCATAAATTTTTATTTTCTTGATTGTTTTACCTTTTTGGTCAGCAAAGTTGAATATAACATATTTTTATATATCTAATTCTTATTTCCTTGATTGCGAGACTAAAACTGAATCTAATACCAAATTAATGTCTCAATCCTATTAATTACAGTGACACCTACAGAAGCTAATGTTAATTAGGAATGTTACATCAACTTTGTAGACTGATTATTGAATCAAAGCTTGATTTGTGGGTATGCTGTCCTTTACTATAAAAAGGTATAAAATATTGCTAAAACTTGATTATTATGTTTTTTTGGTTAACTAATAGTTTCATTGTTAAAATATTCCTAATTTAAACCTAGGTTTTCTATTTATTCAAAAACTTGGATTTTGACCAAAATTTGCATGTTGGATGCAGACGTGTAATATTGCTTTGCTAAACAGATTTAGCCTTTAACAATTTTGTGCGGCTTCACATTACATTGTAAATAACATGAAATATGGAAACACCCTCCATTCTTGCCTCACCACACACAC
The DNA here is from genome assembly GCA_030737815.1 of Allium fistulosum. Classification (NCBI taxonomy): domain Eukaryota; kingdom Viridiplantae; phylum Streptophyta; class Magnoliopsida; order Asparagales; family Amaryllidaceae; genus Allium; species Allium fistulosum. Next base: position 165,846,420 of record CM060904.1, on the reverse strand, counting down.
CGCAGATAATAAATTATTATTTTGAATGTATACTTTCTTCTATAAGTTGATATTAACTACAAAACAGATTTTTTTTTTAAAATGCTTTACATGTGATACGATCAATACGGACCTCCCCTTTAACTCACATGTACAACAAGAGCAGTATAAACGAGGCCAAAAGCGTTTTTTATTAAAATTGGTAATAAACCGACTAATTTAATCGGGTAGATGCTATTAAATCAAATTTAAATACCATGAAATCTTTAGCATGGGTTTTCTTATTTTGGTTAATTGTTGAAATAGAAGCATAGTATTCCTTTTGCACAATATTCATGATACAAAAAAAGAAAAAAAGAAAAAAAAAGAAAAAAAAAGAAAAAAAATCTTATTCGATGATATTATATTAGGCAAATAAACAAAGAGATATGAGCATTAGTAACTGATGTTCACGTAAATGTGCATATTTTTACCACCATATTTAATCTATTTAAATTAAATAAATGATCATATTGGGTATTTTAACATGTTTAAACCAAAATTCAAATTATTTGAAATTGTCACATATTCATCTTCATATAGGGGCAAAATGGTCATTTTTATGCATTTATTAAATTGTGAAAATTTACTTGGATTTTCTATGTTGTTTTGTAGGAAATTTGGTGAATTTTAAAAGTGGTTACATGATGATATATGCATGCACAAGAGTGAAGAGAACAAATGAAGATGGAAATAATTCAAAGTGAAGATAATGGAGGACCCCACCTACCCACCTACCTTAATGTACAAATTAGAGGCTAATGCACATGCTTATGGAATTAATGGCTTCATGTACACTTAAATGATGATTAGTAGAAGCTAATGATTACTTGGCCTCCACACTTTCTCAAGGGTATTTTGGGCATTCCCCAAAAATATGAATTAGGGTTTAACACATGTATATGTACCCCTTATGTTTCATGTAACCCACTCCCCCCTCTTAGTTCCTCTTAGTTTTAGTTTAGGCTCAAAATAAAAGACAAGCTCTCTTTCTCTTTTCATGGCTACTTAGCCATTTCTACTTCATGTAACTTTCCTTTTTTTTATGCAATGTAATTATTGTTTCCTTTTAATTACATGTTCATTTCCTTTCATGCTAGTAGTGTAGATTTTCTTTATGCAATTAGAATAGTTTTCTTTCATTTAGCTTTCATTTTGCTTTCTTTTTGCTTTCATGTTGCAAGCTACATTTGTTAATCAAATGACAAATATGAGAGGCTAAACCCCTTCAATTTAGGGGTAATGAAGCTCTCTAATTATGTAGCTTTAACTATTTGTTAATTCATGCTCTCTTTTTGTGCTTAATGATGATCAATGAAGTGTTTTATTTATTGTTCTTGCTTTGAATTTGATAGCCTATATTGTTGACACCAAATAGGCTATGCTTAAACAATCACTAACACAAATGCCACTTTATCAAAATATGATTATGGCATAAGAAAGTGATTTGAAATTAAAATTTGATGGTCTATATTTCTAATCAATAGTTAATAGGCCATACTTAAATTAGATTTCATTTTCATTTTCATTGTCAAGTATCATGAAAGTTAATAAGTGGTTTAAGGGGTGTGTCAAAGTTTGATGGCTTATGTTGGCTAACTAATAGCACAAATATGTCATACTTATGATATGCACATCAATTAATGCACTAATGACCATAAAAGAGAGATTATGATTTCATATGTGTTGAACTACATAATTTAGAGAGTGGATTTATTCTCAAAATTGTCATTTAACTCTTGTATTTGCATCTCTTTTCTTTTAGTTAGTTAGCTAATTTTCTAAATCTCTAGCTTAACTTTAACTCGACTTTGGTTTAATTTGATTGAATAGAATTTTAAAATCATCAATCCCCTGCGGATCGACCCGTATTCGCCACGTACTACAAGTGTATGCCGTGCGCTTGCGGTTATATTTTATTTCTAAATTCGTTTGACGGTTTTCTAAACCGATAGAATTTCCGTCGACGAACAAGTTTTTGGCGCCGTTGCTGGGGAATTTGCTTTGATTTCAATTTTCTATTCTTCGAATTATTATTTTTTTGTTTGATTTTAGTGTGTGTGTGTGTTTTGTGTGTTGAGTGCATTAAAAAAAATGTGTGTTTGTGTGATTTGTTCTTGCATTTGTTTGTGTGCATCTCTTGTTTTCTCCTTTCGTTTGGCATTTGCATTTCTATTTTTATATAAAAAAAGCATCCACCATTTCTTTCCTTTGTAATTTTTTTATTATTCATTTTCATTTGCTTTCATATTTACAGCTTTTTTTTACATCATTCAAAAAAACAAAAAACAAAAAACAATTTTTTTTTGCATTTGCATTTGAACTGTATACTCTCTGTCACAAAACTGCAGTTTCAAGGCATTCAACCATCTTCTTACATACATTTCAAACTGCAACCTCCATAAATAAGTGCACAGCCTCAAGACAACATTTCATTTCTCCGAACTGTGCTTCTTCAACTTGCCTGTACCACTTCTTCAAACTGCCACAAACATTTCAACCAACTTCCTCCTCAAACCCAAAGCAACTGCTTTTAACACACCCCTTCCAAACTGTCAACAACAACAACCCCATCATTCATCACCCAAGATAGTGCAACATTCATCACATTACTGCTGCACCATCTCCTTATCACCATTACACAAACCATAGTACACCTACATTGCCACAGAATTCCACCACCAACCACTACTGAAATCATTCCTTCACAACCATCTCCCAAACCAGACAACTGAACCCATCACTTCCACAAACAACCCAAAATACATCAATAACAAACTCCTACAACAACATCAACTTCACAAGTTTCACTGCACAACTGTGCCTGACATTCATCACCACTTCACTTTCACAAACACAACTGCCCCCTGCCTACAAGACATCAAAACCACACCAGCGACCAAAGTGACCAAACACTTCACTGTCTTGAAAACTGCTGCCTTCTTATTCCCCTGAACCGACTACCATATCATTTGACACTAACCCATTTACATTACTACTGCTTTCCTGTCATCACAACCATGTGCCTCTTCAAACAACTGTGTGCATACACACTTCTTACTATCAACAATCATCACTGATAACAGACAAGTGCACATAACCCAGCACCTTCAAACTACCTACATCTCACTATTATAATTTTTTCTTCCAACATCTCCTCCCTGCACTGTGTTCTGCTCATCTCCACAAACACTACAACATCAAACTCTACTAATTCTCCATCTCCAACTCCACAAACCACTATTCAACTCACAGCAACTCTCTCTATTCATCGCATTGCACTGCCTAGTCTGCTCATCCCCTCTCTATTCTTTGCATTTGCATTTTCAACTGATCAAAACCACAAACGTGCATATATCAGTGCACGAGCCTACCGATATCACCTTCTCCTCCACCAAGCACCGTCATCACCATCTCTGCATCACTGCATTGCTGCTCCTATATCATCTACTCTCAATTCTTCCTCCACAACATTGCTTGCCAGACCCTTTAAACAAACCACCTTGCTTTCTTGCAACCACAAAACATCACCCCAACTGTCATCAAAACTGTTCCATTGCAAGCTTCCATACACACTACTGCACAGTTCACAATACTTCATCACTGTCAATAGTTTACACTCATGTTCTTCCCACTGACCATACGAACTGCCTTCCAATGTGCAATCTTCCACAATACTACCTCCACAGAAACCAAAAAAGAAGAAGAAGAAAACTGACCTTCGGCCTTGACTAATTCAACCGCTGACAACTACATACTCCCCAAACAACTTCAGTTCATCAAACTACGATTTCCGGTCCACGATCTACCACCTCGCCAAATCCTCAATCGACAGCATCGCAACCAACTAACGACCTACTTCAAACTTTGACTTCCTCTGCAAATTAATAGCAACCGCAAACCCAATTATAACCACCAATCACCAATACTCCATTCAACCGAGCCACTCCCTTCACCTGAAATAGCATCATCAATTGCCATCACGCAACTCGAACCTCTCAATCCAAAGCCGCAACTCAATCTTCAATTGCCTCGACCTGAAATCGCCTCAAGCAAAATTGTCCTCAATCTCCTCCATCACGAACCAAAGCGCAATTTTAGTTTCACGATTTTGAGTGATTTCCAAAACGCAGAAGTTGATTTTCGGTTTCTTTTTGGAATTGGATTTTTGGTTTCTAAAAAAAACGTGAAGTTTGATTTACAATTATGTGGAACATAGTGAGCAATTGAAGAAGCGTGGGTCTTGGTTTGCGTTTTGGGCCGGGTTTGTTGTGGCTCGTGAGTGTTGTTTTGAAAGTTAAATTTGTGAATTAATTTTTTATTTATTTTTATTTATTTTGCTTTGATTATATCTTTAAAAAAATTTTTAAGTAAAACTGCACTTTTAAGTTTCCCTTTCAAAAAAAAATTAAAATTAAAAAAAAAGCTGTATATATATTTTGTTTTTATTTCAGGTTGCCAAAGCAGAATTGCAGAAGGAGCAGAAGTGCTTGCTAAAATAAATTGCTTGCGTGCTGAGCTTGCCAAAAAAAACTACTTGCTTATTTATAATTTTCTTTTTATTTGCCTTGCATTGTGTATATCTCCTGTTTTTATTTTAGTTGCATTGTTGATTGCTTGCATTTGCATATGTACGTTTAAAAAAAGTTCAAAAATTAAAAAAAACAAAAAAAATTACATTCGTAGTTGCATTGTTAATACACGTTTAATTTCAGTTTTGCATTTCATCTTAGATTTTGATTAATAATAACGGTTAGACATCGATAACTCTTAATTGTATATTGACAAGTTGTCTTCTTTGAACAATTTAATTTCTTGGTCTAGGCTACGGCAGAGAAATAACCATTTATAAATATTACGGTGATTCGTAATTATTATAGTGGTTGTTTCTCTGAAGGTACTTAAACCTTCGGCTGCATTGCTACGGTGATTCGTGGTGCACCGATAAATCCTGCCCGTTACTTGGCTGAGAACTATCTTGTTGAACTAAGACAATGTGTAATTATACAATTTTGGGTTAACTTAGGATAAATCATTTGTAATTAATCCATGCATTCATTTAGTTGCATTAGATCATGCGTATTTAAAAAAATCAAAATCCAAAAAAAAATTGTATATATTCCTTTTTCTTTGAAATTTTTAAATCCTTTTTCTTTGAAATTCTAAAAATTAAAAAAAAATTTAGAAAAAACCAAAAAAAAAAATTATAAAACCTTTTCAGAAACAAAAAAAACAAAAATCAATTTCCCATTTGAAAAATAAATTTTATTTGTAAATATTTTTCCTTTATAAAAAAAGAAACCAAAAACATTCTTGAAAATGTCCGAATTTCCATATTCACTTGAATATTACAATAGTTGTGAAAATCAATATAATCCATATGATTTCACTCCAAATTCGTATGGATATCTTAACGACAACTATTCTTTAAACAATTCGAATTTTGAACAACAAAGTTTTCAAAACGATGACCATCCCTCAAATCTCAAAAATAGCATTTCGTCTTTACTTGAAATCTCTACACAACCAAATCAGGAGATAAATGAGTTGTGTAATTCTTACCTATGCGATAAGTCAAATCAATGTTTTCAAAACATTCAAAATTTGAATTCAATTCAAAATTGAAACGATTTCGATTATAACCCATGCCAATTCAATTTCGAACTCCAAAATGAATTTCAAACTCAAAATGAAAATGGAAACAACTTTCAAACGAATTTGGCAATGGGAATAACCTTAACCACGTTACAATTGAAAATTTTTGTTCTCAACAAATCCAAATCGAAAATTCTCAAGTTAATAACTATAAATTGGATTTTGTTCAGCAAATGAACGAAATTTACGATGATCACACGAATTCATTGTTTGAAACATATATGAAACAACGTGAAAAAAAAAATCAAATTCCAACGTGTGACGAGTCAAACGATAATCCATCTTTTACCCAAATCGACAATTTTCAAATAACAACTTTTGAAATTGAAAATGATGATCTTAATGAAGTTGTTGAAAATTTGGTAATTGAGTTGGATTTCAATTCTTTTGAGGGTGAGAAACTCGATTTAAATTTCGATCTTCCTTTTTCTGAACATTTGAATACAACAACTTTGAATTTTGAACTTGATTTATGCAATAAAGTTGTTGATAATCCAACAAAGGAAGTCGAATTTAACGAACACGAGTTTTATGGACTTTTTGAAAACGAGTCCTTAAACTCTGATGGGGAAGATTTAAATCACCAATTTGATTTTGAAATCAATAATTCTAAAGAATTTTTAAATGAACAGCTTGAATTTCAATTTGGTGAAAATAAACTTGAACTTCAATCAATCGTTTTATCAACCCCAAAAATCATTGAAAATAAAACGACTCGTACAATTTTTAATAAAACGACATTCGTTTTTCCAAATCAACATTCAATTTTGAAATCTTTTACAGTTTGGTTTTTCGATCTTGAGCTGTGCCTCGCATACTTGATGAGGCAAATGAATTGGTTTTTGGAAGATCGTTTCATTTACGCTTTGACGACATACTTTCTGATCCCGTGTAAATACCGTTCATTTTCATATAAATAAAGGCCATTTTTATTTTTATTTTTCTCCTTTCACTTGGGTTGACTGTGGGGGCACAGTCAAAATAGAGTGTGGGGGGAGACTCATCATCATTTTTGATTTTTCATGGTTTATTTTTAATTTTTCTTTCCAAAATTAAAAAAAATCTCAAAAACAAAAAAAACAAATTTTATTTTTTAAGCATTTTTTCTTTATTTTTAAAGAAACACTATAGGATAAATATATGGTTTTGGTTTATTAAATTGAAATTTTTGAAAATTTATTCATCTTAATAAAAATAAAAATGAAGTTTGAATACAAATAAAAATGGTTGAACTAGTATATAGGAAGATTCATACGTGATAATTATGAAATATATCCTAATTGAAAATCTTTGTTTTAAAAAGTGGTGAATTTAAAGTAAAGGATATAACATTTTTTTGTCTTCTAAGTTAAATGGTGCTAAGATGATTTTGCAAAACTCTCTCTTTCTAAAAAAAGAAAAAAAACATTTGTATATATGTATATATTTTTAACACCTAGAGTCAGGTGTTCACACTCGTGTGTTCACTCGCCATGCTCTGTACCCTTCTCACGTAAGCCCGAAAGGAAGTGCACGATCGGTATATCTGGCCTCAGTTTATCTGAGTTAGGTGTATATATATAAAAATTCTTTTTAATAACGCCTACAGTCAATAGGTGTTCACACTCGTGTGTTCACTCGCCACGCTCTATATTCCCCTCACATCAGTCCTTAAGGCAGTGCATGGGTAATATATCTGGCGTCAGTTTATCTGAGTTAGGCATATGTAAATATTGTAAATATCAATAAATTTTCAAAAAATGGAGAGAGTAAGCAAATGAAATCCAAGCACTATTTTAACTTATTTGATTTGATTTGTTATTGAAATGAAATGAAATACCACTTTAATAAACTTTGATAATCAATTAAGGACCTATTTCATGGTTACACTTTGTTATCAACTGAAACAACGAGTTAAACTATTGTCTATTTGTTATGATAACTTAATTTTTGTTGGAAATTTTGATGAGTAAATGACTTAAATTTCAAGATAATGACCAAACCTATATTTAACGTATTTGTGTTAATTTAAAAGTAAATTCTTCATTCATAAATATTTTCAAAAACTTGCATTCACATCTTTGTAAATAAATCTTTCATTTTGTAAATATTTTCATCCTGCATTTGGATTTTGTGGGTAGTATCCGCTGAAAACCCTCACGAGACAACACTCGTCCTACTGGGGACACCCAGAGGTTTAACGGCTTGTTGCATAAGCTCAATGCAATCGTGCTCCCTACGAAAACGGATTTATCTTAGTTTTTCTTTATTCGAGGACGAATAAAAAGATAAGTGTGGGGGTATTTGATGTTCACGTAAATGTGCATATTTTTACCACCATATTTAATCTATTTAAATTAAATAAATGATCATATTGGGTATTTTAACTTGTTTAAACCAAAATTCAAATTATTTGAAATTGTCACATATTCATCTTCATATAGGGGCAAAATGGTCATTTTTATGCATTTATTAAATTGTGAAAATTTACTTGGAATTTTCTATGTTATTTTGTAGAAAATTTGGTGAATTTTACAAGTGGTTACATGATGATATATGCATGCACAAGAGTGAAGAGAACAAATGAAGATGGAAATAATTCAAAGTGAAGATAATAGAGGACCCCACCTACCCACCTACCTTAATGTACAAATTAGAGGCTAATGCACATGCTTATGGAATTAATGGCTTCATGTATACTTAAACGATGATTAGTAGAAGCTAATGATTACTTGGCCTCCATACTTTCTCAAGGGTATTTTGGGCATTCCCCAAAAATATGAATTAGGGTTTAACACATGTATATGTACCCCTTATGTTTCATGTAACCCTCTCCCCCTTCTTAGTTCCTCTTAGTTTTAGTTTAGACTCAAAATAAAAGACAAGCTCTCTTTCTCTTTTCATGGCTACTTAGCCATTTCTACTTCATGTAACTTTCCTTTTTTTTATGCAATGTAATTATTGTTTCCTTTTAATTACATGTTCATTTCCTTTCATGCTAGTAGTGTAGATTTTCTTTTATGCAATTAGAATAGTTTTCTTTCATTTAGCTTTCATTTTGCTTTCTTTTTGCTTTCATGTTGCAAGCTACATTTGTTAATCAAATGACAAATATGAGAGGCTAAACCCCTTCAATTTAGGGGTAATGAAGCTCTCTAATTATGTAGCTTCAACTATTTGTTAATTCATGCTCTCTTTTTGTGCTTAATGATGATCAATGAAGTGTTTTATTTGTTGTTCTTGCTTTGAATTTGATAGCCTATATTGTTGACACCAAATATGCTATGCTTAAACAATCACTAACACAAATGTCTCTTCATCAAAATATGATTATGGCATAAGAAAGTGATTTGAAATTAAAATTTGATGGTCTATATTTCTAATCAATAGTTAATAGGCCATACTTAAATTAGATTTCATTTTTATTTTCATTGTCAAGTATCATGAAAGTTATTAAGTGGTTTAAGGGGTGTGTCAATGTTTGATGGCTTATGTTGGCCAACTAATAGCACAAATATGTCATACTTATGATAGGCACATCAATTAAAGCACTAATGACCATAAAAGAGAGATTATGATTTCATATGTGTTGAACTACATAATCTAGAGAGTTGATTTATTCTCTAAATTGTCATTTAACTCTTGTATTTGCATCTCTTTTCTTTTAGTTAGATAGCTAATTTTCTAATTCTCTAGCTTAACTTTCACTCGACTTTGGTTTAATTTGATTGAATAGAATTTTAAAATCATCAATCCCCTGCGGATCGACCCGTATTCGCCACGTACTACAAGTGTACGCCGTGCGCTTGCAGTTATATTTTATTTCTAAATTCGTTCGACGGTTTTCTAAACCGATAGAATTTCCGTCGACGAACAGTAACCTATGTCACTAAATATAGGATCTATTACAATTTACTCTTCGATTAGAAAGACAAGTACCATAATACTGTAGTATGTATTTTATCTTACTATTAATTCAAAAAGGAAAATATTTTCATTGTTAATGGAACTTAAGATACATGTTTATCTCACCCTTCATTTTTTTGATATATGTTTTGGAGTGATATGGGTATGTTTATATGTTTGTTTTCTGCTGCCAAAATGGGTTTGTGACTTTGTGCAAGTAGCTGACAAGAAGTTGAATTTTTTAATGATTGATGTCGATAACCGATCAATTTAGTTAATGGGAGGGATATGATTAAAGTTTATTTCTGTGACTATTTTGTATGGTAATGGAGTTACAATTCTTTCTTCTTTACATATATAAAATACAGACTACAAAGGTGTTTGTATATAATAAGTTATATCATGTTGTAAGGCAAAAACTAAAATGGTGCCTATTTCTGAAAAGTTACACATACAGTAAGTAAATCTCCATTTGAAGCTACTTTTTTTAGTGTGTAGTGAATAGAGATGAACATGTATTTTGATCTCCATAAAATATTTATGCACTTAATTTGAAGCGCAAAATAAGAAGTTACATACAAACTGTGATATCCCGGAATTTTTGGCAATATCAATTTAATAATCTGTACTGAAATTTAAATTGATTTGATAATTTTTGTTAATAAAATTTGAATTGATTTAATAATCTTCTTTTAATAAATGTTTAATTGGTGATTTTATATTTTTGAAAGCTAATAAATTGTTTCTATTTATAATGTGTATATATTTGTATATATTGTAAATATAAATCTTTGGTTTGAATTTAATAAATAGATAAATCTTGTTTTCAAATTCTAATATATTTTGGTAATTTGGAAATTATGATTTAATTTAAAATATATGGTTTTAAAATATTTAAGATAAATGTTTAATTGATTAAATTATATCTTAGCTTAAGTTTGAGATTAATTAAAAAGGTCTGTTTTAAAATATTGTTTAATAAATATGATATATTAATTCATTTAATAATAATAGGAATTTATAATCTCTTTTATAAATTATTTAAATTTGACAAATTATTATAACATTATTAATGTATTGTTTTATATATAAATATAAATAGATTTTAAAATAGAAGTGTTATTTTCAAATTAAATATGTTGTTATATATCTATATATATAACTTGATTTTAAAATTGGATTTTAGAATTTATTTTGAATTTAAAAGTCTTGAAATTAAAAAGGGTAGATATTTAAAATGTTTTGGATTTTAAAGATATTTGTATAAGCTTTTATTTGTGTATATATATATATATATACATAGTTATATTTTATTTTCTCTAAAAAGTAATTCATAAGTATAAAAATAAATAATTGTAAATGAAGAGTTTGGTGGTTTAAGATTTAAAAGAAATAAAAATAAGAAGTTATGTTAACAATAGAAATAATTATGGAAGGGAAAAGATATGGTTATATAGACACATAAGTGAACACATTTGATAATTCTGGAAAATACTTGTAGATATGCTAGGCAAAGGAAAAAAATACATTCTTGTATGTACAAGAAATTAAAGGATAAGTATGTAGACATGAAGGAGACAACTTAATTAATTGCTATTATCTCTAGTACATAAGTAAGATCATATCAGCCTCCATATGAGAAAAATCTCTGACCAAAACAAAGATTATTTTTGTACCAAATAAAGATATCAGCCTGCACTTGTTTCCTATATATCAATCTTTCTTATTTCATTTTCGTTTGTCAAAAAGACTTAGCTTACCAGAGAAAAATAAATAGACACAAATATATTACCACTGAAGCTTGATTTCAACTCAACACAAACATGAAGATCAAAAAGGGTTTCAGCTAGCAACTTTCAAAGCATTTTCAGTTTTAAAGATTAAAAAAAAAAGCTTTTCAATTAGATGCTTTGTTCTTCCTTTTCTAAACAAGGTAAGTAACATCACTTTTAAAAGTTTAAGTATGTAAATTTGGTTGCATGCTAGTTAATTTGAAATGAATATGTATTGTGTGAATTCTGCTGTGTATATATTCATGTATGGTATGCATGTTGTTTTCATCAGAGTACTCTCTGTTTATAGCTTTTAGTTTCAAGTTTTGATTAAAAATTCAATATCTCTTGATTTTGACTCTGTTTAAACTTAAGATGCAAATGAAACTTGTTTGTTCCATCACAAACTTTGGATAAAAATTATACTTAAGTTAAAATAGTAGAGAAATGTCTCTGGAAATTATTTGGAAATCAAAATGACTGGGGTGTCGTGGTTCTTTCTGGTGGTAGAAGTATGATCGGAGAATCAAGGAAAAATATAGGATGGGTGTGCAGATGATCATGGTGGCGACGGTGGATGTTTCCAGTTTGTAACCCTAGTTTTAACTAGGCTGGGTAAATTGATCACCACAGCATTTAGGGTTGATCGAGATCAATGGGATTTTGGGTGATGGAAGTTTGGATGTTGACGAAGGATTGGCCGGAGTTTCAGATTTTCTGGTGATCGGAGATGCGAAGACGAGGCGTTTCCAGGTTTTGGTTCTTATTCCAGTTTTGTGCCAGGTTACTCGATTTCGATTTCAAGTTGGAATCGAAGTTGTGATGGTCGGGATATTGTGAGAGGTTGATCATCGACTTGTAAGGATCATCGTGGATGATCGGAGGAAGGTAGTTGGTCAGAGCATATGCACGGTGCATATCTGGGTTCTGATGAAGATGGGTTGAGCAGTGGATTTGTACTCGAGTTTTTACTCGAGTTGTTTAGGGAATTGCTCGAAGATATGGGGAGTTCGACTCGAAGTATTTTTAGGGTGCTCTCGGGTCACTTCTGCTGTTACAGGTTTTAAATCCTGTCGGTGGTTTTAAAATTTAAAATGAATTTAAAAATTGGAAAGCAGATTTTAAACAAGGTTTTAAATCAAATTTGAATCCTAGTTTTGAAATAAAATAAAGTTTTATAAAATTTAAATGTTTTAACAACTTTGAATGTTAAAGTAATTTTTTAATGATTTGAATTTAAAGGACTTTGGTTTAAACACTTTTAAAATTTCTTTTATGAGATATAAGTATTCTTTAACATGAGATTTTAAAGGTTTTTAAATTGTGTTTTAAACTTTGTTAAGTTAAAGTGGTATTCATTTTAAATCTTAAATTTAAAATGAAATTTAAAAAGTAAATTTAAAGGTAAATTGTTTTTGAATACTTTGTTAATGATAATTCAATCATAAGTAAGAATAAAGTTTTATCTTAAAATTAATTAGGATTTGAGATACATTAAATTATTAAGTTAATGGATTAATAAATTTAATTTATAATTTGGATTAATTAAGTAATTAAGGGTTTTAAATCAATTAATTAAGTTTTAAGATTAATTATTTAAGGAATAATTAATTTGTAATTAAGGATCATTAATTTGATAAGATTAGATTTTAAATTAATGATTAAATATTAATTAATCAAGTAATTAAAGATTAATTAAGTTACAATTAAGCACTTAATTAATTAAATAATTAGGGATTAATTAATGGATTATTAAAGATTGATTAATTTGTAATTAATAATGATTAATCTAAGTTTAATTACTTTAGAGAAGTAATTAAAGAAATTTTAATAGTTAATGAAGGTCATTAACTTAAGATTATTTAATAATTAATAAATGTGATTAATTTTAATAATTAATTAGATTTATTAATTAAAGATAATCATTTGTGAAAATTTTTAAATGTAAATACTTGATGAAAGTAATTAAGGAATTAATTACTTAATGTAATTAATTGAGATTAATTTGATTAGTTTAAGTTAATTAATTAAGTTTAATTAATTTTAATTAATCACTGGATGATTTGATAGGTAATTACTTAATGTAATAAATGAAGTGTAATTACTTAGCGAAGTAATTAATGGTAATTACTGGATGTAATGAGTTGAAGATGATTTAAATATGGAAGTAATTTGGATTAAATTACTTTGTGTAATTAATCAAGGGATTAATTAAGATAATTAATTAAGGGGTAATTAATTTATTTAATGAAGTAATTAAGGGTAGTTAATTACTGAATGGGATTAATCAAGAGTGATTAATAAATGTGGTTTAATTAAAGATTAATTACTTAATGTAATAAATTTAAATAGAATAATTAATTAAAAATGTAATTAGGGATCATTAATTTATATAATTAATGATGTAATTAAGGGTTGATTAATTAATCAAAAATAAGTGATTTTGAGTAATTAATTAATGTAATTAATTAAGGATTAATGTAATTAATTATAGTTAATTAATTAATGAAGTAATTAAAGATTAATTACTGTATTTGGTTAAGGATAATTAATTTGTGAAATTAATTAAAGGATAATTACTTGAATGTAATTAAAGAATAATTAATCCAGGATGATTAATAAAAGTGGATAATTAGAGGATAACTAATTAATTGATTTGTAATTAATTAATGGTTAAGTAAGCATGATTTATAGAATGAAGTAATTAATTTAATTTACTTTAAATTAATTAGAGCTAAGGTAATTAATTTAATTCATTTTAAATTAATTATAAATGGTGTGATTATTAATCCTTGCTTATGTATGATGGATGATATTGATCTGCCTTGAATGGTTTGAGATCTCATATATGAGATAAGTAATGCTATGTGATATGGATGCTTTGGTTGAAGTGTGATGATAATATGGATTATCTATTTATGATGATAAAGTGAATTATCTATTTGTGATGATAATGTGAATTATCTATCTGTGATATTGTTAATTATCTATCTATGTGTATATGGATAATGAATTGAATTGTTTTAACTTTAAAACAACTTGGCCTTAAAAGAAACGTTTTGGATTTCGATGAGACCGGGATCGGGTTTCCAGATTTGGATATCCGAAAACCTCATCGATCCAAATTAACGATAGGTCGTGATTATCAATTGAAGATGAAGATTCAGAGTGCAAGGGTTATTGTCATTAACTCTGAGGGTGATTCCAATATGAGTGTAACGAGATAATGCCTTCGGTTTCGTTCGAACCCGGAACAAACTTGTATAGATTGAATGCTTTCAGAACATCGTCAGGTGGATGATGAGCATTCTAAGAGATGTGTTCTCTAAAGGTAATCGTAGCCTCGAGCCTCATCAACCGGGAATGGCTAAAACAGGGGAGGTGCAGCAAGGCTAAGTGGGTAGCACCCAAGTAGGACGAGATTGATCCCTGTGTAGATGTCCCTTTTTATTCGGCTGTGTGGGAAGTTGTTGAGCTCCAATTGCTGGGGTTGTCTTGTTCGGGACTGTCCAGTAAGGGATGGTTCCGGCCTTGTGTTGCAGGGGATTTAGGGTGGATCCTCGGTACGTTGATCTAGGCCACGTACTGTGACGGGCGGTACCCCAGTAGCCCTTTCATTGTATGGAATCCAATCTCCAATAAGCGCCCTCAGATTTGATTGTATTACCCACTTTGTGGCTAGTATGCTGGAATTTAATCATGTAACAATTTCAGCTATTTCTTATTTACCTGAAAACCCTAGACACTATTATAATATCACTGGATTTCCTAAAAATGTTTTGGATAGCGTAAGGTAAAAACTTACCCGTGTTTATGTGTGGGAAGTCTTACGTGATACCCTTGTTTTCAAATGATTTTCAAAGTTAAGCAACTTAAACTTGTTACTCACACCAGACCCATGTCTGACTCGGAGTTTATCTTCTATTTTCTTAAACTCTTGGGTAATCAAATTTTTACGAGTAGCCAAGGGATTCAGGTTAGCTTTGACGAATTGTGGAGGAGCAATGGAGCAGGAGGCTTCAGCGTTATATATATAGGTGGTTCCGCTGTGTCGGTATCTCTGAGTCATTTGTTTGAGTTGTATCGAGTTGTATTAACTAGACAGGTGTTTATAACTGTCTAGTATGTGATGTATTATCTGTGTAACTCTGATTGATGTTGTATACTATGTAATACTTATGTGATTAATATAAATTATTCGTTCCGCTGTTGAGATTCTGATGTTGTTTCTTCTTTCTTCTCCATCTTTTCTCTTTTCTATCCCTTTCTTTCTTCAAGATGATGCGACTTTCTGGTGATAGAAAGTCAGGTCGTCTCACAAACCAAAATTCTGCTTATATAAAAGATAGAAACTACAAGTATGAAGCTTTAAGTACAAGTATATTACGAAAAATATAATTTTTTAAATCTAAAGTATGTTCAACTTGGGTTTTATGACATACATACATACATACATTGTTATATAAATAACATACACGAACATGTGCATGTTATATAAACATCAATTTTCCATCAATCATTTCTTTGTTGTACATTGTTTCTTTTCTTACTTCACAGGTTATAGCGGTGGGTGGTGAGGTTGTTGAGGATGATGAAATGGTTTGGGATTTTGATGTGCTGGACAATGAGAAGAAGGTTTCTGTATGCACTGGTACAAATGCAGCATACGTACAATGAGCACAAGCTATTCCGAAATGGCATAGTTTAATACCAAAATCTGGAGAAATGGTACTGTATTTTTCATCAACTTTTTGCTTTACCATGTGTAGAGCTTTAGTAGACTGTAGATATGATTGAATATGGTTAATGTTTTGCACATTTTCTGGGACATGTGTTATATATATAGTTCATATCTAATGGTTGTCAACTTGGAACAGGTTAACTTCAGACCACCTCATCTCAAATACTGGTCAGCAAAACTGAATATAAGATATTTTATATATCTAATTGTTCAGTACTTACATTGAATTATATATCAAAATATTGTCTCAACCTTATTAATTACAATGACACTTATAGAAGCTAATGTTAATTAGGAATTTATCAACAGCTTTATAGACTTATTATTGAATTAAAGCTTGATATGTGGGTGTGTTGTTGTAACGATCTGAGAATTTTCAGCGATTTTATAACGTAAATAACGAAAATTTCTTGAAATATAAATGATAAGAATTTGAAACGAAATTTTGATATTTGGAATGCGTCTATTTTATTTGAGTGATGTGTAAAATTTCATTGAAACGTATTAAAGTAAATTTATTTGCGAAATTTAGATTTTTTTTAAATTTAATCCGTTAAATTGATGAAATTTAGATATTGTGTGAAACTGAATATTTTATATAATAAAAATGTAATTCATTTTCTGAGAAAGGCGTCGAAATTTGTTTTGGCAAATTTGGACTTCTCCAACTCCGTTTATCTTATTTTCTGCGTTTTAGCAGCATTTTCGGTAGCGGAAAAATTCGAGTTTTTAAGATTTGATCGGATCGCAGATATCTGTGTACCATTCTATCCGCCTCGTCATGCTGATTTCCGCAGTATATTTATTCATGCACTTTGAGATTTAGTACGCGTCGAAACGGGAAAAAACGGTGCGTTGTATCGGTACCAGAAATCTTGATATTTTCTTCCCTTTCCTTTTTCTCTGATGTGAACTGCGCAGCCGAAGAGAAACGCGCAGCCAAGGTAATAAATGAATCGCAATTATAACTTTTCAGCTAAATCAATGGTTGACCATTGACATGTCCTTTATCCAATTTCGTTTATATATTCTTTTGTTTCCTTCGTTGCTCTATGCTCATTTCAAAACAAGGTTAGTTTCACTCTTATTTCTGTAGCCTTCTTCATCAATTTTTTTTTTTCTTTTCTTTGTCCTCCCAGCTTTCATTTTTCCCTACAAAAACCCGTGCCTTTCCCCTATAAAACCCATTCCTTTCCCCTACAAACCCATGCGTGCCTTTCCCTTAAAAACCCGAAGCCACCATCGTATATATTTTGAAACCCATCAAGCTCTTGGCCTTCGTCAACCAACCCCATGCCTCCATGCGGACGACCGAAGCCACCCAGCCTCTCCACGCGCCTTGCTCCTCAACAAAACCCGAGCCTTCCCTGGAAAGAACCCACGTCTTCCCCATGAAACACAAAAGTTTCCTCCAACTCTCCCCATCCTAAAAGCACGACCCGAGCAGCTCACGCCGAGCTACACCTCTTTGCCATCACTCGGCAATCGCCTAAAAAAAAAAATTTCCCATCAAAGCCTGTCACCTTACCCCCTTCGTCCTGAAAACCTTACTTCTTTGTTCGGCATATATGAATGAATATAGCCTAATATGTGTAGTTTATATATAGTTCAAAGCCTGAAAACCTTACTTCTATTTTCTTCTTTGCTCGGCTATTACCGGGTATATCTATAATGTAAAGTAATTCTCGCGTATTCTGTTTACAAGTATCGCGTACGTTTATGCATATATAGTGTGCCGTGGGAAACTTTATATTTGTAAAAAAGAAAAAAAAGAATAGTCTAAGTGCTTTTCATGTGTTGTATGTGTAGGCTAATTTGGGATGTTGAGTTACTACGTATCCATTTGAGCATAGATTTAAGAGATTGGTTCCTATTTATGCTAGCTGTCATCTTGTATAAGCTTTATCTATTGAATAGTTTATACTATTAAGGCTTTTAGGCTTGTCCTTTTGAACTTGTTTGTGTTGTGCACATTTTGTACTAGGGTGATGTGCATTTGCCTTGCTGCCGCATGCATATATTGATATATATATGTTGCATGTGTATTGATGGCCCCATCCCCTTGTATAAAATCACCCTTCCCATATTCACAAGAAAAGTTGCTGTGCACTCTCGTCCTTTTTCTCACCATTGTTCGTGCATATGTGCTTTATTATATAATGTGTAGACTTCTGTTTGAAAAGTGGTGTGACAGCTTACCAGTGTTGTACATGCACTAGTCATAATATGGGTACATGCATATGCTGCCCACGTTTATATGTGCAGAAGTGTATACATTTTGAACCTGAGCTTGTTCAGGTAGAGCACATTACATATATTGTTGACAAGAGATGGATATGTGTCACGTTTAGGAATATGTCGACAAGTTATATGTTGTATATATGTACAAGTGTTCCTTCAAATTCCTAAAAAAACAAATGCATACATATACTTTGCGGATGTATGTATATGTATTTGTTTTCGTCAAATTTTCATGCTAAATTCGTTTTCTTGTTGTCGCAGCTATTTGAAAACATCGTGCCGTGTCAGTCGCTCTCGAATTCCATCGTTCTTCAGCCATAAAGGTGAGCAACCACTCACGATTAACAATTTTATGCTTATTAAATTGATTTCGTAGGAAACGACAATTTAAACGTACTGGAAAAAAAAACTGAATTGCTAGTTATTAACTGTTAAATATGATAAGCTATTTTCTTCTGAGATCAGCACTGTTATATGTTAATTTATTTCGCCAAGTAATTGTTATGTTATGCTTTGCTATTTATTGTTCTCACTCTGCAAGTTCCCTTAGTTTAGAAATCACTATGGGTTGAAATGATAGATACCCGAACGGACTTTAGAATAGGATAACTTCGTTATGGGTTGAAATGATAAACCCAAACGATTTTCAGTAAATTATTGAAATCTTGGGATTGCGGGTTTAGAAATATAAACCCGTAAAATTTTTAAATCATTACGGATTAAAATAACAAATATCCGTACCACTTGACCATAGGATAGAAAATTTTATACGGACACCATTGGTCTATTTTGAGGAAATATGATTTCCAAATATTTGAAAGGATAAAAATGAGCTTGAGTTTGAAATGTAATAAGTATTCTATTTTATTATATAAATTTAAAATTTTAAAGGTATATATATTGAAGATACAAAGGATGTGTTTAAATTAAAGGTAGTTGTAAAATAATTTACTAATACTTTCATATATATAATAAAATTGTAATTTGAAAGGAGTCATTTAAAATTTTATTTAAATTAGATTTTTATAGCTTTAAATAAATAAAGGTTTGGAAAGATACACTGGAATTTTATAGGTAATTTAAACGAGTTGACAATTTAATATAATGGAAGATTCATTTAGGACTAAATGATTTTGAAGTGATTTGATATTGTTTCAGAAAAGGCGAATGGATACTTTCAGAAAAAAAAAAATTTATATAATTAAATGTGAATATTCGTTTTGACTTAAATTCGTATATTTTGATTTAAATATTTATAAAGAAATTTATAAATGACCATGGTGTGAAATAAGCGTTTGGTTGTTAAAGAGACCGGGATCGGATATTGTCATACTCTCTGCCAATACCGAAAACCACTTTAACAACTGTGTACGTGGTGGAGATTCCAGAACGAAGTAGGATGGTTTGGCGAACGACTCTGTATGGTATTTACGTAGCCCTGACTCCCGTGAGTCAGCTTGATGTGGCTAAAACAGGAGCCATGCCGGGCCAAGTGAGGTCATTCCTCCTATCGGACACATTTCTTCGAAACCTTATCTATTGCTTTTGTGATTCGATTTGGTGTGCACACCTTTGATTTGGGAGTGTGTCTCGAGGTGGGCGGTAGTAGCTGCTCTGCGTCACCACCAGTCCGGATCCGCAAATGGTATATCTACCCTGGCATTGCCTCGCGTGCCTTGTCACATGTCTTATCGCGCCTTCTACGATTTTGGTTTGTACCATACCTATGGAGTGCCCTCTGATAGCCCTCCAGTTTACGGAGGAATTACGGTACTGTATAGACTATGGGAATATATTAAAAATGTGTTAAGGGGGATATGGGTAACGCCTTAACGCTATTTTTGTATTTTAATTTACTATAGACATTATATATGTAGCGTATTGTACTATGTATGTAGATAGTTTATCGGATCCTTAAAGGATGAGGTCCCAACATCCCTTTAAGTTATATTGCATTTACTTGACATTTCACTTGAACTTGATTTATCTGCATAAGAATGTTAATCCTGATTCGAGTGTTTTGTTTTGCTTTACGCTCGAGTCAGCTTGAGTGTCACAGTATGAGATTCATCCTTTGGAGCTGGAGTTCGTTGGAAGATCTAGCTTTTCTATTTTCAGTTTCCAGTTTATTCCTGTTATTCCAGTTGTATGTTCAGTCGTGTCATTTGCTTTGTACTTGAGACTTCTGTGTACTGGGATTTCTGATGTATTCTGCTTTTGACTATGTTATTTCTGTAGTAGATTCATGAACTACTATTTATTCTATTCCACTGCTCTGTTGTAAACTCTGTGTCTGTGATTCTATGATTGATTTACTTACTATATGTGCTAAGTTATGCCAAATAAATATATTAACAATCTGTTATTTGGAGCAATTCAAGTTGACATTGTCAATTTGGATGGTTCCAAATGGCGGGTCGTTACAGTTGTCATTTACTATAAAAAGGTATAAAATATTGGTATCTCAATTGTTTTTTAAATATGCAAACACCCCTCACTCCCCTCTTCCCACAAACAATAAAGTATTATTTTAAATATACATTTTCCTTCTAAAAGTTAATACTAACTTCAAAATGGGATTTTGAACAAATTTGCCTTACACGTGTACATGATCAATACGGACCTCCTCTTTAATTCACACGAACAAGAGCAGTATAAATGAGGGCGAAAGTATTTTTGATTGGAAACAGTAGTAAATCGACTAATTTGACCAGCTAAATGCTATTAAGTCAAATTAATTACCATGAAATCTTTAGCATAGGTTTTCTTATTTGTGTTAATGGTAGAAATAAAAGCATAGTATTCCTTTTGCATAGTACTCATGGTACAGTAGAATAAAAAAGTAAATAAAAAAAATCTTATTTGGGGATAATAAATTAGGCAACTAAACAAAGTGATAAGCAATAGTAAACCAAGTGACTAAATATAGTATCTATTTCAATTTACTCTTCAATTTACATATCACAATTTTGTAGGATGTATTTTATCTTACTATAAATTTAGAAAGCCGAGTACTTTCATTGTTAATGGTTCTTAAGATACATTTTTATCTCAACCTTCCTTTTGCATATATGTTTTGGAGCAATCTGGGTAAGCACCATGTTTATATGCTTTGTTTCCTACTGACAGAATTGGTTTGCGTAGGAAGCTGACATGAATTTGATGAATTTTTTTAATGATTGATGCTGATAGTTGATTAATTTAATTCATGGGAGGGTTCAACATTAAAATTTATTTCTATGTCTATTTTGTGTGGTAATGGAGTTGGTAAAATTTTGTTCTTCATATACTAATACATAGTACAAAGGTGTTGTTTATCATAAGTTATATCATGTTGTATAGGCAAAAATGAAAATGGTTCTTATTTCTGAAAAGTTATACATATAATAAGTAAATCTCCATTGAGGCTAATTATTTTTAGTATGTAGCGAATAAAGATGAACATGTAATCTTGATCTCCAAAAAATATTTATGCACTTAATATGAAGCGCAAAAAAAAGGTTATATACAAACCAAAATTTAGTCTACATAAAAGATTGAAACTACAAGTATGAAGCTTCTTGTACAAGTATATTTTAAAAAAAACATATATATATATACATATATATATAATAAAAACTATGTTCAACTTGGGTTTTATGACACACATACATTGTACTGATATACACAGTTTACAGTATGTTACCTGCCGTTGTTCTTGGTCCAATATTCAGTTTGCTGACTCCAACCTGAAACCGTATTAACTTATATATCCAGATATGCAAGTCTGGAAGGGCAAGATGTAGATTGATATTGGCGTTGAAACGGGCTAAAATAGATCATACAAGTAGGTGGATGCGATGTACTAACTATTGTCATGATTTCGTGGACCTATCACTACATAATTTTTCAGACTTTCTTTGTCGACGCCACTAGGAAGATGCCAACAGATTCTTTTCCATTGGGCAATCGTATTGTCGACAGAGTGAGTAATTTTTTCCTATCAACAATTTTTTCTTCATAGTTTGAACATACATACTTACATATGCAACTGAGCTCTCTATGTTCATACTTTAAGCTATCTCTTCACAGTCTAGTTGCCATTTCCTTTGGTTATAGTAATGATTATATATGAAATTAAACTGTCGATTCCAGTAGCCATATGGTCAAATGGTAGTCCTAATCAGTATATGACATTGCATATTGAGTTCATACCACCATTATTATAGTACTCTAAGGCAGACTGAATTTATTAATCAACGCTTAGTACAACACATAACTTCACAAATGAAAAAAATAAAAAATAAATCAATGCCTGGTACAACTCTATACACACATGCTTGGACGATGACATATTTTAATTACCTTATATTTTGTTGTACTATACCTTTTGCATTTGATTGATAACATGCCTTATGTTTAATGTTTAACTATTTTGTTTACTATTTCACGTACGTCTGTTCAGTCTGTTCATTAGCACCAAATGTACTGTTATGGTCATCTAACTATTTGAGGCCATCCAGTGCAGTAGTATTTATTTATTCACATTTCTACATGAGATGACATCTGCAAAGCGACATGGGTAATAAAAACAGTCCGACATTGAACTAAAAAATATAGCCCTTAACGCAATATAGCTTATTATTCGACGACCTTACCGTGTGGAAGTTTTTCTTTAGTTTTTCTTTGTTTACATTGTACCAAACAAACATTGGTATGCTACAAAGCAGTAGCTATGTATGCTATATTGATTAATATAATTATACCATTTGTCAGTAACAATAAATGCCCACTCTAATTTGTGTGTCCTGAAACAAAATATGATATGTTGCAGGAAAATGGGGCACAAAAAATTGACTGGATTTTCCAGCATCTGTCGGGGACTAAGGCGTTATTTGAATTTAGACCAAGTAACCATGAGATGAATAATCCGGATTAGCGGACGACATCACTTGTAATGTTCTCTGCTAATCTAGGCATCGCGGTGGGGTCATTACAGTTTTGTATCGGAGCTACGCCAGAACAATATAACATATAATATCATGGATCCAAGACCTAGATGACCTAGAGTTCTGTCCCTTGAGTGTGTGGTAGGTAGTCCTAGTAATTACCTAATTAGGGATAGAAAAAATAAATTGATTATGGAAATAATTAATTGGGACGTAATTCAATTAAATTGGAATTTAGATATTAAAATTTTGGAAAATAAAGTGTTAAAATTCTTTCAAGGTTGGAAATTATCTTGAGATTTCTAGAAATTAACTCTAAAGATTTTAAAGAGATAAATTGAAATGAATTAATTTAAAAGTGAACAATTTTCTTTTAATAGAGAATTTGTGTAATTTGAGTAAATAAGTTTAAGATTAAAATATACTAGGAATAATCAGAGTTGCGGAATGGAAGCTAGTAGACTGTTTCCGCTAAGCACAACAATTAGCGAATTATATATATGGTTAATTGGATAATGTGTGCATGGTTGATTGATTGCTAGGAATTGATTGCTTTGTTGCATTTACTTAAAATTGGATGCATAGATGTTAGTGATAATAAAATAAATGCACCTAAATAGTGATTTTCTATTGTGTTGATTTATCCGGACGTTGTTTAAGGATTCTGATCGATATGTGGGACGCCGTGTTATCGATAGGGATTCCTAAACTTCAAACATGACATTTTGACATGATAAATATATTTTGGGTAATTGGGAAATATTTTGAGTTAAAATAAATTGAAATAATATTTTTTCCATGAAACCTTTGTGTGAAGTGGATGGGCTTGGTAAGGCAATGTTAATAGCATATGCAATCAACTTTGTAGTGATGAAGTGGATCATAATATTTCATGGTTTAATATTATTTTTGTTATGTGAAGAATTTAAAATTTATAAATTGGAGAATCCGTTAAGAGAGAAAAATCTTGGATTAAAAATATTGAGTTTCGAAAACCAAAGTGATAAAAAATATTTTGAGATTTATTAAGAGTTGTGAAAATAATAATACAAGTAAAGATAAAATGAATTTCAAAATAAAGTTGAAATTGAATTCTTAGAGTTATAAAGGACAAACTTTTTTGAATTAGTAAATAAAATAGCTTTTGGGTTATCAATTTGAGGAAATTTTAATTAGAAAATTTTGAGTGTATAATTTTTGAAAGGATTGAAGATTTGGGATCTAAATTAAATATGAAAACCAAATAAATAATTATTTTGAGAATTTGGAGTTCATAAAGTCATAACTAAAGAGAAAATTTTATGTTATAGATTCTTTCGCTTAACAAATTGCCAGGACGCAATTTTCTTTAAGGATGAAAGTATGTAACAATCCCATTGTTAGTTACTTGATTAATTAAATCTAGTTAGGGATAATTAATTCTAAATTGGGATTTGCGAAACTTAACAATTATATTAAATCTAGTTTTATGAATAATTGAATTGTTTATCTTAAATAATTTTAAGATAAGTTTGGAAAATGTTGTAAATGTTGTTAAGTGTTAATATTGTGATTTATTATTTTAAAATGAGAAATTGTAATTAATAATTTATTTTGTTTTAGTTAAAAATAATAAGAATTACTTGTATTTCAAATGTTACATTTAATTGTACAAAACATTTCTATATCTATATAAACGAGAATTTTTATCTTGTGAATGGGTATGATAAATTACGAATGGTTCAAACAATGTTAACTGAAACCTTAGTTAAAATGTAAAATAGTGCTTTATAAATTCTTAACACTTAGGATTTTTGTAACACTTGGCAATTGGGTCCATACCTCAAACCACTTAGCCCATTTAAGAGAAGCTTCCTTCTCATTTGATGAAAAAAGTACGTTCAATTCTAAAAGATTAGAAAACCAAAGAACTCAATTCCTCTTTCAAAACATAGAAAACAAAAAAAATCAAATCCATTACTTATATATAAAAGCAGGAACCACACATTGCTAAGGTGGCATAATTGTTCTTCAGCATTTCAAAATACCGCATTTTATTTCCCACTTTGGTCTTTCCTATCTTCCTCTTAATTGCTTTTATTCCATTGCATGCCTACCATTTCTTCTCCTCTTCCCCACATCATATGTAACAGCCCGCAAATCCGTACCCCTTAAATTGACATTAATCTCCATTAATGAACTCAAGAAGAACGGAAATACGAACCATTTGGGTTGAAGAAGAAAGAGATAGAAGAATAAAATAGGAGAAAAAACAGCATTAGAATCACACATTGCAGCGGAATAAAATATAATAGACAATAACAGATCTTTACACAAGTCAAAACTATATCTGTTTATACAATACATCATCAGAGTATACATCAGAGTGCACTTACATACAACTGGACAAAAATCATATCATGTCCTCAATACAACAGAGTACAGCAATCAACACAGCAGAATATATATATATATATATAAACAAGTACGGGAGATACGTCTCGCCATCCAGCTCATCCCTGAGCTCCACAACATCATACCATGTATCCTATAATACTCGGTCTGACCCGAGCATCATATAAAACAATACCCGAGTCAGTCTGGAATACCAGCGTGAGAAAATCACACTCAAATTTATTATTAAAGTTTCGAAAATCCTTTGAAAATAAAAGCATTTCGTAAGACCACGCCACAAATAAACATGCCGGGTTTTTACCTTACGATAGCCAAAACACTTTCTATCAAAATCCTCTGATATTATAGTAGTGTCTATATACAAATACTTATTCAAATAGCTGAAATTATTACATGATTAAATTCCAGCATACTAGCCACAAAGTGGGTAATACAAACAAAACTCGTACAAGGCACGTAGGAAAAATGGATTTCCAACTAATGACTAGGCACTGGGGTACCACCTGTCATGGTACGTGGCATAGATCACAGTACCGAGGACCCACCCTAAGTCCCCTGCAACACAAGGCCGGAACCATCCCTTACTAGACAGTCCCGAGTAAAATCACCCCACTGTTGTGATCAGCAACCACACCACTAAGCCGAAATAAAAAGGGACATCTAGATAGGGATGACCTTACTCTCAAGTGGGGGCGACCCACGAAGCCTTGCTGCATAACCCCTGATTTTCAATCATTCCCGGTTGATGAGGCTTGAGGCTAAGCGTTACCTTTTCAGAACATATCCTTAGAATGCCCATCGTCCACCTGACGATGTTCCGAAAGCATTCATCCATACAAGTCCATCCCGGGTTCAAACGGAACCGAAGGCACTACTCCTACTACATCCATTTGGAAATGTCCTCAGGATTAGTAGCGACTAGCCCTTGCACTTCACTGTACCATCTTCGATTCAAACTCGTTTCCCACGAAACGTACAAACCGGATCGAAGTGGTTTTCGGGAAAACTCCCGATCTCGGTCTCTTCGAAACGATCAGCGCATTGGCCAATATTGATAGTCGATTATTTAACTATCAATTAACATTCACAACAACCATCAATCAATAAATAATTTTCCAAATTATTTATCAACCTCAAAATATCTTCGCAAGATATATTTCCATTTTCAATCCTTTGAAAACAATTTCAAACCGTCCTTCTCTCTTGGAATAAATTTTCCAAATATTCCTATTTCCACTGAAATCACCAAGTACCAAAAACATTAGATTTTTAAAATAATTTAGAAACACTTTATTATAAAATATACTTTAAAACATTTAAATTAAAACTACTTAAATACTTTATCCAAAGATATATACTTTAAGAATATTTAAAATAAAGCTACTTACTAAAATATAAAACTAGATTCTTTTATCATTTAAAACATAATACCAAACCATCTTTAAATAATTACTATTAAAATAGATTTGAAAATACTTACTTTAAAGTTTAAACATTTAAAAATAATAGATTTTCCAAAACATACTTTAAATCAACTTTTAAACTTTTAGCTTATACTTAAAAAGTTACTTTGGGAACGTACTTGGCTATTTAGAGAAATACACTTTTCTTCACATCTTTCAAAATAAATCACTATTTATTTTTAAAAAAATTTACCCATTTCTATAATAAATTCCCACCGTGAATTTATTCTTCCAAATATCCACTGATATATTTCTTCACTTTTATAAACCCAGTTTATAAATCCAAAGTCTCACTTCTCTTTTTAAAAATCCCGTTTTAACACTTAAATCAATTCCCAAAATTGATTTCCAATTTACTTCACCTTTAATAAATTTCTTTACTTACTCCATTTAATTCAGAACCTTTAACTTTAAATTTCATTTCTTTATTTTGATTTAAAAATCCCTTTAAACTAAGGATACGAATTTCAGATTTCCCAAATCTCTTTCCTTTTCTCTTTTTAATTAAATTTTAACCTTGAATTAAAATAAATTCTTTATTCTTTTAAATAATATTGCTTAAGCTTAATATTCATTATTTCTCTGCTTATTCAAAATCCCCTTTTTCCAAAAAATTTAGAATTTTGAAATCACTTTTATTCTTTTCCAAATTTGTTCTTAAATTCATTCAAATTCTTTAAAATTAGTTTACTTGAAAATCCATTCCTTTATTTTCCTTTCAAAATCCACTTCTATATATTTTTGGTAATTTAGGGTACCGAATATTCAAGCAAACCATAACATTCAATATTCCAATTATCAATATAATTCACCACAGAATATCCAATATTCATAACATAGAATATAAAACAATCTAAATAATTTTGAGGAATCCAGTTGGATCCCTCCAACCTGCTTCCCTGCATCCATAGATGTTAGCACAATACCCATTCCACTTCGAGGTGGAATATCGCGGTATATGGGATTAATATAATATCATCTGCTATTATGCGGCGCATAGGGTCTCATCCGCTATAGAATGTGGGAATATCAACTCCAATATATACATATTCCAATAAATATATATTGATATATACTACTATATATAATATCACATCAAATCAATCCAATCATTCACCAAATATTTAAATTTGACTATTTAAATTTAAATAGTCAACCAGATGAGTGAGATTAACTCACCTTTATTTTATTAGCATCCCATTTCCAATCCAGGTTGCTTCCTCTAATATTCTGGACCTTGAATATACATTATACGATTTATTAATACTTTAGCTATCAGACCGTCTATTATTTTTTGATCATCTATTTAAACAAATTAATTACCTTACTACTTTGCTTTAAAATAAGTTAATAAATTTAAAGTGTATGCTTGTAAATTTATTTTCCTTTTAAAACTACCTATACTTAAAATTTTAATTTATCTAGATTCGAAATCTAACTTTGATTTAAACTTCACAACATTTACACATTCTATATTTTCCAAATCTATTTATGTAACTAGCCAAACAGCAATTCATTTTCTTCATTTTTCTTCCTAAAGTCTGGTTTATACATATATCTCTTTTCTGTTTTCTAAGCATATATTTTTCTGTTCACATTCACATACATATAAAATCAAAAATAATTCATATTCACTTTACTGTAATACATGCATAGATAAATATATTCATTATTCTTTAAATTGAAGAAAACTGCTGTACTTATATGAATATATATATTAAAATTTTAAAACCTCGCTGCTTAATTTCAAACTTATCACTTAATTCAGTTTGGTTAAAACAAACTGTTAATTACCTTGCCCAGAGACCCACGTCGACTTCCCCAAACTGTGCCGCCATCTGAACCCCTACCACCAAGCCCTAGCCTCGACGATCATCGCCTCAAAACCCCATCTAGACGAAACCCTAATGGTAGCCACCTCATCTCCAACGCCTGGGCTCACTTCGAGACGATCGCCACGGCTACCCAAAACCAACTTGTCGACATCGACGCCTTATCGAGCCCCACACAATGATTCCCTTCGACGGCACTATGGTCGAGCTCACTCAGGTCGCGATTCCCTTTTGCTCAAATTCGTCATCGTCGTCCTCCTTGGCTCGTGAATCACCAATCCCTAATCGAATTGAAGAATGAACGAGCCGCGAATTGGTTCCCTCGATTTCGATGCAGATTCACTCATGAGGGGTTGAAGAGGGAGCCGTGAATTTGATTTCGAATGGGGATGGTATAACTGGATATAGAAAATCAAAGCTCGGCCTTGGATTTATATATATTTTTCTAGACGAGAGATGAGATTTTCAGTCATTTCTGCTTTGAATTTGTTTTTGAGGCAATACTGAGAAGAGGACGTGATTCGAACACGAGGTGAAGGGTAGGTATGCTTGTTATCAGTATTAGGGTGGCTGATGGATTTGAAATTATATATTTTTATATCCAAAAATTTCTCCTGGTCCATAATTCTAAACTCCGAACTTCAATTTAAATGCAACGACCGGAGTTCCTAGCGTTATATCGTCATTCTGAACACGCTGGAACAGGTTTCGAGGTCTAGTTCGACCATATGGGGAAGATAACTTTTGGATCCAGTTATTTAATATTAGATTTCGATATTAATTTCAGCGCGTTTGTATATCGTATGCTCACACACCAATTTCAAATGCTACGAAAATTGAAATCCGATAATAATACAATATTACGGATCCAATGGGACTGGTTTCGTCGAATTCCGAGACTGTGCCTCGGAAGGCTATTTTTAAATATCGATTTAAACGATATATTTTTAAATCTGAACAAAACACCTTTAAATTCAATTTTAAAAGTTCTATCACCCTCAGAATTATTAATATGAATTTTATAAGCCTTCAAATTATTTTTAACTGGTTTAAAACCCTATATTCAATAATTTACCCAATTTCCAATTTATTAAATTTAATATTTAATTATCCAATAAATAGAGATATTTGAAATTTAAGTTAAAACTTCACATTTGAATATTTAAAATAAATTAAATATTCTCATTTCAAATACCCAAAATTCCGGGTCGTCACATTCCTCCCCCCTTAAAAGAATTTCGTCCCCGAAATTACTAGTTAAGAGGAATGATCCATAACCCACTAACTATTTCCTCAACCCAAATAGTTTTCCACACTTACCTAAATAAATCTTTTTATCACAGACATACTAACCCTTACTAACTTTTCAAACCCATTCATAATCCCAGACAATATCACCTACTTATCAATTCAAATTTGAAATTATCAAAATTTCTCAAAAAAAATTTCTAACTCTCTAAATTTCCGAATTTTTTTGCCAACGTCTCCTTTGCGCGGCTAGCTCGGTACAACTACAAAATGGCTCTACGGCCCCAAATCTCAAAAAGAAAACAAAAGCCAAGTGGCTAGATCAAAACCCAATCAAATTTCATACAGAAATTTATATACATACCATTTTAGTCGAGCAATTCAATTTATCTTCTGAAATCAAAAACATCCATTTATCCTTTGTCTTAACATAACTGTATATCCTATTTAGCAAGAATGTCCAATTACAACATTCAAAATCATTTTATTGATTTCTTTACAAAATTTCAGTATCTATTCATTTAAGTCCGTACGATGTACACATATCATTCGTACGCAATATCAAATTCGATCGCTCACTTGATCACACAATTTCACTTCCGAACTAGTATCGTCCACCCGACTTCCTAGTGCGGACTCATATTTGGTTTCTTGATCAGAAACTGTCATTCTCCTTGCATAGCCATAAACTATGATAGAGAATATCCAGAATCAATCAAAATCCATATCCAGGGTTCGCCGTCGAAAATCGAGTGAAAAATCCTAACTCGGATCGGTATAATTACCTCGAAATTCTGTGCTCGAATTCTGGATCAAACCGTTATGTGAATAAAATAATATACGTACATCCTACATGTTAATTTCAATTGATTATTAGCTATATCAATTCTCTTTTATTCACATTCATTTTGATTTCTATTCACTTATTCACAATTTCCCTTTTCACAACTTTCAGTTTTAATCTTCATTCAATTATTCACTTAGTATATTTCTCCATTCCAAAATTACTTAGCATATTCCCAATACCAATTTTCTTAAGAACTTCATTCTTCATTTCTTAAGTTCAATATAAATATTTCTTATATTTATTTTTACTTTACTATTGAAGTTTATATCCATTTCTATTCACTTTGCCTTTACAATTCCATTTGAATTCAATTTGCTTCAATTTACAAATCATTTCAAATCTAAATACTTTTCCAATTTTAAATCATTTGTCGTTAGCGAAAATTTCCAAAAATTTTCTAACTCCCAAAATTTTCAGAAAATTTTGGTAGAGTCTCCTTGTACGGAGGAGCTTTTGCAATTTGACAAGAGATATAAATATATATACATCGACCCACACGGTCGAAAAGACAAAAATTGTTCATATTTCCTATTTTTATTGCGTAGGCGTACCTTATTTAGCATTTTTAAGCAAAGCGGTTATTTATTTTAGCAAGTTGTGCAATCAAATTCAGCCAACCGGCTTCCCTGAACCTGTACTAACTCAATTACAACATGTCAGTACTTAAATATATGCAACTTATTAGCATTTCACTTATTTTATAATAACTAACACATGAATTTTGTAAGCAATGCACATAGCAAATTTCCACGAGCAACTTATAAGGTCTCAACCTTAATTTCAATGTTTCAACGTAAATTTTAATTGTTTATAACCAATTCAGATTCACTTCATTCATTTTAAATGGTTTACAACACAATTGCTTATATATTCAATTCACCTTTAACCCAAACAAACCCATATTCATTTTAAATGATTCCAAAAATCAATTTATTTACTTCTATCAATTCATAGAATTTTATTTTCTTCCGTTCACGTCGAACGACTAATTTTCTATGAAAATTGTCAGTTTCCATTCAATTAAACAATCACTTCATTTTATAACTATTCAAATTGATTCCAATTCAAATTATATTAATTCCACTCCAATTTAACATATTCTCTTCCATTACATTCAAGTTCTATTTTAAATTCATTCACAATCTATTATTGAATTTTTTTATTAATAACAATGCCATTTTAATTCATTTGCAACCATTTCAATTTTATTTCTATTCACATTTAGTTTACCATTCAGTATTTAATTTTTATCTCAAAACCACTTTACTTAGTTTACTTGAATTCAATTTTATTTTATTTCTCAAGTTTGGATTTTCCCATATACTAAACAAATCTTATTTTGGTTTTTTTTGTTTCACTTTCCAATTTCTTATAAGCCACACACTTACATTTTCATACTTCCATTCATTTATAATTAAACACATTCCCATTCGTCTATTTTCAATCAATCCCATTCACATTTTACTTTTAACTCGGAATTATACACTTTATTTAGCCATGTGTATTATTTTTATTATTCCATAAACATTTTAACTAAGATTCCAGAGTTTTAAAAATTTCCAAAATACAAAATCACCTTTTAAATCGACTATATCCAAAATTCTTTGGTATAACCAACTATTTCTTTAAATTTTCAAAACCAAAACCCAGTTTTGCAAACAACCATCAATCCAAAACATCCAAGTAGCAATTCCTCTCTTGAAAACCCGAAAATGAACACCGATGATGTCGCGATCATCATCGGAATTATTTTCCCGCGACCGAAGAGAGTTTAGTGCTTTTATCCCAATCAAAAGCATTTCAATTTTTTTTAAATCCCAAACCTCACAAGATTTCCAGTCCAATTCAAATATTTCTAAAATAATATCACTATTATTTCTTCAAAACCTTTTGAAAACCATTTTCAAATTCAAAGGAATTAAATTTTCTCAAAATTTCAAATTCCAAATCCTTTCAATTCACATACAACTATTACTCTGGAATTTTATTTCAAATTATAAATCACATTTACAAATTTGCATTTACAAATCCCATTTGTAAATGAATTTATTTCTTAGCTTTTTGTTATGATTTCAATTCTTATTTAATTTTCTCACAATAGTGATAATAACTTAATATTATCACTCCTTAACAACCAAGCATCCATATATAGAACTATAATAATTTTCGAAAATTATTTCTTTTATATACAAAATAATTTGGGTAAAATCATTTCATTTACCCTATTTTAAAACAATACTGTGTCGAATTGTTCTATTCAAGTGTTTAGAGATCCCTATCAATAACGTTAATTACTCGTATTGACCAGAATCCATAAACCACTCGATAAACCAACCAACACAATATAAAACCATTTTATATTCACTAACAAATACGCGCTCATATCTATTAATACTCTCAAACTCATTTTAGAGTACTATGGACTCTATTTCAATGAGAAATCCCACCAGAGCCAAGGTTATTACTAACCTAAGCTCTGATACCACTGTAACAGCCCGCAAATCTGTACCCCTTAAATTGACATTAATCTCCATTAATGAACTCAAGAAGAACGGAAATACGAACCATTTGGGTTGAAGAAGAAAGAGGTAGAAGAAGAAAATAGGAAAAAAAACAGCATCAGAATCTCACATTGTAGCGGAATAAAATATAATAGACAATAACAGATCTTTACACAAATCAAAACTATATCTGTTTATACAATACATCATCAGACTATACATCAGAGTGCACTTACATATAACTGGACAAAAATCATATCATGTCCTCAATACAACAGAGTACAACAATCAACACAGTAGAATATATATATATATATATATATATATATAAACAAGTACAGGAGATACGTCTCGCCATCCAGCTCATCCCTGAGCTCCACAGCATCATACCCTGTATCCTATAATACTCGATCTGACCCGAGCATCATATAAAACAATACCCGAGTCAGTCTGGAATACCAGCGTGAGAAAATCACACTCAAATTTATTATTAAAGTTTCGAAAATCCTTTGAAAATAAAAGCATCTCGTAAGACCACGCCACAAATAAACATGCCGGGTTTTTACCTTACGATAGCCAAAACACTTTCTATCAAAATCCTCTGATATTATAGTAGTGTCTATATACAAATACTTATTCAAATAGCTGAAATTGTTACATGATTAAATTCCAGCATACTAGCCACAAAGTGGGTAATACAAACAAAACTCGTACAAGGCACGTAGGAAAAATGGATTTCCAACTAATGACTAGGCACTGGGGTACCACCTGTCATGGTACGTGGCATAGATCACAGTACCGAGGACCCACCCTAAGTCCCCTGCAACACAAGGCCGGAACCATCCCTTACTAGACAGTCCCGAGTAAAATCACCCCACTGTTGTGATCAGCAACCACACCACTAAGCCGAAATAAAAAGGGACATCTAGATAGGGATGACCTTACTCTCAAGTGGGGGCGACCCACGAAGCCTTGCTGCATAACCCCTGATTTTCAATCATTCCCGGTTGATGAGGCTTGAGGCTAAGCGTTACCTTTTCAGAACATATCCTTAGAATGCCCATCGTCCACCTGACGATGTTCCGAAAGCATTCATCCATACAAGTCCATCCTGGGTTCAAACGGAACCGAAGGCACTACTCCTACTACATCCATTTGGAAATGTCCTCAGGATTAGTAGCGACTAGCCCTTGCACTTCACTGTACCATCTTCGATTCAAACTCGTTTCCCACGAAACGTACAAACCGGATCGAAGTGGTTTTCGGGAAAACTCCCGATCTCGGTCTCTTCGAAACGATCAGCGCATTGGCCAATATTGATAGTCGATTATTTAACTATCAATTAACATTCACAACAACCATCAATCAATAAATAATTTTCCAAATTATTTATCAACCTCAAAATATCTTCGCAAGATATATTTCCATTTTCAATCCTTTGAAAACAATTTCAAACCGTCCTTCTCTCTTGGAATAAATTTTCCAAATATTCCTATTTCCACTGAAATCACCAAGTACCAAAAACATTAGATTTTTAAAATAATTTAGAAACACTTTATTATAAAATATACTTTAAAACATTTAAATTAAAACTACTTAAATACTTTATCCAAAGATATATACTTTAAGAATATTTAAAATAAAGCTACTTACTAAAATATAAAACTAGATTCTTTTATCATTTAAAACATAATACCAAACCATCTTTAAATAATTACTATTAAAATAGATTTGAAAATACTTACTTTAAAGTTTAAACATTTAAAAATAATAGATTTTCCAAAACATACTTTAAATCAACTTTTAAACCTTTAGCTTATAGTTAAAAAGTTACTTTGGAAACGTACTTGGCTATTCAGAGAAATACACTTTTCTTTCACATCTTTCAAAATAAATCACTATTTATTTTTAAACAAATTTACCCATTTCTATAATAAATTCCCACCGTGAATTTATTCTTCCAAATATCCACTGATATATTTCTTCACTTTTATAAACCCAGTTTATAAATCCAAAGTCTCACTTCTCCTTTTAAAAATCCCGTTTTAACACTTAAATCAATTCCCAAAATTGATTTCCAATTTACTTCACCTTTAATAAATTTCTTTACTTACTCCATTTAATTCAGAACCTTTAACTTTAAATTTCATTTCTTTATTTTGATTTAAAAATCCCTTTAAACTAAGGATACCAATTTCAGATTTCACAAATCTCTTTCCTATTCTCTTTTTAATTAAATTTTAACCTTGAATTAAAATAAATTCTTTATTCTTTTAAATAATATTGCTTAAGCTTAATATTCATTATTTCTCTGCTTATTCAAAATCCCCTTTTTCCAAATTTATTAGAATTTTGAAATCACTTTTATTCTTTTCCAAATTTGTTCTTAAATTCATTCAAATTCTTTAAAATTAGTTTACTTGAAAATCCATTCCTTTATTTTCCTTTCAAAATCCACTTCTATATATTTTTGGTAATTTAGGGTACCGAATATTCAAGCAAACCATAACAATCAATATTCCAATTACCAATATAATTCACTATAGAATATTCAATATTCATAACATAGAATATAAAACAATCTAAATAATTTTGAGGAATCCAGTTGGATCCCTCCAACCTGTTTCCCTGCATCCACAGATGTTAGCACAATACCCATTCCACTTTGAGGTGGAATATCGCGGTATATGGGATTAATATAATATCATCCGCTATTATGTGGCGCATAGGGTCTCATCCGCTATAGAATGCGGGAATATCAACTCCAATATATACATATTCCAATATATATATAAATATATTGATATATACTACTATATATAATATCATATCAAATCAATCCAATCATTCACCAAATATTTAAATTTGACTATTTAAATTTAAATAGTCAACCAGATGAGTGAGATTAGCATCCCATTTCCAATCCAGGTTGCTTCCTCTAATATTCTGGACCTTGAATAAACATTATACGATTTATTAATACTTTAGCTATCGGACCGTCTATTATCTTTTGATCATCTATTTAAACAAATTAATTACCTTACTACTTTGCTTTAAAATAAGTTAATAAATTTAAAGTGTATGCTTGTAAATTTATTTTCCTTTTAAAACTACCTATACTTAAAATTTTAATTTATCTAGATTCGAAATCTAACTTTGATTTAAACTTCACAACATTTACACATTCTATATTTTCCAAATTTATTTATGTAACTAGCCAAACAGCAATTCATTTTCTTCATTTTTCTTCCTAAAGTCTGGTTTATACATATATCTCTTTTCTGTTTTCTAAGCATATATTTTTCTGTTCACATTCACATACATATAAAATCAAAAATAATTCATATTCACTTTATTGTAATACATGCATAGATAAATATATTCATTATTCTTTAAATTGAAGAAAACTGCTGTACTTATATGAATATATATATTAAAATTTTAAAACCTCGCTGCTTAATTTCAAACTTATCACTTAATTCAGTTTGGTTAAAACAAACTGTTAATTACCTTGCCCAGAGACCCACGTCGACTTCCCCAACCTGTGCCGCCATCAAAACCCCTACCACCAAGCCCTAGCCTCGACGATCATCGCCTCGAAACCCCATCCAGACGAAACCCTACTGGTAGCCACCTCATCTCCAACGCCTGGGCTCACTTCGAGACAATCGCCACGGCTACCCAAAACCAACTTGTCGACATCGACGCCCTATCGAGCCCCATGCAATGATTCCCTTCGACGGCACTGTGGTCGAGCTCACTCAGGTCGCGATTCCCCTTTGCTCAAATTCATCGTCGTCGTCCTCCTTGGCTCGTGAATCACCAATCCCCGATCGAATTGAAGAACGAACGAGCCGCGAATTGGTTCCCTCGATTTCGATGCAGATTCGCTCATGAGGGGTTGAAGAGGGAGCCGTGAATTTGATTTCGAATGGGGATGGTATAACTGGATATAGAAAATCAAAAATCAGCCTTGGATTTTTATTTTTTTTAGACGAGAGATGAGATTTTCAGCCATTTCTTCTTTGAATTCATTTTTGAGGCAATACTGAGAAGAGGACGTGATTTGAACACGAGGTGAAGGGTAGGTCTGCTTGTTATCAGTATTAGGGTGGCTGATGGATTTGAAATTATATATTTTTATATCCAAAAATATCTCCTGGTCCATAATTCTAAACTCTGAACTTCAATTTAAATGCAACAACCGGAGCTCCTAGCGTTATATCGTCATTCAGAACACGCTGGAACAGGTTTCGAGGTCTAGTTCGACCATATGGGGAAGATAGCTTTTGGATCCAGTTATTTAATATTAGATTTCGATATTAATTTCAGTGCGTTTGTATATCTTATGCTCACACAACAACTTCAAATGCTACGAAAATTGAAATCCGATAATAATACAATATTACGGATCCAATGGGACTGGTTTCGTCGAATTCCGAGACTGTGCCTCGGAAGGCTATTTTTAAATATCGATTTAAACGATATATTTTTAAATCTGAACAAAACACCTTTAAATTCAATTTTAAAAGTTCTATCACCCTCAGAATTATTAATATGAATTTTATAAGCCTTCAAATTATTTTTAACTGGTTTTAAACCCCAGATTCAATAATTTACCCAATTTCCAATTTATTAAATTTAATATTTAATTATCCAATAAATAGAGATATTTGAAATTTAAGTTAAAACTTCACATTTGAATATTTAAAATCAATTAAATATTCTCATTTCAAATACCCAAAATTCCGGGTCGTCACATCATACCATTGATTTCTTCCCACCGAATTCATGCAGTTTTATCATTCAACCCAATTTTACATCGCTTGCATTTCCCGTACCGACGCCTGCATCCCCAACTAATTTATCTATGCCCAACCCTAAAATTAAAACTGATAACAATCTTTCCCTCTTTCAACCTTCAACTACCTGGCTTTGCTATGATGTACAAACGACTATAGGCGACCTATTATAACCATTTCACCAATTGAATTCATCCTAAACAACAAAATTAATTTTCCCCCTTTCTCCTCTAATTGTAACTACTACAAAATGTTTTTCAATTCATTTTGCCATTCCTCTTACAGTCGCTGTAACGACCCGATTTTTTGACTTCCGAAAGTCGACATCAATACGACCACTGTACCAACTGCCGAACCATCGAATGTAGGAAAACCGAATCATTAGGGTTAAAGAAGAAAGAGGTAGAAGAAGAAAGAAGAAGAAACAGAAACAATAGCAGAATCCCACGTTCGCAGTGGAACAATATATAATAGATAAATGAATAATCTTTATAACAAAGAACTATATCAGTTTTTACATACATCATCAGAGTTTACAACCACTTACAACAAATCAGACAGTTATATAAACTTGTCCTCATAACAGAATACACAGCGGAATAATAATATAAGTGATACGTCTCACCATCCAGCTCGCCTCTTGAGCTCCACAGCAATCCATCCCGACCAATTGATAACCTGACTCTAGGCTGCCCGTGTGGAAAATTATGGGCACCTAGAGTTTAGAAAGGGAACAATAAACTCCGAGTCAGTCATGAGATTAGTGTGAGATCTTAAAACAGTTATTTGCACAAAGGAATAAAAAGAAATCCACTATGCTTTTGGAAAATGAAACTACCATAAGTAAATGGCAGGTTATACAACTAAAACCGTACAGGGCGCGAATTGGATGATTGGATTTCCAACAAATGGTCAGGCTAAGGAACTTCCTACATCACATGGGTACGCCTCTGAAGGGACGCCCCGAGAACCTAACCGGATCTCTACCAACACAAGGCCGAGTTATCTCACGCTTCTGGTGCAATGAAGCTGTAACTAGATAACTCCACACACGAGCTATGTCATTCCCGGTCGTTACCGACCTTTATCCGAGGATCCTCAACACCAACAACCACACAGTAATAAATTTGCAGCAACCACATAAGTTAAGTATCTGGGCTCCATACCATGATACCACCTTTTTCCAGAAGGAATATAGACATACCCTGAGGGCGCTACCCCCAAACAACCTTGCCACACCCTTCCTGTTTCAACCATTTTGGGTTGTGAGGTTCGATGAAGTCTCATCCACAAAGCTACGCTTTTCACAAAAGCCATGCTTCGATCAACAAATGATCAGCAACACTTAACATGCCACA
Source organism: Allium fistulosum (assembly GCA_030737815.1). Taxonomy (NCBI): domain Eukaryota; kingdom Viridiplantae; phylum Streptophyta; class Magnoliopsida; order Asparagales; family Amaryllidaceae; genus Allium; species Allium fistulosum. The sequence continues at coordinate 165,806,735 of CM060904.1, read as the reverse complement.
TTACCAAATTGGGAATGTATCACTAGTAACCATCAACTACATAACCTCTGAGCTCGTACGTCTTAGAGAAGGGTGTTAAGCTAAGAGAATAAAAACTCCGCCACCAACAGAAATATATTTGATAGAAACCAGCTTTACATCTCAAAGTGTAATGTCAGACATACATCCATACAAGTCTGTTCCGGGTCCGAACAGAACCGAAGGCACTTCAAAGAAGTCCTTGCAAATTCGGATAATCCCTAATCACGTCCGGACTCCCCATCACAAAGGGTAATCAAAATCTCTATACCGGAGCAAATCGGTGCAGAGACATTCGACAGGTAATCCGTTCGTTTTCGAAAATACCCTGTCTTCAACACCATCTTCAAATACAATCCATTCCGTTAGTATCATTATTCGGAATGGGTTTTATGACATAAAGTCCTCTCCCGGATTAACCGAATAATGAGCGCTTGTTTTGAAAACAAATTTAAGTGCCGTTTTAAAGGCCAATATTGATAGTCGGTTATTTAACTATCAAACAACATTCACAACAATCATCAGATTTTAAATAATTTTTCCCAATTATTTATTTTCAAAATATCTTCGCAAGATATATTTTTACACTTCAATCCTTTGAAAACAAATTTCAAATCACTTTTCTTTTTCAGAATAAATTTCCTAATATTTATTTAAGATTTACTTACAAATTCAAAATATCTTCGCAAGATATATTTTTACACTTCAATCCTTTGAAAACAAATTTCAAATCACTTTTCTTTTTCGGAATAAATTTCCAAATATGTATTTACTTCCATTGAAAATTTGTCGAGTCCGAATACTTCAAAATGATTTAAATCACTTATCCAAAAATATATGTACTTGGATACATTTAAAAATAAAAACTATTTTTAAACACTTTATTTAAAACATTAGTTATGACATTTAATATCAATATCTCATATAAAAACTCAAGTCCAAATAATTTTAAGAATAAAATTATTAAATTAAGTGTAATTATTAAAATATCCATTTTCTAAATCAAATACCAATTTAATCTTTAAAATAATCACTTCTATAATTCACCAAATAAATCTTTACTTTAAAGATTTAAAAACAACTTAAGAAAATAATTTCTCCAAAGTATCCTTTTTAAAATCATCCTTAAAACTTTCAATTTATATTTATCAGCTACTTTGAAAGCATACTCGGCTTTCCAGTGATAATACACTTTCCATTTTAAAATGATCCATTTAAATCAATTAATAAATCCTTCTTGACTTATTTCAATTTAAATTCCAAATCCGTAAATTTCTTTCCACATTCTTTAAAATAAACCAATATTTATTTTTAAAACAAATCTCCCTTTTCTTTATAAATTCCCATTGTGAATTTAAATTTCCAAATATCCACTTATATACGATTTTCAAATCGATTTCCAAATATTCACTTTCAAACACCAAATCAAATTTCCAAATTTATTTCCAAAATTTATTTTCAAATACCAAATCAATTTTCATTCAAACACCCAATCAATTTTCATGTTGATTTTTAAATTTTGTTCCCTTTTAAAATAAATCCTTTTATTTCTCCCAAACTATGGAAAATCCAATTTTAAATAAATTCTTCAACTTTTAAACAATATTTCTCAAAATCCATTTATTAAAATCTTTTCCTATATTTTGGAATTAATTCGATAGGATTACAAAAATCAAATTTTATACTTTAATTGTAATGGCCTAGGCTTTTCTACTTTAATTTCCAAAAATCCAATTTTATTTATTTCTGGTATCCTACGATACCAAAAATATATTCGGCTAAACTGTAGCCTTCAAATAAATTTCAATCATCAATATAATCATTCACACCAATATAATCATTCACACCAATATAATCATTCACAGATTATCACATCACAACATATACAAATAAATTCAACAATGTGAGGAATCCAGTAGGATCCCTCCAACCTGTTTCCCTGTATCCACAGATGTTAGCACAATACCAATTCCACTTCGAGGTGGAATATCGCAGTATAGGGGGATTTATATAATATCATCCGTTATTATGCGGCGCATAGGGTCTCATCCGCTATATAATGCGGGAAATCAATCACTCCAAATACATATATAATCCAATTCCACTTCGAGGTGGAATATCGTGGTATATGGGTTTACATATAATATCATCCGCTATTATGCGGCGCATATGATCTATTCCAATACAACTGATAATAATTTATCATCCAAGCATAATTTATCATCCAAGCACACATTCAAGAATTTTAAATTTAACTATTTTAAATTTAATCGAAAAATTCGATTGAGTGAGAAGTTCTCACCTTTTGCTTACGCATGCAATCCATTTCCATCCCGACTTGTTTTCTCGATTTTTAGACCTTGTATAAACATTTATACAATTTATTAATATTCGAAATAAATCGAATAATAAATTCCTATTGGATAAATTTAATTAACAAATGATTTTAATTTCAAAACAAATTTGATTTTTAAACTAATTTCTTTTTAACAAAATATTTTCTTTGAAAATAATCTATATAGATTTTAAAATCTATATTTTTTTTCTTTTGTAAATATAAAACTTTTCTTGTAAAAATATTTTCTTATCTCATAACCTATATACATACATATATTTATAAATTAAAAATAGAAAGAAAAAATCAAAAACCTTATACCTTACTGCCGATCGAACCCTAAACCCAAATTGCAATCTACCATGGTTGCGAGTCTATCACGAGCCTCACGAACGAGCTCGAGTTCATGAGTATCGCCACGCCTCCATCATTGCCCACGTTGTGCTCCTCACGCGTGCATGCGCATGCTTCCCCTAATCGCGAAGTTCACCGCGACCCTGGCTTCGCGGTCGAAGCATTCACCATTCCCGAGATCGCCATGAGAAAACCCTCACTTGGCCGCGAACGAATTCGATTCGAATTCGTTAATCGAATTCGTATTATTATTATTATTATTATTTTGAATTTGAATTCGAGCTGCCATTTTCTTTTGATTATTGAATGAACGCGACCATCATTTTAATTTGAACGAAAACAGAAGGAAATGGGAAATAGAAGAAATGAGTTCATCGGCCATATGATTTTTATTATTTTCTTTTCTTTTGATAAAACGCGTGTTGAAATTTTCAATGAAAGAAAACACGTGTTGAAAATCCTATACGTGTAAAAATTACCCTGAGAAAACATTATATCCAATATATATATATATATATATATATATATATATTATTTTCAAATTCAAATTTAAATTTAAATTGTTACAATTATGCAACTTAAAATCTCGATCTCCAATCGAGGCGTGCCGCCAGGCGTTTATAATGTTATACCCCTATTCCGAACGTAATGGAAAAGGTTTCAAGGCCAAATTCGATCGTATGGAGAAGATAGCTTTTTGGACCTTATTATTATAATGAATTTTCAATTTAATTTTCAGCGCGTTTATCTACCGTACGATCACTCGACAACTCCGAATGCTACTAAAATTGAAATCCGATAATAATATACTATTACGGATCTAATGGAACTAGTTTCATCGAATTCCGAGACTGTGCCTCGGAAGGCTATTTTTAAATATCGATTTAAACGATATAAATTCAAAACTGAACAAAACAGTTTCAAATTCAATTTTGAAAGTTCTATTACCTTCAGTATTATCAATATGAATTTTCTAAGCCCTTAAAATATTTTTAACAAGATTAGAATTCTAGATTCAACATTTTACCCAATTTCAATAATTAAATTTAATAATTTAATTGCCAAATAATTCCTGATATTTGAATTTCATGTTAAACTAACTTTCAAATATTTAAAATCAATTAAATATTTCAATTTCAAATGTCCAAAATTCCAGGTCGTCACATTCTTCCCCCCTTAAAAGAATTTCGTCCCGAAATTACTAGTTAAGAAGAATGATCCATAACCCGTTTATCATTTTCCCAAAACCAAACAGTTTTATCAACTTGCCAAAACAAATATTTTTATCAAAGATCCCTTATTTCTCTTATTAACTTTCCAAACTCAACCATAAGTTTCAAACAATATTGTTTTCTCAACAATTCAAATTTCAATTCAAATTCAAAATTTTCTCAAAATTTTTCTAACTCTCTAAATTTTCAAAAAATTTCGCCAGCATCTCCTTTGCATGGCTAACTCGGTACGACTACAAAATGCCACAATGGGCCCCGTATTTCAAAAGAAAACAAAAGGCCAAGTGGCTAGATCAGAAAATCATCAAATTTCATATAGAAATTTAAATACATACCTTTGTTGGACAATTCAAATTTATCTTCAAAAATAAAAAATTCAATTCCCTTTTCCTTTAAACCCCTGTATATTTTACTTAACAATAATGTCCAGTTACAACATTCAAAATCTTTTTGCACATTTATATTTTGATTTCTATCCACTTATTCACAATCACCATTTTACAACTTCCAGTTTAATTTTCATTCACTTATTAACTTAGAATATTTCCTCAATTCTAAATTTTTACTTAAGAATTTCTCCATTTATTTCTTAAGTTCAATATAAATATTCTATATACTTCTTATATTTATTTTCTACTTCACTATTGAAGTTATATATTCATTTCCATTCAACTTTGCATTTTCAATTCTATTTGAATTCAGTTTATCTTCAAATTCCGAATATTGAATTTTATCAATTATCTTTCATTCACAACTGATTCATCTCATTGTTTAAATTAGTTTCATTTACTAATAATTTTTTTTATTTCAATACTTTGCTTCATTTGATCCAACTTGACAAATTTTCCACTTCACTTTGTTTTTCACATATCAAATTCAATTTCCAATATTCAGCTTCAATTTCATTTACTTACAAATTCAAAACGAATTTCAACATTCAGTTTCAATTTCATTTACTTGCAATTGTAAATTCATTTATTCATTCAGAAATTTATTTCCATCTTAAATTTTATTTGAGTAATCATTTCACTTAGTCTCCTTGGACCTTTCTTTCAATTACTTTTACTTAACTATATTTAATTATACTCCAATTCAATTTGAATTTTAAATTTCTATAAGTTTCCCAAATTTAATTTCATTTGCAAAATTTATTTTGATTCACCTCAATTAATTAGCTTACCTTCCCACTTATTTGGGTTTTACACTTACTTTTGTTTATCCCTTTTCAAGTTGAATCTTATTCCAACAAATTTCAAATTTTCATAAGTTATCAAACTTATTTATATTCCGTAACATTTTTAAATTCCAAATCCCACCAGATTTTTAAATCCAATTCAAAAATATTTCCCAAATAATATCACCATTATTTCTCCAAAACATTTGAAAGCTATTTTCAAACCCAAAGGAATTTAAACTTTTCCCAAATTTCAAACTTCAAAACCTTCCATTTTTTTTATTCAAGTATTTCTCTGGAAGTTCAAGTTATAAATCCCATTTATAATTCATATTCAAATTTCATTCTATTCACTTTTCATATAACAATGATAATAATTCAATATTATCACTTCCTAACAACCAAGCAACCATATATTACAATAATTTCAATAATTTATGGAAAATTATTTCTTTTATATACAAAAATAATTTGGGTAAAATTATTTCATTTACCCTATTTTAAAACAATACTATGTCGGTTTATCTTGTTTAAGAGTTTAGAAACCCCTATCGATACATTTGGCCAAACTGAACCGACAAGAATCTATAAACAATCAACCAATAAGTCAACACAATACAAAACAATTTTTTTTTATATTCACTAATAAATACGCGCTCATATCAATTATTACACTCACACTCATTCTAGAGTACTAGTGACTCTATCTCTAATGAGTAATCCCCACTAGAGCCAAGGTTGTCGCTTAACCAATTGCTCTGATACCACTTATAACAACCCGGTTTTTCGACTTTCGAAAGTCGACATCAATACGACCACTGTACCAACTGCCGAACCATCGAATGCCGGAAAACCGAATCATTAGGGTTAAAGAAGAAAGAGGTAGAAGAAGAAAGAAGAAGAAACAGAAACAATAGCAAAATCCCACGTTCGCAGCGGAACAATATATAATAGATAAATGAATAATCTTTATAACAAAGAACTATGTCAGTTTATACATACATCATCAGAGTTTACAACCACTTACAACAAATCAGACACTTATATAAACTTGTCCTCATAACAGAATACACAGCGGAATAATAATATAAGTGATACGTCTCGCCATCCAGCTCGCCTCTTGAGCTCCAAAGCAATCCATTCCGATCCAATTGATAACCTTACTCTAGGCTGCCCGTGTGGAAAATTATGGGCACCTAGAGTTTAGAAAGGGAACAATAAACTCCATCATGGGACTGGTGTGAGATCTTAAAACAGTTATTTGCACAAAGGAATAAAAAGAAATCCACTATGCTTTTGGAAAATGAAACTACCATAAGTAAATGGCAGGTTATACAACTAAAACCGTACAAGGCGCGAATTGGATGATTGGATTTCCAACAAATGGTCAGGCTAAGGAACTTCCTACATCACATGGGTATGCCTCTGAAGGGACGCCCCGAGAACCTAACCGGATCTCTACCAACACAAGGCCGAGTTTTCTCACGCTTCTGGTGCAATGAAGCTGTAACTAGATAACTCCACACACGAGCTATGTCATTCCCGGTCGTTACCGACCTTTATCCGAGGATCCTCAACACCAACAACCACAAAGTAATAAATTTGCACCAACCACATAAATTAAGTATCTAGGCTCCATACAATGATACCAGCTTTTTCCAGAAGGAATATAGACATACCCTGAGGGCGCAACCCCAAAACAACCTTGCCGCATCCTTCCTGTTTCAACCATTCCGGGTCGTGAGGTTCAACGAAGTCTCATCCACAAAGCTACGCTTTTCATAAAAGCCATGCTTCGATCTACAAATGATCAGCAACACTTAATATGCCACATTACCAAATTGGGAATGTATCACTAGTAACCATCAACTACATAACCTCTGAGCTCGTACATCTCAGAGAAGGGTGTTAAGCTAAGAGAATAAATTCTCTGCCACCAACAGAAATATATTTGATAGAAACCAGCTTTACATCTCAAAGTGTAATGTCAGACATACATCCATACAAGTCTGTTCCGGGTCCGAACAGAACCGAAGGCACTTCAAAGAAGTCCTTGCAAATCCGGATAATCCCTAATCACGTCCGGACTCCCCATCACAAAGGGTAATCAAAATCTCTATACCGGAGCAAATTGGTGCAGAGACATTGACAGGTAATCCTTTCGTTTTTGAAAATACCCAGTCTTCAACACCATCTTCAAATACAATCCCATTCCGTTAGTATCATTATTCAAAATGGGTATTATGACATAAAGTCCTCTCCCGGCTTAACCGAATAATGAGCGCTTGTTTTGAAAACAAATTTAAGTGTCGTTTTAAAGGCCAATATTGATAGTCGGTTATTTAACTATCAAACAACATTCACAACAATCATCAGATTTTAAATAATTTTTCCCAATTATTTATTTTCAAAATATCTTCGTAAGATATATTTTTACACTTCAATCCTTTGAAAACAAATTTCAAATCACTTTTCTTTTTCGGAATAAATTTCCAAATATTTATTTAAGATTTACTTACAAATTCAAAATATCTTCGCAAGATATAATTTTACACTTCAATCCTTTGAAAACAAATTTCAAATCATTTTTCTTTTTCGGAATAAATTTCCAAATATTTATTTACTTCCACTGAAAATTTGCCGAGTCCGAATACTTCAAAATGATTTAAATCACTTATCCAAAAATATATGTACTTGGATACATTTAAAAATAAAAACTATTTTTAAACACTTTATTTAAAACATTAGTTATGGCATTTAATATCAATATCTCATATAAAAACTCAAGTCCAAATAATTTTAAGAATAAAATTATTAAATAAAGTGTAATTATTAAAATATCCATTTTCTAAATCAAATACCAATTTAATCTTTAAAATAGTCACTTCTATAATTCACCAAATAAATCTTTACTTTAAAGATTTAAAAAAAACTTAAGAAAATAATTTCTCTAAAGTATCCTTTTTAAAATCTTCCTTAAAACTTTCAATTTATATTTATCAGCTACATTGAAAGCATACTTGGCTTTCCAGTGAACATATACTTTCCATTTTAAAATGATCCATTTAAATCAATTAATAAATCCTTCTTGACTTATTTCAATTTACATTCCAAATCCGTAAATTTCTTTCCACATTCTTTAAAATAAACCAATATTTATTTTTAAAACAAATCTCCCTTTTCTTTATAAATTCCCATTGTGAATTTAAATTTCCAAATATCCACTTATATACGATTTTCAAATCGATTTCCAAATATTCACTTTCAAACACCAAATCAAATTTCCAAATTTATTTCCAAAATTTATTTTCAAATACCAAATCAATTTTTATTCAAACACCCAATCAATTTTCATGTTGATTTCTAAAATTTGTTCCCTTTTAAAATAAATCCTTTTATTTCTCCCAAACTATGGAAAATCCAATTTTAAATAAATTCTTCAACTTTTAAACAATATTTCTCAAAATCCATTTATTAAAATCTTTTCCTATATTTTAGAATTAATTCGACGGGATTACAAATATCAACTTTTATACTTTAATTGTAATGGCCTAGGCTTTTCTACTTTAATTTCCAAAAATCCAATTTTATTTATTTCTGGTATCCTACGATACCAAAAATATATTAGGCTAAACTATAGCCTTCAAATAAATTCCAATCATCAATATAATCATTCACACCAATATAGTCATTCACAGATTATCACATCACAACATATATAAATAAATTTAACAATGTGAGGAATCCAGTGGGATGCCTCCAACCTGTTTACCTGTATCCACAGATGTTAGCACAATACCAATTCCACTTCGAGATGGAATATCGCGGTATATGGGATTTATATAATATCATCCGCTATTATGTGGCGCATAGGGTCTCATCCGCTATATAATGCGGGAAATCAATCACTCCAAATACATATATAATACCAATTCAACTTCGAGGTGGAATATCGTGGTATATGGGTTTACATATAATATCATCCGCTATTATGCGGCGCATAGGGTCTGTTCCAATACAACTGATAATAATTTATCATCCAAGCACACATTCAACGATTTTAAATTTAAAAATTTTAAATTTAATCGAAAAATTCGATTGAGTGAGAAGTTCTCACCTTTTGCTTACGCATGCAATCCATTTCCATCCAGACTTGTTTTCTCGATTTTTAGACCTTGTATAAACATTTATACAATTTATTAATATTCGAAATAAATCGAATAATAAATTTCTATTGGATAAATTTAATTAACCAATGATTTTAATTTCAAAATTGAAATTTGATTTTTAAACTAATTTCTTTTTAACAAAATATTTTCTTTGAAAATAATCTATATAGATTTTAAAATCTATATTTTTTTCCTTTTGTAAATATAAAACTTTTCTTGTAAAAATATTTTCTTATCTCATAACCTATATATACATACGTATATTTATAAATTAAAAATAGAAAGAAAAAATCAAAAACCTTATACCTTACTGCCGATCGAACCCTAAACCCAAATTGTGATCTACCATGGTTGCGAGTCTATCACGAGCCTCACGAACGAGCTCGAGTTCATGAGTATCGCCGTGCCTCCATCATTGCCCACGTTGTGCTCCTAACGCGCGCATGCGCCTGCTTCCCCTAATCACAAAGTTCGTCGCGACCCTGGCTTCGCCGTCGAAGCATTCACCATTCACGAGATCGCCACGAGAAAACCCTCACTTGGCCGTGAACGAATTCGTATTATTATTATTATTATTATTATTATTATTTTGAGTTTGAATTCGAGCTGCCATTTTCTTTTGATTATTGAATGAACGCGGCCATCATTTTAATTTGAACGAAAACAGAAGGAAATGGGAAATAGAAGAAATGAGTTCATCGGCCATATGATTTTTATTATTTTCTTTTCTTTTCATAAAACGCGTGTTGAAATTTTCAGAGAAAGAAAACACGTGTTGAAAATCCTATACGTGTAAAAATTGCCCTGATAAAACATTATATCCAATATATATATATATATATATATATATATATTATTTTCAAATTCAAATTTAAATTTAAATTGTTACAATTACGCAACTTAAAATCTCGATCTCCAATCGAGGCATGCCGCCAGGCGTTTATAATGTTATACCCCTATTCCGAACGTAATGGAAAAGGTTTCGAGGCCAAATTCGATCGTATGGAGAAGATAGCTTTTTGGACCTTATTATTATACTGAATTTTCAATTTAATTTTCAGCGCGTTTATCTACCGTACGATCACACGACAACTCCGAATGCTACTAAAATTGAAACCGATAATAAATACACTATTACGGATCTAATGGAACTGGTTTCGTCGAATTCCGAGACTGTGCCTTGGAAGGCTATTTTTAAATATCGATTTAAACGATATAAATTCAAAACTGAACAAAACAGTTTCAAATTCAATTTTGAAAGTTCTATTACCTTCAGTATTATTAAATATGAATTTTCTAAGTCCTTAAAATATTTTTAACAAGCTTAGAATTCTAGATTCAACATTTTACCCAATTTCAATAATTAAATTTAATAATTTAATTGCCAAATAATTCCTGATATTTGAATTTCAAGTTAAACTAACTTTCAAATATTTAAAATCAATTAAGTATTTCAATTTCAAATGTCCAAAATTCCGAGTCGTCACAGTCGCAACTTGTGATTTTAACATGATGTAATATTGCTGCCATTCAACAAGAATAAAAACCGTCTAAAGAATGCTTACCTGAGATGGACAACAAATTAGTAGCTTGATTGGGATTAATTGTTCTGTTTTGGTCTGTCAAAGCACTTTCTCTATATTTCATTTGAGGTATTACCTTTTTGGTTTATTCTTCTATATTTCTGTTTATTGTCTTCTAATCAATTACATATCTAAAATTTGTAATATTAATTATAATTAATTATTGGATTTAGTAGGTTAACTCACCTTTTTATACTGATTATATTATTGACAATAGTGGTCATGTTCTGTTTGATAATTAATTATCCCAAATTTATGTCGTATCTGTTATTATGATGTTTGAAGACAGCGAAAATTTCTAAGTGATCATTATGCATTTTAACTAACAGTATTTTACTCATCAGATGTATTATTACCGTAAAATATATGAGTTGTTAGTTTGGCAATGTTTCCTTATTTAACATATTTTCTTTCTTGATCTTTTTTATTCTCAAAATTTTATGCCTAGCTTAGAAGTTACAACCAATTTAAAGATGTGATACTGAAATTCTAAAATGTAAGATCAGAAATTTTTATTTTCTTGATTGTGTTACCTTTTTGGTCAGCAAAGTTGAATATAACATATTTTTATATATCTAATTTTTATTTCCTTGATTGCAAGACTAAAACTGAATCTTATACCAAATTAATGTCTCAACCCTATTAATTACAGTGACACCTATAGAAGCTAATGTTAATTAGGAATGGTACATCAACTTTGTAGACTGATTATTGAATCAAAGCTTGATATGTGGGTATGTTGTCCTTTACTATAAAAAGGTATAAAATATTGCTAAAACTTGATTTTTATGTTTTTTTGGTTAACTTACAGATTCATTGTTAAAATATTGCTAATTTACACCTCGGTTTTCTATTTATTCAAAAACTTGGATTTTGACCAAAATTTGCATGTTGGATGCAGACGTGTAATATTGCTTTGCTAAACAGATTTAGCCTTAAACAATTTTCTATGACACCACATTACATTGTAAATAACAGGAAATATGCAAACACCCTCCATTTTGCCTTACCACACACACCGTAGACAATAAATTATTATTTTGAATGTATGCTTTCCTTCTAGAAGTTGATATTAACTCCAAAACAGAATTTTTTATAAAAATGCTTTACATGTGATACGATCAATATGGACCTCCTCTTTAACTCACATGTACAACTAGAGCAGTATAAATGAGGCCAAAAGCATTTTTTCATTAAAATTGGTAATAAACTGACTAATTTAATCGGGTAAATTCTATTAAATTAAATTTAATTACTATGAAATCTTTAGCATATGTTTTCTTATTTGGAATTGTAGAAATAGAAGCATAGTATTCCTTTTGCACTATTCATGGTACAAAAAAAGAAAAAAAATCTTATTCGATGATATTATATTAGGCAAATAAACAAAGAGATATGAGCATTAGTAACCTATGTGACTAAATATAGGATCTATTACAATTTGCTCTCTGATTAGAAAGACAAGTTCCACAATACTGTAGTATGTATTTTATCTTACTATTAATTCAAAAAGGCAAGTATTTTCATTGTTAATGGAACTTAAGATACATGTTTATCTCACCCTTCATATTTTTGATATATGTTTTGCAGTGATATGGGTATGTTTATATGTTTGTTTTCTGCTGCCAAAATGGGTTTGTGACTTTGTGCAAGAAGCTGACATGAAGTTGAATTTTTTAATGATTGATGCTGATAACCGATTAATTTAGTTAATGGGAGGGATCATGATTAATGTTTATTTCTGTGACTATTTTGTATGGTAATGGAGTTGCAATTCTTTCTTCTTTACATATATAAAATACAGCCTACAAAGGTGTTTGTATATCATAAGTTATATCATGTTGTAAGGCAAAAATTAAAATGGTGCCTATTTTTGAAAAGTTACACATACAGTAAGTAAATATCCATTTGAAGCTACTTTTTTTAGTGCGTAGTGAATAGAGATGAACATGTATTTTGATCTCCATAAAATATTTATGCACTTTGTTTGAAGCGCAAAATAAAAAGTTACATACAAACCAAAATTCTTCTTATATAAAAGATTGAAACTACAAGTATGAAGCTTTAAGTACAAGTATATTACGGAAAATATAATTTTTTAAATCTAAAGTATGTTCAACTTGGGTTTTATAACATATATACATACATACATTGTTATATAAACATCAATTTTCCATCAATCATTTCTTTGTTGTACATTGTTTCTTTTATTACTTCACATGTTATAGCGGTGGGTGGTGAGGTTGTTGAGGATGATGAAATGGTTTGGGATTTAGATGTGCTAGACAATGAGAAGAAGGTTTCTGTATGCACAGGTACAAATGCAGGATATGTACAATGAGCACAAGCTATTCCGAAATAGCATAGTTTAATACCAAAATCTGGAGAAATGGTACTGTATTTTTCATCAATTTTTTGCTTTACCATGTGTAGAGCTTTAGTAGACTATAGATATGATTGAATATGGTTAATGTTTTGCACACTTTCCGGGACATGTGTTATATATATAGTTCATATCTAATGGTTATCAACCTGGAACGGGTTAACTTCAGACCACCTCATCTCAAATACTGGTCAGCAAAACTGAATATAGGATATTTTATATATCTAATTGTTCAGTACTTACATTGAATTATATACCGAAATACTGTTTCAACCTTATTAATTACAATGATACTTATAGAAGCTAATGTTAATGTAATAACCCTGGTTTTTGTGATTAGCTGTAAATATTAAATTATAACAGTAGTTATAATTTAATATTGAGAAATAAAAAATGAATTGGAAATTTAAATTGTTTATTTGGAATAAACAATGGACTTTAGAAATAAAATGTGAAAAAAAGTTTTAGAAATTTTATTTTTGGTTGGTCGGGTTAATAATGTGTGAAAAATGATTTTTATTTTAGAAAATGCAATAATTTTGGTAATTATTGCCAATTGCTTCTTTTATTGATTTTTTTTTAAAAGAAGTATTAGATTTTAATATGTGTATATTAAAATAAAAAGGGGAAATTTTGTTTAAAAATTATCTTTGGACATAAAATAAGGTTAAAATGGTTTGTTATATTTTATTACACAAGAAAATAATTTCTGTGTAAATTTTGAAGTTAAAAATAGTGTTTTATGTAATTAATTGTGTAAATTGGTTATTTAATTAAAAATAAGAATTTTTGATAATAAAAATATTTTTATAACTTAAATTATCTTTTCATTAGTTGTAAAATGTTTTATAAAACATGAAAATGTGGTTGTGAAAACTTGTTGAGTTGAAACTTTGTAAAAATATGTTGTTGGTTTATTAACATATGTTTATATTGGTGTTAAGTGATAAATTAAATTTACTTGGCTAAATTTCTTTGTTTGGGTCATAGCCCATTTTGACTTAGCCTGTTAAGAGAAGAGAAACCATCCTTCTCTCCTCTTCCATTTTTTGTACGTTCATTTTACTGTAATCAGAAGCAAAAACAAAAGAAAACAATGAAACTTTACTTGTTCTCAACCCTAGGCTTTCAATCTTCAACCTCTTCACAAATTTACTGATTTTAATCAAATTGAAGATAATTGCAACAGGTAATCAACTCCAAAACGAAGAATATCTTATCAAATTCTGATTTTTGTTTGGGTTTGTCTGTAATTAGTTTCTTTTGGGTTGCATATCTCTGTATTATGTTTTTACAAGAATCTAAAGCCATTTCAAGCCCCAAGCTTCCATCTTTCTTCTGAAAATCCGAGTTTTGCTCTTCAAATTCGCAAGTTGAGTATCAATCTCACAAAAGCTAGCTTATGCAATGCCAAAAATCGCAAGCTGAAGTGAAAATTTGCTTACAGTAAATCGTTTGAGTTGTTTTGAATTGTGTAAACTGCTCTGGGTAGCATCTTTGTTCAGTCATATCTCTCAATTCCGGCAACAAAATGATTCCTGATTTTCTCTGGTTTATAGACCATATTCTGTAGATTATGCATGCCAAATTTCAAGTTATTTCGATCTATGTAGCTTATAGAAATATGTTGCCGAACTTTGATTCGAAGAATGTTTTTGCCCAGACTTTTACAGTGAAAACACTGCCTAGGTTCAACTTTGAGACATCATACCTTTCCCATGCCTTATTGAAATTGTGTGATTCATTTTCCAGATTAAAGTATGAGTTTTATGTTTTGTTCATGCCAAATTTCAGGTTATTTTGACCCATGTAGCTTATAGAAACATGTTGCCGAACTTTGATTTGGAGCATGTTTTTACCCAGATTTTTACAGTGAAAACACTGCCTGGGTTCAACTTTGAGACACCATACCTTTCTCATACCTTATTGAAATTGTGTTATTCTTTTTCCATATTAAAGTATGAGTGTTATATTTTGTTCATGCCAAATTTCCGGTTATTTCGACCCATATAGCTTATAGAAATATGTTGCCGAACTTTGATTCAGAGCATGTTTTTGCCCAGATTTTTAAAGTGAAAACACTGTCTGGGTTCAACTTTGAGACATCATAACTTTACCATAACTTTTTCAAATTTCGTGATTCATTTTCTTGTTTCAAGTATGAGTGTTAAACTATATTCCTACCAATTTTCAGCTCAATAAGAGGTCGTTTGGTCCTCGTTTTTAGGCCTGTAATTTGAACCTAAGATGGTTTTCAAGTCTGGGCACATTTTTGTTTGAATTGTTGCAAACATGGTCTGAGTTCATGTTTAAGACAGCGTAACATTTTTATTTCCAGTTGGGATTCATCAATTCTTTTTTTTAAAGCTGAAGTTTTCTACTATTTGTGCACTAATTTTTAGTTCAATCAGAGGTCGTTTGGCCACCTGTTTCATGTCCGAAAGATGAACCCAGAGAAGATTTTAGATCTGGGAATTATTGTCTATGCATTTGTTCCTTTTCCATCCGACTTTTGACTTTTACTTCATGTTTTTGTGATATTTCCATATTGTTTTGAGGGCTATGATGCCTATCAATAGGCTAGCCCAGTTTTGATGAATTTGAAATTTAAATTTGAATTAAATTTGAATTGAATTTGAATGACGGTTTTGAGTAATTTCTTTGATTTCGAGCTCGGATTATTCCAAACGATTTTGAGATAATTTTTAAAATTTATGGGCATTTCAAAATAATTATTATATAATATTCTAAAGTATTTTCAAGTGAAAAATCTATTTATTCTCTATAATAAGGGAGATTTTCAAATAGAGTTTTCAAATTGATTTCGAGAATTGGTTTTCAAAGCTTGTTTTCCAAAGTAAATTATTTTATATAGAAATTACACGTATTTGCACATTTCGAGCGAATGAGAAGGAGAATTAAATGGTTTGGCAAAACATGTGGTATGGGACACGTGCGTTTACCTTATCGGTTAATTCCCGACTTGTCTGTTTGATCGTTTTGATCTTCGGGTCGAGTTTACCGATGAGATGAGGTAAACTTTTTACTGCTTTGAGTGTGAAATTTACTAGCAGTTAGTAAACCATTTAGTGCGAACGTGTGGTATGGGACACACGTTAACACTGTTCGGGTTCCTATCCGAGAGTTTGTGACCCATTGTCTAAGAGACGTATTTGCCAGTATTGGACCTTCGGGTCATTTGTCCTTCGGGATGTTTGTCTAAGAGACATTTGTCTTTGCGACGTATTTATCATTCGGGATGTTGTCCTTCGGGACGTTTGTCTAAGATACGTATTTATTTGTCCTTCGGGACGTTTTTCTAAGAGACGTGGCGCCTTATTTTCGGAGAACAGTACTTGGTGGGCTTCGGCCATAAGCACGTGCTATATCTTTGAGATGATTTCATTGATTTCCTTGTGATTTTCCAAGTGTATCGCCTTTTTACATTATTGGCCATTTGAGCCGTTCGAGATATTATATATGGCGATTACATCTTTGGAAATTGAACTCCTTATCGAGTTCTATATTTGAGATTTGGGTTTTCCAACACTGGTGTTATTTAAGATTTTCTTTTTGGCGTATTATATGAGATTTGCCTTTTGGCATTATAGTCTCCTATGTTGGAGATTTATATTTGATTGCCTTATGGCGTATTTTGAGATGGTGATTTCTTTGAGGGTGTTTTGAGTTGCTGATATGGAGGGTTTGGGATTTCTTCTCTTTGGAGTTATGTTTTTCTCCTAAACTGTACCGACCCGTATTTTTACGGATCGAAAGATTGTAGAACTGTTGTCATTAGGTCGTTAGTGTTGTTAAGTCGACCAGAGTTTAAGTCATCCAGAGTTAGGTCGTGTAGCAGGTTGGGTTATGGAGCGACTTAGTGGCTTAGGTGAGCGACCTAAGAAGGTTAACGACCTAAGGAATGGAGCGGCTTAAGGGGTTTAGCGACCTAGGGGTTGAGTGAGTTAACGACCTAAGGAATTTAGGTCGTGGACGAGTTAAAGATAGGTCGTTGAGACCCTGTGTAAAGTGTTAGGTCGTTGAGTTGCTATGCCGTGTTTAGTTAGGTCGTAGACGACCTATGTTAGTATGCTGGGTGTAGTTAGGTCGTGGGACGACCTAGTTAGGTCGCGTAAAGGCTAAGTTGTTAGGTCGCGTGAAGGCGTGTGTTAGGTCGGTACTCCTGTTAGATCGTTAGGTCGGCTATGCGTTAGATCGTTAGGTCGTGTAGCGTTAAGTCGCTAAGCTGCTTATGAGTGTTAGGTCGTAAGTCGCTTGAGGGCTTATGAAGTTAAGTCGTAGTATTTGCTAACTCGTTAGGTCGTGGATGCACATAGGCTTGGGTCGTTAAGTCGTAGGTCGGGGATAGTTAGGTCGTGGATGACTTAAGGGGGCGTACGACCTAAGGATTCCAGCCTATAAATACACGTCCTTGCCTCATTTTTTTTGGGATCCGGATTTTGAAGCGACGAAGTGCTGCCATTTTGAGAGCTCGAGAACTGCACTTCTTCACTTCTTATCTCTTCTTAAATTTAGTACTTCCTTCCATACAAGATCGAAGATCCAAGAGCTAAAGTTGAAGATCTACGTTCTTCAAAGAGAGATTTCATTGTTTGAAGCGGAATTTTGACAGATCAAGTTAGATCCTTCGCTGTCCAGATCTAAAGTGTGTTGCTTTTGAAGTGTTTAGGTGATTTGGTGAGTTGTGGTTATCTCTCACACGGATCCAAAGGAGTATATCGGATCGGAGGCTTGATTATGTGTTAAATATAGTGATTTCATGCATTTTCGTAAACTTAAGTATAGATCCATTGTTCATGATGATTTGACATCCATTTTACTACATGTTAATCTATGCAAGTTCATTCATCAAGTTGTAGAGATATTGCCCATGTTTCATGCTTGTTAGATTTGGACACTTTATTTACAAAATTGCCATTTTAGTTATAATTGCTTTTAGATCTTGTTTGCATGATTGATTACTTGGATTAATGATTGATTTGATTGATTGTTATAAATTAGTTGATTAGTTGTTGGATTTAGACAAGATGGTCGAAGATGATTCAAAAGTTAAGGGAAAGACTCTTGAATTGGAAAAGCTGCTCGTGGCATATGTGGCGGATGATGAAGCTCGTATGGATAGATTTGATGATGATGATGAGATGAGGCTTTGCTATGATGTGATGTGGCCTTGGTATAATCTAGACGGGATCATTCCAAGCATGTTGATAACTCGAGGGATGGTTTGAGTTCGTTGATAATGGTAGGCTCGAGAGGGGTTTGAGCTAGTATGAGAATAGTCGTCGAGGAGGATGACTAGAAGGCTGAGATTTCATCGTTGTTGAAGATTCTAGTAGACTCAAAGCAAGAGTACGCTGGGCAGATTCGATAGTCCCAAAAGACTACAGTTGGTAGTCGAGTACTCTGGAAAGATTCGATAGTCCTAGGCACGGGCTGCGACGACGTGCGGAGTTCTGTCTAGAACCGGGATTACCATTAGCCCTTGACGGACGGCTGAAAGAATGTGCTGGTCATTCAATTAATGGTGGTATCGAAGTAGTGATAACAGTGATAGCCAGAGTCATGGATGTTTGGTTGTACCGTCATTCGGTCTCAAGAGAAATATTTTCTGGGTGCTTATCTGATCTTGGTTTAGGCCTTAGGGGTTTGTACTTGGAAAACATCGACCTTGACTCGAGTGATAATTTCTTTACTTTAAATGTTTGCTTTACTATGTTTACTTCTGCTTAGTGTGTCAGGGGGCTATCACTGTAGAAGGAGGTGGAGTGGAAGGGTTGGGATCCTATTCCTTTTACCTTTATGCTCTTTTGGTATATTGTTAGTTAATTTACCGCTCACTAAGACTGTTGTCTGACTCAAGGTTTTATGTTCAACTCTTATTACCTTGGGCTGTTCATCCATTTTGGGATGGGCAGACTAGGTAGCAGGTGACAGGTGCTGTTCTTAGTTTCCAACGATGCTGATGACGAAGACGAGCTGGAGGCTTGCATATTATTTTCTTATTATATGTACTGGATGTTCCGCTGCTTGTATATTCTCTGAGTGATATGTAGTGAGGTTGGATGTATTGACTATTCAGATTTTTGTATCAAACTACTATGAGGCTTATTTGATGCGATTCTGTTCTGTGTAGCTTCACTATGTATATTTTTCTCTATTGTATTTTATCCATGCGCTGTGAGTAATACGATAGATTCTGCTGTTTTAATTACCTCTGACGATCATCCATGGCTGCCTGACACACTTTTCAGCGCACTATTTCTTTGTTTAGTGCAGGGGTCATGAGCGGTCGTCACATAAACCATATTTGATGTTTTGTGATACGCCGATGGGACGAGGCGTGCTTTTATTGTGAGATTTGTTATAGAGTTTTATCGCCTTTGAGTTGCATTCATATTCAGTGATATCCTTATATCACTTGAAATTACTATACCTACTTAATTATGCCACGTGAAGTAATCATATACCCTTGAATTATACCTTCTCACTTGAGAAGATTATCACCTTGCCTTATGCTCATATTATCACTTATCCTTATAAACTGATTTGTTTAGCTAGACTGACCCGTGTATTTTATACTCAGGTCAGGCTAAGGTGTTTCAGGTTAGGTACACTTATGGACTTAGCCTATTCTGCTTCCGCATGGACTTATACGCTAGCCTTTATTGTTGTAGTCTTTTTGTCACTCTCTGATATGTATATTGTTTTGACTCATGTGTATATTGTGGTCGTCACACCACTTATGATGTATTATTTGTATTGTATTGGGATGAATCAGTATATAAGTATATATATATCTGTTTGCTATTCTGTGATGTGTTATGCATTTGAGTTGTTGTATTTTGTTCTGATAGATCCTATAGCCACATGTAGTTTTGTATTAAGCATTTATTGGATATGTCGATCCACTTGAGAAAACAATATAGAGCACTAATCGACGTATTTAATAGATATTTAAGACAAGACTATAGATGGTCGCTCCTAACCAGCCCTATTTTCCGCATTAGCAGACAGTATTACCCAGTAATACTCTTTGTTAATATAGGTCTCGGGGTGGGGCGTCACAGTTAATTAGGAATTTATCATCAGCTTTATAGACTTATTATTGTATTAAAGCTTGATATGTGGGTATGCTATCATTTACTATAAAAGGTATAAAATATTGGTATCTCAATTGTTTTTTAAATATGCAAACACCCCTCACTCCCCTTTTCCCACAAACAATAAAGTGTTATTTTAAATATACATTTTCCTTCTAAAAGTTAATACTAACTTCAAAATGGGATTTTGAACAAATCTACTTTATACATGTACATGATCAATACAGACCTCCTCTTTAATTCACACGAATAAGAGTAGTATAAATGAGGGCGAAAGTATTTATGACTGGAAACGGTAGTAAATCGACTAATTTAACCAGCTAAATGCTATTAAGTCAAATTAATTACCATGAAATCTTTAGCATAGGTTTACTTATTTGTGTTAATGGTAGAAATAAAAGCATAGTATTCCCCTTGCATAGTACTCATGGTACAGCAGAAAAAAAAAGAAAAAAAATCTTATTTGGCGATAATATATTAGGCAACTAAACAAAGTAATAAGCAATTGTAAACCATGTGACTAAATATAGTATCTATTTCAATTTACTCTTCAATTTACATATCATAATTTTGTAGGATGTATTTTATCTTACTATAAATTTAAAAAGCCGAGTACTTTCATTGTTAATGGTTCTTAAGATACATTTTTATCTCAACCTTCCTTTTGCATATATGTTTTGGAGCAATCTGGGTAAGCACCATGTTTATATGCTTTGTTTTCTACTAACAAAATTGGTTTGCGTAGGAAGCTGACATGAATTTGATGAATTTTTTTAATAATCGATGCTGATAGTTGATTAATTTAATTCATGGGAGGGTTCAACATTAAAATTTATTTCTATGTCTATTTTGAGTGGTAATGGAGTTGGTAAAATTTTGTTTTTCATATACTAATACATAGTACAAAGGTGTTGTTTATCATAAGTTATATCATGTTGTATAGGCAAAAATGAAAATGGTTCTTATTTCTAAAAAGTTATACAAACAATAAGTAAATCTCCATTGAGGCTAATTATTTTTAGTATGTAGCGAATAAAGACGAACATGTAATCTTGATCTCCAAAAAATATTTATGCACTTAATATGAAGCGCAAAAAAAAAGTTATATACAAACCAAAATTTTGTCTACATAAAAGATTGAAACTGCTAGTATGAAGCTTCAAGTTCAAGTATATTTTGAAAAACATATATATATATATATATATTTAATCAAAACTATGTTCAACTTGGGTTATATGACACACATACATTATACTGATATATACAGTTCACGGTATGTTACCTGCCGTTTTCTTGGTCCAATATTCAGTTTGCTGACTCCAACGTGAAACCGTATTAACTTATATATATCCAGATATGCAAGTCTGCAAGGGCAAGATGTAGATCGATATTGGCATTGAAACGGGCAATAAGAGATCATACAAGTAGGTGGATGCGATGTACTAACTTTTGTCATGATTTCGTGGACCTATGACTACATAATTTTTCAGACTTTCTTTGTCGACGCCATGAGGAAGATGCCAACATATTCTTTTCCATTGAGCAATCGTACCGTCGATAGAGTGAGTAACTTTTTCCTATCAACAATTTTTTCTTCATAGTTTGAGCATACATACTTACAAATGCAACTGAGCTCTCTCTGTGTTCATACTTTAAGCTATCTCTTCACAGTCTGGTAGCCATTTCCTTCGGTTATAGTAATGATTATATATGAAATTAAACCGTCGATTCCAGTAGCCATATGGTCAAATGGTAGTCTTAATCAGTATATGACATTGCATATTGAGTTCATACCACCATTATTATAGTACTATAAGGCAGACTGAATTTATCAATCAACGCTTAGTACAACGCTGAACTTCACAAACGAAAAAAATAAAAAATAAATCAATGCCCGGTACAACTCTGTACACACATGCTTGGACGATGACATATTTTAATTACCTTATATTTTGTTGTACTATACCTTTTGCATTTGATTGATAACATGCCTTATCTTTAATGTTTAACTATTTTGTTTACTATGTCACGTATGTCTGTTCATTAGCACCAAATGTACTGTTACGGTCATCTTACTATTTGAGGCCCATCCAGTGCAGTAGTATTTATTTATACACATTTCTACATGAGATGACATCTGCAAAGCGACATGGGTAATAAAAAATGTCCAACATTGAACTAAAAAATATAGCCCTTAACGCAATATAGCTTATTATTCGACGAACTTACCGCTTGGAAGTTTTTCTTTGGTTTTGCTTTGTTTACATTGTACCAAACAAACATTGGTATGCTGCAAAGCAGTAGCTATGTATGCTATATTGATCAATCTATTTATACCATTTGTCAGTAACAATAAATGCCCATTCTAATTTGTGTGTCCTGAAACAAAATATGATATGTTGCAGGAAAATGGGGCACAAAAAATTGGCCGGATTTTCTAGCATCGGTCGGGGACTAAGGCATTATTTGAATTTAGACCAAGTAACCATGAGATGAATAATCCCGGTGCTTACCTCACTACTAGAAAAATCACTAAAAATGTAGCGGTGACAGATACGATAATTGCTCAGTCTCGGGTAGCCGTTAACTTATAATTTATTTACCTACAACTTCACTTTTATTAGCGTTGTTTGCTGTCTTCCATTATTTACAAAATTATAGCTAACTCCGCCTAGCGATCAAAGCTCTAACTTAGGCAGTCTTTCTACAGATAAACATACCTTGCGGTCTGGGACATACATTAAAGGAAAGAAACAGATTACTCAGGTTTGATCTGCAATCTCGTTCACTCTTCTATCCTCATTGAACCTTTAGCGTAGCCATGATATTTTGTTTTGTTTATCAAGATGATGATCGTGTCATCCACCTTATAGTACATGCTTCTGACTCATCACTCCTAAAAAAACGCTTGGAAGAGGAAATGTGATTCAAGTAAGAATTTTAAACTATTCCACTCCACATTTAATTTTGTTGGTGATTATTTCGAAGCATGTACAATTACTACCTGCACATTTTTTATAACTATATATATATATATATGTCACGTACAAGGCAGCACTTTACATCTCATGCTACGTTGTTGTAGTAATAACAATATAGTACTTCTTCATTACCAATTCCTAACTGATTATTGTACTTATGGATACTGATACTTTGAACTGCTAAACCTTCCAAACCCATATTATATTTACTTATCTTAAATTAAAAACATTAACAGATATTATTCTTACATGTTTTATGCTTACAAAATCAAACTGCATCTTATTTTCCTTATCCTTTGGATGGTGATACAGAACAATAGGCCACAGCAGCACCTGGAATCAAGATTCAGGAGAAGAGGCAAAGAAATTAATTTCTGAAAGCTTACGATCTCATGTTTCCGCTATAATTCCGTTTTTAGCTACCAATTTTCTGTATGTTGTCTATGTCATCTTTTTTTTAATCGTTAACACTTTGTCATCTTTTTTTTTTAAATAAATGTATGTCATGACGTATGATGATTGTATCAGTTTGCTTACACCTACAATACGTATGTGTATGTTTTTAATTGCAACTCAAACTTTCTATTATAGTGCTTGCTTATGTTTGTTCTGCTCATATGCACTAATGCTTTAACTACATACCATGTGCTTACATATGTATTAGCTGTCATTATGCATTAGTATGTATATGAAAGATATGGTCACTCTTTCGTCCTCAAATCACCTTTTTGGTATGGCAGTAGAAAGTTTTGGGTAATCACACTGCCCGTGTGCGTACCACGGGCCACTTAGTAGTCTCTTCTTTAATTCATGGTAAATTAAACATCTTTAGGAGCTTATTTGTGCAGGTAATCATCTCTAGCCTAAATACATCTCAATGGTGATTTGAATTCCCAATTTAAAGTAAACTAAATTAGGGCTTTTGGATATATTTTGGATCGATTTTTGTTTAGGGTTTGCTGGTTTGGAAATTTGGGTTGAAGAGATAATCTTGATTGTTGAATTAAAGGATAGAGGTGAGTTAATCGGTCACATGCATATTTCTAAATCTTTGTTTGCTACACATTATTGTTTAAATGATTGTTGATTTAATTATTTGCAATTTGGTTGAAAACTTGTGTGATTTTTGTGTTATTGTTTGCTGGTAATTTGATGAAAAAAATCGCTGTAGTAAAACAATGATAATATGCGGTAGAATCATCCAAATTGACTAAATCTTTTTTGTGGTAGAACTTTCCTTCAATTAGCTACAAGTTGTCTTTTAATCATATTTCAAAATTCTGCTGTTAAATCGGTTGGAATTGAGTTTGAAACTAATGTTATAGCACAACCATATAAAACTTTTCTGAGTTAATGCTTGAGAGTAAAATGGACATAGCTTTTGATTGATAAATCCAATTGTGTTGAATCTTTTCCCAGTAGAAAGATAATTTCCTAAGAAAGAACTTTTGTTTTAATTACTTTCTCATATTTTGATGATTTCTTAGTCAAAATCGGTTTTTAACAGAGTAATAGTCTCTGCTCTGTCAAATTTTCTGTGGTGGCATAATTGTTCTCCAGCATTTCAAAATACCGCATTCTTATTTCCCACTTTGGTCTTTCCTAACTTCCTTTTAACTGCTTTCATTCCATTGCCTGCCTACCATTTCTTCTCCTCTTCCCCACGTCATACCATTGATTTCTTCCCACCGAATTCATGCAGTTTTATCATTCAACCCAATTTTACTTCACTTGCATTTACCGCATCGACGCCTGCATCCCCAACTTATTTATCTATGCCCAACCCTAAAATTAAAACTGATAACAATCTTTCCCTCTTTCAACCTTCAACTACCTGGCTTTGCTATGATGTACAAACGACTATAGGCGACTTATTCTAACCATTTCACCAATTGAATTCATCCTAAACACCAAAATTAATTTTCCCCCCTTTCTCCTCTAATTGTAACTACTACAAAACTTTTTTCAATTCATTTTTCCATTCCTCTTATAGTCGCAACCTATGATTTTAACAGGATGTAATATTGCTGCCATTCAACAAGAATAAAAACCGTCTAAAGAATGCTTACCCGAGATGGACAACAAATTAGTAGCTTGATTGGGATAAATTGTTATGTTTTGATCTACAAAACACTTTCCCTAGATTTCATTTGAGGTATTAACTTTTTGGTTTATTCTTCTCTATTTCCATTTATTGTCTTCTAATCAGTTACATATCTAAAATTTGTAATATTAATTATAATTAATTATTGGATTCAGTAGGTTAACTCACCATTTATACAGATTATATTATTGACAACAATGGTCATGTTCTGTTCGATAATTAATTATCCCAAATTTATGTCGTATCTGTTATTATGATGTTTGAAGACAGCAAAAATTTCTAAGTGATCATTATGCATTTTAACTGACAGTATTTTACTCATCAGATGTATTATTACCGTAAAATATATGAGTTGTTGGTTTGGCAATATTTCCTTATTTAACATATTTTCTTTCTTGATCTTTTTTATTCTCAAAATTTTATGCCTGGCTTAGAAGTTACAACCAATTTACAGATGTGATACTAAAATTCTAAAATGTAAGATTAGAAATTTTTATTTTCTTGATTGTGTTAGCTTTTTGGTTAGCAAAGTTGAATATAACATATTTTTATATATCTAATTTTTATTTCTTTGATTGCGAGAACTACTGAATCTTATACCAAATTATTGTCTCAACCCTATTAATTACAGTGACACCTATAGAAGCTAATGTTAATTAGGAATGTTACATCAACTTTGTAGACTGATTATTGAATCAAAGCTTGATATGTGGGTATGTTGTCCTTTACTATAAAAAGGTATAAAATATTGCTAAAACTTGATTATTATGTTTTTTTGGTTAACTTACAGTTTCATTGTTAAAATATTGCTATTTACACCTAGGTTTTCTATTTATTCAAAAACTTGGATTTTGACCAAAATTTGCATGTTGGATGCAGACGTGTAATATTGCTTTGCTAAACAGATTAGCCTTTAACAATTTTCTGCGGCATCACATTACATTGTAAATAACAGGAAATATGAAAACACCCTCCATTCTTGCCTCACCACACACACCGCAGACAATAAATTATTATTTTGAATGTATACTTTCCTTCTAGAAGTTGATATTAACTCCAAAATAGATTTTTTTAAAAAAAATGCTTTATATGTGATACGATCAATACGGACCTCCTCTTTAACTCACATGTACAACAAGAGTAGTATAAATGAGGCCAAAAGCGTTTTTTTTATTAAAATTGGTAATAAACTGACTAATTCAATTGGATAAATTCTATTAAATCAAATTTAATTACCATTAAATCTTTAGCATAGGTTTTCTTATTTGGGTTAATTGTAGAAATAGAAGCATAGTATTCCTTTTGCATAGTATTCATGGTACAAAAAAAGAAAAAAAGAAGAAAAAATTATTCGATGATATTATATTAGGCAAATAAACAAAGAGATTTGAGCATTAGTAACCTATGTGACTAAATATAGGATCTATTACAATTTACTCTCCGATTAGAAAGACAAGTACCACAATACTGTAGGTAATATCTGAGAGTAAAATGGACATAACTTTTGATTGATAAATCCAATTCTGTTGAATCTTTTTTACCGCAGAAAGATAATTTCCTAAGGAAGAACTTTTGTTTTAATTACTTTCTCATATTTTGAAGATTTCTTGATAATTGGGTTTTGTAACAACCCGGGATTTAGCCTCAATTAATAATCGTCATTAAACGATTAATCCGTTGGCTAATTGCTATTGGAATTTTAATTGAATTGAAATTCTTTTAAAATTTTTAAAATTGTTATGCGGGCTTTAAAATTTAGTTTGGCCCATGTTTTATGTAACGACCCGGAGTTTTCGAACCCGAAATTCCAGATAGTTAGAAGAAAAAGAAAAGAGATAGAAGACAGAAACAGAACAAGACACAGATTCTCAAATTCGCAGCAGATCAAAATACAATATCAAATAATAATATCAGTTATACAAAGAAAACTGTATTTGTTAATTACATTTTTATACATCAGAGTTACAACATTCACAAATATACTAGACAGTTAGAATTAACATGTCTCAAGCAACTATAATATATCACAGCGAGATATACTCCATACGTTCCTGCCATCCGGCTCGCCTCTTGAGCTCCAGAACGTCCTTACCTGAAATCTGTAATACTCGGTCTGACCCGAGCATTACATCAAAGTAACACCCGGGTCAGGCTGGAAACCAGCGTGAGTAAACTTATCTAACATGAAATTTCAATCCATAGAACTTATTTAAACCCGGGGTAACTCGTACCTTACTATAAGTAAACAACTTATATAGTCAACGCTTATTTTCACAAACAATATCTAAGTATCCAACTTAGTTTAAATGGTCCATACTATCCCAAACCGGCCTATTGATTTCACATATCAATCTATAAAGAATTATAGAAGATTCCAAATCGAAGTGGTTTCGGGTATTAACTAATACCTGACTCCTGTCTCTTCGAATCCAATGTCATCTTAACCCAAATTATTCAAATGAAATACAATTCAAATTTTAAATATAGGGTGTCACTGTTTTAACCCAAACATATTATATCACATAGCATTCCATATCACATACTAGAGATATCAACTAATCTAAGCATACTATATCATTCAAAGATTAATCAACCATACCACAATTGAATTAAATTAATTACTTCAATTACTTTTAAATCATGCATGCTTAACATTAATTAATTACAATCCAATTAATATATCATCCCTTAATTATCCGTCTTAATTAATCATCCTTGATTAATTATTCTTTAATTACATTAAGTAATTAACCCTTAATTACTCCATAGATTAATTAGCCTTAACCATTCCTATTAACTTTTAATTAATCTCCTTAGTTAATTTATCACATTAATTAATGATTCTCTAATTTCTTAATCAAAATAATTACTTAAGAAATTAATTACTTAACCGTTCTTAATCATTAATTAACTACAAACCATTAAATTAATTAATAATTCCTTGATTATCTTACAAATCAATTAATTAATCTTTAATTACCAATTTAATTACCTTTAATAAATCATTTTCCTTTGTTAATTACTAAATCACATTATTAACTTAACCTTTAATTAACATTTAATTATATTTATAAAATGATTAAGTTTTAAAACATTTTATTTAAGTTTTAACAAATTTAATTTTAACAAACATACCATTAAAAATAAAGTTTAAGAACATTTAAAAAAAGAGGTTTAGAAAAGTTTTAAATAAAATTTCAAACTTTTATTTTTATAAAAATCTTCTAAAACTTGCTTAACACTTTCCCTCACGATCCTGCTTCGGGTTATCCAACGTTCTACTCGAGACCATCTCGAGTTTCCTCCCAGCTTCTTCTTCTTCCCTTAGTTTTTTTTTTCTTAAAAACAACTTAACTGCTAAAACTTCCCCTCATGAACACGAACGATAACTCGAGCCTAACCTCAAACATCCCGATATCTCTTCGAGTCGACTACGACTCATCTCCCCTACACTCACATCAACGCTGTGCACGTGCACAGTATCTCGACCACCCTCCGACGAACTCAACTACCTCCGACAAGTCGTAAATCATCACGACATTCGACTACGATCATCCAAACGAGAGTATCTAGTCTAAATCGAAATTGAGCCTTCAACTCAAAACAGAAATTCAACATCGCCTGAAAGAAACGCCACGCAACCTCGCCTCCGACCATCGTACCACCTGAAACCCCGGTCACATCACCGCGAGCCTTCTACGCAACAATCCCCCTTGATCCGGTGCCACTCGATTCACCATAGATGACCCAGTCATCTCGTTTCCCACTATGACAAAACAAAGTGTTTAAACCCTAGTTCATCTGATTTCCGATGCTATGACGATCGATACCTTCCTCTACTATTTTTCTTGACATCTATGATTTCAAAACTTGCTTCAGTAAAAACCCCGACCACCAAAGATAAACCCATCACCTGAATTTGCTCGAAATCACATTCTGGTTATCCCCACAATGCTACCTCAATTCGCAAACTAAAACTCGTGATTTTAGATTTAAAAATCAAATTTTCCAAAGACGATTCAAGTTCCATACTTGAATCTACAAATTAAATTAATTGATTTTTCACATTTTTAACATCCTTGCTGTATTTACCTAAGTCCTGGAGATTTTCAAAACTATTTTGCTTGAATACAAAATTTAAATTTTAATCTATATTTAAACAACATTTTATGTTTGAATTTCACAGCCCAACAATGATCAGATAAAAGAGTATTGAATTTTGACTTACTTTTAAACTCTGTATTTTGAAAATAGATAAGTACAGACACCCAACATGCACAGATCAGACATATATATAAATTCATATAGATTCATATCTATATATGTAAACATGCAGCACAAACATCATCCAGAAATACACATGCACTAACATTTATCACCCTAAGCATTATAGTTAAACGTTTACTCACCTGTATTAAAAACAGAGGGCAGAGCTTATTTTCTTAGATCTGGAACTGATTTTAGTTTTGAACTGCAACTTGAAACTAGAATTTAGTTGAGATGATCCTTTGCTTAGCTTCAGATTGAATTTGTGAAAGAGATTTCTTTGATCTGAGTTGTTGAATCCTAGCTTGAATTTGCTTAGCTTGCTCTTAACTTGAATTTGTGGAGATATTGTTTTGAATTTTCTCTTTCATTTCTCTGGTTTTTAGTGTACAGATTTCTGGTTTCCTTTGTTTTGATAATGAAGATAAGAGAAAATTGAAATAGAGGGGTAGAGATATGTTTATACAACTTAGCTTAATTTATTTTAAAATAAAAAGAAAATAAATTACACTTGTGCAATTGGCTTACAAGTGTCATTAGCATGCTATAATTAATTTACACTTGTATTTAGATAAAATCTTTGGCTTACATTTGTATTTTCATGTATAAATATGTTTTAATATATATATATATATATTTTCATAATATTTCCAATTTAGTTTTATATTTAAAAATGTCTTAAGTGTTTTAAATATTTAAACTTCTCTTATATTAATCTATATAAAACTTTAAAGAAAATGATATAAAACTGATTATATACCAAATATAATCATATATAGATATATTATTAAATCCAATTTATTCTCCAAGATGTTATGTATTTGAATTTCAAATCCAAATTCTCTTTTTAAAATCTACTTATATATATATAAACAAATACACATTTTATTTGTTTGACAAAAATAAATTAGACAAATTAAATAATTAGATTATTTTAAATAATTTATAAAGAAGATTATTACATTATTATTGCCCAAAAATTCTGGGATATCACATTTTATTTTGTTGCCGAGTTGGTTATCAATGTCGTTCTTTTCCCCGACCCATTCATTTTATCATCGTAACCCTAATCTAAACAAGAAAAGAAAAATGGCGGCCTCGATTATCTTCATTCGTTCGCCCCCCTTTTCAAAATTAGGGCTTCGAGATTTTTAGCCGCGGCTATGGTTATCTCGATCGAAAGCTTTGTCGATCGATGCTTTTGGGAAAGAAGGGCTTCGTGAAATCGAGGGCGCCGAACACTTCATGATGCCACGGCTTCAAATTCTCGATCGATTGCAAAGGTGAGTGATTTTATTCACTCACATCTTTTAATTCTCACTTGAGTATTCTCGGCTGTTTGATTTGGCTTGCATTGTAATTGGCTTTGACCTGACTTTATCGATTTTGTATGATTGATGAATTGTTGGCTTGATGATTATGCTGTGATGATTTTGGTTTTGTTCGACCTTGCTTATGTGATATTTTTTAATGGCTTCGGCCTTGATTTGAAACTGAAATTGTAAAAAGGTTCGACCTTGATTTCGTTGAAATTTGGCTTTGCAATTTCTTTAAGAATTGATCCCAGCCTGTCTTTATTATAACTATTAAGTGTTTTGAGTTGTATTGTGATTGCCCTGGTCTTCAAGTGGGCGATGCACGTATATATTCTTTGAGTTGCTTTGAGTCTTCACCACAACCATATTTTCACTGTTTTATGTATCTTATCCCTGTTATGCTGTCATTTGATCAAAACTGCTACATGATGCTTGGTGCCTAGGCTTTGATGTATCGAGTTGCATCAATAGTCTTTGCATTTGCTTCTGGTCATTTTACTTGTACCATTCGAATTGTTATATTGGTCTTGACTTTGTTTATTTGGTTGCTATTGTGACTTTGGCTTGTCAGTTATTTATTCTATTGGCATCGGCTCTTGATATTTTGGGTGTGAGTTGGGTTGATGTTTTTGATTTTGACTCGACTCGATTTATGATTCTTGTACATGCTTAGTGCATCCCTGTACCTCATGTATATGTAATCATTCCTGTTGTCTACATTGTCTACCTGTATTTTCAAGCTTTGATTTCATTTTCATGTGCATGGCTTCACTGTGTTCATGTAGTTGAATTCACCCTTGCACTCTGGTGTTGTTTTGGTCTGTCGAAATCACAGTGGCATTTGCATATGTATTCGTCCACTTGTGTAAATTGTAGTCTTAGTTGGTCTTGGTGCAGTTGCTATGTCTCTGTGCATTTTGCTGTGTCCATTTGAGTTAGGCATTGTTTGGGTTGCCTGTTCGCATGCTTGAAGTCGTAGCATGTACAACTGCCTTGTGTACATCACTGTTTCATTTGAAGTCTGGCACTTCACCATTGACAGTTTCAGTATACATTTGGAATTTGAGTCTAATTCTTGAGTTCATTTGAATTGGTTTTCCAGTGAAGCTGCTGCACCACTGGTTTCACGATGTATCTTTGCATTTTTTTTCAAAAACCATTGTAGTTTTGTTGCTGTTTCAATTGGTTGGAATGGTGGCCTTGTCATGTCACCTGTTTATTCAAGTCTGCATATATGTACATACATACACTTGTATGTGTGTATGCATATATTATTTGATTTGTACATTGCACAGTCTTGAGACTTGTCTCTGACCATTCTTGTACTACCTGAACTAGTCTTTGATTCTCCTGACTTGAAACTTGATTAACTTGTATGCTTGCTGCCTCCTGCATACACTCTCTGATTTTGAACTGCACATGCTTCTTTAGTTTTGTTGTATCTGGACTTAATTCATTTGTGATTCTACCATTGTTGCATTTTGGTTTGTGGCTTGTTTGGTTTGATGTGTCATTACTGATGCACTTGAACCTGATTTGAGGTTATTTGTATTCATCCCTGACCTGTTGCATTTGCAGTGTCTTCATTTGTGCACTGCCATGTATTGGTTTCTTGAGACTTGTCACTGCCTTGTATTTGCAGTGCCTTATTGTCACTGTCTTGATTTGGTTTCTTGATGTATTGATTTTATCTTGCTTCTGATTTTACTGAACTTTGATGGTCTCGACTAATTTGCTTTGAGACAGTTTTTGTTGCATTGTGATCTTATGGTGGCTGTAGTTTTTAGTTGCAGTTTGCCCTTGTATCCTTGTGGCCTTCATTGCACTGCCCACTGAACTTCAAGTCATGTAGTTCATGTGTAGTTTGTAGTTTCTGACTTGTATTCGGTTGTATTAATCTCTGGGTTACATCACTTCTGTGTACAGGTGCATGTGCATCCTACTGTTGCACTGTTTCATTGATACATAGTATTTGTATCATGTTGTTTTGAAGTTTCTTTGACAGTTAGGTTTAAGTGCATGGCATAGTGAACTGATTCATACATGTGTTTCCAGATTTGTTTATTTGCTTGAATTTATCGAGCTTGGTTCTGAACATGGTCCTTGACCATTTCAGGTTGATTTTTGAGGTTGTACTTGAGTTCAATCCAGTCTCAAAGACTTGGGTTTGATCTTGTACTCGGTTGTGAACTTTCAATGTGCATTTGTGTGCACTTCGTTCATTTTGATTTGAGTTAGTGCCAGTTGTTTTTGGTTCATTTATATTGACTCTGCAGTTTCAATTTGCTGTTAGTATTTGGTGTTGTGATGATTTTATAAACTGTAGTGGCGAGGCAATGCACGCGTGCGTGTACTGCAGCCACACGGAAGTGACTTCTTATGTGATATTTCAATTGTTTGAATTGTTTTGTGTTCAATTCAATATTTGAAATGGTATTCTGATTTGGTTTGATTTAATCATTTTGTGATTTTCTAATTATCTATAGATAATTAGATTATGAGTTTCTAATTATTTATTTAATAATTGGATTTTGTTGTTAATTGCTGTTTAGGCAATTCTGGGGTTTTCATATTATCTTCATTGATAATCTTTTTATTTATCCTTGTTGATGATTTGGATTTGCTGATTTGTTGTTTAACACTGTTCATTGTTATATCTGCCGTTATCTGATTCTCTTATCGAGGAGTTGGATATACGAGATTTCCGTGACTGTCGTCTATTTGATATTTGATTATTATTGCTTCTGTGCCTTAATAACTGAGTTTGAATTAGACTGACCCGTGTATTATTTTCTTTTGAATTTAATACTCGGGTCAGACCGAGTTATTACAGGTTGTAGATATCCTGCTTTGGGTTGCTGCTTGAGCTATGAAGTCTTTTCATATCTTTTGAAGTAGTCTTCGTCATTCTGTAGTAGTCAGTGTACTTGATTTAGGTTGATATGTATTCATGTATATTATACGATAATGTACTTGTATATATAACTTCCAGAATCGACAGTTGTAGTTGTATCATATGTGTTGTGTCAAATATATTGTAACTGACATCAATTATATATATATATATATATATGAGACCTTTGTTATCTATGTTCTGCATTTTTAGTATCTGTGTTATTATTATATATATTGTCCTAAACTATTATGAACCATCGTAGTTCGTTTTATACTGGAATTGGGTATGTCGATGGGAGTAAATAAATGAGAGATGAAAAATTAAGAATATATACCACTCCTATCGAGGTAACCAATACTAGTGTAAGGCCCAACTACGGATGGCCGCTCCTATCCAGCCTCATTCTTCGTAATAACAGACAGTATTTCTTTTAATACTCTTTGTTATTGTGAGCATAGAGGTAAGGCGTCACAGTTGGTATCAGAGCTTGGGGTTTATGGGCATAATATAAAACATAACTTAGATGGAACATGTGTTACAACTATTTGTCGATGTTTTTAGTTGTGTTTTGAGTCAAAACTAAAGTTTTGAAATTATGATGAAATTTTTAAATACCTTATTTAAAAATAAAAGTGAAACTGTGTTTTGATGATTGAATAATTTGTGTTTATCAAAGTGCGCAGCGGAAACAGTGAGACTGCCTTCGCTGAATACAACTGATAATCTTTTTGATTTAAAAATCAAAATATGAAATTGAAATAAATTTCATTTGTTGTTTACATAGTTGGGTTTATTTTGTTTCTTTGAAAATTTCGAATCCGATTTGAGAATTCGAAGCGATTGCAGTTATGTGATTTTTGTTGAGATTTTTTCTGGTTTTCTTTTATGCTAATCATATATTGATTAGATTTTGC
Organism: Allium fistulosum; assembly: GCA_030737815.1. Lineage (NCBI taxonomy): Eukaryota > Viridiplantae > Streptophyta > Magnoliopsida > Asparagales > Amaryllidaceae > Allium > Allium fistulosum. Next base: position 165,771,889 of record CM060904.1, on the reverse strand, counting down.
TGTTTTGAATTATCTTCATTGAAGATACATTAGAATGATTTCTTTGTTCATTTTGTAGTATACGTGCAAATTTGAGTTGCACGTTACTGCATTAATTTAACGTTGAACCGGTGTTTGGTTTAAACGTATTTTGTTGCCGTTATTTTTATAACGGGATTTTTACATCGGTGCTAAATTTTTGAAGCACGGTGTTTTATGACATTTTTGACGAATGAAAATTCACTGGTATTATATTTTGATGCGAATTATTTGATGAGATTTTGAAGTTTAAAAATTACTGTCGCTTTGACTTCAGTAACCGTCAAATTTTAAAAGTGGATTTTCAAGCGGTTATTCCGCAATGCTGATTTTGAGATTCGTTTTACGATGTTTTGGGAAGTGCAATTTCCTTTTCAAAATTGCTACTGAGGTTGCTGTTTTAATCACGTGTTCTGAAAATTGTTTTAAATTCTTTTACAGTTTACGCTTTCAAAAGAATGAGGAAGCGATTTAAACGCTTTAGCAAAATCGAGGACTATGAACCCTCACTTTTACTGTTTCGCTTAATTTCGGACTTGTCCGTTTGAGAACGTAAAATGTTATTTATTTAAAATACAAAATTTTACAGTTTGCGCTTTGAAAAGAATGAGGAAGCGATTTAAACGGTTCAGCAAAATCGAGGACTATGAACCCTTTCTTTTACTGATTCGCTTAATTCTTGACTTGTCCGTTTGAGAATGTAAAATGTTATTTTTACAAAATACACAATTTTGCACTTTCAAGGAAATGATGAAGAGAATCAAACGATTTAGTAAAACACGTGGTATGGGACATGTGCGTTTGCTATTTCGGTTAATTCCGGACTCGTTAATTGAAATATTTGCTGTTTTGATGATTTTGATGCTTTTGTGTGATTTCGAGCCACTATGATGGACCTTCGGGTCATATGTTGGACATTCGGGTCATATGATGGACCTTTGGGTCAAATACTAGTACTAGACCTTCGAGTCACTCTGTGGAATTTCGGGTCATTTGTTGGGCGCCAAAATTATGATGAGTACTTGGTAGGCTTCGACCATTTGTTGATGCACGTGCGGCGTAGCTAAAAACTCGCCATCTGATGGGATCGATCCACCTTTTATGTTGATTTTCTAGATTATCTTAATTGATTTCTAGATATTTGATGTTTCTAATTATCTGCAAGTAATTATATATTTGTTGTTATGATATTTAATTATCGTATCGATAATTAGATATTTGCTGTTATGAGATTTAATTATCGTATTGATAATTAGATATTTGCTGATATGAGTTCTAATTGTCTTTGTTGATAATTAGATATTTGATGATTTCTGATTATCGTTTTTGATAATCGGATATTTGTTGTTTCTGATTATCGTTTTTGATAATCGGATATTTGTTGATTTGAGATTTCTGATTATCGTTTGAGATAATTAGATATTTGTTGATTTGAGATTTCTGATTATCGTTTGAGATAATTAGATATTTGTTGATTTGAGATTTCTGATTATCGTTTTTGATAATTAGATATTTGATGATTTCTGATTATCGTTTTTGATAATTAGATATTTGATGTTTTCTGATTATCGTATGAGATAATTAGATATTTGTTGATTTGAGATTTCTGATTATCGTTTTTGATAATTAGATATTTGATGATTTCTAATTATCGTTTTTGATAATTAGATATTTGATGTTTTCTAATTATCGTTTTTGATAATTAGATATTTGTTGATTTACGTTTTCTGATTATTGTTTTTGATAATTAGATATTTGTTGATTTGAGATTTCTGATTATCGTTTTTGATAATTAGATATTTGTTGATTTGAGATTTCTGATTATCGTTTTTGATAATCGGATATTTGTTGTTTCTGATTATCGTTTGAGATAATTAGATATTTTTTGATTTGCGTTTTCTGATTATCGTTTTTTATAATTAGATATTTATTGATTTGAGATTTCTGATTATCGTTTTTGATAATTAGATATTTGTTGATTTGAGATTTCTGATTATCGTTTTTGATAATCGGATATTTGTTGTTTCTGATTATCGTTGGAGATAATTAGATATTTGTTGATTTGCATTTTCTGATTATCGTTTTTGATAATTAGATATTTGTTGATTTGAGATTTCTGATTATCGTTTTTGATAATTAGATATTTGTTGATTTGAGATTTCTGATTATCTGATGTTTTCTGATTATCGTTTTTGATGATTGGATATTTGCTAGTTTTGCTGATTATGAGATTTTCTAGTCTATAATTGATTCTAGATTATGTTGATTTTATTGAATTGCTATTTTCTATCTATCTCTGTTGATAGTTAGAGTTTGCTGAGTATGAAGTTCGTGTTTTCTAGTCAATTGTTAGATAACTAGATAATTGCAGTTTTGCGAATTGTGATTTGTGTTTTCTAATTATCTCTGCTGATAATTAGATTTTGTTGTTTTCTAATTATCGTATCGATAATTAGATATTGCTGTTTTGTGATTTCCATATTCTAATCATCTAATTGATAATTGAATATTGCTGATGATTGCAATTATTCGGTTTTGTTGTTTTTGATTATCTAATTGATATTAGATTTTGTTGAGAATTTGTGAATTTCTTTTATGGAATTAGAAGATTTCTTTGGCGTTTATATTCTTGACCTTTATTTTTCTAGCTTAACCAGTTTATGTTAGAAGAATAATAGTTGTTGACGACCTTAATTATGAAAATTGCGAGGATGCAGTTTTTATAAGGAGGGAAGTCTGTAACAACCCGGGATTTAGCTTCAATTAATAATCGTCATTAAACGATTAATCCGTTGGCTAATTGCTATTGGAATTTTAATCGAATTGAAATTCTTTTAAAATTTGTAAAATTGTTATGCGGGCTTTAAAATTTAGTTTGGCCCATGTTTTATTTTGTTGCCGAGTTGGTTATCAATGTCGTTCTTTTCCCCGACCCATTCATTTTATCATCGTAACCCTAATCTAAACAAGAAAAGAAAAATGGCGGCCTCAATTATCTTCATTCGTTCGTCCCCCTTTTCAAAATTAGGGCTTCGAGGATTTTTGCCGCGACTATGGTTATCTCGATCGAAAGCTTTGTCGATCGATGCTTTGGGAAAGAAGGGCTTCGTGAAATTGAGGGCGCCGAACACTTCGTGATGCCACATCATCAAATTCTCGATCGATTGCAAAGGTGAGTGATTTTATTCAATCACATCTTTTAATTCTCACTTGAGTATTCTCGGCTGTTTGATTTGGCTTGCGTTGTAATTGGCTTTGACCTAACTTTATCGATTTTGTATGATTGATGAATTGTTGGCTTGATGATTTTGGTTTTGTTCGACCTTGCTTATGTTATATTTTTTAATGGCTTCGGCCTTGATTTGAAACTGAAATTGTAAAAAGGTTCGACCTTGATTTCGTTGAAATTTGGCTTTGCAATTTCTTTAAGAATTGATCCCAGCCTGTCTTTATTATAACTATTAAGTGTTTTGAGTTGTATCGTGATTGCCCTGGTCTTCAAGTGGGCGATGCACGTATATATTCTTTGAGTTGCTTTGAGTCTTCACCACAACCATATTTTCACTGTTTTATGTATCTTATCCCTGTTATGCTGTCATTTGATCAAAACTGCTACATGATGCTTGGTGCCTAGGCTTTGATGTATCGAGTTGCATCAATAGTCTTTGCATTTGCTTCTGGTCATTTTACTTGTACCATTCGAATTGTGATTTGGTCTTGACTTTGTTTACTTGATTGCTACAGTGACTTTGGCTTGTCAGTTATTTATTCTGTTGGCATCGGCTCTTGATATTTTGGGTGTGAGTTGGGTTGATGTTTTTTATTTTGACTCAACTCGATTTATGATTTGTGTACTTGCTTAGTGCATCCTTGTACCTCATGTATATGTAATCATTCATGTCGTCTACATTGTCTACTTGTATTTGCAAGCTTTGATTTCATTTTCATGTGCATGGATTCACTGTGTTCGTGTAGTTGAATTCACCCTTACACTCTGGTGTTGTTTTGGTCTGTCGAAATCACCGTGGCATTTGCATATGTATTCGTCCACTTGTGTAAATTGTAGTCTTGGTTGGTCTTGGTGCAGTTGCTATGTCTCTGTGCATTTTGCTGTGTCCATTTGAGTTAGGCATTGTTTGGGTTGCCTGTTCGCATGGTCGAAGTCGTAGCCTGTACAACTGCCTTGTGTACATCACTGTTTCATTTGAAGTCTGGCACTTCACCATTGACAGTTTCAGTATACATTTGGAATTTGAGTCTAATTCTTGAGTTCATTTGAATTGGTTTTCCAGTGAAGCTGCTGCACCACTGGTTTCACGATGTATCTTTGCATTGTTTTTCAAAAACCATTGTAGTTTTTTTGGTGTTTCAATTGGTTGGAATGGTGGCCTTGTCCTGTCACCTGTTTATTCAAGTCTACATATATGTACATACATACACTTGTATGTGTGTATGCATATATTATTTGATTTGTACATTGCACTGTCTTGAGACTTGTCTCTGACCATTCTTGTACTACCTGAACTAGTCTTTGATTCTCCTGACTTGAAACTTGATTAACTTGTATGCTTGCTGCCTCCTGCATACACTCTCTGATTTTGAACTGCACATGCTTCTTTAGTTTTGTTGTATCTGGACTTAATTCATTTGTGATTCTACCATTGTTGCATTTTGGTTTGTGGCTTGTCTGGTTTGATGTGTCATGTACTAATGCACTTGAACCTGATTTGAGATTATTTGTATTCATCCCTTACCTGTTGCATTTGCAGTGTCTTCATTTGTGCACTGCTATGTATTGGTTTCTTGAGAATTGTCACTGCCTTGTATTTGCAGTGCCTTATTGTCACTGTCTTGATTTGGTTTCTTGATGTATTGATTTTAGCTTGCTTCTGATTTTACTGAACTTTGATGGTCTCGACTAATTTGCTTCGAGACATTTTTTGTTGCATTGTGATCTTGTGGTGGCTGTAGTTTTTAGTTGATGTTTGCCCTTGTATCCTTGTGGCCTTATTGCACTGTCCACTGAACTTCAAGTCATGTAGTTCATGTGCAGTTTGTAGTTTCTGACTTGTATTCGGTTGTATTAATCTCTGGGTTACATCACTTCTGTGTACAGGTGCCTATGCATCCTACTGTTGCACTGTTTCATTGATACATAGTATTTGTATCATGTTGTTTTGAAGTTTCTTTGACAGTTAGGTTCAAGTGCATGGCATAGTGAACTGATTCATACATGTGTTTCCAGATTTGTTTATTTGCTTGAATTTATCGAGCTTGGTTCGGAACATGGTCCTTGACCATTTCAGGTTGATTTTTTAGGTTGTACTTGAGTTGAATCCAGTCTCAAAGACTCGGGTTTGATCTTGTACTCGGTTGTGAATTTTCAATGTGCATTTGTGTGCACTTCGTTCATTTTGATTTGAGTTAGTGCCAGTTGTTTTTGGTTCATTTATATTGACTCTGCAGTTTCGATTTGCTGTTAGCATTTGGTGTTGTGATGATTTTATAAACTGTAGTGGCGAGGTAGTGCACGCGTGCGTGTACTGCAGCCACATGGAAGTGACTTCTTATGTGATATTTCAATTGTTTGAATTGTTTTGTGTTCAATTCAATATTTGAAATGGTATTCTGATTTGGTTTGATTTAATCATTTTGTGATTTTCTAATTATCTATAGATAATTAGATTATGAGTTTCTAATTATTTATTTAATAATTGGATTTTGTTGTTAATTGCTGTTTAGGCAATTCTGGGGTTTTCATATTATCTTCATTGATAATCTTTTTATTTATCCTTGTTGATGATTTGGATTTGCTGATTTGTTGTTTAACACTGTTTAGTGTTATATCTGCCGTTATCTGATTCTCTTATCGAGGAGTTGGATATACGAGATTTCCGTGACTGTCGTCTATTTGATATTTGATTATTATTGCTTCTGTGCCTTAATAACTGAGTTTGAATTAGACTGACCCGTGTATTATTTTCTTTTGAATTTAATACTCAGGTCAGACCGAGTTATTACAGGTTGTAGATATCCTGCTTTGGGTTGCTGCTTGAGCTATGAAGTCTTTTCATATCTTTTGAAGTAGTCTTCGTCATTCTGTAGTAGTCAGTGTACTTGATTTAGGTTGATATGTATTCATGTATATTATACGATAATGTACTTGTATATATAACTTCCAGAGTCGACAGTTGTAGTTGTATCATATGTATTGTGTCAAATGTATTGTAACTGACATCAGTTATATATATATGAGACCTTTGTTATCTGTGTTCCGCATTTTTAGTAGCTGTGTTATTATTATGTATATTGTCTTGAACTATTATGAACCATCGTAGTTCGTTTTATACTGGAATTGGGTATGTCGATGGGAGTAAATAAATAAGAGATGAAAAATTAAGAATATATACCACTCCTATCGAGGTAACCAATACTAGTGTAAGGCCCAACTATGGATGGCCGCTCCTATCCAGCCTCATTCTTCGTAATAACAGACAATATTTCTTTTAATACTCTTTGTTATTGTGAGCATAGAGGTGGGGCGTCATAGGTTTTTAACAGAGTAATAGTCTATGCGCTGTCAAATTTTCTATGCTAAACATTGTTAGTAATTTAAGAGCAGCTTTCTCATTTCTTATCGGATTTTGATAATATTTAAAGTTCTAGAAAGAATAATTTTTGTGCTACAACTTTCATTTTGTAAGTTTTCTAAAATTATGTGATTTAAAAGGTCGAAATTGCATTTTAAAACTGTAACTTGTGAGTGAGTTGTAATTGGTGAAGCGGTTGAATTGACCGGTGCATTCCTGACCCATTGCTTAAACCCGTTTGAGAGTTATTGTGTTTGTAATGTTGTGCCCAGATGTTGGAGTGATTATTTTCGTAGTTGGTTATATATAAATATATATATTTATAATAATAAATTTATATTATAAGTTTGATTTGGTATATAGTTAAGAGTTAGAAATCTACGGAGTTAGTTGATGACTAAAATCTTGTGATAATCTAATATTTAGTCATAATGAATTCTAATGTGTTTGTGGATTTTGAATCATTTTATTCAAAGCTTTAGACTTAAATAAAGATATATCTATTTATTTATATACATAAATATTTAGTTATAAACACCAATAATTTGGTAAGGAGATTTTTTTAAAGTTATAAACATTAAACTTGTTTTATAAATTTGCATAATCTCTTTTATAAATAGTTTTATCAAATATTTATATTTATATTAAGTATTACTGGAATAAATAGTTATGGATTTAAAAATATGTTTTGTGAAATATAGTTTTAATTTATTAAATAAAATGTTATGAGATTTAGAAACATGGTTTTGAAGTATAAGCATAAGTTGTTTTATACTAGTGTACAAATACTAATTTGGACATTTCTAAGAGTAATAAATAGGTTTTTAGAGAATAAGTGATTACTTAAATATATATATATATATATATCTTTATATATATATATGGTTTTAAAATATGATTCACGAATAATACAACTATATGGAAATTTAAGTATCATTATGGTTTCGGAAAATGGAAAATCTTAGTTCACAAAATAAATACAAGTGGAACAATTTGGAATAATGGAAAATTTTAATAAGTGACAACTTAAATAAATGGTTTGAGAACCTTAATTCTATAATTTGGGAAGTACTAATAATCGATATAGTGTTATCAATTGGTTTAAATGCTTTTGAATAACACTTTATTGATTATGGCTCGTTGAATAGAATGTTTGAGTGGAATTTACTAACTCATTAGCGAATACATGAATTTCACCGGGTAGTATAGGATGCTTGGGTTAAGTTCTCGTGATCGAATTGGGAAAGTATAACACTTTAGAGTTGTATTCTCTTCTGGTGTGCGACAAGTGGTTGCTAGATCCTTAAGTGAATATGGTTTGGTTAGATTCTAGTGATTACTGAAGGTGATAGTATTTGGCACTTTAGAGTTTACTTTCTTTTGGTGTGCGGCAAGTGGCTACTAGATCCTTAAGAAGTTTATTCCTGGATTTCTTTTCGAACATAATAATTTAATAATATTAAATAAATGTGGATTTATCGAGTCATGGTTTCTACGATCACCTTGATCGGTATGAACTATCCTTGAGATCATTCTATGATTCTATGATTCTATGTTCCCGGTCTAAGTATGATCCTTGGTATCAGATCTGTTCGAGTAATACCAATTTGTTTGTTTGTTTGCCACGGGTTGTGAGTACAATCATTGAGATTATTTTGGACGATCATTACGATCGGTTTGGATTAAGATCTCTTGGATTCTGGTTATTTGGATTCTGTGACTATTCTGTGTTCGTGAAATAAGTAATATTCTTGTGTCTTGTGTTTGTGAAATAAACATATATTCTTGTGTCGTGTGTTCGTGAAATAAATATATGTTCTTGTGTCTTGTGATGGATGTTAAGTTAATTCTGTTATTTTTTGTTTAGTGACTAGTTCATATTTGTGACGTAAACTTATAACCCTGTACTGATTTAATCATTGATATTTGCATGCTTAGAGATATTGTGTTTTGTTCTGTGAATTCAATCCTGAACATCAGTATTTACTTATATGTTGTTTGTTCTTGTGTTATATCTTGTTCTCACCCTATTGGATATTTAGAGATAGTCTGACCCGGTTGTTATTTTACTCGGGTCAGGTCGAGACTTTTCAGGTTATAGGACAGGTTGACCTTTGAATGGTTGTGCTAGCAAGGTGATAAACATTTGGACTCTTAGTTTATCCCATTTAGGAATTTGGACCTTGTATATAAAATATATAATTGAGATTAGAGAATTGTTAAATTTGTATAACAATTGAGTTTAGTATTTCATTTTGTAAACTAAATAATTTGTATATATGTTGAGATTTATTCCGTTGTGATCTATGACTCTTATTTATACGATATATTTTTCCAATTCTGAGAAACCGGTGTGTCTATTACTTTGTATTAATACTGTACACGTTAAATTCAGTTCAGATATTAAGTGAAAAGGTATAAATGACGTGTCAGTATTAGTATAAAGATATATTCACATTCGATCGTCCTTAACAAGCCGTATTCTCCAGATTAGCGGACGACATTACTTGTAATGTTCTTTGCTAATCTAGGCATCGCAGTGGGGTCGATACACTTAACGACCCATCTGGTTTCTTTACGAACACCGAGGCCGCTCCCCAAGGCGAACTGCTTGTTCTAATAAAACTCCTGCCTTTTAGATCCACTAGCCGCACCTTCAATTCCTTCATCTCAGTTGGTGTCATCCTGCTAGGTGGTCTACTTATAGGTTCAGCTCCTGGCACAAGATCTATTCTAAACTCAACAGCTCTTTTCGGGGGTAGTCCAACGACTGGCTCAAAGACATCTGCAAACTCTCTTGCTACCCGAACCTGATTTAACTCACTTCCTACCTCCATAGCATTATGCATAGCACTGACACTCTAGTCAGTATTCCCTATTGAGAATATCCCTCGGTTATGACTATTTAGGTGTCTCAGTGATATTTCTCTATCCTGGCAAAATATTCTAGCCTCATACATACCCAACCAATCCATACCCAAAATGATCTCGAAATCTACGAAATCAATAACATACAAACTGCATGCAAATTTATGACCTAACAAATCAAGTTCTAATTGGTCAAGTCTTAACCCTAGAGTTGCATACCCTCCTATTGGATTCACAAGCCTTAAGGAAGTAACAAGGTAGGTAGGTTCTAAGCATAATTTATCAACCAAATGCTAAAATATAAATGAATGTGATGCACGGGTATCAAAAAGTACTCTAACAGAAATACTCTAAATCAAAAGCATACCTTCCATCACAGTCTTTCCTTTATCAGTTGCGGTAGGCCTAGCTGGTCCTATAGCAAAAATATTTCCTTTGTCCTCCCCAACTAGCTCTGGACACTGATTCTTGTAATGCCCAACTTGATCATAGTTGAAGCATTTCACATTCTTCTTACTTGCAGCTTTCTTCCCATTCCCCGACCGACATTCGTTAGCAAAGTGACCCTTCTTGTCACACTTACAGCAAACTACCATAGCTTTTGACTTCTTAGCAGTGCCTCCCTTCTAGGCTCCCTTCTTTTTAAAGAACTTCCTCTTCTTTCCTTGAGAACCCTGGGTTTCCACTGACTTCTCTTTAGCAAGATCAGAAAGTAACTCCTAATGGCGAATGGTCATCTCCACCACTATATTGCAAGGATAACAGACATGTGTCATGGTCATTCTAGCAAGCTCGGACCTCGGTCCTTGAATGAACTTCTCATTCCTTTTGATGTCTGTATCTATAATAGCATATCCATATCGAGACAGTTCTTCAAACTTAGTAGCATACTCGACTACTGACATCTCTCCCTGAATTAAATCCATAAACTTCCTCATCAGCTCAGACTTGGTAAACTCTGATACAAACTTCTTCTCAAATCTCGTTTTAAAATCAGCCCAAGTTAACTGCTCTTCCGGAACTCCAACGGTGACACTATTCCACAAATGTCGTGCTGACCCCTACAACAATCTAGAGGCCAACCTTCTCTTTTGCCTATCATTTAGACCCAAATCAGTAAATATACGCTCACAATGCAACAGCCAATTCTGAACCTCTATGGAACTCTCCATTCCCAAGAATGGCTTCCCACCCAAACTGGTGTAATCTCTACTCAGCAAAGCAATATTCTCAACTGGAGCCACATGATTTGCTCCTACTACATTTCCAACAACTCTAGTAGCAGCCTCTGCTTGCATCAAACCAGCAAAGAACTGATACATCACCCTCATATCTATTGGTGGATTTCTAGCACTCACATTGGCATAAGCATTTTGATTACTAGCGTTAGCCTGTCGACCCAGATTCCTCCTGGTAGTAGGTTGAGAATTTCCATTAGTTGTGGTGCTTCCTCCACCGAGATTTCCTCTTCCGTTTCCTGCTTCCATATCTCCTTTCTCGTAAATCTACATACGAGCCTTAGTAAGATATAGAAGAACGATCTAGGAGAGCGGGGAATACGTACTTATATATATATAACTGTATATAGCAAATACAAGTACATTGCTATAATGTTAACCAAAACCCCAATCTTATTATCTGATTCGTTGGATTATGATTGGAAAAATCTTTTAGGTATAAGTTTCTTTTGAAGTTTCATAAACCTATGCTCTGGTACCAACTTGTAACATCCCCTTATTTGGAGGCCCAAAACTAACGGCTACAGATGCTACAGTCACCTATAGTTATTAATCCTCGGCGATCAAATACTACGACATTAGATACATTGATATACAGAAACATAAGAATATGGAAAAAAAATTAAACAACAAACAAATTCCACATTTTATTTCAAAATATTCCAAATTGATTACATAATCCCAATTCGCAGACCACGTTCAGATAACATATAATTATTACAAAATACGCCAAGAGCGACATATGAAGATGCCCCCTTGGTAGATCAGAGTATATAGATAGGAAAGAAAACAATTTGCCTTTACAAACAAAACACACAGCGGAAATAAAAGAACTCTAATAACAAGTTTGCCTCCTACACGATCTTGAAAGCTTTATTCGTCTAAAAGAACACCTGGAAACCATATCTTTGAACCTAATCAAAGTCAATTGAGTACCCGAGAGTTTAAAGGGAAAACAAAAACTTCGAGTTAGACATAAAGCCTGGTATGAATAATAATTTTCCATCTCAAACCAATTAGATATCTAGTTAGACCACTCTGCTCAGCAGAACGGGTTTTCCCCTTACTAGTATCCTAAAACATTTACAAAACCATATACTATGCTCCTACATCCACAATGGTTAAAACATAGCATTTCAAAACATTATGATGATATGCAAAACAAATAAATTAATTCCAGATTACCCATTCCCATTCATTCTGACTATCTATCTGAATTATTATTTCTAGGGTTACTATTAACCTGTTAATTGTTTATGGACTATCTGTCCAATTACTTAGTTTTCATGGGATCTCTAAGAACCTATTAGTAACTCCAATATCTTGTTTCTTATCCTAGTTTTCATGGGCTTACTAGGAACCTATTGACTGACTATCAATATCCTAATACAGATATAGTTTTCATGAACTAACTACAAACCCACTGGCCCCTGCCAGTATCAAATCATAGTTTTCATGGGCTGACTATGAACCTATTGACCCCTGCCAATATCATACAGTTTTCATGTGCTTACTATAAACTTATTGGCCCCTGACAATATCTTCAATTAAGTTTTTAACATCTGTTAAGTTATATTTACTACTGGGTCAACCTAACTGGTTATTCTGCCCTTTCCCCAAAATACTGTTATGGGTTAATAACAATGTGAATAATATTTCCAAAATCTTTATTTATGCCATTGTATTTCCTTTTTAAAATGAGAATGGGCTATTTGTTTTGAAACTTTAAAGCATCACTTTCGAAACCACTTGATGAGCTCCTTCAAAAGTGTAAAAACCACTTTTTCAAAACTCTAAGTATATACCTTTCGAAACCAATGATACTTTTCGATTGTATCAAGAAAACATTCTTTAAATCACAGCATTGAAACAAATAGAGTACCCTTTTGAAAGCATTGGGTTTACTATTTAAAAACATCATTTGGGTCAAAATGTTTATATACGAAAGTATCTGTTTCGAAACCAACAAAAATTAATTTGGGGAAAAGTTGATGGTGTCGGAACCATCTAGTCGAAAGCAAAGACCTTTAAAAATTAAAATTCGAGAGACAGATTCGAAACCCCCTTTCGACTCCATCACCGTTGAAACCCTCAACCCCATTCTAAAGCAATTAGGAAGCAGCTTAACTTAGGTAAAAGCAAAGATAACCTTTCGAAGGCATTGATGACTTCAATACTTCGAAAGGAAAATAGTGGCTAGGTTTTGACTAGGTCGGAACCATCCCTTCGAAAACTAATACTTTAACATAATGTGACAGCCTTCTTCGAAAGCTATTTCTAAAACCCTTTCGAAAGCAAAGCTTTCAACTATGTTGAAAGCATTAAGTAAAACAAGGTAGAAATCTAACTTTAGAAAAACAAACTAAGGTTTCGAATCTATAGGGTATCGACTCAGTCGAAAGCCCTTCAAAAACTAGGCAGGCGCCTATCTTTTTAAAACCGAACCTTGGTTTCGATTCTGACGAAAGCATGGCTATCGACATCCTACCTTCTACTACTTACCAATCCACTTTGTACCAATTCTATTGATACCATGTGCTTTGGTTCCGACTATGTGGGTTTCGACAGAGATGGTTTCGACTAAGATGGGGCGGAGGTAAAGGAGTCGAAAGGTGCCACCAAAATAGGCTGAACCACCTTTTTCTGAAACGCTGACTTATAGCTAAACATGGTAATTGCTTTATAACTAACCTGCCAGTTGTAACGCCTTGAGCTACTTTAAAACTTTTCAAATATTGTACCATTAAAAACTGCTGCATTAATTAGATTTAAATCAGAGCATTATAACGTTAAACCCTTCCATATGACAAAACCAATATTGCAGAAAAGTCCCTCTTTGAAAATAATTTATTTTTCTTAATAAATCATCCAGGAAAAATCCCTAAAAATCACCGAAAATCTCTTTCATCGTATAATTTAACATATCAAAATTTTGGACCCAATTTCTTCCTGAAATACTTGAAATAAATTTTAAACCCAATTATATCATGTCTTCCTTTAGAAAATCATAATAAATTTTCTATAGCTCGGAAAATTCAAAAACTCAAAACCCATCTCCAAAATCATGTATTCTTCAATATAAAAATTTTCCATGGCCTTCAAAAATAAAAAAACCTTGGTTTTCCCTTAAAACCGAGAAAATTCCTATGTATATGAATTGAAATAATTCGATCATAACATAATTCAAGCATATCATCATCCATATCATTATAAAAACGAATTTAAACATAAGTCTGAAAACACATAATCATAGAACAAAATAGAGATGGTATAAAATTATTATTCACCTTAGATATGATAAGGAATTTGAGATTTGTTGTTGATTAATCCACCCTAGCTTTGATCCTTAGCTTTTAGATTATAATCTTCTTCTTTCTCCTTATTAATGGCCGGCTCTTAGGGTTTTTGCGTTTTGTTTTTTGATTTGAAAAAAAATGAACGTGTATGGATAATGGTGAGAAATGTATAGCCGTGTAAAATAAAGGGGCTATTTTTACTAATATGCCCATGTGTGAACTAATTATCCTTTAAACTAATCAAAGCCTATTTATTTAATTATTAAGCACGGCCCTTCTTTGCAATTTATTCAAATCTCAATCCCCTTATCATCAATATTCTATTTAATTTATCTAGTTAAACTTTCCTGAATAAAGTTATCAAAATCAAGGATGTTACAGGGAAGGTGCATTAAAGATAAAAATCTTATACCGCTCTCCTTGACAGGGATTTCTTCAAAATGAGAAATATAAGAAGGTACCTTGAGACTATGTAAGAGACGTATAATATATGGTGCATATATAATTGTGTGTTGGTGATGAGACCAAAATATTTTTATTTCGTCACAAATAAACTTAGCCTAGTATACTTGTATCCCACCAAATATAGCACAGAGGGCTTTGTGATCGTTTTCGTATATTTGTTCATGACTTCCCAAGTGGGGAATTATCGTATTGATCATCATACGATTTAATAAACGAGCCTTTGGACGTAAGTAAATAGATTTCCACTGCGACATTCTATTATCCCAAATTTAATGTGTTATTTCATCACGTGGCAAATTTCTCTTGCCAGGAATTACTTCTAAGTCGAGTCCGAAAGAGGACCAATCTAATATATGACCAATTATGTTTACACTTATTTCCAAAGCGCGCCTATAAACACTTGTCCATAACTAACCATCGTCATTCTCATGCGTCCAAATATCATTACTACATAAGTTGGCGTAAAAAAGAAAAATTGCCAATTGGTCGATTTGTACCTCGTTTTCGTCAAAATCGATTAAATCTCGACAGCCAGAGGCGATGGTGAGTTCTTGAATTCTATATTCGCCAAACTTACACAATCTGTAGAATGTGCCGGAATGAAGCTTTTTTTATTTAGCCCTTCAAATCTCTTGTTAGTAATCGTGCTATTTCGAAGCCGCTCTTGAATGTGGGCATCGGTGACTAGGGGGTTTTGAGAAGACGAAGATTGACCTTTCTTCGATCTTTTGTTAATGGGAATCTTTTCCTTGGGAGCCATTTTTGAGCAATTTGAGTTTTAGGAACTTGGGTTTTATTGTAGATTGGAACATAGTTTGGTAAATAGTTTAACAGGGGTAAAAAATGAATATATAGGGCTGCAGCAAATCAGCCCTGAGGCTGATGACAAACGTCTGTGGGGGTATCACCGACGTATATGGTTTCAAGGAAAATTTTACTGTAACCAGTGACAGAAGTCTATGGGGTTTTCACAGATGTCTATGGTTTCAGAAAATATTTTCCTAAAAACAGTGACAAACGTCTGTGATTTTGTCCACAGACGTCTGTGCCTGTTTGTGCCGAATATATTTGCTTTGATAAAAATGTTTATCTTCCTTTAAAAAAATTTCATACAACAATAAATATATAAATTACAATATTGAGTAAATATTTTAGACGAAATGCTATCATAACCTTAGTTTTTGTTAGAGGGGTCGGATTTTCTACTTTGTTGTAAATCCCATGAATCCGGCTCAGCCTTTGTTTCTTCAACTAACGGCATTAATGGAGACCAACTTGGATGAGCTGGAGTATTAGTCCAGTCTTCTGGCTTGCATAAATTTCTTGGAGTAATGTTATAAGCTTTAACAGGAGTTTCTTTTGAACGAGGAGATTTTTGATGTATGCAATTTTTGTTGGTGAATGTCCACAAATTACTAGAATGGATTTTTTGAGAAAGTTTATATGAGATCCTTGACGTCGTTGCTCATTACATTTCTCATTGACCTCTCATCATTTCTTGTTGATAGTGATATATTTCATGAACTTTGTTGTTGAGAGATGTCGATTGTAGATCAATTGACCGTTTGGATTTCTTTTCCATAGGAGAAAACCAGTGTGGTACGTGTGACGACCCACTTTTTAGAAAGTTTAAATCGACAATAATCCACACATGTCCAACTTAAATAATCTGAAACATAGTGTGACGACCGCCCATGACCCCTGCACCGAACCTAGAGATAGTGCGCTGTAAAGTGTGCCAGGCGACCATGGACGATTGCCAGGGTAAATTTAAACAACAGAATCTATCGTATTACTCACAGCGCATGGACAAAATACAATAGAATATATACATAGTGAAGCTTCACAGAATAGAATCTCATCAATAAAACTTCATAATAGATGAATACAAACATCTGAATAGTCAATACATCAAGCCTCACTACATATCACTCAGAGAATATACAAGCAGCGGAACATCCAGTACATATAGTAAGAAGATAATATGCAATACTCCAGCTCGTCTTCGTCATCAGCATCGTAGAAAGCAAGAACAGCACCTGTCACCTGCTACCTAGTCTGCCCGTCCCAAAATGGACGAACAGCCCAAGGCAATAAGAGTTAAAACATAAAGCCTTGAGTCAGACAACAGTCTTGGTGAGCGGTAAATTAACTAACAACATACCAAAAGAGCATAAAGGAAAAAGGAATAGGAATCCAACCCTCCCACTCCGCCTCTTTCTACAGTGATAGCCCCCAGACACACACTAAGCAGAAGCAAACATAGCAAAGCATACAATTTAAAGTAAAGAAATTATCACTCGAGTCAAGGGCGATGTTTTCCAAGTACAAACCCCCAAGGCCTAAACCAAGATCAGATAAGCACCCAGAAAATACCGCTCTTGAGACCGAATGATGATACAACCAAACATCCATGACTCTGGCTATCACTGTTATCATTGCTTCGATATCATCGTTAATTGAATGACCGGCTCATTATTTCATCCGTCCGTCAAGGGCTAATGGAAACCCCGGTTCTAGACATAACTCTGCACGTCATCGTGACCCGTGCCTAGGACTATCGAATCTGCCCAGAGTACTCGACTACCAATCAGTAGCCTTCAGGGACTATCGAATCTGCCCAACGTACTCTTGCTTTGAGCATGCTAGAACCTTCAACAACGATGATATCTCAGCCTTCTAGTCATCCTCCTTGACGACTATTTCCATACTAGCTCAAGCGCCTCTCGAGCAAACCATTATCCTCAAACCCGAACCATATCACCGAGTTATCAACATGCTTGGAATGATCCCGTCTGGATTAGACCAAGACTATCTCATACTATGCTCCGCCTCATCATCATCATAGCAAAGCCTCATCTCAACATCATCATCAAATCTATCCATATGAGCTTCCTCATCCGCCACATATGCCACAAGCAGCTTTTCCAATTCAAGAGCCTTTCCCCTTAGCTTTTGAATCATCTTTGGTCTAAATCAAATCATCAATCATCTAATTCATAGCAATCAATCAAGTTAAACATTAATCCAAGTAAACAAGCATTCAAATATGATCTAAATAGACAATTATAACAATAATGGCAATTTCGTAATTAAAGAGTCAAAAGTCTAACAAGCATGAAAACATGAGCAATATCTCTATAATCTTGATGAATGAACTTGCATAGGTCAACATGTAGTAAAATGGATGCCAAATCATTATGAACAATGGATCTATATGGATCTATACTTAGGATTAGGAAAATGCATGGAAATCACTACTTTAACACAAAATCAAGCCAACGATCCGATATACTCCTTTGGATCCGTGTGAGAGATAATCACCACTCACCAAATCACCTAAACAACCCAAAAGAAACACACTTCAGATCTGGATAGCGAAGGATCTAACTCGATCTATCACAAATCCGCTTCAAACGATGACTCTCTTCGAAGAATGTAGATCTTCAATCTAAGCTCTTCGATCTTCAATTCGATCTTCGATTTGGATGGAAGGAAGCACAAGATTGGAGTGGAGAAAAGAAGTGAAGAAGTGTAGAAGTCGAGATCTCAAAATGGCAGCACTTCGTCGCTTCAAAATCCGGATCCCAAAATGAAGAAGAACCCTCCTATTTATAGGCTGAAATCCACCTTAGGTCGTTCGCTCGGAGTTAGGTCGTCCACGACTTACGACCTAAAACCCCACGACCTAAAATCTTCGACCTAACAGCCCCAAGCCTCTACGACCTAACCAGATGCGCTTCCTCGCGACCTACGATCTAACGACTTAGCGCATGCGCACTTCTTCGACCTAACACATGCGCATCCGCGACCTAACTGCTAAGCCCTTACGCGACCTAACACTCACGCGACCTAACACACACGCGACCTAACTGACTATTGTCCTAGCGACCTAACTATACTTAGCAATCTACCTTAGGTCGCTTACGACCTAACTTCAACACAAGGTCTCACGACCTAACTACACATAGGTCATACGACCTAACTACTCCTTCCTTAGGTCGTTGCCGACCTATCCTTCTTAGGTCGCTAACTTACCCTGTTTCCTATACCGCTAACTCTTAGGTCGCATGTTCCTTAGGTCGCCAAATTCTATAGGTCGCTAACTCCTATAGGTCGCTAAACTTCCTTAGGTCGCCTAATTCTATAGGTCGCTAACTCCTATAGGTCGCTCCAGCCTGTAGCTTGCCAACTCTTAGGTCGTTCACTCTCTTAGGTCGCTCCATCCTTTTAAGTCGCTCACTCGACCTAACCTACCCCACGACTTAAGCCACCACACGACCTATCTATTACACGACCTAACTTCTTAGGTCGCTCCACTTCACTAAGTCGTCTACTCCTTAACTCGCCATCTTCCTTAGGTCGCTCCAAACTCTCATACGACCTAAGACTTAGACTCTGGACGACTTATCAACAATGCGACCAAATGTCAACTGTTTTACGATGTTTCGATCCGTAAAAATATGGGTCGTTACACATAGATAATCAATGGGATTAAATAAGAAAAATAAGAAAAGAAAAAGAAAACAAACACAGAATCTCATAGCGGAATGACAAAATATTATAATCAAATAATAGTTCATGAAGCGGTTTACTATACATTTGATTATAATCTATACACATTTAACAGTGTTATATATACAACAGGGGTAAATAAATAATGCAATAGAATAGCATGATTCAGAGGATAATAATAATAGTAATATACCAAATCTTCGTCTTTGTCCTCTGAAGAATAATCTTCAATACACTGAAAACTCAGGACTGATCCGAGCGTAATGAAAAGACAAAACACTCGAGTCAGGACTAAAATACTCTTATGTAACTAAAATCAATATCAATAAATATGAGTGTAACAGCGTCAGAGATGTTTACGGGAATTTACATCTCTTATCCAGTGTATAGCGTGCGTGCAATAACTTAAGAGATGTTACGAGATTTTCCATCTCCTAAGGATCCGTTAAACTATTTATATATAATAGTATACACTATAATAGATAATGTCTATCGGTAAAATAAATATCAAAATAGCGTTAAGGCATTACATTATCCCCCTTAACACATTTTTATAGCATGTAGTCTATTCAGGTCCTGTAACACAACCAGTAACGTCGGTAGCCAGTGAGTCCCTTATAGGTACAGTACTAAACCAAAGTCGTAATGGGCTCTTATAAGGATAAATATGACAAGGCACGTGAGGCAATGCCCAAGGTAGGATTCTACCAGTTTACCCTTTCTAGCTGGTCGTAACCCATCCGTGGCCGACTGTGACAACCAATCTAAACGAAAAGGGTGCACCCATCGAATACGAAATCACAATAGTAATACAAGGGATCAATGTCGCTAGAGGTAGCTAACCTCAGTGGCCAGACATAGGCTCATGTTTTAGTCATTTTAATTATGACACGAGTGTCAAAGCTATCCATCATCGTTCTCTTACTTTATTCTAGTAAACGTCGCCAATTCAACCACTACATTCTGGATATCATACACCGCGTATACAGTTGTTAAAGTGGTTCCAATATGGACAGAGAGTATGCCAATAAGAGGCCCCGATCACTTTAACAACCAAACGTCGTTTTACACACCGGTAGGTTCTTTTATATTTCAAAAACAATTCATACTTGATATCAAAATATCATATTCGCTTCAAAATCAAATTCATTTCGAAATCATCATATTCGCTTCAAAAATCAAATCATTTCGAAATCATCATATTTTACTTCAAAATGTTAATTCAATTCGATATATCGATTTCACTTCAAAACTTGATTCAAATTACAATTTTGGTTATAATCCACTTTACCCAATTCACATTTAAATCCACGATTTAAATATAAAAATTCCATCCTTTTAACTAGTTTGAAGTTTTAGAAAATAGTTTAAATAGTTTAATTGAAAATAGTTTGAGTATAAAAATGGTTTATATAGTAAAATAGATTGGAAAATCAAAATAAATTGAATATTTAAAGAATATAGATTTTAAACCGTTTATACTAAAAATGTTCATTTAAAATAGTTTCAAAGGCAAACCTGTTCACTTTCCAAATTTTCCAATTCAAATCAGTTCCAATTTCCATTTCGATTTAATCGATTCAATTCCTATTTCAAGTCAAATTTTTTTACTTCGATTCCAAATTAATTTCAATTTCAATTCCAAATTAAATTCAACTCCAATTCCAAAATAATTAAAATTCCAATTTCAAATTAATTTCAACTCCAATTCCAGATTTAAACCATTTTGATTTATATCAATTCCGAGTTCGATTTCCAAAATATCGATTCAAAACACTTAAATCAAATTTTCCTTCAATATCCAATTTTAGAAAACCAAAACTTCAAATATAATTAAATTCCAAGCTGAATTTCGACATATCGTTTTATATCACTTTTATTAAGCAATATTCAAAATTCGAATAAAAGTCCAATCTTTTAAAACAAATCAATTTCTGAAATTCAAATCATATTTTGCTTATAACTTCAAAATCTCAACTTCGATTATTTAATAATTCCTGTTATCAAATTTAAATTTCAACGTTTCAAGCTCAAGTTTGAAAATAATTCGATTTCTATAAATTCGATTTTTATTTCTTAAAACCAAATCATTTAAATAATTTCAAATCAAAATTTTAAAATCATTTAATTTAACCAATCCGGTATTCATATAATTCTCTATCCTATGGCCAAGCGATTCAATTATTTCAATTTAATTCCAGGGATGGATATATATCATTTCAATCCAAATAAATGTTATTGGTATATATCATTTCAACATATTTCTTAATTTAATTGAAATAATTCAATTTACAGTTTTATATACTGTAAATAATATACATGATAATAATATGATATATCAAAATAAATAAACATCCAAATATCAACCAATAGCATCCATCAAAATCAATCAACCAAGACAGTCAAAAATCATAACAATCAACCAATTATTAATAATCGGGGATTTTACTAACAGTTTAATCCTAATTCAATTTAACTGCCAATTCAAATTCTATCAATTAAATTCAGATGTCCATTTAAATGTCAATTAAATTTATCAAACATCTATCAATAAAATTTAAATCACTTCACAATATAATTTAACTAACATAAAAATTATTTCAGTCAATTGTGAGCGTATAAACACTCACCTTTGATTGATCGACCATTTAAAATCCAAATAAAGGCCCAAATTTGAACAGTCTCAGAATGCAGCCAAACTAGATCCACAACGTCTGAAATTCAAATACAAATGCAATGGGTGAAAACTTCGCGTGAATCCGAGCTTGTATGAGAAAGTTATGATGGTTAGAACGATTGGAAATTAAATTAAAATTAAAATAAACAAAGCATAATATAATCCACATCACCTACTTCTTCTCTATATCATCATGTTCGCCGCCTGTAACCCATCAAGTCACGACCCAGGCTTCATGCCGCACGCACAAATCATTGACCGGACCTTGATCAGGTCGTCCCCACGCGAGTGCCTCGCCAAGAGCTACTACCACCCCAAACACTGTCCATCCAGCTGCCTTCATTTGCCTCGAAACCCTCAAAAACTGTCATGACTTCAAACTCAGTTTTCAACGAATCTGAGATGGTTCGGCACAAATCAACCTTTGGATGCGTAAAGCTCATCGAGCTCTACGACTTTGCTTTGGGAAGTTTTCGATTTCGTTGAACGGATTGAGAGATCAGAGAGGAAGAAGGTGGAAGATTTCTGGCAGTTGGAAACAATGAAAATGGCGTCCATGTTTTGACTAGGGTTTGGAATATTTTAATATAAATTGTCTTGTTATGCGTGCCGTATTTATATAGTTAGGTCTGAAACCGTCCGAACTCTAATCGAAGCATGCCGCCTGTCGTTTATAATGTTTTACCCCCATTCCGAACAAAATGGAACTAGTTTCGAGGCCTAATTCGATCGTATGTGGAAGGTAGCTTTTCAAAGTCAATTTATTTTATCGAATTCCTTTAAATTGATATCTACACGTTTCAAGCTCGCACGGCCAAATGACAGGCCCGATTGTTACGAAACTTGAGAAATCCTATAATACTTCGCTATTACGGATCCGATGAAACTAGTTTCGTCGAAATCCGAGAGAGTTGCCAAAATGGCTATTTTTTACTCGATAAATAAAAATATAAAAAATTCCAATTTTTAATTATTCACATTTAAATCCAATTTTAAATGTTAAATATCTTCATTCATATTTAAATAAAATTTAAATGAATTTCCTATACCATTTTTAATCATATTAAATCCATAATTCAATTATTCAAATAATCTCCAATATTAAATTTAAACAAATTAAATTATCCAATAAATCAATATTAACAAATCGTTAAATTCAAATAAATTTTAGTTATCAAATTATTTTATTTCTATCTAAATAATTCACATTTATTATTCAACTTTAGATATTTATCATAAATACCATCAATACATATAATTTATTTCAATATAAATAATTCCCAAATTTTCGAAATTGTTTATTTCAAGATTTTTATCCAAATTCATATTCAATAACTACACTAATAATTCATTAAATTTATATTTTTACCATTTTTATTCAATAATTATATCAATCCTATAATTTAAAACAGATCAAAATACGGGTCGTTACATACTCCCCTACTCAAAACTTTTCGTCCTCGAAAAGGCGTTAAGTAAAGAATTTAACATACAATATATTTTCTCAAAATAATTAACTTATAAACATAAACATCTTATTTGCAAGACTATTACTAGCCACTCCGCTATCGGTTTTACGAAAAATATAACTTATATATAAAAACAAGTTATAAAATTTTTAAAACTTCAAAAAATTTCTAACTCCTGGATTTACGGAAAATTTCGGTAGAGTCTCCTTTGCATGGATCGATCGAAAAAATTTGACAATATAATATATAACACAAATACACCCAATATATATCAAATATACATCTCATCTCAATGATGAGGCATCCCGAAGGGAAAAAACATAAAATCACGGTATGTAATCCGAGATACGTACTGTCACATACCGAAATTTTCGACTTTCGAAAATTCGACATCGATACTCACTTTATCGACTGTCGAGCAATCGAGTGCCGGAAACTCCAATAGTGAGGGTTTTAGAAAGAAGAAATAGAAGAAAAAGAGAAGAAGAAGAGAAAGAAAGAACAACTGAACAACATCAGACAGAAATCAATATCCGAATCTTACACATCGCAGCGGAACAATATATAATAGATAAACACTAGTCTCTTAAAACAAAGAACTATATCAGTTTATACATACATCAATCATCAGAGTCAATATACAACAATGGACAGTTATATAAACTCGTCCTCATACAGAATACACAGCGGAATAAAATAATATCAGATACAAATACTACGTCTCGAACTCCAGCTTATCTCCAAGCTCCAGAATATCCAGAATATCCTGAAAATATAACTCTAGGCTGCCCGTGTGGAAATTGGTGGGCACCCAGAGTTTAGAAGGGAACAATAAACTCCGAGTCAGTCATGGTGACTGGTGTGAGATTGTAAAACAGTTATTCTTTAAAATAAACAACAGGATAACTTTAAAGTCAATTCGAAATGCTTTTTGGAAAATGAGACTACCATAAGACCTCCCACCACACACACAATGCAAACGCAGAATTGGAGGAGATTTCTTCTTATGATAGTCAAAGATGCTTACTACGCAAAATCAAATCATTTTTGATATTTTTATTAGTGCATAGTGTAGAAAACATTTCGAAAGTATAATATTAATCTTAGCCAGCATAGGCATTCCGCACTTATGCCTACTATAGCTACCATCCAAACAGTGGTGACCACCATAAGTGAATGATAGGTTCTACAACTAAAACCGTACAAGATCGTATTGTTTCTTTGGATTTCCAACAAATGGTCAGGCTAAGGAACTTCCTATCCACGATGGGTACGTCCCTGGAATAGACGACCCGAGAATCTAACGTTACGGTTAGATCTCTGCCAACACAAGGCCGGGTTACCTCTGCAAAAATAGGTAACTACTGACACGCGTATGCCATCCCCCGATCGTCACCGATCTTCCCGAGGATCCCCGATTTCCAACAAACCACAAAGTAATAATAACTGTGCAGCAACCACAGAGGTTAAGTATCTGGGCTCCATACCATGATACCACCTTTATCCAGAAGGAATGACATACACTAAGGGGCGCTACTCCCTAGAACCTTGCTGCATTCGTCCTGTTTCGACCATTTCCGGGGTGTGAGGCTCGACGAAGTCTCGTCCACAAAGCTACGCTTTCTCAAAAAGCCCTGCTTCGGGTCAAACAAAATGATCAACCTATGATCACCAAGATATAAGATCAAACAAATGATCATATCACAAATGATCAAACACTGATCATTTCACAGCAACACTCAGTATGCCACGTTACCAAATTGGGATATATCGCTGATAAATTTCAACTACATAACCTCTGAGCTCGTACGTCTCAGAGAAGGGTGTTAAGCTAAGAGAATAAATTCTCCGCCACCAACAGAAATGTATTTGAAAGAAATCAGCTTTATATCTCAAATTGTAACGTCAGACACACAATCCATACAAGTCTGTTCCGGGATCGAACAGAACCGAAGGCACTTCTCACGAAGCCCTTGCATTTCCGGATAATTTTCAATCACGTCAGGACTTCCCGTCACTAAGGGTGATAAAACCTCTAAATCGAAGATCAGTCGATGTAGAGTAACTCGACGGTAATCCTTCCGTTTTCAAAAATATCCGGTCTTCAACACCGGTCTTCGAATGCAATTCATAACGACGTATCACATATTCGGAATGGGTTATACGACCCCATGGTCCTTTCCCGGCTAACCCGAATAGTGAGCGATTATTCAAAATAAGTGTGGCATTCAATTTCATCCAATTCACAACCAATACCTATCTAAAGGTAATTATTGATAGTCGGTTATTTAACTATCAATAAAGATGCGTAACATCATCAGATTCCAAATAATTTTCCCAAATTATTTCATCTTCAAAAATATCTTTACTAGATATAAAATTTTCCATATTTCAAAAATAAATCAATATTTATTTTTAAACAAATTCCCATTTCTTTTATAAATTCCATAGTGAATTTATACTCTCGAATATCTACTGATATTCGATTTTCAAATCGTTTTCAATATTCATTTTCAATTTATCTTTACAAAGATAAAATCTCAAAACGTTCATTTCATATTGGAAAAGCATTTCCATACTTATTTAAAAATAAGTATTTCACAAATCATTTATTTTCAACACTTAGAAAATATTCGATATACTTAAAATCAAATTTAAGTATATATCTCATTCTTTAAGGAAATCATTCTTAAATCACATTTATTTGAGTCAAAACGAATGTTGCGTAAAACATCGTTACGACGACTCGAAATCACTAGTATAGGGATTCGGATTTAGATAGATATATAAATCCCAATACTACATCAAAACATTTCCTTTCGGAAATCATTTACTATAACAATAGTGTTATAGTCCACCATTTCCTTAAATTTCTCGAAAACGTCTATTTCAACAAGAACTGCGGAAATCTATGCTTTCGATTCATAATACATTTTAAAACATCTTTAAAATGTTTAACTTCATTTTTAATATCACTTCTTCAAAAATATCTTTACTTAACAATATATTCACTGTCCAAAATCGTGAATATATCTTCTTTAATAACCTTCTATAATTCACTTATCAAATTTAATCGATTCCGAATTTATAAACACGGTTATAAATTCTATTTCCATTTTAATAACAACTTCGACTTATAAATCTTCTTTTATTAACTTCTATATTCAACTCATCAAAATAAGTGATTCCGGATTTATAAACAACTTTTATAAATTTCAATTCTATTCTTCTAACAACTTCGATTTATAAATTCCTTTTATTAACAAATTCAATTTATAACTCGATATAAATATCACAAGTCCATATTATAAGTTAATAACTTATCATTCATTTTCAACTTCACAATTTATAAGTCTATAAATTTCATTCACTTACGGATTCCATAATATTTCATTTTTCACACTTATAAAAACTCATTTTTATAATTTCACCATTCTTAATTTTGTGGATATCAATTTCGTAAATCTTTTATATAAACCGTTTACAGAAATTTAAAAATCTCAATTTAAACCATTTCATAAATCAGTCAACTATTTATTCCAAAAATAACTTTTCGGTTATATTTCCCAAATCTATAAATTTTTGTAACTTTAAAATTTGAACGTTTATTTATTTAAAATAAATCACTTCAAAAATCCCATAAAACGTATATTTTCAAAAATCACTTTAAAATCTTTTTAAAGTAACAGTCGTTATTTTTACATTTCAAAACTAAATCCGATGATGCAACAGCATCGATTAGTCCATCACAACAGTCAATATCATATATCATCATATGATAGCAGAATATATCACAATATCTGTAAATAAGTAAATACAGTTGAGGAATCCAGTTGGATCCCTCCAACCTGTTTCCCTGCATCCAAAGGCGTTAGCACAATACCAATTCCGCTCCAGTACGGAATTATCGCGGTATATAGGTTTTTTTAAATCCGCTTACTAACGGCGCAATAGGGTCTCATCCGCTATACGAGGCGGGAATCAATCAATCCAATATATACATATGCCAATATGTATATATTGCTATATATATAGATATATCCTATCATATCTAATACCACATCCAATAGCAATCAAATCATCAATCAATAAATAACTGAAAATTCCACTTTTCAATCGAGTGAGAAAAATCTCACCTTAGCTTTGCGATCCATTTCCAATCCAATTTTGTTTTCTTGACTTATTTGACCTTGTATAAATAATTATACAATTCGTTAATATTCGAACAATCGAATAATAAATTTCCATTTGATAATTTCAATTATTCAATGATTTTATTTCAAACCAATTTCTTTTAATAGAATTATTTAACAAGGAAATAAATTTAAAACTAATTTCTCCTTTAACAGATTATCTTTATATAAAACTTTCCAATGATATTATATATAAAATTTGAAAACTGCTTATGTATACATACTTAACTTTTATATAAATAAATAAAAATCTAGCTGTTTAATTAATTATTTTTCTTCCTGTTTTTCTCTACTGTAAAATCGTAATAGTATTTATCATAAAACAGAAATTAATTTCACTGTTAATATTTTCTAATCTATATAAACTTGACTGTAAATTTTTAACAAACTGTAATCTCTAAAACCATATAAAATTTCCTTCCTGTAAAATGTTTATATACATTTTTTTCTTTACTGTAAATATATATATATATATATATATATATATATATCTATATATATTTTTACTAAATTTAAAATCGAACAATGGAATACCTCACTGCAAAGAGGCGACTGCAGCTAATTCATAGTCGCGACTGCTGGCTTCCACATACGAGCATCATTACCTTCGCATAACACACGGCAACCCCTAACCACCTCGAATTGTTGCTCGTAGACAGCCGCGACCCCATGACTGTTGCCCTATCTTCGACGCCACCACACGATATCGCCGCTGCCTCCTCCCAGCATCGCGTATGCCTGCGCCACCATCGCCTGCCGCCGCGTTCCCCAAATTGGAGTCGAAGTCGTCGACTCCAGCCGAGGTCGAAAGCTTCCAATTCGATGATGCCACGACTCCAGCACGATTTGACGACCCCGAGACCACCAGGCGCGCGCTCGCGATAAGATCGAACTCGAGATGTCGTCGCCGCCTTCTGTTTCTCGTGCGCGAATCTGACCTCGCGAACCTCCCCCGATCGCGATTCGATTAAAATTTGTAAATGGGGCCGCCATTGATTTAGTTTTGTATTTGGGTTTCGTTCGTTTGAACTGGGGAGGGAGACACGATTTTTGATTAAGGGGAAAGGAAGAATGGCTCGCGTGATAAAGGAACCGAAGGAGACACGAGAACGTGATTGTTGCAGAGAATAGTCGTGCTCACACGATTTTGTATCGCGATTTTTAGGCGCGATTTGGGGAGATGATGTGCTGATGTTTGACTTGGTCAAAAATGTAAATTTAAAAATCGATTTCAATTTAATTTGTCAACGCGTTTCCTTATCGTATGCACACCTACAAACTCCGATTGATACGAAATTCGAAACCCGGCAATAATTCAATATTACGGACCCAATGGAACTGGTTTCATCAAATTCCGAGACTGTTTGAAAAATTGACTATTTTATAAATATCGGTTCGAGTGATTATTTTCAAAACTGAACAAAACAGTTCGAAATTAAATTCTGAAGCTTCTATCATCTTCAGTATTATCAATACGAATTTTAAAAGCTTTCGAAATATTTTTCTTCAGCTTAAAATCGAAGATACAAATTTTTATTCGACTATCAATAGATTAAATTCTGTAATTTAACCGCAAATTTCAAGGTTTTATTCGGGATTCAAATTAAATTATCGTTCAAATATTTAAAATTAATTAAATATTTCCAATTTAATTCGTTCAAAATTCTGGGTCGTTACAAACTCCCCTCCTTAAAAGAATTTCGTCCTCGAAATTACAAGTTAGGAAAAATGTCCTTAACTCGTCTATTATTTTCCAACATTCAATAGTTTTATCAATTCTTCAAAACAAATCTTTCTACTAAAGATTCGTTATCATTCAACTAACTTTCTAAACCTTCTATAGTTTTCAAACATCATTGTTTAACTTCAAAATTCAAATTCGAGTTTAAATTCAAATTTTAACTTCAAAATTTTCTCAAAAATTTTCTAACACCCTAAATTTTCGAAAAATTTCACCAGCGTCTCCTTTGCGCGGCTAATACGGTACTACTACAAAACGTCCCTATGGACTCTCAGATTTCAAAAAGAAAAAGAAAAAGCCAAGTGGCTAGAGAGAAATCATCAAAAACTCATATTAAAACTCAAATACGTACCTTTTTCGAGCAATTCAAATTCATCTTTGAAGATCAAATCCAATTTATAACACCTGTATATCTACTAGCCATAATATCTAGTTACATATTCAAACCATTTTGCAATTCTGATTACCAAATTTTCAATATAAACTGCTTATACATTCTTTACTTCACTGTTGAAGTTACACATATTCATTTATTCAATTTTTCATTTCAAATTCATTTGAATTCAATTCACAATTCCAATCTAATTTGGATTCGGTTTATCTCCTGAATATTGAATTTTATCAGCTTTCATTCATTCACAACTGCACTCTTTTAAATTAGTTCCAGTTACTAATTCATTTCAATTCTAATTCATTTATTCACATTCACTTTCAACATTCAGTTTTAATTCCAGTTTTATCTTCATTCAATCATCAACTTAGAATAATTTCAATATTCGAATTTTACTTAAGAATTTCGCTCTTCATTACTTAGGTTCAATATAAATATTCTTATTTTAAATTTACCACTTCGGTTAGATCTATTTACATTTAAACTGAATTTCCAATTCCCATACGAATTTCAATTCATCTTTCATTTTCATTTAAATCACAATTGATTCATTTGTACTTACATTTATTTAACTTCATCTTTAAGTTAAATTTATTCTACCAAAATTCAACCGTATAAGTTATCAATTTCATAATATTTCGTAAATATTTTAATATAGCATTCCAGAGTCTTTTTAACTTTCCAAAAAAATCATTTTGAAAACAATTCAAATCATCCTTTGAATTTCCAAAACAAAACCCAAATTTTCAAACAACTTCCATTTTAAACCAATTTGGCAACAATTCCTCTTTTGGAAACCCGAAAATGAACACCGATGATGTCGCGGTCATCATCGAAGTTATTTTCCAGCGACCGAAAAGAGTTTAGAGCTTTCATCTATCCAAAATACTTTTCAAAACCTTTGAAATTCATTTTCAAATCAAAAAGAATTTAAACCTTTCAAATCTCCAAAATTTTCAAATCCTTTCCAAAACATTTCCAAATACTTCTCTGGAATTCCGTTTCAAATTACAAATCACATTTATAATTTATATTTTCAAATTTCATTTGTATATGGATTTATTTCTTAACTTTGGAGTTACAATTTCAATTTCTTATTCAATTTCCATGATAATAATTTACTATTATTACCTCCTAACATCCATGCAACCATATACTATAGTAATTCATAGAAAATCATTTCTTTTCTATACGAAAATAGTTTTGGGCAAAATTATTTTATTCACCCTATTTTAAAACAATACTGTGCCGAATTGTTCTATTCGAGTGTTTAGAGATCCCTATCAATGATCGTTAATTACTCGTATTGACCAGAATCCATATACCACTCAATAAATCAATCATCACAATATAAAACAATTTTTTTTATATTCACTAACAAATACGCACTCGTATCTATTATTACACTCAACTCATTCTAGAGTACTACTGACTCTATCTCTAATGAGTAACACCCAACAGAGCAGGGTTGTCGCTTAACCATATGCTCTGATACCACTTTGTCACATACCGAAATTTTCGACTTTCGAAAATTCGACATCGATACTCACTTTATCGACTGTCGAGCAATCGAGTGTCGGAAACTCCAATAGTGAGGGTTTTAGAAAGAAGAAATAGAAGAAAAAGAGAAGAAGAAGAGAAAGAAAGAACAACTGAACAACATCAGACAGAAATCAATATCCGAATCTTACACATCGCAGCGGAACAATATATAATAGATAAACACTGGTCTCTTAAAACAAAGAACTATATCAGTTTATACATACATCAATCATCAGAGTCAATATACAACAATGGACAGTTATATAAACTCGTCCTCATACAGAATACACAGCGGAATAAAATAATATCAGATACAAATACTACGTCTCGAACTCCAGCTTATCTCCAAGCTCCAGAATATCCAGAATATCCTGAAAATATAACTCTAGGCTGCCCGTGTGGAAATTGGTGGGCACCCAGAGTTTAGAAGGGAACAATAAACTCCGAGTCAGTCATGGTGACTGGTGTGAGATTGTAAAACAGTTATTCTTTAAAATAAACAACAGGATAACTTTAAAGTCAATTCGAAATGCTTTTTGGAAAATGAGACTACCATAAGACCTCCCACCACACACACAATGCAAACGCAGAATTGGAGGAGATTTCTTCTTATGATAGTCAAAGATGCTTACTACGCAAAATCAAATCATTTTTGATATTTTTATTAGTGCATAGTGTAGAAAACATTTCGAAAGTATAATATTAATCTTAGCCAGCATAGGCATTCCGCACTTATGCCTACTATAGCTACCATCCAAACAGTGGTGACCACCATAAGTGAATGATAGGTTCTACAACTAAAACCGTACAAGATCGTATTGTTTCTTTGGATTTCCAACAAATGGTCAGGCTAAGGAACTTCCTATCCACGATGGGTACGTCCCTGGAATAGACGACCCGAGAATCTAACGTTACGGTTAGATCTCTGCCAACACAAGGCCGGGTTACCTCTGCAAAAATAGGTAACTACTGACACGCGTATGCCATCCCCCGATCGTCACCGATCTTCCCGAGGATCCCCGATTTCCAACAAACCACAAAGTAATAATAACTGTGCAGCAACCACAGAGGTTAAGTATCTGGGCTCCATACCATGATACCACCTTTATCCAGAAGGAATGACATACACTAAGGGGCGCTACTCCCTAGAACCTTGCTGCATTCGTCCTGTTTCGACCATTTCCGGGGTGTGAGGCTCGACGAAGTCTCGTCCACAAAGCTACGCTTTCTCAAAAAGCCCTGCTTCGGGTCAAACAAAATGATCAACCTATGATCACCAAGATATAAGATCAAACAAATGATCATATCACAAATGATCAAACACTGATCATTTCACAGCAACACTCAGTATGCCACGTTACCAAATTGGGATATATCGCTGATAAATTTCAACTACATAACCTCTGAGCTCGTACGTCTCAGAGAAGGGTGTTAAGCTAAGAGAATAAATTCTCCGCCACCAACAGAAATGTATTTGAAAGAAATCAGCTTTATATCTCAAATTGTAACGTCAGACACACAATCCATACAAGTCTGTTCCGGGATCGAACAGAACCGAAGGCACTTCTCACGAAGCCCTTGCATTTCCGGATAATTTTCAATCACGTCAGGACTTCCCGTCACTAAGGGTGATAAAACCTCTAAATCGAAGATCAGTCGATGTAGAGTAACTCGACGGTAATCCTTCCGTTTTCAAAAATATCCGGTCTTCAACACCGGTCTTCGAATGCAATTCATAACGACGTATCACATATTCGGAATGGGTTATACGACCCCATGGTCCTTTCCCGGCTAACCCGAATAGTGAGCGATTATTCAAAATAAGTGTGGCATTCAATTTCATCCAATTCACAACCAATACCTATCTAAAGGTAATTATTGATAGTCGGTTATTTAACTATCAATAAAGATGCGTAACATCATCAGATTCCAAATAATTTTCCCAAATTATTTCATCTTCAAAAATATCTTTACTAGATATAAAATTTTCCATATTTCAAAAATAAATCAATATTTATTTTTAAACAAATTCCCATTTCTTTTATAAATTCCATAGTGAATTTATACTCTCGAATATCTACTGATATTCGATTTTCAAATCGTTTTCAATATTCATTTTCAATTTATCTTTACAAAGATAAAATCTCAAAACGTTCATTTCATATTGGAAAAGCATTTCCATACTTATTTAAAAATAAGTATTTCACAAATCATTTATTTTCAACACTTAGAAAATATTCGATATACTTAAAATCAAATTTAAGTATATATCTCATTCTTTAAGGAAATCATTCTTAAATCACATTTATTTGAGTCAAAACGAATGTTGCGTAAAACATCGTTACGACGACTCGAAATCACTAGTATAGGGATTCGGATTTAGATAGATATATAAATCCCAATACTACATCAAAACATTTCCTTTCGGAAATCATTTACTATAACAATAGTGTTATAGTCCACCATTTCCTTAAATTTCTCGAAAACGTCTATTTCAACAAGAACTGCGGAAATCTATGCTTTCAATTCATAATACATTTTAAAACATCTTTAAAATGTTTAACTTCATTTTTAATATCACTTCTTCAAAAATATCTTTACTTAACAATATATTCACTGTCCAAAATCGTGAATATATCTTCTTTAATAACCTTCTATAATTCACTTATCAAATTTAATCGATTCCGAATTTATAAACACGGTTATAAATTCTATTTCCATTTTAATAACAACTTCGACTTATAAATCTTCTTTTATTAACTTCTATATTCAACTCATCAAAATAAGTGATTCCGGATTTATAAACAACTTTTATAAATTTCAATTCTATTCTTCTAACAACTTCGATTTATAAATTCCTTTTATTAACAAATTCAATTTATAACTCGATATAAATATCACAAGTCCATATTATAAGTTAATAACTTATCATTCATTTTCAACTTCACAATTTATAAGTCTATAAATTTCATTCACTTACGGATTCCATAATATTTCATTTTTCACACTTATAAAAACTCATTTTTATAATTTCACCATTCTTAATTTTGTGGATATCAATTTCGTAAATCTTTTATATAAACCGTTTATAGAAATTTAAAAATCTCAATTTAAACCATTTCATAAATCAGTCAACTATTTATTCCAAAAATAACTTTTCGGTTATATTTCCCAAATCTATAAATTTTTGTAACTTTAAAATTTGAACGTTTATTTATTTAAAATAAATCACTTCAAAAATCCCATAAAACGTATATTTTCAAAAATCACTTTAAAATCTTTTTAAAGTAACAGTCGTTATTTTTACATTTCAAAACTAAATCCGATGATGCAACAGCATCGATTAGTCCATCACAACAGTCAATATCATATATCATCATATGATAGCAGAATATATCACAATATCTGTAAATAAGTAAATACAGTTGAGGAATCCAGTTGGATCCCTCCAACCTGTTTCCCTGCATCCAAAGACGTTAGCACAATACCAATTCCGCTCCAGTACGGAATTATCGCGGTATATAGGTTTTTTAAATCCGCTTACTAACGGCGCAATAGGGTCTCATCCGCTATACGAGGCGGGAATCAATCAATCCAATATATACATATGCCAATATGTATATATTGCTATATATATAGATATATCCTATCATATCTAATACCACATCCAATAGCAATCAAATCATCAATCAATAAATAACTGAAAATTCCACTTTTCAATCGAGTGAGAAAAATCTCACCTTAGCTTTGCGATCCATTTCCAATCCAATTTTGTTTTCTTGACTTATTTGACCTTGTATAAATAATTATACAATTCGTTAATATTCGAACAATCGAATAATAAATTTCCATTTGATAATTTCAATTATTCAATGATTTTATTTCAAACCAATTTCTTTTAATAGAATTATTTAACAAGGAAATAAATTTAAAACTAATTTCTCCTTTAACAGATTATCTTTATATAAAACTTTCCAATGATATTATATATAAAATTTGAAAACTGCTTATGTATACATACTTAACTTTTATATAAATAAATAAAAATCTAGCTGTTTAATTAATTATTTTTCTTCCTGTTTTTCTCTACTGTAAAATCGTAATAGTATTTATCATAAAACAGAAATTAATTTCACTGTTAATATTTTCTAATCTATATAAACTTGACTGTAAATTTTTAACAAACTGTAATCTCTAAAACCATATAAAATTTCCTTCTTGTAAAATGTTTATATACATTTTTTTTCTTTACTGTAAATATATATATATATATATCTATATATATTTTTACTAAATTTAAAATCGAACAATGGAATACCTCACTGCAAAGAGGCGACTGCAGCTAATTCATAGTCGCGACTGCTGGCTTCCACATACGAGCATCATTACCTTCGCAGAACACACGGCAACCCCTAACCACCTCGAATTGTTGCTCGTAGATAGCCGCGACCCCATGACTGTTGCCCTATCTTCAACGCCACCACACGATATCGCCGCTGCCTCCTCCCAGCATCGCGTATGCCTGCGCCACCATCGCCTGCCGCCGCGTTCTCCAAATTGGAGTCGAAGTCGTCGACTCCAGCCGAGGTCGAAAGCTTCCAATTCGATGATGCCACGACTCCAGCACGATTTGACGACCCCGAGACCACCAGGCGCGCGCTCGCGATAAGATCGAACTCGAGATGTCGTCGCCGCCTTCTGTTTCTCGTGCGCGAATCTGACCTCGCGAACCTCCCCCGATCGCGATTCGATTAAAATTTGTAAATGGGGCCGCCATTGATTTAGTTTTGTATTTGGGTTTCGTTCGTTTGAACTGGGGAGGGAGACACGATTTTTGATTAAGGGGAAAGGAAGAATGGCTCGCGTGATAAAGGAACCGAAGGAGACACGAGAACGTGATTGTTGCAGAGAATAGTCGTGCTCACACGATTTTGTATCGCGATTTTTAGGCGCGATTTGGGGAGATGATGTGCTGATGTTTGACTTGGTCAAAAATGTAAATTTAAAAATCGATTTCAATTTAATTTGTCAACGCGTTTCCTTATCGTATGCACACCTACAAACTCCGATTGATACGAAATTCGAAACCCGGCAATAATTCAATATTACGGACCCAATGGAACTGGTTTCGTCAAATTCCGAGACTGTTTGAAAAATTGACTATTTTATAAATATCGGTTCGAGTGATTATTTTCAAAACTGAACAAAACAGTTCGAAATTAAATTCTGAAGCTTCTATCATCTTCAGTATTATCAATACGAATTTTAAAAGCTTTCGAAATATTTTTCTTCAGCTTAAAATCGAAGATACAAATTTTTATTCGACTATCAATAGATTAAATTCTGTAATTTAACCGCAAATTTCAAGGTTTTATTCGGGATTCAAATTAAATTATCGTTCAAATATTTAAAATTAATTAAATATTTCCAATTTAATT
Source organism: Allium fistulosum (assembly GCA_030737815.1). Taxonomy (NCBI): domain Eukaryota; kingdom Viridiplantae; phylum Streptophyta; class Magnoliopsida; order Asparagales; family Amaryllidaceae; genus Allium; species Allium fistulosum. The sequence continues at coordinate 165,735,448 of CM060904.1, read as the reverse complement.
CGTTCAAAATTCTGGGTCGTTACACGTACCTTATTATTAGTGTTATAAGAAAATTAGCTTATATTAAAGCGAGCGAAAGCAATATACGCGCAAGCGAGCTCCAAAAGCTAGCATACGCCATCCATACCTACTAAACACTCAATAACCAAATGAGAACATATATATATAAAGAGTAAAATCAATATATAACATGGATTATGCAATAATCATAAATGAATATAGCAAATGCAACAAAACAAATATCCAGCAAATAATATCCATCCAATCTTATTCACAACAACACAAGTTCACACTTCCTATGTCAATATTCAGTTTATTATACCTTCTTTTCCTATCAATATTAAATTGATTTACTTTTAATTCATTGACATTGATTTCATCTATATACAATTGGTTTGCATTCAATTTATTCACATGGATTTCTTTCGATTTAATTGGTTCACCTTAAATTTATTCACATACAATTGATTAACATTCATTTCCTTAATCATTCAATGGATTTATATTCAATTCATTCGCTTTTAATTTCACATTTAACTAATTTGGTTTCAAACCATTTTTATTCAATCAACCAATATTCATTGCATTCACATTTAATTGATTACAATTTAATGTATTTACATTTAATCGATTTACTTTCAATTAATTAATATTTATATTAATGACATTCATTTTATTTATCATCCAATGAATTTTCATTCCATTTAACCTTGTTAAGTTAAATTTATTTCATTATCACTTAGTATTTTAATACTAATATTATTTATAAACCATTTAAGTTTATTATAAACATTTTACAAAATTGTAACTCATTTTTATTATTATTCCATAACTTAAGTTTATATTAATCCATTGATTCACTTAATTAGTTTATTTCATAAATTTATTCACCTCATTTATTCAAATTCATATTATTAATTTACTAAAGTAAATTTCATTTTATACTCAATTCATATTAATAAATTTTCTTCCACAATCAATTCATTCAACTTCTTAGGTTAACTTCCATCTTTTAATTTATTTCATTAACTTATTTCATATGCAATTAACTAACCTTCGATTTATTTAAAACTCATTTGATTTGTATATAACTTATTTTCATCCAATTTTAAATTAAATCCAATTACTCACATTAATTTGTTCTTACACTCATTTATTTTTATTCAATTTCTTTCAAAATTCAAATTGCATGTCAAATTATAATTCAAGTTGTATTCATTCTATTAATTCATTTAATCTTTATTAAATTAAAGTTTATTTCATTTTATCCATATTTTGGTTTATTCAACTTTAATTAAGCTAAACTTTTTTTCTTTTGTTATCATTTATATTCAACAAATTTGAAATTTGCTTTAGCTTAATATTTATCAAATCTATAGGTTATACAAACTTATTCACTTAAAATTTTATTTTATTATTTTATTAATTCATTTCAAATACAATTCTCCTTTATTTAAGCTTTTTGAGTTCAACTTCATTTTATTTTATTTCTCAAACTCAAAGTTTCCTTTATTTGCTTAACCAAAAATATTCAATAGTTTAAAATTTAGTTTTACTTTCCTGCTCAAATCTATAAGTTATAAACTTATTTTTAGCTATACTATTTTCCATTACAAGTTCAAAAATTATTTCATATATTTATCAAATCATATTTAGAATATTTTTCACAACAAAGCTTGTTTTAGTCGAAAATAGATTCCTTTTGGTACAAATTCTCACTCAGAAACTCGGAAATGAATACTGGCAATGCTGTAGTCATCCCCATTCCCAGCTACTAAATGAGTTCGATGCTTTTATTTCTTCAAAATTCTTTCAAAATATTATTCTAGTCAAAACTCTTTCAAATAAAACTATTATAAAAATTTTAAAGGGTTCGAAAACAATTTTGAAAAACAAAAAGGATTTAAATTCTAAAATTCTCAGTTTTTAAAATCATTTCTATATATAAGCTATATTATAAATATACTTATACAAATTTTCTTACCTTATTCCCAAAATATTCCATTAATTTACAACTTGGTCATTTTAACCAATTCTTATTTTAATTGATTTCAATTTAATTTAATTATCAAATGCTTCATAAAATAAAATTCATTAATATTCGATTTATTCTTAATTCAACCAATATTCAATGATAACTAAATATTATCATCGCCTAACAACTACCATTCATTAAAATTATCATTATATATATAATAATTTAGGTAAATTTATTTCATTTACCCCAATTTAAAACAATATTATGTCGACTTGCCTCGTTTAAGTGTTTAGAAACCCCTATCGATAACACGGCATCCCGCGCATCGACCAGAATTCATAAACAACTCAACGGATAAGTAAACACAATATAAAACAATTTATAACACTAACAAGTACGCTCTCTCATACACACACACACACACTCAATAACTCATTCTAGGGTATTACTACCGTATCTCTAATGAGTCAAACCCACAAAGCTAAGGTTATCGCTAAAACAACGCTCTGATACCAACTGTGACGACCCACGTTTCGGAAAGTTTAAATCGACAATAATCCACACATGTCCGACTTAAACAATCAGAAACGTAGATAATCAATGGGATTAAATAAGACAAGAAAAGGAAAACAAACACAGAATCTCACAGCGGAACGACAAAATATAATAATCAAATAATAGTTCATGAAGCGGTTTACTATACATTTGATTATAATCTTACACATTTATCGGAGTTATATATACAATAGGAGTAAATAAATAATGCAATAGAATAGCATGATTCAGAGGATAATAATAATAGTAATATACCGAATCTTCGTCTACGTCCTCTAGGGAATAATCATCAATACGCTGAAAACTCAGGACTGACCCGAGCGTAATGAAAAGACAAAACACTCGAGTCAGGACTAAAATACTCTTATGTAAGTCAAATCAATATCAATAAATATGAGTGTAATAGCGTTAGAGATGTTTACGGGATTTTACATCTCCTATCCAGTGTATAACGTAAGTGCAATAACTTAAGAGATGTTACGGGATTTTCCATCTCTTAAGGATCCGTTAAATTATTTATATATAATAGTATACGCTAAATAGATAATGTCTATCAGTAAAATAAATATCAAAATAGCATTAAGGCTTTACATATCCCTTTTAACACATTTTTATAGCATGTAGTCTATGCAGGTCCTATAACACAACCAGTAATGTCGGTAGCTAGTGAGTCCCCTATATGTACAGTACTAAACCAAAGTCATAGTGGGCTTGTATAAGGATAAATATGACAAGGCACATAAGGCAATGCCCAAGGTAGGTTTCTACCAGTTTACCCTTTTTGGCTGGTCGTAACCCATCCATGGCCAACCACAACAATCAATCCAAACGAAAAAGGTGCACTCATCGAATACGAAATCACAATAGTAATATGAGGGATCAACGTCGCTAGAGGTAGCTAACCTCAGTGGCCAGATATAGGCTCATGTTTTATTCATTTTAATTATGACACGAGTGTCAAATCTATCCATCATCGTTCTCTTACTTCATTCCAGTAAACGTCGTCAATTCAACCACTACATTCTGGATATCATCCTCCACGTACACAGTTGTTAAAGTGGTTCCAATATCGACAGAGAGTATACCGATAAGAGGCTCTGGTCTCTTTAACAACCAAACGTTGTTTTACACACCGGTAGGTTCTTTTTATTTCGAAAACAATTCATACTTGATATCAAAATATCATATTCGCTTCAAAATCAAATCCCTTTCGAAATCATCATATTCGCTTCAAAAATCAACTACATTTCGAAATCATCATATTTTACTTCAAAGTGTTAATTCAATTCGATATATCGATTTCACTTCAAAACTTGATTCGAATTACAATTTTGGTTATAATTCACTTTAACCCAATTCACATTTAAATCCAAGATTTAAATATAAACATTCCACCCTTTTAACCTAAAGCAGGAGCTAGTTTACCTCTCATTCCGAACACAATGGAACTAGTTTCGAGCCCTAATTCGATCATATGTGGAAGATAGCTTTTCAAAGTCAATTTACTTTATCGAATTCCTTTAAATTGATTTCTATGCGTTTCAAGCTCACACGGCCAAACGACAAGTCCGATCGCTACGAAACTTAAAATCCTACAATAATTCACTATTATGGATCTAATGAAACTGGTATCATCAAAATCCGAGACAGTTGCCAAAATGGCTATTTTTTACTCGTTAAATAAAAAAATAAAATTTCCAATTTTTAATTATTCACATTTAAATCCAATTTTAAATGTTAAATATCTTCATTCATATTTAAATAAAATTTGAATCAATTTCCTATACCATTTTTAATCATATTAAATTCATAATTCAATTATTCAAATAATCTCCAATATTAAATTTAAACAGATTAAATTATCCAATAAATTAATATTAACCAATCATTAAATTTCAAATAAATTTTAGTTATCAAATTATTTTATTTCTATCTAAATAATTCACATTTATTATTCAACTCTAGATATTTATCATAAATACCATCGATACATATAATTTATTTCAATATAAATAATTCCCAAATTTTCGAAATTGTTTATTTCAAGATTTTATCCAAATTCATATTCAATAACTACACTAATAATTCATTAAATTTACTTTTTTACCATTTTTATTTAATAATTATATCAATCCTATAATTTAAAACAGTTAAAAATATGGGTCGTTACAATACGTAGGTGATGCAATAATGTTTAGAGAGGCTGATCGAATTGATGGAGGTATGGATTTAGTTGGTGAAACATAGGTGCTATTTGATGAAGGTGAACAAAAGTCGATAGTCGAATAAGTGGAGTCGTGATCGAAAGACATTTTGAATAGAAATGGTTTGCAAATGGAACTTGGTAAAAATATATATATTTAGTTTGCAGAAATATTGGTTTATATAAAAGTTGTTTACTATATATAAAAGTTTGTTTGTTAGAATAAAATTTTAATCATAGAATATTAACAGAAGTTAGTTATTTTTATGAGGATAAAATTATTTGTCATTGATTTTAGAAAAATTATTCTGTGCAATTTTAAAAAGATTTTATCCCAGTTAACCAATTCATTATAAGAACATATTCCTAGGTCCTGTCTTAATTTTATAAAAGTTAGTTCGCTTAGTGGTTTGGTAAAAATATCCGAAATTTGATTTTTGGTATTTACAAATTCAAGTGATATAATTCCTTTTTCAACATTATCTCTTAAGAAATGGTGACGAACATCATTGTGTTTTTTTCAAGAATGGTTAATAGGATTTTTTGATAAATTTATAGCACTAGTATTATCACAATATATAGGAGAATTTGTTATGATTTTACCAAAATCTTGAAGAGTTTGTTGCATATATATTACTTGTGCACAGGCTAAGGCTTCTAATATATACTCAGCTTCACATGTTGAGAGAGAGAGACACACACACACAATTTTGTTTTTTTACTAAACCACGAAACTAAAGATTGGCCAATAAAATGACATGTGCCACTTGTGCATTTTCAATCAGCTTTGCAACCATTGAAATCAACATCACTATATGTCACGAGTTCGAATGAGCTACCTCTTGGGTAGAAAAGTCCGTAATCTTTGGTGTTGGTTAAGTATCTTAAAATTTATTTAACTGCACAATGATGTGATTCCTTCGGTTGTGCTTGAAATCGTGCACATAAACATACGCTCATCATAATATCCGATCTACTAGCTGTTAAGTATAACAGAGATCCTATCATACTTTGGTATAATTTCTGATCGAAATCTTTTCCATTTTCATCTTTATCTAGATGTAGAGTAGTACTCATCGGAGTCGGTTTAGTTGAGATATTTTCCATTCCAAAGCGTTTTAATAAATCCCGACGGTATTTTTCTTGATTTATAAAAATTCCATTTTTTTAGTTGTCTTATTTGTAAACCCAAAAAATAGTTTAATTCACCCATATGTGACATTTTGAAATTCGTTTTTCATAATGTTAGAAAATTTACCATACAATTTTTCATTAGGTTATCCAAGTATAATGTCGTAAACATATATGTGTACAACTAATATATCATTGTTTTCTCGTTTTATAAATAAAGTGGATTCAATTTTACCAATTCGAAAACCAAAATTTTGTAATGCATTTTTAATCATTCATACCAAGCATGATGTGCTTGTTTTAACCCATATAGGGCCACTTTAAGTTTATATACATGATCGGGATATTTTTCATCAACAAATAGCGGAGATTCTTCAATATAAACCTTTTCTTTTATAAAGACGTTTAAAAAAGCACTTTTTACATTCATTTGAAAAGGCTTAAAATTGTTATGACATGCGAAAGCAAGTAATGTTCGTATTTCTTTGAGACGTGCTACCGGAGCAAATGTTTCTTCTTAGTCAATTCCTTCTTCTTGATTATATCCTTGAGCTACTAATCTTGCTTTATTTCGAACAATGTTTCCATTTTCATCCACTTTTTACAGATTGATCGTTGGTCTCTGTACAAGTTCCCATACGTCATTTCTTTCAAATTGATTAAGTTCTTCTTGCATTGCAATAATCCAAAGATCATCATTTCATGCTTCTTTATAATTTTTAGGTTCAAAATTTGATATATATGCTACTTGACTTACTTGATTTAACTGTTTTCTGGTTGATACTTTTGTATTTAAATCACCGATAATATTATTAATTGGATGGTCCTTTAATATCTTAGGTGGTGAAGTTATTACATTATCATTTCTGTTATTGATATTATTATTATTATTTTCATGTATATGTATATTAGTTTTATTTATAATTTCTTCATCATCATCATTTTTATTCTAAAGTTTTCATCAAACGAAACATGAAGACTTTCTTCTATAATGTTTGTTTGTTTAATAAAAATTCTATATGCCTTACTTTGATCCGAATAGCCAATAAGAATTCCTTCATTAGCTTTAGAATCGAATTTTCCTAGATAGTCTTTTGTGTTTAAAATTAAACATTTTGATCCAAACACTCGAAAATACGATACTTTAGGTTTCTTTTTGAAAAATATTTCATAAATATTTTTAGTCATTGATCTAAGTGTTACCGATTCAATATATAACATGCGGTAGCAGCAGCTTCTGCCCAAAAACTTTTTGGTAGGTTACTACTATTTTGTAAGGTTCATGCATATTCTTGTAAAGTTCGATTTTTCCTTTCTACAGCACCATTTTGTTGTGGTTTACGTGGAAATGAAAAATTATGACTAATTCCTTTTTTGTTGCAAAAATTTGTAAATAGTTCATTTTCAAATTCTCTTCCATGATCGCTTCATATACTTTTAATTTTTTAGTTCATCAAATTTGTAATTCGTTTAGCAAATTTTTTGAACATTTCAAAAGTGTCAGTTTTATGTTTAAAAAATAATGTTCAACTGCATCTTGAAAAATCATCAATAATTACAAAGACATTTTTGTTATGATTTATTTAGCGTACTTGAGTCGGTCCAAATAAATCCAGATGAAGTAGTTCAAGAGATTGCTTTGTGGAGATTTCCTTTCTAGATTTAAAAGAACTTTTCTTTAATTTACCAAATTGACAAGTGTTGCGCAGGTTTTTAACCTTGTAGTTGATTTTAGGTAACCCTCTAACTAATTCATTTTTTGCTAATTTGTTGATATTCATAAAAATTATGTGACAAAAACGTTATGCCAGAACCATTGATCATCATGATTTGGGGCTAAGCATAAACTTGTATTGTTTTTTACATTCAGGTTGAAAACATTTATGTTCCGATTTCTAAATCCTTCAAAAATTAGATTTATTTTTGGTCAAAGATATTGCATTTGTTTTTCTCGAAACCAGTTTCAAATCCTTTATCACATAATTGACTTATACTTAATGTAACGACCCAGAATTTTAGTTATTTGACTTTGTAAAATATAATTAATTTTAAATATTAAAAATTTAATTTTATTAATTAAATAACTTGAATTTCAAATGTGGCGATTTATTGGATAATTTAATTGTTGAATTTAATAATTGAAAATCATTTAAATCATTGAATCTTGGATTTTAAGTTGGATAAAAATGATTTAAAGGCTTATTTAATTTCTATTAATAAGAATGAAGGTAATAAAACTTTTAAACAGAATTTAAAAGTTGTTTACTCAATTTCAAAATAACTCGTTTTAATTAACATATAAAAATAGCCTCTTGGGTACTGTCTCGGATTTCAATGAAACCAGTGACATTGGGTCCGTAATAATAAATTATAATATGCTTTCAAAATTTGTAGCGATCAGACGTATCGTTTGGTAGTGCAAGATCGAAATGCATTGAAATTAATATTGAAAATTTAATATAATAATTGGGTTCAAAAAGCTATCTTCTACATACGATCGAATTAGGCCTCGAAACAAGTTCCATTGCGCTCGGAATAGGGGTATAACATATAGAACGCCACGCGGCATGCCTCGATTGGGGTCCGGAATTATATAGCTAGATATTTTGGATTTTAAATTATATATATATATATATATATATATATAGATTTGAATATACAGCTATGTTTATTCACATCAGCCCACAAACCCGTATAGAGCCCACACCCTCCTCATTCTTTCCCATCCTTCATTATGCTATATAACACTACCTATAAACAAAGGAAAAAAGAGAAAAACAAGATTTTGAAAATTTAAAATAAAATGTTATAGTCATTTAAAAATATGAAAATTTGTTTTAAAAATCTCATCTCAGCTAGACCTTCGATCCTATATTCATTTCGAGAGTTACGTACGAGTTTTTGAAGATCAACAATGGCCATTGTTTTGGAGCTATAAACTAGGGTTGTGATTTAGGCTTAATTTAGAGCTCGATGTGGGAATTGGAGGATGGATTGGAGTTCAAGGTGGATGAGGGCATCAGCGACCAAACTCTGGTGGGGTCCGATCGCGATTTGACCATCGCGACTGTGGGGCAGAGCCGTGGAAATGAGGTCAGGTCGCTTTTCGTTAGCATGGATTCATGAGCCCCGAGATGGAGAGGTCAAGGAGTGAAGTTCGTCAGAGGAAATGGTTGTCGATTTCGTCGACAAATGAAGGCGAAATCAAAGGAAGGTGCGACGATCTTAGGTTGTTCAAGTATCTCTATGCACGTGTATCTGGTGGAGGGAGAATATGAAGGGTAGTGTTTTAATTATTTGGTATATTATTTTATTAATGAATATAAAATAACGATGACTTATAAAATCAATATCTTGTCCATACGAGGTCCAATCGAGGTGCAGATTTTTGCATTACACTTGTACCGATGAAAGCTTCGCAATGGAACTTGTTAGGATGATTTAGAGACAGTTGAAAATTGGACTAAAGTCGAACGTTGTTCGATTTTAGTTCCAAACCTGAACGCCTCGACGACAACATAAAATTTCGGTGAGTTAAACTCACCTGTTTGGTTAACTGGTATAATATATAGTTGATAAAAATTGTTGGATGAGTGTTTGGATGAAATATTATATTTATTAATTGGTTTGGATATATTCCCGCCCTTGGAGCGGATGGGACCCTATTACGTTCCCGTGTAAGAGCAGATGACCCTTTGTTTACGAATTCCGCCTCAAAGCGGTTGATTATATTTTATGATTATCTAACGTTTGTGATGTAGGGAAAAACAGGTTGGAGGGATCCAACGGGATTCCTCGCTATTATTCCTCGCTATTGGCCTCAAATTAGTATTTTAAAATACTATAAATTCTCGTTAAGTCAAAATTGGTTTTAAAAGCCAAGAAATGATTTTTAAATCCGAAATCGGGTTTCAGAAATATTTTGTTCTAAGGATTTATTTATTTAATTTTAATAATATTATTTTTAGATTATTCAATTATATTAATGTTGTTTTATAATTATTTTATTATAGTAATATTGTTTTAAAGTGTTTAATTAAATTAATATTGTTTAAAAAGTATTTAATTATATTAATATGGTTTTAAAGTTAATTAGTTATACTAATAAGAATTTAAGGTTATTTAATTATATTGGTATTGTTTAAAGTTAATTGTCTATACTAATATGGATTTAAAGAATTATCAAAATGTGATAAGGTTAATTATTTAAGAATAACTATGGTTTGGAATTAATATTAAGGATTATTAATAGGGTTTTAAAATAAATTATTATTATTTATGAAAATGGTAAAGGTCAATTATTATTATTCTTAAACAATATTTTGAAGTTATTAATTATCAGTTTTAAGATGTTTTAAAATTTACAAATTTTAGTGTTAATAATCATTATTATATAATGGTATTTGAAGTAAAATATTTTAAATTATTTATAATTATTTCCGAGACCCCGGAAATATATTTGAAAGGCTTAGATTTTATAAAGGAATTATAAAATGGGCTTGAAGAATTATGGAAAGGTTATTTGAAAAGTGAAGAGTTTATAAATGATTAGATATTTATAAACGAATTTTAGAACAGGTTTATAGATTTATAAAAGTAGTTTATAAATAGGGTATGAATCCATAAACGGTTTATAACTGATTTTTGAAATGTATAAGAAGCTTATAAGGGATGGAATTTTTATAAAGGGATTATAAATGGTTTTCAGAGGTATATAAAATGATTTATAAATGGTTTTGGAGAATCGAATAAAAGAAAACTTTTTAAATTTTGTGGATATACTTATACCGTCGAGATAAGTATATGGATATTTCTAAGTATTGAAATATAGAGATTTGTGAGTATATCTTTGTAATTTACAAGTAATTTATGAAGTGGGTTTTATTTATGAAGGATTTATTAAAAGAAGGCCGGTGGTCGCTATGTGCTTAACCTATGTTGTTTTCAGCTATGGAATAAATCATTATGTGACTGTTTGTTTATTTGATAGTTCAATAGTCGACTATCAAATCTTGGACTAAATACGTAATCCTTCTTAATTCTGGTGGTCCGGAAATATTCCCTACTTAACACCGAAGGATTTTAACTCTGGAAATATCTAGGGGAAACACGAGAATTATATGGTACCGTTATCAACGGTGGTGCTATACTGTACGTATAAACTCATTTCGTTTTTCTAGGAAAAATGATAAAGAGATCCATCCACTTAAACGGTTAGGGGGTGATCCCCACTCTTATGTATTGTCTGATTATTTCCTGAAGAACCGGTGTCGAGCATTTCAGAAATCGGCGTTTGGTTTTGTGGAGCACCCGGGAAATGGAAGAGTGTACTCGTAAGAGATGACTCGAACCCGTGACCATTCCGGAAACCATATACGGTTCTATGGAGGAGATTCGTGGTATATTTTGATGTTGGGATCCATGTGTGATTCTGAAACCCATTGGAGTATGGGAATTCGGGTATGGTTCCAAGATCTAGTTGAGATGTGGGAATCTATGAGTGATTCCGAGATCCGTTTGGTGGCGGTGTGTAAGCTAGAATGCCAGATGTAGCTTCATCAGCGGGAATGACTAAAACCAGCGATAAGAGGCATGGCCAGTAGGGTTGGCAAACCCATAGTGTGTAGTCCGCTCCTCCTAGATGTCACTTATAGTTGTTATGCATGCATGGGGCGATGCACTCGGTCTTAGTGAGACCAGCAGTGTTTTTCCTATGGTACATCACTAGGGATGTATGCTGCTTTGGAAGGATAGCATTGATCCTTGTGCAGGAGGACCGTTCCTAGAAGTACTGAGGGCACCTCCATGGAAATCCTACACAATTAACGAACGCGCCTTATCGATTTTCGATTATACACCTAGTATTGTTGTGATGTACACTCACGAGCATCATAGCTACTTGATTATTATTATTTTCACCTTTAGACATTATTATAAAATCAATGGATTTTCTATAGAAATTTTTTTGGTTATCATAAGGTAAAAACCTATCCGTGTTTATGTGCGGCGTTGTCTTACGAGATACCTTTTGATTTCAAAGATTTTTATATAACTTTAAATTCCAGTTGGGTCTGTTTTCACACGCTGGTTTTCCATACTGGCTTGGGTGTTACTTTATTATAATGCTCGGGTCAGACCGAGCATATTATAGATTAGTTTGGATGCTTGGAGCTTCAAAAGACGGATTGGAGGCTAGAGACGTACTTACGTAGTTGGTTTTTTTTCCGCTGTATGTATGGTCGTGTTATCAACAATTATGAGGACAGGTTATTATAATAATCCAGGCTGAAATAGGTTAGTATACTCTAAATGATGTCTGTATATAAATATATTACAGTTTTGTTTTTTGTGTAAAGATTTATGGTATATTATAGATTTTTCGTTCCGCTGTGAGATTCAGTGTTGTTTAGTTTCCTTCTTATCTTCTTTTTTCTTTCTTTTCCTAACAATCGGGTCTTTCGGCATTCGATTGCTCGGCATGTGATACAATGGACGTATTAGTGTCGATTTTCGAGGGTCGAAAAGCCCGGTTCATTACATTTGGTATCAGAGCTGAAGGTTAAGCGAGATCCTTGGCTTTGGTGGGAAATACTTATTAGAGATAGGGTCAGTAGCACACTAGAATGGGTTTGAGTGTGTATATATATGAGCGAATATTTATTAGTGATATAAAAATGTTTTATATTATGTTGGTTGAATTTTTGAGTGGCTTATGGATTCTGGTTAATACGAGTGATTAACGTTATTGATAGGGGTCTCTTTGGACAGAACAATTCGACATGGTATTGTTTGAAATTGGGTAAATGAAATAATTTTAAACCGATTATATTGAATATATAAAGGAATAATTTTCAGAAATTATGGTATATATGGTGTGTTTGATTGCTAGAGAATGATAATATTTAATTATTATCATTTGTCGTTGTTGTTGTGCTCTAATAAAAGTTGTCTTTATTATAATACAAACTCATATTAACAATTAAGAAATAATTTTATATAACCAAATGGAATTGTCACATACCAAAATTTTCGACTTTCGAAAATTCGACATCGATACTCACTTTATCGACTGCCGAGAAATCGAGTGCCGGAAACTCCAATAGTGAGGGTTTTAAAAAGAAGAAAAAGGTAGAAGAAGAAGAAAAGAGGAAAAAAGAAGAAGAGAAGAACAACAGAACAACATCAGAAACAGAGACAATATCAGAATCTCACACATCGCAGCGGAACAATATATAATAGATAATTACTAGTCTTTTAAAACAAAGAACTATATCAGTTTTTATACATACATCAATCAGAGTCAATATACAACTCAATACAACAGTGGACAGTTATGTAAACTTGTCCTCATACAGAATACACAGCGAAATAAATACTATCAGATACAAATACTACGTCTCGTCATCCAGCTTATCTCCAAAGCTCCAGAATATCCTGATAGCATAACTCTAGGCTGCCCGTGTGGAAATTGGTGGGCACCCAGAGTTTAGAAGGGAACAATAAACTCCGAGTCAGTCATGGTGACTGGTGTGAGATCGTAAAACAGTTATTCTTTCACAAAGAAAATAAAACAAATTCGCAATGCTTTTGGAAAATGAAACTACCATAAGACCTCCCGCCACACACACAATGCAAACGCAGAATTGGAGGAGATTTCTTCTTATGATAGTCAAAGATGCTTACTACGCAAAATCAAATTCTTTTTGATATTATTATTAGTGCATAGTGTAGAAAACATTTCGAAAGTATAATATTAATCTTAGCCAACATACGACCAGTATCGTATGCCTACTATAGCTACCATCTAAACAGTGGTGACCACCGTACGTAAATGGCAGGTTCTACAACTAATACCGTACAAGGTGCGTATTGGAGTTTGGATTTCCAACAAATGGTCAGGCTAAGGAACTTCCTTTTCCACGATGGGTACGTCCCTGGAATAGACGACCCGAGAAATAACCTAACATTACGGTTAGATCTCTGCCAACACAAGGCCGGGTTACCTCTGCAAAAATAGGTAACTACTGACACGCGTATGCCATCCCCCGATCGTAACCGATCTTCCCGAGGATCCCCGATTTCCAACAAACCACATAGTAAAAATGCAGCAACCACATAGGTTATGTATCTGGGCTCCATACCATGATACCACCTCTATCCAGAAGGAATGACATACACTAAGGGGCACTACTCCCTAGAACCTTGCCGCATCCTTCCTGTTTCGACCATTTCCGGGGTGTGAGGCTCGATGAAGTCTCGTCCACAAAGCTACGCTTTCTACAAAGCCATGCTTCGGGTCAAACAAATGATCAACCTATGATCACAAAGATATAAGATCAAACAAATGATCATATCACAAATGATCAAACACTGATCATTTCACAGCAACACTCAGTATGCCACGTTACCAAATTGGGAGTATATTGCTGATAAATTTCAACTACATAACCTCTGAGCTCGTACGTCTCAGAGAAGGGTGTTAAGCTAAGAGAATAAATTCTCCGCCACCAACAGAAATGTATTTGAAAGAAATCAGCTTTATATCTCAAATTGTAACGTCAGACACACAATCCATACAAGTCTGTTCCGGGATCGAACAGAACCGAAGGCACTTCTCACGAAACCCTTGCATATCCGGATAAATTTCTAATCACGTCCGGACTTCCCGTCACTAAGGGTGATAAAACCTCTAAACTGGAGATCAGCCGATGTAGAGTAACTCGACGGTAATCCTTCCGTTTTCAAAAATATCCAGTCTTCAACACAGGTCTTCAAATGCGATTCATAACGACGTATCACATATTCGGAATGGGTTATACGACCCCATGGTCCTTTCCCGGCTAACCCGAATAGTGAGCGTTTATTCAAAAATAAGCGTGGCATTCAAATTCATCCAATTCACAACAAATACCTATCTAAAGGTAATTATTGATAGTCGGTTATTTAACTATCAATAAAGATGCGCAACATCATCAGATTCCAAATAATTTTCCAAATTATTTCATCTTCCAAAATATCTTTACTAGATATAAAATTTCCACACTTAATCATTTGAAAACAATTTCAAATCAATTTCCACATTTCATTTTATCTTTGAAGATAAAATCTCAAAACAGTTCATTTCATATTGGAAAAGCATTTCTATACTTATTTAAAAATAAGTATTTCACAAATCATTTATTTTCAACATTTGAAAATATTCAATATACTTAAATCAATATTAAGTATACATTTCATTCTTTAAGGAAATCGTTAATTTTAACATCTATTTGAGTCAAAACGAATGTTGCGTAAAACATCGTTACGACGACTCGAAATCACTAGTATAGGGATTCGGATTTTAAGATAGGTATATATAAATCCCAATACTACAAAAAAACATTTTCTTTCGAAAATCATTTACTATAACAACAGTGTTATAGTCCATCATTTCCTTATTTTTCGAAAACGTCTATTTCAACAATGAATGTTGAAATCTATGATTTCGATATCATAATACATTTTAAAAACATCTTTAAAATGTTTAACTTTATTTTTAATATCCCTTCTTCGAAAATAAGTCCATTTTACTTAACAATATATTCACTGTCCCGAAATCGTGAATATACTTCACTAACAAAATTACAATATTTTCTACACATTTTATTTCAATAATAATTCGCTATCCAAAATCGCGAATATATCTTCTTTAAAAATCTTCTATATTTAATTCCTCAAATTCAATTGATTTCGAATTTATAAAACAACGTTTATAAATTCTATTTCTATTTTATAACAACTTCGACTTATAATTTCATTTTTTATTAACTTCTATACTTTACTTATCAAAATAAGTGATTTCGGATTTATAACCAACTTTTATAAATTCCAATTCCATTTATAAAAACTTCAATACCAAATCAATTTCGATATTGATTTAAAAATTTATTTTCAACTTTAAATGAAATTTCCATACTGATTTCTCAAAAATTCATTTCCAAATATTAAATCAATTACAGCTTGATTTCTAATTTTATTTATCACTAAATAAATTCCTTATTTTTCTCAAATTATTCAACATCCTGTTTTTAAATGGATTCTTCAAATTGAAATCATTTTACATTGATTTCCCAAATTATTTCAATTTACCAAATTAAATTTCTAGTTGGATTTCCGACTTATCTCCTTTTAAATAAATTCCTTTTAAAGAAAATAAATTTCAATTGTTTCTTTCAATCTATTTAAAAATCCAAATTTAAATTAAATTCTTCAATTTATAATCACTGTTTTATGAAATTCATTTATTTAGCAATTTCACTTTATTCTGGAATTTATTCAATAAGATTATAAAAATTAGCTTTTATACTTTAAAAATTCCTTTCTTCAAAATTTATTAAATTTCTAAAATTAATTCTCTTAGAAATTTCTATTTTGATTTCAAAAATTCAATTTCGTTTATCTTTGGAATCCAATGATGTCAAACATCCATTCAGCTAAATTTTAGCCTTCAAACAATTTCCGGATATCAATATGATTAATAGCATCACTATAATCATTCACAGATTCATATCACAATAGAAATGAATTCAATCAATGTGAGGGGTCCAGTTGGATCCCTCCAACCTGTTTCCCTGCATCCAAAGACGTTAGCACAATACCAATTCCACTTCGAGGTGGAATATCGCGGTATATAGGTTTTATAAAAATCCGCTTACTAACGGCGCAATAGGGTCTCATCCGCTATACGAGGCGGGAAATCATCAATCCAATATATACATATGCCAATATGTATATATTGCTATATATATATAGATATATCCTACTATATCTAATATCACATCAACATAGCAATCATATCAAATAATCAATAACTGCAATCAATTTTTGAGTGAGAAAAATCTCACCTTAGCTTTTTAATTTGCCATCCATTTTCCAATTTGACCACTTTGTTTTTCTTCATTTATAGACCTTGTATAAACAAATTTACACAATCTATTAATATTCGAAATTATCGACAATCAGTTTCTTTTCAATGGATTAAATTGTTTAAAAATTTTGATTTGAACTAATTTAACAATTAATTCCCCATTAGGTAAATAAAATTAGCCAAATTATTTTATTAACAACTTTCTCTTATCAATCTATTAAATTAAATCGAATTTCTTTTTTTCAAATCTTACTCTGTATAAAATTTCTTGTTTTACTGTAAATATTTTTTCAAAACTGTATATAGCTAATGGCAATTTCCTTTCAGATTTAAATTAAATTTAAAATTTCGAAAGGCTAATACCTTACTGCCTACGAACTGCCGAACTCGAAGACGCCATCGACCATCACTGTCGAACGTCAGAACCAGCCGAGACATCAGCGACCCCCATCTACCTGCCGAGACGCCGTATCCATCCACCAGTTGCCACGCGAGTCTGCCTCGATCGATCGCCAGACTTCCCACGTCGATCCCTTGAGTCGCCGTCATCGCCGCGACTCGCGATATGCTGCCATCGTACACATCCAAATTTCGAGCGCCGCCCTTCCACTGCCTCGACGAACTCTACAACCCCGGCCTTGCGATGCTCGCCGCTCGCGACTGCCACTAACACCCAGCCGCGACTTCGCCAGTGCCACCCCCTCCAGCGAGCCGCCACCACCGATTCACTTCGCGAAACCCTAGATGAAGCCGCTGAGGCTACAACCCCTTGCTCGCGCTCGAACCCTTCGCTCGATCTTTTGTGATGTCGATTTCGATTAGAGAAAGGTGGGGTATGCGTTTTTTTAAAAATGAACGGGTAGCTTGTTTTTGATTTTATCTGAGTTTAAATTTTAGAGGAGCGGCCATTGATTCAGTTGACAAAGGGATTCGTTTGAACGAAGGAATCGACTTCGTTTGTTTCACTGGAGAGGCTCGTGATTTATCAGAGAAGAGTCATGCTCGCACGGTTTTGTATCGCGATTTTAGGCATAATCTTAGGCGTGATTAAAGGGACGAACGTGCAGACGTTACCAATTTATTTAAATTTAAATTTAAATTCGAATTCGAATAAATTTCGATGCGTTTACACGTCGTACGTTCACAGAATAACTCCAATCGATACGAAAATTGAAACCCGACAATAATTCCACGTTACGGACCCAATGGAACTGGTTTCGTTGAATTCCTAGACTGTGCCTCGGACGGCTATTTTTAAATTCGATTCGAACGATTTAATTTCAAACTGAACAATTCACTCCCAAATTCGATTCTGAAGCTTCCGTTATCTTCAGTAATATCAACACGAATTTTAAAAGCTTTCGAAATATTTTTCTTCAGCTTAAAAATGAAGATATAAATTTTTATTCAACTATTAACAGATTAAATTTTATAATTTAATCGCCAAATTCAAAGTTATATCGGGGATTCAAATTAAATCATCGTTCAAATATTTAAAATTAATTAAATATTTCCAATTTAATTTGTTCAAAATTCTGGGTCGTTACAGACTTCCCCCCTTAAAAGAATTTCGTCCCGAAATTACAAGTCAGGAAGAAAAAGTCCTTAACTCGTCTACTATCTTTCAACATCTAATAGTTTTATCAATTTATCAAAACAAATCTTTCTACTAAAGATTCGTTATCATTCAACTAATTTCCAAACCTTTCATAGTTTTCAAACATCATTGTTTTCTTAACAATTCAAATTTAAATTTAAATTCAAATTTAAACTTTCAAAATTTTCTCAAAAATTTTCTAACACTCGAGATTTTCGAAAAATTTCGCCAGCGTCTCCTTTGCGCGGCTAATACGGTACGACTACAAAATGTCCCTACGGACTCTCAGATTTCAAAAAGAAAAGAAAAATGCCAAGCGGCTAGAGAAGAAATCAGCAAAAACTCATATTATAATTCAAATACTTACCTTTTGTCGAGCAATTCAAATTCATCTTTGAAAATCAAATCCAATTCCTTTATACCTGTATATCCTACTAGCCATAATATCTAGTTACATATATTCAAACTATTTTGCAAATTCTATTACAAAATTTTCAATATAAACTACTTATACATTTAAATTTTACATTTCACATTCATTTGAATTCAATCCACAATTCCAATCTAATTTGGATTCAGTTTAACTTCTGAATATTGAATTTATCAATTATCTTTAGTTCATAACTACACTATTTTAAATTAGTTTCATTTACTAATTCAAATTGATATCAATTCAATTTATTTTAATTCTACTTCGATTAAATCTACTTACATTTAAACTGGATTTCCAATTTCCATACGAATTTTAATTCATCTTTCATTTACAATTATTCAATTCAATTCATTTGCTTACGAATTCGAAATGAATTTCAACTTTCAATTTCATTTTCATTTAATTGATTCACTTATACTTGCTTTGATTTAACTTCATTCTTTAAGTTAAATTTATTCTATCAAAATTCGAATTGTATAAGTTATCAATTCATTTATTAATCCAATAGATATTTTAAATAGGATTCCAGAGTCTTTTCAACTTTTTCAAAAATCATTTTGAAAACAATTCAAATTATCCTTTTGAATTTCCAAAACAAAACCCAAATTTTTCCAACAACTCCTATTTAAAACAATTTGGCAGCAATTCCTCTTTTGGAAACCCGAAAATGAGCACCGGTGATGCTGCAGTCATTACCGAAGTTATTTTCCAGCGACCAAAAAGAGTTTAGAGCTTTTCATTCCTTCAAAATACCTTCCAAACCTTTGAAATTCATTTTCAAATCAAAAAGGATTTAAACTTTCCAAATCTCAAAAATTTCAAATTCTTTTCAAAACCTTTCCAAAAACTTCTCTGGAATTTCGTTTCAAACTACAAATCACATTTATAATTTATATTCTCAAATTTCATTTGTATGTGAATTTATCTCTTAACTTTGGAGTTATGATTTCAATTTCTTATTCAATTCCAGTGATGATAATTCACTATTATTACTTCCTAACAACCATGCAACCATATACTGTAATAATTTACAGAAAAATCATTTCTTTTATATACAAAAATAGTTTTGGGTAAAATTATTTCATTTACCCTATTTAAAACAATACTGTGTCAGTTTATCTTGTTTAAGAGTTTAGAAACCCCTATCGATTACAGTTAGCTAGACTGCACCGACCAGAATCTATAAACAATCAACCGATAAGTCAACACAATATAAAACAATTTCATATTCACTAACAAATACGCACTCGTATCTATTATTACACTCAACTCATTCTAGAGTACTACTGACTCTATCTCTAATGAGTAACACCCAACAGAGCAGGGTTGTCGCTTAACCATATGCTCTGATACCACGCTGTCACATACCGAAATTTTCGACTTTCGAAAATTCGACATCGATACTCACTTTATCGACTGCCGAGAAATCGAGTGCCGGAAACTCCAATAATGAGGGTTTTAAAAAGAAGAAAAAGGTAGAAGAAGAAGAAAAGAGGAAAAAAGAAGAAGAGAAGAACAACAGAACAACATCAGAAACAGAGACAATATCAGAATCTCACACATCGCAGCGGAACAATATATAATAGATAATTACTAGTCTTTTAAAACAAAGAACTATATCAGTTTTTATACATACATCAATCAGAGTCAATATACAACTCAATACAACAATGGACAGTTATGTAAACTTGTCCTCATACAGAATACACAGCGGAATAAATACTATCAGATACAAATACTACGTCTCGTCATCCAGCTTATCTCCAAAGCTCCAGAATATCCTGATAACATAACTCTAGGCTGCCCGTGTGAAAATTGGTGGGCACCCAGAGTTTAGAAGGGAACAATAAACTCCGAGTCAGTCATGGTGACTGGTGTGAGATCGTAAAACAGTTATTCTTTCACAAAGAAAATAAAACAAATTCGCAATGCTTTTGGAAAATGAAACTACCATAAGACCTCCCGCCACACCCACAATGCAAACGCAGAATTGGAGGAGATTTCTTCTTATGATAGTCAAAGATGCTTACTACGCAAAATCAAATTCTTTTTGATATTATTATTAGTGCACAGTGTAGAAAACATTTCGAAAGTATAATATTAATCTTAGCTAACATACGACCAGTATCGTATGCCTACTATAGCTACCATCTAAACAGTGGTGACCACCGTACGTAAATGGAAGGTTCTACAACTAATACCGTACAAGGTGTGTATTGGAGTTTGGATTTCCAACAAATGGTCAGGCTAAGGAACTTCCTTTTCCACGATGGGTACGTCCCTGGAATAGACGACCCGAGAAATAACCTAACATTACGGTTAGATCTCTGCCAACACAAGGCCGGGTTACCTCTGCAAAAATAGGTAACTACTGACACGCGTATGCCATCCCCCGATCGTAACCGATCTTCCCGAGGATCCCCGATTTCCAACAAACCACATAGTAAAAATGCAGCAACCACATAGGTTAAGTATCTGGGCTCCATACCATGATACCACCTCTATCCAGAAGGAATGACATACACTAAGGGGCGCTACTCCCTAGAACCTTGCCGCATCCTTCCTGTTTCGACCATTTCCGGGGTGTGAGGCTCGATGAAGTCTCGTCCACAAAGCTACGCTTTCTACAAAGCCATGCTTCGGGTCAAACAGATGATCAACCTATGATCACAAAGATATAAGATCAAACAAATGATCATATCACAAATGATCAAACACTGATCATTTCACAGCAACACTCAGTATGCCACGTTACCAAATTGGGAGTATATTGCTGATAAATTTCAACTACATAACCTCTGAGCTCGTACGTCTCAGAGAAGGGTGTTAAGCTAAGAGAATAAATTCTCCGCCACCAACAGAAATGTATTTGAAAGAAATCAGCTTTATATCTCAAATTGTAACGTCAGACACACAATCCATACAAGTCTGTTCCGGGATCGAACAGAACCGAAGGCACTTCTCACGAAGCCCTTGCATATCCGGATAAATTTCTAATCACGTCCGGACTTCCCGTCACTAAGGGTGATAAAACCTCTAAACCGGAGATCAGCCGATGTAGAGTAACTCGACGGTAATCCTTCCGTTTTCAAAAATATCCAGTCTTCAACACAGGTCTTCAACACAGGTCTTCAAATGCGATTCATAACGACGTATCACATATTCGGAATGGGTTATACGACCCCATGGTCCTTTCCCGGCTAACCCGAATAGTGAGCGTTTATTCAAAAATAAGCGTGGCATTCAAATTCATCCAATTCACAACAAATACCTATCTAAAGGTAATTATTGATAGTCGGTTATTTAACTATCAATAAAGATGCGCAACATCATCAGATTCCAAATAATTTTCCAAATTATTTCATCTTCCAAAATATCTTTACTAGATATAAAATTTCCACACTTAATCATTTGAAAACAATTTCAAATCAATTTCCACATTTCATTTTATCTTTGAAGATAAAATCTCAAAACAGTTCATTTCATATTGGAAAAGCATTTCTATACTTATTTAAAAATAAGTATTTCACAAATCATTTATTTTCAACATTTGAATATACTTAAATCAATATTAAGTATACATTTCATTCTTTAAGGAAATCATTAATTTTAACATCTATTTGAGTCAAAACGAATGTTGCGTAAAACATCGTTACGACGACTCGAAATCACTAGTATAGGGATTCGGATTTTAAGATAGGTATATATAAATCCCAATACTACAAAAAAACATTTTCTTTCGAAAATCATTTACTATAACAACAGTGTTATAGTCCATCATTTCCTTATTTTTCGAAAACGTCTATTTCAACAATGAATGTTGAAATCTATGATTTCGATATCATAATACATTTTAAAAACATCTTTAAAATGTTTAACTTTATTTTTAATATCCCTTCTTCGAAAATAAGTCCATTTTACTTAACAATATATTCACTGTCCCGAAATCGTGAATATACTTCACTAACAAAATTACAATATTTTCTACACATTTTATTTCAATAATAATTCGCTATCCAAAATCGCGAATATATCTTCTTTAAAAATCTTCTATATTTAATTCCTCAAATTCAATTGATTTCGAATTTATAAAACAACGTTTATAAATTCTATTTCTATTTTATAACAACTTCGACTTATAATTTCATTTTTTATTAACTTCTATACTTTACTTATCAAAATAAGTGATTTCGGATTTATAACCAACTTTTATAAATTCCAATTCCATTTATAAAAACTTCAATACCAAATCAATTTCGATATTGATTTAAAAATTTATTTTCAACTTTAAATGAAATTTCCATACTGATTTCTCAAAAATTCATTTCCAAATATTAAATCAATTACAGCTTGATTTCTAATTTTATTTATCACTAAATAAATTCCTTATTTTTCTCAAATTATTCAACATCCTGTTTTTAAATGGATTCTTCAAATTGAAATCATTTTACATTGATTTCCCAAATTATTTCAATTTACCAAATTAAATTTCTAGTTGGATTTCCGACTTATCTCCTTTTAAATAAATTCCTTTTAAAGAAAATAAATTTCAATTGTTTCTTTCAATCTATTTAAAAATCCAAATTTAAATTAAATTCTTCAATTTATAATCACTGTTTTATGAAATTCATTTATTTAGAAATTTCACTTTATTCTGGAATTTATTCAATAAGATTATAAAAATCAGCTTTTATACTTT
This sequence comes from Allium fistulosum, assembly GCA_030737815.1. Lineage (NCBI taxonomy): Eukaryota > Viridiplantae > Streptophyta > Magnoliopsida > Asparagales > Amaryllidaceae > Allium > Allium fistulosum. Next base: position 165,711,946 of record CM060904.1, on the reverse strand, counting down.
AAAAATTCCTTTCTTCAAAATTTATTAAATTTCTAAAATTAATTCTCTTAGAAATTTCTATTTTGATTTCAAAAATTCAATTTCGTTTATCTTTGGAATCCAATGATGTCAAACATCCATTCAGCTAAATTTTAGCCTTCAAACAATTTCCGGATATCAATATGATTAATAGCATCACTATAATCATTCACAGATTCATATCACAATAGAAATAAATTCAATCAATGTGAGGGGTCCAGTTGGATCCCTCCAACCTGTTTCCCTGCATCCAAAGACGTTAGCACAATACCAATTCCACTTCGAGGTGGAATATCGCGGTATATAGGTTTTATAAAAATCCGCTTACTAACGGCGCAATAGGGTCTCATCCGCTATACGAGGTGGGAAATCATCAATCCAATATATACATATGCCAATATGTATATATTGCTATATATATATAGATATATCCTACTATATCTAATATCACATCAACATAGCAATCATATCAAACAATCAATAACTGCAATCAATTTTTGAGTGAGAAAAATCTCACCTTAGCTTTTTAATTTGCCATCCATTTTCCAATTTGACCACTTTGTTTTTCTTCATTTATAGACCTTGTATAAACAAATTTACACAATCTATTAATATTCGAAATTATCGACAATCAGTTTCTTTTCAATGGATTAAATTGTTTAAAAATTTTGATTTGAACTAATTTAACAATTAATTCCCCATTAGGTAAATAAAATTAGCCAAATTATTTTATTAACAACTTTCTCTTATCAATCTATTAAATTAAATCGAATTTCTTTTTTTCAAATCTTACTCTGTATAAAATTTCTTGTTTTACTGTAAATATTTTTTCAAAACTGTATATAGCTAATGGCAATTTCCTTTCAGATTTAAATTAAATTTAAAATTTCGAAAGGCTAATACCTTACTGCCTACGAACTGCCGAACTCGAAGACGCCATCGACCATCACTGTCGAACGTCAGAACCAGCCGAGACATCAGCGACCCACATCTACCTACCGCGACGCCGTATCCATCCACCAGTTGCCACGCGAGTCTGCCTCGATCGATCGCCAGACTTCCCACGTCGATCCCTTGAGTCGCCGTCATCGCCGCGACTCGCGATATGCTGCCATCGTACACATCCAAATTTCGAGCGCCGCCCTTCCACTGCCTCGACGAACTCCACAACCCCGGCCTTGCGATGCTCGCCGCTCGCGACTGCCACTAACACCCAGCCGCGACTTCGCCAGTGCCACCCCCTCCAGCGAGCCGCCACCACCGATTCACTTCGCGAAACCCTAGATGAAGCCGCTGAGGCTACAACCCCTTGCTCGCGCTCGAACCCTTCGCTCGATCTTTTGTGATGTCAATTTCGATTAGAGAAAGGTGGGGTATGCGTTTTTTTAAAAATGAACGGGTAGCTTGTTTTTGATTTTATCTGGGTTTAAATTTTAGAGGAGCGGCCATTGATTCAGTTGACAAAGGGATTCGTTTGAACGAAGGAATCGACTTCGTTTGTTTCACTGGAGAGGCTCGTGATTTATCAGAGAAGAGTCGTGCTCGCACGGTTTTGTATCGCGATTTTAGGCATAATCTTAGGCGTGATTAAAGGGACGAACGTGCAGACGTTACCAATTTATTTAAATTTAAATTTAAATTCGAATTCGAATAAATTTCGATGCGTTTACACGTCGTACGTTCACAGAATAACTCCAATCGATACGAAAATTGAAACCCGACAATAATTCCACGTTACGGACCCAATGGAACTGGTTTCGTTGAATTCCGAGACTGTGCCTCGGACGGCTATTTTTAAATTCGATTCGAACGATTTAATTTCAAACTGAACAATTCACTCCCAAATTCGATTCTGAAGCTTCCGTTATCTTCAGTAATATCAACACGAATTTTAAAAGCTTTCGAAATATTTTTCTTCAGCTTAAAAATGAAGATATAAATTTTTATTCAACTATTAACAGATTAAATTTTATAATTTAATCGCCAAATTCAAAGTTATATCGGGGATTCAAATTAAATCATCGTTCAAATATTTAAAATTAATTAAATATTTCCAATTTAATTTGTTCAAAATTCTGGGTCGTTACAGGAATTATATACATATGATTTATAAATGTGATTTATAAAGAAAATGAAAATTTCAGAAGTATATTATAAATATGATTTATAAATAACAAGGGTTTAATGGCTGGAATTTGAGAATTTAAATTCCATTGATTTTGGGAATTGGTTTTCGAAGTTTTGGAAAATAATAATAGTCATATTACTTGGGAAACATTTTTGAATGGAAATATTTTTAAAAAGGGGTTTTAAAATGAATAAAAGCACTAAACGCACTTCGGTCACTGGAAAATAATTTCAATGATGACTCCAGCATCATCGACGTTCATTTTCGAGTTTCCAAGGGAGGAATTGCTACCATTGGAGTTTTGTTTTTAAAATCCAAAAGAATGATTTGATATACCAAGGGATTGTGTGTGTGTATGGTTTTAAAAATAATTTGAAATACTTAAGGATAAGGTGTTTGAACGCTGGAAATTTTCAATTAAGTGTTTATTGAAAATATGATAAATAAGTTGATAACTTATAAAATTTGAGAATTAATAAGTAAAATAATATTTTAAATTATTAGACATGAATGTTAGGAAAAGTAAATTTGAAATTGAATTTTGGAATTAAATTTAGTTTAAGTTAAGTTAAATGGAATAATTTTTGAAATAAATTGATGAGATCTGAAATGAATTAGTGAATGAGCTAATTAAACAAATTAGTAAATTGAAAATGGTTAGAGATAGATATGAACTTAAGTCGTGGAGTGGAAATAAACATGTGAAGTGAGGTATAAGATGTTTGTTATAAACTTAGGTAGAATTTTATGAAAAATAAATTCATAAATGGGTATAGTATAAAGTGAAATGTGTTCAACATAAAAATTTGATGGAATGGTTCTTAAGGGATAATTACCCCTGAAAGGAATATACTAAGTAAATAATTAATATAAATAAAGCAATGTTAATAGTGATTGTGAATAAGTGAATGTAAATGAAATGAATGTGAACAAAAAGAATTTGGGATAGCTAAGGAATCAATTAAAATAAATACGTAAGTTGTACGTATATTATTTTATTCGCATAATATTGATCCAGATTCGAGTACATGATTTCAAGAAGATTTACATCAATCCGAGTTAGGATTTTTCACTCGATTCTCGACGGCGAACACTGGATATGGATTTCTGATTGATTCTGGAATTCTCTTTCATAGTATATGACTATGCAAAGAGAATAATGGTTTCGGATCAAGGAACCGGATCTGATTCCACACAAGAGTGGTCATGTGAATGATACTCGTTCGAAACTGAGATCGTGTAATCGAGCGAGTGATCGGATTTGATTTTGCGTATGAATTATATATGTACATCGTACGGGCTTTGGTAAAGTAAATATTGGAAATTAAAATTGCAGATTGATACGATTATGAACTATATATGATTGGATGTCATTGGTAAATAAGATACAGGTATTATAAACAAGAGCTGATTTGATGCCTTTGATTCCATAAGAAAATATGGTTGCCCGACTAAAAGGTACATGTTTAAACTGTTGTTTAAATTTGATGGTTTTATGATTGAGCCACTTGGCTTTTGTTTTATTTTGTTGGTTTGAGCCCATAACGGCGATTTGTGGTTGTTCTGATCTAGCCGCGCAAAGGAGACGCTGGCGAAATTTTTCGTAAATTTAAGAGTTAGAAATTTTGAAGAAATTTTTTAATAACTGAGATTTGAATTTTGAGTTACAAAACTGAAAAAAAATGAATGGGATGATATTAGTTGGAATTTATGGTGAATTTGGAAACTTAGTAAAAAATAATAACAGGATTTCAACAAATTGATTTTGGAATGTTAAAGACTTAAAAGGATTTGGTAATTTATTTCAACTAATTGATTTTAAAAAGGTAATGGGTATCTTCATCCCACAAACCCGTATAGAGCCCACATCCTCCTCATTCTTTCCCGTCCTTCTTCCCGCTATATAACACTGCTTGTAAGCAGAGGAAAAAAAGAGAAAAACAAGATTTTGAAAATTTAAAATAAAATGTTATAGTCATCTAAAAATATGAAAAATTGTTTTAAAATCACATCTCAGCTAGATCTTCGATCCTATATTCGTTTCGAGAGTTACGTACGAGTTTTTGAAGATCGACAGCGGCTATGTTTTTGGAGCTATAAACTAGGGTTGTGATTTAGGCTTGATTTAGAGCTCGATGTGGGAATTGGAGGATGGGTTCGAGTTCAGGGTGGATGAGAGAATCAACAACCAAACTCTGGTGGGGTTTGATCACGATTGTGGGGGCAGAGCCATGGAAATGAGGTTAGGTGGCTTTTCGTTAGGGTGGTTCGAGCATGGATTCATGGACCCCGGGATGGAGAGGTCGAGGAGTGATGTTTGTTGAAGGAAACGGTTGTCGATTTCATCGACAAACAAAGACGAAATCAAAGGAGGAAGGTGCGACATTCTTGGGTTGTTCAAGTATCTCTGTGCACGCATATCTGGTGGAGGAAGAAGATGAAGGGTAGTGTTGTAATTATTTAGTATATTATTTTATTAATGAATATAAAATAATCGATGACCTATAAGATTAATATCTTGTCCATACGAGGTCCAATCGAGGTACGGATTTTTGCGTTGCACTCGTATCGACGAAAGCTTCGCAATGGAACTAGTTTGGATGAATTTGGAGATAGTTGAAAATTTGGCTAAAATTGGACATTGTTCGATTTTAGTTCCAAACCGAAATGCCTCGGCGACAACAAAAAAATTTGGTGAGTTAAACTCACCTTTTTGGTTAACTAGTATAATATATAGTTGATAAAAATTGTTGGATGAGTGTTTGGATGAATTATTATATTTATTAATTGGTTTGGATATTTTCCCACCCTTGGAGTGGATGAGACCCTATTACGTTCCCGTGTAAGAGCGGATGACCCTTTGTAATTGAATTCCACCACGAAGCGGTTGATTATATTTTATGATTATCTAACATTTATAATGCAGGGAAAAACTGGTTGGAGGGATCCAATGGGATTCATCGCTATTATTGAATTATATTGTTTCAATAATATATCCTTTATATGGATTATTGAATAATAAATATTATTTTGGATGTTGTGGTTATAACATCGTTATATGTTTGAAATTAAAACCAAATATGTGATAGAAAATAAATATCGATATTGGTTAAGTGTTGGGTGGCTATTGGCCTCAAATTAGTATTTTAAAATACTATAAATTATCGTTAAGTCGGAATTGATTTTAGAAGACAAGAAATGATTTTTAAATCCGAAGTGGGTTTTAGAAATATTTTGTTCCAAGGATTTATTCATTTAATTTTAATAATATTATTTTTAAGTTATTCAATTATATTAATGTTGTTTTACAGTTATTTTATTATAGTAATATTGTTTTAAAGTGTTTAATCAAATTAATATTGTTTAAAAAGTGTTTAATTGTATTAATATATTTTAAAGTTAACTAGTTATACTAATAAGAATTTAAGGTTATTTAATTATATTGGTATTGTTTAAAGTTAATTGTCTATCGTAATATGGATTTAAAGAATTATCAAAATGTGATAAGGTTAATTATTTAAGAATAATTATGGCTTTGAATTAATATTATTAATAAGGTTTTAAAATAAATTATTATTATTTATGAAATGGTAAAGGTTAATTATTATTGTTCTTAAAAAATATTTTGAAGTTATTAATTATCATTTTTAAGATGTTTTAAAATTTACAAATTTTAATGTTAATAATCATTATTATATAATGGTGTTTGAAGTAAAATATTTTAAATTATTTATAATTATTTCTAAGACCCCGGAAATATATTTGAAAGACTTCGATTTTATAAAGGAGTTATAAAATGGGCTTGAAGAATTAAGGAAAGGTTATTTGAAAAGTGAAGAGTTTATAAATGATTAGATATTTATAAACGAATTTTAGAAATAAGTTTATAGATTTATAAAAGAAGTTTATAAATAGGGTATGGATCCATAAACGGTTTATAAGTGATTTTTGAAATGTACAAGAAGCTTATAAGGGATGGAATTTTTATAAAGGGATTATAAATCGTTTTCAGAGGTATATAAAATGATTTATAAATGGTTTTGGAGAATCGAATAAAAGAAAACTTTTTAAATTTTGTGGATATACTTATACCGTTGAGATAAGTATATGGATATTTCTAAGTATTGAAATATAGAGATTTGCGAGTATATCTTTGTAATTTACAAGTAATTTATGAAGTAGGTTTTATTTATGAAGGATCTATTAAAAGGAGGCCAGTGGTCGCTATGTGCTTAACCCATGTTGTTTTCACTTACGGAATAAATCTTTTTGTGAATGTTTGTTTATTTGATAGTTAAATAACCGACTATCAAATCTTGGCCTAAATATGTAATCCTTCTTAATTCTGGTAGTATGGAAATATTCCCTACTTAACACCGAAGGATTTTAACTCTGGAAATATCTAGGGGAAACACATGGATTATATGGTACAATTACCATCGGTGGTGCTATACTATACGTATAAACTCATTTCGTTCTTCTAGGACAAATGATAAGGAGATCCGTCCACTTAAACGGTTAGGGGGTGATCCCCGCTCTTATATATTTTTTGATTATTTCCTAAAGAACCGGTGTTCAGCATTCCAGAAATCGTTGTTTGGTTTTGTGGAGCACCCGGGAAATGGAAGAGTGTACTTGTAAGAGATGACTCGAACCCATGACCACTCCAGAAATCATATACGGTTCTTTGGAGGAGATTCGTTGTATATTGTGATGTTGGGATCCATGTGTGATTCTAAAACCTGTTGGGGTATGGGAATCCGGGTGTGGTTCTAAGATCTAATTGAGATGTGGGAATCTATGTGTGATTCCAAGACCCGTTGAGGTATTGGAATCCATGTGGGATTCCATAATCTATTTGGTGGTGGTGCGTAAGCTGGAATGTTGGATGTAGCCTCATCAGCCGGAATAACTAAAACCAGAGATAGGAGGCATAACCAGTAGGGTTGGCAAACCATAGGGTGTAGTCGGCTCCTCCTAGATGTCACTTATAATTGTTATGCATGCATGGGGCGATGCACTCGACCTTAGCGAGACCAGCTATGTTTTTCCTATGGTACATCACTAGGGATGTATGCTGCTTCAGAAGGATAGCTCTAATCCTTATGCAGAAGGACCGTTCCTCGAAGTTCCGAGGACACCTCCATGGAAATCTTACACAATTAGCCAACGCGCCTTATCGATTTTCGATTATATACCTAGTATTATTGTGATGTACACTCACGAGCATCACAACTACTTAATTATTATTATTTTTGCATATAGACATTATTATAATATCAATGGATTTTCTATAGAAAATGTTTTGGTTATCATAAGGTAAAAACCCGTCCGTGTTTATGTGCAGCGTGGTCTTACGAGATACCTTTTGATTTAAAAGATTTTTATATAACTTTATAATCCAGTTGGGTGTGTTTTCTCACATTGGTTTTCCAGACTGACTCAGGTGTTATTTTATTATAATACTCGGGTCTGACCGAGCATATTGTAGATTAGTTTGGATGCTTGGAGCTTTAAGAGAAGGATTGGAGGCCAGAGACGTACTTACATAGATGGTTTTTTTTCCGCTATATCAATAGTTGTGTTATCAGCAATTGTGAGGACATGTTGTTATAACTATCCAGGCTGAAATAGGTTTGTATACTCTGATTGATGTCTGTATATAAATATAATGCAGTTTTGTTTTTTGCGTAAAAATTTATGGTATATTATAGATCATTCGTTCCGCTGTGAGATTTTGTGTTGTTTAGTTTCCTTCTCATCTTCTTCTTTCTTCTCCCTAACAATCAGGTCTTCCGGCATTCGATTGCTCGACATGTGATACAATGGACGTATTAGTGTCGATTTTTGAGGGTCGAAAAGTCAGGTTCGTTACACTTAATAAGTTATGCTTTAAATTTTTACCAATAAAACATTAGTAATAACATGAGAATTAGAATTATCGATATTTAAGACTTCTCCAATGACGATGACAAATCCTTTTGAATTATCTCCAAATGTCATAGTGCCACCATCGATAAATGTTATATAGATAAAATATGAGCATTTCTAGTCATGTGCTTGGAGCAACTGCTATCAAGTATCCATTTCTCTTTACTTTTTATTTTAATTTTGGGTACCTCATCAGTGTTAGCCATAAAACACACATTTGCTTATTTCGAGTCCCTTTCACTATCATTATCAGATGAATAGGATGAATATGAATCATCCCATGTTACTTGGAAAACTCTTTTCTTTTTCTTGAATTTCTCTAATTTGCTTTTCTTTTTATAATTATTGAGCTATGGACGATCCTTTTCACGTGGCCAAATTTTTCACACTTATAGCATTTAATTGATGTTTGATTTGAGGAGTTTGGTTTACCACCATTTTGAAATCTAGTCATCTTCTTGTACTTCTTGAATTTGTTGTAGTTCTTGACAATAAAAACAATCTCATCTTCATCTAAGTACGAATCTTCGTTACTTGCTTGGAATGCTATGTTTTTCTTTTCATGATTTTGATCCGTTCTAGCTTGCAAGTTAGCTTCACACGACATTAGATTTCCTATTAGCTCTTTGACTTTGAGTTGAGAAAGATCATTAGCTTCTTCGATGGCTAAAACTTTTCTTTCCCAATCATTTTTCAAAGAGTTTAAAATTCATGTGACTAAATCAAAATCTACGAATTTGACTCCAAATGCCATGAGATTGTGTTGAATGGTTTGAAATCTAGCATACATATCAATAATTGATTCATTTGCTTTTATTTTGAAAGATGAAAATTGGTTTTGTAAAATCGAGATTTTAGTTTGCTTGACTTTAGTTGTTCCTTCATGTGTGACTTGTAAACTGCGCCATATATCGTATGCAGTAGTGCAAAGCATGACACATCAAAACTCATTTTTGTCAAGTGAGCAAAACAATACATTCATAGCTTTGGCATTGTTAGATGTCGTTGCTTTTTGTGCATCAGTCCAAGTGCCAATGTCGGTGTCAGGTGTTTCATATTTGTTTTGAGTTGCTAGCCATATTTCTAACCAATTTGCTTCCACAAAAATTCACATACGGGTTGAACAGTAAGCATAGTTAGAACCAGCAAATAGTGGAGGACAAGCAGTTGATTGACCTTCTTGAAAAGTGCTTGCCATATTAATGATTTTTCAACTGCGTGTTACTTTAGATTGAAATGACCGTGCTCTGATACCAAATTAAAGACTATAGGATCTTTATATAATGCAACTTATATAAGTAAGTGTGAGAGTGTATATTGCAAATTACACTAAGCAGAGAATTATAACTAAATATAAAGAAGGTAAATAATAAAAGCGATCACACGATATATTTTATACTGGTTCGGATCTCCCGTCCTACGTCCAGTCCTGAAGCTCCCCTTCGGTATTTCCTTTAACTAAATAACCCTCACTTCGCCCGGAGGAATAAGCTATTACAAAATGTATTTCTCTGACAATCTTGTGTTCCAAATAACATGGATTTTGACTAATAGTATAATTCTTCCTATGATCTCCTTTTAGTATGTGAATGTGAATACTTTGAGTTGTAGGAAGTGGTTTAACCAAAATGATTTTTTGATTATGATAGATTGAGAATATGTAAGCAATGTATGCATAAATATGTAAATAGAGAGTAATAAGAAATCAAGGGAATAAATTAATGTTAATCTCAATCTTTGTAGTATTTATAGGTTTAGAGATGCAGATAAGGAGTTGTTATTATTAAACAAAAATCTATTTATTTTAATGGCTGCAACTGTTGAAGAAGAGATGCTATTATTCAATATGAAATAAAGCATCCTTTCAGATTAGAGTAGTTTCTATATGACAGACGTTTGTGGATTTTCCATAAATGTCTGTGACTTCAGGGAATGATTTCCCAAAAATATTCACAGACATCTATGGGTAGCCTTATTTGATTATCATAGTTTTTAATGCAAAAGTTGAATATATGAATTCGTGTGTGCATATATACACTCAAGGAGACCTTATAATGTTTCTCTAAGACTCTTAATAAACTAGTATATCCTTACTAATCATAGTATGATCCATAAGTCTTTGTTTGTCTTCGAGCCTTGATATCTTTGAGCATGATGATCTCTTGTAGTATATACCTGTAATATTGATAAGATATAATATATGTGATTGTATAGTTATTGTCATTGAAACCATAGAATGAAGGTTCTAACAAGATTTTCACCTAGAAAACCAATTCTAGCGAACTGCGTTCATAGCAATAGTCGCTATGGATGCACTTTGGAAATTTTTTACGATTTTAACTTTTAAAGTACTTTCTTTGAATTGTTTTTGAAAACTCTTTTCAAACTCATTAAGTAAGTAAAAAGGATAACTTTTGTTATTAAATAATTTATTTATTAATTTATTGATTATGGATAATTATTAATTTATTAAGTAATTAGGTTAAGTAATTAGAGTTTAAGAATTTATTGACACAATTTTTTTAATTAAGGAAGTTTTAAGTAGGGATTAAGTAAGATGAATAGGTAATTAAATTTTTACTTAATCAAGTTTAATTATTTTAATTAATTATCAAATTAGAATTAATTATTTAATTAAAGGTTAATTATTCGCTTAATTATTTAATTAAGGTTTAATTATAAATGAATGTTTATTTAATTAAAGTTTAATTAATGTAATTATTAATTAATTTTAATTTATTAAGGTTTAATTATTGATTAATTAAGACTTAACCAAGCTTAATTAAGATTTAATTTTTAATTTAATAAAATAAGAGTTAAATAATCTAATTTAGGGTTTAATTATGACTTGGCTTAATTAAGATTTATTAAGGTTTGATTAAGTTTTTACTTATGATTTAATTGAGGTTTATTCATTTTAAAAGTTCTTTAAAACTCTATCAGTTTTAAACAGTTTTCGTATCGAAGTAAATTGTTTTCAAAGCAAAAGATCTCTTGTCTAGCCTTACGTAACCCTTTTTTATTAGGAAACCAAATGACATCTTTTGGCAGAATAAAACACCATTCTGCTATTATAAATACTGAGACATTTACCCGTATAATGGATTGATTGATTGTGATTGAATGATCCCCTTTATTTACTGCTTGCTCATGCAAATATCCATATTATCTTGTTAAGTAGGACCAAATTAAAAGATCCCTTGTAGTCTCTAACCCTCCGATGGATTTTTGTGAAGTTAAATGTTTTCGTTTTCTCTTTTGATAGTGATTTCAAAGTTATTCCATTTTGGGATAAGACATTGGATGATTTGGTAATAGTTTTAGTTAAGATATTTAAATAATGGATAGGTTTATCAAAAGGAACTTTTTGGATAAGGTTTTATTAAAGAAGTTGTTTAAATATGAAAGGTTTATAAAGGAATTTTATGAATGTTTTTGGGTTTCGTAAGGAGGGTTTAGAAATGTTTTGAATATTCATAAAAGAAGTTTTTGGAAAGGGGTTGAATGTTTATAAAAGAAGTTTGTAAAAGGTTTGGTTATTTATAAAGAAGTTATAAATTGTTTTAAATATTTATAAAAGAGCTTTATAATTGAATCTCAAAGTTCTATAAAGTGTTTCCGTAAATGGATTAGGGTCTGTTAGGAAAGGAGATTTCATGAAAAAAATGAATTGTTTCTTTAAGTTTGGAAAGTAAATTTTAAAAAGAATTTGAGATTTGGGTTTCTCTAAACCGACCTTTTAAAAAATGGTAGTATGGAACATCTGTTCCACACTTAACACCGAAGGAATAGTGTTTAGAGTTATCCTTGCCTCCAATTTAAACAACATTTGCTTAATCCTTTTTAACAAGATTTGAATGTAAGAAGTTATTCACAAATGTTTTATGGGTGTACTTATGTCAAAAAGATAAGTATATGAATGTTTTAGACAAATGTTTTGAAAAGAGATTTATTGAATAACGATTTGTTTTGAGGCTTAGTGGTTGCTACGGATAAATAAATCTCTAAGGGAATTGGTTGTTGTTCGTTTATTTGATAGTTAAATAACCCACTATCAAATATGGACCCAAACGTAACTTTCGAAATATCTAGGAGAAACACGTGAGTTATATGGCACAGTCATCTCCAATGAGGCTGTGATGTGCGTATAAATCTCATTTCGTTCTCTTAGGAAAAATGATAAGGAAATCCATCCACTAACGGTTAGGAGATGACCTCTGCTCTTATCTTTGGCTGTTTATTTCCTAAAGAATCTGGGTTGAGTTTACTAAAAACTATTGAATGTTGGTCTGAAGAGACCCAAATCGGATAGGTTATCTGAAACTACATCGAACCAATACATGCGTTCAAATGGAAGACATCTTGATGATGACTGAAGACGGAGCTCTTGTTCAAGGGATACTTGCAACTAATCCTGAGGGTGATTCCAAAATGGATGTATTGGAAGTAGTATCTTTTGTTTTCTTTCAGTCCCAGAACGAACTTTGATGGATGAATGTTAGCATTGTATCTGTGCATGGAGGGTAGTGTTATCATTCCAAGACAATTTGCTAAGAGGAAGAAGGTAAAGATGTGATCTCACGAGTCTTACAAACCAGGAAATGGCAAAAATAGGGTATGTACCAGAGCTATGTGGTCAGCTACCATTAGGAGCCGCCATCCCATTCTAGATTGCCCATATTCGAATTTTTTTGCACGCAAACACCATGGTAGTATAAGGCCTCAGTGTCAAAATGGATGAGGTAATAAGGTCGCCATGTTAAAGGGGCAGCCGGCTCTGTTTAGCAGGGGTACAAGAAGTTCTTATCAAACTCTGGTGCATTTTCGAGGGGTGTACCATTAGAAGGTATTCCCTTACCTTGCCATAGCATGGAATCCTCCAATACGTGCCTTTACGGTTTTGATTTTAGATCCTAGTATGCTGGAATTTAATATGGTAACAATTTCAGCTATTTTGATCTATATTTGAATCCTTAGACATTATTGTAATATTATTGGATTTTATATACAAACGTTTTGGTTATCATAAGGTAAAACCCTTCTGTGTTTATGTGCGGTGTGTTCTTACGAGATAACTTTCAATTCAAAGAGTTTTAAAGTAATAGTTAAGTTGTTTGAGTTTACTCATACCAGACCCATGTCTGAGTCGGAGTTTATTTTCTTTTCCTAAACTCTTGGGTACTTAAATTTGAATGGGCGGCCAAGTAGTTTAGGTTTTTACACATATTTACTGAGAGAAGCTTAGAGTAGGTGGCTTCATCGATAACTAGTTATTTTTCTTGTTTTCCACTGTATTATATGTATACTGTATTTAGTTAGGTAGGGACAAACTGTTATAACTGTCCTATGGTAGAATTTTATTAGTATGAATTTGATGTAACATTTTTGAAATGACTTTGTAGTATATTATGTTGGATAATATATATTGTTCTGATGCATTGTGAGATTCTATGTTGTTTAGTTTCTTCTCTTCTATCTTTTATTTCTTTCAACCCTAGTGATCGGTTTTTTGGCACTTGAATGCTTGGCACGCAATACAGTTGACGTATTAATGTCGATTTTCGAGGGTCGAAAATCTGGTTGTTGTATAATTGATTTAATGGATAGACTTATTTATTGGGAGCTAAGGAGGTAACTTAAGGCATGTGGATCATATTTGAGAGGCATACTATAAATGTCCATCTTAATTGAGTGAGGAGTGATAAGGCTCAAACATTATTAACACCAGTAAATAATGAAAGGCAGCTTCCAACAATTGTTTCTTTTATGTTATTTGGGTTGTAATCGCTAATTATTTCCCTTCAGTACTGGAAAAGTGTATGATATGGGATGAGATATGTTCCTGTTTTCTCACCGTGTTGATTTTGTGGATGAGCTTAGACCACTGTATATATACTGAGAAACAATGTAAATAAGAAAATCTCATAAGGACACTTAACTAGTGATAGAATGTAGGTAAAGCTTAAAGTTTATGACTTGGTTAGGAAATTAAATTAGCAACTGGAGGTAGAGAATGCTTAGATCCCAAAACATCAAAAAAATTGGAAAAATAATTTTAGCAAGCGAAGGACAGGGAAAGATTGTTCTGAAATCACAAGTCATTATCCCTATGCCTTAAAAGCTAAAATTTAAAAATACGCTTGTAGGTTGTTTTTCATTCTAGAGAAAAAGGATAGGTTCCCCAAATCTAAGATTAATTGCATAATGCTAAGGTCAACCATGCACATTAACTCGTTGGCTGAATCCAAATTATGTCGAAATGTGGCATGATTTGTTTCTAAGGATGGAGCAGAAAATGTTTTGAAAAATTATGTTTGAATGCTTTTGAAATTTTTTGTTTAAAATGCTTCTGTGAAGTTGGGTTTAAATGCTTTTGAAATTTTTTGTTCAAGTGCTTTTGAAAAAAAATCGGTGTTTAAATGCTTTTAGGATGTCGATTTTTCAAACTATTTTGCAAGTTGACTTAAAAGAGAAAACAGATTCTTAATGAAAAATGAAAATTTCCAATTTTCTAATGCCACATGCTTAGTGTGGGGAGGGTCGGCATGTTAGTGAATATGAATTTTACTATCCAACAAGAGTGACGGTATACAAAACATTGGGAATAATAAGGGAAAAAACCATTTTAGCTTTGGAAATTCTATTTTCATACCTTATTAATAGTAAACCAAACTCACATTTAGATAATGTTGTTTTACCATCCAAAAATAAACCTCCTTATGCGAATTGTACATGGAAAAATTGGATAAAAATTGGGGGCAAAAGTGAAGGTCAAAAGTACAATGGAATAGGTATCCGAGAATGGTGGAAATGTAAAATTCTCCATTTAAATTCCTTTTCTGGCATAGGAATATAGATCTAGGAAACTGGATTTTCAAAACTTTTGTGTAACGACCCGGAAATTTCGAACCCGAAATTTCCAAATAGTTAGAAGAAAAAGAAAGAGATAGAAGAAGAAAAAAATAGAAACAAGACACAGAAACCTCACATTCGCAGCGGATAAAATATAATATCACATAATAATATCAGTTATACAAAGAAAACTGTATCAATACACTTATATTTATACATCAGAGTTACACCCATTACAATACACTGGACAGTTTAAAACAACATGTCCAAGCCAACTATACTATACACAGCGGTAAATACTCCATACGTTTCAGCCATCTATTCTTAAGTAATTATATTAACCTTGATTAATTAATTATAATAACGAATTAACCCTTCAATTACTTACATTAAAAAATTATTTTTTTAAATAATTTAATTATCTCTTAATTATTTCCATCAAGTAATTATCCCATAATCATTTAACTTTTGGGTGTTAGAAATTGTATGTTACGTATTGGATGGTAGGAATTGGACGCAAAGATGGCTGAACCATGCTCATACTCGTAGGAGTGTGGAAATTATTATGTGAAAAGGTATTTTTGATCATATAAGAAGCTCCGATTTATAATTATTCAGCATGCATCTCATATATGTTGTGATACACCATACACTTGTACATGTTTGGCTGCAAAATTGGTTGTACACTAATTGGTTAGATAGTTTAGTTTGGTTGCTTACCATGTTATATGATTCAACCTTTAGGGAATTTCGGGGAGGAAATTCTTTTAAGGGGGAGAATGTAACATCCCATAAAAATTAACGATAATTATTAAATAATTATTAGCGCACAAAAATGGAATTTGAGCAAACGTCGGAATTTGACTATGAAGCTTACAATTGCATTCATGGTAATTTTCTGAGCAACTTTCATACTTGGAGTTTTGCGATCAGAGTTTAAACGAAGAACTTATGAGCATTTGAAGTTTTCGGAGTGAAAATAATTAAAAATGAAAATAGGAAATAAATTATATTATATGCAGACGCCATCGATCGACCCGCTACTTGCATCGGTTGATCGCTAGTGGTCGACCGCCTATAGGGGAGCGATCAACCACTCATATAGTGGCGGCTAGGGTTTGAACCATGGCCAAACAACCTGGATTTAATTATTTAAGTCTAATAGATACAATTTATTTGACCTTCTATAAACGCAGGCCTAACCCATCACTTCTCTTCTCTTGTTTTCTAATCAAAGTAGTGAAGCTCTGCCATTTTTCCTTCTCCACTACTTCTATTAATTATAACATAGTATATTATATATATATATATGGAGAAGGGAAGAAAATAAAAGAGAAGAAGTGAAGAAGCGAATTAACGTTGTGAAAGAAAAGGTTAATTTCTACGGTTATAAATTTATATTTCATTAACCCCAAATCTTTTTTTAGATCTATAACTCTAATAATACGTATATACCTTGTCATACATATTCTTTTGAATTATAATGGAAAAAGAGTTAAGTAAAGGGATTTATTTAGATTTGGGAGATTTTGAAAGCTAGAAAGGTGAGTGGGAAATTATATGATTTATTTATAAGGTTGAAATTTATACCGTTGAGTTTTATTTAATTATTATGCATATATTAGATCTATTGACTTGTAAGCTTAAAACAAATGTATTTTGTTGAAATCCTACCTATATACTCCGCAATTTAAGAAATTGGAATAGTGTGTCAACATAATCTGGATTTTTAAACGAGTTCCAAATATTTATTATAGTAGAATATTTGTAAAGTTGTAAATTTTTTCCAAATTTATGACTGGGTTGCAAATTAAGCTGCCCTAGTTGACTTGAAATTGAATTTTTACATTTTAATTTATTGGGAGCGGGTATAATTTAATTGTATCTATTTCCATGTAATTTCCATAAATTATCTAATTCCAAAAATTTATAAAAAGTATGTCATTTAAATTAACAAGGAATATCCCAAAAAGGAAAGAGATGTGTTAAGTACAAGTGCCCTTTTTCGTAATTTGCACTTTCTATTTCATAAAGAAAAGAAACAATTTCTTGTAATTTCAAACAAAGCACAAGTCTCACTTTGGGAAACTTATGAAAAGTCATAACAGTAATCCTTTTTAGAAAGGATGACTCTAATAAATTAAATGTGGAAGTTAATATTCTAAAATTCCTAAGCGTAGGAATTAATGTGTTTGGAACAAGAAGTACATACATACATACATACAGACACACACACACACACATAACTGCACTTATCGACTAAAAATAAAATATATTTATATAGCGTAATATATGTTCATATTCGTATTAGTTATAATTAGGACATCTAGTTATATATAGCGTAGTAAATATAGGATTCGGAGGTGTCGATGGAAAAGAGATAGTAGCTCCAAAATTAATAACGCAGTAAATGTGCAGTTAATAGTGAGTTACGGGAATTAAATATGGTCATAAATGCAGTCAATGTGACTGATTGGAGAATTTAATATGGCATTTATACTGAAACTGAATAGGCAAAATAGGTTGATTTTGAAAATTTGTAAATAAATGTCATTAGAGATTGTCCGATTTTGATATTAATGACCATTCATTATGGATAATTGACATTTATTAGATATAAAAAGGAAATGAGGAATATAGGGAATAAGTGTATAAACTAGGAATAATTACGCAGCGAACAAATAAGTTTTAATACTAGTGAATACACGTAGAAGGAAATATAATTTTCATTGTAAGAAATTATATAGCCTTAATTATTCGTTTAGAATAAACATGAATTAGTTGGCCTAGCTTAACATTTAGGCTTTGGATGATTGGTTTGGTTTAATGGGTTAGAATGCAAGGTTAGTATAGTTACCCAACAGAAGTCTATCCTTCACCTAGAAGCTACCATTATTTATTTATACTTACATTGATGTGGGACATCTCCAACTATAGGACCTATGTGAAAGGGATATACATTTGTGGATAGGTAAGGGAAAATATACCAAGGGTTTTCCTCAAACTTGAAGTATTAAATGGCTCGGTACCTTGAACGATCTAGGGGTTTGCTTCTGAGGTATTGAATGGCAGTTGGATCTACCTCCTCCCAATATTGAAGTCTTAAATAACCTACGACGGTACCTAATAGGAAAATAGGGTCTGCTTCATTTCTAATAAGAGGTATTAAGTAAATAAGGTAGGTATTTTTCCTTGACTTACAATAGGTTAGTCTAAATGGGATTTCAGCTGTTGGAGGTCGGTTAGCTATGCCAGTGTTGTTGTTGAACCGTATTTAGTAGTAGGGATGTCATATATGCTTTGACCACTAGCGGTCCTACAACATCGTTAGCAAAGACTTGGGTTATGCTCTGACGGATTTTGCTTCCTATTAGTATAGAATCTGTATGGGATATGCAAAGACCTTAAAGTTTTATTTAATTGTTTGTTTGTTGTTTGTTTGGTGAAGGTGGTCTAGTTAAACCTTAATACTATAGTTATATTATAAAGTCGTACACATGGGTCATTGGTTTCTGTAGTTAGGACCAATTGACTAGCACTTACGTTGCGGAGGGCCCGCAAGTATTAAATAGCCATTGTGGCTGCCTCCTCCCTATTTAAGAAGCATTAAGTGGTCGGGATTTTTGGGTAGTATACATTTAGATATATATGTATATAGGCATATATATATAGTTATATCTCGAAGAAAACTAGGCATATCGTACGCGCACATTGGATTGAACGGACTAGCCGTGAATAATGGATATATCACTTAAATAGAAATCAATTGGCATAAATTAGTGTTATGGATAAAGTATAATTTTTCAATCACCAGAATGTTGTTCTGACCCCCTCCTCATTACAACCCATAGGATAAATTTAGAGGGACAGGCTATTAGTGCAAATTGGTAACTGCATATGGTGGAGTCTTCTCTTTCATGCTCCGCACTAACAAGGCGACTAAATATTCAAAGGAATAATATTGATTTCAATGTAGTAGCTTTAGTCGGTACGTAGGTTCCATTATATTTTGTTGTTCCTCTAGGAATTTATATTGATCACTCTCTGAAGTACTTATGATTATTACAAGTTACCAAAAAACCAATGGTCTATATCCTAATGGACTTAGATTTCAATTTCGCAAAATTCGAGGCCATTAAGATGTGGGTTGTTACATATTTCCATCATATGCATTTCGTGGATAGATTCTACTCATCTTTTTAGCTTTTCCACTTCTCTTTTCTATGGATTCTCCCATAACCTTGATCGTTGAATTCTTCTTTCTCTAACCTCTTTTATATTTTTTATTTTCTTTTCATTTTGTTTGAAATTTTGAATTTCTTTTTGAGGAAGAAGAAGAGGAAATGTTTAGGAAGCAAAGGCTGGGGTTTCTGAATGATAAGAGTGGATGCTTATGCCTTTATTTATAATTGGGGATTATGGTTTCTAGTCTAATTTCCAAAATCAATAATTACAATTGTCACTAGCTACATTTTTCACTATTTTCGCTCCGTTTTATCATATTTAGTAAGTTATATATAATTTCTGATTGTTAACGATGTTCTGGATGTAATGGAATAGGTCCTAAGGTCTAATTCTAAATTTTGTAAAAAAATATTATTTTTCTTTTATGTAACATTACATTCTTGCCCTTATTTGTATCTTAATTTATTATTAAAATTTTGGTGATGTTACATTCTTCCCCTTAAAAGAGTTTCGTCCCTGAAATTTCCAAGGATGGAAAAATGTAATTCGCTTATGCATCATGATCTACAACGATCTACTTAACCATCAACCACTTACAACCGTTGTCCTTAGTTTTAGATTTCTAATGGAACATGTACATATAGGTATGGAATGCTTATGAACATATAGATAATGCAAGAAATGCAATTGTTTATGCCATGCAACCAAAATGTATGCAATGTCCTAAATATTTAGAATTTTATATGAAAGAGCAGCCATTCAATACATAGGCAAAAATGCAACAACCATATGCATATAACTGATAAAATAAAGTAGATAATGTGGGCCAACATTGATAACAACCAGTATATGCAATATTAGTTAACAAAATACATCTATTAGCAACCATCATCCAAAACATGTCCCAATGATATGTTCACATCCATGCCTATCATCAACATACTTTCCTACCCATGGAATACATTAAGCTAAGTACTATGTATCTAGGTAATTTTACTACTTCAAATGGAAACTTACCCTAAAAGACCTCTAGACGGGTGTCTCGGATCTTCTTCTCTGGCTCCTAAGTGCTCTCAGCTGAATCAACTACCCAGTGGACTCTAACCAATTTGATTAATTTATTTTGATATCACTTTGTTCCAAGCTCAATAATACGGCGTAGTGCATGGCGAACAAGTGACTCTTTTCTATTTCAACTTCCTAACTCGGCTCAACCACGGTACCAGAATCGTGTAAGCACTTTCCCAAGTGTAACATATGGAAGACAGTGTGAACCCCTGCCAAATTTTCAAGAAGCTCCACTTTGTAAGCTAACTTCCCTGCTTTCTCTAATATCGAAAAAGGCACTACAAATATCGGTGCAAACTTTTCCAAACTACTAAACCTCATAACATGTCTAAGTGGTGAGATCTTCATAAAGACTATGTCATCACCGTGAGCACCAACTCCGTGCATTTCCTATTAGCATAAGATTTTTGCCTATCTTGTGCATTCTTCATTCTCTATGATCAAATCTACTTTCTCCGAGGTCTCCCTGATCATTTCTTGCCCAAGAATGATTCTATTAGTAGTGTCCCACAAACAAGATGGAGATTTACTCGGCCTTCCGTGCAACGCCTCGAATAGTGTCGTTCTAATACTTTCCTGATAGCTATTATTATTTGCAAACTTCACTAATGGTAAGTGATCAACCCGACAACCTCAAAATCCAAAATACACATCCTTGCAAACCTTCCAATACCCGATTCACCCTTTTATTATATCCAACTATCTACGAGTGATAGGTTGTACTTAGATTTAGTTTAGTGCCCAAGGCCTTTTGAGGATTCCTCCAAAACTCCCCAATAAAAAGTGTATCTTGATTGCTGACAATGCTAAAAGAAACTCCATGTAATCAAAACACCTTCCTTACAGATAAGGTCGTCAAAGATGTAGTTGTCCTTGTGTGGGAATAAAACAAGCGCATTTGGTCAATCGATTGCCGATGGCTCGGTCATTCTCATTCCCTCTTTTGCTCCTAGGTAGTTCATCAATAAAATCCATAGAGATATTGTCACATTTCCAATGTGGAACATCCAAAAACTATAATAATCCACCAGATTTCTTTTGCTCTACCTTTACTTTCTGACAAATTATACCCTTGGAAATAAGCTCGGTTACATATCTCTTCATTCTTGGCCAGTAAAATACTCTCCTCGTATCACGATACATTTTGTAACCATCACGATGAATGGTCATCCAAGAGTGATGGGACTCTGCTAGCACCATGTCAATCAACTCCTTAATAAGAGGAACACACAACCTATATCTATAACAACCCTGATTTTAGATTTACTCTGATTAAGTACGTAATAATTTAAATTGGATATTTTATTTTGGTAAGTGGGGATTAATTGTTTTACAATGATAGATTCTAAATTTAATATGTATAATGTAGATTTTTAAAGAAAATAAAAGTAAATTTTTATAAACTTTGGAATTGACTAATAAATAAAAAAATGGTATATTTTGGATTTTTGTAAGTGCTAGGAAAGTTACTTCATGATTTGGTAAAATGACTTAAGGAAAAAATGTAGCAAAGCATATAAGAAAAGGCTATAATAGAAATTATGATGTAAAATGTTGAGTTTTAAAAGAATTTTCATTTTTATTTGGGTTGGCCAAATTGCAACCCAAACCCATATTTAAAAAACTAAGAGAAGTTCTCCTTCTCATTTTCCCATTTCCTGTATGTACTCTAACTTCGAAAAAAATGCAGAAATTAGGTTTTGCTTTCCACTTCCTGAATTCAATCAAAACTTACATTTTTAAATAGAAAGAAATTCTAGATATTTCTATAAAATCAAGGGTTTTGCTGTCTGTGACGCCCCACCTCTATACCCAAGCTAACCAAGAACACTACGATGTAGTGCTGTCAATTAGCGCGGAGAATAAGGCTGTGGAGGAGCGACCATCCATGTAACTTCTTTGTGCGAGCACCGATACGTCAGATAGAATAGAATGCATATCTTTTAAGGAGGAAATCCGACATACCGGTACAAACACAAAGCTATCACACGGTGGCTATATATAATCTTCGGAAAACAAACATAGAAATAATCATAACATAAATCAGTCACAGACAATTCATATCACAGAGGCGGAAATAGATATGAATAAATATACAACACATGAAAGTGTACATCAGAGTAGTGGTCAGAAAGATCCACGATAATACAAAAGAATAGCATCACGTGCTATACAAAAGAATAAGTACACAACATAGAGTCTATATCTCAAAGGTGTGCATCCAAAAACTACTAATCTAAGTAGTTAGCCAAAAGTCAGAATAATCCTGAAGAGAAGTCAAGCAGAAGCACCTGTAACATCTCGGTCTGACCCGAGTATTATTTAAGAAGAAAATAATAAACGGATCAGTCTAGCTATAATTATCAGATGATATGGTATACAGTAAAAGGCATGACATGAACATGTAATAACCATAGCGACATACTACTATAAGTATGTAAATGATAATCAACAAAAGATTAATCAATATCACAAGAATCTTCTCAAAGATAAGGTAGGGTTTCATACCCTAAACTTGTATTCATAACAAGTCAATAACACATGAATTCACCAATGCACAAAAACTGATATCATATCAATGAAAATCATGAAAATTGGTGAAGCACAAAATTCCAGAAATCATCATCAGAAATCCAGAAAACACATGATAAGGATGGCCAATCCCAAACAGGAGCATGAATGCCGGTACATTGACGCAGTGCAAACGGTACGTCCAATGAACCAGAAAGCCAAGACATCGATGTAGTACAAACGGTACATCAGATGAATCAAACATTGACGCAGTGCAAACGGTACGTCCAATGAATCAGAAAGACAGAGACATCGATGTAGTACAAACGGTACATCAGATGGATCGAACATTGACGCAGTGCAAACGGTACGTCCAATGAATCAGAAAGCTAAGACATCGATGTAGTACAAACGGTACATCAGATGAATCAAACATTGACGCAGTGCAAACGGTACGTCCAATGAATCAGAAAGACAAGACATCGATGTAGTACAAACGGTACATCAGATGAATCAAACATTGACGCAGTGCAAACGGTACGTCCAATGAATCAGAAAGACAGAGACATCGATGTAGTACAAACGGTACATCAGATGAATCAAACATTGACGCAGTGCAAACGGTACGTCCAATGAATCAGAAAGACAGAGACATCGATGTAGTACAAACGGTACATCAGATGAATCGAAACACATTAAAAGTACTTGGGTTGCCAGCCCACAAAGAAATGAGACGAAGCTCAATAAAATGAAGTACAGTCCTTCATATGGACAAAGAGACATCGCACAATTGCTAGTCTAAATCATAAAATGATCATCATGATCAGCGAGAAGTGTCAATCACACCAAGCTAGTAAATATATGAGTTTAGCTTCATGTCCCATAACCACTTGCTTAACTTAAATATTTACGAACAAGCTGTAAATCTTCACTAGGAAATTGTCACGAAAAGGATTCAATCGAACAAGTCCAAGAGCTAACCGACGAAGTGAACGCAAGCGTTTCATACCACTTGTTTTACTAAGTCGTTTAAGTCGATTTCTCATTCGAGTGAAGTAAAGGCTTGTATATACTAGTAGATTGAAAATCGGTTTGAGAAAACGAACTTTAGATATTTAAAATAGTGTTGAAATCGCTTTGATGAAAGAGTTTTGATATTTACTATTAGTATTGAAACCTTCATATATCTTTAAAGTGACAAGTCATAAAACGATTGTAGAACAAATCAATTCACGTTCGAAGACGTGAGTAAAGTCCAAAGAAGTCAATCCCAAAACCATCAAAGTACGACTTAGTGAAGGCAAGCTGTCTCGAGGAGCCAAACCGGTCAAACGACCAAGTACTAACTCGCGAACGACTTACGACTTAAGGGATAAAGTCATACGACCTAAGTGGAGAATGCCACGCGACTTAGCAGAAGAACATGTCGAACGACCTAGGGAAAAACAGGTCAAAACGACCAAGTGCTAACTCGCGAACGAGTTACGACTTAAGAGGGTTCTGCGACCTAAGTGGGATGCGCGACCTAAGAGTTTAAGGGTCTTCGACCTAACGAGTTAAGAAGGTCCAACGACCTAAGAAAAAGTAGTTCATACGACCTATGAGTTCACGCGACCTAACAAGGCTAAGGACAAGGTCGGAGACGACCTACGACTTAAGGTTTTAAATCGCGAACGACTTAGTACTTGCTTATCTCGCGAACGACTTAAAGTCAATACGACTTAACGACTTAAGCTCAAATACGAGCTACGAGCTAAGGTCTATACGACCTAACGACTTATCTCAGTACGACCTAAGCCAGGACGAGATAGCAGAAAGCAACGACTTAAGTCTTAACTCAGGGACGACCTACGACTTAAGGTCATACGACTTAACAGTTTAAAAGCCAACGACCTAGGACTTAAGATCATACGAGCTACGACTTATCACTTAACTCACGAAAGACCTAGCGAAGGCAGAACACCCAGAACGACTCAGACCTTTAACTCGTGAACGACTCAAGAAGTTAACTCGCGAACGACTCAAGGAGTTAACTCGCGAACGACTCAAGGAGTTAACTCGCGAATGACTCAAGCCAGTAGCTCGTGAACGACTCATGCCAGGCGAACAGAAATGCACGCGCGCGACTTAAGCCCTTAACTCGTGAACGACTCACGACTTAGGCTTAACTCGTGGACGACTCAGCGAAGGCAGAAACGACTTAACGCCAGAAAAATCACCAAAACGCTGAAAATCGAAGTTTTTCGCCAATCCAATCCAAACCAAATGCAAATGTTGATGCAAATACAATAGGGGATCATTCCCAACAGTCCAAGATAGATATAGGCAAGATGTGAGATCAAAAATCTCACCTTTTCCACGAAATTGATGAAGATGAAGCTCGGGGCAAAGCAAAGATCAACCACAAGCTTGAATCAATGTCTTCACTTTGAATTTGGAGTTAGATGTTGAATTTGGTAAAGAATTTGAGCTTGGAATTTTAATTTCCTACTCCCTCCACCATTGTTGCTAAAGCTTCAAAGTTGATGAAGTGATGAAGAGAAGGAAGGGGTTGGGCTGAGGTAGAAGAGGTGCAGCCCAAACCAAAAGCTCAACACAAAAAGTGACGAAAATTTCACTATCTCCAAACATATCGAAGTTTACACTCAAAAAGATCGCAAACGTCATTTTGAACTCAATGGGGGTGGTCTCGAGTCCCAATTTGACCGTATGCAAAAAGTAGCTTTTCGGTCTAACATCCGACTAACAATAAAATATTTAAATATAAAATCGATAAATATGCGGGTTGTTACAGACTCCCCTCCTTAAAGAAATTGCGTCCTCGCAATAAGTAAGATGGAAATAAAAGAGTAACAACCATAAAAGCACAAAGAAAATCTGAAATGAGAAGTTCACCAAAAAGAGCATGAAAGAGAAAACCCGGACGAGTTCGCTCGATGAATTCTCTAGATTTCCCAAGAGCAATCCTTGGGATTTGAGAACCATAGAACTTTCACAAGAAGAACATCTTTATTTCGAAGACGCTCAACCTCCGAAGCAATGATGCGAATAAAATGTTGCTCAAAAGTCAAACGGACGAAAATTCAATTTCCACAATAACACCGGGCTCAAGAATAAAATTAGAATCCCTAAGGCATTTCCATAGTTGGAAGACGTGGAAAACGTCATGAATAACAGAAAATTGAGCTGGTGGAACGGCGTAGCACAAAAAGCGATACGCCTAAGAAACTGGAAACCCGAACATCTTCGAACACCGACGTAGTACAAAAATGGTACGTCCAATGAATCAAAGGCCATAAAAGAACATCGGACGCAAGTCCATAAAAGAAATGAGATAAAACTCCATAAAAATGAAGTATGTCAAAACGTCCGATGAACTTGATAAAAAGATTATTCCTTTCGGACATCATCAAAGAATCAACAACTTGTTGCATATGAGTAAACGCATTGGCAACACGATTTCCCTTCTGGGAATAAAAGGAATATCAAAATCATAAGATGCAAGAAACTCAAGCCAATATTAAGTTCCTTATGAGAAAATAAATATTCCAAAGATTTATGATTAAGGTAGAGAACAAATTTCTCACCCAAAAATAGTGATGCCAAATTTTCAAAAGGAAAAACAATAACCGCGAGCACTAGATCATGAGTGGCATACCTAGTCTCGATAGGCTATAACTATTTAGAAGCAAAAGAAAAAGAACGACATCCAAACCAATACAATTAGCATTGGTACAAAAGATAAAGTCTTGGTTCCCATCGGGAATCACAAGAATAAAAGTAGCAGAAAAGAATTCTTTCAAATAATCTTTCTAGAGAAATTTACATTTTACTGTGTCTGATTGTCTCATCAAAGCGTTTAGGAAATTCCTATCGATAACGTTGATCAAGCGCATCGACCAAAATTCTTAAAGCACTCAATGGGCAATACCATCACAAAATCATCTTCAAGATAATAAACATGTTTCTTAAAAACTTTTAAGAATATTCTTTGTTTGCTTAAAGAACAAAAATCCAATTGTACTTATAAATAAATCTTATGAAAAAGATTTGCAAAATTTTAAATTGCTATTTTCATCCAAAATCAATATATACAAGAATGGGGCCATCGAGATAGTAGAATACTCGATTCATAAAATGGATGAAGTAAGCTGGACAAACTGAATGACATAATAAGTCATTCGTAGGTTTCATAACGAGTGCGGAATGCGGTAAGTGGAATGCTAACTTCCGCAACTCGTAGCAAATGAAAATCGGTGGCAAGGTCGAGTTGAAAAGACCTTAACACCTCTCAAAAGATTTTCTTAGGTGATAATCCTAAGACACGCTCAAAAATACCGGAAATTCTCAAACTACAAGAATAAAATGATGCCCTCAAATTGGAATCAAAATCTCAGAGGAAAAACAGAAATCTGTTTAACAGATTGAAAATGTCGAAGATGAATATCCCACACGGGACAAAGGATATGGCTTCACAGTAATTAAGCCAGTCCTTACAAAAGTCAATTCCGAAGCATAAGTAGAAATCGGTTCGGAAAGAAAAATCACATAAAATAATTTCGACATCAATAAAAAGAAAATTGAGTGTTGCGGATCCGCCAACCGGCTTCGCAATCCTCAAAGAAGTCAACAAGCCCAAAAATGTCTAAAGAAAAGGAATCAACCTGTTCTTTTGTTATAAAATAATGAGACGAAACCCATATCAAAAGAACTCGAATAATAATAATAATAATAATAAAAATGTTCACGAAATAAATGTCATCAAGGATAGAATGGATACCTTGACCATGGGAAGTGTCACTAGGGACTTGAACCACATTTAGCTTTCCCTCTCTCTTGTCCGGAAGTTTGGGGCATGAAGATAAAAGATGTCCCGAACCTTTGCAATAACGACAGAAAAATGGTTTCGGGCACTCATTTACATAGTGGTCCATAAGGCCACAATTGTAGCATCGTCCACGACTAGAGGTAGGAGTCTTTGCTACCGAAGATTCTTGCTTCCCTTTCTTGTCGGGAATTGGATTAGGGCCTTTGAACTTAGTAGGCCTTTTCATGTTGTTGTTGAAGTTTTGTTTAGCACCCACAACTTCAACATCACACTCTCTATCGGCCTCTTCAAGACGAAGAGCGATATCAATAAGCTGATCAAATGAAACCTCGAGTTTCAGGAGTAATGGCTTCTTTAGATTCTTATTCAAGCCATAGACAAATCTCTGATTTTTCTTCAATGGGGCATTAATGTATTCAACCCCGTATTTAGAAAGAGATTCGAAAGATGCGACGTAGTCCGTCACAGAAGATTCACCTTGAACAAGGTCGATAAATCGCCGGGCCAAGGTTACTTTTTCAGCCTCCGGCACAAATTTCAATTCGAATCGCTCCCGGAATTGCTCCCAAGTGAGATCCGCTTCAACAATTTCAGAAATAAGGAGCTCATACCAATCCAATGCTCTTTCTTGGAGCATGCTAGAAGCCACTTGGACTCGGTGGAGATCAACAAGATTCATGCGAGAAAAGATGCGGTCGCATGATCTAAGCCAAGCTTGGATTTCAATAACACTCTCGGATCCCCGGAATGGCCTTCCACCCAAATCGGTATAATCTCTACACAAGCGTGCAAAACCGGATCTAGGATGAGTAGGCTCTGAAATGGGTCCGATAGCTTGAGCATTCTTAACAAGATCTAGAAGCTGCTGGGCAGACATAAATACTCCCTCCTGAGGAGTAGCACTGGATTGACCGGCGCTGGGACGGCCAGATCTAACCATTTCTCTTCTTTAAGAAAGAAAGAAGAAGAAAATGTTATTCTCAGAATGAATATCAAACAATCTTGATTGATAGAACAAGGAATCATAAAATGAAAATAGGATAGAATGGTACGAAGACCCGAATCAAATCCTATGGCACGATTCCTAAGAAAGACTTAGGACAATGATCCTTGCTAGATTATTCTACATTGTTCCGAAGTTTGGTTCTGATACCAAGCTGTGACGCCCCACCTCTATACCCAAGCTAACCAAGAACACTACGATGTAGTGCTGTCAATTAGCGCGGAGAATAAGGCTGTGGAGGAGCGACCATCCATGTAACTTCTTTGTGCGAGCACCGATACGTCAGATAGAATAGAATGCATATCTTTTAAGGAGGAAATCCGACATACCGGTACAAACACAAAGCTATCACACGGTGGCTATATATAATCTTCGGAAAACAAACATAGAAATAATCATAACATAAATCAGTCACAGACAATTCATATCACAGAGGCGGAAATAGATATGAATAAATATACAACACATGAAAGTGTACATCAGAGTAGTGGTCAGAAAGATCCACGATAATACAAAAGAATAGCATCACGTGCTATACAAAAGAATAAGTACACAACATAGAGTCTATATCTCAAAGGTGTGCATCCAAAAACTACTAATCTAAGTAGTTAGCCAAAAGTCAGAATAATCCTGAAGAGAAGTCAAGCAGAAGCACCTGTAACATCTCGGTCTGACCCGAGTATTATTTAAGAAGAAAATAATAAACGGATCAGTCTAGCTATAATTATCAGATGATATGGTATACAGTAAAAGGCATGACATGAACATGTAATAACCATAGCGACATACTACTATAAGTATGTAAATGATAATCAACAAAAGATTAATCAATATCACAAGAATCTTCTCAAAGATAAGGTAGGGTTTCATACCCTAAACTTGTATTCATAACAAGTCAATAACACATGAATTCACCAATGCACAAAAACTGATATCATATCAATGAAAATCATGAAAATTGGTGAAGCACAAAATTCCAGAAATCATCATCAGAAATCCAGAAAACACATGATAAGGATGGCCAATCCCAAACAGGAGCATGAATGCCGGTACATTGACGCAGTGCAAACGGTACGTCCAATGAACCAGAAAGCCAAGACATCGATGTAGTACAAACGGTACATCAGATGAATCAAACATTGACGCAGTGCAAACGGTACGTCCAATGAATCAGAAAGACAGAGACATCGATGTAGTACAAACGGTACATCAGATGGATCGAACATTGACGCAGTGCAAACGGTACGTCCAATGAATCAGAAAGCTAAGACATCGATGTAGTACAAACGGTACATCAGATGAATCAAACATTGACGCAGTGCAAACGGTACGTCCAATGAATCAGAAAGACAAGACATCGATGTAGTACAAACGGTACATCAGATGAATCAAACATTGACGCAGTGCAAACGGTACGTCCAATGAATCAGAAAGACAGAGACATCGATGTAGTACAAACGGTACATCAGATGAATCAAACATTGACGCAGTGCAAATGGTACGTCCAATGAATCAGAAAGACAGAGACATCGATGTAGTACAAACGGTACATCAGATGAATCGAAACACATTAAAAGTACTTGGGTTGCCAGCCCACAAAGAAATGAGACGAAGCTCAATAAAATGAAGTACAGTCCTTCATATGGACAAAGAGACATCGCACAATTGCTAGTCTAAATCATAAAATGATCATCATGATCAGCGAGAAGTGTCAATCACACCAAGCTAGTAAATATATGAGTTTAGCTTCATGTCCCATAACCACTTGCTTAACTTAAATATTTACGAACAAGCTGTAAATCTTCACTAGGAAATTGTCACGAAAAGGATTCAATCGAACAAGTCCAAGAGCTAACCGACGAAGTGAACGCAAGCGTTTCATACCACTTGTTTTACTAAGTCGTTTAAGTCGATTTCTCATTCGAGTGAAGTAAAGGCTTGTATATACTAGTAGATTGAAAATCGGTTTGAGAAAACGAACTTTAGATATTTAAAATAGTGTTGAAATCGCTTTGATGAAAGAGTTTTGATATTTACTATTAGTATTGAAACCTTCATATATCTTTAAAGTGACAAGTCATAAAACGATTGTAGAACAAATCAATTCACGTTCGAAGACGTGAGTAAAGTCCAAAGAAGTCAATCCCAAAACCATCAAAGTACGACTTAGTGAAGGCAAGCTGTCTCGAGGAGCCAAACCGGTCAAACGACCAAGTACTAACTCGCGAACGACTTACGACTTAAGGGATAAAGTCATACGACCTAAGTGGAGAATGCCACGCGACTTAGCAGAAGAACATGTCGAACGACCTAGGGAAAAACAGGTCAAAACGACCAAGTGCTAACTCGCGAACGAGTTACGACTTAAGAGGGTTCTGCGACCTAAGTGGGATGCGCGACCTAAGAGTTTAAGGGTCTTCGACCTAACGAGTTAAGAAGGTCCAACGACCTAAGAAAAAGTAGTTCATACGACCTATGAGTTCACGCGACCTAACAAGGCTAAGGACAAGGTCGGAGACGACCTACGACTTAAGGTTTTAAATCGCGAACGACTTAGTACTTGCTTATCTCGCGAACGACTTAAAGTCAATACGACTTAACGACTTAAGCTCAAATACGAGCTACGAGCTAAGGTCTATACGACCTAACGACTTATCTCAGTACGACCTAAGCCAGGACGAGATAGCAGAAAGCAACGACTTAAGTCTTAACTCGGGGACGACCTACGACTTAAGGTCATACGACTTAACAGTTTAAAAGCCAACGACCTAGGACTTAAGATCATACGAGCTACGACTTATCACTTAACTCACGAAAGACCTAGCGAAGGCAGAACACCCAGAACGACTCAGACCTTTAACTCGTGAACGACTCAAGAAGTTAACTCGCGAACGACTCAAGGAGTTAACTCGCGAACGACTCAAGGAGTTAACTCGCGAATGACTCAAGCCAGTAGCTCGTGAACGACTCATGCCAGGCGAACAGAAATGCACGCGCGCGACTTAAGCCCTTAACTCGTGAACGACTCACGACTTAGGCTTAACTCGTGGACGACTCAGCGAAGGCAGAAACGACTTAACGCCAGAAAAATCACCAAAACGCTGAAAATCGAAGTTTTTCGCCAATCCAATCCAAACCAAATGCAAATGTTGATGCAAATACAATAGGGGATCATTCCCAACAGTCCAAGATAGATATAGGCAAGATGTGAGATCAAAAATCTCACCTTTTCCACGAAATTGATGAAGATGAAGCTCGGGGCAAAGCAAAGATCAACCACAAGCTTGAATCAATGTCTTCACTTTGAATTTGGAGTTAGATGTTGAATTTGGTAAAGAATTTGAGCTTGGAATTTTAATTTCCTACTCCCTCCACCATTGTTGCTAAAGCTTCAAAGTTGATGAAGTGATGAAGAGAAGGAAGGGGTTGGGCTGAGGTAGAAGAGGTGCAGCCCAAACCAAAAGCTCAACACAAAAAGTGACGAAAATTTCACTATCTCCAAACATATCGAAGTTTACACTCAAAAAGATCGCAAACGTCATTTTGAACTCAATGGGGGTGGTCTCGAGTCCCAATTTGACCGTATGCAAAAAGTAGCTTTTCGGTCTAACATCCGACTAACAATAAAATATTTAAATATAAAATCGATAAATATGCGGGTTGTTACACTGTCCATAAGAAGGAAAGTTGATTTCAATGGTAGATTGCAAGAGAAATCTTAAGTACTAAGGTGAGTAATCCAAACCACTCCCTCTGAATTTGTTTACATGTTTGTCTAGACAGATTCAACTGATGATTTCAGATGTTAAATTGAATCAATTGTTGTAGTTATAAAATATTATCTGCTGAAAGTTCCATCTTTATATGATTAGAAAACTTAGTGTTTAAATTGATATTACGATGCATTGTTTGGATTCTTATAGATGCGTGCATGTTGGAGAACACCTTCACATGACCTAAAAACGAAGTGCCATCATCGAAGATCGACGAAGCATTGACCGGAGTTGTTTCTTAGAGTTGAATATCTCCAGGAAAAGTGACCATTTTCGACCAGTGGTTCTCCACAGGTAGACTGGTGGCAGCTACTTAGAGCTAATTCAGCTCTAGGCAAAGCATCCTAGCTGGCTTGTCGATTTCTTTGCTTCACTTTTTGTTGGCTATTGACTATGTTTTTGGAGGGCTTATTGCATCATATGGTTATGGAATTTTCAACTCACAACTTATTAAATGTTTTTTTGAAATAAAAGGTTCTTACTTATTAAATGTGATATATATATATATATAGTTGAGCAGTAAATGGGTTTATGAACTTTAAACGTGTGTGTATATATATGTATTGTATTTTGAAAACCATTCCATATGTGCTGAAAGGAAAACTATTGCTTATGAACAATAATTCCTCCTTTAGTATTTTATTTCTTTTATTCCTTTAGCTAGTTGTACATCTTTGAAATTTCTATATGACCTTTGAAATAATGATTTATTGCAAATTATTACTTCTATGGGACGAGAAATAAATTAAATGATTTAGTAATACCAAGTGGTATGGGACATTCGATATCACTTTGTAACAACCCAGAATTTTGAGAAGCAGTTAATTAAAGTTTATAAGATTTAATCGGTTGTAATAGAAATAATAATTATTTTGTGAAATGAAGTAAAGGAAATTTTTGAAAATAAATTCTACAAAAATCTCATAATATTATGTAATTTCTATCTGATAGTTTGACATTGAATTGTATTAAGTAAAATTAGAAGAAGTAGAAAACAAGAGAAGTAGAAAATAATAGTTGCTTTTATACATGAAGCCAACGCCCATTATGAAAGCCCAAGCTCATAATTCCTTTCTCTAAATCTTTCTTAGTCGAAAGTCCACTTCACTTATCAGGAAGCAATTTATGTTTACTTCAAGGGAAAGCTTTCCTCTTTATTTTCTTACTTCTTGAAATGGCCACCAAACCCTCCTCCATTCTAAGATAAAAATAAAATCAAATAAAAATCCAAAAATTATGAAATTTTAAATCATTCTTCTAAACACTTATTTACACCACTGAAAGTTATCAAAATCCAATTTTGATCAAGTTTGGATGGCCAAAGAATTGTTCTATTTTAGTTTATTTTCTGTCTTATGGACAATGGAAAATATGCTTTTTCCAAGAGTGATTTTGGGTATCAAATCAAATTATATTGGATTCAAAATTTTCATGTGAGTTCCATACAATGTTAACCTTGTCTATTATGAATATCTTGTGTTTATATGGTTGCAAACATGGTTGGTGATGATATTTGTTGATATGATTGTATTTTGATAAATTCTGTGAATTTAAACCCTTTTCGCTACAGAATTCGCATTTAATCATATAAACTATAAACATTCCCAAATTTTGATATGTTTTTCCTGATATATTCCAATACTTCTGTTCCCAATTTCATGAATTTTCATTTAGTTTTTGTGTGTTAAATATTGTGATTTCTGTAAGATTTTCCTGCGAAATTTAGGGAGAAAACGCTTGTTAGATTTTATTTCATATTAAATTGTAGAAAAATCTAAAAATTCCAAAATTTGGATATGTTGTTTCCAACTCAATTACAGCTAGTAATAAAAAATTCATTTAATAATATTATGATTGATGCTCTAAATAGTTTATTTACAGAGGTGGAAATAATTTTTCATTACTGCAAATTATTTACAAAAGTTCAATGACTACAATTAGTTTCCATGTTGAATGATCCTACTCATACCCATGATAAAGTCTATTTAATCTATGAAATTTGGGTTTTGATTTACTTTAAGACTTTGTGTGTCCAAATTTGAAACATGGATGATTTTGGGAGAATATATAAATGTAATAATTTTAAAGATTTTGTGAATTAAAATTGCTTGGTAAATGGCGAGTTTTGAAATTTTTTGAACAAGTGAAGTTTGAATATTTATATTTATTTACCAACAATTATAAATTTTACAGTGGTCTATGAACTCACAACTTGAAATAGCCTAACTTGGAGTTTGTTTTTATCGACAATCGTCGGGTCAGACCGAGGATTTATTGCAGGTTTAGCTAATATATTTTTAGGTACAAGGTAATGGATGGACTGAGTCAACTGATTTATGTATTCATTTTTATTAGAAATTGATATAGTTGTATATTTGAACTAAATGGCTTGAAATGTATAAAATAAGTTTGAATATTATATGAAATAAAATGTGCAATACACAGTATTTGCTTCCATTAGAGTATGATGTGATTTATTTATATATGATGCTATTATTTTTACGTTGTTCTATCCTAGAAATACCCACATTACCTCATTCTCTGTGTTACTCGATAGTATTACCA
Source organism: Allium fistulosum (assembly GCA_030737815.1). NCBI lineage: Eukaryota > Viridiplantae > Streptophyta > Magnoliopsida > Asparagales > Amaryllidaceae > Allium > Allium fistulosum. The sequence goes on along the minus strand of CM060904.1, from coordinate 165,677,084 downwards.
AGTAATTCTCTTGGGTAATATAGGTATAGAGGTGGGGTGTTACACACTTCTTCAGTTAATTATATAACTCGTTGTGTAGAATATCTAAGTGAGTGGAATTTACTAACCTATAGTAAATACCGAAGCAACACCGAGTGGTATGGACACATGACCGTTACTTGAGCGATTACTATTGGGGAGTATATAACACTTTTGATCTGTATTGATCAGTTATGGTTTGACGTGTGATGCACTCCTCTTTAGTTGTTGACTTGTGATGAGCTCATCTCTAGTTGTTGACTTGTGACGTGCATGTCTGTTGTAGCGACTTGCACTGTGCATGTCTATTGTAGTGACTTGCGATGTGCTCATATGTTATAGTGATTTGTGATGTGCTCGTCTATTGTGTTGACTTGTGATATGCATGTCAATTGTGTTGTCCTATGTGTTAGTCCCTAAGAAGTTGGTTTTGATGACAACAACATTAGAATAAGATTATAAAATATAAATACTAACATTATTGTTTAGATATATATGTATATGCAGGATATATATACAAGTATCAAAGAATGAAGACTGTACAGTATAGAGATTCAAGAACTGATGAACTCAAGGTCGAAGATATCAAGATTCAAGACTCGTGAGTATCAAGATTATCAAGAGTTCAAGATAAATAATTTAGTTAGGAATTTTGTTAAAACTCCTAGAAAAGCACTGACATCTTAAAATCCATTTTATTCGTGGAATGGAATCCACTTCGAGCCCGTTAAAGGGATGGAACCAAAAGTAGGATGGAACCTACGAAAAATCTAGTGGAACATAGTTTTGTATCCACTAACTTTTATTCAAATGTTTTACAAAATTATATCTTGTTTTCAAAATGATTTCAAAATCTTCCTTTTTAAATCAAAAACATCTATCCTAGTTTTAAAATACTTTTAGCCTCAAAATAATCTTTATTTTCAATATCAAATTATCCTTGGTTTTAAACTATCTTTTAATTATAATATATTTAACTTTTAATATTTATACTTAGATTTAAACATAAAATTATAGTAAAATTTTATATATACCAAAATATTATTCTCTATACTTATTTATGTATTTTAACTATAGTTAAGTATATTTATAAAGTTTAAAATAGTTTTAATATAAGATAGAAGTTATTTTCAAAGAAAAACAAATTACCAAAAATAACTTAGGCTGTTAGACAACCCCAAGGACCCTTTGTCGACAAGGTGACAGTTTATTTCAAAAGTTTGAATTTCAAAGGAAGTGTCTATTCGTCATATCCTTTCACGAATGGACATGGCTGTTGTTCTACTATAAATAGGGGTTGTTTTAAATGAATTTACAATCATATTTCCTCTGATTTCACTCCTCTTCTTCTTCCACATTTCTTTATATACATTTTTATCATTACTCTGCTGAAATAACCATTGAATCTAACTAGATCATCTTTGGTTTGATTCTCTATCACTATCTCAACAAGATCCCAGTGCTATTCAGAGTTATAGACTTCTTTGTATTCAATCGAGTGAGAAAAGGTGTGATTGTAGCCTGGAAAATCAATCGGGTGAACTTGTTGCCCATAAAATCAAGTATCTCTACCCAGAGGATTGTGAATCTGGAGCGGTGTACTTCGTGGCCTTGAAATCGAGGGTGTAATTGTAAGAATTGATTTTGAAAGGAAATCCGTACTTGTGTTGCGGGACTGGATGTAGGGTAATTCCGAACCAGTATAAAATCTGGTGTGTTCTTTCCTTTATTGCTTTTACTTTATATCTGCATCTGTGTTTGATTCTGTGATCATATCTATGTCTGAATATTGCATACATTTGTGTTCAAATTAATATAAACTGAAAAATAATTAGTAATTCCTTAAAACACTATTCACCCCCCTCTAGTGTTAATTCTAGCCTTAAGATCCGTAATCCGCATTTCTCACATTTGTTATCAGAGCAAGGTTTTCAAAGTTTCATAATATGAATTTTGAAAAAGCTTTGAAAATGACTATGTTTGAAAAACTTGTTAATACTAGTTCAGAAATATTCAGATCATCACTGTCTCATGAGTCTGCATATAATCGATATTCAAATTCAAGTTGTCTACCAAAATTGTATGATGTGCAGGAAACATGTTTTATGGGTGTTGTGGAATCAATCCACAATGGACAAATTGTGCATATCAAAAAGAATAAATGGATACTCGATAGTGGATGCTCTAGACACATGACTGGTAATTTGGATATGCTGAATGATATAATATACAAAGTCGGAGGACTGGTTAACTTTGGAGACAACTCAAAAGGATATGTGATTGGCATCGGCAATGTCGGTAACTCTGAAACTCCTATTATTACTAATGTTTTGCTAGTTAAGAATCTGAAACATAATCTGCTTAGTATTAGTCAACTTTGCGATAAAGGATATAAAATTAAATTTGAAAAAGATAATTGTCACATTGAAGATAATAATTCAACCATAATATTTGAGGGAAATAGGAAAAAGAATATTTATATTCTTAGTATGAAAGTTTCAAATGATAACATGTGTCTTTTGGCAAATACAAGTGACCCTTGGATTTGGCATAAGAGATTTGGGCATTTGAATTTCAAACTCTTATCTGGACTGTCAAAACATGATCTAGTAAGAGGTCTCCCTAAAATGAATTTTAAAGTAGATAGTTTATGTGATGCATGTCAATTAGGATAACTTAGAAAAAGTTCCTTTAAATTAAAAGATATGATTTCAACTTCAAAACCTCTTGAATTACTTCATCTTGATTTATTTGGTCCATCTCAAATTCAGTCAATAAATCACAGTAAATATGTTTTTGTAATTGTAGATGATTATTCTAGATTTACATGGACAATATTTTTGAAACATAAAAGTGATACTTTTGAAAGTTTTAAGAACTTTACAAAAAGGATTCAAAATCAACTTTTTGTAAAAATTATAACCATCCGTAGTGATCACGGTGGTGAATTTGAAAATGAAAAGTTTGAGGAATTCTGCAATAAAAAAGGATTAACTCACAATTTTTCATTTCCAAGAACTCCACAACAAAACAGAGTAGTAGAACGTAAAAATAGGACGATTCAAGAGTGTGTGAGAACTATGCTTTCAGATAGTAAATTACCAAAACATTTTTGAGCAGAAGCAGTTGCTACCGCCTGTTATATTTTAAATAGAATTTTAATTAGACCTTTAACTGATAAGACATCTTATGAACTTCTTCATGGAAAGAAACCTAAGGTATCTTATTTTAGAATTTTTGGAAGTAAATGTTTTATTATTTTAAATACAAAAGATAACTTAGATAAATTTGATCCTAAATCCGACAAAGGTATCTTTATCGGATATTCTAATAGAAGTAAAGCATACAGAGTGTTTAATTTAAGAACTAACACCATCGAAGAAACAATTCATGTTTCATTCGATGAAAATCTCAAAAAAATTTAAGATACAAATGATGAAGAGGATTTAATTACTCAAAATCAGAAGTCAACTGAAACTAATAATGAAATTAATCATCCTAATAAAAAGATTAAACTTTTAAAAGATCATCCTATAGAAAATATACTAGGAAATATGCAATCTGTTGTTACAACTAGAAATCAACTAAGTAAAACGAGCAATGTAGCATTTATATCAACTATTGAACCCAAAAATCCAAAAGAAGTATCAACGGATGATTCATGGATTTTGGCTATGCAAGAAGAACTAAATCAACTCACTAGAAATGATGTTTGGGAACTTGTTCCTAGACTTGAAAATAAAACTATAATTGTAACTAAATGGGTTTATAAAAATAAAATGAATGAACAAGGTGAGGTCGTTAGAAATAAAGCTCGGTTAGTCGCTCAAGGTTATTGTCAAGAAGAAGAAATAGATTGTGATGAAACCTTTTCTCCCGTAGCAAGATTAGAAGCCATTAGGATTCTACTTGCTTTCGCAAATCATAATAATTTCAAATTATTTCAAATGGATGTTAAAAGTGCCTTTTTAAATGGATTTGTAAAAGAGGAAATATATATTGAACAACCACCACTTTTTGAAGATGAAAAATTACCAAATCATGTTTACAAACTTAAGAAAGCTCTATATGGTCTAAAACAAGCTCCAAGAGCCTGGTATGATAGACTAAGATCTTACTTATTACAATCAAACTTTGAAATTGGTAAAGTAGATAATACTCTATTTACTAAAAGAAATAAAAATGATATTCAACTAGTACAAGTTTACGTAGATGATATCATTTTCGAATCAACTAATTTTGAAATAAATAAAGAACTTTCTGAAATAATGACAAAAGAGTTTGAGATGAGTCATATGGGTGAATTAAACTTCTTTCTAGGATTGCAAATAAAACAATTAGATAATGGTATCTTTATCAGTCAAGAAAAATATGCTAAAGACCTAGTTAGTAAATTTGGTTTGACAACTGCAAGCGGAAAACCCACTCCCATGGCAACCAATGAGTACCTAAGTAAAGAAGATCTCTCGAAAGATGTAGATCAAAAATTATATAGAGGAATGATTGGATCACTACTCTATATCACTGCTAGTAGACCTGATATCATGCATAGTGTTTGCCTCTGTGCAAGATATCAATCCCAACCTAAAGAGACCCACTTAAAAGCTGTAAAACGTATCATAAGATATGTTAAATACACCTTTGATTATGGCTTATTTTATCCTAAAAATGATTATTTTGAATTAATATCTTACTGTAATGCTGACTATGCTGGTTGTAAATCAGACCGAAAAAGTACAAGTGGAACTTGTCACTTTTTAGGGCATTCCCTGGTTTCCTGGTTTAGTAAAAAGAAAAACACAGTTTTTTTATCAACAACCGAAGAAGAGTATATTTCTGCGGCTTTGGCTTGTTCTCAAGTAATATATATGCAACAAACTTTAAAAGATTTTGGTTTAAATATCTCAAAATCACCAATTTATTGTGATAATACTAGTGCAATAAATTTATCCAAAAATCCTACTCATCATGCTCGAACTAAACATATTGATATCAGACTTCATTTTCTCAGAGATAATATAAGTAAGGAAGTAATTACTCTCGATTATATCAATTCCGAGAATCAAATTGCTAATATCTTAACAAAACCCTTAAATGAATCTATATTTACAAAATTAAGAAGAGAATTAGGTATTTATTCAATAACTGAAATATAGAATATAAATATATAACAAGTGTAATTAAAATTAAATTAAAATAAAGCAAATAGCAAAAATATAAGTACCTTGTCGACAACCCTCCTTTACCCCTGTCGACATATAACGAATTTTTTTTCTTTTGAAATTTTCCCACCAAAATTCAAATGGGTGGTTATATATTCTTCTTATTTCGAAATTTTGTTCATTCTTTCTGTTCTTTCTCTGTTCTAACTTCTAAAAACATTAAAACAATGACCTCCTCCTCCAAATCAAACAAAAATTCAACCTTTTTGTTCCCTTCTCCTTCTACCGGACCATTTCAACGAACTATGCTTGCACGAGTGATGAAAATGGAGGTTTCCTTGAAGGATGCACTGCAACTTATGACTGAAATTCAAGTGGTGCAAATCAGAATGGTCAAAGAACAAGAACGGCAAGGCAAAATCCTTAGAAACTTGCAAAAGTTTCTAATGGACAATCATACCAATCCCTTCTTGATCGATGAAGAATACTCAAGTGTTCAAGTGCAAGAGGACCGCGAGGAAGAAGAAGAAGAAGCCCCCATGGAAGAAGAGCACGCTGAAGATGATGACAAAGTTGTTTGCATTGGCGAAGTGTGCTTTGACAAGGATGGAAATCTAGTCGAACAACGTGGAAATTTCTGTTTCCACTACCCAAATTGCTCGGTTCATAGATCTCCCATTGTCAAGGATACATTAATTTCTTTTCTCTCTTTCTTATCGTTTTTTGTATATGATCTTACTTACGTTTTCTACGCAAATGTAAATATAACATTATATAATTAATAAATGATTTGTGTTCTCATATTTGAATTCTCACATTATCATTATTATAAATATTATCATATATGGATTCTTAGTTAGGAGAGTTAGTTATTAAGGGCTAAGTTTTAGTTTCAGAATTAAGTGTTGATTATTTATGATAACACTATCATTATAATCACATGTAATATGGTATTAGATTAAGGGGGAGTTGTATAGATTTAAACTTTGTTTTTGTTGATGACAAAGGGGGAGAAGTATAAAATAGGATAGTTAGGCATAGATTAAGGGGGAGTTATTAGTTTTAGGGGGAGTTATTAGGATGGAAGTAATATTTTATAAACAAAAGTTGTCATCATCAAAAAGGGGGAGATTGTTAGTCACTAAGAAGTCAGTTTTGATGACAACAACCTTAGAATAAGATTATAAAATATAAATACTAACATTATTGTTTAGATATATATGTATATGCAGGATATATATACAGGTACCAAAGAATGAAGACTGTACAGTATAGAGATTCAAGAACTGATGAACTCAAGATCGAAGATATCAAGATTCAAGACTCATGAGTATCAAGATTATCAAGAGTTCAAGATTTCAAGATAAATAATTTAGTTAGGAATTTTGTTAAAACTCCTAGAAAAGCACTGACATCTTAAAATCCATTTTATTCGTGGAATGGAATCCACTTCAAGCCCGTCAAAGGGATGGAACCCTAAGTAGGATGGAACCTACGAAAAATCTAGTGGAACATTGTTTTGTATCCACTAACTTTTGTTCAAATGTTTTACAAAATTATATCTTGTTTTCAAAATGATTTCAAAATCCTCCTTTTTAAATCAAAAACATCTATCCTGGTTTTAAAATACTTCTAGCCTCAAAATAATCTTTATTTTCAATATCAAATTATCCTTGGTTTAAAACTATCTTTTAATTATAATATATTTAATTTTAATATTTATACTTAGATTTAAATATAAAATTATATTAAAATTTTATATATACCAAAATATTATTCTCTATACTTATTTATGTATTTTAACTATAGTTAAGTATATTTATAAAGTTTAAAATAGTTTTAATACAAGATAGAAGTTATTTTCAAAGAAAAACAAATTACCAAAAATAACTTAGGCTTGTCGACAACCCCAAGGACCCCTTTTCAACAAGGTGTCAGTTTATTTCAAAAGTTTGAATTTCAAAGGAAGTGTCTATTCGTCATATCCTTTCATGAATGGACATGGTTGTTGTTCTACTATAAATAGGGGCTGTTTTAGACGAATTTACAATCATGTTTTCTCTAATTTCACTCCTCTTCTTCTTCCACATTTCTTTATATATATTTTTACCATTACTCTGCTGAAATCACCATTGAATCTAACTAGATCATCTCTGGTTTGATTCTCTATCACTATCTTAACAAGATCCCAGTGCTATTCAGAGTTATAGACTTCTTTGTATTCAATCGAGAAAGAAAAGGTGTGATTGTAGCCTGGAAAATCAATCGGGTGAACTTGTTGCCCGTAAAATCAAGTTTCTTTACCCAGAGGATTGTGAATCTGGAGCGGTGTACCTCATGGCCTTGAAATCGAGGGTTTAATTGTAAGAATTGATTTTGAAAGGAAATCCGTACTTGTGTTGTGGGACTGGATGTAGGGTAACTCCGAACCAGTATAAAATCCGGTGTGTTCTTTTCTTTATTGCTTTTACTTTATATCTGCATATGTGTTTGATTCTGTGATCATATCTGTGTCTGAATATTGCATACATTTGTGTTCTAATTAATATAAACTCAAAAAGAATTAGTAATTCCTTAAAACACTATTTACCCCCCCTCTAGTGTTAATTCTAGCCTTAAGATCCGTAATCCGCATTTCTCACACTACGATGTGTTTGCCTTTAGTTGCTGACTTGCAATATGCTCACCAAGGACTCGCTTTCATGCTAGTTAATTGATAACATTTTGATGTGATTATATCATATCATCGATGATTGCAGATTATGGGCATAGTTTAATTTTATGACATGTTAGTTTCATAATGATGCCCTATTATGTGTAGTGTAGCATGTAATATAGATATTTCTATATCTTTGAAGTTTATGTATGCTTGTTATGTGCTCTCACCTTTTATGATATTTAGAGAGAGTCTAAACCATTTATTATTTCTATAATACTTGGGTCGGACCGAGACTTGATAGGTACATGGACTTAGTGACTAGGTTCGTGGCTAGCTTTCTCCGTGGCTTATGTTATGTATATATGTGTGTTTTTATGTGACTAGATTCATTTTATGTTAGATATGTATATGTACACTATGCAGTGTACTAGATAGTGACTCATTTTGATGTATATATATAATATTGAGACCTATGTACTTCTTTATATGTATTATATTCTATGCGACAATCTGTGATTCTGTGTATTGAAATGTATTATATGCTATTTTGGTTTAAATTAGCCAATGTGTATATTGCTTTATGCTGAGACTGGCCATGCAAAATTTATTGTTTCAGATTTATAGGTAAAAGCGTGGCAATGTAAGCCAAAAGAATAAACACGGTTGGTTGCTCCTAACCAGCCTCATTCTCTATACTCTTGAAAATATTACTTGTAATATTCTTGAGTAGTATGGGTATAGAGGTGTGGTGCTACAACATCTCCCCTCAGCCATCCTTTTGAAACAATGGTATCATTTGTTCAACTTCTCAAAAATATCCCATAACTCTGTATCCTACCTTTGATTTGACCAAATACGATCCATAAGCTGAGGTTGGATATCTAAAGCTACCAACAATCCTGGTGTAAGATCCGTTAGAGGTCAAAAAATGAACGTAGAAATGAACTCCAAATGTTTCCAGTCTAAGAATATAGAACTTAGCATCACATGCTTTCTACTTAAGGCATCAACGACAAGATCACACTTCCTCGGAGTATATGAAATACCAAAGTCATATGAAGCTTAGAACTCCATCCACCTATGCTGTCTCAAATTCAAATCTTTATGGAAGAATAAATACTTTAAATATTTATGGTCTGTAAATAGCTCAAATAGCTCCCCCAAAAGATAACGCCTCTATTAATTGAAGGTGACAACAATGGCTGCCAACTCAAGATCATGGGTTGAATAGTTTCTCTTGTGAACTTTCAATTATCGACTAGCACAACAAACAACTCTATCCTCCTACATCAACACGACACCCAATCCACTTCTACAAGAATTGGTATATACTGCGAACAACCTTATACCATCAAAGTACTAAAATAGGTGTACTAGTCAACAACTCTATCATATTTATAAAAGCATCTTCTCATTCTGTGTTCCATGATAAAACTAAACTCTTCTTGGTAAGGTGGGTCAATGGTGCAGAAATCCTAGCAAATCTATTAATGAACTTCCTATAGTAGCTAGCCAAACCAAGAAAGCTTCTGACCTCTGTGGCATTTTTCGGTACATGCCAATACTATATTACAGCAACTTTACTAGGATCAACCGTTAGTCCATGCTTGAAGACAACATGCCCTAGAAAGCAAACCTTCTTGCGCCAAAAATTACACTTGGAAAATTTTGCCTTTAGCTTATGCATACGAAGGGAGTCGAGCACTTCTTCTAAATGCAATTTGTGCTCTTCCTTGCTTTTTGAATAAACAAGTATGCCATTAACAAATACCACCATGAACTTATTTAGCAACCCTATGAAGACTCACTAATAAGGTCAAAAAATATGCAAGTACATTCGTCAGTCCGAATGGCATGACTAACCACTCATAAAGTCCTTTGGGTGTGCGAAAATCAGTTTTTTGAATACTATCCATGGCAACACGTAACTAAGGAAACCCGCTAGCCAAATCAAGCTGAGAGAATTCAGTTGCTCCAACTAGCTAATCAAATAGATTGCCTATATGGGGTAGTGACTAACGATTCTTCTTTGTTAGTTTATCTAGCTCAAGATAATCGACGCAACATCGTAAGGAGCCATCTGCTTTAGTAGCAAAGACAACTGGTGCACCCCACTCCGAGACACATTTTCAATGAATCCCATCTACAAAAATTCATTTATTTGCTTATTTAGCTTATGTTATCCAGGTTTTTAATCCAGAAGGAACTAAAAGAAAAAGGAGCAAACTTGTGTAGGTAGGATGGTTCAGGACTCAACTAGAAAAACTGAGACAAGGGGTCGACAAGGGCCAAGCTATATGACTAGGGCAACGGATAGGATCAATGAAACCAAGATATTATCATCCCTTTAGTTCAATCAGTATATGAGCATAAACAACCAGTGAATTTCCGTCAAAACGTAAGAGAAACGGTAAAAGGCTATGGGAACATCTCCAAGTCCAGGTTCTAGAAAATCCTAAGGGCTTAGCTCGCCAGTAACCCATGCCTCTGCTCAAACCATCAAACGAACTACATATGGAACATTGCTGAAAAGAGGCGAAACTTGGTCCAAAAAACAAACCAATTCTATGGATCGCTAGCGACCCATAGGCCATGGGTCCCCAGCGACCCATGGTGTTGGCTTGTTTTGTGAGCCAAGGTCCCTCCAAGTCGCCTGTAACCTACCTGATAGTCGATGATGATAAGCCTGACCAAGAAACTCTCCAACCTCTATAAATAGCATGCCACCTGCAACATAAAGAGGATCTTCTCCGGACTGGTTGTTGAAGCTCTACTGGAATTATTCTTCACTCTCTACCTTCATAAAACTATCTCCAAAGGAATACACTGTGATTCTCCAGTGGATTCCAAATCTGGAGATTCAATCTAGCTAGAAAATAATCAAAGCCTTGTAATCAAACAACTCTTGTAATAGCAATGAGTCTATAGTAAAGTTATGAAGTGGACGTAGGTTTCATTAACATCCGAACTACTATAAAAATTCTCGGCCTTCTTTCTTTTACTGTTCTTTCTTTATATCTATGATCTGTGATATTGCTCTGTCAGGATAGGGCTGGTGCTTTCAAATCCAAAACAGGGTGTTGGTCCATTTTTTGGGTCAACATTTTGGTGCTTTCACTGAGAAATCCAACTCGGGATCTAGATCTAGCTATCCACTTTGGATCCCATAGGTCCAGAAGTTAGATCCTTATTCCCTGCTTAGAAGGTTTGTTGTTGGGAACAGAAGAACCAACCAAGAAGGATTAGAGAAAAAGCAAGCAAACACATGCTAAGGTGATGGATAACATCAACATGAGATAGTAGACGCGGTCCTAAAGGCAAAACTCAGAAATCACTTAAGTACATGGGTCGCTAACGATCCATGCATTTTCACCAGACTGCCATAAACTTCAGAAGAAAAAGTACTGAAACCAGTTAAGTACATGGATCACTAGCAATCCATGTACTATGGATCGCCAGCGATCCATACTGTTTTGCTAGGTCGCCACAAAATTTGAATCAGTTAAGTACATGGATCGTTAGCGATCCATGTACTATGGATCGTGTAACGACCCCGAATTTTAATTACATTTAATTGATAATTAAATTAATTTTTGAATTAAAATTTGTTAAATTAAATGATGAAGAGATGCGAGTTTCCCCGAGATCAAATAAAAACGTGTTAAATCATTTAAAGTTGAATATTGTATATATGTACATATGTGAATGTGTATATATTTGAGTATATATGAGAAAATTTAAAATTTTATATCTATTGAATTTGAGTTTTAAATCAAAAATAAATGGTTTAAAAATAATTATAAAATACGTAGATATTTGACACAAGTATAAAAGTAAGTAAAACAAATAATTTAAATTAGAATCTGATGGGTTATAATTGGAATATAAATAAATAGAAGATAAGTTATAAAATATAAAGTAATTCATTTAATAAAATTTTAACAACATAATAATTATAGGGATTTATTTGAATTAAAAAGCAAAGACAAAATAAAAGATAAAGATATTATTCAAGTAGAAAGTAGAACGTATTAAGCAAATTCTAACAACAAGGTAAAATAGAAATTTAATTTTATTATAAAGTAATGTTGTAAAGGAAAAGAAGGAAATATATATAGGCTTGCTTAAGAAGACAATATCATACATCTATATACAAACAAATAAGTATGAGGGTGAAGTAGCTATGAAGGCAAGTAAAATATATGTGTATGCAGCCTGTAGAGAAATAATGCAAGATATTTTAGTACACAAAACAATTAATGCAACATCTCTATCAGCCGAAATGCAAGTATACATTCAAACAAACAAATATACAAACTATACATACATAATAAAATAACATAAGTATGTAGATAATTATATGTGAAATTGTACAAGCTCATAAATGCAGCCCCCAAACTTGTTACCTCAGCCGAGTAAAGTAACGTAAGGCAAGATGCAAATACATACTTTCATTTAATGCTCTCTATCTCACCCATACACAAGTACAAAACTTGTATAAAATAATTATACAAAGGAATGATGCTCAGTACTATCTAAAACCTGCTCATCTCTTTGTATACATCCACAAACCTCACTTTCATTCGTTCAACAAAAATGAGCAAGACCAGAAAAAAATAAAAATAGCAAGTATGTTGCTGTGTAAAAGAAAACAAGAAATCAGGCAGATATTAAAAGAATTAGAAGTATACAAGTTTCATCTGGAAAACAAAGGAGTTCAAAGCCTTAAACAACAACAAATTCGAATTCAAGTATCAGATCATCTCAAACATCAAAACAAAATCAAAGTTCAACAAGTTTCCCTGTATTCTCTGCTCTTCATACAGGTGAGCAAATATATTTATTTAGACCTCTTTGTTTCTTTTACCTGTGGGTAAACATAATTCTTAAAAAGCTTTAAGTTTGATTAAAAATAGTTCAAGATTCTTTGATGAAATGGTGGTATATGCTTCAGTTTGAATATATTGTTGTGATGCTTTGTGCTTCTCTGGGATTGATACAGGGTGTATACTTGTTTTCAAACTCAAAATTTTTCTCATCAGAATATTGTTAAGCTTTAATTTTTCAATCAAACAAGATGTTTAAAACTTAAACAAGATTCTCGAAGCTGATTTAACATGATGGTGAAATATTTTTTTTTTTTGGGAAACATTGTTTACAGTTAATCAAGTAAGAAGTTGATAAAATTGATTGTTATAAAAAGCTGATTCAAGATCATAACTTGAATGCTTACTGCAAATCATGATTTTTGAAACAAAAATTAGGATTTCTAGATTAGTATTTTATGAGCAGTTTGAATTTGAATAGAAATTGCATTTTTACAAATTTCAGACAATTGAATCAATTTAAAATGTTGAAATTTGTTGTGGAGCTAGATTAACTGTTGGAGATCACTAGAAAAATACAAGATGAATTTATAAATCTATGAATTGTTAAGACGACGTGGATTTAGGGTTTAAGCCCTATGTTGATTCGCGTACAGAAATTGCATGACTGGGAATTTATGGGAAGATCGAGTTGCGTGATGTTTAGGGGATAGTAGCATGGAGACCTTGCGGTGATGTGGCCAGAATTTCGTGGCGAACGATGGTCTGAATCGTGGGATTAAGGGGTTTCAAGGCGAAGTGTTGTTCCAGGTGATGGGTGCGAACTGCTTCGATTTTGATTTGAGGCGCGTGATGACAGAACGATGGTCGGAATCGACTGTGGAGTGGATCAGCGACTTGTCGACAATGGGTGGTGGAGTCAGATCGCTGGCGGCCATCAGTGCACGTGCACGGTGCACTTATGTGCCTGGGTGGTTGTGATGTTAGGGAAGAAAGCTCGGGGAAGTGTTCGAGGTAGTGGAGTGTTTGCATGAAGTCAGACTCGAGTTTGAGAAGTGGTGATAAAAATTTACAGCTTATACTTAAACTTTTCAAAGAAAACAAAATGAGGAAGGAGGGGAGACTCGGGAAAAGATTGGGAGAACTTGAAATCCAACCCGAGTTGCTTGGAAATTTCGCTCAGGATGAATGTTGAACATGGTTAAACAGGAACTTGTTTTTGGTCTTTATGAATTTAAACTGAATTGGTTAGCAAGGGTGATTTGAGTTTTAGAGTTAGAAGTTTAAATTAACATTTTCAAACCTGGACTTAAGTTTAAATTTGAAATCGAGATTTTGAAATGAAGTTTACAAATTTAAATGTTTAAATCAGTTAAACATTAAATGAATCTAGAAGTGAATTGAATATAAATGTTTTCGATATATCTATAAGTGATAATGAAATCATTAATAAAAATAAATGTATCTTAAGTAAATGAAAATTTGATGAATTGTAATTCATTTATTTACTAAGTTAGTTAATCATGATAATTAATGATTGGTATTAATTAAATTAGTAGTTATAAGTTTAAAATAGTTAAGTAAAGTTAAAGTTGATTAATTAAGGCATAATTAATTGGTATTTATGAATCATAAACTAAATTTCTAATAAATGATTGAAATTAATTAATTGTTAATAAGAACTAATTAAGTTACAGTTAATACTTAATAAATTAAATAATTAGGATAAATTAATTAAAGGAAAATTAATGATTTAAAGAGTAATTAATCAAATTGATTGGTAACTAATTAATAATTATAATGGAATTCATAAGTAATAAATATGATTTGAATTAACTCGATAATTAACTGACCTTACTTATGAATATTTGGGTTCTATTGATTTGGTTGTTTGATATCCCTGATATATGATGCTTTGTGATACATCCTGATTTATGTTGTGATCTGTAGTTTACTTATCTGTGACCTTTATATATCTATGATCTGTGAATGAACGATAAGCGTTGTTCTTATACCGCTTATCGAATTATATTTCTGTATTCTGATATGTGATGATTCATCGTGTTGCACTATTGTGTGAAACCCCTGGACTACACTTTTACACACACAAATATGGATTTCACGTGGAAATCAGTTAAGTCACAGATAATTTAAATTTGATGTTTTTGAAATTGAAATTTTAATTTCAATTGATTTTGAAATTTGAAATTCGGGTTTAAAGTGGAAAGCTTTTGAAATAGAATTTCAAAGATAAAAGTTATTTTGAATAACTTAATTGAGTTTTGAAAATTTAAATAATTGGATTTAAATTTGAATTCAAGTTTGGAATTGAAACCTATGATTTGAAACTAGGGATTAAAGATGATATAAATGTGTTTATATAAAGTTAAACCATTTAAAAGTATAATTTTGAGAATTTGGATTTAACCCAAGGATTTCCACTCGTATGAATAAATCAGATTTTCTGAAATGAAACTGTTGTTTTAAAAGAATAAAAGCTTTCAGATAAGAAATGAAATTCCAGTTTAATTAAAGGAATTTCAATATTGAAGTGAAAATGGTTTTCCAAGTTATGAATGAATTGTTTTGAAAAGCTATGAATTGAATCTGTTATCTTTAACAGATTTAAAATAATGATTTGTTTAAACCATTTGAAATGGAATTGTTTTGAAAGCTATAAGTTAAATCTTGATTTAAAGATTTAACGAGTTAAACTGAAATGGAAACTGATTTGGAAAATCTGTGAATGAATCTTTTGTTTAAAAGATTTAAATGTGGAAACTGTTTAAACCGTAAAGGTTGAATCTTTTTGTTTAAAGATTTAAAATGGTAATTTGTTAAACCATTTGAAAAGGAAGTTTGGGTTTAAGTTGTGACTTAATTGAAATCCCATATCCATATGTTTTTAAATATTTCGCGCACTATTCGGTTTAGCCGGGAGAGGACCTTTGGGTCGTATAACCCATTCTGAATATGTGATACGTCGTTTATGGATAGCATTTGAAGACCGGTTTTGAAGACCGGATATTTTTGAGAACGGAAGGATTACCGTCGAGTTACTCTGCATCGGCTGATCCCCGATATAGAGGTTTTATCATCCTTAGTGACGGGAAGTCCGGACGTGATTGGAAATTATCCGGAATTGCAAGGGCTTCGTGAGAAGTGCCTTCGGTTATGTTCGATCCCGGAACAGACTTGTATGGATTGTATGTCTGACATTACACTTTGAGATATAAAGCCGATTTGTTTCAAATACATTTCTGTTGGTGGCGGAGAATTTATTCTCTTAGCTTAACACCCTTCTCTGAGACGTACGAGCTCAGAGGTTATGTAGTTGAAATTTATCAGCAATATATCCCAATTTGGTAATGTGGCATGCTGAGTGTTGCTGTGTGATGATCAGTGTTTGATCATTTGTGATATGATCATTTGTTTGATCATTTATCTTTGTGATCATAGGTTGATCATCTGTTGACCCAAAGCATGGCTTTGTGACAAAGCGTAGCTCTGTGGACGAGACTTCATCAGGGCCTCACAACCCGGAAATGGTCGAAACAGGAATGTTGCGGCAAGGTTATGAGGGTCGCGCCCTTTAGGGTATGTCATTTCCTTCTGGAAAAGGGTGGTGTCATGGTATGGAGCCCAGATACTTACTCATGTGGATACACTTTATTATGTGTGATGTTGGTTATCGAGGCCTCGGATAAAGGTCCCAAAGGACCGGGGGGTGGCATATTCGTGAGTTACCTGTTACAGGGGTAACCCGGCCTTGTTTTGCAGAGAGCAGTTTGTCTCTCGGGACGTCCCGCCAGAGGCGTTCCCATGCGGCGGAAGGAAGTTCCTTAGCCTGACCATTTGTTGGAAAATCCAAAGAAACAATACGTGACGTGTACGGTTTTAGTTGTATTACCTGCTATGGAATGTGGCGGTAACCTGCTATTGAACATAGTAGCTATAGTAGGCATACGATACTGGTCGTATGTTGGCTAAGATTAATATTATACTTTCGAAATGTTTTCTTCACTATGCACTAATAATAATAATCCAATGATTTTGCGTAGTAAGCATCTTTGACTATCATAAGAAGAAATCTCCTCCAATTCTGCGTTTGCATTGTGTGTGTGGTGGGAGGGCTTATGGTAGTTTCATTTCCCAAAAGCATTGTGGATTTCAATGTTTTAAAACCTTTTGTTGTTGTTTAAAGATAAACTGTTTTTGTTGCTCACACCAGTCCCACGACTGACTCGGAGTTTATTGTTCCCTTCCTAAACTCTGGGTGCTCATAATTTTCCACACGAGCAGTCTAGAGTTGGGTTTCTTTTCAGATATTCAGGTTTAGTAGATTATCTGGAGCTAGTTCATTCATCGGAGTTGCTTATCTTGGAGTTGTGGATTCATTCGTGTCTGAAGATCATTTTGGAGTTATCACTTCTATTGATATTGTTCCGCTGCTGATGTTATCATTTTCTTTTCCGCTGCTATTTGTTGTATCATATCTCTGATGTATATTGATATTCATTGTATCACTCTGTTGTATCAGATATTGTATATCAATGTATTATTCTTTTCTTCCGCTGTGTTATTTACTTAATTGTGTTATAGCTCCGGCGAATCGGATTTGAACGGTCGAATCTGCGGCATTATAGTACAATGTGAAGTACGGATGTTGATTTTCGAGTGGGCAAAACCCGATACGTTACATGTGGTATCAGAGCTAAGGTTGAACTTTAGCTCAGGAGTGTAACACGTTAAGTAACTCATTAGAGATAGAGTGAAGTAAACTCTAGAATGAGTATTTCTCAGATATCTGTTCGTATGCCTCAGTAAATTCTCTTACTATCCACTGATAGTGAGTATGAGTGCAAGAAGAGGATGAGATAGGGGACAGGAGAATACGACTATAAATGGTCAATATCCTGTAACAACAAGGAAGCGATCTTTTCTCTATCAATCACTTTTGTTCAGCATTTTTTTTTCTCAATTCTTCGATAGTTTCTGTTAGATCCAGAAAGGAGATTCGATATATTAATATGGGACATAAACTCCGAAATGGCCAAAATTGTTTGTTTGGATGAATTGGTTGCTTTGATTGTTATAGTTGATAGGTATAATTTAGTTTTTAAACAAAAAGTTTTGAAATCGTATCCATCTATCTATCTATTCTTTGGGTCCCAGTATATTCTACGAATGGTTAGTTATCACTTCGAACTAACCGATACCCCTGTATATTTCGTAGATCTGGATAACCCGAGTATCTTGTGAAGTGCTAAACAGATTCATTCTTGTATATATGATATTCTGATTTGGTAAGCCAAATGCAGAATAGATATTCAGTTTGAGTTAATGAAATATTCTTCATCTATCTTTGTGTCTCCTTGGTAATTTCGAGGACGAAATTCTTTTAAGGGGGGAAGTCTGTAACGACCCCGAATTTTAATTACATTTAATTGATAATTAAATTAATTTTTGAATTAAAATTTGTTAAATTAAATGATGAAGAGATGCGAGTTTCCCCGAGATCAAATAAAAACGTGTTAAATCATTTAAAGTTGAATATTGTATATATTTGTACATATGTGAATGTGTATATATTTGAGTATATATGAGAAAATTTAAAATTTTATATCTATTGAATTTGAGTTATAAATCAAAAATAAATGGTTTAAAAATAATTATAAAATACGTAGATATTTGACACAAGTATAAAAGTAAGTAAAACAAATAATTTAAATTAGAATCTGATGGGTTATAATTGGAATATAAATAAATAGAAGATAAGTTATAAAATATAAAGTAATTCATTTAATAAAATTTTAACAACATAATAATTATAGGGATTTATTTGAATTAAAAAGAAAAGACAAAATAAAAGATAAAGATATTATTCAAGTAGAAAGTAGAACGTATTAAGCAAATTCTAACAACAAGGTAAAATAGAAATTTAATTTTATTATAAAGTAATGTTGTAAAGGAAAAGAAGGAAATATATATAGGCTTGCTTAAGAAGACAATATCATACATCTATATACAAACAAATAAGTATGAGGGTGAAGTAGCTATGAAGGCAAGTAAAATATATGTGTATGCAGCCTGTAGAGAAATAATGCAAGATATTTTAGTACACAAAACAATTAATGCAACATCTCTATCAGCCGAAATGCAAGTATACATTCAAACAAACAAATATACAAACTATACATACATAATAAAATAACATAAGTATGTAGATAATTATATGTGAAATTGTACAAGCTCATAAATGCAGCCCCCAAACTTGTTACCTCAGCCGAGTAAAGTAACGTAAGGCAAGATGCAAATACATACTTTCATTTAATGCTCTCTATCTCACCCATACACAAGTACAAAACTTGTATAAAATAATTATACAAAGGAATGATGCTCAGTACTATCTAAAACCTGCTCATCTCTTTGTATACATCCACAAACCTCACTTTCATTCGTTCAACAAAAATGAGCAAGACCAGAAAAAAATAAAAATAGCAAGTATGTTGCTGTGTAAAAGAAAACAAGAAATCAGGCAGATATTAAAAGAATTAAAAGTATACAAGTTTCATCTGGAAAACAAAGGAGTTCAAAGCCTTAAACAACAACAAATTCGAATTCAAGTATCAGATCATCTCAAACATCAAAACAAAATCAAAGTTCAACAAGTTTCCCTGTATTCTCTGCTCTTCATACAGGTGAGCAAATATATTTATTTAGACCTCTTTGTTTCTTTTACCTGTGGGTAAACATAATTCTTAAAAAGCTTTAAGTTTGATTAAAAATAGTTCAAGATTCTTTGATGAAATGGTGGTATATGCTTCAGTTTGAATATATTGTTGTGATGCTCTGTGCTTCTCTGGGATTGATACAGGGTGTATACTTGTTTTCAAACTCAAAATTTTTCTCATCAGAATATTGTTAAGCTTTAATTTTTCAATCAAACAAGATGTTTAAAACTTAAACAAGATTCTCGAAGCTGATTTAACATGATGGTGAAATATTTTTTTTTTTGGGAAACATTGTTTACAGTTAATCAAGTAAGAAGTTGATAAAATTGATTGTTATAAAAAGCTGATTCAAGATCATAACTTGAATGCTTACTGCAAATCATGATTTTTGAAACAAAAATTAGGATTTCTAGATTAGTATTTTATGAGCAGTTTGAATTTGAATAGAAATTGCATTTTTACAAATTTCAAACAATTGAATCAATTTAAAATGTTGAAATTTGTTGTGGAGCTAGATTAACTATTGGAGATCACTAGAAAAATACAAGATGAATTTATAAATCTATGAATTGTTAAGACGACGTGGATTTAGGGTTTAAGCCCTATGTTGATTCGCGTACAGAAATTGCATGACTGGGAATTTATGGGAAGATCGAGTTGCGTGATGTTTAGGGGATAGTAGCATGGAGACCTTGCGGTGATGTGGCCAGAATTTCGTGGCGAACGATGGTCTGAATCGTGGGATTAAGGGGTTTCAAGGCGAAGTGTTGTTCCAGGTGATGGGTGCGAACTGCTTCGATTTTGATTTGAGGCGCGTGATGACAGAACGATGGTCGGAATCGACTGTGGAGTGGATCAGCGACTTGTCGACAATGGGTGGTGGAGTCAGATCGCTGGCGGCCATCAGTGCACGTGCACGGTGCACTTATGTGCCTGGGTGGTTGTGATGTTAGGGAAGAAAGCTCGGGGAAGTGTTCGAGGTAGTGGAGTGTTTGCATGAAGTCAGACTCGAGTTTGAGAAGTGGTGATAAAAATTTACAGCTTATACTTAAACTTTTCAAAGAAACAAAATGAGGAAGGAGGGGAGACTCGGGAAAAGATTGGGAGAACTTGAAATCCAACCCGAGTTGCTTGGAAATTTCGCTCAGGATGAATGTTGAACATGGTTAAACAGGAACTTGTTTTTGGTCTTTATGAATTTAAACTGAATTGGTTAGCAAGGGTGATTTGAGTTTTAGAGTTAGAAGTTTAAATTAACATTTTCAAACCTGGACTTAAGTTTAAATTTGAAATCGAGATTTTGAAATGAAGTTTACAAATTTAAATGTTTAAATCAGTTAAACATTAAATGAATCTAGAAGTGAATTGAATATAAATGTTTTCGATATATCTATAAGTGATAATGAAATCATTAATAAAAATAAATTTATCTTAAGTAAATGAAAATTTGATGAATTGTAATTCATTTATTTACTAAGTTAGTTAATCATGATAATTAATGATTGGTATTAATTAAATTAGTAGTTATAAGTTTAAAATAGTTAAGTAAAGTTAAAGTTGATTAATTAAGGCATAATTAATTGGTATTTATGAATCATAAACTAAATTTCTAATAAATGATTGAAATTAATTAATTGTAAATAAGAACTAATTAAGTTACAGTTAATACTTAATAAATTAAATAATTAGGATAAATTAATTAAAGGAAAATCAATGATTTAAAGAGTAATTAATCAAATTGATTGGTAACTAATTAATAATTATAATGGAATTCATAAGTAATAAATATGATTTGAATTAACTCGATAATTAACTGACCTTACTTATGAATATTTGGGTTCTATTGATTTGGTTGTTTGATATCCCTGATATATGATGCTTTGTGATACATCCTGATTTATGTTGTGATCTGTAGTTTACTTATCTGTGACCTTTATATATCTATGATCTGTGAATGAACGATAAGCGTTGTTCTTATACCGCTTATCGAATTATATTTCTGTATTCTGATATGTGATGATTCATCGTGTTGCACTATTGTGTGAAACCCCTGGACTACACTTTTACACACACAAATATGGATTTCACGTGGAAATCAGTTAAGTCACAGATAATTTAAATTTGATGTTTTTGAAATTGAAATTTTTATTTCAATTGATTTTGAAATTTGAAATTCGGGTTTAAAGTGGAAAGCTTTTGAAATAGAATTTCAAAGATAAAAGTTATTTTGAATAACTTAATTGAGTTTTGAAAATTTAAATAATTGGATTTAAATTTGAATTCAAGTTTGGAATTGAATCCTATGATTTGAAACTAGGGATTAAAGATGATATAAATGTGTTTATATAAAGTTAAACCATTTAAAAGTATAATTTTGAGAATTTGGATTTAACCCAAGGATTTCCACTCGTATGAATAAATCAGATTTTCTGAAATGAAACTGTTGTTTTAAAAGAATAAAAGCTTTCAGATAAGAAATGAAATTCCAGTTTAATTAAAGGAATTTCAATATTGAAGTGAAAATGGTTTTCCAAGTTATGAATGAATTGTTTTGAAAAGCTATGAATTGAATCTGTTATCTTTAACAGATTTAAAATAATGATTTGTTTAAACCATTTGAAATGGAATTGTTTTGAAAGCTATAAGTTAAATCTTGATTTAAAGATTTAACGAGTTAAACTGAAATGGAAACTGATTTGGAAAATCTGTGAATGAATCTTTTGTTTAAAAGATTTAAATGTGGAAACTGTTTAAACCGTAAAGGTTGAATCTTTTTGTTTAAAGATTTAAAATGGTAATTTGTTAAACCATTTGAAAAGGAAGTTTGGGTTTAAGTTGTGACTTAATTGAAATCCCATATCCATATGTTTTTAAATATTTCGCGCACTATTCGGTTTAGCCGGGAGAGGACCTTTGGGTCGTATAACCCATTCCGAATATGTGATACGTCGTTTATGGATAGCATTTGAAGACCGGTGTTGAAGACCGGGTATTTTTGAGAACGGAAGGATTACCGTCGAGTTACTCTGCATCGGCTGATCCCCGATATAGAGGTTTTATCATCCTTAGTGACGGGAAGTCCGGACGTGATTGGAAATTATCCGGAATTGCAAGGGCTTCGTGAGAAGTGCCTTCGGTTATGTTCGATCCCGGAACAGACTTGTATGGATTGTATGTCTGACATTACACTTTGAGATATAAAGCCGATTTGTTTCAAATACATTTCTGTTGGTGGCGGAGAATTTATTCTCTTAGCTTAACACCCTTCTCTGAGACGTACGAGCTCAGAGGTTATGTAGTTGAAATTTATCAGCAATATATCCCAATTTGGTAATGTGGCATGCTGAGTGTTGCTGTGTGATGATCAGTGTTTGATCATTTGTGATATGATCATTTGTTTGATCATTTATCTTTGTGATCATAGGTTGATCATCTGTTGACCCAAAGCATGGCTTTGTGACAAAGCGTAGCTTTGTGGACGAGACTTCATCAGGGCCTCACAACCCGAAAATGGTCGAAACAGGAATGTTGCGGCAAGGTTATGAGGGTCGCGCCCTTTAGGGTATGTCATTTCCTTCTGGAAAAGGGTGGTGTCATGGTATGGAGCCCAGATACTTACTCATGTGGATACACTTTATTATGTGTGATGTTGGTTATCGAGGCCTCGGATAAAGGTCCCAAAGGACCGGGGGGTGGCATATTCGTGAGTTACCTGTTACAGGGGTAACCCGGCCTTGTTTTGCAGAGAGCAGTTTGTCTCTCGGGACGTCCCGCCAGAGGCGTTCCCATGCGGCGGAAGGAAGTTCCTTAGCCTGACCATTTGTTGGAAAATCCAAAGAAACAATACGTGACGTGTACGGTTTTAGTTGTATTACCTGTTATGGAATGTGGCGGTAACCTGCTATTGAACATAGTAGTTATAGTAGGCATACGATACTGGTCGTATGTTGGCTAAGATTAATATTATACTTTCAAAATGTTTTCTTCACTATGCACTAATAATAATAATCCAATGATTTTGCGTAGTAAGCATCTTTGACTATCATAAGAAGAAATCTCCTCCAATTCTGCGTTTGCATTGTGTGTGTGGTGGGAGGTCTTATGGTAGTTTCATTTCCCAAAAGCATTGCGGATTTCAATGTTTTAAAACCTTTTGTTGTTGTTTAAAGATAAATTGTTTTTGTTGCTCACACCAGTCCCACGACTGACTCGGAGTTTATTGTTCCCTTCCTAAACTCTGGGTGCTCGTAATTTTCCACACGAGCAGTCTAGAGTTGGGTTTCTTTTCAGATATTCAGGTTTAGTAGATTATCTGGAGCTAGTTCATTCATCGGAGTTGCTTATCTTGGAGTTGTGGATTCATTCGTGTCTGAAGATCATTTTGGAGTTATCACTTCTATTGATATTGTTCCGCTGCTGATGTTATCATTTTCTTTTCCGCTGCTATTTGTTGTATCATATCTCTGATGTATATTGATATTCATTGTATCACTCTGTTGTATCAGATATTGTATATCAATGTATTATTCTTTTCTTCCGCTGTGTTATTTACTTAATTGTGTTATAGCTCCGGCGAATCGGATTTGAACGGTCGAATCTGCGGCATTATAGTACAATGTGAAGTACGGATGTTGATTTTCGAGCGGGCAAAACCCGATACGTTACATGTCGCCAGCGATCCATACTATTCTGCCAGGTTGCTATCGAGCAAGAAGCAATGGGTCGTTCGAAGGGGATATAATCGAACGGAAGCAATGGGCGGAGCTCCAAGAATCATGATGGAAGAAAATGTTAACACTCCACCTACTGCAAAAGCACTAGCTACAAACCCGAACTTAGGGGTGAAAATACCACGAAAGGATATAACGATGACTCTCTTCGGCTCTGAAGACGATAAACAATTTGAGGAAGAAAAACTGGATGAAAATGCCAATGTGCAAAACGCTAGAAGAAGGTGTAAAACTCATGCCGCAACACAGTGTTAAGCAATGGACAAGGAACTGCTACTCAAACGGTACTCCTAGAGGCAGGAGAACAAAAAAGATATGATATAAACCAAGATCGATTACAAGGCCAAGCTCCCATGGTATATTGTGACCACTCCCAACTGACCAGTCTTCAATCCCATCATGAAGCTCCCATTGCCGAATCACGAATGGTCGTTGTCGAAAGTCATCAAAATGGTCATAGAAAAACTCACTTTAGGGTTGACTCGAAGTCGAACTTGGGTAATCGACTATTTGACTCGAAGCATATCCTAGAAGTCCTGACTCGAAGTCAAACTCGGGTAATCACCTATTTGACCGGAAGTAAACCTAGGAAATTCTAATCTGAAATCAGACTATGGTAAAACCAAGATTTTCTCCAAGCAAACAGGCAAATGGCTCCAAGCAACGATTGCCACCAACCCAACACTTTAAATTCTATGACTCCAAGCGAACCATATGCTGACTCCAAGCGAATGGAAAATTTTCTAGGGTCGGACTCCAAGTAAAATACCACCAATCCATCAATTCTGATCCATCTTCTTTTGCCTATAACTCTAACATGCGAATTCCAAATACCTTGAAATTTGGAATGCAACCTTATGGTGCCATCTTTGTCACCCCCGACCGATCTCACCTAGTTTGAAAATTTTTAGGGATCGTCACAGATTCATGACCCCATCAAAAGTGATTCACCATTCAGTCGGCATTTCCAATCATTCAAGCATGAGCAATCATGCATCTATAATTCTCAAGCATTATAAACTTCTATAACTTGAAAACGGACCGGTCTGACAACGATTAGAGCATCTTCCTAATTGAAACTCATTCACCGAAGTCGTCCAACATGCAGAATATCCAAAAAAGTTTATCATGCCAACTATACCTTTTTTACAACTGTACAACTGATTCAAAATTTGTTTGTTATAGGTATGACCAACATATGGATGAAGCGAGGGTGACGGATGCAGTCTACTGCAAGGCCCTCAGGAATCATAAAAGGATGAAACAACCTACTACCCTGAAAAGTTCTATGGGAAGGCAAACCGGTTCTAAAGACTAGAAGTAGTGCAATTGGAAAAAGGTAACACGAAAATTTTTCAAAGAACATACCAAATGGTGAAGGAGCTACAGGACCTTAGGGACCTTATACCCAAGCATGGCTACTAAGACCCTGTCGAAAAGCGCCCTAGCTAATTGACGAAATCAAACAGAAAGATGATTATCAAATAACACTCTAGCTAGCTAGCAAATAAGAATGGGACAACAACTTGAAGCGATGCCTTCTCATCCATCCTTGTCTACTCTTCTTTTCCAGATGAGCCGTACCAGGAAACAAGGGGCATTGTAGACAGCACGGCGAAAGAAATGCTTTTATGCCCTCGACGAGTCATGTCAATCCTCCTTTTAAGAACCGGCGTTGCTAGTGGCATCGAGAAGTCTTGTCCAAAAGATCATCGAACAAATAGATCCAACACCTTAGCCTACATGAACCAACAAAACTATGTTCATCATAACTACCCGCTGGGTCGGCGGAAGCAAATCGACTCAAACCGCTGGATCGACGGAACCCGGTCCTTGCCTTCTAAAAACCAATGTTACACCGGCAGCATCGGGAAGGCCCAAAATTATACTCCTTGCATTGCCCGAAGATAGGCAACACCGAGGAGTACCAAAAAACTCTTCACAACTGTGAAGGTCTTTCATGAACCAAAGCGTCGTGAAGGCTAACCGATAGTTAGCGGTCATCCGATCCAAAAAACCTTTCGCGAATGTGAAGGTCTTTCATGAACTAAAGCGTCGTGAAGGCTAACCGGTAGATTAGCGGTCATCTGATCTAAAAAACCCTTCACGAATGTGAAGGCCTTTCACAAACTAAAGCATCATGAAGACTAACCGGTAGATCAGCGGTCATCTGATCCAAAAAACCCTTCGCGAATGTGAAGGTCTTACACAAACTAAAGCGTCGTGAAGGAAAACCGGTAGATCAGCGGTCATCTGATCCAAAAACCCTTCACGAACGTTAAGCTCTTTCATAAACTAAAGCGCCATGAAGGCAAACCGATAGATCAAAGGTCATCTGATCCAAAATACCCTTCGCGAACATGAAGGTCTTTCACGAACTAAAGCGTCGTGAAGGCTAACCAGTAGATCAACGGTCATCTGATCCAAAAAACCCATCGCGAATGTGAAGGTCTTTCACGAACTAAACGTCGTGAAGGCGAACCAGTAGATTAGCGAAATTTATGTACGATTGATACTCGCGAAGGTGAACTAGAAGATCAACTGTCATCTGATCTAGAGCCCCTTGAAGTCAACGAAGTCACGCTGCGGGGCCGCAAATTGACAATCATATCAGTCACTCCGCATAATTAACGGAATCACTTCCAACCACCGATGAAACAAACAGTGCTGAACTCCAGAGCTTCAAAGTCACTCAAAGGAACTAAGCCAAAACTGAATTGACTTTGTGATTAACTAGAGGCCAACTCGAATCAGGCCAAGATTCGGCACCTGGGAGAACCGCACCTACTGGACCGGGGGCAACCAAGCGAGTTATAGGGAGACCACAGATACAGTTCAAGCACGCCAACAGCCCTGTGGCATGGGGGGCACTGCACACACTTGAATAGCCATAAGAAAGGCCAAGACTAATCATACCATAGTTCTGTTATGCCCGATCAAAAATTCTGGCATTCTGACAACCGCAGACTTAATGACCTAGCTAGTGCGACAAACGAAATACCAACATAATACTTGCCCACTTCTTTCCAACTACTATTTTACCGCTTTTGGTGACCAATTCCTCCTCCTCTCAGTATGCCAATTAAAGACCCATTCTCTAAAGGTAGTTTGGACCAAGAGCTAAGAGTCATGCCCTGAACTCCCAAAGACTCTTTCTTCAATCCATCTTCATGCGATCAGTTATAGATCTCTCCACCATGGAAGCCCGATCTATTTGAACGTGTACATCTTCCAAAAACATGGAAGGATCATCCAAGTTATGATTACCCGAACAAAAAACTGTTTAGCTTCTTGAACCAGTAAAACCGTGTTCATGTAAGCAATCTGCTGAGTCGATGGGGTGAAATCAACTCAAAAATCATTGTTTAGCTGCTTAGATCTGTTAAACTACGCCCGAGTATGCTCCATCAACCCATCGAATCGAAGAATGCGAATCGACTCAAATCGCCAACTCCTTACGTTGCCCGAAGATAGGCAACACCGAGGAGTACCACAAGCTGTGCATTTCATAAGCCGCTCCAAAACATGCGCTCCTCACATTGCCCGACGATAGGCAACACCGAGGAAAACTAAAAGCCGCGCATCCAAAAAGCCGCGCACCCGTAAGCTGCGCACTAACTCCTCAACATTGCTCGAAGATAGGCAACACAGAGGAATATCAAAAGCCACGCACCCGTAATTCGCACACCAACTCCTCAACATTGCCCAAAGATAGGCAACATAGAGCAATATCAAAAGCCGTGCACTCGTAAGCCGTGCACCAACTCCTCAACATTGCCTGAAGATAGGCAACACAGAGGAATATCAAAAGTCGTGCGCCCGTAAGCCGCGCACCAACTCCTCAACATTGCTCGAAGATAGGCAACACCGAGGAACATCGTCGAAAAATCTTGCTCCTAAAGTGTAAACTCCTCACGTTGCCCGAAGATAGGCAGCGCTGAGGAGCATCAGAACCGAATCGATGGGCAATATCGATCTCGAACGCCGCATGTCTTATAACCAGCACCAACCACTTCTATAATTGGTAATAATGGGCAACAATCCAAAAAAACTGGAGTGCTACAAACCAACGGAAAATTTTCAACTGATGACACTTAATGATTAAAACCACCCTCAGTTAACCTATGCAATGTGCACCTCTCAAACACGCATATGTTGCATACTTACCAGAATATCACAAAAAACTTGGATTGCATGCTAAAGTTGCAAAAATTTTGAAAGAAGTAAAATCAAGCTATGACTTAGCCAAATTTCAAGTTTAATATGAAAATTATCTAAACTATAAGTTACCGGTCATTTGAAGTAAACATCCCTGTGAACTGTGGGCTTACACCGGTACATAAATAAAATAATTGAAAACAATAAGTTCACAAGTTCTATTACTCCAAAAAAGGATTGTTACTCCAAATAAAAAATTTGGCGGCAATCACAAAAATTGGATAAGTGTAAACAAAACAAGCATAAGTGCAAAGAATACACATGAACAGACAAATAAGAATATGGTCAAAATTTCAATGTATTGCTTATAATTTTCTTTTATACAGGGTTAAAACGTGGGGGCCGTACCCACACAATGCCGGCCAACAAAAAGGAAATACAGACTCCACGACAAAAACACTAAGTGCAGGCTCTACACTTGAACAAAGTGACTCAAAAGAAGAAAAGTCATATCAGCCTCCACACAAGCTCCTCAGTGCTTCCTTCCACCGCTTCCCTTTCCGCCCTATTTGTAGTTTCTGCCTCGTTTTGGCAGTGGTGTCACTGTCGGTAATATCAACAAACTCCTCAGTAGCAACGTCAAGAAGTTTCAAACAGTTCTGGATCGACGGGTCGTATCGATCCCATGAGCCGCGCACTCTCAAAAGCGGTGCACTTCGTAAACTGCACATTTTCATAAGCCGCGCAAACACTGCTTGATGTTTCTCTGGCATCATCGACGAATCATTTAAATTTTCTAAGTACTAGTGTTGTCTCGACAACACCGAGAAACTTTTCTATTGCATGATTAATAGGGATCGACTCCCACTTCCCGAAAGAACCGGCATTGCTTTGGTAGTGCCGCAAAGCTCACAAACTAAGAAGTCGGTAAAGAATTCTGATCTTTGACTAAAGTTAATGTACAAAATGTCAAAATTCAAGACACCCGAGTCACGAGTTCCCAAAGATAGGAGTTGCGACGTACCTTTGACTGGGGGCATCCAGGGAGCCTCCTAGAACATCAAGTCTCACATCAATTATTCAGAATAATCAGCCCTATGGATTGAGGGGCACATAACACATTAATACTTAGTCAGAATAAAAGATCACTCCAATTTGCAATAAAAGGAGGAACTTACCGTCGTACAGAGATAGATGACGATGGAAAGCATTTCCAGAATCAAATTATCAACGCACCAGCTTCCAAAAATGGAAGTAGGTGCTCGAGTAAGGTCTCAAACCCTAACTTGCAAAAAACCAGCTGTTATCCGAAGGCGGACAATAACAAGGAGAAAACACTCAAAATCAAGCAGCTAAACCATTGATTCCCGAAGATTGGAACCAACGAATAAGGTTGATATCCGAACAATGTTATTAGTCCAGCATAATGCATATGGCCTGAAACAAGCAAGGATAGGTGTCAGGGATTCAAGATAAACATTACCGAACTCTATCGGTCCATGATCAGTATAGGAATGAACGCGGTCGTATCGGGGGCAATGTGATGACTTGATCCACAATTTCAAATTTTCTATATGAACCTGGAGTTTGAGACCTAGAAATGAAGGGTTCCGCTAAAGTCGTCAGATCATAACAAAAACCGGTTGGAGGAAGTACAATTTTTTATGAACAAGAATAATTATGGAATTGGTTAAGCAACAACCTTGCATCTCCAAAGTAATACTTAATAGTTAAACAAAGCTAGGCAGCGAAAAATACCTAGGACTCTCACCCTTCTAGAGCATGGCGTATCCCGGAGTTGAGCAATGCTAAGAAAGCAACCATATTGGGTTAGAAGGAATCTACTCAACTCTACAGGATCGGATGAATGATTCAACCCTCACCAACATGACTTTAACACTGCCCGAAGATAGGCAGCACTAAGAAAATACTTCTAAATATCCAACCATCAAAGTGCTAGTTTTCAAAGGACGAAACTAGTACCTAACTGGATTAAGAGCACCGTCGAATCAACGGGACAATCGATCCCAACCTTTTGAGTGCCGGCGTTGCCTCGCCAACGCCAAGGTCTTCTTTTATCTTTTAAGTACTGGTGTTGCCCTAGCAATGCCGGGAAAATTTTCTATTTCCTAAATACAGTGCTGCCCCGGAAATGCTAGGAAAATTTCTATTTCGTAAGTACTGGTGTTGCCCCGGCAACTCCGGGAAACATTCTACTCACTAAGTACCAGTATTGCCCCGGCAATGCCAGGAAAACTTTAATCTACAAGGAAGATGAGAAACACTCATCGTAGTGAACCATCGATGCACTAGCTTCTGGAGATAGAAGAAACGACCGGAAGACATATCCTTTCGTAGGTCAATCGGATGGTTCAACCTTTCATCATAGGAATGAGTCATTACTTAGGAATAAGCAGCATCGAAAGGAAATCCCAAGATTGAATTGCCCGTGTGCTAATTTCTAGGGATGAAAGGTGGTGCACAATCGAATTTCCTAAATTCAACTTAGAAATAATTTAGACACAGCCGAAAGATAGACGGCCTCGAGGAAATGTTGTTGGGAACCAAGCAGCCAGTTAATCAATTCTCAAAGACAGGAGTTTACATATGAACAAAACTTCCGTGACAACGCCGGCAACCAAGAAGAGTATGCATGGCTAATGATAAGTGGGAGTAGTCATGGAAGGTCGGAAATAAAATCCCCCAAATTTCTCAATTCCAGAATGAGATTGAGAGCTAGACTAGGGGCAATTGAGCAATTTACCCAATAGATTCCATCTGTCACAATCTCCCGAATACAGGCATTTAAAATAGCTAGTCCCTCAAGAAGGGATAGAAGCACAGATACTTGATCGAAAGAAATGTTTCAAAGCCCTAGCATGAATAGCCGCGAGGTTGGTTAGATAATGGTTCTATATTACACAACAGAGCATTCCGACAATAAAATTACCAACAAAGGAAATAAAGGATTTAACGTTCAGAAATCCACCGTCGCTCATAATTTGGCGATGACGAGAAGGATCGATGACCTACTTACGGTCTAACTAGATCATTTAGTTCCAACTTGCAGGGTAATGCCATTACCCGAAGTTTGGTCATGTTATTTGAAGATTCACAACATCAAGGAAAAATCCACAGAGTTGATTCATCCGTGTATGAGTTACCAAAGATCGAAACGAACACATGATTAGGATCTCAAGACTCAGAAGAATTTACTTTAGCAAAAGATGCCAGAAATGCATCTTTCTAATACATGCCGACATCATTACAAAACTCAGATCTTGGGATCAAGCAACAAAGTCCCTAATTCCTGAAGAAAGGAGTTATCGTGCCAATCAAATTGGGGAAATCGAACTTATTGCTTAGGAAACCTAGTCTCCCAAAACATGTTGGCTCGGTAGTCAAAGTAATCACCCCTACGAACTAAGGCAACACTTTGTTGAAACTAACTCAATTAACCATAAGTAGGGACTAGCTACAGAACTGGCTAGACCAAGCTACTTCATAGTTCTGAACAAAGCCATGAAATAGAATATGTCGAAATGACCGCAGAAGTATTACTCACATGTATAGAATTAAAGTAAATGAGTATGTTGCACATGAGCACAAGAAGTGCAACAACGAGAAAAAGAAATGTTCGGAATCGAGCAATTAAGCCAATAGTCCCGGAGACAGAGGCTGGTATGCGTGGAATTTCGAAAAAAGCAAGAGAAGAATACTCATAACCGAATAACTCATGTGCTAGTTTCCGAAGGCTAAAACTGTGCCTGATTGAACTTCAACTACAACTCTACAAGAGCAACTGTGCATTGTAACTTAACTACAATCAGTCCTCCCAATATGATAGGAATAATATGTGAAGCCTAAGTTGTGAAGGATCCAGCTTCTGGAGTAGTGGAAGAACCTCCACCAGACTAAAGATCGGATGACCGAAAAATCATTTTCAACGACAAAACTTGGCATTCAACCCTGTCAGGTTTGTTTTACTTTAAATAATATCCTCGTATAACCAACGCCCGGAATCCAAGGAAAGTCAACGTATGTTGACCAATCGGGTCCTGAGCGTTGACTGGGGCACATGCAGTGTGTTATCTACATGAGAAGAGTCCAGTATCATGAATACTGTGAACAAACAATCCAGTGTAGCTAGCTTGCTTGCATTTGAAAAACAATCCATATCTTCCTTTAAAATTATCTCTTCCACACTTACCCATTATCGATCAACGATCGATAACGGAGCCACTGTCTGAAGCAACGGGGGAAGCTTTTCTTTTCACGATCACTAGAATACAGAAATTGGAAGAGCGATATGATTGAATAATCCACTTTATCCGATTTTGGAATAAATTGTTGCATTGGAACTCAAAAACATCGACGGGAACTTAACCAAATTCTCAAGAAGAAAAAGCTAAAGACAAAGAGCAAGACTTCGCTCCAAAATGGCGTACAATCGTTCGAGACAAACTTAGTTTCACCACCGGTCGAATTAAAACTATATGGGGCAACTCCAAACCTACATCATGCACCCACTTACCGACCTAAACCCTTGCGTAAACTACGAAGCAAAGATTTACATCGTCAATACCAGGAATTGAAATTCGGATCGAAATCAAAAAAATGAACAGCCATCGAAAGTTAGTCAGTTGAAAACAACATCTTGAGGTGGACTTCGATGATTCATGTGATATCCCGGAAATTTGGCAATATCAATTTAATAATCTTTATTAATAATTAAATTGATTTGATGATTTTATTTTATAAAATTGACAAGTTTTTTTCATTTTAAAAGGCTAATAATATTTTAATTGGCAATATGTATTAATATCTTTTCTAACAATTTAAAATTGGGAAGATTTATCTTTCTAAATCTAATATAAGTGTTTATATTTATAATGTATATATATAGGTATATATATTATAAATAGGGAGTCTTTAATTTAATAAAACTATGTTTTCAAATTTATAATATGTATGAATATATATATTGTTATTTGAAGTTAGGTTATAAAATTCAATAAAGTATTTATCAAAACTAATGTTAAAAGTATTTTACATTTAGAATATATATATTTGCATATATTGAAATGAAGAAGTATTGATTTGAATTTAATAAGTATTTTCAAAACTTTAATATATAATTTGTAATTTGAAATGTTAATTTGGTTTAATATTTTTTTTAAAATGATATTTGAGATTTAGAATCAAAAGTTCATTTGTTTAATGGTCTTTCATTTTTAATTTTTATCATAAGATAAATGGATTTAAAATTTTGTATAAGAAGTTGAAACTAAATTTCTCAAATTTATAAACATTTGATTTGATCAAAATTATAAGTAAGTGTTCATATGAAATTTAAAAGCTTATTAATATAAAATAAAAAAACATTTTATAACCATGTAAATATTACATACATATGCATATTACATGCTTATAGTTTTAATAAGTTTAAATAAGATAATAACATTTGTAAATAATAAATAAACATTAATTAAATCTTTAATAACACTTGTAAATCAAATAATACTTATAAAACACTTGTAAACATATCAATTTATGTTAAAGACAAGTGTAAACTTAGGAGCATATGTGTAAGTTAACTAAAACATCTATGGGACAAATGTCTTTCCCTTAATAATTAAGTTTAAAATTCAATTGTAAATAAAAAGAAGGGTTTTATTTTTTCAGAAAAAAATCCTTCTTCTTCTTAACTGAACGTACAAAAAAAAATAGATCAAAAATTGAGGAAGTAAAACTGTAAGCCTGGAATTCAATATGAAAACAAAGATCAAAAACAGAAAGATGATAATCTGGAAATTTCAAACAGAGGCATATGCAAGATTTTTCAAATAGGAATCAGAGGTAAGCAAGTTATCAAGCAAAAGATGTAAACATCAACAAGAAAAAATTGGAAAATCATCATCAGCAGATTTCAATTCAACATGCAAATTAATTCAAGAACATACAGTGAAATTTCAGAGCCTGGAACTAATAGCTGCTCTTTGTTCTTTGCTAAATTAGGTGAGTAAATGAAATTTAAAAACAGTTTTTAATCTTGAATTTCTGCTCGTTCTTGTGAATGAACATCTTCTGTTATCTGGATATTGGAATTAAAATTGGATGCATGCTTGAATTATACAGTTTTGAATGTCTGTGTAGTTTATATGAGCTCTGTGTGATATTAACAGATATCATTTCTCTAATAAGATCAATAACTCCATTTTTAATTAGAATTTGCTTATGATCTGTAAACAAAAGATGTTTGAAATCAGGTAGCCTTCCATCTAAAAATAGTTTTAGGTTTTTAGAATGGATATTTAGTTCAAATTTTATAATTTACAGTAAAATCTTAAAGTGAGTCAAAAATTAATTGAATCAAATTTGAGTTTGAATTGCATAATTGAATTCACTATAGGAAATCATGAATTTTAGTATATATATCATGATTTATAGTTTGGTAATTGAAGAGAATTTTGGGATTTTCTGTTTTGGGTTTATCTGGCAATTCACGGCGAACTATGGTGATCTGGGTGCCGAGGTTGAGCATGTAGGATGAGGGGATGATGAAGTTCATCGGAAAAATCAAATTGGAATTTATTGATGTAAGGGTTGATCGATAATCGAGGAAGTAGGGTTTTCATGCTTGTTTGTGTCGTCGAGTTTTCAGAGGGGATCGCGACGTCGAGGTGTTATCGGAGGCGATCGCGTGGCGTGCTATGGGAGCTGAAAGACGAGTGTGAGATACGGTGAGGATGGTGAGGCTTCTCGAATCAGAGATCATCGGAGGCGAATGGGTTTTCCAGTGAGGTTGTGTTCCCAGGTGATGGTTCGAATGCTCGAATTCGAATCTCGTTCGAATCGTGGAAGTCTGGATGGTCGATCGTGGTGTCGTGGTTGAACTCGAGTTGCCGGAGGCCAAGGCGATGTTCGTCGTCGATCACGGAAGGTGTGCACGTGCACAAGCACGATCGCGTGCATCAGGGAAGCAATGGGTTTGGGAACGAAAGCTTGTTCTCGGGTGTTCGTTCGGGGAATATCAGGTTTTACTCGAAGCAAGTGGTAACGTGGGTTGGTCTCGTGGGCTACTTCGAGTTTTTAAATGTTTTACTCGGGTTTGGTTTTGGAGCAGACTTTGGAATTTTAAGAGAAATGTTTAAAAACAAAAGAAATTGTTTAGAAATGTTTCTAAGTTTTTAAAACAAGTTAAACAAGTTTTGTTTATAAAATTAATTCGTTTTAAGTTAATGTTTTAAACAAAGTTCTTGTATTTTGAAATGAAAAGGTTTTTAAAATAAAATAAGTGAATTTTAATAATAAATTTTGTATTAAATTTTATTTGATAATTTTGGAAAAGTTTAAAGAATTTAAAGGTTTAATGATTAAGATTTAGTAATCAATTAAAATAAGAATTTTCTTAAGTATTTAGAATGTTGATTTAATTAAAGATAATTAAATTTGAAAAGGAAATTTAGATAATTAAATTATTTTAATTATCAAGTGTTATTGGTAAATAGTTGATTTAATTAAGATAATAGTTTCTTAATTAAGAACCTTTAATATAGTAAGTTAAGAATCATTTAATTAAATTTAAATGATTAAGTTAAATTAATTAATTTGTGATTAATTAAGAAAATCATTTATAAATTAATTAGGTATAATTAATTAATGAAGTAACTAATAAATAATTACTGGATGTAATTTAGTAAAGATAAAATATTTAATAAAGTAATTAGAGGATAATTATTTTATGAAAGTAATTAAATAAGAAGTGATTAAGAGTTAATTACTTAGTGTTATTAATTAAATAAATTATTTAATTAAGTTAATTAAAGGATTAAGATTAATTAATAAGGTAATTAATTATTTGTTAAGGTAATTAATTAAAGGTAATTAATTAAGGGAAGTAATTAAGGGAAGTTAATTACTGGATTAGATTAATCAAACATGATTAATAATTATGGTTTAATTAAGATTAATTATTTAATTAATTTAAATATAAATAATTAAAGATTGTAATTAGGGATCATTAGTTTATAATTAATTAATGATGTAATTAAGAGTTGATTAATTAAGATTAATTAATCAAATGATAAATGATTATAACTAATTAATTGTAATTAATTAAGGATTAAAGTAATTAATTTATAATTAATTAATTAATGAAGTAATTAAAGGTTAATTACTGTATTTGGTTAAGAATAATTAAATTGTGAAATTAATTAAGATAATTACTTAAATGTAATTAAAGTATAATTAATCAAAGGTGATTAATTAAAATAGATAATTATAGAAAGATTAATTAATTTATTTGTAAATAATTAATGATTATATAAGTAAGATTTATAATGAAGTAATTAATTTAATTTACTTTAAATTAATTAAGAGATGAAGTAATTAATTTAATTCACTTTAAATTAATTAAAGATAGAGATAGTTAATTTAATTCATTTTAAATTAATTATGTTATGATTAAGTAAATCATTTCTTATATAAGAATGGATGACATTGATTTGTCTTGAATGGATGTAATCTCAGTAATGAGATAAGATGATATGTGGTATGAATGCTTGGTTGCATTATGATGGTAATATAGATTAACTATTGTGATGTTGATATGGATTACCTATTTGGTTATGAATCATCTGTTTAAATGATAATGTGATTATCAATTGTGACTTGTGAATTATCTATCTGTATAGATAAGTTAAATTGTTTAAACCTTTAAACAACTTGGCCTTAAAAGATACGTTTTGGATTTCGATGAGACCGGGATCGGGTTTCCGTATACCGGTATTCCAGGTCTGGAGACCCGAATACCACATCGATCCAAATTAACGATAGGTCGTGAATCTCAAGTGAAGATGAAGATTCAGAGTGCAAGGGTTATTGTCGTTAACTCTGAGGGTGATTCCAAAACGAGTGTAACGAGATAATGCCTTCGGTTTCGTTCGAACCCGGAACGAACTTATATGGATTGAATGCTTTCAGCACATCGTCAGGCGGACGATGAGCATTCTAAGTGATATGTTCTGATTAAAGGTAATCGTAACCTCAAGCCTCATCAACCGGGAATGGCTAAAACAGGGGAGGTGCAGCAAGGCTTCGTGGGTAGCGCCCACTGAGAGCAAGATAGATCCCTGTCTAGAGGTCCCTTTCTATATTTCGGCTTAGTGGGTAGTTGGAACTGCAGCCAACTACGGGGTTGTCTTGTTCGGGATTATCCAGTAAGGGATGGTTCCGGCTTTGTGTTGCAGGGGAGCGGGCGTACTCCTCGGTACGGTGATCTAGGCCACGTACTGTGACGGGCGGTACCCCAGTAGCCCGGCCATTGTATGGAATCCAAACTCCAATAAGTGCCGTACGTATTAGTTGTGCCCAACTATGTTGGAATGTGAGATGTAAGCATTTCAGCTATTTCTGTATTTTACTTGAAAACCCTAGACCCTATTATAATATAACTGGATTTCCTATCAAATGATTTGGTTAGCGTAAGGTAAAAACTTTTCCATGTTTATGTGTGGGAAGTCTTACGTGATACCTTTGTTTTCAAAAGATTTTGAAGTTAAACAATTTTAACACGTTTACTCACACCAGACCCATGTCTGACCCAAGTGTTTATTTTCTGTTTTATTAAACTCTTGGGTACTCAATATTGTATTGAGTAGTCGAGGGATTCAGGTTAATCTTGACGAATACTGGAGGAGCTGAGGAGCAGGAGGCTTCAGCGAGTAGATATATAGAGTTTCCGCTGTGTTTGTATTAGTCTGTATTGTACTGGTATATTTGTGTTGTATAATAGACAGAAGTTTATAACTGTCTATTCTGTGATGTATAAATTGTGTACTCTGATGTATATGATACTATGTAATATCTTATGTGATAATATATTTCTCGTTCCGCTGTGAGATTTCTGATGTATTGTTGTTCTCTCTTCTTTTCTTTTCTTCTTCTATCCCTTTCTTTCTTCATAACGATGCGTCTTTCTGGGCAAAGAAAGTCGGGTCGTTACAGTTGGTATCAGAGCGGTAGGTTGAGTGAATACCTAGGCTCTGGAGTGGTGTCTATCTTGAGAGCGCGTATTTGTAATTTTTATATAACTATATATATATTTATTCTACCTATTTATTGGGTTACCTGTTCGGGTTTTCCAATATGAGTTATAAAGGTAGATAAGATGGTAGTGTGTGTAACACAATTACCAATAGTTAGAGTCTGAGTGTTGAGGTTGGAAGTGTATCTGTCGAGACTGTAGACCTAATACTGTCTCGAGTGAGCTTTGTTGTGGTGTAAAGATTTCATCGATCTCTGAAGGAAACCTGTTAAGGTTTGGAGTTTATCTTTGAAATTGGATGAGCAAAAGCGAATGATGGTATCTTGGTAACTTCTGGAAGAAGTAGCTGTGTGGTGAGACGCATTGACTATGGATGTTTCCGAAGATGTTTCTTTTGGAACAAGTTTTAGGAAGTATATCTGCTTCGGTGTTGTGGCTGGGTCCAGCGGGGTGTTTATGTTTGATTTGAGGTCCGAGTTTCTCGAAGAGTTTTGGATTAGGAAGTCTTTGGCGTCAGTGTCAGCGGTGCAACTCGGAAGTGTTCTGTGTTGGCAGGAAGTTTTCTAGCTGAGCAGTTTTTCTAGAGGAGGAATCCAAAAGCAGCAGAGTGGATCCATTTCTTCGATGAATTGGATAGTTAAGTATGAGCTGTTCTAATTTGAGAAGAGAGAACAGTATCTGTGGAAGTTAGGTCGAGTTGATCGCAAAAGAGACTTGCGATTGTTCGAGTGTTCTCATGGGTTATTGGAGATTGAGATTCCGTATCAACTTGATTAGTGGAGTTACCGGAAGTTCAGCTTAGTAGAAGGATGTCTTCTAGAGAAGAATTTGGTGAAGCAGCTTAGGATTTTTTTGAGAGGGATTGATCAGTCCTAATTTTCTGGAGGGAATTCTTCTATGTTTTGACCAAGTGGAGTGGTTCACTAAGATTTTATGGTATGGTGAACTGTGGATGATCAAGTTTGTGCTCGAGTTTCTTTGACAGCATTCTCATCTATTCAAGATCAGAGTTGTGCAGCGGAAGCAAGATAGCAGCTATTCTAGAGTGGAAGCGACCAGAAGTTGTAATTTTCTTGGAGTAAAGGATTTCTATAGGAAATTCAAGTATATCTCTAAGTATGAAGGATTTTTCAGGATTTGGAGGTAAGGTTGTCAAGTGCAACTGTTTGGCTATTTCAGATAGGAGAAGTAGTTCGAAGTGCTCTAATGATTGTGGAGTAGAGTTGTGTTCTGGATTTTGGCGTATTTTTGGAAACCATTTTGTTGAGTAGGATCAGGAAATTGGTTTGATGTTGGTCTAGATTATTTCAAGAAGCATCAGCAAGGGTTAAGCTGATCAGGAAGGATCTGTAGACAGCCCAGGATCGTCTGAAGATTTTTGTGGATAAGAGACGGAGGAATTTTGAATTCGAAGTTGGAGACTTCGTTGTTGTTGAAGTTTCTCTGATAAAAAGGGAACTATAAGATTGGGTAAGTCTGGGAAGTCAGCTCCGAGTTATTTTGGATCTCTTCTGTATGCTGATTTGGATAAGTGCTTTGATCTACTGGATTGAATTGTCAGTTTGGATAACTGGAATTCATTTTGTTTCACGTATCTCTGAGAGAGTACGTATTTGATCTATCTCTGGTTGTGGAACCAGCAGTTCTGGAGGATTTGGTTGTTGAGTCAGACTCGTCTGTAGTCTGATATCTTGTTTAGTTCTGTAGATCTAGATAAGTAGAAGCTTTATAGCTTAGTAGTTTTGATTGTTTGTAGAGCGAGTATCCCGGTATATATATATACACTTGGGGAAACTCGAGGAAATTCTATCTAGAATTTTGTCTGGATAGTTAAAATTGTTTGATTAGATTAAATGGTTGCTATGATTGATAGTGTATGATTGATTGTGTGATTGTTGTTTAAAATTAAAAACTTTTGTTGGGTTATTAAATTATCTTTGCTTTTAAATTTCGGGGACGAAATTATTTTAAGGGGGGAAGAATGTGATATCCCGGAAATTTGGCAATATCAATTTAATAATCTTTATTAATAATTAAATTGATTTGATGATTTTATTTTATAAAATTGACAAGTTTTTTTCATTTTAAAAGGCTAATAATATTTTAATTGGCAATATGTATTAATATCTTTTCTAACAATTTAAAATTGGGAAGATTTATCTTTCTAAATCTAATATAAGTGTTTATATTTATAATGTATATATATAGGTATATATATTATAAATAGGGAGTCTTTAATTTAATAAAACTATGTTTTCAAATTTATAATATGTATGAATATATATATTGTTATTTGAAGTTAGGTTATAAAATTCAATAAAGTATTTATCAAAACTAATGTTAAAAGTATTTTACATTTAGAATATATATATTTGCATATATTGAAATGAAGAAGTATTGATTTGAATTTAATAAGTATTTTCAAAACTTTAATATATAATTTGTAATTTGAAATGTTAATTTGGTTTAATATTTTTTTTAAAATGATATTTGAGATTTAGAATCAAAAGTTCATTTGTTTAATGGTCTTTCATTTTTAATTTTTATCATAAGATAAATGGATTTAAAATTTTGTATAAGAAGTTGAAACTAAATTTCTCAAATTTATAAACATTTGATTTGATCAAAATTATAAGTAAGTGTTCATATGAAATTTAAAAGCTTATTAATATAAAATAAAAAAACATTTTATAACCATGTAAATATTACATACATATGCATATTACATGCTTATAGTTTTAATAAGTTTAAATAAGATAATAACATTTGTAAATAATAAATAAACATTAATTAAATCTTTAATAACACTTGTAAATCAAATAATACTTATAAAACACTTGTAAACATATCAATTTATGTTAAAGACAAGTGTAAACTTAGGAGCATATGTGTAAGTTAACTAAAACATCTATGGGACAAATGTCTTTCCCTTAATAATTAAGTTTAAAATTCAATTGTAAATAAAAAGAAGGGTTTTATTTTTTCAGAAAAAAATCCTTCTTCTTCTTAACTGAACGTACAAAAAAAAATAGATCAAAAATTGAGGAAGTAAAACTGTAAGCCTGGAATTCAATATGAAAACAAAGATCAAAAACAGAAAGATGATAATCTGGAAATTTCAAACAGAGGCATATGCAAGATTTTTCAAATAGGAATCAGAGGTAAGCAAGTTATCAAGCAAAAGATGTAAACATCAACAAGAAAAAATTGGAAAATCATCATCAGCAGATTTCAATTCAACATGCAAATTAATTCAAGAACATACAGTGAAATTTCAGAGCCTGGAACTAATAGCTGCTCTTTGTTCTTTGCTAAATTAGGTGAGTAAATGAAATTTAAAAACAGTTTTTAATCTTGAATTTCTGCTCGTTCTTGTGAATGAACATCTTCTGTTATCTGGATATTGGAATTAAAATTGGATGCATGCTTGAATTATACAGTTTTGAATGTCTGTGTAGTTTATATGAGCTCTGTGTGATATTAACAGATATC
Organism: Allium fistulosum; assembly: GCA_030737815.1. NCBI lineage: Eukaryota > Viridiplantae > Streptophyta > Magnoliopsida > Asparagales > Amaryllidaceae > Allium > Allium fistulosum. Next base: position 165,635,257 of record CM060904.1, on the reverse strand, counting down.
ATTTCTCTAATAAGATCAATAACTCCATTTTTAATTAGAATTTGCTTATGATCTGTAAACAAAAGATGTTTGAAATCAGGTAGCCTTCCATCTAAAAATAGTTTTAGGTTTTTAGAATGGATATTTAGTTCAAATTTTATAATTTACAGTAAAATCTTAAAGTGAGTCAAAAATTAATTGAATCAAATTTGAGTTTGAATTGCATAATTGAATTCACTATAGGAAATCATGAATTTTAGTATATATATCATGATTTATAGTTTGGTAATTGAAGAGAATTTTGGGATTTTCTGTTTTGGGTTTATCTGGCAATTCACGGCGAACTATGGTGATCTGGGTGCCGAGGTTGAGCATGTAGGATGAGGGGATGATGAAGTTCATCGGAAAAATCAAATTGGAATTTATTGATGTAAGGGTTGATCGATAATCGAGGAAGTAGGGTTTTCATGCTTGTTTGTGTCGTCGAGTTTTCAGAGGGGATCGCGACGTCGAGGTGTTATCGGAGGCGATCGCGTGGCGTGCTATGGGAGCTGAAAGACGAGTGTGAGATACGGTGAGGATGGTGAGGCTTCTCGAATCAGAGATCATCGGAGGCGAATGGGTTTTCCAGTGAGGTTGTGTTCCCAGGTGATGGTTCGAATGCTCGAATTCGAATCTCGTTCGAATCGTGGAAGTCTGGATGGTCGATCGTGGTGTCGTGGTTGAACTCGAGTTGCCGGAGGCCAAGGCGATGTTCGTCGTCGATCACGGAAGGTGTGCACGTGCACAAGCACGATCGCGTGCATCAGGGAAGCAATGGGTTTGGGAACGAAAGCTTGTTCTCGGGTGTTCGTTCGGGGAATATCAGGTTTTACTCGAAGCAAGTGGTAACGTGGGTTGGTCTCGTGGGCTACTTCGAGTTTTTAAATGTTTTACTCGGGTTTGGTTTTGGAGCAGACTTTGGAATTTTAAGAGAAATGTTTAAAAACAAAAGAAATTGTTTAGAAATGTTTCTAAGTTTTTAAAACAAGTTAAACAAGTTTTGTTTATAAAATTAATTCGTTTTAAGTTAATGTTTTAAACAAAGTTCTTGTATTTTGAAATGAAAAGGTTTTTAAAATAAAATAAGTGAATTTTAATAATAAATTTTGTATTAAATTTTATTTGATAATTTTGGAAAAGTTTAAAGAATTTAAAGGTTTAATGATTAAGATTTAGTAATCAATTAAAATAAGAATTTTCTTAAGTATTTAGAATGTTGATTTAATTAAAGATAATTAAATTTGAAAAGGAAATTTAGATAATTAAATTATTTTAATTATCAAGTGTTATTGGTAAATAGTTGATTTAATTAAGATAATAGTTTCTTAATTAAGAACCTTTAATATAGTAAGTTAAGAATCATTTAATTAAATTTAAATGATTAAGTTAAATTAATTAATTTGTGATTAATTAAGAAAATCATTTATAAATTAATTAGGTATAATTAATTAATGAAGTAACTAATAAATAATTACTGGATGTAATTTAGTAAAGATAAAATATTTAATAAAGTAATTAGAGGATAATTATTTTATGAAAGTAATTAAATAAGAAGTGATTAAGAGTTAATTACTTAGTGTTATTAATTAAATAAATTATTTAATTAAGTTAATTAAAGGATTAAGATTAATTAATAAGGTAATTAATTATTTGTTAAGGTAATTAATTAAAGGTAATTAATTAAGGGAAGTAATTAAGGGAAGTTAATTACTGGATTAGATTAATCAAACATGATTAATAATTATGGTTTAATTAAGATTAATTATTTAATTAATTTAAATATAAATAATTAAAGATTGTAATTAGGGATCATTAGTTTATAATTAATTAATGATGTAATTAAGAGTTGATTAATTAAGATTAATTAATCAAATGATAAATGATTATAACTAATTAATTGTAATTAATTAAGGATTAAAGTAATTAATTTATAATTAATTAATTAATGAAGTAATTAAAGGTTAATTACTGTATTTGGTTAAGAATAATTAAATTGTGAAATTAATTAAGATAATTACTTAAATGTAATTAAAGTATAATTAATCAAAGGTGATTAATTAAAATAGATAATTATAGAAAGATTAATTAATTTATTTGTAAATAATTAATGATTATATAAGTAAGATTTATAATGAAGTAATTAATTTAATTTACTTTAAATTAATTAAGAGATGAAGTAATTAATTTAATTCACTTTAAATTAATTAAAGATAGAGATAGTTAATTTAATTCATTTTAAATTAATTATGTTATGATTAAGTAAATCATTTCTTATATAAGAATGGATGACATTGATTTGTCTTGAATGGATGTAATCTCAGTAATGAGATAAGATGATATGTGGTATGAATGCTTGGTTGCATTATGATGGTAATATAGATTAACTATTGTGATGTTGATATGGATTACCTATTTGGTTATGAATCATCTGTTTAAATGATAATGTGATTATCAATTGTGACTTGTGAATTATCTATCTGTATAGATAAGTTAAATTGTTTAAACCTTTAAACAACTTGGCCTTAAAAGATACGTTTTGGATTTCGATGAGACCGGGATCGGGTTTCCGTATACCGGTATTCCAGGTCTGGAGACCCGAATACCACATCGATCCAAATTAACGATAGGTCGTGAATCTCAAGTGAAGATGAAGATTCAGAGTGCAAGGGTTATTGTCGTTAACTCTGAGGGTGATTCCAAAACGAGTGTAACGAGATAATGCCTTCGGTTTCGTTCGAACCCGGAACGAACTTATATGGATTGAATGCTTTCAGCACATCGTCAGGCGGACGATGAGCATTCTAAGTGATATGTTCTGATTAAAGGTAATCGTAACCTCAAGCCTCATCAACCGGGAATGGCTAAAACAGGGGAGGTGCAGCAAGGCTTCGTGGGTAGCGCCCACTGAGAGCAAGATAGATCCCTGTCTAGAGGTCCCTTTCTATATTTCGGCTTAGTGGGTAGTTGGAACTGCAGCCAACTACGGGGTTGTCTTGTTCGGGATTATCCAGTAAGGGATGGTTCCGGCTTTGTGTTGCAGGGGAGCGGGCGTACTCCTCGGTACGGTGATCTAGGCCACGTACTGTGACGGGCGGTACCCCAGTAGCCCGGCCATTGTATGGAATCCAAACTCCAATAAGTGCCGTACGTATTAGTTGTGCCCAACTATGTTGGAATGTGAGATGTAAGCATTTCAGCTATTTCTGTATTTTACTTGAAAACCCTAGACCCTATTATAATATAACTGGATTTCCTATCAAATGATTTGGTTAGCGTAAGGTAAAAACTTTTCCATGTTTATGTGTGGGAAGTCTTACGTGATACCTTTGTTTTCAAAAGATTTTGAAGTTAAACAATTTTAACACGTTTACTCACACCAGACCCATGTCTGACCCAAGTGTTTATTTTCTGTTTTATTAAACTCTTGGGTACTCAATATTGTATTGAGTAGTCGAGGGATTCAGGTTAATCTTGACGAATACTGGAGGAGCTGAGGAGCAGGAGGCTTCAGCGAGTAGATATATAGAGTTTCCGCTGTGTTTGTATTAGTCTGTATTGTACTGGTATATTTGTGTTGTATAATAGACAGAAGTTTATAACTGTCTATTCTGTGATGTATAAATTGTGTACTCTGATGTATATGATACTATGTAATATCTTATGTGATAATATATTTCTCGTTCCGCTGTGAGATTTCTGATGTATTGTTGTTCTCTCTTCTTTTCTTTTCTTCTTCTATCCCTTTCTTTCTTCATAACGATGCGTCTTTCTGGGCAAAGAAAGTCGGGTCGTTACAATTCACACTAAAAATTCAACAGATGGCTGAAAAGCCAAAGCCAAATTTGCATGGTAGCCTCGAAACTTACCTATTACTTCAAAGTACCCCAAGAAGCTATGGAGAGAAATTTGATTCGTTACGACAAGCAGTAGCAGTCGAGACCAAAACTAGGTGATCAATAGCGTAACTTACTACGTGTCTGCGAGACTCTAACGCGATTATTTGGAACCCAATAAATATATAGTATAATCGATAACTTCTAGAGTACGCCTTGTTTCCAACGAAGACGTACTCTAGGGAGCAAATTTTATTCGGGGTTTTAACCCAACATGACCCACTAGAAGGCAGAACAATCTCGTAACATCAGGATGACTTAGAACCTCACTGGAAAGGCTAAGGCAAGGAGTGAACGATAGCCAAGCTATATTACAGAGACAACGACCGGGATCAATGAAACCGAGAGATTAGCATCCCTTTAATTCAATCAGTAGCTGAGCGTAAACAACCAGTGAATTGTCGTCAAAATGTAAGAGCAACGATAAAAGGCTATAGGGACATCTCCTGGTTCTAGAAAATCCTAAGGGCGTAGCTTGCCGGTAACCCATGCCTCTGCTCAAACCATCAAATGAACTAGATATGGAACACCGTTGAAAAGAGGCGAAACTTGGTCCATACAAAAACCAAGTCTATGGGTCGCTAGCGACACATAGGCGATGGGTCGCCAGCGGCCCATGGTGTTGGCTCATTTTGCAAGCCAAGGTCCCTCCAAGTCGCCTGTAACCTACCTGATAGCTGATGATGAAAAGCTTGGCCCATAAACTCTCCAACCTCTATAAATAGCATGCCACATGCGACATAAAGAGGATCTTCTCCGGACTGGTTGCTGAAGCTCTGCTGGACTAATTCTTCACTCTCTACCTCCACATAACTATCTCCAAAGGAATACACTGTAATTCTCCGGTGGACTCAAAATCTGGAGATTCAATCTAGCTAGAAAGCAATCAAATCCGTGTAATCAAACAACTCTTGTAACAACAATCAGTCTATAGTAAAGTTATAAAGTGGACGTAGGCTTCATTAACAGCCGAACCACAATAAAAATTCTCGGTCTTCTTTCTTTTACTTTTCTTTCTTTATATATGCGATCTGTGATATTTCTCTGTTAGGACAGGGCTGGTGCTTTCAAATCCAAACCAGGGTGTTGGTCCATTTTTTGGGTCAACAACTTGTGTCTTTCTTTATGGCCGATGTGCCTAAAAAGTAAGGCAACGGATCTAATATTCTCTTTAAGGTAAATTCGAAATTTGATCACCCTATGGGATGGAAGACCAGAAACGTTGGAAAAGACATCTGGGTAATCTCGGACTATAGGTACAAAAGCCTACTCATCATGTGACAGGTCAAGGGAATACAGTTAACTCAACATAACTGAACTCTTGGGATTGTATTAAACCTCTAGGCTACATCTTCTATAAGTACTTAGATGAACCACCTTCTTACCACATTCTAGTACTGCTCCGTACTTAGTTATCCAGTCCATTTTCAAAATTAACCCAAACCCAGCAAATTCCATAACATAAGCATCACAATTGTATTCGACATCCAAAATATAAAATTTTAAACCCCTACAAATCATGTAAATGAATCGATCCTTCCATAGGGTTCAATACCATAACAGGGTCTGGAACTATACAAGTCTCTAAGTGTAAGTCATTTACTCGTTTACTTGAAGCAAATTAGTGTGAAGCCGGTGTTAGATTGGGTTCGATTTAATAATTTAGAGAGAGAGTTAACACACCTTCAATAATGACCTTTTTTTCTTTATCCACAACTAGAGCTATACTCGAGCTAGGAATAACATCCAGTGCATACGCCGGACCACTTGGGTAGAAATCTTGGATAAGGTCGAACACTCCCTCTTCATGTGACTAAGCCAGTTGCAGTTGTAACACTTTATTCATGCCAAATTCATCTTGCACTTCCTAGCCAAATGTAACGACCCTAATTTTGATTAACATTATTTAGGACATTTAATTAGATAAATTAAATGAAATAATGTAAATGGTTAAGGGATTGCGGTTTGTATAATTAGATGGTAGCCGTGCCTAATTAACTAATGAACTAAAGGGAAATAAAATGTAATATATAAGGGTAATAAGATAAGGGAAAAATAGGAATTGGTTATATTTTTATACCCTAAACCCTAATGCCACTTTCATATTCCACGTTCATAAACAAAAATTAAACCAAGCTTGGACGGCCGCCATTAGGCGAAAGCAAGGGGAAGATAAGCAAGAATCAAAAGAAGAAAGCTTAATCAAATCAACTCCAAAGAAAATCTCAACTCCTTAACACAAGCTAAGGTGAATAATATACTACATCTCATATTTCTTATTTCGGTTCTAGATCAGATCCGAGTATGTTTTGCAAAGTATTATGTCGTGATTTGAATGTTAAATAGATATAAATATGCTTGTTGATGAATTTTCTTGGTTCATATAGATTTTGTGATAAGTTATGATTTGAAAAACCTATTAAATGACATCCAAATGCCTTGTGATTTTGATATAAGGTCGGAAATATTATTTTAGAGATGAGTTTCAAGTTTCATAATTTTCTGAATTAATGTGGATTTACTATGAATTTTCTAGTGAAGAAAATTGTTAAATTGGGTTTAAAATTAGTTACGGCTATTATATGTTAGCTACGGGTCAGAAATTTAGATATGTTAGAAAACATATGAAAAGTGATTTATGGAAATTTTTGTAGAATTTTCCTAAGTATTTTATTAAAGATATAAAATTATTTAAGGTATGAGACTTAAATGTTTTATATGTTTATAAAAAGAGAAGGGCTATTTATAAATGTTTTAATTTGTTAATTTCTAAAATTCGGCAGCACTTTTAGAAAAGTTTTTGAAAAAGAATTGGAAACCAACCATATGTTGTCAAATAAAGCAAGTTAGTTGGAAATAAATTGCTTTAAAAAGTTAAAATTCAGTTTTATCAGGTTTTACTGCTTCGCCACTTACAGCAGCCACCATTTGACCTCATACTGCCGCCTCCATCTAAGTCAAAACCAATACACATGGTATCAGCCTTGGTACGTAGTAGATTAGAGTTAGGCGAAAGGTATAGAGTCGAAACAGGCTTTCGAAGGAACCAGCTTTCGACTTGGTCGAATGTTTTAAAGAAAAAACTTTCGAATGAGGTTGCCGCCTTTGTTTTAAAGAATAAGCTTTCGAAGGGGTCGAAACCCCTGCTGCCGCTATATACCTTTCGAAGCAATGCCTTTGAAAGGGTCCTTTTAGTTTAAACATAGAAGCCGCTTCTCCATGGTTTTGAAGGGGGTTGGTTTCGACACTATCCAATTTTTTTTATTTAGGAAAAATGTTTACGAAAGAAATGCTTTCGTCCCGGTTCTTTAAGACCCTTTGATATATTGAAAGTTAAACCCAAAGGTTCCAAAAGGAATGATTTTAAATGGTTTCGAATCTATGATCCACAAGCTTTTACTTGAACGCAATGCTTTCGAAAGGTTTGTTTTAAGCAAAGGGCTTTAATGCTTTTGAAAGGTATCAAATGAAGATTTCGAAGGGGAAGTTCCCCTAGTTTTTTCAAAAGGTTTATTTTAGTAATTGAAGGGAAGATTCCAATGCTCTCGAAAGGCAAGTTTGAATGGCTTTGAAAAGAAGATGTCTAAGTTTTTATAAAGCTTTCGAAAGGACACTTTCAATGGTTTCAAAAGATCTATTTTAAACGATTTCGAAAGGTGTGTTTTGGCCTTTCGGCCTAGTGTTACAAGGTAAAGTAGTTAACCTATTTCGAAAGGGGTACTTTCAATAATTTCGAAAGAGATTGTTTAGAGATTTAAACAAGGGTTTCGAAGGTCTTCATCAATAATGTTTTGTGTAAAGCATATATCATGGCAAAGAGATTTGAGTAAAGCAAAAATATGTTTTCCTTGTTTAAGTATGATTTAAGGGTTAAATCAATTTTTAATGAAATGTTTTCAAGGAAAATTTGAAGGGTAGTTAACACTAAGTAAATTATTCAGATATTTGAATACCAAATGGGACTGGTATAGGGTCGCGCCCTATACATTAGTTATAGCCTCTAGTTAATTTAGTCTAAAATTCCAGTGTGTAGGGCTTAGTCACAGGTAAGACTTAAATGATGTTACGCACAAAAAGAAATATACAGAGAAGGAGGATAGGTTATCGGTGAGCTCGTAAAACCATTAGGATCAGTTAACCTTGGAAGAAGTAAGTTAAGGACAAACCGTCCAGAAGTGTGTCTAACAGATGTTAGATTATTTATTTTATCTGGTAGGCCCGAGTCGGCCAATGGTTAGTAGTTAGCCAAACAAAACTATATTGTTCGGACAGATAGTCAATTTATTACCTAATTTATGGGCATATATGATATTTCTATTATTGTTTTAATCAGTTTGATTGTAGGATTCTGATTTGCAAAAAGATATGTTTTGAAGGGATGTTAGTTAGGGGAAACCCGTTCCGCTAAGCGGCGTGGTCTCACTTAATATCAGTAATCTGAGATGTAATAGAATTATTCACACTAGGCTTTTTGTTTGACTTGAAGTTTATGTTTTTCCCCTTAAACTCTCGGGTGCTCAAAATTCAATTTGAGTAGATTGAGAGTTAAGGTTTTTCAATTTTAGTAGGTTGGACGAATAAAACTTCTGAAGATGTGCAGGAGGCAAAGCTAGCTATATAGGAGCTATTTAGTTTTATTTCTGCTATGATGTATTAAGGCTTATATGCCTATTTAGTACTCTGATCATCCAAGAGGGCATCTTTATATGTCGCTCTTGGTGTAATTTGTAATAATTATATTTGATAAATACCTGGGAATCGTTTGGGATTATGTAATGGAATATGAAATATGATTTTGCAATGTAATCAGTAAAGTTGTTTTTGAATCTGTGATTTTGTTTCATATTCATATGCTTCTGATATTATGGATACCATTAACATTACCGTATTTTGTCAACGGAAGTTAATACTATAGATGACTGCAGCATCTGTAGCGCTTAGCTTCGGGCCTCAAGATAGGGGATTTTACTCCAAATGTCCTCTGAAACCGCGCTTCCTTCATTTGATCACTTTGTGATGACCGCCCTACACCTTCGGTACGCAATATACCTTTATAATGTGCAACGAAGGTACCCAATCGATGCAAGACGGTAGCGAAGGGTGTACAGTAATAAAAAGCCAAGCGCAGAACCTGTAAAACATCATAAAGCGCACAGACAAAATATAATATAATAACACAGATGTAAATAGGTGGAACAGTGGTATAATCAAATGAACCATAAATAATAACATCGGAGTGCATTAGGTTCACATACTATACAAAACTGAAATAAAGAGTTTATACATCCCAAATTTCCCATAACAAACTCTATAACTATCTCTTAAAAAATAAGTACTGACATAGTTTCATAGTACTGCATAGCGGAATATAAGTAATAGCAAGCTCCAAAGAATAGATATATTAAAGCATAGCCTCCTGCTTGTACTCTATATAGCTCCATGCGCTATCCAGACTAGTTATCACTAATCTACCATTTAGGAGTACCCAAGATAAAAAGAAGCAAAGCGTAAAACTTTGGGTCAGACAATAGTTTGGTGTGAGCATACATCATCTCCAAAATACTTGAAAATTCTTATATAGTAAATAAGGTATGGGATATGAACAACCATACCCGACCTGTCTCTACAACAAAAGAGTTAGCACATAAACATAGTATATGCTAAACTACCATCACAAGAGGAAAATGTGAGGTATAGGGATGTCGCACAACATGTCAAGCACATAACAAACATAGCATTCATCACATATCCTCGCATCACTCACTCAAGTGCTCCAGGTATACGATAACTCTTTCAAATGCTCAACTCATTGCCAATGCAGATGGCAAAGGAATGGACACGCCCAAACATCCAAATTATTGTTATACACAGGCTACCTGGGTACACACAGGCTACCCTGTTCCAACAATGAGCATCATAACTTTAGAGTTACCTATAAATTCCTTGGCACATGTACTGATAGTAGAAATACCCCACAAATGCTCAAATCATGCCAACGTAGATGGCTAAGGACTGGATACACGTAGACGTCCAAAGTCATGAGTACATGCATACTACCTTGGGTACATGTAGGCTACCTTGCCTTACTCACCAGCATCACGAACTCATGTTCTACCCAGTGAGTTATCATACAGAACTCATCCTTTCAGTCCATCACTAGATGATATAGTCTCTCGCTACATCAAGTCATCGAAGTTGTCGTATTTCATTGGTTGCTATTCCAAAGTCATATAGAGCCATCCTGGGGTTATCCATCCTTACCGTAAACCAACTCCCAAGACCACTAAGCAACCCTAAGTCTTGCCCCAAAGCCTACACATCAAAAGCCTTACACCATGATCGGTTTGCCCCCCCCCCAGCCCCTTTGTTCAGCTTGGAGCCATACTTTCCGTAAAGGGAAGCAACACCGAATAGATACTTCTGTTCGACACCCCTATCTATCGGACTAAATTTTCTGTTCAGCACTTCCTAGCCGAACCAAAGACCTACCGAACCAAATTTTCTATTCAGTCCTCCACTTACGGATTCAATCCATCCACTGAGCCAATACTTACTTGAGAGCATTTCTTGTCTGGTCCTTCACTTGCTAAGCCACCCAATGCTGAACCAACTACTTCCCTTTCTGAAGCCAACCATTAGACCATCTCATGTCGGATCGAGCTTTGCCGAAAAAAAACATGTAGCTCCTTCAGCGCTTTAACATCATGCCAATTCCATCGCTACACTCAACACTTCGACCCTCATGCAACACCTATGCATTTCTATGACTCCAAACGCTCTAGAGCATATCCGTCGAAGCTTGACCTCATGCTTCCTACCTCTAGCTCATCCCGATGAGCGTTTTAACTATACAAGCATACAAACAAACACCATACATGCACAAAACAACATTCAAACATGTAAAACACACAATCAATTATGGAAATTATTATACAAGGTGTATACCACATAGCCTAACATCTATCATGGCAATCACATATTCAAACAACATGTCTAGAACACCAAAAATCCATTTATTCACGTTTTTACCATATATTGGGTTTTTAAACAGAATTAAAACTTCATTTTGACTTTAAAAATGGATCCAAAACATGTTAAAACATAGAGATACATATATAGAAAGGTGAGAGATGTTAAATGACTCACCAAAGCCTCAAAATACAAGTTCTACATGCAAAATCGAGGTAGATCCGAAAATGAACAGCAAAGACGAAGTTCCCCCTCCCTAAAATGTAGATGTGAAGATCTCTAACGAATCTCCCTGTTAATCTACCTCTAATATATGATTTAGACTTGATTTGGATGAGAAAAGAGAAAGTTTTGGGTGGAGGATGGGTTAATGGAGGCTTGGATCTATTTGAGAAGGTATAAAAGTGATTTTGGGATGTGGTTCAGCTTGAAATAGTCTCCAAACTTAAAATAGATTAGTGGGCTTGCCCCTAAACTCACTAATTACCCACTAAGGTGCTCCAAAAACTACTAAATTTCAAACAGCCATATCTCCTTGTCAGAAAGTCCAAACCGCTATTATGACCACTCTATGGAAAAGGAAACCATCATATTTTTCCACTGGAAGTGGTTTCGAATGCTAATTCGACTTATGTCAAAAGTTATAGCTGTTACAACTTTTAACATGTAAAATCGTATAAAAAAATTCTAAAGATAAGAAATGTCACTACTAGGCATTTCCCAAATTTATAGTGTCATACGATCTCATTAGGAATTTAAAAATAATATTTTACGATCCTCCAATATGTAAAATACGTATCGTTACACTCTCCCCCCTTTAGAAATTTCATCCTCGAAATCCTAACACAAACAAAGTAAAATCAAACATAACTACCCCACATGCCTAATATCCATGAGAAACCATATCAAACATCAACCATGTACACAAAAGCAAAAATGGTATATATACCTTCTCTACAATGCAGGATACTAAACTACCTTATATGATATCGAAAGTGAAGTAAATGTGATAAACAGAAGTCTCACTAAATAAAGAGCTCTAGATAAGCCATCCTCTTGCTCATTTCGGTCTCCCAAGTACAATCGTCTTCGCTCTCACTCCATCGAACCTTTATCGGCTTTACCGCCTTCCTCCTAAGCTGCTTCGTATCTCGTCCAACGATATGAATAGGTCTACGAGGTCTTGATGTTTTTGGTCAATCTCGATATAATCAAGTCTATTCGGTTGAACTATTACGCTAAAGTCATGCACAAACTTCCGCAAGTGGGATACTTGGAACACATTGTGCACGCTTGCCATCTTCTAAGGTAAGTCGATTCTATATGCTAGATACCGGATCCTCTCGAGTATCGGAAAAGGACCAACGAATCTCGGTGACAACTTCTCCTTAGTACTGAGTCGAACAATATTCTTCAACGAAGAGGTCTTGACGAACACGATGTCGCTAACGAAAAACTCTAGATCACGTCTTCTCCTATCTGCATAACTCTTCTGCCTATCTTGAGCAGCTTTCTTCCGTTGCCGAATGATTTCGATCTTCTTCGAAGTCTCTCTGATCATATCTGGCTATAGTATTAGTTTCTTTCTTGCTACCCACAAACATGAAGGAGCGTTGCATAGTCAGCTATATAATGCCTCATATAATGCCATACCGATGTTGGAATGATAGTTGTTGTCGTATGCGGACTCTACTAAGTGTACATGATCATCCCATGAGCCACCAAAATCGAGAATGCAAGCTTGCAAGATATCTTCCAAATACGATTCACTATCTCGGTCTGCCCATCAGTTTGTGGGTGATAAGCTATACTGAGACTTTGATCCATCCCCAGCACCTCTTGTAAGTTCCTCCAAAGTCTGCTAAGGAACAAAGGATCTCGATCGCTCACAATGCTCTTCGGCACACCATGGAATCGCATAACCCATTTCACATTCTATTCGACCAATTTGGATGCTATCCACTAGGCTTGACGGGTACGAATCTTGCACTCTTCATTAATCCATCGACTATGACCCAAACGCTACCATACCCTCCTCCGGTCCTCAACAACCATCAATGAAGTCCATCGAAACTTGACCACTCGGTTGCTTCTGCTCTGCCTTTATCAATTGACATTTGCACTTCGAGATGAATGCCCCAACGTCCTTCTTTATCCATTCCCAATAAAATGTCTACCTCATATTGTGGTACATTTTATTGCCTTCAAGATGTATAGTCAATCTCTAATGTTGGCACTCGCATAGCACCTCATCCCTCAACACATCGATATCAGGAGCAAACAATCTTTCATTCTTACGGAGCCAACCATCACAATCAATTCTGTACTGCTTCATCTCCTCAGACTCTACTGCTTCTTTTATCTTCTCCATGATGTCCACTAGTCCAGCATCTTGCCTCTGACTAGTACCGATCCGCTCAATCAAGGGAGGTCTGATAATCAAGCTGGCCAACACTTCTAGCTCTAGCTCACATAGCGGTCTAAAATCATAGCCGGCGATAAACTCCAACCGCTTCCACTCTAGGAACATCGGTTCCAAGCTTGCATGTCTCCTACTCAATGCATCAGCAACTGCATTTTCCTTACTAAGGATATAGAAAATGTCAAAGACATAGGAGGCTAGGAACTCTAACGATCACCGTGGACGAAGGTTAAGGCCCTTCTGGGAGAATAGATACTTTAACAACTTATAGGGCAAATAATGCCTCCATATCTTCAAAGCAACTATTATTGCTGCCAACTCCAAATCATAAGTCGGTTACTTCCTTGCGTGCGATTTCAGCTGTCGACTAGCATATGTGAAAACCTTTCCCCTCTGCATCAACACCGCACCAAGACTAGTACCACAGGCATTTGTGTATACTATCAGCTCCTTATTCCCACTGGGAATGACTAACACTGGTGCGCTCGTCAACCTCTCCTTCAGACTCAAGAATGCATGCTCGCACCTCGCTTCCAAATAAAAGTCTGATTCTTCTTCGTCAAGTTTCTTAATGACACCGGTACCTTAGAGAATTCCTTGATAAAATATCTATAGTATCCCGCTAGTCCAAGGAAACTCCTCATGTTTGTAGCAGTATTGGGTTGATCCCAATCCTACACTATTGCCACCTTTGTAGGATCTACAACAATACCCTACTCAGAAAGAACTTGACTCAATAATCACACTTCCCTTCTTCAGAAGGGACACTTCAAAAACCTCGCCTCTAATTGGTGCTTCCTCAACACCTCAAGCATAGTCCATGAATGCTCCTAGTGTTCTTCCTCTGTCCTCGAATAAAAAAGATATCGTCCACGAACACAAGTACAGACTTATTTAACTAATTCCTGAAAACACAGTTCATAAGATCAACAAAGTATGTCGGTGTATTGATTAGGGTAATAACCCACCCTGAAATTGACCTAAATTCCGACTTAGAAAAAGCCTATCGAAACATAGACTCGTCTCAAAGTTGGTTGTTGGTTGTTAAAAAAATACAAAGCTATTTATCTACACATTCAAAATCCCACAACAGAAGGATAAAATATAACAATACCAATAGTACCCATTTTATCATAAATTCAAAATGTCATTTAAAACTATAACAAAATATCTATAATCACCGTTACATATCCATGGTACAATATTCTAAAAATCATTTTTGTTTCACGGGTATATCAAAAACTACATAAAATATCAAGTAAATAAATAAATTGCTACCATAAGTCTCATCAACGTTTCCGCCTTCATTAACGTCCTTCCTAATATGTGTTGTAACAAGGAGGAAGTCAGAACAACATATGTCTGGTGAATAAAAATATCAAGCTTTACTATATTAGTACTTAGGCAGTATAATTTAAATAGAAACATGTCTTACATATTCTACCTACATCATAAGTCTTTTCAATTATAAGCTGGAGGGCTTTTCACAAAAATAAAAGGTTTCCTAAATAAAAGCCCATAATCAATTTGTTATCAACCCAATAACCCATATCTATCATCTGTAATGTCTTATCAATGTAAGAGATAGTACTCAAGTCACTTAATACCTTTTAATGGAATTTAGGCAGACTTCGACCATTTAATACCTTATTTAAGGTAGGTCCACGTCATTTACTACCTATAATCTTAAGATAGACTGCTCATTAGTAATTATCTAGCTGACAATCCATGAAAAGTATTCAGCTACTTAATACTTCCTATTGAAGCAGGCCCTTTCCCAAAATATCCTCTACCATGCCCAACCCATAATCTCGACCATTTACTACATCCTACATAGAGAAGAGGTGGGCTCTCACACAACCACTTATTACCTTCAATCTCTGAAGTAGGTCCTTCGTATTATGACCCATACTCCATAGTGACGTCTCACGCTAGCCCGACTATTCGTAGGTACCGGTAACCAAATTAATTGGGCAAATTTACCTCATAGAATTTGGGACTAACCTTGCGTCATCGTAGTTACTTATTATAGGCTATATCTCAAATCAACCCTAAGTCACACTGTTGGCAGCCAAATTAGCTAGGAAGACTTTCATGTGCTTTTGACTGACCTTGCATCCCTATACTTAGTCATAATCTATATCACTCTCTACAAATATTATCACACATCTCGCCTTTTTGATAATCAAGGCCTTATAAGAGATCTTTCTTATTGTGCCTTTAACATTAACTACCTTCCTAAGAGGGATTTTAATAAAATTAATAACTTATTTAACTACACAATTATACATTACAATTAAATGTTAATTATGCTAATACACACACACACGTGCGTGCCTAGTTATTTTTAAGCATACGTAATATACGCCATAAACTAGCGTTTAAATATCAACTCCTTAAACAATTATAAAAGTCTCATTCTACATTACCATCAATACTCCAAATTCCAATATTCATATCAAAAGTTCCAATCAACAAATTTGTATACAATTAAAATTTAAACCCAACTTATTACATCAAAATAATGAAATATATTGATATTAGACACTTATAATTCCAATTTTTTCGCTCTATTCAACTCCTTTTTCACATAAAAATAAACAAATAAATTTCTATTTAATTCATGGAAATAAGTAGTGCAAGCTACAAATAAAATTTATACCTTACACATAATTCCTTAATCAAATCCTTTCAAAATTCAGAGGAAAAGAATAAGAAGTGTAATAGAAGGTAAAATTAGCAAAACTGCAAATTTATACTATTTCCATTATTTTGATATAAACAATTGAGATTCCAACAAAGAATCGACATTTCGTATTAAAGGAGTTTTGGGGGTTTATAATATGATGTTTTCACAAACCAAAATTCCCCAAGTCATATTCAAATCCAAACTATTCAAATCAATTACTAGAATGGAAAAGCTAAGATTTCCACACACAGTATATCTTTAGCTTTGCCTCTTTTGGATTTGACACGTCTTTAACAATCTTTACCAAATATCTTCTTTTATATATATATATATAGCAAGGGAATTGTATATATACGTTAGATTTAAAAATTGAAGAAGAATAGGTTGGGAAAATAAATAGAAAACAAAATAGATATAGGATTCCTTACCTGAAGCCCCAATGGAGTTTTTCTGAATCTATGAAGAGAAGAACCGACGGAGATTCGCTAGAGTCCCAAAATATTTTGTGAGTAAAATTGAGGGGCCTAGGCTCCTATTTATAGTGGTTGAAATACACCAGAACCATTGGATTAAGGTCGGTTAAAAATAATAGAATCTGGTACGATAAATGACTAAATACCCTAGCCGCCACTCAACAGCACAGGTCGATCGCCGCTACCCACTAGCCGACCGCCAGCAGTTGACTGGTCCAAGGGGAGCGGTTGTCCTTTGGGAAGATTTTATACCATTGTTTTTTAATTTATTTTCTTACTTAATTATTATTTAATGTTAATGTTATTTTTAATGTTTACTTAACCCCCAAGTCTAATCACTATTTACTTTCAAATTTCAAGTTTAAGAATTATTTGAATTTGAATTCTATTTAAATCTAAAAACTTCAAACATCCATAATTTTTTCATCTAAGCACCGCTTTCATAACATTATATATGGAAATTGATCGGAATTTCACCACGAATGTAAAGGCAAATTTTCGTGGTCAAATTTCGACTTTTGTAAAATTTCCATTTTTAGCCTTATCTTATTAAATTAATTTATCCATTTTATTTATTTCTTATTAATTTTAATGGGGTGTTACATTCTCCCTTAAAAGGATTTCATCCTTGAAATCTTTTCGAGGGGCGAACATCGTAATGTGCAATAAACATCCATGTTATACAACCAAGTTATCTACACTACCATCTACTCAACCAAAAGTGCAATGTAATTATGTGTGCAATGTAATTCGTACCTTACACACAATTCCTTAATCAAAATCCTTTAACCAAATTCAAAGGAAAAGAATAAGAAGTGGAATAGTAGGTAAAATTATCAAAACTGCAAATCTGTACTATTTCCATTATTTTGACATAAATAATTGAGATTCTAACACAGAATTGACATTTCGCATTGAAGGAGTTTTGGGGGTTTATAATATGGTGTTTTCGCAAACCAAAACTACCCAAGGCATATTCAAACCTAAATTATACTAATCAATTAATAAAATAGAAAAAAAATAAGATTTTCACTCATAGTATATCCTTAGCTTTGTCTCCTTTGGATTTGACACGCCTTTAACAATCTCTACCAGATCTCTTCTTTTTGATATATATACATACAACAAGGGATTTATATATATACGTTAGATTTAGAAAATAGAAGAAGAATTAGTTAGGAAAATAAATAGAAAACAGAATAAATATATAGGATTTCTTACCTGAAGCCCTAATGGAATTTTTTTGAATCTATGAAGAGACGAACCAATGGAGCTTCGCTAGTCCCAAAATATTTTATGAATAAAAGTGAAGGGGCTAGGCTCCTATTAATAGTGCTTAAAATGCACCAGAATCATTGGATTAAGATCTGTTAAAAATAATAGAATCTGGTACGTTAAATATCTTAAATCCCTAGCTACCACTCAACAGGACAGGTCGACCGCCGCTACCCACCGATCGATTGCCAGCGGTCGACCGGTCCAAGGGAAGCAGTCGAACTATACATGCTATTTTTGGAAGATTTTGCCCATTTCTTTTTAATTTATTTTCTTCCTTATTTATTATTTATCGTTAACATTATTTTTAACGTTTACTTAAGGCCCAAGTCTAATCACCATTAAATTTCGAATTTCGAATTTAAGAAATATTTAATTATTTGAATTTGAATTCTATTTAAATTATTTTAAATCTAAAAATTTCAAACATTCATAACTTTATTATTTGAGCTCCGTTTCAGAACATAATATATGGAAATTAATCAGAATTTCGCTATGAACGCAACGACATAACTTCTACGGTTAAATTCCAACCCTTGCAAAAATTTCATTTTTAGCCTTATCTTATTATTTAATTAATTTATCTATTTCATTTATTTCTTATTAATTTTTACAGGGTGTTACAGTTAGCCTAGCTGTCATAACCAAATACTCATAGAAACCAAAGAACGTATGGAATGCTGCAATTGGTACACTCTCTTTCACTACTCTCAGTTGATGAAACCCCATCGTAAGGTCCAACTAAGAGAACACCTTTGCACCACGGAGCTGATCGAACAAGTCATCAATATGCAAGAGTGAGTACTTCTTCTTCTTCTTCATTACCTTATTCAATACACGTATCTACACACAACCTCAGAGTGCCATCCGCCTTAGTGACGAATATTGCGGGTTCGCCCCACTCAAATATGCTCCTACGAATGAACCCTCACCCCAACAGGTCACTCACTTGCACCTCCAACTCCTTCCGCCCTCTTGGTGCACTATGCCTCAAAGGCATAATATCAACCTGGCATCCTTCACTAAGTCCATGCCGAACACAATCTCTTAGTGTGGCAGTAATTCGGTCACCTCCTCTAACACATCTGGATACTCCCTCATGATAGACACAAATGAAAGCTCATCCTATGACCATAACTCTTATCCTTTGGCAGGTAGCCAATCACTACCATCCCCTCTCCACAGCCCCAATCATCACCAACAACCTCTCGCGATCTACCACTACCACATACCTCCTTAGCTAGTCCATTCCAAGTATAATATCGAACCCCACAAAATCCAAACAAAGCAATCACAAGCAAAAAAACATCCATGACTCAATATGACTAAGTCTCGACAAACCATGCACAGGCTAGTCGATCCTCCAACATGATTTGTGACAGTTAGAGGTCGGTAAACTATGTTGGGTTTCAATCTCAATCTATCTACCAAATCACTAGATATGATGGAATGTGAAGCCCCGGTATCGAATAAAACACGTACATGTGTATTATAAATAGAAAGCATACCCTATATAATGACGCCCTTCCCCTTCTCCTTTGCTAATGGAGCACTCGACCAAGCTGGAGTAGCATTCAAAGCATAAGCAAATACAACCTGCGTATTCCTCAATGGCTTTGGGCAATCCTTCTATGCCATGACTTGTTGCAGTTAAAGCATCCTTTCTTCTTATTTCTGCAATCTTTACTAGGTTAGCCCTTCTCTCAACAATTGTAGAAAGTAGGCTCCCACTTTCCCTGCTTTTGGTCACCCTTCTAAAAATGCTTCTTCTTCTTCTTGCCCCACTTTTTCTTGCTTCCCCCGCTAACTTGCGGCTTCGGCTCATCCTTAGGAGTAACAACCCACTCAGGCTTAGGATACAGACTCTCATGTCGAAGAGCCTTCTCCATTAGCCTCTCAAAGGGCTCATCAATATGCCCTACTAGCCTCTCTCCAAGATAATCATCCAAATCCATGATAAACTTCTTGTTCTTCTTGAGTAGAGTATCAATAAAAGATAGACCATACTTCGATAGCATGTCGAACTCGGCCACGTACTTCATCATAGACATATCCGCTTGTCTCAGGTCAGCAAACTTTTAGAAGAGCACCGACCTCTGAGCCGTCGGTATATACTTGTCTTCAAACCTCGCCTTAAACTGCTCCTAGGTAATCTGGTCTTCAAAATCAGTAATCCTGATAGCGTTCCACCACCCTAAAGCTCTTCGATGAAGCTATCTAGAGGCTAACTTCCTCTTCATCTCATCCTCTAATTCTATATCCTCAAAGATACATGTGTAGGTGTCCAACCAATCCTGCACTTCGATGGCTGATTCCTTTCCAAGAAATGATTTGCCACTCGAAGTAGATAAATCCTGGCTTAATTTGGCGAAGTCACCCATGGCGCTTGCACTGGAGCACCAACACCAATAGCCACAGTAAGAGAAACTTGGGCATTCTGAACCATGTCTCGCACCATCTCAACGAACATGTTCTACAAGTCGGGGTTAGCATCCCTCAATCTCACCCTCTCCTCAACTCCAGAGATAGAGTTCCTTACATTTTTCCTTGTTAGCCGGCTCATTCTTACAAGTTGTAGTAAGAATGATCAGTATCTCTAAAAGGAATAAGTAGTGTCCATGAATGCAATGTGACTTATATACTATATACATATATATACTACTATATAGTTTGGAAACAAAAATATAAAACATACACTATCTTATATATTGCTTGATCCATTCTCAGGCGATAGCTCCTTATCTCTAATGAATCCAAGTGTCAATTTAGAACGTTTACGCAACCTAAGCTATTATACCAAATGTAACGACTGCCTTACAGCTCTAGTACCCAATATACCTTTATAATGCACTACGGAGGTACCCGGCCGATGCAGGATGGTAGCAAAGGGTGTAAAGTAATAAAAATTCAAGCATAGATCCTGTAAAACATCTCTTAGTGAAGAGACAAAATATCATATAATAAAATAAATGTAAACATGCGAGACAGTGATATAATCAAATGAACCATAAATGATAACATCCTAAATTTATACATCCTAAAGTTTCTAAAATAAACTCTTTAACTATCTCTCAAAATACATATATTGGCATAGCTCCACAGTACTGCACAGTGGAATACAGGCAGTAATAAGGTCCAAAGTATAGATATATAAAATTGTAGCCTCCTGCACATACTCAGTACAACATCATGTGCTATCCAAACCTGTTATCCCTAATCTACTTATTTAAGAGTACCCGAGGTAATAAGAAGCAAAACCTAAAACCTCGAGTCAGACAATATTCTGGTGTGAGTGATACATCGTCTCAAAAATACTATAAAACTCGTATATAGTAAATAGGGTATAAAATATGAATAATCATACTTGACCTGTCCCTGCATCTAAAGAGTTAGCACATAAACATATATATGTTAAACTACTATCACAAGATGAAAATATGAGGTATATTGGCATCAAACGGTATATTAAGCACACATCAAACATAACATCATCACACGCCTTGCATCTCTCAGTCAAGTGCTCCAAGTATGTGATAACTCTTTTAGATACTCAACGCATTGCTCATACGGATGGTAAAGGACTGGATACACGCAAATGTCCAATATGGGTACATGCAGGTCAACCCGAGTACACACAGGCTACCTTGTTCCAACAATGACATCATAACTTCAAAGTTACCTATCAATTCCTTAGCAGACGTACCGATAGTAGAACTACCCCATATATGCTCAACTCATGCCCACATAGATGGCCAAGGATTGAACACATGTAGACATCCAAACACATGGATACATGCAGATTACCCTGGGTATATGCAGGTTACCCTATCCCACTGACGAGCACGACCTCATCTTCTACCTTACGAGCTATCACGCAGAACTCGTCCTTTGGGTCCATCATCAATGCTATAGTCGCTCGCCACAACGAGTCATCGAAGTCATCGTACTTCATTGGTTGCTATTCCAAAGTCATCTAGAGCCATCTTGTGGTCATCCATCCGTACCTCGAACCAACTTCCAAGACCACCAAGCAAACCCAAGTCTTTCTCCGAAGCCTACACCCCAGAAGTTTCACTCCATGATTGGTTCGGCCCCCCTTTGTTCAGCTTGGAGCTATACTTTCCCCAAATGGAAGTAACACCGAATAGATACTCTTGTTCGGCACCCCCACCTAACGGACCACATTTTTTGTTTGGAACTTCCTAGTCGAACCAAAGACCTACCGAACCACATTTTCTGTTCAGTCCTCCACTTGTCGAACCAAGCCATACACTAAGCTAATGTCTACCGGACATCATTTTTTATCCGGTCCTTCACTTGCCAAGCCAACCAATGTCGAACAAAATGCTTCCCTTCCTAAAGCCAACTATTAGACCATCTTATGTCGGAACGAGCTTTGCCGAACTAAAATTTGTAGCTCCTTCAACACTTCAACATCACACTGATTCTATTGCTACACTCAACACTTCGCTCCTCATGCATCGCCTATGCATCGATTCGACTTAAAACGCTCTAAAGCCTATCTGTTGAAGCCCTACTTCACGGTTCCTACCTCTAGGTTGCCTTGATGAGCATTTCAACTACACAAGCATAAAAAAACACATTACATGCATCAAACAACATTCAAACATGTAAACACACAATAAATCGTGGTAGTTATCATATAGAGTATTTATAACATAGCCTAGCATCAATCAAGGCAATCACATATCCAAACATGTCTAGAACACCCAAAATCCATTTATTCACGTTTTTTTACTATAGGTCAAGTTTTTAAACGGTATTAAAACTTACTTTTGCTTATAAAAATGGATCCAAAACACGTTAAAACCTATAGATACATATATTAAGGTGAGAGATGATAAATCACTCATCAAAGCCTCTAAAATCTAAGTTTTGCTCGCAAATCGAGATAAATCCAAAAGTGAACAACAAAGATGAAGTTTCCCCTCCCTAAAATGTAGATGTGAAAATCTCTAAAGAATCACCTTGCCATTCTAACCCTAATCTATGATTTAGACTTGATTTGCAGGAGAAAAGAGAAGATTTTTGGTAGAGGATGGGTTAATGGAGGCTTGGATCTATTTGAGAAGTGTAAAAGTGATTTGGGGATGATGGTTCGGCCTAAATAGTCTCCAAACCCAAAATGGGCTAGTGTACTTGCCCCAAAACTCTCTAATTTCACACTAAACTGCTCTAAAAACTATCAGTCTTCAAATAGTCATATCTCCTTGTCAAAGAGTCCAAATCGCTTTTATGAAATCATTATATCTTTCTGATGGAAGTGGTCTCGGATGGTAATTACGCTTCTATCAAAAGTAATAGCCATTATAAGTTTTCAAGGTAAAATCATCTGGAAAATTTCTAAAGATAGAAAATATCACAAATATGCATTTCCCAAATTATAGAGTCATACGACCTCATAGGAATTTAAAAATAATATTTTACGATCCTTCGATACGTAAAATATGGGACGTTACACACTTGCTTCTTTATCTTGCATTGATTTTGAGGAATTGGCTTCCCCTTACCTTCTTTGGAAATGTTATTTAGCAATTATAATTCCACCAATCCCACATAAGTAGCTCCCATCAGAATGTGGCTAAGGGCCAAATCCTGAAGAGGTTGCTTCAGCCCCTTCTCGAACTTTAAAACTTTTTTATGTGGTGTATTTATCTAGTTAAAACCGAACCTAGCCGGCTCATTGTATTGGTTCACATATTCATCTTTCACTATCATATCTCCTTTCCGCGGATATATAAATTTTAACAGTTGCACTCCTTGCTCCGCTACAGATAGAAACTTAGCCTCAAAACATTTTCTAAAATCACCCCCAAGTTATCTCTTTTTCATTGGTCTCTGCCACCACAACTTCCCACCAATTTAAAGCTTCCCCTTGCAAGTGCTAAGAAGCCAACTGCCTTCTAATGGCATCATCCATTCCCAACAAACCAAAAATCCTGTCATAAGTACGCAACCATGCCTTCGAGTCGACAAAAGATTTAGCTCCTACAGAAGGCTTTCCTCCTAAGATCGAAAATCCCTTACATAGCTTGGCAAAATCCACAACTAGTGGGTTAACTAACATTGCACCCTGTGCTTGTACTACGGGTCCTCTATTGGGGTTAAGCTCGGCTTGGTCTCTTGCTTGTAGATACAGGCTGAGCCACATTAGAACGTTCACCCATACGATTTCCATCTTGATTATTATTTGTGATTAGGAATTATTAGCAACTTTCCTTAGATAGTATTAAGCCTTAAGGAATTTAGTGGGTGTTTTGGTATTATACTTATATATATGTACATATATTTATTTATTTTGAAAATATACAAATACATTCTCTCAATTCCCACCTAACCCCTAAGAAATTTGAACCAAGCTCTGATACCAATGGTAACAACTCGCATCCCCGGACACACTAATTCAAAGCCCAAAAGTGGCTTCTAAACCACTTTCATGCAAAGAAGTACGAATCGTTAGGTTTTAAAATGGTTTACATGATACAAAAACAATAATAATTGTACACGATTCTACACTTTCAGATCTCACGGTGGAAGGAAATAAAATATAAATACTGAAAATAATCCAAGTAACACAGTCTCAGAATAATCGTGGCCCATACGATAAATGGAAAAAAAAAATTTGCAAATGCTAGTACAACATAAGTCCGATAAAGGTAAAGTCTCCCAATAATACCATAATAATAGTCCTACTAAAAGATACAATAAGGTACATAGAGAAAGATTGCAAATAAATAAATCCCCAATGTCATGTCATCTTATCCACACTCCTTGACTAGATCACCTCAGTTACTGCCCTATCCTTTAGTAATAGGTAATAAGAGGGAGAAATTGTGACGACCGCCCATGACCCCTGCACCGAACCTAGAGATAGTGCGCTGTAATGTGGGCCAGGCAGCCATGGACGATTGGCAGGGTAAATTAAAACAACAGAATCTATCGTATTACTCACAGCGCATGGACAAAATACAATAGAACATATACATAGTGAAGCTTCACAGAATAGAATCTCATCAATAAAACTTCATAATAGTTGAATACAAACATCTGAATAGTCAATACATCAAGCCTCACTACATAACACTCAGAGAATATACAAACAGCGGAACATCCAGTACATATAGTAAGAAGATAGTATGCAAGCCTCCAGCTCGTCTTCGATATCAGCATCGTGGGAAGCAAGAACAGCACCTATCACCTGCTACCTAGTCTGCCCGTCCCCAAAATGGACGAACAGCCCAAGGCAATAAGAGTTAAAACATAAAGCCTTGAGTCAGACAACAGTCTTAGTGAGCGGTAAATTCACTAACAACATACCAAAAGAGCATAAAGGAAAAGGAATAGGAATACAACCCTCCCACTCCACCTCTTTCTACAGTGATAGCCCCCAGACACACACTAGCAGAAGCAAACATAGCAGAGCATACAATTTAAAGTAAAGCAATTATCACTCGAGTCAAGGGTGATGTTTTCCAAGCACAAACCCCCAAGGCCTAAACCAAGATCAGATAAGCACCCAGAAAACACTGCTCTTGAGACCGAATGACGATACAACCAAACATCCATGACTCTGGCTATCACTGTTATCATTGCTTCGATATCATCATTAATTGAATGACCGGCTCATTCTTTCTTCCGTCCGTCAAGGGCTAATGGAAACCCCGGTTCTAGACATAACTCTGCACGTCATCGTGACCCGTGCCTAGGACTATCGAATCTGCCCAGAGTACTTGACTACCAATCAGTAGCCTTCAGGGACTATCGAATCTGCCCAACATACTCTTGCTTTGAGCATGCTAGAACCTTCAACAACGATGAGATCTCAGCCTTCTAGTCATCCTCCTCGACGACTATTTCCATACTAGCTCAAGCGCCTCTCGAGCAAACCATTATCCTCAAACTCGAACCATATCACCGAGTTATCAACATGCTTGGATTGATCCCGTCTGGATTAATCCAAGACTATCTCATATCATGCTTCGCTTCATCACATCCTCGCAAAGCCTCCTTTCAACATCATCATCCAATCTATCCATATGAGCTTCCACATCCACTACATATGCCACAAGCAGCTTTCCCAATCCAAGAGCCTTCCTCTTAGCTTTTGAATCATCTTCGGTCTAAATCAAATCATCAATCATCTAATTCATAGCAATCAATCAAGTCAAACATTAATCCAAGTAAACAAGCATTCAAGTATGATCTAAATAGACAATTATAACAACAATGGCAATTTCGTAATTAAAGAGTCAAAAGTCTAACAAGCATGAAAAACATGAGCAATGTCTCTATAATCTTGATGAATGAACTTGCATAAGGTAACATGTAGTAAAATGGATATCAAATCATCATGGACAATGGGTCTATATGGATCTACACATATGATTAGGAAAATGCATGGAAATCTCTACTTTAACACCAAATCAAGCCAACGATCCGATATACTCCTTTGGATCCGTGTGAGAGATAATCACCACTCACCAAATCACCTAAACAACCCCAAATCAACACGCTTCAGATCTGGACAGCGAAGGATCTAGCTTGATCTATCACCAATCCGCTTCAAACAAAGAAATCTCTCTTCGAAGAATGTAGATCTTTAATCTAAGCTCTTCGATCTTCGATTTGGATGAAAGGAAGCACAAGATTAGAGTGGAGAAAAGAAGTGAAGAAGTGTAGAAGTCGAGCTCTCAAAATGGCAGCACTTCGTCGCTTCAAAATCCGGATCCCAAAAAGTGAGGAAATGAACGTGTATTTATAGCTGAAATCCCTAAGCCGTCCGCCTCCTTAAGTCGTTCACGACCTATAGACCATCACGACCTACGACTTAAGAGATACCACGACCTAACAGACTCACCTGTTTACGACTTACGACTTAGCAGCTTAACTCCTAAGTCGCTCGCGACTAAACACATAGCATATGCGCGCGACTTACGACCTAACACATGCGCGCCTTAACGAGTCAATTGGGATACGACCTACGACTTATAAAACCTTGCGACCTAAAAACCCCACGACTTATCTATTCTGCGACTTACGACTTAACTAAGACGCGACCTAACTTCCCAATAACCACGCAACTTAACTGGGTTACGACCTAACCCTTTACGACCTAATACTTAGCGACCTAACAACCCACGACCTAACTCATAAGTCATCTACGACTTAACCTCCTTAGGTCGCTCACTACTACCCCAGCTTCCTTAGGTCGTTGCCGACCTATCTATCCCTTAGGTCGTTAACTCGCCCAAACTCTTAAGTCGTTAGCTCGCTTATCCCCCTAGGTTGTTAACTCCCCTAGGTCGGTCACTTACTTAAGTCTGCCTATTCATGAGTCGCCAACTCCTTAGGTCGCCCATTTCCTAAGTCGGTCATTACCTTAAGTCATCTACTAACTCTTAAGTCGCAAATCCTATAAGTCGCCAACTTTCCTTAAGTCGTTCACTCGACCTAAGCCACCTCACGACCTATCTTCCACATGACTTATCCCAATCCTTAGGTCGCCTACAACATAACCTCCTTCACGACCTAAGCTCCAACATGACTTAACTTCTAGACAACTTAACTCCTACACGACTTAAGCTCTAGTCGATCTAAACTCGGAATGACTTAACAATACTAACAATCTAATAACAACTGTTTTACGATGTTTCTATCCGTAAAAATACGGGTCGTTACATTCTCTCCCCCTTAGGAATTTCGCCCCCGAAATTCCAAACAAATAGAGCAATCAAGGACTATTCTGCATGCCTACCATCCATGGCAATCAACAAACCATGCATCCAATTCTAGCTTAGCATGCAAATTCTAAAACTTAGAACAAGTTACAATGTCGTTAGATGACACGACACCTTAGGGCCATACCTTGAAGAGTTCGGGATGAGCTGCTTTCATCCTCTCTTCCACCTCCCATGTACAGTTGTTATCATCATCACTCCATTGTATCTTGAGCAACTTAACTATCTTCCTCCTAAGATGTTTCGTGTCGGTTTCCACAACACGAAGCGGCTTACGAGGTCTCCTATCGACTGGATCAACTTCGAAATCTTCATAGCTATCGGCAAAAACCACTGTATTCGAGTCGTGCACATACTTCCGTAGATACGATACATGAAAAACACTGTGCACACCCGACATCTTCTCTGGTAACTCCAATCTGTAGGCGAGCTTTCCAATTCGCTCAATGATCGGGAATGGTCCAACAAATCTCGGAGTCAACTTTCCTTTCTTCCCGAATCGAATAACATTCTTAAGTGGAGATATCTTCACAAAAACCATATCACCTACGTCGAATTCCAAATCCTTACGACGCTTATCGGCATAACTTTTCTGATGGTCTTGGGCTGCTTTCATTCGTTGCCGAATGATCTCTATACAATCCGAAGTCTGTCGAATCATCTCTGGCCCAAGTATCAGCTTTTCTCCTGTCTCTAACCAACATGTCGGAGAGTTACACAGTCTTCCATACAATGCCTCGTACGGTGCCATACCAATGCTTGACTGGTAACTGTTGTTATATGCAAATTCCACCAAATGAAGGTGATCTTCCCATAATCCTCCGAAATCTAAAACACAAGCTCTGAGGAGATCTTCCAAAACTCGGTTGACTCTCTCGGTTTGACCATCCGTTTGAGGGTGATAAGTTGTACTCAAACACAACTCAGTTCCCAAAACTTCCTGGAAGCTCTTCCAAAATCCACTAGTGAACAATGGATCTCGATCGCTCACTATACTCTTCGGAATACCATGGAATCGAACTATCCACTTAACATACAACTCAGCCAACTTTGATGCAGTCCTAGTCGATCGAACAGGAATGAATCTGGCACTCTTAGTCAGACGATCTACGATGACCCAAATCCCTTCATTTCCCGCTCTTGTTCTAGGTAACCCATCAATAAAATCCATCGATACTTGCTCCCACTTCCACATAGGAACTTCTAATGGCTGAAGCAATCCACTTGGCTTCTTCTGTTCGGTTTTTACCAACTGGCAGTTCATACACTTGGAAATAAAATTTCCAACATCCTTCTTCATACCTTCCCAGTAATAGGTTCTCTTCATATCCCGATACATCTTGTTTCCACATGGATGAATTGTCAACTTCGAGTGATGACTTTCCTTCAGAACTTCACTCCTCAATTCATATATATCGGGAACAACTAGTCGTCCTTGCTTCCGAAGCCAACCCTCTCGATCGACTTCAAATCCTTTATCCTTTTCTGGGTCCAATCCAGATTCCAAATCACGGATAATCTTGACAAGCTTATCGTCTCGCTTTTGACTCTCGCCAATCCTTTCCATAAGAGTCGGTCTTATCGATAAGTTTGCCAACATCTCAGGTTCCAATTCACATCTGGGCCTGAAGTCAAATCCAGCTAAATACTCGAGATTCTTCCATTCTGAAAACATGGCTCCCAATCCTGCATGTCTTCGACTTAACGCATCTGCCACTGCGTTACCCTTTCCCGGAGTATAAGCTATACCAAAATCATATGATGCCAAAAACTCTAGCCATCGTTGCTGCCGAAGATTCAAATCCTTTTGGGAGAAAAGATACTTCAATGACTTATGATCTGTAAACAACTCGAATCGAACTCCCAATAGATAATGTCTCCACATCTTCAGAGCAAATACAATCGCTGCTAACTCCAAGTCATGAGTCGGATAATTCCTTTCATGCGGCTTCAGTTGTCGACTAGCATACGCAACAACTTTATCCTTCTGCATTAACACCGCTCCAAGTCCAGTACCACATGCGTCGGTGTAAACCACCATCTCATCATTCCCACTCGGAATAGTCAAAACATGAGCACTTGTCAGTCGCTCTTTCAGGATTCCGAAAGCTTGCTCACACTTATCTTCCCATCTGAACACTTGGTTCTTTTTCGTCAATCCTGTCAATGGTGCAGCCACCTTGGAGAAGTCTTTGATAAACCGTCGATAATATCCTGCTAATCCAAGAAAACTTCTCACATCAGATGCATTCTTAGGTCTAACCCAATCCTGGATTGCTGCCACCTTAGCGGGATCAACCGCTATTCCATTTCCAGAGATAACATGGCCTAAGAACCTCACTTCACTCTTCCAGAAGTGACACTTCGAAAACTTAGCCTTCAGCTGATGTTTCTGCAAGATTTCCAAAACAATACGCAAGTGCGTCTTGTGCTCTTCTTCAGTTCTGGAATAAATCAAAATATCATCCACAAACACTAGCACGAACTTGCTCAACTGATCTCTGAACACTCTATTCATAAGATCCACAAAATATGCTGGCGCATTAGTTAATCCAAACGGCATTACCAGCCACTCGAAGAAACCGGATGGTGTCCTAAAAGTAGTCTTCGGCACACTATCCTTAGCCACTCTCAACTGGTGAAATCCCGTTGCCAAATCCATCTGAGAAAACACCTTAGCTTCGTGAAGCTGATCAAACAAGTCATCTATTCTCGGCAATGGATACTTTTTTTTCTTAGTCACTTTATTCAGCTCACGATAATCCACACACAACCTCAACGACCCATCCGCTTTGGTTGCGAACACAACTGGTGCACCCCATTCAGACACACTACGCCGAATGAATCCTTTCTGTAAAAGGTCATCAACCTGCACCTTCAACTCTTGCTGTTCCCTAGGCGCCATTCGCCTAAGAGGCATCACAACAGGTCTGGCTCCTTCAACTAGATCTATACGAAACTCGATCTCTCTATGCGGCGGTAACCCTTTGACCTCGTCAAAGACATCCTCAAATCCATTAGCGATTGGCAACGATGACAGTCCATCCCGTGGAACAACCAGCGAATACATGAAGCTCATGAAGACGCCTTCTTCATGCTTACATCGTATCACAATCTTTCGCCCCTCCACATTCTCGACTGTCACCTCCAACCTTTCACAATCAACCTTTGCCGCATACTTCCTAAGCCAGTCCATACCCAAAATAATTCCGAACCCCGCAAAGTTCAGAACAAAACAATCACAAACAAAAGAGCAACCATGACTCGACACAATCATAACACGGCATAACATACACAAACAAGACGAACCCCCAACTGGATTAGTCATAACCAATGGCCTATCAACAATATCCGATTCCAAACCTAACCGGCCTACAAGTTCATTACAAACAAACGAATGCGACACCCCAGTATCAAATAGAACTCTAACTGGAACACCACAGATGGAAAGAGTACCTTGAACCACTACACTCTTTCCTTTCTCTTCAGCGGTAGGAGCTTTCGAAGATGATGGAACAGCTCCCAACGCATAAGCTTGCACAATCTGCTTGTCCCTTCGCGGTTCTGGACAATTCTTCCTGACATGCCCCAGCTTGTCACAGTTGTGGCACTTCACCGGCACCTTCGGATTCTTGCAATCCCTAGAGAAATGGCCCTTCTGCTGACAGTTGTAGCAGGTCACTTCGCCCTTCAACTTCTTCTAGCCATCCTTACCCTTCTGCTGCTGCTGCTTCCTCTTCTTGTTTCCACCCTGCTGTGGTTTAGACTCTTCCCTGGTTACAGCAACAACAGATCCCTCTTTGTGAAACAGACTCTCATGTCTGAGAGCTTTCTCCACAAGCTTCTCAAATGAATCGTCCAAATGATCCACCAACTGTCTCCCAAGATAACTATCCAAGCCTGTCACAAACTTCTCATTCTTCTGATACAAAGATTCGATGTACGACCGGGCATACTTGGACAAAGCTTCAAACTCAGAAACATACTCAAGAACTGGTCTTCCACCTTGCTTGAGCTCCACAAACTTCTTGAATAGAACAGACTTCTGAGCTGTAGAAATGAACTTAGCTTCAAATCTGACTTGGAATTGCTCCCAAGTAATCTCTTCCTCCGGAGTATCAATGGTGATAGAGTTCCACCAATCAGAAGCTCTCCCTTGAAGCTGTCTTGATGCAAGTTTCCTCTTAGTTGCATCATCGATTCCCAAATCACCAAAGATCCTTCTACAAGCATCTATCCACCTCTGGACTTCAATAGTTGATTCTGTCCCCAAGAAAACCTTCCCTTCAAGAGCAGTAAAGTCCTTACACAACTTAGCAAAATCCACCGGCTTTGGAGTTTGAACTTGAACTCCAACATCCACCGATGGCCCCGGAGCTGGCATCCTTCTCATGATCGAAGTCATCATAGCTTCGAACATAGCAGCATAATCAGCAGCCATTTCAGTAGCACGGCCTTCCCTAGCAGCTGGTCTCCCTCTTCGACTCATCCTTAATATCTATAAAAAGGAATGATTAGCACACCATGAGAAACAACTACATAAGGGATTCAAATCATTCTAAGCTACTATATTATATATAGTAATCATCCATCAAAATACAATTACGTCTCTCATACGTAGTTACGTCAGCGAGCGTTGGGTAAAATCGATTAACCAAAGCTCTGATACCAAATGTGACGACCGCCCATGACCCCTGCACCGAACCTAGAGATAGTGCGCTGTAATGTGGGCCAGGCAGCCATGGACGATTGTCAGGGTAAATTAAAACAACAGAATTTATCGTATTACTCACATCGCATGGACAAAATACAATAGAACATATACATAGTGAATCTTCACAGAATAGAATCTCATCAATAAAACTTCATAATAATTGAATACAAACATCTGAATAGTCAATACATCAAGCCTCACTACATAACACTCAGAGAATATACAAACAGCGGAACATCCAGTATATATAGTAAGAAGATAGTATGCAAGCCTCCAGCTCGTCTTCGATATCAGCATCGTGGGAAGTAAGAACAGCACCTGTCACCTGCTACCTAGTATGCCCGTCCCCAAAATGGACGAACAGCCCAAGGCAATAAGAGTTAAAACATAAAGCCTTGAGTCAGACAACAGTCTTAGTGAGCGGTAAATTAACTAACAACATACCAAAAGAGCATAAAGGAAAAGGAATAGGAATACAACCCTCCCACTCCACCTCTTTCTACAGTGATAGCCCCCAGACACACACTAGCAGAAGCAAACATAGCAGAGCATACAATTTAAAGTAAAGAAATTATCACTCGAGTCAAGGGCGATGTTTTCCAAGCACAAACCCCCAAGGCCTAAACCAAGATCAGATAAGCACCCAGAACACACTGCTCTTGAGACCGAATGACGATACAACCAAACATCCATGACTCTGGCTATCACTGTTATCATTGCTTCGATATCATCGTTAATTGAATGACCGGCTCATTCTTTCATCCGTCCGTCAAGGGCTAATGGAAATATATATATATATATATATATATATATACTTAAATAAAATATATGCATAAAATAATATATACATATACATTCTTATTATATAGCTCATGATAATTTTTATTAATTTTTAAATAAATAAATAGATATTTTCTTATGGGAAAATTAATAAAAATTATTTTTTAAAACATATTTTGAAATTTAAATTTTCTAGTTAAATCTCAGAGTTCTAGACATAACTCCGCACGTCATCGTGACCCGTGCCTAGTACTATCGAATCTGCCCAGAGTACTTGACTACCAATCAGTAGCCTTCAGGGACTATCGAATCTGCCCAACGTACTCTTGCTTTGAGCATGCTAGAACCTTCAACAACGATGAGATCTCAGCCTTCTAGTCATCCTCCTCGATGACTATTTCCATACTAGCTCAAGCGCCTCTCGAGCAAACCATTATCCTCAAACTCGAACCATATCACCGAGTTATCAACATGCTTGGATTGATCCCGTCTGGATTAATCCAAGACTATCCCATATCATGCTTCGCTTCATCACATCCTCGCAAAGCCTCCTTTCAACATCATCATCCAATCTATCCATATGAGCTTCCACATCCACTACATATGCCACAAGCAGCTTTCCCAATCCAAGAGCCTTCCTCTTATCTTTTGAATCATCTTCGGTCTAAATCAAATCATCAATCATCTAATTCATAGCAATCAATCAAGTCAAACATTAATCCAAGTAAACAAGCATTCAATTATGATCTAAATAGACAATTATAACAACAATGGCAATTTCGTAATTAAAGAATCAAAAGTCTAACAAGCATGAAAAACATGAGCAATGTCTCTATAATCTTGATGAATGAACTTGCATAAGTTAACATGTAGTAAAATGGATATCAAATCATCATGAACAATGGGTCTATATGGATCTACACATATGATTAGGAAAATGCATGGAAATCTCTACTTTAACACCAAATCAAGCCAACGATCCGATATACTCCTTTGGATCCGTGTGAGAGATAATCACCACTCACCAAATCACCTAAACAACCCCAAATCAACACGCTTCAGATCTGGACAGCGAAGGATCTAGCTTGATCTATCACCAATCCGCTTCAAACGAAGAAATCTCTCTTTGAAGAATGTAGATCTTTAATCTAAGCTCTTCGATCTTCGATTTGGATGAAAGGAAGCACAAGATTAGAGTGGAGAAAAGAAGTGAAGAAGTGTAGAAGTCGAGCTCTCAAAATGGCAGCACTTCGTCGCTTCAAAATCCGGATCCCAAAAAGTGAGGAAATGAACGTGTATTTATAGCTGAAATCCCTAAGCCGTCCGCCTCCTTAAGTCGTTCACGACCTATAGACCATCACAACCTACGACTTAAGAGATACCATGACCTAACAGACTCACCTGTTTACGACTTACGACTTAGCAGCTTAACTCCTAAGTCGCTCGCGACTTAACACATAGCATATGCACGCGACTTACGACCTAACACATGCGCGCCTTAACGAGTCAACTGGGATACGACCTACGACTTATAAAACCTTGCGACCTAAAAACCCCACGACTTATCTATTCTACGACTTATGACTTAACTAAGACGCGACCTAACTTCCCAATAACCACGCGACTTAACTGGGTTACGACTAACCCTTTACGACCTAATACTTAGCGACCTAACAACCCACGACCTAACTCCTAAGTCGTCTACGACTTAACCTCCTTAGGTCGCTCACTGCTACCCCAGCTTCCTTAGGTCGTCGCCGACCTATCTATCCCTTAGGTCGTTAACTCGCCCAAACTCTTAAGTCGTTAGCTCGCTTATCCCCCTAGGTTGTTAACTCCCCTAGGTCGGTCACTTACTTAAGTCTGCCTATTCATGAGTCGCCAACTCCTTAGGTCGCGCATTTCCTATGTCGGTCATTACCTTAAGTCGTCTACAAACTCTTAAGTCGCAAATCCTATAAGTCGCCAACTTTCCTTAAGTCGTTCACTCGACCTAAGCCACCTCACGACCTATCTTCCACACGACTTATCCCAATCCTTAGGTCGCCTACAACATAACCTCCTTCACGACCTAAGCTCTAACATGACTTAACTTCTAGACAACTTAACTCCTACACGACTTAAGCTCTAGTCGATCTAAACTCGGAATGACTTAACAATACTAACAATCTAATAACAACTGTTTTACGATGTTTCTATCCGTAAAAATACGGGTCGTTACAGAAATGGAGGGAATCAGACAAAGTCCAGTGACTTAATTATATCACTAGTGGTACGGTGTAAATAAGTGATTGAAGATCGGTTATATCCTACACTTAGGGGTATACCTTATTTGTTATATATATAAGGAGATGGTTATTTTACAATTTAAATTGACTACCCTAAATGTCTAACTATGGTTTATGAAAGTTCCACTCATAGTTTTGGAGCATAATGAAATAGAGTAATTCCTAGGGCAACTTTAATGTATGGTCCCATTGGTAAACCACCTAACTCTACATCAACTATCACCTTTAGTAGCAGTTACTAAGGTTACTCCTATCCGAATATACAGCTAGTGCCCGTCCCGTTCAACGAATCATTGTCCGAACGTTCTTTCCATCTATGCAATGGTGCTCCTAACTAAATCGTATCTATCTGATCTCAAACATTTGAACTTTCAACTCAGACATCTGATCTCTCTCTTAGAGGTTAATTGGGGTATTCATACGTTTGAATCGCATCTATTATGGATTATTTTCTTTTAGGTTCGTAAAGTCTATCTATGTAGTCGTCTACAATTATACTCAGACGTCGGACCAACTAATTCATACGTTTGAATGTGGTTTTTCTAGATTTTTAAGATTTATTTTTCTTGTTTATATCGCTTCTCTCCTTCATTGATTCGAGTGTGCTTTTCAGGTTTTATCTTTACGGCGTTTCTGATATAGTTCCTACTAGTTATTGCCCAACTTCAAGTGGTATATTCTAACATTTATCAATGGTTTTTCAATCAGTTATATATATATATATATATATGTGTATATGTGTCTATATATATATATATTACGTACACTCAAATTGGTTATCACATATTCTTCAATCTAATTTGAATAGATCCAAGTAAATTCCAATAAATATGTTCATTATATAAAAGAATCAACTCAAATCCATCATAAATTTCAGATCTATAAGATTATGGATAACCTAATTTTCATCTATCCATTCAATAATTTAGATCTATGATCTTTTAGGGTTATTTCAATTCAAAAATCCAAAATAATATATAGATTCAAGAAAAGAAATCATATTTGTATTACTAAGATGATATACAATTGAAAATCAATTATTTCCATCATACGCATTTCGTAGATAGAATCCAGTTACCTTTTTATCATTCCCTCTTCTCTTTTCTATGGATTCTCCCCAAGCCTTGGTTGTTGAATTCATCCTTTTGTAATCCCTTTTCTATTTCATTTGATTTGCCATTTATTTTGTTTGAACTTAGTATTTCTTTTTGAAGAGGAAGATGTGTTTAGGAGGCGGAGGTTAGGGTTTTTTAATAAGGAGAGTGGAGGCTTATGCCTTTATTTATAGTTGAGAATTATGGTTTCTAGTTCAATTTTTGAAATCAATAATTACGAAATTTCCACTAGCTTCATTTTTCATAATATTTGCTCCATTTTATCAAATTTAGCAAGTTATATATGGTTTTTGACTATAAATAACATTCCAAAACGCAATGGAATATATCCCGAGGCCTAATTCTAACTTTTGTAAAATAATATATTATTTTGTTCTTTTATGTAAAGTTACATTCTTGCCCTTATTTATATTTCAACTTATTATTAAAATTTTGAGATGTTACATGTAACTTGATGTGTAAACTAATAAGTGTCAATGGTATACACACACTATTTCCACCATTAAACTACCAACATATGAAATATGAAGCTCCATTCAACCACTTATTATGTCATTTTATTTCATGCACTATAACTAGTTTACCGTCAAGAGTTTCAAATTAAATATCTTGAACTCAAAGAAATAACTTTTATAGCATATAATTTTTTATATGAAATACATTTGGAACAGAAATCACGTTTCTTATTTTATATTAATCTACTACTATTTTATACATTTCTTGTTTTGATATCTTTACATGAAGAAGGGGTGACCGTTCACTCACTTCAACTCAATTGTTTAAAAAAGGAAACCCTTGCTATAATACCACATTGAACTCTTTAGTGCGTTTCGTCTTCCTTAACATTTAAGGATATCAAATAAGTTGCACTTTATGTAAATTAATCAACAGTCCAGTGATCAAATTCATAAGTCCATCTTGTAATTCTTGGTTTACTGCTACATTTAACACAATAAGATCCTTATTTCCCTACGTAGTATAGAATACATGATCTTGCATTATGATTTACTGCCATATTTAAAATGAACTAATTTCACCAAGATTTCGTATATTACAAATGTGACTGTTTGCTATGCAACTTTTATATGCGATCGAATATGGATCGAATATCCACATTCTAGTATTGCTATAGAGTTCAAAAACTCATAGAAGGCAAAAAAAAATTCAGGAAAATAAACACTTAAATGACCAAGTTACGAACTTATTTAGTAGTTGTATATTTAGGTGCTTACATGAGTCTTGAAGTGACAATATACTAGAAGAATTATTGGTAAATATATATTATATTTCTTTGTCAATTCTAATTTGATTCAGTTGTATATTTTAATTAGTAAACGAATTTATCAATTACATTAGTTACATAAATTTACT
Source organism: Allium fistulosum (assembly GCA_030737815.1). Taxonomy (NCBI): domain Eukaryota; kingdom Viridiplantae; phylum Streptophyta; class Magnoliopsida; order Asparagales; family Amaryllidaceae; genus Allium; species Allium fistulosum. The sequence goes on along the minus strand of CM060904.1, from coordinate 165,597,489 downwards.
GGAGTAGATTATATTTAACTCTGTATAGCATATGTTCTTACAATATTAGAAAGGTCAAATATACTCATTTCATGTTTCTAATAAGGTTCCTACCAGATATTTATATTCCTCTAAACCCTAAGAGAAATATATAAATCTTTTGATTTCTATAGTAAGTGTTAGGGCTCACTTGCCTTGCGATTCTGACCTTGAGTTTTCTCAATAAATCATAGGTTTGCAAGCGATGAATAATTTTTTATTGGTTGTATATATACAACTTCTAACCGTGCTCTTTGCCCTAATCTCGACCTCGACCATGAGTTTGCTCAACAAATAAGAGAGATTATTCACTCTTACCTACCATTTCACAACGGTCGATATATAATGCATGTACTATAAGTTTTCTCAACAAATACATGCATGTATCTTACCTCATCTAGACAATAGATTAATAGTACCACATGTAACAGCCCTAGCTTGAGTTTGCTCAATAACTAGTGCGTATGTAATCTGTTACTATATGGTAGTTATTGACTCAATATATTAAGGATACATAATCTTTAATATATACACATGCAGAATGAGTGATATCGATTTAAGTAATAATGTATTTCTTATGAAACACTCTCGTGATTCCTGTGTCAATGTAACGACCCGTATTTTTAACTATTTTAAATTGTTAAATTTAATATGATTATTGAATAAAAACGGTTAAAAATAAGATTTAATAAATTATTAGTGTAGTTATTGAATATGAACTTGAATAAAATTTTGAAATAACCAATTACGAAGGTTTTGGCAATAGCAAGTATTGCAATTAAATTTTATATATTGAATGTGTTTGTAACCAATAACTGGAATTGAATAATAAATATTGAATGATTTAGATAGAAATGAAATATTTGTTGATAACTAAAACTCATTTGAAATTAATGGTTATTAATGTAATTTATTGAATAATTAAAATTGTTAAATTTAATATTAAAAACTGTTTAAATAATTGAATCCTGGATTTAATATGAATGAAAAAGATTTTTAAAGCTGATTTAAATTTTATTTAAACTAGAATGATGTTAGTAAACTTTTTAAATTGAATTTAAGGGATCAAATTGATTTTTGGAAATTACTTGTTTAATTAACGAGTAAAAATAACCATTTTGGCCACTGTCTCGGATTTCGACGAAACCAGTTTCATCGGATCCGTGATAGTAAATTATTATATGATTTCAAGATTCATAGCGATCAGACTTATCGTTTCGTGCAAGCTTGAAATGCATAGAAATTAATTAAAGGAATTTAATTAAAATAAATTGATTTTGAAATGCTATCTTCTAAATACGATCAAATTAGGCCTCGAGACTAGTTTCATTGCGTTCGAAATGGGGGTAAAACATTAAGAACGCCAAGCAGCACGCTTCGTTTAGAGTTTGAAAATTTAACAGGTCAATAGCGTCAGATATTTATATAATAGGGTCGCGTATTCTTTTATTTCGTCAAACCCTAGTCTTATCGCACAACCTTCCTCTTTAAACGATTAATGGCCGATATCCTCCTTCCTTCTCTCCTCGATATCTCCAAATCCGTTCGTCAAAATCAAAAACTTCCAAAAGGGAAAACGTAGATCTCGATGAGATCTACACATCCAACGGTGGAATTGTAGCGAATCATCACGGATTCGCCACGATCTATGCTCGAAGATCTACAGGTTTTACACGTTTTCTACATCATCGAAGGCGACGGAGGGGCTTGGGTTGCTGGTGATGGGTGAGGAGGTCGTGGCGCATGTCCTGGTGGTTGGTGATCGACGAACGCTCGGCCGTAGTTACGTGCGCACGTTGAGGATCGAGTGCGATTGGGTTGGTTCGCGTGTTTCCTGGTAGCATGTATGGCTGGAGAATGCTGGGTAATGGATTTTGTTTTTTTTATTTTAAATTTGTTTTAAATTCGTTATGTAATTTTATCAAATGTTTAAAAAAACCATATCTTTTGCATACGTGGTCCGTTTCGAGTGAAACAAATCACGTTGGAATCATATAGACGGCATCCACGTCATGGAGCTAAATTGGTATTTATTTGAAGCTGAAAATATATTTAGTTTCAAATAAAAGGTGAGTGTTTTATAACGCTCACGATGTACTAAAATAATCTTTATGTTAGTTAAATTGACATCACAAAGTAATTTAATTTCATTAACTTTTGTTTGGTAAAATTTAACTGATACTTAAATTAATATGAATTAAAATGATAGGAATTTGAATTGATAGTTCAAATTTAAAATGGAAATTAAATTGCTAGTTAAATTCCTGATTATTGATAACTAGTAAATTGTTCTGATATTTTGACCGATTTGGATGTTGATTGTGATGGATGTTATTGATTGATATTTTGGATGATTTGGATATTTATTTATTTCGATATATCCTATTATCATTATGTATATTATTTACAGTATATAAAACTATAGATCGAATTATTTTGAATAAATTAAGAAATAGTTTGAAATGATATATACCTATGACATTTATTTTGGATTGAAATGATATATATCCATCCTTGATATTAAGTTGAAATAACTATTCACTTGGCCATAGGATAGAAAATTATATACGGACACCGGATTGGTTAAATTAAATGATTTCATAATTTTTGATTTGAAATTATTTAAATGATTTTTATTAAAAGAAAAAAAATCGAATTAATGAAAATTGAATTATTTTCGAAAATTTGCTCGAAATGTTGAAATTTAAATTTGGTAACATGAATTGTTTAAATAATCGAAGTTGAGATTTTGAAGTTATAATTGAAATATGATTTGAATTTCGGAAATTGATTTGTTTTAAAAGATTGGACTTTTATTTGAACTTTGAATATTGCTAAGTAAAAGTACTTTTAAAATCGATATTTCAAAAGTTGAGCTCGGAATTGAATTATTTTAAAGATTTGGACATTGAATTGAACATCGAAGTAATATTTGATTTAAATGATTTAAATTGATATTTTGAAAATCGAGCTCGAAATTGATATAAATTGAAATGGTTTAAAATTAAGAATCGAGTTTAAATTTAACCATTGAATCAAATAGTTGAAGTCGAAATTGAAATTAATTTGGAATTGAAATTGAAATTGATTTGAATTGAAAATGGAATCGAAGTTAATTCGAATTGAGATCGGAATGGAATCTGTAACGACCCATCATTTTGACCATCGAAAGTCGACACTGAACACTACCACTGTATTCAAATGTCGCGCATCCCATCGACAAAAGGGCATATTGTTAGGGTAAATAAAAAGAAAAGAATAGAGAACAAAGAAAAATAGAATCTCACAACGGAATCGACAACATATAATATAACAAAGATAGTAAAAGCCGTCTCTTCAAAAAAATACAAAGTATATCAGAGTTAAAACAAACCTTATCAGCTGGACAATTATAAATCTCGACCTTGCAAATGCCGATAGGTATATTATATAATATAGCGGAAAATAAAATAATATGACAGGTGAATCATCAGCTCCCCTCCACGATCTCCAAAACACCATGGTCAACCTAGGAAATACTCGGTCTGACCCGAGCATTATAAATAAATAACACCCGGATCAGTCCGGAAATACCAGCGTGAGATAACTCGAATAATGAAGATCATATAAAAGTTTTGTGAGACCACACCATAAACGCGGAATGGGTTTTTACCTCACAAGAATAACATCCATACAGGCAAGAGCAGAAATAAATATTAGGAAAACAAATCCAAATATGAATGATTATAAATAATATTTAACCAGACCTGAAAGAGTGGAAATAAACCAAGTAAAATCCAAACTGGACAGAATGGATAGAACAAGGGAAACAGTCCAACTTGATAGAATGGGCTAAATAAGGTAACAGTCAAAACTCGATAGAATGGGCTAAATAAAGTAACAGTCCAAACTCGATAGAGTGGGCTAAATAAACACTTAAATGCCGTGATGAGGAGTAGGCTCTACCCATGGCAATTTAAAGCTAAAACAGATTCAGGGATACGAATTAAATAAGGAAGGGAAATTTTCCAACAAATGACTAGGAAGGTGCAACCCCCTTTGGAATATACCTCTAGTAATATACTCCTAGGAAGCTCATTTACTTTGTGACACTTCTTGGGACCCTCCAAGCCGGACCCCGCTAGACCTTACCGAGAATCCGAGGATTTCCACATCTAAGTGCACAACTGAATCCAAACTAGATGAGATGTGAAAATACCCTAATGGGAGCAACCCCGCATAGCTTGGCCCCCTCTCACGGTTTTGGTTTAGTCATTTCCGACAAAGGATAGCAAAGCTCAATTGAGCAACAAATCGTCTTAGAATGAAGTTCATAAAGTAGCTGAAGTAACTGATAGCTGAGGCACTAACTATCGAGTATATAAAACGATCGTATATGGAAATTAAGTCTTGTATACCTATCACCACTCATTGAATTCAAACTTGTATTTTTTTTCTTGGTTAACAGTAATACCAGACAAGTCAAGATAGTGTTACCTCAAAGTCATGTTCAACGATCACTCTTAACTTTTGAAATAGCGACAAGTTTACTTCTTCTATGTTTAGTGCTAATTATACAAGTAAATCATTTCCATATAAGTGATTCGTTTTATGGAAATAATTTATTTCCATAAACGAATCAAACTTTTGCTTTTAAAAATGAACTGAACTTTTGCTTGATTTCCGTATTGGTAAAACACTTTTAGAATTAGTTCCTAATTGTTAACATGTTGAGAGAATAGTTTTCCAAGTGCACGACCCCGAAGACCTAAACCAACATCAGAACGAACACCTAGAAGGTTATCCAACTTAACATCTCAATAATCGAGTTCCAATTCATTTTTATAACTTTAAAACGATATCAATTATCCCGAAAGATAATAAATCACATTTAAAATCTCTTTTAAATAAACAAATCCATTATCCATAATAAAATAGATAATTATTTCCAAATACTTTTATAACGTCGGTAAATTAACTTTAAAAATCTTTATTAAATCAATTTGTTAATTTTAAATCAGTTCATTAAAGCAATTTTTTATTATATTAGTTAATTTACTTTAATCACCTTCATTAAATCAATTAATTGACACCAAATATCATTACTTCAAAGATTTATTAATTTCAAATAATCATAAATTAAATGAATAATTAATCTCAAACATCATTAATTAATTAAAATGATAAGTAATTTGAAATTCCATTAATTAAAACAATTAATTAAATTCAAATAATTATAAATTAATTGGATTAATTAAATTCAAACTTCATTATCTAAAAAAATTAATTAAAACATCATTAATTAAAATGATTTAACTAAATTCTAAAAATCATCAGTTAAAACAATTGATTAAATTTAAAAACAATCATTAATTAAAATGATTAATTAAATACAAATATCATTATTCAAATGATTAATTATTTTTTAAATATCATTAATTAAAATGATTATTAATTTCAATTATCATAAATTGAAATAATTAATTTAACTTCATCATCATTAATTCTTAAAATTAATTAAGTTAAATAAATTAATTAAAAACCATTATCCTTAATTAAAAGAATTAATTAAACTTAAATAATCATTAGTTAAAACGATTAATTAAGTATAAAACATCATTAGCAAAAATGATTAATTAAATCTAAAGATAAACCAACTTTAATCATTAGTTATTAAATTAGTTAATTAATCTCAAATTAATTAATTAAAATAATTAACTAATTTAAATTATCATTAATAAAAATGATTAATAAATTTTCAATATTATTTTTAGCGGAAACACAAGCTCAAGTTCATGTAACAGGGTTTTGGGATGAAATTTAATAAACGATAGTATAGCGAAAATCGCTATAACGACATTTAAACTATTAAATGGAATATCAGGATTTTATTCAATTATCATCAATATAACAACATATGAATGTTTACAAATAATTTATGGACAAGAAACCCCTTTTGGCTCTCTCTACATATTTTTCCTGCAAAACAATGGTTTTCGATACTATATAGATAATCATATGAGTTTATGGCGATCAAATTAATATGTCATCAATTTTCCAAATGGAAATTAAACCAAACAAGCAGTCAAACAATTTTAACTAAACTCCAAACAATCAATAAATATTTATAACATTATTGATATGATATAATAAAATTTAGTGTGAGTTAAACTCAAATTGATTCTTGTTTCTGCCGAAACGGCCCGATTTTCGGACAAAAACTGAACGACCGTCCGATTTTAGTCTAAATTTTCACTTGCTCCAAATCCAACCAAACCAACTCCATTTCGAAGCACTTAAAGACCCGAGTCCAACGCAACAAACGACGATCGAATCCTCCTCGTATGAGCGAGATACGGATTATATGTGTAACGACCCACTATTTTGGACCATTCAAATCGACAATAAAACCACACATGTCGGACTTGAATAATTCAAAACAATAGATTGTAAATAAATTTGGAGTAAATAAAACCAATCACAGACACAGAATATCAGAATAACTCACAGCGGAAAATAAAAATACATAGTGGTTCATGAAGCCACTACAATACATAGTCTCAAAACAGATACAAAATACCATAGTCTGAAAAACAGATACAACAGAAGTCTGAATACATAAGTTCACAAATACATAAGCAAAGATGAATGAAATAACTGAAATGGAAAGACAACTAGATAGACAGATAAACTCCAGCAATCTCTAGCTCCAGAAAGTGAATCCAAAGCTGTGATACTCAGGCTGACCCGAGCGTAAAGCAAAACACAAACACTCGAGTCAGGACATACATACTTATAAAATGTAAATCAACTCAAGTTAATTGTAATAGAAATGCATCAATAACTTAAAGGATGCTTGGGATCGCCCATCCTTTAAGGATCCGTTAAACTATCTAATATGTAGTAAGATGCGCTCTTATAATAATGTCTAAAGTAAAGTAAACTATCAAAATAGCGTTAAGGCTTTACATTTTCCACCTTATCACATTTTTATATTCCCATAGTCTATACAGTACTGTAATCTCCCCCGTAATGGGCGTCATCAGAGGGCACTCCATAGGTATGGTACAAAACAAACTCGTAGTAAAGCACACTATGGTAGGTGACACGGCACAACTAGGCAATGCCAGGGTAGATATACCAATTACACATCCGGACTGTTGGTAACGCAAAGCCGCAGCAATTGCCCAACTCGAGCCACACTCCCGAATCACGGGTTCACCCAATCAATCACAAAGTAATAGAATGGTATACGATGGAATGTGTCCAATAAGAGGTGCTACCTCATTAGCCCGGAATCGCTCCTGTTTTAGCCACCTTATGCTAACTCACGGGAGTTAGGTCCACGTAAAGATACCTTAGGATCGTCGCCACCATCCTACTTCATTCTGGAATCTCCACCTCGTACACAGTTGTTAAAATGGTTTTCGGTATCGACAGAGAGTATGCCCATATCTGATCCCCGTCTCTTTAACAACCAATCGTTATTATAACCCGTGGTTATAAATTTCAAAATGGTTTATATTTCAAATCAAAACATATTCATTTAAACCATTTAAATTCAATGTCAATATCCTTCAAAATAATATTCATTTCCAAAGTTGAAGCATTTCTAAGTTCATTCATTCAATTATAACAATTTCAAAACATTGTAATTTTAGCATTCGTAGCACTTTGAAAATGTGATAATACCTATATTAGCATTCGAAAATATCATCTTTCAGAAACAGCAGCACTTAGAAAACGTTACTGTATAGATAGTAGTATTTCAGAAATATGGTCTTTTCAGAAATAGCAACACTTAGAAAACGTTACTACAAATATAGTATTATTTCAGAAAACATTACATTTACAGAAACAACAGCACTTAGAAATTGTTAGAGTAGATAGTAGTATTATTTCAGAAAATAGTACATTTACAGAAACAGTAGCACTTATAAACTGCTACCTTAAAACCACAGCATTTCAGAAATGCTGCCAATACAAATCTGAGATTTACTATAAAATTTCAGAAACATTATAATTTCAGTTTTCACCATTTTTAACTTATAAAACATATATCACTTTTCAAAATTATTTACTCGAATATCATTTCACTTATGATTTAAATAAAATAATTTTTTTATAAATAAAATATCCAAATTTAACCATAATTCATTTATTAAATCAAAATTACATTTATATTGCTTAACTTTTAATTTAACAAACAACTAAATATTTTATTTACTTTTAAAAATATCCATTTCATAAATAAAATATTTTATTTATAAGTTAAGCCTAAATTTCCATTTCAAATCAAATTTCAATTATTAAGTCAAATCACATTTTAAATTTTACATCTTAATCATTTATTGACTTATACAATTTTTAACTTATAGAAGATCACTATAAAATTTATTTAAATCATTTTAAAATCAAATTAAGTTAAAATCTCATATATTTTATATTCTAAATACTTAGAATTTTCAGAAAATAATTATATTTAAAATTAACCACGGGTCTGTATAATATTTTCTAACCTTGGTCAAGTGATACGGATAATATATCATTTCAATCCGTAATGAATTAAAATCCCGGGTTTTATCATTTCAAACCCGCAATCCCAAGTCAAATAAAAAATCGCTCGAGCCTATTATTTCAGCTCATAACAACTTTTCCCTATTCTAAAGTCCGTTCGGGTATGTATCATTTCAACCCATAGTGAGGGAACTTGTAGTGTGAGAAACAGAAATATAAATAAACAGTAAAACATAGCATGTCATATCAGGTGATGAAGCAGGTATATAATCAGGTTGTAACATCATATAATATCACATCACTGGCATATATGAATCTACTATCAACCTGGCATATCACTACTACAATTCACATGACTTTGTTTCATAGTTTTATAAGTACGAAGTCGAGAGTGATAACTCACCTTCTAAAGCTAGAGATGACAATTCGAAACACAAGAACAAACTCCGAAAAGCATGACAAAGAACGAACTAGATTTGAGTGGATGAAGAGCCAAGATTCAAATCTTGTAAACAAACAAATACAAACAAATATGAGTAGACATTCAACACAAAAGAATATGAATTAAACAATGTAAAATATGAACAAAATAAAATCAAATGGCTTAACCAATGCAAGTGGGCTCGGCCACTACACAAATAGGCTTGGCCACATGATGACATGGCTCGGCCATGATTGGTTTGAGGCATATAGGTTCGGCCACCATGGTTTAAAGGTAAGTACGCACGGCTATGGTCAGTAAAAGGCACGGCTATGGTATGGAATGTGAATAGATGGCATGTCAAAAGTCATTTGGAAGGTAGAGGGGTAAGGCAAGTGAAAAGTCATGCACTTTGGGTTCGGTCTAGCAACATGGTTCAGCCACATGGTCACTTTGGGTTTGGTCATAAGGTGCTATGGGTCAAGGCATATCTGAAATGAAGCTTTGGCAAGGGGTTGGTCACGGCCAAAGGCAAAGGAAGGTGGTGAACAAGGTGTGGCCGAGGCTAGTAAAGGGGAAAAGGTGATGTAAGGGCTCGGCTATGGTTTCAAGTATGGTATGGTGATGGATTTGGATCTATGGGTCATGGCAACAACTTGGGGTGATGGTGGGATGGTGGAGGCCGGTCATAGGTGATGGGGAAGTGGTGGAGATGGTCAGTTAAAAGGATGGGATATGGTGGAAGAACATAACTTGCAACCAAAAGAAAAAGAAAAGAGAAAAGAAAGGAGAAAGAAGGAAGCCATGGAATAACTTACTGTAAAATTCTTTGTTCAGGAAATGCAAATGAGAAGAGATGAGAAACAAAAAGTTTTGTACGGCTATGAGAAAGGAATGAATGGCTATGGGAATGGAAAAGGCACAAATTCACATTAAAGAAAAAGAAACATAAGCCTCTTGGAATTTCCAAGCCCAAAACAAAACAAGCTCAAAACAACAAAGAAAATTCAAAGCCCAAACAAATAAAATAGAAATAAACATAGAAAAATATAGACAATAAAATGCTAAAAATAATTTCGTGTAAAACGCTGAATTTTATCAAATTTAAAAAAGTATAAAACAGAATTTGACGAAACGAAAAGTAGAACGAATATCAGAAACAAATTCTGTTTCAAAGAAAAAGATTGGAAATTAAAATTCAAATTTAAAATTTCAACTGAAAGTCAAAGTTTGACCAAAGTTGACCAAAACATAATATTTCCAGGAAATCATTATTTTATTATATTTGGAAAATAAATTATAAACAAAATCCAAAATACATTGGAAAATTCCAAAATTTCAATTTTTAAATGTTTTGAGATCAAAGTTTCAAATAAATTCAATTAAAATATTTGTTAAAAATTATGGGTTGTTACTATATAAGTTAATGATAATATTTTTTAAAATTATAAAATAACTTAAACATATTTACCAAAAGGCCCCTGCCTCTTTCTTCTCCATCTCTCCTAAATCAAAATGTGCACTTACAGTACTCCACCATGGCCGCACTTACACGCACGCAACAGCGCCTCCTCCAGGCCACAAAACCCAAAACGGACACCATCATCCCATTTCTCTCATCGAACTCGACCCATCGCCCCCACAACAGCCCCTCCGACCAACTCCTACCAAACGCGACCTACTAGGTCTCGTCGCTGCCCACAAAACGATGCTCCCCCATCCAGTAACCGAGCTTGGCCAAAATTGGCTCGGAGATGCTAAACTTCGTTCTGGTTCCAATTCCATACTCCGTTCGCCAAATCGAAGAACCAATTTTCCAGAAATCTAAACCCTAGTCACTACAAGCACTCGACCAAGACAGCTGTTCCCCCATACACAAGACGCAACCTACCAAAATCATGCCGAAATGAAGCTCTCCACCAAACGAGATTTTTAAAGCTAGTTCGGCAATTTTTCATTGAGAAAATATTGAGATAATGATTTTTGAATCCTTGAATTTAAAAGGAAGAATCCTCTGTTGTTTATAGGAACAAGGACAAAACCAGAAGGGGACAATGTGGGTTATAGGGAAAAATGCTTGTAGGCTGATGTTAAGTGTTGGCCTATTTTTATTTATTATTTATTATTTTTCAATAAAACAAACCCGAAAATTTCGAACTCCAAACGAAGCGTGCCGCTTGGCGTTTTATATGTTGTACCCTATTCCGAACACAATGGAACTTGTTTCAAGACCTAATTCGATCATATGAAGAAGATAGGTTTTTAGACCTAGTTATTATATTAAATTTTCGATATTAATTTCAACGCGTTTCGATCTCGCATGACCAAACGATATATCTGACCACTATGAAATTCGTCGGCGTAATATAATTCACTATTACGGAACAAATGAAACTGGTTTCATCAAAATCCGGCTAATTTCACATATCGAAATATTTAATTATTGATATTTAAATCTGATTTATTTATATTTGTAAATAAATTCACAAATCAAATTCACTAATATTATTAATAAATTAAAAGGAGTTAAATAAAATTATTAAATCCATTTAATTAACATTTAATTCACAATTCAAATATTTAATTATTCCCTATATTTGAATTTTAAATTATTAAATTCCAAAATTCAATTATTTTAAATATTTAAAATTAATTAAACATTTAGAATAAAATAACTAAAATTTTGGATCGTTACATTCTCCACCCTTAAATGAATTTCGACCCCGAAATTCCTAATGAAGAAAATGTTTTCAAACCCTTAAGTTTAAAACCATTAAATAAAATGAGTTATTAAACTTATTAACTTTTCAAAATAAATTCGTTGGAATAGATTCCATAATTTTCAAATCTTTTAAATCCATTCATCTATAACAACTAATCCCCTTACATTCGTTTCAAGATATAACTTGGAAGTCCAATTTTAGTTAACAAAAATTTCCCAAAATTCTTAAAAAAAATTTAACTCTTAAATTTTCAGAAAATTTCGCCAGCGTCTCCTTTATGCGGCTCGATCGATACAACTACAAATCGCCTCAATGGGCTCCAAACCAATCAAAGAAAACAAATGCCAAAAGGCCTCCCATATCTGGGGCATAAAATCATCAACCAATTTAAATTTTCTAAATTTGTTACGTACCTTTTCGCATTTGATTTATAATTTGGCAAGCAATTAATTATCTTCTATGCAAATGCAGGTGCACAAGAATCAAATAGCAATCTCTTGCATATATGTACTTATGACATCTAAAAGAAAAAATTAGGCTGACAAAAGCAATGTGGTGAAAATTTTATATGTAAAAACTACCATGATATAAATCTACATGTAACTAACAATCATATCTCAATCATATGCAACAAACAAGTGGATATTCTACAATAGATGGTATGCATCCAATTATTTTCAAATGACAAATTTAGATCTAAATACTCGGGTTTTTCAATCAAAAGTATATTTTTAAATTTCTCAGACGAGAAAAATCAAAGCCCAAACTCAAAATTACAAGGAGGGAATCCCTCCAAATAAATGATGGTGAAACTCTAGAATCAAAACAACATGGAGCGTCCAGTGGTATTACGGTTCCTCCAAAAACATCAACTAGAGTGAATAAATAACATTCCTTTCCAAAAATCTTTAAAATTACCTTTTTTAAAATCACTAGGATTTAGGTCCTAATAACAATGATTCAAAATCCTTTGTCTATATATTTAAACTTTATAGACAATGGTATAGGAAATCACACAGCCAATCAATTCAATTCAATCAAATCCAATCAATCAAATTCCGTGAAGGAATAAATTAACACCAATAGTCCATCAAATTCCACAAGGGAAAACTTGTCACCTAACATTGTTTTAAAATGTCAAATGACTAACAGACAAATTTTAACTTAGGTTCAAAACTTTCTTAATTGTCCAAAAATATAATTTTCTAAGCGTACAGTTTTGCTCATTAGCCTTTGGTTATTGCTTAGATGATTATCCAAACTCACACAAACAAAATGGAAAGTTACACTTTATATTTTATTAGTTTCTTAATTATATTAATTTCCAATTGACTTATATTTTCACTTAGTATTTTGTTCAATACAAAAAAAATTATTTATGAATTATTTCATAAATTCTCACCCAAGTTTAAAAAAAATTATTTTATAAAGTTATTTCTTTATAAAACATCAAATCATAAATTATTCCCTTTATTTACTTATATAATATTCATTTATATCCTAAGAGTACATATATATTTTATTTTTAACTTTTTCAAAGATCTAGATGGAAATCAAATCAAATTTCAGTTTTCTTAAAACTGAGTCAACCTATTAACCTTTTTAACTTAAAGTGTTAAAACAAATAATATTAATTGGTTGACTCAGTCAACAAGTAGTTCATACTACTTAGATGTTTCAAACAATTATATGGTTTTAATAAAAACAATGTTTATCAAAACTTTCTTTATCAATTTAACCCAATTTACTTATTTTTAATTTATCCATTATCCTATCTTAAGGGGGAAATCTTATTTATCCAAACAATCTCTTATTAGAATTACTTTTTATTTTGTAACCAATTCCCCTTTAGGGAACTTAAAAATTAGATACCCGTTTAATTTTAAAACATACCTTTGAAAGCATACTTCATATATTTTTATATATAATAACTTCAAACAATTTATTAAAACTCGCTTTGGGTTCATTCGGATTTTAACTCATTCGATCACACAATGATAATGAGAATAATTTACTAAATATTTCACAACGTTCGCCTAAGCAAACATTTGATCGTCACTTAGAAGATTATTCAGATTACCACAAAGCTAATCAAAACAAATTTCCCCCTAATTATCCCAAAGAAAATGCATTCCATTTCAAATTTTACTTCCCAATATATTTTTCAATTTTTAAATATTTTTCACAAGTATAGCTATTTCATTTCTCAAAAATTCCTTTAGAATTAGTTTTTCAAAAATTCCGGGATTTAGATTCAAAAATTCTTTTTAAACACATTTCTCAAACTAAATTTACATAAAATTTCTTTTATATAAATATCATTTCATATTTTAAAAATTCTTTTTTTATAATGGAATTATCTCCAATATTTATTCTATAAATATCTTATCCCATTATTTAGATTATATTAACAACTTTTTATTAAAGTTTAAACCTTAACCCACTATTATCAAATGGGGAATTTTTAACTTAACATATTCTTTGAACACCCTTTTAGTTAACCTGTGAAAATTAATTCTAAAAGGGTTCATTTTAAATCGAAGCGATAAATGCTCTTAAATAAATCGAGCACAATTTAGTAATCAACACACAACAGTCAATGCTTTTCATTTAAGTTAAGCATAACTGAACAAACAATAATGATAATAAATAAATATTATCGCATTTAAACCAACTCACTTTATAACTATATAAGTTTTAAAAATTATTCCTTTTTATATATAAATATAATCCTAGAAAAAATATTTAATTTGCCAAATTTCAAAAATTTCAATACCATGTACGTTGGTCTTGGTCGAGTGTTTAGAAATTCCTATCGGTACCGGGGCATCCCACGTCTCGACAAGAATTTATAAAAACTCAATAGACAAATTAACATAATACGTTTTTATAACATTAAAAAATACGCTCTCATATATATAATACTCTCAAACTCATTCTAGGGTGTCGCTTACCCTATCTCTAATGAGCCAAACCCTACCAAAGCCAAGGTTCTCACTTAACCTTGCGCTCTGATACCAAATGTAACGACCCGCCAATTTGACCATCGAAAGTTGACGCCGAACACTACCACTGTGTTTCAATGTCGTGCATCCAATCGACAAAAGGGCATATTGTTACGGTAAATAAAAGAAAAGAACAGAGAAAAACAGAATCTCACAACGGAATCGACAACATATCATATAACAAAGATAGTAGAAGCTGTCTCTTCAAAAAAATACAAAGTATATCAGAGTTAAAACAAACCTTATCAGCCGGACAGTTATAAAATCTCGACCTTGCAAATGCCGATAGGTATATTATATAATATATAGCGGAAAATAAAATAATATGACAGGTGAATCATCAGCTGCCCTCCACGATCTCCAAAACACCATGGTCAACCTAGGAAATACTCGGTCTGACCCGAGCATTATAAATAAATACCACCCGGATCAGTCTGGAAATACCAGCGTGAGATAACTCGAATAATGAAGATCATATAAAAGTTCTGTGAGACCACGCCGCTAATGCGGAGCAGGTTTTTACCTCACAAGAATAACATCCATGCAGGCAAGAGTAGAAATAAATATTAAGAAAACAAATCCAAATATGAATGAGTATAAATAATATTAAACCAGACTTGAAAGAATGGAAATAAACCAAGTAAAATCCAAACTGGACAGAATGGATAGAACAAGGGAAACAATCCAACTTAATAGAATGGATTAAATAAGGTAACAGTCCAAACTCGATAGAATGGCTAAATAAAGTAACAGTCCAAACTCGATCGAATGGGCGAAATAAACACTTAAATGCCGTGACGAGGAGCTGGCTCTATTCGTGGCAAGTTAAAGCTAAAACAGATTCAGGGATACGAATCAAATAAGGAAGGGAAATTTTCCAACAAATGACTAAGAAGGTGCACCCCTCCCCCTTGGAATATACCTCTAATAATATACTCCTGAGAAGCTCATTTACTTTGTGACACATCTCGGGACCCTCCAAGCTGGACCCCGCCAGACCTTATTGAGAATCCGAGTATTTCCACATCTAAGTGCATAACCGAATCCAAACTAGATGAGATGTGAAAATACCCTAATAGGAGCAACCCCGCATAGCTTGGCCCCCTCTCGCGCTTTTGGTTTAGTCATTTTCGACAAAGGATAGCAAAGCTCGATTGAGCAACAAATCGTCTTAGAATGACATTCATAAAGTAGCTGAAGTAACTAATAACTGAGATACCAACTATCGAGGATATAAAATGATCGTATAAGGAAATTAAGTCTTGTATACCTATCACCACTTATTGAATTCAAACTTGTACTTTTTCTTGGTTAATAGTAATACCAGACAAGTCAAGTTAGTGTTACCTCAAACTCATGTTCAACGATCACTCTTAACTTTTGAAATAGCGACGAGTTTACTTCTTCTATATTTAGTGCTAATTATACAAGTAAATCATTTCCATATAAGTGATTCGTTTTACGAAAATAATTTATTTCCATAAACGAATCAAACTTTTACTTTTAATAATGAACTGAACTTTTTCTTGATTTCGGTATTGGTAAAATACTTTTAGAATTAGTTCTCGATTGTTAACACGTTGAGAGAATAATTTTCCAAGTGCGCGACCCCGAAGGCTTAAACTAACATCAGACCGAACACCAGAAGGTTATCCAACGTACCATCTCAATAATCGAGTTCCAGTTCCTTTTTATAACTTTAAAACGATACCAATTATCCCGTAAGATAATAAATCACATTTATAATATCTTTTAAATAAACAAATCCATTATCCATGATAAAATAGATAATTATTTCCAAATACTTTTATAACATTGGTAAATCAACTTTAAAAACCTTTATTAAATCAGTTTGTTAATTTTAAATCAGTTTATTAAAGCAATTTTTTTATTATATTAGTTAATTTACTTTAATCACCTTTATTTAATCAATTAATTGACTTTAAATTTCATTAATTAGAAAGATCTATTAAATTCAAATAATCATAATTAAATGAATAATTAATCTCAAACATCATTAATTAAAATGATAAGTAATTTTAAATTCCATTAATTAAAACAATTAATTAGGTTCAAATAATCATAAATTAATTGGATTAATTAAATTCAAACTTCATTAGCTAGAACAATTAATTAAAACATCATTGTCAAAATGATTTATTTAATTATAAAACATCATTAATTAAAATGATTTATCTAAATTCTAAAAATCATCAGTTAAAACAATTGATTAAATTTACAAACAATCATTAATTAAAATGATTAATTAAATTCAAATTTCATTATTCAAATGATTAATTATTTTTAAATATCATTAATTAAAATGATTAATAATTTCAATTATCATAAATTGAAATAATTAATTTAATTCCATCATCATTAATTCAAATAATTAATTAAGTTAAATAAATTAAAAACCATTATCCTTAATTAAAAGAATTAATTGAACTCAAAAAATCATTAGTTAAAACGATTAATTAAGTATAAAACATCGTTAGCAAAAATGATTAATTAAATCTAAAGATAAACCAATTTTAATCATTAGTTATAAAATTGATTAATTAATTAATTAAAATAATTAAATAATTTAAAATATCATTAATCAAAATGATTAATAAATTTTCAATATTATTTTTAGTAGAAACATAAGTTCAAGTTCATATGATACGGTTTTGGGGATCAAATTTAATAAACGACGGTATAGCGAAAATCGCTACAACGACATTTAAACTATTAAACGGAATATCGGAATTTTATTCAATTATCATCAATATAACAACATATGAATGTTTATAAATAATTTATGGACAAGAAACCCCCTTTGGGTCTCTCAACATATTTTTCTTGCAAAACGATGGTTATCGGTACTATATAGATAATCATATGAGTTTATGACGATCAAATTAATATGTCATCCATTTTCCAAATGGAAATTCAACCAAACAAGCAATCCAACAATTTTATCTAACATCCAAACAATCAATAAATATTTATATCATCATTGATATGATATAATAAAATTTAGTGTGAGTTAAACTCACATTGATTTTCGTTTTCGCCGAAACGGCCCGATTTCGGACTAAAACCGTACGACCGTCCGATTTTAGCCTAAATTTCCACTTGCTCCAAATCAAACCAAACAAACTCCATTATGAAGCACTTGACGACCCGAGTCCAACGCAACAAACGGCATTCAAATCCGAGCTCGTATGAGCGAGATACAGATTTTATAATTTAACGATAATTTTTTTAAAATTATAAAATAACTTAAACATATTCACCAAAATGCCCCTGCCTCTTCGTCTCCATCTCCCCCAAATCAAAACATGCATGCCACGTCGCCTCCTTCAGGCCACGAAACCCAAAACGGACACCACCATCCCATTTCTCTCATCGAACTCTACCCATCGGCCGCCAGAATAGCCCCTCCGACCAACTCCTGCCAAACGCGACCTGCTAGGTCTCATTGCTGCCCCCCAAAACACCGCTCCCCCATCCAGCAACCGAGCTTGGCCAAAATTGGCTCGGAGATGCTAAACTTTGTTCTGATTCCAATTCCATACTCCGTTCGCCAAATCGATGAACCAAATTTTCAGAAATCTAAACCCCAGCTACTACAAGCACTCGACCAAGACAGCTGCTCTTCCATACGCAAAACACAACCCACCAAAATCATTCCGAAATGAATCTCTCCACCAAAAGAGATTTTTAAAGCTAGTTTGGCAATTTTTCATTGAGAAAATCTTGAGATAATGATTTTTGAATCCTTGAATTTAAAAGGAAGAAGCCTCTGATGTTTACACGAACAAGGACAAAAGCAGAAGGGGACAACGCGGGAAATAGGGAAAAATGTTTGTGGGCAGATGTTAAGTGTTGGCCTATGTTTATTTTTTTATTATTTTTTTTCAATAAAACAAACCCGAAAATTTCGAACTCCAAACGAGGCGTGCCATCTGGCGTTCTATTTGTTATACCCCTATTCCAAACACAATGGAACTTGTTTTGAGACCTAATTCGATCATATACGGAAGATGGGTTTTTGGACCTAGTTATTATATTAAATTTTCGATATTAATTTCAACGCGTTTCGATCTCGCACAACCAAATGATACGTCTGACCGCTGTGAAATTCGTCGACGTAATATAATGCACTATTACGGATCCAATGAAACTGGTTTCATCGAAATCCGAGACTGTGCCCTGGAATGCTAATTTCACAGATTTAAATATTTAATTATTAATATTTAAATCTAATTTATTTATATTTGTGAATAAATTCACAAATCGAATTTACTAATATTATTTATAAATTAAAAGGAGTTAAATAAAATTATTAAATTTATTTAATTAACATTTAATTCACAATTCAAATATTTAATTATTCTCTATATTTGAATTGTAAATTATTAAATTCTAAAATTCAATTTTTTCAAATATTTAAAACTAATTAAACATTTAAAATCAAATAACTAAAATTTTGGGTCGTTACACGATTAAATTGAAATGGAAATTGAATTGATTTGAATTGGAAATTTTGGAATTGGATCAGTTTGACTTTGAAAATATTTTCAAATGAATTGTTTTAATATAAACTGTTTAAAACCTATCTTTTAAATATTCAAATTATTTTGATTTCCAAGCTATTTATATTATAAACCATTTTTAATACTCAAACTATTTTATATTAAACTATTTTAACTCTTTAAATTATTTATTTAAACTATTTTCTAAAAATCCAAACTTATAATTGAAAATAGTATAGATAAAAATAAGTTTATAACTTATAGATTTGAACAGGAAAGTAAAATTAAATTTTAAAACTGTTGAATTTTTTGGTTAAGCAAACAAAAGAAGATTCGAATTTGAGATATGAAATAGTAGAATTAGCCTAAGAAATGTTAAATAAAATTAAGTTAGTGAAATGAAGTAAAACAAATGAAGTTTGACTCAAAAAAGCTCAAATGAAAGTGAATTGTACTTGAAATGAATTAAATAAAATAACGAAATGAAATTTTAAGTGAATCAAGTTGTATAACTTATAGATTTGAGTAATACTAAGCTAAAACAAATTTTAAATTTGTTAAATGTGATGATAAGAAAAAAAATAACTTGAATAAGTTAAATAAAATGAGTAATGGATTAAATGAAATAAAATTTCACTTAATAAAGATTAAATGAATTGAATTAGATTTAAATAAAACTAGATGAATTAATAAAGTGAATTAATTCCACTTAAGCTATAAAATGAATTAATATTATGATACGAACTTGAATTATAAAATAAAATGCAATTTGGGTATGAAAGAAATTGAATAAAAATAAATGAGCATAAGAAAAATTAATATGAGTAATTGAATTTAATCTAAAATTGGATGTAAATAAGTTAAATGCAAAGGGAATGAGTTTTAATAAAATTGAATGGTAACTAATTGAATATGAAATGAATTAATGAGATAAACTAAAAAAATGGGAGTTAACTTAAGAGAAGTTGAATAAAATTGATTGTGATAAAAAGAAAAATTTATTAATATGAATTTGAGTTATAAAATAAAATTTACCTAAGTAAAATTAATAATAAACCAATGAAGTGAATCATTTTATAAAATAAAATTTATTGAAGTAAAATTATTAATATGAATTTGAATAATGAGGTAAACTAATGAAGTGAATCAATGAATTAATATGAACTTAAGTTATAAAGTAATAATAAACATGAGTTGCATTTTATAAAATGTTTATAATAAACATAAATGGTTATGAAATGGTTTATAAATGATATTAGTATTAAATAGAATATACTAAGTGCAAATGAAAAAAATCTAACTTAAATGATTTATAAATTAGTCCATAAATGAATTTGTATGAAATATTGTTAAAATTAAAGTGAAACAATTGGAATTTAACAAATTTAATTGAATAAATTTAGTGTGAACGAAATAGATGTGAATAATTTTGAAGCAAACCAATTAAATGTTAATAAAAATTGGATGTTAATAAGAAATGAAGTGTATAAATTAAATATTGACATTGGATGATGTAAATTCACATAGGTATGAATTAACTGGATTAATTGGATTTATATTGATGGTTGAATGGTTTCTTTTGTTGCAAACCATTGTTATTACTGTTTTGATCACATATGATTGTTGTATGTTGTGTATTTGTGCTCGTGCTTATTATTTGGATTCAAAATCATGCTATGTGATTCTATTTAACTCATACATGTTGTATGGTTCTATTAGACTCATATATGTTGCTATATCTTTTATAAGTGACTAATATTTCAAATTTGAGTTAAGATAGGTACATACGAAGACCGTTTGAATGTATATGTGGATCTTATATGCTTTTGCTTGCTTAATATGAGCGAACTCGCTCGTATTAATAATAATAAGGTACGTATCTCGGAACGTGCTTTTATATTTTTTTCCCTATGGGATGCCTCATCATTGATATGAGATGTATATTTGACATATTTGGTATATATTTGTGTTATATATTGTGATATCCCGGGTTTTTGGACAATTTAAATTTAATAATCGGTATTGATAATTTAATTGGATTGATAATTTTCTTTCTAATTTTAATTTAATTTGGTAATTTAATCCTTTATAAGCTAATAAATATTTAATTTGGTAATATTAGATCTTTTCTAATAATTTAAAATGGATAAAATTTATCTTTCAAAGCTAAAAAAAAATAGATTCTATTTATAATGTATATATTGATATATATATTGTGAATAGAGAATCTTTTGTTTAAATAAAAGATGAATTTTCAAATTGTAATATATATGTATGTATATGTTATAATTTGGATTGTTTTGAATTTAATTTAATCTATTGATAATTTATATATGTATAAATTGTGTACTCTGATGTATATGATACTATGTAATATCTTATGTGATATAATATATTTTTCGTTCCGCTGTGAGATTCTGATATTGTTGTTGTTCTTTCTTCTTTTCTTTTCTTCTTCTATCCCTTTCTTTCTTAATTCATGATACGTCTTTCTGGTGGTAGAAAGCCGGGTCGTGACATTTGGTATCAGAGCGAGGTTGAGTGAATACCTAGGCTCTGAAGTGGTGTCTATCTTGAGAGCGCGTAATTGTTAGTTATATAAAAATGATTTTATATTGTGTTAATTGATCGGTTGAGTGGTATATGGATTCTGGTCAATACGAGTAGCTAACGTTATTGATAGGGATCTCTAAACACTTGAACCAGGCCAACGGACACAATATTGTTTTAAAGAGGTAAATGAAATAATTTTACCCAGAAATAATTTCTATATAAAAAGTATCATTTTAAATATATATATATATATATTTCTACCTATTTGTTGGGTTACCTGTTCGGGTTTTCCAATATAAGTTATAAAGGTAGATAAGGTGGTAGTGTGAGTAACACGACTACCAATAGTTAGAAATTGAGTGTTGAGGTTGGAAGTATATCTGACGAGACTGTAGACCTAATACTGTCTCGAGTGAACTTTGTTGTGGTGTAAAGATTTCACCGATCTCTGAAGGAAACCAGTTATGGTTTAGAGTTTATCTTTGAAGTTGGATGAATAGAGTAGATCTATTGGATGAGCTGAAGAGAGTGATGGTATTTTGGTAACCTCAGGAAGTAGCAGTTGTGTGATAAGACGCAGTATCTATGGATGTTCCCGAAGGAGATTTTCTTTTGGAACAAGATTAAGAAGGTATTGGAGGAACAGTTGATGTCTACCGCAGGAAAGACTCGACTGTATAGGAATTCTCTGATATCAAGTAAGAGAGTTTTTTTTCTATTTTGAAGTATGGGACTAAGGTCGATTAGTTGTTCTTCGGACATGGTCCCATTGTTCCCTTAAGAAGAGTAAGTTATTGGCGATTGGTTTGGAGCCCGAGTTTCTTTTGGATGTCTGCCATCTCGGAGATTCGTTGAGAGGTTTGTTGATGGTTTTAGTTTTGAGAAGCCTTTGGATTAGAAGCTTTTGGTTAACTGTGGTAGCAGTGCAGCTCGAAGTGTTCGGTGTGTTGACGAGGAGGTCTTTGGCTTAGCAGTGTCCCAGAGATAGAATTTGGAAGCAGCAGTGTGGTTCGTTTCTTCGATGGTCCCGGAATCTTTGTGGTTCTTCTATCAGCAGTCCGGGTAGATGGTGAATGTTTTCTTGGAGGATTAACCTTGTTTGGAAAAGCTTAAGGCTGTTTTAATTGGTAAAGAGAGAACAGTTTCTTTGGAATCTGAATTAGGTAGGATCGCAAAAGTGACTTGCGATTAGTTTGGGAAGTTATCTTGAGCAATCTTTTGTTTTGAGATTGAGGTTTCTCATGTGGAAGTAGGAGCTACTGAAGTAGTCAGCGATTCTTCCGGATATTTTCGAGGAAGTAGAAGTTTATCTGCATTTGGAGTTAGAGTTCCGTATCGACTTGATTCCAGAAGCGATACCGGTAGTTATTCTGGTAGTAGGATGGTTCCTAGAGAGAAGAGTTGGTATAGCAGCTCAGAAATTTTTGGAAATGGATTGGTCAGATCTAGTTTTCAAGTTTGGATTTCAGCTGATTTTGGAGAAATCATTTTGTTCTTGGTTCAGATTTGTTTTTAGAAGCATCAGCAAGAGTTAAGCTGATCAGGAAGAGATGAGGTAGCCCAGGATCGTCTATGAATTATGCAAATATGAAACAAGGAGTTTGAAATTCGGAGTTGGAAATTGGAATCTGTTTAAATTTTTCTCCGATTATAAGAGCTTTAAGATTTGGTAAGTCTGGAAAGTTAACTCCGAAGTATTTTGGATTTTCCTGTGTTCTCGAGAGAAGTAGTTCTTTGTCTACAGGAATGAATGGCCAGTTTGGATAACTGAAATTCATTGTATTTCACGTATCTCCGAGGGAGTACGTGTATGATTCATCATTGGTTGTTGAATCTGCAGTTCAGATGAATTTGGAAGTTTGAGCTGGACTTGGGTGTGATCTGATATTCTGTTCAGATTAGTGGATCTAGAGATAAGGGAAGCTCTGGATTATGGGGTGTAGTTTGTTTAGATTCTGTAGAGCGGGTCTCCCGGTGATTTATATCCGGGGAAACTCTAGATAGTGTTAGTAAGATCTATCCTGATTTGTATTAGGATAGTTAGTTAGGTTTGTTTGATTGTTTGATTGGTTGCTTTGGTTGTTAGGAATTGGATGATAGGTATGCTTTGCTGTTTTAAAATCTTGGCTGGATTATTAAATTAACTTTGCTTTTAATTTCGGGGACGAAATTATTTTAAGGGGGGAGGAATGTGATATCCCGGGTTTTTGGAAAATTTAAATTTAATAATCGGTATTGATAATTTAATTGGATTGATAATTTTCTTTCTAATTTTAATTTAATTTGGTAATTTAATCCTTTATAAGCTAATAAATATTTAATTTGGTAATATTAGATCTTTTCTAATAATTTAAAATGGATAAAATTTATCTTTCAAAGCTAAAAAAAATAGATTCTATTTATAATGTATATATTGATATATATATTGTGAATAGAGAATCTTTTGTTTAAATAAAAGATGAATTTTCAAATTGTAATATATATGTATGTATATGTTATAATTTGGATTGTTTTGAATTTAATTTAATCTATTGATAATTTATATATGTATAAATTGTGTACTCTGATGTATATGATACTATGTAATATCTTATGTGATATAATATATTTTTCGTTCCGCTGTGAGATTCTGATATTGTTGTTGTTCTTTCTTCTTTTCTTTTCTTCTTCTATCCCTTTCTTTCTTAATTCATGATACGTCTTTCTGGTGGTAGAAAGCCGGGTCGTGACATATATTCTATTGTAAAAAAAATTCGATCGAGCCGCGCAAAGGAGATGCTGCCGAAATTTTTCGTAAATCCGGGTGTTGGAAAAATTTTGAGGTTTTGAAAATTTTATAATAAATAAGTTGGAATTTCCTTAAAATCGATATCGCAGTGGCATAGCGGAAGCGTAGTAAAAGTTTTCTAATAACCTTTTATTGTTTATAAGTTTATTTTTTTGAATAAAATATATCAAATGTTAACTTCCTTACTAAAAATGGTTAAAAATAAAATTCAATGCCTTATTATTGTAGTTATTGAATATGAACTTGAATAAAATTTTGAAATAACCAATTACGAAGATTTTGGCAATAGCAAGTATTGCAATTAAATTTTATATATTGAATGTGTTTGTAATCAATAACTGGAATTGAATAATAAATATTGAATTATTTAGATAGAAATGAAATATTTGTTGATAACTAAAACTCATTTGAAATTAATGGTTATTAATGTAATTTATTGAATAATTAAAATTGTTTAAATTTAATATTAGAAACTGTTTAAATAATTGAATCCTAGATTTAATATGAATGAAAATGATTTTTAAAGCTGATTTAAATTTTATTCATACTAGAATGATGATAGTAAACTTTTAAAATTGAATTTAAGGGATCAAATTGATTTTTGGAAATTATTTGTTTAATTAACAAGTAAAAATAGCCATTTTGGCCACTGTCTTGGATTTCGACGAAACTAGTTTCATCGGATCCGTAATAGTAAATTATTGTAGGATTTCAAGTTTCGTAGCGATCAGACTTATCGTTTGGCCGAACGAGCTTCAAACGCGTAGAAATTAATTAAAGGAATTTAATTAAAATAAATTGATTTTGAAATGCTATCTTCTGAATACGATCAAATTAGACCTTGAGACTAGTTCCATTGCATTCGGACTGGGGGTAAAACATTAAGAACGCCAGGCGGCATGCTTTCTTTGGAGTTTGGAAATTTCGCGGGTCAATAGCGTCAGATATTTATATAATAGGGTCGCATATTCTTTTATTTCGTCAAACCCTAGTCTTAATCACGCAGCCTTCCTCTTTAAATGATTAAGGACCGATGTTCTCCTTCCTTCTCTTCTCGATATCTCCAAATCCGTTCATCGAAATCAAAAACTTCCAAAAAGGAAAACGTAGATCTCGATGAGATCTACACATCCAACGGTGGAATCGTGGTGAATCGTCACGGATTCGCCATGATCTATGCTCGAAAATCTATGGGTTTTGCGCGTTTTTCACGTCATCGTAGGTGGAGGAGGGGCTTGGGTTGCTGGCGAGGGGTGAGGAGGTCGTGCCGCACATCCTGGTGGTTGTCGATCGGCGAACGCTTGGCCGTGGTTGCGCACGCACGTTGAGGATCGAGCGTGATTTTGGGTTGGTTTGTGTGTTTCCTGGTAGCGTGCATGGCTGGAGAACGTTGGGTAATGAATTTTGTTTTTTTATTTTAAATTTGTATTAAATTTGTTATGTAATATTATTGAATGTTTAAAAAAACCATATCTTTTGCATACGAGGTCTGTTTCGAGTGAAACAAATCTCGTTGGAATCATATCGACGACATCTACGTCATAGAGCTAAATTGGTATTTATTTGAAGCTGAAAATATTTTCAGTTTCAAATAAAAGGTGAGTGTTTTATGACGCTCATGACGTACTAAAATAATTTTTATCTTAGTTAACTTGACATCACGAAGTAATTTAATTTTATTAACTGTTGTTAGGTAAAATTTAACTGACATTTAAACTAATATGAATTAAAATGATAGAAATTTGAATTGACGGTTCAAATTTGAAAAGGAAATTAAATTGCTTGTTAAATACCCAATTATTGAAAACTAGTAAATTGTTATGATATTTTGACCAATTTGGATGTTGGTTGTGATGGATGTTATTGATTGATATTTTGGATGATTTAGATGTTTATTTATTTTGATATATCCTGTTATCATCCTATATATTATTTACAATATATAATACTGTCAATCGAATTATTTTGAATAAATTAAGAAATAGGTTGAAATCATATATACCTATGACATTTATTTTGGATTGAAATGATATATATCCATCCCTGAAATTAAGTTGAGATAACTATTCACTTGGCCATAGGATAGAAAATTATATACGAACACCGGATTGGTTAAATTAAATGATTTCAGAATTTTAATTTAAAATTATTTAAATGATTTAAGAAATAAAAAACGAATTTATGAAAATTGAATTATTTTCAAACTTGAGCTCGAAATGTTGAAATTTAAATTTGGTAACAGGAATTGTTTAAATAATCGAAGTCAAGATTTTGAAGTTATAATTGAAATATGATTTGAATTTCGAAAATTGATTTGTTTTAAAAGATTGGACTTTTATTTGAACTTTGAATATTGCTAAGTAAAAGTAATTTAAATCGATATTTCAAAAGTTGAGCTCAGAATTGAATTATTTTAAAGATTTGGGCATTGAATTGAACATCGAAGTAAGATTTGATTTTAATGATTTAAATCGATATTTTGAAAATCGAGCTCGAAATTGACATAAATTGAAATAGTTTAAAATTGAGAATTGAGTTGAAATTTAACCATTGAATCAAATAGTTGAAGTTAAAATTGAAATTAATTTGGAATTGAAATTGAAATTGAAATTGATTTGAATTGAAATTGGAATCGAAGTTAATTCGAATTGAAATAAAAACGGAATCGATTAAATTGAAATGGAAATTGAATTGATTTGAATTGGAAATTTTGGAATTGGATCAGTTTGATTTTGAAACTATTTTCAAACAAATTATTTTAATATAAACTGTTTAAAACCTATCTTTTAAATATTCAAGTTATTTTGATTTCCAAGCTATTTTATTTTATAAACCATTTTTAATACTCATACTATTTTATATTAAACTATTTTAACTCTTTAAATTATTTTAACTATTTAAACTATTTTCTAAAATTCAAACCGGTCAAGATTGGAATGTTTATTTAAATCGTGGATTTAAATACAAATTGGGTTAAATTGAAGTTATAACCTAAATTGTAATTCGAATTGAATTTTGTAGTGGAATGACGTATCGTACTGAATATGATATTTTGAAGTAAATATGATATTTTGAAATGAAATTGATTTTGAAGCGAATATGATATTTTGATATCAAGTATGAATTGTTTTCGAAATGTAAAAGTAACAACCGGTGTAAAACAACGTTTGGTTGTTAAAGAAACCAGGGCCTCTTATTGGCATACTCTCTGTCAATATTGGAACCACTTTAACAACTATGTACGCGAAGGAGACTCCAGAACGAAGTGGTTGTGCCAATTTGAAATGACTAAAACAAGACGGCTTGACAGGGCCAAGCGGGCTAATTACCCCTAGCGAACATCCGTTCTTCGATTTTCTTGGACTTGGTCCATACTATTACTCTTGTTGTTGGTTTCGATTGGTGCACCTTGATTTTGGGATAACCTCCCACTCGATATTGATGGATTTACGTGGTGGGCGGTCGTAGCTACGATGCGTTATCACCAACCCTGCGACCCGAACTGGTGGTATCCTACCTTGGGCATTGCCTCATGTGCCTTGTCATAATTTTATCCCTATACGAGACCCCTACGATTTTAGTTTAGTGTTGTCGTATCACAGCGCATCACTGGCTACCGATGTGCTATTGGTTGTGCTAAATTCAAACTGTACGACAATGCTTAAAAACGCGTTAAGGTGGATTATTGTAAAGCCTTAACGCTAATAAAAATATTTATTTACTGATTAGACATTATATATAGCGTATTCTACTATAGATAAATAATTTGACGAATCCTTAAGAGATGGAAAATCCCGTAACATCTCTTGAGTTATTGCACGCACGTTATACACTGGATAGGAGACGTGAAATCCTGTAAACATCTCTGACGCTATTACACTCATGTTATGTGATATCGATTTGACTGACATAAGAATATTTTACTCCTGACTCGAGTGTTTTTCCTTCTCATTATGCTCGAGTCAGTCCTGAGTTTTTCAACGCATTGAAGATTATTCTCAGGAGGACGAAGATGAAGATTTGGTATATTATTATTACTAATATTATTCCCAGCATCATGTTGTTCTGCTGCATCATATTTTGTTTCTGTTGTATATATAACTCTGATAAATGTTGTATAAATTCTAATCAAATGTATAGTAAACAGCTTTATGAACTATTTATTTGATTATTACATTTTATCATTCCGCTGCGAGATTCTGTGTTGTTTTCTTCTTCCATTCTTTTTTTTCTTAATTAACCCCATTGATTATCTATGTTCCGGATTGTTTAAGTTGGACATGTGTGGATTATTGTCAATTTAAACCTTCCGTAATGTGGGTCGTCATAGTCGGACACATCTAAAATCATGGTATATGTATTTTACCTAATTACTTATTCAAAGAATCTGTTTTGGCTTTATTAAAGTTCCAGTTACATTATATCATACATTGTGTAGTTATGTAAGTTTGAATTGTTTATAACTGTTATAATTTAATTAACTTATATAATGTATATATCTATCTTGTTAATTAAATCATATTTAATTTAAGTCATATCCTCCTCCTCTTCCCTCCCCCCTTCTCAACTCAATATCTGTATATATACCATTTCTGCCCTTATCCCATCCACTTCCATAGATCCATTCCTACCCAACCATCCTTTAGCTACTCCTTCCACTGACTACCTCATATACAACCCCACCCCTCCTTTACCACCTGTCCCACCTCCACTCTGTCCTTTTGATCTAGCTCATATCGCCCTCTACTATGCTTCCACCCACTCTCTCACTCCTATCACCACTGACATGGTACCTTATGATACTTCTATTCCTTTGCAAGGTTTTATTGACTTTTCATCAGGTGATACTCTTAATAAAAACTACATTTCAGTTTTTAAAAGTAAACCAAAGAATGTAAGCAGGTTTGCTCCAAAACATTTTGAGATTTCATATGATGGAAAGCTACTCAAACCTTCCCAAGAAGTCTTGCATGAAGGTCTAAATTTATGGAAAAATCACTTTGTTGGTTTTTTCATTGGTGTTAAATTATCATGTCGGTTACCACATACCTAAACAAGGTATAGGAAATTAAGGGTGCACTTGATATTAAATTTGATAATCATAATTTTTACTTGGACTTCTTTTCTGAAGAAGATAAGCAAAGTGTGTTGCAATCGGACCCGATATTAATCAAATGCCAAGTGTTCATCATAATGCCATAGAATCCGCCTTTTAGTAGTGCTCAATGTCAAGTGAAAAGTATCCTAATATAGGTTCACTTTTATAAGATTCCACTTGTAACTTGGAAATTATTTCAAATAAATTGGCTTTCATTTCATATAGGCAAACTTGTTTGCTTTAATGAATCAACCGAGAAACTAAAACGCATGGAATACGCCAAGTATCTCATTGAAATTTCACCTAACAAAAAGTTACCGACTTGTTTGAAAGCGAGTGATATTAATGGTAGGTGCCCAGACATTGAGCTTGAATAAACCTATAACTACATGCAAGATATTTGGACATTCCACATCCATGTGCAACTCCATCGTAGGTAATGTTTCCAAACAAGTCAATACAAATGAAGGAATTATTGGATCTAGGCAACATCACATAGTATTCAGAAAAAAGCAACACACGGTAAAGAAAAATAACAAATTGACAAAGTTGTTCGTATCAAAGGGGTAAAAGAACTACCATTAGTGGATCCACTGTGGAATAGCTATAACTCAAACTCTGCATGAATTATCAAACATGGGCCCATTTCAACTGCCAAATGTGGCCGAACATGTGGAATAATAAATTAGCATTAACTACCTCATCAGCCAACCAAACCTTGCATAACACCCTGCCTAAAGATATATCTACACAACAAACCAATATAATTCAAATCTGCAATGCAACAGAGCCTATATCCATCTTATCTCTAGCTCACTATGAAACTGCAATAATCAACGCATCTAATAGTTTCTCTTTACTAAATAATATCACTAATGATTAAGAAATAACATATACTGTTGAGGCCTCCTTGCAAATACCTTACTCTTTACATTACTCTAATCATGAAAACTCAAGAATACAATACTCAAGTGTTGATGTAGTACATGTACCCCACGCTTTGCATAACACAACCACCTTTCTTCTTCCTCCTAATGCTAGCATATCCATTCCCCTCACTGAGATACTCCTTCCAATATCTTCCTCTACCGAACCACTACTTAATACATAATCTTTGTCTGATATATCACTCACCTCCACCTTGCAGCTATCACCCACCTAAACCAAGCCCTTACTCGCACCTTCATCCACTAGCTCATCTTGTCATCCTCACCCCCACCTAAACCTACTCTCCATCTTCTCCAATTCCATGGTTGCAATTTGACATGGATTTAAATACATCTCCTTCTAAGAACTAAAGGAAAAGGCAACAAAAGAAAAGAGGTAGCATTGAAGAACTTTCCTTGAACGAAGACTTAGACTCCATAGTGGTTTTAGTGTCACCAAAACTGCATTGAAATCTTCCTTTAATGATGAACCTTCCTCTCCTCCTCGTCAAAAAGACTTACTAGGGCTAATGCCAACAAGCACGACCTATCATCCTAAATGACATACAATAACATATGTGTTTGGAATATAAGAGGTGCTACCTTTCTTATCTTAAAAAAGATGAATTAAAAAGACTTAACAATTTCATCATCTGGGTATTTCAGCAACTCCCAAAACTAAGTTAGATCAAGTTAAAACCAAAGGAAGCTACACATAGAATAGCTCCTACATGGAATTAAAAAAAATCTTCTCATTGCTCCATACACACAAATCCTTATCCTATGGCATGTCAAAATTTACAACCCGCACAAAACCTTCCAAACCCAATAGCTTATTCATTTTAAAGCCTTCCATTTAGCTTCATACCCACTTCTTTGTCACTACCACCTATGCACACAATTTTATCTCTAATCGACATCTTTTGCTTGACACTATTCCCTATTTCATAAAACATCGTCTGGTTGTGCCTTGGGGAATTTAACTGCATATTAAAATCCTAATAGAAACATGGAGGTTGGCCCTTTAACCTGTCCAAAATTCTCCTCCTAATAACTGAATAACTACCGCTAACCTTTTTTCAATGAATACATCTGGTCCCCTTTTCACTTGAAACAATAAAGCACACAATAAACCCCGAACATATTGCAAACTTGATCACTCCTTCATTAACTATGAGTCTTTACTCACATGGCCTACCCTTGATGCCTCCCCAACTCTCTTTGACCATAACCTATAATCCTCTGATGGGACACAACTTTTAAGAAGAGGACTCCTCAATTTAAATTTTTAGCTTTAGATTAGATCATATTGACTTTAACTTATTGTTATATGTAAGATGGAAATAAAACCTCTATGGTAAACCCATGTGTATCCTGTATTAAAAGCTTAAGAGACACAAACAATAAATTTAAAGACCACAGCAGGAGAACTTGTGGAAAATGTTCATAAACATCCGAGGAAACAAGACTGAAACTTGTTGAATCCCACTCTATGCTTCAGGCTGACCCAACCAATCAACTTTTATCTAATGAGGAGAATAAAATATCCAGAGAGTTGATATTTTTCTAAATTGTGAATGTACTGCTGCATGGCAAAAATCAAAATATTTGCAGGAAACATATGGTGGCAAAAAGACTAAATACTATCATACGAGTCTAAAAGCTAAGAAATATAAAAATAACATCTCTACCATTAAAGAAAATGAAGACCTGATTTCTCAAATCTCTGACACTTACATAAAGAATGCACTATTGGGCCTTAATAAGCATAGTTGTAGTGGCCTGAACTAATTCAATGTCTACTTCTTTACTAAAAGTTAGAAAATAATATCACATGACTTTTTGCAAGCTATATTTTTTTTAGAACTAAAAAACCTGTCGATGGAATTAACTCTATGATATTGGTCTAATCCCTAAATTAAGCGACCCACAAAAGTAAGTGACTTTAGACCAATAAATTGTTGCAATGTTATCTATAAATACATTGTAAAAATATACTCCAATAGAATTAAGAAAGTGCTACAAAGGATAATTGCACCAAACTAGGTAGATTTCCTTTGTTATAGAAGCATTAATGACGACATCTTCCTTTTATAAGAAATAACGAAAGGATGCTCTAGAATGGCCATCTCACCAAGATGCCATATCAAACTCGATATACACAAAATATTTGGTTGTATCTAATGGCCATCACTTATTGCTATCCTCTCTAAGATGAATTTCCATAATCCCCTATTAACTTTGGTATACGCATGTATTTCATCTCCACACTATTCTATCATGATAATTGGAGCTCCATATGGTTATTTTGAATACCAATTTAGACCAACCCATGTTCAACCTAGCTCCATCTCAAGAAGTCCAACAAGAAAGTCGTAGATGGGCTGTCTCGGTTTCCTATGTTAGGTTCCGCTTGGCACAAGTCGACACAGCCAATTCATCCGACCAGACCCAGCTTACATGCGAACTGTCTTTGGCTAAGCATTATCTTAGCCCACCTTTGATCGGTCTAAGGTAGCCCATCTCATCATCCAATGAACAACTTGACACACCTCTTAGGACTTGGTCCTTAGCAATATTTAGCTTTACTTGACAATCTTTAGTAACAAGCAGTCGGCTGCTACCATTTGCCTTGGCACCTAGAAAGCAAAAGTAAATGACAAATAGTACGGCCAGCTGTACTAGGTAATATAGCATGTCACCCAAAAGCATGCCTGCTCCTATAGCATGCTGCCACATTTAATGCATATTAAATGATAAAAAGGAACTTGATACAGAATGTCAGCTGGCAAGCATTCAAGCCATCCGTTCTCACCACCTTTACATCTATCTTCCATCAACTTGGGCGTCCAGATCTACGACTAAGAGCGATCGTGGCCTAATTTACTACACAACCTCAGCCATCCATGCCCCACATCTACTACTGTAAATACCCCATGTAATACGACATCAAAGGAGTGGGAATCTAGCCAATCTATAAGCTTAGAACCCATTTGCAGTAAGCAATGCTTCTCGAATTTTTAAGTTTAGTGTCACTGTAAGCTTAAGCGCTAAGTTATTATTCCTTGTAATTATAAGAGGTGGACCTAGTAAGAGATCTTCATAGTGTATGTAGGAAAATCTATGCTGAACCACTCTACGTTTGTGTGTCATTTACATTATATGCTTTTTTTGGTCCACATTTTATAATTTTAAGCCTAGTATTAGTGGGTACCTTTTTGCTAATACAACGCATTAGTCTAATCCCGAGGTTGGCCAATTTATTAGTCAACAACCTTTATAATATTTCATCTTATATCTCAAATTTTACATTTAAATTTAAAATATAATTTTACATTTTCGAATCTACTTTGAAAATTAGCCTAACGCCCAAATAACTCTAGGCCTTATGTCTAGGCCAACCGTTTTGACTTACTCCACCCATTGGGCCAGGCCGATAGCCAAAGAGGATAAAATACTTGATTATTCAATCCTAAGCCTATACACTATTTTTCTAGACATCCGTTAGATATGCAGGTTTAGTTAATTGGCTCTAAATGTTGGATAATTAGATCGCACAGACAATTTGGGTTCTAATATCGTTGTTGGAATCGGATCGGTCAACAATGGGTAACTGAGTGAATTTAAAAAAATTCTCTATTTGGATCATAATGGATCTATGAAGTCTAATATTTATGCTAGATCTAATCTAGTTGTTTTTAAACTAAATCATATTTTATTTTATCATTTTGGTTTAGTAATTAATCCATATTAGTCAAAATTAATATCTATAAGTTATGAGTGTATCAATATATACTCATGTGTGAACACGTAGTATTTAATGTGCAATATAGAAAAGGTGTACATAGTCAAGTTTAGACATAAATAGTGAGATTTATATCTTCTATTTGTATACTTAGCGTTTACACACACACACACATCAATTGCCATAAATAATTAGATATTAAAAATTTAAATATAAAATATGTACATGTATATATTTTCAAAGTATTATTCAATATTTAATAAATATAATTTTAAAATATTTCATAACATTTTGACTACACATTAAGTTTGTAAATTTAAATTTTAAATAAAATATCTAATTTGACATAGTAGAAAAAATTTAAATTATAAATCTAGATCTAAGATATTTATTTAAAGTTGAAAACATCTTATATTCGACTTAATAAAATTATTATAAAATAAGTATATTATACTTAATGTATTATTTCTTGTGAAAATAATTTTAATTTTACTATAATTTAATATATAGATTGTTTGAATATTATTAAATAAATAAATATTGTAAAACACACACATACATATATATACGTATATGTGTTTGCGCCAAAAATTGGCACAAACACCCAATAGAGATTTTGTAGAGAAATAAATGAAGAATATAAAATGAAAATAGAATAAACAAGTAATCAAATAACAAAAAATCAAAGTAATAACAAGAACACAACGATCTATAGTGGTTCGGCTTTGTTTGGCTAGGTCCACTTTGAATAGATAGCTTTTATTAATCACTTTAGTAACTAAGTACAATATGGATCAGTTGAAACTCCTTAGTTACAGTATAGTATAAAGCAACAAGCAGCGTAAAAGTTCTCCAAATAAACAATCAAGCCTGTACTTATAGAGGAAAACGGCGAAATATCTCCCTGAAAATTCGGCAGAAGAATCTCCAAAACTGTATGGGCCCACAAGAGGGATCGCAGGGCCCAAATCCCAAGGAATTGGGATCGGTGGTGATCCCTATTTTAGAGGAATTTGGGAGTGCAATCCTTATGGGAGGTTACCCTTGTCGTAATATGCTTCGCCTCCAAATTTCATGGCAATTAGATTAGTAGAACTTGAATTATTACTCGATCATTACTGCAAAGTGTGTTGTTACCTGATTCTGGCTGATCCCTATGGAGGGAAGAGGGTTGATCCCTCTTACTTAATCTTTTTGAGGTGAGATCCCTAGTGTAGGCTCCCTAGGGTCACCACATCTTGTTCCCAAAATTTCGTATGCATTAGACTTATAGATCTTGAGATATTGATTTTTTCCTATTGAGTTGCACTTGTTTGGCTGAAATAGACCATCCCTGTTATTGAGAGTGATTATAGCCGATCTCTTTTCCATATTAAACTATATTCCATACTTAGAACATTTTATATAGCATATCTCTTGATTTCATTCGATCACGGCTTCATATTACTATCTGTACTCAACTTCTGGACCCCACAATCATCACTCTAGACTCACTGGCCTTAACGACACTTGAATCTGACTTATCCAACCAGTTCAGATATAGCCGGGTCAAAATGCCGGATAACACTTGCCCCCAAAGTACACCTTGTGCTGAACATGATGTGCTTTGAATTGAAGCAAGTTAGATTTGTCGACAAGAAATCCATCCAGTTTTCTGAATAGTCGTTATCCTTCCGTCAAATTATTTTCCCAAAGTGTCATACCTCTCTTTGATCGTCATGACACTTGGTCGATTTTCAATAGTATAAATTCAAGATTATATTCCATCAGTTAATGTTTATGTCTGGTTCTACGAGAATAGTAAGCTTTGACTATCTGATCCAGTTTTGACCTTGAAAGCTTCAGGTTTGAATTCAATTTTATTAGTTTCAAAAATTGAACTTTTAGAATATACATGTGCACGCTCAGGTACATGTTCTTATTGTTGGTTCCTGTATGCGTTGCATGCTCACGAGTTGTCATCGTTTTCATTGAATTAGATGTAATTTCATTGCATTTTATGTTTATTTACTTTATATAATTTTTTATGTATATTGCATGCACATATGGTTCGTAACTGGTCCCTTCTTTCTCTCTTTCTTTTATGTATATAGAGGTCAGCATTCCTCTAGTCGATCCCTCCTTTCTTTTCTTTCTTTTTCATAATAGGGATCAAAATTCTCTTTTAGCCGATCCCTTTTCTCCCAATTTCTCTCTTTTTTATCATAGGGATCAGATTTTGCTCCCTAGGATCGTACCCGATCTCTATTACTTGGTGGACTTAACCGATTTTCCTATTCGTAAATAAGGGAAGCGGGTTGAACCCTCAGACTCCATATATAAGCTAACATCTGACTTCCCTTCCTCACTTTATCTCATTACCTCTTTTGAAAATACCCCGAACCCTCTCTTCTTCCTTTTTATTGCCTTTAACCATCTCAAATCCATCAACGTGGGTGATAAATTCCATTCCTACTCATTTGGACTGTCATTAACTACTCCACCGTCTCCATTAACCCTGCTCCATTTGTTGATTCCAACATCGAATTGAAGCCCTTTTTCCTTTCAATTTAGCAATCGAAATCACATAGGTAGGTTTCATTGTATATGATTTTAGATAAATGTTAGTGACGAGAGGATGTGGTTCGTGATTTTAGGGGTTATAAAACTGTGTGTTTAGCTTGAATTGGAGAAGATGAAGTGAAATTGTAAAATGGAGGGATCGGCAGTGGATGTTGGACTAACGTGTGGGTATGACCAATCGGTATAATGGTTGAGATGATTGTAGAGATCGGTTTATGGTGGATGGAGAAAAGATCGGTTACTGAATGAGGGAGAGGGATCGGTTAAAAACGATGTTGAAGGATGTAAGAGGAGGGATCGGTTGGAGTATCACTTGAAAGAGAGGTCGGTTGTTGGTGTACTCGGCTAAGGGATCGGTTATTGTTCGCCGACGGAGTTTCTATCGGATTAGAAAACCGTCGAACGAATTTAGAAATAAAATAACCGCAAGCGCACGGCGTACACTTATAGTACGTGGCGAATACGGGTCGATCCGCAGGGAATTGATGATTTTAAAATTCTATTCAATCAAATTATACCAAAGTCGAGTGAAAGTTAAGCTAAAAATGTAGAAAACTAACAAAAGAAAATTGATAAAAATATGAGAGTGTTAAGACAATTTAGAGGCAATTTCCACTCTCTAGATCACATAAATCAACAAAATGAAGTTATGATCTCTCTTTTCTTGTCATTAGTGAATTAGTTGATGTGTTTATCTTAAATATGGTATATTTATGCTATTAATTAGCCCAATATAAACCATCAAACTATAACACAACCACTAATACACTTTTAAATCTCATAAAATTTGACAACAAAGTTGAAAGCAAAATCTATTTTAAGCATGGCCTGTTAACTATTAATTAGAAATATAAACCATCAAATTTTAATTTCAACATTCACTTCTTTGCCATAATCATATGTAGATGAAGAGGCAATTTTTGTTTTGTTTGTTTAAGCATACATAGACTATCAAATTCAAAGCTAAACAACATCATTAAACCACTTCAATCATTCTCATTAAGCACAAAAGAGAGCATATACAACAAAATGTTGGATCTACATACTAGAGAGCTTCATTACCCCTAAATTGAAGGGATTAAGCTCTCATATTTGTTATCATATGAACAAATGTAGAAAGCAACATGAAACAAGAAGAGAAAAAGAGAGCAAAAATGAAAGGAAAAATTATTCTACTTGCATAAGTAAACTAGATCTACACTACAACATGAAAGGAAAATAAACAAGAGAAGAAAAGAGAAATATATTAAAGTTGCATAAAAAAAATTACATGAAACAAAATGGCTAAGTAGCCATGGAAAAAGAAAAGAGAAGCTTTCTTTTATTTTGAGCCTAAACTAAGCTAAAGAGAGACTAAGGGGATGAGATTACATGAAGATATGGGGTATTTATACAAGTGTTAAACCCTAATTCATATTTTTGGGGATTGCCCAAAATGCCCTTGTAGGAAGTGTGGTGGCCAAGTAATCATTAGCCTCCCATAATCATCCATTTAAGTGTGCATGAAGATTTGATGACCATTAGCATGTGGATTAGATTCTAATTTGTACATGAAGGAAGGTGGGTAGGTGGGGTCCTCCATTATCATGCCTTTGAATTATTTCCATCTTCATTTCTTTATCTTCACTCTTGTGCATGCATACATCTTCATGAAACCACTTGTATATGAATTTAAATTCCTACAAAATAATATAGAAATTTTCAATTAAATTTTAGAAAATTAATATATGCACAAAAATGACCATTTTGCCCTTGGATGAAGATGAATATGTGACAATTTGAAATACTTTGAATTTTGGTTTAAACAAGTTAAAATACCCGATATGATCATTTATTTAATTTAAATAGATTAAATATGGTGGTAAAAATATGCACATTTACGTGCACATCAAATATTTGTATATATGTAAATATTTTCTATTAACACCTACGGTCGACAGGTGTACACACTTGTGTGTACACTCGCCATGCTCTGTACCTTTCTCACGTAAGCCCGAAAGGCAGTGCACAATCGGTATATCTGGCCTCAGTTTATCTAAGCTAGGTGTGTGTGTATATATATATATATTCTTTTTAATAACGCCTACAGTCAATAGGTGTTCACACTCGTGTGTTCACTCGCCACGCTCTGTATTCCCCTCACATCAGTCCGCAAGGCAGTGCATGGGTAATATATCTGGTTTCAGTTTATCTGAGTTAGGCATATGTAAATATTGTTAATATCAATAAAATTTTCAAAAAAAAATGGAGAGAGTAAGCAAATGAAATCCAAGCACTATTTTAACTTATTTGATTTGACTTGTTTTTGAAAAGAAATGAAAATACCACTTTGATAAACTTTGATAATCAACTAAGGATCCATTTCAAATTACACTGTGTTATCAACCAAAATAACGAGTTAAATTATTGTTTATTTGTTATGATAACTTGATTTTTGTTGGAAATTTTGACGAGTAAATGACTTAAATTTTCAAGATAATGACCAAACCTATATTTAACTTATTTGTGTTAATTTAAAAGTAAATCCTTCATTCGTAAATATATTCAAAAACTTGCATTCACATGTTTGTAAATAAATCTTGCATTTTGTAAATATTTTCATCCTGCATTTGGATTTTGTGGGTAGTATCCGCTGAAAACCCTCACGAGACAACACTCGTCCTATTGGGGACACCCAGAGGTTTAACGGCTTGTTGCATACGCTCAATGCAATCGTGCTCCCTACGAAAACGGATTTATCTTAGTTTTTTTTTCTTTATTCGAGGACGAATAAAAAGATAAGTGTGGGGGTATTTGATGTGCACGTAAATGTGCATATTTTTACCACCATATTTAATCTATTTAAATTAAATAAATGATCATATCGGGTATTTTAACTTGTTTAAACCAAAATTCAAAGTATTTCAAATTGTCACATATTCATCTTCATCCAAGGGCAAAATGGTCATTTTTGTGCATATATTAATTTTCTAAAATTTAATTGAAAATTTCTATATTATTTTGTAGGAATTTAAATTCATATACAAGTGGTTTCATGAAGATGTATGCATGCACAAGAGTGAAGATAAAGAAATGAAGATGGAAATAATTCAAAGGCATGATAATGGAGGACCCCACCTACCCACCTTCCTTCATGTACAAATTAGAATCTAATCCACATGCTAATGGTCATCAAATCTTCATGCACACTTAAATGGATGATTATGGGAGGCTAATGATTACTTGGCCACCACACTTCCTACAAGGGCATTTTGGGAAATCCCCAAAAATATGAATTAGGGTTTAACACTTGTATAAATACCCCATATCTTCATGTAATCTCATCCCCTTAGTCTCTCTTTAGCTTAGTTTAGGCTCAAAATAAAAGAAAGCTTCTCTTTTCTTTTTCCATGGCTACTTAGCCATTTTGTTTCATGTAATTTTTTTTATGCAACTTTAATATATTTCTCTTTTCTTCTCTTGTTTATTTTCCTTTCATGTTGTAGTGTAGATCTAGTTTACTTATGCAAGTAGAATAATTTTTCCTTTCATTTTTGCTCTCTTTTTCTCTTCTTTTTTCATGTTGCTTTCTACATTTGTTCATATGATAACAAATATGAGAGCTTAATCCCTTCAATTTAGGGGTAATGAAGCTCTCTAGTATGTAGATCCAACATTTTGTTGTATATGCTCTCTTTTGTGCTTAATGAGAATGTTGAAGTGGTTTAATGATGTTGTTTAGCTTTGAATTTGATAGTCTATGTTGTTCATAACAAATAGGCTATGCTTAAACAAACAAAACAAAAATTGCCTCTTCATCTACATATGATTATGGCAAAGAAGTGAATGTTGAAATTAAAATTTGATGGCTTATATTTCTAATTAATAGTTAATAGGCCATGCTTAAAATAGATTTTTCTTTCAACTTTGTTGTCAAATTTTATGAGATTTAAAAGTGTATTAGTGGTTGTGTTATAGTTTGATGGTTTATATTGGGCTAATTAATAGCACAAATATACCATATTTAAGATAAACACATCAACTAATTCACTAATGACAAGAAAAGAGAGATCATAACTTCATTTTGTTGATTTATGTGATCTAGAGAGTGGAAATTGCCTCTAAATTGTCTTAACACTCTCATATTTTTATCAATTTTCTTTTGTTAGTTTTCTACATTTTTAGCTTAACTTTCACTCGACTTTGGTATAATTTGATTGAATAGAATTTTAAAATCATCAATTCCCTGCGGATCGACCCGTATTCGCCACGTACTACAAGTGTACGCCGTGCGCTTGCGGTTATTTTATTTCTAAATTCGTTCGACGGTTTTCTAATCCGATAGAAATTCCGTCGGCGAACAAGTTTTTGGCGCCGTTGCCGGGGAATTGTTTTGATTTTGATTTTCTATTCTTCGAATTATTTTAGTTTGATTTTTGTGTATTTGTATTTGCATCTTTAAAAAAAAGAAAAAAAAATTGTGTTTGTTGTGTGATTTTTGTTTTTTCTTTTGTTTATGTGCTTGTTTTGTAGTTATATTTGCATTTGCATTTCTAGTTTATAAAAAAAAGAGCATACACATTTCAAAAAAAAAGTTTTTCATTCACTGCTAACTGTACAGTTGCATTGTTTTACATTTCTCATTTTACATTACATTGTTTTACATTTTTTCTATTTGCCTAAACTTCAGCTCTGTTCCACAGTTCAACCTCTCAAAAACTTGTTCGCCGACGGAATTTCTATCGGATTAGAAAACCGTCGAACGAATTTAGAAATAAAATAACCGCAAGCGCACGGCGTACACTTGTAGTACGTGGCGAATACGGGTCGATCCGCAGGGAATTGATGATTTTAAAATTCTATTCAATCAAATTATACCAAAGTCGAGTGAAAGTTAAGCTAAAAATGTAGAAAACTAACAAAAGAAAATTGATAAAAATATGAGAGTGTTAAGACAATTTAGAGGCAATTTCCACTCTCTAGATCACATAAATCAACAAAATGAAGTTATGATCTCTCTTTTCTTGTCATTAGTGAATTAGTTGATATGTTTATCTTAAATATGGTATATTTGTTCTATTAATTAGCCCAATATAAACCATCAAACTATAACACAACCACTAATACACTTTTAAATCTCATAAAATTTGACAACAAAGTTGAAAGCAAAATCTATTTTAAGCATGGCCTATTAACTATTAATTAGAAATATAAGCCATCAAATTTTAATTTCAACATTCACTTCTTTGCCATAATCATATGTAGATGAAGAGGCAATTTTTGTTTTGTTTGTTTAAGCATAGCCTATTTGTTATGAACAACATAGACTATCAAATTCAAAGCTAAACAACATCATTAAACCACTTCAATCATTCTCATTAAGCACAAAAGTGAGCATATACAACAAAATGTTGGATCTACATACTAGAGAGCTTCATTATCCCTAAATTGAAGGGATTAAGCTCTCATATTTGTTATCATATGAACAAATGTAGAAAGCAACATGAAAAAAGAAGAGAAAAAGAGAGCAAAAATGAAAGGAAAAATTATTCTACTTGCATAAGTAAACTAGATCTACACTACAACATGAAAGGAAAATAAACAAGAGAAGAAAAGAGAAATATATTAAAGTTGCATAAAAAAAATTACATGAAACAAAATGGCTAAGTAGCCATGGAAAAAGAAAAGAGAAGCTTTCTTTTATTTTGAGCCTAAACTAAGCTAAAGAGAGACTAAGATGAGATTACATGAAGATATGGGGTATTTATACAAGTGTTAAACCCTAATTCATATTTTTAGGGATTGCCCAAAATGCCCTTGTAGGAAGTGTGGTGGCCAAGTAATCATTAGCCTCCCATAATCATCCATTTAAGTGTGCATGAAGATTTGATGACCATTAGCATGTGGATTATATTCTAATTTGTACATGAAGGAAGGTGGGTAGGTGGGGTCCTCCATTATCATGCCTTTGAATTGTTTCCATCTTCATTTCTTTATCTTCACTCTTGTGCATGCATACATCTTCATGAAACCACTTGTATATGAATTTAAATTCCTACAAAATAATATAGAAATTTTCAATTAAATTTTAGAAAATTAATATATGCACAAAAATGACCATTTTGCCCTTGGATGAAGATGAATATGTGACAATTTGAAATACTTTGAATTTTGGTTTAAACAAGTTAAAATACCCGATATGATCATTTATTTAATTTAAATAGATTAAATATGGTGGTAAAAATATGCACATTTACGTGCACATCAGTTGTATTGGTTT
Source organism: Allium fistulosum (assembly GCA_030737815.1). NCBI lineage: Eukaryota > Viridiplantae > Streptophyta > Magnoliopsida > Asparagales > Amaryllidaceae > Allium > Allium fistulosum. The sequence continues at coordinate 165,554,372 of CM060904.1, read as the reverse complement.
AGGCATAGGGATTGGTGGCGAAGTGTTTGAGGAGGGATCGGTGGCGGAGTGTTTGAGGAGGGATCGGTTATAGGTTTTTTGAAAGGGCTTAGTTGTGGGTTTCATGAGAGGGATTGATTGTATATAGGGATCACCTATAGGGACTTAGCCAATTCTTAGCCTTGAATTGAACATGAACACTTGAGCAAACCAATCCAAATTCACTTGCGTGAACAATTAGAACCAATCCCATCTCAACGAACTTGAATATATAACGATAACGAACAACATGAGTTGCATATCTAATATCGAACTCAAAATCGAACGACCAAACTACTAGGACTTAGAATATGAACTAAAACTTAACATATGGACTTTAATAACGGACTTCACACTTTGATATGCCAATGGTCGATCCCAAAGCTTACACAACCGATCAATCATAATGCCAGTTAAGACGGTCAACAATGACGGTCACTCTGGTAGGAATCCAAAGTCTCGTCAATTACTTTTCTTTTAATTTTGAATTGTTTATCTTTGCACCGCACAACACTGCACTACACTAGTTTACACTTAGCATGGGGGGATAGGTAAAATTTTCTAATCTTGATTATCTACTGAGTTTAGTTGATATGGGCTCCAAACATTTAGAGTGTTTAGCCGCAATGCCTTCTAGACAACCTTCACAACATAGCAATCTCAGAGCCGAGTCAAGTTCTGCAACTGTATCTGGTAGAATTTCCCCTGAACATCAAACTGAGCAACCGAAGATTTCTGGCCCATTGGTCGACCTTTTCTCTGATGTTCCTATCCATCCGATAGAAGAGATAAGTCCTGCCCCTGAAACTATAGAAGGTTCTGTATTTCTAGATAACTCTACGAATTCCCAAGTCTCCAGAATTGGCAAGGTCGCTCTCCGTAGACTATGCTCTAAATATGAGATTCCATTTGGTGATGTTCTAGTCCTTTCAGTGAATGATAGGGCTTATTTTCCCCTAAAGGGGTATATGGCATGCAATAAATTTATGTGTTGGGTTGGATGTGTGCCGCTTTTTAATTTTTTTATCTGAGAGATACTAAGTTATCTAGAAATAGTTCCTGCTCAGCTGCATCCGAACAGCTATGCTTTTCTTTATGGAACTTTCTTGCTATTTATGAATGTTCTGATCCGCCTGCCATCTCCTGAAGACATCAGGTTTATCTACAATTTCAAACGACGGATGGGGAGCTTTTCATATACTTTCCTCGAACCTTCATCCAACTGTTAAGTTCTGACTGGTGCTTGGAACAAGCTCGGTATTTTTAAACATAATGGTTCTATGTTCGTTGTCTGCCCGGCTTTGTGAGGCAATAGTTAGAAGGAGGCAAGTGTTGTTTTTCACTTTATTCTCAAATTCTTTAGCCCGAGCTGTATCCCGAACTAACTAATACTTTGAAAATTTACAGGTGTCCATTCATGTCCAGAAGGTGATAGTTTTTTAAGGGTGGTTTTTGCAATCCATGCTACCCTAGTTGAGGACAGCGACATCAAATCCCTTGTAACCGATGAATGGTTATCTCTTTTTGGACAATTAGAAAATGGTCACATCATCGGGCATCCAGGAAGCATGGCACCGCCAAGGAATGCTGCAGAATAAGAAGGTAGCATTAATAGCCTTGTCATGCCCCTAGTTGAGGAGCTCAGGACGATGCCAAAGATAGTGAAACTAGAGGTGATAAAGCCAACAAACCTAGTGATGCTCATGCAGGTCTGGACAATGCGCCTGTGGTCGAACCATCATAAGACACGCAATCTCATGTGCCAATAAGAAAAGGAAAAAAGCTCGCTTATAAATTCCATAGGATAAAAACCGGCAAAGAGCCGGATTCATCACCACCTCTGTTGAAGAAGAGTCTTCCTCTCAACATTTAGAAAGTTCGATGGAAGGGTTCTTGAATCTCCCGATCCCTGATGATATCCTGACCTATAACTTCCCCAACATCTGTATTGGGGGGGCTCAATTCTCTAAGTAGGACTAGTGACGACATTCCTCCCACTAGCAAAGGGGATAACACTACTATGAGCAAGGCACAGTAACTGGTCCGTCGAGGGGACACTAGGATACTCACAATCATGTGCACTTCGCTGCACGATTTTCGTTTATCTTTTATTTGATGGTCACTTATATGCTCTTGATAGATTTGCAGGTGTTATATCTTATTCATGTGCCTTTGATTGCTTGAGGGACTTCTCAACATAGTATGGATCCAGTCACGGTTCAGACTCAAGCAGGCGTCGAGAAAGAGATGACAGTCGGGAAAGAAGTCATCGCTCAAGGGAGTCTTCATTTTCTAAACACAAGCCCCAATCTCAATCGTCTCATCAGGAAGTTCAGCCCAATCTTCCTGTGCATAGCGGCGATCAAACCTCTTCCCACGCTCTCCAAACTGTTGTGCTACCCGAGCATCATTCTAGTTTATTGGGTTCTTGATAGCCTTACGATCGTAGGTCGAGCAAACACCCAATTGCTACTTTTGATCCAGCTTTGGCTATTATGGCTCCTGAGGCCTCAATGGCAGAAAGATTGGCCAAACTTAAGGCCAATTTCCCAAAAATCTGCTTGATGGGCTAAAGTTTCTTCCATCTATCCATACAATTCCAATGAGTGCTAAAGCGAGTTCACTTGCACATGTTAATGATGTTTTTGTGTAGCACGAAGCATTCCAACGTTTAGCCGAGAAAATCTCTGACATGTCTATCAAGAGACAACATGAAATCGATTGTCTTAAGTTAGAGGCAATCCATGATAAGGACATAATTAAACATGAAGATGATGAGATCACAGAGTTGACAATGAAGCTAGCCTCAACATAGAAGTGTGCCAAATAAACATCCAAGCAGTTAGTCGTTTGGAAATGGCTCACGAAAAAGGAGCTGGATGCTGCCCTCAACCACAGCAGTGTGCTTTCTCTGGGAAAGGACATATAAAAAAAGAGAAAAACACTTGTTAACCCGCCTTTTGGCAAGGCCGTAGATAGGCAGACTTAACTAAATTGACTACTCGTTCGTCGAGGTTGGTTCATGACGAATTTAGTCAACTGGATGGATGGACGATCAAGCTTGGATAATAATCATGGATCTACAGCCAGGATTCGGCATAGTCGATGGACGAAGGTTATTGGATACTCGAAACTTGGGTTCCAATAAGTCGCAAGTCGCCCTGGATTTGCTTCGAGTCGTATGGAGTCGAGCTTCGAGTTGTATGAATGATTTCTTCGAGTCTTTTAGGTGGCTCGGCATTGGTTGCTCGGCATGGGTGGCTCGGCATTGGTGGCTCTGCGTGGTTGGTTCGGCAAATGCCGCTCGGTCACTGGTGGTGTGGATCGGCATACTAGAGTATGGAGTGGATCGGCATAGGGCATCGCTCAGCTTAGGATATCGCTCGGCATAGGACACCGCTCGGCATGGGACACCGCTCGGCATGGGACACCGCTCGGCATAGGACATCGCTCGGCAGCCTTGTGTACAGGTAGTTGTTGCTTCGGATCAACTTCGTGGATGTGGCTCGGTGTAGTTGGAATGTGGGTCGGCGAGGCCTTGCTTCGAGTTAGAAGAATCGCTACTTCGAGTCGCAGGCAAGTTTACTCCGAGTTTTGGATAGGCTTTCTTCGGGACAGTACCCTAGCTACTTTGGTTCGACTTATTAAGGAATGGGGATCAGTGGATACGGCTCGACCTACCTGGTTCGGTCGTAGTGCAGAGCCTGGATCGGCAATGGCCTTGGTAGGCCCGGATTACTCAGAAGGCCCAACTACCTGGATTTGCCTATAAATACAGCATGTGGGGTTCCAAAAAACGGATCTTCTTTTCGGCTCTCTTACTTTCTCTTTTCCCAGGCTAAGGCTACTCTTCCATTTTGTAACTGTAATCGATTATTACAGCAATAAAAAGGAAACTTTTGGAGTGGACGTAGGCCGGAGTTAACCGAACCACTATAAAATCTGTTGTTCTGTACTACTTTCATTTTAACTTTTACTATTTTTCACATTATTACTCTCTACATACATTCTGTCTATGAGCTGTGACTGGTATTTGGTGCTTTCAACTGAATTTGGGTGTTAGTGACCAATTTTGGCGCTAACGTTTTGGTGATTTCATTGAGAGTTGAACTCAGGAATTGGAAAGCTTGGATTTAAAGACTTATGAACTCGGATTCTAGAGACTATGGCAAAGCAATCAACCAGGAGGCAAAGGACAGAGAGGAGTCAGCAAGAGGGAAGTCAGGAGGCTTCCTCTGGAGCTAATCAAGCCTCTGTCTACATCACTAGGGACGAGATGGAGATGATGTTGGGAACTATGCAGGAAGAATTGTTGAAAAGATAGGAGGAGGTAATGCAGAACCTACTTCGACAAGTGGGACAAGCTGGAGCACAAAGTCAAGGGAATGGACCGACTGCGGCTGTTGGCAATGCAGGACAAGGAATCAGAGCTGAAGAAGTTTCTGGCGGTCAAAACCAGAACCAGACTGGAGGGAGTGAAGGAAATCAGCAAAGGCCTGGGGGCAGACCCCCGGGATTGGATACTGGGAGAGCTATGAATGAAGCTCGGCGAGCAGGTACCAACGTGAACGTACATGGCCAACATGAAGAGTACTATCCAGAGTACCCTCCAGGACATGAGGGGTAAGGTGGAGATGCGAACAAGAGACTACCCCCAGATGGAGACGAGCGGATGGCTGGACTAATACGAAGGATTATGAGAGGAGGACTACCGAGCAGAGGCTTGGAGGAAGTCAGTCGAAGTCCGTTCACTCCAGAAATCAGGAATGCAAGGAACTCTCCATAATTCAAACTGCCAACACTGGAGGCCTATGATGGAAAATCAAACCCATCTATGCATGTAACAAGATACATCAGACATATGGAAGTGCTGGGGGCATCTGAGGAGGTGATGGCATGATGTTTTCCTCTATATTTGACGGATTTGGCTACACTCTGGTTCAGGCAGCTAGAGACCGAATCGATCAGGACATGGGGCGAGCTAGTGGAACTCTTCATGAGATAGTTCGGGGTCCACGTGACGCGACCCAAGAATGTGATGACATTGGCATCAATGAAGCAAAGGACCGGAGAGTCCATAAGGGGTTTTCTAATGCGGTTCAATGCAGCCATAGCTTCAGTAGATCGCCCGGATCCATCAATTATTTTGATGGCGGCGGTAGCATGGATTGCTGAGGGCACTGAATTCAAGGATTCATTAGCACGGGATCCACCACAGGATCTTGGAGAGTTCTATCATGAGGCGGAAAGATTCATTCAGTTAGAGGATTTACGTGCCGAAAGGCAGGAGATAAACGCCGTGCAAGGCGAAGGAACGTCTGATGAAGGACGAGGAATGGATAGAGGAAAGCGTAAGTTGGACGATGGACCTGGCGGTTCAGACAAACAGAGGGGAGGTCGAGAACCCAAATTTGCGACGTATGCGAACTTGACAAATAATTTGGAACGGATCTACTTGGACACTCGGGGGCAGCCCCTTATCGAAAACCACCTAGGAGGGATCCCACTGAACGGGAATGCTGGAGCGGGAAGTACTGCCTATTCCATGAGCTGGAAGGGCACTCCACGGATGAATTCCGCCACCTGAAGGATATGGTGGAGGAACATGTTAGAAGTGGCAGGTTGCCGCAGTATGTGAGAAATCAAACTGGAGTAGTAGAACACGAGCAGCTACCGCTTGGGTCAAACAGGAACGACTCTGGAATAGGGTCACGACTCTTCATCCGCTGATCGTGATGGCAAGGACCAAGTTCAGGATTTGGACTCTGGTCATCGAATAATCTTTTCTGATTTTGTTTTAAAAAATAAATAGCAACTATGCCACTCACACATGAAAGGGAACCAGAGTGATCCCTAGGCATGCTCTGAGACGATAATAGGTTGCTTTGCCCGGAGAGGCAACCCATAGCTTTTTCTATTTTTCTTATTGGACATTTGGACTTTGGATTTGATAAATGGATTTTGGTTTTATGAAACAAACACCTAACTGGAGAGTTATGTGATGTAAATTTGAAGTTGGTTGGAAATTAATCGCTTAATGTTCAAGGACACTAAACCGGAGTGCATAGAGCGACGCCACTTTGTCGGAGAGCAACAGGATCAGCTCGCTCATCGTTGTTTCCCATTCACTGGAGAGTGACAAGATAGGATCCAACAAGAGCCCGGAGAGGCTGATGTCGGTCTAGGACTTAGGCCATGACATCGCTTAATGTTCAGGGATAATGAACCGGAGTGCAGGGAGTGATGCTGCTTCGCCGGAGATCGACAGGATCGGCTCACTCAATGTTGTTTCCCTTTCACCGGAGAGTGATCGGATGGGATCCAGTAAGAGCCCGGAGAGGCTGACATCGGTCCAGGAGGATCAGGGCATCGCTTAATGTTTAGGGACGCTGAACCGGAGTGCAGGGGATAGGTTGCTTTGCCGGAGCGCAACAAGAAAAACATAAACTTCGATTCAGACATAAATCCTGGTGTGAATAATACTATTACATCTCGGTTTACTGATATTAAGTGAGACCACGCCGCTTAGCGGAACGGGTTTCCCCTCACTAATATCCCTTTAAAGCATATCTTTTTGCAAATCAAAACCCTGCAACCAAACAGGTTAATCAAACTGATTATATCAATAATAGCAAATATCATATATGCTCAAAAACTGATAATAAATGGACCATCTGTCCGAAATAATGTAGTTTTATTTGGCTAACTACTAACCTTTGGCTGACTCGGGCCTACCAGACAAACTAAACAAATTATCTAACAACTGTTAGACGTACTTCTGGATGGTCTGTCCTTAACTTACTTCTCCAAGGGTCACCTGATCCTAATAGTTTTTCGGGCTTACCAATAAACTATCCTTCCTCTTTGTACATATATATTCCTTTCTGTGTGTAGCCATCATTTAAGTCTTACCTATGACGAAGCCCTACACATTAGAATTTTAGACTAAATTAGCTAGGGGCTAATAGCTAATGTATAGGGTGCGACCCTACACCAGTCCCATCTGGTATAAAAATATCTGAGTCGTTTTACTTAGGGTTAACTACCTTTTAAATTTTCCTTGAAAACCTTTTCAAAATGATTTAACCCTTTAAATCATACTTATACAAGGAAAATATACTATTTGCTTTACTCAAATCACTTTTCCATGATATATGCTTTACTCAAAATATTGTTGATGAAAACATTCGAAACCTTTGTTTAAACCTTTAAACAATCTCTTTCGAAACCATTGAAAGTAACCCTTTCGACATAAGTAAACTACTTTACTTTATAACCTTAGGCCTAAAGGCCAAAACGTATCTTTCGAAACCATTGACATTAGTCCTTTCGAAAATATTGGAAACATCTTCTTTGAAAGTTTCATAAACCGTAGATATCCTCTTCTAAACACTTTAAACATGCCTTTCGAAACCATTGGAATCCTTACATTTAAACACTACGGTAAACCTTTCAAAAACACTGGGGAATCACCTCTTCGAAACCTTTTCTTATTACCTTTCGAAAGCAATAAAGTGTACTGCATAAAACAAACCTTCCAAAAGCATTGGGTTCAAGTCAAAATATGTGGAACAACCTTCCGAAACCTTTGGGTTTAATCTTTCAAAATACCATAAAGGTTCTTAAAACAACAAAGTCGAAAGCAACTCTTTTGAAAGCAATTTCCTAAGTAAAGAAGTTGATGGTGTCGAAACCAATCCCTTCGAAAGCATTGGAGAAGCGGCTCTAATTTTAAAACAAAAGAACTCTTTCGAAGGCACTACCTCAAAAGGTATAAAGGCGGCAGGTAGGGGTTTCGACCCCTTCGAAAGCATTTACTTAAAACAAGGGCGCAACCTATTTCGAAAGCCTCTTTCTTTAAAACAATTTGACTAAGTCGAAAGCTGACCAATTCGAAAGCCATCTTATTAGAAAGCAAAGCAGGCGCATTTCCTTTAGAAAACAAAACAAAGCTTCGACCCCTTCGAAACCTCTTATTTTGACCCCATACCTTTCGCCTATGTTCAATTCACTACGTACCAAGGCTTTGATACCATGTGCATTGGTTTCGATCTGGTTGGCGATGGTGGTACTAAGTCGAAAGGTGGCTGCTGAAGATGGTAAGATAGCGGAACTTAGAAAATCTGATTTTTTTTTAACTTTAAAAGGTAATTCTTTTCAACTAACCTGCTTATTTTTCATCATATAATTGGTTGCCTTTAATTTAGCAAAATCTTTTCTATAAGGTGCTGTCGAATTTCAGAAATTAACATTTTAAAACATTAGCAAATAGCCTCTTCTCCTTTTATAAACATATAAAACATTTAAGTCCAATACCTTAAATAATTTTATATATTTATTAAAACACTTGGGAAAATTCTACAAAAATTCACATAAATCACTTTTAATATGTTTTCTAACATATTTAAATTTCTGACCCAAAACATATATATATATATATATATAATTGCCGTAATTAATTTTAAACCCAAATAACCATTTTCTTCATTAGAAAATTAATAATAAATCCACATTAATCCAGAAAATTATAAAACTTGAAACCCATCTCTAAAATATTATTTCTGACCATATATTAAAATCTCAAGGCACTTGGATGTCACTTGATAGGTTTTTCAATTCAAAACATGTCATAAAATCAATATGGATAAGCATAATTCATCAACAAGTATGTATATATCTAAATATCATTCAAAACATGGCAATATACCTGCAAAAACATTCGGATCTGATTATAGAAACCGAAACATCAAAATATGGGATGTAACAAAAATTTACCTTAGCTTTGTTGTTAAGGAGTTAAGAATTGTTCTTAAATTAACTTGATTAGCTTCTTCCTCTTGATTCTTGCTTATCTTCCACTTTATCTTCTTTAATGGTGGTCGGCCTCTAGTTTAGTTTTAGTTTGTGGAAATGAACGTGTAAAATGAGAGTGAGTAAGAGTTTAGGGTATAAGAATAATACTTATTCCTATTTTTTCTCTTATCTAATTCCCTAACCTATTTTATTTTAAATTCCATTTAGTTCATTAGTTCGACTAGGCATGGCTCCCCTTTACAATACAAATCCCAATCCCTTAACCATTTACATTATTTCATTTAATTTAACCAATTAAATGTCCTAAATAATGTTAATCAAAATTAGGGTCGTTACACATCCACACTCTGATGCAGTCACCTTCTCCTAATTCCATGAGCAATTTGACATAATCGACAGCTTTGGTCGCAACACGTTGAAGCCATGAATGTGGGCTTTAGACGGTTTCAAGTCCTTGGCTTCCATCCTCATCTGATTGTAAGCCTTTTTGAAAATTATATTTATGAAACTTCCACAATCAACCAAGATCCTCCTCACTAAGGCGGGGCCAATCATGGCCAAAATGACCATTGGTTTGATCGTCGGTGCCTCCACCTTGTCTGCAATACAATGTCATTTTCCATTGTATGTTGCTTTTTTATAGGAGCCCCATCTTTTATACTCGAACAACACTCAAAACTCATATGCCTTATTACGTTAGCATAGCTCTCCATCTCGTGCCAGCTCTTATCAGCTGGATGCGATCCTCCGACTATTATAATGATCACTAATCTTCCACTAGTCTGTGCATGCTCCTCAGCCCTATGCATCGCTTATCCTCGGTTAGGGTTGGATGTCCCATGCCCACTGTCCTACAGGGCTTTAACAAACTGCTGTAAATTTCTTTCTCGAATCAGTTTTCTCGATAACATCCTGGAGATACATACATTCATTCATGATATGACCATAGCATTTGTGGAACTGGCAATATTTTCCAGTCTGCTTCTGCTTCTCCATCGATTTTTTCGAAGGTGGCTTCCTATATGCATGGTATTATATGTAGATAAGTAGGCATTCTCTAAAGATGTATTCAATTGTGTGTAGGTATCATAAATTAGAATCCTAGGCTTTCCTCTCCCGGTATCCCTCTTTCATTCACGGTTCTGATTACTGCCTTTCTTTTGGTGATTCGGTTTATTTTGGGCTATTACTTGAACTTTTCTGAAACTATCCTCAGACTATTTCACTGTAATGTTACTATGCACTCCCTTTTCACTTAGTCCCATAACATTCTTCTTCCTAGACCATCTAGCTTCCTCTTACCTCAAATACTGATATGCTTTTACATAGGAACGCTCCAACATTCCAACTTGGTTTGCAAGCTAACCAATCGCCAAAGCCAGATTATGGGTCAATCCCCCTTGTTACCACCATCAATATTAAATGGTCATTCGGGTTACTGACTTCTGTGATGGTCGTATGAAATCTCTCCAAATAATCTTTCAACGATTCTCTCGAAGCCTGAATCACGCTGGATAGGGTAATACATCTTTGGGGCAAGTTGCGTGCATATGGAATTGTTCCACAAATTTTGTTGCTAAATCATCAAATCTAGAGATTGACCGTGGGGGTAATCTCATAAACCACATCGTTGCTATGCTAGAGAGAGTAATAGGAAAACATCTGCATTTTGTTGCATCATCAGCTCGTGTGGAATTCATCAGCCATTCATATCTCATGATGTGATGCCTGGGGTCGGTTTTTCCCTCGTAGGCAAGCATCGATGGCACGTTGAACCTCCTTGGATACTCCGCATGTAGAATATTATCGGTGAATGGGGTATGGCTTCTCGAGATCCCTCGATCATCATTCATCAAGCTTTAGCTGTCCCTTTCTAGTTATCAAACCATAACTGACAAGTCCGGTGTTTAGATAGTTGTAGCCAAGGGATAGTCGGGCTCCACCTCACATGAATGGTCCGGTCGATGTCGTTCCATGCCTTCTTGGCTCAACATCCTCTCGATGCATATTACATGCGTTCACTTCATCGTCATTCCAAGGAGGTAAATGGTCTCCATCCAGCTGAACTCCAACATCTGAATCAATTCCAGCGGCTGCAGCTTGTGATCCAACATGAAAAGGAAAGCTTCCTCCTTTGGAGGAGGGATCGGCCCCGATCCTTATAGAGGTATCGGAACCAATCGATCTCGGTAAGCCAGGTTGGTTTGCTTGATGATGTCCAGAAGCTTATGCATGATATCCTTCAACTATGCAATGTTTGCGTCTATGATAATCATCTGATGAATTTGAACTCTCTAATGCAGAATGAGGGGTTGGCTCCCTTCTAGCTTTCCTTTGTTGTTAATCTCTGAGTTGATTCATTAGATCGATATTGGCTCGAATCTGCTGGTTCAACTGTCGGTGGCTATCCACGAGCTCTCTCATCGGATTCTAGAAGTTAGCCCTTGTGATGGAATCAGCCGGATTCTAGAAGTTAGCCCTTGTGATGGAATCAGCCAGATTCTAGACTTCAATTGGATTGGTAGCATTAACATCTACTGGTAGATTGCTCAGGCCTCCTTGCTGGATGCTAGCGTTCTCGTTTCCTTCTATGCTTTGAGAGGTAGATCTGGCGTTCCTAACCATGGTTGATAATTTCCTTAGACTTTTGCAAATCTAAATAGAACGAATAAGCTTCTTGAAGATAATTATGGATCTTTTCGGGAGGTTTATGCGATCCAGTAGCAGCAAAGGGATCCAAATAGGGCTAAGAATCTCCCTTCTCAATGAAAGCACCAAAATGTTTGCACCAAAAATGGGCATAAACATCCAATAGAGATTTTGTAGAGAAATAAATGAAGAATATAAAATGAAAATAGAGGAAAAAAGCAATCAAATAACAGAAAATCAAAGCACGGAAAATTAAAGCAATAACGAAAACACAACAATTTATAGGGGTTCGGTTGTTTTCCAACGTCCACTTTGAATAGATAGCTTTTATTATTCACTTTGTAAACTGAGTACAATAGGGATCAGATGAAAATCCTTAGTTATATTAGAGTACAAAGCAACAAGCAGCGTAAAAGTCCTCCAAATGAATAATCAAGCCTGTATTTATAGAGGAAGACGACGAAATATCTCCTTGAAAATTTGACAGAAGGATCTCCAAAATCATATAGGCCCACAGGAGGGACGCATGGCCCAAATCTCAAGGAATAAGGATCGGTGTCGATCCCTATTTTGGAGGAATTTGGGAGCGCGATCCATATGGGAGCTTCCCCATGTTGTAATACGTTTAGCCTCCAAGTTTCATGCTAATTGGATTAGTAGAACTTTGAGTTATTGCTCAATCACTGCTACAAAGTATGTTGTTACCTGATTTTGGCCAATCCCTTTGGAGGGACGAGGGTTGATCCCTCTTACTTAATCCTTTTGAGGTGTGATCCCTAGGGTAGGCTCCCTATGGTCCCCACATCTTGTTTCCAAAAATTCATATGCATTAGGCTTATGGATCTTAAGATATCAATTGCTTCCCATTGAGTTGCACTTGTTTGGCTAAAATAGGTCGATCCCTATTTTTGAGAGTGATTATAGACGACCCCTTTTTCGTATTAAACTATATTCCATACTTAGAGTTGCATAGCATATTTCTTGATTTCGTTCGATCAGGGCTTCATATTACCATATGTACTCAACTTCTGGACCCCACAATTGTCACTTTCGACTCACTGGCCTTAACGATGGTCGAATCTAACTTGTCCAACCAGTTCAGATATAGCCGGGTCAAAATGCGGGATAACAATATGTATGTATGTATGTATATTCTATAACATATATTTATACATTTTGAAATTGTACAAAATGTATAAATATATATGTTATAGAATATACATACATACACATACATACACACACATGTACATATGTTTGTGTGCATGTGTTAATAGTATATAATTCAGCATAAAAAAATATTTTTTAATTATCGAGAGCATTATGTACAAAATATTACATTTACATACTAAATTTTGCGGGCAAAAAAAAAATATTAGTATGCACTGACAAAACAAATTTATAGTACCATTTTACAAAATTATTACAGGTGTGAGGGAGAAATTCCTTGCCAGCTTTGCCGATTTTTGTAGTGGTCCAGCTACTTCACACACTAACACTTCTTGAGAACAAGCAACCTTTATGCTACACTATGACACCAGAATAGAATAAGGTTAACAATAAGACATACAGTACAATTTGCCACACAGAACTTTGACTTGTTACAATTATGACATAAACCAAACATAGTTTCATACACATGCAATGCCTACCATTCCCATGGAGACTGTATTGCAAAAGAAATCCAGATACATTTCCAAACATAATTCTATAAATATTTCTGATCAAGAAGCAAGAGCTACTAATAAGTAGTAGTAGCCTCAATTGCAACATATAACAGGGATCCAAAATTCCAAAGCACCGACACACAAGATATATCAAAGTAGGCATACCAACACAAAAACTTTAGGCTATGTAACCATTACCTGAAATCTCTACACTGAAAATATTGATGGAAACTTAACATAACCATACACCAAATGTATTTATGGCAATCAAACATAAGAGAGAGGCCACCCATTACAAAGCAATCGCTATGGAATTCAGAGGTGGAGGATATGACAATGGCAAGGTTGGAGAACTGACCAACAAACAAACTTTAAGTAGTAGAAAATCTCAGGCAACAAGGACAACAACACAGCTATAAACCTCGGCCACCAAAGATAAAACTATTTAGAAGAGCAGAGCATGAATTTTGAGCAAAGATAAGTTGAAGAAGTATAGATTTTCACTTCAAAAAAACCCAATGACAGTCAAAGGATTACAAAACAACTATGAGCAAAATACGGGTTGGTGAGGAGCTTGCAATGCTATATCTATGCGGAACACGATGGCACAGAGTAAATTTGAGCAGTTAAAGATGATAGTAGCAGGGAGAAACATGGGTCTTACATAAAGATGAGGGTTTATAGTGATAGGGAAAGATAGTGGAGAGGAAGAATAAAAGAGGCACAAGGAGAAAAGGTTAAAGAAAGAGGGACAAAGTAGTAGAAAGAAAATACAAGAATTATATAATTCATATATATATATATATATATACACACACTTCATTTAAATCATTTAATTTATAAATAATAGTTTAATATTAGAGAAAATTATTATATAAATTTAAAAAATTATTTTCCATAACATGTAAAATTATGGCCAAGATAAATTTACAAATATGTGTGTGTGTACTTGCATATATATCAATTTAATGTTGTATCCAAGTTAATGTATACTATTAATTAATTGTAAACAATTGAAATAGATAATATATATAATTAAGACAATAACATATATAAAATTGATGATATGAACAACATATAAAGAGAAATATATATAATGTAAAAAGTCATTCCTAAGAGAAGTGGCCTTTGATTACATGTCGATTCAAATCATCTCCTAGATCCCTGTCTAAAGGTGCAAACTTCGGTGTGTCATCACTTGAATGAGTTTTTGAGTTAGATTTGGAGTAATATGATCTCGGCTATGGTGAGGGTATGCTAAAGATGGTGGTAGCTATAACTGGTAAAGAAGGAGAAAAAGAATCAAACAAAAAGTGGAGGCTTAGGTTCACTTTAAAAAGGGATATAGTAGAATATCTTCCACCATCTCCTCTTACCAAGCCATTCCCGAAGGCCCTCTCACTTTGCATTTTTGGTCGGCCTACACTTGGTCAATAATGGACAAAATGGATCTCAAACTTAATAGGAATTAACTGTATTTAAATCCAATTTAAATTATTATCAATATTGTGTATTAATACGCACAAACATAACTTTTATATACACACTGGTTAATTACTAATAGCACTTAGAACATTTGTAGAGGCTACTTAATTTACTATATACATCTAAATATTAAATACATCAATAATTAAAATATTTCCTTAAATATTAATTAATTTATAGCACTTTATAAACTAATTAAATCGAGTAGTGTTTTGGAGATTACAACGAATTTAGTTTTGCGACTCACGGGTGTGAATTCAGTTAGCAATTAATAACTAAACAATTCAAATAGTAATGTTCACATTTCACCTTAGCTACTGGTGTGATAGTTTGGCCTACCTAACCGCTTGCAAATCTCATCGATAAAATCTGATTTGATAAATTTAAGTAGTATCTTTTAGCTACGGTAATTTACACTAAGTTTCTTCATCAACATTATATCACTTTAGAATTTATGAAATATAATTTATGTACAAATTCCAAATTAACCATATTTAACTCGGTTAGTCCATAAACAATGTCCTGGTATCAATAATAACATCTATTATTAACCGTACTACTATGGCAAGAGATTTTGACTTTAAATTGACTATAGTTGACCGTGATAACTAACCTAATGCAATAAAGGCAATTCTTTATTTAATAGTGTTTTTCTTCTAATGCTTCAACTCATCCCCAACTATAGCCATTCGATGGCCGTCATGCCACGGTTTAACTATAATTTAAGTAAAGTTTGTTGAAACCTGGTCGGTCACTAGTGGGTGAATTGGGAAGATTTCAAATTTTTTTCCCTACTTGGATCATAGTGAGCCTATGAATTCTAATGGGTAATACTAGATCCAATCCAGATTAAATAAAATCGAATTTTACTTAATTTTCTAAATTAGTTAATTAATGAATTTTAATTAATCAATATTTATATATATCATTATATACTCATTTGTATATTGTGTATGTGCAATATATATGAAGCATTCATAATCAACATCTACATATATAGATGTTTGGGTTTGCATCAACGACATATACGTTCTCTCATGCATTGAGTATCTCTGAACACTGTTTAAAACTTGTATAATATATATATATATATATATATATATATTTACACACACACATATATATATAAACATATAAACATATAACTTATAAATTTTGAAAATAATATACCTTAAATAAGAATAGAATATCTAAACTAATTTTGACTAAGTCAACAAGTTTTAAAATTCGAATTTTGAATGTAAAATAGGTGACAAAGACTTGGTAAATATTTTAAGAATTCAAAACAAGATCTAGATGGATATAATTTAAAATATTTTATTAAAACTATTTAATTAAATGTGTATATAAATATGTAAATAAATTAACATATATTTATTGCTATAAATTAACATTTTAAAATTATATATTATTTTAATAAAATGTTTTTGGCCAGTAAATAAAAATATATTATTTTGAAAACATTATTTGTGATAAATAATACAAATATTATTATTGTATATAAACAATTTTTTAAATTTATTAAAATACATGCATATATATATATATATGTATGTACACTACAACAAAACAACCATATTACAACCTTTCATTTACAACTAACAAAAATTGACAGTTGTAATAGATATTTTTTAACAACTATTTTATTTCAGCAGTTGTAATAGGTATTTTGTAACAACTGTTTTATTTCAGCGGTTGTAATAATGACACTTATAACAACCATGTTTGTATAGCAGTTGTAATATTTATTTATAACAACGGTCTTCAAGAGTTGTAACAAATGTTATATTTTCTCACATAAGGGGCTTTCAATCTCCCTCCATTCATTTCTTCGGCCGCCCAAACCTAAAACAAAAATACATCGCTCCTTAACTTTTTCTCAAAACTTAAACGCCAAAACAAATTTTCCAGCAAAAAAATTTGTTTTCCCTCCTTGTAATAATTTAGTCGCAGATCCAAAAAGCCCTAAATCGTCGTCGTCGTCGATCGCAGACCGCCCTATCGCTCCTAGCTAGATCGTTCGTGCTTGCCGCTTGTACGCGCTCGTGCTATAGCTCATAGGTTTGATATTTTTCATTCTTTTCTAATCTGCTGATTTTAATTTCGTTTTTCTGGGTTGATTAATTGTACGCACTCGTGCTATCATTTGTTCGCGCTCATGCTATCGCTCATAGCCCTAAATTATACGTTTTCTTTAAGAGAGGGTGAGAAAGTCATATTAAAAGCAGCTAATATCAAGTTGTTGCCAAAAGAAAAACAGCTTGATGCTTATGAGCATGCCCCATTTAATATGTTTGTGGTTCTCACTTAACTTTGACTGCAAAAACCAATCCTGTTTTGTACATGAATAACGTATTTTTGCTGTTGAGATCTGATATTCATATATCGTTGTATCTTGTCCTTGATTCCATTCTTTTGTCGACTATTTTATTAAATTTTATTTTAGAATATTCATTGTTAATTTTACTTGAAATATGCATTGCAATGTAGCAATAACATTATGTTCTTAATTCAAAAATAAAAATTGTTATAAAATAACTAAATTGCACTAGCTTGAGTAAATCACAGAGCAAGTGTGTGTTTCCGCTTAAATTGCACTAGTTTGGCCAACATGCACATACATTTACATCTATGTATATATGTATGTCCATCTATGTGTAAATTTTGTTATCTTTTTCGTATATCTAAAATATGTGGGACAAAGATGTTTTTTGTGAAAGAGTTTTTAGTTGATGAATGCTCTTAGTAACTTAGTTTAACTGGTTTTTCATACGGCTTCTTCTTCTTGCTGTTGCATGAACATGCCCATGATTTTCATGTATTTTTCAATATGTTTTGTTGACTAGTTGAGCCTAGCTAGAACAAAATCAGCTAGAATGTGGAAAGAGGGACATTAATGTGTAATATTTAGACAAAGAAGAGAAATACTGTACTTAATGAGAGAGAATGCTACGACTATATAGATAGCTAGTAACATGCTTTGGGTATGTACAAACATATTAAAGATGGAGATAAATGTAGGTGATGTCGAATGTGACTATTAGCGCTCCATCTCTATAATCCAGCTTCACTAAAATAAACCTACTATTTTCAACTTGGTAACTTACATAAACATTACAAAAAGGACTGTATATCATGATTATAAGGAATAGTATTTTTTGTATCACCCAAATCCTATATTTGGAGCCTTCAACACCGGAACATTTTATTACTGCCTTCTTTTTCACCAGAACATGAATATGGGTCTTTCTTGTATTTAGAAATAAATGAATCATTTACAGGAAAGATTTGTGATCGTTATGAGTAGATGTTTGTTCTTTCAAAAGATATGACTATTAGATGAATCATTAATCATCCACAGGTGAAAAAAATAGAATTTTTTGAGACTGGTATACAAGCAACAGTTATATGTAATGCTCAATCCATGAAACAGCCGAAAAGCTTTTAAAAAATATGTAATTATATATCAAAGTTGTTAATTTGACATTCTTCATGTAAATTGTTATGCGTAACTTGTATTATAATTCTTTATGTAAATATGTAATCATAGAAATCTTATTGTTATTGACATTTTAAGAACATGTGTAGATTTTTAAAATTGACGTATAGAGAGGAGTTGTTGTGTTGATATGTAATCAGTTGTGTTAGGGAAACAAGGACACTACAAGAAAAACCTATTTTATAACGTAGAATTTGCAACGTTTCAGGGAACTGTTGTCAAAAGTCGAAGGTTCTACAACATTGTTTGCTAAACATTTAAACTATTTTTAATGACAACATTTTTTGAATATATGTTGTAAATACAATATTTTTCACAACCTTTGTCAAAAAAGTTATGAAAAATACTATTTAACAAGTTTCTTTATGCTTCTTCTTTAACAGCATCCATTAATTGTTGTTTGATTACACAAAATTGATAGTGTGTATATTTGTTGTAAAATGAATTTTATAACGACATCTATAAAATGTTTTTCTCCCTCGAGCATGGTTAATGATATAGTTAAAGGTGTGTCTTGGGGGCATTAATGTAATTTTTTAATATAGAATCTTGTTTGAACTAATGTATCCATCTGGTTTATTTTTCCTTTATATATGTTGATTTAATGTCCATTGAAGATGAAAAGTGTTCAAAACTATATTTTTTCCACCGTATAATTCTTCCAAATTTCAAACTTTTACCCATGAAATTCAAACGACCGATCCAAATTGGATTCTGGAACATATGTAGAAATTGGGATATACTGAATCAGCATATGATGGTAAAATTGGAAAATTGATTTTTGCTACATGTAGTGTAATCAGTATTGATATCGCAAATAGCAATACCCTTTAAAATAATTGTTAATAGTCTTTTACCGAGATGCATGGTTATTTTTCTAATAAATTTCCACTGACAAGAAGTACCAATTTTTCTTCATTACATTTTTAATACAACTTTATCATGTTTACTGATGCCTAAAACTGCAGTGTACAAAAATTTCTTCATTTGTGGTTTGTACCACAAAAATGATTTTGAGGCATCAAACAGGAGGTGACTTAATATTGTATTGGTTACTTTATGGGTAAGTATTGAGTGGTATGTTTTGATTTTTCTCAAAATGAGGTGTTTGAAGAACAGTAATAAGTTTAAGCAGCCCTTTGTGTTCTGTTTTATGTTGATGAAGCCTCTCTTTATTTCTTGTTAGTTACAGGATTTTATTAGTTACAAGCTTTTTACAAAAAATGTCATTTTTTGTAAATAATAATAGAAAAATAGAAATACATATTTCTTTCTCCATTTTCTTCTCTTTCGTACATGTTTGACTCTTTCCAAGGGAATGTCATTTTTTCTCATCATTTTATTCTATTCCAGGCATTGTTATATCACCGTCACAATATTTAGAATTCATTGAGTTTGTTTTATTGTTTTCCATCATGCATTAAGAATTGAATTTAGTATTATCATAAAAACCTATTGTTAAGATTACAGCAACACTCTATTCCTTCCCTTACCAAACAACATTTTAACCCCCAACCTATTGAATGTGTATGTGGTATTTGGAATAGTAATAATATAGACCGTGCTTTCCTAAAATTAATACATTCATGAATGTTTAAGTGTATGACTATTTAAGTATGCATAAATATATTTTTTGTAGGACCATATGTTTTCTTCTTCTTCTTTTTTGGGGTTGGTTTTATATATTAGCATAGAAAAATTAATGTTTTTAATATATTATTATTTTTCCCGACGCAAAATCATTGTTCCATCCAAATTTTATTTTCTGATTACACACCTTATAATTTTGTTCATGTGAAGTAAAAGGTGACAAATTTGAAACATAATTACCAATTTAATTTTTCAATCATTGCGGTTTCGACTGCATGGAAATTGATTGTTGGAGGTGTCTGATCTACTTCGTCAGCTGAATCTTTTGTAAAATTTGACTCTATGCTTTTATTTCATCCTAGATTTGTTTATTTTGATACAGGTTATTATGAAATTCTTTCATATGGTAGGAATGTCTAGCGATCTCAAAAATCCATGAGAACTTTGCATTTCAATGCTTGGTTTTATCTTTTGTAGGTTTAAGTGGTCACAAACATGAGTTGTTGGCCTGGAGGCAAAATTGATTTGCCTAGCTTGAAAGGTAGATATTAGTGCAAATTTATTCATGTTACTAAAATATTGATATATCTTTATTTTGCCTTCATGTTACACTACTCCTTTATTTTTCCTTTTCAGTCTCACTCAATGCGATATTGTAAGGACACTCGAAGAGGATAAACTTGACGCTGGGGATGCATTAAAGAAAATTGCAGGGAAAATGAGTTGTGCCTCTGGTGCAAAAGTCAAGGCAAGTCTGTGCATTTTTTATAGTAAACTAGATATATGATTAATAATGAACGAATTAATTAATTATTATTGTTACTGTTTAAATTGAAAATATTATTGCCATGCCATGCTATATAAACTTCCTGGCCAATTCTCTTACAGCTTTAGCAGATGCTATTTTATAGACATGGACTGCTAGTCTCACACCATGTTGATTGATAATAGAAGGGAATTTTTTTTGCATTAACTTGGAATTTTGTTAATTCAAATTATCCACCAATTAAGTGGATGTAAGCTTAGCTAGGTTTGTGATGTGAAATTGGATTTTTATTCAAACAAAATATCGTTTCAGGCTGTGCACACATAAAGGTACATGTCATACAACAGACAGTAATAAGTGGAGGTACTAATGAATGCATTTGCTGAGCAAGACAATAAAAGACATTTGGGTATGAATGTTGATGGTTGAAATGCAAGACCATATACAGGTCACGCACATTTAACAATTGCTTGACTATAGCAAATGGTTGTTTTTGTTTGGTACAGATTTATGTGATTAATCAGAATTTCAAATTCAAATACACATAAAATCAGGTCAAACAGAGACTTCCATCATATAGTCATGAAGTTGCATAGATATGAATGTAATATAGGTATAGGTAGATTGTTTATAAAAAAAATTAACTAATGTATCTCACCAGTCATCACAGCCTTTTACACAAGTTTTGCATGTTTGTAACACTTAAAAAAAATCCCAGTTCAAGAATAGGACTTTGTGTTTTTTTTGTGCTACAAAGGTTACATACGTCGGTTTCTGCTACAAAGGTTACATACGTCGGTTACATACGTCGGTTACATACGTCGAATAAATGTTGAAATTTTGAGACGACTTAAATATGTTACGGTGATAAAAACTAGCATCTGCAATTTTATTACAGAGTCATAATGCACATAAATTATTTTTCTAGTACTAGTATAGCTTGGATGGATTCTAATTCAATGTCCATATTTGGTTAAATTCATCTAAACTTAGATTTTTTATTTTTCCGCCTATTCGATATCCATAGCGTTTGGACGGTGCATAATTTGCAATAAAAGTCAAATAGCCTGAATGAAATTGCTACAATATCTTTTTTTACTCTCCATCGGACAAAGCATGACTTTTCTCTTAATTTTAGTAATCAAGGAGTGTGGTCGAAATTGCTACAACGTCATTTTTACATATGCTGGTTTCTTTAAATTTTTAATCAGCTAGCTATAGGATATCTTTGTTGTTACTTGCTGTTTGTTTCTTTGAATTTTCAGTCAATTAGTTGTGAGAAATTCTGTTTGTTTTACTTGCTATTTAAGTTGTGTTTACAGTTTACAACATCTCGGTATCGCTGTGGACAAACCACGGTTTTATCAACTGGATTTTCCTAGACAGGGTGCAATTATGTTAATTATAGTAGAACAAATATAGGTTGTGACATATTAGATAAATCTAGCTAGGCTTTACATTTTATTAAAATTCAAAATTATGACAAATAAACATTTAGTTGTCCCCATAAATTATTGTGTACTGTTTCTTTTCGTGGCAATTGTGTTGCCGCTCTGACCAAAATATGAATACTGTATTTCCTTATTACACTGATCTACGGGGAAAGTTGCTAATATTATATGAGTTAGTACTCGTATTCTATTATATTTATTGCTGCTTACATTATTCACATATTCAAGTATAGGTTGAATTTTAGTGATGCGTAAATGAAATCAATAATGTCACAAAAGTCAACAAACAAAAAGGAATATATGCAAAAAATGCAGCAAAAAAATGCACAGATAAAACTAAACATTAAGAAAACTTAGTAAAATATTAGTATAATTGCTCCACCATATGCATGTACACACCATACAATATTACTGCATCAATAAGAAGTGGAATAGAGAAATAAACATTTTAAATATCTTAATGTTTAATAGTTCCCTGTGCACAGAAATAAGAACACTCGAGCATTTATACTTTACTTTGAAGAACAATCATGAACTACTAAAATATGTCTCATTTATTGCACCTAATTTAAGTTAGCATGTACTGTATTGATATATCTTTGCGCCATCAAACCCGCAACTCTATACTGGAATGAGACAATAGCATTGTTGGCAACCAATTACCTGGTAGTAAACTCATAGATCTAAACTTTTGTCTATATGCAATTGGATTAACTAAGACTAATATAATTGGGTTTTTACTACTCTATACATGGTGGTCGGTCTTTCCTAAAACATTATTCTTGCTACTAATTTATGTTGCACGCTCCTTTATAGTTCAAGAATAGCAATGAATATAAGCCAATGAAATGAATAAATTTCTTTGCGCTTAAGGAAGCAACAACATGTAGGGAGTGGTTATTTACAATATGTAAATTTCAGTAGAATGAATGTTTAAAATTCTCATTCTGAATTTATTTCACTATAATGCTTTATTTTTGCAGTCTCATCGGAGAAGTAACAACGTCACTACTAGTTTAATATACAATTTCAGCAGCAGCTTAGAAAGTGCAAATTATTGAGTTGGCAAAGGACTGTTGTCGCAGAAGCAACAATTGCATCCACTGACCCTACTGTTTTAGTGCATCATGTACCACTAGGAGCAGATGCTTCAAAAGTTTGGGTCGATGCGGTGGTGGATCCTGAAGCTTTTCTATTTAGGCCTACTTCAGATATCTATACGATTGGACAAGCGGTTGGGATGCATGTTGCTTGGCATAATGAATTTATCTCTTTTGATTAGTAGGTATATGTACTTTTACTGATTTATGTGATGGATTTAGTTATGTTTTGGAATGGAGTTATGAATTCATAAATGGTGTAAACTTGAATTGTTTCTGAATGTGAATGGTTCGTGTTGTTTCAAGTATTTTAATGATTTTGGTTATTATTAACGAAATATTGGTTTTAATTATAATATCACGAAATTTATGGTTAATATCAATTGTGAAAAGATGAATTATAGTAATTTGTAGTAGTTGTAAAAATATTTGGTGTAACTGTCATCACTAGTTGTAGTACATCCTACTACAACTATTACAAACTGTTGTAAAATGTTAACGCAACAGGCGAATACAGTTGTTAAAATATTTATTGCAAGTGTCGTAAACAGTTGTAAATAAGTGTTTTACAACTACGAAAAGCCGTTGTAAAAGATTCTATTACAACACCGGTTAGCGGTTGCAAAAGAGTCTTATAACAACTAATTTTGACTGTTGCGATAAACTTTAATACAAGTGCAAATAGTAGTTGTAAAAAGTCTTTTACAACTGCCGAAAGCTGTTGTAAATAAATCTTTTACAACTGCTATTTGCAGTTGCAAAAGGGCTTATTACAACTGCTTATGCAACTGTAGGTGACCATTGTAAAATAATCCCACTCTATTACAACTACGGATATAAAGACTGGCGGATGGCAGTTGTAATAGACCTATTACAACTGTTTTTGGCAGTTGTAAAAGGGTATTTTTGTTGTAGTGGTATATCTTTCTAAACATTTAATAATGTAACTTAGATTTAAAAATTGATAAATAATCATTTAAAGCATTACTTTATTGATAAATAATATTTAAATAATATATATTTCTTAATTTGTATGGTTAAAAAAATTATTTAATAAAATTGTGTTAATATATTACAAGAAATATATAGAAATTATCTAATGTGAGTAAATTAATAATAAAGTGGATAAGACAATATTTGCACATACGAAATTGTTATAGACGTATAAATCTACTACCTTATGATTATAAAATCAAATTATAATATACCTCTTGAAGATAAAGCCCTTAAATGCACGTTCGTTGAAGACAACTTCTAGCTTCATCTCAAATTTATCTTTATACCTTACAAAGATCTAGAGCACCATATCTAATGTTTGATTTAATGTGTTTTGGGCTATGATGTATTCAACTATGGGTGCATAGAGGACTAGGTTATGGTCGCTAGAAATGAAGGGTTTTCTCTCAGAAAAGAGGCAAGGGACAGGTTGATTTATATAGAGGAGAAGGAGGGAAGACAAATTCTCCTCCTTTTACTACTTATCCTCTTACTAATAGATCTAGAATTCATATCACAAATATCTCCTCCCTTCTCCTTTTCATGGTCGGGCAAATGATAAGGTTATATATACCTTGAAACAACCAAAATCATTTGATGATTAATGATATTAAAATCGTATTAACTATGTATCGATATCGCATATTGATACGCGTATATATATATATATATATATATATATATATATATATATTCTAACTAATTACTAATTACACCAGAAAATAAAAATTACACTTAATACATCAAATAAATAAATAATGTTTCATAAATATTTATCAAGTTAATTATTGATAATAATTATAAATTACTTAAATCATGTGGTATTTCGGAGAAATCAATAATGCGACTGTTCTACTCGTAGGTGTAAATTCAAGTAGAGATTATTATCGACCAATTTGAATATTAACGTTCATACGTCACCTTAGCTAGTGGTGTAACAGTTTAACTGAATTTATCGCATATGAATCTTCAATGGTAAATTTAGTTTTATACTTAAGTGATACCTTTTATTAACGATTGTTTACACCAATTTTCTTCGTCAAACTTATATCACATTAGGACTTAAGAAATTTGGTTTTGGTCAAAATTCCAATATCATCCATATTCAACTTGATTAGTCCATAAAAAAAGTTATTGGTTTAATAATATAATTATTATTAATCGTATTACTCTGGCCAATGATTTTGACATTAGGTTGACTATAGTTGACTGTGATAATAACCTCATACAACTGAGGAGACGAATTCTCTATTGAATTATGTTTCACTTCCAATGCTTCAACCCAAACCAACTATAGTCGCTAAATGGTCGCTATTCCAACTGGCCAGCAGAAGTGGGTAAATAGGGTATATTTTAAATTTTTCTCTAATTGGGTCTATGAAGTTATAACAACCCACCCCGAAACAGGCCTAAATTTCAGTCCAGAAAAGGCCCATTGAAACTTAGATCCATTCTAAGGTAAGCTGTTGGTAGTAAAAAGAAATGATATTGTAGAGCCATAACTAAACTTTCAGAACTCACAGCGGATGGAACAAAATATAACGGTAAAGTGTACCCATTTATTTCAATACCATAAAAATGTCGTAATACAAAATCCCATAAAAACCGTAATATAATACTATTACAACAATTTTTTAAATCCATGGGTACACATGAAAACAAATGACAATAAATACTACCACTTGCCAAGCTTCTTCATCTTTAAGCATCGTCACCACCATCACTCCGTCCTTAACCCTTGTTGTAATGGGGAAGGAGTCAGAACAACAAGTGTCTGGTGAATAAAAACCTCATGTCTTACCTTTTCAGTACTTAGGCAGTATATTTCAATAATAAGAATATGTCCACGAACATAAAAACATTAAAATCATTTAATACTTCTTTATAAGAAAAGGAGGTGGATCCAACCAC
The DNA here is from genome assembly GCA_030737815.1 of Allium fistulosum. Classification (NCBI taxonomy): domain Eukaryota; kingdom Viridiplantae; phylum Streptophyta; class Magnoliopsida; order Asparagales; family Amaryllidaceae; genus Allium; species Allium fistulosum. Next base: position 165,528,426 of record CM060904.1, on the reverse strand, counting down.
TTAATACCTTCCATTCCAGAAGTATATTCCATATCCCAAGCATACATCATAAATAGCTAACAATGTAAGAGATGGTACCCAAGCCACTTAATACTTCCCAATGGAAAATAGGCAGACCCTGTCATTTAAGGCCTAATTCCAGAAGTGTGCTCCTTAATGGTACTATCTAGCTGACATTATATGAAATCTCATAGGCCACTTGTAACGACCCACCTTTTTAGATTGTTTAAATCGACAATAAACCATACATGTCAGACCCAAACCATTCAAAAGGGAGGATTGTTATGGGGTAAATAAGAAAAAGAAGAGAAAATAAAGAAAATAAAAAAACGAAACACAGAATCTCACAGCGGAATGACAAGATATAATAATTAAATAAACAGTTTATGAAGCTGTTTTACAAATAACATTCGATTACTCTTTTACAATGCAGATCAGAGTTACATATAGCAGGAATAAATAAAATGCAGCGGAACAACATGCTGTAATGGAACATATATGAAATAATATAGTACACAAATCTTCGTCTTCATCCTCTAGAGATAAATGGTCTTCAATACACTGACAAGCTCAGACTGACCCGAGAGTTATGAAAAGACAAAACACTTGAGTTAGAACTAAAAGATCTTATGTAAGTTAAATCAACAAATAAATATGAGTGCAACGGTGTCGGAGATGTTTACGGGATTTGACATCTCCTATCCAGTGTCTAACGTGCGTACAATAACTTAAGAGATATTCGGGATTCCATCTCTTAAGGATCCGTTAAACTATCTACATACATAGTACAATACGCTATTATGATAGTGTCTACAGTACAGTAAAGTATTAAAATAGCATTAAGGCGTTACCCAAATCCCCCTTAACACATTTATGTAAATGTCGTAGTATATACAGTACTGTAGACTCCACCATAAACTGGTGGGCTATCAGGGAGCACTCCATAGGTACGACACAAACCAAACTCGTAGTGGGCGCGATAAGGCATGTGACAAGGCACACGAGGCAATGCCCAGGGTAGGATACTACCGTTTTGCGGATCTGGACTGGTGGTAATGCTTAGCAGCTACTACCGCCCATACCACCCACCTCGGAACACACTCCCACAATCAAAATCGATGGGTGGCCTCCAAATCAATCACAAAGTCATAATATGGTATCGAAGAAGCATATCCGATCGGAGGTGCGACCTCACTTGGCCCAGCCTGGCTCCTATTTTAGTCACATCAAGCTGACTTGAGGGAGTCAAGGCTACGATAATACCTCATACAGAATCATTCGGCAAACCATCCTACTTCATTTTGGAATCTCCACCACGTGCACAGTTGTTAAAGTGGTTTTCGGTATTGGCATAGAGTATGACAATATCCGATCCAGGTCTCTTTAACAACCAAACGCTTATTTCACACCAGATGGTTCTTTTACATTTCCAAAACTAATTTATAATTGATATCAAAATATCATATTAAATTACACCATATCACTTCCGAAATCATATTCCCTTTCGAAATCATATTCACTTTCGAAATCATATCGACAAAATAGGTTAAATCCTCATTTCAAAATCATCATATTCACTCAAACATGTCATTTCAATAGAAAATATCATTTTAAATTCCAACGTAGGTTATAACATCATTTAACCATATTCGCTTTAAATTAAGGATTTAAATATAAACACTTCAGCTTTACACAGTCTGAAATTTAGAAAATAGTTCAGATAGTCATAAATAGTTTAGATAGTTTTAAAATAGTTAACATACTTTAAAATAGTTTAAATGGTTTAAAATAGTTTAAATATAGATTAAAATAGTTAAATAGTTTAAAATAGATTAAAATAGTTTTTAATAGATAAAAATAGATTAAATTAGTTTAAATATAGATTAGAATAGTTAAATAGTTTAAAATAAATTAAAATAGTTTTAAATAGTTAAAATTGATTAAATTAGTTTAAATATAGATTAGAATAGTTAAATAGTTTAAAATAAATTAAAATAGTTTTAAAATAGATTTAATACAGTTTTAATAATTTAATATAAAATAGTTTGATTATTGAAAATGGTTTATATAGCAAATAGTTTGAAAATCTAAATAAATCTGAATTTAAAATAATATATTTTTAAATAGTTTACATTTAAATAATTAATTTGAAATTAATATCAAATTAAACTATTTCTCCCATTTTAACAAATCTGGACCATATCCAGATTTCAACAAAACTAAATTTTCTTTCAATACAAATTTCCAAAATCATTTCAATTTATATCGATTTCAAATTCATGTTTGGACTACAATTTTAAAGAACTTCAATTTCATAGATTTCAAAGTTTAAATATTCAAACATTTCAATTACTCAATTTCGATAGATTTCATTTATATTTCAAAATTCAACTTTGAAATTTCCATTTTTATTCTTTAAACAATTCGTTAAACCAATTCTAATTTCAACATTTAAAGCTTGGATTTTCAAAAATAATTTAGTTTATATAAATCAAATTTTATTTCAAAATATCATTTAACTGAATTCAAATTTTTAGGATTTAAAATCATTTAATTTAACCAATCCGGTGTCCGTATATAATTTTCTACCCTATGGTCAAGTGATACGGATATATATCATTTCAACCCGCAATAATTTAAAATTTATGGGTATATATCATTTCAACCCACAATAATTTAAAATTTATGGGTATATATCATTTCAACCCGCAAACCCGAGTAAAAATTCAAAAATCCATAAATCGCTTGAGTCTATCATTTCAACCCATAACGATTTTCCCTAATCTATCAGATCGTTCGGGTATGTATCATTTCAACCCAAAGTAATTTTCCTAACAATAAACTATGGGAACTTGCATTGTGATATATAACATAACAACCAGTCATCCAATATCAACAGTTAAACATCCATCACAATCACCATTCAAATCAACCAATAAACAACAACAATTAACTGATTATCAATAACAAGTATTAACTGGAAATTTGAAATTCAGTATTAAATTAATGGCAATTAAATTAAATAAAAGTTAGATTTAGCTGGAATGACACTTTAAATATACCAAACATCAACCAATCAAATTATAATCCCGTCATAAATTCAGCTTACCTAACATAAGATAATTTAGTAATTGTGAGTGGGTTAAAACACTCACCTTTTATTTATCGACGATTTAAAATCCAAAAATAGCCCAAAATTTGAACAGTCTTAGAATGCAGCCAAACCAGTTCCATAATGTCTGGAATTTCGATACGATTGCAACGGAGAAAACAGTGCCCAAATCTGGGTTCGTATGCAAAAGTTATGGATGTTAGAACATTCAAACTTTAAATTTTAAATTAAAACAAATAATCAAAAGAAATACCACATTAATATCTCGAACCAGCAAACCCTACTTCGTACACACATGCACATTCACAGGCCGCTACCATTCATCACCAAATCACCGTCCACATGCTAGACTACACCTCGATCTGACGTCGCCACCTTCCCTTACGTCCACGGCCGACCCCCCCCCCCCCCCCCCACCTGGCCACGTGGCGCCTCCAGCCACCAAAACCCTCTCTGGTGCCGCGAGCTTTGAAGCCAAAATCCGGCGAACTCCGACCATTATAGCACGAATGAACGCCTCCCCCCAGACATGCTCGACTCCTTCTTCACAACGGCGCCTTCCGATCGTCGATCGGACGATAATCCGTCGTTGGATCGAAGCCCTAGCAATGGACGACCGAGGTTTCTTTGACGATTTCTGGCAAAACGATGCACTAAATCGAAAAACGAATTGCTGCAGTAGATTGTAGTCATCGAGAGCTTTCCAACGATATATAATATGATATGGTTTGAAGAGTTTTAATTTTTCGATTTGATTCTGATTTGCAGTTGAATCTAGGAATTAAGGTTTCTGCCATTTAAAATGGAGGAACATACAGATGGAATTATATGTACTGTAGTAAGAAATCGAAAGGATGCTAGGGTTTAGAAAAATCTATTTATATGGACAAGGCCCGATAAGAAAAAATGAACATATCAAATCGGTTTGAAATGACAATAACGACCCGAAAAGCCCGTTCCACTTCCGAAACGAAAGTGCGCCATCCCATATATCAAAATAGATGTTTTTGATATTTTTAAACTCAATAAAACAGGTTTTCAAACCCAAATTCCATTGTATAGAGAAGTTAGCTTTTAAAATGAGCTTATTTAAAATTGATTTCATTAAGTTGATTTCTCGGTGTTTCGAGCCCGCACGATCAAACGACAAGTCCGATCGTTATGAAACTTGAAATCTTACAATAATTCAATGTTACGGATCCGATGAAACTGGTTTTGTCGAAATCCGAGACAGTGGCCAAAATGGCTATTTTCACGTTAATTAAATAAATTATTATTAAATTGATTTAATCGTCTTTCAAATTCAAATTTTATAGCTAACAATTTTTATCATTTTTGATTACCTAGTAATTTATAATCTTTTAAAATAAATTTCCATGTCAAATCCAATGTTAAATATTGCACTAATTATAGTGTTCAATTTCAATTGTAGTAAATTCATTAATTATAATTTAAATTCAAATAAATTCATTTATTTTGATTTACATCTTATTATTCAATTAACTATCATCTTATGGATATAATTAACATTGGTTTACATCTTATTACATTAATATTCTACAATTATCTTCTTTTATCATATTAACTGCAATAATTGATTTACATTAAAATTTAATTGATTACCAATTTAATTTCAACAGATTAAATAAATAGGTGATAAATAACAATTATTACCTTTTACTTAATTTAATCACATTTATAAGTTTATTATCTACAAACAAATGTTATAACTACTTACACAGCACTAATTATATTCAATATCAGTTAATTACATACTACTCACCATTTAATATAACATTTAATTCATTTCCTTATTTACAATTTCTAACCAATTTAACTTTGTAGTTATTTCAATTACTTGAGACTACATTCAACTAGTCATCAATTACCTTAAATTAACATTATTAAATTTCATTCTAGTTTGTTTCTCATTAACAAGTCATAAATTTTTAATTTCTTCCAATATTAAATACCAAAATCTTATTTAAATTAATATTTTAATTATCGAAAATTACAGGTCGTTACACTCTCCCTCACTCAAAACTTTTCGTCCTCGAAATGGAAAAGAAGGATTATGTAAGTCTCTTTGTAAATTTTATTCACCATTATTATTTACGTTGATTTCCTTTTTACCAATATTCATTTGTGAATCAACTCATACTTATTGTAGAAAATTTTAAATTATGATTTTTAAAAGAAAATATTGTAGAAATTTTTACCTCATTCTCATGAATTCTAACCTTCAGCTCTTTTTACCAAAATTATGTTAGATTAGAGGAAATAACCTTAACTGTTGAAGCTTCACTAGATTCGCTCTCTTCTTCCTCACCACTTTCTTCTTCATCACTAGTTTGTTCTTCTTCTATCCCATGAGCCAGTTTCTTTCCATTTTCTGGAGGTCGAGCATCAAGTATAAGGAGCTCGAGGAGGAGGGCTAAGTGGGAGAAATACCTCTCGGTACCGAGAGATCCTCTCAATGCTGAGTGGTCTACTTAGCCCCATTTTGCTTAAAACTTGTTGAATTCCATTTCTGATCCTTCTAAGTGTATTTCGAAGTTCTTAAGTTGTTTTTTCCTCATTTTGACTTCCAATTGGAAATCCACTTGGTCAAAAAGCAGATTAACAACATTATTACCTTCAAATTCAATTAGTGAGGCGATTCTTGCCCTATTTGTGAATTCTCCAGTATTGTAGGTAGGAAAGTTGTGTAATTTGTAGAAGGTATCTAAGAAGATCTTCATTGAAGATAAAGCTTTGAACTTCTCAATACTATCTCTGTCATAAAAGGGTTATTCCTTTATTTAATCTTGAGCTATTTTGGGAAGTTGAGTGGAAAAAGTTCTTCAGATCTTCTTTTCTTGGATGAAGGTTTATAGACTATTGATTGTTTTAAAAATTATGAAATTGATATAGGGTGTAACACCCTATATTTTTAGTAACATTATCTAGGATATTTAATTAGCTAAATTAAATAAAATAATGCGATGATTAGAGGATTGAGATTTGTAATTAACAAGGAGTAGTCGTGCCTTGATAACAAATGAACTAAAATAAAATGGTTAAATATAATAGATAAGGGGCAATTAGGAATAGATACATTCTTATACCATACACCCCTTAAGCCCGCATTCTCATGTTCGTTCATAATTCACAAATATAAACTAAGGTCGGCCGCCATTAGGAAAAAGCAAAGAGAAGACTTCAAGAGGAAAAGCTTAAGCAACTTAGTCAAGATCAAATCTTAAATCCTTAATCTCAGAAGCTAAGGTGAATAATGACTGCATCTCATTTTTCTAATTGTTTTTGGTCTTAAGATGAATCCAAAGTATTTTGCATGATTATGCCATGTTTTTGAATGATTAATTGTTTATATATGCTTGTTGATGATTTATGCTTAATCATATAGGTTTTACGATATGTTTTAATGTGAAAACCCTATTTAATGACACCCAAATGCCTTGCGATTTTTGATATAGATCAGAAATGATATTTTAGAGATGGGTTTCAATTTTCATAATTTTCTGAATTAATGTGGATTTTATATTAGTTTTCTAGTGTAGAAAATGATTTTTTGGATTTTAAATTATTTATGGCTAAATAATTAATATTTTGGGTCTGGAATTAATATATGTTAGAAAACATATTGAAAATGATTTTCTGTAATTTTTGTAAAATTTTCCTAAGTGTTTTGATAGGTATATAAAATTATTTAAGGTATGCGACTTAAAATGTTTTATAAATTTATAAAAGGAGAAGGGTTATTTTATAAATAAATTAAATTGTTTATTTCGGAAATATTTGTAGCACTTTTAGAAAAGAAAATTAGCAACCAATAATATTTTTATAAAGAAGGCAGGTTAATTGAAAAAAAATTCTTTTTAAAGTAAAAATCAGTTTTTACATGCTTTTAGCATGTTTCGTCACTTTCGGCACACGGGTTCCAACCAAGTACTGCCGCCTCCATGCCATCGAAACCAATGCATATAGTATCAATAACTTGGTACATAGTGAATTGGACTAAGGCGGAAGGCACTAGGTCGAGACCAAAGGTTTCGAATGGATCGAAGCGTGTCTTTGCTGTTAAATGAAAACGCGCCTACTTTGCTTTCGAAGGGTATGCTTTCGACTTGGTTTGCTTTAGGCTGAGTCAAAATGTTTTAAAGGGAAGGTTTTGAATGGGTTTCACCTTTTGTTTTAAGTAAATGCTTTCGAATGGGGTCGAAACCCCTTAGCCACCGCCTCTCTACCTTTCAACGCCAATTGTTTCGGAAGGTATACTTTGCTTTTAAAACTTAGCCGCTTCTCCAATGCTTTCAGAAGGTTGGTTTCGACACCATCACTTCTTTGCTTAGGAAATGCTTTCAAAAGAGTGCTTTCGACTTAAATGTTTTATGACCCTTTTGCTCTGTTGAAGGTAGAACCCAAATGGTTAGGAAGGAGTTAATTTTTAATGGTTTTGAAAGGTGTTTCCACATGTTTTACTTGAATCCAAATGCTTTCGAAAGGTTTGATGTTTTATTGCTTTCGAAAGGTTTTAAAGAATGGTTTCGAAGGGGTGGTTCCCCAATGGTTTCGAAAGGTTTGAAAGGAAAGTTTTTCCAATGTATTCGAAAGGTAATGTTTAAAAGTTTTGAAGAAGGATGTCTAAGGTTTTAATACTTTCGAAGGAACTGTCTTTCAACATTTTCGAAAGGAAGATTATAAATGGTTTCGAAAGGAATGTTTTGGCCTTTCGGCCTAGGTGAAAGTAGGGTTTTACTTGGTTTTGAAAGGGGTACTTTCAATGGATTCGGAAGGGGTACCTTCAAAGGTTTAAATGTTTTCATCAACAAAGATCTGAGTAAAGTATATATAACATATCAAGGTGATTTTGAGTAAAGCATAGAGTATATATTTTCCTTGTTTAAGTTTGGTTTAAAGGTTTTAAATCAATTTGAGATGAAAAGGTTTTCAAGGAAAATTTAAGGGAAGATTACCCTAAGTAAAATGACTCAGATATTAGAATACCAGATGGGATTGGTATAGGGTCGCGCCCTATACATAGCTATTAGCCCCAGCTAATTTAGTCCAAAATTCCAGTGTGTAGGGCTTTGTCATAGGTAAGACTAAAATTATGATTACACGGAAGGGAATATATATTTGTATACAGATAGGTTATTGGTGAGCCCGCAAAACCATTAGGATCAGGTGACCCAGGGAGATGTTAAGTTAGGGACAGACCGTCCAGAAGAGGAGTATTTAATAGATAGTTAAGTACAGACCGTCCAGAAGAGGAGTGTCTAACAAGTGTTAGATTATTTTGATTATATTGTCTAGTAGGCCCAAGTTATTCAAATGTTAGTAGTTAGCCAAACAAAACTATAGTGTTCGGACAGATAGTTCATTTGTTACCTGATATGTATGTTTACATAATAATGCTTTACAATTTTAACCAGTTTTGGTTGCAGGATAAAGGTTTGCAAAAGATATGTTTTAAAAGAATATTAGTGAGGGGAAACATGTTCCTCTAAGCAACGTGGTCTTACTTAATATCAAATAACTGAGATGTATAGTATTATTCACACCAGGCTTTATGTCTGACTCGAAGTCTATGTTTTTCCCCTTAAACTCTCGAGTGCTCAAAATTCATTTGAGTGGGTTAAGAATTGAGGTTTTACAGGTTTTAGTAGGTTGATATATAAAGCTTCCGAAGACAAGCAGGTGGCTGACGGATAGCTATTTAGGAGTTGTTGTTTTGTTTTGTTTTATTTCATTGTGTTGTATTTAAGATAGTTATGTCTATATAGTACTCTGGTCAACCAAGGGGCATCATCATATGTCGTTCTTGGTGTATTTACGTAATAATTATATTTTATCCGAACCTGGGAAATGATTATGTGATTATGTAATTTGAATGTGAAACATATGTTTTGAAATGTAATCGATAAAATTTTGTTTTTTTTAAATCTGTGATTTTGTTTCATATACAAGTGCTTCTGATATTATGGATACCATTAACATAGCCGTATTTAGTCGTAGGAAGTTAATACTATAGATGACTGCAGCATCTGTAGCGCTTAGCTTTGGGCCTCTAGATAGGGGATGTTACAACTTGGCATCAGAGCATAGGTTTATGAAAACTTTAACTAAAAAATGATTTTTGAAAACATAATCCTAAGGAATTAGAAATAAGATCGGGGTATGGGATAACGCTATAGTAACGTACTTGTATTATATAAGTATACTCTATATCTTTAGTTTCCTATCTCTCTTAGGCTATTCTTCTATATCTCACGAGGCTTGAATACAGATATGGACACTAGAAGTGGAAGAGTGAATCTTGGGGGAAGCACCACCACAAATGGAAATGTCAGACCAAATACCAAGAGTAACTAAGGTCAGGCACAAGTAGGGAATGTTGGTGTTGGATTCCCACAAGTGGATATGGGAGCTATGTATCAGTTTTTCGTGAATATGATGCAGGCGGGTGTTGCTGCTGGAATGGTTGGAGGAAATGCTGGAGCAGGAGTTCAGGAAGCTCCGGTGGTCAACCATTATGCTATCTTAAGCAGAGATTACGCTAGGCTTGGAGGGAAGCCCTTTATTGGAAGTGAGGATGCTATAGAAGTGGAGAATTAGTTGCTACATTGTGAGAGGATCTTTACAGACATGGGGCTCAATGGTGAGCAGAAGGGGAGGCTTGCTTCGAGACAGCTTCAGGGAGCAGCTATATTTTGGCGGAATGGTGTGACGGCTAAATGAAGAGGAGATGACATGGGCTGAGTTTAGGAGAAGGTTTCAGGAGAGGTTCATGTTTGTAATGGCGCAGTCTGCTTTGCTCAGGAAGTTTGCTGAGTTGGAGCAGGAGGAGATGTATGTTTTAGAGTATGCTAGAAGATTTGAGGAGTTGGCTAGGTATGGGTATATCACATTGGATATTGTGTTGATGAGGAATGAGAAGTTCATAAGGGGGTTGAAGCCTGAGTTGGCGAGGGCTACATTACCTCATATCAGAGACCTTTGTGATGTGGTTGTAGAGATGGATTTAAGACACGAGGAGATGCTTGCTTGTCTAGAGAAGAGTAAGGCGAAGGAGGTCTAAGTTGGGCAAGGCCAGAAGAGGAAGTTTTTTCATAAGAAGGGTGCTCAGAAAGGTGGAGCAGCAAAGAAGGGAAAGTCTGAGGTTGTGTGCTTCAAGCGTGATAAAAAAGGGGCATTTTGCGAATGAGTGTCATACTGGAAAGGCGACGGAAGTGATCAGGAAGAAAAACATCATATATATTAACTACGATCAGATTGGTCACTATAAGAATCAATGCAAAGAGCCTAAGAATGGAAGAGGCAATTTATTTTCATTGGAGACTGCTACATTAGTAACATCAGCGTAGGAGAAAGGAAAGGCAGTGTTGGGAGGTACGCTTCAGATACATGGTATGTATGTTAGCATTTTGTTTGATATTGGTGCATCGCATTCTTTTATATCTCATTGTTTGGTAGATAAGCTTAACCTAGAACCCCATACTTAGTTACTTCCTTAAAGGTTGCAAATCCGATAGGAGGGTATGCGACACTTGGGATGAAGTGTGACCACTCGGAGTTTGATTTGCTAGGTCATACCTTTGTTTGCAGTTTGCATGTGTTTGACTTTGTAGGGTTCGGAATTATATTGGGTATGGATTGGTTAAGTAAGTATGATGCTAGGATATTTTGCCATGATAGTAAGATATCGCTTAGACACCCTAACTGTAGTGATCGAATAGTATATACCGTAGAAAGCCCTAATTGTGAGGTGAATGCTTTGTTGGGTGTAGTGGAGTCAGAAGATGAGTTGAATCGCGTTTTTGTGGTTAGATAATTCACATATGTTTTTGAGCCTGTAGTAGGATTGCCACCGAAATGAGCCATTGAGTTTCGGATAGATTTGGTGCCTGGAGCAGAACCAGAGAGTAGACCGCCAAGTAGGATGACACCTACAGATATGAGGGAGCTGAAGGTGTAGTTGGTAGATTTGGAAAGCAAGAGTTTTATTAGGCCAAGTAGTTCTCCTTGGGGAGCAGCCATAGTGTTTGCTAAGAAGCCGGATGGATCGTTGAGGTTATGTATCGATTATCGTAAGTTGAATGAGAAGACGATAAAGAATCGATATATGTTGCCTAGAATTGACGATTTGTTTGATCAGTTGAGTGGAGCCAAGGTATTTTCTCAGTTGGATTTGGCAACAGGTTCTCATCAGCTTAGAGTAGCATAGGATAGTATTCCTTTGACGGCGTTTCGAACTAGATATGGATCGTACGAATGGTTAGTGATGTCGTTCGGACTAACTAATGCACTGGCATTCTTTGTGGATTTGATGAACTGAATTTTCCAAGAGTACTTGGATAGGTTTGTGTTGGTTTTCATAGATGATATTTTGATATATTCTAAGGATGAAAGGGAGCATGAAGTTCATCTTAGAGTTGTGCTTGAGGCGCTGAGGCAGAATCAGCTGAAGGCGAAGTTTTTTAAGTGTCATTTCTGGAAGAAGGAAGTGAAGTTTCTTGGTCACGTGGTTTCAGAGAAGGGGTTGTCAGTCGGTCCAGATAAGACTGAAGCTGTTAATAATTGGAAGAGACCAGAGATGGTGACTGAGATTAGAAGTTTTCTTGGATTGGCTGGATATTATCGGAGGTTCATTAAGGATTTTTCATGGATAGCAGCGCTGATGACCAAGCTAACGCGAAAGGATGTGAAGTTTGTGTGGACCAATAAGTGTGAGGAAGCATTCCAAAGCTTGAAACACTTATTGACCCATGCACCTGTATTAGTTGTTCCGGAGGTGAATCAAGATTTGGTAATTTATACAGATGCGTGTGGACCTAGATTAGGAGCAGTGTTGATGCAGAGAGGTAAAGTGATTGCCTATGCTTTTCGACAGCTTAGACAGCATGAGGTTAGATATCCAACACATGATTTGGAGTTGGTTGTAGTGATTTTTGCTTTGAAGGTGTGGAGACATTACCTTTTGGTAGAGAGGTTTGAGCTTTATACGGATCATAATTCGTTAAAGTATTTGTTCTCTTAGAATGAGCTGAATATGAGACAGCAGAGGTGGCTATAGTTTTTAGCCACTTATGACTTTGGTATTGAGTACACACCAGGAAAGGGCAACAAAGTTGCAGATGCACTTAGTAGAAAACATCAGAATGCAGTGTTGGCAATGATAGCAGAGTGGAAAGATTTGGAAGCGTTGTCGACTTGTAGAGTTCAGTTGAGATCTGAGGCCGAATCTAGTGAAGGATCTGTTGTGTTATCTTGTTTAGAAGTTCGACTAGTAATGATTGAAAGGATTGCTTCTAAACAGGAGGAGGATCCAGTGTTGGCTGAACGGATCAAGAAGTTGAAGGAAGGAACAAAGAGCGATGACTTGAAGGATTTTAGTCTTGACCAGAATGAGTGGTTGAGAAAGAAAGGAAGGTTGTGTGTTTCGAATGTGGGAGACATTAGGAAGGAAGATTTGGAGGAATGCCATCATTCAAAGTTCACAATTCATCTAGGAGGAACTAAGATGTATCAGGATATGAAGCGGAGTTTCTTCTATGAAGTTATAAAGAGGGATGTTGGCTTATGGGTGAAGTAGTGTTTGAGCCGTCAACAGGTAAAAGCCGAACATCAGAAGCCAAGTGGGTTGCTACAGCCATTGGATATTCCAGTGTGGAAGTGGGATTCTATTTCTATGGATTTTATTGATGGGTTGCCAAGATCTAGTAGAGGAAATGAAAGTATACGGGTCATAGTGGATAGACTGACCAAGAGTGCCCATTTCATTCCAGTTAAGTCAACTAGGACGGAACCTGTTTTAGCGAAGTTATTTATAAAGAATATAGTTAGACTTCATGGAATTCCTAGTAGTATAGTAAGTTATAGAGATTCCTTGTTCATTAGCGAGTTCTACAAGAGTCTACATGAGATTTTAGGAACCAAGCTCAAGATGAGTACCGCTTACCATCCACAAACCGATGGGAAAACGGAAAGAGTTAACAAAGTCTTGGAGGTTTTGTTAAGAGCTTGTGTGTTAGATTTCGGAGGATCATGGGAAGACCATCTACACTTAGTCGAGTTTTCGTATAACAATAGTTATCAGACTAGTATAGGGATGGCACCGTTTGAAGCTTTGTATGGAAGGCCATGCAAATCACCAGTTTGTTGGTTAGAGACCAAGGATAGGTTGGTTCTTGGTCCGGATTTGGTTAGAGAAGCTGCAAAGAAGACTGAGCTGATTCGAGCTAGGATGAAGGAAGCTTAGTCTAGGCAGAAGAGTTATGCAGACAAAAGACGGAAAGACTTAGAGTTCTCTGTTAGAGATCGTGTTTTTATTAAGGTATCACCGATGAAGGGTGTGATTAGATTTGAGAAATCGGGAAAGTTGGCACCGGGATTCATAGGACCATTTCCTATTGTAGAGAGGATCGGGAAACTCGCATATAGAGGAGAGTTACCGAGCAGTTTGGCAGGAGTCCACATTGTTGATCATGTTTCTCGGCTAAGGAAGTGTGTTAGAGATCCGGAGTCTACTATAGCACCGACTGTGTTAGATGACTTAGTAGTAGAACAAACTTGACTATAGTTAGAAAGCCGATTAGTATAGTTGCGAGAGATGAGAATATGCTAAGGAATAAGACAATTAGATTAGTGAAGTCCAGTGGAGCGACGATGAGAGAGACTGTACTTGGGAGACTGAGAGCAGGATTAGAGATGCTTATCCTGATTTGTTTGATGGTATGTTTTACCTTTACATTTGATTTATTGTGTACCTTATCGTAATTTCGAGGACAAGATTCTTTAAGGAGGAGAGATTGTAACACCCCATATTTTTAGTAACATTATTTAGTACATTTAATTAGCTAAATTAAATAAAATAATGCAATGATTAGAGGATTGAGATTTGTAATTAACAAGGGGTAGTCGTGCCTTGATAACAAATGAAAAAATAAAATGGTTAAGTATAATAGATATGGGGCAATATAGGAATACATACATTCTTATACCCTAAACCCCTTAAGCCCTCATTCTCACGTTCATTCATAATTCATAAACAAAAATATAAACAAAGGTTGGCCACCATTAGGAAAAGCAAAGAGAAGACTTCAAGAAGAAAAGCTTAAGCAACTTAGCTAAGATAAAATCTCAAATCCTTAATCTCAAAAGCTAAGGTGAATAATGACTACATCTAATTTTTATAATTTTTTTCGGTCTTAAGATGAATCCGAAGTATTTTGCATGATTATGCCATGTTTTTGAATGATTAATTGTTTATATATGCTTGTTGATGATTTATGCTTAATCAATGTAAAAACCCTATTTAATGACATCCAAATGCCTTGCAATTTTAGATATAGATCAGAAATGATATTTTAGAGATGGCTTTCAGTTTTCATAATTTTCTGAATAAATGTGGATTTCATATTAATTTCTAGTGTAGAAAATGATTATTTGGGTTTTAAATTATTTACGGCTAAACAATTAATATTTTGGGTCTGGAATTAATATATGTTAGAAAACATATTAAAAATGATTTTTTGGAATTTTTGTAGAATTTTCCTAAGTGTTTTGATAGGTATATAAAATTATTTAAGGTTTGGGATTTAAATGTTTTATATATTTATAAAAGGAGAAGGGGTATTTTATAAATAAATTAAATTTTTTATTTCTGAAATATTGGCAGCACTTTTAGAAAAGAAAATTAGAAACCAATAATATTTTGACAAACAAGGCAGGTTAGTTGAAAAGAAATTCTTTTTAAAGTAAAAATCAGTTTTTACATGCTTTTAGCATGTTTTGCCACTTTCGGCACAGAGGTTCCGACCAAGTACTGCCGCCTCCATTCCATCGAAACCAATGCACATAGTATCAATAACTTGGTACAAAGTAAATTGGACTAAGGTAGAAGGCACTATGTCGAGACTAAAGGTTCTGAAGGGGTCAAAGCGTGTCTTTGCTTTTAAATGAAAACGCGCCTGCTTTTCTTTCAAAGGGTATGCTTTCGACTTGGTTGGCTTTCGGCTGAGTCAAATGTTTTAAAGGGAAGGTTTCAAATGGGTTGTTCCTTTTTTTTTAAGTAAATGCTTTCGAATGGGGTCGAAACCCCTTAGTTGGCGCTTTTCTACCTTTCGACGCCAATGGTTTCGGAAGGTATATTTTGCTTTTAAAACTTAGCCGCTTCTCCAATGCTTTCGGAAGGTTGGTTCCGACACCATCACTTCTTTGCTTAGGAAATGCTTTCGAAAGATTGCTTTCAACTTGTAACGATCCAATTTTTCAACGCCCAAAAGTCGACATTAATACGTCCACTGTATCAAATGCCGCACAATCGAATGCCGGAAAACCGAATCATTAGGGTTAAAAAAGAAAGAGGTAGAAGTAGAAAGAAGAAGAAACAAGAAGAAACGGAAACAATAACAGAATCTCACATTCGCAGCGGAACAATATATAATAGATAAATGAATAATCTTTAAACAAAAGAACTATATCAGTTCATACAATACATCATCAGAGTTTACAACAACAACACACAAACACTGGACAGTTATATAAACTTGTCCTCATCACAGAATACACAGCGAATAATACATAATATAAGTGATATGTCTCGCCATCCAGCTCGCCTCCTGATCTCCACAGCATACTTTTCTGACTTCGCTCCAGAACAACTGATAACCTGACTCTAGGCTGCCCGTGTGGAAAATTATGGGCACCCAGAGTTTAGAAAGGGAACAATAAACTCCGAGTCAGTCATGGGAGTGGTGTGAGATCTTAAAACAGTTATTTGCACAAAGGAATAAAAAGAAATCCGCTATGCTTTTGGGAAATGAAACTACCATAAGTAAATGGCAGGTTATACAACTAAAACCGTACATGGCGCGAATTGGATGATTGGATTTCCAACAAATGGTCAGGCTAAGGAACTTCCTACATCACATGGGTACGCCTCTGAAGGGACGCCCCGAGAACCTATATGGATCTCTACCAACACAAGGCCAAGTTATCTCACGCTTCTGGTGCAATAAAGCTGTAACTAGATAACTCCACACATGAGCTATGCCATTCCCGGTCGTTACCGACCTTTATCCGAGGATCCTCAACACCAACAACCACAAAGTAATAAATTTGCAGCAACCACATAAGTTAAGTATCTGGGCTCCATACCATGATACCACCTTTTTCCAGAAGGAATATAGACATCCCCTGAGGGCGCTACCCCCAAACAACCTTGCCGCATCCTTCCTGTTTCGACCATTTCGGGTTGTGAGGTTCGACGAAGTCTCATCCACAAAGCTACGCTTTTCACAAAAGCCATGCTTCGATCAACAAATGATCAGCAACACTTAACATGCCACATTACCAAATTGGGAATATATCACCAGAAAAAAATCAACTACATAACCTCTGAGCTCGTACGTCTCGGAGAAGGGTGTTAAGCTAAGAGAATAAATTCTCCGCCACCAACAGAAACGTATTTGATAGAATCCAGCTTTACATCTCAAACTGTAACGTCAGACATACATCCATACAAGTCTGTTTTGGGTTCGAACGGAACCAAAGGCACTTCAAAGAAGCCCTTGCAATCCGGATATTCACTAATCACGTCCGGACTCCCCATCACAAAGGGTGATAAAAATCTCTATACCGGAGCAAATCGGTGCAGAGACATTCGACAGGTAATCCTTTCGTTTTCAAAAATACCTAGTCTTCAACACCATCTTCAAATACAATCACATTTCGTCGTATCATTATTCAGAATGGGTTTTATGACATAAAGTCCTCTCCCGGCTTAACCGAATAATGAGCGCTTGTTTTGAAAACAAATTCAAGTGCTATTTCAAAGGCCAACATTGATAGTCGGTTATTTAACTATCAACAACATTCACAACAATCATCAAATTTAAATAATTATTCCAAAATTATTTATTTTCAAAATATCTTCGCAAGATATATTTTCACATTTCAACCCTTTGAAAACAAATTTCAAATCACTTTTCACTCGCGGAATAAGATTCCCGATATTATTTATTTCCACTGAAAATCTGTCAAGTCCGGATACTTTAAAATAATTTAAACACTTATCCAAAAGTATATGTATATTTGGAAACATTTGAGATAAAAACTATTTTTAAACACTTTATCTAAAATATTAGTTATGAAAATATTATACTAATATCTCATATAAACTTCAAGTCCAAATTAATTTTAAAAATGAAATTATTAGATAGAGTATAATTATTTAAATATCCATTTTCTAAATCAAATCTCAATTTGATCTTTAAAATAATCACTTCTATAATTACCCAAATAAATCTTTACTTGAAAGATTTAAAAACAATTTTCAAAAATAATTTCTCCAACAATATTCTTTTTAAAACCAATTCTAGAACTTTTAATTTATGTTTTAAAAGCTACTTTGAAACCATACTCGGCTTTCCAGGGAAGAATATTCTTTCCATTTCAAAATGGTCCATTTAAATCAATTACTAAATCCTTCTAGATTTATTTTAAATTTACGTTCCAAATTCGTAAACTTTCTTTCCATACTTAAAAATAAACCAATATTTATTTTTAAAACAAATCTCCCTTTTCTTTATAAATTCCATTGTGAATTTAAATTTCCAAATATTCACTTTCAAACACCAAATCAAATCCCAAATTTATTTCCAAATTTATTTCCTTTACCAAATCAAATTCCAAATTGATTTTCAAATTTATTTCAAACACCAAATCAATTTTCATATTGATTTCCCAAAGATTTATTTTCAAACACCAAATCAATTTTCATATTGATTTCTAAAATTTGTTACCTTTTAAAATAAATCTTTTATTTCTCCCAAACTATGGAAAATCCAATTTTAAATAAATTCTTCAACTTTTAAACAATATTTCTCAAAATCCATTTATTAAAATCTTTTCCTATATTTTGGAATTAATTCGATAGGATTACAAAAATCAACTTTTAGACTTTAATTGTAATGGTCTAGGCTTTTCTACTTTAATTTCCAAAAATCTAATTTTATTTATTTCTGGTATCCTACGATACCAAAAATATATTCGGCTAAACCATAGCCTTCAAATAAATTCCATTTATCAATATAATCATTCACACCAATATAATCATTCACGGATTATCACATCACAACATATACAATTAAATTCAACAATGTGAGGAATCCAGTTGGATCCCTCCAACCTGTTTCCCTGCATCCACATAAGTTAGCACAATACCAATTCCACTTCGAGGTGGAATATCGCGGTATATGGGATTATATAATATCATCCGCTATTATGCGGCGCATAGGGTCTCATCCGCTATATAATGCGGGAAATCAATCACTCCAAATATATATATATATATAATACCAATTCCACTTCGAGGTGGAATATCGCGGTATATGGGTTTACATATAATATCATCAACTATTATGCGGCGAATAGGGTCTAATTCAATACAACTGATAATCATTTATCATCCAAGCACACAATCAACAATTTATCATCCAAGCACACAATCAACAATTTTAAATTCCAATATTTTCAATTGAGTGAGAAGATCTCACCTTTGATTACGCATGCAACCCATTTTCCATCCCGGCTTGTTCATCTATAATTTTTAGACCTTGTATAACAATTATATAAAATTTCATTAATATTCGAACAAATCGAATAATCAATTACCGTTTAATAGTTTAATTAACTGATAGTTTTATTTAAACCAATTTCTCCTTTAATAAATTTATTTAATTAAAAAACAAATTTTCTATATAAATCCTTATATATATTTTATTAAATTGAAATAAGCAAAACAATAAATACCTTACTGCTCAACCCCAAACCGAGATGCCCAAACACTCATCGCGGCATCTTCACCTCACCATCACGACCACGTCGCCTCTTCATCGCGTAGCTGCTCGCGATCCCTAGCAACCCCAAGCCCAAATCCCCAAATCTCCTCGAACAGTTGCGACATCGAATACCAGGTCTCGAACGATGCCTGCAACCCATCGCCATCTACACTTCAGTTCGTCCGCATCGTCCTCACGCTACCATCAGGCCTCGAACTACTCCCATTGACCATCGTGTCAGCCAACATTGCCGACCTCACTGCCTTCGAGCTTCCTTCGACGATTATCGCCGAACCCCAACCTTCACAAACTTGAATTCCCAATCACGAGCCTCCCGCTCCCCTCGACAATCACCATCGCGAATTTCCAGACTGCGACATCGATGCCAACGGAAACTGATTCGACTTCCCCTCGCGTGCGCGAGCGCGCGCCACCGAGCTTCCATCGCTGACCCTAGAATCGAGCAACACGATTTGATTTCTATTTTTTTTTCTAAGGAAAGAACGCGGCCAATTATTTTGATTTGAACGAAAAAATATTTCGTTTGTAAATGAATTTCGTTTGAACGAGACTGTGATATTTTCTTTCATTTTTTTTTCATTTGAATGATAAGAGAACGAACGCGTGTAAAATTTTGAAAGACAAGTGTTAGAAACTTAGAAGGGACAAAACATGTTAAAAAGCTTGCCACGTTATCAATAAAATAATATTATATTTTAAATTTAAATTTAAATTTAAGTCGTATCAATTTCGCAACTCAAAATCTCGATCTCCAATCGAGGCGTGCCCCTAGGCGTTTATAATGTTAAACCCCTATTCCGAACGCAATGGAAAAGGTTTCGAGTCCAAATTTGATCATATGGAGAAGATAGCTTTTTGAACCAGTTATAATATCGAATTTTCGATTTAAATTTTAGCGAGTTTGCTTACCGTACGGCCAAACGATCACTCCAAACATTACGAAAATTGAAATCCGATAATAATACAATATTACGGATCCAATGGAGCTAGTTTCGTCGAATTTCGAGACTGTGCCTCGGAAGGCTATTTTTAAATATCGATTTAAACAATGTATTTTCAAACTGAACAAAACAGTTTCAAATTCAATTCTGAAGCTTTTATTATCTTCAGTATTATCAATATAGATTTTACAATACTTCATATTATTTTTAATCAGCTTAAAACTGAAGATTCAAATTTTTACCCAACTTCAGTAAATTAAATTCAATAATTTAAATTGCCAAATTCATAGTGATATTTGAAATTCAAGTTAAACTATCTTTCAAATATTTAAAATCAATTAAATATTCTAATTTCAAATGTTCAAAATTTAGGGTCGTCACACAACTTAAATGTTTTATGATCCTTTTGTTCTGTTGAAGGTAGAACCCAAATAGTTTCGAAGGAGTTAATTTTTAATGGTCTAGAAAGGTGTTTCCACATGTTTTACTTAAGGCTTTCAAAAGGTTTGATGTTTTATTGCTTTCGAAAGGTTTTAAAGAATGGTTTCGAAGGGGTGGTTCCCCCAATGCTTAAGGTTTGAAAGGAAAGGTTTTCCAATGTATTCGAAAGGTAATGTTTAAAAGTTTTGAAGAATGATGTATAAGGTTTTAATGCTTTCGAAGGAATGGTTTTTCAACATTTTCGAAAGGAAGATTATGAATGGTTTCGAAAGGAATGTTTTGGCCTTTCGGCCTAGGTGAAAGAAGGGTTTTACTTGGTTTTGAAAGGGGTACTTTTAATGGATTCGAAAGGGGTACTTTCAAAGGTTTAAATGTTTTCATCAACAAAGATTTGAGTAAAGTATATATAACATGGCAAGTTGATTTTGAGTAAAGCATAGAGTATATATTTTTCTTGTTTAAGTTTGGTTTAAAGGTTTTTAATCAATTTGAGATGAAAAGGTTTTCAAGGAAAATTTAAAGGAAGATTACCCTAAGTAAAATGACTCAGATATTAGAATACCAGATGAGACTGGTATAGTGTCGCGCCTATGCATTAGCTATTAGCCCCAGCTAATTTTGTCCAAAATTCCAGTGTAGGGCTTTGTCATAGGTAAGACTAAAATTATGATTACACACAGTAGGGAATATATATTTGTATACGATAGGTTATTGGTGAGCCTACAAAACCCTTAGGGTCAGATGACCTTGGGAGATGTTAAGTTAGGGATAGACCGTCCAGAAGAGGAGTTTAACAGATAGTTAAGGATAGACCGTCCAGAAGAGGAGTTTAACAGATAGTTAAGGATAGACCGTCCAGAAGAGGCGTGTCTAACGGGTGTTAGATTATTTTGATTATATTGTCTGGTAGGCCCGAGTCAGCCAAATGTTAGTAGTTAGCCAAACAAAACTATAGTGTTCAGACAGATTGTTCATTTGTTACCTAATATGTATGTCTACATAATAATGCTTTATAGTTTTAACCAGTTTTAGTTGCATGATAAAGGTTTGCAAAAGATATGTTTTAAAAGGATATTAGTGAGGGGAAACCCGTTCTGCTAAGCGGAGCGGTCTCACTTAATATCAAATAACCGAGATGTATAGTATTATTCACACCGGGCTTTATGTCTGACTCAAAGTTTATGTTTTCCTCCTTAAACTCTTAGGTGCTCAAAATTGATTTGAATAGGCTGAGGGTTGAGGTTTACAGGTTTTAGTAGGTTGACGAATAAAGTTTCCGGAGACGAGCAGGTGGCTGACAGATAGTTATTTAGGAGTTGTTGTTTTGTTTTATTCCGTTGTGTTGTATTTAAAACAATTATGTTTATATAGTACTCTGGTCAACCAAGCGGGCGTCATCATATGTCGCTCTTGGCGTATTTATGTAATAATTATATTTTACCCGAACCTGGTAAATGATTATGGGATTATGTAATTTGAATTGAAACATGTGTTTTGAAATGTAATCAGTAAAATGTTGTTTTTTTTAAATCTGTGATTTTGTTTAATATTCAAGTGCTTCTGATATTATGGATACCATTAACATAGCCATATTTAGTCGCCGGAAGTTAATACTCTAGATGACTGCAGCATCTGTAGCGCTTAGCTTTGGACCTCTAGATAGGGGATGTTACAGAGGGGCTATGGTTTTTTTGAAAGAAAAAACTTTTTTGAAAATGAAGGAGTGGTATGACCGTATGTGTAAAGGTGTAAAAAGACTTCGAAAAATGTGTTTAACTAGTAAAAAATGAAGTTACTAGGTGATTAGACATTTGAAAAAATAATCAGATGTTTGATTTTATAGAAAAAATCAACCGAAAACATTTTAGTTCAAAATAGGCTATTTTCAAATGTCTGATTATTTATGTAGACAACTGAATTTAGTCAAACAGTATATAAAAAATAGCATTACAAGCTACCAAATGTTTTATTTTTGTGATCAGGCATTTGATTTTATTTTTGGATGTTTGTTTTTATTTTTAAACGTCTACAAAATAAGGATTGCTAAAAAAATTAAAAATAATTTATAAATATACTTATAGTAAATAAATCTATATTTATAAAAACACCCCTTTTTAAAAAAAACTTATCAAAGAACTTTTAAATAAAATCTCTTAAAGAAGAAATACCAAAATCACTTCTTAATTTTGAAAATTTATTTTCACATAACGGTTTTGTAAAAATTTCAACAAATTATTTTTCTGAATTGACAAAATCTAGTGATATGATGCCTTTCTCTATCACGTCTATTAAAAAATGATGTATAATATCTTTATTTTTTGTTCTACAATGATTAATAGGATTTTTGACAAATTTATAGCACTAGTGTTATCATAAAATATACTTGATTTAGGTAGCTTTACACCAAAATCTTGTGTTGTTTATTGCATGTATATGACTTGAACACATGCCAAAGCAACAAAGATGTATTCTGCTTCACAAGTCGAAAGTGAAGCACGATATTGTTTCTTACTAAACCATGAATGTATAGACTGTCCTATAATATGACAAGTACCACTCGTGCTTTTTTGATCCGTTTTGCATCCTTCAAAATTAGCATCGTTATACGACACTAATTTGAAAGGAGAACATTTTTGATGAAAACATGTGTAGTCTCTAGTATTGGTCAAGTAGCGCAAAATTCGTTTCACGGCTCGCAAGTGTGGTTTTTTGCGGTTTACTTGAAATCTAGCATACAAACAAACACTCATCATTATATCTGATCTACTAGTTGTTAAATAAAGCAAAGATCCTATCATACTTCTACTTAATTTTTGATCCATATCTTTACTTTTTTCATCTTTATCTAAGTGAAGGCTAGTACTCATAGGTGTAGATTTACTAGAAGTATTGTTCATTCTAAGTCACTTAAGTAAATCATTACAATATTTTTCTAGATGAATAAAAATACCATCTTTTAGTTGCTTAATTCGTAAACTTAGAAAATAAGTTAGTTCACACATATAAGACATTTCATATTCACTTTCCATTATGTTAAAGAACACATTATATAAATTTTCATTAGCTGACCCAAATATTATATCATCTACATAAATTTGGACTATAAAATGTCATAATTTTCCTTTTTAATAAAAAAATGTAGAATCAACTTTGTCAATTTTAAAACTAGAGTTTATAAGATCACCCTTTAATCGTTCACACCAAGCATGTAACAACCTTGCTTTCTACGTCATAATAATAAATAAATTTAACTAAAATAAATACTCAAATTTGATTTTTTTTATAATCCTTAATTTTGAAAATGAATTTTTACTTAATTAAATTATATTTGATAAGATTTTGTTTCAATAAATTAAAATTTTAGAATTAATTCCTTTTGAATAATATATCAAAATTAAATAAAATATTTTAATAAATTTAAAATATTTTTATATATAGTAAATAATTTTAATATGATTGAAATAGTAGAAAAAGTAAATAAATTTAATCAATGTTAATTCGATGGATAGATAAAATTAAAATAAACAAGTATTGAATTGAAGGAAATTGGGCAGTTACCGAAATGTAAATTGTAGGATGAAGTGTAAATCAGTTTAAATTGGATTGAAGAATATTTATAAAATGTATGACAAGGATTAATGTTTAATTAAAATGTAAAGGAAAATAATTTAAGTTAAATTGAATTAAAATTATGGCCCGTTCAAACCCATGCCCATATAAACTTTTTTCCTTTCTCTAGAAAATTCTTCATCCTTTATTCCCTCAAATCAAGCCTGTAGCCCATATTCTCTTTATCTCCTAATCCCTACTTCCAAAATGCCAAATCCATTCACACAAATTAATCCAGACAGAAGAGAAAAACGAAAATCATGATTGATTCTGGCAAGTGACTCGAAGGCGACACGAGTGGGAGAGATAGGGACGAGGCGGTTGACGTTGGCGGTTGTTGCGATTTTGGAGTTGGGAGTAGAGGTGTGGCGATGGCAAACGACGTTGGTGGTTGGAAGTCACGATGCAATTAAAGAGATTTGCGTGTTCGTGCGAGATGGATGTCGCGACCTGAACCAATGATGATGAGGTCGTATGGTCGAAGCTGTAGATCGACGCATGCAAGCTTGACGAAGGCGATGCATTTGTTTGTGCAGACATGGCATGGCAGATGAGGGCCTAGATTGGTGTGAGGCCATTGAGGATGGTAGGCAATTGTGTGTGAGGAAATGCAATTTTAGACACAGCAAATATTGAGTGAGGCAAAATCATATAGAGCGAGTTCGATTCTTACATTCATCGTTTTGATACATTTTCTACACTTGAAATTATATCGTTATACCTATTTATATTATATATTTATCCAGTATATCGTTTGAATTACTTGGTTGAAATAATTGATTGTGTGATATTGGATATGATTTTGGATTAGATTGTGAGATTTTATATATGCTAGATTGTCCAAAATGCATAGGAGAGGCTATTCAATTGCATTATGATGTATAGTTTATTTTATACATGTAATTCAATTCGAGTCAAACGATAAATTTTTTATTGTCGACCGATTAATGATTTTGGAGTATTTTCCTCCACGAGTTATATTTTGGATGTTTGATTGAGTTTCTTGTTTTTAAAAGATGTTTGAAAAGCTTTGGAAAATTATTCAATGGTTCAAATCTTTATTAAAAGGATTTTATATATAATTTACTAAACTTTCACTCAATTCAGTTATTTTCATATCTACAAATAGACTTTTAAATTTATATATATATATATATATCTGTGTGTGTAGTATTCATTTTGTTACAAAATCCTTTTTGAATCACTATCATAATACTATTATAAAGTGGAATTGTTTTTAGGCATATATAAAATCTCACTATTGTATAAAATATGTTATTAAAGTAATAATATTATTTTAATTGATTTTTATTATAAAGGTTATTTAAATAATTTTAAAAGAGTTTTCAAACTTAGAAAAATATAGAACCTTTTTGATGAAATAATTATAAGGTTATGGATATGTTTTGGATAAATAAATATCTCTTTCTATAATATGAGAATTTCAAATATAATATAAGTTAAAGGAAAATGTTTTATTTCTAACTAGTTAGCGTATAAAGAGAAGATTTTGAATTATATTTTATGGTTTGAAATAAATATAATTTATTTTGCAATTTATAAATTTATTTTGAAATAGTATTTTATTATACAAATTATGAAATGAATTTAAAGCAATATTGGGTGATTTTCAATATGAGTTATTAAAGACTTGAGTATATAGTGAAGGTTTTGAATTATAAATTATGGTTTGAAATGAAAAGATATTATTTTGGAGGTTTATGAATTTACTTTAAAGTATTATTTAGTTATAGAAAATTATGAAATAGCTTCTATAATCATTTTGATTTGTAAAGTGATTTTGGAAGTTTTGAAAATATGTATAAAAGGATTTGGATATGAATTACGGTATTCGATTTTATATTGGGGTTAAATAAATAAAGTGAATATATTATTCAATACATATAACTGGTTTAAAGGTTTTTGTTATTTTCTGAAAATAAAATTGCTTTAAGAAGTTGTATTACATTTTTATAAATATAATCTCTTTTCTAAATTTATATTTAATGTTTTGATTGTTTTCCATTTTATTTAATGAGAAATCTGAATAAACAGAGTGGTAATATTCTCCAGTTATTTTTGAACTCGTTATATAGAATATTGAAGAGATTGAGTTTAATTTATGAGCAGTGAATAAACGTTTGAGTATCATGTAGTGGTATGTGACGTCGTTGTGATATTTGTTCGAGTATACGTTGTAAGTAAACGTCACTCATATGAGGATTTGTTATGTATGACAGGCTCACTGCGGCGGGTCACGTATTTAGCTATGTGTCGCCAATTGTATGGAGCCATGTGTTAGTATCTGTATTTAGCTATGTGTTAGCATATGTATAGTGTCATATGTCGGTATGTGTATTTGGCTGTAAGTCGACCAATATATATATATATATATATATATATATATATATATTATGTATGTTTGTCTATCACTGTTTGACTTCCTTTGTGGTACGGGAGAGTGAACCAAATTGGCTAGTATCCATCCTAGTGGCCTGATTGTTGTGGTCTCATCCCGAATCTGTGACACCTTATTCTTATAGCCATGTGTCGGTAGTGTTTAGAGCCGTGTGTCGGTAATGAGTTGCCCCTTGTGTCACCTAGGTCGGTAGTATGTTACCATTTAGGGGCATGTGTAGGGTCATGACCGAGTCCTTACGTTGACGAGCACATTGATGGATATGAGTCACGATGGTCGTCGAGGTAGCTAAGACTGTAGGAGCCGTGTTGGAAGAACACATGTGTTGTGTTCGCCAAACGCATGTGTGGTCTCCTGGAGCAAGCGTGTCTATCAGTCTCCCGTATGGTTTTGGTGTGTTTGATAAATAGACATATATTATTTATACTCCTTACTTGAGAGCTAGATTGTAGCTGAGGCTGCTTCAGTGTATGGTCAATCCCTGTATCCTTCTTTGACATGTGTCGCCACTTATATTTTTATAGGCATGTGTTGCCACATATATTTTCATTGGCATGTGTCGCCAACCATATCATTTATCGGTGTGTTTCACCATTTATATACATTGGATATACAAATGATTACTTATTACATTTCTACGAGCTTGGTAGACCCAGGAATGTCTATTATATATATTTTGTGGTATTGTTGTTTTCCATGTTTTACTTGATTATTTCTTACATATTGATGATGATCTTATGTACGGATGATTCACCTATTTGTTATTATTTCTCTGATTTATTATTTGGCGTGATTTATATGGCTGATGACATTTTTCCTACGCATTGTTTGAGGTTGATGTTATTCTTGAGATTTATGTTGTTTATGATATTACTATTATACCACTTATATAATTATGAGATATTTTGTCATCTGCATTTTAGGTATCGCCTGACCTGTGTGTTATTTATATAATATTTGGGTCAGTCTAAGATATTTCAGGTACAGAGACGATGAGACCAGCTCATGTTTTTTTGGAAAAGAGGAGACCAGTGTATTGTATTGGTACATTTAGTTTGCGAATTATATGGTTCCATGTACCTATATCCTTGTATTGAATATTAGATATACCTTGTACACTTTGTATTATATATTATCCCTGCGATTCTGACTTCGTGTTCTCTGTTATATACTATATATTGTGTATTGTTCTGTCCTGGAGGCACAAGTATATATTGCTTTGTGTCGATACTGCGTACATTTTGTGGTAAGTTATATTCCTTGTTTTTAAGACGTACTGGTATTAGCCTAAGGGAATATTCACGTGGCCTTATTCTTCATATTATCTGACAGTATTACTCAATAATACTCTTGGATAGTATGGGTATAGATTTGGGAGTGTTTACAGAGCACGTGGTTTTGTTTGAGTCTATAAAGACCTTTTTAAAGTTTATAAGGTTTGGAAAATTTTCATGTATAAAGAGAGAAGGTTGTTCTACGTATACATTTTTATATATAACCATTTAAGAAAGGACATTTTACATCCATTGAAAAATCTTTAAATTAGGACGACAAGCACAAACTAGTAAAATTCTTATTGCTTCTAAATGAGCAACAGAGGCAAAAGTCTCTTCCTAACCTATTTCTTCTTCTTGATTATACCCTTGGACTACTAATCTGGCTTTATCAATAATGTTAGCAATTGGATGATCTTTTAAAATACATTTAGTTTCCGAATATCCAACAAAGATTCCTTCATCAGTTTTGTGATCATATTTTCCTAATTGATCTTTAGTGTTAAGAATAAAACATTTTGAACCAAAATTCTAAAGTAAGAAACATTAGGTTTCTTTCATTAAAAACTTTGCATGGAGTATATTTAGTCAAGGGCCTTATAGAGACACGATTAAGAACATAGCAAGTAGTAGCCACAGGTTCAGTCCAAAAATTCTAGGTAATTGGCCACTAGTCAATAATGTTCTTGCGCATTCTTGCAATGTACTATTTTTCCTTTCTACAACTCCATTTTGCTGTGGAGTTCTAAGAAAGGAAAAAATTATGACAAATGCCATTTTTGTTGCAAAATTCATTGAACAATTCATTATCAAATTCACCACCATAATCACCTCGAATCTTTTTTATTTTCAAAATTTTTAATTTTTGAATTCTTTTTGCGAAATTTTTAAAAACTTCAAAAGTATCACTTTCATGTTTTGAAAACAAGGTCCAAATGTAAATAAAAAAACCATCCACTATAACAAAGACATATTTGTTATAATTTAGTGACCTTACCTGGATTGATCCAAATAGGTCTAAGTGAAGCAATTCTAATGGTTGTAAAGTAGAAATCTGCTTTTTATATTTAAAAGAGGATCTAATGAGGTTTTCTACTTGGCATGCATCACATAAATTATTAACTTTAAAACTCAATTTTCGTAAACCTTTTACTAAATCATATTTATAAATTTGTTTATATATTTAAAATAATGTAACAAAACCATTTATGTCAAAGCCATGTATCATTATCATTTACTAGTAAATACATATCACTATTATAGCTAGTTTTTATTCAAACGTAAATATTTCATTTTTTAATACCTTCAAAATTTATTTATTTTATTTAATAATAAATATTGCATTTAT
This sequence comes from Allium fistulosum, assembly GCA_030737815.1. NCBI lineage: Eukaryota > Viridiplantae > Streptophyta > Magnoliopsida > Asparagales > Amaryllidaceae > Allium > Allium fistulosum. Next base: position 165,499,416 of record CM060904.1, on the reverse strand, counting down.
CTTTTTCAAAAGAAATTAAAACATTATCACAAAGTTGGCTTATACTCAATAAATTATGTTTTAAATTTTTGACTAGTTGGACATTTGTAATAAGATGAGAGTTAGATATACCATCATTGCACACATTGCCTTTGCCAATCATATAACATTTGAAGTTGTCTCCAAAAGTGACGGTGCCTTCATCCATGTAGGTTATGTTTGTGAGCATTACTTGGTTTCACGTCATGTATTTTGAGTAACCACTATCAAGTATCAATCTCTCCTTTTATTACTGGGTACAAACAAAAAAAAACTTGAATTAGTATCCACTTCCTACGTTAGGGTCTTAAAGTTAGGTCTTAGAAAACCATACTCATGAGAATTTGGTATTCCCTTTAAAAATAAAATCATTGTTATTATGAACATTTGATATAAATGTTTTTATGTAATTATCTTTAATAAGGTGATTGTTAGTTTGTAGAACCCCATATTTATATAGTTTTATTTTTTTTATTATGAGTTTTGCTTGAATAGCAATCTTACCCATTTTGAAATTAATATATAATGAACTGCAGTGCTTAGGAGTAGATTTCTTTTTCTTAGAACTAATAAATTCTAATCCACTTTTATCAGATGAGGATTTTGAGGTTTTAATAATTCTAGATAAATTCTCTATCTTTGTGTTAAAGTTTGAAACTTTTGTAGAAAATTTTTCAAAAATTAGTTCATAGCTCTTTGCTCTTTTACTTTTTTACTAAGAGTGTCAATGGTAGAATTTAAATCGCAATTTTCTTTTGCTATTTTGACATTCTCATCCTTGTATATCTTGATTTAACTAATTAAGGTGGTGATTTGAGAAGTCAAATTATTACAAGAAGTTCGGAATTAATTTCAACAAGATCTTCAAAAGAAATATGAAAACTTACATCATTGTTTTAGCCATAAAGCACACATTTGCTTGTCCTGTATCACTTGCACTTTTGGATGAGGAGTCTGAAACATCCCACGTTCTTAAAAGGCTGGCTTCTTTTTGTTGAACGATCTCTCTATTTTGAATTTGTAGTTATGGTATCCATATGAGTTTTCTTATGAGCCTTTAATTTTTTAACTAGTTCGAAATTAATTTCAACAAAATTTTCAAAAGAAATATCACAACTTACATCATTGTTTGTAGCCATAAAGCATAAATTTTCTTGTCATATGTCACTTTCATATTTGGAAGAGGAGTCTAAATCATCCCATGTTTTTTTGAAATGGTACTTTATATACAAAATGTCATTGGGACAACATATCGCATGTCAATAAACGTTCGAATCACATTACGCAAGTTTTAATTTGTTCTTTTCTTTTTGAAGGTTCGGGAATTCTTTCTTCATATGACATATCGTATTGCACTCATAAAATTTTAATGAAGTAGATGAGTTGTTATTGTTTCTAAACCTTTTATTCTTTCTAAGTTTCAGAATTTTTTTTAAGTTTTTGGCAAGAAAATGAAATTATCTTTGTTCATGTCCGATCCATCTTCGGCTTGAAAGGAAATCGTCTTTCTTGCCTTAACTTGATTTTTCTTAGCCTACAAATTAACTTCATAGAACATTAGGTTTCCAATTAACACTTTAGGTTTAAGGGTCGAATGATCATTAGCCTCTTCAATAGCCGAGACTTTTCGTTTCCATTCATCCATCAATAAGTTGAAGGACTTTTGAGACTATGTCAAAATTTGAAAAACTTTCACCTAAAGCTATAATAGCATGAGTAATGTCTTGAAATATAGAGTACATATCAGATATATTCTCATTTGTTTCATTCTAAAATTTTGAAATTGATTCTTTAATTTAGAAATTTTACTTTGCTTTACTTTATTTATTCCTTCGTGAGTAACTTTAGTATACTTCATATATCATATGGATTCTTAAACACGCTTACTCTATTAAACTCATTTTTGTATGATGAACAAAATAAAATATTAACAGCTTTAGCATTATTGGTTACATCTATCTTTCAAGTATTAGACATGTAGAATGCTCAGTTGTGGATATATTGTATTGTATTTGCAGTGCTCCGAATTTCATAACCATTTGCTTGCAAATAAATTTTCATTCTAGTTGAAGCATAATTAGACCCAGTGAATAGTGGTGGTCATGTTGTTGATTCACCTCAACAAATGTAGCAAAGGTGTAATCCATTATTATTATCAAAATATTCGCAAACTTTGTTATGGTTTTAGGAAAAACTTGCTCTGATATCAAATAAAAGTGGGCTAAGGATCTTTAATACGAACAAACTAACTATGTAATCAAGCAAAGTGAAAAGCAATAATAAAAGATAACACTGGTGGCTTTGATACTAGTTCGAACTTACCGTCATACGTTCAATCCCAGACTCCTTCAAAAATATCATTAAACTACGCTATTTTCACCTGAAGGAACATGTTTCTACAAGGCTGCTTGTACAATCGAACAGGACATGGACACTTTGCCTGAAGATCTCCGAACTTCACTCAAATAGAATAAATCTGACTTTGACTTATTGTGTTCCTTTATAACACTGATAATCCTCTTTTAAGTACACCATTCCTATTGTTTTGAAAGCATTTGAAATCCTCGAGAGCATGGAGTATAGAAAGCAAAGTAAGCAATTTAAGTTCAAAGATTCAAAAAACAATCTTATTTACAGTGTTTGAAAGGCCTTTTTTGAAAAGAAATAGTCATTAAAACGGATGCAACTTTTAATTAAAGAAGATGACCTTTCATAATAGACTTGTCTGTTCGAAGTAAAAAAGCTCGTTATAGGTATTCGGATGTCTAAATCAGAATTCAGACGTTTGGATTTTTATAGTGCTGAAATAAAAAGAAAACGGTTCAAAATTAGTCCTGTTCATATGTTTGAATATCTAATCAGACGGCTAAATTCTTACTTAGATGTTTGGTTAGTATACTTAGACGTTGGAAGAATTAGAATAGCTATATGTATTTAGATGTCTGGAACAACAATCAAACGTCTGAATATTTATTCAGACATCGGTTTCATACGGAGTTTTCAAACCAGGAAGGACCTAATGCAAAAATTATATAATTCAGACGGATTAACTGTTAGACATTTGACCACTTGTTGAAACATAAGTTTAACTCTGAAAATTTTACAAGTTAAAAGATAAAATATTTCAGAGTAAAATATTTCAAATATGAAATTGTGTCATTATCAAAGGAAATTGTACATGTATTTCTAAGACTTACAACGTTTGACTACTCTGTCTTGATCTTCAACCATCGCTCGATGTCTGAATAGTTCGTCAGAGCCTTCCAAGATTTGTTATACCTTAAAAATCAACCTGTACAATATATATTATGAACTATATAGTTGTCACTTGAAAACTAGAAAAGCAGGGGCTAACAGATTATTCACTTAATTTAAGCTATATCAAGCATTACATTCAACAATAACTTATATTAAGTATCAAACTACAATACATAATACTCTTTTATAAACACTTTGCCTTGGCATCAGATACTGCCCTAGTAACAGGCTCACTAGGCTCTAGCCCAAGTCCAATCATCTCCTGTACCAAATTTTCAGCTTCCTCCACCTTCCCATCAACACAAAGAACTCTAATGGTCAGACCATAACTAGCCACGTTAGGAACCATCTCATTCTCCCTCATATCCTTCATCAATTTCAAAGCTCTAAAAGAATTCCCTTGCCTACAATACCCACATATCATCATATTACATATAGCATCATTAGCTCTCAACCCTTTCTCATTCATCAACTTGAAAATTTTCGATGCGTCCTTCATGTTAGCATCATTGCAATACCCATCAATCAAAACTCCGTAAGTATAAGCATCTATCTCCATTCCTGCTTTTACCATAGACCCATACAAGTCAATTGCACTTTTCATATCGTTTTTCAAGGCAAATGCATCTATAAGTATGGTGTATGTAACTTTACTAGGAGATATTCTCCTCTCCTTCATCTCTTTGTAAGCCTTTGCTAATCCTACCATGTCTCCAATACGAGAAAACCCATAAAGAAGTGTGTTATAAGTAGCACAGGTCGGTGAAAAGCCATTTATTTTCATTTTGCTTAAAAGCTCTAAAGCTTTTGATAACATCCTCGCCTTACAATAACCATCAAGTAAAAGGTTATATGTAACAACATTGGGTCTCAATCCTTCTCTTTTCATCCTTGCTGGTAGTTTCTCTGCTTCTTTTAACTGCTTCTTTTTGCAAAGCCCACCTATTAACGTGTTATAAGTAACGATATTTGGTAACAAACCCTTTTCAGATATCTCATCCAACAGCTTAAAAGCAATGTCTAACTCATTACTGTTGCAATATTCAGACATTATTGAATTATAGGTATATAAGTTCGGGATAACACCATTTCTTTTCATCTCTTCGAACAAACTAAAACCGTCACTCCTAAACCCATTTTTAAAACACCCATTAATCATGACAGTATAAGTAAACTCATTAGGCACCAATCTAGCTTCCTTCATTTTATTGAACAACTTACGTGCAACTTTGAATTCTCCATTTTTGAAGCAGCCATCGATTAAGCTTGTGTACATAACGACGTTTGAAGATCCACCATTATCTTCGAAACTAGTCAACAAGCTGCAAGCTTTTTTGCATTCTCCAACGCTGCATAATCCCCTAATCATAATGCTGTAACTGTAGTGGTCTAAATGGGTTTTAGAAGATGCGATTTTGAATAGGGAGTCGGCTTTTGAGAAAAGATTGGAGGCGATCAGGAGGTTGAGGATGTTATTTAAAGTGTCGGGTTTCGGTATTAAGTCGAGATTAAGCATGGTATAAGTATAGTTAAGTGCAAGAATGGGGTTTGAAGACTGTGTATAGTTTGCAATGAGGAGGTTGAAAATGTTTAAAATGGAGCTAGGGTTTAAAGGTTGGGTTTTTATGAGTTTGGGAAAGTGGACGATGGATTGATGAAACTGAAACATGTGATGTTGCTAGCTTAAAATACTCTGCTTTATCGAGTGAACAAAATATATTGCAGTGTAAAATACGAAAATCACATTGTTTTCTTTTTACTTGGGGATAAAGCTAAAAATATCATTGCTTTATTGATCCACATAATACAACTTAGGAGCCCATTAACTAAAACTAATTAAATACAAAGAGCAGTTTTATTTAAAGCTGGGCACACATCCCTCCTTTGCTAAAGTTCTTTACATCTCTCTTGGTTTCTAGTGCTAACGAATGAAATTTTGTAGAAGTTTAACTTATCCCAAAAAAAACAAAATTTAGATATTTTTGAAATTTTTAGCAAGTTCAAACTGTTGTATCATATCAACTATCAAAACATTTATTTTAGGTAAGTTTGGCTCACATCCCTACTAAGTTTCAAAATAGAGAAAACATCCTTCACAAACAAAACTTACATTTCCGCTCTCTATTTTTAAATTCGCGCACGACACAAATACATTTTATGTTTTTAACATTTCAAACGCGTACAACTTTATGTACAAAAACCGGATCAACATACTGTTTTCACCAAAAAATCACAAATTTTATGATCTTTGAAATGAGATCCATTGTTGATACCAAAAATTCATATTTGTAGTAAAGGTGCAATTATTTGCAGACAATTCAGCAAATTTTGAACATTTTCGATTTTCTTTTCAAATTTACAAAATTTACAAATAATTGCAAATATTTCTGCAGCTATGTGGTATAGTTGCAGAAATGTCTACAACTATTGGGTATAGTTGCAGAAATTTATGCAACTATCTATTGCGTATAGTTGCAGACATTTCTGCAACTATTGCATATAGTTGCAGAAATTTCTACAACTATTGCATATATTTGCAGAAATTTATTGCGATTATTCATAACTGCAAATATTAAGAATATCATATTTCATAAAAAACTTGATTCGTCTTCAATTTAATTGCAGTTTTCAATTTAAATTGAAAAATAAGAAGAAGAATCAGAGCTCGACAGTGAAGCGCAGGGGTAATTTGGGAAAAAAATTGGTGGAAAATAGAAACAGGGACGTAGAAAATATATTTTTTATCGCAGGGATCCGCTTTGAATTACGTTCCGTTTTAAGGCTGTGTGCCTAATATTCACTTTATTTTAACCGTTAATTTAAAATATTATTTTTAATATATATAAGGATTATTCAGATTAACCCAAATTTCATGAGATTCAAGAGATATAAGAGCATATCTACAAATTTTTGCTCGATTTCAAATTGTCTAGCTCGAAGAATCTAGCTAAGAGTTAGTGGAACATTCCTCTATATGTGTGCGTCCTATACTATGTGTGTGCGTGAGCACAATTACACGCACACATAGGGTAGTGCAATGTTTAGGACATGTTGTTCTCACATGCAAGGTGTAAGATAAAAGTTCAATCATTATCAACTACATACAAGTGTGATGTGTTGTAGGTTTGGCGTATACTTCCTAAAGGACTACCGGCGAAGCTTGACGATTTATATCTGCGCGTGCGCGTGTGAAGAATACCATCCTCCATATAAATCCCTGTTTCCATGTCTATCTATACATACATATACATAAATACATATCTATACATACATGTACATACTTACATACATAGATATGTATGTATGTATGTACGTACGTATGTGTGTGCGTGTGCACAAGTGTGATGAATACCATCCTCCATATGAAACCCCGTTTCCATGCCCTCTTATCTTTTCATGCCAAAAAAATCAAAATAGAGTAAAATTTTGAATCAGTTCGAAATATTTAACCCTTTCAAAACTGCAAAACAATATGAACCATTGTAAAACATTCATTTCAACCATCAATTTGAAAAGTATTTTTAAACGGTTTCTACATTATGAAATGAATTAAAATTTTACATGAATGATCATACCGATTAATAGAAGATATCTATAAAAATTTATTTCATTTTGAAATCTCTTCTACTTAAAAAAATGTGGAATGAATAGGATATTTATAGTAACACACACAAACACACGGTTGTAAGGATAAACTACACTATGTTGGATCGGGTGTTTATGCAACTGACATTTATAACAAATTTTAAAAAATTGTTTGTTTAATTTAGCACAAGACCCTAGTTCGTGTTATTATGAATAATTAGTGCAAACTCGTGCTACGCACACGGAGTTCACCAAATAATTTATTTAACGGTGTATTTTTTATTTGTTGTTACATGAAGGTGAAAGCATATGTTCATGAATTATAGTTTTTCTTTTCTTTTTTAGATTAGCTTTTTCTTAAATGCCACTAACAAACATTTGATGATAAATATACTTAAGTAATCTCAAACACAAAATGTATAACTAAATTTTTTGGACTATAATGACTTTATACAATATATGCTAACATCAGCTTTTTATTATTCTAACTTTGCAGCCATTGCATACTGTGCGTTTATTAATTTTCAAGTCTATGTTATATAAGTTCAATATGAGTTTATTCTATGTTTAACATATAAATTTCTATATGTACATAGTTAACTACGGCGATAGCATTTTAAATCTAGAATGGAAAAATTATGCTCTAAGTGAAATAATATTCCAAATCCATTTCTAAGAACCAAAATTACAACATTTGCATTATTACACATTTTGACATACATAATAATAACAAAATTAGAGAAATACCATAGTAGCTTAGAAAACACTTACAATAATATGTAAATTTCATTAAAGATAACAATTTGATAAAACGGTGTAAGCAAACACAATCAATGAAGTGAAATATTAAAAAAGATTATTATTATTGAAATATGTTATTGTAGTAGCCTTTATTATAATACAGAACAAAGTATTTTATAAAATAAGCACCTATATATGCACAAAAGTAGAACACATTGAAATGAAAGTAGGAGTATTGTTTAGTAAAATAACGATTTTATTAAAATGCAAGAAATGGACAAAGTGAACTTGTTTTATTGTGAACTAAAATCTATAAAAACTATGGTTTACTTAAAGGTATATTGTACATTTTTTCACAAAATCATAGACAAAACCTGTATTTCAATTATGTGCATTAAATACCTTTATTATTTTCCATAAAAATGTTTGTAATAAACTACTTAATAAAAACACATATCTTATCTCTCATCCGTTATCAAACCAATATCACTTCATACCTAACTCAACACTCAAATATATAATTTTTTATTTAATTTTGACCTTTTAGTTCAGCAATTTCTCATTTTCAACTTTTTTGTTTGTGGTTGCAAACATTGACCATAAGTTTTCAATGGAAATCCAACCAGAAATTGACATTAATATTTTCTGGAATATTAATCCAATATCGATACTAACGCTTTCAACATTATTAATTTGTACATCAAAATATCAGCATAATTTGGTATTTATAAGCAAATCAAATTGTTATTCATGTAAGGTGAAATGTATAATCATGTCCCATAACATAGAGAATATATAATGTCACCTTTCAAACATAAACACATGCAAAATATAATATTTCTTATAAAACCATAAAAATATACCACCCTTACAAAACTTGTATTAGTTTGCTGCTAAAAGAAGGCAAAATAATAAAGAAACATTTGTTAAAGTTATAGAACAATAAACATTACATTTTCCTTCATGGAGCTAAAACTTAAAATGCTTTTGAAATATTTCTACAAAATGAGTTACGTAAAAGGAAATGATTGATTAAAAATTAACTCTCTAAACTATTAGCATTAAAGAGGATTATTATGTATCTAATTCTTTCACCAAATGTAGGTTCAATTAAAGATAATCAATTTCAACTAATTCTTTTATTTGGTTAAGTTCAAATCAAATGGAGCCTATAACAATCAATTCATTTTTATCAATTACTTGGTAGTATTATTTGTTATGACCTTTCCTATTTGAATTTGGTTAACTTATGAATATTATCAATACTATGTAACGAAAAATTAAAGAACATTTCATACATACATTATATACAACCAACCATGTTTAGTATTCAACCATTCAGAAAATAGTTCTACCGAGATTCATATTTATGCTCAATTTTGTAACATAAAATTTTAAAGTGGTCACCCTTCTATAATAGCAACTATGAACTAAACTAAAAAAATAAACATGTTAGTGAAATTGTGTATATTCTCTAACAAGTATACAAAAATTAAAATTTTGAACTAAGAATATTTTCTGATAGTTTAAGTAGTTTAAAAAAGGTAGTATAATCAATTCAACATTGGTGCATTTTGAGAAAGTAGCATCTATAACACGAAAAAAAAGCTTGTGAACGACTTATGAACACAATATATTAATATGTGAACAAATACCATGTGAGAATGAACTTGTAGTTAGTTTCAAATGGATCTAAGAGCAAAAGTGAATTATGTTAAAAATATGGGGGAATTAATTTAAAGGACAAAGATTTGTATATTTTTTGCCTCAAGGACACAACCTCAATATTTTTACCATGAGGACAAACATTCTTCTAAAAATTATTCATAAGGACAAATATTTTCCAAAATTATTCATAAGGACAACAAAACTGCTACCAAGCTAAAAACTGATACCTAAAAATGCTACTGATAACTACAAACTGATACTATCAATGACTAAAAACTGATACCTAAAGAAAGTTGTCCTTCAGGATAAAATATTGAAGGTCTGTCCTTGAGGCAAAAATGTTGAAAATTTTTGTCCTTGACAATAATTTCCTGTTAAAAATATTTTCTAATTTAAAATAATATGGACTAATTTACAATAAAAATTTATAATATATTTAATTCCAATTAAGTTAGAGAATTGATTACACATTGATTATAGACTAAGTTATCCTTAATGCTAGTTAAATAAATTAATTGCCTCTAATTTGGGAATTCAATTACATATAATTAGCTGAATATTAAAATGGAAAAAATATATGAAAATGTACATCACATTGCAACTTAGCTTGAAATCACTAATAATATATTAATAATCACATTCATCCCAAATAACAAACATGTAAAAAATTAAGTGAACCAAATTACATAAATCTCTAATATATATACATTCTATTATAAAAAAATCCAAGTGTACTTTTCCATAGATTTTAAATTGACTAAAGTTGAAAGTAACAATTTTAGCACTTAAAACATTAAAAAAATCATAAGTAACATTATTCTAAAACCGAAAGCATAGTTAATTAACGCTTTCAACAATTTAAGTTTATAAATGTTGTATTAAATTCATTATGCACCAAGATAATAAAAGAAAATGAATAATTATATAAAACTCATCTCAATTTGTAGATTATAAAATCGTTTACAATGACTTCACATACATAAAATTATAAAATTTAATATATTTATTGTTATAAATAAATATAAATTGTACATAGAAATACATAACATATATTTATTGATAAATGAAATAGAAAGTTGAAGTAATTATGATAAATACATTTACTACGTTATATTCTAATCAAAAGAGAATTATTATTTTTATTCTAATATATTTCCTTTTGTTTTGATGTTAATTTTTAATTAGAGGATTAATCACATATTAATTATCAAATTAATTCTCTCCGATGATAATTAAATGAATTAATTATCACTAATGAGCATATTCATTCAATTACAATTAAATTACTTAACATTAAAGAACAAAAAATATAAGCATATTCATTTTGAATATTAACAACTAAATAATAAACATGTTATCAGGTTTTCAAATCAATTAAATTACACATACACATTAGTGAATTTATAGAAATAGTCCATTTTTCTAAGCTAAGCATTTAGGTTTAAAAACTAAAAGCATAAAAAAACTAAACCTAACATTATTTTTTGAAATTTAAAGCATAAAGAAGAATTAATAGTTTCACAACTTGACCTACGAACTTTTATGGCTAACGTATCATTCATTAGTGAATCATTTTAGTATATTAGCTTGCAAATGAAAATTGACTTGTGAACTATGTATATCCTAACTATGATGGTTCCAACCGCTTGAACATAATCCTGGTTTGTTATAAAATGTGTAAATAACATGAATAGGAACGATACAACATGATTTAACAATAATACATTTTGAGAATATGTAAGTAAGTAGAAATAAAGTGCTAATATGATAGAAAAATTATGATTATACATGGTGTTGGAGATGGAAATAAGAATGTTATAAGGAGAAACATGTGAAATAAAGAGCTAATCATAATTTTGTCACTATTTATGTAAAGGCATGTATCTTCGTACCCTTTGAGTCGACCATAATTCACATCAGTTCAACTCAAATTGAACGGAAATACCAATCCTTAGGGGTGAAGAAGAAAAAGGGTAGAAGAAAATAGAAAACAACAACACAGAATCTTACAATCGCACCGGAACAAAATATAATATATAATAACAGATTTTTATACAAAAGAATCTGTAACTGTTTTATACTTACAATCATCAGAGTACAACAATCAGTACATCAATCTGGACAGTTATAATAACTTGTCCTCATACAGCGGAAATATAAATCAAGTACGGGAATACGACTTTGTCATCCAGCTCGTCTCCTGAGCTCCATAGCATCCTATCCTGAAACTGTAATACTTGGTCTGACCCGAGCATTATAATAAAAATAACACCCAAGTCAGTTTGGAAAACTAGTGTGAGAAAACACACTCAATTTGAATTATTAACTTTTATCAAAATCCTTTGAAAAACAAAGGTATCTCGTAAGACCACGTCACACATAAACACAATGGATTTTTACCTTACGATAACCAAAACAATTTTTATCAAAATCATCTGATATTGTAATAGTGTCTATATAAAGTAAAGAGAAAATAGCTGAAATGCTTGCATCTCATGTTTCAGCATAGTTGGGGACAATCAAAACCGTACGATGCTTATTGGAGAATGGATTACATACAATGACTAGGCACTGGGGTACCACCTATCATGGTACACATCACAAATTCCAATTATTGTTTTATCCAAATCAATTTCTTAAAAATAATCCAAATTTCGATATAAATATTTTTACATTCAAAATCTCCTTTTAAATCCTTTAAAATTCCAAAAAAATAATACTTATGGCATTTAAAATACCAAAGTTAGGCCAATGCTACTATAGCATCCAATAATTCACATCACAACAATAATCTATAACAGATTATTCTAACACATCACATATTATTATATATGAAAAACAATCAATATAAATTCGAGGAATCCAGTTGGATCCCTCCAACCTATTTCCCTGTATCCATAGATGTTAATACAACATAAAAATATCAATCCCACTTCGAGGGGGATATCGCGGTATATAGGGTCATCCGCTATTATGCGGGGCGCATAGGGTCTCATCAGCTAAAATATGCGGAAATATCAATCCAACTACTAATATATATATACTACTATATATAATATATCATTCAACATATAATAATTAATAAATTTAACCAAGCATCCAATAATTAATTTTAACTATTTAAAATTAAATTTTAGTAATCCAAATGAGTGAGAATTTCTCACTTTGATTTTTATTTGCCAAATATCCAGATTTTAAACTAAATCGAACATCGTTCGATTTAATTTAAAATTCCAACGGACTCCGAAAAATTCCAATCCACTTCCAGAATGTGAATTTTGCAACTACGAATTTATCGTGATCGACTTCGTGATTTTTGGACCTCGCAAGAACATTTTATACATTTTTAAAATCACACATGTCAAATATTAAGATAATTTCTTTAATTAAAATGTTAAACAGTTCATTACCCTCAAACTTCCGCTACTGCCTGCTCCTCAACGCTAGTCGTTAGCCCAGACCATGCTCAAGAACACCAAGTCATTAGTACCCTACACGCGCACACAGCAAATTCAAGTCAAACCCTAAGTCGCGCCCACCTTCTTCGACGTCGCTCCTCCCATCGTTTGCCGCCATAGTCTGACCCACCTTTACCAATGACATCGACTACGAACCACCCACTCCGGTCGCATTAACACCCTTGACCTCCGCTCCACAACGCGATTCGTCCTCGTGCAGTTCCCTCACGAGCGTTTGCTTTCCAGATCTCGACTTTACCTTGCTAGCTCGGCGATTCACGATTTCGATTCGAGAATATTTTTTCCTCTTGATCGATTCCGAGATTAAGCAGGAAGAGGGAAAAAGGGCTCACAATTTTAATTTGATAGCATCCACTAATTTAATTTTTTTTCATATCTGAGAAACGATTTCGTGGAATTGAAATTGAAGGAACAGGAGAAGATAACACGATTTAATAAGGAAGAGGGAGGATTTAGGAGAATTCGTGATTTTGAACTGAAAGAATGAAAGGGGTTATGATTTAAAAGCTGGAAGGAAGCTACATAGGTCGGTTATGAAGATGGATAGGATGGCTCAACTGTTCATTTGATTTTACTTTTATTATTATTATTATTATTATTATTATTATTTTCCAAAATATCTCGAATCACATACCGTGAAATCTCAACCTCCTATTGAGGCGTGCCACCTGGCGTTCCTAATGTTATACTGCCATTTCGAATTCAATGGAACGAGTCTCGAGGTCTAATTTGGTTGCATGGAGAAGATAGCTTTTTAAATCGACTATTTAAATTAAATTCAATTAAATTATTTCTAGGCGTTTGCAGATCGTACGATCAAACAGTAAATCCAAACGCTACGAAAACTAAAATCTGATAATAACACACTATTAAGGATCCAATGGAACTAGTTTTGTCAATTCCGAGACTGTGCCCTGAATCGTTATTTTAACGCGTCGATTAAATCGATAAATTTCAAAATTTTGTGAAATCACTTGAAATTTCAGTTTTAAAAACTTACTAACTCAATTATAATTCCAAATCCGATATTTAAACCTTTTAAATATTCAAAATCAAACGATGAAAAATCCGGGTCGTTACATTCCTCCTCCCTTAAAACAATTTCATCCTCGAAATTTCTAAAACAGGAAAAATGCTCCCAACCCATTAACTTATCAAAACCCACTTAGTTAAAACCACTACAACAAAAAGTGTCTTTTATAGCGGCATATAGCCGCTATTAATCACAACCATAGCGGTTTGATAAGCGTTGTATATCGACATGTTATAAAAAACTATTGAATATTTATAACACAAAATTTGCCGCTATGGTTGAGCTTAGTTTTATAACGCAAATTTGCCACTATGGTACGTTAATTCAATAGCTCATTATAGCCGCTATAATACAGCTAAATCTCAACAGAACTGAAAATCTTTATAACACCATTTTGGCGCTATAAAATATTTATTCAATAGCTCATTGTAGCCGCTATAATATGGCTAAATCTCAACGGAATTGATTATATGCAATATATTACATTTTAATAATAGCAATCAAACTAAATATTCATAAACGAATAAAGATTATAATCAACAAATATAACACAAGAGCATGCTAAAAAAGAAATGTGATATATTTTCATTACAGTGTACAAACATTACATTTCCTTTTTTTTTAAATTGTTACTGCCCCTCAAACACTGCTTCCAAATTAGTGCCTTCTTCAACCTTTCTACATCTCCAAACCACCAGTTCAACTCCACAACCATCCCTTTTTCCTCTGTCAAACAATAAAACCCACTACTTCACCCAAACCTCGCCACTTAATTCATCTCTGGCCACTGGCTTACAACTTACTTACTGCCTTGCAACTTACTGCCATCATTTGGCTGCTCCACTACCATACTGCTGGCCTCTTCCATCAACCAAAAATGCACATCCACGTAACCAACATCCTTACTTGCCTCAACAGCAGACCACCATTCTCCTTTCATCAACTATTCCCTGTACAAACAAAACCACCAACCAAAACACTCTTTCTCCCCACTATTCAACATTACAACTCCCCTACCAAAAAACTCTGTCTCAACCATCCTTATTTCTACCACCATCTCATTTCAACCTACAAACTTCATACCACATCAAAACGTCAAACCAGTAATAACCCTCTATCTAACCACCGCATACTCACAAAACCCAACACTGCACTATCCTCGATTCAGAGCCTCCTTCTGCAACAAGTGACTACAATCTGTTGTGCAACCCTCTCCACTTCCAATCACTTGAGAACAGCACACAATCCCACTGCTTGTTCACTTTACCTTCAATACAAACCCATCATCTACAACTACTCCTCCTTCATCCACTTCAAACAAACTTCATCACTTCATTCGCCACTCTTCTCTACACATATTCCAACCTCAATTATCACCATATTACCAACCAGCCACATTCCTACAGCAGCAAACATCCACATCTACATTCAAACTGCCTTCTCCAGAAAACTTCATCATTCCAGTGCATACAATTCCACCACATCCCCTTCTAGCTTGCCTCTGCATCACCATCTAACTTCAGATCACCACATCACAACCTCTAACAACTGCCTCCATCTTCCACTCTGTCAAGCAATTGAAAGAACAACATCTCCTTCAACAACTCTATCACTTCATTCATCATCATCCCACTGCTCATCTCCCTATACAATTCACAATACATACACACCTCTTCAGTGTGCACTAACTTATGTGCACCATATCCCTGCACATACAACTTCACAAGCCTGCCATTACCCACCAACTTCACATCCAAACTTCACATACAACTTTCTCCTCCAGGAACTGCTGCATCATCCTTCGACAAACTGTACGATTGAGCCAAACCTGAAAAGATCATACAGTTGGTCCATAAATAAATTTAGGCACGTATAAAAATCTATGCTCACAAGGACCAGACATACAAATCTAGTATCAACATCAAATTTATAATGCATATGCATTAACTCCATAAACAAATCAATAGGTTCTTTAGGCTTTCGGATGCAAAGTACCTGTCCATGAATGAAATATAAAAAGGAATAAATAAGCATCATATTAAGTGAACACCAAAGAAGGTGAAAATACTATATATTGGGCAAACTGTAGAAAAACAAAGGTTAGAAAATAATATAGAACAAAATTATCACCAGCAACAGAATAAGTTGTCACTGACAAGATTTTTTTTAAAACTGATCAAGTAGCCTAAACTAAATCCAAGCTTACATTGTAGAGACTGTTATGATGAATTGACAAATATCCATCAACCTATCATTTTATCAACAAACTACCCAATCAAATTCAAAGCAATTCATATATGAAACAATAATAATATACTTTCACAAACTTAGTTAAAAAAATAAGTAAAGTTATAAATTATTATTATTATTATTACAAACTTAGTTAAAAAAATTATTATGAACGTAGTTAATTTTTATAAATTTGCATTCTGTCGCTCATCCACTCAGATAAGTCCAGCCAACCAAACAATAATGCAACTCAATCAAACAATGTCACCTGTTGTTACAAATAATAATGAATTTAGGTTACCTTTGCGTGATGAGAATTTAGGTTACCTTTGCGCCATCACAGCATGAGCCGGAGTCCCACACGTAGGGTGAAGCAACACATCCATCCCAGTAAAGGCGCTTAACCAAAGTCCACAATCTTCAGATTACCTATGATATTGATAAGGCAAGAGTTAAATAGCATAAAATTTAGGAATCTTCCTAATTTTTATGCTATTCAACTATGCCTCATCAATATCATTTAGACCTTATTCCATAGTGACAACATCTATGATTAATGTAAACGCACCTGTGTTAAAACTTATAATTAAGTATTGAGTACAATTAAAGAGAAACATGTTCTTCTATCATTTGAATTATAGCTTGAAATTTAATGAAACGGTGCAGGTACAATGAATAGCTGGACTAAAATAGTAACATGCTAAATAATATATTGTCATCTAATTCATCTTGAATATTCCAAATACAGTATTTACCTTTCAAGATATGATATGCATAATAGGCTTGGTTGTTCCTCAAATAACAAGTGGCCATCAGTTGCAAATATGGCTGGATTTATCAACATATGTTAGAGCAAGATTGCAAATTTAAACATGACCTGTCATAAATAAGCGACATGATGCAAGAAAAATAGATATACATTTGGGTAAGTTGCAATTATCTGCGATTGTTAAATGTCATAGCCAAAGAAATTGTTAAAACTGAGTAGTAACCAACTGTGTTATACTTACTCCATCGACTACAATGTTGTCATTGCACATGTCTCAATTGTCAACATTACTTGTTTCTTTCATTTCATATAAGGCCTGAGTTCTAACTACTGCCTCTATATGTGGCAAAATTCTATTGTTTATCTATTGCGTAATGAATATCCGCTCTTTCAACCACAGAAGCTACGTTACAAAGCAATGATTATTAATGATAAAATTAAGTATAGACTTCAAATGGTATTAGTAATAAAATTTGATTACTAAACCCTCTCTACAATGAAGATTACCGGCCATTACAGCTATCCAAAAACAGATATAAAAATTTCTGAAGTATAAAACTTCAAATTCTATGTGTATATATGGACCAGTATTTAAGTTCACTTTTAGGAATACTAAAGGGTGAAAAAATCAGATAACTACTCAAACTAGTCAAAAATATCTCAGCAAAAACAAACTTTGCAGCCTTACTGAAAACGAACTCTAAACCCTCAATTACTTAGAAAACACTCAATCCAATTATAATAAACTAAAAAGAAATGTACTTAAAGTGCACTTCAGGAAAACCAGTTCTGGATAGGCAACTGCTACTAGAAGAAACATGAAGAAACATGAATTATTGGTTCAGCAGTTTTATAAAAAGCAGAAAAAAGACCAGAATTTATTGTTCATTCTAATTAAACATGCATTCTTTTTCCAGGCAAGAAAATCGGTTAATACACTTAAATGTTTAAGGAATAGCTTGTATGTAGGATAAATCAAGATAATAAGGCACATGACTGAACAATCTTTTTTCCTACGAATAAAAAATGCATTGAACTACAACAAAGATATCAAGGTACTTCTGTTCCTCAATTAAATGCTTTCTTAACAACACTGTAACCTCACGTCACTGGTTATAAGTTAGATTATCTATAATGTTCCTTAGTTTAAGTTAGAAAATTTCATCATCATCATCATCATCATCATCACCATCACTATCATTATTTATTATAAGCAACTTGGCACAACTATAGTGATCCTTATTCCACATTAGTCTATATTTATATCATATTAATGTATATGATGCAAGTGGGTTTAACTTAGTTGTTTTTTCTAGACATAATAGCTCGAAATTTGACAATAATATACTATGAAGTAGCATTATGAGTCATTCTAACTTGGAAAGAAGAATCTTGCCAACCAAAAATCTTCAAATCGAGTACTTGTGGCAGGTTTAACCATTTTTTGATTAGAAAAATGCTTGCTTTGCTTCGTCTTAGTAGTTCAATTGACCAAACCGGTCGAGAAACTACTTTCAGTACTAAAATGTATACCAATAACAAACTGGGATATGAAATCTTTAATAAAGAAGCCACTGCATATTCTTAATATCCAAACATTGAATTCTCCAAGGTAATTATGTTTGACACCACAATCCAAGTTTCCATTTATCTACAACTTCAACCAACCTAAAATATTTGTGCAAGGAGATGGAAGTATGATTGTACATCTTCTGAGCAAAATAAATAATTTTACACTGAAATGATTATGATTTGGCATGTTTTCCATTAACTATATCCGCCTTACTAGGCACTATCCTCTTCAAAAAAAGAAATCTTATAGCTAAACACCATTTAAGTTATTTTTGTAAAATTATGCAGAAAATTTGTTCATTATATGCTAAATACAATATAGTAAATGTGATCTTGATCCATTCAAATGGCTTAAACCATAAAAAATTCAGGGATTTGATTTAGCTATGGTTGATTGTTTATATTTTGCTTTCGAGGAAAACATTATATACACAATATACATATTTCATATTACAAGCAAAAGGGGCATGCTTCTAGAGGCTGAGCTGGGGAGACTATCGGTCACAGAAGTTGACTTGACGGTTGAAGAATGTGAAGCCAAACTAACTGATGTTTCTGGAGTTAGTTTACACTTTATTTATTTTTATTTAGAAAAAAAAAAATAAGGCTGCAATCATAAAGACTTGGTTGAAGTATTTCTACACCCCTGCACTAAGTGAAATCATTTCTTACCTCAAATAAAACTACGCAATTCCTTAAACCTTGATTTCAAACTCAGCAAATGGGTTAAATTATGAATTCAAACTCAACAAACCGATTCAACAAACTAGTTCAACTAACAATCGTATGTATAAAGAAGAATCAATTAGTTCAGAGATTGATGAAGAGAAAAATCGATTATAAGTTAACACGTTTGATAATATACCTTCGAGTTTGTTCCTGAGCGAAATTGAAGTCGGAAATTGGAGATTAGGGTTATTGGCATCGTCGACTTCTCAACTGCTAAGCGAGGGAGACGAAATGGAGATGGAAATAGAGTATAACGTGGATTAGGGCTTTCTTCATTTTGGGAGGGAGACGAAATGGTTAAGTGTTTTTGGAGGGAGTCGAAAATTTTAGGACCTGCGTTACACAGCTACAGTACAAATTAACCAAGTACATAACAAATCAAAATGCTAAATAATAACGCTTAGAATAATGCGCTAATAAATTGCGTTATCAATAACATATTTTCTTGTAGTGAACATGACATTCACTTTCCTAAACCCTTAAGTTTCTTCCCGGCATTTAGTTTCCACTTCTGATTCAAAACCTTTTCTTTCAAATCCAATTCAAAAATCAAACTTTTGTTAACAAAATTTTTTCAACAATTTCCTAGAATTTTCTAACACACTAAATTTTCGAAAAAATTTGGCAGTCTCCTTTGTACGGATGGCCTTTTGCAATATGACAAGAGAGATAAAATCATATACATCGACCCACACGGTCGGAAAACACTATATATCAACATTTATATATTTTGCGATATTTAATCCGAAAACGTACCTTATTTTAGCATTTTCAAGCGAGCGGCTTATTTTATAAGCAGTTTGCACGACCAAAATCAAGCAAAACAGCTCCATATATCTATACTTACTCAATTTAAACACGTAAGTACCAAAAACATAAAATTTAATAACATTTCATTCATTTAAATGGTTAAAACACATAAGCTTAATAACCCAATCACGCTAAACATGTATTATAAGCAATTATAAGGTTTCGATCCTAATTTAATTGCTTTCAATCAATTCATATTCAATTTGAATGATTTACAATCCAATTTACTTGAATTCACTTCATAATTACACACATTATAATTATATTCATTCCAAATTGATTAAAAATCAATTTATTCACTTGCCATTTATTCACAGAAATTTTATTTACTTTCGCTTACGTCAAACGACAAATTTTCTGCGCAAATTCGACGATATTCATTTAATAAAATATCCATTTCAGTTTATAGCTATTTTAAATTAATTCCAAATCAATTTTTATTTAATTCTGTCCCATTTCAAATTGATTCTCAATCAATTCATTTGCATTCCATCCATATCTACTTTCATTACATTCATATCCATTTTATTTAGTTCGGAATTATTCCATGGTACTTCATTAATAACCATTTCACAAATTTATTTGAACCACGCTTTCATCGAATAATATAAACTTGAGTTAATTCATTTTATCCCCAATTAATTCAATCATATACTTAAGCTCATTTCTATTTCAATCAAATTCCATTTCAATTTTAGATTGTTTCTTCTTCAATCAAATTCCATTCCATTTACTAATTAATTTAATTAGTTCATTCACTCAATCCACTTCAAATTTTAATTTCAAACTCAAATTTATTTAAATGATATCCAAGGCCATATTCAATTTATTTACACTTAAATTGAATTTATTTATAACTTAAGTCATCACTATTTCCATTCATTTCTATTTTATTCGACAACATTTCAAATATAATCAAGTCTCTTACTCTTTAAGTCGAATTTCATTTATAACTAAAGTCCCACGTTCAATTTAAATTTTCATCCACAATTCCATTTACTTAACCAAGTTAAGTTCCATTCCCCTATTCAATTAACTAATTAATTTATCCAATTAGTTCACTTCCATTTAATAGCTCAAACTCCGATTTTCCTTTCAAAAATCACTTTATTCAACTTTACTTGAGTTCAAATTCCTTTTATAATTGAAGTTTGGATTTTATTTCCTTCACCAGAATATCAAATTATTTTATTTTGGGTTTTCTATTTTACTTTTCCATTTTATAAGTTTAACAACTTATTTTCTACACAATTCCATAATTTTCCACTTTAAATTTTATTCCATCAAAATTTTATAACTTATAGTTATATAATCGCTTTACAATCCAAGTTATATATACAATTCCACTCGATATCATTTCTAATTCCAATTAAATTTTTATTTAACTTAACTCGAGTTAAATTTCCATTCCAAACTTCAATGCTCCATACTTTCCTTCCATATATTTATTTGTTCCATTCACTTATTCATTTTCATTTTAATTCATTTAATTAGTTCACTTCACCAATTTATTCCATTTTACTTTGCTTGAGTTAACTCACTATTTCGTTAATTTATCCCATTAAATTCATTCAAATCACCATCAATTAAATTTCTAAATTTTATTTATTCAACTTAACTTAAGTTGAATCCCATTTTATTTTATATCTCAATCCCAATCGATACCATTTCCAATCAAATTTTATTTAACTTAGCTCAAGTTAAATTTTATTCATTTTAACTTATTAAAATTTAAATTTATTTCCAAAATTCAATTTCCATATTTTTCTTCAAAATCATTCACCATTTATAAGTTTCATAACTTTTTTTTTTGATATTTCTAGAACATTTAATAAGGATTTCAAAATTCAAATACCCGGTATTTATTTCAAATCACTTTGAAATCAAATATATAGACACACACACACACTCTCTCTCTCTCTCTCTCTTTGGTTTAACAAACCACTTCCTTGGATTTTCAAAATCAACCTGATTTTTTTCCAAAACAATTTCTTTCGGAATTTCCAAAACAGCACTTGTTTTCCCCAAAAATCTGCATATCAAACCACCCTGGTAGCAATCCATCATTTAGAAACTCGAAAATGAATACTGATGATGCAGCCGTCATCACCAGAATTATTTTCCAGCGACTGAAGTGAGTTCAGTGCTTCATCACTTCCAAAATCCATTTTTAAATCCAATTTAAAGCATTTTCTAATCCAAAAATAATATCATGATTATTTATTTCAAAATGCCTTGGAAAATCTTTCCAAAAATCTTTGAGATTTAATTTACCAAATTCTGATTTGAATCCATTTTTAGGTTTTAACACATTCGTATAATTCATTCTTATACAATCTAATTTGGTTTTAATAAACCATTTCCAATTTTATAACTTTGCTTTGATTATATAATAATAACCAAACAAACCAATATACTATAATAATTTCAGAAAATTATTTCATTTATATTAAAATATAATTTGGGTAAAATTATTTCATTTACCCACTTCAAAACAATACTATGTCGGTTTACCTGGTTCAAGTGTTTAGAAACTCCTATCGATTTAGTGGCGTCCCACTATTCGACCAGAATTTATATGTCACTCAATAGATAAATCAACACAATATAAAACATTTTATATTCACAAAAAAATATGCGCTCGTATCTATTAATACACTCAAACTCATTCTAGGGTACTACTGACCCTATCTCTAATGAGTAATCCCCACCAAAGCCAAGGTTCTCTCTTAACCTTTATTTCTGATACCAAATGTAAAGGCCCGTATCACCGTACCCTTTGAGTTGACCATAATTCACATCAGTTCAACTCAAATTGAACGGAAATACGAATCCTTAGGGGTGAAGAAGAAAAAGGGTAGAAGAAAATAGAAAACAACAACACAGAATCTTACAATCGCACTGGAACAAAATATAATATATAATAACAGACTTTTATACAAAAGAATCAGTAACTGTTTTATACTTACAATCATCAGAGTACAACAATCAGTACATCAATCTGGACAGTTATAATAAATTGTCCTCATACAGCGGAAATATAAATCAAGTACGGGAATACGTCTTTGTCATCCAGCTTGTCTCCTGAGCTCCATAGCATCCTATCCTGAAATTGTAATACTTGGTCTGACCCGAGCATTATAATAAAAATAACACCCAAGTCAGTTTGGAAAACTAGCGTGAGAAAACACACTCAATTTGAATTATTAACTTTTATCAAAATCCTTTGAAAAACAAAGGTATCTTGTAAGACCACGTCACACATAAACACGATGGCTTTTTACCTTACGATAACCAAAACAATTTTCATCAAAATCATCTGATATTGTAATAGTGTCTATATAAAGTAAATAGAAAATAGCTAAAATGCTTGCATCTCATGTTTCAGCATAGTTGGGGACAATCAAAACCGTACGATGCTTATTGGAGAATGGATTACATACAATGACTAGGCACTGGAGTACCACCTGTCACGGTACATATCTAGAAAATGTACCGAGGACCTCGTCGGGATCCACTACAACATAAGACCGGCCCTATCCCTAACCTGGATAGAACCGAATACGTTATCACCCCGGATGTTCCCACCCTTATCGAGAGCTCTTTTTCCATGCACCACCGTATCCATAATTTATAATATATCTGAGGGTATCTAGAAAGGTGATAACATACCCTAATTGGGTGCGACCTACTTAGCCTTGCTACATCC
The DNA here is from genome assembly GCA_030737815.1 of Allium fistulosum. NCBI lineage: Eukaryota > Viridiplantae > Streptophyta > Magnoliopsida > Asparagales > Amaryllidaceae > Allium > Allium fistulosum. Next base: position 165,475,816 of record CM060904.1, on the reverse strand, counting down.
CCTGATTTTCAGTCATTCCGGTTGATGAGGTTTGAGGCTACAATTACCTTTCAAGAACAATTTCTCTTAGAATGCTCAGCGTCCTCCAATGACGATGTTCTGATAGCGTTCGTCCATACAAGTTGTCCTTGGTCTGGACAAACCAAATCGCCGTCTTCACCGTCTTCACGATATCCATTTGTAACGCTCAAATCAGATCGAAGTGGTTTTCAGATAATTAAATTTGATCCCTGTCTCTTCGAAACGATCAACAAAATTGGCCAATATTTGATAGTCAGTTATTTAACTATCAATTAACATCCATGAGCAGTCACTAGGCCCATATTATAATTTTCTTCCAAAATATTCATTTCAAAATACCTTTACAGAGGTATATATTCAAATTCCTTTCCATATTCCAATATTTGAAAATAATTTCAAATGCTTAAATCCATAACAGGATATTCCCAAACCATTTCAACACTTAGAAATATTTCCAAATTTCCATTTATATACTTAGGAAAACATTATAAGTCTTATTTTCCAAAATCAATTCAAATATCAACACTTAAGAGAATATTTCGTAGCTTATCTCATAAGTCTCTGGAATCATTAATAAAATTCCCTTTTACAATTTCCAAAACCCAGTATACTTATTTATAACCCTATTCAACAATTTATAACTTCTTTTATGAATTCATATTTCATTTTCGAAGTTCCCATAATCAACATTTTTAAAATCCCATTTTCTTCAAGTCCCTTATACAATTCCTCTTATCAAAATCATATCCATTTTATAAACCCCTTTTACGAATCTTAAGGGAATTTATAAATAAGCTTACAATCACTTCAAACACTATATATATATATATATGATAAGTTTGTTTTTAAAGAATAATATTTTATTTTTTTTTATAAAAAAATGAGTTTAAGTAATTATTTAAAATATCTAAACTCTTTTTATAAACATCAATAAAATAAATTTCAAAGCTGATTTTTAAAATTAGAATTTATTAAAATAATTATTAAGTATTTGAGAAATTCACTTTTCGATGTACTTTAATTCCACTAGTTCAAAATTTCATAGTTTGATACATAACATTTTCCTTTTAAAAACAAACTTAAACTCTTAAAATTAATGATATATATATATATATATTTAATTCCAATAACCAATTCAATTTATAAATCCTCTCGATTTACAACCCATCGATTCCATTCCACCATCCTATCCATTTCCACTTTTCAAAAATAGTATCCACTATTTTTTTCCAACCCTATTTCCATATTCTAATATAAATTCACCATATGAATTTTATATTCCTAAATTTTCATCTGTTATTGATTTCCTTTATTTATAAACATCGTTTATAATTTATAACTTCTTTGAGTTTCACTTTTTATAAAAATAATCTCGTTTATAAAATTCCATTTTATAAATTCAATTCCTTATAAATTCTATTCATTTCTGCCAATCTATTTTTAATATCGATTTCAACTTCTTTTCATATTTTCCAAAAATATCGTTTTAAAATCCATTGTTTAAAAATCCTTTATATAAATTATTTTAAACATCTCTATTTAAAATATTTTTACGAATAGTTAAATATAACCCAAATTCAATTATTGTTTTATCCAAATCAATTTCTTAAAAATAATCCGAATTTCGATATAAATATTTTTACATTCAAAATATCCTTTTAAATCCTTTAAAATTCCAAAAAAATAATACTTATGGCATTTAAAATACCAAAGTTAGGCCAGTGCTACTATAGCATCCAATAATTCACATCACAACAATAATTTATAACAGATTATTCTAACACGTCATATATTATTATATATGAAAAACAATCAATATAAATTTGAGGAATCCAGTTGGATCCCTCCAACTAATTTCCCGGCATCCACAGATGTTAATACAACATAAAAATACCAATCCCACTTCGAAGGGATATCGCCGTATATAGGGTCATCCGCAATTATATGGGGCGCATATGGTCTCATCTGCTAAAATATATGGGAATATCAATCCAACTACTAATATATATACACACACTACTATATATATATAATATCATTCAACAGATAATAATTAATAAATTCAACCAAGCATTGTAACAACCCGCATATTTATCGATTTTATATTTAAATATTATATTTAAATATTTTATCGTTAATCAGATTTTGGTCCGAAAAGCCACTTTTAGCATACGGTCAAATTAGGACTCGAAACCACCCCCATTGAGTTCAAAATGACGTTTGCGATCTTTTTGAGTGTAAACTTCGACATGTTTGGAGATAGTGAAATTTTCGTCACTTTTTGCTTTGGACCTTTAGTTTGGGCTGAACCACTTGTTAACTCAGCCCAACCCCTTCCTTCTCTTCACAACTTCACTCTTCATTTCTAAATCATCCAAGCTTCTTCAAAAATGGTGGAGGGAATGGGAAACTAAAATTCCAAGCTCAAGTTCATTTGCAAATCCAACATTCAACTCCAAATTCAAGTAGAAGATATTGGATTCAAGCTTTGGATTGCTTCTCCTTGCTTTCAAGCTTCATCTTCATCCATTTTAGTGCAAAGGTGAGATTTTTAATCTCACATCTTGCCTATAACTGTCATTGGACTATTGGGAATGATTCCCTATCACTTGTGCATATGCATTTGCATTTGGTTTGGATTGAATTGGTGGAAAAACCCAATTTTTAGTGTTGTGGCAAAATTCTGGCATTAGGTCGCACTGCCTCGAAGAAGAAAGACTGTAGATTTTCGTTCTGGACTTAGGTCGCTCGCCTGCAGTTAGGTCGCTAGGTCGTTCGCGTGCTAGGTCGTTGGGCCATAGGTCGCTCTGGCGTAGGAGTGTTGTTTACGGCACTTAGGTCGTAGGTCGCTCGACCATTTACCTTTTTAGGTCGCTTGACTCTGTTTTTCTTAAGTCGTAAGACCTTGTCCCTTGGGTCGTGAACTCTTTAGGTCGTTAGACCTACTTTCTTTAGGTCTCTCGACCTCATCCCCTTAGGTCGCTCGGCAAGGAGCGTTCTGCACTAGGTCGTGTGCCTAGCCCTCTACCCTTTTAGGTCGCTTGACCCCATCTCGTTTTAGGTCGTTGGCTTTTAGGTCGCTCGACCCTGTTGGCATTTTAGGTCGAGACCATTAGGTCGTTAGACCTATTCTATTTTAGGTCGCAAAACCCTTAGGTCGCTGGACCTTATTCTCTCTAGGTCGCTTGACCTTATATTATTTAGGTCGCATGACCTTATCACCTTTAGGTCGCATGACCTTGTCACACCTTAGGTCGCGTTACTTTAGGTCGCTTGACCCACTTTCCGCTTTAGGTCGCTTGACCCTTTTCCGCTTTAGGTCGCTGGCCTTTAAGTCGCTCAACCTACCTACCCCGTTAGGTCGTTCGCCTAGTTAAGTCGATCCATCTCTTAGCTCGACCCTGTTAGGTCGCGCACCTTTTTAGTTCGACTTGTTAGGTCGTTCGCCAAACTTAGTTGCATCATTCTCTTCGCTCGAGCGTGTTAGGTCGCTCACCCTGCTAGGTCGCGCCATTAAGTCGCGTTGTTCACTTTAGGTCGCTCGACCTATTTTCTGCCTAGCTGTTAACTGTTAGGTCGTTTGACCTGTACTTTTGTTAGGTCGTTCGGCATGCTTAGCCGCACCATCAACTTGTAATTTAATGCATTTTGGAACTGATTTCCTTAGATTTCTCTCACGTCTTCGAATGTGAAATCTTGTGATGCGATTTGTTTCAACAATCGATTTGTGACTTGTCACTTTAAAAACGTAAAGGCTTCAATACTAGTAGTGAATTTCAAAACTCTTTCATTAAAGCGATTTCAACACTATTTTACTACAAAGCTCTTTTTCTCAAACCGTTTTCCAATCTATTAGTATATACAAGCCTTTACTTCACTCGGATGAGAAATCGAATTAAACGACTTAGTAAAATGAGTGGTATGAAACGCTTGCATTCACTTTGTCGGTTAGCTCTTGGACTTGTTCGATTGAACCCTTTTGTGACAATTTCCTAGTGAAGATCTACAGTTTGTTCGTAAATATTTAAGTTAAGCTAGTGGTTATGGGACATGAAGCTAAACTCATATATTTACTGGCTTAGTGTAATTGACACTTCTTTATGATCATGACGATCATTTTTGTGATTTAGACTAGCCATGTGCGATGTCTTTTGATTCGGTTCATCGGACGTTACGCTGTATGACGTCGTTGTTCCATATTATCGTGAATTGGTTCTTCGGACGTTACGCTGTACGACGTCGTCGCTCCATTTCACTATGTGTTGGATCATCGGATGTTACGCTGTACGACATCGTTGTTCCTTTTTATTGTGTCTCTGGATCATCGGACGTTGCGCTGTACGACGCCGTTGTCCCATTTTCACTACGTGTTGGTTCATCGGATGTTACGCTGTACGACATCGTTGTTCCTTTTTATTATGCTTTGGTTCATCGGACGTTACGCTGTACGACGTCGTTGTTCCTATTTATTGTGTCTCTGGATCATCGGACGTTACGCTGTACGACGTTGTTCCTCCGAATTATAGTGATTTTTGGATTTCGTGTGTTGATTTCTGGAATTTGTGCTTCACCAATTTTCGTGATTTTCATTGATATGTTTTATCAGTTTTTGTGCATTGGTGAATTCGTGTGTCATTGACTTGTTATGAATACAAGTTTAGGGTATGATACCCTATTTTATCTTTGAGAAGATTCTTGTGATATTGATTTATCTCTTGTTGATTTTCAATTACATACTTATAGTAGTATGCCATTATGGTTATTACATGTTCATGCCATGTCTTTTACTTTATACCATATCATCTGATATTTATAGCTAGACTGATCCGTTTATTATTTTCTTATAAATAATACTCGGGTCAGACCGAGATGTTACAGGTGCTTCTGCTTGACTTCTCTTCAGGATTATTCTGACTTTTGGCTAACTACATAGATTAGTAGTTTTTGGATGTACACCTTTGAGATATAGATTCTATGTTGTGTACTTATTCTTTTGTATAGCACGTGTTGCTATTCTTTTGTATTATCGTGGATCTTTCTGACCACTACTCTGATGTACACTTTCATGTGTTATATATATTTATTCATATCTTCTTCCGCCTTTGTGATATGGATGTCTGTGACTGATTTATGTTATGATTATTTCTATGTTTGTTTCCGAAGATTATATATAGCCACCATGTGATAGCTTTGAGTTTGTATCGGTATGTCGGATTTCCTCCTTAAATGATATGCATTCTATTCTATCTGACATATCGGTGCTCGCACAAAGAAGTTACATGGATGGTCGCTCCTCCACAGCCTTATTCTCCGTGTTAATTGGCAGCACTACATCGTAGTGTTCTTGGTTAGCGTGGGTATAGAGGTGGGGCGTCATAGCTTGGTATCAGAGCCAAACTTCGAAACAATGTAGAATAACTTAACAATATCATCGTCCTAAGTCCAACTTAGGAGTCGTGCCTTAGGATTTAATTCGAGTCTTCGTACCGATTCATCCTATTTTCTTTTATGTATCCTTGTTTTATCTATCAAGATTTGCTTGATAATTATTTGGAAAATAACTTTTCTTCTTCTCTCTTTCTTAAAGAAGAGAATGTCTAGACCAGGTTGTCCTAGAGCCGGACCATCTAATGTTACTCCCTAGGAAGGAGTATTTATGTCTGCCCAGCAGCTCCTTGATCTTGTAAAGAATGCTCAAGCAGCCGGACCCATTCCAGAGCCTACCCATCCTAGATCCGGTTTTGCACGCTTGTGCAGAGATTATACCGATTTGGGTGAAAGGCCATTCAAGGGATCCGAGAGTGTTATTGAAATTCAAGCTTGGCTCAAATCATGCGATCGCATCTTTTCTCGCATGAACCTTATTGATCTACATCGAGTCCAGGTGGCTTCTAGCATGCTCCAAGAAAGAGCATTGGATTGGTATGAGCTTTTAATTTCTGAAATCGTAGAAGCGGATCTTACTTGGGAGCAATTTCGGGAAAGATTCGAATTGAAATTTGTGCCAGAGGCTGAAAAAGTAACTTTAGCACGGCGCTTCATAGACCTTGTTCAAGGTGAATCTTCTGTGACAGACTATGTCGTATCCTTCGAATCTCTTTCTAAATACGGGGTTGAGTATATTAATACCCCGATGAAGAAAAATCAGAGATTCGTCTATAGGTTGAATAAGAACCTCAAGAAGCCATTACTTCTAAAACTAGAGGTTTCATTTGATCAGCTTATTGACATCGCTCTTCGTCTTGAAGAGGCCGATAGAGAAAGCGATATTGAAGTTGTGCGTGCCAAACAGAACTTCAACGACAACATGAAAAGGCCTATTAAATTCACAGGCCCCAATCCCATCAAGAAAGGGAAGCAACAAATTCCGATAGCAAAGACTCCTACCTCTAGTCGTGGACGATGCTACAATTGCGGTCTTACGGACCACTATGCAAGGGAGTGCTCGAAACCTCTCTTTTGTCGTTATTGCAAAAGTTCGGGTCATCTTATATATACATGTCCCATTCTAAAAAGTAGGAGAGAGGGAGAGCTAAATGTTGTTCAAGCCCCCAGTGACACTTCTCTTGGTTAAGGTAATTCTCCTTCTATCTTTGACGATATTTCTTTGGAGATTATCTTATTTGAGTTCTTTGTGATATGGGTTTCATCCCGTTATTTTTTATATCAAAGGAACTTGTGATTCTTTTTCATTAAAACATTTTTAGGTTTGATGACTTCTTTGAGGATTGCGAATCCGGATTTATGGATCCGCAACACTCAATTTGCTTTTTATTTATGCCAAAATTATTTTATGAGATTTTCTTTCCGAGCCGATTTTTACTTATGCTTCGGAATTGACTTTTGTAAGGATTGGATTAATTATTATAAAGCCATATCCTTTGTCTCGTGTGGACTATTCATCTTCGACATTTTCAATCTGTTAAGCAGATTTCTGTTTTTCCTTTGTGATTTTGATCCCAATTTGATGGCATCATTTTATTCTTTAAGCTCACATGATGAGGAAAGAGTTATTTCTCTCATTCATGTAATTTGAGAATTTTTCGGTATTTTTGAGTTTGTCTTAGGATTATCACCTAAGCAATCTTTGGAGTGGTGATAAGGTCTTTCTAGCTCGACCTTGCCACTGATTTTCATTTGCTACGAGTTGCAGGAGTTAGCATTTCCTTTACCGCATTCCGCACTCGTTATGAAACTTATGAATGACTTATTATGTCATTCAGTTTGTCTAGATTATTTCATCCAATTTATGAATCGAGTATTCTACGATCTCGATGACTCCATTCTTATGTATATTGATTTTGGATGAAAATAGCAATTTAAAATTTTGCAAATCTTTTTCATAAGATTTATTTATAAGTGCAATTTGATTTTTCGCTCTTAAACGAGCAAAGAATATTCTTAAAGGTTTTTAAGAAACATGTTTATCATATAGAAAATAATTTTGTGATTGTATTGCCCATTGAGTGCTTTAAGAATTCTGATCGATGCGCTTGATCAACGTTATCGATAAGAATTTCCTAAACGCTTTGATGAGACAGTCAGACACGATAGTTTGATTTGTAAAAATGTAGGTTTTTCTAGAAAGATTGTTATATTAATATAAATGCAATTTTGAGAATTTTACCTTTTCGGGAAAGAGGATTATTTAAAAGAACTCTTTTCCGATACTCTTATTCTTGTGATTCCCGATGGGAACCAAGACTTTATCTTTAGTACCAATGCCAATCGTGTTGGTTTAGATGTTGTTCTCTTGCAAAAGAGAACGTGCGATCTCTTGTGCTTCTAAAACATTAATGCCTACCGAGACTAGATATGTCACTCATGATCTAGTGCTCGTGGCTATCGATTTCACTTTCAAAAATTTGGCATCATTATTTTTGGGTGAGAAATTTGTTCTCTACCCTGGTCATAAATCTTTGGAATATTTATTTTCTCATAAGGAACTTAATATTGGATCGAGTACCTTGCATCTTATGATCTTGATATTCTTTGTATATTCCCAAAAAGGGGAATCATGTTGCCAATGCACTTTGTTGTAAACAACAAGTGGTTGTCTCTTTGATGATGTCCAAATGAAATGATCATCTTTCCAACATCGGACGTTTCAATATACTTCGTTTTATTGAGTTTCATCTCATTCCCTTTATGGACTAGCGTCCGATGTTCTTCTATGGTTATCGGTTCATCGGATGTACCATTTTTGTACTACATCGATGTACCGGCTTTTCGGTTCACTTGGACGTACCATTTTGTACTACGTCGATGCTCCGGTTCAATTTACTACTGTTCTAGACGTTTTCCACGTCTTTTAACTATGGAAATGCTTTTATGGTTGTTACTTTTTACTTCCATCTTATTTATTGCGAGGACGCAATTTCTTTAAGGAGGGGAGTCTGTAACAACCCGCATATTTATCGATTTTATATTTAAATATTTTATTTAAATATTTTATCGTTAATCGGATTTTGGTCCAAAAAGCCACTTTTAGCATACGGTCAAATTAGGACTCGAAACCACCCCCATTGAGTTCAAAATGACGTTTGCGATCTTTTTGAGTGTAAACTTCGATATGTTTGGAGATAGTGAAATTTTCGTCACTTTTTGCTTTGGACCTTTAGTTTGGGCTGAACCACTTGTTAACTCAGCCCAACCCCTTCCTTCTCTTCACAACTTCACTCTTCATTTCTAAATCATCCAAGCTTCTTCAAAAATGGTGGAGGGAATGGGAAACTAAAATTCCAAGATCAAGTTCATTTGCAAATCCAACATTCAACTCCAAATTCAAGTAGAAGATATTGGATTCAAGCTTTGGATTGCTTCTCCTTGCTTTCAAGCTTCATCTTCATCCATTTTAGTGCAAAGGTGAGATTTTTAATCTCACATTTTGCCTATAACTATCATTGGACTGTTGGGAATGATTCCCTATCACTTGTGCATATGCATTTGCATTTGGTTTGGATTGAATTGGTGGAAAAACCCAATTTTTAGTGTTGTGGCAAAATTCTGGCCTTAGGTCGCACTGCCTCGAAGAAGAAAGACTGCAGATTTTCGTTCTTGACTTAGGTCGCTCGCCTGCAGTTAGGTCTCTAGGTCGTTCGCGTGCTAGGTCGCTGGGCCATAGGTCGCTCTGGCGTAGGAGTGTTGTTTACGGCACTTAGGTCGTAGGTCGCTCGACCATTTACCTTTTTAGGTCGCTTGACTCTGTTTTTCTTAAGTCGTAAAACCTTGTCCCTTGGGTCGTGAACTCTTTAGGTCGTTAGACCTACTTTCTTTAGGTCGCTCGACCTCATCCCCTTAGGTCGCTCGGCAAGGAGCGTTCTGCACTAGGTCGTGTGCCTAGCCCTCTACCCTTTTAGGTCGCTTGACCCCATCTCGTTTTAGGTCGTTGGCTTTTAGGTCGCTCGACCCAGTTGGCATTTTAGGTCGAGACCATTAGGTCGTTAGACCTATTCTATTTTAGGTCGCAAAACCCTTAGGTCGCTGGACCTTATTCTCTCTAGGTCGCTTGACCTTATATTCTTTAGGTCGCATGACCTTATCACCTTTAGGTCGCATGACCTTGTCACACCTTAGGTCGCGTTACTTTAGGTCGCTTGACCCCCTTTCCGCTTTAGGTCGCTTGACCCCCTTTCCGCTTTAGGTCGCTGGCCTTTAAGTCGCTCAACCTACCTACCCGTTAGGTTGTTCGCCCAGTTAAGTCGATCCATCTCTTAGCTCGACCTTGTTAGGTCGCGCACCTTTTTAGTTCGACTTGTTAGGTCGTTCGCCAGACTTAGTTGCATCATTCTCTTAGCTCGAGCATGTTAGGTCGCTCACCCTGCTAGGTCACGCCATTAAGTCGCGTTGTTCACTTTAGGTCGCTCGACCTATTTTCTGCCTAGCTGTTAACTGTTAGGTCGTTTGACTTGTACTTTTGTTAGGTAATTCGGCATGCTTAGCCGCACCATCAACTTGTACTTTGATGCATTTTGGAACTGATTTCCTTGGATTTCTCTCATGTCTTCGAATGTGAAATCTTGTGATGTGATTCGTTTCAACAATCGATTTGTGACTTGTCACTTTAAAAACGTGAAGGCTTCAATACTAGTAGTGAATTTCAAAACTCTTTCATCAAAGCGATTTCAACACTATTTTACTACAAAGCTCTTTTTCTCAAACCGTTTTCCAATCTATTAGTATATACAAGCCTTTACTTCACTCGGATGAGAAATCGAATTAAACGACTTAGTAAAACGAGTGGTATGAAACGCTTGCGTTCACTTCGTCGGTTAGCTCTTGGACTTGTTCGATTGAACCCTTTTGCGACAATTTCCTAGTGAAGATCTACAGTTTGTTCGTAAATATTTAAGTTAAGCTAGTGGTTATGGGACATGAAGCTAAACTCATATATTTACTGGCTTAGTGTAATTGACACTTCTTTATGATCATGACGATCATTTTTGTGATTTAGACTAGCCATGTGCGATGTCTTTTGATTCGGTTCATCGGACGTTACGCTGTATGACGTGGTTGTTCCGCATTATCGTGAATTGGTTCTTCGGACGTTACGCTGTACGACGTCGTCGCTCCATTTCACTATGTGTTGGATCATCGAATGTTACGCTGTACGACATCGTTGTTCCTTTTTATTGTGTCTCTGGATCATCGGACATTGCGCTGTACGACGTCGTTGTCCCATTTTCACTACGTGTTGGTTCATCGGATGTTACGCTGTACGACATCGTTGTTCCTTTTTATTATGCTTTGGTTCATCGGATGTTACGCTGTACGACGTCGTTGTTCCTATTTATTATGTCTCTGGATCATCGGACGTTACGCTGTACGACGTCGTTGCTCCGAATTATAGTGATTTCTGGATTTCGTGTGTTGATTTCTGGAATTTGTGCTTCACCAATTTTCGTGATTTTCATTGATATGTTTTATCAGTTTTTGTGCATTGGTGAATTCGTGTGTCATTGACTTGTTATGAATACAAGTTTAGGGTATGATACCCTATTTTATCTTTGAGAAGATTCTTGTGATATTGATTTATCTCTTGTTGATTTTCAATTACATACTTATAGTAGTATGCCATTATGGTTATTACATGTTCATGCCATGTCTTTTACTTTATACCATATCATCTGATATTTATAGCTAGACTGATCCGTTTATTATTTTCTTATAAATAATACTCGGGTCAGACCGAGATGTTACAGGTGCTTCTGCTTGACTTCTCTTCAGGATTATTCTGACTTTTGGCTAACTACATAGATTAGTAGTTTTTGGATGTACACCTTTGAGATATAGATTCTATCTTGTGTACTTATTCTTTTGTATAGCACGTGTTGCTATTCTTTTGTATTATCGTGGATCTTTCTGACCACTACTCTGATGTACACTTTCATGTGTTATATATATTTATTCATATCTTCTTCCGCCTTTGTGATATGGATGTCTGTGACTGATTTATGTTATGATTATTTCTATGTTTGTTTTCGAAGATTATATATAGCCACCGTGTGATAGCTTTGAGTTTGTATCGGTATGTCGGATTTCCTCCTTAAATGATATGCATTCTATTCTATCTGACATATCGGTGCTCGCACAAAGAAGTTACATGGATGGTCGCTCCTCCACAGCCTTATTCTCCGTGCTAATTGACAGCACTACATCGTAGTGTTCTTGGTTAGCGTGGGTATAGAGGTGGGGCGTCACAAGCATCCAATAATTAATCTTAACTATTTAAAATTAAATTTGGTAATCCAAATGAGTGAGATCATTTGTCACCTTGATTTGTATTTGCCAAATATCCAGATTTTAAACTAAATCGAACATCGTTCGATTTAATTTAAAATTCCAACGGACTCCGAAAAATTCCAAACCACTTCCAGAATGTGAATTTTGCAGCTACGAATTTATCGTGATCGACTTCGTGATTTTTGGACCTCGCAAGAACATTTTATACATTCTTAAAATCACACACGTCAAATATTAATATAATTTCTTTAATTAAAATGTTAAACAGTTCATTACCCTCAAACTACCGCTACTGCCTGCTCCTCACCGCCAGTCGTTTGCCCAGACCATGCTCGACAACACCAAGTTGCCAGTACCCTACACACGTGCACAACAAATTCAAGTCAAACCCTAAGTCGCGCCCACCTTCTTCGACGTCGCTTCTCCCATCGTTCGCCGCCGTAGGCTGACCCACCTCTACCAATGACATCGCCCATGAGCCACCCACTCCGGTCGCATTAACACCCTCGACCTCCGCTCCACAGTGCGACTCGTCCTCGAGCAGTTGCCCATCGCGCTCACGCGCATTTTCTTTCTAGATCTCGACTTCGCCTTGCTAACTCGACGATTCACGATTTCGTGGAATTGAAATTGAAGGAGCAAGAGAAGATAACACGATTTAATAAGGAAGAGGAAGGACTGAGGAGAATTCGTGATTTTGAACTGAAAGAATGAAAGGGGATGTGATTTAAAAGCTGGAAGGAAGCGACATAGGTCGACTATGAAGATGGATAGGATGGCTCAACTATTCATTTGATTTTACGTTTATTATTATTATTATTATTATTATTATTATTATTATTTCCAAAATATCTCGAATCACATACAGTGAAATCTCGACCTCCTATTGAGGCGTGCTACCTGGCGTTCCTAATGTTATAATATCATTTCGAACTCAATGGAACGAGTCTCGAGGTCTAATTTGGTCGTATGGAGAAGATAGCTTTTTAAATCGACTATTTAAATTAAATCCAATTAAATTATTTCTAGGCGTTTGCGGATCGTACGAACAAATAGTAAATCTAAACGCTACGAAAATTGAAATTCGATAATAACACACTATTTCGGATCCAATAAAACTAGTTTCGTGGAATTCCAAGACTGTACCCCGGATCGCTATTTTAACTAGTCGATTAAATCGACAAATTTCAAAATTTTGTGAAATCACTTGAAATTTCAGTTTTAAAAACTTTTTAACTCTATTATAATTCCAAATTCAATATTTAAACCTTTTAAATATTCAAAATCAAATGACGAAAAATCCAAGTCGTTACAATTTATTGCAAACCAAATTAGAAAATATTATTATAGCTTAAAATGTAGTATTTTCTAATGTATATAGCATAACATGGGGCTATCAATGGATACCCGAAAAATCCGAAATCTGTCCGCATCCGCATCCGAAAAGCGAATAAATATTCAATATCCGAAAAAATGGATGCGGATACAAAGACATCCGCATCCGAAAATTATCCGTCCGGTTTATGTCAAGATTATAGTTCAAATTATGTGTATTTTAATGTAGTAAATGATATTCATTTATTATTTTATTGAGTTAGTATTTTATATTATATGCACTTAATACTTATTAATTGCTCAAAACTATTTACTATCATTGTATTTGTTTAACACTTTATACTCAATGAGATTGAAAAATATTTATGTTAAACTAAAATTTTCTTTTTGTAATTCTTGATTTATCGGTCGTTAGCAGATAGGATAATTGTCCGATATCCGTCCGTATCCGCGGATGCGGATGTTAGATATCCGAAAATTATTTCGGATGCGGATGCGGATATGGCACTATCCGCATCCGAAAGCATCCAATATCTTGTGTTGGCTTATTTTTTGAACAAATGAATAATTTAATAATTTTTTCCTTTACTTCAAATGTACATGTAGACATAACAACTAATAACTGAAACAGTATAAAAATTAACATACCTCAAAGAAACATAATGTATCACCATAAAAATTTACTTGTAAATACACATGAAAATACCAATTTTAAGGAATTACTAATGGAAATAATTATAAGGAAATAAATCATTATAGTTTAATTCAATAATATATTAGTATTAAAGAAAATTACTATGTAACTAATTTCCCACTAAATTGAATTACAAATAAAACATAATTTATCGTAAAAAATTAAAAACATTATATGATAAAAAAAACTTTATAAAAAATCAGAAATAATTTCTTCATCATTTTGTAATCCCACTAAGAATTTGATGGAAACTATGAATGTTTGTTTTTGTAAATATTTCATAGTATATTAAACAAAACAGTAGAAATATATATAAAATGTAGATTGGTTAAAAAGGATAATACCAAAATTTACAGAAAGTAAGTTGAAGTGACTCAGATTAATTTTTTTTTAAAGTAAGTTTGGAATATAAAGCAGTTAAAAGTAAACTTGTACAAAATTTTAAAGTTTCCTATTGAAGATATCTAAAAATGTTGCTTGTGCATTTGTGTTTATTCCCTAGACTATTTTATGAAAAATTATTTTTCATGTTTTCTTTTATGTTAGGTATAAAAAATTTCCTACAAATTAATTTTTTCTTATATACTTATGTTCGAGAATGAAAGAAAAGAACAACTTTACATCTATTTAATAATATAGAGCGATTTAAGGTCAATTGGTATGTATATGTTAATCAACACAATAATTGTTTGCAAAATAAATGAAAGACCAAAGTCATAATCTTCAACAAAAACGAAAATGAATGAAAATGGATTTTGATGCAAAATGTAAGGAACAAAAATAGTTCTACTTTACCTGTAATAATTTTTCAGCACAACTGAATATTCTAAGATGTTTATGCAGTAATAAATCCAATAAACTCATGCAAAATAAATGAAGAAAATCATATTAAAAAGCATACTGATCAAATAAAAAATAAGAGAAGAATTTGGTTAGAAATTTGGATCAGAAACTGAAATCATTACTTTATGACAATAACAAATTCAAACTCGAATTATAAGAAAAATATGTAATAAAATAAAGATCCAACCTTTAATTCAAGCCAGTGGATCCAGTAAGCCAAGGTTTGTGGTGACTTTTAGATGTATTTTTCATAAAATTTCTGAACCTAAATGTACCAAGTAGAAAAACAATCACTGCAAAACATAAATAGAATCAAATGTATGGAGTATACAAAGGTGAAGAACTATTGATGAATTCAATCAAATTATAGTCTTGTGAAGATAATTATGATATCCATACATAAATTGTTTGGAAAAGAACCCTAATTTTATTTATATTGATAATTGAGTTATGTTAATATGAAACTAGAGAAGGAGAAGAAATGAAGTTGTGATTGAATTTTTTATACAAATAACTGGAGGAGGAGGAGAAAAGAATTATGAGAGAAGGAATTAGAAAGTGAAGATGTGAAATAACCGAGGATTCTTTTTCTTGCACTGAAAGTATGGAGAAGAGAAAGAGATTGTCAGTTAGACTATTAATGTAACGACCCAGAATTTTTGATAATTAAAATTCGAATATTTAATTAATTTTAAATATTGATAAGTAGAATTAAGGAGTCGAATAATTTATTATTCGAATATTGGATTTAATTTGGTCAATTAAATCGATAATTTAATGATTGAAATTCCAGAAATAATTGAAAATCGAGTTTAATATGATTGAAATTGATTTGGAAAATTTTATTTAATCATACTGGAGTTATAGAAAGGTTATAGAACTTTTAAAATTGAATTTGGAGTTAATCTGTGAAAATGGAATATTTTAATATTTAATTATCGACTGTAAAAATAGCCAATTTTCGAACAGTCTCAGAATTTAACGAGACCAGTTTCATTGGATCCGTAATAGTTATTTATTATCGGATTTCAATTTTCGTAGCAATCGGGATTGTCGATTGACCCTGGCAACTCGAAACACATCGATATTGTTTTAATTTTAATTCGGCGAGTTAAAATAGTCAATTTTCAAACGGTCTCGGATTTCGACGAAACCAGTTTCATCGGATCCGTAATGTGATATTATTGTAAGATTTCAAATTTTGTAATTTTTGGATTTACCATTTGTCCGGTACGAATCAAAACGCCTCGAAATCGATTTAAATCGGTTTAATTTAAATTGATCGTTTATTGCCATATCTCACACATACGATCGAATTAGCTTTCGAAACCTGTTCCATTGCGTTCGGAACGCGGGTTAAACCCTAGAAACGTCAGCCGGCACGCTCGAATCGGAGTTCGAAAAAATTCGATGAATAGTAAATCGTGAAAATTTCTATAAAAGCACCCCTTTCTTTCATTTTGCAAATAAAAACCTAGCTAGGGTTTCATCATGTTCGTGGCCGCCATTTCTAAAACCGAAGGCCAGGAATACTCCTCCTTCCTTCCCCAATTACTCCCAATCCACACATCGATTTGAAAAAGTATCAACTAGGAAAGTGTCGGGGGCAGGGAGATGTACACATCTGTACGGTGGAGTGTCGTGTAGTTCGACGAGGTGGCCGAAATCGAGTGACAAAGGGAGGCAGTTCGCGTTCGTTTTTGGAGACGTGGGGGCCACCGAGTGCAGTGTGGTGGCGGGCGTGGGTCGAGCTCGAGATGAACTTCGACGTGGTGATGATGTGATCGGGTTTCGAGGTCTGTGGTGGCGTGCGTTTTGGAACCCTAGTGGGCGGCGTTGGGTTCTCGGTCGCGTGAAATACCTGGGAGGGAGAAGATGCGTGCAAAGGCTCAGATCTTGGGATTGAAATCTAATGGCCAGAATCGTTTATAGGTTAAAATTTAAAGAAAAAGTAAATTGTTTTATATTATAAAAATTGTAAGATGTTTAAACTGCGATAACTTGTTTATACGTGATCAGAAATTGACGAAACAAAATGCGTTGGAATCGTCTCGTCGTGTACTTCGCTATGGAACTGAATTGGAGCCATTTGGAGCTAGTTTGAATTTCGGGTAAAATTAAACGTGTGTTTAATTTTATTCGAAATAAATCGCTACAAATTGCTATCAGAAAATCACGGTGAGATCTTCTCACTCAAATGAAAGTGGATTTTCTTTTACAGTTATTGATTGATGATTGACTGTTTGGATGTGATATTAGATATTTTAGGATATATCTATATATATAGCAATATATACATATTGGCATATGTATATATTGGATTGATTGATTTCCCGCCTCGTATAGCGGATGAGACCCTATTGCGCCGTTAGTAAGCGGATTTTTATAAAACCCATATACCGCGATAATTCCGTACTGGAGCGGAATTGGTATTGTGCTGACGTCTTTGGATGCAGGGAAACAGGTTGGAGGGATCCAACTGGACCCCTCACATTTATTGAATTTATTTCTACTGTGATGTGATAATCTGTGAATGATTATTGATGTTATTGAATTGATGTCTGGAAATTGTTGAAAGCTAAAATTTAGCTGAATGGATGTTTGATATCATTGGATTCCAAAAATAAACGAAATTGAATTTTTGGTAATTCAAGCAGAAAATTTTAAGTGAATTGATTTTTAGAAATTGAATAAAATTTGAAGAAAAGAATTTAAAGGTATACAAGTTGATTTTTATAGTATTATCGAATTTATTTCAGAATAAAGTGAAAATGTTAAATAAATGGATTTCGTAAAATAGTGATTTTAAATTGAAGAATTTAATTTAAAATTTGGATTTTTAAAATAGATTGAAAGAAACGATTGAAATTTATTTTCTTAAAAAGGAATTTATTTAAGAGAAGATAAGTTGGAAATCCTATTAGAAATTAAATTGGTAAATTGAAACAAATCGGGAAATCAATGTAAAATGATTTCAAATTGAAGAATCCATTGTTAAAAACAGAATATTGAATAATTTGAGGAAAATAAGGAATTTACTTAGTAGTGATAAATAAATTTTTAAATCAATATCGAAATTGATTTGGGATTGAAGTTTTTATAAATAGAATTGGAATTTATAAAAGTTGTTTATAAATCCGAAATCACTTATTTTAATAAGTAAAATATAGAAGTTGATAAAAAGAAGATTTATAAGTCGAGTTGTTACTAAAATAGGAATAGAATTTATAAACGTGTTTATAAATTCAAAAATCAGTTGAATTTGAGAAATTAAATATAGAAGATTTTTAAAGAAGATATATTCGCGATTTTGGATAGCGAATTTTTATTGAGATAAAAATGTGTAGAAATGATTGAAATTGGGTTAAGTGAATTATATTCACGATTTTGGACAGTGAATATATTATTAAATAAATGGATTTATTTTTGAAGAAGTGATATTAAAAATGAAGTTAAACATTTTAAAAATGTTTTAAAGTGTATTATGAATCGAAATCATAGATTTCAACATTTATTGTTGAAATAGACGTTTTCGAGAAATAAGGAAATGGTGGACTATAACACTGTTGTTATAGTAAATGATTTCCGAAAGGAAATGTTTTTATGTAGTATTGGGATTTATATACCTATCTTAATTTCGAATCCCTATACTAGTGATTTTGAGTTGTCGTAACGATGTTTTACGTAACATTCGTTTTGACTCAAATAAATGTGTTTAAAGAGAATGATTTCCTTAAAGAATGAATATATACTTAATATTGATTTAAGTATATTGAATATTTTCAAATGTTGAAAATAAATGATTTGTGAAATACTTATTTTTAAATAAGTATGGAATTGCTTTTCCAATATGAAACGAAGGGTTTGAAATTTTATCTTTTGAAGATAAATTGAAAGGTGAATATTTGAAATTTGTTTTCAAACGGTTAAGTGTGGAAATTATATATATATATCTAGAAAAGATATTTTGGAAGATAAAATAATTTGGGAAAATTATTTGGAATCTGATGATGTTGCGCATCTTTATTGATAGTTAAATAACCGACTATCAATAATTACCTTGAATAGGTATTTGTTGTGATTGGATGAATTTGAATGCCACACTTATTTTGAATAATCGCTCACTATTCGGGTTAGCCGGGAAAGGACCATGGGGTCGTATAACCCATTCCGAATATGTGATACGTCGTTATGAATTGCATTCGAAGACCGGTGTTGAAGACCGGATATTTTTGAAAACGGAAGGATTACCGTCGAGTTACTCTACATCGGCTGATCTCCGATTTAGAGGTTTTATCACCCTTAGTGACGGGAAGTCCGGACGTGATTAGAAATTTATCCGGATATGCAAGGGCTTCGTGAGAAGTGCCTTCGGTTCTGTTCGATCCCGGAACAGACTTGTATGGATTATGTGTCTGACGTTACAAATTGAGATATAAAGCTGATTTCTTTCAAATACATTTCTGTTGGTGGCGGAGAATTTATTCTCTTAGCTTAACACCCTTCTCTGAGACGTACGAGCTCAGAGGTTATGTAGTTGAAATTTATCAGCGATATACTCCCAATTTGGTAACGTGGCATACTGAGTGTTGCTGTGAAATGATCAGTGTTTGATCATTTGTGATATGATCATTTGTTTGATCTTATATCTTTGTGATCATAGGTTGATCATTTTGTTTGACCCAAAGCAGGGCTTTTTGAGAAAGCGTAGCTTTGTGGATGAGACTTCGTCGAGCCTCACACCCCGGAAATGGTCGAAACAGGAAGGATGCGGCAAGGTTCTAGGGAGTAGCGCCCCTTAGTGTATGTCATTCCTTCTGGATAGAGGTGGTATCATGGTATGGAGCCCAGATACTTAACCTATGTGGTTGCTGCATTATTATCTATGTGGTTTGTTGGAAATCGGGGATCCTCGGGAAGATCGGTTACGATCGGGGGATGGCATACGCGTGTCAGTAGTTACCTATTTTTGCAGAGGTAACCCGGCCTTGTGTTGGCAGAGATCCGGTTAGGTTCTCGGGTCGTCTATTCCAGGGACGTACCCATCGTGGATAGGAAGTTCCTTAGCCTGACCATTTGTTGGAAATCCAAAGAAACAATACACGACGTGTACGGTTTTAGTTGTATTACCTGCTATGGAATGTGGCGGTAACCTGCTATTGAACATAGTAGCTATAGTAGGCATACGATACTGGTCGTATGTTGGCTAAGATTAATATTATACTTTCGAAATGTTTTCTACACTATGCACTAATAATAATATAAAAAAAAGAATTTGATTTTTTTGCGTAGTAAGCATCTTTGACTATCATAAGAAGAAATCTCCTCCAAGTCTGCGTTTGCATTGTGTGTGTGGCGGGAGGTCTTATGGTAGTTTCATTTTCCAAAAAGCATTGCGAATTGACTTTAAAATTCTTCTGTTGTTTATTTTAAAGAAAAATAACCGTTTTACGATCTCACACCAGTCACCATGACTGACTCGGAGTTTATTGTTTCCCTTCTAAACTCTGGGTGCCCACCAATTTCCACACGGGCAGCCTAGAGTTATATTATCAGGATATTCTGGATATTCTGGAGCTTTGGAAGCAAGCTGGATGGCGAGACGTAGTATTTGTATCTAATAGTATTTATTCCGCTGTGTATTCTGTATGAGGACAAGTTATATAACTGTCCATTGTTGTATATTGACTCTGATGATTGATGTATGTATAAACTGATATAGCTCTTTGTTTTAAAAGACTAGTGTTATCTATTATATATTGTTCCGCTACGATATGTGAGATTCTGATATTGTTTTCTGTTTCTATTTCTGCTCTTGTTCTGTTGTTGTTCTTCTTTCTTTTTCTTCTATCTTCTCCTTCTACCTTTTTCTTCTTTCTTAAAACCATAACTTTTCGGGTTTCCGGCATTCGATGGCTCAGCAGTCGATAAAGTGAGTATCGATGTTGAATTTTCGAAAGTCGAAAATTTCGGTATGTGACAATTAAAGAATAATGAATGCAGGGAGTAAGGTATATAAGAAACTAAGATACGTTTTTGAGAAATTAGTACTGTACAATGGAAATAAATATAGTTCTAAATCATAATTATTAATTTTATAGGGAGAAATGAATTTTTACCATTGAATTGACGAGAGAATAGTATTTTGAGTAAGAGTGAATGAGAGATAAGAATACCAAAAGTCCATTATTCACTTTTATATATAATAGAATAGATATCATCGGTATATTATATTAAATTCAATATAATTTTTAAATGTTTATTTTTTTACTATATTAAATTTGTTTTTTTAATTTAATGTTTAACATCATAAAATTTATTACCAAATTGTATTTATTTTATAGTTTATGCATCAAATGTTAAAATTAAAAATATATTTTTTAGAAGGAATACATATACATAGATACATACATGTATGTATGTATATGTGTGTGTATACTGTATTGAATGTTAAGGGATTTTACATAATATTTAATTATGTCTACAAGAGGAGTTTCATAGATCTACAAAAGACATCTAAAATAATTACATGAAAAATCATATTCCCTACTAAATATTTACATATGTACGATTGATTGTAATATAAAAGGGTAGTCCAAAAAAAGGGAATACCAGAACTATAATAGCAAGTCTAATATAAATCAAATTTTAGGATACATTCTATATAAATATTTACATGTGAATATTTATATGGATATGATTAAATATAACTAAATGATAAATCTATTATCGTGATTTGATATAATTATTGCTATAAATATTTTAATTCAAAACTATATACATACATATATATATATATATATAGGCTAGGAACAATAGCCCCATTTATTTTATAGCCCATATCAGCCACCATATATAATTTTGACTTGAAATATTTACAGCTATAATTATATAAAATCATTATAATAGATTTGTCATATATATAAGGATGTGTAGGTGAAGAAGAACCTACCGAGCCTAGATGTAATAGTCCGCTTTTCCGTACCCCTTGAATAGACACTAATCTCCATCGATTTACTCAAGGTGAACGAAAAACCGAACCATTAGGGTTTTAAAAGAAGAGGTAGAAGAAAAGATAGAAGAAAAAGAAAAGAAGAACAACAGAACAACATCAGAAACAGAAACAATATCAAAATCTCACATATCGCAGCGGGACAATATATAATAGATAATCGCTAGTCTTTTAAAACAAAGGACTATATCAGTTTATACATACATCAATCAGAGTCAATATACAAAAACAGACAGTTATATAAACTTGTCCTCATACAGAATACACAGCGGAATAAATACTATCAGATACAAATACTACGTCTCGTCATCCAGCTTATCTTCAAAGCTCCAGAATATCCAGAATATCCTGGTAACCTAACTCTAGACTGCCCGTGTGGAAATTGGTGGGCACCCAGAGTTTAGAAGGGAAACAATAAACTCCGAGTCAGTCATGGTGACTGGTGTGAGATCGTAAAACAGTTATTTTTCACAAAGAAAATAAAACAGATTCGCAATGCTTTTGGAAAATAAAACTACCATAAGACCTCCCGCCACACACACAATGCAAACGCAGAATTGGAGGAGATTTCTTCTTATGATAGTCAAAGATGCTTACTACGCCAATCATTGGATATTATTATTAATGTCTAGTGTGGAAAACATTTCGAAGGTATAATATTAATCTTAGCCAACATACGACCAGTATCGTATGCCTACTATAACTACCATCTAAACAGTGGGGCGCCACCATAAGTAAATGGCAGGTTCTACAACTAAAACCGTACAAGTTTCGTATTGGGAATTGGATTTTCCAACAAATGGTCAGGCTAAGGAACTTCCTTTCCTCCTGCCGAATAGGATCGCCTCTGGCTGGACGTCCCGAGAGACAAACTGCTCTCTGCCAAACAAGGCCGGGTTACCCCTGTAACAGGTAACTCACAAATATGTCATCACCTGGTCCTTTGGGACCTTTATCCGAGCGCTCGGTAACCAACATCACACATCATAAAGAAAGTGTATCCACATGAGTAAGTATCTGGGCTCCATACCATGATACTACCCCTTTCCAGAAGGAAATGACATACCCTAAAGGGCGCGACCCTCATAACCTTGCCGCAACAATCCTGTTTCGACCATTTCCGGGTTGTTGAAACCCTGACGAAGTCTCGTCCACAAAGCTACGCTTTTTCAAAAAGCCACGCTTTGGGTCAACAGATGATCAACCTATGATCACAAAGATATAAGATCAAACAAATGATCATATCACAAATGATCAAACACTGATCATTTCACAGCAACACTCAGTATGCCACGTTACCAAATTGGGAGTATATCGCTGATAAATTTCAACTACATAACCTCTGAGCTTGTACGTCTCAGAGAAGGGTGTTAAGCTAAGAGAATAAATTCTCCGCCACCAATAGATATGTATTTGAAAGAAATCAGCTTTATATCTCAAAGTGTAATGTCAGACATACAATCCATACAAGTCTGTTCCGGGATCGAACAGAACCGAAGGCACTTCTCACGAAGCCCTTGCAAATCCGGATAATTTCCAATCACGTCTGGACTTCCCGTCACTAAGGGTGATAAAACCTCTAAATCGGAGATCAACCGATGTAGAGTAACTCGACGGTATTCCTTCCGTTTTCAAAAATATCCGGTCTTCAACACCGGTCATCAAATGCGATTCATAACGACGTATCACATATTCGGAATGGGTTATACGACCCCATGGTCCTTTCCCGGCTAACCCGAATAGTGAGCGCTTATTCAAAAATAAGTGTG
This sequence comes from Allium fistulosum, assembly GCA_030737815.1. Taxonomy (NCBI): domain Eukaryota; kingdom Viridiplantae; phylum Streptophyta; class Magnoliopsida; order Asparagales; family Amaryllidaceae; genus Allium; species Allium fistulosum. Next base: position 165,452,400 of record CM060904.1, on the reverse strand, counting down.
GCATTCAAATTCATCCAATTCACAACAAATACCCATTTAAGGTAATTATTGATAGTCGGTTATTTAACTATCAATAAAGATGCGCAACATCATCAGATTCCAAATAATTTTCCAAATTATTTTATCTTCCAAAATATCTTTACTAGATATATAATTTCCACACTTCAAAAATAAATCAACGTTTATTTTTAAAACGAATTTCCATTTCTTTTATAAATTCCATAGTGAATTTATATTTTCAAAATATCCACTAATATACGATTTTTGAATCGATGTCAATATTCACTCTCGATTTATCTTTACAAAGCTAAATTCTCAAAAACGTTTCATTTCATTTTGGGAAAACATTTCCATACATATTCAAAAATAAGTAATTCACAAATCTGTTTATTTTCGAAATTTGAAAATATTCGATATACTTAAATCAAATTAAGTATATATTTCATTCTTTAAGGAAATCTATTTGAGTCAAAACGAATGTTACGTAAAACATCGTTACGACGACTCAAAATCACTAGTATAGGGATTCGAAATTTAGATAGATATATAAATCCCAATACTACACAAAATATACCTTTCGGAAACCATTTACTATAACAACAGTGTTATAGTCCACCATTTCCTTATTTCTCGAAAACGTCTATTTCAACAATGAATGTTGAAATCTATGTTCCGATATTTAACACGTTTTAAAAACATCGTTAAAACAATTAACTTCATTTTCAATGTCACTTTCCCAAAACAATATCCATTTTACTTAACAATATATTCACTGTCCAAAATCGTGAATATACTTCACTAACCGCATTTCACTATTTTCTACACATTTTATTTTAAGAATTATCCACTATCCAAAATCGTGGATAAAATTCCCAGCCAACTCTTATTATTTACAACATTTAACTTAAAGGATAATTCGCTGTCCAAAATCACGAATATATCTCCTTTAATAACTTCTACGTTTAAATTATCAAATTCAATTGGTTTCGGATTTATAAAACAACATTATAAATTCACCTTTATATTTCATAACAACTTTGATTTATAAATCTCCTTTATTAACAAATTCAATCAAGATCCATTTAAAGGTAAATCAAATTTATAAGTTAATTTCTTATAAATCTTTCATTCTACAATTTCATTCATTTTCAACTTCACAATTTATAAATCTATAAATTTCATATACTTACGAATCCTATAATTATTTCATTTTTAACACTTATAAAACTCATTTTATAATTTCAATATTTTAAATTTATAGATATCAATTTTATAAATCTTTTTATACAAATCGTTTATAGTTATTCAAAAATCCCAACTTAAACCATTTTATAAATCAATCAACTATTTATTTCAAAAATGACACTTTGGTCATATTTCACAAAAATCATAATTTCTATAACTTTAAAAGTTGAACGTTTATAAATCAATTCAAAAATTAAATAAACGTATACTTTCAAAAATCACTTTAAAAATCTCTTTTAAAATCATCATCGTTATTTTTAACTTCAAAAATGAATCCGATGATGCAACAACACCAATTTGTCAATCACAACATTCAATATCATATATCAATATGACAACAGAATACAACACAATATCTGTAAATAAATAAATACTGGTGAGGAATCCAGTTGGATCCCTCTAACCTGTTTCCCTGCATCCACAGACGTTAGCACAATACCAATTCCACTTCGAGGTGGAATATCGCGGTATATGGGTTTTATAAAATCATCCGCTTACTAACGGCGCAATAGGGTCTCATCCGCTATACAGTGCGGGAAATCAATCAATCCAATATATACATATGCCAATATGTATATATTGCTATATATATAGATATATCCTACTATATCTAATATCACATCCAAACAGTCAAACAATCAATAACTGTAAAATAAATTTATTTTGAGTGAGAAAAATCTCACCTTTGCTTTATTTATTTTTTGCAATCCAATCCAATCCTTTTTTTGTTTTCTCGATTTTTAACCTTGTATAAACAAGTTTATACGATTCATCAATATTTGAATTAATCGATTAATTAAACTTTTGTTTGGTAATTTTAATTATCCAATGACTTTATTTTCAACCGATCTCTTTAAAAAATTTCAAAAATCTTAATTTCAAAATAACTTTCCTTTATGGTATAATATATACACATATGTAAATCAACCTTTTACAAACTTACTGTATATATCCTATTTTGATTTCCTGTATATAACAACAGTAATTACTTTACTGTATATATGTTCATATATAAATAAATTGCCTTATAAACTTAATGCTATATTTTTCTCTAAAAATTATTCAAATTTTAAACTGGTGCATACGAAAATCTTATATATATATATATTAAATTAAAAGCCACTGATATACCCACTGTATATTTTCTTCTGAAAATATCAAAACAAAAATTTTCTTCACTGAACATACAATGTTCATATACATCTTTGATCTGAAATCAAATTGGCATATGGGTCTTACTGTAAATTCGTATATTTATTTGTATTAAATCGAATTAAACCAGGTTGGTACCTTACTGCGAATCGACGAGTGCTGCTCCTCCACTCGATTTTCCTTCTTCCAGAAATGACCAACACCAGAACGAGATTGCTCGACCACCACACTCGAACTTCCTTCAAAATTTCGACCACCATCACATAGCCGAATGCAACTCGAAAGCTACCTCAGAAATTCGCCAACATCTCCATCCTATCGCGACTGATTACCTAGGCTTCGACCCTGCCCTTTCTCGCGAATCAAGTCTCCCCAGCTCGACAGTGAACCTCCCAATGCCTCGCGACTATCTCAACCATTCGAGCTTCCAGTCGAGTCCCACTTCCACCACCGTACCTTGCGTACCCCAGACTCCATCTCGCGCCGCCGCACCCTCCTGCGAACACGCCTCGCGAGCTTCGCCTCGATTTCAATTTGGAACGAAGGAGAGCTTCGTTCGTTTTCTTTCGAATGAACGAAGAAAAGATTTGGGGAAGAACGTAAGAAATTTGGTTCGGCCATTTTTAAACTGCTCGATTTTGTTTTCGTTTGTTTTTGGTTGTGAGGAGTGTGGATGGAACGAGATTTTCTTCTTTTAGGCTTCGGCCATTTATTTCGAACTGAAGTTTGATTTAGAAAGTGAGGGAGAGGACGTATTAAAATTGATAGAGTATGGTTTGCACGATTATATTCGTGGTTGTAGGCGTAAATTTAGGCGCAATTGAAGGGAAGCTACAGCATTTTGCTGTTGACAAATTTTAAAGTTTAAATTTAAATTCAATTCAATTTAAAATTTCTACGCGTTTATCTATCGTACGGTCACACGGTAACTCCGTTCAATACGAAATTTGAAATCCGGCAATAATACAGTATTACGGACCTAATGGAACTGGTTTCGTCGAATTCCGAGACTGTGCCTCAGACGGCTATTTTCAAATATCAATTCGAACGATAAAAATTCAAAACTATACAAAGCAGTTTCAAATTCAATTCTGAAGCTTCTATTGTCTTCAGTATCATCGATGTGAATATTTCACGCCTTTGAAATATTTTTAATCGGCTTAAATTTGAAGATTCAAATTTTTTTTATTCAACTTACAATAGATTAAATTTTATAATTTAATCGCCAAATTCAAGATTATATTGGGGATTCAAATTATATTATCGTTCAAATATTTAAAATTAATTAAATATTTTCAATTTAATTTGTTCAAAATTCTGGGTCGTTACACTAGAGGTAGTTAAAAGCAAAGTTAGGGGAGAAAGCCCTTCCATACAATCAATAAGCATAACCGATAGCGAAAATAGAATACAAATCCAAAAGTAGCTCGCTCGAGCAAAGTTTGATCAACATAGCATATTTTAAATCAATATATTTACAAACAATCATATATATATATATATATCTCGGTTTCATTTTAATGTGTGTGTGTATGTTTACATATAAATTAGCTTTACATAAATGAAATCAAAAATAATATTTTAACTTAAAACTAACTTTGTATAAATAAAAAGTTTTTTTAAAACAAACACACATGCACAGTCAAAAACACACACACGCATGTTAAAATTTTCAAAATTAATATTGGCGAATCATGGAAAACTTACGTGAATAGGTTGGTAGTGATCATCTCAAAATATCAACATCAACCCTCGTAGAACTCGTTCTCTAATTTGTAAAATAGTTTGCAAATCCAATTAGCAAAAAGTAAACTTAATTTTAATTGCATTATTAACGATAATAAGTGAAGAAAATGATACTATTTATAAACATAGAAGGCTGAAATATCCTTTTCTTTCAGTTATTGAGTTGTTTGAAAAAAATTTTTTATTTCTTCTCAATTAATTAAGATATCTTCAAAAATATTTTTTTACTTATCCATTCATTAGTATTTGCTTTAAAAAAAATTTTAAAACCTAATAACAATAAAATAATTTAGGTCATTATTTTATACAACACTTATGATTATTGACCAAAACTACTGTTTAATTAGTATTATTTTTTGCTTGTTTCGTGTATAAAAATAAATATAACACATAAACATATATACAAACATATATATATATATTAATTATTTTTAACATAAAAAATAATTAATTAATATAACAATCATAAAAATTAGTCTGATTAATTTATAACTTTTATAAAATATTTTATTAATTTTTTTTCAATCGCATTTGAGAGTTACGGTTGTGAACTCACTGGATTGACACTCTGTACTCAGTATTATTGAATAATTCAATTTTAATGCATGTATAGACTATGCTAAAGTATAATAGTAGAGATGAAGTCAGATGCTTTTGTATCATCTATGAAGTCATATTTCATTATTATGAAGTCGCACTCTTAAATCACAATATATTGCGCATGTTATGTCTCTTTATCATCACATTGTCACTTAAGCGTCTAGAGTATGGTTAATGGTCAAAAATATAATCATGCCCATATTTGATTGCAAAGTTCAACATCTGAAGTCACTTAGTTCAATCCATTTACATTTATCGACTAACATATTACTTTCGCCAAAACCTTAAAGATTTCGTATCAACTTCTAAATATAATGATAGTAACCTTTTGTATAAAAGTAGACCAATGATCTCTTGAGTAATATGTCACTTCATTTATTTTAAAACTTATCCAAGTAAGGGAGTGACATGATCATTTGTCATGTGATTGTCTATAAACAAATTATAGTTTTTGCAAATAGGGTCCACATTACTATCAAGTAAAAAGATTACTGCACATCGTGTGATCTTATGTTTTACTTAGATACAATAACTTATAATAAACTTTGGGTGAGTCATTATGTGATTGTTCTGAAACGATCACAAATACGTAATTTTTCTTAGTTCCCCTAAAAATTATGAGTATACCATTGACCATCATATGTAGAGCATTGTATGCACCAGTCTTGTTGGTGTATCGATATCAAGTTCTCGAAACACCTGTAAATAAGAATATCAAAGATAAGTGTTTATTCGTACAATGTAATTGTAATACCTCGGAAATTTCAATAATAATTTAAGGGTATTTTAATCAATTAAATTATTAAAGGTAAAAAATATAATTTTAAAAACAATGGATTTTGATGATGAAAGTTGCACAATTGCACATATAATGTATTTTGATCATTTTTTACTATAAGAACATGATAATCGGATATCGTATGAAAAAAATAAGGAGGATTCGAGTTACAGCGTGATGGCCTGAAGCGGGGAAGGATTCATTAACTTAAATTTTAATTTAATTGATGTTCCTTCCATCTATTTAAAATCAGAAACAGACATATGTACTCATTTTTTTCTCACTTCTTCTTCTTCCCCGTAAACTTCTCCAGAAAAGTTCAAATAGTCATATCTTCCCAAGCACTTCACCATTTTCTCCAAACTTCATATCAAAATGATGTGTAGAACGAGGGTCATAAGTAGATACCAATCTAAAGATGAATCAAGTGACTTTCTGAGTCTCTATTTCTGGACAATAGAGATATTAGAGGGTTCTTCATCAAATAAAGAATTCATCATCATTTTGATGAGTGTATCTCATCTCTTTAGCAATGATTATGCTGCTATAACATTCTTTTTGATCCATACCAAGGATTAATTTCGAATTAAATAGGAATAATTATTGTAAAATGAATGATTAATGGATGAACATAAAATAACATTGCTCTAATCAGAGGTTAACCAAGATAAACATTAATTATATATATATATATATATTAATGTAGATGAATTAGAAAGGCAAAATGATGTTTTAATGAATCTATATTATTGTAGTAACAAATAATAATGAAATATTGATGATTAGAAGTAAAATTGATGAGCAACTAAGGTATTAGAACAAGAAAATGAAACACAGGAGGCAAAAAGTGTGTTGTTGACACCAGCATCGTTTACTGGTCGATGATCGATTAATTGGTGGTAGTTCCACTAGTAGATCAGTAGGGCTCAATTGGCCAAGTTGAACCTGGACCCAACAAGCCCAAGTTGAATGGAGCATCAACTTAGGAACTAGATTTAGCATGATTCTTTGGGCCAATCTAGTATTATTTTGATGAGTTGAAGTGTATATATACTACTAAATGTAAGGGTGTTCGCTTGTATAGAATTTGGTGTATGATGATCTAGTTGATGTTCGGTGATTGTATCAGATACGTATTGGCATTTATTTGCTCCTATGACTTACTGTGACATCGTGAGTCACACATATGCTTACGTGGATCATAAGAGAATGGAATGTCCATATATAGGTTATACGACCTTCGACGTCCTGTGCCTATGACTATGTACATTAGTTGAACAAGTAGTCAGCACAGGACATATTATGTCGTGTCATTGATTATATATAGCATAGTTGGATATAACATGATCTTAATCAAGTAGTCAACTATGTTTATAGTGTTGATATTTCTCTTTGAATGCAGGTTTCGTGGGTTAAGATATGTTATGTATTTTTTTATATAAAAAGGATGTTATATCAATATTTTTTGAAATATATGTGGAATGATTAGTTTCACTCACTAAGATGTATGCCACCCGCTCCACATTTTTCTTATTTGTCATTGATATGTTTATGGAGTGCAGTGTTATGCCAATGTAAGTTATGCGAAGGTGCGGATTACAGAGTCATTGCTTATGTATATATATTATATATTGTATATATTAACATCTAACACTTAGTATGGCATTATATGTTGGTTTGATGGATTTGTTGTAATACCCCAAAATTTAGATAACAAGAACTAATAAGGGTATTTTGGTAATTTTGGTTCTAAGAGTAAATTGGTAATACTACAAATGAATGAATCTGGTAACGAGAGTGGTGCCATCGTGTATAGTGAATTTTTCTAACTAATTTTGACTATGTGTCATTGAAGTTAGGATAAAGGGAATATGATCATTTTAAAATAACATACTTTTGTTAGAAATAAATAGGCTTTGACCCAAATATGAAGAGAGGCTCTAGATTGTTATATATAAAATGAGACCATTTCTAAAATTCAGATTTAAAATAGTATGTTCTTTTCACTTCTTCTTCCTCTCCCAAACACACTTCTCAAATTCAATATGATTTATATCAAAACGAAGAGCACGTTGAGTACTACTTTCTGATATTGACATTAGAGATTTTGAAAATTTTGGATCCACCTATTTTTATATAGCAAAGAAATTATGGAGAACTTGGCATAATTTAGCACTTTGATCATTTATTTGTGAGTGGAAACCTTCAATTTTGATGTATACTTGCATATACTTGTTTAATACCATAATTGACTATGATTAGGGGGTTTAATTCAAAAAACGATTAATTAACTGATATAAATCATAAATAACATTTAATTATGATTCACAACATCTAGGTTGGAAATTTGGAGCCCTAGTATGAAATATAGGGTAATACATGCATTATTTTGTAAAAATGGATATTTGTGATACAATTGACTTGAATTATGTATAAATATAAGCTAAAAACTTAAGGAAATTGTTTTGGGAATCTAAGTACGTCATATGAGAGAAAAAAAGAACCTTAAGCTATATTATTATATATATAATTTATATTGTTGAAAGTTTGGAAATTTTCTACTTTTACAATAAAATGATATGTATTGTATACATATACTAAAATTGATTATAAATTATAAATAATGATGTTTAGAAATAAAATATGAGTGCTTTAAAAGATGATAGTTATTTATTTCAAAATTAAATGTATTTCAAAACATTTACATTGAATTATTGAAGTTAACCGAAAATAATCAGTTTTGAAGTTAAAATATAGAAATTAACGAAATGAATGATGAATGAGATTAGTAGAGTTAATTACTATTAAATTAGAGTATTAAACTATGAAATAAAGTAGCAACAAACCTATATTAATTTAGAGAAGAAATCAGAGAAAGCAAACAAGAAAACAAAAAAGAAAAAAATTAGGAAATATAAGAGCCAAATGGCTTAAGACCAACCAACAACCGTTCGACCGATGGTATCCCCACCAGTTGACTGGTAGTGTTTTATTGGGTCTAGTTGAACTTGGACATATTGGGCCAAACCAATGGGTAAACAATATTGGGGACAGGTTTTTGTGTGGTGTTATCGATCATTTTTGAAGCGACTTTGTAGTATGATTTTGACATAACGAGGTGTATATAGATGATTGAGTGTATGGAGACATTGGTTGGTATGAAATATAACACTGATGTTGATGTCGCATGTTTGGATGAATTGTTTGGCATTCTCACTGTTGGTTATTGTGGTGGTGCCGTCGCTCATCTAAAATGGGGATCGTGCAGATGTATGAAAATGGGTTCGTAGGCAGTATGATATTTGAAATCATATCATGACTAAGCCACAAGTTGAAGGCGCTAAAGGTTGGGCGTGCTATGTACGCAGGTGAAAATGTGTCACTGTCCATGCGATGTTTATAATTTGGGTGTAGTGAGACTGTGTCATGCAACGTTTGTTGTTTGAGTGTGGCGAGAGGTGAAACTGTGCTACTGTCCATGCAATATTTGTTGTTGAGTCGTAACTATAGTCAAATTGTCAACCAAATATAGTGTTATTTGACAAACTTCGCGGTTGCAAGTGATACAGTATAATGAATGATTACTAGGTGTATCATGGATATTATGATATTATATGAGTATAGTTGTAGTATATACAAATATCTCTATTTTACTCACTGTGGCCATTGTATGTCTAGTGCTCTCCATGTTTTTTTGTATATCACTATTAGATTAATGGAAGTATGGACTTACTATGTAAGTGACAATTGAAGGTGTAGATGACAAAGGAGTTGTGTAATGACCCGTAGTTTTATCACTTTTAAATGAGATACTTAATTAAATTTAAATATTCAAATATAGAATCTTCAACCTTAAATAATCATGTTTTATGTCATAAATAAGAATGATAAACTTATTTTTTTAGAATGAAATTACAAAATCAAGAAGTTTGGATTTTCATCGTAAAATTGACAAAAGTCGGTTTTCCATAAAATTGGATAAACGTTAAATTTTTGGCTTTACATGATAAATAATTATTTTTTAATTGTTATAAAATGATAAAAATTGATTGGTAAATTTCTTATAAATATAAATATACTTGTTTTATAATGTTTAACAAATTTCTTTGCATTTTGACAAATCGACGTCGTACTTTTACAATTGGTTTTTAATATTATTAAATATATGGTTTTATAACTAAAATAAACTTTTTTTTTAATTTTTTAAAAATGATAAGAAACTTAGTTTTGTTTACATAAATAAATAGTTTAACAAAAAGGATAAAATGTAGCCGTAAAACGTTTTGTTCAATATAAGTTGCCACAGCGTGGTTGCACCTTTGTTAACATGTTTTAACATATATATACACATTTTAAATAACTAAACAATTTTACTTTTACTAATCATAATTAGAAAATTCTAGAAAGTAATTAGTAAAAGTAAGAAAAGTCAAAAAGCACAAATCAAATCAAGTCAAATCATGCTTTGCTTAAACGATAAGTAAACGAACAAAGTACAATGTGATGTTTGATGGTAAGTATGCTTTTGGTGATGTGATAGTTTTGAAAATATCCAATGGTATTTTAATAATTTGGTAAGGGTTAATTGGGTAATTTACCACTTATTACTTTTCCTATAAATATCAGCTTCCACTCACTCATTTTCTCACACTTCTCATTCTTCTTCTTCATTTCTAGGCTTTATTATGCTCATTAATGGCTTCTTCTCTTTAAAAGAGGTAGGAGGGTTAAAAATAGTGGAGTGCTTAAGCACCAATCCACTTGTTACTCTCTAACCATTTCTTAATCTACTTCTTCCACTTCCCTTCTTTAATGGCCTTAGGCGTGAGCAATATAAGGGGGAGGCTATGGCCATGAGTAATGGTGAAGGAGGTGTATGATCAATGGAAAAGGTGGAGGTGTGTTTAGGTGGTGGTTGAGTATTGTTGGATAAGAGTGTTGGTTGATTATATGGAACCATTTGTATGAATGTTTGATAACTTGGTTGATTATATGGTTGATTATATGGATGTTGATATGGTTGATAACTTAGTTGTGATAAATTATGAGAAATCATAATACAAATGGTTAAGTAGTTAACCATGGTTAATTAATAAAAAATGAATTCATATAAATATACGTGTCGAGTTGTTTAGCCTCTTAATGGTTTCAAAATATAAAAGGTTTGGAAATGAATATTATAATAATACGATGTTATGAAATGGTTTAAAAGTGAATATGAGATTTAATATGGAAAATACTTGTGTAAATGAATTAAAATGGTTTATAAATATTTCATAACCAACAGAACTCAATTTCGAGAAGTTTTGACAAGTTATGAAAAATATGTCAAAATAAGGCGCGTCGCGTAATGGTAGTTCACAACTTCGCGTCGTAAAAGTCAGACGAGTATATAGAATAGAATATAGCTCGGAATTCTTCGAGATATGAATTTTTCGGACTATTATATTTATAGTTTTTAAATGAAGAAAGGAAATCAAGATTTCATCTTGTAGATTTTAAAATATGTCGAAATTAAGTTTTCAGGAATATCACGCTTTTGCAGTTAGTGACCAAAGTATAAAATTCTTTAAAATGAACATTCTTAAAATGTTTAAAAATATGAAATAAATTTTATATATTAAAAGAAATTTGAGTTATATAAATCAATTTTCAAAAGATAGAAAAGTCGTTTTGATCAATATAGCTTTTAAAACACTTTTCGCAGCAGTTTTAACTGTGATATATGATTTTAAACTTAACCATTCTTTTTCATATCTTTTATAAATTATTTTTAAAAGAATAATTAAGTGTTTTAAGTAATGATTTGGAAGTTTTATAAATCATCTCTAAAATGAAAGGAGTATGCGGAAATAACTAGTACATTTGTCCCACTTGTGAGATATAGAAAGATAAAACAAGGTGTGTAACTAAGGTTAGGGATGGAACCACTTCGAAACCACTTCGAACCAATGTATACGTTCGGAAGTGATGACAAGATGAAGATGATGATTTTTGAAGACGGGGACCTTCATGATGAAGGGCTGCTTGCCACTAGTCCCTCGGGGTGAAATTTACCATATCATATATTTATGGTGGCAGTAGTGCTATGTTATGAAAATCTTCGATTGCAAGGACTAATCGCTACTAATGCTAGGGATAATTCCAGACAGGATGTAGTAGGAGTGCCTTCGGTTTCTTTTAGTCCTAGAACGAACTTGCATGGACGAATGTCTGACATCGCATTTCTGAGATCACAAACATTGATTTTTACAAACATATATCTGTTTGGTGGTGGAAAAGGCAACTTCTCTTAGCTTAATACCCTTCTTTGAGATGTACGAGATCAGAGGCTGTATGTTCGTGAAAGTCAATAGTGGTTGAAGGAATGGAAATGTGGCATTCAAAGTGGAACTTGTTATGATCAAAGTGTGGCTTTGTGGAGCGTAACCTCATGAGCCTCACAACCCAAGAATGATACGGGTGCTATATGGTCTGTAGGACAAATTTCAGGCTATCAGTTATGAGAAATGAAAGGCATATGTTACCTTAAGATGATGAAATGGACAAGTATGGAGGCTGATGAAGATCGTGTAAAGCCACTGAGTAATACTCTGTTCCATGGTAGTATAACAGTATAGTTCGAAGGCCACTGAGTAATACTCTGTTCCATGGTAGTATGCTACTAGTAGGAGGAGTGCCTTCAGTTTCATTCAGTCCTAGAACGAACTTGTATGGACGAATGTCTGACATCACATTTCTAAGATCACAAACGTTGACTTTTACAAACATACATCTGTTTGGTGGTGGAGAAGGCAACTTCTCTTAGCTTAACACCCTTCTTTGAGACATTCGAGCTTAGAGGTTGTATGTTCATGAAAGTCAGTAGTGATTGAAGGAATGACAATGTGGTATTCAAAAGTGAACCTATTATGATCAAAGCGTGGCTTTGTGGAAAATGCATGGCTTTGTGGAGCGTAACATGAGCCTCACATTACAAGGAATGATACGGGATACTATGTGGTATGTAGGACAAATTTTGAGCCGTCAATTATGAAAAATGAAAGGCATCTATTGCCTTAAGATGATGAAATGGAAAAGTCTGGAGGCCGACGGAGATCATGTAAAGCCACTGAGTAATACTCTGTTCCATGGTAGTATAGCAGTATAGTTCGAAGGCCGACGGAAATCGTGTAAAGCCATTGGAGTGAACTAGTATTGTTATACGTGGATTTTTTGGGTCTGAATGGTTACTAGTTCTCTATCACGTTGGAAATCCAATTCCAAATACAAGCTTTACAGTTTTGTTTGTAGTCCCAAAATAGTTGTAATGCTTTACAAACATTCAGCTACCCTTGCTGGAATTTAATAATCGTAACAATTTTCGACTATGTTTATATATATTTACTTGGAAAAGATTTTCAAAGCAATGTTATTAGAAATAATATCAAATGGTTTAAGTACAAAGTATTTTGGTTACCATAAGGTAAAAAGCCGTCCGTGTTTATGTGTGGGTATGGTCTTTTGAGATACCCTTCTTTTCAAAGGTTTTGATTAGCATTAGCTTGATTTATGCATTAAATTCGAGTATCTCACGCTAGTTTATCAAGCCTGATCCAAGTATTTTTAATACGCGGGTCAGATCTGAGTAGTTTCAGGTTTTGTTGAAGATGCTTGGAGTTTCTTGAGGAGAGCTTGAAATATTCATCTACGCATGGACGTATTCTATTATACGCTGCATCTATTGCATTTGTTTTTATACTTATAAGGACGAAGGGTTTACAACTATCCAGGCTAAATCCAGGTTAGACTATTATATTGTATTCAAATTTTTCCCCTGTCAAGATTATATATTGAAATAATATATCTTATTCCATTCGTGTGGGATTCTGTTCTATCTTTATTTTCTATTTCCCCTAACAATCGGGCTTTCCGGTACTTGGAATTGCGGCACGAGGATGTATTAGTCTCGATTTTCGAGGGTTGAAAATTCTGGTAGTTGCAAGTTGCTTATATGTTTTGTATATATATGTATGTTATACATAAATAATCATCTAACACTATAGTGCGATCGAGTGGGTTTGGATTGGTTTATATAAACATGACTATGTAGTTGGATTGGTTTGAATATAAATATATTTTATATTATATGTGTGGAATAGTGCAATCTACTATTTCTGTTTGATGCTGATAAACGTTTGTTTTATTTAACGTGTTTGTCTAGTATTGCATATTTATAGGTTTTTTAATAAAATACTGGTTGTGGAAAAGTTTCCTTTTAGTACAATATAATGATGCATGTACAGAGAAAAGGAAATAAGTAAAGATATAAAGCAAGAAATATATTAGTACGCAATCTGAGACTATATCTATAAAGAAAGTGAAACAAATACAAATCAAAGGAAATATATACAAATTCGAAGGCTGTATATATAAAGAAAAGAAAATAAATAGAGTTCAAAAGCAAATAAATATACACACTATCAGCGATATATTCTAGTAGATACAAAAGAATTTATTTCCCATTATATGGATTTTGTTTTCTATATAGGGAAACAAATATCTCACAATACATATCTTTCTCTATATATCCTCGCACATATATTTTTCCATATACATACAACTACTTCATTGGTCTATATAAACAATGCTCCATCCCATATCAAAATCATCATTAGTCAATACATCTCCATTATCATCAACAAACCAAATTCAATTTCTTTTCTTTTAACAAATGATTAGTCTTGTATCATTTAACTACTCCTATACATAATCAAGTTATAACCAAGCTTGCCTCCTTTACAAACTCATCCAAAACTTCACCCATCAATACCCAAAACTTCAACCACCAACGTCAAATTTTAGGGGCAGCAAGTTTAGATTGAAGGTGACATATTTTAGGTTGCATTGAATTTTTTTTGCGAAGCTTTTAGGGAGAGTCACTTTCTTTTTGAAGAAGAAAATTGAAAATAAATATAAAGAGGAGAGAGAGTGGGCTGAAGCGGGCATGTGCACCTGATACATGGAGAGTTTTATTTAATTTTTGTTTTATTTTTTGTTTTATTTTCTTTTGAACACTAAAATTGTTTTTGAGCTATGTGTTGTAGTTCGGGGATTCTGATCTCAGGGAATGGAGTTCAGGTAGAGTTATTAGGCATAAAGTTAGAATATCTATTAGCAGTGTCTGCGAGTTTACTATTTGTAAGCGTTTGAATATTTAACTCTAGTAGTAGCTTTAGATACAACGATAGGCATTCGGCCGAAGCTGGGTATATCTATGTTCTTTATTTTCTGCATTTATGTTTTTAGTACTCTATTTTATATTTTATCAGTAACTGTATGGAATAATTTTAAATACCTTATTCACCCTCTTAGGGTATATTGGTCAATCCTATATGTGGCACCAGAGCCTAGGTGCTAAGTTTACTCTGGTGACATGTTTATCTCTACTATAAATAAAGAGCATTCAGGAATATGATTTCTGCGGTGTCTTTTTGAAATTCCAAAAATACCCTTCATCCATTAATAAAATCTCATCATCCGTTTGCAACCTCAACCACCATCCACTTTCCGAATACCCATCAATGGAATTAAACTATTAATTTGGGACCAACACAACCAGTAAAACCATTTGAAATAAAAGTATTATGACCGCCAAAGTTTTGCACTACATCATCCATTGATTTTTTAAATAAAAATAAAATATTTCTATAGATGCATGTACGTGCGATTTACACTAGTTTCAGATAATGCTTTTTCTAAGGTCAGTCAATAGCTAGGCTACCTACGTTCAATGGTACCAATTATGCTTAATGGAAGGCTAGGATGAAAATTTATTTAATCTTCGTTGACTATGATGTTTGGGATATAGTAGATACATGGTATACACCACCTATGATCAAGATCGTAATCGCTAGGCAGATGCTAGGTGGTAAGTATGTACTGGGGATTAATCACCTAGGCGGAGATTAATTGGAGTTAGGCTTTTTTATAAACTCATGCATTTTGGATAAAATTATAGTATTTTGTTTAGTGTTAACTAATCCACAATGGGATATTATGAATTTGGATGGTTTGGAAGCAACCATGGAGATAAAATCGCTTGAAACAAACATTTTAATGCTTATAAGAGGCATTAAGCTTAAATTGGTGCATATATGGTGCCTATAAAATTATCTATATGCTTAGATAATGCAGTAAGTCTCATCTAGGCGGACTAGGAAAAAACATAGGCGATAAGGCTAGCCTAACGCCTAGGTTGGGCATAGTCGGGAGCCTGGAAGAATTTTTACAACAGACTCTACGATGACAATCAATGGTGTAAAATTCCCTAAGCCCAAAGACAAATAGGATGTAGCTGAAAAGAAATTACTTTCATTAAATGCAAAATCTATGAATGCTCTTATTTGTGCTCTTGATAAAACTGAATTGAACAAAATTTCTCTTGGCACACTTTGGAGGTTATACACGAAAGTACATCTCAAGTCAAGGAATCAGTATCACCCTGCTCAGCAATGAATATGATAATTTTGTGATGTTAAAGCTCGAAAGCATAAAAGAGATGTACATATGTATTTCAATGTTGGTATATAATTCTAGAGCTTTGGGCAAGGTGTACACTGAAGTTGAGTTGGTTAGAAAAATACTAAGAATTCTTCCAAACAATTTTGAGCCAAGGGTGATAGCTATACAAGGATCCAAAGATCTGAATAAGAAAAACATGGAGGAATTGATTGGAAATCTTATGACCTATGAAATGGAATTGAAAGCTATGGAAGACCATGATATTTCAGACTCCAAGAAGAAATCAACTGCACTCAGCAGAACTCTTGATAATGATGATGATAATATTCCTATTAATGAGCTGGCAATGTTGATGAGCGGTCTTAAAAATTGGTCCAGAGGAAATTCCAAGTTTACAGCAAAGAGGAAAGGTGTTAAGTCAAAGGAGTCCAAGAACTTTGAAAGTTTGGACGAAGAAATCATTTGCTACAAGTATAGAAAGCCAGGTCATATCAAAACTAACTGTCTACCGATTCAAAGTGAGAGAGCAAAGAAAAGAAAAGGAGGGCCTTCGCTATAACTTAGGACGATGAAGAAGGTAAAGAGTGCATTGACAATGATGAAGCAGAAGTAGAAGAAAATCTATGTTTGATGGGACATTCAACTCATAATGATAGTGATGATGACTCCAGCGAGGTATCAAATTATACTTATCAAGATTTGCTCTTAATGTATCACGAACTTACTGGAACAATTGACAGTCATAATCTTAAGAACAAAAAACCGAAATTCGAAAAGCCGAGCTACTTCGCATAAATGATAGGTTAGTAACCAAACTTGAAAAATTAAAGAAGCTCGAAACCTTAAGTGTGAAAACTGTCAGTCTTTTAAAAGGGAGTTGGATGAATGTAGGACAAACTTTGAAACTCTCAAAGATGAGATATTGATTTTACCGACAAATAATGACGCATAAAGAGAAAATATCATTAACAGATGTACCATGCCACTGAAGAAAACACATCACTTAAATCCAAAGTCCAAACCCTTGAATCTACTTTTACTGTTAATAAAGGAGAAAGGTCATTGAATACTCTTTTGGAAAATCAACTATACGCGAACAATTGAAAAGGACTTGGTTTTGGTAAATCACAAAACAATAAGGAAAACATGATTCATAATACCAAAGGTAGAAGCGTATTTCCAAAATGCCTATGTTGTGGTAAAATTGGACACAACTTTGATAGAAGTTGGTGTATGAACAAATGCAAAAATGTTAGACAAATTTGTATTCCAAAAGGCTCTCTTGATAATTTTATTTGGTACAGGAACAAATACAAAAATGTTAGACAAATTTGGGCTCATGAAGGCTCTCTTGAAAATTTTGGATTACTAAGCTCTTCTATCGCAAACGCTAATAGACCTATGAAGTTTTCTAGGTCTTTCTTTTCTTCTAATGTGTAGATAGGCAGGATAAGGAACAACAAAAATGGTATTTGGTATCAGACTGTTCCAGAAGTATGACATACAATGAATCAAAGTTCCTTAACCTAGAAGACTATATAGGTGGGAGTGTCACCATAAGCGAAAATGGTAAAATTTAGATTGTTGGAAAAAGCATTTAGTAGCTAATGACGAGAATGCTGACTTATGGCATAAAATGCTAAGACAAGCTAGCATGAGAAGATTGAGAGAAAGGAGTCAATCAGAGGCTTCCACATCAAAAATTAAAGAACAATAAAGTGTGCAAAGCTTGTACAAAAGGGAAAATTGAGTTCCAGACAGATGATGGGATTTTTATGGGATACTCATCAAGGAGAAAAACTTATAATTTTCAACAAAAGCTTGAAAACAATTGTGGAATCAATCAATGTGAAATTTGATGAGTCAAATGTCGAGACAACTACAGAGAAGGACAAAAGTGATATGAAGAAGAAAACAAAAGAAGTTATCCACACACTACCAAGCCATCAAAGTCAAGTCTGAAAATTAAAAATTTGAAGTTCAAAACAAGTCATCCACCAGAATTGGTTCTAGGAGCTATTGAAAAGATTTGGTGTCAAGAATGCAAAGCCGCTTAGAACTCCCATGAGCCTTTCAGCCAAGTTTGACAAAGATGAAAATAGAATCGTAGTTGATCAGAAAAATATATCAAGGTATAATTGGATCTCTTCTCTATCATACTGCTTCTAGACCCGATATCATGTTTTCTATTTGTCTTTGTGCACATTTTCAAGCAATCATGTTGACCACTCACGTACTAAACATATAGACATAAGATATCATTTCATTTGAGACCATATTTCAAAATAATACATTTGCATTGAATTCATCTCTACTGATTTACAACTTGCTGATATCTTTTCAAAATCTCTTTCAGACGATAGACTTTCACGATTACGTCTAGATTTGGGGATCATGGATATGGATTAGTATGATTTCTATTTCAGTGTTTGTTTAGCTTATTTTTATTTCTGCTTGTTTCTAGTTTTTTTCCTTTCTCTTTTTTTTCTCATTCAGTTTCTTTTAGGATTTTTTTTCATTCTATAAAACATAAAAACAAAAACAAAAAACAAAAAACCAAGATTATATTTTCTTTATTGTTTGTTTTTAACCTTTCTATTTTTTACTATTATTTTAAAACATCAAAGATGAGGGAAAATTACTCTTAGGTTGCCTCAAATTTTTGGCTTCTGGAAAATATGGCTATGACCGAGTTGAACCTATTTATGCTCATCAAATCATTGAGTAATGAGTAAATAGTTGTTGGGAAATGAACTGTTGTGCCGTTGAGAAGAATACTAATATTATATATCACAGTCTAAGTTAAGTATGAGTTACTACCATTCTATTTTGTATTATTACACATTCCACATCATTTTCTTATCTTTCACATTCTACCGCTCCATTTTTTTAAATTTATGCATGTGTGGGTAAGATTAACATTAACCAGAATGTAGTATAATTTGATTGGCAAATAATGGCTATCAAGAACAAGACATGTACACGCTCCATATGAAAATTATATCACATATCAAATATTTTGTAAATAATTTTTTTTTTGAAAACTAACAGTTAAAGGCCTAAGCATGAAGAATTGATGTGGTATGGACGTAGAGTTACAATACCTAAGGGTATCCGACCTATGCTGAAAATTCTTTACTGTCAGTGTATATTAACCCATCAAGCAAGGCTTATTTTCCCTCATGTGAGAAACCTCATGGAAATGTATGGGTATAAGTATCTTGATCTCATTTATAACGAGTTAGAGATAAAACATTCCTGGCATAAATACTTCACTTGAAAAATAAAACAAAATTTCCATGTATTGTGTTTATTGTTGATTGAATCACATGCCAAAGAATTAACGATTTAAAAAAAAATTACCATCCATTTTCTATTTAGGTTATGTTTTTTATCAATAGTGAGTGCTATAATTCATGTCTGATGTCAAATTGGAAATATATAATTTCATTATTTTTATTCTTGATTTATAACTATTTGTTTTCTCTTTGACTTTGGTGACTGTTCACTCATACTTTTGTTGAATACAAAAAGGGGAGAGAGGTTAAGATTTGCTGGTAGCAATTGATTTGATAATATTATGATGTGTTTTCATTTTCTCCTCTCTGATGTAACTTTTTTTTCCTCTTTTCTGATTCAACCTCTTATCATTTCACATGTTTGAAGCATGCTAGAAAAGGAAAATTTATGTTTGAGAGCATATGTATAGGGGGAGTATGTGTGTAGGTGAAGCACCTACTTAGGGGGAGCTTAACTAGGACTAATCAAGTTTCACACATCACTTTCACACACGGCAAACACATATGTATTTTATCTGTAAATCTTAACATATGTTTGATGCAACCGATAATTTCTTTTTGATGATAATAAACATTTATTGTTAGCCATAAAGTCTACCCAATAGCAGAAGTATGAAAGAAGGCTAATAAGAGTGAGGTTCCAATGAAGTAATGTAACAACCTGTATATTTGGACCATTTAAATTGACAATAATCCAAACTTGTCAACTTAAATAGTATAAAACACGAATCATTAATGGAGTATATGTATATAAATGAGAATCATCACAGAATCACATACAGATACAATATAACAGAATAACGCAACGGAAATTACAACAATGTCATAATAGTAGTTCATGAAGCTACTAAGTAAATACAAAAATGTCTCAAGCAAATGGTGAAATATAAATACATAGATGTCCGATACAAGTATAATAATAGAGTAGAGCAATACTGATAAAGATAAATGATAGTCTTCAAAGTCTTCAACTTCCAAGCAACATGGCAACAGAAATCCTCAGACTGACCCGAGCATATGCACAACAAACACTCGAGTCAGGACATATATTCCTATACAAGATAATATGGCACAAACTTTTAAATAATAATAACTCAAAGATGAAAGAAATGAACATCTTTCAGGATCCGTTAAACTATCTATATATAGTAGTGTACGCTAGGTAGATAATGTCTAATAGTAATATAAAGTATCAAAAATAGTGTTAAGGCGTTACCATTATCCCCCTTAACACATTTATATAGCATCATAGTCTATACAACACTGTAAACTCCACCGTAAACTAGTGGGATATCAGGGAGTACTCCGTAGGTATAATACAAAACAAATTCATAGTGGTCGCGTATAGGGATACAAGTATGATAAGGCACATGAGGCAATACCCAAGGTAGTGAAACTACCGTTTGCCTGATCCGGACTGGTGAGAACGCATCGCCGCAACGATCGCAACACCGCGAAACAACACTCCTAATTCAAGGGTGCGCACCAATCAATAACAAGTAATGAGTAGTTTACGAAGAAGTGTGTTCGCTCGAGGTAGCTAACCCCATTTGGCCCGGCACGGCTCCTGTTTTAGTCATTTCCAATTTGACATAAGTGTCAAGGTCATCCATTATCGTTCTCTTTCTTCAATCATCAACGTACATCATTCCAACCACTTCATTCTGGATCACACTCCGCGTATAGTTATTAAAGTGGTATTCGGTTTAGACAGTGAGTATGTCCCTAACCGATTCCGGTTTCTTTAATAACTTCCGTAATTATTACACCGATTGGCCGTTTAATGAATTTCAAAACCAATTCAATTTCAATTTCTCTTAGAATTCGAAAGCCGTCATTTCATTTACCTTTCTATATCAATTTCCAAAATTTATGTTTCAAATTCTCAATTTCCAATTTCCAAACTCTATAATTCAATTTCAATTTTAATTTAAACCATTTCAAATATTGATTTAAATTCATATAAAGGTTTCATTTCATAATCATTTAATTTAGGTAAATTTAACATTCAAAGCAATTTCCATTTAATTTCCAATTCATTAAATCAATTTAAGTTTACCTATGTTATCAAAACTTACAAGTTTAATTAAATTAAATTTGTCAAATTAAATTCGTTAAATTACAAGTCTTATATTAATTTCATTAAATCACCCTTTTATTTCTTGTTAAAGAAATTCAATTTCACTTATTTACTTATCTAGTTTTACAAATTTCAAACTTAATTATTAAAGAAATTCAATTTCCCTTATCAAAGAAATTCAACTTTATTTAATTATTACATAATTCCAAAACTTAATTCAATAATTTACTTAAATTTAAACAACATTCTTTCATCAAACACTTTGTTATTATTTTGTTTCAAATTATTAAATATTAACATTTAAATTTCACTAGAATTCAAATTCCAAACTTCATTTAAAACCTTATTATTTCATTCAAATAAAATCCTTATATTTTCATTTTAAAATCGAATTATTTGACCAATCGGGTTTTTATTTAATTCTCTATCCTAAGTCAATTGTTTCATTTGGGTATTTATCATTTCAACCCGATTCCATTTCAATTCAAAACCGAAGCATAGTAAAGGGAACTTGCAGTGTGATAACTGAGATGGTGTCAAAATAAATAAACAAGCAATACCAACAATCAATAACAATCCAAAAATTTATTTAAATAATCCCGAAATAATCGTATTAATTTACATTGTTATTTATGCAAATTAATATAATTATTTCTAGAATCTACACTATCATTTTGTGTAGATTAAAGATTATTACACTATTATTTTATGCGGTTCTACACTTGATATCTACTATTCAATTTCATATTAATTTATACAACATAAATTTAGATGGTTCAAGGTGTAACTAACTCTATTTCTACGTGTCCATTAATTAAACATTTAAAGGGTCATATTATACAAATTTTATCTAATCAAATTCGAGCACATATGTCAATTTCAAATTTGTTAATTACCCTACGTCAAATTTAATTGTATATTATTTATCACTTCATGCATTTACAAATTTTAACGTCCAATATCAACATCAAACAATCAATCATTTATCAACTAACTTGATTATCATCGTATAAGAATATAAGTCGTGAAAATTTGTTCACCTTCCGTGGTTAGAGAAAAATGAACGACGAAGCACGAAGAGGAACGAATAGACTTGATTTAACGCAACACAACATGAACAGTTGAACAAGCTGCAACCATCGATAAGAGAAAAATGGTATTAATTTCAATATGGACGTTCATATATATATATATATAAAATCATATATATACACTTACCAAACAATGAAGAAATAAGGAAAGCCGAGAAGTGAGTGCTTGCTGCAAGGTGGGAAACTTCAACTAGTTGCTGTACCAAAATCAGAGGACAACATTTACTATTCACATATATATATAACTATATACATGCAATAGCAAAAGAATATAGTTTCTACGGAAGCAAACGGTGAAGGCTCGACTGTTTGTACGGTAAAACATTTTTTAGAAACTGTTTCAAAAATGTATATATATAGCCTATATATATGCATGTATTTTGCAACCATTCTTGCGTGGAACAGGGTACAGGCTCGGCAGGACAGCAGGGGTGGTGGCGCGGTGGTTTGGGTTTGGGCGGCGACTGGTGGCTGGAGGGGGTCAGGTCGGTCGGCGATGGCCAGTCAGTGGTGATGCGGAGGTGGGCTAACAGCGGGGTAGGCGATAGGAGAGGGCGCAGGCGAGGGGAAATAGGGCGCAGGCGAGGGGAGCTGGGCGCAGGCGGGGGAACTGGGCGCATGCGGGGGCAACAGGGCGCAGGCAGGAACAGGGCGCAGGCGGGGAACAGGGCGCAGGCAAGGAACTGGGCGCAGGCGGGGGAAACAGGACGCATGCGGGGGAAACAGGGCGCAGGCAAGGAACTGGGCGCAGGCGGGGAAAACAGGACGCAGGCGGGGGAACTGGGCGCAGGCGGGGAACTGGGCGTAGGCGGGAACAGGGCGCAGGCGGGGGAAAACAGGGCGCAGACGGAAAACTGGGCACAGGCGGGGAAAACAGGGCGCAGGCGGGAACAGGCAGGGACTGGCGCAGGCATACTGGCGCAGGCGGACTGGGCGCAGGCGGGGACTGGGGAAGTTTGGTTTCACAACAACATTTTCCTTTGCCAAATTTTTTTTTACAGTGGAGAAATATAAATGAAGAGGAGAGGAAGAGATGAAAGATGAAGGAGGAAAGAAATAGATGGAGATTCGTACCTGTAGCAGAAATGTACACTGTGTTCTTTTATTTTTTTCTTTTAATCTTTATATTTAGGCTGGGAATTGAATAGGACAGTAATTATTGTTTTTGAGTTACGAAACGTCTTCATATTTTCCTATGCAACCACCAGCTGCCAACCACCATCATAAATTCACTTCAGTCAAAGTTTTATTTTCAAATTTTGAATTTATACGAGCTATTAACTTGGACTGAATATTATTTAACCGGTCCGTTTGGAATGGTTAAATTAGCGCGACGTTTTACGTCGAACTCCGATTTTTACAAATAAATATACCATTCTGATCGGCGCGACGAGGCGCTTTCAACGGTACACAGATATTGGCGATACGACAGTTTTATCAAAATTTACGCCGATTAAATTGTTCGTTTGACAAAACAATTTAAATGAAGCAGGCGACGACGGAATTTGACGAAACGAAATGCGACGTCTTGATCAGTTAAATTTTTACAACATTACTGTGTAAAAATATTTAGATTTGGAAGATGAAAATTTACGCACTTTAAGATGAACCGATATACAATAAAACGCGAACGAAATTTACTGCGATATTTTGCGACGAAACTTTTCCTATATCCATAACTAACTAGACGTATCTTATAAAGAAGTTTGGACGTTAACTGAGGACGTACATAAATTTCAAATTTTTATGATAAAATAATGGATTCAAATTTTAAATTGGGTCGGAAATTCAGGGTCGTTACAAGTAACAAGCATAAGTTTCGCAAAGGTCATAAGAAGATGTTTCGAAGGCCTTAAGAAGGTTTCAAAAGGGTCGAAGGCACCGGTTGCTTATACAGAATGAAGGCTTTCAACTCGGATGGAAACATGCATACCCTTCCGCCACTATAAACCTTTCGACACAGATGAACAAACAAGGACAGCTTGGGAACCCCTTTCGACGACAATAAATGGTAATATCTCACTTATGCGCCAAGCCTTTCGGTACAAGCCTTTCGAACCAGTCGAGGCCAATAATGTTAAGAGAGATTCCGGTTCATTTCTCAGGTATGAATTCAAAGGCTACCCAACATCGTCGAAACCAACATAGACAATCTATCGACGGAGTCAGAAGCTTCAATCTTAACAATAAGACAACATGAAGGAAAAGTCGCATTTGGAAACCTTTCGACAACGTCGAAAGGTGTTCTGAGGAAAGCAGTACACAAGGGTCAACAGAGGCGAAAGATTGATAAAGGACCCTTTCAACCAAGTCGAAAGGTTTAAGGAAAAATAAAGGAAGCACAAGAGCAAATAAGAAAGAACATGAAGAAGCCTTTCGACAGCGTCGAAGGGTATCATGGCCTTTCGATCTAGTCGAAAGGCTTGAGGCGGCATATAAAGAGGGGTCCTTTTGACCAATTCGAAAGCACAGACGCGGAAGGGGGTCGATCTGCATCTATAAATAAGACCCAAAGGGTTAGGTTTAGGGGACCGAATTCGGAAATCCTGAATTCATTTCTTCTACTCTGCTCTCTTAATTGCAATTAAATCTAATAAATCCCTAAATCAAATTGGGAGGAAAAGCTCTATTTCTTGTAACTCATTTTGGTTTATTAATAAAGAAGGGATGGCTTATTCAACAAGGAGTCTGATGATGAGGAAGATCATTTAGATCATTAGCTAGTCTAATGATCAATTGCACATGATTCTAACCTTTCTCTTAATCTCTTTTCGTCTATGCAATGCATAGGATCGACTTGGGAATCTCTGGTCGAAACACATCACCATCGAAACCTACATTTAACACCAAAAACAAGAAAGATGATGGGGTTTCGATCACGATGAATTATGAAACTGGGAACACCTAGGTCGATCTTATACAAGGAAATTTGAGTAAATCTTATTCAGTTATAAGCTAGAACCGTTTCAAAAGGGTTACTTCGAAGGGGATTCTAGTTTATGATGGACTAACAAATATTGAAAGAGGGACTCATTCGAAAGGGTCTATCCACAGATGTACCAACAACTCTTTCGAAAGGGTTCCAAATCAACAGTGGCGAAACCATGAAGTCGAAAGCAACTGTGACTTATTAATGAAATATTCATCTCTTTTGACATGATCGAAAGGTCGAGAAAGGTACCTATCGACATGATCAAAAGGAATGAAAAGTTAAAAGGATCAATTGCTTTCGACCCACTCAAACAAAAGGATTCAAACAGATGCTATCTCTCTAGACTAATTCCATGAAACCTTCCGACTAAGTCAACCCAGTCGAAAGGTGAAGATAGCTCTTTAGACCATTTTTGATCTAGCCAACAGGGTCAAAAGGATGTACAATCTTCTTAAACCCTTTCGATTATGAAAATATAGTCGAAAGGTATGCTTCAAAAGAGGAGATCCTCCTATCAACATGGATTTGTTTGAGTTTAACTTCCTTCCATGTTGCATCAGGAATGTTAACACATTTTCTTGTTAACATTTTTGGCGCTAGAAGGAAGGCATGAACCTCCGACCTTGTCATTGTATTACATACTAATTGTGGCTCATTTGTCTTACGTTGGAAAAATGAGGTCGAAACGGCTAAGTTGAATTGAAGAGGAAGTTGTTCACACCACTACTTTGGAGGAGAATATAGTTCCATTTTTTAATCTTGATGGGGCTGTTCCTGGGCAAACTTCATCACCAGCACCACAAGATGAGAATACAACTAAAATCAAGTGCTTGGAACAACAGCTGCAGGATATGCAAGAGCTACTAAAAATGGCCCTGTCTCAAAAATCTTCCAAGACTCTAAAGCCTACGTAAGGGGAAGAGGTGGTCTCCCCCAGAAGGAATCTAAAAGCTAATTCCAATGAGTATAGAGGCAAAGTGGATATGGGGTCTTCGAAGATGAAAGAACTCCCCTAATCGAAAGCTAACCATCAGGGAAGGATTCTTGACAAATCACATAAGCAATCTGGGAGTTCAACATCAAAAGAATATTGCCCAAATCAGAAAGATTATTGCAATGTCAAAGCTTACCTAAAAGATGCCGCTGAGAAGGCGATAAAAGATGTAATGAATTCAAAAGGAAAGAGAACCATGGACGATAATGTTAATGACAACGAAAGAGTGCCTCCCTTCACCGATGAGATAATGGCCACGGTTATCCCACCATATGTCAAGATCCCATCGATGAAATATCATGGGTTTACAGATCCGGATGATCACATGATGGCCTTTGACAACCAAATGGACTTGTATAATGCATCTGAAGCTGTTAGATGTCGACCGTTCCCAGTCACTCTCAATGGAGCACTAGCAAAATGGTACAGGCAGTACCGGAAAAAATTATATACTCATGGAAGCGGTTTCCTTATGAGTTTTCTACCCAATTTTGTATCTGAAAAGATCCCACGATCGACTACACAGTATTGGCAAATATAAAACAAAGGGAGGGAGAGTCCTTGGGAGATTACTTAAGAAGGTTTAATGCTGAAGCTTTAAAGGCCAATGACATGAATGATGGAGATAAGCTTATAGTCATTCATTCTGGCTTATTTGAAAACACCCCCTTCTAGAAGAAACTCTTTGTTAACGGCTGCAAAGGCTTGCAAGATTTCCATTTCCAAGCTGACAAGTTCATCCGGATGGATGAGCTTTACTAGGCCAAGAAGAAAACTGTCCTAAAGAAGGAGGGGGTAGATTTGGCCAAGACCGTGGCCATAAAAGAACAAGATGGGGAGAACCAATAGCTAATGTAGTTTCTTTAAACAAGCCGCTGTCATACGTGTATGCAGTAGCCAAGGAGACGGTCAACTTTCCGGTCTCCTTTAAAGCCAAGACCAACCCAAAACAGAAAAAGGGAGGAGACTATTGCGCTTATCATAAAGCCAACGACCACAAAAATGATGAATGCAGGGTTTTGGCTGGAATTATTCAGAAGCTGATTCAGGAAGGTCATTTGAAGGAGTTTGTTCAAGATCAGCAGAAAACCCAGCAGACAGAAAATGGTCCTCAGAAACGTTCAAACAATGATGTGAATATGTTGGAAGATGAGGAGCCTCTAAGTTTGAGCCCGCCAATCAACATAATTGATGTGATCCACGGTGGGTCCCATCCAATAGGAAATAGCAAGGGTGTCGGAAGTAGATATATTAAAGAAGCTAAAGAAGGGATCTATTTTGTCCAAGAGGAACTTCCAACAAAGAACTATTCTGTCCAAGAGGAACCTCCAACGAAGAACCCACGCCTTAATATTCAGATGCCTAATCTAGTTGTCACTCCAAAAGAGCTAAGAAAGGGGGTTCATCATCCTTATAATGATCCTCTGATGATTACTGCACAAATTAGGTTATCTATTGTCTCTAAAATTCTGGTCGACACGGGCAGCACAGTCAATGTAATCTTTAAACACGCCTTCGATCAGATGAACATTCCAGAACACAAGTTAGAACCAAGCATAGAGCCCATATTTGGATTCAACAACAAAGGATCAACTCCAGTGGAACATATAAAGCTGCTCGTACAAATAGGAGTGTTGCCAACCTACAGAACATTCGAAACTACTTTTGTGATAATCGATCAACCCTCCTACTACAAAGCCTTCTTTGGCAGGCCAGCCCTTGATGAGATTGATGCTTTTGTCTCCCCGAAATACCTCATGGTAAAATTCCTGACAAAGCAAGGCTGGGGAACAATCCGTGGAGATCAGTTTAGCTCTCGGGAAATGTATTTTGCCACTCTTAATCGGTATAAAAGGGAGTATTCTATGTACTTTGATTCTTCTACTATTTTACAGCCTTGGGATGATGGATTTTCACATCCAACATTCGAAGCAAAGATTAAAACTAATAAATCTAACAAATGTATGTATCAAAGGTATATTCCCTCTGGGAGAGGAACATAATTGATGCAAACTCAGCGGAAGAAGGCCCGATAGTCACAGAATTTGATTGCCAAGGAGAAACGGAGAGGATAAAACCCATAGAGGATCTTGAGGAAGTGTACATTGACTCAGATGATACTACCAAAGTGGTTAAGGTGGGAAAGGATCTTATTGGTGACTTAAAAAGGATTTGATACAATTTCTCAAAGTCAACAAAGATGTCTTTGCTTGGTCGCATTCCAATATGGTGGGAATTGATCCAACAGTTATGTGTCATGCCCTCAATGTTAATCCAGGAGCAACTCCTGTTAGGCAGAGAAAAAGACAAATGGACAAAGTTCGGTCAGAAGCTTTGAAAGAAGAGGTTAACAGACTCCTCGAAAATGGATTTATTCGGGAAGTATACTACCCGAAATGGTCAGCCAATCCAGTACTGGTAAAGAAATCAAACGGGAAATAAAGAACTTGCATCGACTACATGGATTTGAACAAAGCATGCCCAAAAGATTGTTTCCTATTGCCAGATCAATTAGTAGATGCCATAAGCGGACACAAGTTGTTATCTCTCATGGATGCCTATTCAGGGTATAACCAAATACCAATGTTCAAACCAAATGAGGAGCACACTAGCTTCATAACCGAGTGGGAAATTTATTGTTACAAAGTGATGCCCTTTGGATTGAAAAATGCAAGTGCAACATATCAAAGGTTGGTCAACCAAATGTTTAAGGAGCAAATCGGCTGGAACATGGAAGTTTATATGGACGATATGCTGGTAAAGTCCAGTGAGCTCGAAAATCATCTTAAAGATTTGGATGAGATGTTCAAGGTATTGCGGAAATATCAAATGAAGCTAAACCCACAAAAGCGTTCATTTGGAGTTCATTCTAGAAAGTTTCTAGGATACCTTGTAAGTGACCAAGGAATCGAAGCCAGTCCAAATCAAATTCAAGCCATTAAGGACATGTCTGAACCTAAAACCAGCAAGGAAGTGATGAGTTTGAATGGAAGGGTGGCTGCCCTGAGCAGATTTATCTCTAAGGCTACCGATATATGTATACCCTTCTTTGATGTAATTAAGAAAAAGAAGAACTTTGAGTGGGGAGAAGATTGTAGAAAAGCCTTTCAGGAACTAAAGAGCCATTTGGAAAAACCCCCAATACTTTCAAGTTCCGAGAATGGGGAAACCTTGTACCTATATATGGCAGTTTCAAAGCACGCCGTTAGTTCAGTGCTGATTAGAGAAGGGAATGGGGCACAACTGCTAGTATATTATGTAAGTAAGTGGTTAAAGGATGCAGAGATTCGATCCTAGTTATAAAAAAGTTAGTCTATTGCTTAATTCTCACAGCTCGAAAGCTTAAAGCATACTTTTAGGCACATCCGATAAGGGTATTGACCAATTTTCCCCTAAACCAAGTCTTTAGTAAACCAGAAACTTCAGGAAGATTGGTAAAATAGGGGATCAAACTTAGTCAATATGACATAGAGTTTCAACCATGAACCGCAATCAAGGGACAAGCATTAGCGGACTTTGTTAATGAGTGCACTAGCTTCATTAAGAAGTAATCAGAGAAGGAGAAAGATCAAAAGCCCATGTGGCAATTATTTGTTGATGGTGCATCAAATGAACAAGGGCTGGAGCAGGTAAAGCTTCTCTGTTCATGGTGGGAAGTTGGATTTCAAGTGATGTGGAGGGTTGTTTGATGAAGGAGGTGATGATGATATAGTGGCTGTTGGTATGTGCAGGTGAAGGATTTAAGCAAGAAATGGTAGAACTGAATGAAATGAAGATTTAAATAGATGATTTAAGTGGTAAATGAATTGAAAATAATTGCAGGAAATATGAACAGAGGATTAAATACAAGTTTTAACAAGAATTGTAATTGTAAAGAACTGGGAATTTGCAGGAATTAAGAACTGGAATTAAAAGCATTTTATAACAATTAATATGAACAAATTGCAAGAATTAAAGGAACTGGAATGGTGAGCTGCTGAAAATGAAACAAGAACTGGTATTGAACTGATGCAGGAATGTAACAACAAGAAATTACACCTGTATATAAAAGAAACAAGAAGAACTAAAACTGTATAAAGGCGAAATGTAATAAACTGGGAAATGTAATTGCTAAAATGAACGAGGAAATGAACTGAAAGTAAGATAAGGTCCAACTAACAAGAATTATCTAAGAACAAGAGACTAAAGAGGAAAGGAACTGATCTATTTTGCTAATGAACTGAAATGAAAGGAATGTAAATTGCTTCAGATTCTCAACCACACAGGTTACAATGCTTTAACATGCATTTATATAGAACTTCAAGCACTCACTCATCTTGACTCACTCGAACTTGACTCAACCAGACTTAACTCAACGACTCTGATTCAATCACACTACAAGCATACAACTCAACACCCAACACAGAGGATCATAACCCAAATACGACAGTAAACGGGCTTAAAGAAGGCCCGTATCAGTGTGCACGTGCACACCTTGACACACACCAATATCTTGCATCTCAGGCCAAGTCTTCACCCATTGAAGCACATGTTACCTTCCTGCAGTATCCAGTCACCGACTCCGGTGATCCTCTGACCATCTCCGATGAACCTGACTGGATTGTCATCTTTTTCCTTTTCTGCCTAAGAGCAGCACCCTCCTTTCTCCACAATAATGGCTACCAAGCTTTGGTTGTTACATCTTTTGGAAATTTATTCTTCAAGTGGCTTCAACTTAGATGATTTCTACTTGAATGATTCAGTGTGTTTACCAAGTTAACTTTAATCCATTTTAGTTTCGATCTTTAATCCGTTCAGATACATTTTCATATGTTATTTTATCGCGATTTTGAATTTATGAGGCAATGGAATCATTGGATGGATAGTTAATTGTTATTTGTGTGTTTTTCTATAAATAATTATACATTGGATGGAAGATGTACCATACCATCTGCATCATCATTTTGAGGTCAAATTCGGTCACATAAACCTTGAACATGAGTAAAATGGATCATGTGTTTTTCATTATAAGTTGTCCAAAAAAGATGTTTTAACATATAATTTCAGATTACAGTTGCTTTCCACTAAATTTGTTTATAGTCCCATCACCCTGGTATAAACCAACTTAGTTAGTAAAAAGACTCATTAAATTCTATGAAAACTCAATTTTTAACTTAGTTCTTCATGATCCTTCTAGCTAATTCATTGTGTATAATATTATTTGTTCTCATCTTCTACTGTAATATCTTTTTTTATGAGAACATCCACTTACTTCTACTTTTCTTGTCATGAAGGATTTCCCTTGGCTATTTCTAAAAACAAAATCAGTAAGTAGGCAATAAATTTAGCATGGAATAAGTGGATTTGCTTGTAAGCCAGTTTTAAGGAGATGTTTACCTAATAAATATATTGTCCATAACTATGAATCTTCCTTATTACTGTGTGGATGTGTTTTGACTACTTGAAATATAATGAAGTCCAAGCAAAATTTAAACTTCGAAATCGGTATATTGGTTTTTATTTGATAGGTGGAAAGTGGGTATAATTATGCAGTGTGATCATTCTTAGGAGTTGCAATTTTTAAAATTCCTTTTACAGAGAGAGAAATTGTGATTAGTCACTCAATTATGTTTATGAGAATTAAATGACATTTATGGTGCTTTATCGGTTATTTTTATATTTTATTTGTTATTTACTAGCAAAATCTTTTATTAGTTATTTGTTTCAACAAGTAGAAAATTTTGATTACATTTTCATTACAGAGAGATTCCAAATGTTAAACCTTATGTTAGAATGGCATTTCTGGTGAAATTTAGATGTGTCAATGCATTAAACACGATTTTTTAGTTTCTAATTTTTTATGCTTCATTTATGCTTTTTTTTTCCTTTCACATTTCCACTATTTACCCATGCATCTCTGTTTATGCTCTGTCTGTCATAAATTTTGTTCAAATCTAATAAATGCGTTACACTCTATTTGCAGATGGAGATAACAAAGTCTTTTCTCGAAGTCTGTACTAAAAGAAAGTGATACGTAGTGAGTTATTTTTTCCTTCCGAGTTTTCAAATTTCCATTTGGTTTATACTATATATAACAAATCAAGGGTTTTGAATTTGTAGTTGATGAAAATTTACTATAGGTGCTCATATTAATTTTTAGTTTCCCCGACATGATCAAGATTAGTCAAATGAGCATATGGTGGTGAAAAAGTTAATGACCGCATAGAAGAGGCTGGTACAGAAAAATTGGATACTTGTGTTTGTGGGACTGCAGCTTTAGGTGATACTACTATGTGTGCATCAGGAGAGGCAGCAGGTAGTTGCCCATTGATAAACTTATGCTTTAGTTCTTTGTCAATTAATCAATCATAAATCATAGATATATAAATTACAAATTACTTAATCCAAAATAATAGGTTTGTTCCTATTCAAACTTTATTGCATTGATTACTATTACGATTTACATAATTTAAAATGTAGTACAATAATTGTGATTCACTTTATCTAAATCCTAATTCACTATATCACAGTCTTATAACCTGAATTTTATTATGAACATGCTACTTATTATGAACATGCTACTTCTTATGCTTTCATAATTTTAAGTTATATTGTTGGATTATAATGTAAATATCAAATTTAATTTTAATTTGTAAGGGTAATTAACAGTTTTAATATAGATATCTATATAGAATGTAGAATTCACTTTACAAGTGTATAAGTGAATTAAAATTCAAGGGTCGACTAACTTATTTGGGTGCAATAATAAACAAAACTAGCACTATATAGTGTCAATGCTAGCTTGACATGTCGAATGGCTTGAGCTGTACATGCAGCATATTACAGTGGATATTGCAGATGACGATGTAGATGACACATTGCATCTCATTGCTTAATTTTAGTAGAGAGAATAAACAGGCTGCAAACATGTGTTTTATGAGTTCAATTCAATTGTTTGGCATATTGATCATAGTATTAGATAACAGTAAGATCAATTGCCTGAATGTACTTCTTCCAAATAAGAATATCAATGTCAGCCTTCTCCTAAATCCTAATCAGGTAGTTCAAAATCTTTTTACAATAAGGAAATACAGAACAACGAGCAAAAACCATTCATATTACTTGATTACAATGTAGGTTGCTCTAGGTGATATGTCTGAACTTCTGGCAGCAGACTACAATGTAGGTTGCTCTAGGTAATTTGTCTGAACTTCTGCATGCTGCTTCTAGCACGATACTCCCCTCTCCTTATTTTCATTTTTCAGCAATTGCAGGCATTTCATCTGTTGTCAATCAACCCAGCAATAATATAAGCCCATATCTGGGACCCCCCATATATATAGGGACAACACAACAACTATATATCATCTCTAACTACTTCATACCTCTTTTGCAACTTGTTTTAGCAAGCAACTTACCATTTGGATGTGAATGCAAACATGAAAACAACCAAATAGAAATCTTTGCTTCAATGTACCTAACTTGCACTTACACAAGCCAAAAAGAGTTATGAACACAAAAGAGAAGCAATGTACTATCATATATGAAACATACATAACCGTAAGAAACAAAACATTGTAATATGCATGCTTTAACAACAAATGCATACATATCAATGCTGCAAACATAACCATGAATAACAACCAGACATGCAACTCCACACATGTTCTAACTTGAATTTCTAGTGTGAGAAGCATAAAATTTAAACATGTATAGTTTTAGCATAGTAACTGATACTATCACAACCATACATGACTACCAATTGGAGAGTAAGCTCAAGAAGTCAGTATCCAAATATACTATCAACTCTGAGTCATATCAAAAGGCAATGGACTCCCATAGATTTCACCTCAACCTCTAAAAGTGCCAAGGATGACATGTGATCTATTTTAGATTGTGATCACTATCTCTCTCCGAACAGCTATGAAATTCAAATTAAGATATTAGCAACCAAATATACAACAAGTAGCAACAGACAACAACAATTTACAAATGCACTACCAAACATGCAAAACACCAACAACTACAATAAAAATTAATAACAAATAATAATCAAACAACAGCAAACAACAATAAGCAATGATTCACAATCAACAAGCAAAAATTAATAACATATAAACTACATACAAGACTAGCAACAACAATAAATCAACAAAAATCAAAATCAGTCAATAACAACCAATAGCAAGCAAAAACAAGCAACAATCAAATAATAACAAGCAATGATAAACAATAAGCATACAAAATAATGAAACATACCAAAGAGTCTATACTGACATGCACGGTGAACAACAATAGTCAAACATGCTAAACTCCAATGAGCCTGTCCGACATCTAGGATGGACTAAAGGTTTAGGTGGTGTAAGTCCTTTTGTGAGTACAATATATGGAAGACTATTACACCTTCCGCTACGAGTAAGATAACCTTACACGATATGCAGGATCATCGAGTCTCAAAATTCTCGAATAAATCCAACGAACTAAGTCTTACTCTTTCTTTCCCTTTCGAACAGAACTTGTTTTCTGAAAGACAAAATTCTGTTAATTAATTCATTATTTAACAATGATCTATAAATGCCTGAGTTCACTCGAGTTCAAACCGCTCAATGTTGATAAGGATAATATCCTAAGTGAACCACGACGCTCGCCTAGGCAAGTATCATATCACCACTTAGAAGATTATCCAAATCGACTAATTCCTTCCTCGAGCTATCACAAGCATTCCAAAGTATACTATATTATAAATAACTTTACAATGAATAAAGATTATCCAAAATAATATACGATACTTGATTTAATCCTTTGTTTCCTCACATGATTTCTTTGTTAAACTAGTGTAGGCCACTTCTCATGCGAACTCCATTCTGGTTACTTTGTTGGATTACTGAAATTTCCTCACATGACAAATGTCATGCTTCGAAAATCCTCAGTCACCTTAAGAATCCGACTCAAGTGCTTGCCTTTAAGAATTGAGTGAAAAATCCTTGCAAAACTGGTGGAAATCACTTAGAAACCCTACGCTCAAACTAGTGATTAGGAACTAGAACGTGAATGGGTAAATCTTTAGAAAGTATTCCTTTCAACATACGGGATTACTCCCATCACCTAAGGTTTACTAACATAAGGAAAATAATTCCAATACAAATGAATCTACGCAAAATGTATAAGTCACCCGATCGGTCTTTTCCCATTATAGGACAACTACCGTACTATATCTGGATATCGAATCCAGGTCATCACCAATCGACCCCACTCAATCCGGATGCTCGTGCATTAATTTCGAATGGTAGTACGCCTGGTCGTTTTACCTCAATCTAACACTATGGTTATTTATACAAAATTAGCATTGAAAAAGAATTCATCAAATATGGTGGGTGTCAAGTTTTGCATATCCACCAAGTAACTAGCAATAGATAAATATACCACTCAAGTATCGAAAGGAATGAAAGTGAGTACGCCCAAATATAGAGCATACCCTACTACTTAAGCTCCTTCCATTTCACTTGAGCAGCAGACTTGCTAGGACCCAGTAATGCCTATAAAGCATAAGTCATCACCACTTACTCACCCATCGAAAATGTAGGAAAATCCTTCTTCAAGTGATTAAGCCAATTGCAATTGTATCAATTACGAATCTCTTTTGCTGGATGATATCACATGGTAAAATGCCTCCATATGCCACGGGAATGACATACCAGGCTGGCTTTCTACTTCGCATATGCTCAATCTTCCTTGTATCTTGGGTTTTGTGCTTTGGTTGGGGCTTCGATTACTCTCCGCTTTTGCTACTTTGAGCGGTATCTTGTGGGTTATCTTACGGAGGGGAACCACACTAACGGGACTTTCAATAGTGTTCCCTAATAAGGATATGACTACACAATGAATCCCCAGCTGATTCTTTAAGATCCAAGGCAACTTCTTTGCCCACATCAACAGAGCACCGACCATCCCAAACCCCAAAACAAAAGATTGAATTGATCAACACACTCCTTTACTGACAAACTTCCCTGCTTCTAACAGATGAAACACTCAAATCGTTCACCCCTCTCGGTCTAAAAAATAAACTAAAGCTCATGGAAGCACTCAGAATCAATCCACGGTACGACTTGCTTGTCTGCTTCACCACTATTATATGCCATCAACCCAAAACACCCCTTTAAGAGGCTAGAAGACAATCCTCTACAAGAGAACATCCCATAAATCATACTGGAGAGAGCCATATCACAAACATATGTTTTAGCTAGTGTTACAGAAAAGCCTCGGAACTCAGAAATGGGTTTTCGCCAGGGCTAAAGGAATCCTGTCATAACTTTGGGAAGTCAAAAGCTGGTGGAGTTTGAAATACTAGTCCCCTAAGGGCTAGACCACCTTCATCACATACCGCAGATACTGGAATGTTTATGATTGGTGGAGCATCCCATGCAGTAGTCAAATAGTCTCCGGACAATTCAGGCATCCCTAACTACCTATCTGTGGTCGCTCTTGCACTCTGTCCGCTCATAATGATAGTCAAAACGAAGGTATCCTAGTAACCAGTAGAAAACAAATCAAAGTCCAGAGAAAATATTGCATGCAGTACTATATAGTAGAAAAATACAAGTACGCTCGCTCAACGTATCTTCTACTACCAGATTGATTAACTCAAACTGGTATACTTGGTCCTAAGTGTTGAGCCTAAGCTCTGATACCAACTATAACAACCTACCCGTCGTAATACCCTGAAATTAACACCAAATGACAACGTCTGACTTCAAAATACCATAAAAGGCAGAATATCGGGAAATAAAAATTTAAAACAAACATTATACTAAGGTATATCGACAGAATCTCACTGTAGAATGATAATATATAATATATTGAACATACATGGATAGAACATGATTATAATATATATAAGAGACTACACCATTTAAAGTAACTGATAAGTAAATATCAATATTGGGAGTCAAAGTAGAACATCTGATATAATAAGTCTCATATATAAATAACATCTGCCATTTACTACTGCAATATCAAGTATATATATATACGAAGTATCGACCTCGTCTCCAAAGAATGCTCCAACTGTCCTGAAAGCGTATCCCCAAATGCACCTGACTCCTAAACTACTCAATCGAGTACCCGAGAGTTGTTATGACATAAACAGACAAAGAAAAAATGCAGGTCAAACATAAAGCTTGGTGTGAGGGGAATTATATCAAACACTGTATATCAAAACTATATACAAATAAATAGGAACTACTAAGGAACAACCGGTCCCCTCCATAATCGTGGCTCAAGTGTAATTCGGAATGTCCGTAAACAAGTAAAGTAAACCTATCCAAAAGATAGGAAATCATACCATAACCTACTCTTCTACTGTAATCATCGAGTCAGCACAACTAATGTAATGTGACTGAAACGTAACAATCATACTATGATAAAGGTAACCCAACATCCAAAAGTAGGGAGATCATAATATAAGTCTATCACAAAGTGCAAAATGATAGTGAATGCAGCAATCAACAACAATCAACTAATAACCCACACAACAAATGAAAGATGACTAAGAAATACAAATAAATACCTATCATTACGGATGGTTGGAGTCAACAATGGACATCTATTGCGACCCAATGATTGCCTTCGAGAGTTCAAGATATATAGAGTCAGTATCTGAATATAACATGAACCTTGAGTCGCAAATCTCGTGTAGATCTCACTGTACCCCTATAATAAGCATAAGTTATGATCTACTCTATATACTCGAAACCTAGTCCCAATAGTAAATAGAATCACCATACACCTATAATGAGCATAAGTGTTATATGATCTATTCTAAATACCTAGGACATTTGTAGATCCCACCGCTCCCCTATAATGAGCATAAGTGTTTTAGGATCCCATAGCAGATGATTTTCAACACCCCCTCTAGGACATCAAGGATTTCTTAAATAACAACTGTACATCTCTCATTAAAAAAACGAAGGTCATGTCTCGCGGAATACGCTATCGGGACCATGAAGAAATACCGATGCCGTATACATATGTAAACAACAAACATTGCACGACCAAATACGCCAATCACAAACGAAGACCGATATCTCATCATCTTCTATCCATACATAAGGTCACTAATATAAGGCCAATACAATGTCTGATTACTAATATAAGATCAATATTGTGTATGATCAAAACCATAAGACCAATACCATTCATGAAACATATCTACCGTAAAGTCAATGCACAAGGGCACGGACTAACTCCGCTCAATCGTACACGCTCACCAAACGTGATCGTGTAATTAATCACTATATTGATATCATATTCAATCATCATTGATCGCACACCTATCACAACACATTGCATCTGAATCCTGAGATTCACCTCGCATTCCACATTCCCAAGTAGCTCAAAGCCTTCCTGAAGTCATGTCGAAGCCTCATGTCGCTCTGCATCCAGATCCGAGGAGAAATTCTGATTGAATGGCACATGACCTAGGCTTATTGCCCATATTTGTGCACCATCAGTCGACTAATGGCACACACCTATCGAATGGGACTGGTCATTCCTGGGCAGTAAGCCCAAACCAACAAGCCAAGTCGGCCACCGCTCGTAGATTCAAGCCTCGTCTTCTTCGTCGCTTTACCCAATGAGTCATCTAGCTCTTGTAGTCTTCCTTCGCTGCAAAAGAATTCATTGGTTGACATTTTGGAAGTGGTTTCTTAAGTATTCAAAAATCAATTTCGATACAAAATCCACCATTTGCTCGTGTAGAATTCTACGGGCGAATATAACGACCTGGCCTTCTCTAACATGCCAAAACAAACTCAATTGACATTCTCACCTCATGCAATGCTCACATGTATGTCGATAACCCAACTGGCGTGTGCATATACACACACATATTCACAAACACGTAAAACCCCACAAATCACATTTTAAGTTTTGCCATAGTGATTACTCGAACCAGTACTCTTTTATGCAACTTAGCGCACCTGATGATAGCTATGGCTACATAAGATTGCTCATAACTTGATTATATACACATATGGATATTTCCATACACATATACAATTATCTACATAATTAAACAAATGTTATCAACAATTCTAGCTATAATACAAGAATTGTATTAATTGTTATATAACTTCAAATACGTGTATACGCATACCTGCTCATGCACATATACGTACACGTATATTCAAGTAAGTAATTAAATTATTACTTAAATCAAGTATTACTTTATTTAATAAATTATTTTAAATTAAATTCCAATCTCATCT
Organism: Allium fistulosum; assembly: GCA_030737815.1. Classification (NCBI taxonomy): domain Eukaryota; kingdom Viridiplantae; phylum Streptophyta; class Magnoliopsida; order Asparagales; family Amaryllidaceae; genus Allium; species Allium fistulosum. The sequence goes on along the minus strand of CM060904.1, from coordinate 165,412,736 downwards.
TTTCATTATTTTATAAAATACATCATTAGCTTATATATCACTTTTAAGCCCTTTAAACCATTTTAAATGTCATATACTCTTATCTTCGTTTAGTAGTAAAATATATAATAATATTTCTATCACTAATAAAATGATGAATTAAAGTTTAATTAATTTATAATAATGCTATAAATTAATATCATCTCTATCTAATTCTATTCAATACGAATAGAATACAATATGAATATACAGATTTCAATCAACCATCCTGGTGTTTCTTCAAACAAATCCAATCAAATGGGAAAATAATTTCATACATATTTATTTTCTACCTCTACTAGTAATATTTTTCAATATATATAATAATAGGGATTTGTGCTGAAATATTAATTTAGAGTTATAATTTCGCTCATTAACCATAAATTTTCAAGTGTCTGAATCCAGTCCAATCCCATACCATGTTATAGATAATCTCACAACGAGTGCAAGGCGAAGATCGCATCTCGATTGGACCTCATATGCAAGAGATACGAATTTAATACGAAAGTAGATTAATTAAATTAATTAACTAACTTAATTAGCAGAATTACCTTAATAATTAATCCCTCTTCTTCCCATTCCTACCTGTGCACAGTTCATGTATCAAACCGATGCATGCACATACATCTTTCTTCGATTCCTTCTTCTTCAGTCGACAATTCATCGAACCGTCTTCGCCAATGAACTCTGCTACGCACGCACTCCGCAATGGTGTCAACGATTTCGGGTCCGAGCCTCCTCATTAAAACGCAACACCTGCACCCTCTCCACAACCGCATAGGTCGCGATCACCATGGGCCTATCGGAGCTCCGACGAATGATGCGGCATAGTGCTAGATGTCAAAGGGATTGCAATGACAACCTTTGTTTTTCCACTCGCTCCACCAAGCTCGGCCAATCCGCAACCCTAGTTTCATTGACCTTGGTCAATCACAATAGTACGCCGCCAAACTACTATAGATGCAAAGCTTACCTCCCCCCAAACTCAACGAATCCGTTAGTTGTAAACACGGGTTGTTAAGGTGGTTATATTTATACCTTTGATTCTATAATGATTCAATATTTAAATTACTTATTTAAATATTCCATCGTTAAAAATGCGGGTTTTTATTTGCCGTAGAATGTATACTGAAGTATTTTAGAAATATTCGGGACTTATTCCTTATATACGGAAATAGAGACCTCCTTATAAAGGGGTATACATATTCAAGCTTTCAAAGTGATATAGATGATAGGAAATTATTGTCTAGTTATGTCTTTACATTTAACGGCGAAGCCGTTAGTTGGAAAAGTTTCATGTAAGAAATAGTAGCTAATTCTACGATGGAGGCTGAGTCAATCGCCCTCAATGAAGCAGTTGAAAAGGCTGTCTGGATGAAAGTTTTTGAGTGAGCTCAGAATGATTCTCAATACTAAGAATCCTATAGCGTTGTTCTGTGATAACAATGCGGTGATGCAGATTGTAAAGGAGCCCAAATGTAACGACCCGTATTTTAACCATTTAAAAATGTTAAATTAAATAAGATTTTTGAATAAAATTATTAGAAAAAAATATTTAAGATTGCATTGATACAAACTAAATTATAATATATAAGTTATGAGCTTAATTTAAATGTCTATTAATGACATATGTTTGCAATAAGGTAAGAATAATAACATAAGATAGTGTGTATTTAACGCTATTGGTTTGAATGAAATCGATAACTTTATGAATATAAATTTCCAATTGTTTGGATAAATAAATGTTAATAAAGAATAATAAATGTTTCTTTATTAAAGAAGAAATAATATGTTTATTCATTTGAAATGTTTGGTAGCTGAAAGATTGATTACAAGTGTAAGAAATCAATTATTTAATAAAAAAATTAATAACTTTTAGTTTGTATGCAATAATTGCATAAATACGTTAAATTACAATAAATATAAATTGAATTGTCTCATTTCTTTTTTAAAATTCAACTTTGGGATTAATTGCAATTAATGTAATTGAAATCTTTCAAATAAAAGAAAAGATAACATTAATGGTAATTAATGGATGTAATAATAGAAACGTATGTTTGAATTAAAATAAAAGAGAAAGTTGAGGAAACAAAAAGGAAACATATATTTTAATTGAAAAGGGAATTTGATGTAATAAAAAGGAATATTTTTAATCAAATTAAAAGAATGTTTTGGAAAATAAAATGAATGTTTTCATTTTGTAATTAAGTATAATTGTGTGAAAAGAGAAAAATTGAATTTTGAAACAACATTTTACAGTAATTAAATAGCAGTCGGAGACAGTACGAAAGTAGTTTTAATGCTAACCTTAAATTTTAAAATAAATTAAATATTTGAGTTCCTGATTGTACGCTGAGAAAGTCGTTATTTTCAAATTTGAGTTTGGAGTCTCGAACTATCTTTATTTGTGTGTAGCGGCGGTCTTCATGACCTTAATTAGTGTGTTCAAATTTTATTTGTTATGTGTTAGTAAAAATTTAAACGGGTGCAAGTTGAGTATTTTAGAGGTTAATGAATTATTGTTGTATTTTAGAGGTTAATGAATTAATTGAGTGGAGAATACGTTTTAGAATTAGATCCCAAAATTTAAATGGGTCCTCTCTATTTAGTTTATATTACCTCATTTATGCTATTATATTTTTAATATTGTATATTCTCTTAATTAATTACACAGATTTGTGTGCAGAATTTATTATCATTTATTGTGTGTTAATTAAATCTTTAGTGGAATTCAATTTTAGTATGTTTGGGGTTAACAAAATTATTTGACTGAACAAATGTTTTTGAAATTTGAATTTCAAAAGTTTGTTTATAGTGTGGAGTTAGTCCGTTCATTCCCTTTCTAATTAATAATTGCCACACTCTTTTCATTGTTTCCTCATTTGTTTCATTACTCATTTCCATTTACATTGTCTAAAGTTTTTTTTTTCATTTTCACAAACATGAATTGCTTTTCATGCTTTTAATTCTTTCCTTCACCTCTTTTTAATACCTTCCACTTTTAAAAAGACTGTTCATATTTACTTTATTTCAATACCTAGTTGTTCATATTTACTTTACTACCTTTACGTTCATTCTCAACTATATTTCCTGAAGCCTCATTTCATTTATTTTAAATTATAGCAGCCTCTCTTTTCAAATTTCAATGGCCCTAAACCTAATTCTAACCTTATAAATAAGGTATGATGCAAATGAAACCTTAGCCTCCATTCTAATCTTCTTCTTTTTTTTCTTTTTCTTTGTCTTCTTTAAATCTTCTTAATCTCTCTCATTTTATTTTTTCCTTCCTCTTCGAATATTCTTCTTCTTCAAATCTTCTTCTATTTCAAACTTTCTTCTTCCTTTTCAAATCTTGATCTTCTCTTTCATTTTCAGTTCCTTTTGTTTTAATCCTTTTTTATTCTTCTATTTCAAATCTTCTTCTTTTTTCAAACCTTCTAAATATATATATATATATATATATGTATGTATGTATGTATGTATGTATATGTATATGTATATGTATATGTATATACGTATGTATGTATTAATATAACAAAGAGGCAAATTAAAATAAATCAAACCAAAAGAAAAGTTAGGAAGAAAGCTGGCAATCAAGAAGGAGACTAAGGAAACCTAGAGAGAAGCGATTGATTAGAAGTCTATTATTTTCAGATTCGTATAAAGGTGAGTGATTAAACCCACTCATGCAATACTAAATTTTCTGATGTTCGTTAAATTGAAATTATGAAGTGATAAAATTCTATTGATTGTTGTTTTGTAGTTTAAATTGACATTTAAATTAATTTGAATTTTATATTGAATTAAATTGACATTTAAATTAATATTGAATTTAATTGCTAGTTAAACACCAACAATTGATAATTAGCAACTGTTGTAATATATTAGTTGATTTGGATGTTGATTGTAATTGGATGCCTATTGATTGATATGTTGTATGTATGGTTGTTATTTATTTTAATATATCCCAGTTATTACCCAATTATTATTTAACATCCTATAAAATTGTCATTTGAATTATTTCGAATGAATTAAGAAATAGGTTGACATGATATATACCCATGTCATTTAATTTTGGGTTGAAATGATATATATCCATCTTTGTAATTAAAATTGAAATAACTGATCACTTGGTCATATGGTAGAAAATTATATATGGACACCGGATTTGGTTAAATTAAATGGTTTCTAAAATCTTGAATTTAATTTGGTTTAAATGATATTGTCTTAAAGAAATAAAAAAAAATTGATTTATATGAATTGAATTATTTTCTAAATTGAGTTCTGAAATGTTGAAATTGTAATTGTTTAAATGAAATTGTTTAAGGATTTAATTTGAAATCTTAAAATGGGAATTGGAATATGATTTGAATTTATCGAAAGTCAATTATTTGGAAGGTTAAACTTTTAATTTACTTTAATTGAAAACGTTTAAATTGATATTTTCAAGTTGGACGGGAAACAAAAATTGTTAATATTGAGAAATTGAATTGAAACTTTAAGTCACTTGAATAGAACCGTTTAAATTGAAATTTGAAGTAAAATTTTGAAATCATTTGAATTGAGGCCGATTTAAATCGGAATTTGAATATGAAGTTGACTTGAAATTGGAAATTTAAAATTTGAATTTGTTGTGATTTGAAATTAGTACATGAGTTCAAGTTGTTTTGAAAAGAAGAAACAGTTTTAATATAAACTATTTTAATATATAAATTATTTTAATAGCCAAATTATTTTAATATATGTACTATTTTTATCCAATCAATTTTCAATATTAAAATCTATTTTATATTCAAAACTATTTCTAATCTTGAAACTATTTTAATTATTCCAAACTATTTTTCAATATTTAAAACTATTTTTAATTATCCAAACTATTTTAATATTCAGTCTATTTTAATTATTCAAAACCATTTTCAATATTCAAACTGGTTAAGAGTGGGAATTATTTAGATTTAAATCATGGATTTAAATATGAATGTTTTGAAGGTATGACCTATTTTGAATTCGAAATGATTTCGAAGCAATTCTGATATTTTGATATGGAATATGGCTTGTTCTTGAAATTTAAAAGAACCAACTGGTGTGTAAAATGACGTTTGGTTAATAAAGAGACCGGGGCCTCTTATTGGCATACTCTCTATCAATATTGGAACTACTTTAACAACTGTGTACGCGGTGGATGATCCAGAATGAAGTGGTTTGATTTGGCGAACGATGATGGATATACTCTAACACTTGTATCAATTGGAAATGACTAAAACATGACGACTTGTCCTGACCATTGAGGCTAGCTACCTCTAGCTACATCTGTTCTTTGTATTACCATATTGATTTTTAACTTGATTGGTCCACCTTGATTTGATTATGGGATGGATGTTCGCGGTAGGCCGTTAGGGGTTACCACCAGTCAGGCGACTCGAATTGGTAGTATCCTACCTTGGGCATTGCCTCATATACCTTGTCATACTTTTATCCTTATTCGTGACCACTATGATTTTGTTTTAGTATGGTACCTATATGGGACTCACTGGCTACCGACGTTACTAGTTGTGTTACAGGACCTGCATAGACTACCTGCTTAAAAATGTGTTAAGGGGGATTAATGTAAAGACTTAACGCTAAGAAAAATATTTATTTTATTGATAGACTCTACATATATAGTATATCTTACTACATGTAGATAGTTTAATGGATCCTTAGAAGATGAAAAATTCCGTAACATCTCTTAAGTTATTGCACTCACACTGTACACTTGATAGGAGATGGAAAATCGCGTAAATATCTTTGAAGCTATTACACTCTTATTTACTTGTTATTGATTTAACTTACGTAAGAACTTTTAGTTCTGACTCGAGTGTTTTTTCTTTTCATTACACTCGGGTCAGCCTTAGTTTTTCAACGTTTGAAGACATTATTCCTTAAAGATGAAGATGGAGTTTGCTATACCGTATTTACTATTATTATTCCGTTGCATTATTTTGGTATGTTTGTTGATTGTACTCTGATTTTGTTGTAAAAATTGTGTAATCAAATGTATATTGTAAAACAGCTTCATGAACTGTTATTTGATTATTATATTTTGTCATTCCGCTGCGAGATTCTGTATTTTGCTTTCCCTTCTTTACTCTTATTTTCTTATTAAACCTCATTGACAATCCTCCCTTTTGAATGGTTTGAGTTAGACATGTGTGTTTTATTGTCGATTTAAACCGTCCAAAAAGGTGGGTCGTCACACCAGAGTACACAAGAAGTCGTAGCATATTCTTTGGAAGTTTCACCTGATTAGAGAATTCACTAAGGGTCTATCTCGGTTAGCTCTTGAGAAGCTAATTGAAGGGATGGGATTGAGATTCCATAATTGATCCCAAGTACAAGTGGGAGATTGATAGAGTTAGGGATATGCCCTAGGGGCAAGTGTATAATTTATTATAAATTAATTAACTCTGTAATCAACTCTTCTTCATAATAAAGGTGTTTTTCTTTTTTGTTATATATTTGTTATAATGAGTTATAAACAATTAAATATTTAATTAAAATATATTTAACAGAAAATCCATAAATGGTATGTTTGTGATAGTAAGTACAAATAGTTGTAATCATGAGTATTGTATCATAATGTAATAAAAACATCATTTTAAATGTTCCTAGTCAAGAGCATCGAGATCGGATATCGTTGTAATCATTGAGACTAGAGTACGTAACACTCTCCAAATGTTGGGTATACTCATGACTGCTAGGGACACCTAGGGTTATGTACTGATAGTTATTGGTTAACTATGAAATGACCCACTCGATAGTTTTCTATTTGTTAATATAACTAAGGTCAAACAAAAATATCAATGTGACTAATTAACATCGTTCTCTCGACTTGAGGATACTATTGGTCTTCAATATGAAAGCTCCACTTTGATTACAGTCAAATCATGGAACAACGTCCATTGAGTGACTATAGTTTGGCCAAGTGGAAGTATTGGAAGTGAAACAAAATTTAAGTGAGGAATCGTCTCCTCAATTATATCGGGTTAGTATCACGGTCAACTCAAGTCAACTAAAAGTCAAAATCTTTGGGTAGAGTAGTTTAGTTAATAATAATTGTTATTATTGAACCAAAGACTTTGTGTTTGGATTGTAGAGTTGAATATGGATGACATTGGAGTTTAAACATTACTGAATTCCGTAAGTCCAAAGTGATAAGTTTTGACGAAGAGAATCAGTGTAAATAATAGTCACAATCGAGTAACGCTTAATAAAGTAAAATTAGATTTTATTGAAACCAAGTAAGCGATAAATTTGGTCAAAATGTTGCATCGCCTGCTAAGTGACATGTGAACATTAATATTCAAATAGTTCGATATTAGTCGCTGACCAAATTTACACTTAACAAGTCACACACCCGAAATGATGAATACTCCTTTGAACAAACGATTTAATTAATTTGTAATTGTTATAAATTAATTAAATTAGTTAATATTTATGAAATATTAGTTATAAATTTTGATTTTGATTTGACAAATTTTTTGATTAAATGTATTTATAATATCGATAAATATATTAATTGATATATGATATCGATACGCATTTAAATTGGATTTAAGTGCAAAATACTTGTTCGGACTTTAACCGAGTTTGAAGCCTACGTAGGGACTGGTCATGTTCGATTATGATAGGGGCATGATGTGGCCATATGATGGTGCTAAAGAAGCTTTGAGATGGACTGCTAAGATAGAAGAGAATTGGTAATAGATGATGTAGGATGTTGATCCTAAAATATCTCTAAAATCTCCTTTATATAAGCATCTCTACCCACACTTATATTAGAACTATTGGAGCCTCTATATAGCATCTACTTCTGGTTGAACACTCCCCCCAATCTCTCTAATTTTCTATGTTCAAATCAAATCAAATCAAGTGCTATTCGATAGTTGGTTGTCATCGATTCTGGGATTAGCACTCTATTGGATTGGAAATCTGTTCAAGGAGCATAACTCATCATTTCAAGATGTACTTTAAGACATTAGGTGTAAGGTACATTACTAACCAATATATGATTATTAATGTTTGCATATAATGTTTATATTATATTCTATTTATATCGTTAGTTAGGTAATGATTCTAATATACAAATATATTATCATAATTGGATTGGTTATATGTGTGTATATACTTGTACATTAAGAATTTTTTTAATTTATACACATGTGATGTAAGGCTCAGTAATAAAAGAACCATTTTTTAGTTTAATAATATATATATTATTTAAAAATATATATAGTTTATAATTCAATTATTACATCATAATACTAATATAGTTATGTAAATTTTATATATAAAGCATTATAGATATACTGTATTCGGTAGTAATAAAAATATTATATATATATTTTATTATTATTTAAATATTATTTAAATTATTTAATTACATAAATTAATTATATCAATATAAAACTACGTTTCATATTTTATAAAATTAGATTAACACAAAATACATGCTCAGTAGAAAAATAAAAAAATAATTTTTAATTAAAGCCGAAATTAATAATTAGTTATAAAATTATTTTAAACTATAAATTATGTAATAACTATTCAAAGTACAAAATATCATTTAAAATTTTACTGGAAATTTAAATTTCAAAATTTAGTTTCGAAAATATTTTTTATTAATATTTTAAGATTAATCTGCATGGAAACCAATATATCATAATTTAAAAAATAAATTAAAAAAAATTATAAGCCATGCGGAAGACCAGGTAAATACATTTTTATTATAAAATATTTTTGCGTATTTATAAGTTTAACCTATATTTATAATGTATTATCATACATTTATATATAAGTGTTTACTATATAATATATATTAAAAATATTATATATATATATGTGTGTGTGTGTGTGTGTGCATACTGTTTTTGGCTTTAAATAAACTATTATATTTAATATATTTTATAATTGATTTTAATATATTCATATAGTTTAAATATATATAATGTTAATATTTCATAATTATGTTTATAAATATGTATACACACACATTTATATTTATATACAATTATTTAAATAAAAAAATATAGTTTATACATATATTTGTATACTTTATATATATATAAAAGTATAAAAACATAAATTTGGATAATATATTTGTATATTATATGAGCTAACGTGTCCGTTGTGGTATAAACCTCAACACTTATATATAGGCATGTTATACCTAGCATGGATTGATATGTTACACATGCACACACATAGATATATATATATATATATATATAAATTAAATAATAAGATATCATTTTAAATTTAAACTAAATAAAAAAATTTATTTTAAAAAATTTAGAAATGTTCTAAATAAATTGGACTTCATAGGCTCAATAAAGATCAAAAATGGCAAAAAAAATTGAAATTCACCCATTACTTCTGCTATGGGCTGGCCCAGTTCCAACAATCACATTCTTCAGTCGAGAATGTAAACTCTAAACTGTCTCATGAATCTATCTACCAATTTATTCCACATGCCTATGGACCCATTCTCTAATTGTCTACACCACATCATAGCTAACTCAACATGTATAATAGGAAGCACTATCCCATTACTTCTTTAGAAGCAACCGACATCTCCATATGTCGGATGTATCTAATCAGATGAACGATCAGATCTGTCCTCTAGTGTACAGTTCTAGCATTGGTAGCTTGAAATCGGATCGATTCCTTGCGTACTAGATGTTAAGGGTGAATAGATTTCTGTTCACGTCCTCCTAAATCTAGTCTGGAGGTCCTCCTCTCACTATTCTCTTGATCATTTTAGCTATTCAGTTGTTGTCATCTAATGGAGGTCTCTGTCCTATAGCTCCATTCTACCATCCGTTCCTACAGTGAGCTTCTGGTTTCAACTCATATTGTTGTGCATTCGCACTCTGATCTGCATTTCTAGCTCCAGCATCGTCCGCTTCCATCATCCCAACCTGTCCTAGATCTAAATCCACTATGCCCCCAAGTAAATTCATATCGGTACCGATCTAATCTAGGTTGGTACCAAGTTGTTCTTGTCATGAGGGCTTAGTTCTAATTTACTTGGCTCTGACTCCTGATGCTCCTACATTAGGTTCTGGCCTCTAGTTTTGAATTCTAGCTACTTCGGATATTCCTTGTTGTCCCATCCTTCTGAAAAATACATCTACCATTTCCTACCATCGAGCTATCATTCCATCTTGCATCTCTTTCATCATTTTGTTCATTTCCTCTCTGATTACGTAGATTGATGGGTTTGAACTTGAGGGCACCTTCTAGCTGCCCCCATGCTCTAGTTGACTTGGTCCTGCAATAGCCCTGGTTGATGGCCTCTTCATCTTCTCCAAATCAAGCTTCAAGCTCTCTAATACAAGTTCAATTCTTAGTGAAAACATAAAAAATATTGAACAAAAAGTTGATACAATACCCCAATATCAAATGAAAGAACCAAAAATCTAAATCTACCAAAATAAACAAAGAAAGACCATGATTTTTATAGCGGTTTGGCAAATTCTTCAACCAACGTCCACTTTAATTTTATTATCTTATATTTTCTTTTCGAAGTACAAAGATTACAACTCAAATCCGACCACAATCTAGTAGATCTTAGATTTGATATGGTTTTCAAAGTTGATGTGGAAGAAGAAGATAGAGGAAATTACAACTGCCAAAAGTCTAAAAAAAAAGTCCTCTCCAAATTGCTATAGGCCTTTTTTTGTAGAAGAATCGCCCATCAAAGTCGTTGGATCATGAAATACCAAGTCAAACTCCAGATCTAAGAAAGTAGGAGGGAAGCTGAAGTCCTCCATATCGTAAAATCGTATCGGTACGGACATGAATCATGTCGGTACCGATCTAATTGCTTCGCGTAAATCCCTTGTCTCTCTTACATCTTGTCTTCTAGTTTCAATTCATCAAGTTCCAAGAACTTTTCCCTTAGAAATCGGATTGTACCTGAGAAGCTTGACACGTTTAGTACTTGTTCTTTTCTATGAAGATTTTGTGAGTTGTTCAACTAGTCCTTTAGAAATGAGCTCTAAGACGATCACTTTAGCATCAACACCTTGACCATAGCTCTAGAGTTCCTCAAAGTGCTCGAAATCATATAAGTACCAATCTGAAAAGAGGTCGGTACCGATCTCTTTCTCAGCTTATCTTTATACTCTACTTCCTTGAAGCTTCTTCCTTTGCTATTCCAAGCTTGCCTCCAAGTCCTTGAACCATCTCGTCTTCATCTTGACGTTAGATTTGTTTTAGAGCTGCTTGATCCAAAAGCTGGATAATAGGGATGAATGGGTGAATCAAATTCCATATGAAGCTACGTTCGAAGGATTGGTTAAGGTAGCCTTATTGAATTCAATTGATGGAGAAAAAGTTAAGGTGCAGCCAAAGAAGGAAGTTAAGCAGAATCATCACTAAGGGAAGCTTAAGGAAAATAATTAGTAGGAAGGATGTGTTAAGAGGCAAGAAATTACATGTAGAAGTTGGCACAAGAAGGAACATATAGCCAAGCAATGTAAGGTGGGCCTCTTAAGGATCGAGTGCTATAATTGTGAACAGATGGGTCATTCCAATAATAATTGCCCAACTCTATAGAAGAAAGGACAAGTTGTTATGGCTTATGCACTCAAAGCTATTCCGACTACTAAAATTTGCCATCAACTTTTGTGAAGAAAGTAAAGTAGATCACGATTGAAGGCGGGTTATTACTTTTGAATGTGGAGTGTCATGGTGGATAGTTTTGGCTGTAAATCTCACATAGTGCATGAATCTATTATGTGTCAAAACCATCCATAGGATCAATCCATTTATCTGTAGTTGCCATGATTTAAAAATTTGTTATTCATGGTGTATAGTCCTTTAGTGATGCGTGTGTATTAGGTTTCCCGAGGTATGGTTTAATTCTATATAGATTGGATGCTTCATTATGGGATGATACTGGATGGTGATAGGAGTATGGCTTGGGTGAGGAGTAATGGACTAGGCACGATCTTGTTTAATATGCCTTAGGTGACTTCGATAACCATAATTAATAAGGGTATTTTGGTAATTTCAGCTTAAGGGAAATTGGTAATTGTACAAATGAATGAATCTAGTAATGAGAGTGATGTCATTCCATAAAGTGAATTTTTCTAATCGATTTTGACTATAAACTTGTCCGAATTGGAGTTAGAACGAAGAAGATATAAGCATTTTAATATAACAGACTTTGATTAAAATTAAATGCCCTATGGCCCAAATATGAAGAAGCAAAACAGACTATTATACATACATGAGTCTGTTTCTGAAATTTAAATTTAAAATAGTATGTTTTTTTACTTCTTCTTCCTCTCCCAAACCTACTCCTTAGACAAAATAAAAATAAATATATCTCTTAAATTACTTAACCAAATTCAATATAACTGATATAAAATAAAGAGCCCATAGAGTACTACATTCTAATACTTGTTACGTTGGAGATTGTGAAGGTTTTGGATCTACCTATTTCTGGACAACAGAGAAATCATGGAGAGCTTGGCGTGATTTGACACTCCGATCATTTTTTTGTTAGTGGACCCCTTCCATTTTGATGTATACTTGCTTATACTTGTTTAATACCATGATTGCTATGATTAGGGAGTTTAACTTAGAAATTAAATGATTAATTAATATAAATCATAAATAATGTTTGATTATTATTCATAATGCCTAGTTTGTGAATTTTGTGCCTTAGAATGAATTACAAGGCGTTACATCCATTGTTTTATGAAAATGAATACTTTGTGATACAATTTACTTTAACTATGTATAAATATAAGCTAAAAGTTTATGGAAATGGTTTTTGGAATTTAAGACGTTATTTGGAAGACAACAATGAATTTTAAGATTTATTATTATACATATATAGTTTATATTATTTAAAGTATGGAAAGTTTCTACTTATATAATAAAATGATATGCTACACACACACACACTAAAAACGATTATAAATTATAAATTTGATGTTTAGAAATGAAATATGAGTATTTCAGAAGATAATTGTATTTTATTTTGGAATTAAATGTATTATAAAACATTTAATTTTGAATTATTGAAATTAAGGGAAATAATCGGCATTGAAGCTAAAATATAAAAATAAATGAAATGTATGATTAATGGATGAAATTATAGGACTAAACTATTATTAAATTCGAGTATTAGACTATGAATTAAAATAGTAATAAACCCAAATTAATTTAGAGAAAAAACCGGAGAAAGCAAAGAAGAAGAAGAAAGAAAGAAAAAGTTTGAAAGCATAAGAGCCAAATGGCTCACGGCCAACCTACCATCGGTCGATCGATGGCAGCCCCACTTGTCAATCGATGGTGGTCTATTAGGTCTAGTTGAACCTGGACCGAATAGGGCCAAGTCAAATGGATGAGCTTCATTTGGAATCGTTTTTTGTGTGATGTTATCGATCATTTTTGAAGCGACTACATAATATGGTGCTAATGTGATGATACATATATAAGTGATTGAGTGTATGGAAACATTGGTTGAATGAAATATTGTATTGATGATTGATGCCATGTGTTTGGATGAATTGCTTGTATTGTTGCTATTGGTTACCATTGGCCACACGATTGCTAATCTGAGAGGGAGACTGTGCGGATGTATGAAAATGAGTTTATAGGTAGTATGATATCCAGATTCATATCTGTGAATAAGCCATGAGTGGAACACAATAGGATTTGGGCATGGAGGTGTATGAAGGTGAGACTGGGTTATTGTCCATGCAAATTTTATTGTTTGAGTATGGCGGTGTACAGATATGAGACCGTGTCACCGTCTATGTAATGTTTTTTGTCAAGTCACGACTTCGGTTAAACTGTCAACCAAATACAGAGTTATTTGTCTAACTCTGTGGTTGCAGGTGATACAGATTAAACCGTGATTACTAGGTATATCACATACATTATGATATTATGTGAGTATAGTTGTAGTATATACATAATAGAACTGTCACACTCACCCAAACCATTGTATGTCTGGTCCCTCTCCGTATTTCTTTTTGTATATCACTATTAGGTTGATGGAAGTATTGACTTACTATGTAAGTGATGTTTGAAGGTGCAAATGACGAAGGCGTTGCTTATGTGTTCTGCATATATGTGTGTTGTATACAAATTATCATCTGACACTATAGTATGATCATGTGGGTTTGGATTGGTTTGTATAGACATGTTAGTTGAATTGATTTGAATATAAATATATTTCATATTATATGTTGTTTCTAAAAGAGTTAGTAGGATGCCCTAGGGGAAATAATATAATTTGTTACACATATCTTACTCAATAGTCGATCTTGTTCATAATAAAGGTATTTAATTTCTATTATATACTTTATTATATTATGATATAGTTAATTAAGTAATTGATTTAAAGTATATTAATAAGAAAATTCTTAAATAAATTGTTATGCGATTGTAGTTGCAACAAGTTGAAATCGAGAGTAACTAATCACAAAATAAAATAGATTTTTGTTTTAGATATTCCTAGTCAAGAAGTTTCAAGAAAGGATATTGATACATCCGTTGAGACTAGAGTATGTAACACTCTTCAAATGTTGGGCAGTGTATTACTCATTGCTGCTAGGGCACTTAGTGGCTACATATCGATAGTTATTGGATAGCTATATAATAACTCATCTATGAATATCCTGTTGGTTAATAACAACCAGTCAAACAGGAAATCTTAGTGTGACGATGTCACACTGTTCCCTCGACTTGAGAATAGTATGGAACTTCATTGTGAATACTTCACTTTGATTATAGTTAAATCATGATATGTGGTCCATCGTGTGCCTATGGTTTGGTCTGAGTTGAAGCATTGGAAGTGAAGCACTATTCAATAGAGAATTCGCCTCCTCAATTGAATGAGGTTAGTATCATGATCAATGTAGTCGACTTAAAGTCAAAATCTTTGGCCAGAGGAGAACGGTTAATAATATATGTTACTATTAAACCAAGGACTTTGTTTATGTACTAATCAAGTCGAATGTGGATAATACTTGATTTTTGACCAATACCAAATTCCATACATCCTAATGAAATATAGTGTTGGTGAAGAGAACGTGTGTAAATTATCAATAATGGTACCAATTACGGTAATATAAAATTTGGTTTCACCAAAAAGACATATAAGCATTGAATTTGACCAAACCGTCGCACCATTAGCTAAGGTGGCATGTGAATCTTAATATTTGAATTGTTCCATATTAATCACTTAACAGAATTCACATCCCTGAGTCACACACCGCATTTGTGAATTCTCCGAACAACTACATGGTTTAATTAGTTTATAAAGTGATATAAAGTAATTAAATTAGTTGTATTCAATTAATATTAAATATTAATTTATTTGATGTTTTAGTGTCGTTAGTAATTACCTAGACGTGCATACAAAAGTTATATGCACATATCGATATACCATGTCGATATACAATGTCGATATATATTTAAACTAGTACTAAATAAGTTAATTACTTAATGGACATCCAAAAATATTGATCCATGAGAGGCAAAGACTTGGCCCACCATATTTGTAACAACCCGCATATTTTACGATGGTATATTTAAATGTTTTATTTAAATATAGCGTCGTTAGTCGGATTAGGACTCAGGACCACTTCCATTGAGTCCAAAATGGCGTTTGCGATCTTTTTGAGTATAAGCATCGATATGTTTGGAGTAAGTTGAATTTTGCTATTTTCTATTTGGGCTTTTGGGTTTGGGTTTCAGCCCATTAACCCAACTTATCAATCTAACTCACTAACTCTTCATCCATTCACTCATTTCATTTCTTATTACTCAAGCTCAACTGAAAATGGGGGAAGAGAATGGGAAATAGAAATTCCAAGCCCTAGTTTCCTTTTGCAAACTCAAATTCTTGCTCCAAAATCAAATAGAAGCTTAGGTAAGCCTTCTTTTCACCTTCTCCATCTCAATCTCTCTCCAATTTCAGAAATTTCCTATAACCTAATTTAGGAAATACTTGTTTTGATCTTAGATTGGAGCTTGTAGAGTAGAAGTGAAGAGTGGTTGATCTTTTCTTTGCATTTGAGCTTCTCATCTTTGTTTTTGAGTTAAAAAGGTGAGTTTTGAACTCACATCTACTTCTCTAGATATCATTGATGTTAGGTATGAATTTCTAACACTTATTTATGTTCATTTGCTTTTGATTTGAATTGATTTGGTGAACATTTCAATTCTTGGTGTTTTGAAGTCAAAAACTCTAAAAATACTAGCTTTGATGTATAAACATGCTTTTGGTGGTGTATCGAAGAGCCTATAGGGCAGGGTTGTCGATTGGCATAAACCCATAACGCCCATTGCTCGTCCGATCGCAAATTGTGAGAGTTTGCTCTTCATTTTGATATGTTGAAAAAACAGTTCCAGTGCCAGTCAGTCGACTGGCCTCTGCAGTCAGTCGACTGGCTGTAGAAATCGAGAGTTTCTGGGACTGACTGTAGAAACCGAAAGTTTCTGGCTTCTGGATCAATCGATTGGCCTCTGCACTCAGTCGACTGACTACAGAAACCGAAAGTTTCAGGTTTCTAGATCAGTCGACTGGCCTCTGCAGTCAGTCGACTGAACCTGCTTGTCTTAGCCCAATTTGCCTATTTTGCTTGGTTTTTCCAATTTTGATCGATTCGTGTCGATCCAATCAGTTGTTATTGCATATTTGACTTTGATGATTCCTTTTTGATTTCGTACACGGGTTTTTATAAAATGATCTTTTTAAATTATATTAAAAGCTCGTTTCTCCTATTTATAATCTCTTTATAAAACACACGATTTTGCACTTCGAACGAAGAGGGAGGAGAATTAAATGATTAAATAAAACGCGTGCTATGAACACGTGTGTTTATCTTTTCAGTTAATTCCTAATCTACTTGTTTGACCGTTTTGACCTTTGGGTCTGGTTTGCCAATGATATGAGGTGAACTTTGTACTGCTTTGAGTGTGAAATTGACTAACGGTTAGTAAATCGTTTAGTGCGAACGTGTGGTATGGGACTCACGTTAACATTTTTCGGGTTCCTTTCTGAGAGTTGTGACACATTCCGCCAGTTAGTGGTGTCCAGTACTGAGCTCGAGCATCTTTTGTTTCTTTGACAATTATATTTCCCTACTGTATCGCCCTTCGGTGTAGGTCCTTTGAGCCACACGATATATAGCGATTACCTTGAGGAAACTTGTGTTACCTTTATTGGTATTTGTTATTTGCCTTTTTGGCTTGTTTTGGGATATTCATATCCTTTGTTTATTTGAGTTGCCGATGATATGAGGCTTGTTATGATTCATCTTTTATTGGATGATCTGCTTATCTCTTTTGGAGATATTTGTGGTACTTTATGACCTTGTATGTTCATTATCATTTAGTTTATCTAACTGATTTGTTTAGCTAGACTGACCCGTATATCTTATACTCGGGTCAGACCGAGATGTTTCAGGTTAGGTACATTGGACTTAGCCTATTTTGCTTCCGCATGGACTATTCTGCTAGTTCCTTTTTGTTATAGCTTTTTGTGTAGTCCTTTTGGCTGTAACTCTGATATGTATTCTTTTGACTCGCCTGTATATTGTGGTTTTCTTTACCACTTGACATGTATCATTTTGTATACTCTGTAATGTATCTGTATATGTGTAAATGCATGTGATGATCCACTGTTCTATGATGTGTATTACATTTGAGTTGTTATATTTTGTTCTGATAGATCCTTCAGCCACCTATGGTTTTGTATTAATTATTTATTGGATATGTCAATCCACTTGAGAAAGAAAGAAAAATGTATGGCAATTGTCGGCGTATTCAATAGATAATTAAGACAAGGCTATAGATGGTCGCTCCTATCCAGCTCTATTCTCCGTATTAGCAGACGGTGTTACCTAGTAATACTCTTTGCTAATGTGGGTCTCGGAGTGGGGCGTTACAATATTAATAACAGAGGAAGAGATTTGGTTGAGATCTAATGAGGAATTGATTGGAAATCTAAGGGGAAGTTTTAAGTGAGAAGAAAGGTTTTTTCAATTTTGTCCTTAAAACAAAATCCTGAAAGGTTTTTTCATTTTGTCCTTAAAACAAAATCCTCTCATTCATTTCTTTCTTTAATTTCCTTTTTCTCCTTCCTCTTCATCAATGACAATTACCTCATTATCTCTTATGGCCAAAAAATTTTATACCGAATATAATCAATTCTAGCAAGATCCGGTGATGATTTAAGGAGTCTAAAAAGCAATTCACGAAGCAAGGTGTTACAAAGGGCTGGATCTGGTGAGACGATTATTCATCTCTTAATTTTAATATGTCACCTACCGCAATATATTTGTATTACCAAATACTTATTTAGTGTGATTTTTCAATTAATGAAATTTTACTGTAACCTTTGACATATTTTAAATTAAAAATTAATGCAATTACAGATAAACAAATTATATAGTTGTATATTATTGTTGTTTGGATTTGGTAATTAATTTTTGAAAGATTAGATTCTAATTTATGTAGATCTAGTTCAAAAGAACAATTTTTGTCAAAATTATATATATATAAGCATTTATATAAATTTAATATAATATGTAATATTAACTTATGTTATAATGTTATTTCATACATATATATACGTGTACATGTTTAAATTCGAAATATTTCCTATTTAGTTTAATTCCTTTTATTTAGAATTTATTTGTTGTTTGGTACATATTTGGCAAATTTTGAAATTATTTATGAATACTAATATGAAATTTCAAATATTTGAATAATTTTAGTCGTAACATTGTTTAAAAAGTAATTTGATTTATAAATATTTATGTGATATTTCAAATCTAAGATATTTAATGTTAATAACTTTTTTTTATGGAGATTTGAGGAATTATACTTCCTTTTCATTCTAAAAGATTAGATCTTGTTTAATTACATGATTACAAATAAGGAAGGCAGTACACACTTTCCCTTTTCTATATAATTGCAAAATATTCATATAGATGTTAAGACACCTAATCCAGTATACGGATTTATTTTGAAACCATGTACATGTATACATAAGTGATAATACAATACATACACACATATCTGTGTGTGTGTGCTTAAAATGTGTATATGGTACAATAAATATCCATATACAAACAATATACGCATATTATAATATATTTAAACATATACACACACACATACAATTAGGCATTTATATTCCCAATATTCGTATGAAATTATCATATGCATATGGAAGTATAACACACACAATAGATATAAATCAAAATTTATATTGTGTGTGTGTATATAATCAACACATGTTTAAATCACCATATTATCATGTCATGTTATTGAATATATATGTATATGTATGTATGTATTTATGTATGTATGTATGATATATTCGAATAAACATTCAATTAAATTAACTAATATGATTAATTAACAAATATAAAATAATTTTAGATAAAATACGTTTTATTAAAATAAATAGATTAGATCTAATGCTAATTAATAGACTTTATATGCCCATTAAGATCTAAATAAGGGATTCTTTTTGAAATTTACCCATCTCACCCAGTGCTAATCGGATTAGGTTCCAATAATGGTATTAGGGCTCGTATGGTCTACACAGCAAAATTAGCCAATATTAAGGGCTGACTAATAAACTTATCTACCTATTAGATGTCTAGAATAGTAGTGTCTAGGCTTGGGGTTGAATAAAATTTTATCTTCCATCCTTGGCTATAGGTTTGCCTAATGGGTGGAGTAAGTCAAAATGGTTGGCCTAAATTTAAGGCCCAAAGTTATCTGGGTCTTGGGCTAATTTTCAAATTAAGATTTGAAAATTAAATATATATTTATATTCAAAGTTAATTTTAAAATATGAAAGGAATTTTTATAAAGGTTATAAAATAAATTTAAAAAATTTTAAAATTATTTTGAGAAATTAATCTAATAAGTTTAAATTTTTTATAAATATTTAATTAATATGATTAGTTAAAAATAATTAATTAAAAGTTAGTTAACTAATATATATATATATATGTATGTATGTATATGTTGATATATATATATATATTATATGTTTCCTTCAAAAAATTTATTTTATATATGCAATTGTAAAAGTTATAGTTAAGTATTAAAATTGTTTAAGTTAAATTAAATAAAATTTCAAAATTTATTAAATGGTTTATTTGATATATAATTAATCAAATGTTAATTATTAATATATATATATACTGATATATATATATATATATATATATGAAAATAAAAATTGTAAATGTTATGGTTTTATAATATAAAATGTTTTGATTTTCTCTAAAAAAAAATTGCAAAATTAAACTAAATAAAATTCCAAAATTTATTAAATATTTAATGAAAATATTTTATTGAATAATTAATTAATTCTATAGTTAATTAATTATTATATACATATACAAACACACACACACACAAATATATATATATATACATATATGAGAGATATATATAACTATAACTGTTATGGTCAAATATTCTTCTTAAATAGTGTATGATGAATAAAGTGAAATTTCCAAAATTTTAAAATAAAATTTAATTTAATTTTTTAATTAAGTTATAATTAAAATTAATTAAATATGATTTAATTAATGAGATACAAATAAATATTATATAAGTTTATTAAATTATAATAGTTATTTATAAATTCATATTATATAATTATAAGTATAAATTAAATTAAATTTAAGTGAACTATAATAAAACCAAATATATTTTTGGAATACATACATACGTATGCTACGTATACCGTGAGTTCAAATGCGTCGGGCACTTAAATAACGACGGTATTTTATAGGAACCATATTATTCCTTAAACTGATATAACTCATAAAAAGTTATGCGTCGTTAATATAAGTTTTCGTTTATTATTTACATGGTGATAGATTACTTACGTATGTAGTAATTATTTAGCGAACTTAAGCTAAAGCTATAGTATGCATAACTATTAATATATTTCCTAGAATTATGTAAGATACATGCACACACACACACACATATATATATATATATATATATATATATATATCGAGCAAACTTAAGCTCAAGATTGAGATTAATGCAAAGGCAATGGTTAGGATTTGCATATGATAGAACCAATAAAGAGTAATCCATCACTTGTGGGCCTATGTATTGTTGTGCAAACTCAAGGTTAGAATCCTAAGGCAAGTGAGTCTTAATGCTCACTAGAGAAATCAAAAGGTTTCTATATTTCTCTTACAGTTTTGAGGAATATTAAAATCTAGTAGGAGCCTTATTAAAAAATGAAATGAAAACATTTAACCTTTCTAGTATTATAAGAACACGTGCAATATAAATTTAATATTATTTTCCTCCATAAATTTATGCAACTAATCTAATTAATTGATAAAATTATTTATCAGTTGAAATATATTTTTGAAATGAACTAAGATTAACAAAAACTATAGTATATACTTACTAATAAATCCTTGGCATGTTGTTGCTTCAAGACCATGAAAGAGCCAAATTATACAATTGCTAAATTATTATTTGTCCCAAACTATATATTGTCTTCTATGAGGTTTGAACTCTATATTAATACAAAATATGGATATTTGATCAATATTTGAGCATACAAAAACATTGTATGGCGAGTATTCACATTCGTAATATTCGAAATCTCGATGAAATTGGTGAAATGAGCAAGTAAACCATAGTGTAAATAATATGTTCAATATGATTGAATACAATAGTGATATTGTGTTAGAAGCAACGTAGACTAAGAAATGCTAGACAGACCAAGAAATTTGATCACCGAAATGTCAATTTGATCAGTTTACTTAAATGCATCCCATATGATACCCTTAAAAATTTAACGATGTTCAAATGAATTTTTGTAAAGACTTTGATGTAGCCTTATGGTTGGGATTTCCTTTTGAATGATTCGACTATTTGTAAAGGAAAGCGAATGTCCAAGTGTGAATGTAACATAGGCACAAATTGAATGAAGAGAATAAATGTCTACTTCTGCTTTATGAAAAGACATCAGAAATAGAATGGCATAAAATACTAGTAGATACTTAACGTGGAAAAAGAAATATGATTTTTATTCCAAATGTATTTTCATATCAATTTTTTTTATAAGAGTTATTTCTTCAAGTTCAAGATATTTGATCTGAAATCTTGACTATAAACTAGTTATAATAGATGAAATAAATAGCTCATAATAAGTGGTTGAACGGAGCTTTTTATTATTTCATGTGCTGTTATTGTAATGGTAGAAATAGTGGGAGTGTACCATATGATGCTTATTATTGGATGCATTAAGTTACAAAAAATTTCTTTCATATATATACCAAATATTATTTATGGAATAATAACTATTTTCTGTATTGACTGAAAATAGACATAATTTTATTTATTATTAATATTATGAATTTTCATTGTAAAATAAATATGTTATAATAATAATATTTGTTATCACAACAAAGGTGATGCATTAGCTATAGAAAATATAAAACTATATAATTATTTTGAATTATAGCCTAAGGCGTATCCTTAAGAAATACTTCTTTACTCGTATGATTATGAACCATATGGTACTAGTGAATTATATCTCAAAATATCAAAGGCAAAGCACCCACTCATTGGGAGTGTCGAGTTAATGAACTCTTTAGGTTGATACGTATAGACATATTCGGTCCAAGGTTTAATGATACCAAAACAGATCCACTTACATCATTAAATACATCGATGAATTATCATAAACATGAACATGTATATTTGATACATAAGTAGTATATCAACGATAAGTTCATAAAATATAAAATGGAAGTAGAAAACATAATGTACAAGGGAAATAAATTGACCCTATTTGATCGAATAAGTGCATAAATAGGAAAATGGTTCCAAAAGTACCTAGAAATGAATAAGATTAAATCTCAAAGTCGCTTCTTCTTATAATACATAATGATGTATCGATAAGAAGTAATCAGACTTTGTTGGACAAAGTACTATTACTGATGAGTGATGTTGAGTTAACTTCTTTCTATAAGGATATGTACTTAAGAGTAAGTGCATATGTAAAATTAATTTCATGTAAATCATTTTTTACGAAATCATATAAGATATGAATTAGTATGAAACTCAATCTTAAATAGTTTAAGATGTGTGGTTGACTAATTTATGTTATGAATATAAGTTTCATAAAATCAAAAATAATTTAGTTCTGTGTGAGTACAAAGGCAATTCATAAAATATTTCTGAATGTCTATTCTTTGTATCGAGAAACAATTGTTGTTTCAAGAGACACCACTTTCATAATGATGGTATTTCATTTAGAAATTAAAGATAGTACAATGGGCTTGGATACAATCCAAAGACTCAAACATAGTGTACCGAACCAGAATTTCTGTCATTTGAAATTCGTATATTTAATTGGTTTTAAATATTCACAAGTAAATTTTATAAGCTGAATAACTTATATTTGAAATATCAGGATTAATTTGATAATTAAATGGTTAATTTAATTATTTGAAATTGTGTAAAAAATTGAAAATTGAAAATAATGTGAATAAAAATGATTTATAAATTTGAATTAAATCTTATTTGAATTAGAATGATGTTAGAGAACTTTTAAAATTGATTTAAAAGTTAAATTACAGAAATTGAATATTTTTATATTTAATTGACGAGTGAAAATGGTCATTTTTCTAACAGTCTCAGATTTCAACGAAACAAGTTTCATCGGATCCGTAATGTTATATTATTGTAAGATTTCAAATGTCGTGTCAATCGGATTTACGGTTTCTCCGGGGCAAGCTAAAATGCGTAGAAATTCATTTAAGTGAATTTTAAATTTAAATAATTCGATTCGAAAACCTATCTTCCAAATACGATCGAATTGGCTCCCGATATATATTCCATTGCGTTCGGAATAGGGGTAAAACATTATAAACGCCAAGCGGCACGCTTCGTTTCGAGTTCAAAAAAATTCGGATGAATAGTGTCGCGAAATTTTTATATAAAAGGACCTCAACATCTTTAATTTTCATAGAACCCTAGAGCATTAGGGCAAGCCGCCACTTTCATTTCTATGGCCGGTAATGCTCATTTCTTTCTTCCTCTTTTTCTCTCGATCCCTTCACTTTCATGAAAATCCTCCAACTAGAAAAATGTTAAGCTCAACGAGATCTATCGATCCAACGGTGGATTTTTGTTGTAGTGGCTTGGATTCGCCAAATTCTAGCGATAAAGGTAGCTCGTTCAATCACGTTTTTCTTAGCCAATACATGACCGAGTTCGACGAGATTTGGGCCGAGGGCGGTGCTCGCATAGGGATTTGGACTAGTGGTTGTTGATCGACGACGAGGTGATGGAGATGGACGTGAAAATTCGTGAAAAGGGGCGGCTATGGGTTCGATTTTTACTGGGGTATATACGTGATGGAGGAAGAAGATAAAGATGTGGCTCAGATCTGATGTGGATGGAATCAACGACCACGATGATTCTGGGTTTGAAAATTAACCTTTTGATACGAGGTCCGTTTCCATCGAAACGAATTGCGACGAGCACTACATTTTAGAGCTAGTTTGGAGTTGATTGGAGCTAGTGTGAATTTTAGGTAAAATTAAACGCTCGTTTAATTTTATTCAGAATAAAACACTTCAACTGCCATTGGAAGCAATGTGAGTACAACTCACTCTTTCTGACTCACTGATATTTTTATATAAGTGAGAATAAATATTATTTAGGATGATTGATGATTGTTTGGATGATATATGATATATTGATTTGTATTTGGATATATATCTTCCTATTGGAGCAGATGAGACCCTATACGTTTCCGTGTATGAGCCGACGACCCTTTGTACACGTGTCTGCCTCGAAGCAGACATTGTACACATATTCTAATATGTATATTTGTTGCAGGCGACAGGTTGGAGGGATCCAACTGAATTCCTCACCAGTATTGGTTTATTTACAGATATTGTGATATATGCTGTTATCATGTGATATATGATGTTTGGATGCCGTGATTGATGTATTTAGTGCTGTTGCAGCATTGGGCCTATTTTGGAAATTTAAAAATGTTAAAGTGATGTTTTCAAATTAAAAAGGATTTTCAAGTGATTTTGAAAATAGATGTTTTATTGATTTTTGAATTGTAAAGGAATTGAATTTATTTTAAATAAATAAAAGATTAATTAAAAGGGCCTAGTGATTGTATATGGTGCTAAATATTTGTTTGTTTGCTTTGATAGTTAATAACCGACTATCAAATTTGGCCATTTTAGTTCCTCGACTTGATGTAGGAATTATTTAGTCGTAAACTTAGTACGTAGCCTTCTGTGTAGGCTTGATTATCGTTTGTGTTGAGGATGTTGATTCGTTAGTGCAGAGTATTACTCCAATTTATCGAGCTTCCTTCTTGGCCCGAAGGATAGCAAGTTGAAAGTTGGAGACGTGATAAGTCTATGAGACTTAGTTTCTGTGTGAGGTTGAGAAACGCTTTTGCGTTGTTGGTGCGAAGAGAACGGGATCAGATTTATCTGAAAACCACTTCGGACCAACGTATATACGACGATTGTGCAGATTGGTTATTGATGATATTGATTTTCTGAATTTTCATAGTGGAGGACTGCTTGTTGATCGTTTGGGGTTAAAATCCCAATATACATCCAGTAGGAGTGGTCTCTTCATTATGAAATGTCTAATGCAAGGACTATTCGCTACTAATCCTAGGGATTTCCCCACAGGATGTGGTAGGAAAGTGCCTTCGGTTTGACCTATTCCTGGACAACTTGTATGAATGTTTGTTTGACATTGCATTTCTAAAGATTACGTACATTGGTTTTTACAAACGTACATCTGTTTGGTGGTGGAGAAGGCAACTTCTCTTAGCTTAACACCCTTCCTTGAGACGTACTAGCTCAAGGGTTGTATTTTTGTGGAAGGCAATTATTAGTCAATGAAAATGGCCGTGTGGCATTCATAGTGATGTGATTGTGAAAGGTAATCGTTACCTTAGGCCTCATCAACCGGAAATGACCAAAACAGGGTTAGATGCGGCAAGGCTAAGTGGGTCGCTCCCAAGTAGGATATGATCATCCTCTTCTTGATATATCTTTACATGCTATGACGTCGTGTATCTGATTATTGTGGTTTGTATGCTATGAAGGCCCTCGGTAAAGGTCGGTAACGACCTGAGGATGACATATTCGGTACCATCTAGTGATAGAGGTGGGTCGGTCTTGTGTTGGTAGAGGGCAGATGTTATGTGCCTCGGGACATCCATCTAGAGGTGTACCCCTTCGGAAGGTAGTCCCTTCACCTGGTTATTTGTATGGAAATCCAAACTCCACTACGTACTTGCGATCTTAATTGTATTACCCATTTTGGGCTATATGATGGAATTTAATCAATGTAATAATTTCGGCTATGATTAATATTATTTGTATATACTAGACACTAGTATAATATAAGATGATTCAATATGAAATGTTTTAGTTATCGTAAGGTAAAAATATATCCGTGTTTATGTGTGGACTTGTCTTACGAGATACTTTTGTTTTGAAAAGTTTGGTAATCTAATAAATTCAATTGAGTGTGTTTCTCACGCCGGTTTACCAGACTGATCCGGGCGTTCTTCCCTTTCAATGCTCGGGTCAGATCGAGTATATTTACAGGTTCAGATTGGTGCTATTGGAGCTTCAGCAGGAGAGCTGGAGATCTTCATTTCTTATACACGTACATGTTTTGCTTGATTATCCGCTGTGCTTAGTTGTTATATATTGTCGGCATTTGTAAGGACATGTTATTATAACTGTCCAGGTTGATAACTAGTGATTGATTGTTGTACTCTGATTAATGTATGTATATATAGTTTCTGTTTTGTAAAGATCATTGATATGATATTATATGTTTTCCGCTACGATGTGAGATTCTGTATTGTTCTGTTGGTTCTATCTTCTCTCTTTCTTCTTTTCTCTTCTTCTCTCTTCTTTTCTTTATCTTGACTTTCCGTCAGTCTGTGTTTTTTGGGTCGGACATGTGTGGTTCATTGTCGATTCAAAGGGAACGGATTTGTGGGCCGTCGCATTTGGTATCAGAGCTTAGATTTTGTTTATTCCTAAGCTTTGTTGTGTACTCAGTATAGATTGGGATGGTAGCACCCTAGATTGAGTTGAGTGTATTATATATATGAGCGCGTATTTGTTAGTGATATAAAATGTTTTATATTGTGTTTACTTATCCATTGAGTTGTTTGTGAATTCTGGTCGGTATGTAGGACGCCATATTATCGATAGGGATTTCTAAACACTTAAACGAGGCAAGTCGACATAGTATTATTTTAAAAGTGGGTAAATGAAATAATTTTACCTCGATTATATTTTATATGTAAAGGAAATGATTTTTCAGAAATATTATAGTGTATATAAATGAATTGTTTGGTTGTTGAAAATGTAAATATATATAAGTTAATAAAAGATGTTTGAATAATCCAAATAAAAGTAACAATTGTAAAAGAATAAATTATTTAAGCAAATAAATTATAAGTATGGAATTATAATTAATATGATTTACAATTGTGAAATAATCTTATATAAGTGAAGTAAAATAGTGGAATTGTATAAGTAAAGATTTATAAATGTGATTTATAAATATAAAAGGATTTTAAAAGAATATAAAGCACTGAATTCACTACTATTGCTGGGAAATAATAAGGGTGATGACTGTAGCATCATCAGTATCATTTTCGAGTTTCTATGTGATAGATGTGCTACCAATAGTAAATTGAAAGTTAAGTTTTGTTGTGATAAACAAATTTGAATTTAAAATCCAAGTTGAAATTGATAAATATAAGTGAAATGAGTTTTGGACTTATAATATGAAATACGAATTTAACTTGGTAAAGTCGAAATAAATTTGAGTTAGCATAATAAATATATGATTTGAAATTTAACTAAAGGAAAGTTAAATAATTTGAATTGGATTAGATAAGTTATTGAAATGGAAATTAAACTTTTAAGTGATTATATAATATGAATTTGAAAGTTTAAATAAATAAGTTGTATAACTTATAAAATGAGAAAATTTAAGTAAAACCAATTGTTAAAATGGTTAAACAATTTTGTTAAGCAAAACAAAATCTGAATTTGGATAGTGATATGAAATTTGACTTAAGTAAAAGTTAAATAAAATGGCTTTAGAAATGAAATCTAAGTTAAGTTAAATAAAATAGAATTTGAATTAAATTAGTAGTGAAATTAAGTATTATAGTGGAAGTAAATGCAAGTGAGTTGAAATGAAACGTAACTTAAGTGATGTTGGATGAAGCTGAATTTGATATCAAAATGAATAAATAAAGTGAATTAAAAAAGTGAAGTGATGAATATAAACTTGAAATATTATAATAAAATTCAACTTTAGTTGTAAAATGTGAATATAGTGAATACTAGAATTCAATCTAAATTGAATATCAACCAAATGAAATTAAATGTGTTAAACCAAATTGAATGTAAACGAAGTAAATATGGACGTTGAGAGTAAAGTAAATTAATTTGGTAATGTTGGATATACATTGGTTGTTAGTTGATTGAATAGAAATTCATATAAAATTGAATTAATAAAATTGAAAACTAAGTAATTAAATTTAAATTGGAAGTGAAGTAAATCTAAATAAAATTGAATTTTATTTAATGTTGAAGTGAACTAACTTGAATGTAAATTAGTGAATGTAAACTAATTGAATATGAATGAATGTTAGTAAAATCCAATGTAAATAAATCGAATGTGAATAAATTGAAAACCAATTCAATGAATATTAATGAGAAGTGAATGAATATAGATTTGGTTATGGATCGATATTGATTTGTTGGATGTTAGTTGGATGATAGTTGTTTGATGGTTGGATTTGTTGCTTTTTTTGCATTTGCTATATAGGCACATATAGTTGTTATGTTGGTATTTATTGTATATTGATATTACTTTCATATATACATGTTTCTCATTGTTGATTGAGTTTAGTAGGTGCAGATGGCGCTTGCTTCGCATTTGGAGCTCGCTTTCGCGCTATATTAGCCGTATATGCTTGCTAATAATATATAAGGTACATATCTCGGATTACATATCGTACTTTTATACTTTTTTCCCTACGGGATGCCTCATCCTCGAAGATGAGATGTATATTTGTGATATATATATGTTGTGATCCTACTACGATCGAACCACGCAAAGGAGGCTATGGCGAATTTTTCAGAAAATTTAAGGCGTTAGAAAATTTTTGGGAAAATTGAAAGGAAAAATTTTGATAACTAAAATTTTAATTTTTAGTTATAGGTTAAATGATATTAGTTGGTTTTGAAAAGATAACTAAGTATGGATTTGAAAACTTAGTAAAGTTTTTTATAAGAAGTTTAACTAAATGATTTTGAAAAAGTTAAAAGGTTTAAATAATGTTGATATCTAGTTTGAACGAATTGTTTTGAAAAGTTAATGGATTTTGTGACTTTTTCTTACTTGGTAATTTCGAGGACGAAATTCTTTTAAGTAGGGGAGAATGTAATGACCCAGAATTTATGTCATTTGAAATTCGTATATTTAATTGATTTTAAATATTCACAAGTAAATTTTATAAGCTGAATAACTTATATTTGAATATCAGGATTTAATTTGATAATTAAATGGTTAATTTAATTATTTGAAATTGTGTAAATAATTGAAAATTGAAACTAATGTGAATAAAAATGATTTATAAAGTTGAATTAAATCTTATTTGAATTAGAATGATGTTAGAGAACTTTTAAAATTGATTTAAAAGTTAAATTACAGAAATTGAATATTTTAATATTTAATTGACGAGTGAAAATGGTCATTTTTCTAACAGTCTCGAATTTCGACGAAACCAGTTTCATCGGATCCGTAATGTTATATTATTGTAAGATTTCAAATTTCGTATCAATCGGATTTACGGTTTGTCCGGGGCAAGCTAAAACGCGTAGAAATCCATTTAAGTGAATTTTAAATTTAAATAATTCGATTCGAAAACCTATCTTCCAAATACGATCGAATTGGCTCCCGATATATATTCCATTGCATTCGGAATAGGGGTAAAACATTATAAATGTCAGGCGGCACGCTTCATTTCGAGTTCGAAAAAATTCGGATGAATAGTGTCACGAAATTTTTATATAAAAGGACCTCAACATCTTTAATTTTCACAAAACCATAGAGCATTAGGGCAAGTTGCCACTTTCGTTTCTATGGCCGGTAATGCTCGTTTCTTTCTTCCTCTTTTTCTCTCGATCCCTACACTTTCATGAAAATCCTCCAACTAGAAAAATGTTAAGCTCAACGAGATCTACCGATCCAACGGTGGATTTTTGTTGTAGTGGCTTGGATTCGTCAAATTCTAGCGATGTAGGTAGCTCGTTCAATCATGTTTTTCTCAGCCAATACACGACCGAGTTCGATGAGATTTGGGCCGAGGGTGGTGCTCGCATAGGGCTTTGGATTGGTGGTTGTTGATCGACGATGAAGTGATGGAGATGGATGCGGAAATTCATGAAAAGGGGCGGCTATGGATTCGATTTTTACTGGGGTTTATACATGATGGAGGAAGAAGGTAAAGATGCGGTTCAGATCTGATGTGGATGGAATCAATGGCCACGATGATTCTGGGTTTGAAAATTAAATAAAAATTGTAAATTTATATTATATAAATTCGTACAATGTTTAAAATTGCATAACTTTTTGATACGAGGTCCGTTTTCGTCGAAACGAATTGCATTGGAACCGTACTGATGAGCACTACATTTTAGAGCTGGTTTGGAATTGATTGGAGCTAGTGTGAATTTTGGGTAAAATTAAACGCTCGTTTAATTTTATTCGGACACTACAACTGCTACTGGAAGCAATGTGAGTACAACTCACTCTTTCTGACTCACTGATATTTTTATATAAGTGAGAATAATATTATTTATGATAATTGATGATTGTTTGGATGATATATGATATATTGATTTGTATTTGGATATATACCTGCCTATTAGAGCAGATGAGACCTTATACGTTCCCGTGTATGAGCGGATGACCCTTTGTACGCGCGTCTGCCTCGAAGCGGACATTGTACACATATTCTAATATGTATATTTGTTACAGGTGACAGGTTGGAGGGATCCAACTGGATTCCTCACCAGTATTGGTTTATTTACAAATATTGTGATATATGATGTTTGGATGCCATGATTGATGTATTTAGTGATGTTGCGGCATTGGGCCTATTTTGGAAATTTAAAAATGTTAAAGTGATGTTTTCAAATTAAAAAGGATTTTCAAGTGATTTTGAAAATAGATGTTTTATTGATTTTTGAATTGTAAAGGAATTGAATTTATTTTAAATAAATAAATGATTAATTAAAAGGGCCTAGTGATTGTATATGGTGCTAAATATTTGTTTGTTTGCTTTCATAGTTAAATAACCGACTATCAAATTTGGCCATTTTAGTTCCTCAACTTGATGTGGGAATTATTTAGTCGTACACTTAGTACGTAGCCTTCTGTGTAGGCTTGATTATCGTTTTTGTTGAGGATGTTGATTCCTTAGTGCAGAGTATTACTCCAATCTATCGAGCTTCCTTCTTGGCCCGAAGGATAGCAAGTTGAAAGTTGGAGACATGATAAGTCTATGAGACTTAGTTTCTGTGTGAGGATGAGAAACGCTTTTGCGTTGTTGGTGCGAAGAGACCGGGATCAGATTTATTTGAAAACCACTTTGGACCAACGTATATGCGACAATTGTGCAGGTTGGTTATTGATGATATTGATATTCCAGATTTTCATAGTGGAGGACTGCTTGTTGATCGTTTGGGGTTAAAATCCAAATATACATCCAGTAGCAGTGGTTTCTTCATTATGAAATATCCAATGCAAGGACTATTCGCTACTAATCCTAGGGATTTCCCGACAGGATTTGGTAGGAAAGTGCTTTCGGTTTGTCCTGTTCCTGGACAACTTGTATGAATGTTTGTCCGACGTTGCATTTCTAAAGATTACATACATTGGTTTTTACAAACGTACATCTGTTTGTGGCGGAGAAGACAACTTCTCTTAGCTTAACACCCTTCCTTGAGACGTACGGGCTCAAGGGTTGTATTTGTGGAAGGCAATTAGTAGTCAACGGAAATGGCCGTGTGGCATTCATAGTGATGTGATTGTGAAAGGTAATCGTTACCTTAGGCCTCATCAACCAAAAATGACCAAAACAGGGTTAGATGCGGCAATGCTAAGTGGGTCACTCCCAAGTAGGATATGATCATCCTCTTCTAGATATATCTTTACATGCTATGACGTCGTGTATCTGATTATTGTGGTTTGTATGCTATGAGGGCCCTCAGTAAAGGTCGGTAACGACCGGAGGATGACATATTCGGTACCATCTAGTGATAGAGGTGGGCCAGTCTTGTGTTGGTAGAGGGCAGATGTTCTGTGCCTCGGGACATCCATCTAGAGGTGTACCCCTTTGGAAGGTAGTCCCTTCACCTGGTCATTTGTATGGAAATCCAAACTCCACTGCGTACTTGCCATTTTGATTGTATTACCCATTTTGGGCTATATGCTGGAATTTAATCAATGTAACAATTTCGGCTATGATTAATATTATTTGTATATACTAGACACTAGTATAATATAAGATGATTCGATATGAAATGTTTTAGTTATCGTAAGGTAAAAACATGTCTGTGTTTATGTGTGGACTTGTCTTACGAGATACTTTTGTTTTGATAACGGAAAAGTTTGGTAATCTAATAAATTCAGTTGAGTGTGTTTCTCACGCTGGTTTACCAGAATGATCCGGGCGTTCTTCCCTTTCAATGCTTGGGTCAGACCGAGTATATTTATAGGTTCAGATTGGTGCTATTAGAGCTTCAGCAGGAGAGCTGGAGATCTTCATTTCGTATACATGTACATGTTTTGCTTGATTATCCGCTGCGCTTAGTTGTTGTATATTGTCGGCATTTGTAAGGATATGTTATTATAACTATCCAGGTTGATAACTAGTGATTGATTGTTGTACTTTGATTAATGTATGTATATACAGTTTCTGTTTTGTAAAGATCATTGATATGATATTATATTTTTTCCCCTGCGATGTGAGATTCTGTATTGTTCTGTTGGTTCTATCTTCTCTCTTTCTTCTCTTCTCTTCTTCTCTCTTCTTTTCTTTCTCTTGACTTTCCGTCAGTCTGTGCTTTTTGGGTCGGACATGTGTGGTTCATTGTCGATTCAAAGGGTACGGATTTGCAGGCCGTCACACATAGAAATTGATTGCTTAAGATGAAATAAAACTAATCAAGCCTAAAACGACACAACTCATTAGAATGTCTAATATGAATTCTCGTACATTAAAAGAGAAACTATGAGTTTCTTATCAATGTCGGTGAAAATAATTATTTGTAATAACAATTTCGTCAGTTGTCAACTAGCCATGAAGAGTATAATCTCTGCCATACGACATGATGCTTTAAATCGAAAATGTATTTGAAGTACATTATCAAAACACAATTTTAGCATTTGTACACAAAAGGATCCGATCCATCAGCCATATGTGTGCCTTCAAAAGGAAGACCGATGCAATTGAAATATAGTAAACAACATCGATGAGAATTCCTTAAAAATTTCAATTATTGAAATTATTGTAGTATATTCATCAATCAACGTGCTTAAGTCAATTCAAATTCTGCTTGCGAAATCATTACCTAATATGACTTTGAATTTTGGTACACGTTTGTTGAAACAAAACCATAAATAATGATTTAGAATATATTTCTTGCACATAATAATCGAAATGTCATAATGTCAGTGGGAGCGATAACTGAGTTTGTTATTGTTGGATAATATCCAAAAATTTATGTAATAGTATAGTTCGACAACATCAGAATTGAGCAAATATTTTGATCGAGAAATCAAATAGTTTGATTATCATTAAAATGTAGAGGAAGCAGTCAAAATTCATCGTCAAAACTATATCACTTTAGGACTTATGAAATTTGGTTATGGTCAAAATTCCAACATCGTACACATTTAACTCTGTAAGTCCAAATAACAAATCCTTGATTCAATAATAACCATTATTATTAATCGTATTGCTTTGGCCAGAGACTTTGACTTTGAGTTGACTATAGTTGACCATGACACTAACTTCATATAATAGAGGAGATGAATTCTCTATTGAATAACGTTCACTTCCAATGCTTCAACTCAGATCCAACTATAGTCGTTTGATCGATGGCATGCCATAATTTAACTATTATCAAACTAGAGTGTCCATATTGAAGTTCCACGGTACTCTCAAGTTGAGAGAACTATGTATGTAACACCCTGCAATTTTAATGATCGAATATTTAAATGATTAATTCAAATATTTAATCATTAAGCGACGAAATGCCTTTTATACTCGATTTTTACAAATAAGCGAATTAAGACTCGATATACCCGTAGACGGGTTAGCTTTTTCAACGTAAGTAAAATGAGTATAAACTTGAATAAGTTAGAAGACGATGAAAATTTGGAGTGAATGGTGATTTTTGGTAAATAAGATGGAATTAGGCTAAGTTCATTTACTTAGCCTATATGAAGCTAAACCCCACATAATTTTGACTCTCATTTTCATTTCATGTTTCCATCTTCCACCTCTTCTCTAATGGCCTCCTAATAACTCCCTTAATCACCTTCTAATCACCAAGCCCTAAACCCACTAAATAAATTTCCTAAAATAAAATAAAATCACCATAATTCCTCTATACTCTTCCTCTATAAAACCCACGAAGGAATAAGCTTAAATCGAGAT
The DNA here is from genome assembly GCA_030737815.1 of Allium fistulosum. Lineage (NCBI taxonomy): Eukaryota > Viridiplantae > Streptophyta > Magnoliopsida > Asparagales > Amaryllidaceae > Allium > Allium fistulosum. The sequence continues at coordinate 165,377,869 of CM060904.1, read as the reverse complement.
GTAGATATTGATTTCGAAATTTAAAGTAAACAAGATTTGGGTTTTTGGTGATTAGAGCTTGGCTTGTGTTTAATTAAGGTTAGTGGGATGATTCTCCTATTAAATTTGTTTATTTTACTTCATTAATTCATTTATTTATAATTCTGAAGTATAACGGAAAGATTTGGCGATTTCTATGCTAGGGTTTAGACTTTTATTCATGTTATAAACATGTTTCCCTTAGCTAATTAATTGCTTATGACCCTAATTACTGTGTTTGAAAATAGTTCTAACCCCTAGAATTGATTTGGGCTAATTGAATTATTAGTTATGATGTTATTATTTGATTTAGAGTTTATTATATAGTGTAACGATGTGCACGTCATTAGAAAATACTAATTAACTCATTTGAATTGATTTGCAAAAAAAGGTTAGTAAGCTAATTAAGGGTTTTTTGGAGTTCTACACGTGATTGGAGACCTTATAAGCCTTAATTAGTATTTATAAAATGGTTTCATGATTTTATAAATGTAGTATTTTTTTTATAAAATGGATATGAGATTTTAAAAAATAGAAAAAAGGTGAATACTTGATATTTAATGAAGTGATTAAGTATTTTAAAAGCTATAAAGTGATTATAAGCTAGTATGATATTTTATAAAATGGTTTATGATTTTATAAAATGATATAAAGAGATGTTTCACACTTATTAGAAAGATACTAATATAAGTAATATTTGGTTAAGTACTAGTTGAATTACCTATTTGAGTATACGTGTGTGTACGTGCATGAGCGGGTATATGCATACATGTATTCGGAGTTAGGCAACAGTCAAAACAACTCTAGTGTTGTAGCTAGAATTGTTGTGGGAGTTATGTTGGTAAAGAGATATGAACATTTGTGTTTTGAACTATATATGCATATGGGAATAGTTGTATGTGTATATAGGCATGTTATGAGCGATCTCATGCAACTATAGCGACCATCGGGTGCGCTAAGTTGTATGGGAGAGTACCATCGAGTAATTGCCCTGGTGAAGCTCGAATGTATTTGTGTTGTGATGTGTGTGGTTAAGTATACGTTTGTGCTTAGGAATGCACAAATGAGTGCATCGACGCACGTACAGGTTACGCAAAAGGCGTGAAGGTCGGGTATGTCGTTATGGAGTGTTAAAGGAAGCCGAGTCACTATAATTGCCCGTTGGACTCTACTCGTGCAAAGAGTAGATTTTGATATCAAAACTTGTTTTCATATACTTAAGAAGCCATTTCCGAAATGTCAAAATTGAACCCTGGTAGATGTCCGATGGGATGGTGGCAGACTCTAGTAGCAAGGGGACTCATCGGATGAAGCGTTAGAGGAAACAATGCGCGAATCAACATCCGTTCGGGGAATCTACTCCTTGCGGAGGCTCATTGCCTAGAAACTTTTAGTTCATTCGAATGACCTGGCCCATTCGGTCGACTGGTCAAGAGGAAAAAATTCCATCCCGGCCCTGGTTGAGTCGACTGAATAACCCTTCAGTCGACTGACCTGCTGTGCGTTGTGCAAAAGTCAAAATGTAATAATTTTCGTATACAAAGTCGGATTAAGGTCAGGTTTGGACCATTTTTCACCATATTTTGAGGGTTACAACCAATGGAATTTTGATGGGTTTTCAAGTAGTTTATTTTAGGGCCCATGTGGGACCTACTCCGGCACGTATTCCAAAACCAAAGATTTTGAGGTAGACCGGGAGGGTATAGCGGAAGAGTATTATGACATTAAGTTCATGCGTTCCATTTGGAATGTGATTTGGATTAGTGTGGGCTTTTATTAGAGTTGTCCGATGGGTTTTTAGGCCATGGTAATTGGAACCATGCATGGCGATTCCATACGTTACATGCGGAGTGGGTCCGTACTCTAAGATTTTGATCTTAGAGTAATATACGATCCATTTGATGTTGACTTGTTGTGACACACCAAGGGCATAGACTTATGTGACCTACCCAGATATCGACCTTGTTATGATGTACCTAGAGTGTTGTCGATGGCCATAACACACTCGACACGGTCTTAGAGGGACCATGAATAGCTTTATCTTGTTGTGATAGCTTGGCTATTTTTGGGTCCTATATTCATAATCTTACAAATGTTTTGTCTTAGTAGTAGTGACCATACGCATTGTGGCGTACCTGTTTGGCTTTAGCAATAATGATCATATGCATTGTAGCATACCTATTTGGTCTTAGCAGTAGTGACCATACGTGTTGTGGTGTACCTATTCGGTCTTAGCAACAATGACCATATGCATTGAGGTGTATTATATCAATCTTAGCAGTAGTGATCTTTGTTTTCAGGTCATTGTATGATCATGGTATATTTGTACTATATTATTAGGAGTTTTAGGGTAGTGTAGTGCAAATAAAAGATATTGTGCTAACTTGTTGTTAAAGGTGAAGAGCAGGTTATGGTATGATCCCCTACTTTGGAATGGATTTACTATACTTGTTTATAGGCGGTCTGGATTCCCCTAAGCCACATTTGTGAAGAGGGATGACTGTGATTTATTAGTTATTATTTATTTGTATATGGTATTAATATACAATATTTTGAGATAGTCCCCCCACACCAGACTTTATGTTTGACCCATGTTTTGACTTTGTCTTCTTATGTCATGACAACTCTCAGTTACTCGATTGAGTAGTTCGGGAATCAGGTGCTTTTGGGGATACGCTAGTAGAGTGCACAGTTGGAGCATCTTGGAGGCATGTCATCGATGTTTTCGAATATATATACTTGTTACTTTATTTGTATATGAGACCGTTATATCAGATATTTATTCGAAACTTCATGCTTTTGGGAGTTGATGTATCCTGGTTTTCTGTACTAATATTTATTTATTAGTTGTTTCTGCTAATGCGGTCTCTTATATATTATTATTCTATTCTATTCATATATATTCAGTATATTATATGTTGTCATTCCGTTGTGAGATCTTATCGATGTCTTGGTGTAGTGTTTTATTCTAATTTTATCCCGACGATCTGTTTTTTGTGGTATTCAAAGTCGTGCGATGATTAAGGCTCATACTTTTGAGTATTATGAAGGATGGGTTGTTACAGTTTGTATTAAAGCTTAGGTTCAATAATCGGACCAAGTAAACCAGTTTGAGTTAATCGATATGGTAGTAGGAGATACGTTAAGAGAGTGTACTTGTATTTCTCTACTATATAATACTGTATACACAGCTTGTCTTCTGAACTTAAATTATTTCTACCACTAGTTGCTAAGGTATTTTTGTCAGGCTATCCGTATGAGCAGACAAAATACAGAAGCGACTGTGGATAGGCAGTCTAAGATGCCTGATTTGTTCAAAACTATTTAGCTACAGCAAAAGATGTTCCATCGCCCATGAACATTTCCATCTTATTTCAGTTAGCGTCAAAAGTGGTGTGGCCATTTGAGGATCGATATTTTTAGCTCCACAAGCTTTAGACTCTCCAAAGCAGTGCCAGAATTTCCTTAACCTTGGAAGAAAGCCATAATTGGGTCCTGAGACTGTTGCTGAGACACGGTCTTGGACACATGCATGAGAAGGCTTCCACCAATATAAGTCTAGGGAGTGTTCTCATAAGTGAGATTATTTCTCGGAATTTGGAGAAGGGAGACTTTGACTGGGTAGGAAGCAATGTTTGTTTGTGTGGCTGACCTGTGATTCGAAATTTATTCAGGCATCATTATAAGTTCTCAGTTCATTTTTGAGACCGAGAAGAGCATGTGGCTTGAGTATTCCATCCATCTTGAATAGGATAGCTTGTCAGTGAAGGAGCATTGACCAACTCAACCATTTGTTTTCGAGGTGGTCAGTACTCCATTGGTTTAGGCAAAGAGATTTTCCTTAGTCTTAAGCATTAGTTGGGGGTTTATTGCTTAGCTTTATGCCTATTAGGATCCACTTTTGAATATCTCGTTGGAATGGTTCTCCTCTAATAGAATGCCTATGAGATACCATTTAGGTAATAAAAGTTGAAAGCAACCGAAACTCTAACCAAAGAACAATGACCGTAATACAAGGAAGATCAAGCTTGTTCGAAAAAGAAAAGCTGGCCTAGTATGTCACTCCTGTGGCATACAAGAGGCATTTCTTTATGAAATATCATCCATCTTGAGTGAAGCATAAGCGCTTCATTTGCGATCAGCCTGATCATTTGAAGAAGGATCGTCCTACATTTTCGAAGGGTGTGTAAGTGATGATGACTTGTGCCTCTTTGGCATTACAAGGTCCTAGCGGGCTTACAGCTCAAGAAAAATTGGAAGGAGCTTATGTAGTGTTCCTTCCGACACTTGAGCGGTATATTTTATCTGTTGCTAGTTACTCAGCAGATATGCTAAACTTAACACCATTTATAGTAAGTAAATTCTTCGAAAGAGATAAACCTTGTATGAATCACCTTAGTTGCAAAATTATGGTGTAGTGACCGAAGTGTTACCATTATAACTTGATGCACGAGCTTTAAAGGTGAGTGGGTTCGGTCGATGAAGTGTGACTTGGATTTATATCCAGGTAGGGTTCGGTGGATGTCCAGTAATGAGCAGAGGCTAAGTAGATGGTTTATGGGTGTTTTCCTAGAATCATTAGTTATAATTTTTTTCTTTGTGTCAGTAAACCTCAGGTGATGGGAGAAATCCCATGTGCCAAAAGGGATATTTTCTAAAGATTGGTCCACTCACATACCAATTCTTAACCTGTAGTTTGAGCACGGATTTTCTAGGTTATTTGCACCAGTTAGGATAGGTCACTTGATTCTGATAGATGAGTACTTAAGTTAGATTCTTGGGATGACTGAGAGATTTTCGAAGCACGAACTTAGTCGTGCAAGGAGATTTCTATAGTCAGATCAAGGAACTGGGTTAGAGTTCGCATGGATAGAGTTAGGTGACCGACCCTAATTTAACAAAGAAATCTAGCAAGCAAAACAAAGGTTTGGAACGGGCATCGTGTCATTTGAATGATCTTTAGTAATTATAAAATTTTAGAATAATATAATTATTATTGCATGGGATAGTTCGGAGAAGGATTTCTTGACTAGTTTTGTGGCGATTCGGATAATCTCCTAAGTGACGAGATGATACTTACCTAGGTGAGCATCGTAGAGCACTTAGTATATTATCCTTATTAACATTTGTGTGGTCAAGGTGAGTTTGAACCCGGGCAGACCTAGGAAATTGTAAATTTTCATTTTTAATGATGATTTAATTAGTTTGGTTTTCTTCTTTGGGGAATGAGTTTTGTTCGAAATTAAAGGAAAGTAGAGGCATTGATTGTTGGATTTATTTGAGAGTTTTGAGACTCAATAATCCTATATACCGTATAGGTTTTCCTCTTTGTAGTCAAGAGGTATAGTAGTCATTCGTGTGTTATATTCACAAAAGGAGTTACATTACTTAGTGTTTATTCCCGTTTAATGATGTAACGCCCCACCCCGAGACCCACCTTAGTAAAGAGAATTAACGAGTAATTCCGTCTACTAAAGCGGAGAATAGGGCTGGTTAAGGGCAACCATCTATAACTTTGTCTTAAACATCTACTGAATACGTCGATAAATGCAATATGATTTTTTCTTTTCTATCTCAATGGATCGACATACCCAGTAAATGCTTAATCCAAAACTATAGGTGGCTAACGGATCTATCAGAACAAAATACAATAACTAAATGTAAAGCACATCACAGAACAATAATCAACATCATATATATACATATACACTGATACATGTTTAGTACAATACAATATGAATACAATAAATGTGGTACTCGACCACACCATATACATTGAATCAAATATAAATACATCAGAGTATGCAGAAGAAATCAACTACTCAAGCGATAGATAAGCTAATGTCCAACATCAACTTCAAGCTAAGTCCAATAGATGATACCTGAAACAACTCGGTCTGACCCGAGTGAAAAACACACGGGTCAGGCAGGCTAGAACTTATTAGTAGTAAGGATCTTAGTAATAAGCGAAAGGGGTGAGAATCACTCCGTTGTTGCCAACGGAACGACATGTTATTCATCATATCATTTATAAGACAGGGGACATCGGGGATTTATCTATCTATTTCAAAGGAATTCAATAAGTAACATGCATATGGTTTCTCTTAAGGACATCTCTAAGTAAAGTGGATAAGGGATGAGAACCATATAATAACTTCATAAAGAAACATCAAATCATCATAATCTATCATAAGAACTCATTAAGAGTTAAAGGAAATCATAATCGAAATCACCATATAGAATAATATGAATGTAGCATATATCATACTCAAGGCCATATTCAAATAACAAATCATAAAAAGGTGAAATCGAACATAGAAAACTTCATAGAAAATTGCACGTGCTTTTCGTCTTGACTAGTACTACTATTATTTGGTACCATACGTCGTGATGACTTGGGGTCATTAACATCTTAGCATCTTGATCATCTTGATTGACTATAGTCGAATATCGAGATGACACCCAAATCATAAAATCCGAGCAAAACATCATGATGATTGGAATTTAGTAATGACATCAAGAACATCGTAATGATTCCAATCTTATACTCGGTTTGTAGTACTAATAACATCTTGAATGTGTCACAACATCTCGAATAGGAACCCAATGGGTGTTAATGTACGTCCCATACCATACATTCGCACCTATTGGTTTACTAATCGTTAGTCGATGCCACATTAGAAAGCTGTCATAAAAATCCAAATCAAACATACACCGCCTCGTCTCATTGGCGAGTGTAAAGCACCCAACTCATCGTGTCTCATACTTTGATGAGTTTAAAGTGACATCAAAACTTGTCTCATTTCATCAACAAGTAAAAGTCCATCTTAAACATCACAACCATCATCAATTCATCATAACAATCCCGCCTCATGTCCTCGACAGGAAAAATATCATAAGACCGTACTTCAAAGCCGATTCGACAGTACAAGTCCGATATTAAGCGATGGGGCGAAAATACATGTCCCATACCACGTATTTTTTCCAAATCGTTTAATTCTCATTCTTATATGCCGAAAATCATCTAAATAGGCTATAATATATTTAGAATAGTTTTATAGAGAAAATGGGATTTTTAAACAATTTTTCAGAGATTTTTAAGTAAGTTTTATAAGGAAAAATCTGTTTATCAAATAGATTATCTATTTATAAGATACCTTTTTAAAAAATGAATAATTGCTTAAAAATCCTTTAAAATGTCTTAAAAACATTTATTTAAATAACCATAATTTATAAAAAAAATTCAGAAACTTATTCAAAACCAAAATCAATTAAAACCATCAAATTCTTCAAATACCGATATTTATCGATATTTAGATTAAAATAGAATTTAAATAAAATTTAAATTCTAAAAATTTCCAAAATCAAGCCAATCCATCGTCAGATAATAATACTAAACATTCATCATCAAACTCATTCAAACAATATTTAAAATCATCGAAATTTGCAGTGAAATAGTTAATGAAAACGCAAATAGGAGCAAGAACAATCTACCAAGCAACTGGTTTTTGGCTCACTTTGGACAGTAATTTGGGGTACAAAACTATCCAGATTTCTGCCAAATTATACTATGTTATACTATGACATGAGGACTATAACATATCCAAAATTTGGAGCAATTCACTGCAAAATGAAAGAGTTGTGATTTTTCAAACATAGCTCTTTTCAGCAAGCACAAAAAAAAAAGATTTTTGGTTGTTTTGAACCAATGATTTTCTATAGCAAAACAATCCATAATTCCATGAAAATTTCCAGAAACATTGTAACATCCAACTATTACAACATATCAAAAATTTGTGGCCATTAGCTTAAAATTGAAGAAGGTATAATTTTTCTAACGTGGTGCATTTTCAGCCAATACACAGAGATCAGTTTTTGACCAATTTCAAGCATTAATATACCATATCAAAAAAACTCAAAATTCAATAAAAATTTCCAAAAATGTAGTTTTGCACGACTACAACAAATTATCAATAACTGAGATCAATTCGCTTAAAACTGAAGAAGATATAATTTTTTGAATATGGTGCATTTTCGACCAACAAACAGAGATAAATTCTTGGCCAATTTCAACCAATAGTTTCCTATAGCAAAATAACTCAAAATTAAATGAAAATTTCCAGAAATGCAGAGTTGCCTGACTAAAACAACTTATCAAAAACTGAGATCAATATGCTAAAAATTGAAAAAGATATGATTTTTCTAATATGACCTATTTTCGGCCAGAACACAAAGATCAGTTTTCTGGCCGACTTCAACCAATAATTTCCTATAGCAAAATAATTCAAAATTCAATGAAAATATCCATAAAGATACTTATGCCCGACTACAACAACATATCAAAATCTGAGATCAATTCGCTTAACATTGAAGAAGATATGATTTTTTCAATATGGGGCTTTTCAGCCAGCAAAACAGAAAACGAAGCCGATAAATTAAGCAATTCCATCAACAATCGATAGCAAAATTTGATTTTTTTAGCTTTAGCTTGCTGTAAGAAACTCTTACTTTGCTTACCAAATTGTTTCAGGAAGATCAAGCAGAGATTAGATAGGAATTTGTGATTTTTGGTGAAGAAAGAAGCCCTAAGAACCTGAAGAAGCTAGAAAATAAACATGCAAAACAACATAAGCAATTAAAAGAAAATTCACAACTCAAATTCTCAGATTTTGATGAAAACTATTTGGTATTGGAAAGAGATTACCTTTCTATTCTTAATTTAGGTGATTTTCCCTTTTAATTTGCTGAAAAATTGGGTAGAAATTGGATTTAGATTGAAGCAGCCATTGGTTTCTCTTGTTTTTCTTTTCTGAGTGTTTTGAGAAGATGAGACAATAGGAAAATTATGTACAAAAATTTTCCTCAAGCCAGAAAGTTCTAGTAAAGGCTATTGGGTCAAATTTCTACCCAAATAAGCCCAAGAGAAAAAATACATAGTGGAAATGCAATGTTATGTATATATGTTACTTATTTTAACACTATACACACATATTTTCAACATTTAAGGTTATATAAAATGCATACATCTTATTGTATTGAAATAAAATATCCATTGTAGCAAAATAAAATTTCTTTTAATAATTAAAAGTTATTCTTTTAGAAAAAAACTTCATTTTAACAATATGTAACACTTTACACAATTTTAGTGTAAAAATACTATTTTTAGAGTATAACTTGTTCAAAAATTATTCTCTTAGTCAAATAAATTGCAATAAACCATTCCAACACTTTAAAACAACAAAATAATATTTTCACACAATATTTCATCTTTTATTTTAATAAAAGACATATTTCCTTCATATTTTCTCTTATATTCAATAAAAAGGATAATATTGGAAATAATTATCTATGTTATCACATTGACTTAATTAAAATACAGTAAATGACAAATTTCACTTCAATACCTCAAAATAAAGTTTTTAAAACTTTATTTCCATCAATTTGCATTTATTTCAACAATTAAATGTTGAAATACATCACTTGGTAAATTTATTAACTCAAATTTACCTAAATTCAATATTTTCCATTTTATTTAACCAAAACACCAAACAATGAATTTTAAACCCAATATTTAACTCCATACATATTGTTTATTTGAAATACACAATTTAAACCAAAGTTATTTCTCCATTACATTCTATTCACCATATTAAATTATAACTATCATTATAATTTAATATCATCAATAATCTCCAATACCAGGGTTGTTACAAATGACGGACGGACTCATTGGAGTTTACGGTTCAACATGTGCATTTGACTCTTGATGGTTACCGGGCATGTTGATGTAGACTCTTTTAAATATTTCATTATATGTATTCATATTTATTGCTTGTTATTGTTTGTGCTTGCTATTGTTTGTTGTTTGCTATTGCTTGTTTCTTGTTGTTGTTGCTACTGCTTGTGTTTGCTTGCTATTGTTTATTGCTTGCTATTGCTTGTTGCTTGCTTTTGTTGCGACTGTTTGATCTTGTTGTTGTTTGACTTTGATGCTGGTTGATTTTTATTGTGGCTGATTTTGTTGCTTGCATGTTTGATAGTTTGAATGCTAGTTATTGTTGCTTATCATTGTCGACTATTATTTGATTGTTTCTTACCGCTTATAGTCATTAATTGCGTAGAGATTAATTATATGAGATAATTAAGTGCATGCCATTTGATTGGTAATGATGGATTCCTACCTTCGGGGGTTTAATCCCGGGTACATATAGTTATATAAGTTGTATCAGTCTTATATTAGTGACCGTACATCGTATTGGTTTAATATTAGTGACCATGTACAATATTGATTTTATATTAGTGGTCATACATTGTACTAGCTTATATTGGTGGCCTTGTAGACCATTGGCCTTATATTAGTGGTCATTCCTATTATTGGATCCTGATAGATGTCCGGGTACATTAGTGTACTTACTCTATTTATAATTGAATCGCGATAAATGTCTGAGTACGTTAGTGTACTCGCTATGTTTATCTGAATCATTAGATCGCGATAAGTGTCCATTGTTGACTCTATCCGTTAGTAATGATGGGTATCAAATTGTATTTCTTAGCTATCTGGAATAGATCGCATGTCTTCCATGCCTGCTATGGGGCGAGATAAGATCTATACGAGTCCACTACCTTTTGATGTGACTTGGACTTAGTGGTATATTTTGATACCGACTCACTTAAGCTTACTCTCAAATTGATTTTCGTGTATGACTATAGTAGTACCAGTTATTATACTAAGGTAATACATGTTCGAATTCCATGTTTGTGTAATCCTCTTTGTATAGTAAGGTACTTGATAGCTGATGTTTAGCTATTAAAATGCATATTTGCCTAGATTGTCATTTAAATAGTGAGAAGCTTTCTTAAGAGAGGTAAGAATTTTTTGGGAATGTGAGATGAAGTAGGTTATCGCATATTTCCTAGTTTGTGATGCATTCTAATTTGGGAGTTTTGTAGTGTTGATAGCACAAGAGAAAGAATTATTGGAATTTTTTGAAACTGAGATTCGGAAAGTTTGGTCGGTCCTGTTACTTTCTCATACTCATGTGAATTCCGAGGATGAAATTATTTTAAGGAGGGGAGAATGTAACACCCCATAATTTTAACGATCAAATATTTAAATGATTAATTCAAATATTTAATCGTTAAGCAATGGAACGCCTTTTATACTTGATTTTTACAAACGAGCGAATTAGGACTCAATACATCCGTAATTGAGTTTTCTTTTTCGACACGAGTAAAATGAGTATAAACTTGACTATGTTAGGAGACAGTGAAAATTTAGAGTGAATAGTGATTTTTGGTAAATGAGATGGAATTGGGCTAAGTCCATTTACTTAGCCTATATGAGGCTAGATCCCTCATAATTTTGATTCTCATTTTCATTTCACTTTTCCATCTTCCTCCTCTTCTCTAATGGCCTCCTATCACCCCCTTAATCACCTTCTAATCACCAAGCCTTAAACCCACTAAATAAATTTCCTAAAATCAAATAAAAATCCCTATAATTCCTTTCTACTCGTCCTCTACAAAACCCGTAAAGGAATTGAATCGCGATATCGATGTTGATTTTGAAATTTAAAGTAAGCAAGATTTGGGTTTTTGCTGATTAGAGCTTGGCTTGAGTTTAATTAAGGTGAGTGGGATGATTCTCCTATTAAATTTGTGTATTTTACTTCACTAATTATTTTATTTATAATTATAAAGTATTATGGAATGATTTGGAGATTTCTATGCTAGGGTTTAGACTTTTAAGCATGTTATAAACTTGTTTCCCTTATCTAATTAATTGTTTAAGACCCTAATTACTATGTTTAAAAATAGTTAATAAGCCCTAGAATTAATTTGGCTAATTGGATGATTAGTTATGATGTTATTGTTTGATTTGGGGTTACTTAAGTAGTGTGATAAAGTGCACATCATTAGAAAATACTAATTAACTCATTTGAATTGATTTGCAAAAAATAGTTAGTAAGCTAATTAAGGGGTTTTAGGAGTTCTACACCCCTCATTAAAGTGATTAGAGACCCTATAAGCCTTAATTAGTATTTATAAAATGGTTTCATGATTTTATAAATGAAGTATATATTTTATAAAATGGATACGAGATTTTATAAAATAGTAAAACGGCGAATACTTTATTTTTAGTGAAGTGATTAAGTATTTAAAAGGCTATAAAGTGATTATAAGCTAGTATGATACTTTACAAATGGTTTATCATTTTATAAAATTATATAAAGAGATGTTTCACTCTTATTAGAAAGATTGCTAAAATAAGTAATATTTGGTTGAGTAATATTTGAATTACCTATTTGAGTATACGTGTGTGTACGTGCACGAGTGGGTATACGCATACGTGAATTCAAAGTTAGACAACTTTCAAAACAACTCTAGTGTTGTAGCTAGAATTGTTATGGGAGTTGTAATGGTAAAGAGATATGAACATTTGTGTTTGAACTATATATGGATATGGGAATGATCGTATGTGTATATAGGCATGTAATAAGTGATCTCATGCAACCATAGTGACCACCGTCTCCGCTAAGTTGCATAGGAGAGTGTCAGGTCGAGTAATCGCCCCAATGAAGCTCGAATGTATTTGTGTTGTGATGTGTGTGGTTAAGTATATGTGTGTGCTTAGGCATGAAAAATGAGTGCATCGACACACTTATAGGTTATGCACAAGGCATGAAGGCCGGGTATGTCATTTTGGCATGTTAGAGGAAGTCGGGTCGCTATAATTGCCCGTTGAACTCTACTCGTGCAAAAGGTGGATTTTGGTATCGAAACCAGTTTTCGTATACTTAAGAAGCTACTACCAAAATGTCAACAAATGAACCCCGGTAGATGTTCGATAGGATGGAGGTAGGTTATAGTAGCAAGGAAACTCATTGGGCGAAGCGTCGGAGGAAACGACGTGCGAATCGATATCCGTTCGGGGAATCTACTCCCTGCCCAAGCTCATTGCCTAGAAACTATCAGTTTAGTTGTCTGCCTGGTCTATTTAGTCAACTGATTGAGAGAAAAAAAAAGTCTATCTCGACCCTGGCTCAGTTGGCTGAATAGCCCTTCAATTGACTGACCCGCTGTGTGTTGTGCAAACTTCAAAATGCGATAACTTTCGCATACAAAGTTGGATTAAAGTTAGGTTTGGACCATTATTCACCATTTTTTAAGGGATAAAACTTGTGAAAATTTTGTGGGTTTTGGAGTAATTTTTTTGGGACTTACGTGAAACCCACCCTGGCACATATTCCAAAACCATAGATTTTGAGGTAGACCGAGAGGGTACACCAGAAAAGTATTATGACATTGAGGTCATGTGTTCCATTTGGATGCGATTTGGTATAATATGGGGTTTTGTTAGAGTTGTTCGGTTTGTTTTTAGGCTGTGGCGACTGGAGCCGTGCGTGGCGATTCCATACGTTATATACAGAATGAGTCCATACTCTAAGATTTCGACCTTAGAGTAATATATGATTTGTTTAGTTTTGACTTGTTGTGACACACCAAGGGTATGGACTTATGTGACCTACCCAGGTATCGACCTTGTTGTGGTGTGCTAAGAGTGTTGTTGATGGCCATGACACATTTGACACGTTCTTAGAGGGACCGTCAATAGCTTTATCTTATTGTGATAGCTTGGACGTTTTTGGGTCCTATGTTCGTATTCTTACAACCGTTTGGTTTTATTAGTAATGACCATACGCACTATGGTGTACCTGTTCGTTCTTAGCAGTAGTGACCATACGCATTGTAGCATACCTATTTAGTCTTAGTATTAGTGACCATACATGTAGTGGCATACCTATTCGGTCTTAGCAGTAGTGACCGTACGTGTTGAGACATATTGTATTGATCTTAGCAGTGGTGATCATTATTTTCGGATCACTGTTTGATCATAGTATATTTGTACTATATTATTAGTAGTTTTGGGCTAGTGTAGTGCAATAGAAGATATTATGCTAACTTCTTGTTATAGGAGAAGAGCAGGTAATGGTATGATTCCCTACTTTTGAGAAGAATTTACTATACTTGTTTATAGAAAGTCCGAATTTCCCCTGAGCCACATTTGTAAAGAGGGCCGGCTATGATTTAGTAGTTCCTATTTATTTGTATATAGTTTTAATATACATTATTTTTAGATAGTTCCTCCCATACCAGACTTTATGTCCGATCCTCGTTTTGCCTTTGTCTGCTTATGTCATGACAACTCTCGGGTACTCGATTGAGTAGTTCGAGAGTCAGGTGCTTTTGAGGATACGCTAGCAGAGTGCACGGCTGGAGCATCTTGGAGGCGTGGCATCAATGTTTTGAGGTATATACTTGTTACTTTATTTGTACATAACAGAACTTTTATTTGTAGATGACTGTTGTATCAGATATTTACTCGAAACTCCATGCTTTTTGGAGTTAATGTATTCTGATTTCTGTACTGATATTTATTTGTCAGTTGCTTTCGCTAGTGCGGTCTCTTATATATTTTAATTCCATTATGTTCATGTATATTCAGTATATTACATGTTGTCATTCCATTGTGAGATTTACTGATGTCTTGGTGTAGTGTTTTGTTCTAATTTTACCCCGACGATCTATCTTTTGTGGTATTCGAAAGTCGTGCGATGATGCAAAGTGCATACTTTTAGGTATTATGAAGAGCGGGTTGTTACATTGTAACATCATCACTTCGATATTCTCTACTTGACCATAGTTATATTAACCAACATAAAACTCTCGAGTGAGTAATTCCACAGTTACCCAACAACTATCGGTACGTAACCCCTTTTTTCCCTCAGCAGCCATGCATAATACATTACCCAACATTTGAAGAACGTTACACACTTTAGTCTCGATATCCTATCTCGAAACATCTTGACTAGGAATATTTAAAATAGTATGTTAATTTAAATTTCACAAATTTCTCATGATTACAATACATTGTAATTACTATCACATAACTTATTACTTAGCGATTTTCTATTTATTTAAATTAATTACTTAATTAATTATATCATATATAACAAGTATATAATAGAAAGAAAAACGCCTTTTATTTTGAACAAGATTGGTTATCGAGTTAGACATATATAACAAATATATAATTTCCCCTAGGGCGTACCCCTAACTTTATCGATCTCCCTCTTGCACTAGGAGTCAATTATGGAATCTTATTACAAGCTCTTCGATTGGTCTTTTCAAACACGAAAGGAGCAATCTCTTAGTGAACGATATGCTATATTGTTTTAACTATCTACACTATCAATCAACTCTTTTTTATGCTGGTAAATTGCATTTATCATGTGGAAATTTTTCTGTGACGACCGCCCATGACCCCTACACCGAATCTAGAGATAGAGCGCTGTAAGGTGTGCCAGGCGACCATGGACGATTGTCAAGGTAAGATTTAAAACAACAGAACCTATCGTATTACTCACAGCGCATGGACAAAATACAATAGAACATATGTATAGTGAAGCTTTACAGAACAAAATGACATCATATAAAACTCCATAATAGTTGAATACAAGCATCCACATAGTCAATACATCTAGCCTCACTACATATCTCTCAGAGAATACAAAACAGCGGAATATCCAGTACATATAATAAGAAGATAATATGCAACCCTCCAGCTTGTCTTCGATATCAGCATCGTGAGAAGAGAACAGCACCTGTCACCTGCTACCTAGTCTGCCCGTCCCAAAATGGACGAACAGCCCAAGGCAATAAGAATTAAAACATAAAGCCTTGAGTCAGACAACAGTCTTAGTGAGCAGTAAATTAACTAACAACATACCAAAAGAGCATAAAGAAAAAGGAATAGGAATACAACCCTCCCACTCCAACCTCATTCTACAGTGATAGCCCCCAGACACACACTAAGCAGAAGCAAACATTGCAGAGCATACAATTTAAGGTAAAGCTACTATCACTCGAGTCAAGGGCGATGTTTTCCAAGTACCAAGGCCTAAATCAGATAAGCACCCAGAAGATACCGCTCTTGAGTCCGAATGACGATACAACCAAACATCCATGACTCTGGCTATCACTGTTATCATTGCTTCGATATCACCGTTAATTGAATGACCGGCACATTCTTTCAGCCGTCCGTCAAGGGCTAATGAAAACCCCGGTTCTAGACATAACTCCCACACGTCGTCGCAGCCCGTGCCTAGGACTATCGAATCTGCCCAGAGTACTCGACCATCAACAGTTAGCCGTTGGGACTATCGAATCTGCCCAAACGTACTCTTGCTTAGAGCATGCTAGAACCTTCAACAACGATGCTGTTTGCACAAAAAATGGACAAACACCTCAAAGTTGTATGATTTAGTAGATCTTATGTTGTTCTTAGTGATTTGGGTGACTTATGCAAATATATGAAAAGCAGGGGCTAAACTGTAAAAAGACACACAGATTTATAGTGGTTCGGCCAGAACGTGCCTACGTCCACTTTATATGTTATTTCTCCTTTAGATCTCAGATTACAAGTACAAAGCTTTGGTACAAGTATCTAAAAGTGTTTGAAAGTTCCTTCCGTGCTTGAGCTCTCAAAACTTGTCCCCCATTGTTGTACCCCTGCCCCTCTATTTATAGAGTGAGGTTGGGGGCAGAGGTCTTGGATGTATATAGCTGCTGGTGGGCCTGGGCTGAAGTGATCTGGCCTGGCAGTCTGGTTCGGCATCCTCTTGGTTCGGTCATGAGGTGGTTCGGTGATAGGTGGAGAGGCTTTGGTCCGGTTGTATTTGGTTCGGGGGTAGCTTGGTTCGGTGAGGCCTTGGACCGGTGGTGGATGGCAGGTGAGTTGGTTCGGTAGCGAGGGAAATGGTTTGGTTCGGTGTTGAATGGAAGAAGGGTCGGTCCGGTGTTGGGTTGATTCGGTGGTGGGTTGGCCTCTGGTTCGGTAGATAGGAGGTATACTTGTTTCGGCTAGAAAATGGAGAAGCCGTGGTTCGACTAGGCTTCATTCGGCATGGGAGTGGTGTGATGGTTCGATCGTGGAGGAAACGCACCCATCACTGATATTCCAGTTTTGACCAGAAAATGGGATAACACTTTGCCCCCCAAAACATGACTTGCGGTAGGAAGACGTGTTTTGTAATGCCATGAGCTGGGCGTTCGTAACCTGTCAACAACCTGTAAAGAGCTTGATAGTTTTATATGGCCCCAAATGACGACCGTTTGAGATAGAGCTACTTGGGATGAAGCGCGGCCGTTCATGGTCAAGCGCCTAACTTCAAATGACGACCGTTCGCGATCGAGTCATTTGAGGTGAAGTGCGACCGTTCGCGGTCAAGCGTCTAAATCCATGCGACGATCGTTCGAGATCGAGTCATTTGTGGTGGAATGTGATCGTTCACGGTCAAGCGCTTTACTTCAAATGACGACCGTTCGGGGTCGAGTCATTCGAGGTAAAGTGCGACCAAGCCCGGTCAGAGGGTGGACCTCAAATGGCGACCGTTCGTGATCGAGCCACTTGTGGCGAGATGAGTTGTGCCGTTCGAGGCGAGTTTGTGACTGTTCGAAGTCGGGTGCCGTTCGAGGCGAGTTGTGACCGTTCGAGGTCGGGTGCCGTTCGAGGCGAGTTGTGACCGTTCGCGGTCGGGGTGCCGTTCGAAGCGAGTTGATGTGTGCCCGGGGGGGACTTAATACCATCCAAACCAGATTCACGTTCGGGTGAGTTTCTGGATTGTCTGTTGTGGCGGTTCATCACTATCTCAGAGCATGCCTAGGGATCGTTCGCGATCCCGTACATGTGTAAGTAGCTTAGCCATTTTAGAATTATCAAAACCAAATATCCATTCAACTGATGAAATTTAAAATAGAAATGTTCAGCAAAGTCAAATCCAAATTTAAGGAATAAAGAACAAAAGCAAAGCAGTGACGTCGGAGTGCAAACGCCTATATCGATGTGGTTTATAGTTGTATCAGAGCATGCCTGAGGATCGTTCGTGGTCCTGTACATGTGTAAACAACTTAACCGTATCAGTGTGGAGTTTGCTGCTCGTTCGTCGTTATCTCGATCAACGGATAATAAGATGACGTCTCGATCCTGAGCCGTCTTCAGTTGGTGTGGGCGGTGGTCGTTCTTGTCCCACCGTTGTGGCCCTCCTTCTCACATATTGGATAGCAAACCATTCCGAATATGCCCCTCCACCTCATCTTTCAGATGCCTGCAATCGTTGGTATGATGGCCATTCAGGTCGTGGAACAAGCAGTATCTGTCTGATTTCCTTTCATTAATAGTCGGATCCCTTCGCATTGGCCTACGGTAGGGAACTTGCTCTCTTGTATCTTGATAGATTCGCTCCAAATTCTCATTCAGCTCGGAGTAAGTGGTGAATCGCGACTCTTTCCGTGGCCGCTTTGACCTATCATCATTATCCTCAGCCTTTCTCTTTCCTTTACCAGTCTCCGTACCCCTTCCAGGTGGGTTTCCGCTCTTGATTGCGTAAATGTCAACTTCTTCCTCCCTTTCTGCACTAGCATCTTCCAAACGCAGAAACTTTTCAGCCTCATGATAGAACTCTCCCAGATTCATAGGCGGATCTTTAGTTAATGAATTCTTGAACTCCGTACTATCAGCTATTCCAGATACAGCCGCCATCATGACCATAGATGGATCTGGTCGATCCACTGATGCTGCTGCCGCATTAAATCGTGTTAGAAAACTCCTCAAAGTCTCTCCAGTTTTCTGCTTCAAGGTTGCCAAAGTCATCACATTCTTGGGTCTTGCAATATGAACCCTGAATTGCCTCATGAATCTCTCAGTTAAATCTGCCCACGTTCCTATGGAGCCGCTTTCCAGTTGTTTGAACCACAACGCCGCAATATCTGCCAAGTACAATGGAAAGCACCGGGCCATAACCTCCTCTGATGCCCCCAGCACTTCCATATGCCTTATATATTTTGTCAGATGAACCGTGGGGTCTGTCCTTCCATTATACATATCCAATGATGGTAGCTTAAAATCTGGTGGGTTCCTAGCTCGCCTGATTGTTGTGGTAAAAGGACTCCTATTCACATCCTCCAGGTCCCTATTCACTAGTCCGCCTCTCATGGCCCGTCTGACCATCTCCGCCAGTCTGTCACTATCCCCAAGTTGTAGTCCTCGTTCACTGCCTTCGACCTGCCCCCTGAGTCCGCGGGAGCTTTCAGGTGTATGCCCCTCTGGCGGAGCGTTCATTCTTCTATTGTTACCAGGTTGTTCGGATGCCCCCGTCTCTCTTGTCGGGATTGGATCAACATGTTCTGCGTGTGTGCTCCCTAGCTCTGGTGCTACGCCAGATGGTCCTGCTCCGTTCTGAACTCCAGTTGCGCCTTGGTTCCGTGCTCCAAGTTGCCCAATCTGTTGAAGCAAGTTCTGGATCATCTCTTCTTGTCTTCTCATCATGGCCTCCATCTCATCCCTGGTGATGAAGACTGAAGCTTGGTTTGCTCCTGAGGAAGCCTCTTGACTCCCTTCCTGTTGACTTTGCTCTGGCCTCGGCCTTCTGCTTGATTGTCTTGCCATGATTCTCCCAACCTGAATTTTTAGACTTTCAAATTCAGCTTCCAAGCGGTAGAATCCTTGAGTTCAATTCTCAGTGAAAGCACCAAAAATGTTTGCACAAAAAATGGACAAACACCTCAAAGTTGTATGATTTAGTAGATCTTATGTTGTTCTTAGTGATTTGGGTGACTTATGCAAATATATGAAAAGCAGGGGCTAAACTGTAAAAAGACACACAGATTTATAGTGGTTCGGCCAGAACGTGCCTACGTCCACTTTATATGTTATTTCTCCTTTAGATCTCAGATTACAAGTACAAAGCTTTGGTACAAGTATCTAAAAGTGTTTGAAAGTTCCTTCCGTGCTTGAGCTCTCAAAACTTGTCCCCCATTGTTGTACCCCTGCCCCTCTATTTATAGAGTGAGGTTGGGGGCAGAGGTCTTGGATGTATATAGCTGCTGGTGGGCCTGGGCTGAAGTGATCTGGCCTGGCAGTCTGGTTCGACATCCTCTTGGTTCGGTCATGAGGTGGTTCGGTGATAGGTGGAGAGGCTTTGGTCCGGTTGTATTTGGTTCGGGGGTAGCTTGGTTCGGTGAGGCCTTGGACCGGTGGTGGATGGCAGGTGAGTTGGTTCGGTAGCGAGGGAAATGGTTTGGTTCGGTGTTGAATGGAAGAAGGGTCGGTCCGGTGTTGGGTTGATTCGGTGGTGGGTTGGCCTCTGGTTCGGTAGATAGGAGGTATACTTGTTTCGGCTAGAAAATGGAGAAGCCGTGGTTCGACTAGGCTTCATTCGGCATGGGAGTGGTGTGATGGTTCGATCGTGGAGGAAACGCACCCATCACTGATATTCCAGTTTTGACCAGAAAATGGGATAACAGATGCTATCCAAGCCTCCTAGTCATCCTCCTCGACGACTATTCTCATATCCATTCATTATCCTCAACTCGAATCATATCACCGAGTTATCAACATGCTTGGAATGATCCCGTCTGGATTAGACCAAGTCTTCATCATATGATTGCCTCGCTTCATTACATCCTCGCAAAGCCTCATCCCAACATCACATCATCGAATCTATGCATAAGAGCTTCATCATCCCGCTACGTATGCCACGAGCAGCTTTTCCAATTCAAGAGCCTTTCCCTTAGCTTTTGAATCACCTTCGATCTAAATCTAATCATCAATCATCTAGTTCATAACAATCAATCAAATCAAACATCAATCCAAGCAATCAAGCATTCTAAAATGATCTAAGTAGACAATTATAACAAAAATGGCATTTTCGTAATTAAAGAGTTGAAAGTCCAATAAGCATGAAAACATGGATTATATCTCTACAAACTTAATGAATGAACTTGCATAGGATATCATATGATAAAATGGATGTAACATCATCATGAACAATGGATCTATATGGATCTACACTTTGGATGAAGAAAATGCATGGAAATCACTATTTTAACACCAAATCGAGCCAACAATCCGATATACTCCTTTGGATCCATGTGAGAGATAATCACCACTCACCAAATCACCTAAACAAACCCAAATCAACACGCTTCAGATCTGGACAGCAAAGGATGAAGCTTGATCTATCACGAATCCGCTTCAAACGAAGAACTCTCTCTTGAAAAGATGAAGATCTTCAATCTAAGCTCTTGGATCTTCAATTTGATCTTCAACTTGGATGGATGGAAGCACTAGATTAGAGTGGAGAAAAGAAGTGAAGAAGTGTAGAAGTCGAGCTCTCAAAATGGCAGCACTTCGACGCTTCAAAATTCGGATCCCAAAAATGAAGAGAAGCTCTCCTATTTATAGCAGAAAATACCCTAAGTCGTAACTCGGCTATCTCCTTAAGTCGCTGCCGACTTAACACTATGCCGACCTACGACCTAAAGCTTCTCCGACCTAACAGATGCACGACTTAACTCCTCAGCGACCTAACACTTGACGACCTAAAGCAATGCGCTTTCCTTCGACCTACGACTTAGCAACAGGTATGTCCTAACACTTAGGAAACCCAGCGACCTAACAACCTAACGACTTAACTACCTACGACTCAGTTGGGTTACGACCTAACAACTTAGGCTTCTACGCGACCTAACACATGTCGACCTAAAACAACACACGACCTAACAGTTAGATCCACGCGACCTAACACATGTCGACCTAAAACAACACACGACCTAACAGTTAGATCCACGCGACCTAACACTTAAACTATCCTAGCGACCTAACAACTCACGCGACTTACGACTTAGCAAACTCGCGACCTAACACACACGCGACCTAACCATCTTAGGTCACCTACGACCTAACTCAACACAGAACTAACGACCTAACTACGCTAACACTTAGGTCGGTCAATTCCATAGGTCGCTAACTTCTATAGGTCGCAAACTGCTTATCTCCTAAGTCGTTAACTCTACTAGGTCGCTACCTCCTATCTCTTAGGTCGCTAACTCGAACTGCCGACCTAACACTTAACTCACCCAAACACTTAGGTCGCTCCCAACATTTCCTTAGGTCGTTGCCGACTCACCCCTTGAGTCCTTAACTCGCCCAGACTCATCACTAACTCGTCCAGAACTCCTATCTCCTAAGTCGTATACGACTCACGACTTATGCTAAGTCGTGAACGACTTAGGACTTAGGCAAAATTTGCCTAAAATCTGAAATGGCCCAAAACGCTAAAACTCCAGATTTGACGAACTTTCCGATCCGTGAAAATACGGGTCGTTACATTTTCAGAGTATGTTTCTCGATTTCTGATGAGCTTTAGATTCTTTTACAAACTATCACAGCATTTTTATAATATAATAATGTCATGAGATTCTCAACGTTTGGAATCACCCCTAGCTCGGTTATAAATTTTTGCATTTATTTATACTTATTTTACTGTAGTTCTATTCAAGGCAACATACATAGCCTTTGGTTGAATCAGTCACTACTAATTGTTTGAAACATTTCAAACTTAAAGTTCTTAAGTTTAAACATGAAATTAGGATTGACATACTATTCTTGATATCACTTAAGAAGTTCGAGTCTACACACTCCTTAGTGGGGAGTTCGTTGTTTCTTTAAACAATTCTCATGTATTTCGTAAATACTCACGAACACTCTAAACTTCCATTCAGTGATCTTAGTTCAGATTTGATGCTTTCTCTATATATCAAATACATAAGCAAAATTTGATATTGTAGACAATATAGCATGCATGATAATTCCTATTGCCAATGCATAATAAAACCTTTCTTACATGCCATATTAAAATAATATATATCGTGTTTGCATATATCATTTGGGACATTTCCAACATCCTTTAATACTAATTATAAAAGATGTATTTTCAAATCAATGTCGAGTGTTAAACAAAAAAATTAACATGATTTTTACTTTAGTTCGTCATTAACAATCACAAGTTTGTTGTTAACTTATAGTTTTAGAAATATTTTAGTACCTTTAATATTCTTTCTTGTTGACACATGTTTCCTCTGCATTTTGACTGAAATTCAAACTATTTGATTTCTCTTGTCAAAATACTTGCTTAACTCTAATGCTTGTCGAATAATACTTTCATATCATTTCTTTGGATCTAATCCAATAATCCACAAACTCAAAATTGCTCCTATAGACTTCGAGGCGCTTTGGTTATTAAGCGCAAATAACATATTATAAATCATTATTTAGAATTTTTGTTTCAAGATACATATTCCAAAATTCCAAATCATATCGAGCGATAATTTTGTGAGCAAAATCCGAATTAACCTAAGTACGTTGAATGATGAATCTGTTACATTAATTTCAACAATTAAAATTTACAACATTGTTCTACCAATGTAGCTTACTATATTCCAACTACATTGGTCTTCCTCTCGGAGACACTTTTGTGGTCTATTAATCATATCCCTTCGAGTAAAAACATCATAATTATATTTTGATAATGTATTTTGAATCCATTCCAAATTTGTGCATCATGCCATATGGTGGAGTCAATACTCTTAACGGCTTATTGACAACTGAGAAATTCTTTTCTCGACATTGGTAAGAAATCATAGTTTCACTTTAATATGCGAGAGATCTTATTAGACATTCTAATTAGTTATGTCCATTTAGGTTTGGTCAATTTCATTCCATCATTCATAATCATTTTTATGTTTGAATCGTATCCAAATCCATTTTACTACCAATAATTTCTAAAGGAAATTCCTTCGTCATTAAGCTGGTGTTTCTTAAAAACAACAATTATTTTTCAGTAAACGGAATATGTATTCATATGAATTGCTTATATATGTGCACAAAATTGATTTGGTATTAGGTTTACGAACTTATGTTTATAACATAAATTGGTCAATCAACATTGATTGGTCCCAAACTGTTTTGGGGCGGTTCACACAAGATCTCTCATGAGTAAATATTACATGTAACCTCTCGACTCACACTACCTTTCAACTCCTTGACCTAGGATATATAGGGTTTGTTTTATCAACTCTTATTTTGTATGATTTTGTAAACTTTGTTTTAAATGAAATTGAACTTACCCTTATGTAGTTACTTTATAGTACTCAAAGTTGACCCAACTTTACCCATTATTAGTCATACTTATTTTAATTAACTCATATTACTCTTATCGATATATCATTATGTGTTATAGGGGGACGTGAGTTTTGATATTAAATCTTTATTCATTCTTTTAAGTACTTTGAGAACCGCTTCCTCTATACTCACTTGTTCAATTAAATCGAATTTTCTTATTTCCTTTGCACGTTACGTTTTATATTAAGTAAACTTACCATAAGTACATTACTTGTGTATCAAATACACATGTTCATTTCATGTTAATTCATATGTAAATTAAATGAAGTATGTGGAACTGTTTTTGGTATCATTAGCCTTTTTGACTGCATATATCTTAATTTATCAATTTGAAGAGTTCACCAACTCTTATGTCGCTGCCACTAAATGAGTACTTTGTCCTTGATTCTGAAATAATTGTAACAAATTAATCATAATTCTATGTTATTTAGCTAATGCAACAAAAACCGTTATTCTGATAAATTTTTTTATAACAATATTCAAAACATTTATAACAAAATAATACTATGTTCACTTTCTGTCAATACTCAGATTAAATATTATTTCATAAATAATATTTGGTATATTTACAAAAAAAGTCCATATCTTGATACATCCATTGATAAGTATTACATGGAATGCTCCCATTATTTCCACTATTGCTATAATAGCGTAAAATACGAAGCTCCATCCAACTACTTATTGTGTGCTATTTCTTTCTTTTACTGTAACTAGTTTACAGTCCACAGTTTTCAATCAAATATCTTAAAATTGTAGAAATGAATTTTATAGAAAATAATTTTCTATATGAAAAACACAATTAGAATAAAAAATTATATTTCTCATTTTATATTAAGTATAGATTAGTATTTTATACCATCCTCGTTTCTGATATCGCTTCATGTAAAGTTGACTATTCACTCTCTTGATCTCAACTGCACTTAAGTTACATCCACTCTTGTACATTCTCTTTCCTTTTCTAAACAGTCGAACCATTTAAAAGGAAATCCTTATCATAATCAATCATACTGAATAAACGATTTCACATTGTCCTTTATTTTCTTATTTCCAATGAACTAATCTCATTTAATTTTTGTACACTATGAACTGTAATGGTTCATCATGTAACATTTATATGTGATTGAATAGAGATCAAATATCTATATCGTTGTATTTGTTAAGAGTTCAAAACTCAAGAAATAATACAATGTCTTGGACAAATAAACACTTAAGCGACAAAGTTACAAATGTGTTTAGTAGTGTATAGTTAGGCTCTTGCATGGGTCTTGAAGTGACAACATGCCAAAAGATTTAAGTAAGTACATTTTATATTTCTTTATTAACCTTTAATTTAGTTCGTTTTTATATCATACTCGATAAATATTTTATCAATATCTATTAGTTGCACAAATTTATCGATGTAGATTATTTTAACTTTATAGTTTATATAACAAATGTTCTTACAATATTAGGAAGGCTAAATGTTACCATTTCATTTTTCTAATAAGGCTCCACTAGAATTTTATGTTCCTTAAAACCCTAAGAAAAACATCGAAATCTTTCGATTTCTCTAGTTGACATTAGAACTCGCTTGCCTTGGGAAAACTTTGAGTTTGCTCAACAAATCATAGGCCCGTAAATGATAGATAACACTTTATCGGTTGTATCGTATGCAACCCCTAACCTGTAGTCTTTATCCTAATCTTAGTCTCGACCTTGAGTTTTCTCAACAGATCGAAAGATATTATTCACTCACACCTACCATTTAGTGATGGCCTAAGTATAAATGTGTGTACCTTGTTTTTGCTCAATAAATACATACATGTACCTTACCACATCTACCAATATATTAATAATACTACACATAACATACCTAGCTTGAGTTTGCTCAACAACTAGAGAGTATGCAAGTGATTTATTAACATATATAAATGATAGAGGACACCATTTATACTAATGACTCAAAAATTTAGTATATTTTTATTTGGGTGATATGGATTTAGGGAATAATGTATTTCTTATTAAATACCCTCGTGTTTCAAGTGTTAGACACATTTAAAATTATGGTATATGTACTAAACGTATGTCTTTATTTCTTAAATCTAATTTTGGTTTCTTTTTACTTCCACTTAATTTTATACATATTTATAGTTGTATAAGAATTAATTTATTTATAACTTTTATAATTTAATTTACCTATAAAACTATACATCGTATTAATTAAATCTTATTTAGTTAATTCTAATTTAGTTATTAGTAATTAAATCATATTTAATCAATTATTTAATTAACATTGTAAATAATTTTTTTAAAATTTCAACTATTGAATTTTGAGTTATTCATCCTTAATAATTTAAAGATGAAGATAGACTATAACATTTATAGTAATTATAAACATATATCACTATACATGTATGTAATTTATTAATTAACTTTTAATTGATCTAATTTATTTAAAACATATTTTTATTAAAAATGATATTAATTAAATTCAAAATTTTATCATCGTTTCCCTTATACATTTAAGATGAATATACACATGTCATTATACATGTTTTAATTTAATTAATTATTTAATCAATCCAATTAATTAAACAATTAAGATAAACATTTTGAATTGTAATTTGTTACCTTTCAAAACCAATTTTGAAAAGTTTGTATAACATTTATAACATGTCATATATTAAACTTAACTTTTAAATTTGAAATATAATTTTAAATTATCAAAACAT
This sequence comes from Allium fistulosum, assembly GCA_030737815.1. Classification (NCBI taxonomy): domain Eukaryota; kingdom Viridiplantae; phylum Streptophyta; class Magnoliopsida; order Asparagales; family Amaryllidaceae; genus Allium; species Allium fistulosum. The sequence goes on along the minus strand of CM060904.1, from coordinate 165,351,058 downwards.
ATTTTGAAAAATTAGCTCAAGGCCCAAATCAAACTAGGTCTTTATATTGGGGATAACCTTTCAGCTTACTTCATCCTTGGAGCAAGGCCAGTGCTATGTAAGGAAAAGTACTTGATTAAGCAAATCCAATCCTTCGACACTACCATTCTAGATACTCTACTAAATGGGTAAGCTTTAATAAGTTAGCTCTAACATTGCTAATTTAAACCTCATAGACCTTTTAGCTCCGATAACATGGAAGGAATCGAGCCAGTCGGAAGCGTGTGAAAGAGGTAGAGTTCAAAAAATTTCCTATTTTGGATCTTTTAGGCCCAGAAGTCTGAAGGGATTTTAGATCCAATCTAAAAAAGTTTTAAATATAATCTTATTTTGTTTAAATCGATAAAATAGAATTTTGAATTTAATTTAAATTTACTTGTATTATAACGAATGTATTTAATACATTCATATGTGTAAAGTGTAAGTGCAACATATAAAAAATGTGTATGTGTGTAATAGTAAAATGCAAAAACAATATAGAGAAGGAAACCTTTCTTCTCTCTCTTAGCTTATACAATTAATTGAGGGAATATATGGCTTTATATATATGTAGAGCGTGAAACCCTTCATTTCTCTCTATTATTAGTTTGATTGATTTATTAAATGACATTTATAAATAAATTTACACATGACTACGTTGTCCAAAGCTTTGATCAATAAATTATATGTATGTGTGGGTGTATATAATTTAGGAAGGGTTTAAAATAAAATACTATAGTTTAACATAAAAGTCTATTTTAAATTAAAGTTACAATAGGATACACATACATATGTCTATTAGTAAATAATGTTTTGATATATAATACAACATGTGTATTTGGAGATTGCAATTTAATATATACATATATGAATCTAAAATTGATAAATTTAAATCTAGCTTTCAAGTTAGGAAAGGAATCAATTAAATTAAGCTATTACATAAAACTTCACTTGTGTATTTTAAATTGAAATATTTCTTACACTGGTGTAAATAACAACTAAACAAAATTATTCAGATAACAACTATGTAATATATACATGTTTTTCCTTTTAAAAGTAAGTCCAAGTAATTAAAGTTGATTCAAGCAAAAATTAAATGAAAGTTAATCAAAATTATGTTCAAGCAAAAAATTTAACAACCGTGCAACATGAATATATTTAATTAAACAGAAGTCAATCAAAATGGTTTTAAAACAATAACTAAATCAGATAGGAGAACTTAGGCATGTATAAATTGATTATAAATGATTCAATACCAAAGTATATGAACAATATGAATAAATAATCTTATGAGATGAAGGTTTAAACTATATTAATATATTTAACATATATTTAATTGAGGAATAGCAAAAGGGTGGATTCAAAGTATACTAGCAGTAATTAATTAAAATGTAAAAAGGGAATCTAAAATTATGCTAAACTATGAATATATAAACATTTGATGTACAACATGTAAGGATTCAAAGAATATGAACATGGTTAATATATGTATCAATAAAATTGAAAATCATCCTAGGATATGGTCAAAAAGCAGCACCTTAAACGATGAATAATAACTTCTAGATACTTAAATCAACCTCCAGATTTTGTAAGAATCAAGAGATAAAACCTACCTTTGTTTTTTTTAATTTGATTTTATTCTAGAATTTTTTTAGCCATGAAACTCTTTAAAATTTTGGCCATAACTTGATTGGGAGGAAGAAAAATGACAGAATGAAAATTATCTGTAGAGAGTAATCAAATGAATAAGAGAGAAAATGTTTTAAAGAAAACATCAAAACATTTCAATTCCCTCCTTTAAAACTTTCTCTATTTAATTACCAATTAAATCTCATCAAATCCTCCCCTCTCTTTATTATCTATGGCCTTCCATAGCGGGTGCCCCATGGCTTTAGAAAATTTCCAAAATCACTTAGCATTTAATCTATTAAAATCTAATTTAAACATTCTATCGATATCATATATCGATGCATGAGTTTATATCTTTTATACACACACTTTATTAAATACTAATGGTATTCAAGCAAATCAAATAAAATTAATAATGCCTAAATATTAATTAATTTTATTTATTTAAAACCCTTTTAGTATTTATTCTATTTAAATCAAATTTAAATATTTTACCAACATCACATACCGGTACGCACGTTTTTAACTTTTATATACACATTTTATTAACTACTAATGGTATTTAAACAAATAAAATGAAATTTAATAACTAATATTTCATAAACATTAATTAATTTAATTAATGTACAATGACTATAAACTAATTAACTCATGTGATTTTTTCAAAGTATACATCCTTACAGTTATGCGACTCAAAGGTATAAATTCAGTCAACGATTAATATCAAACAATTCAAATATTAACGTTCAAACGTCATCTTAACTAGTTGTATGACATTTTGGCTGAATTAATTGCTTACACATCTTTTTGGTAAAATTCAACTGTACTTATTATAAATAGGAACTGGTAATACACCAATTCTCTTCATCAAAACTATATCAAATTAGGACTTATCAAATTTGGTTTTGGTCAAAATTCCAACATCGTCCACATTCAACTTTGTAAGTCCAAACGCAAAATACTTGATTCAATAATAACAATTATTGTTAATCGTATTGCTCTGACTAGAGATTTTGATTTTGAGTTGAGTTGACTGTGATATTAACCTCATATAGCCGAGGCGATGAATTCTCTATTGAATAGTGTATCACTTCCAATGCTTTAACTTAGACCCAACTATAGTTTTTCGATGGACGACGTGCCACTATTTAAGTATAATCAAAGTAGAGTGTCCACATAAGTACCAACTATTCTCAAATCGAGGGAGCTATGTAACTATCATTACTTCGAGATTTTCTATTTGACCTTAGTTATATTAACCAATAGATAACTCTCGATTGAGTCATTCCATAGTTATCTAATAACTATTAGTACGTAACCCTTTGGTGCCCCAGCAGCCATGAATAATGCACTGCCCAGGATTTAGAGAGTGTTATGCACTTTAGTCTCAAATAATGTATTGATCTTCGCTAGGAATATTAAAATAATATGTTATTTTAAATGTGACAAATTTCTCATGATTACAACACATTAGAATTACTATCACATAACTTATCATTCAAGGATTTTCTGTTTATTATACTTTAAACTATTACTTAATTAATTATATCATGATAACAAGTACATAATAGAAAGAAACACACCTTTTATTTTGAATAAGATTGGTTGTCGAGTTACATATATGAAACAAATTACATAATTGCCCATAAGACATACCCTTAACTCTATATAGTGTGCATGTGCAACATTTATACATAAGTAGATGTTGGGATTTACATATACCCATGCAGTTAAAGTGCTTAGCAGTTCTATAGCAGTAGATGTGCAAAAAGTTATAGCGGGGATATAACTGAAAATAGCGGACGTGCAAAAAGCTTAATTAGATATAAAATTAAGTGTATAGGTTAATTTATTATCATTCTCACATCATTTGTATAGGAAAAAGAAATAATTTTTGATCTTATATAACAAAACCGAAGAATATAATGATTTATGTAGACTAGATTTTGTGAATACAATACATTCATAACTTATATCGAGCAATTATGCCTTAAAATCATGTATTTACTCTAATTTTGTTGATTTGGTTTAAAAGAAAACTAGTCAAATCAACTTTTATATAATAATATTGCTAAAGCAGGTGCTAAAAAGCTTTGATTTAGTGGGTGTAGCGGAAAATAGCAGGGCATAAAGTGGCTCAACTATTCAATAGCGCTGAATTGAAATAGCATATCCTATGTGCTATAGCGGGGATTTTGCTGGGCTTTAACTGCATAGATGTCTACTATGTATATACTTTGCACACATACACACACTACACACATACACACATAGATATACATACATACATACATACATACATACATACATATATATATATATATCGGTGTGTGTGTGTCATTTTCCGTAGTATATAATTTGAACATAAAATGTAGTCATATATGTATGTATAAAAACAATTTTGAAAATATCATATTACTTTTGACTGAATCAATGTTTCATGATTTGAAATTTACATAAATATCTAATTTGAATTCGTAAACAACTTTAAATATAATCTGTTTGGACCAAAAGTGGGACAAACATCCAATCAATATATAACTAGTAGTTGCAGAACCTAATAATTAAAAATGAGGAAATAACACAAGAGATTTATAGTTTGGCAAATTCTCTAGCCTACATCCATTGTCAACTTTGTCAATGATTTTTGACTTGCTTTACAGCATTGATTTTATAACTCAGTTGCTTACAACTAGAGTAAGAATCAAATAGAGTTTCAGGGTAAAATCTAATAATTCAAAAGGTAAGAAAAGGATCCCAATTCTGTGCTCCTCTCCTCCTATTTATAGACAAAGATCGGCTACATAAGCTCTGAAACCTTCTCCCAACATTCTCCATGCTTGGTAGGAAGCTTTAGAAGAAGATCTGGCCAATTTAGCACTTTATTTGTCAACTCCATATCAAGTTGAGGCCCACGATTTGATACCAACCTATGATTTCACATAGCTTCATATTTTGCTTTGCTTTGGACATTACCTTCTTCAAGAAGGGAAGCTGAATCAGCAATCTTGACTCTATACTAAGTTAAGGGGTTTAACTCAACCGACTTGACACTTGTACTTACATTTTCCAACTTTGTTCCTCACCACTTGAGTCATTTGGAAAATAGCTAACTGTCTTCAAGTAGCAAGCAAGGTTCTGCATCGATTCTTTGGGCTTAACTCGAATTATGGTTTCTGGGGTTGTGGTTTGGGACTTTTGGTTCATTTCAAGACCGTTCAACGGTTTTGATCCACCAAGATATAACATGGTTAAAAAGCAGGATAACACTTCCCCCCAAAGTATGCCTTGTGTTAACAAGGTATGTTTTGGATTAAGACAAGTTATCAACCTAAAACTCTTATATGAATGGATGTCTTCATCTTTTGAACTGTTTTCTCAAAGCAGTGCATCTTTTCTGGATCGTCATATTACTTTAAACAGTTATGTACTCATATCCCTTGGACAATATAAGAGCTGAAGTGTGTTGCTCAAGTTCTTCATTCAAACTTTGGAAATACTAGAAGTTCTTTCTTTGGAATCGACCATTCAAGTAAAATTTCAATTTTCCATTTTGTTTGTCATCACCATTATTTCCATTGCTTGCAAACTTATTTTTTCTTCTTCTTTTCTCTTTCTAGTTTTCAGCTCGATACCGAGTTGTGGAGCACGACTTGGTACTGCTTTTTACTGTGGAATTTGGTGATAAATGTTTAAATAACATTTATGTCAATTTTTCCATCTCACTTTTTCCTTCACCCAACATATTCCTTTAGCAATTTTACCTTCTAACCATTGCTGACCTTGATATGGACTTCATTAATGTCACGGCCGCTTTATAGTTTTGTCGTCGACTATCTTTGTCATTACCAACACACGTCTTTTGACTCAATACCGACTCAAACAAATCTATCCCTAAATTAATTCAAATTTTCATTCAATTCTTTTTCCTTTGACACCACCGCCTTCACTACTTTTAGACCATAAATAGGTGGCGTTGTCACTTGGTAGGATGCCAGTGTAGTTCATCAGTTCATAGCTACACTCGGCCTTGGATCTGAGCACCTTCTTCCTCTTTTAGACACAACCATGGCCAACAAAGAACTTGGACCTAATGCATTTTGAGTACTTGAAGTTGACTTAAGTTTTTCATTGAATTCTCTAGGTTGGACTCGGGTTTCTCTCTTTCATCTTATGCTTTGGGTTGACTTTCAGTTTTGCATAGCCTAGGCCCGTATTTTTTGCATGGCTATGAATTTTCAAAACTTTGGCTAAAACTTTCTATATATAAGGAGGGTTATTTTAGTGATTCTTGGTCGAGTATAGGATGATGGTTGAGTTCCGATAGGATGATTTTAGACAACTGTCACATCGAATGTGCTCTGACAATCAGTGGACATTTTCATCACCGCTTTAAATCAGACACTTTACCCCAGTGTCCTTGCAAAGAGAAGTTCTATGTCGCTTCGAACGACGGTTTTGCTATTGTAAATTGTATGATAATAGATAAGATCTAACATACAGTTCCGCAGTGCGATGGTGCTCATTTGATAGCACGAGCAAGGTACCCACACAGAGTGGTCGCGTTTATCGTGCTCTAGACACTAGCACACAATGCATAGACCGAATTGCATATCACTGCCCCCATCAATGTATAAGATCTGATTGGTCAACACACGTTGACATCCATTAGGTATTATACATCAGCTACATAGGGTATAATTTTAGCAAGAAGATCAGAGTTAATTTCTACTTGACCTTGCTCATTTGTGAATTTTTGTATCAGTCATGAACTATAGAAGCTCCTCGCATCTCTCTGCGATGGGTGAGGTCAATCTACATCAGAGTTCATCCCGACCACAACAAATTCAGCTTCTACGTCAGGATCTACTACGCCATCTACTTCATAGTCTTTTCGGCTTTAACTGCCTCGTCGTTTGACTAGATAATCTTTAAAGGTAGTTTCTTTCATAATGGAAGATTGAGCATATGTGGCGGTTGCCTTTAATATCAACCTTGAAGGAGCATTAATTCCCATAACCACCAAGATTCTCCAACATCTACTCTTAATAAACCAAGTGTTAGGAGAATCCGCGACGAGCACAAAATTCCCTTTGAGGACATTTTAGTCCTGCAACCCTTTCGATGAGCACATGATCCATACGAAGGCACATTGCCTGTAATCATTATATGCGCCTCTTTAAAGGTGTTCCACCTTTTAATCACTTTATTCGACTCGTCCTTCATTTCATGAAGCTTGCTGCTGTTCAACTTTACCCAAACAGTTACACTTTTTTGAATAACATCTATATGGTTTGCCCTCACCAGGGTGCCCACACTGGAGGAGATTTGATATCTATTTACCTTTAAAAGATAGAAAGAAAGCCCTTCTCTAATTTATTTGTAACATTTAAAGGTAGCCATGTAATCATCGATCTTTGGAATAAGCTCAACAACTTTAAAAATTAATCATTTTTTGCATATTGTCCACCAGTTTCGCTCGAAGATAGCTATCTGGATTTAAGTTCTATTGTCATTCAGTGTTTTATTGAAGCTAGTTCTATTCAAATCACTAACTCCATTATTTTATAAATTTAAAAATAATCCAAGGAGGCCCGGTAGTGCAGTTGTGGCACTTACTCTTTAAACTCTTCAACCCATGCCCATCGAAGAGTAGAAGATGAAATTTCTCTATCGGATAAAAGGATGCGACAATTCCAGCTCCTTGATAATGATCGTAGCCTCGATCTCATTCCTATAGCTTGTAGAGGTACCTAGCCTACTCCAAAGGTTGAGGTTGAAATTTAGACTGATGAGAACCTAGAAAATCCACCTACCATTCAGGATCCTCCAACTGATCAAAGGGAGGATGAAGCATGTGATGGCGATGATGACATTGTTAAAAGGGGAGATGATAACGACGACGACGACGATGATGATAATGATGAGGATAGGGGTAATAATGAGAACATGAATATTGTTTATAAGTCAGCTGGAGAGATGAGTGGTATTGTAACGACCCAGAATTTGAACATTTCGTATTTAAATATCTGCATTATTTAAATATTTGAATCTTGGATTTAATACGATTAAATTGATTTAATAATATTTTTATCACCCTATTAATTAATAATTAATTATTGAAAACTTTTTTTGAAATTATTTTACAAAAATAAATAGTTTGAAGAAATATTGATGATGTGACCGAAATTCGATTTACCGATAAATAGCTTTTTACACGGTAAAAAGTTGTTCGAACTTGTTGTGCTTTCCTATTATATTACTGTGTAATTAATCTGCTAATAAAAATATTTTCACTTAATATGTTTAACTAAACTTGATTAGGAAAGCCTCTAGAAGGTCATTAGTAAAATGAGATATTTCTGCGAATAGTAAATAGATATTTACTTTTGCTTTTGATGTTGAAAGTTGCACGTGGGTGCACATCGAGGCGGGAATGGCCTTGGCCAGTTGGAGAGGAGGTAGAGGAAGTTGGGGTGACCTCTTATGTTTCCATATAATTGTGCTAAGGGTTTCACAAATCATTTTTGCATTTTACAAAATTAGACTAAACACTTCTTCATCCTTCTCTCTTCACAAATCATAAACTAAAAGTAAACCAAAATTTGATAACTCATCCATTGATCAAAATTAGACTCCCAAGGATATCCATAGGTGATAGTCCACTAAAGAAAGCAACCATAGCATCCATTGATCAACACTCACTATCACTCATTCGTGTGCCTTGAATATTTGATAACTCGTACGGCCCCAATGCCAAGGGCTAATGGAAATCTTGATTTTTGTTGTGCTCTTGTATCATGCAGCCTAAAGTTCGATACATGTCTCATAGCCCAAAGCTAGATATTAAACCCAAAGCCACTGGTCCAGGGTATACAGATCCCTCAATTGATCCATAGGCGTCCCCACTTATAATATCTCTATTTCGAGTACAATAGAAAACACTCCAAGTATCAACAATTCCTTAGCACAAATACATTCGAGCTCTCCTTTGCTCCATTCTGATCCGAGCCCTTCACATGCTTAATCTATTTTCCATTTTCCAAGAACCCCACATTCCCCATTCTATGGCACTCACCTTTATCGAGCCGCTATCTTCGGTACCTACTCCCCGTATGAGTCACAAATCGAAGATACAAAGCTTTCATCATTATGTTACATCACCATTCAACTTGGTGCGAACGAGCTAACACCTCAATTACGATATACAGAACCTCTACTCCATTCCCCATAAGTTCCACCACCATTGGCCCCCAAAAAAACTTGGTACCGAATTGTTTTCTTAGCCAATTATTAGCTAATTCTTCTTCATTGCTTCTAGTACTCCATTGTCAAGCACTTTGAACCTCGACCTATCCATCAAAATAACTCGGTCTCATGCCAAAGACTTCATCTTTAAGTTCTAGAAAACAAGTTGATATGACCTTTAATACTTAGCCAATGTCCTATACCTTGACTTGGTCCACCTCTACTGGCCTTGCTCTTAAGCTTCCTCACAACCACCGAGCTATCTGACCAACATGAACAACTTGGTACTGACATGAAAAAGTCGGTAATGACTTGTCTACTTAATGAATTTGGACGTGCGACTTAAACCCCATGCTCTTTCCATACTCCAGGGCCTCCCCTCCAAGTTTTGTCCAATTCTGATCAACTTTGCCTTTGATTTGCCAAATTCTCCATCATATATTCCTAAATATCCAAAACACTAGCAAACAACATCAAAGCACCACATACAAACATAGAGTAACATGAAATTACATCCATTCAAACAAGTCGTGCATAGAATTATAGTAATCAAACAAATTCTAATCCAAATCTAAGCAATCAATGAAAATATGAACATAAACAAGGTGAATTACAAAGCCATTTCTACAAATCATATTAGAATTCATCAATTTAGGTCATAAATATATGTTAACATGTGATTAATTTTAGAAAAGGATTTTAAAATCAAAAATCATGTTAAAACTTATAATTCTACCATAAAAACATGCATAGGATAGTGGCATAAACTAGTCATCAATCACCAAATTCAACCGATTTGAGTCCCGATCCAAAATGGAAAGCAATGAAAGGCAATTTGAATTGACCAAAATGATGATCTCTATCTTCTAATCAATGATCTATTCGTTAATCTTTAATTTGGTTTGATTTTGGGTGATTTTGGATGAATCTAGGGTTAATGGGGTTTAGATATGATTTGGAAGAGAGGGAAAATGTAACGACCTGAAATTTTCAACCATTCGCATCCATACATGTCGGATTTGAATTGCTCAAAATATCAGATTATTAATTTAAATTTGGCAAACTCAGCATATACAGTAAATAAATAATCACAAAATCACAGACACAGAGTAATATAACAATAGTGCAGCGGAAACAAAAGAATAGTAGTTCATGAAGCTACTATGTATATATAACAGAGTTAAACAAGATACAACAGAAGTCTCAAATACAATAGTCAAATACAAGATCAGAATATATCACTGGAATCTACTGAATATCTGAAAGCTGGATAGATAGTTGGATCTCTAAGCGAAGCTCCAACTCCAAAGGTGAGCCTCGAATACTGGTACACTCAGTCTGACCCGAGCGTAAAGAAAACACCAAACACTCGAGTCAGGATTAACATTCTTATATCAATAAATCCAACTCAAGTGAAATAACGACTGAAATACAAGTAACTCAAAGGATGTTTGGGATAACCATCCTCTAAGGATCCGTTAAACTATCTACTATGTAGTAGTGTACGCTAAGTAGATAATGCCTATCAGTAATATAAAGTATCAAAATAGCGTTAAGGCGTTACCATTATCCCTCTTAACACATTTTATATAAGCATCATAGTCTATACAGCACTGTAAACTCCACCATAAACTAGTGGGCTATCAGGGAGTACTCCATAGGTATAACACGAAACAAATCGTAGTGGTCGTGCATAGGGATACGAGTATGACAAGGCAATACCTAAGGTAGTGAAACTACCGTTTGCCTGATCCGGACTGGTGAGAATGCATCGCCGCAACGATCGCAACACCGCGAAACAACACTCCCAATTCAAGGGTGCGCACCAATCAAAAACAAGTAATGAGTAGTTTACGAAGAAGTGTGTCCGCTAGAGGTAGCTAACCTCACTGGCCCGGCACGGCTCCTGTTTAAGTCATTTCCAATTTGACACAAGTGTCAAGGATATCCATTATCGTTCTCTTTCTTCAAATCCAGCAACGTCATCATTCCAACCACTTCATTCTGGATCACACTCCGCGTATAATAGTTATTAAAGTGGTTTTCGGTTTAGACAGAGAGTATCTCCCTAACCAATCCCGGACTCTTCAATAACTTCGTAATTATTACACCGATTGCTCATTTAATAAACTTTCAAAATAGTTTATATTTCAAAACCAAAATATCATTGCCATTTCAAAACCATATCAATACGATATCACTTCCATTTCAAAACCAAATACGATATCATTTCCATTTCAAATATATCCATCTCAACTATATCCATTTACAAAATCTTAGTACTCCAAAGTTATAACACTTTCTAAATCAAACACTTTGGAAATCATAATACTTTGGAAATCAAAATTTAGAAATCATAATGCTTTGGAATCATAACACTTCCCACTTAACTGTTAAATATAAATAATAGTATATATAATAAAATAGTTTATAATTTAAAATAGTTTATATAAAAATAACTTATATTAAAATAGTTTATGTGAAATAAATTTATAAAGTAACATATGTAAACAGTTTTTAAATATAATTTAAAAATACTTTATATAATAAAATAGTTTCCTCAAATTTCACAAATTAATTCTAAATCAACTTGAATTCCAGATTCAAATTTAATCAAATCTCAAACCATAATTTCAATTTAATTTAGCTACTCAATAAACCATTCCAAAAATAATATCGATTTCAAATATAGATTTGAACCACAAAATAGACCGTTTCAATCTCAATATATTTCAAAGGTTTCATATTCCAAAATTTTAAAACTAAATTCGATAATTTCATATATTCATCAAATTTTCTTAATATTATTTAGCTTTGAAATATTCACATAATAAAATCCAATATCACTTAAATAATCCCAAATTTGAAATAACTGAATATTCCTTCAATTTATTTAAACTTGATATATTCATTTAAATCACCTTAGACCAGAATTAAGTTATAAAATTACATCCTTTAAAAATCTCAAATTCTATAAGTTCCAAATCGATTTCTAATTAAATATATTTCTTAATTAAATATAAATTCAAATCAATTTCAAATCTATCTTCTTAATTTATTAAATCATTATAAACTCTACATAAAAATATAATTTAAATAAATACTTAACCATATTATATTTTAATCAAAACAAACTTAATTGTTAAGCTTATCTTATATTAAAACAAATTTATGCATAGCTTAAAATCAAGAATTTTAACTATATATAAAATAACATTTATATAATATCTAAAATAAATATTTATATAAAACCATATATTTCCTTCCAAAACCATAGTAATCATTTCAAATTATTTATATTTAGATCAACGGTGTTTGTATAAAATTTTCTATCCTATGGTCAAGTGATACGGATATTTATCATTTCAATCCGCAATTTAAATATATACGGGTATATATATATATATATCATTTCAACCCGTAATCCCAAATTCAATTCAATTGAAAATCGCTTGGGTTTACCATTTCAACCCATAACGATTTTCTCCTATTCTAAAGTCCGTTCGGGTATGTATCATTTCAACCCATAGTGATTCTATACTAACATGGAACTTGCAGAGTGATAACAGATATGATAATAATATAACATGCATATATCATCAATATAAATAACAAAAAATGGTGTCAGATGTCACAGGTGAACTGATACAGGTAATAGCATATATATAACAGTGTAAATAACTAACATCAGCATATTTCAATTGTCGTTTCAATTGAAATCAAATTTAATAAATAAAAGAACATTAATCGTGAGTGATTTCTCACCTTTCGAGGCTAGAGGAATAGACAATGAAATGGATTACGGATCCGGGGATGAATTCCAAATCAAGCTAGATTGGAACGAATTTGGCAAAGCTGATAGATAAGAAATTGATGAAATAATTAGAATCTGCTTGATATAGACTGAAACGAAATATAATTTAGTCTATATTTTTCTTAAACCAATATTTATTTGAAACTAATATATATAATAAATACTAAATTCAACACCAATAAATAAAGTCTCAGTCCAGTAAATAAAATCCCAATGTATGTATACTTCTCTCCATATAAATAAGTATATAAACATAACAACTCATTTACATTAAAATAAAATTATATATATATATATATATATATTTTCAAATCAATATAGAGCTCACGTCTACTATATATATCAGCTAATTTATAAGCTACACATATTAAAACCAAATATAAAAACCCAACCAGCTGTAACCAACTAAAAGATAAACATATATATACTGTCCAACCTATACTACATATTATATCAAAAAATATAGACTGACACATATATTTAAACAGAGCAACCGCATAAAGTAATGTATATTACTTTTAGAATATATGAGATACTTTAACTCTATACTTAAATATTTAAATAACTGCCTGACCCAAAACTATATACATCTATATGTAATAAATCAATTTTAAATCCATACATAACATATATAAACAATACCCATACACTATGATATAAAATACGTATACGAGTATATATAATTAGTATATAGCTAGTATACTACAGTACGAATACTTACCTACAAGTTACTAACATATGTGAAACATATACTTGTATATATATAACATAGAATATATATATATATATACACTATAAAATATAAACTGACGATATAACAAATGCGTTACTAAATCCATATATTACAATATATGTATGCAAACTTCACAAGGTTCGAATACCACAAGTTAACCCATAAATTATATATCTGCTGGATATAAACCAATATATAAAATAGTACGTTTATGAAATAAAACCGTTATATCTATATATATATGTGAACAATACAGGTATGCGGCAGTAACAATGTTAGAGAGAAATATCATAACAAAATTCTGTATATATATAGTCAATTATATAACTAATATACTTTAAGCTTATAACCCATATATATAAATTCTTATATAACTGTAAAGCAGATTTCTAGAGTTAACAAAGATAACTATATATAAGATGTATATAACTCACGCATAACTACATGCTAATATTTGGAGTATTTACAATAAAACTGTGATATAAAAATATTTAGAATATTAATAAACTATTCTATATCTCTACTTACAAATTGCAAACTAAAGAGGAGGAAGGCTGCTACCGGCGTTGTAAAGTGGTGATGAAGACGGGCTTGCAAGGAGGGGCGGATCGAGCGAGTGGGAGGCCGCGTGGAGTTTGGGTGACCTGCCGTTCGGCTCCAAGTGGAGGCAGTGGCGGCGGAGATGGTGTCGGGGTCGGAGAGTGTGGCTCGGTTTTGCAAAACAAAGGGAGGTCGGCAAGTGGTGTGAGGTGGCATTGGGATATTGCGTTGGTCAGAAAAGAGGCACTATGGGCTAGAGGAGCACACGGAGGTGGTAAGGAGAGGAGAGGATGGACGCTTCGGGGGTGAAGGCGGAGGGTGGCTCTCGGCGAGGCTGCATGGGGATGAGATGGCGGATGGTGATGGAACGGTTAAGTGGGGGTTAGTTCAAAGGCTTGAAAATGAGAAGAGAGAGAGGGTTATGAGAGCAATTGGAATTTAAAAGAAACTTTGTTCTCAATTTTATTTTATTTTATACAATAGCAGATCCAAATGAATTAGAGCGGAAGAAGAAACGAGCAAGGTATAACAGTAAAATGGTAAAATAAATTTGAGGTTGGGAATAGAGAAAGGTTAACAGCTGGATTTCTTGGAAAAATGCAAAGGTTACTAACGCAATTTATTTCAATGCTTGAGCTGCACGGTTCAAAGGTTTGGAAGCAAGAAAACTAACGGTCACAAATCTCGATACGGTACGACGCACTGTTTCTCCGTCTTCGTCGCGTACCGGAACTCACAATACAGAAATAAATATACCGCAGAGATCAGCACGACAAGACGATCAAAACGGTATACGGATATCAGTGATTTGATTGAATTATAAAAATTTGAAATTCTGCTAGGGGAAAAATGTAGCAAAAACGCAGAAAAATAAGATCGACGGAGCTAAAGAAGTCCAAATTTGATGAAACGAATTTTGACGTCCCACTCCGAAAATGATTTAGAATTTTTCTATAGAAAAATATTTCAGGTTTGGAAATCAATTTTTTATCATCAAATTTAACTGATATAAATTTAAATAAAATTACACAAGAAAATAAACTTTCATATTATCTGCTGAAAATTTACCAGTTGCTTTGTTTAATTAGACGTATTTCAAATATCAAATTTATATTTCAAAATTTTATTGTTTAAAATTTCACAAAATTTCAATTAATTACGTTATTAAAACCTTTAAAATTTACGGGTCGTTACAGAAAAACTTTTCATTTGACTCCTACTGCCCTTATCTATTGTAATCTCAAATTGGACTAATGGGCCTAATCATGGGCTTAATTAATTACATACTAATTCTGGCCAGCAATTATTTAAACTTAAAATAGGAATAACATCCTAACCAAAAGTCTGTTTTTCTATTATGATCATTCTACGGAATGGAAAACCATCATCCTGAAGCATTGAAACTAGTTTTAGACCATAATTCTACTCCTATCAAAAGTTATAGCCCAAACAATATTTCTAGGGTTAAAATTATCACATAGAAATTCGTTAAAAATCACAAGTGTGCAATATGTCATTAAGAGCCGTATCCCAATAATATGGAATCATACGACCTTATATGAATAAAAAAAAATATTTTACGATCATATGATATGTAAAATACGGGTCGTTACATTCCCCTTTTAGGAATTTCGTTCCCGAAATCCCTAAATAGGTCTAGGAATAAGCAACCATAGTTACTCCCCATGTCTACCAATCATAAGCAATCATCCAGTATCTCAAACTAGCAGTCATGCAATTAATAGTGTATGTGAACTTATCCTAGCATGCAGAATACTAACCTATCTAATAGAATATACATGGTGAAAGTAGATATGATAAACGGTGGATCTTACCATTCAAAGAGCTCCAGACATGTATTCCTCATGCTCTCCTTAGTTTCCCACGTACAATCGTCATCACTTCCACTCCATTGTACCTTCACTGACTTTCTCCTAAGCTATTTCATACCATACCCAACAATACGAAGCAGACTACGAAATCCAAAAACTTCTGGTTCTACCTCAACATCTTCTAGCTGATCCGATGTAATCATTATGCCTAAGTTATGCACAAAATTCCATAGATAAAAAGTTGTGCATGCACACAATTTTCTGAGGTATGTTGACCCTATATGCCAGATTTCCAATTCTCTAAACTATCAAAAAAGAACCTACAAATCTCGGTGCCAACTTTCCCTTTCTACCGAATCGAAATAAATTCTTTAGAGGAGAAACCTTCACAAATACTATATCTTTGATAAAAAAACTCTAAATCTCTTCGTCTCCTATCAGTGTAGCTTTTCTATCGATCTTGAGCAGCTTTCATTTATTGTCGGATGATTCAATCTTTTCTGCAGTCACTCTAATCATATCGGCCGAAGTATCAATTTGTCGTCCGCTTCCCACCAACATGAAGGAGCATCACACAGTTGGCCATACAATGTTTCATAAGGAGCCATATCAATACTTTACTGATAACTATTGTTGTATGCAAACTCTAACTGATGTAGATAGTCATCCTACCATCCTTCAAAATCTATAATACATGCTCGCCAAAAATCTTCCAATATACGATTTAATCTTTTAGTTTTCCGATCTGTTTGCAGGTGATAAGCTATACTAAGATGCAGTTCAGTCCCTAATGCCTCTTGTAAGCTCTTCCAAAACCCATTAGTGAACAACGGGTCTTAGTTGCTCACAATGCTCTTTGGCACACCATGAAATTGTACTATCCACTTTACATACAACTCTGGCAGTTTGGATGTCGTTCTACTTGATTTGATGGGTATAAATCTTGCACTCTTGGTCAATCGATCAACCACGACCCAAATGCTATCGTATCCTGTTCGAGTCTTCGGCGGTCCATCTATAAAATCCATCGATACTTGCTCCCATTTCCACTTAGGAACCTCTAATGGTTGCAATAACCCACTAGGTTTCTTCTACTCTGCCTTTACCAATTGGCAGTTCATACACTTTGAGATGAATTCCCCAACATCCATCTTTATGTCTTCCCAGTAGTAAGCCTGCTTCATATCTCGGTACATCTTGCTACCTCTAGGATATATTTTCAACCTAGAATGGTGCCACTCTCGTAGCACTTCAATTGTAATCCATCAATATCGGGAACAAATAGTCTTCCGTCCTTATGGAGCCAACCTTCTCGGTCGAGTCTGTATCAATTCATATCCTCAGACTCTACTCCTTCTACTATCTTTGTTATGATCTCCGCCAGCCTAGCATCTTGCTTCTAACTAGCACCAATCCTTTCTATTAGAGTAGGTCTAATCGAAAAACTTGCCAATATCTCTGGTTCCAGTTCACAATGATGCCTGAAATCATATCCAGCCATATACTCAATTTGCTTCCATTTCAAGAACATTGCTCCCAAACTAGCATGTCTTATGCTTAATGCATCAGCAACTGCATTCCTTTTTCCTGGTGTATAAGAAATAATGAAATCATAGGAGGCTAAGAACTCCAACCACCGTTGCTGATGTAGGTTGAGATCCTTCTAAGGGAAAAGGTACTTCAAGGATTTATGATACGTAAATAGCTCAAACTTTTCTCCTAGAATACAATGCCTCCATATCTTCAAGCAAAAACTATCGCCTCCAATTCCAAATCATGAGTCGGATAATTCCTTTCATGCGGTTTTAGCTGTCGACCAGCATAAGCAATAACTTTTCCCTTCTGCATCAATACCACACCCAATTCAGTACCACAGGCGTCTGTATATACTAGCAATTCCTCATTTCTGCTTGGAATGGTCGACACTGGTGCACTCATCAACCTCTCCTTCAGAATCACAAATGCATGCTCACACTTTGCATCCTAAAAAAAGTCTGATTCTTCTTTGTCAAATTGGCCAACGGTGTTGCTATCCTTGAGAAGCCCTTGATAAAACGCCTATAGTATCCCCACCAATCCTAGGAAACTCCTCGCATTTGTAGCATTTTTGGGCTGGTTCCAATCTTGAATCGCTGCCACCTTCGTAGGATTCAATGCTATACCTTGTCCTAAAATGATATGACCCAAGAATTTCACTTCTTCCTTATAGAAGTGACACTTAGAGAATTTCGCTCTCAACTTTTGCTTCCTCAATATCTGTAGCACAATCCTCAAGTACTCTTGTGCTCCTCTTCATCTCTAGAATAGATCAAAATATCATCCATGAACACAAGCACGAACTTGTTCAACTAGTCTTTGAAAACCCGATTCATGAGATCCACAATGTATGCCGAAGTGTTGGTCAACCCAAATGCATCTCCAACCACTCATAAAAGCCCAATGGCGCATAAAACGCAGTAATAGGCACACTCTCCTTTGCTACTCTCAACTGGTGAAATCCCGTTGCCAAATCCATTCGAGAGAACACCTTCGCACCGTGAAGATGATCAAACAAGTCATTAATGCATGAGAGTGCATACTTGTTTTTCTTCTTCACTTTATTCAGCTCACGATAATTTACACACAACCTCAAAGAGCCATCTGCCTTGGTTGCGAATACTACAGGTCCACCACACTCAGATATGCTTCTTCAAATGAACCCTCTCTTTAATAGGTCATTCACTTGCACCTATAATTCCTTTTTCTCTCTGGGCGCCATAACCTCAAAGACATAACTATAGGTCTAGCTTCCTTCACTAAGTCTATCTAAAACTCAATCTCCTTATGCAACGGCAATCCAGTCACTTCCTCTAAGATATCTGAATACTCTCTAGCTTTAGGCAAGTCTATCTGAAACTCAATCTCCTTATGCGACGGCAATCCAGTCACTTCCTCTAAGATATCCGGATACTCTCTAGCTATAAGCAAATATGACAACCCCTCCTGTGGAACCTCTAGCAAATATAGAAAGCTAACTATCACCCCATCCTATGGTAGGCAGCTAATCACTATGTTCGCCCTTCCACATCTCTAATTTTCACTAGTAGCTTCTCGCAATCCATTATTGCCGCATACTCAGTCCATTCCCAAGATAATCCCAAACTCAAAAAAATTCAATACAAAGCAATCATAAACAAAAGAGCATCCATGACTCGATAACACTAGGCCACGACAAACCATGCAACAG
Organism: Allium fistulosum; assembly: GCA_030737815.1. NCBI lineage: Eukaryota > Viridiplantae > Streptophyta > Magnoliopsida > Asparagales > Amaryllidaceae > Allium > Allium fistulosum. The sequence continues at coordinate 165,332,018 of CM060904.1, read as the reverse complement.
CTAGTAGAGCCTCCAATAGGGTTCGTCACAATCAGTGGTCGGTTTACTATCTCAGGTTTTAGTCCCAATCTGTCTACTAGGTCACTACATATAATTGAATGTAAAGCCCTGGTACCAAATGAAACTCGAATATGAACATCACCAATAGAATCATACCTTGAATAACGACTCCCTTTCCCTTCTCCTTCATCGAAGGATCACTCGATGAAGTCGGGAATGCGTCCAATGCATACGCTTTCACAATCGGCTTATCCTTCATCGGTTCTAGGCAATCCTTCTTCAAATGCCCAGGCTTATCATAATTGTATCACTTTCTCTTATCACTCACTTTGTAGTCTTTAACGAAGGGACCCTTCTCCTTGTACTCATAGCATGTAGGTTTCCATTTACCTTTTTCTCACCATTCTTTCCTTGGGACTGCTTCCTCTTATTATTCCATTTCTTCTTGCCTCCATCGCCTTGCTGCGGTTTTTATTCCTCTTTTTCAGCAGAAGCAACAATAGCCATCTTAGACTTTGGATACAATTCTCATAATGAAGAGCTTTCTCAACCAACTTCTCAAATGGCTCATAAATGTGATCCACTAGCTTCTCTCCAAGATAATAATCCAAATCAATGGTGAACTTCTCATTCTTTCTCAATGGACTGTCTATGAATGACATCCTATACTTCGATAAAGCATCAAATTTTACAACATACTCCAAAACTTACATCTCTCCTTACTTAAGATCGGCAAACTTCCTAAACAACAAGGACTTCTGAGCAACCGGAATGAACATCTCTTTAAACCTTGCTTTGAACTGGTCCCAAGTAAACCGATTTTCTAGAGTAGCAATGGTAATGGTGTTACACCAATTCATGGCCCGCCCCTGTAGCTGTTTGGAAGCCAACTTTCTCTTCATGACATCATTAACTTCCATATCACTAAAGATGCGCTCATAAGTATCAATCCAATCTTTCCATTCTATAGCAAATTCCATTCCATAGAATGACTTTCCACCCAAAGTAAAATAATTTTTGCTCAACTTGGCAAAATCAGCCCTAGGCGCTTGCACAGGAGATCCTCTACCAATAGCCATGCCAGGAGCATTCCTCATCATATTCTCCATCATAGCATTAAACATAGCTTGGAAATCAGGCATAGTAGTTCCTGATCCTACCCCTTCTTCAACTCCTGGAGCAGAATTCCTTATAATATTCCTTGTATGTCGGCTCATTCTTATCTATAACAAGAATGATTGGTCTCTCATAAAGACAACTGTATCTATGGTGCTCATATGCATGCAACTTATACTATATAATATATTACTATATAGTTTTGAAATCTGAAACATATAACGAGTATGCACTCTCCTGTATATACACACTGTAAATCCAGTCTAAGGTGATAACTCCTTCCTTATCTCTACTGGATAGCAGTATCAACTCAGGTTAATCACGTAACCAATGCTCTATTACCAAATGTGATGACTGCCCTATACACTGGCACAATAACTAAATAGTGCACTGTTGTCATGCATGACCATTATAAGACGATCATCAGAGTTGAAAAGAAAATAAACACAACATATCACTTGTCGTATATCTCACAGCGCATGGAAAAAATACAATATCACAGATATACCAGGAGAGACAGTAATAACTATGTGAACAAATCATCAGAGTAATAGATCCACGGTACATCAAATGTAATAGAGTTTATACAATGGAAACAAACTCAACAACCATCTTAAATACAACAAATAAGTAGTCACTGCTAAGGCTTCCCGGTTCTACACATCGGAATAAGCATAGAAATCCATATAAGTATATAATACGGGACAGCTCTATCTAGCTCGTCCTCTACACAGCTACTGCATCACCTAAGCATGTTACCTAATATACTCATTTAAGAGTACCCTAGATAATAAGAAGCAAAGCATAAAACCATGTGTGTAACAATTTGGTATGAGAATTAAATAAATCTCAAAATACTATACAGGTAAATATAGTAAGGAACAGAGATACACGAATCATACATGGCCGTCCCTGCAACCAAAAAGTTAGCATATAATAATATAATATGCTAATCTACAATATCATAAAGGTATTATACAAAATAGAATGGTGGATGTCCAAATATCCCTATCTCCAGTACCTACTCCCAATGATATCCACGAGTGATAGCCCACTAAAGAAAGCAACCAAAGCATCCATCAAGCAATACTCACTATCACTCATCCTTATTCCATGAATATATGATAACTCTACGGCCCCTATGCCAGGGACTAATGGAAATCTCGATTTTTGTTGTACTCTCGTATCACGTAGCCTAAAGCTCGATACATGTCCCGTACCTTAAAGCTAGACACTAGACCCAAAACCACTGGTCCAGGGTACATACATCCCTCAATTGATCAATATTTGTCGCCACTTATAATATGTCCACTTCGAGTATAACAAAAAACACTCCGAGTATCAATAGTTCCTTAGCACATATACATTCGGGCTCTCCTTTGCTCCATTAAGATTCGAGCCCTTCTATTGCTCAATGTAGTTTCCATTTTCTAAGAACCCCCTCACGTTCCCCATTCTACGGCTTTCACCTTTATTGAGCCGCTATCTTAGGTACCTACTCCCCCCAGGAGTCACAAATCGAAGATACATAGCTTTCATCATTTTGTTACATCACCATCCAACCTGGTGCAAACAAGCCAACACCTCCAACACAATCTACAGAACCTCTACTCCATTCCCTAGAAGTTCCACTACCATTGGACCCACCAAAACAACTCAGTACCGACTTAAACAAGTTGGCACCTACTTGTTTGCTTAACCAATTATTGGCTAGCTCCTTCTTCCTTGCTTATAGTATTCCATTCTCAAGCGCTTTGAACCATGACCTATCTATCAAAACAACACGGTCCCATGTCAAAGCCTTCATCTTCAAGTTCTAGAAAACAAGTCGGTATGACCTCCAACACTTGGCTAATCTCTTATATCTTGCCTTGGTCAACCTCTACTAGCCTTGCTCCAGAGTTCCCCAACAACCACCGAGCTATCTGACCAACAGGAGCAACTCGGTACTGACATTAAAAAGTCGATACCGACTTTTCTACTTAAAGAATTTGGATATGGGACTTGAACCACAAGCTATTCCCATAGTTCAGAGCCTCCTCTCTTAGTTTCATCCAATTCTGATCATCTTTATCTTCGATTTGCCAAATTCTCCAACCAATCTTCCTAAACATCCAAAACACTAGCAAACAATATCAAAGCACAATATACAAACATGGAATAACATGAAATTACATCCATTCAAATAAGTAATACATAAAATTAAAGGAATCAAACAAATCCTAATCCAAATCAAAGCAATCAATGAACATATGAATATGAACAAGGTGAATTGCAAAGCCATTTCTACTAATCATATTAGAATTCATCAATTTAGGTCATAAACATATGTTATCATGCGATTAAAGTTAGAAAAGGATTTTAAGATCAAAAATCATGTTAGAACCTATATTTCTACCATAAAAACATGCATATGGTAGTGAAAGGTATAAATCACTCACCAATTACCAAATTCAACTGATTCGAGTCTCGATACAAAGTGGATAGCAATGAAAAGAAATTCAAATCAATCGAAATGATTATCTCTATCTTCTAATTAATGATCTATTCACTAATATTCATTTTGGTTTGATTTAGAGAGTAATTTGGGTCATTTTGGATGAATCTAGGGATAATGGGGGTTTAGATCCGATTTGGAAAAGAGGAAAAAAAAATTATTTTGACTCCTACAACCCATATTTATATTAATCATGAATTAAACTAATGGACCTAATCATGGCTTAATTAATTACATATAATTCTGGCCAACAGCTGTCTAAACTTAGAACATGCATAACTTCATAACTATAAGTCCATTTTTCTTTTATGACCAATCAATGGAATAGGAAACCATCATCCCGAAGAAATGAAATTGGATTAAGATACTAATTCGACTCTTATCAAAATTTATAGCTCAAACAAGATTTCCAGGGTCAAAATAGTCACATAGAAATTCGTAAAAAATCTTAAGTGTGTAAAATTAAATAAGAGCCATATCCAAAAATTATAGAATCATACACTCTTGAATGAATAAAACAAAAATATTTTACAATCCTTATGTAAAAATACGGGTCGTTACATCAAGAGACTCAAGTAGGAGCTCCTCGTAAATCTTGGGATCATAGTGAGTTCTTTAATAAGAAAGAACTTCCAACTCAATTAGCATCATGGCCTCTGATCTATAGGTCAAAGCGAATGAAGTATGGCCGATCGCGGACTTGTGGGTTATTTGGTAAGCCCTCTGTGCTAGGGATAATTCATCGATCTAGTTGCCATTGGCCTTCACCAATTGTTTCTTCAAGATGGATTTAACGACCTTGTTCACCGCCTCCAACTGTCCATTCACTTGCGGGTATGCTACAACTGCAAAGCTTTTTCAATTTGATATTTATTGCAGAAATATTTGTATTCAGCACTTTTGAATTGGGTTCCGTTGTCAGTGATAATCTTCTAAAGAACTCCAAATCAGCATATAATGTTCTTCACTACAAAGTTGATCACTTTCTTCATAGTGATCATGACCAACGGTTCAGCTTCAGCCCAATTTATGAAATAGTCTACTGCAATAATGGTGTACTTCGCTCCTCCTTTGGATATTGATAGCATACCGATTATATCAAGTCCTCAAATTGCAAATGGCCATGGATTAATCATTTGTGTAAGCTTCGTGGATGGGGCTCTAGAAATTTTGCAAATCTTAGGCACCTATCGCACTTTTTAGTGTAATCAATCACATCTCGGTTAACTGTCGACCAAAAGTATCCATAGTGCATAATCTTCCTTGCCAAAGTCTGTCCCCCGATGTAATCACTGCAACTTCCTTCCTATACATCAGCTAGTATCATCTTGGCTTCTTCCTTGGTGACATATCCTAGCAAAGGAGTGGAGAATCCTCATCTATATAGTACTCCTTCCTAGTAAATTGTGGTACTTTTCACATGAGTTTTTCCTTTTTTTCATTTCTTCCGTTTGCAGAGTTCCCTTCAACAAATATTCCTTGATCGGAGTCATCCATGTCTCCTTTTCCACTTTGGCCTTTAAGATCCAATCAACATCCATCTGGTCGATGCTTGGAGCTGACAAAACATCTACTTGAACCAATCGCATAAGCTGTGCATCCCCAGAACTGGCCAACTTGTCCAATGAGTCAACTTCGGTGTTCTTTTCTCTAGGAATGCGCGTTATCATGTAGTATTTGATATCATTCAGCAATTCCAAAACCTCCATTAAGTATGGGGAAAGTTTCGCTCCCTTAGCCTAAAATTCCTTCTTCATCCGACAGACCACTAATTGAGAGTCATTGAATATATGTAGCGCTTTAACTCCTAATTCTTTTGCTGTCATAAGCCCCGCGATCAGTGCTTCATCTTCAGATTCATTGTTTGTTATGGGAATCTCAATCCTTAATGCATATTAGATGTTCCTCTATAGTTACTAAGACCACTCTTACCATAAAACTACGTCCATTAGACGTTCCGTTTATATACAACTTACAACGAGCAAGTTAGACCCCACCTTCCTCCATTTCTCCATCCCGAACGGTTAACTTGGCAATGAAGTTAGCCAATGCTTGTCCTCGTATTGCCCTTCTAGAAGGTAGGTTATATTATACTAGCTCAGCTTGGTGTTCTACTTCAATAGCCTTCCTGAAGTGTCAGGTTAATGCAATACTTGTTTTAAGGGTTGATCAGTCAACACTTTTATTGGATCAGCTTGGAAGTTGGGTCGCAACTTCCTCGAACCAATCAGCAAGTAGTAAGCTAGCTTCTCTAACTTTAGATAACTCTTCTATGCTCCAGTGAACCTCTTGCTGATGTAATATACAAGCCTTCAAATCCTGGATTTTTCACATACCAAAGTTGCACTTGGTGCGTGAACAAACACTGCCAAGTAGATAAATAAGTCCTCTCCTTCCAAAGTATTCGATAAGATTGGTGGTCTCTTTATCTGATCAAGTATGGCGTAGAAAGCTTTTTGACATTCCTCCGTCTAGATAAATTTCCATTTCTCTTTCTTGAGGGCATCAAAGAATGAAACACACTTATCTGTCGCCTTTGAGATGAATCGAATCAACGCATAAATCTTTCCACTCAAACTCCGCATTTCTCTCTTTGTCGTCAGGGCTTCAACATCTCTCAATGCTTTAATCTGCTTTGGATTAGCCTCTATGCTCCTTGAGTTTACTATGAAACCCAAAAAATTTCATGATGCGACTCAGAAAGAACATTTCAATGGATTGAACTTATTCCGAAGTACATCAAACACCTTCAAGAGGTCATGCATATGGTTCATCGATCATTGTGACTTCACTAGCATATTGCCCATAAAGACCTCCATAGTTCGTCCGATCTAATCTTTGAATATTGAATTCACCAATGATTGATAGGTAGCTCCAATGTTCTTCCAACCGAATGGCATCACTCAATAATAATACAGTCCCAAGTCAGTAATGAAACTAGTGTGCTCTTGATTTAGAGCATGCATGACTATTTGATTATAGTCCAAATTTGCAGCTATGAAGGATAATAGTTCATGTTCGTCAGTTTAGCCCATGAGTTGGTCTAACTTAGGCAGTGGGAAATTGTCCTCTGGGCATGTTTTATTCAAATCTAAATAATCGATGCAGGTTTACCATTTTCCATTAAGCTTCCTGACCAGCACTGGATTCGATACCCATTCGGTATATAGCATCATGGATAACTCATTCGCCTTCAGCGTATCCAATTCTTCCTCCAACGTAGCGGATCACTACAGACCTAGGCTGCGCCTTTTCTACTTCACAGGAGGGCATCCTGGGTCCTCGTTCAATGTATGGCATGCTATCTCTACAATATTCCTCCACACATAGGGGAGTGTGTCTAGGCAGCACATTTAGGTTTTCCCAAAGAAACCCTACCAACTCCTTTTTCATTTTCACGCCAAGCTAAGATTTGATCTTTAGGATCCGAGTGGGGTCATCCTCATCACCAGGATGTTAATCATTAGCTCAGCTAGGGCCACCCTTGCATCCTCTGGATCTTTCCTCCGATCTATAAAATTCGTAAATTTACTATTTCGATCGATCTAGAGCTTGGACGTTGGTTGCTATGCATCATTCATCTTGATGTAGAGAGTTTTCACTACATCTTTTCCTTTCTCACGTCGCTTCACCTCTCTAAGCTCTGTGACGTAGCACTCACATCTAATATTCTGATCCTCTTGGATAGCTCCTACCCTATTCTCCATGGAAAACTTCATCATTAAACACCATTGGGCTAGGGCCACCCTGAAACTTACAAGGGCTAGTTAGCCCAAGATAGCGTTGTAAGCAGAATACGTATCAATCACAACGAAGGTCTACACCCACACTCTCTTGTGATCACCTACTCCAAGCTCCACCGAAAAATTCGCACAGCCAACAGGCTTTGTGCCTCTTCGGTAAACCCCTGAATTAATAGGATTTACATAGCTTCAGATCATGCCAGTCCATCCTCATATTATCAAAAGTTTTCTTAAATAAAATATTAGTCGAGCTTCCACTATCAATGAGAACTTGTTTCACAAAAGCTGACCCAATCACAACCGTTATTACCAAAGGGTCGAGCATTGGTGCTTGTACCCCATCTGAATCTTGATTTCGAAAAGTTATATCATCAGTGATGCAGCCCAGCCTGATATTCCAATTCAAGATTTGAAGCTGGAACAAGTTAACGACTCAACTAAGTCGTATGAACGAGTTAAAGGGGTGAAAAAACAAGGAAACGATGATGCAGCGTGCTGTGCTAAAGTCGCATACTTTAGGTTGCGAATGACCTAGCGACTTACGACCTAACGAGAAACAGGGGAAGAATGATGCAGTGCACTTGGATAAATCACATGCTTTAAGTCGGCCACGACCTAGCGAACTACGGTGTAACGAGTTACGAAGAGAGGTGGAAGCATTATCCCGTAATAACGAGCTATGCCTTAGGTCGTTCAAGCGACCTAGCAAGTTAAGTCGGTGAACCTTATGCCGCGAAAGTTAGGTCGTTCCTATGTTATTTCTTAAATCGCGCATGAAGGGTTAGGTCGCTCAGGACTTATGCCGCTGTTTGTTTTAGGTCGCTCGAACTTATGCCGCTGCGAAGCTTAAGTCGCTCCTGAAGCTCAAACCGCTGTTTTTTTTGTTGAGTCGCGTGATGTTGTAGTTTGTTATGTCGCATGGGTTTTGTAATGTAACTCGTAGGTCGTTCTCACATGTAACTGGATGTTAGGTCGTATGTCGTTGTGTAGTTAAGTCGTGAGGTATGTTAAAGGTCATGTAACGACCTAGTGTTTGTATTTTCTTTGTTTGAGTCGTTAAGTCGTAAGTCGACTTATGTTAAGTCGTTAAGTCGCATACGACTTATGGGAGGCGTGAGTTGTATTTGCCTATAAATAGGCGGGTGTTGGTTCATTTGAAAAGGAGTTGATTTTTGAATAAAATTTGGTTTGTGCTTTGTGCCACCATTGAAATTGGTAGTTGAGTGTTATCTCCTATCTCCACCTTCGGCATTCGAGTGCGCTCGAATCAACGATTGTTAAAGCCAATTCACGGAATCAAGTGCGCTTGATCAACGTTTGAAGAATTGTAGATCTTCTCTCACGGCATCGTGCGCGATCAACGTGTCGAAGATTCCTAGAATCCGGTATCTTCATGATCAACGGATTTGGGCGTTTGGGTATTCTTAAATTCACCAATTTATCATCGATTCACCGATTATTTCCGCTAATCGTGTGAGATCCTGGACGGATTCGATTTACATCGTCGAATTCGCTTCCTTGGCTGCATCAATCAGTCATCATTTTCTGTTGCTCTGCTAGAGCTCTGTCTTCTACAGCAAAACAACTTTCTTGAACAACATGCCTCAATGAACATCCATATCTCTCCACCTCGTTTCAATTCTGCTCGGTTAGATGAGGTCCACTAGTAATAATATTGATAACTGTTCTTCTTTCAGGCTTCCTAGATTCCTCTCCACTAGGCCCAGCCTTAACCCACTAAGCCGTATACTCCTAGGATCTATTGTTCATCTATTGGCTATCCTATGGGTCATTCACAAATTGTTGTAGTTTCTTTATTCTAATCAGGTCTCCGATTATATCCCTCAAATATCAGCACTCGATAGAGTTGTGTCCATGAATATCATAGACATGGCAATACTTCCCTGAGAAATTCTCTTATTCGGTTGACTCTCCCTGATTCGGCTTTCTGTAATTCTCTATATCATGTATTGCATGGTAAATTTCTCAATGGCCTCATTTAGAGGAGTGTAATCCTTAGGCTTTAAATATCTCTAGCACTTTTTGAAATCATGCTTCCTTCCACCAGCAACTTGATTTCTTATCTTTTAATTATTGTTTTTTTCATTATTGATCGCAACGTTTCCAACGCTCTAACTGGTTTGCCTCATACCAATTTGCTCTATGCAACTTCAATCATCAGTCTCCTACCCACCTTTCTAGCGGCCATATATGTCTCTTTTAAGTGCAAACACCGGGTCACCTTTTGAAAGAATTCCTCCATGATGGGTGGCTACTTCACCTTCAGCCATCTGCCAAAATCCATGTCCAGGTGTATCCACCAGATCAATGCCATCAACATGATATCTTCCTTTGCATTACTCACTTCACTCATAGCTGTATTGAATGTACTCAAAAAATACTTCAAAGTCTCTTCGGTACCCTAAAGGATACTCACAAGGACATAACGTCCTTTGGTCGAGCAGTGTGGAGCTTGAACTGCTTGATATACCTTCTAGCCAATTGATTGAATGAAGATATGGATCTTGGCGTAAGACAAGAAAACTACATATAGCTAACCTTCAAGAAATATTAGGAAACATCTACATGTCATAGCATCAATTTCCTTAGCACCATTCATGTGCCACTCGTACTTCAAAAGATTATGTCTCAGATCCATCATTCGATTGTACGATGGCATCGTAGGCATCATAAACCTTCAAGGATACTCTTTCTACAAAATATTCTTCGTCAATAGGGTCCTACTAGGTGATGAACCCCAATCATCATTGCTCATATGATAGTTCTTATTCACCATCCTTCTTACCATATCAACTATATATATATATTTTGGGTCAGCCGTATCGACTTGACGGTGATCATCATGGGTTTCCCTGAGTGTTTGGCTCTGTAAACGCTCTTGGTTAGTTCCACAACATTTGGGTTCCCCTGTCCATGGGAGAACTGTCCGTCCAATAGTTCGTTATCTACGTTCTCTGTGTGATGGTTCAGTGGTGTCTATCTGAACACCACTACTCTGACCACCAACTACTAGATCAGCATCAACACCAGCTTCTTCCTACAACTCACTATCCTATTCCTCAATCATGACTCGAGGTCTCAAATCGGTATCGAATCATGGTGCTGACTTGGTGCCAAGTTGTGATCTGTCAACTTGAGTTTTCCAAACCCCCATCTTCAAAGTCAGAGCTTACCCTCTTCTATTTTCCATCCCTTCGGTTTATGTACAATGAAGAAGAACTCTCTTCTTCTGAGTCAGGAGGCGATAACTTCTTATGACTCTTCCTACGTCTCTGAGATGGTTGAATCATTAATCAATGCTTTCCTTCATCCGCTTCAACATAACATTCTGGCTCTCTTTATCTTTCTATTCATTAGCATCATCATTTGATCCAAATCCACCCTAGTCACCATCTCTGATGCATTAGAATTTCAGTAGAAATGGGTTGATTAGTCTTTTCCTTATGTTGAGAGCCTTCATTTTCAGCATCGTTGGTGGGTCTTGAAGTAGTTGATTTTTCCTTAACATTTTGCCATAGTTCTTCTTAATCCTATAATAGAGTTCTTGCAAATCTAAGAAATCATAAATCTTCCAACAGCGATCTCTAGATCTAACTTATAGATAGTAGTAAGCCAAGGGTTTAAGATAGATCCAAGGGTGAGAATTTCCAGATTTCTTAATGAAAGTGTCAAAATGTTTGCACAAAAAGTAGGACAAACATCCAAACAATATATAAGCAGTAGTTGTAGAAACAAAGAAATGGAAAATGAGAAAATAACACAAGAGATTTATAGGATTTAGCAAATATTATAGCCTATGTCCACTGTCAACTTTGTTAATGATTTTTGACTTTCTTTACAGCAGTGATTTTACAACTCAGGTAAGAATCCAACAGGATCTCAAGGTAAAATATAATAATTTAGAAAGTAAGAAAAGGATCCCATTTTTGTGCTCCTCGCCTCCTATTCATAGATAGAGAAAAGTGAAATAAGCTCTAAAACCTTCTCCCCATGTTCCCCACATTTGACACGAGGCTCTAGAAGAAGATCATAGCCAACTCAGCACTTTAGTTCTCAACTCGGTACCGAGTTGAGGCCCACAATTCGGTACCGACTTGTGATTTCATTTAACTTCATATTTTTCTTTCCTTCGGACTTCATTTTCTTGAAGTAGGGAAGCTAAATTAGCAATCTTAACTCGATACCGAGTTGAGGGGTTCAACTCGGTATCGGCTTGACACATGTACTTGTGTTTTCCAACTTTGTTCTTCACCACTTGAGTCATTTGGAAAATGGCTAATTATCTTCAAGTGGAAAGCAAGGTTCTGCACCGATTCTTTAGGTTTTACTCGAATTTTGGTTTCGAGAGTTGTGATTCAGGACTTCTGGTTCATTTCACGAGCGTTTAATGGTTCTAACCCATCAAGATATAGCTTGGTTCAAAAGCAAGACAACATAAACTAGATCTGAGATCCAAAATTAAAGGCTACATAATATCCTGAATTTGATTTCATACGTTTTTAAATAAAACATACACATATTAAAACAATATATATAATAAATTAATGCATGTATACATTTATATTTTAAATCATTTAAACATAAGATATTGTAAAATTTTATATATACATATAATATTCGGTGAAATAATATCAATTTTTTTCAAAATCATTTTATTAATATATTAAAATTAATTATGTAAACACTAATATTTGAATTGCAAATAATTTTATTATGTTATAATCAATATAATAATAGTTTTGACATAATATTTTTTATTATTTAAAATATGCAGAAAGTAATCATATTATAAATATAATAAATTTAATTATATAAATATAAATGTTCAATTTGAAATGGATACGTTATAATTTAACATATATATTTAGTTATGTATATATTATGACTATAATATCAGTTTTAATTTTTCTTATGTTGAGGCAAAACTATTTATACATACATATACATACATACATACATACATACATATATACATACATACATACATACATACATACATACATACATATACATACATACATATAAATACATACATATATATATCATTCGAATAAATAATAATATACATGCACAAATTAATAATTCAAAATTATATATACATACACACACATATAAATTAATTTTTTTAAATATATGCATCAAATCTGGCAATCTCAACCAATGATTATCAAACAATAAATCTATATATAAATAAATAAAGGTAATGATATATGTATAAGTGGTGATATAAATATACAAATACTAGATGTTAACCCGCATTTTGGCAAGGCAGCGTATAGGTGGATTTAACCCAATCGACTGCACGGTTGTCGAGGTTGGAATACTATGGGTTCAACTCAACTGGATGGATAGACGATCAATCACGGATGATAAACATGATTATGAAGCCGAGATTCGGCATAGTCGATGGACAAAAGGCGTGGGATACTTGAAATATGAGTTTCGACAAAAATCGAGTCCTTTCAGGTTGTTTGGATTTTGCTTCGAGTCGTGATTGGATTTACTTCGGGTTTTTATGGTGGTTGCTTCGAGTAAGGTGAGGTTTTGCTTCGGGTCAATATCGATCGGCATGTTTTGGAGGGGTCGGTGTTTGCTTCGGGTCGGCAGGTTGTTTACTTCGGGTCACTACCCGGGTCACTACCCGGGTCACTTGGGGTCGGCATATTATTATGGGGTCGGCTAGTACAAAGTGATTGGCATCTTCAAAGAACTCGGGTTGGCACTGGGAGAAACTCGGGTCGGCACTTGGAATGACTCGGGTCGGCATCAAGGTGGGATCGGCACAAAAGCTTGGAAGATGGGGTCGGCAATATCTTGCTTCGAGTGACTTGTAGGTTTACTTCTGGTTTTCACCTAGGTTGCTTCTAGTCAGAGAAGGCTTTGCTTCGGGTCACATGGGATCGGCATAATCTAAAGGGTTTGGTGCTACTTAGGGTCGGCAGGCTACTTACTTGGGGTCGGCAGGTACAAATCTTCGGGTCGGCATATCACTAAGGGGTCGGCATCTTTGAGAGGTCGGCATGTTTTTGGTTGCTTGGGGTTAGTAATTGAAATACTCGGGGACGGCCTTGGGGAAATCGAGATGGCATAAGGCTATGGGGTCGACATGTTTTCTACTTCGAGTTCTAGCTCAAGTTACTTCGAGTCACTACTCAACCTGCTTCGGGTCATGACTCGGGTCACTTGGGGTCGGCATGTTTGGATTCTCAGGTCGGCATGTTTTCTACCTGGAGTCACATTGTAATCTGCTTCGGGTCACGACCCGGGTCACTTGGGATCGGTATGTTTTATACTCTAGGAAATTGGTGGTCGACAGTATGGATTCGACTATGGTTTTGGTGGGCCCATATCGCCCAGAAAGCCCAGTAACCCAGATTTTGCCTATAAATACAGTAGATGGGGCTTTAGAAAAGGGGATTCTCATTCTATTCTTCCATAACTTCTTCTACAAAGGCTGTAAAAGTTACTCTGCCATTTTTTGTTTTAAAAACTTGGGATTGTAACTGTAACCAATTCTCTGTTAATAAAAAGGAAATTTCTAGAGTGGACGTAGGCCGGAGTTAGCCGAACCACTATAAATCATGAGTTATTATTGCTTTCTTTTTAATTTTTTATTGTTCTTTATATTTATACTCTCTACATACACTCTATCTGTTATTTGTGACTGTGAATTGGTGCTTTCAATGGCGTTTGGGTGTTAGTGACCAATTCTGGCGCTAACATTTTGGTGCTTTCATTGAGAGGGCTAGCACTTAAGGACTCTGAAGCTTGGATTTTGGACTTAATGACTTAGGAACCCGGATTCCGGAAGTTATGGCAAAGCAATCAATAAGGAGACAGAGAACGGAAAGCAGTCAACATGAAGGAAGTCAGGAGGCTTCCTCAGGAGCTAATCGGACCTCAGTTGTCATCACTAGAGACGAGATGGAGATGATGATGGATGCTATGCAAGAAGGGATACTGAAAAGGCAGGAGGAAATGATACAGAACCTACTCCGACAGGTTGGACAAGCTGGAGTGCAAAACTAAAGGAATGGAGTAGCAGGAGATGCTGGAAATGAGGATCATGGAGTTTTAGCAGCAGGAACAGAGGCAGTCCGAAATCAGGACCAAGAGCATGGAGCAACCAGAGTACATGAAAGAGTTGGACCATCCGGAATGGCCCCTGAACTAGGGGCATGCCCCATAATCATGTAGGCTCCATTCTAGGAAGGGTACCAGGCGGTGCTGGGCAATTTGGCGTTAATAGGAAAGTGGATGCTCATCTAGAAGGGCAGGTTCCAGGATTCCCTCATGGACTCGGGAGGCAGGTTGGCAACAGCGGACAGAGGCCGCCACTCGAAGATAATGACAGGCTAGCGGACGTAATCAGACGGGCTATGAGGGGAGGATTGTTGAATAGGGATTTGGAGGACGTGAATAGGAGCCCCTTCACTCTTTTGATTAGGCAAGCTAGGAATCCACCGAATTTCAAACTACCATTGCTGGAAATGTATGATGGGAAAACGGATCCCACTGTTCACTTGACAAGGTATATGAGACACATGGAAGTAGTGGGTGCATCGGAGGAAGTCATGGCACGGTACTTCCTTTTATATTTGACGGATATAGCGGCACTATGGTTCAGACAACTGGAAAGTGACTCTATTGGCACATGGACGGAGTTGATTGAAAGGTTTATGAGGCAATTTCAGGTCCACATCGTGAGACCTAGGAATGTGATGCATTTGACATCGATGAAACAATGGAAGGGAGAATCATGGTGGGATTTCTTAACCATATCCAATGCGGCAGTGGCTTCGGTGGATCGACCTGATCCATCGATAGTTTTAATGGCGGCAGTCTCGGGAATTGCAGATAATTCAGATTTCAAGACATCGTTGGAACGGGATCCACCGATGGATCTCGGGGAGTCCTACCATGAAGCAGAAAGGTTTCTAGGACAAGAAGACGCGAAGGCTGAAAGGGAAGGGAGAGAGGTTGAGGTTTATGCGGTAAAAGGGTGGAGGTCCACCCAGGGAGGATTCAAACAAGGATGATAGAGGCAAAAGGAAAGTGAATGATAGCGGTAACACATCGAAAAGGCAACGGAAGGAGTCAAAATTCTCTTCTTACATGGATTTGAATGAGACTCTGGAAAGGATTTATTTGGAAACTCGAGGACGCCTCCAAAATCGATGGCCGGCAAAAAGGGAACCCTCCGAATACGAGCGGGCATCGGGAAAGCATTGCCTATTCCACGAGTTGGATGGGCATAACACGAATGACTATAGGCATTTGAAGGATATCATTGAGGAACATATAAGGAATGGTCATTTACAACAATACGTAAGGAATTGAGCTGTGGCAGTGGAATAAGAGCAGCCACCGCCCACCCCAGATGAAGCTGGCACTGGATCTAGGCATTGTCGGCTTATTATCTGCTGAACGGTTTTATGGCTTTGAATAATTAATAAACCCCGAAGTGAGGCGACTAAGTCACTTGCACATGTACGGGATCGAGGATGGTCCTTAGGCATGCTCTAAGATGATGATATGCCCTAATGCTCGGGTTTATGAAATCTTGTTTTTTCTATTTTCTATGAACTCTGGTTTCTGTCTTGGTACTATGGACATTTGATTTTCTTGGTTGTATGAACTTTTATTTTATCAATGGATCTTTGTGTTGATTAGATTTGGATTAATGTAATAAATAATACAGGTCACGCGGTCACGGTCCCGACTGGAGAGACGGGGCAATAATCACAAATCATGGGTCCTTTCGCTGGAGAGCGATGGAATGGACTCGGATGTGGAATATAAAAGTCCTCGACCGGAGAATCAAGACTGGAGAATAAAAAGTCCTCAACCGGAGAGTCGAGGCCGAAGAATATAAAAGTCCTTGACCGGAGAATATAAAAGTCCTCGACCGGAGGGTCGAGGCCGAAGAATATAAAAGTCCTTGACCGGAGAGTTGAGGCCGAAGAAATAAAGTCCTCGATTGTGGATCGAGGTCGGAGAAGGATATCCCACGGATTAAGTCCTTGACCGGAGAGTCGAGGTCGGAGTAGGATAAAATGATCCGGATAGGTCAAAGGATTTGAGTTACAGGACCCGAAGAGGTCCCAACTATGGATTATAGAACCCGGCGAGGTCCTGGATTAGGATACGGACCCGGCGAGGTCCTGGATATAAATTATAGAACCCGGTGAGGTCCCGGATATGGATTATAGGACCCAGTGGGGTCCCGGTTTTGAATATGGACCCGACGAGGTCCCGTGTATGGATTATAGGACCTGGCAAGGTCCCGGTTTTGGATATGGACCCGGCGAGGTCTCGGATTTGGACATGGACTCGACGAGGTCTCGGCTTTGGATAGGACCTGGCGAGGTCCTGGATATGGATTATAGGACCCGGCGAGGTCCCGACTTTGGATTAGGACCCGGCGAGGTCCCGGATATGGATTATAGGACCCGACGAGGTCTCGGATATGGATCATAAGCCTCGACGAGGTCCCGGCTTTGGATTTGGACCCGGCGAGGTCCTCGATTTGGATTACAGGACCTGGAGAGGTCCCGAACTCGGACAAAATGATCCTGAGAGATCATGGATTCGGTTAACGGATTTGGGATGAATTCAGAATTGGATATCGACTTAGAACAATCACGGATTTTGTTAATGATCTGGAGAGATCGAGGAATCGGTTTTGCAATGGATTGGATTCAAGGCTGAATATGGTGATCAATGGATTACGGACTTCGAATTTCGGACCTATGGCAATACAAAATATGCCTTCCGATCGCAAGGCATGTTTTGGGGGGGCAAAGTGTTAACCCGCCTTTTGGAAAGGTAGCGTACATGCGGATTTAACCCAATTGACTGCACGGTTGTCGAGGTTGGAATATTATGGGTTCGACTCGACTGGATGGATAAATGATCAATCACGGATGATAAACATGATTATGAAGCCGGGATTTGGCATAGTCGATGGGCAAAAGGCGCGGGATACTTGAAATATGAGTTTTGACAAAAATCGAGTCATTTCAGGTTGTTTGGATTTTGCTTCGAGTCATCATTAGATTTACTTCGGGTTTTTATGGTGGTTGCTTCGAGTCAGGTGAGGCTTTGCTTTGGGTCAATGGGGATCGGCATGTTTTGGAGGGGTCGGTGTTTACTTCGGGTCAGCAGGCTGTTTACTTCGGGTCACTACTCGGGTCACTTGGGATCGACATATTATTATGGGGTTGGCAAGTACAAAGGGATTGGCATCTTCAAAGAACTCGGGTCAGCACTTGGAATGACTCGGGTCGGCATTAAGGTGGGATCGGCACAAAAGCTTGGAAGATGTGGTCGACAATATCTTGCTTCGAGTGACTTGTAGGTTTACTTCGGGTTTTCATCTAGGTTGCTTCTGGTCAGAGAAGGCTTTGCTTCAGGTCTCATGGGATTGGCATAATCTAGGGGGTTCGGTGCTACTTAGGGTTGGCAGGCTACTTACTTGGGGTCGGCAGGTACAAATCTTTGGGTCGGCATATCATTAAGGGGTCGGCATCTTTGAGAGGTCGGCATGTTTTTGGTTGCTTGGGGTCAGTAATTGAAATACTTTGGGTCGGCCTTGGGGAAATCAGTTCGGCATAAGGCTATGGTGTCGGCATGTTCTCTACTTCAAGTTCTGGTACGAGTTACTCCGAATCACTGCTCAACCTGCTTTGGGTCATGACTCGGGTCACATGGGGTCAGCATGTTTGGATTCTTAGGTCGGCATGTTTTCTACTTGGAGTCAATTTGCAATCTACTTCGGGTCAAAATGGAGGCTGCTTCGGGTCACGACCCGGGTCACTTGGGGTCGGTATGTTTTATACTTCGGGAAATTAGTGGTCGACGGTATGGAATCGACTATGGTTTTGGTGGGCCCGTATCGCTCGAGAAGCCTAGTAACCTAGATTTTGCCTATAAATACAGCATGCGGGGATTCAGAAAAGGGGATTCTCATTCTGTTCTTCCATAACTTCTTCTACAACGGCTGTAAAAGTTACTCTGCCATTTATTGTTTTAAAAACTTAGGATTGTAACTGTAATCAATTCTCTATCAATAAAAAGAAATTTTCTGGAGTGGATGTAGGCCTGAGTTAGCCGAACCACTATAAATCTTGTGTTATTGCTGCTTTCTTTTTAATTTTTTATTGTTCTTCATATTTATACTCTCTACATACACTCTATATGTTATCTATGACTGTGAATTGGTGCTTTCAACGACGTTTAGGTGTTAGTGACCAATTTTGGCACTAACGCTAGACAAACATCATATTAAATGTAAATAAAAATTTACCAAAGAAGCATTGCCTTTGATTCACACGTTGATCTAAATACTGTCCTTGATCTCTCAAATCCACACCATTGTTGCAAACATATGACATGGTGGAACCAGATCTAGCTTATTTCAATTGATTGGAGGTGAATGGAGTTTAGAATGAAGATGGTGAAGGGAAGGTACTAGAGGCTAATGAAGAGGAAAGAAGGAAGCCAAAAAGTGAAACTAAAACAAGAGGCTTTAAGATCCTTTTATAGGGAGAGTTAATAAAAAGATCTAGCACATATCTCTTCCATACCAATTAAAATCTTGGACTTCCTCTCCACCATATTTGGTTGGCCATATCTATGGCCCTATATGGACAAAAAACCTTCCAAACCCAATGAAAAATTATATAAGTTATATCCGATTTAGATCTTTATCGATATCGTATATTGATACGTACATATACAATTTTTATATACAAACCCAATAAGTTACTAAGTGCACCCCAAACAATTATAGATGCAATTTCATTTTACTAAACACACTCCATACAATAAAATAATAATAATTAATATTCACAAATATTAATTAATTTATAACTATTATAAATCAATTAAATAAAGCGGCGTTTTGGAGACTAAATAGATACAGTTGTGTGACTCGTGGGTGCAAATTCAATAAGTGATTAATATCGAACAATTCGAATATTAACGTCCACACGTCATCTTAGCTAGTGATGTGACAGTTTGGTTGAATTTATCAATTATAAATCTTCATTCGTAAAATCCAAGTTTACGATTTAAGTTGTATCTTTTAATAACGAAAGTTTACTCCAATTTTCTTTGTCAACAGTATATCACTTTAGGACTTATGGAATGTGGTTTTGGTCAAAAGATTCCAACATCATCAACATTCATCACCGTTAGTCCATAAACAAAGCCCTTGGTTCAATAATAACATTTATTATTAATCGTACTATTATAGTCAAAGACTTTGAATTTGAGTTGATTATAGTTGACCATGATACTAGCCTCATATAACTAAAAAGATAAATTCTCTATTGAATAATATTTCACTTCCAATGCTTCAACTCAGACCCAACTATAGTCGTTTAATGGATGTCATACCATGATTTAACTATAATCAAAGTGGAGTATCCACATTTAAGTTCAACGGTATTCTCAAGTCAAGGGAACTGTGTAATATCATCACTTTAAGATTTCCTGTTTGACTTTAGTTATTACTAACTAACAAGAAACTCTCGAGTGAGTCCTTCTATAGTTATCTAATAACTATTAGTACGTAACCCCTAGGTTCAATTAGCAGCGATGAGTAAGAAAATGCCTAACATCTGGAGAGCGTTATGTACTCTGGTCTCAAAGGAGTATCAATATCTTTCCTTGAAACTTCTCGACCAGCAATATTTTAAAATAAAATGTTATTTTATACAATTACACGAGATTGCAACCATTTTCAACATAAGTATATAACATTTCATTTAAAGATTTTCTTATATGTATTATTTTAAATTATTTACTTAACTAATTATATCAATATATAACAAAGTATATAATAGAAATCAAATACCTTTATTATTAACTAGATCGGTCATAATGTTAGATATATGTAATAAATTACATAATTGCCCCCAAGGGCTTGCCTCTAACTATATTAGGTTGTTATATGTAACGATCCGTAAATTTCAACTGTTTTAATAACGTAATTAGCTGAAATTTTGTGAAATTTTAAACGATAAAATTTTGAAATATAAATTTGATATTTGGAATGCGTTTAGTTAAACATAGCAACTGGTAAATTTTCGTCCGAAAATATGAAATTTTATTTCGCACGTAAATTTAATTCAATTTAATCAGTTAAAAAGCGATGAAAATAAAATGTTTCCGAAACATAAATATTTTTACATAGAAAAATTCTAAACCATCTTCTGGGCAAGATGTCAGTTTATCGTTTTTCTAAATTCGGACATCTTTGACTCCGTCGATCTTATTTTTCAGCATTTTTCTTGCATTTTCCGCTATAAAAAAATTCGAATTTTTATAATTCAATCATACCACTAATATCTGTATACCATTTTGATCATCTCATCGTGCTGATCTCTACGGTATATTCATTTCTGCTTTTTGAGGTCCGGTATGCAACGGTAATGATAAAACAGTTCACCGTTGCGGTACTATATTCTTGACTTTACACTCTCCTTTGTTTTCAAATCCACAGCGTGCAGCCCAAACAAATAATTAATTGATTGCACGAAACCAGGGAATTGACTGTTGCAGTAAATTTCATTTCCTTTCTGTCCATTCAAATTTTACATCGGTTACAAACAAAATCAATTGCTTTTATTCTCGTGCTTGACTTTGCTTTCCACGGGTTACAATAATTATTAACCGGTTCATATTTCTATGAACATTCATTTCTTTACACTGTTTCTTTTGAAATATATGCTTAGAATCCAAGCCTACCCTTCTCTCTCATTTCTTTGCTGTAACCTTCCCTCCTCCTTTTCTTCTTATTTGTTGTTGTGTGTTCATAAATATATATTTGCCTGTCCATCTCCCCTTTGTAAAAAGGAACGTGAGCATACATTCTCTAACCAATCAACATCCATTTGCATGCATACCTCCATTACTGTACCACCTTAAATCTCGTTCCTTACTCTTCCATTTTGCTCCGCCTGCCCATCTTTCCCCTCGTCACTTATATGTTGTTCATCCTAAAAAAATGGCCGAAACAAAAGAGAGCATATTTTAGTTGTAGCATGCACGTCGCTCCCATCTCCTGAAACCAACTCTTCCTTCTCAAAGTCTTCACCTTTATCATCCACTCTCCCGCATCCTTTCCTACGGCAACTCGGGTTCGTCGGCCAAGCATCCATCAAGCACAGCCTCGCCATTCACCAAGCCTGCAACACCCGACCACCCATTCGCCTGCGTCCACCACCTGATCTCCGCCCTCACCTCTACGTGCTCTCTCTTCTCCGACCCGACCACTTGCGCCCTCCAACATCACGCCGTCAAACTCTGGCCACCCTCTACTACTCCACAGTCTGCCGCCTTCATCTCCTCCTCATTTCCCCTCTTGTTCCGCTCACCTTCCCGCTTGGCCCTCCCTGACGCAGATCAACCTGCGCCTCCTCCACCCTGTCTCAGCCGCTAACACCTTGCCACCCTGATAGCCGAGAACCCATTACTGACGCGGTTACCCCTTGACGCATCATGCAAATAACTAACCCGCGGCTCTCTGCCTCTCTCTCTTTTCATTCATAATTGCTGCGCATTCAAACCAAGCCTCCTCTACATACAGGTATGCATAGTATGTTTGCATCAATACTTGTTTGCTGAAGACATATATATATATATATATGTTTATATAAGTGTTAAAAGTTATTAGTGCTGTACATGTTTTACCTACAAAATAGAAAAAAAAAACCTCATATACGTATAACTTTACATATTTATTTTACAGTTCGCACTGTTATACGCATATATTTTGGAATAACACATATTTGCAAATTTGAGTGTATATACGTTGTTTCGTGTGGATATATGTTTTACATATGGTATGATTTTGTGGCAATAATATATTTTGAACTGTTTGTATATTGGTAAAGTAAGTGTATCTATGTAATTTGGGTTATATTAATAAATCTATTTAGTTATAGATTAGCTCTATTTATATATCAAATATCTAAGTATGACTTTGCATGAATTTTTCACAGTGGCCGTTTGTATTTATATTTATGTCTTCAATTCTGTAGTTTATATATGCGTTAAAATTCATATAATAGCAATATGATATGTTGTGTACAATAAAGTGTAAAGTATATATGATGTGTGTGTATATATATATTGATTTTTAATTTGCATGTGTTTTAATTAAACAATGATTTTAATAAATGTATATGATATATAGCGTTACTAGCTATGGGTACTTTTATATTTTAATATTGAGACTACCTATTCCTTTGTTCGCATAATTATAAAGTAGTCTGTACATGACTGATTAAAGAAGCTATATATTTTATCTTAAATTACATATTGCTTATATATAGATATCATTTGGTTTCAAACAGTTTATATATACACGTTTGACTTTAATATTTGAGTTTAATTTAAACTAGTGGATTTTGAAATAAATATATATTTAATTATAATATGTTGAAGTTAAAATATGATTTTATTTAGTATATATCAGTTCAGTTATTCCAATTTATCTTTATCAATTCCGTTCTAATTGATTCCGTCGATTCTTTAACTATCAGCTTTGTCGTAAATTCACGCCAATCTAGCTTTGCCTTGGGATTCGTTCTTGCGTTTCGTAACTCAACTTCATAGTCGATCCTCTCTAGTCTCGAAACGTGAGCAATCACTCACGATTAACGTTCTTTTATTTATTAAATTTGATTTCAATTGAAATGACAAATTGAAATATGCTGCTATTAGTTATTTACACTGTTATATATGCTATTACCTGTATCTGTTCACCTATGACATCTAACACCATTATCTATCATTTATGCGATGATAATACAGTTTGGTTGATAATTGATTGATTGTTGATGTTTATATTAGACGTTAAATTGTTAATGTTAAAGTGATAAAATATGCAATTGAATTGATATATGATAGTTAACAATTTAAATTGGATCTATATGTTGAAATTGATTAGTTAAAAATTCGTATAATGTGACCCCTTTAAATGTTAAATTAATTGACACGTAGGAATTGGTTAATTACACCTTGAACCATTGAATGTATGTTGTTTAAATTGATGATGTATAAAATTGTAAATGGTTGACTAGTGAAGAACCGTAATGTAATAATCTTTAATCTACATGAAATGATAGTGTAGATTCTAGAAATAATTATATTAATTTGCACAAACAACAATGTGAATTAATACGATTATTTCGAGATTATTTGAATTGATTATTGGATTGTTATTGATTGTTGTGATTGCTTGTTTATTTATTTTGACACCAACCCTGTTATCACACCGCAAGTTCCCTTTGCTACGCTTTGATTTTTGAATTGAAATGGAATCGGGTTGAAATGATAAATACCCAAATTGAACTTTGACCTATGATAGAGAATTAAATAAAAACCCGATTGGTCAATAATTTGATAAAAATAAAATGAAGATTTTATTTGAATAAATAATATGGTTTTGAAACAAAGTCGGAAATTGAATTTTAATGAAATTTAAATGTGAATATTTAATAATCTGAAATAAAATATTAATAAAGAAATTGATGTGAGAATGTTATTTAATTTAAGAAATGATTGAATTAAGGTTTGAAATTATTTAATAATTTATTGAGATTGAATTATTTAATAATTAAATTAAATTGAATCCTTTGATAATTAAAATTGAACTTTTAATTAGTGAAATTTAGTTCTTATTTAATTGAGTTTTAAAATTTGTAACTAAGTAAATTAATAAGTGAAATTGAATTCTCTAATAAGAAATAAAATGTGTTTTATTGATATTTATGTAAGACTTGAAAATGTAAAGAATTTGATTTGATGAATTAAATTTAATGCAATTTGTAAGTTTTAATATAATGGAGTTGAACTTAAGTAATTGATTTAATGAATTGGAAATTAAATAGAAATTGTTTTGAAGGACAAATTTACTTAATGAATATTGAATAAAATCGATCAATGAATTTAAATTAAATTGAATGTTAAATTAAATTAATTTAAATGATTTCGGAATGAAATTTATATATGAACTTGAATCAATATTTGAATTGTTTTAAATAAAAATTGAAATTGAATTATGGAGTTTTGAATGTAAGTTGGAAGTTTTGAAATGTAATTTTGGAAATTGTTTTAGAAAGACTAATGAAATGTTGATTTACGAATTCTAATGGAAATTGAAATTGATTTGGTTTTGAAATATATTAACGACCAATCGGTGTTATAATTACGAAGGTTATTAAAGGAACCGGAATCGGTTAGGGACATACTCACTGTCTAAACCGAAAACCACTTTAATAACTACACGCGGAGTGTGATCCAGAATGAAGTGGTTGGAATGATGTACGTGATGACTGAAGAAAGAGAACGATAATGGATAGCCTTGACACTTGTGTCAAATTGGAAATGACTAAAACAGGAGCCGTGCCGGGCCAAATGGGGGTTAGCTACCTTGAGCGAACACACTTCTTCGAAAACTACTCATTACTTGTTGTCGATTGGTGCACCCTTGATTTTGGAAGTGTTGTTTCGCGGTGTTGCGATCGCTGCGGCGATGCGTTCTCACCAGTCCGGATCAGGCAAACGGTAGTTTCACTACCTTGGGTATTGCCTCATGTGCCTTGTCATACTTGTATCCCTATATGCGACCACTACGATTTGTTTTGTGTTATACCTATGGAGTACTCCCTGATATCCCATTAGTTTACGGTGGAGTTTACAGTGCTGTATAGACTATAACGCTTGTATAAAATGTGTTAAGGGGGATAATGGTAACGCCTTAACACTATTTTGATACCTTATATTACTGATAGACATTATCTACTTAGCGTACATTACTACCTAGTAGATAGTTTAACGGATCCTTAAAGGATGGTTATTCCAAACATCCTTTGAGTTACTTGTATTTCAATTGCTATTTCACTTGAGTTGGATTTATAAATATAAGAATGTTAATCCTGACTCGAGTGTTTTGTGTTTTGCTTTACGCTCGGGTCAGACTGAGTGTACCAGTATTCGAGACTCGCCTTTGGAGTTGGAGCTTTGCTTGAAGATCCAGCCATCTATTCTGCTTTCAGTATTCGATGATTCCAGTTATGTATTCTGATTTGTATCTGATGTAACGTATTACTCTTCCGTTGTATCTCGTTTAACTCTGATGTAACTTATACATTTATATAGTAGCTTCATGAACTACTATCTCTTTTATTTCCGCTGCATTTATTACTCTGTGTCTGTGATCTGTGATTATTTATTTACTGTATATGTTCAGTTTTGCCAAATTTAAATTAACAACGCGGTATTTTGAATTATTCAAGTCCGACATTTGCGGATGCGAATGGTCCATAATAGCGGGTCGTTACAGTTGGTATCAGAGCTTTGGTAGCTCTAGGCAAAACTTAGCATATAGGGTAAATGTATTTACAGAATCACCCTCATTCGAGTTTCAATCTCTTTCTTTTGGCTCGATTGCTTTGAAATTTTGGAGCGTTCCCTGCGGTTCCAAATTTCATTCGTGTCCCTCACTATTCTTCTTCTTTCAATTCTGGAGCATCCCATAACTCCACCTTGAATGATCTTTATAGTGAATCGGCGGTCTCGCCAAACTTCGAATGATTTGTAAAGGGGTGAAACTCCTTTATAATAGGCATCGATTTACCAGAGATTTTTGTATCCTCGGTTTACGATGCTATCTATTCCCTGCTATACCTGAATTCCATCTCTTGAGATCGAGTGTTGATTTACCTCGGAATTCAGCATCGATCTTATTCTTGAAGTCACGGTCGACCCGGTTAAGGTTGCCCGCGATTTATATAAACTTATCAATCTTCCTACTTTGTTATTTAATCATCATATCTTTGTTTCGAACTTATCTTCGAATCAAAATTCTCTTTGATTTGAGTCCATCAAATTTGAAACCCTATCCTTATTTTGAAAATTCATTCCTATATCGTCGAGCAAAGAAATGTATTTGTAAACTAATATATATATATAAAAATGTTTTAATATATGCTTTGTTGTTTGAGTTGTTGATGTTGATTTGGGTTTCCGATCGATTCGTCTGATCAACGCTATCGATAAGATTTCCAAAACACTTGAGCAGAGCAAACTGACACAATATTGTTTTCAAATTTGGTAAATGAAATAATTTTGTATGATTATATTATAAATATATAAGTAAAATTTTCTTAAAAAAAAGAGAGGTTAATTAATTCGTTGTTTGAAATGATAATATTTGATTATCATCTATTGTTCGATAATGAATTTATAAACTTGGTTTATAAACTGATTTAGAATTTGAAATGAAATTAAATTAAAAATTTGAGAATTTAATTTCCAATGATTTCGAACTATGGTTTTAAAGGTTTAAAATGCACATTATTTAAAGGTATTTTGACTATAACTTGTTTCCAAAGAATTTTAATATATATATTATTTAAAGTGTTTTTAAATAGGAACCAGTTTCAAAGAATTTTAAAATGTTGAAATCAGTGCTCTTCTCTTTGTCGCTTGAAAATAATTTCGGTGATGGCGGCCACATCATCGACGTTCATTTTCGAGTTTCGAAGTGGAGAAACCATTATGTAGCTTTGCTACGGTTTTGATTTGGAAAAATATTTGATTTGAATTTCTTGAATATGACTGGATTTATATATATATATGGGTATATTATTTTAAATTTAATTTAATTTAATATATATCGTATATACGTAATTATTTCTAAAGGGTTTGAAATTAAACGGAAATTTAATTCTTAAAAATCATGTTAAAAGATGTTTTCAATTACAAATAAAGCTAAATTTTGAAAAAGTATTTAAACTTGAAATAATTGAATTTGAAAATTTTATTGTATAGTACTAAATTGCATTTCAATATAACTTACCTAAATTATTCAGAAGTTAAAATGTAATTGGATAATATACAATATAAAATAATTTTATAAATAAAATTTGAGTGTTGATAATAAATGTTATGCACTTAGATTTTAATTATGAAAAAATGCTAATAAAGATGATAGAATAATAAGTTAATTGAATGAGATAAATAAAGTAAATTTTGTTCTGAAAGAATTAACAAATTGAATTGAATCAACTTAATGAAATAACTTGAATTAAGATCAATTATTGAATATTAATTGATTTAAATGAAATTTATATGACTAACAAATTTAAATCGAATGACTATTTATTGATTTAATATAAATGGATTTAACCAAATTGGAAAAAAATATAAATTAATTGAAATTGAAATTTATATGGTTTAAATTAATTTATATGGTTTAAATATATGTGATAAGATATATTAAGTGGAATAAACTTAATAATAATTTGGAATAAAGAAGAATTAAACTTGTTGAATAAAATGTGATTATAACAAATAATCATGCAAATTTATGATTTTAGAAATTGTTAATTTTAAGATAATTAATTAATAATATAATCAATTTAGAAATAGTTAAGATTGATTTAACTTAAGTGAAATCAAATGGATTAAATCAATTATTGAATATCAATTAATTTAAATTTGAATTTATATGGTTTAAATTAATTGTTATTTCATATTTCAAATCTGTTTTTCTTTCTGGTTGTTTCTATTCTCCTACCTCGTTCCTTTTCGGGGACGAAAAGTTTTGAGTGGGGGAGAGTGTAACGACCCGTAAATTTCAACTGTTTTAATAACGTAATTAGCTGAAATTTTGTGAAATTTTAAACGATAAAATTTTGAAATATAAATTTGATATTTGGAATGCGTTTAGTTAAACATAGCAACTGGTAAATTTTCGTCCGGAAATATGACAGTTTATTTCGCGCGTAAATTTAATTCAATTTAATCAGTTAAAAAGCGATGAAAATAAAATGTTACCGAAACATAAATATTTTTACATAGAAAAATTCTAAACCATCTTCTGAGCAAGATGTCAGTTTATCGTTTTTCCAAATTCGGACATCTTTGACTCCGTCGATCTTATTTTTCAGCATTTTTCTTGCATTTTCCGCTATAAAAAAATTCGAATTTTTATAATTCAATCATACCACTAATATCTGTATACCGTTTTGATCATCTCATCGTGCTGATCTCTACGGTATATTCATTTCTGCTTTTTGAGGTCCGGTATGCAACGGTAATGATATAACAGTTCACCGTTGCGGTACTATATTCTTGACTTTACACTCTCCTTTGTTTTCAAATCCACAGCGTGCAGCCCAAACAAATAATTAATTGATTGCACGAAACCAGGGAATTGACTATTGCAGTAAATTTCATTTCCTTTCTGTCCATTCAAATTTTACATCGGTTACAAACAAAATCAATTGCTTTTATTCTCGTGCTTGACTTTGCTTTCCACGGGTTACAATAATTATTAACCGGTTCATATTTCTATGAACATTCATTTCTTTACACTGTTTCTTTTGAAATATTTGCTTAGAATCCAAGCCTACCCTTCTCTCTCATTTCTTTGCTGTAACCTTCCCTCCTCCTTTTCTTCTTATTTGCTGTTGTGTGTTCACAAATATATATTTGCCTGTCCATCTCCCCTTTGTAAAAAGGAACGTGAGCATACATTCTCTAACCAATCAACATCCATTTGCATGCATCCCTCCATTACTGTACCACCTTAAATCTCGTTCCTTACTCTTCCATTTTGCTCCGCCTGCCCATCTTTCCCCTCGTCACTTATATGTCGTTCATCCTAAAAATAAAAATATGGCCGAAACAAAAGAGAGCATATTTTAGTTGTAGCATGCACGTCGCTCCTATCTCCTGAAACCAACTCTTCCTTCTCAAAGTCTTCACCTTTATCATCCACTCTCCCGCATGCTTTCCCACGGCAACTCGGGTTCGTCGGCCAAGCATCCATCACGCACAGCCTCGCCATTCACCGAGCCTGCAACACCCGACCACCCATTCGCCTACGTCCACCACCTGATCTCCGCCCTCACCTCTACGTGCTCTCTCTTCTCCGACCCGACCACTTGCGCCCTCCAACATCACGCCGTCAAACTCTGGCCACCCTCTACTACTCCACAGTCTGTCGCCTTCATCTCCTCCTCATTTCCCCTCTTGTTCCGCTCACCTTCTCGCTTGGCCCTCCCTGATGCAGATCAACCTGCGCCTCCTCCACCCTGTCTCAGCCGCTAACACCTTGCCACCCTGATAGCCGAGAACCCATTACTGATGCGGTTACCCCTTGACGCATCATGCAAATAGCTAACCCGCGGCTCTCTGCCTCTCTCTCTTTTCGTTCATAATTGCTGCGCATTCAAACCAAGCCTCCTCTACATACAGGTATGCATAGTATGTTTGCATCAATACTTGTTTGCTGAAGACATATATATATATATATATATATATATATGTTTATATACGTGTTAAAAGTTATTAGTGTTGTACATGTTTTACCTACAAAATAGAAAAAAAACCTCATATACGTATAACTTTACATATTTATTTTACAGTTCGCACTGTTATACGTGTATATTTTGGAATAACACATATTTGCAAATTTGAGTGTATATACGTTGTTTCGTGTGGATATATGTTTTACATATGGTATGATTTTGTGGCAATAATATATTTTGAACTGTTTGTATATTGGTAAAGTAAGTGTATCTATGTATTTTGGGTTATATTAATAAATCTATTTATTTATAGATTAGCTCTGTTTATATATCAAATATCTAAGTATGACTTTGCATGAATTTTTCACAGTGGCCGTTTGTATTTATATTTATGTCTTCAGTTCTGTAGTTTATATATGCGTTAAAATTCATATAATAGCAATATGATATGTTGTGTACAATAAAGTGTAAAGTATATATGATGTATATATATATATATTGATTTTTAATTTGCATGTGTTTTAATTAAACAATGATTTTAATAAATGTATATGATATATAGCGTTACTAGCTATGGGTACTTTTATATTTTAATATTGAGACTACCTCTTCCTTTGTTCGCATAATTATAAAGTAGTCTGTACATGACTGATTAAAGAAGCTATATATTTTATCTTAAATTACATATTGCTTATATATAGATATCATTTGGTTTCAAACAGTTTATATATACACGTTTGACTTTAATATTTGAGTTTAATTTAAACTAGTGGATTTTGAAATAAATATATATTTAATTAAAATATGTTGAAGTTAAAATATGATTTTATTTAGTATATATCAGTTCAGTTATTCCAATTTATCTTTATCAATTCCGTTCTAATTGATTCCGTCGATTCTTTAACTATCAGTTTTGTCGTAAATTCACACCAATCTAGCTTTGCCTTGGGATTCGTTCTTGCGTTTCGTAACTCAACTTCATAGTCGATCCTCTCTAGTCTCGAAAGGTGAGCAATCACTCACGATTAACGTTCTTTTATTTATTAAATTTGATTTCAATTGAAATGACAAATTGAAATATGATGCTATTAGTTATTTACACTGTTATATATGCTATTACCTGAATCTGTTCACCTATGACATCTGACACCATTATCTGTCATTTATGCGATGATAATACAGTTTGGTTGATAATTGATTGATTGTTGATGTTTATATTAGACGTTAAATTGTTAATGTCAAAGTGATAAAATATGCAATTGAATTGATAAATGATAGTTAACAATTTAAATTGGATCTATATGTTGAAATTGATTAGTTAAAAATTCGTATAATGTGACCCCTTTAAATGTTAAATTAATTGACACGTAGAAATTGGTTAATTACACCTTGAACCATTGAATGTATGTTGTTTAAATTGATGATGTATAAAATTTTAAATGGATGACTAGTGAAGAACCGTAATGTAATAATCTTTAATCTACATGAAATGATAGTGTAGATTCTAGAAATAATTATATTAATTTGCACAAACAACAATGTGAATTAATACGATTATTTCGGGATTATTTGAATTGATTATTGGATTGTTATTGATTGTTGTGATTGCTTGTTTATTTATTTTGACACCATCCCTGTTATCACACTGCAAGTTCCCTTTGCTATGCTTTGATTTTTGAATTGAAATGGAATCGGGTTGAAATGATAAATACCCAAATTGAACTTTGACCTAGGATAGAGAATTAAATAAAAACCCGATTGGTCAATAATTTGATAAAAATAAAATGAAGATTTTATTTGAATAAATAATATGGTTTTGAAACGAAGTTGGAAATTGAATTTTAATGAAATTTAAATGTGAATATTTAATAATCTGAAATAAAATATTAATAAAGAAATTGATGTGAGAATGTTATTTAATTTAAGAAATGATTGAATTAAGGTTTGAAATTATTTAATAATTTAATGAGATTGAATTATTTAATAATTAAATTAAATTGAATCCTTTGATAATTAAAATTGAACTTTTAATTAGTGAAATTTAGTTCTTATTTAATTGAGTTTTGAAATTTGTAACTAAGTAAATTAATAAGTGAAATTGAATTCTCTAATAAGAAATAAAATGTGTTTTATTGATATTTATGTAAGACTTGAAAATGTAAAGAATTTGATTTGATGAATTAAATTTAATGCAATTTGTAAGTTTTAATATAATGGAGTTGAACTTAAGTAATTGATTTAATGAATTGGAAATTAAATAGAAATTGTTTTGAAGGACAAATTTACTTAATGAATATTGAATAAAATCGATCAATGAATTTAAATTAAATTGAATGTTAAATTAATTTAATTTAAATGATTTCGGAATGAAATTTATATATGAACTTGAATCAATATTTGAATTGTTTTAAATAAAAATTGAAATTGAATTATGGAGTTTTGAATGTAAGTTGGAAGTTTTGAAATGTAATTTTGGAAATTGTTTTAGAAAGACTAATGAAATGTTGATTTACGAATTCTAATGGAAATTGAAATTGATTTGGTTTTGAAATATATTAATGACCAATCGGTGTTATAATTACGAAGGTTATTAAAGGAACCGGAATCGGTTAGGGACATACTCACTGTCTAAACCGAAAACCACTTTAATAATTACACGCGGAGTGTGATCCTGAATGAAGTGGTTGGAATGATGTACGTGATGACTGAAGAAAGAGAACGATAATGGATAGCCTTGACACTTGTGTCAAATTGGAAATGACTAAAACAGGAGCCGTGCCGGGCCAAATGGGGGTTAGCTACCTCGAGCGAACACACTTCTTCGAAAACTACTCATTACTTGTTGTCGATTGGTGCACCCTTGATTTTGGGAGTGTTGTTTCGCGGTGTTGCGATCGCTGCGGCGATGCGTTCTCACCAGTCCGGATCAGGAAAACGGTAGTTTCACTACCTTGGGTATTGCCTCATGTGCCTTGTCATACTTGTATCCCTATACGCGACCACTACGATTTGTTTTGTGTTATACCTATGGAGTACTCCCTGATATCCCACTAGTTTACGGTGGAGTTTACAGTGCTGTATAGACTATAACGCTTGTATAAAATGTGTTAAGGGGGATAATGGTAACGCCTTAACACTATTTTGATACCTTATATTACTGATAGACATTATCTACTTAGCGTACATTACTACCTAGTAGATAGTTTAACGGATCCTTAAAGGATGGTTATTCCAAACATCCTTTGAGTTACTTGTATTTCAATTGCTATTTCACTTGAGTTGGATTTATAAATATAAGAATGTTAATCCTGACTCGAGTGTTTTGTGTTTTGCTTTACGCTCGGGTCAGAATGAGTGTACCAGTATTCGAGACTCGCCTTTGGAGTTGGAGCTTTGCTTGAAGATCCAGCCATCTATTCTGCTTTTAGTATTCGATGATTCCAGTGATGTATTCTGATTTGTATCTAATGTAACGTATTACTCTTCCGTTGTATCTGGTTTAACTCTGATGTAACTTATACATTTATATAGTAGCTTCATGAACTACTATCTCTTTTATTTCCGCTGCATTTATTACTCTAGGTCTGTGATCTGTGATTATTTATTTACTGTATATGTTCAGTTTTGCCAAATTTAAATTAACAACGCGGTATTTTGAATTATTCAAGTCCGACATGTGCGGATGCGAATGGTCCAAAATAGCGGGTCGTTACATTATAGTAATACTCATTTTAATGGACTCTTTTGTAATGCGGTCGATTAATCACATTACCCTCAGGATTTCCACTTGTATGTTAAAATGTATTTATAACATTATATATACACACACGCACTAATAAAAACACATACATACGATAGAAACAAAACCGAAGACCGTATTTCTATTTTGAACAAGATTTATTATAAGAGTAAATTACATAATCTAAAATTACGTAATTATCCCTAGAGCACCCCTTAACTCTATCAGTCTTCCACTTGCACTTGGAGATAATTGTGTACCCATACTTTCAGTCGATTTTTGAGATTAAACTGAGCAAGGACCTTAATAAGTGGATCTACAAATCTCCATCATATTTACTCGTTCGTTGACTACTAATTTGTCATTTATAAACTACATTATCACGTGGTATCTACGTAGAATATGTTTTGATCTTTTATGAGATCATGGTTGTGACGACCCGGATTTTCTGATGTTTGTAGTTCGGAAGCTAACTGATTTAAACCGTTGGAATATTAATTTGGATAAGCCGAACAAATAAAATTCTAATAACTAAAATATCTGAAAAAATATAAATTAAATTAAATACTATATTAGAGATTTCATTTTTTTTAAATCTCTGGGTATGATAAATCCTATAGAATAGAAAATAAACTTTTTGTATAGGTAAACTTTACCATTTAAATTCAAGATAAAAATATCCATAAATATGTAAATAGATATATACAAGCTTTATAGTATATATAAGTACATAAATAGATATGAATATAACCATACATATAAGTAAAGGAAATATATATATATATATATGTATGTATGAATATAAATATAAAAGTGCATGATGATAACCAACATAAATGCATATGGAAATATATATATATATATATATATATGAATTCCATAAATTAGATTAAAGGAAAATGTTCAAGTATATTTATATATATATATAGACAAACATATAGATAAGTCTTATCAAATAAAAATATACATAAGTAAGTATGTATGTATATATGTTAAATGAAGTGGTAAAAGTGATAGAATGGAAATATACATATGGTGTATGTATATACATATGAATGGATAGGTATGTAAACATACAAGGGAGACAAGCATTTAATGCACATTCATCTTAAGCATACAATACATCATTTCTAGCATACAAAACTTTGAATCAAATCAAATCTTTGTACAAAAATCACATTAGGTCAAAGTAATTCTCTGACCAAAGGAAAGAATAAGTAAAATCAAAAGAAAAAAAAGAAAGAGAAAAAAATCTCAGCCTGGCTTCTCCAACACGCTTCACTTCTATGCATATAATACCACTTCCTTGTAGAGACCATAGAAGCATTCAAACGAAAAAAATATATTAGAACAAGAGTTACCATTACTTTACAAAAGGAACCAGGACAGTAAAGTTGAAGCTAAACAGAGAAGATCAAAATCAAACTCAAGCCAGCAGCTTTTCAAACAACATATTGTTCTCTGCCTTCAAAAGAAGTAAAACAGTGAGTAAATCTTTCTGAAATTTGGATTTTTACTTGTTGTTTGAAAATCATGCTTGAAGTAAAGTGATAAAGGATTGTATGTATACAAATATGTATGTGTATATATATGGATGTAACTGTGCATGTCTGGAAACAGACATATGTATCTCTGTTCTAAGTTTTACAGGCTTCAAACCTGTTTAAAAATCAAACTCTTTATCTCCAATCCATGTTAGGCTTCAAGATCTACATGAAACTTGTTTGTATCATAAAAATCAAAGTCTTAAAAATATTTTTAAGAAGAATAAATTTGAGTCTAACTGGAAATTTAAAAATACAGTGAAAAACTTCAAAAAACATGATTTATTCGAATCTCATAATTTATTGATTCACCTATACCATCCATCACGTCTTCGAAAATCACGATTTTTAAAAGTAAAATCAGAATTTTTAGTGAAGTATTGATCGAGAAATTCGAAGTTGAACGGAATGTGGGTTTCTGTTGATTGCTAGTGATCGCGAGGTGGATGGGTGTCGTGGTTAAGACTGGAGGATGGTTGATGGTCAGGGATCATTGGAAAAATGGAGTGACATTTTTAAGATGACCGTGGTGGTCGAGGGACGGCGAAGTAGGGTTTTGGAGGCTGTTTTGGTCGAGGTTATTGAAGTGTTGTTTTCATCATCGGTGGTGGTTCGAGGTGGACCGGACCGAGGGGAAACGTGGCATAGGGTAGTGACGAGGCTTTGGTCGGAGTCGCGAGTTGTCTGGTGGTTAGAGGCAATGGCAGGTGGTTGTTTTGGGCTGCAGGGTTGGGTTCCAGTGGGAATCGAGTTGCTCGATTTTGTTTCCTCGTTTTTTCGTCGGCGCTGAGTGATCGGAGCTTTCGCGTAGGTGATGGGTGATTGGTGGGTAACCTCGGCGAGGCGTCGGAGTCGGTCAGGCCATCGTGTACACGTGCACGCGTGCACGTAATGTCTGATGAAGTTTTGGTCTCGGGTAAATCTTGAATTTTATCGTGGGTGACTCGAGGGAGTAGGTTTGCGAATAGAAGCTTGAGTATTTGAGGGTTTTGCTCGGGTTATTGTGTTTCTGTCTCGAATTTGTTTTCTTAAGATCAGGTTTCAAATTTAAAATGGAACATGTTCAAGTTTTTTTTATGTGAAGTAAATTTTGAATCTATGTTTAAAAGAAAAAATGTTTCAAAGGTTTTAAATTGTTTAAAAAGGATTTTTTTAAAGTTTTTAAAACAATTTGTTTTAAAAAGGAAAAATGTTTAAACAAGTTTAAAGTTTGGAAATTTTGAAAGTAATCAAGTTTTCAAAAATGATTAACTAAGTTTTTAATATATTTAAAGTGGATAAGTTTTAAAAGGAATGTTTAATTAAGTTTTCAAAGAATATGAATTTATTTAAACAAGTTTGAATAAGTTTCAAAGACTTTAATAATTAAGATTAAATGTTTAAATTGTTTTGTTTAAAGAAAATTATATACTTTTAAATTTTAAAGTTGGTTGCAAAATGTTTTCAAATGGAACTTAAATGATGTAATTAAGTATTTATTAAAGATAAAGAATTTATCCTTAAATTATTTAAGTTGTGATTAATTGAGATTTATTCATGATGTGATTAATTAAATGATAAATACTTAGAGTAAGTAATTAAAGGATAGTTAATGATGTAATTAATTTAAGGATCATTAACTAGTGATTAAGGGATAATTAATTAATGTAATTTAAGATAATTAATTAGATTAATTAATTAAGGATAATCACTAAATGAAATTGATTAAGTATAATTACTTAATGTAATTAATAAGTATAATTACTTGGTGTAACTAATTAAAGGATTAATTAATGTAACTAATTAAAAGAGTAATTAATTAATGGAAGTAATTAGAGGTTACTAAATGAAAGTAATTAATAGATAATTACTTAATGGAAGTGATTAAGGATTAATTACTTAATTAATTAATAAATTAAAGGGTTAGTTAATTAATGAAATTAATTAAGGATCATTAATTAATGTAATTAATGAGAGTAATTAAGGGTTAATTAATATGAATGGTTAAAAGATAATTAATTTATGTAATTAATTAAAGGCTAATTACTTAATGTAATTAAAGAATAATTAAATAAGGTTGATTAATTAAGATGGATAATTAGAGGATGATTAATCAATTGATTTGTAATTAATTAATGTTAAGTAAGCAAGATTTAAGAGTAATTAAAGTAATTAATTTAATTCATTAGTGGTTAATTAAATTAATTTGAGATGGTGTGGTTGATTTATCTTGCTTATGGATGATTGGGTTATATTCAATGCCTTGAATTGGTTGATATCTCTGATATGAAATGTTTGTGATATGATATGTTTGGGTTGAACAGTGATAATGTGGTTATCTATCGAGATGAATTTGTTGTGTAAAGTGACATCCTATATTTAAATTTTGAATTGTATTCACTTGAATAACTTGGGTTAAGGTGACATTGAATTCGAAGGGACCGGGGTCGGGTATCTATAAATACCTGAAACCACTTCGATTTGTAATCTATAGTAATTCTTTATAGATTTGTTATGTTCAATCAATAGGCTGGAATGGAAATTAAGTAAACTGGACCATTGAAACTAAGTAAGGGTACTTAGTGATTGTTTGCGAAATAAGTGTTGACTATAACAAGTTAAGAACCTATAGAGAAGTACAAGTTACCCGGGTTTCCTTTTATGTTGAATTTAGTATTTCATGTTAGATGGGTTACTCACGCTGGTTTCCAGCCTGACCCGGGTGTTACTTTGATGTAATGCTCGGGTCAGACCGAGTATTATAGATTTTCAGGTAAGGACGTTCTGGAGCTCAGGAGACGAGCTGGATGGCAGGAACGTATGGAGTGTATTCCGCTATGATATTGTTATTTATCTGGGACAAGTTATTTTAACTGTCCAGTGATTGTGAAATGTTGTAACTCTGATGTATTTCAATGTAATTGACTGATAAAGTTTTCTTTGTGTAAAGAATATTATTTGATATTATATTTTAATCCGCTGCGAATGTGAGAATCTTGTTGTGTTTATGTTTCTTCTTCTTCTATCTCTTTCTTCTTTTTCTAACTATCTGGAATTTTCGGGATCGAAAAATTTGGGTCGTTTCATTTGGTATCAGAGCTGAAAGGTTAAGCGAGAACTTTGGCTCTGGTGGGTGTACTCATAAGGATAGGGTCAATAGTACCCTAGAATGAGTTGAGTGTATATATATATATATATATGAGAGCGTACTTGTTATTTTCTTATATAAAGATTTTAAATGATTTTAAAAATGATTTTATATAAGAATATATTTTGATATATATAAAGCAATATTCCTTAACCAATAAATGTTAAGGTAATTGGTTGTTAAATTATTAGAATTAAATTAAGAGGTAATAGAAATACAACCAAATTGAAATTAAATAAAGGTAAGTTTGAAATGGATTCAAACTGAAATTAAATCTTGAATTTGGGAAAAAGTTTCAGAATAAGATAATAATGAATTGGTTTCCAAATATGATAATCTTGGATATTATCATAAATGATTGTTGTGTTTAATAATAAATGTGTATTAATGAGTAAGCAAAATGAAATGTTTTAGGGAAGTAAAACATTTAGGCAAGTATGACTTATAAATTGGAACCGAAGATGATATAAATTGTGAAGTTTTAAATCTGAGCACAGAATTTGAAAATTGTTTCAAAGTGATAAAGAAATAATAAATAATATTATTTGAATGAAAGAGCTTGATTCAAACAGGAGTTGTTTGAAAATTTAAAGAAATCTGTTTTGAATTAAAAACCAAAGGTGGTTTAAAATTTAAGGATAACTTAGAGTGTAAAGGAAATAATATGTATATATAAGAAATATACATAATATCAAAAATGGTTTGAAATAAACTCTAAATGTTGAGTTTTAAATTTGGAATGAGATGTTAAACCCAAAGTGATAAGTTTTTGAACTTATAAGTGAGAAGACCATTAATATGAAGTTTAAAGTTTGAAATGGGAATTCAAATTGGGTAAGGTTGTCTAGATTAAGTAAATTGAATTTAACTTTGGGAAAGTTAAATAAGTTAACAAACAACCTGAATTGGGAATTTCTAGATGAAATTAAAATTTTACTTAGGGAAGTTAAATGGGTTGATTTGAAATGGAAGTTATGTGTGATCTCAAATGGATTTGAGATCTGAAAATGAGTAATGTGTGCTATTGATGGATGCTATTGGTGAATGTTTTAAATAATCTGGATGTTTATTTACTTTCGCTTATCCTGATATCATCCTATTGTTATTAATAATCCATGAAACTGTGAATTGGATTATTCTAATTGAATTAAGAAATGGATTGAGGTAATATACATCCATTGCAGAAATTAAATGGAATCACTTTGAACTTAAGAATTAAATTTGCAACCTAAAATTGTTTAAGAATTGGTTTCAAGGTTAGAAGTTAAAAATTTGGAGATAAATGAAATTCTGAAGATTAAATTGTTTAAAAGTTTTGAACTCTTATTTGAACCTTGAAATAAGTTAAGTAAAGGCAATTTAAAATGAACATTTGAAATTTGGATTCAGAATTGAAAATTGTTTAAAGATTTGGATTATTGATAAATATAAATTTGATTTAAGGGGTTAAATCAACATTTGAAAATTTAACTCGAATTTATATAATTCGAGATGGTTTAAAGTGGAGATTCAGATTTCATTAGTTCAAATTGAATTTAGTTTGAATTAACTAGAATTGAAGATGGATAAGTATAAAATTTAAATGGAAAATTTGAATTGGATTAATTTGTAATAAAATTGAAGATTGAATGAGTTCAAATTCAAATGGGAATTGGGATTAATTCATATAGAAATTGAAATGATTTGAAATTGAAGTGGATTCAATTTGAAATTAGTCTAAATTAATTTGAATAATTTGGAATTGTAATTAAAGTGAATATGTTTAAAATCAAATGGAATTTGATCTGAATTTGGAAAGAAATTGAGGTTAATTCAACTTGAATTGGGAATAAATCAAGTTCAAGGGAAATTGAAGTTATTCAAATTAGAAGTGAGTCAATTTAAATGAAAGTGGAAATTTAAATTGAATTGATGGGGAATTGAACAGTTTGACTATGGACTATTTTCAAAATAAATTATTTTAATATATAAATCTATTCTTCCAAACTATTTACTATACAACTTTTCTTTTTAAACCTAAAACTATCTTAAACTTGTTTTACAATTACTTTTGGAACTATTTAACCATTTTACAACTGATTTATAAACTAATTACTATTTTTTTCAATTGTTTTATAAATAATTACTATTTTTTAATTATTTTACAATTACTTAACTATTTTACAAACTAATAATTATTTTTCAACTATTTATCAAATTTTAAAATTTTTCAAGCTATTTTCTAAATTTAAGCTGATTAGAGTCCAAACTGTTATTGATTAAATACCCAATTGAGATAAGAATTAAAATTGTAATCCAAGAGAGAATTGAAGCAAAGGTGAATAAGTGGATAGAGATTAAAAGGAATGTGAATAGAAAGGAAATTGATTTAACTAATAATCAATGAAGATAAATACGTAGGATGTACGTATATTATTCTATTCGCATAGTGATTTGATCCAGATTCGACCACAGAATTTCGAGATAGTATTATCAATCCGAGTTGGAATTTTCCACTCGATTTTCGACGGCGAACCTGGATATGGATTTTTGATTGGTTCTGGATATTCTCTATCATAGTTATGACTATGCAAGGAGAATGACAGTTTCTAATCAAGAAACCAAATCTGAGTCCGCACTAGGAAGTCGGGTGGACAATACTAGTTCGGAAGTGAAATTGTGTGATCGAGTGAGCGATCAGATTGGTATGGCGTACGGATGATATGTGTACATCGTACGGGTTTGTATGAAATTGATATTGAAAATTTATGGATAAGAATTGTAAAATGGTCTTTGAAATGAAGAGTATATTTTGTGAAATATATGATGGGGTAAAATGGAAATTGGAAATTTCTATGATTTAAGATTCACTTTATGAAGAAAAGTAATGTGGTTAATGACTTTATAAAAAAGTAATCAAATTTGAATATTTGATTTGGAATAAACAAAGTTATATATCTTTGTTATATATGATAAAACTTCCCTTGTTGAATCGTTTGCCAGAGGAAAAGGGTTTTTGAAAATATTTGAAGTATAGAAAGGGAATTTATACAAGTTTGAAGTGATCCAAAGATTTTTAAAGTTGTATATATATATATATATATATATATATGTAAAGGATCTTATGAGAATGATTTTGAGAAAAGGTTTTTGGAACCTATGGATTTGGAAAAGCTTTTGAATTTTGAGGAAAATCAGATTTGGAATTTGGAAAGCCTAGTTTGTGAATTATCCATTTTGGGATAATCGATTTTGAGAAAGGAGATTTATATGAGATTCATACTTGGTGTATGATTTGGGAAAATACTATATGTGTATAGTATAAAGTGTTTTGAAAGTGGCTCTGGGGAAAAAGGCGCTCCCTTGAATGAACTTCTCAGGAGTGCCACAGAGTGGTACTGCCTTGAGCCTCAAAGAGGGGGAGGCTCTAAAGTTGATCCTGTGAGGAGTTCGGACAAACTAGTTCCTAAGGATTATTGGGTAGCGAAAGTCGAGGGCGCTGATGCCTACAGGGGCATTTGGGTTATGCTATGACGACAGTGTAACTCGATGTCGCTGCGATCTACCGTGTTGACCATAGCGAAAATCGTGTGGAGGATGAGTGCCAACAGTCTACACTTGATTTTGCTGGGATGGCAACGTAACATCGGTAGACTGCGATCTATGGTCGAGTGGAGGAGTTTCATTCTTTTGGCAATGAAATTCGAGGGCGCTGATGCCTATAGTTATATGGGTTTTTGCTGTGATAGCAACGTAAAGCTCGGGTATAACTGTGATCTGTAGCGGGTTCCATGGTGTAATCGAGGGGCGCGGAGGCCTACAGTTATCTATGAATTTTTTCGGGATGGCAACGTAACCATCGGGTTAACTGCGATCATTGATGGGGAGGTGATTTCCAGAGCATTCTCACTAAAGATATTTCCTCTATTTTCAAAAATGTTTTCGATATTTTCAATGAAATTATTTTTCAAGTATTTTCACTAGGTGTTAAAATAGGTCTGCTAAGCACTTATAGATTTTCAGTCCTACGCCTGATCAACGTATGACCGAGTTTCTATGAGAACGAGGATGAACTTGTTTAGACATCGAGTTATGAAAGGTATTTTTGATAAAACTATTTTGGTAATATTATGTATATTTTAAAGTGTTTTAAATTTATATAATAAAAAGGAGTAAAGAGTTAAAAGTGTTTAAAGAATAATTTAACTAAAATAAACATTAAATGGAAATTCTCGGTTCGTTCCTTTTCGAGGACGGAAAGTTCTGAAGGGGGGAGGAATGTGACGACCCAGATTTTCTGATGTCTGTAGTTCGGAAGCTAACTGATTTAAACCGTTGGAATATTAATTTGGATAAGCCGAACATATAAAATTCTGATAATTAAAATATCTGAATATATATAAATTGAATTAAAAACTATATTAGAGATTTCATTTTTTTTAAATCTCCGGGTATGATAAATCCTATAGAAAAGAAAATAAACTTTTTGTATAGGTAAAATTTACCATTTAAATTCAAGATAGAAATATCCATAAATATGTAAATAGATATATACAAGCTTTATAGTATATATAAGTACATAAATAGATATGTATATAACCATACATATAAGTAAAGGAAAAATATATATATATATATATGTATGTATGAATATAAATATAAAAGTGCATGATGATAACCAACATAAATGCATATGGTAATATATATATATATATATATATATATATGAATTCCATACATTAGATTAAAGGAAAATGTTCAAGTATATTTATATATATATATATAGACAAACATATAGATAAGTCTTATCAAATAAAAATATACATAAGTAAGTATGTATGTATATATGTTAAATGAAGTGGTAAAAGTGATAGAATGGAAATATACATATGGTGTATGTATATACATATGAATGGATAGGTAAGTAAACATACAAGGGAGACAAACATTTAATGCACATTCATCTTAAGCATACAATACATCATTTCTAGCAAACAAAACTTGGAATCAAATCAAATCTTTGTACAAAAATCACATCAGGTCAAAGTAATTCTCTGACCAAAGGAAAGAATAAGTAAAATCAAAAGAAAAAAAAAGAAAGAGAAAAAAATCTCAGCATGGCTTCTCCAACACGCTTCACTTCTATGCATATAATACCACTGCCTTGTAGAGACCATAGAAGCATTCAAACGAAAAAAAATATTAGAACAAGAGCTACCATTAATTTACAAAAGGAACCAGGACAGCAAAGTTGAAGCTAAACAGAGAAGATCAAAATCAAACTCAAGCCAGTAGCTTTTCAAACAGCATATTGTTCTCTGCCTTCAAAAGAAGTAAAATAGTGAGTAAATCTTTCTGAAATTTGGATTTTTACTTGTTGTTTGAAAATCATGCTTGAAGTAAAGTGATAAAGGATTGTATGTATACAAATATGTATGTATATATATATGGATGTAACTGTGCATGTCTGGAAACAGACATATGTATCTCTGTTCTAAGTTTTACAGGCTTCAAACCTGTTTAAAAATCAAACTCTTTATCTCCAATCCATGTTAGGCTTCAAGATCTACATGAAACTTGTTTGTATCAGAAAAATCTAGGTCTTAAAAATATTTTTAAGAAGAATAAATTTGAGTCTAACTGGAAATTTAAAAATACAGTGAAAAACTTCAAAAAACATGATTTATTCGAATCTCAAAATTTATTGATTCACCTATACCATCCATCACGTCTTCGAAAATCACGATTTTTAAAAGTAAAATCAGAATTTTTAGTGAAGTATTGATCGAGAAATTCAAAGTTGAACGGAATGTGGGTTTCTGTTGATTGCTGGTGATCGCGAGGTGGATGGGTGTCGTGGTTAAGACTGGAGGATGGTTGATGGTCAGGGATCATTGGAAAAATGGAATGACATTTTTAAGATGACCGTGGTGGTCGAGGGACGGCGAAGTAGGGTTTTGGAGGCTGTTTTGGTCGAGGTTGTCAAAGTGTTGTTTTCATCATCGGTGGTGGTTCGAGGTGGACCGGACCGAGAGGAAACATGGCATAATGTAGTGACGAGGCTTTGGTCGGAGTCGCGAGTTGTCTGGTGGTTAGAGGCAATGGAAGGTGGTTGTTTTGGTCTGCAGGGTTGGGTTCCAGTGGGAATCGAGTTGCTCGATTTCATTTCCTCGTGTTTTCAACGGTGCTGAGTGATCGGAACTTTCGCGTATGTGATGGGTGATTGGTGGGTAACCTCGGCGAGGCGTCGGAGTCGGTCAGGCCATCGTGTACGTGCACGCGTGCACGTAATGTCTGATGAAGTTTTGGTCTCGGGTAAATCTTGAATTTTATCGTGGGTGACTCGAGGGAGCAGGTTTGCGAATAGAAGCTCGAGTATTTGAGGGTTTTGCTCGGGTTATTGTGTTTCTGTCTCGAATTTCTTTTCGTAAGATCAGGTTTCAAATTTAAAATGGAACATGTTCAAGTTTTTTTTTATGTGAAGTAAATTTTGAATCTAAG
Source organism: Allium fistulosum (assembly GCA_030737815.1). Lineage (NCBI taxonomy): Eukaryota > Viridiplantae > Streptophyta > Magnoliopsida > Asparagales > Amaryllidaceae > Allium > Allium fistulosum. Next base: position 165,287,417 of record CM060904.1, on the reverse strand, counting down.
TTTAAAAGAAAAAATGTTTCAAAGGTTTTAAATTGTTTAAAAAGGATTTTTTTTAAAGTTTTTAAAACAATTTGTTTTAAAAAGGAAAAATGTTTAAACAAGTTTAAAGTTTGGAAATTTTGAAAGTAATCAAGTTTTCAAAAATGATTAACTAAGTTTTTAATATATTTAAAGTGGATAAGTTTTAAAAGGAATGTTTAATTAAGTTTTCAAAGAATAGGAATTTATTTAAACAAGTTTGAATAAGTTTCAAAGACTTTAATAATTAAGATTAAATGTTTAAATTGTTTTGTTTAAAGAAAATTATATACTTTTAAATTTTAAAGTTGGTTGCAAAATGTTTTCAAATGGAACTTAAATGATGTAATTAAGTATTTATTAAAGATAAAGAATTTATCCTTAAATTATTTAAGTTGTGATTAATTGAGATTTATTCATGATGTGATTAATTAAAAGATAATTACTTAGAGTAAGTAATTAAAGGATAGTTAATGATGTAATTAATTTAAGGATCATTAGCTAGTGATTAAGGGATAATTAATTAATGTAATTTAAGATAATTAATTAGATTAATTAATTAAGGATAATCACTAAATGAAATTGATTAAGTATAATTACTTAATGTAATTAATAAGTATAATTACTTGGTGTAATTAATTAAAGGATTAATTAATGTAACTAATTAAAAGAGTAATTAATTAATGGAAGTAATTAGAGGTTACTAAATGAAAGTAATTAAAGGATAATTACTTAATGGAAGTGATTAAGGATTAATTACTTAATTAATTAATAAATTAAAGGGTTAGTTAATTAATGAAATTAATTAAGGATCATTAATTAATGAGAGTAATTAAGGGTTAATTAATATGAATGGTTAAAAGATGATTAATTTATGTAATTAATTAAAGGCTAATTACTTAATGTAATTAAAGAATAATTAATTAAGGTTGATTAATTAAGATGGATAATTAGAGGATGATTAATCAATTGATTTGTAATTAATTAATGTTAAGTAAGCAAGATTTAAGAGTAATTAAAGTAATTAATTTAATTCATTGGTGGTTAATTAAATTAATTTGAGATGGTGTGGTTGATTTATCTTGCTTATGGATGATTGGGTTATATTCAATGCCTTGAATTGGTTGATATCTCTGATATGAAATGTTTGTGATATGATATGTTTGGGTTGAACAGTGATAATGTGGTTATCTATCGAGATGAATTTGATATGTAAAGTGACATCCTATATTTAAATTTTGAATTGTATTCACTTGAATAACTTCGGTTAAGGTGACATTAATTCGAAGGGACCGGGGTCGGGTATCTGTAAATACCCAAAACCACTTCAATTTGTAATCTATAGTAATTCTTTATAGATTTGTTATGTTCAATCAATAGGCTGGAATGGAAATTAAGTAAACTAGACCATTGAAACTAAGTAAGGGTACTTAGTGATTGTTTGCGAAATAAGTGTTGACTATAACAAGTTAAGAACCTGTAGAGAAGTACAAGTTACCCGGGTTTCCTTTTATGTTGAATTTAGTATTTCATGTTAGATGGGTTGCTCACGCTGGTTTCCAGCCTGACCCGGGTGTTACTTTGATGTAATGCTCGGGTCAGACCGAGTATTACAGATTTTCAAGTAAGGACGTTCTGGAGCTTAGGAGACGAGCTGGATGGCAGGAACGTATGGAGTGTATTCCGCTGTGATATTGTTATTTATCTGGGACAAGTTATTTTAATTGTCCAGTGATTGTGAAATGTTGTAACTCTGATGTATTTAAATGTAATTGACTGATAAAGTTTTCTTTGTGTAAAGAATATTATTTGATATTATATTTTAATCCGCTGCGAATGTGAGAATCTGTGTTGTGTTTCTATTTCTTCTTCTTCTATCTCTTTCTTCTTTTTCTAACTATCTGGAATTTTCGGGATCGAAAATTTCGGGTCATTTCATTGGTTCATTTGGAAACTAAATTGCACATTATTATCACAACACATATTAGATTCTAAATGGCAAGAATCACTCGATGTTAATTAAAAATTTGTGCCCGGCCTTTATAATTGAATATACCATAATTTATTGCTTGGAAGTTTTCTAATTACAACCCTCTCCATTGAGTGTCAACATGAATCCCATGATAGACTTACTATCATTAATGTCACTCTGGAAGTTGGAGTTCGAAGGAGTGCATCATTACCATTCAGTAGGGATTTTTATGTAGTATTTTATAAATAATCGAGAATACTCTTAATAGTTGTCTAGTGATTTTCGCTCAGACTTTACTGGTATCTATGTACAACACCAAGTGCGTGAGCAATATAGAATCTAGTACATAACATGACATACATGCTGGATCGTATTGCTGATGCAGAAGGAACTTTCTCATGTGCTCTTTTTCCTCATTCATAACGAGGAACCCTTTCTCGAAAGGATGTCACAGACGAATATTTCCTCACTTGGAATTTTCCATACTAAACTCCTTAGAGTGGTATCTATGTACATAGATAGGAACAATCCCAACATCCTCCTTGATCAATCTCGATAGATCTTTATAATAAGTTTATAGGATGTCTTCGTTGAGAATTGAGTGGATAAACCCATGTATTAGCTAATTGTAATATGAGTATAATAATCATTACTAATCAATTAAATGTCATCGACATGATATATGAGATATGTCACAACACATTTTTCTTCTTAGGTACATATTACCTCTGTATTTTGATTAAATCAAACTATTTGATTACTATATCAAAACACTTGTTCCAAATTCTAAATGTTTGTTTAAGGCCATAAATTGACCTTAAGAGTCTACAAGACTTATGGACACTCCCATTAACTCGAAATTCTATTGTTGTGACATATACATAGTTTCTTCTAAATCGCCATTTAGAAATGTCATTTCAACGTCCATTTATCATATCTTGTAGTCATAGTTTGCAACAATTGCAAGTACCACCTGAATAGACTTTAGAAGGAGCCTAATGGAAATGTTTCTTCATAATCAATACTTGAATTTGATGAAAACTTTTTATCACCAACCTTGCTTTAAGATCCACTTGCAACTGGAAGGTTTTACCCCATTCGGGTACAACTTCTAAATCCAAATTTTTTTAGTGACATGAAATTCATTTCAAACTTCATAGTATCAAAACATAAGGCAGATTTTCTACTATTCATGGTTTTTCGATAATTTAGGAGACATCATCGTAGACGATATATTTTCTTTCTTGCAATCGATTAGAATAAGTCTTCATTGGGTATGGTGAATTAGTATTATTTTATCATCACTTTTCATGTTGGAACCACGGATCTCATCCAAGAAAATCATACTTCCACTCATTTCTATAAGCTAAAATTCCTTCTCTAAGATTCTATTTCTTAGACTTCCATGATTTGATCCAATCAAATCAGCAAAGATGTTGTCCTAGCACATCCATCGAGAAAATTGCCATGGGTTTATTTGTAACAATTTCTTCCAAGTAAGAAACATTTTAAAAACAATTTCTGGAAACACTTTAACAATGTCGCTTCCATGCCACTTGTTGAGATGATACTCTACATGTGTTGCAGCTCCGATCAGACATACAGTTATAAAATACACACACACACACTCTTATGGACATGTGTTATTTTCTTTATATTTATGTATTATGTCTTTAGGAAAAGATATTTGTTGATCAACTATTCATTCTAAATCTTATCATCCAAGTTTAAATATGTCTATTGCAATTGGCAAGAAAACTTAGTTGATAAAAATATGTCTATTGCAACTGACAAGAAAATGTGGTTATTATAAATAAGTCTTCATTGGGTATGGTGAATTAGTATTATTTTATCATCACTTTTCATGTTGGAACCATGGATCTCATCCAAGAAAATAATACTTCCACTAATTTCTATAAGCTAAAATTCCTTCTCTAAGATTCTATTTCTTAGACTTCCATGATTTGATCCAATCAAATCAGCAAAGATGTTGTCCTAGCACATCCATCGAGAAAATTGCCATGGGTTTATTTGTAACAATTTCTTCCAAGTAAGAAACATTTTAAAAACAATTTCTGGAAACACTTTAACAATGTCGCTTCCATGCCACTTGTTGAGATGATACTCTACATGTGTTGTAGCTCCGATCAGACATACAGTTATAAAATACACACACACACACACACTCTTATGGACATGTGTTATTTTCTTTATATTTATGTATTATGTCTTTAGGAAAAGATATTTGTTGATCAACTATTCATTCTAAATCTTATCATCCAAGTTTAAATATGTCTATTGCAATTGGCAAGAAAACTTAGTTGATAAAAATATGTCTATTGCAACTGACAAGAAAATGTGGTTATTATAAATATGTCTATTGCAATTAGCAGGAAAACGCGATTATTATAAATATGCTTATTACAATTGATAGCAAAACGCAGTTGTCAAAAACATTACTTCTCAATTATTAAATATTACTTATTAATTATTAATTGTTAAATATTACTCTTAATTATTAATTATTGAATAATAATTACTAATTATTAATTATTAAATTAAGTATTAAATATTAGTAGCAGTTATTTTAAAAAAACCCTACTCTGGAGAGTAGAGCTAGGGAATTCAGCTGTCCGCCACACTGATCCCCCTGTTTAGCTAGCCCAGCCTAGAGCATCAATCCTCTACCACTTAGGTTTTATTAAGAATAACCGCTCCAAGCCTTAAGGGAAACATATCTCGGCTGCGGGACTCGAACCCGCAACCTCTAGGAACTTTGTTCCATGGTTGCAAGGTTGTCCTCAACCAACTGAGCTAGTAGCAGTTATTAATATTAAATACTAATAGTAATTATTATAAAATGTAATTGTTAATAATTTAATATTAAATATTAATTATATTTATTAATTATTAAATGTAATCAATAAATGTTAACTAAAATTTACTAGTTATTAATAATTGATTATAATAATTTTTTAAATATAAAAAGAAATTATTGATTATAGATAATAGTTAGTAATTATGAATTATTTATTAATAATCATAGGTTATAAATTATAAATAATTACCTATCTAAGTTTTCATTTATAAATTATTAATTCTAAAATACCATTTATAATTATTAAATATTTTTCATAATTATTGATTTTATTAATTATTAATTTTTTAATAGTCGTTATTACTTAATAATTATTTAAAATTAATTGTTAAATACTAAATATCACTTTATAAGAATTAAGTTTTATTATTAATTATAATTATTAAATGGCAGTCTTAAATATTATATAATTAAAAATATGTCTATTGCAACTCGCAAAAAAATATAGTTGTTAAAAATATGTTTATTGCAACTAGCAGAAAAATGCAGTTGTTAAAAATATTTTTATCACACCTGGCAGAAAAACGCAGTTGTTGAAAATATATTTACTCCAACCGGCAGAAATACGCAGTTATTAAAACCCTTTATTACAACTGTTAGGAAATGCTAGTTGTTAAATACCATTTATTGCAAATGTCATATTGCGCCAGTTCTAAATAACTAGTTGCAAAAAAGTCATTTTCTTGTAGTGTTTTGAGTTTCGTTTTTCATGGTAAATATATTGTTATAGTTCCCTGAACAATTACTAGCTAGTTTCATAATATAGCAAAAACAAACATGACAGTAAATGGACGATCAGACTATTATTATCTGAGCATCTAGCTGAGTAAAAATTGTTATTGTGAATGCAAACTTATAAGAATATCAAAACAGATCTTTACTGCAAACTGACAAAAAATATGACTTAAGAAGTTCACTTAGTTTGCAAGATTATTAGAAAAGTAGCAGAAATGATATGATGAAATTTTATTATATCAGAATGATTCTTACATAGTAAAAATGAGATAGTTTACATGCTATTTATAGTAGTTTTAGTACTGCTGATACACAAATAAGTATATGGGCTTTGGGCTTGTGTGTACCCGCACTTGCATCACAATATAAAGAAGAATACACTGCTGCTAACATTCATTTCTTTCATTCGACAATACTCTCCCTCAATTCAAAGCTAGGTTTTCTGCCGATCCCCAAAATTGCGATATTCAATGATCTTCAGTTTGAATTAAATTCGACTATAATTATGAAAAATTGCTTTGTCGTCTTAACTATCTCTTGATTCTCGTCTTCACCATCTCTTGATTCTCTAATACTTTCCCTCAATTCAAAACTAGGGTTTCAGCAATTAAGATGTTTATGACAAAAAGATCGTTCCTTTGCTTCGAAGTTGTTTCTGTGCTTTGAGATCTTCTTGAATGAAGTAATTTCACTTGATTGAAGCTAGGGTTCTTGTCAGTTCTCTGACTCATTACTGATCAACTCAACTCTTAGTTCCAGATTTAGATGAGTGAAATTCTTCGCAGATAACGACTTGGTAAGAATATCAGCCCTTTGTTAAGTAGCTGGTAAGTGATTTACTGTTAGCTTTCCTTTTATTACTTGTTCTCTGACAAAGTACAAGTCTAGTTCCATATGCTTAGTTCTAAAGTGTAGAATTGGATTGGCGGTTAATGATACAGTACTGAGATTGTCGCACCATATAATAGCCTTACTGTTAGTGTTAATCTTTAGCTCACTGAGTAATGATTCTATCCACATTATTTCGGCTATTGCACTTGCTACACTCCTGAATTATGCTTCAGTACTTGACCTTGATATAGTTGATTGTTATTTTAGCACCATGATATTGGGTTTTGGCCTAAGTATATGCAGTATCCGTTGTTGACCTTCGATAATTTGGATCTGTTGTCCAGTCAGAATCTGCAAAACCATATAAATTAAGATTAGTGCATGATTTTAAAATTAAGCCATGATTTATTGTTCCCTTTAAATATCTTAGAATCCTCTTTACTGCCTTCCAATGTTCATCAAGAGGATTCTGCAAGAATTTACTGACTTTGTTCATACTGTAAGCAATTTCTAGTCGAGTTATTGTCACATACTGTAACGCCCCACTCTGAGACCCACTGTAACAAAGAGTATTACGGGAGTAATACTGTCTGTTAAAGCGGAGAATAGAGTATAGTGGAAGCGACCATTTGTAATCAAGCTATAACTATCTACTGAATACGTCGAAAGGATGATATCTATATTTTTTTTTCAAGTGGTTCGACATATTCAATAAATAATTATAACGAAATTACAATGGCTAAAGATCTATCAGAATAAGCATAGTAATAAAATGATAAAACATCATAGAACAGAATCACATAACAGATATAAAATCCCAGAACAATACATCGTCAATACAGATCCAAATATCATAAGTGGGTACAAAGCTACTGCCCACACATGTGGGTTAAAAATATGTACATATCAAAGTCTGAATAATAACAGAGTAGCGGAATAGTGGACAAATAAAAGCGCTATATATCAGCATAGCAGATAATGTCCAAGCGGAAGCACAGAAGCTAAGTCCAGAGACCTAACCTGAAACAACTCGGTCTGACCCGAGCGAAAACACTCGGGTCAGGCTAGCTAAACAATCAGTAATAACTGAGATATATAGTAATGCGGTACATAAATAAAACAGTACTTATCCAAAGAGAAGTATATTATGAACCACATGAATATAATGACGATCCCTAATCATCAATAAACAATAAAAATCTCCAAAGAGAAATCAACACCAAAGTGTAGAATAAATAAAATCGCCTCATATCATCGGCGTAGCCAAAGCTATAAAAAGATGCCCATAGGCAATAATCCCAAGAGTGACCAAAGTCTGTAATCAATGCCCAAGCAAAGATCGATGCTCCAAAGAGCAATGGGGATATACTGAAAAGTCAATGAAATCCAACACTGAAAAGCAGTGTCCAGAGACACTGTGAATCCACAAGGTAATCGCACTTACATCGTATGGTTCCATAGAACCAACACCGAATGGCGGTACTCGAATGGATATAAAAATCATCAAATAATACCAATATTGCACGTGCACCGACCAGAGTCGTTGTTGCCAAGTACTGTAGAGTTGTGATCGATCACTCGCACAGATGCGGAACGCGCGAGACGGCAAGATCCTTCCCAGAAGGATAAAGGCCCAGAGGCGCATGCCGAAAAATAAACTGCTCCATAGAGCAGGTGTCCAGAGACGGCTGCCCAGAGGCGTGGTGACCCAGAGGTCCAGTACTGGCCGCCCAGAGGCTAATGTGTCACTAACTTCTTGGAGAGGAACCCGTAAAGTGTTAACAATGAGTCCCATACCCCACGTTCGCACTAAACGGTTTCCTAACCAATAGCAAGCTCACACTCCAAACAATAAAAAGTCCACCTCGTATCATCGGTAAACTAGACCCAAAGGTCAAAACGATCAATCGAATAGGTCGGGGATTAACCGGAAAGAAAATACACACGGTTCCATAGGCCGAAGATTTCCTAACCGTTTAAGCACCTTCCCACTTCGCTCGACGTGCTAAAAAGTGAGTGTGAGGTTTTTATTATAGAAAATAATGGTGCAAAACGGATTTATAATTGATTTTGAAATCACTTTAAAACGGCTTTTGAAAAATCTCCTATTATGGAGTAATTAATTTAATAATTAAAAATAATATTATATAATAATTTCGAAAGCCATTTAGGAGTGAAAAATATTTTGAAAATGATTCATAAAACCCGTGTACGAAATCTAGAGACAAATCTCAAAGAAATCAATAAAACCAGAAAATCACTGAAAAATATTCTAAGTGTTTGTAAACATTCAAAAAAACTGACGCGAACCAAAGTTCGGCAATTTATTTGGACCAGCCAACTGTGTCCAAATGTCATGAAAATTTGCAGGCATGTAGTCCAACATCCCTACTTTAAGATGCAAAAAGAATCGGGGAATTCCGACTTGAAACGAAGAAACGGCGTCGTCTCAAAGTCGGACAAAAATCATAAAACTTTACTGTGTCAAAACAGTGTAAAGGTCCCACTTCGACGACATGGTCGAAGGGTCACATGAACTCAGATCTTGATGAAAATTTGCAGGAGCGTAGAAAAGTACTCCTACTTTGATATGCAACAAGAATCGTTCGGTTTCGAATTGAAACGAAGAAACGACAATATTTCGAAGTTGGTCCGACGATAACTGAAAATGATCACTATTGTAAAACAGTTTCTGGGTGCTACTTCGGCAATAGAAACGAAGTACCTAATGCACCCAGATCTAAACCAAACTTTGCATGGTTAAAGATCTCGATCTCATCTTTTTAACGAGACCAAAAACGATGAAATCCGACAAAGGACGAGCCTGGGATGGCGTCGCAAAGTCGGGGTTCTACGTTGAAAACAACGGGAGAAAAGAGACTAAGGCCTATAGCTATGCACTAACTGGCCAGAGATGAAAAACCACAATTTTGGCATAGTAAACTTCAAATTCTGGCAAAATGAATAAAATGAAAGTTCTAGCTTAGTTTCTAAGCTTTCCGGAATGACCAAGATCGTTAAATTCCGACTAGAGATGAAAATTCTATGACTAAAACAATTCTCAGATCTAAATTTTATATCACTGTCGTTGTGCTCTCGGGACAGTGGTAAGAATGTATAATTTTGACCAAATTAACTTCGAAATTTCATGAAACTCAAAACATGAAAGTTTTAGCTCTAAATCTAAGCTTTCCAGAACATCCAAAATTATTAGATTTGGATAAGAAACGAGAGAGATACATGCAAAACAATACCAGATTGAAACTCAAGATAACTTGTTAAAGACAGAATTAATCTTCTGTCTTTGAACGCATTTCAGGTCATCTAAATGGCAATATTATAGAAAACTCACTGAACAAAAATTGTAGCATATATTTTAAGCTTTCCGGAACATCTAAAATTATCTAATTCGGATCAAAAACGAGTAACTTATGGCCAAATCAATTTCAGAGTTTTATTTTATCAACCATGTAGTTTGTTGTCAGGTCAGCGACAAACAAACGTGATTTCGACCATTGAAAACACAAAATTAGGCAAAGCTCAAAACATGAAAGTTATAGGCTACAGAATAAGCTTTCCAGAACTTCAAGAAAATCTTAATTCCGATTTAAGATGAATGAGATATGCCTAATTTACTAACAGCAATAAACTAATTATAATTTCAGCTAGCATATATTACCTCTTTCCAAGCAATGAAAAGAAGATCAAAGAGTTTCACAATCTAAATGCACAAAAAAAGAGGATTACAAAATAATTTCAGAAATTAAAGAATGAATTAGAGGTGGGTTTTGTGATTGCTATTACCTCTTTTAGTAGTTTGGATTAACTCTCTTTGATTTGGTGTAGATTGGAGTCTTGCTTAGGAGGCCATGACTAGGTTTTGGAGCTTTCTAATTAGGTTTTAGTGGTTATGAAATGAAGTGTTGGCTGAAATGGGAGAGTAAAAGATACTTTATAGGCTAATGGTTAGGGTTATTGGATCTAATACCCATTAGGACTTTGTATTATTCATGTGCATACATATATAGGCAATTTTCTCTAAGTACACTCTACATACAAATTACTAAATACATTTCAAACCATAGAAAATTATGAAAATATGTTAACAATTACTTTTAGCCATTTCATAAAATCCTATATCAATAATATTTTACATTTTAACCCCTAATTTTTTCCAAAACACCGTTTATAGTTAATATTAGCCAAAATCACCATTTTGCAAATAAATTGCAAATTAATTTCCTAAATCAAATATTGCACTATTTTACACATATAAAATTTTGCAATAATATAAATTACAAATTTCCCTAATTAATTTCCTTGAAATGCTCCATTTTACACTTAAGACCAAAAATATTAATTTATTCAAAATGACTAAATTTTGAACAAATTAGCCACATTAAAAATTCATTAATAGCTCCAATTAAATTAAAATCCCAACTTTAATTTATTATTTGGTAACCGCAATCACGGGTTGTTACAGACTCTCCCCCTTAAGAAAATTGCGTCCCCGCAATTCCTTAAATATAGAAGTCGTCTATAACATCTAATCCACAAAGGAATATAGAGGATAAAATATAGATGCTCACCCGTGCCGGAAGATGGAAGAAAACCAGGATAAGTACGCTTGATAAATTCTCTGGTCTCCCAAGTGCAGTCCTTAGGATTAGACGACCATTGAATCTTCACAAGCGGAACCTCTTTTTTTCGAAGACGTCTGATCTCCGAATCAAGCACACGAAGAGGTTGTTGCTCTATAGATAGATCGGGTGAGATCTCCAAATCGGGCACGATATGAGGCTCGATAATAGAATCAGGGTCGCGCACACACTTGCGAAGCTGAGAAACATGGAACACATCATGTATTCCAGAGAAATGAGCAGGTAGAGCCACACGATAAGCAACGGGGCCGATGCGTTCCGTAATAGGAAATGGTCCGACATAGCGAGGAGCCAACTTCCCTGTAGAGCTGAAACGCACAACCCCCTTCATGGGAGATATCCGAATAAAGACATGATCACCAATGGAGAACTCAAGAGGCTTCCTACGGCTGTCCGCGTAGGATTTCTGACGGTTCTGCGCCTCTTTCATTCTCTGACGAATAAGAATAATCTTCTCAGAAGATTCCCGAACTGAATCTGGACCAAGAAGGTGCTTCTCACCAGATTCTAACCAACAAGCAGGAGAGCGACATGGCCTTCCGTAAAGAGCCTCGAAAGGTGCCATGCGGATACTAGACTGAAAGCTGTTGTTGTAGGAGAACTCTACAAGCGGTAAGTGATCCTCCCAACTACCTCCGAAATCCAGAATACAACAGCGCAAAAGATCCTCTAAAACACGATTCACCCTCTCCGTCTGACCGTCGGTCTGAGGATGATAAGCAGTCGAGAGATTCAGCTTTGAGCCCAAAGCTGACTGTAGGCACTTCCAGAAGTGACTAGTAAAGATAGTGTCTCGATCACAGACGATAGAGCTAGGAATGCCATGAAGTCGAACGACTTCCTTCACATAGAGCTTGGCCAACTGAGGTGCAGTCCGAGTGGACTTAACAGGAATGAAATGAGCTGATTTGGTCAAGCGATCGACGATGACCCAAATAGAAGTATGGCCTGACCTCGATCGAGGCAGACCATCAATAAAATCCATGGATATCTGATCACATTTCCACAATGGAATCTCTAGCGGCTGAAGAAGACTAGAGGGACGCTGATGCTCAGCTTTGATCTGTTGACAAGTCATGCAACGGCTTACATAACTTGCAACATCGCTCTTCATGCCCTCCCAATAAAATAGACGACACATGTCGGCATACATCCTACTCGACCCGGGATGAATAGTGTACTTAGTGCGATGACACTCGTCTAGAATGTCACGCCTAAGTGATAAATCAGATGGTACCAAAATACGGTTCTTCCTGCGAAGACACCGATGAGAATCAATAGAATAATCCAACAATGTCTCATCACTGGATCCCGACTCAAGGAGATGAATGTATCGCAACAAGTCTGGATCCTGCCGCTGAGCATGGGCAATGCGATCCAATAGAATAGGTCGAGCTTCCAAGCTGAATAACAAGATTTGAGGATCAGAAGACGAAGCTCGATTTCGAAAATCTCACATAGAAAGAGTCTCAAGAATATTCCACTCGGCTATCATCATAGAAACTACTGCCGAGTGTTTGCGACTGAGTGCATCAGCCACACGATTACCCTTGCCAGGGGTATACTGAATGTCTAAGTCATATGAGGCGAGAAACTCAAGCCATCGCTGCTGCCTCATATTGAGATCCTTTTGACTGAATAAATACTTCAGCGACTTGTGATCGGTGTAAAGAGTGAAGCGTTCGCCTAATAGAAAGTGACGCCACGTCTTCAAAGCAAAGACGATAGCTGCCAACTCAAGATCATGAGTCGGATAGCGAACCTCATTCGGACGTAGCTGCCTAGAAGCATAAGCAACTACCCGATCCTTCTACATAAGCACAGCACCGAGGCCGCTACCACAAGCGTCGGTGTAAACAACAAGATCCTGGTTACTCTCAGGAACCACTAGAATAGGAGCATGAGTGAGAAGTTCCTTCAGTCGCTGAAAGGAAGCTTCACACTTATCAGACCAAATAAAGCGAACACCCTTACGAGTCAGCGTCGTAAGGGGAAGTGCAACTCAAGAGAAATCCTTGATAAACCGACGGTAATAACCCGCCAGTCCAAGGAAGCTGCGAATAACATGACCGTTCTCGGGCTGCTTCCAATTCTGAATAGCTTCGATCTTGGCAGGATCGACAGAAATACCCTCAGATGATACAATATGGCCCAAGAACTTGACCTTGCTCTCCCAAAAATGGCACTTGGAGAGCTTGGCCTTAAGCTGATGCTGACGAAGAGTATCCAAGACGATCCGCAAATGATGAGCATGCTCTGCCTCGGATCTAGAATAAATAAGAATATCGTTGATGAAAACCAGAACGAATCTATCGATGTATTCCCGGAATACTCGATTCATAAGATCGACGAAGAAAGCCGGAGCGTTCGTCAAGCCGAACGGCATGACCAACCACTCAAAAGAACCATAACGAGTGCGAAATGCTGTAAGAGGAATGCTGTCATCCATGACTCGTAGCTGATGGAATCCGGTGGCAAGGTCAAGCTGAGAGAAGACCTTCACACCGCTTAATTGGTCAAACATGTCATAACGGGAATTAGAGTTGGACATGATTCAATGATAGATAATTAATTAAGGAATACTACGGAATATAACGGATTCCTATACATATTCCTAACTTATCTATCAATAAACATAAGGATGGGATTTGATTTAATTCGGATCTAATTTAAAATGTATTGTACTAAGTGTATCTGTTCTGTGTTTATTATACTTATTCCTGAACCATGGATCTGATACCAAGCTGTAACGCCCCACTCTGAGACCCACTGTAACAAAGAGTATTACGGGAGTAATACTGTCTGTTAAAGCGGAGAATAGAGTATAGTGGAAGCGACCATTTGTAATCAAGCTATAACTATCTACTGAATACGTCGAAAGGATGGTATCTATATATTTTTTTCAAGTGGTTCGACATATTCAATAAATAATTATAACGAAATTACAATGGCTAAAGATCTATCAGAATAAGCATAGTAATAAAATGATAAAACATCATAGAACAGAATCACATAACAGATATAAAATCCCAGAACAATACATCGTCAATACAGATCCAAATATCATAAGTGGGTACAAAGCTACTGCCCACACATGTGGGTTAAAAATATGTACATATCAAAGTCTGAATAATAACAGAGTAGCGGAATAGTGGACAAATAAAAGCGCTATATATCAGCATAGCAGATAATGTCCAAGCGGAAGCACAGAAGCTAAGTCCAGAGACCTAACCTGAAACAACTCGGTCTGACCCGAGCGAAAACACTCGGGTCAGGCTAGCTAAACAATCAGTAATAACTGAGATATATAGTAATGCGGTACATAAATAAAACAGTACTTATCCAAAGAGAAGTATATTATGAACCACATGAATATAATGACGATCCCTAATCATCAATAAACAATAAAAATCTCCAAAGAGAAATCAACACCAAAGTGTAGAATAAATAAAATCGCCTCATATCATCGGCGTAGCCAAAGCTATAAAAAGATGCCCATAGGCAATAATCCCAAGAGTGACCAAAGTCTGTAATCAATGCCCAAGCAAAGATCGATGCTCCAAAGAGCAATGGGGATATACTGAAAAGTCAATGAAATCAAACACTGAAAAGTAGTGTCCAGAGACACTGTGAATCCACAAGGTAATCGCACTTACATCGTATGGTTCCATAGAACCAACACCGAATGGCGGTACTCGAATGGATATAAAAATCATCAAATAATACCAATATTGCATGTGCACCGACCAGAGTCGTTGTTGCCAAGTACTGTAGAGTTGTGATCGATCACTCGCACAGATGCGGAACGCGCGAGACGGCAAGATCCTTCCCAGAAGGATAAAGGCCCAGAGGCGCATGCCGAAAAATAAACTGCTCCATAGAGCAGGTGTCCAGAGACGGTTGCCCAGAGGCGTGGTGACCCAGAGGTCCAGTACTGGCCGCCCAGAGGCTAATGTGTCACTAACTTCTTGGAGAGGAACCCGTAAAGTGTTAACAATGAGTCCCATACCCCACGTTCGCACTAAACGGTTTCCTAACCAATAGCAAGCTCACACTCCAAACAATAAAAAGTCCACCTCGTATCATCGGTAAACTAGACCCAAAGGTCAAAACGATCAATCGAATAGGTCGGGGATTAACCGGAAAGAAAATACACACGGTTCCATAGGCCGGAGATTTCCTTACCGTTTAAGCACCTTCCCACTTCGCTCGACGTGCTAAAAAGTGAGTGTGAGGTTTTTATTATAGAAATAATGGTGCAAAACGGATTTATAATTGATTTTGAAATCACTTTAAAACGGCTTTTGAAAAATCTTCTATTATGGAGTAATTAATTTAATAATTAAAAATAATATTATATAATAATTTCGAAAGCCATTTAGGAGTGAAAAAGCTTTTGAAAATGATTCATAAAACCCGTGTACGAAATCTAGAAACAAATCTCAAAGAAATCAATAAAACCAGAAAATCACTGAAAAATATTCTAAGTGTTTGTAAACATTCAAAAAAACTGACGCGAACCAAAGTTCGGCAATTTATTTGGACCAGCCAACTGTGTCCAAATGTCATGAAAATTTGCAGGCATGTAGTCCAACATCCCTACTTTAAGATGCAAAAAGAATCGGGGAATTCCGACTTGAAACGAAGAAACGGCGTCGTCTCAAAGTCGGACAAAAATCATAAAATTTTACTGTGTCAAAACAGTGTAAAGGTCCCACTTCGACGACATGGTCGAAGGGTCACATGAACTCAGATCTTGATGAAAATTTGCAGGAGCGTAGAAAAGTACTCCTACTTTGATATGCAACAAGAATCGTTCGGTTTCGACTTGAAACGAAGAAACGACAATATTTCGAAGTTGGTCCGACGATAACTGAAAATGATCACTATTGTAAAACAGTTTCTGGGTGCTACTTCGGCAATAGAAACGAAGTACCTAATGCACCCAGATCTAAACCAAACTTTGCATGGTTAAAGATCTCGATCTCATCTTTTTAACGAGACCAAAAATGATGAAATCCGACAAAGGACGAGCCCGGGATGGCGTCGCAAAGTCGGGGTTCTACGTTGAAAACAACGGGAGAAAAGAGACTAAGGCCTATAGCTATGCACTAACTGGCCAGAGATGAAAAACCACAATTTTGGCATAGTAAACTTCAAATTCTGGCAAAATGAATAAAATGAAAGTTGTAGCTTAGTTTCTAAGCTTTCCGGAATGACCAAGATCGTTAAATTCCGACTAGAGATGAAAATTCTATGACTAAAACAATTCTCAGATCTAAATTTTATATCACTGTCGTTGTGCTCTCGGGACAGTGGTAAGAATGTACAATTTTGACCAAATTAACTTTGAAATTTCATGAAACTCAAAACATGAAAGTTTTAGCTCTAAATCTTTGCTTTCCAGAACATCCAAAATTATTAGATTTGGATAAGAAACGAGAGAGATACATGCAAAACAATACCAGATTGAAACTGAAGATAACTTGTTAAAGACAGAATTTGTCTTCTGTCTTTGAACGCATTTCAGGTCATCTAAATGGCAATATTACAGAAAACTCACTGAACAAAAATTGTAGCATATGTTTTAAGCTTTCCGGAACATCCAAAATTATCTAATTCGGATCAAAAACGAGTAACTTATGGCCAAATCAATTTCAGGGTTTTATTTTATCAACCCTGTAGTTTGTTGTCAGGTCAGCGACAAACAAACGTGATTTCGACCATTGAAAACACAAAATTAGGCAAAGCTCAAAACATGAAAGTTATAGGCTACAGAATAAGCTTTCCAGAACTTCAAGAAAATCTTAATTCCGATTTAAGATGAATGAGATATGCCTAATTTACTAACAGCAATAAACTAATTATAATTTCAGCTAGCATATATTACCTCTTTCCAAGCAATGAAAAGAAGATCAAAGAGTTTCACAATCTAAATGCACAAAAAAAGAGGATTACAAAATAATTTCAGAAATTAAAGAATGAATTAGAGGTGGGTTTTGTGATTGCTATTACCTCTTTTAGTAGTTTGGATTAACTCTCTTTGATTTGGTGTAGATTGGAGTCTTGCTTAGGAGGCCATGACTAGGTTTTGGAGCTTTCTAATTAGGTTTTAGTGGTTATGAAATGAAGTGTTGGCTGAAATGGGAGAGTAAAAGATACTTTATAGGCTAATGGTTAGGGTTATTGGATCTAATACCCATTAGGACTTTGTATTATTCATGTGCATACATATATAGGCAATTTTCTCTAAGTACACTCTACATACAAATTACTAAATACATTTCAAACCATAGAAAATTATGAAAATATGTTAATAATTACTTTTAGCCATTTCATAAAATCCTATATCAATAATATTTTACATTTTAACCCCTAATTTTTTCCAAAACACCGTTTATAGTTAATATTAGCCAAAATCACCATTTTGCAAATAAATTGCAAATTAATTTCCCAAATCAAATATTGCACTATTTTACACATATAAAATTTTGCAATAATATAAATTACAAATTTCCCTAATTAATTTCCTTGAAATGCTCCATTTTACACTTAAGACCAAAAATATTAATTTATTCAAAATGACTAAATTTTGAACAAATTAGCCACATTAAAAATTCATTAATAGCTCCAATTAAATTAAAATCCCAACTTTAATTTATTATTTGGTAACCGCAATCACGGGTTGTTACACATACTGTAGTGCTCTTATAGTGCTTCTGTATTGTTTCGCATTTAATATTGGTTCTCATTTGTTTTTTGATAAATGTAGATTGCTTATATAGGAGTTGGTAAACTGTTTGCTTGATCCATTCATGTTTTGATGAGAATTTCCGAGATATACTTCTTCTGACTGAAGAGAATTTTTGAGCTAGATGTTCTTTTAACTTCAATACCAAGGAAAAAGCTCAAGTCTCCAAGATCTTTAATTGAAAATTCGTTGTTTAGTTGATGAATGAGACTGATTATTTCATCATTATTGTTCCCAGTGATAATATAATCATCCACATACACTAGAATATACATTACAGTGGTACCGCTGAATTTGGTAAATAAGGAGTTATCAGATTTAGTAGGATTATAGCTAAGTCTAATCAGTGTAGCTTTTAACTTTTTAAACTAGACCCTTGGTGCTTGTTTGAGACCATAAATTACTTTATTTAACTTGAACACAAGTTTTGTGTTTCCAACTTTCTTGAATCCACATGGCTGTTCCATATATACTTCTTCTTGTAGAAGTCCATTTAAAAATGCATTATTTACATCTAGTTGCTTTATGCTCCAATTTTTGTGTAGTGCAATTGTAAGAATGAATCTAACTGATGATGGTTTTACCACTGGTGAAAAAGTTTCATTGAAATCAAATCCTTGCTATTGTGAGAAACCTTTGGCAACTAATATGGCTTTATATTTTTCTATAGTTCCATCAACGTTCTTTTTAAGTCTATATGTCCATTTGCATCCAATGATATTTTTGTTCATAGGTAGAGGAACAAGATCCCATGTCTTGTTCCTTATGAGAGCATTATATTCTTCATTCATTGCTGCTATCCATTTTTCACTTTGCATAGCTTATAGATAAGTAGATGTTTCCTCTGTCTCGATATCAATAATGTACACTTTTAGTTTAAATATTCCACTTTTTGATCTAATAATCATATGATGACCTATCTTGTGCTGACTAGATGAGTTATCTTTTGTTTGAGGTTGAGTATTGGATGATTGTGCAACATCATGTGCTTGATTGAAGTCTGATTGATGACTAGAATGTTGCTGAGATAAATGATCTGGACTTCTGAATGATTCAGTAAACTATGAACTGGTCCAGATCTGGACACTGTGTATTGTGGTTCTGAATGATTTTGGAAGTCTTCATTTTGCTCGTGATCAATTATATCATGACTTAAAGGTATTGGTGTTATGGAGAATCTTGAATTGTAAATTTTCTGAGATGTCTTGATACTTGATTCTCTGAATGGGTATACATGTTCATTAAAAATAACATGTCTGGATATGAATACTCTTCCTTTGATGTCTAAACACTTGTATCATTTGATATTATTTGCATATCCAAGAAAGGTGCACGGAGCTGATCTAAAATCAAGTTTGTGAGTGTTGTATTGCCTTAAACAAGGAAAACACAAGCAGCCAAACACCTTTAATCCATGATAATCTGGTAATTTGTTGAACAACACTTCAGTTGGACTTTTGCCTTGCAACACTTTAGCGGGTAGTTTGTTGATCAAATATACTACTGTAGCAAAGGCATCCGGCAAGAATTTCAAAGGTAATGAAGCTTTTGCAAGCAGTGTAAGTCGTGTTTCCACTATATGCCTATGTTTTCTTTCAATTAATCCATTCTGCTCTAAAGTGTTGGGACATATGGTTCTTTGAATTATTCCTCTTTTCTGAAAGTATTCTTTAAGTGGTTTGAATTCAGTGCCTCCATCTGTTTGCATAACTTTAACTTAACAGTTTGTTTGTTTCTCTTCCTAAGCTATAAATTGTATAACTGCATGAAATGCTTCAGATTTTGTTTTCAAAAAATAAATCCAAACAAATCTAGAATATGCATCAATGAATGATATATAGTATTTAAAGCCATAATCAGTGTCAACAGAAGATGGTCCCCATAAATCACTAGCCATAAGTACAATGGGTTTTGTATATTTGGTTTTAGAATTTTGAAAACTAAGTTTATGTCTCTTGCCTATTTGGTAGTATGTGCAGATATAGGGAACATATATGTTATCAAAAATAATATTATTACTTCCCAGAATTTTCTTTACAACATCAATACTAGGATGACCTAGTTTACAATGCCAGACATCAATGATACTCTTACTCATTTTATTTTGATTAGATATAGAGAAATTGCAACACATTTCTGTATTGTCACAGTTTTTAGAATCAACAAAGATAAACTTGTATAGGCCCTTGAATGCTTTACCCTGTAAGAGAACCTTTCTAGTTAGTATATCTCTAACTAAGCAATAAGTGGGATAAAATTCAAAATACACATTATTATCACTTGCAAATTGTGATACACTTATCAAGTTTTTCTTTATTTGAGGAACTCTTAGTAGATTATTAAGATAAAGTTGTCTTTCACCTTGTATAAGTTCATCACCGGTATGTGTTATTTCAGTAGACACACCATTACTCATGTGTATACACTGTTTACCTTTGTATTCTTTATTTCCAAGATTCAAATTGCTGAGATTGTTAGTGACATGATTAGTGGCTCCAGAGTCAAGATACCAGACTTTATCATGAATATCATCAATCTTAGCAATATCATTAGTATTTGAATAATTGCCTCTTGCAAATTCTGACTGATTTCTCTGTTCATGTTGTATACTGGTCAGGTTTACACTTGGATTAAAACTTCTTTTGTTACTGGTGTTGCCTTACTGTATAGGTATATAGCTTGCATCAAATCTGAAGTAGCATCTGTTTGCTGAATGACCATATTTCTCACATATTTGACATCTAAGTCTGTTGTTGTTATTGTTCCATCTACCACCCCTTCCTCTGTATTTGTAAGTCTAACCTCCTCTATGATTGTTGGTAGTGTCATTCCTGCCTCTATAGGATCTTTCTTGATTTTTGCCTTTATTATTTGCAATGTAGTTTACTGATAAGTCAGAAACCACTATCTTCTTTTGTTCAATTCTTCCTTCATGTGCAAGAAGGATGGAATGAACATATTGTACAGATGGAGTTGTGTCTTTTGATGAAATAACTACCACCACAACTTCATACTAATCATCAAGTCCACCCAAGATTGAAAGAACATGTTATGTATCAGTGATAGTGTGTCCAGCTGCATTAAGTTGATCACATAAAGTCTTGACTTTGGTCAGATACTCTCTCATTGGCATAGTTTCCTTCTTTATATTTTGCAGTTGCCTTTTATAGTACATTATTTTTGCTGCTGACTGTGCACTGAACACTTGCTCAATAGTTGTCCAAATCTCATGTGCAGTTTTACAACCTATCAATTGTGGTAGTAAACTTGCACTTATGATAATAACCAAGAACTCGATAAATTATCTTGTCTTTGATAGATTGTATATTCTCTATTGTTGATGGTATCGTCTGCATTGTCTGTAGTATATCTTGTTGGTATTGGCTTCGTTCTAAGAATGTACTCCTCCAATCCATAACCTCTCACAGCAGTTTTAATCTGAAATTTCCAGAGTAGGAAATTTGATTCATCTAATTGTGTTGCTATTAGCTGACTTTGAGGACTAATCAAAATTTTGGATAAATTTTCAGTTGTAGGTTGCTGTGCAGAGTTTGGATTTGTGGATGATGCAGGGTTTGGGTTTGTAGATGAGAAAGAATTATTATCAATATCTCCTTCTACCATGGTAATACATTATGAACAAAAATTCAAAGTGATGAAATATGCTAATTCTTGAATAAAGAAAAGCAAAGAATTAAACAGACAAATGAAATTCAGGTATGGCAAATCAGATATCTTGATAAAAAAGTTTTCTGAAAGCAGCCAGAAAACAATGATTTCTTGGCATGGCTTAATGAAGAAATAGTAAAGATTTTAATATTTTGATAAATTTCTGAAAGCAGCCAAGAAACTGAGTGATGAACACTTCTAATAGTTTTCTTGGCAAGGCTTAGTGATGAATTTAGTGAGATTTTCAAAAAAAACGAATGCAAGAAAAGTTTTATGATCAAAAGAAGAGTAATTCAGATGATGAGATTTCTTCACTGATGATCTTTGATGGTTGCAGCCTTCTCCAAGTGATGATTGTGAATCTGATGGAGAATTGGCATGGCAATCAATTGTCTTTAGACAGTTTGAGGCTCTGATACCATATTAGAAAATAGCAGAAATGATATGATGAAATTTTATTATATCTGAATGATTCTTACATAATCAAAATGAGACAGTTTACATGCTATTTATAGCAGTTTTGGTACTGCCGATACACAAATAAATATATGGGCTTTAGGCTTGTGTGTACCCGCACCCACATCACAACATAAAGAAGAATGCACTGCTACTAACATTCATTTCTTTCATTCGACAATAAAGATATACAGTAAAAGGTGTAAAAACATGACTCGACTAATATTTCTTTTCTTTTACATAGTTTCTTTTAACATGGATTGTTACGCATGTGCAAATGGCCAAACTGAAGATATTTAAAATAGGTGTTTGCATAAGTAGAGATCACCGTCTTCTTTATGTATATTTGTTTCTATAGTAAAATTGAAGTCCAATAAAACGTTAAAAGATGTTCAAACTTGTTTTGCAAAAATTGAAGTAGAGAAAATGTATACTATTGGAATGATACAAAGAACAACAGTGTATATGTGGAAATGAATTATCTTAAGTGATCTCAGCCCTTCACACTGATCTCAACAGCTACAACTAATCTGCTCTTTATAAAAGTGGTTTCGGGTCTAGGCTTTTAGAGACCGTAGCTCATTAGCATTTATTTCTGTTTAAATAACAAAGCTTTAATTGTACAATGTTCTGTATCATTCTTGTTTCAGATATCTGTTCTCAAACTTGAATCAAATTCATCAATAAATCATTTGCATAATTTTAGATTCAATCTCTATATCATTTCATCTTAAATTCAAATATGGTATCAAAGCTAAAATTCGCATAATGGCATGAAGAGAAACCAACTCATCAGATAGAAGGCAAGAAATCATCATTTGAGTTTACTTTCTTCTCATCGGATTTTGATATCATCATTTGAGAAGAAGATTCAACCAACAAATACTACTGCCTCGCCAGTATTGTCAATTTGGCTGCAATAATATTCCTCAATGAATCAGAGATTAAAACAACAGCAAATTTTCAAAGAAAACAGAATCAAGAATTCAGAAATCATCAACACAAGTTCAAAGAAAGTGCCATTCCAAGAAAAACTCATCAGAAAACTTCATCACCTGAGTTCCTCTGGTTGCAACAAACCTGTTTGTGTTCTTATTGTCGTTTTTGCCCAATTATCTTTTCAAGAAGTTGCAGTCTCTTGTTTTTCTACATCTTTTCTGTTTCTTTTGGATACAGATCATCATGTCAAACAAAGCCCACTCTGAAACCCCAATCAGTGGCAGTGAGTCTCAGTACACCACTTCAAATGCCGAAAAACTTATGACGACTGTAATCAGCCCTTAAAGTCAACTGGTTATAGTGCATCTTAATGAAGAGATTATCTCATCTGGAAGCTAAAGGTTGAAACTGCCCTTCAAGGATATGGTCTTGAAGCCTTTATTTAAGGAACCATTCTAATTCCCCCAAAGTGTATCACTGATCAAGAAAACAAGATTATTAGTAATGAATAATATGTGCAACATCATATGCAAGACAGACTTATATGCTCATGGTTGCTATCATCAATAAATGCAAATTTACTGACACATGTAATAGGTTGCAAAACTGCAAGTGAGATTTGGACAACAGTTGAAAAAGTTTTCAACTCACAGTCTGCTGCAAAAGTAATGTTTCATTAAAGACAACTTCACAATATCAAGAAAGACAGTCATAGCATGAGAGAGTATGACGCAGCGGATATTACAAAAACAAGATAATACGATGAATGTAGCAATCAGTGGATTGGAAGATGCTGAAATGTCCAAATTCGTTGATCCGAAGATACCGAATTCTAGCTATCTCTGACTCGTTGATCCGAAGATACCGGGTTCAAAGATCTTCAATTCTTCAAGCGTTGATCAAGCGCACTTGATTCCGCGAATCGACTTCTACAATCGTTGAATCGAGCGCACTCGATTATCCGAAAGAGGAGATAGGAGATTACACTCAACTACCAATTTAAATTGAAAGCACAAAGCTAACAAAAGAGAATTTTATTCAATATTCAACAACCTTACAAAATGACTCAACTTGCCTATTTATAGGCTACAACAATTTCAGCAGAAAAAAATGACAACTCTTAGGTCGTGAGCGACCTACGACCTAAGCTCACGCGACCTAAAGACTTAAGCGACTTAACATAGTTACAACACAAACCCATTACAACATGCGGCTTAACAGACACGACTTAGTATAGGTCGGCAGCGACCTAACATATTACAATATAAGAAAATACAACACATTACGTCTTACATAGGTCGTACACGACCTAAGTACATACTCAAAAGACAGACGACCTACGACTTAACAAATGAACGGCATCTGGAGCTTCGTGACCTAAGATGAACGGCATCCCTTCATTAGCGACCTAACAGAAGCGCTTCAGAAAATCTTCACGACTTAAAGTTTCTCGCGACTTAAATCAACGGCATAGGATAAAGCGGCATAACAATCTACGGCCACAAGCTTCAGCGACTTAAGAACATACGCATCAGAAACTTCGCGACCCAAGCCTTGCGACTTATCTTCCCATATTACCCAGCGACCTAACATAGGTCGAATCAAAACTCCGCGACCTAACTTAGGTCGTATTCTTCTAGCACGTTTGAGCACCCTCTTTCCTATCTCGCTAGGTCGTACGCGACCTAAAAGCATGTTAGGTCGTAGCTCTTTCCCTGGTGATATGATAGGTCGTTCCCACGACTTATGCCTTAGCTCGTTAGGTCGTACGCGACCTAAGAACATGTTAGGTCGTTCCAGCACCTCGTTAGCTCGCACCTTCCCACTAGGTCGTTGCCGATCTTCACTAAGTCGTTGATACGACTTAAAAGCTTTGTTAGGTCGGCTGCATTCCTGAGTGTTGGTTCCGTTAGCTCGTAGCCTATTTTCCATAGGTCGTGAGCGACCTAAGAACCCATTAGGTCGTGAGCGACCTAAGACTTCAATTTTTAACAACTTATTTTCCAGTTTTGGTTTGTTAGGTCGTGAGTGACCTAAGACTTCTTCATTAGGTCGTGAACGACCTAAGCCTTGTGAATTCATAGCTCGCGCTGCATCATCCTCCCCAGGTTGAGAAAAATTCGACCCCGAATTTGCACCATCCTCCCCTACTATGAGTTCATTTCCGTGGTATGGTATGAGATGTTTAACATTGAATACGTCAGACGTATACACATCATCTGGCAGTTTCAATTTGTAAGCATTTTCATTAATTCGCTTCACAACTTCCACCGGACCAATTTTCCTGGCTTTCAACTTGTTATAAGCGCCTACTGGAAAACGATCTTTTGTTAACACTGCATAAACCATATCTCCTTCATTAAACTCAACATTTCGTCGTTTCAAATCTGCAGATTGTTTATACTTCTCATTTGCTTTCTCCAATCGTTCCTGCACGATTTTATGACATTCCGTCAACCCTTCAACAAAATCAGCAGCTTTCTTAACTGTCTTCTTTGATTGTGGCACTACCGTTAAATCCAACGGTCCCTTCGGTAAGCTCGAATAAACAATCTGGAATGGACTGAACCCAGTACTTCGATTCACAGCATGATTATGGGCAAACTCTGCCTGGCATAACTTCATATCCCAACTCTTCAGATTATCTTGAACAAGACACCTCAACAAGTTTCCCAACGATCTGTTCACAACCTCGGTCTGTCCATCCGTTTGCGGGTGATAAGCACTACTAAACTTCAGCTTCGTTCCCACCATTTTCCACAAACTCAACCAAAAGTGACTCAGAAACCGAGTATCTCTATCCGACACAATAGATTCTGGCAATCCATGAAGTCGATAGATCTCCTTGAAAAACAATTGAGCAACATGAACAGCATCCGCTGTCTTCTTACAAGCAATAAAATGTGCCATCTTCGAAAATCGATCCACTACCACATAGATGGAATCGTTTCCTCGCTGTGTTCTTGGCAGCCCCAACACAAAATCCATACTCACATCAATCCATGGTTTAGTCGGTACCGGTAACGGCATATATAAACCAGCATTAGTCGCAGTTCCTTTCGAAACCTGACAAATATGACATCGTTCCACAAACCTCTCTACTTCTTTCCTCATCGATGGCCAAAAGTAGGACTGTGAAACCAACTGTAAGGTACGGTCTCTCCCAACATGTCCCTCTTCGTGTAACTCCTTGATAATCTTCATTCTCAGACTACCCTCCGGTATGCACAATCGATTTCCTTTAAAAAGAAAACCATCTACCATCACGAACTCCTCCATCTCTCCATCCTTGACTTTATCAATAAACTTTGCAAAGTAAGGATCATCGGTAAATAATTCTGGCAATATTTCAAACCCCGTCACTTCAACCTTCAATGTAGTTAACAAGTGATTTCTTCTACTCAACGCATCCGCAACATGATTCGTCACTCCCGACTTGTGTTTCACAACAAATGTAAATTGTTGCAGATATGCAATCCACGATGCATGTCTCGCTGAAATCTTGTCTTGCCCTTGCAAATGCTTCAATGCCTCATGATCAGTGTAAAGAACAAACTCTTTCTGAAACAGATAGTGTCTCCAGTGTTTGATAGATTGTACAACAGCATAAAACTCCACATCATATGTACTGTATCTCATCTTCGCTCCTGACAACTTCTCACTGAAATATGCAATTGGACGCCCCTTCTGACTCAACACCCCTCCAATCCCAACCTTGGATGCATCAGTATGTAGTTCAAACAACAACTGAAAATCAGGTAATACTAGAATTGGTGCAGATGTCAGCAATTCCTTGATTCGTTCAAAAGCAGCTCCTGCTTCCTCCGTCCAAGCAAACTGTTTACCCTTCATACAATCAGTCACAGGCGCCATCACACTACTAAAGTGTGGAATAAATCTTCGATAAAATGAAGCCAACCCGTGGAAACTACGAACTTCCGTTATCGTCTTGGGCTGCGGCCAATCTCTGATAGCTTCGATTTTACTTTGGTCAACCTGTATTCCTTCTTCCGACACAACATATCCCAGAAATAAAACACTATGCGTCATGAACACGCATTTCTTCGTTGCAGCATAGAATTGTTCTTGTCGCAATACCATCAGCACTTCTCTAAGATGATTCAAATGTTCCTCTGGACTCCCACTGTAAATCAGAATATCATCAAAATACACCACCACAAATTTCCCAATGAACGGTCGAAAAATCTGATTCATCACCCTCATGAAAGTACTCGGTGCATTGGATAAACCAAATGGCATGACCAACCATTCGTATAGACCCTCCCTGGTTTTAAAAGCAGTCTTCCACTCATCGCCTGGTCTGATACGAATTTGATGATATCCGCTCTTCAAATCAATCTTCGAAAAAATAGTAGCTCCGCTTATTTGATCTAACAAGTCATCCAACCTCGGCATTGGAAATCTATATCTCACAGTAATTTTATTCAAGGCTCGACTGTCAGTACACATCCTCCACGTTCCATCCTTTTTGGGTACCAATAAAGCTGGTACAGCACAAGGACTTAAACTCTCCTGCACACGTCCCTGTTCAAGCAATTCTTCCACTTGCCTCCGCAACTCTTCATGTTCCTTCGGACTCATTCGATAATGTGGTCTGTGTGGCAACACAGCACCTGGAACAAGATCTATCTGATGTTGTATATCCCTCAACGGTGGCAACCCCGTTGGTAACTCCTCTGGAAATACATCGTCAAATTCTTTCAAAACTGGTTTAACTTCTTCTGGAATCTCAACCTCTTCACTGCTCTCTCGCCCAATTAACAAAAACACTTCAGGTTCCTCCTCTACTTCCTTCACAAACTCCTTCAAAGATAACAAAGTTTTGAGCTCTTCAATCTCCTCCAACTTGTTCTCCTCCGGCTGTCGCTTCTTTAGAACTAGAGTAATCTTTGTGCCTTCAAACATGAAACTGTAACTGTTGGTACGCCCATCATGTTGCACCGCTCTATCATACTGCCACAGTCTCCCCAGCAACAAGTGACAAACGTACATGTCCACAACATCGCACCAGATTTCGTCTTTATATTTCTTCCCAATGGAAAACTTCACACGAGCCCTTCGTCCAACCTTCACCTCCCCGCCTTTCCTTAACCAAGCTAGCTTGTATGGTTTTGGATGTTTCTCAGTCTTCAATGCCAACTTCCTCACAGCTTCTGAAGAAATTATATTATCACAGCTTCCAGCATCAATAACGAATTTGCAAACCTTCCCCAGAATGGTACATGTTGACTGAAAAATATTGCTCCTTAACCAACTACAATCCTCCTCTTGCTTTGGTGTTAAACAGGACCTCTTCATCATTAGATTGTAACCTTCGTCTCCCGTCACTTCTTCTTCCTCCTCATCAGGTGGTGAATTGGAACATTCAGCTTCTTCATCCTCATCCTCAACCTCTGCTATCATAGCTCTCTTCTTCGGTTTTGGACATTCGCTACTTTTGTGACCAAATTCCTGACAATTGTAACATTTGAAACCGTTGTTAACCTTTGTCTTCTCAGCCTCCTTCACTACTAGTCTACTGATAGGTTTAGTAACATTAGAACTTCCACCAACACCCTTCACTTGATTGTTAGAATTAGTAAACACACCACTTCCTCGTCGTCCCTGTTTCTCCCAAGCCAACGCTTTCTGATGTGCTTCCACTACAGATCTAGGATCGAACATGTTAACCATATCCTGAATCTGCATTCTCAATCCCCCAATGAACCTAGATGTCAGCTGCTCTTCCGTTTCCATAATATCATTCCTTGCAATAAGTTGATAGAATTCATCAGCATAGTCATTCACAGATTTCGTCCCTTGTCTCAAGTTCTGCAAACGTTGATACATCAAAGACTGATAATTGTAAGGTAAGAACGTTGCTTTCATCAATTTCTTCATCTTCTCCCAAGATTCAACTTTTGACTTTCCCATTCGTTCACGTGTAAGTTTGGTTTGCTGCCACCACGCCAAAGCTCTACCCCTCAGCCTCGTAGCAACCAACTTAACTCTTCGATGTTCTGGAACTTCTTTAAAGTCAAAAATCTCTTCAACATTAGCCACCCAATCTAGAAACTCCTCTGCTTGCATACCACCTTTGAATTCAGGAATTTCAGTCTTCATCCCCGACTCCCACTTGTGATCATACTCAGAGTGATTTCTTCCTTGTCCTCGAACACTACCACCATCATATTCCTCGTCAAAATCAGATGTATATCGTTGTCTATCTCGTCCACCCACATCTCTACTACCATTACGTCTTCCACCATCATCCCTTCTATCTACATTCCTCCGTTCACGATCATTCACGTTCCTCCCACGCCCTCGATCATTTTCAACACTTCTGTCTCGATTAGAATGCGGTGAGACTCTACTTCCCCCATGGTTAGATTCTGGTGAAACCCTTCTCCGATTTTGATTCATCTCCGTCATAAGCTTCTCTAACCGGCCAATTCCTTCGTTAAGCTTTTCACTAAAGTTTTCATTGATTCTTTGCTCCATCTCATCAGCTTCTTCTCTTCGATACAAAGCTTCTACGTTTTGGTGGCGATTAGCTCTTCTTGGCGGCATACTTGAAATCTTTACAAACACTTCAACACTTCAAAATTCAAACACTTTTCGGACTTTGATCCAAAATGAAACGGATCGAAAACTTCCACTTTGTAGCAAATCGCGATGAACACGATGGACAAAGTTTCGGCCTCCAATTCAAATCCGATCAAACAACCTCGAACAATGATGAACACTTCTTCCTCTCGGCCAAACAACTCCAACTTCAAAATGATTAGGCTCCCAGTCTCGATCCAGCTATGATTGGCTAGAACAAGCTCTGATACCAAAACTGACGCAGCGGATATTACAAAAACAAGATAATACGATGAATGTAGCAATCGATGGATTGGAAGATGCTGAAATGCCCAAATTCGTTGATCCGAAGATACCGAATTCTAGCTATCTCTGACTCGTTGATCCGAAGATACCGGATTCAAAGATCTTCAATTCTTCAAGCGTTGATCAAGCGCACTTGATTCCGCGAATCGGCTTCTACAATCGTTGAATCGAGCGCACTCGATTATCCGAAAGAGGAGATAGGAGATTACACTCAACTACCAATTTAAATTGAAAGTACAAAGCTAACAAAAGAGAATTTTATTCAATATTCAACAACCTTACAAAATGACTCAACTTGCCTATTTATAGGCTACAACAATTTCAGCAGAAAAAAATGACAACTCTTAGGTCGTGAGCGACCTACGACCTAAGCTCACGCGACCTAAAGACTTACGCGACTTAACATAGTTACAACACAAACCCATTACAACATGCGGCTTAACAGACACGACTTAGTATAGGTCGGCAGCGACCTAACATATTACAATATGAGAAAATACAACACATTACGTCTTACATAGGTCGTACACGACCTAAGTACATACTCAAAAGACAGACGACCTACGACTTAACAAATGAACGGCATCTGGAGCTTCGCGACCTAAGATGAACGGCATCCCTTCATTAGCGACCTAACAGAAGCGCTTCAGATAATCTTCACGACTTAAAGTTTCTCGCGACTTAAATCAACGGCATAGGATAAAGCGGCATAACAATCTACGGCCATAAGCTTCAGCGACTTAAGAACATACGCATCAGAAACTTCGCGACCCAAGCCTTGCGACTTATCTTCCCAGATTACCCAGCGATCTAACATAGGTCGAATCAAAACTCTGCGACCTAACTTAGGTCGTATTCTTCTAGCACGTTTGAACACCCTCTTTCCTATCTCGCTAGGTCGTACGCGACCTAAAAGCATGTTAGGTCGTAGCTCTTTCTCTGGTGATATGATAGGTCGTTCCCACGACTTATGCCTTAGCTCGTTAGGTCGTACGCGACCTAAGAACATGTTAGGTCGTTCCAGCACCTCGTTAGCTCGCACCTTCCCACTAGGTCGTTGCCGATCTTCACTAAGTCGTTGATAAGACTTAAAAGCTTTGTTAGGTCGGCTGCATTCCTGAGTGTTGGTTCCGTTAGCTCGTAGCCTATTTTCCATAGGTCGTGAGCGACCTAAGAACCCATTAGGTCGTGAGCGACCTAAGACTTCAATTTTTAACAACTTATTTTCCAGTTTTGGTTTGTTGGGTCGTGAGTGACCTAAGACTTCTTCATTAGGTCGTGAACGACCTAAGCCTTGTGAATTCGTAGCTCGCGCTGCATCAGAGTATATATTCAAAATCAAGTCAATATGTGACACTTTAGAGACAACAAATTAGAAAGTCTCTAATTCAGAACAAATTATGACCATTCTAAATGGGCTAGGTGATGAATATGAAGCAGTGGTAGCAATTATAACATCTTAGAGAAATTTACCATCAATTGATAATGTCCATTCTATTCTACTGCCACATGAAGCAA
Source organism: Allium fistulosum (assembly GCA_030737815.1). NCBI lineage: Eukaryota > Viridiplantae > Streptophyta > Magnoliopsida > Asparagales > Amaryllidaceae > Allium > Allium fistulosum. The sequence continues at coordinate 165,256,098 of CM060904.1, read as the reverse complement.
GAATTGATATCAAGAAACCATAAGAATCTGATTTCTTTGCTAATTTTGCTGCTAATTACAGGGGTAAAAGCCAAAATAATAACAGAGGAGACCAATCTACTCAAAGAGGGGGATATGCAAATAGATCAAGAGAAAGAGGCAGATGGAATAACAATAACAGACCCCAAATGCCAAATATATGAAAAAACTATAGGATCAATTTCACCCTAGAGGGGGGGGGGGGGTGAATAGGATGATACTAATAATAATAAAAATTAATGTGAAAATATATATAATAATTGTAGCATAGATAATAGCAGAATAATAAAAGCGGAAATAGAACAATATAGATTTACCCAGCTTCAACAATAACCTGCCAACGTGCAGCCCCAAGGTTTCTACTAGAAATTAAGTAGTCAGACGCTTACACACGTAAACTTGCGACACCCGCTAATGACTAACCTAACTCTACGCTCAAAACCCTACCACAACTCAGCCATTGAGTTGTGAATTCTCGAACTACACCACCGTAGTTCGTAACTAGTCACACGACTAGAGAGTTACACAATTTAAAAAGGAAACTTACAAAATAAATAAATAAAAACTAAAACAACCCTAATTTTTAAATTTGAAGCCCAATATAATAATAAAGATCGGCCTACAAATAATTAGAGAAAAACTATCTCCCCTTTATTTTATTTCGTGACTTCATTTCAGCTGATTCCCTGTGTTCCTCTTTCAAAATTAGGGTTCCGTTTGATTGAAGCTGCCGATTGATTGTTGAGCGATTGAAGTAATTAATTTTCCTTTGCTCTGCTTTATCAATCTTCTCTAGGCTAGGTGCTTTTGTTCCTCGAGTTGATTACTGATGTGTTCTTCGTTGCGCTTTACGTCCACTCTAGATCGAGTCGAATGCTATGAATTTGGTATGTGAATTTTGCCCTCTTTTCGATTGATTATGCTCGAGTTATTCTCTGTATATTTGCTTGGGATTGAACTCGATGAATGCCAATGATGATTTTGGGTTTAATTTATAGGGTTCGAACCCCTATAATCTCGTTCGTATTTTTGAGTTTGAATTCATCAGTGATTTTCACTTGTCCATTTTATTTTGCTTGAGCGCTTGTAATTAATCTTGACTGGTTCATTTGTTTACACGTTACTGATACATTTTCACTTACTTGAGTGGTTCCTTGTTTTGCTCCTACGATCATGGACATTTTAATTTTGAGATGATCTGGAAATTTTGCATCTTGACTTGTTCAATTCGAAATTCACTGTAACATTGTTTTGACCCACGGTTTTGCTGTTCCATTTATTTGGTGGCAAATTTCAAATTTTTTGAACTGCGGTTACATTCTTTTTTCGAACCATGACTTTGTTTCAACTGCTTGCTTGCATCTGTAGTTGTATCGTGACTCATGTAACTGCTTCATTGTTTAATGATTTTTGAACACTTGTATGTAGAACTACTTCCTGTTTCTTGGTTGAGTCTAGTTTGTAGTTCATTTTGAGGCTGACATGTGTATGTATATATGCATATATATGCTTACATGTGTATCTTCATGTATGTTTACTGTTGCATTATAACTTGCATTCTCTGGCTTTCTTGGTTCATTGGAAATCTGAACTGTAGTCATCATTGGTCTGGTCTTCATGTTGCTTTGAGTCTAAACTTGTTCTGTTTCATGATTGCTTCGAGTTTTATGATGGTCTCCATGCATATAAACATACATATATGTATGTATATATGTGTGTGATTCTCTGAAACGATATACGTGTATACATACATACATACATACATACATATATATATATGCATATATGTATACATGTGTATATGACACTACATTTTCGTATGTATACATGCACTGAATCCATCTTCACTTGTATGCTACCTGGTCTCTATTGCAACATGTTATCATCCCTCTGAAATTCTGGTTTGGTCTGGTCTGTTTCTGGTGTGGTTGACACTCATGTCTTTGAATTTCATTCTTTGTTGAAGTGATAGCTCGCATTGGTCTTCATGTTTCTTTGAGTCTGTACTGCTCATTTGCTTTGAACTTGAAGTCTTGACGCACTTGTCTTGTGAACTTTCCTCTGGTGTGTTGATCATGTTGTAGACTTGAGTTTGTCTCATTATTTCATATAAACTTGGTTGCATATGTATATGTGTTTTGTTTCACTTGCTCTTATCTGGTTCACCTGAACTACATGTTCTTGTGCCATATGAGATCTGGTTTGAGTTTTGTTCCTCTTGAATGCTTTGTATTGTTGAGTCATTTGTGAAGACGGTACTTTGTTTGCTCTGAACTTCATGTGTACATCCATTTGCTATGTCTGGTGCAGTTGCATGCTTCACATATCTTCATTGTTCTTGTGCATTCAATGGTCTGACACTAGTTTGAATCCATGCTGTATGCATTCATGTTGACTTTTTCATCCCTTTGGTTTCATGTGTATGCATACATTTCTGTTACATTAGTTTGTCACTGTGTATATACATGTATACATGCATGTATATATGTATGTTGAGGCTTTTCTATTTATGCAGAGTTGTATGTATGTGAACTTGTTGGTGCAAGCTTCAAGTAGCTTGTTGAGTTCATGTTACTCTTGTGACTTTGAGCTTCTATCTTGTTGCCTATCACCTGAGTCTTGATTGTTGCATCATGGAGTTTTCATTTGTGTCGAAACTGAAATGTTGTTTGCACCACTTTGTGCATATGCATTGCCCTATACTTGTGCCTAAATTCTGTGATGTTTTGTTTTTGTATTGCCACCTGAGTTGAATCCAGCTTTTGCTTGGGTTTGACCTTGTGCTCACCTGTCCCTGCGATTTTATCAAGCAAGTGTATATCGGTGTGCACGACCTTGTGACATGTACAGTGATACACTGTGCATGTTACAAGCTATTCGTGTAAAATGAATTTAAAATAAATGATGTCAAACAACCCAAATAACTGAGGCAAACAATATTTTCACAAACACACACTTTAATTTGCACTACAAAAATTTTTATTTTTCAATTTTACTGCATCAATGTTTATTTTGCAGATAGCTCAGATGCTGGATTCACGCTGGAACAGATTTGAATATAAAAGTACAAGTATTGAATGACTATGTAGTGAGATTTAAATTATAAAGTGAAAAATTGAAATTGTAATTGAAATTGTGTAAATGTAGTGAGAGCTGAACTTTGTACTATTCAAATTTGTAATAAAATATTTTTTTGAATATGAATTCTGAGTTATTTATTTTATTTAATGAATACTTATTTAATTATGTGAAAAATAAAATAGTACAACAATAAATACATTTAAATGAATATATATATATATATGTTTATTATCATCAAACAAAAATCATAGGCTATTGTATTCTACAATCTCCCCTTTTTGATGATAACAAACATATATTAAGATTTTGACTCTATTTAATTTATTTGGTTTTGTTAAATTCTATTAGCTCCCCCTATTTGAATGCTCCCCCTACAACCAAGCTCCCCCTTCAGATATGCATGAAAAAAAATGCAATAAAACTAGATGGGAATATGCAAATTAAAATTTTCAACTTATTTGCCAAAATCTTAACTTCTCTCTCCCCTTTTTGTTATTAGCAAAAGAGTAATAACATTAGAAAATAGAGATAAAGTGATAGATATTAATACAACATTAATAGATAATCGAGTATAAATATTAAATTTCAATAAAAAAATCAAACAAAAATCATAAATACTCTGTTAGGCGCATATTCCACTTTAGAGTGATAGGGGTGATATCAGCATATAAAACCATATAGTTGTATCTATTTGTGGTATATTTATGACAGGAATTTGAATACTTACTAAACATGCGTAACCATTAGGACTTTTAAATGAGATTAGTAGTATTCCCAATTTTATTTAAAAAATGAATTTCAAGTGTCTTCTAACCACGCATAACCGTGAGGACATTTAAATGGGATTGGTATCAACTGGTCTATTTAATAATCAATTTTGATATGTGTTCCATACATGCATAACCATGAGGACTTTTAAATGAGCATGGAGCACATAATCAAAGATTCCAAGTAGTTCACTCATGCATAACCGTGAGGACTTTTAAATGAGAGTGACCACTTTTGGATAATTGTATTGCTAATTTAAAAAAAATGAATAATTTCCTGTTTAAATACAACATTTTTACATACTATATTGGATTTTGATGAGTGATGGTCGTTAGAAATATGATAGAAATATAGATGGTCATGGAATTTTTACCAACCAAAGTTATTACAAATTTTGTTTAAATTTTTTTAATGAAATTTACTAAATATACTGTTCAAGTTATAATATATGATTAATATCAACGCTCATCATATTTTCAATCACTATTTATCTTTTGGATAATCAATAAGGAGTCAGATTAGTTAATATAGTCATTTAAGATCAAATCCAAAAATAAACATAAAATCAAATTTCTAAAAAGTCTAATCTGAAACGAAGTCAACAAAAACTATTTTGTGGAAGGGGTTTTATGAAAAATGTTTGCCAATTGAAAATCAGTTAAAATGAAAATTACGCAGATATTTTATTTGGAAATGTGATGCAACTTATGAATGTCCCTACATAAAACCCATTCTACTAGTAATTTTTCTATCAACTAGACTACCAGCAGAATCTGCATCTGAATACCCCTTTAAAACACAATTATCATAAATTGGATATCATAGACCAGACCGTGAAGTTGCAACAAATACCTTATAATCATTTTACAGCTTTTAAAATGTGATTCCTTAAGGATTTGATTGAAAACGTGCACATTAACAACTAGTGAACATAGTGTCAGATCTAGAGGTAGTAAAATAAACAAATATATCCATGTGTATCTAGAGTAATCATCAACCAATACAAAACAATATCTCTTACCACCTAAACTTGCAATATCGTTAGTCCAAACAATTATATATGAACTAGTTCAAGGATGAAAAGATGATTGGTCAACATTTTTGCATAAGTCGGAATCAAAATCAACCTTCATTTCATTATCACATAACTGGCGATTTACATCAGATTATGGTGCAGATTTTCAACATTTAGTATATCATTCAAGATAAATATACCGTTACCAATTTTACCTTTACCGATAATTTTTCGTTGTTGCCCACTGTGATTCTATCACCATTGTGCTAGGCTAAGGAACTTTGATTTGTTGCCCGTCGTGTGCCTGGAACAGCCAGAATCCAGGTATCACTCTTGTTGTTCCTTAGCCTGCCACCACACCTACATAAGGAAAGATTTTTGTGACCTATTTGTTTTTATAGGTCCATGATTGTTAGTCACAAATGATTTTGAAAATATGTTTGTGTATACCCAAAACAATCTATATTTGTTCCTTTCGGCATGCAAATTTGTTTGACTTTAAGCGATTTTATATTCGTGCCTTTAGGGACCCAAATTGGTATGGTTTTCACATGTTTGAATCTATACCAGCAATTGTTGTGATTGTGTCCAATTTTTCCACAAATCGTGCACTTTGTGTTGACAAGATTAGTTTCACTTCTAGCATTTTCACATTTAGTATACCCAAGTCCTTGTCTAACAGTATTAACAGTTTGTTTTCCTAATAGCATATTTAGTGATTTTTCCCCTTTAGAGAATTTTCCTAAAGTTTTAGACAATTGTTGGACTTGTGTTTTGAGTGATTCATTTTCATTCAATACAAGGTGCACTTTTTAATAGAATTTTCTCTCCTAGTGTTTTCACTTTCTTTCAAAAACAGAATTTCATTTTCAAGCGATTTAATTTTAATTTCTGATTTTTTTATTTCTTCTTCAAATGATGGACACTTATCACACTTAGGGCTCTTATTTCGATAGTTTTTAACCAATTGATCAAGCTGTTTATTTAGTTCTATCAAACTATTTTTTTTTATTCAAGTTTAGCGTACTTCTCCCTAAGTCGTTCAAAACAGCCATTTACTTCGTGAAAATATATATGTAATTCCAAGTGAGTAAGTTTTGATACCTCGCTTGGCTCATCATCATCGCTATCACTTATTTCTCCTTGAAGACACAGTTTTGCTTTTTCTTTTTCACTGCCAGTGCTTTCATCTTTATCTTCATCACTTTCATCCTAAGTGGCTGCAAAACTTCTCCTTTTCGATTTCTTTCCTTGGCTGAGTCAATTCTGAGGACAATTTGGCTTGATATGACCGGGTTTATTGCAGTTGTGACAAATGATCTCCTGCTCTTCTGAGTTGTCTAGAACTTTGACAATTCTATTCTTCAGTTGTTGATTTAGGGCAGGATGTCCATATTTTCGGTTCCATCTTTTGAATCTCTTTATTATGAGTGCCAATTTAGTTGCTCCATCGTCGTCGTCGTCATCATCACTTTCCGTTGTACCTTTCAGAGCTATTGATTTCTTCTTCTTCTTCTTCTTCTTTTTGAAAAGCAATGGGCTAAGGGAGCCTGCCCAATATATTCATCACTCAGAAATGTATACATGCAAATACAGTCTTTTGTCTGGAAACACATTTAAACTTTGAAACATAAACATATCAATGGCATAAAACTAAAGTACATCAATGTCATCACATCTTTCATCTCAGCCTGCTCAATCTTTTGCGAATTCTCTTATCAATTATACTATATAGAGTAGCTGCATTTTCCATTTTAAGGTAAAAGATTCTCCTATTCCTTTCATTCCATATCTCATATGCAAAAATCTTTAATATAATAATAAGTATCTCTGTCTTCGAAGGCTTCCATCTTGTTGCCTTGAATATATTGAACCATTCAATTCTTGAGTTTTTATCAGGTTTGTGACAATTTCCACTTGCTAGTAATCTGCACCATATTCCAAAAGTGTAGTTGCATTCAAAAAATAAATGAGTATTAGTTTCAGGATGCTTTTGGCAGAAAACACAATCTTCATTGCTTATTACACCAAGACTTGTTAATTTCTGTTTAGTATTGAGTGCATTTGCCATAATTTTCCATAATAATAGATTTTCTTTAGCAGCTGGTTTTTCCATCCAAATTCTTGCTGCCCAAGGGAAGCTCTCTGAATTGGCATTATTTAACAAAGCTTTATACACTTGAGAAATTGTATGCTTTTTACCATTATTAGTCCAAAGGACTTTAAGATTTGAAGATGGAAGAGACAATGATGATATAAATTTCCATAAATTTCTGACTTGATTAGAACTGCAATAAGGTAAAACAATTGATCCATCATTAATATATGAAGCAACTTTAGCATTACAAGGAATGCCAGACTGCAGTTTTAAGGAGTATGGAAGAAGTTCTTGTATAATCAATCCAGGTTTAGCCCAGGGAGATGTCCAAAAATCTAAATCATTGTTCTCAAGTGGATTGCTTTGAATGAGTGGCACAAAAGTAGTTCTTAATTTTAGAATATTACGCCAACTCCAGCTGCTTACATTGGGAATATTCATCGACCAAAAATCCTTTCCTTTTAACAGATTCTTTAGTATCCACTGAGTCCAGAGATCTTCTTTTCTTGATAATATTTTGTCAAAATATACTGATATAGCTACAATGTTCCATATCTTTATATTAGTTATTCCCAAACCACCTCTATCCTTTGGCAATTGAATTTTCTTAAATGATATTGGAATTAGATTTTTTGAAAATGGATCACCATGCCATAGAAATCTATTCAGAGCACTATTAATCATTGATACAAGTTTGCAAGGAAGAATATAGTGTCTCATCCAATAATTAGCCATAGCACTTGCAATACTCTGAACAATGACTAATCTTCCTGCCTGAGGTAGTTTTGTGTTAGGCCAACTAGATAGTTTATCAGTAATTTTTTCATATAGAGGCAAACAGTCAGATTTAGTGATTCTTGCAGAAATAAGTGGTAAACCCAGATATCTGGCATTGTGATGCATCTCTTTAAGTCTAGAGTGAGAAATAATTCCAGCTTTCAGATCATCACTAAGACCAGCTATTAGTATGTGTGATTTATTAAAATTTATCTTCAAACCAGTGATTGAATAAAAATGATCCAATACCTCAAGTATAGTGGTAATATTTGAAATAGTTGGTTTGGTAAAGATGACGAGATCATCAGCAAATAATAGGTGGGTTATGAGTGGATCCTTGCATTTAGGATGTAACTCTAACTTCTTAGCATTCACTTGTTCAATTATCAACGAATTAAGAATCTCCATTACTATAATGAAAAGATAAGCAGAAATTGGATCCCCTTGACGTACACCTTGAGTTCCTTTAAAGTATCCTCTAGAACAACCATTTCTTAGAATGGAGATATGAGTTGTAGAAATGCAAGTATAAATCCATGCCAGCATTGGTTTAGGAAAATTCATCCTTGAAATAATTGCTATGATAGAACTCCATGATATAGAATCAAAAGCTTTTTGTATGTCAAGTTTCATCATACATCTAGGTGATATATTCTCAATTCCATAACCTCTTATAAGCTCTTGTGTTAGCAAAATATTATCACTGATATTTCTGTGTGGCATGAATGAAACTTGGTTGCTTGAAATAATTGAAGGCAACACACTTTGAAGTCTATTTGCTATTATCTTAGATATGATTTTGTAAAGAACATTGCAACATGAAATAGGTCTAAACTCAAAGACACTGACTAGATTTGAACATTTTGGCACTAGAGCTATATTTGTTGCATTAACACCTGTTGGTAACTTGTTATGGCAGAAGAAGTATTGTGTTGCTTTAATAACATCTCTTTTAACTATTTTCCATGAATTTTGGTAGAAAAAAGCATTAAATCCATCAGGACCACCACTGCTATCAGATTTTAAAGTGAAAACTGCCCTTTTAATCTCATCAGGTAAAACTTCTTGTATCAGATCACTTGCCTGCTTCTTATCCAGGAAAGGTACTTGCATTTTAAAGAGGGGTAACAGATTTGGAATCATTGGGGTTGGATTAGCAAGTATGGAAGAGAAATAATCAATGAAAGCCTTAGAAATGGAATCTTCAGTATCTTGTATTACTCCATACATATCAGTAACACTCAAAATCCTTTCTTTTACCTGTTTTATTTTGATTGAGTTATGATAATATCTTGTATTTCTATCACCTTGTTTGACAATAATATCATGTAGAACTTCTATCCTCATTAAAGCCGCAAACTTCAGTGCCTCATGTAAATCTTTAGATAAAACTGTTTCTTGGCAAGCCAGAATTGAATTCATAGGATCACTTTGAAGTTGCTGCTGTATATTAAATAGCTTATCACTTATTCCATCAGAAACTTTTGATCCTTCTCCAAAAATTTCTTTTGCCCATATTTTTAGTTTTGCCTTCAATTTTTGTAACTTTGTCTTTAATATATATAGTGGATTTCTAACGATTACCTCCTGCCAAACCTGCATAACAATACTAGAGAAACATTTATGATTAGTCCGAGACTTATAAAATCTAAAAGATGAATTTCTCCTAGTTGTATATCCTCCCCAAGATAGAATAATAGGAGAGTGATCAGAAATAGATGGATTTAAGAATTTGCAGAGAAGATTAGACCATAAGTTTATAGAATGAATGTTATGAAAAGCATGATCAAGTTTGCAGAATGTTCTTGGCCCATTTTTACTTTTATTATTCCATGAATATTCAGCTCCAACAAAAGAGATATGACTAAGAGATGAATTAATAAGGGCTTGTTTCAAAGGGGAAATATCTTTCAAAGATAGAGGAATTCCTCCAAATTTTTGTTCAGAGGAATACATACAATTAAAGTCTCCAAGAATCCAATGAGTTCTTCTACTTTAATTTGTTTCAGATCTTTTGATTCTTGAATAGTAGTCACTTTTGCTTCAAAATTTCGTGGAAGAATTCTGAGGATTTTTCAAACTATTTCCAGCTCTGTGTATGGTCTTCCAAGAGATTTTGATTTGTATACGAGATTAGAAAGTCGTTCATACATTTCTTTGACACTTTCATCCTTTTCCATTGTGAAGTTTTCGTATTCGCTACTGAGCATGGCAAGGCGAGATTCTTTGACTTGGGAGGTTTCTTCGTGAGTCACTTCAAGTGTATGCCAAATTTGCTGCGCAGTTAGACAATGTGAGACATGATTAAAATTAATTTGATCTAATGAACAAATAATAGAATTCATAGCTTTAGCATTAGCATTCTGCAGTTTATTTTCAAGATTTGTCCATTGATCCTTCGGTTTTTTAATTTCTTTATTATCTACCACTATAGTTGGTGTCCTATATCCCGTCTCAACAATATTCCATGCATCTATGGTTTTCAAAAAAAATTACATTCTATTTTTCCAGTAAGCATATTCACCCTTGAACATGGGTGGTCTAACTATGGACTGACCCTCAGCAAAAGCATTATTAAAAGAAGCCATTTAAAAAATCAATTTTTTAAAACAAAAATTGGTTTTGAAAAATCAAAATTTTTTTAAAAAAAAAATGGTTTTTGTTCCTTGCTCTAATACCACTTATAGGATCGATTTCACCCTAGAGGGGGGGTGAATAGGGTGATACTAATAATAATAAAAATTAATGCGGAAATATATATAATAATTGCAGCACGGATAATAGCAGAATAATAAAAGCGGAAATAAAACAACACAGATTTACCCAGCTTCAGCAATAACCTGCCTATGTGTTGCCCCCAAGGTTTCTACTAGAAATTAAATAATCAGACGCTTACACATGTAAACTTGCGACACCCGTGAATGACTAACCTAACTCTACGCTCAAAACCCTGCCACAACTCAGCCACTGAGTTGCAAATTCTCGAACTACACCACCGTAGTTCGGAACTAGTCACACGACTAAAGAGTTACACAATTTAAAAAGGAAAATTACAAAATAAATAAAAACAAACTAAACAAAACCCTATTTTTTAAATTTGAAGCCCAATATAATATTAAAGATCGGCCCACAAATAATTAGAGAAATACTATCTCCCCTTTATTTAATTTCGTTACTTCACTTCAGCCGATTCCCTGTGTTCCTCTTTCGAAATTAAGGTTCCGTTTTATTGAAGTTGTCGATTGATTGTTGAGCGATTGAAGTAATTAATTTTCATTTTCTCTACTTCATCAATCGTCTCTAGGCTTGGTGCTTTTGTTCCTCGAGTTGATTACTGCTGTGTTCTTCATTGCGCTTTACGGCCACTCCAGATCGAGTTCGAATGCTATGAATTTGGTATGTGAATTTTGCCCCATTTTCGATTGATTATGCTCAAATTATTCTCTGTATAATTTCTTGGGATTGAACTCGATGAATGCCAATGATGATTTTGGGTTTAATTTATAGGGTTCGAACCCCTATAATCTCGTTCGTATTTTTGAGTTTGAATTCATCAGTGATTTTCACTTGTCCATTTGATTTTGCTTGAGCGCTTGCGATTAATCTTGACTGGTTCATTTGTTTACACGTTACCGATACATTTTCACTTGCTTCAGTGGTTCCCTCTTTTGCTCCTACGATCATGGACATTTTAATTTTGAGATGATCTGGAAATTTTGCATCTTGACTTGTTCAATTCGAAATTCACTGCAACATTGTTTTGACCCATGGTTTTGCTCTTCCATTTATTTGGTGGCAAATTTCGAATTTTTTGAACTACTGTTACATTCCTTTTTCGAACAATGACTTTGTTTCGACTGCTTGCTTGCATCTGTAGTTGTATCGTGACTCATTTAACTGCTTCATTGTTTTATGATTTTTGAACACTTGTACGTAAAACTGCTTCCTGTTTCTTGGTTGAGTATGGCCTGTAGTTCATTTTAAGGTTGACATGTGTATGTATATATGCATATATATGCATACATGTGTATCTTCATGTATGTTTACTGTTGCATTATAACTTGCATTCTCTGGCTTGCTTGGTTCACTAGAAATCTGAACTGTAGTCATCATTGGTCTGGTCTTCATGTTGCTTTGAGTCTAAACTTGTTCTGTTTCATGATTGCTTCGAGTTTTATGATGGTCTCCATGCATATACACATACATATATGTATGTATATATGTGTGTGATTCTCTGAAACGATATACGTGTATACATACATACATACATACATACATACATACATATATATATGTATGCATATATGTATACATGTGTATATGACACTACATTTTCGTATGTATACATGCACTGAATCCATCTTCACTTGTATGCTACCTGGTCTCTGTTGCAACATGTTATCATCCCTCTGAAATTCTGGTTTGGTCTGGTCTGTTTCTGGTGTGGTTGACACTCATGTCTTTGAGTTGCATTTTCTATTGAAGTGCTAGCTCGCATTGGTCTTCAAGTTTCTTTGAGTCTGTACTGTTCATTTGCTTTAACTTGAAGTCTTGACACACTTGTCTTATGCACTTTCCTCTGGTGTGTTGATCATGCTGTAGACTTGAGTTTGTCTCATTATTGCATATAAACTTGGTTGCATATGTATATGTGTTTTGTTTCACTTGCTCTTATCTGGTTCACCTGAACTACATGCTCTTGTGCCATATGAGCTCTGGTTTGAGTATTGTTCCTCTTGAATGCTTTGTATTGTCGAGTCATTTGTGAAGACTGTACTTGTTTGCTCTGAACTTCATGTGTACATCCATTTGCTATGTCTGGTGCAGTTGCATGCTTCACTGATCTTCATTGTTCTTGTGCATTCAATGGTCTGATCCTAGTTTGAATCCATGTTTTATGCATTCATGTTGACTTTTTCATCCCTCTGGTTTCATGTGTATGCATACATTTCTGTTGCATTAATTTTTCACTGTGTATATACATGTATACATGCATGTATATATGTATGTTGAGGCTTTTCTATTTATGCAGAGTTGTATGTATGTGAACTTGCTGTTGCAGGCTTCAAGTATCTTGTTGAGTTCATGTTACCCTTGTGACTTTGAGCTTCTGTCTTGTTTCCTATCACCTGAGTCTTGATTGTTGCTTCATGGAGTTTTCATGTGTGTCGAAACTAAAATGTTGTATGCACCACTTTATGCATATGCACTGCCTCGTACTTGCGCCTGAATTGTATGATGTTTTGTTTTTGTATTGCCACCTGAGTTGAATCCAGCTTTTGCTTGGGTTTGACCTTATGCTCACCTGTCCATGCGATTTTATCAAGCAAGTGTATATCGGTGTGCATGGCCTTGTGACATGTACAATGATACACTGTGCATGTTACAAGCTATTCGTGTAAAATGAATTTAAAATAAATGATGACGAACAACCCAAATAACTGAGGCAAATAATATTTTTACAAACACACACTTTAATTTGCACTGCAAAATATTTTCTTTTTCAATTTTACTACGTCAGTGTTTATTTTGCAGATAGCTCAGATGCTGGATTCAGGCTGGAACAGGGTTGAAGATAAAAATACGAGTGTTGAGTGACTATGTAGTGAGATTTAAATTGTAAAGTGAAAAATTGAATTTGTAATTGAAATTGTGTAAATGTAGTGAGAGCTGAAATTTGTACTATTCAAATTTGTAATAAAATATTTGTTTGAATAAAATATTTATTTGAATATGAATTTAGAGTTATTTATTTTATTCAATGAATATTTATTTAATTATGTGAAAAATAAAATAATACAACATCAAATACATTTAAACAAATATATATATATATATGTTTATTATCATCAAACATATATATATATATATGTTTATTTTGTAGATAGCTCAGATGTTGGATTTAGGCTGGAACAGGGTTGAAGATAAAAATACGAGTGTTGAGTGACTATGTAGTGAGATTTAAATTGTAAAGTGATAAATTGAATTTGTAATTGAAATTGTGTAAATGTAGTGAGAGTTGAAATTTGTACTATTCAAATTTGTAATAATATATTTGTTTGAATAAAATATTTATTTGAATATGAATTTAGAGTTATTTATTTTATTCAATGAATATTTATTTAATTATGTGAAAAATAAAATAATACAACAACAAATACATTTAAACAAATATATATATATATATATGTTTATTATCATCAAACAAAAATCATAGGCTATTGTATTCTACAAAAACTTGGGCATAAAGCAGCAAAATGCTACTTTAGACTGAATCTTAGTTATGTTCCAGGCCATGGCTCAAATCCTCAAAGGAATTCAAATTACAGTGCTAACATGGCACATATTCAGCAAGAAGCAAGCAATCTGTCAGATGGAAAATTTTCTCAAACTGAAATAACAAAAACAGATCATATTCAGGATGAAGACCTGATTCAGGAGCAACCAATCATATCACCAACAATTTGAGCAATCTAAATCTTGGAAACAAAGAGTACAAAGGTATGAATACAATACATATGGGTAATGGTAAATCTGTTGCAATTACACACACCGGTAACTCATATATTATGGGTAAAAAACAACTATATTTAAATAATCTATTGAGCGTTCCACTCATTAGAAAGAACTTACTAAGTGTGTCACAATTTGCAAGGGATAATAATGTTTACTCTGAGTTTTACCCACACTATTTCTTAGTTAAGGACATCCTAACTAAGGACATACTTTTGTAGGGTAAACAGTGTAGGGGGATGTACAAGTTCGGTGTGGATAACTCAAGAAACTCAGATTTTAAAAGAAATTAGTGTAATAATTATGAATTCAGACAACAAGAAACCAATGAGATATTTGATAAGTGGCATTGTAAACTTGGGCATCCAAATGCCATAATTGTTAAGCATGTATTGAATAAAAACAATATTTCTGTTAATGATATTTCTTTACCATACATATGCACATATTGTCAAATGGGTAAGAGTCATAAACTGTCTTTCATAGACTCTAAAACTCAATATAATAAACCACTTGAATTAGTAGCCACTAACTTATGGGGACCTGCTCCTATATATACTGACTATGGATATAAATATTACATTCTTTTGTTGATGCTTTCTCTAGATATGCGGGGATATATTTTTTGAAATCAAGTCAGAAACTCACAATGCAGTTCTACAATTCATAGCACAGACAGAAAATCAAAAAAATTGCAAGGTGAAAGTTATCAAAACAGATGGTGGAACATAGTATTTACCACTGAAAGAGTATTTTCAAAAAAAGGGAATTAATCATAGAACAACATGTCCTTAAACCTCAGAACAAAATGACATTATTGAAAGAAAACACAGGCAGATTGTTGAAACTGGGCTTACTTTACTGGCTCAAGCATCTATGCCACTAAAATTTTGGCCAGATGCTTTTGCTACTGCAGTCTACTTAGTTAATAGACTGCCATCAAAAGTTTTGAATCTAAAATGTCCAATTGAAATGCTATTTGATATCAGCCCAGATTATCTTAGTCTTAAGATGTTTGGGTGTTTATGTTTTCCATATATTAGACCTTATAATGCTCATAAATTGAATTTTAGGTCATCTCCATGTACATTTCTAGGCTATGCTGCCAATAAAAAGGGATATAAATGCTTAGACAAAAATGGCAAAATATTCATTTCAAGACATGTGATTTTAAATGAAAAAAAATTCCCTTTAAAGAAGAAAATATCAAAACCACTAATAAAGTGTATGACATAAAAGAGTCCTTACCACCAATACCTAGTCCACCATTTGAAATGATACTCAGGGAGAATCTATACAGGGCAGTATCAATCATCAAGCAGCCCATCTTGACTCTCAGCGTGCTGAATTCAGACTTGAACCAGTTGATGATCAAGCTGGGTCATCTATTGTACCTGATCAATCATCTCAACAAAGAGCAAGTGTACAACTTACTCCTCATCAAACACAATACAACTCACAAAGCACTAATGCAGATATTCAATCAGAAATAGAGAGAACCAGTCAACAACAAACTACAAACAGAACTAGACATCACATGGTGACCATATCAAAAAGTGGCATATTCAAACCAAATATTTTTAATGCAATTCTGGATGCAGAAGAACTAAACACACATGATCAGGCTTTGCAAAACAAACATTGGAAAGCAGCCATGATTGAAGAATGTGAGGCCCTGATGAGAAACGAGACATGGAATCTTGTTCCCAAGCCAAGAAACAAAAATATTATTGGCTGCAAGTGGACTTACAAGTTAAAAAGAAATGTAGATGGTTCAATTTCTAAGTATAAGGCAAGATTAGTAGCTAAAGGCTATTCACAACAGAGTGGTTTTGATTTTAATGAAACATTTTCACTTGTTGTGAAGCCTACTACCATTAGAATTGTTATTACAATTGCCTTATACAGAAATTGGAGCATAAAGCAATTAGATGTTAACAATGCCTTTTTAAATGGTGTTTTACGGGAAGAAGTTTACGTGGAGGAGCCACATGGTTTCAGACAAAAAGGGAAAGAGGATCATGTGTGCAAATTACATAAAACAATCTATGGTTTGAAACAAGCACCAAGAGTGTGGTTTGAAAAGCTAAAGGAAACAATGATCAGATTGGGATACTACCCAACAAAATCTGATAACTTCCTATTTATAAAATTCAGTAACAATATAATAATGTATGTGATAATATATGTTGATGATTTTGTTATTACAAGTAACAGTGAGCTGAAAATCAATAATTTGATAAAGCATTTAAATCAGGAATTCACAATCAAGGATCTTGGCAATCTAAATTATTTCCTAGGCATAGAAGTAAAAAGGATATCCAACACATCAATTCAACTGAATCAAAGGAAGTATATATTAGAAATACTGCATAAAGCCAAACCAATTTCTACTCCAATGATCAGTAATATACACCTTTCTAAATATAAAGGGGAAGCTATTCAAAATGATAGTCAGTACAGAAGCATAGTTGGTGCACTTCAATATGCAACTATCGCTAGGCCAGATATCAATTATAGTGTAAATAAGGCAAGTCAATATATGCAAAGTCCAACATATGTTCACTGGAAAGCAGTGAAAAGAATTTTATGATATCTCAATGGAACTCAGAATTTTGGCCTAAAGCAAGACTATCAATATTAATGGCTATGCTGATGCAGACTGGACCACAGACCCAGAAGACAAGAGGTCTACAACAGGGTACTATATATACTTAGGACAGAATCCTATATCTTGGTGTTCAAAAAAGCAGCCTACAGTCTCAAGGTCGAGCACAGAGGCTGAATTCAGAAGTGTAGCGAATACTATAGCTGAGATGATGTGGATTGAATCCCTACTAGGTGAACCACAAATCAAAACTGAGAGCAAAGCAACCATCTGGTGTGACAACTTAAGCATGCCACATCTTACAGCTAACCCCATATTACATGCAAGGACAAAGCATGTCGAATTGGATATATATTTTGTTCGCGAGCAAGTAAGTAGAGGAAAATTAAATATAAACCACATACCTACTTAGCAGACTACAGATATTTTGACCAAACCGCTGTTAAAGGCGAGCTTCACTTGGTTCAGAGAAAGATTGAAGGTTGAAAACTTTGACAACTGTTCTCAAACTACAAAGCAAAAGATCAACAAAAATGATGACTTCCAGGAAGATCCTCAAGCAAGAATAGCTGAGGAGAAAGTTGCAGTCGAAATCTCTGCTCAAAAGCTCCAAGTCGAAACTTTTCAGTGCTTATCCGTCTGAGATCTCATAATTGAAGCAAATTTTCCCTCAGATTCACACTTATTTCTCGATGCAGACTGGACCACAGACCCAGAAGACAAGAGGTCTACAGCAGGGTACTATATATACTTAGGACAGAATCTTATATCTTGGTGTTCAAAAAAGCAGCCTACAGTCTCAAGGTCGAGCACAGAGGCTGAATTCAGAAGTGTAGCGAATACTATAGCTGAGATGATGTGGATTGAATCCCTACTAGGTGAACCACAAATCAAAACTGAGAGCAAAGCAACCATCTGGTGTGACAACTTAAGCATGCCACATCTTACAGCTAACCCCATATTACATGCAAGGACAAAGCATGTCGAATTGGATCTATATTTTGTTCGCGAGCAAGTAAGTAGAGGAAAATTAAATGTAAACCACATACCTACTTAGCAGACTACAGATATTTTGACCAAACCGCTGTTAAAGGCGAGCTTCACTTGGTTCAGAGAAAGATTGAAGGTTGAAAACTTTGACAACTGTTCTCAAACTACAAAGCAAAAGATCAACAAAAATGATGACTTCCAGGAAGATCCTCAAGCAAGAATAGCTGAGGACAAAGTTGCAGTCGAAATCTCTGCTCAAAAGCTCCAAGTCGAAACTTTTCAGTGCTTATCCGTCTGAGATCTCATAATTGAAACAAATTTTCCCTCAGATTCACACTTATTTCTCGAATTTCAGAAAATTTGTGCGCGAATTGATCTATCGAGAATTTGGGGTGAATCGCCACAAACCCTAGTCGAAGTAGGGCTTGAGGGGGAGTATTGGAATGATAAAGAGAACAGCAGCGTATATATGAAAATGAATTATCTCAAGTGATCTCAGCCCTTCTCACTGATCTCAACGGCTACAATTAATCTGCTCTTTATAAAAGTGGTTTTGGGTCTGGGCTTTTAGAGACCACAGCCCATTAGCGTATATTTCTGTTTAAATAGCAAAGCTTTAGTTGTACAATGTTCTGTATCATTCTTGTTTCAGATATCTGTTCTCAAACTTGAATCAAATTCATTAATAAATCATTCGCATAGTTTCAGATTCAATCTCTATATCATTTCATCTTTAAATTGAAATATATACGAAATTACGTAATGTGACAAATGACTATCAAGTTCAAATACATTATATTATTCTCACAAACAACCAGTAAAATACAAAGTTATTAATACAAAAAAAAAAAATTCACTCACAACATAACCTCACACAGCAGAATACTGAAAATTTAAAAACAATTAAAAAGCTTTAAACATTACACCAAAAACCACAGCAACTAAAACAGCGAAAAAAGCATTCCTGGCAGGCACAGCAGCAGAGGTCGGAGCAGGTGCTGGTGCAGGAG
Organism: Allium fistulosum; assembly: GCA_030737815.1. NCBI lineage: Eukaryota > Viridiplantae > Streptophyta > Magnoliopsida > Asparagales > Amaryllidaceae > Allium > Allium fistulosum. Next base: position 165,237,220 of record CM060904.1, on the reverse strand, counting down.
GATTAGCAGACAATTCATTCACATTAATCACGAGCTTCATGCCACCAGCACAGTGCCCTTCAACACCGCAAATGTACCATTTCTTCCCTGAAGTCGCAAGGGTTACAACGTCATTTCCCGTGTTCAACGGAGCTGCTGCTCCTTCCTGGGCTTTACAAGCCTTGAACGCTGGCCCAGTTACTTTAAGCACGTTATGCTTTCCTGCTGGATAGTTGAACACTGCAAAACAGTTGTATACGCATGCATATCTTAGTTATCAGTTTATGAAATGCGTCAGGTTTTATCAGAATATATGTGGGCGGAAAATATAAACGCTATTATATGTTTTGAGGTAATTACCAAGGGTATCCCCTACAAAGAATTCTTTTCCTTGAGCCCATTCAGTGTAATTGCCCTTAAGACTCCAGCCTTTGTCATCGCCAACTGTGTATTGTGTGGCAAATGCTATGCTTGGAATAATTGCCACTGTTATGGTGATGATCAAAAGCATGCATTTTGAAGCCATGGAAACCTGAATGATATATATGGTTTGTGTTGCTTATACTTTTGAACGTATAAGTACGTCTATATATAGGTTTTCATATTTAGTTCATAGTACTGTGAAAATATGACAGATTGATAGCCGGCCTATTGTAATTTCCGTGGACTTGGTCACGTACTACAAGGCACAAATTTTGTATCATTATAGAAAACATTGGTTTATCTACGGTTATAATACATTTAAACTTTGTCTCTCATCTTTGTAATCTATAATTTTGAGCTAGCTGGAACCTTAGAACATAGTATATACGGCATGTTCTGTTACCTTTGTTGTTGAAAGTTGCGTTCAAAGACACCATTTGGCATTTATTGGAAGAGAAACATAAGAGGCTAATTGATGAAACTAGTGTGGGATTCTGAATTTCTGATAGATAGTGAATTTCCAAAGATAATCTAGGAAGAAGACAATTCACTGGCACATTGGACCAGATAGAAAAAAGAAAGAAAAAAGCTACATGGGCTAATCGAACAATACACATACATCTGATTTAAAAATTTGTTTGGAATCTACTCATTCCATCCCTAATGAGTTACTACCTAGCAATCCAACAAAACAATATTACCTGGCTACATGGGCCGAATAATACTAATATTAACTTTAATGATATTAAAAAATTGAACTAGTGTTTGGTTTGTTATTTTTAGTTTTGGGTTTCGTTCATACAAAAATGCACACGACGTATATTGTCGAAAACGATCAACTTAGAAACGAGGTTAACATACAAAGTAGAAAACAACTTTTTTTAATATTCCGTGTTTTGAAAAATAACACAAGCACGTGAAATAATCCATTCTTTCGTCGTTTCTCTATCCTTTTCGTCCTCTCATCCGTCTTTCTTTCATCTTCTTCGTCGTCCCTCTCCATTCTTCTCATATTTGACTTACATATTGAAAACCGAAAACATGAAATTCGTTCTTAAACCAAACACTACCTAAGTGTTGGTGGTGTTGTGTTGGGAATGGTCTAACACAACCACCTTCCTAATTAATCCGATTAGCTTCAAAAAACAATGGAATATTGGTGATTTGTGGCTAAAAGATCACTTGATAATATTGAAAGCCTGGATCAATCAAGTGTACTTTATCTTAGATCTATCCCCTCGGTGGTTTCTTCAAGCTGATCGATACCCTAGCGATCCTTCATTTTTGATGGAAACTTCATGATACTTTTAACAAACAAAAAGAAACTTTAGACGACATGTGAATTAGTAATGTATAGGCCAATTCTAGAATGAATAAACTGATCATGATCACTTACTTTAGGCCAATTCCATTTGCATCAAAGATTCTCCTTCCACACCCCATTTTTCTCTACTAAAATAAATTATATTTTTATATTCATTTTGCCCCTTTAGGTTAATGGTGAAACTAATCAAAATCAGAATTTTTTTTTTTTTTAAAACTTCAACCATCTTTACCCACGGCGAATGAGAATGAAGAAAGAAATGGTGTAGGGATTTAGAAGTTTTTTGGGGAATGTCAAGTGCAAATAGCCTGGCTCTTGCTTTCTCTATTTATAATATTTTCCTATTATATCATTATTTGGGTTCCAAGTAATATAATTCTAAATATCAATCATATGTTGTACAACAACTTATCAGTCATTAATAAAGATGTACTCTTTAGTGGTTATTTGTTTCATTTTCTTCTCTCCTTCCTTTTTTGACTTAATTTTAATTTTTTTTTTGTATTTAATAATTCGAACATGGTATCAGAGCAGGTTTCCATCCTATTAAAATTTTGTGGTTTGAGCTCAATATTTTAAGCTATAAATCCAGTTTTGAGCTGTAAATCTAGTTTTGTGATTTCATGTTTTTGAGTTTGATTCTTCTTCTTAAAGCATCTCTAGTAGGACCACTTTGTTCAAAAATGGAGGAAATCGCTGTTTTTTATTCCTCACACTACGATAGTGTCAATTTGAGTTTGGAGAATGGAAAGAAGTGGGGATTTACCTCATTTTTTTAAAGCGTGTGTTTATAAACGGCAACCATAAAACCGTTTATGTCATAAAAGATTTTCTGAAAACATATATCATAAACGGTTTTCAGATTACTGTTTAAACCAAAGGGTTTTTATAAATCGTTGTAGTACATAAATGGTTTTTGAAAAACCGACTACCTTCACTAATATATATATATATATATGCTCAATATCAGTCAAGTTCGGAAAATTAATAATAATAGAATAGTGGAACAATTAATAAAATAGAAAACAAACCCTACAAACACATAGCAAATGCTACAAATACAAACCAAGCTAATAGAAACTGGAATAAGAAAATACTTAATTACTAATACAAACATTAACGTTGCAGTTCTTCTACATTCCAGAACTTCCCTCCTCTTCTTGATATTTTTATCATTGAGCCCTTAAATGCTACATTTTCTGGCCGAAACGTACCCCAACTCCTTCCCGGATTGATGAGAAACATCTTTTGCTAAATACTCTTCCTCTTCTTTATCGCATAAACATATTACACGGGCCTTCTATAGTTCAGTTCTTTCTCTCAGAGCTTTAGTTCTGTCTAAATCTTGTTGAACCCATGCTTCCAAGATCTTTAACTTATGCTCTTTCACCATCTAACGTTCCTCTTTTTTGAGGAAGATGCAATTGAAATATCAATTAGGAGTGCAGTTAGCTTGTCACTAACCACTGCCAAGTCACTTGCTTCCTTGTTTCACAATAAAGTTCTCTTACTTGATTTTAATCCTTCAGGACGATTTGTCACCCCACTATATAACATTCCTGAAGTATGAGTCAATGGATTTCTATCATTCCCCTCCGCGTCTACTGACAATAGAGATTCATTTGGCTACCCAATAGATGAATCTACTGAGAATCTTGAAGATACATTTCCTAAATTAACTTCTTCAGTATCTCCTTCACCAACAACCTCTTCTTCGTTGAGAATTTCCCATCGCGGCCTTAAATGGAGAATTTTAAATGCTTCATGAGCTTTGAAATCACTATTATTAGTATCGCGATATATTTTATCCCAATCACCTTTCAAATCTCTAAACGATTGTCCACTTCTTAGTCTTCTCCTTTTTGTGCTATTATACCTTTGTATTTGGTATACATAGTATTCAAATTATAGCATGTTACTGTATGATCGATTTCACCCTAGAGGGGGGTGAATAGAGTGATGCTATCAATTATAAAAATTAATTGCGGAAGTATATAAAATAATTTCAACACAGAGAATAACAACAGCACATATAATAGCAGAATATAAAAAGCAGACAATAGAACACACAAATTTATCCAGCTTCGGCAAAAACCTGCCTACGTGCTGCCCCCAAGGTTTCTACTAGAAATTAAGTAGTCAGACGCTTACACACGTAAACTCGCGACACCCGCTATCGACTAACCTTAACTCTACGCTCAAAACCCTGCCACAACTCAGCCACTAAGTTGCGAATTCTCAAACTACGCCACGTAGTTTGTCCCCTAGTCACGATTAGAAATTACAACCGTTTAAACAAAATTACAAATTTAAAAAGCAATTTAAAAAAAATTAAAAACAAAACCCCAATTTTAGATATTAAAGCCCAATGTATAAGTCGGCCCAAAACAAGTGCTAATTATCTTTTATTCCTTGGCCTGACTCCTTGTTATATTTCTTCAGCCTTTAATTCTTTGAATTAAAAATGTTTGTCGCCTGTTGCTTGTTCGTTTCTTTCTGATGAAATTAGGGCTTTGCGAAATCTTTGAAGCCGCCGACTTTTGTTGATTGATCGAATAGGTTATTATGCGTTGCTAGCTCCGTCGATCGACCGTCTCCTTGAGTTGCACTCGGCTGCTTCTTGATTGAGTTCAATCTTGACTTTGGTATGTAATTTATGCCTTTTTCTTTTTCTGATTTGCTTGCTTGAAGTCGATGACCATCTGCCGATGATGTTAATCGTTTATATAGGGTTTGAACCCTTTGATTTTCGTTCGTATATTTTATACGAATTCGTCTGATAATTATCGACTTGGCCGTTTGATTTTGTTTTGATGCTGGTGATTGTTCTAACTTGTTCAATTTTGTATATTTGATTGCTTGATTCCCACGGTGTTGATTTCTGACTTGGTTCGATTTCTTGGCCACCACGGTTTTGGTTTTGGTTTGACGATGTTGATTTATCTTGACTTGTTCATTCATGTTATCATCTGGCTTTTAGACTCGACTTGATATTGTCTGGAGCATTTTGACTCGACTTGAAACTCTGTTGCTTCTGGCTTCACTGAATCTTCATTGACCTGTACATTTGAGTCTACACTGATGTAAGGATAGTTGTTCATGTTGTAGACAGTTTGCATTGCATCACGTATTCATATAGTCTGGTCTGGTCATAGTCATTGTGTAACCTGGTTGACACCTGTAGTTCACTGGTGACATTGTTTTCATTTGAAGCTACATTGCAGTTTCATTCATCCTTGAGTTTGTACTGTGTATATATGTATGTGTTGGCTACTATGAACATTGTTCATTGTCCTGTGCCATTTGGTTGGTCTTATTCATAACTGCATTTGTAAGCCTAATCATATGTGTTTGCAGTTTTGTATATAAGTGCTCGTGCATGCTTTGAGGCTGATCGTTGTCGTTGCTTTGCACTTGTAGTCTTCACTTCCATACTGCTATGTTGTATCTGGACCGGTCGATATTGCATGTTGACATTATTTCAACTCCACTGTTAGCTTGATTCTTTTTTGTTGCCTTGTTTCTTATGTTTGGTCTTGGCCATTCACTTGTTAAGGCTGCTGCTCCTTCGAGCCCCTGTGCATTGAACTTGTATAATTCTTGTGTATGTGGAGTTATCTTCGAACTGATGTGTTATTCAAGTTGCATTGTATTTGAACTCATGTCTGGTTTGGTGCGGTTGCTCATTCGAGCTGATGTGTGGTTCGATGCACTTATATATGTCTTCATTTGTTGGTTGTATTTGAATTCTTGTGCTCGACAGTTTTGTGATGTTTTGTAGTGCACCTGAGTTGAATCCAGCTTGTAGCTCGGGTTTGACCTTGTGCTGATATCGTCACTTTATTTGTATTGCACTTGAGTTGAACCCGGCTTTTGATTTGGGTTTGACCTTGTGCTCACCTGTCCCTGTAGATTTATCAAGTGTATATCGGTGTGCACGACCTTGTGGTATGTACAGTGATACACTGTGCATGTCACAAGCTGTTCGTATATGATGAATTCAAAATTAAATAATGACGAATAACCCAAAAAACCGAGGCAAATAATATTTTCAAAATCACATTTTATTTTACACTGCAAAAATATTTTATTTTCAATTTTATTGCGTCAGTGTGTATTTTTGCAGATTGCTCAGATGCTGGATTCAATCTGGACTGGAGTTGAAGATAAGATACGAGTGAACGAGTGAAATGTAGTGAGGTGCATTTGTAAATGTAATGTAATCGAATTGAAATTGTATATATATAGTAAGAGCTTTAATTTGTACTATTCAAAATTGTAATAAATATTTGTTTAAATAAAATATCTGTTTGAATTTAAATTCCGTGTTATTTATTTTATTCAGCAAATATTTATTTAATGATGTGTGAAATAAAATAGTACATTAACAAATACATTTAAATGAGTATATATATATATATGTTTATTATCATCAAACAAAAATCATATACTCGAATATTCAACAATCTCCCCCTTTTGATGATAACAAACATATATTTAAGATTTTGAATTTATTAAATGTATTTGAATATTCAATTTGCTCCCCCTATTTGAATGCTCCCTCTCTACACAAAGGTCCCCCTTCATATATGCATGAAAATAAATATTCAAATGAGCCTAGATGCAAATAGAAAATACAAAGTAAAATATTTGGCCTTTGTTTGCTTTTACTTACAAAATCTTAACTTTTCTCTCCCCTTTTTGTTATCAGCAAAAGAGTAATAGTGTTAGAAAAATAGAGATAAGTGATAGACATTAATACAACATTAAAACTCAATCGAATATAAATATTAAATTTCAATAAAAAATCAAACAAAAATCATAAATACTCTGTTTGATGCATATTCCACTTTAGAATGATAGGGATGATGTCATCATATAAAACCATATAGTTGTGTCTATTTGTGGTGTATTTATTTCAGGAATTTGAATATCTACTAACCATGCATAACCATTAGGACTACTAAATGAGATTAGTAGTATTCCAAATTTAAAAAAAAATGAATTCAAGTATCTTCTAACCATGCATAACCGTGAGGACTTTTAAATGAGATTAGAATCAACTTGTCTATTTAATCAATCAATTTTGATATGCGTTCCATACATGCATAACGTGAGGACTTTCAAATGAGCATGGAAGCACATAATCAAAAATCCAAGTAATTCACCCATGCATAACCGTGAGGACTTTTAAATGAGAGTGAATACTTTGGATGTTTTTATTTGTTAAAAAATATAATGAAATGAAAGCGCATAATTTCCCGTTTAAAATACCACATATTGACATACTATATTGGATTTTGATGAGTGATGGTCGATAGAAATATGATAGAAATAGAAATGGTCATGAAATTTTTGCCAACAAAAAGTTTTTATAACTCTTGTTTAAATTCCTAAAGAAATTTACTAATTATACTGCCTCAAGTTATAATATATGATTAATATCAACACTCATCACTTTTTCAATCATTATTTATCTTTTCGATAATCAGTAGCGGGTCAGATTAGTTAATGTAGTCATTTAAAATCAAATTCAAAAATAATTATCAAAATTTTCAAAATGACTAATCTGAAACAATGTCGACAAAAATTATTTTCTAGAAGGGGTTTTAGAAAAATGTTTGCTATTTGAAAAATTATTTCAAGTGAAAAATATGCAGATATTTTCTTTGAAAAACGATGCAGCTACTGAATGTCTCAACATAAATCACATTCCACTAGTAATTTTTCTATCAACTAGATTACCAGTTGTTAGCGCCAAAATTGGTCACTAACACCCAAATCCAATTGAAAGCACCAAATACCAGTCACAGCTCACAAACAGAATGTATGTAGAGAGTAATGATGTGAAGAACAGTAAAAATTAAAATGAAAGCAGTAAAGAACTACAAATTTTATAGTGGTTCGGCTAACTCCGGCCTACGTTCACTCCAGAAGTTTCCTTTTTATTGATGTTAGAATCAATTACAGTTCCAAAATGGCAGAGTAGCCTTAGCTTTAGAAAAGAGAAAGTAAGAGAGCCAAAAAGAAGATCCCCCATTTGGAACCCCACATGCTGTATTTATAGGCAAATCAAGGTAGTTGGGCCTCCTGTGTAATCCGGGCCCATCAAGGCCATTGCCGATCCAGGCTCTGTACCACGACCGAACCAAGTAGGCCGAGTCATATATGCCGAACCACCCTCTATTCTAATATGCCGATCCACTTCAGCGTGCCGATCTACTTCGAAGCCGGTCCACCCTGATGTCGGCTCGAGTATAACCCTATGCCAAACCCGAGCCACCTCATCCTGACCGGTCCATACCACTACGCCGACCCATGCCATCCTGACCGAACCATCAATGCCGAACGACCCGTAACTCCCACACCGAACGACCAATGCCGAACGACCAATGCCGAGCCACCTCGCCGAGCGACCATTGCCGAGCCACCTCGCCGAGCGACCAATGCCTAGCCACCTCGCCGAGCGACCAATGCCGAGCCACCCATGCCGAGCGACCATTGCCAAGCCACCTCGCCGAGCGACCAATGCCGAGCCACCTCGCCGAGCGACCAATGCCGAGCCACCCATGCCGAGCGACCAATGCCGAGCCACCCATGCCGAGCGACCAATGTTGATCCATGCATGAACTTCCCTCCTACACCGAGCTATACCTTCCAGGCCGACCGACCAATGCCGATCCATCTAGGACGAGCTATATACACCAAACCATTCATGACTGATCGTCTATCCATACAGTTGGCTTAAATCCATCGCTTTCCAATCTCGATAAACGAGCAGTCCATTTGGTTAAATCCGCCTGATCACAGCCTTGATAAAAGGCGGGTTAACATTTTGCCCCCCAAAACATGCCTTGCTATTGGAAGGTGTGTTTTGAATAGCTTAAATCCGATACCCAAAGTCCATATGTTATCTGTAGTTATACCTTCTGATTCATAATCCAATCCATTGTATCCAAGTGCCACTACCGTATACTTACCCAAATCCACGACTGCTCCGAGTCGATATCCGATTCCTATCCAGCAACCAAATCCTGAGCCAATTCCATAGCCATCCGAACCCGTCTACCGAGTTCTAATTCATCCATATCCAACAACCAATAACCACATCCACGACCTCTCCTAGTCGACATCCAAATCTGGGACCACTCTGGGTCTAACTTCGAATCCGTAGACATCACCGGGTCACGTTATCCTATTCCAGCTTCGACTCTCCGGTCAATGGCTTGTATGTTCTCCGGCCTCGGCTCTTCGACTGAGGACTTCCATATTTCCGGCCTCGACTCTCCGGCCAAGGACTTCTTACATTCTCCGGCCTCGACTCTCCGGTCAAGGACTTTTATATTCTTCGGCCTCGACTCTCCGGTCAAGGACTTTTATATTCTCCAGCCTCGACTCTCTGGTCGAGGACCGTTATATTCTCCGGCCTCGACTCTTCGGTCGAGGACTTTTATATTCTCTGGCCTCGACTCTCCAATCGAGGACTTTTATATTCTATGGCCTCGACTCTCCGGTCGAGGACTTTTATATTCTCTGGCCTCGGCACTCCGGTCGAGGACTTTGTTTATTCTGTTCGAGTCTAGTCCATCGCTCTCCGGCAAAGGGACTCGTAGCTCACGATTACTGCCACGTCTCTCCGGTTGGGACTGTAATCGCTTGGCCTGTATTATTTATTGAATTAGACCAATCCTAATTATTACAGAATTCAGTTATCAAAGCGAAAGTTCGTGCGACAAAGGGAATTAAATGTCCAAAGTACCAAAGAAGAAACCAGAGTTTGCAGAAAAACAGAAAGAAAACAGGATTTCATAGATCCAAGCAGTACGATATTCGTCATCTCAGAGCACGCCTAGGGACCGTCCTCGATCCCGTACATGTGTAAGTGACCTAGCCGTACTACTTTGAGTTCTATTACTTATACAGAACCATAAATCCATTCAATAGATAACAAGCCGCCGGTGACTAGATCCAGCGCCACCTTCGTTCGAGGTAGGCGGTGGCCGCTCCCGTTCCACTATTACAGCTCGATTCCTTATGTACTGTTGCAGGTGACCGTTCCTTACATGCTCCTCAATGATATCTTTCAAATATCTGTAATCGTTTGTGTTGTGCCCATCAAGCTCATGGAATAAGCAATGTTTTACTTATGCCCGCTCCTATTCCGATGGTTCCCTCCTAGTCGGTCTGCGATACTGGAGGTGCCCCCGAGTATCCAAGTAAATCCTTTACATAGTTCTGTCAAATCCGTATAAGAAGAAAATTTTGATTCTCTCCGTTTCCTTTTTGAGGGGTTACTGTCGTCACTCATTTTCCTTTTGCCCTTATCGTCTTTGTTTGGTTCCTCCCTGGGTGGACCTCCACCTCTAACAGCATAAGCTTCAGCCTCTCTCCCTTCTCTTTCAGTCTGTGTGTCTTCCTGCCTTAGGAATCTTTCCGCTTCATGATAGAACTCCCCAAGATCCATTGGGAGGTCCCGTTCCAACGATATCTTAAAATCCGAATTATCCGCAATTCTTGAAACTGCTGCCATCATAACCATCGACGGATCAGGTCGATCCACTGAAGCTACCATCGCGTTGAATCTGGTTAAGAAATCCCTGAGCGACTCTCCCTTCCATTGTTTCATCGATGTCAAGGTCATTACGTTCTTGGGTCTGACTATATGGACCCGAAACTGCCTCATAAACCTTTCAATCAGCTCCGTCCAAGTGCCAATAGAACCATTCTCCAGCTGTCTGAACCACATAGCTGCGATATCCATCAAATACGGAGGGAAGCATCGGGCCATGACCTCATCTGATGCCCCCAGTACCTCTATATGCCTCATGTACCTTGCCAGATGAACGGCGGGATCTGTTCTCCCATCATACATCTCCAACGTTGGTAGCTTAAAATCCGGTGGGTTTCTAGCTTGCCTGATAGTGGGAGTAAAGGGCTCCTATTCACATCCTCTAAGTCTTTATTTACTAATCCACCTCTCACAGTCCGTCTGACCATCTCCGCTAATCTGTCATTGTCGCCAAGCTGTAATCCTTGTCCGCTGCCTCCGATCTGTCTCCCGAGTTCACGAGGGAATCCTGGCACATACTCCTCATCACATACCCCTGTATTCCTGTTGGCGTCTGGCCGCACAGCATCATCTGGATCCCTCCATGGATTGGTCCAGCATTACCTGGTGGTGTGCCCCCGAGCCTAGATCCATTTAGATTGACAGTTGTTTGCTGATTGGGGGCTGCCCCCTGCTGAACCACTCCATCTACTTACCGGTTGAGTCCTTCCGATCCAGCTCCATGGATCTGAGCACCTGCAGTTCCTGCTTGTCCAAATTGTCTGAGAAGAGTCTGCATCATCTCCTCTTGTCTTTTCAGCATCGCTTCCATCTCGTCTCTGGTGATGTAGATGGATTGTTGACCTGCTCCAACTCCTGAGGAGGCCTCTTGACTTCCCTCTTGGTTGCTCCATTCTGTCACTTGCTTCCTTGTTAGTGGCCTAGCCATTGCTTACTAGAATCCAAGTTCCTAAGCTTCAAAATCCTTGAGTTCAATTCTTAGTGAAAGCACCAAAATGTTAGCGCTAAAATTGGTCACTAACATCCAAATCCAGTTGAAAGCACCAAATACCAGTCATAGCTCACAAACAGAATATATATAGAGAGTAATGATGTGAAGAACAGTAAAAACTAAAATGAAAGCAGTAAAGAACAACATATTATATAGTGGTTCGGCTAACTCCGGCCTACGTCCACTCCAGAAGTTTCCTTTTTATTGATGTTAGAATCAATTACAGTTACAAAATGGCAGAGTAGTCTTAGCCTTAGAAAAGAGAAAGTAAGAGAGCCAAAAAGAAAATCCCTTATCTGGATCCCCACATGCTGTATTTATAGGCAAATCCAGGTAGTTGGGCCTCCTAAGTAATCCGGGCCCATCAAAGCCATTGCCGATATAAGCTCTGTACCACGATCGAACCAGGTAGGCCGAGCCGTATATGCCGAACCACCCTCTATTCTAATATGCCGATTCACTTCAGCATGCCGATCCACTTCGAAGCCGGTCCACCCTGATGTCGCCTCGAGTATAACCCTATGCCAAACCCGAGCCACCTCATCCTGACCGGCCCATACCACTACACCGACCCATGCCATTCTGACCGAACCATAAATGCCGAACGACCCGTAACTCCCAGACCGAACCACCAATGCCGAACGACCAATGCCGAGCCACCTCGCCGAGCGACCATTGTCGAGCCACCTCCCCGAGCGACCAATGCCGAGCCACCCCGTCGAGCGACCAATGCCGGGCCACCCATGCCGAGCGACCATTGCCGAGCCACCTCGCCGAGCGACCAATGCCGAGCCACCCATGCTGAGCGACCAATGCCGAGCCACCCATGCCGAGCGACCAATGCTGATCCATGCACGAACTTTCCTCCTACACCGAGCTATACCTTCCAGGCCGACCGGCCAAGGCCGATCCATCTAGGACGAGCTATATACACCAAACCATTCATGACCGATCGTCTATCCATCCAGCTGGCTTAAATCCATCGCTTTCCAATCTCGATAAACGAGCAGTCCATTTGGTTAAATCTGCCTGATCACGGCCTTGACAAAAGGCGGGTTAACAGCAGTGTAATCTGCATCTGAATTTCTCTTTCACTCGAGATTATCATTAGTTGAATGTTATAGACCAGACCGTGATGTGTTGAAATTTCCTTAAAATCATTTTTAACAGTTTTAAAATGAAATTCTGTTGGATTTTAATTGAAACCATGTAAACAAGCAAGCAGTGACCACAATGCCAGATAAGATAAACAAATATATCCACTTGTATCATGAGTAAACAGTAATCAATAAAACATCATTATTAGTCCAAGCAAATCTATATGAAATAGTTCAAAGATTATTGGTCAACATTTTGAATAAGTCAGAATCAAAATCATCATTCATTATAACTGGCTGAATTAAATTCAGATTATGCTGCAGATTATCACATTTAATAAATCGTTCAAAATAAATATACCATTACCTGTTTTACCTTTACGATGTTGTTGCCCATTGTGATTCTGTCACCTTTGTACTAGGCTAAGGAACTTTGATTTGACGCACGTTCTATGGAACAGCCAAAATCTAGATAACACTGTTGTTGTTCCTTAGCCTGCCACTACACCTACACGAGAAAAGATTTTTGTGACCTATTTGTTTTTATAGGTCCATGGTTGTTAGTGGCAACAAATTTTTAAAAATAATTTTGTGGAGACCCAAAACTATTTATATATATCCCTTTCGGCATCCAGATTTGTTTGACTTTGAGGGATTTTATATTTGTGCCTTTTGGAACCCAAATTGGAATGGTTTTCATGTGTTTGGGTCTATACCAACAAATATTTTGATTGTGTCCAATTTTTCTACAAATTGTGCACTCGGATTTGACTTTATTAATTTTGCTTTTAACAGGTTCAGATTGATTATATCCAAGTCCTTGTCTAATTTTATTAACAGTTTGTTTCCCTAATAGCATATTCAATGATCTTTTGCTTTTTGAAAATTTTCCTAAAGTCGTCGATAGTTGTTGGACTTGTGTTTTGAGTGATTCGTTTTCGTTCAATAATTGAGTGCACCTTTTAATAGAATTTTCTCTTCTAGTGTTTTCACTCTCTTTCAAATCAGAATATCATTTTCAAGCGATTTAATTTTAATTTCTGATTTTTTAATCTCTTCTTCGAGTGATGGACACTTATCACACTTAGGGCTTTTACTTTGATAGTTTTTAACTAATTGATCAAGCTATTTATTTAAATCTATCAAAGTATCTCTTTGTGATTCAATTTTAGCATGTCTTTCCCTATGTCGTTCAAAACAGCCATTTACTTCGTGGAAATATATAAGTAATTCTGAGTGAGTGAGTTTTGATACCTCGCTTGGCTCATCATCATCATCGCTATCAATTATATCACCTCGAAGGCACGGATCTGCATTTTCACTCTCACTGCTAGTGCATTTATTATCTTCATCACTTGTATTCCACATGGCTGCGAAACTTTTCCTTTTTGATTTCTTTTCTTGGCCGTGTCGATTCTGAGGACAACTGGGCTTGATGTGGCCAGGTTTATTGCACTTGTGGCAAATGATCTCCCGTTCTTCTGGGTTGTCTAGAACTTTAACTATTCTGCTTTTCAATTTTTGATTTAGAGCCGGATTTCCGTATTTGCGGTTCCACTTTTTGAATCTCTTCATTAGTAACGCCAGCTCAGCTGCTCCATCATCATCATCACTACTGCCTTTTACCAATTCTCTTAAGCACGTTACTTTAACTGAGTCGATTTTTGAGGATTTCTCATCGTTGTTGACTTTTGTACCATATATTGCACCAAAAGTATTCCAGATTTCCTGTGCACTTTCACAATGAGAAATAAAGTTAAAATTATCTTGATTAATATGAGAATATAATATATGCATAGCAAGAGCATTAATCGAGGAAATTTTCTCGTCTTTTATATCACACCCATTTTCAATAATATCCCAACATTTAACATTAACAGATTTTAAATCAAAATTCCATTTTTAATTTCCAATTCAAAAAATCTATTCCGTCAAAAATAGGAGGGATAATACTGGACCGACCATCATCAAAAGCATTATTAAAAGAAGCCATTTTAAAAATTCAAATTTGTAAAAAAAATTGGTCTTTGAAAAATCAAACTTTTTAAAACAAAAATGGCGTTTGTTCCTAGCTCTAATACCACTTGTAGGATCGATTTCACCCTAGAGGGGGGGTGTGAATAGGGTGATCCTATCAATTATAAAAATTTATTGCGGAAGTATATAAAATAATTTCAATATAGAGAATAACAGCAGCACATATAATAGCAGAATATAAAAAGCAGACAATAGAACACACAAATATACCCAACTTCGGCAAAAACCTGCCTATGTGCTGCCCCCAAGGTTTCTACTAGAAATTAAGTAGTCAGATGCTTACATACGTAAACTCGCGACACCCGCTATCGACTAACCTTAACTCTACGCTCAAAACCCTACCACAACTCAGCCACTGAGTTGCGAATTCTCAAACTATGCCATGTAGTTTGTCCCCTAGTCACACGACTAGAAATTACAACCGTTTAAACGAAATTACAAATTTGAAAGGCAATTTAAAAACAATTTAAAAACAAAACCACAATTTTAGATATTAAAGCCCAATGTATAAGTCGGCCCAAAACAAGTGTTAATTATCTTTTATTCCTTGGCCCGACTCCTTGTTATATTTCTTCAGCCTTTAATTCTTTGAATTAAAAATGTATGTTGTCTATTGCTTGTTCGTTTCTTTCTGATGAAATTAGGGCTTTGCGAAATCTTTGAAGCCGCCGACTTTTGTTGATTGATCAAATAGGTTATTATGCGTTGCTAGCTTTGTTGATCAACCATCTCCTTGAGTTGCACTTTGCTGCTTCTCGATCGAGTTCAATCTTGACTTTGGTATGTAATTTGTGCCTTTTTCTTTTTCTGATTTGCTTGCTTGAACTCGATGACCATCTGCCAATGATGTTAATTGTTTATATAGGGTCGAAACCCTTGATTTTCGTTCGTATATTTTATACGAATTCATCTGATAATTATCGACTTGGCCGTTTGATTTTGTTTTGATGCTGGTGATTGTTCTGACTTGTTCAATTTTATATATTTGATTGCTTGATTCCCACGGTGTTGATTTCTGACTTGGTTCGATTTCTTGGCCACCACGGTTTTGGTTTTTTTTGACGATGTTGATTTATCTTGACTTGTTCATTTATGTTATCATTTGGCTTTTAGACTCGACTTGATATTGTCTGGAGCATTTTCACTCGACTTGATACTCTGTTGCTTCTGGCTTCACTGAATCTTAATTGACCTGTACACTCGAGTCTACACTGAAGTAAGAATAGTTGTTCATGTTGTAGACAGTTTGCATTGCATCACGTATTCATGTAGTCTGGTCTAGTCATAGTCATTGTGTAACCTGGTTGACACCTGCAGTTCACTGGTGACATTGTTTTCATTTGAAGCTACATTGCAGTTTCATTCATCCTTGAGTTTGTACTGTGTATATATGTATGTGTTGGCTGATGTGCACATTGTTCATTGTCCTGTGCCATTTGGTTGGTCTTATTCATAACTGCATTTGTAAGCCTGATTATATGTGTTTGCAGTTTTGTATATAAGTGCTCGTGTATGCTTTGAGTCTGATCGTTGTCGTTGCTTTGCACTTGTAGTATTCACTTCCATACTGCTTTGTTGTATCTGGACCGATCGATATTGCATGTTGACATTGTTTCAACTCCACTGTTAGCTTGATTCTTGTTTGCTGCCTGGTTTCTTATGTTTGGTCTTGGCCATTCACTTGTTAAGGCTGCTGCTCCTTCGAGCCCCTGTGCATTGAACTTGTATAATTCTTGTGTATGTGGAGTTATCTTCGAACTGATGTGTTATTCAAGTTGCATTGTATTTGAACTCATGTCTGGTTTGGTGCAGTTGCTCATTCGAGCTGCTGTGTGGTTCGATGCACTTATATATGTCTTCATTTGTTGGTTGTATTTGAATTCTTGTGCTCGACAGTTTTGTGATGTTTTGTAGTGCACCTGAGTTGAATCCAGCTTGTAGCTCGGGTTTGACCTTGTGCAGATATCGTGACTTTATTTGTATTGCACTTGAGTTGAACCCAGCTTTTGATTTGGGTTTGACCTTGTGCTCACCTGTCCCTGTAGATTTATCAAGTGTATCGGTGTGCACGACCTTGTGGCATGTACAGTGATACACTCTGCATGTCACAAGCTGTTCGTATATGATGAATTCAAAATTAAATGATGGCGAACAACCCAAAAAACCGAGGCAAATAATATTCTCAAAATCTCATTTTATTTTACACTACAAAAATATTTTATTTTCAATTTTACTGCGCCAGTGTGTATTTTTGCAGATTGCTCATATGCTGGATTCAATTTGGACTGGAGTTGAAGATAAGATACGAGTGAACGAGTGAAATGTAGTGAGGTGCATTTGTAAATGTAATGTAATCGAATTGAAATTGTATATATATAGTGAGAGCTTGAATTTGTACTATTCAAAATTGTAATAAATATTTGTTTAAATAAAATATCTGTTTGAATTTAAATTCTGTGTTATTTATTTTATTCAGCAAATATTTATTTAGTTATGTGTGAAATAAAATAGTACATTAACAAATACATTTAAATGAGTATATATATATATATGTTTATTATCATCAAACAAAAATATACACTCGCATATTCAACAGTTACCTTTGTGCTTTCAAACGATCGCATTTCAAGTCTTGGATGTAGTTCTCATTCACTCTCATATAGAGGTACGTCCCTCCATAATGTCATGAAGGAACTTCGGATGCATCAACCCATGCATTGGCCAACATCTTATAGTCATGTGATCTCCATGTCTTACCACTATCACTGCTTGCATCAACTGAATCTTCCATGGATTTACTTCTGTTGTAAGCTCTTTTGTTCTAGCCTTCCCCTTGTCGCTTGTAGCAGCCTCTGAAGGGCGTCTTAGGTTGTTTCAGAAGAAGAAATTATTGCTTATGAACCAAACATGTTCAGGTTTAGAGTGATTTCCAAACTGTTGAGCAAAGTTCCGTTGAGTAAGTAATCAATTTGGTTGTGGAGTAAGGAACTATGTCAGTGAAACTTGTGAAGCTTCAGACTACAATAGTAAATTAGTAAAGTTCATCAAACTATCATCATACAAGTTCATTTCAGGGACATTGCTCTTGTTTGAGT
The DNA here is from genome assembly GCA_030737815.1 of Allium fistulosum. Taxonomy (NCBI): domain Eukaryota; kingdom Viridiplantae; phylum Streptophyta; class Magnoliopsida; order Asparagales; family Amaryllidaceae; genus Allium; species Allium fistulosum. Next base: position 165,219,705 of record CM060904.1, on the reverse strand, counting down.
TTGCCATTACTTTTTTTTTAGTACGGATTTTTTTTTAGTATAAAGAATGTATATAATATGTTATATAAAATATATATAAAGAATTTGATACAACTTATCTTTGCAGTGTCTAGTCTTATTAGCTGATTTTTGCAGTGTATAATCTTATCAGTTGAATTTGTTTTTTCACTTCTTACACCATATAACATAAATTATCTTTTGTCTCTTTCCTCCTTAAGTCATTTCAACTTTAAGCAAAAATTGTCTCTTTGCCCTTTAATATCATTTCACTATTTTTTGCATGAACTATTCTTATCAACTATAAGCATAAATTGTCTCTTTGCTCATTAATATCATTTCAACTTTTTTTGCATCGACTTGTTTTATCAACTATATGCAGAAATCGTGCAGAAATTCTCTTTGCTCCTTAATATCTTCAACTATATTTTGCATTGACTTGTCTTACCAACTTTATGCAGAAATGGTGCAGAAATTATTTGTCTGCTTTAATATCATTTCAACTTTTTTAGGCATTGATTAATCTTATAGACTTTACGAAAATATTAGTGCAGATAACATTTCTTTGCGGTTTAATATCATTTCTACTATTTTGAGAGTGTTATATATATATATATGCAAATGCTACTTTGAGCTATTAAATTTCATAGTGAAAATGAAGCACAGACTCAAGTGTATTACTTAGTATTGATAAAAGTAAACATTGAAGCAGATAGCCTTCATATAGAAGAAGAGATTGATCAAGATTTTTGAGTTACCGCAACAAATCATATAACAATCATCTAGATTGTAGATGAATAAGGATGGTTCTAGAAACAAGAAGTACGTTCATCACATTTAGTATGTCATATAGGATATACCGCAAAATAATAGCTAAGGTGATAGAGTAGGACAATTTTCAGTTGTCTCGTTCAACCTATGACTCACGTTACTTCTTTGAATACCGAACTAGCTTTGTCGGGCACGATGCGTACGAGTTTTGGAACAACTATATGTTGCAATTTGAGTAACAACCTGTTATTCCGCCTTTTAGTAATGTCGTGATATCATCAATTTGGCTAGAAACGGATGGTTTCCAACCTTAAGAATCAAATGTATACGATACTATGGACGATGGTCGAGCAAATCCGGACCGGGGCCCAATCGAGGTGGAATCGGTAAGGAGTGAGTGGCATAGCCCTGTGAAGCTATATTCCGAATTTCAAGTCGATCAGAGTTCATATGCTCGAGTTACGGATGAAGCAAGGATTTATATGGATCAATCGGGAACGATCCATAAAACAGCTCAAAACAGCGAAGATCGATCGATATCTCAAAGTCCATAAGGTCAATTCACTTGAAACTTTTAGGGCATCAATATATTGAAGAGTGGAGCCCACAAAAACGATCTCATGTCAGAACTCTAAGGTTCAAGAAATGCCGATCGTTTCATGTCGATCCTTCCTAACAGTCGGTGTAACTCGACAAACGATCCAAATACAACAAAGATTGATCCATATCTCACAATCTACAACTCAGAATGACTTCATATTTTAGGAGCAAGGCGTAGAGGCATGTGGGACCCTCCACAAACGATCGCATGGCAATTAGAGGCAAAAAAATGATTGGTATAATTTATACCGATCATTCCAAAACAACAAGATGTGTTCACTGATCGTTATGGTGGACCCCGATGGACCTAGAGTGCCTTTTGCCGAAATTTTAGCGAAATATCTCGTCATTTCACCCTATAAATACAGACCTATTGGTTCATTTTCATATCTTTACGCTGCTGGTTACTCTAGACTCCATTGTAATCAAGTGCTAGCTTTGTTCTACTATTGTAATCAGATTCACAAGAGAGTAATAAAGGATAATCTTCAAAGTGGGCGTAGGCATACAACGCCGAACCACTATAAACCTTTATATCTTTGATTTTTGCTTATTCTCTATTGCTTACTTGTTATTTTACTCAGTTTAATTTTGCTTTTTTCCATTTACTTCTCTATAAAAACTATTCTTGGGTGTTTGTAACCATTTTTAGTGTAAACATTTTGGTGCTTTCACTAAAAACCTTGATTCTCGGCTTATTAGGATCACTTTGTTGCTACTGGATTACATAAATCCCCAGAGAAGATCCATAGTTATCTTTAGGAAGTTTGCTCATTCTACTCAAATTTGCAAAAATCTAAGCATAGCTATCAACAATGGTGAGGAATAATAGATCTACCTCTCCAAACGTGGAAGGAAATGAAAATGCTAGTATCTAGTAAGGAGGACCAAGCAATCGACCAATGGATGTGAATGTTGAACCTGTTGAAGTCCAGAATCCAACTGATTCTATTATGAGAGCTGAATTTCAAAATCTGATGAGAGAGCTAATGAATAGCCATTGACAATTAAATCAGCAGATTCAGGTCAATATCAATCTAATGAACTAACTCGGTCAGCAACGGCGAGGAAAAGCTAGAAGGGACCTTACCCCTTACTCGACATCGGAGTGTTCTAGTTCATCGGATGAGTATCACAGGCATAGGTGTTGCAGAACAGACAGATATCATGTAGAAACCTTGGGGCATCAACAGGCAGACCATCATGGTCTGACAGGAACGATCAGTGTTGATCCCTCCACCAGAAATGGAACTTACCTATGCATGCTGGGATTCAAACTGAAGCCGCTGCGGCTGATTTGGATGATTAGTTTAGGTAAATATCGACCAAATGCTTCCTCGGAATGACGATGAATTGAATTTACGAGATACATATCGGGAAGATTTGAACCAAGAAGGCATGGAACAACTCATAGGCATCGACGAGACCATTCATGTGAGGTGGAACACGACCACCGCTTGGCACCAACTATCCAAACACTGGACTTGTCGGTTATGGTCAGACAGATAGTGAGAGAAAGCCAAGGTTTTACTAGTGACGACTAGGGAATTTCGAGAAGTCATACCCCATTCACTGATAATATCTTGCATGCAGAATATCCAAGGAGATTCAACATGCCATCAATGTCTGCCTATGAGGGAAAAACCGACCCAAAGCAGCACATCATGAAATATGAATGGCTAATGGATTCCGCACGAGCAGATGATGCAACCAAGTGTAGATGTTTTCCTATAACTCTCCTTGGAATAGCAATGATGTGGTTTACAAGGCTACCCCCGCGATCGATCTCAAAATTCGATGATTTGGCAACAAGGTTTGTAGAGCAGTTCCGAATGCACGCAACTCGCCCCAAGAATGTAATGTCCCTGTCCAGTGTGATCCAGGCTCCAAGTGAATCGTTGAAAAATTATTTGGAGAGATTCCACGCAGTTGTTACGGAAATCAGCAATCCGAATGACCATGCAATATTGATGGCCGTGACAAGAGGGATTGATTCAGAATCTGATTTTGGCAATTGCTTAGCAGGCAAACCACCCACAACGTTGGAACGCTTTTACGCAAAGGCAGCTCAATATTTAAGAAAGGAGGAAGCCAGATCCTCCAGGAAGAAGAATGTTGTATGACCAAGTGGAGAGGGAGTACAAAGTAATATTGCAGTAAAACAGTCTGATGAAAGCTCTAGAAAATTTTAAGTGAATATCCAGAACAAACCGAATCAGCAAAAGAAAGGCAAAGATAGGAGCCGAGAATGAAAGAGGATTGCTGTAAGAGGAAAACCCAGGATTTTGACGTACAACACTTATATGCCATTGAATATGTCTATTTGTCTACTTCAATACTATGCAGTACATGAAGCCGCCTCCAAAAGAATCAACAGAGAAGTAGAAACAAAATGGGAAATATTGTCGGTTTCACGAATGTTATGGGCATAACACCAATGAATGCAGGCATCTCCAGGATATTATTGGAAAGCTAATTCGAGAAAGGAAGTTATAGTAGTTCGTAAAAACCACATAGGATGGTGGGCAGGGGACATCCGACCCCTCAAACGAAGACAAGCACCGCACAAGGCTGAGGAACCTATGCGGACTGGTGGAAGATTAGTTATCAATACAATAGTCGGAGGACCACATCCAGTTGACAAAAGTTGGCATGGGATGGAGCGCTATCCTAGAGCGATTAAGCATGTGGATTTTGAATGTTGTTCAAATACGGAGGATGGAGCTCCGAAAAACTAGCATCAGACAATAGCAGATGATATCGTGTTTAGAAATAGAGATGCAAACAAGGTCCAGGCTCCAACGATCGACCCAATGGTCATTTCGACCATGATCATCCCTGCTTTTGTGAGAAGGATATTGGTTAACTATGGAAGTTCTATAAACATAATTTTCAAGAAAGCTTATGATTAGATGAGGATGGAAGCAAAGGATTTGAAACCATCTAAAGCCCGCGTTCATGGCTTTAACGGTGTTGCAACTGAAGCTATTGGTTATGTTGAATTACCTATAGAGTTTGGAGAAGGTGACCATAGGAGAGTATAGATTTTGCTTTTTTTTGTTTTGGATGTTGACTCTCCATACAACGCTTTTTTAGGCCGACCCGCCCTAGCTAAGTTCCGACCAGCTCTTACCCTATGGTGTTTGACTTTGAAGTTCCCAACAGATAATGGTGTTGAAGTTGTTCATGGTGATCAGACGACTAGACATGCCTGTTATGTAGCTGAGTTGAGGGATGCTCAACAGAGGGAGAAAGGTAAGTGTATAGACAAGTCAGTCCGCATCCAAGCCACTGAGGATTGAAAACTAGCACCTGAGCCTTGGCTCGGGTGCCACGATCGGTTCTACAGATACATAGATTCGAGAGATGACGAGAAGGAGACCAAAGAGACCGAGGTTGCACCGGCTGAGATGGCGATTGACATTACAGTTAGCCACGATGACCCATCAAGGGTCCTAAAGATCGGATCACAGCTCAGCTCCCCAATGGTTGAAGAACTAACTGGATTTCTCCAAGCGAATCTTGACGTGTTCGCTTGGACTCACTCAGATATATGTGGAATCTCACCTGCCATTGCAAACCATGCATTGAATATCGACCCGAGGTATGTCCCGGTGAAACAAAAAAGACGTGGTATGGATCTGGAGAGATTTGCCTCTCTTAAAGAGGGGGTGGATAAACTCAAAGACAATGAGTTTATTCACGACGCCCTCTACCCTAAATGGGTATCTAATTCTGTACTTGTGAGAAAGGAAAACAGGAAATGAAGAACATGCATCGATTACTTGGACTTGAACAAGGCATGCCCAAAAGTTAATTTCCTCTTCCAAGGATCGACCAGTCAGTAGAATCGACCGCAGGACATGAATTACTATCTTTCATGGATGCCTACTCGGGATATAACAAAATTCCGATGCACATTCCCGATCAAGAGCACACCTGCTATGTGGTGATGACGTTTGGGCTAAAGAATGTAGGAGCGACCTACCAGTGCCTAGTTAATAGAATGTTTAAAGATCAAATCGGAAAAACAGTGGAGGTATATGTGGATGATATGCTCGTGAAGTCATGACAGTCTAGGGACCATATTAGGAACTTGGCAGAAATGTTCAACATCCTCCGACATTATAAAATGAAGATTAATCCTCTGAGATGTTCCTTTGGCATTGCATCAGGAAAGTTCTTGGGTTTCATTGTTAATGCCCGAGGAATCGAAGTTAATTTCGAGAAGGTCCAAGCTATTCGCAATATCCAAGCGCCAAATACTATCAAACGAGTACAGAGCCTGAATGGGAAGGTCGCTGCCTTGAGCCAATTAATTTCCAGAGCTATCGATAAATGCATTCCTTTCTTTGACTTGATTACGAGAGGAAAAAGGAATTTTGAATGGACACGGGATTGTAAATATGTATTTCAAGTTTTGGTGAACCACTTGGAGAGACCTCTCATCTTATCAAAGCTAGTGGATCATGATGATTTATATGTCTACTTAACCGTGTCGGTACACGCTATAAGTGCCGCGTTGCTTCGCGAAAAGAATCGAATTCAGAGATTGGTCTATTATGTTAGCAAGCGATTGACAGGGGCTGAAAAGAACTATCCGAAGATAGAAAAACTGACATAATGCTTGTTGATTGCACCATAAAAGCATCGCCCCTACTTTCAGGCACACCGTATTAATGTTTACAGTAACCAACCATTACGATAGGTCTTACAGCGACCTGAGACGTCTAGAAGGTTACTCAACTGGAATATCGAACTTAGCCAATTTGATATCACTTATCTTCCTTGGAAGACTATCCAAGGTCGGGCACTAGCAGAATTTACTGCAAATGATGATGTCCCAGAGAGTAGTGAAATCTCTACCATACGGTGGAAGTTGTATATAGATGGAGCATCCAACGATCGTTGTTCTGGAGCTGGGATTGTGCTTGTAACTTCCGAAAATTGGTCAATTTGCTATGCTTTAAAGCTTAATTTACCTACAATAAACAACGAAGCCGAGTATGAGGCAATGATTATTGGACTTAAACTCGCCAGAGAACTGGGAATAAAGTCTCTTGAAATCTTTTGCGACTTGCAATTGGTAGTATACCAAGTCAAGGGAGATTATCAAGCTAAAGGACAACGACTAGTTCCATACCTTACCCCAAGTACAAGAGTTGTTGACTGACTTTGAGTATTATGACATTACGCACATTCCTTAAGATCAAAATAGAGAGGCTGGTTCATTGGCAAAGTTTGCTAGCACCGGGGATGCACAACAGATGGGCTTGGTTCCGGTCGAGGTATTAAGTGCTCCGAGTATAAGCTTGATGGAAACTGACCGGGTATTAGATACGAAACCTGAGAAGGAATTGTGGATGACTCCGATTAAAGATTATTTGTTATAGGGAGTTCTTCACGAATAAAGAAATGAAAAGTGACAAACCCTTCGCAAAGCTTCACGGTATATTATACAGGAAGGAGTTATGTACAAAAAGGTTTCCTCTGTTCCCCTTCTCCGGTGTATCACTCATGATGAAATAAAACGAGTCCTAAAGGAAGTTAATGAAGGGGAATGTAGCAATCACTATGGGAGGCAAACCCTATCAAAGAAGGTACTCCGTTATGGGTATTACAGGCCGACTATTAATTGAGATGCTGCCGATTATGTAAGGCGATGCGACAAGTGCCAGATATATGCGAAAGCTTCAAGAGCTCCGCCGATAGAAATTACACAAATGAACAGCTCATGGTCATTTGCCATGTGGGGTATATATATTATCGGTTCCTTACCGATTTCAAAAATGGTGCAAAGTACACTATTGTCGCGGTTGATACTTCACCAAATGGGCCGAGGCGGAACCTTTAGCCACGATCACAACCAAGAAAGTAATCAACTTCATTGTCCGAAACATCATCTATCGTTTTTGTCTTCCACGAACTATTGTAACAGACAATGGGACTCAATTTGACAGTATTGAATTTAAAGATTTTTGTCGTTGGTATCGAATTGAAAAGAGGTTTACGGCAGCCGCTCACCCTTGATCGAATGGACAAGTTGAAGCTGTGAACAAAATCATAAAATTCATTCTGAAAAAGCATTTGGAAAAGGCTAGAGGCAAGTGGGTGGATGAACTCCGACAGCATTATGGGCTTATAGGACCACCCATAAGTCCGCGACTGGCCATACTCCATTCGCCCTCACTTATGGATCTGAGGCCGGTATTCCTGTTGAGCTCGAAGTTCCCTCTCATCGAGTACCTTACGATCCCAGAACAAACAAAGATCTCCTTTTGAAATCTCTAGACTTTATAGATGAGAAGCGTGAGGAAGTTGATTTGAGGGCAGCTGCACACCGACACCGAGTCGCCCGATACTATAATACTCAAGTCCGACCTAGAACCATTGAAGTTAGCGATCTTGTTCTAAAATAGGTTTTTCCTAACCCGTCGCATATGAACCCAACTTGGGAAGGACCGTATGTCATTGAGCAGAGGCTTGGAGAGGGAACTTTCAAGCTAGCAACTATTGATGGCATCACACTTCCAAAGGCGTGGAATAACGAGCATTTACGACGCTATTTCACTTAGTTTTCCTTTTTCAATCAGTTATAATTAATTTCAGGATTTGCTTTAGCATTTGGTTTTTCAAATATGTAATACGATAAACTATGTCATTTCTTTCCAGCAATAGAGCTTTGAATTTTCCATCATATCTGTGACTTGCCATTGCAGTACATGTTAGTTGCAATATATAACCAACAAAATCCCACTGTTCGATGAGACAGACATAATTCAGGAGTAATTGAGATTCAAATCGGTCACTTGATGAGTCAAATCCCATGTTTGATGGCAGAATAACTGACCAAAGAGAACTGAACTCGATAGTTTTTCGAATAACTCACGTCCCCGGAGTGCGGATATGAGTATAAATGCTAAGTGGGTATGACTGATCAGCTATGAATAACTCATGTCCCTAAAATGTGGATGTGAGTATAGATGCTAAAAGGGTGTGATCTAACCGCCTATTAACTAACTCTTATCTCCAGAGTGTGGATATTGATAGAGTTAAGGGTATGCCCTAGGGGCAATTATGTAATTTGTTACATATATCTAACTCGTAGACCAATCTTGTTCGAAATAAAGGTATTTTCTTTCTATTATATACTTGATATAATGTGGTTATATTAATTAATAAATTTAATTAAAAGTATATTTAATAGAAAATCCATAAATAGGTATGTTTTGTGATAGTAGTTACAAAGTGTTGTAACCGTGAGTAATTTATCACAATGAAACAAATGTAACATTTTAAATGTTCCTAGTCAAAATGCATCGAGACTGGATATCGATGCATCCATTGAGACTAGAGTGCATAACGCTCTTCAAATGTTGGGCAGTGTATTACTCATGACTGCTGGGGCACCAAGGGTTTACATACTGATAGTTATTGGATAACTGTGGAACAACTCACTTGATAGTTTTCTGTTGGTTAATATAACTAAGGTCAAATAGAAAATATCGATGTGACTAATTTACACAATTCTTTCGACTTGAGAATACTGTCAACCTTCAATATGAAAAACTCTGCTTTGATTATAGTCAAATCATGGAACGACATCCATCAAGTGATTATAGTTGGGTTGAGTGGAAGTATTGGAAGGAAGACACTATTCAAGAGAGGATTTGTCACTTCATTTATATGAGGTTGGTATCATGGTCAACTCAAGTCAACTCTGGCCAGAGTAGTACGGTTAATAATAATTGTTATTATTGAACCAAGGATTTTGTGTTTGGACTATAGAGTTGAATATAGACAATATTGGAATTTTGGCCATTACCAAATTCCATAAATCCAAAGTGATACAGTTTATGACGAAGAGAATTGGGGTATATAAATGTCACTAACGGGTAACGCTTATTAAATTAAATAAGATTTTACGGAAAATGAATAAGCGATAAATTTGGCCATAATGTCACACCACTTGCTAAGTGACGTGTGAACGTTAACATTCGAATAGTTCGGTGTTAATTGCCAACCAAATTTACACCCAAGAGTTACACAACTGAAATGATGAATTCCTTTAAGACCGAATGATTTAATTAGTTTATAATTGTTATAAATAAATTAAATTAATTAATATTTATGAAATATCAATTATAAAAATTTGAATATGGTTTGAGAATTAAAAATTGTTATATATTTATAATAGTTATAAATGTACCAATCGATATACGATATCGATAAGTGATTAAATTAGATTTAATTGCATAGCATTTTGGCTTGGGCTTGAATGGGTTTAAAGCCCATCGTTAGGGCTGCAAATTTCGGTTTTGACAAGTTATTGGAGGTGGCTAAAACTCAGGATTAGACCTAGAGATGGATGGCTAAGATTAAGAGAGAATATGTAATGAGATTGTCCTAATATCTCTCTTGTACAAGGCTATATATATGGATCTCTAAACCCTTAATCAAAAACAACTTTTGGCTGCCATAATTATCAAGTTTGATGGCCGAAGTTAATCCCCATATCAGTTCTAAGAATCTCAAATCAATTCAAGTTAAGTAAAAGCACTATTTGATAGAAAAGGTCGACGATTCCAGACTTGCAATCTGACGGATCGAGCATAACTAGAGAAGGGAATTCATTGATTCAAGTGGACTCAAAGGCATCATCAATTGGTATTTTATTTATATATTATAGTAATCATATCATATTTTATGATTTAATACTGATTAATCCCAAATCTGTATATATATTAATGTTGTATATATAGTTAGGTGAGATTTTCGTAGGTATTTGTAGTTGTCACAAATTAGTTTGGTTATGTGGATGGTTATATTATTATGTATTATAATTTATGTATAAAAAAATCTAATTTGCTGTAAAAATTAAATTTTGTCATTATTAATTATTTTATGTATATTTATATATTAATTTAAATACAAACTAATGTATATTTTAAACATATAATTACAAATATGTATATTTATAATGTATAAGTAGCTTAGAATTTTTCCTTACACCTATTTATAAATAATATGAATTATCAAATTCGAAAATAAATTTTTTATATATATAAATAATTTTAAATTATCTTTTATTGATTATTTGAATTGTTTATTATATCTAAAATAATTTTTAAACTGAAAATTCAATTTTATATTTTTTTAAATTGCTACATCTATCCAGTAACTCATGAAATATTTTTAGAAGTTTTGTTAGTATTTAATATTTTTAATAATTAAGTTACTTCGGTTGAACATTTCTTTTATTTATTAAAAATGATATTTTATTTCAAAAAATCATGGAAATTTTTTTGAAACTGTATTTTATGGTCTAAATTTTCAAATTTGATTTTTTAATATTTATTACTAATATTTAATTATTATGATCAAAACTATTTATTATATATATATATAATAATGATAAAATTATAAAATTATTATTTTATGTTTGTTATGCTAATTTCGATCTGGAAATAGTTTTAAAATATATATTTATATTTTAAGTATTTGAATGTAATTAATTATTCATATATATACATTTTATTTAACCTTATATATATATAATTTTAATTATTATATATGTATGTATGTACGTATAATTTTATATGTTTAATTATGTATATATATTTATACAAATGTTTTAAATTATACATATATTTAATTTTGAGACTTTTAGTTATAAAATATATTTTAAATATATGTATATGTATTTATATAAATATACTTTGCATTATAGATTTATGTATATATTTAGACAGCATACAATACATACAAAATGAGCTAATGTGTCTGTTGCGATGTAAATCCCAACATCTATATATGGGCATGTTATACCCTTCATTGATTATTATGTTACACATGCACACACATATGTATATGTATATGATACATGTATACATAAATTAAATCATTCAATTAACTTTACATTACAAAATACTTAAATTTAAATAAAATACATGATTTTATTTAAAAAAATCAGAATTATTCTAAATGAATTAGACTTCATAGGCCCAATAAAGATCCAATAGGATAAAAAAATTGAAATACACCCACCACTACCGCTGCGGGCTGGCCCAGTTCCAACAGGTATGAGTATAAACAAATAGATGAGTGCGGTTTGGCCACTCACTATTCTATAAACTCCGGCCTGAAACTGACAGGAGGAGTATAAACTTACTAAGGATGGAGTTCGACTATCCATTATCTAACTCGGCTAACCTGAGACTGGGGGCAGGAGTATAATTACTCAAACCACTGAATTCGATGGCGTAAAACTAAGGCTCGAGCTCAGTGTTTGATATGACTCGAGGCTACGACCTTAGGGAGGCCTTGGGATGGATAAATCGGATCAATATCTGACCCAATGAGCAAAAAATCACAAATACATTAAATGGAAAACGTAATAGCTTGATCATTTAAACAAGCATGTACGATACTTCTAAACAAGAATAAAAGAATTCTTATTCACACTAAACTTGTTGTTCACAATACAAGTTTATAAAAAATGAGAAGTAAAAATGGGGGTCGTACCCGAACAAGCACAACCAAGAAAAAGATAAAGTAGCCATTCAATCTATTTACACATCAAATCAACCCAACAATTATTTCTTGGATTTCGTATCCTTCTTTTGTTTCTTGGGAGTGCTCCATCCGAACTGCCACTCGATCCTCTCTTCAATCCCTTTCCACCTCGGCTTTGCATCGAAGGAGCATCTTCAGTTATGGGGATCGAGGCAACATCATCCTTAGAAGCAGGAGGGATCTAGGCACTCTCAACACCAGAGGCAGAAGGGACCTCATCTCGGGTAATTGTCCTGCCAGGAGGGATTATCTGAAACGGGATAGGAATTGGCTCATTGAAATCATATCAACAGGCCCATCTTTTGCCTTCTTTTTCAACAACTTTTCCTTCTCAATGCTCTCTCTCATGCTGAGCTCATCTGTAGGGTCGGAAGAGCCCGTGATTATGACATCCTCATCAAAAGGAATTTCATGATTTGGGTCGCCTCTTTCCTTAAACAATGCCTCCATGAATTGATCATCAATAACAAAGGTTTCTTCTTGAGCACCCTGAGCAGCGGCTGAAGTTGTAACTTTAATAGATTTTATCACGACCACTTATGATCCCGGTTGAGGCTCTTGTGAGGGAGGAGGAACGACACCTGATAGATTTAAAGCTAAGAAAAAATAGGAGAAAAGATTAGAAATATCAATTGATAACACCCCAACTTTTTGAAAGACGGAAGATGTCACCGAAATACCTTCCTCGGTGTGGCTCCCAAGTTGAGCCAAAATACCCTCAGAACCGCGTTCAGGAATTGGAGAAAGCTGATGTTTGTCAGGGTCATACCCAAGGATGGTTGAAGAATCTGCCATTGAACTAGGGATAGCCTAGGATGCTGGCGGCAGTTCAGCTATAACATCGGCTTGCCAACCCAGATCCTTCACCTACTGCATGCGAGAAGGCACCAGTAGATTCATTCTAAAGTGTAAGCTAGATATCATGCAATGTTTTGGGTTCATCGCCCAATAGCATTTCACCTTCAAGTCTGGACAGGTCGATTTCCTTGGTATTATGGGGTCTTTTTTCATCTGCAACAAGAAATTCCCATGCACGCCAGAGCTGGTAGGGGTAGTCATCACCAAGCCATGTCAGATTTCTATGCTTGAGAACATTGGCGTTGTAAAGAATAAGAAGCGGGTCGAGCTCATTCATTATCTCTTCCCTAACCTTATCCTTGGTAACTTCTAGCTCGCGCTGAATGAGTGCATCAACATTTTTGGCCCTTTCAATGGCCGTATCTCTCTTAAGTCTAACACTCACCAGCTCATCACAAGCATCTTGAGCGATTTTCTGAGCATCATCTTTCTCCTTGTTTGCATACTCGAGCTTAGCCTTGAGTTCCGCTATCTTCTTCAAGGCTGCAGTTTCATTACTTCGAGTTGTATCCCTCTCGAGTGCTATTTCTTGATTTCGATGATGTAACACCTGGACCATATCAAGAAGACTGGACTTTATCTCCTCCATGGATTTGACGACAGCATTAGCTTTTCCCTCGGCCTCTGCTAGGGAAGTCTTAGAAGTCTCTAACTCATTGGTCAAAGTATCGATAATTCTTTTATTTTGAGCTTCCTGGCGTTTTAACTTTTCAATTTCCCCCGTGGGCTTGAAAGATACTTTCGACATTATCTCTACTGCTTTCATCCATTCAGGTACTGCTTATGGGTATCAATAACTTAATCAATAGTCATTTTCTGAACATGGTCTAGGTCTTCAGATTAGAAGGAAAAAAGAACCCTTCAAAGCATAGGTTTGGAAACTCTTCTCGAAGTTGTGCCATGCGAGCAACTAGATCAACCATAGGATCTTCGGCAACGATTTCGACTTCAGTACTTTCCTTGCCGGGCTTGTGAGCTGCAACATGTTCTCTATGGCGATGATGATCACTGGACTGCTGAGAGTGAGAAGGAACTAAAGGCTGTGGAGGAACAGAGATGGAAGGGGGACCACGAGAGGGATTGACAGGTGGGTCTTGGCGATTAGTTGGTTTATCAGAACTCTTTGGAGGAGGGGGACCTAGATCTTGATCGATGTTTATCTTGAGAGGGTTTATCCCTATCACCCTATCTTGATGACCACGGTCCTGACCGGAGCGGTAACTAGGATCATAATACTCTCGACTACCACCTTGATGGTATGAACTAGAGCATGAACCAAAGGATTGGTGGTGTATATCCCGAAGGGAATCAAACATGTTCATTTTCTTCACCATCGTTTCTGCAAAGGAAAACAGAAGTTAATCAACTTTAAGCATTAAAAGGCACAAGTTGAGCATAATGCGATGTTGAGGGGTGAAAGTGTGTGCAAGTGTCCCTGTGTTACCCCCCGACAAACCAGGTGCATGAGCTTTTCTCATTGGAGTAACTTCCCTTTTAGAAGTTGGAATTTCAGTGCTAGCTCTACTAGGAGATTCCAACCCGTCAATACTCATGTCAATGAAGTGGTAAGCGTCAACGTCATGTGGTATTGGCAGACCAGACAAAGAATCAACCGGCGGACTTGAATGCTCTGATGGTTGAGAAGATGATTCATCTTGAACAACTTTAGGAGCCATCGATGACTTGAGTTGACCAGAAAGGTGACTTTTGGGAAATTTATAAACAAATGTTTTCTTTTTTCCTTTATTGGAAGCTGAAGGCTGTGAGGTCTGCGAGGATCTAACCTCGACTCCAAGACTAAACCCGTCATCATTACGACCGGGCACATCACCTTTATCTCCTTCGACATCAATATTGGTGAATTTTTAAGCATCCATAGCTGCAGGCACGATAGTGTCAATTCGATTGCCCTTTGACTAGATACAGCCCATGGTCTTACCCCTACAGTTTGAGCAACTTTGTTAGCCCTATGATGAGGCCCTCTTCTATCAAACAAAAAGTAACGAGGCGTTCGTCTGTGAGAAGATATTTGATGTTCCTATCTTCAGTCGGTGCATTTTTGAGAGCTGTGACCACCATCTCATAAAGATTACCGCTAGGCTGAGTGATGATGCCTAAAAAAAGAATTACTTAGTCAGGAATACGGCCTGAATATCGGTCCTCCATGCTAATATACAGATGGTGGATAGCACTTAAGTCTTTCTAGCCATTGTCAAGAAAAACCGGGAGGACATCAAACAAAGAGCCACTCGCTTTTAAAAGCGCTTAATTTATTCCATGCGCTAGTTAGAATCTGACACTTCTTCGCCGACTCTAGAAATGTTAACAAAAGACTCCCTGTCCATTGCTTGAAAGAGAATATGAAACGAATGTTGTCGATGGTCGAAGGACGACGCAAGAACTCCATAAATACCATATAAGTACAATTGAGAAGAGCATAGCTGTTCAGATGAAGCTGCGCTGGAGCTATCCTCAAATAACGAAGAATTTCCCGGATGTATGAGTTAAATAGCGGGATGCATCCGGCCCAGCACATTAATTTGTTGCATGCCGTATATCCCTCTGGGGGTCTATGAGTCCTGTCATCCCGCGACAGAACCAATACATCGTTAAAGGAAATTCCCTGCCTTACGTAGATTCAGCGAAGAGCATCTTTCTTAATTTTAGAGGCTATGGAATTAGCAGGGTTATCCAGAATAACTGCATCCTCCAAAGTGTCGGGAGCAGGATCAACGTCTTCTGGTGGAAGAATGGGAACTGCATCAAAAAAATTAAACTGTGGGCATGGGATTTCCGGTTTTTCTGAACGATGACTAGAGGACGAACTATCAGACTCAATTGCAGAACTTGATTCCACGTCAGGATTATCCTACTGAGAAGATGGTCCAGCTGGCATAGATGCAAGATATCCAGAACGTTTAGAAAGCATTGCTATCAAACTTAGTAAAAATTATGATAGATAAAGTAACTTATAACCCCGGTGCATAGTGAGTGCTAGTGTGGTGCGGTGAAGTGCTATACAATACAGTAATAAATTGTACGGAATTAAAAATGAAAAAAGACGACTAGACTTCGAGGTTCGATCGTAGAGACCGTCATTCCTAACCATCTCAACTGTTTCTCTATGTCATTAGGGAACGGTGAAGTTGAGTTTCATGATCGATTGTCTGCAACTAAAAGTACAATTTTTATATTCAAGTCACTGATGAGCTCCAACAGAACAATCGAAGGCATTAGTTCATTTTAAAGTTCAAATGTCATATATTACCAAACATGTAGTTCAAGTCCTATACAAGTCATATGAGTTCACTTGAATGTGAAAGGCCGAAGCTCATCATTGGGTTCAACTCTATTTAATTAGGTTCCACTTTTAAGGTTCATGTGCAGACAATCGATCATTCATTTTAGCATCACTGATCATTCCCCATGCCTCACCACCGATCGTTCCTAGGCCTAGTCCTACCGATCATTTCTGATCGATTCATTCCCACCGATCATTCTCCTTAGCCTTCTAAACCGATCGTTGTCTCCACTCCATCCATACGATCGTTTTGACAATTGATCCCTTTGCTTCAAAATTCATTAAGTCCATAAGCTCAACCACTACTCTAAATCCTCCAACTCCAAGGCACCACTGATCGTTCAAAGACGGTCATTAAACACCCAAATGATAATATCACTCTATAACGATCGGTACATCATCACCATCACCCACTTCGAAGTCATCTAAGTTTAAAGCTCTAATGATCATCCAAGGAAGATCGTCATGCATTGATCTACATCATTTCCCACACTCACCAACTCCATCTTCCCCAATTCCCATCCTCTCCAACTTGATTTGGATCAAACGATTACACCAACTAAACTAACTAACACGAGATTTAAGGCACTTGAAGTCTAGTCCTTAAATCATAAAACAAGTTCAAGTCATTTTACCTAAGTATGAGATCTAAGGAAAAAGAGAGATTTGATTTTGATTCGAAGTGAGATTTGGAAGCTAGAGCAATAATGAATAGAGAAATATGTGAGATTGATTTTGAAAATCGGATCGTTCTAGGATTAGTAGAGCAAGGGAGTGGAGCAGCTTATTTTTTTCCTTTTTCTGTTTGAAGTCAGAACAATACGAAATTGAAGGAGTGGAATTGAAGGTGGCAAGTAGATATGTTTTTATATGAAGAAGAAGGTCGGCCCTTTACGGCCCAAATGTAGAGCCGATCGTTCCTTAAGCGCAATCACGAGGACCGTTTTCTACACCGGTCATTATAAAACGATCCAAACTCCTGCAAGCCCAGAAACGATCGGCCTAGATTCAAAAAAAGGTTAAGTATGAAAGCTTTTATTTGAAGAGCATATGTCAATCGTTCAACCCCTGAGAAATACCGATCGTTTAAGCTAGAATTCATATCGATCGTTCCACCACCAAGAACGATCCGAAGCTCCTTTATATGAACTAACGATCAGTAATAATCATTAAAAATATATATATAGAAAATCACAACGATCATACATGGACGATCGTAAATAGATGGGTACTAAAATCCATTCAGAGATAACGATCAGCTAGGTTATCAGTTTTTTAAAAAAACGATCGTACAAAGGCAATCCAACTTCCCATTTAATGAATAACGATCAGCCATGGATGTTCACACAAGACAAGGAATAACTTTAAAACTTGACAATGACCCGTGGACGTGCAATCATGATTGGGGGTTAGGTATGGACATGTATACGAACCAATATACGTTCTAAAGTTCAATTTTTTTGAAATCAACAAAAATTGAATTCGCACCTGAAATCAACCAAAGTAAGATCAAAAACCAAATTATTGTGGCCCAATAATCACCAGAAAAAACAATAAGATGATCATCGATAAGCTGTGATCTAATATTTATACTCTTTGAAATTGACCAATAGTTATAATGAATAAAAGGAGACACGACTCTCGATAAGAAAGTGACTCAACAAAAGGATAATGACCATTCAAAGAACTAAATGGAATCCTTTTTCGACGATTGAGGTTTGCAACTTTTCAAAGCACGTTATCTTCAGAAAAGACGTACCTTGGGGGGGGCAAATGTTATTCCGCCTTTTGGCAAGGTCATGATATCATTAACTTGGCTAACGGATGGTTACCAGCCTTGAGAATCGGTTGTATACGATACTATGGATGATGGTCGAGCAGATCCGAACCGGGACCCAATCGAGGCGCAATCAGTATGGAGTGATTGGAATAGCCCCGTGAAGCTATATTCAAAATTTCAAATCGATCGGAGTTCATAAGCTCAAGTTACGTACAAAGCAAGAATTTATATGGATCGATCGGGAACAAACCATAAAATAGTTCAAATCAGCGAAGATCGACCGATATCTCAAAATCCAGAAGGTCAATTCACTTGAAACTTTCAGGACATCAATATATTAGAGAGTGGAGCCCATAAACGATCGTAGGTCAAAACTCTAAGATTCAAGAAATGCCGATAGTTTTATGTCGATCATTTTATGCCAATCCTTACTAACGATCGGTGTAACTCAGCAAACGATCCAAATGCAACAAAGATTGATCCATATCTCACAATCTACAACTTAAAATGACTTCATATTTTAGGAGAAAGGCATAGAGGCATGTGGGATCCCCCACAAACGATCGCGTGACAATCAGAGGCAAAGGTAATGATCGGTATAATTTATACCGATCATTCCAAAACAACAAGTTATGTTCAACAATCCTTATCGTGGGCCCCTACGGACCTGTAGAGCCTTCTGCCGAAATCTTAGCGAAATATCTCATCATCTCACCCTATAAATACAGACCTATTGGTTCATTTTTAGGATCTTTACGCTACTGGTTACTCTAGATTTCATTGTAATCAAGTGCTAGCTTTTTTCTACTATTGTAATCAGATTCACAAGAGAGTAATATAGGATAATCTTTAAAGTGGACATAGGCATACAATGCCGAACCACTACAAACCTCTATCTTTGATTTCTGCTTATTCTCTATTGATTACTTGTTCTTTTCCTTGGTTTAATTTTGGTTTTCCTCATTTACTTCTCTATAAAAACTATTCGTGGGTGTTTGTAACCATTTTTTGTGCAAACACAACCTAATGAGTCTCAGTTAAGCATGGTATCAATTTATCTATGTTTGTATTCTACAACATTTGTATTCTAAGTGCTCATATGTATGAGTTATTTATTGAAAGATATATCTTCATTAGTAGAAATAAAAAGGAGTACTAATATAATGATAATATGTCACACATCATCATCCTACATCTTATATAAGCATATATTACCTTACATTATCAAACAAAAACAATATTAACCCTTCTAGCTTAGTTTTGTCTACGAATATTTTGCCTATGAAGCTAATTATGAAGTCTGCTAATTTTATTTTACCACACAACAGATTGATATTGCAACCTTGTTACTTGATACTCTAATTCATTAGCAAACTCAGTGGCTCATTGAGGAAATTAATCTTCAATCCATTTCCAAAAGCCACACCCATTTGATACATGTGGCATCTGAAATGACGACGACCAATATCATTTCCTCTTTGGATGGCATCTTCTATACCGATGTATCCACATTCACAGAGGAGGTGAGTCAACTTCTTACTCGATTTCAGGAAGTATGATTCCTTGTTGTTGCTATTTTGAATCATGTTTAGGATGTCGTCTTAGCATTTATTCATGACATCTCTATTCTCTTACTTTTCTTTGAAGTTCATTTTGTTCTCTTTGATGCTCTTTCAAATCTTTATAGTGTCTTTCTGGCATTTCAATGTAGAAATCAATGTTATTTTTCGGTGATGATGGATTGGAAGACATCGGGTGCACAAGCGGACTTCATAGTCCTATGATAAAGGGAGATAAATATGATTATAATCCTCTACGGTTGAATAGATTTATGTTGCTGAAAAATAGTATGGAGAGATGTTATTTATAGTGAATATACTCACACACACACTCCATAATGTTGCATAGCTAAAAGATTTGTTAATGGGACATATCACTGTTCTTAAAGGAGATTGGGCATTACAATATCGAGAAAGCTGGTATATTAATTGACTAAATAATACAAGATATGTTGATTGGCCTGGTCACTATCCATAAAGGTGACTGGACAATACAATGTCAGAAAATCTAATAGTTAGATGTCCACAATAGTCGAATTGAATAATCAATACAATAAATAACATAAATAATATTCCATAATGTTGTACAATATAAATAGTACAATAATCATTATTTGTTACAGTACACGACATAATAAAATAGTACATAGTTAACACAATGAATTATATCAATGATTTCCCTTCTAATGCCACAAATGATCACCCAGATCATTTTGAAGCTTTTCATGTATTTCTCTAGATCTAATTCTATGCAAACATCCATAGAAAATCTCAATAATGTCAAGATCTCTTTTAGCAACAACCATAGCTTTGTTATCCAGATCGTAGCCTAAATAAAATGGAAAATTATCTCTTTCTGCTTCAGGAATCATATTATGAGTATAATACATGCCCTCATCACATTGCCCAATGCCTTTGGCTTCCATAGTTTAATAGGATTCTTTAAAATGGAAAATCTTGCTTGTAAAACTCCAAAAGCACTCTCTACATCCTTTCTTGCAGCTTCTTGTCTTTTAGCACAATACTTATGTTTTCTATTTTTGTATTTGAAATTGTTTAGACTAGTGTACCCCATGATGGATATATTTCTTTCGCTAAACAATACCCAATGTCATAAGAATTTCCAGCAATACTATAATTGCATGCAGGGTGTTACCATGTATGAGATTTTTAAATAGATGTGATTAGTGTAATAGATTAATATCATTCATGGAACCAGGAAATCTAAAGTATGCGTGCCAAAGCCAAAGATCATATGAAGCAACCGCTTCTAGTATCATTATTTCTTTAGGATAATGACCAATAAATTGACCGTGCCAAGATTTGGGATAATTTTTCCATTCTCAATGCATACAGTCAACACTACCTAACATTTCAAGAAAACTACTTTTAGCTCCTAATTTTATTAGTTTTTGACATCACCTTGCATTGGAGATCGCAAATATTATTTACCATATAATTTAATGATAGCTAAACAAAACCGTTCTAGAAGTGTATGGTACTCTCACCCATTCGAACCACCTTATCAAATGCATCAAAATCTATCCTATAAGCTATAACAAATAATGATCCTATAATTTTTTGATAAGGTGAACATCCTAGGGTCTGAGCGTTGTTACATTTTTGAACAAAATAATTATAATGCCCAACAACTTCAATAAAATACACATAAACATATTCTTACTTATTCAGAAGTGGCAATGAAATTCTTCATGGCCATAGGTAGGGGTGTTAACTTTGAGTAATTGAGCAACTCCACCTTTATGGTCACACATCTTCCTTTTATTATATGACCAAATACACTTCCTCCATGAGATCCACCATAAGATCCTTCGAATATGAATTTTTGAACACTTTATTAGTGAATTATTACCGCTTGCATCAATAGCCCTAGCTCATTACTATTAGTAGTGGTTTCTAATGATAACTGAAAAAATATCTTATTTTGTCATCTTCATCGAAATCAATTTAACTTTCCTCTGTTCGTTATCGCTATGGTTGATCAAGCCTTCGAACTCCGGATTTTCATTTTCAAATTCTTCACCACTTTAGTTGTGTTGTGACATTTTTTAGAAGTTGGTATGTTTGATGGAATGAGTCTGGTTAGAAGATTGAATTTATGGAGGAAAATATAGCCATTGTGGAAAAACGTTCATATTATTTTCATATGCTTTGCTTTAGGTTAAAAATAAATAGATGGGAAATAGAAAACCCTTTTGCATGAATAGTAAACAGATAACTGTTTAAAGTTTAAACGGTTTGATGGAAAAATCCTAAGTGGTTTTCTATTTTCCATTTATGGTTTTTTTCATTAAACCAAAGCAAAGCACCGAGACATTGTGCCACCCCACCTCTATACCCATACTACCAAAGAGAATTACTCAATAATTTTGTCTGGTAATACGGATAATGAGGCTTGTTAGGAGCGACTACACATGAATATTTCCATGGGCTAACGCTGGTACATTTCTCTCCTTGAAATATATCAACAATATATGTACCTAGTATTAGCATAAAGTAATAAACACGTGGGCTTACCAAGATAGAAAAATATTATATATATATATATATATATATGGACATAGAGTCATAGAACGCGGTAGAAAAATATAATATATACAAATTAATACCAACTGATGTCTGTCTCAATACGACAATAAATACCAAGTCAATTTCACTACACACAACTTCTGGTCATCTCATCAAAATAAATACAAGGAGACACCTAAGTAGAACATATATATAGTCATTATCTCAGAATACAATATAATAAATATGTATTGTCTTCTTTAAAGTCCAATCGTCCAAAATGGCTAATGTCCATATGTAAATGTAACGAATGCCTTTTCGACCCTTGGATGTCGACACTATTATGTCCATGGTATTCACATGCCAAGCACCCAAGTACTAGAAAGACAGAACGTTATGGTAAAGATAAAGAAGAAAAGAAAAGGGATAAGAAAGGAAAACAAAAACATCAGAATCTCACAGCGGAATGATAACATATAACGTCAAAAGATAATACAGAGAGCTAATCTAATATACATATTATTTCAGAGTTACTAATCAGAGTACTATTATCAGCCTGGACAGTTATAACAGCATGTCCTTACAATTGATGATATACATACATAAAGTAGTGCAGCGAAAATAAGAATACTATGGTAGGTAAACATCCAGCTCCTTTCTAAGAGCTCAATGAACATCAACAAAAACCTGCCTTTCTCAAACTGCTGTAAAGAGCACACGAGGAATTTAGAAAAATAAAAGCCATGTGTCAAACATAAGTCTGGTATGAGAAACTCAAGAAATATGTGTACAGCATATAACAACACCTTTTATTATCGTTGTAACTATTATCCACGCAAAAGAGCCAACCATCTAATAAGTACATATTGCAATATAATAGATAAAGTCTAGGGTGAAGAACAAAGATTAGAAAATATCTGTTGATGCTTACATTAATTACACCACAACAATATTCAATAGGTATACAAAAAAAACCGCAAAGGTACATTCGAATAATGGATTTTCCATGGAGACCTCCCCAGTAAGCTGTCGATCAATCTCCTACGACAAAGGTCATAAGTTATCTTCCGAGCATCATATATCTCTAGATAAAATATACCATACGGCAAACATGATAGGCCAAACATCCGAACACTTTCGTGAAAAGCATGAACTACAACAAGCCACCATAGAATAGGCCTGAATTTCGACCCAAAAAAGGCCCATCGAAACTTAGATTCATTCTAAGGTAAGCTATTGGTAGGACTAAGAAAATAACAGTATAGAGCCATAACTAAACTTTTGGAACTCACAGCGAATGGAACAAAATATAATAGCAATGTGTACCCATTTATTTCAAAACCATAAATATGCCAAAGTACCAAAAAATCGTATCATAAATCCGTTCCAGTAATAGTCTAGATATAGGGGTACACATAAAAGCAAGTGAAAATGATAAATACTGCCACAAGCAAACCACCTCCATCTCTAAGTGTCATCTTTTCCATCAATGTCCTTTAACCTGTGTTGTAATAAGAATATATCTACGAACATAAAACCACTAAAATCATTTGATAATTCTTTTCAAGGAAATAAGCAGGTCTCCAAAATCCTATAAACTAAATCCCACATTATAATTAACTAGCGATGCAAGAGATAGTACCCAAGCCACTTAATACCATTTATTGGAAAATAGGCAGACTCTGGTCGTTTAATACCTTAATAAAGGCAGACCCTATCATTTAATACATATTCCCAAGGCATGCTCCTCAATGGTACTATCTAGCTGGCATCATATAGAATCTTTGGTCACTTAATACTTCTTTATTTGGAAGTGTGGACCCTCAATCAGTCATTTAATACCTTATCCAGAAGCGGACCCCTATAGAGATACCACCTAACATGTCCCTTAGGCCATTTAATACTTCGTTTGGGGAATGAGGTAGGCCCACAAACAACTACTTAGTACCTCAAGACCTCAAACCAGGCAGCCCTCGTACTATGGCCCATACTTATAATCATGTCTCACATTAGTCCAACTATTCGTAGGAACTGGTAACCAGATTAGCTGGGCAGATTTCCCTTATAGAATTTGGGACTAACTTCGCATCATTATAAATATTTATTATAAGGATATCTCACATCAATAGGAAGTGTACATAACTGCTGGTATGCTCAAAGTGAAGGGCAGACTTACGTCATGTAACTTTATCGACCTCACATCCTTTTGAATTAGCCATAAATTATATTTACTCTATATATATATATAATAAACCCATATCACCATTTCATAAATAATGCTTTATAAGGAATCTTCCTTATTACGCCTTAGAATAATAATTAGGCTATATAAGAGTTTCCTCTTATTTTTGCCTAACAATCAATTACATTCTTAACGGGGAAATAAATGAAAATAAATACCTAATTAACTACGCCATATATGCAATAATTATAAGTTAATTACGCTAATAGAGATAAATAAATATTCGTGCCTAATAAATTCTAAACACATGAATTTTACATCCTAAACTAGCGATAAACGTCAATTCACAAACCAAATACCATTACAAGTCCCTTTTCTTCAAATTCTCAAGATTTCAACATACCAAAATAAAGGATTCTAATATCTAAAACAGGGAATAAATATTCATAACCAAAAATTCAATTACAGACTTGTAAATAAAATAAAACTTAATTTATTACACCAATTCAATGGAATATCCTAAACAATAGATATTGCAGTCTAAACTCCATATTCTATTCAACTCCTCTTTTACAAAGAAATAGATAAGAAGAAAATTTGTGCGGAATAAGTGGTGTAAACTATGAATAAAATCCGTAATCTAAACCCCTTACTTCATTGAAGAATTAAAAATTGAACCAAAGAAGAAGGAGAAGTGGAATAGACTATGAAATTATCAAAATTTGCATAAACAAAACAAATTCCATCAAATTAATGTAAATAATTGAGAATCTCAACGTAGAATTGACATTTTGAAATAAAAAGGAATTTTGGGGGATTTTATCTATCATATTATCGCAACCCCGATACCCTTAAAGCGTATTCAAATCCATAGAGATACACTAAACAATTACTGAAAAAGAAATACTAAGGTTTCCACTTATAAAACAGCCTTAGCTTCGCTTTCCTTGGATTTGCATGCCTTTTAATCTCCTCTAGAATCTCTTTCATTTGACGATAGGGAAGATGTATATATTTTTATTAGATTTAGAACAATTGGAGAAAGAACAAAAGAAGAATAGTTTGGAGGAGGAGGAAGAAGAAATAATAGAAAAGGGACTGAATTCTTACTTGAATTCTCTACGGAGTTTCTGAATCTAATTTGGAGAGATGACAGTGGTAGAGTTCTTTGTACTCTCCAAAATAATATGAATAAAAAGTGAAGAAGATAGGGTTCTATTTATAGGAGTTGAAACGCATCGTAACCGTAGGATCAAATTGAAAGAGAAATTGATAATTCTGGAGTATTAAACAAGGCAAAACCCTAGCTGCCACCATCAGGAGATGGTCGACTGCCTAAGCTTGATCGATCGACTGCTATGCTCGACTGGTTGACCCATGTAGGTCGACCACTCCGCCTTATTTTGGCCAATACTTATTCGTTTCCATTGCATTTTTATTTTAATGAATTTCTTACCCTATTTGTTCTTAACGTTAGATGTTAATTAAAATGTTTACTTAGCCCCTAAGCTAATTTTAAAATTTAAACCTTAAATTTAAATTATCATTTGAATTCAAACTAAATTAATTTAAATATGAAAACTTCAAATGCTCATATCTTCTTCGTTTGATCTCCGTTTTTAGCATATTATATATGGAAACAGATCAGAATTTTGCTACGAACGCAATGTAATAACTTATGTGGTCAAATTTAACTTTTACCTTATTATATTTAATTTTATTTCATTTATTTATGGTTCATTTTACGGAGTGTTATATTCTCCCTTTAAAAAGGATTTCGTCCTGAAATCTTCCAAAGAGCAAACAACGTAACGCGCAATAACATCCATGTTATACAACCAAGTTATCTAGACAACCATCTACTCAATGAATAGCACAATGTGATAATGTACTATAGACATGCTAAAATGAGTTCAATCCTAGCGTGAAGGTGAAACTGGGTTACGCAAGTATGTATGCAAAAACCTTAAACATGCATAAAATTTCTGCATGAGTGCCAAGTGATTGTGAAAAAATGTAACAACCATCTCTTACCATCCAGTTTAGCAACCACGACGCAACCAAAATCCTAAAATTTGGTGAGATAAATTACCGGTGAAAAGCTCTAGGTGAGTGTTCTTCATCTTCTCCTCGGTCTCCGATGTGCTTTCCACCGGATTGTCCCCCCATTGTACTAAGACCAGTCTAATAATTTTGTTACGGAGTCTCCTAGTTCCATGCTCCACAATGCGTGTGGTGGCACAGGGCACTATCGGCTCCGTCTTAAAATCCCCCAATCGATCATGCTCTACACTAATAGTGGTGTCATTAAGGCATTTCCTAAGGTGAGAAACGTGGAAAGTATTAGGACTTCTACCAACTTGTCGGGAATCTTCACACGGTATGCTAATTTTCCTCTCCTTTCCTAAATTCTAAATGGGCCGACAAACCTAGGCGCCAATTTTCAAGACTTGCCAAATCTAACAACCTTCCTAAGAGAGGAGAATTTAACAAACACCATATCTCCAACATCAAACTCAAGCCTTTCCTTCTTTTATCCACATAAGATTTTTGACAGTCTTGTGCTGCCTTCATGCTTTGCCTGATCAACAATACTTTTTTCATGGTATCACGGATCAAATCGGGTCCAAGTAATACTTTGCCGATGGTTTCCCACCAACAACTAGGCGATTTTCATGGCCACTCATAAAGTGCTTCAAAATGGGCCATACCAATCATTGCTTAATAGCTTGATAGCTATTATTATATGCAAACTTAACCAAAGATAGATGCTGCTCCCAATTCCTTCAAAGTCCAAGACATAAGCTCTCAACAAGTCCTCCAAAATCCTATTCACCCTCTCTGGTTGTCCGTCATTCTATGAGTGATATGCAATGCTAAGGTTCAAATAAGTTCCCAACACTATCTATAAGCTCCTACAAAACTCACTAGTGAGCAAGGGGTCCCTATCACTGACTATGCTCATAGGAATTCCATGCAAATGAAATACCTCCTTGATATAAATCTGTGCGAGAGAGAGGTGGCAGTCCTATTTCTCCTAATTGGAACAAAATGAGCACTCTTGGTGAGTCTATCCACAACAACCCAAATAGCCTAATTTCCCTTTTGACTTCTAGGCAATCCTTACACAAAATCCATTAAAATATGTTTCCATTTCCAAGCCGAAATTTCCAAAGGTAATAACAATCCACTAGGCTTCCCTTGCTAAGCTTTTACTCTCTGACATGTCAAAAACTTTGCAACAAACTCAGCTATGCTCTTCTTCATTCTATTCCAAAAGAAGATCATCTTCATGTCTTTATACATCTTATCTCCTTTGGGACAAATGGTCATCCTAGAGTGGTGACATTCTATCAGCACTTCTCTCAACAATATCATTAATTATTGGAACACAAAGGCATTCATCTCTATAGCCAACAGAAAAGAAGTTCTTCTTCCTACACCTATAAATAGACCCCTAAAGCCAACAGAAAAGAAGTTCTTCATCCTCTTTGAAATCTCCAACACCCGGACTCCGCCAGATCCAGATCCAGGTCCAGATCTGAACTCCATTGCTGCTGCTACCAGCGAATTTCACTATTGCAAATCATTGTTATTCACTGTAATTTACTGAAATCAATTGTAAACACCAAAGAAAGATCAATAAAGCAAACTACTTCATAGTGGACGTAGGCAATACACCGAACCACTCTAAATTCTTGTGTCTCCCTGCATTTTAATTATTCTCATTTCTGAAATTTGGAGTTTTTGTTAGATAAATCCTCTTTTTACATTTAATTTCTTCACTTTATCTCTTCAAAGACTTCCGAAGAGTGTTTGCCCAATTTTGGTACAAACACTTTGGTGCTTTCACTGAGAAAACCCAATTTTTCTCCTGCTCTTTGGATCTCCTATCTATATTGGATTGCATAAATTTAAGAAGAAGATCCAGATCTAGAACTTTGAAGCCCTTCCATTTTATTCAGATTTGTAATCAGATCTAGGAAAGGACTTCATCAATTCATTATGGTGAGCACACGTACCACTTCTGCAGCTGCTGATCAAGGAGCACGGGATCAACAAAATCTCGTGCAATCACCTCCATCCAACCAAAATGCTGCAGGACCTTCAGATCCATCAGTTCCAATCACTAGACAAGAATTCCAGAAATTGCTTCAAGAGTTGACCCAAAGTCGACAGCAGCTAACTGAACAACTGTGCGCAAACACAAAGTTGACTAACCAGCTAAATCGCCAAAGGAGAAGAAGATCCAGAAGAGACCAAGGTTCTTATTCTTCCACAGAGAGTTCAACCTCCTCTGATGGCCAAACCAGATCCACACGCCCACGGCTAGGTGTAAGCTACACCCAAGCCATGGGACACCAACCTGCTTCAAATCTTAAGCAACCTAGAACTGGGCCATCCGCTAGTCTCCGTACATAACCTTCGTCTCGAGGAGATGCTGCTCCTTACCATGTTACCGGCAACATTGCTACTACCACCACTGCCGGACGAGGAGGTGATGCTAGAAACCAAGCTGATCCTCAACGTAACCAACGAGAGCAGACTCCTGAGCCTTATGTCCCTGAGGATGTTGAAGCAAGGAGGCGAAGCACGGACCGTCGACCGCGTCCGGTCCAGACTCGCGATGTGGCACCCGACCACACCTTGGCACAACATGCTCCAAGTATCCGATTGCCTGATATACCAACGATGATCCGTCAAATGATCCGTGAAAGTCAGGGTCTCAGTAATGACGACTGGGGAATCTCCCGAAGTCATACCCCTTTCACCGATGACGTATTATATGCTGAACCACCTCGGCACTTCAGGATGCCAGCTTTGCCAGTTTATGAAGGAAGTTCTGATCCCAATCAACATGTCCTGAAATATGAATGGCTGATGAATGCTGCAAGAGCCGATGACGCAGTAAAGTGCCGCAGTTTCCCCATTTCCCTAGGGGGCATCGCTACCATGTGGTTCACTCGTTTGCCACCACGATCCAAATCCAACTTTGACCAGATGGCCACCAAGTTTGTCGAACAATTCCGTATGCACGTGGCAAGGCCCAAAGACGTTAACACTCTATCTAGCGTTACACAAGCTCCCGGAGAAACACTTAGACGTTACTTGAAGCGATTCCATGCTGCGTGTGCAGAAATAAGCAATCCCAATGATAACTCTATTCTGATGGCACTGTCTAAGGGGATTGATGCTGATTCCGAGCTTGGAAATTGGTTAGCTGGAAAACCACCTACGTCATTGGACCGTTTTTATTCCAAGGCAGCATAATTCCTGAGAAGGGAGGATGCGAAACCGTCTAGGAAGCAGGATGACGGAGGGCCCAACATCGAAGGAATACAAAGTAACATCGCTGTTAAACAGTCCGGGGATAGTTCTGGGAAAATTCAGTTGAACATACAAAATAAACAGAATCAGCAAAGGGACAATGGGAATCAGAACAAAAAACGCGATCAGAATCGTGGTCCACGGCGGAGAGCTTCCATGTACGATAATTACACTCCATTGAACACGTCATTGGAAAATGTGTATTTGCAGACCTGCAATACCATGCAATACAAGAAACCTGCCCAAAAACCGCCAACTGAGAGACAAATCCAAACAGGAAAATTCTATAAATTCCATGAGAGTTATGGCCACAACACCAATGAGTGTCGTCACTTACAAGACCTCATTGAAAAACTGATACGTGAGCGGAAGCTGGATCAGTATGTGCGGGCGCCGTAGTCTGGTGGTGCGGGCCCATCAAACCAGAATCGTGCGCCGAATCAGGAAAGACAGGAGGAATCCGCTCGTACAGGCGGGAGGTTAATTATCAATACGATAAGTGATGGTCCCACCCAACAGATCAAAGCTGGATGGAAATGGAGTCGTATGCCAGTTCTATCAGGCATGCGGACTTCGAGTGTTGCAGTAATTTGATGAAGGAGCTCCAGCCAAGCAACAGAAGACGATGACAGATGACATCGTGTTCAGGAACAGAGACGCTGATAAAGTCGAAGCCCCCACTATCGATCCACTGGTCATCTCAGCACAAGTCGGTCCCGCTTGGATGAAGAGGATCTTAGTTGACAATGGAAGCTCTATGAATATTTTGTTCAAACAAGCTTATGATCAAATGAAAATGGAAGCCACAGACTTAAAGCCTTGTCAATCTCGAGTCCTTGGTTTCAACGGAAGTGCTACTATACCCACCGGAATGGTGGAGCTGCCCGTAGAGTTGGGAGTTGGAGAACGTCGGAGAGTATGGATGTTGCAGTTCATTGTTTTGGACATAGACACCCCTTACAATGCTTTCTTGGGCCGACCCGCCCTCGCTGAATTCAGGATAGCCATCGCCCTATGGTGTTTGACTTTAAAGTTTCCCACTGATCGTGGAATAGGAATCATTCATAGGGATCAGGCTGCTGCCAGAGCCTGCTATGTTGCTGAGCTGCGGGAGGCGCAGCGAAAGGAAAAAGGA
This sequence comes from Allium fistulosum, assembly GCA_030737815.1. NCBI lineage: Eukaryota > Viridiplantae > Streptophyta > Magnoliopsida > Asparagales > Amaryllidaceae > Allium > Allium fistulosum. Next base: position 165,189,090 of record CM060904.1, on the reverse strand, counting down.
AAGGGCATGGAGGAATTTCTCTGCGTCCGCTTTACCGATAATTGACAATTAACGCCCGGGCCCAGGCCTGGGCACCCCAGCCAATTCCTCAAGGATCTTGACCCGAGAGAAACTGAAGACGAAGGAGAGTCTAAAGAAAGTCAAGCATCCCCGGCCGAACTGACGATTGATGTCCCAATTGACAATAACGATGATTCGAAAATGATAAAGATTGGATCTCAGCTAAGCCAGCAAACTCAGGAGGAATAGGTTGAATTTCTACGGGCAAATCTTGACGTGTTTGCCTGGACACATTCTGATATGTATGGGATCTCGCCGAACATTGCGAGCCATACTCTGAATATTGACCCGCGGCATGTCTCGGTCAAACAAAAAAGGCGCGGTATGGATCCAGAGAGATCTGCCGCACTTAAAGAAGAAGTAGAAAAGCTTGAAGCGAACGGATTCATTCGAGATGCGCTATATCCTGAATGGGTGTCAAATTCCGTGCTCATCCAAAAGCCAAACGGGAAGTGGAGAACATGTGTCGATTATTCCGATCTGAATAAAGCGTGCCCCAAAGATAGTTTCCCGCTTCCTAGAATTGATCATCTAGTAGATTCGACGGTTGGACATGAACTCTTATCCTTCATGGACGCGTATTCAGGCTACAATCAGATACCAATGCATTTACCCGATCAAGAACATACCAGCTTCGTAACCAATCTAGGACTTTACTGTTACAAGGTAATGCCATTCGGACTCAAGAATGCCTGGGCTACCTATCAACGATTGGTCAATCGGATGTTTGCCAATCAAATCGGGAAAACAATGGAAGTATATGTAGATGACCATGTTAAAGACCTGGAAACTACGTTCAACATACTTCGAGAATACAAAATGAAGCTCAACCCACTAAAATGTCACTTTGGAGTTGCATCCGGAAAGTTCCTTGGGTTCATCGTTAACGCTCGGGGACAAGCCATCACGTTAAAGTCAAAAAAGGATTGTTACACGACAATCCTTCATCAACTCCGTATTCCCAAGGTGCGAAGCGGAGTATAAACATCAACTCCGAGTTCCCAGAGTGCGAGTCGGAGTATAAACATCAACTCCGTATTCCCAGAGTGCGAACCAGAGTATAAACATCAACTCCGTATTCCTAGAGTGCGAAGCGGAGTATAAACATCAACTCCGAGTTCCCATAGTGTGAACCGGAGTATAAACATCAACTCCGAACTCCCAGAGCGTGAGTCTGAGTATAAACATCAACTCCGAGTTCCCAGAGTGCGAACCGGAGTATAAACATCAACTCCGAGTTCCCAGAGTGCGAACCGGAGTATAAACATCAACTCCATATTCCCAGAGTTCGAAGCGGAGTATAAACATCAACTCCGAGTTCCCAGAGTGCGAACCAGAGTATAAACATCAACTCAGTATTCCCAGAGTGCGAAGCGAAGTATAAACATCAACTCCGAACTCCTAGAGCGCGAGTCGGAGTATAAACATCAACTCCGTATTCCCAGAGTGCAAAGCGGAGTATAAACATCAACTCTGAGTTCCCAGAGTGCGAACCAGAGTATAAACATCAACTCCGTATTCCCAGAGTGCGAAGCGGAGTATAAACATCAACTCCGAACTCCCAAAGCGCGAGTCGGAGTATAAACATCAACTCCGAGTTCCCAGAGTGCGAACCGGAGTATAAACATCAACTCCAAGTTCCCAGAGTGCGAAGCGGAGTATAAGCATCGACCCAAATTCCCGAAGCACGAATTGGGGTATAAACGACAACTCCAAACTCCCTGAACCCAAGTCGGAGTATAAACATCAAGTCCAAGTCCCCAAATCGCGGGTATATGATTGAAACTTAAGCTGGCATGACCAACCGCCAGTAAACAAATGTGAATCCCTGAAGTGCGGATACGATCATCGACAATCAGACAAGCGTGGAAAAGCCACTCGGTCTCCACTTGACTCAAACATCCGTTCAGTGGCACTAGGCTCAACATGACGAAAGCAAGAAGCAATCGTTGACTGATATTCTACAACTCATCCCCAAGGCTGGGGGGCAGGACTTAAGCATCGACCATCGACTGAAGCGGTGCGATGCAAAAATTCAACTCGCTCCCCGGTCGCAAACCATGTCCACAGTTTCCGAACTTGGCAAACAAAAACAAACTTGATTCATGAGCTAAAGCTTCACAAGCACACTTCAGATATTGAAACACTTGGACAAATACACAATGACAGAAAAGAGGTCAAAAAAGAGAAGTTCCATTTCTATTGTTTATAAAAGAAGTTCGTGTACAAGTTTCCAAAAATTCCTACTAGCAGGGGCCGAACCCGCATCTATACACGGCCAACAAAATGAAAGTCAAAATACACCGAGAAAGCATGTTTAATCCTTCTTCTTCCTTGGCTTCCTTCTTGGTGTAGACCCGCTGGAGCCACCACTAGTCTTCCTCTTCGAGCCTTTGCCTTTCGGTGGCTGGTCTCCAGGCGGGGGCGTTATATCAACATCCTCCTCTGAACTCGAATGGATAGCAATGATGCCTACCGACGGAATTGGAGGGATCAGATCAGATATGGAAGATGGAATGGCCGTGCTAGTGTCAGAAAATGTACCACCAGGCGATATCATTCTAAGTGGAGCCGGACCAAGCGCCGCCGTTCCACCTCCAGAACTACCTCCATGTGCTGCTGCGTCCATTTCAACGGCGATTTGTGCCAAAATTTTCTCTTCGTTAACCGCTCGGGCAGCGCTGGGAGCATCAATAGACGGTATCGAGAAGCTTGAAGCAGGAGCGCCTCCGCCCATGACAAATGGTAAGTCAGCTAAAGGGTCACCATGACGGCGAAAGAGTTCCTCCATCAGTTGCTCGTCGAAGACAAGTGAACCTCCCTGCATATCGTCAAGAGACGCGGCAGTAGTCACGACAGTCGCTTCAGCAACGATAACCCCCTGTGTCTGATATGACTCTTGAGTAGCAAGGGGCACGACCGGTGCGGCATCAATCACTGGACAAAGAATAAAGAGAACTGTTAGAATTCAATAAAGGTTCCGACCTAAGACAATGTGGAATGTTTAGAGTACCTTCCTCAGTTTGACTTGACGGCGGCGGAACGGCTTCAGTCACTTGCGCGGTAGCCGAAGGCATCTGCGGTTGATCCGGATTATAAGTAGGAATGGCCTGGGGATCGACCATAGACGAGGATTCGGGCTGGGTTGATGCGGGAACTTCAGGACTTGCTTCATGGTGGTCAACTCCAGAATCCTCTCCCACTTCAAAATGCTGGGCGCCAAGTCTTTCCTTCTCACGCAGAATCATCGACTCATGGAGAATATTCTTTTCATCCTCAGTCAGAATGCGATTCTCGAGTTCGAATTCATCCACAGACTCGCCCTGATGCGCCTCCTTCTCCTCCTCAACCAGTCGGCTCCAAGCATTATAGAGATGCGTCGAAAAATCATCAAGTCAGGCTAGACCCCTGTGCCTCAGCACGTTAGCGTTGTAAACAACGAGGAGGTCTTCGATGTCAGCATCTAGCCTGGACTCGGCCAACTTCACTTTTTCCTCCATCTTAGCCTCCACCTTGTGGACTTTAGCCACGGCCGCATCCTATTCATCCCTGAGCAGGACAGCCTGTTCGCACGCCTCCTGGGCTGCGTTGTTCGCATCATCTTTTTCCTTGGCCATGTCGGCGAATTTGGCCTTAAGTTCCTTGACCGCCACATCCCGCTCAGCGGTAACTGTAGTATTCCGGTGACCCATCTCCTCCACCAAGGCAACGTGAGTCTGTCCCAACCTCTCCATTGCCACCTTCGCTTCATTAGCCTTTTTTATGGCCTCAATCTCAGATTTCCGAGAAGACTCGGACTCAGCGGTGAGTACCTGAATAATCCGATCCCTTTTTGCGAGCTCGGTCTCCATCTTCTCGAGCGCTTTGGCTCGCTCAAAGGCCACTTTGGAAGCTTTCTCGGCAGCCTTTGCCCACTCTCGGTACTGGGTGTATATGTCGTGAACGAAATCGTGCACCGTGTTTTCCACCCCTGATGGAATTCTCTTTAAGTGTGGTGGGAAGACATAACCGTCGAAACAGATGTTTGAAAAGTCCTTCCTCATCTGAGCCAATTTAAGGGCCCCTTCTCCTGTGGGGTCAGCTGGGACCTGCTCTGTAATCATGGAGGTCGTGGTCTTGACTCTCTAAAGATGAGTTTCGGATCTAGAAGAATGAGAAGACGGCCTGTAACGAGGAGGTTCAGGTGGATGTGAGACAGAAACAGGGGGTGGAGACGGAAGTCTAGGAGGAGGAGAGCGTGATCTGGATCGATGTCTATACTCTCTATCACACCCATATCTATCCTGGTTAGAGTATTCGCAATCGCGATCTCTATCTGAATCCCTCATGCGGGAATCATAGTAACCAGAAGCTTTTCGAGCTGAGCGAAGATTCCCAAGCATCGATCCTCTTCCAGACATAGTACCTGAAAATGATAAACGAAGAAAGAGTTAAATAACTTCCTAAGTTGGACGATGTACAGTTGTGAATCATGTAGTGTAGTGAAGTGTATGCATGTGCAACCCCCCGACCAACCGGAAATGTCGGCCGCACTCGTAGCAAGCGACCCGCTCAGTTCAAGAGCGCTATTAAGCTCCTCCGTCCCGGCGACGTATGGAGATGACACAAAATCCGGAATCGGAACATCGGCAAGCCCTTCAAAAAGATTCTCTACCGGCGGGGGAGAAGCCTCCGCAATTCTAATCACCGGGACGGGCAAAGACACGACTACGGATTTAAATCTCTCAGATTTAGAGCGTTTGTAAGCAACAACCTTGCCTTTTCTTTTTCCTCCGGAATCTTGAACATCGGAAGAAGGCCCGGTCGGGAGCTCGGTATTGGTAGGCGTTCTCTCCGGATCAACTTCCTCGGTTATCACGACTGTGGGCGCCTTGCGCTTCATCCGTCTCTTCGGGATCACTCTATGTGTCCCTTCCAGATGTATGCTTTGCCTCCGTTCTATCAGCCCGACAGTCCTCAAAATACTGTCGGACAAAACCAAGTCGATATGCCTCTCTTCGCCCGGAAACGCTTGAAGAATCCGAACAAGCTCTCTGAAGTATGCGCCGTAAGGACGAGAGATTGCAGCTATACAAAAGGAAGAGTATGTTAGTTTTGAAGTTAGTTACTAGTATCTCAATGATTCAAGAGAGAAATGGCAACACTTACGTCTATCCAACCACCGCCTAGCGAATCCAGGGGGGCACCGAACGTAGAACCATTCAGTTTTATAATAACTTAGCCTTCCCCAGGAGCCCAATACAATGTGGCAGTTTCTGACCGCTTCCAGGAAGGTGAAAGAGGGGCTGTCTCCACGGCTCTTAACATTGAATAAATATCTGCTTTCGATCGGCTTCGCGGTCGAAAGAGGATCTTCATAAATAGGACAAAGGTGTTGTTCAATAAGGCGTACCCGTTGGATGTAGCTCAGATGGAGCTATGCCAAGAAACGATAACATCTCCCTTATATATTGGTTGAAGGGAGGGAGTGTCCCCGCTGTGCAAGCGTGACGATTGAAAGCAGTAAACCCCTCCGAGGGATCGTGCGGCCTATCATTTGGCCAAGGAAGTAGCACGTCGTCAAGCGACAAACCGTGCCTTAAGAAAATCCGTCCTAGCATATCTTCAGAGATACTCGACGGCACTGAATCTTGCGGATTACAAATAAACCGGGCACCCGGATGATCGTCCAGAGCTGGGTCTATAACTTCGGCTTCAATAATCGGTATCTTTATGGTTGGAAGAATAGAACTTGGGAGTTCCGGCTACTGAGAACTTGAAGGGTCCATGACTAGCTAGCTTATAAAAAATCATTGTTAAACTGACAAATAACGCTCGTGCATCCCCTAGTGTAAAGTGTGTAAGTGTGTGTTGTGCAGTGCAGTATTGTATATCATCTGAGAAGATTTACAGGGTTAAAGAAAGCATGTAAACGACGAGACTTCGGAATTCAGTCGGAAGGACCGTCATCGCTGACCATCACAACCGTGTTGTCCAACCATTAATTATCATTCCAAGTTAAAGTTTATTGTCATTTTGATAAGTTCTAGTTTCATCGACGAGCTTCGATAGGCGATCAGATATGCGGTGAAACGGTTAAGTCCAGTTATGCAAGTTTGAAGCTCGTCGGAGTCAATTGTTCAAATGTGCAAGGAGTTTCAAATTTTTTAATGGTCAAATTTGTATCGCTCACAAGAGCCATGTTCGCATCGATAAGTTATGGTAATGTGCGTATGAGTTAGACTCGATCAGAAGGGTGGAATGCAAGTTCGACTCGTTCCAGAGCCATCCACTTCGACTCGATCCAAAAGCTACGCACTTCGACTCGATCCGAAGCAGCCGCTTCGACTCGCTTCCAAGACTACGCAGTTCGACTCGCTCTCAGGGCTACGCACTTCGACTCGATCCAAAGCAGCCGCTTCAACTCGATCCAAGGCTACGCACTTCGACTCGATCCAAAGCAGCCGCTTCAACTCGATCCAAGGCTACGCACTTCGACTCGATCCAAAGCCACGCGCTTCGACTCGACCCAAGACATCTGCTTCGACTCGACCCAAGGCCATCCACTTCGACTCGATTGAAGGCCACCATTTCAAATCGATCAGACACAGCCCCTTCGTATCGATCCACAGATTCAAAGCATTCGACTCGATGCAAAGCTCCACCATCGATCGATACGAAGGCCTCCGCCTCATCATCTCGAAACCCCTACTCCAGATCGACACGAAGCTGAGGCCAAGGAATTTTTGATCGACCATGAATTTGTTTGGTTTGGTGTTAAGAATCAAGTCTCCTCGTTTACACGATGGTTTCGCTCAATGGATTACCTAAATTTGTCAACTAGTTCAAATAATTGAAGGTATGAATCGGTTCGAAGGCAAGGATGTTTGCTCTTTCTTCTCGAGTTTCTGAGCGTTACGAAGGCAAGGAAGGAGAGCGAAAGGTGAAAAGTGGAAAAATGGTTAAGTACACACTATTTATATGGACTCAAAAACAAAAGGAATAGACGATTCGCATCCCGGTGGATTCGAACACATGTTTCGACTTCGTTCCCAGTGCATCGATGCGAAGCTCCCCTTCGTATCGATTGACTTCGACTCCGTCTCCGGTGCAGCAAAACAAGCAGTTCGAATCCAAGACTGAGTCGAACAAACAATTCGAATCCATCAGGGAAGTGTACTCCAACTCACTCCATTTCGACTCGCTCAGTTTACAGCCATCATGGAAGTGTACTTCGACTCGCTCCATTTCGACTCGCTCAGTTCACAACCATCAGGGAAGTTTACTTCGACTCGCTCCTCCATCTCCTGTGCACTTCGACTCGCTCCTCCGTCTCCTGTGCATTTCGACTCGCTCCTCTTCGACTCCGTCTCCTGTGCGTTTTGACTCCGACACCTATGCAGTTCGAATCCAAGACCGAGTCGAAGAAAGCAGTTCGAACCAAGACTGAGTCGAACAACCAGTTCGAATCCATAAAACCATGACTTCCAGAGGCCAACTCCCTCGAATCAAAATACTCACTTCGCATCCACAAATTCAATGAAAGACATCCTCAATACTTCAACCCTTCACATCGATTCAGGAGAGGATCGTTACGAAGGGACATTCAAAAAACAACCATCGAGCGGTGTTACAATGAATTTCACGTCGGTTCAGGAGAGGATCGATACGGAATTCCATATAAAATAAACTGGCAAAGACTCGTGAGCGTACAAACATCAACGAGAGTCAGGTTAACCTATATGCATGTATGTCAGACTAATATTCAATACTCCAGATTCACGGGAAATAGAAACTCGACTAATAACGATTACAATAGCGAACAGCTAATCGCTAACATACAGTAGGTAGTTACAGCAATACTGGGTACAGCAGTTGACGGTCAATGGTTTACATTATCGAGAAAATCAGTCGAAGATTACCGCTTTCATCAAAAAGACGATGACTATTCAGAATAAAGATTGTAGCACTTCAAAGCACATCATGTTTTCACAAGATGTACTTTAGGGGGCAAATGTTATCCCGCCTTTTGGCAAGGCCGTGACACCAAGGAATTGATTAGTAACCAACTACGGCCCGTCCTAGAGATCAGTTATACACAGGCCCACTATGGATATCAACGAATTTTGTCCGAGTCCGGATCAAGCCAATATTGGTAGGACATGACAAGCTAAGCCATGAGAATCAACGTTCCAAATCATAAGTCAATCTGAGTTCGTATGCTCAAGTTATGAACGATACAAAATTGGATGAAAACCAATCACTGATCGACTCGCTTCCTTCGACTCGCTTCGCATCCCTCGGAAGTGATTAGTTCGACTCGCACGCATCCCTTGGAGGAGCCCACTTCGACTCGCTTCGCTTCATGTCCATCACGAAGCCTTCGTTCGAACCCCTCAGATAGGCCTCCTTCGACTCGCTTCGCAACCCCCAAATAGGCTTCCTTCGACTCGCTTCGCAACCCCCAGATAGGCTTCCTTCGACTCGCTCAATCAATGCACAGATTCGACTCGATGCACAGATTCGACTCGATCAAAACATCGTCATGGGCAGAGTAAGATTCAAGCGCCACGTCACCGAGTCGAACGGAAGCGAGTCGAACAAAGCGAGTCGAAACAGAAGCGAGTCGAACCAAACAGCCACCGAGAATCGCATTTCGTATCGATCATATCTCCTAATCTACAAGTCCAAATTCTATGAAATTTTCACAAAAGACTGCGTGCATGCTAAAGAATGTCCATGCCAAATTTCGACTCCATTGGATGAAATCTTGATCGATACGAAATCTGTTCGTATCGATCACGGATCGGACCAAAACTTCACGGGCTTGGGCGTGCGGGTCTGGTCACGTGCCAGAGAGGGTTTCCCGAGATCTGAGCGAAATATCAGCCTCCTACACCTATAAATAGACCCCTAAAGCCAACAGAAAAGAAGTTCTTCTTGCTCTTTGAAATCTCCAACACCCGGACTCCGCCAGATCCAGATCCAGGTCCAGATCTGAACTCCATTGCTGCTGCTACCAGCGAATTTCACTGCTGCAAATCATTGTTATTCACTGTAATTTGCTGAAATCAATTGTAAACACCAAAGAAAGATCAATAAAGCAAACTACTTCATAGTGGACGTAGGCAATACGCCGAACCACTCTAAATTCTTGTGTCTCCCTGCATTTTAATTATTCTCATTTCTGAAATTTGGAGTTTTTGTTAGAAAAATCCTCTTTTTACATTTAATTTCTTCACTTTATCTCTTCAAAGACTTACGAAGAGTGTTGTGCCCAATTTTGGTACAAACACATTAAGTCCAAAATGGCGTTTATAACTTTTTTAAGTATAAACATCGATATGATTGGAGTGGAGTAGAATTTTGCTATTTTTCTATTTTGGGCTTTGGGTTTGGGTTTCAGCCCACTAATCCAACTTAATACCCTAACTCCTCTACTTTTCATTCATTTTACTCCTCATTCCTAATACTCTCAAGCTAAAGTAAAAATGGGGGAAAATATAGGAAATTAAAATTCCTAAACCCTAGTTTGATTAGGAAATACAAATTCAAGTCCAAAATCAAAGGGAAGCTTAGATAAGCATCCTCTTCTTCTTCTCCACCTCAATCTCTCTCCAATTTCCAAAAATTCCTATAACCTAATTTAGGAAATATTTTCCTATGATCATAGATTGGAGCTTCTAGAGTTGAAGTTGAAGAGTGGTTGATCTTTCCTTTGTTTTAAAGTTTCTCATTCGTTGTTTTTGGGTTTAAAGGTGAGTTCTTGAACTCACATCTATGTCTATAGCTTTCATTGTTGTTAGGTATGAATTCCTAACATCTATTTCATGTTCATTTGCTTTTGATTTGAATTGATTTGGTTAATTTTCCAAATTTTAATGTTTTGAAGTCAAAATCTTTAAAGATCCTATCTTGGATATTTGGACGTGTTATTTGGGGTGTACCGAAGAGCCTATAAGACTGGGTTGTCGTTTGGCATAAATCCCTAGCCTTCGTTGCTCGTCCGATCGCTCCCGAATCGTTTTGGCCATCATGGCCTAGGAAAATTGTTGCCCAGACCAGGTGACCAGACGTCTGGTTGGTCAAGACCAGACATCTAGTTATAGACCTGGAGAAAAAAAATATACGGCAGAAAAGAAAATAAAGGCATAGACTTGGACCAGACGTCTAGTCCAAACCTACCAGACGTCTGGTTAGTTTTCAGACGTCTAGTTAGAGTTCAGACGTATGGTAGGTTTCTGGAATATTTCTAGAACCCAAATCCAAACGTCTGGATGAACCCCCAGACATCTAGAACTGCCAATTCTGCCTGTTTTAGCTGTTTTTGATTGGATTTCCAAATTTTATCGATTTTTGTCGATCCGGTTAGTTGTTATAACATATTATCGACTTTGATGACTTCTTTCTTTGGATTTTTGGGAATATCCATTTGATGGATTTGATATCGATTTTTATGGCTTTAATTCACATTGTCGTATGTGAATTTTTGGTGATTAATTGTTTTTACAATCATTTTTGTGATTTGTCACTTTAAAATACAAAGGTTTCGATACTAGTAGTAAATACTAAAACTCTTTTATTAAAATGATTTCGACACTATTTTAAATATAAAGCTCGCTTTTAAAACCATTTTCCAATCTATTAGTATATACAAACCTTTACCTCATTCGTATGAGAAATCTAATTAAACGGCTTAGCAAAACAAGTGGTATGAAACGCTTGTGTTTACTTTGTCGGTTAATTCTTGGACTTGTTCGATTGAACTCTCGTGACAATTTTCGAGTGGAAATCTACAATTTGTTCGTAAATATTTAAGTTAAGCTAGTGGTTATGGGACATGAAGCTAAACTCAATTATTTACTAGCTTAGTGTAATTTACACTTATCGATCATTGATGATCATTTTGTGATTTATACTAGCGATGTGCGATGTCTCTTTGTTTGTGTGGGGGACTAAAAACCCCGTTTGTGGAGCTTCGGTTCAAATTGGTGGGGCAGTGACCCATGGTCTTCGGGCCGTTTGTGGAGCTTCAGCTCAAACTTGATGGTTAGCGACCATGGAATAGCGTTCCGTTTGCGACAAACATGTTGGTGAGTTTTCATGCTCCCGTTTGTGATAGGCCTCTCCATTTGTGTTTTCTGGATTTCTGGTTTTTGATTTCTAGAATTTGTGTTTCACCAATTTTCATGGTTTGCATTGATAAGCTCTATCAATATTTGGGTTTTGGTGAATAATTTAAAGAATATGACATTCTTTTTAGTGTTTGAGAATATTTGAGATATTGTATAATTTTTGTTGTTATCTGATGTATACTTGTCACAGTATGGCTTTATTGTTATCATACTTTTTTGTCATATCTCTTATCATATCTCATTTTATATGATATTTATAGCTAGACCGATCCGTTTATTATTTTTCTTCTTAAATAATACTCGGGTCAGACCGAGGTATTTCAGGTGCTTCTACTTGACTTCTTATCAGGGACCATCATCTGATTTTTGGCTAACTACTTTAGATTAGTAGTTTTTGCTTTTATACATTCGACATAGAGACTCCTTGATGTATACTTATTCTTTTGTCTTGCACTTGTACCTATTCTTTTGTCATGAAGTGGATCTTGTATGACCACTTCTATGATGTACACTTCTATGTGTTATATTCATATCTGTTTCCGCCTTAGTGATATGAATATCTGTGACTGATTTGCGTTATGCTTATTTCTATATTTGTTTTTCGAAGGCCACTTAGCTACTATGTAGTAGCTTTGAGTTTGTATTTTATATGTCGGATTTCCTCTTGAAATAAAACACATGTCATACTATCTGACATATCGGTACTCGCACAATGAAATTACATAGATGGTCGCTCCTCAACAACCTTATTCTTCGTGCTAGTCGACGACATTACCCAGTAGTGTCCTTGGCTAGTGTGAGTATAGAGGTGGAGCGTCACAACTTGGTATCAGAGCCAAACTTCGGAACAATGTAGAATAATCTAGCAAGGATCATTGTCCTAAGTCTTTCTTAGGAGTCGTGCCTTAGGATTTAATTCGAGTCATTGGACACGTTCTATCCTATTTTCTTTTGTGATGCCTTGTTTTATTAATCAAGTTTGTTTGATATTCATTCTGAGAATAACCTTTTTCCTCTTCTTTCTTTCTTTCTTAAAGAAGAGAAATGGTTAGACCTGGCCGTCCCAGCGCCAGTCAATCCAGTGCTACTCCTCAGGATGGAGTATTTATGTCTGCCAAGCAGCTCTTAGATCTTGTGAAGAATGCTCTAGCTGTCGGACCCATTCCAGAGCCTACTCATCCTAAATATGGGTTTGCACGCTTATACAGTGATTACACCAACTTGGGTGGAAGGCCTTTCAAGGGTTTCGAAAGCGTTATAGAAGTCCAAGCTTGGCTTAGAACATGCGATCGCATCTTTTCCCGCATGAATCTTATTGATCTACATAGAGTCCAAGTGGCTTCTAGCATGCTCCAGGAGAGTGCATTAGATTGGTATGATCTTTTGATTTCTGAAATTATGGAAGCGGATCTTACTTGGGAGCAATTCCGGGAAAGGTTCGAGTTAAAGTTTGTGCCAGAAGCTGAAAAATTATTTTTAGCTCGACGCTTTATCGACCTTATTCAAGGTGAATCTTCTGTGACAGATTACGTCGCATCTTTTGAATCTCTCTCTAAATATGGGGTCGAGTATATTAATACCCCATTGAAGAAAAATCAAAGCTTTGTCTATGGGTTGAATAAGAACCTCAAAAAGCCATTACTTCTGAAACTAGAAGTTTCTTTCGATCAGCTTGTTGATATCGCTCTTCGACTCAAAGAGGCCGATAAAGAAAGTGATGTTGAAGTTGCAGGGGCCAAACCAAACATCAATAAGAAGAGGCCTTTTAAGTTCAAGCCTTATCCCAACAAGAAAGGGAAGCAAACAACTTTGGTAGCAAAGACTCCTACCTCTAGTCGTGGAGAATGTTACAATTGTGGTTCTAAGGACCATTATGCAAACAAGTGTCCGAAGCCCCTTACTTGCCGCAATTGCAAAAGTTCGGATCATACTATATCTTCATGTCCCAAACTTCAAAGCAAGAAAGAGGGAAAGCTAAATGTTGTGCAAGCCCCTAGTAACACTTCTCTTGGTCTAGGTATTTCTCATTCTGTCCTTGATGGCATTATTATATTGCGTGATCTTCCTATTCGAGTTCTTTTTTATACGGGTGCATCACACTCTTTTATATCAAAAGAACTTGTTGATGCTTTGTCTTTAAATGTTATGGGCTTGATGACTTCACTGAGAATTGCGAATCCGGTTGGTGGATCCGCAACACTCAGTTTAATTTGTAAAGATGTCGAGATTATTTTATGTGATTATCTTTCCAAGCCGATTTGCATGTTATGCGTTACCTAGGTTTTGGAATGATTTTGGGGATGGATTGGCTTAACCGTTATGAAGCCCATATCCTATGTCCTGAGCGAACTATATATCTTCGACATCCTCAATCTGTTAAGCAGATTTCTCTTGTTCTTAAAGATTCAGATTCTAATTCGGTAGCATCCTTATATTCTCTAAATCCTCATGATGATGATGATAATGATGAGGAAGATGTCATTTCCCTCATTCACATTGTTCGTAAATTTCCTGACATATTTGAGCCCGTTTTAGGATTACCACCTAAGCAAGCGATTGAGTTCAGAATTAATCTAATCCCTGGAGCTCTACCAATTACTCGTCCTCCTTATCGTATATCCAATAAGGAAAATGAGGAGATGCGTAAACAATTATCCGAATTGGAAGGAAAACAGTTTATTCGTTCTAATTCCTCTCCATGAGGAGCTTCGGCTATTTTTGTGAAGAAATCTAATGGTACACTTAGGCTTTGCGTTGACTACCGCAAGCTTAATGATCTCACCATCAAGAATAAATATCCCTTACCTCGGATTGATGATTTATTCGATCAACTTAGTGGTGCTAGAGTCTTTTCACGGATATACTTAGCAACCGGTTTTCATCAGCTTCGTATTGCAGAGGATAGCATTCCTTTGACAGCGTTCGATACTCATTATGGATCTTATGAATGGCTTGTTATGCCATTTGGATTAACGAATGCTCCAGCTTATTTCGTTGACCTTATGAATCGAGTTTTCAAAGACTTCCTTGATCGATTTGTTCTCATCTTTATCGTTGATATTCTTGTTTATTCTAAAACCGAGGAAGAGCATGAAAAACATCTTCGGATTGTGTTGGAAACTCTTAGGAGCAACCAATTGAAAGCAAAATTTTCTAAATGCCACTTTTGGCAATCTCGTGTGAAATTTTTGAGGCATATTATTTCTAAATCTGGAATTTCCGTGGAACCTTCAAAAATTGAAGCGATACAAAATTGGAAGAGACCGGAGAGTGTGATGGAAATTCGTAGCTTCCTTGGATTGGCGGGCTATTACCGTCGGTTCATAAAAGACTTTTCTAAAATTTTCGCACCTCTTACTAGTTTGACAAAGAAGGGAGTTAAGTACATTTGGTCTGACAAATGTGAAGATGCTTTTCAAAAATTAAAAGAACTCCTTTCTGATGCTCCTATTCTTGTAATTCTCGAAGGGAACCAAGACTTTATTGTTTATACCGATGATAGTCGTGTTTGTTTGGGAGCCGTTCTCATGCAAAGGGAACATGTTATTGCTTATGCTTCTAGGCAATTAAAGCCTGCCAAGACTAGATATGCCACTCGTGATTTAGAGCTCGCGGCTATTGTTTTCGCCCTTAGAATTTGGCATCATTATCTATTGGGAGAGAAATTTTTTCCCTACACCGATCATAAATCTTTAAAGTAATTATTTTCTCAAAAGGAACTTAATTTGCATCAACAACGTTGGCTTGAGTTCCTTGCATCTTATGATCTTGATATTCTCTATACTCCCGAAAAGGGAAATCGTGTTGCCGATGCCCTTAGTCGTAAGCAACAAGCGGTTGTGTCCATTATGATATCCGAATGGAATGATCTCGAGACTTTATCCACTTGTGAGATTCGAGATCGTGAATCCAATTCATGTTCATCTCTTGTTTTATGTAACCTTGAGGCTCATCCTTCTCTTTTAGACCGCATTCTTGGAGCTCAAAAGCATGATCCCGAATTGGTTCTTCTAAGCCAAAGATGTAGGGATAAAATTGATATTGATGGTTTGAAAGACTTTGATATTGATGCTCGTGGCGGCATTCGAAAATTTGGTAGACTTATTGTGCCAAATATTTGTGATCTTTGTAAAGACATTTTAGAAGATTCTCATCGTTCTAAATTTACCATTCATTCCGGTAGTAGTAAAATGTACGCGGACATGAAATGACTTTATTATTGGGATGGAATGAAATCTGATATTGCAAACTTTATTAAGAATTGCATGACTTGCCAACTCATAAAGGCCGAGCATCAAAGACCCGGTGGGTTATTGCAACCTATGGACATTCCCGTTTGGAAGTGGGATCAAGTCTCCATGGACTATATTGACGGTCTTCCCCGTTCTCGTTGGGGTCATGATAGCCTATGGGTGATAGAAGATAGACTTACAAAATGCGCCCATTTTCTTCCCGTTCGGTCCAATCAGACCGTACCTCTTTTGGCTAAATTCTATGTCAAAGAAATTGTTAAATTGCATGGAGTTCCAACTTCTATTTCTAGTGATCGTGATCCATTGTTTACTAGTGGATTCTAGAAAGGTCTTCAAAAAGCTTTGGGAACAAAGCTTAATTTTAGCACCGCTTATCATCCTCAGTCCGATGGACAAACAGAGCGTTTGAATCAAACTCTTGAAGATCTCCTTCGTGCATGTGTTCTTGATTTTGGTGGAAGTTGGGAAGATCATATTTCTCTTGTTGAGTTTTCTTACAATAATAGCTTCCAATCTAGTATTGGTATGGCTCCTTTCGAGGCACTCTACGGAAGGCCATGTCAATCTCCTTCGTGTTGACTTGAAGCTGGTGAGAAGCTGGTTTTAGGTCCAGATTTTATTCGTGATTCCACAGAAAAGATTGACCTTATTCGTCATAGGATGAAAGAAGCTCAAAGTAGACAAAAATCCTATGCCGATAACCGAAGAAGGAATTTGGAATTTTCTGTGGGAGATTTGGTGCTCATTTGTGTTTCACCTATGAAGGGTGTTTTGCATTTCAGTCGATCGAGAAAATTAGCACCTCGATACATTGGCCCATTTCCCATCACCGAACGCATTGGTTCCGTGGCTTATCGCCTTTTATTACCGGTTCAATTTTCTGCTATTCATCACGTATTCCATGTCTCTTAACTACGGAAATGCCTTAGAGATTCTGATTCTATTCTTGAGTCTGGTGTTATTGAAGAAATTGAGGTTTCACCTAATTTGGCTTATGAGCAACATCCTATTCGTATCATTGCTTCGGAAGTTAAACGCCTTCGGAATAAAGATGTTCCGCTTGTGAAAGTTCAATGGTCCTCAAATCCTAAGGATTGCTCTTGGGAATCTAGAGAATTCATCGAGCAAACACATCCAGACTTACTCTCTCGTACTCTTTAAGGTGACCTTCTCATTTCAAAATTTCTTCTTTTGTGTTGTTATGCCTTCGTATGGTTATTACTTTTTATTTTCTTGAGTATTGTGAGGACGCAATTTCTTTAAGGAGGGGAGTCTGTAACAACCCGCATATTTCATGATTATATATTTAAATGTTTTATTTAAATATAGCATCGTTAATCGGATTAAAGTCCGAAATGTTACTTTTTGGAAACAGTCGAATTGGGACTTGAGACCACTTCCATTGAGCTAAAATGGCGTTTATAACTTTTTTGAGTATAAACATCGATATGATTGGAGTTGAGTAGAATTTTGCTATTTTTCTATTTTGGGCTTTGGGTTTGGGTTTCAGCCCACTAACCCAACTTAATACCCTAACTCCTCTACTTTTCATTCATTCTACTCCTCATTTCCTAATACTCTAAAGCTAAAGTAAAAATGGGGGAAAAGATAGGAAATTAAAATTCCTAAACCCTAGTTTGATTAAAAAATACAAATTCAAGTCCAAAATCAAAGGGAAGCTTAGATAAGCATCCTCTTCTTCTTCTCCACCTCAATCTCTCTCCAATTTCCAGAAATTCCTATAACCTAATTTAGGAAATATTTGCCTATGATAATAGATTGGAGCTTCTAGAGTTGAAGTTGAAGAGTGGTTGATCTTTCCTTTGTTTTAAAGTTTCTCATTCGTTGTTTTTGGGTTTAAAGGTGAGTTCTTGAACTCACATCTATGTCTATAGCTTTCATTGTTGTTAGGTATGAATTCCTAACATCTATTTCATGTTCATTTGCTTTTGATTTGAATTGATTTGGTCAATTTTCCAAATTTTGGTGTTTTGAAGTCAAAATCTTTAAAGATCCTATCTTGGATATTTGGACGTGTTATTTGGGGTGTACTGAAGAGCCTATAAGACTGGGTTGTCGTTTGGCATAAATCCCTAGCCTTCGTTGCTCGTCTGATCGCTCCCGAATCGTTTTGGCCACCATAGCCTAGGAAAATTGTTGCCCAGACCAGGTGACCAGACGTCTGGTTGGTCAAGACCAGACGTCTGGTTATAGACCTGGAGAAAAAAAAATACGGCAGAAAAGAAAATAAAGGCAGAGACTTGGACCAGACGTCTGGTCCAAACCTACAAACGTCTGGTTAGTTTTCTGACATCCGGTTAGAGTTCAGACGTCTGGTAGGTTTCTGGAATATTTCCAGAACCCAAATCCAGATGTCTGGATGAACCCCCAAACGTCTGGAACTGCCAATTCTGCCTATTTTAGCTGTTTTTGATTGGATTTCCAATTTTAATCGATTTTTGTTGATATGGTTAGTTGTTATCACATATTATCGACTTTGATGACTTCTTTCTTTGGATTTTTAGGAATATCCATTTGATGGATTTGATATCGATTTTTATGGATTTAATTCACATTGTCGTATGTGAATTTTTGGTGATTGATTGTTTTTACAATCATTTTTGTGATTTGTCACTTTAAAATACAAAGGTTTCGATACTAGTAGTAAATACTAAAACTCTTTCATTAAAACGATTTCAACACTATTTTAAATATAAAGCTCGCTTTTAAAATCGTTTTCCAATCTATTAGTATATACAAACCTTTACCTCATTCGTATGAGAAATCTAATTAAACGACTTAGCAAAACAAGTGGTATGAAATGCTTGTGTTTACTTCGTCGGTTAATTCTTGGACGTGTTCGATTGAACTCTCGTGACAATTTTCGAGTGGAAATCTACAATTTGTTCGTAAATATTTAAGTTAAGCTAGTGGTTATAGGAAATGAAGCTAAACTCATTTATTTACTAGCTTAGTGTAATTTACACTTATCGTTCATTGATGATCATTTTGTGATTTAGACTAGCGATGTCGATGTCTCTTTGTTTGTGTGGGGGACTAAAAACCCCGTTTGTGGAGCTTCGGTTCAAATTGGTGGGGCAGTGACCCATGGTCTTCGGGCCGTTTGTGGAGCTTCGGCTCAAACTTGATGGTTAGCGACCATGGAATAGCGTTCCGTTTGCAACACACGTGTTGGTGAGTTTTCATGCTCCCGTTTGTGATAGGCCTCCCCCTTTGTGTTTTCTGGATTTCTGGTTGTACATTTCTAGAATTTGTGTTTCACAAATTGGTGGGGCAGTGACCCATGGTCTTCGGGCCGTTTGTGGAGCTTCGGCTCAAACTTGATGGTTAGCGACCATGGAATAGCGTTCCGTTTGCAACACACGTGTTGGTGAGTTTTCATGCTCCCGTTTGTGATAGGCCTCCCCCTTTGTGTTTTCTGGATTTCTGGTTGTACATTTCTAGAATTTGTGTTTCACTAATTTTCGTGGTTTGCATTGATAAGCTCTATCAATATTTGGGTTTTGGTGAATAATTTAAAGAATATGACATTCTTTTTAGTGTTTGAGAATATTTGAGATATTGTATAATTTTTGTTGTTATCTGATGTATACTTGTCACTGTATGGCTTTATTGTTATCATACTTTTTTGTCATATCTCTTATCATATCTCATTTTATATGATATTTATAGCTAGACCGATCCGTTTATTATTTTTCTTCTTAAATAATACCCGGGTCAGACCGAGGTATTTCAGGTGCTTCTACTTGACTTCTTATCAGGGACCATCATCTGATTTTTGGCTAACTACTTTAGATTAGTAGTTTTTGCTTTTATACATTCGACATAGAGACTCCTTGATGTATACTTATTCTTTTGTCTTGCACTTGTACCTATTCTTTTGTCATGTAGTGGATCTTGTATGACCACTTCTATGATGTACACTTCTATGTGTTATATTCATATCTGTTTCCGCCTTAGTGATATGAATATCGGTGACTGATTTGTGTTATGCTTATTTCTATATTTCTTTTTCGAAAGCCACTTAGCCACTGTGTAGTAGCTTTGAGTTTGTATTTGATATGTCGGTTTTCCTCTTGAAATGAAATGCATGTCATACTATCTGACATATCGGTACTCGCACAAAGCAATTACACAGATGGTCGCTCCTCAACAGCCTTATTCTTCATGCTAGTCGATGGCATTACTTAGTAGTGTCCTTGGCTAGTGTGAGTATTGAGGTGGGTCATCACACTAAGATTCAAATATTTTTGGGAAAATAGGTTTTTGAGTTATTTATGATCAATGAATAACTCAAAACTTTCTCCCAAGAGACAATGTTTCCACATCTTTAAGGCAAAGACAATAGCTTCTAATTCCAAGTCATGCACTGGATACCTCTTCTTATGATCTTTTAGCTGCCTACTAGCATAAGCAACTACTTTCCCTTCTTACATTAAAACTGTTCCTAATTGTAACAACCCACATATTTTTACGATGATATATTTAAATGATTTATTTAAATATAGCATCGTTAGTTGAATTTAAAAGTCCAAAATGCGAGTTTTTGTAAACGATCGAATCCGGAATCGAGACCACTTCCATTGAGTCCAAAATGGGGTTTGCGACCTTTTTGAGTATAAACATCGATATGTTTGGAGTTGAGTAGAATTTTGCTATTTTTCTATTTTGGGCTTTGGGTTCGAATTTCAGCCCACTAACCCAACATAATACCCTAACTCCTCCTCCAACTCCTCTTCGTTCATTTTCATTTCCTAACACTTTCAAGCTAAAAGAAAAATGGGGGAGGAGAAAAGAAATCAAAATTCCTAAGCCCTAGTTTACTAGGAAATTCAAATTCAAGCTCTAGAAATCAAAGAGAAGCTTAGGTAAGCATCCTCTTCATCTTCTCCATATCAATCTCTCTTCAATTTTCAGAAATTCATAAACCCTAACTTAGGAAATATTTGCTTATGAGCTTAGATTGGAGCTTCTTGAGTTGAAATTAAAGAGGAATTGGTCTTGCTTTGTTTTAGAGCTTCTCATTGGTTGTTTTTGGGATTAAAGGTGAGTTTTTGAACTCACATCTATGTCTATACCTTTGATAGTTGTTAGGTATGAATTCCTAACATCTATTTCTTGTCCATTTGCTTTTGAATTGAATTGGTTTGATGAATTTTCCAATTTTTGGTATTTTGAAGTCAAAATCTATGAAAATCCTTATATGGATGTTTGGACATGTTGTTCGGAGTGTATTGGTGAGCCTATAGGGTTGGGTAGTCACTTGGCATAAATCCCTAGCCATCGTCGCTCGTCTGATCGCTTCTGATATGATTTGGCCATCATTGGCCTAGGCAAAATATTTCCCTGAGCTTCAGCTCAGACGTTTGGTATTAAGCTCAGACGTCTGATGCTACAGAATAAAAATTCCAGTGTTTCAGCTCAGACGTCTGAGCTTACTTCCCAGACGTCTGGGCGATCTGGAATGAAATTTCCAGTCTTTCAGCTCAGACGTCTGGGAGAACCACCAGTCGTCTGGAGCTGAAAAACTCAGCCAATTTGCCTATTTTGTGTGGATTTTTGTTTTAATCGATTTTTTGTTGATCCGATTAGTTGTTGTCATTTATTATCGACTTCGATGACTTCTTTTCGGGATTTTTGGGAATATCCAATTGATGGATCTAATATCGATTTTTATGGTTTTAATTCACATCGTCGAATGTGAATTTTTGGTGATCAATTGTTTCTACAATCGTTTTTCTGTGATTTGTCACTTTTAAGATATAAAGGTTTCTGTACTAGTAGTAAATATTCAAACGCTTTCACAAAGATGATTTCAATACCATTTTTAGTACAAAACTCGCTTTTAAATCCGTTTTCAAATCTATTAGTATATACAAACCTTTACCTCATTCGTACGAGAAATCCAATTAAACGACTTAGCAAAACAAGTGGTATGAAACACTTGTGTTTACTTCGTCGGTTAATTCTTAGACTTGTTCGATTGAAATCTTGTGACAATTTTCGAGTGGAAATCTATAATTTGTTCGTAAATATTTAAGTTAAGCCAGTGGTTATGGGACATGAAGCTAAACTCATTTATTTACTAGCTTAGTGTAATCTACACTTTTTATTGATCAATGGTGATCATTTATGGTTTAGACTAGAGATATGCGATGTCTCTTTGTCCACGTGGGGGGACTGTACCTCGTTTTATGGAGCTTCGTCTCATTTTTTTATAGGCTAGCGACCTATGGTTTTATGGAGTTCGGTTCATCGGGCGTACCGTTATTGTACTACGTCGTTGTTCCAGCTTATCAGGATCATCGGGCGTACTGTTATTGTACTACGTCGTTGTTCCGAATTACTTGAGTATCAGGTTCCTCGGGCGTACCATTATTGTACTACGTCGTTGCACCGGCTCTATGGTTAGCGACCATGGGATAGCGACCCGTTTGTGATATACGTGTTGGTGAGTTTTCATGCTCCCGTTTGTGATAGACCTCCCCCTTTGTGTTTTCTGGAATTTGTGTTTCACCAATTTTTGCGATTGACATTGATATGTTTTGTCAATATTTGGGGTTTGATGAATAAGTTAAAGAATGTGATATTCTTTTTGGATATTTGACGAGATTTGAGATATTGTATGATTTTTATTATTATCGAATGTATACTTGTCACAATATGGCATTATTGTTATCATACATTTTTGTGGTATCTCTTATCATTTCTCATCTCATATGATATTTATAGCTAGACTGATCTGTTTATTATTTTTCTTCTTAAATAATACTCGGGTCAGACCGAGGTGTTACAAGTGCTTCCACTTGACTTCTTAGCAGGGGCTAGCTTCTGACTTTTGGCTAACTACTTTAGCTTAGTAGTTTTGCTTTTATACATTTGAGATAGAGACTCCTTGATGTATACATATTCTTTTGCTTAGCACTTGTACCTACCCTTTTGTAATGTAGTGGATCTTGTATGACCACTATTTTGATGTACACTTTTATGTGATATATTCATATTTGTTTCCGCCTTTGTGATATGAGTATCTGCGACTGATTTGTGTTGTGTTTATTTCTATATTTGTTTTGAAGCCCACATAGCCACTATGTAGTAGCTTTGAGTTTGTATTTGATATGTAAGATTTCCTCTTGAAATGAAATGCAAGTCCTTCTATCTGACATATCAGTACTCGCACAAAGCAATTACATAGATGGTCGCTCCTCAACAGCCTTATTCTTTGTGCTAGTCGATGGCATTACCCAGTAGTGTCCTTGGCTAGTGTGAGTATAGAGGTGGGGTGTCACACTAATCCTGTGCCACAAGCATCCGAAAAAACCGTGAATGGTTTGGTTCCATTAGGAATGGTGAGCATAGGTGCACTAGCTAATGACTCCTTAAGCTTCTCAAACGCCTTAGTGCATCTTTCATCCCAAGCAAAAACTAGGTTCTTCTTAGTTAATTGGGTTAAGGGACTGCTATTCTTGCAAAGTTCTTGATGAACTTTCTATAGTAGTCTGCCAACCCTAGGAAACTTCTAACCTCTGATGCACTCTTAGAGGGTATTCCATCCTTGAATAGCTTCCATTTTGGCGGTGTTTACGGCCAATCCTTGCTTCGAAATAATATGCTCAAGAAATCTAACTTCATTCTTCCAAAAGTGACATTTAGAAAAGTTGGCCTTAAGTTAGTTCCTCCTCAAAATTTCTAATACCTCCATAAGGTGGTCCTCATGCTCCTTCTTGCCTTTGGAGAAAGCCAAGATATCCTCAACAATCACCACGATGAACTTATCGAGTTGCCCTCTAAATACTCTACTCATCAAATCACAAAATATGTTGGGACATTCGTCAATCCAAAAGGCATTACTTCCCACTTATAGAGCCCATCTGGTGTGCGAAATGCAGTCTTCGACTTGCTCTCCTCTGCTATCCTTAACTGATGGAATCTTGTTGCTAAGTCTAATTGAGAAAAGACCCTAGCTCCTACAGGTTGGTCAAACAAGTCGTCAATCCTAGGTAAAGGGTACCTATTCTTCCTTGTCAACTTGTTCAATTCCCTATAATCGATGTAAAGTCTCAAAGAACCGTCTGCCTTAGTGGAAAAAAACAGGGGCTCCCTATTCAGAAGTACTATTATGGATGAATCCTTTCTTCAATAGCTTCGATATTTGCTTATCCAATTCCCCTCTTTATTTAGGGGCCATATGCCTCAAAGGTAGGGCGACGGGACTTGCATCCTTCTCCAAATCGATTTGAAACTCGATCTCCCTATAGGGTGGGAGACCCGAGACCTCCTCGGAGACATTAAGAAATTCCCAAATTATGTGTACATATGATGGCTCTCCAATAACAGATTGACTTAGTGAGTATAAATGACTTAACTCGACTAAATCTTTGGGTGTACAAAGAACTTCTAGGTCACGACCTCCATAACTCCATAGTCGTACAACCCTTTAATCACAATCAAGAATGGCTCCATAATATAACAACCAATCCAAACCCAAGATAAGTCAATACCCCTCAAAATTTATAACATACGCATTGCATATGAAATCAACATCACATATGTCTAACACTAGGTCTTTGCAAATAAGAGAAAGATGGGCCGAACCCCCAATGGAATTGGAAACCTCTATTGGGTCATTGACCATCTGGGATTGAAGGTTTAAGAAATTTACTACATTCCTAGCTATGAAGAAATGTGATGCTCCTGAATCAAATTGGGTACAAATAGTAACCCCGAAAATAAGAGTTATACATTCTAGAGCTGCTTTCCCTTAGTCTCTTGGTGGTTTACTAGCAATAGGGACAGCTTCAATAGTAAAGGCTTGCCCGCTTGATCCTTCCTTATCCATCTTGGGACACTAATTCTTGTAATTCCCTTCCTCGTGGCAATTAAAGCACTTCCCTTTAAAGGCTTCCTTCATTAAACTCACCCTATAATCTTTGATTTTATGACCCTTCTTATGGAATCTCTGACACACCTTGCATCCTTCTTAAACTTCCCCTTCAACTCCTTATTAGCCCAAAAGCTTCCCTTCTTGGACCTTCTTCTTTTGCACTTCCTTTTTTTTCGTATTGGCCACATGCAGCATTGGCATTTCCACCAACATCTCATATGTAGCCCCCTTAGGCACTTAGGTCAACAACATTTCTCCTAACGAGGAATTTAGGCCCTTCACGAACTTCATGGACTTTTTCATAGGTGTATCTATTAGGCTGATCCCTGTTAGTTCCTAAGATGACGGTTTTGATGACAACAACCTTAGGACTTGTTATAAAATATAAATACTAATATTCTTGTCTAGATATATATGTATATGCAGGATATGTATATGCAGGTACTGAGAATGAAGACTATACGGTATAAAGATTCAAGACCGAGTATAAAGATTCAAGACTGAGTATAGAGATTCAAGACTGACAAATTCAAGATTGAAGAAATCAAGACTGAAGACTCATGAGTATCAAGAGTTCAAGAGTTCAAGATATCAAGATAAGTAATAGAGTCTAGATTTATGTTAAAACTTCATAATAGCACTTAAATCTTTATTCGGATTTTAATTATGGAATGGAATTCACCTTCTCGCTTTAATTATGGGATGGATCCCACGTCCTCTTTAGTGGGATGGAACTTACGACCTTCTCTAGTGGAAGGGAATCCATGAAATTTTCAAAATGACTTGTTTTTAGATTTTTTTTCAAAACTATTTTTTAAAAAGACATCTCTCTCTCTCTATTTAAATATTTTAGCCTTAATTCAAAAACTATTTTTAATCATATTAATTTCAAAATCATTTCTTGTTTTAATACTGTCTCCTGGTTTTAATGTTTTAGTTTTAATCTCAAAATATTTATATATTTAGTTTTTATTACTTTTATATTTCGTAAGATCACTTTCCAAAGGTTTTTATAATCATAAAGTATATTCAAAATAGTTTACAAAGTTCTAGGACCGTTTCGACAAACCTTAGAAAGAAAATCTCTTTTAAAACAAAAATCAATTTTCAAAATAAACTAGGGAATGTCAACATGCCCCTATCCCTAATGTCGGTATGGTAGCCGTAGAATTTAAAATACAAATTTTCAAAAGAAGTATCTATTCATCACAACCTTTCACGAATAGACATGACCGTTATTCTCCTATATATACCAGTAGTTTTCAACGATTTTTTACACAAGTTTTCTTTGTTTTCTCTCCTCTTTCTCTTCCATTCTTATTTTCAAACATTCTTAACAAAACTCTGCCGAAATCCTAAGTGAATCAAACTCGATCGTCTCTAGTTTGATTCTCTACCACTCTCTCCTAAAGATCTTAGTGCTATTCAGAATTGTAGGATCATTTGTAATCAAAGATCGAAAGATCGAAGTGTATCGAGTCTCTCTCTATCAAAGTGTGATTGAAAACAGTGTGATTGTGTCCCGTAAATCAATTGGGTGCGATTGTAGCCCGTAAATCAATTAGGTGATCTTGTAGCCTGGTTAAATCAAGGGAGTTTGCCCTGGACTCGGAGATAGGAGAGTGTATCTCTTGGCCTTGAAATAGAGGTTGTAATATCGAAATTATATTTGAAAAGAAATCTGCATAAGAAATGGTGTGGGACTGGATGTATGGTAACTCCGAACCAGTATAAAATTCTGGTGTGTTCTTTCCTTTACTGCTTTTATTTACTATTTGCATCCATGTTTGATTTTGTGATTGTTTCTGTATTTGTGAATTGCATCTGTTTGGATTTAATTTGAAAAGATTTCAAAAAGATTCATAAAATTAATTAAATACTATTCCACCCCCCCCTCTCTAGTGTTAATTCTGCCTTAAGATCTGTAATCCGCATTTCCTACATTTGGTATCAGAGCATTGGTTTTCAAAGTTATCATAATCTGAATTTTGAAAAAGTTTAAAATGGCAATTTTTGGAAATTCTGTCAACACTAGTTCAAAACTATCCAAATCATCATTGTCTCGTAAATCTGCATATTGTTATTATAGAAAATCAAGTTACACTACAACAAAACAACCATGTTACAACCTTTCATTTATAACTAACAAAAATTGACAGTTGTAATAGATATTTTTTAACAACTATTTTATTTCAGCAGTTGTAATAGGTATTTTGTAACAACTGTTTTATTTCAGCAGTTGTAATAATGACACTTATAACAACCATGTTTGTATATCAGTTGTAATATTTATTTATAACAACGGTCTTCAAGAGTTGTAACAAATGTTATATTTTCTCACATAAGGGGCTTTCAATCTCCCTCCATTCATTTCTTCGGCCGCCCAAACCTAAAACAAAAATACATCGCTCCTTGACTTTTTCTCAAAACTTAAACGCCAAAACAAATTTTCCAACAAAAAATTTTGTTTTCCCTCCTTGTAATAATTTAGTCGCAGATCCAAAAAGCCCTAAATCGTCGTCGTCGTCGATCGCAGACCGCCCTATCGCTCCTAGCTAGATCGTTCGTGCTTGCCGCTTGTACGCGCTCGTGCTATAGCTCATAGGTTTGATATTTTTCATTCTTTTCTAATCTGCTGATTTTAATTTCGTTTTTCTGGGTTGATTAATTGTACGCATTCGTGCTATCATTTGTTCGCACTCATGCTATCGCTCATAGCCCTAAATTATACGTTTTCTTTAAGAGAGGGTGAGAAAGTCATATTAAAAGCAGCTAATATCAAGTTGTTGCCAAAAGAAAAACAGCTTGATGCTTATGAGCATGCCCCATTTAATATGTTTGTGGTTCTCACTTAACTTTGACTGCAAAAACCAATCCTGTTTTGTACATGAATAACGTATTTTTGCTGTTGAGATCTGATATTCATATATCGTTGTATCTTGTCCTTGATTCCATTCTTTTGTCGACTATTTTATTAAATTTTATTTTAGAATATTCATTGTTAATTTTACTTGAAATATGCATTGCAATGTAGCAATAACATTATGTTCTTAATTCAAATATAAAAATTGTTATAAAATAACTAAATTGCACTAGCTTGAGTAAATCACAGAGCAAGTGTGTGTTTCCGCTTAAATTGCACTAGTTTGGCCAACATGCACATACATTTACATCTATGTATGTATGTATGTATGTCCATCTATGTGTAAATTTTGTTATCTTTTTCGTATATCTAAAATATGTGGGACAAAGATGTTTTTTGTGAAAGAGTTTTTAGTTGATGAATGCTCTTAGTAACTTAGTTTAACTGGGTTTTCATACGGCTTCTTCTTCTTGCTGTTGCATGAACATGCCCATGATTTTCATGTATTTTTCAATATGTTTTGTTGACTAGTTGAGCCTAGCTAGAACAAAATCAGCTAGAATGTGGAAAGAGGGACATTAATGTGTAATATTTAGACAAAGAAGAGAAATACTGTACTTAATGAGAGAGAATGCTACGACTATATAGATAGCTAGTAACATGCTTTGGGTATGTACAAACATATTAAAGATGGAGATAAATGTAGGTGATGTGGAATGTGACTATTAGCGCTCCATCTCTATAATCCAGCTTCACTAAAATAAACCTACTATTTTCAACTTGGTAACTTACATAAACATTACAAAAAGGACTGTATATCATGATTATAAGGAATAGTATTTTTTGTATCACCCAAATCCTATATTTGGAGCCTTCAACACCGGAACATTTTATTACTGCCTTCTTTTTCACCAGAACATGAATATGGGTCTTTCTTGTATTTAGAAATAAATGAATCATTTACAGGAAAGATTTGTGATCGTTATGAGTAGATGTTTGTTCTTTCAAAAGATATGACTATTAGATGAATCATTAATCATCCACAGGTGAAAAAAATAGAATTTTTTGAGACTGGTATACAAGCAACAGTTATATGTAATGCTCAATCCATGAAACAGCCGAAAAGCTTTTAAAAAATATGTAATTATATATCAAAGTTGTTAATTTGACATTCTTCATGTAAATTGTTATGCGTAACTTGTATTATAATTCTTTTTGTAAATATGTAATCATAGAAATCTTATTGTTATTGACATTTTAAGAACATGTGTAGATTTTTAAAATTGACGTATAGAGAGGAGTTGTTGTGTTGATATGTAATCAGTTGTGTTAGGGAAACAAGGACTCTACAAGAAAAACCTATTTTATAACGTAGAATTTGCAACGTTTCAGGGAACTGTTGTCAAAAGTCGAAGGTTCTACAACATTGTTTGCTAAACATTTAAACTATTTTTAATGACAACATTTTTTGAATATATGTTGTAAATACAATATTTTTCACAACCTTTGTCAAAAAAGTTATGAAAAATACTATTTAACAAGTTTCTTTATGCTTCTTCTTTAACAGCATCCATTAATTGTTGTTTGATTACACAAAATTGATAGTGTGTATATTTGTTGTAAAATGAATTTTATAACGACATCTATAAAATGTTTTTCTCCCTCGAGCATGGTTAATGATATAGTTAAAGGTGTGTCTTGGGGGCATTAATGTAATTTTTTAATATAGAATCTTGTTTGAACTAATGTATCCATCCGGTTTATTTTTCCTTTATATATGTTGATTTAATGTCCATTGAAGATGAAAAGTGTTCAAAACTATATTTTTTCCACCGTATAATTCTTCCAAATTTCAAACTTTTACCCATGAAATTCAAACGACCGATCCAAATTGGATTCTGGAACATATGTAGAAATTGGGATATACTGAATCAGCATATGATGGTAAAATTGGAAAATTGATTTTTGCTACATGTAGTGTAATCAGTATTGATATCGCAAATAGCAATACCCTTTAAAATAATTGTTAATAGTCTTTTACCGAGATGCATGGTTATTGTTCTAATAAATTTCCACTGACAAGAAGTACCAATTTTTCTTCATTACATTTTTAATACAACTTTTTCATCTTTACTGATGCCTAAAACTGCAGTGTACAAAAATTTCTTCATTTGTGGTTTGTACCACAAAAATGAATTTGAGGCATCAAACAGGAGGTGACTTAATATTGTATTGGTTACTTTATGGGTAAGTATTGAGTGGTATGTTTTGATTTTTCTCAAAATGAGGTGTTTGAAGAACAGTAATAAGTTTAAGCAGCCCTTTGTGTTCTGTTTTATGTTGATGAAGCCTCTCTTTATTTCTTGTTAGTTACAGGCTTTTATTAGTTACAAGCTTTTTACAAAAAAATGTCATTTTTTGTAAATAATAATAGAAAAATAGAAATACATATTTCTTTCTCCATTTTCTTCTCTTTCGTACATGTTTGACTCTTTCCAAGGGAATGTCATTTTTTCTCATCATTTTATTCTATTCCAGGCATTGTTATATCACCGTCACAATATTTAGAATTCATTGAGTTTGTTTTATTGTTTTCCATCGTGCATTAAGAATTGAATTTAGTATTATCATAAAAACCTATTATTAAGATTACAGCAACACTCTATTCCTTCCCTTACCAAACAACATTTTAACCCCCAACCTATTGAATGTGTATGTGGTATTTGGAATAGTAATAATATAGACCGTGCTTTCCTAAAATTAATACATTCATGAATGTTTAAGTGTATGACTATTTAAGTATGCATGAATATATTTTTTGTAGGACCATATGTTTTCTTCTTCTTCTTTTTTGGGGTTGGTTTTATATATTAGCATAGAAAAATTAATGTTTTTAATATATTATTATTTTTCCCGACGCAAAATCATTGTTCCATCCAAATTTTATTTTCTGATTACACACCTTATAATTTTGTTCATGTGAAGTAAAAGGTGACAAATTTGAAACATAATTACCAATTTAATTTTTCAATCATTGCGGTTTCGACTGCATGGAAATTGATTGTTGGAGGTGTCTGATCTACTTCGTCAGCTGAATCTTTTGTAAAATTTGACTCTATGCTTTTATTTCATCCTAGATTTGTTTATTTTGATACAGGTTATTATGAAATTCTTTCATATGGTAGGAATGTCTAGAGATCTCAAAAATCCATGAGAACTTTGCATTTCAATGCTTGGTTTTATCTTTTGTAGGTTTAAGTGGTCACAAACATGAGTTGTTGGCCTGGAGGCAAAATTGATTTGCCTAGCTTGAAAGGTAGATATTAGTGCAAATTTATTCATGTTACTAAAATATTGATATATCTTTATTTTGCCTTCATGTTACACTACTCCTTTATTTTTCCTTTTCAGTCTCACTCAATGCGATATTGTAAGGATCCACTCGAAGAGGATAAACTTGACGCTGGGGATGCATTAAAGAAAATTGCAGGGAAAATGAGTTGTGTCTCTGGTGCAAAAGTCAAGGCAAGTCTGTGCATTTTTTATAGTAAACTAGATATATGATTAATAATGAACGAATTAATTAATTATTATTGTTACTGTTTAAATTGAAAATATTATTGCCATGCCATGCTATATAAACTTCCTGGCCAATTCTCTTACAGCTTTAGCAGATGCTATTTTATAGACATGGACTGCTAGTCTCACACCATGTTGATTGATAATAGAAGGGAATTTTTTTGCATTAACTTGGAATTTTGTTAATTCAAATTATCCACCAATTAAGTGGATGTAAGCTTAGCTAGGTTTGTGATGTGAAATTGGATTTTTATTCAAACAAAATATCATTTCAGGCTGTGCACACATAAAGGTACATGTCATACAACAGACAGTAATAAGTGGAGGTACTAATGAATGCATTTGCTGAGCAAGACAATAAAAGACATTTGGGTATGAATGTTGATGGTTGAAATGCAAGACCATATACAGGTCACGCACATTTAACAATTGCTTGACTATAGCAAATGGTTGTTTTTGTTTGGTACAGATTTATGTGATTAATCAGAATTTCGAATTCAAATACACATAAAATCAGGTCAAACAGAGACTTCCATCATATAGTCATGAAGTTGCATAGATATGAATGTAATATAGGTATAGGTAGATTGTTTATAAAAAAAATTAACTAATGTATCTCACCAGTCATCACATCCTTTTACACAAGTTTTGCATGTTTGTAACACTTAAAAAAAATCCCAGTTCAAGAATAGGACTTTGTGTTTTTTTTGTGCTACAAAGGTTACATACGTCGGTTTCTGCTACAAAGGTTACATACGTCGGTTACATACGTCGAATAAATGTTGAAATTTTGAGACGACTTAAATATGTTACGGTGATAAAAACTAGCATTTGCAATTTTATTACAGAGTCATAATGCACATAAATTATTTTTCTAGTACTAGTATAGCTTGGATGGATTCTAATTCAATGTCCATATCTGGTTAAATTCATCTAAACTTAGATTTTTTATTTTTCCGCCTATTCGATATCCATAGCGTTTGGACGATGCATAATTTGCAATAAAAGTCAAACAGCCTGAATGAAATTGCTACAATATCTTTTTTTACTCTCCATCGGACAAAGCATGACTTTTCTCTTAATTTTAGTAATCAAGGAGTGTGGTCGAAATTGCTACAACGTCGTTTTTACATATGCTGGTTTCTTTAAATTTTTAATCAGCTAGCTATAGGATATCTTTGTTGTTACTTGCTGTTTGTTTCTTTGAATTTTCAGTCAATTAGTTGTGAGAAATTCTGTTTGTTTTACTTGCTATTTAAGTTGTGTTTACAGTTTACAGCATCTCGGTATCGCTGTGGACAAACCACGGTTTTATCAACTGGATTTTCCTAGACAGGGTGCAATTATGTTAATTATAGTAGAACAAATATAGGTTGTGACATATTAGATAAATCTAGCTAGGCTTTACATTTTATTAAAATTCAAAATTATGACAAATAAACATTTAGTTGTCCCCATAAATTATTGTGTACTGTTGCTTTTCGTGGCAATTGTGTTGCCGCTCTGACCAAAATATGAATACTGTATTTCCTTATTACACTGATCTACGGGGATAGTTGCTAATATTATATGAGTTAGTACTCGTATTCTATTATATTTATTGCTG
Organism: Allium fistulosum; assembly: GCA_030737815.1. Classification (NCBI taxonomy): domain Eukaryota; kingdom Viridiplantae; phylum Streptophyta; class Magnoliopsida; order Asparagales; family Amaryllidaceae; genus Allium; species Allium fistulosum. The sequence continues at coordinate 165,156,710 of CM060904.1, read as the reverse complement.
CTTACATTATTCACATATTCAAGTATAGGTTGAATTTTAGTGATGCGTAAATGAAATCAATAATGTCACAAAAGTCAACAAACAAAAAGTAATATATGCAAAAAATGCAGCAAAAAAATGCACAGATAAAACTAAACATTAAGAAAACTTAGTAAAATATTAGTATAATTGCTCCACCATATGCATGTACACACCATACAATATTACTGCATCAATAAGAAGTGGAATAGAGAAATAAACATTTTAAATATCTTAATGTTTAATAGTTCCCTGTGCACGGAAATAAGAACACTCGAGCATTTATACTTTACTTTGAAGAACAATCATGAACTACTAAAATATGTCTCATTTATTGCACCTAATTTAAGTTAGCATGTACTGTATTGATATATCTTTGCGCCATCAAACCCGCAACTCTATACTGGAATGAGACAATAGCATTGTTGGCAACCAATTACCTGGTAGTAAACTCATAGATCTAAACTTTTGTCTATATGCAATTGGATTAACTAAGACTAATATAATTGGGTTTTTACTACTCTATACATGGTGGTCGGTCTTTCCTAAAACATTATTCTTGCTACTAATTTATGTTGCACGCTCCTTTGTAGTTCAAGAATAGCAATGAATATAAGCCAATGAAATGAATAAATTTCTTTGCGCTTAAGGAAGCAACAACATGTAGGGAGTGGTTATTTACGATATGTAAATTTCAGTAGAATGAATGTTTAAAATTCTCATTCTGAATTTATTTCACTATAATGCTTTATTTTTGCAGTCTCATCGGAGAAGTAACAACGTCACTACTAGTTTAATATACAATTTCAGCAGCAGCTTAGAAAGTGCAAATTATTGAGTTGGCAAAGGACTGTTGTCGCAGAAGCAACAATTGCATCCACCGACCCTACTGTTTTAGTGCATCATGTACCACTAGGAGCAGATGCTTCAAAAGTTTGGGTCGATGCGGTGGTGGATCCTGAAGCTTTTCTATTTAGGCCTACTTCAGATATCTATACGATTGGACAAGCGGTTGGGATGCATGTTGCTTGGCATAATGAATTTATCTCTTTTGATTAGTAGGTATATGTACTTTTACTGATTTATGTGATGGATTTAGTTATGTTTTGGAATGGAGTTATGAATTCATAAATGGTGTAAACTTGAATTGTTTTTGAATGTGAATGGTTCGTGTTGTTTCAAGTATTTTAATGATTTTGGTTATTATTAACGAAATATTGGTTTTAATTATAATATCACGAAATTTATGGTTAATATCAATTGTGAAAAGATGAATTATAGTAATTTGTAGTAGTTGTAAAAATATTTGGTGCAACTGTCATCACTAGTTGTAGTACATCCTACTACAACTATTACAAACTGTTGTAAAATGTTAACGCAACAGGCGAATACAGTTGTTAAAATATTTATTGCAAGTGTCGTAAACAGTTGTAAATAAGTGTTTTACAACTACGAAAAGCCGTTGTAAAAGATTCTATTACAACACCGGTTAGCGGTTGCAAAAGAGTCTTATAACAACTGATTTTGACTGTTGCGATAAACTTTAATACAAGTGCAAATAGTAGTTGTAAAAAGTCTTTTACAACTGCCGAAAGCTGTTGTAAATAAATCTTTTACAACTGCTATTTGCAGTTGCAAAAGGGCTTATTACAACTGCTTATGCAATTGTAGGTGACCGTTGTAAAATAATCCCACTCTATTACAACTGCGGATATAAAGACTGGCGGATGACAGTTGTAATAGACCTATTACAACTGTTTTTGGTAGTTGTAAAAGGGTATTTTTGTTGTAGTGTTATCTACTGAATTGGTGTGTTTTTGTAACGACCCAGGATTTTGAACAAATTAAATTGAAAATATTTAATTAATTTTAAATATTTGAACGAGGATTTAATTTGTATCCCGAATATAACTTTGAAATTGGCGATGAAATTATAAAATTTAATCTGTTGATAGTTGAATTAAAATTTGAATCTTCAATTTTAAGCTGAAGAAAAATATTTCAAAAGCTTTTAAAATTCATATCGACAATACTGAAGATAATAGAAGCTTCAGAAAACAAGTTTGAAAATGATTTGTTCAGTTTTGAATTTTATTGTTCGAATCAATATTTAAAAATAGTCATTTTTCACACAGTCTCAGAATTCGACGAAACCAGTTCCATTGGGTTTGTAATATTGAATTATTGTTGGATTTTAAATTTCGTATCGATCTGAGTTGTAGTGTGACCATACGGTGGGTAAACGCATTGAAGTTAAATCGAATTTGATTTAAATTTTAAATTTAAAAATTGGGTCGACATCAACACGTCGTCTCCTTTAATCACGCCTGGAATCACGAAAGAAATCGTGCAAAGGCATGGACGAAGTCTCGTTCAAAAGAAAATCACGCACTTTTGTCTCCTCTTCGTTTCTTTTTAAAATCTCGCTTCTCCCTTCTATACGAAATTTTTATCGTTCCCATTCGAAATCAATTCGAGAACCATTTCGTTCAAACAAAAATGGTCGCTCTCCCCAATATTTTATACCGTTCGAAACTCCCATATTAAATTCAGAAAACAAACTCAATAGCCGATGGAAGCTCAGGCTGAAGACAAGGGGAGTCGAGATTTGTGAATCGCGATTTGTATCTGGAGGGTGAAGTCGCGAAGGCGAGTAAGTGTCTCGAGGGCGACAATTTAGGGTTTCGACAAAGGCATGAGTTCTCGAGCACGAGCTCGGCAGCCGATCGTGATCGACTTCGATTAGGAGGGGACGACTGGTGGATGGGTTTGGTCGCAAGGTCAGTGTCGTGGTTATTTGGGATTCGGTTATGAGTCGTTCGAAGTTGAGAAGAGGCAAGTCGAAGTTGGGTTGTGGAGTTGGTGGCGCCCGATACTGGCAGTTTCGCGAATTCAGGAAGTAACGAAGTCGTATTCTCGCGAAGCAGACCTGGGAAGTCTCGTGGACACGCGAGCAGTTCGAAGTGATGGAATAGCCGGAGATGGATGATCGACCGATGGGGTACAGTGATGTTCGAGCGCGTTCGTTCGTGGTCACGATTCTTGCTGAGGGTTCTCGAGCACGGCGAGTTGTTGATGGCGAACGTAAGATACAGCGACGTGAAGTGGTTCGCAAATTTTTCTTCTGTGAGGTATCAGTTTTATTCAAAATAAATTTAAGTAGATGTTTATAGATTTGAAATAAACAATATAGTTTATATAATATGATATTAGAGAAAGAAGAATATATATGCAGTTTTTTTTAGTGAAACAGGGGATAAAATTGGTTTAAAATTATAGACAGTAAGGAAAAAAAATTGTATATCATCTTTTGATTTACAGAAAGTTAATATATAGATAAAAACAGGAAAGTTAGTAAAAATTGAAATGTTTAGTCAAATAAATTTATTTAAAAGAAATCAGTTAGAATAGAAATCATTGGGTAATTAAAATTGCTAAGCGAAAAATTTATTTATTTGATTAGTTCAAATATTAATAGAATTATGTAATTATTTATACAAGGTCAAAACCTGTGAAATCAAGAAGAAATGGTCAAATTGAAAATGGATGGCAAATAAAAAGCTAAGGTGAGATTTTTCTCACTCAAAATATATTTTGTATTGCAGTTATTGAATTGATTGATTTGATTGCTTTCGGATGTGATATTAGATATAGTAGGATATATCTATATATATAGCAATATATACATATTGGCATATTTATATATTGGATTGATTGATTTCCCGCCTCGTATAGCGGATGAGACCCTATTGCGCCGTTAGTAAGCGGATATATTATAAAAACCCATATACCGCGATATTCCACCTCGAAGTGGAATTGGTATTGTGCTAACGTCTTTGGATGCAGGGAAACAGGTTGGAGGGATCCAACTGGATTCCTCACCAATATTATTATTTGCAGATATTTGTTGTATATGCTGTTATCATATTGATATATGATATTGAATGTTGTGATGGACTAATTGGTGCATTGCATCATCGGGTTCAATTTTAAAGTTTAAAAATAACGACTTTTACTTTAAAAGGATTTTAAAGTGATTTTTGAAAGTAGACGTTTTATTTAATTTTTGAATTAATAAATAAACGTTCAAACTTTAAAGTTATTAAAGTTAAGATTTTTGTGAAATAAAATCAAAGTGTGATTTTGAAATAAAAGTTAAGAAAATTTATGAAATGGTTTAAATTGGGATTTCTAGTATTATAAACGGTTTATTTAAAAGATGTACAAAAATGGATATTTATAAATTTGAAATATTGGGATTATAAGACAAGTTTTTATAAGTGTTAAAAAGAAGTATAAATGGATTTCATAAGTGAATGAAATTAATAGATTTATATTGTGAAGTTAAAAATGAATGAAGTTGTAGAATAAAGGATTTATAAGTAATTTACTTATAAATTGGATTTTTGCCTTTAAATGGAATATTGATCGAATTTGTTCATAAATGATTCTTTTTAAAAAAGTTGAAATCGTTATAAAGTACAAATGCGATTTATAAACGTTGTTTATAAATCCGAAATCACTTATTTTTATAAGTGAATTATAGAAGTTAATAAAATGAGATTTATAAACCGGAGTTGTTATAGAAAATAGAAATGGAATTTATAAACGTTGTTTTATAAATTCGAAAATCAATCAAATTTGATGAATTTAATATAGAAGGTTATTAAGGGAATTTTTTTCCACGATTTTGGATAGTGGATAATTCTTGGAATAAATGTGTAGAAAAGATTGAAATTTGGTTAGTGAAGTATATTCACGATTTTGGACAGTGAATATATTTTTAAGTAAAATGGATATGGTTTTGGGGAAGCGATATTATAAAATGAAGTTAATTGTTTTAAAAGATGTTTTAAAACGTGTTAAGTATCGAATACATAGATTTCAACATTCATTGTGGAAATAGACGTTTTCGAGAAATATAAGGAAATGGTGGACTATAACACTGTTGTTATAGTAAATGATTTCCAAAAGGAAATGTTTTATATAGTATTGGGATTTATATATCTATCTTAATTTCGAATCCCTATACTAGTGATTTTGAGTTGTCGTAACGATGTTTTACGTAACATTCGTTTTGACTCAAATAGACGTTGTTAAAATAAAAGATTTCCTTGAAGAATGAAACATATACTTAATTTTGATTTAAGTATATTGAATATTTTCAAATGTTGAAAATAAATAGTTTTGTGAATTACTTATTTTAAATAAGTATGGAATTGCTTTTCCAATATGAAACGAAGGGTTTGAAACTTTATCTTTTAAAGATAAATTGAAAAGTGAATATTTGAAATTTGTTTTCAAATGATTGAAGTGTGGAAATAATATATCTAGTAAAGATATTTTTGGAAATTAAATAATTGGGAAAATTATTTGGAATCTGATGATGTTGCGCATCTTTATTGATAGTTAAATAACCTACTATATATAATTACCTTGAATGGTATTTGTTGTGAATTGGATGAATTTGAATGCCACACTTATTTTTGAATAATCGCTCACTATTCGGGTTAGCCGGGAAAGGACCATGGGGTCGTATAACCCATTCCGAATATGTGATACGTCGTTATGAATTGCATTCGAAGACCGGTGTTGAAGACCGGATATTTTTGAAAACGGAAGGATTACCGTCGAGTTACTCTACATCGGCTGATCTCCGATTTAGAGGTTTTATCACCCTTAGTGACGGGAAGTCCTGACGTGATTGAAAATTATCCGGAATTGCAAGGGCTTCGTGAGAAGTGCCTTCGGTTCTGTTCGATCCCGGAACAGACTTGTATGGATTGTGTGTCTGACGTTACAATTTGAGATATAAAGCTGATTTCTTTCAAATACATTTCTGTTGGTGGCGGAGAATTTATTCTCTTAGCTTAACACCCTTCTCTGATACGTACGAGCTCAGAGGTTATGTAGTTGAAATTTATCAGCGATATATTCCCAATTTGGTAACGTGGCATACCGAGTGTTGCTGTGAAATGATCAGTGTTTGATCATTTGCGATATGATCATTTGTTTGATCTTATATCTTTGTGATCATAGGTTGATCATTTGTTTGACCCGAAGCATGGCTTTGTAGAAAGCGTAGCTTTGTGGACGAGACTTCGTCGAGCCTCACACCCCGAAAATGGTCAAAACAGGAAGGATGCGGCAAGGTTCTAGGGAGTAGCGCCCCTTAGTGTATGTAATTCCTTCTGGATAAAGGTGGTATCATGGTATGGAGCCCAGATACTTAACCTCTGTGGTTACTGCATTATTATTATTATGTGGTTTGTTGCGAATCGGGGATCCTCGGGAAGATCGGTGACGATCAGGGGATGGCATACGCGTGTCAGTAGTTACCTATTTTTGCAGAGGTAACCCGGCCTTGTGTTGGCAGAGATCCGGTTAGGTTCTCGGGTCGTCTATTCCAGGGACGTACCCATCGTGGCATAGGAAGTTCCTTGGCCTGACCATTTGTTGGAAATCCAAAGAAACAATACGTGACTTGTACGGTTTTAGTTGTATTACCTGCTATGGAATGTGGCGGTAACCTGCTATTGAACATGGTAGCTATAGTAGGCATACGATACTGGTCGTATGTTGGCTAAGATTAATATTATACTTTCGAAATGTTTTCTACACTATGCACTAATAATAATATCAAAAAGGATTTGATTTTGCGTAGTAAGCATCTTTGACTATCATAAGAAGAAATCTCCTCCAATTCTGCGTTTGCATTGTGTGTGTGGCGGGAGGTCTTATGGTAGTTTCATTTTCCAAAAGCATTTCGAATTGACTTTGAAAATTATCCCGTTTTTATTTTAAAAATAACTGTTTTACGATCTCACACCAGTCACCATGACTGACTCGGAGTTTATTGTTCCCTTCTAAACTCTGGGTGCCCACCAATTTCCACACGGGCAGTCTAGAGTTATGTTATCAGGATATTCTGGAGCTTTGGAAGCAAGCTGGATGGCGAGACGTAGTATTTGTATCTGATATTATTTATTCCGCTGTGTATTCTGTATGAGGACAAGTTTATATAACTGTACATTGTTGTATATTGACTCTGATGATTGATGTATGTATAAACTGATATAGCTCTTTGTTTTAAAAGACAAGTGTTTATTTATTATATATTGTTCCGCTGCGATGTGTAAGATTCTGATATTGTTTTCTGTTCTGATGTTGTTCTTCTTCCTTTCTCTTCTCTTCTATCTTCTTCTTCTTCTGCCTTTTTCTTCTTTCTTAAACCATCACTATTGGAGTTTCCGGCACTTGATTGCTCGACAGTCGATAAAGTGAGTATCGATGTCGAATTTTCGAAAGTCGAAAATTTCTGTACGTGACAATTGTGCAGGAACAGTTGTGTTATATGGCTTTAGAAAAATCAACACTCAATGGACAAATGGTGCAAATCAAGAAAAACAAATGGATACTTGATAGTGGATGTTCAAGACACATGACTGGTAATCCGGAGATAGTAAATGACATAATTTATTAAGATGGAGGAATAGTCATGTAACGACCCGCTATTTTGAACCATTCGCATCCATTATAAGTGTATAGGTAGACACTCATGCCGGAGTTGAATTGCTCAAAATACCGCGTTGTTAATTTAAATTTTGGCAAAACTCAGCATATGCAGTAAATAAATCAATCACAGAATCACAGATACAGAGTAATACAATAATACGCAGCGGAATAGATAAAATAGTAGTTCATGAAGCTACTATATAAACATCAGAGTTAGAAATAAAATACAACAGAATATCTCAAATGCAGTGAAGTCTTCAGTACAACAGATGACTTCTCTGAATGAATCAACTAGAAGAGCTGAAAGCTGAGGCGATAGTTGGATCTCCAAAGGAAGCTCCAAACTCCAAAGGTGAGTCTCAGATGCTGTATCACTCGGTCTGACCCGAGCGTAAAGTAAAACACAAAACACTCGAGTCAGGATTAACATTCTTATATCAATAAATCCAACTCAAGTGAAATATCAACTGAAATACAAGTAACTTAAAGGATGTTTGGGATAACCATCCTCTAAGGATCCGTGGAACTATCTACAAGGTAGAAATATACACTATAACACCGTGGTCATTTCAATTAAATTTATAATTCAAAACCCAAAAATCATTTCATTTCAAATATAACTATTTTCCAAAATAGGGTATGTATATTTATTAATTTATAAGGTAAAGCATTTAATTTTCTCAAGTCTCACAAATCAATTCAAATTAACTCAAATTCCAAATTCAAATTTTATTCAAGCTCTATTCATCAATTCAATTCAGTTCTAATTAACAAATTCAAATTTTATCGATTTCAAATACAAATCTGAATCACAAAATAAACCATTTAAATTTCCAATATATTTAAAGCTTTAATATTCAACCCATAACGATTTTCTCTTATTCTAAAGTCCGTTCGGGTATGTATCATTTCAACCCATAGTGAATTCTATACTAACAGGGAACTTGCAGAGTGATACAGATAATATAAAATATAACAACAGGCATATATCATCAATATAAATAACAGATATTGGTGTCAGATGTCATAGGTGAACATATACAGATAATAGTAATAACAGGCATATAAATACTAGATACTGGTGTCAGATGTCACAGGTGAACATATACAGATAATAGCATAAATAACAATTTAAATAACTACAGCATCATATTTCAATTGTCGTTTCAATTGAAATCAAATTTAATAAATATAAGAACGTTAAATCGTGAGTGATTGCTCACCTTTCGAGGCTAAAGAGATAGACTATGAAGTGAGATACGAATCCAAAGCAACGCTAGACTGGCACGAATCGACGAATAAAGCTGATAAATCGGAATGGACAAAAATCAAATCAAAATTTTGATCGATGAAGATAGTAGGTATAGGTGGACCTATATATATAACTATATATATATATACATAAAATCATACTTTAAATTTAACATAAACCCAGATTAGAATAAATATATAAATATATTAAAATCTAATATTATATTCTTACAACTCATGTATAAACCTTTATAAATACAATTTAAGGTTAAGATTAAAACATATTAACGGGTAGTCTATATATATATATATCATAATACAAGGTCATTACGTATAATAAAAAAAACCACAACGCATATACTTTAAACACATTAGCAATAAAGTTTATACATATATAGGTTTAAAATAAAATCCTTAATTTATATTTGAATGTTAAAACCGACATATGCATGCGTGTATATATAAACTAATATGCAAACTGTAATCTAATATATGGAGTAAATGTATAAATTTATGCATATATCTGCTGTATATACTCACAAATATAGCGTATCTTAAAATCAATGCTAAAAATAAGATTTGTATAAACTGATTTATATAATATGAAACTTGATACCTATAAACTTACTATACTGTCATATATATAATACTGTAATATAAATATAATCGACAAATCGTATAAACTCATTGTCTTACTTCAAAAACAATCAACAGGAGGCTGCACTTATAGTATGATATAATATGAGGTAGTATGATGTAATATAATATATTATAATATAATACTATATATATATATAACTACCCACTTCACAGCAGATACAGATTGATACCAAAATATATAACACTATATTTTTTTTATCTCAGTATATATTCATACAGTATATATAAATATATCTTAATATAAAAACACTTCAATATACCAGCATATATATAGTATATATAAATAAACACACCTAGTACTGCAGCTGCAAGATGCTCGGAGGTGGCACGGGATGAGGAAGGAGGTGATAAGTCGGTCGGATCTGGAGTAGGAAGGGTTGCATCGGTTGCAGCATGGAGGGGTGGCCATGCGGAGGAGGGTCTGGATGAACGTTGGTGGCGGGTTTGGTGACGTGGAGGGCAGGGAAGGCTGAGACGTGGGTTTCGGTGAGAGATCTGAGGTTTTTCTTCGGTGGCAATGATGGAGAATTATTGTTGAGGAGGGTGGCAGTTCAAGGGGAAGTCTGGTAGCAAGGGGAGAAGCGGATTTGGAGGAGGAGCCGGTGCCAGGCTGGGCAGTGCACGCGTGATGATGAGGTTCGCTGGGGTGGGGTTGGACGTGATGTGATGTTGGTGGTCGCATCGGTCAGAGGTTTGACTCGGGATTTGGATCCGGTGGTTGATGGCTGTTAGGCAGCTTGGAGGCTAGGGGCGGAAGAATAGAAAGATCTCGAGAAGGAAAAATATAAAGGTAGGAGAAGAGGAAGAATGGGCATGATAAATTTTAGGAGAATATGAAACATGAGTGGCACGATTTTAGGCACGAGACAGAGTAATATGTTTATCTCTTTCATTCCAAAAGCAACGGTCAGTGAGAAAATGAACAGGCCAAATTAAATAAAAAAGAAGAATGGCAACTATTCCCTAGATTTAGCTGAAAATATTAAAACAATTGATTGCTGCGCTTTTAAATTTTTGAACCGCAGAAGAAATCAAATGGTCACGGATCCGGTACCGATACGGTTATCGGTTCCGTGGACTCCGCTGTGTACCGGACTTCAAAACACAGAAATAAATATACCGTAGAGATCAGCACGATGAGACGGTCAAAACGGTATACAGATATTGGTGTTATGATCATCCGATTAAAAGTCGATAATCGGTATTAGAAAATGCTGCTGTTTTGACAGAATTAAGATAAACGGAGCAGTAGAAGTCCAAATTTGGAAAAACGAATTTCGCAGTCTGATTCAGAATGATCTGAATAAATTTTCTCCCGTTGACATATTTTGGTTTCGGAAAACTTTTAAATTCACTGTTATTAACCGGTTTGATTTGAAATAAAATTTCACAGGAAAATAAACTTCAATATTATCAGATGAAAATTTACCAGTTGCTATATTAAAATAGACGTATTCCAAATAATAAATTTTTATTTTCAAATTTTATTGTTTAAAATTTCACAAAATTTCAATTAATTTAACGAAGAAAAAAAAATCACTAAAAGTTTAGGGTCGTTACACTCTCCCCCACTCAAAACTTTTCGTCCCTGAAAAGAGAGGAGGTAGGAGAATAGAACAACCAAGCACAAAAAAGGTAGGTTAAAGACAAGATTAAACAATTAATTTAAACTATATAAATTTTACTTGAAATATTCATTTGAAAACTTCATTTGCAATTCAATTATCTTTAATACTTTAATATTTTTCAAAACCCATTTGTAAAATTTCTTGCTTCCTTTATAAATACCATTTATATGTTTAAATAACACCCTTATAATTATATGAAAACTATTTGAAAACAATTATTTACATTAATACTTATATTTACAAAGAAGCTATTTGAAAACATTAAATTCATAATTCATAATTTATTAATTTTTTTTTTCTCTAGATACTTTTCAAATATTATTAATAATCAATAATCATTTACTTTAAATCTGTTTTATTTAATTAATAACTTCTAAAATATTTATAACACTAAATTTTTCTATTAAACCATGTAGTATATAAATAAACAATATTTGAAAAGGATATAGTCAACAAGGAAAAGAAGGAGGATTTGGAAAACAGAATATAAGTGAATAAATAAAGCTGAGCAGATAAGGTAGATTCAAGGAATAGTATCGGGCACTAATAGTTAATTTAGAACCATAAGGATTTTAATTTCAAATATTAATATAGAATTTCTTTTGTTGAAAATACCTTTAATATAAAACACTTTTATAACTCGATGTTTCAACAAGTTTATCCTCGTTCCTATAGACTCTAGCAGTGCGTTGATCAGGCGCAAAACTAGAATTCTCCAGGTACTTAGTAGACTTGTTTCAACACCCAGTGAAAATACTGGGAAAACTTTTAAAAACAGATATGGAAAGTACAATCCAATCAAAAACACAAACAAAACCTTTGTCTAACCATGGTTCGCAGATACACAATGGTTACGCCTGGGTCCCCCAGGAAACAATCCATATCCGTAAGCTTTCTCAGCCCTGCGAGTTACGCCATGATGACTAGTAGAATGCAGGATACACAATGGTTACGCCTGGATCCCCCAGGAAACAATCTGTACCCCTAGGCAAGACTCAGCCAAGCATTTGCGCTACTATTCGCGACCTACACAGATTGCAGGATACACAATGGTTATGCCTGGATCCCCCAGGAAACAATCCGTACCCCTAGGCAAGACTCAGCCAGGCAGTTGCGCTATGCAGTCACGAGAGAACAATAAGACCATGGGTAACGCCATGGAAATCGAACGACACTCGAGTATCATATCCGGAAAACCAAAAATCAGAGAAATATCGATAGAATGAATCCAAGATGTGGCCACAAATCGGATATCAAGCAGAAGGCACTTCCCATATCTTTACTTCGAAAATATGTATCATATAGTACCTTTTCAAATCATTTTCAAATATCGTACTTATATAAAATCCATTATATATAAGATTTAATTTTCAAATCAATTACTTTCCAAAATCAATAGTATATCAAATCATACTTATATAGACTTCAATTATATAAGATTTCACTTTCAAATTGAGTACCTTTTCAAATCTATAGTTTTCGAATCAATTTCATACTCATACAAATCAATTTTATATAAGTTCGACAACTCCCAAATCAAGTATTTAGTAACACAAGGTTCTCAAATTTCAATTTGTTTCAATATCAGTTCACTTTCAAAATCATATACAATTTCACCAAATTATTTCTTCTCAAATTAAATATCTTTAGTTTCAAAGTTTCCAAAATAATAGATTTAGAAAATAAATCCAAATTTTCAAATCAATATAATTTAAGTCAACCAATTCATTTCCAAAATCAAATGTTTTCAAAATCATCTTATACTTACGTAAGGTCCATCTTATATAAGGATCAAATTTTTCAAAATAAATTTCGCTGTATGAAGAGCCATATGGGATTGAATATCTTTGCTTTTATGGGTTATATATCTTTGTAATTTAAATTGGAATTTTTTCTTTTAGTAAGCAAAGATATTCTAACTCGACAGCTTTCAATTTCAGCGTCAAAATATATCAATGATATTAGGATATAAGATGTACATACGTCATCATTTCGCAAAATTACATTTGATCGCTCGCTCGATCACACAAGTTCGCTTTCGAACTAGTATTGTCCATTCGACCTCCCTAATGCGGATTTCGATATGGTTTCTCGACTAGAAGCCATCAGTCTCCTTGCATAGCCATATACTACGATAGAGAATTCTAGAATCAAGCCCAAAATCCATATCAAATATTCGCCATCAAGAATCGAATGAAAAATCATAACACGAAATGGTGTAATCCACCTCGAACTTATGTACTCAAACCTGGATCAAATTAATTATGCGAATAAAACAGCAGACGTACAACTTATATATTTATTCCAACTTGTTAAATATATAGTTTAATAAAGATGTTACTAAGTTAAAATATTTAAACTAAACTTTATTCAAAATATTTTGAAGACCAAATTCTTCTCGAAACATTCCAAATTTAAATTTCATATTAGAAAAATTCAAAATAGCCTTATTCATATACTTAACAAAACAGTTTCAACTTATTTAAATCATATTACTTCATACTTAAACATTCGAAACAAATTTATATACTTTATCAAATAATTTATACTTTTCAAAATTTCTTAGCTTTTAAAAGTTAACCTTGATTTGGAAGTGCTCGAACCTTCAAAATAGTTGAAGAAATCATTTTCAAATTCAAGATTTGGAAATCAACAACAAATCAGTAAATTAATTTTAATAGATAGGGTTATATCAAATCCGAAACTCGGGGAACGAACACCGGCTTACTTCAAATCATTTCAAATATACATATATCTTTCGAATATCAAATCTTACTTCGGAATTTGAAATCAAAATTGGTTTCGTAAAATCACTCGCGTAGCAATGCTACTAAAGTGGCCTTTCCCTCACTCTGAAACTCGAAAATCAATGTCGATGATGCGTGCACTCATCACCGAAATTATTTTCCAGCGACATAAGTGAGTTCTGGACTTCTATTTTCTCAAACTTCTTTTGAGATTTCTTCGAAACTCGTTAAAATCATTTGAAACATTTCTTATTCGGAAAATATTTTTAAATCATATTATTATTATATATTTCAAAATCTTAAAACCAATTTCAAAACACCGAGGTTCAATTCTCGAATTTCAAATTTTAAAATCCTTCAATTATAAATCATTTTTAGATAAATCAAATTTCTTATATAGTTTTTCAAAATTACAAATCCTTTCGAAACCTCAAATTCTTATTTTAAAAGGGTTTATAATCTTTATCGAAAACATTACACTTTTATATATAGAATATAATAATTTCGATATATAAAACAATTTCTAAAATATAAACAAGCCTGATTTTTCAAAGGATGGTTCAAGAATGGATTTCAAAACAAAGATAGAAATTCAACTTAGAGGGACTCTAATCAATTAGGATTCTGATTCGAAGATAAGTTCGAACGAAAATGAGATAATTAATTACAAAACAGTAGTCGGATACACTTATATAAATCGCGGGCGACCTTAACCGGGTCAACCGTGACTTCAAGAATATAATCGATGCGGAAATCTAAGGCAAATCGACATTCGATCGCCAGAGATAGAATTCGGCATAACAAGAGATGGCAACATCAAAACCGAGGGATATATAAATCTCCGGTGAATCAATGCCTAATGTAAAGGAGTTCCACCCCTTTACAAATCATTCAAAGATTGGCGGGATCGCCTATTCTTATAGAGATCATTCAAAGTGGAGTTATGGGATACTCCAGAATCAAAAGAATACAAATAGGGAGAGACAAGAATGAATTTTTGAACCGCAGGGACGTTCCAAAGTTCAAAGAAAATTCGAGTCAAAAGGATGAGATTCAACTCGAACGAAAGTGATTCTGTAAATAAATTTACAATATATGCTAAGTTTTGCCTAGAGCCAAAGCTCTGATACCAACTGTAACGACCCGCTATTTTGAACCATTCGCATCCATTATAAGTGTATAGGTAGACACTCATGCCGGAGTTGAATTGCTCAAAATACCGCGTTGTTAATTTAAATTTTGGCAAAACTCAGCATATGTAGTAAATAAATCAATCACAGAATCACAGACACAGAGTAATACAATAATACGTAGCGGAATAGATAAAATAGTAGTTCATGAAGCTACTATATAAACATCAGAGTTAGAAATAAAATACAACAGAATATCTCAAATGCAGTGAAGTCTTCAGTACAACAGATGACTTCTCTGAACGAATCAACTAGAAGAGCTGAAAGCTGAGGCGATAGTTGGATCTCCAAAGGAAGCTCCAAACTCCAAAGGTGAGTCTCAGATGCTGTATCACTCGGTCTGACCCGAGCGTAAAGTAAAACACAAAACACTCGAGTCAGGATTAACATTCTTATATCAATAAATCCAACTCAAGTGAAATATCAACTGAAATACAAGTAACTTAAAGGATGTTTGGGATAACCATCCTCTAAGGATCCGTGGAACTATCTACAAGGTAGAAATATACACTATAACACCGTGGTCATTTCAATTAAATTTATACTTCAAAACCCAAAAATCATTTCATTTCAAATATAACTATTTTCCAAAATAGGGTATGTATATTTATTAATTTATAAGGTAAAGCATTTAATTTTCTCAAGTCTCACAAATCAATTCAAATTAACTCAAATTCCAAATTCAAATTTTATTCAAGCTCTATTCATCAATTCAATTCAGTTCTAATTAACAAATTCAAATTTTATCGATTTCAAATACAAATCTGAATCACAAAATAAACCATTTAAATTTCCAATATATTTAAAGCTTTAATATTCAACCATTTCAAAGTTAATTTTTTACAGTTTCATATAGCTCTTGATTTAACTTCATTTATTTAATCAGAGAATATTCACTTAATAAATCCAATATCATTTAACTAGCCTTAATTTACATTTTACTAAATATTTCCTTAAACTTTATTAAACAAGAAATATTCAGTAGATTACTTATAAATCAAACTCAAGTTATAAATCATATCTTACATATCAATTTCAATAAGTTTCAAATTTTTTAAATTAAATAAAATTCTTTATTGAATACAATTTCAACTAAATTCAAATTATCTTCCTAACCTTAACTTATTCAAATTTTTACCAAAATCTATTTTGAAATATATTTAAATACTCAACATATTATATGTATTTAAATCAATCATTCCCATTTATATATAATAATTTAAGGCTCAACATTTATTAAAACTATATATTTCTTTTCAAAACCATAGAATTCATTTTCAAAATATTTATATATATGGACCAACGGTGTTTGTATACATATTTATCATATGGTTAAGTGATACGGATATTTATCATTTCAATCCGAAATTTAAATATATACGGGTAGATATCATTTCGACCCGTAATCCCAATTTCAATACAAATGAAAATCGCTTGGGTTTATCATTTCAACCCATAATGATTTTCTCTTATTCTAAAGTCCGTTCGGGTATGTATCATTTCAACCCATAGTGAATTCTATACTAACAGGGAACTTGCAGAGTGATACAGATAATATAAAATATAACAACAGGCATATATCATCAATATAAATAACAGATACTGGTGTCAGATGTCATAGGTGAACATATACAAATAATAGTAATAACAGGCATATAAATACTAGATACTGGTGTCAGATGTCACAGGTGAACATATACAGATAATAGCATAAATAACAATTTAAATAACTACAGCATCATATTTCAATTGTCGTTTCAATTGAAATCAAATTTAATAAATATAAGAACGTTAAATCGTGAGTGATTGCTCACCTTTCGAGGCTAAAGAGATAGACTATGAAGTGAGATACGAATCCAAAGCAACGCTAGACTGGCACGAATCGACGAATAAAGCTGATAAATCGGAATGGACAAAAATCAAATCAAAATTTTGATCGATGAAGATAGTAGGTATAGGTGGACCTATATATATAACTATATATATATACATAAAATCATACTTTAAATTTAACATAAACCCAGATTAGAATAAATATATAAATATATTAAAATCTAATATTATATTCTTACAACTCATGTATAAACCTTTATAAATACAATTTAAGGTTAAGATTAAAACATATTAACGGGTAGTCTATATATATATATCATAATACAAGGTCATTACGTATAATAAAAAAAACCACAACGCATATACTTTAAACACATTAGCAATAAAGTTTATACATATATAGGTTTAAAATAAAATCCTTAATTTATATTTGAATGTTAAAACCGACATATGCATGCATGTATATATAAACTAATATGCAAACAGTAATCTAATATATGGAGTAAATGTATAAATTTATGCATATATCTGCTGTATATACTCACAAATATAGCATATCTTAAAATCAATGCTAAAAATAAGATTTGTATAAACTGATTTATATAATATGAAACTTGGTACCTATAAACTTACTATACTGTCATATATATAATACCGTAATATAAATATAATCGACAAATCGTATAAACTCATTGTCTTACTTCAAAAACAATCAATAGGAGGCTGCACTTATAGTATGATATAATATGAGGTAGTATGATGTAATATAATATATTATAATATAATACTATATATATATATATATAACTACCCACTTCACAGCAGATACAGATTGATACCAAAATATATAACACTATATTTTTTTTATCTCAGTATATATTCATACAGTATATATAAATATATCTTAATATAAAAACACTTCAATATACCAGCATATATATAGTATATATAAATAAACACACCTAGTACTGCAGCTGCAAGATGCTCGGAGGTGGCACGGGATGAGGAAGGAGGTGATAAGTCGGTCGGATCTGGAGTAGGAAGGGTTGCATCGGTTGCAGCATGGAGGGGTGGCCATGCGGAGGAGGGTCTGGATGAACGTTGGTGGCGGGTTTGGTGACGTGGAGGGCAGGGAAGGCTGAGACGTGGGTTTCGGTGAGAGATATGAGATTTTTCTTCGGTGGCAATGATGGAGAATTGTTGTTGAGGAGGGTGGCAGTTCAAGGGGAAGTCTGGTAGCAAGGGGAGAAGCGGATTTGGAGGAGGAGCCGGTGCCAGGCTGGGCAGTGCACGCGTGATGATGAGGTTCGCTGGGGTGGGGTTGGACGTGATGTGATGTTGGTGGTCGCATCGGTCAGAGGTTTGACTCGGGATTTGGATCCGGTGGTTGATGGCTGTTAGGCAGCTTGGAGGCTAGGGGCGGAAGAATAGAAAGATCTCGAGAAGGAAAAATATAAAGGTAGGAGAAGAGGAAGAATGGGCATGATAAATTTTAGGAGAATATGAAACATGAGTGGCACGATTTTAGGCACGAGACAGAGTAATATGTTTATCTCTTTCATTCCAAAAGCAACGGTCAGTGAGAAAATGAACAGGCCAAATTAAATAAAAAAGAAGAATGGCAACTGTTCCCTAGATTTAGCTGAAAATATTAAAACAATTGATTGCTGCGCTTTTAAATTTTTGAACCGCGGAAGAAATCAAATGGTCACGGATTCGGTACCGATACGGTTATCGGTTCCGTGGACTCCGCTGTGTATCGGACTTCAAAACACAGAAATAAATATACCGTAGAGATCAGCACGATGAGACGGTCAAAACAGTATACAGATATTGGTGTTATGATCATCCGATTAAAAGTCGATAATCGGTATCAGAAAATGCTGCTGTTTTGACAGAATTAAGATAAACGGAGCAGTAGAAGTCCAAATTTGGAAAAACGAATTTCGCAGTCTGATTCAGAATGATCTGAATAAATTTTCTCCCGTTGACATATTTTGGTTTCGGAAAACTTTTAAATTCACTGTTATTAACCGGTTTGATTTGAAATAAAATTTCACAGGAAAATAAACTTCAATATTATCAGATGAAAATTTACCAGTTGCTATATTAAAATAGACGTATTCCAAATAATAAATTTTTATTTTCAAATTTTATTGTTTAAAATTTCACAAAATTTCAATTAATTTAACGAAGAAAAAAAAATCACTAAAAGTTTAGGGTCGTTACAAGTCAACTTTGGAGACAATTCAAAAGGATATGTGATTGGCATCGGCAATGTTGATAACTCTAAAACTCCTACTATTTCTGATGTTCTATTAGTTAGGAATCTAGAATACAACTTACTTAGCATAAGTCAACTATGTGACAAGGGCTACAAAATTAAATTTGAAAAGGATAAGTGTCACATCGTAGATAATAAATCAAATATTATCTTTGCAGAAATTAGGAAGAAAAATATTTATATTCTCAGTATGAAAATCTCAAATGATAACCTATGTCTTTTGGCTAATACAAGTGACCCTTGAATTTGGCATAAAAGATTTGGACATTTGAATTTCAAACTCTTATCTAGACTTTCAAAACTTGATCTAGTAAGAGGTCTCCCTAAAATGGATTTTAAAGTAGATAGTATATGTGATGCTTGTCAATTAAGAAACTTAGAAAGAGTTCATTTAAGTTGAAAGATATGATTTTAACTTCATAACCTCTTGAGTTACTTCATTTAGATCTGTTTGGTCCATCTCAAATTCAGTCAATAAATAACAATAAATATGTTTCTGTAATTGTAGATGATTATTCTAGATTTACATGGACAATTTTTCTGAAACATAAAAGTGATGCTTTTGATTTATTTAAAACTTTTGCAAAAAGAATTTAAAATCAACTTTCTTTAAAAATCAAAACTATTCGTAGTGATCACGGTGAAGAATTTGAAAATGAAAATTTTGAGAATTTCTGTAATAAAAAAGGAATAACTCATAATTTTTCTTTTCCAAGAACTCCACAACAAAACGGAGTGGTAAAGCATAAAAATAGGACGATTCAAGAGTGTGCAAGAACTACGCTTTCATATAGTAAATTGCAAAGAAATTTTTGGGCTGAAGTAGTCGCTACAGCTTATTATATTTTGAATAGGATTTTAATTAGACCTCTAACCAATAAAACACCATATGAACTTCTTTTCAATAAGAAACTAAAGGTATCTTATTTTAAAGTTTTTGGAAGTAAATGCTTTATTCTAAATACAAAGGACAATTTGGATAAATTCGATCCTAAATCCAACAAAGGAATCTTTATCGGATACTCTAATAGAAGTAAAGCATACAGAGTTTTTTATTTAAAAACTAACACCATTGAAGAAATAATGCATGTATCTTTTGATGAAAATTTCAAAGATTTTGTTCAAATAAATAATGAAGATGATTTTGTTACTTTAAATAATGAATCAAACAAAACAAATTGTGAAACTGTTCATCCTAATAAAAGGATCAGGCTTTTAAAAGATCATCCTATAGAAAATATACTAGAAAATATTGAATCTGTTGTTAGAACTAGAAATCAACTAAATAAGATGAGTAATGTAGCTTTTATATCAACTATTGAACCCAAAAAATCCAAAGGAAGCATCATCTGATGATTCATGGATTCTTGCTATGCAAGAAGCACTGAATCAATTCATCAGAAATGATGTATGGGAACTTGTTCCTAGACCTGAGGACAAAACTATAATAGGAATTAAATGGTTTATAAAAATAAAATGAATGAACAAGGTGAGGTCGTTAGAAATAAAGCTCGGTTAGTCGTGGAAGGTTATTGTCAAGAAGAAGTTATAGACTATGATGAAACCTTTGCACCCGTAGCAAGATTAGAAGCCATTAGAATTCTACTTGCTTTCGCAAATCACAATAATTTCAAATTATTTCAAATGGATGTCAAAAGTGCCTTTTTAAATGGTTTTGTTAAAGAGGATGTTTATGTTGAACAACCTCCACTTTTTAAAGAAGAAAAGTTTCCAAATCATGTTTACAAATTAAAGAAAGATTTATATGGTCTGAAGTAAGCTCCTAAAGCCTGGTATGACAGACTAAGATCTTACCTATTACAATCAAATTTTGAGATTGGTAAAGTAAATAATACTCTTTTTATTAAAAGAAACAAAAATGATATCCAATTAGTACAGATTTATGTGGATGATGTAATTTTTGGATCAACAAACAATGAAATGAACAAAGAGTTTTCTGAAATAATGACAAAAGAGTTTGAGATGAGTCATATGGGTGAACTTAATTTCTTTTTAGGATTGCAAATAAAACAATTCGATAGTTGTATTTTCATTAGTAAAGAAAAGTATGCTAGGGATCTAGTTAGTAAGTTTGGTATGACCACTACGAGTGGAAAACACGCTCCTATAGCAACCAATGAAGCCTTAAATAAAGAAGACATGTCAAAAGATGTTGATCAAAAACTATACAGAGGAATGATTGGATCGCTACTCTATATAAATGCTAGTAGGCCTGATATCATGCATAGTGTCTGTCTCTGTCCAAGGTACCAATCTCAACCCAAAGAAACCCATTTAAAAGCTGTTAAACGTATCCTAAGATATGTTAAACACACTTTAGACTATGGCCTATTTTAACCTAAAAATGATTCATTTAATTTAATCTCATATTGTGATGCTGACTATGTTGGTTGTAAATCAGACTGAAAAAGTACAAGTGGAGCTTGTCACTTTTTAGGGCATTCTTTGGTTTCCTGGTTTAGTAAAAAGTAAAATACTGTCTCACTATCAACAACTGAAGCAGAATATATCTCTGCTGCTTTGGCTTGTTCTCAAGTTATCTATATGCAACAGACCCTAAATGATTTTGGATTAAATATTTCAAAATCACCAATTTATTGTGACAATACAAGTGCAATAAATTTATCCAAAAATTCTACTCATCATGCCAGAACAAAACATATTGATATCAGACATCATTTTCTCAGAGATAATATAAGTAAAGAGATTATTTCTCTTGAATTTATCAACGCTGAGAATCAAATAGCTGATATTCTGACCAAACCCTTGAATCAATCAACCTTTATTAAATTAAGAAGAGAACTAGGTATTTATTCAATAACTGAGATATAGAATATAGATATAGTAACATATATATTTGAATAAGTAAAGAAAAACAAAATAGTCAAAATTTTCAAAGGGATGTCGACATGCCCCTAACCCCCCATGTCGACATACAACGGTAAAATTTGAAATTTTGATTTTCCCTCTAAAATCAGTTTGGTGGTTATAAATCACAACATTTCGAATTTTTCTATCTTCTTACTTCATTTTCTCTGTAATAAACTTTTGAAAATATAAAATAATTGCCTCCTCTTCTAAATCAAACCAAAATGCAACCTTTTCCTTCCCTTCTCCTAATTCTGGTCCATTTCAACGAACTACATTGGCTCGAGTAATGAAGATTGAGGAAATTATGAAGGATTCTCTGCAAATGCTGACTGAATTACAAGTCATGCAAATAAGGATGGCAAAAGAACAAGAGAAACAAGGCAAGATTCTTAGAAATTTGCAAAAATTTCTGATGGATAAACATGCTGAACCTATTGTGATTGAAGATGATTCCTCTAACATACGTATTCATAATCCATTAGAGGATGATGAAGAAGAAGAAGAATAAGAGGAAGAAGTGCAAATGGACGAAGACGATAAAGTTATTTTCATGGAGAAGTCTTTTTTGACAAATATGGTAATTTGGTCGAACAACATGGAAACTTTTGTCTCCATTACCCTAATTGTTCGATTCACAAGTCACCAATTGTCAAGGACTCTCGTTAGATTGTTATTATATTAATGTTTTTATATTTTGTGTATTTGTATATATTTGTGTCTATGTTTCATATGTGTAATGTAACGTCATATCTAATAAAATTATATTTATGTTTCGCTTATTATACTTCGTTATTAGCATTTAGTTCCACAGTATTAGTTTAAGGGGGTGTTAGTAGATTAAGGGGGAGTTGTTGGAATAAGGGGGAGTCGGCGTAGAATCGAAGTTTGTTGGAGTAGATTTTATAAACATAGGTTGTCCACATCAAAAAGAGGGAGATTGTTAGTTCCTAAGATGATGGTTTTGATGACAAAAACCTTAGGACTTGTTATAAAATATAAATACTAATATTCTTGTCTAGATATATATGTATATGCAGGATATATATATATATATATATATATATATGCAGGTATTGAGAATGAAGACTGTACAGTATGAAGAGTCAAGACTGAGTATAAAGATTCAAGACTGAGTATAGAGATTCAAGACTAACGAATTCAAGATTGAAGAAATCAAGACTGAAGACTCATGAGTATCAAGAGTTCAAGACTTCAAGATATCAAGATAAGTAATAGAGTCTAAATTTATGTTAAAACTTCATAATAGCACTTAAATCTGTATTCGGATTTTAATTGTGGAATGGAATCCACCTTCTCGCTTTAATAGTGGGATGGAACCCACGACCTCTTTAGTGGGATGGAACCTACGACCTTCTCTAGTGGAATGGAATTTATGAAATTTTCAAAATGACTTATTTTTAGATTTTTCAAAACTATCTTTTAAAATGACATCTCTCTCTCTATTTAAATATTTTATCCTTAATTAAAAAACTATTTTTAATCATATTAATTTTAAAATCATTTCTTGTTTTAAAACTGTCTCCTGGTTTTAATGTTTTAGCTTTAATCTCAAAATATTTATATATTTAGTTTTTATTACTTTTATATTTCATAAGATCACTTTCCAAAGGTTTTTATAATCATAAAGTATATTCAAAATAGTTTACAAAGTTCTAAGATAGTTTCGACAAACTTTAGAAAGAAAATCTCTTTTAAAACAAAAATCAATTTTCAAAATAAACTAGGGGATGTCAACATGCCCCTACCTCCCATGTCGACATGGTAGCCGAAGAATTTAAAATTCAAATTTTCAGAAGAAGTGTCTATTCATCATAACCTTTCACGAATAGACATGATCGTTATTCTCCTATATATACGAGTAGTTTTCAACAAATTTTTACACAAGTTTTCTTTGTTTTCTCTCCTCTTTCTCTTCCATTCTTATTTTCAAACATTCTTAACAAAACTCTGCCGAAATCCTAAGTGAATCAATCTCGATTGTCTCTAGTTTGATTCTCTGCCACTCTCTCTCAAAGATCTCACTGCTATTCAGAGTTATAGGATCATTTATATTCAAAGATCGAAAGATCAAAGTGTATCGAGTCTCTCTCTATCAAAGTGTGATTGTGGCCCGTAAATCAATTGGGTGTGATTGTAGCCCGTAAATCAATTAGGTGATCTTGTAGCCTGGTTAAATCAAGAGAGTTTGCCTTGGACTCAGAGATAGGAGGGTGTATCTTGTTGCCTTGAAATCGAGGTTGTAATATCGACATTATATTTGAAAAAAAATCTGCACAATAAATTATGTGGGACTAGATGTAGGGTAACTCCGAACCAGTATAAAATTCCATTGTACTCTTTCCTTTATTGCTTTTATTTACTATTTGCATCTGTGTCTGATTCTGTGATTGTTTCTCTATTTGTGAATTGCATCTGTTTGGATTTAATTTGAAAAGATTTCAAAAAGATTCATAAAAGTATTTAAATACTATTCACCCCCTCTAGTGTTAATTATGCCTTAAGATCCATAATCTGTGTTTCCTATAATCCCAAATATAGACAATTCAGTAAACTTAGCCATGTACTCCTTGAGAGTAAAACCTCCTTGTCTCAGTTGAATGAACCTTTCCATTTGTAAGGCGATCTCTGCTCTGGACATGAATCTCATCTCAAATCTGTCCTTGAATTTGTCCTAAGAGAATATCCTTGTATGGTGCTCACCGGTCACAATATTCCACCAATCGAAAGCCTCTTCCTTGAGGTGCCAAGCTGCTATTTTCCTTCTTAACTGATTATCCTAACCAAACTCTCTAAATATCTTCTCGTAGTTACTAACTCAAGCTTTAGCTTCCAAATATCCTTCAGTTCCAGAGTATGTCTTCCCTCCCATATTGAGAAAGTCCTTACACAACTTTGGAAAGTCGACAGGATGGGGTACTGCATCAGCGGGCGAGGTAGCAGGTGCCATCGGTGCAGCTGGAGGAATAGGAATTGCTCAACAGTCCTAAGATATTGTCTAAACCATTCGGCCATTCCATGAATGGGTGGTCTTCCATCTTATCCGAAAGAAGAATGAATATCATCCATATAAACAATATGTAGGTTGAACCCTTAGTGATGATTTCCTAAGATAGTATTTATATGCTGAAAGAACAGAGTTGTCTAGTGTATATGCGTATGTTCAAAAAAAATAGGGTATAGATACACACATACCCACAAACACACACACACACATATATAGTAAGAATTTTAAAAAATTCTTTTTGAAAAACCTTTTCTAAATAACAAATACGTCTCGCATACGTATAATTTTCCCTATTGATCGGGTAATCTAGGCTTCGATACTAAATGTAACAACCCACCCTGGAACATGCATAAATTTCGACCTAGAAAAGGCCCATCGGAACTTAGATCCATTCTAAGTAAGTTGTTGGTAGAACTAAGAAAATAACAGTATAGAGCTATAATTAAACTTTCAGAACTCATAACAGATGAAACAAAATATAATAGCAAAGTGTACCCATTTATTTCAAAATCATAAATATGTCAAAGTACAAAGTACCATCAAATCGTATCATAAATCCATTACAACAATAGTCTAGATACATGGGTACACATAAAAGTAAGTAAAAATAATAAATACTGCCATAAGAAAACCATCTCCGACTCTAAGCGTCCTCTTTGTCATAAACGTCCTTTAACCTATACTATAATGAGGAGGGGGTTAAAACAACAAATGTTTGGTGATTAAAAACCACGAGTCTTACCTTTTCAGTACTTGGACGTTATATTTCAAAATAAGAATATGTCTACGAACACACAAACATTAAAATCATTTAATACTTCTTTTTAAGGAAAGAAGTAGGCCTTCAAAATCCCAAAACCTAAATCCCATATTATAATTAACTAGTGATGCAGAAGATAGTACCCAAGCCACCTAATACCATTTATTGGAAAATAGGTAGACTCCGGTCATTTAATACCTTAATAAAGACAGACCCCATCATTTAAAACTATTCCCAATGCGTGCTCCTCAATGGTACTATCTAGCTGACATCATATGGAATCTCAAGTCACTTAATACTTCTTTATTTGGAAAGGCGGACCCTCAAGCAGTCACTTAATAGCTTATCCAGAAGCGGACCCCTGTAGAGATACCACTTAACATGTCCCCTAGGCCATTTAATACTTCATTTGAGGAAAAGAGGCGGGCCCTCAAATAACCACTTAATACCTCAAGACCCCAAAGCAGGCGCCCCTTGTACTATGGCCCATACTCATAATGAAGTTTCATATTAGTCCAACAATTTGTAAGAACTAATTGCCAGATTAGCTGGATAGATTTCCCGAATAGAATTTGGGAATAACTTCCCCTCATTATAAATATTTATCATAAGGATATCTTAAATCAATAGGAAGGGTACACAACTATTGGTAGCATCAAATTGAAGGGCAGACTTCCATCATATAACTTTATTGACCTTACATCATTATGACTTAGCCATAAATTAAATACACTCCATATATATAATATTACTCATCTAATTGTTTCATAAATAAGGCCTTATAAGGAAACTTCCTTATTATGCCTTAGAATAATAATTAGGCTATATAAGAGTTTCCTCTTATTTTCGCTTAACAATCAATTACATTCCTAATGGGGGAGATAAATGAAAATAAATACCTAATTAGCTACGCCATATATGCAATAATTATATGTTAATTACGTTAATAGAGAAAAATAAGTATTCATGCCTAATAAATTCTAAATTTATGGATTTTACGCCCTAAACTAGCATTAAACGTCATCCCTAACCAAATACTATTACAAGTCCTTTTTTTTCAAATTCTCAAGATTTCAACATACCAAAATAAGACATCCTAATATCCAAAATAGGAAATAAATATTCATAACCAAATCTGCAATAACACACTTGTAAATAAAATAAAAACTCAATTTATTACACCAATTCAATCGAATGTCCTAAATAATCAGAATTGCAATCTAAACTCCATATTCTATTCAATTCCTCTTTTATAAAGAAATGGATAAGAAGGAAATTTGTGTGGAATAAGTGGTGTAAACTATGAATAAAATCTGTAATCTAAACTCCTTATTTCATTGAAGAATCACAAATTGAACTAAAGAAGAAGGAGAAGTGGAATAGACTACGAAATTATCAAAATTTGCATAAACAAGACAAATTCTATTACATTAACGTAAGTATTTGAGAATCTCGACATAAAATTGACATTTCGAAATAAAAAGGAATTTTTGGGGGATTTTTCTATCGTATTATCGCAATCCCAAAATCCCTAAGGCATATTCAAATCCATAGAGATACACCAAACAATTTTTGAAAAAGAAATACTAAGGTTTCCACTCACATAACAGCCTTAGCTTCGCTTTCCTTGGATTTGCACGCCTTTCAACCTCCTCCAAAATCTCTCTTTTGATATATACACGATAGGAAAGATGTATATATTTTTATTAGATTGGGAACAATTGGAGAAAGAACAAAATTCTTACCTAAATTCTCTATGGAGTTTATGAATTAATTTGAAGAGATAACAATAGCAGAGTTTCGTTGTATTCTCCAAAATAATATGAATAAAAAGTGGAGAGGGTTGGGTTCTATTTATATGGGTTGAAACACACCGGAACTGTAGGATCAAATTGGAAGAGAAACAGACAAATCTAGAGCGTTAAACAATGAAAAACCCTAGCCGCCGCCATCAGGAGACGGTTGACCGCCTTAGCTCGACAGGTCGACCGCTGCGGACGACCGGTTGATCTATGTAGGTCGATCGCTCCACCTTATTTTGGGCAATACTAATTCGTTTCCATTGTGTTTTGATTTTAATTAATTTCTTACTCTATTTATTCTTAATGTTAAACGTTAATTAAAACATTTACTTAGCCACCAAGTTAAATTTGAAATTTAAACCCTAAATTTAAATTCTCATTTGAATTTGAATTCAAAGTAAATTAATTTAAATCTGAAAACTTCAAACGCTCATATCTTCTTCGTTTGAGCTCCGTTTTCAGCATATTATATATGGAAACAGATTAGAATTTCTCCATGAACGCAACGGAATAAATTCCATGGTCAAATTCCAAATTTTATATAATGTCCACATTCTACCTTATTATATTTAATTTTATTTCATTTATTTATGGTTTATTATACAGGGTGTTACATGAACCAAATAACAACAACTCCTCACGCGCAACATACCGATAAGCATTTTCTAGAGATGGAGTTGTTATACCCCCCCCGGGGGTTAGATAAACCAAGGATCATGCATCCTACTCTGTCTTTAGTCATATATCGATGGTGAAGTTGTGTTTAGCATCTCAACACACAGGCCATGATCACTTGAACAGATCATGAATCCTTAAATGGATTCCAGCATCTCGAATAGATCCTCTTCCAAGAGACAGAACATGTATCCCAGTCTTGAAGTGGTTTTTGATAAGTAAAACACTTACCAATCCCGATCTCTTCAAGACTAAATCAAGAAATTTCATCATATTCAACAACACTAAGAACAAATGCATATGGAAACCAAGTCTCGTATACTTACCGCGTTTCCAACATTCTCAACTTCTACCATCCCTCAGTTAATGGTGAAGCCCGTTAGGTTAGAGCACTATTGTTTCTACACCCTACTTAGACCATCATTATTAACTCTCAAAGATAAAAACAAGTCTACTTTATCGGCTTTCGTGCTAAGCACACGACTAATTACTTTCCATAAACAAAAACACACAAAGCACGTTTAATGCACACAAAGCATGATCAAGCCACATAAACAACTTTTTATCCCCTTTTTAGTTAATTAATCTTTCATTAATTAAAACCTCTTTTATTAGTAAAACTTCTTTATCTAATAAAAGTTCTTCATTTAATTAAACTTCGTCTTTTACTTAAACACTTCTTACTTTGATTAAAACTTCTTTTAATTAAATGTCATTTATTAATTAAACATCTTTATTTAATTAAACTCATATACTTAATGAAACTTCACTTATTTAATAAATAACTTCACTTATTAATTAAACTTCTTACTTATTAAAACTTCTCTTATTTAATTAACAACTTAAAACTATTAATTAAACTTCTTATTAAGCTTGTATATAGACTTAATTTCCCTTTATAAAAGATATATACTTATAATTTACTATTCACATATTACTATTTACATAATACTATTCATTTATATTGTATTTTACTGTTCATTTATATTGTATTTTACTATTCATTTATACTCTTTTCTATATTTCAAATGTATTCATATATTTATCTCAAATGGTATAAGTATATTCACACAACATTAACAAGATTTACTTACTTTAAAATATAATCAAAGAGGTTAATAATAGATGTTACTAAAACCTTGTTACTATAAACCCCTTCTCTTTTATAAATTAAACATATAACTTTTCTATCTTTATTCCAAAAGGTACCAGACTTGTTAATATTATATTTAAAATTCCGTTATTAAAGATCTAATACACTTTAAAATATAATCAAGAGTTTAAAAAAATAATGTTGCTAAAACATTGTTTACTACAAACCCAAATTACTTCAGATTTATTCATTGTCTTTAAAACTTTCTTTTAAAGATCTAATTACTTTTATAAGGGTCTAAGACAAATGTTACTTAAACATTGTCACGACAAACCAAAACTATTCACCCATAATTACTTTTAAAATATTCACTATTAAATATCTAATTATATTCATAAGTATAATTAAATATAAGGATTAAAAACAAATGTTACTTAAACATTGTTTACTACAACCCAAAACCATTTTTATACTTATCATTAATTTTAAGACGTTCATTTTAAAGATCAAACCATATTCACCCTTATTAATACGCTATAATTTAACTTCTCAAAACCATTTATTTATATTTTTTTTGAAAAGAAATGGGCTAAGGGAGCCCTACCCAGTATCATTTCAATTATATAAAATACAATCTAACATCTCAATTACAACATAAACTGATCATGTACCAGAAACAACTCAATATGACCCAATGAAAAAAAACAAAATATCTACCCTATGAATAATAACATCAAATCCTCACTACAAAACTTCCAAAACAAAACTCTCCTCAAAAATTCACTTTAACCTACGTAATCTTATTAAAATTTCTTATGAATCTTATTATATAAAGAAGCTGCAGTTTCCTTCTTCAACTCAAAAATTCTATCATTTCTTTCGTTCCATATCACGTAAGCAAAAACCTTCAATATAATCAATAGAATTCTAGTATTCGGCATTCTCCATCTTGTTGCCTTGTATATATTAAACCACTCAATTCTAGAATTTTTGTCTGCTAAGTGAAAGTTTCCATTTGCTAGAAGCTTGCTCCATATTTGATATGTATATTTGCACTCAAAGAATAAATATGTATTTGTTTCAGGATGATTATTACAAAGCACACATTCTTCATTATTTACAATACCCAAAGAAGCCAATTTCTGTTTTGTATTGATTGCATTGGCCATTATTTTCCAGAGAAGCATATTTTCCTTAGCAGGAGAGTTTTCATTCCAAATTCTTAAAGCCCATGGAAAAGTTTCAACATTTTTATTTTCTATAAGTGCTTTATAAACCAGTGATATAGTATGCTTCTTTCCTTTACATGTCCAAAGTACTTTCAGGTTAGAATTTGGTAAGGCCTGAGAAGATGAAGTTCTCCATATATTCCTGACATGACTATAGCTACAATAAGGCAAAACAATTGATCTTTCAGCAATATAAGAATCCAGTTTTTCCATTAAAGGAATTCTAGTCTACATTTTTAATGAATGTGACATATATTCTTGTATTATAACACTAGTCCTAGCCCAAGGAGCAGACCAAAAAAACAGATCATGATTCTCTAATGGATTACATTGAATCATAGGTAATAATGTAGATCTGAGCTTAAGAATATTACGCCAACTCTAGCTAGCTAAAATAGGTATATTCATTGTCCAAAAGTCTTTTTTCTTGATAATATTATTAGTTACCCACTAAGTCCAAAGATATTTCTTATTTGAAAGAATTTTATCAAAATATAATGAGATAGCTGCAATATTCCAAAGCTTCAGATTTGTTATACCAAGATCCCCCATATTTTTTGGCAACTGTATCTTCTCAAATGATATAGGAATAAGTTTTTTGGAGAAAGGATCACCATGCCATAAAAATCTATTCAAAGCAATTTTCACCAGGGATATCAATTTATTTGGAAGAATATAATGTCTTAACCAATAATTTGTCATTGCATTAGTAATACTTTGAACAATAATTAATCTACCAGCCGAAGTTAACTTTGAGTTTGGCCAAGATGATAACTTTTCAATGATTTTTTCATATAAAGGAAGACAATCAGATTTTGTGATTCTAGCAGAGATAAGTGGTAGTCCAAGGTAACTAGCATTATGTGGCATCTCATTCAGACATGAGTGTGCTATGATATCAGCTTTCAGGCTATCACTAAGTCCTGCAATTAAAATGTGTGACTTATTAAGGTTAATCTTCAGACCAGTAATTGAATGGAATTGACTCAGAACTTCAAGTATTGAGGTAATATTTTTAGTGGAAGGTTTAGTGAAGACAACAAGATCATCTTCAAAGAGAAGATGTGTTAATAATGGATTCTTGCATTTAGGATGTAACTCAAGTTTTTTGGAGGCTATTTGATCAATTAACAGAGAATTGAGGACTTCCATCACAATAATAAATAAGAAAGCAAAAATTGGATCTCCTTGTCGTACTCCTGGAGTTCCTTTGAAAAACCCATTTGGACATCCATTTCTTGAAATAGAGAAGTGAGTGGTTGATATACAGGTATAAATCCAAGCTAACATTGGTTTGGGAAAGTTCATTCTGGAAAGAATTGCAATGATTGAGCTCCAAGAAACAGTATCAAAGGCTTTTTGTATATCTAATTTTAACATACATCTAGGAGATATGTTAGCAAGTCCATATCCTCTTAAAAGCTCCTGAGTTAACAAAATATTATCACTGATATTTCACTGAGGCATGAAAGCAACCTGATTTCTAGAAATAATTATAGTCAAGACATTTTGAAATCTACTAGCTATGATCTTAGATATTATTTTGTATAATACATTGCAACATGAAATTGGTCTGAATCAGCAACATTATTTGGGTTGGAACATTTTGGGACAAGAGTGATATTTGTAGCACTGACACCAGTAGGGAATTTATTATGGGAGAAAAAATATTGGACTGCTTTAATTACTTCTTTATTTATCAATTTCCATGATCTTTGGTAGAAGAATGCATTATAACCATTAGGTCCACCACTACTATCAGACTTTAAAGAAAACACTGCCCTTTCAATCTCCTCTGGTAAAACTTCTTCAATCAGTTTTATGGCTTGCTCATTTTCTAAAAATGAAGTTTGTATTTTATAAAGAGGGAGTAGGTTTGGAACCATTGGATCGGGTTTTGCTAATATAGAGGAAAAATATTCAATAAAAGCCTTTGTAATGGAATCATCATTGTTATGCATTACTCCTTTCATATCAGTTATATTTAAAATCCTCTCTCTGGCATGCTTTACTTTAATAGAATTATGATAATATCTTGTATTTCTATCTCCTTATCTATCATTCCTTTCATGGATAACTTCCTTTTTCATAGTAGTTTCAAAATCCAAGGTCTCTTGTAATGCAGTTGATAAATCTGATTCTTGGTAAGCAAAAGTTATATTCAATGGGTCAAGTTGTATTTTCTGTTGTATGTCAAAAAGCTTCCTTCTAATTCCATCTGAAATTTTTGAACCATCTCCAAAAATTTCTTTAGCCCATACTTTAAGTTTAGCTTTTAATCTTTGCAATTTAGCTTTCAAAATGTACATTGGATTTCCAAATAATTTTTCCTGCCAAACCTGCAAAACAATGCTATGAAAACTATTATGATTAGTCCAAGAATTATAAAATCCAAATGAGGGATATTTCTTTATAGCATTCTCTCCCCATGTTAAGATAATTGGTGAATGATTAGAAATAGAAGGATTTAGAAATTTGCACAGTAGATTAGGCCATAGGATGATAGATTGAAGGTTTTGAAAATCATGATCAAGATTACAGAAAGTTCTTGGGCCATTTTTACTTTTATTACTCTAAGTAAATTCAGCACCAACATATTGAATATGATTGAGGGATGAAAGAAGAAGAGATTGTTTCAGATGAGTTATATTGTAACGACCCGGAATTTTCGAACCCGAAAATTCCAGATAGTTAGGAGAAGAAGAAAGAGATAGAAGAAGAAAACAGAACAAGACACAGATTCTCACATTCGCAGCGGATCAAAATACAATATCAAATAATAATATCAGTTATACAAAGGAACATTGTATCAGTTAATTTAAATTTTTTTACATCAGAGTTACAACATATACACATTCACTGGATATATACAAATCAACATATCCCAGATAAACAAAATATATCACAGCGGAACACTCCTTACGTTCCTGCCATCCAGCTCGTCTCCTGAGCTCCAGAACGTCCTTACCTGAAAATATGTAATACTCGGTCTGACCCGAGCATTACATCAAAGTAACACCCGGGTCAGGCTGGAAACCAGCGTGAGTAAACTCATCTAACATGAAATACAACCACATAGAACTACATAAACCCGGGGTAACTCGCATCAATTTACAAATTCACAATTTGTTAGAGTCATCACTTATTTCACATATCAATTTCTAAGTATCAAATCTTAGATTAAATGGTCCAATTCACATAAATCATTTCAACCTATTGATTTCCCATATCAATTTGTAAAGAATCGAAGTGGTTTCGGGTATTAACTAATACCCGACTCCGGTCTCTTCGGATCTCATGTCATTTAAACCCAAGCTATTCAATTTAATACAATTCAACTTTAATTACTGGATAACCCTTTTACACAGCAATTTAATTTATAGATAATTACATTATCACTGTATCCAGCATATCATATCGCAAGGCAATTCATATCATAGATATCATCTAATCCAAAACACTTATCATCATTCTATTTTTCATAAGCAAGATTTGATTACTTCCATTAATTACATTAATTGATGATCCTTTAGTTACTTTCCATAAAGTAATTCTCTTTAATTAATTACATCCCGTAATTATACATTAATTACTTACACTAAGTAATTATACATATCAATCTTATTAAGTACTCATACTTAATCAACCATCCAATGATTTTCTTTAATTAATCAATCAATTAATTATCTTACATTAACCACATTCATTTGATTAATTACAATTGGTAATTCATTCCTTATTTGCCTTTAAAACAATTGAATTTCAGATTTATTATCCTTTAATTTCAGATTGATTATCCTTTAACTATTAATAAATAAATCTTAACTATCAATTTATAAAACTGAATTTTATTTCTTCTTAGTTAATCAGTTAATCAGTCCTTAATTACCATTAACCCTTAATAATCTTTAGATTAATTATTTCTTAATTGTTAATTAATAAGCCTAATTATTAATTCATACAACTTAATTACAATTTAAGTACTTCTAATTATAAGTTAATTAATCTTCTAATTATTAAGAGATCTCTTAATCATAAATCAAATCATATTCATCAGTTAATTTAAATCAATTAACTATACTTAATTAATTACATAATTAATCCTTAATCATTATTAATTAAATTAACTAATTGCTTTTAATTGCTCTTAATTACATTATTTTAATAATTAGACATTAATTATTAAAATCTTAATTTAACCTTTAAGACAAATCTTTATCTTTATTTAAAGACTCCCTTAATATTAACATAATCTAAATACATTCAAACCATTTCACCTTTAACTTACCGTTTAGATTTATGATAAAGAAATAATTTATAATTTAACCTAACAAATTTTAAGTAAACAATTTATGAAACTTCTAAATCAAATATTAAAAGAAATAATTTTTCTTTACATAATAAATTTAGAATTAGATTAAATTTAAACTTAAAACTTGTTTTTTTTTTCTTAAAAAAACTGTTAAAATCTGCAGTTCAAAATCACTTCGGGTCCTACCCGAGGCCAGCTCGAGTTCACGCTCGAGTCTTCCCCTCCTTCTTCCTAAAAAAAAACTTAGGAAAATTCTTAAGTTTAAAACTGTTGTCAAAACATTTCCCCACGAGTTCTCTCTCGAGTCACAAGCCCAGACACTCGATTCCCTCCCCGAGTCACAACGAAACCTACTCGAGCAAACTCGCGTACTCCTGCTTCTTCCCCAAACGTCAACCATTCCAGATATCTGTGCACACGCGTGCACGTGCATCCAAGCTCCGACCATCGACGATCCATGCCGTGACCACCCTCAGACCGACCACCACCCACATGAACGTTCTGATCACTCGGCTTCATCCAATCGCCAGTGATTCGAAATCGAACACCTCAACGCAACAGACATTCGAAAACTAGACTGACCCAAACACCTACCACCGACGATCAAGGCAACTGGCATCCTCCTCCTTCAGAACTTAACCTCATTATCGACCCTCGCAACCATTACCCGAGTTTCACGACACTCGATCCAACAGAGGAAAAGAAGTGACCCAAATTCCCACTTCATCAAGAACTAGGGTTAGAAACCTCTTCGATCTACCGCCACCACTACGGTCCACAAATGCCTCATTTCCTATTTTTCCCAAACACTCCAATCGTCAATCTAGCTCCAGACGAAATCCCGACCACTCGAGATCCTCTGACCATCAGAAAATGCCCAAGAACCATTTTCCAGACATTTCCCAAATTCACATCCATTTCAACACTAAAAATTCTGATATTTGTTTTAAAAATCATAACTTTTAAAGTGGATTCAAGTTATAGTCTTAAAGCAGTAAATTAAAATGATTGATTTTTTTCATGTTTAAGAATTTCTACTGTATTTCCCAGGTTTTGATATAGTTTAAATCTTAAATACTTGAATCTATTTTTAACTCCTGGATTAAGCTTAAACTAAACCATATTGTTTAAATTTCACAACCTAACAGAGAACACATGCAAAGATTTTGAACTTTGATCAAAATCATTGGCTCTGAACTAAGAACAGAGGAGTTAAAATCAACAGATAAACATACATCATATATATACAGAGGCTTACTTATATACTAACATATAAAACAGTTATCATCACAGATTTCACATGCAACCAGAGGATTATCTACTTAACTTTTAATAAAAATGTTTACTCACCTTTGCTTTGCAAAAGAACAGAGCCTCTGCCTTGAAACAGTTTGAATTTTGAAAACTGGAAAGGCTTCGTTTGATCTTCCCACACATCTTGCTTTTGTGGTTTTGGAAATGTTATTTTATTTTGCAAAAGGAAAGTTTGCTATATTTCTTTCTCTGGTTTGTAATGTTAAACAAAACGCAAATATGAAATAATATAGGAGAGTTTGTAAGAGGGGTAGGTGATATCTGGTTTGAGAAGTCTTCATATACAAGCATCTCATATTTGCCAGAGATTTTTTTTAGAATAGGAGGCTGAAATGATTTTATGAACAAGTTCGAATGACCTTGTATGCTGTTGAAAAATGAAGGCATTAAATGTTATTTGTACTTGATGTCCTTATTTTATACTTATCTTATATTTTTCTTGTTTACTTAAACTTCATTTCCTTCTTATGCAAGCTTACTTGGTTATTTATTTATTTCTTATGTGAGGCATTCGTATATATATATATGTTAAATATTGAAATGTATTTCTTTTTGTCCATTTAACTTGGTGGCTGAGATGAGAAACCAGGTGGCTATCAATTTAAATGTTTGTTTTGATTTATATTTTCCCAGTATTTTATTCCCCTTTCAAGTTTCAGCCTGCACACCTACTTACCTAATGAACATAACCAGAGATCTTATTTTAGTACATAGATATTTTTAGTTTTGCCTTGTTTATTCTTAGATGCTAAGCATACAACTCTATTTCTACTCGTATACACAGAAGTGATTTTACATGCCTGCACCATATATACTTTGTTATAGAGTATAAATATTTTACTTTGCCTTATCTCATTTGGTACTTAGGTGATTCTTATGCCTGCAAGTATATTTTACTTAAGTTTCTACTGCCTGCTCATGTGTCTTTGCTATAGGGTATAACCTATTTAACTTAAGTTTTTAGTTTTAAAGTTGTTATGGTCATTGTATTATGTTAGTTTGCATATTTGTTTCTACCTCTACATAAGTGTATTTATTTCTAATTTCTAACATGAAGGTATTTACATTTTAAAAGATAAACTATCAATATATAATTCCCCATTATCATTTTATTTTATACTTACCTTAAATATTTACAATGTATTTTCTTATTATCCATATATTGCATTTATATACATGTGTTTACCAAATGTTAATAAGATAAGCATTTTAAATTTAATTATGTAAGAGAGATTTTATTGTATATATTATTAAGGGGTTTATTTTAAATTTTCAAAATCAAGATTCCCTTTTCAAAATACATATCAAATGGCAATTATTTCCAAAAGATTTATCCATTTTAAAATGATCCGTTTACATTTTATTTAATTGGATTTAATATTTATTAAAATAATGTTGCCAGAAATACCGGGTCATCACATTCCTCCCCCCTTTGAATCTTTTCGTCCTCGAAAAGGAATGAAGCCAGATTTATTAAGATGCTCAAAATCAGTTAAATTTTCTTTGATCATTTTTAAACTACTTTAAAAATCTATGTAATATTTCTAAAATAGTTTTTATACAAATACTTTTATAACTCGATGTTTCGACAAGTCCATCCTTGTTCTCATAGAAATTCGGTCATACGTTGATCAGGCGTAGGACTGAAAATCTATAAGTACTTGGTAAACTCGTTTCCAACACCTAGTGAAATTACTTTGGAAAATAATTTTATTGAAAATATAGAAAACAGTTTTGAAAATAGATAAAATATCTTTGGTGAGAATGCTCTGGAAATCATCACACCCATCCATGGTCACAGTTACATCCTGAGTTACGTTGTCGTCGCAGCAAAAGTCCATGTAACGGATTACACCATAGAACCCACGACAGATCGCAGTTACATCCAGGGTTACGTTGCCGTCGCAGCAAAAGTCCATGTAACTGTTGGCTCTCAGCGGCACACACGATTTACGCTGTCAAAATGAAACTTCTCCACTCCTACATAGGTCGCAGTCTACCGATGTAAAATCAAACATAGACTGTTGGCTCTCAGCGGCACACACGACTTTCGCTATGTTACCATAGTGTCGCAGTCTACCGATATAAAATCAAACGTAGACTGTTGGCTCTCAGCGGCACACACGACTTTCGCTATGGTCTGCAGTAGATCGCAGTGACATCGAGTTACACTGTCGTCACAGCATAACCCAAATGCCTCTGTGGGCTCCAGCCCCTCGACTTTCGCTACAAATAATCCTCAGGAACTAGTTTTGTCTGGACTCCTCACAGGATCAACTTTAGAACCCCCCTTGGGGCTCAAGGCAGTACCACCCAGTGGCACTCCTGAGAAGTTCATTTCAAGGGAGCGCCTTTTTCCCCAGAGCCAATCTCAAAACACTTTATACTATACATATATAGTATTTTACAAATCATACACCTAGTATGAATTTCAAATATATGCCTTTACACAAAATCGATTCTCAAAATCGATAATCCACAAACTAGGCTTTCCAAATCTCAATATTGATTTTCCTCGAAAATCAAAGCCTTTTCCAAATCCAAAGGTTCCCAAAACCTTTTCTCAAAACCATTTCCATAAAATCCTTTATATATATATGCATATATATAATTTTCTTGGGAAATCTTTAAATCAATTTTATACTTTCAAAATCATTTTCTTCTGGCAATAGATTCAATAAGGGAGTTTTATCTCATTTAACAAAGATATATAATTTTGTTTGTTCCAAATAAACATTCAAATTTGATTGCTTTTTATAAATTCATTTACCATATTACTTACTTCAATAAAGTAAATTTTAATATAGAATATCCAATTTTCATTTTTATTCATTGTATATTTTACCAAATATACTTTTAACTTCAAAAATCATTTCCATTTCTTATCCACAAATTTTCAATATCAATTTTATTGGAACTCGTACGATGTACCCATACCATCCGTACGCTATACCAATCTGATCGCTCACTCGATCACACAATTTCGCTTCCGAACTAGTATTGTCCACCCGACTTCCTAGTGCGGACTCAGATCTGGTTTCTTGATCAGAAACCGCCATTCTCCTTGCATAGTCACAACTATGATAGAGAATATCCAGAACCAATCAAAATCCATATTCAGGTTCGCCATTGGAAATCGAGCGAAAAATCCCAACTCGGATCGATAATATTATCTCGAAATTCTGTGCTCGAATCTGGATCAAACCACTATGCGAATAGAATAATATACGTGCATCCTACGTATTTATCTTCATTGATTAACAGTTAAGTCAATTCTCTTTCTATTCACATTCACTTTTGATTTTATTCACTTATCCACATTTACCTTAATCCCCATTTGGATTATCACTTCAATTCTTATCTCAGTTGGGTATTTACTCACGAACAGTTTGAACTCCGTCCCGTTTATATTTAGAAAATAGCTTGAAAATTTTAAAAATAGATAAGTAGTTGAAAAATAATTATTAATTTGTAAAATAGCTGTAAAATAGTTAAGTAATCGTAAAATGATTGAAAAAAATAGTAAAATGACTGCAAAATAGTCGTAAATAGTAACTAGTTATAAAGTAGTGGGAAAAACAGTAATTAGTTTATAAAATAGTTGTAAAATAGTTAAATAG
This sequence comes from Allium fistulosum, assembly GCA_030737815.1. Classification (NCBI taxonomy): domain Eukaryota; kingdom Viridiplantae; phylum Streptophyta; class Magnoliopsida; order Asparagales; family Amaryllidaceae; genus Allium; species Allium fistulosum. The sequence continues at coordinate 165,116,862 of CM060904.1, read as the reverse complement.
TTCCAAAGCAATTGTAAAATAAGTTTAAGATAGTTTTTGGTTTAAAAAGAAAAGTTGTGTAGTAAATAGTTTGGAAAAATAGATTTATTTTGAAAATAGTCCAGAGCCAAACTGTTCAACTTCCCAATCTCCATTTCAACCAATTTCCCATTAAATTGATCCAATCCCAATTCAAGTTGAATTATCCACAATTTCTTTCCTAAATTCAAATCAAATCCCATTTGATTTTAAACATATTCACTTTAATTACAGTTCTAAATTATTTAAACTAATTTAGACTAACTCCAAATTGAACCCACTTCAATCTCAAATCATTTCAATTTCCTTATGAATTAATCCCCATTCCCATTTATATTTGAACTCATTCAATCTTCAATCTTTTTCAAATTAATTCAATTCAAATTTTCCCTTTGAATTTTAAACTTATCCATCCTAAATCACAATTCCCATTAATTCAAATCAATTTCAGTTTGGAACTAACTCAATTTAAATCTCAATTTTAAACCATCTCGAATTTTATAAATTCGAGTTAAATTTTCAAATGTTGGTTTAACCCCCTTAAATCAATTAATTCAAATCTTTAAACAATTTTAATTCTGAGTCCAATTCTCAAAATTCCACTTTAAATTATCTTTTATTTAACATATTTCAAATCTCAAAACAATTAACTCTTGAGATTCTAATTTATTATCCACTTCTAACTTCAAAACCAATTCTCAGTTTCATAAATTTTTTTATTACAATAGAATGATATCAGGATGAATAAACATCCAAATTTATCCAAACACCCATTTTACAGCATCCATTTTCAATTCCCAGATCTCAAACCCATTGGAGAACACTTATAATTCCCTACCAAATCAACCCATTTAACTTTCCTAAGTTAAATCTCAATTTCATCTTGAAATTTCCAATTCAGGTTGTTTATTCCAACTTATTTAACTTTTCCAAAGTTAAATTCAATTTACTTAATCCAGACAACCTTACCCAATTTGAATTCCCATTTCAAACTTTAAACCTCACATTAATAATTTTATAAGTTCAAAAACTTATCACCCTAGATATCACTTCACATTCCAAGGAAAATTCAAAACTCAACCTCAGAGTTTATTTCCAAATATACCAATTTATTTTCTTATCCCACCAAGTTATCCTTAAATTTTGAACCACCCTTTGGTTTTTAGTTTCAAACAAATTCTCTCAACATTTGAAACAATTCAAATGTTTCTAAACTTAGGTTTTAACATTTCACAAATTTAAAACCCACTTCTATTCAGAGGTTATACTCATCTTAAAAGTTCACTTCGTTTGGCTTACTTATTGACAAATATATCCTTATTAAACACAATAACTATTTATGATGATACCAAAATTATGATATCTGGATACCAATTCATTTTCATCTTATTCTAAAACTTTTCCCCAAATTCAAGATTAAAATTTCAGTTTGCATCCATTTTAATTTACCGTTATTTAATTTCAATTTGGTTGTATTTCAATTACCACTTAATTTAATTTCAATAATTTAACAACCAATTACTTTAATAGAAATATTGCCTTATATGTCAAATATAATTTTATATAAAATCATTTACCCTTAAAACCATTAAAATCTTTATATAGAAAAATAACAAGTACGCTCTCTCGTATATATATACGCTCAACTCATTCTAGGGTACTATTGACCATATCCTTAATGAGTACACCCACCAGAGCCAAGGTTCTCGCTTAACCTTTCAGCTCTGATACCAACTGTAACGAAACGGAATTTTCGAACCCGAAAATTCCAGATAGTTAGGAGAAGAAGAAAGAGATAGAAGAAGAAAACAGAACAAGACACAGATTCTCACATTCGCAGCGGATCAAAATACAATATCAAATAATAATATCAGTTATACAAAGGAACATTGTATCAGTTAATTTAAATTTTTTTACATCAGAGTTACAACATATACACATTCACTGGATATATACAAATCAACATATCCCAGATAAACAAAATATATCACAGCGGAACACTCCTTACGTTCCTGCCATCCAGCTCGTCTCCTGAGCTCCAGAACGTCCTTACCTGAAAATATGTAATACTCGGTCTGACCCGAGCATTACATCAAAGTAACACCCGGGTCAGGCTGGAAACCAGCGTGAGTAAACTCATCTAACATGAAATACAACCACATAGAACTACATAAACCCAGGGTAACTCGCATCAATTTACAAATTCACAATTTGTTAGAGTCATCACTTATTTCACATATCAATTTCTAAGTATCAAATCTTAGATTAAATGGTCCAATTCACATAAATCATTTCAACCTATTGATTTCCCATATCAATTTGTAAAGAATCGAAGTGGTTTCGGGTATTAACTAATACCCGACTCCGGTCTCTTCGGATCTCATGTCATTTAAACCCAAGCTATTCAATTTAATACAATTCAACTTTAATTACTGGATAACCCTTTTACACAGCAATTTAATTTATAGATAATTACATTATCAGTGTATCCAGCATATCATATCGCAAGGCAATTCATATCATAGATATCATCTAATCCAAAACACTTATCATCATTCTATTTTTCATAAGCAAGATTTGATTACTTCCATTAATTACATTAATTGATGATCCTTTAGTTACTTTCCATAAAGTAATTCTCTTTAATTAATTACATCCCGTAATTATACATTAATTACTTACACTAAGTAATTATACATATCAATCTTATTAAGTACTCATACTTAATCAACCATCCAATGATTTTCTTTAATTAATCAATCAATTAATTATCTTACATTAACCACATTCATTTGATTAATTACAATTGGTAATTCATTCCTTATTTGCCTTTAAAACAATTGAATTTCAGATTTATTATCCTTTAATTTCAGATTGATTATCCTTTAACTATTAATAAATAAATCTTAACTATCAATTTATAAAACTGAATTTTATTTCTTCTTAGTTAATCAGTTAATCAGTCCTTAATTACCATTAACCCTTAATAATCTTTAGATTAATTATTTCTTAATTGTTAATTAATAAGCCTAATTATTAATTCATACAACTTAATTACAATTTAAGTACTTCTAATTATAAGTTAATTAATCTTCTAATTATTAAGAGATCTCTTAATCATAAATCAAATCATATTCATCAGTTAATTTAAATCAATTAACTATACTTAATTAATTACATAATTAATCCTTAATCATTATTAATTAAATTAACTAATTGCTTTTAATTGCTCTTAATTACATTATTTTAATAATTAGACATTAATTATTAAAATCTTAATTTAACCTTTAAGATAAATCTTTATCTTTATTTAAAGACTCCCTTAATATTAACATAATCTAAATACATTCAAACCATTTCACCTTTAACTTACCGTTTAGATTTATGATAAAGAAATAATTTATAATTTAACCTAACAAATTTTAAGTAAACAATTTATGAAACTTCTAAATCAAATATTAAAAGAAATAATTTTTCTTTACATAATAAATTTAGAATTAGATTAAATTTAAACTTAAAACTTGTTTTTTTTTTCTTAAAAAAAACTGTTAAAATCTGCAGTTCAAAATCACTTCGGGTCCTACCCGAGGCCAGCTCGAGTTCACGCTCGAGTCTTCCCCTCCTTCTTCCTAAAAAAAAACTTAGGAAAATTCTTAAGTTTAAAACTGTTGTCAAAACATTTCCCCACGAGTTCTCTCTCGAGTCACAAGCCCAGACACTCGATTCCCTCCCCGAGTCACAACGAAACCTACTCGAGCAAACTCGCGTACTCCTGCTTCTTCCCCAAACGTCAACCATTCCAGATATCTGTGCACACGCGTGCACGTGCATCCAAGCTCCGACCATCGACGATCCATGCCGTGACCACCCTCAGACCGACCACCACCCACATGAACGTTCTGATCACTCGGCTTCATCCAATCGCCAGTGATTCGAAATCGAACACCTCAACGCAACAGACATTCGAAAACTAGACTGACCCAAACACCTACCACCGACGATCAAGGCAACTGGCATCCTCCTCCTTCAGAACTTAACCTCATTATCGACCCTCGCAACCATTACCCGAGTTTCACGACACTCGATCCAACAGAGGAAAAGAAGTGACCCAAATTCCCACTTCATCAAGAACTAGGGTTAGAAACCTCTTCGATCTACCGCCACCACTACGGTCCACAAATGCCTCATTTCCTATTTTTCCCAAACACTCCAATCGTCAATCTAGCTCCAGACGAAATCCCGACCACTCGAGATCCTCTGACCATCAGAAAATGCCCAAGAACCATTTTCCAGACATTTCCCAAATTCACATCCATTTCAACACTAAAAATTCTGATATTTGTTTTAAAAATCATAACTTTTAAAGTGGATTCAAGTTATAGTCTTAAAGCAGTAAATTAAAATGATTGATTTTTTTCATGTTTAAGAATTTCTACTGTATTTCCCAGGTTTTGATATAGTTTAAATCTTAAATACTTGAATCTATTTTTAACTCCTGGATTAAGCTTAAACTAAACCATATTGTTTAAATTTCACAACCTAACAGAGAACACATGCAAAGATTTTGAACTTTGATCAAAATCATTGGCTCTGAACTAAGAACAGAGGAGTTAAAATCAACAGATAAACATACATCATATATATACAGAGGCTTACTTATATACTAACATATAAAACAGTTATCATCACAGATTTCACATGCAACCAGAGGATTATCTACTTAACTTTTAATAAAAATGTTTACTCACCTTTGCTTTGCAAAAGAACAGAGCCTCTGCCTTGAAACAGTTTGAATTTTGAAAACTGGAAAGGCTTCGTTTGATCTTCCCACACATCTTGCTTTTGTGGTTTTGGAAATGTTATTTTATTTTGCAAAAGGAAAGTTTGCTATATTTCTTTCTCTGGTTTGTAATGTTAAACAAAACGCAAATATGAAATAATATAGGAGAGTTTGTAAGAGGGGTAGGTGATATCTGGTTTGAGAAGTCTTCATATACAAGCATCTCATATTTGCCAGAGATTTTTTTTAGAATAGGAGGCTGAAATGATTTTATGAACAAGTTCGAATGACCTTGTATGCTGTTGAAAAATGAAGGCATTAAATGTTATTTGTACTTGATGTCCTTATTTTATACTTATCTTATATTTTTCTTGTTTACTTAAACTTCATTTCCTTCTTATGCAAGCTTACTTGGTTATTTATTTATTTCTTATGTGAGGCATTCGTATATATATATATGTTAAATATTGAAATGTATTTCTTTTTGTCCATTTAACTTGGTGGCTGAGATGAGAAACCAGGTGGCTATCAATTTAAATGTTTGTTTTGATTTATATTTTCCCAGTATTTTATTCCCCTTTCAAGTTTCAGCCTGCACACCTACTTACCTAATGAACATAACCAGAGATCTTATTTTAGTACATAGATATTTTTAGTTTTGCCTTGTTTATTCTTAGATGCTAAGCATACAACTCTATTTCTACTCGTATACACAGAAGTGATTTTACATGCCTGCACCATATATACTTTGTTATAGAGTATAAATATTTTACTTTGCCTTATCTCATTTGGTACTTAGGTGATTCTTATGCCTGCAAGTATATTTTACTTAAGTTTCTACTGCCTGCTCATGTGTCTTTGCTATAGGGTATAACCTATTTAACTTAAGTTTTTAGTTTTAAAGTTGTTATGGTCATTGTATTATGTTAGTTTGCATATTTGTTTCTACCTCTACATAAGTGTATTTATTTCTAATTTCTAACATGAAGGTATTTACATTTTAAAAGATAAACTATCAATATATAATTCCCCATTATCATTTTATTTTATACTTACCTTAAATATTTACAATGTATTTTCTTATTATCCATATATTGCATTTATATACATGTGTTTACCAAATGTTAATAAGATAAGCATTTTAAATTTAATTATGTAAGAGAGATTTTATTGTATATATTATTAAGGGGTTTATTTTAAATTTTCAAAATCAAGATTCCCTTTTCAAAATACATATCAAATGGCAATTATTTCCAAAAGATTTATCCATTTTAAAATGATCCGTTTACATTTTATTTAATTGGATTTAATATTTATTAAAATAATGTTGCCAGAAATACCGGGTCATCACATTCCTCCCCCCTTTGAATCTTTTCGTCCTCGAAAAGGAATGAAGCCAGATTTATTAAGATGCTCAAAATCAGATAAATTTTCTTTGATCATTTTTAAACTACTTTAAAAATCTATGTAATATTTCTAAAATAGTTTTTATACAAATACTTTTATAACTCGATGTTTCGACAAGTCCATCCTTGTTCTCATAGAAATTCGGTCATACGTTGATCAGGCGTAGGACTGAAAATCTATAAGTACTTGGTAAACTCGTTTCCAACACCTAGTGAAATTACTTTGGAAAATAATTTTATTGAAAATATAGAAAACAGTTTTGAAAATAGATAAAATATCTTTGGTGAGAATGCTCTGGAAATCATCACACCCATCCATGGTCACAGTTACATCCTGAGTTACGTTGCCGTCGCAGCAAAAGTCCATGTAACGGATTACACCATAGAACCCACGACAGATCGCAGTTACATCCAGGGTTACGTTGCCGTCGCAGCAAAAGTCCATGTAACTGTTGGCTCTCAGCGGCACACACGATTTACGCTGTCAAAATGAAACTTCTCCACTCCTACATAGGTCGCAGTCTACCGATGTAAAATCAAACATAGACTGTTGGCTCTCAGCGGCACACACGACTTTCGCTATGTTACCATAGTGTCGCAGTCTACCGATATAAAATCAAACGTAGACTGTTGGCTCTCAGCGGCACACACGACTTTCGCTATGGTCTGCAGTAGATCGCAGTGACATCGAGTTACACTGTCGTCACAGCATAACCCAAATGCCTCTGTGGGCTCCAGCCCCTCGACTTTCGCTACAAATAATCCTCAGGAACTAGTTTTGTCTGGACTCCTCACAGGATCAACTTTAGAACCCCCCTTGGGGCTCAAGGCAGTACCACCCAGTGGCACTCCTGAGAAGTTCATTTCAAGGGAGCGCCTTTTTCCCCAGAGCCAATCTCAAAACACTTTATACTATACATATATAGTATTTTACAAATCATACACCTAGTATGAATTTCAAATATATGCCTTTACACAAAATCGATTCTCAAAATCGATAATCCACAAACTAGGCTTTCCAAATCTCAATATTGATTTTCCTCGAAAATCAAAGCCTTTTCCAAATCCAAAGGTTCCCAAAACCTTTTCTCAAAACCATTTCCATAAAATCCTTTATATATATATATGCATATATATAATTTTCTTGGGAAATCTTTAAATCAATTTTATACTTTCAAAATCATTTTCTTCTGGCAATAGATTCAATAAGGGAGTTTTATCTCATTTAACAAAGATATATAATTTTGTTTGTTCCAAATAAACATTCAAATTTGATTGCTTTTTATAAATTCATTTACCATATTACTTACTTCAATAAAGTAAATTTTAATATAGAATATCCAATTTTCATTTTTATTCATTGTATATTTTACCAAATATACTTTTAACTTCAAAAATCATTTCCATTTCTTATCCACAAATTTTCAATATCAATTTTATTGGAACTCGTACGATGTACCCATACCATCCGTACGCTATACCAATCTGATCGCTCACTCGATCACACAATTTCGCTTCCGAACTAGTATTGTCCACCCGACTTCCTAGTGCGGACTCAGATCTGGTTTCTTGATCAGAAACCGCCATTCTCCTTGCATAGTCACAACTATGATAGAGAATATCCAGAACCAATCAAAATCCATATTCAGGTTCGCCATTGGAAATCGAGCGAAAAATCCCAACTCGGATCGATAATATTATCTCGAAATTCTGTGCTCGAATCTGGATCAAACCACTATGCGAATAGAATAATATACGTGCATCCTACGTATTTATCTTCATTGATTAACAGTTAAGTCAATTCTCTTTCTATTCACATTCACTTTTGATTTTATTCACTTATCCACATTTACCTTAATCCCCATTTGGATTATCACTTCAATTCTTATCTCAGTTGGGTATTTACTCACGAACAGTTTGAACTCCGTCCCGTTTATATTTAGAAAATAGCTTGAAAATTTTAAAAATAGATAAGTAGTTGAAAAATAATTATTAATTTGTAAAATAGCTGTAAAATAGTTAAGTAATCGTAAAATGATTGAAAAAAAATAGTAAAATGACTGCAAAATAGTCGTAAATAGTAACTAGTTATAAAGTAGTGGGAAAAACAGTAATTAGTTTATAAAATAGTTGTAAAATAGTTAAATAGTTCCAAAGCAATTGTAAAATAAGTTTAAGATAGTTTTTGGTTTAAAAAGAAAAGTTGTGTAGTAAATAGTTTGGAAAAATAGATTTATTTTGAAAATAGTCCAGAGCCAAACTGTTCAACTTCCCAATCTCCATTTCAACCAATTTCCCATTAAATTGATCCAATCCCAATTCAAGTTGAATTATCCACAATTTCTTTCCTAAATTCAAATCAAATCCCATTTGATTTTAAACATATTCACTTTAATTACAGTTCCAAATTATTTAAACTAATTTAGACTAACTCCAAATTGAACCCACTTCAATCTCAAATCATTTCAATTTCCTTATGAATTAATCCCCATTCCCATTTATATTTGAACTCATTCAATCTTCAATCTTTTTCAAATTAATTCAATTCAAATTTTCCCTTTGAATTTTAAACTTATCCATCCTAAATCACACTTCCCATTAATTCAAATCAATTTCAGTTTGGAACTAACTCAATTTAAATCTCAATTTTAAACCATCTCGAATTTTATAAATTCGAGTTAAATTTTCAAATGTTGGTTTAACCCCCTTAAATCAATTAATTCAAATCTTTAAACAATTTTAATTCTGAGTCCAATTCTCAAAATTCCACTTTAAATTATCTTTTATTTAACATATTTCAAATCTCAAAACAATTAACTCTTGAGATTCTAATTTATTATCCACTTCTAACTTCAAAACCAATTCTCAGTTTCATAAATTTTTTTATTACAATAGAATGATATCAGGATGAATAAACATCCAAATTTATCCAAACACCCATTTTACAGCATCCATTTTCAATTCCCAGATCTCAAACCCATTGGAGAACACTTATAATTCCCTACCAAATCAACCCATTTAACTTTCCTAAGTTAAATCTCAATTTCATCTTGAAATTTCCAATTCAGGTTGTTTATTCCAACTTATTTAACTTTTCCAAAGTTAAATTCAATTTACTTAATCCAGACAACCTTACCCAATTTGAATTCCCATTTCAAACTTTAAACCTCACATTAATAATTTTATAAGTTCAAAAACTTATCACCCTAGATATCACTTCACATTCCAAGGAAAATTCAAAACTCAACCTCAGAGTTTATTTCCAAATATACCAATTTATTTTCTTATCCCACCAAGTTATCCTTAAATTTTGAACCACCCTTTGGTTTTTAGTTTCAAACAAATTCTCTCAACATTTGAAACAATTCAAATGTTTCTAAACTTAGGTTTTAACATTTCACAAATTTAAAACCCACTTCTATTCAGAGGTTATACTCATCTTAAAAGTTCACTTCGTTTGGCTTACTTATTGACAAATATATCCTTATTAAACACAATAACTATTTATGATGATACCAAAATTATGATATCTGGATACCAATTCATTTTCATCTTATTCTAAAACTTTTCCCCAAATTCAAGATTAAAATTTCAGTTTGCATCCATTTTAATTTACCGTTATTTAATTTCAATTTGGTTGTATTTCAATTACCACTTAATTTAATTTCAATAATTTAACAACCAATTACTTTAATAGAAATATTGCCTTATATGTCAAATATAATTTTATATAAAATCATTTACCCTTAAAACCATTAAAATCTTTATATAGAAAAATAACAAGTACGCTCTCTCGTATATATATACGCTCAACTCATTCTAGGGTACTATTGACCATATCCTTAATGAGTACACCCACCAGAGCCAAGGTTCTCGCTTAACCTTTCAGCTCTGATACCAACTGTAACGACCCGGAATTTTCGAACCCGAAAATTCCAGATAGTTAGGAGAAGAAGAAAGAGATAGAAGAAGAAAACAGAACAAGACACAGATTCTCACATTCGCAGCGGATCAAAATACAATATCAAATAATAATATCAGTTATACAAAGGAACATTGTATCAGTTAATTTAAATTTTTTTACATCAGAGTTACAACATATACACATTCACTGGATATATACAAATCAACATATCCCAGATAAACAAAATATATCACAGCGGAACACTCCTTACGTTCCTGCCATCCAGCTCGTCTCCTGAGCTCCAGAACGTCCTTACCTGAAAATATGTAATACTCGGTCTGACCCGAGCATTACATCAAAGTAACACCCGGGTCAGGCTGGAAACCAGCGTGAGTAAACTCATCTAACATGAAATACAACCACATAGAACTACATAAACCCAGGGTAACTCGCATCAATTTACAAATTCACAATTTGTTAGAGTCATCACTTATTTCACATATCAATTTCTAAGTATCAAATCTTAGATTAAATGGTCCAATTCACATAAATCATTTCAACCTATTGATTTCCCATATCAATTTGTAAAGAATCGAAGTGGTTTCGGGTATTAACTAATACCCGACTCCGGTCTCTTCGGATCTCATGTCATTTAAACCCAAGCTATTCAATTTAATACAATTCAACTTTAATTACTGGATAACCCTTTTACACAGCAATTTAATTTATAGATAATTACATTATCACTGTATCCAGCATATCATATCGCAAGGCAATTCATATCATAGATATCATCTAATCCAAAACACTTATCATCATTCTATTTTTCATAAGCAAGATTTGATTACTTCCATTAATTACATTAATTGATGATCCTTTAGTTACTTTCCATAAAGTAATTCTCTTTAATTAATTACATCCCGTAATTATACATTAATTACTTACACTAAGTAATTATACATATCAATCTTATTAAGTACTCATACTTAATCAACCATCCAATGATTTTCTTTAATTAATCAATCAATTAATTATCTTACATTAACCACATTCATTTGATTAATTACAATTGGTAATTCATTCCTTATTTGCCTTTAAAACAATTGAATTTCAGATTTATTATCCTTTAATTTCAGATTGATTATCCTTTAACTATTAATAAATAAATCTTAACTATCAATTTATAAAACTGAATTTTATTTCTTCTTAGTTAATCAGTTAATCAGTCCTTAATTACCATTAACCCTTAATAATCTTTAGATTAATTATTTCTTAATTGTTAATTAATAAGCCTAATTATTAATTCATACAACTTAATTACAATTTAAGTACTTCTAATTATAAGTTAATTAATCTTCTAATTATTAAGAGATCTCTTAATCATAAATCAAATCATATTCATCAGTTAATTTAAATCAATTAACTATACTTAATTAATTACATAATTAATCCTTAATCATTATTAATTAAATTAACTAATTGCTTTTAATTGCTCTTAATTACATTATTTTAATAATTAGACATTAATTATTAAAATCTTAATTTAACCTTTAAGATAAATCTTTATCTTTATTTAAAGACTCCCTTAATATTAACATAATCTAAATACATTCAAACCATTTCACCTTTAACTTACCGTTTAGATTTATGATAAAGAAATAATTTATAATTTAACCTAACAAATTTTAAGTAAACAATTTATGAAACTTCTAAATCAAATATTAAAAGAAATAATTTTTCTTTACATAATAAATTTAGAATTAGATTAAATTTAAACTTAAAACTTGTTTTTTTTTTCTTAAAAAAAACTGTTAAAATCTGCAGTTCAAAATCACTTCGGGTCCTACCCGAGGCCAGCTCGAGTTCACGCTCGAGTCTTCCCCTCCTTCTTCCTAAAAAAAAACTTAGGAAAATTCTTAAGTTTAAAACTGTTGTCAAAACATTTCCCCACGAGTTCTCTCTCGAGTCACAAGCCCAGACACTCGATTCCCTCCCCGAGTCACAACGAAACCTACTCGAGCAAACTCGCGTACTCCTGCTTCTTCCCCAAACGTCAACCATTCCAGATATCTGTGCACACGCGTGCACGTGCATCCAAGCTCTGACCATCGACGATCCATGCCGTGACCACCCTCAGACCGACCACCACCCACATGAACGTTCTGATCACTCGGCTTCATCCAATCGCCAGTGATTCGAAATCGAACACCTCAACGCAACAGACATTCGAAAACTAGACTGACCCAAACACCTACCACCGACGATCAAGGCAACTGGCATCCTCCTCCTTCAGAACTTAACCTCATTATCGACCCTCGCAACCATTACCCGAGTTTCACGACACTCGATCCAACAGAGGAAAAGAAGTGACCCAAATTCCCACTTCATCAAGAACTAGGGTTAGAAACCTCTTCGATCTACCGCCACCACTACGGTCCACAAATGCCTCATTTCCTATTTTTCCCAAACACTCCAATCGTCAATCTAGCTCCAGACGAAATCCCGACCACTCGAGATCCTCTGACCATCAGAAAATGCCCAAGAACCATTTTCCAGACATTTCCCAAATTCACATCCATTTCAACACTAAAAATTCTGATATTTGTTTTAAAAATCATAACTTTTAAAGTGGATTCAAGTTATAGTCTTAAAGCAGTAAATTAAAATGATTGATTTTTTCATGTTTAAGAATTTCTACTGTATTTCCCAGGTTTTGATATAGTTTAAATCTTAAATACTTGAATCTATTTTTAACTCCTGGATTAAGCTTAAAATAAACCATATTGTTTAAATTTCACAACCTAACAGAGAACACATGCAAAGATTTTGAACTTTGATCAAAATCATTGGCTCTGAACTAAGAACAGAGGAGTTAAAATCAACAGATAAACATACATCATATATATACAGAGGCTTACTTATATACTAACATATAAAACAGTTATCATCACAGATTTCACATGCAACCAGAGGATTATCTACTTAACTTTTAATAAAAATGTTTACTCACCTTTGCTTTGCAAAAGAACAGAGCCTCTGCCTTGAAACAGTTTGAATTTTGAAAACTGGAAAGGCTTCGTTTGATCTTCCCACACATCTTGCTTTTGTGGTTTTGGAAATGTTATTTTATTTTGCAAAAGGAAAGTTTGCTATATTTCTTTCTCTGGTTTGTAATGTTAAACAAAACGCAAATATGAAATAATATAGGAGAGTTTGTAAGAGGGGTAGGTGATATCTGGTTTGAGAAGTCTTCATATACAAGCATCTCATATTTGCCAGAGATTTTTTTTAGAATAGGAGGCTGAAATGATTTTATGAACAAGTTCGAATGACCTTGTATGCTGTTGAAAAATGAAGGCATTAAATGTTATTTGTACTTGATGTCCTTATTTTATACTTATCTTATATTTTTCTTGTTTACTTAAACTTCATTTCCTTCTTATGCAAGCTTACTTGGTTATTTATTTATTTCTTATGTGAGGCATTCGTATATATATATATATGTTAAATATTGAAATGTATTTCTTTTTGTCCATTTAACTTGGTGGCTGAGATGAGAAACCAGGTGGCTATCAATTTAAATGTTTGTTTTGATTTATATTTTCCCAGTATTTTATTCCCCTTTCAAGTTTCAGCCTGCACACCTACTTACCTAATGAACATAACCAGAGATCTTATTTTAGTACATAGATATTTTTAGTTTTGCCTTGTTTATTCTTAGATGCTAAGCATACAACTCTATTTCTACTCGTATACACAGAAGTGATTTTACATGCCTGCACCATATATACTTTGTTATAGAGTATAAATATTTTACTTTGCCTTATCTCATTTGGTACTTAGGTGATTCTTATGCCTGCAAGTATATTTTACTTAAGTTTCTACTGCCTTCTCATGTGTCTTTGCTATAGGGTATAACCTATTTAACTTAAGTTTTTAGTTTTAAAGTTGTTATGGTCATTGTATTATGTTAGTTTGCATATTTGTTTCTACCTCTACATAAGTGTATTTATTTCTAATTTCTAACATGAAGGTATTTACATTTTAAAAGATAAACTATCAATATATAATTCCCCATTATCATTTTATTTTATACTTACCTTAAATATTTACAATGTATTTTCTTATTATCCATATATTGCATTTATATACATGTGTTTACCAAATGTTAATAAGATAAGCATTTTAAATTTAATTATGTAAGAGAGATTTTATTGTATATATTATTAAGGGGTTTATTTTAAATTTTCAAAATCAAGATTCCCTTTTCAAAATACATATCAAATGGCAATTATTTCCAAAAGATTTATCCATTTTAAAATGATCCGTTTACATTTTATTTAATTGGATTTAATATTTATTAAAATAATGTTGCCAGAAATACCGGGTCATCACATATATCTACTAGAGAGTGGGATACCACCAGATTTTTTAGCAGAAGAATACATACAATTAAAATCACCTAATACAGTCCAAGGTAGATTAGGCTGAACAAGTGAAGGGAGATAGGTAAGGAATGAGAGTCTTCTATCTAAACTATTTTGAGCATAAACAAAAGTAATCATAAAAGAGGTACTTGAAGCTAGTGAAAAGGCTTTGAAATGAATAATCTGATCATTTTCCAATAATTTTGTGAGTTTGAAAAATGTTGGGTTCCAAAGCACTAATAATCTACCATATGAAGCACTATGAAGATTATCTTCATGAAACAAATTTGGAGCAATATAGTTGCAAGCTTTATCAGTCAGAGACTTCTTTAGCTTTGTTTCACTTAATGCAATGAGTTGGATGTTTTCATCTTTAATCAATTTTCTCACTTCACTTTGCTTTGAGGAGAGATGACCTCCTCTAATATTCCAATAAGCAATATTGTTCATCATCATAAAATATGAGGTGATAAAAGAGGAGTAGGATGCTTTCGTGTATGCTTATTTCCACTAGGATGATTTGATGCAGCTGAATTTGATTAAGATGAGTCTTTATGATTTATAGGTTGAATTTCATCAATACCAAAAAATTTCCTAATATTTAGATCATCATTTGAATTATTAAAAGAAACTTTCTTTTTTCCTTTTTTTCCTTTTTTGATTGCTGGAGAAATTTGATCAACAGAGGTAGCCTTAGAAATAAAAGGTGGAGGAGGTAAAATAAGATGAGATGGAGGGGATAGGTTGATGTATGGAGAAGGAATTAACTCATTATTAACATAATTCTGCTTGTCCTCTTCAGATGAAGTTGATACTGCACTGAATTTGTTCTGATTATTAGTATCAGAATTATTTGAAAATTTTCCATGATTTTCACATGATACTGTTGAGTCAATAATATTTTGTTGCTTCAATTGCTTTTGGAATTTATCCTTACTCCGAAAAGCATTTGAGTCCATATAATCCATGCTGTCTAATAGGATGTTATTTTGTAAAACTTCACTATTTTCCTTACATGCATGGTACTGTTCATTTACGTGCAGTTGCTCACCTAAAACATCTTGCTCTTTCCTTAAATTCAAAGGTGGATTCAAATGATCATTATTCAAACAGGCAGTAGAACTTACTTTATTACAAGGTATATGAGATGTACTCAGTGAATCAGTTATTGAGAAAATTGAAGACTTGATTTTGTTTGATTCATTTAATCTTTCATTTTGAAAAACCAACACGGTTGAAACAAGTGGCTCCTTTATAGTTGAGTTATCACAGTTAGAAATATTTGAATTAGAACCAAACTCTTCTTTAGATGCTGCATCATTCTAAGAATTTTCATTCAAATATGAAGTAGTTTCTTTTCCTAGCAATATTTCATTATTAAATGAATCTCCATTCAAAGATGATAGTGGCATGAAAGCATTTGAAGTAGTAATGTTTCCAGTTTCCTTTTGAACATTTAATTGACTTTGTTCATTAATTAAACATGTTGATTTGTCATTTGAAAGCTCAGTACTGTCTGTTGTTAAAATGCCTTCATCTAAATTTTTCTTCCCATTATCTATTTGATCACATTTCAAAGATTCAATTCCAATCCTACCACTCTCAACAACTGCTTTCTCTTTCTTTCTCCAAACTTTCAAAGTCCTTGCATTTAACCTTGTTACATTATGAGTCTTCATTGACTTATTCTGTAAAATTTGTTGAGCTGCATATTCACATTGCTATGTATCTTCATAATCACATTGATTATTTACTCCTAACTGATCAATTTTCTTATCACCAGCAAAACTACTAGTTTCATGCCCAAACACTTTACAATTACTACAAATCATAGGCTTCTAGTCATAGACAACCTTAACATGTGGACAGCTATCACCTAACTCATCAATAGCAATATAATCAGGTAATTCTTGCTCAGGAGATACTTCTATCAATGCTTTTGCATACTTGAATCTTTTAAGCTTCTCTGTACTTTCATCAAAACAAATCAAATTACCAATATGACATGACAACCAATTAATCCCTACTAAAGTCCAAGCAATAAGTGGAATTTTATAAAAATGAACCCATATTAGAACTTTTTTAATTTGTTCTTGCACACATCCATAAGATGGATTCCATGTTGTTATGATGAACATTTTTCCTTTGATAAAAAAAGGATCAGCTTGCAAGATATTCATTCTATCCTGATCATTCGAAAAATTGAAATAAAAGTTTTCATTATCAGATTTAATATCAACTTCTCCTTGCAACCTCCAAACCCTTCTCAAATGATTAGCTACAGTGAGATATGATACAGATCCATCTAAGAAAAATCCTACCAAATGATTGCTCCAATATTTAATTCCTTCACTTTGGACTTCATCAGGCAGTGGCTTCGAAATTCCATCTTTCTTGATTTCAAAATGCTTTGGAACATAGACACCAGCATTTCTAGGCTTTTTCTTGAATAATGAAGACCAGTTACAGATCTTGTAAGAAACCCTAGTGTTTTGTTCATTATACGAATTTGAAATTGGATCCAAATTCCTAATATTACTAGATAAAGGAGGAAAAGAATGTGAATCTGATAGCTCAGAAGAATGTGGATAAAAAGATTGATATGAAGCAAGTTGACTTGGATCTTGAAAAGAATGAGAATCTGAAAGCTCAGTAGACTTGGATCATGAAAACAGAGTGGAAAGATTCAAAAGAGAGGGTCGAGGAGGACGTGCAGTAAGTTGAGGAGAAGTTAGAGGATGGGGAAGAGGAGGTGGTGGTGGAGGTGGAGGAGGAGGAGAAGGATGAACAGAGGAAGAGTAAGGAGAGACCGCCATTATTCAAAAACATAAGGAGAGACCGCCATTATTCAAAACCATTTATTTTAACTTAACTTACATTTCAAAACTTATATATTTACTAAAAACCTTGTTAAAATAATATATATTTATATACTAACTTATTTAAGACAAAATATTTAATAATAAAAATAATTTAAAAAGATATTATATTACATAAGCTTCTATTTATTTTAATAAAATATTTAACTAATTTTCTAAAAACTATATATATTAAAAAAATGCTTTAAAAATGCTTCAAATATACTTATACTATGGTTTAAAACATTTATATTAATTATTACTTAAAAATACTTATTTTATAATGTATTTAAAAACCTGAAAAGGTAAGTTTTATAATTTGAACCCTCTACTTTAAAAATTCGAAGATGATTATTAAAATATATTTAAACCTTTATATTTTCCCAATAATAAATACACTTATAGTATTTATTTAAAATGCAAGGAAGCCCTAAGGTGTCTTTCAAAGTTATCGTTAAAAATCGCTAAACACAGTGATTTCAAAGTGCATCCATGGAGACATTTTCGCTTCTAACTATCACAACTTCCATTCACAATTTCTATAACTTTCCAAACTAATTTGTTTATGTCAAACACACCAAACGTGTGTAGTGAATAATCAAATATATATTTCCATAATATTATCACATTTTAACCAGTTAAACATACATCAAATATAAGGGATTTCAAAGTGCATTTATAATGACTATTTCGCTTGAACCATTCACAATGTACTGTCAAACATGTAAATAACAAGTCTCGGCCACGTCATGTATTTTAGAGGGTTTAAAAGAGAGATCATACTACATATAATGTTGTTATTTGCTTTCAAAAGTAAGAAGGGTCCAAAAGTAATAACTTGCATTGTTATCTATTTTAACTTATATTTTAACAACGACCAATGCACACACAACATGTACAAATTTGATAGTGAGTAAACTCGCCCAAGCCGAAGCCAGCCCACGATGTAGATAATGTCTTTACGAATGCAATGGCGAAGACGACATCTCGACTGGACCTCGTATGCAGAAGTTATTGATTTTATAAAATATCATATTATATAACTTTAATTAATTAACTAATTAAATTAATTAACTTTTAATTACCTCAAATCCTTCTTCCCTAATTCCTTCTCCCTTGTACAAGCACAACAAAGACATGCACAAACCCATACACACCAGTGCACCCACCTCCTTAATTCGAGCTACACTCCACGAAAACATGCGCAACAACATTCATTCATCTCTTCTTCGCAAGTGATCCGCATCCCACCTAAAATTGTCAAGTTCGGCGCCCCTGAAAGAATCACAACCTACTGCCTTCGTAAGCGACGAACTAGATGTCATGATTTGCATTCGATGACCGCACCTCCCAATTTGGCCACTATCAACTTGCCTCCTCAAGAAAAACACAACGCCAACCTCTGTTTAACCCAACTCCTCCTGAGTCGTCGTCAAAGTGGAAACATAATTCGGCTATGAAATGTCGACAACCACCAAATAACACCGCATATGACAAACCTATAGATTTGAAGCTCTCGCTCATATAAGTCTAATGGATCTAATGATGTTGATTTTCATTGACAGATGCTCTTGATTTAATTATATGAAGTTGGCGACTATGTTTATTTCATTTTATAGAAGTGAAGGCAGTAAGAAAAATGACAAGAGGTGTGAGAGAATGAAAGTCAGGTGAGTGTGTTTATATAATAAAATATAGTATTTTTAAATTCTCAATTAAAATTGCTTTACGTTTCGATCTAATACGATCACGCAGGATGTCAGATCGCCACGAAACTCATCGACATACATCACCTCATCATTTCGGTCCCGATGTCACTAGTTTCATTAAAATCCAAGATATTTCCCTGGAATGATAATTTCACACATTTCTAGACCTTTATCGATAAAACGATTTTCGATCACACCGTCGATATTTATTCGAACTATTTATTTTTGAAAACAAATTTCTTATCATTAGTTATTATTCAAAAGGGGGTTAACAAGGTTAAAAATCAATTTTGTTCACATTAATTCATATTAAATCCAATATTCAAATATTTAAATACGAAATGTTCAAAATTTCGGTTCGTTACATGATGTACCTGAAAAGTCTCGGATTGACCTGTGTATTATATAAATACCTAGTGTGCACCCATGCTTCGCACACGGAAATGGAAAAAATATATGGTTGTATAAAAAAAGATTAATAGCCTAACAATAATAATAACACCAACGATGACCACAATAATAAATTTGGAACGGTTGACTAACAAATGCGCATACAGTTACATATCTTCAAACAATGCAAATTTAAGCTAAGGTCATTTTTATGTCTCGTTTTATCACAAAAATCAATCAAGCAGTGCATATAGTAATAACAATGTTTGAAATTTGTATTTTAGGCTAAGCTTGCTTTGGACAAAACCCAAGAAGAGAATATGTATGATGAAGCATCGATTTTCTATTGTTTCTTAACATCAAATATGCTTGAAAATGCTCAATCGAATAGGTCGATTGTTGGTCAAGTTCGCTCGCCATGATCATTTTGATTCTTGTACAAAGTAGGACAAAAGACCTGCAATGGACAAAAGTACTCATTTTATTACTTAAAGTTTATAGTATTAATGACATAATGATTGATTTTTCATGACTTATCACAATAGGAACCCTGTAAAATCAAAACAAAATGTTTTTTGAATAAGAAATTGCAGAGGCTGAAGCTAGGTTCCAACAGAAAAAGAAAATTAATAAAATTTTCAAGCCAAAAGCATTAAGTTGCCGACATTTTATTAATTTTCAAACCCATATATTGTATAGATTACTCCTATATATATATATATATGAAATTATAAATGTTTTGTAAGATTCGTATTAAATCTTCCTTGTTTTCAATTCTGGTGAAAAGAAATTCTAGTTCAATGATACAAATAGTGAACCAATAACTGTATATAAGTGAATCACTGGACCCTATGTAGTCTATCAAAAATATGTGGATCTTTGAAAGCAAGCATTAAATCAATTGGTCTGTACGTATATGCTAGGTCTTGATCCTTCTTCCTCTCTTTGGTGTCCATCTAGGAAATGGTAAATATACTACATTGGCAGCTATAGTTAATTTGATTTGAATTAACTATTTGATACAACATACAAAACAAATTATGATTATACTTAATGTTTTGAACAATTATGTGACTTGTTTCTTCACCATATCCTTACTTTCCAATTGAGCCCAATGAATTTAACTCTATTAGTATCAGCTTAAGACTACAAATTTAATTTCATGCAATTCACGGCTCCATCTTATTATCACATCAATTGATGTTCTCCTGAATTTATACAATTCATGATGATTGAATATTATAAATAGTATATAGATTGATTTATGCAATTCATGTGAAAAAGTTAGGAAACCTAAAAACGAAAAAAGGAAAAAGAACACAGAATAATAATAATTAGGATTTTTTTTCGACTTGGCCTCGTTTTTAAACTTATTATCGCAAATAGCTCGGTTTTAAAACTAATATCAAATATAGCCCTGTTTTGAAAAATACACTGGCTCCTTTTCAAAAGTCGCCAATGTAAAAAAAAATTTAAAAATACACTGGCTCCTTTTCAAAAGTCGCCAGTGTAAATTTTTTTTTAGAAAAATACACTGGCGACTTTTCAAAAGTCGCCAGGAAAAAAATACACTGGCGACTTTTGAAAAGGAGCCGGTGTATTTTTCAAAACAGGGTTATATTTGATATTAGTTTTAAAACTGGGCTATTTGCGATAATAAGTTTAAAAACGAGGCCAAATCGAAAAAAAATCCTAATAATAATAATTATTATTCTCATAATGGAAAAATATCTCAAAATTTTTTATTCTCTCTCTTTTACCAATGTTTTTACCAATGTATACATGTTCGTCGCTGATTATTAATCACATTCTCACCTTCATGTTTAATTATTGTTCCTTTACCCAATAACCCCTACAAAGAAAAATTAACTCAAATTTTGCGAAAAGAAATATATAGCAATGCTTTAGCAAGCTTAAATAGAGAACTTTATTAGAACACTATTACTTATTTCAATGAAACGTTTGTCATATAACTTTTTTTGATATGAATTTCTTAAATAAAAATCATAATTTAAAAAAAAACATGTCAAATTAATGTATTCTGCCACATGCATGAACATTTTTTTAGCATAATCGATATGTAAATTGCAACAAATAAAAAAAGCTTTTGATGTATCTACTCCTAAGTTACTTGTTTAGAAAATTGACTCTGTAGCCTAAATTGAACTCTTAAGTTTCATCTTTTAACTACAATCGTAGAATTCCTTATGTATGAATTATCCATCAAATTGATATATGAGCAGATGAAAAACAAACATCGTTCAAATTGACGATGGTTGGAATTGGTGTAGACATTAGTTCTAAAAAAGTATCAATTTAGCTAATATTTTAAGCTCTTAAGTTGTACTTTTATCTCACGTTTAGTCCAGCTCAAATTATTCACTATCCCATCTGCATATTACTAACGACCAAATTACTCATTTGAAAATTAATGTTTTATTACCTAAAATTCTTGAACCAGAACAAATATGAACACCATTTTTACTTAATGGAGATAGAAGGCTGGTTTCCACCACCAAGTGTAGAGATGAGATCAACTAACATGCAAGATACTGCGCTTGTGCATAAAGCACAAGATAGCTACCCAATTTGAAGGCACATCTTTTGTGTTCCTGCAGCTTGAGATGTTGATCACAACAACCATCAGATCTGAGATAACTCCCACGCCACCAGAATGAAGCCCCTGACACGACTATGCAACATAATATTAAAGCGGCTTCTAATTTTATTACATAGAAATATTAAATTGAAAAAAATGTAACTAAAAATGCTCTAAACCATAACCCTTGAATATTTGATTATGATAAACTACATGGATTCTGTATGTGTGCATTGGATAAATATATCATTAGGAAAACATAATATCATGTTAAATAATATATTATGATATAGACCAACCCCAAATATGAAGTTAGAAATTCGCATTTTGGAAAACTTAATCATTGTTTTTTTTCGCACTGTGGTGCTTTCATCCTATCGGCAATCTTTGAGTCATATTTTTATCCAATTTATTCAAGTCTATTTGGGAATAAGTTTTATTTTTCAAACTAACCTTTATTTCAGTTTCAGCTTTTAAGTTTATTATAGAATAATAAATTAAAGGAAAACTGGACAAACACATACACAAGAGTATCACAAATAATGCATCAAGTTCACACACAGTTGCAAGCTGACATAACTCAATTATATGAGAATCAACCTTGTTACCAATTTATTTGGAAAGATTTCACAAATAAAGAAGTTTGAAAAATAAGCCGATACAAATCGCCACATAACAATGATCTAGCAAACCTTTTCATTTTAAAATAATTAAAGCATGCAAGGAACTGTATTTTCATGAAGAAAATGGTGAACTTACAACTCATATTAGTAAACTCACAATCAGCTGTATAAATTACAATTCGATAAATCAAAGGTAAAAAACATACATTATAAAATGTATTATAGCAACAAAAAAAGGTAGGACTTGCAATTAATATTGATGTGAGAAAAAATTAATTACAGCATAGAAATAAAGTAATTAACTTCAATATTTTTATAACATGGTAGATAATTAAATTTGCTCATCTGTATGTACAAATTTGTTAACGTTATGGCTAAATGTTTAATTTAGTAGTAAGAGAAAAGTGAAACTGACCATAGATTAAACTGGGAAATTTTGTAATTAATTAACCAAAAGTGAAACTAAAAGAAATTCCTAACATTAATTAATATATCCTGTTGGTTCAAGAGCATCGTGATATAATACACAACCCATTTATAGAAGTAGTAATCATTCAACTATTAGGAATGCATTCCAAAGTACATATTAACAAATATTTTTTCAATATGTAAGAATCCTCAAGAGGAAAATAATGCACGATATTTTTAATTAATAGTTTCCATATACTTCATATTTAATTGAAACTCAACAAATATGAATAAGTCAGACTACATTTAAAGATTCTGAAGCAAGATCCCCTAACTCAGCATCACAATTGTATTATGTATTTATTAAAGCAATACTGCATTTAGGTTTATAAAAGAATTTGGAAAACAATAACTTCATAATAGTTTCTCAATGAAAGTATTCATATGGTACAGTCTTGCAAACCACCAGCAAATTAAATATAAATTGTTAGTGTTTCATAACATATATTCACGTGATTATGAACTATTTCGCGTAACTGGTATTATGGCAGCATCCTCATACTCCAAAATTAGTGTTCAGAGCATTTAGCATTTCTTACGTTTGATGTAACTAAGATTCATTCCAGCGATTTATGAAGAGTGTTAGCAAACTGTTAAAACTTGTAGAGTAGATGGAAAATAAAGAATGCATTAAAAAATTGCACAAACAAAAGATAAATAATAGTAATGATAACTTTAGAGCATATCAAATAAAATATAATTTTTTTGGATAATGTTCTTTTAATCTATTTTTAACAACATTTCTATTTGGAAAATCCAATAGTTTAAATACTGATATGCTTAAGCAATCAACAAATTTTTTGCTAGTTTTGACCACCACAAAAAAGGAGAAATTTATATTTAAGTAAAGGGAAAACAAAAGATATAAAATTAAAATTAGATCTAGAGGCAATCTCAAATATTTGAAGTTAATGATGGGTTAATAAGGTGGAGCAGAAATCATAAAAATGAAATTATTTTTTAAGTTTTGAAAATAAAGCCGCTCTCATTAAAAACTCCTATGATGAGTAATCGTCATTTAAAATCAGATGCAAACTAAAAGCTAACAGAATGAAAATTAAAACAAATAAAGGAAAACTGATGTTAACATACCATCAGTTTCCAAACAAACAAATATTATTATCCAAATAAACATCAAAATTCATACGGAATTATGTGCTTCATAAATTTATGAAAATTAGATCATACTTTATCAATTTGAACATAAAGTAAGGATTAAAGATCATAAAATTGACCTAAAAAGTCAAATAAATAAAAGATCTTGTAAACAGATTAGTAAATTAGGATGCTGGATATTTTATGGTTAAGGTTACGATATTGATGGTGAAATATGCTGGATATTTCAAAAAAATAGAGAAATGATAAAATAACAATTTTAATTTCAGAAGAATGAGTAAATAGTTTATTCAGTTAATTTGTAGAATATTGTTAGCAGTGATTAAAGAAGGATGCAAAAATTAAAGTTGAAGGTTGGAATTCTCAAGAAAAGCACATCTAACATTGCTTGTCATCTAGCATTTGAAAAAAAAAATGGAAATGAGGGTTTGGTTTGAGATAGAAAATCAAATGCATAACAGATCACAAACAGATCTCTCCCTCACCATTTCTTTCACAACGTAACTAATTTGAAGTTCCAACTGGACTCTAATAGACTGAGTAATTTTAAAGAACAACATGAATACATGCGAGTAAAGAAAATTGTTGAAAATGCATGATT
This sequence comes from Allium fistulosum, assembly GCA_030737815.1. Classification (NCBI taxonomy): domain Eukaryota; kingdom Viridiplantae; phylum Streptophyta; class Magnoliopsida; order Asparagales; family Amaryllidaceae; genus Allium; species Allium fistulosum. The sequence goes on along the minus strand of CM060904.1, from coordinate 165,091,963 downwards.
CATATCAGAAGAACGTCAACAGAAAGAAAGGACAACTACACCATTCAATAATATATTCACCATAAATTAAGTTTGAAGATCAAATTAGACCTCTTTAAGAAAAGTGAATGAAAACAAAAGGTGGTAGGATAAAAACAAAACCAAGCAGCAACCGCAGCATACTTCGCACAATCCTCACAAAATCTAACCTAGGATTATTTGCTTCATAATATTACCATTAGTCAAAAAATAATAAAAGAGAACTAAAGGAATCAAATTATAATTGAAGTGGCTTACATATGAAGCTAAGAACGACACCCAACAACCCCCTAAATAAATTCACAGATGATGCTAAAACGAAAAAAGTGGAGTGGAAATGTTGGGCAAAATTTACCTTCACTGATGGCGGAAATCAATGTCATTGAACAGTAGACTAACCCATTGAGATTCAGCCAATGATTATCGAGATTGTAGGTGACTCGCCTGCATGAGATAGTGATAGATGGATGCCTATTATTACCGTATACTGGAAATAAAAGGAAGTTGAAAATCAAATACTTTGTATCCTTTACGTTGAAATGGCAAAAAGTTTAAAATAAAAAAGGAGGAAATTCTTCAATACATGACATTATATAATTTTGAAAAATAATTCAAAAATCATAACATCATTAAATTTAATAGGACAAATTTTAACACATAAAATTAGATGTACTCGACATTACCACTTAATGGATTATGGAGAGTATATGCAATAAATAGTTCACCTTAATGCATCTCATTTTCATTTAAAATCGGATGACCAAGAAGTTTTAAAAGCAATCCTGGATAACTAATAAAAAACCATGTCATGTTATCAACAAAAATGAATACACCCCCAAATATATAATATTTTTATACGTATATGTAAGTACATATTTTTTCTCTTCTTTTAAGGGATATAGCAATTGTTTGTGCTACTGTTGCTGATAGCAGCATGGTGCTTATGTGTATAGCAGTAGTTATTCTGCTGCTATGCGATATCATAGCGCTGTTGTGCATAGTAGCAGCCACACAGCCACACTACTGCTATGTAGCAACATGTGTCGTTACTATGCAGCCCAGTATTGCTGTTATGATGTAGCTTGTAGTTCATTTTTAAAGGAAGAGAAAAAGGAAATTGTTTAGGTCTTGGTTGCCAGATATCTTAAGATTGGCAGCTAGCTCAATGTAATATATGATATCATGAAAAGTTAAAAAAAAGATAGGTTGGATCAAACTTTGTATAGTATGTGATCTGTATTATGAGAATTAAATACACAATATGTGATGCAAGCATAAATTTCCAATGGTCATAGTGGGCAAAATAAAATCTTATATATTAGCAGATGATAATTAGTAGGGTTGAAGTACTCCTGAGAAAATAATTGCAGTATATAGCTTGTTATAAAAACTTTTCAAGGCACAAAAGGATATAGTAAAAAGATGGTGGATCTCTATATACATGGTTTATTAAGTATATAAGATGGAAGGAATTGAAACTGAATTAAGAGCCAAATCATTTGTAACAGTGGCAAGTGTCCTTATTACAATAAAATCCAAAAATACAGTGAAGGAAAAGTAGATGCTCTTTGTATGATCGTCAAACTTGGTTGCATAGCAAGCAGGTAGGATAATGTTAGACACAAAAGACGAAAAAAAATATAAGAACATACAAAGTTAAAAACTTGAGATGTTGAAAGACTATGAGCCAACACGATCTTGAAATCTTGTTAATATTTGAGGCAATGTCTGATTTCCTGCATTTATTGAACTTTCTCTATATGAGGTAACTTTACAATTTAATGTTCTATTATATATCAGCATATATATTTCAGTGTATACCTGGAAAGTTAACAACAATGTTATCAGACAAAACATTTGAACTTCAAGCTCTAGCAAATTCATATAGCCATGCATCATTTTGTTCTCAATTAAAAGATTGAAAACCAGCAATAAACAACAAAAATTCTGGTCAATATTGCATCATTAGATTCATTAGATTTATATAGCGCGATGAGTCCAAAAAGAAAATGATAAATTTATTTTACATGTGACTCTAAAGCAGGAAAACTGCCTGAAACACAAAACTTGCAAAAGAACAAAAGAACTTTAAAACGTCACAAAATTGGAAATAAAAAATTAATCCAATACATGATGCTATAAAAATTAAATCAAAATCGATAAACTAACGCTGGTCAATTTAATTATTCAAGTTGAATAGGAAAATTTTCATAAGGACAAACATGACCCTTCACCAACTACACGCAATAGAGGAAAATGCAGGAAGTAAAAGAAACGTTGGATTAGAAAATTTTAATTGAAGGTAATATATCTTTTTTTTGCAATAGGAATAAAATTATTAAATTACTAATCTGTCAAACATTAAAATTGAAGTTATTAACCCTAATTTAGAACTTTAAATTACAATCATATATGGAATGTATGAAAGCTGCAATGAAACATCCAAAGATTCAAAGTATATAAGGAAACATAACATAAAGTGCAAGGAGTACAAACAAAATGCATTAATTCAACAATTATAAAGGTTGATGTAGAAAGCCTCAAATAATAAAATTAATCATTACTTAAGATCTTTAACTATTTATTCTATAAAGTTAAATAAACAAAATATAAGATCTGTTAAAAGATTTGTTTGTGTCTCATGTTCTTCCTTGCCTGGAATACAATGATAGCAAAATTACAAATATAAGACCTGTTATAATTTTTTTTTGAAAAACTCAAGTAAGCCAAAATGTATAAATGGGTTGCGGTTTCAGAAAGCAATTTTACATCATTTATATAGCTAACGAATGAATAACAAATATTTAACAAAATTAAGGGTTAACTGAAAGCGGTATTCACTTGGCAACACAAATATATATAGAAAGCATCTGTCTTGCTTTATGCATATAGCACTTTGACTTTGTTCATTTTTTAAATTGTTCATTTTTTAAAGACAACCAATTTATTAAGTGATCACTGGACGTAAGCAGTATAACAGAATAAAATATAAACAAACATAAGGATGCACTAAGATATTTGATAAAGTTCATTTTTTACAAACTTTAAAAAGACAAATCAGTTGGAAAAAATGGGCACATTCCTAAAATTCAATGCATATGAAGTAATTTCTTATTCTTGCAAAAGATGATGATTTATTTTCACAAAAATTAGAAATTCTGAAGAAAAAAATCATGTTTTTTAGAAATGATGGATAAAAAAACAAAAATGTGAAGATTCTTAACAGCATTCAATAGCTCGATTACTTTTTTTAAAAACTAAAAATGAAAAATAAAATTAAAAAACAAAGCTGCAAAGAAATCTATTAGAATCTGAATACTCAAATTTTCTTATGCATAGAATTCATAATATTAAGTAACAAAAAGAATCACAGCTCTATTTCTCACCCCATAATAGTACCATTAGATCAATCACCGAATAATTATTAATGTACTTATATATACCAATCAAATGTCATGCCCTAGGTAAAAAAGCATCAGAACAAAACTATATCTTAATTTAAAACAACAGACAGTAGTAAATTATTCGCAGTATGAAGAATACAAAAAACAGGCACAAAAAAATACCTATAGTTGGGCAGAGACGCAGGCTAACAAAACGGACAGCTCCTCTACAGCTTTAAATCGTGGTGAACCAAGCATGTGCAAGATCCGCCACGCTGAAATCAGACGAAAAAGTCAAAATACAACAACAATTCCTTACGGCATATAACAAAAAGGGACAACAACAACGATTTTCATCGGTCGTACCTTGTAATATATTGTTCTTGCGCCAAAACCGAAAGGAGGAAGGTGGGAATAGATGTACAGTCAAAAACGATGTTGATGTCGAGGATAGGGCAGACGGCGTGGCAGTAAATGTTGCACACAGATAACAACATCCCACCTTGAAATAATGTTTATACCCTAGAGAAAACCATTACACCATCACCTATAAAATTGAATTGCATACCATGTCATATAGCAGTAAATTAATGAATCGACATGAAAAATAAGGCAACAGGAAGAGCATCTTAATATTCAGGCTAACTACCCAAACAAAATTAATTAGTAGTAAGTGCGTTAATCATTACCCATTTGAATATTTTTCAAAATAATTATTGATCCTTAAAAAATTAACAATATTTGTTGTGATAATTATTCCGCCAAAAAGGTCAATGCATACCTCCTGTTTTTGTTCTTGGATGTCCAAAAAAATGATATTTTTAAAAAATAGTAGTAACCCCTAACACTATAAAGTAATGGTATATAACATCTGCAGCATCAATGCCTATATTTAACGTTTCACATTGTATAAATGGCCATAGGAAAATTTAGCATAACATGAGTTTTATCAATTACAGAAGCAAGAGACCAAGAAATTAACTACATATTAATTTCAGTCATATAACTGATGTTTCATGCCTATTTGATCACATATATATTTATCCTAATACAAGCAAGAAAATATAGTGCGTTGAGTCCAAAAAGAAAATGATAAATTTATTTTACACGTGACTCTAAATCAAGAAAACTGCCTGAAACACAAAACTTGCAAAAGAACAAAAGAACTTTAAAACGTCACAAAATTGGAAATAAAAATTTAATCCAATACATGATGCTATAAAAATTAAATCAAAATCGATAAACTAACGCTGGTCGATTTAACTATTCAAGTTGTATAGGAAAATTGCATAAGGACAAACATGACCCTTCACCAACTACACGCGATAGAGGAAAATGCAGGAAGTAAAAGAAACGTTGGATTAGAAAATTTTAATTGAAGGTAATATATCTTATTTTTGCAATAAGAATAAAATTAATAAATTAATAATCTGTCAAACATTAAAATTGAAGTTATTAACCCTAATTTTGAACTTTAAATTACAATCATATATGGAATGTATGAAAGCTGCAATGAAACATCCAAAGATTCAAAGTATATAAGGAAACATAACATAAAGTGCAAGGAGTACAAACAAAATGCATTAATTCAACAATTATAAAGGTTAATGTAGAAAGCCTCAAATAATAAAATTAATCATTACTTAAGATCTCTAACTATTTATTCTGTAAAGTTAAATAAACAAAATATAAGATCTGTTAAAAGATTTGTTTGTGTCTCATGTTCTTCCTTGCCTAGAATACAATGATAGCAAAATTACAAACATAAGATCTGTTATAATTTTTTTGTTGAAAAACTCAAGTAAGCCAAAATGTATAAATGGGTTGCAGTTTCAGAAAGCAATTTTACATCATTTATATAGCTAACGAATGAATAACAAATATTTAACAAAATTAAGGGTTAGCCGAAAGCGGTATTCACTTTGGCAACACAAATATATACATAAAGCATCTGTGTTGCCTTATGCATACAGCACTTTGACTTCGTTCATTTTTTAAATTGTTCATTTTTTAAAGACAACCAATTTATTAAGTGATCACCGGACGTAAGCAGTATAACAGAATAAAATATAAACAAACAGAAGGATGCACTAAGATATTTGATAAAGTTCATTTTTTACAAACTTTAAAAAGACAAATCAGTTGGAAAAAATGGTCACAATCCTAAAATTCAGTGCATATGAAGTAATTTCTTATTCTTTCAAAAGATATGATTTATTTTCACAAAAAATAGAAATTCTGAAGAAAAAAAATCATGTTTTTTAGAAATGATGGATAAAAGAACAAAAAGGTGGAGATTCTTAACAGCATCCAATAGCCCGATTACCTTTTTTAAAAATTAAAAAAATGAAAAATAAAATTAAAAAACAAAGCTGCAAAGCAATCTATTAGAATCTGAATACTCAAATTTTCTTATGCTTGGAATTCATAATATTAAGTAACAAAAAGAATCACATCTCTATTTCCCACCCTATAATAGTACCATTAGATCACAACCGATTAATTATTAATGTACTTATATATACCAATCAAATGTCCATACAAAATATCTATACAAAGTATAAATGTTTGGCTAATTATTATGTGGTGCTTAAATTTAAGGTTCCTAAAATATATAAGTAAAGAATAGAAACACTTCAGTTCAATCTATTTATTAATAAAGGAGCACGATTTGTTGGTTTATGTAGTTGACAAAGTGTAATATTCATGCTTCACTTGTATATTTTAATATGATCATATGATATAGTACTATTTCAAACTGTGCACATTATTCTCACCAACCTACAAAATTAAAATTGAAAAGATCTTGCACACTTAATGCATAAATTGTCAAAGTAGTTTAAATTCAAAAGAGTAGTACAACTCTGTCTATGGGTTAAAAATGGTTCAGCTTTATTTATTCACTAATTAAGTGGCACTACTGTTGGTTGGCATATATAAGACCAAATTTTGTACCATTTTGTGCATGCTTGGATTACAACTGGCTGAAATAGACACCACATAATATATCAAAAAGTAAAATAGAATGAAGCAAAAAGAAATAAACGGACTGAAAAGAAATCTAATGTAAAAACGGTGAAGAATAAAAGCCTTTCATTACATGCCCTAAGTAAAAAAGCATCAGAACAAAACTATATCATAATTTAAAACATCAGACGCAAAAGTCAAAATATAACAACAATTCCTTACAGCATATAACAAAAAGGGTCAACAACAGCGATTATCATCGGTCGTACCTTGTGATATATTGTTCTTGCGCCAAAACCGAAAGGAGGAAGGTGGGAATAGATGTAGAGCCGAAAACGATGTTGACGTCGATGGTAAGGCAGACAGCGTGACAGTAAATTTGGGGCAAAGGAACAGCTGCAGCCTAAATCAAAGTTGATATGTCGATTCGCGAAGGGAACGAAGGAAAAGGAGCAAAAGGGGAGAGAACCGGAAGGGTATTGGATCGGAAGTGGGCGACGTTAGGTGGGAGGGGAGAAGAAGAGGCGGAAAGAGGGGAAGGGTTTGTGGATGAAAATGAGAAAGATGGAAATACGTATAAAGTGGGAGACGCTTCGTTTGGCCAAATTCAAGGGGGCCTCCGTGCTGTTGAAGTGAAACTCACTAATCATCATAATATAATATAGATAAACGGGTCAGTCTATATCTAAACACAATGTGGGTACATAACAATAAGCATGATAATAACAGGCAAAGCACAAATATGACACAACGTAACCTCCATCACAAACATCATAATAAATACCATGCCACGCATTCCCAAATATAACCCAAGGAATGCATACAAGCAATAAGAATCACGATATCTATAAATCGGGTGATAACAATCAAATCCATCAAAATCTCAAATTAATATGGATAATCGCATAGCATATCCATAAAACCACAATAAAGGGATGTATCTCAAATCAAACCAAATCCTTGAGTCAAAGACCAAAATATCTATCTTGACTTGCAGTCCTCATGGAAGTGAAAACTTCTGATTGTCAAGCCCTAAAAATATAAATAAAAAAGGAATAATCTCAAGTAAACAATCAAAGCATCAAATCTCAATGTACAGCCTTAATGGAAGTAATAACTTCTGACTACTAAGTCGTAAAAGATAAATTAGGAAATACGAAACCCAAACATAACGAATCCAAACTAAATACGAAAATCGATATCTAGGAATACTATCTAGACTTCCATTCCTAATGGAAGTATAGACTTACGACTGTTAGTCCTAGGAGATAGCTAGAAATACAACTCTCAAATAAAGCACAATTCATACAAAATATCAAAAACAATATCCAATAATTATCTCGACCTACAATCATAATGGAAGAGATAACTTCAGACTATTAGGCCCTCGAAGATATCATAATCAACTCCACGAAATGCTAATGACCGCAACTTGTTTCCTACAGTCCCTTAGTACTTCTAGAATTGTGACACTTATATCCATCGCATATCCTAAATACGCTGTCGGACTACGCCGAGCATTAGCCAAGATTCCTACTTGACCTTGGTATTAGATTGTTTGTCCTTATGTGACGTCGGGGCAATGGCTCTGACGAGAGAAATAACTCTCAGCCTACAAACTCAATAAGGTGACATCACGGATCCACGGCACGACTTTGCAATCATGACTGCTAGGATGGATAACTAACCTATCAGGTGGGTCTAATTCACGTGCTCTCCATAGTAGCATGAACCCTATGACATAGATTCCTAACTAATACTCTCGACTGTATAAGTCCTAATGAAAGTAATAGCTAGTACTTTCGGCTCTAGGAGACCTGATGAGAGTGATAAAAATTATTCTTGACTCAGTAAGTCCTACTAAGAGTGATAACTGATACTCTGACTTGATGAGTCCTAATGAGAGTCATGTCAAACACTCTCGACTTTAGGAGTCCCGATGAGAGTAATCACTCTCAACTGTACGGGTCTTTATGCAAGTATCTTAATATAAAAAATCCTCGACAACTAGATCTAAGGGTGGATAACGATGCTTGACTAGTTAGTCCTTAAAAGATGCAACAAAATATACTCTCGATGATATGAGTCCCGATGAGAGTAATAATAAGAACTCTCAACTTCATACGTCCTAATCAGAGCATCAATACATAATACTTCCTTGACTACTAGCCCTGAAAGTAAAATAATATAACTTTGCTAGTTAATCCTAAGAGGATAAATCTATAAATCCCAACGTATCTCTAGCTTGTAGCCCCTGGAGATTAATAGAACTCTCGACTACTAAGCTTTATGTAGTCACCTCTTGGACAACATCATAAAGTCCTAACCCATCTCCAGAATATAAGTGAAATTTACTCACTAATAGTAATCAAACAAGTATTACTTGAACATCCCATACCACTTGGTATTACTAGAAAGTTTACTAGAAGTTAGTAAACTACACTCATCAAATCAACAATTATTATATAATATGAGTAAATAGAGTAACCAAAAAAATATTACCGAGTGTCCCATACTACCCGATTGTAACACACCATATTTTTAGTAACATTATTAGGAACATTTAATTAGGTAAACTAAATGAAATAATGAAAAATGGTTAATGGGTTGATATTTGTGATTAACAAGGGTAGATGTGCCATGTAAACAATGAACTAAAGAATTAAAATTTTAAGGCAAATAGATAAGGGGCAATATAGGAATAGATACATTCTTATACCCTAAACTCCTTAAGCTCTCATTCTCACGTTCATTTGTAATTCACAAACAAAAATATAAACTAAGGCCGGCCACCATTAGGAAAAGCAAAGAGAAGACTTCAAGACGAAAAGCTTAAGCAACTTAATCAAGATCAAATCTCAAATCCTTAATCTCAAAGCTAAGGTGAATAATGACTACATCTCATTTTTCTTATTGTTTTTGGTTTTAAGATGAATCCAAAGTATTTTGCATGATTATGCCGTGTTTTTGAATGATTAAATGTTTATATATGCTTGTTGATGATTTATGCTTGTTCATAAAGATTTTATGATATGTTTTAATGTGAAACCCTAATTAATGACATCCAAATGCCTTGCAATTTTAGATATAGATCAAAAATAATATTTTATAGGTGGGTTTCAATTTTCATAATTTTCTGAATTAATTTAGATTTTATATTAATTTTCTAGTGTAGAAAATGATTATTTGATTTTTAAATTATTTATGGCAAAATAATTAATATTTTTGGTCTGGAATTAATATATGTTAGAAAACATATTAAAAATGATTTTTTGGAATTTTTGTAGAATTTTCCTAAGTGTTTTGATGAATATATAAAATTATTTAAGGTATAGGACTTAAATTTTTATATATTTATAAAAGGAGAAGGGGTATTTTATAATTAAATTGTTTATTTTTGAAATATTGGCAGCACTTTTAGAAATGAAAATTAGCAACAAATAATATTTTGACAAACAAGGCAGGTTGAAAAGAAATTCTTTTTAAAGGAAAAATCAGTTTTTACATGCTTTTAGCATGTTTCGCCACTTTCAACACAGGGGTTCCGACCAAGTACGGCCGCCTCCATACCATCGAAACCAATGCACATAGTATCAATAACTTGGTACGGTGTGAATTGGACTAAGGCGAAAGGCACTAGGTCGAGACCAAAGGTTCCGAAGGGGTCGAAGCATGTCTTTCCTTTTAACTGAAAATGCGCATGCTTTGCTTTCGAAGGGTATGCTTTCAACTTGTTGGCTTTTGGCTAAGTCAAATGTTTTAGTGGAAAGGTTTTGAATGGGTTTCGCCTTTTGTTTTAAGGAAATGATTTCGAATGGGGTCGAAACCTCTAGCTGCCACCCTTCTACCTTTCGATGCCAACGGTTTCGGAAGGTATACTTTGCTTATAAAACTTAGCCTCTTCTCCAATGCCTTCGGAAGGTTGGTTTTGACACCATCACTTCTTTACTGAGGAAATGCTTTCGAAAGTGTGCTTTCGACTTAATTGTTTTATGACCATTTTACTCTGTTGAAGGTAGAACCCAAAAGGTTTCAAAAGAGATGATTTTTAATAGTTTTGAAAGGTGTCTCCACATGTTTTACTTGAACCCAAAGGCTTTTGAAAGGATTAATGTTTTATGCTTTCGAAAGGTTTTAAAGAATGGTTTCAAAGGGGTGGTTCCTTAATGGTTTCGAAAGGTTTGAAATGAAAGGTTTTCCAATGTTTTCGAAAGGTAAAGTTTAAATGTTTAAAGATAGGACGTCCGAGGTTTTATAGCTTAGAAGGAAAGGTTTTTCAAAGGTTTCGAAAGGTTTATATGAATGGTTTTGACAGGAATGTTTTGGCCTTTCGGCCTAGGATATAAAGAAGGGTTTACTTGGTTTCGAAATGGGTGCTTTCAAAGGTTCAAATGTTTTCATCAACAAAGATTTGAGTAAAGTATATATATAACATGGCAAGATGATTTTGAGTAAAGCATAGAGTATATATTTTCCTTGTTTAAGTTTGGTTTAATGGTTTTAAATCAATTTGAGATGAAAAGGTTTCCAAGGAAAATTAAAGGAAAGATTACCCTAAACAAAATGACTCAGATATTAGAATACCATATGGGACTGGTATAGGTCGTGCCATATACATTAGCTACTAGCCCCTGCTAATTTAGTCCAAAATTCCAGTGTGTAGGGCTTTGTCACGGGTAAGACTAAAATTATGATTACACACAGAAGAAAATGTATGTTTGTATACATATAGGTTATTGGTGAGCCCGCAAAACCATTAGGATAAGGTGACCCTTAGGAGATGTTAAGTTAGGGACAGACCGTCCAAAAAAGGAGTATTTAACAGATAGTTAAGGACAGACCGTCCAAAAAAGGAGTATTTAACAGATAGTTAAGGACAGACGGTCCAAAAGAGTAGTGTCTAATAGGTGTTAGATTATTTTGATTATGTTGTCTGGTAAGCTCGAGTCAGCCAAAGTTTAGTAGTTAGCCAAACAAAACTATAGTGTTCAGACAGATGGATCATTTATTACCTGATATGTATGTTTACATAATAATGCTTTATAGTTTAAACCAGATTTGGTTGTAGGAAATGATTTGCAAAAGATATGTTTTAAAAGGATATTAGTGAGGGGAAACCCATTCCGCTAAGCAGCGTGGTCTCACTTAATATCAAATAACCGAGATGCATAGTTTTATTCACACCGGGCTTTATGTCTGACTCGAAGTTTATGTTTTCCCCTTAAACTCTCGGGTGCTCAAAATTGATTTGAGTAGGCTGAGGGTTGAGGTTTATAGGTTTTTAGTAGGTTAGCAAATAAAACTTCCGGAGATGGGCAGGTGGCTGACGGATAGCTATTTAGGAGTTGGTGTTTTACTTTGTTTGATCCCGCTGTGTTGTATTTAAGACAGTTGTGTCTATATAGTACTCTGCTCATCCAAAGGCGCATCCTCATATGTTGCTCTTGGCGTATTTTGTAATAATTATATATGATCTTTACCTGGGAAATGATTATGGGATTATGTAATGGAATATGAAACATGTTTTGTGAAATGTAATCAGAAAAGTTGTTTTTGTGAAATCTATGATTTTGTTTCATATTCATGTGCTTCTGATATTATGAATACCATTAACATTACTGTATTTGGTCACCGGATGTTAATACTATGGATGACTGCAGTATCTGTAGCGCTTAGCTTCGAGCCTCCAGATAGAGGATGTTACAACTTGGTACCAAAGCATGGGTTTATGAAAAAAATTAACTAAAAATGATTTTTGAAAACATAATCCTACGAAATTAGAGATAAGATCGGGGTATGGGATAACGCTATAGTAACGTACTTGTATTTGCTATATATAAGTATACGTTATACCTCTAGTTTCCTATCTCTCTTAGGCTATTCTTCTGTATCTCACGAGGCTTGAATACAGATATGGAAGCTAGAAGTGAATCTTGGAGGAAGCACCGCCACAAATGGTAATGCCAGACCGAATACTAGAAGGAACCAAGGTCAGGTACAAGCAGGGAATGTTGGTTGTGGAGTCCCACAAGTGGATATGGGAGCTATGTATCTGTTTTTCGTGAATATGATGCAGGCGGATGTTGCTGCTGGAATGGTTGGAGGAAGTGTTGGAGTATGAGTTCAAGAATCTCTGATGGTGAATAACTATGCTATCTTGAGCAGAGATTATGTTAGGCTTGGAAGGAAGCCCTTTATTGGAACTGAAGATTCTATTGAGGTGGAGAGCTAGTTGCTACATTGTGAGAGGATCTTTACAGACATGGGGCTCAATGATGAACAGAAGAGAAGGCTAGCTTCAAGACAGCTTGATGGAGCAGCTTTATTTTGGTGCAATAGTGTGACGACTGGAGTTAATAAAGAGGAGATGGCATGGGCTGAGTTTAGGAGAAGGTTCCAAGAGAGGTTCATGTCTGTGATGGCGCAGTCTGCTTTGCTCAGAAAGTTTGCTGAGTTGGAGCGAGGGAGATCTTTGTGTTGGAATATACTAGAAGGTTTGAGGAGTTGTCAAGGTATGGGTATGCTACTGTGGATACCATGTTAAAGAGGAATGAGAAGTTCATAAGGGGGTTGAAGCCTGAGTTGGTAATGTCTACATTACCTCATATTAGGGATCCTTGTGATGTTGTAGTGGAGACGGCTTTAAGACACGAGGAGATGCTTGCTTCTTTGGAGAAGAATAAGACAAAGGAGGTCCATGTAGGGCAGAGTCAGAAAAGGAAATTCTTTCATAAGAAGGGTGCTCAGAAAGGTGGAGTAGTAAAGAAGGGAAAGTTTAAGGTTGTGTGCTTCAAGTACGACAAGAAGGGGTATTTTGCAAATGAGTGTCGTACTAGAAAGGCAAAGGAAGTGATCGGGAAGAAGAATATCAAATGCTTCAACTGCGATCAGATTGGTCATTATAAGAATCAATGCAAAGAACCTGCTAAGGATGGAAGGGGCAAGGTATTTGCATTGGATCCTGCTACATCAAGACCAACTGTGCAGGAGAAAGGGAAGTAGTGTTGGGAGGTACGCTTCAGATCCATGGTATGTCTGTTAGCGTTCTGTTTGATACTAGTGCATCGCATTCTTTTATATCTCATTGTTTGGTAGATAAGCTTAACCTAGAACCCTCATATTTAGTTACATCCTTAAGGGTTGCAAATCCGATAGGAGGGTATGCAACACTTGGGATAAAGTGTGACTGTCTAGAGTTTGATTTGTTAGGTCATACCTTTGTTTGCAGTTTGCATGTATTTTTCTTTGTAGGGTTAGGAATTATTTTTGGTATAGACTGGTTAAGTAAGTACGATGCTAGGATATTTTTCCATGATAGGAAAATATTGCTTAGACACCCTGACTGTAGTAATCGGATTGTATATACCGTAGAAAACCCTAGCTGTGAGGTGAATGCTTTGTTGGGTGTTATGGAGGTAGAAGACTAGTTGAATTGCATTTTCGTAGTTAGAGAATTCGCGGATGTTTTTGAGCCTGTAGTAGGATTTCCACTGAAACGAACTATTGAGTTTCGGATAGATTTGGTGCCTGGAGCAGAACCGGTGAGTAGACCGCCAAGTAGGATGACACCTACAGAGAGGAGGGAGCTGAAGATGTAGTTGGTGGATCTGGAAGGCAAGAATTTTATTAGACCTAGTAGTTCACCTTGGGGAGCAGCCGCAGTGTTTGCTAAGAAGCCGGACGGATCGTTGAAGTTATGTATCGATTATCGTAAGTTGAATGAGAAGACGATAAAAAATCGATATCCATTACCCAGAATTGATGATTTGTTCGATCAGTTGAGTGGAGCCAAAGTCTTTTCTTAGTTGGATTTAGCAATAGGTTTTCATCATCTTAGAGTAGTGGAGGATAGTATTCCTTTGACGGTGTTTAGAACTAGATATGGATCGTACGAATGGTTGGTGATGCCGTTCGGACTAACTATTGTGCCGGCATTCTTTGTGGATTTGATGAACCGAGTTTTCCGAGAGCACTTGGATAGGTTCATATTGGTTTTCAGAGATGATATTTTGGTATACTCTAAGAATGAAAGGGAGCATAAAGTTCATCTTAGAATTGTGCTTGAGACGCTGAGGCAGAATCAGCTGAAGGTGAAGTTTTCGAAGTGCCATTTCTGGAGGAAGGAAGTGAAGTTTCTTGGTCACGTAGTCTAAGGGAAAGGATTGTTTGTAGATCCGACGAAGATTGAAGCGGTGAATAATTGGAAGAGACCCGAGGCATTGACTGAGATAAAGATTTTTCTAGGGTTGGCTTGATATTATCGGAGTTCATAAAGGATTTTTCGTGGATAGCAGCACCGATGACCAAGCTAACGTGAAAGGATGTGAAGTTTGTTTGGACCGATAAGTGTGAGGAAGCACTCTAGAGCTTGAAACACTTATTAACCCATGCACCTGTGTTAGTTGTTTTGGAAGGGAATTAGGATTTGGTAGTTTATACAGATGCATGTGGAACTGAATTAGGAGCGGTGTTCATGCAGAAAGATAAAGTGATTGCCTATGCTTCTCAAACTTAAACCGCATGAGGTTAGATATCCAACGCATGATTTGGAGTTGGCTACGGTAATATTTGCATTGAAGGTGTGGAGACATTACCTTTTGGGAGAGAGGTTTGAGTTGTATACGGATCATGCCGTTGAAGTATTTGTTCTCTCAGAAGGAGCTGAACATGAGACAGTAGAGATGGTTAGAGTTTATTGTTGCTTATGAATTTAGAATTGAATACACACCAGGAAAAGGTAATAAGGTTGCGGATGCGCTTAGCAAAAGGCATCAGAATGCAGTGTTGGCAATGATAGCAGAGTGAAAAGATTTGGATGTGTTGTCGACTTGCAGAATGTAGTGGAGATCCAAAGTTGGGTTTAGTGAAGGAACTGTTGTGTTATCCTGTTTAGAAGTTCGACCAGTTATGATCGGAAAGATTGCTTCTAAACAGATGGAGGATCCAGTGTTAGTTGAATGGATCAGGAAGTTAAAGGAAGGAATGGAAAGCGATGACTTGAAGGATTTTAGTCTTGACTAGAATGGGTGGTTGAGAAAGAAAGGAAGGTTATGTGTTCCAAATGTGGGGGACATAAGGAAGGAAGTTTTGGAGAAATGCCATCATTCAAAGTTCACTATTCATCCTGGAGGAACTAAGATGTATTAGGACATGAAGCGGAGTTTCTTTTGGGAAGGTATGAAGAGGGATGTTGGCTTATCGGTGAAGCGGTGTCTGAATTGTCAATGGGTAAAAGCCGAACATCAGAAGCCAAGTGGGTTGCTTCAACCATTAGATATTCCGGTATATAAGTGGGATTCTATTTCTATAGATTTTGTAGATGGGTTTCGAAGATCGAATAGAAGAAATGAAAGTACATGGGTTATAGTGGACATATTGACCAAGAGTGCCCATTTTATTCCAGTTAAGTCAAGTAGGATGACACATGTTTTGGCTAAGTAATTCATGAAGAATATAGTTAGAATTTATGTAATTCCTAGTAGTATAGTAAGTGATAGAGATTCTTATTCACTAGTGAGTTCTGGAAGAGTCTACAGGAGATTTTAGGAACTAAGCTCAAGATGAGTACCGCTTACCATCCACACACCGATGGGCAAACGGAAAGAGTTAACAAAGTCTTGAAAGTTTTGTTAAGAGCTTGTGTGTTAAATTTTGGAGGATCATAGGAAGACCATCTACACTTAGTCGAGTTCGTATAACAACCGTTATCAGACTAGTATAGGGATGGCACCATTTGAAACTTTGTATGGAAGGCCATGCAAATCTTCTGTTTGTTAATTAGAGACCATGGATAGGTTGGTTCTTGGTCCAGATTTAGTTAGAGAAGCTGCAGAGAAAATAGAGTTGATTCGAGCTAGGATGAAGGAAGATCAGTCTAGGCAGAAGAGTTATGCAGACAGAAGACGGAAAGACTTAGAGTTCTCTGTTGGAGATCATGTTTTTATTAAGGTATCCTCGATGAAGGGTGTGATTAGATTCGGGAAATCGGGGAAGTTGGCACCAAGATTCGTTGGACCTTTTCGTATTATAGAGAGGATCGGAAAACTCGTGTATAGAGTAGAGTTACCGAATAGTTTGGCAGGAGTCCACGATGTTTTACATGTTTCTCATCTAAGGAAGTGTGTTAGAGATCCAGAGTCTACTATAGCACCGACTGTGTAAGATGACTTAGTAGTAGAACTAGACTTGACTATAGTTAGAATGCCAGTTCAGAAAGTTGCAAGAGATGAGAAGAGACTAAGGAACAAGACCGTCGGATTAGTGAAAGTTCAATGGAGCGACGATGAGAGAGACTGTAAGTGGGAGACTGAAAGCAGGATTAAGGACACTTATCCTAATTTGTTGATGGTATGTTTTACCTTTTTGATTGATTGATTTGTCGTGTACCTTACAGTAATTTCAAGGACGAAATTCTTTAAGGAGGGGAGATTGTAACACCCTATATTTTTAGTAATATTATTAGGAACATTTAATTAGGTAAATTAAATGTAATAATGTAAAATGGTTAATGGGTTGAGATTTGTGATTAACAAGGGTAGCCGTGCCATGTAAACAATGAACTAAAGAATTAAAATGTTAAGGCAAATAGATAAGGGGCAATATAGGAATAGATACATTCTTATACCCTAAACCCCTTAAGCCCTCATTCTCACGTTCATTCATAATTCACAAACAAAAATATAAACTAAGGTCGTCCACCATTAGGAAAAGCAAAGAGAAGACTTCAAGAAGAAAAGCATAAGCAACTTAATCAAGATCAAATCTCAAATCCTTAATCTCAAAGCTAAGGTGAATATTGACTACATCTCATTTTTCCTATTGTTTTCGGTTTTAAGATGAATCCAAAGTATTTTGCATGATTATGTCGTGTTTTTGAATGATTAAATGTTTATATATGCTTGTTGATGATTTATGCTTGTTCATATAGGTTTTATGATATGTTTTAATGTAAAAACTCTAATTAATGACATCCAAATGCCTTGCGATTTTAGATATAGATCTGAAATGATATTTTAGAGATGGGTTTCAATTTTCATAATTTTATGAATTAATGTGGATTTTATATTAATTTTCTAGTATAGAAAATGATTATTTTGGTTTTAAATTATTTATGGCTAACTAATTAAAATTTTGGGTCTGGAATTAATATATGTTAGAAAACATATTAAAAATTATTTTCTAGAATTTTTGTAGAATTTTCCTAAGTGTTTTGATGAATATATAAAATTATTTAAGATATGGGAATTAAATGTTTTATATATTTATAAAAGGAGAAGGGGTATTTTATAAATAAATTAAATTGTTTATTTCTGAAATATTGGCATCACTTTTTGGAAATAAAATTAGCAACCAATAATATTTTGACGAACAAGGCAGGTTAGTTGAAAAGAAATAATTTTTAAAGTAAAAATCGGTTTTCACATGCTTTTAGCATGTTTAGCCACTTTCGGCATAGGGGTTCTGACCAAGTACTGCCGCCTCCATGCCATCGAAACCAATGTACATAGTATCAATAACTTGGTACGGAGTGAATTGGACTAAGGCGGAAGGTACTAGGTCGAGACCAAAGGTTCCGAAGGGGTCGAAGCGTGTCTTTGCTTTTAATTGAAACGCGCCTGCTTTGCTTTTGAAGGGTATGCTTTTGACTTGGTTGGCTTTCGGCTGAGTCAAATGTTTTAAAGAAAAGGTTTCGAATGGGTTGCGCCTTTTGTTTTAAGTAAATGCTTTCGAATGGGGTCAAAACCCCTAGCTGCCGCCTTTCTACCTTTCGACACCAATGGTTTCGGAAGGTATACTTTGCTTTTAAAACTTAGCCGCTTCTCTAATGCCTTCGGAAGGTTGGTTTCGACACCATCACTTCTTTTCTTAGGAAATGCTTTCAAAAGAGTGCTTTTGACTTAATTGTTTTATGACTCTTTTGCTCTGTTGAAGGTAGAACCCAAATGGTTTCGAAAGAGATGATTTTTAATAGTATAGAAAGGTATCTCCACATGTTTTACTTGAACCCAAAAGCTTGCGAAAGGATTAATGTTTTATGCTTTTGAATGGTTTTAAAGAATGGTTTTAAAGGAGTGGTTCCCCAATGGTTTCGAAAGGTTTGAAAGGAAAGGTTTTCCAATGTTTTTGAAAGGAAAAGTTTAAATGTTTAAAGATAGGATGTCCAAGGTTTTATAGCTTTTGAAGGAAAGGGTTTTCAAAGGTTTTGAAAGGTTTATATGAATGGTTTCGAAAGGAATGTTTTGGCCTTTCGGCCTAGGTTATAAAGAAGGGTTTACTTGGTTTCGAAAGGGGTAAGATTTGAGTAAAGTATATATATAACATGGCATGGTGATTTTGAGTAAAGCATAGAGTATATATTTTCCTTGTTTAAGTTTGGTTTAAAGGTTTTAAAACAATTTGAGATGAAAAGGATCTCAAGGAAAATTTAAGGGAAGATTACCCTAAGCAAAATGACTCGGATATTAGAATACCTGACGGGACTGGTATATGGTCGCGCCCTATACATTAGCTACTAGCCCCAGCTAATTTAGTCCAAAATTCTAGTGTGTAGGGCTTTGTCATAGGTAAGCCTAAAATTATGATTAAACATAGAAGGGAATATATGTTTGTATACAGATAGGTTATTGTTGAGCCCGCAAAACCATTAGGATAAGGTGACCTTGGGAGATGTTATTTTAGGAACAGACCATCCAAAAGAGGAGTATTTAACAGATAGTTAAGGACTGACCGTCCAGAAGAGGTGTGTCTAACAGATGTTAGATTATTTTGATTATATTGTCTAGTAGGCCCGACTCAGCCAAAGGTTAGTAGTTAGCCAAACAAAACTATAGTGTTCGGACGGATAAATCATTTGTTACCTGATATGTATGTTTACATAATAATGCTTTACAGTTTTAATCAGATTTGGTTTCATGAAATGATTTGCAAAAGATATGTTTTAAAAGGATATTAGTGAGGGGAAACCCGTTCCGCTAAGCGGCGTGGTCTCACTTAATATTAAATAACTGAGATGCATTGTTTTATTGACACCAGGCTTTATGTCTGACTTGAAGTTTATGTTTTTCCCTTAAGCTCTCGGGTGCTCAAAATTGATTTAAGTAGACCGAGGGTAGAGGTTTGTAGGGTTTTAGTAGGTTGGTGAATAAAGCTTCCAAAGACGAGCAAGCGGCTGACGGATAGCTATTTAGGAGTTGTTGTTTTACTTTGTTTGATTCTGCTATGTTGTATTTAAGACAGTTGTGTCTATATAGTACTCTGGTCATCCAAGCGGGTATTTTCATATGTTGCTCTTGGCGTATTTTGTAATAATTATATTTGATCTTTACTTGGGAAATGATTATGTAATGGAATATGAAATATGTTTGGTGAAATGTAATCAGATATGTTATTTTTGTGAAATCTATAATTTTGTTTCCTATTCATGTGCTTCTGATATTATGGATACCATTAACATTACCGTATTTGGTCACCGAAAGTTAATACTATGGATGACTGCAGCATCTGTAGCGCTTAGCTTCGGGCCTCCAGATAGGGGATGTTACACCGATACTACTAATCCATTTATTCAAGATTCTCATTATATAGAATTAAACCACAAAATCGTCAAATGTAAATCACTTCAAACCAAACCATATATGAAAAAGGATTATAACTCAAACTCTCAAATTCAGTTAAATATTTCATAATTTAATTTATCTTCAAAATAGATTATATGTTTTAAAAAACTCCTCTTTCGAAAATATTTCTTGAATCCTTTTATCAAATAAACCAATTCTGAACCAATAACATATAAAAAAGAAAATATATTTTAAAACTCTTAAATCAATCTTTATAAACAAAAGACCCCTTTTTAAATTTCCTTTTAATCATTTTTATTAAATATTCAATTTACAAAAGAATTCCCATTTGGAAATATTATTAAAAATCCCTAATTTACACTTATAAAAATTCCATACATTCTAATATATTGAAAAATCTCTATTTTTTATTTTCAAATAAACTTTTATATCCAAACAACTTTCAATAAGTCATTTTATTTTCCCAACCACTTTATTTATTCATAAATATACTTCAATTTAATTTTAAAATATCAAAAATAATTTATTGAAGCTTAAAAATATATTTGAAAATCAAAAACTATTCAAACACCCGGAATAATAATTTTGGAGCGAAATTCTCCAAATCATCTATATGAATTTTGTCCTTTGGCCCGGATCGACTTACATCGAATTTTGGCTATCCATACAATGTACACACATATATAAAATAAACTACATGTCAAAATGCAATTGGACAGCATCTCCATTGCATTATGGACATTCCAACACTCAACATTAAACAAAAATCATGCAATACCACACAAACAATTGAATATCTCGATCAAACAATTCACCTAAGCAATCCAATCAACATTCACAGTCAATCAACCAATCAATTCCATAAATAATCGTGATTATATATATATATATATGTATGTATGTATGTATGTATGTATGTATGTATGTATGTATGTATGTATGTATGTATGTATGTATGTATGTATGCAAGAGGATATAAATATAGATGTGTGAGTTTAAAACTCACTGAAACAATCCTCCGTGTTTAGCAATATCTCCAATCAGTCCCTGCCCATGCTAGAACGCATCGACCAACCTCGCTTCACTGTCCCAAATGCACTATTTTAACCATGTCCTAAGCGTACAGATTCGCGCCTCCACCTATGCATCACGATAGCAACCTATGCATCATGGTAGCCACCCATCAAAAATCCCGGATCCCATACAGTCGTCGATCTGCTCGATCTTTCTTCCAACATCACGATTCATCCAACGTCAACCCACACGGGCCACAGCCGAACACCTCATCGTCGACCACTCCAGTCGCGTCGTAGCTCCTCACTTTGGCGTCGATCATCGTGGTGCTAAGCTCGAGTTTCGCATCGATCATCGTTTGTTTTCTTTTTTTAAATATACAAAAACAATTGGGTATTTTGGGTTAAGGCAAAATTCATATATAAATGGTTTGAAGTCAGGTAAGCTAAGTTGGGGGAACGGGCCTTTGGGAATGGAAGAGAAGGGAAACTTTAAAATGGGCTTAGGCTTGAATTCAATTCATTTCTAATTAATTTCCTTTGCATTTAAATTTATGTTTTAATCCTTGAAATATATTTCAATCTAATATAAATTGATTTACCCCACATTTTACAAAATATATTCGACAATTAGACAATTCCATCATTTCAATAGCTGTCTATTTTTGTTTAATTATTCACTATATTATTACAAAATAAATTCATTCTTCAACTATTTCAATCATATAAAAATAGTTAAATTTAATTAGAATGTTTTATTCTATTTCAAGATATTACTTGAAATAAATTTATTAAGTTAATTCAATTTATTAAACAAAAATCTTTTATTAATAGCTTTCAATTAAATAAATATTTATTTCAAAAAAAAATTACTAAATATCGAATCCAAACAATTTTTATTTAAATTTGAATTCATTTAATTTATGACGTGGAAAGCAGGGTTGTTACATGCATACATACAAAACCTAAAACATAGGCACAAGCACAACCTGAAACATAGATATAGAGGCATATATAAGAATATATAACAACCACTACACCTAAAATTCAACAATACAACCATATGACATAAGTACATCAGGATCAAAACCAATAGATTACATCACACAGAATTCAAATATCAAGTAATGGAATCTATGCTATATTAAAGCAACAACTACTAAAAATCCTCTAAACCTAGTGTTTTCTTTGCCTCTCCACTTTTACTCCATTTCCCATTGAATAAAGATGTCATCTTGCTAACAATTCCACCACTCTTCTTCTTACCTTTATCTGACTCATTTCCTCGTTCGACCTTGTAAACAATAGTCGAACGCAGAACTAAATATATGCATCAAGTTTGATTTTGAATATCAATTAAAATTATACCTGAAGTAGAAGATGAAGTGGTTGGAGGAATGAACTTAACACCGTATCTGTTAGTGTGCACAACCACATCAATGTCTCCATCATCATTGTCTTCATCGTCTTCGCCGTCATCACTGTCATTGCTGCCATCATCGTCTTCATCGTCGTCACTGGATCGCATTTGATGAATAGATTTTCCTTTTTATGTAATTTAGATCGAATCACTGCTTTAGTGGAAAGATACAACTTGGGTTCCTTCCTAATCTCCATGTTCTACATAAAAGAAAGACAAAAGAAATAAATTTATGATAGTAAGTAGAGGAATTTAGAATATATTTTGAATTAGAGATTGTTAACTTATGAAATCAGTTGCCACTTCGTTTATGCTCTGTAACTCACCTCATAATACTATGATTCTTGAAGAACTAGATGCAATATACCTATATTCATCTCCTATAAACCATCGACTGAGTAGTGGGACAGGACTAGGGGTAAGTTAGGTTAATGAGGGATGGGTATTTGATCACTCCCAATCCACTACATATACCAATCAGGATCCTCTACCCAATCTTCTTGCTCGGGTGCGGAATAAAACTATGATGAATAATTAACTTATGAAGACATAACGATGGGGGCTTAAATATATGACTTAAGAGCAGAAGGACCAAAATAATCCATGTCCTTAATATAAACTGCAACATCTAGTAATGGACCGACATCTTTAGCAATTAACTTCCAATATGTATTGTAATATATGTCTTGTCACTGATAGACGTACTATTGGTAGTCATCTTGATATAACTCATTTTGCATTTCTACATGGCTATTGTATGTCAATCAACGGGTCCTGTGTAGAGGAGGATTTATATGGATAGCTATAAGGACGGTTAACTACCACAAGCACCTCTCTTCTAGAAATAACACGTAAAATTCTCCTAAGGAACAAGTAGAGGCAATCGTTTTATCGATAGGTTCCAAGTAAGTTCCACCTCATTTCGATCATATGCGATTGAGGTGTTCCACGAATTCCAATTTATATGACTAGCATGTCGATGATCAATATGATAGCAGGTGCTGGGAAACAAATGAGTTGCGGTATCATATGTTTTGGATCTATTTCCATTTTCCCATGCTTTTAGTCTTAGGTAAGATGACTGCTTCACATTTTCTTTCACAATATAGTGGCAAATAGTCATATACTTGAAGAACTGGTACTATAAATAAAAATATCATTATGATTAAAGAAATGAATAATTTTCAAGTAAGATAGAAGAATTTAATTATACGATAAGTTAATGTATCTGCAACAACTCGATAAAACCAGTAATATGACCTCCTTTGGTCACAACTAATTTAGGCTTGATATAGATATCCCAAAATAGCTGAAACCCAATCAAATTGTTGAGATTATTCCAAATCCATAACTGACTCCAAATGACCAAGATTAATTGTGTCATTTTTTGTTGTGAGAAAAAGAATCAATATCATGTACAACACAAATAGTATAGCAATGTGGTCCAGATTATTCAAACTTTACATTATATAATTCTCATCAAAATATTTAATTAGATGTGATAAAGCCGCATTTCCGACCTTGATATTGAACTTAATAAGTAGCGGTAAAAATTAACTAGTGTTACCAAACCAACTCTAACTCTCATCATATCGAATATTGAGTGTGTTTAACCCAACATGTATTGATGTCACCATGGTAAAATCTAATAGTGTAAAACCAACCTCGGCATTTAGAAATAAAAATGTATGAGTTATCAGCCACCAATGCTCTATTATAGCATGAATACATCTATTAGTTGAATTTTTCAGCTCAATATCCATGAAGCTACCAAATATCTAAACCATCGGATCTCTAATCTACGAATGCACGTTTAATTTTTTTTCCACTATTTCAACATTCTATTGCGATTCTATTTGTAATATAGTTTTAACATAAATTCATGATATATAAAAGGAATTAATGCATTAATACTTTTTTAATGACATGATGTGAACTCTTTCCCATTCACGGAAATGTGGTGAAATCCTTCTCGAAGCATTGTGACCATCCTAAATGGGAATGTTGGTGAAATTACATTTGGTACACCCACTCCATATCTGCTGTCGCAGCCACTGAAAGATTTTTTTACTTCTTCTCGATGTTTTCCTTCTATGAACAAGGGCGGTGGAGCTAGAGCCTTCTTCATTTACATTCTCCATCTTCAAAATAGGAAGAATATGTCTTTTTTTCCTTAGCTCTAGAAATTGGGGATTATGGATTTAGAAGCTAAAATTGTTAAAATTAAATGAAAGGAAGAGGAGATTAGGTAGAGTGATCAAAGTATATGTTTTAATTTTGAATTTAGTGTAATTTTTGAGGAAATTGAAATTTTTGAAAGGGAATTTTTGGATAGTCGACATGAAAATGAAAGGAAGAGTGAGAGGTAATGAACTCTTGGGAAAGTGTTTACAGTGCCATTAAATCCTGACATACTATAAACGGTTTTCTGAAAATCATTTATAGATATTATAAAAATAAAATAAAATGAGTGTTTCCTCTCACTCGATTACTGGAGAAGTGGAAGGAATCAACACTTTTATTTCTACCCCTCACCCTAAAAATAACTCCCTGCTAGAGATTCTCTTAAGAAAAAAATCACTTCATCATCATTTTCAATTTTATTTCAATTCTATAAATCAAATCTTCAATCATTGATGACTTTGTCTTAGTCTCTCCCTTGTTCAGATCCTTCATATCAGATCCAAAACCGCATCACCTTTGTCACCCACCATGCAACCTCCTCAACACATGATTTCTAGAATACAGATCAATGCCCTACTTTTAACTCGACATCACAATCCCCCCCAAATCATACTTATTTAACATGCCCTAATTTTTCTTGTCCTCTATGTTTATCATTTCTTTTTCCCTCTCTTCTTTTTCTCTATTTTATTTTGTTTTATTATTATATATTTCAACATTCTCTACGTTTGTGTTTTAATAGAGATAACACTACAAAAAACAAGGTTATTTATTTACCAACGCCAAGAAGGGGTCAGTGGGGCATTTGTAAACGTCTTAGTGATGCCGTGCCGATGCCATAACAGGCGTCGGTAGAAAGAAGGTCAGAATATTTATTCCGATGCCTTGAAGATGTCTTGCGTGAGGTTGTTATCGACGCTAATATGATGCCATTTTCCAACGACTATTTTCCGTTGCCTTTGCGATGCCCTGTTGACTACTATTAAAATTATGTAACTTGGATTTTCCAGTGGCATATCGATGTCATAGCGATGCCTAATTAAATTGTTATAATCGGATTTTCCGATGCCTTTTATATGCACTACCGATGCCCTTGTCGAAATAGATTTGCAGCATTTCGTTGTGCTTCTAACCTCGGTCGCACATTCAAAATATATAATATATATTCACCTCAACATAACATATTGATATCACAAATTCATATACTATACTATCACATACCACAAAATTCATATAGCAAAAAATATTACCCAACATGGTAACATCATAAATATTATCCAACATCATAATATCCAAACAATACCACCATAATACAAACCAAATATCCAAACAATACCATCATAATAGAAACCAAATATCCAAGCAGTATCATCACAATATATACAAACCAAACATTCAAACAGTAACAACATAAATACTTCCTACTCCCATGAACCATGCCCACCGTTACCTTCTCCATCACCATCACCAAAAATATCCTCGTTAGGAAAGCATTGCAAAAATGCATCCGTAAGCAGTCCAAGCTTCTTCTCTAGCTTACCGACGTTTGACTTCAACCATTAGTTTTCTTCTTCTATAACATTACTAACTATAGCAGCTTTATGTAATGATGACCTCTGCATTTTAACCAAATTTGTTTATTAATAACGAGTAATTTTGAAGTTCAACTATTGTACTTATTGAAGCAAATTTTTTAAATTTGCGTTAACCACATATAGTTTTAATTAATTGAGTGATTTAACTTATATTTTTTTTTAATTTTTTGGATGATTTAGAAAAAGGTTAATTAACTCGAATAAACTCTTGTTTAATTTATTAAAATAAAATTTATAACTTAACTCAATTATATATACATTTGTCTAATTTATTGAATGAATTAACTTGTATATTTGTTTAATTTATTGTGTGATTTAAAAAATATATATTTTAACTCAAATAAACTCTTGTATAATTTATTGAAACAAAATTTATAATTTAACCTAATTATATATATATATATATTATTGAGTGATTTAACCTTTATGGACAAATTCTTGTTTAATTTATTGGAACAAAATTTATAATTTAACTCAATTATACATACATTTGTTTAATTTATTGAGTGGTTTAACTTATATATTTGTTTAATTTATTGTGTGACTAAAAACTCTATAATTTAACTCAAATAAACTCTTATATAATTTATTGAAACAAAATTTATAATTTAACGTAATTATATGTGCATTTGTTTAATTTATTGAGTGATTATATTTGTTTAATTTATTGTGCGATTTAAAAAAAACTCTATAAGTTTACTTGAACAAATTCTTGTATAATTTACTAAAACAAAATTTATAATTTGACCTAATTATATACTTATATATATAATTTATTAATTGATTCAACTTATACAGACATACTCTTGTTAATATATTGAAACAAAATTTATAATTGAACTTAAGTATATATACATTTGTTTAATTAATTGAGTGATTTAACTTTATATTTGTTTAATTTATTGTGTGATTCAAAAAAAATCTATATCTCTTGTTTAGTTTATTGAAACAAAAGTTATAATTTAAGATAATTAAATATTTGTTTAATTTAATGAGCGACTTAACTTAAATTATTGCATGTATACAAATATATTAGGTTATTTTGCATTTTATGTATTCATTAGAATTTATACATGTATATGTACGTAAATATTAGGTAAATACATTTATATTTACCGCAAACTCGATGGAAGCATCATCTACCCAGCTATTGGTGGTGGACCAATCCTCAAGCTCTCAAGCGCACTCTTCAACCTCTCATTGCTAAGAAGCTCAAAACCCGCACTGGTTGCATGGCATGACAGCATGATAATACTGATAGAATGTGGCATCAGATAACTTGCATGGTAGTACTGTTATAACTGGTAGTGGTAGTTGGGGTGGTACTGTTAGTAGTTTTATTACCACTGGTGGCGATAATCACCATCAGTGATAGTTAACGACTACAGTGTTAACATCATCCCCTCCAACACTATCTCAACCAACTACCACCAGTTATAACAACACTACTACGCAAGCCCTGGCGCCTCCTCTATTAATACTATCATGCTGCCATGCCATGGGACCAAGGCTGTGACCGAAGACATGTGTGGTAATGTTGTTATAATTGGTGATGGTGCATAGGGTAGTGCTGGTGGCGATACTGCTACCACTATTGGCGACAACCACCATCACTGATGTTCAATGACTCCAGTATTAACAGCATCCCCTAGCACTTCCCCTATTCACCATCACCAGTTATAATAACACTACTATACATGCTCAGTCACTACTGCCATGGCTTTAGGCCGTCTTTGTTTTTCACTATCTGATACAATGATAGTTTATTATGATGGGTGTTTCTTCTTTTTTGCAGATTCTATCAAATTTTCGATCGTATCCATACTATCATCAGATGGATATGATCAAAACATTGGTAGGATCTGCAAAAAAAGAGCGATGTCCATCATCAGAAAAAACTATCATTGTATTATGGTAGAGATCCATCTAAACCTTTAAGTGTAACATCTTCAAGTGTAATGAAATCGTTCCTACATGTAAACAAAATTTACATTATCTTTCACACGATAGTATTATTAAGTCAAATTAAACATTCAATTTGAAAACAAAGTGCATGCATCACTAGTACTACAATCGTCTAGAACATATCATGTACATCCATTCATCTAAAACTAGTAAGAAATTTAAACTCAGAATATTCGTGTTAATAAATGTATTAATTATTTTAGAGATAAATACCAAAACTGAAAAGTTAATCATAACATTATGGAAGTGGTTCAAAACAATATATGCTTTTGTAGTACATGTATATTTATATGTTTACTAAAAAGAATGTTTTTCCATAGAGATAAACTGATTTGTTAATCCTACAAGACTACCAAAAATTACATGCTATAGATAAATTCACAAAATATTCCTGTCACTTTTCCATTACTACTAGTGATCGGAGAATTTCTTCTAAATAATAATTTCTTGGTAGTTTCAACAACGTGCAATGTGTATGTTGTTATGATATGCATTCTTAACTATTATTTATCCATTTATCCCTATCAATTAAAAGAAACAAACTACTAAGTTATAATTCATTTATTTTAATCTATTATACCGTGTTGTAAGCTATTAGTGACTAATTGTTTATATAATTCCTTTTCATTATCATTCAACTAGTGATTCGACCAAGGCATAAAATAAGTTTCGTCTTTAATTTATTCATTTGACTAGACTACATTTGCCTAGACTATTATAATTAGTCTCCTAGATTTATATACATGCTCGATGATTTTAGTTTTCCATTTTACTAAAAGTTAATAATATATTATATCATTTAAATTCATTATCTAACCTCAAGTTTAACTTATATTTTACATAGTCCACATGGTTATATGTATTTTTCTATATCTTTATCTAATTTATCAAAAATATATTTTAACAATGCTTTAGTGTAGAGGAAACAATCTAACATGTATTATGTATGATGATTACTGAAAAAAGTTAATATGATAACATATTCATGTAAAGTATACATCGAATATACATGTCAAAGGGAATATAACGTAGTAAGTGGAACCGCTTTTGGTAACTATGACATTGAATTATGTACATCTATTTGTGACAATCCTAGAAGTTCAATAATTTTGATGTCACTCCTACTGAATGGGTGCTTCACCAGTAACCTTTGAGAAACAATTCAAAGTAACGTATGATTCTAATCACATGAATGAAGAAATCCTCATTTTTTTATGCAACAGCTTCTCAATTACTTGGCTTAGTCTATATTTTCTATTACGCCTCACCTTTATATCCATATTACCTAAGAATATTATAAGAAATATTATCGAGTAATAGGGAGAATAAGGCTGGTTAGGAGTGACCGTCCATAAAATTGCTTTAAGCGAGTATCGATACGTCGAATAATGTGACTACATTTTTTTCTTTCTTTTCTTACAAGAGGTACTTCAACATATCTGATCTAGGTGCAAAACAATAATACAGTGGTTTAATTTAATTCAGAACAATACAAAACATAATATACAACACAGAATCAAATGTCATAATGGAAATAAAATACATCAAATACTTCTTTAAAGTGTAAGTCTACAAAATGAAATACTAGACTTACAAGTACAAATATATATACTTGTATAAACAATGACAGGTCTAAACATATACATGACTACCCAAGTCAACATTACAACCAAATATACACAAGTATGCATATAAGACCAACATCTAAAAAGGAAACTCTATCACAAAGCTACTACTTCATATAGCTACTCTAGCTAGACCAAAACCAAAGTCATTGAGTCCCTATACCTATCAAGTTTTAGTCTGACTCGAGTATTATAAAATAAACGGGTTAGACTATTTTTAAATATCCAAAAGGTGAGATCATAATAATAAGCTTGCATAAACATCAAAGTATAGAAATCCATATAGTGTACTCCACTAAATATTAAAAGGTCTCACTATTAATCATCCATTAACTAATTTGCATAAAACACAAGGCATAAAAAGAACTCTATAATATATGTCATATGCAAATAAAAGACAATAATACCAAATCACCATATCACCAAACTCTCTCATGCCCATCAGAGGTAATCATACAAAATATGGTGATAAGGAAAACTAACTTCGAAAACTCAAGAACAAAAGAGACTGCATAGAACAAATCAACTCTAGAAAATATAAGATAGCTTAAAAGCGAGTCAAAACCCAAAAGACTTAGCATAAAAGCCAGTCACAAATCATAAATCATAAAGACAAGCACATCGCTAGTCAAACAGAAGTAAACACTTTGCAAGCTATAATAATAGACATGCACTTCACGTGCTAACACATATGACATGCACCACACACGTCGAATAAGACAAGCACATCGCAAGTCAAATTCATAAGCTAGCAATATAGACAAGTACTTCGCAAGTTAATACAAAAGACAACACTTGGTGCGCCAACCCAAGAGACGGGCACTTCGAAAGACTAAACTCATTTGTAAACAAGTATCCCAAGATAGGCTCGAAAACCCGTATAATCCGCATAAAACGAATGACCCAAGGGCGCGTACAAAAACTCGATAAAATAAGTGTTATATACTTCCGAATAGTAATATTCAAGTAACGACTGTATGTCCCATAACCACTCGGGTTTACTCAAATTTTTACAATAAGTTAGTAAACTCCACTCAATAAGTGTAATCTACTTTTGATTAGTAAGTAAATGAGTTTCGCTCGATGTTCCATAACCACTTTATGATATTTAGACAGTTTTCTAAATGACTGTAAATCTCACTCGACTAAAATATTCAATCGAACAAGTCCAATAATTAACCGATAAAGTAATACAAATGTTCCATGCCACTTGTATTGCTAAATCGTTTAATTAAATTTCTCATTCAAATGAAGGCACAAATCGCAAGAAGCAATAAACCCAAAATAGGATATAAATAGCCAAAGGCTAGGCAACATAGAATTCAATAAGAGTTTAAGGTCTTGAAAGTAGTTAATATACTTTTAACATATAGAAAATGATTTCTAAAACACTTTATTTGTATAATTATTTTCAAACCACTTATTTTAAAATCCATAAGCTCATTGTCATTCAACTATATATATATATATATATCACTTTATAAATATATACTATAAATCCGAATAAATACCAAAACATATTTATATCTATATAGTTATTCCTAAAATCCCATAAAAGTAATTTGTTTCAACTAACTACATTTCAAAAGACATATATAGATATAGTACTATTAATTCAGAAACAATGTAGGTTTATATTTCCAAAACCATTCATTAAAACCAATAAAACTATTTATCCTAATAATACTCAATATATATATATATTACCTACTAAATTCATTTACAAAAGGAATTGAATTGATATGGAAATTAGTTAATCGGTATATTCTAATAAGCTATCTTTTGCAAATTGCTTTTCAAACTATATATATTAATTAGATTTCTATATAAACAAATTCACAAATAATTGAATCAAAATCACCAAAATCTGAAGAATTTAGTCTCATAAAATCAATAAGTGGATTACCCAAAAAACATTAAAACAAAGCAAACAAAACTCAGGGCAAAACAACACAACAGGCAGGAGTGGCATGCCTAGAACTCACATTCTAGGTGCTGACCGGTTGACCGGTCAGCCATGACCGGTCGATCGGTGGGGGTGCCTGGAAGTGAATTCCAAGCGTCCTTCCTTCCACCGTTGACGAGCAAAATTCTAGAATGTTTTCCAGTTCATCTCGGCATTAAAACTTGTAGTACAAATCCTGAAATAGGCATGCATTCGTATGGTAATTGATCAAAGCAATAAAACATCAAAAGAGGAAGAAAAACAGTTTACAGTAACCGGTTTTAATAGAGAATACAATTATGTTTGCAACTACTGAAACCTTAAAATTATTACTTCAATTCACATCCATTCAACATCAAAATAAACAGCATGCAATAAGAAGTTTAAACATAGAACTTGTGAGGTTCAACTAACATTGAATTCCTTGAAGTAGCTTGCTAAACACCCCCAATTTAACAATTTCAGCAAAACCCTAGGATGCCTCAACCAAAAGAAGGGAAAAATCAAAGATCAAACACTATAAAACTAAAATTGAGTAGTCAAAAGGCTAGAATAGGTTATAAAATAATTACCTTAATTTTCTTAGATTTCATAGTAATTGATTTCCAATTTTTATCTGTTGATTAGCTTCTAGGTTTAGGAGAGCTTGGTTTTCTAACTTGTGCTTTCTTTTTACTGAAAGAAGTATGTACGTATAGTATATTGAAGAGAAGAGTTATCTTTTGTTAAACTTGTAAATGGGTTTTAAACCAAATAAGAAAATAATTGCATTCCTTTTTAAATAAATTAAGCCATTTCTCTTCTAATTGTTTAATAAAGACCAACTTCACATTATAGAGTTTCTAAAACCTTTAATATCATGAATATGAGAATAAGCCCAACACAATAAAACACTATCTTGCACACTATTTTTAAATAACCATTTCATAACTAATTAAATTCTTAAAGTATCATACTTGAAATAAAATCCCCAATCGATTAAATGGTTTTAATTTGAAAATACTAACATTTTCAAATTTCATAATGATTTAGAATTAATTATTATAAATAGATTATCTTTTATAAAAAGATTATAAACTCCAAATTAATGATTTAAATTCTCCAATTTAAATCATTATTTATTTTATTTAATCAACCCAAAAATCCAGGCTATTACAGACTTCACCCTTTAAAGAAATTGCGTTCTCGCAATTTCCAATTCAAAGAAAAGTCTATAATATATTTTCAAAAATTTATTTTCCTAATTCCTCTTCAATATTTAAATTTTAACCAAACATCTCTTAGAATATAAATATTGTTTTAGCTAAACTACATCAACGTAAAACAATAATTGAACTTAACATGTTAGTTTACAAAAATCAACATATCATTCTTCTTTATTTTCTAGATTGAAAATAAATTCACACCAATATTGTAAAGACATAGATTTTCAGTCGTTTAAATTTAGGATATTTAATTGATTTTAAATATTGAAAAGTAAATTTTACAAGTTAAATAAATTATATTTTGAATATAGTGATTTATTTAGATAATTAAATTGTTAATTTAATATTTCAAATTGCAGAAATAATTGAATATTGAATCAAATATGAATAAAAATAATTTCTAACATTGAATTAAATTCTATTTGAATTAGAATGGAGTTAGGGAACTTTTAAAATTGAATTAAAAGTTAATTTATAGAAATTGGATATTTTAATATTTAATTAACGTGTAAAAATAGTCATTTTTGACACTGTCTCGGGTTTCAACGAAACTAGTTTCATTGGATCCGTAATAGTGAATTATTGTAGAATTTCAAATTTCGTGTCAATAGGACTTAAGGTTTGCTCGTGGGAAGCTGAAATGCGTAGAAATTTATTTAAGTGAATTTTAATTAAAATAATTCGATTCGAAAACCTATCTTCCAAATACGATGGAATTGGCTCCTGATATATATTCCATTGTGTACGGAATATGGGTAAAACATTATAAAAGCCAGGCGGCACGCTTCGTTTGGAGTTCAAATTTTTTTTGGATGAATAGTGTCACGAAATTTTCTATAAAAGCCCCTCATTTTTTCCTTTGTTCACAAACCCTAGGGTTACATGAGCAGCCGCCATTTTCAGTTTGTATGGCCAGAATTTCGTGAACTTCTTTCCCCTATTCCTCTCAATCCATAAACAATTAGCCAAAACATTCAACTACGAAGTTGTAGAGCTTCTCAAGATCTTCAAATCCATACGGATGAATCATGTTATCGTTGTCGATGGTAGGAGAAATGTGCCCACGTTTTCACTGTTTTTCGAGCTTGTTTGCATGTAATTTTTTGGGCCGGATCTGATGAATTTTGGGATGGAGGTGAAGCTCCCGTAGGGCTTCGATGTGGTGGTGGTTGATCGTCGTCTGGAGCGACGATGGAGGCTCGAAATCGAGGGGAAGGAGGCGACATATATGGGTTTCATTTTGTGCGTGCTTCAGGAGGGAGGTAACATGTGTAAGGAAGAGGGAGATGAAGATTTAAATTTTTATTTAGTTTATATTAATTTAGTTAATTAAAGTATTAATTATCTCAATGCTAATAAATCCATAACTCTTACATACGAGGTCGAAAATTGACGAAACAAGCGGTGTTGGGTTCGTATTGTCAAGCACTACATTTTAGAGCTGGATTGGGATTTATTTGAGCTAGTGAAAATTTCGGTTAAAATTAAACGCTCATTTAATTTTAATCGAAATAAATCGCTATTACGACTACAATTAAAGTGAGTACAACTCACTCTTTCTGTCTCGCTTATATTTTTATATAAGTGAGAATAAATTTTATTTATGATGATTGATGATTGTTTGGGTGATATATGATATATTATATATATATATATCGATTGGTTTGGATATATTCCCGCATATTTTAGCAGATGAGACCCTATACGTTCCCGTGTATGAGTGGATGACCTTTTGTACGCACGTCTGCCTCGAAGCAGACATTGTACATATTTTCTAATATGTATATTTGTTGCAGGTGACAGGTCGGAGGGATCCAACTGGATTCCTCATCGTTGTTGATTTTATTTACAAATATTGTGATATATGCTGTTATCATGTGATATATGATGTTTTGATATCATGATTGATATGATTGATGTGAATGCCTTTATCTAGTGCTGTAGTAGCATTGGGCCTTATTTTGGAGATTTAAAAATATTAAATTGATGATATCAATTTAATAAGGGTTTCAAGTGATTTTGAAAATATATGATTTTTGAATTGTTAAAGAAATGGATTTATTTTAAATAAATAAAAAGTTATAATTTTTATGTTATAAAAATTATGGCTTTGTGAAATATAATCAAAATATGATTTTTGAAATATAGAGATAACTATTTTTGTTAAAATAAGTTAAATTGGGATTTTAACTTATTATAAATGGTTTATATATATAAGATTTATAAAATTGATATTTTATAAAGAAAAAGTAATTGCATTATAAACGAATTTTGTAAGTGTTAAAATGGAGTTATAGTTGAATCTTATAAGTAAATAAGATTTATAAATTTATAAAAAGAATGAATTTGTAAATAAGAGATTTACAAGTGATAATTTTATAATTGGATTTTTGACATAAATGAGATAGAAATGGAAATTCATTAAAAAGGAATTTTATATATGGAAGTTTATAAAATATAAATGGAATTTATATACATTGTTCATAAATGTGAAATCAATTTAATTTAATAAGTAAATATGTAAGTTTATTAAAGGAATTATATTCACGATTTTGGACAGTGAATAATCCTTTAAATTAGATATATATATATAAGTGATGAATTTGGTAAGAGAATTATTCATGATTTTGGACACTGAATAATCCATTAAATAAAATGGATGTTTTGGAATGTCATATTATAAAATGGAATTTAAATGGTTTTATATAAAAGGATTTGTGAACTTACTTATTATTAAAATAAGTATACGGAAATGTTTTCAAAATATCCAGTAAGTGAAATGGTTTTGAATATTATTTTTTTAAAGATATTTTTAAGTGAATAATTGGGAAGTGTTTTGAATTATAAACGATTAATGAAATCAGTCCCACTGATTACTTAAGTGCTAGATTTTGTTTGTTGCTTTGATAGTTAAATAACTGACTATCAAATTTGGCCATTTTAGTTCCTCGACTTGATGTGGGAACTATTTAGTCGTACACTTAGTATATAGCCATCTGTGTAGGCTTGATTATCGTTTGTGTTGAGGATGTTGATTCGTATAGTACGAAGTGATTACTCCAATCTATCGAGCTTCCTTCTTGGCCGAAAGATAGCAAGTTGAAAGTTGGAAACGTGATAAGTCTATGAGACTTAGTGTAACGACCCGAAATTTTCCATCCAGAAAATTTCAAATAGTTAGGAAAGAAGAAAGAGATAGAAGAAGAAGAAACAGAAACACAACACAGATTCTCACATTCGCAGCGGATAAAATATAATATCAAATAATAGCAGTTTACAAAAGAATACCATATCAGTAAATTTTCATTTTAATACATCAGAGTTACACATACACAAACACAGGACATATACAAATCACATAGCTAGAAATAAAAGTCACAGCGGAAACACTCCATACGTCCTGCCATCCAGCTCGCCACCTGAGCTCCAGAACGTCCTCACCTGAAAATCTGTAATACTCGGTCTGACCCGAGCATTACATCAAAGTAACACCCGGGTCAGGCTGGATAACCAACGTGAGTAAACCCATATAATATGAAATACCTAGCTATATAACTTAAGTGAATTATCAGGGTAACTCGTACTTTTCTACGAGTTCTTATAGTCAAACATTTATCACACATGACAGTTTCAGGTTAAATGTCCATGTTACTCAATTCATTCCATTCCAGCCTGCATAATTTCACATACCCAATTTATAAAGAATTTAGTTTACAAATCGAAGTGGTTTCGGGAATCACTGATACCCGACCCTGGTCTCTTCGAATCCCAAGTCATCTTAACCCAAGTTATTCAAGTGAAATACAATTCAAAATTTAAATACAGGGTGTCACCTTTACACAGTAATCCCTCATCGATAAATACCCACATTATCACAGTTTAAACCAAACATATCATATCACATAGCATCACAAATCACATCTCAGAGATATCAACTAATCTAAGGCATACAATATCATTTAATCATTCATAAGCAAGATTAATTTGGTCACACCATTCTTAATTAATAAATTAAATTATTAACTACTTCAATCAAGTTTAATCCTCTTTACTTAACATTAAACCAATTAATTAATCATCCTTAAATTATCATCTTTAATTACATTAAGTAATTAACCTTTAATTAATTACCCAAATTAATTAATCTTTCACCATTCACATTAATTAATCTTTAATTACTCGCATAATTTAATCAACAATAATTTATTACACTGGTCCTTAATTAGTTACTCTAATTAATTATTCTATAATCACTTACAGGGGTTAATTATCCTTTAATTAATCACATTAATTAACTAACCCTTTAATTAATTTCCTTAATTAATTAATCCTTTAATTAATTACACTAAGTAAATAAATCCATTGTTACTTCCATTAAGTAATTCCCTTTAATTACTTACATTAAGTTATTATCATCTAATAAATCACATTTATTAATTATCCATTAATTACCCACCTTAATAAATGACATTAAGTAATCATTCTCTAATTACTTTCATTAATTAATTATCATTACTTAATTCCACTAAGTAATTAACCTTAAATAAATTAATCATCTTTTAATTAATTACCTTAATTAATTAATCTCATTAATAAATCAATCCTTTAAATTGATTACACATACTAATTATCCCTTATTTAGTTACATCATTTGCTTTTGAAACTTGTTTAACAAATTTACTTTTACTTTAAACCTGCATTCCTTGTTTCTACTATTTCTTGGTCGCGTTTCTTTTTAAACTTTAAGATCTGGTACAGATTTTACTTACAATTTTCAAACGCCTGATAACTTAAAAACCCGGAAACAAACAAACAAGCTCGAACCTTCCCACACAACTTCCCGACAAAAACTCGAGCCAAACCCCTCTTTACTTGTGCACGAACCAGAGAATACCCCTCCTTCTCCAATCCCTGAAATCAACAGACACGAGAACAACCCCATGCACGT
Source organism: Allium fistulosum (assembly GCA_030737815.1). NCBI lineage: Eukaryota > Viridiplantae > Streptophyta > Magnoliopsida > Asparagales > Amaryllidaceae > Allium > Allium fistulosum. The sequence continues at coordinate 165,054,118 of CM060904.1, read as the reverse complement.
GCACGCGCGACCAGACCCCCTCCGACCATTCTCCGACCATCTACAAGTCGACGATCTGCCCCTGAGTCGACCCGACCACCCAGGTCAACGAACCACTCGTAAATTCAAAATCGATCGAAAGAACTACAGTAGGCTCTTGAACCCATCGCCAAGATCCACCACTCATCGCCATCTCCGACCACCGGAGACCCCGGTCTCTTGCCTGGACCTTCGCCTGACCTCCATCCTCCTTTTCCTCCACCACTGGTCCACCTCGACGCTATCACGTCACCGCGCACACCCAGTAAACAACTCTGATCAAAACACAGCCTAGAACCCTAAATCGACGCCGTTCGTTCACAATGATAAGCTTGAACTCCGGCGAATAAATTTCCCATGACCATCCACATACCAGCCATCTCCAGACTCAGGCTTGACGAACAGTTCGTCGCCGTTCGTCGGCACTTGGTAAAAATGTAAAATATGATCAACTAGTAATTCCAAACAAATCCCAAGCTTAAAAATCATGGTATCCATATCAAAATTTATGGTTTTTCTATACGAATGAGATTATGAAGTCCAAACACGAATTCGTGTTCATCGATTTTTCTGATTAAAAGGAATTTCACTATTATTTTTAAATTTCCGAAATATTTCCTAAATAATTCCTCTTAAAACAATTTTTAACAAAGAAATTACCTTCTTACAAATATTTTTCATTTATAAATCATAGCCTAAAATTAATTGGAGAAGAAGAAATTGATTTTTAAACATATGGTAACCTGTGATATTTAAAACAGAGAGATGTTTCTACAGACATGCACATCATATATACACATATCTACATAAACATGCAGGCATACTTATATTCTAACAAACCCTTTAATATCGAACTTCCAGTATTCATTACGAACATCGGATATATATAAGAAAATTCAAGCTTTTGGTGTGTTAGTTTACTCACCTGAAAAATGATTGAACAAAGAACAAATTTTCAGTTCCCAGATGAACACAGTGGATTTTGTTTTCCCGGTCTTCAAGTTGTTGATGATATTGTAGTTATTGTTGATGATGTTGATTAAGTGCTGAGTTTTGTTCAGGTTGCAGCTTGCTCTTCTTTTATTTATTTTTTTATTTTTTTTTAAGCTACTCAGTTTTTATGAATCGAAATGGAGATGATAATATATATAAAAGATAGTGTGTTCAGGCTGAAGTATGCAGGTACAAGATATTATTTGTACTATGTAGATTGTTTGTATACTTAGTCAGAGAGATTTTTTCTTCAATGGGGCTGAATTGATATGTTGATGCTTGCATTAATTAGACTTGGCTTGTTTTATAAGCTTATACTTATCTATATATTTTTTTGTACACTTGTATACATGTTATCTTTGCCTTGTTTTCTTATTATCATATAAACCTGTATTCATTTTTATTGTTCTTTTGTCTTATCTCATTTTATTACTACTTGTATCTCACTAGCACACATTTTTTTCATAACTAAAATTTTTAATTGAGATATTTATTTATCATCTCCAGCGATTTTATAATTCAAACGTTATCTAAATCAGTTAATTACTCAATTATTTGACGCTAAAAATTCGGGCCGTCACTCTTAGTTTTTGTGTGATGTTGTGAAACGCTTTTGCGTTGTTGGTGCGAAGAGATCGGGATCAGATTTATCTGAAAACCACTTCGGACCAACATTTATACGGCGATTGTGCAGGTTGGTCGATGATATTGATATTCATGATTTTCATAGTGAAGGACTGCTTGTTGATCATTTGGGGTTAAAATTCCAATATACATATAGTAGCAGTAGTCTCTTCGTTATGAAATATCCAATGCAAGGACTATTCGCTACTTATCCTAGGGATTTCCCGACAAGATGTAGTAGGAAAGTACCTTTGGTTTGTCCTGTTCCTGGACAACTTGTATTGACGAGTGTTTGACATTGCATTTCTAATGATTACGTACATTGGTTTTTACAAACGTACATCTGTTTGGTGGCGGAGAAGGCAACTTCTCTTAGCATAACACCCTTCCTTAAGACGTACGAGCTCAAGGGTTGTATTTTTGTGAAAGGAAATTAGTAGTCAACGGAAATGGAAATGTGACATTCGATGAGATGATGTGATGTGATGTGTGAAAGGTAATCGATACCTTTTTGGCCTCACTCCCCGGAAAATGACTGAAACAAGGATAGAAGCTGCAAGGCTAAAATGGGTCGCTCCTATTAGGAGATGTCATCACTCTTCTAGATATACTTTACATGCTATGATGTCGTGTATCTGATTATTGTTGTGTATGCTCGTGGCCACGAATAAAGGTCGGTAACGACCAGAGTGATGACATATACGGTACTATCCAGGTAGGGGTAGGGGTAGGGGTAGGCCGGTCTTGTGTTGGTTTAGGTGGTCAGTATCTGCCCCCTAGGTACATCCCTCTAGAGGTGTACTGTGTTGGTTCGGAAGGTAGTCCCTTTAGCAAGTCATTTGTATGGAAACCCAAAATCCAATACGTGCCTTCCAGTTTCTATTGTAGAAAGCCTTGTATTACAAGGTGTATGCTGGAATTTAATAATGTAACAATTTCAGCTATTTTAATATTATTTGTGTGCAATAGACACTATTATAATATATAATGAGAATTTGATATGAGATGTTTTGGTTACCGTAAGGTAAAAACCTTGTCGGTATTTATTTGCGACTCGGTCTTACGAGATACCTTTTGTTTTGACAAAGGAAAAGTTTTGATAACTTTTTAAATTCAGTTAAGGTGTGTTTTCTCACGCTGGTTTACCAGACTAATCCGGGCGTTCTTCCCTTTCAATGCTCGGGTCAGACCGAGTATATTTACAGGTTCAGATTTGGTGCTTTTGGAGCTTCAGCAGACGAGCTGGAGATCTTTATGTCATATACACATATTTATTTATTATTCCTCTACATTGCTATTGATTGTTGTTGTTGTAAATCATCAGCATTTGTGAGAACATGTTAGTATAACTTTCCAAGCTGATGATTATTTATTGCGTACTCTGATATGGATTTATGTATATTACAGTTTCTCTTTGAAAAGATTATTGATCTATATTATATGTTATTCCGCTGCAATGTGAGATTCTGTATTGTTTTGGTTTTGCTTCTCTCTTCTTCTTCTCTTCTTCTTTCTTCTCTCTTTCTTCTCACCCTCTCTTTTCTTTCTCATGATTATCTGCAATCGGTGCACTCTGGTTCAGACATGTGTGGTTTATTATCGGATTCAGAGGGTGTCGGGTGCGGGTCGTCACAAATATTTCGCATTCTTTTAAAATATTACACCTTTTTATAGTTTAAAAATACTAACCATCGAATCTTCCTTTTCTTCCTCTAAACTTTTAATGGCTGAGCTCTCCCTTCCTTCCCCCATTCCAGTCCTTTTTACCCCTTGCCCTGCCCTTCCTCCCCCCATTCCCATCCTTTCAACCCCTTGTCCTGCCCTGATCTTGCCTGAACCTGATCCCCCTCCGATGCTACATCCTTCCTCCCTTCAACCTGTGTTGCCTGTTGTGTCTGCTTCCCCTACAACAACTGATCCAACCAAGTTTGATCAGTCTTCCCCCACTCTCTGTAACTCTAGTCAACAGGCATGGACTTCTCTTTTCAAGTTCAAACCTCGCAATGCGGGGAAGTACATGCCTGTTAACTTTATCAATGAGTATGATGGTGATGCTCTGGTCCTTCCTGATGCAGTTCAAGAAGCAGGGCAATGTATTTGGCATGATTATTTAGTCGGCTTCTTCCTAGATAAACCCCTTTCTTTTACTGCAGTAGTGCAACACCTCAAACGTGTGTGGCGTTTGAAAGGAAATATTAAAGTCAAGTCTGATGGTGTTGTCTTCTTGTTCCTGTTTTCCAGTGAGGAAGATCGGAGCAGGATCATCAAGGATGATCCGATTATTATGAAGAACAAATTGTTTATTATTAAACAATGGGACCCTACAGTAAGCAATGTGTGTGGCTATGTCACATCGGTTCCAATATGGATACACATCTACAATATCCCACTAGTAGCGTGGTCCCCTCTTGGTATCAACTGGCTTGCAGGAAGAATAGGGAGTGTTAAATGTTTAGATGAAAGTACGGAGAAAATGTAAAGGCTTACCTATGCTAAAGCTTTGGTGGAAGTGACACCCATCTCTGACCTAGTGGACAACTTCCAAGTACTGTGTAAGGATGGAACAAGACAAACTGTTTTTGTGGAATATCAGTGGAGGCCACTTGCTTGTACTTCCTGTAAGGTGTTTGGGCACGACATTTTAAGTTGCAAAAATAGTGGTGATAGATGAAGATCTGAATAGTAAAAAGAATACTTTACCAAATCAAGCTCCAAAAAGCAAAGACACACTTGTGAAAGAACATAATGAAAAAGTTGTGCATAATAAATCCTTAGTGGGTTGGAAGAAAGTTGAGCATGGAAACAAAAGGAAGAATGAGTTAATTAAGACCAAGGAGAATACTGGGAGAGGCAATAGTGGGAATAACAGAGGCTATATATCAAGAAAAGAAGGAACAGTTACAGAGAATAGGAAGGACAATATGGATGAACAAATTGAGGAAGGGGAGGTTGTAGAGGTGATGGAAATGAACTTAGGAAATAAATTTCAAGTGCTGCAAGAATTAAGTGACGAAAATGCAATTCAGTGTGAGGTAGGAGGAAGTGAGAAAAGAAAAGTTGATCAGTTAAAATGTTTAACTGATATAACCTGTAAGGAAGTATTAGAAGCTGATGAGAATATGCATGCTTGCATGGACATGAACGATGTTAATCAATGTGATGAAGCAGATTTAGTTGCTGACTTTCAACTAGCTGATAGGTATGGCAAGCTTGTTCAGGAGATGGTTGAAAATGGAAGGACCAAACAAAATGAAGTGACAAAAGGAAAACAAAAAGAAAAGATGGTACCTGAATCAATAAGAAATGCAAATAAATATGGGAACAATAGCAATTTGGATGGTATAACTGTGCCTTCATTACTTTGCATTGAGAAGAATCAAAACCCACTTGATATTACTACCTGTTCCCAAAGCAAGCACCTTCCTCAAATTCAAGCTTCAGTGACACATGCACACAATGTCTGTGTGCATGCTTCAGTTGAGACCACATCCCCTAACTATAATCCCAAATCCCATTATTCTCATATTACCCCCCTGGTTATTTAATCCATCATGATCTCCCTCAGCTTGTCCTCCCCAACTCTCCAATCCCTCTGAATAATAAACTCAGCTCTGTCAGGAAAAAAAGAGGATAAACAACTGTCTGACTTTGATAAAGGCAACCTTGTTGACTATGGTGAAACCTTACCTGAAAAGGAAAAATCCCCAAACTCAGGCCTTCGTAGGTCTACGAGATTACAAAACCCACTTCCATAAGTTTTCCCATGTTACACAATTTTGGGTTTTGGAATATAAGAGGTGCACATTTGGATATCAAACTTGTGCAAGCAAAACACTTAATCTCTGAGAATAAATTAAGCATTTTTGGCATTCTTGAGACCAAACTAAATCGTGAACTTACCCACAGAGCCGCAAATCTTATCAACCCTCAATGGAGTTGTCATCATAATCTTGATGAGGCCCCATACGGTAGAATCTTGGTGCTTAATGACCCTAACATTTACTCCCTAACCCCAATATTATCCCAAAAGCAATTCATCCATTTTCATGCCTTACATCATCCAACCTCTACCACTTTCTACCTAACTTTTATCTACGGAGATAACCACTCTGCTGCTAGGCAGGATATGCTGGACTACTTACCTCATTTTAGGCAGGAAACTCACCCTTGGTTTGTTCTAGGTGACTTTAACTGTATGCTTTCTGCGGATGACCGCTGTGGTGGCAGCCCTCTTTCAATCTCTGACATATCCCCTCTCAACCTTGCCATCAGTGCCTCAAATTTACATGAAGCTACTTTTGTTGGTCCAAAATACACGTGGAATAACAAAAGTCAATCTGGCGTGAGAACCATGAGTAGATTGGACTTGACCTTTCTCAACACTAAGGCCTTAACTCAATACCCCAACTCTCTTAATCATATCCTCCCCCCTCTTCTCTCAGATCATTCTCCTGTTTACTTAGCCCCTCAGTGTGATGCCATTAAAAGAAATTCAAGTTTTAAATTTTTTAATGCCTGGATCTATGATCCAGAATTTATGCCTTTAGTTATTAAAGTTTGGAAGTTCCCTCAAAGTGGTAACAAAATGTCTATTTTGCAGCGTAAACTGAAGGCCACCAAGGAAGCGTTAAAGACATGGGCCAAGAACAAGTATGGTGATGGGAACAAGTACTCTTCTGTCCTGCAGAGAGAGCTATCAACTATCCAGCTGAGAATGCTTGATGACCCAGGTAATATCAGTTTTTCAGAGCAGGAACATGTGCTAACCAAGCGTCTTTCTGATGCCCTGGTTGCTGAGCAAAGCATGAAGAAACAAAAGTTGAGGAAGGAGTGGGATCTGTATGGTGTCAGGAATACTGAATTGTATCACACCTCCCTTAAAATTAAAAATGCTAGAAGGAATATCGTCCAAATTCAGAGTGAAAATGGTAACATTTTAAGCAAGCCTGATGACATTGATAAAGCTTTCATTAACCATTACACTGCCCTGTTTTCCCCCATTGAATCTTTGTCCCCTGATACTCACGAGCTCTTGTCAACCCCTATGCCGGTTTTGTCTGCTGATGATATCCTGGTTTTATCCTCACATGTGACTAATGATGAAATATATAACGCTATGTTTGGTATGAAGAGAGATTCATGTAGTGGCCCTGATGGCTTTAATGTTGTTTTCTTTACTCACTGTTGGGATATTATAGCTGTTGACTTTTTAGCTGCAATGCATAATTTCTTTTCTCATAATAAATTGCCTTTACCCATCAATGCTACCAATCTGTGTTTAGTGCCTAAAGTAAAACATGCTGCAACATTACATGCCTTTCGTCCTATTGCTTGTTGTAACATTATATACAAATGCATTTCAAAGGTCATTGCTTCTAGGCTCAGGCTTGTGCTTCCTACTGTTATATCTGAGAACCAAGCGGCATTCTTAAACAATAGATGCATCCTTGATAATGTGCTGGTCACTCATGAGCTTCTTAATGGGTATGGTCGTACCCATGTTTCTCCTAGAGCAATGATGAAGCTTGACATTAGAAGAGCATATGATACTGTGAGTTGGGAAGCTTTGACTGGTATTATGAGTTTAATGAGATTTCCTTGCCATTTTGTTAGTTGGATATATACTTGTATATCCACTGTTTCTTTCTCCTTATGTTACAATGGGGGCACTGTTGGATTTTTCAGAAGCAAAAGGGGTATAAGGCAGGGAGATCCAATGTCTTCCTATTTGTTCATTATTGTCATGGAATTTTTTACTCAACTAATTAACAAGCAAGTCAGACTAAATAAATTTGAGTTACATCCCAAATGCAGGAATCCTAACATTACCTCTCTGCTCTTTGCTGATGATGTGATTCTTTTCATGAAGCCTACTGTCTCAACTATAAACTGTTTCAAAGGCATCCTCACCACCTTTGAGAATTGCACTGGTCTTCAGGTCAACTGTAGTAAGTCATACCTCTCGGTAGCTGGTCTTAATGACATTGACAAACAATCCATTTATCAAGAAAGTCAATTACCCAATCTCCCTAATGGTACAATGCACTTGGGCATTCCCTTGACCACTAGGAAAATTGGTTACACTGCTTGTTTACCACTTTTTGAAAGAATAACTGAGGCTATGAACAGGTGGGCTAGCAATAAGTTATCTCAGGCTGGTAGAACCACTATCATTAAATCGATTATTCAAGCCATGACTATGTATTGGTGCAGATGCTTTATTCTGCCAACTGCACTATTACTGAGAATCAGGAAGGCGATGAATCACTTTCTATGGACTGGAGATATGTATTCTACAAAACTTATTCCTATTGCTTTTGCCAAATTGGAAAACCCACTTAAATATGGTGGGTTGGGTTTCAAGTGTTTGTCTACTTGGAATCAAGCTGCCTTTTCTAAGCACTTTGATAATCTGATCAATGATAGTCCTAACTTGTGGGTCAAGTGGGCAAAGAAACATCACCTTGGCAATAAACATTTCTGGCAAATGGTTCCTTCACCTCTGTGTGGCTGGGTATGGAGATCTATCCTCAATCTTAGAAGCATTTTACTCCCCCATGTCCAGCTGTTAATTAGCCCTGGATGTGATGCAAAGTTCTGGTATGATCCTTGGGTGAGTAGAGGAATTATTTTGTATGATTTGCTTTCTTATGAGCAGAAAATTCAAACTGGCATCCCTATGAATGCTAGTGCATTTGATTACTGTGTTAATGGTGTGATTGTGTTGCCTTACACTTCCAACCCACACATTAATCTTCTATGGGAGACTGTGAAAGGCTACAAGTTACCCCCTGATGGTATTGGATATGTGTGGGCTGCAAAGCACGAGAGGCATTCCATAGCTTGCATTTACAAAACCTTGAAAGGAGATGCTAATAACCTGGTTTTTAGATGGCATTCAAGAGTATGGAATAGCTTAACGTCTCATAGCCTCAATTTTTTATTATGGAAGATTCTCAGGAATGCTTTGATGACCAAAGTTAAATTATGCAGAAGAGGTTTTACAGTGGACTTGAAGTGTGTTTTCTGCAATGTTGATGCTGAAGATACTGCCCACCTATTTTTTGTATGTGGGGTTACTACTTGTATTTTGAAAGCATGTCTCTCAAGTGTTGGTTTCAATGATCCTATACTTCATGGTGATGCTGAGTGGAACAGGATGTTCAGGAAGACAAGGTGGAAGAACAATGCAACTTTTTGGCATTTGTTGATGTTGAAAGTTTATGTGACTGTAATTTGGGCTGAGAGAAATGCTAGGGTATTCGACAACAAAAGGAAAAATGCTGCTGAATTGATCAGTGTAATTACGACTATGGTTAGGGAGAAGTCTTCTCATCATTATGCTTATGATACCATGGATTAGGGTGTCGGTGTTGGTTCTTGTGTTCTTGCTTGTGTGTGTTTGGTTGTCTTTCCTTTTCCTTGTTGCTTCTCTGTCTTCTTGGGTGCTGTTTTGCCCTGCTTTGTTTTTGATTTGGTGTTTGTGTGTTTAATAAAAATGGCTAGGGACCATGCAACCCTCCTTGCCTTTCAAAAAAAAAAATACTAAGTAATTAAGGTGTTTAAAAGATATTAATCTATTTAAATCTCTTAGAATAATAATGTGAAAACAATACAAAGACTTCCTTTATTTTCATCTTAAAGTCCCATTATTTGATTTCATTTTGTTGAAAAGAAATCATTTCTCCACTGATTAATTTTCCATAACATGAAAACTTACAAATTTTCAACCAAAACTCAACTTTTAATTCCTTTCAATTTAAAATTTTCATATTTGAAATTCATAAACTAGGAAAACTAATTCCCAGTAAAAAGTTACGCATATGCTATTTCCAATAAAATTCTCTTTCCTTCACTAAAATATCCAATTCATCAATCTTCATAGACTTCCTATGATTAAAAGAAAATTTAATTTGGTATAAGTCATATCCTTATACTAAAATTCAAACTTATTTATAAAATCTCTTCTCTTGCTTTACAATAGAACTTCTATAATCTCATTTTTATTTTGTAAAGCTATTTAAATTTGAAACATCTCCATTATTTTATTATGCAAAATTCAAAAATCATCACACTCAAGACAACAATCAAATCAAAACCATAGCAATCATCAAGCATATGAGAAATTTATGAAGAGTGCTTCGCATGTCAAATATTAAAGGCAAACACTTCGTTTGTCTACAAAAACGACTGCTCTTCGCAAGTCTATCTAAAGCAAGCTCTTCACTTGTCAACATAAAAGACATCAACTCAGTTGATCCCTTAGAATAAAAATGGGAAATAAAGATTTCCCTTTACTCCAAATATTTAACTTCATGTTCAAATTTTCAGTTATTACTTCCAAATAATTCTTTTCAAAATTTACATCTTCCACAGAACAATGTAACTTCTTATGGTAATTATTTATACCAAATCTTATTTATATAATCCATCTCTTATATTTCAATTAATTTCTCATTTTGAACTTCCAAAATTTATTAACACAATTACTTACATCTTTTATTTTAACTTCTTATAGTCTATGGCTCAAATATTAAAATTAACATCTATTGAAAGCATAAAATGATATACACAACGGCTCAAAAATATCACATGGTATATATCTTAAAATAAACATTCATAATTTACAAATATCAAATAACTTAATAACATTGCCTTGCCATCTATTTATGGCAAATCTCTTTGTCAAATGGCTACGATATAGATTGTGAAATCAACATGGCCTCGCCACTGATCTCTGCTATTGCTAAGGCTCGGTGGCTGCACACGTCATCAAAATTAATACAAAAAATGCATTTATATAATTTTCATTATAACTTTCTAAACCGTAAAAATATTAAACACATACATACATATATTTTTCTTCTAAATTTATTTTTCAAAATATCTTTTCCTAAAATATTTTATTTTCACAATTAATGATATTCAATTTCAAATCATTTACTAAATATTATTATCAAAACTTCAATAATATTTCCTACACAAATAACCATATAGTTCACAATATTTTCTTTCAAAATATTATTATTCTTTAAGATACTTGTTTTTAATATTATCACCCTTATATATACATATATGCATACTTTTTCACAAAATATCCTTTTGCTACCAAAAGTTTATTACATATGCATATAAATATATTTTCCAAAACATTTATCCTCTTTTTAAAATAATATTTAACTCACTTAAAACATTATGTCCTTCTTAAATATTATTTATAACTTGAAATTACAATGTTTGACTGTCTCTTCAAAGCATTTAGGAATCCCCATCGACACCGTCACGTCCCATGTTTCGACCAGAATTCATAAAACACCCAACTGGAAATTTAACACAAAACTAATTCCAAAATTTATAAATTTCTATATTTTCACACAAATGACAATCTACTAATAGCAATTCAATAATGCAAACATTCATCCATGCATATAACATCTAATCAAACATAAATAAATAACTAATTATTGTGCTCAGCGGAAATAGTCTATCAGCTTCCGCTGCGTAACTCTGATCACTAACGGATCAGGACACCGCTACACAACACTTAATTTTTTTAATATTTTAGAAAAAAACCATTTTATAACAGTTATTTGTAAGCGATTCAAAAATTATAAAAATATGTCTCAATGATTATTCCCAATAATCATTTATACTTCTATTCTGAATAGGAAATAAATTCTAATTTCTACCCGACACAACAAAGGGACGAGACTCTAAGTTTGTCTAGGCCAAGATTCATGTTTCTTATATTCTATATTGCTTTGAACCTCTGCTTTGAGACCAACTATAATGCCCAACAATTATACTCATATTACCTAAGAATGTTATAATAAATGTTGTTGAGTAATACGGAGAATAAGGATGGTTAGGAGCGACCATCCATAATATTACTTTGGGCGAGTATCGATACGTCGAGTAATGTGACTATATATTTTTCTTTTCTTTATTACAAGAGGTAATTCGGCATATCTGATCCTGGCACAAAACAATAATAAAGTGGTTTAATTTAATTTAGAATAACATATAACATATTATACAACATAGAATCAAACATCGCAACAGAAATAAAATACATCAAATACTTCTTTAAAGTGTAAGTCTACAATGAAATACTAGACTTACAAATACAATTATATATACTTGTATAACAATGAAAGATATAAACATATACATGACTGCCTAAGTCAACTCTACAACCAAATATACACAAGTATACATATAAGACCAACATATAAAAAAGGTACTCTATTACAAAGCTACTACTTCATATAGCTACTCTAGCTAGCCCAAATCCAAAGTCACTGAGTCCCTGTACCTATTAATTTTCGGTCTGAGTCGAGTATTATAAAATAAATAGGTCAGACTATCTCTAAATATCCAAAAGGTGAGATCATAATAATAAGCGTGCATAAACATCAAAGTATAGAAATCCATGTAGTGTATTCCACTAAATATTAAAAGGTCTCACCATGAATCATCCATTAACAAATTTGCATAAAACACAAGGCATAAAAAGAACTCAATAATATATGTATGCAAATAAAAGACTATAATACCAAATCACCATGTCACCAAACCCTCTCATGCCCATCAACGACAATCATCCCAAATATGGTGATAAGCAAAACTAACTTCTAAAACACATGAACACAAGAAACTGCATAAAGCAGGTCAATTCTAGAAAATATAAGACCGCTTAAAAGCAAGTCACAAATCATAAATTATAAAGAAATGCACATCGCAAGTCAAACGGAAGCAAGCACTTTGTAAGTTATAATAATAGACACGCACTTCGCGTGCAAACACAGAGAACATGAACTTCACACGTCGAATAAGACAAGCACATCGCAAGTCAAATTCATAAGGTAGCAATATACTCAAGCACTTTGCAAGTCTAATAAAAGTTCATACGCCAACCCAAGAGACAAGCACTTCGTAAGTCTAAACTCGTTTGTAAACGAGTATCCCAAGATGGGCCTGAAAACCTATATAATCAGCATAAAACGGATCACCCAAGAACGAGTATTAAAACTTGACAAAATAAGTTCTATATACTTCCGAATAGTAATCATTCAAGTAAGGACCGTATGTCCCATAACCACTCGGATTTACTCAAATATTTACTATAAGTTAGTAAACTCCATTTTATAAGTGTAATCAACATTCGATTAGTAAGTAAATGAGTTTCGCCCAATGTCCCATAACCACTTTGTGATACTTAAATATTTACTAAACAATTGTAAATCTCACTCGATGGAAATATTCAATCGAACAAGTTCAATAATTAATCGATAAAGTAATACAAATGTTCCATACCACTTGTACTGCTAAATTGTTTAATTGAATTTCTCATTCAAATAAAGGCAGAAATAGCACGAAGCAATAAACCCAAAATAGCCAAAGGCTAAACAACATAGAATTCAATAAGAATTTAAGGTCTTGAAAATAAATAATATGCTTTTAACATATAGAAAATGATTTATAAAAAACTATATTTATATACTTACTTTCAAACTACTTATTTTTAAATCCATAAGCTCATTGTTATTCAACTATATATATATATGACTTTATAAATATATATTATAAATTTGAATAATATCAAAACATATTTATATCTGTATAGTTGCTCCTAAAATACCATAAAAGTAATATAGTTCAACTAACTACATTTCAAAAGCCATATATATATACACACACACAAACATACTACGATTAATTTAGAAACAATATAGGTTTATATTACCAAAACCATTCTTTTAAACCCATAAAACTATTTCTACTAATAATATTCAATATATATATATATAATTTACTTATTAAATTTACAAAAGGAATTGAATTTATATGGAAATTAGTTTTGAAATTGGTATATTCTAATGAGCTATCTTTTGCAAATTACGTTTCAAACTATATATATTGATCAGATTTGTATATAAACAACTTCACGAATCATCGAATCAAAATCACCAAAATTTAGAGAATTTATTCTCAAAAAATTAGTAAGCGAATCACCCGAAAAACATCGAAACAAAGCAAACAAACTCAAGGCAAAATAGCACAATGGGCAAGAGTGGCAGGCACCTGGAACTCACGTTCTAAGTGCTGATTGGCTGACCGGTGGGTGTGCCTGGACGTGAATTCTAAGCGTCCTTCCTTCCACCGTCATTGAGTAAAACTCCGGCATGTTTTCCAGTTCATCACGGCATTAAAACTTGCAATACAAACATATGGTAATTGATCAATGCAATAAAATATCAAAAGAGAAAGAAAAATAGTTTACAGTAACTGGTTTAACAGAGAATGCAATTATGTTTGCAACTACAGAAGCCCTAAAATTATTACTTCAATTCACATCCATTCAACATGAAAATCAATAGCATGCAATAAGAAGTTTAAAGATATAACTTATGAGGTTCAACTTACCTTGAATTCCTTGAAGTAGCTCCCCAATTCAACAATTTCAGCAAAACCCTAGGATGCCTCAGCCAAAAGAAGGGAAAACCAAAGATCAAACACTACAAAACTAAATTTGAGTAATCAAAAAGCTAGAATAGGTTATAAAATCATTACCTTAATTTTGTTAGATTTTATAGTAATTGATTTCCTATTTTTATCTGCTGATTAGCTTCTAGGTTTAGGAGAGCTTGGTTTTCTAACTTCTGTTTTCTTTTTACTGAACAAAGCATGTACGTACAGTATATTGAAGAGAAGAGTTATCTTTTGTTAAACTTGTAAATGGGCTTTAAACCTTATAAGAACATAATCACATTTCTTTTTAAATAAATTAAGCCATTTCTCTTCAAATTGTTTAATAAAGCCCAACTTCACATTATAAAGTTTCTTGAACTTTTAATATCATGAATATGAGAATAAGCTCAACACAATAAAACACTATCATGCACACTATTTATTAAATAACCATTTCATAAATCATATTTGAAATAAAATCCCCAATAGATTTATAAGATTGTTTCAACACTTTGAAACTACTAACATTTTCAAATTTCACAATGATTTAGAATTAATTATTATAAACAAATTACCTTTTATAAAAAGAATACAGACTCCAAATTAATGATTTAAATTCACCAATTTAAATAATTGTTTATATTATTTAATCAACTTAAAAATCCAAACTGTTACATTTTTAAAAGAAATTATCAAATATTTTAGAAGCTTCTATGTTTTCAAAAGAAAATGCATCACTTGTTAAAAATCCAATTACAATCATCAAGTACTAAAGAATATTCATAATGCTTATGTTAAAATAAAACTATATCCACTTTTGGTTAAAGCTAAAAGCATATATTATTTCATAAATAATATTTGGTATATAGGATAGTGTCTATTCAAAAAATAGATGCGGCCTGATTATTTTATGGTATGCTCCCACTATTTCCGTTACTACTATATCAACATTCACATTACGAAACTCCATTAAACCCTATACCATGGGCGTTCTGTTTCTTCTTATGTAATTATTTAATGGTTGAGAGTTTTAGATCTAGTAAAACTCCAAAAAAAATAGTTCTTATAGATAGATAATTTTTTATAAGAGAAACGCATTAAGAATAGAAATCATATTCCATATTCTTCATTAAGCATGTATTAGTATTTGTTATAATTCCATTTTTGATGTATTTTCATGAAGCAAAAATGACATTCATTATCTCTTCATTCCCAACTGTACTTATTGTTACTACCGTCCTTAGACTTTTTCTTTCTACTTTTGAAGGCCTTACCTTCAAAGATGGGGAACCTTTTACTATGAGAACTTGACCTTATGCCTTCACAAAAATGCAATGCTTCCTCCTTAACACATTAAGGAGAATGACTAAGTAACATTTAAGTGAATGGATCAACCCGATATTTTAATGATCTAAGACTTAAGTCTATTTATAGCTCTTGGTCTAGAGTCGTTTCCAACTCAACAAACATCTTGTTATACTCAATCACTTAAGTACATGATCTTGCACTTTGGTTTACTCGCTAATTTTGAATGAAACATTTTTGTCAAAATTTCGTATTTTATGTAACACAACTGTTTACCATTGTTTGTGAACAAATATGGAATAAAATTTCATAATCTTGTATTGTCCATAGAGCTCTTACTCATAATAGACAACACACAGTATCAGAAAAGTTCACACTTAAGTGGCCAAAATTCGAATTTTTTTAGTAGCTGCATCATTAGGTTCTTATATAAGATTCAAAGTGATGACACACCAAAAGATTTATCTATTAGGTTAGTATTTTATTAGATTTCTTAGTCAATCTTTATGATATAGTTCATTTAGTATTTTCTTATCAACAAATAATTTTACTAATTAATTTTTATACACATATTTTATTAAGGTATATAATATAATATTATAAGCGTTCTTATGCTATTAGAATGGTTTATTATATTTTTCTAGTAAGGGTCTTACTAGATTTCCATATCCTAATACCCTAAATGAGACATGAGAGTTTCATAAACTCCTCTAGTTGGTGTTATGATCCATTTATCATGTAATCACAACCTTGAGGGCGTTCAATAAAATGAATTTCCATAAATGGCGAATAACTCTTTATTGATTATATCTTATATATATGTAAAATTCCCAATTTTGAGATCCGAAAATGAACATTGATGATGTTGTACTCGTCACCAGAATTATTTCAAGTGACAAAATGGATCAGTTTTTTTCAACAACATTAAGTAACAGAGAAGCTAAATAATTTCTTCATCTCACGAATTATTTTTACATACATATTTTCTAAGTGCCCATGTAGTGGTAAGTGCAATAAAACATACATAATAGCGATATGTCCGACATATGACAATTTAGCATGTTCACTTAACCAGTTATAGATCATAGCTGAATAGAAGTACTAATGAACTAAGCAAGCTTCATGCTTCATCTTCGTAGCTTTATTCATCTTTTAAATAACTCATCTAATCCCATAAACTTAGCTTACTCAAGTGAGTTCCCATGAGTTCATGGGGAAAACTAGACAGACATACAAGTCAGACATAAAGCCTAGTATGAGTGATAGTTCACCCTAAAACACACAATGTAGTGAGACTACCTCGCCTAGCGGAATATGTTTCCCCTCACTAGTTCAACAACAACCATTATATCATTTCATGTAATATCAAAGCATTAAAAATATGAACACAATCATAAGTATACCTTATACTTACCATCATAATATGAACCATGTTATATAATCATCATTCTCCAACAAAAGTATAATATATACACATGATTAATACAATGAACCATGTCATATATTTATCATACTTAATCACACACATCCCCTAGACTCTGATTTACGTCTCAACTTGCCAGTTATCCTTAACCATATTTAGTTAATACCATGCTTAGTTTATCTATCAATAATTTATCCTTCTCGAACAATGTCATCGACGAATAGTAACTCATTCACCTAGAGGTGTGAACCTAACTAGAGCCACCCTGACTTTCCTAGGAGATTAAACATAAGCATCATGTATACATTGTAGAAGGCGTCCTTAATAAGCATCAATAACCTATATTAATCGAAGAAACACTTCTGTTTTGCATTGCCGAATCATTCATTTTATTTGGTAATTACATCCATTTGATGTTACTTTACTTACACTTGAGTTATTTTTCTCAATTGAACCCATTTAATTAGACTACCTAAGTCTTGGTACCTTGTCACATATCCATTGAATTAGACTTCACTAAGTTTTAGCATGCTACCACTCAATATCTCCATGAGTGTGTGGGAAACGGTGTAGTACTAATGTGAACGGATATTAAGGCTACTTTAATGCTAGAGAGAGGTGAATAGTGTTTATAACTTATATGGAACTTTTCTATATTATTTCAAGATTTAAATTCAAAAACAGATAATCAATACAGATATATATTAATAGGTAGTCACAAATATATACATAAATGTAGTAAAAGTAAAGTAAAAATAATGGAGATGACACTAGGATTTTTATACTGGTTCGGATTAACCAATCCTACGTCCAGTCATGTACAGTGTATGTACAGATTTCCTTTGCAATGCCTACTTTGAATAAGTAGCAAACAAACCAAAATACATTCTCGATTTCAAGTCCATGAGATACACCTCTGACTTTCCGAGCTTAGGGTAGACTCGTTTGATTTAACCAGGCAACAAGCGCACTCACTTGATTTAATCGGACAACTAGCGCACCCACTTGATTTGAATGGGCAATAAGCACACCCACTTGATTTAAAAGGGCAATAAGCAGACCTACAAAAATAATAGTAGAGAGTTGTTGATTCCAAACACAAATAGTTGTACTTTGGATATAGAATATTATATAGCCCTTTGATAGCATTTTGATCTTTAAATTTATGAGAGAATACTTTCAAATCAGTACGTAGATTGTAGAGAATAAATGTAGTAAAGTAGAGATTGAATTTGAAGAGTATAGAAAGTGGATTTTGTGAAATATATATAATTAGAATTTACAGTAAGAAGAATATGGAGAAAGCAGTTATAAAAATTCATTTTCTAGTTTGCTTTATATAGTGTTTGAAGGGATGTGTCTATTTATGAAGAGATGTAACCAAAAAATACAACAATTCATAATTCAAAAGATACCTCTTCAACGGTACATATGTTGAGATATCAGCAGCCTATGTCGACATACCCATGTTAATTTTGAAAAACAATAATCTAATATTCCAAATGTTTATAGAATTCTAATAATTTGTAAAACATTTAAGCATATTTTAAAAAAAATTAACATATAATTTTTTTATAAATTATTTATAAAATTATAATTTGAAAATAAAATAAATTTTTTATAATAAAATAAATAATTTGATAAGAGAGTATTCAAAGGAAAGAAGGTTGCTATTCAAGACTTTAACAAGTTAATCTAATATCTACATAACTATAAACTATAGTCCTTAACTCTTCCTGTCTTTGTCTTTAAACTCACGAGTCTTCAAATATCTTGATCATTTCTGAAACTTGACCTCAAGTTATTTTACTGATCGGTCTTTAAATTTGATTATCCTATACTTGTATAAACCTTTATAATATCCTACAAAATATTCTATACAACTTGGAAAAACATCGGTACCTATAGTTATGTGGTTGTTGTCATCAAAATCAATATCCATGGTATTAACAAAGTGCGTGTACTCAAATATTTTGGTTCATTTCATTTCTTCAATTATTAATTACAATGACCCATATTTTACTTATCAAAGGATCATAAAATATTATTTTTAAACCCATTTGAGGTCGCATGTCTCTATAACTTTGGGAAATGTTTATTAGAAATAATTTCTACCATTAGAATTTTTATTCAGAAGGTTTTGACCCTGAAAATCTTGTAAGGCCTATAACTTTTGATAGGTGCCGAATTTGGATCTGAAACCACTTTTATTAGATCGAAATAATGATCTCTTTCCGTTGAGTGGTCATATTAAGAATTTGGATTTACAGCTTAGGAGATATAGCCATTTTAAGTTTAAGAGATATGATCTCTTTCCATAGACTGGGTAATTAGTTAAGCCCAAACTTTAGCCCACTAACCCATTTCGAGATTTGTGCCTAATTGGGGATAATAAGATAAATCTAAATCATTTTTCCACTTCTCAAAACAGATCTAAGCC
The DNA here is from genome assembly GCA_030737815.1 of Allium fistulosum. Classification (NCBI taxonomy): domain Eukaryota; kingdom Viridiplantae; phylum Streptophyta; class Magnoliopsida; order Asparagales; family Amaryllidaceae; genus Allium; species Allium fistulosum. The sequence continues at coordinate 165,034,844 of CM060904.1, read as the reverse complement.
TCCATTAATTTGATTTCAACCAAAAAGCTCCTCGTTTTCATACTTTAATCAGCCTAAACACCTCATTAAGTGGTGACTAACAAGGGGAATCTTAGGATTACTATTTGGACTACTTTGGAATCCATGCCATCACTGTTCATCTCGGATTTGCATTGGAAATTGGATAAATTTGGTGTTTAGTGGGTTATATTGCTTCTCTCACCAGATATACAAGTCGATTTTTTAATTTATGGTTTTTAAAGTAATTTTTAAATTTAAATGATTTCAAACTTTGATTTGATGTTAATAACACCCTAAAATTGTATTTAAAAAGATAGATTCTGATTTTACACCATTTAACACCATATTGTTATTTTTTTATAGAATTAGATCCTTTTTGAGAAAAATGAGTGATCCTCTCAAGGAGGAGAGCATTCATCTATCTTTATTCTACACGTACAAAGAACCTGCCAATAAGCATGACAGGTGGTAGAAACCCTCCATACAAATAAGAGAAAAGAAAAAAAAACCCTCCCAAGACATAAATAATAGATTCCTAAGGAACCTTCTAAGATCCTAAAGCAGAAAGAAAAATCCATGCTCAAGAAGAGATCATGGCAAAAGTAACCTAGGCAAGCTGAAGAACGCATCTAACAAACCAAGTGAGTATGTAAAAGCGGAGAAGTAGAAACACATCTGTAAGCTAAAACAATGAAGTCAAAATCCATGAGGTGACATCCAAATATATCCATCGACATCCACATTGCAGTCACCAAAGCACCAAAGAATAGACGGTCATGCCAATTACATCCTACTAAACTTGAAAAGGTGTAGCAAGAACATGAGCACTGCACCTATACATTCATACATCCACACACACACACACACATACATATGGAGCGTACATAGATATATCCAGTGTTAATAATAAAGAAATGATAGAAGTGGGATGATCTTAGTTTTCACATAAGAGCAACATGTTCGATTTGTTATCTTCGTAAAGAAGGTCAACTATATCGGTGCTGGCTGTCATACTGTGATTAAAGGTGTTATAAAAAAAGTTTATTTTTAGGTTATGAGCGTGCCTTTTAATTTTACTATGTAACTCATTGAATATATATTTTTAGCCAACTTGTAGCTAGAATTTGAAATCTAGTTATGACTAAATATTGCAATTATATAGATCAAATTATCGATTGGGTGTTAACATCATTGAATATTCTTTGGTTCCTTTAGAACCATAAGTATCATCAAGTAATTGTCAAGATGGTATCAAGTAAAATTCTACAGCCCTTAGCATTTTGAACTCTTAGTTCATTCTAGTAGTATTCACGGTTAAAATCAGTGATTGCTAATTATATGCGAATAAGGTAAGAGTGTTGTTAAGTATATAATTAGTTAAGAGACGTTTGCAATAAAGGTGAATTATGCTCTTTGGATTTAGATTACAGAAAACATATTTTTTGTCTACAGGTAATTTCTTTTTCTTTAAAAATTAAATAGTGTTTAAATTTTTCTGCAGGATTAACGACATGTGTACTTTTTTTTAGGGGGTGCATAACTTCTCAAATTAATTTGAAAAGGTTTTGTTTTGTTCCAGAAATTTTTTTAAAATTGTAAAGAGATTTTAAGGAGTAAACTTTGTTATTTTCCCAACACTAAATTTTGGTATCGCTCTCATTATCTAAGTTATAGTATTCGAGCTTAGTACAAAGTGTTAAAAATTAGGTCAAGGTAATTCCTTCAAGGGCACGGTTGAAATTAAAGTTCTATGAAAATTCGTTAAAGGGTCTGAATACAATGGAAATTATGGCATTTTTAAAATTACCAATATCGAAGAGTTCTTTATACTGTACTCTAAAAGGTATGGGAGAAATCCAGCAATCATACCAAAAGGATGTGCTATTGCTAGAATGGACTACATTATCGATGCCAAGGTTAAAAATATTAAACTATATTAGAATAGATTTCCATAAAAGAGACAAGTTGTTATTAGTGGAAATACAGTAAAGGTTATAAGTTCCACCATAAAATTGATTTGAGATTATTTTTTCCCAAATGAGGTTTTCATTATTGTTTCTAAATTTCCAAAGTCCTTTACCTAATAGAGACACATTAAAATTATGAAGATCTATGATTCCTAGGCCACTTTCTTCTTTTGATTTACATATTGTTTTCCGGTTAATAAGATAGTTAATACTACTATAGAAGTTATCCCCCTGTAAAGAAAATCTCTTTTAATTTTTTCAATTTTATCAATTACCTATTTTGGAAAAATATAATAGGATATCCAAAGATAGGTAGTGCCGACAAAACAAAGTTAATTAAGATAATTCTACCAGCTCTAGATAATAGTCTAATATTCTAATTAGATAGTTTTCTATTAATTTTATCAATTATCACCTACCAATCTACATTTTTTAACTGAGTTGGTCTAATCAAGAATCCTAAGTAGTGAATAGAGAAATTCATGGTTTTACAATTTAGAGTAGATGCTACTAGGTTTTCAGTATTGCCAACGTCGTTTAATATTAAGACTGAGCTCTTCTCAAAGTTAATCCGAAGCCCTAAAAGAATTTCAAAAGTATATATAATAAATTAAAGAGCATTAATTTGACACGATAAACGTGAAGTAAAAAGCATGGTCTCATCGGCAAATTTAAGAATAGAAAGACCATCAGTGGTGATGTCATTGGCTACACTTTCTAGCTCCCCATTTGCAATAGATGACTTTATGATCTTTGATAAAACATCTGCTGCTAAGTTGAAGAGTAAGGGTGATAAAGGACCTCATTGTCTCAGACCCGTTTGGATTGGATTTTATTACCTAGGTTACCATTAAACATAATACTTGAATTTCGGTTTTGAGCAAGGTCTTAATCCATATTATCTATCCAGAACTAACGTCTAGCCAGTAATAAATCTTTAAGAAACAACTAGCCTATGGAATCAAATGCTTTGGCAAAATCTAGTTTCATAAGTGCACAAGTGATGTTGTTTTTACAACAGTAGCTAATAAATTCTTGGACTACAGTAGCCCCATCAGTAATGTTTCTACCCCTTATAAATGTAGATTGTGTATTTTAGATTAGATTGGTCATTTGAGTCCTTAGCCTATTAGCTAGGACCTTTGAAATGATTTTAAAAGAACAGTTTATTAACGAAATAGGCATAAAATCCTTAAGCTCAATCACATTTATTTTCTTGTGAAGAAGAATTACATTAGCAATGTTAAATCTCCTCACTTGTAAATTACCACTGTAAAACGCCTCAAACATTTTAATTAAATCATATTTTAAAACATGTCAAAATCTCTTGTAAAACAAAATAGGAAAACCGTCTGGTCCCGTCAATTTTTCACTAGGCATATCATTTATAGCCTTTTATATCTCCTCTCCGGTGAATGGACCCAAATCATGTAAAACAATACTAGTATTATCTGGTTATAGTTCATTCTGCCTTGCATTAATTTTGTGACCCCGGATAGTACCAAAAATGTCTTTGTAGTAGTTAGTGAAAGTGTCATTAAATTCAGTTTGGTCAAAAAATTCACATTACTAATAGATAAGGAGTTTATAGTATTACTATGCTTTTGACCATTGGCTATTTTATGGAAAAACTGGGTACTTTTATCTCACTCTTCCATCCATTAAGACCTAGACCTCATTTTTCACATTATTTCCTCTTATTTAATGACTTTGTCTAGCTTTTCTGTAAGTTTTGAAAGCACATTCCATTCAAAGTCGTTTAGGACTCTAGTTTCTCCTAATTTATTTAATTGTAAAATTTCTGCAAGTAATTTCTCTTTTTTAAGCTTAATACTACCAAAAGCATCCTTATCCCATTTTTAAGAAATAATCTTAGGTCCCTAAGTTTGTTTATGAAAATCTTAGCTATATTACCCAAATTTCTATCGTTGATGTAACTCATGGTAAGCCATTTATTTATACCTAAATCAGTAAAATTACTTTCTAAAAGCCACATCTTTTCAAATCAAAAAGCACTACGGATTATTTAATGGCTCTAGCAAGAGAGAATGATAGGACAACAATTAGAGTACATAGTAGGGAGCCCCTGAACATGCTAAATTGAAAATCTATTTTCCATTACTTCAGTAATGAAGAAACGATCTAGAAGAGCCATCGAAGGGGACTATCTAGCGTTTGACTAAGTAGATCGCCTATTAATAAGTGAAAATTCAATTAAATTACCCTTAATAATAAACCGGTCGAACTCTTCCATAGCGGAAAATCTACTTCTCTAGGCGAGCGCTCTCCTAGGAACCTAATTACCTTGAAATCCCCCCTCCAACAACCCAAGGGCTGACGAAAAGGGATCTAAGCCAAAGACATTCATTTTAAAGGACATTTCTAACATTTTTATTATAAGGGCTATAAATGTTAATTTATTTAAATGACAATCATCTCTTGAATTGGTGAAAATAAAATGAATGGAGTGAATATTAATGACTATATGAATAAGGTTATGTTTCTAGCTTACCAGTAGACCTCCTAAGGTTCCCATAGTTAGGAGGTAGGCCCAACAACTAATGTAGTCCCCCCTAGATTAGCATAGAGCTGAAAATCAAGATGTTCTAGTTTTGTATTTTGCAAAACACTATATATATGTTATTGTCTTTTATAAATGTCCTAACTTTATTACATCTGTCTTTGTTGTTTAAACCTTTAATATTCCAACTAAGGAATCTCATGATCTAAGTGATGAGGCCCTCTCTCATTCCTTGTTTTTGATATATTATAGACTAATCAATATCAAAGATAAAAACCGTACTCCAAGCCAGATCTAACATAGTACTAGTAACTAAATCAGACAAGACGGCAGGAGAATAAGTGCTACCTAATAGGTCAACCGAACCTGAGTTAGGTCCCTTAGCTCTAGTATATATGGTACAAAGTGGTTCGTGGAACCATGTGTTCCTCTTGACTAGACCAGAGAGAAGTGGAGACTTTCTCCTAGATTGGCTCGTTGAGGTTTCGGAAATACCTATTATTGTTGTTGAACTCAAAATATCTTGTACCGTGATCTCTGAATAAAGTTAGGATCTGAATTTACATGCTAAGTCTGAAACATCACCTCATAAACATTCTCCCTGACCAATATCATTCATGCTATTAAATTGTGTTTGGGTTATTTATATGTATTTCTTGGATGTTATGGAATGATGCTTTATTTTTGTATGACTTGTTTTGATGAGTTTTCTAGTTGTTTTGTGTAGTTAGGATTATGGTACGTCATTTGGTGTAATTAGCACCGAGTGCTCGAAACTTGACGTAACTTGGAGATGATGTATTTTGAAGTCCCAGGAGAACCTAAAAAGATGCAAGCAAAATGGAGTTGATTTGATAGTCCAAACTATTATCATTATTTATGGTCGGTGTTACCATCAAAAACCATTCCAACTTGATCGAAGCCTTAAAGAATACAAAAGGAGGATCCATGAAGAATGATAGTAATAGCAAGACCTTTCGAAAGAGTCAAAGGGATGCTTCTGCAAAAGTTGGATCAGCAATGCGCTTTTGAAGAGGTCGAAAGAGGACATGGATATCCTTTTGCTTCAGTTGATCCTTTTCAAAATGGTTTCTTCCTCATGCATAAAGGTATTTTGAATGTGTTAAAGGCACCTTTTGAAGGAACCAGATCACAAGCTTCTACATATGAACTAAACCATTCGAAACAATGGGTTTTTCCAACATTTATCTTTCGTAGAAGAATATTGGGCCAAAGCTATCCCTTCAAAAGCATAAATTAGCCTTTTGAATCGGTTAAAACCATCCGCAATTACAAAAGGAAAGCTTACATGAGTTCAATATGGCCTCCTCAAACACCAATGGATAGGGGTTCCGCATCAATCAACAAGAATGCATTCGAAAACCACCTATCGCATTTAATCATTCTACTATACTCCAACTCATTCGAAGCCCCAAAGATACACCTTTCGACAGTATTAAAAGCCCGCATCCTATCCTGCTTCCAACGGCACATCAATAACAAAGTGGAAGGTGCATCTATACCTTTCGATGAAGTCGAAAGCACACAAGTTCCATTCAGAAGTGAAGTTAGAAGGCGCCCAGAATTTAGTAGCAATGAAAGGTAATCAAGGCACCCTTTCAACTAAGTCGAAAGGATTGATTCGAAAGGGTCCAACGTGTGCCTATAAATAAGACCCTAGGGTTACTGTTTTGGGGGATCCGATTTCATTCACTCAATACTTGTTCTTTCTTAAATTTATAAACCCTATCTAAAATTAAGTTGGGGATTTTACTTCTTTGTAATACTTATGTTTTTGGTATTCAAGAAAATTATAATTAAAGGAAGTATACGATGTTTTTGAATATACTGATTGATTTGTGGTTCTTGTTATGGATTACTTGTATTAATGTCAATCGAATGGTTACCTTTCGAAGCAGTAGAAACCTAGTGATTCAATTAAAAACATTAGATCCGATAGGTCCCAACCTTAAGTCACCTCAACCACCTCAAAAGGAGGGGTTTCGAAGAGGTTCTAAATCATTGCAACTAGTTCAAAAGGAGGTTTCGAAGGAGTTCTAATCCTCCCAGCCATTTCAAAAGGTTCTTTTAAAAGAGTTTTGGACTACTTTTATTGAATCAAGAGGAGCTTTCGAAGGGGTAGTCTCACTTTTCTACTTTGGAATGTTGATAAGTTTTCTTATTAACATTTTTGGCACTAGAAGGTGGGCTCGAACCTCCAACTTTGTTGAATTTCCAACTTTATTTTCCTCTAACCCTATTCTATTCCAAGCTTACTTTAGACCTTACACAACCATGCTTAGCAAAATTAAAAAGTTTGAACAAGGATCCTCAGAGCCACACTCAATTAGATTCTCCCATGGAACTATTGAAGATTCTAAACTATATAAAGAGCAAATGTTAAGATTGGAGGCTTTGAGAATCATAAAGAAAAAGAAGGCTGAATCTTATGATCTAGATAGGTGGAGCTTAAATCCTTTTTACATTGGCCCTACACTCATCTTTGCTTTAGGGGGAACAAAAGATAAGAGTGATAACTTGTTGATCAAATGAAGAAGACAATTCAATTCTATACCAGAGGCACTATCTTCGAGGAAGGGATGATGGTTGATTACTATACCTTTGCATAAAAATGGCATCAAGAAACAAGCAGAACATTACCTATATATGAGCTTCAAAAGGTTTTGAGAAGGAAATTGGTCGTTGAGGGTAAAGCTCCTGAATCAAGCAATAAAAAATCTAGGAATCGTCCTCGAAAGACAAGCTTTAAATCAAGACTCCTTAAAGAATGCAATCTGACTACATCGATTGAGAACGTGTATTTACTAACCAGGGAGGAACTCAACTATTAGCCATCCCAGAAGAAAAAGCCCAAATACGAAAGGAATCGGGGAGGATCCTATTGTCACTATCACGTGATGAATGGGCACGAAACAAATCAATGTAGGGCACTTGAAGGAATGGTGATCAACTTTTCAAACAAGGCAAAATCAATATATTTGTAAAATGATCCTAATCAACTTCAATAAAACACTACTTTTCTAAGAAAAATCTACATGGTCGGGAGAAGAATTCTCCTTAATCTTGGATATTACCTTAAACGTTTATAAGCCTTTGTCCGCGCCGAGTTGGCCAGGTCAAAGCGCCTCCAGGAGGGAGGTTAGAGTAAACCTTTATATGTGCAATGCTATAGTCAGGTTAATGTATCAACAAGCCTTTGATCGCACCACACTATGGCCAGATCAAGGCGACCCCTGGAGGGGGTACGGAGTAAGCCCTTGGTCCCACCATGCTATGGCCTGGCAAAGGCACTGAACAAGCCTTCAGTCCTGCCATGCTATGGCCTGGCTGAAGCACCACCTGGAGGGAGGAAGGAGTAAGCCCTCAGTCCCGCCACGTTATGGCCTGGCCAAGGCACCGAACAAGCCTTCAGTCCTGCCTATAAGGCCTGGCTAGAGCGCCTCCTAAAGGAAGGTTGGGAAAGTCCTTGGGTCTTGCTTATGGATAAGCGAACCAAGCGCACCAGACAACAACGGACTAAGACGTCCAAGCCCGAGAAGCGGCACACTAATTAATGACACCATACGGAGCCTAAAAGATGGCACATGTCAAAGGAATCAAAACCCAAAGAATGGTGCAAAACAAAAATCTCAAATAAGAATCTATAGCCTCTACTAATTTCCAAAAGAGGATTTCTAGACTTCATTAATACCTAAATCTAGGTTTCGGGTCTCTTACCATTGATTTCTGGACTTCACTCGTTAATGTCTAAATCTGGGCTTCGAGACCTCTATTATGGACTTCTAGTCTTCTATTAATTCTAGGGTCTATCTTATTAATACCCAAATCTGGGTTTCAGATCTTCTATTATTTCCAAATAAGGATTTCTAGACTTAAATTATTTGTTCCAAAAAGAAGATTCTTAGTCTCCTATGACTTATTTCCAGATAATGATCTCTGGACTTTTATTATTGAATGATTATTCTTGGTCTTTTATCAGTTATTTTCAGAAGAGGATTTCTAAACTTCCATTATCAATGCTAGATTTGGATTTCTGGCCTTCTATTATTAATTCAATAATCAGATTTATGGTCTTCTATTAGTATAACTAGAGTCAGATTTCTAGTCTTCTCTTATCATTACCAAAGCTGGATCTCAAGACTCCTATTCATTTCTAACTGTGGAATTTCTCTTCACTTATTATTTTCACATCATAATCTGTTAACCACAATTACTTAGATTTTTGGAATTAGCAGGATTCCTCGTACTATTGCCAATAATATAAAGAACCACTCAATATATTCTTGCATAGATTTCAAATTAATGATAAGAAATGTTATCTACTTTGTACTTTTCAGGAAAACAAGTTCAATAAGGAAGACTAAATGGGTCAACAAAATACAAAAACCATGGTCAAAGTTATCAAGAAGCAAATTCAGAAACAACATTGTAAAAACAAGCAAAGGCTACAAACCATGTGATATTTACATAATTTACGTGATTTATAAGATTATTTCCAAGTATATAGTACCAGTGTATGTATCATAGATCTTGGATAACCTTATTTAGACTCTCAGTAATTAAAGGATCGATAATATGGCAAATCGCTATACAAAGAATTTCTTTAAGCTTCTTTTACCTTTTATTAATTTCATTGGCATCATCAATGGACTCAATGCGAGTCTTCAAAGCACGGTTGAAAGCTTTGTTGGCACCTTTAAGGGTCTTATTTTGCCTTTTTAAATCAGCAATGTGCTTTCGGAGAAGATATTTTTCATGTTCAAGTTTTTGAATTCTAGCCGCATACTCATTAATGCGCTGTGAATATCTCACTTTATGTTGGTCGTCAAAATATCACATCATTTCAAATTTGACCTTCCTGCACCATTCATCTACAGCTTTCTCATCTAAACCTGGGGGAGGGTTAGTTGTAGCTGGAAATTTTTGAATAGCTAGAGATGAAGACCTTGTCGATTTCACAACAGACGAGGCGATTGGGAAGTTGGTAAATTGATATTTTGAATGTCACCCTCTATAATAAATTCCAGGGATTTTCATTGGGCTTGACTATCTTTTAATTCTATCTCCAAATCGCTCATCTGTTGGAGAAGCATAGACATTTCTTGATCAAAGTCGATCGAAGGGTTTGATTTAATTTGATGTTCTAATTGAGAAATTGTTTCATCTTTACTCTTGATGTCCACTTCGAGACTAGTGATTTGATTGTTAAGGTCCCTAACAATCGTTTTCTGAAGCCAAAATTTCCTGCGCCATTCCAACGCTTCAGTGTTGCCTTGAAGACGAGCAGACAGAGGATCTTTAAGGAGGCTCCTCTTTTCAACATCCGTTACCAACATATCTCTGATGCTAGTGAAACGAGATAATGAATCTAATGAGAGCGGCGTGGTAGATAACTATAACTCCTATTTAAACGAACAAAAATCAAAGTTAAATACTCAAATTACTAATTCCTTTTATTACAATAATAAAGGTTACAACTCAAGGGAAAAAATAAAACGAAAAGTACAATCTCATTGTAATAATCAAATACTTGTTTTATTACACTTAAAGCTAGGAAACAGCATTTTTAACTTTGTTCAAAGAATTAGCAGAAAGAGTAATTGTTGAATCAAAAGGGGCATTAAATCCTTCTGGGGTAATAACTGGAGGATATTTGTTATAGTCCCATTCTCCGGCAGGAGGACTATCATGACCGCATATTAATTTGGTATGATATGTTCGGATTTCCTTAAGAAGCCTTTCCTTTTCTTCGCCAAGAAAATCAAAGCGAAGGCATGGATGTTGCATATAAAGCCTCTGTAGGTCTCTAAGAAAGCAATATCTAGCCAAATTTGAGGATTTCAATAGCAATACCTTTTCTAAATAATCTCTTCATAATTTGACATATTTGCCTAAATAATCTCTAGAAATAAAACTGCTTGAGAGACGTTTATTCTGTAGTAACGTAATAACATACGACTAAGTGTAAAAGGAAACTAATATAGAAAATTAACAAATCAATGGTAGTACATAATTACAAATGTTCATCTGGTTTGTACAAAACTGATTTTTTGAATAACTCGGAAACGAATTTATCCTTATAATCTTTGAGTTTTTCTGGAGGCAATTTACGAGGGATTGATTTGACTCGCGGTAAATTCCAGCAAGCCTTTGGATGTAGATCAGATCCAAATTCATATAAATATCTCCTATGTAAACATCTAAGTAGACCCCCGCTAAAGTCACCCAAGTATGAAAAATCTACGGTTGGGTGTTTACAATAAGCTTTGTATAGGAAGTCTACTAGGATATCCCTGTCTTCAATCAACATCCAAAAGAGTGTTATTAATTCATGTTCTCTTCTAAGAGCTTGTCATATCGAAGGTGTGCCCTTTTCAGTCGGGGCGCAGCTCCTGATCTTTAATGGATGCTAAAACTGAAAGCACTCTTATTAAGCTTATAATACTTGTCAAAGAGTGCATTATGTTCTTTTAATTGTTTATCTAACTCCCTATACAAGTTATTTATTTATGCTTGTTTTCTATCAAGCTTTGTTTTATAAAGTTGAATGGATTTCTTCTTTATCTAAAATAGAAAGATATCAGCTACTATTATCTTGGAAGTGAAAGCCATTGACAAAGAATTTCGTACCTGAGAAATAGGAATTGAAGTTTGTGGGGTCTATTTTTTCCCTCCTTGTTCCCCAACATCAATATTAGCATCTTTTCCATGGAGATCTGAAGGCTCAAGAAGTTCAGTTTGACTTGCTTCATGACCAATAGGGTCAAGGATGACTTTTTATGAAGTCCTAAGAATATCATCGCCATCCCCTCCATGAGAACCATCATGATCACTTTCGCTACCGCCAGAACCCTGACCTCTATTTTCATTATCAGGGTTATCATCATCATTATCGTGGTTGCCGCCTTCCTCAACGACGACTTCATCATCCTCATCATCTTCTTCCTCATCAGAGTCAGAGTCTCCCTCTACAAAAGAGATTTTGAAAGATAAGAGTTTTGCGGCGTCAATTTCTTCTCTCTCAAGAACCTCATTCCCTTGTTCCATTTCTTTGATCTTATCCATGAACCTTTTGACCAGTGCAGGATCAAGTGAAGGGAATCTTAAGTCTAGACACTTTTCGATATTGTCGAAATAAACCAGAATGAGAGCGTCCTCGTAAGAATTCACGATGATGTCATTAAGAGAAATGCTCAAAATTGTGGCATGTTCTGTTTGGCTTCAGAAATGGTTTTGACGGCCATTGTTAAAGAATTTTTCGTCTTCTCCAACTTCTTCTTGAAAGAGTTCATTTCTTTATGAGAGAAGATTGTTTAGCAATCATCCGGGCCTTTTCTTCCTCTGATTCTTTTAGAGTCATTTTTAAAGCCAAAATTTCATCAGTTAAGATTTGTTTCGCCTTCCTCTCTTCGGAAATGATGGATTTCGCTTGGACAAGGGAAGTGCTCAACCTTTCTTGTTCCCTCACTGCATTATCTTTAACAGCAGAGAGGGAAGTAATCTAGTTATGTAGAGTTGAGACTTCTTCTTGAAGCTTAGATGTCTCAGCTGAAGACTTTGAAGCGCTTTCCTAAAGGGAGTGCTGGCTTTTAGAAATCAGAAAGGAAAAGTATGACATGAGTCAAAATTCAGTATGAAATAGTAATAAGAAGGTCAAATAGTATGAAACGTACAAGAAGTTATTGCTCAATTAGCGTCGACAATGTCTCATCGGGCCAGGTACAAAGGACGGTGGATGAATGGAAGTAAATGACGAAGAATTCATGATTGACTGTACAATCTCCTCAAAATCATTAAGATGCACCGGTGATGTACATCTAGAAGGATTCAACTCTTTGGGAGAAGTTGAAGTGCCTAAGTCTTTTTGCATCTGCTCAATGACGTTAGGAGAATCAGACACAACTATGTGAGATATGAAATCATCCTTTGAAGGAATCATTCTGAGTTGGTCAATAGCAGCATCAAGAGTAGAACCTTCCATAGCTTTGCCTACATTAATAGATTCACCCTCTTTTGGAGGAAGAGAAGATTGGACATCAACAATTTTAGTTCTCTTGAGAGAAGAACCTACTACAGTCGTTTTGATCAATTTTCTTTTAGCAAGCATCCTCGACCTAGTGATGGCCTGGGTCAGAGCTGTGGCACTGGATTTAGAAGTTGGAAGGACTGGATATCTTATGGTTAATTCAGTTGGAGGAGCAGTTGTTAAAATCCAAAAAGCATAAGTTAGTAAAGCAATCTAAGCAGTAACACGACGGTAAATTACAAATGCTACATTTAAGCTTACCAGGTTGGTCCGGACAAATTGGAGACAAAGAAGAAAAAATTTTAGGATCACCCAAGGAGAGGAAGTGCTTGCTCTTAGAACTGTGTTAAACAAGAGTGGGTTGTCCAAGAACTCTCTGACCTCCCGGTAGGAGGGAATGTTTTTGAAGATTGCTTGGCGTCAATAATGTAAACCTATTCCCAATGCTACCCAAAGCGGCAGTTAATAACTTCACGATTCTCTTCCCTTCATCATCGAGATCTTTAGGAGCGGAACCTAATAAGAAAATGTAATTTAGCAAAAAAAGAAGATGATTCAATGAAGATGAAAATAATGATCAACTTACTATGAGAAGAGAAAATTCCACTAATATTTGAAAAACATTTGACATAAAAGAATTGTGTCTCAAAATCTCTAAACTTGTTTACCCCCTCAGAAATTAACTTCTTATGTGAGTTGACCTTGAAGATCTGGCTATTTAAGTTGTTGAGCTTAACAAGACACACCAAATAATTTAGAACTTCATCAGTTAGTTAAGGAAGGCCTGACTCTAAGGCCATAAGCTCTAAGGTGACAAGATATGTATATACATTTGGAGACAATTGAATTGGAGCAATGCCAAGGTGACTCAAGAATCTTGACAAGAAATCGGGGAATGATATAAAACCGCCATGCCAGATGTGGGTGGCAGTGTAAGCAAAATATCCTTTAGGAGGACTCTGGATAGTGTCATTTTCACCAGGAGGAATGGCTTCAACTCCTGTGATTCCGAAGTTGTTAAGGATCGCATCAACTTCTCTTGAGTCGCTATAAGAGAATGCCCCAAAATTGCTTTGGCCTTCTTTAGAGAAGACTCTAATTCTAAAGCTACATCCTTTTCAGGTTTCTTAGAAGTCCTTTTCAAACCCATGATCTTTCCAGGTGAAATCGTTTCATTAAAGTTATAATTTGTTTCATTATTAACACCTTTCGAAGATGTCAAAAGCCCACTGCAATGATTCAAATATCCACAAGGCATATAGTTCAATAACTTCGAAAGGGTGTTAAAGTTAATGAGAATCATGAGATTCATCGAGCTTTCGACGGCGATGAAAAGGAAAATCGAATACAGACACCTAAACACACCCTTCGACAATGTTGAAAGCCCAGAATTTTTTTATTATTAATAGGTGCAGCTATCCCTACAATACTAAATTGAATATATACATCGTTGAAACTATTAACAACATTCCCTAATCAAGTCAAATAAACCCTTCGACAATGTCGAAACCCAAAGATTTTATTTTACTTAAAAAAATGAATATTGTCGAAACACTAGTCTCATTATGTCGAAAGATACTTGGAGCAAAATGATTTTAATACAAATGAAAGGGCCTTAGGATGTTTCGACAATGTTTATATTAAGAAAATGATAGTTATGTTTTTATTAACTATAACGGGTCTCGACCAAGTCGAAAGGGCAAAGCGGGGTTTCAAAAGCATACAAATGACTAGGTTTGTCTCAATGTTGGAGGTTTTGATCAAGTCGTAAGGCTAGATAAGGTTTTCTAATGTAACAAAAACGTATTATTCTCAATTCAATTAATGATAAGAGAAATGAATTTCTAACTTTTAACGTCTTCCAAAGTTAAAATTGGGCATGGTTTACCCGAAACAAAGTTCAAAAGAAAATCAAATTCACTTTTTTTTATATACATTGAGTTTTGAATCCTTTCAAAGAGAATTGGGCCTTCGAAGAGATATACTATGTAGACATTAAATTGAACCCTTCAAGATAACTTCTTTAAAAGGTATCAAAATACATCGGAACATACTTTAGATTTTGAAGAAGTCCATCTCATGATGGCAACATCAACCCCTTTGAAAGGATCCATTAAAAGTTGATACTTGTCTTCCTTTCGAGCCCTTCGAAAGGGGTTAGAAAATGAAGTGGAGTTAGTCCCATTAAAAAGGGTTCGAAAATTACATTGTAATATTGATTTATTGATTTACACAACTCAACCATCTCTTTGACGTTTTCAGAAAGGAATTCCTTCCTGATACACTTTCAATCCAACGCTTCTTAGATGTTGACAACAATACTGAATCAAGCTTGAATTCACATCTAACAACAACGAAAGCCCTAACTTTAGCAAATTCAAGCTCAAACCATAATTGGTTCCATAAATTAATAAAAAAAGTCCCCTCTAACTAATTAAAATTGAGAATAATAGAATTTGAGACTGAATTCGCATCCAACAAGGTCAAGTAGCCCCAAATTTGATGAATTTAAGTTCAACCCAAAATTGATACAATAGACTAAACGAAATCGGCATAAAAAATGAATCTAAAGGTGATTTTATACCAACGATAAACTCAATTCAATCTCGAAAAATTGAAACAGTAACACAAATTCGAACCCTAGGAATTTGAAATTGGAATCAAACTTGATAAATCGGTTTGTAACATAAAACAATGAATGCATACCTCGAATCCGAACTTGCATTTGCTGGAATTAGGAATTTAATAAGAAACTAAAATTTCTAACTCTTGCTTTGAGTCTTTAATTGCAGGTAAATTAAAAAGGGGAAGAAGGAAGCGTGATTTATAAGAAAAGCAAATGCAAAGGACAAATCATTCGATTAAATTTAAATGAATGGCCAAGATCCATGTGAGTATATGAAAAGGCTTGAAATTTTTATGCTGAAATAAAGGTGGGTATCGAAACAATTGACTTGAAAAGTCAAAGAGCATACCTTCGTTAGGGGTGGCAAGTGTTACCATCAAAAAGCACTCCAACTTTATCAAAGCCTTAAAGAATACAAAAGGAGGATTCATGAAGAATGAAGTAATAGCAAGACCTTTCGAAAGAGTCAAAGGGATGCTTCTGCAAAAGTTGGATGAGCAATGCGCTTTCGAAGAGGTCGAAAAAGGACAGGGACACCCTTTCTCTTCAGTTGATCCCTTTCGAAATGGTTGCTTCCTTATGCATAAAGGTGTTTCGAATGTGTTATAAGGCACCTTTTGAAGGCAACAGATCACAAGCTTATGCATGTGTGCTAAACCTTTCGAAATAATGTGTTTCACCAACATTTACCTTCCATAAAAGAATATTGGGCCAAAGCTAACCCTTAGAAAGCATAAATTAGCCTTTCGAATCGGGTAAAACCATCCGCAATTACAAAAGGAAAGTTGCATGAGTTCAATATGGCCTCCTCAAACACGAGAGGATAGGGGTTCTGCATCGATCAACAAGAATGCATTCGAAAGCAACCTACCGCATTTAAGCCTTCTACTATGCTCCAACTCATTTGACGCCCCAAAGATACACCTTTCAACAGTATCGAAAGCCCGCATCCTATCCTACTTCCAACAGCACATCAACAACAAAGTGGAAGGCGCAGCAATACCTTTCGACGAAGTCGAAAGCACTCAAGTTCCATTAAGAAGTGAAGTTAGAAGGCACCCTGAATTTACCAACAATGAAAGGTCATCAAGGCACCCTTTCGACTAAGTCGAAAGGACTGATTCGAAAGGGTCCAACCCACGCCTATAAATAAGACCTTAGGGGTATTGTTTTGGGGGATCCAATTCCATCCACTCAATAATTGTTCCTTCTTAAATTTGTAAACCCTAATTCTAAAATCAAGTTGGGGATTTTACTTCTTTGTAGTACTTAGGTTTCTGGTATTCAAGAAAATATTATTAAAGGAAGTATACAGCATTTTTGAATATACTGATTTGTAACAACCCACATATTTTACGATTCGTATATTTAAATGTTTAATTTAAATATAGCATCGTTAGTTGGATTTTAGTCCGAAAAAGTCACTATTCGTAGAAGAACAGTCGAATTAGTGAAAAGTCTATGTGGATAGTGCTATTTGGAAGTGCCTATTTGAAAACACATTCAAACAGAAATTCAGACGTCTGAAATTGTTCGAGTCAATCCAGAAAGGAAATAGGCAAAAATTGCCACTTTCAGACGTCTAAAATGGACGATTCAGACGTTTGAATATTGTTCTAGACAACTTCAATTTTTCCAGATTCAGACGTTTGAATCGTTCATTTCAAACGTTTGAATGAAGTTAGAAAACTCATATTTTTCTAGATTCAGACGTCTGGTTTGGAAATTTCAGACGTCTGAATGAAGAAGGAAGTTGAGAATCACCAATTTGGACTCGAGACCACTTCCATTGAGTTCAAAATGGTGTTTGCGACTTTTTTGAGGGTAAGCATCGATATGTTTGGAGTTGAGTAGAATTTTGCTATTTTCTAATTGGGCTTTGGGTTTAGGTTTCAGCCCATCAACCTTCTTATAACCTAACCCTTCATCCAACTCATCTTCACTCACTCTATTATTTCCTAACACTCAAGCTAAAAGAAAAATGGGGGAAGAGAAAAGAAATTAGGAATTCCTAAGCCCTAATTCTCTTAGGAATTATCATCTTCAAGCTAGAAATCAAAGAAAAGCTTAGGTAAGCATCCTCTTTATCTTCTCCATCTCAATCCCTCTTTAATTTTCAGAAATTCCTATAACCTAACTTAGGGAAAACTTCACCTTTGGTATTAGATTGAATATTCTAGAAGTGGTATTGAAGAGAGATCAACCTATTGCTTGTTCTAGAGCTTATCATTTGTGTTTGGGTTTAAAAGGTGAGTTTTTGAACTCACATCTACGTCTATATCTTTGATAGTGTTAGGTATTAATTCCTAACATCTATTTCTTGTCCATTTGCTTTTGAATTGAATTGGTTTGATGAATATTCCAATTTTGGTGTTTTGAAATCAAAATCTATGAAAATCCTTATATGACGTTTAGACATGTTGGTCGGAGAGTATTGGTGAGTCTTTAGGGTTGGGTAGTCGTTTGGCGTCAACCCCTAGATATTGTCACTCATTCGATCGCTTCCGATATGATTTGGCCATCATTGGTCTAGGCAAAATATTGCCCAGAGCTTCAGGTTCAGATGTCTGAATTATTCATTTCAAACGTCTGAATCTGCTTGTCTCGGCCCAATTTGCCTATTTTATGTGGGTTTCCAATTTTAATCGATTCATGTTGATCCGATTTGTTGTTATCTTTTATATCAACTTTGATGACTTCTTTTTCGGGATTTTTTTTGGGAATATCCATTTTAATGGATTCGGTATCGATTTTCATGGTGTTAATTCACGTCGTCGAATGTGGATTTTGGTGATTGATTATTTCTACAATCATTTCTTTGATTTGACACTATAAAATGCAAAGGTTTCAATACTAGTAGTAAATACTCAAACTCTTTCATCAAAACGATTCCAAATCTATTTTAATACAAATCTCGTTTATAAAACCATTTTCCAATCTATTAGTATATATAAACCTTTACCTCATTCGTATGAGAAATCTAATTAAACGGCTTAGTAAAACAAGTGGTATGAAACGCTTGCGTTTACTTCGTCGGTTAATTCTTGGACTTGTTCGATTGAACTCTTGTGACAATTTTCGAGTGGGAATCTACAATCTGTTCGTAAATATTTAAGTTAAGCTGGTGGTTATGGGACATGAAGCTAAATTCATCTATTTACTAGCTTAGTGTAATCGACACTTTTTATTGATCGATGATGATCATTTTGTGATTTAGACTAGCGATGTGCGATGTCTATTTGTTTGTGTGGGGACTAAAAACCCCGTTTGTGGAGCTTCGGCTCAAATTTGGCGGGGTAGCGACCCGTGGTCTTCGGGCCGTTTGTGAAACTTCGGCTCAAAATTGATGGTTAGCGACCATGGAATAGCGTTCTGTTTGTGATACACGTGTTGGTGAGTTTTCATGCTCCCGTTTGTGATAGGGCTCTCCCCCCTTTGTGATTTCTGGATTTCTAGTTGATGATTTCTGGAATTTGTGTTTCACCTCTTTTTTTGATTGGCAATTATATGTCTGTCAATATTTGGGGTTTGGTGAATAAAATAAAGAATATGACATTCTTTTGGTGCTTTGAGATTCTTGAGATATTGTATGATTTTGTTGATGTTTAAAGTATACTTATCACTGTATGACATTTTTGATATCATACATTTTTGGTCATATCTCTTAGCCTATCTCATTTTATCTGATATTTATAGCTAGACTGATCCATTTATTATTTTCATATTAAATAATACTCAGGTCAGACCGAGATGTTACAGGTGCTTCTGCTTGACTCCTTATCTGGGATCATCTTCTGACTTTTGTCTAACTACATTAGATTGGTAGTTTTTGTTGTTATACATTTGAGATAGAGACTCCTTGATGTATACATATTCTTTTGTCTAGCACTTGTAACTATTCTTTTGTGATGTAGTGGATCTTGTTTGACCACTACCTTGATGTACACTTTTATGTGTTATATTCATATCTGATTCCGCCTTTGTGATATGAATATCTGTGACTGATTTGTGTTATGTTTATTTCTATATTCGTTTCGGAGGTTCACTTAGCCACTGTGTGGTAGCTTTGAGTTTGAATCGGTATGTCGGATTTCCTCTTGAATTGAAATGTAAGTTATATTATCTGACATATCGGGGCTCGCACAAAGCAATTACACAGATGGTCGCTCCTCAACAGCCTTATTCTTCATGCTAGTTGACGACATTACTCAGTAGTGTCCTTGGCTAGCGTGAGTACGGAGGTGGGGCGTGACAGCTTGGTATCAAATCCAAACTTTGGAACAATATAGAATAATCTAGCAAGGATCATTGTCCTAAGTCTTTCTTAGGAATCGTGCCATAGGATTTAATTCGAGTCTTCGTACCGTTCTATCCTATTTCTTTTTATGATGCCTTGTTTTATCAATCAAGTTTGTTTGATATTCATTCTGTGAATAACCTTTTTCCTCTTTTCTTTCTTTCTTAAAGAAGAGAAATGGTTAGACCAGGTCGTCCCAGCACCGGTCAATCGAGTGCTACTCCCCAGGATGGAGTATTTATGTCTGCTCAGCAACTTCTAGATCTTGTGAAAAATGCTCAAGCAATCGGACCCATTCCAGAGCCTACACATCCTAAATTTGGTTTTGCACGCTTGCGCAGTGGTTACACCAATTTGGGTGGGAAGCCATTCAAAGGTTCCGAGAGCGTTATAGAAGTCCAAGCTTGGCTTCGAACATGTGACCGCATCTTTTCTCGCATGAATCTTATTGATCTTCATCAAGTCCAAGTGGCTTCTAGTATGCTCCAAGAAAGAGCATTAGGCTGGTACGAGCATTTGATCTCTGAAATTATTGAAGTGGATCTTACTTGGGAGCAATTTCGAGAAAGGTTCGAGTTGAAATTCATGCCAGAAGCTGAGAAAGTATCTTTAGCTCGTCGATTTATTGACCTTGTTCAAGTTGAATCTTCTGTGACGGATTACGTCGCCTCTTTTGAATCTCTATCTAAATATGGGGTCGAGTATATTAATACCCCATTGAAGAAAAATCAGAGATTCGTTTATGGGTTGAACAAGAACCTCAAAAAGCCATTACTTCTGAAATTGGAAGTTTCTTTTGATCAGCTAGTTGATATCGCTCTTCGACTCGAAGAGGCCGATAAAGAAAGTGATGTTGAAGTCACACACAACATCAATAATAAGAGACCTTTTAAATTCAAGCCTAATCCCAACAAAATGGGGAAGCAAACAACTTCAGTAGCAAAGTCTCCTACCTCTAGTCGTGGAGAATGTTACAATTGTGGTTCTAAGGATCATTATGCAAACAAGTGTCCGAAGCCTCTTTCTTGCCGCTATTGCAAGGGTTCGGGTCATACTATATCTTTTTGTCCCAAACTTCAAAGCAAGAAGGAAGGCAAGCTAAATGTTGTACAAGCCCCTTCTAACACTTCTCTTGGTCAAGGTATTTCTCATTCTATCCTTGATGGCATTATTATATTTCGTGAATTTTTTATTCGAGTTCTTTTTGATACGGGTGCATCTCACTCTTTTATATCAAAAGAACTTGTTGATGCTTTGTCTTTGAATGTTATTGGCTTGATGACTTCATTGAGGATTGCGAATCCAGTTGGTGGATCCGCAACACTCAGTTTACTGTGTAAAGATGTCGAAATTATTTTATGTGATTATGCTTTCCGAGCCGATTTGCATGTTATGCGTTACCTTGGTTTCGGAATGATTTTGGGAATGGATTGGCTTAACCGTTATGAAGCCCGTATCCTTTGTCCTGAGCGGACTATATATCTTCGGCATCCTCAATCTGTTAAGCAGATTTCTCTTGTTCTTAAAGATTTAAATTCCAATTCGGGAGCGTCCTTGTATTCACTAAATCCACATTATGACGATAACGATGATGAGGAAGAAGTCATTTCCCTCATTCACATTGTTTGTGAATTTCCCGACATATTTGAGCCCGTTTTAGGATTACCACCTAAGCGAGCAATTGAGTTCAGAATTAATCTAATCCCTGGAGCTCAACCTATTACTCATCCTCCTTATCATATGTCCAATAAGGAAAATGAGGAGATGCGTAAACAATTATCTGAATTGGAAGCAAAACCGTTTGTTTATTCTAGTTCCTCTCCATGGGGAGCTTCAGCTATTTTTGTGAAGAAATCTGATGGTACATTTAGGCTTTGCATTGACTACCTCAAGCTTAACGATCTCACCATCAAGAATAAATATCGCTTGCCTCGGATTGATGATTTATTCGATCAGCTTAGTGGTGCTAAAGTCTTTTCACAGTTAGACTTAGCAACCGGTTTTCACCAGCTCCGTATTGCAGAGGATAGCATTCCTTTGACATCGTTCCATACACGTTATGGATCTTATGAATGGCTTGTTATGCCATTTGGTTTGACGAATGCTCCAGCTTATTTCATTGACCTTATGAATCGAGTTTTCAAAGACTTCCTCGATCGATTTGTTCTCATCTTTATCGATGATATTCTTGTTTATTCTAAAACCGAGGAAGAGCATGAAAAACATCTTCGGATTGTGTTGGAAACCCTTAGGAGCAACCAATTGAAAGAAAAAATTTCTAAATGCCACTTTTGGCAATCTCGTGTGAAATTTTTGGGACATATCATTTCTGAATCCGGAATTTCCATGGATCCTTCAAAGATTGAAGCGATTCAAAATTGGAAGAGACCGGAGAGTGTGACGAAAGTTCGTAGCTTTCTCGGATTGGCGGGCTATTACCGTTGGTTCATAAAAGACTTTTCTAAGATTTCCGTACCTCTTACTAATTTAACAAAGAAGGGAGTTAAGTAGATTTGGTCAGACAAATGTGAAGCTGCTTTTCAGAAACTAAAAGAACTCTCCATGGCTCCTATTCTTGTGATTCCCGAGGAAAGCCAAGATTTTATTGTTTATACCTATGCTAGTCGTGTTGGTTTGGGTGTCATTCTCATGCAAAGGGAACGTGTTATTGCTTATGCTTCTAGGCAATTAAAGCCTGCCGAGACAAGATATGCTACTCATGATTGAGAGCTCGCAGCTATTGTTTTCGCCCTTAGAATTTGGCATCATTATCTTTTGGGAGAGAAATTTGTTCTCTACACCGATCATAAATCTTTGAAGTATTTATTTTCTCAAAAGGAACTTAATTTGTGGCAACAACGTTGGCTCGAGTTCCTTGCATCTTATGATCTTGATATTCTTTATACCCCCGGAAAGGGAAATCGTGTTGCCGATGCCCTTAGTCATAAGCAACAAGCAGTTGTTTCCATGATGATATCCGAATGGAATGATCTTGAGACTTTATCCACTTATGAGATTCGAGATCGTGAATCCAATTCATGTTCATCTCTTGTTTTATATAGCCTTGAGGCTCATCCTTCTCTTTTAGACCGCATTCTTGAAGCTCAAAAGCATGATCCCGAATTGATTCTTCTTAGCCAAAGTTGTAGGGATAAAATTGATATTGAAGGTTTGAAAGACATTGATATTGATGCTCGTGGCAGTATTCGAAAATTTGGTAGACTTATCGTGCCAAATATTTGTGATCTTCGTAAAGATATTTTAGAAGATTCTCATCGTTCTAAATTTACCATTCATCCCGGTAGTAGTAAAATGTACGCGAATATGAAGCGACTTTATTATTTGGATGGAATGAAATCCGATGTTGCTAACTTTATTAAGAGTTGCATGACTTGCCAACTTGTTAAGGCCGAGCATCAAAGGCCCGGTGGGTTATTACAACCTTTGGAAATTCCAATATGGAAGTGGGATCAAATTTCCATGGACTTTATTGACGGTCTTCCCCGTTCTCGTTTGGGTCATGATAGCCTTTGGGTGATAGTTGATAGACATACAAAATCCGCCCATTTTCTTCCCGTTCGGTCCAATCGGACCGTACCTATTTTGGCTAAATTCTTTGTCAAGGAAATTGTTAAATTGCATGGAGTTCCTACTTCTATTGTTAGCGATCGTGATCCATTGTTTACTAGTGGATTTTGGAAAGGTCTTCAAAAAGCTTTGGGAACGAAGCTTAATTTTAGCACCGCTTATCATCCTCAGTCCGATGGACAAACGGAACGTGTGAATCAAACTCTTGAAGATCTTCTTCGTGCATGTGTTCTTGATTTTGGTGGAAGTTGGGAAGATCATATTTCTCTTGTTGAGTTTTCCTATAACAATAGCTTCCAATCTAGTATTGGTATGGCACCTTTCGAGGCACTATACGGAAGGCCATGCCGATCTCCTTCGTGTTGGCTTGAAGCCGGTGAGAAACTGGTTTTAGGTCCAGATTTTATTCGTGATGCCACAAAAAAGATTGACTTTATTCGACATAGGATGAAAGAAGCTCAAAGTAGACAAAAATCCTATGCCGATAATCGAAGAAGGAAATTAGAATTTTCTGTGGGAGATTTTGTGTTTATTCGTGATTCACCTATGAAGGGTGTTGTGCGTTTCAGTAGATCGGGAAAATTAACACCTCGATATATTGGCCCATTTCCCATCACCGAACGCATTGGCTCCGTGGCTTATCGCCTTTTGTTACCGGCTCAATTTTCTGCTATTCATGACGTGTTTCACGTCTCTCAACTATGGAAATGCCTTCGAGATTCAGATTCTATTCTTGAGCCCGGTGTTATTGAAGAAATTGAAGTTTCACCTAATTTGACTTATGAGCAACATCATATTCATATCATTGCTTCGGAGGTTAAACGCCTTCGAAATAAAGATGTTCCTCTTGTGAAAGTTCGATGGTCCTCAAATCCTAAGGATTGCTCTTGGGAATCTAGAGAATTCATCGAGTGAACACATCCGGACTTACTTTCTCATGCTCATTAAGGTGAACTTCTTATCTCAAATTTTCTTCTCTTTGTATTGATATGCTTTTATAGTTGTTACTCTTTAATTTCTTCTTAATTATTGCGAGGACGCAATTTCTTTAAGGAGGGGAGTCTGTAATAACCCGCATATTTTACGATTCGTATATTTAAATGTTTAATTTAAATATAGCATCGTTAGTCGGATTTTAGTCCGAAAAAGTCATTATTCGTAGAAGAACGGTCGAATTAGTGAAAAGTCTATGTGGATAGTGCTATTTGGAAGTGCCTATTTGAAAACACATTCAAACAGAAATTCAGACGTTTGAAATGGGTCGTTCAGACGTCTGAAATTGTTCGAGTCAATCCAGAAAGGAAATAGGAAAAAATTACCGCTTTCAAACGTCTGAAATGAACGATTCAGACGTCTGAATATTGTTTTAGACAACTTCTGTTTTTCCAGATTCAGATGTCTGAATCGTTCATTTCAGACGTCTGAATGAAGTTAGAAAACTCATATTTTTCCAGATTCAGACGTCTGGTTTGGAAATTTCAGACGTCTGAATGAAGAAGGAAGTTGAGAATCACCAATTTGGACTCGAGACCACTTTCATTGAGTTCAAAATGGTGTTTGTGACTTTTTTGAGTGTAAGCATCGATATGTTTGGAGTTGAGTAGAATTTTGCTATTTTCTAATTGGGCTTTGGGTTTGGGTTTCAGCCCATCAACCTTCTAATAACCTAACCCTTCATCCAACTCCTCTTCACTCACTCTATTGTTTCCTAACACTCAAGCTAAAAGAAAAATGGGGGAAGAGAAAAGAAATTAGGAATTCCTAAGCCCTAATTCTCTTAGGAATTATCATCTTCAAGCTAGAAATCAAAGAAAAGCTTAGATAAGCATCCTCTTCATCTTCTCCATCTCAATCCCACTTTAATTTTCAGAAATTCCTATAACCTAACTTAGGAAAAACTTCACCTTTGGTATTAGATTGAAGATTCTAGAGGTGGTATTGAAGAGAGATCAACCTATTGCTTGTTCTAGAGCTTATCATTTGTGTTTGGGTTTAAAAGGTGAGTTTTTGAACTCACATCTACGTCTATATCTTTGATAGTGTTAGGTATTAATTCCTAACATCTATTTCTTGTCCATTTTCTTTTGAATTGAATTGGTTTGATGAATATTCCAATTTTGGTGTTTTGAAATCAAAATCTATGAAAATCATTATATGACGTTTGGACATGTTGGTCGGAGAGTATTGGTGAGTCTTTAGGGTTGGGTAGTCGTTTGGCGTCAACCCCTAGCAATTGTCACTCATCCGATCACTTCCGATATGATTTGGCCATCATTGGTCTAGGCTAAATATTGCCCAGAGCTTCAGGTTCAGACGTCTGAATTAATCATTTCAGACGTCTGAATCTGCTTGTCTCGGCCCAATTTGCCTATTTTATGTGGGTTTCCAATTTTAATCGATTCGTGTTGATCCGATTTGTTGTTATCTTTTATATCAACTTTGATGACTTCTTTTTCAGGATTTTTTTGGGAATATCCATTTTAATGGATTCAGTATCGATTTTCATGGTGTTAATTCACGTCGTCGAATGTGGATTTTGGTGATTGATTGTTTCTACAATCATTTCTTTAATTTGTCACTATAAAATGCAAAAGTTTCAATACTAGTAGTAAATACTCAAACTCTTTCATCAAAACGATTCCAACTCTATTTTAATACAAATTTCGTTTATAAAACCATTTTCCAATCTATTAGTATATATAAACCTTTACCTCATTCGTATGAGAAATCTAATTAAACGGCTTAGTAAAACAAGTGGTATGAAACGCTTGCGTTTACTTCATCGGTTAATTCTTAGACTTGTTCGATTGAACTCTTGTGACAATTTTCGAGTGGGAATCTACAATCTGTTCGTAAATATTTAAGTTAAGCTAGTGGTTATGGGACATGAAGCTAAACTCATCTATTTACTAGCTTAGTGTAATCGACACTTTTTATTGATCGATGATGATCATTTTGTGATTTAGACTAGCGATGTGCGATGTCTATTTGTTTGTGTGGGGACTAAAAACCCCGTTTGTGGAGCTTTGGCTCAAATTTGGCGGGGTAGCGACCCGTGGTCTTCGGGCCGTTTGTGGAGCTTCGGCTCAAAATTGATGGTTAGCGACCATGGAATAGTGTTCCATTTTTGATACACGTGTTGGTGAGTTTTCATGCTCCCGTTTGTGATAGGCCTCTCCCCCTTTGTGATTTATGGATTTCTAGTTGATGATTTCTGGAATTTGTGTTTCACCTCTTTTTCTGATTGGCAATTATATGTTTGTCAATATTTGGGTTTTGGTGAATAAAATAAAGAATATGACATTCTTTTTGGTGCTTTGAGATTCTTGAGATGTTGTATGATTTTGTTGATGTTTAAAGTATACTTGTCACTGTATGACATTTTTGATATCATACATTTTTGGTCATATCTCTTAACCTATCTCATTTTATCTGATATTTATAGCTAGACTGATCCGTTTATTATTTTCTTATTAAATAATACTCGGGTCTGACCGAGATGTTATAGGTGCTTCTGCTTGACTCCTTATTTGAGATCATCTTCTGACTTTTGTCTAACTACATTAGATTGGTAGATTTTGTTGTTATACATTTGAGATAGAGACTCCTTGATGTATACATATTCTTTTGTCTAGCACTTGTATCTATTCTTTTGTGATGTAGCGGATCTTGTTTGACCACTACCTTGATGTACACTTTTATGTGTTATATTCATATCCGATTCCGCCTTTGTGATATGAATATCTGTGACTAATTTGTGTTATGTTTATTTCTATATTCGTTTCCGAGGTTCACTTAGCCACTGTGTGGTAGCTTTGAGTTTGAATCGGTATGTCGGATTTCCTATTGAATTGAAATATAAGTTATATTATCTGGCATATCGAGGCTCGCACAAAGCAATTACACAGATGGTCGCTCCTTAAGAGCCTTATTCTTCGTGCTAGTCGACGGCATTACTCAGTAGTGTCCTTGGCTAGCGTGAGTATAGAGGTGGGGCGTGACATGATTGATCTGTGGTTCTTGTTATGGATTATTTATATCAATGTCAATCGAAAGGTTACCTTTCAAAGAGTAGAAACCTATTGATTTAATTAGAAAATTTGGATCCAATAGGTCCCAACCATAAGTCACATCAACCACCTCGAAAGGGGGTTTCGAAGGGGTTCTAAATCATCGCAACTAGTTCGAAAGGAAGTTTCGAAGGAGTTCTAATCATCCCGGCCATTTTGAAAAGTCCTTTCAAAAGAGTTTTGGACTACATTTTCCAAATTGAGAGGAGCTTTCGATGGGGCTAGTCTCACTTTTCTACTTTGGGGTGTTGACAAGTTTTATTATTAACAGTCGGTAGTGGTGGAGTAAGGTCGGTGGTAACCAAAATTGAGTGGATGATGAAGTGCTTCGTGTCATGGAATGGGTTACTTCGGGTGCCATATGGGAAAGCTTCGGGTCATGCTTGGAAAATCGGGTCGGTGTTATCATTGGGGACTTTGGAAAATTGTGGTTGGTGAAAGTAACATGATGGTGAGAAGCTTTGGGTCAAGGCATGCATTACTTCAGGTTTTTGGGCTAGCTACTCCAAGTCAGGCAAGAAGTGATTCACGAGGAGCAAATCTAGACTTACTCGGATTTTGAGTACTGGGACATGGTAGGCAACAACCATGTCCACTTCATGGTTTTCAGGTGGCTTCTTCGAGACTTTATGTTGGGTGCTACATGTTAGCAAAGAAAAAAGTAGCGTTAGTCCTTGAGATGATGGTTTTGATGACAACAATTAGGACTTGTTATAAAATATAAATACTAACGTTATGGTTTAGATATATATGTATATGCATAATATAAACATGCAGGTACCAAGAATGAAGACTGTATAGTATAGAGATACAAGACGGATGAATTTAAAGATCGAAGATATCAAGATTGAAGACTCATGAGTATCAAGAAATTAAGTTATCAAGTGTTCAAGATTTCAAACAGTACAAGATAATGTAGTCAGTCTAGAATTATGTTAAAACTTCTTAAAAGCACTTACATCTTTATTCAAAATTTATTCGTGGAATGGAATCCACTTCGAGCCTATTAAAGGGATGGAACCCTAGTGGGATGGAACCCACGACAATATCTAGTGGAACATATAGTGGTCCTATTTTGATATCCACTAATTTTATAAATATGTTTTTCAAAAAATATCTCTTGTTTTTAAAAATGTTTTCAAAACTTTCTTTTCAAAAAGACATCTCCCTTGTTTGAAATATTTTAGCCTCAAAACTATTTTTATCATTTTTAATATTTTCAAAATTGTCCTTATTTTTAAACCATCTCTTATTTTAAATATTTAGCTTTAAAATATTTATATACCCAGTTTTTAAATCACTTTATAGATTAAGATTATATATATTAAAAATTATTTTCTAAACTCTTTTATATGTTTAAACTATATTCAAATATATTTACAAAGTTTAGAAATTGTTTTGACAAATTATAGAAACCAATTTTAATAAGAAAATCAAAACATCAATTTTTGCCTTGAGCATGTCGACATACCTCAACCCCCCATGTCGACATGGTGTCCGTTATTTTCAAATTTCAATTTTCAAAAGAAGTGTCTATTCGTCGTATCCTTTCACGAATAGATATGGCTGTTGCTCTACTATAAATACCAGTAAGTTATAAATGAATTTTTACCAGAGTTTCATTTATTTTCTCTCCTCTTCATCTTCCACATTTATTCTAAAGAATCCTAAACTATACTCTGCCGAAATACCAAGTGAATCACACTCGATTATCTCTTGTTTGATTCTCTGCCACTCTCTCTATAAGATCTCGGTGCTATTCAGAGTTATAGGATCTTTTGTAAATCAAACTATTGAGTAAAAGGTGCGGTTGAGCCTTGAAATCAATTGGGTGTGACTGTAGCCCCAAAAATCAATTAGGTGATCTTGTAGCCTGGTTAAATCAAGAGAGTTGCCCTGAACTCGAATACATGAGGGTGTACCTCATAGCCTTGAAACCGAGGTGTAATCTGGGAGATTATTTTTGAAAAGAAATCTGTACGATTGTATGGGACTGGATGTAGGGTAACTCCGAACCAGTATAAATCCTGGTGTGTTCTTTCCTTTACTACTTTTATTTAGTATTTGCATCTGTGTCTGATTCTGTGATTATATCTGCGTTTGTGAATTGCATTTGTTAGTGTTTAAATTGAACAAAATTCAAAAAGATTTAAAAATACATAAAACACTATCCACCCCCCCCCCCCTCTAGTGTTATTTCAGCCTTAAGATCCGTAATTCGCATTTCTCACATTTGGTACCAGAGCAAGGTTTTCAAAGTTTTCATAATCTGAATTTTGAAAAGTTTTAAAATGGCTATTTTTGGGGATTTTGTTAACATTAGTTTAAAACTGTTCAAATCATCATTGTCTCATAAGTCTGCATATAGTTATTATAGAAAATCAAGTTATCTATCGAGTTTGTATTCTGTGCAGAAAGAAAAATGTTATATGGCGTTTGAAGAATCAACACTCAATGGACAAACGGTGCAATTCAAGAAGAATAAGTGGATACTTGATTGTGGATGTTCAAGACACATGACTGGTAATCCAGATATGCTGAATGATATTATCTATAAAGATGGAGGATCGGTTAATTTTGGAGACAACTCAAAAGGATATGTGATTGGCATCGGCAATGTCGGTAACTCTAAAACTCCTACTATTTCTAATGTTTTATTAGTTAAGAATCTGAAACACAATCTGCTTAGTATTAGTCAACTTTGTGATAAAGGATACAAAATTAAATTTGAAAAAGATAAGTGTCACATCGAAGATAATAATTCAAATATTATATTTGAAGGAATTAGGAAGAAAAATATTTATATTCTTAGTATGAAAATCTCAAATGATAATCTATGTCTTTTGGCTAATACAAGTGACCCTTGGATTTGGCATAAAAGATTTGGGCATTTGAATTTTAAACTCTTATCTAGACTTTCTAAACTTGATCTAGTAAGAGAACTCCCTAGAATGAATTTTAAAATAGATAGTATATGTAATGCTTGTCAATTAGGAAAACTTAGGAAGGGTTCTTTCAAATTAAAAGATATGATTTCAACTTCAAAACCTCTTGAGTTACTTCATCTAGATTTGTTTGGTCCATCTCAAATTCAATCAATAAATCACAATAAATATGTCTTTGTAATTATAGATGATTATTCTAGGTTTACATGGACAATTTTTATGAAACATAAAAGTGATACTTTTGATTCATTTAAATTTTTTACAAAAAGACTCCAAAACCAACTTTCTTTAAAAATTATAACTGTTCGTAGTGATCATGGTGGGGAATTTGAAAATGAAAATTTTGAGAGGTTCTGCAATAAAAACGGAATAACTCATAATTTCTCTTTTCCAAGAACTCCACAACAAAACGGAGTGGTAGAACGTAAAAATAGGATGATTCAAGAGTGTGCTAGAACAATGCTTTCAGATAGTAATTTACCAAAACATTTTTGGGCTGAAGCAGTCGCTACAGCTTGCTCCATTTTGAATAGAATATTAATTAGACCATTAACTGATAAAACACCTTATGAACTTCTTTACAAAAAGAAACCAAAGGTATCTTATTTTAGAATCTTTGGAAGTAAATGTTTTATTCTAAATACAAAAGACAATTTGGATAAATTTGATCCTAAATCCAACAAAGGAACCTTTATCGGATATTATAATAGAAGTAAATCATATGGAGTTTTAAACTTAAGAACTAATACCATTGAAGAAACAATGCATGTTTCATTTGATGAAAATTTCAAAAATGTTGAACAAATTAATGATGAAGAAGAAATTGCTACCCTAAATAATGAATCAATTGAAACAAATAATGATCTTATTCATCCAAATAAAAAGGTTAAGCTTTTAAAAGATCATCCTATAGAAAATATACTAGGAAATATTGAATCTATTGTTAGAACTAGAAATCAACTAAATAACATGAGTAATGTAGCTTTTATATCATCTATTGAACCTAAAAATCCAAAGGAAGCATCGTCTGATGATTCATGGATTCTGGCTATGCAAGAAGAACTGAATCAATTTACCAGAAATGATGTTTGGGAACTTGTTCCTAGACCAGAGGATAAAACTATAATAGGAACTAAATGGGTTTATAAAAATAAAATGAATGAACTAGGTGAGGTCGTTAGAAATAAAGCCCGATTAGTCGCACAAGGTTATTGTCAAGAAGAAGGAATATATTTTGATGAAACTTTTGCACCCGTAGCAAGATTAGAAGTCATTAGAATTCTACTTGCTTTCGCAAACTATAATAATTTCAAATTATTTCAAATGAATGTTAAAAGTGCTTTTCTAAATGGATTTGTTAAAGAGGAAGTTTATGTTGAACAACCTCCACTCTTTGAAGATGAAAAATTTCCAAACCATGTTTTCAAACTTAAGAAAGCTCTATATGGTCTGAAACAAGCTCCTAGAGCATGGTATGACAGACTAAGATCTTTTTTATTACAATCAAATTTTGAAATTGGTAAAGTAGATAATACTCTTTTCGTTAAAAGAAATAAAAATGATATCCAACTAGTACAAATTTATGTAGATGGTATTATTTTTGGTTCAACTAATCGTGAAATGAATAAAGAATTTTCTGAAATAATGACAAAAGAGTTTGAGATGAGTCATATGGGTGAACTTACTTTCTTCTTAGGTTTACAAATAAAACAATTAGATAATGGTATTTTTATTAGTCAAGAAAAATATGCTAGGGATCTAGTTAGTAAGTTTGGTATGACTACTACGAGTGGAAAACCCACTCCATGGCAACCAATGAAGCTTTAAATAAAGAAGATCTTTCAAAAGATGTAAATAAAAAACTATATAGGGGAATGATTGGATCACTAGTCTATATCATTGCGAGTAGACCTGATATCATGCATAGTATTTGTCTCTGTGCAAGATACCAATCTCAACCCAAAGAGACTCACTTAAAAGCTGTGAAACATATCGTAAGATATGTTAAACATACTTTTGACTATGGTTTATTTTACCCTAAAAATGATTCATTTGATTTTAATCTCTTATTGTGATGCTGACTATGCTGGTTGCAAATCTAACCGAAAAAGTACAAGTGGAATTTGTCACTTTTTGGGGCATTTTCTTGTTTCATGGTTTAGTAAAAAGCAAAATTCTGTTTCTTTATCAACAACTGAATCAGAATATATCTCTACTGCTTTGGCTTGCTCTCAAGTCATTTATATGCAACAAATCCTAAAAAAATTTGGATTAACAATTTCAAAATCACCAATTTATTGTGATAATTCTAGTGCAATAAATTTATCTAAAAATCCTACTCATCATGCTAGGACTAAACATATTGATATTAAACATCATTTTCTCAGAGATAATATAAGTAAAGAGATTATTTCTCTTGAGTTTATCAATTCCGAGAATCAAATTGCTGCCATTTTAACCAAACCCTTAAATCAACCTATATTTACTAAATTAAGAAGAGAACTAGGCATTTGTTCAATAACTGAGATATAGAATATAGATATAGTAACATATATTTTTAATAAACAAAAATATACAAGAAACCCAAATTTTCCATATGATGCTGACATACCCCTACCACCCATGTCGACATACAACGGTAAAATTTGAAATTTAATTTTCCCTCTAAAATCAGTTTGGTAGTTATATAAACCTATGTATTTCAAATTTTTCTGTCTTCTCACTTCTCTTTCAAATGATGAGTGAACTTCAAGTTGTGCAAATAAGGATGGCAAAAGAACAAGAAAAGCAAGGCAAAATTCTTTGGAATTTGCAAAAATTTCTAATGGATAATCATGCAAATCTTATTGTAATTGAAGAAGATTCTCCTAACATTCAAGTGCATAACCCCTTAGTGCACAGCGAAGAGGAAGAAGAGGAAGAGGAAGAAGCACCTATGGAAGAAGACGACAAAGTGGTCTGCGTAGGCGAAGTCTGTTTTGACAAAGATGGAAATTTGGTCGAACAACGTGAAAACTATTGTTTTCATTATCCAAATTGTTCGGTTCACAAATCTCCAATTGTCAAAAACTCTCGTTAGTAGTGTTATTCTATAATTTATATACTTGAATATATTTGTGTGTTTATGTTGCATATATATATATATATATATATATATATATATATGTAAATATAACATCGTATATGATAAGATTTCTTTTGTTTCGCTTATTATAATTCCTTATTATCATTTAGTTTAGATAGTATTATATTAAGGGGGAGTTATATTAGTTTAGAATTAGTTTTTGTTGATGACAAAGGGGGAGAAGTATAAAATAGAGTAGTTAGGCTTAGAGTAAGGGGGAGTTATTAGTTTTAGGGGAGTTATAGTGAAGGTGAAGTATATTTTATAAACATAGGTTGTCATCATAAAAAAGGAGGAGATTGTTAGTCCTTGAGATGATGGTTTTGATGACAACAACCTTAGGACTTGTTATAAAATATAAATACTAACGTTATGGTTTAGATATATATGTATATGCAGAACATAAACATGCAAGTACCAAGAATGAAGACTGTACAGTATAGAGATACAAGACTGATGTATTTAAAGATCGAAGATATCAAGATTGAAGACTCATGAGTATCAAGAAATCAAGTTATTAAGAGTTCAAGATTTCAAACATTACAAGATAATGTAGTCAGTCTAGAATTATGTTAAAACTTCTTAAAAACACTTACATCTTTATTCGAAATTTATTTGTGGAATGGAATCCACTTCGAGCCTGTTAAAGGGATGGAACCCTAGTAGGATGGAACCCACAACAATATCTAGTGGAACATATAGTGGTCCTATTTTGATATCCACTAATTTTATAAAAATGTTTTTCAAAAATATATCTCTTGTTTTCAAAAATGTTTTCAAAACTTTCTTTTCAAAAAGACATCTCCCTTGTTTGAAATATTTTAGCCTCAAAACTATTTTTATCATTTTTAATATTTTCAAAATTGTCCTTGTTTTTAAACCATCTCTTGTTTTAAATATTTAGCTTTAAAATATTTATATACTCAGTTTTTAAATCACTTTATAGATTAAGATTATATATATTAAAAATTATTTTCTAAACTCTTTTATATGTTTTAACTATATTCAAATATATTTACAAAGTTTAGAAATTGTTTTGACAAATTATAGAAACCAATTTTAATAAGAAAATCAAAACATCAATTTTTGCCTTGAGCATGTCGACATACCTCAACCCCCCATGTCAACATGGTGTCCATTATTTTCAAATTTCAATTTTCAAAAGAAGTGTCTATTCGTCGTATCCTTTTACGAATAGATATGGCTGTTGCTCTACTATAAATACCAGTAAGTTATAAACGAATTTTTACCAGATTTTCATTTATTTTCTCTCCTCTTCATCTTCCACGTTTATTCTAAAGAATCCTAAACTATACTCTACCAAAGTACCAAGTGAATCAAACTCGATTATCTCTTGTTTGATTCTCTGCCACTCTCTCCATAAGATCTCGGTGCTATTCAGAGTTATAGGATCTTTTGTAAATCAAACTGTTGAGTAAAAGGTGCGGTTGAGCCTTGAAATCAATTGAGTTTGATTGTAGCCCCAAAAATCAATTAGGTGAGCTTATAGCCTGGTTAAATCAAGAGAGTTGCCCTGAACTCGAATACAGGAGGGTGTACCTCGTAGCCTTGAAACCGATGGTGTAATTTGGGAGATTATTTTTGAAAAGAAATCTGTACGATTGTATGGGACTAGATATAGGGTAACTCCGAACTAGTATAAAATCCTGGTGTGTTCTTTCCTTTACTGCTTTTATTTAGTATTTGCATCTGTGTCTGATTCTATGATTATATCTGTTTTTGTGAATTACATTTGTTAGTGTTTAAATTGAACAAAATTCAAAAAGATTTAAAAATACATAAAACACTATTCACCCCCTCCCCCTCTAGTGTTATTTCAGCCTTAAGATTCGTAATCCGCATTTCTCACAAGTAGAGCCATGAGGAAACTTCAACATTTGAGCATTTTAGCCAACTGGCTGGCCCACTTGGTCGGAGCCGACTATGTTGTTGTTTGGCCAATGTGGTCAAGACCTTAAGGGACATCCACATGGATTTTTAGTAGTCGTGTATGTGCGTTCAAGCATCTATTCGATCTTCATTTTTAATTATGGTGGCATAACAAAGAATGATAGTTAATAACGAGGCTTAGGTATAACGCTTCTACGTGATGGCTTAAAACTATGATGTGTTGATTTCATGACTGCTGTAGACATCTAAAAGTGTTTCGATGACGATGACTCGGTCAATGGATTCGTGATGATGATCCACCAAGGCGAGTTCGAGGAAGGTAAATCATGAATAGAATGTTGAAGGGTTCTATTGTAACGACCTGTATTTTACGTATCGGAGAATCATAAAATATTATTATTTAAATCTTATGAGGTCGCATGACTCTAAAATTTTGGGAAATGACTACTAGGACATTTTCCATACTAAGAATTTTATCCGACAGTTTTAATCAAAAATTCTTGTAAGGCCTATAACTTTTGATAGGAGTTGAATTAAGATCTGAAACCACTTTCATTAGATTGAACTTATGGTTTCTCTTTCTATAGAGTGGTCATAATAGAAAAATAGACTTACCGTTTAGGAGATATGACTTTTTTAAGTTATGTTTGTTGTCGAACATATTATTGGGCAATTAAACTAAACCTGTATTTAGGCCCGCTAACTAATTTCTGGAATTGTGCTTAATTGGGTTAGATGAGATAGATTTAGATCATTTCCAACTTTCAAAAATAATTTCAAGCCTCCATTAACCCTAATCTCATCAAAAGGCCTCCATTTTTTTACTAATCTTAGCCTATTCCATCATTAGAAGGGTAATTCGTGAAGTGGATTATAGATCCATCATCTTGGTGCTTTGGAATTCGTGTTCTTTACTGTCCACTTCAAATTTGAGTACTTGAGTTGGTATTTTGGGTATTTGGGTGAGTGCTAATTGATCTCTCACCATCTTGTGCTTGTTCATATAGTTAAAAGTTAATGTTTTTACCATGAGTTTGATGCTAAAACATTTTTGAACTTTAATTTAACCTTTAAATATGTTTATAGCTGAATTTAAAAAGATTAAAATGAATTTATAAATGATTTTGCAACCTCTTAGTATCATATTATAATTTTAGTACAAAACTAGATCTAGGCTAAATCTTGTATGCTAGTCATGTTTAGATGGTTGTATGTGTTGAATGAATGCTCATGGATGATATTACATTTAAATGTATTGATTTGATATGGTTTGCTAGTGATTGTAGGATATTTAGGAACAGGTCATAGATTTTGGCAAAACGAAACCAAAATTTC
The DNA here is from genome assembly GCA_030737815.1 of Allium fistulosum. Taxonomy (NCBI): domain Eukaryota; kingdom Viridiplantae; phylum Streptophyta; class Magnoliopsida; order Asparagales; family Amaryllidaceae; genus Allium; species Allium fistulosum. Next base: position 164,998,413 of record CM060904.1, on the reverse strand, counting down.
TCAAAACATGATGGAACTTGGAGGTGAGGCTTTGGAGGATGGGGCAAGCTTACACTTCAGGTCATAAGAGGAAAGGAGTCAATTTGTATGCATAAGTGGGGATCGATACTGACCTGAAGTATGGTTGGAGAAGGCATTAGTTTTGGTCGGTGTGAGGTCACTTCAAATCAGAGGCTATGGAACATCGAGGCGCACTTTGAATCGATGCTAGAGGAGAGCTTCTGGAGTTCAAAATCCAGGTTTTTTGGCTAAGTATAGATGTAGGTACCAACCACTTCAGATCGGTACCGATCGCTTTTCCAACCAGTAAAGGGTGTTTGAGGACTTGGGAGCTCAAGGCATAGAAATAGGGGACTTCAAAAGGAAGAAGGATGGAAGAAGTTGGGGTATAAGAGACTTAACCAAAATTGGTTAAATATTCAGATTGGCACGACCTGATCAAGTCGGTACCGATCTAAATTGAAGGGCCCAATGATGGTCAAACTTCCATAGGAAGATGCAGGGGTCATGTAGGTCATGCTGGAAGTGTTCACTTAATCGTTCGGTGTTTGGTTGCGATGTGGTAGCTCGATGAAGGATAAAGAGTTTGGAATTTTAATGATTATAACTCGGGAGTTATGTTCCAATGATGATGGCTCGATGGTAAATGGAGTCATGAAGATGATTATCCATAAGCCAGGTTCTAAGAAGGATGACCCATGGATAGAATGTTGAATGGATCTATCATGTAAAGAAAGGAATGTGGAATGGTTCCTTAAGGATGAACGGAAATTAGATGGAGCAAGGAAAGGGCATAGATATGCATGCTAAGAGATCGTTGATACTCGGAGTGTTTTTTGATGTACTCGTAAGTAGGGGTATTTTGAGGATGCTCGTTTGGTACTTGGAAGGGCTACCTCGGATCGAATGAATGGATCTGTATACCTTGGACCAATGGAATGGATCTAGTGTTGGCTTTGGGCTGGTAGGCTAGTACACTAAAAACTGGTATTTGTCCATTAATCCCTGGTAAAGGAATGGTCATATGGGTTATCATATATTTAAGGCATATTGGATGACAGTGAGCATTATTTGATGGATGTTATGTTTGCTATGGTTTCTTTTATAGTTGAACATCACTCTAAGGATGTTGTAAGATGTAAATATTATAGATATGGATACCTAGGCACCCTGACATTGTATTTAGGATATAGTACACCTTTATGATGTTTGTAGAGTAGCATATTATGTTTGTTAAGTGTTAACTCTTTGGTTGTAGAGATAGGTTAGGTATAGTTTGTATGCCCTTGTTCCTTACTATACCGGCTTGTATAGTATTTTGAGACTTTTTATTTCTCACATCAGACTGTTGTTTGACTCAAGGTTTTATGCTTTTCTTCTAATTATCTTGAGTACTCTAGAGTAGACTAGATAGCGGGTCTAGTGGTACGCGATGGCAATGTAGAGGACGAGCATGATTAAGCTTTCTCGCATTATATATGGACTTAATTATGCTTATTCCACTATGCGACATTGTGGAGCCTAGATGGTGTTCGTTATTATATTTAGAGACAGTTTCAGTTTATTAGCAATTGTTTAAAATCTATTATCATCTTTTATAACTTTGTGAACCTATACACTTTGATATTGTAGTTCATTTTAGCTATTACTGTTTCACCTGTTTTATATTTATGATGTTTATTATTATATTTTATTTGATGAGCTATGAGATATACGACAGGTACTGTTATTGTTTCTCTTCTTTTTCACCTTTGACAATCATTCTCGATTGGTCAAGCATCGCAACAACGCACTCTTCAGGTATATTGCATGCCAGAGATGTAGGGCGGCCGTCACATTTAGTATCATAGCTTAGGTTATATGATTAACCTGAGTTGATGTCGTGGTCCAGTAGAGATAGGGAAGGAATTATCATGCTAAACTAGATCGAGAGAGAGAGAGAGAGTGTGTGTGTGTGTATGAGAGAGATCGTACTTGTTAAATATTTTGGTTTTTAATACTATATAATAAAATATATAGTGTATAATTTGCGTACACATACGAGTAATAGTGATGCAGTTTTATTTATGAGAAGCTTATCATTCTTATTGTAGATTAAGAATGAGCCGACATAAAAGGAACACTGTAGGAAACTCTGTTTCTGTAGTTGAGGAAGGAGCAAGTTTGAGGGCTGCTAACCTTGACTTGCAAGCTATGTCCAATGCGATGGTGGTGAACATGCTTGAAAATCCTCAAGCGGCTGCTCTTAATGTTGTTGTTGGTGGTGATGTTCAAGTGCAGGTGCCAAAGTCGATTTCCCGAAACTAAATAAGGACTTTTCCAGTCTTGGTAGCAAACCTTTCCAAGGAACCGAATCGGCTATGGAGGTATGGAATTCAATGGACACCTACGAGAGGATTTTTGATGACATGGAATTGGAATATGCAATGAGGAGGAGGTTGAATTCCCATCGACTTCAAGTGAGATCCACGAGCCTGTGGAATGTTATTAAGGCTGCCACACCCGAGGACTGCTTTACTTAGGACCAACTCAAAACTAGGTTTGAGGAGAAGTTTATTTCGACTACTCAGAAGTCGGTGTTGTAGAAAGTTTGCATACTTGAAGCAGAGAGACATGTCCGTCTCCAAATATTAAAGTATAGGATGTCTTTTATTGACACTCCCTTCAAAAAGAATGAGAAACTCATTATGGGGTTGGATAACAACTTGGGTGAGAAGCTCATAAGGCACATAGATTAGCGTTTGAGAAGGTGGTTAAGAAAGCCCTTCGACTTGAGAGTCTGTGCCTTAAACCCAAGTCTTCTGTTGTTTTGAAGCAGGAACCAAAGCTGTAGCAAGGCGGTGGAGGCAAGAAAAAATAGAACGGTAAGAGTAAGCAGTTCTAAGGGGAAATGCTAAGAAGAAAGCAAAGTGGGATCCTGTCTACTACGGTTATGGAGATAAGGGCCAATTGATTAGAGGTTGCAAGTTTGATAGAAAGAAGAAATGATAGAACTATGCAAGTTTGGACATATGCAGAAGAGTTGCCCAGAACTAGTGCAGCAGAAGCAGGTGGTGAAGGCATATGCTTTGGATATCTTCCCGACTTCATCGACTAATCCCTCGGTGAAGGAGAAAGGGAAGGGTATCATTATTCAAGGTATGCTTTCTATTTGTGGTGTTTCCATATGTGTTTTATTTAATACTTGGGCTTCACATTTATTTATATCTAGTGATCCGGTAGATAGATTGTGATTGAGACCTGAAATAGTTGACCAACTAGTGACGAACCTTATTGGAGGCCGCACTTGTCTTTATATGGTTTGTTGTTGTTAGGTCTTATTAAGGCATGGATTCTATTTTGTTTGTGATTGCTTTGTTTGGAGTTTTGTTGGGTTCGGGATTACCTTGGGGAAGGACTGACTAAGGAAGTATGCGGTAGTGGTGGATTGTGAGAAGTAGTTAGTGACGATTGGGGATGAGGGAGGTAGAAGGTAGTGATTGGCTACCTACCAGAGGATGTGGTTATGGTTAGCTATCTGTATTCGCTCGAGGTCCAACGGGATAAGTTGTCATCTATGCCCATTGTTAGAGAGTATTCGGGTATATTTGAGGAGGTCACCGGATTACCATCACACAGAGAGATTGACTTTTATATAGACCTAGCGAAGGATGTCAGGCCGATAGTTATGCCTTTGAGGTATATGGCACCTAGAGAACAGAAGGAGTTAAAGGTGTAATTGAATTTCCTATTGAGGCATGGGTTCATTCGTAAGAGTATATTTGAGCGGGGCAGACCCGTAGTATTCACCACCATGGTGGATGGCTCTCTGAAGTTGTGTGTAGACTAATATAATAAGGAAGAAAAAGTACCCACTCCTGCGTATAGATGAATTTTTCTATCAGCTCCATAGTTGAAGGTGTTATCTCAGTTGGATCTTATGACGGGATTTCATCAGTTGAGAGTGGAAAAGAAGACTATGTCGATCACTGCATTTCGTATGTCGTTTGGGTTTCTATAAATGGTTGGTTATGCCATTCGGGCTAACCAATGCTTCGGCATGCTTTGTTGATCTCATGAACCATGTCTTTAGGGATCAGCTAAACAAGTTCATGCTTATGTTCGTAAATGATATTCTGGTCTATTCTAGGATGAAGGAGGAACACAAGACGCACTTAAGGATTGTGCTTGAAGTGTTGAGGAAGCATAGGTTGAAAGAAATTTTTTTGAAGTGTCACTTTTGGAGGAGGGAAGTGAGATTCTTAGGTCATGTTGTCTTTGAGCAAGGCATCGCAATAGATCCTGCAAAGGTGAGATTGGTTCAAGATTGGAACCAACCCAAGAACGCTACTGATGTGAGGAGCTTCCTAGGATTGGCAAGATATTAAAGACTTTTTATCAAGGACTTCTTGAAGGTAGCAACGTCGTTAACCAATTTAACGAAGAAAAATTAGAACTTTGTTTGAGACGCGAAGTGTGAACATGTGTTCGAGAGTCTAAAGGAGAGGTTGACGAGTTGCACCAGTATTGACTATTCCGAGTGGGGATGATGACATGACGGTATACATCGATGTTTATGGGACTGGTTTGGGTGTGGTACTGATGTAAGGAGGTAATGTTATCGCTTACGCTAGTCGGTAGCTGAAACCACATGAGAGGAAGTACCTGACCCACATTTTTGAGTCGAACATGATAGTGTTTGCTTTGAACATTTGGAGGCACTACTTATTAGGAAAAAGGTACAAGCTATTCACGGACCATAAATCCTTGAAATACCTTTTCTTCCATAAAGAGCTCAACCTTCGTCAGCAACGATGGTTAGAGTTCTTAGCCTCTTATGAATTTAGCATTTCCTATTCGCCAGGTAAGGGAAATGTAGTCATCGATGGTTTTAATAAAAGACATTCCATCGAGAGTCGATTTTCCTAGAGTGAGAGCAGTTGAAGTATATCGTTGGTTTCGACTTCAGACCTCATTGAGAGTTAGAGCCAGAGATGTTGGCAAGCTAGACGATCAGAGCTACTTTAATTGAGTGGATATGTACTAGTCAAAGGCGATACGTTAGACTAGCAGAGATCATGGTGGAAGTAGAAGGATTAGAGTTTAAGGAGATGAATCAGTACAGACTCGATCGAGATGGTTGGCTCTAAAGGATAGGAGATTGATTGTTCTCAATGTCGATGGATTACTAGATTGACTATAGATCCTGGTGGTAATAAGATGTACCATGATTTAAAGCAGATGTATTATCGGGAGGGGATGAAGTACGATGTCGGGACATTCATCTCGAAGAGTATGAACTGCAAGTTGGTGAAGAAAGAGCAGAAGAAGCCAAGTGGGTTGATGCAACCACTTGATGTTCCCGAGTGGAAATGGAAGAAGTGTCGATGGACTTCACTGATAGATTGTCGAGGACTGAAACACCCCACACCCCTTAGCATCCCCAAAAATGGCACACCAAAGGTTATGGTGCATTATAGGTATAGCTAGAGCGTCACAAAGACTAAGATTCACAAGACAAATAAGTAAAAGCAGCGGATAACATTTAAATAATAACTTATCATTCAGAATTAAACTTCAAAATAAGTCATAAAAACATAACATGTCTCAAAAATCTCTTATGTCTCATGAAAATACATCTCAGTCTCACAAAATCAGAGTACAATAACAACAACAATAATAATCCCTCTCACAAGTGCCATAAGCCAAATGAAAAAGATGAAAATAAGAAGAATACATCTGAAATGAGAAAACTCCAAAAATGAATCTCCAAGCAACCTGAATCAACTATCCTCAACTCTGCTGGTCTATGGGGGGAAAGGAAAGATAGAGGAGTGGGTTAGACAATAAGTCTGGTGAGTGAAAGTAATTACTAGCATCCTAAGCAAGATAAAGATAATAGACTAAGCAATAGTACTAGCATGAAAGGAAAATACAGAAAAGATAAAACTCGCATAAAATACTATTTCTGATTCTATTTGACTATTTGCTTTGATTATTTGCATGTGTCTTAAACTGCTGTGATTAGGCTGAAACCCTAATCCTATCTCAACTGCTAACCTTGATTAGGCTGAAATCCTAATCCCACCCATTGATCGGCCTTTCCTATCTCTGTTGTGCCACTATGAGCCAATCTTGTTGGTCCCACAGCAAAAGACACCTCTTAGCGCTTAGGACGCAGTAGTAAATTATTTACCCTAATCGATGTCGCACGCTTGGTCATTGCCGGTACACACTAACTGTCGTCCCCTATTTGACCCTTTATTTACCCTAATCATCATAAGCATGCACAGCCTCACCCACGTGTGAGACCATCAGTCCTCGACCTGAAAGGGAATGCTGCCGGTACTGGTCCTAACAAACAAATCTTCTAACTTTGCACCCCTTGCCCAAATCCCCAAATTTTAGCCTATATCTACTGGCCACTTATTTACCCTAATCAGCATAAGCGTGCTTAGCCTCACCTACGTGTGAGACCATCACTCCTAGACCTGAAAGGGAATGCTGCAGGTACGGGCCACTACTGCTATATTTGCTTATTAACTTAATCCAAGATCTAAGTTTTAAAATAAGCCCCTTCTGTTATTCTTTCTTTCTAATCATAACCTACGTGTTATAATTGTTCTTGCAACTGTTACTCTTCTATTTTCTCTTTTTAGTTATAACCACTTGTTATAATTATGCTTGCAAATATCTCAAATTTGCCTATTTCAGTCCATCTCTATTTATTTCAGTTTTTCTCATTTTTCATCTGATTTCTGTAAATTTAGTGTTTTTCTATTTTAATCCATATTTGTGAATTCTTCTCTTTTTAATATTTTATTCGCGTCAAAAAGGATTAAATCTCTATAAAAAGAAACTAACATTTACAGGCTAAATTCCAACTTAAAACAGATGTAAATAACTATAAATAACTGCAATAACTGAATAAAAATAGACTGAAAAGAACTTCTAAAATTTACTTAAAAATTGGCTGTAAATAAACTTACATAAAAACTGTCTCAAAATTGTAGAAAAACTACAACTATTGAGAACCCTATTATTTTAAATTGCTTACAAATCTAAAATAATTGCAAAACACTCACCTGTGGTCTTTAGCTCTAATCCTTGGCCTTCCTGGATCCACTTCTAGGACGTAAAATATTTTCATTGAAAAGATTTCCTCCCCAGAAAAATTTTCTATTTAGGGTTCAGCCTCAGGCAATGAACCCAATTGGGAGAAAATCTGAATGAGAAAAATAGCTAGGCCTAGGGTTCTATTTATAGTGTGGCGTAGGGATCTTAGGCCATTGGATTTGAAGATTGAATCTGGTGCAATCATGTCATAGGCTCACTAGGAACCAACGGATGCAACTATGAACGCACAGGATTTCACGAAAAACAGACTCCAGAACTTTCGACTCGTACTGGACGATTCTTCATCCAGTAACAAAGGCAGGTCGACCCTACCCCTTTGGGGGTCGACCCTTAAGTCGACCTGACCCTAATGCGGGTCGACCTATGGATACGTATTTTTTTCGTTTAATTATAATATAATTCTGATTTTTTGTTTCTCTCGTAACTTCTCCATACTGACTCAGATTTCGACCAGTTATATATGGAAATTGATCGGAAAATTGCCACGGACCCAATGGTGCAACTCCCGTAGCTAAATTATGACAATTCCAAAAATGCTCATTTTCACCGTTTAATAATTATTTTGGTTATTTAATTATCTAAAAATGCGGGGTGTTACATTCTCCCCTCCTTAAAGGATTTCGGCCCCCAAAATCTCCAAGGACAAAAGAATGAAATAAATATTTTCATCCAAATTCCACAACCACATATTCAACCATCATCCATTACATCCATTGACCTTAAGCTTTTTAATGCAATTTATGATATATGCAATAGTGTAGTGTCAATGTCCCTAAAATATGCAAAAGATTAGGCGGTCTACTGATTCAGTCGACCTCCTTTTTATGCGCTCATGCCCATGCCATGTATCCAAATGAATGAAAATTCCCTAATGACAACTGATAGTTCTATATGCGTGTTACAATCATCTTCCAAATGCAATAGTCATATGATCATCACCCATTCATAGTGTTTGCGCCAAAATTGGTCACAAACCCCAAATGTTGTGAAAGCACCAGTGTATGAATATAAATCAACAATATTCACACACAAATCTCAAATATAAGCAAACAGAGTATCACAATTCAGAAATAATGAACAGAAACACGAGATTTATAGTGGTTCGGCGATCTTGCCTACGTCCACTCTGAAGTTGATGATTTTATTGATATTCGCTTGATGATTACAATTTCTTCTGATGTAATACAACTGATTTTAAGATTAGAATCTGAATCTAGGGAAGCAGTGGTGATTATGAGTAAGTCTGGCAAAGTCTGGGCGCTCTTTAGCTCTTAGAATTGTCTGACCTCTTTTTTGAATGACCAGGGGCTCTATTTATAGGTGTAGGAGGCTCGTGAGGGGGCCACATGGCCGAAATCTGGAGAACCAGGCCCACTTTGGGATCGATTCGACCCTTGGTTCGAATCGATCAAGAAATCATCCAATCGAGCTGAAATTTGGTGTGAACATTCTTCACCATGTGCTCAAGCTTCTGTGAAAATTTCATGGCATTTGGATTTGTGGAACTCGAGTTATGATCGATTCAAGTTGAAGATTTTCGTGCTCTTCGTCCTATGGATTCGTTCGAATCGATATGGTTCGAATCCATAGGTTCGAATCCATGCTTCTGCACGTGAAGATGGTGACATGGCGCGCATTTCTCGCATCGAGCCGCTTTTTACTCCGGGTTGACAGGGTCGAATCCATGGTTTCGGTTGCTTTGACTTAATGGATTCGAGGCAGTGGATTCGAAGGCGTGTTTGTTCGAATCGATCTAGGTATAACATGGTTGATCGATTCGAAGCTGGGCGTGAAGTGTGGTTTCGAAGTAACTTATGTGATGGAGTCGGAGTGTATTGATTGCATGGATTCGAAGTGGATGAAAGCCTGAAGGGTCCGAAGCGTTGGATTCGAACGTAGCCCGTTTTGATGGATTCGAAGCAGGGAGAACCCGAGTTTCGAATCGACTAAGACATCATCGATTCGAAGTAGATCACATGAGCTTGACGTGTTGGATTTGAAGCAATACACGTCTGATGGATTCGAACATAGGCTTTGCCTATGGATTCGAACTAAGGACTATCTACTCCATTTTTTGTCGGTGATATCTTGAGCATACGAACTCGGATTGACTTGAGATTTGAAACGTTGACTCTCATGGCTTAGCTTGTCATGTCCTATCAATTTTGGCTCGACCCGGACTCGGACAAAATTCATTGATATCCATGGTAAAACAGTGTATAACGAGCTTTTACGACAAACTGTCTTTAGTTTTTCAGTCAACTTTTTGGTGTCACGGCCTTGCCAAAAGGCGGGATAACATTTGCCCCCCAAAACATGCCTTGCGATAGGAAGGTGTGTTTTGTAATGCCATAAGCTGGATGTTCATATCCTGTTGATGACCTGCAAAGAAATTGATAGTTTTTCCTGACCACGATTGACGATCGTTCGTGACCGTATGTCATTTGAGGTGATATGTGACCTTTCGAGGTCGGATGCCGCTCGCGGCAAATAACGAAATGGGACCGTTCACGGTCGGATGTCGTTCTAGACGAGTTGTGACCGTTCGTGATCGGATGTCGTTCTAGATGAATTATGACCGTTCGTGGTCGGGTGACGTGGAAAGAAGAATGTGATCGTTCATGATCGTGTGACGTACGAGGCAAAAATGTGATCGTTCGCGATCGAATGTCATATTAAGTGAATTGTGACCGTTCGTGGTCGGGTGCCGTTCGGGGCAAATGGTGACCGTTCAAGGTCGGGTGCCGTTCGAGGCTAATGGTAACCGTTCGAGGTCGGGTGCCGTTCGAGGCAAATGGTGACCGTTCGAGGTCGGGTGCCGTTCGAGGCGATTTGTGACCGTTCGTGGTCGAGTACCGTTCGCGGCGATTTTGTGACCGTTTGTGGTCGGGGTGCCGTTCGAGGCGAATTTTGTGTGCCCGGTGGGGACTTAGTATTAACAATGTCAGAGTTCACGTTCGAGTGAGTTTCTGAGTTGTTTGTGGTGGCGGTTTATCGCCATCTCAGAGCATGCCCGAGGACCGTTCGCGATCCCTTACATGTGTAAGTGGCTTAGCCGTTGTGGATTCATAGATAGTGAATCTTCGTTCAAAATGAGTTTTTCAACAGAATTGTTCAAAAATTAAATTCAAACGTCAGGAATGGAAAATAAAAGTAAAACATGGACATCAAAGTGCAAACACCTACGCCGTTGCGATCGGTAGTCGTATCAGAGCATGATTGAGGATCGTTCGCGGTCCTGTACATGTGTAAAAAGACTAAGTCGCGTTGGTGTGGAGTTTGCTGCTTATTCGTCATTATCCTAATTAGTTGATGATAATATCTATTTGATTAGCAGACCCTAGAGTCCAGTACTTATCTGAGTGAGGGGCTTTCCATGCCCCTTGTTTCTGATCCTTGGAGGTTGCCCCCAGCTATTTGCTTCATGGTAGAAGGAAAGTTTGAATGAGAAGACGCCTCTTGGCTGCCCCCTTGCTGAGTTCCTTCCATAGCGCTTTTCCTTGTATGAGGCTTCTTCATCTTCTAAAAGCTAGATCTACGAACCTGTTTCCTGGATCTAAATTTTTTCCTTTCAGATCTGGAGTTGGATCTTCTTTCTAACATAGAATAAGCTTCAGATCTGAGATTCCCTGAGTTCAATTCTCAGTGAAAGCACCAAAGTGTTTGCGCCAAAATTGGTCACAAACCCCAAATGTTGTGAAAGCACCAGTGTATGAATATAAATCAACAATATTCACACACAAATCTCAAATATAAGCAAACAGAGTATCACAATTCAGAAATAATGAACAGAAACACGAGATTTATAGTGGTTCGGCGATCTTGCCTACGTCCACTCTGAAGTTGATGATTTTATTGATATTCGCTTGATGATTACAATTTCTTCTGATGTAATACAACTAATTTTAAGATTAGAATCTGAATCTAGGGAAGCAGTGGTGATTCTGAGTAAGTCTGGCAAAGTCTGGGCGCTCTTTAGCTCTTAGAATTGTCCGACCTACTCAGAATCACCACTGCTTCCCTAGATTCAGATTCTAATCTTAAAATCAGTTGTATTACATCAGAAGAAATTGTAATCATCAAGCGAATATCAATAAAATCATCAACTTCAGAGTGGACGTAGGCAAGATCGCCGAACCACTATAAATCTCGTGTTTCTGTTCATTATTTCTGAATTGTGATACTCTGTTTGCTTATATTTGAGATTTGTGTGTGAATATTGTTGATTTATATTCATACACTGGTGCTTTCACAACATTTGGGGTTTGTGACCAATTTTGGCGCAAACACATAGCAACCATGAAATAAAAATGCAAGTGCACACACATCCATATGCATATGCTTTAGTGACCTAGTTTGGCCGATCTCTAAGAGTTAATAGTGCCTAGTATGTGTATATGCGTCCATTAGCATCCACTAGCAAACACTTGCTACCACTTGCATCCAACATACATAACATGTTCTAGTAACATGTTTACATTCAGTCCTACCATCCATAGGTTAAGTCCTAAGATCTACCCTCCCAAAGGATACTAAAGGAAAGAACCTATTCAAAACTAAAGATGGAAATAAGAAATTCAAGACGTACCATCGAAGAGATGCGGATAAGAGATACGTATTTTCTCCTCAGCCTCCCACATAGCGTGCTCAATACTATCTCCCCACTGCACCTTAACCAAAGGTACTTCCTTATTCCTAAGCTTCCTGATATCATGCCCAAAGATCTTGGTAAGAATACGACGAACTGATGCTTCTCTCTCCACTTCAACTTCCTTAAGTTGGCTAGGTTCCACTACCTCTGCCGAATCATGTAAGCACTTTCTCAAGTGCGAAACATGAAAAACATCATGAACTCCCATGAGCCTCTCCGGTAGCTTTATCCAATACGCCATCTTCCCTACCCTTTCCACAATGGGGAACGATCCTACGAATCTGGGAGCAAATTTCCCACTTGATCCAAACCTCACTACCTTTCTTAGTCGAGACACCTTAATGAAAAACAAATCTCCTACCTCGAACTCAATATCCCTCCTCCGCTTATCTGCATAGGATTTCTGTCTATCTTGGGCCGTCTTCATTCTTCTTCTAATCAAATCAATCTTTTCCGAAGTCTCTCTAACCATGTCTGGACCAAGTAGCAATCTTTCCGTAGACTCCAACCAACACGAAGGCGACTTGTAAGGTCTTCCATAAAGGGCTTCAAAAGGAGCCATCCCAATACTAGCCTGAAAATTATTGTTATATGCGAATTCCACTAAAGGAAGGTGCTTCTCCCTAGTCCCTCCAAAATCAAGAATGCACATCCTCAACAAATCCTCAAGAACTCTATTAACTCTCTCCATTTGGACATCCGTTTGAGGGTGATAGGCCGTACTCAATCTAAGCTGTGTCCCTAAAGCCTCTTGCAAGTTCCTCCAAAACTCGCTAGTAAAGATAGGGTCTCTGTCGCTCACTATGCAAGAGGGAACTCTATGAAGTCAAACTATCTCACAAACGTATATGGATGCCAAATAAGGTGCTGCCCTCTTACTCTTGATCGAAAAGAAGTGGGGGCTCTTAGTCAAATGATCTACAATCACCCAAATACTGGTATTCCCTTTCCTAGATCAGGGTAAACCATCTATAAAGTCCATCGAAACACTATCCCACTTCCATTCGGGTACATCCAATGGTTGAAGCAGTCCGCCAGGCCTCTGCTGCTCCGCCTTAACCCTTTGGCACATAAGACACTTAGCCACAAACTCTGCTACATCATTCTTCATGCCACTCCAATAAAACACTCATTTCATGTCCCTATACATCTTATCACCACCCGGATGAATAGTCATCTGAGAATGGTGTGCTTCTGCTAGAACTACACTCATCAAATCACCGGTGTGGGGGACACAAAGTCTTCCATCTCTCCTTAGCCACCCTTTACTACCGATGGAATAGCGTTGTAGATGTCTAGAGACCTCTCCACTGCTAATCCTATCCAGAATTTCCACAAGCTCTAAATCCTCTCGCTGCCTTGAGCCAATTTGATCTATGAGGGTAGGCTTAACCTCAAGTGCTGCCAATAATCCAGGAATAATCTCCGTATAGGGCTTAAAATCAAAAGTAGAAATAAACTCTAGGCTTTTCCACTCCACGAACATTGGGCTAAGGTTTATTCTCTTCCTACTTAATGCATCTGAAACCACGTTCCCCTTGCCAGGGGTGTAAGCTATCTCAAAGTCATATGATGCCAGAAACTCCATCCAATGCTACTACCTCAAGTTTAAATCCTTTTGTGAGAATAGGTACATCAATGATTTGTGGTCAGTGAAAAGCTCGAACCTCTCTCCTAGCAAGTAATGTCTCCAAGACTTGCGCGAAAACAATAGCAGCCAGCTCCAAATCATGGGTGGGGTAGTTCTTCTCATGAGTTCTCAACTATCTACTCCCATAGCATACTACCCTCCCCTCCTGTATCAATACTGCCTTAAGGGCAGTCCCACATGCATCAGTGTATACTGTAAAGGCTTAGCTCCATCGGGTAAAACTAACACTTGTGCACTATTAAGGGCCTTCTTTACCATCGTGAAGGAATCCTCACAATCCACGTCCCATATGAATGCCACATTCTTCTTAGTGAGATGAGTAAGCGGTGCTGAAATCTTAGCGAAATCTCTGATAAACTTCCTATAATAACCAGCCAAACCTAGGAAGCTTCTAATGTCGGTAACGTTCTTAGGGGCCTTCCAATCTTGTACCGCTACTACCTTAGCGGTATCCACCGCTAGACCCTCTCTTAAGACTACAAGCCCCAAGAAACGCACCTCCTCATGCCAAAAGTGACACTTCGATAATTTTGCTTTCAACTGATGGACATGAAGTGTACGAAGAACCTCCTCAAGATGAATAGCATGCTCTTCCATACTCTTGGAAAACACCAGAATGTCGTCCATAAATACTACAACGAACTTATTTAGGACATCTCAAAAAACATGGCTCATCAGATCTACAAAATAGGTTGGGGCATTGGTCAGCCCAAACGGCACAACCAACCACTCAAAGAATCCATCGGTTGTCCTAAATGTTGTCTTATCGATGCTATCGTCAACGACCCTAAGCTGATGAAATCCGGTAGCTAAGTCAAGCTAAGAAAATACTGAAGAGCCAACCAACTGATCGAAAAGATCGTCTATCCTAAGAAGTGGGTAACGGTTCTTCTTCGTGAGCTTATTAAACTCTCTATAGTCTATACAAAGTCGAAGGGAACCATCCGCCTTTGTAGCGAAGACGACTGGCGCCCCTCACTCAGATATGCTCCATTTGATGAAGCCTTTCTCTAATAGCTCACCAATCTGCTTACTTAAATCCTTCCTCTCCCTAGGAGCCTTCTGTCTCACGGGCAATGCCACTGGCTTAGCATTGTCATTCAGAGAGATCCTAAAGTCAATCTCTCTCTTAGGGGGTAGCCCCCAAACCTCCTCAAAAACGTCTGGGAAATCTCTAACAACTGGAACTGAATCTAACTCTCCTAGTGATGAATCAAGGGAATAAAGGAAGCTCAACATGACTGACCCATGTTGGTCGCAAGAAACCTCAAGAGTCCGTCCGCTACATGTCCCTAGCCTAATGACTCTCCTCTCACAGTCCAATATCGCCCCATAAGTGGATAACCAGTCCATTTCCAAAATCATCCCATATCCCGAAAATCCCAGTACATAGGCGTCACAATCAAACTCTACACCTAGTATAAAAAAATTTCAAACCTCTACAAATCATGGATAAATGTGTCGATCCTCCTATGGGGTTTGAAACAACTATAGGGTTTACAACTTGAGAAATATCTAAGTGCAAACAATCAACCAAGGAACTAGAAATGAAAGAATGCGATGCTTCGAAGTTAAAAAGAGTCCGAATAGAAAAATTCGAAATAGAGATCAAACCTTCTACAGAGACTTTACTACCTCGATCCGGTCCACTACTAAAAGGTGCTGCATCCAAAGTCTGTACTTGCGCCGTAGGTGCGCCTGCTCTCTACCCCGTCCTTTGAGCACAAGCTCTACTAACGTGTCCAGGCTGCCCACAGCTGTAACACCTCCCCTTCATCGTGTCCTTCTTACAATCCTTTGAGTAATGCCCAACCAATCCACAATTATGACACTTCTTGCCCTTCTTGATCTGTCCCTTTTGAGGTCCTCCTCCTTTCTTCTTGTCCTTATCCTTCTTAATCATCCACCACTGCTTCTTAGATTTTTCTGATTTAGGAAATTCCTTAACCTCTTCTTCCTTAGCAAAAGCTGAATGAGAGCCATTTCCACAAGTGACTCATACGTCGCTCCCATAGGTACATGTGTCAATGCCAACCCTTGGAGGGGCTGGTTCAAACCCTTATCAAACTTGGTGACCTTCTTATGCGGTGTATTAACAAGCACCATCCCGAACCTCGATAACTCATTAAACTGATTTATATACTCTTTCATCGATAGACTCCCTTGCTTCAGACTAATGAACTTCTCCAACTGCATGATTTCCTCGACTTGCGACAAAAACTTTATCTCAAACCTTTCCCAAAATCCAACCCAACCAATGTCTCTACCCTCCATCTCTACAATCTCCCACCAGTAAGAAGCCTCTCCCTTCAGCTGCCAAGATGCAAGCTGAACTCTCTGTCGGTTCTCTAATCCTAACAGCCCAAATATTCGCTCTGTATTCCTCAACCAAGTTCGTGCCTCTACAAAATCCTCCGTTCTAGAAAACGTCTTGCCTCCTAGATGGCGAAGTCCTTGCATAGCTTAGAAAAATTGGCTGCTACAAGTGGATTAACGGGACCTCCATCCGCCGGTGCTGCATTGGACGCTTGCCCTTGCACCTCTGGTGCCGTAGCTTGGACGTATCTACGGAACCAACCAAGGACTTGGACACTCTTTGGAAGATTTGGGGCGTCTGCCATTTTATGCAAAGAAAAGAAAATTTAGGCTCGAAAGAAGATTGAACTGGACTTTGAGGGGATTTTTATAAAAACTCTCTTATACTTGAAAACTATTTCTATAATAAGAGTTTCTTTCTGAAAAATACTTTTAGTTTGAAGATATGTTACCTTTGAAAAATACTTTACTTTTAAAACAAGTTTTTAGGAATCCTGTAACCTTAAGCTCTGATACCAAATGAAACACCCCACACCCCTTAGTATCCCCAAATAGGGCATACCAAAGGTTGTGGTGCATTATAAGTATAGCTAGAGCATCACAGAGACTAAGATTCACAAGACAAATAAGTAAAAGCAGCGAAAAACATTTAAATAATAACTTATCATTCAGAATTAAACTTCAAAACAAGTCATAAAAACATAACATGTCTTAAAAGTCTCTTATGTCTCATGAAAATACATCTCAGTCTTACAAAATCAGAGTACAATAATAACAATAATAATAATGCCCCTCACAAGTGCCATAAGCCAAATCAAAACGATGAAAAGCGGAAGAATACATCTGAAATGAGAAAACTCCGGAAATGAATCTCCAAGCAACCTAAATCAACTATCCTCAACTCTGGTGGCCTATGAGGGGAAAAGGAAAGATAGAAGAGTGGGTTCAGACAATAAGTCTGGCGAGTGAAAGTAATTGCTAGCATTCTTAAGGAAGATAAAGATAGTAGACTAAGCAATAGTTCTAGCATGAAAGGAAAATACAGAAAAGATAAAAATCGCATAAAATATTGTTTCTGATTCTGTTTGACTGTTTGCTTTGATCGTTTGCACTTGTCTTAAACTGATGTGATTAGGCTGAAACCCTAATCCTATCTCAACTGCTAATCTTGATAAGGTTGAAATCCTAATCCTACCCATTGATCGGCCTTTCCTATCTCTATTGTGCCACTATGAGCCAATCATGTTTGTAACGATCCAGATTTTTCGACGGTTAATTTTGAATATTAAAATGGTTTTAAATATTGATTTGGAATATAAATCGATTATAGATATAAAGATTTGTGGTTGGGATTATAGAATGAATTTAAAATTTAAATATATCGATTTATTGAAATACGGGAATAGTGATTATTGGAAATTGGAGTTGAATATGAAACAAAATGGTTTCTAACGCTGATATAAATTCTACTAGAATTTTAATTGTGTTAATAAGTTTTTAAAACTGAAGATTTCAAGTGATTTCACAAAATTTTGAAATTCGTCGATTTAATCGACGCATTAAAATAGTGATCCGAGGCAAAGTCTCGGAATTCGACGAAACCAGTTTTATTGGATCCATAATAGTGTATTATTATAAGATTTTAAATTTCATAGTGTTTGGAGTTATTGTTTGGTCGTATGGGATATAAACGCGTCGAAATTAATATCGAAAATTCAATATAATAATTGGGTCCAAAAAGCTATCTTCTCCATACGATCAAATTAGGACTCGAAACCTTTTCCATTGCGTTCGGAATAGGGGTGTAACATTATGAACGCCTAGCAGCACGCCTCCGTAGGGGTTCAAAATTTCAAGATATGTATAACGAAATATTTTGAATAGAATATTCATATAAAGCTAGTCAATTTGTCAAATCAAGCCACCCTACCTAGTCATACATGTCCCCTCTTCTTTTAATACGTCCCTTCCTCTGCTAACCCACGAAAACACGCAACCTTCTTTAATTTTTAAATCACGTGACTTTCTTCTTCCCCATCAGTTCAAAATCATGGATGAAAGAAAAGAAAAAAAAGAGAGTTTATACTGATCAAAAACGCATGCCTTCCTCTTTTAAATTTTTTTTTCAAACAAATCAAAATCGCGAATGCCTCCTCCTTCTCAAAATGAATGAAGTCAGGCTATACATATACGCGACCTCGGTTGGTGATATTTGGGCTTGGGCTTGGGCTCGAACGCGTTGGCGATTTGGAGTTGCGCGAGCAAGGAGAGGTGGAGGCACGAGACTTGGTCGAACGACGGTTAGGGTTTTGGGGGAGTGCGACTAAGAGGTGGAGCTTGGGAGGATGGTGGGTGGCACGTGCGCCTCGAGGTGATTGCCGCAATGGTGGGTTGCGTGAGAGATGGGGTCGCAACTATTGCGTTCGATGATGGAGAGGGGATTGGCGACTGGGAGGTGCGATCGGCCTAGGATGTTCGAAGGAGGTTCGTGAGGGCTGGATTGTTGCTCTAGCGAAGGGCAGTAGGCGTGAGAAAGCGTAGGAATGGTGGCAGTGGTGGATTTACGGACGGGAACATGGGAAGGAGGGTTTTGCAACTGGGAGGGTGATCGTAGGCTGGAGAAGTGGGTAACGTTCTATTTTCATTATTTTGTTTAAAGTGTTAATGATGTGATTAAATAATAAATAATTATATTATATAAGATCTTTAACTTATAAATGCAATATTTAATTTACGGTGATTAGAAAGTTAATTTATTTAATTACTGAATTTGGTTTGGTTAATTATATCATTAAAAATTGAATGCAGAATTTTTTTATCAATGTATATGGTTTCAAAAGGGAAATTTAATTAGTTAAAATAGTTTAAAATTTTAAGTTAACTTTAATTCAAAACAAAATTAATTATCTCAATGTTAATAAAATCCGTAATTTTCTTGTACGAGGTCGGAAATTCGCAACAGACAGTGGTTGGATCCATAATGACTTAGGCTATGCAATGGAATTAAAATTTGGGACGGATTGCAATTAAAAATAAAGGTGAGTAAATCTCACTCTTTTTGGACTGCTAGATTTTAAATTTTAAATAGTTAAAATTAATTTTGGATATTTGGTTGAATTGATCATCTGTTGAATGATATTATATTACATATATAGTAATATATATATACTAGTATTTGGAGTGATATTCCCGCACATTATAGCGAATGAGACCCTATGCGCCCCGCATAATAGCGGATGAGCCTATATACCGTGATATCCCCCTCGAAGTGGGATTGGTATTTTTATGTTGTATTAACATCTGTGGATACAGAAAAATAGGTTGGAGGGATCCAACTGGATTCCTTAAAATGTTGAATTTAATTTCATATATTGTGATATATGGATTGTGTAGAATAATCTATTATAGATTATTGTAGTGTTTGGAATTATAGGATGCTATTGTAGCACTGGCCTAAATTTTGATAGTTTAAATACCAAAAATATATTTTTAAAATTGAAGGAAAAAGGGAATTTTTGATATAAAAATATTTATATTGGAATTGGGGTTATTTTAAAGAAATTGAGTTAGAAAAAATATATTTGATTTTGGATATACTTAACTTTTATAAATTTTTAAAAGGGGATTTTAAGAATGAATTTCATAAAAAGAAATTTATAAATGATAGTCGGAAAAAAAATATAAAAAGGAGTTGAAGTTGATATTAAAAATAGATTGAAAAGTTATAAATGAGATTTATAAAGAAATGGATTTATAGAATGGAATTTTATAAATAAGATTGCTTTTATAAACAAGTAAAACGCAAAGGAGTATAAGAATTTATAAATGATGTTTATAAATAAGGTAAGCGATATCAGTTGCTAAATTGGGAATATAAAATTCATAGAGTGAATTTATATTAAAAATGGAAATAGGGTGAGAAAAATAGTGGACACTTTTTTTGAAAAGAGAAATGGTTAAGGAGATTCGAGGGGAATTTATAAATTTAATTAGTTATTGAAGTTTTAAAAATATATTTTTAATTCTAAGAAGTAAGTTTGTTTGTTTTAAAAAGAAAATTTTATTTTTTAAAACTATGAAATTTTAAACTAGATAGGATTGAGATACTTCGGTAAGTAGATTTTCAAATATTAAGTATTTATTTTAGTAAATTCTAACTTTTAAAAATCATCTTTGAAAATTTATTTGTTTAACTAAAAATGAGTTATTGATGTTTATAAAGGTGTTTTCGATATTTTAAATAATTATTTGAACATGTTTTAAAAATAAATTATTGTCCTTTTAAATACTTATTATATATATAGAGAGAGGAGAGTTTTGAAGTGATCGAAATTTTTATTTATAAATTCTCTCGAGATTCGTAAATGGGTTTTTAAATGGATGTGATTTTGAAGGGAGGAATTTTATAAGGGATTTGGAGGAAATGAAATTTCAAAATGTTGAATATGGAAATTTTGAAAATGAAATCTGAATTTATAAAAGAAGTGATAAAGTGTTGAATGAGGTTATAAAAAAGTATACTGGGGTTGGAAATTGGAAAAAAGAATTTAGTAGTGATTCCAAAGACTTATGAAATAAGTTATGAAATATTCTCTTAAGTGTTGATATTTGAAAGATTTTGGAAAATAAGGCTTATAATATTTTCCTGAGTATAAAAATGGAAATTTGGAAATATTTCTAAGTGTTGAGATGGTTTGGAAATATCCGGTTACGAATTTAAGTATTTGAAATTGTTTTTCAAATGTTGGAAAGGATCGATATATCTTATAAAGATATTTTGAAAATAGATATTTTTGGGAAAAGTTATAATAAGGCTTAGTGATTTCTTATGGATGTTTTATTGATAGTTAAATAACCGACTATCAATATTGGCCAATTTCATTAATCGTTTCGAAGAGACCGGGATCAGATTTAATTATCCGAAAACCACTTCGATTCGGTTTGAATGTTACGAATGAATACCGTGAAGATGATGAAGCCGGTGATTCGGTTTGTCCAGACCTATGACAACTTGTATGGACGAATGCTATCAGAACATCGTCATTGGAGGACGATGAGCATTCTAAGTAGAATTGTTTCTTGAAAGGTAACGCTTAGCCTCAAGCCTCATCAACCGGGAATGACTAAAACAGGGGAGATGCAGCAAGGCTAAGTGGGTCGCACCCAATTACGGTATGTTATCACTTTTCTTGATATCCTCGGAAACCTATATATTATGGATACGGTTGTGCATGAAAGAAGGAGCACTCGATTGTAAGGGTGGGAACACCCGGGGTGATAACATATTCGGTCTATCCAGGTTAGGGGTAGGCCGGTCTTGTATAACAGGGGATCCTAGTGAGGTCCTCGGTACATTGTTCTAGAGGTGTACTATGATGGGCGGTACCCTAGTGGCCCAATCATTGTATGGAATCCATTCTCCAGTACGAGCCTTATGGTTTTTTTATAGAGCCTAGAATGTTGGAATTTAATTAATGTAACAATTTCGGCTATTTGAATAAGTATTTGTATTTAGACACTATTATAATATCAGATGATTTTTGATATAAAATGTTTTGGTTATCGTAGGGTAAAAACCCATCGTGTTTATGTGTGACGCGGTCTTACGAGATACCTTTTTTCAAAGGATTTTGATAACTCTAATAATTCAAATTGAGTATGTTTTTTCACGCTGGTTTTCCAGACTGACTCGGGTGTTATTTTATTATAATGCTCGGGTCAGACCGAGTATTATAGTTTCAGGTTAGAATGCTATGGAGCTCAGGAGGCGAGCTGGGGGAGTTCGAACGTATTTCCGTATTTGGTTTATATTTCCGCTGTGTGAGGAAAAGTGATTATAACTGTCCAGATTGATGTATTGATTATTGTACTCTGATGATTGTAAGTATAAACAAATACAGATTCTTTTGTATAAAAATCTGTTATTATATATTATATTTTTGTTCCGCTGCGATTGTGAGATCCTGTGCTGTTGTTTAATTTTCTTCTATCTCTTTCTTCTTCTTTACCCTAGTTATTCGCTCTTTCGTACAATTTGGGTTGAATAGAAGTGAATTATTATCAACTCAATGGGTACGGAACTGCGGACCGCTACACTGTTGGTCCCACAGCAACCTCTTAGCTCTTAGGACGCAGTAGCGAATTATTTACCTTAATCGATGCCGCATGCTCAGTCATCGTCGGTACACACTAACTTTCGCCCCCTATTTGACCCTTTATTTACCCTAACCAGCATAAGCGTGCCTAGCCTCACCCACGTGTGAGACCATCAGTCATCGACCTGAAAGAGAATGCTGCCGGAACTGGTCCTAACAAACAAATCTTCTAACTTTGCACCACTTGCCCAAATCCTCAAATTTGAGCCTCTATCTATTGGTCACTTATTTACTCTAATCAGCATAAGCGTGTCCAGTCTCACCTACGTGTGAGACCATCAGTCCTAGACCTAAAAAGGAATGCTGGCGGTACGGGCCACTACTGCTATATTTGCTTATTAACTTAATCCAAGATCTAAGTTTTAAAATAAGCCCCTTCTGTTATTTCTTTCTTTCTAATCATAACCTACGTGTTATAATTGTTGTTGCAACTATTACTCTTCTATTTTCTCTTTTTAGTTATAACCACTTGTTATAATTATGCTTGCAAATATCTCAAATTTTCCTATTTCAGTCCAACTCTATTTTATTTTAGTTTTTCTCATTTTTCATCTGATTTTTGTAAATTTAGTGTTTTTCTATTTTAATCCATATTTGTGAATTCTTCTTTTTTTTAATATTTTATTCGCGTCAGAAAGGATTAAATCTCTATAAAAAGAAACTAACATTTACAGGCTAAATTCCAACTTAAAACAGATGTAAATAACTATAAATAACTGTAAATAACTGCAATTAACTTAATAAAATAGCTGAATAAAAATAGATTGAAAAGAACTTTTGAAATTTACTTAAAAACTGACTGTAAATAAACTTACATAAAAACCGTCTCAAAATTGTAGAAAAACTACAACTATTGAGAACCCTATTATTTTAAATTGCTTACAAATCTAAAATAATTACAAAACACTCACCTGTGGTCCTTAGCTCTAATCCTTGGCCTTCCTGGATCCACTTCTAGGGCGTAAAATATTTTTATTGAAAAGATTTCCTCCCTAGAAAAACTTTCTATTTAGGGTTCAGCCTCAGACAATGAACCCAATTGGGAGAAAATCTGAATGAGAAAAATAGCTAGGCCAAGGGTTCTATTTATAGTATGGCTTAGGGATTTGAGGCCATTGGATTTGAAGATTTAATCTGGTGCAACCACGTCATAGGCTCACTAGGAACCATCGAATGCAACTACGAACGCACAGGATTTCACAAAAAACGAACTCCATAACTTTCGACTCGTACTTGACGATTCTTCATCCAGTAACAAAGGCGGGTCGACCGACCCGATCCTAATGCGGGTCAACCTATGGATACGTATATATTTTTTCGTTTAATTATAATATAATTCTGATTTCTTGTTTCTCTCGTAACTTCTCCATACTGACTCGGATTTCAACAAGTTATATATGAAAATTGACCAGAAATTGCCATGGACCCAATGGTGCAACTCCCATAGCTAAATTCTGACAATTCCAAAAACGCTCATTTTCACTTTTTAATAATTACTTTGGTTATTTAATTATCTAAAAATGCGGGGTATTACCAGGACTAGATGATGGTATGATAAAATTTGGATCATAGTCGATAGATTGATGAAAAGTGCTCGATTCATACGCATTAAGTCTAGTAGAATGACATCCAAATTGGCTGATTTGTATGTGAAATGGGTAGTGCATTTCCATGGTGTCCCGAAGAGCATTATGAGTGACCAAGGCACTTTATTCACTAGTGGGTTTTGGAAGAGCTTACAAAGGCCATTGGGGATAGAGGTGCATCTCAACATAGCTTATCACCCACAAACTGATAGGCAGACCGGGAGGCTAATCATATAATAGAGGATCTTCTACAAGCTTGCATTCTCGACTTTGGAGGATCGTGGGACGATCACTTACATTTGGTGGAGTTCGCATACAACAATAGCAATTGGCCTAGTATCGGTATGACAACATACGAAACATTGCATGGTCGATCCTGTAATGCTCCTTTGTGTTGGTGGAAAGTAGGCGAGAAATTGATACTCAGGCTAGATATGATTAGAGAGACCTCGGAGAAGACTGAGATCATTCAGCAATAAATGAAAGCTGCTCAAGATAAGCAGAAGAGGTGTGCTGATAGGAGACGTAGAGATTTAGAGTTCTCTGTCGGTGATAGACGTTTGTGAAGATTTCTCAATTAAAGAAAGTTATTTGATTCGAAAGTAAGGGGAAGTTGAAGCTAAGATTTGTAGGTCCTTTTAAGATGGTAGAGAGGATTAGGAACCTAGAATATATGGTTGACTTACCTTAGAAGATGGCAAGCACGCACAACGCATTCCACATCTCTCATTTGTAGAAGTTTGTGCATGACTCAAGCGTGATGATTGCACCGAATCAACTGGATGATACCGAGATTGAACCAGAGGCTTCGAGACCTCGTAGACCGATTTGTATTGTTAGATGCGATACGAAATAGCTTAGAAGGAAGACGGTGTAGCTGGTGAAGGATCAATAGGGCGAAAGTTAAGGTGATTGGATGTGGGAAATTGAGAGAGCATGAGGGCTGCATATCCGAAGCTCTTTGCATAGTAAGGCCTACTGTTTATCGTATTTACATTCACTTTCGATATCATATTAGTTTATTATCTCACATGCTAGGATATGTTTATTTATACTATTGATTGCCTGGCTACTTGTTTGATATGTTTGATGGTTGCATACGACTATTAGGCATGTGAGGTAACTATAGTTGACCATTCCTTATTTTATTGGGGGATTTTAGGGGCAAAATTCCTAAAGGGGGAAGGAGTGTAACGATTCGTATTTTACTTATTGGAAGATCGTAAAATATGATTATTTAAATCATATGAGGTTTTATGACTCTAAAACTTTGGGAAATGACTACTAGGAACATTTTCCATGTTAAAACATTTTATCAAACAGTTTGGACTCGGAAATTTTTGAAAGGCCTATGACTTTTGATAAGAGTTGAATTAGGATCTTAAACCTCTTTCATTAGATTGGGCTTGTGGTTTCTCTTTACGTAATGTGGTCATAATAGAAAAACAGACTTATTGTTTAGAAGATATAGTCGTTTTAAGTTCTGTTTGCTGTTGGAAAGATTAGTATGTAATCAAACTAAGCTCATACTTAGATCCATAAGCTCATACTTGGAGCCACTAAATAATTTTGGGAATTGTGCCTAATTGAGGGTGATGGGACCGATCTAGATCATTATCCACTTCCCAAAAACAATTCCAAACCTCCATTAACCGTAATTTCATCAAAAAGCCTCTTTTTTTCTTACTAGTCTTAGTCTATTCCATAATTAGAAGGGCAATTAGTGAAGGGGATTGTAGATCTATCATCTTGGTGCTTTGGAATTCGTGTTCTTTACTATCCACTTTAGATTTGAGTACTTGAATTGGTATTTTGAGTATTGGGTGAGTGCTTATTAATCTCTCACCATCCTATGCTTGTTTTTATAGTTAAAGTTAATGCTTTTAACATGATTTTGATTCTAACGGTTTTGAACTTTAATTTAAACCTTAAATAGTTTATCGCTGAATTTAAAAAGATTAAAATGGATTTTTAAATGATTTTCAACCCCTTTGGATTATATTGTCATTAGTACAAAACTAGATGTAGGTTAAATCTTCTATGCTAGTCATGTTTGGATGGGTTGTATGTGTTGAATGAATTCTCATGGATGATAGTATGTTTGAATGTATTGCTTTGATATGGTTTGCTACAGATTGTAGGATAGTTAGGAACAGGTCGTCGATTTAGGAAAAACGAAGTCAAAATTGCTCAAAACGTAATGTAACTTGAAGGAGAGGCTCTGTAGGATGGTGCAAGCGTACACTTCAGGTCATAGGAGGAAAGGAGTTGATTTGGATGCTTAAGTTGTGATTGATACCGACCTAAAGTATGGTTGGAGAAGGCATTAGTTCATGTCGAGTGTAAGGCCACTTTGGGTCAAAAGTTATGGAACATCGTGGCACACTTCGAGTCAAGGCTAGTGAAGAGTTTCAGGAGTTCAAACTCCATGTTTTTAGCTAAGTATAGATGTTGGTACCGACCTCTTCAGGTCGGTACCGATCACTTTTCCAGGCACCAAAAGGGTTTGGGGACTTAGGAGCTCAAGGCATGGAAAATAGGACTTCAAGAAGGAAGAAGCATGGAAGACGTCGGTGTACAAGAGATTTAACCAAAATTGGTTAAGTATTCAGATTGATATGCTACCAATCTGAATTGAAATGCCCAATGATGGTCAAACATCCAAAGGAAGATGTAGGGGTCCTATAGGTCGTGTTGGAGGTGTTCGCTTGATTATTCGACATTCGGTTGCGACATAGAAGCAAGTTGAAGGATAAAGACTTCGTAAATTTGATGCTCGTACCTCGATGGTGATGGAGTTACGTCTTGACGGTAAATGGAGCCGTAAGGATGATTATTTATAAGGGTGGGTTCTAGGAAGGGTGACCCATGGGTATAATGTTGAATGGTTCTATCGTGAAAAGAAATGAACGTGGAATGGTTCCTTATGGATGAATGGAAACTAGATGGAGCAAGGAATATGCTCGGATACACGTGTTAATGGATAGTTTATACTTAGAGTGTTTTGCGATGTACTCGTGAGTAGGAGTATTGTGACGATGCTCATTAGGTACTTGGAATGGCTACCCCGGATCGGTGGAATGGATCCGTATACCCTAGATCGATGGAATGGATCTAGTGTCAGCTTTGGGATGGTGGGTAAGTACATTGAAAACCGAGACTTCTCCCTTAATCCCTAGAAGAAGAATGATCAAACGAGTTATCGTATATCCAGGGCGTGTTGAGTGATAGTGATGATTGTTTGATGGATGCTATGGTTGCTTTTCTAGTTGACTGTCTGTCTAGGGATGTCGTATGATATATGTATTGTGGATGTGGATAACTAGGCATCTCGATGTTGTACCTAGGATGTAGTACACCTTTATGATGTTTGTAGAGTAGCATATTATGTTGGTTATGTGCTAACTCTTTGGTTGCAGTAACATGTCAAGTATGATTCGTATACCCTTGTTCCTTACTATATCGACTTGTATAGTATTTTGAGATTTCTTATCGCTCACACCCGACTGTTGTCTGACTCGAGGTTTTATTCTTTTCTTCTTATTATCTCGGGTACTCTTAAATGAGTAAACTACATAGCAGGTCTTCGTGGTACGCGGTGGTAAGGTAGAGAACGAGTAGGGTGGAGCTTTTTGATATTATATATGCACTTACTTATGCTTATTTCACTATGGAACACTGTGGAGCCTAGACATCGTTTGTTATTATAGTTATAATAGTTTGAGTTTATTATCAATTGTATAAACTCTATTATCATCTTATATAACTTTGTAAACCTATGTACTCTGATATTCTGGTTCATTTTAATTATTATTGTCTTGCCTGATTTTTAATTATGATGTGTACTACTACATTTTATTCGATGCGATGTGTGATATACGACAGGTTCTGTGATTTTTTCTCTTCTTTTCATCCTCGATAATCGCCCTACATCGGCTAGGCACCATAGCAGTGCATTCTTCAGGTATATTATGTACCAGAGGTGTAGGGCGATCGTCACATATATTGTGGAAAGCAGAACATTGAAGGGTTCTGCTATGATGATTGGAAACAAATGGAGTGAAAAAGGGATCGGATATGCATGTGAAGGGATCGTTGATACTCGAAGTGTTTTCTAGTGTACTAATAAGCGAGGGTATTATGAGGATGCTCATTGGGCACTTAGTCGGCTACCTCGGATCATTAAAGGGGTCCGTAGACCCTGGATCATTGAAGGGGTCTAGTGTCAGCTATGTGTCGGTGATCGGGAACATAGAGAATCAAGATTTTTCCATTAATCCTTGGCAGAGGAATGGTCATATGAATTATCATATATCCAAAGCATATTCAGTGACAACGATGATTGTTTGATGGATGGTATGTTTTCCATGTTCATTTGTCGCTCTAGGTATGTCACATGAGGTAGGTATCTGGGAGATCAATATCTAAACACCCTATAGTGTACCGGGATGTTTGTACACTTTGTAATGTTAGTAGATTAGCATATTATTATACGATAACTCCTTGGATGCAGGGACAGGTCGGGTATGATTCTTCATACTATTGTTACTTACTATATTGATTTATATAGTATTTTGAGATAGCTTATCGCTCATACCAGACTGTTGTTTGACTTGAATTTTTATGTTGCTTCTTATTATCTCGGTTACTCTTAATGAGATTAGATAGTAGGTTTGAGTGACATGTGGTGCTTTATAGATGGACGAGCAGTTGGCGATGCTTTCTCGTATTTATATGTGGGCTTATTATTGTTTATTCCGTTGTGCGACACTGTGGAGCCTTAACAGTGTTGTTTATTCTATTTAGAGACAGTTATCTTTTGAGTTTATCAACTGTATAAACTCTACTGCCATTTTGTATAACTTTATGAACTTGTGTACTATGATATTGTAGTTCATTTAATTAACTGGCTTGCCTTTTTTGTATCTGTGATGATTATTATATTTTATTCGATGTGCCGTGAGATATACGACAAGTTCTGTGATTTTCTTATCTAATTTAAAACTCTTGACAATCGTTCTACATCGCTCGGGCACTGTTGCATCGCACTATACAGGTATATTGGATGCCGGAGGTGTAAGTCGGTCATCACATTAATTGTGTTCCCTACACATTTCATAGACCCTTATATTTAAGTCAAAATTCTTCAATACTTCTAGATAAAACATTTTATCTTTCACATTATTCAAACGATACATCTTATCATGACTTAGATTATCATATGCTTTGGCCATTTTTTAACCTATCATCATTCATTTTATACCCTTACATTTCTAAAATCAAGTTGTCCAGTTCAAGTTAAACATTATGGAAATTGGCTTCCAAAAATGCTTATGATAATACACTTACTTTATTAACTAAAGTATGCACTATCTTTTAATAAAAGCATGGGCTATCTCTTAATCTCTTAACAATAGTATGGGTATCTCTTATTGAAGTATAGACCCTCTCTTATTGAATGTATGGACTTTATCTTATCGAAAGCATGAACTTCCTATTATCGACTGTATATTTTATCTCTTATCGAAGGTTTGAAATTTTCGTTAATGAAAACAGGAACTGTATGTTAATGAAAGTATGGAACTTCCCTTAATGAAAGTATGAAATCTCTATTATCGTAAGTATGAAGTATCTCTTATTGAAAGTATGAAATTCCCCTTGTCAAAAGTATGAACTATTTGTTATCAAAGGTATGGAACTCCCCTTATCAAAAGGGAAAACTATTTGTTATTGAAGGTATGGATCTCCCCTTATCACAAGTATGAACTATTTTTCATCGAAGGTAGGGAACTCCCCTTATTGAAAGTGTGACTTACTTAATATCGAAGGTATCGGTATTCCCTTATTGAATGTACAGACTATTTGTTATCGAAGGTACGGAACTTTCCTTATCAAAATTATGAAATTTCTCTTATTGAAGGTATGGAATTTTCCTTACCGGAGAAATGAAAACTTTCTTATCAAAGGTACGAAACTTATCATTACAAAACTACGAAGATACGAGAATACTTAGTAATGAAGGTATACATGGAAAACTCATAATTAAGTTGAAAACTATTTTATTACCTAACAAAATAATACTTTTTGACTTAGTCTTTACACGTATCAAGTTTCTATTCATTACTTTAACATTTATAGCACTGATTCCTGATACAAGCCATTATTTTTTCTTTTAATTACTCCTTAATTAATTTATCAATTAAGGCAATTTCTTGTCTTACCATTTAACTAATATCGGTTAGAAAAATCAAGGGATAATTCAAAAAATTTATAGAAAATCTTAAGCACTTTCTTTTACCTTCAATAAGAAATTTGAAATAAATTATTAAATTTTAAACAAATATTTTTTCTAACCAAAATTGCTAGTTTTCATCTTTGAAGATTCTTAATAAATTATTTATTCATCTAAAAATCATGAAATTTGAAATGCATTTCAGATCAAATATTATAAACAGCATATCAAAATTTCAAATTATTTGAAAATGGTTAGCCCATATTTTACCCTTAAAATTTTCATTAACTTAACCATTTGACAACAAATTTCATATGTTATAAATCTACCATCACCAAAACATGTTTATTATCATTAAAAAATATATAAATAACATCTGAATCTAAATAGATTTGGATGATAAAAAAGGTTAATATTACCTATCTAATTAAAAAGCTTGACTAAAATCCTTTCTTTCTTTAGAAAATAAAGCTTTAATCTTATTTTTGATTACTCTCCTTCTCCTCCTAGTAATAGCTGCTTGTATTGGTTTATTGTTTTGTTTTTTGTGTAAATGTTGTATGAAGAGAATGATATATCCTAAGAAACATAAGGGTTTTAATTTTGGGTTTTGGACTAAATTCCCCTTTTTCTTAGTTTATTAATTCCTTAACCTCTTATTATACACAATCCCTTTCATCCATTTAATCTTTTCATAGTTGAATTATACATAGTACTAATTACTCTTTGTTAAACTCAATTCCATGCTTGATTAATAAACCTTTCCCTTGAGAAATTCCTTTAATTGGTATTTGATTAATCTCATTATTAATTAGGCTCATATTATGGCACTGCAAAATATGAGGCATTGCATTATAACTTCAACTAGTTTTATTCTTTGCCTCAATCATATTCGTGACCTTGAGGGTGTTCAACAAAACCATAAACTACATTAGACTCTTGTGACCGATCATTTCACGATTGTATGAGATAATTCAGTTATACAACCTTGCTACCATTGTTGTATGAGATGTATCAGGCCAAAGCGTAGAAGGGGTGAATTTCAAAAATATTCCCGTTATTCAATTTAAGCACAAGGAACTAACATGTGTTATTATAAATAATGGTTGCTAATATTAAAACACTTTTAAAACCATTGAATGTGTTTATTTTGTATTTTGATATTTTGAGTTTGAATTTTAAATTCCAAATTCTAAATTTTGATTTTTAATTTTTAATTTTAATTTTAATTATTTAAATATCATTTAATTTATTAATTGGGTGAAAAATATTTTGTACGTGACATTATCACGAACATCTTTTATTCAATGCATAAATGGAATGTACAATAATAGCTATATAAATATCTAATATGAATGCATGACAATATGGAAGAGTATATGTGGTGAACAAAAAATATACAAGTGTGTGTATGCATAAAGAGATATACATTATATAATAACATCTATATGCATATAATTGTAACCCAAAATTCGATGATATTAATAGTTTGATACCAAGGGCATCTCAAAAAGTTCTTATGAATACTATTGCTAAAAAATGTCATATAATTTTACTCTATTTTCTTTCTAATACCAGACTTTTTAAGGGGCTACCAAAATTATCAATTTCGACTCGTTTTTGCACGGTGATCAACCGCTGACCAACACCGTTCACCATAGGGACCCACCATACAAAAATAGTTCGGTGCCTGATAGCCGTGGAAAACGGTGTTGGTCAGCGGTTATTCATCGTGCAAAATGACATAGTGTGGGGTTGATTGCTGTATGGAATGAATTTGGTAATATGAAGTACATAAATTTTATTGCGTTTATTATTTTTCTATGGTATTTGTATGTATATTTCATGGTGCCCTTAGCGCAACACTATTAATATATTTACTTTTATATATATATATATATATATATATATATATATATATAATTTTAATTTACTTATATATTTTTTTAAGAATAAAAGTGATTGTCATTTCGAGGATGGCACTCAAACATATATTCAATATAATAATCATACGAGTCTGCAGCTTCCCTACTAGGTCGCTAAAACAACAAAATCTACCATTTCAAAATCAACAAACAGTTGACCGTGCAAAAATAACTATCAAATTATTGTAGAGTATTAGAATTATAGTAATATAATTTAGTTAAGCTACTGAATTAATTTTAATTGAGGCATAGTTTTTGCTGTTGCAATAGAATATGCACCCTGGCTGCTGGACGATATGAATTGCAGTGCAATGAGATGAGCCTAAGTATACAACCAAAATCTTGGCATGAGCGGTACCGAATAACTGGATTAGTGGAGCAATTAAACGAGCTACCCGAGATTGACATTGAGTGTACAAGAAGAGCTGTAGCATGTATTATTATAGCTGAAAGACTGAGCGAGTGACATTGATGATTGGTTGAAGTTGAGTATGCAATATAGTTGTATAGGTATATGTCGGTGCTGATGTATTGTTATAGCACCAAGGGATGCGAAAGGCAAAGCACTGCGTGGTGAGAGAATTGGTGTGTACATGCAAATACCGAGGACAACAAGGTATAAGCAGATCATTCTAAAGCGCAGTTGATGCAAACCTTCATTGGCCACCTCGGTCTACTATTGAACCAGAGCGCTAAAGCGTTGAAGCAAATAGTTAAAGAATTGGTGGAGGAGTTGCAAAAATGTCGCCAAAGGAGAATATAGCTATTGAGCTAAAATGTTGGTTTTCTGCCAGTCTATTGTGTTGTTGTAGTATCGGGAATGAATATGCCAAATATATGTACGGTGAATATGCCAATTATATGTGCATTTTTTGCTATATGTGCTATATACATGCAATTCTAGAGCTAAAATCTAAGAGTTTAATTCTAGGGAGTTTGAGAAGGTTATACATTCATTTTGCTAAATTCCCTATTTTTTTATTCCAGCCCCATTCCCAAAATATCGTGTTGTTCATTCATAATTTTGTGTTATACAGGTAAGAATCTGGAATTGCCTTAGCGACGATCCTATCAAGTCACTGTTAAATGTAAGATTCCACTTGAAATTTCGTAAGGTCTATATTGGTCACTCGTTAGGTCTTTTTAATTTGAGGAGATTAAGAAAACATCATTCATTTCCTGCTTCAAAGCTATTGTTGATAACAAATGATCATACCAGAAAGCGGTCTTGTTTCCAGTAGATTATACTATAAAATTTAGTGGAAATTGGTGTGAAGGGCCTAATTATACGGTCCAATTTCTTTTTAAGACACGGGTTTGAAATTGTTATTTTTCAGGACAAATATCTAGACGGCGTGGGTCTTCATCTTCTCACACGACGTTCGTATCTTCTGAAATCTAGTGCTCGTGGAAATTAGGCAAAATTAGGTCTTCGTTTCTTGTGCAATCAAAGCGCTCGTTCATTTTTTTGGAAAAAATTAGACGTTAGTGTCTTCTGAAATCAAATTCGACTTTAATTGTGGGAAATTGTGAGGCGATTTTCTTCATTTGGATAGGATAATCGATATTCTCTATTGGATTGCTTGTTCTTTGGTGAGTCTTGATTTTATTTGGTGTTTTTCATTGTCAATTCGATGTTTTATGATGTTCATGATGTTATTGTATATTTCTTATCAGGGGAGGCGGTTTTGATCTATTGGAGGATGGTTTTGTTTGATGTAGTTGGAATAATGGCCTCTGAACGGTATTCTTTTATTCTGATAACACAAGCACTGTGTATTTAGCCTGGTTGCATCATTCACTTTAGATTATGATTTTAATATTTAGACTATCACTTCAGATTTGGTTTGAGCAATCAAAGCAGTTATTTTTGTCAGTCAATTTTGTTTGTACTCACTTTGGGTATGAAATTGGATCTGAAATAATATTAGTTGACGTTGTTTGTTCTTTAGTTCTTGGTGATTTGTGATCTGTAAAAGATAAATTATTTTATCTTTTTTAGAAAAGTGGGATAGAAAATGATTTGTTATGTTGTATTTTATGCTATTAGTTTCTAACTAAGATCAGTTTCACATAGTTATTTTTTTGTTTACATTTTTTTTGCAGGTGTGATTCATCTGTTATAGTTGTGTTTGATTTCAATAACAATTGTTTTAGTGCTCGTTTTGGATTGGATGCTTCTATTTCTTCTGTTAGGAATAAGATTTGCGAGGAGTGGAATAATTTTAGTCCATTATGCTTTGATATTTTTTATATTCGAGAATCAAAGACTACCTTTGTTGAAATGGATAGTGATCTTCAAGCTGTATTGTGTTTGTCTTGGTTTAAAAAGGAAGAATTTTTGGTATTTTTTCTACGGTTGAAGAATGATTCAACGGATAATTTTGTTGGTGAAAGTAGCAAGTCTGGTTCAGTAGTTGGTGGTGAGTCAAGTAATAATATGTTAGGTTATGATGTTGATTTAGATTCTGGTTTTACTAAACAAAAGGATTTACATGAGTTGTTGAAGAAGAATTCAAATATGGAATTTTTTACTAGGGTTGGTCAACAGTTTGATTCTGCTATTGGATTCCGTAGAACGGTTAGTGCTTATTGTTTGAAGAATGGGTTTAAAGTACAATATATTAAGAATTGTAAAAAACGATTGACAATTCGATGTGCTATAGCTAGTTGTCCTTTTAGGATTCATGCTTCTTGCAAACTGAAGCAATTGGACCAACTGTTTGTTAAAAACATTCAGCTGATTCATACTTGTGGTGGTGGATTTCGTTCGCTTGGTAGTCCAACTATTAATAGTGATCTTGTGAAAAGTTTAATCGTCAATCAAATTCGTGATGAGCCAAAAAGAAAAACCAAGGATATCATTAAAAGTTTTAGAAGAGATTATGATGTGGAGCTGAGCTATTATTTTGCTTATAAGGGTAAGAAATTGGCTATGAATGATATTTACGGTGATGAAAAGAAATCTTACAATGAATTAGTTTGGTATTTGAAGGCATTGGAAAGAAATAACCCGAATAGTTATTCAAGTATGGATGTGGATTCTGACACTAATCAATTTGAGAGAGTTTTTGTATGTTATGAGGCATGTATATTTGGATTCAGCTATTGTCGTCCTATGGTGTTTTTAGATACTACCTTTTTGAAAGGGCGAAGTGGTATTTTGATGGATGCCACTGCAAAAAATGGGAATCAAGGTACTGATTTTGATCTTTTTTTTTGCTGTTGTATTTACTTTATACTGTTTGCATTAGTTCCTTGTTATAAATTTATGTAACATAGTACTGTTTCTTTAAGTGATTGTTCTAGTGAATTTTGTTGTGTACATACTGCATTTTGTTCAAGTGATTAGTCTACTGTTATATAGTACTGTTTCAAATATAGTGCATTTGGTTGTTTCAAATGTAGTAATATCCAGTTCAATTCATTATAGTTTCTTCTGCGTTAGGGTTAGCATGTGAAATTATTGCAGAAATGAATTCAGACTCACAATTTAGTTCTACTAAAAATTAATGATGATTAATGTTGGTTGTTTTTTTTCTTGATAGATACATAATTTAGATGTTTTATTTTTTTCAGTTTAGTCACCAAATGTCATGATACCTACTGCTTATACTGGATTCACCAGAATTTGTTATATTTCAAACGATAAATGCATATACGTTTTTATCTCTAACATCTTCAATCTAGTTGCACTAGTTACAAAGTAGGTACAATTGTTCAATGTACAGCCATGCTCCTTCTTATTGTAAATTTGATCCAAAACAAACACTGTAAAAGATTTAATGTTCTTTAATTTGATGTACAAAATGTTACTGTATACAGGAGTTAAAAAAGATAAATGCATTTATCTTTTAAGATAAAGAATTAAATAACATATTAAGCCGTACTTGTATATCATAGTTACTACTACATGTTAAACATATTTGTCATTTTTCTCATTATTTGAAGTTCTTACATAAGGTATACAAATGATTTAAACAGCATATAGAAAAGATAAAAGCATATATGTTTTAGAAGTTCGCATATAATTCTTTGTATTGTATGCATGAATTATGTATCATATCTTTGCAATTTCTACCCTTCCTACGTAGACTACACATTCAAGTAGCAAAATTTAAGAAAAAAAGAAAAAAAAAAGGATGAATTGCCTGTAGCAAATTTATTTTTCATTTTTTATTTGGACCGAGGGCATAGTGTTCATGTGATTGTCTACTATTAGATAATATTGTTTCAAATATAGTGCATTTTGTTGTTTCAAATGTAATACATAAACAGTGAATTATTATTTTTGTTTTTTTTCCAGGTTTTCCCATTAGCAGTGGCTCTTGTTCCCAAAGAATATGAAGAGTGTTGGAGTTGGTTTTTAAAACACCTAAAGAATGCTCTTAGTTGTGGTAGAATATTAACTTTTTTAAGTGGTAGACACTAGGTTTATTGTTAAGTATTCCAATTTTTTTTTCAAATAGTCATCATTCTTATTGTTTGCATCATATGCAAAATAATATTGCTAGCATTGTGAAAAGTGGAAGGGGTGTTTGGGTAGCTCATTTACTTGAGCGTTGTGCTATAGCTTCTAATCATTATGAGTTTGAAAAAGCCATGTCCAAGTACAAAGAAATTGGAGGTGCCAAAGCTATAGAGTACTTGAATGATAAACCATATGATCATTGGGCCGATTTTTTTTTCCAGGGAAGCGATATGGTGAAAATAAGTCCAATGTAGCTGAGAGTTTTAATTCTTGGATTTTGGATGAAAGAAGTTTGCATGTTACTGCTTGTTTTGATGGAATTAGGGTAAAACTTATGATGCAAATGTCTAATCGTAGAGAAGAGGCATCAAAGTGGACTAGTGTGCTATGTCCAAAAATGGAAGCTCGTTTGTTGAAATTGAAGGAAGAAGGATTTGGGTGGAGTGTTTCTAAATCATCTAGGTATGTATTTCTATTTTTTTACATGATGTTCACAGTTTCTGAATAATGATAAATGCATTTATCTTTTTTCAACTTGCTATGTAGCCTGTGTTATGATTTCATTTTGTTGGTGTCGCTTGCTACATATTTTTGTCTTTGTCTGCATTGAGGCTTATGATAATATGAATAATGTAAGGACCAAGTAATATAAAGCAAGTATCATTGTAGTGTTTTATTTTTGAGATTTTGTTATGGTAAAAACTAATGTTGTGCATAGGAGTATGATGCATTAGTGTGTCTGCTTAGGGTTTATTCACATGCATGAGTGTTTTATTTTTGACAGTATTTATGGTTTTTGGTCTAACTGAAAGCTATGACAAGATATTTTCAAGTTTGTAAATTTAAAGATTAACAGTAAATATATAATGGAAATATTGAGCAATACTCACATGCAGAATTCATGAGCAAACATACATTATCTTTTTTTCTTCCCTTATAGCATAGCTTCTGTGATCTTTAAGAATATGAACAGTATGACCGTTGTTAATTGTTTTGGTTTATGAGTCTTATTTTTCACTATTAGTTCACTACACATGAATTGGGTCTTATTTATTAGATAGATTAGAGAGAATATATATAGTGCTAATAATCCTTTTTTGGAAATGCAATCTGTTTATATATTTTAACTATTTTTAATTTTAATTTTTGTAGGTATATTTTTGAAGTTCATTCTCCAACATCTCAAAAGGTTGATCTTAAAAATCACATTTGCAGTTGCAATCAATGGAAAGTGATAGGTTTTTCTTGTGTGCATGCTTTGAAGTGTATTTCTTTAACCAGAAATTCTATTTATGAATATATTGAGAATTACTTTACTGTTGAGTATTATCGAGCTTCGTATTCACATTTGATCAATCCTATTCCAACTTTTGATAAGGAAGCAATTGAAGCTGAAGAATCATCTATTGTTCTTCCTCCTAAGCCTGTTCGTGGAGCTGGTAGGCCTAGGATGAATAGGATTGAAGGGGCTGATTTTCATGCTAAGCAAAACAGATGTGGAAAGTGTAAAAAACTAGGACATAATAGAAGGGGGTGTTCTTTGAATAATTGAGCTGATTGTTTTAGTCCAGTGTATTTGATTGGTTGTTCTATGAATACTTTGAGTTGAATAATTGAGTTGATTGTTTTAGTCCAATGTATTTGGTTGGTTGTTCTATGAATACTTGGTTGTTCTATGAATACTTTGAGTTGAATACTTGGATAATTGTATATGTTGAATTGGTTATGATTTGATTTTGATTACTTTTGGTTGTATGCAATTGTTTATGTTTAACTGTATTTGGAATACAATGTTGTTTGTTCTGTTAAAAAGGTTAAATTGATATATCTTTTTAAGGGGGAATTAATTTAAAGGACAAAAATTTGTATATTTTTAGCCTCAAGGACACGACCTCAATATTTTAACCACAAGGACAAACATTCTCCTAAAAATTATTCAAAAGGACAAACATTCTTTCAAAATTATTCATAAGGACAAACATTCTTCCAAAACTGCTATTGAACAAAAAACTGATACCTAAAAACTACTACCGATAACTACAAACTGATACCTAAAAACTGCTATCAATAACTAAAAACTGATACCTAAAGAAAGTTGTCCTTCAGGCTAAAATACTGAAGGTTTGTCCTTGAGGCTAAAATGCTGAGAAATTTTGTCCTTGACAATAATTTCCTGTCTTTTTAATTCTTATGTATAGTCTTTTTGTTATTATATGTTACTGTAGTTATTATGTCTATTCTTAAGATATACTCTTTTCTATTCATCCACTCCAGCCCTGAAGCTGGTCACTACAACAAAATCAAAATGGTATCAAATAGGACCAGTTTTAATAGCATAATCCAAATCTACAATGAGATCTTCTATATCCTCAATGTCAATGGATATTCGAACCAAATCATCTGTTAATCCACGAGTTTCACGCACAGCAGTAGGAATACAACTCAAACAGAACAACTGGAGATAAGTATGACTAGTATATTGCTAGCCGAAACATACTATCAATCAATAAAAGTGATGTTCTTATGTATAGCCTTTTTAACAGAGCATACGCAGAATTGTCAATAAAAGTGATACAACATACTGTCAATAAAACATAAATGCTTTTATCTTTTTAACAAAGCATTAGAAACATTAGCCATTACAAATTCATTATCAATTACCAGAATTTCATTATCAAATTTAAAATCAGTTGTGTAAGTACTTGCTAGTTAATAATACACAAAAGCAACATAGACTGAAGTGATTATATAGTTAATATTTCATTTGACAGATGCATTGGTTCTAGACAGTCTTGCCTTCTTCCCTGCTTTTGATGAGAAAGGAAGATGAAAACAACGATTACGGGTATAAACTCCAGTATCAACGAAAAGACGCTCCGTATTATACGGTCCAGTTTTTTTCTAGGACACAACATGAATGAATAGTCAGATTCAAAAGTGACAGTGCAAACAAGTGCACAACACACACATAAACAAAATCAAGTCTACAACATCTGCAAGTAGGTTTTACAATTCAAATCGTGTGGCCTAAGTCAACCATTACAAATTCATCAGTAAATTCAGATATACTGTCTAAAATCTATCATCAAATAAAATTTTAACAAATGTATGATAAAAAGACTATTAGATATCAAAGAATTTGTTGCTATCATTATCAGTTCAAATTTTTTGTTGCTGAAGCTGAACTGCAGAATTTTTCAATTGTCCAGCAGTATGGTTCATCAGAGAGAATTTGTGCAGTTATCTGTGCTCTAAATGCGTTTACTTGTTCTGGACTGATTTTTGATGTTGTGCTCATTCCTTGTGCTATCTTTTGGATAAACATCATTATGAAAATTTCACAGTCAAACCTGCATTTGTTAAAATTTTAGTTATTGTGTAACATGCATTGTTGTATAAATATCTCCAGTATCCCGAAAATTACCCATTGGTTTGTTGAGCACAGTTAACATTTTTAATCAATGTAGACTTTCCCAGAATTGTTTTCTCGCCTACGTCTTGTAAGTCTTTATTGATGTTGTTTACCGCTGCTTTCTGCCATATATATATATATATATATATATATATAACTTTTTTATAATAATGATAAATCTATTTATCTTTTTTTACTTTCTGTGTATTTTACTTACCACATTAATAGCAAACTTCGAATGTCCACTTCTTAATGTCTTAGATCTTGTGGTCAAGTGTAGAGAATCATAATGGTTCCATGTACATGATTCCACTACTAGCTCTAGCAAGCTCCAATGTTCGTTGCCATGTATAAGAAATAATATATTGCAACATAATGGATTTAGAAGTGTTTGTTTAATAAAAGGATTAAACATATTTCTTTTGATATTTTCCATGTTTCCATCTGTTGCACTTTTCTGTTAAAAAATAATTTCAGAAAATTTATCTTAGAAACAAATTAAATTTGACATTATAGTTCACTTACTGTCATTGTTGTGTTCACATATATAATGCTAGAATTTTGTTCTAATAATTTTGTTTTTCTGAACCAAAACCAATCAATAACCTACATTTCAAAAAAAATATGGATTAAGTATAGATTTTATAATAAAGCAAAGTATAGAATTTATAATGAAACAAAGTATAGTTTTTTGTACTTACTTGACCAGAAATATATTCTCCATAGAGAAGTTCTTCTATCATACTTTTTGTGATGGTGATGAAGTTTCCATCATCACAAGTAAATGCTTCATCACTGAAAAATTAAGATTAGTATGCACTGTGTTGTATGGCACTTACAATATAAAAGATAATTAATTAAGATTAGTATACTGAAAAATTAAGATTAGTATGTAATGAAATATTTATTAATAAAAGAAAATAACAATATTTGTAGAAGTTTGTATGAAAAGATAAAGATAAATTAATTTATCTTTTTTAGTTCAGTTTGGTTTTTTTGATCTCTATATGAAAAAAAACATGGGTATTAAATCAGTCCTGGTTTTATGGCACTTACAGTATAAAACACAGATTTGATCTCTATATGACAAAAAAATATGGAGAATTCATGGGCAAAAAAGGTCCATGACTTGTATATGACAAAACAAATATAGGTCGTGTTGCAAATATTATAACTTCAATATGACTTTAGTTATATTATCCTATGCATATCAACAAAAGTTTTGCTATAATTTATATGCATATCATAAGTTATATTTGCAAAAGATATAACTAGTATGCTTCATTCTATTTGTTAATGTTACAGGTTTTTCTAAGTAACTGTATTTGGAAATCCGAAAGAACATGACAAACTAATACAACAGTTCATCGTTAATGTTACTGATTGTGGTTTTTACTGCTAGCTTTGAGTACATCTTCCGTCCTTTTATTACTAGTGCCTAAATTTGTGTAGTGTGTATCGTATATAATTAACAAACCTAAAAATGCAAAGCATCAAACCTAATAATGAAAAGGTGAAGATAAATTAATCTATCTTTTTTAGTTTTGTTTAGTATTTTTATTTTTTTAATTTTGTAAATCATTAGATTTACAAATAATCATTAGCTTTATTTGAATTATATGTTGAACTAGAAACAATATGATATTGTACTAGAAACAATATCTTATTGGAATAAATATATATATTTAAGTCAATTGAGTGAAAAGTAGTTTAGTTACTTACTTGTTTCCTCCAAGAATTTTGAAAAAAAAATTAGACAATTTCTTTTTGTTCTTCAGTAAGATATTTGAGTAGTGGACATTTCTCAACATTCATTGGCTTCTTCTTCTTTTTTGGTTCTTTTAGGACAACATCTTCAACAACAATAGGATTTTCAGGAGCATTTTCTTGAGCAAGCACTTTCAGATTGTCAGATTTTAAACTATCTTGTGTTTGCTTTTCTCGTATGAAATCTTGAGTTTGCATAATATCAAAAGTTGGAAAATTAGCAGAACTGTTTATGTGAATTATACCAACAATTTTTTTTTACCTTTTTCAGCTTCGGTTTTTTTGTTCAAATTATCTTTTTCCTTCACATCATGCTTTTCTAAATTTTCCAACTTCTGGAGCTTCATTTCAAGAATCTGTATTCTTTTTTCAGCCACTTCTCTTAAACGTCTTTCCTCATTTAATTGTTCTGCAGCATTTTTCATCTCAGTAGTCAAAAAATTGACTTTTGACTGTAGCTCCATTATGTTATTAGCACATTCTTTGGCATATTTTTCAGACTTGTGTCTTCCTGGCACTCATCTAATTTTCTTTTGTTGTTTTGTTCTTCTTCCACCTCAATAGCTATTATTTTATTGGAAAGAAATTCTCTCTTCTTTTGTTACAGCTGCAAATTTTTTTAAAATCTGCAATAAATATATTTAAAGTTAAGCTTGCACATATACTGTCGTTGAAGTACTAGACAAGTTAAGTTTGCACATATACTTTCTATACTCATCTGGTTTTCTTTTATTTAGGCTACTAACATTCCAAAAAATTGCATTCCAAGAAATATAAAAAAATGTACAGTTAAAAAAACTAGCATACTTTGTCATTGTCAACTTCAGTGAGGTCCAAATCTTTCAGTTTTGATAAATCCCATTTTCTCATTCTTGGGATTTTGGTTTGCAGATTTTCCTTCTCATCAATTATCTGTGTTTGTTCACAAATCCATTACTGCAAGAAAAGATAAATACATTTATATTTTTGTAATAAATATAAATTTGAATATATTTATATTTAGTTAAAGTTATGAAAGCATACCAGTAACACCATAGTACAGCCTGGTGTACTTCTAGGGTCAGCATGATACTTTTTAACATTTTTCAAAACATTTTCACATATTGCCCGTGGCCAAGAGATTGAATTTAATTTTTTTAAATTCAGCAACTTCGGCAAGAAACCCCATTGCATATAGCTTTGGTTGTTTGGAAAAAGGAAAGTTATAACCAGCAACAATAATAACAATTTCACTAAATCTTCATTTCCTTTTTGCTCTTCTAACAGTGTATTCAATCTTTTTGTTACTGTTTATTGGCTGATTATGTCTTCTTCTTGAAAATTGGCAGTTAAAAAATTGAAGAAACTTTCCATGGCTGAGGCTTTGTTAGAAGCTGGTATAGGAAATAACTCTTCTCCAGCTAATGGCATTCCAAATATTAGACTGACTTCTTCAGGACTTATTTTGAGTAATTTGTTTTCAATTTTGAAAGCATTTTCTTTTACATCAAAAGAAGTAATGATGTCATCTAAATTTGAAGCACTTTTCCTTAAATCTTGTCGTGCTATTGAATCTCTAAGAAAAACATTGAAGAAGTTTTTGAATGGTGTTTTTTCTATAAAAGCTTTTGCTTCAGGTGAAAGAATGTGTTTCTCCTTTATAATTAACATCACTTTATAGATTGCATCCAAATTACATCTATATGTTCCTGTGTACTGTTGCCTTTTTTGCTTCTTGGCTATTTTTTTAATTTCATACTGATCAACATCATCCGAATTAGTACTTTCTTCAGCCAGTTGTTGTGAAATCGTTTTTTCATCATCAGAGTTTTCTAATTGTTTATGTCTGAAGTCCTTATCTGTGAAGTCTTCTTTTTCATCAGCATCAGGTAATTCTTGTGTTGGTCCAGTCTGATTCTACATTTATGAAAATCAAAAAATCAATTAGGAGGTAAAAATAACAAGTTTATCAAAAAAATATCTTACTACACAAAAATTTGAATAAAAAGATAATATGGTTTATCTTTTTAATTATTTTGTATTTTTTTGGGATTAAGATATTTTTAGTGTATAAAGTACCTCTATTTAAAAAAATAAAAGATAAAGCAGTTTTTTAGTATACAAAGTACCTCTTTTTTTTTAAAGTACAAATTAAATCCAACAGTTTTTTTTGTAAAGAACAAATGTTTGAAAAAAAAATTAGACGAATTTCAATTTTCACAGTTTCAAATTTTCATATTTTCAAAATTTTATTTTAGACCAATAAAAGATAAATGAACATTCACAACTGAAAATCAACAAGAATTATTTAATGAAATGAAAATTTACAATTAGAAAGTTTCAAAGTATAGAAAGATAATCTGCTTTATCTTTTTTAGTTGTTTAAGTAATGGTTAATTAGAAATCTGAAAACTTAAAGAGAATGAAACACAAAATAACCATCAGAATATTATGTATAAAAAAGATAAATGCTTTTATCTTTTTTAACAGAGCATTAAAAACAAATTAGCCATTACAAATTAGTGATCAGTTATTAGAATTTCATCATCACAATAGCCTCGAAGTAATAACAGGTACAACATGTATGAATGCAGTGCACAGTGCAGACTCATATGGTCAGAGAATCAAGCTACAACATTAACGAATAGTCAAATTCAAAAGTGACAGTGCAAACAAGTGCACAACATACACATAAACAAATGCAACATGAAAACAACTCAAGATCAATGCAAATGAAGCAACCAAACCTGACTGAAGTGTTCAGACATTACATATATACATGTGTGTAACATCAAGTGAATATGCAACATCATACACATTGAAACTAGAGTCCAATGCAGACATGTCGACAAGATGAGAATGCAAGTGCAGACAAGCTACATGATCACTGACTGCATATAAAGCAACAACTCAAGTCAGTGCACATCAACCCAATACAAACTACATAAAGTGAATGCACAAACATATATATATATATACATATGTATATACACATGTATACATACATGTAGTGACAGCATAGCAAACTAACCAAGGTAAACAATGCAAGCTCAAAAAATTTAGCTATTTTTTTATTTAAAATATGGAATCTAGATTCCAATTTAATATGTATATACAAATTGAAGAGTACAACTAAATATTATAGGAAACATAAGTAGGAAAACAGTTACCAATGG
The DNA here is from genome assembly GCA_030737815.1 of Allium fistulosum. Classification (NCBI taxonomy): domain Eukaryota; kingdom Viridiplantae; phylum Streptophyta; class Magnoliopsida; order Asparagales; family Amaryllidaceae; genus Allium; species Allium fistulosum. The sequence goes on along the minus strand of CM060904.1, from coordinate 164,953,976 downwards.
AGTTGAAGATAATGATGGTCTCTAGCTGTGTTCATTACAGAAAGGACTAGATATAGGTCTTATGTTTATGCATTGAGTTCCACCTTCATTTATGAATATGCAAGTAGTTTTTCGAATGAATAACTTTGATTTAGAAGACCTTGTGTGCATCTTTACGCTGCATAAAAATTGTCATACATAATGAAATGTTAGAAAGAGTGAAGAATAATTTTTTTGTACTTAAAAGTTGATTAAGTATGTTTATTTCGCATAAATCTTCAGGACAACTGCAATTGACTTAAATTCAGTATTTATTATGTTATATGTAGTAGCTGATATAAAAATTTATCTAGGATTTATTCTGTATTTTAATGTTTTAGATAAAAACATAAATGCTTTTATCTTTTCCAACTAGGGTTTAAATTAGTTGTATATTTTTTCTAATAACTTTAAATCATGATAAAAACAAAATCCTATCTAATAAGTAATTGTAATTATCAAACACAACTAGGGTTTAGCATGTAGTCTAAATATTTTACATTAATAGATAGATACGTTTATCTTTTTTAACAGCTAAACAATAACTTGTTCAGTTTAACACCTAGGGTTTAGTATCATCTGCCATTGAATATTAAGGTATGCTTAATTAAACAAATGTCAATTATGTTAAATTATAACAAGAACTAAAATACCTTAAATCTATTATAAGAGCTATTATCAGCATCGTTAAGAATGAATATTTAACTATGATTTATCATCTAACTAAAACATTTACATCAAAATAAAATATAGCTTACTTGTTCCGCATTTAAGTTTAAGGTGATTGCAGAAATTTCTCGATGAAAGTATTTTAGTTTAAGCTGAAATCGATGAAGCAGAAATCGATGATGCTGAAGCAGAAATATTGGGAAGAGAAAATGGAATGGAAGAAGGGCATAAAGTAACATGTTTAAAATTTTATCCTGCAAACTAATTAGTTTAAAGCTGTGTGCTACAAACTTAATGTTTGATGAAAGAAGGCCCTTGCGGTAAAATTTCCCTTATGAAAGGGGAATCATATATAGTTCATTATCTAATTAAATCGTTTTGTATAAAAACATAAATGCTTTTATCTTTTTTAAGTAGGGTGTAAATTTGCTGTATATCTTTTGTAATAACTTTTAAATCATGAAAAAATGGCAAACATGTATAACATATACTAGTCACTATTTAAGATAACTAAGGCTTAAGTTGATTTGAACCAATTATAGTAAAAGATAAATATGTTTATCTTTCGTAGCTGTTGAACATAGGAACATTACAACATAACTGTGTTTACACGATACATACGATTTTTGAAGTACTGAAGTTAAAATTATGTTAAAGCAACTCAAAGATAAACAAACATGTTAAATCCATTACATTCTTGTATTAAATCATTTAGATTAAAAGATAAATAGATTTATCTTTTTAAGCTATTGAATATGAACAGTTTTAGATCACGTTAAATCATTACAAAAACAACAAACACCTTACATGCATTACAAAAACTGTTATATATAAACACAATCATTAGAACTTATTTCTTACTTGTCAAACACAAGCAAAAACAACCCATAAATAGCAAAGTAAATCAATCAGTGAATGACTACTTACTTCAGCTAACAAAAACAATCGATATATAGCACAAAAAAACAATCGATGAACAACAAACAGCAAAGATAAACAAGTATTTACTTGTTCAGCAACTAGTGAATAGAAATCGCGTCTTGCAACTAGTGAATAGAAATCACGTCTTAGTTTCTTCAGCTGAAGAAAGGTGAGGCGATTAACAATTTGCTTGTTCAGTTGAAGAAAAGTGAATCAATCGATATATAGCAAACAGCAGAAATAAACAACTACTTACTTGTTCAGCTAAGAAAAGTTAGGCGGTACGATTTCTTCAGCCAATCGATAATCCAACTGAGGCGATTTTGTTTCTAAGCCCTCGTTTTGTTTTTCATTCGGAGGTTTGGTGGCAGATATGGTTAGCGAGAAGTAGTGGGTTTATTTTCGACCCGTGTCCTGGAAACTAATTTTTTTGAACACGTGTCCTAGAAAATAATTAGTTGATGGTAATAGGCCCTTATAGTGAAATTCCCCATAAAATTTAAGTCCAAATTTAAATATATGAAACAAAATAACAATATCCTTCCAAAAAAAGAAATATGACGGTTGTAAGGTTTGTAAATGTTAAATGGGTCATTTTAGTTAAAGCTTACAATAATTCTTTCCAAATTATTTTCTTTCCATCTAGAAATTTCCAAATCCACTTACATAAAAGACCAATAATGCTAAGATTTTTTAAATTAATGATTCCAGATCTGCTTTTGGTTTTAGGTTTACATACTTGTTCCCAATTAATTAGAAACTTTAAGGTTGAACATTCATTTCTCCCTTTCCATAGAAAGTCCACTCTAATTTTATCTAAAATTTCTATCACCCAAGCAAGAAATCGATAGTAAGAAAGTCAATAAATATGGATGGACGATAAATCTAAGTTAATCAGCACGGTTCCACCTGAACTTGAGAGGCAGTTATCTTTCCAATGCATTAATTTATTATTGATCCTATAAATTATGATGTGATAGTCTCTCCTTTGATTTGGTCGTCTAATGGGAATACCGTAGAAATATAAATGGAAGTCGATAATCTTGCAATTTAAGGTATTGCCATAGCGTTTGTTATATCAGTTGGATCAGATGCATTGATGGAAAACAAAGGGGAAATTTCAAAAAAAACCTCCTTATATTAATTTTACACTAGATCTTATTTTGTGTTTACATGAATAATTTATTTACTCCAAATCATATTTAGTGGACATTGATAAAAGGATTTTGTTATATTTAATTTAGTTGTGTTTTATTTTATATCTAAAAATTCAATGAATATATGTGTATATTAACATTTAAATTTATTTATATATAAATATATATTATTATTTTAGGTTAATTCAATTTTAGTATATTATATTTTATTTATTAAGAATTGACATTCAAAACATGAATACTATATATGGTATAAACTAATCTAGGGTATTGATATGGACATTAATATAAGGAATATATATTACTTTTGGTCATTAACAAATAAATGTGCACGCGTGTGTGTATGTGTATTTCTAGGCCATAATAGAATTGTTTTTTCTTGGTTTTAAAATATATATACATATATTAGAATTAAACTATGTATATATATATTATAATTGTCGAAATATATATACACACACACACACACATATTAAGTTTAAAATATATTTAGAAGTATATATACTTATTTAAAATTTGAAGGTTAAATTAAAATTGACTAATTCAAACGTATATCTAAACGATTTTAAAAAAAAAATTAGAAATCAAAAATAATTTTATTATCTATATGTATGTATATGTAGGCCATAAGCATATGGTAAAACAAATTATTATTATTGTTGTTGTTGTTGTTGTTGTTGTTATATGAATATAATCATGATGTAACTTTGTATGATTAAATATGTGTGTGTGTGTGTGTATAAGTTTATGTTTAAATATTTGTAATAGTTTTTATTTTCAACTTTTTTAAGTTTTGGATGAAAATTAAAAACATAATATAGATATATATAATATTATAATATTTAAAATAAGTGCATGACTGATCTGCTGATTGTCGACACGTCGGCTGCTAGTTATTTCTCTTTGGATCACCGTTCCTTCTCCTTAAACTTGGTGTGCAAATTCTACCTTCAAGGCTTCAACCAATATTTTAATGGAGGCTAGGGTTTTGGTTTTGTTGTGTAATTTGGAAAGAGGAAGTAAGGCTACTTATAGCCAACAAAAAATATATCTTCCATATTTCTTTCCCTTTTTAATCTTGATTTAAGGTAGACCCATGGATCAAATTAAACCCCTCCTCTACCTTCACGTTCGCCTCCCTCCTTATAGTCTTCCACAATGTTGTGCCTTATCCATATTAATTATTTAATTAAATATTTATGCTTGTGCACTTAATTAAATTAATATATAATGATTAATTATTATTTTAATTCATTTTAAGCCCTTAAATAAATAATTAAATGTCATAAAAATCCAATACAACATTTGTATTAATTTTTGTTATTAATTTATAACATTTATAACTTAATTTAAATTAGTTAAACTCGAAAATTAGCTAACAACTTGACTGCGTTAGCTCCTTGGTGTGAACTCAGTCCTTAATTAATATTTAAACAATTTAAATACTAAAGCTTGTATGGACATTGCCGAAGTACAATATCGGACATGAGTTTGGTTGCTTATAGTTAATTTGGGTGAAATCCAATTTCTAATTTTTTATCAAGCTACACCTTTGTAACAATATTTTGTGCATGTTTTATTTTCATCATCATTATTTCACTAAGACATCTAGAGTTTGATCAATGGTCAAAAGCTATAGTAATATCTGTATTAATTACATAGACCACTTTAAAGTCCTTGGTTCAATCCGATAACATTTATCGATTAACCATTTTACTATAGCCATTGATTTTGATATTAAGTTAACTACCAATTATGGTGATACTAACCTTCTACAGCGAATGAGATGAATCCTCTCTTAAGTAATGTTTACTTCAAGTAGTTAAACATGTTCATAATAAGATCAAGATGTCATGTGATTGACCATAATCAAAGTACAACCTAGCTACTTAAGATCAACAATACTCTTAAGTCTGAAGGCTACTACACGACATTACATGAGATATTCTATTTAGATTTGGTCATATTATCTTATAGAAGACTCTCACATTGAGTAATTTTGTGATTGTTCCAAACAACAAGTATGTAATCCCTTGGTTTCCCAAACGGTCATGAGTAATTCACCATCCATCATATTGAGAGCATTACATATTCTTCTCTCAAGAGATGTATTGATATCCTTTTCTCCATATATTTTGATTAGAAACAATTTTAGAATAAGTATTACTAAACACGATTTAATACTCATGGCCGTGAACCATTCGCAACGACAATCGATCAAATACTTTTCCTAAGTATTTTTAACTTATATATATATATATATATTTAATGTATATAAATCATTGCTTATATCCAACATAATAATACACGTAGTAGAAAAGTTAAAATGAAAGCATACTTTATTTCAAGCGGGATTCTATATAAGAATTAAGTTATATGATCAAATTACATAATTTCCTCTAAGGCGCACCCTTAACTCTATTAATCTCCTACTTTCACTTAGAGCTAATTATGGTGCCTCATACTCGTACCTTTGATCATTCAGCCTTAATTGGACCGAGAGAGGCCTTAGTGAATGGATATGAGATGTTATATTTCGTATCTACTCTTTTCGATTATAATTCTCCATAACTGATAAACTTTTTTGTAATGTGTTAATTATGGAGAACATATATGATCTCTCATTGAGCTATTGGTTCCTTTCACAATCTATATTTCATTATTATCCCAATATATTATTGGATTCTTAATGGTGGTAACCATTTCTAGCTTTATTATAAATTTGCACAAACATATTATTATTATTGCTTGGAACCTTCCCAACTTGCGACCCCTTCGTGAAGGGATCCCAAGACTGATTTGCTATCATCGTCGTCTCTTTGAAAACTCAATTCAGAGTACCCTTTCACAAGGAGTTCGTTGTTTCCATATTAAAAACAAATCCTTAGTATTTCTAAAATACTTTAGGATGACCTTAACCGTTGTCCAACAATTTTTGCCCAAGTTGATTGATATTGGCTAACTGCACCAAGTGCAAAAGCAATATCGGCCCAGTACATAGCATAGCATACATGATTGATCCTATTACTGAAGCATAAATAATCATAATCATATGTTTTCTCTCCTCATTCGTAGGTGGGGGGTCTTTCTTAGAACAGTTCCTTGCTACACCGGAACATTTTCACGCTTAGTATTTTCCATACTAAATCTTCTTGGTACGGTATCTATGTACATCAATTAGGACAATCCCAATAACCTTTTAGATCTATCTCTATAGATCTTTATACCTAGTATAAAGGATGCCTCTCCTAAATCATTCATCAAAAAATTATTGAACCGCCAAGCTTTCACTGATTGTAAATTGATACTTTGTTACCAATCAGTAGTAAATCGTCAACGTATAAAACTAAAAATATATTAGCATCGTTTATTCCTTATTGTTTACACACGCTTCCTTTATATTTTGAAAAAAACCAAACTATTTAATTACCTTATTAAAACATTTATTCCAACTCCATGATGCTTGCTTAAGACCATAAATTCATCTTAAGAGTTTACAGGCCTTGTTGGTGCTCCTACTGATTTTAAAACCTTTTGGTTGTGACATATGAACAGACTCTTCTAAATCATTATTTAGAAATGTTATTTTAACATTCATTTGCATTATTTCATAATCATAATAAGTAGCGACTGCAAGTAGAATTTAGAATGATTTAAGCATGGAGACCGGAGAAAACGTTTCATCGTAATCAACACCTTCAATTTGAAGGGGGCCTTTTGCCATAACCCTAATTTACAGATCTCAACCTTTCCATCTACAAAGATCTTTTTCATAAAGATCCATTTACAGCTAATGGATTTGACCCTTTTGGGCATATTTTCCAAAGTCCAAACTTAGTTCTTGTACATGGAATCCACAAGGCATAGCCTTTACTCTCTAAGGCTTGTAATATAAGAGAAGCATTGTCATGGATGATGCAATCCTCTTTCTCACCATTAACGAGAAACCCATGATATCTCTCTAACATGTGAGATTCCCTATTATACTTTCTAATGGGTTTCGTGTCTTCTACGGGTGTTTAATTACTATTTAAATATTCAATTTCTTTGGGAGTTTCTTGGATCTCTACCAAGTCCATCTTACTGCCACTAATCTCTAGTGATAGAAATCCTTTTTCTAGAAGGGTGGAATGTCTCAAAACAATGATCTTTTGTTCCTCGGTATGATAAGATATGTACCCATGAGAATTTCTAGGATACCCTATAAACTTGCATAAATAGATTTTTCCATAAGTTAACTAAGATTTACATTCTGAACATATGTTGGACAACCCCACTCCTTAAGATAATTAAGGTGGGGTTCCTTACAAGTCCATAATTCATATAGGGTCTTAGAAACAGATTTAAATAGTACAGAATTCATGTATCAGTTTTATGCCCATATCCTCAAAAGGACAAAGGCAAATTAGTATCACTCATCATCGATCGAACAGTGTCTAACATAGTTCAATTTCTCCTTTCTAAAACACCATTGTGTTGAGGGGTCGATGGAATTGTGACTTGATAGAAAATGTCATTCAATTTTAGGTATTCTTGGAGCCCATATCCAATGTATTCACTGCCTCAATCGGATCAAAGTATTTTAATTTTCTTACACGTCTAGTTTTCAACTTCGCTCTTATATTCTATGAATTTTTCATAAACCTTAGATTTGTGTTGCATTAGATACACTTATTCATATCTAGATAGATCATCAGTGAATGTAATGAAGTATAAGGATCTATGCTTGGTAGTTGTAGATATAAGACAACATACATTTGTATGTACTAGTCCTAAGAGTTTAGTAACTCTTTCGTTGCTCCCACTGAATGGGTGCTTGGCCACTTTACCTTTAAGGCATGATGTAAAATTATCAAATGATTCAAAATCAAATAATGGTAGAAACCCTTGGTATCTTAACTTGTTCAGTCATGTCTTACTTATATGGCCTAGCCTACGATGCCAAAGATAGTTGTCATTTATTTTGGATGCTTTATTATGTTCATCAACAAATACATTATTACAGTAAGGTATATAAATGTCATCTTTAAGAGTACCAAAAGAAAATAGATTTATTATCATAACTAATATTTATAACATTGCCATTACAAATAAAACTATAATTGTTTCCCATCAATCAAAAAACAGAGACTATTCCACTAATTAAGTTTGGTATAAAATAAAAATTATATAAAACTAATCATGTCCACTATCAAGCTTCACATGGTAATCTCTTACTGCTACGGCAGCTAAAGTAGCTCAATTTGCAACTTGGAATTCCATGGTCCCACTTTCTATGGGCCTCTTGCTTTTAAGTACCTATAATGAATTACAAATATGAGTTCCATATCTGGTATCTAGTACCCATGATGAAGCACTTATAGATAAATATTTTCCATAAGGAAAATGCCTTAAGGAGCGGAATCATATTCCTTTCCCTTTTTCATCTTTAGACGGTTCTTTTCTAATGTCTCTTCTTAGAGCAATGGTGACATTCACCCTTCAGTTTGTTGGCCTTACCTTTACCCTTGCCGGCTTTTGAACTATGCTTTCTCTTCTTCGAACTTTTCAAAGAAGATGCAACCTTGACTACGAGTACGACAATCGATTCTTTCATGAACATACTCTTGCTCGTTCTTAACATATTATGGAGTCTATTACAACAGCGAATACGTATTAAAATTCAATATGAACAGATCAAACTATAGAGTCAATGATCCAAGAATCAAGTCAATTTGTAACTCTATGTCAAGAGTCATTCCCAACTCAACCAATCTCTCTACGTATCTAATCATATCGAGTACGTGATCTTGGATGGAAGTGCTCTTTGCTCATTTTCACATGAAACAATTTCCAAGAGATCTCGTACATTGCGGTATGAGAGTGTTCACCGTACAACTTTTATAGGTGCTAAACCATGGATCAGATATCTGTATTCTCATGTTGTCTTTGGAGCTTAGTACTCATGTTGATAGTGCATAACATTGAGCAAGTTCATAGTCTATTGACCATGAATCGTAGAAGGCTATTTGCTCAGGCATAGGATCATTACTGGGTTTAGCCTTAGGCTCATTGGTGACTACATGCCAGAGTTTCTTATAAATGAGTGTGATTTTTTAACATTCGTTAACCAATCTTTATAGTTCGCGCCAATTAGTGTGTTTGCTCTAGAATGGGCTTCATTGTTTCCATTTAATCTACGCAAATTCATTACAGTAAAGTAGATAACATTTCATATGTTCTTATACTTATTGGATTGGTTTATTATGTTTATCTAATAAGGTAGCCACTGAATTCTACATCTTTCAAAAACCCTAAAGGAGATATAAGAATTTCTTAAATTACTTTAATGTGTACTAGGATCCATTTATCATGTTACTACAACCTTGAGGGTACTTAATAAATTGTAGTATCAATAAACTGTAAGTAACTCTTCACTAATTATATCTCATACATAATTCCAGATCATATATAAGTTTGCTCATAGTCATATTTATGACCTTGAGGGTGCTTAACAAATCATAAAGTACATTAGATTCTCTAGACTCGTTATTTTATGATATCCTAAGGGTAAATCTGTAACCTTAGAGGGTGCTCAACAAATTTATAAAATAAACTTACCAGACTGGGGATAATTTAAGCATCACTATGATATTTTTTGGCTACAAGTTGCTCAACAACCAGAAGTATGTACAATATTGTATTTATATTATAAACGATGGAGAGCAATTTTGTTTTATATTCATAATTTAAAATAATATTAACTGGGTATTATCGACATTTTAAGAGAGATGAGTTTTATCTCATGACATCATATGTCCCTGCATCTTATATATACTCCCATAAGTCTATACGGTTTTAATTCATTTAACCACCCTTTTCTTATATATGTGTGTGTGTGCGCGCGCGCGCGCATGTGTGTATGTGCATGTATGTGTAGTTAAACCCCCGTTAATGCCCTGCAAAATCCTTATTGTAGCATATAGTACTCTTCGACCGCTACGCTCTTTTAGTTTAGCGCTATTAAATGTAGATCCGCTTTAAGCCCCGCTATTTTCCACTATACTTGCTAAATCAAGACATTTTAGCAAATGCTTTAGCAACATTAATATAAAAAGGTTGATTTGACTAGTTTTCTTTTAAACCAAATCAACAAAGTTAGGGTAAAGACCAAATTTTAAGGCATAAGTTCTCAATATAAGTTAGAAATCTATTTTAGTCACCAAATTTGGAGTACATAAATCATGATATTCATCGATTTTATTATATAAAATTAAAAAAAATCCTACACAAATGATGTGAGAATGAGATTAAATTAACTTTACATTTTTTTTATATCTAATGATGCTTTTTGCACCTCCGTTATTTTCTACTATATCTCTGCTTTATCACCGCTATAACTTTTTGCACCTTCACCGCGCGCACACACACATATAAATAGTATAACATCTAAAATTCATTAAGTTATATATATACATATATATATATATACATACATACATATATATATGTATGTATATCTGTGTCCATATGTATTTCTTTATTAATTAAACTTTTTATTTAATTTAAATATAACATTTATATTTATGTAAAAAAATTAAAAATTAAATATGCATTTTACTCTTTATAAAAATTTATAGTATTTTTCTTAAATTCAAAATAATTTTAAATTTAAATTTATAATATTTAAATACGCATACTTTAATCAACCTATAGCACAATATACTTTTGGGCCTTCCACTAGGGCATACCTTTGAAACAGACAACTTCAATGAGCCAAGTAAGGGCCACGAGATGGAAGGTTTTACATCATAAAAACTTTCCTTACTTTGTGTAACGTTCTCCTTTGTTATACACTCACTCCTTCCTTAAACACTCATCTAATTGGATTTTTCAAGTGGTTGCCTACATGTTGGTTAACTATTACTTTGACTACAATGCGAGCTCTAGTACAATTGTTGGATCAGGTGCATTTGCAACGGGGTAAAAGGAAAATTTTCAAAAAAAATCTTTTATTAAATTTGCACTAAATATTGTTTTTTATTTACATGAATAATTTATTTACACCGAATCATATTTAGTGGACATTAGTAAAAGGAGTTTGTTATCTTTAGTTTAATGTGTTTTACACTTCTGTGTCCGTTGAAATAAAAATATAGCATTTCTTTTAAATTTCTACCTTGTAGTAGTATGTTTAAATGCTACTACATGGTGACATTTTTTATATACGGGATCACAAAAAATATACCATTTAATTTTTTATTTCCCTATAATGCTACTGTTGGTAGTATTCTGCACCTTTTATTTTTAGAAGAAATGGTTTCGTGTTGAATTTTTTTCTTACGATGCTACCATACAGTGTTATTTTTGTAGCTGATACTTTTCAAAAAAACATATACTGATATTTTATAGTACCAATTTTTACATGCTACCATACTTTTGTTATAATGGAAACTACCGCTAAAAAATGTAGCGATGAGGCTGGAAAGTTGCGGAGGTGTAGCAGTTAGTGGCGTGGCATGTGTTGAGATAAACTAGGGTTTCATATGGAGCAGCGTCAATCGACGTTGTAAAATACTAGGGTTTCTAGTTGGTGGAGGCATGTGGTGGGAGGACATTGTGGGTGCCCCCACATGATTTATTCATTGCATCATCTTCCCGTGTTCATCATTAGCGCTCACTCCTTTGTGTTGTAATCTTCATCATCGTTCCATTATGCATCCATCAATGGGATCACCCTTAACTCTTTCTCATTTCCCGTTTGCACCGTGCCTTTCACTGTGGTTGTGTCCATGCAATAGGTCGTCTAGACAATAAGTGATGAGGGACCAGGTCTCACGATTCAAGACGCAACCCCAAATTTGTCTATTAGAATGGATTCTAATGACTAGTAGTCTCACCTCGTCTCATTTGCTTTATAGGTTAAATTTATTTGAAATCATTCATATTTAACCTCCCAAATACTATTTATTCCCAAAATGGTATCATGTCCCATTTTTATATAACATATAGATGCCATGTTCGTGCATCATATTTAAATCATGGCACAAACTTGTAATTAAACATTTGTGAAGCACGACATATAAAATTCATAGCATAAAATCACATGGGACGATTTAAATTAAATAACATAGGTCGATTTAAATTTCATACACATACATTATCATAATCATCATAATCACAACATATGCAACGCAAAATATTAAATACAATCACTTTAAAAATTCACCTCATTTAACATTCGTCAATAAACGTATTTATAGTATTCATCGCATAGGATTTAAATTCAACTTCAATTTAAATCTCTTTACTTTCTATTTAAAAAATAATAATAATTTAAATTCAACTTAACTTCCATTATTTCAATTTGAAGATAATTCAAATAAAATTTCTTTGGCACAAAAATCCCATAAAAATTATTTATTTCAAATTTATAAGCCAAAGAAAAATCATTTCAAATAATATTTGCCCTCCTATTCACTTTCAAAATTGATATATACACACATGCACGCATACATTGTATTATCTATATAAAATAACTAAAATTCCCCAGAAAATTCATAAAATATTATTCATATATAATAAAAATCCCAAAAAATAATATATATCAACTTCAATTAATTTTTTCCATATAATTTTAATTCAAAACACACTTTTAACGTTTTAATAACCAGATAGATGAGAGAGCTGGTAATGTAGTTATGAATGTTGGGAATTCTAATAACCAGAAAAAGAGGAATCAAGGCGTTGGAGGCAAGAGGAATGAAGCCAAAAAGCATCCAAGGAATATTTGACCAGAGGAACATATACCTCTAAATGACGCTCGAAAATATCTACCTTGGCATACAAGGAATTCAGAAATATAGAAAGCAGCCTCGAAGGGAGGCAACGAAAGTTGAGAGACGCCCTAGAAAGTATTGTCTATTCCATGAGACCCGTTGACACAATACGAATGAGTGTCATTGCTTGAAGGATATTATTGAAAAGTTAATCCATAAAAACAAATTGTAGCAATAAGTTAGAGGGCCGCAGGATGGCGAACAGAGTGTTAGACCCCAAGGGTCGAACGTCCAAGAAAACAGTAATAAGTTAGGCGGCTTGATGAATAAACCATTATTAACGCAATAACTTAAGGAACTCATCCAGCGGAGAAAAGATGGAATGAGATAGAGAGGTATGTGAATTCTTTGAAGCATGTATCATAGGAAAGCTGCTTTGCTATTGAGGATGGCGCTCTGGCAAAGCATTCGAAATTGATGACCGATGATATAGTCTCTCGTAACAGGGATTTTGATGGGATCGAAGCTCCAACCTTTGATCCTATGGTGATAACTGCCGTTGTGGGCCTAACTACTATGCACCGAGTCTTAGTGGATTGCAAAAGCTCTGTGAATATTCTTTCCAAAAGGATTATTGATCAAATGAAAATCAATTTGAAGGACATCAAGCCTTGTAAATCTAGGATTTACCAGAGACGCGAAGGAGCCCATCGGGACTATTTATTTGCCCGTGAAGTTGGGAGAAAGAGATTACAAGATCATGTGGGTTCAAAAGTTTGTAATTGTCGAAGAATTCTCAGCGTATAATGCCTTTTGGGGCCAACCAACCCTAGCTAGTTTCAGAATAGCACTAGCTCCTTGGTGCTTAATGATGAAGTTCCCCATGGAGAATTGGGTCAAATCAATTTGAGGCGATCAGAGCATTGGTCTAGAATGTTACGTTTTTGTTCTTAGAGAGGCAAAGGGACGGGAGAAAGGGAAAGGTGCATAGAAAGCTCTCTGCATCAAGAACACGGATGCATAGCAATTAATGCCCAAGTCCTGACTCGGGAACCATAGTAAGGTTTTTAAGCTTATGAATCCTAAGAACCAGCCAGAGGAAGTGAGTGCGGCATCAGCTGAGCTGACGATCAACGTTCCTATTGATATGGACGATCCTACTCGGGTCCTTAAGATTGGATCTCAACTTAGCGCCAAGCTAAAGAAGGAATTAGTTGGTTTTTTCAGAGCAAACATAGATGTGTTTGCTTGGATGCATTCAGATATATATGGGATGTCATTGAAGATAGCATGACACAGACTGAATGTGGACCCGAAATATCCTCTTATAAAACAGGAAATACGTAGTCTGGGTTTTGAAGCGATCTGTTGCATTGAAGGAGGAAGTGGATAAGCTAAAGGCAAATGGATTTATCCATAATGCTTTATACCTTGAATCGGTATTGAGCCCCCTATTAGTTAAAAAAGCAAATGGAAAGTGGTGGACATGCATTGATTACTCGGACCGGAATAAAGCATGCCCAAAGGACAGCTTCCCATTGCCTAGAATTGACTAGGTGGTAGAGGGGACCGTCAAACATGAATTACTATCTGTCATGAATGCTTAATCCGGCTATAACCAGATATCGATGCACGTTCCAGATAAGGAGGACATGAGTTTTATAATGGATTTAGGATTGTACTACAACCAAGTGATGTTGTTCAGTTTAAGAATGCGGGAGCTATCTACCAGAGATTAGTGAATTCTATGTTCACGGACCATATTGAACGAATAATGGAACTGTATATGAATGATATGCTCGTGAAATCATGGCTATCGACGAACTACATGGAAGATCTTTCAGAAATGTCTGATGTGTTGTAGAGGTATATGATGAAATTAAATCCATCGAAGTGTTCCTTTGGAGTTGGATTGGGCAAGTTTTTTGGATTTGTGAATTTAAGAGGCATTATGGAAAAATCCAGAGTAGATTAACGCCTTGAAACATGTAACCGCTCCAAGGATAAGGAGGAACATGCAAAGCTTGAATGGAATGGTCGCCATGTTGGGTAGGTTCATCTCAAAGGCAACTGATAAATGCATACTTTTCTTTAATACCCTGAAAAGGAAGAAATGAAATTTTATCTAGATGAAGGAATGCCAGGATGCTTTTAAGGAATTATTAAGGCATATGGAAAGACCACCAATCCTATCCAAGCCTTTGGAGGGAGTAGATCTGTTTATCTATTTGGTGGTGTTTGCTCATGCACTAAGTGCAGCATTGGTACGTAAGGAGACAAAGATCCAAAGGCCTGTATGCTACAACAACAAGTGGTTTATCGAAGCAGAAAAGAACTATCCAAAGCTGGAAAAGCTTGCTTATTGCTTGTTGATTGCTTCGAGAAAGTTGCAGCCATACTTCCAAGCTCACCCGATAAAGGTGTTGATCGATCAACCCTTAAAGCAAGTACTCCACCGACCAAAGACTTCGGGAAGGTTATTGAAATGGAACATTGAACTGAGCTAGTATGACATCACTTACCATCTAAGAAGGGAGATAAGAGGATAACCGTTAGTTGATTTTATCGTTGAATTTACTGTCCGGGTGGAGAAAAGGAAGATGAAATGGTCTCACTTTCTCGATGGAAGTTATACATGGATGGAGCTTCCAATGAACGTAACTCCAGGATAGGAGTGGTACTCGTGATAGTAGAAGGATGGACAATTAGCTATGCATTAAAGCTAGAGTTCCTTACGACAAGCAACGAGGCTAAGTATGAAGCATTGATAGCAGAACTCAGGATAGCGAAAGAGCTAGGGGTAAGGACACTGCATGTATTCAGTGACTCCCAGTTGGTGGTCTTCTAGGTAAAGAAGGAGTTCCAGGCTAAGGGTGCACAACTCGCCTCTTATCCGACGAAGACACTAGAACTGTTGAACGACATAAAGTATTACATGATTACACACATCTCTAGGGAGGAAAATACGAAGGTCGATTCACTGGCCAAATTGGTCGGCTCTAGGATGCGTAGTTGATGGCATTGGTTCCAATAAAGGTTTTATCGGCTCCAAGCATCAACCAGATGGATGTCGATTGGATCTTGGAGACCGAGGAGGAGAAGGAGTCATGGATGACTTCGATCAAGGACTATTTGCTGAAATGAATTATCTCGAAAGGACAGAACAAACGACGAAAACTCCTTCGTAAAGTGTTGCGATGCATAATGCAAGAAGGAGTGCTTTACATAAGAGGTTTCTCAATCCCCTTCTTCGGTGTGTAACCAAGGATGAGACTAGGACACTCCTCATGGAAATCCATGAGGGTAGCCCTGGTGATCACATCGGGAGGCATACCTTAGCAAATAAGATCATTTGCTATGGATACTTCTGACCAACAATAAACCGTGATACTACCGACTACATCAAATAGTGTAATAGGTGCCAAGAATATGTGAAATTTCCAAGAGCCCTATCTATAAAGCTTACGCAAATGGTTAGCCCATGGCCATTTGCGATCTGGGGAATTGATATAATCGGTGTGCAACTAATGTCGAAAAGAGGAGCTAAGTTGCGATTATTGTTGTAGATTACTTCACAAAATGGGCTAAAGCAGAGCCACTTTCCATGATCAAAATGAGGAAAGTGATTAGCTTTGTGACGAAGAACATTATCTGTAGATTTAGAGTTCTCTAGAAAATTATAACTGACAATGGAACTCAATTCGAGAGTACCAAGTTCAATAATTCTGCAAACGGTACAAAATTAAGAAAAGCTTTTTGGTAGTAGCACACTCGTAGGTGAATAGACAAGTGGAGGCGGTGAATAAAATCATCAAGTCCACCTTGAAGAAATGGATAAGTAAAGCCAATGGCAACTGGGTCGATGAGCTTCTATTTTCATTTTGGGCTTATAGGATGACCTACAAGTCCACGACTGGCATACTCCATGTGGTCTGGCCTGCGGAGCTGAGGTCATGATTCTAATAGAATTAGAAGTCCCTTCTCACTAGAAAAAGCACCATGATACCAAGGTGAACGAGGAACTCTTACTTGAGTCCCTCGACTTAGTTGATGAAAACGAGAAAAGGCTGAAGCGAGGGTTGCTTCTCACTAGAAAAGAGTGGCGCGACATTTCAACATCAAGGTCTGGAGCCGTACCATTGAAGTGGGGAACCTCGTTCTGAAATGGTTCATTCCTGGTAAGGGGTATTTGGCATTAATTGGGAAAGTCCTATGCGATTAAACAAAAGCTTAGAGATGAAACTTTCAGGCTGGCCACTGTTGAAGGGATCTTAATTCCACAGGCATGGAATAATGAGCTGTTGCGACTCTATTTCAGTTAGATTTATTTACTTTTTTCTCTACAAATAAGCCACCTTAGTGAGTTGGGAGAAATGTAATAAAGCAGGACTTTCCACTTCTTTTGTTTATAAATAAAGTTAGCTTTTTGAACCAATGAAACCGTGTTCTTGTAAGCAAAATCTTGTGTTGCATGATTAGCAGTGCAATTAGGCACCCGGAGATAGGTACTGACTAACTACTTTGATTCAGGATCAGGACAAAGTGAAATAATCATAAGGATCGATCGGATAATTGGCCTTGTCCCTCCGATCTTGACTAATGCCAAGAAATTAGGCAAAGTAAATGAGGGATGCTCAGAGTAAGGCACCTTAAGCATTGGTACCCGAAGATAAAAACGGGTGTACAACCAAGGCTTTCACGGCCACGCTTGCAGCCCGGCAGGACATGCTTAGTCGAGGATAAGTGAGGACAGTCAATGAATATTCTCGATCAATACCCGAAGATGAGTGAGAGCCCGAAGATAAGCGCCCAAAACACTGATTCTTAGATATAGGAATCAGTACAAAATTGAAATTTCCATGATCACGTTTGTAGTTTGACGGGACATGTCTAGTCGACGATAAAACGATAATGTTCGAGGAGACATTTCGATCAATGACTAGAGATTGGTGAGGTTGAACGCTGATGCTCAGAGATAAGCATTTGAACCATTGATCCTTGGAGATAGGAGTCGATGGGTGACTAGACTATTTATCGCTTATGTCCCGGCGAGACACGCCTAGCCGATGGTGAGTGATGAAGATCAGTGAATGAATTCGATCAACACCCAAAGATAGGTGAAATTGGAGTAAGGTGACTAGAGATAGACACTTGGGACATCGTTTCTCGGAAATAGGAAACAACAAGAAGTCAAACACTTCTTTGACTATGATCTTATTTGCGACCGAATGGAACTCGGCTGAGAATGAACAAAGTCTGCTATGGAGATGGACAAATGAACAACAAGCTCTATTTGGCCAAGATAGAACTACTTTGGCAATGGTAAACAGTACTATGCATTATGCAATGTAATATAACTGGGCAATCGTAGGAATTTACTTATGTGTACAGAGCTATAGTAAATAATAGAATTGCACAGGAATAAGCATGTATAATATAAGTAGAACACATTACAGGCATCGATATATAGGCAAGCAAAATAAAAGTGAGGAATGTATGTAAAAACGAACAAAGGTTGTACAGAACAATAATCTTTATTTACGATCATCTTTTATACAAGTGGTACGGGGGCCGGTCCCATGCAAACTCGGATATATACAAAAGAAACAGAATACATTAAAAGAAGACCAAAAGAAGCTGTCTTCGAAACACATCAAAAGAAATTAAAGCTGCTTTTGCAATAGCCAAATCAGAAGCCTAATTTTTCCTCCCTTGCTTGCTGCCGCCCTTTAACCCTTCATTGGGTGCTTCTTCGACTCCTTCCCATCCTTGGACTTTTCATTTTCGAGATTCTCCTTCCCAAGACTGATGCCTTCTAAGTGAGTGGTCTCTCCCTCGGTTGTAATGATAATAGGATCTTAAGGTTTTTCAACTGGAGCATCAGAAGACTTGGAGGATCCGCTAAGGCCGCTACCTTTTAGAAGTCTGATTTTGACTGGTGGAATTTTAGGAGTAGAGCTTGTTGTCTCAGAACCCGCAGGTATTTCAGTTCCTAGCTCCATTTTAATCTTGATCTTGCTAAGGTCAAGCTTCAATATCTCTGCCATAGAAATGGAATCGATTGGGCCCATAGCATTGGTAATAGTAATATCTTCCCTCCAGGGATTGTGAAGTATCGTCCAAACCCTCTAGAGCCTCGATCTTCTACGAATAGGACCGGGGACAGAAATGGAGGGAGGAATGGGAGCGATAAGTCCTATGGTGACAGAGGTTGAATCAATGGAAATAACAATGGGACCCAAACCCTAAGTAATTGGTGGTGAAGGAGAAGTAAGCGAAGGATGACTTGTAAGTTCACATACATTGAAGTAAAGGTTAGTGATGACCTCCAACGAGAACTGAAGCTTCTCAGATATGGGGTAATGAGAGAAATACCTTCATTGGGAGAAGCTCCTTGGGAGACTTAACGATTTCAACTTCTTCAGTAGATGACTAGATGGGTTGAAATAGGAACATGACTATAAGTCTCATCGGTAGTCATGATAGCAGAAGCAGAAGTTGTAGTAAGGGTTAGAGCTGGCCCCCGTGGAAATTGGAGTCTTCGTTGTAGGCTCTTTGGAAAGAGGAATCAATGGTTCTGCTTGATCCAATGCAGTCATCAATAGGAGCCTCAATGGATGAATTGCTTGCAGTCGCGTCCTCTTTAGCCAGGATAGCCATGGGCTATAATATTGTCCAAGAATTTGGATTTTAATTGATCTTCGATAAGGCTTTCACCAGATGCAGCCGCAGGACGTAAGATTTCTTCCCAAGCGTCTGCCAGAGTAATAGGATAACTATTTCCCAACCATTTCAAATTCTTGTCTTCAATAACATCTGCAAAGAATTACTGAAGGGTGGAGTTCATTTCTCATTTCTCCTTGGTCACTTGGTCCTTGAGTTGGTTTATTTAAGCTACAATCCTACCAAGTTCGACCTAAGCTTCTATCTTTGCTTCTATTTTGGCCCTTAATTAGCTTTAATTTCTCAACTTCAGCCTGAAGTGTTTGAAGTTCCATGTCCTTAGCTTGTAGTGCTAAGTCTCTGGCCTGAAATGTCATGTATTTCTCTTTAATTGCCTTATCATTGGCATTAACCTAGTCCATGAACTGATCATTCTCATTGTAAACCTTCTGGATCTGGTCATTTACTTCATTGAGGGCTTGATAGTGTGCATGGGACATCTCATTGATTAATTTTTAGGAGTACTCAACCGACTTTTGAGCCTCATCCTTTTGTTTTTTGAGTTTGGCAAATCTAGATTTGTAGTCGGTTATTGTCATGTCGTGTGTCTTCCTCTTTGGTTCGAATAGGTGGATGTCTATTTGATTAATTCTATTGATGTCGGAGATGTCAAAAGGCAGTTTCTTCCATTCAAAGAGCTGGTCAACAAGTTCGGTGACCCCTCCAACTCTGTGATTAGCCTCATCGCGAGAGATATCCTTGATGTTGTGGTCAAACTTCACCCATGTTAGGCAAAGGTTAGGAAAGGTAGCCTGCATCTTGGTTATCACGGCTATGGATGAGCCCAAAGGGGGTAGTGGTAGAGTAGGACAAGTAGGAACTTGGATTTTTGGGAGGTTGATATAGTAGTGATTGGGGGTTGGATTGTTGGAAGCTTTTGAGAATGAATTTGGGGCTGAGAGCGTGATGGGGAAGAACCAATAGTGAGACCATGACGGTCATGAGAATTGCGAGACTTCTTCCCCTGGTCGCAGTACTGTCTCTCCCTCTCTTTTGCTTGATGCTTCTTCTATTCCTTATTCTCAAAATATTCTCCCTCTTTCCTTTTCAATCTCTCTTCTTAATTTCTCGCTATGAAGAATAGTGATGAGGATAAGGTTCTAGAGTAGTACCGCGTAGCTCGTCGATGCTCCAGCGTAGATGTTTGAAGCGGTCTCTTTCCATTATACCTAAAATAAAAGAAAAAAGGTTGTATCAGCCTCAAAACACCGAAGTAAGGGCGAACACAGGATATGAATGTTCATGATCCTAGAAGTGCATGGAGCGTTGGTGTTTCGCTAAGTACTCTACGGACCATGTTCGGAGAGTTGCAAAGACGGGGTTTCATCTCCCTCGTTAGGAGGTCCCCGGATGGAAAACCAAAACCTGAAGGATACTCTTTTAGAATATCGTTGATCGGGATGTGTAGATCATGAGTGAGGTAAAGATGTTTTCGAAGGATCTTATACGAGGAGTCACCTCAACAACTGGTGTTAGACTCGGATCAGAAGGTGGTTGGGGGGATTTAATAACTAATCTCTTCGAGCGTGATGAAGAAGGAATTTATGTGCCTTCGAGGGAGATCTCCCCATATGACTCGTTCATAATATAATCTTCGTCGTCGCTGTCATCTTTATCTTCCTCCTCGCCTTCGTCTTCGCCTTCCTCTCCTACTTCCCCTTCTTTCACTCTATTTGGTCCTCTTCACTCACCCCCCTCTCTCCTCTTGCTCTTTCTCTATAATGTTCTCTTCTATCACTCTGAGTGTTTGCTTCATGCATAGGGCCTTCATTGTCCTTTTGATTAGAAATACCAAAATCACGAGTGGGGGTAGAGGTTGAAGCGAAAACCTTGGTTTTCTTTGGTGGAGTCTCGAAAGGGATAACGAATCGCTCAGTGTGAAAAAGGTTGTATTGATGAAGTCTCTCATTCATGAGAAGATAGGTGGTGCCGCAATACTAGGCGGTAACTCTTTTTATAGTATCCAAGGTGCTGGAATACGCATCGTTGGTGTCTCATTCAGGAAGATCTATAAGGAGAATAGAAATGTAGTTAGGAACTTGGATGAATTAAATCAAAGTGCAGAAAAGAAACTAAGGGAGAAGCCTTACGTCTGAACAACCAGACCCGGTTGAAGCCGAAAGGGCATTGGACGAAGAAATATTCATTCTTGAAGTAAGAACACTTGTTGTGAAGTGCATAGATAACTTTGCAGTGATGCTAGGATTCGATGATTAATAAAGAGGGCGAGTTGACTCTCTTCTTGAAGCTCAAAACATGTGTTAATTCCACAAAGTTGATAGTCGTTGTAATTGCATCATGAATAAAACATACAAAAATTTGAGAATGGCATATCCATTAGGATGCACTTGAGTTGGAGCTAGCCCGAAAGGTGGTACAACTCTACTTAGGCACATGTGCTTATTGCAAGCGGTGTATCCTTGAGGAAGATTGTGCATCCGTTGGTCGTTTCTCAATAATGAAACTTCACCCTCCAGAATCCATGTCGAAGGTAGATTGTTCGAAGTGATTCAGTAGTTAATATCGACGGTGTTTGGTCTAGAGGGTTCTCCGGTACTCTCAATCCAGGCTGTTCATTCAGCGAAGGAGGTTAGTTTCGAAGAGGTACCATCGAAACTATTTGCCTCTGAAGATCAGTCGTTATTGAACGTCTGACTTCGAATGGAGTAAACGTAGAAGCCAAAGCAGTAGAAGAGCCGATTTCAAAAGGAATAAAAGGTTTAGAAGTACCATTGAAACGTGGCAATCGATGAGTCATTCTGGACTGGAAAGATTGACGACGAACACAGTCAGGTTTGTTTTATTTTGAATTCCTACTTTAGTAGATACCCGTTAGCCCGTGTACAAAATCCAATGGATGTCGACATGTGTTAACTAGATTCTAAACATCGATCGAGATAATTTGAAGTGTCAACCTATGTAGTGCGTGTCCTATGTCCAATACATGACGAATGGAACATTCTATATAGATAGCCCGCTCATGTTGGCAAATGAGCTCCATCGCATGATGGAACTGTGTGTTGGATCTTACCCATTATCGTGGGATGAAAGATAATGGAACCGTTGTCTGAAGCAACGGGGAGCCTTCTTTGAAGGAAGATAGGATCGTGCAGTGGCTTGAGGTGCTGCATAGCAAAACTATTGTAACGTCGGAGCACGTTCCATGCGACCGTTCGTCAGAACCGTCTCATCAAGGGTTATTCCTTTTGAGTGGGTAAAGGCTTGAGACCATTTCAAAACAAGGAAAACCCAAAACTATGTTGATGAAGACCCAAGGCTAACACCAGGTAGGCGTGGAACTATCATGATTTGAGTGACTATCATGCTAACTTCGGGTCGAGCTTCAGGATGATCCTAGGGAAATTATGGCTTTGTAATGATCGTGGTTGCAAATGAAGGCCAATCACCCAAACCTCAGTCATCAACGGTGGTCACGACTATGATCGCCTTGACGCTTAGCTTCGCCAACCCACCTTGATATTTTAGATCTATATCTGAACTTAAAAGAACTTATGGTCAAATTCTTTAGGGATGGCAGCGATTGTCATAGAGGAGCATTAGCAGTGGCGACTACTTGGAGAGGATGGCAGGTCTAAGCTCAAGGTCAAAGTTGGCAGTTAGTGGTTGGAAGCTTAAAATCGCCTAATGAAGAAGTCGGAGTCGAGTAAAAAATGGAAAAGTGAAGGGTGAGGATGAAAGACACTAAGTGTGAGAACTTATACTTTCATCATGAATCAGTAGTTCATTTTGGTACCAACATGAAGTGGTCGGTACCAATATGATTCTATTTCCAAAAAAGAGAAAAAAAACAAGAAAAAGAAAATGAAAATGACATATCACTTGTCTAAGGCATGGAACGATCTTCGAAGTGATGTAGATCTAGGCCTTTAAGCGGAAAGTGGTACGACTACTATCTAAAGTCGTTAAACGGATGCTCTTGGAATAGAGATGACACCTTAAAGCAATTTTTAGATGACCAATGGACATGTGTAGATAGTTATATATCGTTTACCTTGATCCAAAGCACGCTTCGTTTCCAATAGAAGCGTACCTTAAGGGGCAAGTGTTATATGCCATTTAGACCAAACAATTTTCAAATGAATTTAGACGTCAGAACGAAGATGAAATGGTTCAAGGACTTGGGGGCAAACTTAGATTGACAATGGGTAAGACTTCAAAGAGTTTGGAGTCCAAAACAACTTGGGAATTGCCCATAAGTATCCAATTAGAACCACGAGTATGTAAATTGACAATAGGGAAATTAATTTACATAACTCCAATCAAAAGGATATCGAAAATCATTAATTTACATGAGCATATCGAAAGCCATGTAATGAGAAATGAGCAAAAATCATTAGTACAAGGAGAGAAAAATCAAGAGGGTTTAGTGTATTTTCCTTAGTTAAGCTTCAAAAGCATTCATACTCCACCACATACTCCTTGTTGAGGCCACCACCAAGATAGTGATCCATGTAAGGTGTTCAACCTTAAAGAGATCACAATAAGTGGCACCGTTAAGTCTCACATCACCAATGGAAGCAAGCCTTACCTCCTTTCAACCACTATTTACCATCCCCTCATGGAATGAGGTCTCTAACTTCTTTCCCTTTCTTAGCATAAATCACTTTTGGACTGGAACTTTTCTAAACTCTCTAGAAAACTTGAGAACTATTGTAATGGCAAATGGCCAACGAAGAAGGAGATGTCATGTAACATTTGCAAATAAGGACTTGAACAATTAGAAATTTGCATATATGACCTATTTTGTAACATGCCTTATATTTTAACAAAGAATATGACTTGTGCATATTGCCTATTTTGCCCATTGACAATGAATAAAGGACTATTGCATGTTTTGACTTGCCTATTTTATCATTGAACACATGATTTGAATTTTATACAATTATGCGAATAACCATAAAACCAGGGGGCATTATTGAAATTTCTTTATTCCTCCTTGTATCATACCTTGGATGTTAAACCAGTTTTCACTTTAACAAATAGTTTATGCTTCACCTACGTCAGTTAACCAATTATCTTCACCTAAGTAGCAAGAGCGGCGTACTAGAAAAGACGAACCGGTAGAATCTACACTATTTAGACTTGGATTAGTATTGGGGCTTTCCGTAGTAGAACAAGGTTTCTTCATCTACCTCTAATTTTATTGCATAAACTTTGCAATGCCCAACACTATTTTCTAAGCGCTTGGTATTTGTGTCAAACGTGGTCATATGTCACCTTTGGTTCTTCGGGACATTCTTTCAAGACGTTGTTTAGTTATGCCGCTATTTTTTGTGCATTCCTTTCTTGTTATTACAAATGACCAACATATGCATCAACTGCGCATCGAAGAAAATGCATCGTTTGCCGTTGTAGACCATATTTTCAGATTTTTCATTGTTTTTGCGACATGTTGATTTGAATATGGTAAATTGAAGAGAGTAAGAAGGAATAAATTTTGATTTTGGTGTGGAATAGAAGGTAGGTGGAGGGTGAAGGATATAGAAGAGGAGAAATTTTTACCATCGGCATCGGATGCTTCCGATGCCAACAGACCAATTTAGCTGCGCCAACCGAAGTGGTCATATACAACGGTTATCCTGTTACGACGTCTGATGCGTCAGACGCGTTAACCGTGCAAAAATAAAGCTGCGAACGCATCCTAAATACCTTGGGTCGTGTAGTTGCTAACATTACATAAGATTGAAACAATTGATTGAGTTTATATATGTGTGAGAGAGCTAGGATCAATAGCACCCTTTATTTAGTACCATTTTGTAGTCCCCTGATATCTACCACAAGTTTCTATTAATATATTTATTTTTTCTCTCTCTTATCACGGACCGAATATTTAAATATAAACTTGTGACTGATACAGAGGGCTACATATGATGCTAAATAAAGGACGTTATTGATCCTAGCCATATAATGATGCTTTATTTTTTAGAAACTAACCATTTCTCTTCTAAACAAATTAGCATGGATTGGAATAAAAATAATTTCGTTAAGATAATAATATAAAAATAATATAGATATTGATAATTATGTTCTTTTACAATGATTTAAGTTTTATAATCAGTGTAATTGATTGATTCAATTTTCAAATACCGAAAACTGAAAAACAAAAAAAATAAATAAAAGGCAAAAACCAAGTAACCAATAAAACCATACCGAACCGAACAAACTTATTTGATTCGGTTGCCTTGGTTCAATCCAATAAATCCTCAACCGATTGATGGAATAAATAGATAAGAAAGGTAAAACCAATGTAAAATACAATTTGTGGACAGTCTCTTTAGCCCAGTGGGCCATTTTAACAGTTCATTCAACTTCAATTATCCTTTCTGTTTGTTTCCGCGTCAACATAAAAATCCCTAGTTCCATAATTGTTAACCCTAGTTTCTTAAATCCCTAAATCTATTTGGATCAACATGGGAAAGAACGATTTTCTAACCCCAAAAGCCATAGCAAACCGCATCAAAGCCAAAGGCCTGCAAAAGCTACGTTGGTACTGCCAGATGTGTCAAAAGCAATGCCGGGATGAGAACGGATTCAAGTGCCACTGCATGTCGGAATCTCACCAGCGTCAGATGCAAGTCTTCGGTCAGAACCCTACACGTGTCATAGACGGCTATTCTGAAGAATTTGAACAATCCTTTTTGGACCACATGAAAAGATCCCATAGGTTTTCAAGAATCGCTGCTACAGTTGTCTACAATGAGTATATTAACGATAGACATCATGTTCATATGAACTCTACCCAGTGGGCAACGTTGACTGAGTTTGTTAAGTATTTAGGAAGGGAAGGGAAGTGTAAAGTCGAGGAGACCCCCAAAGGTTGGTTCATTACTTACATTGATCGTGATCCAGAGACGTTATTCAAGGAGAGGTTGAAGAATAAGAGGCAAAAATCAGATCTTGTTGAGGAGGAAAGGCAGGAGAAAGCTATTGCTGCGCAAATTGAGCGTGCGATGTCAAGTGTGCCCTCTGCCCTTCAAAATACCATTCAGAGTGAGAATACTAGTCATGGGCCATCAGAGAAAACAGAGAAGATCAAGTTATCGCTTGCAAAATCAAATCTTGGGGAGAAGAATGTCATGAAGAGTACAAAGTTGGGGTTTGGGGAAGTGGCTGAGGAAGAAGAGAAAAGGGCAAAGAAGCATAAATCTAATAATGTAGGCCCAAAGTCAGTGCTGGATGAGTTGATGATGGAGGAGGAGAAGGCGAAGGAGAGGAGTAACAGAAAGGATTACTGGTTGTGTGAGGGTATTGTGGTCAAGGTTATGAGCAAAACTTTGTTGGAGAAAGGTTACTATAAGCAGAAAGGTGTCGTTATTAAAGTTGTTGATAAATACTTGGGTGAAATTCAAATGTTGGAGAATAAGCATGTATTGAGAGTTGATCAAGCGGAGCTCGAGACCGTGATTCCACAGATTGGTGGAACAGTAAGGATTGTCAATGGTGCATATAGAGGCTCTATTGCAAGGTTATTGGATGTAAATGTGGAGAAGTTCTGCGCTAAAGTGCAAATCGAGAAGGGAATTTATGAAGGGAAAGTTTTGCAAGCTGTTGATTATGAAGATATTTGCAAAGTTATGCAGTGAGGGTGGATATGGCGAGGTCAGTATGTCATCTACTCTTTATTTATTTATGTATAATTTTGAATTTGGGATTCCCTTTTTTATTTGTTGCATTATACTCGCATTGTGGTGCTATTGTATATTTTCTGATTAGTAAATTAAGCATATTGTAGATTGAGTTTGCATTCTACTCTTTTTTTTCCTACATTTTAAATACGGAACTTCCTTTTGCATATCGCATATGGTGGTTCTTTGGTCATGCAGAATATTCCTGTTCCCCCATGGTTGATCGGGATGAATATTTCTATTCTATCACAACTTTCATTATATGTGTGTGTGTAGACACACACACTGGTCATGCAGAATATTTCTATTTCGCCATGGTCATTGATCAACTTGAAGAGTGTTTTTATTTTTTCACTACTTTCATTGTACATATTGAATTCACGACTTTCTTATATTCTCTGGTTGTTTTAAATTTGAATACTTGTTTTACACACCTTACAAAACTGATCGATGAGTTCACTTTATGATTAGCTTGATGAGGTATCTTTATTCCCATGACAGATACCTTATGGCTGAACCAAAATTATGGATACCAACCTGATTGCGTAAAATTAAAACAATGAATAAACTTGTTTTGCATTCCTAACCAGCTCGTCTTATGTCTCAGTATGAATAACATATACGATGAAAATGTATGCATGGATGAGAATTTTTTGTTTTTTTAACATATGGACTCAAACAATCTTTAAAAGAAGTTCGTAAAAGATAGTAGGTGATGCGTGCGATACAGTTTCTCGGTTCACTTGCATATTTCCATATCATGATAATACCATTATCAACTTTTCAACTTCTTCATACAAATAAAGGATGGACGGTTCAAATATTTTTTATGCCAATCTAATGAAGTGTATGTGTTTTGCAATTCACAAATATATATATGAAAAAAATGGCAAATTGAAAATTATCTACAAAAAATTGTAATGTGACTTAAAATTGAAAATTCTATATGCTGAAAAATTAAAAATATAAAACGTAAAAAAACATACTTTAAAAGATGCATGTGTTCTGTCCTTTTTTTAAACGTGTATAAACTATAAACCTAAGACCAAAATTTCTGCCGACGCCCCTGATTTTGATCATTCTGTTTCGGTTTCAATGTTGATCGTGACTTAATCTATTAAAATGCAATTCCGAACGGGTTTCGTAAAAAAAATGGTTCAATTATAAAAGTACAATAAAATGAGAATCTTTGAATCCAACCACGAGTATGAAATCATGTGACAAGATTTAAGCAAACAACAAAAAGGGAAAATGCTTATTTCTTCGAATTGAACTTGAGCAAGGTTTGACTACAGCAAATCGAGCTACAATGACAGATAAAAGACAGCGACGAAGGGTTATTCAAACCGGCGCAGTTTTTTTTTATTATTTATTTTTCTAAAAATCCTTGAACGTGGTTTGATTGGGCGAGTTGGGATTACATCGGAGCTTATAAAAGAAAGTAAGAAAGAATTTGGTGATTTTCAAACATGCTAATAACTTATTAAAACCTAGACATGGTGTATACCATGGTTTGAGGTATCGGACGGTACCCCGAAATTTCGGTGGTACCGTCCCGGTGCCGTAGGTGAACGAACCGAAACTGATCATAAAAATCGGTCTCGGTTGCAGTGCAAAAAAAAATACGAATCAAAAATCAACCAAGTTAAAGCTTAAATCGAAGGAATTTTTGCGGCAGTGAAGATCGCTAAATTACCCGAGTCAGCTACAGTCTTCGTCTTCAGCAAGATCGACCACGTCCTAGCCTTCGTCTTTAGCAAAGATTTTGTGCGGCAGTGAAGATCTCCCCTTGCCCCAGCTTGCGAATGAGAGATAATTTGTGCGGCAGATTGTATATGAGATATTGGGGCAGAAATAATTTACCCTAGTTTAGCTATAAGTTATATTGGGCTGTATTGGGCTGGAATTAACTAACCATGGATACTCTATTTTGGACTACTGTGCTTTGTACCCCTTTTAATAGCCTATGTGCCATAGTTAGAATTGTTTTAATAAGCTATAAACCCTGCCCAAACTAACAAAGTTTGCAACTGTTTTGGGTTAAGTTATATTGGGTTTAAGCACAATATGGTGTTGAGATGAATTTAAATTGATACTATCTTTATAGAGTATATATTATTTACAAAGATCGTTATAATATTTTCATGAACAAATCATGGAAAATTGTATCCGGGACCGAAACCGAAACTAAAACCGAAACTTTGGAAATTGCCGAAACAGTTCGAAACTAACAAAATTTTAAATGACCGAAATCAAAACCGAAACCGAGTTCTCGAACCTTGGTGTATATGTATTTGGTCCAATTGTTTTATAAAAAAATCCCCCCATCCATTTTTCTTCTAAAGTTCTTTATAAATGTTTAGAAATTACATTCCTGTTAACTTAATTATTGTTCTTCATCAAAAAATTGTATTATATTTAAAAAAAGTTATCAACATATTTATTATAAACATTGGTTTGAAATGTTGTTTGAAGTGATTGGCATTTTTTTTCCAAAAATCATTACAATTATTTTCCTTTGTCCACAATGATAACGCACTAGGTGAAAAAAATTAAAAGCAGGCAAATCAAAACATGGATAAAATTAAATGTTGCGTGCCCAGCATTCTATGACAAATATTTTTCTTAGTAGAATCAGACAAATAGAAAATTAGATAGTTTACTTGACTATTATACACACAGGGGTGGGTGTGCATATCAATGTATGTATCTATGGATATATGACAGTTATTAACCTACTTAAATTAAATAACAAGCCCCGCTTGAACATTCTATATCACAAGTTGTATCAATTTCATAATGTTATGGTTGAATGCATGTTCCTTCTTCTGACTATGATTAGCACAATCACTAAATTGATATGCATATTTAATGATATGTTTTGTTGTTCTTAGCGTAATGCTAGTATCGCTAGCATTAGCAGTACAAGTAGTGTGATAAATTCTCATTTGCATTTTTTCAGTTGTCTTGATCTGTGTTTGAATGACATAACATTAGCTGTGTACTACAGTCAAAGTGGCTGGGGCTCCTATTAAACAGTAAAATGAAAATAAACCAAAACAGTAAAAAAAGACATGCAAGAATTTAAAAGCCGATCAAGCTTTATTCATATTTTTTGGCTATCATCATCACACAGCATTATTTTTGATACATATTAACTGTAACATTATAATAATTCACACTTAATAATGCAGAAGCATGTAATGTCTCTGCACAGACACTTCCCACCTGTGTATTTAGAGCGTAAAATCTTGCAGTTGGTTGAACAGTTGCGATCTCTGATGCAAATACTCTTCTTTTATTCTGGCGTAACACGCTCAGTCAGCTACTCCACTTGGTCAGATCATTTTTGCATATGTGGAGTCAAAATGACATAAAAATAAAAAACGGATAAATATGATTAAAAAAATAGATCGTGGAGGAAATTAATGATAATATTAGAATACAAAATTTATCAGTTATGAGAAATAAATATGTATGTTGATTTTCCAATGGTGCCAATCACGACCAGAATGAGAATTTATTTGGCCATAACCATCATGAACTACATATATTTTTTGATATATAATGTTCAAGTTAAGCTCATTAAGTCATTATCTATAAATTTTAAATAGGGTTATAATTGTCATATATATATATAGGCGGCTATTTGGACACATAATTAGACACAATTGGTGACACGAGGGATCTGGACCATTGGATCTTTTTGTCCTTATATGGGAGGTGGAAATCAAGGGGCAATCTAATGGTGGAAATTCATTGTGTCACCAGTTGTGTCTAAATAAACTTTCCCTATATGTGTGTGTGTGTATTTTAGAAAATTGTTAACCGCTATAATACTAAAATTTCAAACCAGCTTATATACAATAAATAGTTTTTTATAGTTTTATTGACACAAGTTTAATTAAGTTTGAAATTTCAAAATAAACTATATTCTTATTGAGCTGATTAAATAGATTCTATATACAAACAATAGCTAATTTCAAGATCCTTAAATACTAAAAATAGCGTATAAGTAAGATTTGTTAGCTTTGTACTTCTCTTTAAAATTGCAATGGTTTTGTTTTACGACTACATGAGTAATATATTAGTACAATGTAGGTTGTATGTTTAAGTTATTTTGAAAATTGTTTAAAATTATATGCGTCGAAGTTTTGAATCCAAGAGCATAAGTCCCCTCCCACTTGTCATTGGCACATAGGTTATGCATATCTAAATTAAGCTAAATTTTCAATTTACATTCTTTTTATAATGAATGTCATTTCAATGAAATTATGAACCATGTAAATGAAAACCTCCCAAACCAATATTTCATCGATTATTAAAATAGTTTTTCCAAAAAATTAATGATAGCATACATTATCAATAGGTTTAATATTTTTATAATGATCCAAAACTTTAGAAAGTTAATCCACGGAAGAAGAACAATACAATATCTATTTGTAATATTAACTCAACCCATAATTCCTAAAAGCGAACAAACAACCGGGGATAACTCGATGACCAAATTAATGGAACATAAAGTGAGAGAGAGAGTCATGTATACTTGAATATCATATCCATGAATGTGTTTATGTATACATACACAAACACATAATGTGACAAATTAGTTGTATAGCAACGTATAGTTGGGTGTGCCAAGATATGGTGATTATGGAAGATATTTCCGTTTTGGATATGAGATAAAGAATTGACAAGTGATAAACCAAAATTTCAGACGTCCCGCCAAAATGTGTAAGTAGATTAGCAAATACACTTTCATAAAATATGGAAATTAAAATTGGTAGTCTTGTTATCTAAATTCATTATCGTGAAATCTTTTTGTGTTGATTCCTTTTTTTAATTACCGCATTGTCATAATACCTTGTCAGGAGAAAATCTTGACATAGGAAGAAGTGCAGAAAAATCATGCAATATATTGAAGAGGAAATACCTCTTTCATATGGCTTGCAAAAATTGTACATCGATTGATGTACTTCCAAGAAGGATAAAAATAGTACATGAATGAAAACCGAGAAAATACATGAAGTACACATACAATAATCTCTAACTACATAGATGCAAACCCTCTTTGAAAAACCATTCATAGCAGTCTCGAGAATAACATGCTAATTCATAGCAGTCTCGAGAATAACATGCTAAATATATAATAGCATGCAAGAACATACACATTTGTATGAATGATGAACACAAGGAGTGGTATTCTCGTGAAAAGAGAATGTGACTCTTCTTGAGTGTAATAAAATTAAAAAGTGCACAGTGCAAATTATATGTCAAAAACAAGTTGTATCAAAGATTGCTTGAAAAATCCTTTAGTTGAGATTGATTGAATGGCATAAGGAACTGGACATTGGGCATTGATTGATAAGTAAAACTACCACATCCACTTCCTCGAGCTATTTGTATTAGCCGCTCTAGTTATGTTGAAATATTTAATCAGATTGGTTGTTGTCCTGGTGATGCATCCATCATACGATTTAGCCTTGAAAACAAGTGTGATATACTCATTTACTTGCATGATAATGCTTTCTTCCATACATTCCTCGTCTAATATAGCTTTGTTCCTAGCACATTAGACTGTGCAACATATGTAGCATGATATTAATCTTTGCTACACTGATGAATGTAGCTGATAAAGTGGATCTCCTTGTCATACGCCTATCTCGAGTCTGAAAATTTTGAGGTTTCGTTGATTAGAATGGAATATCAACAACTCACCATTATCTCCAATTCATATCTATGGGAGTCTCCGAAATCCCAAAGGCCCTAAAACTCTGGAGTCTCAGTATGAAGAACCAGGAAATCTTGTTATAGGCTTTAGTCATATCGAGTTCGATCAATATGTTTGATCCTCAGATATTCTTGTCCATTTGCAAAATGAA
Source organism: Allium fistulosum (assembly GCA_030737815.1). Classification (NCBI taxonomy): domain Eukaryota; kingdom Viridiplantae; phylum Streptophyta; class Magnoliopsida; order Asparagales; family Amaryllidaceae; genus Allium; species Allium fistulosum. The sequence continues at coordinate 164,921,202 of CM060904.1, read as the reverse complement.
CTCTTGAGCTAGCAAGATGATGTCAGAAAAACTTGCTTGCTAGGTATGAATGATTTTATCTAGAACAGTTGCAATTCATTGTGCAAATTTTTGGAGATAATATTGTTCAAGAAGTTGCACAAGCTTTTTGGTTTGATTTCATGGAAATCAGCAATTCTACATGATTTACTAAGTATGCGAGTTTCTAAAAGCCGAGGTTCGAAATTTTGATTCCGTTTCGTTCATTGAAGATTTATAAAAATTCGATAAATTTTGTTTATGAACCCATTTTGAATTTTGTTTTTTTTTCTATAGAAATATATTAATAGGTAGTAGACACTTGTATTTACCTAATATAATATGTATTACGCACAGAAGAAGTTGATTGATTCATTTATTGGTTTTTACCATTTTCATGCTGTTTCTGCTTAATTTGTTCAAAATTGACGAAAGTATCATGAATTTTTTTTTTAAAAAAAACTGGTCATTTATTCATTTTTAATTATCTAGTTTGATTTGTTTGTCTGTTTTATTTCTTGTATATTCTTTTTTTTTTTGCTGTTTTTATTATTTTTAGAGCAAATTCGGAATTTAGATCAGATTCATGGCGGTTATCATTGAAACCTAATTATAAATTTGAAATTTCTGCTGGAATTTTGATCTACGGCAAAACCCAAAGGCCCAAAAAATCTCAATACAACAGGTTTCCTGTAGCAGGTTTTAGCCATTCGAGTTTTGTACTATTGTTCGATCCTCAAATTCAACTCTTCATCTTACCAAGATATTGTGAGTAATCAGTCCATCTTTAATAAAGCCTGCTTAGGAAGTAGAAATGATTTTATCTAAAATAGGTGCAATTCGTCTTGAATTTTTTTGTGGAGATAATCATGTTTGAGAATGTTGATAGGAAGACTATTGCCCTGATTTAGGTTTTGTGAATGTTATGTTTGTATATAATCTACTGGATGTGGCCAATGCTTGGTGATGGAGAATAAATTACAAGCCAGTTCTGTTACTGTTTGTTGGAATTTGAATAGAATGTGATCTCCACACACATTTATACCTATTTTCTCCCTCAAGCTCAAGGAAGATATGTATAGTTTTCAGTTCATTGGTGCTGTCAACATGCCTTTTGTCATAAGCTTTAAACATAGGGGATTGTCAGGTAAAATTTTAATTCAATAAATGTTAAGAGGGGGATCGCTATCTAACGAGAAACCTTTAGATATTTTTGTAGGGATGGAGAGAGCGTGAGATTAGATTACAAAGGGTGAAAAATGTGATTCACCTTGTAAAATATATGTATCACTGCTAAAATACCACTCATAACAAATTTAAACTTGATTGAAGTCTCCTTAAAATTGGTCTTTTTTTGACCAAAAGCGGAGTCTCTTTAAAAATCCCCTTAAATACATTATTTAATCGTTATGATTCTATCTCTATATCTAAATTGGCAAATTTTGTTTGAAGATTAAGTGAAATATTTGTGCAGGCTGAAGATTAATTTTCAGAGTTCAGTGGTACAATGTGGAGAATTTGGAGATTGTACAAAGAACAAGACAAGTATTTTTCTATGTTAGAAGATATGGAATTGTAACTTCATATGATCTTGTGAGACTGTTAGCTTTGTTCCTATATGAGATGAATTTGTGTAGTGGATCATAGCTAAACGTGGCTGTATGTAAAACAGGACATTTTTATGCTGGCAAGGACCAAAATGGGACTTATTATTTCCGCGTCTTACGGCTGATATGTTCATTGCCATTGTGGCTTTTATTTGAATTATGTGCAAGGGGACACTGCACTAGTCATCATATTTAGAGTTGTATAACTTATATTTTTATGGTATGTGATGTAGGTTGTCTGATATTTTGTTATTTGTAGAAACGCAGGTTAGAAAACTGGTATGTTTTGATTGGTATGTCCTAATAAACAATAAACATTGTTTGATCCAAAGACATGGTGGATTCTGAACGACCCATCTGCATGTGTAATTGAAATCTTAAAAAGAACTGCTTCATTAGCTGGACTGAAGTTGATAGTTTGTTTGTGTTTATTGAATAGTTCTTTTAGTTTCATTGAATAAAAATACTATAAATTCGTTATTTAGTCATACATTATTAAATCCATCTTTGATTAATGTTATTAATATTTGGCAACTTTAGAAATACACGGTAAGAAGTATTTTTGATATTTGATTTATGTTTCATTTCTAACTATCGTCGTTCAATAAATTGACTCTGAGTTGAGTTGTACTGTGTTGGAAACCAAGCAACTGCTTTAATGGAGATAGATCTAACGTTGGAAAACTCCTCTGCTCTATTTTTCGTTCACCCATTGGAGTAAAACCATTTGGAAGGTATGAACCATCAAAAATGGCTTTTGCTATTTCCAAAGAGGCATATCATCATTTTAGAGCAGGAAGGCAGATTGTTGCTACAAGATACATATTGCTAACTAACGACGCTTGTTGTGCTTATGCTCTGTTTTATAATTTAGACTGTAACTAGACACTGTTAGGGGTAGTAATTAATTTTCTTTTATTAATCACTTGTTTAGTTAAGTCTAATATAACAAAAAAAATACACTTTCTTTATGTTCTCATATCAAACAAAATAGTAGAAAATCTGAAGAATGAAAAAAAATCCTAAAATTAGGGAACGCATCCTACACAGTCATTTTTTTTAGGGCCTATCCATGATTAAATCACTAGTTTTAAGGGTTCTTAACCCTTTACTTAAACTAGTTTAGATCAATCAATTATTTATATTTGTCGACTAACGACGATTTGTAAACCAAGAAGAAGGATTGTTAGAAGTACCGTTTGGCTTACCATTTTAGTTTGTGTTTTTATCCAAAAAAACGTGCACAAGATGCATGTATTTTTGAAAAAACAGTCAATTTTCAAAATGACGTTAATATATGAAATAGAAAACAAATTTATTTTATTTTTCATGGTTTGAGAAATAATAAAAGAATGAAAAACAATCCATTCCCTCCGTCGTCCATCTACACCTTCCGTCGTGGTCGTAATGGTTTAAAATTTTCAAATTTTCTTCCATTATACTGATATATTTTGTTATGAATGATGAAAACGAAAAACATAAAATACAAAATAAAACCAAACAGGTCCTTATTTTTCTAAACTGTTTTGTTCAGAATATACATCTCCTCATCCATTACCCTATTAATGCATATAAATAGACCATCACTTGACAAAATAAATAAATAAATAAAAATTAAAACATTAGATATTTTATTTTATCTTTATTTATTTATTTATTTTGAAACTAGTCGCTCTTTCGAATCTACTCTTCTGGTTACTTAGTTTATCAAAAACGCGTCAAGTAGAATATAATATTGCAGATTACAAACTTGACTTTTTTGTCAACTATGCACTCTAGGAATAGTTTGAATTGAGTAATTGACTCTGTTTGTGCAAATGCAGTTGATTGAAGATATAAAAATCTAGGACTCCATTGTATGCTATAAACAAATTTACCATACTTTGATGCACCTACTTATTTGGCTGTAGAATGGTGAGCGAAAGCACACCAATACCAAAATACCTTCTTATTTGGTTGTAGAATGATGAGCGAAAACACACCAATACCAAAAATCATTTCCAACGATTTCTAAAGCAATATCTAAAAGCAACGGCATTACATAGTTTGAAGGGATTTGCTGTTGATATCACAAAACTTGAAAGATTTGATTGTGTTAATTTGTGTTTGTTAGTGGGAAAAGATGCAATTCCTACTAGTATGACTAAAAGTAGTCTATGTTCACTAGCATGACTTAAAATAGTCTATGTTTCACCCACGTTAAAACCTCTTTAAACCAATAATGAAATTATTGTAGAAAAGCAAGCAATGACGACGTGAGATCAAGTGTGCTATTTTTGCAAAGGTCGCATCTACAATACAAAAACAAATACATTCTCTGGAATGTACCAACAATTGACTGCAAAATACGTTTGGGATGTGCTAAAAACCAATTACCTAACTGTGGATGTACTAGTAAAATGTTATATGATTCTAATTATAGAACCTAATGATTCTATCGAGGTGAATGTTGAAATAGAATCCAAATATCCAATGTTTTATGAAAACAGATTTGCATTTATCTCATCTAATCCATCTATTGATGAAACAATGGAGGTTGATACACATATTCCTAAAATGAGAGAGGTCAATAAGTCTACCCCTATATAAATAATGATAAATATAGGATAGTTTTGAAATATAAAAAAATCTTGAAATTCAAGGCACCTAATCAGCCATGGGGAAATCAATATTTCCTCAAAATATTGCATCTAAGATCTCTGTAACAACATCAATGGGCAGACCACCCGATGGGTTTCAATCATCTCATATCAGGAAGTCGTTAGGAGTCAATATCGATGAGGAAGGCTTTCAAACCGTTCAATCCAGATCTCAAAGGAGGAAAGAGACCAAGAATAGACAGGAGTTGCCACTGGCTCCAAATTCTAGCAATTTAAGGGGCAAAGACATTCCAAGAATACCTTTACCGCAACAATTAAAGAATGCACAAGAACCTCAGAAGCCGGCTACCTTCTCACTGAATAAAGAGCAAGGTCTGAAATCATGGGTAGAGATAGTAGCTGCCGAGTCAGAAGAACCACCAGAGGAAGAATGTAATCTTGAAGTTATTGCTCCAATAGTGATTAACAACAAGAAGTATGGTGTGGTAAAAGAGGCAGTTTGTAAGAGAACTAGAGAATGCTGGAGCAGTTTTGTTCTTGTTTATGTGGTGAGTACCAAACCATACTACTTATTTTTCAAATCTTACATTCAACGTGTGTGGAAACCAACAGGGCAGTTTGAAGTGTACACAAGAGAGAACAGCTTCTTCCTCATCAAATTCGAAAATCAAAAAGACTGTGAGTCAGTTTTAAAAAATGAACCATATTTCTATAATGGCAAACTCATCATCATGAAGAGGTGGTCTTAAATATTAAAACTGGACAGAGATCTCTTAAGAACAATGCCGGTATAGGTAAGGTTACCCAGTGTGAATCTAAAGTTGTGGGATAGAGAGGCCTTCAGCGTCATGGCTAGTATCATTGGTAAACCCATTAAAATGGATGCAGCAACTACTTTGAAAACAAGATTGAATTACACTCGTCTCCTTGTTGAAATTGCTGCAGAAGATGAACTCCCAAATGAAATTAATTTAACAATGTACAATGGAGAAAATATAACTCAAAAGGTGGAATATGAATGGATTCCACCGAAATGTATTATATGTAAATGTTTTGGGCATGTTAAAGAACAATGCAACTCGAAAAAAGCATTGGTTCCAAAAGCAAACAATCAAGAATCTTAAGAAAATAGTCATCAAGAAACAGTTGACATATCTATGTTGATCAGAGACGAAAACATAGAAAATGAAGGTGATTGTGCTTCTAAAAGTAATACAGAGCGAATCATCCAGAAAGGAATCATCTCCGACCAAGAAAAGGTGCTCACTGATCAAGAAAATCAGATCACAGCAGAGGGAGTTCATCAAACAAAGAAATCAACAAAGAACAAAATGAAAGACAGTCAGAACACAGAGCTGGAGGGAGATGTAAATGCAATGGTCTTAGATTCTGAAACCCCTCCTGTTTCAGAATCTTGTTTAATTACAGACAATTGTGGCAAAGTTATTAAAGACAAAATTCAACATAATGCCAAAATATCCGATGATAAATCAATAGAGATCGATCCTCCTCCAAAGAAGGCTGCAGAGACTGAGAAGATTCAAAATACTAACTCATCCTTGCCTCGCACATCTTCTGAATTCGATATCTCCTTAATTCAAATTCCAGAAACAGTGGATATGGATTGCAATAACTCGGTTCTGCCTCAAACATCTGAGCAGTTTGATATTGCCCAACTGCATATTCCAAAGAAAGGTAACAAAGGTAAGAACAAAGAAAAATATGATTTTAAGCATAAATATGTATCTAGCAACCCAGAATGGATAGAAATGACAACAAGGTTAAAAGCAAAGAGTTCTGAGTGCAAGAGGAAAGGTAAGAGTACCAATGTGACAGGTACAATTTAAACCCCTTATTATTATTTTTTATTATGAAGATATTTGCATGGAATGTTAGAGGGATGAAATCCCCAGCCAAGTAGATTGATATTTTGCATATGATTAGGGTATATAAGCCTACTATTATTGCTCTTATTGAAAATAAGATGAATGATGATAGTATGGATAAATTCAGTATGAAACTTGATAGAAACTGGAAGTATATTAATAATAATGACTGTGGTTGTAAGGGTAGAATCATGCTTATACGAGACTCTAACATTTGGTCCATTGATAATATTAATAAAGACTTGCAGTATATTGACAGTAGTTTCAAAAATGTTGGTGGATTCTCAATTCAAATCACTAGTGTTTATGGTAGCAATTTTGAAAGTGAAAGAAATGGGTTATGGTGTAGACTTAAAGCTATGAATCATGTTATTAAATCTCCTTGGATTATAATGGGGGATTTTAATACAGTTCTTCATTCATACGAAAAATCTGGTGGAAGTCATATACCCCAAAATAAGTTGGACAAGATTAAAAAAAATTGATTGAAACCGGTTTGATTGAGACTTGTGTTTCTGAAAATAAATTTACTTGAAAATCCGGTGTTGAGAAAAACATTCATTGCAAACTTGATAGGGTGCTAGTGAATAATGATTTTTCTAATACTTTCCCAAATTTTGCTTGTTGCACCTTAGAACAGAATGCAAGTGATCATACACCTATTTTCATAAAGCTTTTTAATGAAGTGGACAATCTTGATAAAAAAATGTGCCTTTTAGATTTAAAAATGGTTGGATTTGTGATGATAAGTATGACGGTTTAATTAAAGATTGTCTTAATTTTTCTTGTGAAGGTAATAAATAGTTTCAGTTTAATATGTTATTGGAACATATTAAACATAACTTAAAAGATTGGAATAAGAATAACTTTCAGGATAAAAATATTCTGAGCAAACTTAAGAAAGAAGGAAAAGTTTTACAAGATCTTGCTGATCAAAAGCCTGAGGATTTAAATTCTATTAATTTTTTTTTGATAATCAACAGAATCTATCTAGAGAGATGTACATCAATTCTATTAATGCTAAACAAAAAGCTAAAGTGGACTGGCTTACTTTGGGGGATGATTGCACCAAATTTTTTCATGCTAAAATGTCTATTAGAAGGCATATAAATAACATAGGGAACATTATTGACAGTTCTGGTAAGTCTACCAATTCATATAACTCTATTGTTGAAGAAGCTTTGAATTTTTATAATGAACTATATTTTTTTGAAAATCAAATTCATAATTTTCCAAAAATCATTTGCAAATATAAACTGAATAGCGTAGCAGAAGAAATTCTGCTTGCTCCTGTGTCAGAGAATGAAATTAAGGTTATTATTTTTAATGCTGGTGATAATAAAAGTCCTGGCCCTGATGGTTTTAATACTAAATTTTATATAAATCATTGGGACGGTTTAAAAGGCTAGGTGACTGATGTTGTTAAAGAATTTTTTGATGAAGGTAAACTTTTGAAAAGTATTAATCATACTTTTATTACTTTAATTCCTAAAAATAAAAATCCATCTAGCATTGGAGACTACAGGCCTTTATCTTGCTGCAATGTTATTTATAAGATTATTGCTAGTGTGCTTAGCCACAGAATTAAGGTGTTCTTGCCTTTTTTAATTTTAGAAAACCAAAGTGCTTTTGTTCCTAGCGGATTGATATATGAAATCTCTATGCTAGCTCATGAGATGGTTAGGGACTTCAATACTAAAAGTAGCGATAATATGTGCCTTAAAATTGACCTACAGAAAGCATATGATAAAGTTAACAGATAGTTTATTTACCATATGATGAATAACATGGGTTTTCCCATAAAATTTTGTGATTTGGTATACGAATGCATTAGCACCCCTACTTTCTCTATTCTAGTTCAAGGTAAACCAGTGGGATTTATCAAAAGTAATAGGGGTATTAGACAAGGTGACCCTCTATCACCTTATCTATTCACTATGGTCATGGAATATTTCTCCATTCTTGCTGAGATAGAGCTTTTAAAGGGTCATATTACTCCTATTAATAGAGTTCAACCCACTATTTCTCATCTTGTATATGCAGATGATTTGATGCTCTTTACAAAAGCAAATGAACAGAATGCTTATGCTATTTCACAAATTTTTGTGCATTTACATAAGTATGTAGGTTTGCAAGTTAATGATCTTAAGAGTAAAGCATATTTCAGTAAATGCAGTAAATACAAAAAGGAAGTGTTAGACATACTGCATGTTACTGAAGGGAAGCTACCAATTAAATACTTAGGGCTTCCACTTTCTGCTAATCAAATTAAAGATAGTGATTGTTATATGCTTATTGAAAAAATTAAAGAAGGAATGGAAACATGGTCTTATAAACTCCTCTCCATAGCTGGGAGAATGGAGTTGATTAAAACTGTTATTTATGCCATTATTTTATACTGGCTTCAAACATATCATATCCCAGCTGCATCTATTAAAAAATTAGAAAGCAGATGTGTTGATTTCCTTTGGAAAGGGGGTTACCATAAAATCAGTTGGGAAAAAAATCGTAAACCCAAAAAAGAAAGGGGGATGGGGATTAGAAATTTGAATGACTTAAGCATCACTTGTCATTTAAAAATGTTTTGGATATTTTTGAGCACCGATTCATCATGGTCAAAATGGATGGAGGCCAAGTATCTTAAAAAAGGGAATTTTTGGAACATTTTGCCTAAAGATAATCAATCAAATGCTTGGAAATAGATTTTAAAATGTAGAAACATTGGTAAACCTCTATTAGAAAGGATCTTTAAATCAGGGAATGAAACTAATTTATGGTTTGACCCCTGGTTTCAGCATGATTCTTTTGTTAATAGAATTGGCTGGGATAATTTAGTTATTTTTGGAAATGCTACTGCAAATCTTTCCATGATTATCAAAGATAATCAATGGCAGTCTCAGCTACATCCCATTACTAATCCACATAAGAATGTGATCAGATTTATTCCCCTTGATTCTAATGCTGAGACTGATTACTGGGAATGGACTGCTAGTTGTAAAGGGAAGTTTTCTTTTAAAAAAACTTGGGAGTGTGTTAGAAACGAACAGTCTACAGTAGACTGGTATCATTGCATTTGGAACAAAGTTAATAATCCCAAGATGGCAATCTGTTCATATTTTTCTATAAATAATAGATTACCAACTTGGGACAGACTAAAGAAGTGTGATAAAAAATGTTAAACCACTTTGTTCCTTATGCAATAGCGAGGAAGAGTGTATTAATCATCTATTTTATAGTGCAGTTATGCCTATTACATCTGGAGTCACATTCAAACTACACTGGGAATTCAGAACAATGGACTTATAGATCTTAAGCATGCAGTTCAACATATCAACATCAATTTCAATGGCAAATCACTTGAGAAAGACTTTGCAAATGTTCTGCTTACTACTGCTATTTATCACATATGGAAAGAAAGGAACAATCACACTCATAATAAAGCAAAACTTACTAAAGAGAAAAGATGGTTACTAATAGAGTCGGACAGTAGAATTATGCTTCAAAAATCAAAGAAAAAGGTTAAAAATCAAACCAAGTTTGCTCTTTTAGCTGAACACTGGACTAGAGAAGCGGGTAATAAACATATGGAGAGATATTTGCATAACCCGAAAGCCATCTAAATCAAGCCGGAGCTTCATCAGAGCAGTTCTGCTAAAGCTGGCAACTTTAGCTCATACAAAAATCAGGAGACAGATAATATGAAGGATTCTTCATATTTATGTCATTGGGAGCCCAGATCTACTAAGCAAATTAGTGAATCGAGCAACAGAAGCTTCGATACTGGTTTAGAAGGGAAGAGGAGAAGATTCAAAGATGTTTTATCTTTTTGGGAAAGAGGGAAGAAGAGCGCAGCTAAAGAATATGGCTGAAGCTCGAGTGTCTCTGCCATTTTTAAGTGTTTTGAGTAGTTTAGGATTTCTCGCGTATGTGTTTGTGTCGACGGTAACCATAATATGCTGTTTTTTGTAGAGACTTCGGGCATCTTACCCGTTTATTTGTTTTTGGGCCTTGGGCCATGTACCCATATTCAAAAAAAATGATAAATATGGCGAAACTAATGAGTTTTTTAGGAGAAGTAAAAAAATGAGAAAAAATTGTCCTAATAAGCTTTTCATGTATTTAGTTGGAAGATTAGGATACGTTTGTAAACAACAAGTCATGCTTATTGTAAGCATAGAGTGTAAATGAAGTTTAAACTACGGGTTGATGAAGATTTCTTTAAAAGTTAGCAGACTTGCCTTCTAGTTCTAAACCAATAGATAGGATGTAAATGAAGATTTAAGAAAAAAACTAAGGGTTGATGGATTTATAAAGAAGTTTAAACTGAATTAGTTGCTCAATGATTTTCATGAAAAGAAATATTAGATTATTTTAACATGAGTACCAACTTTGTTAAAACTTCTACTTTTGGGACATGATTGAGCTATCATTTATTTATGAACTTGAACTTCATCAAATAAATGTGTTAGAATGCATTTCAAAATGTTAAAATCGAGTTAAGGATGTACACTAATGGATGCTTATGTAATTTAATTATTATAATGAATTTTGTTTGAAATAAGTATCTTAACAAATCAAATTCTTTCTTCAGAGGGTACTTCAGAAACAACGGTGATGGATTTTATTACTTCAATAAACAAACAAAATACTAAAAGTGTGATTTAAAACAAAGATAAGATATTCGTTACTTATACTAGAGTTAAGGCTGCAACCCTTCTATAATTATTCACCAACTAAGCCTCAACTGTCAATAACCAGGGACTAGTTCAACTCCTAAAGTGACTCAAGATCCAAACACATGAAACTATGCACTGACTCGTTCAATTGGATGATTTATTTCGCCGCTAAGTCTACACCAACCTGCAACACTCCCCATAGTGTGGATGTATGATCAACAACTCCCAGAGCACTTCGAAACTTCTTAAATTTGGCCCGTGAAAGTGCTTTAGTGAATACATCAACAACTTGATCATCTATCCTTATTTTCACCAAAAGGATCTCTTGATTTAACGCTTTCTCCCAAACAAAACGGTGATGAATTTTTATATGTTTTGTACAAGCATGAAACACTGGATTTCCAGCTAACCTAATAGCACCTTCATTATCACAACTGATTGCAATAGGGTATTCCAAAATAATGCCAATATCTTGAAGTAGCCGCTTAAGCCAAATGCATTCCTGAGTTGCCATCATTGCTACCATGTATTCGGTTTCCATGCTTGAAAGAGTTACAACTGGTTGTTTCTTGCTACACCAAGAGATTGCAGCTGAACCAGTATTAAAAAAATAACATATGACTGAGTGTCAAACAATGATATTCCCTGCCCAATCAGCATCTGTAAATCCATGCACGAAAAAAAGAAACATCTGGCTTGTAGAATAAACCATACTGCACTATACCTTTCACATAATGAAGAATTTTCTTTACAGCGACTAAATAACCAACACAAGGATTTTCCATAAAATAAGATACAACTCCAATAGCATACACAATGTCAGGTCTTGTGATAGTTAGATAAAACAAGCTCCCAACAAGCTGATAATATTTTGTGACATCATCTAGCATATCTCCTTTAATTTTCTTTAACTTACGTTGTGGTTCCACAGGAGTGGGTGTCAAATCTTTCAAACCAAAACATCCTAGTAGATTATTGGCATAAGCTTCTTGAGTAATGAAGTATCCACCCATTTTTACAATTTCCAAGCCAAGGAATGAAACGAACTTCTCCTAGAATTTTCATTTTAAATGGAATCGATTACTGATCACAAAGAAGCGAAATTTCATTATTATTATTACCGTTAATAATAATATCATCCGCATAAAGAAGTATTGTGTACATGGATGAAGTAATCTTGACAAATAAACTAGGATCCGAGCTTGAAGAATTAAACCCACAAAAATAAGCAATTTGACCACACCATGCACGCGGAGCTTGTTTGAGACCATATAATACCTTCTTGAGTCGACACACATGATAAGGGAACTCATGTGAAATAAATCATTGCAGCTGCTCCATAAATATTTCATAATCTAATTCACCATAAAGAAAAGCATTTTTTACGTCAAGATGCTATATAGTCCACCCATTGCATGCTGCCAATGAAATAACATTTCGAATCGCCGCCATTTTGGCAATCGGACTTAAAGTTTCCTTATAGTCCAACCTGTAATGTTAACAAAATCCCCGTGCAACAAGACGGGCTTTATGCCTGTCAATCAATCCATCTGCCTTCTTCTTTAACTTGTAAATCCATTTACAAGTTATTATTTCAGCACTCTTTGGCCTTGGTACAAGATCCTATGTACCATTTTTTATGTAAATCTTTTATTTCTTTAACCATAGCAGTTTCCCATTCAGAAATTCCTTGAGCTTCTCGATAACACATAGGTTCATCATCACATGCTAGCTCTATGAAGAAACGGGAGACCATGGTTGAGTAATTTAATTGAACATCATAATCATTGAGGTGCTCAGGCCGCCTTTCTCTTGTGTGAATAATCTTTCAAGTGTATCCATGGTTGCTTTAGTGAATTCACATTACGAACATGTTGAATGTACTCCTTGCTTATTGAAGTTCTCAAAGCAAATAAAGCCCTTCCACACTTAATCCTCCACTTCCATCGCAACTCAACACTTTGTGGACTATCTGCTAGAATTACAGTTTAAGCACCATAGATAAGTTCCCACAAATCTTGTCCCTGTAAATAGGCTTCCATACAAAGCCTCCAATAGTTATAGCTGTCGCCCATCAATTTCTCAACAGTAGCAGCTTGAGAGGAACTACTTCCAGTATTCATCTTAAACATCAAACAACACACTTTCAGAAAATAATATAAGAGCAAACACCTTGTTAGTGACGGGGCTCTCATACCATGTAACAAATAAAATTCTTACTTCAGAGTGTACTTTAGAAGCAAAGGTGATAGATTTTATTACTTCAATAAATAAACAAAAACTGAAAGTGTTATTAAAAACAAATATAAGATACTTGTTACTTATACTAGAGTTAAGGCTGCAACTCCTCCTATAATGACCCAAGATCTAACTAAGCCTCAGCTGTATGTTTTTCTACTATACAACTGAAAGTGTTATCACCAACTAAGCCTCACTTGTCAGTAATTAGGGACTAGTTCAAACTCCTAAAATGACTCAAGATCAAAACACATTAAACATCGAGTTTGACCCATTCAACTAGATGATTTATTTCGCTACTAATTCTGCACTAACTTGCAACACTCTCCCTTAGTGCAAATGTACGATCAACAACTCTTAAAGCACTTCGAAACTTCTCAAATTTGGCCCTTGAAAGAGCTTTAGTGAATACATCAGCAAGCTGATCATCTGTCCTTATTTTTGCCAAACGATCTCTTGATTTAACACTTTATCTCGAACAAAACGATGATGAATTTCTATATGTTTTGTACGAGCATGAAACATCAGATTTCCAGCTAACCTAATAGCACCTTCATTATTGCAACTGATTGCAATAGTGTATTCCAAAATAATGCCAATATCTTGAAGTAGGCGCTTAAGCCAAATGCATTCTTGAGTTGCCATCATTGCTGCCATGCATTCGGCTTTCGTGCTTGAATGAGTTATAGTGGATTATTTCTTGCTATGCCAAAAGATTGTAGTTGAACCAGTATTAAAACAATAACCTATGACTGAGCTTCGGTCAATGATATTCCCTGCCCAATCAACATCTGTAAAGCCATGTAGGGAGAAAGAAACATCTGGCTTGTAGAATAAACCATACTGCACTATACCTTTCACATAATAAAGAATTCTCTTTCCAGCGACTAAATGACCAACACAAGGATTTTCCATAAGCTAAGAAACAATTCCAACAGCATACACTATGTCGGGTCTTGTGACAGTTAGATAAAACAGGCTCCCTATAATCTAACAATATTTTGTGACATCATCTAGCATATCTCATTTAATTTTCTTTAACTTAAGTTGTGGTTCCATAGGAGTGATTCTTAGTGCCATTCTTTTGAACCAAAATGATCTAGTAGACTATTGGTATAAGCTTCTTAAGAGATGAAGTATCCATCTGTTTTTACAATTTCCAAGCCAAGGAATGAATGTCCTTCTAGATTTTTCATTTCAAACCGAATCGATAACTAATCATGAAGAAGCAAAATTTCATTATTATTACTACCACTAATAATTATATCATCCTGTTGGAAAACAACGATCTTCGACTGAGTCGTGTACTTGGTCACTGGCTTGAAGATATTTCGGCATTCTGCTCAATGGTGCAAAGCAGTCTAACAAACGCCACCACCTCTAGGATAAAACAGCCTCTTCTTTCCGATTTGGTATAGACTTGCTTGCACAAACGAAATCGACTCAGTTACACTCAAAAAAATGACTGCTTTCTTTTTTGATTTTAAGAAAATAGGTCTGTGGAGAAGAAGATAGATTTTGCAGAAAAAATTAATGTCGCTGTACTTTGGTCTCATCTAAAAACTAATTAAATAGACGGAATACCAAATCGAACATGTTACTGAATAGTGGGGTGACGTTGGCTCAAAATTCGGATCTGAAAATTTACCGTTTCAAATAAAATAACTGTCAGAAAATGCAGAAAAAATTTCGTCCAAAAATATAAGTGCTACACCACAACAAGCCTGAGCCCGAGCCTGGTCCGGGTCGAGTCGAGTCGGTCGGTCGGTGCGTGTGAATGTAAGGTCATGCATGCACTCCTTCCTCAACACAAAAGCAATATTTGGGTGCCCAAAGGGCCCAACTTAGAAGCTAAGAAACTCATATACATATATATACATATACATGTACATGTATACATGTACATGTATATGTATACATATACATATATATGTATATTTGGGTGCCCAAAGGGCCCAACTTAGAAGCTAAGAAACTCATATACATATATATATATATACATATACATATATATGTGTATATATATATATATGAGTATCTTTCATTAACCCCTATGGTGTGGGACTCAAGTAATAAATGCACTTATTCTAAGATCTTTAATTCTTAAACAATTCATAAACCTACTTTTTCCAAAACAATTTCTAACAATTTATCCCCCACTTGAATTTTTTTTTTAAATATTTTTTGAGCAGTTTCTAAAAACATAAGATTGTGCATAAACAAAGGTGTTTTTCGACTTGAACCTTTGCATAGTGGATAAGATTCAGTTTTTACTAGAGTAACACGTAGTCTTAAACTCTATTCCTGACATCAAATCGCATATAATCTTTCTAGAGTGCAATCAAATAAGCCCGTGCATTTTTGGCCATGCACGTATATCCCAGTTTAGTGAATGCTATAAGAATTTTGCCCAAAATTCCATATAAACGACCATATTTCCACATCCACATAGGTGGGTCTATCAAGAGTACTCCTGAAGGTAGATATTCCACTCTATATAGAGTATAAATCTCATTAAGAGTTTCTATTAACTCATCCACTAATCACTTCAGGAATACATGCTCCTAAATATATAAAAATAGCATGTTCAACTCATATCACTTCACAACTTGTTCTTACCCGTTGAACCTAGTTCTTGGGATCTCCAGTTATTAGGTCGGGTTACCATTGCGCATGACACAGCAATCTAAGAGCAATAGTCCCATTCTTTTAGAGGTTCTAAGGACTTTCTCTCTGACCAGTCCTTTCGTCAAAGGATCGGTCAAATTCTCATCACTGCGTATGTGATCCACTCTAACAGCTCCTAAAGAGAGTAGCTCTCTAATAGTGTTGTGCTTACGACGTATCTTTCGTCTCTTACTGTTGTAATAACGGTTCTGTACTTTTACGATAGTCGTGGTACTATCGCAATGGATTAACACAGCTGATATCGGTTTTTCCCATAAAGGAATCTCAGCTAGTAGATTTCTTAAGTAATTGCTTCTACACTAGTTATGGCTAGTGCTATCATCTTAGACTCCATAGTGCACTAAGCCAAAATAGTTTGTTTCTTATATTTCCAAGAAACAGCTCCACCAGTAATGCTAAAGATATAACCACTGGTTGCTTTCGAATCATCATATAAAGTTATCCAGTCTGCAATGGTTTATTCTTCAAGGATAGCTGGAAACTTTTCATAATGTAACCCAAGGTTCATAGTTCGTTTTAGGTATCTCATGACCCTTTCAATAGCATGTCAGTGCTCTATACTAGGTCTACTAGTAAACCTACATAATAATCCGACGACATAGGTAATGTGGGGCCTAATACAATCAGTGGCATACCAAAGGCTGTCAATAATGCTTGCATAATCAGACTATCTTACACATTCATTAGTGTTCTTAAATAGTTTTACACTAGGATCATATGGTTTACATGTTGGTTTATAGTCAAAGTAATTGTATTTCTTTAGTATCTTCTCAATGTAATGAGATTGATCCAAAGAAATTCCCTTTTCTGACCTAGTAATCTTAATTTCAAGGATTACTCGCTTCACCTAGTTCTTTCATATCAAAGTTGGCACTTAACAAAGATTTAATAGTATTTATGGCATGAATGTTTGGCCCAAAAATAAGTAGATCATCTACATACATACATATGATAGTGCAAATGTCGTTCTCAGTTTTATAATAAATACATTTGTGACTTTCATTAACTTTGAAACGATGTGAGATTATTAAATTATCAAATTATTTATGTCACTGCTTAGGTGTTTGTTTTAAACCATATAATGATTTATCTAACTTGCAAACTTAATGTTCTTGACCATGAATTACAAAGCCTTCAGGTTGGTTCATATAAATTTCCTCTTCTAATTCACCATTTAAAAAAGCAGTTTTAACAACCATTTTGTGTATTATCAAGTTATGAACAGATGCAAGTGAAATTAGTACTCGAATGGATGTAATTCTAGTTACAGGTGAAAAAGTGTACTAGCCTATATATTTATCAACTGCTCCATCAGGTTTTAATTTCTTTTTAAGTACCCATTTACAGCCTATATGTTGGAACTGTACTAGCCCGCAGCGGAAGTTATGGGTGAATTTCAAAATTTTACCCTATTGGATCTGTTATTGGGCCTATGAAGTCTAACTGAATTAGAACATTTCTAAATTTCATTTAAATAAAATCATTTATTTTATTTAAATTCAAATATATTAAGATATGAAATTAATTTTATTTGATTTAGTTTATACATAAATGTATCATATACATATATGTGTGAGTGCAAGTGTAACATAATAATCCATGAAAGTTATAATATGCCCATATGTAGATGTTGGGATTTACATCACAACAGACATATTAGCTCATTTTGTATGTCATGTATGTTGCCCAAATACGTGCATGTATATCACATATGTATGTATAAATATATTATATATAATATACGAACATAAAACATTTATATATAGATAAATATATATATATATATAGAAAGAGAGAGAACAATTATTAAAAATTATTTATAATTCAAAATTAACTTGGTTGTGCAAACATAATAATTTTAGTATTTTAATTTGTATATATTATGAATAAAATAATGTTTTCATCCATAAATAATCAACGTAAAATAATCTATTGATGAAAAATTAAATTTTACAATTTTAGAAAATCTAGGATCATAAAATAGAGCTTAGGAAAAATCTGGAGACTTTTCAAAGTTGAATTATTATTTTTACAAACAAATACATTGGTTTCAGCAATACTTATTTAATATAAAATAATATATTATTAAAAATTCAAAATTTAAAATTTTAGAAATTCTAGGATCATGAATGAAAGGTTATGAAATTTTTTAAAGAAATTTTCAATTAAATCATTATTTTTAATAAATCATAAACAATTTTTTTGAAATAATATTAATTATTAAAATTAATAAACTTTATTGAAAAATTCCTAAATTTTTTCTATATGTTTCTAAAATGATATAATATTTTTTTTAAATATAAAATTGAATTTTTAATGTAATAATTATTTTATATAAAATAAAAAATTCAAAAATTCAATAAATGTTAATTTAAAATACGAATATATGTATGATAACTAATTTTCGAATTTTTAAATTCATATTATATATAAATAAGTGTACTAAAATTTTTAAATCATATATATATATATCTTATATATGCATATATGCTATTATGAGAGAGAAATATACACTAATATATATATATATATATATATGAATTTTTTAATAAATATATATAAAACAATTATTAATGATAAAAACTGATTTTGTACAGTAAACAACATTTTTCTATACATAAATCAAATAGTATAATAAGCAAATTATG
Source organism: Allium fistulosum (assembly GCA_030737815.1). Classification (NCBI taxonomy): domain Eukaryota; kingdom Viridiplantae; phylum Streptophyta; class Magnoliopsida; order Asparagales; family Amaryllidaceae; genus Allium; species Allium fistulosum. Next base: position 164,902,862 of record CM060904.1, on the reverse strand, counting down.
CACATAACCAAACTGATTTGTGACAACCACATCTACTTACAAAATCTCACCTAACTAAACATATAGTAGCAATATATTTAAACAGATATGAAATTGCTCATTATAGGATCATAGAATATCATTTAATTACTGTAATATGAATTAAAATTACTAATTTAATGATGCCTTTGAATCCACGTTGAAGCAATGACTTCCCTTCCTTTTACTGTTCTTGATTCGTCAAATTGCAAGTCTGGAATCACCGACCTCTAACTATCAAATAGTATTATTTTAATTTGAAATATATTTGAGAATTTTGGAGTGGATTGAGAGATATGTTTTAAACAGCAATGTAGAAGGTAATGGCGGCCAAAAAGGTTAGTAATTGTTTTTAGAGATACATATACATACACACACACACACACACACACACATATATATATATACATATACACACACATATATATATATATATATAGGATTGTATTAGAGAGAAACGAGGAAAACCTTTTTACTCATTCTCACTTTATCTCAACCTATTATCTCCAAGTCAATTTTCTATGTTTTAGCCACCCCTAGACCTTCCCAAAACCGAAATTTTGCAGCCCTAAGGATGGGCCTTAAACCCATCAAAGCCCAAGCCAAAATACTATGCAATTAAATCTAATTTAATCGCTTGTCAATATTGTATATCGATCGATATATTTATAACTGTTATAAATATATATAACATTATTTATTTCTCAAATAATATTAATTAATTTAATTACTTGTATATCAATCATAAATATTAATTAATTTAATTAATTCATAACAATTGCAAACTAATTAAATCGTTCGGTCTTAAGGGAATTCATCATTTCGGTTGTGAAACTCTTGGGTGTAAATTTGGTCAGTGATTAACATCGAACTAATCTAATTATTAACGTTTATATGTAACTTAGCAGGTGGTGTGACATTAAAGCTAAATTTATCGCTTACTCATTTTCGTTAAAATCCAATTTTAGTTTAATAAGCGTTACCCGGTTGTGACATTTGTTTACACCAATTCTCTTCGTCAAAAATATATCATTTTGGACTTATAGAATTTGATAATGGTCAAAATTCCAACCTCATCCACATTCAACTTTATAGTCTAAATACAAAGTCCTTGGTTCAATAATAACAATTATTATTAATTGAAATGCTCTGGCCAGAGACTTTGACTTTGAGTTGACTTGAGTTGACTGTGATACTAATCATAGGGGTGGGCATTTAACCGACTTAACCGACTTAACCGACCACGATCGAACCGACTTAACCTCTAAAATCAATTAACCGACATCATTGGTTAACCGACCGACCTTAACCGAATATTTTTGGTTCGGTTAACGGTTAACAAAAAATAGATCGGTCGGTTAACTGTTAACCAACCATATTATTTTTTAATGTATTTGATCATCTCGCAGCCCACAGCCCAGTGAGCCTACTACCCAATTCCAATTGAATACCCAGTAACCCACTCTAGTACTCCCGTGCCTTAGCTAGCAGTCTCGTGCCTGCAATCAGTATTTCAGTTCAAATTAAAAAAAACCTAGATCTGTAAAACTTTGTCGAAGACTCGAAGCCTCAACCTCCCAAATCCCTATCATTCGACAATCGACAACTTCGACTTCGAGCGCATCTGCCGAGTCCGACTACTGCTGGACTGCAGACAACGGAATGGCAACGCTAATGCCAACGATTATGAATCCATCGAGGACGACGAGAAAGAGAAACCATGTGAGTATATGATCTTATTTGTATTTTTTGTTGTTAGTTTGAATGCGTTTTGTGTATTTTAGTGGAATAATAACCGGCTTTTTTGACTACTTTTCAGTTATGTTTGTTAACATTTTAAAGTTAGTGGAAAGAATTTGTTAGCTTCCACTTTCAAATAAATTTAGAAACCCAGTTGTATGAAACCTATCCATTAGAGTATTTTGCATGTGTTTTCGATAATCAAGTAGTTTATGAATTGAAGTGAAGTGTCACATATGAACTTGTTCAGTTAAAATTTATCACTAGCTGTTTCATGGTTGATTTAAGAAAAATGTGTTGGTAGAAGTAATAATAAAAGTTGCAAATGCTTCTGCAGACCTGATATTTTATGAATTTGGGACCAATTTGATTTTGCTACATGGAAATTGAACTTTTTATTGGGTCCAAACAAAAGCTTTGAATAAGTTTGCATAATATGCACAAAACATGATATGCTAATATGACAACATGTAGATATAGAGGATCTGTACAACAATTGTCTGGGCACCAACAATTAGTTTTTGTGAATAAAAAGTTCAGCTTGTATGTTGTATGAATACAATGTTCTGATCAATGTCTATATTATTATTTACAGATGGAAGTCAGCACTGCTGATTCTTTACTAGATAAAGATTGGGTGGAAAAAGAGATAGTTCATGAGGTTAGTGATGACGAAGAAGAACCGGTCGTAGAGGCTATCAATGCAAGAAAGCCTCTATTAAATCTCAAGCGCAAAGCCTCTACTAGAAAACCATCTATGGTATGGGAACATTTTACTAAAGAGAATCCTTTAAATCCTAAGTGTGTTTACAACTATTGTCATGCACAATTTGCTTGTGATGGTAAAGCGAATGGTACTTCACATTTAATCTATCATATAAGGCAAGCTTATAGGTCGATTCCTCGAGAAAGTGATAAGAAACAAAAAAGTTTAGCTTTTACAAAAAATAGTGAAAGTGAGGGAAGTAACACCCTTATTACATGGACATTTAACAAAGATGAGTGTGGAAGGTCTCTAGCTCGAATGTTAATTATTGATGGGCTTCCTTTTAGTTTTGTTGAGGGCGAGGGGTTTCTTGATTTTTGTCGAAACATGTGTCTTAGTTTTGAAGTGCCTTCACGTAGAATAATTTGTAGGGATGTGCTTAACTTATATGTAGACACAAAAGATTATCTTAAAAATCATGTTTTCTAATTGTTTGCATGGAGTATGTCTTACTACCGATACATGGACTTCTTGTTAAAATGTGAATTATATGGTTTTAACCGCGCATTTCATTGATTATGATTGGAAATTGCATAAAAGAATTTTAAATTTTTGTGTGATCACTAGTCATAAAGGGAAGAACATTGGAAAACTTATAGTTTCTTGCATTAGGCAGTGGGAACTTAAGCGAATAGTGTCTATCACGGTCGATAATGCTAGTGCTAATGAAGTAGCAATAAATTATGTGAAAAATGCGTTGCATGATCATGATGGATGCAATGGTTGTGTTTTGAACGGTGAATTCCTTCATATACTTTGTTGTGCTCATATTGTTAATTTAATTGTTAATGATGGTTTGAAAGAATTGGTAGCACTATTGGTGGGATTCGTACTGCCGTTAGATTTGTAAGATCGTCTCCGGCTAGATTGGCTAAATTTAAAGAGGTTTGTGTTAATTTGAGAATTGATGATAAGTCTATGAATTCTTTAGATGTCCCTACTAGATGGAATTCTACATATTTGATGTTGGAAGCCGCTTTGAAATATAAGAATTTTTTAATGAAATGAAAGAAAGCGATGGTATTTATATTGCCTATTTCAATAATGAAACCCAACCTCCAAATTCGCTAGATTGGAAAAATGCTGAATTTTTTGTACAATTTTTGAATTTTTTTTATGACATTACTTTAAAGTTCAGCAGCTCTTTATCTATTACCTCAAATGTATGTTTTACAGAGTTAAGTGGAATTCAAGAAGAATTGCAAGGGTTGATTGAAAAAATGGATCCTAATCTTTCACGAACGGCAAGAAGTATGAAAGAGAAGTTTGATAAATATTGGAGGAATATTGGTAGTATGAACAAAGTTTTATTTATTACTTGCGTGCTTGATCCTAGATATAAATTGCAATTTTTGAGGTTATGTCTTGAAGACATGTATGATAAAGAAGTGGCTGAAAGTATATTAGCAGACGTGAAACGTATTCTAGTAAGATTTTTTTATTCTTATGCTACCGATACTACTTTTGGGATGCAAAGTTGTGACGAACCACAACTTAGTTCATCCATTGCTAGTGGAAGTACCGATAGTGGTGGTAGTGTTTACTCTAGAAGAATGAGTAACTTTCTAAAACAAGTTCAACAATAAGATAATGAAAGTAATGAATTGGAAAGGTATTTAAATGAGCCAGTTGAATTGCCAAAAAGTAACTTTGATATTTTATTGTGGTGAAAAGTAAATAGTCCAAAGTATCGTATTTTATCTCTAGTTGCACGAGATCTTCTTGAAATTTCGGTATCTACGGTCGCTTCAGAATCTGCATTTAGCACTGGAGGATGGGTTATAGATCTGTTTCGTAGTACTTTAAGTCCAAGAATGGTTGAGGCATTGGTTACTACCCAAAATTGGCTAAGGTCTAAACCTATTTTTGTAGATCACCGAATTGAGGTCCCTTTAGACGATGTGAATTATAACGATGTTGTTTTTTCAGGTAATATTTCTCTTTGGTTTGTAAATTATGATTATTTAATCATCACATACTAAATACAACTTTTTGTTAACTTGTTTGGCTATAGAGTTTGTACATGGGCATGGTTCGAAAACTTCTTTAATTGTGGAAACGTCAACGGAGAATCGATCACCATCCATAGGCCTACATTGAGGAGGTCATATGAGCAGCCGCTTAGGTTCTTTTTCCATTCATCTTTTTTATATGTTTTCAGTTCAGGTTCTTTTTCCATTCATCTTTTTTACATCTTCCTGCAATTTCTTTTTTCCCAAATCATGTTGTATGTTACTGACATTTTTACAAACTTATGGTTTGTGGATCTTTTCATAATATTATAAATGTAGTCTATGCATGTACCATGATGCAATCCAATGATCATTCAAGTTATAGATACAATTCAGTTTATAGTTCATATAGTTTACTTTATAATTCATAAAGTTCAGTTTATAATTCATTGTGAATTGTGAAACAGTTCAGTACTTCAGTTTATAATTCATATAGTTCAGTTTATAAGAAATATAGTTCAGTTTATACGAAACATATAATATATGAATTGTGAAACATGAAATCTGTACATACATGAAAGTATTGATCAGTTTGTATATGCTACAGTCTATTTATTGCCTCATTTTGTCATGTTTTGAGTTTTTAACAATTTAACTTACTGATTTCATTGCTCCACTTCTCATTGCAGTAATGTGGAGAATCGGGGACTAGTAGTGGTCTGCAGGAGTATTGGTTTATCATGCAGTTTCGACAACTTAGAGCACATGTGCCAATATGTTTGTGTTATTGTATGCTTCTTACAGCAGTAACACATATTGTATGTTTATGTTATTTATTTTGAACTTTGAAACATTATCTTTGGAACTGGTAATTTCTTGTAATTTGTATATGATAATGTGTTGTATTTGAACTGGGAAAATTAACTTTGGACTTTGTAGTTTGTATCATGCTGCTATGAACTGTTATGTTAAATTTATTCAATGTTTAACAGTTGATCTATGTATATTTATTATATGATGATGAGAATCTATTTTGTCTGATAAGCTGTGTATATTTAATAATTCTGATAAGCTAATGGAGGTGCAGTTAACCACGGTTAATCGATAAAATTTGTTCGGTTAACCATCCAACGGTTAACCGAGTCAATACAATGGTTAACTGGGGGTAATGTTGGTCGGTTCGGTCGGTATTGCCAGATAATATTAACCGACCAGCGGTTAACCGAACCGCTCATGAAGTATGGTTAACCGAAAATATTAACTGATCGGGTCGGTTAACCGACCGCGCCCACCCCTAACTAACCGCATATAACTGAGGAGACGAATCCTCTCTTAAATAGTGCTTCACTTCCAATACTTCCACTCAACCCAACTATAGTCACTCGATGGACGCTATGCCATGATTTGGCTATAATCAAGGCGGAGCTTTCATATTGATGATCCACAATATTCTTAGGTCGAGAGAACTGTGTAAATCAGTCACATCAATATTTTCTGTTTGACCTTAGTTATATTAACCAACAGAAAACTATCGAGTGAGTCGTTCCATAGTTATCTAATAACTATTAGTACGTAACCCCTAGGTGCCCCCAACAGTCATGAGTAATACACTGCCTAACATCTGGAGAGTGTTACGTACTCCAGTCTTAACGGATACATCGATATCCAGTCTCGATGCATCTTGACTAGGAACATTTAAAATGGTATATTTGTTTCGTTGTGATAAATTACTCACGGTTACAACACTTTGTAACTAATATCACAAAATATACCATTTATGGATTTTTTAATATAAAATATACTTTTAATCAAGTTAATTAATTAATATAATCACATTATATCAAGTGTATAATAGTAAGAAAATACCTTTTATTTCGAACAAGATTAGTCAACGAGTTAGATATATGTAACAAATTATATAATTGCCCCTAGAGCATACCCCTAACTCTATCAATCTCCCACTTGCACTTGGGGTCAATTATGGAATCTAATTCCAACTTCTCCAATTAGTTTTCTCAAAACCAATTAGGTCAGTCCCTTACACTACAAAACAGACTTGGTTTAGTGACGGTCACTAGCGACGGCTAGTGATGGCTAAAAAAGGCGGTCGTCGCTAGCCTTCGCCGGTCATCACCAAACGCGGGTTATACAGGCTTGGCCGAGAGCAGTTTTCTTCACTTTTGCTCTCACTTTCCCCAAATTTTCTGCCGAGCTTTCAATCCCCCCGCCTCCAACCACCTCCTGCCGACGCCAACTGCCTCCAAAAGCCGTCGCCATCCTCCGGTGTTGCTCCGTTCCCTCCGTCTTCTTCGATTTCTCAATTTCTAGGTATAATCTCTAAACCTTAATTTCTGAAAATAATTTGATTTATGGGTTTGAATATGTTAGAATAATTGATATTAGATGATGGTAATAGTTTATTAGTTGATTTGGGGATTAAATTAAAACCCTTATTTAGAAAATTAGTTGATTATGGAGTTGAAATTGATGATTATTATGTATTAGTTGATGATAATGGTATGTTAGTTGATTTAGGGAAGTTAATAAGTGGTTTGATTATTTAACTTGTAAACAAAAATTAGGGTTGATTTAAAACTCAAAAATTAGTTTGTAATCGTTGATTACTATATGCTTATTGATAAGTGTGTGTTAATTATAAGTTTTAGTGGTTAGTATAAAATAGTAAGTTAAAATTTTAGTTTACAAAATAGTTAACATTTTAAATTGTTAACTGAATGTTGAAATAAGTTTTAAATTTTCAAATTTAGTAAATAAATGTTTAAATAGTTGAATGATTTATTAAATTTTGGAAAGAGCATAACACAACAAATATTCTAGTGAAATGTATTTTGTAAAAAAATTAAGCAATGAATATAACAACAACAAATAATTCTAATGAAATCGATTTTGTAAATAAATTAAGAAATGAATATAACAACAACAAATATTCTTCTAAAATTGATTTTATAAGATGTTAAGAAATTAACATAACAAGAACAAATATTATACTAAAATCGATTTTGTAAAGAAATTTAGAAATGAATATAACAACAACAAATATTCCGCTAAAATCGATTTTGTAAAAAAAAATTAAGAAATGAATATAAGAATAGTTAAATGAATTATAAAATACATTTTAAATTTTTAGATTTAATTAATAAATATTTAAATAGTTGAATGAATTGTAAAATGTGTTTTAATTTTTTTAAACCCTTAGAGAGTTTTTGGCCCCGTCTGACAAGTGTTATATATGATCGTTATATGGATATTCGTTTTTTAACAGAACAAACATCTATATTCATCTAATACAATATTTATCGGATTTTTCCCTATATTGGACAAGTTACAAACATAATACAATAATTACATTTTATAAATCATTTCATTTTAAACAGTTTACAAAATTTTGACAGCACTTCCTTCTCGTCCTCTGTGTACACGCATTTGTGTACGATACAAGGAACAAAAGGGAAGTACTGCTGAAATTTTGTTGAATCGTTTAACCTGAAATGATTTATAAAATGTTATTACTTTATTATGTTTGTAATGGGAAGTAGGATGACCGACCATCAAAGTAAAAACCAATGAACTAAGAATTAAAAAATAAAGTGAAGTGGTTATTTGAATTTTCTACGATGGTGAAGTGTTTACAATGATGACGTGTTGAAAATTATTCCTATAGTTGAATTGTTTACTTGAACTTTCTAACATATATTTCAAATCAGAAAAAATGTTTGATTATTTTCTCGACCGTAGTTGGACGTATGAAGTCAGAACTAGTAGGAAAGGTTCAATAAAGGAACATTTCTATAACGGTGTACACGAATTTATTAGATTCGCTAAATCTAATAATCGAAATAACAAAGAAATTCGTTGCCCGTGTAGTAAGTGCCAACATTTGAAGCATTGGAAACCAGATATAGTTGAAGTACATTTGTATAAATATGGTTTCGTGCCGAATTATTATTTTTGGGATCGTCATGGAGAACTTGTTGAACCTACACCTAATCCTGTAGTGTTAGAGGACGATAATATTATGATGAATCCGATAGAAAATATGATGGAAGATGCAACACGGTCAATGTTTCCTACCATTCAGGCTGACGATGAAGACGTAAATGTCGAAGAAGAACCGACTGTGGGAGCTAAAAGAATATATGATTTATTAGATTCTGCTAAGAGGCCGTTGTAGGACGGTTGTAAAAGCGGAACCGAACTATCAATAACCGCCGAATACATTACTATGAAATCAAAATTCAAACTTACAGAAGCTGCATTTACAGCATTTGTACAAGCTGCAAAACGATACATACCACCCAATAATCTGATGTGCGATAGTCATTATAAAGTGAAAAAACCGATGTCCGCTTTTGGTTTGCCATACGAAAAGATAGATACATGTGTAAAAGGTTGCATGTTGTATTGGAAAGATGACGTTGACCTTAGAAAATGCAGAATATGTAACGAGGAAAGATACAAACCAAGAAAGAAGAAAGGAAAAGAAGTTTCGTACAAGAGAATGCATTATTTACCCATCACTCCCAGTCTTCAAAGGTTATATGCATCTTCTGCTACGGCATGTCATATGCGATGGCATAGTGTGAGAACACCGGAAGAAGGAACTTTGATACATCCATCTGACGGAGAAGCATTGAAATATTTTGATAAGATAAGACTTATCCCGCATTTGCTGCAGAAAGCCGTAATGTCAGACTCGGTTTATAAACGGATGGATTTTCACCATTCTCTCAGTTTGGTAGTAAATATTCATCCTGGTCAATTATCGTTACCCCGTATAATTTACCTCCATAGATGTGTATGAAAACACCATATATATTTCTCACTATTGCCGTCCCTGGCCCTCATGATCCAACACAAGGAATCGATGTTTATTTACAACCATTGATCGAAGAGTTGAAAAAAATGTGGAATGAAAGAGTTGAAACATACGACATTTTGAGAAATTTTTTTTTATGTTCGCTTCTTTATTATGGACTATAAGTGATTTTCCTACATATGGGATGCTTTTTGGTTGGAGTACGGTCGGTCGTCTAGTCTGCCCTTATTGCATGGAAGAAACACGAGCATTTTTTTACGGCATGGGAAGAAAGTTTCTTGGTTTGATTATCATCGCTGTTTTCTCCAACCTAATCATACTTTTAGAAGAGATAGAAAAAACTTTATAGCTAACAGAGATGATAATATACAACCACCAAAGATTTGGTCAAGCGAAGAATTATATGAAATTGTAAAGGACTATCCAAAGATACATGAAACTGGAGTACAGATTGAAATTCCAGAAAAATCGGACATTCATAATTGGTGCAAACAAAGTATATTTTGGGAGTTACCATATTGGAAAGATCTCTTACTCCGACATAATATTGTCGTGATGCACAACGAAAAAAATGTGTTTGATAATGTGTTTAATACACTTTTGAATGTAAAGGGAAAAACTAAGGACGATTTGAATTCAAGACTTGATATAGCAAACTATTGTAAACGCCCCGAACTTCATATGAAGCCCAATGACAATAAAAAACCCAAAGCATGCTATGAGCTAGACAGTAAGCAAGTAAAAGTCGTGCTAAAGTGGGTGGAAGAACTAAGATTTTCCGATGGGATTTCTTCTAATCTTCGTAGATGTGTTGACTTTAAAAACAGTAAATTGAGTGGGATGAAAAGTCAAGATTGTCATATCATGATGGAATATTTACTACCCGTGACTTTCAAAGAACTATTGCCCGTAAAAGTATAGAATGTTATAACAGAATTAAGTATGTTTTATAAACAGCTTTGTTCGACGACATTAAAAGTAGATCGTATACGTAAACTTGAAGTAGAAATCCACATACTGCTCTGCAAACTGGAGAAAATATTTCCGCCAGGTTTCTTTAATGTAATGGAGCATTTACTTATTCATCTTCCATCTAAAGCACTTCTTCGAGGTCCTGTGCAATATGGATGGATGTATCCATTTGAGAGGTAATATTTAATATCTGCAATATTTATGGCAGTTTAAAATTCAGATTTCTATATCTAAATATAAATTAAATTTATTTTGTAATAGGTACTTGAATCATCTGAAGAAAAAAGTTAGACAAAAGCACGAGTTGAGGGTTCGATTTTCAAATCATATCTTGAAGAAGAAGCTTTATTTTTTTCTCTCTCATTACTTCAGTGACGATGTGAACTTATCGTTTGTAAGCGTTCCTCGTAATGATGAAGTCGTTGAACAAGATACTTTTCAAACAATGTTATCTATTTTTAGACAACATGGTCGACCTGTTGGAAAATGTGTGGAAATATTGTTAGACGATAGATATTACCATGTAGCACACACATATGTTCTTCTAAATTGTGCTGAAGTTGCACCATTTGTTAGGTAATAATAAATTCATATATAATTCACTTATACGTACATATTAATTATAAGCCATATTACATATTTGCAGTATCTACGAATCACAGCATCCATCTAGCAACCTCAATAAAGAATTTGCTAAATGGTTTTCGAACTATGTTTATGATCCAAGAAACTGTGTCGTTGATGAAGGTTTACGACATCTTGCGATCAGACCAAAAAGAAATGTGAAGACTTATCCAATATTCTTCGTCAATGGATTTAAGTTCAACACGAAAGATTACGGGGTTGAAAAATTAACATATAACAGCGGTGTATTTGTCAAAGGTAGCGATGATCCAGATGAGCATATAAAAGATTTTTACGGCGTCTTAACACAGGTTCTAGAGTTGACATATTATGTAGAACCTACAAATTTGTTTTTTATTCAAATGCTTCAGTAATGTTCATGGTTTTGGAATCAACGTGCACAAAGATTATAAGCTTATTGAAATAAAGCATACCTCACATTACTATAAGTATGATCCTTTCGTATTAGCCAAGCAAGCATTACAAGTTTATTTTGCTCTGTATCCATCCTTAAAAAGAGATAAAGTGGATTGGATGGCTGTTTTTAAAACAAAGCCAAGGTTTACGTTTGATGGAAATAATATTCCAAACGAAGCAGCGTATCAAGCGGATCTTGAACCAAATACAGAAATAATAATAACCGATGACATTGATTTAGGGCCGTTGAATGATGAATCGAATGTTTTATTAGATGCATTTGAAAGTACCGAAGAAAACGAGATAGAGTATGAGACTGAGTCCGAATCAGAAAACGACGAAGACTGAAAATTCTGAATATTTGCATCGCTTGTTGTATTATGTATTATTCTGAGCTGTATATATGTATTAATAATGATGAATAATGATGACTATGTTATGAGCTATGTACTATTCTGTTTTGAAATTTCTATATATTTATTCATGAGATCTTGTCCCATTTATTATGATGTAGTGGAAGTTTTATGTGATGATTACTGAAACATGCTTTGTACTAATAAATTTATGTCTTTTCATTGTGTGATATTATTTGTCTGTGGTAGATATGTATGGCAGGAGACATAACTGGAGATTTGAGCCTTCTCCTTCCCCGGTGCAGGTGCTAGTGGCACGGCACCGGATTTACGCCCACTTGCGGAGGTAGTTTCGAAAAGCGCAGGGTAAGTATCAAATTTATTTAAAGTACATTTTTTAAAATTTATTAAATATCTACATGAAAATTATACAAGGGCTTTGAGGTGGAGCCTTCGGATTTCATCCTACAAGTTTCCAGGAAGGCATTTATGAGTAGGATGTCAGGTTGTTGGCCTATTGGGACGACATCACATCGCATATCAAGAATGCTATATTGGCTGATATACTCATAAGTATAAGTTTGAATTTCAGTTGAAAATTAATATAATGTACATAATTCAAACTAATTTAAATATGCAGGCAACCGTGCGTGTAGATCCAGAGGATATGGATATTTTTACCTATCACAGGAACAAGAGGATGAGAAAAAATTATAGGGACACTCTGTCAAAGGCTAAAAATGCAGGAAAAAAACCCAATTGGATGGGCGCTGATGTGTGGGCTGAGTATCTTCGGCTTTGGGAAACTCCAGAAGTGAAAGTAAGTTATATACTTTTGCATTGTTGTTATATTTCTTTTAAATTTTGTATGTTAGTTGCAGTAATTTAGTAAATCATGTATCTAAATTTGTAGGAAATATCTGCCCGGAACTGTGCAAATAGGAATAAAATCCTGCTTTGCGCCGTACAACTCCAAATCCTTCCAAGAACCAAGGAGAGAGTTGGTAAATTTATAAATTGTGTTTATAAATATCTAAAATGTTATTTAATAATATTTGTAACATTGTTTATTCATATGTATATATTTTCAGGAGGTGAGGAACAATCGCGAGCCTACTATGGCTAAGGTGTCCACGGCCACGTATGCTGTTGAGCAGACAGATGAGGAAGGTAACTGTTGTGTGTTGTGTGTATTTCTTTCATGTTTCAGTTTGTTTGTATATGTTTATTAGTAGTGTTCGTATGTACATATTTCCTTTCATTTTGCATTTGGGCTTTAGGCCTTTCTTTCTGCCTGTGTACTTGTATATATGTGTGTGGTTTGGAATAGAAGAGTAGCTTTTTCCCTCCATCATTATTTTCGTATGTTCATTCAGATAACATGGTATCAGAGCTACGAAAATTCAAAATTCAAATCTATTGAGGAAATTAGCTCAAATCTGTAAAGATGGGAGAATCCACTTAAGAAAGCAAGAATAAGGTTACGATGGATGCGATGCAGTTGATGCCTAAAATTACAGATCACAAATTGAATAATCTGAACTTCTTGAATTGGAGTAAGACGATTAGGTTATATCTTCGCAGTATAGATAAAGATAATCATCTAATCGAAGATCCACCTTTGCCAGATTCAAAAGATGAGAAGGATTTGATGTGGTTTAGATCTGATGCTCGGCTATTCATACAAATTAGGAATTCAATTGACAGCGAGGTAATTGGTCTAGTAAATCATTGTGAATTTGTTAAGGAGTTGATGGAATACCTAGAATTCTTATATTCTGGAAAAGGGAACTTAACTCGAATGTATGATGTATGCAAGTCTTTTTATCGAGCAGAGAAACAAGAACAAACTCTTATGAGTTATTTTATGAATTTCAAAAAGGTATATGAAGAGTTCAATATGCTTCTTCCAATTAGTTTAGATATTAAGATTCAGCAACAACGACGTGAGCAGATGGCTTGTATGAGTTTCTTAGCTGGCTTACCATCAGAATTTGAATCTGCTAAGTCTCAGATCTTGTCTGGTTCTGATATTCTCTCTTTGCAAGAAGTATTTAGTAGAATACTTCGTTCTGATGTTACTCAAATATCAAATAAAGTGGAGAGTGCTTTGATTAGTAGTAACAGAAGTTATGTACAAGGAAGTCAAGGTCAAAATAATTCAGTGAGACCAAATTTCAATTCACCGAGGTCGAATGCTCCAGATTTCAGAAATCCAAATCAAGGAAAATTCTGCACATATTGCAAGAAGCCAGGGCATATGAAATTTGAATGTAGGAAGCTCCAGTACAAGAATTCACAGTTGAATAAAGATATGAAGTCTGTTCTCATGTCAGCAGAAGATTATGATCAATATATGAAGATTCAAGGTTTGTTGAAGAAAGAATCAACAGTGAAGGAATCAGGATCGTCTGTTTCAGCTATTGCTAAATCTATAAGTCAAACTAAATGGATCATAGATTTTGGAGCTACTGATCATATGACAGGTAATAGTAATTTGATTTCAGATATACAATATAAACAATCTACTCATGCGGTTACATTAGCTGATGGATCACAAGCATTTGTTCAGGGAACTGGAAAGTTGAGGTTAAATTCACATTTATCATTAAATTCAGTATTATATCTGCCAAAGCTATCATTCAATTTGATATCTGTGAGTCAAATTACTAAAGATCTGAAATGTATCATATCATTTTTTCCTGATCATTGTGAATTTCAGGATCTAACCACGAGGAAGATTATTGGTAAAGGAGAAGTATGTGGAGGATTGTATGTGTTTGACAATATACCATCAAAATCTATAAGTTGTTCAAGTATAACCTCTTCTGCAATTCAGATGCATTGTCAACTAGGACATCCATCATTACCTTTGCTCAAGAAATTATGTCCACAGTTTAGCTCTTTATCTACATTACACTGTGAGTCTTGTCAATATGCAAAGCATCATCGGGTTAGTCTATATCCTAGTGTTAATAAAAGGTCTAGTTCATTTTTTGAAGTTGTACACTCTGATATTTGGGGTCCATCTACAGTTGTGTCAAAGCAAGGATATAGATATTTTGTTACATTTGTTGATGATTACACACGTGTAACTTGGTTGTTTCTAATGAAAAGTAGATCAGAATTGTTTTCTATATTCTATGTCTTTTGTGCTGAAATACAGAATCAATTCAATACATCTATCAAAATATTGAGAAGTGATAATGCTAAGGAGTATACAAGTAATCAGTTTCATTCATATATGGCACAACATGGCATTCTTCATGAAACTTCATGTGTAGATACAGCAGCACAAAATGGAGTAGCAGAGAGGAAGAATGGGCACTTGCTAGAAACTTCTAGGGCACTTCTCTTTCAAATGAATGTTCCAAAGAGTTTCTGGGCAGAGGCAGTAAGTACTGCATGTTTTTTGATTAATAGAATGACTTCTACTGTTTTAGGTTATCAAATACCTTATCAAGTTTTATGTCCAAGCAAGCAGATTTATCCAGTGAAACTGAAAAAATTTGGTTGTACTTGTTTTGTTAGAGATGTCAATCCACAGTTAACAAAACTAGATCCCAAATCACTGAAATGTATTTTCCTTGGATATTCAAGGCTTCAAAAGGGATACAAATGTTTTTGTCCAAAACTTAACAAATACATTGTATCTATTGATGTCCACTTTGTTGAAAATGAGTCTTTTTATTCATCACCAGTTATTTCTCCAATCCAAGAAATTAATAATGAATCAGTTATAGAAGAAGATGATGAGTTTCTGATATATCATGTTCCTGTTATGCCTACCCATAATCATGAACATAGTGAAAATGAGGATTCTAATTCAAATACTCCATCCTCATCTGTATCTGTACCAGAGAATACTCAATTACCAATACAGGATACTGAGTTACCTATTGCTTTACGTAAAGGGAAGAGAAAATGTACTTACCCTATTTCCTCATGTGTGACATATAATAACATATCCTCTGAATCCCATGCATTCATATCTACACTGGATTCAATTTCTACTCCAAAGACAGTTAAAGAAGCTCTATCAAATAAAGGATGGCATGATGCTATGCTAGAAGAAATACATGCTTTGGATCAAAATAAAACATGGGAGTTAGTGCATTTACCAGATAATAAAAAAGCAATAGGTTGCAAATGGGTGTACTCAGTAAAATTAAAGTCAGATGGCTCTCTTGAAAGATTGAAAGCACGTTTAGTTGCAAAAGGATATGCTCAAACATATGGGATTGACTACTCTGAAACATTCTCACCAGTAGCTAAAAGGACTTCAATAAGGATATTCATATCCTTGGCAGCAAAGAATGACTGGGTATTACATCAATTGGACATCAAGAATGCCTTTCTTCATGGAGACCTAGCTGAAGAGGTGTATATGGAGCAACCTCCTGGATTTGTTGCTCAGGGGGAGTATGGGAAGGTGTGCAAATTGAAAAAGAGTTTATATGGTCTGAAGCAAAGTCCCAGAGCATGGTTTGGCAAATTCAGTCAGGCAATAGAGAAGTTTGGAATGAAGCAAAGCAAAGCTGATCATTCAGTCTTCTATAGGAATAAGAAAGGTATATTGATTTTATTAATTGTGTATGTAGATGATATTATCATAACTGGTTATGATGGAAGTGGAATTTCTGCACTCAAAACATTATTCACTCACAGTTTCACACAAACGAATTGGGAGAGTTAAAATATTTTTTAGGCATTGAGGTGATTAGAGAGAATGGCAAAATATGCTTGTCACAGAGAAAATATACTCTTGATCTGTTGAAAGAAACAGGGAAATTAGGTGCTAAGCCTTGTAATACACCTATGTTAGTTAATACAGTGTTGACAAAAGAAGGAGAATTGTTTGAGGACCCTGAGAAATATAGAAGGTTGGTTGGTAAACTGAATTACTTGGTTGTGACAAGGCCTGATATTGCGTACTCCATGAGCATGGTTAGTCAGTTTATGGCTTCACCCACTGTTGATCACTGGAATTCTTTGAAACAAATATTATGCTATCTTAAAAGTACTGTTGGGCAATGTATAGAATACACAAACCAGGGGCATAACAGAATTGAAGCATTTGCTGATGCTGATTGGGCTGGTTCGAAAATGGATAGGAGATCTACTACGGGATTTTGCGTATTGATGGGTGGTAATTTGGTTTCTTGGAAGAGCAAGAAACAGAGTGTGGTATCTCGGTCAAGTGCTGAGTCGGAATATAGGTCAATGGCTAACACAGTTTGTGAGTTGATGTGGATTAAGCATTTGATGGATGAAATAGGATTGAAGTGTGAGTTGCCTATGAGATTGTGGTGTGATAATCAAGCAGCTCTTCATATTGCTTCGAATCCGGTTTTCCATGAGAGAACAAAGCACATAGAAGTGGATTGCCACTTTGTCAGGGAGAAGATTCAACAAGGAGTAATTTGTACAAGCTATGTGAAGTCAGAGGAACAGATAGCTGATTTACTTACGAAATCATTGCATGGCAATAGGATTAAATTTCTATGCAACAAGTTGGGCATATGTAATTTGTATGCTCCAACTTGAGGGGGAGTGTTGTGTGTTGTGTGTATTTCTTTCATGTTTCAGTTTGTTTGTATATGTTTGTTAGTAGTGTTCGTATGTACATATTTCCTTTCATTTTGCATTTGGGCTTTAGGCCTTTCTTTCTGCCTGTGTACTTGTATATATGTGTGTGGTTTGGAATAGAAGAGTAGCTTTTTCCCTCCATCATTATTTTCGTATGTTCATTCAGATAACAGTAACATTTCATATGAGTGGATGGACGATAAATCTAGATCCGTAATGGTAAACATGCTTATCCGTAATGACAATGTTTCATATTCCTTTATTTCACATTTTAAAAACTTTAAATTGAATATTTATCGTGTCAAACTATTGTTCGTAATCGTAGGAGAGATATGAAGCGGAGCGAGCACGAGTAGCGCAGTCCACCGGCCGGGTAGAGTTAAAGTTTGAGGAGTCAAACCATATTTGAGATGCTATAATTGATCCGCCTTTGCAAAATAGGCAATACAGTTATGGAAATCAGGAGGTAAACTTCTTCATTTACTAATATATAAATTTACACATGCAAACGAATTTAAACTTAAGTGAACAAATTATAAATTGAATAAGGAACCTGAGTAATTGAAATAAATAAATTGCAACCAATGTATAATAGTTAATTAGAAATATTAGCCACATAATTAATCAACATTTTTGTTCATACTATTTATAGTGTTCATAAATTATAACTAGATATCAACTATTTCACAGGCGTTAATGTCCTAGAGGGCTTACAGGAGATCCCAAGCCGAGGAGGAGATTTCTCAAATGAAAAAACAACTGGAGGAGATAAACGATTGGAGGAAGAGTGCATTGGAGCACCAGCTAGATGAGCATATTGCAGCCTACTTGCCACAACATGGGACGATGCCTGGAGAGGACGGGTCGGGTGACGACGACGAGTATGCATGCTTGTGTTTCTGTCGGATTTTCATCATCTTGTTTTGCAGTTATGTGACATTTGTGTATATATTTGATACTTGATCATTGGTTGTGGTGTTTGAAGGGTTAGTGGACATTTGTGTATACATGAGATTGATGGATAGTATTTGTACGTATGGTTACATTGTTTGATGGATTTGGAATGTTCCGTTTGATTGGTATGATTTATTTATATGGTGGTGATGAAATGTTTATGTAAATTTATATGTTGCGTTTTATATATGATTATTTATGATATGTGTGAGATTATATGATGGATAGAGTGGTATTAGTTGTGAAATTGAATGTATATGTGTTGGAAAGAGATATGAAATTGGTTGTGTGGTTTGATGGATTGAATAGCAGAATTGGTTTTGAAAATTTGGTCCAGATTAGCGACGGCTAGCGACAGCCATTTGGCCCAAGTTAGCGATGGCTAGCGACGGCCATTTGGCCCAGGTTAGCGACGGCTAGCGTCGAATTGAGGCGCCATCCCTTTGTTAACTAATTTGCCACGTGTACAGGCAAGGCGTCGCCAACTGTCGCTATTTTGGTGACGGAGCCGTTGCTTTATTGTGTGGTGGCGGGCTATTTAGCAACGGCTTTCAACGACGGCCGGCGACGGCCGGCAACGCCTTTTTGCCGTCGCTAAAGCCGTCCTATTTTGTAGTGTTAGTGAATGGGTATGCTATTATGTTTTAATTACCTACTTTGTCGATTAACTCTCTCTAACACAGATAAACTGTCTTTATCATGTGGAACAATTCGAAGTATATCTTTCGACTTCTAGTGAGCTTTAAGTTCTATCATGATTAATTTCATGACATTATTATCTTATAACAATATTATGGGATTATCAACATTTGGAATCATCTTTGGTTCAATTATAAATTTGTGCATTTATATCTATATACATTGGTTTATTGTAGCGTTATTCAAGTTAATGTTCTCAACATTTCGTTGAATCGACCACAATCACTTTTATTTTGAAACATTTTCAAATTACAGATTTTAAGTTGAATTTTATCATTGTCATGTTATACTCAATATCACTTGTACAAGTTTATGTCCAAACGTTCCATTATAACGAGTTCGTTGTTTCTACAAACAATTCTCTAGTATTTCATAAATACGCAAGAACACCTCAAACAACCATTTAGTGATATCAATTTGGATTTTATATTTGCTCCATGTATCAAATACATAAACAAAACACAATGTCATACATAACATAACCTGTATGATAATTCCTATTGCTAATGCTTAGGGAATCCAACTTACACGTTCTCCTTTTAATAGGGTGCTCTTGTATATCGTTTTGGGACAATCCCTATATCTTTTATACTCACCATAAAAGACATCATTTACAATCCAAAAGTGAGTATTAAAACAACAAAAGTTGATTTTAATACAAGCATATTGTTAAAATCAACAACGTGTTGTTTACTTATAGTTTAAAAATATCAATGTACCTTTTAACGTTCTTTCTTATGAACACACACTTCCTCTGCACTTTGATTGAAAATCAAACTATTTGATATTTCTATCGAAATACTTATTCAATCTTGATGCTTATAAAATGATACATTCGTATCATTTCTTGGATCATATCCAAAGACTTACAAACCCAATATCGCTCCCACTGACTTCGAGGCATTTTTGGTTAATATGTGTAAACGGCTTACTCTAAATCATTATTTAAAATTTTTGATTTCAATACATAAGTACCAAACACTAAGTCTTATCGACCGATAATTTTGTGAGTTAAATCTGAATTAACTTGAGCATGTTGAATACCGAATCTGTTATGCTAATTTCAATAATTGAAATTTGTGATATTATTCTTATCAACATTGCTTATTTAATTCCAACCACATTAGTCTTTCCAATAAAGACACAATTTCGGTCGATGGTTCACATCTCTTTGGTTACGACCACTAAAATCATATTTTGATAGCGTACTTGGAATTCCTTCAGATCTGCGCATCATACCATATAGAGTCAACGATCTTAATAGTTTAATTGAACAATCGAGGGTAATGTATATTTTCGACATTAATAAGAAACTCATAGTTTCTCTTCGATGTACAATAATACTTATTAGACATTCTAATGCTATGTGTTCATTTAGGTTAGTTAATTTCACTTCATCTCATATAATCAGTTCTATCTATGGATCAGATCCAATTCCATTTAACTATCAAAAATTTCTTAAAGAAATTCCTTCACAATGAAGTTGATATATCTTGAAACAATAATTGTTTCTTAGTGCAAATAGAATAGGGATTCATAAACGCTTTATGAACCTTTTTATTTATAAAACTGATTTTAGTTTACAAAAATTATGTTCAAAATATGTCATTTGATGACAGACCTTTCCAAAAAACCTTTTGGATATTCATACAAGATCCCTCATGAACAATTATTACGTGCAATCTTTCGACTTGCACAATCTGCCAACTCCTTGGCCTAAGATATATTGGGATTTCTTACGAACTCTTATCTTGTATGATTTTTTAAACTGTTGTTTAGATGAAATAATATCAACCTTGTGTACTAATCTTAAGTACATGACCTTATAGAAAGAAACTAACTTCACTCACAATTAATCGTAAATTGTCCAACAATGTCTGATTACTCCTTATCGATGCATCATTATGTATCATATGGAGAAGTGATTTTGAGATTGAATCTATATTCAGTTTTAGGTACTTTTGGAACTCTTTCCAATATACTCACTTATTAGACCAAATCAAATCATTTTATTCTATTGCATGTTATTTTATTTACTTTTCTTTTATATTCTATGGTTTTATCATAAACTTACTACATGTGTATCTAATACACATGTTCATGTTGGTAATAAATCATCGATGAATATAACAAAGTATGTGGAACCCTTTTGGTATTAATAGACTTGTGATTGCATACATCAATACGTATTAATTCAAAGAGTTCATCAATTCTTATGATGCTCCCACTGAATGGGTGCATAGCCATTAATTGTTTGAGATATAATTAACCTGTATCATATGATTCATAATCATATAGTAAAATTATTTCTCAAAACTATGGCTTAGTTTATAATTCCAAAACAACTGTAAATAATATTAGATACATATATATTTTTGTTGCATCACTTTTACTATGAAAACAAATTCCATAATATAGTTCTATTTCATAATGAATATTCATAATACTCATATTGAAATATAGTTATATCTATTTTTCAGTCAATACCAAAAAATAAACATTATTTCACAAATAATGTTCGGTACATTTTACGAAAACAATTTTCGTAATTTGATGCAATCATTAGGTGCTATATGGCATGTTCCCACTATTTCCTCCATTAATATAATAGCGTACTTAATTTAGAGGTCCACCATTCACTTAATATTGTTAATATTGTTTACTTATTTCATATGCTACAACTAGTTTACAGAGGAGAGTTCTTTGATCAAATATCTTGAACTCAAAGAAATAAATGTTATAAAAAACAATTTTCTATATGAAAATACATTTCGGAATAAAAATCATATTTCATATTCCAATATTAAGTATCAGTTATTATTACAATTCTTGTTTCCAATGTTTCTCTATAAAGCAGAAGTGACTATTCATTATCTTCATTCCAACTTTACCTTAAATTACATCTATTCTTATACATTTGTTTTTCTTTCAAATGGTCAAACTATTCAAAAGAAAACCTTACTACAATATCATAACAAACCTTTTACAAAAGCGCATTCGATTATTCTTAACATTTAAGACATCAAATATGTTGCACTTTATGTAAACCGATCAAGATGACATTTCAACGATCGAGTTCTTAGATGTATCTCATAGTTTATGGTGTTGTGTTACATTAACACAATAAGATCCTATTGAAATCATTCAAGTTGAATACATGATCATAAAATACTTTTTATTGGCTTACTTCGAATGAACTAACTTCATCGAAATATTATATCCCACAAACTATGGTTGTTCACCATATAACATTTATATGTGAAAGTACATGGATCAAATATCCATAGTCTTGAATTGCATTTAGAGTTCAAAAACTCATAAAATGCAATACACAGTCTAAACCAAATAAACTAAGTGACCAACTTATGAATGTATTAAGTAGTTGAAATTGGGCACTTGCATGGATATAGAAACATTATATAACATGCAATTAGAATTATTAGTAAGTATATATTATATTTCTATTTGTCAACTTTCAATTCAGTTTTTTTATATATGTAAACTGACAAACGTTTTATCAATCATATTAAATGCACAAATTTATCATTGTAGATAACTATAACATTATATAGCATATGTTCTTACAATATTAGAAAGGTTAAATGTTACCATTTCATTTTTCTAATAAGGCTCCCATTAGTCTTTTTTATTTCTTCAAACCCTAAGATGAACATAGAAGTCTTACAACTTCACTAGTGGGTGTTAGGACTCGTTTGTTTTGGTATTCTGACCTTGAGTTTGCTCAACAAATCATAGCCCCACAAACGATGGATAACTCCTTATCGGGTGTATCATACACAACTCCTAACCTATTTTTCCTTGTTCTAATCTCATTTCGACCTTGAGTTTTCTTAACAAATTGAAAGAGATTATTCACTCATACCTACCATATCGTGATGGCCTAAGTATAGTATATGTACCTTGAGTTTGCTCAACAAATACATATAGTTATCTTACATCATCTGTTCAATATATTAACAATACTATGCATAACATCCCTAGCTTGAGTTTGCTAAAAAACTAAGGAGTATGTAGGTAATTTATTAATATATATATATATATGGTAGAGGATAACATTATATTGAAGATTCATAATCTTCAATATATATATTGAGTGATATTGACTTATAGGATAATAAATTTCTTATGAAATACCCCAGTGATTCAAGTGTTAGACACATCAGAAATCACGGTATATGTACATTTACATATGTATTTATTTCTCAAGACTATTTGGGTTTCTTTAATGTTCCACATTTAGTTTATACACATATCATATAAGTTTTATTGTTATATAACTTTTATATTTCATATTACTTATATGATAGTCTTACGTATAATATATCATTAATTTAATCTTATCTAATTAATTTTAATCAATTAACTCTTTAATTGATTTTAAATTAGTATTCCAATATAACTTTTATATTGGACATATCTACTATAACATTTATAGTGTATATTATAACCTTTATAGTGTAACACACATACATCATATATATGTGTATTTTATTTAATTAATTAACCTCTAATTAATTCATTCAATTAAACAATTTTTATAAAAATTTATTAATTTAAAAATTTATCTTGTATACATACACGTATACTTATTTTATCTTCAACATTTTAAAATAACATAACATATATCAACATATGTAATACATGCATATATGCATTAATTAATTAACATATTTAATTAATTTATTTTATTAATCTTATTAATACATTTAAAATTTGAAATTATTATATAAATATTTTCAAACATTTTGAAAATATCATTATCCTTTCAAACATTTTGAAAAAGTATGTATTATTATAATTTTATAATAAACATGTTTTATTTTAAATTTAACTATTAAATTTAAAATCTTTAACATTAGTTTTCAAAACGATTTTGAAAATTAGCCCAAGGCCAAATTAAGTTGGGCCTTTTCTATTAGGAGCAACCTTTGGGCTCACTTCACCTTTTGGGTACCCAATTCCAATCCTAGACATTACCTTTCTAGACACCGTACTAAGTGGGAAAGCTTAATTAGTTAGCCCTAATATGACTAATTTAGACCGCATGGGCTATTGGGCTCTGATACCATTGTTGGAACTAGACTAGCCCGCATCGGAAGTTATGGGTGAATTTCAAAATTTTACCCTATTGCATCTTTTATTGGGCCTATGAAGTCTAACTAAATTAGAACATTTCTAAATTTCATTTAAATAAAATCATTTATTTTATTTAAATTCAAATATATTAAGATATGAAATTAATTTCATTTGATTTAGTTTATACATAAATGTATCATATACATATATGTGTGGGTGCATGTGTAACAAAATAATCCATGAAAGGTATACTATGCTCATATGTAGGTGTTGGAATTTACATCGCAATAGACATATTAGCTCATTTTCTATGTCATGTATGTTGTCCAAATATGTGACTGTATATGTGTTACAAAATACACACACACATGTATGTATAAATATATTATATATAATATATGAACATAAAACATTTATACATAGATAAATATATATATAGAAAGAGAGAGAACAATTATAAAAAATTATTTATAATTCAAAATTAACTTAGTTTTGCAAACATAACAATTTTAGTATTTTAATTTGTATATATTATGAATAAAATAATGTTTTCATCCATAAATAATTAACATAAAATAATCTACTGAGGAAAATTCAAATTTTACAATTTTCAAAAATCTAGGATCATAAAATAGAGCTTAGAAAAATCTGCTGATTTTCAAAGTTGAATTATTATTTTTAAAAATAAATACATTGATTTCGACAATAATTATTTAATATAAAATAATATACTATAAAAAATTAAAATTTCGAAATTTTAAAAATTCTAGGATCATGAATGAATGGTTACGAAAAATTTTGAAGAATTTTTCAATTAAATTATTATTTTTAATAAATCATAAACAATTTTTCTGAAATAATATTAATTATTAAAAATATCAAAATTTATTGAAAAATTCCTAAATTTTTTCTATATGTTTCTGAAATGATATAATATTTTTTTAAATATAAAATTGAATTTTAATGTAATAATTATTTTATATATAATAAACAGTTCAAAAATTCAATAAATGCTAATTTAAAAATACGAATATATGTATGATAATTAATTTTCGAATTTGTAAATTCATATTATATATAAATAAGTTTTCTAAATTTTTTAAATCATATACATATATATCTTATATATGCATATATGCTATTATGAGAGAGAAATATACACTAATATATATATATATATATATATGAATTTATTAATAAATATATATAAAACAATTATTAATGACAAAAATTGATTATGTATAGTAAATAACATTTGTCTATATATAAATCAAATAGTATAATAAACAAATTATGCACATAACCAAACTGATTTGTGACAACCACATCTACTTACAAAATATCATTTGACTAACTAAACATATAATAACAACATATTTAAACAGATATGAAATTTCTCATTATAGGATCATAAAATATAATTTTATTGCTTAAAATTACCAATTTAATGATGCCTTTGAATCCACGTTGAAGTAATAACTTTCCTTCCTTTTACTGTTCTTGATTCGTCAGATTGCAAGTCCGGAATCACCGACCTCTAACTATCGAATAGTATTTTTTTAATTTGAAATATATTTGAGAATTTTGGAGTGGATTGAGAGCTATGTTTTAACCAACAATGTAGAAGGTAATGGCGGCCAAAACGGTTAGTAATTGTTTTTAGAGATACACACACACGCACGCGAGCGCGTGCGCACACGCGCGCGCACGCACACACACATATATATATATATGGTTGTATTAGAGAGAAACGAGGAAAATCTTTTTACCCATTCTCACTTTATCTCAACCCATTATCTCATTTAATCGCTTATCGATATTGTATATCGATCGATATATTTATAACTGTTATAAATATATATAACATTATTTATTTCTCAAGTCATATTCAAATTTTATAATTAATATTTCATAAATAATAGTTAATTTAATTAATTTATAACAATTATAAACTAATTCAATCGTTCGGTCTTAAAGGAATTCATCATTTCGACCGTGTAACTCTTGGGTGTAAATTTGGTTAGCGATTAACATCGAACTATTCTAATGTTAACGTTCACACGTCACTTAGCAGGTGGTATGACATTATGGCCAAATTTATCGTTTACTCATTTTCAGTAAAATCCAATTTTAGTTTAATAAGCGTTACTCGATTGTGACATTTGTTTACACCAATTCTCTTCGTCAAAACTATATCACTTTGAACTTATGGAATTTGGTAATGGTCAAAATTCCAACCTCATCCACATTCAACTTTATAGTCTAAATACAAAGTCCTTGGTTCAATAATAACAATTATTATTAACCGAAATGCTCTGGCCAAAGACTTTGAGTTGACTGTGATACTAACCGCATATAACTAAGGAGACGAATCCTCTCTTGAATAGTGCTTCACTTCCAATACTTCCACTCGACCCAACTATAGTCACTCGATGAACGTCATACCCTGATTTGGCAAAATCAAAGTGGAGCTTTCATATTGAAGATCCACAGTATTCTCAAGTCGAGAGAACTATGTAAATCAGTCACATCGATATTTTTTGTTTGACCTTAGTTATATTAACTAATAGAAAACTATCGAGTGAGTCGTTTCATAGTTATCCAATAACTATTAGTACGTAACCCCTAGGTGCCCCAGTAGTCATGAGTAATACACTGCCTAACATTTAGAGAGTGTTACGTACGCCAATCTCAACAGATACTTGATATCCAGTCTCGATGCATCTTGACTAGGAACATTTAAAATGGTATATTTGTTTCGTTGTGATATATTACTCACGGTTACAATACTTTGTAACTACTATCACAAAATATACCATTTATGGATTTTTTTATTAAATATACTTTTAATTCAGTTAATTAATTAATATAATCATAATATATCTAGTATATAATAGGAAGAAAATACCTTTTATTTCGAACAAGATTGGTCGACGAGTTAGATTTATGTAACAAATTACATAATTGCCCCTAGGGCATACCCCTAACTCTATCACTATAGACATATAACCAGGTGGTAAATCTAATAAGTGCCAAGTTTTATTGGATTCTAAAGAATTCGTCTCATCAATTATAGCCTCTTGCCAAAAATCGACATCTAATGAAGATAAGGCTTCTTGGAGGTTTAAGTGATCCTCCTCTGTAGTAAAAGCACAAAAATCTGAACCAAAATCTTTTGCAATTCTTGCTCTTTTACTTCTTCTAGGTTCGTTTCCAGAAAATTCATTAGGTTATATTCTTATAGGTATAGTGTTACCAGATGTGCCTCCACTATTCCTCAATTTAAGGGGGAAATCTCAATTCATAAAAATCAGCATCATTAGATTCTATTATATTATGTGCATTCATGTCATAAAATCTACATGCTTTGCTATGAATAGCATAGCCAATAAATACACATTTGTATGCTCTACTTGCTAATTTTATTCTCTTAGGGTCAGGTATACGAACATATGCTAAACATCCTCAAGTTCTAAAATAAGACACATTCGTTTATATTTTTTTAAGATTTCAAAAGATGAAATTTTGCTTTTTGACTTAAGGATCCTATTCAATACATAATACACAGTCAATAAAATTTCCCCCATCAAAGTGACGATGCACCAGAATTAAGTAAAATAGCAACTACTAATTCAGTTAATGTTCTATTTTTCCTTTCAACTTTACCATTCATTTCAAGTGAATATGGTGCAGTTCTTACATGTATTATTCCATGTGAGTTGTAAAATTCAATAAACTAACTTGATTTATATTCAGTTCCTCTACCACTACGCAATCTTTTAACTTTCTTATTAGATTGATTTTCAATTTCAGTTATGAAAGATTTAAACATCTCAAATGCATCACTTTTATTTTTCATAAGGTATACATAAGTAAAATTAGAGCAATCATCAATGAAAGTGATAAAGTAGTGGTGTCCATTTCTACTCAGAGTGCCATCAAGCTCACATATATCAGAATGAATCAAGTCTAAGGGTTCTGATTCTCTAATTACATATTTAAGTGGGACTTTTGTTATTTTTGCTTGACTACAAAAATCTCATTTTTCAAAATCAGTAGTGATATATTAGGGATTATACCTAATCTACTCGTGTTCTTTATTATTCGTTTATTTACATGACATAATCTAGAGTGTCAGATATTAAAATCACACAACATGTAAGCAGAACTGGTTACCTTATTAGATTCAACATTAAGCCTAAACATACCCTCATAAGCATAACCCTTCCCCACAAACATGCCTTTATAAGTCAAAGTATACAAATCAGCTCCTATAACTTGAGTAAAACAGCCTTAATAAGAAGAAAACCAGAACCCATATTCTTTCTCATCTCTAGAGTATGCATCACATCTTTCAGAAGAACTGTCTTTCCAGAGGTAAACTTGATTTCCACATTTTCAATGCCAGCAACTATGGTGGTGTGAGAATCTCCCAACGGCACTTTCTGATCATCAGCAGCGGTGTGTGTACTGAACATAGCATGATCATAGCAGACATGGCAGGAAGCACCAGTATCTACCTACCAACCCTCTGATCCACTAACAAGGTGAATCTCAGAAATCATAGCCATAAGAGGCTATTTAGTCAGATTAGCCTGCGGTGCACGGCCTGGCCTGTTCCTACACTTGCGTGCTATATGACCTGATTTTCCATAGTTGTAATGCAAAAACAACTGTCCAGAGTCACTCTTTTGGGTTGGTTTTTGTTTTCCCTTTTAGTTCCCTTGAGAGTTCCAATTTTGTTTGTTGCGGTTCTGATCTTAAAGGTTTTTGGATTTGGTTTTAGAACTGCAGGCTTGGTCTTTTTAGTGTTGTTGTTGGTGACAACAAACACTTCATCTTTTTGGTCATGTTTATGAGCCTCATCCTCAATAAAGAGGCGAGTGATCAAGATTTTTAAGGAAAATTCCTTAATTGTGCCTAAGCACATTCTTAAAATCTTTCCATCCTAGGGCCAATTTTTCAACAATAACAGCAATCTGGAATTGTTCGTCCAAGCTCATACCTTCGGAGATGATCCATGAGCTATTTTCTGAAGTTTATGAGACCGCATTTCTACTGACCTGTCATCCATCATTTGGTATTTGAGGTAGTGGCTGACTGCATATTTCTTTGCTCCAGCTTCTTCTGTATCATATTTTTTCTGCAGCGCCTCCCAGATTTCCTTAGATGTCCTGTCAGAATTGCAGTAGTCGTAGAGATCATCGCTCAGTCCATTAAGTATGAAGTTTGTAACGACCCAGAATTTCAGTCATTTGAATTTGGAATATTTAATTTATTTTAAATATTGAAAAGTTAATTTTATAAGTTAAATAACTTGAATTTCAAATATAGCAATTTATTTGGTAATTAAATTGTTATATTTAATATTTGGAATTATTTTGAATCTTGAATTTAATATGAATGAAAATGATTTTGAAGGTTGATTTAAATGTTATTTGAATAAGAAGGAAGATAAACTTTTAAATTGGAAATAAAGTGATCAAACTGATTTTGGAAATAACTCGTTTTAATTATCATGTAAAAATAGCCTTCTAGGGCACTGTCTCGGATTCTGACGAAACCAGTTTCATTGAATCCGTAATAGTGAATCATTATATGCTGTCGAATTTGTGGTGATTGGACGTATCGTCTGGTCGTGCGAGTTTGAAACGCTTAGAAATTTATTGAAAGAATTTAAATTAATATATGATTTCATAAAGCTAACTTTTGTATATGATGGAATTGAGTTTCGATATATATTCCATTGTGTTCGGAATAGGGATATAATATATAGAACGTCGGGCGGCACACCTCGATTGGAGTTCGAAATTTTAAAGCGTGAATAGTGTTTTATAAAATCTTCTATATAAGGACCCAAGCTCTCTTCTTACTGGCTCACAAAATCCTAACCCTAATTTTTTAAACCAAGCCACCTCTATTCTCGTTCGATCCAACGGCCAGCGATTAACGTCGCCTCTAGAGGCGAAATTAGGCCACGACTTCAACTAGTAAATCGTAGACCTCGACAAGATGAATGCTTCCAACGGTTATGATGGGATTTAGAAGAGCACGACGGAGGCTAGGGCGGTCCGTTCGTTGGCCATTTCAGGTGGTTTTGCCGTCGATAGGCAGCACTTAGAGGGTTCGCATGGGTTGCATTGAGTAGAGGGGAGTTGAGGCTACTAGTAGGCGGAGTGCGGTGGCGAACGGCGTGACATGGAGGCGGCGGCGATTGATGGAAAACGCGTCGAGTCGGGTTCTTGCGAGCCTAAGTATCGTGTATGTGATATGGAGGGAAGGTGATAAAGGTTTAAATTTTATTATAATTTAAATAATTTAACCGTTCATCAATTAATAACTTTTTCCTACGAGGTCCAAATTGAACACAACAAGTTGCGTTGCGAACGTATCAGCAAGTACTACGTTATGGAGTTGGATTGGATAGATTCAGAGCTAGTAGAAATTTTGGATTAAATTGAATGACTGTTCAATTTTAATTCAAACCTAAGCACTTTGGCGATTTTTGAAATTTTTGTGATTTAACCCACCTCTCTAGCCCACTTATACTTTTATATAAGTGTGGATAATTTTATTTATGTTGTTTGTTGCTTGTTTGGATGATTTACTATTTTATTAGTTGGTTTGGATATATATTCCCGCCTATTGGAGCGGATGAGACCCTATTATGTTTCCGTGTATAAGCGGATGACCCTTTGTATACGATCACGCCTCGACGCGGTTGATTTATATTATTTGATTATATACTGTATGTGATGCAGGGGGACAGGTTGGATGGATCCAACATAATTCCTCACACTATTGATTTTACTTTTCGTATATTTTGATATATGATGTGTTGGAAGTCATATTTGATGACACTGATATTTTTTTGCTTATTTAGTGCTATAGTAGCATTGGGCCATATTTTTAGTATTTTGAAATACTATAAAATAGTGATTTTGAATTGAAATAATTTTCAAAGTGATTTTGAAAATATTTATGGTTTAATAATTTTTAAATTATTAAAAGGAATGAATTTATTTTTAAACAAATAAAAAGTATGATTTTTGATGCTATAAAAGTATAGTTTTTGAGGAATACTTTGATTAGGAATTTTTGAATAAGTTTATATAAAGGATTTATAAAAGTGATATTTTATAAATAATAAAATAGATTTATAATCGAAATTTATAAATATTTTGTATATGGATTTGAAATTGATTTGGTAAATGGATTTTATAAATAAATTAGATTTATAAAGAAATAGATTTATAAATGGATTTTATAAATAAATTAGATTTATAAAGAAATGAATTTTGATAGTAAAATGAGTTTTTATAAAAGAATGATTTATAAATAGAATTTTATAAATAAAGTGATTTTATAAAATAGAAGTTTTATAAAATAAAAAGAAGATTTATAAACATAATTTTATAAATATGGAAAGGATTTATGTCGAGATTTAAATATGGGATTTTATATAAAGGAAATACATTCAAGTTTTTAAGAGTTAAATAAATGTTTTGAAAGTAATATTTTTGATGAAGTTAATGGTTCCTAAAGTAATAATCTTTAAAAGTAAAGTTCTGAAAGTAATAATTTCAAATGGATTTTAAATGGTTTCGAAAGGTGATTTAAAATGTGATATGTATCGGAAACATAGATTTCAACATTTATTGTCGGAATAGACGTTTTTGGGGAAGTATGGAAGGCATGGACTATAACACTGTTATAGTAGATGATTTTCGAAAGGAAATGTTTTATATAGTATGTGAGATTTATATATATATAATTAATCAAATCCCTATACTAGTGTTTTGGGTTGTCGTAACTATGTTTTACGCAACATTCGTTTTGACCTAATAAATTATGTTTTGACCTTCCATTGTGAAATACACTAATTGGTTCTTATGATCGTACTAAAAGCATGGTTGTATAGGAGCATTGTTTCTTATACTTAACACACGTTCTCAGGCGTATGAACTCGGAAGTTATATGGTTATAGAAATCTATTTGGCATGTCTCCAAAATGGTAGTGTTATTATATATACTTATACTGTTGATATAAGTATATGGAAATGTTTTCCAATATCGAAAGATTAAAATGGTTTTGAGGATATATCTTTTTAAAGATAATTTGAAGTAAATATTTGAAAATTGGTTTAATTAATAAAGGTTAATTAAATGGGCCCAGTGACTGCTTAGGTGCTAGATATTGTTTGTTGCTTTAATAGTTAAATAACCGACTATCAAATTTGATCATTTTTGGTTCCTTGACTTGATGTGGGAACCAATTAGTCATGCACTTAGCACGAAGCCGACTGAGTAGGATTGATTATTGTTTGGATTAAGAATGTTGATTCAAGTGGTGCGGAGTGTCTATTAGGGGTGGGCGCAGTCGGTTAACCGCTTCAATCGGTTAAATTTTTCGGTTAACCGCTAACAAAGTAGCGGTTCGATTAACCGGTTTCAGTTAATTTCGGTTCTGGTCGACCGACTGAACCGGTTAAAATTAACCGCGGTTAACCAGTATATTTAATCGGTTAATCGAGTAACTTAAACGGTTAACTGTTGATCGGTTAACCATTTACATTAATCGGTTAAGCAGTTAAAAAAGCCAATTAACCGACTAAACGTCATATATTTATACAAATAGTAATAATAACAAGCATTACAATTTGATTGCAACTACAATTACACACATACATTACCACATACACATGTTACATCAGTTGCATACTTCCCTTCAGGTTCAAACTTCACTTCAGTTTTAGGGTTCACTACCGCTACGTACTTCAACAGTTAAATTTTCACTTCAGTTTTAGAGTTCATACATTACATTACAATACAAGCATCAATTACAATTATTATATTACATTACTAATTCAGTACAAAGTCCAAAGAGATAATATGAATACATTAATACAAGTACAAACACAACTCCAAGTCTACCGTCTCCAACTTCACTACTTTGGTCTCCACATTCCATTCTCCAAGTCCGCACCCAAAGAAAAGTAAACATATTTATATATCAGTTAATATATATGGTAAACAAAAGTAAACATATATATATATATATATATCCATTCTTCAAGTCTTTCCATTAGGACCATTACCATATATCAGTTAATATATATGATATATAACAGTTCATACATATAGTATATGCAAAATATATTGTGTGTGCCTATGTGTATGCACAAACATTTTTCTTTTTAGTTTTTAAATTTGAATTTTATTATATATTTTTCTTTTCTTTGATACAAGATTTGCTGTATTGAGAAGAAAGGTATGCTGGGATTAATGCCATTATCACACTTTTAACAATATTTTGTTGCCAAATGCACACTTTGTTCATCATTACAAGATTATATTCCATAACAGTGTAATATTTTTGACCATAAGGTAAATTTGTAGTATTGAGATGCATACGTCAAACAAATCAGAATGCAAATTTGTATTGAGATAAGAACCAACATTTTCATTCCTTATCATTTGAATCCTATGGTATTCATTTCATTATCATAACTAATGATTTTATAACTTTAAATAGTGTTCAAAATGCATACAAATTTTTTATATAATACTTTTAGATTGTAGTTTATAATGAAAGGTTAAATATATCGGGTTTGTTTTGGTTGGAGAGTTTTTTTATGAATAGTGCTTAAGTCTGTGAATTCCCAAGGGCGGACCTAGGAATTAATACAAGGGTGGGCTACCTTTAAAGCTGATTTTTTTTCCAATTACAATGCAATTTCAATTACTACTACAAAACTATAATCAGAAGAAAAA
This sequence comes from Allium fistulosum, assembly GCA_030737815.1. NCBI lineage: Eukaryota > Viridiplantae > Streptophyta > Magnoliopsida > Asparagales > Amaryllidaceae > Allium > Allium fistulosum. The sequence continues at coordinate 164,869,070 of CM060904.1, read as the reverse complement.
ATTTCTTTGTAATAATAAGTAGATTCATATTTCACTTTCGATACATAATATTTAGATTAATTATGCTCGAAGAGTCTTTAAAATTAGGCACTAATCATTTTCAAACTAATTTACAAAAACTACTTTAACATAAGCCTAATTTAACAAAAACCTTAAAATAGGCTATCATTTCAATTTTGGAGCAAAAATCAATAGGTATAACTATCATTTAGAGGAAACAATCAAATAAAATGTTTGCAAATGTAATACAGTTAATGAATAATTTGTTAAACTAGCAAATAGCAATAGAGTATAAATTAATTAGCCTACAACCTAACGAAAATGTATGCGCAAATTGCAACCAAATTTAAGATTTGAGATATGAGAAGCCTAACAATCAAGGGCGGACCTAGGAATTAATACAAGGGTGGGCTACCTTTAAAGCTGATTTTTTCCCAATTACAATGCAATTTCAATTACTACTACAAAACTATAATCAGAAGAAAAATTTTCTTTGTAATAATAAGTAGATTCATATTTCACTTTCGATACATAATATTTAGATTAATTATGCTCGAAGAGTCTTTAAAATTAGGCAATAATCATTTTCAAACTAATTTACAAAAACTACTTTAACATAAGCCTAATTTAACAAAAACCTTAAAATAGGCTATCATTTCAATTTTGGAGCAAAAATCAATAGGTATAACTATCATTTAGAGGAAACAATCAAATAAAATGTTTGCAAATGTAATACAGTTAATGAATAATTTGTTAAACTAGCAAATAGCAATAGAGTATAAATTAATTAGCCTACAACCTAACGAAAATGTATGCGCAAATTGCAACCAAATTTAAGATTTGAGATATGAGAAGCCTAACAATTAGGGTTTTTTTCATTCAAATTAATAATACGCTAACTATTAATTCGCGAACAAAATAAAGTAGACAAATGAAAAATAACCTGAATGGCCGAATTGATTTTTAATATTGAGCTAATCGGCATTGACAGATGAGTTTTTCTGTTGTGTGTGATGATGTGAATTGTGATGGGAGAACTGGAAGAAAGAACGGGACAAAGAACTGGAAGAAATTGACAAAGACCTTCCTTCTTTTCTTCCTGGGATGAGCTATGCTGGGATAGTAGAATATGAGAGAACTTTCTATATATTTTTACCCTGGGCCGTAGCCCAGTTGAGCCCATGGCTAGATCCGCCCTTGCTAACAATTAGGGTTTTTTTCATTCAAATTAATAATCCGCTAACTATTAATTCGCGAACAAAATAAAGTAGACAAATGAAAAATAACCTGAATGGCCGAATTTAGTACATATTATTTTTGTTTGTTCATAAGCTTGTTTACTTTGTAAAGACATTGAATAAGAGATATTTCTTTTAAGAACTCTATAGGGTAATGAATTTTATTCATCCTGACATCTTTCAAATATATATTTAGTACATATTATTTATATATATTATGTATATATTATTCATATATATTCAGTATAAATGTATAATAGTATAATAAAAGTATATATTATTCATATATATATTCAGTATATATTATTCATATAGGTCATACAAACAGAAATAATTTACACATTAAGCCTCTTTATGGCTGCTCTTAAAATTTCAAACTAAACTTCTAAGAATTTTACAGTACACTACTCTTATATATACTAACTGAAACCCAGTTGCAAATATTAATTCTCTAATTCAATTACTTAACTTTAAATCTTAATGGACATAAGCATTCTCCTGAAAAATAACAGTTTTAAGATCTTCAATTTTAATTGACATAAGCATTAGTTTGACAAAAATAACAATATTAAGTTCACTCCAGTTCTAACATTATTTTTGAGAATCTTTTAACTAATAAAATATTATTGTTTATACCAAAACAAAATTTTATTTTCAAGTGCACATACATTGCAACAAAGAACATTATGACATATTTTATGTCATACATGCGTTAAGTAGAACACATTGTATGTTAATTAGACATGCCTTGACTTAGCATTCTTACAGAAAGGTACATATTGTTTATAAAACTTATTATTCTAGTTCGTCTTTTAAACAACCAAGGATTTAAGCAAGTTTATGTAAGAAACCAGGAAAACAACTAAAACACAAAGTTATATGCAAAAACTTGCAGTCAAAACAAACTAGTGCTACATATAACTGAAACTATATAGCTTGATACTGTAAAGTCAAAACGTATACGTTTTCTTCTAGAACTCTATTTCCTATAGTGTTAATCTCAGCCTAAATTTGGAGTTATGGTTGGTCAAAAGAAATTAACATGTTTGGTTTGTTGAATTGACATTTCTGTGAGATTGTTGTATATTCATTCAAAATAGGTAATAAATAATGATATAGGGTTGAAGCAGCAAACTTTTTGCCACTATTAATTACTAATAAGTCAGTTCAACATTTTAATGTACACAAAAACTAATTTGTTTATTTCTTAAAAAACTCTAAATGTGGGGTTGAAACATTCAGTTACTGCATTAAGAGATATAGAGTTGGTACCAATGTCTACGATCTATCAATTTTTATATATCGTAATATAACGTTGTACCCAAGAATAAATTACTGTTCACACTTAGCTTCTTGTTGGAGTCTTTGGATTCGATTCCTAAGCATGATTCATATTCAAAATATTTACACTTTGAGAAGTATGATTAACTCAATTAGTATTTGTGCAATGAAATAACTATCATTAACACTCTTTATTAGACAAACATTGAGATTTGAGTAGATAATACTTAAGCGCTCATCGTGAAGGGTGTTGATAATTAAAAATAATATAATTGTGCAACTGAGGTACTTAGTCCTTAAAAAGTGTGTGCACATCAATTAGCCATAACTTGAACAAATCCTCATATCCTTTATATTAATCAGCCTCCTCTTTAAGCAAGTTCTAGAGTAAGATTTGTTCCTAATTGTTTACCCAAGCATGATTGGCACAAATTTATATCATATTCACGGGTCAGCATTAGTTACTCTAAAAAGGACCCCTCGGTAACGTGTACATTAAATATGTACTAGTCAATTCCAGACTGTAAGTCTACATCGTCAGTGTAAATTATAACTTCATACAACAAAAACAAATGGTTCGATAATGCAAAATACAAAACTAACAGCTCAGGAATACAAACTAAGCAAATTGCATGAAACAAACAAACTAAACGATAATCATAACCGCATGAAGCAAACAAACTAAACGATAATCATAACTATATGAAAATAGTTTTAACATGTTAAACAAATTTTCTAAAAATACATATAGATACCCTACGTATTATACCAAAATTTTAATTTAGCATGATTGAAACTATTAAACGGATAAAAACTAAAATTATACATAATAAATCAAACTCATGTTCTTCCTCTTTCTGCTAGCATTCACCATAGCTTATGTAACGACCCGACTTTCCAGACCAGGAAAATCGAACCATTTTAGTTAAGAAGAAGAGGTAGAAGAAGAAAAATAGAAAACAAAATCAGAATCTAACCATCGCAGCGGAATAAAATATAATATATATTAACAGATCTTTACACAAATCAAAACTATATCAGTTTTATATAATATAGCATCAGAGTATACACCAGAGAACACATAACATACAACTGGACAATAACCATATCATGTCCTCAATACAACAGAGTACAACAATCAACACAGCGGAATATATATATATAAGCAAGTACGGGAGATACGTCTCGCCATCCAGCTCATCTCCTGAGCTCCACAGCATCATATCCTGTAACCTATAATACTCGGTCTGACCCGAGCATCATATAAAACAATACCCGAGTCAGTCTGGAATACCAGCGTGAGAAAATCACACTCAATTGATTATTAAAGTTTCAAAAATCCTTTTGAAAATAAAAGCATCTCGTAAGACCACGCCACAAATAAACATGTCGGGTTTTTACCTTACGATAGCTAAAACACTTTTTATAAAAATCCTCTGATATTATAATAGTGTCTATTCACAAATACTTATTAAAATAGCTGAAATTGTTACATGATTAAATTCCAGCATACTAGGTATACAAACAAATACCGTACAAGGCACGTAGGGAGAATGGATTTCCAACGAATGACTAGGCACTGGGGTACCACCTGTCACAGTACGTGGCCTAGATCACAGTACCGAGGAGTACGCCCGCTCCCCTGCAACACAAGGCCGGAATCATCCCTTACTGGATAATTCCAAATAAAATCAACCCACGGTTGGGATCAGCAACCACACCACTAAGCCGAAATAAAGGGACATCTAGACAAGGATGACCTTACTCTCAAGTGGGGGCTACCCACGAAGCCTTGCTGCATAACCCCTGATTTTCAGTCATTCCCGGTTGATGAGGTTCGAGGCTAAACGATACCTTTATAGCACATATCCCTTAGAATGCCCATCGTCCACCTGACGATGTCACGAAAGCATTCGTCCATACAAGTCCGTCCCGGGTTCGAACGGAACCGAAGGCACTATTCCTACTACATCCATTTTGGAAATATCCTCAGGATTAGTAGCGACTAGCCCTTGCACTTCACAGCTCCATCTTCGACTCCGAAAATCGTTTTCACGGAACGTACAAACCGGATCGAAGTGGTATTCGAGTCTCCAGACCTAGAATCCCGGTATACGGAAACTCGATCCCGGTCTCTTCGAAACGATCAGCGCATTTGGCCAATATTGATAGTCGGTTATTTAACTATCAATTAACATCCACAAGCAACCATCACACAATAAATAATTTCCCACATTATTTATTTGCCCAAATATCCTTCCAAGATATATTTCCAAATTTTCAAAACTCATTTGAAAACAGTTTCCGCTTACGGAATACATTTCCCAAATAATTATTTCCACTGAATCACCAAGTACAAAATACTTTTAGATTTTAAAATAAATTTTAAAACACTTTACTATAAATATACTTTATAATATTGAAATTTAAAAACTACTTTAATACCTTAACAAAATATATACTTAAGGAATATTTAAAATGAAACCACTTTTCAAATATAAACTAAATGTAACAACCCGCATATTTATCGATTTTATATTTAAATATTTTATCGTTAGTCGGATGTTAGTCCGAAAAGCTACTTTTTGCATACGGTCAAATTAGGACTCGAGACCACCCCCATTGAGTTCAAAATGACGTTTGCGATCTTTTTGAGTGTAAACTTCGATATGTTTGGAGATAGTGAAATTTTCGTCACTTTTTGTGTTGGGCTTTTGGTTTGGGCTGCACCTCTTCTAACTCAGCCCAACCCCTTCCTTCTCTTCATCACTTCATCTACTTGCATCAACTTTGAAGCTTTAGCAAAAATGGTGGAGGGAGTAGGAAATTAAAATTCCAAGCTCAAGTTCTTTAGCAAATTCAACATCTAACTCCAAATTCAAAGTGAAGACATTGATTCAAGCTTGTGGTTGATCTTTGCTTTGCCCCTGAGCTTCATCTTCATCAAATTCCGTGAAAAGGTGAGATTTTTGATCTCACATCTTGCCTATAATTGTCATTGGACTGTTGGGGATGATCCCTCATCACTTTAGCATGTTTGTTTGCATTGGATTGGCGAAAAACTACAAATTTTGGCGTTTTGGTGAGTTTCTGGCCTTAAGTCGTTTCTGGCCATCGCTAAGTCGTCTACGAGTTAAGCCTAAGTCGTAAGTCGTTCGCGTTGAATAGTCACATGGAGCATAAGTCGTTCCAGGCCTTAAGTCGTTCTGGGTGTGCTAAGTCGTTCGCGAGTTAAGGGCTTAAGTCGCGCACGTTGAAAAGTCACCGCCTTTGTATTTCTGTTCGCCTGTGTTGAGTCGTTCACGAGTTAAAGGCATAAGTCGTTCGCGAGTTAACTCCTTGGGTCGTTTAAGGCTTAAGTCGTTCGCGAGTTAAAGGCATATATTCAAACTATTTTGCAAATTCTATTACAAAATTTCGATACTTACTTCTTATATCATTTTTAAATTCACTATTGAAGTTACATCATTCAGTTTCGTTCAATTTTACATTTCAATTTCATTTGAATTCAATTCACAATTTCAATTCAATTTGAATTCTATTTAACTTCTGAATATTGAATTTTATCAGCTTTCTTTAATTCACAACTGCACTCTTTTAAATTAGTTTCAGTTACTAATTCATTTCAATTCTAATTCATTTATTCAAATTTGTTTTCAGCATTCAGTTTCAATTCCAGTTTTATTCACTTTTGTTCGCTCCTAAAATTTATTTACAATTCACTATTTTGGTTTATAACCACTTATATTAAACTGGATTTCAAATAACATATGAATTTTAATCCATCTTTCAATTTACATTATTCAATTCAATTCATTGCTTACAAATTCGAAATGAATTTCAATTTTCAATTTGAATCTCATTCCAATCAGATTTTAAATATTTTATAAGTTATCAACTTATTTACATCTTGATTTATACAATCATTTATACATTCCCATTCACAATTCCATTTTATTAAGGAATTTTATTTTCATTCACAATTCGTTAAATGGATTTTTATTTAACTTTACAAGTTATCAACTTCATAATATTTCATAAATATTTTTATATAGTATTCCAGAATCTTTACCAACATTTCAAAAATCATTTTGAAATCAATTCAAATTTATCTTTTGAATTTCCAAAACAAACCCAAATTTTTCAAACAAGTTCCATTTAAAACAATTTGGCAGCAATTCCTCTTTTGGAAACCCGAAAATTAGTTGAAATTTTGTGAAATTTTAAACGATAAAATTTTGAAATGAAAATTTAATATTTGGAACACGTCTAGTTAAACATAGCGACTGGTAAATTTTCGTCCGAAAATATGAAAGTTTATTTCGCGCGTAAATTCACTTCAATTTAATCAGTTAAAAAGTAATGAAAATAAAACGTTTTCAAAACCAAAATATTTTTACATAGAAAAATTCTAAACCATCTTCTGAGCAAGATATTAGTTCGTCATTTTTCCAAATTCGGACATCTATTGCTCCGTCGTTCTTATTCTCTGCAAAATAGCAGCATTCTGGTACCGATATCGATTTTTATCGGATGATCGTACCACTGATATCTGTATACCGTTTTGATCGTCTCGTCGTGCTGATCTCCACGGTATATTCAATTCCGTCATTTGAAGTCCGGGACACAGCGGAACCTGTGAAATGGTTAACCGTATCGGTACCCGATTTTACCCGTTTTGGTTTTCTTGCCCATTCATTTTTCCACCGTATTATACCAATAGTCTCTAACCTTTTATATTCCCCAAATTTACTTTCCCAAATTGCCGCTAGCTTTTATAATTTGTACCAGTTCATTGCATATTGCTTTTCACAACTTTGTTTGTTCAACCTCATTTTCTTGTGGCACGTTTCATTTTCCTCTTCCATTTTTCTACTCATTCGTCTCCTACTCCCCTCAGATCCACGTCCACCTCAACCCACATGCCGCGAGCAACCTCCCTGCCGAACGCCTAAACAGCCACCACCCCGCCACGTCACCAGTCGCCCTCCATGCAACCCCACCTTCCACCTTCGTCCCAAACTATACCACTTCCCTGACCTTTCATTCCCAAATAGCGACAGCCTACACCCCAAGCAGCCGATCCGCCTAAGTCCTCCCTCCACCACCATCGCATGACACAGTAGTAGCTCGCCTTCCAATGTCTCCGACCCATCGTCTATAGCCTTCCTTCCTCCTCCAAGTCAGCCGCATACAACACTTTGATCACCGTCACTCCTCGTCGTGGTCGGGCTACTGCTCTTTCGGACTCCGCGCCTCTCCACTCTAGATCCACGACAGATCTTGGTCACCCTTTGCACTCGGCCTTTCGTCCATTATTTGCCCATTTTGTAAGTATTTGTAGTCGTATGAATATATGCCAGTTTATGTATATATTATATGTATTTCTTATATTGCTGTTTGGTATATTCTAGCATATGAAAATTTTGAAAAAAAAACATGGCTATATTTGTATGTTTATTCGTATGTGTTTCCAAGTATGCTGGTTTTGTTTATATTTGGGTTTTCTATATGTATGCATTAGCTTAATTTGATTTTTTTTTTCTTTTTAAACATATCTATAGCAGTAGCCTATATTACATTTTGTGGGCCTGGCTTATATTTCAAGTATATGCATGTTTTGTATACATCATTAGTTGAAAAGTCACCGCCTTTGTATTTCTGTTCGCCTGTGTTGAGTCGTTCACGAGTTAAAGGCATAAGTCGTTCGCGAGTTAACTCCTTGGGTCGTTTAAGGCTTAAGTCGTTCGCGAGTTAAAGGCATATATTCAAACTATTTTGCAAATTCTATTACAAAATTTCGATACTTACTTCTTATATCATTTTTAAATTCACTATTGAAGTTACATCATTCAGTTTCGTTCAATTTTACATTTCAATTTCATTTGAATTCAATTCACAATTTCAATTCAATTTGAATTCTATTTAACTTCTGAATATTGAATTTTATCAGCTTTCTTTAATTCACAACTGCACTCTTTTAAATTAGTTTCAGTTACTAATTCATTTCAATTCTAATTCATTTATTCAAATTTGTTTTCAGTATTCAGTTTCAATTCCAGTTTTATTCACTTTTGTTCGCTCCCAAAATTTATTTACAATTCACTATTTTGGTTTATAACCACTTATATTAAACTGGATTTCAAATAACATATGAATTTTAATCCATCTTTCAATTTACATTATTCAATTCATTGCTTACAAATTCGAAATGAATTTCAATTTTCAATTTGAATCTCATTTCAATCAGATTTTAAATATTCTATAAGTTATCAACTTATTTACATCTTGATTTATACAATCATTTATACATTCCCATTCATAATTCCATTTTATTAAGGAATTTTATTTTCATTCACAATTCGTTAAATGGATTTTTATTTAACTTTACAAGTTATCAACTTCATAATATTTCATAAATATTTTTATATAGTATTCCAGAATCTTTACCAACATTTCAAAAATCATTTTGAAATCAATTCAAATTTATCTTTTGAATTTCCAAAACAAACCCAAATTTTTCAAACAAGTTCCATTTAAAACAATTTGGCAGCAATTCCTCTTTTGGAAACCCGAAAATGAACACCGGTGATGTCGCGATCATCATCGGAATTATTTTCCAGCGACCGAAAAGAGTTTAGAGCTTTCATCTCTCCAAAATACTTTTCAAAACCTTTGAAATTCATTTTCAAATCAAAAAGATTTAAACTTTCCAAATCACCAAAGTTTTCAAATTCTTTTCAAAACTTTTCCAAATACTTCTCTGGAATTCCATTTCAAATTACAAATCACATTTATAATTTATATTCTCAAATTCTACTTGTATATGGATTCATTTCTTAACTTTGGAGTTATGATTTCAATTTCTTATTCAAATTCATATAATAATGATAACATTTCAATATTATTACTTTCCTAACAAACATGCATCCATATACTATGATAATTCATAGAAAATCATTTCTTTTATATACAAAAATAGTTTTGGGAAAAATTATTTCATTTACCCCATTTTAAAACAATACTGTGTCGGTTTATCTTGTTTAAGAGTTTAGAAACCCCTATCGATTACAGTTAGCTAGACTGCACCGACCAGAATTCATAAACAATCAACCGATAAGTCAACACAATACAAAACAATTTTATATTCACTAACAAATACGCGCTCATATTTATTATTACACTCACACTCATTCTAGAGTACTGCTGACTCTATCTCTAATGAGTAACACCCAACAGAGCAGGGTTGTCGCTTAACCATATGCTCTGATACCACTTGTCACATACCGAAATTTTCGACTTTCGAAAATTCGACATCGATACTCACTTTATCGACTGCCGAGAAATCGAGTGCCGGAAACGCCAATAGTGATGGTTTTAGAAAGAAGAGGTAGAAGAAAAAGAAAGCAGAAGAAGAAGAGAAGAAGAAAATAGAGAAGAGAAAGAAAGAAGAACAACTGAACAACATCAGAACAGAAAACAATATCAGAATCTCACATTCGCAGCGGAACAATATATAATAGATAAATGAATAATCTTTAAAACAAAGAACTATATCATTTTATACATACATCAATCATCAGAGTCAATATACAACTCAGTACAACAATGGACAGTTATATAACTTGTCCTCATACAGAATACACACCGGAATAAATACTATTAGATACAAATACTACGTCTCGCCATCCAGCTTGCGTCCAAAGCTCCAGAATATCCTGATAACATAACTCTAGGCTGCCCGTGTGGAAATTGGTGGGCACCCAGAGTTTAGAAGGGAAACAATAAACTCCGAGTCAGTCATGGTGACTGGTGTGAGATCGTAAAACAGTTATTTTTCACAAAGAAAATAAAACAAATTCGCAATGCTTTTGGAAAATGAAACTACCATAAGACCTCCCGCCACACACACAATGCAAACGCAGAATTGGAGGAGATTTCTTCTTATGATAGTCAAAGATGCTTACTACGCAAAATCAAATCATTTTTGATATTATTATTAGTGCATAGTGTAGAAATCATTTCGAAAGTATAATATTAATCTTAGCCAACATACGACCAGTATCGTATGCCTACTATAGCTACCATCTAAACAGTGGTGACCACCGTACGTAAATGGCAGGTTCTACAACTAATACCGTACAAAGTTCGTATTGGAGTTTGGATTTCCAACAAATGGTCAGGCTAAGGAACTTCCTTTTCCACGATGGGTACGTCCCTGGAATAGACGACCCGAGAAATAACCTAACATTACGGTTAGATCTCTGCCAACACAAGGCCGGGTTACCTCTGCAAAAATAGGTAACTACTGACACGCGTATGCCATCCCTCGATCGTAACCGATCTTCTCGAGGATCCCCGATTTCTAACAAACCACATAGTAAAAATGCAGCAACCACATAGGTTAAGTATCTGGGCTCCATACCATGATACCACCTCTATCCAGAAGGAATGACATACACTAAGGGGCGCTACTCCCTAGAACCTTGCTGCATCCTTCCTGTTTTGACCATTTCCGGGGTGTGAGGCTCGACGAAGTCTCGTCCACAAAGCTACGCTTTCTACAAAGCCATGCTTCGGGTCAAACAAAATGATCAACCTATGATCACAAAGATATAAGATCAAACAAATGATCATATCGCAAATGATCAAACGCTGATCATTTCACAGCAACACTCAGTATGCCACGTTACCAAATTGGGATATATCGCTGATGAATTTCAACTACATAACCTCTGAGCTCGTACGTCTCAGAGAAGGGTGTTAAGCTAAGAGAATAAATTCTCCGCCACCAACAGATATGTATTTGAAAGAAATCAGCTTTATATCTCAAATTGTAACGTCAGACACACAATCCATACAAGTCTGTTCCGGGATCGAACAGAACCGAAGGCACTTCTCACGAAGCCCTTGCATTTTCGGATAATTTTCTAATCACGTCCGGACTTCCCGTCACTAAGGGTGATAAAACCTCTAAATCGGAGATCAGCCGATGTAGAGTAACTCGACGGTAATCCTTCCATTTTCAAAAATATCCGGTCTTCAACACCGTTCTTCAAATGCAATTCATAACGACGTATCACATATTCGAAATGGGTTATACGACCCCATGGTCCTTTCCCGGCTAACCCGAATAGTGAGCGATTTATTTCAAAAATAAGTGTGGCATTCAAATTCATCCAATTCACAACAAATACCTATCTAAAGGTAATTATTGATAGTCGGTTATTTAACTATCAATAAAGATGCGCAACATCATCAGATTCCAAATAATTTTCCAAAATTATTTATTTCCCAAAAATATCTTTACTAGATATAAAATTTCCACACTTCAAAAATAAATCAATATTTATTTTTCTAAACAGTTTCCCTTTCCTTTATAAATTCCATAGTGAATTTATATCTTCGAGTATCTACTGATATTCGATTTTCAAATCGATTCCAATATTCAATTTCAATTTATCTTAAAGAAGATAAATTCTCAAAACGTTTCATTTCATATTGGAAAAGTATTTCCATACTTATTCAAAAATAAGTATTTCGCAAATCTATTTATTTTCAACATTTGAAAATATTCAATATACTTAAATCAATATTAAGTATATATTCATTCTTTAAGGAAATCATTAATTTTAACATCTATTTGAGTCAAAACGAATGTTGCGTAAAACATCGTTACGACGACTCGAAATCAATAGTATAGGGATTCGGAATTTAGATAGATATATAAATCCCTATACTACATAAAAACATTTCCTTTCGGAAATCATTTACTATAACAACAGTGTTATAGTCCACCATTTCCTTAAATTTCTCGAAAACGTCTATTTCAACAACAAGTGTTGAAATCTATGCTTTCGATTCATAATACATTTTAAAACATCTTTAAAATGTTTAACTTCGTTCTAAAGTATCACTTCTTCAAAAAAAATGAATCCATTTTATTCAATAATACATTCACTGTCCAAAATCGTGAATATATCTTTTTTTATAATCTTCTATATTCAATTTATCAAATTCAATTGATTTTTGAATTTATAAAACAACGTTTATACATTCTATTTCTGTTTTAATAACAACTTCAACTTATAAATCTTCTTTTTATTAACTTCTATATTTTACTTATCAAAATAAGTGATTTCGGATTTTTAAACAACTTTTATAAATTTCAATTCTATTTATAAAAACTTCAATATCAATTCAATTTCAATATTGATTTCTGAATTTATTTTCAACTTTAAATAAAAGATCCCATACTGATTTCTCAAAAGTTCTTTTCCAAATATTAAATCAATTACAGATTGATTTCTAATTTTATTTATCTCTACTAGAATAAATTCCTTATTTTCCTTCAAATCATTCAATATCCTGTTTTTAAATGGATTCTTTAAATTGAACTCATTTTACATTGATTTCCCAAATCATTTCAATTTACCAATTAAATTTCTAATTGGATTTCCAACTTATCTCCTTTTAAATAAATTCCTTTTTTTTTTAGGAAATAAATTTCAATCGTTTCTTTTAATCTATTTAAAAATCCAAATTCTTAAATTAAATTCTTCAATTTATAATCACTGTTTTATGAAATCCATTTATTTAGCATTTTCACTTTATTCTGGAATTTATTCAATACGATTATAAAAATTTACTTTTTATACTTTAAAAATTCCTTTCTTCAAAATTTCTTCAATTTCAAAAATTGATTCACTTAGAAATTTTCTACTTGAATTTCAAAAATTCAATTTCGTTTATCTTTGGAATCCAATGATGTCAAACATCCATTCAGCTAAATTTTAGCTTTCAAACAATTTCCAGATATCAATATGATTAATAGCATCACTATAATCATTCACAGATTCATATCACAATAGAAATGAATTCAATCAATGTGAGGGGTCCAGTTGGATCCCTCTAACCTGTTTCCCTGCATCCAAAGACGTTAGCACAATACCAATTCCGCTCCAGTACGGAATTATCGCGGTATATGGGTTTTATAAAAATCTGCTTACTAACGGCGCAATAGGGTCTCATCCGCTATACGAGGCGGGAAATCATCAATCCAATATATACATATGCCAATATGTATATATTGCTATATATATAGATATATCCTACTATATCTAATATCACATCCCATATAGCAATCAAATAATAACTGAAAATTCCACTTTTCAATTTGAGTGAGAAGATCTCACCTTAGCTTTAATTTGCCATCCATTTTTGTTCCAGTTTGGTTTCTCCAAATTTTGACCTTGTATAAATAATTTATACATTTATTAATATTCAAATAAATCGAATAATAAATTCTCATTCTTGATTGTTTAATTAATTAATAGTTTCAATTAAACCAATTTTTTTCTTTAATAAATTTATTTTAACTAATTATTTTACTTTAAATCAATATCTTTAAATCAGTTTCCTTTAATAAATCATTTTACCTAACAAATTTTTTTCCTTTTACAAATTTTCCTTCTAAAATTAATTTAAATTAACCAAGGGTTTAATTTGAATTGTAAACAAATTTTCTTTTACTGTATATATATTTATATTCATACTAGTATATAAATAAATTAAAACTCGAATAAAATAAACAAATAAAATCGTATACCTTACAATCGCTCGCTGACCACTAAAAACAATTTCACTCTTCGTCTGCCACCAACACCCAGCCGCGACGAAACCCTAGCTCCGTTCCAATTCACCACCGCACCTTACTTGATCGCGACAATCGCCAAGACGCGCGCCTCCATCACCGCATCCCCCCATACTCGAACCCCTGACCTTGCCGCGACGTCGTACTCGAGCTCGACGAACTCCCCAGTCACCTTCCACTTCGCTCGACATTGGATCGTCGCCGCCGCTGACGCTCGAACCCATCGCAACCCCAAACTCGCGAAACCCCCAGCGCCGAAACCCTAGACCACTCGCCTCGATTTCGATCCATCCATCCTCACGCGAACGCGATGCTCGATGGCCACTGCGACCCTGATTTCTGGCCGCCGCCTCCATTGCCGCGTTCGCGCGCTGCCTCCCTGATTCGAACTCAAGCATCGAATCCCCATACTTGCTCGACGTGGTTCGCTTGATTTGAAATGACGCGGCCATCATTATTCGATTTGAATAGGAGAGGGCTTCGGCCGTTGTTTTATTTTTTTATTCTGAACTAGGGGATATTTAAAATGGAAGGGAATGGGTTGCAAAATTCTTTTAAGTGATTTTGGGCATGATACTAGGCGTAATTAAAGGAGAAGAAAAGTGGCTAATGGTGACACGATTTTAAATTTACATTTTTAATTTGAATTCAATTAAATTTCAACACGTTTTGGTGTCGTACGCTCACAGAACAACTTCGAAAAATACGAAATTGGAAATCCGGTAATAATACAATATTACGGACCCAATGAAATTGGTTTCGTCGAATTTCGAGACTGCGCCTCGGACGACTATTTTTAAATATCGATTCGAACAATATAATTTCAACTGAACAATTCAATTTCAAACTTGATTCTGAAGCTTCTATTATCTTCAGTGTTATCAATATAAATTTTACAAGCGTTTGAAATATTTTTCTTCGGCTTAAAATTAAAGATTCAAATTTTTTGTTCAACTTCAATCGATTAAATTATATAATTTAATCGTCAAATTCAAAGTTATATTCGGGATTCAAATTAAATCATCGTTCAAATATTTAAAATTAATTAAATATTTTTCAATTTAATTTGTTCAAAATTCTGGGTCGTTACAGTTAAGTCGTAGGTTGCTCGACTTTGTTAAGTCGTAGGTCGCCCCCGACCTTACCCTTAGGTCGAATGACCTGTGATTCGCTAGGTCGCGATTTTCCTTAGGTCGTATGACCTATTTTTCCTTAGGTCGCTTGACCTGCTTGCCTTCATTGGTTATACCGTGACGGGGCGCTGCCCCGCACCCCGCCAGGGGCGCTGCCCCCTGGACCCCCGCGACCTGACCCCGTATTACTCTGCGTAGGCAATCTTATCTGAAAAGCGTTCAACAGAACTTCTTACTTTGATGGTTTTGGGAATTGATTTCTTTGAACTTTACTCACGTCTTCGAACGTGAATTTTTATGATTGATTGTTTCTACAATCACTTCTATGATTTGTCACTTCAAAATATAAAGGTTTCCTATACTAGTATTAAATATCAAAACTCTTTCATTAAAATGATTTCAACTCGATTTTCAATATCAAACCCATTTATAAAACTGTTTTCCAATCTATTAGTATATACAAACCTTTAGCTCATTCGTATGAGAAAATATAATTAAACGGCTTAGCAAAACAAGTGGTATGAAACGCTTGCGTTTACTTCGTCGGTTAATTGATGGACTTGTTCGATTGAAACTCTTGTGACAATTTCCTAGTGCAGATCTACAATCTGTTCGTAAATATTTGAGTTAAGCAAGTGGTTATGGGACATGAAGCTAAACTCTTATATTTACTAGCTTAGTGTAATCGACACTTCCTTATGATCATGATGATCATTCTTGTGATTTAGACTAGCGTTTGTGCGATGTCTCTTTGTTTGCGAGGTTAGACTAGACACCATTTGTGTGATTTCGATTCACACATATCCCTTTATCTTCAAGGTTAGTCTATGCCTCATTGGTGTGATTTCGATTCACACATATTGAAACTCTTTATGATCGATGACGATCATTTTATGGTTTAGGCTCATGGGTCGTACCTATTTAGGTGCATCAATGTTTACTTCTCGCATGGGTCGTACCTATTTAGGTGCGTCGATGTGTACTTCTCGCATGGGTCGTATCTATTTAGGTGCGTCGATGTTTACTTCTCGCATGGGTCGTATCTATTTAGGTGCGTCGATGTTTACTTCTCACATGGGTCGTATCTATTTAGGTGCGTCGATGTTTATTTCTCGCATGGGTCGTACCTATTTAGGTGCGTCGATGTTTATTTACTTCGTGGAGCAATCGGCTCAATAAGTCGGGGCATGGGGCGTATCTATTTAGGTGCGTCGATGTTCATCTATGCATGGGTCGTATCTTTCTAGGTGCATCGATGTTCGACTTTTCATGGGGTGTATCTTTCTAGGTGCATCGATGTTAGACATTACATGGGGCGTATCTTTCTAGTTGCGTCGATGTTTATTTATGCATGGGGCGTATCTTTCTAGGTGCGTCAATGCTAGAGCATGGGTCGTATCTTTCTAGGTGCGTCGATGTTCGACTTTGCATGGGGTGCATCTTTCTAGGTGTATCGATGCTAGACTTTACATGGGGCATATCTTTCTAGGTGCGTCGATGTTCAGTTTATGGGATTGGTCATCCTCTTTTCTTGAGATTTCTGGATTTTATGTTTCACCAGCTTTTACCATTGACATTGATGAGTATGTCATTTTATTGTGGCTTGGTGAATTAAATTAAGAATATGACATTCTTTTAATCTTTGAGAAGATTCTTGTGATATTGATTAATCTCTTGTTGATTATCATTTTCATACTTGTAGTAGTATGCTTTTATGGATATCTTATATGTTTATGCCATATCTCTTGTTCTATATCATTTTGTCTGATAATTATAGCTAGACTGATCCGTTTATTATTTTCTTCTTAAATAATACTCGGGTCAGACTGAGATTTTACAGGTGCTTCCTCATGACTTCTTATCTGGAGCCATCTTCTGACTTTTGGCTAACTACTCTAATTTAGTAGTTTTTGTTTGTATACATTTGAGATTAGACTCCTTGATGTAGACATATTCTATTATCTTGCACTTGTATCTATTCACTTGTGTTATAGTGGATCTTATTTGACCACCACTTTGATGTACACTTTCATGTGTTATATTCATATCTCTTTCCGCCTTTGTGATATGAATTGTCTGTGACTGATTTGTGTTACGTTTATTTCTATATTTGTTTCCAAAGATCATATATAGCCACTGTGTGATAGCTTTGTGTTTGTATCGGTATGTCGGATTTCCTCCTTAAAAGATATGCATTCTATTCTATCTGACATATCGGTGCTCGCACAAAGAAGTTACACGGATGGTCGCTCCTCAACAGCCT
This sequence comes from Allium fistulosum, assembly GCA_030737815.1. Classification (NCBI taxonomy): domain Eukaryota; kingdom Viridiplantae; phylum Streptophyta; class Magnoliopsida; order Asparagales; family Amaryllidaceae; genus Allium; species Allium fistulosum. Next base: position 164,851,502 of record CM060904.1, on the reverse strand, counting down.
TATCCTCCGTGCTAATTGACAGCACTACACCGTAGTGTTCTTGGTTAGCGTGGGTATAGAGGTGGGGCGTCACACTAAATTTCTCTTTTTAAAACATAATACCAAATCACTTTTATATAATTACTACAATAATAGATTTTTGAAAATACTTACTTAAGAAATTAACATTTAGAAATAATAAATTTTCTAAAATATGCTTTTTAAAAACACAATTAGAACTTTTAACTTATATTTAAAATTGCTTTGAAAACGTACTGGGCAATCCAAGGAAATACACTTCTCTTCACATCCTTTAAAAATAAATCAACATTTATTTTTAAACCAATTCATATTCTTTTATAAATTCCCACCTTGAATTTATATTTTCAAATATCCACTGATATTTCATTTCACTTTATAAACCCAGTTTATCTCTCCAAAATCTCATTTCTCTTTAAATTTCAAATCCCAAAGTATTTAAATCAATTTATAATTGATTTCCCAATTTATTTTACTTTGAAATAAGTTTCCTTACTTAATCCATTTATTTTCAAATTCATTAACTTCCAGATTTTATTTCTCATTATGATTTAAAATCTTTAAACTGAAACACAAGTTTCAGATTTCCCAAATTCCTTAATTCTTTTTAATTACATTTAAACATTGAATTAAAATAAATTATTTATTCTTTTAAATAATATCACATAAGTTTAAAATTCAATATTTCTCGGTTTATTCAAAATTCCTCTTTTCCATATTTATTAGAATTTTGGAAATCACTTTTATTCTTAATCAGATTTATTCTCAAATTTATTCCAAACTCCTTATAATTATTTTACTTAAGAATTGTACTCTTTATTTCTTTTCAAAAATTCCATTCTAGAGATTTTGATAATTCAGCACATCCAAATCGATCCAACCAAACCATAACATCCAATTATCCATATAATTCATCACAGGATATCAAAAATCATATCACAGAATATTTAACAAAATTAAATATTTTGAGGAATCCAGTTGGATCCCTCCAACCTGTTTCCCTGCATCCACAGATGTTAGCACAATACCAATTCCACTTTGAGGTGGAATATCGCGGTATATGGGTTTTATAAAATCATTCGCTATTATGCGGCGCATAGGGTCTCATCCGCTATATAATGCGGGAATATCAACTCCAATATATACATATGCCAATATATATATATTGGTATATACTACTATATATATCACATCAATCAAATCAATCATTCAATAAATTATTTAAATTTAACCATTTAAATTTAAATTTAACTGAGTGAGATTTACTCACCTTCGATTTTGTTTGCCATTCATTTCCATTTATTTCATCCCAGCTTGTTTCCATTCAGATTTCGACCTTGAATAAAAAATTATATGATTTACTATTAATATTCGAATCAATCAAACACTTAAATTTCATTTGATAAATTTAATTCACCACATAATTTATTATCTTTAACAAAATTTAATTTACTAATAATTAAAATTTAAACCAACTTTCCTTTAAATAACTTCTTAGTAACTAAAATAATTGAACAAGTTTATTGAACACATCTATCTCTATAATATATGATTTACAAATAACTAGTAAATGAAAATATGTATATATATATTTTATTCTCTTTTAAAACCACATGTATACTTCTAAAAATAAGTCATAGATTTCAAAAATCTTACTTAATACAAACTTCCAATGTTTTAAAAATCAAATTTTAAATTTTTGTTTTAAACTCCACAACATCCTTCTCTTTTCTTTTTCTTTTTTTCTGTTTTAGACTATATAATTAAATTTCTTCCAAATCAGTATTAAAATCGAGCAAAACGAAATGAAGATGAACAATACCTCACGCACAAACTAACGCGAGAAGATCCTCGACGAACTCCACCTGACCCGATGCCTCGCCTCCGCCTTCCTTTCCAGGTCGCCACGCGATCATCGCGATAGCCTACCGCACCACCATCCACTGCACACGCGAACCAAAACCAACCCTAGCTCGATCAACTTCCCTTGCGAACCCAAAAATTGCCGTGACCATCTCGAGGTGTCGCCATCTCCGCCGTTCGAACGCCATCGCGTTCGAAATCGAACGCCCTGAACTCGCGACTCGTACAAACCCCTAATCGAACCCCTGCACCATTGCTCGAGGGCGAAGCCCAGACGTGATCTGACTTCGTTCGAACCCACTGTTCTCTTATGATTTGATTCGAACGGAAGGAGAAGACGAACCCGCTCTATTTCTAACTGATACGAACGAATTTCGTTCATTCGTTAATTTGTTTTTGAAAAATTCAGCTCGATTCGTTTATTATTTTAGTTGTCGTATGAGATTTTGAAGGAGGGTGGTTGGGTATTAAAATGGAGTGAAGTTTGAATCAGTTCTGGAGGAAGATGAATTTGCTTTTGTTCGGCCATAATCTGATTTTGATTTTTCTTGTCTGCGATTTGAAAGGAAGGGAAAGGGAAAAGGACGTGATGTTATGTTGGCGTATGAGAGAAGCTAACCTTTATTTTTAATTCAGATCGGTTAATGCTAGTCTAAGCGTTTATATACCACACGCTCACATAACCACTCCGATTGCTACGGAAATTGAAATCTGGCAATAATATAATATTACGAATTAAATGGAACTGGTTTCGTCAACTTCCGAGACTGTGCCTCGGAATGCTATTTTAAAATTCAATTTAAACGATATATTTTAAAAACTGAACAAAACACTTTTAAATTCAATTTTAGAAGTTCTATTACCTTTAGTATTATTAATATGAATTTTTCAAGCCTTCAAAATATTTTTAATTAGCTTAGAATGCCAGATTTACTATTTTATCCAACTTCAACTAAATTTAATTTAATTATTAAATTACTCAATAAACAGCGATATTTGAAATTTAAGTTTATAATTAACCTCTGAATATTTAAAATTAATTAAATATTCCAATTTCAAATATACAAAAATTCTGGGTCGTCACAGCTTAAATCGATGAGCCAGACAGTGAAAATCAAGACAAAGGCGGCCGCACTACAAATATGTTGATCGGTTTGTATTTGGAAGATTTTGTGAGAATTGCGGATTGCGGATCTTAAGGCTAGTATAAACACTAGAGGGGGTGAATAGTGTTTTAAGGAATTACTAATTCTTTTCGAGTTTATTTTAATTTGAACACAAATGTATACAATATTCAGACACAGATGTGATCACAGATTCAAACACAGATGCAAATATAAAGTAAAAGCAGTAAAGGAAAGAACACACCGGATTTTATACTGGTCTGGAGTTACCCTACATCCAGTCCCGCACACAAGTACGGATTTTGTTTCAAAAACAATCTTTACAATTACAACCCTCGATTTCAAGGCAACGAGGTACACCACTCCAGATTCACAATCCTCTGGGTATTGATACTTGATTTCCCGGGCAACAAGTTCACCCAATTGATTTCCTAGGCTACAATCACACCTTTTCTCACTTGATTGATTTCCATGGCTACAATCACACCTTTTCTCACTTGATTGATTACAAAGAAGCCTATAACTCTGAATAGCACTGGGATCTTGTTGAGATAGTGATAGAGAATCAAACCAGAAATGATCTAGTTAAATTCAATGATGATTTCGGCAGAGTAATGGTAAGAATATATATAAAGAAATGTGGAAGAAGAAAATGAGTGAAAACTAGAAAAATATTGTTAAAAATTCGTTGAAAACATCCCTTATTTATAAAAGAACAGCAACCATGTCTATTCGTGAAAGGTTATGGCGAATAGACACTTCTATTGAAATTCAAATTTTTGAAACCAACTGCCACTATGTCGACATGGGTATCTTGGGTATGTCGATATCCCAAAGGAAATTTTGGTGATTTGTTTTTCTTTGAAAATTACTTCTATCTTGTATTAAAACTATTTTAAACTTTATAAATATACTTAACTATAGTTAAAATACATAAGTAAATATAGAGAATAATATATATATAATTTTACTATAATTTTATATTTAAATCTAAGTTTAAATATATTATAATTAAAAGATAGTTTAAAACAAACGAAGTTTAAAACAAGAGTTTATTTAAAAACAAAATCAAAGAATATTTTAAGGCTAAAACATCTTTTTGAAAATCATTTGGAACGATAATTTTTAAGGCTAAAGCATTTTGAAAAGCAGTTTTGAAAATCATTTTGAAGTAGTTTTGCAAGCTTCTTCCTGCAGAATATCTCATCACATCAGGACTCGAGAACTTGTACAAAACCAGGATGTTCGTGGGTTTGTAAGCCACTTGTCGTAGGTTTGTAAGCTACTTGTCGTGGGCTTGTAAGCCACTAAAAAGGTAGAAATGGGTTCCATCCCAAATGAAATATGGAGTGAAGATTTCAGTGCTATTAAGAAGTTTTAACATAATTCTAGACTCAATACTTATCTTGTACTATTTGATAATCTTGTTATTCTTGATATTCTTGATACTCATAAGTCTTCAATCTTGATATCTTGAATCTCTATACTGTACAGTCTTCATTCTTGATACATGCATGGTTAAATCCTGCATATACATATATATCTAAACTATAATGTTAGTATTTATATTTTATAATCTTATTCTAAGGTTGTTGTCATCAAAACCATCATCTCAAGGACTAACAATCTCCCCCTTTTTGATGATGACAACCTTTGTTTATAAAATATTATTTCTATCCTAATGACTCCCCCTAAAACTAATAACTCCCCCTTAGTCTAATATTAAATGATTATAATGATAGTGTTATCATAAATAATCAACACTTAAATTTAAAACTAAAACTTTAGTTCTAAATTACAAACTCTCCTAACTAAGAATCTATATATGATAATATTTGTAATATAAGAACACAAATCATTTATATTTTTATATTTTACATGAGCGTAGAGAACGTAAGTAAAAACATACAACAATAGGAAAGGGGAAAAAGAAACTAATGCGTGTCCTTAAAAATGGGAGATCTATGAACCGAACAATTTGGATAGTGGAAACAGAAATTTCCACGTTATTCGACAAGATTTCCATCTTTGTCAAAGCACACTTCGCCAACGCAAACGATTTTGTCGTTATCTTCAGCGTGCTCTTCTTCCATGGGGGCTTCTTCTTCTTCTTCCTCGCTGTCCTCTTGCACTTGATCTCCTGAAGAATCTTCGTCAATCAAGATTGGATTAGCATGATTGTCCAGTAGAAATTTTTGCAAATTTCTAAGGATTTTGCCTTGCCTTTCTTGTTCCTTAGCCATTCTAAGTTGTACCACTTGAATTTCAGTCATTAATTGCAATGCATCCTTCAGAGAATCCTCCATTTTCGTCACTCGTGCGAGCGTAGTTCGTTGAAACGGTCCAGAAGTAGGAGAAGGGAACGAAATGATTGAATTTTTGTTTGATTTGGAAAAGGAGGCCATTGTTTAAATGTTTTCAGAAGATAGAACAGAGAAAGAACAGAAAGAATGATCCAATTTTCGAAATAAGAAGAATATATAACCACTTATTTGAATTTTGGTGGGAAAAATTCAAAAATAAAAAAATCGTTATATGTCGACATGGTTAGGAAGGGGATGTCGACATGGTGCTTGATATTTTTACTATTTGACTTATTTTTAATTTAATTTTAATTATACTTTGTTATTTATATTTTATATTTCAGTTATTGAACAAATACCTAATTCTATTCTTAATTTAGTAAATATTGATTCATTTAAGGGTTTTGTTAATATATCAGCAATTTGATTCTCAGAATTGATATAATCGAAAGTAATTACTTCCTTACTTATATTATCTCTGAGAAAATGATATCTGATATCAATATGTTTAGTTCGAGCATGATGAGTAGTATTTTTTGATAAATTTATTGCACTAGTATTATCACAATAAATTGGTGATCTTGAGATATTTAAACCAAAATCTTTTAAAATTTGTTGCATATATATTACTTGAGAACAAGCTAAAGCACCAGAAATATACTCTGTTTTAGTTGTTGATAAAGAAACTGTGTTTTGCTTTTTACTAAACCAGGAAATCAGAGAATGCCCCAAAAAGTGACAAGTTCCACTTGTACTTTTTCGGTCTGACTTACAACCAGCATAGTCAGCATCACAGTAAGATATTAATTCAAAAGAATCATTTTTAGGATAAAATAAGCCATAGTCAATGGTGTGTTTAATATATCTCATGATACGTTTTACAGCTTTTAAGTGGGTCTCTTTAGGTTGGGATTGATATCTTGCACAGAGGCAAACGCTATGCATGATATCAGGTCTACTAGCAGTGATATAGATTAGTGATCCAATCATTCCTCTATATAATTTTTGATCTACATCTTTCGAGAGATCTTCTTTACTTAGGTACTCATTGGTTGCCATGGGAGTGGGTTTTCCACTTGCAGTAGTCAAACCAAATTTACTAACTAGGTTCTTAGCATATTTTTCTTGACTAATAAAGATACCATTATCTAATTGTTTTATTTGTAATCCTAGAAAGAAGTTTAATTCACCCATATGACTCATCTCAAACTCTTTTGTCATTATTCAGAAAATTCTTTATTCATTTCAAAATTAGTTGATCCGAAAATGATATCATCTACGTAAACTTGTACTTGTTGAATATCATTTTTATTTCTTTTAATAAAAAGAGTATTATCTACTTTACCAATTTCAAAGTTTGATTGAAGTAAGTAAGATCTTAGTCTATCATACCAGGCTCTAGGAGCTTGTTTTAGACCATATAGAGCTTTCTTAAGTTTGTAAACATGATTTGGAAATTTTTCATTTTCAAAAAGTGGTGGTTGTTCAACATATACTTCTTCTTTTACAAATTCATTTAAAAAAGCACTTTTAACATCCATTTGAAATAATTTGAAATTATTATAATTTGCGAAAGCAAGTAGAATCCTAATGGCTTCTAATCTTGCTACGGGAGCAAAGGTTTCATCAAAATCTATTCCTTCTTGACAATAACCTTGAGCGACTAACCGGACTTTATTTCTAACGATCTCACCTTGTTCATTCATTTTATTTTTATAAACCTATTTTGTTCCAATTATAGTTTTATTTTCAGGTCTAGGAACAAGTTCCCAAACATCATTTCTAGTGAATTGATTTAATTCTTCTTGCATAACCAAAATCCATGAATCATCAGTTGATGCTTCTTTTGGATTCTTGGGTTCAATAGTTGATATAAAAGCTACATTGCTCATTTTACTTAGTTGATTTCTAGTTGTAACAACAGATTGCATATCTCCTAGAATATTTTCTATGGGATGATCTTTTAAAAGTTTAATCCTTTTATTAGGATGATTAAATTTATTATTAGTTTCAATTGACTCTTGATTTTGAGTAATTAAATCCTCTTCATCATTTGTCTCTACAAAAATTTTGGGATTTTCATCGAACGAAACATGCATTGTTTCTTCAATGGTGTTAGTTCTTAAATTAAACACTCTATATGCTTTGCTTCTATTAGAATATCCGATAAAGATACCTTTGTCGGATTTAGGATCAAATTTATCTATGTCATCTTTTGTATTTAAAATAAAACATTTACTTCCAAAAATTCTAAAAGATACCTTAGGTTTCTTTCCGTGAAGAAGTTCATAAGATGTCTTATCAGTTAAAGGTCTTATTAAGATTCTATTTAAAATATAACAGGCGGTAGCAACTGCTTCTTCCCAAAAATATTTTGGTAAATTACTATCTAAAAGCATAGTTTTCGCACACTCTTGAATCATCCTATTTTTACGTTCTACTACTCCGTTTTTTTGTGGAGTTCTTGGAAATGAAAAATTGTGAGTTATCCCCTTTTTATTGCAGAATTCCTCAAACTTTTCATTTTCAAATTCACCACCATGATCACTACGGATGGTTATAATTTTTACAGAAAGTTGATTTTGAATCCTTTTTGTAAAGTTCTTAAAACATTCAAAAGTATCACTTTTATGTTTCAAAAATACTGTCCATGTAAATCTAGAATAATCATCTACAATTACAAAAACACATTTACTGTGATTTATTGACTGAATTTGAGATAGACTAAATAAATCAAGATGAAGTAATTCAAGAGGTTTTGAAGTTGAAATCATATCTTTTAATTTAAAGGAACTTTTTCTAAGTTTTCCTAATTGACATGCATCACATAAACTATCTACTTCAAAATTCATTTTAGGGAGACCTCTTACTAGATCATGTTTTGACAGTCTAGATAAGAGTTTGAAATTCAAATGCCCAAATCTCTTATGCCAAATCCAAGGGTCACTTGTATTTTTCAAAAGACACAAGTTATCATTTGAAACTCTCATACAAAGAATATAAATATTCTTTTTCCTAATTCCCTCAAATATTATGGTTGAATTATTATCTTCAATGTGACACTTATCTTTTTCAAATTTAATTTTATATCCTTTATCGCAAAGTTGACAAATACTTAGCAAATTATGTTTCAAATTCTTAACTAGCAAAACGTTAGTAATAATAGGAGTTTTAGAGTTACCGACATTGCCGATGCCAATCACATATCCTTTTGAGTTGTCTTCAAAGTTAACCAATCCTCTGTCTTTGTATATTATATCATTCATCATATCTGGATTACCAGTCATGTGTCTAGAACATCCACTATCGAGTATCCATTTGTTCTTTTTGATCTGCACAATTTATCCATTGTGGATTGATTCCTCAACACCCATAAAACATGTTTCCTGCACATCATAAAAACCTTGTGAACAATTTGACTTTGAATATAGATTATATGTAGACTTATGATACAATGATGATTTGAATATTTTTAAACAAGTATTAACAAAATTTTCAAATATAGCCATTAAAAAATTTTCAAAATTCAGATTACGAAACTTTGAAAACCTTGCTCTGATACCAAATGTGAGAAATGCGGATTACGGATCTTAAGGCTAGTATAAACACTAGAGGGGGGTGAATAGTGTTTTAAGGAATTACTAATTCTTTTCGAGTTTATTTTAATTTGAACACAAATGTATACAATATTCAGACACAGATATGATCACAGATTCAAACACAGATGCAAATATAAAGTAAAAGCAGTAAAGGAAAGAACACACCGGATTTTATACTGGTCTGGAGTTACCCTACATCCAATCCCGCACACAAGTACGGATTTTCTTTCAAAAACTATCTTTACAATTACAACCCTCGATTTCAAGGCCACGAGGTACACCACTTCAGATTCACAATCCTCTGGGTAGAGATACTTGATTTCCCGAGCAACAAGTTAACCCAATTGATTTCCTAGGCTACAATCACACCTTTTCTCACTTGATTGATTTCCAAGACTACAATCACACATTTTCTCACTTGATTGATTACAAAGAAGCCTATAACTCTAAATAATACTGGGATATTGTTGAGATAGTGATAGAGAATCAAACCAGAAATGATCTAGTTAAATTCAATGATGATTTCGGTAGAGTAATGGTAAGAATATATATAAAGAAATGTGGAAGAAGAAGAAGAGGAGTGAAAACCAGAAAAATATTGTTAAAAATTCGTTGAAAAAATCCCTTATTAATAGAAGAACAACAGCCATGTCTATTCGTGAAAGGTTATGGCGAATAGACACTTCTTTTGAAATTCAAATTTTTGAAACCAACTGCCACTATGTCAACATGGGTATCTTGGGTATGTCGACATCCCAAAGGAAATTTTGGTGATTTGTTTTTCTTTGAAAATTACTTCTATCTTATATTAAAACTATTTTAAACGTTATAAATATACTTAACTATAGTTAAAATACATAAGTAAATATAGAGAATAATATATAAAAAAATTTACTATAATTTTATATTTAAATCTAAGTTTAAATATATTATAATTAAAAGATAGTTTAAAACAAACGAAATTTAAAACAAGAGTTTATTTAAAAACAAAATCAAAGAATATTTTAAGGCTAAAACATATTTTTGAAAATCATTTGGAACGATAATTTTTAAGGCTAAAACATTTTGAAAAGCAGTTTTGAAAATCATTTTGAAGTAGTTTTGCAAGCTTCTTCCTGCAGAATATCTCATCACATCAGGACTCGAGAACTTGTACAAAACCAGGATGTTCGTGGGTTTGTAAGCCACTTGTCGTAGGTTTGTAAGCTACTTGTCGTGGGCTTGTAAGCCACTAAAAAGGTAGAAATGGGTTCCATCCCAAATGAAATATGGAGTGAAGATTTCAGTGCTATTAAGAAGTTTTAACATAATTCTAGACTCAATACTTATCTTGTACTATTTGATAATCTTGCTATTCTTGATATTCTTGATACTCATAAGTCTTCAATCTTGATATCTTGAATCTCTATACTGTACAGTCTTCATTCTTGATACATGCATGGTTAAATCCTGCATATACATATATATCTAAACTATAATGTTAGTATTTATATTTTATAATCTTATTCTAAGGTTGTTGTCATCAAAACCATTATCTCAAGGACTAACAGATTTAGCCATTCAGGAATTCATGAAGATTTTATTTTGTAGATCTAGGTTTTTTTGGAACAGGATAAGTGATTTTGGGAAAAGCGGCTAGTAGCAAGGCATAATTAGGTTAGAGTTTGGATACTGGGTGAGTCGGGTTATGGATAGTGGATATTGGGCAGTTGAAAAAATAACGTTCGGTTAACGGTTAATCGAAATATGCAATATGGTTAACTGTTAACCGACCCGACTTTTGTCGGTTAAACAATTTTGTCAGTTAAAGCGGTTCAGTTAAGGTCGGTTAAGTCGGTTAGGTAGATTAATTTGGTTAAATGCCCACCCCTAGTGTCTATGGTACTCCAATCTACCGGGCTTCCTTCTTGGCCGAAGGATAGCAAGTTGAGAGTTGGAAACGTGATAAGTCTACGAGACTTGGTTTCCGTATGAGGTTGAGGCCTCTTTATCGTTGTTAGTCCGGAAAGACCGAGGTCGGATTATCCGAGAACCACTTCGGACCAATGTATGCGTTCGAAAGTGTAGTTTTGTAATGATGATCTTGAAGACGGAGATCTTCATGATACATGGCTATTTGCCACTAGACCCGCGACGCATATATATAATATGGTGGAAATATTGCTTCGTTATGAAAATCTACGATATGCAAGGATTTCTCGCTACTAATCCTAGGGGTAATTCCCGACAGGATGTGGTAGGAGAGTGCCTTCGGTTTGTCCTGTTCCTGGACAACTTGTATGGACGAATGTTTGATGTTGCATTTCTAATTACATTGATTGATCTCATGAACGTATCATCTTTTTGGTGGCGGAGAAGGCAACTTCTCTTAGCTTAACACCCTTTCCTGAAATGTACGAGCTCAAGAGTTATACGTTTGTAGAAATCAGTTGTGTGATTGTAGGAATGGCAGTGTGGCATTCAAAGTGGAATGTGCTATGTGAAAGGTAAACGTTACCTTAAGCCTCATCATCTGGTAATGGCTTAAACAAGGTACGCCATGAGGCTATGTGGTTCGCAACCATAGGGGTATGATCATCACCTTTCTAGATAACCATTTATATGTCGGGTATGTGGTGTATGCTATGAGACGTCTCGGATAGGTCGGTAATGACCAGGGTGATGACATTTTCGGTTTCTATCCAGGCCATGTATGTTTACTAAATAGGGATAGACCGGTCTTGCTATATGTGGAGGATTGTTTGTGTATCCTCTGTACATTCCTCTAGAGATGTACTGTACGGAAGGTAGTCCCTTACCTGCCATTATATGATAATCCATTCTCCATACGTGCCTGCCATTTTATTTGTAAACCTATTACGCCGTCAAATTTAACTAATGTAACAATTTCGGCTATTTTAATATTATTTATACACTAGACACTAGTAAAATATAACAGGATTTGATATGAAATGTTTTAGTTATCGTAAGGTAAAACCCTCCGTGTTTATGTATGACGTGGTCTTGCGAGATAACTTTGTTTTGATAAAGAAAAGTTTTTATAACTTTAAAATTCAGTTGAGATGTGTTTTCTCACACTGGTTTACTAGACTGATCCGGACGTTCTTCACTTTTAATGCTCGGGTCAGACCGAGCATATTTACAGATTTAGAGTTGGATGCTTTGGAGCTTCTGCGGATGAGCTGGAGGTCTTCAGGTCGTATTCACGTATATGTTTCTTTTCCGCTGCATTGTTGTTTAAATTATCAGCATTTGTGAGGACAATTTATCATAATTGTCAAGGCTGATGATTAGTGATTTGTTGTTGTACTCTGATGGATGTATGTAAATTAAATTACAGTTTATCTTTTGTAAAGTAAATTGATATTATATAATATGTTGTTCCGCTGTGATTGTGAGATTCTGTGTTGTTTTAGTTTCTCCTTCTCTTCTCCTTCTTTTCTCTTCTTCTTTCTTCTTTATTTTCCATAACTATCCGTCTTTCCGTTCAATTTAGGTTGGACATGTGTGGTTTATTGTCATCTCTAATTATGCGGATTGCGGGTTGCGGGTCGTCACAGCTGGTATCAGAGCTTAGGTTGTGAGAATACATAGGCTTTGGTTGGGTACTCAATATAGATAGGGTCAGTAGCACACTAAAATGAGTTTTAGTTTATTATAGATATGAGAGTGTATTTGTTAGTGATTATAAAAATGTTTTATATTGTGTTAATTTATCTGTTAAGTGGCTTATGAATTTTGGTCGGTACGTGGAACGCCACGGTATCGATAGGGGTTTCTAAACGCTTGAACAAGGCAAACCAACACAGTATTGTTTTGAAATTGGGTAAATGAAATAATTTTGCCTAAATTATATTATATATACAAAGGAATAATTTTTCAGAAATTATTATAGCTATATGCAGTGGCGGAGGCAAGACACAATGTTGGTGTAGGCACAAAGTGAAGTGGGGTTCGAAGGCGACAGACGCTAGGCGAATTTTTTTATGTCATTGAATGAGTGTAGTGAAAAAATATAAAAAAAAGTAAAGTGTAATACTGGAAAGAAAATAAACAACTTCCAACATTATTATTCTCCGAAAGAAGTAATATGTTTATGAAATAATGAGTGTTTAAGAAAATAAACAACTTCCGATATTGTTATAAAATAATGAATGGAACGAGAAGAGATGGACCCTTCTTTTTTTTTCTTCTGGAGAATGAAGTTGTTGCATCTGAATTTTTTTCTTCAAAGACTAGGGTAGGCACGTGCCTACCCCATTTGCAAGGGGGCTCCGCCCCTGGCTATATGTGGTGTGTTTGGTTGTTAGTGAATGGTAATATTTGATTATTATCATTTATTGTTTGTTTTTTGTGTTCTACTAAAAGCTGTTATTATTATAATGTAAAAAAAGATAAAACAATTAAGAAATGGTTTTATAGAACCAAAATGAAATTATATATAAGGAAAATTTATAAATATGATTTGTAAATAAAAAGGATTTAAAATAAATAAAAAGCATTGAACTCACTTCGGTCGCTGGAAAATAATTCTGGTGATGACTGCAGCATCATCAGCGTTTATTTTCGAGTTTCTAAATGATGGATTGCTACTATTGGAGTTTTGTTTTGGTAAAACTAGTTTTGATTTTAAAATTCAAAAGTATGATTTGATATAAAAAGGAATTATGTATATATATGATTTCAAAATGATTTGAAAATAATAAATAAAAACTGGGTGTTTTAATTCTGAAAGTTGTTATCTAAGTGTTTTGATGAAAACATAAGAAACTAAGTTTTATAACTTATAAATTTTGAGAATTAGTAAGTCATAACAAATTTTTAAAATTTTCAAATATGAATGTTAAAAAAAGTAAATTGGAAATTGAATTATGAAATGAAATTAACTTAACTAAGTTAAATAAAATGAATTTTGAAATGGAATTTAACTTAAGAAAAGTTAAGGGAAATTGAATTTGATTTGTAAGGAATTAATGAAATGAACTAATAAAATAAATTAGTTAAATGGATATGAACTTGAGTTATAAAATGAAATTCAACTAAAGTTGTAAAGTGAAAATAAACATTAGCGGTTGTATAAAATGTTTATAATAAACTTACGTAATGTTTTATGAAATAGTTTATAAATGATATTAGTATTGAAAGGAATATACTAAGTAGTAAATGAATGTGAATTATGAATAAAGGAGAATGGGATATAATAAGAAACCAATTGAAATAAATATGTAAGTTGTACGTATATTGTTTTATTCGCATAACTGTTTGATCCAGATTCAAATATACGATTTTGAGATTATTTGCATCGGTCCGAATTAGGATTTTTCACTCGATTCTCGATGGCGAACACTGGATATGGATTTTTGATTGATTCTGATATTCTCTATCATAGTATATGGCTATGCAAGGAGAATGACGGTTTCTAATCAAAGAACCGAATCTGAGTCCGCACTAGAGTGGCCTGTGAACGATACTAGTTCGAAAGTGAAATTGTGTGATCGAACGAGCGATCGGATATGGTATTGTGTACGGATGATATATGTACATCGTACTGGCTTTACTAAATTAAATGTTGGCATTGGAAAATGCAAAGTTGATATGGTTGTGAATTAATTGGATGAATATTAAATTGTTTGATGATTTCTCTTGTTACCTTTGCTACATTTGCATATAGTTATTGTATAGTCTATGTTATATATTGATATTACTTTCCTTATACTTGTTCTCATCGGTTGTTGAGTTATTAATATGTGCGGATGGCGTATGTTCGCATTTGGAGCTCGCTTTGGCATTATATTGATTGTATATGCTTGCTAATATAAGAAAAGGTACATATCTTGGATTACATATCGTATTTTTATATTTTTCTCTACGGGATGCCTCACCCTTGAAGATGAGATGTATATTTGTGATTATATATATTGTAAATTTTTTCGATTGAATCGCGCAAATGAGACACTGACGAAATTTTTCGTAAATTTAAAGCGTTAGAAAAAAAATTTGAGAATTTTGGAAAAAAAAATTATAACTAAAATTTGATTTTTATGTTATAACTTGGAATGGTATTGGTTGGTTTTGGAAATTTAATTATGAATTTAAAGATTTAGAAAATGTTATAACAAAGTTTCAACTAATTGTTTTTGAAAAGTCAATAGGTTTGTGGCATTTTCCTTACCTCGACAGTTTCAGGGACGAAATTCTTTAAAGATGGGAGAATATAACAACCCAGAATTTCAGCCATTCGAATTTGGAATATTTAATTGATTTTAAATATTGAAAAGTTAATTTTATAAGTTAAATAACTTGAATTTCAAATATGGCAATTTATTTGGTAATTAAATTGTTAAATTTAATATTTGGAATTGTTTTGAATCTTGAATTTAATATGAATGAAAATGATTTCAAAAGTCGATTTAAATTCTATTTAAATAAGAAGAAAGATAGTAAACTTTTAAATTGGAATTAAAAGTGATTAAACTGATTTTGGAAAGAACTCGTTTTAATTAACGTGTAAAAATAGCCTTCCGGGGCACTATCTCGGATTTCAACGAAACTAGTTTCATTGAATCCGTAATAGTGAATTATTATATGTAGTCGAATTTCGTGGCGATTGGACGTATCGTTTGGTCGTGAGAGTTCGAAACGCGTAGAAATTTATTAAAGGAATTTAAATTAATGTAATTCGATTTCGAAAAGCTAACATTCGTGTATGATGGAATTGGATTCCGATATATATTCCATTGTGTTCGGAATAGGGATATAACATATATAACGCCAGGCGGCACGCCTCGATTGGAGTCCGAAATTTTAAAGCGTGAGTAGTGTTTTATAAAATCTTCTATACAAGGACCCAAGCTCTCTTCTTACTGGCTCACAAAACCCTAACCCTAATTTTCTAAACCTAGCCGCCTTTATTCTCGTTCGATCCAACGACCATCGATTAACATCGCCTCTAGAGGTGAAATTAGGTCACGACTCCAACTAGTAAATCGTAGAGCTCGACAAGATGAATGCATCTAACGACTATGATGGGATTTGGAGGAGCACGGTGGAGGCTAGGGCGGTCTGTTCGTTGGTCGTTTCTGATGGTTTTGCCGTCGATAGGCAGCACTTGGAGGGTTCGCGTGGGTTGCATTGAGTAGAGGGGAGTCGAGGCTACTAGTAGGCGGAGTGCGGTGGCGAACGACGCGACGTGGAGGCGACGACGATCGATGGAAATTGCGTCGAGTTTGGTCCTTGCGAGCCTAGGTATCGCTTATGTGAGATGGAGGGAAGGCGATAAAGGTCTAAATTTTATTAATAAAAGTTAATTATAATTTAAATAATTCAATCGTTCATTAACTAAATAACCTTTTCAAACTGGATTGCGATTGTATCAGTGAGTACTATGATAAGGAGTTGGAATGGATGTATTCAGAGCTAGTAGAAATTTTGGATTAAATTAAACGACCGTTCAATTTTAATTCAAACTAGAGCGCTTTGGGGATTTCTAAAATTTCTACGAGTTAACTCACCTCTCAGACCCACATATATTTTTATATAAGTGTGAATAATTTTATTTATGTTGTTTGTTGCTTGTTTGGATGATATACTATTTTATTTGTTGGTTTGGATATATATTCCCGCCTATTGGAGCAGACGAGACTCTATTACGTTCTCGTGTATGAGCGGATAATCTTTTGTATACGATCCCGCCTTGAAGCGGTTGATTTATATTATTTGATTATATACTGTATGTGATGTAGGAGGACAGGTTGGATGGATCCAACATGATTCCTCACACTGTTGATTTTACTTTTAATATATTTTGATATATGATGTGTTGGATGCCATATTTGATGACATAGATATGTTTTTACTTATTTAGTGCTATAGTAGCACTGGCCATATTTTTAGTATTTTAAAATACTATAAAATAGTGATTTTGAAAGTATATATGTTTTAATAATTTTTAAATTATTAAAAGGAATGAATTTACTTATAAACAAATAAAAAGTGTAATTTTTGATGTTATAAAAGTATAGTTTTTGAGAAATACTTTGGGAATTTTTTAATAAGTGATATTTTATAAATAATGAAATAGATTTATAATTGGAATTTGTAAATATTTTGTAAATGGATTTGAAATTAATTTGGTAAATGGATTTATAAATGATTTTATAAATAAATTAGATTTATAAAGAAATTGATTTATAAATGGATTTTAATAGTAAAATGAGTTTTAATAAAGAACGATTTATAAATAGAATTTTATAAATAAAGAGATTTTATAAAATAGAAGTTTTATAAAATAGAAAGGAGATTTATAAACAAAGTTTTATAAATATGGAAATGATTTATGTTGAGATTTAAATATGGATTTTTATATAAAGGAAATACATTCAAGTTTTTAAGAGTTAAATAATCTTTTAACGGAATGTTTTGAAAGTAATATTTTTGATGAAGTTAATTGATTTTAAAGTAATAATCTTTAAAAGTAAAGTTTTGAAAGTAATAATTTCAAATGGAGTTTAAATGGTTTCGAAAGGTGATTTAAAATGTGATATGTATCGAAAACATAGATTTCAACATTTATTGTTGGAATAGACGTTTTCGGGGAAGTATGGAAGGCATGGACTATAACACTGTTGTTATAGTAAATGATTTCCGAAACGAAATGTTTTATATGGTATGTTGGATTTTTATATATATAATTAATCAAATCCATATACTAGTGTTTTGGGTTGTCATAACGATGTTTTACGCAACATTCGTTTTGACCCAATAAATTGTGTTTAACCTTCCATTGTGAAATACACGAATTAATCCTTATGATCGTACTAAAGGCTTGGTGGTATAAGAGCATTGCTTCTTATACTTAACACCCGTTCTGAGACGTACGAACTCGGAAGTTGTACGGTTATAAAAATCTATTTGGCGTGTCTTCAAAATGGTAGTGTTATTAAATATACTTATTCTGTTGATATAAGTATATGGAAATGTTTTTCAATATCGAAAGATTAAAATGGTTTTAAGGATATATCTTTTTAAAGATAATTTGAAGTAAATATTTGAAAATTGGTTTAATTAATAAAAGATTAATTAAATGGGCATAGTGACTGCTTAGGTGCTAGATATTGTTTGTTGCTTTAATAGTTAAATAACCGACTATCAAATTTGACCGTTTTTGGTTCCATCATTAATGTAGGAACCGATTAGTCGTGCACTTAGCACGAAGCCGACTGAGTAGGCTTGATTATCGTTTGGATTAAGAATGTTGATTCGAGTGGTGCGGAGTGTCTATGATACTCCAATCTACCGGGCTTCCTTCTAGGCCGAAGGATAGCAAGTTGAGAGTTGAAAACGTGATAAGTTTCCGAGACTTGGTTTCCGCATGAGGTTGAGGGCCTCTTTATCGTTGTTGGTTCGAAGAAACAGGGGTCGGATTTATCCGAGAACCACTTCGGACCAATGTATGCATTCGAAAGTGAATGTTTATAATGATGATTTTGAAAACGGAGATCTTCATGATGCAGAGCTACTTGCCACTAGACTCGCGGTGCATATATATAATCACTACAAGAAATTTTATTTTTTGTGGCGCTCAAAAAACGCTACAAAAACTTTTGGTGGCGTTTTGATAAACGCCGCGAGAATACATGCGACTAAAAATCCATGATTTTTTGTTGCATTTATTTTAACGCCACTATAAATGCATTTTTGGCAGCGTTTTTCAAACGCCACCATAAATCTTTTTGTAACGTTTAAAAAACGCCACCAAAAGATTTTTTGACGCTACTAATAGAATTTCCAACTTTACCCCTGTTTTACGGTTGCATTTACTCAACGCCACTATATATATTTCGGTAGCATTTTTGAAACGCTACTAAAAGTTGTTTATTATTTTACACTATTTTTTCATGTTATTATTTTCTGTTAATGGTCTATTTTGGTTCTATTATATCAATCAACAATCACTTACATAATCATCATATTCAAATAAGTTCAAAAACACATTAACCTTATAATCAAATAAAATATCCATAACCATTCAAATACAATAGTTTTTCGACAAAATGACCTAACTCACATAAAATAACCATTTGTATACAAATTTACACATCGGATACTAATAAATGTTATATCTAACTAATGCTAACAAAACGTTTGATTACCCATAATTCTTTGTTGCATACACAAGTGAAAGCTAGCATCATCAAGTCCAAATTTGCTCTCTTCAAAAATCCGATGCCTACACAAGTGAAAGCACAACAGATAGTCAAACAATTGGACTACCTTCCTCAGCTGATCCAGCTATTAGTAAAATCCACGATATCGGAGCCGCTTCATTATGCACACAAAACACGACTTAGAAACAGTAGTCACTTGAATTAAATATCAAAACCAAGTTTACTTCATAAACTTGTTGCAGAAATAGATTACACCTATTACTTTTGTAATAGACTTCATTTCAGACCAACACTTGAGCATTTATGAAATGTGCATATGTAATTTTTTTTTTTTTTGAATTTGTACGTGCGCATTTCATAAATAAGCATGTACAATTTTCATTTTACACTTGCACGTTCTTTAAATGTAATGTGTATTTTCCTTCTTGCACTGAAAATGAGGTCATTTTTCGTAACATGTTTCAAACTAATGCTTTTTCTATAATAAGGTTTTTCAACGAGCTTATTTTCAAAATGAACCATTTTTACTTTTCTACAGTATTCTAAAGTTACAACTATAATACAATATAAAATCTAATATTTTGGATGGGAAATGTTAACACATAGCCATTACGATCACGTTAACACTGTATTACCTTATTTCTCCTTGTTGAATGTAAGTATTTCATTTCAACGGCAAGGGTAATTTTGTTTGTCTTGTTCTGCTAATAGATAAACCTTAACATGTGCCAAATATGCACACCCGCTAGCACAACTCATTTTATAAATGTATGATCTGTTGAACACTATATAATTAAGGAAGACACATTACAGAACTGCTTTACACCGAAAAAAATAGAAAAGTTACAGACCTTCAACAGGTTCAAGAGGCCTTGACCCAGAAGCAGCATCAGGATTTGGTGATGGTTTTTGGCGTTTTCTACAGTAATTTTCTTGTAGTGGTGTCGGGATCTGAAATGAAAACTGGGATAAAGTTATACCCTCGCTGTATTCAGGATTTTCTCCGAAGAATCTGCATAGTAACAAGACTAATTAATATAGATCCCGGTTATACCCTATAGCAATATTGTTTCATTCAGAAGAATGATAACAGAAAAAAGACTGTGTACTGATTCCTTTGGCGACTACATATCATTATACTACACAGTTCCCAGAGGTTATCACTTTGGTTACTTACATTCAGTTAACTTATAAATATCAGTTATCATTTTATAAAACAAGGTACATTAGGGAAATAATATACGCATGGAATAGTAACTAAAAAGACTTACTTTTGAATCTCAACCTTGGACCGCAACTTCTTTCCATTTGGCGTAGAATAATACCTGGAAATTTAAAAAAAAAAAAGTAAATGTGAGGAAAAGACTGATACGATAAAGAAGGCATGCAACTGTTCTGATTCTGACACATCATGTTTACTTTTATGATATGTTTGCATATGTTTCCTTGCATTGACCAAGAACAGTCGCAAAAAGAAAACTCCGATCCTGGATTCCACACCAAATGTGTGATTTCGGGGTCATTTTGGCTCACGACTTT
The DNA here is from genome assembly GCA_030737815.1 of Allium fistulosum. Classification (NCBI taxonomy): domain Eukaryota; kingdom Viridiplantae; phylum Streptophyta; class Magnoliopsida; order Asparagales; family Amaryllidaceae; genus Allium; species Allium fistulosum. The sequence continues at coordinate 164,830,890 of CM060904.1, read as the reverse complement.
TGCAAATAGATGCTCTGCATCAAGCTCTGTGGTCAACTTGTGTACTAACCAATCTACCCTCTGAAGCAAATCGAGCTTTGAATCATCGTATATTCTGAGTTTGAGCTTTATATGGTATGCTTCAATTGCTCCACATGTTTCTTGGCTTGCTAGTGGAAGACTTTTCATAGTTGTAAGCAACATGTCTGATTATTTATAAAAGTATAATGTCATTTTTAGTTCATCATCTTACCATCTACACCAACACATGATGCTATGGTGTATAAAAGCATTATGCAGTTTTTGGTTTCTAACTATACAATTTATTTGCAATACGATATTGACAAGCTAAAATGATAAGTATAAAAAATGATTTGTTACCTAACTTTGGCACCCAGCATCCCTTCATATACTGAATGAAAGCAGTTTGGTCTACAAAATCCTGCATAACAATTTCCAAGCCATCCATGGGATTGGTATCACTCCAAATGCTGTGCACTACTTCTCCTAGTTGTTTGAATACCTCCCGCTGGACTGCAATATTATTACATTTTTTGACAACATTTCTAAGCCATGATCTTCGGATTCGCCACAAGCAGAAGAGAATGGGGCAGCAAAATAGTTCCCTGTTAATTCAACCGATATAGTTTATTGGACTGCTTTTCTTTTTAGGCTACTCTCACTTTTGCAGCTTTTGTCTTTTTATATGTGCTGTAGTTATGATCAAGGTTGTCAATTGTGATTAGTGTGTTTGGATTTTTATATTATGGAAAATAGGGAAAGAGTGGTTGGTGTAGCTGGCATTATAGTAGTTTATCTCCAAATACACATTGACAATTTGCATAATTGAGCGGTTGAATACAGTGAGGATCATTTGGTTGCTATGTTTTGATACATTCATTATTTAACCATATCTTTTCTTAACATATATTTCTAGTAAGTTGTAAGAATCCATTACCTTAATAATAAGCCAGACCGGCAATGATTCAAGATGGCAAAAATGATCATTTGTCCAATCATTTTGAAATCGTTCTCCTCTCTCTTATGTTCTGTATCTCAGTCCCTTCCCTTTTCTGCATTTCTAAGTTTTGACTACATTATTATATCACTTTCCTTGCTGATAGAAAAGGTTATAACTAAGTATAACATGCTAATGATAATTAAAATGAACAAATACATAAGAAAAACTTACATCTTCTATGTCGATTCAATAGACAAGCAACTTCTTCCTTTCTCTATGGCTATAACTCTTATCTGTTCCATTGCCTTGTCTTCTTCGATATTGTTCCATTTCTTTCATTTGTCGGAAAAGTCTAGGTTGCGCATGTTGGCTATGCACTGCATTTATTTGCCTGGTCTTGCAAGCCGCTCTATTCCTGGTCATTCAGCTTGCGAACCCTATGCATGTATCTCCTTTTTTGCATCTGCACTTCCCACTTCTATCAAACTTGCCTTTCACTTTGCACACTGTCCTTATTGCACCACCCATGATTGTTGTTCTATTGGATAGTCCATCAACACTCCTCAGATCGCTACTTGCCATTATCATCATCATAACTCCAGACATCAGAAAGTAAGCACTACATCATACATGCTATTCACCTGTAGCAGCAGCCATCACTTCAGTAGCTAAGCACATCAGATCAGCGATACAGTCCAGGCGTCAGCACTAGTCTATCAAGTTCAATTCCATTTTGCAGCACTTTTAATTTTTCCTCAAATCAGTTAGCTTTGCAATAACAGCAACTCAGTGTGTATTCATCCTTGCACACTTTCTTGTAGGGCTGTTATGGTAACGGTAAATTTACCATTACCATACCATTACCAGCCAATCGGTTACTATTTTCGAGTGAAATCGGTATACCAGTTTAATCGGTATGGTAATGGTAAATTTACCATTTTCTATGGTAAATCATCGGTAACATTTCTTCAATACCAGCGGTAACGGTAATTTTACCAGTCAATTTATAATACATGTATATTCATGTAACATGCTTTGTTATAAGCATTTAGAACCAAGCAAATGATTAAATTTAGTTTATTAACCAGGTGAAATAATGTTAAATACACTTCACTTCTTTCTAATTTATGTCTTCTATTAAGTAACACTATAAATTGTATAATGAAGCACCGTTATGGTGTGAATACGTGTTATGTTACTAACCTTTTTTAGACAAACGGTAATTTACCATTACCAGTGTAACGGTTACCAGATTATCGGTATACCAGTCTTCGGTATACCAGCCTATCGGTAACGGTAACGGTAACGGTAAGCAATTTTCGCTTACCAGTAAAAATGGTACGGTAACGGTATTTGTGAAATGGTAACGGTAACCATTACCATAACAGCCCTACTTTCTTGCATCTTTGGAAGTCCTATTATTTAAGTATAACCTAGAGACTATGAACTACCTTATAGATAGGAACTAAAGTTATTTAAATTTCATGAAAAATGTATTTTTATGGAATAGAAAAATTATACACTGTAAGTGTAAAATTATGTGAAGTGTGCCATAAATGGCACAACAAATGAAATTTATAGTGTTTAGCGGACCAAAATTTAACAACATGATTTACTAGTTTATATATATGTCACCTATTTTGCATTATCCATCATATTAGCTGGTCACATATCAAGACACAAAAGAAAAATAAACTCATATTTCACACATTCCATATCAATATCATTCACATGCATACCTCTGGAACCAAACCCAGCCGTTACTTTAAGAAGTCCACTAAGATTTATAACCTTCATCATTCACCTGTACGAACAAATTTACGGCTATGAGCTTGCATAGCTTGTTAATCGAATATTGGCAGTGCATATATTGAAGAAAAGGAGACACACACACATACGCATTCATACATACAAAGAGAGAGGGACAAAAACATATACTAGAAACTAAGATCAGGTATATACATAATAAATATGAATTAAGCTCTATACATGTAACAAATCAATATTTCGATGCTCGTGCGAGTCATGACCACACATAGTTAAATGGACCTCGGTCTAGTTTCACAGTTTATATGCAATTTTTTACTTACAAATTTAATCTAAATACTAAATGCCAATGATGAACTAAAATTTAAATAGATGAGCACTAAGTAGGACAAAATATTTGTTTCTTAGTAGTATAAATCAAATTGTTTCAGCTTAAAACTCAATGTTAAGCATGTAAAGACAAGAGAAAATATATCTAAGACTAAACTACAAGCTAGATTGAAATAGAGACATAACTAGTATTAGAACCTACTTTACAATATAAACCTATATTATCCAGGAAACAAAGACCATCGACTTGGACTGAGACTTCTACACCTTCATGTACATGATTTCCGAATTGAGCCAACATCTTCAGTGTCAGATTGCATAACTAAGGAATACAGTAGAGTATGATTTAGGATTGAATATGAGGAAAAATAAGTCTCTTATTGATTTATGAACCATAATGATATAATTAACAGCAGTAAAGGGAAGAGTAAAACAAAGTATCATTCACTATTATTTTCAAACTACTTGAGCAATGATGGTATAAAATTATGTAACAAAAGGGGTAAACACAATATATGCCCACACATCATATAACTAAAAAATTGCTATATGTGAACCATAATTTAAGTAACATCATCAACCTAAAAGTTACCTCTAATTCAAGTTCTTTAAGTACAGTGCCAGGACTAATATTGATTTCAGTTTCCAGGCAGGACTTCATCTATATCATTCCTCCATTCATCCTAAAGTAGAATTCATCACTGATATCATAATTAATAACTACATCCAACTCGCCAATACAAAGATTTGGCATATAATTAGTTTATATAGTTAATCTAATTGTAAATTAAAATGAGAAATTAACATACTTTGCTGCTCGGTCAAAAGAGCATGACTAATCCATGTCAACATCACTATTATTTCCACCACTTTCCATCAGAGATGGCCATTGAAACCTAGCTTCGGCCTATTAAGAGAAGAGGATCTTGTAGGCATCAACGACTCCATCGTCACCTTAAGGTTAATCGGCGATCTCGAAACAAGGGTCAACGTCGAAGATCCTACACCCTTCTCTTTTGGCCTCATAGTCGATGTCGGAGTTCGACTTGAATTCATCTGATTTCAATTTCTTTTTGAAAAATACGGATATTATGTTTTGGACCCGAGAAAAAAAGAGTTGAAGTGTTGAAGCGGGAAAGGTAAAAAAATTCCCCGCCTAGTAAATTTTTGGCGTTTGGCCACGTTTATTTATTAACTTTACTTTTTTTATTGAATAACGATAGCATTTAGCACTAAACGCCACCATTTTTTGCAACAAATAATTACTTTTCTTGTAGTGAATATGGGGCAATAGTGCTTCGTTATGCAAATCTAAGAATATGCAAGGACTTCTCGCTACTAATCTTAAAGGTAATTCTCGATAGGATGTGGTAGGAGAGTGCCTTCAGTTTGTCCTGTTCCTGGACAACTTGTATGGACGAAAGTCTGACGTTGCATTTCTAATTATATTGATTGATCTCTATGAACGTATCATCTGTTTGGTGGCGGAGAAAGCAACTTCTCTTAGCTTAACACCATTTCCTGAAACGTACGAGCTCAGGAGTTATATGTTTGTATAAATCAGTTATGTGATTGTGGGAATGGCAGTGTGGCATTTAAAGTGGAATGTGTTATGTGAAAGATAAACGTTACCTTAAGCCTCATCACTCGGTAATGGCTTAAACAGGGTATGCCGTGAGGCTATGTGGTTCGCAACCATAAGGGTATGATCATCACCTTTCAAGATAACCCTTTATATGTCGGGTATGTGGTGTATGCTATGAGACGTCTCGGATAGGTCGATAAAGACCGGGGTGATGACATATTCGGTTTCTATTCAGGCCATGTATGAGTTCCAAATAGGGATAGACCGGTCTTGCCAGATGCGGAGGATTGTTTGTGTATCCTCGGTACATTCATCTGATCCGGGCGTTCTTCCATTTCAATGCTCGGTTAGACGGAGCATATTTACAGATTTAGATTTGGATGCTTTGGACCTTCAGCAGACGAGTTAGAGATCATCAGGTCGTATTCACGTATATGTTTATTGTCCGTTGCATTGTTGTTTAAATTATCAGCATATGTGAGGACATGTTATTATAATTGTCCAAGTTGATGATTAGTGATTTGTTGTTGTACTCTGATGATGTATGTAAATTATACTACAGTTTCTTTTTTGTAAAGTTAATTGATATTATATCATATGTTGTTCCACTGCGATTATGAGATTCTATATTGTTTTAGTTTCTCCTTCTCTTCTCCTTCTTTTCTCTTTTTTATTTTCCATAACTATCCGTCTTTCCGTTCAATTTGGGTTAGACATGTGTGGTTTATTGTCAGCTTGAATTCATTCGGTTTGCCGGTCTTTCAAAGTTTTTGCAGAGGTAGTCCTGCTCTGTCTAGTTCTGGAGTTGTTTGTTCTGCTCGGTCCAGACCTGCAGTTGTTGTGATCTACTTCAGCGGGCTTCTTCGGCACCTACGGCTTTTCCGTTGTGAGCACACCAACCACCTTCCTCATTATCAGAAAGAATTTCATCTTCTGTTTCCAACGCTTGAAATGGAGGCCCTCGAGCCTGAGTGGTGCAGCAGACTCCATCGGGACCTGGAACATCGACGTCGGTGCAGCATCGTCCAAAGTTACAGCAGAAGTCATTGTCGTTGGGACAATCTTTAAATTGTTGGAAAACAATGACCTTCGGCTGAGTCGTGTACTTGGTCATTGTCTTGAAAACATTTCGGCGTTCTGCTCAGTGGTGCAAAGCAGTCTAACAAACGCCGCCGCCTTTAAGATAAAATAGCATCTTCTTTTCGATTAGGTATCGACTCGCTTGCATAAATGAAATTGACTCGGTTACACTCAAAAACGACTGCTCGCTTTTTTGATTTTAGGAAAACGGTTTCGATTTTGCAAAAAAAAATAATGTCGCTCTACTTTGGTCTTGTCTAAAAACTAAATAGACGGAATACTAAATCGAACGTGTTACTTAATAGTGGGGTGACGTTGGCTCAAAATTCGAATCAAAATTTTTACTGTTTCAAATAAAATAACGATCAGAAAACGCAGAACAAATTTCTTTAAAAATATAAGTGCTACACCACAACAAGCCTGAGCTCGGCCCGGGTCGAGTCGGTCAGTTGGCGCGCGTGTGATTGTCATGCATGCATTCTCTCTTCAACACAAAAGAAACATTTGGGTGTCTAAAGGGCCCAACTTAGAAGCTAAGAAACTCATACACGTACACTCTTTCAATAATCCCAATGATGTGGAACTCAAGTAATAAATGCGCTTATTCCACGATCTTTAATTGTTAAACAATTCATAAACCTATTTTTTCCAAAACAATTTCTCACACATCCACATAAAGAATATTGTGTACATGGATGAAGTAATCGTGGCAAATAAACTAGGATACGAGCTTGAAAAAATAAACCCATAAAAAGAGATATATTGAGCAATTTGACCATACCATGCACGCGGAGCTTGTTTAAGACAATATAATTCCTTCAGTCGACACACATGATAAGGGAACTCATGTGAAATAAATTATTGTGGTTGCTCCATAAATATTTCACGATCTAATTCACCGTAAAGAAAAGCATTTTTTACGTCAAGATCACATAGTCCACCTATTACATGTCGCCAATGAAATAATAGTTCGAGCAGTCATCATTTTGGCAATCGAGCTGAAAGTTTCCTTATAGTCCAATTCGTATTGTTGACAAAATCCTCGTGCAACAAGACGAGCTTTATGCCTGTCAATCGGTCCATCCGCCTTCTTTAACTTGTAAACCCATTTACAAGTTATTATTTCAACGTTCTTTGGTCATGGTACAGGATCCCATGTACCATTTTTTATGTAAAGCTTTTATTTCTTCAACCATAGCAGTTTCCCATTCAGCAATTCCTTGAGCTTCTCTATAATACTTAGGTTCATCATCACATGCTAGCCCCATGAAAAAACAGGAGATCATGGTTGAGTAATTTAGTTGAACATCATAGTCTTTGAGGTGCTCAGGCCGCCTTCTTTCTCTTGTGTGAATAATCTTTCAAGTGTATCCCATATTTGCTTTGGTGAATTCACATTACGAACGTGTTGAATGTACTCCTTGCTTATTGAAGTTCTCAAAGCAAATAAAGCCTTTCCACACTTAATCCTCCACTTCCATCGCAACTCAGCATTCTGTTGACTATTTGCTGGAATAGCAGTTTAAGCACGGGAGATAAGTTCCTACAAATCTCGTCCCTGTAAATAGGCTTCCATACAAAGCCTCCAATAGTTATAGCTGTCACCCACCAATTTCTCAACAGTAGCAGCTTGAGAGGAACTACTTCCAGTATTCATCTTAAACATCAAACAACACACTTTCACAAAGTAAACACCTTGTTAGTGACAGGGCTCTCATACCATGTAACAAATCAAATTCTTACTTTTCAGAGGGTACTTTAGAAACAAAGGTGGTAGGTTTTATTACTTCAATAAATAAACAAAACTGAAAGTGTTATTAAAAACAAAGATAAGATACTTGTTACTTATACTAGAGTTAAGGCTGCAACTCCTCCTATAATGACTCAAGATCCAACTAAGCCTCAACTGAAAGTATGTTTTGCTACTACACAACTGAAAGTGTTATTCACCAACTAAGCCTCAACTGTCAGTAACTAGGGACTAGTTCAAACTCCTAAATTGACTCAAGATTCAAACACATTAAACACCGAGTTTGACTCATTTAACTAGATGATTTATTTCGCTACTAATTCTGCACTAACTTGCAACAAGTATGTTTTTGTTTTATTTTCTATTGTATATATTGTTATATTGATAATAGTTTAAATAGATTTTAATGAGTAAAAGCCAAAGCCTAGTGAAAAAGGCAACGATCAATCCACAAATTGTAACAAAAGCTAAGGCGGATTAAAATAACCACTCATCAAGGAGATAATACATACTATTTCAACCGTCACTCAAATTTTGATAAATACCCATGTATTATTCATACTGCAACTTAACATCATAAACGTTGATTTTTAATTCAGATCCATCCATTATTTAAATAATTAATGTCACCAAAAATGGTTAATGTAAAGTCAGAGGATAGAGTTATAAACCTCTAAACCGTAGGACATGACACAAACACTAAGATAAAATTTCTACTAAATTGTATATGATTAACCGATGGGTTGTCGTTACTTTTAACTGTGCTAAAGTTACATAAATTCCCTTTTAAAATTCAATATTCAATTGCATCTCTATACCACGTGTAGTGTGTGTACACTAATATAAATAATGGCCAGTTTAATATGATAATCCTGGTATGAAAACTACAAATTTATAAATTTACTCACAGTGTACAGATGATCAACGATTTTCTGGTAAAAATAACTTTCCACGTCTATCATCAGCTCCTAGCAACTCACAATCTCTACGTTGCCATCACCAATAATCTTGACATGAACAGCTCCCTTGTACAAAATGATGGAACCGATAAGGATCCCTCAACACTAACCGTCGATTACAAATTTCGCTGACAAGTTTATACATCAAATGACAATCTCCACAAACCCTCAAATTCTTAAAAACTCGAATCTCAGCTCCTTCAGGTGCCTCTATCAATCCAAACGCAAGTGCAAGCTTCTCGCTATGTTTCCATAAATTACACTCTATTTGCTCTTCGTCTGTATCATGCAAAGATAATGAAGTATCCACAACATATCCTTCTCCTTTCACCATTTGCAAAAGCTCCTCCAACTTCATGTATATTTCCTTTGCTTTGGAGTGAGTTCGATCTCCAATGCTAAATGTACTAACCTTATTCTTCAGTTTTATCCAACTACAAGCCGGCTTCTTCTTCAACTCAATCGATGTCATATGATTTCTCAATGTCTCAACATGTCCCCATTGCCCGTTAAGTGCATATACATTCGATAAGAGAACATAAGCAGAATCATCCTTTGGTGATAATTCAATGAGCTGATTAGCTGCTCTTTTTCCCATATCAAGATTCTTCTGTGTTCTACTAGAAGATAATAAGCTTCTCCATATGTAATCATTTGGTGGCACTGGCATATCTTTTATGAACTGTTCTGCCTCGCTTAACCTTCCTGCTCGACCTAGAAGATCAACTATACATACACAGTGTTCCACTCTTGGAGTAATCCTGAACTCAGACTGCATCAGTTTGTAATATTCAAGTCCTTTGTCTACTAAGCCTCCATGACTAAATGAAGATAATAGAGCAACAAATGTAACATAATCAGGTTTTGTTCCTACACTTAGCATCTCTTTGAAAGTATCCTCAGCTTTTTGTAAAAGCCCATGTCTGGCATACCCAGATATTAAGGTATTCCATGATATTCGAGATCGGATGATGGGATCAGGAAGTAACTTTAACATATCATCCAGTTTTCCACACTTACTGTACATATCCATTGCAGCATTTGAAATATGAATGTCGAAATTGAAGCCGGATTTAGTTACAAAACAATGAAGTTGCTGTCCTTCTTCGAGTGAAGATAAACTTGCACTCGCTGCAAAGGCACCCGAGAGGTTGAATTGATCTAAATTTATCCCATCATGTCGCATTTGCATGAATAGTTTTAGTGCATCTTCACCATGGCCATGACGAGCTTTTGAGGAAATCAAAGCATTCCATGAGACCTCGCTTTTTATTTCTAGCCCGTCGAAAATGCACCCACTTGAATCAAAATCTCCACATTTTGCATACATTGTGATAAGAGCATTCTTGATTACTTCATTTAAATCAAGGCCGGTCACTATAATATGTGAATGGAGTGGCTTTCCATAACTCATTGAAGTGTTCGGGGCAGAACAACTTCCTAGAATATTAACCATGGTAATGTAGTTTCCTTTCATTCCGGTTTCTCTCATACAAATGAAAATTTGCATTGCTTTATTGTGCTCATCGTTGTCTACATGCCCGCTTATGAGTGTATTCCATGAGATTAAGTCATGATTGGGCATGAAATGGAACACAACCTCAGCTTCTCTCATGGCGTTGCATTTGCTATACATGGTTATCAAGGAATTTCCCAATAACAAATTACCTAAAAGACCGTTGTGAATGATTAGGCTATGAATCACTTTGCCATGTAGAAGAGATTCAGGTTTAGCACATGCACTTAATGCATTAGCATATGTTACATGATTCATTTCCATATTCACTTGATACAATTGAAAAAAGAACATCAATGCGTCATCTTCACATTCATTTAGAGTGTATGAAGACAGCATGTTGTTATATGAAATCAAGTCTCTTTTAGGCATCTCATAGTATACTGCCTCAGCCTCTCTCATTCTTCCTGACTGAGAGTACATAGTGATGAGGGTATTGCTTACGGATACAGAAGAAATTAGTCCTTTCTTTAGAGAAAGAGCATGCAATCCCTTTCCCCATTTCAAATAATTCACACAATTGCAAGAAGAAATGAGACAACATAAAGTTGTATAATCTATATTCACATCATCTTTCTGCATTTTTGCAAAGCATTGCAAGGATTTTTCGCACATTCCTTCATGAGAGTACACAGTGAGAATCGAATTCCATGAAATAATATCCTTTGATCTTATACGATTAAACAAATACCCTGCATCTTCTACATTTCCCAACTTACCAAACAAATTCACAACTGAATTTGCAACAGAAACCTCGGTTTCAAATCCACTAACAATTACATGTGCAAAAATTTCAAGACTCAACTTTTCATCTTCAAGCAATGCACATGAACTGATCACTGTTGCAAATGAATTCTCATTACAAGCAACGCCTTCTGTTCTCATTTCACTATAAGCTTTAATGGCTTCTTCAGGGAGTCCATTCAGAGAATAACTAACCATTAAAGCAGTCCAAGAAACTACATTTTTGTCACTCATCTCCTCAAATGTTTTACGAGCTTCTTCAACAAACCCACACTTGCCATACAAATGCAGCAGTGCAGTGCCAACATAAACATCACTCATCAAACCAAGTTTCAATATCAAACTATGAACATCCACCCCTTTAGTTATAATATTTGTAAGCACAAAACCGTTAGGCAGAAACCCATTTTCTCTCATTTTTCTAAACAAGTCCATGCCCTTTTCCAGCATGCCTGCTTTGAACAAACCTGAAATGACTGTGTTCCAAGTAGCGTCATTTCTTTCTGGCATTCGATCAAACACACTAAGCGCAGCATTAAGGCTGCCGAATTTGAAATATAAGTTGATCAAGGTGTTATATTGAAAAATACCAAGTTGGGCAAAGCAGCGAATGGAGAGGCCATGTATTGATTTTGAAATCAATGGATCTGTGATTTGCGAAAAACCTGTTTGAATGAAATGAGAAATTTGGGGGTTTGTGTGTTCGGAGACGAGACTGATAAAATTGGACGGCTGGGTGGTAATGCATGATGAAAGAGTTGAGAGGTATTTGAATTTTGATTCGGTAATGAAAATGGAGGGAAAACTATTTTTATTTAATTTAGCCAGTTTTTTCAAAATTTTGACTTTCTGGCTAGTGAAAATTTTCCGGCAGGAAGAAAGAGATTTAACGTTATACCTTGTTAAATGTACTGGGCTGGGACGGCCCAGCATACAGTGAAAGCTGAGCCAGCCCAACTGACAGTAGAGGTGCTTCTTAATGAAATAGGATTACACTGCGAGGTATGTCTAACTCGCGTGAATTTTTCCAACTTTGAAAACGGCGTTGCAGCAGGTTTTTTTTTTTTTTTTTAAACGAGAGTGATGTTAAATGAATTCCATTTTATGCTCCATATTACACAATATTCATTTCACTGCAATTTCCACTTATTCTAACGTCTGCTTCATATTACTATGGATCCACATGAGTTTATGTAAATGTAATAGCAAACATCAAAAGATAGCTGTGAGTCTATTGTTTCGTTAGTCATTTATATTACTTCCCTTTCATTGTTTTTCACGACGTGAGACCATTCTTTCATCAATATTCGCTCATTTCCTCCACACACAATGCAAGACACCCTCAACACATTTAACCATAGAGCATTATCACACCATGAAACTCTTTTTTTAAATTACTCGATTTCGGTCGGTAATAAAATTGACGGTGCAATGCCATTTGATTCTGAAAATTACAAATGAAGGGATAAATCATCAATCTATTGCAGACTGTTATGAAAAATAACATACATTCTTTCTATCACCGAACTGGGTAATTTTAAGTGTTCTGCATGTTGCGAACATTAATGTTCTAGACACACAAGTACAATTATCCGATGAATAATATTACTGTGTCGCGTTTGAAGAGCAGTCCAAGCAAAACGTTAGTTTGTGTTTTCAACACCGCATCGCCTACACCCCATGTGGCAGCTATCACAAGTCCAAGCAAAACTGTGTCGAGTACTCCACTACTTAAGCTGCAAATTTTGAATTTTAAAACAATATAACATAAGTACAAACTGGGAAAAGAAGTGTGTACTGCGTACTAAACTACTACATATAACATCCATTTTCATTGATCAAAGCTTAGAAGTCTATAGAGGCACAGAAGAAAAAACCGGAGATATGAGTTTTTATAAACTTGCGCTAATAAAAATAAAAAGTTATACCCATTAGTAAACATGTATAATAATTATCAAACATATTTTCTCCTCTTTCAGTTTAGTAAACATGTATAATAATTATCAAACATATTTTCGGAAAAGGGGGAAGAAAAAAAACTCATTTTGGATCTTTACTGCTTTTATCTAAAACCTTTCATTCATCTATTTAAAACATATTCTTTCCAAGCAAGAAACCTCAATCAACAATCCTTGTTAAAAAGGACCTGTTGGCAATAACATATGACATAGAATAAACCATAGTATATTTTTTATATTTTTTTTCAAAAAAGAAGAAGAAGAAGAACTGTTATGGAGAATATAAAATATTAAAATAGCGTATACTATGATAACTATAATAATTAATGACTTCACTGGTTTATCTACAATTTAGTATCAACGTAGGAAAGAAAGAATACTACACATACCCACGTAAAAAGGTCCTATGTTCCTTTTAACTAAACCAGAATTACCGTACCAATAATTTATCATATGCTTTTAATGTTGAAAAAAAGAAAGGGATGGAGAATTATACAGCATGAAACCTGTAGCCAAAAAGAAGCGAAAGCATGACGAGTGCTTGAAAGAGGGCACCTCCGGTGACTATTCAAGTAACTGAAGAAACGCCCGATGTTAATTTCCCAACAACAATTGAGAACCACACAGCAAAAAAAGACTGTAAACAATTGAGAACTTCCCCATACAAAAGTTCGGTATAAAACTCATTTAACCATCACTTAAAACAGTAATAGTAATTAAACAAGTAAACACAGAGGATAGATTGACTGCTACCCACTTACATTATATTTTACGAGTGTATATGCACGTCCAGATGGGTCTGCTTTAATTACAATGTCCATCCATTAATTTAACAATACATTTGTATGAGGTGTATAGTAAATATAGATGGTTATTATCACATAACAGGTAAACAATCAGAAGATATAACAGTTTAATACCCGCTCTTTAGCCAGTTCAACTCTTGCAACAACAAACATAATATTTTTGTACCAAGAAATGCATCACTACTAACATTAAGTACAAACACTGACACCCGGCTATATATCAAACTGTTACACACCAAAATGCCAATAATATTTTCTATGTATAGTGATATAGCAAAACAGTAAACATGTATCAAATGCACACGCGCAGACCATAATTGATTTGGTACCATTTATTTTTTGGCACAGTAAACTTTTTTGTCATCATATGTAGTAATAAATTGTAAACAATATGGAGAAATATTTTTTTTTAATAAATCGAAACCAAAGTCATCAACCAAATATATACAAAACTGTCAAATGTACTAGAATTAACAAAGTATAGGATATCCAACAAATCACACAACATATCCAGGACATCAAGATTCAAGAGAAATCGGGCTTATGCCCTTACATCATGAAGTTTTTCAACAAAAAATAGGCGCATAGCCAGTTCAATTAGACCCCAAATAAAAAGTTTATCAGACCCAAATGAAGATAACAGTTCAATAATGGACTGCTACTTCATAGTTCGTACAATTACAAATGAAGATGATAATGCAAGTGCAATTCCTAATAAATCGATAACAAACTCATTAATAAATGAAGACCTCGTCAACTCCTAAAATGTTAGAAAAAGGATGACATTTGATGCCGCAAAGTCTCAGATCTGGGGAAGAAGACTGCTTCGGTTGAGAAAGAGGGGTACTAATGCGTAAACAGCTCGTTTTTCCTTCCCCGCCAGCTTCTGTTGCTGTAATTGGAACTTGTTCTTGCAAGTCCCCTGGTTATCCAGTCCTCCAAGCCTTAGATTATCTACACACAAAACAAAAACACAATCAGCACATGGTCTGATGGCCTCTGTGGCCTGTAGTGAACTTAACAAAAACACATTCTTTTGCAACTTAATAAAAACACAGTTAATATAAAACTTATTCATTTGTTCATATTCAAACTCATGCACGGGTGGTAAGTATGACTTCCGTGAATAACAAAGATAGTTAAAGACTTTGTTGCAACAAAGCCACGCGTGTAGACATATAAACAGTTAAAATAACAAATTTGAAGATATTCAAATAGTAGACATTAATTTAGCTAGTAAAAGGTATTAAAAAAATTAATATTCAGAAATCGTGTGCACCATTATTCAAATAGCTTACCATCTTCATGAGTTATGTGATATAACCGACCATATATTTAAAAAATGGTGTACTTTTGTAAGTTACAACTGCAAGGCAGTAACCTGTACAAAGGATAAAAAAGACGTGGACAGTAAACTATTATCAGACAGCAGTCAGATATAATTAATAACAGTTCAATACCTCTGTAGTCATGGGGTGGCATAGTGGGTCTCACTCACTACACATAATAAAGTAAACGATATTCATTTTTAACTTGCGGTACTCTACATGTTATTTTATATTGCAGAAGACGTACTATACATTAATTTTTTAAAACCTTCAAATAAGAAAGTGAAAATTTCTAGCAATACCATACAACTAATTTTAATTATAAGCATATTAAAATATGTTCCATAATGTCATTCCTATATTTGTCATTGATAGTTAAAAAATGGGTCTTTTATTTCTTACATATTGGAATCCTAACTATAAATGTTCTCTGAACTCATAATCCTTCTTTCGTATTGGATCACATAATTGAGTCAAACCATCTACACAATATCCAATAAATCTTATCTTCTTAAATCGAATGCAATAATAAATATACAACAAATCAACACAGCAAAGAGACTATACCAACATGCTAGATGTGTTACTTAGGTGTACATCACTATTTGACACTTCAAATTCTAAAGTATATTTGGGATCTGTCTAAGCGTAACTTATATGTTTAGGATCAAATTTTTGCAATATTTTTTATAATTCTAATCTTAGGATAAATTAAATGCATAAACTGTAGATTTAACCTTGTTTCTGGAGTATACGAACCAAACTTGTACTTATAGGCTTGTAGCCATAAAACTCATTTATGTAGCTTATGACAATATCTGTGACAATAAATACCATCAAGCTAAAATTGGGATGTCATTTCTAATCACATGTGTATATTTAGACTTTATATATCATAACATTTGGACTACTATTTTAAATGGGTACATTGTTTTCTTTCCTTAATTAATTATAATCTATTTGATGATTACCACATTTATTATATTACTTTGGATACTAAATACTTGCCCTTCCATGTCTTAAATCTTAATATATCACTATTACAATTAGTCATTCACTCACTTTATAGTTCTACTCTTTACTGGATACAAAATTTCAATATTTTTCATTCACTCTTCCACTACAAATGTGAAAAGTAATGCTTAATTAGTTAGCATATTTATGAATTAGTCGTTTCCTTCTACATTTATTCAGTAAATGTAATTAAAAAATAATCTATCAGTATACTTTTCATAATTACTCGAATGAAATCAATGTAATTAATATTTATTCACAAAATAAAGATTGTATTCTATAAAAAATGAATTCACCAAATACCACTTACCTTAAAAGAATATTAAATTTACATATGAAAACATACAAATCATTATGAAAATAAATTGACCACTAAAATAACATACATTTTTTAAAATATTAACGTGTGCAACGCATAAGTTATGCACTAATTCTTAAATATTTACGCGCTCATGTGAATCTATGTTCACCTCTTCCACCAAAAATGTGGCTAATTGCACTTAAACAATTAAAATATGTATTAGTTGTTTGTGTATGTATTTGTTTAGTGAATGAGTTCAATAATATTCTTAAATAGGAGCAAGTTTTAAGTTAAGTTTGTGTCGTTAGGAGCAAGTTCGTATAATTATTGACTGAGAAATACATACATTTTAAGATACATAGGAAAAAAAACAAAACGTATAACACATAAAAAGAGAAAATCGTTAGGACCTATCATGTGCATGAACTTTTAAGTTAAAGTGGGACTTCGGGCCCATCAAACTCAACTCGCGTTATGCTCTTTAAATTTGTACATCTGCAAGCAGACAAAAAGTTGTACCATTTCCATCCAAGTTCGGAGTTTATAAACCATGGAATATGCTCTTTGCTCATTTACAGTTCATTCTTTCAGTTTTTTTAAAATAGTCGTTACATAAGTCTCTGATCCCACGTTAACTAATGTATCATTGTATATGCGTAGAAGAATATTCCATAACATTCGTTTTGCATCGACTGCTTTAAGAATCGAATCTCAGTTATAATATTCATACTTGTCTCAGTTATAGGAACTGAATCTCAGACGCTTCAGCAAACAAATTTTGAGACAGAAAACCATATGGTTCACCAAACTATATTTGGTCCCTTTTTAATGTAACCCATAAAAATGAGAAGATATCTAAGTATGAAGACAATGCGGATACATGATATCATACTTATAAAAAATCCCAGAAGCGTTTTGTTATCACTGTTACAATCAAAATAAGAAAGCCGGTAGCAGTATTACAGGATACTAACTTTCCTATCTAGGAGAATGTCTTCCTCAACATAACATTGAATGAAATATATCAATATATCATACCAACAGATAAGCCAAGATGAAAAGCAACCATAACAAAAAACAAATGCATAACGGAATAGAGCATAATTACGTACAAATGATAAGCAATAAACACACCTTACTCCCAGAATAAAGAATTGAAACTGGAGCAAATAGTACGCATATGTCAAAATAGAATCATTCTCCTAGAACAAAAAAAATCCAATTTTTTTTAACATAACACAAAAAAGCCATGTCTCTATATTTACAGCTTAAACATCATATTAGCATAAATTAGCTATGCACTAACAAAATCAATAGCTTAATGAAACAAACCACAAAATCAGCGTACCAACAACACAATGAGAATCAACTTCCAAAGAATAGAATAATATATATACATACATGTTTAATACACCAAACCTATATTATATATGCATGTTGGAGAAAAACCAAATTTTGATGAGTTTAATATAATTGACCTTGATTGCAGATTTTTCAGATACGAAAGAAAGAATCATTTATCCAATCTGCATATATGTTGCTTATCCTTTTAATGCCTTTGAATTTAACAAATCCTCTAACTTTCAGTTTTTTAGCCGTACTTGTATTTGTCGCCATCTTCGTAGTTGTAGTCAGCAAGTTATGAGTTTTAGATGGAGCAGCTGCTGCTGTTCCATTATTTGCTTTATTCAAATCAGTCTAATTCTTCAGCCACAGTAGCTCTTTAACAAAACAAATACAATAAAATTCAGTTTAGTATTCTAAGAAAAAAGAATAACTGACATAAATCATTGTTTTGCTTAATTATAAGATTGTGTAAGCGTACAGGGAGTTTCAACTTATTTTCTTTCTTTAAAATCTGGAATAAAAATCTCAATTCACATAAAAATGCTATAAAATTATAGTTTCTCGATATCAAAACTTTTAAATGAAATTCCCTTTGCGAACACCCAAACTGACAGAGAATATTAACAAAGTAAACAACACCTCTTTACTATATATACTGTTAAAAAACAAAAATCACAATATTATGGATACGGTAGTTACATTTGTGATTCCTTTATAATACTCCTAACTCTTTATAAAATTGAAAGCACGTTCTCAATTTTCCAATCTGTACATGAAAATATATGTATTGAACTGGAGTATTTCATTTCATTGCATTCTAATATTCTAGTGAGGATTTTACATTAGACCTCATTCGGTCATATAGGCAGGCTTCATGCACCCAATAACTTTTCTAGGGACTTTATACCAATCCAATATGGCATCGGTATAAATATTATATATTCATTTATTTTCAACTGCAATGAATCTCTACCCAATGTACCCATTATAAAATACGTGTATGAAATCAGTAACATGTAATTAGAGGGTGGAAAGCACGCTCTTTAAAAAACAGGCTGCATACCAAAATTAATAACAATCTACAACGTATTGAGGTTGCTTTTTAGTATAGATTGTTAAAAGAAGGATGCTTTATCTACTCTAGTGTTATGTGGAGGAAGTTAGCGACTATTCCAAAATTAAGTACTGATAAAACTGTACTACTCCAGTGTTATATAGAATCTGCTGCGTATTTATAGCTTAAACATCATATTAGCATAAATGCACATTTTATATCTCACCTTTTTACCATGGCCCCACAGTCACATAGTTAACTGCATTACCGCCCTTTAATAAAGGGAGAATACAATCAAGGCCAAGTATCATTCAATGCACTGCTCAATGGAACTGGTAAAAAGATGGCATCCTCAACTGAAAATGATATAAAGATGGTTTAGTCCTCAACCTCCAAATATGAAAAAGATATACAGTTGATTGTCCTTAGTTGCAAAACCAAAAAACAATATAAAAGATGTGGTTGTCTCTTCTGCATTATATCTCATCTTATGCACGCATCACACTTCAATTATCTTTAAACAAATAATAAATTAAATCACATCAAAGAAGCATTAGTTAATGCTATTATATTTTAGTGCTAGCTGGTTCTGTAGCTAAAATTTTAGTATGAGGAAAAGTAGAAAATTTATTTCCTTGTAACTTCTGATAATATGTAATTACACAAAGTCAACATATCATTCTAAGAACATTCATAGAAAAGATTCCAAGCATTTAAACTTATATAACCCATTTGAGTAATTGTAGACACAGGGACATTAACTTCCAACTATGTTTTAGAAAGAAAGAAGCTTTTAAAATTCTGATTTGCACTTAGGCTACTAAAAGGAATACACTCAACATAAATCTCATTAGTAATTAATTCATAATCTGTGATCATATGTAAAAGGAGCTAGATTGAGTAGTAAAACTACCGGTACATTGGATACATGCATAAACTTTAGCTTCATTAGTGTTGAGTGATTTAGTAACAATAACTTTAAGTTTTATGTGTAATATGATCTATTAAAATAAACACATTGAACAATGCACATTAATCTATCTTGAGTACTAACTTTTATGTTTTAATCTTAAAAACTTCTGTACCAGATCGAATAAATTGCATACACGATGATTCAATCATGAATTATATCGGTGATGAAAAGAATTGTTTAATAATACAGAAATACAGATATGTTCATAGGCATTACAAAATGCTAATGATTTGAAAATCTTAATGCCATAGATCAGTATTGCAGAGGTTGAATTTAGTTGAAAAGATCTTTATAATAAAAACTTACTTCAAATTTGCTTGACTATCATACTTGAAACAGCAGCACTATTCCAGTCAGAAGGAAACGAAAACATGAAATCTGATGTGTTTGCTGAAGTCTGTAGAGGATGTAAGCAAAAATTAATCTAAACGGTATGTGCTTATATCCACTGAACGTAATAATTAAACCAAAGCAAGTAATTATCATTTGAGATAATAGCAGGGTTGCAGGGCAGTAGTCCATGTATTCAGTAAAATGTATTTTCAAAATTACAGAATTATTAGAATTCCTATCAATGATAATAATTCAGAATTTCAAAATTACTATTATAATTATTAATAATTCAGTTGTAGACTTACCGTATTAAAGTCCTAACAGCAGAGTACCGATATAGAGTAAATTTCTTCCATGTAGTACAAATGATCCTGAAATCAAATTTCAAAAGCTACTGGAGCAAAATTTCAGAATCTAAATTCTATTGAGTATAGGACGATGAGTTAATATAAGAGAAGGAGGCTCAAAAGACCAAATTGCTTCTGAATCAAAGTAATAATGAGTAACAAATGATAAAAAAACAATATATGTGGCTGAACATCGGATAAGTGGTTAGCCAATAATTGGTTAAAAAAATTAACGGTGATTCGTTGAACTAACCTTAATCGAACTGATTTTAGTAATATATTTTTGAAGCAACCCTAGTTTGTGGGTCCGAACTAACGTTGGAGAAGAAGATGGTGGATGTGGAATCATAGTGGACTAACCATTGGTCGGTCATGGAAGAAAGCATTGGGGAAGATGATGGATCTTGAATCAGGTTTGATGTGGAATCAGATCTACGTCCTTCGACGATGAGGGAGAGATGAGAGTTGTGGCTTTTTTAGGTTTTTTTAATTTCAGACGAGCAAGATGTGAAAAGAACAGGATGCGATACGAACGGGAGGCGAGAAGAACTGGAGTAAAGGGTAATTTGGGTATCTCAGAAAAGACACCGTTGAAATCAGTTCATGAAATTCTCTTTATTAATAGTAAAGATATACATAGTTTTTAGAGCTGTACAATTTTAAAAGGAATCAAAACTTGAAAAAAATTTATCAACATTATAGACATAAACTTCATAGAAAATTGGGTCACTGATCAACTGTTAAAACATTTTTTTAATAGTCAGTTAGAAATGTTATTTTCAATATGTTAAGGATCAGATAATCCAAATCTTGGTCAAGTAACCTTAAGGAAAACACAAACATTTATACGAATTCTGGCTTTGCTTGGTATGTAACTCGAAAAAAATATAAAGATGTAACAACTTACAATTGCACCAGCAATTCCAAAGACGGCCATTGCACCATCCACTCCAGATACACCAAGTACTGGTTCTACAACATACTCCATAAACTGTGCCCTAGTTGAAAGGAATGAATCGATAAAATTGACAAAAGATACAAATTTAAATCACTAATGAAGTAACTATGATAATATGACTTTCTAGTTATTACGATGAAAGCTTGTTGGCAGCTAGAATAAGAAATAAGAGGAATAATCAATACGAATCAAATTTCCATCAAAGGGGAAATGATGGATATCAGTATGTTGCTAACAGACGACTGCACATGCACTTTGTCACATTTGTCCACTCTTTTGGATAAAAGACACATTAAAGTACCACCAACTATTATACAGACAAGAAACACAATGTACAGCAAGTTTGTGCTATCTCCTTCTTGCAATGCACAATGTATGTAATTATTATTTATTGATTGGGACTTCAATATAAAATTACCTAAATGAAACTAATAGATTAATAGACATAGAATGTAGGATTATCTACACATTGATTACACGAAATGTTTTTTGACTTGTTAGAATGTTTTACAATATCAGCAAAACAAAATCAAATATACATACATTATAAATGCACACCGCATGCGCGCGCATATATGGCTGACCTATATGCACAATATTATGAAGTTTCAGATATTGCACAAGCATATGATGCTATGTTACTTTTAGAAGTTTTAATCGGTTGTCATGTAATATTTTATTAAAAGTTGTCTTATTATTAGTAACCAACTGAAGATGTTAAAATCATGTAATCCTATATAACATGGTACTGAAAGTTAGAATTTGAAGAAAATTTGAAGAAAGTGAAATGAGAGAGATTGAAACTATAAACTGATATCTTTTTATTGAAGAGAAAGATTGTATAGCATTGATAATGTCAGAGTTATATTTCTGTATCTTGTACACAGACTTTATATAGAGCTGTTACATAAATGGGCCGTGATACATTTCGAGTAGAACCCGCATATACTGACCGTATTTACTTTAAGGTAAAACAATGGAGCAGTCGCCTTATACTTCATTTCCCCTCCTCAAACCAATATTAGGTTTAGGGTTTCTCTTCCGTATCAATCCATGGCGGCAACTGAGAATCAAGTTGATTTTCTCCAACTCCTCACAACGAATCTTTAAATTTTATTGAGAGAAAGCATAGCCATACTATCCTTCTTTGTAATCTTGAAGAGATTGTCTTCAAGAATTCTTAGAGACTTTAAACTTCCTTTCAGAGATAGATTTATGTGCTTCTTCAATTAATCTGGCTCTAGTATCATCCTTAAGAGACTCGCTTGCTGTAGTTACAACTGCTTGAGGTGATTGGATCTGAGTTTTCAACTCCTTGTTGAAGGTCAGATTTCTGAGGTTTGCTTTGTTCTCTACTCTCAGTTCAGCTCGAAACTTTAAGAAGTTTCTTGCTGATAGTGCTTTGGTAAGTATGTCTGCACGCTGGTAAGTCGAAGGTATGTGATTGACTTGTAGATTTCCTCTTTGAATTTGTTCACGAACAAAATATAAACTGATTTCAATGTGTTTTGTTCGTGCGTGCAATACTAGATTAGCTGCCATGTATACAGTACTTTGGTTATCGCACCATAATATTGGTTTGACAATTGTATTGATTTGTAGTTCCTTTAGTAGAGATTGTAGCCAAATTATCTCTGCAGTAGCACTTGTAACGCTTCTATATTCTGCCTCTGTACTCGATCTTGATACAGTTGTCTGTTTCTTAGAGCACCATGACATATGGTTATCCCTAATATAGATGTAGTACCCTGTTATAGACTTTCTGTCATCAATGTCTGTAGCCCAGTCCGCCTCTGCATATGTTGTGATATTTAAGTTGTTGCATGCCCTCAGCATTAATCCGAAATCTGCAGTTCCTTTAAGATATCTGAGAATTCTTTTTACTGCTTTCCAGTGCTCATCATGTGGTTCCTGCATAAATTGTCGAAACTTTGTTAACACTGAATGATATATCTGGCCTAGTTATAGTAGTGTATCGTAGTGCTCCTACAATACTTCTATACTGTTTAATATTTAATATGGATTCTCCCCTGTTTTTGGATAATTGTTGATTGCTGATCATAGGAGTGGGTTGTGGTTTTGCCTCATGCATTTTTGATTTGATAAGTATCTCTTTAATATATTTCTTTTGACTTAGCAGTATCTCTGTGTCTGATTTTCTATTAACTTCAATACCCAGAAAATAGCTGAGATTGCCAAGGTCTTTAATGGAAAATTGCTTGTTAAGATATTGTATGATGCTTTTGATCTCTGCTGTGTCATCACCTGTTATGATCATGTCATCAACATATACTAGAATATAAATAATATGATTATTGTAACTTTTGACAAATAAAGAGTTATCAGATTTAGTAGACCGATAGTCTAGAGAGGTTAAGGTGACCTTCAGTCTATCAAACCATACTCTTGGTGCTTGTTTCAAGCCATATATGGTCTTATTTAACTTGCAAACTTGATGATCATTCTGTCTGTATCCCTCTGGCTATTCCATGTAGATTTCTTCTTGTAGAATGCCATTTAGGAATGTGTAACAACCCGGGATTTTGGACATCTCGAGTTGTGAATATTAATTTATAATATTCAATAATATTGTATTTTAATATACAATATTCCCATTAATCAATGATTAATAATTGTATACAATTTTACAAATCAATATAACTTGAGTTTTCAAATCTATATTAAATTATAGATTGATTTAAATGGAATTTCTTACATATATATTATGGTTTAAAAATAGAATATACATATTTTGTTTTGGATAAAATATGTGTAGATTGTTATGGAGATATATATGCATTTTGTTTAAAGATTAAATGTGTATATTTTATTCTAAAGATAAACTATATTAGAGAATTTAAATTTATTAAAATCAAATGCTCATAGTCTTATATATTGGAAACAATAAAATTTACATATAATGAGAACAGGAATTCATGGCATTAAATTAAATTTAGATGTATATAAAATTTGAATAGAAATTCATAATGAAGTAAAAAGAGATATTTTTGATTTTGGGCATATAAACAATGTTGTCTATACTAAATAAAAAGAAGTATTAAGATTTCTAAAATAATGATATACATTGAATAAGAAAAATTTATAATACTTAATTGATAAAACGTTATAAATAAATTTAGGTGTATAAAAATCACTTAAGTATAATAAAGAGAAGTTGTATATATGTGACGACCGCCCATGACCCCTGCACTTAAACCTAGAGATAGTGCGCCGTAAAGTGTGCCAGGCGACCATGGACGATTGTCAAGGTAAATCAAAACAACAGGATCTATCGTATTACTCACAGCGCATGGACAAAATACAATAGAACATATGTATAGTGAAGCTTTACATAATAAAATGCCATCATATAAAACTCCATAATAGTTGAATACAAGCATCCAAATAGTCAATACATCAAGCCTCACTACATAACACTCAGAGATTATACAAACAGCGGAACATCCAGTACATATAAGAAGATAATATGCAACCCTCTAGCTCGTCTTTGATATCGGCATCGTGAGAAGAAAACAGCACCTGCCACCTGCTACCTAGTCTGCCCGTCCCAAAATGGACGAACAGCCCAAGGCAATAAGAATTAAAACATAAAGCCTTGAGTCAGACAACGGTCTTAGTGAGCAGTAAATTAACTAACAACATACCAAAAGAGCATAAAGGAAAAGGAATAGGAATACAACCCTCCCACTCCAACCTCTTTCTACAGTGATAGCCCCCAGACACACACTAAGCAGAAGCAAACATAACAGGGCATACAATGTAAAGTAAAGAAATTATCACTCGAGTCAAGGGCGATGTTTTCCAAGCACAAACCCCCAAGGCCTAAACCAAGATCAGATAAGCACCCAGAAAACACTGCTTTTGAGACCGAATGACGATACAACCAAACATCCATGACTCTGGCTATCACTGTTATCATTGCTTCGATATCACCGTTAATTGAATGACCGGCACATTCTTTCAGCCGTCCGTCAAGGGCTAATGGAAACCCCGGTTCTAGACATAACTCCCGCACGTCGTCGCAGCCCGTGCCTAGGACTATCGAATCTGCCCAGAGTACTCGACCATCAACAGTTGGTCGTTGGGACTATCGAATCTGCCTAAACGTACTCTTGCTTAGAGCATGCTAGAACCTTCAACAACGATGCTATCCAAGCCTCCTAGTCATCCTCCTTGACGACTATTTCCATACTAGCTCAAGCGCCTCTCAAGCATCCATTACCCTTAACTCGAATCATATCACCGAGTTACCAACGTGCTTGGAATGATCCCGTCTGGATTAGACCAAGTCTTCATCACATGATGCCTCGCTTCATTACATCCTCGCAAAGCCTCATCTCAACATCACATCATCAAATCTATGCATAAGAGCTTCATCATCCCGCTACATATGCCACAAGCAGCTTCCCCAATTCAAGAGCCTTTCCCTTAGCTTTTGAATCGTCTTTGGTCTAAATCAAACCATCAATCATCTAATTCATAGCAATCAATCAAATCAAACATTAATCCAAACAATCAAGCATTCAAATATGATCTAAGTAGACAATTATCACAATAATGGCAATTTCGTAATTAAAGAGTTGAAAGTCTAACAAGCATGAAAACATGAACAATATCTCTACAAACTTGATGAATGAACTTGCATAGATTAACATATGATAAAATGGATGTAACATCATCATGAACAATTGGATCTATGTGGATCTATACTTAGGATGAAGAAAATGCATGGAAACCCCTATTTTAACACCAAATCGAGCCAACAATCCGATATATTCCTTTGGATCCGTGTGAGAGATAATCACCACTCACCAAATCACCTAAACAACCCCAAATCAACACGCTTCAGATCTGGACAGCGAAGGATCAAGCTTGATCTATCACGAATCCGCTTCAAACGAAGAAATCTCACTTCAAAGGATGAAAATCTTCAATCCAAGCTCTTGAATCTTCAATCTTGATCTTCGATTTGGATGAAAGGAAGCACTAGATTAGAGTGGAGAAAAGAAGTGAAGAAGTGTAGAAGTCGAGCTCTCAAAATGGCAGCACTTCGTCGCTTCGAAATCCGGATCCCAAAAAGTGAGAACAACCCTTCCTATTTATAGCTGAAAATCCACTAAGTCGTAACTCGGCTATCTCCTAAGTCGTCTCCGACTTACGACCTAAGACACCTCCGACCTAAAGACTTAACAACCTAAGCTGTAGCGACTTACGACTTAACAGAAATACCTACCTACGACTTAGCACCCCATACGACCTACGACTTAAGGAAATCTCAAGCGCGCGACTTAACTTACACGCGACTTAACAAGTAGGCTACGACTTAACAAATAACTGGAGCTACGACTCAACTACTAAGTCGTCTACGACTTAAAACAGATCAACTCTTAAGTCGCTCGCGACTTAACAACTACTAAGTCGCTCACGACCTATCACTCAGGCAGAAACCCAGCGACCTAACACCTTAAGTCTTCACGCGACCTAAAACATGTTACGACTTACGACTTAACTCGTACGACTTAACTCCCATAGGTCGTATACTCCCTAAGTCGCTAACCTATAGGTCATATCAAGACACTAGGTCGCTACACAGCTATCTCCAAACTTCTTAGGTCGTTGCCGACCTAACAATGCTAACTCGGAACCACTAGGTCGCCCATCCCTAGGTCGTTAACTACTGGGTTTAACTTGCTACTCCCATAGATCGCTCCAAACTGTCCACGATCTAACTCTTAACTCGCCTATCCCCTTAGGTCGCAGACTTTCTTTAAGTCGTCTACGTCCTATCCCACGACTTACTAGGCTACGACCTAACTTCACCCAGACATAAGTCGCTTACGACTTAACACCTTAACTCGTCCTAAACCATATCCCCTAAGTCGTATACGACTTACGACTTACACTAAGTCGTGGACGACTTAGGACTTAGAAATTTCGCCAATCCTCATGAAAACTTTTTTCGACGAGATTTTCTTCGATGTTTCGATCCGTAAAAATACGGGTCGTTACAATATATAATTGGGAGAAACTATATACACATAGATAATAAATGACTTAATATATTTGTAAATAATATATGTCTATATTATAAATGAAATTGTGTATATGGTTATATATACAAGAAGGATTTAAAAATAATTTTTATACCACCATGAAGTTTTAAAACACATAGAGTATTTAATATTGAAAGTTATTCTATTTTATAACATATGTATATGGGGTATTTAACATAGAATGTTACGTTTTGTTTAAAATACATATATATTTTTATAAAACAAATGAAACAAGAGGTTATTTTAATTTACTAATTTTCACCTTTATTTCAAACTGTATGAGTGACAAATGCAAATTCAACTAGGTCAAAAACAAAGATAATTTTTAAGCTACTTTGTAATCTTTGTTTAAGTAACATATACTTGCATAGGTGTATATAACCAAGAAGTTATTTTAATCTTTCTCACCTTTATTTTAAAATATGTTAGACATATGCAACACTACCTTGTCAAGTAATAATGACTGGGCTGTCTAATTTCTTATGCATACTTATATATATATACTTTTAAGTACCTTATGGTTTATATTATAAATATTATAATAGGATAGTTTGCAAGTCATTTACTGTTAAGTGAAAAACAGTTAACAAAAACAGTTTTTAACAAAGTATAAACAATGGATAAATGGTGATAAATTTTATCAGTAAACAAAATAACATTTGACACCTACAATCTGAGAAAATCCAACATAATTATTAAACTTTCTTTTCAAATATCTCTCAGCTCAGACAATATCTACACAGCCGCTAAAATATCATTTCTGTCTAAAAACGTATGTTGCAAGTTATATATGTATAAGTTTTAGATAAATAACTGAGGAGAAATATCTCTGTTAAAATTGTAAGCATCAGGAAATCAAAATAAAAAAAAAGAAAGCAAAGCACTCTGTACTCGTCTAGAAAGCTTAAGTGGATCTGGAATCATTCTCTGTTCTTAACAATCAAGCAAGGATTTAAAAGCAAGTTCAAGTTTTCGGTTTAAAGATTTCAAAACTTCAAGTTTAAAAGATTCTGGAACCAATGTGGAAGGTGAGAAACACTAATCTTTTAACCTGGAAATGCAATTGATCTGTTATTCTGTTTAACTGTGAAATTTTTGTTCATCCCAGTAATTCAAAAATCCATATCTCTTCACCTAGATCATTTTGCATGTTGATGTAAACTAGAAATATGTTTATATTCTAGTGTAGTTTAAGTTAAAAATATTTTCATGAATGATTTAAACAGGCATGTTGATTTCCCTTGTAGAAATAAGATTTTTAGAGATTAAATCATGATTTTTAACAACCTATATTGTAAGAAATTTGGGAAAGAACGTTTTTCGTTCAAAAATTTATTTCTGGTGATCGCGTCGCCGTGGGGTGGCGTGGCCAGGACTGGGAGATGCTGGTGGACTTGGGAAAGATGATGACCGTGGCGGAATTTGCGTTTGAGCCTTAGATTGTGCGAGTGTGTTGCTTTTAGGGTTTAAGGGTGTGCCGATTTGGGGTGAAGTCGCGATGGTTTTGCGGCATGATAGTGCGACCGGAATTCATGAGGGTAGGCTTGAAGGTGGATGCATGGCCGAGCTTTCGTCGGAGGTCGGAGGTGGTCGAAGCAAGGGACGATCGACGCTGGGGTGGATAAAACTGTGATGACAGGGTAGTTTCGTGGTTTGAATTGGTGATCTGGGAATCGACTTTTTTTTGATCGATGATGTTATTTGCAGTGGTGAGTGGGGATTCCGGGTCTGGTTTCGATAAGTGGTTGATCGACGGTAGCGCGATGGCGAGAAGGTCAGAGATGGGGGCGTGTACGTGTACGTGTGACATCGTGCACAGGTGAATCCCATGCAAGCGTTTTGGTCGAGGTGATGGATCCGGAACAGTAGTAGTTTGTCAATCGATATGGTGGAAGGTACGAACAATTAGGCTCGGCAATGCCCTCGAGTGGTTCGCGATTGGATCGACGCTGGATGGTGTCGTTTGTCGATTGATTTGGGAATTCTGGAGGTAGGACTGGAACCGGAGTTTTAGTATGGGGAAGAGGGAAGAATGTTATCGGGTTGTGATAATGGCTGTGGGCTTCGACCCGTTCTAATTTAAATAGTGAATTGTAATTAGAGTTTGGTTTATTTAGCATTCTTTTTAAAGAAATTCTAATTTAGCAAGTTGGTTGGTTGAGAATAATAGTTAAAACAAATTCCCTTTCATATGAAATGGCAATTTTAAAACAAGATTTTTTTTAATGAAAGATTTGATTATAACGTAAAAACAAAATCCATAATTTATTACTTTCCAAATATTTATAACAAACATGTTGTTTAAATAAATGTTTAAAACCAGTTTTCTTTAGTGCTAAATGCTTATTTTAGGTTTATTTAAGACAAAGAAAATTGGAAAAATAAACTTGATCTTTGCTTGGGATTTTATTAAGTCATTTAAATAAGTGATTTATTTATTAAGTGGACAAGCTTTTTAAAGTAATAATTTATTATAAATCTTTGAATTTATTTGAATTAAGTGAAGTACAATTAAGATAATAAAGAAAAATAAATGTTTATACTTTAAATTGAATTCAAATTTTAAGTGATACTATATTAATTACTTAATTTCACATATAATGGTGTGTTATAAGAAGATGGTTCGTATCGACGGATGGTACATCGTCGTACGATCCATTCTGAACTTAAATAAGTGAAAGCTTACAAGCTTGTACAGATAAGGTTTAATTACCAATTGGAAAGGAATGTCGTTGTATATTTATATGGCCTACTGTTAAGATGTTCCCAAACTGAATAAATGTGGTCATTTTAGATTATTTAAAACTGCTTGACATCTGGTTAGCGGAATCAAACACCATTCCGTTAAATAGAAAATTTTCTGCTTTGGGTAGTTGATGCCATCGATCTGATATTTTTGTATGATTGTGGTAAATATTTACTAGCAATGATAAATCTCTGATCTGTTTATTCTTGCATATATCTATTATTTCCCTGTTAGTTATATTTGAGCATGTAATGTGAATCAATCTATAAAAGTTGATTGATATTGAATATTTGTATTGTCATACTGAACTGTGATTGAAATTTAATGGTAGCTTGATAAGTACCATTGAGACGGATAAGCCTTATTCTGTTTGGGTTGATTTTGAAACTAGTTTTGTTTTAAAATGTTGTAAAGGAATTGATAAATATTTTGGAAATATCAAAAATAGTTATTTATTATTATTTTCGGAAATCTTTTTAAAGGTATTATTTAAACTATTTTCAATTATTTAACTATTTTGAAATGATCCTTTAAAGATTAATTTTTATTAAATTAATATTTAAGTATATTTTCTTCAATATAAATCTATTAAATATAAATGTTGTTTTAAATAATATTTTATAATAACTTTTATAAAGAGTATTTTATTTAATAAACTTGGAAATAATATTTGGAGATTTCATAAGAATGATTTGGAAAGAAATGGTTTTAAATATATATTTATCAAATGGAATAAGCTTTCTCAGTAAATGTGAATCCGTTGGATTTTAAATGTGAACGAGGCTTAAGAGTTGCAATGGGAAATAACTTTGTTGTATTGATTGATTGATTGATTGTTTGATAGTTAAACAACCAACTATCAAAATTGGACAAAACCTAACTTTGGAAATATCTAGAGGGGACTCGAGAATTATATGGTACGGTTACCGTTCGAGGTGCTATACCGTACGTATAATCTCGTTTGTTCTCTAGGACGAATTATAAGGAGACCCGTCCACAAACGGTTAGGAGGTGAACTCCGATCTTGTATTTCGTCTGTGTATTTCCTAAAGAACCGGGGTTGAGTTTACCAGGAAATAGCGAACGTTGTTTCAGAGAGACCGGGATCGGATTTGTAATCTGAAAACCACTTCGATCCAACGAGTACGCTTTTGTGATGAAGACAAGAGCTTGGAGTCGAAGATGGTACAGTGAAGTGTAAGGGCTAATCGCTACTAATCCTGAGGGTGATTCCAAAAAATGGATGTAGTTGGAATAGTGCCTTCGGTTCCGTTCGAACCCGGAACGGACTTGTATGGATGAATGCTTTCGGACACATCGTCAGGTGGACGATGGGCATTCTAAGGGATGTGTTCTAAAAGGTAACGCTTAGCCTCGAGCCTCATCAACCGGGAATGACTGAAAATCAGGGATTATGCAGCAAGGCTTTGTGGGTAGCACCCATTAGGGTGAGGTCATCCCTGTCTAGATGTCCCTTTTAATTCGGCTTAGTGGTGCGGTTGCTGATCCCAACCGTGGGGTGATCTTACTCAGAATTATCCAGTAAGGGGTAATTTCGGTCTTGTGTTGCAGGGGATCGGGCGTGGTCCTCGGTATGCTGATCTAGACCAGGTATTGTGACAGGTGGTACCCCAGTGCCTAGTCATTAGTCCATTCTCCCTACGAGCCTTTACGGTTTTGATTGTAGAACCCACTTTGTGGCTAGTATGCTGGAATTTAATCATGTAACAATTTCAGCTATTTTAAATAAGTATTTGTATATAGACCCTATTATAATATTAGAGGATTTTGATATAAAAATGTTTTAGCTATCGTAAGGTAAAAACCCGACATGTTTATTTATGGCGTGGTCTTACGAGATGCTTTTGTTTTCAAAGGGTTTTCAAACCTTAATAATCAAGTTGAGTGTGTTTATCACGCTGGTTTACCAGACTGACCTGGGCTTGGTGTTTTCCTATATGCTCGGGTCAGACCGAGCATATTTCCAGGTTTAGCTGGAAGACTGGAAGCTTTAGGAGAGGAGCTGGAATCGGGAGACGTATTGGCGTAGATGATTATATACAGTTGTATTTGTTGTGTGATCATTGTTGTAAGGACAAGATTGATAGAATTGTCCAAGTTGTATGGTTGTAACCTTGATGTAAAGTGTGTGTATGTTATTAAAGTAACAGTTTTGGTTTCATGTAAAGATTTGTTTATATTATAGTTTATTCATTCCGCTGTGAGATTCTGATTTGTACTCTTTTCTTCTATCTTCTTTCTATTTCTACCTTCTTTCTTTCTTTCACTATCCGTCTTCCCGTACTATTTAGCTAACAAGAGTGGTTTAAAGTCGGTTTAAATCGGTACGGAAAAATGGGTTGTGACAGAATGCATTGTTAACATCCAGTTGCCTTTTGTCTCAGTTTTTGCTTAAAGCAATTGTGAGCACAACTCTGATAGTTGTTGGCTTTACCACAGGTGAAAAAGTTTCATTGAAGTTAAATAATACTGTTGAGTGTATCCTTTGGCAACTAATCTTGCCTTGTGTTTGGACATTGTTCCATCTGGATTTTTCTTTAGTTTATAGGTCCATTTGCATCCTATTATATTTTTGTTTGTTGGAGGATGTACAAGGCTCCATGTTTTATTCTTCATTAGTGCTTGATATTCTGCATTCATTGTTGTCTTCCAGTTTTCATCTCTGTATGCTTGCTCAAATGACTCAGGCTCATCAATATTTGTTGTTGTTGTGTAGATTTTTGGCTTGAATATCCCACTTTTGGATCTTGTAATCATGTGATGGCCTGTTCTGGTTGGTAATTCAATGTCTGTTGATGTTGAATTATCATCTTGACCAGTGTTGTCCTGAGATTGTTCTTGAAGTCCGTTAGTGTTGATTCCTTGACTTTGATTGCTTGATGCAGTAGGTGACTGTACAAGTATGTCAGGCTGCTCTTCTATTCCATGACCTGGTTTAGACAACACCGTGTGTTGTGGTTCAGAGACACCTACCTCCTTGTGATTCCATGTCTCAGAATACACAGGTATATTTGAGATAGATGTTCTTGGATTATATATTTTCTGAGTAGTTTTAGTATTTGCACAAGCAAAGGGGAATATTTTTTCATTAAACACTACATGTCTACTGATAAATATTTTCCCTGAATTGTCCCAGCATTTGTAACCTTTCTGCTTGTTGCATAACCTAGAAATGTACAGGGATGAGATCTGAAATCTAATTTGTGTTTTTATATGGTCTTAGATAGGGAAAGCACAGACACCCAAATGTTCTAAGACTGTCATAATTGGGTTTAATTCCCATGAGCTTTTCAACTGGAATCACTCCATTTAGTACTTTAGTTGGAAGTCTATTGATCAAATACACTGAAGTACTAAATGAGTCAGGCCAGAATTTTAGAGGTAGAGATGCCTGAGCAAGTAAAGTTAGCCATGTTTCTACTATGTGTCTGTGCTTTCTCTCGACCAGACCATTCTGTTCAGAGGTATATGGACATGTGATTCTGTGTATTATACCCCTACTTAAGAAAAATTTGTCAAGTGACTTGTATTCACCACCACCATCACTTTGAATAACTTTAACTTTGTGACATGTTTGCCTTTCAGCTTGAGTAATAAAATGTATGACAGCATTATAAGTTTCTGCCTTTGTTTTCAAAAAATATATCCATGTGTATCTAGTAAAGGCATCAACAAAGGATATATAATATTTATAGCCATAGTCAGAGCTAATGGGTGCAGGACCCCAAAGATCAGTTGTAACTAGTTCTAATGGCATTTTGTATTCAGTCATAGAATCAGCAAAGGGTAATTTGCGGCTTTTGCCCATTTGACAATAGGTACAGATATATGGTAAATAAGATCATTAAAAGAAACATTAATTTCTTTCAGAACCTGTTTTACAACATTTGCACTGGGGTGCCCCAACTTGTAATGCCATTGATCAAATACACTTTTATTGTTTTCAACAGATGATATTTCACAGTTATTACTACACTTTACTTTCCCAACAGTGTTTCTGCAGTTAGTCACAGTGAACTTGTACAACCCATTCACTGCATTACCCTGCAAAAGTTTTTCACCAGTTAGTATGTCTTTTACTAAACAATATTAAGGATAGAATTCAAAGTACACATTATTATCATGTGCAAATTGAGAAACACTCATAAAATTTTTCTTTATTCTTGGTACTCTTAACAGATTATTGAGATATAATTGTCTTTCACCTTTGATATAGGCATTACCAATATGAGTGATTCCAATAGGCTTACCATCTCCCATGAATATTGACTGTTTACCTCTGTATTCCTTGTTGCCAAGATTTAAGTTGTCAAGATTATTTGTCAAGTGATTGGTTGCACCTGAGTCTGGGTACCATGCTTCACGACCCGAAATTCGGTGTTCGAAAATCGACATCAAATACCTCACTTGTATTCGAATGCCGCAGATTCAAACGTCGGACTCCAGTTCGGATGGAGCTTATAACACATTAAGTAAACAACACAGCGGAAAAAGAAATGAATATCATTGATATAAAATATTTGATACAACAATGATACAACAATCTGATACAAATGAATATCAATATCAGAGATACACAACAGTAGAAATAATAAGATAACAGAAGAGATAACATCAGCAATGGAAAGATATATATTCTCTAATGCCAAAACTCCAAAGACTCCAATCCAAAATCGAGAACCACCTTCAAGTTGAATTAAGCAAGTCCAGTGCGCAAATGCGATCCCCAAATCCAAAGACTTCAAAGATTGAAACTTCCAAACCAAGACTGTAGGCTATCGAATCTACATCTACTATCTGAAAACCTGACTCTAGGTTGCCCGTGTGGAAAATTGTGGGCACCCAGAGTTTAGGAAGGGAACAATAAACTCCAGGTCAGTCATGGGACTGGTATGAGCAAACAAAAATAGTTTTATCCTTAACAAAAGAAGTAAAAAGAATTTCGCAATGTTTTTTGGAAAATGAAACTATCATAAGGCATCCTGCCACACATACAATGCAAGCGCACATTTGGAGGAGATTTCTCCTTATGATGGTCAAACATGATTGATACGCAAAATCCTTTTGATATTATTATTAGTGCATAGTGCAGAAAACATTTCGAAAGTATAATATTAATCTTAGCCAGCATACACATTTCGTAGTATGCCTACTATAGCTACCAATTAAACGGCAGGTCACCACCATAAGTAAAAGGCAGGTTATACAACTAAAACTGTACAGGGCTCGTATTGTTTCTTTTGATTTCCAACAATGCCTAGGCTAAGGAACTTCCTTACCGAAATGGGTACACCTCTGGAAGGACGCCCCCGAGAACCTAACCGGATCTCTGCCAAACAAGGCCGACGTTACCTCACGCTGTAATAAAGTTGTAACTAGGTAACTACCACATAGGTATGCCATCCCCGGTTGTAACCGACCTTTATCCGAGGTACCTCTACACCAACAACCACATAGCAATAGATTTGCAGCAACCACATAAGTTAAGTATCTGGGCTCCATACCATGATACCACTTTTTATCCAAAAGAAAATGGACATACCCTAAGGGCCCTACCCTTAATAACCTTGCCGCAACTTTCCTGTTTCGACCATTTCCGGGTTGTGAGGTTCGACGAAGTCTCGTCCATAAAGCTACGCTTTTCACAAAAGCCATGCTTCGATCAACAAATGATCAGCATCACTTCGTATGCCACATTACCAAATTGGGAATGTATCACTAGTAACCATCAACTACATAACCTCTGAGCTCGTACGTCTCAGAGAAGGGTGTTAAGCTAAGAGAATAAATTCCCCGCCACCAACAGAAATGTATTTGATAGAAACCAGCTTTACATCTCAAAGTGTAACGTCAGACATACATCCATACAAGTCTGTTCCAGGCTCGAACAGAATCGAAGGCACTTCAAAGAAGCCCTTGCAATCCGGATAATCCCTAATCACGTCCGGACTCCCCATCACAAAGGGTGATCAAATCTCTATACCGGGGATCAGCCGGTGCAGAAACATTCGACAGGTAATCCTTTCGCTTTTGAAAATACCCGGTCTTCACCACCGGTCTTCAAATGCTATCCATTTATCAATATAATCATTCACACCAATATAATCATTCACATATTATCACATCACAACATATACAAATAAATTCAACAATGTGTGGAATCCAGTTGGATCCCTCCAACTTGTTTCCCTGCATCCACAGATGTTAGCACAATAATTAAATACCAATTCCACTTCGAGGTGGAATATCGCGGTATATGGGATTATATAATATCATCCGCTATTATGCGGCGCATAGGGTCTCATCCGCTATATAATGCGGGAAATCAATCACTCCAAATATATATATATATATACTATCATACATACTATCACATCCAAACAATAATATATATGTTTATACAATGATAATAATTTATTTTTACTGTAAGACATAAAGTAATTCTGTTTTAATAAAATCATTGGTTAACTAAAATTATTAAATGGAAATTTAATTGTTCGATTTATTTCGAATATTAATTAAATCATATAATTGTTTATACAAGGTTTAAAAATTGTGAAATCAAGTTGGAATGGAAAATGGATTGCATGCATTATTAAAGGTGAGATCTTCTCACTCAAATTAAAATAATTGAAAATTTCAGTTATTGATTGATTGTTTGGATGTGCTTGGATGAATTTAATAATTTATCTATTGGATGATAGTATATATGATAGTAGTATATATATATATATATATATATATTTGAAGTGATTGATTTCCCGCATTATATAGCAGATGAGACCATATGCGCCGCATAATAGCGGATGATATTATATAAACCCATATACCATGATATTCCACCTCGAAGTGGAATTGGTATTTAATTGTTGTGCTAACATCTATGGATGTAGGGAAACAGGTTGGAGGGATCAAACTTGATTCCTCACATTGTTGAATTTATTTGTATACGTTGTGATGTGATAATCTGTGAATGATTATATTAGTGTGAATGATTATATTGATAAATGGAATTTATTTGAAGGCTATAGTTTAGCCGAATATATTTTTAGTATCATAGGATACCAGAAATAAATAAAATTGGATATTTGGAAATTTAAATTTACAAAGGAATTTATAAAGGAAAGAGATATTTGTTTTAAAAATAAACGTTGGTTTATTTTTAAAATGTGGAAAGAAATTACGGATTTGGAATGTAAATTGAAATAAGTCAAGAAGGATTTATTAATTGATTTAAATAGATCATTTTGAAATGGAAAGTGTATTTTCACTGGAAAGCCGAGTATGTTTTCAAAGTAGCTGATAAATATAAATTGAAAGTTTTAAGGATGGTTTTAAAAAGGATACTTTAGAGAAATTATATTTACAGTGAAAATACAATAAGGTAAATGAAATAATTTTATCCAAACTATTTTTGTATAGAAAGAAATAATTTTCCATAAATTATTATAGTATATCGTTGCTTGGTTGTTAGGAAGCGATAATATTAAATTATTATCATTGTTATATGAAAAGTGAATAGAATGAAATTTGAATATGAATTATAAATGGGATTTATAACTTGAACTTCCAAAGAAATATTTGAATAAAGAATTGGAAGGTTTTGAAGTTTGAAAATTTGGGAAAAGTTTAAATTCCTTTGAGTTGAAAATGTTTTCAAAAGTTTTGGAAATAATGGTGAAATTATTTGGGAAATATTTTTGAATTGGATTTGGAATCTAATTTTATAAATAAGTTTGATAACTTATAAAAATTTGAAAATTTATTGGAATAAGATCCAACTTGAAAAGGGATAAATAAAAGTAAGTGTGAAACCCAAATAAGTGGGAAGGTAAGCTAATTAATTGAGGTGAATCAAAAGAAACTAGAAAATGCGATTAAATTTGGGAAACTTATAGAAGTTGAAAATAAATTTGGGAATGAACAAATGAATAGAACTGGAATTGAAACTGAATATTGAAATCCAACTTAAATTGTGTAAAATAAAATGAAGTTGTAAAATTAGTTTGGGGTAGACTAAAAGAACAAAAGTTCTAGGAATTTGAATTCATTGGAATTTGTAATGAATTAGTAAATGAAACTAGTTTAAAATAATGATATGGATTAAATATGAATGAAAGATAGTTGATAAAAAAATTCAGTATTCAGAATTTTAAGATACACTAAATTCAAATAAAAATTGAAATTGTAAATTGAATTCAAATGGAATTGAAAATGCAAAGTTGAATGGAAATGAATATACAACTTTGGTAAAGAAATGTATGAAATGATTTTGAATGTTGTAATTGGACATTATTGTTAAGTAAAATATACAGGGGTTATAAAGGAAAAGGGAAATGGATTTTTGATTTCGAAGATAAATTTAAATTGCTCGACAAAAGGTATGTATTTAAATTTCTATATGAAATTTGATCCTTTTCTGATCTAGCCACTTGGCCTTTTGTTTTCTTTTTGAAATCTTGGGGTCCGTAGTGACATTTTATAGTCGTACAGAGCTAACCACGCAAAGGAGACGCTGACGAAATTTTAGGGAGTTAGAAAATTTTTGAGAAAAATTTGAAAATTTAAAATTTGAATTTAAATTTGAATTGTGAAGTAAATAAAATTGTTTGGAAGTTATGGAAGATTTTGGAAAGTTAGTTGAAATGGTAATAGATCTTTAATGAAAAAGATTGTTTTGAAAAATTGATAAAACTGATTGGTTTTGGGAAAATAAATAAACTGGTTGGATCATTCTTCTTAACTTGTAATTTCGGGACGAAATTCTTTTATGGGGGAAGAATGTGACGACCCGGAATTTTGATATTTGAATTTGAGATATTTAATTGATTTTAAATAATTGAAAGTTAGTTTAACTTGAAATTCAAATATAACCATTTATTTGGCAATTAAATTATTGAATCTTGATTTTTAAGCTGATTAAAAATATTTTAAAGGCTTAGAAAATTTATATTGATGATATTGAAGGTAATAGAACTTTTAAAAGTTGAATTTAAAAGTGTTTGTTCGGTTTTAAAATTTTATCGTTTAAATCGATATTTAAAAATAGCCTTCCGAGGCACAGTCTCGTAATTCGACGAAACCAGTTACGTTGGATCCGTAATAGTGTATTATTATCGGATTTCAATTTTCGTAATGTTTGGAGTTGTCCTGTGATCGTACGGTAGATAAACGCGCTGAATGTATATCGAAAATTTAATATAATAATTGGTTCAAAATAAGCTATCTTTTCCGTACGATCAAATTAGGCCTCGAAACCTTTTCCATTGCTTTCGAAATAAGGGTATAACATTATGAACGCCTGGCGGCACGCATCGATTGGAGATCGAGATTTTGAATTGCGAAAACCAAGACGATTTAAATTTGAATTTGAATTTTGGATATAAATAATATATAAATATTATAGCATCAGACACGTATTACAATTTTTACCACGTGTTCGTTTTGATAACACGCGTTTGTTTGAAAATAATAACGTGAAAAGAAAAGGATAAAATAAAATAACGAGCGAAACCTTTCGTTCAAAATTATTCCCAAATGCCTCTCCTCTCATTCAAAATGGCTGTAACCTAGAATCCAATTCAAACGAAAAAAAAGAAAAAAAAATGGTGAAAAAAGGGGATTGTGCCTCGCGATTCCTAAGCAAAATCCCTAAGTTCATAATTCGATTGTGCCGCGAGTTCGTGGAAGTTCTCGAACTCGACGTCGCGAGTTCGTATGGATGTTGGGTGATGTCGTAGAGGGCTCGCCGTCATCGCGATTAGGAGCTGTTGGTCGTTCTTGGATCGAAGACGCGCTGTTGTGGGATGATCGACGAACCGAAGTAGGCGATGAAGCTAGGGTTTCGCGAGGCACTGGGTTCGATTTCGCACATCGGCAGAGGTTTGGGAACTGCGGCGACATCGTGGGCAAGGCCGAAGACTGCGGGGGCTTCAAGTCGAGCAGATGGTCGGCGAGCGATCGATTAAGGCAAAGCTGAAATTTGAATTTCGATTTTCAGTGAGGTATGATTTTCTTAAAAATGATATATGTCATATACATAGAAAGAAAAAATTATATACAGTGAAAAATATTAGTATAATATAGCAGAAATTATTTTACAATAAAAAATATTCATGTTTTAAATCAATATGGAAATTGATTTGTCTGATAGGCTTATTTAATTCGTTAGTTACTAGAAATAATTTATTAAATGGAATTTGTTTAAAATTAAAAAGTATTAGTTTAAATTAAAATCATTGGTTAATTAAATTTATCAAATGAGAATTTAATTGTTCGACTAATTCGAATATTAATAAAACCTTATAATGTTGTTACAAGGTTCAAAAAAATCGTGAAATCAGGCTGGAATGAAAATGGGTTGCATGCATAATTAAAGGTGAGATCTTCTCACTCACTTGATTGTTTGTTGAATTTAAATAGTTGAATTTAAATTCTGGATGTGTTTGGATGAATTGAATAATTTATCTATTGATGATATTAGATATAGTAGGATATATATATATATATATATTTGGAGTGATTGATTTCCCGCATTATATAGCGGATGAGACCCTATGCGCCGCATAATAGCGGATGATATTATATAAATCTCATATACCGCGATATTCCACCTCGAAGTGGAATTGGTATTGTGCTAACATCTGTGGATACTGGGAAACAGGTTGGAGGGATCCAACTGGATTCCTCACATTGTTGAATTTATTTGTATATGTTGTGACATGATAATCTGTGAATGATTATATTGGTGTGAATGATTATATTGATGATTGGAATTTATTTGAAGGCTATAGTTTAGCCGAATATATTTTTGGTATCGTAGGATACCAGAAATAAATAAAATTAGATTTTTTGAAATTAAAGTAGTAAAGCCTAGACCATTACAATTAAAGTATAAAAGTTGATTTTTGTAATCCTATCGAATTAATTCCAGAATATAGGAAAAGATTTTAATAAATGGATTTTGAGAAATATTGTTTAAAAGTTGAAGAATTTATTTAAAATTGGATTTTCCATAGTTTGGGAGAAATAAAAGGATTTATTTTAAAAGGGAACAAATTTTAAAAATCAATATGAAAATTAATTTGGTATTTGAAAATAAATCTTTGGGAAAGCAATATGAAATTTGATTTGGTGTTTGAAAGTGAATATTTGAAAATCATATATCAATGGATATTTGGAAATTTAAATTCACAATGAGAATTTATAAAGAAAAGGGAGATTTGTTTCAAAAATAAATATTGGTTTATTTGTAAAAGTGTGGAAAGAAAATTACGGATTTGAAATGTAAACTGAAATAAGTCAAGAATGATTTATTAATTGATTTAAATAGATCATTTTGAAATGGAAAGTGTGTTTTCACTGGAAAGAAATTATTTTCTTAAGTTGTTTTTAAATCTTTAAAGTAAAGATTTATTTGGTTAATTATAGAAGTGATTATTTTAAAGATCAAATTGAGATTTGATTTAGAAAATGGATATTTAAATAATTATACTCTATCTAATAATTTCATTTCTTAAAATTATTTGGACTTGAGTTTTTATATGAGATATTGATATTAAATTTCACAACTAATGTTTTAAATAAAGTGTTTAAAAATAGTTTTTATTTTTAATGTATCTAAGTACATATATTTTTGGATAAGTGATTTAAATCATTTTGAAGTATTCGGACTCGGCAAAATTTTCAGTGGAAATAAATAAAATTTGGAAATTTATTCCGCAAAAGAAAAGTGATTTGAAATTTGTTTTCAAAGGGTTGAAATGTGAAAATATATCTTGCGAAGATATTTTGAAAATAAATAATTTAGGAAAAATTATTTAAATTTGATGATTGTTGTGAATGTTGTTGATAGTTAAATAAACGACTGTCAATGTTGGCCTTTGAAATAACACTTGAATTTGTTTTCAAAACAAGCGCTCATTATTCGGTTAAGTCAGGAGAGGACTTTATGTCATAAAACCCATTCCGAATAATGATACGACGAAATGGGATCGCATTTGAAGATGGTGTTGAAGACTGGGTATTTTCGAAAACGAAAGGATTACCTGTCGAATGTCTCTGCACCGATTTGCTCCGGTATAGAGATTTTTATCACCTTTTGTGACAGGGAGTCCGGACGTGATTAGTGAATATCTGGATTGCAAGGGCTTCTTTGAAGTGCCTTCGGTTCCGTTCGAACCCGGAACGGACTTGTATAGATGTATGTTTGACGTTACACTTTGAGATATAAAGCTGGTTTCTATCAAATACATTTCTGTTTGGTGGTGGAGAATTTATTCTCTTAGCTTAACACCCTTCTCTGAGACGTATGAGCTCAGAGGTTATGTAGTTGATTGTTACTAGTGATATATTTCCAATTTGGTAATGTGGCATGTTAAGTGTTGTTGATCATTTGTTGATCGAAGCATGGCTTTTGTGAAAAGCGTAGCTTTGTGGATGAGACTTCGTCGGACCTCACAACCCGAAATGGTCGAAACAGGAAGGATGCGGCAAGGTTGTTTTGGGGGTAGCGCCCTCAGGGTATGTTCATTTCCTTCTGGAAAAAGGTGGTATCATGGTATAGAGCCCAGATACTTAACTTATGTGGTTGCTACAAATTTATTACTTTGTGGTTGTTGGTGTTGAGGATCCTCGGATAAAGGTCGGTAACGACCGGGATGGCATACTCGTGTGTGGAGTTATCTAGTTACAGCTTCATTGCACTAGAAGCGTGAGATAACTCGGCCTTGTGTTGGTAGAGATCCGGTTAGGTTCTCGGGGCGTCCCTTCAGAGGCGTACCCATGTGGTGTAGGAAGTTCCTTAGCCTGACCATT
This sequence comes from Allium fistulosum, assembly GCA_030737815.1. Taxonomy (NCBI): domain Eukaryota; kingdom Viridiplantae; phylum Streptophyta; class Magnoliopsida; order Asparagales; family Amaryllidaceae; genus Allium; species Allium fistulosum. The sequence continues at coordinate 164,788,143 of CM060904.1, read as the reverse complement.
TGTTGGAAATCCAAAGATACAATACGCGCCCTGTACGGTTTTAGTTGTATAACCTGTCATTTACTTATGGTAGTTTCATTTCCCAAAAGCATAGCGGATTTCTTTTTATTCCTTTGTGCAAATAACTTTTTTAAAATCACACACCAGTCCCATGACTGACTCGGAGTTTATTGTTCCCTTTCTAAACTCTGGGTGCCCATAATTTTCCACACGGGCAGTCTAGAGTCAGGTTATCAGCAGAATTCTGAATGGATTGATGTGGAGCTTAAGAGGCGAGCTGGATGGCGAGACGTACTTTTGTATATTATTATCATTCCGTTGTGTATTCAATCATATGGGCAGATTATTATAACTGCCAGTGTTGTGTGTTGTTGTTGTAAACTCTGATGATGTATTGTATGAACTGATATAGTTCTTTTGTTTAAAGATTATTCATTTATCTATTATATATTGTTCCGCTGAAATTGTGAGATTCTGATATTGTTTATGTTTCTTCTTCTTTCTTCTTCTACCTCTTTCTTCTTTAATCCTAACGATTCGGTTTTCCGGCATTCGATTGTGTGGCATTTGATACAGTGGACGTATTAATGTCAACTTTCGAGGGTCGAAAAATCGGATCGATTCCCGCTACCCGCCCCATATTCTTTATTCTATATGCATCATCGATTCGAATATGCATTCTTTTTTTTTACCTAAAAACATTTTCATTTATTTTTCTCAAAAAAAAAGATAAAGGGAGAATGCGAAAGAATGAAATAGGAATGACCACTTTTTAACGACCCAATTTTTCGACACCCGAAAGTCGACATCAATACGCTCACTGTATCAAATGCCGAACCATCGAATGCCGGAAAATCGAATCATTAGGGTTAAAGAAGAAAGAGGTAGAAGAAGAAACAGAAATAATAACAGAATCTCACATTCGCAGCGGAACAATATATAATAGATAAATGAATAATCTTTAAACAAAAGAACTATATCAGTTCATACAATACATCATCAGAGTTCACAACAACAATATACAACACTGGCAGTTATAATAACCTGCCCTCATAACAGAATACACAGCGGATAATACATAATATAAGTGATATGTCTCACCATCCAGCTCGCCTCTTGAGCTCCACAGCAATCCATTCAGAATTCTGCTGATAACCTGACTCTAGATTGTCCGTGTGGAAAATTATGGGCACCCAGAGTTTAGAAAGGGAACAATAAACTCCGAGTCAATCATGGGACTGGTGTGAGATCTTAAAATAGTTATTTGCACAAAGGAATAAAAAGAAATCCGCTATGCTCTTGGAAAATGAAACTACCATAAGTAAATGGTAGATTATACAACTAAAACCGTATAGGGCGCGTATTGTTTCTTTGAATTTCCAACAAATGATCAAGCTAAGGAACTTCCTACACCACATGGGTACGCCTATGAAGGGACGCCCGAGAACCTAACCAGATCTCTACCAACACAAGGCCGAGTTATCTCACGCTTCTGGTGCAATGAAGCTGTAACTAGATAACTCCACACACGAGTATGCCATCCCGGTCGTTACCGACCTTTATCCGAGGATCCTCAACACCAACAACCACAAAGTAATAAATTTGCAGCAACCACATAAGTTAAGTATCTGGGCTCCATACCATGATACCACCTTTTTCCAGAAAGAAATGGACATACCCTGAGGGCGCTACCCTCAAACAACAACCTTGCCGCATCCTTCCTGTTTCGACCATTTCGGGTTGTGAGGTCCGACGAAGTCTCATCCACAAAGCTACGCTTTTCACAAAATTCATGCTTCGATCAACAAATGATCAGCAACACTTAACATGCCACATTACCAAATTAGGAATGTATCACTAGTAACCATCAACTACATAACCTCTGAGCTCATACGTCTCAGAGAAGGGTGTTAAGCTAAGAGAATAAATTCTCCGCCACCAACAGAAATGTATTTGATAGAAACTAGCTTTACATCTCAAAGTGTAACGTCAGACATACATCCATACAAGTCTGTTCCGGGTTCGAACGGAACCAAAGGCACTTCCAAAGAAGCCCTTGCAATCCAAATAATCCCTAATCACGTCCGGATTCCCCATCACAAAGGGTGATAAAATCTCTATACCGGAGCAAATCGGTGCAGAGACATTCGACAGGTAATCCTTTCGTTTTTGAAAATACTCAGTCTTCAACATCATCTTCAAATGCGATCCCATTTCATCGTATCATTATTCGGAATGGGTTTTATGACATAAAGTCCTCTCCCGGCTAATCCGAATAATGAGCATTTATTTTTAAAAACACATGGATACACAAGTCACAAAGATTCACTATTAAGATTCGATGTGGGTTTCGGATAACCATCTGGAATCCGACCCCCTGTCGCATCGAAATTCAAATGCCGTTTAAAGGCCAATATTGATAGTCGGTTATTTAACTATCAATCACTATTTACAACAATCACCAGATTTTAAATAATTTTTACCCAATTATTTATTTTCAAAATATCTTCGCAAGGTATAATTTTAACACTCCAACACTTTGAAAACCAATTTCAAATCACTTTTCTTTTGCGAAATAAATTTCCAAATGTTATTTATTTCCACTGAAAATTTTGCCGAGTCCGAATACTTCAAAATGATTTAAATCACTTATCCAAAAATATATGTACTTGGATACATTAAAAATAAAAACTATTTTTAAACACTTTATCTAAAATATTAGTTATGAAAATATTATACTAATATCTCATATAAACTTCAAGCCTAAACTAATTTTAAAAAAATGAAATTATTAGATAGAGTATAATTATTTAAATATCCATTTTCTAAATCAAATCTCCATTTGATCTTTAAAATAATCACTTCTATAATCAACCAAATAAATCTTTACTTTAAAGATTTAAAAACAACTTAAGAAAATAACTTTTCCAAAGTATCCTTTTCCTTAAAACTTTCAATTTATATTTATCAGCTACTTTGAAAACATACTCGGCTTTCCAGTGAAAATACACTTTCCATTTCAAAATGATCCATTTAAATCAATTAATAAATCCTTCTTGACTTATTTCAATTTACATTCCAAATCCGTAATTTCTTTCCACACTTTTTTAATATAAACCAATATTTATTTTTAAAACAAATTTCTCTTTCCTTTATAAATTCCCATTGTGAATTTACATTTCCAAATATCCATTGATATACAATTTTCAAATCGATTTCCAAATATTCACTTTCAAACACCAAATCAAATTCCAAATTTATTTCCAAATTGATTTCCAAAAATTTATTACCTTTTAAAATAAATCTTTACTTTAATTTTCAAAAATCCAATTATATTTATTTCTGGTATCCTACGATACCAAAAATATATTCGGCTAAACTATAGCCTTCAAATAAATTCCATTTACCAATATAATCATTCACACCAATATAATCATTCACAGATTATCACATCACAACATATACAAATAAATTCAACAATTTAAGGAATCCAGTTGGATCCCTCCAACCTGTTTCCCTGCATCCACAGATGTTAGCACAACAATTAAATACCAATTCCACCTCGAAGTGGAATTGGTATTATATATATATATATATATATATGGAGTGATTGATTTCCCGCAGTATATAGCGGATAAGACCCTATGCGTCGCGTAATAGCGGATGATATTATATAATCCCATATACCGCGATATTCCACCTTCATCTTGTATGTGTTCTGACCTTGCTGTTTCATCTTGATGCTGATTCATGTTGCCACTAGACTGTTTATTAGATTCTTGCTGAACTTGTGTTAAGTTTGCACTATAGTTGCCATTTCTTTGACTGTTTGAGCTTTGTCCTGGAACATAGTTAGCATTGAATCTGAAATAGCATTTTGGTGCAGTGTGACCAATTTTCTCACAAATCTGACACTTTGGTTTGTTGTTGTTACTCCATCTCCCTCTGCCTCTGCCTCTGACAGTAGTGTTTCCTCTTTGATATTACTGATTATTGTGATTTTGATTTCTGTTCTTATTATTGTTGGAGGCATAGTTGATAGACATGTCACTGTCTATGGGTTTTTTGAAGTCTAATCTTCCTTCATGTGCAAGGAGAATTGAACTGACATACTCAAGAGATGGCAGAGTTTTTTGAGAGGATATCACTGCTACTACAGATTCATACTCATAACCTAAACCGGTTAGGATAGTTAATACTTGTTCAGTATTTGAGATTTTGTGTCCTGCAGCTTCAAGCATATCACATATATTCTTGACTTTTCCTAGATAGTCCCTCATTGTTTGACTTTCTTTTCTGACATTTTGTAATTGTCTTTTATAATGCATCACTCTGGCTGCAAATTGAGTATTAAAGATTTTTTCAACTGCTAACCAGATTTCATTAGCAGTTCTGCAACCAATTACTTGAGGCAGTAGTTTTACATTTATTGATGAAAGTAACCAAGAACTTATGAGACTGTCTTGCCTTTGATACTTTGCATATTCTCCATTACTTACTGTTTTGTTTTCTGAATCGGTAATGAATCTGGGAGGAACAACAGTAGTGCCAAGAATAAATCCTTCCAAACCATACCCTCTTGCTGCAGTTTCAACTTGAACTTTCCAGAGAAGATAATTATCTTCCTCAAGTTGAGCAGTGATGAGTTGAATCTAAGGGCTAATGGTGGCTTTTAGAAGATTTTCTACCACAGTAGTGGCTTGTTGTGGTGGATTGGATGCATTATCAGAAGTTTCTGAGTTATCATCAGCCATGATGAAGCTTCTTGAATCAAGAAATACTTGAGAGGTCGGAAATCAAAACAAAGAATACTCACGAACTTATTTCTGCAGAATTCAGGTATGTTGCAACTGGGTTTAAATGATGATGCCTAATCTGATAAACCAGTGGTATGGCACCTGCTTCCTTCCTGTTTTAATGAGTTTCTTGAATTCTTGACTTATTTTCTGCTTTTTCAAGTTAAGATTTGCTCAATGAAGAAGACTATGTGCAGCCAGGCTTCCCTAGGCGAGGCAATAGTCTTTGGAGACAAATCTTATACTGCCCAAATGATGAGAAAATTGCTGATGGGTGATTAATCTCTAAATGATGAGGTTTCTCTAATGGAGATTAGTATCTTCTTTATCTGAGAATTTTCAGTGCAGCTTTGCCTTATATAGCTCTGATACCAAGTTAGAATTTGAAAAAAAATTGAAGAAAGTGAAATGAGAGAGATTGAAACTATAAACTGATATCTTTTTATTGAAGAGAAAGATTGTATAGCATTGATAATGCCAGAGTTACATTTCTGTATCTTGTACAGACTTTATATAGAGCTGTTACATAAATGGGCCGTGATACATTTCGGGTAGAACCCGCATATACTGATCGTATTTACTTTAAGGTAAAACAATGGAGCAACCGCCTTATACTTCATTTCTAAAGTAATGAATATAAGCAATGTTTAATGAAATATCTTCTTTTTCTCCATTTTCTTGCTCTATGTCACACATGCACACATACAATATTATTCTTAGATGAAAAGAAAAAAAGTAGATAAGAAAGCTTATACAAGATTTTGAAGAAAACGCATAAACCACTTACCTTAGCATTTCTTGGTAAAAATAATGACATTAAATTCAATAACCTGTAAAATGAAAAGAAAACAATAAAAATATTAGACTTCAATGTAGAATTTTGATTCAAATATATAACAGTAATGTTGTATTAGATAAAGATGAATAATTCAAACCTGGGTGCTGGTATAAAACCTCCAAAATTCACCACTGAGGCTACCAATTACTGTCCCTTCATGCAAATGACAATCTATTTTTTCCCTACGAATTAAGATATGTTCCCTACGAATCAAGGTGAGTTATGAATAATAACTTATAAACATGTACCGTCTTGCAAGACAAGCTAATCCAAATTATCAAAGCAGTAAAACCAAGATACAGAGAAGCTGGCACCATAGTTATAACACCTTTCAAAATGAGAATAATAATCACACATCCCAGAAAAACACTATGAAATAGGTGCTTATACACCCAAGCTTTCACCTCATAATAAGCACATTTGGGATGATGCATCATTTGAGGTGCTTTTGAACGCGAGTGCACACAAATAGATGGATGCTTCTATATGACACGGACGCTCAAGAGAATAACTTACAGTGCTTTCTAAATTCTGAGCTGCATTATAAGCAGAAAAAATAGAGAAAAATGAAAGGCTAAAAATATGAGCATCCGCTATATGATTTTTTGTAGAACGGACATCGCTGTCAATATTACTTTCATCAATTACTACGATAGTATAGCTTCACCTCTATTGTTAGAACCCATAGCTAAATGATATGAGTCTTCCACGAATAAAGAATCCTCAGTTCAAAGATTCATATGTGTGAATCTTTATATACATCAACAACCAGCTTATAATAAGGATCTTGCACATCACATTTTTCTTTTTATGAAAATTAATCTCGCAAATCACACGACGATATAAATATATTTTCTAGAGGGCTCATTTTCAACTAGGAAGAAAAAGATCTAATATTGTACCTTGTTAAATTGACCAAGCTAGGCAGGCCCAGCTCTCAACAGGGCTATTTAATGAACTTCCACAGTTCCATTCATGAACTATTCACATGTGCAACATCTAGAGCATTGCAATACGCATTGTTTTTTCCCCTTGCTAATACGCATCATCCATTCTGCACTATTACCCATTTTGAACAAGAAAGAGTTTGCCGAATGAAATTTGAGCAAGACAGATTACCTATGTATTTATTGCTGACTATCGTTTGTTGGTCGTTCTGTCCAACACCCTTATTAAATTTCAAAATCCACTTCCCTCCCTTCTTAAAAACAGGTTTGACGAAAAATCTATAATTATTTTCAACGAAAATGTACAGTCCTCCATACTGCAAATATTTATTCTACAAAAATTTACAGTCTATTTACAGTATAAACTGTATGTTCTCGCTAAAAATAATTACATTGATGTTTCATTAAACTTGGTTCTAAGAATGATTTTTTGGGGATTAAGTTTAAAAATAAAGGACGGATCCTAATTTTCACATTAATTTTTAGAAAATTTTATATACATCCTTATAATTATAAAACTTAAGTTTTAGGTCTCTTCCAATTCTCTTTTATAAAATTACATTCCTATTTTCAGAAGAAAAAAAAAAGTAATTCAAAGGGGTATTTGAATAATTTTACCAACTTTAACATTTGCTCATATTATCGTTTTCTATAATTCATAACCACATGCAATACAAGACTTGTCATCCACTCTTAAATTTGAAAACGAGTGATGTAAAAGAGAGTGAATTATAAAAAGGATGGATGTATAAAATAGTTTCTAAAAAGGAAAGATGTAAAACAAATAAATTTTAGAAAGAGGAATGTATCCCTAATTTTCACTAAATTTTTTAAGATGCTCCCCGTTTACAAATCATACAAGATAAATTTAACTTTTTATTGTAATGATAGTCATAATTTGTTTTAAAACAGTTCTACCCCAAAGTAGAATGAGCATTCAATAGGCTTAAAGATCAAAAATGCGAAAACTTCAAAAATTGAAAACTTAACCAAACCTACTGAATTTGTTTCGATTAGCTCAGTCGGTTTAACCCAACTACAATGTAAAATAGAGTATATAACATACATTGAGATCAGAATGTTTGATGGACTCAAAAAGAAAAACACAATTTTATGAGTAAAAAATGTTCTTATTGAGTGTTTTTATGATCACTATGAACAATGTTGATTTATTTTTTGTATATAAAGAGTGTTTTAAACTGATATGAAAAATACTGAATTTTAAAACATCAATAATGCACTCAAAAATTCCAGAAAATCAAACCAACTAGGTGGGAAATTGGACTCCACTTCTTTGATTCTGATTTCACTTTTCTTGCCAGTTTGCTTTTAATTTGTTTTCTCGGCTGGTGCAGTTTAGTCCAATTTTATCAACGTAACAAAAGTTAACTTAGTCTGATTAACACTATGAAATAGCTATTATTTTCCAGGCAAATTACACATAACCACTGAATCAAAATCAATCAAAATGATCCAATTTTGTTGGCTTATATTTTATCTTAACTGAATATAGATCACCCTTACCCACAAACTAATATTCGATGATCAAAATATTGCGCCTATTTTGTATATAAATCATAGACAAAATGAACTCAAGCAAAACACAGTAGGTGCAGTTTGTTCAGTTAAATATAAAATCTATATGAATGAGGTATCGTTCGAAACGCCGGAATCTCGGCCTTCTCGTTTCATTCTCGGCGACCGGCGAAACGAAATTAAACCCTAATTTCGTTTCGCCATCGCCTGGTAAAAAATAAAAATAGTCGCGGGTTGAAAAAGAAAAGGCGAACTCAAAACCGAAAGCACTCACGAGATCGAAAACCAAAAGCAATCGCGACAGAAAAAACGTGAGCGTACAGTAAAAATTCGATTCGATTTTGGTGTGTATAAATATAGTCGAAATCGAGCCAGAAAAAATAAAAACGTTACCTTACTCTCCACTGTCGATAGCGGCGACTGCAACGGCGACAGTGAAGGCAAAGGCGCGGCGACGGCGAACGCGCGGCGAAGTTGACGAGAAGCGAAGAGCGGCGAAGTCGACGTCAGGCGAAGCGCGGCGAAGTCGAGGAGAGGAGTTGCGGCGAATTCGATCGAAGACGAAGGTAATTTTTTTTTTCAATCGATTTGTGCGCGCTCTTTTTTTTTCCCCCTCCGCGTGAATAAGAAACGAGTTGCGGTGATAATGGGTTCACATATATTCAGTTCGTTATTAATCTGTGCAATCTTTTTTTTATGTTGCCGCATTTTTTATGTTGCCGCGTGAATAAGCCATCAATAACTTTTTGTGCCGTGAATAACTCCTTGAATATGCCCTGAATATGAACTGACCAGTTCGTTATAAATATTGACCCGACCTTATTATGCCCTGAATATCAGCCTTGAATATGCCGATGACTTGAATATTGAACTTTGAACATTGAATATTGAACTGGCATATGTTGGACCTGGCATATATTGGACTTGAATATTGAACGTGAACATTGAACTTGACTCGAAATTGTGGACTTGAACATTGAAAATTGATGACTTCGATTATTGTTTTTTAATTCATTCATATTTAATTTTTGATTTAATTTTTTGATTCGATTATTGTTTGTTAATTATAATTTCAGGTACACTATGGCAAATCCGACTGAAATTGGTTGGAATTATGGTACTGATCGATGACAATCTTCGAAAAACAAAATGTAACTTTTGCAATAAAATAATTAATGGCGGTGGTGTGACACGTTTAAAGGAACATCTGGCAGGAGTGGGCGGCGACGTATCGGCATGTTTAATTGTCCCTAAAGAAGTTAAACAGCTTATACGATCACATATCGTTCAAAAGAGAAATGAACGAAACAAAGGAAAGCTTGACAAGCAATGCTTACAAGAGGAATTAATGAGCAGACCGCAACTACTATCGGACAATGAAAATGAAGATGATGAACAATTTCAACGTGTCATGCGACAAAGCAGAGATGAATTTAGAGACGAAGAGCTGCGTAGATCTCATACTATAGGACGATCGGGTGGTGGTTCAAGTCAAACATTGCACAGATCTAATACCGCTGGACGATCGGGTGGTGGTAATTTTGACACTAATGCTGCTGGACGAATCGACTAATATATGCAAAAACGAGGAGGTAGAACTCAACCTTCTATCAAATCTGCAATGAAAGGTATTAAAGATGCCAAAAAACATATAGGTCGAGCAATTTATAAGTTCTTTTTTTTCAACCATATTCCACATAATGTTGTTAATAGTCCATACTATACAACAATGGTTGATGCGATTGCAGAATGTGGTCGTGGAATTGATCCACCAACTGCATATGAAATATCACACTCGTACCTTGAAATGGAAATAGAAGAAGTTGGGCAATATATTAAAACATTGCACAATTTCTGGGATGAATATGGTTGCACATTAATGTGTGATGGTTAGAGTACACAGAATCGTCGAAAAATAATAAATTTTCTCGTGTACTATACCCATGGAACGGTATTTATTAAATCTGCGGATGCCACGAATGAATTCCAAAGTGGAGAATATATTTGTAGATTAATGGATGATGTCGTTGAAACAATCGGCGAAAATATGATAGTGCAAGTTGTTACAGATAATGGAGCAAACTACAAAGCTGCCGGTCAATTATTGATGCAGAAAAGAAGACATTTATATTGGACACCATGTGCGGCACACTGCATTGATTTGATTTTAAAAGATATTTCCAAAGAACCAGAGGTAACAACGGTTATCACAAATTGTCAATTAATAATGACGTTTATATACAATCATGGTTGGTTACTTTCTATCATGAGAAAAGAGACCAACAATAAAGAATTGATTAGACCGGCAGTAACACGGTTTGCAATCTATTTCATCGCACTGGACTCTATTCATAAACATAAAGACGACCTGAGACGAATGATTGCTTCAAGAGAGTGGACATCAAAAGTTCCTAGACTCAATACTAAAGACAAAAGAACAGCAAATATTGTCTCTACACTGATTTACAACAATGCTTTTTGGACTAGTGCTGCTTCCGTCATCCTTGTTTTTGAGCCATTGGTGAAAGTTTTACGAATAATAGATAGTGATGACAAAGCAGATATGGGATATCTTTATGAAGCAATGGATCGAGCAAAAGAATCGATTAGGAAAAATGTTGGTGGAAGGCAATGCCAAAAATGGTGGGATATAATAGACAAAAGATGGGAAAGACAGTTACATCGACCTCTTCACGCTGCAGGTAATTTGTTTTATCTTATCGTCATACAAATAATGAAATATATAACATTTCAATAATATTTTAAATCTTTTCTATATAGGTTATTTTCTTAATCCTATCATTCAATATGGGGATGCAACAAACGATGGAGAAGTATTAAACGGATTTAACAACGTCGTTGAAAGAATGGTGCCAGACATTGTAAAACAGATTGAAATTGAAAAAGAGGTAAAACTAACACATATAATAGTTATATTAAACATTTAACGTTTAAGACATATTAAATATTTAACTTCACATCACAGGTAGAAAGGTATAGAATGAAAATTGGTGCATTTGGTTCTGCAAAAGCATACGCAGCCGTAAAGACATGTTTTCTCGCTCAATGGTGGTCCATAATTGAAAGAGAGGATGCTCCAAATTTAACACGTTTAGCAATGCATATTTTAAGCCAAACAGTTTCATCTTCAAACGGCGAAAGAAACTGGACTACATTTTCAATGATTAATACAAAATTACGAAACAATCAAAATGAAAAATCTTGAAAAATTGGTATATGTGCATTACAACATAAGACTAAGAGCAAAAAATTCAAGACGCCGCGACACTGAAAATCAGTTGATCGATCTAGACTATATATTTCATGAAGATGATCCATTAGCAGAATGGACTACTGAAATTGAACCACCCTTGTTGGACAACGACCCTTGGATGACCAATACACTGAATGATGCAGTCGCTGCTGATGATGGTATACCTGCACGAGCAACAAAGAGTCAAAGCAATGAAAATAGTAGCAGCTCGTCAAATGATGATCATGGTAATGCAGATGGAAGTGGCGTTGGTTTAACAAGTAATTATGGTATTGGTTCTAGTGATGGTGGTGAATTATATATACCAACTCAAACATATTCAAGAAGAAGGGGTGCGAGCGGCAATCCTAACCGAAGAGATAGTAATTTAAATGTTGAATCCGGACATCAACATGATTATGAGCACCACAATCCATATACTTCAACTGATCCACCAACCTATAGGTATTCTACTTCTGACTATACATGTGGTAACTCATATAGTGATATCTCGAGTGATCAAAATAGTCAAGCTACATATCCAACACAAAATGATGAACCATTATCTTTTGATAATATGATGGCGACATTTATGGGCCCAAGACAAATGCAATATGGTTATCCATCATATTATACAACACAAGACGATGAAGAAAATTATGAAAACAATCCATATGTAGCTTCGAGAAATAGTTTCTGGATGTAGTAGTGTTGTATGTAACATTATTATTTTATTGTATGATATATTTCTATATGAATTTGAATCGTTTATCGTTACGTTTTCTTTAAAAATACAAAAATCCAATATTAAGACCGAAACCGAAACAAAAACCGAAACGAGCGAAATGATCGAAACTGACCGAAACAAACAAATTTTCAAATGACCGAAACCGAGACCAAAACCGAGTTCTCGAACCTTGAATTATCAACATATTTTGATCACAAAAGTCCCAGTGATATCTCAAATTCTCAATCAAAATGAACTCAATATAATACAAAACTTAAGAAAATATATCTTTCCAAAAACTAAAGAACCATTTGAGACGCTTTATATCATAAATAGTAACAAAAGATATATTTGATACTTCACCGAAAACAGTAATGAGGTTCAAATCATTTACAACACTGGAAGCAAAAGAAAACAACACAGGTAGAATCTACATAACTGCTTCGCTAACCAAATCAATCTGTATGGACCTTCTTAGTAGCAAAGGCACTTAGGTTTTGAGCACTGAACAAATCATTGAACTGCGTCAAGAATTTGTGGCTGGTTGCTTCTCAATACAGAGTGTAAGATAATAAAATCCAGAGACAGCAACAACAATAGCAGCAACCATTATCAAAAGCATTGTCTGCAAAGTTACATGTGGACTCAAGAAGAATACCACAGCAATTGCACCACTTTGCCACATCTTCAGCTGAGCAAACGCTGCTTCCTGTTTATTTAGTGCAACACTTGTTAGAGATATCAATTAACATTTTACTGTTTTATATTACCAGAATGTCACTGAATTTCAAGGACAATCAATATATATGTAGAAATACAAATATTAGATAGATATCATTACCGTGTCACGTTTAAAGAGCAGTCCGAGCAAAGCATTTGTTTGAGTATTGAACACTCCATCTCCTACACCCCATATGGCAGCCATTACAAGTGGGTAAACTGTGCCAAGTACCCCACTACTTAAGCTGTCAAAATTAAACTCAAATATAAACAAACTGACAAAAAAAGTGTCTAGTGCATACTATAATTGAGATGCAATTGAGACATATCATTGACACAATGGATTTCAGCCAGTGGATCTCTGTCAGATTTAAGATGTAAGAGCATCTCCAACAGCTCTAAAATGTAGATATTACAAATTTGTAATATTACAAGTTGAATCCTTAAATTTCCTCAACATAAATTGAACTAGGTGCCTGGTCAATAGCCTTTGACATCTAGGCACATGTTCTGATGTTAAATAGGCTTTCTAACCGCATGCTCAACGGGCTCTCAACAATTGTGCACATGTTCAAATGACGTCTAGATGCTAGAAATTTGTATTTCCCAGCATCCAGACATATGTTCAACAGACGTCAAAACGCTATAAATTTGAATTTTCCATCATCTAGGCGCATGTTAAACAGACGCTACACATAGGTTGAGTTGGACGCTCGTTTAAAAAAAATGCTAGTTTCGATTATAGGTTGTAATCGATCTGGTCAAGTTGATATAATAATTAACACACAACATGTAATCGGTTGTTGGAAGAAATATTTTTTGGTCTAAACTACAGATTTGTAATTTTGAGATCCACTGTTGGAGAAGCTCTAAATAAAAGCATGATGAAGTCTAATGGCTAATATTTAATATGTCATCAATTATGCCATCAATTTGTATCCTAATAGACTTTTCCTACTATGATACTGCTTCTTTGAACTTCAAAGACAATCAAAGTACAAGTATTAGATTCCCTGTTGTGTTATAGTCAAAGCAAGCTCGGCCCTGACATAAGCCAATGGAGATATTTTACTAGAGCGATGCCTGAGGAAAAATAAATTAAGCAACTCAAGAAAATAAGATAAACCCATATGAGAAAAGAGAGGAGTGAATGATGAAGAAAAATGGCCACCAGTCAAATTTTAGAATCAATCGGCAATTGCAGCGGTTGGACCAATTGATTGAAGTGGCATATGTGTATTTTTAATTTAAGTTCATCAATCTAAGCAATTTGAGCATGTTTGGTATTATACAGTAACAGGAATCATGAATGCATTGTTCTATTACTCGTTTGAAGAATTCTACTGTTTTAGTAAATCAATTCATTTAAGCACGATTTATAATTACTGTTAATAACTATTTGCCTTTTATTTCTACATACTTATAATTACTTTTAAATGTTACAACTTGTTACTGCCGTATGGACTTTTTTATATAGAAATGGAAAATTGTGCTTTGCATGGTTAAACTGTTCATATGAATTAGGAACTGAAATATGAGTTTGTCCATGACGTGAGTGGGCTTCTATATTATACGGATGGCTTATAAAATGTTATGGTTGTTATGATGGAAAGAAGTTTCTCGAAGCTAAAAGTCAGTAAAAACTCATCCTTGAACTACAATGCCACAAGAAAAACAAAATGGATAGGCTTTGATTTCTACTGGAAATGAATATTCGAATGTGCTAAATTATGACGGCATAATTGATGAATTTACTACAAAAAAAATACAAGAATATGATGTATATATTCCGCATTAAATATATCCTAGGTATGCGAACGAAGTAATATTTAAAATATATTTTAATTTTGTATTTCATTTTACTAAAATAAAATAAAAAATAAAACATGTTTCATTTTACATGCATTAACAAGTGAGCAATCAAACCAAGTCTTAATTATTTTTAGATCATGTGAAGTTGTCTGACCATGTTTCCCGACATTAGATCTAAAAGTATAAAAATCTCACTGTAAATTATAAAGATGGTTATTTTGCAGGAATTCTCTGCTCTACCTTTTAAAGTTGTTTGTCATAGTAAATGGAAGAATTTTACGACATAGCTAAATTGCAAATATACTTGTCAAGCTGTGTTCATATTTTATCTATTAAAATATTTCAAATGTTGTTGATCAAACCTTAAGTCCAGAGTGGAAATGAGAACACAAATGAGTTTCTATAAAAATATATAATCACTAATATTGTTGTGGATTTTTACTTATTTTTTTATTTTATTTTTTATTTTTACAATGTTGGTGTAAAATTAATTAATGATTAAAAAGATAATAATATTTTTTTCCCTTATGATCTTTATTTTTTAAATATTTCAGTTGATATACATCAGAATCTATGGTTTTAGTATTCTTTTATTCATACGGTAAAATTAAATAATATACAAATTTTGGTTCAAAATACTAGCATTTCTTTCACAAATATAGCATGTTTTAATAAATAAAAAACATTGCTTGTTTAAGAAAAATATATTTAAAGTTTGATCTGTGGTGAAGAAACAATGATTTTCATGTCATTTTATAGACAGAATAAAATATTATGTTATTATTTCCTCTTTCAGTTTGTGGACGTGCATAATAGTTTGTGAAAATTTGGTCCATATCTCTACTAAGAAAAACAAAAAACAAAAACTATTTTCGATGTCCCTTCATTTTGGTTCTATTTTTCAGGTCTCTGTTTTTCATTGCAAAATTTTGTGCCGTAAATATTTGCACTTCAAGTATTATTTCTAAGAATACGAGTATTTATTCACCGTGCAACATTCGTTGTAGCTAATATTTTCGAAACTAAGTGTATGTTATTTTGTCCAAAAATTTGTACTTTTAAACGAAATACGTTAATATTCGTAGTTCAAACATTTGCATTACAAATATTTTGCATGGCAAATCAAATATGTTTATTGAGATGTGTAGCAGCTTGAGTACATTAAATTCAACATTAATATAATATTCATAAAATATTATGTTCGATAAATTATTACAAAATTTATAACATCAATTTTAACATCATGTTAAACAATAGTTTTACAAATATAAAAACATATATGTGGCTTAAACAAGTTGAATAGGAGAGATATGGCCTAAAAAAAATTCCCTTTCCAAGGACGTGAGTCAAAATTTCCTTAACAGTTATCTAACATTCTTTCAAAGAAATCATTCATTTTAATTCTTTAGATTTATTGAAAAGTTTTCATCTATTTCAAACTTGTCAACGTTTACTTCTGGAATGTGTTCATGTCAAGTTTTTAAGTAAGAAACATCAAACGATGATTCTTACTAGAAAGCAACAGCCTCCAAGGTTCCGACAAATCTATTAGCAAGCACTAAAGATGTAGACACAAGCATACAAAAGTAGAAATCTTACGTGGAAAAATATCAAATATCAAATATCAATGCAGTTTAGATCCTTAATTGATGACTTTGTGGGTTGATCTACCTTTCAGAGAAAAAATACATGTCTATCAACAAAGGAAAAATACCCCATTGACATGTGTGTGTGTATGAGTGCTTTGGCACTGCATATAAAATGATATGCACGAAAATACTCATGAATATAAAAAAAAACATTGAAATATATATGTTAAAACTTTAATAAATATTTTATTATAGTAAATAAAATTGTGGTGTGTGAGTATCTAACAAAATTGCTAAAATTATCACGTAAACATAAGGTAAGCGTAAACATGTTTAGTTATTAAACTTTTCCATAATGTTCTATTTTTAAAAATTGAAATGGTTGTTATTTTATTCCTACTTCATATACATTTTTTTTTACTTCTTAGGCTTTGTTAGACTGTTAGCATATTTGATTTGTGTACTATTCATTTTATATTTTATTATCCTTATTTTACTCCTTTTATATTTATTAGTTACAATATTCTTGATTAAATTAAAAATATTTATGGAAGTTTGCACCCATACGAAAAAGTGACGCTAAAGGTATTGGAATAAGTATTAAAGATAAAAATGATCAAAAATTTGTAGAACAATTATATTAGAGAAGAAATAGTTTAAAATATCTTCAAAATTAATCAAGTTCAATATTTCAAAACAGTTATGCCCAAATTGGAATTTGTAGAATTTCAAGATTAGAAAAAAGCACATAAACATTTTTAAAATAATGTCCACTAAGATCGAAAATGAAATACCTACGCACAATTTTAAAATTGAAAACTAAAACCTAAAAAGATCACTTAACCATGAACGGTTTTTAATATGAAGTTAATTGTTTACGAAGATATGATGTTAATTATATAAATAAACTAAAAACATATAATAATAAAAAAAAGCTTTTACTGTAATTGAGATTCGAACTTGTGACCTTACAGAAATATATGGTCAAGAGCATGATGCAAACTAGTGACATCACAAAAAATTTAAAGATATTTTGCCAAGAGAAAGATTCTAACTCTTTTTTTTTGAGAAAAAAGAGTAATACTTTATTCAAATAAAGCACTCATTTGATGTCTCGGGATTCAAACTCATGACCTCAAGGACGTCAGTCTACAGTGTCATACCTTGCCACTTGAACCGGTGGTCTTTGACGAGCAGGGTTCTAACTTGTGACCTCATATGCATAATGCAGGGGTATTTTTGGAAAATTGCATTTACGCCAAAAAAGTGCGCCACAAATGGTATTACAACCATAAATAAAGATGTGTGTATGCACATGCGTAGGTGTGTGCGTGCACGTCGTGTGTGTGCACGTCGTGTGTGCGCGTGCTTGTAAGAATTAAAAAGGAGCGCTTCTATGAAAATGAGATGAGAATCCTGAATAAAACCTGTAGCTAAAAAGAAGCCAAAGCAAGATGAGTGCTTGAAGGAGGGCTCCACCACTGACTATCCAAGTGACTGAAGTAAGGCCTGATGTCAATCTCCCAGCAACAATAGAGCACTGCACAGCACAGAAGACTCAATAATAATAATATAATATCTACAAAATCATACATAACACAGATATAAGATATACATCAGTTGACACTGCGAAGAATTATTGATTTATGGCGTACAATAATTGAAAAAATACGCAGTAGATAGATGTATAGATAAGCTAGTTGCATTTGACTTACAATCGCATCAGCAGCTCCAAAGACAGCCATTGCACCACCCACTCCAGATACACCAAGTGCTGGTTCTACGACATGTTTTGTAAATTCCGCCCTGACGGGAAGGCGTGAATCAATAAAAAGAAAGAAACTAAATGTATAAATTTACATCACTAACACGGTAAGTGTTAGACTTATTACCATACAAAAGCTTGTTGAAAGCCAGAATAAGCAAGAAGAGGAATTATCACTAGGAATCGAGTTTCTTTCAAAGGGGAAATGATGGATTTCAGTATGTTGCTAACAGAAGATTGAACGGGAACTTCTTCACGTTTGCCCACTCTTTTGGATAGAAAACACATTAAAGTGGCACCAAGTATCATGCAGACAAGAAATACAATGTATAGCAAGTTTGTGCTATCTCCTTCCTGGAAATACACAATGTTTGCAAACATTGATTAAGATTTCAGTACCAATTTATTTATATGTGAACTAACAGATTGAAAGACAAGATAGTTGGAAACATCAGCGTAGCATGACTAGCACTGCATCACAGACACCTAAACTAATTAGTAGATCATTTTATATGCACTGAAAGTCCAATTACCACTTATTTGCTTAAACAGCTGGATTATGACCAAAAATCATTAATAATGCTAAATTGTGATTCACATGGCTAAATAAAATAAAGTTGGAACAGCCTGCCTTAAAGGTTATATCTTCTGAACCATTTGAGGCTTGTAAAATTAAATGAAGTACTTCAGATACAAAGTATGGAAATGTGTCAATAACTTCACCCCCTGGACCTATCGCCCAACCTAACCTAAAGTAGATAGATGCGGAAGTAAAATCAATCCTTGTTCATACCGGAATATAACCAATCTCAGGTGAAAAAAATAAATAGAAGATATGAAAGTTTCAACCAGAATTTTAATAAAAATCCATAGACTACTAACCTTTGCGTCTCCCAGTAGAAATAATGAAATTAAATTCCCGATAACCTGTCAAATAGAATAATAACAAAAGTTTTAGACTTCATTATAGATACTCCAATTTGACATATAACAATAATGCTGTATCAAACAGTGAGGAATAATTTCGACCTGGGTGCTGGCAAAGAAACCCCAAAATTCACCGTTGAAGCTACCAATTACCGTCCCTTCATGCAAATGGTAATCTCTTGCATGACTTCGTGCAGCAGAAGTAAGATATGTTCCCTGAAAATCAACGATAGTTATGAACTTGTTACTCCTATCAAGATAAGTAGCTGACATAGATAATTATACAAGTACACTGTACACACTACACATCTTCTTACCTGGCTAACCCAAATTATTGATGCAGTAAAACCAAGATATAGAGAAGCTGGCACCATAGTGTACCTACAGAAAACTTCATCCAGCATCAAAAAGTATATCATGATTGCAAGGTAGTATAAACGTCATAAGCTAAAATATAAAACCATGTCACGATTACTAGATTAGTGCAGGTTAACATCTTCAATTAGCATATAAAACCATGACACATTTACAAGATTTAAGTAGGTGTACATTTTGAGACTCAACAAATAAAACCATGTCGCTGCTATAAGATTTGAGTAAGTTTTCATCTTGACTCGGCACAAATTGTGGAATGATAAGCACAAAGGCTGTTTAGCAATACGACTAAATGCAGCCCGATGGTTACTCATTCAAAAATAAGATAACTTTGTAGCGTTTATCTTGTTCAAAATCCTCATATAGCTTCATAGTGGTTGTTTTCATGGTCAGCATGCATCCTTTCAAGTTGCTCGTCGAACAAACATTATCAGAAAATGACCAAACTCCAAACTTACAAAGCCCAATTTGGATGACTAGTCCATAAGAGATGGTTGCATAATGGTCCAGTCAATGTGTCAAGTGAACTGATAAGTAATGTTTGAAACTCAAACAAACGTTCGACGATCATTTCACTACTTTTTATGTGTCAAAGAAGAAAATTTGGTTATAACCTTCAATAGGCCATTTGATGGCTTTCATCAACAAGCCAAGGAAAGTGTTAAAGAGTGCATATGCTTATAAGTAGCTATTTAACAGTCTGAATTTAGAATTTTATTAAGACTGTATAAACATGTCCGTACAGCTGCTCTCCAATGTTCAACAGGAAAATTATAGTAAGCATGATAGTCAGAACTAGTAGAAGAATAAATTCATTTCGGGTACACGCAAAGATTTCATTTCTTGTGTCGACATCGAAAGATATTGGTGATATATTGCCAATATATCTCATGTTGGATGTCAAACAATAAGTTTTAAAATATCAGTTAAAGTATAGATAAGTAATATACCTGTGAGATATTGGCAATATTTGCCAATACATAGACGATATCATATTGATATTTGATGCAAATATCAGTGAAATATTTAATATCTTCATTCCATTTTATGAAGAAAAAAAAACAAATAAATAAAGTACACGTATACAATGCACACACAGAAATACACACATGTATGTCTGTGTATGTATGTATATGTATACAATTTCCCAATAAAACATTGGAGTACATATGCAAATTCTTCATACCATTTATCATATCAAACAATATGCCAACCGTCTAAAGTGCTAAAAAGAGAATATTTACATCTTATGCTATTATCATTTATTTTAAACACTTTCTTACAAACATAATGACACTACTCCATCCACGTATTTTCAAAATATCACGTAAGGATAACCAATATTTCACCGATGCTGGCATATCCTTCACAACAATAGCTGTGTGAATCATGTAACATTAGACCAAGTGAAGATTTGTAGCAATCATTTTAAAAAACTCACCAAGATGGCTTCAGATGAGAAGCAATGAACAGCAAATACCCAGAAGTGCCAAGAACAAGTGCATTCTTTGAACCTAATCCACTAACAATCGGGGATGCCACGATCGAAAATATGGTGAATGAAGTATACAAAATACCCAGTGATGTGGTTCCCAAATCTCCTTTCTGTTTATGATAAATTAAAATTCACATGTTACCAAAAAAAAACAAAAAACAAAATTTGGTGATTAAGAGACTAACTTACAGTGTTGACCGTGCTTTCAAGATTCTGAGCTGCACTATAAGCACAGAAAATAAAGAAAAATGAAAAGCTCAAAATATGAGCATCTCTTGCATGATTTATTGTAGGATGAACATCACTGCTGGTATTATTTTCATCAATTACTACAATAAGAGGAGCGGATTCATCTGTATGATTAGAATCCATAGCTACAAAATATGAATCTTCTACAAATAATATAACCCCGATTTAAAGATTTATAGACATAAATCTTTTAAATATTGGATAAGCAACAGCCGGCTTATAATAAGAATCTCACAAATCACATGATGACATAAACAATAGTTAAACCGAAGAAGAAGAAAAACTAGACTATAGTTTTATTTTTGGCAATCAGGGCGGAGCTCCGGCAATTGAAAGTATGCAGTGTTGTTTTGTAAGTCCAGGAATCGGGAAATTTTGGAATTCTTCAGCTACGCCCCCTTCCAATTTTCTTTTATAAGCCACGCCCCTATTTAAAAAAAAAAAAGTAATAATAATAATAATAAGTGGAAAATAATAATAATAAAAAGTGGAAAATAGACATAAGGACAAACTTTGAAAAAAAATTAGGCTGAAGGACAACAAGATTCGTTTTTAGACTGAAGGACAAACTTTGAAAAAAATTAGATTGAAGCAAAATGCTAAATATAGTTAGCATTTTGTATAGTGTAAAACTGAATATAATGCTAGTTATAATAGCATTTTCTATACTGTAAAAATTGAATATAACGCTAGTTATAACTAGCATTCTTCTTTAGACTAATTTTCTTTCAAAGTTTGTCTTTCAGCCCAAAATAGAAACTTGGTGTTCTTGAACCTAAATTTTTTTCAAAGTTTGTCATTGTGCATAATTCCCTCTAAAAAAATATTAAAAAAATAAAAAAAGAATTCAAAGAGGTATTTGAATAATTTTACTAATTTTAAAATCCGTTTTTAGAGTATACATGCATAATTCATATGCGCCGTAATAAACGTCGGAGCGGTCGCTTTTAAATTTGAAAACAAGACACGTAAAAAACAAAGAAAGTAAAAAAAAAATGGTTTCTACAAGTAAAGGATGTAAACCAAATAAGTTCAGACAAAAGTGATGTGTCCCTGATTTCCACTTAGGAACAACAATTTGATTTTTATTTTTACTTTTGTATTTAAGGTAGTAGATAAGTAAGTAAAAGCAAATATGAAAAAAGAGAATGAAACCGTAGGTATAATGCAGTGTTAGATGTTGCTGATAAAATTGCTTACAACTCATTTCATCATTAGCACTGAATTTTATCAACTTACCTTTACCAAAATACTTTTACCTTTCAATGCTGACCTAAATCATGTAAAATTAAAAAAATTGGGTGAAAACTCTTAATTGGTTACAAAATAAACTCTAATTCCATACAAGAAAAGTTCTTGTAAATCGGATCAACTTTTTTCTCAAGCTAATTTACACTTTTCAGATTTTCGAAAAGTTATTCGAAAATAATAAAAAAATCGAATTTTATTATTACTAAGTAGGTGTAATCGTTACTTAAGTATGTTTTATTGAATAATTACATTCATTTAACCATATCAAATTTTATATTACTTATTAGAAAATTTTAAAAAAAGCAAGTTAGCTTGCACTTTTTATCCAAAAAAAAATACGATAACTTGCATTTTCTATTTTTAGAAATCATAGATCTAATTTACATATTCATTGCTATATGTACTTAAAAATAAGGATTTGTAACTTTTTTTCTATATTTTTTGAAACTTTGTTTACTTAAAAATGAAACATAAAAGTTATGTGTTGGTTATACTACCATCAACTTAAAATAAATTGTATTTCAACACCGTTTGATTAGGAATTATGTTTTCATACAATCAAGGACCACCAAATAAAGTGGTAAGCACTAAAGTGCTCTAGACTAAGGTTCAAAAGATCTTAAGTTTAACCCTCGAGATATCAAAATGAGTGTTATGCTTAAAGAAGTAGAAATATGTATTCATACGCATATACATAGTCTACCTCATATTAAATATAAATATATCAACAATGAATTTTAAGACAAACTTTAGTTTTTGAAAACAATTTATCTTAGATTAAATTGTTTGGTCGATCACACATCATATTACGAGTTATTTCCTCCTTGGATAACTCATTCTCCTTCCTCTCAGCTTTACTTGCAAGGCGGAGCAATAGGCTTCGATTTTTTATCTAATGGAGACTAGAATTTTACCATAGAATATTATAAAAAAGAACGGGGGAACACGGTTGTATTTATAGCCTCAAAATAACTATAAAATATCTAACAAATTTCCACTTTTTTCTCCTTCTTTTACTCAATGATGAACTATCTATGAATTATTCTTTTACACAATTTTATAGCTGGCCACATATTATTACGACATATTTGTAAATTTTGAGCCTAATTAGTAATCATTATTAATTATTTAAATATTTGTTTTAGCTCATTTAATTAATTAAATAATATATAATATTTATATATCATTTAGTTAATTTTAAGACTTCAAATAAATAAATAAAAACCATAAAAATTAATATAACGTTTATATCAATTTTCTCTATTTTAATTTATAACATTTATAAATTAATTTGATTAAACAAAATGAGGAAATATGTTGACAAATATTGTTGTCTGACTCCCTAGTGTGAACTCAGTCCTTAGTGAAATTTAAATTTTTAAATATTAAAGCCTATACGTATGTTGTTGAAGCATGGCAGTGGACACGAATGTTTATACCATTTGTATAGAATTTTGTGACAATAACCATATAAATATCATGACTAATGACTTCTTGAGTTTTGTAAACTATAGTATAGGAAATATGGGTATGCTACTTAGAAATATTGCAGGGATATACAAGTGCAAATGAATTATACTTTGAGACAAATCAATATAAAGGAGCAGATCAAAGAGACCAAGAGGAATCAAGGTGTAACACCCCATATTTTTAGTAACATTATTTAGGATATTTGATTAGTTAAATAAAATAAAATAATGTAAGATGATTAATGGATTGAGATTTGTGATTAAATCAGAGGTAGTGTCATGTTAAACAAGTGAACTAAATAATAAAAATAGAATAAAAGGGTTAGGAAATATGCAGAGGCAAAATAGGAACAAGGCATATCCTTATACCCTTAACCCGTCAACACTCACGTTCACTTCATTTTTCACAAATAAAAAATATAGAGCTAAGGTCGGCCACCATTAGAAAGAGCAAGGAAGAAGAATTCAAGAGGAAGAATCAAATCACTTAATCAAAATCAAATCTCACATCTTTAATCTCAAAGCTAAGGTGAATAATGACCGCATCTCACTTTTCTAATTTTTTATATATTTTAAGATGAATATGAAGTGTTTTGCAAGATTATGCCATGTTTTTGAATGATTAAATGTTTATATATGCTTGTTGATGATTTATGCTTGTTCATATAGATTTTATGATATGTTTTGATGTAAAAACCCTACTAAATGACATCCAAATGCCTTGCAATTTTAGATTTAGATCAAAAATGATATTTTATAGATGGGTTTCAATTTTTATAATTTTCTGAATTAATGTGAATTTTTTATTAATTTTCTAGTGGAGAAAATGATTATTGGGTTATAAATTATTTACGGTTAAATAATTAATATTTTGGGTTTGAAATTAATATACGTTAGAAAACATATTAAATTTGATTTACTGGAATTTTTGTAGAATTTTCCTAAGTGTTTAAAAGATATATAAAATTATTTAAGGTATGGGACTTAAATGTTTTATATGTTTATAAAAGGAGAAGGGGTATTTTGTAAATTAAATAAATTGTTTATTTTTGAAATATTGGTAGCACTTTTAGAAAAGAAAATTAGCAACCAATAAGAATTCGACAAACATAGCAGGTTAGTTAAAAAGTATTTCTCTTTTAAGTTAAAAAACAAATTTCACATGCTTTTGACATGTCTCGCCTCTTTCGGCACAGCGGTTCCGACCAAGTAATGCTGCCACCATGCTATAGAAACCAATGCACATAATATTAATAACATGGTACATAGTGAATTGGACAAAGGTGGAAGTAACTGGGCCGGGAACATAGGTTCCTGATAGGGTCGAAACGTGTCTTTGTTTTAAAGGAAAACATGCCTGCTTTGCTTTCGACTTGGTTGGCTTCTGACCTGGTCAAATTATTTTAAAGGAATGGCTTCGAATGGGTTGCGCTCTTTGTTTTAAGTAAATGCTTCGAAGGGGTCGAAACCCCAAGCTGCCGCTTTTCTTACCTTTCGAAGTTAATGGTTTCGGAAGATATACTTTGTTTTAAAACTTGGCCACTTCTCCAATGCTTTCGGAAGGTTGGTTTCGACACCATCACTTCTTTACTTAGGAATAGATTTCGAAAGGAATGCTTTCAGTTTAAATGGGTTTTATGACCCTTTTGCTCTACTTGAAGATAGAACCCAAATGGTTTCGAAAGAGAGTTTTCAAAGGTTTCGAAGGAGTAAATTTTGAATGGTTTTGAAAGGTTTCCATATGTTTTAATTGAACTCAAAGGCTTTCGAAAGGTTTGATGTTTTAATGCTTTCGAAAGGTTTTGAAATGAAGGTTTTGAAGGGGTGGTTCCCCAGTGATTTCAAAAAGTTTTGAAGGAAGGTTTCCAATGGTTTCGAAAGGTCTAAGAGGAAAGGTTTTCC
Source organism: Allium fistulosum (assembly GCA_030737815.1). Lineage (NCBI taxonomy): Eukaryota > Viridiplantae > Streptophyta > Magnoliopsida > Asparagales > Amaryllidaceae > Allium > Allium fistulosum. The sequence continues at coordinate 164,762,492 of CM060904.1, read as the reverse complement.
AATGTTTTGAAAGGCAATGTTTAAGTGTTTTAAAGATAGGATGTCTAAGGTTTTAAAGCTTTCGAAGGAAATGTTTTTCAAGGGTTTTGAAAGAAATGTTTTGGCCTTTTGGCTTAGGCTATTAAGGGTTTTACTTAGTTTCAAAAGGGGTACTTTCAATGGATTCGAAAAGGGTACTTTCAAAGGTTTAAATGTTTTGATCATCAACAAAGATTTGGGTAAAGTATATATATAACATAGCAAGGTTATTATGAGTAAAGCATAGAGTATATGTATTTTCCTTGTTTAAGTTTGATCTAAAGGTTTTAAATCAATTTGAGATGAAATGGTTTTCAAGGAAAATTTAAGGAAAGATTACCCTAAGTAAAATGACTCAGATATTAGAATACCAGATGTAACCGGTATAGGGTCATGCCCTATACATTAGCTATTAGCCCCAGCTAATTTAGTTCAAAATTCCAGTGTATAGGGCTTTGTCATAGGTAAGACTAAAATTATGATTGCATATAGAAGGGAATATATAATTATATACAGATTGGTTATTGGTAAGCCCGTAAAACCATTAGGATCAGGTGATCTTGGGAGATGTTAAGTTAGGGATAGACCGTCCAGAAGAGGTGTACTTAACAGATAGTTAAGGACAGACCATCCAATAGAGGAGTGTCTAACAGATGTTAGATTATTTTGTTATATTGTCTGGTAGGCCCGAGTCAACCAAAGGTTAGTAGTTAGCCAAACAAAACTATAACATTAGGATAGATAGTTCATTTATTACCTGATATGTATGTTTACATGATAATGCTTTATAGTTTCAACCAGTTTTGGTTGCAGGAAAAGGTTTGCAAAAGATATGTTTTAAAAGGATATTAGTGAGGGGATACCCGTTCCGCTAAGCGGCGTGGTCTCACTTAATATCAAATAACTGAGATGTATAGTATTATTCACACCAGGTTTTATGTCTGACTCGAAATTTATATTTTCCCCTTAAACTCTCGGGTGCTCAAAATTAATTTGAGTAGATTGAGGGTTAAGGACTTTCAGGTTTTTAGTAGGTTGGCGAATAAAGCTTCCGGAGATGAGTAAGTGGCTGACGGATAGCTATTTAGGAGTTGCTGTTTTATTTTGTTTGATTCCACTGTGTGTATTAAGTCAGTTATGACTATATAGTACTCTGGTCAACCAAGGGGGCATCGTCATATGTCGCTCTTGGTGTACTTTGTAATAATTATATTTGATCTTTACTTGGAAAACGATTATGGGATTATGTAATAGAATATGACACTTGTTTTGTGAAATGTAACCAGAAAAGTTGTTTTTGAAATTTGTGATTTTGTTTCATATTCATGTGCTTCTGATATTATGCATACCATTAACATTACCGTATTTGGTCACCGGAAGTTAATACTATGGATAACTGCAGCATCTATAGCGCTTAGCTTCGGGCCTCTAGATAGGGGATGTTACACAAGGCTAGGAGGATAAAAATAAGACTAGGAGAATACAAAAGATTAAAGAATAAGGCTAGGAGAACACAATAGAATCAAGAAACAAAGACTATAAGAGTACAAGACAACCAGTTGGTCAGAACTGTGTGTAAAGAGTCTTAGAAATATTTGTTGAAGACCCCATAACACATTTTTGAAATCTCACTTTTAAAGATTTTCATTTCATCTCTAGAATCGTTTAAAATAGTACAATATTGATTTTAAAAGTTATAAAGTTTAAAATAATTTTATAAACTGTTTTTTACAATCAACTAGCATATGTCGACATACCCTAGAAGTATATGTCCACATAGTAACCGTCGATATGTTCTTTTTTAAATCATCACGGATACGTTGACATACCCGTGATGCATATGTCGACACACTAGTCTTTAATGTGGCTTTTGAATTTAAACAAATAGACACATCCTTTCATCCCTTCGCCAAAAGATACTTCTCTTCATCTTGTATATAAAGGATGTAGAAAATGAATTTTTATAACATTTCACATACTTTTCTCTTACTCTTCTTCTCTACTACTCCGCGATCAAGTTCTCTCACTACTTTACGCATATACTTTGTAAATCAACATTCTTTCACTTTCATTTTTCATGGATTTGCAAAACACAAAAGATCACTAAGTTCTTACTTAAATTCTTTATCATTTTATCTCTAATTGCATCCTATTCCTCTCAGATTTCAATTATAAACTACTACTGAAGGTCTATAGGATCATTGTATGGAAGTCTATGAGATTTTGTATTCGAAAGATAAAATTTCTTGTAGAATTGCTCCACTACTACTTGAATTGTAAAAGTGTATCTTGCACACGTAGAAAGTCAGGACTGTGTAGGTATTCTTGACCATTCATGCAAAGTTAAGAGAACAGATGTGTCCTACCACCAGTGGAAATTCATGATAGGTTTTAAATACACTATCCACCCCTCCCTCCCCTCCAGTGTTATAGCAGCCTTAAGATCCATTCTACATAAATATTAGGGTATCTTATAAAACCCATAGTGAATTCACTAACTTATTGATTATTTAGGGAAAATTCTATTTTTAATCATTTAGGATATAACCTAAGCAACAATATATTGCACATGTTTTATTTTCATCATCATCAGGTCACTTGGATATCTAGAGTTCCATCACTAATAATATCTCTAGTTGATTGCGAAGTCTAAAATTAATGTTCATGATTTAATCCGATAACATTTATCAATTAATCAATATGGTTTGGCCAAATATTTTGGCTTTAAGTCGACTACAATTACGGTGATACTAACCTTTAAAGTTAAAGGGGCGAATCCTCTATTAGTCAACTCATACTCAACTATGGCCTTAATACAATCATCATTATCATGTGATTGACCAAGGTCAAAGTATAGTTTATTCACCTAACATTCATGGTATTTTCAAGTTAAAACACTACTACATACCGTCGCATGAGATCTACTATTCAACTTTATAATTAATATATAAAAGACTCTCTGTGAGTCATTATGTAGTAATTCCAAACAACCACATCATAACCCCTTGATGCCCCTAACGGTTATGAGTAATTCATTGTCTATCATATAAAGAGTGTTACTTACACTAGTCTCAACCGATGTATCGTATCTCATTCTCAATACATTTTGATTAAGAAAATTTAAGGACAAGTATTTTGTGACACAATTACTCATGGTTCTGAACGTATTCGTAACTATAATTGATTAAATAGTTCACTTAATGGTTTTCTTCTTGTATACATTTAATGTATTTAAAGCATTACTTATGTCCCAACATAACATAAAATAATATATAAATAGAAAATAACATCAAAAGCTTACTTTATTTTAGCCGATATTTTATATAACAGTTAAGCTATATAATTAAATTATATAATTGCTCCTAGGTTCTAAGGACCTCTAGCTCAAATGGTTAGAGGTTTGACGCTTTAGACAAAGGTTCTAATGGTCGTGGGTTCGAGCCCTTGAAACATCACAACGAGTGCTCTGCTTGAATAAAGTACCATTCTTGTTATCGATATATATATATATATATATATGTATGTATGTATATGTATATGTATATTTATAATTATCCTAAGAGCACACTCTTAGCTCTATCTATCTCTCATTTGCACTTAGGGCCAATTATGGTGTCTTACAACCATACTCTCAACCAGTTTTCCTAGATTAAACTAAGAAAGGGATTTAATGAGAGGATTTATATTGTTGTTATTTTATATCAACTTTTCGATTATACATCTCTGTCATAAATAATAATACGGTAATTAAGGAGAACATGTTTTGACCTCTTATTGAGCTGACGATTCATATTGCATTCTATATTTCATCATATTTATCATAATATGTTATAGGATTTTCAATGGTAGGAATCATTTCTAGCTTTCTTATAAATTTACGCATACATACTGCTTTCATTGCAACACCATTCAAGGCAACATACTTAGTCTTTATAGTTCAATATGCCAGAACCTCTCATTTGGAGCATTTCCGATACAAAGCTACTTTTTTAAGGGAGAATATGAATTTACGATAGACTTACCATCTTTGATATCACTTTTGAAGTTCAAGTTGGAACACTCCTTCATAAGGAGTTCGTTGATTCCATAAATAAATCTATAGAATTTCATAAATACCCGAGAATACTCTTTACCATCATTCGATGATTTTAACTTAGATTTAATATTGACTTACTACAACAAGGGCATAAGCAAATTTCAGTCTAGTTATAACATAACATATATGATGGTTCATATTACCGACCTATTGACTAGTTTTCTAGCCAACCTCAGAATGATACGAATGCATTGTGAAAATCTAAGGTTACTTGTTAATCACCAAGCTTAAAAATAGAAAAAAGAGAGTTAAATATGCAGCTGAAAGGTAAATAACACAAGATATAGTGTGGTTCAGTAAAGCTATCTACGTCCACTGTGAAGTTCTCTTACTATATATTTCTCTTACAACTGCGTGGAATTATAAGAGAATAATAAGAAAAAAGGGCACTTAAGACTAATAAAGTTATGTAGTCGTAAGGACTTATGTGGTATCAAGAGCACTAAAATTTGCGTAGTATTCAAAATTTCTAGATGTTCCAACCTCTTTAAAGTTGCAATGTAGGGGGTATTTATAGTAGCTAAAATAGATGGTGGATGGTTGAGATCGCGCTGTAGTGCTGGCAGGACAAGTGCTTGACCATTGATCTAACTGCAGAGGTGGATAGTGGACAACTGTAAAGCATGTCAGAAGATGTGCATGGGATGAGAATGTACACATTGCTTCTTTATATCAGGCGTTGGCTTGCATTAAATGTGCATTTAATGCTGATAGTAAGCCATATCAGTTCAGTCACTCAACTAGGGTGCTTCAGATGGATGGATGGACAACTTTGTCATTTAATTGAATGCCCATATGGTTGAGCTGATTGAGCAAGCTGACCGGCTATCGACAACATGAAAAAGACTTGAAATCTTACTGAGGACCATGTAGGGAAGACGGTAAATGACCGTGCGCTAGGCGATTGGGAGGGAGGCCTAGTGCCAATTGGAGTTATATGTACTGAAGTCATACTAAAGACGGGCTATGATTGAGCGACTCTTGCCTGATGTGTAGTCTGCTAGGGCGGGCTCGGATAAGAGACGGCCATCTGCTGATGTGATGCCAAGCAAATTGTGTTGGCTTTTTGGTGATGTTGGAAGAAGTTTGGCACAACAGAGCTGGTCAGGAGTGAGCCGGATCTGGTTGGACCGAGAGGGACCAGGTCTAGTTCTTGCCTGAATATGAAGGTTTCTTTAGGATGAGACGGCCAGACCTCATCTTGGCTCTTTGCCGAGTAGAAAGGTTGGTTTGAGACCAACACGGGTTTGGATTGGCCTTTGCGGGCCAGTGGAAAATCAATTAAGTTGGCTTTGACTGGGCCAGTCTGTCTTTAATTGGCCTACTAATTGCTTACGAGAAAATTAAGCAATATTTTGCCCCTAAGTCCATATTTGTTTGCGAATGCAGGCTTGAAAAGTCATACAAATCTTCTGATTGTTGGCTCTGCAACTCATTTAATGCACTTTCCTTATGGCTTTATGCAATTGGCGGTGATGGTTCATTTTTCCAAATGTGACAAAGACGTGCCATGTCTTCCCACGTGCATGACTTGACTTAATATTGATATCTTTTGAACGGGTATGATTCTTTTTTCCTTTTTAATTCAACACATGCGGTTAAAGGCATTGGTATATAAATACCCCCATTTCTTCTTCCCTAATCCCATAAAATCATTCTTCATGAATAAATTTCAAAGCTTGTGAATCTCTCACAATTCATTACTGATAAAAATCCGCTAGCTTCATTGTCCATTTTTTCCCAAATACATTTACATGCATGCCTTTTTTTTTTATCAAATTTAGCTGGGATTTTGAAAAAGGAGAAAGCTCTCCAGTGTTTGAGTTGTCATTGGTTGATTGTAGTTTAAAACATTGGCTAGAAACTTCTGCTTGGACGGACTACACCTTGTTACTTGGCTTAGACCCTCACCTATCGGCCAAGGCTCTGATAGTGGTCAGATGTCAATCTAGGATTAATGATCCAAGTGAAGCTAGGGCACTTTCTTGCTTTGAGGCTCTGACACTTCTGACTTTAGGTTGTTTTGGGCGCTTCTGTGCTTCTTTGAAAGGAGTAGGGGTTATAGCCTTTTCTTTTACTATGGTCGAAGCCTTGGTTTGCTCCTTGGCGTGGTTGTCCATGAGCTTTTCGAGACCCCTTGCAGGACTTGACGGGGATGGCATTGAATTTGGTAGTACACCGCCCTTTCTTTACCAAGTTCTGGATCGATCAATGTATCTAAAGTGCTTCTTCAGGTGAAGCCAGAGGCTTTCTAGGTGGCGATAAGAGTCATAAAGTATGGGCTAGCCTGCCTTGGAAGAGCTATTGGCGTGCTTCTTCTTCTCTGTTCTATTTTTTTCTTCTTTTTAACCAGTTAGTGATAAGAATATCATTATGAGCCTAAATGGGTTGGCATTGTGCCCTTTTTCTCTTTTGAACTAAAGGAAATAGATCTTTTGTTGCAAACTCTGGTTTGAGGAATTGTTGTGTTGCTTGATCATATGCGCGACTTGTTGAGTGAAATAAATTGAATATCCAATAGTCCCTATATTCATACTACAGAAATTTCTTTCTTTTTAGGATTATGTTAACTACAATGCGATAAGGTTGGATATAGTCGTTAATGCAGCCAAGTGATGGCAGGATGTAGAGTGGCAGTTTGCACTGGCATGAGCTGAAACGCAAATTTGCTTTTGCGGGTTCTCTTAGGTAGAAAACGGTCGAGTGTAGAGTGGTGGACAATCCCAAGCTTGATCCCGAGTGCATGGGGCTATGTGGTTCTCCAGGGTGACACGTCGCCTATCATGAGGCGACCATTGATCCTGAATTGAACCGAAGCACATTTTCTTAGCTCAGACACTCTAGTGTAAGTGAGTCATGATGGTGAGGTGGGGTTAGACGCAGCCTACTCACAAGGACTTGATGATGAGATAGGCTATACGCAGCCTGCTCATAAGGAATTAAGAAATGGAGAAGTATTTATGTTATTCTCTTTTTTTGAAGGATAATTTATCTATAATGATGAGTCTAGGTTGTGATGCCCTCAGCTTTCAGATAAGGGGGCCAGTTATGAGAGAGTAAGGGCTGCTTCCAATGCTCTGGGGTTAGGGGCGATCTTGGAAAGAACAAAGGCGTTGGCCGAACCGTTGAATCTATTGAGAAACCCACTGTTGATGGTGGAATGTTCTTGTTGCAGCATGAGAACACCCTTCTTTGCTTGCCTAAGGAAAGTTCTATAACATTCCCTCGCTTTTCACCGGTTGCCCTATATTTTTTCCGACCCCATCTTGGATAGGGAACTTCATGATGAGATGGTTTTAGAAGATGATGGCATCTAGCTTGACAAGCATCGGTCTTATTAACATGTTATAAGTAGATGGGAAATCAACTACTACAAAGTTTACGTGGATCTTTACAACAAGGGACTTTTGGTCGAATGTTATTACAAGCGAGGTTGTGCCCATCAGAACAATGCCTACACCCCTAAAGCCATAAATGGGCAAGGCGCATAGGATGAGGCTAGAGGCATGAAGCCTGAAAGCTTTACAAACATTCTTAAACGTGGCATTGACTGAGCTGCCCCCATCCACGAAGGCTCGATGCACATTAGGGTTGGCCAAGGAAAGGGTAACGACTATTAGATCGTGATGGGGGTTGAACACTACTTCCCTATCCTGGACCGTAAAGCTAATCAAGCGCTTTGATTCCAATCGAGGCACCTTGGATGCCCTGGACTCCAATAAGTAAACCTACCCGATAGTGCTCACTTCTCTTTGGTACCGAGATTGAGCCCTCGGTTGTTGTTGGCTACATGTGTTCCCCTGCATATGGTTAGGACCTCAGTGATGGCTAGAATACTGGCATTATTGGGCTGTGGGGGCTGATTTTGTCATTCTTTATGGTTTTCTTTTTGCTTTACTTAATGTCGAACAAATTCCGAAAGTACACATTCTCGGATGAGCCTTTTGATCTCATCCTTGAGCATATGACAATCTATTATGGAATGGTCGTGATGGAACTCATAGTACTTGCCATTGCGGTGAGGTTCCTCCTGCTTTCCTTCTTTGATGGTCACGGGCCTTTGATATTGCACTTGTTTCTTGATGGCGATGTCCCTGTTCAAGTGTGAGTAATTATGATACCTAGACTTGTAGGGAGGGTCGGCCTCTGGATGCCTTTTGGCATCGGCTTGACGACTGCTGTTGCAAAAATCGTTGTTGTTGCAAAGGCTAGTTTGGCCGAAGCACTTTGCCTCGTTGTCACTGTTTGAATGATCTACATCTTCCATCCTCATCATGTCATTCTCCCACTTATAGAAGTTGGTTAGAGATGAAGCTGACAGTTTACGCAGGTCTCTCTATATGTTGGCTTGTACCTGACCCCTGAGCATAGGGCCACAATTAAGCTGATCACATCTGCTCCCCTAGCCCAAATGGACTCTTTGTTGAAGCAGTTAACATATGACTGCAAGATTTTAGAAGGACCCTACTTGATATTTTTTAACTCGCTGGCCAACATGACATGGGTACGGGATGTGAAGAAATGTGTCTTGAAGTCTGGGCAAAGTTGGGCCAGGAGTGGATACTACCCAATCGCATATGCAAGAACAAGTGGGAGGCCAGTCCTGCAAGGGTGAAGTGGAAGTGCAAGCACTTTGCTGAACTGGAGAGTTGTCTGGCATAGGTCATGGGGTTGAATGTCGTGATGTGGTCGGATGGGTCTGCACTTCCATCATACTTGTTAATTGACAGTAAGACATACCAACAATGGATATAAGCATCCAGGATTTCATTGGAGAACGGTTCGCCATTCTCATCATGTAAGAATGCCTCGCCCCTAGCACTACGGGCTTACATTCTATTAAGCTATTGGCGAAGGACGTGCATTTCTTCCTTAAGGCCAACATCAGCCTATTGCATAATGTTCTAGCTAACTACACGTTGAGTGCACCGGGACAGAGTATGAGATCAGTGACGAAATAGAGAATGATGAGGACAAGTTGGAGTCTACCCCTATGCATTGATAGGGATTTGGGATGCACGGTTGGCTCTCCACTTGGCTTGTTTCTAGCCATATCCCTATAGGATCGGGAGTGCATCGAGAGATCCATGCATGCCTTGGTGATGACAGGGGACCACCATTGAGATAGTCAAATGTAGAAGTTAACAAATGATTAGGAGCTGATGGTCATTCCACTGAAGGGGAGTGATGGTAGATTGGTCTCATAGACGAAGCCATGTACGAGGTGAGATCAGTTTGGCTAGGCATGTGTACGACATACCTCCTTGGATGGATGGAGATGTCCATTAGTGGAGTTTTTGGCACCACCCTCTCCTGGGCCTCGATAGTGTTTAGGAGATCGTAACCACCAGGAGGCATTGGTCTGTGAGCTAGCAGTTCAACCATGTTGACTATTGGAGGAGTTGACAGGGCAAAGTTCATGGTAGGTTGAGCATCCAGTTGCGTCCTCAAGCCACTCACTTCGTGGGCCAACTGACCCACATTTGACAGCCGTAGCAGTACAACATGCCATATTTCTTCAGTGGTGCCATGATTAGGCTGGGCAGTACTGGTGATAGTTTTGTCATTGGTTTCGTGCTCGTTAGAGTTGTTACCCTCGAATGACAAAAGATTATCCATGGTAACAAGTCAGATCGGGTCTTGCATAGTTAAAAGGTGTGCAAATGGGAAACTTTTTAGTGGGAGGCTTTCCTTCTAGTGCCAAAATTTTGTTTAGTTTTCTAGCCAACCTTCGAGTGATATGAATGCGTTATGAAAAGCTAAGGTTACTTGCTAATCACTAGGCTTAAAAATAGAAAAAAAGAGGAGTTAAATACAAAGTTGAAAGGTAAATAACACAAGATATAGAGTGGTTCAGCAAAAATTGGCCTACGTCCACTATGAATTCTCTTACTATATAATTCTCTTATAACTACAGGAAATTACAAGAGAATAATAAGAAAAAAGGGCACTCAAGACTAATAAAGCCATATTGTGTTAAGAACTTATACGGTATCGAGAGCGCTGAATTGTGCATAGTATTAAGAATGCTTGAATGTTCCAACATCTTTAAAGTTACAATGCGAGGATATTTATAGAAGTTGAAGTGGAGGGTGGATGTTAAGATCGTGCTCTAGAGTTAGCAGGAAAAGTGCTTAACCATTGATATGACTATAGAGATGGATGATCGATAGCTGCAAAGTATGTCAGAAGATGTGCGGCGGATGAGAATGTTTCCTCTCTATATAGGCATGGGCTTGCACTAAATGCATATTTAATGTTGATGGTAAGCCATATCATTTCAGCCACCCAACTACGATGCTTTTGATGGATGGATGCACAAGTTTCTCATTCACTTGAGTGCCCACATGGTTGAGTTTGCTGATGTAACGACCCGCTATTTCAAACCATTCAAATCGACAATCATCCACTCATGTCAGACTTGAATTGCTCAAAACAATAGATTGTTAATTTATATTTGGAAAAACTTGGCATATACAATAAATAAATCAATCACAGAATCACAGGCGCAGAGTAATACAACAATAAGCAGTGGAATAGATAAATATTAGTTCATGAAGCTACTTGTAATGACCCGCCATTCATTCCACAGAATGACGCATCATTAATAAGAAAGAAAGGGATAGAAAAGAGAAAAGATAGAGAAGAAAGAACTAAACAACATCAGAATCTCACAGCGGAACGAATAAATTATATTATTCACATAAGATATTCCATAGTATACAAAAACTATCACAGTTACACAACTTATTCAAACACAAACTAGACAGTTATAAACACCTGTCTAGTTATTACAATTCAATATATTACACAGATATAAATATAACACTAGCACAGCGGAACCACTATATATCTATACGCTGAAGCCTCCTGCTCCATTTCTCCTCCAGAATTCGTCAAAGCTAACCTGAATCCCTTGGCTACTCGTAAAAATTTGAGTACCCAAGAGTTTAAGAAAAACAGAAATAAACTCCGGGTCAGACATGGGTCTGGTGTGAGTAAACGGTTAAAGTTGCATAACTTTAAAAACCTTTTGGAAACAAAGGTATCACGTAAGACTCCCCACACATAAACATGGGTAAGTTTTTACCTTACGCTAACCAAAACATTTGATAGGAAATCCAGTGATATTATAATAGGGTCTAGGGTTTTCAAGTAAAATACAGAAATAGCTGGAATGCTTGCATCTCACATTCCAACATAGTTGGGCACAACTAAATCGTACGTCGCTTATTGGAGTTTGGATTCCATACAATAGCAGGGCTACTGGGGTACCGCCCGTCACAGTACGGGGCCTAGATCACCGTACCGAGGATTACTCCCAATCCCCTACAACACAAAGTCGGAACCATCCCTTACCGGACAGTCCCGAATAAGATAACCTCGCGGTTGTAGCTAGCAACCGCCCACATAGCCGAATAAAAAGGGACATCTAGACAGGGGTTTATCTCATCCTACTTGGGCATGACCCACTTAGCCTTGCTGCACCTTCCCTGTTTTAGCCATTCCCGGTTGATGAGGCTTGAGGCTGCGATTACCTTTATAGAACACATCTATCTTAGAATGCTCATCGTCCACCTGACGATGTTCAGAAAGCATTCAATCCATACAAGTTCATTCTGGGTTCGAACGAAACCGAAGGTATTATCTCGTTACACTCATTTTGGAATCACCCTCAGAGTTAACGACAATAACCTTTGCACTCTGAATCTTCATCTTCACTTGAGATTCATGACCTATCGTTAATTTGGATCGATGTGGTTTTCGGATATCCAAATCTGGAAACCCGATCCCGGTCTCATCGAAATCCAAAACGCCATCTTTTAGGTCCAAGTTGTTTTAAAGTTAAAACAATTCAATTCTATTATCTATATACACACAGACAGATAATTCACATTATCATCATAAACAGATAATTCACATTATCATCATAAACAGATAATTCACATTATCATCACATTTCAACCAAAGCATCCATATCACACAGCATCACTTATCTCATATCTGAGATCTCAAACCATTCAAGGCAATCAATATCATTCAACATCCATAAGCAATGATTTATTAATCACTATCTATAATTAATTTAAAGTGAATTAAATTAATTACTTCCATCTCTAATTAATTTAAATAAATTAAATTAATTACTTCCATCACATAAATCTTGCTTACTTAATCCTTAATTAATTACAAATCAATTAATTGATCATCCTCTAATTATCCATCTTAATTAATCATCCTGATTAGTTATTCTTAATTACCTTAGGTAATTAGCCTTTAATTAATTACACAAATTAATTATCCTTAACCATTCACAGTAATTAACCATTAATTACTTCATTATTTACATTAATTAATGATCCTTAATTAATTACTTCTATTAATTAATTAACTATAATTAATTACATTGAACCTTAATTAATTAAACTTTTAATTAATCACTTCCATTAATCAACCTTAATTGATCATAAACAGTAATTACCATCCTGTAATTACTTACCTTAATTAATTAAATCCTTAATTAATTATATTAATCCATTGATTAATTTCACCAAGTAATTAATCCTTAATTACTTCTACTAAGTAATTATACTTTAATTACTTCCCATTAAGTAATTTCTTTAATTAATTACATCCAGTAATTATACATTAATTACTTCACTAAGTAATTTCACTATTCAATCTCATTAAGTATTTATACTTAATCAACCATCAAATGATTATCTTTAATTAATTAACAAATTAATTAACTTAAATTAATCACATTCACTTCCTTAATTATAATTGGTAATTTATCCCTTAATTACCTTTAAAACAAATTAATTAATCTTTAATTATAGATTAATTATCCTTTAATTATTAATTAATAAACCTTAATTATCAATTAATAAAACTTAATAACAATTTAATTAATCCTTAATTAATTAATTAAATCAATTCTTAATTACAATTAATTAACTCTAAATAACAGTTAATTAATTCTTAATTAATTTTTAATTGTAGATTAATTATCTCTTAATTATTAATTAATAAAGCCTAATTATTAATTAATAAAACTTAATTACAAATTAATTACTTTTTAAATACAAATTAATTAATCTCCAATCATTAATTAATCAACCTTAATTATAAATTAATTAACTTCTAATTAATTAACTTATAACCCTTAATTATTAATTTTAAATAAATTAATTAAATCAATAAATTACTCTTAATTAATTCCTTAATTAATCCTAAATCATTATTAATTAAATTAATTAATTATACTTAATTTCCCTAATTAACTTAATTAATTTCAAGATAATAAAACTTCTTTATCTTAAGATAAACATTATCTTATAAATACCTTAATTACCATTTACATTTTTAAACCATCATAACTTTATAATTAACTCTACTTAATTAAATCAATAATTAAGTATAAAAATAATCATTAACTTGATAAATTAATGTTATCAAACATAACTTCCTTTACATAACCTTAAACATTTATCAAAAGATGGTTTAAACTAAATTTAATTTAGAATTTAAAACTTGTCTTTAAAATTCCATTTTTACTTAAGTTTTTAAAATAACTTAACTTTATTTAACAAATTTTTCAATTAAACAAATTTCAAACTTCTTGATAAAATGTTAAAGAAACATTTATTTTTATAAAGAATAGAATTCTAAAACAAGATTTATTTCAAAAGTTTAAAACTTTCTTTATTTAAATTTAAAACTTGTGTATAAAAACTTTTAAAACCTTTGAAAATTTCTTTTAATTACCTGCTTCATTTTGAACCCGAGAATCACTCGAGCCATTCCAAGTTCCATTTCATTTCCTTAAATTTTCAAAAGTTTAGTTTAAATTTAAATTTAAAAACCCTGTAACAACTAAACTGTTTACAGGTTTTCATTCAGAGCTACTCGAGTTTTAACACGAGATCCACTCCGAGCACAACACCATTCCACCCGAGCATCTCTTCGAGTCGCCAACGAACCCATCTTCCCAGACACAAGAAATCATCGTCGTGCACGTGCACCACCATTCACCAGCGCTCCAACGACCTTCACCCCTTCCGGCAAGTCACAAATCGACTCAGCAATCGATTCAAGTTATCAATTCGACAAGACCAAACCCAAAACGAGAACAAGTAACCCAGCTCGAAATTGGAACTCGACATCACCAGAAAATCTATCACGCAACCACGTTACCGACCACCAGAGGTCGAGAGACTCTGGCCACACACTACCGACCATCCACGTCACCATTTCCTTGAGTATCAAGCAACTCGATCCACCATAGATGACACGGTCATCCCAATTCCAAACACGACCTAATTTAGGGTTTAAAACTTCTCTCGACCACCGTTGATGCCACAGTGATCATTCGTCGCTTCTACCATTTTTACCAAACACCCAGATCACTTAGCTAGCTCCAGCAGGAACCCCGACCTTCCTGGTCACTTAGATCATCAGAATTTGCTCAAAAACCCAATTTTAGACATTTCCCAAATACACATTCATCTCAACACTAAAAGTTATGATTTTTGTTTTTAAAAATCCTATCTTTCAAAGATGATTCAAGATATATACTTGGATCAATACAATTTAACATTTGATTTTATCATATATTAAAAGATTTCTACTGTAATTTCCAAATTTAGCATAGTTTAAATCTTAATATACTTGAATCTATTTTTAAATCCTAGATCATGTTTAAACTAAACTATTTGGTTTAAATTTCAAAGTCTAACAGAGAACACAAGCAAAGATTTTGAATTTTGATTCATTTTAAAATCTCTGTAATCAAAAGAAAACAGAGAGGCACAGACATCAGACATGCATATTCAAACACATCCATATACACAGATTTTATACTTCTATATACACATGCAGGGCATCATCATCACAGCAATTTCTCAAGCAACAATCATTAATCTACTTAAGTTTTAAATTAAATGTTTACTCACCGGAAACTGTTGAACAGAGAGCAAAAATTGAAATGCTTGGATTTGAAACTGGAAAGCTTTAAAACTGGAAACTTGAAGGGTATTGAAGCTGAAAGCCTTGAATGCTTTGATTCCTTTAAACTTAATTGCCTAGTTGATTCAGATTGAAGCTGGTTGATCTTTGTTACAAGCTGAAGCTTGTTTGATTGCTTGATTAACTTCTGGTTTGATAATTTATTTGCAGGCTTGATAAAATGGTTACAGAGATTGATTTCAGTTTCTTCTTGAGGAAAAGGTTACAGGCTTGTAAAGTTGATGAACGAATGGAGTGGAGGGATTGATATATAGGAAACAAGTGTGTAGGCTGATATTTTATTTGGTATAAAAATAGTCTTTGTTTGGTCAGACATTTTTCTCTTTGGGGGCTGAAATGATATATTTTATGCTAACATTAATTAAAATTGTCTTGTTTCTTATTATCACACTTATCCATTTTTAATTTCGTATGTACATATATGATTTCTTCTTGCCTTGCAAGTATATGTATTCCTATAGACTATATCTCTAGAATTATCTTATGTTCATTTCATATTTTTACATAACCATTTATTTGAAATATTTATTTCTATTTTTAAACTTAACTACCAAATATTCCCTTCACAATTAATTTTTTATTTTATTTTATTTTAAACATTATTACCAAGATTACATCAAATATATATAGATCAAAAGTGAATAAGGTAAAGCTTACTTTAATTTAAGATAGATTTTATTGTAATTATATTGGAACACTTTTATTTTAAATTCTCAAATCATAATCTTCTTCCAAAATACACACACACACACATATATATATATATACATATATATATATATATATTCGTTTTTAAATAATACTTATTAAATTTGAAATAATAGGTCTATTTAAAATCTATTTATAAAATAACACAAATTAAATTTGTAACTAATTATTCCATTTAAAAATCTATTTATAACTATATTTTAAAACAACTCATTATTAAATTGTTTGAAAATAATAAACTTACCCATTTTAATTAATTAATTAAGGAGATTATCACATTTTAAATCCCTTGAAATTCCGGGATATCACACTACTATATAAACAATAGAGTCTTAAACAAAATACAATAAATATCCAATACATAGAAGTCTCTAATACAAAAGCAACTGACAAGTCTGAACATAAACAACTGGAATAAACTGGAATAACTGAATAGCTGAACAGATACAAATAGATATCCAAGCAAAACTCTGACGACCGCCCACGACCCCTGCACTGAACATAGAGATAGTGCGCTGATAAGTGTGCCAGGCAGCCATGGGCGATTGCCAAGGTAAATTAAAACAACAGAATCTATCGTATTACTCACAGCGCATGGATAAAATACAATAGAGAATATATATAGTGAAGCATCTCAAAATAGAATCTCATCAATTAAGCTTCATAATAGTTGAATACAAACATCTGAATAGTCAATACATCAAGCCTCACTACATATCACTCAGAGAATTATACAAAGTAGCAGAACATCCAGTACATATAGTAAGAAAATAATATGCAAGCCTCCAGCTCGTCTTCGTCATCAGCATCGTCGGAAACTAAGAACAGCACCTGTCACCTGCTACCTAGTCTGCCCATCCCAAAGCGGATGAACAGCCCAAGGCAATAAGAGTTAAACATAAAGCCTTGAGTCAGACAACAGTCTTAGTGAGCGGTAAATTAACTAACAACATACCAAAAGAGCATAAAGGAAAAAGGAATAGGAATCCAACCCTCCCACTCCACCTCTTTCTACAGTGATAGCCCCCAGACACACTAAGCAGAAGTAAACATAGCAAAGCAGACAGTTAAAGTAAAGCAATTATCACTCGAGTCAAGGTCAACATTTTCCAGGTACAAACCCCCAAGGCCTAAACCAAGATCAGATAAGCACCCAGAAAACATTGCTCTTGAGACCGAATGACAATACAACCAAACATCCATGACTCTGGCTATCACTGTTATCTTTACTTCGATACCACCGTTAATTGAATGACCGGCACATTCTTTCAGCCGTCCGTCAAGGGTTAATGGCAACCCCGGTTCTAGACAGAACTCCGCACGTCGTCGTAGCCCGTGCCTAGGACTATCGAATCTGCCCAGAGTACTCGACTACAATCATAGTCTTTAGGGACTATCGAATCTGCCCAGCGTACTCTTGCTTTGAGTCTGCTAGAACCTTCAATAACGATGAAACCTCATCCTTCTAGTCATCCTCCTCGACGACTATTCCCATACTAGCTCAAGCGCCTCTCAAGCAAACCATTATCCTCAAACCCGAACCATTTCACCGAGTTATCAACATGCTTGGAATGATCCCGTCTGGATTAAACCAAGGCTATCTCATACCATGCCTCGCTTCATATCATCATAGCAAAGCCTCATCTCAACATCAACATCATCAAATCTATCCATATGAGCTTCATCATCCGCCACATATGCCACGAGCAGCTTTTCCAATTCAAGAGCCTTTCCCTTAGCTTTTGAATCATCTTCGACCATCTTGTCCAAATCAAATCATCAATCAACTAATTTACAACAATCAATCAAGTCAATCATTAATCCAAGTAATCAAGCATTCAAACATGATCTAATAAACAATTATAACAATAATGGCAATCTTGTAAATAAAGAGTCCAAATCTAACAAGCATGAATTATGAGCAATATCTCTACAACTTGATGAATGAACTTACATAGGTTAACATATAGTAAAATGGATGTCAAATCATCATGAACAATAGATCTACACTTAAGTTTATGAAAATGCATGGAAATCACTATTTTAACACCAAATCAAGCCAACAATCCGATATACTCCTTTGGATCCGTGTGAGAGATAACCACCGCTCACCAAATCACCTAAACACCTCAAAAGCAACACACTTCAGATATGGACAGCGAAGGATCTAACTCGATCTATCAAAATTCCGCTTCAAACGATGAAATCTCTCTTCGATGGATGTAGATCTTCAATCTAAGCTCTTGGATCTTCGATTTGGATGGAAGGAAGCACAAGATTAAAGTGGAGAAAAGAAGTGAAGAAGTGTAGAACTCAAGCTCTCAAAATAGCAGCACTTCGTCGCTTCAAAATCCGGATCCCAAAAAGTGAAGAAAAACCGGGTAT
The DNA here is from genome assembly GCA_030737815.1 of Allium fistulosum. Taxonomy (NCBI): domain Eukaryota; kingdom Viridiplantae; phylum Streptophyta; class Magnoliopsida; order Asparagales; family Amaryllidaceae; genus Allium; species Allium fistulosum. The sequence continues at coordinate 164,744,257 of CM060904.1, read as the reverse complement.
TTATAGGATGAAATCCCTAAGTCGTTCGCTCGCTTTTAAGTCGTCCACGACTTAAGAAAATCCACGACCTACGACTCATAAATACCACGACTTACGACTTAACCATCCCTACGACTTACGACTCAACAGTTCAACGACCTAAGCCTTCGCACGACCTAACCTAACACACATGCGCACGACTTAGCGACTTAACAACATAAGTCCTCACGCGACTTAACTAAGATACGACTTAACGACCTATCAACTTACTCGACTCAACGAGATACGACTTAGCGACTTAACGCTACACGACCTAACTATACCCAGTATACTATCATAGGTCGTCTACGACCTAACTAATCATGCTATAGCGACTCAACGGCTTAACTGTCTCCGACCTAAGACTTAACGGTACAACATCCTAAGCCATGACACACGTGCGCGACTTACGACCTAACCTTAGCTCGCTCCTAAGTCGCTCACGACCTATCTCCTTAAGTCGTTAACTTGCCCAGTTTTCCTAAGTTGCTATCCCTATGCCGCTAACTCTTAAGTCGCCACTATCTTAAGTCGCCAATTCTATAAGTCGCTCCAATCCTTAAGTCGTTCCAATTTCTTAAGTCGTCTACGACCTAACCTCCTTCACGACCTAAGCTTCAACATGACCAAACTCCTTAGGTCTCTTCTATCTCTTAAGTCGCTCCACGACTTAAGCTTCTACTCGACTCAAGCTTCAAACGATTTAACAATACTATCGATCTAATGACAACAGTTTTACGATGTTTCGATCCGTAAAAATACGGGTCGTTACATTCTCTCCCCCTTAGGAATTTCGCCCCCGAAATTCCAAACAAACAATAGCAATCAAAAACTATTCTGCATGCCTACCATACATAGCAATCAACAAACCATGCATCCAATTACTAGCCTAGCATGCAGAATTCTAAGACTAGAACAAGTTACAATGTCGTTAGATGACACGACACCTTATGGCCATACCTTGAAGAGTTCAGGATGAGCTGCCTTCATCCTCTCTTCCACCTCCCATGTACAGTCGTTATCATCATCACTCCATTGTATCTTGAGCAACCTAACTACCTTCCTCCTAAGCTGTTTCGTGTCGGTTTCCACAACACGAAGCGGCTTACGAGGTCTCTTATCGACTGGATCAACTTCAAAATCTTCACAGTTATCAGCAGAAACAATTGTATTCGAGTCGTGCACATACTTCCATAGATATGATACATGAAAAACATTATGCACACCCGACATCTTCTCTGGTAACTCCAATTTATAGGCGAGCTTTCCAACTCGCTCGATGATCGGGAATGGTCCAACAAACCTTGGAGTCAATTTTCCTTTCTTCCCGAATCGAATAACATTCTTCAGTGGAGAAATCTTCACAAAAACCATATCACCTACGTCGAATTCCAAATCCTTACGACGCTTATCGGCATAACTTTTATGTCGGTCTTGGGCTGCCTTCATTCGTTGTCGAATGATCTCTATGCAATCTGAAGTCTGTCGAATCATTTCGAATCATTTCTGGCCCAAGTATCAGCTTTTCTCCTATTTCTAACCAACATATCGGAGAGTTACAAGGTCTTCCATACAATGCTTCATACGGTGCCATACAAATGCTTGACTGGTAACTGTTGTTATACGAAAATTCCACCAAATGAAGATGATCTTCCCATGATCCTCCGAAATCCAAAACACTTGGCCTAAGGAGATCTTCCAAAACTCGGTTGACTCTCTCGGTCTGACCATCTGTTTGGGGGTGATAAGATGTACTCAAACACAACTCGGTTCCCAAAACTTCCCGGAAGCTCTTCCAAAATCCACTAGTGAACAATGGGTCTCGATCGCTCACTATACTCTTCGGAATACCATGGAATCGAACTATCCACTTAACATACAACTCAGCCAACTTTGATGCAGTCCTAGTTGATCGAACAGGAATGAATCTTGCACTCTTAGTCAAACGATCTATAATGACCCAAATCCCTTCATTTCCCGTTCTTGTTCTAGGTAGCCCATCAATAAAATCCATCGATATTTGCTCCCACTTCCATGTAGGAACTTCTAATGGCTGAAGCAATCCACTTGGCTTCTTCTGTTCGGCTTTTACCAACTGGCAGTTCATGCACTGGGAAATAAAATTTCCAACATACTTCTTCATACCTTCCCGGTAATAGGTTCTCTTCATATCCCGATACATCTTATTTCCACCTGGATGAATTGTCAACTTCGAGTGATGACTTTCCTTCAGAACTTCATTTCTCAATTCATCTATATCGGGAACAACTAGTCGTCCTTGCTTCCGAAGCCAACCCTCTCGATCGACCTCGAATCCTTTATCCTTTTTTGGGTCCAATCCAGATTCCAAATCACGGATAATCTTGACAAGCTTATCGTCTCGTTTTTGGCTCTCGCCTATTCTTTCCACAAGAGTCGGTCTTATTGATAAGTTTGCCAACATCTTAGGTTCCAATTCACATCTAGGCCTGAAGTCAAATCCAGCTAAATACTCGAGACTCTTCCATTCTGAAAACATGGCTCCCAATCCTGCATGTCTTCGACTTAACGCATCTGCCACTGCGTTACCTTTTCCCGGAGTATAGGCTATACCAAAATCATATGATGCCAAAAACTCTAGCCATCGTTGCTGCCAAAGATTCAAACCTTTTGGGAGAAAAGATACTTCAACGACTTATGATCTGTAAACAACTCAAATCGAACTCCCAATAGATAATGTCTCCACATCTTCAGAGCAAAAACAATCGCCGCTAACTCCAAATCATGAGTCGGATAATTCCTTTCATGCGGCTTCAGTTGTCGACTTGCATACGCAACAACTTTACCCTTCTGCATCAGCACTGCTCCAAGTCCAGTACCACATGCGTCGGTGTAAACCACCATCTCTTCATTTCCACTTGGAATAGTCAAAACAGGAGCACTTGTCAGTCGCTCTTTTAGGATTCCGAAAGCTTGCTCACACTTAGCATCCCATCTGAATACTTGATTCTTTTTCGTCAATCCTGTCAATGGTGCAGCCACCTTGGAAAAGTCTTTGATAAATCGACGATAGTATCCTGCTAATCCAAGAAAACTTCTCACATCAGATGCATTCTTAGGTCTAACCCAATCCTGGATTGCTGCCACCTTAGCGGGATCAACCGCTATTCCATTTCCAGAGATAATATGGCCTAAGAACCTCACTTCGCTCTTCCAGAAGTGACACTTCGAAAACTTAGCCTTCAGCTGATGTTTTCGTAATATTTCCAAAACAATACTCAAGTGCGTCTTGTGCTCTTCTTCAATTCTGGAATAAATCAAAATATCATCCATGAACACTAGTACGAACTTGTTCAACTGATCTCTGAACACTCTATTCATAAGATCCACAAAATATGCTGGCGCATTGGTCAATCCAAACGGCATTACCAGCCACTCAAAGAAACCGGATGGTGTCCTGAAAGCTGTCTTCGGCACACTATCCTTAGCCACTCTTAACTGGTGAAATCCCGTTGCCAAATCCATCTGAGAAAACACCTTAGTTTCGTGAAGCTGATCAAACAAGTCATCTATTCTCGGCAATGGATACTTGTTCTTCTTAGTCACTTTATTCAGCTCACGATAATCCACACACAACCTCAACGATCCATCCGCTTTGGTTACAAACACAACTGGTGCACCCCATTCGGACACACTACGCCGAATGAATCCTTTTTGTAAAAGATCATCAACTTGCACCCTCAACTCTTGTTGTTCCCTAGGCGCCATTCGCCTAAGAGGCATCACAACAGGTCTGGCTCCTTCAACTAAATCGATACGAAACTCGATCTCTCTATGCAGCGGTAACCCTTTGACCTCATCGAAGACATCCTCGAATTCATTAGCGATTGGCACCAATGACAGTCCATCCCGTGGAACAACCAGCGAATACATGAAGCTCATGAAGACGCCTTCCTCATGCTTACATCGTATCACAACCTTTCGCTCCTCCACATTCTCGACTGTCACCTCCAACCTTTCACAATCAACCTTTGCCGCATACTTCCTAAGCCAGTCCATACCCAAAATAATTCCGAACCCTGCAAAGTTCAGAACAAAACAATCACAAACAAAAGAGCAATCATGACTCGATACAATCAGACCATGACATAGCATACACAAACAAGACGAACCCCCGACTGGATTAGTCACAACCAATGGCCTATCAACAATATCTGGTTCTAAACCCAACCGGCCTACAAGTTCATTACAAACAAAAGAATGCGACACCCCAGTATCAAATAACACTCTAACTGGAACCCCACAAATGGAAAGAGTACCCTGAACCACCACACTCTTTCCTTTCTCTTCAGCGGTAGAGGCTTTCGAAGATGATGGAACAGCCTTCAAAGCATAAGCTTGCACAATCTGCTTGTCCTTCCGCGGTTCTGGATAATTCTTCTTAAAATGCCCCGGCTTGTCATAGTTGTGGCACTTCACCGGCACCTTCGGATTCTTGCAATCCCTGGAGAAATGACCCTTCTGCTGACAACTGTAGCAGGTCACTTCGCCCTTTGGCTTCTTCTGGCCATCCTTACCCTTTTGTTGTTGCTGCTTCCTCTTCTTCACCCTGCTGTGGTTTAAACTCTTCCTTGGTTACAGCAACAACAGATCCCTCTTTAGGAAACAGATTCTCGTGCCTGAGAGCTTTCTCCACAAGCTTCTCAAATGAATCATCCAGATGATCCACCAACTGCCTCCCAAGATAACTGTCCAAGCCTGTCACAAACTTTTCGTTCTTCTGATATGAAGATTCAATATACGACCGGGCATACTTGGACAAAGCTTCAAACTCAGAAACATACTCAAGAACTGGTCTTCCACCTTGCTTGAGCTCCACAAACTTCTTGAATAGAACAGATTTCTGAGCTGTAGAAATGAACTTAGCTTCAAATCTGGCTTGGAATTGCTCCCAAGTAATTTCTTCCTCCGGAGTATTAATGGTGATAGAGTTCCACCAATCAGAAGCTCTTCCTTGAAGCTGTCTTGATGCGAGCTTCCTTTTAGTTGCATCCTCGATTCCCAAATCACCAAAGATCCTTCTACAAGCATCTATCCACCTCTGGACTTCAATAGTTGACTCTGTCCCCAAGAAAACCTTTCCTCCAAGAGCAGTATAATCTTTACACAGCTTAGCAAAATCCACTGGTCTTGGAGTTTGGACTTGAACTCCAACATCTACTGATGGCCCCGAAGCTGGCATCCTTCTCATGATCGAAGTCATCATAGCCTCGAACATAGCAGTATAATCAGCAGCCCCCTCAGTCTCACGGCCTTCCCTAGCAGCTGGTCTCCCTCTTCGACTCATTCTCAATATCTAAAAAAGAAATGATTAATACCCCTTGAGAAACAACTGCATAAGGAATTCAAATCCTTCTAAGCTACTATATTATATATAGTAATCATCCATCAAAATACAATTACGTCTCTCATACGTAGTTATGTCAGCGAGCGTTGGGTAAAATCGATTAACCAAAACTCTGATACCAAATGTGACGACCGCCCACGACCCCTACACTGAACATAGAGATAGTGCGCTGATAAGTGTGCCAGGCAGCCATGGGCAATTGCCAAGGTAAATTAAAACAACAGAATCTATCGTATTACTCACAGCGCATGGATAAAATACAATAGAGAATATATATAGTGAAGCATCTCAAAATAGAATCTCATCAATTAAGCTTCATAATAGTTGAATACAAACATCTGAATAGTCAATACATCAAGCCTCACTACATATCACTCAGAGAATTATACAGAGCAGCAGAACATCCAGTACATATAGTAAGAAAATAATATGCAAGCCTCCAGCTCGTCTTCGTCATCAGCATCGTCGGAAACTAAGAACAACACCTGTCACCTGCTACCTAGTCTGCCCATCCCAAAGCGGATGAACAGCCCAAGGCAATAAGAGTTAAACATAAAGCCTTGAGTCAGACAACAGTCTTAGTGAGCGGTAAATTAACTAACAACATACCAAAAGAGCATAAAGGAAAAAGGAATAGGAATCCAACCCTCCCACTCCACCTCTTTCTACAGTGATAGCCCCAGACACACTAAGCAGAAGTAAACATAGCAAAGTAGACAGTTAAAGTAAAGCAATTATCAATCGAGTCAAGGTCAACATTTTCCAGGTACAAACTCCCAAGGCCTAAACCAAGATCAGATAAGCACCCAGAAAACATTGCTCTTGAGACCGAATGACAATACAACCAAACATCCATGACTCTGGCTATCACTGTTATCTTTGCTTCGATACCACCGTTAATTGAATGACCGGCACATTCTTTTAGCCGTCCGTCAAGGGTTAATGGCAACCCCGGTTCTAGACAAAACTCCGCACGTCGTCGTAGCCCGTGCCTAGGACTATCGAATCTGCCCAGAGTACTCGACTACAATCATAGTCTTTAGGGACTATCGAATCTGCCCAGCGTACTCTTGCTTTGAGTCTGCTAGAACCTTCAATAACGATGAAACCTCATCCTTCTAGTCATCCTCCTCGACGACTATTCCCATACTAGCTCAAGCGCCTCTCAAGCAAACCATTATCCTCAAACCCGAACCATTTCACCGAGTTATCAACATGCTTGGAATGATCCCGTCTGGATTAAACCAAGGCTATCTCATACCATGCCTCGCTTCATCTCATCATAGCAAAGCCTCATCTCAACATCAACATCATCAAATCTATCCATATGAGCTTCATCATCCGCCACATATGCCACGAGCAGCTTTTCCAATTCAAGAGCCTTTCCCTTAGCTTTTGAATCATCTTCGACCATCTTGTCCAAATCAAATCATCAATCAACTAATTTACAACAATCAATCAAGTCAATCATTAATCCAAGTAATCAAGCATTCAAACATGATCTAATAAACAATTATAACAATAATGGCAATCTTGTAAATAAAGAGTCCAAATCTAACAAGCATGAATTATGAGCAATATCTCTACAACTTGATGAATGAACTTACATAGGTTAACATATAGTAAAATGGATGTCAAATCATCATGAACAATAGATCTACACTTAAGTTTATGAAAATGCATGGAAATCACTATTTTAACACCAAATCAAGCCAACAATCCGATATACTCCTTTGGATCCGTGTGAGAGATAACCACCGCTCACCAAATCACCTAAACACCTCAAAAGCAACACACTTCAGATATGGACAGCGAAGGATCTAACTCGATCTATCAAAATTCCGCTTCAAACGATGAAATCTCTCTTCGATGGATGTAGATCTTCAATCTAAGCTCTTGGATCTTCGATTTGATCTTCGATTTGGATGGAAGGAAGCACAAGATTAAAGTGGAGAAAAGAAGTGAAGAAGTGTAGAACTCGAGCTCTCAAAATAGCAGCACTTCGTCGCTTCAAAATCCGGATCCCAAAAAGTGAAGAAAAACCGGGTATTTATAGGCTGAAATCCCTAAGTCGTTCGCTCGCTTTTAAGTCGTCCACGACTTAAGAAAATCCACGACCTACGACTCATAAATACCACAACTTACGACTTAACCATCCCTACAACTTACGACTCAACGGTTCAACGACCTAAGCCTTCGCACGACCTAACCTAACACACATGCGCACGACTTAGCGACTTAACAACATAAGTCCTCACGCGACTTAACTAAGATACGACTTAACGACCTATCAACTTACTCGACTCAACGAGATACGACTTAGCGACTTAACGCTACACGACCTAACTATACCCAGTATACTATCATAGGTCGTCTACGACCTAACTAATCATGCTATAGCGACTCAACGGCTTAACTGTCTCCGACCTAAGACTTAACGGTACAACATCCTAAGCCATGACACACATGCACGACTTACGACCTAACCTTAGCTCGCTCCTAAGTCGCTCACGACCTATCTCCTTAAGTCGTTAACTCGCCCAGTTTTCCTAAGTTGCTATCCCTATACCGCTAACTCTTAAGTCGCCACTATCTTAAGTCGCCAATTCTATAAGACGCTCCAATCCTTAAGTCGTTCCAATTTCTTAAGTCGTCTACGACCTAACCTCCTTCACGACCTAAGCTTCAACATGACCAAACTCCTTAGGTCTCTTCTATCTCTTAAGTCGCTCCACGACTTAAGCTACCACTCGACTCATCTTCTACACGACTTAAGCTTCTACTCGACTCAAGCTTCAAACGATTTAACAATACTATCGATCTAATGACAACAGTTTTACGATGTTTCGATCCGTAAAAATACGGGTCGTTACAAAAACTCCAAGCTCCAAAGGTGAGTCTCAAATACTATGTTACTCAGTCTGACCCGAGCATAAAGCAAAACACAAAACACTAGAGTCAGGATTAACATTCTTATGCTAGTAAATCAACTCAAGTGAAATGTCCAAGTGAAATGCAATATAACTTAAAGGATGTTGGGATTCCATCCCTTAAGGATCCGTTAAACAATCTACATACATAGTACAATACGCTACATAGATAATGTCTACAGTAAAGTAAAATATTAAAATAGCGTTAAGCCGTTACCCATATCCCCCTTAACACATTTTATATATTCCCGTAGTCTATACAGATACTGTAAGCTCCACCAAACCGGTGGTTTACTTAGGGAGCACTCCATAGGTACGGTACAAAACAAACTCGTAGAAGGTGCGATAAGGCATGTGACAAGGCACGCGAGGCAATGCCTAGGGTAGGATTTTACCGTTTTGCACTCTCGGACTGGTGGTAACGCATAGTAGCTACTACCGCCCACCTCGAGACACACTCCCAAATCAAAGGTGCACCCAATCAAATCACAAAGTAATAGAATGGTATCGAAGAAGCATGCTCGATCGATGTGCGACCTCACTTGGCCCGGTATAGCTCCTGTTTTAGCTACATAAGGCTGACTCGCGGGAGTCAGGACTATGCTATTACCTCATATAAATGTCGCCAAACCATCCTACTTCGTTCTAGAATCTCCACCACGCACATAGTTGTTAAAGTGGTTTTCGATATTGGCAGAGAGTATGACAATATCTGATCCCGGTCTCTTTAACAACTAAACGCATATTTCACACCATGGTTATTTCATTTCAAAACAGTTCATATTTTATATCAAAATATCATATTCACTTTCAGAATCATATCACTTTCGAAATCGTATTCACTTTCAAAATCATAACCACAAAATAGTTTAAACCATCTTATCAAATATTTGCATTTAAATCCATTAAATCTAAATTATAACAGTTCCCACTTAAACAATTTGAATATTTAAAAGTAGTTTATATATTTTAAAATAGTTTATATTTAAAATAGGTTATAGATAAAATATTTTATATATTAAAATAGTTTATATTAAATCAAAGTTTATATCGAAAATAGTTTCAAATTGGAATTGTTTCTTCCAGTTTCACAAATCAACCCAAACCAACTTTAGTTCCAAAATTCAATTTAAATCAATCTTAGTTCAACAATTCCAATAAAAATGTTAAAGGTTCGGTTCAAATTCTCATTAAACCATTTTTAATTTATATCGATTTTAAATACATATTTGAACTACAAATTTAAACTATTTCAATTTCAATAGGTTTCAAAGTTTAAATATTCAAACATTTACAATAACTCAATTTGATAAATTTCATTTATATAACAACCCGAAATTTAACCCGTAATAATTAATTCATTAATTAACTAAATAATAAAATAACTTTGTGAAATTATCGGAATTGAACCATGAAAGTTGCACCATTGTGTCCGTGGTAATTTTTTGGTCAATTTCCATATATAGAACGTCAGAATCCGAGCTAAAATGAACGAGATATGAATTAAACAAAATAAGCAGTATATATATATATATATATATATGCCAGTTTGACCGGCAGGTCGACCTGGGCACAAGGGCGATCGACCGCCCAGTCGACCCATCTGTGTTTAGGAACGAAGAATTTTTTTCTTCGTTCCATTTGTTTTAGAGGCTTCCTATGACGTGTTTTGCATTCTTTATTCCAATCTGGTCCTTTTATTCTTGCATCCGATGGCTCCTATTCAGCCTATGACGTGGTTGCATCCTATTCAATCCCCAAATCCAATGGTCTGAGATCCACTTCTACCCCTATAAATAGAACCTTAGGCCTAACACCTTTTCTCATTCTAAGATTTTCTTCAATTTGGTTCACCTATTCAGAAAGGACCCTAAGCGGAATAATTTTCTAAAGAGGAAATCGTTTTAAATAAAAATATTTAACAACCCCAGGTGGATCTGTGAAGGCCTAAAGGGAAGAGCTAAGGACTAGAGGTGAGTCATTGTAATTATTTAGATTTTTAAGTAATTTAAAATAATAGGGTTTCGAATAGTTGTAGTTTTACCGATTTTTGGAATAACCTTTTTATTAGTTTATTTATAGTTTTTAGAATTATTTTCAGTCTATTTCTTTTAGCTATTCTTTTTAGTTGATTTTAGTTGATTTCTTTTAATTATAGCTTTTCCATTTAATTACAGTTTATTTACAGTATTTTAATTTATTTACTGTTATTTATGCGTTATTTACATCCTTTTTCTATGCTTTGGATTTTCTTCTATTTTTAGTTTTCTTTTATTTCTCCTTCTTCTTCGCGTATGGATTAGGATAGATTAAACGCGAATATGGATTAAAATTATAAGAATACTGAAATAACGGAAGATAAGATGTAAATTGTAAAGACTTTAATAAAAATGGAATTAAGCCTGAAATTGAGCCTAATTATGAAATCAATGTTAGAATTTGACTAATTAAAGATAATTGGCCTAGTTATAACTTAGAATTATAACTAAAAAGAGTATAAGATGAAAGAAGCTTATTTTTACACTTAGACCTTGGTTAAGTAATAAGCATGATTATAACGTAGGTTATAGTAAGAAATAGAACAGAATGAGGCTTATTTTAAGACTTAGGATAAATTAATAAGCAAAGATAGTAGAGATAAAAAGTAAAGGCTTATTTAAATAATTTATCTAAGTTAATAAGCAAAGATGAAAGTAGGACCTGTACCAAATAGCATTCCCCTATTATTTCTATAGACACGGTGTTTCACATAAACCCGAAGTGAGACGAGGGGCACGCTTATGCTAATAATGGTAGTAATTGGTCAATAAGTAGAAGTCCTAATCATGGGGATTTGGGCAAGGGGTGCAACTAGATAATGTTTGGATGACGGGCCAGTACCGGCAGCATTCCCCTATATTTTCTATGGACACGATGTTTCACATAATCTTGAAGTGAGATGAGGGGCACGCTTATGCTAATAATGGTAGTAATTGGTCAATAAGTAGAAGTCCAAATCATGGGGATTTGGGCAAGGGGTGCAACTAGATAATGTTTGGATGACGGGCCAGTATCGGCAGCATTCCCCTATATTTTCTATGGACACGATGTTTCACATAATCTTGAAGTGAGACGAGGGGCACACTTATGCTGTGTCGAGGTAATAATACGACCCAATAGGTGGAGCAACGGGTAGCATGAGCATGGTGGCAGTTACGCGTGTGACTTCCATTTCGATGCTTAGTAATCGCTATGAGTTCCAAGCGCTTAGTATGTGTGTCTTTCGTAGACACCATTGCCTTCTGTGTAGGGAGCTACAGATCGTTTAGTCCATAGTGGGTGCTTTGTGTATCTTTCATAGTTACCATTGGCTGCTGTGTAGGAAGTTATATAGCGTCTAGTCCGCAGTAAGGTCTATGGAGTAGCAGGCCGATCAAAGAGTAGAATTAGGATTTCAGCCTAATTATAGGATTAGGAATTCAGCCTAATCAAGCAGCTATCAAAGACAAGTGCAAACAATCAAAGTTGACCTATCTTATCAATTGTAATAGTTTAATCGTATTTTTCAATTTATCTCTTTCCTATTTCCTTTGTTTCCTTTTGTATATACTAAAACTATTGAAGAGTCTATTACTTTTACTTTGCTTAAAGATTCTAGTAGTTACTATCATTTACCAAACTTCTAGTCTGACCCACTCCTCTATTTTCCCCTTTTCCCCTATAGGCAATCAAGGGAGAGGGCAGTAGATCGCAGTTGTTTAGAGGTTTCTTGAAGAAGATTCTGCTATGTATTTCCCTACTTTTATTTCTATTTTTCTTTCTTTGTTCTAGCACTTGAGTGGGATATTTATACTCTGATTTTTGTTGAGACTACGAGGTTTTATTTCATGAGACATATTGGGTTTTGAGACATGTATATTGTATTTGGTATTTGAATTATTTGGTTTATGAAGCAATTATGAAGTTTTTGTTTTGAATAAGTTATTATTTTAGTTTCCGCTGGATTTACCTATTTTTGTCTTGTGAATCTTAGTCTCGGTTAGTTTCAGTTATACTTACAACGCACCACGCCTTTTAATGTGTCCTTTTGGGTATATTAAAAGGTGTGGGGTGTTTCAATTTATAATTCAAATTCAACTTTATTTTTTTTTAAATTTTGAAATATTCACTTAATCATTTTAATAACCATTTAAATCAAATCCCTGATTACAAAATTTAAATCAAAATTAAATATTCGATTTTTATTTTATTTTAATTTAAAATATTCAATTAATCATCTTTAGTTAAACATTAAAGAAAATCTCAAATTATAAATTTAAATCAAAATTAAATATTCAAATTCAATTTTATTTAAATTTAAAAATATTCATTAAGTCCTCTTTGATCAAAATCAAGTTATCAAGTTATAAAAACATATCTTTAAAATCTCAAAATCAATAAGTTCAAATCAAACCATATTTAAATTTAATTCTAAAAAAATTTAATTATAAATCAATTCTTATTTGAATTCAACTCTTAACAAATTAAATTACAAATCAATTCTTATTTAATTTATCTTTCTAACCTCCATTTACTTAAAGTTATTACAAAATCTAATTTAAATAAATACTTAACATATTATATATATTATTAGTTAAATTAAATTCATAATAAATTTTATTATATTAGTTATTATTAAATTGAATCTTATTATTATTAAATATATTTTGAATCTTATTTTATATATTTTAAAAATAATAAAGTTATAAGTAAAATTTATAATTTTCATTTTAAAACTTAACTTATAATTTTAAAATATCCAAAACATATAATTTTAAAAATCTAACTTTTACACATATATTAAAATTAAAATCTTTATATTATATTTAAAAATCAATATTTATTAAAACCCATATATTTCCTCCAAACTTTGGAAATCATTTTCAAAAATAGACCAATAGTGTCCATATATAATTTTCTATCCTATGGTTAAGTGATACAGATATTTATCATTTCAATCCACAATTTAAATTTAATGTTTACGGGTATATATCATTTCAACCCGCATCCCAAAATTTAAATTCAATAAAATCGCTTGGGTTTATCATTTCAACCCATAACGATTTTCCTTAATCTATAATTCGTTCGGGTATATATCATTTCAACCCATAGGGAATTTCTAAACTAACAGGGAACTTGCAGTGTGAGAATAATATAATAGCATAACATACCAGTGATGAGCATTTATCGTAATTAACAATTTAATAACAATATATATAAACACACACACAACATGTTATTGGTGTCATATGGTAATTAACAATTTAAAATAATAACGTATCATATTTAACACTTAAATTGCTAACAAATTCGAATTTAACAACATATTTCAATCATCATTTCATGTGAAATCAATTTACTAAATATAAGAACGTTAATCGTGAGTGATTGCTCACCTTTCTAGGTAGAGAAATTTGACACACTACAAGCTATGAATGCAAGCACAGATTCCAAGCACAGTACGATGAACACGAATTCGACGAACAAAGCAAAGTGGACTCGAGATCGATGAATTTTTTTAAATCTAAAATTTACTCATATAAAATCTTTATATTATATTTTTCTTTTAAAATCAATATTCAAATTGGAAACACATATCAAAACAAATTCTTTATATATAGTTTTAAAATCAATATTTAATTCAAAACACATATAAAATTAAAATCTTTATATATCATATTGCAAAATCATTATTTGATTTAAAACACATATATTTCCTTTCAAAAATTTCATATATACAAACATAATATATATTATTATAAAAAATCAGTTTCAAAATATAATCATAAGTAAACATAATATATTTTGCATAATAAGAAAGAGGAAGTGCTCAAGTCAGGCAGAGGGAGGGTGCAACTATGGTGATGCGGAGGGTGATCGATGAAGGTGGCAGGATGGCTCCCAGTGGTGCTCGACTGTGGTCACGCGGCTGTTGGTTGTCAAATGGAAGTGGGTGGAGAGATTCGGGAGTTGTGGTTGGCAAGGAGATGCTGCGCGTATGTGGCGGCTATTGACGGAGCAAGGGGTCGAGCTGGGTGCAGAAGCTTACGGTAGAGGAGAATGGTCGGGTTTTCAGGTTGTCGCATGGGTTGTTGAATGTGGCAAAGTTGCTGTCGTGGGTGACGAGCTGATGTAGGGACAAGGTCAGGAGATAGGCAGTGGGGTGGAGGCCTGTCTCGGGTGATCGGCAAGGATGAGGGAGGTAGTGTCAAAGGCGGAGTTCGGCTTTGCTGTGGTGGACTGTTGAACTCGACTGTGGTGTTGGAGTTCTCAATCGTGAAATGGAAGGACTGGGTTTGTTCTAGTGGCGTATGGTATTATGGTGGGTTCACCGGCATTGGAGTGAGTGCTTTGGGCGGAGAGGAGGTCGGCATAGATGATGGTGGAAAGAGCTGCGTGAAGTTGGCGGTGGGTTTATGGGCGGAGGTGTGGGTTTTGTGGTGTGGAGGTGATGTGGGTTTTGGTTGTTCGCCGAAGAAAAATAATAGGGGGTCGGCAGGCAAGGGTTTGAGCGCGGCCAAAATGAGAATGAATGGTTTAGGAAGAAGGACGTGCAGGTTACAGGAAATCAAATATATGCTTTAGTTATAATATATATATATATATATATAATTTCCTGTTTAGAATAACATAATCAAAAGAGCAGAGGAAGCAAATAAAAGTGAATAAACGAACAGATATATGGAAATAGGGAATAGCAAAAGCCAATGCATTGAATCCAAGGAATATTTATGGTTAGAGGCTATTTGCATTACCCGATGGACAAACGAAAGGACAAAGGAAAGCCAAAAGGCTCAAAATGGGTACCGGTATGGTTAATCATTTTGCAGATTTCACCGCGTACTGAACGCCGAAATGCACAATTGAATATACTGCGGAGATCAACATGACGAAACAAACATAATGGTACACAGACATCAACGATACGGCTATCCTATCAAAACTCAAATTTCACTGCCAAAACTGCTGCTAAAACGCCGAAAATAAGATAAACAGGGCTAGAGCAGTCCAAATTTGGCGAAACGAAATATGACGTCTCACTCAGAAAATGATTTACATTTTTATTATATAAAATATCCAGCTTTCAAAAATATTTAGTTTTCATCAATTTAACTGATTTTAAATTGAAATTGAAAATTACACAACAGACCTAACTTTCATAATTTCCAATGAAAATATGCCGATAGCTATGTTTAAATAGACGTATTCCAAATATTTCATTTCAAAATTTTATTGTTTATTTTTCATGAAAATTTAGTTAATTACGTTATAAAAATCGTTAAAATTTCCGGGTCGTTATAGCTAAGCTGGCTAACCAACTGTCGGCAACATGGAAGAGACTTAGAATCTTACTAAGGACCATGCGGGGAAGATAGTTAATGATTGGGCACAAGGTGGCCGGGAGGGAGGCCTGATGCTGATTAGAGTTAGTTGTACTGAAGCCATGCTAAAATGGGCCATGCTTGGGCCACTCTTGCCTGATGTGTGGTCTATTATGCCAGGCTCGGATAGGAGTCGGGCATTAGCTGATATGATGCTGGACGAACTATGTTGGATTTTAGGTTCTACTGGAAGAAGTTCGACATAGAAGAGCTGGTCAGGAGTGAGCCAGACCTAGCTGGACCGGGAGGGACCAGGTCCAGATCTTGCTTAAGTGTGAATGCTGTTTTTGGATGAGATGGTCGGGCCTCGTCTTGGCGCCTTGCTAAGTAGAAAGGTTGGTCTGAGACCAACATGGACTTGAACCGGCCTATATGGGCCGGTGGCAGATCAATTGAGCTGGCTTTGATTAGGACAGGCTGCCTTTATTTGGCTTGGTAACTACTTGTGAGAAAATGGAGCAACACGTATATATGAATCCATGTCATATTCTCTTTATTAAACATTTGATATGGTGTTTATGTATATTGAGTTAGACAATCCTAACATTCTCTTATGCTACATATTACAGAGTTAAGGGTGTGACCTAGGGGCAATTATGTAATGTGATTATATAATTAACTCTTGTGGCGACTCTTATTCGAAATAAAGTATGCCTTTTATTTTATGTTCTATTGTATATGTCGTTATATTGGGATATAAAAAATGTTTGAAATACGTTAAATATATACAAGTAGAAAATCCTTAAGAAAAGTATTTAATCAAATGCAATTTGATATGTTTGTAACCATGAATATTGAATCGATATAATAAATACTTATCCTTAAATGTTTCTTGTCAAGTTGTATCGAGAACATGATATCGATATATAGGTTGATACTAGTGTATATAACGTACTCCATATAATGGGTAGTAAACAACTCATGTCCGTTTAGGGGCACCAAGGGGTTACGTACATGTACCCTTTTGTAATTATTAAAAAACAACTCATCGAGAGTCATTTATATGTTAAAAGTCAAATAGAAGATCTCACGTGATGATACGTAGTAGTCTTTGTCTTGAGAATATTGTGAATCATAAGTGTCTAAACTATACTTTGATTATGGCCAATCACATGATAATGATCATCTTATCAAGGCCTTAGGTTGGCTTGGTAATGGATATTTTCGATGCAGATAGTGCCATATCCGTATCCGTATCCAAAATTATTTTCGGATCTCGGATATCTACATCCGCGGATACAGACGGATATCAGATAATTATCCTATCCGCCAACGACCGATAAATCAAGAAACATAAATGAAATTTTTTAGTTTAACATAAACTTTTTCAATCCCATTGGTTAGTAAAGTGTTAAAAATAAATAAATATGATGATAATAAATAGTTTTGAGTAGTTAATATGCATTTAGTGCGTATAATATGAACTTCTAACTTAATAAAACAATAAATAATATCTTCCATCGTACTGAAATACACATAATTTTAACTATAATCTTGGAAAAAACCAAATGGATAATTTTTGAATACGGATATCTTCGTATTAAGCATTCACATTCATTTTTCTGGATATCAGATATTTATCTGCTTTTCGGATACGGATGTGGATGGATTTCAAATTTTTCGGGTATCCATTGACAGTCGTAGCCATAGCTAGGAATAAACTGAATCACTTGCAGTGAAATCTATTTAAGAGGTGATTCTTCTCTTTTGAATAGAAGGTCGGTATCATCATAATTGGTAGTCAATGTAAAGTCAAAGTCTTTAGCCAAGTCAAATCGGTTAATTGATAATAGTTATCATATTGAACCATGGACTTTAATGTTAGATTTTGCAATTAACTACGGATATTAGTAGAATTTTGACCATTGACCGAGCTCTAGATATCTAAGTGATATAGTAACGATGAAGAGAAAATATGCACAATATATCATAATTTAATGGTGTCGCTTTAATAAATAAGAAACCGTGTTTCACCTAGATAAAATGTAAGAACCTGAACTTGTGTCAAACTATTATGCTTCAGCAAAGTCCGTACATAATTTGATATTTAAATTATTTAAATACTCTCTGATTATCTGCCTTTATTTGTGATTTGTTTACTGATCTGAGTAGAAAAACTTTAAATTCACAAGTTAACTTTTAAATAATTGATATACACCGTTCCCCCCAAGTGTATTAGGGACCCTAAGATCCATTCGCATTACTGTGTTTATGTGTCACATAACCGACATTTGGTATTAAAGAACACGAATTTCAAAAGATTCATAATCTGAATTTTTAAAAGGATAAATAATTGTATTACTAGTAATACACTTTTTAATACTTTAGTAAAGGGTCAGTATACTATTTGACTATTGGAACTAGGCCAGCATACAGCGGGTTAAATGAGTGAATTTTAAAATAATTACCCTTTTTGATCTTAGTGAACCTATGAAGCCTAAATTGTTCTAAATCCAATCTAAATAATTTTAAATAAAATCATTATTTGATTTAATAGATTATTATAAATATTTAATTTATTAATATTTGTAATATATAATGTGTACATGTGTATCGAATATACATATACGTGCATGTGCACGTGCAACATATAATGTGTATATGATTTAACATGCCCGTATAAGTGTTGGGATTTACACCGCAATGGACACATTAGTCCCTATATATATGAGCCCGCTATCCAATAATATTTTAAAATTAACATAATTTAACTATACTTACGAGTACATATGCACGTCCAGATGGGCCTGCAATTAACCACAATGTGCATGCATTTTTATTTGTACCCGTGGAAGTAGATTTGATAGTAGCATCCCCACATTTGAACGCCGCCTAGGCAGAAACCGTTTTTTTATTCAGACTGCAATAACTTCTTCATACTAACTCGGAATCAGGCAAAACTTCGACCGATGAACTCTTACCTAAATTACAGACAATATGGTACACTCGGATACTTCATCTTGTGAACGCACACTGTAGTTCTCCAATGGGACTGACAGTTTACTTAGAAAATAACATGGCACAACATCCTCTTATTTGAACTCCGCCTACTGCAGAAGCCGCTATTTTTTTTATTCAGACTGCTATATTTTCTTCATACTAACTCGGAATCCGGCGAGACTTCGACAGATTAACTCCCACCTAAATTACGGACAATATTGAACACTCGGATACTTCATCTTATGAACGCACACTGTAGTTCTCCATGGGGACTGACAGTTGTACTTAGAAAATAACAGGCTACCACATCCTCATATTTCAACTCCACCTAGTGCAGAAGCCGCTATTTTTTCTTCAGACTACAATAACTTCTTCATACTAACTCGGAATCGGGCGATACTTCGACCGATGAACTCCCACCTAAATTTCGGACAATACGCTATAGTTCGATACTTCATCTTGTGAACGCACACTGTAGTTCTCCATAGGGACTGACAGTTGTACTTAGAAAATAACAGGCTACCACATCCCCATATTTGAACTCCGCCTAGTGCAGAAGCCGCTATTTTTTTTGTTCAGACTGCAATATTTTCTTCATACTAACTCGGAATCCGGCGAGACTTCGACCGATTAACTCCCACCTAAATTAGGGACAATATGGAACACTCGAATACTTCATCTTATGAACGCACACTGTAGTTCTCCATAGGGACTGAAAATTGTACTTCGAAAATAACAGGCTACCACATCTCCATATTTCAACTCCGCCTAGTGCAGAAGCCGCTATTTTTTTTGTTCAGACTGCAATAACTTCTTCATATTAACTCGGAATCAGGCGATACTTCGACCGATGAACTCCCACCTAAATTACGGACAATATGGTATAGTTGGATACTTCATCTTGTGAACGCACACTGTAGTTCTCCATGGTGACTGATGGTTGTACTTAGAAAATAACAGACTATATCCCCACTTCAACGCTCACTGTAGTTCTCCATGGTGATTAATAGTTGTACTTAGAAAATAACATGCTACATCCTCATATTTGAACTCAGCCTAGGAAAAAGCTGCTATTTCTTTTGTTCAGACTGCAATAACTTCTTCATACTAACTCGGAATCAGGCAAAACTTCGACCGATGAACTCCCACCTAAATTACGAACAATATGGTACACTCGGATACTTCATCTTGTGAACGCACACTGTAGTTCTTCATGGGGACTGATAGTTTACTTAGAAAATAACATGCTACCACATCCCCATATTTGAACTCCGCCTAGTGCAGAAGCCGCTATTTTTTTTGGTTCAATCTGCAATAACTTCTTCATACTAATTCGGAACCCGGCGAGACTTCGACCGATTAAATCCCACCTAAATTACGGACAATATGGAACACTCGTATACTTCATCTTATTAACGCACACTGTAGTTCTCCATGGGGACTGACAGTTGTACTTAGAAAATAACAGGATACCACATTCGCATATTTGAACTCTGCCTAGAGCAGAAGCCGCTATTTTTTTGTTCAGTCTGCAATAACTTCTTCATACTAATTTGAAATCCGACGAGACTTCGACCGGTTAACTCCCACCTAAATTACGGACAATATGAAACACTCGGATACTTTGTCAAGACCCGCAAATCCGTACCCTTGATTAAACACTAAATTCCATTGATTAACTCAAGATGCACGGAAATACGAACCCTGAGGGGTTTTAAGAAAAAGAAATAGAAGAAAAGATAGAAGAAAAAGAGAAGAAGAAGAAAGCAGAAGAAGAAAGAAGAACAACAGAACAACATCAGAACAGAAAACAATATCAGAATCTTACACATCGCAGCGGAACAATATATAATAAATAAACACTAGTCTTTTAAAACAAAGAGCTATATCAGTTTATACATACATCAATCAGAGTCAATATACAACAATGGACAGTTATATAAACTTGTCCTCATACAGAATACACAGCGGAATAAATACTATCAGATACAAATACTACGTCTCGTCATCCAGCTCATCTCCAAAGCTCCAGAATATCCTGATAACATAACTCTAGGCTGCCCGTGTGAAAATTAGTGGGCACCCAGAGTTTAGAAGGGAACAATAAACTCCGAGTCAGTCATGGTGACTGGTGTGAGATCGTAAAACAGTTATTTTTCACAAAGAAAATAAAACAAATTCGCAATGCTTTTGGAAAATGAAACTACCATAAGACCTCCCACCACACACACAATGCAAACGCAGAATTGGAGGAGATTTCTTCTTATGATAGTCAAAGATGCTTACTACGCAAAAATCAAATTCTTTTTGATATTATTATTAGTGCATAGTGTAGAAAACATTTCGAAAGTATAATATAAATCTTAGCCAGCATACGACCAGTATCGTATGCCTACTATAGCTACCATCTAAACAGTGGTGACCACCGTACGTAAATGGCAGGTTCTACAACTAATACCGTACAAAGTGCGTATTGGGGTTTGGATTTCCAACAAATGGTCAGGCTAAGGAACTTCCTATTCCACGAACAGAACGCCTCTGGAATGACGTCCCGAGAAATAACCTAACATTACGGTTAGATCTCTGCCAACACAAGGCCGGGTTACCTCTGCAAAAATAGGTAACTACTGACACGCGTATGTCATCCCCCGATCGTAACCGATCTTCCCGAGGATCCCCGATTTCCAACAAACCACATCAAAATAACAATGCAGCAACCACATAGGTTAAGTATCTGGGCTCCATACCATGATACCACCTCTATCCAGAAGGAATGACATACACTAAGGGGCGCTACTCCCTAGAACCTTGCCGCATCCTTCCTGTTTCGACCATTTCCGGGGTGTGAGGCTCGACGAAGTCTCGTCCACAAAGCTACGCTTTCTACAAAGCCATGCTTCGGGTCAAACAAATGATCAACCTATGATCATAAAGATATAAGATCAAACAAATGATCATATCGCAAATGATCAAACACTGATCATTTCACAGCAACACTCAATATGCCACGTTACCAAATTGGGAGTATATCGCTGATAAATTTCAACTACATAACCTCTGAGCTCGTACGTCCCAGAGAAGGGTGTTTAGCTAAGAGAATAAATTCTCCACCACCAACAGAAATGTATTTGAAAGAAATCAGCTTTATATCTCAATTTGTAACGTCAGACACACAATCCATACAAGTCTGTTCCGGGATCGAACAGAACCGAAGGCACTTCTCACGAAGCCCTTGCATATCCAGATAATTTTCTAATCACGTCCGGACTTCCCGTCACTAAGGGTGATAAAACCTCTAAATCGGAGATCAGCCGATGTAGAGTAATTCGACGGTAATCCTTCCGTTTTCAAAAATATCCGGTCTTCAACACCGGTCTTCAAATGCAATTCATAACGACGTATCACATATTCGGAATGGGTTATACGACCCCATGGTCCTTTCCCGGCTAATCCGAATAATGAGCGATTATTCAAAAATAAGTGTGGCATTCAAATTCATCCAATTCACAACAAATACCATTCAAGGTAATTATTGATAGTCGGTTATTTAACTATCAATAAAGATGCGCAACATCATCAGATTCCAAATAATTTTCCAAATTATTTATCTTCCAAAATATCTTTACTAGATATCAAATTTCCACACTTCAAAAATAAATCAACGTTTATTTTTCTAAACAGTTTCCCTTTCCTTTATAAATTCCATAGTGAATTTATATTTTCAAAATATCTACTGATATACGATTCTCAAATTGATTTCAAATATTCAACTTCATTTTATCTTTAAGAAGATAAAATCTCAAAAACGTTTCATTTCATTTTGGAAAACATTCCCATACTTATTTAATAATAAGTATTTCACAAATCTATTTATTTTCAACACTTGGAAAATATTCGATATACTTAAATCAATATTAAGTATATATTTCATTCTTTAAGGAAACTATTTACTATAACAACATTTATTTGAGTCAAAACGAATGTTACGTAAAACATCGTTACGACGACTCAAAATCACTAGTATAAGGATTCGAAATTAAAATAGATATATAAATCCCAATACTACATAAAAACATTTCCTTTTGGAAATCATTTACTATAACAACAGTGTTATAGTCCACCATTTCCTTATTTTTCGAAAACGTCTATTTCAACAATAAATGTTGAAATCTATGATTTCGATAGTTCACACGTTTTAAAACATCTTTTAAAACAATTAACTTCATTTCAAATATCACTCTCCCAAAACCATATCCATTTTCCTTAAAAATATATTCACTGTCCAAAATTGTGAATATACTTCACTAACCACATTTCAATATTTTCTACACATTTTATTTCAAGAATTGTCCACTGTCCAAAATCATGGATAAAATTCCCTTAATAACCTTCTATATTAAATTCCTCAATTTTGATTGATTTTGAATTTATAAAACAACGTTTATAAATTCTACTTCTATTTTCTAACAACTTCGATTTAATAAATCTCCTTTTATCTACAAATTCGATCAATATTCCATTTAAAGGCAAAAATCCAATTTATAAGTTAATTTCTTATAAATCTTTCATTCTACAGTTTCATCCATTTTATAACTTCACAATTTATAAATCTATAAATTTCATTCACTTACGGATTCCATAATATTTCATTTTTAACACTTATAAAAACTCATTTTATAATTCCAATATTTGATTTATAAATATCAATTTTTATAAATCTTTTTATACAAATCGTTTATGGTTATTCAAAAATCCCAACTTAAACCATTTTATAAATAAATCGACATTTATTTTAAAAACGACACTTTGGTTATATTTCACTAAAAATTATAACTTTTATAACTTTAAAATTTTAACGTTTTTAAATCAATTCAAAAATTCCATAAAACGTATATTTTCAAAAATCACTTTAAAAAAAATCCTTTCTAAAGTAAAAGTCGTTATTTTTACATTTCAAAAACTTGAATCCGATGATGCAACAGCACCAATTAGTCAATCACAACATCAAACATCATATATCAACATATGATAATAGAATATACATCAATATCTGTAAATAAATAAATACTGGTGAGGAATCCAGTTGGATCCCTCCAACCTGTTTCCCTGCATCCACAGACGTTAGCACAATACCAATTCCACTTCGAGGTGGAATATCGCGGTATATGGGTTTTATAAAAATATCCGCTTACTAACGGCGCAATAGGGTCTCATCCGCTATACGAGGCGGGAAATCAATCAATCCAATATATACATATGCCAATATGTATATATTGCTATATATATATAGATATATCCTACTATATCTAATATCACATCCAAATAGCAATCATATTAAACAATCAATAACTGCAATCCAAATTTATTTTGAGTGAGAAGATCTCACCTTTGCTTTTTTTTGCAATCCACTCCAAATCCAGATTTAATTTTCTTCGTTGTATTCGACCTTGTATAAACAATTATACAATTTTATTAATATTTGAATTAATCGAACTATTACATTTTCATTTGAAAATTTCAATTCACCGATGCTTTTATTCTTAACCAGTTTCTTTTAAATAAAATTCTTGAACAAATTTTTCTATAAATCAAATTATATTTTACTGTATATATGCATCTTTTCAACTAAAACTTGTTTCTATAAATTTTATACAAGTTATAAACATTACCTAACAGCCTCCTCAAATTGACGACAACTGCCGAAGCTCGAGTTGCACCAAAACCCAATGCCAAGGCAAGCCCAAACCCAGCCTCCCACACCCTCGCAAATCGCGACGTGCTGCAGTTCCCAACCACCAGACTATCGCAACCCTCAAACACGACTTGACTCGAGATCGGAATCTCCAGTGCCCCTCCGCTGCACTCGACTGCTAAGATTCCAAATGCGAAACCCATCAACAGCCGCTTCGACCTCCTTCCACTCGCGCTCCTATCTTCACGTCACCACACGAGAGTGCGCCCCCAAACCCACGCAACGACGATGTCGTTGAACTCCCAATCGCAAGCTCCCTGTCATGCCGCTCGAAATTGCTAGATCGCACTCGATTTGATGAAGATTTCGTTCGACTAAATTAAATTTCAATTTAATTCTTAACGCGTTTATGTGTCATACGCTCACATAACAACTCCGATCACTGCGAAATTTGAAATCCGATAATAATACAATATTACGGATCCAATGGAATTGGTTTCGTCGAATTCCGAGACTGTGCCCCGGAACGCTATTTTTAAATATCAGTTGAACGATATAAATTTCAAAACTGAACAAAACAGTTTAAATTTCAATTCTGAAGCTGCTGTTATCTTCAGTATCATCAATATAAATTTCAAAAGCTTTTTGAAATATTTTTCTTCAATTTAAAATTGAAGATTCGAATTTTTATTCAACATTCACTAGATTAAATTTTATAATTTAATCGCCAATTCATATTAACGTTGATAATTCAAGTTAAATTATCATTTAAATATTTAAAATAAATTAAATATTTTCAATTTAAACTGTTCAAAATTCAGGGTCGTTACATACTTCATCCTGTGAACGCACACTGTAGTTCTCCATGGGGACTGATAGTTGTACTTAGAAAATAACAGGCTACCACATCCCCATATTTCAACTCCGCCTAGTGCAGAAGCCGCTATTTTTTTTGTTCAGACTGCAATAACTTCTTCATACTAACTCGGAATCAGGCGATACTTCGACCGATGAACTCCCACCTAAATTACGGACAATACGGTATAGTTGGATACTTCATCTTGTGAACGCACACTGTAGTTCTCCATGGTGACTGACAGTTGTACTTAGAAAATAACAGGCTATATCCCCACCTCAATGCTCACTGTAGTTCTCCATGGTGACTAATAGTTATACTTAGAAAATAACAGGCTACCACATCCCCATATTTGAACTCCGCCTAGTGCAGAAGACGCTATTTGTTTTGTTCAGACTACAATATTTTCTTCATTTTAACTCGGAATCCGGCGAGACTTCGACCGATTAACTCCCACCTAAATTACGGACAATATGGAACACCCGGATACTTCATCTTATGAACGAACACAGTAGTTCTCCATGGGGACTGACAGTTGTACTTATAAAATAACAGGCTACCACATCCCCATATTTGAACTCCGCCTAGTGCAGAAGCCGCTATTTTTTTTGTTCAGTCTGCAATAACTTCTTCATACTAATTCGGAACCCGGCGAGACTTCGACCGATTAACTCCCACCTAAATTACGGACAATATGGAACACTCGTATACTTCATCTTTTGAACGCGCACTGTAGTTCTCCATGGGGACTAACAGTTGTACTTAGAAAATAACATACTACCACATCCCCATATTTGAACTCCGCCTAGTGCAGAAGCCGCTATTGTTTTTGTTCAGTCTGCAATAACTTCTTCATACTAATTCGAAACCCGGCAAGACTTCGACCAGTTAACTCCCACCTAAATTACGGACAATATGAAACACTCGGATACTTCATCCTGTGAACGCACACTGTAGTTCTCCCTGGGGACTGACAGTTGTACTTAGAAAATAACAGGCTACCACATCCCCGTATTTGAACTCCGCCTAGTGCAGAAGCTGCTATTTTTTTTGTTCAGACTACAATAACTTCTTCATACTAACTCGGAATCCGACGAGACTTCGACAGATTAACTCCCACCTAAATTACGGACAATATGGAACACTCAGATACTTCATCTTCTGAACGCACACTGTAGTTCTCCATGGGGACTGAGAGTTGTACTTTGAAAATAACAGGCTACCACATCCCCATACTTGAACTCCGCCTAGTGCAGAAGCCGCTATTTTTTTTTGTTCAAACTGCAATAACTTCTTCATACTAATTTGGAATCCGACGAGACTTCGACCGGTTAACTCCCACCTAAATTACGGACAATATGGAACACTCAGATGCTTCATCCTGTGAACGCACATTGTAGTTCTCCATGGGGACTGACAGTTGTACTTCGAAAATAATAGGCTACCACATCCCCATATTTGAACTCCGCCTAGTGCAGAAGCCGCTATTTTTTTTGTTCAGACTGCTATATTTCTTCATACTAACTCGGAATCCGACGAGACTTCGACAGATTAACTCCCATCTAAATTACGGACAATATGGAACACTCGGATACTTCATCTTCTAAACGCACACTGTAGTTCTTCAAGGGGACTGACAGTTGTACTTAGAAAATAATAGGCTACCACATCCCCATATTTGAACTTCGCCTAGTGCAGAAGCCACTATTTTTTTTGTTCAAACTGCAATAACTTCTTCATACTAATTCAGAGTCCGGTGTGACTTCGACCAATTAACTCCCACCTAAATTACGGACAATATGGAACACTCGGATACTTCATCTTGTGAACGCACATAGTAGTTCTCCATGGGCACTGACAGTTGTACTTAGAAAATAACAGGATACCACATCCCCACATTTGAACTCCGTCTAGTGCAGAAGCCGCTATTTTTTTGTTCAGACTGCAATATTTTCTTCATACTAACTCGGAATCCGGCGAGACTTCGACCGATTAACTCCCACCTAAATTACGGACAATATGGAACACTCGGATACTTCATCTTATGAACGCACACTGTAGTTCTCCATGGGGACTGACAGTTGTACTTAGAAAATAACAGGCTACCACATCCCCATATTTCAACTCAGCCTAGTGCAGAAGCCGCTATTTTTTTTGTTCAGATTGCAATAACTTCTTCATACTAACTCGGAATCAGGCGATACTTCGACTGATGAACTCCCACCTAAATTACAGACAATATGGAACACTCGGATACTTCATCCTATGAACGCACACTGTAGTTCTCCATGGGGATTGACAGTTGTACTTAGAAAATAACAGCTACCACATCCCCGTATTTGAACTCCGCCTAGTACAGAAGCTGCTATTTTTTTTTGTTCAGACTGCTATATTTTCTTCATGCTAATTCGGAATCCGGCGAGACTTCGATATATTAACTCCCACCTAAATTACGGACAATATGGAACACTCAGATACTTCATCTTCTAAACGCACACTGTAGTTCTCCAAGGGGACTGACAGTTGTACTTAGAAAATAACAGGCTACCACATCCCATATTTGAACTCCGCCTAGTGCAGAAGCCACTATTATTTTTGTTCAAACTGTAATAACTTCTTCATACTAATTCAGAGTCTGGTGTGACTTCAACCAATTAACTCCCACCTAAATTACGGACAATATGGAACACTCGGATACTTCATCTTGTGAACGCACACAGTAGTTCTCCATGGGCACTGAAAGTTGTACTTAGAAAATAACAGGATACCACATCCCCACATTTGAACTCCGCCTAGTGCAGAAGCTGCTATTTTTTTTGTTCGGACTGCAATAACTTCTTCATACTAACTCGGAATCAGGTGATACTTCGATCGATGAACTCCCACCTAAATTACGGACAATACGGTATAATTGGATACTTCATCTTGTGAACGCACACTGTAGTTCTCCATGAGGACTGACAGTTGTACTTAGAAAATAACAAGCTATATTCCCATATTTGAATACTATTTCTCTATAAGATGTAAAAGGGTATATAAGATGTATATGTGGCTCTATTTGGGACTACATATCTATCGTACAGTCATTCCTTATCATAATATATTTTGATTTATTCATATATGAGAAGATGAGATTATATCTGGATAGGTGTCCAGAGAATAATGGATTCTCATATCATTATTTATACTAATAGGAAGCTTATCCTATATATATATATGTATGTGTGTGTGTGCACGTATTGATGATGTTGTTCTATTTATTGAGATTGAGCGATATAGTTAGGAAATGTTATGTGCTAGCCTGATATACTTTGTGATATCTCATTTGTAGATTATTGTTGGACTTTGATGATAGATTTTGGATACAGATGATTCACCTATTTGGTGTGGATTACATGATTTCTGATTTGATACGCCACTATATATGGGCGATGACATCTTTATGCATAATCTTGTGATATTTGTGATATATTGTATTTTGGTGATTGTCTACGTTGTTATTATTAAATACCATGCATACGTTTCAGACACATACACACACATATTGACCCTGTAATCATTGTCTTGAGTTACTCTAATAGTATTATCATATTATTATTCCTAGTTTATACCGAGTTGCCTATATTTATGGATCCTTGATTTTGACATAGTCTAACCTATGTGTTATTTATGTAATGCTCGGGTCAGTCCGATACATTTTAGGTACAGGGGCAATGTGACCAGCTTATGTTTTATGGGTATAATGGAGACTTGATTCTTAGGATTGTTGTATATTGTTTGTATGTGGTAGATAAATTGTATGCATGTTGCTATGATGTATATAAATATTTTACACATTATATTATACTGAGATACTTTGAGATGTTTTGTTCCCATACAGTCTTATATGTTATATATTACTATCGTGATTCTGATTCTTTGCTCTCTGTTATTTTTTATATATTGTATATTAATCTATCCTGGACGTGTTTATTGCTTTGTGTTGATACTATGTACATAACATCGAGTTACTTATTTGATGTTTAAATACGTACCAGTGTTAGCACAACCGAATATTCACATGGTATCCTACATTGCCTCAGTCTCTGTATTATCTGATAATATTACTCTGTAATACTCTTGGATAGTATGGATACAGAGATGAGGGTGTTTACAAGCATGGACAAGATCTATTGATCGGGTACCTCTATAAAATGGCCAAGGCGCCAAAGGCTAGAGCCATACCCAAATGACTAGCCGAATGAATGCTAGGACCTAATGAACATGTCTAAAATATAATGAAAACTGAGGGCCAATAGTGTCACTCATCTTAAAACGTGGTACATGACTCAGGCAGGCCACCCTAAAAGCATACGTTATACAAGTTCAACTGAAAGTAATGACTACCAGGATGGCCATAAATCGAAAGTACAAGCTACCATGTAGGCTTAAATCAAAAGCATAAGTCATAATGCCGACTTCCAACTGAAAAACAAAAGCATCAAGACATACTAACTACAAAAGGTCAAAGCATTCTACTATTGACCAAATGCAGAGGCTATATGCAGGCTCCTATTCAAACACCAAGATCCTACGAGCGTATCTACTTAAAGTAATGGCTTAAGGTAGTCGTAACCAAAAGCAAAGGCCCAGAAAGCCTCACTTAGCATCAAGACCAAAGTTGTCCCTACCTAACATCAAAAGCGCCTTAAGGTATAACCAAGATAACGACTAAGATAGTCTCAAGATATATCAACAGTTTAGATAGCCTAAAGCTTATATGAAGACTGAAGTATAAGGGTCAAGTTCCCCAAGGCTATATATAAGCTAAATGTCATCAATCCGCATCGATTTACAAGCAACCATATGGTGACCCATGCCAAATAATAGCCTTTAGGTAGAACATATCAGTATCCAAGACAAATGCTCTCCTCCTATGGTAGAGCTACAAGACCTCTATAAATACAAGGCACTACTCCCCATGTACACGATCTGATTAAGAACCAACTGAGAATTGAAATCATAAGTAAGCACATTTTAACTTTTAAACTCAAGCTTTTAGCTAAGCTTCATTAATGGTGGGATTAGCTAACTCAAACTTATAAAGCCATTTCGGCTATTTGACTAAAGTACTAAAGAACTTTCAGCAGTTGACTTAGGGACCCGACTCCTGAACCACTATAAATCTTCTTATCTTTACATTCCAGCACTTTATTTTTCTTACTACTTTCGGCCTTGGCATCCAACCTTTGGTCAAACTTGCTTACTATACTTTTAACTTATGTTATTTACTTTTGAATAATGGGATGTTGGTAATGATGAAAAATTGCTCCAACATTTTTGGTGCTAGAAGGAGGGTCATCCAACCTCTATTCCATTTCATATTTCTATTATTTGTTCCTAACCAAGTTTCGATTTTAGCAAAAATGAAGCCAAATTCCACTCAAAGGAAAGGCACGTAGTCACCTAGGACTGCAGATGAGATTACAAAGACATCTATGGTGAATACTAATACCGAAGGAACAAGTCCTTCGGTTACTTCAGATAAGTAATTCCGTAGAATGATATTGGAAAAAATAACACTAAGTGCTTGGATGAATATCAAGCTGCAATGAAAAAGACTATTGAAAGTGTAGAGAAGGCTGCCGCTGTTATTATAGATGAAGAAGTCTATTTCTGAAAGATGATAGAAACCCTGATAAGAGACACATGACTAGGGAAAAAGAAGAACATGAACTTGTGAAAGTTGTTATTACTAAAGTTTGGGGAGAGGTATCCTGAATTGCTTAGGAAAGTCGACCCGAAAAGGGCCTAACCTCGAGTCCTGAAAGGATAAACCTCTGTGGACTTAATAAAGTCAAACTTGATGGGAGAAGTTACTATGTGGGACATACTAACAATTTGAGTCTCGATTGAGATTGAAATACAGAAAGATTGTTGCTGAAATTAACTGAACAAGTGCAGATGTTACAAGAAGAGACATCTAGTTCACACATGGAATGAAAAGCAAGGAAAATTTAATCATTTGCGGAAGAGATCATGAGAGCTCCATTACCGATGGGATTTTAAATCCTTAAACTATCATTTGACAAATCCACTGATCCCGAAGATCATTTGGCATTATATGATGTCCAAAAGTAGGCTATTCGAGTCTTTAATAAAGTAAAATGTTGTCCTTTTCCTATGACATTTACCGGACTAACTCTTAAATGGTTTCATCTCCATCTACCCAATTCTATAAATTCGTGGGAACATTTGAGTACTGAATTCTTAACTCGGATCTTTTCTTCGAGAGACAGCTGCGTCAGAGTGAGTTTGTTGGATGGCATCAAATATGGGAAGTATGAATCCCTAAAAGACTATTATAGAAGATTTAACATTATTACTGGAAAAGTGAAAGGCATATTATAGGAGTTGAAACTTATTGCTATTATTTCAGGTTTATGGAAAACACCTCATTCTAGAGAGTCTTCATTAGAGAATAATGCACCTCATTAAATAAGTCCTTCTATAGGGCTCAAAGAGAAATATATGAATCAATGCATGCATAAGGTGAAGTTCGAAAATGGAATGACGATCGCCGAAACTTCAACCAAGGTTTGAGAGCCTTCCATTGACCTATTCATATGTCCAATTTTATGCATTAATTCAAGATAGGATCAAATATCATTGGCTAAGATGAAGTTGCTAAGATAATGGTTGATGTTGGAGTTGTTGTAAATATCATCTTAAACTTTCTTTTGATAAGATGGACTTGTCCGAAAGTATAATGAAACCAAACCTCACTCTAGTTTGTATTTAGCGATGAAGGAACTATCCACTTAGGGAATGTAACCTAATAGTGAAAGTTAATTCAGGATCATGATCCAAGACTTTTTGGACTATATTTGTGGTAAGGATGTCCTTTCAGCATATAATGCCTTTTTTAAGGAGGCTCTCTCTTGATGCAATTGATGACTATATCTCTGCCAAACATCTACTTCTAAATTCCTCATGATAATTGAAAGGAATGCATTAAGGGAGGTCCAATAGGTCTCTATAAAACCGTATTACACAAGCTTAAATATGATAAATAAAGGCGAACATTCTACGTATGTTAGTGGCATTTAAACCAAAGAGATTATTAGTCCCATTGGTATTAAAGGAAAAACAAAAGGTGGGATACAAGTTCAATTCAATGATTCACGTGGAAAGACGGCTCTCATTGAGAACAAAGGCGAAAGATTTATTAGTTGTACCGGTTCAACTACCAAGGGTGTTGGGTACAACTAAAGATTCCTAAGAATTCCATTGAAATGTGAAAGTACTACTATAGGAAGAATAGTCCAAGTACCCTGCCATCGAGAATGGTTCATAGATATACAGACTGGACAAACTAGTAAATCTTTTAGTCGAAAGATAAATTGAGCATATATTACATAGGAAGTTTCAAAAGGAAAAATATTGAACTAGACCCAAAGATTGAAATAGAAAACGCTAAAGCTATCGAGACTCTGGATGTATTATGCATTGTTCCAAAAGATCAAACAAAAGTTATTAAGATTGGGACTAATTTCACCCAATTATTCTAGTGGAATTGATAATTCGGAATACCTTTAATGTGTTTGGGTGGTCTCATGATGATATGGTCAGAATCGACCCTTTGGTAATCCACTATTGCCTAAATATTGATCTGATATACTCCGATGATGCGGAAATGTTTACCTTTCAATAAAGTTTGATATGCTTTACTACAAGAAATGGTTGAAAATTTGTTAAGGAACAATTTCATACAAGAATTCCAATATTTGAAGTGGTTTGCCAGTGTTAATGAAAAAGACAAATGGCAAGTGTAGGACTTGCATTGACTTTACAGATCTAAAAATAGCTAGCTTAAAAGATTGCTTTCCTTTGCCAAGAATAGAATACTTAGTAGATTTCACAAGTAGACATCAGTTTCTTTTGTTCATGGATGCATATTATGGACATAACAAGACTCTGATGTTTTAACCAGATGAAGGGCACACTAGCTTTGTGACTAATATGGGATTATTGCTATAAAGTTGCGCATTTCGGTCTAAAAAATGTTGAAGCTACCTATCAATGGCATGTTGATAGAATGTTTGCTAAACTGATAGGGCATAATATGAAAGTATATGTTGATGACATGTTAGCCAAATCAAAACTATTTAAGATCTATGTTTCAGATTTGGCCGAGATGTTTGAAGTTCTTTAAAAATACAATATGAACCTAAACCCCAAAAATGTTCTTTCGGAATTCAACCCAGAAAGTTTTTAGGCTCCATGTTTAGTGCACGAGGGATAGAAGTTAATCTCGAGAAAATTAAAGCTATCACGGATATGAAGGCACAAACTAATGGCAAAGAGTTAATGAGTTTGAATGGGAAGATTGTGACTCTTAATAGATTCATAAGCCGATCAACCGACAAATGCATTCAATTCTTTAATATGTTAAAGAAGCAAACCAACTTTGTGTGAACTCCGATGTACCAAAAGGCTTTGAAAGATTTGCCAAACCATCTCAACAAGCCTCTCATTTTACCCAAGTCAATAGACGGGGAAGATTTATTTCTTTGCTTGGCTGCTTCAAAGCAAGCAATCATTTCCACTTTAGTCCGAGTTGATGATGGAGTTCAATGCCCACTTTACTATGTTAGCAAAAGGCTTATCCTAGCAGAAAAGCATTATCCAATCATCAAAAGGCAAGCTTGTTTTCTTGTTTTCATGACCAGAAACCTATAGTCTTACTTTCAGGCTCATCAAATTAAAGTTCTGACAAATCAGCCCTTACGAATGGTTTTCAGCAAACCCGAAAGTTCATGAAGACTATCAAATAGGCCATTAAACTTAGTCAATATGTTATTTCTTATGTTACTAGAACTGATATTAAAGGGCAGGTACTTGCTGATTTTGTCTCTAAAAGTATAGGCTATGAAGCCAAAAGTCCAAAGGATGACAAAGCCAAAAGGCTTTCATGGCAACTCTATGTTGATGGAGCCTCCAATGTGCAGGGGCAGGCTATGTACTAGTCACTCCAGACAATCATTAAATTTACCGCATTATGTAACTTGCTTTTTCGGCTACCAATAAACATGGCCAAATATGAATATTTGATTGCTAGATTAAATATGGCCATCGCCATCAATGTTTTTGAGATAAGAGTTTATAGTGATTTTCATCTTATCGTCAACTAAGTCCTCGACAGCTATCAAACAAAAGATTAGAGACTTGCTTTATACTCAAAGCTAGTGAAGCAATCACATGCAACTTTTTGAAGCTAAAATATTGAAAGCATCCCTAGGGACTGAAACACAAGAGTCGGTGCATGGCCAAACACATAAGTTCCTAGGATGTCCAAGAATACAAATTCATTCCAATTGAGGTTATGGAGAAACCAAGTATATAAGCACCTAAGAAGGTTCTTTTCATAACTCGAGCTCTGGCAGCCCGAACCAAAACTCACCGATAGTGGTTAAAAATAGTTGGATGACTCCATATATATGTTACTTAGCTGATAATATTGTCTTCAGATTTATTAAAGCGAGATAAATTATGAATAATGCTCCTGACTTTACTATTATAGATGGAGTCCTTTATAAATTAGGATATGCCATCCCATATTCTTGGTGTGTAACCACTGCTGAAGGCATGCGAGTACTAGAAGAAGCTCATGATGGCATTTGTGGAGGTCATATACTAGCAAAGAAAATACCGAGACAAGGCTTTTACTGGCCAATAATGAATGATGATGCTTTATATTATGCAAAGAATTATGATTGATGCCAAACATTTTCCAAAATTCCGAGAGCCTCACTTAATAAGCTTACCCTGATAATGAGTCCAGGAAATTTGATATTTGAGAATTAATCTTATAGGTATCTTCCAATTTCAAAACGGAAGGGCCACGCTACGCAATTGTTGCCATAAATTATTTTACAAAATGGGTCATAGTCGGACCCCTTTGCTACCATAACGACATATTAAGCCATCAAGTTTGTCATGAAAAATATTGTTAAAAGATTCAGTCTTCTATACAAGTCATAACTGATAACGACACTCAATTCAAAAGCTAAGAATTCACTAAATATCATCGAGACCATAACATAATTAAAAGCTTCTCACCAATGGCTCATCCACAAGCCAATAGCATCATAGAGGCTGCAAATAGGACTATCAAAACTTGCCTAAAGAAGCAATTAACAAAAGCCAAACGAAACTGAGTAGATGAAGTGCCTTTCGTATTGTGGGCTTATTGAACAAGCTCAAAGACTTCAACGGGGAATACTTCCTTTTCTCTACTGTACTACTATGAAGCCATGCTTCCGATAGAGCTTAAGATAGCCTCTCATCGAAGACTATATTACAATGGCCAGCAAAATGAAGAATTCAAAATTAGTCTCTCGATTTCTTGCCTAAACTCCAAGAGCAAGCTGCTATTAGAATAGTATACTACATCGGAAGAATGACTCTGTACTATAATCAATGGGTTCGGACCTGAAAGTTTGAGAGATGGGACGTAATAACCCATATTTTTATATATCGGTGGATCGTATAAATATTATTTTTAAACTCAAATTGGATCCTAATTTAATAGGGCATTATTAAAGGGACCCTATTTTTGGATAAGGTGGGGACGAATTTTAGGGGGACTTGACCTAAAAAAAACTGTTATGGGGACTCCACCTGAATAAAATGATTTACAGTTTTTCCCTTCGTGCAAAGTAAAAGATGAGTAAAAATGATGATGGTTCATAGAAAACCATTTTCGATAAGGTTTGGTCAAGAAATAAGTTAAAAAATGGTGATGGGTCATCGAAAAACTAAGAGCAGTTATGCATTTTATTTTCTCTTTCAAGATAGGGCTTTTTTCTGCATCCTCGAACAATTTTCCAAAAAATGACAAAAAATGACACTCTTATGCAATTTTGGAGTTTCTTTAATAATGACCATTTAATATAACTTTGGAAAATGATAACAATTAACATTTTTTACTCCAAAAATAAATATTGGACAATTTTGACCCTAAAAATCTTGTAAGGCCTATAACTTTTGATGGGAGCTAAATTAGGATCTCCAGCCATTTCCAAATAAAGGATATGGCAGTTTCTCATTCCATAGAGTGGTCATAATAGTTTTTTGGACTTATAGTTTAGAATATGTGGTTCTTTGAAATTTGGATAGTTCTTAGGCAAACTAGTGGATAATTAACCCAGCTCATAGTTATGCCTGCTAATTAGTTTCAGGATTAGGGTTAGGAGCAACCGCATCCACTAACCACTATAAATACATATATAAACATCTACTAACCTCCTATTAGCCTCTATATATTTAAATTTACCAAAACCCTATTGGTTTTTCCATAAAAATTAACCTAAATCAATTAATTAGAGGGGATTGAGAAAGAAATTAGCAAGGGGCTTTTTATTATGCCATGGGAAGTATGTAGTTGTCGTCCAAATTCAGATCTATTCTTGGTTTGATGAATCTACGCTTGTTTGGTGAATTTTGTTGGTTCTACATCCTAGGTGAGTGATTCTATTCTCTCACTTTACTATAACTGTTAGTATATGTTTTTTAAAAATGGTTTTTAAATTTTTTCAAACTTAAAAATACGATTTTAATGGGATATTTGTTGTCCATCTCGGATCTACCTAGTTTTGTATATTTTTCATTGATTTTTGGGTGATTAGTAAGTGGTTTATCATCCCTAGACGTATTATATATCTATAGGCTATGACATATTTTTAATCCATTTTTAAAGTTAAAAATATGATTTTTCACTATTTTTTTATTGAAACCAAAATAAAAATGAATTGATTTAAAGTGGTATAAACAAGTTATTTTGATGTATGGTTGTTCATATGAATTTAGGCTAGGCTATGAATGTGTTTCAATATGAATTTCCATGGTCTCATGTTTGCTTGCTTCTTTGTATGTTGTGTTTCTATGTTTGAATTGTTGAAAATGATCATAGGTTCAAATTGGGGGTTGTAATCGTTTCTGTGGGTGAATGTCTTTGTGTGGAAGGAGTAGTTATGATGTACTTTCAGATTTAATAACACAAAGGATAGTAGATCAGTAGCCATAGAAAGAACTTCGATGGGTCAATTCTAGAGTATTTAGAGTTGTCCCGATGCACTAGTGTTGCATGCAGATCAAAGAAACGAGCACAACTATCGAAATGGTGAAAATTTGAAGTGTTGGAAATGCTTTAGAAATTCTGTACTGTTGGTATTTGGTCAATGGCATTCTGATCGGTGGTATTCTGGTTGGTGATTGTTTGGTCAATGGAAACAAGGCATCGAACAAGAATATGTGATCGGGGTTGTAACTACCCATAAATTTTTATGCTTTTAATGTTAAAATAATTAAAAATAAAATTTTAATTGGAGAGTAAATTGGGTGTTGTATTTATAACCGTTGCGAAGGTCATTCCAAGTTGATCAATTTGATATATAATTTTGATATATTTGGAGTTACGGTTTAGAAAATATTCACTTTATGAGTCTAAAAGATTTGTACATATGACTAATAATTTTCATTGTTCTAATTTTAAAAGCAAAGAGTATGTTTACTATAGGTTGTTAAGGGGTAGAATTCACTTGGAAAGGTCATGGGTTCGATCCTAGTTAATGAAACATTTTTGAATTTTTATGAAAAACTAACAAAAGGATACATATTCAAGGTGAAAAATGTGTCATTTATATATGTGTATATATAAATGAAATAAATATAGGAAAGAAAATGTATAATAAAAATGCACGGTCAAAAAATAGACATGCATGTATGTATATTTATATAAGGAAAAAAATATGTGGTGCTTCTTTTTTTAGTAAGGCTGGCGGGGTTGACTGGTCCCCTGCCAGTTTATTGTGAACACAATAAGAAATGGATCATAACAAGCTATGAACCAACAAATGAAAAAGAAAAAAGATCAAACAAGGAAAGGAAAGAAAAAAAATGAGAGGAGGACAAAACAAAAGCCCTAGTTCCAACAATTAATAATACTGTCAGCATAACCAAACTTACTGGCAGTAATACCAAATCTGATAGCCTGCATTGTATCACAATTCTTCCCTTTAAACACTCTTTTATCCCTTTCTTTCCACACAGTATGAATGAATTTCTTGAGAATCAACAGGAGCAAGAAACTATTTTCATCCTTCCATCTAGTTGCCTTGTAAATAAGATCCCATTCAGTAGCACTGTCCATATTCATGTTACTTCTACCAGCTCTATACATTAGCCTATGCCACATAGGATAAATGATAGAACAATTAAAAAATAGGCGCAAATTACTCTCTTTGTCATTTAAACAAAATACACATGCACCATTCACATGCATGCCCTTCTGAATCAATCTTTCCTTAGTGTGTAGAGCATTTCTCATGACTTTCCAAAGCAGAAAGTTATCACTTTCCTTGCATTGAGTGTTCCATATTCTTCTGTTCCAGCCAAAGGCAATTGAACCGAGCTACCTATTAAGCATTCATAGATAGTGTAAATTTTGTGATCAGTACAATCCTGAGACCACACAACAATTTCAACCTGAGAAAAAGGATAAGGAACCTATTATGTTTCATTCCATAGTCCTCTTATGACCTGATTACTTGTATAAGGCAAGGTCATAACCCCATCATGTATCTAGTCTTTAGCTTTACATTGAGAGGAATACCCAATTGAGCCAACTGATTGTATGATAAAATGTTCTTCAAGATGAAGCCATGCTTAACCCATGGATCAGTACAGAAGTTAGAAGTCCCACTGTAACATCCCTAATTTTTAATGACATTATTCAAAAGATTTAATTAGAATAAATTAAATAGAATAATGTAGATAAGGAGTTTGAGGTTGGTTAATAAATATGTAGTGGTCGTGCTTATTTAAAAATTTAATGAACTTATAAATGGTCAAATATTAAGTAATTAAATATAAGGGCATTAGGGTAAATAACCGCCCATATTCTCATCCTTATACCATTTCCCTTATCCATACACGTTCATTTTTATCACAAGCAAAATTATAACCGTAAGAAAGAGTAAGGCAGGCCATTAGGAAGAAGAAGAGAAGAGGAATTCTCAAATCTAAAGCTTAGGTTCAAGCTAGAAGAAATCAATCTCAATCAATCTTCAATTTCCTTATCCAATCTAAGGTGAATAATAATCACTACATCTCTATTTTTGGTTTTATAATCATATGGTTTCGGATTTAAGGGAAGATTCATTTTTATGATTTATTGAATGATGATATGCTTGGTTTATGATTTACGTGGTTTAAACAAGATGGTTTAAATGGAGATATGCACGTTTTATGGGTAGAACCAAAGTTAAATGATTTTTAAATGCCATGGAAAAACTATATGTTATGGAAAACATGATTTTGAAGTTGGGTTTCAATTTTTATAATTTTCCAAGCCGTGGAGAATTAATTATGAATTTTCAAAGGAAAATATGGTTGTTTGGGTTTATAAATTTAGTTTGGAAAATATATACAGAATTTGGGTCTGAAGTTTTAATATGTTAGATAACTTGATTAAAGTGAATTTTTGGAATTTTTGGGGATTTTTACTAAATGATTTTGTATGGAAATTAAATTATTTTAAAAGGAGGACCTAAATGATTTAATTGTTTTGTTAATAGGAAGGGCTTATATGTTAAATGTTGTTTAGTTTTAGATCTGAGAAAATACGGCAAATTTTAGTAAAATAATTTGAAAGTTTAATGTAACCAATCATGAGTTTACAAGTGGCAAGTTAGTTACAAAAAGTTTACTTTATTTGGTAAAAATAGTCTTTTTGTTTAGAAAAGGGGTTCCGCCTTCTTTAGAAGGACCCTTCGACTCAGACCTTCCGCCTCCAACCTAGTCGAAACCTTCTAGGTCGAAACTAGTAAACCAATACACATGGTATCATTTCGATGGTACGTAGTTGATTGGAGAAAGGCAGAAGGTAGGGTGTCGAAAGGTAGCTTTCGAAAGGGTTGGTTCCTTTGTTTTATTTTGTTTTAAAAGAACAACGCTTGTCTATTTATAAATGGGGTTTCGAAGTAGTCGAAATCAATGGTTTCAAAAGAGTATTTCAAAGAGGCTTTTGAAAGAGAGCCGCCGCCTATATTTAAAGGGGTAGCTTTCGAAGGAGCTACTTAGATTTTTTTTAAAGCTTTTGGAAGGGGTATTTTCGACCAAGTTGAAACCCTTCTGTGAATTGATGACCTTCCGATGGCATTAAAAACATCAATGTTGTCGGAAGGTTCAGTTGTTTTTATAAATACATGTCACTCCCTAATGCTTTCGAAACGGGTTAGAGGTTTCAAAGGCAATGGTTTCGGAAGGGGTTTCGAAGCTAACCTTCAACTGTTTTACCCAGGTATTTTATTGCTTTCAAAAGGATGGTTTCGACACCATCAAATTTCCCAATACTTTTTGAATTAAAGAATGGTTTCGAAAGAGGTGCTTTCTCCTATGTTCACTTTGATCCAAAATGATGTTTTAAGTATAAACCCAATGTTTTCAAAATGGTACTTTCAAATGGTTTCGAAGCTGTGCTTCTATACTTATATGATAATACTTTAACATGGCCGAAGGGTTTTGAAAGAGATGTTTTAGAGTATTCGAAAGGCAGGAGCCTAGTGTCTTAAAGATAGACTTTTATGCTTTCGAAGGATGTCATCCTATAAGGTCGAAAGCAAGGTTTTAAAGGAGTTGAAAGGTTTTAAGGCCCAAACTCAAATTTTTAAAGGAGAAACCCATGGCCTAAATAAAGGAGTTTTGAAATGACTTTAAGAATGTGAATTTAAAGAAGTATTACCTTGATAAAATATAAGTTAAAGGGATTAACTATGTTTTATATGAAGTGTATTTCAAGGACCTTAAACCCGCAGGAGTGGTATTGTTAAATTGTTATGTTTGCTTCTTCAAATATGAGTATATTCACATGATAAAGAACCCATAACAGTATTTTGGGGATAAAGGGGTAGAAGAACCAGCTAGGTTAACCCAGTAGTGAATATAATTTTATTAAATTCCTGAATGAGTAGAATTGCATCCAAGGAATCAGGGAGACCAAAATATAGGATGCCTAAACCTTAAAGTGTTTCGTAAGAAAGGTTCATAGTAAACCCATAAAGACTATGATTATGTAGTTGTTGCAGTTAACCAACAGGTTCATAGTAAACCCATGAAAACTATGTATTAGGTAGGTTGGTAGGGGCTAATTGGTTTGTAGTGAACCCATGAAAACTATATTCGGATTAAGAATTGACATCAGTCAATAAGTTCCTAGTCAACCCATGAAAACTAGGATAAGAAAGAAGTTAATGGAGGCATCAGTAGATTCCTAGTCAACCTATGAAAACTAGGATGAGAAGTGAGTTACTAGATAAATCCATAGGTTCCTAGTCAACCCATGAAAAATAGGATAAGGGATCAGTTAATGGAATGACTAATAGGTTCAGGGGGACCCATGAATTAATTAAGTTAATTGGCAAGAGCCTATAGGTTCTTATAATCCCATGAAAACTATGAAATAGGATAGGGTGTCCATCTGTTATGATAAAGGTTATTAGTAAACCCATGAAAACTAATAGGTTAATAGTGATCCTAGAAACAATAAGTATGACAGGGTGTCAATTTAAACTAGTGTTTGGAAATCCTAAATGTTTTTATATATGCATATCATCATAATATTTTGAAATGTATGTTTTTAACCATTGTGGATTTAGGAGCACAACATATGGTTTTATAAAGGTTTTAAGATACTAGTGAGGGGAAAACCTGTTCCGCTAAGCGGCGTGGTCTCACTAGATATCTAAAAGGATTGAGATGTTAGATTATTATTCATACCAGGCTTTATGTTTGACTCGAAGTTTTTGTTTTCCCCTTAAACTCTCGGGTACTCAATTGATTTTGAGTAGTTTGAGGTTTAGGGTTTTCAGGTTCACTTCTTAGACGAATAAAGCTTTCGGAGGCGTGCAAGAGGCAGTTAGTTATTTAGAGTTATCTTTTTCCGCTGTGTATTTTCTTTGTAAAGGCAGATTTATTAGCCTTACTATATGCTTTGATCAACCAAGGGGGCATCTTCATATGTTGTCCTTGGTGTATGTGTAATAATTATATTTTGCTGAACGTGGTTAACATTTTTGGGATTATGTAATGAACATCAAATGTTTTGAATAAAATGTGGAAA
This sequence comes from Allium fistulosum, assembly GCA_030737815.1. Taxonomy (NCBI): domain Eukaryota; kingdom Viridiplantae; phylum Streptophyta; class Magnoliopsida; order Asparagales; family Amaryllidaceae; genus Allium; species Allium fistulosum. Next base: position 164,701,874 of record CM060904.1, on the reverse strand, counting down.
TGTGTTTTTAAAATAGTTAATTTTTTTCCATATTCTTGTGATCTATGTATCAATGAATCTTGCACTACCGTATTTGGTCGTCGAAGATTAATGACTATGGATGATTGCAGTATCCGTAGCCGCTAGTTTTGGACCTTCAAGTAGGGGGATGTAACAAATTAGTATGAGAGCATAGGTTTATAAAACTTTAAAAGAAAAGTTAAACCTAAAAACTTTGAAACATAATCCAATGAATTTGAAAATATGATCGGGGTTTGGGTTAACGCTATAATAACGTACATGTATTCGATACATACGTATATATATCTAAGTACGCGTTCCCCTCTCTCTTAGACCGTTCTTCTGTATCTTACTAAGGCTCGTATGTAGATTTACAAGAAAGAGGATATGGAGGCAGGAAACGAAAGAGGAAATCTAGGTGGAGGAAGCACCACAACCAATGAAAATGCTCGACCTAATACCCAGAGAAATAAAGGTCGACGGGCTAATGCTAATCAAAATGCTGAAGCTAATGTAGGTGCTGGAAATCCGTCAGTAGATGCGGGGATGGTGTATCAGTTGTTAGCAAATCTTTTGCAAGCAGGAGCTGCTGGTAATATTAGAGGAGCTAATCTTGTAGCTCTAGTAGGATATAATTATGCTAGGCTGAGTAGGCATTACACCAGTCTGGGTGGAAAGCCGTTTATGGGAACGGAGGATGCTGTTGAGGTTGAGAATTGTCTTTTGAACTGTGAGAGGATTTTTACCGATTTAGGCTTGGATGATGGAGAAAAGAGAAGGCTACACTCTAGACAGTTGCAAGGGTTAGCACTTAACTGGTGGAACAGTGTGATAGCCGGAGTTCCGGAGGAAGAGCTGACATGGGCTGATTTTAGAAGAAGGTTTGAGCAGAGGTTTTTATCTAAGGTTGCCAAGTCGGCATTGATGAAGAAGTTCATGGATCTTGTTCAAGGAGAGATTTCAGTGATCGAGTATGCTGCTAAGTTTGATGAGCTGTCTCGATATAGATATGATTTAGTAAACACTGATATCAGGAGGAATGAGAGATTTATTCATGGAATAAGGTCAGAGCTAGGCAGAATGACCATGACTCATGTCAGAGAGCCTTGTAATGTGGTGGTGGAGATGGCCATCCGCTATGAGGAGATGCTTGTTGTGTCCGTTAGAGAGAAGCCAGTTGAATCCCCGGGTCCTCATGGAAAGAAAAGGAATTTCTCTAAGAAGAAGAGAGCCCAGAAAAGGGAGGCAGCCAAGAAAGCGAAGGCTGATTTAGTGTGCTATAAGTGTGATAAGAAGGGCCATTATGCTCATGAGTGCCGAACGAGCAAGGAAAAAAAGTCTACAGAGAAGAAGAATGTGAAATGCTTCAACTGCGACTAAGTTAGGCATTATGAGAACCGGTGTCCAGAGTCAATCAAGGGGCACAGAGGGAAGGTTTTTGCTACTAGACCACCATCTTCTTCTAGCCCTACTGCAACAGAGAAATGAAAGACTGTGATGGGAGGTAGGCTTTTGATTCAGAGTATACCAGTTAGGACACTATTTGATACTGGTGCATCACACTCATTTATATCACAGTATTTGGTTAATAGGTTATGCATAGAACACACATACCTTGTTACTTCCTTAAGGGTTGCAAATCCAATAGGAGGGTATGCAACTCTAGGGATGAGATGTGACCAGTTAGAACTTGATTTGTTAGGTCATAAGTTTGCATGCAGTTTGTATGTTTTTGATTTCATAGATTTTGGAATCATTTTGGGTATGGATTAGTTGGGTGGGTATGAGGCTAGGATATTTTGCCAGGATAGGGAAATATCATTGAGGCATCTAGATAGTCATAACCGAATCATCTTCTCAGTGGAGAATTCCAGTAAGAGTGTTTGTGCTTTGTTGAGTGCCATGGAGGTTGGGGATAAGCTTAGTAAGGTTCGGGTAGCAAGAGAATTTGCAGACGTCTTTAAGCCGATTACGGGGTCACCACCGAAACGAGCTATTGAGTTTTGGATAGATCTTATACCGGGATCTAATTAAACCTGTTAGTAGACCACCTAGCAGGATGACATCGACAGAGATGAAGGAATTGAAGGTGAAGCTAGTGGATCTTGAGGAAAGGAATTTTATTAGACAAAGCAGTTCGCCTTGGGGAGCGGCCGCGGTTTTTGTAAAGAAGCCAAATGGGTCGTTAAGGATGTGCATCGACTATCGTAAGTTAAATGAAAGGACGATAAAGAATAGATACCCTCTGCCAAGGATAGATGATCTATTTGATCAGTTGATTGGAGCTAGAGTGTTCTCCCAATTGGATTTGGCGATGGGGTTCCATCAGTTGAGAGTGGTGGAGGATAGTATTCCTTGACATCATTTCAGACTAGATATGGTTTGTATGAGTGGTTGGTGATGCCATTTGGATTAACGAATGCACCTGCTTTCTTTGTTGATTTGATGAACCAGGTTTTCCGAGAACACTTGGATAGGTTCATGTTGGTATTCATAGATGACATCTTAGTGTACTCGAGATATGAAAGAGAGCATGAGATTCATCTTATAGTGGTGCTGGAGATGCTGAGGCAGAATCAGCTGAAGGCGAAGTTTTCCAAGTGCCATTTTTGGAAGAAAGAGGTTAAGTTTCTTGGTCATGTAGTTTCAGAGGAAGGGTTGTCAGTTGATCCAGTTAAGATTGAAGCTGTCAACAATTGGAAGAGACCAGAGACGGTAACCGAGATCAAGAGTTTTCTTGGACTTGCTGGCTATTATCGAAGATTCATTAAGGATTTCTCACGGATAGCAGCATCTTTGACTAAGTTGACTAGGAAGGATGTGAAGTTTATTTGGTCCAACAAATGTGAGGAAGCATTCCTTAAGTTAAAACATTTGTTGGCTAATGCTCCAGTGTTAGTAGTTCCAGATGGTAACCAAGGGTTGGTAGTATACAAGGTGCGTGTGGGACTGGATTGGGAGCGGTGTTGATGCAGAAGGGAAAAGTCATTGCTTATGCATCTAGGCAGCTTAGACCGCACGAAGTAAGATATCCTATTTATGATTTGAAGTTGGTAGCGGTGATTTTTTCTTTGAAGATTTGGAGGCATTATCTCTTGGGAGAAAGATTTGAGTTATATACCGATCATAAGTTACTAAAGTATTTATTCTCTCAAAATGAGTTGAATATGAGGCAGCAGAGGTGGATGGAATTTTTGGCAGCTTATGGTTTCGATATCAAATATACTCCTGGGAAAGGAAATAAGGTAGCAGATGCTCTCAGTAGAAAACATCAGAAAGTGGTGTTAGCGATGTTGGCAGAATGGAAGGATCTAGAAGCCTTGGCTAGTTGTGGTGTGCAGTTGAGATCTACTTCTAGTTCTAGTCAGGGTACTGCCGCATTATCTTGTTTAGAAGTTTGACCAGTGTTGATCGAGATGATAGCTTCTAAGCAGAGAGAGGATCCAGTTTTAGCCAAGAAGATTAGAAGGCTTGAGGAAGGATCAGAGGTTAATGACCTAAAGGATTATAGTCTTGACCAAAGGGGATAGTTGAGAAAGAATGGACGATTATGTGTTCCAAATGTAGAGAACTTAAAAAGGGAAGTTCTGGAGGAATGTCATCGATCGAAGTTTATGATTCATCCTGGAGGGACTAAGATGTATCAAGATATGAAGAGAAGCTTCTATTGGGAAGGCATGAAGAGGGATGTTGGCTTGTGGGTTAGGCAGTGTATTAATTGCCAACAAGTGAAGGCCGAACATCAGAAGCTAAGTGGATTGCTTCAGCCTTTAGATGTTCCAGTCTGGAAATGGGATTCGATATCGATGGAATTTATAGACGGGTTGCCAAGGTCAAATGGGGGAAATGAGAGTATATGGGTTATTGTGGACAGGTTGACCAAGAGTGCCCATTTCATTCCAGTAAAGTCGACCAGGACGGCACCAATTTTAGCGAAGTGTTTATGAAGAACATAGTTTGACTTCATGGATTTCCTAGTAGCATAGTCAATGGCAGAGATGCTCTATTCACTATTGAATTTCGGAGGAGCCTACAAGAGGTATTGGGTACCAAGCTCAAGCTGAGTACAACATATTGTTAGTCCTTGAGATGATGGTTTTGATGACAACAACCTTAGGACTTGTTATAAAATATAAATACTAACGTTATGGTTTAGATATATATGTATATGCAGAATATAAACATGTAGGTACCAAGAATGAAGACTGTACAGTATAGAGATACAAGACTGATGAATTTAAAGACCAAAGATATCAAGATTGAAGACTCATGAGTATCAAGAAATCAAGTTATCAAGAGTTTAAGATTTTAATAGTACAAGATATTTTAGTTAGGAATTTTGTTAAAACTCCTAGAAAAGCACTGACGTCTTAAAATCCATTTTATTCGTGGAATGGAATCTACTTCGAACCCGTTAAAGGGATGGAACCCTAAGTAGGATGGAACCTACGAAAAATCTAGTGGAACATTGTTTTGTATCCACTAACCTTTATTCAAATGTTTTACAAAATTATATCTTGTTTTCAAAATGATTTCAAAATCTTCCTTTTTAAATCGAAAACATCTATCCTGGTTTTAAAATACTTTTAGCCTCAAAATAATCTTTATTTTCAATATCAAATTATCCTTGGTTTTAAACTATCTTTTAATTATAATATATTATTCTCTATACCAAAATATTTATACTTAGATTTAAATATAAAATTATAGAAAAATTTTATATATACCAAAATATTATTCTCTATACTTATTTATGTATTTGAACTATAGTTAAGTATATTTATAAAGTTTAAAATAGTTTTAATACAAGATAGAAATTATTGTCAAAGAAAAACAAATTACCAAAAATAACTTAGGCCCATCGACAACCCCATGTACCCCTTGTCAACAAGGTGACAGTTTATTTCAAAAGTTTGAATTTCAAAGGAAGTGTATATTCGTCATATCCTTTCACGAATGGACATGGCTGTTGTTCTACTATAAATAGGGGCTGTTTTAAACGAATTTATATTCATATTTTTCTGATTTCACTCCTCTTCTTCTTCCACATTTCTTTATATACATTTTTACCATTACTCTGCCGAAATCACCATTGAATCTAACTAGATTATCTCTGGTTTGATTCTCTATCACTATCTCAACAAGATTCCAGTGCTATTTAGAGTTATAGATTTCTTTGTAATCAACCGAGCGAGAAAAGGTGTGATTGTAGCCTGGAAAATCAATCGGGTGAACTTGTTGCCCGTAAAATCAAGTATCTCTACCCATAGGATGGTGAATCTGAAGTGGTGTACCTCATGGCCTTGAAATCGAAGGTGTAATTGTAAGAATTTATTTTGGAAGGAAATCCGTACTTGTGTTGCGGGACTGGATGTAGGGTAACTCCGAACCAGTATAAAATCCGGTGTGTTCTTTCCTTTATTGATTTTACTTTATATCTGCATCTGTTTTTGATTCTGTGAATAAATCTGTGTCTGAATATTGCATACATTTGTATTCAAATTAATATAAACTAAAAAAGAATCAGTAATTCCTTAAAACACTATTCACACCCCTCTAGTGTTAATTCTAGCCTTAAGATCCGTAATTTGCATTTCTCATACATATCACCCACAGACGGATGGGCAGACAGAGAGGGTCAATAAGGTACTCGAGGATTTATTGATAGCTTGTATATTGGACTTTGGTGGATCGTGGGAAGATCACCTATATTTGATTGAGTTTTCCTATATTAATAGTTATCAGACTAGTATAGGAATGACGTCTTTTGAAGCTTTATATGGAAGGCCATGCAAATCGCCTACATGTTGGTTGGAGACAGGAGACAGATTGGTCTTAGGTCTGGATTTTTTTGGAGAGGTGTCAGAAAAGATTGAGTTAATCTAAAGACGGATGAAGGAAGCTCAATCCAGGTAGAAGAGTTACGTAGATAAGAGGCGTAAAGGCCTAGAGTTCTCAGTGGGAGACAAGGTTTTCATTAAGGTATCACCTATGAAGGGCATAATACAATTTGGAAAATTGGGAAAGTAGGCCCCGAGGTATGTTGGTCCATTCCAGATTATAGAGAGGATTGGAAAGCTCGCATACAGAGTAGAGTTGCCGAGCAATATGGCAGGTGTTCATAATGTGTTTCATGTGTCTCATCTTTGCAAGTATGTGCATGATCTAGAGGCTACCATTCCTCAGACGGAATTGGAGGACTTGGCAATAGAGCCTGATTTGACTTTTGTTGGACAACCAGTTTGGGTTATAGCAGGAGATGAGAAAAGATTGAGGAACAAGACAGTCAAGTTGGTGAAAGTTCAGTGGAGCGACAACGAGAAGGACTTTACTTGGGAGACAGAGGACAGGATTCGAGATACCTATCCTGATCTACTTTGAGGGTATGTCTATATTAGATTTATATAGATATTTCATAGTTAGGTAGATTAGTATAGTTGTTAGGAGTCGTTACAGATGATTGCTATGTTTGCTAGTTAGTCCTTATTGAATTTCGAGGACGAAATTCTTTGAGAAGGGGAGCCTGTAACACCCATAATTTTTAATGACATTATTCAGAAGATTTAATTAGAATAAATTAAATAGGTTAATGTAGATAAGGAGATCGAAGTTGGTTAATAAATATGTAGTGGCCGTGCTTATTTAAAAATTTAATGAACTTATAAATGGTTAAGGTATTAAGTAATTAAATATAAAGGCATTAGGGTAAATAGCCGCCCATATTCCCACCCTTATACCATTTCCCTTATCCATACATGTTCATTTTTATCACAAGCAAAATTATAACCGTAAGAAAGAGCAAGGTCGGCCATTAGGAAAAAGAAGAGAAGAGGAATTCAAATCTAAAGCTTAGGTTCAAGCTAGAAGAAATCAATCTCAATCAATCTTCAATTTCCTTATCCAATCTAAGGTGAATAATAATCACTACATCTCTATTTTTGGTTTTATAATCATATAGTTTCAAATTTAAGGGATAAATTTATTTTTATGATTTATTGAATGATGATATGCTTGGTTTATGATTTACATGGATTAAACAAGATGGTTTAAATGGAGATATGCACGGTTTTTGGGTAGAATCGAAGTTAAATGATTTACCATGGAAAAATTATATGTTATGGAAAACATGATTTTGGAGTTGGGTTTCAATTTTTATAATTTTCCAAGCCGTGGAGAATTAATTATGAATTTTCAAAGGAAAATATGGTTGTTTGGGTTTATATATTTATTTTGAAAAACATATAGATAATTTTGGTCTGAAATTTTAATATACTAGATAACATGATTAAAGTGAATTTTTGGGGATTTTTACTAAGTGATTTAGTATGGAAATTAAATTATTTTAAAAGGAGGACCTAAATGATTTAATTGTTTTGTTAATAGGAAGAGCTTATTTGTTAAATGTGTTTAGTTTTAGATCTGAGAAAATGCGGCAAATTTTAGTAAAATAATTTGAAAGTTTAATGTAACCAATCATGTGTTTACAAGTGGGAAAGTTAGTTACAAAAAGTTTACTTTATTTGGTAAAAACAGCCTTTTTGCTCAGAAAAGGGGTTCCGCCTTCTTTAGAAGGACCCTTTGACTCAGACCTTCCACCTCCAACCTAGTCGAAACCTTATAGGTCGAAACTAGTAAATCAATACACATGGTATCATTTCGATGGTACGTAGTTGATTGGAGAAAGGCGGAAGGTAGGGTGTCGAAAGGTAGCTTTCGAAGGGGTTGGTTCCTTTGTTTTATTTTGTTTTAAAAGAAAAGTGCTTGCCTATTTATAAATGGGGTTTCTAAGTAGTCGAAATCAATGGTTTCAAAAGAGTATTTCAAAGAGGCTTTCGAAAGAGAGTCGCCGCCTTTGTTTTAAAGGGGTAGCTTCCGAAGGAGCTACTTAGATTTTGTTTAAAGCCTTTGGAAGGGGTAGTTTCGACCAAGTCGAAACCCTTTTGTGAATTGATGACCTTCTGATGGCATTGAAGACATCAATGTTGTCGAAAGGTTCAGTTGTTTTAATAAATACAAGCCACTTCCTAGTGCTTTCGAAAGGGGTTAGGGGTTTCAAAGGCAATGGTTTCGGAAGGGGTTTTGAAGCTAACCTTCAACTGTTTTACCCAGGTGTTTTATTACTTTCGAAAGGATGGTTTCGACACCAAAAAACTTCCCCAATACGTTTTGAATTAAAGAATGGTTTCGAAAGAGATGCATTCGTCTATGTTCAATTTGACCCAAAATGATGTTTTAAGTATAAACCCAATGTTTTCAAAAGGGTACTTTCAAATGGTTTCGAAGCTATGCTTCTATACTTATATGATAATACTTTAACATGGCCAAAGGATTTCAAAAGAGATGTTTTAAAGTATTCAAAAAACATGAGCCAGGTGTTTTAAAGATAGATTTTATGCTTTCGAAGGAGGTCATCCTATAAGGTCGAAAGGAAGATTTCGAAGGAGTCGAAAGTTTCTATGACCCAAACTCAAATTTTTAAAGGAGAAACCCATGGCTTAAATAAAGGAGTTTTGAAATGACTTTAAGAATGTGAATTTGAAGAAGCATTGCCTTGATAAAAATATAAGTCAAAGGGATTAACTACGTTTTATATGAAATGTATTTCAAGGACCTTAAATCCACAGGAGTGGTATTGTTAAATTTTTATGTTTGCTTCCTCAAATATGAGTATATTCTCATGATAAAGAACCCATACCAGTATTTTGTGGATAAAGGGGTAGAAGAACCAGCTAGGTTAACCCTGTAGTGAATATAATTTGATCAAATTCCTGAATGAGTAGAATTGCATCCAAGGAGTCAGGGAGACCAAAATATAGGATGCCTAAACCTTAAAGTGGTTTGGGATATAGGTTCATAGTAAACCCATGAAAACTATGATTATGTAGTTTTACAGGTAACCAATAGGTTCATAGTAAACCCATGAAAACTATGTATTAGGTAGGTTGGCAGGGGCTAATTGGTTTGTAGTGAACCCATGAAAACTATATACAGATTAAGAATTGACATCGGTCAATAGGTTCCTAGTCAACCGGTGAAAACTAGGATAATAAAGAAGTTAATGGAGGCATTAGTAGATTCTTAGTCAACCCATGAAAACTAGGATGAGAAGTGAGTTACTAGATAAATCCATAGGTTTCTAGTCAACCCATGAAAACTAGGATAAGAGATCAGTTAATGGAATGACTAATAGGTTCAGGGGGCCCATGAATTAATTAAGTTAATTGGCAGGAGACTATAGGTTCTTATTAATCCCATGAAAACTATGAAATAGGAATGGATGTCCATCTGTTATGATAAAGGTTATTAGTAAACCCATGAAAACTAATAGGTTAATAATGACCCTAGAAACTAAGTATGAAAGGGCGTCAATTTAAACTAGGGATGGGATATTCTAAATGTTTTTATATATGCATATCATCATAGTATTTTGAAATGCATGTTTTTAAACATTGTGGATGTAGGAGCACAGTATATGGTTTTATAAAGGTTTTAGGATACCAATGAGGGGAAAACCCGTTCTGCTAAGTGGCGTGGTCTCACTGGATATCTAAAAGGATTGAGATGTTAGATTATTATTCATACCAGGCTTTATGTCTGACTCGAAGTTTTTGTTTTCCCCTTAAACTCTCGGGTACTCAATTGATTTTAAGTAGTTTGAGGTTTAGGGTTTTCAGGTTCTCTTCTTAGACGAATAAAGCTTCCGGAGGCATGCAGGAGGCAGTTAGTTATTTAGAGTTATCTTTTTCCGTGGTGTATTTTGTTTGTAAAGGTAGATTTATTAGCCTTACTATATAGATAAACCAAGGGGGCATCTTCATATGTCGCTCTTGGCGTATGTGTAGTGATTATATTTTGTTGAACATGGTTAACTTTTTTGGGATTATGTAATATATATCAAATGTTTTGAATAGAATGTGGAAATGTGTTTTTAAAATTGTTAATTTTTTTTCCATATTCTTGTGATCTGTGTATCAATGAATCTAGCACCGCCGTATTTGATCGTCGAAGATTAATGACTATGGATGACTACAGCTTCCGTAACCGTTAGTTTTAGGCCTCCAAGTAAGGGGATGTTACACCCACCTTCTGTAGTTTTGATTCTTCAATATGGCAGCATTGAAGATATAAGCCTTAAGATAGCTCTCGAAACCCAACCGCTGTTTCGAGGAATATCCATTAGCCAAAGTATTTCCTTCCTATGTTGTTCTTTATTGACTAGAGAATCCAGATGCTCTTCTCATTTTTATTTAGCAAATTATCCATGTGCTTACTGAAAGTAGCTTTATTCCAGTTAACCATATTGATGATGCCTAATCCCCCATGCTTCTTTCTTATTTCAACTTTGTGATAGGCTATTGGTTTCAACTTTGAGGAGTGCATATTACCTGTCCATCGAAAATTACACATAGCTCTTCTTATCATCAAAATGAGCATCTTAGGAAGGAGAAAGGACCTGCACCAGTATGAAGTACAAGCAAAGATGATGGTATTTATCAGCACTAGTCAACCACCTTGATAGAGAAGCTCATTAGACCAGGAGTTCATTGTCCTTGTGATTTTAGTGTATAGACCAAGGCATTGGAAAGTGGTAATTTTGAAAGTAGCAATAGGAATACCAAGATAATAGGAAGTGTCAGTAATGGGTTGCAAACTAGAGATGGAGTAAATACTGCAAGCAAGGGACTCATGCACACCGGCCATTAAAATACTAGATTTTTGAAGATTTATACACAATCTAGAGAACCCTTATAGAGCACATCAAGAATGCATTGAATAGAAGGAACTATGGACTTAGTAAAAAGGATAACATCAGGGCTGTTATCAAAGGATCTTTGAAATTTTGTAACAACCCGTAGATTTGGACCATTTAAATTGACAATAATCCACACATGTCAACTTAAATAATACAAAACACGAATCATTATGGGATTATAAATACATAAATGTAAATGAGAATCAATACAACATCACAGACACAGAACAGTCACAGAATAACGCAGCGGAAAATACATCGTCATAATAGCAGTTCATGAAGCTACTACATAAAATACAACAATGTCTTAACATAAAGTGACTAAAAGAAAATACATAAATGTCCAACAGACTAGGACATCAATACAGGAATAGAAATAGACTGATAAAGATAAATGCTAAGCCTTCAGCATCTTCAACCAACCTTGATCAGCAAACTGGATAGCTTCAGACTGACCCGAGCATATACAAAAAGAAACACTCGAGTCAGGACTCAAAATCTTATACAAGAAAATCAAGTGCAAGGGAAAAAGTCCATAACTTAAAGATGAATAAAATAAACATCTCTAAGGATCCGATAAACTATCTATATATACAATAGAATACGATAGATAGATAATGTCTAATCAGTAAAGTACGATATTAAATAGTGTTAAGGAGTTACCATAATACCCCTTAACACATTTAATTCCCAAGAGTATATACAAGACCGTAGTTTCCCCAAAACCGGAAGTCACCAGAGGGCAATCCATATACTAAAGGTACAAACCAAAACGTAGTGGTCGCGAATAGGATAATCAGTATGACAAGGTACATGAGGCGATACCAACTAGGATACTAGTAGTTGCGTGATCCGGACTGATGTTGAGCATAGCAGCTACTACCTCAACACCGCGAAACAACACTCCCAAATCAAGGGGTGCACCCAAATCGAATCACAAAAGTAATAAATATGGTATCAAAGAAGTGTGTCCGCTAGAGGTGGCGAACCTCAATGGCCCGGCTCCTGTTTTAGTCATGTCAGGGGTCATCTAATATCGTTCTCTTTCTTCAGTCAACGCGTTCATCAAAACATCCACTTCGTTCTGGATCAATACTCCGCGTATAATAGTTATTAAAGTGGTTTTCGGTATCGATAGAGAGTATGTCCATTCCCGATCCCGGTCTCTTTAATAACTACGTATTCACTACCCGATGGTTGGTTAAATTAACGTTAAACAAATCAAAGTCCAAAAGTCAAGGTGCAAATTTGACTTCCAAAATTTGACATTTCACGATTCAATTTATTCGGATATTAAAACCTCTTCCCAAATGCAATCTTTAGTTCAACATTCGAGTTAACAATAAAATTAAGTATTACTGTTCAATTTAATAAGATCTAAATTCACTTCCTAAATTTAGTTAATATTCCAATTAATTCGATTTAATGGTAAATTTTTAGTTCTCATCATTAAACCAAATTCTATTCATTTCAATTCGTATTTACATTCATCGTTAAATTAACCATAATCATAAATTTGATTAAATCAATTTTATTAAATTTAAAATCATTTTAAATTTAAATTATCACTAAATTAAATCCATAAAACTTTTAGTTAGTTTCGTATTCCACTTAAGTCAAATTTTCTACATCTCAAACTTAATTTATGACAAGTTTCAAATCTATTTAATTAAAACCGATTTTAAATCTAAATCTAACAAACCTAATAAATTTTCAAATTATTAAATTCTAAAACTTCCTTGTTTTTAAATCTCATTTCAAATAAATTTGCCAATTCATTTTATTCAATTAAATAGGTTTATTAATCCATTACAATTAAACTCCATTAATTTATTCCTATTAATTTATTTCGATTTAATCCATTAATTAAATCCATTAAGTTCGTTACTTACTTTCCAACAAATTGTTAAGTTCATTCCTTAATTTCAAATAGATTTCAATTTCAAAAATAATTTTTGTTGACCAATCGGGTTTCTTATTTTTAATTATCTATCCTAGGCCAAGTTGTTTAATTGGGTATTTATCATTTCAACCCAATATCATTCAATATAAAACAAAGCATAGCAAAGGGAACTTGCAGTGTGATAACTGGGATGGTGTCAAAGTAAATAAACAAGCAATAGCAAACATACATAACAATTTAACAATTTATTTAAATAATCCCAAAATAATCGTATTAACTTACATTTGTTATTTATGCAAATTAATATAATTATTCCTAGAATCCACACCATCGTTTCATGCAGATTAAAGATTATTACATTATGGTTTTCACTTGGTGTCTATTATCACTTTACTACATCAATCATACATTTTAAATCGTTAACTATCCTATATCACATTCAATTTCAGATTTATTATTGTTTATTTTTAACAACCAATTTCAACATCACATAACAATTTTTAATGTCACAACTATTTACCATAAACCAACATCAAATCACAATTTATCACATTAAATCTTTTAACAATGCATGGCGTCAATTTAGAAAGTTTAAGTTCTATCAATACTCCATTTTAACTTGTATAGCAATTTTATTTCAACAATTTCAACAATCAACAATTTAATATCCAAATTAATATTAACAACAATTATCACTTGATTTTCATAGCATAATAGGTTGAGTTGTGAATGAAATATTCACCTTGCATGGTTAAAGAAGATGACGAAGCATGAAGACGAATAGATAAAATAGACCCTAATAAGCACGATGCAAAACGAACACAAACTGTAATCAAACAAATAATTAATCAATAATTTGTTTATTGCAATATATATATCGACTGAATATATATATTAACCATACCAAACAACGAAGCAAGATAGATTCGACAAGCGGGATGGAAATAACTTATGCTTCTGGATCAGTAGCAGGAGCTGGAATAAAACACAATAGCAACAGACTGTATGTGAGCAAGCAACCGGAAATTTCGAAATTATATACTGAACATAACAGGTTAATCATTCATATTATCATATATAAAATAAAGCAACAGTTTTCAGAAAGTTTCTCCGCATAAACTACACAACAAAAACTTCAGGGGCTTTGGCCGTGGTCAGGCAGTGGCAAGGGAAGATGGACGTGGGGCGATGGTGCTGGGTTGGCCGTGAGTGGGTTCGGGTGGTGGATGCGGCGGAGGCGGGCTGTGGACAGTGGACAGTGGGCAGTGGAGGTTGGCCATGGACGAGGCGGAGCAGTGGGTTGTGGTGCGCGTGGCGCGGGTGGGCGGAGCGGGCTGGAGGGCGGAGCGGGCTGGAGGGGGCGGAGCGAGCTAGATAGTGGAGTGGGGAAGTGGGTGCGGCGGAGCAGGCTGGCAGGGGGCGGAGCGAGCTGGACAGTGGAGTGGGGAAGTGGGTGCGGCGGAGCGGGCTGGGGTAGGGCGGAGCGGGCTGGCGGGGGCGGAGCGAGCTGGACAGTGGAGTGGGGAAGTGGATGCGGCGGAGCGGGCTGGGGTAGGGCGGAGCGGGCTGGCAGGGGGCGGAGCGAGCTGGAGTGGGGAAGTGGGTTTCATATTTTTTTCTGGAGGAAGACAAATAATATAAGTAGATTTATGAAGAGGAGGGAGAGAGAGTACGTACCAGAGAAGCAGTGAGCAATAAATGAAGGCAGAGGAATTTATGAAGGCAAAGGAAGTTACGAAGGCAGAGGGCAGATATATACAGAGAAGTTTAGAGTCCCAAGGTCAAGGCAATGATGTTTTTGATAAACGTGATGGCTATTGGGTTTCTGAATGGACAAAGGCCTTTTGAATTCTGAGCGGGAGACGGTTGGGTACCAGTTTATGCTGCGTAACGGACCAGTTTGTACTTCGTTAACCAATTATAAATTTCAATGCCGAACTCCGATTAACACAAATGAATATACCGTTTTGATCAGCGCGACGAGGCGAACCCAACGGTATGAAGATATTGATGGTTTGACATTGTTTGCGAAGTGGTAAATCTTATTGAACCATTTTCTCGAGCGACAATTTTACTAGCAATTAAAAGCGGAATTTGACGAAACGAAATGCGCCGTCATGATCAGAATATTTTTCTTATGCAACATTGTGAAAAATATTTGAGTTCGGACGATAGAAAATTTACACATAAAATTCAAACTAATATGTAAATGCGATGAGCGAAATTTACTTCCATATTATTCGACGAAATTTGGCGTACGCCTATGTCTATCTAGACGCATTCCAAATGTGAAGTTTGGGTAGCAACGGAATTTGTTTGTGAAAATTCGAATTTCTACACTAAATAATGATTTTTAAAATTTTAAACTGGGTCTGAATTTCAGGGTCGTTACAAATTTGGATGGAGCAAATAAATTTTACTTGTGATACATTAGGATATCATTTTAATCAAAACTTCCATGACCAAGATAAACAGATGAGAGGACATTGGGTCACCATGCCTAGTATCCTATTTACTTCTAAAATACCCAGCTATAGATCCATTTTAATTAATATAAAAAGTGGTAGTGGATATATAAGCAAAGATCCAAACTACAAAGTGTTTAGGGAATCGCACTTTGGCCATCACTCTAACAATAGAAGACCAATGCATAGAATCATATGCTTTCCTTAATTCAAGCTTTAACATGGCCCTGGAGAGATGCAGCTTGAATGTAGGAAATTAAAGAGGGAAGCACAAACTTAAGCCTGGAAGCAATGATTTTGGCTATACACTTGTAGATTAAGTTGCAACATGCAATTGGTCTAAACTTAGTGACATCTAAAGGGAATTCAGTTTTAGGGATTAAGGCAAGATTGGAATTCAGTTTTAGAGATTAAGGCAAGATTGGTAGCATTGATACCACTAGTCATTCTTCAATGCTTGAAAAGGTTACACACTGCCTTACAAAGGTTCTTTTTGATGATATCCCAACATGTTATATAAAAAACAGCGTTAAACCCATCAGGGCCACCACATGAATGTTTGTTCATATCAAATATGCTTGATTTAATCTCTTCATGGGTGACTTTGACATATAGCATGGATTGATGTTATGAGGAAACTATAGGGAAATCTAGATAAAAAATGATGTCCAATTCAAGAGAGAAGTTAGAGGAGTTACCCAGAAAACCAGCGAAGTAGTTTAGGAAGACTTCTTCAATAAGATGAGGAGAATCAACTTGCTTACCATTCTGGTCCTTAATGCTATGAATTTGAGCTTTTGATCGTTAATTGTAAGGGAGTCATGGTAGAACTTGGTGTTCCTATCCCCAAGCGCTTTTGACAGACTCGTTTAAAGGAGAGATTTCATTTAAGGACACAAAACTTCTACTAATTCTATCATCAAGATTTAAAAGGCAATTAAAGTCACTAAGAACCAGTCAAGGGTGGCTATCCTGAGATAGGTGAGGAAGGTAGTTATAAAGGATTTGCCTGGTTCCTGAATTGTTGTCAACATATATAAAAGTTATATACATAGAGGTAGAAGAAGGAATATGTGTCATATGACAGTGTATAAACTGTTTGTTGGAGACGATAGGGTTTAACTGGTAAATGTGAAGGTCATGCAGAATCGTAATTCACTATAAGGTGCTTCAACAAGATTATGTGTAAGGGATTAAAGAGGGTTAATGAATTCAGCCGCTTTGAGAGCGAGGGGAAGTTAAGCTTGGTTTCTAGGACTGCAATAAGGTGAAGATTTTAAGAATGGATTAGGTCCTTAATAACATTAAGCTTGATTTCTTTATAGCTTCCTTTAATGTTCCATGCTGCTCGGTTGTGTAACATAATTAAACTTTGTTGAGGGTTGAAAGACACAGTTTCCTTCTCCTTATTAAGGGAGATTTAATAGAACTACTTTCAGAGGTTATGCTACTATTTAAGAGGATATTGGCTTCATCCATTCCTAATGAATTGGCCTTCATTGGCTTCTTATTCTTTGATTAGTTACCTTATTTGTTTGGATTCAATTTGATGACTAGGGGTGATTTGTTAGTGGATTTTGGATTGGAGGAGGAGGAACGAATATGAGAGGAATTATTGCTTGCTATATTAACGTCTTTCCAGCCAGGTGGAGCTTGAATATGGTTGTAATGTTGATTTTGAGATGTGTTCAAGACATTAAGGACTATATCATCATAACCATTTTGTAACAAGGTTGTAATAGGAGAAATGGGAATCAATGAAACTGGAATAGAGGGAATTGGTTGATTATTTGAGTTAGGGCAAAAGTTAACTGATTCTAATCGTAATTGTGTGCATGCATGGCTGGTAAAAGGTTGGGAGATAAGTCACGTAAAGAAGTAGGTGGGGGAATCTGGGCAGACAAGGGTGGGACAAAGTTATTTTAGGTGGTGCAATTGTTTGGTGAGGTTAATAAAGGTAGAGAATGGGAATTTATTGTAGTGGCATAGGAATTGTTCAATACTATGTAAGCATACACACTGATACCAGCAGCAATATCACTTACTTCAGGAACTATTTCTTTATTTATTGTCTCTTTTCCTAAATCATCGTTTCTAAAGGCCAATTCGTCTCCAATATCACCAGCTAAACTTTAAAAACCATTTCCCAACAAAATATATCAACATTATTTTCCTTTGTTTGAATTAAGCCTTGTGCACCATCATAATTATTTAAGTTTTCTTCCATACTTGTCTTGGTTTGGTTATTTGACAAAGGTGAGTTGTTGTTTAAGGTCTTAAGGTTAACAACTTGTTTTTCCTTATTTGAATTATATGCTATTGGCTTATATTGTTTATTATTTTTCATAACCTTCTGCCATTTGTGCTTCCTAGCAACATGCAATCTAATTCTTTCACCTTTTCCAGTTTCAACTTCCTTTCGCTTTACCTCATCGAGTTCACCTTTTCCATTATCGGGATTATTCTTAGCTGGTTCAATTAAACATTTAGTTGTTCTGTAACCAATTTTTTTTACGTATAACACATATATCAGGTTGCCATAGATATTTTACTTGTACCATCTACTCTTTCCCATCTAACAACTGAACCATAAATTGATTCAACAACTCCCGATTAGGGTTTACTTCTATCATGCATTTAGCATGCTCTAATATTTCTAACATTTTAGTAAATTCATCCATACATAATAACTTGCCCAATCTACTAGCTAACCAATTTATCCCCAAATGTGACTAAGCATAAATAGGTATGTTAGAAAGATGCACTAAAATTGGTATAGAAGTTATACTTCCACAAACATTCCCTATCTC
Organism: Allium fistulosum; assembly: GCA_030737815.1. NCBI lineage: Eukaryota > Viridiplantae > Streptophyta > Magnoliopsida > Asparagales > Amaryllidaceae > Allium > Allium fistulosum. Next base: position 164,683,943 of record CM060904.1, on the reverse strand, counting down.
AAGATTCCACCTTTTGATTATAAATTTTTTATTCCTTATTATTATGGGATCACCTTCTAGAATTTTAGTTCTGTCCTCATCACATGAAAGAAGGAAAAGGAAAACAAAACCATCAAATTTCATCTTTATAGAGCCTTTCAATTTCCAGATCATCTTCAAATGTTCAACTACAGCTGTGTACGAGAGAGGTTTTTCAAGGAAAAACCTCACTATGTATTCACCCCAAACTACTTTCCCAGCATTTATTGACAACACATGGGGGGATTAAAGCTTCACCATGAAAGGGAGATCAACAAATATGAGAATGAACTTGCCAGCATTTCTAAGTTTAGACTTGAAAAGATGGTACCAAGGTGGACAAGAAGAAACAAAAGAAGGAATAAGAGAAGGGGGACTAGGTAGAGCAGAAGAAAGAGGAGCAGAGGAAGGGAAGATGGGAGAATCAAAGGAAGGTTAAGAGCAGCATCTGAGACAATAGAAGGGGAAAGGAGAGGGGCGGAGGAGGAGGAGGCATGGAACAGGAAGAAGGTTTAAAAACTAGGGCATAAAAGGAAGGCGAGAAAACAGGGAGGATCTACCATTAAAGAAAAAAGACTTCAAGAGGTATGTAGTGCTTCTTAATACATACATGTGTGTGTGTGTCTGTTTGTATGTAGTAAATCCGATGTAAGTGGAAATGAATTTGGTAATTATGCGCTAATTTAAATTGTACGAAATTATAGATATATAAATATATGTATATTCAATGCGATAAATTTATTTCCATATATCTTAATGTTGAACACACACACGTATATATAATTTGTAGTATATTAATTCATAGATTGTGTGAAATTAATTGCGTAGGCTAGCAATTAATTGCGCAGGCTAATAATTAATTGCACATTAATTAACATAATTGTTTGTGTATTAATTTAATGTCATGTAGGAAACAAATTATGTTAATTCGTAATTAATGATGCATTAAATGACATGGAGGTAAATTAATCCATTTATTTTGGAAGAATAATTCCATGTAGATATTGGGAATCAATCTTCTTTGCATAAAAGGTAACTTCCTAATAGATTTTAAAACATATTCATTTGTTACTCTCATTAAATGGTACGTTTAAATTTTCTCTTACCCAAGGGCTGAATGAAAATAAACTTTTGGGACCATAACCTATCTTCACCTCTCTACCTTCCTATCTCTATATATTCACTGTTATTTCATATCTTGGAGGGGGGAGGTATGGAGTAAAAATCCTAATTTTTTGTTATCCTCCACCTCTGTCTTATTCTTACAAAAACTAAAATACTAGATTTAAAAAATGAAAAAGATTTATTCAATCAGAAAGAAAAGAGGTTAGGAATTTATTTAATAACATATACATCTAAACTTTTGGAAGCGAATTAGGTGGAGATGGAAGGTAAAAAGCTATTCCTCATTGATTAGGAATGGATCCATGTTACATTTGAGGTGAGTATTTATGTATCATTTATTATATAGTTTGATTTATACTTACATAATTAGATTTATTGTTTTAGATGCATTTTTGAAATTCAAATTAGTTTTGCGCATTGCAACTATACATCTTTCATGAATATTAGAAATTTCATTACAACATTACTAGAAAGCAGAAAGTAATCTACTCGTCTTGAAGTATATCAAGATTTTCATTACAACAATACTCAAAAGTAGGTTGTAATCTATGCTTCTTGTTATTTGCATTCTTTATAACCACAAAACACTACACCACAAAAGGCTTTTAACAGCGTTTGATAAACGCTGTAATATGATACAACAGCGATATTACAAACGTTGTATAACGACATGCTGTCGTATATACATAACTTACAACAGCTTTTCTATAAACACTGTTGAAACATCTCTGTAACAGCGTTTATTACGAGCTGTCAATAATCTTTTTACAGCGTTTTCAGACATGCTGTATTATGTTTCAACAGCGTTTATAATTTAGTTGTCGAAGATGTTCAAATTCTACTTTAACTGTTTACAACAGCTTTTTCTAAACGCTGTTACTGAATCATCAACAATTTCGACAGCATGTTAAAAACTCTGTGATTGAATCATCAACTATTTCGACAGCATGTAATAAACGCTGTTATTGACAGTTTCAAGATAATTACAGCACGAATTAAACGCTGTTGTTTCTTCATTGACAGCATTAATAAAACGCTGTCTTCTATTTATATAACAGCTTTAATATTCCACTCTATTTTTGAATATTCCAAAACTATATTTTAAGCATATTCAAGCAACTAGTATATATAACAGGTTCTAATAACTATTAATTGGTTACATAAACTAGTTAAGATAATATTAATAAACAAAAGACATCCATAAACCAAGTTTCAATAATATCCATAAACAAAAATAACAAAGTAAACCAAGTTGCCACAAATTCTGTTAAACAAAGACACATTATATGTTAAGTAAAAGTATAATATCAATACTGTAAATCCACACCAAACGCCAACAACAAAACATGCATCTAAAAAGTTTCATATGCTTGCTACTTGCTACGGAAGAAGAATGTGTCATCGCCATCTTTAATTACCTGCAATGAAGAAATTTGAAATGATCAGTGAGTAAACGCCATCTAAAAATTTGAAGTTTCATATGCTAAAATGCTTAACTGCTCCAAAATTTATATCCAGTGGATAAAATCCATTTTTAGAAAAGATGGAACAGAAATAATGATTTATACACACTAGGTTTCAACAGATTCCAAAGCTTGAATTGTACTATGCTTCTATGATTTCCAAGCTTGTATTCAACTATGTTCCTTATTTCTAGCATTCAAGGCACTAGGTTTTCATTTTTTAACACAGAACATGTTTTGTGGTTATGATTCTTGCTGGGAAAATCAGAAAAGAAGAAAAACGTGAAAACAAAAATGGAGTACATGGTAATGGTATAGATTTATAGAAGGGCAATGTATTGAATAAATTTTATTACTTTTAGTGTAAAGAAAATAAGGGGAGGATAATACAATACAAGTTAACTCTGGTCATATCCAAACATTTTGGTCCAGATATATTTTCCATTTTGATCATATTTTATCAGGGGCACCAATAGGTTTTCCTCGAGAAGTAGTTATTAACTGGTAATTCTGGTAAACTGAATGAGGATTTAGTATATGTTTCTAATTTTTTTGCTTCATTTTTCTGTAAGCCTGTAACATTTGGACTTGGACATTAGCCTTCACCAAAACTGTACGCGGTCACAGCCAAACCAAACACATCCCCTTGCATACTCCCTATTCCATACAGAGAAATTGCCTTTTCCATTCTCTGCCATCTCCATTACAAATTTCATCAGCACATTCTACCATCCAGAGCAACTTCCACACAATCATCCTTTGCCTGAACTTGCACTCCAACCTACACCAAAGCTACAACAACACATCGCCATCCAACATCCTCCTATTCAAACACTGCAAACACCTTCCTCAATCTGCTACGACCACAAAGCTTCCTACTTCCATACATAACCAACTCACAACATTGCACCCTCCGACCTTTGCAATCTCCTTCACCACTGCCATCAAAACTCCCAATAATACTGCCATCCATAACACACCTCATCACGCAACCATCATTCAATACCCCCTGCCTTACAACAACCCCAATTCACATTACTTACTCCCAACTACCATAACCCGAACACCATCGAACACCCCATTGCAAAACAAACTTCACTTCACCAAACACCCCCTCAGCCAATCAACCTCAACCACATCCAATTTCGCAATCACTACCTCCTCTTACAGTGAACACAACCATACAACCAGCATCACCTCAACCATACAACCATACATTTAGTACATGGTAATGGATTCTACTGAAGGTATATATTTTCTTTCTTTAGAGGCGAATTTTTGGTACATACCTTAAATGTCGATAAATGTGATCTTGTAAGAAAAGCTAAGGCTAATAGTGTTTTACCTAGAGCAAGTAAAAATTGATTTATAATTCTTTCGGTATATTTCATGAATCCTGGAATTCTTGTAATTGTTGATAATGATTAAATCATTAAACACATAATTTTAGTAAATAGATAAGGTCTTAAAAGTCAAACTGATAATTTGGGGAGGTTTTCTCAAGGCTAAATTACATTATTACTCATCAAATCTTATTTAACTATTTAAAATAGACAGTTTTTTTTTAAAGTCGAAAAAAAACAAAAATAGATATGTTTAACTAAACTAAATATTAAGTCCAAAATTTATTGATTTAGAATAAGTATTTCACCTTTTATAATGTAATTTTAAATATTTTCGAATTTCTTCAAAAGCTCAATTTTTCTTAATCTTTTTCCTAACTTTTAAGTTGGAATTAAGAAATTGAAAAACAAAATATCTTTTCTGGAATAAAATAAATTTTAAAATATTCCTTTTCAATGCAATTATATCAGTATATTTTAAAGTTACTTGTACTCTCTATATATATTTTGCGTGCTCACACACAAATCAAGTATTCTCCTCTTATTTCAACTTCAGTTGATAATCTCTGCCTCCATTTATTCCTTGGGCTGCCTAAAAATTAGTAATCAATTCTTTCTCATTATAGTAAAACTTGTCTATTATTTGTTAGTGTTCGTCAAAATCTGGGTTTTTGAATTTTGAAAATATGGTGGGATAAGGCTATGTGGAAATTAGGATCCGTCTCTTATTTTCAAACTTAATACACAAAAAACCTTCTCAAAAACAAGTTTTAAATTACATCTTGTAATTATTTTCAACATAATTTTTTTTTAGTTTTTTATATAAAAAATCAAATCCGCACAAACGAAGTTTAATATGATCAAAATTAAACTCCTCTGCTTTTTTTTGTGTGCAAACATTTACAGTCTAAGAAACAGCAAATATTTGTAGTTTGACTGAAATTAAAGAATAGAGGTGCTTTTTGAAGCTTGTTTTTGGAAGGGGCGACTATGTATTTTGAAATTACAAAAGTTCTCTATGGCTATTTAATTTTGGTACCATGTGCTTATTATTTCTGAAAAATGCTTTCAGGTTGCTCGAGGATTTTCACGTGGGGAATTTGAACTGAAACCGTTCACGGAAGAAAATGCAAAGGACGACTCTCAAGTTGCAATATCAAGATTAAGGCCTACAGAATCTAGAAATTACATTTCAAGCACGAAATTAACTCTATTCCCAGTCAAAAAATGGAAAGGCAGAGGAAAATGATTTTTATTTTTTATTTTTTTATTTTATAAATTGTGACATGCAAAAGTTTTCCTCACTGAAAATAGATTCAAGATGCACTTCGGTTCTGTTTAATAGCAATTCTGCTGCAATATGTAAACTCTGTTACATTCAGTTCTTGGTTACATGTTAACATGTAGAAATTTTGTATTTGTTCAAAGAGAAAATAAAGTTTTTCTTTTCCTGAGTGCACACCAACTTGAAATGCCTGTAGAATGACAAAATTGGTTGTAAGAATGAGATTTATACATCTTATGTGCATGGTCAGGTCAGGGTTGGCCCTGAGCTAGGCCTCAAAATGATCGTTTTAAACTAGCATTTCATAGTATTTGGTAGTGCCGTGGATCGTCTAAATAGTGAGTCACGTCCGTGTGTTTTTTTGCAAATATGAGATTGTTGATAGTCCACTTGATCCTAACCTAGAAATCTCCACATTTTTATGCAAATTTTATCATTCTACCGAGAAGAAACAACTAAAAATGCTAAAAGTGATAAAAGATTAATGTATGATATAAACAAGATGTGAAACTTACATGGAAGTTGAGCCAATTCTAACATTCGCAACAGGCCATGCTACAGTCGAGCCAATAGCATCTGATAAGCATTCCATGAAGGATGTAGGCCGCCATATAGGTGCATTTGGGACTTTTACAACATCCACCCAAACTCTTATCGCATTTGGTCCCAGTGGAACAGAATGTACCAAAGCATTTGGATCTGTTGAAGACACGGTTCCTTCTGCTACTATTTTTCCCGTACCCTCTAAATCAATCAACTTGCATTTGGTATTTGCAGAAAAATTTGCACTCTATCACATAACAAAAAAAATGGTAATACGATATCAACAATTCTTTGAGAGAAATATTAGCAATATGAACATGTTACCGTAAGAGATGTTGGAGCATTGATCATAGGAGCAGGACATGTGCTAGCGTTAACCGTTTCAACAACCACTGTTGATTCTGGCCATGCTATTTTCTTACCAATAGCTTCTCCAATACATGTCATGCCAACTATAGGCCTCCACAAAAATGCATCTTCTTTTTTCGGATTGTCCACCCAAACTATCTTGGCATCTGGTCCAAGAGGAATACCATTAATTATCTGATTTGGATCACTCGAGTACACTCGTCCTTCAGCAACCAGTTCTTTGCTCCCACCCCAATCATACAGCTTGCAATTGGTTTCCATGCTATTAGTTTTACTCTATTAAAAAAATACATTTGTTTAAGTTGAACATAGAAATATACAAAAACATTGCACAAATTTCAGTAACACATCTTTAAAGCGTTGTAGCAATAGAAATATACAAAAAAATGCTAAACCATACTACCATAAAATGCTAAATTTATGGATAGAGATTATTATCCACGATGGCCCTACATATTAAAAAAAATGCTAATTAGTGTTAAACTTACCTTGTTTTGTTTTCTGGAGTCCTCACTTTTGTGTATAACAACTTTATCAGCTGGCCATGCTACTATCTCATCCTTGGCATCTCTTATATATACCAAACCAGGAGAAGGCCTCCATAAGAAAACATCTAATTTTTTTGGATGGACAATCAATTTTTTTTTGGCATTTGGACCTAAAGGGACTTCATTGCACAGTTCTTTCGGATCGCTTGATACAATTTTTCCTTCGGCGACAACCTCATCATCATCTCCATGCCAAGGCAGTAAACTACAATTATCACCTGTTTGACTATACTTACTCTGCAATTAACCAAAACTATATTATATTGATTATTGATTTAGATATCAAATTATGTATGATGTTGCAACCGTTGGATTTTTACCACTACGGATGTGTTCTCTTCTCCCCAACTTCCTTTATCCTGCCAAATCAATAATATTGCAAATTAATGGTAAAAATAAATAGACGTTCATTTAACCAAAGAATAAATTGTCGAAATAATCACAGAAAAATAATCACAGAAACTTATCTCCATGAAATTGAAAATCATTCTCGAAATTTCTGAACACCAAAAACATTTAAATTATAAATTAAAAGTCGTACCAGACGCTTCATTAACATGTAAACCACTTGCTTTAGTTCTGAGACACTATGTTGACATTGAGCTACTTGAGTATCTTTGATTTGTGAGAGAACCGCCTTGGTCGCAGTCATGCCTCTTCCCATTCCACGTAGTCGTCCCGGTCTATCTTGTCCCAACACTTGTGAGAGAGCATCATCTTTGAAATTACATGTTAAGCTAGGTTGTGATTCATTTTCCACCTTTTTTATTTTCTCCTACAAAAAATATATTTTAAATATGAGTTCTAATTTATATTATTTTCAAAATAATTACTTTAAAAAAGGTCAAAAGCACTTACAAGAGTTTCGGCAACATGTGCATTCACGGGTTCGCCATTCTTATGAGTGTGAGATTTAACCCAAACATCAACTCTAGAAATGGAAGAAGGCTTTACACTTTCCTCTTTCTGCATTAAAAATGACATAACATTAGATAAAACAACTAATCATAGTAAATTAATCAAATATTTTTTCTCACCATATCTTCAGTTAATCGTGCCATTCCTCGACGACTACAAGTATGTGGCATTTGTTTACCCCTCATGGATTTGAATTTTTCGCTTCGTAACTATGTATAAAGATTTATCACATTTATTAGTTAATTTGCATTCTTTGTGCACTTATATTTTATATATAGAAATGATTAAAACAATTACTATATAATTACCTTAAACTCATTACTAGTTCTGGACTCAACAAACCTTTTCCATTCCTTCATAGTTTTGACATTATCTGGTTTTAGTCGAAGTCGTTCCTTCGTGTTTTTTGCCTTTAATAACTTGTCAACTAGTTTGCTTTTTGAACACCTCCAAATACATCCCATTTGCCGAAGAATGGGAACCTTTTGCCATTCTTCATCTAGTTTAAATCTAACCTGTAACAAAGAAAAATATCAAAATATAGTAATTTTATTTAAAAACTGAATAAAGAAATTAGTAACAGCCCTGGGACAAATGCATAGCAGAGTGGGTTATTATTTTCTTAAAAATATAAAACAGCGACTGATCTAAAACGACAATAATATCATTAATAGTAAAAATAAAACTGATGTATCCATCATAAATACATTCAGATTGGTCACATTACATGCAATGATAGCTAGTTGACAGTTTGCATGCACTCCTAGGCTCCTAGCTACTTATTATGGTACCTAAACAATAATCCACATGTATGTAAAAAATTTATGTTGTAGACTGAACAAAAATCATTCACACTAAAATATAGCCCAACACCTATTTAATTTGTTTTGAGAAAACAGAGCCTTGAAATCATATTAGACTTTGGCACAGTAAACTAGAAACTAAAAAACAAATTGTTTCTTTGATGCAGTTCTTTACTAATATATAACTTATGAAATGCCTGATGCTTGAACTATACATAAGCTTGCAATAAAATTGTCTATTAAATACTTAGATACAACAAAAAGTTCATTGAATATGAATATAAACTAATATTGCATTAGTCTTTTTGTTGCTTTGCTGATTGAATATGAATATAAACTAATATAAACTAATATTTACTAAGTTGATCATAAATTGATCAACCAATTCTCTGTTTGGTTTAACATCAATGAGGCACTTTGCAAACGTCGGTCTGTCTAACTGCTCTATCATTTCATCCATACACAGAAGTTTACCTAATCTGCTGGATATCCAATTGATACCAAGGTGCGACCAAACAAATAGTGGTTATATTAGTTGGTAATACCAAGATTTCATAAAGTCCTATTTTAATGTATAATATAACAATTATTCAATTAACTAACCAAATTATTTAAATTAACAGCATAATTCACTTCATGGTCTGTGCAATCATGATATGTGAAGGTGAAACATAGATTTCCAACGAGGGCAATAAATCCATCTATTAATGGTTCAAAGTGCAAAGATCTCATGGTACTCTCCAACGATTGTGAAGAATGTTTGATTTACGTCGGTAGTTTAAAAAATGGGGAAAAAAAAGTTTACAGTCATGTAAATCCACTGAATCATGAACCCATCCATTCACTGTATTCTGTGTCACTACCTCAAATCTAAGACCACTGACAACCAACCCTAAAATAAAATTATTAAACGATTAATTTGGTCAAACATAAGAAACGAGAAGCAGTAGTGTATTTATCAACTTATTATCCTTCAGTTTTCGCAAAAATCAAGGTAGTAAAATAATTAAACAAATAATGCTGTTAGGAAAAAATAAAGGGCAAGAGGTAAAGCAAAAGGATGAGACTGCAAATCATTTTCCTAACTATATAGCAAGAATGCATCACTGTATGTTGGATGCTTGGATCATGCTTTTCGTTTTCTTGGCAAAATATTAAAAAAGAATAAGCAATGTTGTATCGAACTCAATTGACTCAGTTTCTCTCTTCTTTCTCCCTGTGGAATTTGCTCCTTTATTTCCTTTTAACATATTTTTATTAATTCAACATAAAAGGATAAAAAGAAATTTATTTTGCAACTTCATTTTAGGTCGAGTTCTAGTACATAGTAATAGTAGGCATCTAAGCATTATTTTTTCAGGCTGGCTAAATATCAGCATGTTCATCTATCGTTCACTTCCTTTAATATACGCCATTATATCTTGATCATTGTTTTTGTTTGATTTCGTTTGAGTTTAGTTATTTTTGTTATCATATTCTTCATGATTATTAGAAAAATGTTCTCTTTTTTTCTTTATACAGTTGTAAGAAACACATGCACTGTATTGTGAATGTATTCGCTGTTAGTGACATATCGCCAATATTCCACTGTTTCATATGGTCACTGGGTTGCTGATGTATAAAAAGTAAAGAAATAAATAGATTTAATAGCAGTAATCAGTATACAGTAACTAAGAACATTGCAAGATAAGCAAACCTGAATGGATTCCCATAGAACTGATTTCAATTCTTCACCAAGTTGCCTCCAGTCCTCAAGTGTAAATGGAACATGCTCGCGCACAAGTGGCCCCAGATAAGAAGATAGCTTCACTGACCCTTTTCCTATCGGTTCGCCCGATGAGTTAAACTCAACTTCGATTCGGCTTGCAACATCTGAAGGAAGTCTTTTCACTTTGGTTGGGCCTCTAGTCTTCTTTTTCGAAATCTGATTTGCATCAATGTCTTCAATTGTTCTCTCGATTTCCATTGTTGTTTCAGGATTTCCATCGACTTGCATAGCAGTGTCTGCGATTGAGTTGTTTGCATTCCCAACATCATTGTTTTCCAAAGGTGGCTCAATATGCTCTCCTATTGCATTAGACCCATCGACTGCATATGTGGATTGTTCGAGTCTTTTTTGATTGCGCGTAATCCTCTTATCCATTGTCTTTTTCGTACTTCTAACCATTTTCTGCAAGTATAACATATCAACATATGAATTTCAAGTTATAAGAGCATATTCTAGGTAAAACTTTTAAGGTACAAATAAAAAAGACTTTGTCAGAGCATGCAGTATGCACTATATATTGCTGCATGACGTAACATTTTTGACTTGTATCACTTGACCTAGTCAATGTTATTTCTGGTTCAAATTGGTGATCATCCTTGTAATTAAACTAATTATTTATTTCATTACGTTACTAATTCTTTGCACTGGTACAGTGCACTTGATTGTCAAGGGAATCTAGTACATAATTATCAGGAGTGTTTTTTTTAAATTAATCATCCACTATATTTTCATAACCAAAAATCAGTTTGCCTTACAAAAATTGTAACATATAGAAAGTACAAATTGGCCTGCGTCTTACCAAAATCAGAACTCAGGTCCAACTTCGATCATGCGAGGAGCAGTTAAGTCTTTGAGCAGTAGGCCTTGTAAAAAATGCAATATATAAAACAAACAATATTTGCAAGAATATACAACTGCAATTAGTATACACTATACATTTATGTAGCCATCTTAGGAAAAAAAATCACAGGCTTTGTGTTGATTATAGCAATTAGCAAGAAAACCATATGAAACATATATACTACTGTAATTTTAATATATTGGTGGGTCATATGCATCCATATCGTTTCCAAAGTTGCTACTGACATCACCATATACATACATCAAAGTTCAAAACAAAATTTCAAATTTCAACATTTAATAAGACTCCATTATCTAACTTAAACTTCTCATAAGAAAACAAGACATCAAAACTACTCAAGTATGCCTTCGCAATCCTCTCTGACATAACTAACATTCTCAACTAAATCATCTGCATCCATATCGTTTTCTTCAGGGCCGCTCGCAACATAGTTAGCTTCTTCAACAAAATCATCTATCTCTAATTCATGAAAACCTCTTGGCGGTGCTTTCATTACAACATACCAATTAGAAGAATCATTTTCTCTTGAATAAAAGACTTGTTTCGCTTGAGATGCGAGGATATAAGGATCTTTTGAAAATGAAACCTGACTTTGATGTAAATTAACAAGAGTGAATCCATCTTCAACTTTTATCCCGTTTCCTATGTTCGCCCAATGACACTTAAAAACAGGAATATAAAAAACATTATAATCTAGTAAAATTATTTCAGTCAGTATCCCATAGTACGTAACCACATCAACCACTTGAGAAATGTCTTTTTCACTTGCTCTACACATGGTAGTCGCGTCATAAGTTACTCCGCTATTCTGGGTTTCTCTATCAACATCTTTTGTATGAAATCGTTGTCCATTAATAATATATCCTTTGCAGGAGAATGCCATCTTTTTAGGACCGTATGCAATCCATTTTAATATTTTATCATGATCCTTTGAGTCAACAGGTATCTAAAAAATATTCAAACATATTAAACAAGTAATTTCATTAATTCATATATGAAAATATTGAAATTCTTTAACAAACCTTCCTTTTAATCCAATCAGCAAAGCTATCTCTATGAGTTTTCCACAGTAAGGTCGCATTTTTTTCTAAGCGCTTGTTTGAATTTTGCAACTCCTCCAAATGCAAACTAGTACAGTAAAAGTGATGTTAAATTATAGTTGCCAATAAAAGCACATCAAATCAATGAAAGTGGGACATAACATATACTCACTCTAAAAATGGTTCCACCATAGCCATATTCATTAACACAGCTAAATGAGCAATTTCTTTCTCATTGGAAGACAATGTAATTGATTTGGACATTGAAATTGGACGCCCTTCAAGTATTGCGTTATCTTCATAATCTTCATTTCGATCTTTTTTTTCAATATCTACCGACTTACTCAAAAATTCACTAAAAAATTTCATGCATTCTTCGGCAAGATATGATTCTGCAATGCACCCCTCAGGTCGTGCATAATTTCTTACGTAGTCTTTGAGTGTTTTCATATACCTTTCAAAAGGATACATCCAACAAAAATGAACTGGTCCGTACAATCGTGCTTCTCTTCCAAGATGAATTGTCAAGTGTATCATAATATCGAAAAATGAGGGTGGAAAATATCTTTCAAGTTCACACAATATTTTAACGATATCATCATCAAGTTGTTGCAACTTCTCCCTATCAAGAACACGTTGACATATTTTATTGAAAAATGAACATACACGAATTATTGCATTTCGGGGTCTGGTTGGCAATAAACCTCTTACTGCAACCGATAATAATTGTTGCATTAAAACATGATAATCATGAGACTTCAAACCACTAATTTTACAATCCACCAACGACACGCATTTTTTGAAATTTGAACAATAACCATCGGGACCTTTGAAATCATACAACCTTTTGCAAAATATTTTTTTCTCCAATTTTGATAATGTATACGGAGCTGGTGGAAGATATGTTTTGGTTCCACGGGGTTGTGCATAAAGACCATGCCGAATACCCCAATCCTCTAAATCATGTCTACAATTAATCCCATCTTTTGATTTGTTATCATGCAACATTGTACTTAGTGTGCTTTCACAAACATTTTTCTCAACATGCATTACGTCCAAATTATGACGCAATGGAAGTTCCTACAAAAAAAATTAACATTTAAATTTTCTATATATTCTTTTTTTAGATTAATAAATAAAAAAGAGATTTGAATACTAACCTCCCAATATGGCAAGTCAAAAAAATTGATCTTTTTTTCCACCTTGATAGCTCCTTTTTTTACAGAATTATCATCTTCATTATCTTCATCCTCACTACTGTCATCGATCTTCCTTTTCTTACTTTTTCCCTTAATCTGCTCTTTTCCAAAATCATTTGGAAAGTCCTTCAAAATAAGAAAGATGTTTTTACCTGTTAGAATTCTAGGCATCTTTCCATCCTCTATAGTGTTATCAAACCAAGCTTTTTTTCCTCAACGGATGTGAAATAGGAAAAAATCTTCTATGACCCATATAAACATTCTTTCGACTATATTTCAACCATCGACGATGAGTATTGACACCACATAATGGACAAGCCTTTTTACCCTTTACACAACATCCAGCAAGATTACCATAAGCTGGAAAATCATTTATCGTCCATAATAAAATAGCTCTCATATTAAAAAGTGTCTTACTAAATGCATCGGACGTCTCAACTCCACTACTCCACAAGTAATGCAAATCCTCTACTAATGGCGCCATATATACATCAATATCATTCCCCGGTTGCTTTGGACCTGGAATTAGAAGTGTTAGCATAATATTTTCCTTCTTCATGCACAACATAGGCGACAAATTATATGTCACAAGCATTACTGGCCAACAACTATATTTGGAACTATACATGGAAAATGGATTAAACCCATCTGTAGCAAGACCAAGTCTGAGACTACGTGGATCGGCTGAAAATGATTCCCAATTTTCATCAATTGTGCTCCATGTTACAGAATCTACGGGATGTCGCATCTTTCCATCACTGCTTTTATTATTGAAATGCCACCTTAATGCTTCTGCCATCTTTTCAGATCTGAACATTCTTCTGAATCTTGGAATTATTGGAAAATATCTCAACACCTTAACCGGGATACCCTGCATAATCTCATTTGTATCCTGATTCATTTTCCATCTTGAGGAACCACATTTCGGACAGTCATTCAAATTTTTATACTCTTTACGAAAAAGACAACAATCATTCTCACATGCATGAATCTTTTCAAACCCCATATCAAATAGTTTGAGGAATTTCTTTACTTCATATAAAGTCTTAGGAAGTACATTATTCTTTGGCAAAAACAGTTGTTGCACATTAAGAAGCTTATCAAAACCAGAATCGGATAATCCAGTTTCGCATTTAAGGTTATACAAAATAGTGATGGCAGATAACTTTGTATGATCTATGCAACCAGGATATAATGGGGTTTCTGCATCTTCCAAGTTCTTAAGTAAATCATCGTGTCGTCTCTGTGCATCATCCTTATCTTTATCATCATCAAAAAAATTATGATTAAAGTAGTCTTCATCTTCATAGTGAATTGCTTTGAGTAAGTCGTACACCTCACTCTTTTTATTATTATTTTCAACATCTACTTGCTCGCCATGATTATACCACCTACCATCTTTGTACTTAGGATCCATTCCCTTTATAATTAAATGCTCAATGACGGTTTCACCATAATGATGATTAAGATTTCGACAATCTAAACAAGGACACAAAATTTTCTCTACATTCCCTAACTTTTTCTTCGCAACACGTACAAAATTTTGAGCTCCTTTTCCATACTCTTTACTGGTTCTATGTTTAAAATTGAAAGCAACAAGAATGTTAGCTTTCATTTTCAAAACATGTTAAGTCTAAAGTTATGTGTAAATTTACTTGTATATGATTACCTGTGTAGACGCAACCAGTCTTTCTCCATCATCATATATAATATGGAAGCAATCAAGTATCTAAAATTCAAAATAGTAATTGGAAATTAGACTATTTAAACAAGTAATGAATGCTAGAAGAGTTTCTGGGCCTTTTAGTTAGCTTGTTTAAATGTGAATACTCATTATGAGTTTCTTCTTGAGACGTATAGAAAATAATATACACATCAAGAAATACTTCATTAATATACACATCAAAAAATGGGGAGAAGAGGATGAAAAAAGGACAGAAACCTAGGTTCTTCAAGTCGTCATGAGCTTCAAATATATGTTGTAAAATATCGGCTTATCATTTTAACATTTTTTATAAATACAATCAACTGACGATGCAAGGATAAACACAAGAGCTCAGAGTACTAAAGTGTGTAGAATTTGTTTATTTGATCAAATTTAAGTAAAGCAAAGTAATCAAAATTCGAGGATGCAATCTAATGTAGCAATTATTTGATACTATGTAACCAAAAATAAAGAACAAAAACTGAAAAAAGAAGTAATTAACTTTAATTGATTACCTTTAAACATCATAAATGAACAATTAATTTAACTTTAAACCATCGTTAAAGTAATTAAATATCTTTACACAAGTCATTAATAAAATAATTAATTAACTAATTTCAACCATAACTAAAACGATTGATTTTTTTTGGCAAGGCCAACCGTTTTTTATTGAGGACCGTCCACTTTTATCACAACAAAA
Organism: Allium fistulosum; assembly: GCA_030737815.1. Lineage (NCBI taxonomy): Eukaryota > Viridiplantae > Streptophyta > Magnoliopsida > Asparagales > Amaryllidaceae > Allium > Allium fistulosum. Next base: position 164,668,254 of record CM060904.1, on the reverse strand, counting down.
GTAATAAATACGTATTAAAAACAGGAGTTAGGTCGATTGTCTGAATGACTAAACTTACTCAAGCACCACGTATGGTGCAACATACAAACCAGGTTGCAAAAGAAAACGCATATAAGCTCCACGCTGGAAGCAACTCGTAGAAACAAACGTATCTAACAAACTTAGATACGATAGGACACTACTATCTATGAAAATTGACCCAAACCAACTACAAATTTCCAACACAGCTTGCTAAAAAATATAGCCTAAGCTAGCATTCAGAAGACAACCAGATTGCCAACAAGCAACAGAACATATTTCATAGAGATGCAAATTTCAAAGATGGCCAGGGAAGACCATAACCAAATGCAGCAACAAAAAATTTGCAAAACAAAAGATTAAACCATAATCATCACCTAGATCAAGTAGAGATTACCGATACCAAATCTAGTAAAAAAATGCATAAATTTCCAAAGCAGGCATCACCAACAAACGAGTGTAACACTGCGACATGACAATAGGAACATGAAGCCAGAAACATAAAACATACAAGTAACCAACAGAGGCATGACACAACTAAAATGCATATACAACGTTCAAAATGTATTGGTTAACGCGTTACCTTCTGACATTTAGTTGTTATGTATAAACATTGAAAAGCTACACTGGGAAACATCCACATGAATTTAGGCCACAAACCAAAAGGAATTATGTAAGCTAAACTGTTTCCAAAAAATTTGCCATTACAACGGCGCTATTTTGTAGCACCGGAGTAATGTCTATGCATTACCCCTCTCCTGATACTTGGCTTGCGCCTTTAACAATAAATTTGGTTCCTGATACTTGATGTCAGTAAAGAGTCTGATCATTTGCTTCCATTTACATAATTCTTCATTAATGAACCCTTTGGTTGAACATCATCAAAAACTTTAAGCAAGTACTTTTTCATACCTAATTTAGATCTTATATTTACATGTTCACATTACTTATTCGAGACTTTCTGAAGTACATCATAGCTAAATTGTACTCCATATTGTACCTTTCGAATATTCAAAAAACATGTTAACTGCAATGCGTAATGTGGTGAAGCAAAATTTTAACATTTCGATCATTTGCATTTGCATTTCGATCATGTGCTTTTATGCCACATTGGTTTTGTACGCTAATGTTGTTTATTATTGTCTTATCTGCATAATTATGTTTGTTTATATGTAGTTCAAAAAATTGGATTTTCTCCCATGTTTCACTCTTCTACAGTTCAAATTAACCAGAATGTTTATACCATCATGTTACATTCCTTATTTTACATGCTTGTTGAAATTTTTTATGCATTGTATTGACTGGACTTGTTAAATGGAATTATTAGAAAATGATCAAAAATATCAAAGTGATAATTTTATAATTTTGGCTTCACTGATATTTTAACATATATATTTTTTCATTTATTTTTGAAGCCTGTCAAAAAAGAGATGTGCTTTTGTGCTACATTGGTTTCATAGCCTAATGGACTAAAGAATTAGTCTTGTATATACTACACCGAGGACATGCAAGTTTAATATAGTTCAGTTTCAGAATTTTGATTTTCTCATTTACCAATTAAATCCAACTGTCCAATTTGATCAAATCTTTTCATTTTTATAACTATTGTTTCTTTGGTTTTTAGCATTGTCTCACGTCCAAAATAAATAAAAATAAAATGCGTCTTATAGGACCATAATTTATGCATAAGACGTATTTATTTTGAAATAATCTCAGAAACACATTTTTCCTTCTTCTTTTTTGTTGTGTGTGTGTTTGTGTGTTCTATATTTCTTTGCAAATCAACAAAAATATGACAATGAGAATTGTTCAACAGGGATTGTACAAGTTATACTGATCAGATGATTACAAATTTTCATCATATTATGAGGTGGAATTAATCCTTTAAGCATTGACAAATGCTTTTCCTACCTTCATTTTAACTTCGGCAATTGACAATGTCATCATTAGTTTTGTAATAAAACATAATACGTTAAAAACTTAAAATACTATTTTATTGGAGTTAATACCTATATTGACTTCATCCACACTCTCTGATAACATTTCGATCATTTGCATTTGGACTGCTTACTCTGAAACTAACGCAACCCTAAAATGCTTAGATAGGCATACTAACTCAAATATCTGAAACTTAATCTAAAAATTAGAAATAAAGGAAAATTCCAATCAGCTCTAACTTACTCTGAAACTTCAAGGACAAATGGCGTTGATTGCTACAAATTCACGTCCACTGACTACAGCTCGAACTAGGGCTAACGAAAGCTCGAATTCAACGGGGACGAGAACGAGGGCAAACGGGAGAGCTGGACCACTGCAATGTGGACAAGGATAGGGGAACGAGGTTGCAATGCCGATGATTACAAGGACGACGAATTATTTTTCGGAGGAAGCGAATTGATTTGGATGTGGAACTGAAATTGGGGGAAGTCTTTGTTAAGGTGAGTTCGTAGAAAAGGAGGGAAGGAAAATAAAATTACCGCCTTTATTTTACACAGCGTGCACGCTAATAAAATTTAGCGTAAGTTAACCCTTTCATAGCAACCGTTTCAAAAACGCTGTGCACTGGTGCTGAGAAAACCAACTTTTCTTGTAGTGAAAGTTATTTATATTCTTCAGGAATTTGTGTACTTTCATTGTTTATAATGTTTTAAACAATATTTATACCTTCAGGGTATTTTAAGTGTTTCAAACACTTTCACTGCTTCAATGAATTCAATTATTTATAAAAACATATGCCTAGAGCATTTAACATGATGTAGCACTACATGTGCTTCAGTAATTTCAGTGTGTTTTTCTATTATATATATATATATATATTTTGCGAACTACAGGTTCACATTTCTTATTTATGAGAATTTCATGATGGCCAATCATGTTTTTCTCTAATCCAAGATCTTTAATCCATTTATAAACATAAGCGCTTTATTATTTATTAAATTTATCATCGATGATTATTTCTTGTCAGTTCTAGCCATGATTTATTGAGATCTCTTTAATTATCATGTTTTAGGTACCTAAACCGCTTTTAGGGTCATTTGACAATCATGTCATGGATCTCTTTCAGAGCACCCTTAAGTGTTTCTTCAAGAACACTCACCTCCTTTATTTGGCATCTTTATTACTTACTCCAAAAATATTTTGAACTGACTTTTGAACCACATTTCAGATGTGGATTACACATTTCGATCCTTCAGGGATTCAAATCTATGTTGGAGAAAGTCTACTAGAGATATTATTAATAATTTATTCAAGTTACTTAATATTTTGCATCTTTTAACAAATATTTAACACTGATATCAAAATGAGCTTGTATCCCTTTATCCTCCCCCTCAATGTTGGCAAACATTGTCACAATAAATAATAATCATCTTTGAATCCTTATTTTGATCCATTATCATATTGCTACTAGCAAATACACCATACATAATAATAGGAGGATAATTCTTTTATCAATTGATAAGATGCATTCAAGTGATATTTGTGAGCTTCTGACTCATGTTTAAATATGGGATTCAATTATGCCAAATTTCGTGAAATATAATCCAATTGAAATTGTAACAGATTTTTATAAAATAAGCTTCTAGCTTTTAATTTTAGAAATAACGCAAAGATATTCTTTGACGTTTTCATTATAGTTCCAATATGGTAGCTATTCATTTATATATCCTCAAAACTCAACAAATTTCCTTTAAATTTGTTTTAGCATAATGTATTTTGAATTAAGATATATGTACCATTTGGTAATACTATATGGGCTCTTCCGGACCCTTCAATTATATAGCAAATTTGCTATGATTGAAATTTTTAGCTAAAATATTTTCAGATAGTTCAGAGAAAAACTTCTGGTTTTTCAAAATCATATGAGTCGTTGTACTATCTAGTAGGCATATATTACCACTTAAATATTGATGGTCCATATCTTACGAATTAAAGACAATATAGTTAATCAACTATTCAAATTTGTAAGCATTAAATAAATGCTAATACTTTCCACAATAAAATAAAATGGACTACTGATTAAAACATAACATTCATCGGTATGTTATTTCCACTGGTTTTGAAAAGAAAAAACATACAAGCACCAACTTCCAACTGGTTGAAACTTCAGGTTTAACCACTCTTGTCTAGTGTTTGGAAGTGTGACCATCTTCTAGCGGTCATAACGCTCCTTCAGGGAGTACCATAAGTAAAGATGATCTTTTTCGGTTAAATGTCTTATTTTAAGATTGCCGTGGATACGACACCTTAAAAATATAAGAGCCTTTATTTTATCCTACTGGGACATATTATTATCATTTTTAATGGCAATTTTTAAGTATTGAGATTGTAATTGAATGTCAGCATCCAATATCTATGACAAAAAGTTATCTCCTAACAAGTCCAAAGTTTTAAATTCAAGCTTGGCTATGTTTATCATATTACCAACTATAAGTGAAAATAAAAATGCATAAGCATCAAAATATTGTTCATGGGTGTATAATCAATGCATTTCCCATATCTGATAGTAGTTACAATGAAAAAAAAACATTACTGCAAAATAGTAAAAGACAACCAAATATAATATATAAAAGCGACTATAATCTCTTATTTACATCCTTTTGATAGCTCTAGATCAAATCTCATTAATTGCATTAATAAAGCTTGGTGTTCTTCTCAAGATTACTGCAATTTTTGGAGACATGTAGATCAGATCTATGGGAGTTTCATTCAATATTCGAGGTGCATTTCATTGGCTACTAATTCTGGTAACATCCTTATTTGTGTCATTACTATTCACATATGATGTTTACTTCTATAATGTAGTATCTTGCATATTTTCACAAATTTGCATTTCTGTTTGCTCTTAATCCCACGTAAACATTTACCTTTGGTAAAAAACAATTTTTCTATATACCATATGCATAATATTATTTTAGTAAATTTAATACTTATATAAATATTTTCGAAAGTTAAAATTGTATTTTTTAAATAATATATAAGATAAAATTGAATTTTATGATTGGTAAAATATATATGAATCAAAAGTAAATATATTTCATTTGAAAATAATTTATATTGTTTAAAATCTGCATGGATTTTGTTTTATTTTTAAATTAGTTTTCATTTTAAAATATGCTTTGGAAGAAATAAAAAATAAAATTTTCTATTTAGTTTAAAATTGGTTTCAGCCAAATCAAATTAAAACAAAAACCTTTGTTTTGAAAATTAGCTCCGCCTTTATAAAAAACAATTTTTTTATAAAAAAGAATTGACTTCGACCGGAAAAGTGAAAAAAATTAGCTTCGGCAATAAAGAATCAAAAAATTATTTTTGGCACTTGCCGAATGGAAAAAATTACTTTGTTTTTGGACAAATAAAATTAAACAAATATTTTTTTTGATAACATACTATAATTATTTTACAATGGAATTTTTATAAAATTATATATATATACACACACACATATATACACACACATACATACATACATACATATATATAACACACACACACACACACATATATATATATATATTATCAAAAGTTATAAATAATAAAAATTTATACACATTTTTATTTAAAGATATTGTCTTTAGAGATTTAAAATTCAAATTTAGAATAGATTTTCCTAGATCTAAATATGATTTAGATTTAAGACTGTCTAAGATTTTTAGATATGAATTTAAAATTTAATCATAATCAACTTCGTCAAATTCAAATTATAAATGTTTTGTATAACTGTACACATGTGGTATTTATAATTTACATTCATAATATTTAATTAATATTAAAATTAATTAAAGACAAAAACACGTATACAAAGGGGCTAATGTCTTCGTTGCAGTGCAAATTCTAGCATTTAGATACAGGCAGTTTAAACCATGTACACATTTTATGTTCATGTGCACATACACATTTATTTGTATTTGATACCATGTACCTATTATATATATATATCCAATATATTAATAAATAAATTCATATTATTTGCCAGTTAAATAAAATAATGATTTTATTTAAAATTTATTTAGATTAGGTCTAAATTAGTTTAGACTTTATAGGCCCAATAAAGTCCAAAATGGTGTAAAAAAATTGAAATTCACTCATTTACCCTGCTATGTGCTAGTTCGAATCAAACACCTATTGAATAGTTATCTGCCTCAATTTTCAATTACGTGCATTTTTAGCAAGTGCCTAGATGCTGAGAATTTGGAGTTCCTAACATCTAGGTCTGTACTGAAAAAGCATCCGCCTTAATTTTATTAGGTACATGTTTAACATGCACCCGACTTATGATCAAATACTCACTATTGGAGGAGATCCTGACTACGGGTTAATATTACAAGTCTGCAATAATAATCATCAATTGAAAATGCTCATACATCCATGAAATTTATGGAAACTAGATTATTAAAATTCTAATCTATGGTGAGTAATAAATTTTGAAAATCCAAATTTACGAAAATCCAGCCTTTTAAAAGTTCAAATTTTTAAATCTATTTACTAAAATTCAAATACTTTTCAGTTCAAATTCAAATAAAGTTAGACGTTAAAATGTCAATTAACTTTTTGTAAAATTAACTTTTAGTTTTATTACAATTTAATTTTCGAACAGAGTATAAAATATTGAAATATAACGTTTTGAGATTAAAATATTCAATTTTTTTATTCAACATCTTAATTTTTTCCAAAATTCAGATAATTTTGACTTCAAAATTCAAAATTTTCAATAATTTAAATTTATAATAGTGCAATAATTTTATTTCAGTGATTATCATATGAAAAGAAAATTCATATTGAGGAAAATATTGTTAATGTCGGAGCTGGACCAGATCGTAGCGGGTTAAATGAGTGAATTTAAAAAAATGTTTTAAGATCACTTTGGGCTTATGAAGTATAAATTATTTAGATCCAATCTAAAGTAATTTAACTAAAAATTTTATTCTATTTTATTTATTTATATCAAAGTACTAATTTAATTTATTTAATATATAATGTATATCCATATCAAATAAACATATATGTGTATAGTGCATGTGCAACATATATGAAGTGTACACTGTTTAATATACCGATATATAAGCATAGATATTTTTACACCACAACTTGCATATTTGTCCCTTTATATATATATTTGTAGTCCATGATATAACTTAATATATATATATATATAGATACACACACACACACATACATGTGTGTGTATGAAATAATTGAAATAATTTTTATTCATTTAAAATACATTGACTAATTCAAAATGGTTTGTATCAATATATAAATATCTTATGATAGTTTAAATTTAAAACTAGATCAACATCTAGATTAAAAAACCCATTTAAAATTTAAATTCAAATTTCAAATATAGATATGTTTATATATATATGCGTGCGCGCGCGCGTGAATATATATATGTGTATATGTGTGCATATATATGCATATATATTATGAAAGGTACATTTTAAAATATTTATATCTTAGTTTAAAACATTTAATCATAAATCATAAATTAATAAATACAATTACACATGTTAAAAAATGTTTTATTTTATTTAATTTTCAAATGAAATATTTTTAATTATTTCAAATCTGCATAGATAGTTTTAATTTTTTTCATAATGTAAATCCATACGGATTTATGTTAATTTTTTAAACATTTTTTTATTACTTATTTAAAAAGATTTAAAATATAGACATATATATATATATATATGTATTTATATTATTAAATATGTTTCAGAATATATATATTAATAACAAAATTATATTTTAAATTTTATAAATATTTAAACACTACAAGAAAAGTTTATTTTCTTAGCATAAGTGTACAACGTTTTTTAATGGGTTGCCATCAAAATGGTAATCTTACGGTAAATTTCTTTAGCTTAACGTTGGTGCACGCTCTGTAAATTAAAGGAGATAAATTTATTTTCCTTCCTCCATTTCTACGAACTCCCCTTAAACAAAAACTTCCCAAATTTCAATTCCTCGTCCAAATCAATTATTCCTTCCTCCGAAAAATAATTTCGCCCTCCCCGCTGTGGTCGATCGTCCCCGTTGCAGTCGTCCGCATTGCAATCTTGTTCTTGTATCCTTGTCCGTGTTGTAGCGGTTCCCATTGCAAGCTCATTCCCGTTTGCCCTTTTCCTCGTCTCCGTTGCAAGCTCGACCAATTGTTAGCCCTAGTTCTGGTGTAGTCAGTGGACGCGAATTGCAACCATCAATGCCAACATCCCTCTGTTCTCGAAGTTTCAAAGTAAGCCATAGCTGATTGGCTTTTGCCTTTGTTTTCTATTTTTTGATTAAGTTTCAGATATTGTATTTATTGCAAGCTCTAGTGGTACCTGTGTCCAGAAAAATAAACAAAACAATAAGTAACTTTTGTTGCTCTTGATTCATATACAGATAATATAGACATGATTTTTTGACTGAATGAGACTTCAATGTAGAAGATGAAGTAGTAATCAAAAAGCTCTATAGTATTAAGTGTTTGCACATGATGGGTACATCTCGCTTAATACAAAACCAGTAGGTTTAAGAAGGCAACTTGAGATTTATGTAACCAAAAAGCTATATAGTATTATAGTGTTAAAGTTGTTAATTTTTATTCTCGGCCTTTAGAAAAACAAGGAAGAATGTAGTGTTCAAATTTCTTGAAGTTCTATCTCAACAAGGCATAATTAGTGATATCACTGTTTCTACATTTATGTTGCTAGCTAGGATTCTTCCATATCTATATTATATCTATTGCAAGCTATAAGCATTTTCATTACATTAAATGCATTTTATCAATTGATCTACATAAAAAGAGTGTAATGTTGGATTATTTTTTTTAGAGATCGTGCTGATAACGTGTTATAAAATGAAGAAAATAGAAGCCATTGAAAAGAGAGACAGCTATTTATTTCTGAGAATTGACTTATATTTACATTACATGGCCTCCTTTATATATAGGCCTTGGAGCATGAGAAGGAACATATCACATGATGTGGGACTAAATAGAAAAATACAGAAGCATATTCACTTATATATTTACATATATTATAACACTCCCCCTTGAATATGCGTCTTCAAAATCTTGAATCCTCTGATAACTTGAAATTGTCCCTTTTAAAACGTGTATGATGATTACTCCTCCTAATTATTATCTTGCTTGCATTTATCCATTCAATCGATATAGATAATGTCCGTTGCCTTATTAAAAACCTCTGTTAGGAAAACCCAGTAGGAAAAAGCCTTGAACGAGGAAAAGAGTGCAACTTGTAAAATCATATTAAAAATGATATTCTTTCTAAGTGTTTGATACTTCGGGATCAAAACAATGCCTCATCAAAACCTTACTAAGAAAAACCCAATGGGAAAAATCTTAGTGAAGGAAAAAGAGTACAATGACATATTTTATTTTCTTATTTCTTTAAATGAAGCTTTATACTTTTGGATCAAACTAATGCCTCATTAAAACCTTACTAAGTAAAACCCTATGGGAAAAATCTTAGTGAAGAAAAAAGAGTACAATATAGTATGTCATATTTCAATAATTTACTGCATCAAATAGAGTTTGATACTTCTGGATCAATTTAATACTTCATTAAAAACCTTACAAAGGAAAACCCGATGGGAAAAACCTTAGTCAAGGATAAAAATATAATTTAACTTAAATAACATATTTGAGATGTTATTTCTTGAAAAGACGTTTGATTCTTCTAGATCAAGATAATGCCTCATTAAAACCTTAATAAGAAAAACCCAGTGGGAAAAATCTTAAAAAAAGGAAAAAGAGTACATTATAGCTTATTTCAAATGTTACTGGGGAGTTGATACTTCTGGATCAAGATAATGCCTCGTTAAAATCTTACTAATAAAAACCCAGTGAGAAAAATCTTAGTTAAGGAAAAAGAGTGCATTATAAAATACTTATGGATGCTCCCCCTGATTTAAAATTTTCCTCTGAATTCATATTCATCTTTCGGTAACTCAAATTGGTTATAGATACTTCTGGATCCATAAATATGAATCTCATTAATAATACAATTTATTAATAGTTTCCTTGAATACAATCAAATTTTCCAAGATTGTTTCTTCCAAATATGATTTGCATTTTATGCATTTTGTTTGCTACCTTTATGAAAAACACATCATGTGCTTTCATTCTTGTGTTTCAAATCAATTTTGCATATTGCAACTACATCTTTGATGAATATTAGAAGTTTTATTCCAACGATACTTAAAAGCATGAAGTAATCTACTCATCTTGAAGTGCATCAAGGTTTTCATTACAACAATACTTAGAAGAAGGTTGTAATCAACATTCCATTCTTTATAATCATCAAAGTTATTTAAATTCTTCAGGAACTTATATATTTTAATAAGTTTTGCATATCGCAACTAACACTTCAATGGATGTTAAGAGTTTCAATACAACAATACTTAAAAATAGGAAGTAATCTACTCATCATGAATTATATCAAAATTTTCATTACAACAATACTTAAAAGTAGGTTGAAATCTACTCTCCTTGTTCTTTGCATTCTTTATAACAATGAAAGTTATTTATATTCTTCAGGAATTTGTATACTTTCATTATTTAATATGATTTAAACCATATTTATACCTTCGGAGTATATTAAGCATTTCAAGTACTTTCGGTACTTTGCGGACTACATGTCCATGTTTCTCTACTATTAAAGGATTCATGATGGCCAGTCATGTTTTCCTCTAATTCAAGATCTTTAATCTATTTATAAATATAAGCGCTTTATTATTTACAAATTTATCATCGATAATTATTTCTTGTCAGTTCTAGACATGATATATTGAGATCTCTTTAATTATCATGTTTTAGGTACCTATTTGACAATCATGTCATGGATCTCTTTCAGAGTACCCTTAAGTATTTCTTCAAGAACACTTACCTCCTTTATTTGGCATCTTTATTACTTACTCCAAAAATATTTGAATTGACTTTTGAACCACATTTTAGATGTGGTTTACACATTTTGATCCTTCAGGGATTCAAATTTATATTGGTGAAAGTCTACTAGGGATATTATTGATAATTTATTCAAGTTACTTAATATTTTACATCATTGTATATTTTAACAAATATTTAATACTGATGATAAAAATGAGCTTGTATCCCTTTATCATCCCCCTCAATGTTGACAAACATTGTCACAATAAATAATAATCATCTTTGGATTCTCATTTTGATCCATTATGATATTGCTACTAGCAAATACACCATACATATTAACAATAGGAGGATAATTCTTTTATCAATTAATAAGATGCATTCAAGTGATATTTGTGAGCTTCTGGCTCCTGTTTAAATATGGGATTCAATTATGCCAAACTTCGTGAAATATGATCTAGTTGAAATTGTACCAAATTTTTCTAAAATAAGCTTCTGGCTTTCTATTTTAGAAATAACGCAAAGATATTCTTTGACATTTTCATTTTAATTCCAATATGGTAGCTATTCATTTATATATCCTCAAAACTCAACAAATTTCTTTTAAATTTGCTTGAGTATAATGTATTTTGAATTAAAATATATGTACCATTTGGTAATACTATTTGGCTCTTCCGGACCCTTCAATTATATTAGCAGATTTGCTATGGTTGAAATTTTTAGCTAAATATTTAGATAGTTCAGAGAAAAACTTCTGGTTTTTCAAAATCATATGAGTAGTTAATCAAATATTGATGGTCCATATCTTAAAGAAAATATAGTTAGTTAACTATTAAAATTTGTAAGCATTAAATAAATTCTAATGCTTTCCAAAAAAAATTAAAATGGACAACTGATTGAAACACAATATTCATCGGTACATTATTTCAATTAGTTCTGAAGAAAAAAAACATCCAAGCACCAACTTCCAACTGGTTGAAACTTCAGGTTCAACCACTCTTGTCTAGTGTTTGGAAGTGTGATCATCTTTTAGTGGTTATAACGCTCCTTCAGGGAGTTCCATAAGTAAAGATGATTTTTTTTAGTTAAGTGTCTTATTTTAAGATTGTAGTGGATATGACACCTTAAAAATATAAGAGCCTTTATTTTATCCTACTGGGACATATTATTATCAATTTTAATGGCATTGTTTAAGCATTGAGATTGTAATTGAATGTCATCATCCAATATCCATGATAAAAAGCCATCTCCTAATAAGTCCAAAGTTTTAAATTCAAGCTTGTCTATGTTTATCATATTACCAACTATCGATGGAAAAAAATATGCATAAGCATCAAAATATTTTTCATGGGTATATAATTATTGCATTTCATAAAATAAGAACTCATATCTGATAGTAGTTACAGTGAAAGAATAAAAACATTACTGCAAAATAGTAAAAGACAACCAAATATAATCTATAAAAGCGACTATAATTTCTTATTTATATCCTTTTGATAGCTCTAGATCCAATCTCATTAATTGCATTAATTAATTTCCTTGAAAATGCAAAACTACCCTTGAAAATATGGAAAGGCCTTTATATGGATTGATTGGTGGAGAAGGGATGAATAATAATCAAATATTGTGCATAGCTTGCATGAAAATTATGATATGAAATATAGACCATCTCTTAGGGAGAATATTTAAAGATATTTCTTCAAGAAATGATTATGCATATAATATTTCTTATGAAATAATAACTAGGAATATGACCTTTATGGTATAATTAGACATATGAACATAGAACAATGTATTCTTGAGATAATCTTAAACCTTTTGGATCTAATCTAAACTAAATTAGGATCCTTCATAATCATATTTATGTACACTTATTTGGTTTAATAAAATTACCAAATATATAAATAAATCTCTTCTAGAGATATGTTATCATTTCCTAATTTATTAGTCTCTTTTAGGGATATTTTACTATCACTACTTCTGGAGTGAATTTATCTCCTCTAGAGATTATATATGCACTATTGGAATGTCATATCAATGTACAATATTTCTTTTGTAGAAATTACATAATTACTACATTTACAATAACATAATACATCCATACATGAGATTTTTGTTGTAACTATCCTTGAAATGACATATCAAACTTTAAAGACAGTAACAAGATTAGATTCACCAAATGAAAGTAAGATGCAAGAGATAAAACCACTACTTCTGGAGTGTAATATTGATAAACAATTCCCTTTTTTTACAGATAAATTATTGTTGTTACTTCGAAACTTTATATCATTATTCCTTCAGGGAATATAGTATTTCCTTTTAAGGAATTGCAATGTAACAAAAATAAAATTCCTATCACATCTCTTCTGGGATGTTGGATTTTGCAATATAAAAATAAATAAATCTCTAAAACATCTCTTTTGGGATGATTTATTAATTTCCTTTAACCTCTTCAAGGAGTACAACCTTATCATTTTACACAATTTCAATAGAGCTTCGAGCTTCTAATTCATGAACTTCAAGTTCATTAATTTGTTATGAACTTCAGGTTCACAAATTTTGTGTAAACTTCCTTTTTAGAAGCTTGTACATTTTGACAAAAAAAATACTGATAAGAATTCAAACTTGTAAACTTTATCAGAAAGTCTTTTCATAATTTAAGACTTCAGGTCTTGGACTTTGTGTTATACAACATCTATTAAAATAATTTCTTTGAACAACTTCAGGTTGTTGTCAAAACCTATTTCCGTTTGATGATTAAATTTCTTTGCACAACTTCAGGTTGAGTTATAGAACTTCTGGTTCTTTACTTTAAGGAAACCTGTAATTTATTGATTTATGAAAACTCAACCTTTTATCATTATAAAAACTACAGGTTCTCAATTCTTATTTCCTTTTTTTATTTTTTTTATTTTAAGGAAATATTGAAAGATATTAAGCTTATCATGTAAGCTTTTATTAACATTTCCATTCACTTCAGATGTGCTAAATCAAAATCAATGTTAGATTTAAACTTAATATGATCTCCTAGATACATATTATCTTTATATTTGTTTCTTTACGAAACAATAAAATATTTCTTCAGGAAATATAAATCATATATCAAAATAGTTTTCAAATCCTTCATTCAAATCTAAATCAATCGGAAGGTTTTCAAAATGAAAACTCCATTTACCAACTATGTTTGATTTCAAATCCTTCATTCAAATTTAATTACACAAACTATATACAGATCATTTAGATCTTGCTTTCTACATCAGAAGCTACCTTTTGGTCTAGGAAAAACAACTTAGCTTCAAACCAAATCCAAAATTATCAATAAAAAAAAATCTTTCATACATAGATCAAATAGATCTAAAATTTGAGTAAGATATTACAAGAATTCAATGACTTATAAATAAAGTCGATTCAAAACTTACTCAAAAAAATCAAAAATTCATAATGAAATCAAAGATGAGTGGATATAATACCACTTGTTAGGAATTTTGAATCAATTCAAACTGAATATTTATCAAGTACAAATTCTGAAAGAATAAATAAAACTGCTTTCAACTAAAAGATATGTAATAATAAGTAATCTTAGAAGTCATACTTGATTTCAATAAATAAATAAGAGAAAATGATGAATAAACATAAAAAAGAATAGATCTAATGATTAAAATATATAAATCTCAAAGATATATCATTTGAGCATGATATCAAGATCTACAAAAGATCTAAAAAAAATTAGAACATAAGATCTACAATAGAATAAGATCCAAAAAATTAGATCCACGATTTAATGAGATCTAAGAAAAATTAATAGATACAAATCTGAAAAAGATAAGATCAATATAATTAAATATGAAAAATTTCTTACCATTTTGAGAACTATAATTAGATCTAAAAAACAAAGTAGATCTGATCTTCTACATTACCACAATTCAAATCTATAATTTTTTGTTATAGAATGAAGAAAATAGAAGCCATTAAAGAGAGAGAGGCAAAAGATATATTATTCATTTCTAAAAATAGACATATATTTACATTACATAGCCTCCTTTATATAAAGGCTTCATAGCTAAGGATTTAACTTATTCCATGATGTGGGACTAAACAAAACAATATAAAAGCATATTCATTTCATGATTTACATATATTGTAACACTCCCCCTTGGATATGCGTCTTCAAAATCTTGATTGCTCTGATAACTTGAAATTTTTCCCTTTCGAAATGGGTATGATGATTGCTCCCCCTCATTATTATCTTGCTTGCATTTATCCATTCAGTCGATATAGATATTGTCCGTTGCCTCATTAAAAACCTCTATAAGGAAAACCCAATGGGAAAAACCTTGAAAGAGGAAAAAGGTGCAACTTGTGAAATCATAGATATCATACTAAAAATGATATTCCTTCTAAGAGTTTGATACTTCGGGATCAAAATAATGCATCATTAAACCCTTACTAAGAAAAACCCAAAGAGAAAATTCTTAGTGAGGAAAAAAAAGAGTACAATGACATATCTTATTTTCTCATTTATTCAAATAAAGTTTGATACTTCTGGATCAAACTAATTCCTCATTAAAACCTTACTAAGAAAAACCCTATGGGAAAAATCTTAGTGAAGGAAAAAGAGTACAATATAGTATTACATATTTCAATAATTTACATAATCAAATAGGGTTTGATACTTCTAGATCAATATAATACTTCATTAAAAACCTTACAAAGGAAAACCCGATGGGAAAAACCTTAGTCAAGGATAAAAATACAATTTAACTTAAATAACATATTTGAGATGTTATTTCTTGAAAAGACGTTTGATTCTTCTAGATCAAGATAATGCCTCATTAAAACCTTAGTAAGAAAAACCCTGTGGGAAAAATCTTAAATAAGGGAAAAGAGTACATTGTAACTTATTTTCAAATGTTACTGGGGAGTTGATACTTCTGGATCAAGATTATGCCTCATTAAAACCTTTCTAATAAAAACCCAGTGGGAAAAATTTTAGTTAAGGAAAAAGAGTGCATTATAAAATACTTATGGATGCTCCCCCTGATTTAAAAATTTCCTCTAAATTCATATTCGTCTTTCAATAACTCAAATTGGTTATAGATACTTCTGGATCTATAAACATGAATCTCATTAATAACACAATTTATTAATAGTTCCATTCGATACAATCAAATTTTCTAAGATTGTTTCTTCCAAATATGATTTGCATTTTATGCATTCTGTATGCTACTTTTATGAAAAACACTTCATGTGCTTTCATTTTTGTGCTTCAAATCAGTTTTGCGTATTGCAACTATACATCTTTCATGAATATTAAAAAGTGAATATTAGGCACGCATCCTTAAAAAAGAACTTAATTCAAAGCGGATCCCTATGATAAAAAGTATACTTTCTACGTCCCTGTTTTTGGTTTCCGCCTATTTTTTCCCCAAATTACCCCTACGCTTCACTGTCGAGCTCCAGTTCTTCTTCTTTAGTTTCTTCTGATCAAATGAAAAACCGAGCCGAGTCTATAAACTATGAGAATCAAGAAATTAAATTGAAGACTCTACAAAATCGAAGGTTTATTTTTCGATTTAAATGAAAAACTACAATTAAATTGAAGACGAATCAAGCTTTTTTACAAAATATGAGATTATTAATAGTTGAAGTTATGAATAATTGCAACAGGTTCTTTTTTTGGATTAAATGATTTTACATGGATAATTGCTGATAAGAATGCAATTATTCTGAATATTTGCAGAAATAAATGCAATTATTGAGAATAATTGCCGATAACTATGCAGTTATTATGAATAATTGCAGAGACAGATGAGTTTAGAATTGAAATGATTTTACAAGAAAAATTGCTTATAAGAATGCAATTATTTTGAATATTTTCAAAAATAAATGCAATTATTGAGAATAATTGCTAATAAATATGCAACTATTACAAATAATTGTAGAGAAAGATAAATTTAGGATTAAAATGATTTTACATGAATAATTGCTAATAAGAATGTAATTAAGAAAGATGAATTTCGGATTGAAATAATTTTACATGAATAATTGCTGATAAGAATGCAATTATTTTGAATATTTTCAGAAATAAATGCAATTGTTTGAGAATAATTGCTGAAAACTATGCAATTATTATGAATAATTGCAGAGAAAGATGAATTTAGTATTGAAATGATTTTACAAGAAAAATTGCTGATAAGAATGCAATTATTCTGGATATTTGCAGAAATAAATGCAATTGTTTGAGAATAATTGCTGAAAACTATACAATTATTATGAATAATTGCAGAGAAAGATGAATTTAGTATTGAAATGATTTTACAAGAAAAATTGCTGATAAGAATGCAATTATTTTGAATATTTTCAAAAATAAATGCAATTATTGAGAATAATTGCTAATAAATATGCAACTATTACAAATAATTGTAGAGAAAGATAAATTTAGGATTAAAATGATTTTACATGAATAATTGCTAATAAGAATGTAATTAAGAAAGATGAATTTCGGATTGAAATAATTTTACATGAATAATTGCTGATAAGAATGCAATTATTTTGAATATTTGCTGAAATAATGCAATTATTGAGAATAATTGCAGATAACTATGCAGTTATTATGAATAATTGCAGAGACAGATGAGTTTAGAATTGAAATGATTTTACATGAATTTAGAATTGAAATGATTACATGAATAATTGCTGATAAGAATGCAATTATTCTAAATGTTTGCAGAAATAAATGCAGTTATTGAGAATAATTGCTGATAACTATGCAATTATTATGAATAATTGCAGAGAAAGGTGAATTTAGGATTGAAATGATTTTACATGAATAATTGCTGATAAGAATGTAATTAATCAGAATAATTGCAGAAATAAATGCAATTATTGAGAATAATTGCTGATAACTATGCAAATATTATGAATAATTGTAAAGAATGATGAATTTAATCTTCATAATTGAACTAAAATTCTTTATTTTGTTATTTATAGTTATAAATGTCTAGTTTTGTATTGAAATGCTTTTATATGAATAGTTGCCGATGAGCATGCAATTAATCAGAATATTTACAGACATACATGCAATTATTAAAGATAATTGCAGATTTATATGCAATATTTGCAAACAATTCAGCAATTATATGCAATAATTGATGACATGCCTGCAAGTATACGCAATAGTTGCAGATGCAATATTTGCAAACAATTCAGCAATTATATGCAATAATTGATGACATGCCTGCAAGTATACGCAATAGTTGCAGACAATTCAACAAGTATATGCAATAGCTGTTGGCATTTGAAGAAAAATCGATAATGTTTAAAATTTGCAGAATTCTCCGCAAATATATGGAATAATTGCACTCTTACCTTAAATATGTTTTTTTGGTATCAACAATGGATCTCATTTTAAAGATCATCAAATTTGTGATTTTTTGGTGACAACGGTATGCTGATCTGATTTTTCTACATAAAGTTATACGCGTTTGAAATGTTAAAAACGTAAAGGGTATTTTGGTCTTTCTGCGCGCGCGAATTTGAAAACAGGGACCGAAAATGTAAGTTAAGTTTGGCAAGGATTTTTTCTCTATTTTGAAACTTATCAGGGATGTGAGCCAAACTATCCCTATTAAAAATTCCATTACAACAATACTAAAAAGTAGGAAGTAATCTACTCATCTTGAAGTATATCAAGATTTTCATTACAACAATACTTAGAAGAAGGTTGTAATCTACACTTCATGTCTTTTGCATTCTTTATAACTATAAAAGTTATATATATTCTTCAGGAATTTGTATACTTTAATAAGTATTTGCATATTGCAACTACCAATTCAATGGATATTAAGAGTTTCATTACAATAATACTTAAAAATAGGAAGTAATCTACTCATCATGAATTATATCAAGATTTTCATTACAACAATACTTAAAAGTAGATTGTAATCTACGCTCCTTGTTCTTGCGTTCTTTATAACCACGAAAGTTATTTATATTCTTTAGGAATTTGTATACTTTCATCATTTAATATGATTTAAACCATATTTATACCTTCGAGGTATATTAAGCATTTCAAGTACTTTCGCTACTTTGTGGACTACATGTCCATATTTCTCCATTAGTAAAGGATTCATGATGGCCAGTCATGTTATCCCCTAATTCAAGATCTTTAATCTATTTATAAACATAAGCGCTTTATTATTTACAAATTTATCATCGATGATTATTTCTTATTAGTTTTAGACATGATTTATTGAGATCTCTTTAATTATCATGTTTTAGGTACCTAAACCACTTCTAGGGTAATTTGACAATCATGTCATTAGTCTCTTCAAGAGCACCCTTAAGTGTTTCTTCAAGAACACTCACATCTTTTATTTGGCATCTTTATTACTTACTCCAAAAGTATTTCAAACTGACTTTTGTACCATATTTCAGATGTGGTTTACACATTTTGATCCTTCAGGGATTCAAATCTATATTGGAGAAAGTCTGCTAGGGATATTATTAATAATTTATTCAAGTTACTTAATATTTTGCATCATTATGCATGTTAACAAATATTTGACACTAATGATCAAAATGAACTTGTATCCCGTTATCCTCCACCTCAATGTTGACAAACATTGTCACAATAAATAATAATCATCTTTGGATTCTTATTTTGATCCATTATCATATTGCTACTAGCAAATACACCGTACATAATAATAGGAGGATAATTCTTTTATCAATTGATAAGATGCATTCAAGTGATATTTGTGAGCTTCTGACTCATGTTTAAATATGAGATTCAATTATGCCAAATTTCATGAAATATAATCCAATTGAAATTGTAACAGATTTTTCTAAAATAAGCTTCTGGCTTTCAATTTTAGAAATAACGCAAAGATATTCTTTGACGTTTTCATTATAGTTCCAATATGGTAGCTATTCATTTATATATCCTCAAAACTCAACAAATTTCCTTTAAATTTGTTTTAGCATAATGTATTTTGAATTAAGATATATGTACCATTTGGTAATACTATATGGGCTCTTCTGGACCCTTCAATTATATAGCAAATTTGCTATGATTGAAATTTTTAGCTAAAATATTTTCAGATAGTTCAGAGAAAAACTTCTGGTTTTTCAAAATCATATGAGTCGTTGTACTATCTAGTAGGCATATATTACCACTTAAATATTGATGGTCCATATCTTACGAATTAAAGACAATATAGTTAATCAACTATTCAAATTTGTAAGCATTAAATAAATGCTAATACTTTCCACAATAAAATAAAATGGACTACTGATTAAAACATAACATTCATCGGTATGTTATTTCCACTGGTTCTGAAAAGAAAAACATACAAGCACCAACTTCCAACTCGTTGAAACTTCAGGTTCAACCACTCTTGTCTAGTGTTTGGAAGTGTGATCATCTTTTAGTGGTTATAACGCTCCTTCAGGGAGTTCCATAAGTAAAGATGATTTTTTTTAGTTAAGTGTCTTATTTTAAGATTGCCGTGGATATGACACCTTAAAAATATAAGAGCCTTTATTTTATCCTACTGGGACATATTATTATCAATTTTAATGGCATTTTTTAAGCATTGAGATTGTAATTGAATGTCATCATCCAATATCCATGATAAAAAGCCATCTTCTAATAAGTCCAAAGTTTTAAATTCAAGCTTGGCTATGTTTATCATATTACCAACTATCAGTGGAAAAAAAATGCATAAGCATCAAAATATTGTTCATGGGTATATAATTAATGCATTTCATAAAATAAGAACTCATATCTGATAGTAGTTACAGTGAAAAAATAAAAACATTACTGCAAAATAGTAAAAGACAACCAAATATAATCTATAAAAGCGACTATAATTTCTTATTTACATCCTTTTGATAGCTCTATATCCAATCTCATTAATTGCATTAATTAATTTCCTTGAAAATGCAAAACTACCCTTGAAAATATGGAAAGGCCTTTATATGGATTGATTGGTGGAGAAGGGATGAATTATAATCAAATATTGTGCATAGCTTGCATGAAAATTATGATATGAAATATAGACCATCTCTTAGGGAGAATATTTAAAGATATTTCTTCAAGAAATGATTATGCATATAATATTTCTTGTGAAATAATAACTAGGAATATGACCTTTATGGTATAATTAGGCATATGACCATAGAACAATGTATTCTTGAGATAAGCTTAAACCTTTTGGATCTAATCTAAACTAAATTAGGATCCTTCATAATCATATTTATGTACACTTATTTGGTTTAATAAAATTACCAAATATATAAATAAATCTCTTCCAGAGATATGTTATCATTTCCTAATTTATTACATGTTTTAAAAGTATCTTTTATTCTTTTCAAACTTTCTTTCAATCATTATTTGAATTCAAATCCAATTTATCAAATAAATTACCTTTTAAATTCCAAAATATCATTTATTTATTTTTCTATCAAATCACCCTTTTAAATAGTTTATATTCCAATTAAATTAATTCATTTAACCATTCAAAAGTGAAGTTATTATTCTTTCAAGTCCAGTATTCAATTTCCAAAGTTCCAAACCATTCTGAGTTCATTTACTAAGTCAAAACCCATAAACATTGAAAATTTCAGCCTTTCACAGCATTTTGAAAAAGCTGTTATAGGTTATACTTGAAAACATTTTTAATTCATCAAAGACAGCACTTTAAAAACTGCTGTTATATCTCATTTTAGTTGAAATTTAGTTTAAAACGGCAAAGACAGCATTTTCCAGAAATGCTGTTATATCTTAAGTTCAAAATAAGGGTTTTATTAAATTTCAGCAAAGACAGCAGGCAGCTACAGCAGTTTACAGAACTGCTGTAATAGCCCTTTATTAAGTTCTTTAGCCTTTACATTTACTACAGCAACTACAACATTTCAGAAATGCTGTAATAGCCTCTTTTTACTAAGTTTTAGTTAAGTTCTGAAACCATAGCATTTCTGAATGCTATTAAAAGTCATTTCCAGATTTTTGTGTATTTCCAGCCAATAATAAATTTCATTTTAAACCCTTTTAACATTTTAAAAATCATGTTTTTATCATTCAAAAATGTTTATATAATATATCATTTAACACATGATTTTTATTAAATAAATCTGTTATAGTTAAATCAAATTTCAATGAATTATTTAACAAATTCAAGTGTAAATTTCTTTTCTTCACATTTTTAATAAATAAACTTAACACTTAAATTTTATTTCCATTTCACAAAGTTAACTAAATTTTCAATTTTATTTAATTAACTTAAACCTTTAATAAAAACCAAATTCACATTTTCAAGTCAAGTTATATTTTAAAATTACACTTTTAAGCATTCATTTATTTAACCATTTTAATACATAGAAAAAATCAATAATACTTCATTAAATCATTTAAATTCAAATTTAAAACAAATTATCATATTTACCATTTTCCAAATATATTAAATTTCCATTTTATTTATATAACTTAAATATCATTTTAAAACAAATATTCCAAATTTCCAAACTTAAGTTATATTTCAAAAATTCACTTTTCCCATTTATTTAAATTACATTTTTAACTTCTAGAAAAATCCAAATTTCTTTTTTTAAACATTAAAAATCCAATTTAAATCAAATTTTCATAATTTACACTTTTGAAAATATTTAAAATATTCAAAATACTTTATAAAAATAACCACGGGCCTGTATATAGTTTTCTAACCTAGGTCAAGTGATACAGATATGTATCATTTCAATCCGCAGTTTAAAAAGCAAAAATCCGGGTTCTATCATTTCAAACCCGCAATCCCAAGTTAAAATAAATAAATAAAAACCATTCAGGCCTATCATTTCAGCCAATAACGATTTTTCCCTATTCTAAAGTCCGTTCGGGTATGTATCATTTCAACCCATAGTGAATCCAATCTAGAGGGAACTTGCTGTGTGATAAACATGTATAAATGAACAGTTTAACAATAAATAGCAGTAACAGATAATATGACAGGTAAAATAAAAGGGTTAACATCATATAATTAATAATCACAGGCAGGTATAACATAATATAACATTCTACACATTCAATTATTGTCAATTCACATTTGCATAAGTATAAATGTCAGGTGAGATTTACTCACCTCTTTTGCTGGAGATGCAAGTTCAAATGACACAACCCAAACTAGAACACAATGACAAAGCTATGAACTTGAGTGGAAAGCGAGATCCAAGTTATAGATCTTGTGTTACAACCCAAAAACAAAACCAAAACAATAGTTAAAAATCAATATGATTGAATTTGAATAACTTTGAAACAAAAAGCGATTTGAATACGAAACTTTTTGCCTTGCTTTCTCTACTTGTTTGCATGGCCTAGGGGATCAATTAGGTCAGGTTTGTACTTGGTTTGGATCAGGTATGGGTCTGGAAATGGTAAGGCTACAAGGTAGAACATGATGGAGGAAGTTACAACATAGGGTAAGTGAAGGGTTTCTAGGCAAACTAGTGGAGATTTGGTCAAACTTTAGGCTCGGCCATGGGTGGTTAGGCTCGGCCAGAGGGTGTACAACTCAGGTCAGAGGCTGGAGTGGTGAGGTAGGGTCTGGACAAGATGGTGGCGGCGGCCAAAGGTGGTGGTGGTGGTGGAAAATGGAGTGGTGATCAAGGGGGTGCTCGGCTATGGTTGTTTTAAGGTGTTATTTGCATTTTGGTGGAGTTTTTTCATCATGGAGGGTTCGGCCATGGATGGATCTGAAGTGGTAGGTGGTGATGATGCCAAGGAGGAGTGGTAGGAGGTGGTGGCCGTGACAAGCAAGGGGATGGCCGAGCAAAAGGCAAGAGAAACAAGGCAAAAATGACATAAAAATGAGAAGAAAAGTGAAAAGTAAGAAGATAACATTACCACAATTGCTTTAGCCGTGAATAAGAATTTGAGAAATGAGTTTTGCGTGAGAAATGAGATGGTAATTCACAGCTAAAACTGAAAAGTAGACAGCCAAAAATGAATTAATGAGATGTTATGGCATGTGAAGAGTTTTTGGACAATGAAAGGACTTGAAATGAAAAGCCTTTAAACTCTTCATATTTCCATTTTCTTTAATTCAAATAAAACAAAATAAAAATCAGTAAATGAATTTAAAAACCAAAACAAAGTAAAATAAATTGAAAATAAATAATTAATTTTAAAGAAAATAGTAAAAGAATGAAGAAATTGCTTAAAAATTCAAAACCGGGTCCAAAATTTACAAATAAATCATCACTAGCTTTAGAAAAATTTCAACTTCACTTTAAAACAAATAAAAGGTCAAATTAATAGAATAAATGAGGAACAAAATAAGTGGGAATGAGAATAAAATAAGATCTTAAGGAAATAGAGAGATAAATAAAGAATTTCTTTAATTAATTGAAACTGGAGATTAAAAATTATAAACAGAATACAACTGACACTGAAAAATGTAAATTACACACAAAAAATGTTTTAAAACCTAGGCTACTCCATGTATGCCTCTTCCTGTAATACACCATTCAAAAAGCATTATTTACATCTAATTGCTTGATGTTTCAATTTTTGTGCAAGGTATGGTAAGTATAATTCTGTTGGATGTTGGTATCACAAAAGGTGAGAATATCTCATTAAAGTCAAAACATGATGTTGTGAATACCCTTTAGCTACCAGTCTAGCTTTGTACTCTAAAATTGAACCATCAACATTTCTTTTCAATTTGTATGTCCATTTGCATTCTATAACATTTTTATGATTAGGTAGTGGAACAAGATCCCATGTTTTGTTCCTCGTGAGTGCATTGTACTTTTCATTCATTGCAGTCATCCATTTTTCACTCTGTATTGCTTGATGATAAGTACTTGGTTCTTTTGTATCAAGATTTATATTGTATATCTTTGGTTTGAATAAGCCATTTTTAGCTCTTATTACCCTATGATGTCATGTTCTTGCAGGAGTGGATTGCTGATTTGTAGTTTCAGATGTTTCTTGTTGAATATTAGATGGTCGAGAATCATCTAACAATTGATGTGAACTTGAATTGTTGTTGCTACTTTACGACATGTTTTGAGCTGAACTTCTGCATGATTCTTCTGCCTTATGAAATGGCTAAAAATCAGGCATTATAAGTTGTGGGAATGTATCATCTTCATCAGATTATGACGAGTGCTGATCATTCTGAGCTGGCTCATTGTAGGCTGAGGTAATTACTTCAGGATGCAAAGGTATTGAAGGTATGGATAATTTTGAGTTGTATATCCCTTGAGATGTTTTGATATTAGCTTCAATGAATGGAAATACTTTCTCATTAAACACAACATGTCTTGATATAAATAGTCTGCCATTACTGTCTAGGCACTTGTATCCTTTTTGACTAGTAGCATAGCCTAGAAATGTACATAGTAATGACCTGAAATTTAGCTTGTGAGTATTGTATGGTCTTAGGTAAGAAGCACAGACATCCAAAAACTTTTAAACTATGATAATCTGGCTTGACATTGAACAACACTTTTATATTGTTTTTGTGTTGTAGAACTTTAGTAGGCAATCTGTTTATTGAAAATACAGCCGTGGCAAAGGCATCTGGCTAAAACTTTAGTGGTAGAGATGCTTGAGCTAAGAGTGTAAGTCCAGATTCCACAATGTGTTTGTGTTTCCTTTCTACAAAGCCATTTTATTCTGATGAGTAAGGACAAAGTAGTTCTCTGAATTATACCTTTTTTCTAAAAATATCCTTTAAGTTGCATGAACTTTGTCCTACCATCAGTTTGTATAATTTTGACCTGGCGGTTAGTTTTATTTTTCTACTTGAATTATAAACTGTAAAAATGCATTATAAGTTTTAGACTTTGATTTCAAGAAATAAATCCAAACATATATGGAAAATGCATCAACAAATGATATATAATATTTGAATCCACAATCAATGTTAATTGGTGCTAGCTCTCCACAAATCAGTAGTGGCTAATTCAAATGGTTTATTATATTTAGTTTCAAAGTCTATGAAACTAAGTTTACGACTCTTTCCCATTTAGCAATATGTACAAATGTATGGCATAGGCACGTTATCAAAAAAGATATTATTTTTATTTAGTAAAAGTAATAATTCCTACATTTGGATGTCCTAATTTATAATGCCATATATCAAAGTTCTTACAACTTTCAGCATGTTTGATTTTTGAACTATTACATCATTTTCCCTATTTCTAGAATTTGGTGAGTTAACAACATTAAATTTGTATAATCCTCTACATTCTTCACCCTGCAAAAGAATTTCTTTAGTTTATAAATCTTTAACTAGACAATACTTAGGGTAGAATTCAAAATATACTATGTTATCGTTTGCAAACTGAGATACACTCATGAGGTTCTTTCTTATTAAAGGAACTCATGAGTTATTAGGATATAATTACCATTCACCTTTTATGCAGGCATTTCCAGTGTGAGTTATTTTTAAAGGAACCATATATATGGTGTTTTGATGATAACAACCATACAACAATGTTATTAATATGTTTATTGAGTAATTGCAGGTTAGTTGGCTATATGATGGATGATAATCTTTATACTAATGTACCGAAAATTTACAAAATCAACATGCTATTTTGAAAAATAATTTTCAGGATCTTAATTATTTTCTAAATGATCAAAATATTATGTTTGAAAAAGAGAAAGAAATTTTTCAAAAGAAATTTCAAATTTGAAAAGGCTAAATTATTTATTAAAATCATCTTTAGGTAAATCAAAATCTTGAATTTTTCTTCTCGAAAATGAGAATTGTACGTTAAAAAAAGAATTCAGAATTAAATAAAGAAATTGACATTTTGAAAAACAGTGATATTTCTTTTGAAAATAATAATTGTGAATTTAAAACTAAATTTGAAAAACTTAAAAATGAAGTCATAAAATTTAATGAAGGTCAAAACGATTTGTTAACCCGCTTTTTAGCAAAACATATTCCAACTAAACTTAGAATGTCAAAGCAAAGGCATAATGATTGACAGATTGGAAACACTCAGAAAAAGACTATAGAATTATGCTCAGGAAGTTTGGTTGAAAATTGGCTAACTCCTTAACTCACCCTCGAGTTAAGGCCTTAAGTCAATTCCCTGAGTTAAGGATTTCGACGATAAGGATTTGAGTTAGTACCGAGTTAACACAAAAGCATCCAACTGGACATAGAAGATTGAGATGAAGACAAAATGACCTGAACCTTAACATGTACACTTAGAAAAACACAAGGAAGGACTTAGAAAGGGTTTGGTGTGGTTTGGCCCTACCAATTAAGCTCAACCCCGAGTTAAGGACCTTGATCATCCCGAGTTAAGGAGAACATCGAGATGGAATCAGAATGACTTGAAATTTGGCGAAAGCACTTATGAAAGGCAAAAGAAGGACTTGAAATTTGGCGAAAGTACTTAAACTCAACCCCATTTAAGGACCTTAACTCATCCCGAGTTAAGGAGAACATTGAGGTGGAATCAGAATGACTTAACATTTGACAAGAGCAGTTAGAAAAGGAAAAAGCAGAACTTAGGAAAATTTGACCATGATTAGGCCAAGCACCTAAACTCAACCCCGAATTAAGAACCTTAACTCAGCATGAGTTTATGATTTGACTCGGGTCAGGCAGTCTTTTGGCATAACCTTGCACTATTTCCACGACTCCATTGCTATTGGGCCTCTGACTCTATGCTATCAAATTCTTCTATCAATACCAACATTCCTGCTACCAGAAGAATATCTTTTTTCGGCTAGATCTCCTTCAACACTCCTAGACTTGGAGCTTCAATTTCACTTTCTTCACTTCTATTATCCTCAAATAACATTCTTAACTCTATTGTAAATCTGGGATCCACTAGATTATGGCTAGGACAGTTCTAAATAGTTGTTATCCAAAGAGATCATCTAGTAAAAAATTAAAGTGGACGTAGGCCGAAGATTATGCTGAACCACTATGAAACCTTATGTGTGTTCTTGTCTATTTTTACTTTTTCTTTTACTTTTATCTGAACTTGTGCTTTCATCTTGATTCTAGGTGTTGATCCATATTTTGGGTTAATATTTTGGTGCTTTCATTGAGAAAAATGCTTGATATAAAGTATTGAAGCTTGAATTTGAGATTTCAAAAAGATGAAGAGACCTAGTACTAGATCTAAAACTGGAACAAGTCACCTAGAGTCTAGGGGCAGCCAGGAGGTGTCCTCAAATTTTCACCAATCCATCTATGTGACTAAATAAGAGACAGAGAGAATGATGAAGAAGATGCAAGATAGGATGATAACTAGATAACAAGAGATGCTGGAAGGATTTTTCTAAAGGATTGGACAACAAGGAATAGCTAGAGCTGTAGGAATTCAGAACCAAGGACAAGGAGCAAAAGTAGGAGCATTTATAGTTAGAGCAAAACAAACTTAAACAATGCCCCCATGATTGGGGGGCATGATCGATTTGGATCTAGGATGAGCTTTAATGCCTGCAACGGGCGATCTTGGAGCCAGGGTGGAAAATCGAAATACAATTACAAATAGCAGGAGTTGGAACCAGAAGTCCACCATTGGAGCAGGAGCTAGAATAAAGTTATGGATCAGAGACTTCCATTTAATGACAACCCCATGACCGGGATGGATTAGGGTCGAGTATGATTCCTTTACCCTAACATTGGATAAATGATGCAATATAACCTCATGCCGCTTACACGTGCACGGGACCTCGAACGGTTCCTAGGCATGCTCTGAGTCGAATGCCTAAGATGACCGTCTAGGACAATAATAACCTAAGACCACTTAGACGTGTACAAAACTTAGATCGGTCATTTGCCATGCTCTAAGTTGGATGTCTGGGGTGATTGCTTAGGATAATAATAACCCCCAACCACTCAAACATGAACAAAACCTAGATTGGTCCCTAGCCACGTTTTGAGTCGGATGTTTGGGATGAACACCAAGGATTTCTACTTGTTTGCTTTGATTTGATTTGAATATTCGAATTTTGATATACTATCGGAGAGTGATGACTGATTTTGATCGCCTTAGAGTCTCAACCAGTGAGACGGGACCGGAGTGCAAGGTGAAATTCCCTTGCCGAAGAGTAAGCGGATGGACTTGTACAATATTGATTGCTTTAGAGTCCCGACCGGAGAGATGGGACCAGAGTGCAAGAAGTAAGTCCCATCATCGGAGAGTGAGCGGATGAGCTTGCTTGGTCTTTGAGTTCCTTTGTCGGAGAGCGAACAGACTCAGCAAGGATCCGAAGAGATCGAAACCCTAACTCAAATACAAACGATCTGAAGTGATCGTCCCCTCAACTTAAACAATAAATGATTCGAGAGGTCGTCCCCTTAACTTAAACATTAAACTATTTAGAGAGATCGCACATTAAACTGAACATTTAATGATTCAGAGAGATCGTGCATTAAATAGAATATAAGACAATCCGAAGAGATCGAATCTAAGAATGAAAGCGGATTTGATTTTGCTAAATGGATTTGAATGCCTTGTAATTAGAATAAAATGGTTAAATCCTGGATTAACACAGGATGATTTTGATATATGATGTAATAACTTCGAATGAAATTAGATATATGATGTAATAAGAGATATGTGATGTAATAGCTCTAAATGAAATCGAAATGATTGTGATGTATAAACTACACTTAGGAAGAGTCTAGAGTCTTAGTCTATGATAGATTTGAAATGACCTGTGATTGACAAGAGAATCAGAAGGAATTGGACGATTCACTAAGATTGAAGTAGCCGAAGAGCTCAACTACCGAAGAATGATTACTGGAACTAGTCCTTGAGTAAAGCACACCATACATTTGAAAGGCTTACTTTGGAGGCCAAGTGTTAACCCGCTTTTTAGCAAAGCGGATTCCAATTGGACTTAGAAGGTCAAAGCAAAGGCATAATGATTCATGACTTGAAAACTCCCTGAGAAAGACTAGAAAATTGACCTCAGGAAGTTTGGTTGAAAAATTGGCTAAGTCCTTAACTCACACCCAAGTTAAGGCCTTAATTCAACCCCCGAGTTAAGGATTTCGACGAGTTAATGTCTATGATAGATTTGGAATGACCTTTGATTGACAAGAGAATCAGAAGGAATTGGACGATTCACTAAGATTGAAGTAGCCGAAGAGCTCAACTACCGAAGAAAGATTACTGGAACTAGTCCTTGAGTAAAGCACACCATACATTTGAAAGACGTACTTTGGGGGGCAAGTGTTAACCCGCTTTTTAGCAAAGCGGATTCCAATTGGACTTAGAAGGTCAAAGCAAAGGCATAATGATTCACGACTTGTAAACACCCTGAGAAAGACTAGAAAATTGACCTCAGGAAGTTTGGTTGAAAAATTGGCTAAGTCCTTAACTCACACCCAAGTTAAGGCCTTAATTCAACCCCCGAGTTAAGGATTTCGACGAGTTAATGATTTGAGTTGGTACTGATTAACATTAAAGCATCTTCAACTGGACATAGAAGATTGAGACGGAGACGAAATGACTTGAAACTTGACATCTACACTTAGAAAAACATAAGAAATGACTTAGAAAAGGTTTGGGGTGGTTTGGCCCTACCAATTAAACTCAACCCCGAGTTAAGGACCTTAACGCATCTCGAGTTAAGGAGAACATCGAGACAGAATCAGAATGACTTGAAATTTGACAAGAACAATTAGAAAAGGAAAAAGAAGGACTTCGGAAAATTTCACCAAGATTGGACCAAGCACCTAAACTCAACCCTGATTTAAGGACCTTGACTTGGCACGAGTTTAGGATTTGATTTGTGTCAGCTTGGGTGTTCTGGCATGACTTTGCGCTATCTCCAGGGTTTCATTGCTATTGGGCCTTTAACTCTACGCTGCCCAATTCCTCTATAAATACCAACCAACCTGCTACTAGAAAAATATATTCTTTAGATCTCCTTCGACACTCTTGGACTTGAGCTTCCATTACACTTTCTTCACTTCTATTATCCTCAAATAACATTTTTAACTCCATTGTAAATCTTGGATCCACTAGATTGTGGCCAGATCGGATCTAACTAGATGTAGTCCAGAGAGATCAACTAATAAAAAAATTAAAGTGGACGTAGGCCGGAGATTACACCGAACCACTATATAAACTTCTGTGTGCTCTTGTCTATTTTCTACGTTTTCTTTTACTTTTATCTAAATTGGTGCTTTCATCTTGATTTTGGGTGTCAATCCATTTTTTGGGTTAACAAATTTAAACATGATTTTATCTAGTTCTTGACCTTTATGTGATAAAGGTGGAATACGATATGATAAAACAAACAATAATAATAGTACTAGATATGTGTTTTTATATGATAGAAAATTTAATGCTAGTATCAAAAATAGAAATAGCTCTTATTCTACTTCTCATCATTTTAGTACCATGCTTCAAAATTAAAAAAAGTACTAAATTAATGACATGTGATTTTAATATATGGGTTCACACTAATTTGAGCAAAAATGATAAATAAATATATATTATTGATTATTTTGACATGATTATAAACAATGAAAATTATATTTACAAAGGGTCTACCACATCCACTTAGATATGGTTTCATAAAATGTGAACCCTATATTTTTTTGATATATGAGTATACTTGCACTTAAATAGAAAAATATACTAGATGCTCTTTATTTAACAAGTGGTTAATTTTGCACTTCAAATTAAATATTTTAATTGACTATGCTTATTTCTTATTTTAATTTTTTTAGAAATAGGAAGCTTTACCATATGGGAGTATATAATTTAGTGGGAGCTATTTAATATATATATCTACTTATGTTTATCTCTTTTTGTTGATGACAAAGGGGAAGAGAAACCCGTGAAACATGATTATATTGGTAATACATATATAGACTAAAATATAGCATGTCTTTAGTAGTAGTCATGTTATTTTATATTTTAGTTGTGTGGTTGTCATAATCAAAAAAAGGTGAGAATAAAAGAACCATGTTTATGATGTTTTAATGATAACAACCGTACAACAATGCTACTAATACGTTTATTGAGTAATTGCAGGTTAAATAGCTATACGATGGATGATAATGTTTATACAAGATATATCGAAGAATGCAAAGAAAAAATGGTTTAATTAGTGGAATTCAAATTGAGAATAAAAAATAAAATGGAGAAAGTGGAAAATAAAAGCTCGAAAAAAACAAAGAAGCTAGGAATTTGGAATAAATTTTGAAAACTATTCCAAAGAAGGGATCGAACTCAAGCGGCAAAGGAAAAAATGCAACGTCCCAACCAACCACCCTACAACTGCCTTTTTTGTTGACTGTTCAAGCACGTTTTCTTATTGCTTTGAAAAGGCGAAATTAAGTTGTTGAAAAATAGAGGGCAACATGAAAGAAAGCAAGCGCTTACACCACTACACCAAAGCCGCTTTTGCAAAATGTGAAGATAGATTATTACATCATGCACAAAAAATAGAAACTAAATTGTTGGAAAAACAAAAGAGGTAGGATTCAAACCGTGTTACTAAGAAGCCATGCGACATGCTTACGAACCCCACTTCATACCATTTTGATTTGAAGATCGACGGCTACTTTACATTAACGTTACAAAACTAACAATCAAAGTGCTTTCAAGCATCTTTTTGAAGGGTTGCAAACTTTAAATGGATGCATATCTTCCAAACCATTTTTCTGAAGGGTTGCACCTATGTAATGGCTTCCTATCACTACTGCATAAGTCTCATATCATCTCCAAATCAAACACACAATTCTATGCTTGCAAATCATTCTCATATTGTTTTCAAATGCTCTAAACTCCATATTAATTCCAAAAGCAAACTTAGACAAATGCTCTTTCACTCCATAATATTTGAGTCTGGTCATAATCCACTTCCTAACCTCTGCATACTCATTCCGCATCATTTTTAAAGGTTATATAAGTTTTACTCCAGTTTGACTAATCAATGTTTTGAAGATACAATGTATAGTCAAGTTATTTCTTTGTAAAAGAAAAGATTGAAGTCCTGTTCGGCTGCTCGGGCAAGTGTACTAAATTCATGTTCTACTACTCAGGTGTCTATTCCTCCGAGCAAAGTGAGAATGTTTGTTAGTTAATTCCAGAAGGAGTCTGGGACTGGATGTAGGATGGAAGGTCCGAACCGGTATAAAAACTTTGGTGTAATTGCGTCTTACTTTACTTTACTATTTATTCCCACTGTTATTTTATTTATATTGTTGCTGCTATGATTACTATGCTTCAATTTTGTATCTATATATTTGGCCAACATTGATCCAGTGCATAAGGACAAGTGATTGGCTCTATGCGTCTAACAATTTTAATAGACTCATCATTGCCTATGTGTATGGATTGATTATCTTTATACTTATTGTTGTCAAGGTTTAGGTGGCTTAGATTGCTGGTTATGTGATTAGTTGCTCCTAAGTTAGGATACTAGCATTCATCTTGTATATCCTTGGGTTTGGTGATATCAATTGTGTTCAAGTGATGGTTTCTTGTAATACTAATTGATTCTTCGAGTCTTGTTTCATATTAACCATGTTTTCACTTGGGTTGTAGTTTGGATTATAGTTCTTCTGGATATTACTGTTCTGTTGTAATGGTGAATAATTTGCATCAATTCTGAAGTAGCATCTGTTAGCACCATGCCCATATTTCTCACAAATTTGACTTCTGATTCTATTGTTGTTGTTCCATCATCCTCCTCTTCCTCTGGACCTATTTGATTGACCACCCCTTTGATTACTTACTATCTCATTCCTATTCCACAATTTTTTTACTTGATTTTATATCCACTACTTGTTGCATAATTGATTGAGAAATCTGAAATTGTTGTTTTCCATTGTCCAATTCTACTTTCCTCAGCAAGAAGTGTAGAGTAAACATATTATAGGCTTGGAGTGATCTCTTTAGATGATATCACTGCCACAACTACTTCATAGTCATCATCAAGTCCACTCATTATAGATAAAATCTGCTCTGTGTCAGAAACTCTAAGACCTGCAGCAGCTAGTTGATCATAGAGAGTCTTGATCTTGGTCAAATACTCTCTCATAGATGAGTTTTCTTTTCTCAAATTTTGCAGCTGTCATTTATAATGCATGGCTCTTGCAGCAGATTGTGAGTGGAAAACTTGTTCAATAGTTGACAATATTTTGTGTGCTCTTTTGCATCCTATTGTTAGGAAATCAAATCTATGGTTTCAATGACAACAACTATACAATGAAAATCATATATGTATATATATTTCTATTTACAGGTAATTGCTAAAGCATCATCACTAGAGAGACAAGAACAAGGCTCAAAGAACGTTACAAAAAGATTACAAGTCGATAGGATCAATGGAGCAATAACACATGTGCACATATTCAACATGCACAGGTTTCAGACGTCTGGGTGCACTAGCCAGACGTCTAAAGAAATCCTCTGGAATTTCAAAATAGACAGGATCAGACGTCTGGTTACTATATTCAGACGTCTAAAGTAGAGCCAGACGTCTGAAGCAGAGCCAGACATCTGAAGCAGAGCCAGACGTCTGAAGCAGAGCCAGACGTCTGAAACATGTACTCAGACGTTTAAAAAGCAACCATATACAAAAAATATATAATAGGTAGACGTCTGAAACATTTTCCAAACGTCTGACTTTGAACTCGGCTGTAAAAATTCAAAGAACAACTGTCATAAGTGAAAAGACACCTTCGCTCCTTTTCACTGCAACTCTTCGTCATCATCAGGAGCGACCATACAACACTTGTTAATGGATACAACTACTCAAGGAATCTCTCTACCACTATAAATAGCATCAAGAAACCAAGAGAAGATCTTACCTTACTTTCCTATGCTCTCTACTCATATACTCTGATATATTCTCGATCTCTAGCAAATTATACTTGTATTTTACTCTTCCAAATATTTAGTTCTTCATAGATAATATTCTCTAGATATACATTGGAAGCATTTGTACTTAATAGTCAATATTCGTGTTATAGAACACACACTTGACAAGAACAAGCTTTTGTAACCAAGCCTATTCCTCCGGGCGAAGTGAGGGTGTTTGATAGTTGAATTCCGAAGAGGAGCTTCGGGACTGGACGTAGGACGGGAGGTCCGAACCAGTATAAAATCCTGGTGTACTTATATTCATTTACTTTGCTACTATCATCAGTTAACTTTATATTAGATACATCATATAGTTAGTCACCTATACTTGCATATATTTACTACTTGATCCATCATATAGACTTTCAATTGGTATCAGAGCAAGATTTGATCAAAGAACAATAACACATTTTTGAATCACTTTAATATGGCAAGTATCTTTCAAGAAGGACAATCCACAGCACGACCACCACTTTTTAATGGCTCTAACTATGCATATTGGTCAACACATATGAGAATTTTTATGGAAGCTAACGGTCTAGAAATTTAGTCAGCCACTCATAAATATGAAGCACCTACTACCGCTATGAACACATGGACCGATGCACAAAAGACCTTAGCATCAAACAATGCTAAAGCTATGAATGTTTTATTTTGTTCACTAGATAAAAATGAATTTTCACGTGTCATGTTATGCACAACTGCATTTGACATTTGGCGTACTTTACAAATTACACACGAAGGTACAACAAAGGTCAAACAAACTAAGATTTCAATTTTGCAAAACCAATTTTCGTCATTCAAAATGAAGCAAACTGAAACTATTATTGACATGTATTCTAGATTTCAAACTATCCAACATGATCTTATGGCATTAGGAGTTAAGTTTACTGATTTTGATTTAATTTCTCGAATACTCAACTCTTTAACATCTGATTGGGAAAGGAAGGTATTAGCTATTGAAGAAGCTAATGATCTATCTACTCTCAAAGTTCAAGAGTTGATAGGAAATTTAATGTCCTATGAAGCTAATTTGCAGGCATGAAAAGAACTAAATTCGGAGAAGAAAAACATAGCATTCCTAGCAACAAAAAATGATGACTATGATTTAGATGAAGAAGAGATAGTCTTCATTACCAAGAATTATAATAGATTCAAGAAATTTAGAATGATGACCAAATTCCAAAAGGAAGGGAAACCCAACACAACAAACCTGTCTCAAATCAAATGCTATGAATGTGATCAATACGGACATACGAAGAAGGATTGCCCAAAACTCAATAATGATAAAAAGAAGAACAAATTTGAAAAACTCAAAAAGAAGTAGGCTTTCAAAGTAACATTGGATGACTCGGATTCTTCATCATCTGAAAGTGAAAGCGATAGTGACGGAGAACAAGCTAATATGTGTTTTATAGCACAAAATGATGAGGTATGTCCGGAACTTAGCTATGACGAATTATTAGAACTTAGCATGGAATTAGATGATAAATTTAGACAAATTAAAAAATTTAACAAAGAATATATAGTCAAAATAAATAGATTAGAACTTGAAGTAGGAATGTTAAAAGATGAAAAAATTATCTTAGAAGAAGAACTAGAATTATCTCAAGAGAAAATTAAAAATAATTTAATAGAAAGTGAAGCTATTGTTATTAATTGTGAAAATACTAAAATAGTGAAGGATAATTTGTTAAAAGAAAATGTTAATTTGAAAAACAATATTGAAAATTAAAAATATAGGATTAAAAGAATATTTAGATAAAATTACAAATAATGTGTCAAAATTTAATAAAGGAAAACAAGATTTGGAAACTCTTATCAAAACTTCAAAACCATCAGGCAATAGAAATGGAATAGGATTTAAAAATACCTCTAAACAAAAAGGAAATGATGCAGAAAATTTTAGGTATAGAAAAACTAAAAGTTTACCTATGTCTAAAATGAATATAAAAAATATGAAAATTTGGATTCCTAAGACAAATTATAATTTAATTAGACAAAAACATATTAATAATTTTTTAGAAAATGTAGCTTATAATAAAAATTATATTTATAAGGGAACCAAACCATCTTGGGTATGGCTACCTTTGTCTAACTATTATGACCCTAACAAAATATATGGGTACCAGTTAAAACATCTTTTATTTTGCAGGTACCAA
Source organism: Allium fistulosum (assembly GCA_030737815.1). Lineage (NCBI taxonomy): Eukaryota > Viridiplantae > Streptophyta > Magnoliopsida > Asparagales > Amaryllidaceae > Allium > Allium fistulosum. The sequence continues at coordinate 164,631,315 of CM060904.1, read as the reverse complement.
AAATAAAAAATAAGAAGAAATAGATACTAGATAGCGGATGCTCCAAGCATATGACCGAAAATTCAAAAATGTTATCAAATATAACATACATCGATGGTGGAACGGTAACCTTTAGAGATAACTCGAAAGGATATGTCGTGGGCATTGGAGAAGTCATCAACTCTGGTATATCTAACTCTCCTATTATTACAAATGTTTTATTAGTAGAAAATCTAAAACACAACCTACTAAGTATTAGTCAATTATGTGATAAAGGTTTTCAAATAAATTTCGAAAAAGATAAATGTAATATTTTAGATAATAACAAACAACTTATTTTTGAAGGTTTTAGAAACAAAAATATTTATATATTAAACATGAATATAAATAAAAATTCAAATTTATGTTTAACCGCCAAACATGATGATCCATGGTTATGGCATAAACGATTTTGTCATATCAATTTTAAGAATATTAATAAGTTAGCAAAATATGGTTGGTATCTTTGAAATATGTTTTAAGGATTCTTTGATATCTATTTTAAGGATATGTAATTCAATGGCTCCAAGGCCTATATATAGATTGATTGGTGGAGAACGGATGAATTATAATCAAAGATTGTGCTGACTTTATTATGATTACTTTCATAGTATAGGAAGATTTAAGAATATGAATAGGTAGTATTAAATACCATTTATTAATTCATAACAACTGCAATAGCGAGAAACATAAATATATACCATGTATATATGTTATGATCCTTGTCAACAATAAGAGATATAAAAGAAGAATAAATGCATGAAGTATTCATACGCATCTTTGTTAGACCATTCTCATTAATCAATTAATTTTATTTAATGATTTATTAATTGCTACTGATTAATATATGAATTAATATATGCAGCTATTTACATATTGTAAGTTAAACAGAGAGAGGAAATTTGTACATCACGTAGTGTATGAATAATCCAGTGGAAAAGTCTGTTTGGAGTGCGAAAATTGGTCTTCTCCTTGCAATCTTCGGCCGCTCTCAATTGATGGAATCCAGTGGCTAAGTCTAACTGAGAAAAGACTTTAGCCCCAACAAGCTGGTCAAATAAGTCATCTATTCTAGGAAAAGGGTATCGATTCTCCTTATTTAGCTTTTTGAGTGCTCGATATCGATAAATAGCCTTAAAGAGCCATCCGCCTTAGTGGTGAAGACAACTTGTGCTCCCCATTCTAAAGTGCTATGGCGAATAAACTTCTTCTGTAATAGCTCCGAAATCTACTTATCTCGTTCTCGCCTTTCTTTAGGGGCCATATGCCTCAACGGTAGTGCCATTGGTCTTACATCTTTCTCCAAATCAATCCTAAACTCGATTTCTCTTTGACGTGGAAAACTAGAGACTTCTTCAAAAACATCCGGAAATTCCTAAACTATGGGTACAGATGAGAGCTCATACTATGATAAGCGAAGAGAATACAGATAGCTCACTATAGCTGAGCCCTAGGGCATACAATGAACATCTATATCTCGCTCCCTACAACTTCTCGGCCCTATAATCCTCTTATCACGATCTAAGACAGCTCCATAGTAAGATAACCAATCTATCCCCAAGGTAAGTCCATATCCCTCAAAACCCAAAACAACACATTACATATAAAGTCAACCTTACATATATCCACCACTAGGTTTTTGCATATTATATAAAGATATGTCGACCCCCCAACATGATTCGACATAATAATAGGGTCCATGATAAATTAGGCTTTTAATTCCAAGGATTTAACTACATTTCTAGCTATGAATGAATGTGATACTCCTAAATCAAATAAGGTATGAATAGTATTCCTAAAAATAATATTTATACTTTCCATAGCAGTTTTTCCCTTGTCCTTGGCAGGAGGTTTGCTTGAGATAGGTACAGCTTCAATGACATAAGCTTTCACAACATGTCCTTCCTTGGTTAGTTCTGGACACGGGTTCTTGGAGTGCCCTTCTTTGATGCAATGATAGCACCTCCTCTTGAACTCTTATCTCATCAATCTCACCCTCAATCTTTAGTGATGTGTCCCTTCTTGTGGCATCTGCGACATGTCAGACCTATCTTCTTGAATTTTTCTTTGGACTTTTTATCTTTTGTGAACCTCTCTTTCTATGTTCCAACTTGGTTATTGGACTGCCTTATGTTCTCCCTTTTAACAATAGTCTAGAGCAGAGCCATTTCGACTACTGTCTCATACGTGGCGCCTGCAGGAACTTGAGTTAAGAGTAGTTCCCTTAAGGGAGAATTTAGGCCTTTCACAAATTCCATCGCCTTCTTTGCTTAAGTGTCTATCGGACTCATCCTAAATTTGGCAAACTCGGTGACCTTGTTACTACTCTCCTTTACCATGGACTCTCCTTGTTTCATATGGATGAACTTTTCCAATCATAGATTAACTTTTGTGTTGGACGTGAATCATGATTCGAAACGAGCCTTAAAATCAGCCCAAGCTATGCCTTCCTCGGCATTCTCTACGGTCACTATGGTCCACCAGTTCAGGGCCTCCCATTTCAAGTGCCACGTGCTAGCTTCCTCCTGAATTGGTCTTCTAACTCCAGTCACTTGAATATGTGGTCGCAGTCACTTATCCAATCATTGGTTTCTACGAAGTCCTCTATGCATAAGAATACTCTTTCACCCATACTTTGAAAATCCTTATATAACTTAAGGAGGTCTAATGGATAAATGTTGGTTCAGCAGCCAGAGCAATTAGCGCCTTTGGTGCAGCTTGCTGGGGAATATGGACTTTCCCCATGACTATTAAATATTTCCAAAATCATGCTGGCATACCCGGTATAGTGGGTATCTCCTGGGTGGTGTGGTTCCCGATATCAAAGCTATTGTTTTCAGCCATTATCAACTATTTGTAGGTTTAAGGTTTAGTCACTTCTTACGATAGTATTACTTGCTGAACTAAAAATTAGCCTAGCATGTTTGCGTATGTCCATATATGTATATTCATATATATAATAGAGTTGTAACAACCCTCACTAAAACGGGCCTGATTTTCGACAAGCCCATCGAACTTTAGGTCCATTCCGGTGCTGGCTGTTGGTTGGTGTAATTAATAAATTAATACGATGAGCTGTCTATCTATACTTTAAGAGTCTCACAAAAGAAGGAATAAAATATAATAATAAAATAAAGTATCCATCTTATAAAACATGTCAGGTACATAGTTTGGGTACATCATAATAACATAAATAGATAACTATAATGGATGACTGCCTACCAAGTCTCCATCATCTTCTCCACACTCATCGATGTCCCTAGTCTGTATGTTGTAATAAGGAGGGAGTCAGAACAACAATGTTTGGTGAATGAAAACCTTAAGTTTTACAATAATAGTATATGATTAGTAATCATTCACACAAGCAGTATGTCTTAGGTATTTATTATACTTCTCTATGTATACCTCCATCTATGGGCTAGTGGCCCTACGAGTCCTACTCCGTGACTATACAAATGGGTGAAATATAAATATGGATTACCTTGGGTTTAACAACCCATCTTCCATCCAATCATATCCTAACAATGCGAGAGGAAACACTTAGGCTACTTAATGCCCTTCAAATGGAAAATAGGCAGACCCTCCTGTAATTTAATACCTAACCCTAAGCAAACCCTTCCTTGTATGCCCTAACTAACATCATACAAAACCTTTTGTAGGCCACTTAATACTTCTTAGATAGGGAAGAGGTAGGCCCCAACGGTCATTTAATACCTTAACCCTGAAGTGAACCTACCCTAGGAGATTTTCACTAGCGCACGTCAAAGGTAATTTCGACCTTATGGGTCGTAACCCAACTGTGACGTCTAACATTATTCCAACTATTTTTAGGTGTTGGTCGCTATACCAGTTATGCAAACTTACCCTACAAAATTGGGACTAATCTCACGTCCACCGTAGGTATTTATTATAGGCAACGTCCTCCACCAGCTACAAAATTCACACTGCTGGTAGCCAAATAGCTGGGCAGACTTCTTTGTGCTTTTAACTGACCTTGCATCCGTATAACTTATCCATATTTCCATTCTCTAACATTTAATAGAAAACTATGCCCACATATATGTATAATATCTATAGATTAATTTTATATACACCTCACCCGTATTCATACATTAACGGGCTTATAAGGGAACTACTTATTTCACCTTTATTTATAGAATAAATTCCACAATTGTCCCAAACTCATTTTATTAGATTGATTATAAACTATTAACTACTATATACATTAAGGTTTATAATTGTAAATGTCAATTTCAATGTTTGAAGGAATAAGTTGTTATTATATTTATACCTAATATTAAATTATACCTAAATAGTTTTTATGCGTATTCAGGTAATTTGTTCATTTCTTATTCGAGGTGTTATACTATTTTAATGTTTACAAATATAATTACTAAACAAGTACAAATTTAATACAGCAATCACATAAGGGCGAATCTATAAATAAATTAGCTACACAAAAATGGACTTGTCCACATTCAAAATTGTAACGACCCGGAATTTTCGAACCCGAAAATTCCAGATAGTTAGGAGAAAAAGAAAAGAGATAGAAGAAAGAAACAGAAAGAAGAAAGAAGAACAGAAAACACAACATCTCACATTCGCAGCGGATTAAATATAATAACAAATAATAGCATTTATACAAAGAAAACCTGTATTTGTTAATTATATTTTTATACATCAGAGTTACAACATTCACAAATATACTAGACAGTTAGAATTAACATGTCTCGGACAACTATAATATATCACAGCGGAATACACTCCATACGTTCCTGCCATCCAGCTCGCCTCCTGAGCTCCAGAACGTCCTTACCTGGAAATCTGTAATACTCGGTCGACCGAGTATTACAGATTTCCAGGTAAGGACGTTCTGGAGCTCAGGAGGCGAGCTGGATGGCAGGAACGTATGGAGTGTATTCCGCTGTGATATATTATAGTTGTCCGAGACATGTTAATTCTAACTGTCTAGTATATTTGTGAATGTTGTAACTCTGATGTATAAAAATATAATTAACAAATACAGGTTTTCTTTGTATAAATGCTATTATTTGTTATTATATTTAATCCGCTGCGAATGTGAGATGTTGTGTTTTCTGTTCTTCTTTCTTCTTTCTGTTTCTTTCTTCTATCTCTTTTCTTTTTCTCCTAACTATCTGGAATTTTCGGGTTCGAAAATTCCGGGTCGTTACAGTTTGGTATCAGAGCTGAAGGTTAAGCGAGAACCTTGGCTCTGTTGGGATTACTCGTTAAGGATAGGGTCAATAGTACCCTAGAACGAGTTGAGTGTGTATATATATATATGAGAGCGTAATTGTCATTTTCTTATATAAGGATTTTAAATGATTTTATATAAGAATATATTTTGATATATAAAATGATATTTCTTTCTAATAAATATTAAGGTAATTGGTTGTTAAAATATTGGAATTAAATTAAGTGGTAATAGAAATACAACCAATTTAAAATTGAATGAAGATAAGTTTGAAATGAATTCAAACTGGAATTAAAATCTTGAATTTATAAAAGTGTTATCAAGAATAAAGATAATAATGAATTGGTTTCCAGATATGATAATCTTGGTTATTATCATAGATGGATGATGTGTTTAATAATGAAATGTTGTAAATGATTAAGTACAATGAAATGTTTAGGGAAATAAACATTTAAGTGAGTATAACTTATAAATTGGAATTGAAGATAATTAAAAATTGTGAAATTTTAAATCTAAATCCAGAAAACTTGAAATTGTTTAAAAGAAGTTTGTTTTGAATTAAAACCAAAGGTGGTTTAAAAATTTAAAGTATAACTTGGTGTGTAAAGAAAATGTATATATGAGAAATATACATAATACCTATGATGATTTGAAATAAACACTTAGTGTTGAGTTTTAAATTGGAATGTGATGTGAAACCCAAAGTGAAGTAAGTTTTTAAACTTAAAAAGGGAAAAATTATTAATCTGAAGTTTAAAATTTGAATGGGAATTCAAATTGTGTAAAGTTGACCAGATTAAGTAAATTTAATTTAACTTGGAGGAAGTTAAATAAGTTTGAATAAATAACTTGAATTGGAAATTTCAAGATGCAATTTAAATTTAACTTGGGAAGTTAAATGGTTGATTTTAAATGGGAGTTAAGAGTAATCTCAAAATGGGTTTGAAATCTGGAAATTGAAAATGGATAATAAATTAGAATCTGAAGATTAAATTGTTTTTGAATTCTTATTTGAACTTTGTAATAAGTTAAGTAAAGATAATTTTAAAATGGAATTTTGAAATTTGAATTCAGAATTAAAAGGTTTAAAGATTTAATTTGTTAAAATAAAAAATAAAGGTTGAGTTAATTTAAAAGTAAGGGAATTGTGATTTAAGGAATTAAATCAATTTTAACTCGAATTTATATAATTCGAGATAGTTTAAAATTGAGATTTAAATTGAATTAGTTCAAACTGAATTTGATTTGAATAAATGGGAATTGTGATTTAAGATAAATAAGTTTAAAATTCAAATGGAAAATTTGAAATGGATTAATTTAAAATAAAAATTGAAGATTGAATGAGTTCAAAATTCAAATGGGAATTGGGATTAATTCATATAGAAATTGAAATGAATTGAAATTTAAGTGGATTCAATTTGAAATTAGTTTGAATAATTTGAAATTGTAATTAAAGTGAATATGTTTAAAATCAAATGGAATTTGATTTGAATTTGGAAAGGAATTAAGATTAATTCAACTTGAATTGGGATTGAATTAAATTCAATGGAAATTGAAGTATTGAGTCAATTTAAATGGAAGTGGAAATTTAAATTGAATTAATGGGAAATTAATTGGAAATGGAGATTGGGAAATTAAACAGTTTGGCTCTAGATTATTTTCAAAATAAATTGTTTTAATACAAATATATTTTTCCAAACTATTTACTATATAATCTTCTTCTTAAACCCCAAACTATCTTATACTTATTTTACAATTATTTTGGAACTATTTAACTATTTTGAAACTGATTTATAAACTAATTACTATTTTTCAGTTACTTATATCTAATCACTATTTTAAAAACTATTTTGCAATTACCTAACTATTTTATAATACTTAATTATTTTACAGCTATTTTACAAACTAATAACTATTTTTCAACTACTTATCTATTTTAAAACCTTTTCAAGCTATTTTTAAATTTAAATTGGTCAGAGTTCCAACGGTTTGTAATTGAAGTAATAACTCAAATGGGAAATGAAGTAATTGAGAATAAGTGAATGGAATTAAAGGAAATGTGAATGGAAAAGAGAAGTGATTTGGCTAATAACCAATAAAGATAAATACGTAGGATATACGTATATTATTCTATTCGCATAGTGATTTGATCCAGATTCGAACACAGAATTTCGAGATAGTATTATCGATCCGAGTTGGGATCTTTCGCTCGATTTTCGACGGCGAACCTGGATATGGATTTTTGATTGGTTCTGGATATTCTCTATCATAGTTGTGACTATGCAAGGAGAATGACGGTTTCTGATCAGAAAACCAGATCTGAGTCCGCACTAGGAAGTCGGGTGGACGATACTAGTTCGGAAGTGAAATTGTGTGATCAAAGAGCGATCAGATTTATATAGCATACGAATGATATGAGTACATCGTACGGGTTTGAATGAAATTGATATTGAAATTTTGTGGATAAAAACTGTAAAATGGTTTTTGAAATGAAAAGTATATTTTGTGAAATATATTATGAAATAAAATGGGAGTTGAATATTTCTGTGATTAGAACTCATTTTATAGAAAGGTGATATGGTTAATAACTTTATAAAAGAGTAATCAAATTTGAATATTTGATTTGGAATAAACAAAGTTATATATCTTTGTTATATAAGATAAATATTCCCTTGTTGAATCCATTGCCAGAAGAAAAGAGTTTTGAAATATTTGAAGTATAAAAGAAGTTTTATACAAGTTTGAAATGATCCAAAGATTTTTAAAAGTTATATATATTATATATATATATAAATGATTTTATGGGAATGATTTTGGAAAAGGTTTTGGGAACCTATGGATTTCTAAAAAGGCTTTTTGATTTTTGGAAAAATCAATTTTGGGAATTTGGAAAGCCTAGTTTGAGAATTATCGATTTTGGTAATCGATTTTGTGTAAAGGATATTTTGATATAAATCATAAAGGGTATGATTTGAAGATACTATAAGTATATAGTATAAAGTGTTTTGAGAATAGCTCTGGGGAAAAAGGCGCTTCCTTGAAATGAACTTCTCAGGAGTACCACTGGGTGGTACTGCCTTGAACCCCAAGGGGGGATTCTAAAGTTGATCCTGTGAGGAGTCCGGACAAAACTAGTTCCTGAGGATTATTTGTGTAGCGAAAGTCGAGGGGCTGGTGCCCACAGAGGCATTTGAGTTATGCTGTGACAACAATTTAACTCAATGTCACTGCGATCTACTGCAGACCATAGCGAAAGTCATGTGTGCCGCTGAGAGCCAACTGTCTACGTTTGATTTTATATCGGTAGACTGTGACACTATGGTAACATAGCGAAAGTCGTTTGTGCCGCTGAGAGCCAACAGTCTGCGTTTGATTTTATATCGGTAGACTGCGACCTATGTGGGAGAAGTTTAATTTTGACAGCGAAATCGTGTGTGCCGCTGAGAGCCAACAGTTACATGGACTTTTGCTGCGATGGCAACGTAACCCTGGAATGTAACTGCGATTAGTTGTGGGTTCTGTGGTGTAATCAGTTACATGGACTTTTGCTGCGATGGCAACGTAACCCGTGATGTAACTGTGACCATGGATGGGGGTGATGATTTCCAGAGCATTCTCACCAAAGATATTTCCTCAATTTCAAAATGTTTTCGATATTTTCAATAAAATTATTTCCAAAGTATTTTCACTGGATGTCGAAAACGAGTTTACCAAGTACTGATAGATTTTCAGTCTTACGCCTGATCAACGTATGACCGAATTTCCGTGAGAACAAGGATAGACTGGTTGAGACATCGAGTTATAAAAAGTATTTTTATAATATTATGTAAATTTTAAAATGTTTTGAAAAATTTAAATAAAAAGTTAAGAGTTAAAATATCTAAGGAATAATTTAACTAATAATCAACATTGTAATAAAAATTCTTGCTTCGTTCCTTTTCGAGGACGAAAAGATTTAAAGGGGGGAGGAATGTGATAACCCAGATTTTTGAACATCTGTTAAATGGAAATTGACAGGATTAAAATTATTAAAATACTAATTTGTAAATTTAGCAAATAAAATTCTGATTTATATCTGGATGTATAAAGTGGATTTAAAACCATAATTAATGTGTAAATGGATATATGCAAAACTTATCATTTCTAAGCAAAATAAAATATGATAAATATTTTATTATTATGGATACATTTATGGTTTGTGAGTAAAAGCTTGGATTCAAAAGTTCAAAGCAATATCTTGAAAATAAATTTACAACTAATATGTATAGATATTTAGTTAGTAATTAGTATATAATTGGGTTTCATATATTTTATTTTCTTTTAGGTTACATGAATATAAGTAAAGAGGATTTAATAAAGGATGATACTTTAGAATATACATAAGTTGTATATATAAAGGTATTATATATAAAAATAATACACATTAATATAAATACATGCATTAAGACATTTGTAAGTTTAGGATGCCATGCAAAATACAAGTGGCATTCATTTCTTTTAAGTAAAAATATAAATAAAATGTTATAAGAAGAAATCTGTATACAGTTCAACACTTTTCCATTTCATTTTCTTAACTCCGTTCTTTTTTCTTTCATCTCCTCTAAACTGTAAATCAAAAGAAAAACAAGAACAAAATCAAATAAATTAAAAAACTAATGCATCTTCAACCTGAGGTAGAAGTTCCAAGCAAATCAGAGCTCGATTAAAAATACAAGCAAGACTTAAGAGCAGATTCAAATTCAACTACAAAGCTTCAGATCAATAAAAGATCAAAAGCATTTTTCCAGATTTCAAAATACTGTCCAGTGTTCTCTGTCCTTCCAAGATTTGTGAGTAAAATTTTTAATATGATTTAAACTAAAATGCATGTGATGGTATTGATTTGCATTGAATCCTTTAGCTCGAATTTATCTGGAATTGAAGTGAGTATGTCTGTATATGTTAATATCTGGTTCTCTGTTGTTCTGTCTGTGACTTTTTGCTTTCAAAAATCCAAATCTCCCAATCCAACCAATATTAGACTTTGTTATATAAATAAGATTTGCTTGTTGATGTATAATGAAGATTTTAAAAAATAGTTTCAAGATTTTTAAAGCAACAGATAATGTTAAGAAGGAAAATAGCAGAGAAATGCATATTTATGATAAAAATCAACCATCTTAATTTTGGATTTGGATAACATAATTGTGTTCGTAGTAGGGAACCATGAATTAAGATGGTATCGTCTCGATTTTTAGATAAGTTTTCGATGTGCATTTCTGGGATGACCGGAATTGGCACTTCCGCCAAATTCCGGCAAATGAAGAGGAACTGGGCATTGGGCTTGGGTCTGGAGGAGGAGGGTAGACCGACGATCAGAGGAAAAATAGTCACTTGATTTTCAAGGCGACGAGGAGGTCGGAAATGGGTCGAATAGGGTTTAGTCTGGAGTTATGTTCAACGTGGTTGTCGTTGGATTTCCGCCACGAGCAAGGAACCAGAGTGGTACGCATATGTGGGGATGCAAACTGGATGAAGTGAAGTAGCTTGGGTGATGAGCGCCGGTGATCTCATGGTCGGAATCGTCGTGGATGAGCGATTTTTCGATGTGGGTTGCTTCCAACTTTTGGATGATGGGTTTGAATTTTGATTCGAGCTTAGAGTCATTGTTCTGGGGGAATGATCGTATAGGCAGGGTCGGCTTGAGTTTGTCGATGATGGGGGAAACGACCAGAGATGATCGGAGGGCGGTGCACTGTGCACGTGTACAAGTTAACGTTTATATATCTGGTGATTTGTTTTAAGTTGGCTCGAAGCATTGCTCGAGTGTTGGGGAAGAAAACTCGGGTTTGAACTCGAGTGGTTTTGTGGGGATAAGCCTGCAAGTATTTTTACTTAAAAATAAATTTAAGATTTTGAAATAAGGGGAGAAAGGAAGAAAACTCGGGAATGGACCCGAGGGATCTTCGGGTTGACTCGAAGCGGCAGTGATAAGCAGTTGTCAAAATGTTTTAAAATCAATTTATTTTTGAAATTTAAATCTAAATCTAGTTTATTTAAACTTACTCTTTTATAATTGTTTTCTTTAACAATTGAATAAGAGATTTTGAAAATTTTGTTTAATTTAAATATGGTAAAATTTAAAGTGATTTTAAAACTTAAATTTAAAATAAAAGTTTAAGATTTTTAGAAAAGTAAGTTTTAAGATACAAATTGAAATTAGTTTTTAAAACTTCTATTTGATAATGATGTAAGTTATTTTAAAGAAGTTAAGTTTGTTGACTTTAAATTTTTTAAGTTAAATGATTATTTATTCTAAAATTTAATTAATGATTTAATTAAGTTAAGTTAATTAAAATGTTAAAATGTTTTAAAAATGTTAATGGAAATTAAGGTATTTATAAGATAATGTTTATCTTAAGATGATTAAGGTTATAGTGTCTTGAGATTAATTAGTTTAATAAAGGGTATTAAGTATAATTAATTAATTTAATTAATTAGTTATAAAGGCATTAATTAAGTAATTAATTAAGAGTAATTAATTGATTTGATAAATAAATAATTAAGGATTATAAATTAATTAATTAAAGGTTAATTAATTGTAATTAAGAACTATTAATTAAAGATTATTAATTAATGAATAGAGATTGATTAATTGTGTAATTAAGTTGTAATTAAGAATTAATTAATCAAGTAGTTAAGATTGATTAATTAAGTAATTAGAGAGTAGTTAATTAAGTAATTAGAGATTAATTAACTAGTAATTAAGAAGTACTTAATTTGTAATTAAGTTTTATAAATTAATAAAGTAAATTAATTAATGGAAGTAATTAAGGGTTAGTTAAATTAATGTAATTAATTAAGGATCATTTATTTATGAGAGTGATTAAAGATTAATTACTGAAAATGATTTAGGATAATTAATTTGTGAAATTAATTAAAGGCTATTTACTTAATGTAATTAAAATAAAATCAAGGATGATTAATTAAGATGGATAATTAAAAGATGATTAATTAATTGGTTTGTAATTAATTAAGGTTAAGTAAAGGTAATCTAAGTGGTTAAAAGGTTTGTAATTAATTTAATTATAGATAAATTAAATTAATTTTAGAAGTGATTAATCTTGCTTATGAAATATTTAATGATGTTCAAATTGGATTGATATCTCTGATATGAAATGTTTGGATGGACAGTGATAATGTGGTTATCCATCAATGATGAATTGCTGTGAAAAAAGTGACATCATGTATTTTAAAGTTTGAATTATATTTCATTTGGATAACTTGGGTTAGGATGACATTAGATTCGAAGAGACAGGAGTCGGGTATTAGTTAATACCCGAAACCACTTCGATTCTTTAAAGAACGATATGTAAAGTAAGTATTGAGCATAACAAGTATTGAACTCGTAGTGAAATATGGGTTACCCCGGGTTTTTCTTTTATGGTTTGCTCTTAGTATTTCAAATTGTATGGGTTTACTCACGCTGGTTTCCAGCCTGACCCGGGTGTTACTTTGATGTAATGCTCGGGTTAGACCGAGTATTACAGATTTCCAGGTAAGGACGTTCTGGAGCTCAGGAGGCGAGCTGGATGGCAGGAACGTATGGAGTGTATTCCGCTGTGATATATTATAGTTGTCCGAGACATGTTAATTCTAACTGTCTAGTATATTTGTGAATGTTGTAACTCTGATGTATAAAAATGTAATTAACAAATACAAGTTTTCTTTGTATAAATGCTATTATTTGTTATTATATTTAATCCGCTGCGAATGTGAGATGTTGTGTTTTCTGTTCTTCTTTCTTCTTTCTGTTTCTTTCTTCTATCTCTTTTCTTTTTCTCCTAACTATCTGGAATTTTCGGGTTCGAAAATTCCGGGTCATTACAAAAATGGAATCCAAAACATAAAATTTATTTTACGTTAATATAGTAGATTTATAGTCCTTCTTTGCAAAGAAGTAGATTTATAATACAAATCTTTTATATCCCGTTCAACCTTTAAACGAATAGCATTGGAATGACAAAGAAATACTATTTTAGTTGTAGAAATATGCGGTGCAAACTACGGATAAGAGAAAAAAGTCTCTTTTTCCCTACTTTGCACACCTCTTTCTATTTATTTGTTTTGGAACTCTTTATCATTTCAACCACAAATTGGAAAGTAGAATCACATAGAATACAAAATACTTTTATCGTAAATATTAATGGATCAAATCCTACTATATTAAAATAAAACAACTAGGATTCCAACAATTCAAGATTTACATATTATGGGGAGATTTTGGGGTTTAAGTTGGTAGATTTTTGCATACAAAATCTCCTAAGGCACGATACAAATATAAACATCAAACTACATAATATACTATTGGGAAAAATTAATATTTCCACTCATAGATAATTTCCAATGAATCCCTTTGGATTTGCTTTGTGCTATGGCCTTTCCCTTTCCCTAATTTATCTAATTTTTGTATAATAATTTTTTTATGCATATTAGATTCAGAAATTACAGATTAGGAAAGAAGATATATATATATATATATATGTGTGTGTGTGTGTGTGTGTGTATAATTACCTTTCTCCTTCATTGGATTTATCTAAATCATCATCTAATCCTTAGCGTATATGTTTATTTTTGAAATTGGAGTTTAAGAAGTTTTATTATGGAGAAAGAGAATGAAAGAGTGTCTTTCACGGCTTTAGGTCTGTATGAGAAGAATTAGAAGGCTAGCCTCTTAATTATAGTTTCTTGGATGCGTTAGGACCATTGGATCAAGAATATTTTACAACCTTTTAATCCAGGTCATTAAAGCCAGGGAAAAACCAAGCTGTCTCAACATTGACCGATCGACCGGTCCTTCTTAGGTGGTCGACCGACCCAAAGAGACAGTCGATCAGTTAATGGTTCTGGTCGTTTATTTTTGGCAGTTAAATAGTCAATACCTAATTTTAATTAAACGTTAACAATTACTTAGATGTTAAGACTTATATTTATCATTTATTTTGATGTTAATGTTAATAGAATTTATTATCTTAATTTGTTTTAAATTATTTTCGATTCGAAATTTTCAAATGTCAATAACTCCTTCGTTTGAACTCAAATTATGAAGCTGTATATGAAAATTGCTCAAATAATCGCCATAAACATTATGGTGCAAGTTTCATGACCAAATTCTGACGTCTACAAAATTTCCAATTTTATCGTTATAACTAATATATTGATTTTTCTTAATTGATTTCCCGTTAATTTTATGGGGTGTTTCATTCTCCGTCCTTAAAAGAATTTCATCCTCGAAAGTCCCAAGGGACGGATAGTGTAATGCGCACTCTACAACCATATTATACAACCAAGTTATCTACACAAACATTTACTAAATCAAAAGTGCAATGTGATTATGTATGCAACATATATAAAGGTGAGCTCAACCCTAGTGTGAATGCATGATCATGACATGTAAACATTTACGCAAACAACCTAAACATGCATAAAGTCTACATGAGGACAAAATTAACATGAAAAAGTGGGGCAACCATCCCTTACCATCCAATCTAGCAATTATAATGCAACTAAAACCTATATAATACTAAATCTAGAGGGAGAAAATTTTCTAAAGAAAAACTCTGGGTGAGAACCCGTCAACTTCTCTTCTGTTTCCTAGGTGCTCTTCGTTGGATTATCTCCCTATTGTAGTCGGCACAGCCTAATTTCTTTGTTACGAAGCTTCCAAAATCCATGCTCCACTATGTGTGTAGTGGCCTGGGATGATATTGGTTTCATCTCTATATCTACTAATTGATCGGGCTCCACTATATTAGTTGTGCTATGTAGACACCTCCGCATATGCAATACATGGAAAGCATTATGGATTCTAACCAACTTAGCAGGAAGCTCTACCCAATACGTAAGTCTCCCCACTCCTTCCAAAATCAGGAAAGGCCCAACAAATCTCGGCACCAACTTCCTGGAGATTCCAAATCTCATAACCTTCCTAAAAGGGGAAACTTTAACAAATACCATGTCCCCAACTTAGAATTCAATACCTTCCTTCGCCCATTTTCTATCGATCCTGAGCGATTTCTATCGATCCTGATATTTAGCAGAAGATTTCTATCGATCCTGATATTTAGCAGAAGATTTCTATCGATCCTGAGCGATTTTCACTCGTTGCCCGATTAACTCAACCTTATTTGTGGTCCCATGTGTCAAATCTTGCCCAAGTAGAATTTTGTCAGTATTCTCTCACCAATAGCTAAGTGACTTGAATGGCCTCCTGTATAAGGCTTCAAAGGGTGTCATAGCGATCGTTGCTTGATAACTATTATTATAGGTGAATTCTACTAAAAGTAAATGTTGCTTCTAATTTCCTTCAAAATCCATGATGCAGGCCCTCAATAAATCCTCCAAGATCATATTCACCCTTTTTTGTCGTTCAATTTGAGGGTGGTAAGCAGTGCCAAGATTCAGCATCGTCCCTAAAGCTAACTTTAAACTCCTCCAAAATTCACTTGTAAATAACAAGTCTCTATCGCTGACAGTAGTGATTGGAATTCCATGTAATCGGACCATCTCCTTGATGTAAATCTATGATAGAATAAAGTGAGCACTTTTAATGAGCCTACCAACTATAATCCAAATAGATTCATTGCCTCTTTGACTTCTAGGCAACCTATCTATGAAATCCATCGATATGTGTTCCCACTTCCAAGTTGGAACCTCCAATGGTAATAAGAGACCTCCAGGCTTCGTTGTTTAGCTTTGATTCATTGACATGTCAAACACCTTGCTACATATTCTACTGCTTTCCTCTTCATTGTCGGCTAGTAGAAAATCTAATTCATCTCTCTATACATCTTATCTCCACTAAATGAATTGCCATCCTAGATCGGTGGCACTCGGCCAGTACTTCCTTTAGAACATCCTCCACCACTGGAATACATAGGCATCCATCTCTCCTTAGCCATCCTCTTTCATCTTCCAAATACCTACCTTAACTGGGGAAATACTCTCCCCTACTCATCTTAGCTTAAATATCAACCAAAAGATAGTGCATCCACATCTTAAAGGCGAATGCGTTAGCAGCTAATTCTAAATCATGAGTGGGATACCTCTTCTCATGGTCTTTCAATAGCCTACTTGCATAGGCTATCACTTTGCCTTCTTGCATAAGAATAGCTCCTAACCTTGTACCACATGCACCGGTGTAAATAGTGAAAGACTTCGATCCATCTAGGATTGTTAGTATAGGTGCACTGGTTAATAGCTCCTTTAGCTTCTCGAAGGCTTTTATGCATTTCTCATCCCATGTGAAGACTAAGTTTTTCTTGGTTAGGCAAGTCAATGGTATTGCTATCTTTGCAAAGTCCTTGATGAACTTCCTATAGTAGCTCACTAAATAAAAAACTACGAGCTTCTGTAGCGTTCTTTGGAATCTTCGAGTCCTGAATAGCTTCTATCTTTGCAGGGTCAACAGATAATCGCCTCTCGAAGACAATGTGATTAAGAAAGCTTACCTCCTTTCTCCACAAATGACCTTTGAGAATTTGGCTTTTAGTTGGTGCCTTCTCAAGCTCTCTAATGCCTCCCTTAAGTGGTTTTCATGCTCCTCTTCACTCTTTGAGAATACTAGAATATCATCCACAAATACTACCAAAAACTTATTCAGCTGCCCCTTGAAGACTCTATTTATCAAATCCACGAAGTATGTAGGGTCATTTGTCAAACCGAAAGGCATTATTTCCCATTCGTACAGTCCGTCCGGAGTGCAAAAAGAGGTCTTCTCCTTACTTTCTTCGGCTTTTCTCAATTGGTGAATTCTAGTGGCCAAGTCTAACTGAGAAAAGATTTTGCCTCCAGTAGATGATCAAATAAGTCATCTATTCTAAGTAAGGGATACCAATTCTTCTTGGTCAGCTTATTGAGCTCTCGATAATCGACATATAGTCTTAAAGACCCGTCTACCTTAGTGGCAAAGACAACTGGTGCTCCCTACTCCGAAGTACTATGGTGAATAAACTTTTTTCTTAATAGCTCTAAAATATGTTTTCTAATTCTCTCCTTTCTTTAGGGGCCATGTGCCTCAACGACAGTAGACTGGTCCAGCGTCTTTCTCCAAATTAATCCTAAACTCTATTTCTCTTTGGGGTGGGAGACCAAAGCCTTCTTCAAAAACAAACGGAAAATCCTGAACTATGGGTACAGATGAGAGCTCATCATAAGATAGACTAAGAGAATACAGATAGCTCAACGCAGTTGAGCCTTGGGGCATGCATTGGAAATCTATATCACGACCCTCCTTAACTCTTCAACCATACAATCCTCCTATCACAATCTAAAACATCCCCATAGTAAGATAACCAATCCATTTCCAATATAAGACCATACCCCTCAAAATCTAGAACAAATGCATTACATATAAAATCTACATTGCATATACCCACTACTAGGTCTTTGCAAATCATAGAAATATGCATTGACTCCCCAACCAAATTCGACACAACTACAGGTTTGGTGCAAGTGGGATTTCTAATTCCAAGGCTTTAACTATATTTTGGTTATAAATGAATGTAATGATCCCGAACTAAATAAGGTATGAATATTATTCCCAAAAATAATAGTTATACCTTTCATAGCAGCTTTACCCTTATCCTTGGAAGGAGGTTTGCTTGAGTCAGGTACAACTTTAATGGAATAAACCTACATAACATGTCCCTCCTTGGCTAGCTCTAGACATTGGTTCTTGTAATGCCCTTCTTTATCACAATGATAGCATTTCCCTTTGAACGCCTCCATTATCAAGCTTACTCTACAATCTTTAACGATATGTCCCTTCTTGTGGCATCTTTGACATGACAAACCTCCCTTCCTAAACTTTCCTTTAGCCTTCTTATCTTTCCATAACTTCCATTTCTTTGATCTAGATTAGTCGTCAGTCTGCCCTACTTTCTCCTCTTCTTCTTTACTAACTGTTTGAAGTAGGGCCATTTTGACTTCATCTCATAGGTGGCGCCTAGGGGAACTTGGGATAAGAGAAGTTCCCTCAAGGAAGAATTTAAACCCTTCACAAATTTCATTGCCATCTTTGCTTGAGTGTCTATTAGAGTTATCCCAAATTTGGCCAACTCGGTGAACTTGTTAACATACTCCTTTACTGTAGGGTCCTCTTGTTTCAAATAGATGAATTTATCCAATTGTAGATTTACTTTTGTGTTAGACATGAATCGTGATTCAAAGCAAGTCTTTAATTCAACACAAGTTATGCCTTCCTCGGTGTTATTTGCGGTCACTGTGGTCCACCAATTCAACGCCTTCCCTTTCAAGTTCCATGCAGCTAACTTCCCCCCTATCCGGTTCTCTAACTCTAATTCCTTGAATATGCGATCACAATCATCAATCCAAGCTTTGGTTTCTATAAAGTCCTCCAAGCCTAAGAATACTCATCCATCCATACTCTAAAAATCCTTACATAGCCTAGGGAAGTCTAGTAGACGAAATGCATGCCATTGGTGCATCCTGCTAGGGAGTGGGGATTTGCCCCTTACGTCTCTTAAGTATTATTGAAACCACGCTGGCCTACCCGGTATGGTAGGAATCTCCTAGTTGGTGTGGTTGCGGCCTCAGACTTGTTGTTTTTAGCAAATATCAACGATCTATAGGTCTGAAATTTTTAATTAGTCACAACTCCCTATGATAGTATTACTTGCTAAAATAAGAATTTGCCTATGATGTTTGCGTATATCCATATATGTATATATACATACATATATAGTAAGGTTTTGAAAAATATTTTCAAAAATAATAAATACGTACTCTCGTTTATTCCTATTCCTGTTGATTGAGTAACCTAAGCTCTGACACCAAATGTAACAACCCCCTATGAACGAGCCTAATTTTCAACCCAATAAAAGCCCATTGAACCCTAGGTCCATTCCAAAGCTGGTTGTTAGTTGTTATAATTGATAAATCAATATGCAAAGCTATTTATCTATGCTTTCAGAGCCTCAGAGCAGAAGGAATAAAATATAATAATAAAATAAAGTACCCATCTCATAAAACCAAATCAAAGGAGTACAATTTCACAATAGTGAAAACATGTCTGATCATAGTCTGGATACATTAATAATAACATAAATAAATAACCATAATGGATAACTACCCACCAAGTCTCCACCATCTTCTCTACACTCAACGATGCCCTTAACATGTATGTTGTAATGAGGAGGGAGTCAGAACAACAATATCCGATAAATGAAAACCTCAAGTTTTATAATAATAGTATATGGTCAGTAACCATTCAGATTAGTAGTATATGTTAGAACCACATAGTTGATATTTTGATAGTGGCAACTACACAAGAGATATTTTATATATTCTAACTTTGTAGGAAAATGTATCGACCAATGTAGAGATAAAATGACGAAGCCAATATGACGGTGACAAACAAAGTTATATTAGTCATAGTGTTTTGTGTCTAAAAGTATATGATTATTAAAATCTATTCAAAGTGGTATGCACACACAAACCATCAAAATAGCACTTTCATTTTAAAAAAAATAGAAAAACATAGTTTCAGTCGACTAAAATCTTTCAACCAATCGACTAAAACAATATCAGTCGACTAATTATAATTATTTAGTCGATTGATATCATATGCGTATACTTTTCATAAATATAAGATAACCAATTGACTAAAGCTACACAAACAGTCGACTAATGACCCAACTAGTCGACCCGTTACATAGTTTCAGTCGATTAAGTAAAGGCAAAAATGAACTGTTTCTTTTCTATTTGAAAATTCATGGTTTCGACTTTAACCAGTCAACTAACTGGTACTATACCATTCGACTGGTCCTCCATAATTGCTATATTTTTTAATTTTCTAAAGAGTTCTTCTTCTTTAACAAAGAGGCACTTCCTTCCATGAGGAGCTGCAACTGTATCTAATAGCTGCTCCTTCTCATAAACACGTATCTCTTTAAACATTATAAATAGCACTTTGATTCAAGATTCAAAAAATCAATTCCATCGATTTTCTCTCAAATTCTCTTTGAAAACTTTCTTGCATTCAAGTGCTTACATTGTAATTTCTGATTACTTGAACATTCAACTTATATCATTTGAATGATCAATTATTTCCATTCTTCTCATATACACAAAATATCGCTTACAAAGAAGATTATAGGAAGGTTGTACTATATCGACTCATCCATGTTATTTAGAGCATATGTAGTCGACTGTTTATTACTTTTGTAGTTTAAGTTATGTTGGAGACCCACAGGCACAAAGTCATGTTTGGAAACTCGGGCTGTTTTTTGTAAGATACCTATTCCTCCGGGTTAAGTGAGGGTTATTGTTTAAATCCAAAAGGAGTATGAGAGATGACGTAGGACGGGCCGAACCAGTATAAAATCTTTGCTGCACTTTACTTTAGAGCATTTTTATTTCCGCTGCTATTATATAAAAGTTTTTTATTTAGTAGAACAATTCATATTACTCGATCTACAATGACTTTCAGTATGTCTTACGTGTTTATTGCTCTTCTCCACATATCCCTCCAACTATGAGCTAGTGACCCTACGAGTCCTACTCCGTGACTATAAAAATGGGTGTAATGTAACTATAGAGTATATTAGATTCAACAACCCATCTTTTGTCTAATCATATCCTAACGATGCAAGAGGAAGTACATGGGCTGCTTAATACCCTTTAAATGGGAAATAGGCAGACCCTCTTGTCATTTAATATCTAACCAAAGGCGAAAACTTTCTCATAGTCCCTAACTGACATCATACAAAACCACTTGTACGCCACTTAATATTTCTATATAGGGAAGAGGCAGACCCCAACGGTCATTTAATACCTCAAACTTGAAGTGGACCTCCCCTGGGAGATTTTCATTAACGCATGTCAAAGATAATCCCAACTTTATAGCCCATAACTAATTATGATGTCTCATATTAGTTCGACTATTTGTAGGTATTGGTAGCCAGATCAAATGGGCAGACTTACCCTACAAAACTGGGACAAACCTCACGTCCACCATAGGTATTTACTATAGGTAAAGTCCCACATCAGTTACAAAAGTCACACTGTTAATAGCCAGATTAGCTGGGCAGATTTCTATGTGCTTTTAGCTGACCTCGCATCGCATCCCTATAACTTAGCCATATTTCCACTCTCTAACATTTAATATGGAAATATGCCTACATATATGTATAATATATATACATAAATTTTATATACACCTCACTCATATTTACACATTAAAGGCCTTATAAGGGACATCCTTATTTTGTTTTTATTTATTGATTAAATTCCATATTGTTCCAAACCCATTTTATTAGGTTGATTATTAATTGTACTTATTATATAAATTAAGGTTTATAATTATAATTGTCAATTTCAAAGTTTGAAGGAATAAATTAATAATATATTTATACCTAATATTAAATTATACATAATTAATTTTTATGTGTATTCAGGTAATTTGTTCATTTCTTATTCATGGTGTTATACTATTTTAATGTTCACAACTACAATTACTGAACAAGTCCCAATTTAATACAGCAATCACATAAGGGCAATACCATAAATAAAGTAGCTACACAAAAATGGACATGTACACATATTCAAAATGGAACCCAAAACAAAAAATTTGTTTTACGTTAATATATTAGAATTATAATCCTTTTTTTTCCAAAAAAGTAGATTTACAATACAAATCTTTTATATCTCTTCAACCTTTAGATGAATAGTGTTGGAATAACAAAGACATACTATTTTAGTTGTAGAAATAGGCGGTGCAAACTATGGATAAGAGGAAAAATATCCTTTTCCCTACTTTGCACACCTCTTTCTATTCCCTTGTTTTGGAACTCTTTGTCATTTCAACCACAAGTTGAAAAGTAAAATCAAATAGAATAAAAAAAGTATTTTTATTGTAAATATTAATGAATCAAATCCTACTATAATAAAATAAATGAAGCTCTTATAAATCTTCAAAACAGTAAGCTATCTTTCTGATCTGATTGATCAAATCTTTCAGATCTCATCTATACTATATTATTATTAGTGAGTTAAATTTCAAGCTCACATAGGCCCCCTTGAAATTTGGCAACCGAATAGTCTCCGACCTTTCTCTCTCCTTCGCCCCTCTTTCGCGTAAACAAAAACAAGGTCGTCCCGCTCTTCCATTCTTATTTCCCTCTTATTCCACTACGCCTCCTCTCTCATTTGCTGTCTTTTCACTTCGCCGCGGTTGTCTACCTTTCCTGGGTTCTTCGCGTGCCAACTTTACTTCCCTATGTTGCCGTGATTTACATCGGCTTTGCATCCTTATCATCCTCCTCAAACCCTAGAGGTAATTGACCTATTTTCCTCGTTTCTTTTTAGCCACTAAAATGCTGTCGTCATGATTTCCATCGGCTTTGCCCCCGTTTTCATCGTCCTCAAACCCTAGAGGTAATTGGTCCATTTTTCCTTTTACTTTTTAACGAATAAAACGAGGTACTTTTGCTGATTGCTCTCTTTTGTGTTTCGCCTTTCCACAGTCGGCGAATACAGGTCTTCCTTCTGTTGTTAGCTTTTTCATCCATTCTCTCTTCTACGTGATTCAGGTATCTTCTTTTAATTTGGTTGTCTTCTTATGCTTGCCGATTATGTTATCACATATACATAAACCGCTTGCACCTAATTTGCATATGTTTTTGGTTTACTGCTTAATTTGCAATTTATGGTATACTGTCAGTATAGGGATCCCGTGTTTGTTTTTATATTGAGTTTCTCCTTACAGTTTTCTTATTACTGAACATTCAATACCGATAATAATATATCACGGGAGTTGGATGAAAAAAGGATTATATTAAAATTATGTGCGTATGTGCTAGACTGTTTTATGTTATACTAGATTTGTCCTTTAAATTTTTACAGTTACATTTAAGCTGTGATTGAACCCTAATAATCAAAGCCTAGCTTAGGTTAGTCGATTCTTTTATTTTATTTTCGATTTGTTTATACGTAAGGAAGTTGAATTCTCATGAAGTTTCTTTTATGGACCTTGATTAAGTCTATATTTTATACGGTTCACTCTTTCTGCACTTCGGCTACATCAGTAATTTGCGATCCTTTATTTTTGAATTCCATGTTTGAATGAGAGTGCATGTTTTCCTATTCTTTGTGAAGGCATTTCTATTCTTGCTAAGTATTTGTAGCTTTATTAGACCAGAACACTAAAAATTTGTCCAGCATACTATATGTTTAGACTCCTTTTTTTATTTATTTAAATTGGATATTGCTAAAAATATCCGGCTGTTCTGTTCCCAATCATTAGGTGGGCGAGCAGTTTATTCCATCTCATTATTATATGTCACAACTTTGAGGTTTTTATTCTATTTTACTGTACTAGTACAGTTCAATAATTATATTTTGTGTAATGCTATTAAATTAAAACAATTATTTTAATTAATATCATTTGAACTTCTACACTGATTATTTTATGACACGAGAATATAAACATAAAAATCTTTAAAGCTCGCCTAATTTTGTCCTTTAGAAAGACAAATGGCTATTATAAAGTTTTCCATTAACTAAAAGGTTAAGTTTAGTGAAAGGTATCCAGGTTCAAAGATTTGTAATTTTAAGCATGTTTACATTTTCCTTTTCTTCATCTCACCCTTTGAGGTTTCACATTTGAATCTTCAGGTAGTACTCCATCCTAGATAATCTGATGTTTAATAGTTTGTTTATGTCTAAGAGTGTAGAAATCGGTAACATGGACATGGAGACGATTTGGATCTACAATGATTGTTCTTTAGATATCAAATCATTCCAGTTTTGTTATTTATAATCGGTATTCTTATCCATTTTATCTTTTACTTTAACAAAAAGTTTATTAGTTTCATGTCTGAGCTCACTAACATGATAAAAATGAATGAAAGTGGTATACTTTAAGTTAATGGATTTTGTTTCTTTTTGGAAAATTTAAAATTGATATCTTTGGTATAGCACTTCAATTTCAGCTTCTGTTTAATTTTCCTTTCCATTTATCTATTTAATTATTCATTCTTCAAGAAAAAATTACATGATCTGAAGTATAGTAATAAATGAGTTTCATGTCGTCTTCTTTGAAGTAAATTAGAATTTGTTAAATAATATTGTTGTTGACAACTTGCTATATAAGCCATGATGTCCACAATAGAGTATATACATTAAGTATTAACAACCATGTGCCATCATTTTGAGTTGGGGAATTAACTATTGAATATTGCAGTATTTTACTAAACATAAATAATATTTCAAAGGCTTCCTTTTTTGTTAGGTCCATTAAAATAATAGTCTAGAAATCAAGATAGAGCTAGCATAAGTAGGGAAGAGGTAGGTCAATTGGTTGACATATGTTGTGATTTTCCTTGCTGTTGATGTGGAATAAATTATGATGCTTTATTTTCAATATAATTACCACATTCGTATACCATGATATATAAAATGTAAACATAATATGTTATTAACTTTAAGCCGTAGACCTGTTAGTAAGAGTTTGTTCATAAAAATCTTATAATATACTAAATATTTTTTCTTGAAGCAAGTGTTATTGATGCTCCTTCTTAGTGAGAAACATTGTGTTTGGCTAACTTCTAACATCTTATATTATATAAAAAAACATTTGACGATTTAGCGTTATAACCTTCTGGTGCTATACATATCATTCATTATTGTTAAATTTTCCCAGGTTTAATGTCTGCATATGATTTGGATTGCATATTAACAGGTCTAGAGTTGATTAGATAAAGTATTAAAATGGGAATTTGATGGAGAAGATATTAAGAAGATGTGTATTATATGAACATAGAAACAATACTGTCTAATTTGAATGTTAAGCACAGTAAAAGCTTCCTGTCGCTTGTTGATAATCAGCATAAAGCGCTCTTTTTTGAGGTTTGCAAAAATTTCTTAGGATAAGTTATTTGAACGTTGAAAAACATTCCTGTAATTAACCAACTGAAGAGTGTATCCAAATTAATCTAATTGAAGTAATTACAAAATAATTATCAAATATACACACTCTTCCTTCCCTTAAGCCTATATTGAATTTTTTTACTGCCATCGATGCCATTAACTTTTTGGCGTATGATTTTTTCAAATGATGCAAGCTGCTGTCTGGAAATTCCACCCTTTTATAGACAGTTTGTCTTTTCGAAGCTTTGTTTTCAAGTCTATCGTCCCATGTTGCCGTTTTGGTCCGAGCTGTCTTAAAAAAATAAAGGTTTGTTTCTTAGTCATCACACTTCTACGTTTCTGA
Organism: Allium fistulosum; assembly: GCA_030737815.1. Taxonomy (NCBI): domain Eukaryota; kingdom Viridiplantae; phylum Streptophyta; class Magnoliopsida; order Asparagales; family Amaryllidaceae; genus Allium; species Allium fistulosum. Next base: position 164,605,810 of record CM060904.1, on the reverse strand, counting down.
AGAAAAGCATAATTTGACGCTTAACAAAAATTTTGATTTCTAAAAGTCATGGAATTTGGTGTTCGCTTTTACTTTTTTTAAAGTGTTCTAAACATAAAAATTCACTACCCATGCAATTTTGTGTGTATTTTTTCCTTTTTACAGACAGTAGATAAGTTAGGAGATTGGTGACAACTAGAATTATATGTTTTTATAGCTTTTACATCAAGTGAGAACTACTCATTTTGAAGGTTATCACAATTTTTAAACACTCTGTTGTTGTATTCATTACTTATTTGTCTTCGAATTTTTAGTATATAGTGTGTGAAACATCCAACGGTGCAAAAAAAATAGTATATAGTGACTCAGTTCTTTACTCACTTGCTTTACTTCATTCGATTACTACCTTGCTGCTGCACTCTGCTACTTACTGAATACAATAATGCACCAGCTATTCTGTCTTCATGGTAATACTGACAATAATACATTTATGTGCAGGAATAGTTGCAGCAACGACTTTTCAAGTGCTTCAGATAGGAACAGTTCTTGGGGCATATTCAGCACAAAGGAGAAAATGCTGCAGGGTTCAGAATAGGCTAGGAAAAAATTTGTGTTGTACCAATTTGTTGACAAACTTCAGCAATTTTTTTTTAATCCACTGTTGCCTTTTTCCAAACTAGATTTTAACTGCTATCAGTGTTCCGCATAAATATTCATGTACCTCTGTTGATGTACGAATACATGAAAAGGGATATAGATTCTATATGCATGTTATCTCACAAATCAAACTCTTCTTATTTTAAATAGGCATGTTTGTCTTCATAATCTGTTCGTACAACAAAACTTTGACAACTGATTATACTTTTGAATTCATTATCTAACTGAGCAGTTTATACTTCCGCTTTTTTTTCTTTTCATTTTACTCTATTTTTAAGAAACGAGAAACAACCAAAAACAAATCAAATTTGGCTCACATTTCATATTTTATTACCAACTGTAAGTTGTACATAAAAAAAAGAGTCACCCAAGCTTTTAACTGCAAATTACGCCAACAGTATAATGCTCCCGTGCCCCATACTGGTGACGTATTGATACGTTTAAAGTTTAAATATAGCATATGCTCAGCAGGTCTTAATGAATTTATCCACCACCTCAGGATAAACATCTTTACACAGCTCAGCAGTGATTGAACGTGTTGCACTCTTCAATATCTATAACAACAATAAAAGGTTTCAAAATTCCATGGTTAAAAAACAACAATCTGAATGACGCATAAAAATTGCATGAATAAATAAAAATTCAAAAAAATAGTGCATGCAGTGTATGTGCTACCAATTCTCAGGCTACAAGCAATATTCCCTGCAGTTCAACGCTATGAAATATATACCTGTATCCACATGCGAAAATCTTTGATTGCATGCAGGATAACAACGAGTGCCACCGTCCTATGCGTTTATCACACCGCAACCATGAAACAATGAAAATTTTGTTTACTTATATTGTGCAATTCCATGTGCGAAGCACGGGTTTACACTAGTTCTATTAATTTTATTTCTTTTAGATCTCATCGTATCATTGATCTAATTATTCAGATCTGATTCTATTTGTACATCTTATTTTTTTTGTCCATGTATTTCAGATCTTGTTTTGTTGTAGATCTTTTTTTTTAATTCTAATTCTTCAGATCTCTTGTAGATTTTACTATCATGTTCAAATGATATATTTTTTTAGATCTGTAGATTTTAGTCATCAAATCTATTCTTTTTCATGTTTATTCATCCTTTTCCCTTATTTATTTATTGAAATCAAGTATGACTTCTGAGATTATTTATTATTACATATCTTTTAGTTGAAAGCAATTTTATTTATTCTTTCAGAACTTGTACTTGATAAATATTCAGTTTGAATTGATCCAAAATTTCTAACAAGTGGTATTAGATCGACTCATCTTTGATTTCATTATAAACTTTAGATTTTTTTGAGTAAGTTTTGAATCGACTTTATTTATAAGTCATTGAATTCTTGTAATATCTTACTCAAATTTCAGATCTATTTGATCTATGTATGAAAGATTTTTTTTTTGTTGATAATTTTGGATTTGGTTTGAAGCCAAGTTGTTTTTCCTAGACCAAAAGGTAGCTTCTGATGTAGAAAGCAAGATCTAAATGATCTGTATATAGTTTGTGTAATTAAATAAAATTCTAAAATGTTTTTATTTTTTGGAAATAATCTTAATTCCCCAAATTTACGAGATAACATTTGAGGATTTACATGTTTGTTTTGCTATATTTGGTAAAAAATTATGAAGTTAATTTTCTTATAAGGGAAATAATTTGGACCTGAGATGTATAATTATTTATGATTATGAATGATATGGATAGATCTGAGATGATAATGTTGTTTATTTTAGAAATTTTAATTATTGAGAATAAACTTTCTCTTTAAGATATCCATTTTAATTTTATTATTGAGTAATTCTCGAACCTAGATCTGAGATGAAATTATGTTACTTTAACCATTGTTTGTTCAATTGATTCATATATATTTATAATGAAATCATTTTGTTGTGTTAGTAGTTATATCTTAGATCACATAAAGGTTAAATGCATTTATTTTTATCATAATTGTATTAAATGCATTGGTTATTGTAAATTACATAATATTTTATGTTTGTGTTTGGAATAAGAATTGACGTATGATGTACTGTTTGATGTATTTATTTTGACAAGTAATGTCTGGTGTAGTGGAAAAAATAGGTTTAACAACAACTTGAAGTTGTGCAAAGAAATTATTCTAATAGAAGTTGTATAACTCAAAGTCCAAGACCCGAAGTCTTGAATTATGAAAATACTTTCTGATAAAGCTTACAAGCTCGAATTCTTATCATTGTTTTTTTTTATTTCTCAAAATGTAAAAAAAGAAGTTTACACAAAATTTGAGAACCTGAAGTTCATAACAAATTAATGAACTTGAAGTTCATGAATTAGAAGCCCGAAGCTCTATTGAAATTGTGTAAAATGATAAGGTTGTACTTCTTGAAGAAGTTAAAGGAAATTAATAAATCATTAGATGAGAATCCAAAAATGATTATTATTTAATGTGACAATGTTTGTCAACATTGAGGGGGAGGATAAAGGGATACAAGTTCATTTTGATCATTAATGTCAAATATTTGTTAACATGTATAATGATGCAAAATATTAAGTAATTTGGATAAATTATTAATATTATCCCTAGTAGACTTTCTCCAATATATATTTGAATCCCTAAAGGATCAAAATGTGTAAACCACATCTGAAATATGGTACAAAAGTCAGTTTGAAATAATTTTGGAGTAAGTAATAAAGATGCCAAATAAAAGAGGTGAGTGTTCTTGAAGAAACACTCAAGGGTGCTCTTGAAGAGACTAATGACATGATTGTCAAATTACCTTAGAAGTGGTTTAGGTACCTAAAACATGATAATTAAAGAGATCTCAAAAAATCATGTCAAAAACTGACAAGAAATAATCATCGATGATATATTTGTAAATAATAAAGCGCTTATGTTTATCAATAGATTAAGGATCTTGAATTAGGGGAAAACATAACTGGCCATCATGAATTCTTTACTAATAGAGAAATATGGACATGTAGTCTACAAAGTAGCGAAAGTACTTGAAATGCTTAATATACCCCGAAGGTGTAAATAAGGTTTACGTGTTATAAAACGAAGAAAGTAGAAGCCATTAGAGAGAAGCAGAAAATATATTATTCATCTCTGAAAATAGACATCTATTTACATTACATAGCCTCCTTTATATAAAGGCTTCAGAGCTAAGGATTTAACTTATTCCACGATGTGGGACTAAATAAAAAACAACATAAAAGCATATATATTTCATGATTTACATATATTGTAACACTCCCCCTTGAATATGCGTCTTCAAAATCTTGAATGCTCTGATAACTTGAAATTTTTCCCTTTCGAAATGGGTATGATGATTGCTCCCCCTCATTATTATCTTGCTTGCATTTCTCCATTCAGTCGATATACATATCGTCCGTTGCCTCATTAAAAACCTCTATTAGGAAAACCCAGTGGGAAAAACCTTGAACGAGGAAAAGAGTGCAACTTGTAAAATCATATTAAAAATGATATTCTTTCTAAAGGGTTTGATACTTCGGGATCAAAATAATGTCTCATTAAAACCTTACTAAGAAAAACCTAATGGGAAAAATCTTAGTGAAGGAAAAAGAGCACAATGACGTATTTTATTTTCTTATTTCTTCAAATGAAGTTTGATACTTCTGGATCAAACAATGCCTCGTTAAAACCTTACTAAGAAAAACCCTATGGGAAAAATCTTAGTGAAGGAAAAAGAGTACAATATAGTATGACATATTTCAATAATTTACAGAATAAAATAGAGTTTGATACTTCTGGATCAATATAATACTTCATTAAAAACCTTACAAAGGAAAACCCGATGGGAAAAACCTTAGTCAAGGATAAAAATACAATTTAACTTAAATAACATATTTGAGATGTTATTTCTTGAAAAAACGTTTGATTCTTCCAGATCAAGATAATGCCTCGTTAAAACGTTAGTAACAAAAACCCAGTGGGAAAAATCTTAAATAAGGGAAAATAGTACATTATAACTTATTTTCAAATGTTACTGGGGAGTTGATACTTCTGGATTCAGATAAGCCTCATTAAAACCTTACTAATAAAAACCCAGTGGGAAAAATCTTAGTTAAGGAAAAAGAGTGCATTATAAATACTTATGGATGCTCTCCCTGATTTAAAATTTTCCTCTGAATTCATATTCGTCTTTCGATAACTCAAATTGGTTATAGATACTTCTGGATCTATAAATATGAATCTCATTAATAACATAATTTATTAATAGTTCCATTCGATACAATCAAATTTTCTAAGATTGTTTCTTCCAAATATGATTTGAATTTTATGCATTCTGTATGCTACTTTTATGAAAAACACTTCATGTGCTTTCATTTTTGTGCTTCAAATCAGTTTTGCGTATTGCAACTATACATCTTTCATGAATATTAAAAATTTCATTACAACAATACTAAAAAGTAGGAAGTAATCTACTCATCTTGAAGTATATCAAGATTTTCATTACAACAATACTTAGAAGAAGGTTGTAATCTACACTTCATGTCTTTTGCATTCTTTATAACTATAAAAGTTATATATATTCTTCAGGAATTTGTGTACTTTAATAAGTATTTGCATATCGCAACTACCAATTCAATGGATATTAAGAGTTTCATTACAATAATACTTAAAAATAGGAAGTAATCTACTCATCATGAATTATATCAAGATTTTCATTACAACAATACTTAAAAGTAGATTGTAATCTACGCTCCTTGTTCTTGCATTCTTTATAACCATGAAAGTTATTTATATTCTTCAGGAATTTGTATACTTTCTTTATTTAATATGATTTAAACCATATTTATACCTTCAAGGTATATTAAGCATTTCAAGTACTTTTGCTACTTTACGGACTACATGTCCATATTTCTCTATTAGTAAAGGATTCATGATGGCCAGTCATGTTTTCCCCTAATTAAAGATCCTTAATTTATTTATAAACATAAGCGCTTTATTATTTACAAATTTATCATCGATGATTATTTCTTGTCAATCCTAGACATGATTTATTGAGATCTCTTTAATTATCATGTTTTAGGTACCTAAACCACTTCTGGGGTAATTTGACAATCATGTCATTAGTCTCTTTAAGAGCACCCTTAAGTGTTTCTTCAAGAACACTCACATCTTTTATTTGGCATCTTTATTACTTACTCCGAAAGTATTTCAAACTGACTTTTGTACCATATTTCAGATGTGGTTTACACATTTTGATCCTTCAGGGATTCAAATCTATATTGGAGAAAGTCTGCTAGGGATATTATTAATAATTTATTCAAGTTACTTAATATTTTGCATGATTATGCATGTTAACAAATATTTGACACTGATGATCAAAATGAACTTGTATCCCTTTATCCTCCCCCTCAATGTTGACAAACATTGTCACACTGATGATCAAAATAATCTTTGGATTCTCATTTTGATTCATTATCATATTGCTACTAGCAAATACACTATACATATTAATAATAGGAGGATAATTCTTTTATCAATTGATAAGATGCATTCAAGTGATATTTGTGAGCTTCTGGCTCATGTTTAAATATGGGATTCAATTATGCCATATTCCGTGAAATATAATCCAGTTGAAATTGTATCAAATTTTTCTAAAATAAGCTTCTGGCTTTCAATTTTAGAAATAACGCAAAGATATTCTTTGACGTTTTCATTATAGTTCCAATATGGTAGCCATTCATTTATATATCCTCAAAACTCAACAAATTTCTTTTAAACTTGCTTGAGTATAATGTATTTTGAATTAAGATATATGTACCATTTGGTAATACTATATGGGCTCTTCCGGACCCTTCAATTATATTAGCAGATTTGCTATGGTTGAAATTTTTAGCTAAAATATTTTCAGATAGTTTAGAGAAAAACTTTTGATTTTTCAAAATCATATGAGTAGTTGCACTATCTAGTAGACATATATTATCACTCAAATATTGATGGTCCATATCTTAAGAATTAAAGACAATATAGTTAGTCAACTATTAAAATTTGTAAGCATTAAATAAATGCTAATACTTTCCAAAAAATTTAAAATGGACTACTGATTAAAACACAACATTCATCGGTATGTTATTTCAATTAGTTCTAAAAAGAAAAACATACAAGCACCAAATTCCAACTGGTTGAAACTTCAGGTTCAACCACTCTTGTTTAGTGTTTGGACGTGATATCCTGGAATTTTTGGCAAAATCAATTTAATAATCTGTATTGATAATTTAAATTGATTTAATAATCTTCTTTTAATAAATATTTAATTGGGGATTTTATCTTTTTAAAAGCTAATAAATTGTTTTCTATTTATAATGTGTGTATATTTGTATATATTGTAAATAGAAATCTTTGGTTGAAGTTAATAAATAAATAAATCTTGTTTTCAAATTCTAATATATTTTGGTAATTTGGAAATTATGATTTAATTTAAATATATGGTTTTATAATATTTAAGATAAATGTTTAATTGATTAAATTATATCTTAGCTTAAGTTTAAGATTAATTAAAAGGTTTGTTTTAAAATATTGTTTAATAAATATGATATATTAATTCATTTAATAATAATAGGAATTTATAATCTCTTTTATAAATTATTTAAATTTGACAAATTATTATTTTCAAATAACATTATTAATGTATTGTCTTATATATAAATATAAATAGTTTTATTTTATTTTCTCTAAAAAGTAATTCATAAGTATAAAAATAAAAATTAGTAGTTATGTAAAAATAGAAATAAATATATGTAAGGGTAAAGATATGGTTATATAGAGACATAAGTAAACACATAAGCAAATTCTAGATATATGGTCTTTAGGAATACATATATTTGCTAGGCAAGAAAATCACATAAGTACATACGAATTGATAGGGGATAAACATGAAATGTACAACTTCATTGATGCTTGTACAAAACGAATCATATCAGCCTCCATACCAAAAGAAAATCTCTGATCAAATATTGTACCAGCTAGAAACAAAGATTATTTTTTTTGTACAAATACAACTATCAGCCTGCACTTGTTTCTTATTTATCAATCTCCTTTTTCATTTTCGTTCATTAGAAACAAAAGCATACTCAAGTTCAAAAGCCAAAACCTGAAAGCTTTTTCCTCAAAACATTTTCAAAACCTGTAATCATCTCCTCTGAAACAAATCTCAACCAGAAATGAATCAAAGTCCTGTAACCTCCTCAAAGCATTTTCAAAGATTCATCTTCAAAGTGTAACCTGAAATCAAAAGTTTTAAAGCATTCAAGTTTCCAGTAAAACAAGAATCAAACATTACAACTGTAACAACCCAAAGTTTAGTAACAATTAATTATCGTCTAATGACGAATTAATTGGTTGTTAAATGCTATTTGGAGTTTTAATTGGGTTAAAATTCTTTGAAAAATGGGTTAGTGGTTATGCGGGCTTAAAATAAATGTTGGCCCATGTTTCTTTGGTTGCCGTGTTAAGTGTTTAACCCGTTCCCCCTTTCTTTATTTTTCGCAACCCTAAACGAAAACAAAACAAAATAGAATAATGGCAGCTCATGCTCGTTCTTCTTCGTTCAAAAATTAGGGTTTCGATTCGTGAGTTCAGTCGCCGCTTTGATTGATTTCGTGGTCTCTACGGTGTCGATTTCATTCGTCTTTGCTTGCCGATCGATGGATCTGTGCTCGTCCACATAAGGTGAGTGATTTTTATTTCACTCACATCTAATTCAACTGTGCTTCGGTATTCGATTTTAATTCGAGGTTGATGTTCCTCAGATTTTAACAAATTTGAATAAATTTTGTTAATTGATACTCTCGACTTGATTTTCATTTGATTTTGGTTATATGATTTTGTGTATGCGATTCCTTTGTATTACCTTCAGCCTTGGTCACCTCGGCACTATTGATTTCGTGGCCGCCACGGCTTCAGTTGCGATTGAACTGTGTACTTTGATCTTTCTCCCTTAAGCATCGTGTTAGACCTTTAGCTTGACCTTGTTTCCATGCGCCTAATCTGGTTGAACTTGACATTGTTTATTGCGCCGGTTGTAGTTGTTCATGTTTTCAACTGCAGTTTCAATTGTGATTTGAAAATTTTTCAATTTTGAGATAACACGGCTATGAATTATTTTTACTTTGCGATGCTAGTTGACTCCGGTCACTTGACATTGTTTATGCGATTCCATGACTTTACATTTGCTTGATTTGTACTGTTCCGGCCTGTTGTGCATTTGACATTGCTCTTGAGTTTTGTTTCTGGTATTTCACTGCAAATTATGGCTTTGTTCGAACTACCTATTAAAGCTTGAAATTGATTTTGTGTTGTGACTTTGGCTTCACTTGATTATGGAACTGGTATTGACTCGTTCATTCTCGACTTCGTCTTGAGTTTGAATAGTTCGGCGTGTTATTTTTGGAACTGCTATTTTTCTGTTGGAATCAATTTCTTTATTTTTGAGATCATTGACTGGGTTGAACTTTGCCTTGGCTACCACGATTTTGTGAATTAGCTGATAATGTTTGACTTCGGCACTGTCTTGTTCAAAACTGCTATTCTGATTTTCTGTTGCACTGTGTATATACCTGTAACGACCCGTATTTTCACGGATCGAAAAGTTCGTCAAATCTGGAGTTTTAGCGTTTTGGGCTATTTCAGATTTTAGGCAAATTTTGCCTAAGTCCTAAGTCGTTCACGACTTAGCATAAGTCGTAAGTCGTATACGACTTAGGAGATAGGAGTTCTGGACGAGTTAGTGATGAGTCTGGGCTAGGTTAGTAGGTTGAAGTTAACTCGGCAAGTGATAAGTCGTAGGTTGTAAGTCGTTGCCGAGTTAAGGGATAAACAACCTAAGGAAGTGGCCGACTTATGTTATTGTAGACGACTTAAGGTTTTGAGTTAAGTGTTAAGTCGGCTGACGAGTTAAGGTAGTGGTCGACTTAAGACCTGGACGACTTAGGAGTTGAGTCTTATCCTGATAGATCGGCAAAGCTGCTATGTTAAGTCGTAGGTAGGCTGCTGTGTTAAGTCGTGACCGAGTTAGAAGTTAGACAAGTAAGTTTTTGAGTCGGCAGTTGTTTAGGTCGTATGGGGTTAAGTCGTAACCCAGTTAAGTGTTAAGTCGTAAGTTTGTTAGGTCGCTGGGTTAGGCCAAAGTGTTAGGTCGTAGATGACTTAAAGAGTTAAGTCGTAAGTCGTACTCCTTTCGTAAGTTGTAGGTCGGAGACCCAGTTAGGGCGTAACCTGGTTGAGTCGTGGCCGAGTTAAGGAGATAGCGTTGTCTTAAGTCGTAGGGACTTGGATCTGTTAAGTCGTATGTCGGCAGAGTGTTGAGTCGAGGATAGGGATAAGTCGGAGACGACTTATGGAGTTAGCCGAGTCACGACTTAGCGAATTTTCTGCCTATAAATAGGAGAGCTTCTCTTCATTTTTGGGATCCGGATTTTGAAGCGACGAAGTGCTGCCATTTTGAGAGCTCGACTTCTACACTTCTTCACTTCTTTTCTCCACTCTAATCTAGTGCTTCCTTTCATCCAAATCGAAGATCAAGATTGAAGATCCAAGAGCTAAAGTTGAAGATCTTCATCCTTTGAAGTGAGATTTCTTCGTTTGAAGCGGATTTGTGATAGATCAAGCTTGATCCTTCGCTGTCCAGATCTGAAGCGTACTGATTTGAGGTTGTTTTGGTGATTTGGTGAGTGGTGATTATCTCTCACACGGATCCAAAGGAGTATATCGGATTGTTGGCTAGATTTGGTGTTAAAATAGAGATTTCCATGCATTTTCTTCATCCAAAGCATAGATCCATATAGATCCATTGTTCATGATGATGTTACATCCATTTTATCATATGTTAACCTATGCAAGTTCATTCATCAAGTTTGTAGAGATATAATTCATGTTTTCATGCTTATTGGACTTTCAACTCTTTAATTACGAAAATGCCATTATTGTTATAATTGTCTACTTAGATCATTTTTGAATGCTTGATTGCTTGGATTGATGTTTGATTTGATTGATTGTTATGAACTAGATGATTGATGATTAGATTTAGATCGAAGATGATTCAAAAGCTAAGGGAAAGGCTCTTGAATTGGGAAAGCTGCTCGTGGCATATGTAGCGGGATGATGAAGCTCTTATGCATAGATTTGATGATGTGATGATGAGATGAGGCTTTGCGAGGATGTAATGAAGCGAGGCAATCATGTGATGAAGACTTGGATTAATCCAGACGGGATCATTCCAAGCATGTTGATAACTCGGTGATATGATTCGAGTTGAGGATAATGAATGGATATGAGAATAGTCGTCGAGGAGGATGACTAGGAGGCTTGGATAGCATCGTTGTTGAAGGTTCTAGCATGCTCTAAGCAAGAGTACGTTTGGGCAGATTCGATAGTCCCAACGGCTAACTGTTGATGGTCGAGTACTCTGGGCAGATTCGATAGTCCTAGGCACGGGCTGCGACGACGTGCGGGAGTTATGTCTAGAACCGGGGTTTCCATTAGCCCTTGACGGACGGCTGAAAGAATGTGTCGGTCATTCAATTAACGGTGATATCGAAGCAATGATAACAGTGATAGCCAGAGTCATGGATGTTTGGTTGTATCGTCATTCGGACTCAAGAGCGGTATTTTCTGGGTGCTTATCTGATTTAGGCCTTGGTACTTGGAAGACATCGCCCTTGATTCGAGTGATAGTAGCTTTACTTTAAATTGTATGCTCTGCTATGTTTACTTCTGCTTAGTGTGTGTCTGGGGGCTATCACTGTAGAATGAGGTTGGAGTGGGAGGGTTGTATTCCTATTCCTTTTTCCTTTATGCTCTTTTGGTATGTTGTTAGTTAATTTACTGCTCACTAAGACTGTTGTCTGACTCAAGGCTTTATGTTTTAATTCTTATTGCCTTGGGCTGTTCGTCCATTTTGGGACGGGCAGACTAGGTAGCAGGTGACAGGTGCTGTTCTCTTCTCACGATGCTGATATCGAAGACGAGCTAGAGGGTTGCATATTATCTTCTTATATGTACTGGATATTCCGCTGTTTTGTATTCTCTGAGAGATATGTAGTGAGGCTTGATGTATTGACTATTTGGGTGCTTGTATTCAACTATTATGAAGTTTTATATGATGTCATTTTGTTATGAAAAGCTTCACTATACATATGTTCTATTGTATTTTGTCCATGCGCTGTGAGTAATACGATAGATTCTGTTGTTTTAAATCTTACCTTGACAATCGTCCATGGTCGCCTGGCACACTTTACAGCGCTCTATCTCTAGATTCGGTGCAGGGGTCATGGGCGGTCGTCACATTTGGTATCAGAGCATTGGTTAATCGATTTTACCCAACGCTCGCTGTCGTAACTACGTATGAGAGACGTAATTGTATTTTGATGGATGATTACTATATATAATATAGTAGTTTAGCAGTAAGTTAGTCCTTTATGCAGTTGTTTCTCTAGATGTTCTAATCATTCCTTTTTATAGATATTGAGAATGAGTCGAAGAGGGAGACCAGCTGCTAGGGAAGGCCGAGCTACTGAAGAGACTGCTGATTATGCAGCCATGTTCGAAGCTATGATGACTTCGATCATGAGAAGGGTACCAGTTCCGGGGGCGGCAGTAGATGTTGGAGTTCAAGTTCAAACTCCAAAACCGGTGGATTTTGCTAAGTTGTGTAAGGACTATACTGCTCTTGGAGGGAAGGTTTTCTTAGGAACAGAATCGACTATCGAAGTCCAGAGATGGATAGATGCTTGTAGAAGGATCTTTGGTGATTTGGGAATTGATGATGCAACTAAGAGGAAGTTGGCATCGAGGCAGCTTCAGGGGAGAGCTTCTGATTGGTGGAACTCTATTACCATCACTACTCCGGAAGAAGAGATTACTTGGGAGCAATTCCAAGTCAGATTTGAAGCTAAGTTCATTTCTACAGCTCAGAAGTCTGTTCTGTTCAAGAGGTTTGTGGAGCTCAAGCAAGGTGGAAGATCAGTTCTTGAGTATGTTTCTGAGTTTGAAGCTTTGTCCAAGTATGCCCGGTCATATATTGAATCTGCTTATCAGAAGAATGAGAAGTTTGTGACCGGCTTGGATAGTTATCTTGGGAGACAGTTGGTGGATCATTTGGACGATTCATTTGAGAAGCTTGTGGAGAAAGCTCTTAGGCATGAGAGTCTGTTTCCTAAGGAAGGATCTGTTGTTGCTGTGACCAGGGAAGAGTCTAAACCCCAGCAGGGTGGAAACAAGAAGAGGAAGCAGCAGCAGCAGAAGGGTAAGGATGGCCAGAAGAAGCCAAAAGGCGAGGTGACTTGCTACAATTGTCAGCAGAAGGGCCATTTCTCGAAGGATTGTAAGAATCCTAAGGTGCCGATGAAGTGTCACAACTGTGACAAGCCGGGGCATTTCAGGAAGAATTGTCCAGAACCGAGGAAGGACAGGCAGATTGTGCAAGCCTATGCTTTAGGAGCTGTTCCGTCGTCTTCGAAAGCTCCTACTGCTGAAGATAAGGGAAAGAGTGTGGTTGTTCAAGGTACTCTTTTCCTATGTGGTATTCCAGTTAGAGTTTTGTTTGATACTGGAGCATCGCATTCGTTTGTTTGTAATGAACTAGTAGGCCGGTTAGGTTTGGAACCGGATATTGTTGATAGGCCATTGGTTGTGACTAATCCAGTTGGGGGTTCGTCTTGTTTGTGTATGTTATGCCGTTGTCTAGTTATATCGAGTCATGGTTGCTCTTTTGTTTGTGATTGTTTTGTTCTGAACTTTGCGGGGTTCGGAATTATCTTGGGTATGGACTGGCTTAGGAAGTATGCGGCAAAGGTTGATTGCGAAAGGCTGGAAGTGACAGTCGAGAATGTGGAGGGGCGAAAGGTTGTGATACGATGTAAGCATGAGGAAGGCGTCTTCATGAGCTTCATGTATTCGCTAGTTGTTCCACGGGATGGACTGTCTTTAGTACCAATCGCAAATGGATTCGAGGATGTCTTTGACGAAGTCAAAGGGTTGCCGCCGCATAGAGAGATCGAGTTTCGTATAGATCTAGTTGAAGGAGCCAGACCTGTTGTGATGCCTCTTAGGCGGATGGCGCCTAGGGAACAGCGGGAGTTGAGGGTGCAAGTTGACGACCTTTTACAGAAAGGATTCATTCGGCGTAGTGTGTCCGAGTGGGGTGCACCAGTTGTGTTTGCAACCAAGGCAGATGGGTCGTTGAGATTGTGCGTCGATTATCGTGAGCTGAATAAGGTGACTAAGAAGAACAAGTACCCATTGCCGAGAATAGATGACTTGTTTGATCAGCTTCACGAAGCTAAGGTGTTTTCTCAGATGGATTTGGCAACGGGATTTCACCAGTTGAGAGTGGCTAAGGATAGTGTGCCGAAGACTGCTTTTAGGACACCATCCGGGTTCTTTGAGTGGCTGGTAATGCCGTTTGGATTGACTAACGCGCCAGCATATTTTGTGGATCTTATGAATAGAGTGTTCAGAGATCAGTTGAACAAGTTCGTACTTGTGTTCGTGGATGATATTCTGATTTATTCCAGAACGGAAGAAGAGCACAAGACGCACTTGCGTATTGTTTTGGAGATCTTACTGAAACATCAGCTGAAGGCTAAGTTTTCGAAGTGTCACTTCTGGAAGAGTGAAGTGAGGTTCTTAGGCCATGTGATTTCTGGAAATGGAATAGCGGTTGATCCCGCTAAGGTGGCAGCAATCCAGGATTGGGTTAGACCTAAGAATGCGTCTGATGTGAGAAGTTTTCTTGGATTAGCAGGATATTATCGACGGTTTATCAAAGACTTCTCCAAGATAGCTGCACCGTTAACAGGATTGACGAAGAAGAACCAAGTGTTCAGTTGGGATGCTAAGTGTGAGCAAGCTTTCGGAATCCTTAAAGAGAGATTGACAAGTGCTCCTGTTTTGACTATTCCAAGTGGGAATGATGAGATGGTGGTTTACACCGACGCATGTGGTACTGGACTTGGAGCAGTGCTGATGCAGAAGGATAAAGTTGTTGCGTATGCCAGTCGACAACTAAAGCCGCATGAAAGGAATTACCCGACTCATGATTTGGAGTTAGCGGCGATTGTATTTGCTCTGAAGATGTGGAGGCATTATTTGTTGGGAGTTCGATTCGAGTTGTTTACGGATCACAAGTCGTTGAAGTATCTTTTCTCCCAAAAGGATTTGAATCTTCGGCAGCAACGTTGGCTAGAGTTTTTGGCATCATATGATTTTGGTATAGCTTATACTCCGGGAAAAGGTAACGCAGTGGCAGATGCGTTAAGTCGAAGACATGCAGGATTGGGAACCATGTTTTCAGAATGGAAGAGTCTCGAGTATTTAGCTGGATTTGACTTCAGGCCTAGATGTGAATTGGAACCTGAGATGTTGGCAAACTTATCAATAAGACCCACTCTTGTGGAAAGGATTGGCGAGAGCCAAAAACGAGATGATAAGCTTGTCAAGATTATCCGTGAATTGGAATCTGGATTGGATCCATAAAAGGATAAAGGATTCGAGGTCGATCGAGAGGGTTGGCTTCGGAAGCAAGGACGACTAGTTGTTCCCGATATAGATGAATTGAGGAGTGAAGTTCTGAAGGAAAGTCATCACTCGAAGTTGACAATCCATCCAGGTGGAAACAAGATGTATCGGGATATGAAGAGAACCTACTATTGGGAAGGTATGAAGAAGGATGTTGGAAATTTTATTACCAAATGTATGAATTGCCAGTTGGTAAAAGCCGAACAGAAGAAGCCAAGCGGATTGCTTCAGCCATTAGAAGTTCCTACATGGAAGTGGGAACAAGTGTCGATGGATTTTATTGATGACTTGCCTAGAACCAGAACGGGAAATGAAGGGATTTGGGTCATTGTGGATCGTCTGACTAAGAGTGCACGATTCATTCCTGTTCGATCGACTAGGACTGCATCAAAGTTGGCTGAGTTGTATGTTAAGTGGATAGTTTGTTTCCATGGTATTCCGAAGAGTATAGTGAGCGATCGAGACCCATTGTTCACTAGTGGATTTTGGAAGAGCTTCCAGGAAGTCTTGGGAACCGAGTTGTGTTTGAGTACAGCTTATCATCCCCAAACAGATGGTCAGACCGAGAGAGTCAACCGAGTTTTGGAAGATCTTCTCAGAGCATGTGTTTTGGACTTCGGAGGATCATGGGAAGATCACCTTCATTTGGTGGAGTTTGCGTACAACAACAGTTACCAGTCAAGCATTGGTATGGCACCGTATGAAGCATTGTATGGAAGACCGTGTAACTCTCCAACATGTTGGTTGGAAACTGGAGAAAAGTTGATGCTTGGGCCAGAGATGATTCGTCAGACTTCAGATTGTATAGAGATCATTCGGCAACGAATGATGGCAGCCCAAGACCGTCAGAAGAGTTATGCCGATAAGCGTCGTAAGGATTTTGAATTCAACGTAGGAGATATGGTTTTTGTGAAGATTTCTCCACTAAAGAATGTTATTCGATTCGGGAAGAAAGGAAAATTGACTCCGAGATTTGTTGGACCATTCCCGATCATCGAGCGAATTGGAAAGCTCGCTTATAGGTTGGAGTTACCTGAGAAGATGTCGGGTGTGCACAATGTTTTTCATGTATCATATCTACGGAAGTATGTGCACGACTCGAATACAGTTGTTTCTGCTGATAGCTGTGAAGACTTCGAAGTTGATCCAGTCGATAGAAGACCTCGTAAGCCGCTTCGTGTTGTTGAAACCGACACGAAACAGCTTAGGAGGAAGGTAGTTAAGTTGCTCAAGATACAATGGAGTGACGATGATAACGACTGTACGTGGGAGGTGGAAGAGAGGATGAAGGCAGCTCATCCTGAACTCTTCAAGGTATGGCCCTAAGGTGTCGTATCATCTAACAACATTGTAACTTGTTCTAATTTTAGAATTCTGTACGCTAAGCTAGAATTGGATGCATGGTTTGCTGATTGTTATGGATGGTAGGCGTACAGAATAGTTTTGATTGCTATGATTGTTTGGGATTTCGGGGGCGAAATTCCTAAGGGGGAGAGAATGTAACGACCTGTATTTTCACGGATCGAAAAGTTCGTCAAATCTGGAGTTTTAGCGTTTTGGGTTATTTCAGATTTTAGGCAAATTTTGCCTAAGTCCTAAGTCGTTCACGACTTAGCATAAGTCGTGAGTCGTATACGACTTAGGAGATAGGAGTTCTTGACGAGTTAGTGATGAGTCTGGGCTAGGTTAGTAGGTTGAAGTTAACTCGGCAAGTGATAAGTCGTAGGTTGTAAGTCGTTGCCGAGTTAAGGGATAAACAACCTAAGGAAGTGACCGACTTATGTTATTGTAGACGACTTAAGGTTTTGAGTTAAGTGTTAAGTCGGCTGACGAGTTAAGGTAGTGGTCGACTTAAGACCTGGACGACTTAGGAGTTGAGTCTTATCCTGATAGATCGGCAAAGCTGCTATGTTAAGTCGTAGGTAGGCTGCTGTGTTAAGTCATGACCGAGTTAGAAGTTAGACAAGTAAGTTTTTGAGTCGGCAGTTGTTTAGGTCGTATGGGGTTAAGTCGTAACCCAGTTAAGTGTTAAGTCGTAAGTTTGTTAGGTCGCTGGGTTAGGCCAAAGTGTTAGGTCGTAGATGACTTAAAGAGTTAAGTCGTAAGTCGTACTCCTTTCGTAAGTCGTAGGTCGGAGACCCAGTTAGGGCGTAACCTGGTTGAGTCGTGGCCGAGTTAAGGAGATAGCGTTGTCTTAAGTCGTAGGGACTTGGATCTGTTAAGTCGTATGTCGGCAGAGTGTTGAGTCGAGGATAGGGATAAGTCGGAGACGACTTATGGAGTTAGCCGAGTCACGACTTAGCGAATTTTCTGCCTATAAATAGGAGAGCTTCTCTTCATTTTTGGGATCCGGATTTTGAAGCGACGAAGTGCTGCCATTTTGAGAGCTCGACTTCTACACTTCTTCACTTCTTTTCTCCACTCTAATCTAGTGCTTCCTTTCATCCAAATCGAAGATCAAGATTGAAGATCCAAGAGCTAAAGTTGAAGATCTTCATCCTTTGAAGTGAGATTTCTTCGTTTGAAGCGGATTTGTGATAGATCAAGCTTGATCCTTCGCTGTCCAGATCTGAAGCGTATTGATTTGAGGTTGTTTTGGTGATTTGGTGAGTGGTGATTATCTCTCACACGGATCCAAAGGAGTATATCAGATTGTTGGCTAGATTTGGTGTTAAAATAGAGATTTCCATGCATTTTCTTCATCCAAAGCGTAGATCCATATAGATCCATTGTTCATGATGATGTTACATCCATTTTATCATATGTTAACCTATGCAAGTTCATTCATCAAGTTTGTAGAGATATAATTCATGTTTTCATGCTTATTGGACTTTCAACTCTTTAATTACGAAAATGCCATTATTGTTATAATTGTCTACTTAGATCATTTTTGAATGCTTGATTGCTTGGATTGATGTTTGATTTGATTGATTGTTATGAACTAGATGATTGATGATTAGATTTAGATCGAAGATGATTCAAAAGCTAAGGGAAAGGCTCTTGAATTGGGAAAGCTGCTCGTGGCATATGTAGCGGGATGATGAAGCTCTTATGCATAGATTTGATGATGTGATGATGAGATGAGGCTTTGCGAGGATGTAATGAAGCGAGGCAATCATGTGATGAAGACTTGGATTAATCCAGACGGGATCATTCCAAGCATGTTGATAACTCGGTGATATGATTCGAGTTGAGGATAATGAATGGATATGAGAATAGTCGTCGAGGAGGATGACTAGGAGGCTTGGATAGCATCGTTGTTGAAGGTTCTAGCATGCTCTAAGCAAGAGTACGTTTGGGCAGATTCGATAGTCCCAACGGCTAACTGTTGATGGTCGAGTACTCTGGGCAGATTCGATAGTCCTAGGCACGGGCTGCGACGACGTGCGGGAGTTATGTCTAGAACCGGGGTTTCCATTAGCCCTTGACGGACGGCTGAAAGAATGTGCCGGTCATTCAATTAACGGTGATATCGAAGCAATGATAACAGTGATAGCCAGAGTCATGGATGTTTGGTTGTATCGTCATTCGGACTCAAGAGCGGTATTTTCTGGGTGCTTATCTGATTTAGGCCTTGGTACTTGGAAGACATCGCCCTTGATTCGAGTGATAGTAGCTTTACTTTAAATTGTATGCTCTGCTATGTTTACTTCTGCTTAGTGTGTGTCTGGGGGCTATCACTGTAGAATGAGGTTGGAGTGGGAGGGTTGTATTCCTATTCCTTTTTCCTTTATGCTCTTTTGGTATGTTGTTAGTTAATTTACTGCTCACTAAGACTGTTGTCTGACTCAAGGCTTTATGTTTTAATTCTTATTGCCTTGGGTTGTTCGTCCATTTTGGGACGGGCAGACTAGGTAGCAGGTGACAGGTGCTGTTCTCTTCTCACGATGCTGATATCGAAGACGAGCTAGAGGGTTGCATATTATCTTCTTATATGTACTGGATATTCCGCTGTTTTGTATTCTCTGAGAGATATGTAGTGAGGCTTGATGTATTGACTATTTGGGTGCTTGTATTCAACTATTATGAAGTTTTATATGATGTCATTTTGTTATGAAAAGCTTCACTATACATATGTTCTATTGTATTTTGTCCATGCGCTGTGAGTAATACGATAGATTCTGTTGTTTTAAATCTTACCTTGACAATCGTCCATGGTCGCCTGGCACACTTTACAGCGCTCTATCTCTAGATTCGGTGCAGGGGTCATGGGCGGTCGTCACAATACCTTTCCATGCTACTGTGTCATTTGATCCACTGGATGGTCAGTTCCACTTATTGTTTTGGTTTCACTCGAGTTTTGTCAAGATCTTCAGTGCACCATGCACTGTTTGATTGGTGTCTGATTCATATTGCATTGCATCATGTATTTCGACTGGGTTTTTGGCTTGAATGCATTTGAACTTGTGCACTTCACTTGGAACTGTCTTTACGTATTGTCTTTTTGGTTGAGTCTGGACACTGTGAGTTGTTTGTATCTGTATATCATCACTTTGATATTGCAGTTGTCCATTGGTAGACATGTTTGCTAGA
This sequence comes from Allium fistulosum, assembly GCA_030737815.1. Classification (NCBI taxonomy): domain Eukaryota; kingdom Viridiplantae; phylum Streptophyta; class Magnoliopsida; order Asparagales; family Amaryllidaceae; genus Allium; species Allium fistulosum. The sequence goes on along the minus strand of CM060904.1, from coordinate 164,586,100 downwards.
ATGTGTTCATCTTCACTTTAGTATTGTTGCAGACCTTCATATACATTTCGAGTCGTGTTGTCATCACTGGTTCAGGTTGTAGTAGTATTCCTTTCATTCTGGTTTCTCTATCTTTGATGATGAGGCCTGTACTGCTGCATTGAGTTGGTCGGTTGACACACTTGGAGTTGTACCTTCATGTGTTTCTTTCATCACGTGGACTGAATTTGCTTTGAACACATTTCTGGTTTTCATTGAGTTATTATGCACTGTGCCTCGAGTAGTGCGTATCACTGCCTGTTCATGGTGATGTTTACCCTACTTTTATATATTTGTTCTTGTTCTTTTGGCACTACTGCACTGTTCATCATTTTTGCACTTTGGTCTTCATATGCACACTGCTGAGTTTTACGTTGTAGTTTCTTTTCTTGGAACTCAACAGTTTGCTTTTGACTTCATATATTTGGCCACTGAGGGTTATTCATGCATCCAGATGTGCATATGTACATGAAGTACTTGTCGACCTTACTTGCTGTTTGGTTGACATGTATGGACTGTCTAGTCTACTTGGTTGATCTGAGTTTCACCGTATGGTTGCGTTCATTTATGATTTTGTTGGTATTGGTGCTTTTGGGCCATTTGCTTTTGATTCATTGAGGCAGTTTGTATATGGTTTGACTTGAGTTTGTGCAATTATTTGGGCTTGCCTGTTCTGGAATTTGTCAAGTGCATACTTGTTTGCTTGTGTTTGTAGTTGTGTTGAGTCATGCTAGCCGTGACTTGACCTCTACAGTTTTAATTTGCTGTTAACATTTGATGTTGTGATGATTTCCTATGCTGTAGTGGCGAGGCAGTGCACGCGTGCGTGTACTGCAGCCACACAGAAATTTGGTTTGATTTGATCATTTTGAGATTGTCTAATTATCTATCTAATAATTAGATTATGAGTTTCTAATTATTTATTTAATAATTAGATTTTGTTGTAAATTGTCGTTTAGGCAATTCTATTGTTTTCTAAGTGTTGAGAAATCAGAAAATTAAGACTTAGAAATTATAAAAGAGGAAGACATTGAAATTGTTGAGAGAAGCTTTGTTTTCTGTTTTTCATATATCACAGAATAAAGGTACAGATCTGTTTTTATATAGGTCAGTGCCTATTTCAGGAAATATGGTTACACTTAAAATATACGGATTAAAACAAGAAAAGTGATGGGCTTTGGGCTTCAGCAGTAAGAAGATCTGTGGACCATATGCAAGTGGATAAATGAATTGATAGATAATACTCCTCCTCAAGTTGGTGCATATATGTTAACTATGCCCAACTTGTTGCATAACATTCTAATTCGATTTCCAGGCAGTGCTTTGGTGAAGAGATCTGCCAACTGATTTTCAGATTTTACATGACATGTAACAATTTCTCCTTCTTGTATTTTGTCTCTAATGAAGTGGCAATCTATTTCTATATGCTTGGTTCTCTCGGGAAAAACTGGATTGGAAGCAATATGAAGTGCTGCTTGATTATCACACCAAAGCTTAGTTGGATTTTCAAGTCCTAATCCCAATTCTTTCATCAAATGTTTAATCCACATTATTTCACAAACTGTTTTAGCCATTGATCTGTATTTAGATTCAGCACTTGATCTTGATACAACACTTTGCTTTTTACTTTTCCAAGATACCAGGTTGCCTCCCACAAATACACAAAACCCTGATGTTGATCTTCTATCATGCTTGGATCCTGCCCAGTCAGCATCTACATAGCTTTCTACTCTTATATGACCATGGTTAGCATATAAAATTCCTTGTCCAGAAGTACCTTTTAAGTAACATAAAATATGCTCAAGAGCATTCCAATGATGAATGGTAGGGTTTGCCATAAATTGGCTTATAATACTGACAGGGAAAGAAATATCTGGTCTTGTTACTGTTAAGTAATTTAGTTTGCCAACAAGTCTCCTATATCTCTCGGGATCACTATATAATTCTCCTTCTGGAGTCAAATTAATATTTGGCATAAATGGAGTGTTGTATGGCTTGGCCCCCAATTTTCCAGTTTCTGCTAACAGGTCCAGTACATATTTCCTTTGACATAATAGAATCCCTTTGTCACTTCTCATTACTTCAACTCCTAAAAAATACTTTAATTCCCCCAAGTCTTTTGTTTGAAATTGATTGTGTATGAAGTGTTTGAGTGTAGCAATACATCTTTCATCTTTACCCGTGATAACTATATCATCCACATAAACTACTAAAAGAATTATACCATTCTTAGTTGCTTTCTGGAATACAGAATGATCGCTTTTACATTTAGATAGGCCAAATTTCTCAAGAGCTTGGCTAAACTTCCCAAACCATGTTCTAGGGCTTTGCTTTAGCCCATATAAAGATTTTCTTAGTCTACATACCAATTTAGTTTCTTCTTGGGCAATAAAACCAGGAGGTTGAACCATATATACTTCTTCATTCAAGTCACCGTGTAAGAACGCATTTTTAATGTCTAATTGATGAAGTTTCCATTTGAATCTTGCTGCTAATGATATGAATAACCTGATAGATGTCATTTTTGCTACAGGTGAAAAGGTTTCTGAGTAATCCATCCCATATACTTGCGCATACCCCTTAGCTACTAGTCTAGCTTTATATTTTGCTATTGTTCCGTTTGGATTTACCTTCACATTATATATCCATCTACACCCAATAGCTTTCTTTTTTTCTGGTAGTTCAACTAAGTCCCAAGTATTATTCTGATCAAGTGCATTCATTTCATCTACCATAGCTTGTCTCCATTCAGGTGTATTTAGAGCTTCAGTTAGGGTTTTGGGAGTAGTGATAGAGTCCAAAGATGAAATAAAAGAGTAAGATGATGTGGATAGATTTTTGTATGATAAATATGCAGATATAGGGTAAGTGCACTGCCTCTTTTTTTTCGTAGAGCAATAGGAAGATCTAAACTAGGGTCATGACTAGGATCAGTATCATTTGGATTGATTGGTTGCAAGGGTATGGTAGAATAAATTAAGAAGTCTTCATCCTCCTCCTGAATAGGTATATCTGCCATTATCCGATTCTCTTATCGAAGAGTTGGATATACAAGATTTCTATAACTGTCGTCTATTGATTATTTAATTATTATTGCTTTCGTGCATTAATAACTGAGTTTGAATTAGACTGACCCGTGTATTATTTTCTTTTGAATTTAATACTCGGGTCAGACCGAGTTATTACAGGTTGTAGATATCTTGCTTTGGGTTGCTGCTTGAGCTATGAAGTCTTTTCATATCTTTTGAAGTAGTCTTCGTCATTTTGTAGTAGTCAGTGTATCTGATTTAGGTTGATATGTATTCATGTATATTAGTCGATAATGTACTTGTATATATAACTTCCAGAGTCGACAGTTGTAGTTGTATCATATGTATTGTGTCAAATGTATTGTAACTGACATCAGTTATATATATATATATGAGACTTTTGTTATCTGTGTTCCGCATTTTTAGTATCTGTGTTATTATTATATATATTGTCCTAAACTATTATGAACCATCGTAGTTCATTTTATACTGGAATTGGGTATGTCGATGGGAGTAAATAAATAAGAGATGAAAAATAAAAATATATACCACTCCTATCGATGTAACCAATACTAGTGTAAGGCCCAACTACGGATGGCTGCTCCTATCCAGCCTTATTCTTCGTAATAACAGACAGTATTTCTTTTAATGCTCTTTGTTATTGTGAGCATAGAGGTGGGGCGTCACAACAACTTCAAACTTTCAAGTTTCAAAGCTATTCTGTTTTAAAGAAATCAAGTTCTCTGCCTCTTTAATCTGTGAGTAAACTTTTAAATTAAAAACTTAAGTAAACTGTGAATTATTGTGTTAATGATTTCTTTACATGTATGTGTATGTGCAAGTCTTTGTGAATTTATGAAGTGTGCATATCTGTTGATTTTTAAATATCTCTGATCTTGTTCAAGCCTCTGCCTTTAAACTGTAAACATGAGACACCTTTAGATTTGATGCATATGACATATGGTTGAAGTAAACTTGTGATGTATGTTTGAAAATGTGTTTGCATGATGGTTTTAAGACTCTGAAACATGTCTGTATGAAGATGTTGTGAGAATGTTTAGATATCCACTGTAATCATCTCTGTTTAAGTTTAGAGATTTAAACTTAGATTAAAACTTCAAATTCTTCACACTCTAATTTCTTTTAGGGTTAAGTATTTAAACAAAGTTTGTTTGTTTAAAACTAAACTAAGCTTTTAAAATATTTTTAAGAATAATAGATAAAAATATTATCTGGAAAAAATAAAAAGCACAAAGGAGCTTAAGATATGTTAAAAATCAAATGTTAAATTTTATTGACTCAAGTATACATCTGTAATCATCTCTGGAAAACATTATTTTTAAAAGGAAAAATCATAATTTTTAATGTTGTATTGGATGAGCATTTCAAGGTTGACTGGAATTTAGTTTTTGGGCAAATTCTAGTGGTCGGAGGGACTATGGTGGTCAGGGTCTTGACTGGAGATAGGTGAAGGTACGGGGAGTACGGCAAAAATAGATGGTGGGTTGTCTGATCATCGAGGGGTCGGCGGTGAGTAGATTTAGGTTTCTAAACCTAATTTTGGGTCAAGTCTGGAATTTGCATGATGCATCATCTCGGGTGATTCGAGTGGCACATGGTTTTGGGAATAGTGGCGTGGGAGACTGGTGAAGCTTGGGACGAAGTTGCTCAACCTCTAGTGGTCGGAGACGTTGGGTTCGAAGCAGTTTCTGGTGATGGGTTGGTTGCTTGTTTCATCGGTGTGTCTCGATTTTGATTAGAAGCTTTTGCGAGTGATTCAAGGGTAGGGTTCGAGAGTCTGGGTGATCGTCGAGGTGCTGGAAGGTTCGTCGATGGTCGGAGGAGCTTCAGTCATTGGTGCACGTGCACGGTGGAGCTCTGTCGTGCCTGTGAGTTTTGGTTGTGGGATTACTCGAGTAGGGACTCGGGGTAGCAGCGTTTTGACTCGGGTTCGTCTCGAGTTCGTCTCGTGTTCGCGAGAGTGTTTTCGAGTTCCAGGTTTTAACTTAAAAATAAACTAAGTTTAAAAAAAATGGAAAGGAAGGGGAACTCGGGGTAGCTCACGAGTGGAGTTCGGGTTCAACCCGAAGCAGATCTATAACCAGGTTTTTAAAAGCTTTTAAAACAAGTTTTGAAATTTAAATTGAAATAGTTTTAAAACTATCACTTGATAATGTTTAAAAAAACACTTAAAGGTAAGTTATGATTTGGTAGCTTTAATTTATCAAGTTAAATGGTTATTTTATTTAAACTTAATTAATGATTTAATTAAGTAAAGTTAATTAAAGATAAAAAGGTTTAAATATGTTAATGGTAATTAAGGCATTAATAATATAATGTTTTATCTTAAGATAATTATGGTTTTAATGATTGAGATTAATTAAGTTAATTAAGGATTTAAGTATAATTAGTTAATTTAATTAATTAAGGATAAAGGAGTAATTAAGTAATTAATTAAGAATAATTAATTAATTTAATTAACTAATGATTATGATTGATTAATTGATGGTTTGAGATTAATTAATTGGTAATTATAGATTAATTAATTTATAATTAAGAAGTACTTAATTTGTAATTAAGTTGTATTAATTAATAATTAGGCTTTATTAATTAATAATTAAGAAATAATTAATCTATAATTAAAGTTAATTAGGAATTAATTAACTATTATTTAGGGTTAATTAATTGTTATTAAGAATTAATTAATTAAGGATTAATTAATTTGTTATTAAGTTTTATTAATTGATAATTAAGATTTATTAATTAATAATTAAAGGATAATTAATCTATAGTTAAGATTATTTAATTTGTTTTAAAGGTAATTAAGGGATGAATTACCAATTGTAATTAAGGAATTGAATGTGATAAATTTTAGTTAATTAATTTGTTAATTAATTAAAGATAATCATTTGATGGTTGATTAAGAAAAGTTACTTAATGAGATTGAATAATGGAATTTCTTAGTGAAGTAAGTAATGTATAATTACTGGATGTAATTAATTTAAAGAATTACTTAATGGGAAGTAATTAAAGGGTAATTACTTAGGAGAAGTAATTAAAGATTTATTACTTAGTGTAATTAATCAAAGGATTTATATAATTAATTAAGAAGTTAATTAATTAAGGTAAGTAATTATAGGATGGTAATTACTGTTTTGATTAAGGTTGATTATTGGAAATGATTAATTAAAGTTTAATTAATTAATGTAATTAATTAAGAATTAATGTAATTAATTATAGTTAATTAATTAATGGAAGTAATTAATTAGGGATCATAAATTAATGTAATTAATAATTAATAGTTAATTTGTCACGACCCGACTTTCTCCCACCAGAAAGACGTATCGTGAATTAAGAAAGAAAGGGATAGAAGAAGAAAAGAAAGAAAAGAAGAAAGAACAACAACATCAGAAACTCACAGCGGAACGAATGAAATATAATATATCATATAAAATATTACATAGTTTCATATACATCAGAGTTACACAACTTATACAACACATATTAGACAGTTATAAACATCTGTCTAATTCATACAACTCAAGTATCACAGATACAGACACAACATATACACAGCGGAATCATCATATATCTACACGGTGAAGCCTCCTGCTCCAAATCTCCTCCAGAATTCGTCAAAGCTAACCTGAATCCCTCGACTACTCAATACAATATTGAGTACCCAAGAGTTTAATAAAACAGAAAATAAACACTTGGGTCAGACATGGGTCTGGTGTGAGTAAACGGTTAGATTGCTTAACTTTGAAAACTTTTGAAAACAAAAGTATCACGTAAGACTCCCCACAAATAAACATGGGTAAGTTTTTACCTTACGCTAACTAAAACGTTTGATAGGAAATCTGATTGTATTATAATAGGGTCTAGGGTTTTCAAGTAAAATACAGAAATAGCTGAAATGCTTACATCTCACATTCCAACATAGTTGGGCACAACTAATACGTACGGCACTTATTGGAGTTTGGATTCCATACAATGGCAGGGCTACTGGGGTACCGCCCGTCACAGTACGTGGCCTAGATCACCGTACCGAGGAGTACGCCCGCTCCCCTGCAACACAAAGCCGGAACCATCCCTTACTGGATAATCCCGAACAAGACAATCCCGTAGTTGGCGCGACCAACCACACACTAAGCCGAATAAAAGAAAAGGGACCTCTAGACAGGGATCTATCTTGCTCTCAGTGGGTGCTACCCACGAAGCCTTGCTGCACCTCCCCTGTTTTAGCCATTCCCGGTTGATGAGGCTTGAGGTTACGATTACCTTTAATCAGAACATATCACTTAGAATGCTCATCGTCCGCCTGACGATGTGCTGAAAGCATTCAATCCATACAAGTTTGTTCCGGGTTCGAACGAAACCGAAGGCATTATCTCGTTACACTCGTTTTGGAATCACCCTCAGAGTTAACGACAATAACCCTTGCACTCTGAATCTTCATCTTCACTTGAGAATTCACGACCTATCGTTAATTTGGATCGATGTGGTATTCGGGTCTCCAGACCTGGAATACCGGTATACGGAAACCCGATCCCGGTCTCATCGAAATCCAATACGTATCTTTTAAGGCCAAGTTGTTTAAAGGTTTAAACATTTAAACTTATATTCAGATGATATAAACAGATAGATAAATCACATTATCACAGTAGATAATTCATATCAACATTCATCTCACAAAGCAACATATCACATATCATCATATCCAAATCATCCAGTATCAACCAATCACTCAATATCAATCATCCAATATTAATCAATCATCCATAAGCAGGTTTGATTAACTCTTAATCAATTTAATCAACCTTTAATTAAATTAATTACTATCCTTTAATTACTTGGATTACCTTAATCCAGCTTACTATCATTAATTAATTAATCATCTCTTAATGATCTTCCTTAATTAATCTTCCTTTGATTAATTATCTTAATTACATTCAAGTAATTATCCTTAACATATTCAGTAATTAACCTTTAATTACTATCATTAAATAATTAATTAATGATCGTTCATTTGCTTTCATAAATTAATTAATTATAATTATTTACATTAATCCTCAATTAATTATAATTAATTAATCATACTTAAATTAATTACTTTTATTAATCAAACTTGATTAGTTTTATTAATTATATTAATTAATAATCCTCTAATTACTTCATTAATTAATTAACCTTTTAATTAATTAAATAATTAATCTTTAATTAACCACCTACATTAATTAATCATAATTAATCATAATTTCTATTACTTAAGAAATTATCTTTTATTAATCACCTTCATTGATTATTCACTAATTATTTATTAATTAATCACATTCATTTATTATTCATTAATTAATCACATTAATTAATTAATTAAACTCTAATTAATTATCAAAGTAATTAATCCTTAATTACTTCCCTTAATTACTTCATAAAGTAATTATTCTCTTAAATTAATTATATTAATTAATTACACCTTAGTTACTTACTTTAATTAATTAACTCTTTAATTAATTATATTAATTAATTACTCTTTAATCACTTATTATTGATTAATTAATCTTAATTAATCAACCCTTAATTAATTAATTACTTCCTTAATTAATTACTCTCTTTTAATTAATTACCTTAACAAATAATTTATCTCATTATTAATTAACCTTAATCCTTAAATTAATTTCAACCTTAATTAATTTAAGATAAATTCTTTTATCTTAATTAAATACTTAATTACATTATTTAATCTTCATTAGAAAACATTTAGAAATAATTTATATATAGTTAAAGATATATAATTTATTTAAATAAAACAAATTAACCATTAAAATTTAACATTTAAAATCTTTGGAAAACTTGATAAATCTTGTTTCATAAATTTAATCAAAACCTCATCCCTTTAAATTCTTAAATTTATTTAAATATACCTTTAAAACTTATACATTTGAACTTGATTAAATTTCTTTATTAAACTTAGTTAAACATTACTTTATTTATATTTATTTTTAACTTGGTCAAGCCTCTATTAAATACCTGGCTTTCAACATTTATCTTACATTAAAAATCTGATCACTGTTTTCTTTAAATTAAAACTTAACATGAGTATTCTTTTAAACTAAAATCTGGAATACTTAAACAACCCAAAACCCGAGTCTAAACAAAAGAAAACCCGAGCAAACATTTCTAAAACCCCGAGTCTTTCTCCCCTCTCGTATACTTCGAGTCGTCACGCAATCTACACGAGAGTTTCCCCGAGTTTCCCCCTTCTTCCCAAACCAAAACAATCCCAGGCACCCAAACGTTCACGTGCACGTGGTGCACTTGCACCATCGTCTCCGACCACCGTAGGTCACCGCGACGATCCTCGACAATCGCCTTCAACCTCACGAACCCACACGCAACTCCAGATCTTCCATATGTCACACGAATCGAAAACGATCCTATCGATCAAAAATCTGGAACCCACAATGATGCAATTGACCTCGCCGCCGACGATCAGAACGACCAGAGTTCATGTCGACTTAACTGAAGCTTCGCCACGTACCCATCCATCGATTTCACTCCTCGCGATCATCTCCGATCTACCCTAGTCATCGAATCAAGCTCCGATAACATCATCGACTAAAACTGGGAAGAAACCCTACTTCACCAACGCCTGGCCACCACGGTCTTCAATAAATAGCTTCGACATTTTTCCCACACTTGCCGACCACCCAGCCATCTCCGACTCAGATTCACGCCACCCCTTGCCCACCATCGATGGCAATTGATCAAAACGTCCCTGACGTTCAACTCGAGAATTCTAATTGACTATCAAATTAAAAATTCAAACTTTAATACCTAAATTCATGATTTCCTACCCTGAATCCATTCATGAAATCAAATTATGAAATTGTCTCCATAAAATTTTGACCAATATCTGATTATCACTGTATTTTCTTATTTCAGAGATAATTTTTTTGAATTTAAACCTTGGAAACATTTTTAGACTTTCCATCATGTTGTTATCTTCAACTTTTATTCAAAGATTCAGGCCTAAAATTTCTTGTATTTGGAGATATGGATTTTTAACAAGAAATTCAAGAACTATAAACAACAGAGACTCAAAATCAAACATTTGTACAGGCATACTTTAAATATTAATTCAAGTCATATTCAATGCTAAAACATCCATGCAATCCATTATTATCACACACATTTCACATATATTTAAGTTCATCTCAAATCTTAAACTGTTTTTAAAAGCAACAGGTTTACTCACTTGTTAAACAGAGCACAGGATATACATTATATACATGCATTCATATTAAATTCATATAAACAATTTAATCTATCACTGAAATCAATTATAATAATCAGGTTAAACTGTTTTTAAAATAAATTTACTCACCTGTTATTTTCCAGAGAACAAAACAGAGCAGTTTTCCAGGCTTCTGAAATTTGATCTGGAAAATGTTGAATTAGAAATCCTACTGCATGCTTGTAAATATTTGAGTCTTTAACTTGATTGTTGAGACTGAAGTCTTTGCATTTGAATTACAGTTGAACTTCATTTGCATTGAGAATTGTTACAGGCTGTTGAAATTTGATTTACTTCTTTTGATTTTTGGGTTTTCAGTTTTAAGTTTATAAGAAGAAGAAAGAAAGACTGGGAAAAATGTTTTGAACGATTCTGAACTGAAATCAAAATGACCAGGTTTCTTTAACATATGTTATTTAAGATAATTTAATTTTTCTCTAAATTTTCAAATAAATTAAATGAAAGCCACTCGTTAACTTTATAAGCTAGACAATTGCCCATGCTTGTTTTATATGTTTACAAGTGTTAAAATCCTTGCAAAATTATGTCTAAACCCTTATTAATAAAAGTAATTATGTTTTATTAAAACCTTATTTACAAAAGTATTTATGTTACATTAATTATGTAAATATAGTCTTATATAAATTCATGTTTTATTTATTTATTTACAAACTATTTAGTTTAAGTATCTATATTTTATTATTTATGAAATGTGAATTTAATCTACTTATGTTATATTATTTATTTTTACAAACCTTCTAAATCCAAAAGATATTTAAAAAGATAGTTTATTCTAAACCATATATATATTTTTAACCATTTTAGTTTAATACTTATTAAAAGAAAACAAGATAAAAATTAAAACCTTTATTAAATTTTAAACACTTTAAAGAATACAAAATAAAACTTTATTTAAACTATCATTTTTAAAATAAACAATTATCTTATATTTTGAAAACAATTGAATTAATCTAAACTAACCTTTGAAAAATATTAATTTTAAAACAAAGCTTTAAATCACAATTCATACATATATAAATTATCAATAGATTAAATTAAATTCAAAACAATCCAAATTATAACATATACATACATATATATTACAATTTGAAAATTCATCTTTTATTTACACAAAAGATTCTCTATTCACAATATATATATCAATATATACATTATAAATAGAATCTATTTTTATTAGCTTTGAAAGATAAATTTTATCCATTTTAAATTATTAGAATGATCTAATATTACCAAATTAAATATTTATTAGCCTATAAAGGATTAAATTACCAAATTAAATTAAAATTAGAAAGAAAATTATCAATCCAATTAAATTATCAATACCGATTATTAAATTTAAATTGTCCAAAAACCCGGGATATCACATTCCTCCCCCCTTAAAATAATTTCGTCCTCGAAATTAAAAGCAAAGTTAATTTAATAATCCAGCCAAGATTTTAAAACAGCAAAGCATACCTATCATCCAATTCCTAACAACCAAAGCAACCAATCAAACAATCAAACAAACCTAACTAACTATCCTAATACAAATCAGGATAGATCTTACTAACACTATCTAGAGTTTCCTCGGATATAAATCACCGGAAGACCCGCTCTACAGAATTTAAACAAACTACACCCCATAATCCAGAGCTTTCCTTATCTCTAGATCCACTAATCTGAACAGAATATCATATCACACCCAAGTCCAGCTCAAACTTCCAAATCCATCTGAACTGCAGATCCTATAACCAGCGATGAATCATACACGTACTCCCTCAGAGATACGTGAAATACAATGAATTCCAGCTATCCAAACTGGCCATTCAATCCTGTAGACAAAGAATTACTCCTCTCAAGAACACAAGAAAATTCCAAAATATTTTGGAGCTAGCTTCCAGACTTACCAAATCTTATAGCTCTTATAATCGAGGAAAATTTAAACAGTTTCCAATTTCCCACTCCGAATTCCAAACTCCTTGTCTCATATCTGCATAACTCACTAGACGATTCCTGGGCTACCTCATCTCTTCCTGATTAGCTTAACCTTCGCTGATGCTTCTTGAAACAATTCTGGACCAAGAACAAAATGATCTCTAGATCCTATCAACAAGATGATCCTTCCAAAATTTGCTGAAATCCAAACTTGAAAAATAGATATGACCAATCCATTTTAAAAATTTCTGAGCTGCTACACCAACTCTTCTTTCTAGGAACCATCCTACTACCAGAATAACCACCGGTATCGCTTCTGGAATCAAGTCGATACAGAACTCAAACTCTAGATGCAGACAAACTTCTACTTCCTCGAAGACATCCAGAAAAATCTCTGACTACTTCAGTAGCTCCTACTTCCACATGAGAAACCTCAGTCTCAAACAAAAGATTGCCCAAGATGAATTCCCAAACTAATCGCAAGTCACTTTTGCGTTACTACCTAGTTCGGATTCCAAAGATACTGTTCTCTCTTTACCAATTTAAAACAGCCTTAAGCTTTTCCAAACAAGGTTAACCCTTCAAGAAAAACTTCACCATCTACTCGGACTACTGATAGAAGAACCACAAAGATTCCGGAACCATCGAAGAAACGAACCACACTGCTGCTTCCAAACTTTATCTCGACAGCACACCGAACACTCCGAGCTGCACTGCTATCACAGCTAACCATGAACTTCTAATCCAAAGGCTTCTCAAAACTAAAACCATCAACTAATCTCACAACGGACTTCCGAGATGGCAGACATCCCAAAAGAAACTCGGGCTCCAAACCAAACGCCAACAACTTACTCATCTTAAGGGAAACAATGAGACCATGTCCGAAGAAACAACTAATCGACCTTAGTCCCATACTTCAAAATAGATAAAACTCTCTTACTCGATATCAGAGAATTCCTATACAGCCGAGTCTTTCCTGCGGTAGACATCAACTGTTCCTCCAATACCTTCTTGATCTTGCTCCAAAAAGAACATCTTCTTCGGGAACATCCATAGATATTGCGTTTCATCACACAGCTGCTCCTTCCTGAAGTCGCCAAGCTACCATCACTTACTTCTGCACAACCGACAGATTTAACTCTAGAAAATCTGCTCATCCGAGCTCAACCAATCTTACATTCCAATAATGGACTCCGAATCTTGAAAAGGATTTTCTTCAGAGATCCGAGACATCCTTACTCCATACTGCCAATTTACTCGAGACGATATTGGGTTTACAGTCTCGATATATACTTCCAACTCAAACATTCAAACTCCAACTATTGGTAATTGTGTTACACACACTACCAACTTATCTACCTTTATAACTTATATTGGAAAACCCGAACAGGTAACCCAATAAATAGGTAGAAATACATAAATATATATATTTAAAATGATATATATTTTTTTTATATATAGAAATTATTTCTGGGTAAAATTATTTCATCTACCTCTTTAAAACAATATTGTGTCCGTTGGCCTGGTTCAAGTGTTTAGAGATCCCTATCAATAACGTTAGCTACTCGTATTGACCAGAATCCATATACCACTCAACCGATCAATTAACACAATATAAAACCATTTTTATATAACTAACAATTACGCGCTCTCAAGATAGACACCACTTCAGAGCCTAGGTATTCACTCAACCTACTGCTCTGATACCAACTGTCACGACCCGACTTTCTCCCACCAGAAAGACGTATCGTGAATTAAGAAAGAAAGGGATAGAAGAAGAAAAGAAAGAAAAGAAGAAAGAACAACAACATCAGAAACTCACAGCGGAACGAATGAAATATAATATATCATATAAAATATTACATAGTATCATATACATCAGAGTTACACAACTTATACAACACATATTAGACAGTTATAAACATCTGTCTAATTCATACAACTCAAGTATCACAGATACAGACACAACATATACACAGCGGAATCATCATATATCTACACGGTGAAGCCTCCTGCTCCAAATCTCCTCCAGAATTCGTCAAAGCTAACCTGAATCCCTCGACTACTCAATACAATATTGAGTACCCAAGAGTTTAATAAAACAGAAAATAAACACTTGGGTCAGACATGGGTCTGGTGTGAGTAAACGGTTAGATTGCTTAACTTTGAAAACTTTTGAAAACAAAAGTATCACGTAAGACTCCCCACAAATAAACATGGGTAAGTTTTTACCTTACGCTAACTAAAACGTTTGATAGGAAATCTGATTGTATTATAATAGGGTCTAGGGTTTTCAAGTAAAATACAGAAATAGCTGAAATGCTTACATCTCACATTCCAACATAGTTGGGCACAACTAATACGTACGGCACTTATTGGAGTTTGGATTCCATACAATGGCAGGGCTACTGGGGTACCGCCCGTCACAGTACGTGGCCTAGATCACCGTACCGAGGAGTACGCCCGCTCCCCTGCAACACAAAGCCGGAACCATCCCTTACTGGATAATCCCGAACAAGACAATCCCGTAGTTGGCGCGACCAACCACACACTAAGCCGAATAAAAGAAAATGGACCTCTAGACAGGGATCTATCTTGCTCTCAGTGGGTGCTACCCACGAAGCCTTGCTGCACCTCCCCTGTTTTAGCCATTCCCGGTTGATGAGGCTTGAGGTTACGATTACCTTTAATCAGAACATATCACTTAGAATGCTCATCGTCCGCCTGACGATGTGCTGAAAGCATTCAATCCATACAAGTTCGTTCCGGGTTCGAACGAAACCGAAGGCATTATCTCGTTACACTCGTTTTGGAATCACCCTCAGAGTTAACGACAATAACCCTTGCACTCTGAATCTTCATCTTCACTTGAGAATTCACGACCTATCGTTAATTTGGATCGATGTGGTATTCGGGTCTCCAGACCTGGAATACCGGTATACGGAAACCCGATCCCGATCTCATCGAAATCCAATACGTATCTTTTAAGGCCAAGTTGTTTAAAGGTTTAAACATTTAAACTTATATTCAGATGATATAAACAGATAGATAAATCACATTATCACAGTAGATAATTCATATCAACATTCATCTCACAAAGCAACATATCACATATCATCATATCCAAATCATCCAGTATCAACCAATCACTCAATATCAATCATCCAATATTAATCAATCATCCATAAGCAGGTTTGATTAACTCTTAATCAATTTAATCAACCTTTAATTAAATTAATTACTATCCTTTAATTACTTGGATTACCTTAATCCAGCTTACTATCATTAATTAATTAATCATCTCTTAATGATCTTCCTTAATTAATCTTCCTTTGATTAATTATCTTAATTACATTCAAGTAATTATCCTTAACATATTCAGTAATTAACCTTTAATTACTATCATTAAATAATTAATTAATGATCGTTCATTTGCTTTCATAAATTAATTAATTATAATTATTTACATTAATCCTCAATTAATTATAATTAATTAATCATACTTAAATTAATTACTTTTATTAATCAAACTTGATTAGTTTTATTAATTATATTAATTAATAATCCTCTAATTACTTCATTAATTAATTAACCTTTTAATTAATTAAATAATTAATCTTTAATTAACCACCTACATTAATTAATCATAATTAATCATAATTTCTATTACTTAAGAAATTATCTTTTATTAATCACCTTCATTAATTATTCACTAATTATTTATTAATTAATCACATTCATTTATTATTCATTAATTAATCACATTAATTAATTAATTAAACTCTAATTAATTATCAAAGTAATTAATCCTTAATTACTTCCCTTAATTACTTCATAAAGTAATTATTCTCTTAAATTAATTATATTAATTAATTACACCTTAGTTACTTACTTTAATTAATTAACTCTTTAATTAATTATATTAATTAATTACTCTTTAATCACTTATTATTGATTAATTAATCTTAATTAATCAACCCTTAATTAATTAATTACTTCCTTAATTAATTACTCTCTTTTAATTAATTACCTTAACAAATAATTTATCTCATTATTAATTAACCTTAATCCTTAAATTAATTTCAACCTTAATTAATTTAAGATAAATTCTTTTATCTTAATTAAATACTTAATTACATTATTTAATCTTCATTAGAAAACATTTAGAAATAATTTATATATAGTTAAAGATATATAATTTATTTAAATAAAACAAATTAACCATTAAAATTTAACATTTAAAATCTTTGGAAAACTTGATAAATCTTGTTTCATAAATTTAATCAAAACCTCATCCCTTTAAATTCTTAAATTTATTTAAATATACCTTTAAAACTTATACATTTGAACTTGATTAAATTTCTTTATTAAACTTAGTTAAACATTACTTTATTTATATTTATTTTTAACTTGGTCAAGCCTCTATTAAATACCTGGCTTTCAACATTTATCTTACATTAAAAATCTGATCACTGTTTTCTTTAAATTAAAACTTAACATGAGTATTCTTTTAAACTAAAATCTGGAATACTTAAACAACCCAAAACCCGAGTCTAAACAAAAGAAAACCCGAGCAAACATTTCTAAAACCCCGAGTCTTTCTCCCCTCTAGTATACTTCGAGTCGTCACGCAATCTACACGAGAGTTTCCCCGAGTTTCCCCCTTCTTCCCAAACCAAAACAATCCCAGGCACCCAAACGTTCACGTGCACGTGGTGCACTTGCACCATCGTCTCCGACCACCGTAGGTCACCGCGACGATCCTCGACAATCGCCTTCAACCTCACGAACCCACACGCAACTCCAGATCTTCCATATGTCACACGAATCGAAAACGATCCTATCGATCAAAAATCTGGAACCCACAATGATGCAATTGACCTCGCCGCCGACGATCAGAACGACCAGAGTTCATGTCGACTTAACTGAAGCTTCGCCACGTACCCATCCATCGATTTCACTCCTCGCGATCATCTCCGATCTACCCTAGTCATCGAATCAAGCTCCGATAACATCATCGACTAAAACTGGGAAGAAACCCTACTTCACCAACGCCTGGCCACCACGGTCTTCAATAAATAGCTTCGACATTTTTCCCACACTTGCCGACCACCCAGCCATCTCCGACTCAGATTCACGGCACCCCTTGCCCACCATCGATGGCAATTGATCAAAACGTCCCTGACGTTCAACTCGAGAATTCTAATTGACTATCAAATTAAAAATTCAAACTTTAATACCTAAATTCATGATTTCCTACCCTGAATCCATTCATGAAATCAAATTATGAAATTGTCTCCATAAAATTTTGACCAATATCTGATTATCACTGTATTTTCTTATTTCAGAGATAATTTTTTTGAATTTAAACCTTGGAAACATTTTTAGACTTTCCATCATGTTGTTATCTTCAACTTTTATTCAAAGATTCAGGCCTAAAATTTCTTGTATTTGGAGATATGGATTTTTAACAAGAAATTCAAGAACTATAAACAACAGAGACTCAAAATCAAACATTTGTACAGGCATACTTTAAATATTAATTCAAGTCATATTCAATGCTAAAACATCCATGCAATCCATTATTATCACACACATTTCACATATATTTAAGTTCATCTCAAATCTTAAACTGTTTTTAAAAGCAACAGGTTTACTCACTTGTTAAACAGAGCACAGGATATACATTATATACATGCATTCATATTAAATTCATATAAACAATTTAATCTATCACTGAAATCAATTATAATCATCAGGTTAAACTGTTTTTAAAATAAATTTACTCACCTGTTATTTTCCAGAGAACAAAACAGAGCAGTTTTCCAGGCTTCTGAAATTTGATCTGGAAAATGTTGAATTAGAAATCCTACTGCATGCTTGTAAATATTTGAGTCTTTAACTTGATTGTTGAGACTGAAGTCTTTGCATTTGAATTACAGTTGAACTTCATTTGCATTGAGAATTGTTACAGGCTGTTGAAATTTGATTTACTTCTTTTGATTTTTGGGTTTTCAGTTTTAAGTTTATAAGAAGAAGAAAGAAAGACTGGGAAAAATGTTTTGAACGATTCTGAACTGAAATCAAAATGACCAGGTTTCTTTAACATATGTTATTTAAGATAATTTAATTTTTCTCTAAATTTTCAAATAAATTAAATGAAAGCCACTTGTTAACTTTATAAGCTAGACAATTGCCCATGCTTGTTTTATATGTTTACAAGTGTTAAAATCCTTGCAAAATTATGTCTAAACCCTTATTAATAAAAGTAATTATGTTTTATTAAAACCTTATTTACAAAAGTATTTATGTTACATTAATTATGTAAATATAGTCTTATATAAATTCATGTTTTATTTATTTATTTACAAACTATTTAGTTTAAGTATCTATATTTTATTATTTATGAAATGTGAATTTAATCTACTTATGTTATATTATTTATTTTTACAAACCTTCTAAATCCAAAAGATATTTAAAAAGAAAGTTTATTCTAAACCATATATATATTTTTAACCATTTTAGTTTAATACTTATTAAAAGAAAACAAGATAAAAATTAAAACCTTTATTAAATTTTAAACACTTTAAAGAATACAAAATAAAACTTTATTTAAACTATCATTTTTAAAATAAACAATTATCTTATATTTTGAAAACAATTGAATTAATCTAAACTAACCTTTGAAAAATATTAATTTTAAAACAAAGCTTTAAATCACAATTCATACATATATAAATTATCAATAGATTAAATTAAATTCAAAACAATCCAAATTATAACATATACATACATATATATTACAATTTGAAAATTCATCTTTTATTTACACAAAAGATTCTCTATTCACAATATATATATATCAATATATACATTATAAATAGAATCTATTTTTATTAGCTTTGAAAGATAAATTTTATCCATTTTAAATTATTAGAAAGATCTAATATTACCAAATTAAATATTTATTAGCCTATAAAGGATTAAATTACCAAATTAAATTAAAATTAGAAAGAAAATTATCAATCCAATTAAATTATCAATACCGATTATTAAATTTAAATTGTCCAAAAACCCGGGATATCACATAATTACTGTGAATGGTTAAGGATAATTTAATTTGTGTAATTAATTTAAGGCTAATTACTTAAGGTAATTAAGAATAACTAATTAGGATGATAAATTATGATGGATAAGTAGATGATAATCAATTAATTGATTTATAATTAATTAATGATTAACTAAGCAAGATTTATGTGATGAAAGTAATTAAATTAATTTATTTAAATTAATTAGAGATGGAAGTAATTAATTTTCACTTTAAATTAATTATAAATGGTGATTAATAAATCATTGCTTATGGATGTTGAATGATATTGATTTCCTTGAATGGTTTGAGATCTCAGATATGAGATAAGTAATGTTGTTTGATATGGATGCTTTGGTTGAAGTATGATGATAATGTGAATTATCTAAATGTGATGATATTGTAGATTATCTATTGTGATATTGTGAATTATCTATCTGTGGGTATATAGATAATAAAAATTGAATTGTTTTAACTTTAAAACAACTTGGACCTAAAAGATGGCAATTTGGATTTCGATGAGACCGGGATCGGGTTTCCAGATTTGGATATCTGAAAACCACATCGATCCAAATTAACGATAGGTCGTGAATCTCAAGTGAAGATGAAGATTCAGAGTGCAAGGGTTATTGTCGTTAACTCTGAGGGCGATTCCAAAATGAGTGTAACGAGATAATGCCTTCGGTTTCGTTCGAACCTGGAACGAACTTGTATAGATTGAATGCTTTCAGCACATCGTCAGGTGGATGATGAGCATTCTAAGGGATGTGTTCTATAAAGGTAATCGTAGCCTCAAGCCTCATCAACCGGGAATGGCTAAAACAGGGGAGGTGCAGCAAGGTTAAGTGGGTCATACCCAAGTAGGATAAGATTTCCCCTATCTAGAGTCCCTTTTTATTCGGTTGTGTGGGCGGTTGCTGATCCCAACCGCGGGGTTGTCTTATTCGGGACTGTCCAGTAAGGGATGGTTCTGGCTTTGTGTTGTAGGGGATTGGGAGTAATCCTCGGTACGGTGATCTAGACCACGTACTGTGACGGGCGGTACCCCAGTAGCCCTACCATTGTATGGAATCCAAATTCCAATAAGCGCCGTACGATTTAGTTGTGCCCAACTATGTTGGAACGTGAGATGTAAGCATTCCAGCTATTTCTGTATTTTACTTGAAAACCCTAGACCCTATTATAATATCACTGGATTTCCTATCAAATGTTTGGTTAGCGTAAGGTAAAAACTTACCCATGTTTATGTGTGGGAAGTCTTACGTGATACCTTTGTTTTCAAAAAAAAGGTTTTAAAGTTAAGAAACTTTAACCGTTTACTCATACCAGACCCATGTCTGATCCGGAGTTTATTTCTGTTTTTCTTAAACTCTCGGGTACTCAAATTTTTACGAGTAGCCAAGGGATTCAGATTAGCTTTGACGAATTGTGGAGGAGCAATGGAGCAAGAGGCTTCGGCGTTATAGAAATGTATAGTGTTCCGCTGTGTTGGTATCTCTGTGTTGTTCTATGTGTTGTATTTGAGTTGTAATAACTAGATAGGTGTTTATAACTGTCTAGTATGTGATGTATAAATCTGTGTAACTCTGATAGATGTTGTAAACTATGTAATATCTTATGTGATTAATATAATTTATTCGTTCCGCTATGAGATTCTGATGTTGTTTAGTTCTTTCTTCTCTATCTTTTCTCTTTTCTATCCCTTTCTTTATTATTGATGATGCGACTTTCTGGTGATAGAAGGTCGGGTCGTCACATTGGAAGTGTGACCATCTTCTAGTGGTTATAACGCTCCTTCAGGGAGTTCTATAAGCAAAGATGATTTTTTTTTCAGTTAAATGTCTTATTTTAAGATTGTCGTGGATATGACACCTTAAAAATATAAGAGCCTTTATTTTATCCTACTGGGACATATTATTATCATTTTTAATGGCAATTTCTAAGCATTGAGATTGTAATTGAATGTCAACACCAATATTTATGACAAAAAATTATCTCCTAATAAGTCTAAAGTTTTAAATTCAAGCTTTGCTATGTTTATCATATTACCAACTATCAGTGGAAATAAAAATGCATAAGCATCAAAATATTGTTCATGGGTATATAATTAATGCATTTCATAAAATAAGAACTCATATCTGATAGTAGTTACATTGAAAGAATAAAAACATTACTGCAAAATAGTAAAAGACAACCAAATATAATCTATAAAAGCGACTATAATTTCTTATTTACATCCTTTTGATAGCTCTAGATCCAATCTCATTAATTGCATCAATTAATTTCCTTGAAAATGCAAAACTACCATTGAAAATATGGAAAGGCCATTATATGGATTGATTGGTGGAGAAGGGATGAATTATAATCAAAGATTGTGCATAGCTTGCATGAAAATTATGATATGAAATATAGACCATCTCTTCGGGAGAATATTTAAAGATATTTCTTCAAGAAATGATTATGCATATAATATTTCATATGAAATAATAACTAAGAATATGACCTTTATGGTATAATTAGACATATGAACATAGAACAATGTATTCTTAAGATAATCTTAAACCTTTTGGATCTAATCTAAACTAAATTAGGATCCTTCATAATCATATTTATGTACACTTATTTGGTTTAATAAAATTACCAAATATATAAATAAATCTCTTCTAGAGATATGTTATCATTTTCAAATTTATAAATCTCTTCTAGAGATATTTTAGTATCACCACTTCTGGAGTGAACTTTCTCTTCTAGAGATATACATATGCACTATTGGAATGCCATATCAATATACAATATTTATTTTATATAAATTACATAATTACTACTTTTACAGTAGCATAAAATATCCATGCTGTAGATTTATGTTGTAACTTCTTTTAAAATGGCATATCAAACTTTAAATACATTGACAAAATTTAGATTCACCAACTGAAAGTAAGATGCAAGAGATAAAACCACTACTTCTGGAGTATAACATTGGTATACAATATCACTTTTTTGGATAAATTATTGTTATTACTTCAAAAAATTTATATCACTATTCCTTCAGGGAATATAGTATTTCCTTTTAAGAAATTGCAATGTAACAAAAATAAAATTCCTATAACATCTCTTCTGGGATGTTGGATTTTGCAATATAAATATAAATAAATATCTAAAACATCTCTTTTGGGATGATTTATTAATTTCCTTTAACTTCTTCAAGAAGTACAACCTTATCATTTTACACAATTTCAATAGAGCTTCGAGCTTATAATTCATGAACTTCAAGTTCATTAATTTGTTATGAACTTCAGGTTCTCAAATTTTGTGTAAATTTCCTTTTTAGAAGCTTGTACATTTTGACAAATTAAAAAAAAGATACCGATAAGAATTCAAGCTTGTAAACTTTACCAGAAATTCTTTTCATAATTCAAGACTTCAGGTCTTGGATTTTGAGTTATACAACTTCTATTAAAATAATTTCTTTGCACAACTTCAAGTTGTTGTTAAACCTAATTCGTCCAGTACACCAGACATTACAATCAAGTTTTAAATAAATTTATTACAATCGTTGTAACAACCTTGTATTTTGTGATTATTTTAATTATTTTAAATTTAATTTCCTAATTTGAAAACTTTATTTTATTTATTAATATGGATAAATTTTGTTATTTTAAATATAAATTTTGATTTTTGATGTGAATTAGAATTCCAAACAGGATTAAATAGAATATTTTCCAAAAAGTGAATTTTGGTCAATATGATCAAACTTTGACTTTTAAATTTGAAAATTTGAAAGTTTGAAAATTTTGAATTTTATCTTTTATTATGAAAGTAAATAAAATTTTAAGAATGCTGTTTTTCGTTTCGTTGAAATCCGATTTATATTGTGAAAGTTATGCCTTTTTAACTATTGTGTGAAATTTGCTGTATTTAACAAAATTGTTTATTTTAAATTATAAAAATAATATTTTAATTGGTCATGTAATGTTATAATTTATATTTATATGGGTAAAATAACATGTTATGTATCTATTTTGGTTTTAAAACATTTTTCAAAGTGTAATTGACATTTTCCAATGTCAGTTGTATTCTGTTTATAATTTCTAATTTCCAGTTTCATTTAATTAAAGAAATTCTTTGTTTATTTTCTATTTTCTTAAGACTTTATTTTATTTTCATCTACACTTCATTTTGTTCAGCATTTATTTAATTTTACTTGACTTTTATTGGTTTAGAAGTAAAGTTATAATTTTTCTAAAACTAGTGATATTCTATTTGCAATTTTTAAGTCCTATTTTGAATTTTTAAACAATTTCTTTAGTTCTTTTTATAATTTCTCTAAATTTAATTATTTATTCCATTTTTAAAATATAAATGAATTATTTTACTTCACATTTTTGTTTTAAAATATTTCTAAAATGAAGTAGATATTTTTCTAAAGCTTGTGATGATTTAATTGTGATTTTTGAACCCTGTTTTCAATATTTAAGCAATTTCTTTAATTCTTTTTCTATTTTATTTAAATTTAATTATTTATTTTCATTTTATTTTACTTTGTTTCAGTTTTAAAACTCATTTACTAAATTATCATTTGTTTTTATTTAATTAAAAAGAATGGAAATTTGAAGAGACAAAAGTTTTCAAAACAATTACTTTTGGGTTGCTAGACTTTTCAATTCATTGGCCGTTCCTTTCTAATTGATAGCCGTGAGTTCCTTAACTCATTTTCACATGAAAAACATCTCATTTGATCAGCTATTCACGGCCAAACACTTCTGAGAAAATTTGGTAATGGCTCCCTCTTTTTCTTCCATTTTTATCTACTTTTTCCATGGAATTTGCCTAGATTTTGCCTTGATTCTTCTTGTGTTTGCTCGGCCTCTACCCCCTCCATCACCTCCACCAACCACCACCACTTCCTTCTCCACTTAATCCACGGCCAAAACATCATACTCCTCTGACCTGAAAGTTCCATGGCCTCCCCTTGATCAAAACTCCACAAAACAATGCAAAACTCCACAATACTTGCCTATCTGAACCTATATGCAACCTCCCCTTCATTTGCAAGCCACGGCCACCACCACCAGCACTAGTACACCACCTGAACACCAACCTAACCCCTGACCAGACCTGCACTTGCTTTGGCCGAGCCCAATTGTGCTTGTGGCCAAGCCAAAAAGTTGAACCAAACCACCCCTTTTGCTTTGCCTCTTGACATTCTATGTTTATAACCCCAAAACCCTTCCTCTTCTCGACCTAACCTTGTTATTTTCAATTCCAAATCTGATCCATTTCCGTCTAAATCATGTTGTGGCCGAGCCATAATGAGCCATGGTCAAGCAATTGTGATGTGGAAGCAAGGATAAGCCATTTGTTTCTTTGTCTATTCAAATTTCCAAATTGTTTCAAGCTATATTTGTGTTGAATATATATTTATATTTGCTGTTTAAATTTTTGTATACAAGATCAATAATCTTGGCCCTCTCCTCACTTGAATCAAAAATCGTGTTATCGTGCTTTCTGGAATTCGTTTGTGTCATTTGATTTGCTAACTCCAGCATAAAAAGGTGAGTAAATCTCACCTGACATTTATACTTATGCAAATGTGAATTAACAACAATTGAATGTGTAGTACTATTATGCTATGTTATCCATGTCTGTGATTATTAATTTTATGATGTTAAACCTGTTTATTTACCTATCATCTCATCTGTTACTAATATATGTTGTTAAATTGTTCATTTATATCTGTTTATCACACTAAAAGTTCCCTGTAGATTAGATCACTATGGGTTAAAATGATACATACCCGAACGGACTTTAGAATAGGGAAAACTCGTTATGGGCTGAAATGATAGGCCTGAACGATTTTTATTTATTTTATTTTAACTTGGGATTGCGGGTTTGAAATGTTAAAACCCGGATTTTCCTTTGTAAATTACGGATTGAAATGATATATTATCCGTATCATTTGACTTAGGTTAGAAAAATTTATATACAGACCCGTGGTTAATATATATTTTCTTGAAATTATAAATTATGTTAAAAATGTAAATATTATGATAATTTGATTTTTATTTTAATTTAAAATGATTTTATAAAGTGTTATTGATTTTTCTATAAATTAAAAATAGTTAAATAAATAAATGTTTAAAAGTTGAAATTTGAAGTATAACTTAACTTGGAAAATGTGAAAGTGTTTTAAAATAAAAGTTAAGTTAAGAAAATAAAATGGAATTTAAATAAAATTATGAAATGGTAAACTTAATTAAAATGTTAAGTAAATGAAATGTTATAAATTTTACATTTATTTTATAAGTGAATTATTAAAGATTTGATAATTGTTTGTGAAACTTTCACTTTGTAAAATCATAAATTAAGGGTTATTTAAATGATTGTTTTTAAAGTAAGAAAATATGATTTTTATAAGTTAAAATGGATTTAAATAAATTTTAATTGTTTATGAAATTGTAGTGAAAGTTTGGAATTTAAATTGACAGCATTCCTGAAATGCTATCATTTCTAAAGTTAAAGATATTACAGCATTTTGCAAATGCTGTAATTGATATAAATGAACTAAATGGCTAAAATGAACTAAGTGCTGTAGTTGCTGAATTTAACTAAAGTTTTATTTGAAATCTAAACCTATTACAGCATCTAAATGTTGTCTTTTGCTAATTGAATTGTTTTTAAACATAACTTTCCGTAGCATTTTCTAAATGCTGCAAAAGTTGAAATTTCACTATTTTAATAAATTTAAGTGAATAAATGAATTCTGAAATGGTAAAATTTTGAGAATTGAATATTGACTATTAAATATAATAAATTCATTTTTAAATGATTTAAATGGAATAATTTGATTTAAAATATTTTGATATTTTGAAATGGATTTGAAATGATATTTGATTTCGAAGTATAAATTACCATTTTGGAATTTTAACCACGAGATGTAATTAAATTTATGGTTTAACTGATCCTTAGAGGATGGGCGATCCCAAGCATCCTTTAAGTTATTGTGCATTACTACTACAGTTCACTTGAGTTGGTTTACATTATATAAGTATGTATGTCCTGACTCGAGTGTTTTGTGTTTTACTTTACGCTCGGGTCAGCCTGAGTATTTACAGCTTAGCTTTGGATTTCTTTTCTGGAGCTAGGAATCGCTGGAGATTCTGCTTGTCTAGATATCTATTCCCTTTCAGTTTCAGTTGTTCTATTTCAGCTCTGGTATTTATAAACTTCTATGTATTTGAGATTTCTATTGTATATGTTTTTTTCAGACTGATATTATGTATTTTGTTTGAGATTTTGTTATAGTAGCTTCATGAACTACTATGGTATTTTAATTTCCGCTGCGAGTTATTCTGATATTTCTGTGTCTGTGATTCTGTGATTGATTTTATGTGCTCCGAAATTTATTACAATCTGTTATTTTGTATTATTCAAGTCGGACATGTGTGGATTATTGTCGATTTGAATGGTCCAAAATAGTGGGTCGTCACATTTGGTATCAGAGCTTTGGTTTTAGGCAAACACCTTAGCCTGCGGAGTAAAAACTCATTAGAGATAGGGTAGAAATACCCTAGAATGAGTGAAATCAATCTCAGAATCATTTCTTTGTGAGAGGACGTATTTTCGAAGTATAAAATGATTTTCAAATGATTTTAAAGGATTTTTAAAGATTATTTTGATATAAAATTTTCTTGTTTTGAAAGAAAATTTTCTGAACTTTGTCCCTTTCGTATCCACCTTGGTAGTAATTTCTTTGATTAGGATTTCCTTAAAAATTCTGAACTTCTAGCCTGGTTAGGATTCCTTTGAATTTTGGAATGCTCCCACTTGTTCTGAAATCCATTCCTGTCTCTCCTACCTATATTCTTTTGATTATGGAGCATAGCATAATCCCACTTTGAATGACCTTTTTAAGGTGACGATTCCGCCAATCTTTGAATGATTTATAAAAGGGTGAAACTCCTTTATAATTGGCATTGATTCACCGGAGATTTATGTATCCTTGGTTTACGATGTTTTCTATCTTCTGCTATATTTAGATTATATCTCTAGCGATCGAAGGTCGATTTTCCTTAGATTTTCGCATCGATTATTCCTGAAGTCACGGTTGACCGGTTAAGGTCGTCCGCGATTTATATGAGCTTATCCATCTTCTATTGGTAATTTATTTATCTCATCTCTGTTCGAGCTTATCTTTGAATCAGAATTCTATTGATTAGAGTTCCTTTAAAAATTTGAATCTCTGTTTTTCTTTGAAATCCATCATTGAATCATCCCTTGGAAAGTTTGTGGTTGATTGTCTTTTGGAAATTTTGTATACATCGAAATTATTAATTTGATAAGGATGACCATATTTTGTATATAAAGGTGAAGTGTTTTCGATAAATATTATATACCTTTTAAAATGAGAATTTGAGATTTCGAAAGGATTTGAAATTTTGAAATTTTATAAGTAATTGATTCATATAAAATGATTTATACTTGAAGGGTTTGGATTTGAAACTTTAGTGATTGAACTCCGGCATTTTGGAACTGATTTTAAGATTTTGAAATAATTAATAATATGATTTGAAAGTATTTTCCGAATATGAAATGTTTCAGATGATTTTAATGAGCTTCAAAGGATTTCAAAGAAATTTCAAAAGAAGTTGAGAAAATAGAAGTCCAGAACCCACTTATGTCGCTGGAAAATAATTTCGATGATGAATGCATGCATTATCGACATTGATTTTCGAGTTTCAGAGTGGGGGAGAGGCCACTTCGGTAGCTTTGTTATGTGGGTGACTTATGAAACTAATTTTGATTTCAAATGCCGAAGTGTGATGTGATATTTGAAAGATATATGTATATATATATATATATATATATATATATATTTGTACAATTTGAAATGAGCCGGTGGTCAGTCCTTGAGTTTTGGATTTGATTTGATATAACCCTATCTTTTGGAATTGATTTACTGATTTGTTGGTGATTTCCAACTCATGAATTTAAAAATGATTTCTTCAACTATTTTGAAGGTTCGAGCACTTCCAAATCAAGGTTAACTTTTCAAAGCTAAGAAATTTTGAAGTATAAAGTACATAAGTTTGGTATTTATGTTTAAAATACGTAGTAATATGATTTAAATAAGTTGAAACTGTTTTGTTAAGTAAACGAAAAAGGCTATTTTGAATTTTCTAATATGAAATTTAGGTTTGAAATGTTTGAAAAAAAATTGGTCTTCAAATATTTTGAAAAAAATATATAATTTAGTTTAAATGTTTAACTTAGTAACATCTTTATGAAACTATATATTTAACAAGTTGTAATGGATACATAAGTTGTACGTATGCTGTTTTATTCGCATAATTGAATTGATCCAAGTTTGAGTACACAAGTTCGAGGTGAATTACACCAATTCGTGTTAGGATTTTTCATTTGATTCTTGATGGCAAATATTTGATATGGATTTTAGGCTTGATTCTAGAATTCTCTATCATAGTATATGGCTATGCAAGGAGACTGATGGTTTCTAGTCGAGAAACCATATCGAAATCCGCATTAAGGAAGTCGAATGGACAATACTAGTTCGAAAGCGAACTTGTATGATCGAGCGAATGATCGAATTTGATTTTGCGAAATGATGACATATGTACATCTTATATTCTAATATCATTGATATACTTGACGCTGAAATTGGAAGTTGTTGGGTTGGATATCTTTGTAATTTAATAGGAATTCTTTCTTTTATGAAAAACTACTATCAATTTAAAACCATTTTTCAAAACTATTTTTCTTTTATTCTTCTCAAACAAACTGCTTTACTCTATTTTACATACAAACTATTTTATATACAAAACTATTCTAAAAAAAATCTTTTAGTAAGCAAAGATGTTCAATCCCATATGTCTCTTCATGCAGCGAAATTTATTTTTTAAAATTTTAATCCTTATATAAGATGGACTTTATGTAAATATAAGATGATGTTGAAAACCATTGATGTTGGAAATAAACTGTTTGACTTAAATTATATTGATTTGGAAATTTGGATTTATTTTCTAAATTTATTATTTTGGAAACTTTGGAACTGAAGATATTTAATTTGAGAAGAAATAATTTGGTGGAATTGTATATGATTTTGAAACTGAACTGATATTGAAACAAATTGAAATTTGAGAACCTTGTGTTACTAAATACATGATTTGGGAGTTATCGAACTTATATAAAAATTTGGTTTGTATAAGTATGATGTTGATTCGAAAACTATGGATTTGAAAAGGTACTCAATCTGAAAAGTGAAATCTTATATAATTGAAGTCTATATAAGTGTGATTTGATATAGTATTGATTTTGGAAAGTATTTGATTTGAAAATGAAATCTTATATATAATGGACTTTATATAAGTATGATATTTGAAAGTGATTTGAAAAGGTACTATATGATACATATTTTCGAAGTAAAGATATGGAAAGTGCCTTCTGCTTGATATCCGCTTTGTGGCCACATTCTGGATTCATTCTATCGATATTTCTCTGATTTTTGGTTTTCCGGATATGATACTCGAGTTTCCATCGAATTCCATGGCAATCTCCATGGTCTTACGAGCGCGACTCCATGGTATAATCGCAGGGTTGGGGGCGGCCTACGGGTACGGATGTTTCCTGGGAGATCCAGGCGTAACCATTGTGTATCTGCGATCTATTGGGTTGCTTGGTAGCGTAATCAGCAGGGGCTGCGAGAGCCTAGGGTATGGATGTTTCCTGGGAGATCTAGGCGTAACCATTGTGTATCTGCAGTACTACCAGTCTTCATGGCGTAATTGCAAGGTTGGTGGGCGGCCTACGGGTACGGATGTTTCCTGGGGAATCCAGGCGTAACTATTGTGTATCCGCGATCCATGATCGACATGTTTTTTTTTTGGATTGTACTTTCCATATCTGTTTTTAAAAGTTTTCCAGTATTTTCACTGGGTGTTGAAATAGGTCTACTAAGTACCTGGAGAATACTAGCTTTGCGCCTGATCAACGCACTGCTAGAGTCTGCAGGAACGAGGATAAACTTGTTAAGACATCGAGTTAGAAAAGTATTTTGATAAAATATTATATAAAGAATATTTTGATCAGTTATTTCCTTTCTAAAAGATTTTAAAGTGTTTTAAATATTGTTTACTTCTTAACTAACAAGTTGAATTTAAATGACTTTTATGGATATAATAAAATGGATTTAACCAAATTATTAAGTATTAAAGAATTCCAATTGAAATTTATATGGTTTTAAATTAATGGCTCATCCTTGTCTTTCGTCCTATTTTCCCTTCTAATTATTCCTATTCTCCACCTTGTTAAACTTACCTATAACAACAGTTATCAGGTATAATTTTAATCTTCTTGTCATCTTGTCTTAATCCTATTCCATTCTATCTTTTCTGAGTTTTCCGTACCTCATTCCTTTTCGAGGACGAAAAGATTTGAGTGGTGGAGATGTAACAACCTTGTATTTTGTGATTATTTTAATTATTTTAAATTTAATTTCCTGATTTTAAAACTTTATTTTATTTATTAAAATGGATAACTTTTGTTATTTTAAATATAAATTTTGATTTTTGATGTGAATTAGAATTCCAAACAGGATTAAATAGAATATTTTCCAAAAAGTGAATTTTGGTCAATATGATCAAACTTTGACTTTTAAATTTGAAAATTTGAAAGTTTGAAAATTTTGAATTTTATCTTTTATTATGGAAGTAAATAAAATTTTAAGAATATTGTTTTTCGTTTCGTTGAAATCCGATTTATATTGTGAAAGTTATGCCTTTTTAACTATTGTGCGAAATTTGCCGTATTTAACAAAATTGTTTATTTTAAATTATAAAAATAATATTTTAATTGGTCATGTAATGTTCTAATTTATATTTATATGGGTAAATAACATTTTATGTATATATTTTGGTTTTAAAACATTTTTCAAAGTGTAATTGACATTTTCCAATGTCAATTGTATTCTGTTTATAATTTCTAATTTCCAGTTTCATTTAATTAAATAAATTCTTTGTTTATTTTCTATTTTCTTAAGACTTTATTTTATTTTCATCTACACTTCATTTTTTTCAGCATTTATTTTATTTTACTTGACTTTTATTGGTTTAGAAGTAAAGTTATAATTTTTCTAAAACTAGTGATATTCTATTTGCAATTTTTAAATCCTATTTTGAATTTTTAAACAATTTCTTTAGTTCTTTTTCTAATTTCTCTAAATTTAATTATTTATTCCATTTTGAAAATATAAATGAATTATTTTACTTCACATTTTTGTTTTAAAATATTTCTAAAATGAAGTAGATATTTTTCTAAAGCTTGTGATGATTTAATTGTGATTTTTGAACCCTATTTTCAATATTTAAGCAATTTCTTTAATTCTTTTTCTATTTTATTTAAATTTAATTATTTATTTTCATTTTATTTTACTTTTTTTCAGTTTTAAAACTCATTTACTAAATTATCATTGGTTTTTATTTAATTAAAAAGAATGGAAATTTAAAGAGACAAAAGGTTTCAAAACAATGACTTTTGGGTTGCTAGACTTTTCAATTCATTGGCCGTTCCTTTCTAATTGATAGCCGTGAGTTCCTTAACTCATTTTCACATGAAAAACATCTCATTTGATCAGCTATTCACGGCCAAACACTTCTGAGAAAATTTGGTAATGGCTCCCTCTTTTTCTTCCATTTTTTCTACTTTTTCCATGGAATTTGCCTAGATTTTGCCTTGATTCTTCTTGTGTTTGCTCGGCCTCTACCCCCTCCATCACCTCCACCAACCACCACCACTTCCTTCTCCACTTAATCCACGGCCAAAACATCATACTCCTCTGACCTGAAAGTTCCATGGCCTCCCCTTGATCAAAACTCCACAAAAACAATGCAAAACTCCACAATACTTGCCTATCCGAACCTATATGCAACCTCCCCTTCATTTGCAAGCCACGGCCGCCACCACCAGCACTAGTACACCACTTGAACACCAACCTAACCCCTGAACAGACCTGCACTTGCCTTGGCCGAGCCCAATTGTGCTTGTGGCCAAGCTAAAAAGTTGAACCAAACCACCCCTTTTGCTTTGCCTCTTGACATTCTATGTTTATAACCCCAAAACCCTTCTTCTTCTCGACCTAACCTTGTTATTTTCAATTCCAAATCTGATCCATTTCCGTCTAAATCATGTTGTGGCCGAGCCATGATGAGCCATGGTCAAGCAATTGTGATGTGGAAGCAAGGATAAGCCATTTGTTTCTTTGTCTATTCAAATTTCCAAATTGTTTCAAGCTATATTTGTGTTGAATATATATTTATATTTGCTGTTTAAATTTTTGTATACAAGATCAATAATCTTGGCTCTCTCCTCACTTGAATCAAAAATCATGTTATCGTGCTTTCTGGAATTCGTTTGTGTCATTTGATTTGCTAACTCCAACATAAAAAGGTGAGTAAATCTCACCTGACATTTATACTTATGCAAATGTGAATTAACAACAATTGAATGTGTAGTACTATTATGCTATGTTATCCATGTCTGTGATTATTAATTTTATGATGTTAAACCTGTTTATTTACCTGTCATCTCATCTGTTACTAATATATGTTGTTAAATTGTTCATTTATATCTGTTTATCACACTGCAAGTTCCCTGTAGATTAGATCACTATGGGTTAAAATGATACATACCCGAACGGACTTTAGAATAGGGAAAAATTGTTATGGGCTGAAATGATAGGCCTGAACGGAATGAAGTCAAAGGAATACTATCCTCTGCAATACGAAGCTGATGGAAACCGGTAGCCAAGTCCAACTGTGAAAAGACTCTAGCACCACTAAGTTGGTCAAACAGATCATCAATCCGAGGCAATGGATATTTATTCTTAATAGTAAGATCATTAAGCTTGCGGTAGTCGACGCAAAGCCTAAGTGTACCATCGGACTTATTTACGAAAATAGCTGAAGCTCCCCAAGGCGAGGAACTAGAGCGAATAAGTTGCTTCGTCTCCAACTCGGATAATTGTTTGCGCATCTCTTCGTTCTCCTTATTGGACATGCGATAAGGAGGACGGGTAACAGGTTGAGCTCCAGGTATAAGATTAATTTTGAATTCAATTGCTCGCTTAGGTGGTAGTCCTAAAACGGGCTCAAAGATGTCGGAAAATTCACGAACGACGCGAATAAGAGAAATGACATCCTCCTCGTCATCATCATCACGAGGATTTAAAGAATATAAAGATGCAACCAAAGCGGAATCCGAATCTTTAAGAATAATTGAAATCTGGTTAACAGATTGCGGATGTCGGAGATAGATAGTCCGCTCAGGACATAGGATATGAGCTTCATAACGAGTAAGCCAATCCATACCCAAAATTATTCCAAAGCCTAAGTAACGCATGACATGCAAATCGGCTAGGAAAGAAAAATCACACAAAATAATCTCGACATCTTTACAAAGCAGACTAAGAGTTGCGGATCCACCAACTGGATTCGCAATTTTTAAAGAAGTCATTAAAGCAACAGTACTTAAAGAAAAAGTATCGACAAGTTCCTTTGATATAAAAGAATGGGATGCACCCGTATCAAAGAGAACTCTAATAGGTTGATCATGAAATAATATAATGCCATCAAGGATAGAATGAGACATACCTTGACCGCGAGATGTGTTGCCAGAGGCTTGAGCCACATTAAGCTTTCCCTCCTTACTGCCTTGTCGTCTGGGGAATAAATGTATATAATGATCCGGGCTCTTACAATAGCGACAAGAGCGGGGCTTTAAACACTTGTTCGCAAAATGTCCCCTAGCACCACAGTTATAGCATTTCCCATCACTAGAGGAAAAAGTCTTTGCAGCAGGAGTTGCTTCCTTGCCCTTTTTGTTGGGATAAGGACCTTTGAATTTGCTTGGCCTCTTCTTGTTGTTGAAGTTTGGTTTGGAAGCCACCACTTCAACCTCACTGTCCTTATCTGCCTCTTCAAGACGAAGAGCGATATCGATGAGTTGATCAAAAGAAACTTCTAATTTTAGAAGTAATGGCTTCTTGAGATTCTTGTTTAAGCCATAAATGAACCTCTGGTTCTTCTTTAGTGGAGTATTTATATATTCGACCCCATATTTGGAAAGGGATTCGAATGATGCGACGTAGTCTGCCACAGAAGCCTGACCTTGAACAAGGTCAATAAATCGCCGAGCCAAAGTTACCTTTTCAGCCTCGGGTACGAATTTCGATTCGAAGCGTTCTCGGAAGTGCTCCCAGGTGAGATCCGCTTCATTAATTTTGGAAGTAAGAAGTTCATACCAATCCAATGCTCTTTCTTGGAGCATACTGGAAGCCACTTGAACGCGGTGCAGATCGATAAGGTTCATGCGAGAGAAGATTCGATCGCATGATTTTAACCAAGCTTGAACCTCGATAATAGGTTCGGAACCTTTGAAGGGCTTCCCACCCAAATTGGTGTAATCGCTGCACAACCGTGCAAATCCCGACTTTGGGTGAGTAGGTTCCGGGTTAGCTCCAGCTGCTTGAGCATTCGTCACTAATTCAAGAAGCTGTTGAGTTGTCATAAAAACTCCATCTCGAGGAGCAGCAGTAGATGTTCCAGCTCTGGGACGACCTGGTCTTGACATCCTCTTCCTTTAAAAAGAAAGAAGAGAAAGAAGAAGGTTATTCACCAATATATACCAAGCAATCTTGATGGATAGAATAAGGAATCATAAAGAATATAGGATTAATCGGTACAACGACTCGAATTAATCCTAAGACATAACTCCTAAGATAGACTTGGGACGATGATCCTTGCTAAGTTATTCTACATTGTTCCGAAGTTTGGCTCTGATACCAAGCTGTGACGCCCCACCTCTATACCCACACTAACCAAGAACACTACGATGTAGTGCTGTCAATTAGCACGGAGAATAAGGCTGTGGAGGAGCGACCATCCATGTAACTTCTTTTTGCGAGCACCGATACGTCAGATAGAGTAGAATGCATATACTTTAAGGAGGAAATCCAACATACCGATACAAACACAAAGCTATCACACGGTGGCTATATATAATCTTCGGAAACAAATATAGAAATAATCATAACATAAATCAGTCACAGACATCCATATCACAAAGGCGGAAGAAGATATGAATAAACATATAACACATGAAAGTGTACATCAGAGTAGTGGTCGGAAAGATCCACTATAATACAAAAGAATAGCATCACGTGCTATACAAAAGAATAGATACACAACATAGAGTCTATATCTCAAATGTGTACAACCAAAAACTACTAATCTAAGTAGTTAGCCAAAAGTCAGAATAATCCAGAAGAGAAGTCAAGCAGAAGCACCTGTAACATCTCGGTCTGACCCGAGTATTATTTATAAAAAAATAATAAACGGATCAGTCTAACTATAAATATCAGATGACATGATATAGGATAAGAGGTATGGCATAAACATATAATAACCATGATGGCATACTACTATAAGTATGTAAATGATAATCAACAAGGGATTAATCAATATCACAAGAATCTTCTCAAAGATCCAAACACATAAAAAGGTAATGACATACAAATTCACCAATACACAATAACTGATATCATATCAGTGAAAACCACAAAAGTTGGTGAAGCACTAAATCCAGAAATCAACACACGAAATCCAGAACAAATCCCAGAAATCAACACACGAAATCCAGAAATCACTAAAAGGGGGAAGTCCGAGCACACGGACGAGAAGCTATCTCATGGAAGCTATCCATTTAAATTTTCCGAACACACGGATGGCGCGAAGGCAAGTCCGAACACACGGACGAAGAGACATCGCACATTGCTAGTCTAAACCATAAAATGATCATCATCGATCATAAAGAAGTGTCAATCACACTAAGCTAGTAAATATATGAGTTTAGCTTCATGTCCCATAACCACTTGCTTAACTTAAATATTTACGAACAAACTGTAAATCTTCACTAGGAAATTGTCACAAAAGGGTTCAATCGAACAAGTCCAAGAGCTAACCGACGAAGTGAACGCAAGCGTTTCATACCACTCGTTTTACTAAGTCGTTTAAGTCGATTTCTCATTCGAGTGAAGTAAAGGCTTATATATATTAGTAGACTGGAAATCGGTTTGAGAAAACGAACTTTTGATATTAAAAATAGTGTTGAAATCGATTTGATGAAAGAGTTTTGATATTTACTACTAGTATTAAAACCTTCATATCTTTAAAGTGACAAGTCATAAAACGATTGTTGGAACAATCTATCACAAAAATTCACATTAGAAGACGTGAATAAAATCCAAGGAAATCAGCTCAAAATGCATCAAAGTGGAAGTTCTGATGAATGCTTTTCAGATAAGATTGCCTACGCAGAGTAATACGGGGTTCGACCTACGACTTAGTGGTGGAAGACAGAGCGACTTAACGAAGGAACAGGGTGCGCAACCTATAGGGTTCATGACCTAAGAGGGTTCGCGACCTAACGGGTCAAAGGTCCAACGACCTATCAGATGCAGGCCAAGCGACCTAAGGGGTAAAGGAATCGAACGACCTAGAGAGAATGCGCGACCTAACTGGGTTCGCGACCTAAGATAGGCGAACGACCTAACTGGGTTCGCGACCTAACAAGGTGCGACCTAAGGTCTTGCGACCTAAGGGAAAAAGTCTTACGACCTAACAGTTAAAAGGTCCTACGACCTAGAGAGAATGCGCGACCTAACTGGGTTCGCGACCTAAGATAGGCGAACGACCTAACTGGGTTCGCGACCTAACAAGGTGCGACCTAAGGTCTTGCGACCTAAGGGAAAAAGTCTTACGACCTAACAGTTAAAAGGTCCTACGACCTAGAGAGGTACAAGGCCATACGACCTAAGGTTTGCCTGGAGGATTTTAGGTCGGCGATGACCTATAACCTAAAGCTGTTTTCGACCTGAAGGTGCACGACCTAAGGTCTATACGACCTAACGACCTAAGGTCGATACGACCTAATGACTTAAGGTCGAATACGACCTACGACCTATGGATGAGCGACCTAACTCCGAACGAGCTAAAAATGGCCAGAACGACCTAGTAGCAGTTTTTCACCAAAATCACTAAAATTTGGAGTTTTTCGCCAATCCAATCCAAACCAAATGCAACAAACATGCTAAAGTGATGAGGAATCATCCCCAACAGTCCAATGACGATTATAGGCAAGATGTGAGATCAAAAATCTCACCTTTTCCATGAAATTGATGTTGGAGAGCTTAAGAGCAAAGCAAGAATCAACCCCTAGCTTGAATCTATGTTCTTCACCTTGAATTCAGAGTTTGATGTTGAATTTACTAAAGATCTCGAACTTGGAATTTTAATTTCTCTTTCCCTCCACCATTTTTGAAGAAGCTTGAAGTATTTGATGAAGTGATGAAGAGAAGAGGGGGTTGGGCTGAGTTAAGAAGGTGCAGTCCCAACCAAAGTCACAAGTGGGAAAAGTGACGAAAATTTCACTATCTCCAAACATATCGAAGTTTACACTCAAAAAGATCGCAAACGTCATTTTGAACTCAATGGGGATGGTCTCGAGTCCTAATTTGACCGTATGCAAAAAGTAGCTTTTCGGACTAACATCCGACTAACGATAAAATATTTAAATATAAAATCGATAGATATGCGGGTTGTTACAGGAGATATGTCTAAAATCAAAAGGTTCAACCGGAATTTATTTTTTTGGTAAGAATTACATCTGCTTGGTTAAACCAACTAGGTTGTAGCCTACCATCGTAGAATTCATCCAAGAGAAGGTCACGAAGTCGTTTTTGATAGTACGCCACAACTTTTGGTAAAACATCATCGAGAAACCATCTGGTCCTGGGGCTTTGTCACTAGCCAAGCCCCTTTATAGCCACGATGACCTTCTCTTCGGTGAAGCAAGTGTCTAATTCACCCAAGCAAGGTTCTGATTTGGGTATAGAGAAGTCCAATCTGCTTGGGTTCTGTGACAACTTTTACTACCGTAAATGTCCATTTAATGATTAGTGAAGATTTTATTTAGGAGGGTCTGATCTTTTATTTCTATTACGTTTATTTTAATATAGTTAATGAAATAAAAACAATGTCTACCATTTGCAATGCGGTGGAAGGACTTGGTGTTTCTTTCTCCTCCATTAACCCATTGGACAAGGGAGCGTTCACGCCATATGATTTCTTCTTGATCAAATAATTTTTCCATTTCGAAGGTTAGGTTATTTAATTTTTGATTTTCTACCATATTTAGGTTCCTTTGTTCACTGAATCTATTTAATGCTAATATTTTGTTAAGGATTATATTCTTTTTAATTTGAATGTTGTCGATGACACTAGAGTTCTAGGTCTTAAGATGGTATCTAAGTTCACACTACCTGATAACCTTATTTTTCGCTGCATTATTAAATATTCGGTTGTTTAAAGATCTCCATTTCGAGATTACCATATATTCAAAGTTGTATTCTTTAAACTATAATTTTTTGAATTTAAAGGGTTTGTTTATTGGAAGTTGTGAGTAAGAGTTGAAAAGGATTGTTCTATTAAAGGGTTAAAGGGTTTAATTTTAAAGGGTTTGTTTATTGGAATTGTTAAATTTTAAATTTCTAATCAATCAAATTAAACCAAAAGTGGAGATTGTTTTGAAAACTAGAAAGCTAAGAAAATGTTGAGATTAAAAACTATGTGATTAAAATTCAATTTAGAGGCAAATCCACTTTCTTATATTTTTCACATAAATCAACATAAAATCAAATGATGATCTCTTTTTAATCTAAGTAGGATTAGTGATGTATTTATCATAAGCATGGCCTATTTGAGTTATTAATTAACACAAATCAACCATCAAACTATAATACAACTCTAGTCCTACTTTTTCAAATCTCATGAAACGTGGCATAGAAAATGAAACCAAAATCTAGTTTAAGCATAATCTATTTACTATTAATTAGTAACATAGATCATCAAATTTTGATTAAAAATTCACTTCAATGCCATGATCATATTTAGATGAAGAGGCAATTTGTGATTAATGAGATAAGCATAGCCTATTTGTTATGAACAAAGTAGGCTATCAAATTCAATATAAAACACAAACAAACATAAACATCCATTTTCTCATGAAGCACAAAAGAGATCATACATAGAAAATTTATGTTGAATCTACATGATAAAAGAAAGCTTCATTACCCCTAAATTGTAGGGATTTAGCCTCTCATTTGTGTTATCATTTCAACACATAGAGATTTAAACATTGAAAATAAAATAAAATAAAGTAGAGAATAAACAAAGAAAAAGAAGATTAACTACTAGAAGGAAATGAACTAAACTAGTGCATAAATGTAAATCTAAACTATGAACATGAAATAAAAGAGAGCATAAGAATAAAAATGAGCATAAAAGTAAATAAAAGCACGTGGAAAAGAGAAGGCATAGGAATCCATTTTTATTTCACTTTGATTTGTGTTTACAACTTGCTAATTTCCTAAGTAAAATGAGAGAGTAGAAGATCCTTTACATGTACATATGAGGGTTATTTATACATGCATAAAACCCTAATTCAATTTTTAGGGTGCTTCCCAAAATGCCCTTTAGGAAGTGTGGCCACCAAGTAACCATTAGCCACTAATTAATCCATCATTAAATGTGCATTAAGCTTTAACCTCCACTTAGTTGTCCATTAGCTTCTAATTATAGATTTAGGTAAGTGGGTGGGGTCCTCCATGATCATGAGCTTGAATTATTTCCTCTTCATTCCTTTGTATTCCCTTGTGCATGCATATATCTTCATAAAATCCTCTTCCATATGCATCCAAATTCCTATAAAAATCATAAAAATGTCCAAGTAAAAATTCTCAAATTGACACATGCACAAAAATGGCCATTTTGCCCCTGAATAAAGATGAATATATGATGATTTGAATATAATTGAATTTTGGTTTTAAACATGTCAAAATTCCTAAATATGACATTTATTTAAATAAAAATAGATAAAATATGGATGTAAATATATGCACATTTACGTGCACATCAGCTAGACCAACAGATTTTAAGAACAGGACCTTATCTTCCCACTCATTGCTTATATGAAACCTGTCTAGCAATGCCAACGAGGGGATCTCTCTGTCATTGGAACAAGTGAATTTCCTACTTGAAAGGGGAAGTTCAATGAGGTGATTTAGATTAATGAAATCATTGAATTCTTCCATGTCCAAATATGCACCCTCCCTTCATGAGCGTTCTCCAATGTGTTAGGTAACATTGAAATTGCGCCCTACCATCTAAGGACCATATAATAGGATTCTAAATTCGATGCATTTCAACCATAACAATTGCCTAAGTAATCTGGAGTTAGGCACATAAACATTGGAAATGTTAATAATCTGTTTATCATTAAGGTCCAAAAGAATAACGTGGAGAGAGTGAGAATTATAGATAGCTTGCAATAACTTAAATCTATCTCCTCTACAAAATGTCATTATACCTCCTAAGCTACCTATCGAATGGACAAATGCCGATTCAAAGAGGATAATACCTCCAATCAATCTAACAAAACTAGAATTAGACGAATTAGTTTTAGTTTCTTGGAGAAGAGCGATATCAACTTTACTATCTTTGATAATTCTTTTTATCCTTGATTGTTTCTTAGGAAATCCTAGATCTCTAATATTCTAACTTAATATTAACATATGTTGTTATTACTAGCTCTTTCAATTTCTTTTGTTTTAATTATTTCAAAATCTTTACCACTTATGTCATACACGAAACCAGTGTTTTTAGCTACTTGATAAGCTTAGTTAGACGTTATAGTACTTAGAATAATAGGAGCGAAAGTACTTCATAATAGAACGTGGTCGCCTGACAAAGAGGGGTCTGAAAAGGCTGGGAATATATGCCTAGAGCTCCTCCGCACTAACCGCTTGATCTACTCCGAGATCTAAATTTTCTTCTTGTGGCACTAGTCCTGGATAGGTTTTATCGAGTTGTTACTAAGGCCAAATGTGTTGCATCATTAAGTTACACTACTATCTCCACTGTATCTCTATGTCGAGGATCTTCTCGAAAATAACATAACAGAACATCCAGATCCAAAGAGAGGATGTCAAAGTCTCTTTCAATTACATGTCTGCCAGGTATGGCACGACAAGGTGAATGACTTATCTTCTTTGTTTAAGGCATAAGTGAATGAATTTACCAGGCCACTGTATGAAAAATTTAGGATTGGACATACATCTCTCAAGCCCCAAGGGCCAAGGAAGTTGAGTAGCAGCTCTGAGTAGTTAAGAAAATTGTTGGCATTAGCTTGCTCCCTAATTCATCTGGATAAGGAAAATAATTCGAGAATTTTGATGCCAAACTCATGAAGAATGTTGACAGGCAATGACGTTGTTATCTCTTGTAAAACCCGAACTGTTTCTCTTATTGATGATCGGGGTAACTCTTTGGTGATTCAGTGCCGTATGCCTCAGGATTTTGCTGGCAGTTTTATTTTCTCTTTGGATTCTTCTCCTGGTGATCTTGATTCAACTCATGTGGTTAAACTCTATCCCGATGTATTTGGTAAAGTTTCTTCTTTACCTCCTAAGCGGGAAATTGATTTCCATATTGATCTTATTCCTGGAGCTCGACCTGTAGTTCTTTCTCCCAGAAGAATGGCACCCCATGAGAAGGTTGAGTTAAGGAAGCAAATTGAGGACTTGTTCTCCAAGGGTCTGATCAGACCTAGCCATTCAGAATGGGGAGCAGCTGTGGTTTTCGTCACTAAGTCTGATGGTTCTTTGAGGATGTGTGTTGATTATAGAGAGCTGAACAAGCTCACTATAAGGAACATATATCATATGCTTCGTATCAATGATATGTTCGATCAGCTTTATGGTGCTACTGTTTTCTCTCAGCTTGATCTTACCACATGTTTCCACCAGCTCAGAGTTGCTAAGGAAAGTATTCCCAAGGATGCTTTCCGTACTAAGAACGATTTCTATGAGTGGTTAGTTATGCCTTTTGGTTTGACTAATGCCCCTGCTTTCTTTGTTGATTTGATGAATCGTGTTTTTCGTGATGTTCTTAATAGGTTTGTTCTGGTCTTTGTTGATGATATTCTGGTCTTTTCTAAGACCGAGGAAGAGCATGAATCACATTTGAGCTTTGTTCTAGGGACTCTTAGGAGTCATCAGTTGAAAGCTAAATTCTCTAAATGCCATTTCTGGAAGGATGAAGTCTTATTCCTTGGACATATTGTTTCTAGTAATGGAGTTTCTGTTGATCCAGTCAAGATCGTTGCGATCAATGTAAGTCTACCTTTTTCATCTTTCTTTTGTAATCCAATTATTCTATCTTTCTTTGTAGTTCTTATTTTTCCCTATTCTATTTCAAGATTAGGAAACTCCTAGGACTCCATCTGATATCTATAGCTTTCTGGGCCTTGCCGGTTATTATCGGAGATTCATTGAGAATTTTGCTCGGATTGATGCACCTCTCATTGCTTTGACTTGTAAGAATGCTAAGTTTATATGGAATGATAAGTGTAAACTTGCATTCAATGAGTTGAAGCACAAGCTTACCTTCGCACCAGTTCTTACCGTTCCAAATGGAAATGAGGGATTAACGGTATACACTGATGATTGTCGTGAAGGTTTGGGAGTTGTTCTGATGCAGGATGGGAAGGTCTTGCTTATGCCAGTCGTCAGTTGAAGACCCATGAAGCCAATTATGCATGCTCATGATTTTGAATTGCTTGCTGTGGTTTTTGCTTTGAAGCTTTGGAGACATCATCTTTTGGGAACTGAGTTTGAGGTTTTTATGGATCATCAGTCTTTGAGGTATATTTTCACCCAGAAGGATTTGAATTAGTGACAAGTTAGGTGGTTAGAGTTCCTTGCTTCTTATGACCTCGACATCAACTATACCCCTGGGAAAGCTAATGTTGTGGCCGACGCTTTGAGTCGGAAGAAGGCAATGTTGTGTCAGCTTGTTGTTTCTTCTCCTCTTTTGGATCATATCATTTCTAAGCAGGATGAGGATCAGATGCTTAGGCTTATGAAGGAGAGTGTCCGTAGTAGGGTTGGAGGTAGTAGTCTTGATGGTAGTGGAGCTCAGATCGATGATAGAGGTATTTTGAGGATTAATAA
This sequence comes from Allium fistulosum, assembly GCA_030737815.1. NCBI lineage: Eukaryota > Viridiplantae > Streptophyta > Magnoliopsida > Asparagales > Amaryllidaceae > Allium > Allium fistulosum. The sequence goes on along the minus strand of CM060904.1, from coordinate 164,542,598 downwards.
TCGGATTTATGTCCCGAATGTTGATGGATTGAGACAGGAGTTACTTTGGGAGAATCATCGATCTAAACTTTCTATTCATCTAGGAGTGACCAAGATGTATCAGGATACGAAGAAGTTGTATTGGTGGAAGGGTATGAGGCATGATATCTCCATTTTTGTTAGTAGGTGTGCGACTTGTCAGCAAGTCAAGGCCGATCATCAGAAGACCCCTGGTTTGTTGCAGCCCCTTGAGGTTCCCAATTGGAAATGGGAACAGGTTTCTATGGATTTTATTGATGGATTACCGAGGACTAGGAGGGGTAATGAGAGTATTTGGGTTATTGTGGATAGATTGACCAAGTCAGCTCATTTCATTCCGGTCAAGTCTACCCGTTCTGCTTCTAGTTTGGCTGAGATCTATATGAGGGAGATTGTTCGTCTCCATGGTGTTCCTATCAGTATTTTTTCTGATCGTGATCCCATCTTTACCAGTCAGTTTTGGAAAGCTTTTCAGGAATCTTTGGGTACTCATTTTAATCTAAGCACTGCTTACCATCCTCAGACCGACGGTCAAACGGAAAGAGTAAATCAGATTCTGGAGGATCTTCTTCGTGCTTGTGTTCTTGATTATGGAGGATCTTGGGAAGATCATCTCCATATTGTTGAATTTACCTATAACAATAGTTATCCGGTATAATCTCAATCTTTTATTTGAATCTTGTCTTAATCCTTTATCTATCTCATTTCATCTTTTGAATTCAGGCTAGTATTGAAATGTCTCCGTTTGCTGCTCTTTACGGACGACCTTGCACATCTCCTTCTTGCTGGATTGAATCCGGTAATCATTTGGTTCTTGGTCCTGATATGATTCTTGAGGCTTCTCAGAGAGTTGAGGAGATTAAGAGGAAGATGAGGAGTGCTCATGATAGGCAGAAGAAGTACGCTGATAGGCGTAGGAGGAATTTGGAGTTTGTTGTTGGTGATTAGGTTTTCCTTAAAGTTTCTCCCATAAGGAATGTGATTCGTTTTGGTCGTAGAGGGAAGCTTGCTCCTAGGTTCATTGATCCTTTCCACATCTTGGAGAGGATTGGTTATTTAGCTTATCGTTTGGATCTGCCTGAAAAGTTTTCTAGGTGCATAATGTATTCCATGTTTTGCATCTTCGCCGGTATCTTCATGATCCATCCCTTATTGTTCAGCCTTCTGCTCTCGAGAGTTTGGATATTCAGCCTAATCTGACTGTCGAGAGGAAGCCACTTCGTATTGTCGATAGAGGTACGAAGCAACTGAGAAGGAAATATGTCAATCTGGTCAAAGTATAGTGGAGTATTGATGATCGGGATTGTACCTGGGAGACGGAGGAGAGCATGCGTGCTTCGAATCCGGAATTGTTTGTTTCAGGTACTATTCGTTATTCTATCTTATTCTCTCTTTCTTTGTTTTCCTTGTTTCGTTCCTTTTCGAGGACGAAAAGTTTTGAGTGGGGGAGAGTGTAACAACCCATATTTTTAACAAATATTTTAAAATTAATTTATTTGAAAAACTTTGATTTTAAATCATTTTTATTGAATTTTGGAATTTTCCAATGTATTTTTAGATTTTAGTTATAATTTATTTTCCAAATATAATTAAATAATGATTTTTTGGAAAATTTTGTTTTTGTTCAATTTTTGTCATACTTTGATTTTCAGTGAAATGTTAAATTTAAAATTTTATTTTAATCTTTTTCTTTGAAACGGTATTTGTTTATGATATCCGTTCTGCTTTTCGTTTTTTTAAATTCTGTTTTATACTTTGTAAATCTGATATAATTCAGCGTTTTACAGGCAATTATTTTCTGTATTTTTATTATCTATTTTCCTATTTTCATTTCCTATTTTATTTGTTTGGGCTTTGAATTTTAATTGTGTGTTGAAATTGTTTTGATATTGGGCTTGGAAATTTCAAGAGACTTTAGTTACTAGTTTGATGCCTTTTCATTTTCTAGCCTTTTCATTTCCTTTAGCCATTCATTCCACTTCTTAGCCGTGTATTTCATTTCCTATAGCCGTACATAGCTTTGTTCCCATTCCTCTTTTCATTTTTCATTTCTAACAAAAGATTTTAAAGTAAGTTTCCATGGCTCCTTCTTCTTTCTCTCTTCTTTTTCTCCTTTCTTTTGTTTTCTTCCCTTATGTTAATTCGGCCATCACCATGACTCCAACCTTTTGCCGACCATCTCACCACCACCTCCATGACCGGCCATCTCCACCACCATATCATCTCCACACATGTCGTGACCATAGATCCAAAATCCATCACAAAATTGCCTTGAAACCCTAAACAAGCCTATATACATCACCACTTCCTCCTTGACAACTTCGGCCACCACCACTAGTTCCTCCTCCAGCCCCTTGTTGTGGCTGACATGACCACTGGCCGCACCACCCTGACCTGACCATACTTCCAACCAGACCGAGCCACTTTAGCATAAGGCCGAACCCACTTGAACCAAAGACATTTCATTGCCTTGCCTCTTTGCATTCACAACCCCTATCTCTTCAACTTCCCTTTGCTTAGCCATGATTTTAGACCATGGCCGAACCTATTTGCTGCAGTAACCATCATGGCCGAGCCATGTTGTAATGGTCAAGCCTATTTGCTTTGATGGCCGAGCCCACTTGTTTGGTTAAAGCCAATTTTGTTTCATTTTGATTCATACATTACATTGTTTTGTTTTATTCTCTTATGTTGAATTATATACTTATATTTGTTATTTTTATTTGTTGTTACAAGACTTGGATATTGACTCTCCATCTACTCGAATCTAGTCATGCTTTTTCGTGCTTTTCGAAGTTTGTTTGTGTGTTTTGAATTTGATCTCTAGCTTTTAAAAGGTGAGTTTATCACTCTCGACAAATCGTACTTATATAAATGTGAAACAATGTCACTTGAATTGTAGTAGTTGATATGCTATGTTATATGTTCACATCTGCCTGTTATCTGACATTATATAATGATATAACCTGTTTATATACCTGTTACATCACCTGACATCATATGATATGCTATACTATTTATTTTATTTTCTATTTCTCACACTGCAAGTTCCCTTTCACTATGGGTTGAAATGATACATACCCGAACGGACTTTAGAATAAGGAAAATTTGTTATGAGCTGAAATGATAGGCTCAAGCGAATTTTATTTTATTTGACTTGGGATTACGGGTTTGAAATGATAAAACCCGGGATTTTAATTCATTACGGATTGAAATGATACATTATCCGTATCACTTGACCTAGGTTAGAAAATATTATACAGACCCATGGTTAATTTTAAATATAAAGATTTCTGAAAAATGTAAGTATTTGGAATTTAAATTATATGAGATTTTAACTTAAATCTGGATTTAAATGATTTAAATAAATTTTATAGTGATTTTCTGTAAGTTGAATGGTATAAGTCAATAAATGATTAAAATGTAAATACAATGTGATCTAACTTAATAATTGAAATTTTGAATAAAAATGGAAATTTTGGCTTAACTTGGTAATAAATATTTTATTTATGAAATGGATATTTTTAAAAGTAAATAAAATAGCCAGTTGTTTGTTAAATTAAAAGTTAAGAAATTTAAATGTGATTTTGACTTAATAAATGAATTATGCATAATTGGATATTTTATTTATAAAAATTTTATTTTATTTAAATCATAAGTGAAATGATATCCAAATAAATAATTTTGGAAAGTGGAACAAGTTTGATAAGTTAAAAATGAGAAAAGTTGAAAATATATTGTTTTAAATTGTTATAATAAACTTATAACAGTAATTGTAGCGTTTCAGAAATGCTGCGGTTTTAAATGTAGTGTTTTCCAAATTACTACTGTACCTACTGTAACAGTTTATAAATGTTGTTGTTTCTGAAATGAACTGTTTTCTGAATTACTACTATACCTACTGTAATAGTTTATAAATGCTGCTGTTTCTAAAATGAACTGTTTTCTGAATTACTACTATACCTACTGTAACAGTTTATAAATGCTGTTGTTTCTGAAATGAACTGTTTTCTAAATTACTACTATACCTACTGTAACAGTTTATAAATGCTGCTGTTTCTGGAAAAACAATACTTCTGAAATACTATTATATCTATAATAACGTTTTCTAAGTGTTGTTGTTCCTGAAAGATAACTTTTCTGAAATGCAACCATAAGAATTATAACATTTTCTAAGTGTTACGAATGCTAAAATACAATGTTTTGAAATTGTTATAATTGAATGAATGAACTTAGAAAATGCTACAATCCTGGAAATTGAATATTTGATTTGAAAGGATATTGACTTCACATTTAAATGGTTTAAATGGATTATTTTGATTTGGAATATAAACCATTTTTGAAATTTATAACCACAGGTTATAATAACGATTGATTGTTAAAGAGACCGGGATCGGATATGGACATACTCTCTGTCGATACCGAAAACCACTTTAACAACTATGTACGCGGTGGAGATTCCAGAATGAAGTAGGATGGTGGCGACGATCCTAAGGTATTTTACGTGGACCTAACTCCCGTGAGTTGGCATAAGGTGGCTAAAACAGGAGCGATTCAGGGCAAATGAGGTGGCTTCTCTTATCAGACACATTCCATCGTATACCATTCTATTACTTTGTGATTGATTGGGTGCACCCCTTGATTCGGGAATGTGGCTCGAGTTGGACGATTGCTGCGGCTTTGCGTTACCAATGGTCCGGATGCGTAATTGGTATATCTACCATGGCATTGCCTCGTTGTGCCGTGTCACCTACCCTAGCGTGCTTTACTACGAGTTTGCTTTGTACCATACCTATGGAGTGCCCTCTGACGACGCCCATTACGGGGGAGATTACGGTACTGTATAGACTATGGGAATATATAAAATGTGTTAAGGGGGATATGGGTAACGCCTTAACGCTATTTTGATAGTTTACTCTACTTTAGACATTATTATAATAGCGTATCTTACTACATAGTAGATAGTTTAACGGATCCTTAGAGGATGGGCGATCCCAAGCATCCTTTAAGTTATTGATGCATTTTCTATTATAGTTCACTAGAGTTGATTTACATTGTATAAGTATGTATGTCCTGACTCGAGTGTTTGTGTTTTGCTTTACGCTCGGGTCAGCCCGAGTATTACAGCTTTGGATTCACCTTCTGGAGCTAGAGATTTATGGAGTTTATATGTCTATCTAGTCGTCTATTCCCATTTCAGTTATTTCATTCAGCTTTGCTTATGTACTTGTGAACTTATGTATTCAGACTTCTGTTGTATCTATTTTTCAAACTATGGTATTTTGTATCTGTTTTAAGACTATGTATTATAGTGCCTTCATGAACCACTATGTATTTTTATTTCCGCTGCGAGTTATTCTGATATTCTATGTCTGTGATTGGTTTTATTTGCTCCAAATTTATTTACAATCTATTGTTTTGTATTATTCAAGTCTGACATGTGTGGATTTATTGTCGATTTGAATGGTCTAAAATAGTGGGTCGTTACAGTATTCCTCTTGCAAGATACCTTCCGTGAGAGGATACCAGCTTGGGGAGGAACCCCACTCATCATTCATCCGGTGTTGACTCTCGCTTATCAGTTTCCTGACCATTTCAGTCAAACCAGATTCAGGTGGGTCTACTAAACGGTAGTGAACATATTCTGCCCCGAGTGTCTGGCCCAGCAAATGCTCTCGGTTAGTCTCATGATACATGGGTTCCCCTAACTCCGAAGGAACCGTTCGTTCAACAATCCCTTGCGCATAATCTATCCATGGCAGATCCGCAGTACCCGCCTATGTCCTAACATTCTGACCGTCGACAGTACGTTCAGAAGTCAAACTAGCAGCATCACCTAAGAGTTGAGGACCGGGACCCAAGCCTGATGGTTTGGTACCGAACCGTCTTGATGGTTCGGTACTAATCTATAGGACTTGGTCATGCCTCGGTCCCGCCATATATTTCGACTTCTCGGTTTCCTTCCTTAGCATATTTTGCTTTCTATCTCTCTGCCTTTGCTCCGACAACAAGGGACTATCAGATTTTGAATCAGAAGGCACTCTATCTCTCCTAGTCCTCCTATGACTGCTGGTTAGTTGGTTCGACATGTCCAAGTATTACTTCATCTGTGCATTCAACTCACTGCGGCTTTCTTGGAGCTTGTCTTCTATCTATTTCATCATGCGGTCCATCTCAACTCTGGTAACCACATCAGTTGGGTTCTAAACATTCGTAGCGGTTGGCTATGCAACATCATCAACCTACTGGAGATCGATCTCCTCAACATCTTCGACGGCACGTGAAGTGTAGAACGGTCTCTTCTAGGGGCCATTGTAGAAAGCTCTCATATGATTCTGGAAAATCTAGGTAGTTAGAAATTCCAAAAAACAAAGGATACTAGATCTATCTCTCAGATTTATGAAATCCAATAGTAGATTATGGACCCAAGTAGCCTAAGTATATCGTTCTCTATGAAAGCACCAAAATGTTAGCACCAAAAATGGTACAAACACCCAATATATTATGTAGAGAATAAAAAATGAAATGTGAATGAAAATAAAGGAAAACAAAATGACACAAATTTATAGTGGTTCGGCTAATCATTGCCTACGTCACTTGAAATTTTATTGATAATATCTCTATTTTACAGTTGTTATTCTTATTGTCGGTACCACTCGGTAGCCAATTACAAGAAATATATGTAAAGTTGCTAGAGAGCGAAAAAGATCCCTAAAATGAGCCTCCTAGGCCCAATTTATAGTTGTAGGCCGCTGCACATTCATCCCCATTTTCTTCGAGAACTCCTGGAAGTTGCTCAAGCGAAAATGTAGCCAGCTCAGCAATATGGATTGATCGGTACCGATCCTTAGCCATGGAGTGGTACTGATTCGTAAAACTTGCATATGGATCGCTCTAGATGCCTTGAGATGAATCAAAATATCAATAACTTGATGTCTCTCCACTTGTTTATGTGGCTATAAGCTTGCTTCTTGACCGATAGGACGGATCAGTGGAGGAGTAAAGTTGCTAGTTCCTCATGCTTGAGCTATTCGATATCACTTGACATGCAAATGATCCAAGAAACTTGTATTGGGCTTTTGGCTTCAAGACTAGGTAGCAAAGGGGAAATGGAGTGACTGTCGATCCATAGGGATCGATCGATCCATCAGATAGTATAATAAGGCTTTAGAACTTTTGTGTTGGCTTTGCCTTTGTCTTGCGATCTTAGTCGTACTCTGCTTTTTAGATTTTACGGCTATCTCTATGGGCCTTCTGCCTCGATAGCTGTCAATTTTTATCTGTCAAATCATTCTAGATATTGCCTGGTCAGAATGCTAGATAACACCAAGAGTTTAAGGGAAAGAAAAAAAACTCCAGGTCAGACATGGGTCTGGTGTGAGTAAACTCAAATCATATGAATTGTTATACCTACAAAACTCTTTAAAAATAAAGGTATCTCGTAAGAGCATACCACACATAAACATGGATGATTTTTTACCTTACGATAACCAAATCCTTTCTATAAGAATTTCTTTAATATTATAATAATGTGTAGGGTTTAAAATAAATATTTAATCATAGCTGAAATGGTTACATTAATTACATTCCAACATATTAAGTATAAACTAAGTCTATAAAGGCACGTATTGGAAAATTAATCCATACAATTACAAGATCATTGGGGTACACCTGTCACGGTATATCCCTAGAGAAAATATACCAAAGGCCTCACATGGAACCTCTACCACAACAGAACCGGCCTACCTCTTCCTGGATAGTACCGAATATAATCATCCCTCGGTTGCAATCAACAACCGTACTGGGCCCTAAAGCATACATCTAAGAAATATCGATCTAAATCAGGGATGATCATACTCAAATGAGTGCGACCCACATAGCCCTGCTGCATATCTCATGTTTTAGTCATTCTCGGGTGTGAAGCTCGAGGTAATGATTACCCTTTTTAGCAAACCCATCTTAGAATGTTAGCACGACAATCCAAGCAACAATGCAATGCCAGCATTTATCCATACGTGTTGTTTTGGGATCGAAAGATCACAAAACTTACTACCTTTCATTTTAGCATCACCCTTAGGAATGGTAGTACCAATCCATAGCATACTTTACTATGAATCAAATCATAAATATTAGTTAGTTTAAAGTGGTTCGGATAAACCATACTTTTCTAACACTGGTGTCTTCAAACTAAAGCGATGAATTCCCACATGACTTAATTCCGGTTCTTTTAGAAGTATGCAAACAAATATAAGAGTCCCCATCAGGATCTCAAATATACTTCCTTAAAAGAAAACTACATTTCATTAAAATGAGTCCTCCTCGGAAGATCTCAAATCGTATGAAATCGCGAAGCTTTTATATACTTTCCAAGTCAAAATAGGTCAAGTTGTCGATAGTGGACAAACCACTATCAAGGTGTAAGTTTATTTTGCTTATGAAAAATAGGACATCCTATACTTATTGCCACTTTTCGATTTCAAGCATTACTACCCTCAATTAACAATGAAATCCAACAAGTTAGAAAACTATCATTGCCTCGATATACATTCTTAATTCTCAAGATGGAGACGAGCTTCCTTACCTTGGAATTTGACGTTAAGTATATGATGAAGTACTTTCCATATATTTAATAAATCATGACCCACTTATTGAAATTAACCCCTTATACTTATCACATTTTTTTTTCTTCTCTATCCCTCACCCAGAATCGAAACGAGGTATGTTAGAGCACTGGGTGTTCTCGCCTTTCTTAGACACTCCAATTCAAGATCTCACATATAAAGGAAAGTCTCCTCATCTACTTTTAGTGCTAAATATAAGATGACTTAATTTCCATAAAATGTGTCAACATTTTAGCACTACTTTATCATATTTGTTTTTCTACTTAATGGCCTTGACAAAGAAATCCCTAGTTTTGAAAACAAATAACTTTAAAAATCATCGAAAATCATCTTTGAAATTTAATTCTAGATTTTGGTTTCAAAATAGTAATTGCAACATTTACCAAAATCCTTTGTTTAAAACTAAAGCTTAACTTTTGAAAATCATAGATTTCCGAACTGCATCCATAGCGATTTTCGCTGTATGGACCGTAAATTTTGAAAAACTTGTATTCATAAATCAAATATCTTTTAACCACATTCCATTCTATATTTTAACCACTTTAAATCCTTTGCAAAAAAGTTTGAAATAGTCAAGTTCAGAAAAGAAAACATCTTTAAAAAATTTCTTGGAAAATAAAGCAGTAAACTATTTTAAAGAAAACACGGGATCTCGATGTCGAATAAAGACCAACTCAAGTATGTTAACTGTACTAAGCAACATTCACAACATTTATATACATAAGCACGTATATAAAAACCATAAAGGCGAAGAACTCTTTTGAGTCCCTCTACACAAAGTCCCCTACAAAACGTTTCACATGCACTTCGACAATAGGGTTGGTTATTTATTCACTTGAGCATAATGCAGGCTATGATACCATTGTTGAATCATGTGCATCAACAATAGGGTAAAAGAGGAAATTACAGAAAAAATTTGTTTTAAAAATTTGCAGTAAATCTTATTTTGTGTTTACGTGAATAATGTATTTTCACTAAATCATATTGGTGATCATTAATAAAGGAGTATAGCGTTTTAATTTTAATTTAATTAATTTATATCAAAACATTTATGTTTGTATACTATGATTTATCTTTACTGTTAAATTTTATTTTATTTTATTTTACTTCAGTTTAATTTTATATTTTAATTTAAGTTATTTTTGCATTCATAATGCAAATGTGGAAAATTTAATTTAAAGTGTACATAAATGCGTAGATGCCACGTGTTAATAAATAACCATTGATCTCTATGGTTATATATATATGGTAAGTTATGAAGGGATAATATTTTATCATGGGAAAGACCATACATGTAATCAATAGCAGATGTACATATACCTATCTAAACTAATTTTCATTTTTTCGACCGTTAATTAATTTAGTGTAATATTTTATATTCATTAGATTATATATATATATGCACATATCTACATTTAATATATATATATATTGGTTTTAGGCATAAATATTTCATTTATGACTTTTGAAATGTATATAATTTATATAAATGTTATGTTTTATAATTAAAATTTTAAATATAAATTTGATTTATTTGAAATTTTACTTATTAAATAAAAATAAACTTTTTATAAAACAAAAGCTAAAAAGAAAAGGTCTTTTATTAAAATACCCATAAGTATATACATATAAATATTTGTTTTAATTAAACGGTAAAATGTTTTTCTAAAAATTAATTATAATATATATATATTATAAATATATGTATGTATGTATATAATTTCAAATTCAAATTTTAATTTTCCTTTTTTTACAACTAAAAAACAAAAATGTTTTTTATATTATTTCAGTAAAACCAAAACACTATATACATATATGTATATTAATTTTAAGCCGGAAAATAATTTACAACTATATGCACAAATACAAACATACATACACACACACATACACACACACACACATACATATATATATATATATGTGTGTGTGTGTGTGTGTGCACAAATATATGTATATTTGAGTGAAATAATTGTGTAGTGCGTGACTACATAGCCCAAAATGCATAGCAAAATGAAATAGAAGCCTTCTGATCAACATGTCTGATCGATGGCAACAAAAAGGCGTTAACTACATTGTATGAAAAGTTTTGCATCATGTTTATACATATAGGTTAAAAAGCTAATAAACATAACTATCATAAGAGTCAGAGAGGCGATGCCTAACAACCATGCTTTAAACATCACCAGTGGCTTTATTGGCATCAACATCTGCAGCTTGGATTGCATCACATCTATCCACAGACTCATAGTCATTCATTCTAATAGTGATCATTAATAATAGTGGCTGAAGATAACCGTTTGTCTAAGTATAGAAAAGATGTAATATTTTGTGACATAACTTTATAATACCACTCGAGTTATTGTTAAAATAATAAGGGTTTTTTTCAACACATATAGCCCAGCTGAAGGCAAATAGAAGAGTGTCCGTGTGTATGTTAGTGTGCGTGTTGTATTGCTACTAATCACAAAATAAAGTAATGGTTGGGATAGGCCTGATTATTTAAGCTACACAATTATTCCTTACGAAGAAGGTAAGGTCGCAGTGAAAGAAGAGATGGTTGATGCTTTCAGGAGCAGCATGGCACATCAGGCGGGCAAAAGGAATGTTCAAGTCTTTGCGAATAAATATATCCCTAGTGTTCACTTTCTTGTGTATAAGTAGCTATATAAGCATCTTGACTTGGGGGGATCTTGTATTCCCATATTATTGGGTATGAAATGATAATGTGGTCATAGAGAGATCTAACCATAAAGAATCCAATATCAACAAGGCCTTAATGGAAGAATTCTGAGGTGGGGGAGAGAGTGTAGGTACGAAGCCATAAGAGGAGGTAGCAAAGTTGGCCGAGGGCAGATCTAGTGATAGCTTGGTTGAACTGGAAGCAAGATGGTCCAGTACTAACAGCATCTTTGACAGTCGGAGTTTGATTGTTAACTATGTTGTAAAGGCGAGGGAGATGGTTCTTTAGGGGTGTTTTAGAGAGCCAGATGTCCAACAAGAAACTACAATGTCCTCTATTATCAACACAGGATTTGACCCAACAAGAGGTGAAGAGAATTCCTCCGCATAAGGGAGATTGTTTTTTAGAGGTATAACACACAAGAGTATGACAAAGAACTAGTAATACAAATACATATTTAGATCCTAAGACATTACAAAGAACAAACGTTCCCAAATCAAAGCGAATTGGTTAGTTACACAAGTGTTAGGTAGGCAGAAGGTTTGTTTTTTAAATAAGAGTGGTAATTTATTCAAGTGGAGCGTTCATTTTAATGTCACGAGGGTTTGAATCCAAAACCTCTAGAACCTCAATTTAGATGTCTTACATTTTTCCACTTCAGTTAGTGGTCCTTAATGTTATGTATTTCCTTAATTGTGTGAGTGTTAATGCTTAGGTACACTTGCACTAACCAAAATGAAATTTTTGGGTAATAGTTTATACTTGTGAATTCCTAATTTAAACAAAATATATTGAAAAAAGAATTCCAGTTTGTTGCAAAAGAAATCTTAATACAAGTGTTTCTAAAGGAATATATTTAAACTTACAAAATGTTGATCTTAACATCCTAAAGAACTTTATAATATCATTTACAGTTACTTTATATTATATTGGTTTATTATATAGTTTAATTATTAAATCTTTAATCATATAAAGATGCATAAGTGTACTTGCAAAACAATATGATTCTTCAAGAATTAGTGTAGGAATAAGGTTAAAGATGTATCACTGAAATGTCACATAAAAGGTAACTATACATGACAAACATTTTGTAATATAATCCATTACATCATTAGACCATGAAAAAGGATAATAAAACTATTGTCACACACTCACACATATAAACACACTCATATATATATGTGTACATACATACATCTATGTATGTACGTACATACGTACGTATGTATGTATGTATGTGTGTATGTGTGTGTATTAGGCCTGGTGCAATGTAAATTCAGGCCCTGGACAAAGATAAGATAATTTCAATTTTTGGTCCTCGTAGTTATACTAAAAATATTAATTAAAAATTATAAGTAAAAGATAAGGATGGAACACTACTCCCTTCATTCACCAACTGAATGTTTTACATCTAAAGTCATGCTTATTCCTGAATTGTTATTCTCTGATTTATTATATAAGCCGATTAAATAAGGCCCTATCCTGGCCCCAAGCCATCGACCAAATAGCCCATGCCCAGGGTCAGCCATAATATGTGTATATGTGTTTGTGTAACACATGATGGGTTGCAGATAATTCAAAGACTATCACAAAACAATACTATGAAATAGTATCCAAAATTTACAACATACTTCAATCGATTCATCCATTCATTGGAATCTCATTAAGATGTATACTAATTAAACTCTTTATAACTAATTATTAAATATATGCATTCATGGTTATAGTCATAAATGTACACACTCATGGTTATACGTATCTATTATTATATGTATGCATGCATTCATGGTTACAGTCTTTGTATATGATAATAAATACCACTATTACATTTAGGAATCAAATCGTATTGACCAACAACTAAAATCAACAGAGTTCAAACTTGTTGATAATTCGTACTTGTTTTAAATTTGAAATACACAATTAATCACAGAAATGCATAAAGTAATATAAATATTATTATGTTTCCCCAATGTAGAATGAAAATTACTTATTTGTCACATGGCATCATGTTTCAAACAAAAAAGAATACAGTATGATGATATATGAATGTTAAGAATTGAACTCTGGTTACTGATGAACAAGGAAGGTGTCTTTACCACTCAAGAATATTCAACTTTGCATATTTTAAATAAATTTTCTTTATACATATAATTAGAAAATTTTGAGACTAACAATCAGGGGTCTAGGCCACCACCTTGGTCACTTAGAGCCAGGATCAAGCCTGGAGACTTGACCCAGTTTGCTATGTAATTCAAATATATATAAACATATAATTAAACACAATTTTCTCTATAATTCAAATATAAAGCAAACCACATTAACATAGTAGGCACATGATTTATGAAAAATTAACATATTAAATAAAAGTTCATTTGTTTACTTCAAGTTATAAGTTGCATGCTCGATAAAACTACATTATTGATCCAAAGCACATGCAAAAAAAGAATGACATGGTTAAAAAATTCCATTTTTACTTGAGTCAATTTGTTTTTGCTCCCGTACAATATTCAAAACAAGTAAAAAGAATTTAGTCCAATCGAAACCAACTATAATACAAAATATTGGATTCATAGTAATTTAACCCATATAATAATGTTAGTTGTACAAAAAAATTCATACCCAACCATGATTCACATGGGTGCAGAGAGTCCTTTATTCAAATATTTATACTTTTAAGCATTATGTGTGACATCATAAATATATAAATAAAGATTAAGGGAGTCTTATGTAGCCACTATTAATGGGTTTATCAAATGGTCCTATTATTATTTTTAACACTCTCTCTTAAATGTTAAGTAAGTGGATAAATTATGGTGTACCTCTTGATATACCTATTGGTATATGTTACATTCAACATGTTGTTATTGTGTGCAAATTAATTATTTTATATCAAAAATTGTGAAAATTTTAGGGTTAGCGCTGAATACCCAAAGGTCTAGCTTGTCAATTAATTATCAATAACTAATTCAATGGACAACAATCACCAAACGAATAAATAGAAAAGCACAAAACACAAAGCTTTAACATGATTTGGTCAAAGTGCCCATGTCCATGGAACCACAACTTTTTTTTATTTTATTGAAGAAATAGATTATGAGAGAGAGATTGCAAAAATCACAGATAGAAAAAAGGAGAGACTATATCTATACTTTTAAGAATCATCACCATAAATATGCTCACAAACCAGACCAACTGAACCAAAATTCGTTGCATGTTACTGAGCGTCACCTAGAGTATGAACCTCTGGAATCTTCTCATCAACCATGTTATCATTGGAAATACCGAATCTTTTGGTTGTTTTACATTACAACATATTCCTCTTCACTCCTTCTCTATAGACTAACAAAATCTATTTGCTTCCTCTATGCTTCAACTTATGATGTCTCTCATCATCTAAATAAGCTTAACAACCAAACACTTTAAGGAATGAAATACTCATAGGTTTACCTTTCCGTATCTCCTCAAGGATTTACATATCTATAAAAATGGAAGGTGTGCAGTTGATGTGAAATATTACCATGGATGTCACTTCTAACCTAAATCCCATTTCTAGCCCAGCGGTCAATCTCAAGCTAATAGCTATTTCCCACAACGTTGGACGCATACATTCCATCACTTCATAACAATATGACTCGATAAAAATAGAAAATTTTATGGTTACATGCTTAGAATCATAATAGTTAGTGAATTCTTATGATGCAAATTCACCGCTACTTTCAACTTGAGAACTTTCAAATGCTTTCCAGACTGCTTTTCTGCCAATGCCCAACCTTTGAAACTGGGAAAAAAATTTAGTTTTTGGTCTTCAAGTAATAATCATAGACCTTAGGCAAGAAATCATCCATAATAAGAAAAACTAACTGGCTCCACCTAAAGATGCAACTATGGTTGGTCCCCATACATAAGAATGAACATACTCTATAAAATCAGTAGCTTAAGGGCTCCTAATATCAAATGTTATACGCTTCTTCTTCTTCAAAGAACATTGTCCACAAGACCTAGCTTCAGTTGACAAAAAATCATCAACCAAACCTCACTTCTATAGAACATCAAGACTCTACTCATCAATATGATCTAATTAAAGATGACATAACTGTGTAGAACCTAAAATAGTAGAATCGGTGGAACTGCTGAATCTCCTGAGAATATCTCTTGCTGATGCACATAAATATCATCAACTCGCACCCCATTTATCACTACCAAGGAACCATTTGCTACTCTCAGTCTCTCTCCATCTACTACTATCATAATACCATGTCTACTCAAAGCTCCCACTAACAGCAAACTCCTATGCATTGTCGAGGCATGTTTAACATCCATGATAGTCCTAACAACATCATCAAACATCTTAAACCTCACACTTCCAACGTCCATGGCATGGCAATATGTGTCATTCCTCAAATGAACTACTTCATCCTCGGTCTTTCCATAATTAAAAAAATAGCTCTTATTTGGAATTATATGACAAGAGGCTCCAAAATCAATCACCTAACATGTACTCCTTAAAGATGGAATATTAGCTAAAAATAATGATGTATCACTATCACAAATGTCTACATTCAATCTAACTACTGCTGAAACTAAAGTTTTTCCCTTCTTCTCTCTTCTTACTAAGAGATTGACATTCTCATATCAAATGTCCCTTCTTCTTACAATAATAACAAGCACTCCTATTAGGACCCATGAAGTGGGACATATGCATATCTCTCCTACCTCAAAGGTGCTTCTAATTATTATCTCTTCCTCTAAAAGAATCAAGTTGCTATTGAAGAAAACTATCATTAGTCTTCACCTTTCATGTTCCATAAACTACTTTTCTAGCAAATTTTCCAATGCAATAATTGTTTAGACCACTCTTAGAAGAATTAGTTATTGATAACTAATCTAGAAGAAAATAGCTAGCTCTACGTCCAAACTTTTGTGCAAATTAAGTGCTATAATACAAAACTATTATGAAAATTTTAGGCTTATGCATGGAATACCCAAAGATCTAGCTTATCTATTAATTGTGAACAACTAATACAATGAAAAACAATCACTAAACAAAATAATAGAAATGAAGAAACACGGAGAATTAACATTGTTTGACTAAATTGGCTACGTCCACGGACCCTACAACCATTCTTTACTTTATTGAAGAAAAAGAGTACAAATGAGAGAAAGATTGCATAAATTATAGGTTGGAAAAATGAGAGGCTAACATATATTTGCAGACTGAACAATCAATTTCTCCAAAGATTTGATTGCGGATAAAATACCATAATTTGATTTGACTGTATAAATTAGGGTTTACTGGAGAAGAGGATAATGGTGGATGCTCTCACATAATATGAAGATGAACTATCTTCATTTGTATGTACTTAATATGGAGGGACTAAGAAAATTTATTGCCAAATTATCCTAAAGCTTTCCCACATTTCCATTATTTGATTTTCAATGCAAATAAATAATGATAATCTTGGTTTCCATAATTTTTCATGCTTAATTAAATCTCCAACAATAGTTTTTTCTTTCTTCGTATTAGAAAATCAAATAATTCATAAGTAGACTTCGTTCCTCGTATTATATATGCACTGACAATTATTGATTAACTAATTGATTCGTTTCCTTCCAACAAAATATCCTCTTATAACTTCCATTTTTCTTTCTTCATATAGCCTAGTTATTTGATTGAATGAATCAAGTAATTATTTTCCTTTCTTATTTGGGAAACATTAGAATCATAAGAATTTAATAGCTATTTGTACCCACCAAAACTCTCTTCAATGTCATTAAAGTGATATGAAAAATAAAGATATCTTATTTCCTAGACTCACCTCAACCACGACCACTTTCTCCTTCCACTCAGCAGAAATGATATTTTGCTTAATTTATTAACAAAAGACTTGACAAAAGGAAATTAAAGATTAAAACGAAGGATATAAACCTTAGACTCTGATTGAATGGAATATTGTATATGATTTTTAATTTATATCCACCGATCGATGGATTTCATTTGAATTTTTATTATCAAATTCAATTATAAATTGAATTCAAAATTTGATAATAAAAGACTAAAAATAAGCATAAAAGTAGAGGTTGTGGGGATCTTCAGCAATTCAATATGAATTTTGATTATTTTTATGCTCATATTACATGCACACATGCATATATATATATATATATATATATATATATATATATATATATATATATAAATTGAGGAATCATTTTTTTTGAATTGTAAAAGTGGAGCGGGTGTGAGCGGCTTAAGAAAGATGGCACAACATTTAGAGTTTGTGATGGAAGCAAGTGAGTTTAGGAAGATGAAAACTAGGTGTACATGGTTGCACTCATAAACAAAGAATGAGAATCATAATATTTTGTATTTAGAACCCCTTAGAAAATAATTTATTATAATAAATCTATTTAAAAGGAATCTTGGATAGTAACTTTTATGCTTTGAAATGAATAACTAAAAAATATGTGTTTCGCTGGGTAGGTTGAAATTTTGACAAGATATGTTTGTAAAATTTAAAACATGCTAATTTTGCCTTAAGTCTTTATGTTGAAATCGAAAAACATTTTTTTAATCCCTCTAAAAAATAATGTAAACCAAGTCTCCCTTTTTATATGTGTAAGATAATTGTTCAGAATAATGTTGAAATGAATGTAGTAGAAAAATTCTCAATCATTATTGAGTCCAATATACTTTTTGATTGTTTCATGAATATTAGTTTTAAACGGAAAGTGACTAATTTTTTTGCTTATTTGTCTAAAAAAGTTTGGTTTTCTATGAAGAGTAGTTACTATAATGAGTGGAATAATTTCCATAAAAGCATAACTAAACAAAATATTTTCAATGCAAATATTTATCATGTCAACATTTGTCATTGTGCAAAAACACAAACTGTAATTTTATGCTGTAGTGAAAATATATGCAAATTATTTACGTTGCAAAATATATGAATGTGGAATAATAGACTCATATGCAAAAAAATGCTGTAGTGAAAATATTCGTATGATAAATATTTTCATGCACACTAAAAACAAACAAACTCTACCCTATTCAAACGATCTTAGATCTGCTATTTGATGGTAATAAATAATGTTGTTAGGTTTGTAACAACCTGTAAATATATCACTTTAAACAAATGACAGTTTAGCTTTATCGACATAAACATAATTTTGTAAATAATTATTTATAATAATTCATATGATTTTATAAATAAAATATGATCATTTTATTAGTTAGTAATGATAAGAAAATTTATTTTCAAAATTTGTTTATAAAAATATGCATATTAATTTAAAAAAGAAAATATGACCGAAAATCGGAATCGGGATTTGTAATGATACAACGTGTAGAAGTGGTGCAACGTTGTAGGAATATATAACATACACATATACATGTACATATGCATACATGAAACATACACATAAACATATATATACAAAAATAATTAAGTATAAAAGTATAATATAAAATATATAATATATTTTAAGATTTCTTACTCTTTAAGCATGTATAAGTCAACATATGCATACATGAGAAGATGGAAGTGATTGGCACATAGGGGAATACTTTTGTCGTGCCTTGGAGGGGGTAAGGTATGTTAGAGAAGCCTTGAAATGGTGATGAAGATGATGATGTATGCATGTATACTTTTACACTCTTCTTTCCCTTTAAATACCCTACCCTCTTCATTTCCATTTCATCTTCTTCTTCATATTTCTAAGTTTTGTCTTCCACTTTAATGGCTTCCATCTTAAGAGAAATAATGTCAAAATTTATTTCAAAAAAGATTTTAAATTATAATATATAGTTCTATATACTTAAACGCCTCAAAACAATCCCGAAACTCCACTTTTTCTCTTGGTTCTTCAAATCTCCACCCCACTTATTCATTTGGCTGAGCACATCTTTACTCCACTCTAGGCCGTGCACCCCCAAGCCATCTCGAGTCTTGGTCGAGGCATCTAGGAGCTAAAAATCCGAAGAATAGTGAGCTTCGGAAATCGAGTAACGGAGCTATAGTGAATTTTTAATCAATCGTTTAAAACTCAAGGTGAGAACTCCTAAATTATTATGTTATATGATGATATGATGTTGGCAAATGGATGTTTATCATTATTTGATCATCAAGTTTGAATGTTTTCATATGAATATTGAATATATATGCAAGTCACGAAAATACACGTCGATAAGCACAAAGGAAATTACTTTCCTTGTTTTTAATGAATTGGTGTACACGGAATGTTAAACCTCTTTAAAAATGGTTTAAAATGAGTTTGAAATGTTTTATATACATTTGAAAGTGTTTACGTGAATTTTGAATGAGAATTGAAAATTTAGTAAAAATAGACGCGTCGCGTAATGGCAGTTCGCGATTTCGAGCCATAAATGTCAAACAAGTGTAAAAGATGGAATATAGCTCGGAATTCTTCGAGATAAGAATTTTTCAAACTATTATATCCATAGTTTTCCAAAGAAGAAAGAAAATTGAGATTTCAATAAGTAGATTGTGAGATATGAGTAAAGCAAGTTTTTCGAAAAATTGCGGTTTTGCAGTTTGGAATCAAAAACTGGATTTCTTAGAAAATGATGTTTTAAATTTATTTAAAATTATGGAATAAATCTTATAAATGCTTTAAAAATTTTTAAAAGTAATTTGAGTAATAAAAATGAATTTTCAAATAATAAAAAGCTGTTTTGATCAATATAGCTTAAAAGAGCACTTTCCGCGGCACTTATTCTATAACTTTTGAATTATAGTTTAAACTTAACAATTCTTTTCCAAATATTTTATAAATATTTTCAAATGGATAATTAACTGTTTTTATAATAACTTGGAAATTTTTTAGTTATTTAAAAATAATTTAAATAAATGTTTACAGAAAAGCTATTATAATTTAAATAATAAAAATTCGTGAGATCCGGATGTGAAGTGCTTAAACTAAGGAGATGTTCAGGAGCAACCAGTGCCCTAGCTCATCTGGCCTCTTCCCTGGGCGAGGGATAAATAAGGTTGAAATGTGTGAAACGAGTTAAGTCGAAAGCATTTACTTAGACAAAAGGCGCAACCTCCTAAAAACCATCCCTTTAAAACATTTGACCCGGTCGAAAGTCAACCAAGTCGAAAGCATTCCTTTCAAAAGCAAAGCAGGCACATTTTCATTTTAAAATAAAGTAATGCTTCAATCCTGTCGGAACCCCATGTTTCGACCCAGTTCCTTCCACCTATTTTCAATTTGCTACATATCAAGCTTTGATATCATGTGCATTGGTTTCAATGGTGAAGGAGGCGGAAGAATCTAAGTGGAAGCAGGGTGCCGAAAGTGGTGAAACATGTACAAAGCATGTTTAAACTGATTTTTAACTTTTTAAAGTAATCTTTTCAACTAACCTACCATATTTGTCAAAACCTGATTGGCTGCTAATTTTTTTTTCTAAAAGTGCTGCCAAAAATTCCAGAAGTAACCATTTAAAACATTTACAAAATACCCCTTCTCCTTTTATAAATATATAAAACATTTAAGCTCGATACCTTAAATAATTTTATATATCTATTAAAACACCTAGGAAACTCTATAAAAATTCCAGAAAATCATTTTTAATATGTTTTCTAACATATAATAATTTCAGACCCAAAACATAAATAATTTAGCCGTAAATTATTTTAAACCCAAATAATCATTTTCTTCAATAGAAAATTTATATTAAATCCACATAAATTCAAAAAATTATGAAAATTGAAACCCATCTCTAAAATATCATTTCTGATCTAATCTAAAATCACAAGACATTTGGATATCATTTAATAGGGTTTTCACATCAAAACATATCATAAAACCTATATGAATAAGCATAAATCATCAACAAGCATATATAAATATTTAATCATTCAAAAGCATGGCATAACCTTGCAAGATAAATCGAGTTTAACCTAAAACCGAAACTAATTAAAAAATATGGGATGTAGTCATTATTCACCTTAGCTTTGGAATTAAGGATTTGAGATTTGATCTTGATTAAGTTGCTTAAGCTTTTCCTTTGAAATCTTGCTTATCTTCTCTTTTCTTCCCTTAATGGTGTCAAGCCTCATGTTTTTTTTCTTTTGTGAATATAGAAATGAACATGTGAATGATGGGGTTAAGGGTTAAGGGTATAAGGATGTGTCCTATTCCTATATTGCCCCTTTATCTATTTGCATTAACATTTAAATTCTTTAGTTCATTTGTATATGGCACAACTATCCTTACTAATCACAAACCTCAATCCTTAACCATTTTACATTATTTCATTGAATGTTCCTAATTAAATGTTACTAAAAATTAGGGTCATTACAACTTAGTGAGCCAAAAATGTTGTGTGAAGAACTAGTTGGAGGAGTCACCTCAGATGTCGGAGACATACTCGATTCTACAGTTTTCTAAGAAATCTTGATGATTATTAGTATCAGATGTGGCTAGGCAGGAAGTTCGTTGCCTTCGGGAGACGTCTCTTTATATGACTCATCTCCTCCTTGGTCGAAGTCATCATTATCATCATCTTCTTCATCACCTCCATCCTCTTCTTTTTCTTCTCCTGCTTATTCTCTTCCTTCTCTCGCTTCAGATTATTTCCATTTCAGATCTTTCTTCTCCTTCCACTTGCACTTCACTGGCAATGTGTGCTTCCGCTGCTCTATCCACAGACTCATTGATGTTTGCTGTCTTGGAAGGGCCTACAATGCCCTCTTGTATATCTTCGATGGAGTGCGAATGGAGATAGAAAACTCGGTTGGCATCCTGGAACTACTTGGTGGAGTTTCGGCAGGAATGGCAAAGTGTTCAAGATATAGAAGTTGCATTGATGAAGATTTTCATTTGTTGGGAGATGGGTGGTAGAGCGATACTGCATATTGGTTCTCTTGAAGGTTTAAAGAGTCTCAAAGTCTTCTACGCTCGTGTCTCGAGTAGGGATATCTATGAAGAAAGGAGATAACAGGTTAAATACTTAGGTGATGAAAATCCAAGCATGGGGAAGAATGGAAAAGGAAAAGTCTTACTTTCGGAAAGCTGAAGCATACTGAAGTATTACGGGCATCAAATAAATATATATTCATTCTTATGGTATGAACATTTTTTGTGGAGTGATTCGATTACCTTACACCGACACCATGCTTCGATGATCACATAAGAAGGCGACTTGCTTTGTTGTTTGAAGCTTAGTACATGTATGAGTTCCCTAAAGGTTAGGGGTTGTTAAAATTGATTCATGAATAGGACGTGCAAAGAACTTAGTAAGGCATATCTGTTGGGATGGATTTGAGTAGGAGCGAGTCAAAGCTCCTACAGGAACATTCGAAGAAATGGACTGAAAGGTGATACAGCGCTGCCTAAGCACATGTATTTGTTGTAATATATATAGCCCATTGGAGGATTATGCGCTTGTTGATTCTATGTTGGGAACATGACATCATCTTTAGGAATCCCGTGTTGTCAACATGTGGTCTGGAGTGATTTAGCTGTTACAATTTTTGCGCTTAGATTTAGGAATCCCGTGTTGTCAACATGTTGTCAACATGACATCATCAAAAGGTGAAATTTTGCGCTTAGATTACATAACAAATAGTTAACAAAATTTCCCCCCACCAGTGTGATGCTACACCCAAATTTAATAAAATTCAGCTACAACTAATTCGGTAAGAGTCCAATTTTTTCTTTCAGCTTTACTGTTCATTTCAGGCGAATAGGGTGCAGTTCTCTCATGAATTATGCTATGTTGATTATTAAATTCAATGAATAGGCTAGATTCATATTCTGTTCCTCTATCACTTCAAAATCTCTTAATTTTTGTATTAAATTGGTTTTCAATTTCGGTGACAAATAACTTAAACATATCCAATGCATCACTTCTATTTTTCATGATATAAACATAAGTGAAATCGGAGCAATCATTAATGAAAGTAATAAAGTAGTGTTTGTGTAACGACCAACCATTCTGAACCCCAGAAGTTGACACTAATACATCAACAGTATTCACGTGCCGAACAACTAAGTGCTAAAAAGATAGATTGTTAGGGGAAAGAAAGGAGATAGAAGATAAGAATAAACTAAACAATCACATAATCTCACAACACAACGGAATAACAGTTATTAATCAACATGATACTTTAAAAAGTCATCTCAAAAATGATACATCAGAGTCATACTAATACAATTCTACCCTTGGACAGTTATTACAACATGTCCCTACTTAACTGATACAAGATACATACAGCGGAAATAAGATAATAATTAGCTATCGATGAAGCCTCCTACTCCAAGCTCCTCCAAAATTCATCCGTAGGGAAACCTGAACTACTTGGCTACCCATAAAAAATTTGAGCACCCAGGAGTTTTAGGAAAAAAATAAAATTCCGGGTCAGACATGGGTCTGGTGTGAGTAAACTCAAACAACCAAATTATTATGTTTAAAACCCTTTTAAAATCAAAGGTATCTCGTAAGAACGCGCCGTATATAAACACAGATGGGTTTTTACCTTACGATAATCAAAACACTTTTTATAGAAAATCCGGTGATATTATAATAATGTCTAAAGTACAAATACTTATTAATCATAGCCGACATTATTACATTAATTACATTCCAGCATAATAGGTATACAACTAAGACCGTAAAGGCTTGTATTGGAGAATGGATTCCAAAGAATGGCAAGGTAAGGGACTACCTTCCATACAGTACACCTCTAGATAAAATGTACCTGGGGTCAGACCCGAAACTTGGTCCACTCCTACCAACATAGAACCGGCCTACCCCTGAACTTGGATAGTACCGAATATGTCATCACCCCGGTTGTTACCAACTTTTATCGAGATATCTCATGCATAACTAAATCCATAATATGATAATATAGAAAGGTGATGACACAACCTAATGGGAGCGACCCACATAGCCCTACTGCATCTACCCTATTTTAGCCATTTTTTGGGTTGTGAAGCTTATAGCAATGCTTTTACCTTTTCTCTTAGCAAACCATCTTGGAATGCTAACACTGCCCTTCACGCAGAAATGCAATGTCAGCATTCTTCCATACAAGTTCGTTCTAGGTCTGAACAAATCCAAAGGCACTACCTCCACTACACCCATTTTGGAATCACCTTCTGGATTAGTAGCAAGTAGCCCATGCACTTCAAAAACTCTATCTTCAATTCCATACTGTGAGAAATGCGGATTAAGGATCTTAAGGCTAGAATTAACACTAGAGGGGGGTGAATAGTGTTTTAAGAAATTTGTTAATCTTTTTGGGTTTATCTTACTTTGTTAACAATGTATACACTAATCAGACACAGATATGAACACAGAATCAAATACAGATGCAAATATAAAGTAAAAGCAGTAAAGGAAAGAACACACCGGATTTTATACTGGTTCGGAGTTACCCTACATCCAGTCCCGCACAACCTAGTACGGATTTCCTTTCAAAATCAATTCAACAATTACAACCCTCGGTTTTAAGGCTACGAGGTACACCCTCCAGAATAACAATCCTCTGGGTAGAGATACTTGATTTCCGGGGCAACAAGTTCACCCAATTGATTTCCAGGGCTACAATCACACCTTCTCTCGCTCAATTGATTACAAAAAGTCTATAACTCAGATTAGCACTTGGATCTTGTAGAGATAGTGAAGAGAATCAAAACCAGAAATTATCTAGTTAGATTCGATATTGATTTCGGTAGAGTAATGGTGTAATTTGTAAATAAGAAAGTGGAGAAGAAGAAGAGAAGTTAAATCAGAGAAAAGTGATTCAAAATTCGTTGAAACTGACCCCTATTTATAGAAGAACAACAGTCATGTCCATTCATGAAGAGTTATGGCGAATAGACACTTCTTTTGAAATTTAAATTTTGAACTCAACCGTCACCATGTCGACATGGTGCCTATGGGCATGTCGACATCCCACAGCCTTTTTTGATGTTTTGAATTTCTTTGAAAATAACTTTTATCTTATATAAAAACTATTTTAAACTTTATAAATATACTTGACTTTAGTTGAAATTCATAAGTAAATATAAAGAACAATATATACATATTATTTAACTATAATTTAAATCAAAGTATAAATAATTTAAAAGTTAAATATATTATTTGAAAAGATAGTTTAAAATCAGGAGTAATTTGACTTTGAAAATAAAGATGTTTTGAGGCTAAAATTATTTTAAAACGGAATCGAGGATTTTGAATCTTTTTAAAAGGAAAGTTTTGAAATCATTTCGAAAACAAGATAATTTTGAAAAATCATTTGAATTAAGCTTAGTGGATACAAAACAATGTCCCACTAGATTTTCGTAGGTTCCATCCTACTTAGGGTTCCATCCCTTTAACGGGCTCGAAGTGGATTCCATTCCACGAATAAATTGGATATTAAGATGCCAGTGCTTTTCTACGAGTTTTAACAAATATTCCTAATAAAACAAACTTAACCTTGAAATCTTGAACTCTTGATAATCTTGATACTCATGAGTCTTCTATCTCTATATCTTGAATCTCTATACTGTATAGTCTTCATTCTTGATACCTGCATCGTTAGATCCTGCATATACATATATATCTAAACTTGTAATGTTAGTATTTATATTTTATAATCTATTCTAAGGTTGTTGTCATCAAAACCATCATCTCATGGACTAACAATCTCCCCCTTTTTGATGATGACAACCTTTGTTTATAAAATATTCCTTCTATCCTAATAACTCCCCCTAAAACTAACAACTCCCCCTTAATCTATGCCTAACTACCCTATTTTATATTTCTCCCCCTTTGTCATCAACAAAAAACTTACTCCCCCTTATTCTTGAACTTCAGTACCTGCATTGATAAACTATACAACGGAATATATAATATATAGATTAAGAAATAATGATACTTATGAGCAATAACTTAATTAAAGACTATATTCACATATGTTTCACACACCAAACTTCAAACCAAATAAAATCAATCCACACAAAGTATCAATTCAAACCAAATTAAATCAAACAAATTAATTCAAACAAATCAGACAAAGAAAAAAAATTAAACGTTACGAGGAACATCTACCCATCCATCTTCTCCAAATATAGGGTCTGCTTTAATTGCATCCCAATTTTCATTGTCATTGGTGAGAGAGACGGGAGGATGTGCTTCATTATCATCCTTGTGTAGAGAGGAGATCATCAATGGTATTGCATCGAAGTGTCTCTCTTGTTCCTTGATCATCTGCATTTGACTCAATTCTAAGTGTCGCTGGTTACGAAGAATGAACGAGAGAATATTCTTTAATGAATTGAGTGTTTCTTCAAGATTTTCAGATAGATTGTGAATAGGATTGGCCATAATTGAATTAGAGAAAGAAATGAAGGATATAGATAATGAGAAATAAATTTCAGTGAAGATTTCTGGAAGAAAAAGGTATATATAGGTGTAGAAATTCGTTTGAAATGAATAGACATTTGGTAGTTATTCAAATTTCAAATTCAAAATCTGTTGGGTACGTTTCTATCACTACCAAGTCCAGATGAGAAAGGAGCCACCGAACCGTTCGGTGCCAAGCCAACAGAAGAAAGTAAGGGACGAACCAGCCTCTACCGGACCAATACCCATTCAAGCATCACCGAACCAACCCCATAGCCGGACCAACTCTCACCGAACCAACTCCATAGCCGGACCAACTCTGTGCCGGACCAACTCTGTGCCGGACCAACTCAATGTCGGACCAACTCCATGATGAACCAACTCTCACCGAACCAAACTCCATAGCCGGACCAACTCTGTACCGGACCAACTCTGTGCCGGACCAACTCAATGCCAGACCAAATGCTACCGGACCAAGACATGCCAGGCCAGATCACATCAGCCCAAGCCCACCAGCAGCTATATACATCCAAGACCCCTGCTCCCTACCTCACTCTATAAATAGAGGGGCAGGGGTACAACAATGGGGACAAGTTTTGAGAGCTCAAGCACGGAGAGAACTTTCAAACAACTTTCTTTTACTTGTACCAAAGCTTTGTACTTGTAATCTAAACAAGAGAAGAGAAATAACATATAAAGTGGACGTAGGCACATTCTGGCTGAACCACTATAAACCCGCGTGTCTTTTTACAGTTTAGCCCTTGATTTTCATATATTTGCATAAATCACCCAAACCACTAAGAACAACATAAGATCTACTAAATCATATGACTTTGAGGTGTTTGTCCATTTTTTGTGCAAACATTTTTGGTGCTTTCACTGAGAACTAGAAGCTCGAAGCTTCAGCTTCTTCCACTTAACTTTTTTCCTAACAGCATCATCCACCGTTCGGAAAACATGCCTCCCAAGACGAAAAAAGATGTTAACAAAGGAAAAAACATCGCTTCCAGCAGTCTTCCAGATCCAGCGGTCACGGATCAAGTAAATCGTCCTCCTTTAGCGGTAGTACCGAATGAAGGACAGGCTAATCCGACCACTCCTACCGTAGAACAGCCCGCAGCAATTACTAGGGCAGATCTAGACAGGGTTGTGGTTGAAGTAACTAATCGCTTCACGTCCCAGCAGGAAGCCTTGGTGGACCATCTCATGTCACGCTTAATGGATGCTGAAGAGTCCAACCGCAACACTGAATCATGGGGCGAGTCCCAGTCTGGAGGGTCTCGGAGACAACAAGGATCTTCCTTCTTCGAAGGAGCTAACGGCAGAAGCAGCCATGGTAGGAGTCGAGATCGAGCACAGCCCGAAGTTAGGCCTGAAGAAACGCTTGGAACCGAACCCCACGGGGGAGGTACAGGGCGGAGGTCAACTGTAGTTGAGCCTGTCATACTGCCTAACCACGGAAACGGCAGTGACCGGGGTCGAGCTAGAGTCCAGCCCGAAGTTGGACCCGAGGAAGTGCTTAGATCAGAACCCAGCAGGGGAAGATCAAGGCAAGGGCCAACTATGGCTGACCCTAGCATGCTCCCAGAAGACCAAAGGCAGCCACCGGAAAATATGAGGAATGATAGACGATACCATCCCTATAGATCATCTGGACGGGATCAATCCCACAGAACAGAGCCAAATTCGTTTCTATCTGCTCCAAATTCTGATGAAAGGATGGCACGCTTATTCAGAGAGTGCGTCCAACGGGAGCAAAGAGATCGAGGGATAGGCGCTAGGGTAACCAGCCCTTTCGCCCGCAACATCGAAATTGCTATCACCCCCCGAGAATGGAAGATGCCAACAATGGAACCTTACAAAGGAACCTCCGACCCCGTTGTACACTTACAGAGGTACACACAACATATGCTCATGAGTGGAGCGACAGAGGGAGTACTGTGCAAATGCTTTCCGCTCTTCTTAGCAGATCTCGCTGGTATCCTGGTTCTGTCATCTACCCCAGGGATCCATCAGCTCGTGGGAAATGTTGAAAGAAAAGTTTATCAGTCAGTTCCGCATCCATGTGGAACAACCTAAGGACGCTTATTCCTTATCCAGCGTCAAACAAAAACCTGGAGAGAAACTGCAGCAATACCTAACCCGGTTCAATGCCGCAGCAGCCGCAGTCCAAGATGCCAATGAGAAGCTTATCCTAATGGCCCTCTGTAGTGGTGTGCATCCAGACACTAAATTTGCTAGAAGGTTGACAAAAGAAAAACCAGCTACTTTACCCGATTTCTTCCATGAGGCTGGGAAATATATGAGGCTTGAGGATGCTGCCGTTGAGGGGCAGTCAGGACAGCAAAATAAGGCAACTCACAGCAACGCCCCTGTTGTGGCAAGGGACGTCCGAAGAAATGATTCCAGAGACAATGCTGGGGGCAAGAAGGGAGAAAAGCGCCTATATCGGCCAGGACCGAGATTTGACACTTACACTCCTTTGAACGAGACCGTCGAAAATATCTTCCTTGCCACCAAAGGCGAAATTAGATACAAACGCCCACCATACAAGAAGGAATCAGATAACGCGCAGAAGTCTGGAAAGTTCTGCCGCTTCCACAAATCTCATGGGCACGATACCAATGAATGCCATCATCTCCGGGACTTGATTGAGGAACACATCAGAAGGAAGAAACTGGAACGCTATGTAAAAGGTCAAGACAGGGCTCCAGCTCCTGCCAATGAGAACCCAAGGCTACCCTCACCGGAGATCGGCAGAGGAAACCACAACACTAGCGGCTCTATTCAAGAGAAGATAGTGGTCCATACCATCTCGGGAGGACCGCACATCGCAGACAAGAGCTGGAAAGAGATGGAAAGATATGGAAAGTCGCTCAGAGACAATAAAGACTGTGTCAATTCAGTTATAGAAGAACTCCACCCGAAAAGGAAAGAAAGTGATGACATCACATTCGGTAAGTGTGACCTAGAAGGAAGGCAATACCCTCACATGGATCCCATGGTTATCTCTGCCCGGCTCGGTCCCGCCGAAGTTTACCGAATCTTAGTGCACACTGGAAGCTCAGTAAATATCCTGTTCAAACATGCCTTCGACAAAATGAAACTATCAATGAAGGATGTATCTCCCTGCGATAAACCACTACACGGTTTCACTGGAGATGCGAAGATGCCCCTCGGGCAACTGGACCTCTTTGTTGAGATTGGAAGCCATCCCCGCTCCATTGTACGGAAACAGACGTTTGTGCTAATAGAAAACCATTCGGCCTACAACGCCTTCTTAGGAAGGCCGGCCTTGTCTGACTTCCAAATTGTCCTAGCCCCATGGTGCCTAAAGATGAAATTTCCAACGGACAATGGAGTAGGGGAAGTAGAAGGAGACCAGGACATTGCTCGAGACTGCTATGTGACCGAACTTCGCAACAACCACAGGAAAGATAAAGGGAAGGGTGTAGAGTTTGCCCTCTGCACGAAAAGTCTAGAAGCATAGCAACTAAAGAAAGCCCCTCCTCTTCGATATACCAGCGACCCTTTCAATGAATTAGACCCTAGGGACAAAGAGGAGGAGGCCACCGCCGAGCCTGCAGAGGCTATGGAGTTTGTATCTGTAGACAAGCATGACTCAAGTAGACTATTAAAAATTGGGTCCCAACTAAAAGCAGAGTTGAAGGAGCAACTCATTGACTTTCTCCGCCACAACTTGGATGTATTCGCATGGTCACATGCTGATATGACCGGAATCTCCCCCAACATAGCATGCCACGTACTAAACATTGATCCTACCAAGGCGCCCGTAAAACAAAGAAAGAGAAGTATGGGGGCAGAGCAATCGGCAGCCCTCGATGAAGAAGTAAAGAATCTACTCGCCAATGACTTCATACGAGAAGCCATCTACCCGGAATGGATCGCTAACCCGGTGCTGGTAAAGAAGGCTAATGGGAAGTGGCGAACATGCATTGACTTCTCCAACCTAAACGACGCCTTCCCAAAGGATTGCTTCCCACTTCCCTGAATCGACCAACTTGTAGACAGCACAGCCGGGCACGAGCTCTTATCTTTTATGGACGCATACTCAGGGTATAACTAAATTCCTATGCATGCTCCCGACCAAGACCACACTAGTTTCATCACCGACCGGGGTTTATACTGCTATAAGGTAATGCCTTTCGGACTTAAAAATGCAGGAGCCACCTACCAGTGCCTCGTCAACAAGATGTTTGCGGGGCTAATAGGGCAAACTATGGAAGTGTACGTGGATGACATGCTGGTAAAGTCAAGGAAAGCCGACGATCACGTAAGCCACCTAGGCGAGATGTTCCGAGTACTTCGACAGTATGGAATGAAGTTGAATCCCCTAAAATGCTCCTTCGGAGTGTCATCAGGAAAGTTCTTAGGATTCATCCTCCATGCCAGATGGATTGAAGCAAACCCTAAACAAGTCCGAGCGCTAAGGGATATCAAGATACCTTCCACTCGGAAGGAAATGCAAAGCCTGAATGGAAAAGTGGCCGCCCTAAGCCGATTCATCTCCAAAGCAACGGACAAGTGTGTCCCCTTTTTCGAAGCTCTAAAGAAAGACAAAGGAAAGTTCAAATGGACCGATGAATGCCTGACCGCTTTCCTTAACTTAATTGAACACCTCCAGAAACCACCGGTACTCTCAACTCCAAGCGAAGGTGAAGAATTATACATGTACCTTGCTGTGTCATCTCACGCCCTAAGCGCTGCCTTGGTAAGGGAAGACAACCGCACGCAGCGGCCAGTTTACTTCGTCAGTAAGAGGTTTACGGGGGCAGAAGTCAGATATCCTAAACTTGAGAAGCTAGCATACTGTTTACTAATCACATCGCGGAAACTGCGTCACTACTTCCAGTCCCATTCCATCAAAGTTCTGACCGATCAACCACTGAGGCAGGTACTCCATCGTCCCGACACTTCTGGGCGACTACTTAAATGGTGCATTGAACTAAGTCAGTATGATATCACCTATCACCCTCGCACCGCCATCAAGGGACAAGCCATGGCTGATTTCATTGTCGAATTCACTACCAACGAAGATAAGGAGCAATTGGAAATAGCGGAAGACATCAAGTGGAATCTCTTTGTGGATGGTGCATCAAACGAACAAGGCTCGGGGGCAGGTGTGGTAATAATCACTCCCAGGGGAAATAAGCTGCACTATGCTATAAGGTTGGAATTCGCTGCCACCAACAACGATGCAGAATATGAAGCAGTGATAGCTGGATTAGAACTTGCCATAGAAATCGGAGCCAATTCTTTGTGCCTTCATAGCGATTCTCAACTTATTGTTAATTAAATACTAGGAGAATTCCAAGCTCGAGAAGAACGACTCATAGCATATTTAAAGAAGACCAAGTTACTTCTCAGCCGATTAGACCACTACATAGTCAAACACATCCCTCGGGAAGAGAACCAAAAGGCCGACGAATTGGCAAAGCAAGCAAGTATGAGAGACATCACCATCTTCGGAGCAGTAACCATCTCAAAGCAACTGACCCCAAGTTTTGAGCAAGTAAATCTGATAGCTGCAACCGAAGAAGCAACTTGGATGACTCCCATCCGAGACTACCTACAAAGTGGCACACTACCCAACGGGCGTAACGAAGTCAAGAAAATCTTGAGGAAAGCTTCCCGCTACACAATATAAGAAGACATCCTCTATCGGCGTGGATTCTCTAACCCGTTATTAAGGTGTGTCGCTGGGAGGGAAGCCAAGGAAATCTTATTCAACATTCATCAGGGAAGCTGCGGAGATCACACCGGAGGGCAAACATTAGCAAAAAAGATACTTCGGTATGGATATTTCTGGCCCACCTTAAGCAAGGACGCCTTAGATTGTCAAAAAGTGTGACAGATGCCAGAAGTTTGCTAAGAATCCGCGGCTACCAACAACTGAGATTACTCAAATGACCAGCCCTTGGCCCTTCGCAATATGGGGAATTGACTTAATCGGCGAGCTACCAATGGGCCGAGGCGGGGCCAAATATGCTATAGTGGCAGTCGACTATTTCACCAAATGGGTGGAAGCGGAACCTCTGAATAAAGTATCTTCAGCAAAAGTTATTAACTTCTTGATCAAAAATGTTCTGTGCAGGTACGGAGTCCCACTCAAAATCATATCAGACAATGGACTTCAGTTTGACAGCGAGGAATTCACCAACTGGTGCCAAGAGCACGGAATTCACAAAAGCTTCTCATCCATAGCGTATCCCCAAGCAAACGGACAAGTCGAAGCCGTCAACAAAATTCTGAAAACTCTAATAAAAAAGAAGCTCGAAAAGTCAAAGGGCGCTTGGGTGGATGAACTTCCTACGGCACTATGGGCCTACCGCACATATTTCAAAACATCAACGGGGCACACTCCTTTCTCTTTGGCATACGGATCGGAGGCTATGCTCCCAGTTGAAACCATTGTGCCTTCCCACCGTAGGATCCACTATAACCCAGAAGAGAACGAAGAACTCCTTCACATGTCTTTGGATCTAGTTGAGGAGAGAAGAAATGATGCAGTCCTTAAAGCAGCAGCCCACAAACAAAAAGTGGCGGCACAATACAACTCCAAAGTCAAGCATCGTACCTTACAAGAAGGGGATCTTGTCCTTAAGCGAACCTTCCCTCGCCCCGGAGCGCTAGACCCAATCTGGGATGGACCATATGTAATTCATAAAGATCTCCACAACGGAGCCTATATTTTGTCAACAGTGGACGAAGAGGTGTTCCAGAGGGCATGGAACATCCAACACCTCCGTCGATACTTTTCTTAACTTGTATTGCCCATATGAAGTGAATTAACAAAGAGAATCAGTGGACGTAGGCATTTTCGTGCCGAACCACTTTAAAAAAAAACCTTGTCTCTTTTTTAACTTGTTCCTTTATATCTTGGCTGCTTGTTAACTTTATCCTTTTCTGTTGAACAAAATCCTGTGCATACAGCGTTTCAATTCAAAGCACTCCACAGCGCAACTACACCTGGACAAGACCTAACAGGTACTACGCGAATCTATGCCCTCGCCAATGAGACACTTTTGCTCCGGCATCCCTCTGCTGCGGGTTAACTCATTGCTCGCGACGGCCCTTAAAGCCAACTGTAATGAGCTGATTATAAGCCACCGAGAAGGCCGACTATAGCCGAGGCAGCTCATTACGGCGTTCGGTTCGCTGGCAACTGTGAACCGACTATAAGCCCCAACATAAGGTGTGGCTAGCCAGGGGCAGTTCACGGTTGACGATCGGCACCCACGCTAGCCGGCCACAGTAAATCGAATAATACCCACGATTACAGGCCATAATGGCCCGGGTAGTTACTGTGCGCGATCTCGGCTTCGATGTGTCTTAAGTGCGGCTGTGGTAAAAAAGAATTAACTCCCCGCGGAGGCGTAAGATGGGTGACAAATGTCTCCAAGACCCACAGCTAGGGAAAGTGACTACAAAGCCCGTTTGCCACGAACTTAAGCACATCGAAGGCCTTCCGTGATTGGAAGTTTTACTTTTTCACATATTTCAATTTTACTTAAGCAACTTTTCTCCTATCCTCTATAATGATCCCTAAAGCACAGGTCGCAGAATAGGAGGCATTTGCAAATGAAACCGGATGGCCGGGCACTCGACCACATTTTCACACTCAGTCACGCTAAAGCCACCGTCTACAACTAAAGCAGGAGGGACGGTATTTTATTTTTGTGTGCCTAAAAACATAGCTATAGTTTATTCGCACCTCACGCTACATTGCAAGTCATAAAATTATGTTTTAAAACAAGAACCTGACATCAAATACAATTTGATTACAAGAATATGCATAGCTATATTTCTCATACAACGTGTTAAAATAGCAACGAACATTCAAAAGACGACAGGATCAGCTTAAGTTAAAAAATTACCACCTAAGAGTTACTTTACTAATTTAAGACTAACATATACAACCATGTCAAGCCCACAAAAAGAATTTTCCAGGCCTAATCAAGGAGCCGGCTGCGTCGGGGTCTTGCCCTTGTCCTGTTGCCCACCTATCCGGTCAGAAAAAGAAATCATTAGTGATAAGCAACAGAGTTGACAAAAGAAGAAACTAAAGAAGAAGAGGTTACCAGCAGCTTCCCCTTGATCATCTTGGTCGTCATCCCCTACTTCCACGCCTGCCTCCTCAGCTGCAAACAACCACATCCCCTCCTTCACCGCTATCTTCTCCTCCTTGGTAAACTGAGCGGTAACCACATCCGTCCTAAAGGCCGCTCTACCTTCCTTATCCGCCTCAGCCTTGGCCTCCTCTAAAGCCCTGAGGTAAATCCTAGCCATAACCCGGGGGTAGTCGTCCATCCAAGATAAGTTGCCCTGTTTCCAAATGCGAAAGTACATATCCTGCAGCATGTCATCCATCATCCCCTCATTTTCCTCAAACTCCCTCATACGGGCCTCAGAAACCGATAGCCTTGCAATGGCAGCATCCCTTTCCAGTCGGTATCGCGAGAAGTCAGCCTGAAGGGACCTCCTCATCACCTCCATCTCCTCCTTTAGCCTGACCTGAGCAAGCTCTGTGGCTTCAAGCTTCCCCGACAGCTCCTCTACCTGCTCAAGATCCGCCCTCCGAACCTCGACCACTATCGAGATGGCCATATTTATCTGCTCCTTGCAGGCAGCCTCCATCTTCCGCAATTCTGCCTTACTAGCCTCCTCCATAGTCTTCCTCAACCGCCCAGAGGCGGTCTCATGCTGAGAAATCTGAATGGCCTGATCAGCAAGCTGTTTGGCCTGATCTGAAACCATCAATCGTAGTCGGATGTTGGCACTCCCAATCTCCTCTCCAGCCTTAACCAGCCGGGCATGATGCCCCATCAGCTTCCTAGTCTCCTCCACCACCCGATCAATATTAGCCTTGGCCTCGTCTCCCATGGTAACTATCCGAGTAGTAAGTAAATCGAGATCTAAGGACTTGGCCTCATCAAGCACCCGTACCATGGGATTGCGGGGAATAAGGTGCTCACCGGTAACCTCGTCAAAGGTAATATCATGAGAACTTGGATCCAGATCAGGATGACCCGCAAATGGATTACGAGCCAAGCTAGGACGATCAATCTGAGTAACGGTAGGATTTTCAGACGGGTGCGGAGAGTGCGAACTCAGTATCCTCCTCCATGATATCATGAAGAGGCTGAACTGGGGGCTGAGGACCAAGTGAAGGTTCGGATAAGGGATGACTCCTCTTTCTCTTTTGAATACCCTCTTCAATAACCCCGAGAAGAGGACGGTAGCCGACTACATCCCCGGAACGGTGGGTCGAAGGCTTCGGCTTGGTGGAAGCTTTGGAGAGCTTGTATTGTTCAAGCCTGTGCCGAAGATCCGAGGCCTTGGCCGTTTTACCTGCTCCTGATATGAAGAACAAGTGTCACGAGCTTACACTGATCCATAGTTCGAGAAACGCGATAAATTAAAAGTTAAAAGAAGGAAGGAAACACATCTGTTATACAAACCCTGGGGAGGAGTAGGATACTGCAATGAGTCCTGGATTTCATTCCAAGACGGAAGCGGATCATAAAATATTCCTAAGTCCCTATCATAAATGGAGCCGGCAGGAGTCAAAAGTTCACCTTGAGTCGTCGGAGCCACCTTGGCTGGAATAGTATGAGAAGACTCGCTTGCACCGGTCCCGGCCTTGTCAGCTTTCCCGGATTTCTCTACCAAATCCGGTTCTCCATCCAGCCCCTCGAAAGCTTGGTGAAATGCATCATCCGTCCACTCCTGAATCTCGCCTGCTTGCCCAGGAAGCAAGGCCCCGATGCCATCGCCACCGTCACCACCTTCCCGGTCATCTCCACCCTCACCTCTCTCCTCCTCCACATCTTCCTTCCCCGGAGTAAGTGGACAAGTGCTGGGGGAAGGACCATCCGACTTCTTAAGCTTCTTACCTCCGACCACTGGAGATTTTGAGAAAGGTTTCCTCTTGCCACTCTCTACTGTGACACCTCCCTTAGCTTGAGCAGCCACCCTCTCCTCCGCCGTTTCCCTCTGCTTGACTACTGACTGCTGTGGAAGGATCAAATTATACTCCAAAAGGGTCGCATTTCTGATCAGGTAAGCAGCCGATCTATCTCGCCCGGGGATAGCTTCTATCTCGGCCGCCGTCTGAACCAGGCGGTCATTCTCCACAACCGCAAAACCACCTGTCGCTAGCAATAAATAAAAGCACGTAAGATAAAGCACTGTAGTTGTAATGGAAATTATAAATAAAGCTTCACACTTACAGCCAGAGGTGAAGCGACGAATGGAAACAGAGTCACCCCTGATGAAGAACCATTCTTTCTTGAGCATACTGAACTTCGAGTATAAGTCCAGGACGGGCTTAAAGGATACGGCAAATTCCAAGCTGATATAGGGAGACCCCTTCTTGTAGCCTCTCAAGTTGTACAAATACCGGATCTCCCGGTTGGAAGGAGGACGCCCATATCTCCTCTGGAAGATGACGAAGAGACTCACCAGAATGGCATAAGAGTTGGGTTGAAGCTGGAATGGGGCTACCTTTAGATAAGTAAGAAAGCTGACTACCCAAGCATTAAGAGGCGGGATGGCACCACACATGCAGTGGTATCTGCTGTAGGCAAAGTACCCTTCAGGAGGGTCATATGGCATAACTTCTCTCCCTGGCAACAGCATGCGCGCTCTATCGATTCCGAAAGAACGGGAGATGACATCAAGCTGCTCCTCCTTGAGGGAGCTGGGAAAGCAATCGGGCGGGGAGTTCAGAAGCTCCTGAGGGCCGTACCCGTCCACCAGTGATCTCGGGGCAGTTCCGTGACGTTCCAGTCCTGGCTGAGCAGGGGGCACTGCGGAAGATTCTCCTTCGCCCTGGAACTTCTTTTTATCCGATCGGGTTTCTGCTTTGCGAGACATTATCTGCAACATCGGAAAAACATGTTGTTAAAACAGAGGATATAAACAAGCAAGTACACGTTGTCCGGAATTTCGCTCGTGATATTAAAAGTGAAAAAATCAAGTGTATAAAGTTCATTCGGCACCCATACTACGAGCCCATTCGGCATTCTCATCTCGAAAAATTCATCCGGCTTTTCTCAGTAAAGGCTCATTCGGCATTCACAATTAAAGTTCATTCGGTACGTAGGACACACAAGTTTCATTCGGCGAAGGGAAGTTAAGTACCTGATTCGGCAGGCTAAAGCGGTTCGGCAGTAGGATAAAATCTGATTCGGCTATGTGACTGATTTGGCTCGGCTGTCTCGTTCGGTAGAAGATAACAAAGGCCCTAGTTCCGTACTTATAGGCGAAGGTAGACCTCTGGACCAACCGGTTCGGTACTAAAAATCGAATGGGAATGTCAAAATTGGATAACCTGAAACAAAGCACGACATATATTAGCATATGCCCTACTTTGGGGGGCAAATGTTGGGTATGTTTCTATCACTACCAAGTCCAGATGAGAAAGGAGCCACTGAACCATTCGGTGCCAAGCCAACAGAAGAAAGTAAGGGACGAACCAACCTCTACCGGACCAATACCCATTCAAGCATCACCGAACCAACCCCATAGCCGGACCAACTCTCACCGAACCAACTCCATAGCCAGACCAACTCTGTGCCGGACCAACTCTGTGCCGGACCAACTCAATGCCGGACCAACTCCATGATGAACCAACTCTCACCGAACCAAACTCCATAGCCGGACCAACTCTGTGCCGGACCAACTCAATGCCAGACCAAATGCTACCGGACCAAGACATGCCAGGCCAGATCACATCAGCCCAAGCCCACCAGCAGCTATATACATCCAAGACCCCTGCTCCCTACCTCACTCTATAAATAGAGGGGCAGGGGTACAACAATGGGGACAAGTTTTGAGAGCTCAAGCACGGAGAGAACTTTCAAACAACTTTCTTTTACTTGTACCAAAGCTTTGTACTTGTAATCTAAACAAGAGAAGAGAAATAACATATAAAGTGGACGTAGGCACATTCTGGCTGAACCACTATAAACCCGCGTGTCTTTTTACAGTTTAGCCCTTGCTTTTCATATATTTGCATAAATCACCCAAACCACTAAGAACAACATAAGATCTACTAAATCATACGACTTTGAGGTGTTTGTCCATTTTTTGTGCAAACAAAATCAATAATCACTTCTGACCAGTACATGTCGACATGGTCTTCTAGGGGATGTCGACATTGGTTAGTGAAAATTTATGACAACTTTGATTTTGTGAATAATTGTGTATATGTATATATTTATATAATATACTAACATTTATTCTAGAGATAAGATAAGATAGATAATAGAAAGGAAATTTTATTTCATTACGATAATACAAAGATTAAGCATAATGAACTACACGAACAGTCGAAAAAAAACAAACTAAGACAAATACAATAAGATACTAAAAGATAAAACTAGTTAGAAGATGAAGATGATGAAGATAATCCAAGTTACTTGCTGACTTTTGAAAAGAACTTGTTCATCTTCGAAGAAATGTTATCCAACTTCTTACTAACGGATCGTTTTAAAATCCGTTTATTCTCCACAATTATATTTTGGTTTTTGAGAAGGGTTTTGTTGGATGGATTGGAAGGATATTCGATGGTTTCCAAAGAGGTTTCACCTTCTTCTTCTTCTTCTTCAATTTCCATTTCATCCCTTTCTTCTTCTTCTTTCTCTTCCATTTCTTCATGAGCCAAATGCTCTTCTTTTCGTCAAGAGTCTCAAAAGGTTGAAAAACATATGGGATTTTCATAAGTGAAATGTTATAATGGTTGAAAACTTTCCTAGAGACAAATTCTTCACCTTTGAAATCCACTCCAAAATAGTTGAAAATTCTAGTAAGGTAAATTCCATGATATAAAATCTTTTCTCCCATTTCCAAGTTTTTAGGACGAAGTTCATCCAAAATAACTTGCACCCAATTGATATCATAATTTCTGAAAATAGCAAAAAGTGCTTTGCACACTTTTGAAGTAGGATTGTTAAAATTTCCCGATCTTGGGGTTAAAGT
Organism: Allium fistulosum; assembly: GCA_030737815.1. Taxonomy (NCBI): domain Eukaryota; kingdom Viridiplantae; phylum Streptophyta; class Magnoliopsida; order Asparagales; family Amaryllidaceae; genus Allium; species Allium fistulosum. The sequence goes on along the minus strand of CM060904.1, from coordinate 164,502,910 downwards.
ATGTTGTAAGAGAAGATTGACAATTCTTGCTTTAGGACGAAAGTTTCGGTTTTTAAATTCAAAGTTTTCACCTCCTTCAAAAATATGATGAAATGTCTCACGATCATGTTCATTGATTTGAAAACTAGAAAGATCCATTCCCGTGCTTTTGCAATTGAGAATGGTACCCAAAAGATCACAATTCAAAACAATTTGAGTGTCTTTGACACTACTCCAAATTTCATTCTCATTTCCAATATAAAAACCACGGTTTAAATTAGCATAGAAGATTTTGACAAGATTAGGATAGCAAACAAAATCATTTTGAGAAGAGTCAATAAGACTTAAAACACCATTGTTTGCAAAAAGAGAATCAATTTCATAAGAAGAAAAATCTTGAAAAATAGCAAATTTTCTGGAATGGACTTTGGCATAATTAGCATAATTGATGTATGCTTTAATTGCCTCCAGATCATTGAATAATTGCTCTTTGATTTTTCTGGAAATTCTCATGGTTGAGGGGTTGCTTGAAGAAGCCATTAGAGTAGAGAGTAGAGAGCTTGAAGATATGAAGAGAGAGTTTGAATTTGAAAATGAAAGTGAAAAGATATGATAAAAGGTAGTGAATAAATAGACTTTCAAAGGACATATTCTCTGGTCAAAAGGTATCTTTTCAGAGAAATAAATGAAGTGAAAAGGTGGAGGGAAATTCAAACATTTGAATTCAAAATTTGAAATTCAAATTCAGGTAGGCATTTCGACATCATGGTAGGGGTCATGTCGACATGTGGCTTTGAATTTTCATGACATGATTTTTCCTAAGTTATCTAATATACATATATATATAAATATTATTATTAATGTCTATATTTCTGAAATATTATTGTATTTATAATATATTTCAGAATGTGTCAAAAATAATAATAATAATAATAAAATAATATTAAAAAATAGAAAATAAATTTTAAAATTCAAACAACATATCAATTCAAAATCAATTAATCAATCAATTCAAAAACAACCAATCAATCAATTCAAGCATGCAATTTCAGCCAATGTATTGTAAACGTATACCTTTTTCAGATTCCGTGTCTTTGGTATTGAGAATTGCTGTGAAACACAGATTTGAATTATCTTTCTTCTGTTCATCGTCGCCGGAGGATGAGTCAGAGTCATCTAGAGTAGCAGTGAATGCGCGTTTCCATTTCTTTGCAGAATCATTGTTTGTAGGAGAGTTTTGCTTATCTGGATGCGAACGGTCTCTTTTGATATGACCTGGTTCGTCACAATTGAAGTATTTGATAAAGTTTGGTATTGTAGTCTGATTACCAGAATTCTTAAAGTTGTTTCTCTTGGAACTATTCAATTTTCTGTACTTCAGGAATTTCCGAAAATTCCTGGTCATAAATGCTATCTCTTCATCATTATCACTGTTTGAGTCTGATTCGTCGATTAATGCATTGAATGCCATTGATTTCTTTTCAGATGCTTTTCTTTCTCTTCTCCCGATCATTTGAACTTCAAATGACATTAGATTTCCAATCAATTCTTCTATCTTTAAAGTACTGATGTCATTTGCCTCTTCAATTGCAAGTGTCTTTTGATCCCATTCTGGAGTGAGAGAATTTAAAAAATTTCTGACTTGATCTTCTTCCGAAAATTCCTTTCCCAAAGATATTAAAGAATGCACAATATCTTGAAATCGACTATACATATCTGAAATAGACTCATTAGTATTCATTTTAAATAACTGAAACTAATTTGTGAGCATGGAAATTTTGGTCTGTTTAACTTTGCTTGTTCCTTCGTGAGTTACTTGCAAAGTTTTCCAGATTTCATATGCAGACTTACAAACTGACACTCTATTAAATTCATTTCTTTCAAGTGAACAAAACAGAATATTCATTGCTTTAGAATTATTTTATGCAACAGTCTTTTGCTCAGTGGTCCACTGTGCAAAATTAGTTGTGGGTTCAGAATATTCAGTTTGTGTGATATTCCAAGTATCTAATCCTACAGATTGTAAATATATTTTCATCCTACATGCCCAATATGCATAGTTACTGCCATTAAAAAGTGGTGGTTTGGCAGTAGACTGGCCTTCTACAAATGAACTAGTGTTGGTGGTAATAGCAGTACTAGTGTTAGTAACCATTTAGAAAATTTTCAAAATTCAGATAATGACACTTTTGAAAACAAGGCTCTGATACCAAATGTGAGAAATGCAGATTAAGGATCTTAAGGCTAGAATTAACACTAGAGGGGGGTGAATAGTGTTTTAAGAAATTTGCTAATCTTTTTGAGTTTATCTTACTTTGTTAACAATGTATACACTAATCAGACACAGATATGAACACAGAATCAAACACAGATGCAAATATAAAGTAAAAGCAGTAAAGGAAAGAACACACCAGATTTTATACTGGTTCGGAGTTACCTTACATCCAGTCCCGCACAACCTAGTACGGATTTCCTTTCAAAATCAATTCAACAATTACAACCCTCGGTTTCAAGGCTACGAGGTACACCCTCCAGAATAACAATCCTCTGGGTAGAGATACTTGATTTCCGGGGCAACAAGTTCACCCAATTGATTTCCAGGGCTATAATCACACCTTCTCTCGCTCAATTGATTACAAAAAGTCTATAACTCAGATTAGCACTTGGATCTTGTAGAGATAGTGAAGAGAATCAAAACCAGAAATTATCTAGTTAGATTCGATATTGATTTCGGTAGAGTAATGGTGTAATTTGTAAATAAGAAAGTGGAGAAGAAGAAGAGAAGTTAAATCAGAGAAAAGTGATTAAAAATTCATTGAAACTGACCCTTATTTATAGAAGAACAACAGTCATGTCCATTCGTGAAGAGTTATGGCGAATAGACACTTCTTTTGAAATTTAAATTTTGAACTCAACCGTCACCATGTCGACATGGTGCCTATGGGCATGTCGACATCCCACAGCCTTTTTTGATGTTTTGAATTTCTTTGAAAATAACATTTATCTTATATAAAAACTATTTTAAACTTTATAAATATACTTGACTTTAGTTGAAATTCATAAGTAAATATAAAGAACAATATATACATATTATTTAACTATAATTTAAATCAAAGTATAAATAATTTAAAAGTTAAATATATTATTTGAAAAGATAGTTTAAAATCAGGAGTAATTTGACTTTGAAAATAAAGATGTTTTGAGGCTAAAATTATTTTAAAACGGAATCGAGGATTTTGAATCTTTTTAAAAGGAAAGTTTTGAAATCATTTCGAAAACAAGATAATTTTGAAAAATCATTTGAATTAAGCTTAGTGGATACAAAACAATGTCCCACTAGATTTTCGTAGGTTCCATCCTACTTAGGGTTCCATCCCTTTAACGGGCTCGAAGTGGATTCCATTCCACGAATAAATTGGATATTAAGATGCCAGTGCTTTTCTACGAGTTTTAACAAATATTCCTAATAAAAAAAAACTTAACCTTGAAATCTTGAACTCTTGATAATCTTGATACTTAGGAGTCTTCTATCTCTATATCTTGAATCTCTATACTGTACAGTCTTCATTCTTGATACATGCATGGTTAGATCCTGCATATACATATATATCTAAACTTGTAATGTTAGTATTTATATTTTATAATCTATTCTAAGGTTGTTGTCATCAAAACCATCATCTCATGGACTAACACATACTCTTCAAGATGTTTTCAATTCAAAACGCTTGAGTTGGATCAAAATGGTTTTTGAATAACATATCTGATCCCGGTCTCTTCGAAACAACTTTCGATTATCTCTGGTAAACTCAATCCCGGTTCTTTAGGAAATAAACAAACAAAGAAGAACGGAGATCACCTCATAACCGTTAGTGAACAGATTTCCTTATCATTTATCTTAGAAGAACGAAATGAATTTACACATATAGTATAGCACCACCGACGGCAACTGTACCATATAATTTCCATGTTTCTCATAGATATTTTCAAAGTTACGTTTTGGTTCAGGTTTGATTGTCGGTTATTTAACTATCAAATAAACTAACATTCAGACATTGGTTTGATTCCATATGTGTAATGACCCGTATTTTTAACTATTTTAATTTATTAAATTTAATATATTTATTGAACAAAAAAATGGTTAGAAATAAAATTTAATAATTTATTAATGTAGTTTATTAAATATGAACTTGAACAGAATTTTGAAATAAACAATGTCGAAGATTTAGGGAATCATTTGTATTAGAATGAAATTCTTTGTATTGAATGTGTTTATAATCAATAACTGGAAGTGAATAATAAATGTTGAATTACTATAAAATGGAAGTGGTTGTTTTATTATTTGAATTCGTTTTAAAATTTAAATTTTATAAGTTAAATAACTTATATTTCAAATATAGTGATTTATTGGATAATTAAATTGTTTAAATTTAATATTGGAAATTGTTTAAATAATTGAATCTTGAATTTAATGTGAATGAAAATGATGTCAAAAGTTGATTTAAGTTTTATTTAAACAAGAATGAATATTGTTAACTTCTAAAATTGAATTTAAAGTGAATAAGTTTATTTTGGAAATTTCTCGTTTTAGTTAACGTGTAAAAATAGCCTTTTTGGCACTGTCTCGGATTTCAACAAAACTAGTTTCATCGGATCCGTAATAGTGAATTATTATAGGATTTCAAGTTTCGTAGCGATCAGACTTGTCGTTTGGTCATGCGAGCTTGAAACGTGCAAGATTTATTTTCAGAACTTTAATTAAAATAAATTTATTTTGAAAGCTATCTTCTGAATATGATGGAATTAGCTCTCGAAACTAGTTCAATTATGTTCGGAATAGGGGTATAACATATAGAACATCAAGCAGCACGCTTCTTATGGAGTTCGTAAAATTTATGGGTGAATTGGGTCGGAAACTTATATAATAGGACATGTTTATTTTCGTTCGTTAACCCTAGCCGAGGGCTCAGCCACTTTCGTTTATATCATTTTAATGGCCAAAAATTCATTACCTTCTCCCCTTGATTTCTCTCAATCCACTCAATGAATTTGCACGACTCCAAAAAGAAAAGTGTAGAGCACGACGAGCTCTACACGATGTGCGGTTGGATCGAGGCGAATCACCTCGAATTCGCCAGGATCTCGCTCCGAAGTTCGCTTCGTTTTGGGTTTCTCATTCTCGTTTTGCATGTTCACACTCACGCTGGTGATGGAAGGCAGCGCTGGAGAGGGGGCGCGCAATGGAGGCTCGCCGATGCAGGCGCGATTCGATCGTTTATTAAAAAAATAAAAAATATAGACAAAGTCATGAGGATGCACGGGCCTGGGGAGGAAGGAGCAGTTGCGTGCCTGGAGCCTGGAAACAAGAGTTAGGTTTTGTTAATTTTAAGTTGATTATTTAATTAATTATGTTAATTATATTGTTGTGCTAATAAAATCGTAACTTTTTCATACGAGGTCTGGTCCGAGCGAAACAACTTGCATTGGATTTGTATCGAAGTCGTCTACGAAATGGAATTGAAGTGGAATTTATTTGAAGCTAAAAAAATTTCAGTTTCAAATAAAGTTGAGTTTTTTAAACGCTCACGAAGCAGTAAAATATTTTTATGTTAGTTAAATTAATACCATGAAGTTATTTAATTTTATTGATTGTTGTTTGGTAATTTAACTGACATGGAAATCGACATAGAAATTTACATGTTAGAAATTTTGAATTAACAGTTAAATTGAAATTGGAATTAAACTGCTAGTAAAATTCCTGATTATTGATAACTGGTTAATTATTGTGATATATTGACTGTTTTGGATATTGATTGTGATGGATGGCTATAGGTTGATATTGTGGATGATTGGATGTTTATTTATTTATATATATCTTGTTATCACCCTGTAAATTATTCGAAAGTATATAAAACTTTTATTTGATATTTTGAATAAATTAAGAAATAGGTTGAAATGACATATACCTATGTCACTTATTTTGGATTGAAATGATATATATCCATCCCTAAAATTAAAATTAAAATAACTATTCACTTGGCAATATGATAGAAAATTATATACGGACAACGGATTGGTTAAATTAAATGGTTTTGAATTCTCGGATTTGAATTTATTTAAATGATGTGTTTTAAAGAAAAATTTGAATTTATGAGAAATTGAATTAATTTCGAATTCGAGTTTTGAAATGTTTAATTTAAAATATGTTAAAGAAATTGTTCAAAGATGTAACAACCCATAATTTTGTGAACATTTTTAATGAAATTTTTATTTGAAATTTTGACTTTTAAATCATTTAAAAGTGATTTTTTCCGATGTAAGTTTTGAATTTGTTGTAATTTATTTTCCAAATGCAATAAATAAATAATTATTGAAATTTTTTTTATTTTGGTCAAAATTTGAATTTTCAGTTCAAATTTTTAAAATTTTGAATTCTTAAATTTTAATCTTTTTCTTTGAAGTAGAATATATTTATGATATCTGTTTTGCTTTTCGTTTCGTTAAATTTTGAGTTATACTTTTTAAATTAGATAAATTACAGCGTTTTACACGCAGTTATTTTCTGTATTTCAATTTCTATTTTTCTATGTTCATTTCTATATTTTTATTTTCTATGTTATTCATATTTATTTATTTTTTTTATCCAAACTTTATTTATTGGATTTTACTTGTGTGTATATTTTTTTCATAAATGGCTTGGAAGAATTCAAGGAGACATGCGTTACATTTTTGTTTTTTTGCTTGCCTTTTATTTACCTACCCTCTTTATTACTTACCCTAGCCATTCATCATTTATAGCCGTGAATTGCTCTTATTAATCACGTACAAACATCTCAAAATATCCTCTTTTCAATTGCATTTAAGAATTTTATATATATGTGTGTGTATATATATATATGTGGATTTCTTTCTCCTTATTTGTTGCCTTTTATTTCCTAGCCTTTTTGTTTTCCTATCATTTACTCCTCTTTAGTCGTTCAAATCCTTTCTTGCCATCCATACCACTTCATAATTCACGTACACATTTAGTTCACATTTCATTTCTAGAAAGAAATGTATGCAAATACATGGCTTGGAGAAATTTAAGAGGCATACGTTTCATTGTTTAAACACTGTCTTTTTCATTTGCATTTAGGAATAAATGATATATTGATTTGGGTTTGGATTTAAATGATTTCTATATTTTATTTATTTATTATTTTTTTCCTATGTTTATTCCCTAACTTTTATTATTTATTTATTTTTTTGTATAAACTTTGAATATATTCATTTGATTTTTGATTGGTTTTCTTTTTAATAATAGCTTAGAAATTGCAATAGATATAGGTTACTTGTTTGTTTATTTGTTGCCCTCATTAACCATGAATTCTTCTCATAATTCACGTACATATTGTTCCTCAAACTCCTCTTTTCGTTGCATGCAAACAAAGGAAAAAAATTAATAAATACATCAAGTTATTTGTTGCCTTTTTATTTTCCCAAACCATTAAAAACTCCTACCTTAAATTGTCTTGCCTCTTTATTGATTTAGCCGTTTACCATTTGCTTAGCCATGTATTACTCCCATCAAATTTCGCGCAAAATATTTCCCAACATTTCCTTCCTCGTTTGACTCTTCTGATTTAAAGATCTTTACATACGTTTCTTTTATTAAATAGGAATTAAATCCCCTTTATCATTTTTCTTACCATTTATTCTCGTAGACGTTTATTTTCCATAACCCCAGCCGCCTATTACTCTTACAAATCACGTACAAATATTCTCATCTCACATCTCATTCTCATTTTATTTCCTAAGAGAAAAAAATTTATAGATCTAAATATCCATGGCTTCTTCTTCCTCTTCTTTTTTCTTCTTTCTTTCTTCTTTTTCTTTCTTTGTTTCCTTCATGAATAGGCTCGGCCTCAACCTCCTATTGCTAACCCATCACCACCTCCATCACCACTTGCATAAGATAGAGCAAGGTTATGCCATCTTATCTCAATTATTTTCATTGTTTATTTCATATAATCTTTTGTATTAAATATACTTATGTATTTTGTATTTGTTTGTGTACATAAGTTGAAATCTTAGCTCTCCTATCACTCAAGTTTGGATCGTGCTTTGTCGTGCCTTTTTTGTTTTCCGGAGTTTGATCTTTGTGTTTGAATTGTTGTCTTCAGCTTTAAAAAGGTGAGTAAATCTCACCAGACATTTATACTTATACAAATGTGAATTGACATCATTTGAATGTATAGAACTATTATGTGATGTTATAACTGCCTGTGATCATTTATATATGATGTTAAATTGTTAATTTACCTGTCATCTTATCTGTTACTGTTATATGATGCTATTCTGTTCATTTATATCTGTTTATCACACTGAAAGTTCCCTGTAGATTAGATTCACTATGGGTTGAAATGATACATACCCGAACGGACTTTAGAATAGGGAAAAATCGTTATGGGATGAAATGATAGGCCTAAACGATTTTTATTTATTTTATTTAACTTGGGATTACGGGTTTGAAATGATAGAACCCAGATTTTTCTTTTTTAAACTGCGGATTGAAATGATACATATCCGTATCACTTGACCTAGGTTAGAAAACTATATACAGGCTCGTGGTTATTTTATAAAGTGTTTTGGATATTTTTAAGTATTTTAAAAAAATAAATTTATGAAATTTGATTTAAATATATTTTGAAATGTTTTAAAATAAAGAAATTATGATTTTTCTATGAGTTAAAATTATAATTAATGAATGGTTAAATTGGATTATTGAAATATAACTTAAGTTTGGAATTTGGAATTTTGGTTAAAAATGATATTTAACTTATATGAATAAAAATGGAACTTTAATTATATTTGGAAAATGGTAAATATGATAATTTGATTTAAATTTGAATTTAAGTGATGTATTAAAGTATTATTGATTTTTTTTATGAATTTAAGTGGTTAAATAAATGAATGTTTAAATTGTAATTTTAAAATATAACTTGATTGGGAAATGTAAATTTGGTTTTTAATTAAAGGTTTAAATTAATTAAATAAAATTGGAAATTTAGTTAAATTTGTGAAATGGTAATTTAAATTTGAAGTGTTATGTTTATTTGTTGAAAGTGAAGAAAAGGAAATTATACACTTGAGCTAATAAGTGGAATTATTGAAATTTGGATTTATTTATAAGAAATTGGTTTTATAAAAATCAATATGTTTAATGATATGTTAATGAACATTTTTAATGTTAAATTATGATTTTTAAAATGTTTAAAGAGTTTAAAATGAAGTTATTTATTTGCTGGAAATACACTAAAATCTGGAATTCACTTTTAATAGCATTCAGAAATGCTATGGTTTCTGAATTGTACTAAAACTAGGTAGAAAGGGCTATTATAGCATTTCTGTAATGTTGTAGTTGCTGTAGTTGAACTTATAGGCTAAATTGAACTCAGGTCTATTACAGCATTTTCTGGAAATGCTGTAGTGGTCTACAGTCTTTGCTGAAATCATATAAAACCTTTGTTTTGAAATCTGAGCTATCGCAGCATTTTTAGAAATGCTGTCTTTGCTGTTTTGAACTAAAATTTAACTAAAACTGAGTTTTAACAGCAGTTTTAAATGTTGTTTTTGCTGAATTAAAAGTTTCAAATATAACTTATAACAGTTTTTTTTAATGCTGTGAAAAGATGAAATTTTAATAATTATGGTTTTTGACTTAGTAAACGAACTCAGAATGGTTTGAAAATTTGGAAATTGAATACTTGAATTGAAAGAATAATAATTACACTTTTAAAGGGTTTAAATGAAGTAATTTAATTGAAATATGAATCAATTAAAAGGTGGTTTGAATTGAAAATGAATGAATGTTATCTTTGAATTTAAAGGGGTGTTTAAGATAAGATATTTTGATATATTAAATTGATTTGAAATGAAGCTTTGGAAAGATAAGATATTTTGATATATTAAAATGATTGGAAATGAAGCTTTGGAAAGATAAGATATTTTGATATATTAAAATGATTTGAAATGAAGCTTTGGAAAGATAAGATATTTTGATATATTAAAATGATTTGAAATGAAGGTTTGAAAAGATATGATATTTTGATATATTGAAATGATTTGAAATGAAGTTTTGGAAAGATATGATATTTTGATATATTAAATGGTTTGGAAATGATTTGATCTTTATTTTGATAAAGATTGGATTTGAAATGATATTCTATTTTGAAGTATAAACTGTTTTTAAATTATATCCACGGGTTATAATAACAATTGGTTGTTAAAGAGACCGGGATCGGATATGGACATACTCTCTGTCGATACCGAAAACCACTTTGACAACTGTGTACGCAGTGGAGTTTCCAGAATGAAGTAGGATGGTGGCGACGATCCTAAGGTATATACGTGGACCCAACTCCCGTGAGTTGGCATAAGGTGGCTAAAACAGGAGCGATCGACGGGCCAAGGAGGTAGCACCTCTGATCGGACACACTTCTTCGATACCATTCTATTACTTGTGATTGTTTTGGTTTGCACCCTTGATTTGGGAGTGTTGTTCGAGGTGGGCGGTAGTGGCTGCTATGCGTCACCACCAGTTCGGATGCGTAATTGGTATATCTACCTTGGCATTGCCTAGTTGTGCCGTGTCACCTACCATATCGAGCTTTACTACGAGTTTCTATTTGTGTCGTACCTATGGAGTATCTTCTCGTAGCCTCTCAGGGTATGCAGGTACTGTATAGACTATTGGCACTATTTTGTGTTAAGGGCTATATGGGTAACCCCTTAACGCTATTTAAAAGTATGTTTATTTTATGATTAGACATTATTATAATAGCGGATATTACTACATAGTAGATAGTTTAACGGATCCTTAAAGAATGGGCGATCCCAAGCATTCTTTAAGTTACTTGTACCTTTATTACAGTTCACTTGAGTTGGTTTACATTGTATAAGTATGTATGTCCTGACTCGAGTGTTTGTATTTTTATTTACGCTCGGGTCAGCCTGAGTTATTCACAGATTTGGATTTCCGCTCTCTTGGAGATTTGAATCGCTGGAGATTATCTGCTTGTCTTGTCCTATCTATCTCAGTTCTATTGTTCTATTCAGCTTGTACATGGTTATCATATTGAGATTTCTGTTGTACTTTATTTCTTCTGTTGTATCTTATTTAACTCTGATATATTTACATAGTAGCTTCATGAACTACTATTTCTTTTACTTCCACTGCACTTCTTACTCTGTGTCTGTGATCTGTGATTATTTATTTACTGTATATTCTGAGATTTGCCAAATTTTATTTACAATGTGGTATTTTGAGCAATTCAAGTCCGACATGTGCGGATGCGAATGGTTGAAAATATCGGGTCGTTACAGTTGGTATCAGAGCTCTGGTTTTAGGAAAACTCAGCATATAGAGTAAATTTAATTACAGAATCACTTTTGTTCGAACTTGAATTCCTTCTTCTTCGATTCGGTTTCCTTTGAATTATGGAACGTTCCCTTCGGTTCCAAAGTCCATTCTTGTCCTCCCCTATTCGTGTCTTCTTGATTCTTGAGTGTCCCATAACTCCACTCTGAATAATCTTTCTAATGAATTGGCGATCCCGCCAATATTCTAATGACTTGGAAAGGGGTGGAACTTCTTCACAAAAAGCATTGATTCACCGGAGACCTCTGTATCCTTGGTTTACGATGCTACTATCTCTTGCTATGCCTGAATTCTATCTCTTGAGATTGAATGTAGATTTACCCCAGAAAATCCACATCGACCTTATTCTTCAAGTCACGGTTGACTCGGTTAAGGTTGCCCGTGATCTATATAGGCTTATCCATACTCCCTATTCTGTTATTTAATCATCTTATCTTTTGTCTCCAACTTATCTTCAAATCAGAATTCTCTTTGACTTGAGTCCATCAAAATTTGAATCCTTATCCTTATTTTGAAAAATTAATCTGGTATTTGAAAATTTTATATTTTAAAGATGTTTTATATATTGTGTTGTTTGAGTTGTTGATGTTGATTTGGGTTTCCGATCGGTTCGTCTGATCAACGCTATTGATAGGATCTCCAAAACACTTGAACAGAGCAAACTGACACAATATGGGTTTTAAATTTAGTAGATGGATAAATTTTGTATAATTATAATATGTATAAGGTTAATTTTCTGAATTTTGATAATTAATGGAATTGGGTGTTAAGAAATAACATTTAACTTTGCATGTATTTTATAATCATTGGCTTTCGGTTCATATCAAAATAATTAAACATGGTTATAAATTAATTTGGAAATTTAAATGGATTTAAATCAAGAATGTGATAATTTAATTTCCGATGATTTCGAACTTTGTTTTGAAAGTTTTAAAAGGATTTATTAGTTAAAAGTATTTCTAGTAGAAATTGTTTCAAAGGATTTTTAATTTGTAAATCGGTGCTCTTCTCTTTGTCGCTGGAAAATAATTTCGGTAATGACTGCAGCATCATCGACGTTCATTTTCGAGTTTCGAAGTGAAGAGACCATTCTGTAACCTTGCTACAGTTTTATGTTGGAAAATTTAATTGAGTTGAATTTCTAAAATATGACTTAATTTATGATATATATATATATATATTGGTATATGATTTTAAATTTGATTTGATATATATTGTGAATATATATTTATTTACCAAGAATTGTCTAAAGTTAATTGGAAATTTAATTCTTAAATTTTATCTTAGAGGATAATTTCAATTATAAAAGGAAATCAAAATTTGAATAAATATTGAAGCTTGGATAATTGAGTTAAGAAACTTTTATTTGTGTAATTTTCTCTTGCATTCCAATATAACTTACCTAAATTATTAAAAAGTTAAATATGTAATTGGAGAACACACAATATAAAGGAGATTTTATAAATAAAATTTGAGTGGTGATAATAAATGTTATACACTTAAATTTTAGTTATAAAGGATGAGAGAAAAAGGGTTAATTGAATAATTTACAATATAATGATATTTAAAAGAAATTATAAATAAATTGAAATAGTTATAATAAGTGAAATAAACTTAATATATATAGGATTTGATATATTAAGTGGAATAAATTTAAGAATAATTTGGAATAAAGAAGAATGAAACTTATTGAATAAAATTTTGAGTATAATAAATGATTTCAAATTCACGATTTTATAAATTGTTAATTGGATGATAAGATAATGAAATTGTAAATAGATAAGATTTAATTAAGTTAGGAAAAATCAAATAGATGAAATCAATTATTGATTTAAGTTGAAACTTTCATGGTTTTAAAATTTATCATCTTATTTTGTTTTCCAATCTCTTATCCTTCGGTTGTTCCTATTCTCCTGCATCCTAAACGGGAAATTGAATTCCAAATTGATCTTATATCCTAAAGTTCGATCTATAGTTCTTCCTCCCAAAATACCTTTACCAGTCTGTTTTGGAAAACTTTTCAAGAATCTTCTTCGTGCTTATGTCCTTGATCACAGAGGATCTTGGGAAGATCATCTCCATCTTGTTGAATTTACCTATAACGACTGTTACCAGGTATAATTTCAATCTTCTTTTTTTATATTGTCTTAATTCTATCTCATTCTATCTGTTGTCTCTATTTTCCATGCTCGTTCCTTTTCGGGGACGAAAAGTTTTGAGTGGAGGAGAATGTAACAACCCATAATTTTGTGAACATTTTTAATGAAATTTTTATTTGAAATTTTGACTTTTAAATCATTTAAAAGTGAATTTTTCCGGTGTAAGTTTTGAATTTGTTGTAATTTATTTTCCAAATGCAATAAATATTCAATTATTGAAAAAAAAATTATTTTGGTCAAAATTTGAATTTTCGGTTCAAATTTTTTAAAAATTTGAATTCTTAAATTTTAATCTTTTTTTTTGAAGCAGAATATATTTATGATATCTGTTTTGCTTTTCGTTTCGTTAAATTTTGAGTTATACTTTTTAAATTAGATAAATTACAGCGTTTTACACGCAGTTATTTTCTGTATTTCAATTTCTATTTTTCTATGTTCATTTCTATATTTTTATTTTCTATGTTATTCTTATTTATTTATTTATTTTTATCCAAACTTTATTTATTGGATTTTACTTGTGTGTATATTTTTTTCATAAATGGCTTGGAAGGAATTAAGGAGACATGCGTTACATTTTTGTTTTTTTTTTGCTTGCCTTTTATTTACCTACCCTCTTTATTACTTACCCTAGCCATTCATCATTTATAGCCGTGAATTGCTCTTATTAATCACGTACAAACATCTCAAAATATCCTCTTTTCAATTGCATTTAAGAATTTTATATATATGTGTGTGTGTATATATATATATATCTGTGTGTGTGGGGGTTTCTTTCTCCTTATTTGTTGCCTTTTATTTCCTAGCCTTTTTGTTTTCCTATCATTTACTCCTCTTTAGTCGTTCAAATCTTTTCTTGCCATCCACACCACTTCATAGTTCACGTACACATTTACTTCACATTTCATTTCTAGAAAGAAATGTATGCAAATACATGGCTTGGAGAAATTTAAGAGGCATACGTTTCATTGTTTAAACACTGTCTTTTTCATTTGCATTTAGGAATAAATGATATATTGATTTGGGTTTGGATTTAAATGATTTCTATATTTTATTTTTTATTTTTTTTTCCTATGTTTATTCCCTAACTTTTATTATTATTATTATTTTTTGTATAAACTTTGAATATATTCATTTGATTTTTGATTGGTTTTCTTTTTAATAATAGCTTAGAAATTGCAAGAGATATAGGTTACTTGTTTGTTTATTTGTTGCCCTCATTAACCATGAATTCTTCTCATAATTCACGTACGTATTGTTCCTCAATCTCCTCTTTTCGTTGCATGCAAACAAAGGAAAAAAATTAATAAATACATCAAGTTATTTGTTGCCTTTTTATTTTCCCAAACCATTAAAAACTCCTACCTTAAATTGCCTTGCCTCTTTATTGATTTAGCCGTTTACCATTTGCTTAGCCATGTATTACTCCCATCAAATTTCGCGCAAAATATTTCCCAACATTTCCTTCCTCGTTTGACTCTTCTGATTTAAAGATCTTTGCATACGTTTCTTTTATTAAATAGGAATTAAATCCCCTTTATCATTTTTCTTACCATTTATTCTCGTAGACGTTTATTTTCCATAGCCCTAGCCGCCTATTACTCTTACAAATCATGTACAAATATTCTCATCTCACATCTCATTCTCATTTTATTTCCTAAGAGAAAAAAATTTATAGATCTAAATATCCATGGCTTCTTCTTCCTCTCTTTTTTTCTTTCTTTCTTCTTTTTCTTTCTTTGTTTCCTTCATGAATAGGCTCGGCCTCTACCTCCTATTGTTAACCCCATCAAAACCTCCATCACCACTTGCATAAGATGGAGGAAGGTTATGCCATCTTATCTCAATTATTTTCATTGTTTATTTCATCTAATCTTTTGTATTAAATATACTTATGTATTTTGTATTTGTTTGTGTACATAAGTTGAAATCTTAGCTCTCCTATCACTCAAGTTTGGATCGTGCTTTGCCATGCCTCT
Source organism: Allium fistulosum (assembly GCA_030737815.1). NCBI lineage: Eukaryota > Viridiplantae > Streptophyta > Magnoliopsida > Asparagales > Amaryllidaceae > Allium > Allium fistulosum. The sequence goes on along the minus strand of CM060904.1, from coordinate 164,487,380 downwards.
TGTGTTTTCCGGAGTTTGATCTTTGTGTTTGAATTGTTGTCTTCAGTTTAAAAAGGTGAGTAAATCTCACCAGACATTTATACTTATACAAATGTGAATTGACACCATTTGAATGTGTAGAACTATTATGTGATGTTATAACTACCTGTGATCATTTATATATGATGTTAATTTACCTATCATCTTATATGTTACTGTTATATGATGCTATTCTGTTCATTTATATCTGTTTATCACACTGCAAGTTTCCTGTAGATTAGATTCACTATGGGTTGAAATGATACATACCCGAACGGACTTTAGAATAGGGAAAAATCGTTATGGGCTGAAATGATAGGCCTGAACGATTGTTATTTATTTTATTTAACTTGGGATTGCGGGTTTGAAATGATAGAACCCGGATTTTTCTTTTTAAACTGCGGATTGAAATGATACATATCTATATCACTTGACCTAGGTTAGAAAACTATATATAGGCCCGTGATTATTTTATAAAGTGTTTTGGGTATTTTTAAGTATTTTAAAAATATAAATTTATGAAATTAGATTTAAATAGATTTTGAAATGTTTTAAAATAAAGAAATTATGATTTTTCTATGAGTTAAAATTGTAATTAATGAATGGTTAAATTGGATTATTGAAATATAACTTAAGTTTGGAATTTGGAATTTTGGTTAAAAATGATATTTAACTTATATGAATAAAAATGGAACTTTAATTATATTTGGAAAATGGTAAATATGATAATTTGATTTAAATTTGAATTTAAGTGATTTATTAAAGTATTATTGATTTTTCTATGAATTTAAGTGGTTAAATAAATGAATGTTTAAATTGTAATTTTAAAATATAACTTGACTGGGAAATGTAAATTTGTTTTTAATTAAAGGTTTAAATTAATTAAAATTGGAAATTTAGTTAAATTTGTGAAATGGTAATTTAAATTTGAAGTGTTAAGTTTATTTGTTGAAAGTGAAGAAAAGGAAATTATACACTTGAGCTAATAAGTGGAATTATTGAAATTTGGATTTATTTATAAGAAATTGGTTTTATAAAAATCAATATGTTTAATGATATGTTAATGAACATTTTTAATGTTAAATTATGATTTTTAAAATGTTTAAAGAGTTTAAAATGAAGTTATTTATTTGCTGGAAATACACTAAAATCTGGAATTCACTTTTAATAGCATTCAAAAATGCTATGGTTTCTGAATTGAACTAAAACTAGGTAGAAAGGGCTATTATAGCATTTTTGTAATGCTGTAGTTGCTGTAGTTGAACTTATAGGCTAAATTGAACTCAGGTCTATTACAGCATTTTCTGGAAATGCTGTAGTGGTCTACAGTCTTTGCTGAAATCATATAAAACCTTTGTTTTGAAATCTGAGCTATCGCAGCATTTTTAGAAATGCTGTGTTTGCCGTTTTGAACTAAAATTTAACTAAAACTGAGTTTTAACAGCAGTTTTAAATGCTGTCTTTACTGAATTCAAATATAACTTATAACAGTTTTTTTAATGCTGTGAAAAGCTGAAATTTTAATAATTATGGTTTTTGACTTAGTAAACGAACTCAGAATGGTTTGAAAATTTGGAAATTGAATACTTGAGTTGAAAGAATAATAATTACACTTTTAAAGGGTTTAAATGAAGTAATTTAATTGAAATATGAATCAATTAAAAGGTGGTTTGAATTGAAAATGAATGAATTTTATCTTTGAATTTAAAGGGGTGTTTAAGATAAGATATTTTGATATATTAAATTGATTTGAAATGAAGCTTTGGAAAGATAAGATATTTTGATATATTAAAATGATTTGAAATGAAGCTTTGGAAAGATAAGATATTTTGATATATTAAAATGATTTGAAATGAAGCTTTGGAAAGATAAGATATTTTGATATATTGAAATGATTTGAAATGAAGTTTTGGAAAGATATGATATTTTGATATATTAAATGGTTTGGAAATGATTTGATCTTTATTTTGATAAAGATTGGATTTGAAATGATATTCTATTTTGAAGTATAAACTGTTTTTAAATTATAACCACGGGTTATAATAACGATTGGTTGTTAAAGAGACCGGGATCGAATATGGACATACTCTCTGTCGATACCGAAAACCACTTTGACAACTGTGTACGCGGTGGAGTTTCCAGAATGAAGTAGGATGGTGGCGACGATCCTAAGGTATATACGTGGACCCAACTCCCGTGAGTTGGCATAAGGTGGCTAAAACGGGAGCGATCGACGAGCCAAGGAGGTAGCACCTCTGATCGGACACACTTCTTTGATACCATTCTATTACTTGTGATTGTTTTGGTGCGCACCCTTGATTTGGGAGTGTTGTTCGAGGTGGGCGGTAGTGGCTGCTATGCGTCACCACCAGTCCGGATGCGTAATTGGTATATCTACCCTGGCATTGCCTAGTTGTGTCGTGTCACCTACCTTATCGAGCTTTACTACGAGTTTCTATTTGTGTCGTACCTATGGAGTATCTTCTCGTAGCCTCTCGGGGTATGCAGGTACTGTATAGACTATTGGCACTATTTTGTGTTAAGGGCTATATGGGTAACCCCTTAACGCTATTTAAAAGTATGTTTATTTTATGATTTGACATTATTATAATAGCGGATATTACTACATAGTAGATAGTTTAACGGATCCTTAAAGAATGGGCGATCCCAATCATTCTTTAAGTTACTTGTACCTTTATTATAGTTCACTTGAGTTGGTTTACATTGTATAAGTATGTATGTCCTGACTCGAGTGTTTGTATTTTTATTTACGCTCGGGTCAGCCTGAGTTATTCACGGATTTGGATTTCCGCTCTCTTGGAGATTTGAATCGCTGGAGATTATCTGCTTGTCTTGTCCTATCTATCTCAGTTCTGTTGTTCTATTCAGCTTGTACTTGGTTATCATATTGAGATTTCTGTTGTACTTTATTTCTTCTGTTGTATCTTATTTAACTCTGATATTTTTACATAGTAGCTTCATGAACTACTATTTCTTTTACTTCCGCCGCACTTCTTACTCTGTGTCTGTGATCTGTGATTATTTATTTACTGTATATTCTGAGATTTGCCAAATTTTATTTACAACGCGGTATTTTGAGCAATTCAAGTCCGACATGTGCGGATGCGAATGGTTGAAAATATCGGGTCGTTACAAAAGAATTAAATTTGAAATATGAAGTTAAAATCGACATATAACTTGAATTATATAAATTGAATTGTCTTAAAAAGTTTGAACTTTTACTTAAACTTCGAAGTTATTTAAGTAAAAGTGATTTAAATTGATACTTCAAATTTGAGCTCGAAATTGAATTAGTTTGAAGATTTGAACCTTGAATTGAATATTGATTAATTTGATTTAAGTGATTTAAATTGATATTCTGAAACTGAACTCGAATTTATATAAATTGAAATGGTTTAAAATTGAGTATTGAATTGAAATTTAAACCATTGAATCGATTAGTTGAATCGAATTTGAAATTGAAATCGAAGTTAATTCGAATTAAAATCAAAATTGAGTCGATTTGAATTGAATTGAGATTGAAGATGATTTGAATTGGAAGATTTGAAACTGAATCGGTTTGATTTAAATTTGGACCTGAATCTAGATTTATTGGAAATGGGAAGAAACGGTTTTGAATTTGAAATTATTTTCACTATAAACTATTTTCCTATGAACTGTTGTAAAATTCATCTTTTTAAATTTCCAAATTATTTAAATTTTCAAATCATTTAATATATAATCTATTTTAATATCTAAACTATTTAACTTTTAAACTATTTAAAACTATTCAAACTATTTTCTGAAAATTCAAACTGGTCAAAGTGGGAATTGTTTATATTTTGGATTTAAAAGCGAATTGGGTTAAAATGAAGTTATAACCGAAATTGGAATTTGAAACAATTTTGGAAGTAAAATTGAGAAATTTGAATGAAATGATATTTTTAAGTGAAATTGACATATTTGAAGTAAATATGATATTTTGAAATGAATGATATTTTGAAGCGAATATGATATTTTGATATCAAGTACGAATCGTTTTCGAAATGTAAAAGAACCAACCGGTGTGTAAAACGACGTTTGGTTGTTAAAGAGACTGGGGCCTCTTATTGGCATACTCTCTGTCAATATTGGAACCACTTTAACAACTGTGTACGCCGATGACACTCCAGAATGAAGTGGTTGGATTTGGCGTACGTTTGCTAGATTTGAAGAAAGAGAACGATGATGGATAGACCCCGGCACTTGTGCCAATTTGAAGTGACTAAAATAGGACGGCTTGATTGGGCCAAGTGGGCTAGCTACCCCTAGCGGACATCTGTTCTTCGATTTTCTTCTTGGACTTGGTCCATACTATTACTTTTGACGTTGGTTTTGACTGATACACCTTGATTTGGGATGACCTCCCTTTGACTCGATATAGGATGGATGGACGTGGTGAGTGGTATGGCTACGATGCGTTACCACCAGCCCTGTGACCCAAATTGGTAGTATCCTACCTTGGGCATTGCCTCACGTGCCTTGTCATACTTTTATCCTTATATGAGACCACTACGAGTTTGGTTTAGTGTTGTCGTATCACGGCGCATCCCTATCCCCCGACGTGCTACTGGGGCGTTATATGTGAACTGTACGACAATGCTTAAAAACACGTTAAGGGGGATTAATGTAAAGCCTTAACGCTAAGAAAAATATTTATTTTACTGATTAGACATTAGATATATAGTGTATTCTACTATATAAAGATATTTTGACGAATCCTTAAGAGATGGAAAATCCCATAACATATCTTGAGTTATTGTAGCACGTTATAAACTGGATAGGAGATGTAAAACCCCGTAAACATCTCTGATGCTATTACACTCCTGTTATATGTGATATTGATTTGACTCACATAAGGATATTTTAGTCCTGACTCGAGTGTATTATTTTACTTTATACTCGGGTCAGCTCTGAGTTTTCAGTGCATTGAAGATTATTTTCTAGAGGACGAAGACGAAGATTGGTATATTATTATTACTAATATTATGTCACCATGTTGTTTGTTCCGCTGCATTATTCTATTGTTCGTTGTATATGTAACTCTGATATATGTTGTAAAATTTTAATCAAATGTATAGTATAAACAGCTTCATGAACCGTTTATTTGATTATTATATTTTGTCATTCCGCTGCAAGATTCTGTGTTTGTTTTCTTCTTTTCTTATTCTTCTTAATTAACTCCATTGATTATCTGTGTTTTGGATTGTATGAGTTGGACATGTGTGGCTTATTGTCGATTTAAACCTTTCGAAATGTGGGTTGTCACAATATGGGTTCCACTAAGCCTTTATTAATTAATCTTTGATTAATAAAATCACTTTATAAAACATGATCAAAAGATCTTTATGCAACACTATTTTCAAAACCCTTACTTTCCTTTTATACTTGGGAAACATTTATACTTATTTTAGGGGTATAAGTATATTATCAAAACATTTGGAAAATTTCTCCTTTCAAATTTCTTTTTGAAAACATTACTTACTATAAATCTATCCGCTTTCCTTTATAACAATTTCCTTTTTAAAAGCTCACTTCATGATTCAAATAACTTATAAATTTCCGAAGTCAATTTATAAAAACACTTTTATAAGTCTACAAGTCAATTTACAAAACCTCTTTACAAACCTCTAAAATCATTTATAAAACATTTCCCCATTTAAAACCCCTTTGATAAGTCTTCTTTAAGAAAAATCCTTTACAAATTTCTTTTGCAACGCATCCTTTTAAATCACTTTGAATAAACCTTTTTACTTAGTAAAACCCATTTTTATAAAAAAAAATTATTTATAAATACCTTTATACAATAATAATATAACTTGAAAAATCATTTTAAACCTTAATCCAAATTGATTAAAGAATTTGAGCTAATTTAAAACCATACTTTATAATTTCAAAAGGAGGCTTAGCCAACCCAGTGGTGGTAATTTAAGTTACCATTTCTTTCAAGTCACTTAACCATTTATTTACATAAGTCAAAATATATGTAAATACACTTCATATCCAAATCAGGGAATAACATGTCAATACAACTCAACTAGCATATACATGTCCAAATAATAATAGCAGAATGGTGATTTGTCCTACTAAATAGATTTCCAATAATCAAACTATTAACTTATAGCAGAATGGGGGTTTATTCTGCTAACATAAGTCCACACAATCAACAATCAATCTATAGCAGAACGAAAATTTATTCTACTAATATATGTCCACAACAATTAAATCAATTACATTATAGCAAAACGGGAATTTATTCTGCTAATAGATGTCTACACAATCGAACAATCAATTTATAGCAGAACGGGAATTCATTCTACTATCGAATGTCCACACAATCAAACAATCACATCATAACTCATTCATAGGTATTTTTCTACTTAATAGTACCCACATTAGAATTCCTTGAGTTCAAAACCATCTCTGAAAAAGAAGTACCTTTAAAACAATTTGATTCTTGGAGACAAAGCATTTAAAACTTAAAACACCCTTTAAAATGATTAATTATAAGAAAACTCTTACTAAATTATAATTATTTTTATTAAATTTGAACTTAATTTAATTATAAATTAATAATTAATTAAACATTTAATAAATAATTTATTTATAAATGAAACCCTTAATTAATCCTTTATTAATTACTAAATAATAATTTAAAACCTTTATTAATAATTAACTATTAATTAATATCAATTTATTAATTAAATAATATTTTAATTAAAACTTAAATAATAAATTAACCTCAGAGCCATGTACTCGAATTTTAGATCAAACTATCTGGAAACGAGAAATGATCTACATCCAACTTACGCACTTACTTAATTGGTTCTCCATAATATCAAATCTATTTCAACTAAATTATTTATGAAAACATTTCATAAACTAAACTTATGTTCAACTTGGATACTGCTTCATCACATCCTAAGAGTATATACCCCTATTTGATCCAACTATTCCATTTTGCACTTATTTCCCTAAGAAAACTCAAGATCCAAATACTCATTCTTATTTCAAAAACTTTTTTTTGAATCGAAACAATATATTTTAATCATAGAATATATATATATAGCCCGAGTAACTCCAAAATGATACTAAGGAACTGGGTATTACCAAACAGTATTATACATTCCCTTACCAAGAAGGGTAATACTCAAGAAAAGTGTTTACCATCCAAATACATCTTTTCCCCAAATTTAAGTTATTTTCGAGCCACTTGAACTAGTTAACTTAAAAATATTACTTTTATTTCAAAATGCCATTTTTGAAACAATACATTTCATTTTTCGAATAAAACATTTATTACCAGCTTTCTTTGGGTTTGTTCTGGTTGAACCTGTTTTGATTGTACAATGATAAAGAGAATAATTTACTAAGTGCACTACAACGTCCGCATAGGCAAACATCCGATCGTCACTTAGAAGATTATTCCGATCATCACAAAACAATCGAGACTCCTCCTCTTGAACCAATCCAAAGAAAACACCTCATTCTTAACATTTTCATTCCTAAAATTTCCTTAACCCAATTTTTTTTCAAATAATACTATTGTTATCTTTCAAAACCTTGAAAATCATTTTTTAAAACAACCTAGATTTTAGTCCTCAAGTTTTTAACTTAGATTCATTTTAATTAAAAGTCACCTTCTTATAAATTCAGTTTATAAATCAACTTTTAGAATATCATTTTCCAAATATTTATTGCAAAATATTCAAACCTTTTTTTTAAACATCTCTTATTAAATCAAATTTTAATTCAATATTAACATCGAACGCCTTATAGTCAAATCATGAAACTTAATTCACAAGGTGTTCGCTTCAATGTTTTCCCCTATTCCTATCTACCCAGCCCAAATCTTAAAAAGGGAAGCTGCCCACACAGACTAACAATAGTCAATGCTCAATTGGACAGGCATGACTAACAAAATCCTAATTGATAATAACATAATATTATTATCCCTTGACAAACAACACCTCAACTAACTATACTATACTATACTATACTATACTATACTATACAATTTTGAAAATCATTCTTTATATATAAAATATATCCTAGGTAAAATTATTTCATTTACCAAATTTCAAAACAATACTATATCGGATGGCCTTGTTCAAGTGTTTAGAGATCCCTATCAATAACTTTAGCTACTCGTATTGACCATAATCCATAAGCCACTCAACGGATCAATCAACACAATATAAAACATTTTTATATCACTAACGAATACGTGCTCTTATACACACACACACACTCTCTCTCAAACTCATAATAAGGCATTCACCTTATCTCTAAATGAGTTGCCCTACCAAAGCCAAGGTTCTCGCTTAACCTTGCGCTTTGATACGATGTAACGACCTGCCTTTTCGAACCCCAGAAGTCGATATTAATACATCCATGGTATTCACGTGCCAAAAAACTAAGTGCCGGAAAGACAAATTGTAAAAGGAAAGAAAGGAGATAGAAGATAAGAAGAAATAAAACAATCACATGCATAACCAAATCCATAATATGATAATCTAGAAAGGTGATGACACACCCTAATGGGAGAGACCCACATAGCCCGGCTGCATCTACCCTGTTTTATCCATTTCCTGGGTTGTGAGGCTTAAGGCAACGTTGTTACCTTTTCTTTTAGCAGACCATCTTGGAATGCTAACACTGTCCTCCAGACAGAAATGTAATGTCAGCATTCATCTATACAAGTTCGTTCTAGGTCAAAACGAATCCGAAGGCACTATCTACACCACCCATTTGAAATCACCCTCGGGATTAGTAGCAAGTAGCCCTTGCACTTCAAAAACTTCATCTTTGATTCCATACTCTTCAGGATGTCTTCAATTCGAAGTGCTTGAGTTGGATCGAAGTGATTTTCGGATAACATATCTGATCCCGGTCTCTTCGAAACAACTTTCGATAATTTCCGGTAAACTCAACCCCGATTCTTTGGGAAACAAACTGACAAAGATAAGAATGGAGACTGCCTCCTAACCATTAGTGGATGGATTTTCTTATCATTTATCTTAGAAGAACGAAATGAATTTACACGTACAGTATAGCACCACCGACGGTAACTGTACCATATAATTTCTGTGATTCTCCTAGATATTTTCAAAGTTACATTTTGGTCCAGGTTTAATAGTCAATTATTTAACTATCAATTAAACTAACATTCGGACATTGATTTGATTCCATATGGGATCTGCTAAGCCTTTACTAATTAATCTTTGATTAATAAAATCACTTTATAAAACTTGATCAAAAGATCTTTACACAACACTATTTCCAAAACCCTTACTTTCCCTTTATACTTGAGAAGCTTTATACTTATTTTAGGGGTATAAGTATATTATCAAAACATTTGGAAAATTCCTCCTTTCAAATTTCTTTTTGAAAACATTACTTACTATAAACTAATCCATTTATCCTTTATAACAATTTCCTTTTTAAAAGCTCACTTCATGATTCAAATAACTTGTCAATTTATAAAAACACTTTTATAAGTCTATAAGTCAATTTACAAAACCTCTTTACAAACCTCTAAAACCATTTATAAAACATTTCCCCATTTAAAACCCCTTTGATAAATCTTCTTTAAGAAAAATCCTTTACAAAATATCTTTTGCGACTCATCCTTTTAAATCACTTTAAATAAACCTTTTTACTTAGTAAAACCCATTTTTATAAGTAAGCTATTATTTATAAATACCTTTATACAATAATAATATAACTTGAAAACTTATTTACAAACCTTAACCCAAACTGATTAAAGAATTAGAGCTAATTTAAAACCATACTTTATAATTTCAAAAGGAGGCTTAACAAACCCATTGGTAGTAATTTAAGTTACCATTTAACATCAATTTCACTTTCAAGTCACTTAACCATTTATTTACATAAGTCAACATATATGTAAATACACTTCATATCTAAATAAGGGAATAACATGTCAATAAAACTCAACTAGCATATACATGTCCAAAAATATGCAGCACGATGGTGACTTGTCCTACTAATTAAATGTCCAACAATCAAACAATTAACTTATAGCAGAATGGAGATTTATTCTGCTAACATATGTCCACACAATCAACAATCAATCTATAGTAGAAAAGGGATTTTATTATGCTAATATATGTCCACAACAATCAAATCATCAACAATCAAATCAATTACATTATAGCAGAACGGGAATTTATTCTGCTAATAGATGTCCACGCAATCAAACAATCAATTTATAGCAAAACAGGAATTTATTCTACTACCAAATGTCCACACAATCAAACAATCATATCATAACTTATTCACACGCATTTGTCTACTTAATAGTACCAACATTTGAATTCCTTGAGTTTAAAACCATCTTTGAAAAAGAAGTACCTTTAAAACAATTTGATTCATGGAGACAAAGGATTTAAAACTTAAAACACCCTTCAAAATGATTAATTACAAGACAAACTCTTATTAAATCATAATTAATCTTAATTAAATTTGAACTTAATTTAATTATAAATTAATAATTAATTAAATCTTTAATAAATAATTTATTTATAAATAAAACTCTTAATTAATCCTTTATTGATTATTAAATAATACTTTAAAACCTTTATTAATAATTAACTATTAATTAATCTCGATTTATTAATTAAATAATCTTTGAATTAAAACTTAAATAATAAATTAAACCTTAAATAAATAATTTATTTAAATCAAAACCTTAATTAACTTATAATTAAAATAATTAAACACTTGACTAATAATTTATTTAATAGTTAATCTTACTTAATTAATTAAAAATAAATCCTATACTTAACTCTTAATTAATTAAAAATTAATCTTGCCTGATCAAAATTTAATTAAAAGTAATTTTACATTTAAAACGGAATTAATTAGTAGTTAATCTTCACTTATTTATAATTAATAAACACGGTCTAATACTTAATTAATTATTAATTATCAAAACTTAATTAATTAAAAAATAATTATTAAATTATTAGTTAACTTTCTAAAACACCGTTGTTAAGTTTATAAAATATTTTCGAAACACTTTTAAGTATGAAAACTAAATTTTCAAAAATTTGATTTTTTTTTAATCGAAGCTGCATCCATAGCGACTATCGCTACGGATGCAGTAACTTGTGTCTATTTTTCCAAGTTACTAACTTTCCAACTCTCTATTTCTAACTTTATTTCATATTAAACCATAAGGAAAAGTTTAGAAACTAAAACAAAGTTTAAATTTAAAGTTTTAAAAACTAAAATACTTTAAATCCATTTCCTTCCAAAGAAACCAAATCTCCTTTTAACATCTCAATGTTAACTTATAAACATACCTCATCATAACCAAGCTCACATTCATATCATATCCAAACTTACAACGAACATCAAATCCAAAGTTTATAAACTATATCATAACCAAAGTTTACAAATTTACAACAATACTAAGGTAAACTTCATTTCAAGTCCACTTTTTTTTCCATCTCGAATCAACCATATCCACACAAAAAACCAAACATAAAACAACTCAAACATATTTCACACACATCATAAAGCAATTTATGCAACATATACCAAGTTAAAAACTTTGAAATTATAACTAACGTTTACTCACAGAAAGCTTGGAAAACCACACAAAAACCACTCGAAAATATGCCATCTTCCCACTGATTTTTGATCATGTTACTCTTGAAATTTGAACAAGTCATAAAAATAAAAGTTTTAGGAAATTATTCTCTACAATTTGAAAAAAATTAATCACTTAATTTCGATTGGTTTTGAGGGAGATATGGGCAAAAGAAGGAGTGGTATTTTCGGCCTTGGTAATATGGGTCGGAAAATGAGTCAGAAATAAATGAAATTTTGATCCAAAAATATTCAAAATTTGAAAAGGTCGTTCAAGTGAAAGTTGTAGCAACTGAAATTTTATATGGTCTAAAAAAAAGAAAATCTTGATTTGGTATAGTATGCAGGAAGTTATGGCCAAATGAAATGTGAGTAAAAATGGAGAAGAAAGGGTTTGAAAACATTTAAAATAAAATAAAATTTTGAATTTAAATTTTATAATTTTATAATCGGAAGCCATGACTAAGTTTTTCAAAATCTTTAAAGAAGAAAGAATTAAATAAAATGGAAATGAATGAAAAATAATGGAAGTGTTAGAAAAATGTTATAAATATTAAGTGCATACGTCAAATCACCAAACTACCCTCGTACTTTGCCCTCTTCTCTCCTTATGCCACCTCACCGCCTCCTTCCACCTCACCCAAATCTGCCCCTCTTAGTCACCCTTCCATCAAATCCATATCCATGCCAACATGCTATTAATGCCTTAGTCCTTTATGTTTTTAAAGGAATCTTTATATTTAAATACCTTTTTTATTTTTTTTGGAAAAATATCATGTCAATACTTATATAAACTTATTTAAATGCATATATCTTTATGTGTATATGTAATTCTAACTAATAAATGTGTAAATGTGTGTGAATATATTCTCATTAGAGTTCACAACGTTTGTGACAACTTTTAGCCGACGAAAAGTCGAAATTTAGGAAAACGAATTCCAATCACATTTTCAATTTTTCTTCGAACTATATATTTTTGTAAACCAATTTTGAAAACTATTTCACCATCATTATTAATCATTAAAAAGAGTTTGATTTTCATTATAAAACCTATATATTGAATATTTAAAATTAATTAAATATTCGCAAATCATAGTGAAATTCCGGGTCGTTATAGTTTGTCAGCCCTAATTAGAGTGCCATCAATTTTACATATATAAGAGTGTATTAAATCTAAAGGTTTTGACTCTCTAAACACAGATTTATGTGGGTCTTAGTAACTTTAGTTTGGCTACAATATTCACATTTTTCTTAATCGCTTATGGATACTTCAGGGATTAATCCTAGGTTGCTCATGTTATGAATAAGTCGCTTTTAACATGGCAAAGTCCGGCATATAAAATATTAAAATCACACGGCAAAAGCAGAAGTACAAACTTTATTCAAATCAACATTTTACCTAAACGTTCTATCTACAGCATAACATTTACCAACAAAAACATCATTCTTAGTGATGGTGTACAAATCAGACCTTATAGTCTGAGTAAAACCGGCTTTATTTAACAAGAAACCATATGCTAAATTTTTCCTCATCTCTGGATTATGCATCACATTTTTCAGCAAGTTCTTTCCAGAGGTAAACTTCAAATCCACAGTCTCAATTCCAGCAACAGTAGTGGTGTGAGAATCTCCCAGCATGACTTTCATGTGATTAATAGCATTATATGTTTTGAATATTTCACGATCATAGCAGACATGGCGAGAAACACCGGTGTCTATCCACCACCTTTCTGATCCACTGATTAGGTTCATCTCGGTAATCATAGCCACTGGGGCTTCTTCAGTCAGGTTAGCCTGTGGTGTGAGATTTGGCATGCTCCGACACTTGCGTGTCATATGGCCTGGTTTGCCACAGTTGTAACATAAGAACAACTGTCCAATACCATTCTTTAGGGGGCATTATGCTGATTTTTCTGAGGCTGATTGTTGCGGTTTTGATTCGGTTTGCGATTCTGATTTTTAAAAAATTCCTCATTTGGTTTCAAGCCCGCGTTTGTGAATTTCTTAGTGATGTTGTTAGAAACAACAAGCACCTCTTCTTCCTAGTCATGTTTTCTGATCTCTTCCTCAATAGGAAGATGAGTAATTAAACCTTTTAAGGAAAATTCATTAGGTATTGTTTGTTTTGAGCAATAGCACTGGTTGAAGTGTTGATTGGAAATGCTAATTCGATAAAGCATTAATTTGGGTGTTTGTGTTAACTTTTGATTTGGCGTTACCAAGTCAAATAAGAAGAAAAGTATTCAGCATAATTTTAGTGCTTTTTGAAAACACTGAACCAATATACAATATTTTACAACATGTACCCTTTTATATTATAAATATCACAGCTATTTGTTTTTTTGTTCAAGACAACTCCAGCGTGCTAACATCAATTCCAAAGCATCAATTCCAAAGCATCAATTCCATGGCACCACTGTACACTTTTATCAAGTAAGGTTATATGTATTTTTTTCATAATAGAAACCAAGTACATGTAGTTTCATGTTTGTATTTTAGTGGGGTTGTGATGAATTTCACATCGTTTTATATTGTAAACAAGTATGGTTGGTTTGAAGGGATTGTGTGTTACTGCATATAAGTTTGACTTCTCATGATCGGTATGTTTTACAATTTAGGAATTTAAGATGGTTTATGCATTTGGGCTAATATAATTTCCTTTTATAAAAGAATTGATTTTGTTTTATGAACAAAATAGATTTATGTGCATGGTACTATCTCTTAGCAAATCGCTGCAACCAATTTTTGATTTTTTGATATAAAATAGTTAGTGTTTAAGGGTTTTAGTTCAGTAATTTGGACACTTTAATGCGTCCATTGTAGAAATTAATTTCGGTTTTTTTTAATCTGGTTAATAAATAAAATACCTTCCATCTCATACCAACCTGGCTGTAGCATAAATAAAATATTGTTTATTTTCTGATTTGTTTCCTATGCACAAAAATATATATCATATGATACAAATAATATACATAAATATTATTTATGATATTAAGCTAATTACTAATAAAAATTAAAACATTATTAATTAACATTAATTTTTGAAGCATAAATTTTGTTTTAGTTAAAATTAATAACATTAATTTCATAAAGCTTAAAGTAAATTATAATGATTAATAACATATATTTATGCATCTTTTAATTCTTCTTTCAAGTTTCCTTTGGGTGTTTTAAAAATATAATGTGTTGCATTTCAAGTAATAAACAAGTGTAGTTATGTTTTTAATTTCTATTTGCATACCATTGAATATATTTTTCATTTTTAATTTGTAATAACTCATCCTATGTACATTCATTGTACTGTTCAAATGATAAATGATATTAACAATAAAGGCAAATTTGTCAACTTACAAGTTATTACAATAAAACATATTTATAATCAGCAACCAATCAAACAACATTTCAACATTCAGCATTCACCATTAAGCTCCCACTATTCAACATTCAACCTTCAACATTCAGCATTAAGTAAGTCATTTTAACAAACGAAGCTTTAATCTTATGTCTGAGAACATTTTTTAAAACTTTTCAATTAAGGGTTAATTTATCTATTAACACAACCTGAAATTGTTCATCTAAAGTCGTACCTTCGAAAATGATCACATGCGCACTTTTCTGAAGCTTGTGCAACTGTGCCTCCATCAATTTATCATCCGTCGTCTGAATCTTTAAATAGCGGGCTAACAACATACTTTTTGCTTCAACTTCCTGGGTATCGTATTTTTTTTGCAGCGTATCTCAGATTTCATTTGCTGACTTGTCTGAATTATAGTAGTGGTATAGATCGTCGCTCAAGCTATTAAGAACATAATTTTTTGCAGAGACAGTCATGATCCATTCAGTCCTGTAAAACCTTTTTCTGGTAATCCATTGCTTCTTCCGACAACGTTGATTTTTCTGCCGTCAGTACATACACCATCTTTTTGACAATAAGGAAAAATTGCATTTTTTGTTTCCATCGTTTCAAATGAAGCCCCTCAAATTTGAATAATTTGCTCGTGTCGTAGCCAACATAGTCGTCAGTGATCGAAGCCACGCCGTCTTAAATTTGTTGTACCTCGATCTGGATTTGCAGTGTTTTTGTGGCTGAATCGCGGACTAGGTCGCTCTCTTTAAAACATTTCGTCATTATGCCGAAACTGTGCAAGACAGTCAATATTGCATCGCCGCTTGCAGGATTAAACCATCCTATATATCAATATCAACAGCCTCTTGCACAAAGACCGTTGAGCCAATGACACCCAAAAAAATATTGCTCGGATCTGAAAGAAAACTCTTTAAATCTAATAATTTTTATGTGTCAATTGCTCAATCAAATTTAGGTTCTGAAAGTGTTTTAGGATCTGAATTTACCGAGTCTTATTACCAAATCAAAAATATTGAAAGAGAAACACGCCACATTAACCAAGCCCGGTTCGACCCGACCCGGATCAATTGACTCATGCATGTGGTAGCCAGCATGATCTTCCTACTCAATACAAAAGAAAACATGAATGCTCAAATGATTCATTATTTCTCCTGATAATCTTATATTTAAATAGGACATCCCTGTAGTTTCCAACAGTGTGAGACTGTTCACTTAAAGGGATACTCTTATCGGCACTAGACCTTTAATACCCATGGAAAGCAATTCTCTAAAATGGCTTTGAGAAAACAGATGCTTTGCAAAAAGCATTCAAGGTTTTGTTTTACTTTGCACTAACTGGGAAGTAAGAACAAGAGAATATAGTTAACACTTAATGTGCTATACGATATAAAAGTCTGATCAAAAAGCATATACCCAGTAATCTCTTCAAAAATTTCAAAATTGTAAAGAGCTCTTTAAATCAAATCTTTTAACCCAATTTCTGTTGAACTAACACTCAACAAAATTAACTCAGTTAAACCAACATGCACATAAATACTGAATATATTGACCAACCGTATGAACTCAAAGTATAACGGGAATAGTCATTACTGAGACAACCATCTTCCACAACAAATATCATATTCCTTTTCATTTAATGTCCTCAAAAACTAATTGTAAAATATTGGATTTAACATCAGTCATGCAACAAAAGCTGTTGAACATTACTTGTATTACCCAACATTATTTAATGAAATCACTAATTAAGCAATCTCGGTTCCAATAAACATAAACAAATAAATGCAGGATAAAATGGTAAAATCAAGATAAAATTACCAAGGGAGTCATTTTCCAAAGTAGATTTCATTACTGATATCATAACTACATCCACCTCGCCTAATACAAACAAGCACACCACCAAAGCCAAAACAACAAAAAGTAGAGAATGGAGAGAACAAATCATTAACAGTTCATGACAGGGGATGTCTTAAGAACAATTCTAAACGAAGCAAAACAGTCCATAATCACAAATTCCGATTGTCTTTTTAACCTCCGAATCCATATAAGGTTCTTCCCTGCCTCTTCAAAGCATAAACGACATCCATGGCAGTGACGGTCTTCCTCCTGGCGTGCTCAGTGTAAGTGACCGCATCGCGAATAACATTCTCTAGGAAGATTTTAAGAACACCCCTGGTTTCTTCGTAAATCAAACCACTGATCCTCTTCACGCCTCCTCTTCGGGCAAGACGACGGATGGCGGGCTTCGTGATCCCCTGGATGTTGTCGCGTAGAACCTTACGGTGGCGCTTGGCTCCCCCTTTACCAAGACCTTTTCCACCCTTTCCTCTTCCTGACATTGTGAATGAATCGGTAGATATCGATTTGGGGATTAGGGATCTGAGAACGGGTAACAGAGAAGCGGATACTGTGAAAGAGAGGAAATCAATTACTTTTATAGGTAGGGGCGATCCGAGGCACTGGCAATTGAATGTTTATGGCCGTTGGATTGAGAAAATTTGGACGGTTCGATGGATGTAATGGTTTCTTGAATGCGGATAGATGTGCTGGCATTGGTGCATGATTGAAGCTGTGCTTTCTCACCAAATTACCGCTTTTCGTTGATAAATTTTCCTATTTCGGTTTTTTAAAACAATGCACAGTAAAGTGTTTGCACGAAAATTCATTTGGGCTCAAGATAAATTTGGGTTTGGGCAATGATGGAATAAAATTCATTTAGAGTTATAATTTTCGCTATGTGACTTGCTTTGCAACAAAAAACCAAATCAACAACTAAATTATATATATATATATATATATATATATAGCATAATGATAATAAATTATGGATAGAAGAACTTAGAATAAACCTGTTAAACTTGAACGGATAGGATCGGATCATTAGAGGGTCGAGTAAAATTTGGCTCGACTATGTTATGATTAATTATATTTATTCATTTGTTATATAGATCAATCTAACTCAGTCTACTTAATATGGGAATCGCTCATTTAACTCATTTAGCAATTTAAATTAGATTTACCTAATAAGAAAATATCAATAAAAAAATTAAACGTTCATTTTTTCCTTTTGAGTTTCTTTAATCGTAAGAATTTTCATGTTCGAAATTTTAAATTTTATTTTTTATCCGAATTTAAAATTTCATTCATTTAGCTCGAATTTCCAGAATATCAAATTCGAACGCAAGGTGCTAGCATCATCTTCTGCATATTTTCGTATCCTCGTACATGGATTTGTTTGGTGTTACTAACATAAAATCAATGCAAAAAAATATACTAAATGATAAGATATATATTATTAAAGATTCTCGAACTCAGCCGCATTTTATTTTTCAATATTACTCCTCAAATTTGGAAACTATAGTAAAAGGAAATTTAATTGTGTTAAATTTCTCGTTGAGTGTTTTATGAATTCTGATCGAGACGTGGAACGCCACGGTGTTGATAGGGATTCCTAAACGCTTTGACGAGACAGTCAGAAACGGAAATTTTGAGTTATATATATTAAGTATTACTGATAATTGTGAATGGTTCATAAATAATATTTTAAGTAGGAAATAAAGTGTTAAATAAATTGAGTGTTATTTTAAAAATGGGATAAATGTTTTGAAAAATATAATTATATGCATATGTAATAAAATTTGAAAGTAAAACGATATTTTGTGAAAAGTATGTATACATGTATATGCAGGTGTAATAAATTTTAAAAGTATGCATTTTGGATATACATAATATTTTGAAAAGAATTATTTTGAGTTATATGGTTATTTGAAAATGAAATGTTAACTGAAGTTTTGATAATAATATTTCGTAAATGATTTTGAGTTATATGGTTGTGTGACTCCAGGTGTTTACTCAACCATCAGTAATATTTAAACAAATTAAATATTAAAGCCTATACGGACTTTGTTGAAGTATAGTAGTTTGATACGAGTTTAGTTGCCTATAGATTGTTTATGTGAAATCCAATTTCTTATCTATTAAAGAGATAACCTTTAGCAGCGATATATTGTGCCCACTTATTTTCGTCATCGTTTTATCTTTTAGACATCTAGAGCTCGTTCCATGGTCAAACTCTATTACTGTCTCTAGTTAATTGCGAGGTGTAACGCTAAAGTTCATGGTTCAGTCTGATAATAATGATCGATTAACCAAATTGCTTTAGTCAAAGACTTTGACTTTATGCTACTACCAATAATGGTGATATTAACCTTCTATTCAAATGAGACGAACCCTCTTTTGAATAGTATTTCACTTTAAGTGGTTCGATTTATACCCAACTATGGCCATAACACAATCATCATTGTTGTATAGTCAACCATTGTCAAAATAGTTTAAACACTTAAGATTCACAATATTATCAACTCAAAAGACTATTGCACATCATCAAGTGGGATCTTCTATATGACTTTTAACCTATAGATGACTCTTAATGAGTCATTCTGTAGCTATTCCAAACAACTACATGCACATAACTCATTGGTGCCCCTAACAATCATGAGTAATTCACAATCTATTATATGAAGAGTGTTATGTACATTAGTCTTAATGGATATACATATCATGTTCTTGATAAATCCCGACTAGGAACAATTAAGGACAAGTATTTATTTTTTTTTTCTAACATAAACTGGTTAAGCTAGAAAAATTAAGGTCAAGAATACGAACGCCGAATAAATCTTTAAATTTCATAAAAGAAATTCACAAATTTTCAACAAAAATCCAATTATCAAATGGATAATCAGAAAATAGCAAAACTGAATAAATACAATTAACAACAACATGTAATTATCAATTAGATATTTAGAATACAGAAATCACAAAACATCAATATCTAATTATCGATACGATAATTAGAAAACAACAAAATCTAATTATCAATAAAGATAATTAGAAAACATAAAATTACAATTCGCAAAACCTTAAATACCTAATTATCAACAAGATAATTAGAAAGAACGAACTTCACAATCAACAAACTCTAACTATCAACAGAGATGAGTAGAAGAATTATCAATGATGATAATTAGAAAACAATAATTCAATATAACCAACATAATCTAGAATCAATCAGAGGCTAGAAAATCTCATAATCAGCAAAATTAGCAAATATCTAATTATCAACAAAGATAATTAGAACACAAATCAGCAATTATCTAATTATCAAAAACGATAATTAGAAAACAACAAATATCTAATTATCAACAAAGATAATTAGAACTCAAATCAACAAATATCTAATTACCGATACGATAATTAGAAAACAACATAATCTAATTATCAACAAAGATAATTAGAACTCAAATCAACAAATATCTAATTACCGATATGATAATTAGAAAACAACATAATCTAATTATCAACATAGATAATTAGAACTCAAATCAACAAATATCTAATTACCGATACGATAATTAGAAAACAGCATAATCTAATTATCAACAAAGATAATTAGAACTCAAATCAACAAATATCTAATTACCTGCAGATAATTAGAAACAACGAATTAGCACTATCTAATTACCAATTAGATAATTAGAGACATCTATTAGTGGATCGATCCCAGCAAATGGCGAGTTTTAGCTACGCCGCACGTGCATCTCATATGGCCGAAGCCTACCAAGTACAATAATTTTTGGCGCCCATCAGATGACCCGAAGGTCCACAGAGTGACCCGAAGGTCTAGTACTGGTAATTGACCCGAATGTCCAACAGAGTGGCTCGAAAGCCCAACATAAGTGTCATTAACTTTTGGTTAGTAATCCAAATAATGTTAACAGTGCATCCCATACCACACGTTTGCACTGAACGGTTTACTAACCACTAGCTACTTTCCACTGTGTATGATTCAATCAACGAGTCCGGAATTAACCGTACAAGTAAAAGTGAGGGTCCATAGTCTGCACTTTTGCTACGACGTTTAACTCTCTTTCTCGTTGACTGAAAGTGCAAAAACGGGTATTTTATAAAAGTTGTTCGATGTAGTCAAATGAACAATTCCAGAATTAATCGAATTAATAAAAGTGAGGGTTCATAGTTCGCACTTTTGTTAAAACATTTAATTCGATTCCTTGTTCCTTTGAAAACACAAAACAATCTGAAAACTATTTATTTTAAACGAATAGAATCACGTGGAAAATCATCAAAACAGCGAAAACAGTCATAACGGCAACGGCTAATTATCGACAGAGATAAATAGAAGAATTATCACTGAAGATAATTAGAAAACAACAACATCTTATGACAATATAAACAAAGAAATCACTCGATTATATCTTTGATGAAGATAATTTAAAACAGCAAAAATATAATCAAATATGCAATTAGCATAAAAGAAAACCAGCAAAAATCTCAACAAAATCACATAACTGCAATCGCTGCAGATCCTCAAATCGGATTCGAAATTTTCAAAGAAAACAAAAATAAACACATCTAAGTAATAACATCAACACAATATCAGCAAAATCTAATTATCAATTAGATAATTAGAAAACACAAAAATCACAAACATCGATTTCTAATTATCGATCGAGATGGATAGAAAAATTATCACTGAAGATAATTAGAAAACAACAGAATTCACAACAGCAAATTCTAATTATCGACAGATATGAATAGAAGAATTATCACTAAAGATAATTAGAAAACAACAAAATTCGTGAATGAATTAAAAACAACAAATACAAAATTAACATTCATACCAAAATATGTATCACATTGTCTCTCAAGTGTTTAGGAACTCCTATCGATGACGCTGATCAGACGCATCGACCAGAATTCTTAATTACTCATCAAGCGATTGATACAATAAAGTACAAATCACTTTTTATTTTTAATAAAGATATTTAAAAGGTTTTATAATATTTTCAAAACTTTGGTTTTGACTCAAAGGCACAAATAAAAACATCAACAAATAGTTGTAACACATGTTCTATCTAAGTTCTATTCTATATTATGTCCATGAACCCCTGCTCTGATAGCAATTGTAACGCCCCACCTCAATGCTCACACTAACAAAGAGTATCAAAAGGAAATACTGTCTATTATTACGAAGAATAAGGCTAGATAGGAGCAGCCATCCGTAGTTAGGCCTTACACTAGTATTGGTTATCTCGAAAGGAGTGGTATATTTTTTTTCATCTTTTTGTTTATTTACTCCCATCGACATACTCAATTCCAATATAAAACAAACTACGATGGTTCATAATAGTTCAGGACAACATATGTAATAAGAACACAGATAAGCTAAACACAGAACACATATAATATAAAATCTCATATATAACTGAATTCAGTTACTATACATGTGATACGACTACAACTGTCGACACTGGAAGTTACATACACAAGTACATTATTATAAATAATATACATGAATACATGTCATCCTATAAAATAACACAGACTACTCCAAAAGATATGAAAAGACTTCATAGCTTAAGCAGCATCCCAGAGTGAGATATCAACAGCCTGTAATAACTCGGTCTGACCCGAGTATTAATTCAAAAGAAAATAATACGCGGATCAGTCTAATTCAAACTCAGTAATTAATGCACGAAAGCAGTAATAATTAAATAACAAATAGACGACAATCACAATAAATCCCGCATATCCAAT
Source organism: Allium fistulosum (assembly GCA_030737815.1). Classification (NCBI taxonomy): domain Eukaryota; kingdom Viridiplantae; phylum Streptophyta; class Magnoliopsida; order Asparagales; family Amaryllidaceae; genus Allium; species Allium fistulosum. The sequence goes on along the minus strand of CM060904.1, from coordinate 164,464,726 downwards.
CCTCTAATAAGAAAATCAGATAACGGTAAATATAACGCGTAACAGCATTTAAACAGCGAATCAGCAAAGCCAAATCATCAACAAAGGTAAATAGAAGGATTTTCAATGAAAATAATTAGAAAACAGCGGAATAGTATAAATAGCAAATTCAAAAATCTGATTGTCGATAAAGATAAATAAAAGAATTATCGATGAAGATAATTAGAGACAACATAATCTAATTATTTAATAGATAATTAGATAACAACAAAATAATCAAATTAAACCAAATCGAAATACGAATTCAAAATATATTGAATTGGCCACACGAAATAATTCAAGCAATTGAAATTATCAAATAAAATGTCAATTCTGATTGGCTGCAGTACACGCTCACGTGCACTGCCTCGCCACTGCAGAATATGACGTCATCACTACTCCAAATATTTAAACTAAACTCAATCACACAACTAAGTGCGTATAGTTCAGTAAGCGCGTTGCGGTAATCAACGCTACAAAAACACACGCATAAATAGCTATATACATATACATATAAATATGTATATATATATATACCAACTATATATAAGTGTGTACCCAATCAGTTAATAATTCAAATCAAAACACACGCATACATAGCTATATACATATACATATAAATATGTATGTATATATATATATATATACCAACTATATATAAGTGTGTACCCAATCAGTTAATAATTCAAATCAAAACACACACATACATAGCTATATACATATACATATAAATATGTGTATATATATACCAACTATATATAAGTGTGTACAATCATTACTTTATACATTAAAGCAACAAATTATAAAAGTGCAATATGTATAAAGCCAGTGCAACTCCAGCCTCGACCAAAGTTCAAGTCATACACATGAAAACAGAGACCAGGCATCAAACAAAGTTAACATGACTGCATCAAGAAACCAAAACCAGGCAGTGACAATAAGGGATGCATCAATGACTACAAAAGCAGCAAACATCAAATGTACAAGTGAAGCCACCAGAATTTCAAATCAAGCAAGACAATGGCTCAACATCAAAGACACAAATGACATGCAAATATCACAAAGGCACAGACCAACAGAAAATATGCATATATACATGTCGACCAGGCTGCACATTGAAGACTGTATGCAAAGCAAGTACACATGAACTACATGGACAAATGAAACAACATGTATACATATATCCTGAGGCAAAATGGAAGCAGTGCACATGTATAACAGACCAGGCGACATACCAAACATGCACAGCCAAAGGCTACACAAGCATGATGCAGTAAAACAGTAAATGCAACTTGAACAAAAGACTACAAGTACAAAGCATACATATGGTTGTAGTGAAGACACACATCAAACTCACTATACAATGCAACCTTCTCAGATCAAAATCAAATTGTACAAAACTGAAGTGATAAAACACAACAGTGGCACCAAAAGTAACATCAATACTGTTCACAAATAAATATAGTGAATGCATCCAGATGACAATCTTCCCTAAGGCAAAGCATAGTTCTAGGTTGTATTCAAGTTCGTAAGGAAGTTGCTTTGAACTGGATAGCTTTTTGGTGAGAAAAGTTTTACTTTTCTTATTAAAGTTTTAGCTTTAGATGTTGAAAATAATCACTGTTTATTTGTTTAAATATGATGCTTACTTTGTGGATGATATATCATGGCCTGATTTGTTGGAATATATGGTTCAGTTGTATGTATACATGTATTGTTTATGTATGTGGTATGTAATGTTGATTTGTAAGTTTGGAAATGAAACTAAAAGTTAGTAGAATGAAAGTTGGGATCTTGCTAATATATGTTGTATGACACATTTATGTGATGTGTTCATGCTTGAATTCCTAATGTTAAGGAACTTAGCATTTAAATTGTTTGTATGGCGACATCGAAATCCCTTGTACAAGTGGTTTCTTTTCTTACTTTAAATTGCCAGGAAGTTTTATAAAAGTTTTAAACCTCACTTTTAGATTTCAAACTTTATTCATAAGTTATAAAGGTAAGTTTAAAAATTTAAGATAGAGCTTTGAAAGCTATTAAGAGTATAAAACAAGATTTAAATTTTCAAGTAGTATAGCGATAGTCGCTATAAATGCAGTTCGTGAAAAACGAACTCGTTTTGAATTATAATTCTTTAACTTAAATATATTTTTAAAAGTGTTTTCAAACATATTTTAAATATATAAAAGCAATTATTTATTTATTTATTTATTTATTTATTTACCGATTATTTAATTATTTAATTAAGTAAAGTAATTAGTACTTAATCGTTAATTAAGTTAGGGTAATTAGTACTTAATTATTTTTAAGTAAGTTAATTATAATTTGTTAATTAATAAAGAGTTAACTATAATTTAATAGAGATTAATTATTATTTAATTAGGATTAGTTAAATTATTTATTTAAGAAGGGTTTAATTATTAATTAATTATTAAGCAAGTTAAATTTAAGTTAAGATTTAATTAAAACTTAATTATGATTTAATTATTTTAAATCAAGGTTTAATTTAATTATTTTAATTAATTAAGGATTAATTAATTAATTAATTGAGATTAATCGATATTCAATTATTATTTAAAAGTTTAAATTATTATATAATAATTAATTAAAGATAATTAGGGTTTAATTATTTATTTAAAAGTATATTACTGTTTAATTATTAATTAAAGGTTTAATTATTTTTAAATCAAAGTTTAATTGTTATTTAATTACTAAATAAAGTTTGAGAGTTTTAAACCGCTTTATTTGTTTAGATGTGTTTTGTTTTGAAGAAATTTTCTTTTAAAGAATATTTTTATCCAAGGGATTTTTCTTTGGTCGACTACCCTTAAGTAACCCCAATTTGAATATGAAACCCAATGACATTTGTTTTGTAGAATAAATCACAGTTCTGCCATAATTCACTAAGTAGATTATATTAACATCTATTAAGCAGAAATAAAATCCATTCTACTATTTTATTAACTTGGACATTTACCCATATTATGGTTGATTGTTATTGGCTGATTCCCTTTACACATCTGCTTGTTATGTAATACTCATGTTATTAACTTGGATAAGTTAAACCCAATTAAATGAACCATTGTGGTCACTAAGCCTCCTTCTGATTTTGCAAAGTCCAATATTTCATTTTATCCCTTTTGAAACAGTTTAAAGTTTATTATTATTTTAAATATGTTATTTAAAAGATAGTTAAACAACTATTCTATTAAACGTTTGAAGTTAATTTAATCTCTTTAAATGATTGTTTAAAAGCGATGTTTTGTTAATATGGTTTAAAAATAATTAAATAAAGAATGTTTTAAATAATAATTTGTTTATTTAAAATTTGTTTAAATAATTGATTTTATCAAAGGAACTTTATTGATTTAAGTATATTAAAGAAGTTTTGTTTTAGAATAAGGAAAGTTTATAAAGGGTTTTGAATATTTATAAAGAAGTTTTATAAAAGGTTTTGAATATTTATAAAGAAGTTTGACAAAGGGTTTGGAATATTTATAAAGAAGTTTTATAAACGGTTTTGAATATTTATAAAGAAGTTTGATAAAGGGTTTTGAATATTTATAAAGAAGTTTTATAAACGATTTTAGAGATTTATAAAAGTTATATAAAAGTTATATAAATGATTTTTGATAATTATAAAAGAGTTTTATAAATGGATTTGGAGTTTTGAGTAAAGGGAAGATTATGTAAAAAAGAGATTTGTTAAAATGATTTATTGAAGGAAATTTATAAAAGAATTGAATTTGATTTCCTTTAACCGACCTTCATAATTCTGGTGCCATGGACATTCGTTCCATGCTTAACACCGAAGGAATATTGTTTGAGGTTATTTTCATCTCCAATTTAAATAACATTTTGTTTTGGTCCTTTGATATAATTTGTAAATGAGAAACCTTTCACAAATGTTTTGTGAATATACTTATGTCAGTGAAATAAGTATATGGATGTTTTTGATAAACACTTTTGGAAAGAGATTTTAATAAATGAAAGAATCGTTTTGAGGCTTAGTGGTTGCCATGGGTGATTAAACCTCTGAATTGTTGTTGTTTGTTTATTTGATAGTTAAATAACTAACAATCAAATCTGTACCTATTTTAACTCAGGAAGTATGTTGGATATATTTGAGTTCCCCAGTGAGGACCCGAATACTTATTTCATACTTCCAAAGTACCAGAATTGAGTTAGCCAGAAATTATTGCTTAGTTAGGAGATATCGGTTTCTGGATTTATCCGAACCACTCAAAACTAATAATGTTCATGATGAAGTATAATATGGAGCTATATTATTCTTCTTGAGGATGATTCCTGAAACGACCCACAACTGCACCCGATTCGAGCTGACAATAAACCACATATGTCCAACCTAAATCGAGCATGAAAATGACTATGGAAAAGAAAGAAGAAAGAAGAAGTGAAAAGAAGAAGAGAAAGAGAAACTAAAAACAACATAGAATTTCACAATCACAGCGGAACAACATATAATATAATTTCGACGAGCTTTACAAAAGAGAGACTATAATATAATTTACATACATCTACTAGAGTACAACAATCAAATCACAATCATTAGTCTAGACAGTTATAATAACATGTCCTCACAATTGCTAATAATTTAAAAAATAATGCAGCGAAAAATAAACATATACGTGAATACGACCAGAAGACTTACAGCTCGTCTGCTGAAGCTCCAAAGCATCCAAATCTGTAAATATGCTCGGTCTGACCCAAGCATTGAAAGTGAAGAACGCCCGGATCAGTCTGGTAAACCGGCGTGAGAAAACACATCTCAACTGAATTTTAAAGTTATAAAAACTTTTCTTTACCAAAACAAAGGTATCTCGTAAGACCACGACGCACATAAACACGGACGGGTTTTTACCTTACGATAACCAAAACATTTCATATAAAATCCTGTTATACTATACTAATGTCTAGTATACAAATAATATTAATCATAGCCGAAATTGTTACATTAGTTAAATTTGAGGGCATAATAGGTTTACAAACAAAATGGCAGACACGTATTGGAGAATGGATTTCCATACAATGGTAGGTAAGGGACTACCTTCCATACAATACATCTCTAGAGGAATGTACCGAGGATACACAAACAATCCTCGGCATCTGGTAAGATCGGTCTATCCCTATATGGCACTCATACATGGCCAGGATAGAAATCGAATATGTCATCATCCCGGTCGTTACCGACCTATCTGAGACATCTCATAGCATACACCACATACCCAACATATAAAGGGTTATCTAGAAAGGTGATAATCATACCCTTGTGGCAGCGAACCACATAGCCTTGCGGCGTACCCTGTTTAAGCCACTACCGGGTGATGAGGCTTAAGGTAACGTTTACCTTTCACATAACACATTCCACTTTGAATGCCACATTACCATTCCTTCGATCACTATTGACTTTCACGAGCATACAACCTCTGAGCTTGTACGTCTCAGATAAGGGTGTTAAGCTAAGAGAAGTTGCCTTCTCCGCCACCAAACCGATGTACGTTTGTAAAAGTCAATGTTGTGATCTCAGAGATGCAATGTCAGACATTCATCCATACAAGTTATCCAGGAACAGGAAAAATCGAAGGCACGCTCCTACCACATCCTATTGGGAATTACCCCCAGGATTAGTAGCGATAAGTCCTTGCATATCATAGATTTTTATAACGAAGCACTACTGCCACCATACATACGTGATATGGTAAATTTCACCCGAGGGACTAGTGTCAAGTAGCCCTGCATCATGAAGATCTCCATCTTCAAAATCATCATCATAAACCTGCACTTTCAAATGCATACATTGGTCCGAAGTGGTTCTCGAATAAATCCGACCTCGGTCTTTCCAGACCAACAACGATACGAGGCCCTTAACCTCATACTACAACCAAGTCGGCTTCATGCTAAGTGCACGACTAATCAGTTCCCACATCAAGTCAAGGAACCAAAATGCCCAAATTTGATAGTCGGTTATTTAACTATCAAAGCAACAAACAATATCCAACACATAAGCAGCCACTGGGCCCATTTAATTAATCTTTATTAATTAAATCAATTTCCAAATATTTACTTCAAATTATATTTAAAAAGATATATCCTCAAAATAATTTCAATCTTTTGATATTGGAAAACATTTCCATATACTTATATCAATGGTAAAAGTATATTCACCAACCATTTTATTTTCAACAATTAGAAAATATTTCCATATACTTAAAATGGAAATAAGTATATATATACAAATCTTAAGGTCGAAACACACTTTATTTGGATAAAAACCAATGTTGCATAAAACATCATTACGACAACCCATAACACTAATATAGGGATTCGATTAATTAATTAATTAAATATATGTATATATATAAATCTCATATACTATATAAAACATTTCCTTTTGGAAATCACTTACTATAACAACAGTGTTATAGTCCATACCTTCCATACTTCCTCGAAAACGTCTATTACAACAATAAATGTTGAAATCTATGTTTTCGATACTTATCACCTTTTAAATCATGTTTCAAACTATTAAATTCCATTTGGAATTATTATTGTCCAAAACTTTACTTTTAAAGATTATCACTTTAAAAACCATTAACTTCATCAAAAATATTACTTTCAAACATTCTTTTAAAAGATTATTTAACTTTTAAAAACTTGAATGTATTTCCTTTACATAAAAATCCAAATTTAAATCTCAACATAAATTATTTTCATATTTATAAAGCTATGTTTATAAATATCCTTTCTATTTTATAAAAAAACTATTTTATGAAATGTTACGAACCGGATTTTCGACCCTCAAAAATCAACACTAATACGTCTATTGTATCACATGCCGAACATTCAAGTGCCGGAAATACCTATTTGTTAGGATGAAAGAAGAAGGCAGAAGATAGAAGAAAACTAAACAACAAAGAATCTCACAATGCAGCGAATAATATATAATACTACAATGATCTTTACAAAAAGGAAACATCTTTATTCATATAATATCAGAGTACACTAGGCTTATCCTAAATTTGGACAGTTATAGAAACCTGTCCTTACACTGACAAACATACATACTCTATAATACAACGGAAGAAAAATATACGTGAATACGTCTTGACCATCCAGCTCATCTTCAACTCCAAAGTATCATGCTAAACCTGGGAAAACATGATAGGTCTGACCCGAGCATTTCATGGAATAACACCCGGGTTAGTCTGGTAAACCAGCGTGAGTAAAACTCGATAACAAGTAACAACCAAACTAATTTCTACATTTTAAAACCTTTCAAACAAAGGGTATCTTGTAAGACCACACCACCCATAAATACAGATGGGTTTTTACCTTACGATAACCAAAACAATTTATATCAAAATCCAGTGATATTATCATAGTGTCTAAGTTTAAAGTAAATAGATAAAATGGCTGAAATACTTGCATCTCACATTCCAACATACTAGGCTCTACAATCGAAAACTTAAGGCACGTATTGGGGAATGGATTCCAACTAATGAATAAGCTACTGGGGTACCTCCCACCACAGTACACCTCTAGAAAAATGTATTGAGGTCATACCTAACGACCCCTGCCAACACAGAACCGGCCTACCCCTTGCTGGATAGTACCGAATATATCATCACCTCGCTTGCTTTGAAACATTTAATCGAGCACTCCCATGCACATGAATTCATCGATGATTGTGGACATGTCTAGATGGGTGATGATATACCTTAATGGGTGCGACCGACATAGCCCTTTTGCATATACCATGTTTTAGTCATTTTCGGTTGATGAGGCTTGAGGCTATTTTTTACCTTTCAGAATAGCAGTCCCTCTTGGAATGCTAACACTGCCCTGCCGGCAGTAATGCAGTGCCAACATTCATCCATACAAGTTGTCCAGGATAAGGGCAAACCGAAGGCACTACTTCTACTACATCCATTTTGAAATCACCCTCAGGATTAGTAGCAAGCAGCCCTTGTACTTCAATGGCCCCGTCTTCGATCCCATGCTTTAAAATGTCTTCATTACGAAATGCTTGGGTTGGATCAAAGTGGTTTACAGATAACATATCCGATCCTGGTCTCTTCGAAACAACTTTCGATATTTTTCGGTAAACTCAACCACTGTTCTTTAGGAAATAAACAGACAAATGACAAGAGCGGAGTTCACCACCTAACCGTTTTTGGACGGATTTTCTTATCATTTGTACTAGAAGAACGAACGAGTTTATATGTACGGTATATCCCCTTTGATGGTAACTGTATCATATAATTCTCCTGTTTCTCCTAGATATTTCCAAAGTTACGTTTTGGTCCAGCTTTGATAATCAGTTATTTAACTATCAAATAAACAAACATCCAATCATGGTTTAATTTCCATATAGGATCCACTAAGCCTTTACTAATTCTCTTTACTTAAAAAACACTTTATAAAACTTGATCAAAAGATCTTTTCAAAACACTATTTCCAAACCCCTTACATTTCCTTTATACTTGGAGAAAACATTTATATACTTATCTCAACGGTATAATTATATTACCAAAACATTTTACTTTTCATGCCTTTAAAACAAAATTATATACTTATCTTATCAGTATAAGTATATTTACAAACTTTTCAAAGTTTTCTTCTTTCCAAATCCCATATTAAATAACCAAACATTTCTTCTATATAAAACCTTCCGCTTATCCTTTGCCAAAAATTCCCTTTTTAAAAGCTTATCTCAATTTTCCATTAACTTATAACTTTCAAAATAAAGTTATAACCCACTTTTATAAACCCTTAAGTTAGTTTATAAACCTCTTTCCAAATCTCTAAATTAATTTATAAACCTTTTTCCTATTTTTAAAACTCTTTATATAAACCTTTCTATACTCCTTTATAAAATATCCTCTATAAATATCATTTACAAACATCATTTTTAAAACACCTTAATAATCATTTTCGTTAGTAAAAACCCCTTTCTATAACAAGTTATCATTTATAAATACCTTTATAAGAATTATAAAACTTGAAAAACCATTTATAAACCCTTAGCCTCAAATTGATTAAAGAATTAAAGTAAATTCAAAACCATACTTTATAAATTCCAAATGAGGCTTAGCAGTCCCAATGATACCAATTTAAGTTACCATTTAATTTCAATTCGATTTCCAAATCACATAACAATTATTTACATAAGCTACCATATATGTAAATATAGTTCATATCCAATCAAATAATAACCATCAATATAACCAGTTGGCATATACAAGTCCAAATAACATAACAACAAGATGGTGATTTATCCTGCTAAATAGATGTCCAAACAATTCAATCAATTTATAATAGAATGGAGATTTATTCTTCTTAACACATGTCCACGCAATCAAATCACTTACACTATAGCAGAATGGTATTTTGTTCTGCTAACGATGTCATTTAATTCTCCTAATCATATGGGTTACTTAAGGATCCAGACAAGAGATCCTTTGATTTGGAATCAGTTCGCTTTAAAAAGAAAATTTATTTAAAACACATTCTTTTCAGTTTTAAATTAACTTTGAAAAGATTTAAATAGATTTAATCAACTAAAACCCCAATCAAATCTTAATTAACCCTAATTAAATCAAGAATAAATCATAACTAAATTCTAACTAGTCTTAATGAACTTGATTAAGTACTAATTAACTTCCTAATGCAACTTGGTTAAGGTTAAATCAAATTGTTTAAAAGTTAAACCCTAATTAATCAAATATTAATTAAATAATCCATTAGTTAAATAAATAAATAATTAACCATTAATCTTAATTAAATAATTATTAATCACTTAATTACTTCTTAACCACATTAATAACTAATTGAAACTTCAATAATTAATTAGCAGTCATTAACATAACTTAAGTGATGATTAACCTCTAATCATCTTATTAATTACCAATTAAGTGCCAATTACCTTTTAATTAAGTAATTAATTAAATAATAAAATTACATACTTAATTACTTTTTAATGTTACTAATTATGTTTGAAAAACTTTGTAAACTAATTTCAAAATAAAACAGATTTGAAATAGAAATTCGAACTTTTGTCGAACTGCATCCATAACAACTATCGCTATGGGTGCAGTTTGCTCTAACCCACCTTCAAGCGAAGCCACTTTACTAAAACCATACTATTTCATGATTGAAACATACCTTAGTAAATTTCCACACTTTAAAACCAATTACACAAACTTTAACCACAATCTAAACTTTAAACTCTTGAAATGAGTTTGATTTCAAATCCGACTTCAAATCCGTCGCGACTACATACAAAGTTTCAATTTTTTTTTCAACCCATCATGACTATAGTCAAGTTCATCATCAACCCTTTATATTCACACATCACATTCGTACAACAAATTATATACATATACCAATATATATACAATTACTAACTTTGCAATAACACATCCATTCGAGTGCTGACACTAACCCATAAATTTGCACTTATCATCACATTCAAACATGCCAAGATCCAACATATATATAACATACATATAGCTAAGGATCAACACAACATATAAAGGAAAGTTCTTTCCAAAAGATTAGGAATTTACTCACCGAAAGCTATCCAAACTCTCTCTAAATTAGAGTATGACATAGTACTTCCATTCCTAAACAATAAGATGGAGTCTTGAACCCTGATGCACTAGGTAGGCTCGGCCTTGAAGGGAAGAGGAAGCGATACTTGTTTTGGTAAGATGGAGCGAATAAACCCAAAAATAGGTCATTTTGCAACTATTGTTTGGGCTAACTACTCACAGAATTTCAAAAAGCACTCAAAGAGAAATTTATTGGAATTTCTTTTCTCTATCATTTCAAAAAAAAGAATCACCCATTTTTGATTTATTTTTAAGAAGTAATGATCTAAAGAAGAAGGGTAATTTTCAGACTTGAAATTCTGGGTGAAAATTTGCTTTGCAAAGATTGGGTATTTTGACATAGGTATGATAGAAATTTGAAAAAATGGTCAACTAGAATGTTGTAGCCATTAAAATTTCACACGGTTTCAAAAAATGAAAAACTCCATTTGATTTGGATATGCGGAAGAAAAGGCTGGTGGAATGAGGAAGAAAAATGGAGAAACATATGGGCTATTTATAGGTAAGATTTCACGCCTAATCACTTTGTCAAGTCACATCACAAATCTTTTATAATACACACACTCACACACACACACATATATAAATAATTATGTTTAATCACATCACTCTTTTATATATATATATATAAAATTTTGTTTAGTCACATCACTTTCTTATATATATAATTATAATTATTATGTTTAGTCACATCCCTTTTTATATATATATATATAAGTTTAATTATTAATTAACTAAGATGTGATAAGAGATAATTATGGTCAATGATTACAAATCTAAGATGTGGCAATACTTAATATATATATATTTATATAAAATGTCTATTATTTTTAGAACTATGTCTTGTCACATCACTTACTAATCCAAATTAACATAAGATAATTTATTTCTAAGCGTATTATTATCTAGTTAATTAACTCTTATATATATGCATACAGTGCACAAAGACGAACAACGTTCCCAACAACTTTTCGGTGTTGAAAGGCCGAAATTTCGGAAACTATTTCGGTCACATTTTCTGTTTTTCTACGAACTATTTAATTTGGTAAAAAAAATTTGAAAACGATTTTACCATCATTATTAATTAATTAAAATGAGTTTATTTTCATTATAAAACCTATATATTGAATATTTAAAATTAATTAAATATTCACTAATCAAAGCAGTGAAATTCGAGGTCGTTACATTCTTCCCCCCTTAAAAGAATTTCGTCCCCGAAATTACACCTGGACCTGTCCTAGAAAACACTTAACACTATACATAAACTAGTATGATGTAAATAGATCATTCTTATGCAAAATCTGATTCGATCTCCACTCGAATACATAACTTTCCTTCCGAACTAGTATCGCTCACCCGATTCTCTAGTGCGGACTCCGATTAGGCTCCTTGATTTGGAACCTGTATTCTCCTTACATAATTGTAACTATGATAGAAAACTTTGGTCCCACACCAAGAACAGTCATCAAGTGCTCACCGTCAAAAGTCGAGCAATAGATCCTTATTCAGAATGGTGCAACACCTCAAAGCCATGTACTCGCATCTTGGATCACTCTATATGGAAGGAGAAATGATCTACGTCCAACTTACGCACTTACTTAATTGGTCCTCCCTAATACCAATTCTATTACCACCAAATTATTTATGAAAACATTTCATAAACTACACTGGTTCAACTTGGATGCTATTCCACTACATCCTAAGATCATATATCCCTATCTGATTTCATTGTTCCATTTCGAATTTATCTCTCAAAGAAAACTCAAGATCCAAATACCCGGCTTTTATTCAAAACTTTTTCAAATAAAACTCTATATTTCAATCATAGAAATATATATCTATAGCCTAAGTAACTCCAAAATGATACCGAGGAACTAGGTACTGCCAAACAGTATCCTACATTCCCTTACCAAGAAGAGTAATACTCAAGAGAAGTGTTTACCATCTGAACATATTCCTTCCCCAATTTTAAGTTATTTTCAAGCCACTCGAACTAGTTAACTTAAAAATATTTCTTTTATTTCAAAATCTCATTTTTAGAACAATACTTTACATTTTCCAACAAAACATCTATTTCCAACTTACTTTGGGTTCGTTTAGATTGAGCTTGTTTCGACTGTACAATGATAAAGAGAATAATTTACTAAGTGTACTACAATGTTCGCCTAGGCAAACATCTGATCGTCACTTAGAAGATTATTCTGATCATCACAAAACAATCAAGACCTGTTTCCCGTACCAATCCAAAGATAACACTTCTTACTTACACTTTTATCCTCAAAAATTTATACTTAAACCAAATTGGTTTCAAATATTATTATTATTATTTTCCCAAAATCTTGAAAATCATTTTTCCAAAAGCACCGAGATTTAGGTTCTCAAGTTTTCTACCTAAATTCTTCTAACTTAAATGATACATTTTATAAACCCATTTTATAAATCACTTCTATTAAACCATTTTAAATATTAATCTCAAAATATTCTAATTTTTAAATCAAATTCTACCTCAACAGTAACTTCTAACGCCCTATAGTCAAACTGTGAAACTTATCACAAGGTGTTCGTTGCCATATTTTTCGCAATCCTTATCTACCCAACCCATATCTTAAAAAAGGAACATACTAACAATAGTCAATGCTTAGCTAAACGAGCATGACTAAACAACCCTAAATGATAATAATAATAACATAATATTATCTCCTAACGCCCCAACTAACTATACTACACTATTTGTGAAAATCATTCTTTTTTTATATATAAAATATATTCTAGGTAAAATTATTTCATTTACCCAATTTCAAAACAATACTATGTCAATTGAACTTGTTCTAGTGTTTAGGAAATCCCTATCGATAACGTTGGCCAGACGCATCGACCAGAATTCTTAAGCCACTCAACAACTCAAACAACACAATATAAAACAATTTTATAGCATTAACAAATACGCCCTCTTATATAATATACACTTAAACTCATTCTAGAGTCCCACTTACCCTATCTTTGATGAGTCAAACCCCACCAAAGCCAAGGTTCTCGCTTAACCTTCAGCTCTGATACCACGTTGTAACGATCCATCTTTCCAAACCTTAAAAGTCGACACTAATACATCCACGATATTAACATGCCGAACAACTAAGTGCCGAAAAGACATATTGTTAGGGTGAAAGAAGAAGGTATAAGATAGAAAAAAACTAAACAACAAAGAATCTCACAACGCAGCGAATAATATATAATACAACAATGATCTTTACAAAAAGGAAACATCTTTATTCATATAATATCAGAGTACACTAGGCTTATCCTAAATTTGGACAGTTATAGAAACTTGTCCTTACACTGACAAACATACATACCTTATAATACAGCGGAAGAAAAATATACATGAATAGATCTTGACCATCCAGCTCACCTTCAACTCCAAAGTATCCAGCTAAACCTGGGAAAACATGCTCGGTCTGACCCGAGCATTACATGGAATAACGCCCGGGTCAGTCTAGTAAACCAGCGTGAGTAAAACTCGATAACAAGTAAAAACCAAACTGATTTCTACATTTGAAAACCTTTCAAACAAAGGGTATCTCGTAAGACCACACTACACATAAATACGGATGAGTTTTTACCTTACGATAACCAAAACATTTTATATCAAAATCCAGTGATATTATCATAGTGTCTAGGTTTAAAGTAGATAAAATAGCTGAAATGTTTGCATCTCACATTCCAACATACTAGGCTATACAATCGAAAACGTAAGGCACGTATTGGAGAATGGATTCCAACTAATGACTGGGCTATTGGGGTACCTCCCTCCACAGTACACCTCTAGAAAAATGTATCGAGGTCGTACCTAACGACCCCTGCCAACACAGAACCTACCCCTTGCTGGATAGTACCGAATATATCATCACCACGGTTGCTTTGAAAGCTTTAACCGAGCGCTCCCACGTACACGAATTCATTGATGATTGTGTATATATCTAGAAGGGTGATGATATACCCTAATGGATGCGACCCACATTGCCCTGCTGGATATCTCTTATTTTAGTCATTCCCGGTTAATGAGTTTTGAGGCTACGTTTTACCTTTCTGAATAGCAGTCCCTTTTGGAATGTTAACACTACCCTCCCAGCAGTAATGTAGTGCCAACATTCATCCATACAAGTTTTCCAAGATAAGGACAAACCGAAGGCACTACTTCTACTACATCCATTTTGGAATCACCCTTAGGATTAGTAGCAAGCAGCCCTTGTACTTCTCCATCTTCGATCCCATGCTTCAAGATGTCTTTATTACGAAACGCTTGGGTTGGATCGAAGTGGTTTCTGGATAACATATCCGATCCTGGTCTCTTCGAAACAACTTTCGATATTTTTCAGTAAACTCAACCCCGATTCTTTAGGAAATAAACAGACAAATGACAAGGGCGGAGTTCACCTCCTAACCGTTTGTGGATGGATTTCCTTATAATTTGTCTTAGAAGAACGAAAGAGCTTATACGTACAGTATAACACCTTTGACGGTAACTGTACCATATAATTCTCATGTTTCTCCTAGATATTTCCAAAGTTACGTTTTGGGTCCAACTTTGATAGTTGGTTATTTAACTATCAAATAAACAAACATCCAATCAAGGTTTAATTTCCATATGGGATCCACTATGCCCTTATTAATTCTCTTTAATTAAAAAAACACTTTATAAAACTTGATCAAAAGATCTTTTCAAAACACTATTTCCAAACCCCTTACATTTCCTTTATACTTGGAGAAAACATTTATATACCCATCTCAACGGTATAAGTATATTACCAAAACATTTTACTTTTCATGCCTTGAAAATAAAATTATATAATTATCTTATCAGTATAAGTATATTTACAAACTTTTCAAAATTTTCTTCTTTCCAAATCCCATATTAAATAACCAAACATTTCTTCCAAATAAAACCTTCCGCTTATCCTTTATCAAAAATTCCCTTTTTAAAAGCTCATCTCATTTTTCAATTAACTTATAACTTTCAAAATAAAGTTATAGCCCACTTTTATAAACAATTAACTTAATTTATAAACCTCTTTTAAAATCTTTAAAATGATTTATAAACCTTTTTCTTATTTTTAAAACTCTTTATATAAACTTTTCTATACTCCTTTATAAAATATACTTTATAAATATCATTTACAAACATCATTTATAAAACACCTTAATAACCCTTTTCGTTAGTAAAAACCCCTTTCTATAACAAGTTATCATTTATAAATACCTTTATAAGAATTATATAACTTGAAAAACCATTTATAAACCCTTAGCCTCAAATTGATTAAAGAATTAAAGTAAATTCAAAACCATACTTTATAAATTCCAAATGAGGCTTAGCAGTCCCAATTATACTAATTTAAGTTACCATTTAATTTCAATTCGATTTCCAAATCACATAACAATTATTTACATAAGCTACCATATATGTAAATATAGTTCATATCCAATCAGGGAATAACACGTCAATATAACCAGTTGGCATATACAAATCCAAATAACATAATAACAAGATGGTGATTTAACCTGCTAAATAGATGTCCAAATAATTCAATCAATTTATAGTAGAACAGAGATATATTATGCTTAAAACATGTCCACACAATCAAATCACTTACACTATAGTATAATGGTGTTTTGTTTTTCTAACGAATGTCATTTAATTCTCCTAATCATATGGGTTACTTATGGGTCCGGACAAGAGATCCTTTGATTTGGAATTGGTTTGCTTTAAAATTTTTTTTTATTTAAAACACATTTATTTCAGTTTTAAATTAACTTTGAAAAGATTTAAATAGATTTAATCAATTTAAACCCCAATTAAATCTTAGTTAACACTAATAAAATTAAGATTAGATCATAACTAAATTCTAACTAGTCTTAATGAACTCGATTAAGTACTAATTAACCTCCTAATGCAACTTGGTTAAGGTTAAATCAAATTGTTTAAAAGTTAAACCCTAATTAATCAAATATTAATTAAATAATCCATTAATTAAATAAATAACTAATTAAACATTAATCTTAGTTTAATAATTATTAATCACTTAATTACTTCTTAACCACATTAATCACTAATTAAAACTTCATTAATTAATTAGCAGTCATTAACTTAACTTAAGTGATGATTAACCTCTAATCACTTTCTTAATTGCCAATTAAGTGCCAATTACCTTTTAACTAATTAATTAATTAATTAATTAATCAATACAAACTTAATTACTTTTTAATGTTACCAATTATGTTTGAAAAACTTTGTAAACTAATTTCAAAATAACAAATTTGAAATAGAAATTCAAACTTTTGTCGAACTGCATCCACAACGACTGTCGCTATGAGTGCAGTTTGCTCTAACCCACCTTTAGGCGAAGCCACTTTACTAGAACCGTACTATTTCATGATTGAAACATAACATAGTAAATTTTCACACTTTAAAACCAATTACGCAAACTTTAACCATAATCTAAACTTTAAACTCATGAAATGAGTTTGATTTCAAATTCGACCTCAAATCCGTCACGACTACATACAAAGTTTCAACTTTGTTTTCAACCCATTATGACTATAGTCAAGTTCATCATCAACCCTTTATATTCACACATCACATTCGTACAACAAATTATATACATATACCAATATATATACAATTACTAACTTTGCAATAACACATCCATTCGAGTGCTAATACTAACCCATAAATTTGCATTATCATCACATTCAAACATGCCAAGATCCAACATATATATAACATGCATATAGTTAAGGATCAACACAACATATAAAGGAAAGTTCTTTCCAAAAGATTAGGAATTTACTCAGCGAAAGCTATCCAAACTCTCGCTAAATTAGAGTATGACATAGCACTTCCATTCCTAAGTAACAAGATGGAGTCTTGAATAGTGAATGCACTAGGTAGGCTCAGCCTTGAAGGGAAGAGGAAGCGAGACTTGTTTTGGTAGGTGGAGCGACTTTGGATAAACATCGAATTCTTAATAATAAACTCGAAAATGGGTTATTTTGCAACTGAATTTTGGGCAAACTACTCATGGAATTTCAGAAAGCACTCAAAGAGAAAGTTATTGGAATTTCATTTCTCTATCATTTCAAAAAAATAATCACTCATTTTCGATTATTTTTTAAGAAGTTATGATCAAAAGAAGAAGGATAATTTTTGGACTTGAAATTCTGGGTGAAAAATTGCTTTGCAAAGACTGAGTATTTTGACATAGGTATGATAAAAATTTGAAAAAGTGGTCAATTAGAATGTTGTAGCCGTTAAAATTTCACACGATTTTAAAAAAAGAAAAACTCCATTTGATTTAGAAATGCGGAAGAAAAGGCTTGTGGAATGAGGAGGAAAAATGGAGAAACATATGGGCTATTTATAGGCAAGATTTCACACCTAATCACTTTGTCAAGTCACATCACAAATCTTTTATAATATATATATATATATATAATTATGTTTAATCACATCACTCTTTTATATATATATATATAATTTTGTTTAGTCACATCACTTTATTATATATATATATATAATTATTATGTTTAGTCACATCACTTTGTATATATAAGTTTAATTATTAATTAACTAAGATGTGAAAAGAGATAATTATGTTTAATGATTACAAATCTAAGATGTTACGATACTTAATATATATTTATATACAATGTTTATTATTTTTAAAACTATGTCTTGTCACATCACTTACTAATCCAAATTAACATAAGATAATTTATTTCTAAGCGTATTATTATCTAGTTAATTAACTCTTATATATATGTACATATAGTGCACAAAGATGAATAACGTTCCCAACAACTTTCCGGTGTCGAAAGGTCGAAATTTCGAAAAACGTTTTTCGGTCACATTTTCTGTTTTTCTACGAACTATTTAATTTGGTAATCAAATTTTGAAAACGATTTTACCATCATTATTAATTAATAGAATGAGTTTTTTTTCATTATAAAACCTATATATTGAATATTTAAAATTAATTAGATATTCACTAATCAAAGCAGTGAAATTCCGGGTCGTTACATGAAATCTCTTTTTTATAAAATTTTATTTGTAAATCATTCTTTTATAAAATCTCATTTTACTATCAAATTCCACTTATAAATCCATTTCTTTATAAATCAAATTTATTTATAAAATCCGTTTATAAATCCATTTACCAAAAAAATTTCAAATCCATTTACAAAATATTTACAAATTCTGTTTATAAATCTATTTCATTATTTATAAAATATCATTATTATAAATCCTTCATATAAATTTTTTATAAATCTCAATTTAAAAATATTTCACAAAACTATACATTTATAACATCAGAAATCATACTTTTTATTTATTTAAAAATAAATAAAATGTATGAAGACTTGGAATCAAGCTGCATTTTCTAAGCACTTTGACAATCTGATTAATGAAAAACCTAATTTGTGGGTTAAATGGGCTAGGCATCATCATCTAGGCAATAAGAACTTCTGGAAAATTGAACCCTCTCCTCTGTGTGGATGGGTGTGGAGATCTATCCTTAAACTCAGGGGCAGTTTACTTCCTCATGTCCAGCTTGTGCTTGGTCCTGATAGTAATGCTAAATTCTGGTTTGAACCATGGGTGGGAAGAGGAATTATATTGCATGATTTGCTCTCCTATGAGCAGAGGAATCAATCTGGCATCCCTTTAAATGCCAAGGCTGTTGATTATTTATATAATGGTGAAATTGTTTTGCCTTACTCCTCCAACCCTATCATCAATCAGCTGTGGGCAGTTGTGCAAAGCAAGAAGTATCCTACTGGTGATGATGGGTATGTATGGACTGCTAATCTTGAGTGGCACTCCATTTCAAGAATTTATAAAGCATTGATAAGAGATGAGAATAGCCCTATCTTTAGATGGCATGCTAGAGTCTGGAACACAAACACTTCTCAAAAACTGAACTTCCTTTTATGGAAAGTCCTAAGAAATGCTCTCATGACCAAGGATAAATTATGTAGGAGAGGTTTTGCTGTGGACTTGATGTGTAACTTCTGCAATAATCATATTGAAGATGGCTCTCACCTTTATTTTGATTGTATGGTTACTAAAAGAATATGGAAAGCTATTCTCTTGTTTGGAGGATTTTTTGAGCCAATATTGAATGGTAGTGCTGAATGGAATAGAGTCTTCAGAAGAACAAGATGGAAGGAAGCCTCTTCTTATAGGCTGTTACTGATTCTGAAAGTATATGTGGATGTGATATGGGCTGAGAGAAATGCTAGAGTTTTTGAGAATAAAATGAAACTTGAAAGTGCCTTGATAAACATCATAATATCTAGAGTCAAGGAAAAGTCTTCCATGAATGTTGCTTATGGCTTTCTGGTTTAGGGTTTATTGCCTTTCCTTGTCCTGCCTTGTTTGTTTTGTTTGGGTCTTTCATTCTCATTTCTTCTTAGTCTTCCCTGTTGCTTTTGAGAGCTCTAGCTTGTTATTGCTCTCTTTTGTTTTTGTTTTTGTTTTGGTTAATAAATATGGTAAGGGTCCATTCAACCCTGCTTGCCTTTCAAAAAAAAAATTCATTCCTTTTAATAATTTAAAAATTATTAAAACATATATACTTCCCAAAATCACTTTGAAAATCATTTCAATTCAAAATCACTATTTTATAGTATTTCGAAATACTAAAGATATGGCTCAGTGCTACCATAGCACTAAGTAAGCAAAAACAATCTATGTTATCAAATATGGCATCCAACACATCATATATCAATATATATGAAAAGTAAAATCAACAGTGTGAGGAATTCTGTTGGATTCCTCCAACCTGTCCCCCTGCATCACATACAATATATAATATAATAATATAAATCAACCGCTTCGAGGCAGGATTCGTATACAAAGGGTCATCCGCTCATACACGGGAACGTAATAACGTCTCATCCGCTCCAATAGGCGAGAATATATTCAAACCAACTAATAAATATAGTATATCATCCAAACAAGCAACAAACAACATAAATAAAATTATCCACACTTATATAGAAATATATGTGGGTCGGAGTGATGAGTTAACTCACAGAAATTTCAGAAATCGCCAAAGCGCTCTAGTTTGAATTAAAATTGAACAGTCGTTCAATTTAACCCAAAATTCCTAGTAGCTCCGAATCCATCCAAACCAACTCCATAGTGTAGTACTCTCTGATACAATCGCAACGTAACTTGTCGCGCTTGAAGTCGACCTCGTATGAACAAGTTATGGTTTAACGATCGTACGAGATAATTAAATTTATAATTAACTCAATTAAATAAAATTTTAAACGTTAAACCTTCTTCTTCCCTCACGCGTAACATTTCCAGGCGTGCATATTTTTTTTAAATTGATCGAATCGATCGTGCACGAACGTTCACCTCCACTAGAGCGCCCCGCCACCGCATCTGCGTCACCCTCACCATCGCACCGCCTTCCTTGCTCGCCACCGCGCGCACGTGAACCCAAAATCACAAATGTCACTGCATGAGAACACGACTCCTTTTTGACCTCCATGCCTCGCCAAACGACGATCCAACCGGTAGATAAGCTCCTTTTGTAGAGCTCTACGTTTTTCTAGTTGAAGTCGAAGCTTGAAAGGGGACGGAGTGGCTCTAATGAATCATGGCTGTTGGATGAAGGATTTAATGGCGGCTGAAACTTATAGTTTAGGGTTAGGGTTTGCAAATGAAAGAATGAATGGCCTTTTATAGAAAAATTTCGCGGCACTATTCACCCATAAAAATTTCGAACTGCAAACAAAGCGTGCCACCTGGCGTTTTATATGTTATACCCCTATTCTGAACACAATGGAATATATATCGGAAGCCAGTTCCATCATATACAGAAGTTCACTTTCCAAAATCAAATTATATTAAATTAAATTCCATTAATTAATTTTTACGTGTTTCGAACTCGCACGACCAAATGATACGTCCGATCGCCATGAAATTTGACAGGGTATAATAATTCACTATTACGAATCCAACAAAACCGGTTTCGTCGAAATGCGAGACAGTGTCCCGAAAGGCTATTTTTACACGTTAATTAAAATGAGTTATTTCCAATATCAGTTTAAATCACTTTAATTTAATTTAAAAGTTTACTATCCTCCTTCTTATTCAAATAGAATTTAAATCAACTTTCGAAATCGTTTTCACTCATCAAGATTCATATATTTAAACAATTTCAAATTTCAAATTAAACAATTTCATTATCAAATAAATCGCTATATTTGAAATATAAGTCATTTAACTTATAAAATTAACTTATTTCAAATTCAAATGACTGAAATTCTGGGTCATTACAAACTCCTCTCCTTAAAAGAATTTCGTCCCCAAAATTACCAAGTAAGAAAAATGCCACAAACCCATTAACTTTCCAAAAATAAAACAATTAGTTTAAACTTTGCTATCACATTTTCTAGATCAATTCATAGTTACTAATTAATACCATTCTAAGTTATAACCCCAAAAATCAAATTTTAGTTATCAAATTTTTTTTCTAAATTCTCAAAAAATTTCCTAACATCTTAAATTTACGAAAAATTTCGCCAGCATCTCCTTTGCGTGGTTCGATCGGAAAAATTTACAATATATATAATCACAAATATACATCTCATCTTCGAGGATGAGGCCTCCCGTAGGAAAAAATATAAAAGTACGATATATCCGAGATATGTACCTTTATTATATTAGCAAGCATATACAATCAATAAGATGCGAAATCGAGCTCCAAATGCGAAGCATACGCCATCCATACCTACTAATCACTCAAAAACCAACGAGAGCAAGTGTAGGAAAAGTAATATCAATATATAACATAGAATATACAATAACTACATGCAAATATAGTAAATGTAACAAGAGAAACCATCAAACAATTTAATATTCATCCAATTAATTCATAACCATATCAATTTGCATTTCCCAATGTCAGCATTTAATTTATTAAGCTCATATGATGTACATATATCATCCATATGCAAAACCATATCTGATCACTCGCTCGATCATACAATTTCACTTTCGAACTAGTATAGTTCACATGACCACTCTAGTGCTGTAACGACCCAGAATTTTTAACAATTTAAAATGGAAATATTTAATTAATTTTAAATATTTGAATGATGGTTTGACTTGAATTTCAAATTATCAGAATAAATTGGCGATTAAATTATAAAATTTAATCTATTGTAAGTTGAATAAAAATTGAATCTTCAATTTTAAGCTGAAGACAAATATTTCAAAAGCTTTTAAAATTCATATTGATAATACTGAAGATAACGGAAGCTTCAAAATCGAATTTGAAATTGATTTGATCAGTTTTGAATTTATATAGTTCGAATCAATAATTAAAAATAGCCGTCCGAGGCACAGTCTCGGAATTCGACGAAACCAGTTCCATTGGATCCGAAATATTGAATTATTACCGGGTTTCAAATTTCGTATTTTTCGGACTTGCCGTATGAGCGTACGTTAAGAAAACGCGTTGAAGTTTAAACTGAATTCGATTTGAATTTAAACTTAAAATTTGTCAAACATCAGCACGTTCTTCCTTAAATCACGCCTAAAAACACGCCCCTTTGTTTCAGCCTAAAATCACGAACGAAATCGTGCAACCCATACCTTCGTTCCTAGTTAAAAGAATTGCCGAACTCTCCCTCTCCAGTTTTTCAAATCAAAGAAAAAAAATGGCCTGCAAAATCATTTCGTTCCTCTTCTAAAAATTTCGTTCTCCCTCATTTCAAAATCAATGCCGAGCCATCTTCGTTTAAACAAACCGATGGCTGCTCCCTTCCTTTCTTCGTATCTCAGTTCAAATCGATCGAGGTCTCGAGTCGCGTGGGTGCTAGGGCAGGGGTCGGTAATGATGTGGGGTTTCTGGGCAACATTGGTGGCTTTCGCGAGAATGTCGAAGTCGCGAGGCATTCTGGTGGGTCGCATGGGTTCTCGAGTTCATCTCGAAGGCGTGCGCGTGGGCGTAGGCTCGAAGTCGAGCAGGCGATTCAGTCGAAGGAGCGTGGTCTGTTGTAGGATGCTCGCGAGTTCGATCTCGCATACGAGACGTAGTAGGTTTGTTGGCGACAGTCTGGGTCGATGATGCTCGCGAGAGAGTTTGGCAGTGAGGTATATGTCGATTTAACCTTAATTGAATCTAAGCATATATATTTTTGTATATGGGATCTGGACAGGGGATATACATACATATGATAAGAAGATAATTCTGTTTAATATATAAGTTAAGAAGTTATAAGATTTATAGTAAAGTTTTATATATATATATATAGAAGGTTATTAAGGGTATATATATATACAGTTTTTCAATATATGCATACAAAAAATATTACAGTAGAAGGAATTTGTATTACCACCTTAGGAATTTTTTTTATAGTAAAATATATAAAGATTAGATTTTGAACATTGATTTATAAGTATATTTATACATATGTAGTTTGAAAGGGAGGAATAATTTATTTAAGTAAATTCAGTTTTAAATCTAAGTTTAATTAGATAAATTTATTAAAGGAGAAAGTTGGTTTAAAAAGAATTATCAGCTAATCAGAAACTATTAAACGGAAATTAATTGTTCAGTTGATTCAAATATTAATAAATTGTGTAAATATTTATACAAGGTATAAATCGAGAAAACAAACTGGAATGGAAATGGATTGCAAAATAAAAAGCAAAGGTGAGATTTTTCTCACTCAAATGAAATTTGATTTTACAGTTATTGACTGATTGATTGCTATTTGGATGTGATATAGTATATATAGTATTATATATAGCAATATATACATATTGGCATATGTATATATTGGATTGATTGATTTCCCGCAATTATATAGCGGATGAGACCCTATTGCGCCGTTAGTAAGCGGAAGATATATTTATAAAATCCTATATACCGCGATATTCCACCTCGAAGTGGAATTGGTATTGTGCTAACATCTGTGGATGCAGGGAAACATGTTGGAGGGATCCAACTGGATTCCTCAACTGTATTGATTTATTTACAGATATTGTTATATATTCTGTTGTCATATTGATATATGATGTTTGGATGTCGTGTTTGATTATTTGGTGCTGTGGCATCATCGGATCCAATTTTAAAGTTATAAAAATTATGATTTTTGTGAAATATAACCGAAAGGTAATTTTTTTGAAATAAATGGTTAAGTAATTTATAAAATGGTTTGGATTGGGATTTTTGAATTATTAAAAACGATGTATATAAAAGATGTACAAAAATGGATATTTATAAATTTAAAATATTGGGATTATAAGACAAGTTTTTATAAGTGTTAAAATGAAGTATAAATGGGATTTCATTAGTTAATGAAATCTGAAAGTTTTAAATTTTGTGAAGTTTAAAAGAACAATTTCTTTTAAAATAAATGAATTATAAGTTATTAACTTATAATATGGACTTGTGTATATATATATTGAGTTATAAATTGAATTTGTTAATAAAGGAGATTTATAGATCAAAGTTGTTATGAAATATAAAGTGAATTTATAAACGTTGTTTTATAAATCCGAAACCAATTGAATTTGGTAATTTAAACGTAGAAGTTATTAAAGGAGATATATTCGTGATTTTGGACAGCGAATTATCCTTTAAGTTAAATGTTGTAAATAATAAGAGTTGGTTGGGAATTTTATCCACGATTTTGGATAGTGGATAATTCTTGAAATAAAATGTGTAGAAAATAGTGAAATTTGGTTAGTGAAGTATATTCACGATTTTGGACAGTGAATATATTATTAAGTAAAATGGATCTGTTTTGGGAAAGTGATATTGGAATAGAATGAAAACATTTTAAAGATGTTTTAAAATGTATTAAGTATCAAAAACATAGATTTCAACATTCATTGTTGAAATAGACGTTTTCGAGGAAGAAGTAAATGGTGGACTATAACACTGTTGTTATAGTAAATGATTTCCGAAAGGAAATGTTTTTTATATAGTATTGGGATTTATACATCTATCTTAATTCCGAATCCCTATACTAGTGATTTTGAGTCGTCGTAACGATGTTTTACGTAACATTCGTTTTGACTCAAATAAATGTGCTTAAGAGAATGATTTCCTTAAAGAATGAAATATATACTTAATTTTGATTTAAGTATATCGAATATTTTCAAATGTTGAAAATAAATAGATTTGTGAATTACTTATTATTAAATAAGTATGGAAATGTTTTCCAAAATGAAATGAAACGTTTTGAGAATTTATCTTCTTAAAGATAAATCGAAAGTGAATATTGAAATAGATTGAAAATCGTATATCAGTAGATATTTTGAAATATAAATTCACTATGGAATTTATAAAAGAAATGGAAATTCGTTTTAAAAATAAATATCGATTTATTTTTGAAGTGTGGAAATTATATATCTAGTAAAGATATTTTGGAAATTAAATAATTTGGAAAATTATTTGGAATCTGATGATGTTGCGCATCTTTATTGATAGTTAAATAACCGACTATCAATAATTACCTTGAATGGGTATTTGTTGTGAATTGGATGAATTTGAATGCCACACTTATTTTTGAATAAGCGCTCACTATTCGTGTTAGCCGGGAAAGGACCTTGGGGTCGTATAACCCATTCCGAATATGTGATACGTCGTTATGGATTGCATTTGATGACCGGTGTTGAAGACCGGATATTTTTGAAAACGGAAGGATTACCGTCGAGTTACTCTACATCGGCTGATCTCCGATATAGAGGTTTTATCACCCTTAGTGACGGGAAGTCCGGACGTGATTAGAAAATTATCCGGATTTGCAAGGGCTTCGTGAGAAGTGCCTTCGGTTCTGTTCGATCCCGGAACAGACTTGTATGGTTGTATGTCTGACGTTACAAATTGAGATATAAAGCTGATTTCTTTCAAATACATTTCTGTTGGTGGCGGAGAATTTATTCTCTTAGCTTAACACCCTTCTCTGAGACGTACGAGCTCAGAGGTTATGTAGTTGAAATTTATCAGCGATATACTCCAATTTGGTAACGTGGCATGCTGAGTGTAGCTATGAAATGATCGTTGTTTGATCATTTGTGATATGATCATTTGTTTGATCATTTATCTTTGTGATCATTTCTTTGATCATTTGTTTGACCTGAAGCATGGCTTTGTGACAAAGCGTAGCTTTGTGGACGAGACTTCGTCGGACCTCACACCCCGGAAATGGTCAAAACAGGAAGGATGCGGCAAGGTTCTAGGGAATAGCGCCCCTTAGTGTATGTCATTCCTTCTGGATAGAGGTGGTATCATGGTATGGAGCCCAGATATTTAACCTATGTTGATACTGCAAATTTATTATGTGGTTGTTGGAAATCGAGGATCCTCGGGAAGATCGGTTACGATCGGGGGATGACATACGCATGTCAGTAGTTACCTACTTTTGCAGAGGTAACCCGACCTTGTGTTGGCAGAGATCTAACCGTAATGTTAGGTTATTTCTCGGGACGTCTTTCCAGAGGCGTTCCTTCGTGGCATAGGAAGTTCCTTAGCCTGACCATTTGTTGGAAATCCAAAAAAACAATACGAGCCTTTACAATTTCAATTGTATAACCTGTCTCCTCAGGAGGCAGCTATAGCAGGCATAATATAATGGTACCTATGCTGGCTAAGATTTATATTCTACTTTCGAAATGTTTTCCACTATGCACTAATAATAATATCCAAAATGATTTGATTTTGCGTAGTAAGCATCTTTGACTAACATAAGAAGAAATCTCCTCCAAGTCTGCGTTTGCATTGTGTGTGTGGTGGGAGGTCTTATGGTAGTTTCATTTTCCAAAAGCATTTCGAATTGACTTTAAAATTTTTTCTGTTATTTATTTTAAAGATAAATAACTGTTT
Organism: Allium fistulosum; assembly: GCA_030737815.1. Classification (NCBI taxonomy): domain Eukaryota; kingdom Viridiplantae; phylum Streptophyta; class Magnoliopsida; order Asparagales; family Amaryllidaceae; genus Allium; species Allium fistulosum. The sequence continues at coordinate 164,437,158 of CM060904.1, read as the reverse complement.
TACGATCTCACACCAGTCACCATGACTGACTCGGAGTTTATTGTTTCCCTTCTGAACTCTGGGTGCCCACCAATTTCCACACGGGCAGCCTAGGGTTATGTTATAAGGATATTCTGGATATTCTGGAGCTTTGGAAGCAATCTGGATGGCGAAACGTATCACCTATACTTTGTATTATTCCGCTGTGTATTTTGTATGAGGACAAGTTTATATAACTGTCCATTGATGTGCTGTGTTGTATTGAGTTGTATATTGACTCTGATTGATGTATGTATAAACTGATATAGTTCTTTGTTTTAAAAGACTAGTGATTATCTATTATATATTGTTCCGCTGCGATATGTGAGATTCTGATATTGTTTCTGTTTCTGATGTTGTTCTGTTGTTCTTCTTCTCGTTTTCTTCTATCTTTTCTTCTACCTCTTCTTTTAAACCCTAAGAATTCGGTTTTTCGGCATTCGTTTGCTCGGCAGTTGATATAGTGGACGTATCGATGTCGATTTTTGGAAGTTGAAGAATCGGGTCCTTACAACGTGGTATCAGAGCATATGGTTAAGCGACAACCCTGCTCTGTTGGGTGTTACTCATTAGAGATAGAGTCAGTAGTACTCTAGAATGAGTTTGAGTGTAATAATAGATACGAGCGTGTATTTGTTAGTTAATATAAAAATTGTTTTATATTGTGATGATTGATTTATTGAGTGGCATATGAACCTTCGTCGGCACAGTCTGCGCAACTGGATCGAAGGGGTTTCTAAACACTTGAATAGAACCATTCGACACAGTATGTTTTGAATAGGGTAAATGAGATAATTTTGCCCAAAACTATTTTTGTATAGAAAAGAAACGATTTTCTATGAATTACCATAGTATATGGATGTTTGGTTGTTAGGAAGTAATAATATTGAATTATTATTGTAACGACCCTGAATTTTTGACATTTGAAATGCGAATATTTAATTGGGTTTAAATATTCGAATGATAATTTAAATTGAATTTCAAATATCAGAATGAATTAGGCGATTTAATTATTGAATTTAACTATTGAAACTGGGTAAAAATTTAAATCTTCAGTTTTGAGCTGATTAAAAATAATATGAAGGTTTAGAAAATTCATATTGATTATACTGAAGATAATAAAAGTTCCGGAGTTGAATTTGAATCAGTTTTGTTCAGTTTTGAAATTTTCGTTTGAATCGATATTTAAAAATAGCGTTTCGGGGCACAGTCTCGGAATTCGACGAAACCAGTTCCATTGGATCCGTAATATTGTATTATTATCGGATTTCAATTTTCGTAATGTTTGGAGTGATCGTGTGATCGTACGATAGGCAAACGCACTGAAATTAAATCGAAATTTTAATTCAATAACTGGTCCAAAAAGCTATCTTCTCCATACGATCGAATTTGGACACGAAATCTTTTCCATTGCGTTCGGAATAGGCGTATGACATTACGAATGCCTGGCGGCACGTCTCGATAGGATATCGAGATTTTGAGTTGCAAATTCGGGACGATTCGAATTTGAATTAAAATTGAATAATTTATCCGAGTTGACTTCAGTTGAAATTCCCTCACATCAAAACTTTTCTCTGCACCTCTGAAGCACTGCAGCCTTTCTCCACACGCCAATATCACATCGTGTCCCTCTCAGCCTCGTTTTAAAATATCACGCATGAATAAATAAAGAGAACAACCGAGCTTCTCTTTGAAAAAAAAAAAAAAAAATCGAACTCCAAATTTTAATGGCCGAGCAGAATTTCCCCTCGTCTTCCAATTCGTGAAGGCATTTCAAATCGCGACGAATCTCGCGACTGAATCAATTCGTGAGCGCCGCGGAGCGAGTCGAGGTGGAGACGTGGGAGTTGGGGCGAAGTCGTGACGTCTAGTCGAGGGTTTCGATGGGTGAGGCGATGGGAAGTGGGATCGCGATTGGGAGGTTCAAGATGATTGGGTTCGAGTTCAGGCACATAGGCGCGTTTGTCTGGGTGTTCGTCGAAGGGCTGTGGCGAGCGGGACGATCTGGAAGGTGAAGATTGGGGAGGTGATGCGTGCGACTGTTTGACGCGAGTCGCGATGATCGTTCGAGAGCTTGGCACGAACTTCAATGGTTGAGCAGTGAACTCGAAGTGGGGCTGACATCATTCCAGTATTCGCATCGAATATCATTTTCATATCGAGATCGGGGTTGGCAGTCGTCATCGACTTCGGGTCGCGACATTTGGCCGGAGGAATTAGGAGCAAAGAAAGGTATCTATATAAGATTTGCTTCATTTTATAAATATATACGTATATAAAAATAAATTACAGTGAAGGAAAATCATGTTGTTTATATACAGAAAATATAAAGTGAGATATATAAATACAGTTGTTTTCATGAATATGAACAGAAATATAAAAGAATATTTTTTTTTTCAGGAAAAAAATTCTGTTTTAATATATGTATAAGTTGGAAGGAATTTTATTTGAATTTAATGTATATAGATTAAATATAATATATATATGTATATATATACATATTTTTAATTTAAAGGAAATTGTTTGAAATTAAATTTGATTGGATAAAGAAAATTTTTACTAAATGAAATTTAATCATTCGATTGATTCGAATATTAATAAATTGTATAAATTGTTTATACAAGGTTTGAAACCGTGAAGAAATGGTCAAAATGGAAAATGGAAAATGGACTGCAAATTAAAAGCAAAGGTGAGATCTTCTCACTCAAATTGAAAAGTGGAATTTTCAGTTATTGTTTGATTGACTGTTTGAATGTGTATTAGATATAGTAGGGTATATCTATATATATATAGCAATATATACATATTGGCATATGTATATATTGGATTGATTGATTTCCCGCCTCGTATAGCGGATGAGACCCTATTGCGCCGTTAGTAAGCGGATGATATTTTTATAAAACCCATATACCGCGATATTCCACCTCGAAGTGGAATTGGTATTGTGCTAACATCTGTGGATGCAGGGAAACAGGTTGGAGGGATCCAACAGGATTCCTCAAAACAATTGAATTGATTTCATATGTTGTTTGATTGATTATTTATAATCTGCATATGATTATATCTGTGATTGAATGTATTGAGAGCTAAAATTTAGCCGAATGTATTTTTGGTATCGTTGGATACCAGAAATAAATGAAATTGGATTTCTGAAATTAAAATTGAATTTTAGATGGTTCGGAAAAAATAAAAGAATTTATTTTAAAGGAAATAAATTTGTTTGAAATCAAATCGATAATTGATTGGGTATTTAAAATAAATCTTGAGGAATCGATATGAAAACTTATTTAATGTTGAATGAAAAATTGATTTTTGTGTTGAAAATAAATTTGGGAATCGATTTGTAAAATGATTTGGTAATTGGGATTAAAAGTTAAAATCAATTTGAAATGTGATTCGGTGTTGAAGTAAATTCAGAAATCAATTTGGAATTCGATTTGGGATTTGAAATAAAATGGAGAAATCAATTTTTAAAGTTGATTTGGGGTTGAAAATGAATATTTGGAAAATGATTTGAAAATCGTGTAAAAGTGGATTTTTGGGAATGTAAATTCCGAATAGAATCGGTAAAGGAAAGGGAAATTTGTTTTAAAAATAAACATTGATTTATTTTTGAAGTGTGGAAAATATGATTTGAAATCGGATTTTCAAAGTGATGAAGTGTGGAAATAAATTTACAAATTTGAAATGTAAATTTGAAATAAATCGATAAGGATTTATCTAATTGGTTTAAATGGACCATAATATGATTTGAAATTTATTTTCAAATGTGAAGTATGAAATATGATTTGAAATTTATTTTCAAATGTGAAGTATGAAATATGATTTGAAATTTATTTTCAAATGTGAAGTATGAAATATGATTTGAGATTAATTTTTCAAACGTGAAGTGTGAAATACGATTTGAAATGGATTTTCAAATGTGAAGTGTGGAAAAATATATATCTTGTGAAAAGATTTGAAATTTAATAAATAATTTGGGAAAAATTATTTGAATTGGATGTTTGTTATGAATGTTATTGATTGTTAAATAACCGACTATCAACATTTGCCTTTGAAATGGCACTTGATTTGTTTTTAAAACAAACGCTCATTATTCGGTTAAGCCGGGAGAGGACCTTTGTGTCATATAACCCATTCCGAATAATGATACGTCGCGAATGGATAGCATTTGAAGACCGGTGTGAAGACCGGATATTTGTGAAAATGAAAGGACAACCTGTCGAATGTCTCTGCACCGAGTTGCTCCGGTATAGAGATTTATATCACTCTTTTTGTGATGGGAAGTCCGGACGTGATTAGTGAATATCCGGATTGCAAGGGCTTCTTTGGAAGTGCCTTCGGTTCCGTTCGATCCCGGAACGGACTTGTATGGATGTGTGTCTGACGTTACACTTTGAGATGTAAAGCTGGTTTCTATCAAATACATTTCTGTTGGTGGCGGAGAATTTATTCTCTTAGCTTAACACCCTTCTCTGAGACGTACGAGCTCAGAGGTTATGTAGTTGATGGTTACTAGTGATACATTCCCAATTTGGTAATGTGGCACACGAAGTGCTGCTGATCAGTTGTTGATCAAAGCGTTGCTTTGTGAAAAAGCGTGGCTTTGTGAAAAAGTGTAATGTATGTGGACGAGACTTCGTCGAGCCTCACAACCCGGTAATGGTCGAAACAGGAATGTGCGGCAAAGGTTTGTAGGGGTAGCGCCCCTAGGGTATGCCATTTCCTTCTGGATAAAAGGTGATATCATGGTATGGAGCCCAGATATTTTACCTATGTGGATTATATTTTGTGGCTGTTGCGTTTCGATTGAGGATCCTCGGATAAAGGTCGGGAACGACCGGGGGATGGCATAGCTCGTGTGTTAGTTACCTAGTTACAGCTCGGTTAGAGCGTGAGGTAGCGTCGGCCTTTTGTTTGCAGAGATCCGGTTAGGATCCGGGGCGTCTTTCCAGAGGCGTTTCTATTTCGGTATAAGGAAGTTCCTTAGCCTGACCATTGTTGGAAATCCAAAGAAACAATACGAACCCTGTACGATTTTTAGTTGTATTACCTGCTATGGAATGTGGCGGTAACCTGCTACTGAACGTAGTAGCTATAGTAGGCATACGACAATTGTTGTATGTTGGCTAAGATTGATATTATACTTTCGAAATGTTTTCCACACTAGACATTAATAATAATATCAATTGATTTTGCGTAGTAAGCATTTTTGACTATCATAAGGAGAAATCTCCTCCAATTCTGCGTTTGCATTGTGTGTGTGGTGGGAGGCCTTATGGTAGTTTCATTTTCCAAAAGCATTGCGAAGTTGTTTTATTTTCTTTGCGAAAATAACTGTTTTACGATCTCACACCAGTCACCATGACTGACCTGGAGTTTATTGTTCCCTTTCTAAACTCTGGGTGCCCAAAATTTTCCACACGGGCAGCCTAGAGTTATGTTATCAGGATATTCTGGATATTCTGGAGCTTTGGAGATGAGCTGGATGGCGAAGCGTACTATCGTACTTGTTATTTATTCCGCTGTGTATTCTGTATGAGGACAAGTTTATATAACTGTCCATTGTTGTAAACTCTGATGATTGATGTATGTATAAACTGATATAGTCTTTTGTTTTAAAGATTATTGATTTATCTATTATATATTGTTCCGCTGCGATATGTGAGATTCTGATATTGTTCCTGTTCTTTGTTTTCTGTGTTGTTCTTCTTTCTTTTTCTTCTATCTTTTCTTCTACCTCTTCTTTTAACCCTAAAGTTTCGCGTTTTCGCCATTCGATTTTTCGACATTTGGTACAGTGGACGTATCGGTGTCGAGTTTTCGGAAGACGGATTTGCGGGTCTTTACAAGTGGTATCAGAGCATCCGGTTAAGCGACAACCCTGCTCTGTTGGGTGTTACTCATTAGAGATAGAGTCAGTAGTACTCTAGAATGAGTGTGAGTGTAATAATAGATATGAGCGCGTATTTGTTAGTGAATACAAAATTTGTTTTGTATTGTGTTGACTTATCGGTTGATTGTTTATAGATTCTGGTCGATGCAGGGTGGCCAACTGTAATCGATAGGGGTTTCTAAACTCTTAAACAAGATAAACCGACACAGTATTGTTTTAAATAGGGTAAATGAAATAATTTTGCCCAAAACTATTTTTGTATAGAAAAGAAATGATTTTCTATGAATTATTATTATATATGGATGCTTGGTTGTTAGGAAGAGATAATATTGAAGTATTATTATTGTTATATGGAATTGAATAAAAAATTCAAATAATAACCAAAGATTTGGAGATAAATTCATTTAACAAATGAAATTTATTAATATGAATTGAAAGATAAGTAAATAAAATCCATATACGAATGAGATTTGTAAGAGTAAATTGTAAATGTAATTTACAGATTGAAATGGGATTCCAGAGAAATATTTGAAAATAAATTCATTAATGGAATGTAAATAAGTTTGATAACTTATAAAATATTTGAAATCTAATTGGAATGAGATTCAAATTGAAAATGAATGAATTTGTGAATGAATAAATAAATTTGCAACTGCAAGTGCAAGAAAATGAAATTGAGTGTTAAAATTCATTTTGAATTTGTAAGTAAATAGAACTGGAATTGAATTTGATTTGTGGAAAACGAAGTGATGTATTAAACTAAAATTAGTAAGTGAAGCTAATTGAGATTGACCAAATGAATAAGGTTTGAAACGAATTGAATTCAATAATTATAAATGAAAGATTAATTGGATTTATATGAAATTGGTAATCCAGTTTAAATATAAGTGGTAACTGAAAATTAATATAAAAAAAAGTATGGAAAATACTTGTATTGAACTTAAGAAATAAGTGTGAAATTCTTAAGTAAATTTGATATTGAAAATATTCTAAGTTGGTGAATGTGAATATGAAATGCCAACTAAAATTGAATGGAATCAATTGGAAATGAAGTACTATACATATATGACATATGTTTTCCAAACTAAGGATATGAAAAAAGTACCTTCCATTGAAAATTTTTGAAGGTCTGGGAACTCAGTATGAGTATCCGTTTGATCGTGATGGGATCATATTGATTGATCACGACGTATGCCACAGCGAAATTCGAGGGGCGAGATGCCTATGGTAACAAGCGATTCCACTGAGATAGTGGCGCAACCGCCGTGTGAACTACGATCTATGGCAACAACCATGGCGAAATTTAAGAGATGAGAAATCTACAGATTACGAGCGATTCAACTGGGATAGTAGCGAAACCGCCGAGTAACTGTGATCCATGGGGGAACGTGCTTTCCATATCCATTTTTAAAAGGATTTTTTAGTGATTTCAAAGTGAATTCGAGATAAAGGTAAATGGAACTCAATATTCAAAATTAGAAGATAAATCGAATTGAAGTAAAAAATTCGAAATGAAAATCTGAATAAAGATCTGAAGATAAAATGAATTTCAAATAGAATTGAAATTGTAAATTGAATTCAAATGGAATTGAAATGCAAAATTGAATGAAAATAGATATGTAACTTCAATAGTGAAGTAAAAATGTATAAGAAGCATACATTAAAAATTGTGTAATGGAATTTGCAAAATGGTTTGAATATTGTAACTAGATATTATGGCTAGTAGGATATATACAGGTGTATACAGGAATTGGAATTTTGATTTCAAAAATAAATTTGAATTGCTCGACAAAAAGGTACGTATTTGAATTTCAGTATGAAATTTGATGAGATTCTGATTTTGCCACTTGGCATTTTGTTTTCTTTTGAGATTTGAGAGTCCGTAGGGACGTTTTGTAGTCGTACCGTATTAGCCGTGCAAAGGAGACGCTGGCGAAATTTTTCGAAAATTTCGAGTGTTAGAAAATTTTGAGAAAATTTTGAAAGTTGAAATTTGAATTTAGATTTAAATTTGAATTGAGAAGTTAAACAAGGTTGTTTGAAACTTATAATTGAAGTTGGAAGTTAGTTGAATTAATAACGAATCTTTAGTAGAAAGATTTGTTTGGATAAATTGATAAAACTATTTAGATTATGGAAAATAGTAGACGAGTTAAGGACCATTTTTCCTAACTTGTAATTTCGGGACGAAATTCTTTTAAGGGGGGAAGATTGTAACGACCCTGAATTTTTGACATTTGAAATGCGAATATTTAATTGGGTTTAAATATTCGAATGATAATTTAAATTGAATTTCAAATATCAGAATGAATTAGGCGATTTAATTATTGAATTTAACTATTGAAACTGGGTAAAAATTTAAATCTTCAGTTTTGAGCTGATTAAAAATAATATGAAGGTTTAGAAAATTCATATTGATTATACTGAAGATAATAAAAGTTCCGGAGTTGAATTTGAATCAGTTTTGTTCAGTTTTGAAATTTTCGTTTGAATCGATATTTAAAAATAGCGTTTCGGGGCACAGTCTCGGAATTCGACGAAACCAGTTCCATTGGATCCGTAATATTGTATTATTATCGGATTTCAATTTTCGTAATGTTTGGAGTGATCGTGTGATCGTACGATAGGCAAACGCACTGAAATTAAATCGAAATTTTAATTTAATAACTGGTCCAAAAAGCTATCTTCTCCATACGATCGAATTTGGACACGAAATCTTTTCCATTGCGTTCGGAATAGGCGTATGACATTACGAACGCCTGGCGGCACGTCTCGATAGGATATCGAGATTTTGAGTTGCATATTCGGGACGATTCGAATTTGAATTAAAATTGAATAATTTATCCGAGTTGACTTCAGTTGAAATTCCCTCACATCAAAACTTTTCTCTGCACCTCTGAAGCACTGCAGCCTTTCTCCACACGCCAATATCACATCGTGTCCCTCTCAGCCTCGTTTTAAAATATCACGCATGAATAAATAAAGAGAACAACCGAGCTTCTCATTGAAAAAAAAAAAAAAAAATCGAACTCCAAATTTTAATGGCCGAGCAGAATTTCCCCTCGTCTTCCAATTCGTGAAGGCATTTCAAATCGCGACGAATCTCGCGACTGAATCAATTCGTGAGCGCCGCGGAGCGAGTCGAGGTGGAGACGTGGGAGTTGGGGCGAAGTCGTGACGTCTAGTCGAGGGTTTCGATGGGTGAGGCGATGGGAAGTGGGATCGCGATTGGGAGGTTCAAGATGATTGGGTTCGAGTTCAGGCACATAGGCGCGTTTGTCTGGGTGTTCGTCGAAGGGCTGTGGCGAGCGGGACGATCTGGAAGGTGAAGATTGGGGAGGTGATGTGTGCGACTGTTTGACGCGAGTCGCGATGGTCGTTCGAGAGCTTGGCACGAACTTCAATGGTTGAGCAGTGAACTCGAAGTGGGGCTGACATCATTCCAGTATTCGCATCGAATATCATTTTCATATCGAGATCGGGGTTGGCAGTCGTCATCGACTTCGGGTCGCGACATTTGGCCGGAGGAATTAGGAGCAAAGAAAGGTATCTATATAAGATTTGCTTCATTTTATAAATATATACGTATATAAAAATAAATTACAGTGAAGGAAAATCATGTTGTTTATATACAGAAAATATAAAGTGAGATATATAAATACAGTTGTTTTCATGAATATGAACAGAAATAGAAAAGAATATTTTTTTTTCAGGAAAACAATTTTGTTTTAATATATGTATAAGTTGGAAGGAATTTTATTTGAATTTAATGTATATAGATTAAATATAATATATATATGTATATATATATACATATTTTTAATTTAAAGGAAATTGTTTGAAATTAAATTTGATTGGATAAAGAAAAATTTTACTAAATGAAATTTAATCATTCGATTGATTCGAATATTAATAAATTGTATAAATTGTTTATACAAGGTTTGAAACCGTGAAGAAATGGTCAAAATGGAAAATGGAAAATGGACTGCAAATTAAAAGCAAAGGTGAGATCTTCTCACTCAAATTGAAAAGTGGAATTTTCAGTTATTGTTTGATTGACTGTTTGAATGTGTATTAGATATAGTAGGGTATATCTATATATATATAGCAATATATACATATTGGCATATGTATATATTGGATTGATTGATTTCCCGCCTCGTATAGCGGATGAGACCCTATTGCGCCGTTAGTAAGCGGATGATATTTTTATAAAACCCATATACCGCGATATTCCACCTCGAAGTGGAATTGGTATTGTGCTAACATCTGTGGATGCAGGGAAACAGGTTGGAGGGATCCAACAGGATTCCTCAAAACAATTGAATTGATTTCATATGTTGTTTGATTGATTATTTATAATCTGCATATGATTATATCTGTGATTGAATGTATTGAGAGCTAAAATTTAGCCGAATGTATTTTTGGTATCGTTGGATACCAGAAATAAATGAAATTGGATTTCTGAAATTAAAATTGAATTTTAGATGGTTCGGAAAAAATAAAAGAATTTATTTTAAAGGAAATAAATTTGTTTGAAATCAAATCGATAATTGATTGGGTATTTAAAATAAATCTTGAGGAATCGATATGAAAACTTATTTAATGTTGAATGAAAAATTGATTTTTGTGTTGAAAATAAATTTGGGAATCGATTTGTAAAATGATTTGGTAATTGGGATTAAAAGTTAAAATCAATTTGAAATGTGATTCGGTGTTGAAGTAAATTCAGAAATCAATTTGGAATTCGATTTGGGATTTGAAATAAAATGGAGAAATCAATTTTTAAAGTTGATTTGGGGTTGAAAATGAATATTTGGAAAATGATTTGAAAATCGTGTAAAAGTGGATTTTTGGGAATGTAAATTCCGAATAGAATCGGTAAAGGAAAGGGAAATTTGTTTTAAAAATAAACATTGATTTATTTTTGAAGTGTGGAAAATATGATTTGAAATCGGATTTTCAAAGTGATGAAGTGTGGAAATAAATTTACAAATTTGAAATGTAAATTTGAAATAAATCGATAAGGATTTATCTAATTGGTTTAAATGGACCATAATATGATTTGAAATTTATTTTCAAATGTGAAGTATGAAATATGATTTGAAATTTATTTTCAAATGTGAAGTATGAAATATGATTTGAAATTTATTTTCAAATGTGAAGTATGAAATATGATTTGAGATTAATTTTTCAAACGTGAAGTGTGAAATACGATTTGAAATGGATTTTCAAATGTGAAGTGTGGAAAAATATATATCTTGTGAAAAGATTTGAAATTTAATAAATAATTTGGGAAAAATTATTTGAATTGGATGTTTGTTATGAATGTTATTGATAGTTAAATAACCGACTATCAACATTTGCCTTTGAAATGGCACTTGATTTGTTTTTAAAACAAACGCTCATTATTCGGTTAAGCCGGGAGAGGACCTTTGTGTCATATAACCCATTCCGAATAATGATACGTCGCGAATGGATAGCATTTGAAGACCGGTGTGAAGACCGGATATTTGTGAAAATGAAAGGACAACCTGTCGAATGTCTCTGCACCGAGTTGCTCCGGTATAGAGATTTATATCACTCTTTTTGTGATGGGAAGTCCGGACGTGATTAGTGAATATCCGGATTGCAAGGGCTTCTTTGGAAGTGCCTTCGGTTCCGTTCGATCCCGGAACGGACTTGTATGGATGTGTGTCTGACGTTACACTTTGAGATGTAAAGCTGGTTTCTATCAAATACATTTCTATTGGTGGCGGAGAATTTATTCTCTTAGCTTAACACCCTTCTCTGAGACGTACGAGCTCAGAGGTTATGTAGTTGATGGTTACTAGTGATACATTCCCAATTTGGTAATGTGGCACACGAAGTGCTGCTGATCAGTTGTTGATCAAAGCGTTGCTTTGTGAAAAAGCGTGGCTTTGTGAAAAAGCGTAATGTATGTGGACGAGACTTCGTCGAGCCTCACAACCCGGTAATGGTCGAAACAGGAATGTGCGGCAAAGGTTTGTAGGGGTAGCGCCCCTAGGGTATGCCATTTCCTTCTGGATAAAAGGTGATATCATGGTATGGAGCCCAGATATTTTACCTATGTGGATTATATTTTGTGGCTGTTGCGTTTCGATTGAGGATCCTCGGATAAAGGTCGGGAACGACCGGGGGATGGCATAGCTCGTGTGTTAGTTACCTAGTTACAGCTCGGTTAGAGCGTGAGGTAGCGTCGGCCTTTTGTTTGCAGAGATCCGGTTAGGATCCGGGGCGTCTTTCCAGAGGCGTTTCTATTTCGGTATAAGGAAGTTCCTTAGCCTGACCATTGTTGGAAATCCAAAGAAACAATACGAACCCTGTACGATTTTTAGTTGTATTACCTGCTATGGAATGTGGCGGTAACCTGCTACTGAACGTAGTAGCTATAGTAGGCATACGACAATTGTTGTATGTTGGCTAAGATTGATATTATACTTTCGAAATGTTTTCCACACTAGACATTAATAATAATATCAATTGATTTTGCGTAGTAAGCATTTTTGACTATCATAAGGAGAAATCTCCTCCAATTCTGCGTTTGCATTGTGTGTGTGGTGGGAGGCCTTATGGTAGTTTCATTTTCCAAAAGCATTGCGAAGTTGTTTTATTTTCTTTGCGAAAATAACTGTTTTACGATCTCACACCAGTCACCATGACTGACCTGGAGTTTATTGTTCCCTTTCTAAACTCTGGGTGCCCAAAATTTTCCACACGGGCAGCCTAGAGTTATGTTATCAGGATATTCTGGATATTCTGGAGCTTTGGAGATGAGCTGGATGGCGAAGCGTACTATCGTACTTGTTATTTATTCCGCTGTGTATTCTGTATGAGGACAAGTTTATATAACTGTCCATTGTTGTAAACTCTGATGATTGATGTATGTATAAACTGATATAGTCTTTTGTTTTAAAGATTATTGATTTATCTATTATATATTGTTCCGCTGCGATATGTGAGATTCTGATATTGTTCCTGTTCTTTGTTTTCTATGTTGTTCTTCTTTCTTTTTCTTCTATCTTTTCTTCTACCTCTTCTTTTAACCCTAAAGTTTCGCGTTTTCGCCATTCGATTTTTCGACATTTGGTACAGTGGACGTATCGGTGTCGAGTTTTCGGAAGACGGATTTGCGGGTCTTTACAATTATCATTATTATATGGAATTGAATAAGAAATTAAAATGAATAACCAAAGATTTGGAGATAAATCTATTTAACAAATGGAAATTATAAATGTGAATTGAAGATAAGAAAATGAATTCATATATGAATAAAATTGTGAATATGAATTGTAAATGTGATTTATAATTGAAATAGAATTCCAAAAAGATAATTGAAAATAAAATTCATTAATGGAATGGAATTAGTAATGTGAATGTATAAATGATTTTATAAATTGGAATGTGAACAAGTTAATAACTTATAACATATTTGAAATTTGATTGGAATTAAGTTAAATGAAATTAAATTGTGTTTGTGAATGAACAAATGAGATAACATTTGTAAATAAATGAATTGAAATTGAAAAATGAAATGAGATTTGAATCAAGTGGAATAAAATCCAAACCTGAGAAAAATGAAATGGATCGAATTCAAATAAGCTACTTTGATAATTTATTAATTCACGAAATACAGAAATGGAAGTTGAATTAGATGAATTGAAACTTGAATTGTGAGCTAAATGAAAAGAGATGGTTCGAATTTAAAGATAAATTCAAGTAAGTAGAAATTAATTTTCAAATGAATGGAATTTACTATTGTAAGTGAATAAAATTTAAACTGAAGGTTGAAAACAAATTTGAATAAAATGAACTAGAATTTGTGATGAATTAGTAAATGAAACTAATTTAAAATAGTGCAGTTATGAATGAAAGATAATTGATAAATTCAATATTCAGAAGTTAAACTGAATCCAAATTAGGTTGAAATTGTAAATTGAATTCAAATGAAATTTGAAATGTAAAATTGAATGATAATAGATATGTAACTTCAATAGCGAAGTAAAAATGTATAAGAAGTATATATTGAAAATTTTGTAATGGAATTGGCAAAATAGTTTAAATGTTGTAATTAGACATTATGGCTAGTAGGATATACAGATGTATAAAGGAATTGGAATTTGATTTCAAAGATAAAATTTGAATTGCTCGACAAAAGGTAAGTATTTGAATTTCAATATGAGATTTGATGATTTTCTTGTCTAGCCGCTTGGCCTTTTCTTTTCTTTTTGGAATTTGAGAGTCCGTAGGGACGTTTTGTAGTCGTACCGTGTTAGCCGCGCAAAGGGGACGCTGGCGAAATTTTTCGAAAATTTCGAGTGTTAGAAAAATTTTGAGAAAATTTTGAAAGTTAAAATTTGAATTTAAGTTTAAATTTGAATTGAGAAGTAAACAATGTTGTTTTGAAACTTATAATTGAAGTTGGAAGGTTAGTTGAATGATAACGAATCTTTAGTAGAAAGATTTGTTTTGAAAATTTGATAAAACTTTTGGATTGTGAAAAATAGTAGACGAGTTAAGGACCATTTTTCCTAACTTGTAATTTTGGGACGAAATTCTTTTAAGGAGGGAAGATTGTAATGACCCAGAATTTTTAACAATTTAAAATGGAAATATTTAATTAATTTTAAATATTTGAATGATGGTTTGACTTGAATTTCAAATTATCAGAATAAATTGGCGATTAAATTATAAAATTTAATCTATTGTAAGTTGAATAAAAATTTGAATCTTCAATTTTAAGCTGAAGACAAATATTTCAAAAGCTTTTAAAATTCGTATTGATAATACCAAAGATAACGGAAGCTTCAGAATCGAATTTGATTTGATCAGTTTTGAATTTATATAGTTCGAATCAATAATTAAAAATAGCCGTCCGAAGCACAGTCTCGGAATTCGACGAAACCAGTTCCATTGGATCCGGAATATTGAATTATTATCGGGTTTCAAATTTCGTATTTTTCGGACTTGCCGTGTGAGCGTACATTACGAAAACGCGTTGAAGTTTAAACTGAATTCGATTTGAATTTAAACTTAAAATTTGTCAAACATCAGCACGTTCTTCCTTAAATCACGCCTAAAAACACGCCCCTTTGTTTCAGCCTAAAATCACGAACAAAATCATGCAACCCATACCTTCGTTCCTAGTTAAAAGAATTGCCGAACTCTCCCTCTCCAGTTTTTCAAATCAAAGAAAAAAAAAATGGCCTGCAAAATCATTTCGTTCCTCTTCTAAAAATTTCATTCTCCCTCATTTCGAAATCAATGCCGAGCCATCTTCGTTTAAACAAACCGATGGCTGCTCCCTTCCTTTCTTCGTATCTCAGTTCAAATCGATCGAGGTCTCGAGTCGCGTGGGTGCTAGGGCAGGGGTCGGTAATGATGTGGGGTTTCTCGGCAAAGTTGGTGGCTTTCGCGAGAATGTCGAAGTCGCGAGGCATTCTGGTGGGTCGCATGGGTTCTCGAGTTCATCTCGAAGGCGCGCACGTGGGCGTAGGCTCGAAGTCGAGCAGGCGATTCAGTCGAAGGAGCGTGGTCTGTTGTAGGATGCTCGCGTGTTCGATCTCGCGTACGAGACATAGTAGGTTTGTTGGCGACAGTCTGGGTCGATGATGCTCGCGAGAGAGTTTGGCAGTGAGGTATATGTCGATTTAACCTTAATTGAATCTAAGCATATATATTTTTGTATATGGGATCTGGACAGGGGATATACATACATATGATAAGAAGATAATTCTGTTTAATATATAAGTTAAGAAGTTATAAGATTTATAGTAAAGTTTTATATATATATATATAGAAGGTTATTAAGGGTATATATATATATATACAGTTTTTCAATATATGCATACAGAAAATATTACAGCAGAAGGAATTTGTATTACCACCTTAGGAAATTTTTTAATAGTAAAATATATAAAGATTAGATTTTGAACATTGATTTATAAGTATATTTATACATATGTAGTTTGAAAGGGAGGAATAATTTATTTAAGTAAATTCAGTTTTAAATCTAAGTTTAATTAGATAAATTTATTAAAGGAGAAAGTTGGTTTAAAAAGAATTATCAGCTAATCAGAAACTATTAAACGAAAATTAATTGTTCAGTTGATTCAAATATTAATAAATTGTGTAAATATTTATACAAGGTATAAATCGAGAAAACAAACTGGAATGGAAATGGATTGCAAAATAAAAAGCAAAGGTGAGATTTTTCTCACTCAAATGAAATTTGATTTTACAGTTATTGACTGATTGATTTCTATTTGGATGTGATATAGTATATATAGTATTATATATAGCAATATATACATATTGGCATATGTATATATTGGATTGATTGATTTCCCGCAATTATATAGCGGATGAGACCCTATTGCGCCGTTAGTAAGCGGAAGATATATTTATAAAATCCTATATACCGCGATATTCCACCTCGAAGTGGAATTGGTATTGTGCTAACATCTGTGGATGCAGGGAAACAGGTTGGAGGGATCCAACTGGATTCATCAACTGTATTGATTTATTTACAGATATTGTTATATATTCTGTTGACATATTGATATATGATGTTTGGATGTCGTGTTTGATTATTTGGTGCTGTGGCATCAACGGATCCAATTTTAAAGTTATAAAAATTATGATTTTTGTGAAATATAACCGAAAGGTAATTTTTTTGAAATAAATGGTTAAGTAATTTATAAAATGGTTTGGATTGGGATTTTTGAATTATTAAAAATGATGTATATAAAAGATGTAAAAAAATGGATATTTATAAATTTAAAATATTGGGATTATAAGACAAGTTTTTATAAGTGTTAAAATGAAGTATAAATGGGATTTCATTAGTTAATGAAATCTGAAAGTTTTAAATTTTGTGAAGTTTAAAAGAACGATTTCTTTTAAAATAAATGAATTATAAGTTATTAACTTATAATATGGACTTGTGTATATATATTGAGTTATAAATTGAATTTGTTAATAAAGGAGATTTATAGATCAAAATTGTTATGAAATATAAAGGTGAATTTATAAACATTGTTTTATAAATCCAAAACCAATTGAATTTGGTAATTTAAACGTAGAAGTTATTAAAGGAGATATATTCGTGATTTTGGACAGCGAATTATCCTTTAAGTTAAATGTTGTAAGTAATAAGAGTTGATTGGGAATTTTATCCACGATTTTGGATAGTGGATAATTCTTGAAATAAAATGTGTAGAAAATAGTGAAATTTGGTTAGTGAAGTATATTCACGATTTTGGACAGTGAATATATTATTAAGTAAAATGGATCTGTTTTGGGAAAGTGATATTGGAATAGAATGAAAACGTTTTAAAGATGTTTTAAAATGTATTAAGTATCGAAAACATAGATTTCAACATTCATTGTTGAAATAGACGTTTTCGAGGAAGAAGGAAATGGTGGACTATAACACTGTTGTTATAGTAAATGATTTCCGAAAGGAAATGTTTTTTATATAGGATTGGGATTTATACATCTATCTTAATTCCGAATCCCTATACTAGTGATTTTGAGTCGTCGTAACGATGTTTTACCTAACATTCGTTTTGACTCAAATAAATGTGCTTAAGAGAATGATTTCCTTAAAGAATGAAATATATACTTAATTTTGATTTAAGTATATCGAATATTTTCAAATGTTGAAAATAAATAGATTTGTGAATTACTTATTATTAAATAAGTATGGAAATGTTTTCCAAAATGAAATGAAACGTTTTGAGAATTTATCTTCTTAAAGATAAATCGAAAGTGAATATTGAAATCAATTGAAAATCGTATATCAGTAGATATTTTGAAATATAAATTCACTATGGAATTTATAAAAGAAATGGAAATTCATTTTAAAAATAAATATCGATTTATTTTTGAAGTGTGGAAATTATATATCTAGTAAAGATATTTTGGAAATTAAATAATTTGGAAAATTATTTGGAATCTGATGATGTTGCGCATCTTTATTGATAGTTAAATAACCGACTATCAATAATTACCTTGAATGGGTATTTGTTGTGAATTGGATGAATTTGAATGCCACACTTATTTTTGAATAAGCGCTCACTATTCGGGTTAGCCGGGAAAGGACCTTGGGGTCGTATAACCCATTCCGAATATGTGATACGTCGTTATGGATTGCATTTGATGACCGGTGTTGAAGACCGGATATTTTTGAAAACGGAAGGATTACCGTCGAGTTACTCTACATCGGCTGATCTCCGATATAGAGGTTTTATCACCCTTAGTGACGGGAAGTCCGGACGTGATTAGAAAATTATCCGGATTTGCAAGGGCTTCGTGAGAAGTGCCTTCGGTTCTGTTCGATCCCGGAACAGACTTGTATGGTTGTATGTCTGACGTTACAAATTGAGATATAAAGCTGATTTCTTTCAAATACATTTCTGTTGGTGGCGGAGAATTTATTCTCTTAGCTTAACACCCTTCTCTGAGACGTACGAGCTCAGAGGTTATGTAGTTGAAATTTATCAGCGATATACTCCCAATTTGGTAACGTGGCATGCTGAGTGTAGCTGTGAAATGATCGTTGTTTGATCATTTGTGATATGATCATTTGTTTGATCATTTATCTTTGTGATCATTTCTTTGATCATTTGTTTGACCCGTAACATGGCTTTGTGACAAAGCGTAGCTTTGTGGACGAGACTTCGTCGGACCTCACACCCCGGAAATGGTCAAAACAGGAAGGATGCGGCAAGGTTCTAGGGAGTAGCGCCCCTTAGTGTATGTCATTCCTTCTGGATAGAGGTGGTATCATGGTATGGAGCCTAGATATTTAACCTATGTTGATACTGCAAATTTATTATGTGGTTGTTGGAAATCGAGGATCCTCGGGAAGATCGGTTACGATCGGGGAATGACATACGCGTGTCAGTAGTTACCTACTTTTGCAGAGGTAACCCGGCCTTGTGTTGGCAGAGATCTAACCGTAATGTTAGGTTATTTCTCGGGACGTCTTTCCAGAGGCGTTCCTTCGTGGCATAGGAAGTTCCTTAGCCTGACCATTTGTTGGAAATCCAAAGAAACAATACGAGCCTTTACAATTTCAATTGTATAACCTGTCTCCTCAGGAGGCAGCTATAGCAGGCATAATATAATGGTACCTATGCTGGCTAAGATTTATATTCTACTTTCGAAATGTTTTCCACTATGCACTAATAATAACATCCAAAATGATTTGATTTTGCGTAGTAAGCATCTTTGACTAACATAAGAAGAAATCTCCTCCAAGTCTGCGTTTGCATTGTGTGTGTGGTGGGAGGTCTTATGGTAGTTTCATTTTCCAAAAGCATTTCGAATTGACTTTAAAAATTTTCCTGTTGTTTATTTTAAAGATAAATAACTGTTTTACGATCTCACACCAGTCACCATGACTGACTCGAAGTTTATTGTTTCCCTTCTAAACTTTGGGTGCCCACCAATTTCCACACGGGCAGCCTAGGGTTATGTTATCAGGATAGTCTGGATATTCTGGAGCTTTGGAAGCAATCTGGATGGCGAAACGTATCACCTATACTTTGTATTATTCCGTTGTGTATTCTGTATGAGGACAAGTTTATATAACTGTCCATTGATGTGCTGTGTTGTATTGAGTTGTATATTGACTCTGATTGATGTATGTATAAACTGATATAGTTCTTTGTTTTAAAAGACTAGTGATTATCTATTATATATTGTTCCGCTGCGATATGTGAGATTCTGATATTGTTTCTGTTTCTGATGTTGTTCTGTTGTTCTTCTTCTCTTTTTCTTCTATCTTTTCTTCTACCTCTTCTTTTAAACCCTAAGAATTCGGTTTTCCGGCATTCGTTTGCTCGGCAGTTGATACAGTGGACGTATCGATGTCGATTTTCGGAAGTCGAAGAATCGGGTCCTTACAAGTGCGGACCCAAATTCAGTTCCTTGATTAGAAACCACTATTCTCCTTGCATAGCCATATACTACGATAGAGAATATCAAAATCAACAAAAATCCATATCTAGGGTTCGCCTTAAGAATTGAGTGAAAAATACTTACTCGGATTGGTGTAAATCACCTCGAAATTGTATATTCGAATCTGGATCAAACAGTTATGAGAATAAAATAATATACGTACAACGTACGTATTTATTTCAATTAGTTTCTTATTATATCTCATTCTTTTTATTTACATTCATTTCATTTCCATTATTCACATTATTTTATTACTTAGTATATTTCTTTCAACACTAATATCATTTATAAACCATTTCATAAAACCATTACTTAAGTTTATTATAAACTTTATACACAACACTCATGTTTATTTTCACTTTACAACTTAAGTTGAATTTCATTTTATAACTCAAGTTCATATCCATTTCACTAATTTATTTTATTAGTTCATTTCATTAATTCCTTACAAATCAAATTCAATTTTTCTTAACTTTGCTTAAATTAAATTCCATTTCAAAATTCATTTTATTTAATTTAACTTTAGTTAAGTTTTATTTCATAATTAAATTTCAAATTATTTTGCTTAACATTTATATTTAACAAATTTAAAAATTTGTTTTAACTTACTAATTCTCAAAATTTATAAGTTATAAAACTTAGTTTCTTACATTTTCAACAAAACACTTAGATAAAACTTTCAGATTTTAAACACCCAGTTTTTATTTTCAAATCATTTTGAAATCATCTATATACATAATTCCATTTTATATCAAATCATAGTTTTGAATTTTAAAATCAAAACTTGGCTTACCAAAACAATACTCCAAGTTAGCAATCCATCACTTAGAAACTCAAAAATGAATACCAATGATGCCGTAGTCATCACCAAAATTATTTTCCAACGACCAAAGTGAGTTCAGTGCTTTTTATGTCTTTTAAATTCCATTTTATTTACAATCATATATATAAAATTTTCTTATATATAATTTCACTTTGGTTATATAAAACCATTTCTTAATTATTTATCTTTGTTTACTTTATAATAACAATAACTTTTATTAGAACACAAACAACAAATAACAAATGATAATAATCAAATATTATCATTCATTAACAACCAAACACACCATATATTACTATAATAATTTATGAAAAATTACTGCTTTATATATATATATATAATATTTTAGGTAAATTAATCCATTTACCAATTTCAAAACAATACCATGTCGATTTGCCTTCTTCAAGCGTTTAGAAACCCCTATCGATAACATGGCATCCCACATACCGACCAGAATTCATAAGCCACTCGGCAGATAAATTAACACAATATAAAACATTATTATAATCACTAATAATACACGCTCATACATATATATATATATATATATATAATACACTCAAACTCATTCTAGGGTATTACTAACCCTATCTATAACGAGAACCCAACCAAAGCCTAGGTGTTTGCGCAATCCTAAGCTCTAATGCAAACTGAAACGACCCATAACCACACCCGATTCGAGCTGAAAATAAACCACACATGTCCAACCCAAATCGAGCGAAGATGCGAATAGCTATGGGAAAGAAGGAAGAAAGAAGAAGAGAAAGAGAAAATAAAAACAACACAAAATATCAAAATCGCAACGTTACAACATATAATATAATATCAATGAACTTTACAAAAGAGAAACTGTAATATAATTTACATGCATCCATCAGAGTACAACAATCAAATCATAATTATCAGCCTGGACAGTTATAATAATCTGTTCTCACAATTGCGGATAATTTAAACAAAAATACAATAGAAAATAAACATATACGTGAATACGACCTGAAGACCTCCAACTCATCTGCTAAATTTCCAAAGCATCCAAATCTAAATCTATAAATATGCTCGGCCTGACCCGAGCATTGAAAGGGACGAACGCCCGGATCAGTTTGGTAAACCAGCGTGAGAAAATACATCTCAACTGAATTTTAAAGTTATAAAAACTTTTCTTTACCAAAACAAAGGTATCTCGTAAGACCACGTGTAACGATCCGTAAATTTCAACTGTTTTAATAACGAAATTAGTTGAAATTTTGTGAAATTTTAAACGATAAAATTTTGAAATAAAAATTTTATATTTGGAATACGTCTAGTTAAACATAGCAACTGGTAAATTTTCGTCCGAAAATATGAAAGTTTATTTCGCGCGTAAATTCACTTCAATTTAATCAGTTAAAAAGCAATGAAAATAAAATATTTTCGAAACCTAAATATTTTTACATAGAAAAATTCTAAACCATCTTCTGAGCAAGATGTCAGTTTGTCATTTTTCCAAATTCGGACATCTTTGGCTCCGTCGATCTTATTTTTCAGCGTTTTTCTTGCATTTTCCGCTAGTAGAAAATTCGAATTTTTATAATTCAATCAAACCACCTATATCTTTATACCGTTTTGATCGTCTCGTCTTGCTGATCGCTGCGGTATATAAGGTTGTTCATTTCGGCATTCGGTACGCGACAGATATTTTAAATTGTTCGTCGTATCGGTATAGAACTGTGACATTTTGTTTTCTTTTGCATTTAAAACTTTGAAACTTGGTGCCCAAACAAAATTAATTGATTTAGTAACTTTTCCAGAATCAAAGCAGTGGACCTTTGCTCTTTCATTTTTCCTATTTTTTTTTGTAGCCGACTGTTCAGCATTTGGAACAAAATTCTCAGGTTCAACATTTATTAGTGGCTCCTCGGACCTTCTTCATATTTTCTTTTCTTCTCTTCCAAACGACAGCCACTGTATATATTTTTCTTTTTCCTTCGTCCTCATTTTCTTCTCTCTTCACCACCACGATCCATTCCACCTTCCTTTATCCATGCCCACACAACAAGGCCCTGTCTCCCCACTTCGTGCCCCTCATGAAGCCAACACCGAGCTTCCATCTTTCCCCAGTCTCGGCCTCACCTCTTCCCCTCATCTCCACGTTTCCTTTCCTTGCGTGCTGCTCCTCCAGCCACCGTCCCCTCTTGTATATAAAGGTATATTTATATTACTCGTAAATAAACGAGTTATGGTATTTCTACTATTTAAATTGTTTGCTCTAACTTTTGTTTGGTATATTATTTGTATAAAAATTCGTAAACAAGGTGTATATATATGTTTACTGTATAGGTTTACTTATATAGATTAATATTTTTGGAACGGACTTTGTAATAAATCATTAACTTATCTATAAATACTTTGTTTCCAGCAATTCTTTTTCAACCTTGCTTTGTTTGGATCTTTGGCCTAGCCTGATTGTATGTATCTGTTTACAAGTATATATATATATATGTTTAGATAAGTCTGTATTGCAATAAGAATGATTTTCGTATTTCTATATTTGGTTTACATATAATATGTATTGTGTCTAAGATAATATATTATGATCAGTCTGGATTTATATTGAGTTTACGTCCGGTCTATATACTAGTTAAAGGTGTATATATACATTATCTACTACATGTTGACAATATAGTTTTGATGTGTTTATAAATATAAATATTAAATAAAGAAGAGATTAAATATATACTTGAACCCCACTTTGAAGTGAGTATATATATATATTTGTTTACATCTAGTATGGATCCTGTTGTTTGAACATATTATGTTAGTTATATATTTACATATATATCTATATGGGTAAGTTTTAAGTGCCATTGCTGTTTATTTCTATGTATATATACAGATTTCGAAAGTTATTGGTTTATTTTAATTATGTTGTATATGATTTTGGGGATAATAACCAACATATACTATGTGCAGTGTATATAGTAATAAGGTGAAGTGGTCTTGTTGGATTTCGTACGAATATTTGTTCCGTATATATAGCATGTAAGTATATTTTATAAACTAAGTACATACTTATAACAGTTCCGTGTATATATATATGTTTGGTCTGAGTGATGTGATGCATGTTGTACAGAGTGCATTATTATGAAATAAGATATAAACTTATGGCTTATCTAAGTTGTATTACATGTATTGGTATTATATACAATAATATGGGTTGATTTAAATTTATGTACGTGGGAAAGAAAAGAAAATATACACTTTGTATGTGCTGTAGGTTATAGGATGTATATAACGTAAAATTTAAGGAGTTTGGTTTTCATATATATATATATAGATGTTATTTTATATTAAAATTTAATTTTTGATTTGAAAAATAAGTAGGTATGTTTTAATATAGTATGTATTTAAATTTAGAGTATGACTTTAATTATAACGCGCATGTTAAACAATATTAATTTTTAAAGTGTATATATATATAGAGAAATTGTATGTGTTTGAAATAATTATTGATATAAAATGTTGAAACATATATACATATATTTCCTATATACGTCTGGCTGATTCTAATTATCTCGTCAATTCCCATCTTTCAGCTTGGTCAGTCAAAAATCCGACTTCAGCTTACTTTGCTTTGGGATTCGTATTTGGATTCGTATCTCAATTTTAGTGTCTATTCTCTCTAACCTCGAAAGGTGAGCACTCACTCACGATTAACGTTTTTTTATTTATTAAATTTAATTTCAATTGAAACGACAATTGAAATATGCTGCTGTTGATATATACACTGTTATTACCTGTATCAGTTTCACCTGTGACATCTGACACCATTATCTGTTATATATGCAATGATAATCCAGTTTGGTTGTTAAATGATTGATTGTTTGATGTTTATATTGGACGTTAAATTGTTATTAATGTAAGTGATAAATAATTTGAAATTGAAATTGACGTAGGATAGTTAGATTGCATATATGTGTTAAAATTTGATTAAATGACATTTGTATAATATGACCCCTTTTAATTGTTAAATTAATTGACATGTAGAATAGTGATAATTACACTTTGAAACATTGAACGTATTTGATTAATTGTTGTAGTGTAAAAAAATTGAAATTGAATGACAAGTGAAAACCGTAATGTAATAATCTTTAATCTACATGAAATGATAGTGTAGATTCTAGAAATAATTTTATTAATTCGTACAAATAACAATGCGAATTAATACGGTTATTTCGGGATTATTTGAATTGATTATTGGATTGTTATTGATTGTTGTTATTGCTTGTTTATTTACTTTGACACCATCCCAGTTATCACACTGCAAGTTCCCTTTTCTATGTTTTGATTTTGAATTGAATTGGAATCGGGTTGAAATGATAAATACCCAAATTGAACTTTGATCTAGGATAGAGAATTAAATAAAAACCCGATTGGTCAATAATTTGATTTGAAAATAAATTGAAGATTTTATTTGAATAAATAATATGGTTTTGAAATGAAGTTGAAATTTGAATTTTAATGAAAGGAAAATGTTGATATTTAATAATATGGGAAAAATATTAACAATGTAATTGAAAATTTTTTTTTTGTTTAATTTGAGAAATGATTTAATAATTAAGTTTGAGATTATAATTAAGTTTGAAATTATTAAACTTTGAAATGATTTAATAATTAAGTTTGAAATTATTAAACTTTGAAATGATTTAATAATTAAGTTTGAAATTATAATTAAGTTTGAAATTATTAAAATTTGAAATTATTTAATAATTAAGTTTTGAATTATTTAATAATTAAATAAGATTGAATTATTTAATGATTAAATTGAATTGAATTCTTTGTTAAGTAAAATTGAACTTTTGAATAAGTGAATTTTCTTCGTAAATGATTGAAATTGAGTTTCTTTATTAATTAAGTTTTTGGAAAATTATTTGAGAAAGGAAATAAGTGAAATTGAAATTCTTTAACAAGAAATGAAAATGTGATATTTTTGGGATCAATGTAAGACTTGTAATTGAAAGAATTGATTTGACGAATTTAATTTAATTCAAAAGTGTAAGTTGATTTAATGAAGTTGAACTTAGGAAATTGATGTAATGAATTAGAAATTTAATAGAAATTGTTTTGAATGATAAAGTAACTTAATGAATATTGAATGAAATCGATAAATAAGTTTAAATTGATTCGAATGTTAAATTTAGTTAATTCAAATGATTTCGGAATGAATCTTATATACGAACTTGAATCAATATTGAATTGTTTTAAATAAAATTGAAATTGTATTATAAGATTTTGAAACGATAATTTGGAAGTTTTGAAACGTAAATTATTGGAAATTGGTTTTGAAAGACAAATGAAATGTTGATTTACGAATTGAAATTGAATTGAATTTGATTTGGTTTTGAAATATATAAACGACCAATCGGTGAAATAATTACGGAAGTTATTGAAGAGATCGGAATTCGGTTATGGATATACTCTCTATCTAAACCGAAAACCACTTTAATAACTATACGCGGAGTGATGATCCAGAATGAAGTGGTTGGAATGATGTACGTGATGATTGAAGAAAGAGAACGATGATGGATAGCCTTGACACTTGTGTCAAATTGGAAATGACTAAAACAGGAGCTGTGCCGGGCCAATGGAGGATTGATACCTCAAGTGGACACACTTCTTCGAACTACTTATACTTGTTGTCGATTGGTGCACCCTTGATTTTGGGAGTGTTGTTTCACGGTGTTGCGGGCGCTGCGGCGTTGCGTTCTCACCAGCCCGGATCAGGCGAACGGTAGTATCACTATCTTGGGTATAGCCTCATGTGCCTTGTCATACTTGTATTCCATTTATGCGCGACCACTACGATTTTGATTTGTACCTTTAGTATATGTATTGCCCTCTGGTGACTTCCGGTTTTGGGGAAACTACGGTCTTGTTTATGCTTTTGGGAATAAAAATGTGTTAAGGGTGGAATGGGCCATGACTTAACGCTATTTTGATATCTTTTTATATTACTGATAGACATTATCTACTTAGCGTACATTACTACATAGTAGATAGTTTAACGGATCCTTAAAGGATGGTTATTCCAAACATCCTTTGAGTTACTTGTATTTCAATTGCTATTTCGCTTGAGTTGGATTTATTAATATAAGAATGTTAATCCTGACTCGAGTGTTTTGTGTTTTGCTTTACGCTCGGGTCAGACTGAGTGGTTCAGCTTTCGAGACTCACCTTTGGAGTTGGAGCTTCGCTTGGAGATCCAGCTATCTATCCAGCTTTCAGATATCCGATGATTCCAGTGATGTATTCTGATTTGTATCTGATGTATCGTATTACTCTTCTGTTGTAAACTCTGATGTATTTTATATATTCATATAGTAGCTTCATGAACTACTATCTCTTTTATTTCCGCTGCACTTATTACTCTATGTCTGTGATCTGTGATTTTTATTTACTGTATATGTTCAGTTTTGCCAAATTTAAATTAACAACGCGGTATTTTGAGCAATTCAACTCCGGCATGAGTGTCTACCTATACACTTATAATGGATGCGAATGGTCCAAAATTCTGGGTCGTTACAGTTGGTATCAGAGCTTTGGTAGCTCTAGGCAAAACTTAACATATAGGGTAAATGTATTTACAGAATCACTCTCATTCGAGTTTCAATCCCTTCCTTTCGACTCGATTCTTTGAATTTTGGAACGTTCCCTATGGTTCCAAATTTCATTCGTGTCCCTCACTATTCGTCTCCTTTCAATTCTGGAGCATCACATAGTTCCACTTCGAATGACCCTTATAATTAATCGGCGGTCTCGCCAAACTTCAAATGATTCGTAAAGAAGCAAAACTCCTTTATAATAGGCATTGATTTACCGGAGATTTCTGTATCCTCGGTTTACGATGCTATCTATTCCCTGCTATACCTGAATTCCATCTCTTGAGATCGAGTGTTGATTTACCTCGGAATTCAGCATCGATCTTATTCTTGAAGTTACGGACGACCCGGTTTAGGTTGCCCGTGAATTAAATAAACTCCTCCATCTCCGGATTGTGGTAATTGAATTATCTCATTTTCTGTTTCAAACTTATTTTCGAATCAAAATTCTCTTTGATCTGAGTCAACAAAATTTGAATCCCTATCCTTAGTTTGAAAATTCATTCCTGTATCGTCGAGCAAATAAGTGTATTTGTAAATTAATATAAAAATGTTTTAAAATATATTGTGTTGTTTGAGTTGTTGATGTTGATTCGGGTTTCCGATCGATTCGTCTGATCAACGTTATCAATATGATTTCCAAAACACTTGAGCAGAACAAACCGACACAATATTATTTTCAAAATTTGGTAAATAAAATAATCTTGTAAATTATATTATATAAGTATAAATTTTTCTGAAATTGAATTGTTAACTGAATTGGTTGTCAAAAAGGTAATATTTGACTTTCACTTTTTGTTTTGTAAATCATTGATTATTCCAACATAAAAATAAATAGAATTATAAAAGTTGATTTATAGATTTATTAGAAATTTAAATGAATTTAAAGTAAGAATTTGAGAATTTAAATTTTTGGGTGATTTCAATTTGGTTTTTTAGTTTTAAGTGTATTGTATTTAAAATATTTTCAAATAGAAATCATTTTCAAAGAATTTTAAAATGTTGAAATCAGTGCTCTTCTCTTTGTCGCTGGAAAATAATTTCGGTGATGGCGGCCGCATCATCGACATTCATTTTCGAGTTCTGAAGTGGAGAAACCATTCTGTAGCTTTGCTACGGTTCTGTTTTGAAAAATATTTCGATTTGAATTTCTTCAGTATAATTTGATTTATATATATGTATAAGTACCTTATTTTAAAATTTTTGATTTGATATAAATATATATATATATATCTCTAAATTGTTTAAAGTTAATCGGAAATCTAATTCTTAAATTTTGTTAAAAGATGATTTTAATTATAAATAAAACCAAAATTTGGAATAAATATTTAAACTTGAATAATTGAATTGGGAAAATTTTATTTGTATATTGTTCAACTGCATTCTAATACAACTTACCTAAATTTGAGTGTCTATAATAAATGTCATACACTAAACTTTGATTATAAAGATGTAATAGAGTTAGATAGGATAATAAGTAAACTCAGTTAATAATGAAATAAATTTGTTTTGAAAGAATTAATAAATTTAAATTTGATCAACATGTGAAAATACCTTGAATTTAAAAGAAATTAATAGATATAAATTAATTTAAATCGAAACTTTTATGTTTTAAATTAATTTATATGGGTTAAATACATGTGATAAGATATGTTAAGTAGAATAAAATTAACAATAATATGGAATAAAGAAGAATTTAAAATTGTGGAAAAAAATATGATTATAATAAAAGACTATTCAAATTTATAGTTTTAGAAATTGTAAATTGAAGATAATTGGATAATAAGATAATGAATTTAGAAATAGTTGAGATTGATTTTAGTGAAATCAAATGGATTAAATCAATTATTGAATATCAATTAATTTAAAATTTGAATTTATATGGTTTAAATTAACTGTTATTTTGTATTTCAAATCTGTTTTTCTTTCTGGTTGTTTCTATTCTCCTACCTCGTTCCTTTTCGGGGACGAAAAGTTTTGAGTGGGGGAGAGTGTAACGACCCGTAAATTTCAACTGTTTTAATAACGAAATTAGTTGAAATTTTGTGAAATTTTAAACGATAAAATTTTGAAATAAAAATTTTATATTTGGAATACGTCTAGTTAAACATAGCAACTGGTAAATTTTCGTCCGAAAATATGAAAGTTTATTTCGCGCGTAAATTCACTTCAATTTAATCAGTTAAAAAGCAATGAAAATAAAATATTTTCGAAACCTAAATATTTTTACATAGAAAAATTCTAAACCATCTTCTGAGCAAGATGTCAGTTTGTCGTTTTTCCAAATTCGGACATCTTTGGCTCCGTCGATCTTATTTTTCAGCGTTTTTCTTGCATTTTCCGCTAGTAGAAAATTCGAATTTTTATAATTCAATCAAACCACCTATATCTTTATACCGTTTTGATCGTCTCGTCTTGCTGATCGCTGCGGTATATAAGGTTGTTCATTTCGGCATTCGGTACGCGACATATATTTTAAATTGTTCGTCGTATCGGTATAGAACTGTGACATTTTGTTTTCTTTTGCATTTAAAACTTTGAAACTTGGTGCCCAAACAAAATTAATTGATTTAGTAACTTTTCCAGAATCAAAGCAGTGGACCTTTGCTCTTTCATTTTTCCTATTTTTTTTTGTAGCCGACTGTTCAGCATTTGGAACAAAATTCTCAGGTTCAACATTTATTAGTGGCTCCTCGGACCTTCTTCATATATTCTTTTCTTCTCTTCCAAACGACAGCCACTGTATATATTTTTCTTTTTCCTTCGTCCTCATTTTCTTCTCTCTTCACCACCACGATCCATTCCACCTTCCTTTATCCATGCCCACACAACAAGGCCCTGTCTCCCCACTTCGTGCCCCTCATGAAGCCAACACCGAGCTTCCATCTTTCCCCAGTCTCGGCCTCACCTCTTCCCCTCATCTCCACGTTTCCTTTCCTTGCGTGCTGCTCCTCCAGCCACCGTCCCCTCTTGTATATAAAGGTATATTTATATTACTCGTAAATAAACGAGTTATGGTATTTCTACTATTTAAATTGTTTGCTCTAACTTTTGTTTGGTATATTATTTGTATAAAAATTCGTAAACAAGGTGTATATATATGTTTACTGTATAGGTTTACTTATATAGATTAATATTTTTGGAACGGACTTTGTAATAAATCATTAACTTATCTATAAATACTTTGTTTCCAGCAATTCTTTTTCAACCTTGCTTTGTTTGGATCTTTGGCCTAGCCTGATTGTATGTATCTGTTTACAAGTATATATATATATATATGTTTAGATAAGTCTGTATTGCAATAAGAATGATTTTCGTATTTCTATATTTGGTTTACATATAATATGTATTGTGTCTAAGATAATATATTATGATCAGTCTGGATTTATATTGAGTTTACGTCCGGTCTATATACTAGTTAAAGGTGTATATATACAATATCTACTACATGTTGACAATATAGTTTTGATGTGTTTATAAATATAAATATTAAATAAAGAAGAGATTAAATATATACTTGAACCCCACTTTGAAGTGAGTATATATATATTTGTTTACATCTAGTATGGATCCTGTTGTTTGAACATATTATGTTAGTTATATATTTACATATATATATCTATATGGGTAAGTTTTAAGTGCCATTGCTGTTTATTTCTATGTATATATACAGATTTCGAAAGTTATTGGTTTATTTTAATTATGTTGTATATGATTTTGGGGATAATAACCAACATATACTATGTGCAGTGTATATAGTAATAAGGTGAAGTGGTCTTGTTGGATTTCGTACGAATATTTGTTCCGTATATATAGCATGTAAGTATATTTTATAAACTAAGTACATACTTATAACAGTTCCGTGTATATATATATATGTTTGGTCTGAGTGATGTGATGCATGTTGTACAGAGTGCATTATTATGAAATAAGATATAAACTTATGGCTTATCTAAGTTGTATTACATGTATTGGTATTATATACAATAATATGGGTTGATTTAAATTTATGTACGTGGGAAAGAAAAGAAAATATACACTTTGTATGTGCTGTAGGTTATAGGATGTATATAACGTAAAATTTAAGGAGTTTGGTTTTCATATATATATATATATATATATATAGATGTTATTTTATATTAAAATTTAATTTTTGATTTGAAAAATAAGTAGGTATGTTTTAATATAGTATGTATTTAAATTTAGAGTATGACTTTAATTATAACGCGCATGTTAAACAATATTAATTTTTAAAGTGTATATATATATAGAGAAATTGTATGTGTTTGAAATAATTATTGATATAAAATGTTGAAACATATATACATATATTTCCTATATACGTCTGGCTGATTCTAATTATCTCGTCAATTCCCATCTTTCAGCTTGGTCAGTCAAAAATCCGACTTCAGCTTACTTTGCTTTGGGATTCGTATTTGGATTCGTATCTCAATTTTAGTGTCTATTCTCTCTAACCTCGAAAGGTGAGCACTCACTCACGATTAACGTTCTTTTATTTATTAAATTTGATTTCAATTGAAACGACAATTGAAATATGCTGCTGTTGATATATACACTGTTATTACCTGTATCAGTTTCACCTGTGACATCTGACACCATTATCTGTTATATATGCAATGATAATCCAGTTTGGTTGTTAAATGATTGATTGTTTGATGTTTATATTGGACGTTAAATTGTTAATAATGTAAGTGATAAATAATTTGAAATTGAAATTGACGTAGGATAGTTAGATTGCATATATGTGTTAAAATTTGATTAAATGACATTTGTATAATATGACCCCTTTTAATTGTTAAATTAATTGACATGTAGAATAGTGATAATTACACTTTGAAACATTGAACGTATTTGATTAATTGTTGTAGTGTAAAAAAATTGAAATTGAATGACAAGTGAAAACCGTAATGTAATAATCTTTAATCTACATGAAATGATAGTGTAGATTCTAGAAATAATTTTATTAATTCGTACAAATAACAATGCGAATTAATACGGTTATTTCGGGATTATTTGAATTGATTATTGGATTGTTATTGATTGTTGTTATTGCTTGTTTATTTACTTTGACACCATCCCAGTTATCACACTGCAAGTTCCCTTTTCTATGTTTTGATTTTGAATTGAATTGGAATCGGGTTGAAATGATAAATACCCAAATTGAACTTTGATCTAGGATAGAGAATTAAATAAAAACCCGATTGGTCAATAATTTGATTTGAAAATAAATTGAAGATTTTATTTGAATAAATAATATGGTTTTGAAATGAAGTTGAAATTTGAATTTTAATGAAAGGAAAATGTTGATATTTAATAATATGGGAAAAATATTAACAATGTAATTGAAAAAAAAATTTTTGTTTAATTTGAGAAATGATTTAATAATTAAGTTTGAGATTATAATTAAGTTTGAAATTATTAAACTTTGAAATGATTTAATAATTAAGTTTGAAATTATTAAACTTTGAAATGATTTAATAATTAAGTTTGAAATTATAATTAAGTTTGAAATTATTAAATTTTGAAATTATTTAATAATTAAGTTTTGAATTATTTAATAATTAAATAAGATTGAATTATTTAATGATTAAATTGAATTGAATTCTTTGTTAAGTAAAATTGAACTTTTGAATAAGTGAATTTTCTTCGTAAATGATTGAAATTGAGTTTCTTTATTAATTAAGTTTTTGGAAAATTATTTGAGAAAGGAAATAAGTGAAATTGAAATTCTTTAACAAGAAATGAAAATGTGATATTTTTGGGATCAATGTAAGACTTGTAATTGAAAGAATTGATTTGACGAATTTAATTTAATTCAAAAGTGTAAGTTGATTTAATGAAGTTGAACTTAGGAAATTGATGTAATGAATTAGAAATTTAATAGAAATTGTTTTGAATGATAAAGTAACTTAATGAATATTGAATGAAATCGATAAATAAGTTTAAATTGATTCGAATGTTAAATTTAGTTAATTCAAATGATTTCGGAATGAATCTTATATACGAACTTGAATCAATATTGAATTGTTTTAAATAAAATTGAAATTGTATTATAAGATTTTGAAATGATAATTTGGAAGTTTTGAAACGTAAATTATTGGAAATTGGTTTTGAAAGACAAATGAAATGTTGATTTACGAATTGAAATTGAATTGAATTTGATTTGGTTTTGAAATATATAAACGACCAATCGGTGAAATAATTACGGAAGTTATTGAAGAGACCGGAATTCGGTTATGGATATACTCTCTATCTAAACCGAAAACCACTTTAATAACTATACGCGGAGTGATGATCCAGAATGAAGTGGTTGGAATGATGTACGTGATGATTGAAGAAAGAGAACGATGATGGATAGCCTTGACACTTGTGTCAAATTGGAAATGACTAAAACAGGAGCTGTGCCGGGCCAATGGAGGATTGATACCTCAAGTGGACACACTTCTTCGAACTACTTATACTTGTTGTCGATTGGTGCACCCTTGATTTTGGGAGTGTTGTTTCACGGTGTTGCGGGCGCTGCGGCGTTGCGTTCTCACCAGCCCGGATCAGGCGAACGGTAGTATCACTATCTTGGGTATAGCCTCATGTGCCTTGTCATACTTGTATTCCATTTATGCGCGACCACTACGATTTTGATTTGTACCTTTAGTATATGTATTGCCCTCTGGTGACTTCCGGTTTTGGGGAAACTACGATCTTGTATATGCTTTTGGGAATAAAAATGTGTTAAGGGTGGAATGGGCCATGACTTAACGCTATTTTGATATCTTTTTATATTACTGATAGACATTATCTACTTAGCGTACATTACTACATAGTAGATAGTTTAACGGATCCTTAAAGGATGGTTATTCCAAACATCCTTTGAGTTACTTGTATTTCAATTGCTATTTCGCTTGAGTTGGATTTATTAATATAAGAATGTTAATCCTGACTCGAGTGTTTTGTGTTTTGCTTTACGCTCGGGTCAGACTGAGTGGTTCAGCTTTCGAGACTCACCTTTGGAGTTGGAGCTTCGCTTGGAGATCCAGCTATCTATCCAGCTTTCAGATATCCGATGATTCCAGTGATGTATTCTGATTTGTATCTGATGTATCGTATTACTCTTCTGTTGTAAACTCTGATGTATTTTATATATTCATATAGTAGCTTCATGAACTACTATCTCTTTTATTTCCGCTGCACTTATTACTCTGTGTCTGTGATCTGTGATTTTTATTTACTGTATATGTTCAGTTTTGCCAAATTTAAATTAACAACGCGGTATTTTGAGCAATTCAACTCCGGCATGAGTGTCTACCTATACACTTATAATGGATGCGAATGGTCCAAAATTCTGGGTCGTTACACCACGCCACACATAAACACGGACGGGTTTTTACCTTATGATAACCAAAACATTTCATATCAAATCCTGTTATATTATACTAATGTCTAGTATACAAATAATATTAATCATAGCTGAAATTGTTACATTGGTTAAATTTGATGACATAATAGGTTTACAAACAAAATGACAGGCACGTTTGGAGAATGGATTTCCAAACAATGGCAGGTAAAGGACTACCTTCCGTACAGTACATCTCTAGAGGAATGTATCGAGGATACATAAACAATCCTCTACATCTGGCATGACCGGTCTATCCATATTTGGCACTCATACATGGCGTGGATAGAAACCGAATATGTCATTACCCCGGTCATTATCGACCTATCTGAGACGTCTTATAGCATACACCACATACCCAACATATAAAGGGTTATCTAGAAAGGTGATGATCATAACCTTGTGGTAGTGAACCACATAGCCTTGCGGCGTATCGTGTTTAGGCCATTACTGGGTGATGAGGCTTAAGGTAATGTTTACCTTTCACATAGCACATTCCACTTTGAATGCCACATTGCCATTCCTTCGATCACTATTGACTTTCACGAACATACAACCTCTGAGTTCGTACGTCTAAGAGAAAGGTGTTAAGCTAAGAGAAGTTGCCTTCTCCACCACTAGACAGATGTATGTTTGTAAAAGTCAACGTTGTGATCTCAGAGATGCAATGTCGGACATTCGTCCATATAAGTTGTCCAGGAACATGACAAACCAAAGGCACTCTCCTACCACATCCTGTTGGGAATTACCCCTAGGATTAGTAGCGAGAAGTCCTCGCATATTATAAATTTTCATAACGAAGCACTACTGCCACCATACATACATGATATGGTAAATTTCACCTCGAAGGACTAGTGGCAAGTAGCCCTGCATCATGACGATCTCCATCTTCAAAATCTTCATCATAAACCTGCACTTTCGAATGCATACATTGGTCCGAAGTGGTTCTCGGATAAATACGACCCCGGTCTCTCTGGACCAACAACGATAAAGAGGCCCTTAAACTCGTACGGAAACCAAGTCTCGTAGACTTATCACGTTTCCAACTCTCAACTTGCTATCCTTAGGCTAAGAAGGAATCCTGGTAGATTGGAGTACCATAGACACTTCACACTACTCGAATCAACATTCTTAATACAAACGATAATCAAGCCTACTCAATCAGCTTCGTGCTAAGTGCATGACTAATCAGTTCCTACATCAAGTCAAGAAACCAAAAATGACCAAATTTGATAGTCGGTTATTTAACTATCAAAGCAACAAACAATATCTAACACATAAGCAATCACTGGGCCCATTTAATTAATCTTTTATTAATTAAATCAATTTCCAAATATTTACTTCAAATTATCTTAAAAAGTTATATCCACAAAACCATTTCAATCTTTTGATATTTGGAAAACATTTCCATTTACTTATATCAACGGTATAAGTATATTCACCAATTATTTCATTTTCAACACTTAGAATATATTTCCATATACTTAAAATGAAAATAAGTATATATACAAATCTTAAGGTCGAAACGCACTTTATTTGGGTCAAAATGAATGTTGCGTAAAACATCGTTACGACAACCCATAACACTAGTATCGGGATTCGATTAATTATATACATATATATATCCCATATACTATATAAAACATTTCCTTTCGGAAATCATTTACTATAACAACAGTGTTATAGTCCATGCCTTCCATACTTCCCTGAAAACGTCTATTACAACAATAAATGTTGAAATTTATGTTTTCGATACTTATCACCTTTTAAATCATCTTTTAAACTATTAAATTCCATTTGGAATTATTATTTTCCAAAAATTTACTTTTAAAGATTATCACTTTAAATACCATTAACTTCATCAAAAAGATTACTTTCAAACATTCTTTTAAAAGATTATTTAACTTTTAAAAACTTGAATGTATTTCCTTTATATAAAAATCCATATTTAAATCTCAACATAAATCATTTCCATATTTATAAAGCTATGTTTATAAATCTGCTTTCTATTTTGTAAAACTTCTATTTTATGAAATCTCTTTATTCATAAAATTCTATTTATTAATTATTCTTTTATAAAATCTCATTTTACTATCAAATTCCGTTTATAAATCAAATTTATTTATAAAATCCGTTTATAAATCCATTTACCAAATAAATTTCAAATCCATTTACAAAATATTTACAAATTCAGATTATAAATCTATTTCATTATTTATAAAATATCATTTTTATAAATCCTTTATATAAGCTTATTAAAAATCTCTATTTAAAAATATTTCACAAAACTATATTTTTATAACATAAAAAAACATACTTTTTATTTATTTGAAAATAAATTCATTCCTTTTAATAATTTAAAAATTATTAAAACATATATACTTCCCAAAATCACTTTGAAAATCATTTCAATTCAAAATCACTATTTTATAGTATTTCGAAATACTAAAAATATGGTCCAGTGCTATCATAGCAATAAATAAGCAAAACAATCCATATCATCAAATATGGCTTCCAACCCATCATATATCAAAATATATGAAAAGTAAAATCAACAGTGTGAGTAAACCTATTGGATCCCTCCGACCTGTCCCTTTGCATCACAAACAGTATATAATCAAATAATATAAATCAACCGCTTTGAGGTGGGATTCGTATGAAAGGGTCATCCACTCATACATGGGAACGTAATAATGTCTCATCTGCTCCAATAGGCGGAAATTTATCCAAACTAACTAATAAATATAGTATATCATCCAAACAAGCAACAAACAACATAAATAAAATTATTCACACACATATAAAAATACAAGTGGGCCAGAGAGGTGAGTTAACTCACAGAAATTCTAGAAATCGCCAAAGCGCTTCGGTTTGAATTAAAATTGAACCATCGTTCAATTTAACTCAAAATTCCTACTAGCTCTGAATCCATCCAATCCAACTCCATAATGAAGTACTCGTTGATACGATCACAATGCAACTTGTCGCGCTCGAAACCGACCTCGTATGAGGTAGTTATGGACTAACGATCGTACGAGATAATTAAATTTATAATTAACTTAATTAAATAAAATTTTAAACGTTAAACCTTCTTCTTCCCTCATGTGCAACATTTCCAGGCGCGCATATTTTTTTTTAAAATCGATCGAATCGATCACGCACGAATGTTCGCCTTTACCAACGCGCGCCGCCGCCGCACCTGCGCCACCCTCACCATCACACCGCCTACCTCGCTCACCGCCGCGCGCTCGCGAACCCAAAATCACAAACTTCATCGCATAAGAACGCAGCTCCTTTTTGGCCTCTACGCCTTGCCAAACGATGATCCAACCGGCAGATAAGATCCTTTTGTCGAGCTCTACCTTTTCTAGTTGAAGTCGAAGCTTGAAAGTGGATAAAGCGGCTCCGATGAATCATGGCCATTGGATGAAGGGTTTAATGGTTGCTAAAGCTTTTAGTTTAAGGTTTGGGTTTGCCGATGAAAGAATGTATGGCCTTTTATAGAAAAACTTCGCGGCACTATTCACCCATTAAAATTTCGAACTCCAAAAGAAGCGTGCCGCCTGGCGTTCTATATGTTATACCCCTATTCTGAACACAATGGAATATATATCGGAAGCCAATTCCATCATATACAGAAGTTAACTTTCCAAAATCAAATTATATTAAATTAAAATTTCTTTAATTAATTTCTACGCGTTTCGAACTCGCACGACCAAACGATACGTCTGATCGCCACAAAAATCGACAGCGTATAATAATTCACCATTACGGATCCAATGAAACTAGTTTTGTCGAAATGCGAGACAGTGCTTCAGAAGGCTATGTTTACACTGTTTGCACAAAAAATGGACAAACACCTCAAAGTCGTATGATTTAATAGATTTTATGTTGTTCTTAGTGATTTGGGTGATTTATGCAAATATAGGAAAAGCAGGGGTTAAGCTGTAAAAGACACGCAGATTTATAGTGGTTCAGCCAGAATGTGCCTACGTCCACTTTATATGTTATTTCTCTTTTCTTGTTTAGATTACAAGTACAAAGCTTTGATACAAGTAAAAGAAAGTTGTTTGAAAGTTCTCTCCGCGCTTGAGCTCTCAAACTTGTCCCCTATTGCTGTACCCCTGCCCCTCTATTTATAGAGTGAGGCTGGAGGCAGGGGTCTTGGATGTATATAGCTGCTGGTGGGCCTGG
Organism: Allium fistulosum; assembly: GCA_030737815.1. Classification (NCBI taxonomy): domain Eukaryota; kingdom Viridiplantae; phylum Streptophyta; class Magnoliopsida; order Asparagales; family Amaryllidaceae; genus Allium; species Allium fistulosum. Next base: position 164,398,192 of record CM060904.1, on the reverse strand, counting down.
GCTAGTATGGTCAGGCCTGGTAGCATTGGTTCGGCATTGCTTTGGCTCGGCAGTCCTTTGATTCGGCGGTAGGTGGTAGAAGCTTTGGTTTGGCATTACTTGGTTCGGAGATGGTTGGAGTAGGAGTTGGTCCGGTAGCGAGATATGGTATGTTGGTTCGGTGTGTCTGGTCCGGCAGGCTCCTGGATCGGTGGAGCTCATGCACCTTGGTTCGGTGGTAGGGAGTAGGTTGGTCCGGTATAGATTGGTTCGGTAGAATCTCGCCCAACATTTGCCCCCTAAAGTAGGGCATGTGCATGCACGTGTCTTGCTTTGTTTTGGGTTATCTGATTTTGTCATTCCCATCCGGCTCTCAGTGCCAAACCAGTTGGTCGGTGGTTCACCTTCGCCTATAAGTAAGGTTTTAGGGCTTCCGTTACCTTCTACCGAACGAGATAGCCGAATCAGTTCTTCTTGCTAAATCAGTCATATCGCCGAACCAGACGTGTTGCCGAATCAGGTGATTGCCGGATGGCCTCTTCCCTTTTTTTTTGTGGACTTGACATGGTTGTATATGTTAGTCTTAAAACAGTAAAGTAAGTCTTAGGTTGTAATTTTTGCTACTTGTAATAAATAGCTCTATTCTTGACGTGTAATTCTTTAACTTAAGCTGATTCTGTTGTCTTTTGAATGTTTTTGTTATTTTGACATGTTGTATGAGAAATATAGCTACGCATATTCTTGTAATTAAATTGTGTTTGATGTCAGGTTCTAGTTTAAAACATAATTTCATGACTTGCAATGTTAGCGTGAGGTGTGAATAAATTACAGTCATGTGTTTACACATGAAAGAAGGAAATACCGCCCTTTATATTTTGCTTGTGGATGGCAGCTTTGAATATCCTGTGTGACCGAGTAAGGGATGCGGTCCAGTATTTTGCTGTGAGTATCCGCTTCCATTAGTGAATGTCTCCTGTTCTGTGTTCTGTACTTCAGGGATTGTTACAGAGGATAGGAGAAAAATTTCTTAAGTAAAATTGAAATATGTGAAAAAGTAAAACTTCCAATCACGGAAGGCCTTCGATGTGCTTAAGTTCGTGGCAAACGGGCTTTGTAGTCACTTTCCCTAGCTGTGGGTCTTGGAGACATTCGTCACCCTTCTTACGCCTCCGCGGGGAGTTAATTCTTTTTTACCACAGCCGCACTTAAGACACATCGGAGCCGAGATCGCGCACAGTAACTACCCGGGCCATTATGGCCCGTAACCATGGGTATTATTCGATTTACTGTGGCCGGCTAGCGTGGGTGCCGATCGTCAACCATGAACTGCCCCTGGCTGGCCACACCTTATGTTGGGGCTTATAGTCGGTTCACAGTTGCCGGCGAGTCGAACGCCGTAATGAGCTGCCTCGGCTATAGTCGGCCTTCTCGGTGGCTTATAATCGGCTCATTACAGTTGGCTTTAAGGGCCGTCGCGAGCAATGAGTTAACCCACAGCAGAGGGATGCCAGAGCAAAAGTGTCTCATTGGCGAGGGCATAGATTCGCATAGTACCTGTTAGGTCTTGTCCAGGTGAAGTTGCGCTGTGGAGTGCTTTGAGTGGAAATGCTATAGGATTTTGTTCAACAGAAAAGGATAAAGTCAACAAGCAGCCAAGATATAAAGGAACAAGTTAAAAAAGAGACAAGGTTTTTTAAAGTGGTTCGGCACGAAAAGGCCTACGTCCACTGATTCTCTTTGTTAATTCACTTCATATGGGCAGTACAAGTTAAGAAAAGTATCGACGGAGGTGTTGGATGTTCCATGCCCTCTGGAACACCTCTCCGTCCACTGTTGACAAAATATAAGCTCCATTGTGGAGATCTTTATGAATTACATATGGTCCATCCCAGATTGGATCTAGTGCTCCGGGGCGAGGGAAAATTCGCTTGAGGACAAGATCCCCTTCTTGCAAGGTACGATGCTTGACTTTGGAGTTGTATTGTGCTGCCACTTTTTGCTTGTGGGCCGCTGCTTTAAGGACTGCATCATTTCTTCTCTCCTCAACTAGATCCAAAAACATGTGAAGGAGTTCTTCGTTCTCTTCTGGGTTATAGTGGATCCTACGGTGGGAAGGCACAATGGTTTCAACTGGGAGCATAGCCTCCGATCCGTATGCCAAAGAGAAAGGAGTATGCCCCGTTGATGTTCTGAAGGATGTGCGATAGGCCCACAGTGCCGTAGGGAGTTCATCCACCCAAGCGCCCTTTGACTTTTCGAGTTTCTTTTTGATTAGAGTTTTCAGAATTTTGTTGACGGCTTCGACTTGTCCATTTGCCTGGGGATACGCTACGGATGAGAAGCTTTTGTGAATTCCGTGCTCTCGGCACCAGTTGGCGAATTCCTCGCTGTCAAACTGAAGTCCATTGTCTAATATGATTTTGAGTGGGACTCCGTACCTGCACAGAACATTTTTGATCAAGAAGTTAATAACTTTTGCTGAAGATACTTTATTCAGAGGTTCCGCTTCCACCCATTTGGTGAAATAGTCGACTGCCACTATAGCATATTTGGCCCCGCCTCGGCCCATTGGTAGCTCGTCGATTAAGTCAATTCCCCATATTGCGAAGGGCCAAGGGCTGGTCATTTGAGTAATCTCAGTTGTTGGTAGCCGCGGAATCTTAGCAAACTTCTGGCATCTGTCACACTTTTTGACGACATCTAAGGCGTCCTTGCTTAAGGTGGGCCAGAAATATCCATATCGGAGTATCTTTTTTGCTAATGTTTGCCCTCCGGTGTGATCTCCGCAGCTTCCCTGATGAATGTTGGATAAGATTTCCTTGGCTTCCCTCCCAGCGACACACCTTAATAACGGGTTAGAGAATCCGTGCCGATAGAGGATGTCTTCTTGTATTGTGTAGCGAGAAGCTTTCCTCAAGATCTTCTTGACTTCGTTACGCCCGTTGGGTAGTGTGCCGCTTTGTAGGTAGTCTCGGATGGGAGTCATCCAAGTTGCTTCTTCGGTTGCAGCTATCAGATTCACTTGCTCAAAACTTGGGGTCAGTTGCTTTGAGATGGTTACTGCTCCGAAGATGGCGCTGTCTCTCACACTTGCTTGCTCTGCCAATTCGTCGGCCTCTTGGTTCTCTTCCCGAGGGATGTGTTTGACTAAGTAGTGGTCCAATCGGCTGAGAAGTAACTTGGTCTTCTTTAAATATGCTATGAGTCGTTCTTCTCGAGCTTGGAATTCTCCTAGTATTTGATTAACAATAAGTTGAGAATCGCTATGAAGACACAAAGAATTGGCTCCGATTTCTATGGCAAGTTCTAATCCAGCTATCACTGCTTCATATTCTGCATCGTTGTTGGTGGCAGCGAACTCCAACCTTATAGCATAGTGCAGCTTATTTCCCCTGGGAGTGATTATTACCACACCTGCCCCCGAGCCTTGTTCGTTTGATGCACCATCCACAAAGAGATTCCACTTGATGTCTTCTTCTATTTCCAATTGCTCCTTATCTTCGTTGGTAGTGAATTCTGCAATGAAATCAGCCATGGCTTGTCCCTTGATGGCGGTGCGAGGGTGATAGGTGATATCATACTGACTTAGTTCAATGCACCATTTAAGTAGTCGCCCAGAAGTGTCGGGACAATGGAGTACCTGCCTCAGTGGTTGATCGATCAGAACATTGATGGAATGAGACTGGAAGTAGTGACGCAGTTTCCATGATGTGATTAGTAAACAGTATGCTAGCTTCTCAAGTTTAGGATATCTGACTTCTGCCCCCGTAAACCTCTTACTTACGAAGTAAACTGGCCGCTGCGTGCGGTTGTCTTCCCTTACCAAGGCAGCGCTTAGGGCGTGAGATGACACAGCAAGGTATAGGTATAACTCTTCGCCTTCGCTTGGAGTCGAGAGTACCGGTGGTTTGTGGAGGTGTTCGATTAAGTTAAGGAAAGCGATTAAGCATTCGTCAGTCCATTCGAACTTTCCTTTGTCTTTCTTTAGAGCTTCGAAAAAGGGGACGCACTTGTCCGTTGCTTTGGAGATGAATCGGCATAGGGCGGCCACTTTTCCATTCAGGCTTTGCATTTCCTTTCGAGTGGAAGGTATCTTGATATCCCTTAGCGCTCAGACTTGTTCAGGGTTTGCTTCAATCCCTCTGGCATGGACGATGAATCCTAAGAACTTTCCTGATGATACTCCGAAGGAGCATTTTAGAGGATTCAACTTCATTCCATAATGGCGAAGTACTTGAAACATCTCGCCTAGGTGGCTTACGTGATCGTCGGCTTTCCTTGACTTTACCAGCATGTCATCCACGTATACTTCCATAGTTTGCCCTATTAGCCCTGCAAAAATCTTGTTGACGAGGCGCTGGTAGGTGGCTCCTGCATTTTTAAGTCCGAAAGGCATTACCTTATAGCAGTATAAACCCCGGTCAGTGATGAAACTAGTGGTCTTGATCGGGAGCATGCATAGGAATTTGGTTATATCCTGAGTATGCGTCCATAAAAGATAAGAGCTCGTGCCCGGCTGTGCTGTCTACAACTTGGTCGATTCGGGGAATTGGGAAGCAATCCTTTGGGCAGGCGTCGTTTAGGTTGGAGAAGTCAATGCATGTTCGCCACTTCCCATTAGCCTTCTTTACCAGCACCGGGTTAGCGATCCATTCCGAGTAGATGGCTTCTCGTATGAAGTCAATGGCGAGTAGATTCTTTACTTCTTCATCGAGGGCTGCTGATCGCTCTGCCCCTATACTTCTCTTTCTTTGTTTTATGGGCGCCTTGGTAGGATCAATGTTTAGTACGTGGCATGCTACGTCGGGGGAGATTCCGGTTATGTCAGCGTGTGACCATGCGAATACATCCAAGTTGTGGCGGAGAAAGTCGATGAGTTGCTCCTTCAACTCTGCTTTTAGTTGGGACCCAATTTTCAATAGTCTACTCGAGTCGTGCTTGTCTACAGATACAAACTCCATAGCCTCTGCAGGCTCGGCGGTGGCCTCCTCCTCTTTGTCCCTGGGGTCTAATTCATTGAAAGGGTCGCTGGTATATCGAAGAGGAAGGGCTTTCTTTAGTTGCTACGCTTCTAGACTTTTCGTGCAGAGGGCAACCTCTACACCCTTCCCTTTATCCTTCCTGAGGTTGTTGCGAAGTTCAGTCATATAGCAGTCTCGATCAACGTCCTGGTCTCCTTCTACTTCCCCTACTCCATTGTCCGTTGGAAATTTCATCTTTAGGCACCATGGGGCTAGGACAATTTGGAAGTCAGACAAGGCTAGCCTTCCTAAGAAGGCGTTGTAGGCCGAGTGGTTTTCTATTAGTACAAACGTCTGTTTTCGTACAACGGAGCGGGGATGGCTTCCAATTTCAACAAAGAGGTCCAGTTGCCCGAGGGGCATCTTCGCATCTCCAGTGAAACCATGTAGTGGTTTATTGCAGGGAGATACATCCTTCATTGATAGTTTCATTTTGTCGAATGCATGTTTGAACAGGATATTTACTGAGCTTCCAGTGTCTACTAGAATTCGGTAAACTTCGGCGGGACCGAGCCGGGCAGAGATAACCATGGGATCCATGTGAGGGTATCGCCTTCCTTCTAGGTCACGCTTACCGAATGTGATGTCATCACTTTCTTTCCGCTTCGGGTGGCGCTCTTCTATAACCGAATTGACACAGTCTTTATTGTCTCTAAGCGACTTTCCGTATCTTTCCATCTCCTTCCAGCTTCTGTCTGCGATGTGCGGTCCTCCTGAGATGGTATGGACCACTATTTTCTCTTGACTAGAGCCGCTAGTGTTGTGGTTTCCTCTGCCGATCTCCGGTGAGGGCAGCCTTGGGTTCTCATTGGCAGGAGCTGGAGTCCTGTCCTGACCTTTTACATAGCGTTCCAGTTTCTTCCTTCTGATGTGTTCTTCAATCAAGTCCCGGAGATGATGGCACTCATTGGTATCATGCCCATGAGATTCGTGGAAGCGGCAGAACTTTCCGGACTTCTGCGCCTTATCTGATTCCTTCTTGTATGGTGGGCGTTTGTATCTAACTTCGCCTTGGGTGGCAAGGAAGATGTTTTCGACGGTTTCGTTCAAAGGAGTGTAAGTGTCGAATCTCGGTCCTGGCCGATATAGGCGCTTTTCTCCTTTCTTGCCCCCAGCATTGTCTCTGGAATCATTTCTTCGAACGTCCCTTGCCACAGCAGGCGCATTGCTGTGAGCTGCCTTATTTTGCTGTCCTGACTGCCCCTCAACGGCAGCATCCTCAAGCCTCATATATTTCCCGGCTTCATGGAATAAATCGGGTAAAGTAGCTGGTTTTTCTTTTGTCAACCTTCTAGCAAATTTAGTGTCCGGATGCACACCACTACAGAGGGCCATTAGGATAAGCTTCTCATCGGCATCTTGGACTGCGGCCGCTGTGGCATTGAATCGGGTTAGGTATTGCTGTAGTTTCTCTCCAGGTTTCTGTTTGACGCTGGATAAGGAATAAGCGTCCTTAGGTTCTTCCACATGAATGCGGAACTGACTGATAAACTTTTCTTTCAACATTTCCCACGAGCTGATGGATCCCTGGGGTAGATGACAGAACCAGGAGGTAGCGAGATCTGCTAAGAATAGTGGAAAGCATTTGCACAGTACTCCCTCTGTCGCTCCACTCATGAGCATATGTTGTGTGTATCTCTGTAAGTGTACAACGGGGTCGGAGGTTCCTTTGTAAGTTCCATTGTTGGCATCTTCCATTCTCGGGGGGTGATAGCAACTTCGATATTGCGGGCGAAAGGGCTGGTTACCCTAGCGCCTATCCCTCGATCTCTTTGCTCCCGTTGGATGCACTCTCTGAATAAGCGTGCCATCCTTTCATCAGAATTTGGAGCAGATAGAAACGAGTTTGGTTCTGTTCTGTGGGATTGATTCCGTCCAGATGACCTGTAGGGATGGTATCGTCTATCATTCCTCATATTTTCCAGTGGCTGCCTTTGGTCTTCTGGGAGCATGCTAGGGTCAGCTACAGTTGGCCCTTGCCTTGATCTTCCCCTGCTGGGTTCTGATCTAAGCACTTCCTCGGGTCCAACTTCGGGCTGGAGTCTAGCTCGGCCCCGTTCACTGGCGTTTCCGTGGCTAGGCAGTATGACAGGCTCAGCTACAGTTGACCTCCGCCCGGTACCTCCCCCGTTGGGTTCGGTTCCAAGCATTTCCTCAGGCCTAACTTCGGGCTGTGCTCGATCTCGGCTCCTATCATGGCTGCTTCTGCCGTTAGCTCCTTCGAAGAAGGAAGATCTTTGTTGTCTATGAGATCCTCCAGACTGGGACTCGCCCCATGATTCAGTGTTGCGGTTGGACTCTTCAGCATCCCTTAAGCATGACATGAGATGGTCCACCAAGGCTTCCTGCTGGGACGTGAAGCGGTTAGTTACTTCAACCACAACCCTGTCTAAATCTGCCCTAGTAATTGCTGCGGGCTGTTCTGTGGCAGGAGTGGTCGGATTAGCCTGTCCTTCATTTGGTACTGCTGCTAGAGGAGGACGATTTACTTGATCCGTGACCGTTGGATCTGGAAGACTGCTGGATGCGATGTTTTTTCCTTTGTTAACATCTTTTTTCTGCTTGGGAGGCATGTTTTTCAAACGATGGATGATGCTGTTAGGAAAAAGGTTAAGTGGAAGAAGCTGAAGCTTCGAGCTTCTAGTTCTCAGTGAAAGCACCAAAAATGTTTGCATAAAAAATGGACAAACACCTCAAAGTTGTATGATTTAATATATTTTATGTTGTTCTTAGTGATTTGGATGATTTATGCAAATATAGGAAAAGCAGGGGCTAAGCTGTAAAAGACACGCAGATTTATAGTGGTTCAGCCAGAATGAGCCTACGTCCACTTTATATGTTATTTCTCTTTTCTTGTTTAGATTACAAGTACAAAGCTTTGATACAAGTAAAATAAAGTTGTTTGAAAGTTCTCTCCGCGCTTGAGCTCTCAAACTATCCCCTATTGCTGTACCCCTGCCCCTCTATTTATAGAGTGAGGCTGGAGGCAGGGGTCTTGGATGTATATAGCTGCTGGTGGGCCTGGGCTGGTGTGGTCAGGCCTGGTAGTGTTGGTTCGACATTGCTTTGGCTCAGCAGTCCTTTGATTCGGCGGTAGGCGATAGACGCTTTGGTTCGGCATTACTTGGTTCGGAGATGGTTGGAGTAGGAGTTGGTCCGGTAGCGAGATATGGTATGTTGGTCCGGTGTGTCTGGTCCGGCAGGCTCCTGGATCGGTGGAGCTCATGCACCTTGGTTCGGTGGTAGGGAGTAGGTTGGTCCGGTATAGATTGTGCTCCTTGATTCGGCATGGGAGTAGGTTGGTCCGGTATAGATTGTGCACCTTGATTCGGTGGTAGGGAGTAGGTTGGTCCGGTGTGTCTGGTCCGGCAGGCTCCTGGATCGGTGGAGCTCATGCACCTTGGTTCGGTGGTAGGGAGTAGGTTGGTCCGGTATAGATTGGTTCGGTAGAATCTCGCCCAACATACACGTTAGTTAAAACGAGTTATTTCCAAAATAAGTTTAAATCACGTTTAATTAAATTTAAAAGTTTACTATCCTCCTTCTTATTCAAATAGAATTTAAATCAACTTTCGAAATTGTTTTCACTCATTTTAAATTCAAGATTCATTTATTTAAACAATTTCAAATATTAAATTAAATAATTTCATTATCAAATAAATCGCTATATTTGAAATATAAGTCATTTAGCTTATAAAATTAACTTTTCAATATTTAAAATCATATTTAAAATCAATTAAATAATTCAAATTCAAATAACTGAAATTCTGGGTCGTTACAATTCCAAAATGGAAGATAGTAAAATTTTGAATGCTTATTCGATCCCGGAACAACTTATATGGACGAATGCCAGCATTGCATCTTGCTTGGAGGATAATGTTAGCATTCCAAGATGGTATGTTAGTAGAAGAGGTAAAAGCGTAGCCTCAAGCCTCACAACCCGGAAGAATGGCTAAAACAGGGTATGCAGCAGAGCCATGTGGTTAGCTATCATTAGGAGTCGTCATCCCATTCTATATTGTCCCTTAAAGTTGTTTTGCATGAAGGCATCGAGGGGCGAAGTAAAGCAACCTCGGTGTCAAAGGGGTGAGGTAATCCAGCTTGTCATGTTAAAGGGGTGGGCCAGCTCTATATAGCAGATGGGCAGATGTGTCTGTAGCTTTCAAGTACATTTTCTAGAGGTGTATCATCAAAAGGTAGTCCCTTTCCTAGCCATCGTTGGAACTCATTCTCTAATACGAACCTTTACGGATTTAGATGTGCCTAACTTTGTTGAAATCTGAGATGCAAGCATTTCAGCTATAATCTATATTTATTTTAAACCTAGACATTATGATCATATCACCGAATTTTTATTATAAAATGTTTTAGTTATCGTTATGTAAAAACCCGTCCGTGTTTATATGCGGTGTGGTCTTACGAGATAATTTTTATTTTGAAAGGTTTTTCAAATATAGCAATCCATATAATTTGTTTTGAGCTTTTCTCAAGTTGGTTTTACCAGACTGACTCGAGCGTTGTTTTCCTATAATGCTCGGGTCAGCCCGAGCATATTTTCCAGAATTAGCTGGATCCTTTGGAGCTTTCAGGAGATAAGCTGGATTCTCCAAGACATATTCACGTATCTTATATTCTTCCATTATTTTATTGTTTTGTTATTTGTTTTCATTTATCAGAAATCGTAAGGATAGGGTGTTATAACTATCCAAGTTGATAATAAGTTAGTTTACTTTGATGTTGTACATATAATAAAGTTCTTTTCTTCTGGTAAAGATCATGTGTATATTATATATTTCTCGTCACGATGTGGGATTCTCATCTGTCTTTTCTTTCTTCACCACAAACGACCTATCTTTCGGACACTTAAACGATTGCCACATGAATACCGAGGATGTATTAAGTATCGACTTTAAGTGTAAGAAAAGCATATCATTATGGGCATAGTACTTGTCACCCAAATCCAACCTTATACACTAACACCTTACTAAATAGGCAGGGATTAATCAATCATCCCTATAATTGATAATCTAAACCTCATAGACCATTTGGGATCTAATACCATTGAAGAAACTGGATCCGTTGAAAGCAGATGAAATAGGTAGAAATATATATATATATATATATATATATCCTATTTTGGATATTTTAGGCCTACGAAGTCTAAAGAGTTTATTATATCCAATCTAACATTGTTTTAAATAGAGTTTTATTTTATATATTTTAGTTGAAAAAGGAGTCTTAATTTTTTTAAATACTAATCAATATGAGGTTTATATAAAATAGAGCATATCAAATATACTATTGTGTGTATGTGTAACGGTTACTTGTTAAAGTTAATTTAGAGAATAAAATCTTTCATTTCTCTCTTTTAAATTTATTCAATTAATCGAGGGAAGATTTTTTTATTTACATAGGGAAACATTTTATTTCTCTCTCATTAATTAAATTGATTGATCTATTAAATGACATATTTGGTCAAATTTATACTTAGCATACATAGTGAGTATATCCAAATATACTCCAGATTACAATGTGCAAGTGCAACATACAAACAGTGTATATGACTAGTGTGACTATATATAGGTGTTGGGATTCACACTGCAACGGACTTATCCCTTTATATTGCCTTTGTTATCAATAGTTTAATTATATATATATATATATATTTATAATTAATGAAGGGTTTAAAATTGAATTCTACATACACAAAATTCCATTTGAGTTAAAGTAAAATACACATACTTATGTCCATATATAAATAATTATAGACCGTGTTTAATTTTTAAAACAACATATGTATATAAAGTTTGTAATCTGATATATATAAACTTAAAGTTAACAAAACTTTAAGTTATTTTACATAAAAGTCCACTTATATATTTTCAAATTGAAATAACTTTTAAACTTATGTAAACAACAACCAAACAAATTATATTCAAAACTACATCCATGTAACACATGTATTCAATTTAAAGGTGAGTTTAAATAATCAAAATTATTTTCAATCAAAAATCGTTTACGACCAAAATTAATTAAAGGTTAATCAAAATTGTTTTCAATCAAAATTGTTTAAATAATAATGTGACACACATACACTAAATTGACAAAATTTCAATCAAGATTGTTTTTATTTTTTTATTAAATAATAATTTCTAAAACCAACAACAAAATAGATCGAACAACTTAGGCACATATAAATTCATTGTGAAGATTTAGATCTAAATTATGCCACCAATATGAACAAATAATCAAAAGAGATGAAGGACCTAAAATATATCAACATAATGATCAAATAATCAATTGAGATATAGTACTAAAGGGGATCTAAATTAAATTAACATGATGAGCATTTAAAAAATTGAGGTGTGAAAAAAATGGATTTGAATTATATTGCCAAATGAACATACTAACATATGATATGTAGCATGTACATAATATAAACCATATGAACATGTTTACTATATATTAAATAAAATTTGAATGTCATCTTAAGATGTAGCTAAAATGTTGCACCTTGAATGATGAACAATGATCTTAGATTCAACTAAATCAACCTCCAGATTTTGCAAGAATCAATAGACAACAATCACCTCTGCATTTATTTGATTTGATTATGTTTTAGGAATTATTTTCCATGGTTGGGAGGTAATGAATTTTAGCCATGATAGGAGAGGGTGAGAAGAGAAGAATAAAATGAATTGTCTGTAGAATCATTAATTAACGAAGGACAATTTTGTTTTAAAGGTAACATTAAAACCCTTCGATCCTCTCCTTTAAAACCTTCCCTGTTTAATCCTCACTAAATTTTATCAAATACCCCCACCCTCCCATCATGCATGGCTGGTCATAAAAGAGACTACGCGGGCCTTAAAAATTTCCTAAAATCAATTAGCAATTAACCTATTTAAATCGAATTTAACTATTCCATCGACATCGTATATCTCTACGCATGTATGTGACTTTATTCATGCACTTTATTAAATAATAATGGTATTCGAACAAATCAAATAAAAATTAATAATTAATATTTCATAAAATTTAGTTAATTTAATTAATTTACAACGATTATAAATTACCCAATTAATGTGGTTTTTTGGAGTATCCTTCTTTACGGTTGTGCGACTCAAAGGTGTTAATTCAGTCAATGAATAATATTGAACAATTCAAATATTAATGTTCACATGTCACCTCAGTTAGTGCCGTGACATTTTGGTTGAATTAATTGTTTACACATCTTTTCGATAAAATCTAATTTTACTTATTACAAGCGGCACCCAGTAGTAACGATTATTTACACTAATTCCTTTTGTCGGAACTATATCACATTATGACTTATGGAGTTTGGTTTTGGTCAAAATTCCAATATCGTCCACATTTAGCTTGATTAGTCCAAACAAAAAATCCTTGTTTCAATAATAACAATTACTATTAAACGTACTACTTTGGCCAAAGACTTTGATTTTTAGTTGACTACAGTTGACCGTGATACTTACCTCATATAACTTAGGAGACTAATTCTCTATTGAATAGTGTTTCACTTCCAATGCTTCAACTCAGACTCCACTATAGTCATTCGATGGATGTTATACCATGATTTAACCATAATCAAAGTGGAGCATCCATATTGAAGTTCAACAATATTCTCAAGTCGAGAGAATTGTGTAATATCGTTATTTTTAGATCTCTATTTAACCTTAGTTATATTAACCAACAAAAAACTCTCGAGTGAGTCATTCCATGGTTATCCAATAACTATCAGTACATAACCCCTTGGTGCTCCCAACATCCATGAGTAATACATTGCCTAATATTTGGAGAGTGTTACTTACTCTAGTCTCAACGGGTGTATCAATAACTTGTCTTGAAACATCTTGACTAGGAACATTTAAAATAATATGTCATTTTGGTGTGATAAATTTCGCATGATTACAACACATTGTAATTACTATCAGCTATCATATCATTTAAGGATTTTCTATTTAATATATTTATATTAAATAATTAATTAACATATCATAATATGATAAGTATATAATAGAAAGAGAAACACCTTTTATTATGAAATAGATCGATTATCAAGTTAGATAGATGTAGCAAATTACATAAATGCCCCTAAGGCATATCCCTAACTCTGTCAATTCACATCTCCAAGTCTCACAAATGGATTCTTCAAAAATCCGCATGATTTAATTGGTTTATAAAGTGTATAAAATAATTAAACTAATAATATTTAAGAAATATTAATTATTGATGTATTGATGTTAGGATGTTATTAGTAAGTGGGGTAAATTTTAGAAATGTTCTAGGAGTTATTAGTAATTGTTTAGATGTGTATATAAAAGTTATATATCCATAATATACATATACATAAACATACATACATACATACATATATATATTTATACAGGCTTTTAATATATTTAATTTCTTAATGGGAATTGTGATTTTTGGTCCATGAAGGGAGCCAAGTATTGCTGATCTAGATAGGAAATCGAATGGTTTAGATGTTGATCTAAACATACGAGGAATTAAAGAAAGAAGGTTAAAGAGAGGAAGGCGAAAGGTCATCCATCTCTCCTTAGGTACAAATGCTTTCGCATTAATTCTTTATTAACTCCTTTCTTTATTTTCTCTATCTTTATCATTCAAGACATGACATCCATCACCTCTTCTCACCCATGGCGATACCAAGTTTCACCTAAATAATATAAATAAAATAAAAATGAAAGTGGTTCATTCGACCATTACAGCACTGAGTGGTGATTCAAGGAATATAGGAGTCTGTTCTCAAATTAATGTGTCACGAAGGGCTAGATCTAATTAGGTACAATTCTTATTCTATATTACATATTTGTATATTCGCACCTATGACCCATGTTGATGTATGTGACATATTGTAATCACTTTTGAATTTGCATAATTTAAAGTTGGTATAAGTTTTGTTTTTATAAATAAATTCAAAGTAAAACATATATATGTAATAGAATTTGGTTTTATACATTTATGTTAATCTATGACAATAATGTTGATTAAGTTATAAAAATTATATTTTATTTAATATATACATGTAATTTTTTATTTAATTCAGCTATGATTTAAACTATGAAAATTTATATATCCAAAATTGTGTATATGCATTGTTTCATAATGTAAAACTAGAATAAAATGCACATGCTTAGTTTACTAAATTATTTCACGTTGAAATGAATGTGATATAATAATTTTTTTAAATTTAATACATTTAGTGCAATTAAATTATTCGATTTGAGTTTTATTAATATATTTATACTATTCGATATAGTAAGATGTTACTTGATTTAAATATTTGACCAAGTAAACCTTTCAAATTAAGATATTTTTGATGTTTACTTAGCAAAGAGATGGATTTGAATTTTTTTAATATTTTCAAATTATTATACACACACAACATATATATATAGTTAGTCAGTTAGAATCTGCAGTCCTCCTTATTTAGCTCCATAATGTAGCTCCTTAATATCAGCTATATGTTAATATTTAAATAATTGGCCCAGTCTCTCTCCTCTCACATGGATAAATATTTAAATATTAACATGTGGTTGATATCATTAGGCTACATTATGAAGCTAAATAGAGAGGCTGTGGATCCTAGCTCATTATATATACATACATACATATATATATACATACATATATATACACACATACATATATATACACATACAGACGCGCGCGCGCACACACACACACACATATATAAATATATGTCCATGTTACTTTTCACATACCTAAAGGAGATAAAGAAAACCCCTAATTAATTACACTTATATCACATATGTAACAACCTGCACTTCCCGACACACCGATCCAAAGCCTAGTGTGACTTTTGGACTCGCATCATGCCAAAAAATACAAGTAGTTTGGTTTTAAAAACATTATAGAGCATATGTGGGTAAGTTCTAAGACATTCTACACTTTCAGGTCTCACAGCGAAAGGAACTAAAAATATAAGAACTGAAAAATAGACATTTCAGAAAACAGTCTCCAAAATAATTTATTTTCCATATATACTGTTTTAATGTACAATATATGTTTTACAGACTTCTAATACAGTAAATAACTACATGATAAACAACAAAGAATATGAGAACTCCAACATGAAGCTCCTTTCTCTACGTACTATGCCCAATTATCAGCTAAGTTGTTATCTTGTGGTGGGGACAATGGAAAGGAGAGAGTGGGTCAGACAAAAGTCTGGTGAATGAGTACAAGTTTAATATGTGATGATCATGAGCAGTTAACTTTAACTCTGCTCTGGATGACATAGGATGTGCTACTAGAGTCCGTAAATTCTAAAGGTCTGTTACCTAAAGGTTCTTGTCTAATTCATTTCTACACTACAATTTGTATAGACTATTGCAATGGATCAAACTAAGGATCGATCCTCACATCTAACGATAGGCCACCGCTTCTAGAGCAGCTCAATGTAAACAATGTCACTTGGCTACTAAAGAATGGAAATAGTGCCACAATGCTATTAAACATGGAAACACCGCTTTTTTGGTTACTAACCATGAAAACACCACCACTAGGCTACCGTGGGACTAATTTCCCACCACTATCTCTGCTACTAGGCTACTAGGAACCAATTCCCCCTCACTACTCCTGGGGTGGAAGAACCCGAGATGTTGACTCGTCGGAATGTCTTATCGTCCACATTCGCTTCCACCTCTCGATCGTAGTGTTGGTCTCTTATTGCACGCTTCGAGATCCTCCATCTAAACTGTATCATGTGCATTAGAAATCGTGCATACTAAGATAACCATTGTGCCAGACTCACTCCATCAGGCATCCTCGTCGGTGCTTCACGCCCACCATGGAACCTCCAGTGAGTGCCATTGCGAAAATATATCGCCTTCAATCGATTACTTGATCCTAAATTGGTAAACAATATTTACCCAATACCACCGCAATCTAGCATCCACTCCTAGGGAATTAGCTTCTCTACAAGTTCCTAACATACATCCAATTGCCCTTAAATAGGCCCTAATAGTTAACGTTTATATATATATATATACATCTATTAATAAACTTGGGCCTTAGACCGAGGTTCAATTCTGCAATTCTCGTCTCAACCAGTCGACGCTAGGGTTCCAACGTCAACCGCTCATGTATAAAATTTAAGGTTTTCGCATTTTCTTAACTATCAATTTTATTATTGTTTAATCCATACCATTTGCATTTATTGGTGAACGCTAATTACTAGATGACTAGTCCATGTTTCAATTTGCAATTCAACTTGGGGTTTACTGATTTAGGGTATATCAATTTGGGGTTTTGTAATTTAGTCACCATGGAGGTATGCTATCATTAAATTAAATTTAGCAATTACAGTATTTTCAATTTCTATCTAGCTTACAAGTTTTAATTTAGGGTTTCTAATATCATCTTGGATTGTAGATAATAGATAAATTTTAATTGTAAATAATCACCTAACTAAAATTGTTCCTACACACCTTAAGCCTAAGCTCTTCCTACTTGCTTTGCTTGAGAATTACCTCTCCAAATGCTAGATCCGCTTGCTCCGTCTATCTCTAATTGCTTGTATTCTTCTAGGTTGATTTTATTTTTATTTTTAAGAATTTTAGGGTTTAGAGGAGAGGGAAAATTTTGATAGAGTTTCGTTACAGTAAATTGTTATATGGATTTTAGGGTTAGGTTAGGCTAGAATTTATAGGGTTTGCAAAATAGTTTAGGCTACCAGATCCAGTTGGAGAATCTCCCGTCTAATCACGCACACACATCTATTTCTTCGGAGCCAAGCATTGCATCCTAGCAGTTAAAACATGGCATTATGTATCAGTAATCATTCGATAATACATAGGTACGGTTAACCGCTTAATACCATAGGTCGAGTGCTAAAAGTCGACCTTCGACCCCTCTAGGTCGATCGGTTGCCTTATAAATTTTTGAAGTTTTTTTATTTCTTGTTCTATTTCCAATTCTTTTAACGCTCGTAACTTTTCCGTATCAACTTCGATGTCGAAGTGTTATATATGTAATTGTCTAGAAAATCGCTACAAATGCAATGGTGCAAGTTCCATAGCCAAATTCAAACGTCTGTGAAAATTTACTTTTAGACCTTATTTTTTTAATTTAATTTTCCGCTTAAATTTCTGATAAATTCCTAAGGTGTTACATTCTCCCCTTAAAAGGATTTCATCTCCGAAATCTCAAAGGACAGAAAATATAACTCATACACATAGCAGCACATAGCTATAAGATCTACTCATCCATTACCCATGAGAAATCATTATTCTTAGAAATTTTCTAATGCAATATGTACATATATATATAATGTGAAATGCACATTGACTTATACTAATGCAAAAATAGGCGGTCTACGAATCCTGTAGACCTTCCATCATGCAAGTGCTCATGCCATGCATCCAAAATGTATGCAACATCCTAAATAAGTATACTTGTAATTCTACATGTATGCGCAACCATTCCATCCATATGCACGATAAACAACAATCAAGCATCCACATGTATCATATAAAACAAGCTAGATAATAATAAAGGATAATGTGAATGTGTGTACTACCTAGAGGAAATATTGCCCTAAACATGTATAACAAGCAATCTCGACAATACATCCAAATACATCCACTAGCATCCATTATCCATAACACATCCTATTGACATGTTTCCAACCATTCTTACCATTCAATGGTCTCTACCTAAGCTAGAACTTATTTGCAAAAATATTATCTTCTAACTAAAATGGAAACATGCCAGAAAAGAATTCAGGATGGGTGACTCGGACTTTATCCTCAAGCTCCTTCGTACTCTCAACTGGATCGTCTCCCTATTAGACTCTAACCAGTTTAATTGTTTCATTATAGAGTCGATTTGTCCCATGCCCAACAATACTGGTAGGTGCATGGCAAACAAAAGACTCATTTATCCTTTTTAATTTCCCTTAACTGACACAGCTTGACTATGGTAGCTGTGTTGCATATACACTTTCGCAAGTACATAACAATGGCTTTACAATATTTTAGCCATGTTCAATCTTGCCTTAGGGATTTTCTACCTGTTCTACTTCCTATTGTGGACTCCACTTCATGAACTATAGAGGACTTAGCTCCTCGGACTATCGTGGACTCAGCTCCACAGATTACTCCATGTGTCTCTTATTGGTACATGCTTTTCTGCTTATCTTGTGCAGTCTTTACCTTTCTACGAAATAAATCTATCTAAAATTTTCAACTGCACTTCTCATTCTTTACCACTAGCATAAACCTATGATCTGAATGTATGTGCATAGGTAATTCTCTACAATCCTTGCTACTAATTCCAATGGTGTTGTCATGAACCATACTAAATAACTTGAACATAAGTATACTCCCATAAAACTATAGCTCTATGAAATCCCCAATGCACAACATAATTCCTTAACTCATTCAGTGGTATACCTAGTCACTTCAACTTCTAGATACCAAGTGAGACAACTAAAATGTGGTCCGTGTCTCCTTCCATGGTACTTCCAAATTATCTCTTTGCTAATTTTCCACTTAACTTAAGGGTATACAACTTAGTGATTTCTTAAAATTTGAAAATAGCAAAACTTCTTTTCCAATTCGATTCAATTTAGATCATCTCATTTTACTTCTGAATGGTTTCTTCAGTCCTTTAAAAATCATGGTATCTAGTTATCATATTTAAAGTCTATAGGGATCCATCCTAAGTTAACTAGTGAAAGTTTGGTCTATCTTCCCATTCAACCTTAACAATAAAGTCTCAAAATTAATTAAATTCATAACTTAGAAACACTCTAGCATTGGTGATAATCCCCTAAGTGGTAATTTCTTCGCGTGCAACTGATATGCACACAACTGTGTATTCTAAGTTAGGCTTCCATGAATTTCCTTACGTAAATAGTCTTCTTCCAATCCGAGGGATAATTGAGAAGAATCCTTCTTATACCTTCCTTCACACCTTCAAATCTTATCAAAAATTTCCCGATTTAGTTTTCTATGAAAATCACCTTCGCATTCCCGATGCATGCAAACAACAATAAAGTTTTTTCTTAATGGAGACCCAAATTCTTAAATTAACTAGCCCTTGCAAACCCTTGACTATAATCTTATCTAGGATATTTTTATGGTTTGAACTTCCAAAACTTTACCATCCCTTAATGTCCTCCCATAAATGAGACCTTTTTACCAAACATAGCCTCTTATCACTTTATTCAAATTTTTTTATGGCTGAGATAACTCAATATGGAGTGATGCTCTGCCATTTTAGTCCAATAAACATGATGACCAATACTTTGGTTTATACTTAGGGATTTCTATACTTCAATGCATTGAAACTACACCTCTTCCAAAGGAAAGGTTGACAGTGTAAATTTCTATGTCTTATTCCAAAAGGAGAATTAGTGTCATGTTTGGTATTACAAGGAATTATCTTTCTCTTAGTTATTGAAATTAACAGTACAAAATACAGTAACCATTCCTTGTCATTTCAAATGATACACTTTTATTTATAAGTCTAAACTTGATAATCCATAGGAATTTTTGTTGCAACCCTCTACATTCCAATGAATTAAAATACTACTTAAATCCCATTTCTAATTTGTCACTACTTTCAGTTATGTCCACTATCCATGTCAATTATCCAACAAAATTTGGGATCACCTAAATCCCAATAATTTACCATGATGACTTAATTTACATTTTACTTGCACATGTCATTCAAATCTACAAATCTGGAACTATCACATGATCTATAAGTCCAGGGGCTACTACTACCCAACATTTTCCAGATATAAATATGTGCTAATTTCTAATGATACAATTCCTAGGTTTACCTAGGCATACTTGAACACATCTATAATGATATAACCCAATAAAGTAACAACGCCCGTAGGCTACTATGGAACCAATTTCCACTTATACCACCGCATAATGCTACCGTGGGGAATGCTCTTCCACTATTACGACTTTTCACTCATGTTAATCTGGTCCGCCTTTAGCCTCCAGTGAAATAACACAATACCTAGACCGCCAGTAGCCTACATGTATCTTATCCTTACCTATATGGTACCTATCAATGTCTAGATCACCCCTTCATCACTTAACATACTATATAAAAAGTGAAGTAGATCCCACTTGTCACTTTTTACACTTCAAACTAAATAAAACTCCTTGCATATATAGCATCTCTTAACAATAACCATCTTGGCTTACTCTTTCCTAATTCTGGGACATGTTTTACCCAAATCATACTTTCCAAACCTCCTCACACAAAGATTCTACGATTCAAACCATACTTGGGTAAAAAGTTACAAGGTGTTGTTTACCTTTTACTACTACATAAAGTTTGTCCCAGTACTCTGTCCTTCCAATTCAACCGTTGACTGAAATGGTCAATAAATTTCCATGTTACGTTTTCCTCTCTGTCCTAATTCATTTTAAGTCTTCCAAATTCCATAGTCAAATTCTTTCCTAGCGAGCTATTTAATCCTATTTATCTTACTCCGATCTATTTCTTTCCTTTTAAAGTTTAAGTGACAGTCATACTATTTTCACTTACCCTTTTTAAATTAAAATCTTTGATTTTAACTTTATTTCCTCAAAACTAGTAAGTTTTAAAACTATAAAACTCTTTTTTCATTTTTAACAAGTGTTTCCATCTTACAAAGATCATAATATTTTTCTTTAATTAAATTATAAAAAACGATTGAGTTTAACTTAGCAAAATGTACATAAAACACACCATGTCAAAGTCTTCTTTCATAAATAAGAAACTATCACAAAATGTATCTTTAAATAAAAATGTGGTATTTTTAACTTTTTACTATTTCTATTTTAGAATTTGGCAAAAACATCGATAAAAGACACTTTTAAGTACTAACCATTTCTTATTTATAAAAAGAGTTCAAAAGTCTGATCTTACGTACTTCTCAATTTTTATTTTTCAAAAGTTCTATTGTTGAAAGCAAAGTGCACATTGAGGGTGAGCGTAACAATGTGCCTAAAAGACAAAAAAAGCTTTAAAACAGTTGTTGAAAAATCATTTTTTAATCAAATTCTCTACTTTTACCTTTTAAACAATTTCCATAAATTTTGTCTGATTAATTTATATAAAATCACAAACCAACTTTCTCTTTCTATTTAAAATATCAGACATTACAATTTCTGACTTTTAGAAAACATTTTCATTGGTTTATCACTTAAGTCAAAGTAGACAATAGCAACCTAATTACCTAAGCCCACTTATACCCAACAATGCTTAAGTGCATAAGGTTTCCATTCTTTTTTTTTAAGATGGTTAACTCAAGTTTATTTTCCAATACATTGTCCAACTTCAGTATGGAAATACTCTAGCCATACTTTTAAATAAATAGGAGTCCTTTCAACTACTACCAATATGAGAATAAGGTTTCCACTTTAATTGGGAAATCCGCCTTTAATTTATAAAGTCTTCCTTATGCTGTCAATATGATATTCCTATTATATAGGTCCCATGGTACTAATATTCTTTACCCACCCCTAAGTTCATAATTTACTTGTTACTGCTAGTTGATATAAAACCTCCGCTAGCCTTTCTTTATGGGATAAACCATTATAACCATGAAAATTTTATTTTTCACCTCAACTGTTATGACCTTAACACTTATTCTGACCCATAATTGTCTGCTTTTATAAGGGATAAACCAACAATTACTTTATGAGTCAAAATATATAGGTTGTTGTGTATTAATACATATATTAGAAAATTATAATTACGTTCCCTTAGTCGAGTCAGGCTTATCTTATCTCATCGCTTTAGATACCGACAAAACCATATAAGGATGTTCACGCTCAGAATCTTAGCTGCCTTTTTAGAGCCAATCCTTTAAAATTTATGCTCATTCTTACTATATGTGATTGAGAACAATTTTCAACTTTCCCGAATATAGTACTTGGCCATAATACTTGGTATCATTCTTTCTTATTATACATTTATATATATGTAAAACCTTTGAAACTTATATATATATGTATGTATGTATGTATGTACCTTTCGAAGGTCCATTTTGAAAAATATTTTGAAAACCTTTTTGGAGAAACTCATTTTTTTCAAAACTTTTCAAGTACGTTCTCTCAATACGCAGCTAAATCCTAGGGAATCATAAACCTAAGCTCTGATACCAAAATGTAACAACCCGCACTTCCCGACACACCGATCCAAAGCTTAGTGTGACTTTCAGACTCACGTCATGCCAAGAAATACGAGCTGTTGGGGTTTTAAAACATTATAGCGCATATTTATAAGGGTAAGTTTTAAGACATTTTACACTTTCAGATCTCACAGTGGAAGGAACTAAAAATATATGCACTGAAAAATAGACATTTTAGAAAACAGTCTCCAAAATACCTTGTTTTCCATATACACTGTTTCAAAGTACAATATATGTTTTACAGACTTTTAGTACGGTAAGTAACTACATGATGAACAACAAAGAATATGAGAACTCTAACGTAAAGCTCCTTTCTCCATGCACTATGCCCAATCATCTGCTAACCTATCATCCCATGGTGGGGAAAATGGAAAGGAGAGAGTGGGTCAGACAAAAGTATGGTGAATGAGTACAAGTTTAATATGCGATGATCATGAACAGTTGACTTTAACTCTGCTCTAGATGGCATAGGGTATGCTACAAGCGTTTATGAATTCTAAACATCTATTACCTAAAGGCTCTTGTCCAATTCATTTCTACACTACAATTTGTATAGACTATTGCAATGGATCGAACTAAGGATCGATCCTCACATTTAACGATCAGCCACCGCTCCTAGAGCTGCCCAATGTAAATAATGTCACCAGGCTACTAAAACATGGAAACACTGCCCCCTTGGCTACTAACCATGAAAATACCGGTGGGACAAAATTCTCACTATTTCACTGCCACTAGGCTACTGGGTGAAAGTGTGCAAGCTGTGTGGCTAGTTAACACTTAGGATCGTGTAATATGGAATATTATAGTAGTGCAGAAATATAAACTAGATAATAGATAATAGTAATAAAGTAAATGAAATAAGCACACTGGGACTTTTTATACTGGTTCGAACTTCCCGTTCTACGTCCAGTACTACACTCTAGATTTAAACTCTATAAACCCCTCTCTTAACCCGGAGGAACAGGTATACAACACTTGAGCAGCCAAACATGATTTTTCCGCCTAAAACAGCTGAAGAGGACTTTTACCGCCCGAACAACCGAACAGGACTTCTACTGGTACAAGTAAATAGTTGACAATTGTGTTCTGAATAACACAGATATGTCTTTAATAGTACATCCTTCCTATAATCAAATCCTCCAGTATGTATTGTGTGTGTGAAGATATGAAAGGAAGATATTGCTTAGAATCGAAGAATATATTAATTAATTCGGAGATTCAAGCAATATATAGATTGTTATTGCTTTTAGATTGCAGAAATAGATAGTAGAGAGTATAGTAAGAAATAAAAATAAAATTCGGTGTTTTGAGAAGTGATTCTAATGTGTTTATATAGTGAACAAATAGTTACAACTGTTCACAAAGAGTTTTAACCAAAAGGTGCAGCCATATCTCTTCAATTTGGATCGTAACTCTTCGCAAATAGAAGTGTCTCTTCAGGAAAAATAGCCGTTAGAGCCGTTCAGTCGACTGAGCAAAATCGACCAGTCAACTGAAAATTCGAAAACAGAGTAAAATGGTGCATTTATGTGCACCGAATAGGTTCAGTCGACTGGTTGTTTTCGGTTAATCGACTGACCTGGTCGTCAGTGCACAGTTTGCACAAATTTAAAGAATTTGAACTTTAAAGCTTCTTTGAGTATGTGCAAACTACTTGAGGATAGATTTTAACAATAATAAACCATATCTAAGACTAAAACTTCAGTAAATAATCATATTATACTTAGATTTGAAGTCTCATCTCCTTTGTAGTTTAATAGCTTGCATATCTCATTCTCTTTTTGTTGCTTGATCGTATAATCTCATCACTGATTGTTTTAAGATTTTTGTCATGAATCAAAACTCATGATTCAACATTCCCCCCCTTTTTAATTGATGACAACCTATTTTTGATGATGCTATATATTAAGAATTATATACCAGAAGTTATATATTCCTCCCCCTGAATATGTGGCGACATATCTAATCCTGCAAAAATTGGTTAGACATACAAATTTCTCCCCCTTTGTCATCGACAAAAAGGAAATAAACAACCATATAATCCGTTATCACATAAGCATTGTGAACTAACAGCATAAATAGTAATCACAAACAAACATAATTTTTTAAATTCTACAGGGCTATTTATACAAGCCCATTAACAGAAAAGAAATTAAACGGTACTAGTATGTTTTTAAGAAAGTAACTTACTATCACCATCATGAATTACCGTTATTACTCATCAGAGTCTGAATCTATTTCTTCTTCCTCTTCTTCTCATGCTGCTTTTTTGCCTCATGAAGAACTTTCCATATATTGTCTGCCACCACCATTTCCACTAGTATCAGAACTTGTATGTTCTTCAGATGTAGACCAAGTAAAATGAGGTGCCGGGCATTTTCCCGGATCACGATGTGAAGGTTCTGCAGTGGTCAAAGAGGAACAAGAGATTGCATCCCATAGAATTCCGAAAAAGATTTTAATCTTGTCAAACTTCCTGTCAATCTTCTTATCGAGATTCTTAATGCGAGAATCCAAAATTACTTGATTACGTGCAATGAGATCAATGGACTCTCGGGTGCTTTGGGATGAGGTGGTAGTGCGTATTTTATCACCTTGTTGTTATGGAGTAGTAGCTTGTTGGTGAGGCCTTGATTGCCAATCTTGGAATGACATGATAGTGAGCGGTCTTGGAGGCAATTTCATCAAACTAATTGTGCGGCTATTTAGTGTTTTAACTGTGGAGGTGTCGGATTCTGGAACTGGAACTTGTAGATTCATTAGGAGCCGCATAATATACTCGCCATAGTAAATGATGTTCATCCGTCCTTGGTTGAAGGCTAGGAATTCATCAAGTATAAGCTTGGGCCAATTAATTTGAATATCACCCAAATTGCATATAAAGCTCTATAATTCTCTTGGTATACAAGCTCATAAGACCCGGTACGAGGAATAATTGTGCGCATTAAGGCTCGATGAATAATTCAAGCTGTAGGGCGTAAGGCGGTAGATTTTAATTCTGTCATGTCGTCCTCCAAAAATCTATGACTTACTTCATCTCGTTCGCCTAAATCAACATTCAAATCTTCTAGTGGAATACCATTTGTTGGTGATGAAGAATATGTCCCATTCTATCTAATGACAAGAAGACTTGTTGACCACAAACTAAACTCCATACGCAGTTGTCACGGTTTCTTGGATTTTGATGACCCAAATTCAAGTTAGCGTAAAAAAGTTTTACCATTGTATGATTTATCTTGAGATTGTTCCGGTTGTAGTCAAGGAGAGATTCTAGACGACTTCTTCTAGCAAGATCTTGAATTCTATATGCAGCGAAGTCAGGAAATATAACAAATGATCCTTCTAGAAAGCGAGCTTCCTTCATCTAGTTCCATCTTTGGATAGCGGTGGCATCATAAAGCCATTGAGCTATTTGGGTGTCAATAGGTTAAGAGTCTGAGGATGAAGCTTGTCTAGAGCATTTTGGTTGCCTTGGAGCCATTTGAATGAATAATTGAGTAAAGGAATTTGAAAATTTGGAGGGCTAGGGTTTTGAAAATTTGATGGTAGAAAGTAAAAGTGAGGAGTAAAATTGAAGAAGATGGGTTATATGGGTAAAAAGTCAGGTGAAACAGAAGTTAATAGGCTCAAATAGGCATTCAGTCGATTGGTCGTATATGGTCAGTCGACTAATCAATCTCCCGAAACTTTCTGTTTCCAGATTCAGTCAACTGACCAAAATTCATCAGTCGACTGAATGCTCTTTTTCAGCAATATCAGTCTTTCTGCTTAAAAAAATATATATAAAATATTAAACAAAGAATGCATACAAATTAGATTGAAATAGGAGAAAAAATAAAATAAAATAAATTATTTAGATGAAGAAGAAGTGGATGAATGCAGAGTCTTGCAATCTTCCGGTTCAACTTTAGTCTTCTCTTTGCATGGTTTCAATGGACACCAGTGATTTCCATAGTCCCATGAATTTGGAGACATAGGAGGAGGTTGTGATGACTAATCCCATGGATACCGATAGGAAGATGTTGTGGGTTGATGAACGTTGGATGTAGATGTCCCGCAGAATTTCCAGCCAAGTTGCTCCAGAAAGCTAAGTCGTTTTGAATTAAGCTTTTGTTCATAGTACATTTCTCATTGTATTTCTATTGATTCCCGTTGATAATGATGATTATCATCAATCTTTTGTTTTGTTGATGGAGAACCAAAGAATAAGAAACGACGTGCCTTTTTCTTATTTGGAGTATAACCAGTATGATAGTTGAATGGTCTGGCAGGTTCATAACATGGAGTAGGTGTAGGTAAAGTACAAGAATCAGAGGATGGTGTGGAAAAATCTAAAGAAGAGTAAGTAGAGTCATTCTGGGAGTTGTTTTGGGAAGACATTGTTGCAAGGAATAAGAAATATTTGACTCAAACAATCAAGGTGGAGAGAAAATAAGCAAACAACCCTTAAATTTATATAAAATAGGTATTCTAAAAATAGAGTAAATGATTGGTTAAACAAGGGATAACCCATAAATAATGAAAGGAGTAGAATAAACAGACTTTTTCATGATTTTTTTTAAAATGTATTATAGATATAGTTGTAAAATAACAAGTAGAGAAATGGTTAAGATATAGGACATCTAATCTAGAGATCTTGATATCCAAGTGCTAGCAATTTCAATTTATTTTTTATTTTTATATAATTTAAAAAAATTTATAATTCTTTAAAAGAAATTATACCTAGTTCTCTTCTTAGTTTTACAAAAATATTTTCATTGAGCGGTTTAGTGAAAATATCAACTAATTGATTTTCAGAATTTACAAATTCTAAATTTACCATATCCTTTTCAATATTATCACGAAGAAAATGATGACGAATGTCAATATGTTTAGTTCGTGAGTGATTGACAGGATTTTTTGATAAATTAATTGCACTTGTGTTATCACAGTATATTATAGATTTATTTAATTTTATATCAAAATCTTGTAGTGTTTGTTGCATGTAGATGACTTGAGCATATGCTAAAGCTGCAGATATATATTCTGCTTCACATGTTGATAGTGAAACACAGTTTTGTTTCTTGCTAAAACAAGATACTAAGGTCTGTCCGATGAAATGACAAGTTCCACTTGTACTTTTTCTATCCGTCTGACTTCCTCCAAAATCAGCATCGCTATAGGATACTAATTCGAAAGGACATTCTTTCGGATAAAATAGTCCGAAATCCTTGGTCTTGCTAAGATAACGAATTATACGTTTTACTGCTCGCATATGTGATTCTTTAGGATTTGCTTGAAATCGAGCACATAAACAAACACTCATCATTATATCAGGTCGACTAGCAGTTAAGTAAAGTAATGATCCAATTATACTACGATATAGTTTCTGGTTGACACTCTTACTATCTTCATCTCTATCAAGATGTATAGTTGTACTCATAGGAGTAGGTTTGGCAGAATTGTTTTCCATACCAAATCGTTTTATTAGATTATTACAATATTTTTCTTGATTAATAAAAATACCATTTTGTAATTGTTTAATTTGTAATCCGAGAAAATATGATAGTTCTCCCATATGTGACATTTCAAATTTATTTGTCATGATAGTCAAAAATTCTTGACATAATTTTTCATTAGTTGAACCAAATATATTATCATCAGCATATATTTGTATAATTAAAATATTTTGTTTAGTTTTCTTAATAAATAAAGTTTGATCAACCTTCCCAATTTCAAAACCAAAGTCTATTAGATAGCTCTTAAGTCGGTCGTACCAAGCACGGGGTGGCTGTTTCAAACCGTATAAGGCTTTTTTAAGTTTATAAACATGGTCTGGAAATTTTTCATGAGCGAAAAGAGGAGGTTGTTCAACATAAACATTTTCTTTTATATATCCATTTAAAAAAGCACTTTTAACATCCATTTGATATAATTTAAAGTTATGAAAACATGCAAAGGCCAGTAGAATACATATAGCTTCTAATCTTGCGACAGGAGCAAACGTTTCTTCATAGTCTATTCCCTCTTCTTGATTATATCCTTGTGCTACTAATCTAGATTTATTTCTAGTTATATTACCTAATTCATCAGCTTTGTTTTTGAAAACCCATTTTGTACCAATGACCGATTGATCACTTGGTCTAGGAACTAATTCCCAAACTTCGTTTCTTTCAAATTGGTTTAGATCTTCTTGCATAGCTATAATCCAATAGTCATCAGTGGATGCTTCCTTAATATTTTTAGGTTCTATATTAGAGAGAAAAGCTACATGGCCAATTTGATTTAATTGATGTCTTGTTCTTA
This sequence comes from Allium fistulosum, assembly GCA_030737815.1. Lineage (NCBI taxonomy): Eukaryota > Viridiplantae > Streptophyta > Magnoliopsida > Asparagales > Amaryllidaceae > Allium > Allium fistulosum. The sequence continues at coordinate 164,369,695 of CM060904.1, read as the reverse complement.
CATTTGAATTTACTTCTCTTATTATATTTTGAACAGGGTGATCTCTAAGAATTCTTGGAGGAGATCTTTCAATATTTTCATTATAAATAATGCTTTCATCTTCTATAGTATTATTAATGTTATTATCTTGAAAAATAATATCATCATCTTCTAAAATATTCGTTATGATGTTATTAGAATTATTTTCAAAGTTTGTAAAATTAGAAGAAATTTTGAAATTTTCATCGAATGAAACATGAAGAGTTTCTTCGATTACTTTAGTTCTTTTATTAAAAACTCGATAAGCTTTGCTTCTCTCCGAATATCCTATAAATATTCCTTCATCGGATTTTGGATCAAATTTGCCAAGCTGATCTTTAGTGTTAAGTATAAAATATTTTGAACCAAATAGAAATAAGATATATTAGGTTTTCTACCATTTAAAAGTTCATATGGAGTGTGTTTTATTAATGGTCGAATAGAAACACAATTCAAAACATAACAAGCAGTTCCAACAGCTTCTGCCCAGAAATGTTTTGGTAGAGTGCTTCCATTTAATAAAGTTCTTGCACATTCTTGTAATGTTCTGTTTTTCCTTTCTATAACTCCGTTTTGTTGTGGTGTTCGAGGAAAAGAAAAATTATGATTAATTTTTTTCTAGTTACAATAATGTTCAAAAACTTCATTTTCAAATTCACCTCCATGATCACTTCTAATATTTTTAACTTTTAAATTCTTTATATTTTGAATTCTTTGAACACAAATTTTAAAATTTTCAAAAGTATCACTTTTATGTTTCATGAAAATAGTCCATGTATATCTTGAAAAATCATCTACAATAACAAACACATATCTATTGTGATTAATAGATTGAATTTGAGTAGGTCCAAAGAGGTCCATATGTAGTAGTTCAAGTGGTTGTGCCGTAGATATGATTTTCTTAGATTTAAAAGAAGATTTTGTTAATTTTTCTAACTGACATGCATCACAAATATTATCAACTTTGAATTCCATATCAGGTAGTCCTTTAACAAGTTTATTTTTAGCTATTTTATTAATAGTACTAATATTTATATGACAAAATCTTTTGTGCCATAGCCAAGAATCATTTTCTGTAGCTACTAAACATATGTTTGTGTTATGATTTACATTCATATTTAAAATATAAATATTTCTATCTCTCTTATACCTTCAAAAATTAAATTTTGATTTTTATCAGAAATATTGCATTTATTTTTTGAAAAAGATATATGAAAACCTTTATCACATAATTGACTTATGCTCAATAAATTATGTTTTAAGTTTTTAACTAATAAAACATCAGAAATGAGAGGTAAGTTAGAGATACCATTATTGCTCACATCACCTTTGCCGATGATATAACCTTTTGAATTATCTCCAAAAGTGACCGATCCTCCATTTGAGTAGACAATGTTAGTTAACATGTCCTTATTACCAGTCATGTGTTTTGAGCAACCGCTGTCTAAGATCCATTTTCCTCTCTTTTTAAGTGGTACCTGCAAAAAATAAAGATTAAGTTGGTACCCACTTTTCTTTTAGGGTCCTAAGAGTTAGGTCTTAGGAAACCAAATCCAAGCGGGTTCAGAATTCCCTTTATAAATATAATTCTTATTTTTATGAACAGTTTTCATAAATGTTTTGATATGTCTATTCCTAATTAAATTGTTATTTGTTTTAGGAATCCATATTTTAATAGTTTTAATATCTTTAGAAACCGTCTTCTTAATGTCTTTCTTAATTTTGTTTTAATCTTATTTTTAAACTTTCCAGATTTCTTTGGATTTTCAATTTTCTTATATCCTAGTCCCATTTTATTTGAAGTAGACCGAGAGTTTTCTATTATTGTAGAAAGAGTTTTCTATTATTGTAGAAAGATTCTCTCATCCTTTATTGAAGTAAGAAATATTTTTATTAATATCTTCTAACTTGGTTTTAAGACTAGAATTTTCTAACTCTAATACTTTAGTGTTAGATTTTAAATCTCTACTGATAAATCATTAGTTTTATTTTTCTGAATTTCTAATTCCTGAGATATCATAGAAAGTTGAGATGTTAAATTAGAATTAGATTCTTGAGTCATTTCAAGTTCTTCTTCTATAATTTTCTTTTCATCTCTTAGCATACTAACTTCTAATTCAGATCTATTCAGTTTTCCTTGTAACTCTTTATTTTGTTTCTTAATTTATTTTACTAAGTCTACTAGTTCTGAATTAATTTCAACCAGATCTTCAAAACTTAATTCACTTACATCATCACTTATAGCCATGAAGCATACATTTTCTTGCTCTGTGTCACTGTCGCTGTCACTATCTGATGATGATGAAGAATCTGAATCATCCCATGTTATTGAAAATGCTTTCTTCTTGAATTTGTCCTTCTTGAATTTGTTTTTCTATTTCCCTGGACAATCTTTCTTCATATGACCCTTTTTATGACATTCATAACATTCCATGACAGAGGATGATGGTTTACTGCTATTATTGTTGTTGTTGGAGTTATTTTTGTAACTCCTAAATTTGTTATTCTTTTTGAATTTCAAAAGCTTTTTGAAATTATTAGCAACAAGTGTCATATCCTCTTCATCTGAATCTGAATCATCTTTTTCTGCTTGAAATGCTAGATTCTTCTTATCTTGTGCCTGTACTTTCTTTGCTTGCAAATTTACTTCATATGACATTAGATTTCCTATCAATTCTTCCGGTTTCATGGTTGATAAATCATTAGCTTCTTCAATTGCTAAGACTTTTCATTCCCAATCGCCCGTTAAAGAATTGATGATTTTTGTAACAATATCAAAATCAAAATTTTTTTGTTCTAGTGCCAATAGTGAGTGATATATATCTTAAAATCTAGAATACATGTCATTTATAGTTTCGTTTGGTTTCATTTTGAAATTCTGGAATTGATTTTTCAACATAGAGATTTTTCTTTGTTTGACTTTGTTAGTTCCTTCATGAGTTACTTTTAGAGTTCTCCATATATCATAAGAAGTTTTACACATACCGACCCTATTAAACTCATTTTTATCTAATGCACAGAATAACATGTTCATAGCTTTAGCATTTGAAGTAGCATCAGTTTTTTATGCAACAGTCCAAGTTGAAAAATCTTCTGTTGGAATGGTATATTCTTTTTGGGTAATATTCCAAGTTTCAAAACCATTAGCTTGCATATATATTCTCATTCTAGTAGACCAGTAATTATAGTTAAGACCATTAAATAGTGGTGGTCGTGCAGTTGACTGTCCTTAAGTGAAACTAGTGTTAATGATAATGCTAGAGTTGGTGTTACTTTCCATATTACTAAATATATCAAATAACTGTGTTATGGTTATAGGATGTCCTTGCTCTGATACCAATTGAAAGTGTGTAAGCTGTATGGCTAGTTAACACTTAGGATCGTGTAATATGGAATATTATAATAGTGCGGAAATATAAACTAGGTAATAGATAATAGTAATAAAGTAAATGAAATAAGCAGATCAAGACTTTTTATACTGGTTCAAACTTCCCATTCTACGTCCAGTCCCAGACTACACTCTGGATTTAAACACTATAAACCCCTCTCTTAACCCGGAGGAATAGGTATATAACACCTGAGCAGCCGAACAGGATTTTTCCGCCTCAAACAGCCGAAGAGGACTTTTACCGCCTGAACAACCGAACATGACTTCTACTGGTATAAGTAAATAGTTGACAATTGTGTTCTGAATAACATGGATATGTCTTTAATAGTACACCCTTCCTATAATCAAATCCTCAAGTATGTATTGTGTGTGTGAAGATATGAAAGGAAGATATTGCTTAGAATCGAAGAATATATTAATTAATTCGGAGATTCAAGCAATATATAGATTGTGATTGCTTTTAGATTGCAGAAATAGATAGTAGAGAGTATAGTAAGAAATCAAACAAAATTCGGTGTTTTGAGAAGCGATTCTAATGTGTTTATATAGTGAACAAATAGTTACAACTGTTCACAAAGAGTTTTAACCAAAAGGCATAGCCATATCTCTTCAATTTGGATCGTAACTCTTCGCAAATAGAAGCGTCTCTTTAGGAAAAATAGCCGTTAGAGCCGTTCAGTCGACTGAGCAAAATCGACCAGTCAACTGAAAATTCGAATACAGAGTAAAATGATGCATTTCTGTGCACTGAACAGGTTCAGCCGACTGGTTGTTTTCGGTCAGTCGACTGACCTGATCGTCAAAGCACAGTTTGCACAAATTTAAAGAATTTGAACTTTAAAGCTTCTTTGAGTATGTGCAAACTACTTGAGGATAGATTTTAACAATAATAAACCATATCTAAGACTAAAACTTCAGTGAATAATCATACTATACTTAGATTTGATTCTCATCTCCTTTGTAGTTTAATAGCTTGCATATCTCATTCTCTTTTTGTCGCTTGATCGTATAGTCTCATCACTGATTGTTTTAAGCTTTTTGTCATGAATCAAAACTCATGATTCAACACTGGGAACTGATTTCCCCTCACTATGCCAGGAGTGGAAGAACCCGAGATGCCGACTCGTCGGTATGTCTCATCGTCTACATTCATTTCCAACTCTCGATCATAGTGATGCCCTCTTATTGCACACTCTGGGATCCTCCATCTAAATTGTATCATGTGCATAAGAAATCGTGCATACTAGGACACTCGTTGTGCCAGACCCACTCCATCAGGCATCCTCGTCAGTGTTGCACGTCCATTATGGAACCTTCTGTGAGTGCTATTGTGAAAATACATCACCTCTAGTAAATTACTTGATCCTAAATTGGGAAAATAATAATTACCTAACACCGCCACGACCTAGCGTCCACTCTTAGGGAACTAGCTTCCCTATAAGTCCTAACATACATCAAATTGCCCTTAAATAGGCCCAACAGTTAACATTTATATATATATATTCTTATTAATAAACTTGGGCGTTATGTTGAGGTTCAATTCTTTAATTCTCGTCTCAACCAGTCGACCGCTAGTCCTAACCGGTCGATCGCTAGGGTTCCAGGGTCGACCGTTGACGTATAAAATTTAGGGTTTTCGTGTTTTCTTAACTATTGATTTTATTATTGTTTAATCCATGTCGTTAGCAGTTATAGGTGAATGCTAATTACTAGATGGTCAGTTCATATTTCAATTTGCAATTCAATTTGGGGTTACTGATTTAGGGTTGATTAATTTAGGGTTTTGCAATTTAATCACAAGAGAGGTATGTTAACATCGAATTAGGTTTAGAAATTATATCAATTTCTATCTAGGTTACAAGTTTTAATTTAGGGTTTCTAACATCATCCTAATTCATAGAGACTAGATGAATTTTAACTTTAATAATCACCTAATTAAAATCGTTCCCACTCACCTCATGCCTCGGCTCTTCCTAACTGCTTTGCTTGAGAATCGCCTCTCCAGATGCTTGCTCTGCTTGCTCCGTCTATCTCCAATTGCTTGTATTCTTCTAGGTTGATTTTATTTTGATTTTTAAGAATTTTAGGGTTTAGAGGAGAGGGTAAATTTTGGTTTTTTCGTTATAGTAAATTATTATGGATTTTAGGTTAGTTAGGCTATAATATATAGGGTTTGCAAAATAGTTTAGGCCATTTGATCTAGTTTGAAGAATCTCCAGTCTAATCATGCATGCACATCTATTTCTTTGGAGCCAAGCATCGCATCCTAGTCGTTAAACACGTCATCACGTATTAGTAATCATTCAATAATACATAGGTACAGTCGACCGCGTATACCCTAGGTCGACCGCTTCTGGTCGACCTTTGACCCCTTTGGGTCGACCAACTGCCTTATAAATTTGAGAATTTATTTTATTTTATTTCCAATTCTTTTAACGCTTGTAACTTCTCCGTATCAACTCCGATTTCAAAATGTTAAATATGAAAATCGTCCAGAAGCTTGCTACGAACGCAATGATGCGAGTTTTGTGGCCAAATTCAAAAGTCTGTTAAAATTTTATTTTTAGTCATAGTTTTGTTTTAAATTAAATTTATTATTAAATTTCCGCTTAAATTTCTGATAAATTCCGGGGGGTTACAACATACGACCTCTTAATTTGCACCCCATAAATAAGAATATAACTATTCACCTACCTAATTAATAGAAAACAAAACTCCCAATTAATCACACAAACACACACTTATACCTACATGTATGTTTATATATCAATATATAAGGTATATTCAAAATAATCATTAAATAAATTTAATTAATAAGATTAATTAATAAGATTAATTAAACAAATATATAATACTTTAAAATAATATACGATTTATATTGAGGCCAATCCACTTGAAATTCACATCGTCGTTTTTTCCCTCTCTTCTACCCTTCATCTGATCACCTATCGCCTTCCACTTTCGCTCTCCTCCGTCCCCCTCTTGGCTTCTCTGCTTGCCTCCTCTCTCCATGCCGAAGAAGAAAAATCTCAATCCCTTAGTCTCTACATCCTCAGATCTCGATCTGGTAGGCGATTCATTGACCCACTCTGGCCGCCGCTTCACTATCTTTCCACCTTCGACTAGCGGGTCTAGCTCGTGCTTTGTTGCTGATTCCTCACCCAATGAAATCCCATCCACTAATATTCCTAGTTCAGCTCCGAAGGACCCTAATGTGAATCCCCAAATTTCTAAAAATGCTGCTCTATAGCAATCATCTACTAGTGTTTCTGCACTTATGGGTAATCCACTATCTGAATTATTGACTGGTATAGATGATGGTACTCGAATAGATAGTTTGGTTTGCAGTGACATGGGTGCACATCCGTTATATGTTCTTCTTGCATCAACATCTACTATTACTTGTTGGACTGATACCGATGTTGGGCTGGGTATTTGTAATGATTCCTATGTTACTGGTGGTAAGGTTACTGCCCTGGTTGTTGCTGTTTCCCCGACTAGTTTGTGCACTCAATCTGTTTATGCAAATGCCCGAATGACCAGTCCAGTTAAAGTCCAGTCCAACACCTCGCAAGAAGTCCATACAGCATCTTCTGATGTAGTAGCTCATCCTGCATGGTCATCTCTTTTAAAATCCTTGCCCAGGAATGCAGGATCATTCTCTCCAAGGTCTTTTGACACAGTTGTAATCGACAGTGTCAATATTCCTCCGACAGAGGTCGTTCAAGAAGGCATGAATTTTTGGTCTGAATATTTGGTTGGTTTCTTCCTAGACTCCTTCACTCCTTACCCTGAAGTTCATGATTAATGAAAACGTGCGTGGCATTTGAAAGGTAGTCTTCATGTCCAGTTTTTCAATTCTATGTTTTATTTCAAATTCGCAAATAAGAACGACAGGTTAAGAGCACTTGAATCCAGTCCACTTATCATAAAGGGGAAACCATTTATTGTTACACCATGGATTCTTAGTATGGACAAAGCTAGGGAGCAGGTTCTGTCTATTCTAGTTTGGGCTAGCTTTTTGCATGTTCCATCTATCCTACACCTCTATTAGGCTTAAACTGGCTTGCCAGCCTCATTGGTGAACTCAAGTGCTTTGATTCTAACACTGAAGTCCGCAATACTTTGCACTATGCAAGAGCAATAATTAAGATCTCTCCTTCTAAGCCATTACCGTCGAAGCTCAAAGTTAGACTTGCTGATGGTCATGATGTCGTAGTGGGCATCCAATACAAGTGGAAACTTGATATTTGTTCATCCTAAAAGTCTTTTGGTCATGCTATTGATGTGTATTTGATTTGGCCTGCCCAGCCTCCACCTCCTAAGGTTCCGCTCCCAAGGCTAGTCTTGAAGTGGGTTCCTAAGGTTAAATCTCCGCGTCCATTATCCCCCGATCCTATTATATCCAACCCTGTTGTGTTTGGTAATGCAGTGTCTTTGAGGGTTCCATCCACTGTCGATGAAACCATTTCGTGGTACCCAAAAGAGCGTGCGTGGATACGTAATGATTTGGAAATGAGATATGATCCGAGAATGAATAGTTATCATATGTGGGTAGGCGAGGAAGAGGAAACTAGGCATCTGTTTTATCAAGTGGAAGGTGATGGTTTGTCTTTGTCTAAGGGATGAAATATTAGTTTTCGCAATTAGCTTCTGTTATTGGATGCATCTTGGAATCGATGATATCTTTACTCCTCCCCCTCTAGGTTGTATGTTCCTGATCTTGTGACTCTATTTTCTGGTTATCTTCATATCCATGGGCATGCTACTGACGCTGTTGTCAGTTCGGACATAAGGGACTAGTTATTTTCCTTATAGTAGCCTAGACATATCTATCTAGCTCATGTTTTTTCTTATTTTTGTATTAGCTGATCCGAAGCCTGTTCCGATCACCTGTTCTTTTAAAGTTTAGAAATAAAAGTGGACGACACACTTAAAATGCCGGCTAGCTTTACTAAAAAAATACGATTTTATTGTAATAAATATATTGGATATAATGCTAGGTAATAGATTACATATGCTCATTAAGATCCAAATAGTGATTTTTTAAATTTACCCATTTCATCCACTACTAGAACGGGCCGGATCCAACAATGGTATTAGAGCCCATAAGGTCTATGCAATCTAATTAGCAAGCATTTATAGCTAACTAATAAACTTTTCTATCTGATGGGTGTCTAGAATAGTAATGTCTAAGCTTAAGGTTAGATAAAAAATATTCTCACTTCTATGCTTACTGGTCTGGCCCAGTAGGTGGAGTAACTCCAAAATGTTGACTCGGATGTAAGGTCAAGTGTATTTGGGCTTAGGCCAATTTTCAAAATTAGATTTGAAAATTTGAAAATACTTTAAATTTAAATGTTAAGTTTAAAATATAAAAGGAAAATTTATAAATGTTATGAAATAAATTTGAAAATTTTCAAAATTGTTTTGAGAAACCAATGAATATTTTTTGAAATTTTGATAAATATTCATTTAATATGATTAATTAAATAAATAATTAACTAAAAATTAGTTAATTAATATATGTGTGTATATATAATTATAAAGGTTATAGTTGAATATTTATTTTAAAAATGTTTAAAGTAAATCAAATTAAATGTCGAAATTAATATATTTAATTAAATAAATAATTTATTTGATAAATAAATAATTAAATGTTAATTTATTAAATATATACGTATAAACTATAAAGGTTATAGCTAAATATTCTTCTTAAATAACTTATGATGAATAAAATAATTTTTTTGAACTTTTAAAATAAAATTTAATTAAATTAGTTATTTAAATTAAGAATTAACATTAATTAAATGTGATTTAATTAATAATATACATATAAATATTTTATAAGTTAGCTAAATTATAATAGTTATAAATAAATGGAACTTATATAATTATATGAATAATTAAAATATAAATGAAACTAAAATAAACCTAAAACATATTTTTGGAATAAATACATATGTATGGTATGTATACCGTGATTCCAGATGCGTGTGACACTTAAATCACAAGGTTATTTCATTAGAAGTGCATTATTCCTTAAATTGATGTCACTTAGAATATATCAAAGATTACGAATCTTTAATATGAGTTGCTCTCTGTAATTAATATATTGATAAATTACTTGCATATGCGCTAGTTGTTAGCAAACTCAAGCTGGAGCTGTTATGTGTAGTACTATTAATATATTGCCAAGATGATGTATGCTACATGCTTATATTTGTTGAGCTAACTCACAGTCATGAGTTATACTTAGGCCATAGAGAAATGATAGGTAAAAGTGAATAATATCTTGATTTGTTGAGCAAACTCAAGGTCAAAGTCTAGATTAGGGCAAGGACCATGGTTAGGATTTATGTATGATACGACCGATGAAAGAGTTATCCATTGCTTGCGATCCTATAATTTTTTGAGCAAACTCAAGGTCAGAATTTCAAGACAATGGTGTCCTAACACTCATTAGAGAAATTGAAAATTTCTAAATTTATCTTAGGGTTTTGAGGAATACAAAAATTTAATGGAAGCCTTATTAGAAAAATGAAATGAACACATTTAACCCTTCTAATATTGTAGAAACAAATGCTATACAAAATTAAAACTATCTACTTCAATAAATTTGTGCAACTAATCAAATTGATAAAATTGTTTATCAATTGAATTTTACTAATGAACTGAATTAAGATTGACATATAAATATAAAATATACTCACCAATAAACCTTTAGGCATGTTGTCACTTCAAGACCCATGCAAGATCCAAATTAAACAACTACTAAATGCAATCATATGTTGGTCACTTAAGTGTTTATATGCCCGATACTGTGCATTGTCTTCCGTGAGTTTTGAACTCTAAAGAAATACATGAATATGGATATTCGATCCATATTAGATCACATACAAGACTTGTATGGTGAATAGTCACATTTTTAATATACGAAATCTCGATGAAATTGATTCACTCGAAATAAGCAAGTAAACCATACTGTAGGATCATGTGTTCAATACGATTAAATGTGACGAGGACCATGTTGTGTTAGAAGCAACACAGACTAAGAACTACTAGACAATTTTGGAATATGATCACCAAAATGTCAGTAGACCAGTTTACTTAAGTGTAACTATTCAATATCCTTAAAATGTTTGGATATCCAAATGTGCTTTTGTAAAGAATTCTGTGCAATCTTGTAGTAAGGGTTTCCTTTGAATGGTTCGACCATTTGGAAAGAAAGCGAATGTCCAAGAGTGGATGTAACATAGGCACAATTGGGACGAAGAGAGTGAATGGTCACCTCTGTTGCATAAAGAACATCAGAAATGGTAATGATATAAAATACTAATCGATATTTAATATGGAATGATAATCTATTTCAAATGTATTTTCATACACAATTTTTTTGCATGAAAGTTATTTCTTTAATTATTATTAAATAAAAGGTTTATTCTAATTGTTTTATTTCCAAGAATCGGTTTGTTAAAAAAACAGCTTTCTTTTATAAGTAAATGGTTTAAATACAAGGGATTCTCTTTGTCTGTGGCTTTAAGTAGCTAAACAAATATGAATCGATTATTGATGACATTTGTATAGTAAAATAAATCCTCGTTTGCTATAATTAAATGGAATAGATTTTTAGTGACATCTGTTTAGCAGAATAACTCCACGTACTACTATTAAATTAATTTGGGCATTTAATTTATGCCAGTTGTATTATATGGGATAAATGACACATTAACTATGGATGGTTAATTATGGATTTGATTTATAAACATGTTGCTTATGTAAATAATAGTTATGTGACTTGAAAGTCAAATTGAATTAAATGGTAACTTGATTTAGTACCATTGCGATCGCTAAGCCTCTTTCCGTATTTGTAAAGTTATGGATTTAAATAACTTCAATTGTATAACAGTTTGTGGTTAAGCGTTTATAAATGATGTTTTAAAGTAAGTTATTTAGTTATTTTAAATAAAGATGTTTAAAGTTATTTAATTATATAATTAATCATATTTTAAGTTATTTAATTATATTATTAATGTTGTTAGTTAATTGATTTAGTTTGTTTAATGCTAATTAATTATCTAATTAATGATGTGTTTAAAGTTAATTACTTATCTCACTAGTGTTGTTTCAAGTAAATTAATTTTATTATTTATGATGTTTAAAAGTAATTAATTAATTGAATAAAGGTGTTTATAAATGATAAATTGTTTTATAAAAAGGATTTTTACTTGGTAAAAAGGATTTATTTAAGGAGATTTACAAATGATATATTGTAAAGGAGATTATAAACGATATTTGATAAAGGAGTTTTATAAGGAGTTTATAAATCCTTTTAAGAGATTTATAAAAGAAGTTTTATAAGTAAATTTGGAGATTTATAAAAGTATTTGTAAATATGAAATGAGCTTATAGAAAGGGAATTTTATAAATGAATGAGATTTGAGAAATAATCCTTCTTAATTATGGTGGTATGGAAATGTTCTTTCCATACTTAACACCAAAGGATAGTTCTTTTGGTTTACATTAAACAATGTTTTAAAAGATATTTGTTTATGGCCCATTTAAATATGATTTTGGAAAAGCGGAAATCTTCCTCAAGTTTTGTTAATATACTTATACCATTGAGATAAGTATTGTTACCCCGCCTTTTGGTCAAGGCCGGGATATCAACAAATTGGCTAAAAAGGATGGATATCAGGATTGGAGATCGATTGGAAATAAGGCTATAATCGATATCGTCAAAATTACAGCAAGCTCCAATCAAGGTGGGATCGATCGGGAATGATAGACAAGCCTCGGTGAGGCTACACCTCGAATTTCAGGTCAATTGGAGTTCATATGCTCAAGTTATGGATGGATCAACATTCGTGAAAAACTGGCCTGTATCGATGCCTTCGTATCCATCACTATGGATACCAGATGATGGATACGAAATGATAGATACCAAATGATGGATACGAAATGATGGAAATGATGGATACCAGATGATGGATACCAAATGATGGATGCGAGTTGATGGATATGAAATCATCAGCCTACACTCGAAAATGCAAACTTGGATCGATCATAACTCTCAAACCATAGATCCAAATGCTCTGAAATTTTCACTGGAGTTTGCTTGTTCACTCAAGAAGGTCCATGATTGATCTCAGCTTCATTGGACTACTTTTGGATCGATACAAATTGTACTCGGATCGATCCGAAATCACTCTGGATCGATCTGGCTGGCCCATCTGTGCAAGAGAAGGGCTATTCCATGTTTTAAGGCAGATATTTTCAGATTTACACCTATAAATAGTGGTCCTATGGCAACTAAACGGGGGATCTTTCGACTCTTTACGCCAACACTCTGCTATTTTTTTCATTGATGTTCAAAGGCTTGTAGTTGTAATCTCAATGCAAAAGGAATAAAAAGAGTCAATTCAAAGTGGACGTAGGCCGGAGATAGCCGAAACACTATAAATCTTGTGTTCTTTCTTGCTTTCTTACATTTTAATTTTGTTATTTCTTCATTTTTATTCTCTACATTGCCTGGATCTGAGATCTGTGTTTGGATATTGAGGATTTGTGTATAAACACTGGTGCTTTCACTACTTTTGGGGTTTGTGACCAATTTTGGCACAAACAAGTATATGGATATTTCCTAAGTATTGAAAATGTAATATTTCAAAATATACTTATACCATTGAGATAAGTATATGAATATTTTCTCAAGTACTGGAAAGAGTATAAGGGGTTTGTGAATAAATCTTTCGTAAAGGTATTTTGATTCATATAATTGAAAGAGATTTTAATAATTGAAAATTTTATTTATAGAGGCTTAGTGGACCCTATATGAAATTAAATCTATGATTAATTGCTTGTTAATTGATAGTTAAATAATCGACTATCAAATCTTGGCCAAAATAAAACTCTAGAAATATCTTGGAGAGACACGTGAGTTATATGGCATAGTCACTTTAATGATGCTGTACTGTGTGTATAAATCTATTTTTGTTCTCTTAGGAGAAAGGGTAAGGAAATCCGTCCACTTAAATGGTTAGGAGGTGATCTCCTCTCTTATATATTGTCTTATTATTTCTTAAAGAACTAGAGTTGAGTTTACTGGAAACTATCGAATGTTGATTCGAAGAGACCAGGATCGAATAAGTGAATTAATCAAAAACCACTTCGAACCAACTCAAGCATCGTATTGAGGACATCTAGAAGATGATGCGATCGAAGATGGAGCTCTTACAAGTGTAAGGGCTACTTGTTACTAATCCGGAGGGTGATTTGAAAATGGATGTAGTAGAAGTAGTGCCTTCGGTTTCTTCATATGCTGAACAACTTGTATGGATGAATGCTGGCAGTACATTATGCCTGGAGGGCAGTGTCAGCATTTAAGTGAGATACGCTTAGAGAGGAAAATGTTAATCATCACCTCATAATCCTCACAACCTGTAATATCCCCTATCTCGAGGCCCGAAGCTAAGCGCTATAGATGCTGCAACCATCCATAGTACTAACTTCCGGTGACAAAATACTATAATGTTAATGGTATATATAATATCAAAAGCATATGAATATGAAATAAAATCAACACAGATTTCAAAACAGCTTTTCTGATTACATTTCAAATCCATATTTCATATTCAATTACATAATCCCAAAATGATTCCTAGGTTTGGAACAAATATAATTATTACAAATTACGCCAAGAGCGACATATGGAGATGCCCCCTTGGATGATAAGAGTACTAAATAGACATATCAGTCTTAATACATCACAGCTGAAATAACACTAAATAGCTAGCTTTGCCACCTGCACGTCATCGGAAGCTTATTCGTCCAACCTACTAAACCTGAAAATCCTTAACTCTCAATCTACTCAAATTAAATTTTGAGCACTTGAGGGTTTAAAGGGGAAAATATAAACTTCGATTCAGACATAAAGCCTAGTGTGAATAATACTGTTACATCTCGATTTACTGATATTGAGTGAGACCATGCTACTTAGCGGAACGAGTATTCCCTCACCAATATCCTTTTAAAAGCATATCTTCTGCAAATCAAAACCCTACAATCAAACCGATTATAACAATTAAAGCAAATAAATGTGTGCATAAAATTAGGAAATCCATGGACTATCTATTCACACTATAGTTTTATTTGGCTAACTATTAACGGTTGGCTGACTGGGGCCTACCATACATAACCAGTTATCTAACTTCTGTTAGGCACATTATTGGGCTGACTGCCCTTAACCTTCACCTAATGGTTTTGCGGGCTCACCAATAACTTATCTTTACTCTATATATCCCTTCTGTGTGTAACCTCATTTTAGTCCCACCTGTGACGAGCCCTACACATTGGAATTTTGGACTTATTTTAGCTAGGGGCTAATAGTTAAAGTATAGGGCGCAACCCTATACCAGTCCCATCTGGTCTTCTAATATCCAAGTCATAAACTTAGGGTTATCTACCCTATTCAAACTTCATTTCTTGTCACATACTTAGGGTTAACTACCCTATTAAAATTTTATTTCCTTGTAAATAATCTTTGTAAATGATTTACCTCTGAAACTATATCTTTATAAAACAAGGAAATCATATATTTTTGCTTTACTCAAAATACTTATGCCATGATATATGCTTTACACAAAACAATGTTGATGAAACCTTATCAATGGGATTATCTATCCCTCCAAAGTAAGTTAAAAACCATTTCTATCTTAGGAGAATTTAGGCCATGGAGCCAAGGTAAAACCTTCAAAACCCTTGTTTAAAAACTTTAAACAATGTCTTTCAAAATCATTGAGAACAACCCTTTCGAAAGCTTTATTAAAACCTTAGACATCCTCTTTTAAAACCATTTTAAACTTGCCTTTTGAAAGCATTGGGATCCCTCCATTTAAATACTCAAAACAAACAATTCAAAAACATTGGGGATCTCCCCTTCGAAACCCATATTATATACCTTTTGAAGGTATTGGGTTCAACTAAAAGTTTGTGGATTGCTTCGAAACCCTTTAAAATCATTCCTGTCGAAACCTTTGGGTTTACCTTTTAATATAAATAAGGGTCATAACAGAACAAAGGCGAAACCATTACTTTCAAAATCATATATCCTAGGTAGAAGAAAGAGGATGGTTTCGAAACCAACCCTTTTGAAACCATTGCCTCCGAATTCATTTTGAAAGCAGTTAAACTACCCTTTCGAAAGCATTGAGAAGGCGGCTTCAGAGTATAAAGGCGAAAGCACCCTTTCGAAAGCATTGATTCGAAAGGTTTGAATGTAGCAGCATGGGTTATATCCTTTCGAAAGCTTCTCTTACAACATAAAGGCGGCAACTCATTTGAAAGCTCTTTTATATAAACAAGGCAAGTTGATTAAGTCGAAAGCTAACTCCAACCCCTTCGAAAGCATCATTTATAAATGAAAATAGTTCAAAGTAAATAAGAGTAGCTTCTACCTCTTCGAAAGCATGGTTTCGACACTATACCTTCCATCTTTCTCCAATTCACTATGTATCAATTGTTTGATGCCATGTGCATTTGTTTCGAATAGGTTCTAGTGGAAGTATGGTGTCGAAAGCACTAGATGGAAATGGAGAAGTAGTTAATTCAAACAAAAACTGATTTTAAGCCTTTAAAAGTAATTTCTTGTCACCTAACCTACCCTATGTGTCCAAATATATTTGGTTGCCATTACTTTATAAAAAATATTTTTCTAAAGTGCTGCCAAATTCAGAAATTGTCTTAAAAATGTTTAATATATAAGCTTTTCTCCTTGGTAAAAACCTATAAAATATTTAAGTCCCTTAACTTAAATAATTTTATTATCTTAGTAAAATACTCGGGAAAATTCCCCAAAAATCATCAAAATTCCCTTTTAATATGTTTTCTAACATATTTAAATTTCAAAGCCAAAATCAATATATAATTGCCGAAAATAATTTTAAACCCAATTAAAATATTTTCTTTTATAGAAAATTCATAATAAATCCACAATAAATTAGAAAATTATGAAACTTAAAACCCACTTCATAAAAAATGTTTTCGACCATATATCAAAAATGTAAGTCATTTGGATGTCATTTATTAGGTTTTTCAAATCTAAACTTATCATAAAATCTATATGAAACAACATAAATCATCAACAAGCACATATATCCATTTAAACAATCATATCATGGCTTATTATTTTAAAAATCAATTCGGATCTAACTAGAAACAGAAATCAATAAAAATAAGATGTAAGGTCATTATTCATCTTGGCTTGTTGTTAAGGAGGTTGAGATTTGTCCTTTGATTGATTTGCTTAAGCTTCCTACTTGAATCTTAACTTTTCTTCTTCTTGAATCTCTTAATGGTGGTCGGCGGAGCTTACAAGGGTTTTAGTTTTGTTTGCAAATGTTGAAGTAAGTAAAGAATGAAGGTAATAAGGGTTTAGGGTTTAAGAACAAAGACTATTCCTATTTTGCCCTTATCATATTCCTCCTACTTACTCCATTTTAATTCTCCTTTGCTTATATTAATTAAGGCACGACCCCCTTATTAATCTACAAATCTCAATCCCTTAACCATCTACATTTTTTTATTTAATTTATCTAATTAAATGCTCCAAATAATTCTAGTCAAAATTAGGGTCATTACAGACTCCCCTCCTTAAAGAATTTCATCCTCGAAATTACGATAAGGTACTTATAACAATCAAACATAAGGGTAAAACATACCATGAAACAAGCCAGGATAAGTATCTCTAATCCTGCTTTCAGTTTCCCAAGTACAGTCTCTTCGTCGTCACTCCACTGGACTTTGACTAATCTGACTGTCTTGTTCCTTAGTCTCTTCTCATCCCTCACGACTATACGAACTGTTTTCTAACTATAGTCATATTCGGTTCACTACTAAATCATCGAATACACTTCCCTTGATGAGAAACATGAAAAATATTGTGAACTCCTGCCAAACTATTTGGGTAACTCTACTCTATACACGAGTTTCCCAATCCTTTCTATAATAGGAAATGGTCCAACGAATCTCGAAGCTAATTTTATTGACTTTCCAAATCGGATTACACCTTTCATTGGTGATATCTTGACGAAAACATGATCTTCGAGTGAGAACTTTATGTCTTTCGTCTTCTATCAGCATAACTCTTCTGCCTAGACCGAGATTACTTCATTCTAGCTCGAATTAACTCAAGCTTTTCTACAGCTTCTCTAACCAAATCCGGACCAAGAACTAATCTATCCCTGGTCTCTAACCAACAAACGGGAGATTTGCATGGCCTTCCAAATAATGCTTCAAACGGTGCCATCCCTATACTAGTCTGGTAACTGTTGTTATACGAAAACTCGACTAAGTGTAGGTTGTCTTCCCATGATCCTCCAAAATCTAGCACACAATCTCTTAACAAATCCTCTAAGATTTTGTTAACTCTTTGCGTTTTTCCATCTGTCTGCGGATGGTAAGCAGTACTCATCTTGAGCTTAGTGCCCAAAATCTCATGTAGACTTTTCCAAAACTCGCTAGTGAATAAGGAATCTATGTCACTTATTATACTACTAGGAATTCCATGCAGTCTAACTACATTCTTCATGAATAATTTAGGTGCCGTCCTGGTTGACTTAACTGGAATGAAATGGGCACTCTTGGTCAACCTGTCCACTATGACCCATATACTTTCATTTCCTCGATTTGACCTTGGTAACCCGTCTATTAAATCCATAGATATCGAATCTCATTTCCAAACTGGAACATCTAAAGGCTGAAGTAACCCACTTGGTTTCTCATGTTCGGCTTTCACCTATTGACAGTTCAAACACTGCTTCACTCATAAGCCTTCATCTCTCTTCATAACTTCCTAGAAGAAACTTCTTTTCATGTCCTGATACATCCTAGTTCCTCCTAGATGAATGGTGAACGGTGAACTTTGAACGATGGCATTCTTCAAAACTTCCTTCCTAATGTTTCCCACATTTGGAACACACAGTCTTCCTTTCTTCCTTAACCAGCCATTCTAGTCAAGACTGAAATCTTTTAAGTCATTGCTCTCCATTCCATTCCTTAGTTTTTTGATCCGTTCGGCTAATAATGGATCCTCCCCTTTCTTAGAAGCAATCCTTTCGATCATCACTGGTCGAACTTCTAAACATGACAACATAGCAGTTTCCTTACTGGAACTAGCTTCAGATCTCCAATGTATTCGACATGTAGTCAATGCTTCTAAATCTTTCCACTTAGCTATCATAGCCAATACTGCATTCTGATGTTTCCAGCTAAGTGCATCTGCAACCTTATTCCCTTTTCCCGGTGTGTACTCAATACAAAAGTCATAAGCGACTAAAAACTCTAACCACCTCTGCTACCTCATATTCAACTCCTTCTGAGAGAATAAATACCTCAGTGACTTATGATCCGTATACAACTCGAATCTTTCTCCCAAAAGGTAATGTCTCCACACCTTCAATGCGAAAATTACTGCAGCTAATTCCAAATCATGAATTAGATATCTAACTTCATGCGGTCTAAGCTGTCATGAAGCGTAGGCAAACACTTTACCTCTTTGCATTAACACAGGTCCTAACCTTGTTCCACATGCATTTGTGTACACCACTAAGTCTTGATTCCCCTCTGGAACAACTAACACATGTGCATTAGTCAATAAGTGTTTCAATTTTTGGAATGCCTCCACACACTTATCAGTCCAGATAAACTTCACATCTTTCCTTGTTAGCTTAGTCATCAGTGCGCTATCCGCGAAAAATTCTTAATGAATCTCTAATAATAACCAACTAGTCCAAGAAAACTCTTTATCTCAGTCACTGTCTTGGGTTTCTTCCAATTGTTCACCTCCTCAATCTTAGCCGGATCTACGGACAACCCTTTTTTTTGGGATTACATGACCAAGAAACTTCACTTCCTTCTTCCAAAAATGACACTTTGAAAATTTCGCTTTCAGTTGATGCTGCCTCAATGTCTCAAGCACCACCCTAAGATGAACTTCATGCTCTCTTTCATCTTTAAAGTATATCAAAATGTCATGTATGAACACCAACACGAATCTATCCAGATTCTCGTGAAAGATTTTGTTCATCAAGTCTACAAAAAATGCTGGCGCATTAGTTAGTCCGGACGACATTACTAACCATTTGTACGATCCATATCCTATTCTAAACGCCGTCAAAGGAATACTATCCGCTGCTACTCTAAGCTGATGGAACCCTGTTGCCAAATCCAACTGGGAAAATACTCTGGCTCCACTCAACTGGTCGAACAAATTGTCAATTCTAGGTAACAGATATCGATTCTTTATCGTCTTCTCATTCAACTTACGATAATCGATACACAACCTTAACGACCCGTCCTGTTTCTTTGCAAACACCGTGGTTGCTCCCCAAGGCGAACTACTTGGTATGATAAAGTTCTTATTTTCCAAATCCATCAACTGCACTTTTAGCTCCTTCATCTCAGTAGGTCATCCTACTTGGCGATCTACTCACCAGTACTGTTTCTGGAATTAAATCTATCCGAAACTTAATAGCCCATTTCGACGGTAGTCCTACTACAGGCTCAAAGACGTCTGCAAATTCTCTAATAATGAAAACTCGGTTTAACTCGTCTTCTTCCTCTATAACACCCAACAAAGTATTTAACTCAAAATTAGGGTCTTCTACGGAGTATATAATCCGATCACTATAGCTAGGGTGTCTAAGTGATATTTTCCTATCATGGCAAATATCCTAGCATCATATTTATTTAACCAATCCATACCCAAAATAATTCCGAATCCTACGAAATCAAATACATGCAAACATCAAGTAAATATACGACCTAATAATTCAAACTCTAAGTGGTCACATCTCATCCCAAGAGTCGCATATCCTCCTATCGGATTCGCAACCCTTAAGGAAGTAACTAGGTATGAGGGTTCTAGGTTAAGCTTATCAACCAAACAATGAGATATAAAAGAATGCGATGTACCAGTATCAAATAGAACTCTAATTGATACACCATGAATCGAAAGCGTACCTCCCAACACAGCTTTTCCCTTCTCCTTAGCTGTTGGTCTTGAGGTAGCTGGTTCCAATGCAAACAATTTGCCTTTTCCTTCCTTGGCTGGTTCCTCGCACTGGTTCTTATAATGTCCAATCTGATCACAGTTAAGGCATCTCACCACTTTCTTATCAGCAGCTTTCTTCCCTTTGCCTGTCCGACACTCGTGAGCATAGTGTCCCTTCTTATCACACTTAAAACAAACTAGATTAGCTATCGCCTTCTTGGCAGCTTCTCCCTTTTTACCGCCCTTCTTATGGAAAAACTTTCTCTTCTTGTTCTACCCACTTTGAGTTTCTCCTACTTTGTTACCACCACGAAAAGAAAGCATCTCCTCTAGCCTCAACGCCATCTCAACAACTACATCACACAGATCCCTGATATGCGGCAAAGTTACTTTAGCTAGTTCAGATTTCATTCCACGGATGAACTTCTCGTTCCTTTTGATAACTGTATCAACCGTAACATATCCGTATCTCGATAACTCCTCAAATCTGGTTGCATACTCAAGCTATGTCATGTCTCCCTGCTCCAACTCCATAAACTTCCTAAGCAGAGTTGACTTAGCAATCTCCGGCATGAATCTTTCCTCAAATCTCCTTCTAAATTCAGCCTAAGTCATGTTTTCCTCATTAACTCCCATCGTAACGTTGTTTCACCAGTACAATGCTGCTCCTTGCAACTGTCTAGAAGCAAGCTTCCTCTTCTGCTCATCATTAAGCCAAAAATCAGCAAAGATCCTTTCGTAATGAAATAACCAATTCTCCACTTCAATTGCATCCTTAGTCCCATAAACGACTTTCCTCCAAGCTTGGCATAATCTCTGCTTAGTATTGCATAGTTATTGACCATTAGAGCTCCCTGATTTCTTCCTTCCACATTTCCTCCGACTAAACCCGCAGCAACTCCAGCCTGCATCATATTAGTGAAGAACTAATACATAGCTCCCATATCAGCTTGTCGCACTCCAGCATCCACACTAGTAGCTTGCGCCCGACCCGGATTCCTTCTAGTGTTTGGTATGGCATTCCCCTTGGTTGCGGTGCTTCCTCGACCAATGTTAACTCTTCTACTCCTAGCATCCATATCTTACGTCCTTAAAATCTGCATTCGAGTCTTTGTAAGATACAGAAGAATAGCCTAAGAAAGATGAGAGAATAGAGATAAGGCATATACTCATATATAGCAAATACAAGTAGACTATAGCGTTATCCCATACCCCACTTTTTTTTTCAAATTCCTTAGAATTATGCTTTCAAAATCATTTTAGGTTTGAAATTCCTTTTAAGTTTTCATAAAACTATGCTCCGATACCAAGTTATAACATCCCCTATCTTAAGGCCCGAAGCTAAGCGATACAGATGCTGTAGTCATCCATAGTATTAACTTTCGGTGACAAAATACAATAATGTTAATAGTATCCATAATATTAAAAGCATATGAATATGAAATAAAATCAACACAGATTTCAAAACAGCTTTTCTGATTACATTTCAAATCCATATTTCATATTCAATTACATAATCCTAAAATGATTCTCAGGTTTTGAACAAATATAATTATTACAAATTATGCCAAGAGCGACATATAAAGATGCCCCCTTGGATGATCAGAGTACTAAATAGACATATCAGTCTTAATACATCACATCGGAAATAACACTAAATAGCTCTTACATAGCTAGCTTTGCCTCCTGCACGTCTTCGGAAGCTTATTCGTCCAACCTACTAAACCTGAAAAGTCCTTAACTCTTAATGTAACGTCCCCTACTTGGAGGCCCAAAACTAACGGCTACGGATGTTGCAGTCGTCCATAGTTATTAATCCTCGGCAACCAAATACGGTAATATTAGATATACTGATATAACAGAAACACATGGATATGAAAAAATTTTAAAATCATAAAACAGCTTTCACACTCCATTTCAAATCATTTCAACATTCATTAAATGATCCCATATTCGAGAACCACGTTCAGAGAAAATATAATTATTACAACATACACCAAGAGCGACATATGAAGATGCCCCTTGGATGATCAGAATATATAACTAGGCAATTAAACAACTTTGCCTTTACAACAAAACACAGCGGAATCAAAATAGAAAAGAACTCCTAATAGCTATCCTGCCTCCTTCATGTCTCTGAAAGCTTATTCGTCTAAGGAGAACCTGAAAACCTCAACTCTTAAGATACTCAAAATCAATTGAGCACCCGAGAGTTTAAGGGGAAAACATAAACTTCGAGTCAGACATAAAGCCTGGTATGAATGATAATCTACCATCTTAAACCATTTAGATTTCTAGTGAGACCACGCCGCTTAGCGGAACGGGTTTTCCCATCACTAGTATCTTATCCAAAACTTTATAAAAACCATATACTGTGCTCCTACATCCACAATGGTTAAAACATAACAATTCAAGATATTATGAT
Organism: Allium fistulosum; assembly: GCA_030737815.1. Lineage (NCBI taxonomy): Eukaryota > Viridiplantae > Streptophyta > Magnoliopsida > Asparagales > Amaryllidaceae > Allium > Allium fistulosum. The sequence goes on along the minus strand of CM060904.1, from coordinate 164,346,814 downwards.
GATATGCAAACGAGTAAAATAAATTTTGGATTACCCATCCCCATTCATTTTGACTATCTGTCTCAGTTATAGTTTCTAGGGTCACCATTAACCTATCAGTTTTCATGGGTTACTAATAACGTGTTTAAACTTATGGACTCCCTATCCGGTTACATAGTTTTCATGGGATCACTAAGAACCTATTGGCCCCTACCAATAATTTTATGGTTTCATGGGTTCTCCCTGAACTTGTTGGTATCTCCAATAACTTCCATCTTATCCTAGTTTTCATGGGTTGACTAGGAACCTAATGACTTCCGTCAATAATTAAATCTGGATATAGTTTTCATGGGTTCACTACGAACCTATTGGCCCCTACCAATAACTCTTTCTAATTATAGTTTTCATGGGTTTACTATGAACCTGTCTATCTGAAAATTTCTTTAATTAGTGTTTAGGAATCCTATGTTCTGGTCTTCCTGACCTCCTAGATGCAATTTTACTCATTCAGGAGTTAACTCAATTTATATTCACTATTGGGTCAACCTAGCTGGTTATTCTGCCCCTTTTCCCAAAGTACAGTTATGGGTCCATTTTATAGTGAATATGTATATTAGAAGAAGCAAGCATAATAACATAATAATCACCAACATCTGTGGTTAATATCCTTGAAATCATTTTCATATAAAACATGGTTAATCCCTTTAACCTATTATTTTATCAAGGAAAGCTTCTTCAAAAACTTCATACTTAAAAGCTATTTTAAAACTCCATTATTATGCCATGGTTTTTCCTTTAAAAATGAGATTGGGTTCTTTATTTTGAAAACTAAGGCTTTCGAAACCTTAAACTTTTACTTTCGAAACCATTGGATAACCTCCTTCGAAAGCATTCAAATATTCTTTTCAAAACACTTTAAATCATCTCTTTCGAAACCATCAAAACATACCTTTCGAGAGTATTAAAGTATTACTTATTAACTCTTAGAAGCATAGCTTCAAAACCATTGAAAGTACCTTTTTCGAAACCTTTTAAAGTATCCCTTTCGAAACCATTGGGTTTATCTTTAAAAATATCTTTTGGGTCAAAGTGAATATAAATGAAAGTACCCCTTTCAAAACCATTAAACTTCATATAAAAGAGTTTAGGGGAAAACTGATGGCTGCAGAACCATCCTTTCGAAAGCTTAAATCATTTAAGTAAAACATTTGAAGGATATCTTCGAAATCCCTTTCGAAGCCATTGCCTTTGAAACCATTAAACCCTTTCGAAAGCTTTAGGAAGTGGCTTATATTTATAAAACAAAAGCTACCTTTCGATCTAGTTGATGACTTCAATCCAGTCAAAAGGCATAAGGTCGGCAGTAGGGTTTCGCTTGGGCTAAAACTACCCCTTTCGAAAGCATTAATTTAAAAATATGGAAACTCTTTTGAAAGCTTTTCTTTAAACAAAAAGGCGGCAACATAATCAAGAGCTATTTAAAGGACCCTTTCGAAAGCATTAGTTTCGACTCCTTCGAAAGTATTCATAAAAAACAAGGCAAGCGCTTTTCTTTAGATGATAAAACAGAGACCTTCGAAAGCTAACTGGTTTCGACACCATACTTGCCGCCTTTTCTTCCAACCCACTACGTACCAACGTATTGATACCTTGTGTATTGGTTTCGACTTAGTGGGTTTCAACTTGGTTGAGGTGGAAGTACAGGGTCGAAAGGTACTACTGAAGAGGCGAAACATAATTTCTGGGTAAAGTATGTTTTGATGCCTTTTAAAGTAAATGCTTTTTAACTAACCTGCCTATTTGTAAACATTTGGTTGGTTGCCATAAACTTTTCAAATTCTTTCTTAAAATAAAACTATCGCATAATTTTAGATCTAAACAAAGATTAATTTAACAAATAAGCCCTTCCATTAAGCAAAATAATTAAATCATTTAAGTTCTCATTCTAAAATAATTTAATTTCAATAGTAAATCACTTAGGAAAAATCCCCAAAAATCACAGAAATTCACTTTTAATATGTTATCTAACATATATAAATTTCAGACCCAAATTCTTCATATAATTTTTGAAATTAATTTATAAACCTAATTGTTCATATTTTCCTTTGAAATTTTTTAATAAAATTTCCTTAGCTTGGAAAATTATAAAAATTAAAACCCAACTCCAAAATAATGTTTTACATAACATATAAATTCCTCATGGCATTGGAAAACCAAAATAAAAGATTTTAGCCTTAAAACCGTATAAAACACTTATCAAACAATCTTGTTTGAATCAAACATATCATAAAATCCAAGCATATCATCATCTAAAATTATCTTTTGGATTTAAACTTAAACCCAAAAAGCAAATGATCATAGAAACAAAAATAGAGATGGTTTTGATTATTATTCACCTTGATTAGGATAAGGTATTTGAGATTTGATCCTTGATTAATTCCCTTAGCTTTAGATTTGAATTTCCCCTTTTCTTCCCTAGGTAATGGCCGGCTTGAACTTTTTGTTTGTGTTTTTGAATAATGAAAAATGAACGTGCAAAGGAAAGCGGAAACGAGATTATAAGGGTAATGGTGCGGCAATTACCTTATAACACCCTTGCGTTACTTAATTTACATATAAAACCATTCTTAAGACCATTTATTCAATTAAGCTCGGCCTCTAAATAAATTTTCAAATCTCAATCCCCTTATCACCATAATATTTACATTATTCTATTTAATTTATCTAATTAAATCTCCTGAATAATGTTATTAAAAATTAGGGATGTTACACTCAATCTACTCAAATTAAATTTTGAACACCCGAGGGTTTAAGGGGGAAAACATAAACATCGAGTCAGACATAAAGCCTGGTGTGAATAATACTGTTACATCTCGGTTTACTGATATTGAGTGAGACCATGCCGCTTAGCGGAATGGGTTTCCACTCACCAATATCCTTTTAAAAGCATATCTTTTGCAAATCAAAACCCTACAATCAAACTGATTATAATAATTAAAGCAAATAAATATGTGCATAAAATCAGGAAATCCATGGACTATCTGTCCACACTATAGTTTTATCTGGCTAACTATTAACCATTAGCTGACTCGGGCCTACCAGGCATAATCAATTATCTAACTTCTGTTAGACACACTACTGGGTTGACTGCCCTTAACCTTCTTTTTCTAGGGTCAACGGAACCTAATGGTTTTGCGGGCTCACCAATAACTTATCTTTACTCTATATATTTCCTTCTATGTGTAACCTCATTTTAGTCCCACCTGTGACAAGCCCTACACACTGGAATTTTGGATTTATTTTAGCTAGGGGCTAATAGCTATAGTATAGGGCGCGACCCTACACCAGTCCCATCTGGTCTTCTAATATCCGAGTTATAAACTTAGGGTTAGGGCTATCAATTTCCTACACGACCCGAAACACAACTCGAAACCCGCACGGAAATTAGCAGGTTAACCCGACCCGTTTAAGTTGGCGGGTCATTTTCGGGTCAACCCGAATTTGACCCGTTTATAAACGGGTGGGTTTCGGATTGACCCGCTAACCCGAAATTGACCCGTTAACAACCCGTTTATACTTATATAGGTTGACCCGACCCGTTTACGACCCAACCCGACCCGTTTATGACCCGTTTGTACCTTATACGGGTTGACCCGACCCGTTTACGACCCGTTCCGACCCGTTTACGACCCAATTATACCTTATACGGGTTGACTCGACCCGTTTATGACCCGTTTACACCTTATACAGGTTGACCCGACCTATTTACGACCCGACTCGACCCGACCCGACCCGACCCGACCCGACCCGACCCGTTTATAATCGGGTTACACGGGTCGGGTCAACCCGTTTATAAACGGGTTGGGTTCGGGTTGAGCATTTTCTGACCTGTTTAATAAACGGGCTGACCCAACCCATTTAAAATCAACCCGAACCCGACTTGACCCGACCCGACCCGACCAATTGACAGCCCTACTTAGGGTTATAAACCTTATTCAAACTTCATTTCCTGTCATAAACTTAGGGTTAACTACCTTATTAAAATTTCATTTCCTTGTAAACAATCTTTGTAAATGATTTACTTCAAAAACCATATCTTTATAAAACAAGGAAATCATATATTTTTGCTTTACTAAAAATACTTATGCCATGGTATATGCTTTACACTAAACAATGTTGACGAAACCTTATCAATGAGATTATCTATCCCTCCAAATTTAGTTAAAAACCCTTTCTATCTTAGGAGAATCTAGGCCATGGAGCCAAGGTAAAACCTTTGAAACCCTTATTTAAAAACCTTAAACAATGTCTTTCAAAATCATTGAGAACAACCCTTTTGAAGGCTTTATTAAAACCTTAGACATCGTCTTTTAAAACCATTTTAAACTTGCCTTTTGAAAGCATTAGGAACCCTCCATTCAAATACTCAAAATAAACCTTTCGAAAACATTGGGAATCTCTCATTTGAAACCCATATTATATACCTTTCAAAGGTATTAGGTTCAAGTAAAAGTTTGTGGATTGCTTTGAAACCCTTTAAAATCATTCCTTTCGAAACCTTTGGGTTTAACTTTTAATATAACTAAGGGTCATAACATAACAAAGGCGAAAGCATTACTTTCGAAATCGTATATCCCAAGTAAAAGAAAGAGGATGGTTTCGAAACCAACCCTTTCGAAACCATTACCTCCGAATTAATTTTGAAAGCAGTTAAACTACCTTTTCGAAAGCATTGAGAAGGCGGCTTCAGAGTATAAAGGCGAAAGCACCCTTTCGAAAGCATTGAGAAGGCGGCTTCAGAGTATAAAGGCGAAAGCACCCTTTCGAAAGCACTGATTCGAAAGGTTTGAATGCGGCAGCATGGGTTTTGTCCTTTCGAAAGCTTCTTTTACAACATAAAGACGACAACTCATTCGAAAGCTCTTTTATATAAACAAGGCAAGTTGATTAAGTCGAGAGCTAACTCCAACCCCTTCGAAAGCATCATTTATAAACAAAAATAGTTCAAAGTTAATAAGAGTAGCTTCTATCCCTTCAAAAGTATGGTTTCGACACTATACCATCTGCCTTTCCCCAATTCACCACCTATCAATTGTTTGATGCCATTTACATTGGTTTTGAATATGTTCTAGCAGAGTTATTATGTCGAAAGCACTAGATGGAAGTGGAGAAGCAGTTAATCCAAACAAAAACTGATTTTTAGCCTTTAAAAGTGATTTCTTGTCACCAAACCCGCCCTATTTGTCCAAACATAATTGGTTGCCATTACTTTATAAAAATCTTTTTCTAAAAGTGCTGCCGAATTCAGAAATAGTCTTAAAAATGTTTAATAATTGAGCCTTTCTTCTTGGTAAAAACCCATTAAACATTTAAGCCCCTTAACTTAAATAATTTTATTATCATAGTAAAATACTTAGGAAAATTCCCCAAAAATCATCAAAATTCCCTTTTAATATGTTTTCTAACACATTTAAATTTCAGACCCACAATCAATATATAATTGCCAAAAATAATTTTAAACCCAATTTTAACTATTTTCTTTCATAGAAAATTCATAATAAATCCACAATAACTTAGAAAATTATGAAACTTAAAACCCACTTCATAAATAATGTTTTCAACCATATATCAAAAACTCAAGTCATTTTGATGTCATTTAATAGGTTTTTCAAATCTAAACTTGTCATAAAATCTATATAAAACAACATAAATCATCAACAAGCACATATATCCATTTAAAGAATCATATCATGGCTTATTATTTACAAAATCAATCCAGATCTAACTAGAAACCGAAATCAATAAAAATGAGAAGTAAGATCATTATTCACCTTGGCTTGTTGTTAATGAGGTTGAGATTTGTCCTTTGATTGATTTTCTTAAGCTTCCTACTTGAATCTTAACTTTTCTTCTTCTTGTATCATTTAATGGTGGCCGGCCGAGCTTACAAGGGTGTTAGTTTCGTTTGAAAATGTTGAAATGAGTAAGGAATGAAGGTAAGAAGGGTTTAGGGTATAAGAACAAAGACTATTCCAATTTTGGCCTTATCATATTCCTTCTACTTACTCCATTTTAATTCTCCTTTGCTTATATTAATTAAGGCATGACCCTCTTATTAATGTACAAATCTCAATCCCTTAATCATCTACATTATTTTACTATTTATGTAATTAAATGCTCCAAATAATGCTAGTCAAAATTATGGTCATTATACAACTCATTAATGACTAAAACAGAGGATATGCTTTAGAGCTATGTGGATCGCTACCATTAGGAGCGTTCATTCCTCGATCTAGTATCGATATATATATATATGGATTTGGTATGCATGAGGAAGTTGGACTATAACTAGTGCACATTATTTTGGAGCCTTGGTCCCGGGGAATAATGTAATCTGGTTGTCATGTTCGAGGGGCAGGCTGGCTCTGATTCACAAGGGGTCCATGTGAGGCCCTCAGTACATTTTTCTAGAAGTGTACTATTACAGGTGGTACCCCAGTAGCCTTTTCATCGATGGAAATCCAATCTCCAAAACATGCCCTTACGGATTTAGTTGTAAACCTATTATGCTGGAATTTAATCAATGTAACAATTTCGGCTATGATTAATAAACATTATGATAATACCATTGGATTTTTTATAAAATGGTTTGGTTTTCGTAAGGTAAAACCCATCCGTATTTATGTGCGGCGTGGTCTTATGAGAAACCTTTATTTTGAAAAGTTTTATAGAACATTAAGAATCCATTTGATTGTGTTTCTCATGCTGGTTTTTTAACTGACTGATCCGGACATTATTTTTCTTATAATGCTCGGGTCAGTCCGAGCATATTTTCCAAATTTAGCTAGATACTTGGAGCTGCAGGAGATGGGCTGGATGCCTCTAAGACATATCTCATATTTTCTTTTACCTTCCTCTGTTTTGTTCTTGTTGTATTTATCAGAAATTGTAAGGATAAGTTGTTATAACTGTCTAGGGTTTGATGATAGGATAATTTTACTCTGATGGATGTATGTATATAAAAGTTTTCTTTTTGTAAAGTTCGTTGATATATTATAGATTACTTGTCACATTGTGAGATTCTATTTTGGCTTTTTGTTTCTTTCACCCTAATGATCTATCTTTTCGGCACTTGGATGTTCGACACGTAAATACCGTGGATGTTTTAGTGTTGACTTCTGAGGAACGAAAAGGCGAGCTGTCACATGGTATCAGAGCTGAAAGTTAAGCGAGAACCTTGGCACTGGTAGGATAAACTCTTTAGAGATAGGGTTAGTAACACCCTAGAATAAGTCCGAGTGTGTATGTGTGTGTGCATAAGAGCGCGTATTTGTTAGTGATATAAAAATATTTTATATTGTGTTATCTGATCGCTTGAGTGGTTTATGAATTCTGGTCGATGCTTAGCCCACGTTATCGATAGGGATTCCTAAACACTTGGATAAAGCTAACCGACATAGTATTGTTTTAAATCTGTAAATGAATTTTTTTTATCTAGAAGTATATTTTATATATAAAAGGAAAATTTTCAAAAGTTAATATAGTTTTAATGTGTTTGTTTGTTAGGAAACGATAGCATTCATCATTATCATTTAAGGTTTGATTAGCCATCCTCGTCTAGTTTTGGGGCATTGACTATTGTTTGTTGATTTATTAGTAATTTTCCTTTTAAAAGCATGGGTGGGGTAAATAAAATCATGGGAACATTGAAACGAATACCTTGTGAATTAATTTTCACACTTTGACTATAAGGTGTTTGATATTAATGTTGGGTTAAAATTTGATTTTAATAAAAGATGTTTATTAAAAGAAAGCCAGAATATTTTGGGAATAAATATTTGAGAAATGATTTTGTATAAAGAAGTGATCTTATATAAATTTGGTTTATAAAATGATGTTTTATAAATAAAAGAACTTGAGGACTTCAATACCGTTGCTTTTGGAAAATGGTTTTGAAGATTTTGGGGAAAATAATAATAGTAATACTTGAAAGTATTTTTGTTTAAGTATAAAAATTTTTAGGGATGAGAATTTTATGAAGAGGCATTTTCTTTAGATTGGTTCAGGGAGTGAGGCTCGATTTGTTTTGTGATGATCTGAATAATCTTATAAGTGACAATTGGATGTTTGCCTGGGCGAACGTTGTAGTGAACTTAGTAAATTATTCATTTTATCATTGTATGATTGAAATAAGTTCGAATCCGAACGAACCCAAAGCAAATTGTCTATTGATATTTTGTTAAAAACTATTTGTGTCGAAAGATATATAGTATTGTTTCAAAAAGGGAATTTTGAAATAGAAGAAGTATTTTTAAGTTAGCTAGCTCGAGTGACTCAAAAATAGCTAAAAATGGAAAAGAGATGTGTTCGTATGGTAAACACTTCTCTTAAGTATTACCTTCTAGGTAAGGGAATGTTTGATACTATTTGATAGTATCTAGTTCCTTAGTATCATTTTGGGGTTATACTGACTATATATATACTTTCGATGGTTAAAGTATATAGTACCATATTGAAAAGGGTTTTGGAATAAAAACCTGGTATTTGGATCTTTAGTGCTTAAGGGAAATAAATTCGCAGTAAAAAGGTTTGAACTAGATATTGGTATATATTTGATGAACGTATTGGTTAGAAAATACGTTCATCAAATACCCCCACACTAGAACTTTATTCGTCCTCGAATACGCAAGAAAATAAAAACTAACTAAATCCTTTTTCGTAGGAAACACGATTGCATTGAGCGTATGCAACAAGCCGTTAAACCTCTAGGTGTCCCTAGTAGGACGAGTGGTGTCTCGTGAGGGTTTTCAGCGGATACTACCCACAAAATCCCCGGCAACGGCGCCAAAAACTTGTTGCGACTATTCTATTGGTTAGAAAAGCACAAATTTTAATTAATTCTGCAAGCGCACAGGTGTGTAGTATGCAAGTCGAACGCAGGGAATTGTATTTTAAAACAATTGAAATCCATATTTAAATCTTAGGCGTTGTTATCCCACCTTTTGGTCAAAGCTGGAATATCAACAAAATTGGCAAGGAAGGATGGATATCAGGATTGGAGTTCAATTGGAAACAAGGCTGCAATGGATGTCGTCAAAATTTGGCCAAGATCCGATCAGAACGGAATCGATTGGAGATGATGATCAGGACTAGGAGAGGCTATGTTTCAGGTTTCAGATCAATCGGAGGTCGTATGCACAAGATATGGATGGATTAAGGTGCGTAAGGCATGTTTCGTATCGATGCAATTCGCATCGATCAGCAGATGGTGGTTCGAGTCGATACACTTCGTATCGATCAGCAAGGTTTCGATTCGATACATTTCGTATCGATCGGCATGGGCTCGACTCGGTGGTTTCGTATCGGTCAAGATGGGAAGAGGCGGCATGTCTCGAATCGATACTCTCGTATCGATGGTAGAAGTGTTTAGCACCTTCGTATCCATAGGAGGCCATCGGAGTTCGCGTCCATCAGGTAAGGCTTCATTCGTATCCATCTGTGTCTAGCTTCGTATCCATACCTTCGTGCATTTTTCATATCGATCGATAAAACCTCGCATAACATTATTTCGTATCGATCAGATAGATCGATACGAAACACACTCCTGAAATCGATACGAAGAACGGTACGATGCAAGCAGTTGGATACAGGTGCAAAGCAAAGTTATCGGCACAAACGAACGCAAAATATGGATGCGAGCGCGAATCAAGAGAAGAAGCATTTAAAGCGGCGAAGGACGTGCATGGTTCGAAGGAAGAAACCTTCAACTCGGCACAAATTTAGGATCTAGCCTGGGAAGTAGCGCCACGACAGCAGATAGGCGCGTGCCTTGGTCGAGTCGAACAGGATGGATTCGAACCAATGGATTCGAAATATGCAGCCTACGAAGAACACGAGATTGTATCGATCACATCTCCTAAACCACAGATCCAAATGCAACGAAATTTTCACAGGAGCTTGCGTACAAGGTAAAGAACACTCATGCCAAGTTTCAGCTCGATTGGATCATTTCTTGATGGATACGAAATTGCTTCGTATCGATCGCAGATCGAGTCGAAACTTGGTGGGGTCGGTCGCGTGGGCCCCCTTACGTGCTAGAAGAAGTCTCCCGAAGTTTGGGCGCGATCTCAGCCTCCTACGCCTATAAATAGCCCCCTGAAGCCTGCAGAAAGGGGGATCTTTTGGCCATTGGACGTCCAGACTCTGCCGGATTCAATTCTACTTCTTTCCATTGTTGTTATACTCGAATTCATTTATTGTATCTGCTGTAATCACCTGTAACCAGCGAGGATAATCAATAAAAGATAAAAACCTTGAAGTGGACGTAGGCCGGAGATAGCCGAACCACTATAAATTGTGTGTCATTGTTCGTTATTTTGGGATTGCTATTTGTTGCTTGCTTAGATCTGAGATTTGTGTTTGAATATTGTTGATTTGTATTCATACACTGGTGCTTTCACAATACTTGGGGTTTGTGACCCATTTTGGCGTAAACAGTTTGGTGCTTTCACTAAGAAGGACTAGCACCCGCTACGCAAGATTTGAAGGTCAGATTTGAAAGCTTGAAGATTTGAAAGACAATGACTCGACAAACAAGTAGAAGGCAAAGAGCTGAGCGAAGTCAACAAGGAGGAAGTCAAGAGGCATCCTCTGGAGCTGGAGAAGGACAAGCTTTGGTTTACATTACTAGAGACGAAATGGAAGCTATGGCAAATTCATTGCAAGAGAGATTGTTGAAAAGCCAACAGGAGATGATGCAAACTTTCTTCGAACAGATGAGAGCTGTAGGAATGCAGAACTTAGAGCCAGCCACAGCGGTTGTTAATGTGGAACAAGGAGCTAGGGTTATGGAACCCAATGGAGGATAGAGTACAGAACCGGAAGGCAATCAACAAGGACTTGGGGGCAGGCCCGCAGGATCCAACACAGGAGGACCTTTTGAAGGAGTTCAACAGGCTAGGGCCAACGTTGCTGCTAATGAGCCACACGAAGAATATGTGCCAGAGTTCCCTCGGGAGCATGGGGGGCAACCTTTGACGGACAATGCTGGATTAGTTGAGATTATTAGGAGAACTATGCATGGAGGCTTGACCAATAAAGATTTAGAAGGAGTGAACAGGAGTCCGTTCGCTCGGGAAATCAGGATAGCTCAGAATCCACCTAAGTTCAAGTTACCTAGCGTGGAAGTATATAATGGCAAGGCTGACCCGACTGATCACTTAATGAGACACACTAGACACATGGAAGTGCTGGGGGCATCAGAGGAAGTGATGACCAGATGTTTCCCGTTGTACTTGACAGATCTAGCTGCAATGTGGTTTAGGCAGCTGGGAGAAGGATCTATCAGGACTTGGAGGGAGTTGGTGGACAGGTTCTTGGGACAGTTTCGGGTCCATATCAAGAGGCCGAAAAACGTAATGACGCTAACGTTGGTAAAGCAAAGGACAGATGAATCACTTAGAGCATTTTTAACTCGATTCAATGCGGCGGTTGCTTCAGTGGATCGGCCGGATCCATCGATGGTTTTGATGGCGGCGGTGTCGGGAGTCAGAGAGGATTCAGATTTTAAGGTATCTTTAATACGAGACCCACCACTGGATCTCAGGGAATTCTTTCACGAAGCTGAAAGATTCCTTCGGCAAGAAGACGCATGTATGGACTTAAAGTTAAAGGAGGTGAATGCGACTGAAGGTGGAGGACCATCCAACGGAAGCTCGGATAAAGATAAAGGAAAAAGGAAGCTGAACGACGATTTAGGAAAAGCCAGGCGATGGAAGGATCTAAAGTTTTCAACATACACAGGATTAAACGAGACGCTAGAGCGGATATACATGGAAACCCAGAATCGCCTTCCTTACTGGAGGCCGGCTCGGAGAGAACCATCCGAGCGGGAGAGGGCATCAGGAAGGCATTGTCTCTTCCACGATTTGGACGGACATGATACCAATAGCTGCAGGCACTTAAAGGATATAATTGAGGAGCATGTGAGGAATGGACAATTGAGGCAGTATGTTGGGGCTCGGAATGCAGTGGCGGAGCAGGAGCAACCACCGCCTACCTCAAGCCATGATGGTGTGAGGCCCAGGAATGATGGTCGATTGGTAATCAATTGACCGGGGTAATATGAAATAAGTAACAAACCATTTGCAAGCAACCAAGTCATTTACACATGTATGGGGTCGGAGATAGCCCCTAGGCATGCTTTGAATGATGATAAACCGCGAAGCCATGGTTCGCGAAATCTGTTTTTGTTTTGGATTGGACGCTTGGTTTTCTGGTTTGGTTTTGGAGTTTGGTTTGAACTCCTGGCTTTGTTTGCTTTCTGTTTTGGGTTTTCGTTTGGATGACTGGTTTCTGTTTTGAATGATGGTTTGGATTTCTGATTTTTTGGTTTGACTTGGATTCTGGATTGGATTTTGATTGGATTTTGGGTTTTGATAAAACGGTCGTCGGCTATGGATTATGCCTGGCAATGGGTGAGTCATTTTGCCCGAACGCGGTAAAGTGACTCATTCAGGTCATCGAGCATGGACTGTGCTCGATAAGGGTCCGGAGAGACCAGGATTCGGCCTAGGACTTAGGCCCCTTAGTAACGATTATCGTTTTAGGTCGTTGAGTATGGACTATGCTCACAAGGGTCCGAAGCGACCAGGATTCGGCTTAGGACTTAAGCCACGGCATTACTTATGTCCAGGGACACTGGACCAAGGTCGTCAAGTGTGGATTGCGCTTGGCAAGAACCCGGAGAGGTTAGCTCAACGTCCAGGGATACTGGACCACGGTCGTCAGGTGTGGATTGCGCTTGGCAAGATCTTGGAGAGGTTACGGATTTGGATATCGACCCGGAGAGGTCCTGGATTCGGTTATTGGCTACTGACTAAGGATGGATTAAAACTCGGTTATCGAGTTTGGATGGGCATAGAATTGGCTATGGACTTTGGATATCGGATTCAGAGTTATTCAAAACACGCCTTATTATCATAAGGCATGTTTTGGGGGGCAAATGTTATCCCACCTTTTGGTCAAAGCTGGAATATCAACAAAATTGGCAAGGAAGGATGGATATCAGGATTGGAGTTCAATTGGAAACAAGGTTGCAATGGATGTCGTCAAAATTTGGCCAAGCTCCGATCAGAACGGAATCGATTGGAGATGATGATCAGGACTAGGAGAGGCTATGTTTCAGGTTTCAGATCAATCGGAGGTCGTATGCACAAGATATGGATGGATTAAGTTGCGTATGGCATGTTTCGTATCGATGCATTTCACATCGATCAGCAGATGGTGGTTCGAGTCGATACACTTCGTATCGATCAGCAAGGTTTCGATTCGATACATTTCGTATTGATCAGCATGGGCTCGACTCGGTGGTTTCGTATCGGTCAAGATGGGAAGAGGCGGCGTGTCTCGAATCGATACTCTCGTATCGATGGTAGAAGTGTTTAGCACCTTCGTATCCATAGGAGGCCATCATAGTTCGCGTCCATCAGGTAAGGCTTCATTCGTATCCGTTTGTGTCTAGCTTCGTATCCATACCTTCGTGCGTTTTTCATATCGATCGATAAAACCTCGCATAACATTATTTCGTATCGATCAGATAGATCGATACGAAACACACTCCTGAAATCGATACGAAGAACGGTACGATGCAAGCAGTTGGATACAGATGCAAAGCAAAGTTATCGGCACGAACGAACGCAAAATATGGATGCAAGCGCGAATCAAGAGAAGAAGCATTTAAAGCGGCGAAGGACGTGCATGGTTCGAAGGAAGAAATCTTCAACTCGGCACAAATTTAGGATCTGGCCTGGGAAGTAGCGCCACGATAGTAGATAGGCGCGTGTCTTGGTCGAGTCGAACAGGATGGATTCGAACCAATGGATTCGAAATATGCAGCCTATGAAGAACACGAGATTGTATCGATCATATCTCCTAAACCACAGATCCAAATGCAACGAAATTTTCACAGGAGCTTGTGTACAAGGTAAAGAACACTCCTGCCAAGTTTCAGCTTGATTGGATAATTTCTTGATGGATACGAAATTGCTTCATATCGATCGCAGATCGAGTCGAAACTAGGTGGGGTCGGTCGCGTGGGCCCCCTCACGTGCTAGAAGAAGTCTCCCGAAGTTTGGGCGCGATCTCAGCCTCCTACGCCTATAAATAGCCCCCTGAAGCCTGCAGAAAGGGGAATCTTTTGGCCATTGGACGTCCAGACTCTACCGGATTCAATTCTACTTCTTTCCATTGTTGTTATACTCGAATTCATTTATTGTATCTGCTGTAATCACCTGTAACCAGCGAGGATAATCAATAAAAGATAAAAACCTTGAAGTGGACGTAGGCCGGAGATAGCCGAACCACTATAAATTGTGTGTCACTGTTCGTTATTTCGGGATTGCTGTTTGTTGCTTGCTTAGATCTGAGATTTGTGTTTGAATATTGCTGATTTGTATTCATACACTGGTGCTTTCACAATACTTGGGGTTTGTGACCAATTTTGGCGCAAACAGGCGTGTTAAACCAATTCAACGGTGAATTTGAACAGAAAATAAAAACAATAATATACTCCGAATCGATTCCGAATCTAATCGAAATTGCAACCAAAATATAAAATTGTAAAAATCAGAACAGAAATTAGAATTGCGGAAAAATAAATGACAGAGTAAACAACTAAAACAGAGAAGAACTAAATTTATTAATTAACTGAAATGAGTATCGGAAAGAAATAAGAACACAAATAAATAAACTGCTAAAACTAATTAACAGTTCTATCCACTCGGTCTGAACATAAAAACATTGCTGAAAACAAAAATAAACTAGGATAAAAGTGATGGGGTAAGAGATGATCCTAAAGTGTTGTATCCCTCCGGTATATATAGGCTTCTGAATGAATTATACTTTCCACTTTCATAGGGGACCTTCTGGAAGAACTGGTCCATTTCAATATTTGAACACGTAGCCTTGTTTGAATGGTTCAAAGATGAGAAAATGCAGCCACTATTTACTAAATCAAAGCATGTGCATGCCTTGCCACGTCATTGATTGAAGAAAATATATGCTGAACATTGGTTGGTCCACATTTGCTTGAATTAATTATATTTGGTCCATGCTTTGAGTTGAATACGTGACTTGCTTTATTGAATTGGAAATGGGAATAATTTGAGATATATATGATTTGTCTCCCACGTTGCTTGCACCCATATGCTGAAGTGAAAACATGAACTGACTCCTTACCATAAATTGAAGTGTGACATTGCTTTGATTTATTTGGTGCTCAAAATTGATGCACTCTTTTTTACGTGTCATTTGAACCAATGGACGGCACAACCGATTAATTTCAACGTTGCACTTCGGAATCTATAATCTGCAAAACCACAATAAAATACCCGTATAATACCGCTTTATTAAAATAAAAATATATGAAACAAACGGTTAAAAATGCAGAACGTTCATCAAATACCCCCACACTAGAACTTTATTCGTCCTCGAATAAGCAAGAAAATAAAAACTAACTAAATCCTTTTTCGTAGGAAACACGATTGCATTGAGCGTATGCAACAAGCCGTTAAACCTCTAGGTGTCCCTAGTAGGACGAGTGGTGTCTCGTGAGGGTTTTCAGCGGATACTACCCACAAAATCCAAATGCAGTATGTGATGATTCTAAGGTACTACATGAATGCAAAATTTTAAACAAATGGAGACTCGATTTACTTCATAACAACAAAATAATGTATATCGGTTTGAGTCAACTTCTAGAATTTTTTTTTGGTTCCTCACTAATCACAAATTTCAATATAACTCAAGTTTTCGTACATTAGATTCTAGTTTGGCCAGTTGTTTCGGTCGATAACATAGTGCAGCCATGAAATAAATTCTTTATTGTTAATCACAGTTTTTTAAAATGGTATTTTTCATTTCCATTTGTATAACAAGCCAAATCAATAAAGTCAAGAAGTGTTTGGGTTTCAATAGCTTAGTCTCTCTTTATTAATTTTTTTTTATATATACACCTAACTTTTGGACCAAGGTATACCACCCATGCACTGCCTCGTGGGCTTACGTGAGAGTTAGGACAGAGCTTGGCGGATTGTGCAAACCGACGCTGACTATGTCAGAAAAGGTCGGTAATCCTTAGGTTTTTATTTATTTAATTTCTTTATACACCTAACTCAGAATGCTGAGGCCAGATATACCATCCATGCACTTCCTTGCGGGCTTACGTGAGAAGAGTACAGAGCGTGGCGAGTGTACACACTTTCATAAATGTGTACACCTATTGACTTTAGGTATTTCTGAAACCATTTTTTTAATAAAATGAACTGAAGAGAGTTATGCAAATCAACTTAACACTACTTAACTTCAATGATTTGAAATGTCAATGCATGTACTTTAAATCTACCGCATTTTTAAACAAAGACTACAATTTAGAAAGGATTTCATAACCATCACCTACGAATCCCCCTATATACTAACCTCACTATTATTGCTTGTAATTCAACTTTTCATTATATTTTACATTTGAAATTAGTGATTCACAAAAAATTTCATCAATTGACTTCAACTGTTTACTTACTTTGTCTTGACTAGTTAAAAATAAATCAAAGTCCTGAAAATAATGGAAAATGAGATGAAGCTTGAAAAAATTGAAAACAAATTTTGAAAACAAAATTGAAAACAAATTTTGAAAACAAATTTTGAAAACAAAATTGAAAACAAATAATGAGATGATTTTTTTTTTAAAAGTGATGCCACACAATGAAATATGAACAAACATAATGAGATATGCATCCCCCCACACTGGAATGAGACAGTGTCCCAACTGTCAAATGGAATGCAAATGCAAAACAGAAAGAAAAAAATATATACAACCTGATATATACAAGATAGTGAGTGGCTCATGCCGAATAGCTAGGTTCGTGGAGATCCACGAATTCGTCGTCCTCGTGTTGTTCAAACTCTAGAAATAGCTTTAAGCATTGTCCATTGACCTTTGAAATGGAACCGTCCCTAGGATTTTCAATATCAACTGCACCATAAGGGTACATTGTTTTCACAATATATGGACCTGTCCATCGAGATCTCAATTTTCTCGAAAATAAATTAAGTTTGGAATTATATAAGAGAACTTTCTGACCTACTTCGAATGTCTTACGAAGTATGGATTTATCATGATAAAATTTAGTTTTCTCTTTATAAATCTTTGCATGTTCATACGCTTCATTTCTTAGTTTTTCTAATTTTGACAATTGTAATTTACGATGTGATCCGGCTTTTTCTATGTCAAAATTAAGGTATTTGATTGCCCAAAGTGCGCGGTGCTCGAGCTCAATGGGTAAATGGCATGCTTTTCCAAAGACTAATCGGTATGGTGACATTCCTAGATTGGTTTTATAAGCTGTGAAAAATTCCCAAAGGGCATCTACCAATTTAGATGACTAATCTTTTCTGTTGGAGTTAACTGTCTTTTCAAGAATTTATTTAATTTGTCTATTGGAAATCTCGACTTGACCGTTAGTCTGTGGATGATATGGAGTAGATAGTTTATGAGTGATAGAGTATTTCTTAAGAAGAGATTCAAAAGCACGATTACAAAAATGAGAACCGTTATCACTTATAATTGCTCGAGGTGTGCCAAAACAGGAAAATATGTTTTCTTTTAAAAATTTGACAACAACTTTATTGTCATTCGTTTTGGTGGGAATGTCCTCAACCCATTTAGACACGTAATCTACTGCAAGTAGGATGTAGAGATTTCCAAAAGAATTAGGAAAAGGACCCATGAAATCGATGCCCCAAACATCAAAAATTTCGATGACAAGGATTGGGTTTAGGGGCATCATGTTACGTTTGGAAATACGACCTGTTTGTTGACATATAGCGCATTTGGAGCAAAATTCATGGGCATCACGAAAAAGAGAAGGCCAATAAAAACCGCACTGTAACACCTTGGCAGCAGTTTTCTTTGCTCCAAAATGTCCTCCACATGCTTGATTATGTGAAAAAGAGAGGATGCTATGGAATTCAATTTCGGGGACACATCTACGTATGATCTGATCGGTGCAATATTTGAAGAGATAAGGATCGTCCCAGTAAAAGTTTCGAGCATTGGAGAGAAATTTTTTTAATCTTGTTTTGACCAATGGGAAGGTGTTTCGTTCGTGACAAGATAATTTACGATGTCCGCGTACCATGGTGCACTGGAGTGGGAAAGAATTTGTTCATCGGGAAAATGATCATTGATTTGAGAGTTATCGATGTTTTCATGAACAATACGAGAAAGATGACCAGCTATGACATTTTCAGAACCCTTTTTATCCCGTATTTCTAGGTCAAACTCTTGAAGAAGGAGAATCCAACGGATTAAGCGGGGTTTGGCATCCTTTTTCGTGAGTAAATACCGCAATGCGGCATGATCAGTGTAAACTATGACCTTAGAACCTACGAGATATGATCTAAACTTATCGAGGGCAAAGATAACTGCTAAAAACTCTTTTTCTGTGGTTGAGTAATTCAATTGAGCTTCGTTAAGAGTTTTGCTAGCATAATAGATGACTCAAGGAAGTTTATCGATTCGTTGTCCTAAGATGGCTCCAATGGCATAATCAGAAGCGTCACACATTAATTCAAAAGGCAAAGTCCAATTTGGAGGTTGGATGATAGGTGCAGTGGTCAAGATCGATTTAAGGGTTTCAAAAGACGTTTTACATTCATCGGAATATTCAAATTTAACGTCATTAGCCAGAAGATTCGAAAGAGGTTTTGAAATTTTTGAAAAATCTTTAATGAACCTCCTATAAAATCCTGCATGGCCGAGAAATGAGCGAATGTCCTTGACGGACCTTGGAGGAGGAAGGTCAACAATAAGATTAACTTTAGATTTGTCAACTTCTAGGCCACTTTTAGAGACAACATGACCTAAGACTATTCCTCGCTTAGCCATAAAATGGCATTTTTCCCAATTAAGCACAAGAGATTTCTCCTTACATCGCTTTAAGACACGTTCTAAACGAAAGAGGCATTGATCAAAAGATGATCCATAGATTGAAAAATCGTCCATGAATATTTCTAAGAAATCCTCCACCATATCAGAAAATATACTCATCATACATCTCTGAAAGGTTGCAGGAGCATTACAAAGACCGAAGGGCATGCGACGATAATCGAAAGTTCCAAAGGGGCAGGTGAACGTCGTTTTGTGTTGGTCCTCTAGCGTAATGGGGATTTGATTATAGCCGGAGTAACCATCAAGAAAACAATAATATTCATGACCGGCTAAGCATTCGAGCATTTGATCAATGAAAGGGAGGGGAAAATGATCTTTTCTTGTAGCTGCATTGAGTTTTCGATAGTCAATGCAAACACGCCATTTAGTTTTGACTTTTGTCGGAACAAGTTCGTTATTCTCATTTGTGGTCACAGTGATTCCAGACTTCTTTGGTACAACTTGTACCGGACTTACCCAAGTACTGTCAGAGATATGGTAGATAATGTTATTGTCTAAACATTTGATAATTTCTTCCTTTACCACTTCTCTCATATTAGGGTTTAATCGCCTTTGAGCTTCGCGAGTCGGTTTAGCCTCGTCGACTAAATGTATTCAATGTTTGATGATTGATGGACTAATTCCCTTAATGTCAGCGATTACCCATCCTAATGCCTCTTTATTTTCCCTTAAAATTTTCAAAAGTTGTTCTTCTTGGTCCTTTATGAGATCGGAGGCCAAGATTACAGGGAAATTTTCTGAAGAATCTAAGTATGCGTACTTAAGATCGTTTGGAAGAGGTTTGAGGTCTAATTTAGGGCGTACTTCTTTTGAGGCTTCATTAGACATCAAATGATTGAATTCTAGTGAATTATGAGAAGAGCAGAGTATATCATTTAATTCATAAATGTATTCATCTTCATTTAAATTGGAATTAAAATGATCTAGGCACATGTTAAGAGACTCCGTAGTATCACTAAAATCATTTTCGATAATTGTTTGGATCATGTCAACTTCTTCTGTTTCAAAATCCCTTGGTTGTCTATTAAGATTGAAGATATTTAGTTCAATGGTTAGGTGCCCAAAGGAAAGTTGGAGTTGACCATTCCTACAATTTATGATAGCATTTGATGTTGCTAAAAATGGACGACCTAATATCAAAGGAATCTGACCATTAAGATTTGAGACAGGCGCAGTCTCTAGGACTATGAAATCGACTGGGAAATAGAATTGCTCGATTTGTATCAAAACATCTTCAACTGTGCCCTATGGTTTTTTGACAGATCGATCAGCTAGTTGAATTGTGATGTTTGTAGGCTTTAATTCCCCTAGTCCAAGTTGACAGTACATAGTATAAGGCAAAAGATTCACACTCGCTCCAAGATCGAGTAAGGCATGACTAATGTGAGTGTTACCGATTTTACAACCGATTGTAGGACAACCGGGGTCCTTATACTTGATTGGGGAGGGATTTGAAAGAACAGAGCTAGTGTTTGCAGTTAGAAATGTAGTCTTAGGAATGTTAGTGGCACGTTTTTGAGTACATAGCTCTTTCAGACATTTGGCGTATTGAGGAATTTGCTCAATGGTATCAAGAAGTGGAATATTGATTCGAACTTGTTTGAAGATTTCAAGAATTTGGTCAAAATTAGCGGGCTTCTTCTTTTTGTTGAGTCTATGAGGAAATGGAGCTATGGGTTTATAGACTCGTTCGGTAGTTATTTCATTCGAAGAAGAAGGTGTTATATTAGAGGGTGAAGATAAGGAAGCAGGAATGTTGGGGTTGCCAACATCAGAAGGTAAAGAGTGGTCGGGATTGCCAACCTTTGATGAAGAATGAGAGTCGATTGGATTGACAACAGTCGGTGTCAACCGAGTCTCAGAATTTTGAATATTGGTAGACTTAAGAAGGATGTCGGGGTTGCCGACGTGGTTGTCTACCTTCTTTCCAGACCTTAATGTGGTGACAGCATTAACTGGATTTACGTTTTCGTCCTCACATAGATTTACTCCTCGAGAGTTATACTTTGGATTCACTTCGGTTTGACTAGGCAATTTACCTTTCTCATTGATTTTCATGAGATCCTTCATCATTATCAACATTTGTTCATTTTGTTTGGTGATTTGCTCAATTCTTGCATCTTGATTAGTGATTTGTTCATTTTGTTTAGAGAGTTGTTTTTCCAATCGAGCAATTTCTTGTGAAGGCTGAGAAGGTTGGGTTGATGGATTGAAATTAGGATGCCTATATGGTTGATTCGAAGTTTTTGTTTGAGGAGTGGGTTGAGAATTTTGAGCATTAGAAGTTGGGGCTCGATAATTCGAATTTGGTATCATCGGATACAAATGTGATGGATTAGCCGCATTGTTAGGATTTGACCACGGAAAATTTGGATGATGCTTCCAGTTAGGGTTGTATGTGGATGAATAAGGACTGTTTTGAGCTATATCATTGATTTGGTCTTGTGTGTAGTAATGGGGTAGTCCTTCTCCTTCTTGAGGAGTTTGGGCTTCTATAGGAAGATGTGACGGGTCAATGGCATGTACTCCTCTGTTTGGAGTACGAATTGGAACACGAATTGTTTCCCATTGCATATCCTTTTCCAAATATTCTTCTAAAAATTCCCAAGCTTCCTTGTCTGTTTTTGCCATGAATTCTCCTCCGCACATTGATTCGAGTTGGGATCTTGTTTGATAGTTAAGCCCTTCATAGACGATTTGGCACATGACGTGTCTAGGGATTGCATGATGAGGGCAACTATATAACAATTGATTGAACCTTTCAAAATATTTTGAAAAAGTTTCTCCTTCATTCTGAGAGAATTGATTGATTTCAGTTCGAATTTTAAGTGTTTTGTAGAAAGGAAAAAACTTTTTCAAAAATATAGTGACGAAATCGTCCCAACTTTTAATTGAATTTTTAGGAAGAGAATTAAGCCATCTTTTTGCACTTTCTAGAAGTGCAAATGGAATAAGCCTTAGCTTGATGGATTCATTAGAAAGTTGTTGCATTTTAGTTGTAGAAGCATATAACTCAAATTCACTGAGAAATTCATATGCATTTTCAGACCCGGTGGATTTTGGTACCCCTTGGATAAAAGAATGTTTTAGCTCAAAATTATTTCCTTCAGCGGGTGGAAATGAAATAACCGAAGGTTGAACGGTCCTAGTTGGATAGCATCGGTCTCTAAGGGATAATGGTCGGTTCTCATGAAATTCATTATTTCCAACATGTGATTTAGGCGACGATTTTGGTGAACTGTGATGTGAACTGTGATTGCTCATATTTGTTTGATTTGAAATTTCCGTTGATTTGTTTAATGAGATATTTTGGCTTTCTAAACGGTTTAAATTATTTCTTGCCCAAACGCGCATAAACAACTCAAGGTGTAATAGCAAAAAGTAAATTTAAACAGTTTTGAGTTGGGCACTAGTAGAGTAGAAAATTACTTACAGATAGGTATGGCAGTCCGTCCAGTGCAACTGAGTAGCGCTAGTGAATGGTTGCGATTTACTGAGTTGGAGCTATTTGACCAACTTTTCTTAGCTTTTAATTTCACTGACTTGGTCTACTCCTTACGCCTTAAAACCAGAACAAAACGTGAATATGTTACGTGTTGTGAATAACAAAATAAAGCACAGTGTAATGTGCTAGCACGTAATATGCAGAACACATAATACTGGAATGATACTGGAATGAGATGAAATGATACTGGAACTAGAGGTTACGTGAATGCAGGAAGTGGTATGAATGCAGAACTAAAATAGAGGAACATGAATATATGCACATGAATATATGCATATGCGAAAACGTGAAAACATAAATAGAAACTAAAACAGAAACTAAACTAAACAAATTAATGTGAATGTTTTAGAACAAAGACTAACTAAAATGAAACTAAAACAACTACAAAGTGGTTACGTGTAAATAGCAATGCAACAACGTGTAGCAGTAAATTGACACACAAAAATGAAAGGAGAAGCTCACGTATATGTGACAGCTAGTAACGTATGTGCTTTAAATGAGATTATATGTGACAACATACACATGAACGTGAGAAACAGAATTAAAACTAACGTAAGCTGGGCAATAGAAACCAACTAAATGAGACCAACTGACATGCAAAATGTAATGTGAAAAGCAAATGAAACAGAAACTAAACCAAACTTTGGTGAAAGGAACTCAAAAAAGAAAAAAAAAACCCCCTTTTTTTTTAAAAAAAAATTAATGAAAAAAAATAGAAAAATAAATTAACACGAATAGACTTAAAAAACAGAAAAAATCGAAAATTCCAAAATAACAATTCCCCGGCAACGGTGCCAAAAACTTGTTGCGACTATTCTATTGGTTAGAAAAGCACAAATTTTAATTAACTCTGCAAGCGCACAGGTGTGTAGTATGCAGGTCGAATGCAGGGAATTATATTTTAAAACAATTGAAATCCATATTTAAATCTTAGGCGTGTTAAACCAATTCAACGGTGAATTTGAACAGAAAATAAAAACAATAATATACTCCGAATCGATTCCGAATCTAATCGAAATTGCAACCAAAATATAAAATTATAAAAATCAGAACAGAAATTAGAATTGCGGAAAAGTAAATGACAGAGTAAACAACTGAAACAGAGAAGAACTAAATTTATTAACTAACTGAAATGAGTATCGGAAAGAAATAAGAACACAAATAAATAAACTGCTAAAACTAATTAACAGTTCTATCCACTCGGTCTGAACATAAAAACATTGCTGAAAACAAAAATAAACTAGGAGAAAAGTGATGGGGTAAGAGATGATCCTAAAGTGCTGTATCCCTCCGGTATATATAGGCTTCTGAATGAATTATACTTTCCACTTTCATAGGGGACCTTCTGGAAGAACTGGTCCATTTCAATATTTGAACACGTAGCCTTGTTTGAATGGTTCAAAGATGAGAAAATGCAGCCACTATTTACTAAATCAAAGCATGTGCATGCCTTGCCACGTCATTGATTGAAGAAAATATATGCTGAACATTGGTTGGTCCACATTTGCTTGAATTAATTATATTTGGTCCATGCTTTAAGTTGAATACGTGACTTGCTTTATTGAATTGGAAATGGGAATAATTTGAGATATATATGATTTGTCTCCCACGTTGCTTGCACCCATATGCTGAAGTGAAAACGTGAACTGACTCCTTACGCATAAATTGAAGTGTGACATTGCTTTGATTTATTTGGTGCTCAAAATTGATGCACTCTTTTCTACGTGTCATTTGAACCAATGGATGACACAACCGATTAATTTC
This sequence comes from Allium fistulosum, assembly GCA_030737815.1. Taxonomy (NCBI): domain Eukaryota; kingdom Viridiplantae; phylum Streptophyta; class Magnoliopsida; order Asparagales; family Amaryllidaceae; genus Allium; species Allium fistulosum. The sequence goes on along the minus strand of CM060904.1, from coordinate 164,322,560 downwards.
AACGTTGCACTTCGGAATCTATAATCTGCAAAACCATATAAAATACCCGTATAATACCGCTTTATTAAAATAAAAATATATGAAACAAACGGTTAAAAATGCAGAAAAATACGTTCATCAATACCCTCTGGATGTAGTAGGGTATTATACAAGTTAAACTTAAATTTATTTTTATGAAATGTTTTCATAAATAAGTTTAACAGAAAAAATGGTATTAGTGAGAACCAATAAAATAAGTACGTAAGTTCAATGTAGATCATTTCTCTTTTTCACATAGTTTTTGATCCAAGATTTGAGTACATGACTTTGAGATGTTTCACACCATTCTATAAAAGGATCTATCACTCGACTCTTAATAGAGAACACTTGGTGAGGGTTATTGATATGGAACCAAAGTTTTCTATCATAGTATATGGTTATGTAAGGAAAACGGATGTTTCTAATCAAGAAGCCTGATCGGAGTCCATACTAGGGAATCGGGTGATGGATACTAGTTCGGTAGTGAAGTTATGTATTCGGGTAGAGATTGAATCAGAGTTTGTATATGGATGGTCTATGAACATTATACGGACTTATGAATAGTATTGGGTATTCATATGGTGAAATTTCTGAGTCGAAATTCTTTAATGGGGAGGAGAATGTGACGACCCGGAATTTTATTTCTTTGGTTTGTGAATATTTAAGTGATTTTAAATATTCAAATTACTGATTTTAATAATTAAAATACCCTCTTTTAATTTATAACTAATGATAGAAAATTCATGTTTGAATTTTGTTTACTAAAATGGGTACTTCGATGAAAAACAGAAAATGTGACCAAAACTCGTTTTTCGAATTTTTGACTTTTTATAGAACGACAAGTTGTTGAACCTTTGTATACATTTTAAAACAACTTTTAAATGATTAAAACACTTTTATTTTGAAATTTATAAATAAGTAAAATAATAATAAGAAGAATTAATTTTAAAATTGAAATGAAAGGATGGATTTGATATCTTAAGTGTAAAAGTGATTTAAGCATATAATTCACCTTATTATCCAATATGTAATCCAACGTTTAGTACTTTGATGTGATGATGGAATGTGTGTGTGTGGGGAGGGGGAGTTAGTGGCGTGTGCATAAAGGAAGAGGGGGAGGAGGTGATGTGGAAAAAAAGTGATATTGAGTATGTACTTAAAGGAAATGTTAGTAATTTGCTTAATCTATTTTGCATAAAAGTAATTTCCTAATTTCTCTCTCTCTCTCTCTCTCTCTCTCTCTCTTTTTTCGTTTCATTCCATATTTCAAGAACTCTATCTTCTTTTTCAAAGCTCTAAAATCTTTTTAATGGCTTCTATATTTTTCAAAGTTTAAAAATCTTTCTCGTTTTCCACTTTTTAAGTTCTTAAAAACTTATTAAAACGCTCTTCCTTCCCTTCCTACACCTTCTTCTTTCCAAAAACTAGACCAAACTCCCTCTACAAAGCATGATCGAGCCCATACAACTCATGGTTGAACCCAAAAGTCACTTCCCTAGGCCAAAATCAGGTTTTTTACAAAAGAAAATCCAAGATCTAAGGCCGATCCAGGTTATAGTGGTAGTTCTAGTTGATTTAGTTAAGTTTTGGTGAGTAAAACTCACATTTTTAACACCTTTATATGTTTATAGTAAATTGTTGTTGAATGTTTAATTGAAAATAGCATCGTTGTGCTTTACTTGTATGTGCTTATATGTTATATTGGTTATAGACTTGGAAATGAAGTCAAAAGTGAAGCTATGGTTTAAAGTTATGATCTTTACCTTGTGTTTGTTGGTTATGGGATTTGTTGGATGTATGAGCTTATGTTTGAACAGAGTAAGCCAAAGGGAAGTTAGCACTTGATTTGTGTTTTTGTCGACATGTAGATCCCTTGATTTTAAACTTATTTACTTATGTACTTTCTAAGAAAATGTTTTACAAAAGTTTTCAAAAACTTTACCTTTGATTTCAACAATTTTTACAAAGTTAATAAAATAACTTAAAGGTAAAAGGTAAGGGTTAAAGGGAATTTCGTTTGTAAAACTAATATTGAAGTTATGGTATCCATAACGTTAGTCGCTATGGACGCTATTCTTATAACGAACATTTTTTGTAAACTAAAAATGTTTTCATTTTAAATTATTTTGAGAAGTGTTTCAACATATTACAAGTATGAAAAAGTTTTAATTATATTTTTTTATTTAATTTATTTAACAAAGAAGTTAATGATTAATTAATTAATTAATTAAGTAAAGGTAATTAGTACTTAATTATTAATTAAGTAAGATGATTATAATCAGTTAATTAAGTAAGGGTTAATTAATTATTAATTAAGTAAAGGTTAATTAATTAATTATTATTTAAGTATGGTTTAATTATTGATTAACTTCTAATTAATAAAGGTTTAATTGTTAATTAATTATTAATCAGCCAGGGTTTAATTAAGTTAAGATTTAATTTAGTTTTAATTAAGATTTAACTATTAATTAAGTTAAGATTTAATTAAGTTTTAATTAAGATTTAATTATTATTAAATAAAAGGTTTTTTAATTGTTTTAATTCCAAGGATCGGTTTGTTTAAAAAGCAGCTTTCTTTTATAAGTAAATGGTTTACATACAAGAGATTCTCTTTGTCTGTGCCTTTAAGTAGCCAAACAAATATAAATAGATTATTGATGACATCGGTTTAGTAGAATAAATCACAGTTCTTCTATAATTAAATGGAATAGATTTTTGATGACATCTGTTTAGCAGAATAAATTCCCATTCTGCTATTAAATTAATTTGGATATTTAATTTTATGCCAGTTGTATTATATGGGATAAATGACACATTAACTATGGTCGGTTAATTATGGATTTGATTTACATACATGTTGCTTATGTAAATAACAGTTATGGTAACTTGATTTAGTACCAATTTGATCACTAAGCATCTTTCCGTATTTATAAAGTTATGGATTTAAGTAACTTCAATTGTAGTAACAATTTGAGGTTAAGTGTTTATAAATGATGTTTTAAAGTAAGTTATTTAATTATTTTAAATAAAGATGTTTAAAGTTATTTAATTATATTATTCATGATATTTTAAGTTATTTAATTATATTATTAATGTTATTAGTTAATTGGTTTAGTTTGCTTAAAGTTAATTAATTATCTAATTAATGATGTGTTTATAGTCAATTACTTATCTTACTAGTGTTGTTTAAAGTAAATTAATTTTTAATTTATCTATGATGTTTAAAAGTAATTAATTAATTGAATAAAGGTGTTTATAAATGATAAATTGTTTTATAAAAAGGATTTATTTAAGGAGATTATAAATGATATTTGGTAATGGAGTTTTATAAGGAGTTTATAAATCATTTTAAGAGATTTGTAAAATAAGTTTTATAAGTAAGTTTGAAGATTTATAAAAGTATTTGAAAATATGAAATGGGCTTATAGAAAGGGAATTTTATAAAGGAGTGTGATTTGATAAATAATCCTTTTTAATTATCGTGGTATGGAAACATTCTTTCCATACTTAACACTGAAGGATAGTGTTTTGGTTTATAGTAAACAATGTTTTAAAAGATATTTGTTTATGGCCCATTTAATTATGATTTTGGAAAAGAGGAAACCTCCTTCAAGTTTTGTTAATATACTTATACCATTGAGATAAGTATATGGATAATTCCTAAGTATTGAAAATGTAACGTTTTAAAATATACTTATACCGCTGAGATAAGTATATGAAGGTTTTCCTATGTATTGGAAAGCGTATAACGAGTTTGTGAATATATCTTCCGTGAAGGTATTTTGATTCAAATAATTGAAAGAGATTTTAATAATTGAAAGATTTATTTATAAAGGCTTAGTGAATCTCATATGGAATTAAATCTATGGTTGATTGCTTATTATTTGATAGTTAAATAACCAATTACCAAATCTTGATCAAAATATAACTCTAGAAATATCTAGGAGAAACACATGAATTATATGGAACAGTCATCTTCGATGATGCTGTTCTGTGCATGTAAATCTCATTTTTTCTTCTAGGACAAAGGATAAGGGAATCCGTCCACTTAATCGATTAGGAGGTGACTCCGCTCTTATGTATTATCTAATTATTTCCGAAAGAACCGGAGTTGAGTTTAATGGGAACTATTAAATGTTGGTTCGAAGAGACCGGGATCAGATAAGTATGAATTATCTGAAAACCACTTTAAACCAACTCATGCGTCGTATCGAAGACATCTTGAAGATGATGGGAACGAAGAAGGAGCTCCTTGAAGTGCAAGGGCTACTTGCTACTAACCTTGAGGGTGATTCCAAAATAGATGTAGTAGAAGTAGTACCTTCAGTTTATTGATATCCTGAATATCTTGTATGGACAAATGCTGGCATAACATTGTGCCTGAGGACTGTGTTAGCATTCCAAGTGGGATTTTCTAAGAGAGGAAAAATGTAATCATAACCTCATAAACCTCACAACCTGGTAATGACTAAAACAGAGGATATGCTTTAGAGTTATGTGGATCGCTACCATTAGGAGCCGTCATTCCTCGATCTAGAATCGATATTTATGGATTTGGTATGTGCGCAGAAGTGGGGCCATGGCTGAGGCACATTGTTTTGGAGCCTTGATCCTGAGGAATGATGTGACCCAGCTTGTTATGTTCAAGGGGCCGACCGGCTTTGATTCGCAGGGGGTCCATGTGAGGCCCTCGGTACATTTTTCTAGAGGTGTACCATGACAGGCGGTACCCCAGTAGCCTTATCATTGATGGAAATCCAATCTCCAATACATTTCCCTACGGATTTAGTTATAAACCTATTATGCTGGAATTTAATTAATGTAATAATTTCGGCTATGATTAATAGACATTATGATAATATCATTGTATGTTCTATAAAATGTTTAGTTATTGTAAAGTAAAAACCCGTCCATATTTATGTGCAAAGTAGTCTTATGAGATACCTTTATTTTGAAAGGCTTTATAAAACATTAAGAATCCATCTGATTGTGTTTCTTATGCTGGTTTTACCAGACTGATCCGGACGTTATTTTTCTTATAATGCTCGGGTCAGCCCGAGCATATTTTCCCGATTTAGTTGGACACTTGGAGCTACAGGAGACGATCTGGATGCCTCCTAGATGTACTCTCATATTTTCTTTTATCTTCCACTATTTTGTTCTTGTTGTATTTATCAAAAATTGTAAAGACAGGTTGCTATAACTGTCCAGGGTCCGATGATAGGATAATTGTACTCTGATTGATGTATGTATATAAAATTTTCTTTTTGTAAAGTTCATTGATATATTGTAAATTACTCATCACTTTGTGAGATTTTCTTTTGTCTTTTCTTTACTTTCACCCCACCGATATGTCATTCCGACACTTGGATGTTTGACACGTAAATAACATGGATATGTTAGTGTCGACTTCTGAGGATTGAAAAGGCGGGCTGTTACAACAGGACTCAAAGACCTTAAAATAGTCCAACTCACAGCAAAATACAATAACCTAATAGTTAGGCAAGCTAGTGTGATGGAAACATAGGCCGCATAAAAGTCTAGAATATAGTAGGAAACAAATGATAGAAGAAGCTGCGTTTGAGTTTAAGGAGCAACAAAACTCAGATGTAGTGGACAAGCCTCTATGGCAGAATACAAATAAGTCATTTAAAAGCAAAGGGTAGGAAGATGAAAAGATCAAAGACCAATGTGAGTGCTCCTCTCCCATTGATCAAAGGAGCAACCACATTCAACTTAATTATTGAACTTTCTAGAATGAAATGTATGGGGTCTTGATTCCCCTTTTAAACAATTGAATATATCATAAGTTATAAAGTAAAATCAAGTATCATTAGTAGGACTAGTCGAAAGTAAGTTTATAGAGAGTAAAACTAGGGAAGTTGCCCTCTTCCTGAACAAGGAATAGGAATATGTTTGCAATAATGATCAATATGAGAAAGGAAAAACTAGATAACGCGAGACAAAAGGAAATGAGAAGTCTCAATCTTGCATCAAAACGAACAATATATAACTGGTTTTCTTCATAATAAACTTGGTTTGGCTTTATTTTGTACAATAGTTTGTGCTCACACTCAAACAGAAAAATGGAAAGGGCTTTGGGAGTACATTAAACAACAAGAAGATAGAATCAAAATGCCATAGGTAATCATAGGGGATTTTAGTATTATACTTTATAGCCAAGAGAGGATTACCGATAGCATTTATATATATATATATACCGTTGATGTAGTATTGGATGTATCGGTGCTGCAAATCCCTTTAAACCACAAGGCACTAGAAACTACTATAGATAGAGAGGTGGTTCAAAAATGTCTATACATAACAAAATAAATAGATTATTTATCAACTAGGAATGTTATGTTAAATTCCCTTAATTTTTAGTTCATTTTGCAAATCACTCCACCACTGGCCACACCCCTACAATATTTAATTTTACCACACAAGGGCAGGTCATGAAAAACATTTATTTTATGTACAATAATTCATGGCACTATAAAACATGTCATAATGAGCTGATAACAACTGAATGGAATTATGCATGCATGAGAAACCTTTATATCAGTTACTAACAAAGCATAAGAAAATTAAGTTCTGTCTTAAAAATTTGAGCAAGGAAAGTCGGTCTATTATAGATGCACTAGGAAAAGAGTTAGTTGGAGCCTACATGAATCTTGTTAAACAGGGAAACCATTCGTTACTTTTCTAATCTATTTAACTCTTCTACTTTAAAATCATTCTTTCTCACATCTAATTTGTAAATTTTTTTTATATAAAATGAAAAAGCTATAATGTATAAACTATTAGACTTAAAAGACTTAAAATAAAAACAGCGTTCCAAATAAATAACATCAATTTACTAGGTCCAGATGGTTTCAATTCAAAATTCTTCAAAATACACTTGGAACTAATAAAAAAAATGACTTGTTTCAAGTTCGAGAATTCAGCAATCTGGTAAGGGAAATAAATCATACCTTTATTTGCTTAACCCCAAAAAATATAGACCCACAAACTCTATTAGATTTTGGGCCACTCCCACTATGTAATGTTTTATACAAAATTTTGGCAAATCTGATTTGCAGTAGGATGAACCAATACTTAAATGATCTAATTTAAATAAATCAAAATGCATTCATCTCTAGCGAACTAATTAAAGAGAAATCGTTGCTTGCATATAAAATGGTAAGAGGACTTAATAGAAAGACTACAAATAATATATGTGTAAAAGTGGCTTGCACAAAGCATATGATAAAATCAATAGGGAATTCAAATACCATATGCTTCTTTGCATGGGTTTTTCTGCGTAGTTTGCTAATATGATATATGAATTTATTTCCACTACTACCATTTCAATTCTAGTGGATGGAAGACCGTGCAATACATTTTTGCAGCAGTAAGAGTAATAAGCAAGGGGCTACATTGTACCCTTACCATTTTGTAATTGAAATGGAGTAATTCATAGTACTACTAGATATGGAGTATTATGAAGGAAGCATTAACCCTATTCATTCTACAGAACATCTTCTTACATATTTATCATATGCCAATGACATTTAGTATTCACAAAAGATAACATTAAAAATGTAGAAAGTATAACCATAATTTTGAATAAAATGAAGAGTCTACGGGTTGGGTAATAAATGAACATAAAACTACCTTGTTCTTTAGCAAAGGAGAAAAAAAACAGAGAACAAATCAACATCAAATTGAATGCCTAAATAGGGAATCATCGAATCACATATTTAGGAATTTCCCTATCTCACGGCAAACTAAAGGCAAGTGCCTTTGGTTTGTTGTTAGGTAATAAAATAATCAACAACCACAAAAAATAGGATGCTCAACATAGCTGTAGAATTGAATCAATTAAAACAGTGATTTACCTAATAATCATGTTTGGATGCAGTTCTGTCGGCTACCAACAACCGTCGTAACAAGAATAATTTCAATATTCTCTAATTTTGTATGGAAAAACAAGCATCATAACCTTAAATAGGATGATATGTGTAAGCCAAAGAATGAAGGGGGTGGGTCAAAAAAATGGATGATATCATGCAAGCAATGTTACTAAAACTTTGATGCAGCCCAGATTTATGAAGACTTAGGTCGCCAATGACCTAACCCCTCTGAGCAACGACCTAACGAGTTACGAGATAAGGAGTTCCGAACTAACAAGCTAAAGGTCAACTTCTTAGGTCGCCAATGACCTAACGAGTCACGTGAAAGGGAATTGCGACCTAACTCTATCTGCCAGTTACGACCTAAAATTCCACGACCTAAAGAACTCCGACCTAAAGTGCTTCAACCTCAAGCGCTTCGACCTAAAGTGCTTCGACCTAAAGTGCTTCGACCTAAAGCACTTCAACCTAAAGTGCTTCGACCTAAAGAACTACGACCTAGAGAGTTACAACTTAACAAGATAGGTCGCGCCACTATGCAGATAAGTCGCTCCAATATTCCGCATGACTTAGGTCGCGTACGACCTTCCGTCCTTAGGTCGCGAGAAACTTTAAGTCGCTCAGGATGTACGAGCATGCTACGACCTATACTAGGTCGCTCACATATACCTTTCCATGTTAGGTCGCTGAAGATGATATTCCTTAGGTCGCAAGAAGTTATGTCGCTCCTTCTTATGATGCTATCTTCCTTAGGTCGCAGCCGTGTTACTTATGTCGCTCCTGTTTTAAGTCGCTCGACCATAGGCCGCATCAATCTTAGGTCGCTCAAATCAAGGTCGCTCAACTTCTTAAGTCGCTCATCCTATAGGTCGCATAAGACCTTCCTGAAGCCGATTCTCCTCATGTCGCTGAAGCTCATGCCGCATGGAGTTGTGGTCTTAGGTCGTCATGTTGTATTTCTTTATATCGCTTGTATGTTGTGTTTGTTAGCTCGTGTTGTAAATATGTTGAGTCGCTTTGCTGTAAGTCGTGTGATGTTTTTCTGTTTAGGTCGTTAACGACCTATGTAAGGTCGTAGGTCGCTATTTGTTTTAGGTCGTTCACGACCTAAGTGTTGTCCAGATTGAGTTGTGTCATTTGTAACCCTATAAATAGGGAGGGTGGTTTCATTTGTAATAGTTTAGTTGATTTTGAATAAAACTTTTGTTTGAGAGCTTTGTGCCTCTTCTCCAATTGGTAGTTGAGTGTGATCTCCTATCTCCACTTTTGCTAATCGAGTGCGCTCGATTCAATGACTGCTGAAGCCGATTCACGGTATCTAGTGCGCTAGATCAACGTACGAAGAATCGTAGATCTTTAAACACGGTATCGTGCGCGATCAACGTGTTTGGGATAGCTAGAATCCGGTATCTTTGGATCAACGGATTTGGGCCATCCAGTATCTTCTATTCCATCGATTGCTACTTTCACAGATTTATCCATTTCAGTTATCCACTGCTGCATCATTTGGTATCAGAGCAAGACTTAGCCAATCATAGCTAAGACGAGCCATTGGACCAAGAAGAAGTGTTTGTTCAAGTTGTGAGCTAGGAGTCGGACTTATCCAAGTTCGTTGGGCGTCAATTTTGAGATTTGAAGTTTGGGGAGTTCGAATTAAGTTGTTTGTTTATTTGGTGTGTTCGTGAGATTTCAAACACGTGGGGAAGTTTGATTCGAGAATTTTGGATCAAAGTGAAGTTGGTGTTTGGATCTGTTGAAGATTTGATCATGCCTCCGAGATATGTTAACCGTCATCATAGTGTTGCAGATTTGTATGGGAGTGAAGATCCTGAATAGATGGAACAACGTATCGATGAACGGTTCAATAAGGGTTTCGAGAGAGTGGAGAGAATGAAGTATGACATGAATCAAAATCAAAGGAGAGTGTCGCCACGTTATGATAGAGAAAGAAGAGAATCATCTTTGTCGATAAATCGAGATCGTAGAGTTCGGGACAATCATGATTATCAGAATGAAGAAAGAAGAGCTTATCGTGGTTATGAGCATGAGCCATATGGTGATTATGAAAGAAGAAGTAGAGAGGACGTGCATGGGCATAAAAGAGTCAATGTTCAGAATAGACATCGAAGCTCATCTAGTTTTGAAGAAGATAGTTATGGTGATCGTGTTCATTTTCGATATTCCGGTCAAGGGCAAAATCGATATAAGAATATTGAAGAGGATGGTTATACATGGAAATCAAGGAAAGATACGGAGATTCCAGAATTCCGAGGTGGTCTACAAGCAGAGGAATTCTTGGATTGATTATCAACGGTTGAAAATATTTTTGAACTCAACAACGTGTCTGAAGATTGTCAAGTTAAATTAGTTGCTATAAGACTGAGAGGACGAGCTATGGATTGGTGGCAACAAACTAAATCAACCAGAAAGAGAATGGGGAAATCCAAAGTTGTCATGTGGGATAAGATGAAAAGGATGATGAAGGAAAATTTCTTACCATACAATTATCAAACACGTGTGGACCAACAATTGCAGAAGTTGAGTCAAGGAAGTCGAGGAAAGGATGTGGTTACAAACTCCAGCAATCAGAATCATGGTGTTCATTACAGTAGAAATGTTTCTAAGAGAGTCAACGAACCAGTTGTACATGGAAGCACTAAGACAAATGTTGATGACCAAATTAAGCGCTATCATTATCAGGAGTCTGGCCATAGAAGTATTGAATGTACGGAGCCCAAGATGAAAACCTTAGTTCTCGAAGATTGTGAAAACGAAGATGTGGATGATTCTACTGAAAGCGAACCGGAAGAGGAACCGACTAGTCCATTTTCTTTCAGCGAAAGTGTTGACGAAGCAGAAGGTAGTGTAGGATCATTGGTTAGATATGAGGCAAGTAAAGAGCTTAAAACTTCTGAGGAGGTTAAACTAATGATAGAAGAGTTTGAGGAGGTCGGTCCTACAGAATCGTTCGAAGAATTACCACCTAAATTTGATAACGATGAAGGAGTTTTGTCAGAGAATGAAGGATGTAACTTGTTGAGGAGTACTACTGAATTTGACTTTTATCAACCACCTAAATTTGATAACGATGAAGGAGTTTTGTCAGAGAATGAAGGATGTAACTTGTTGAGGAGTACTGCTGAATTTGACTTTTATCAACCACCTCAATTTGACAACGATGAAGGAGTTTTGTCAGGAGATGAAGGATGTAACTCGTTGTGGAGGACTGCTGAATTTGACTTTTATCAACCGCCGAAATTTGATGATGATGAAGAAATTGAGTCAAAGAATGTGGATGTAGAAGTTGAATATTCTTCACCGCCGAAGTTTGATGTCGATAGTATGGAGAAAGAAATCGTGTTCGGAGTTGAAGGACATTACTTGATGATGGAGAATTCTTGTTTAACACCTGAGCTTATGGACGAGAGCCCACTAAATATAATTCCATAATCTCCGAGAAGCCCGAACAAAATGAAAGTGAAACAGAAGAGAAAGCAGAATCAGAAAGTTTATTATCTTTGGAAGAGTTCATCAATACAATGAAAGATAGTGATGAGTTATCATTGTTGATTGACTTTGGGGAAAGTTCTGATTTTGAGACACCTGTAGAGGTTGAAGTATGTGAAAAGTTTGAGGATGAGTTTTCTGAGGAACTGTCCGAAGAAACTAGTCTTGTATTTTTGGAAGAGCCTGTCGAAAAGGTAAAAAATAGTAATGGATTGTTTATATTGACCGGGCAAGAAACGAGTAAAGAACTTGATGTTTTTGAGGAAGTTGGATCAGAATTCAATGAGTCTGAAGACGAATATCCTAAGGAATTAACCGAAGAGTTACCATCACTACAGGACATTCAGCATCAATTTGAACTAGTACCAGATGTTATTTTACTGCAGGGATCATATGATTGTCATTTGGAATTGCCTATTCATGTCCGCACTGCTGACGTTATCAATGTCAATTGCTGGGAATCATTTCATGAAAATAAACAAGTTGAAGGAGAAGCGAGTGGGAATTCATTTCAGTCAGGGGAAATTGATGCAACACAGGGGAAGATTCTAAATGAGGACACACCTGTACGAGATAAGGAAAGACGAGAATCTGAGCATGAGTCCTCACACTTTTTCGGTCATGATTTCCTAAGTCGTTCCGTGATTTTAAACTTCCTTATAACGTCTCACATTTTCGACACGTTTTGGTTCTATATCACATCTTCCTATTGGCACAAGCAATATGGTATACGACACTATTCTCATGAAGTTTTGTGCTACATGAATCGGATATGGCACCTAGTGCTTAGTTCATTCCATACTTTTTCATATGTCATCTCCCTCAGATCACTTCCTTATGCCGCCTGTCTAATGCCACGTCTATTTTACGCAATGCGTTCCTTATGTCAAGCACAGTTTGCACTCACCCATACCGTTCATCGTAGCACTGGGTTCAGACCAGTCAGGACTGTTCATCCAACAATTCCTAAAGGACAGTTAGAATTATCAACAGTACCAACGCAGGGAGGGGTGATTAAATGGGCTAATGTTTTTGTGAAAGAGTTGCAAGGATGCTACCGAGTTGTACAAGAACTATTTCTTAAGGCAACTGAGAAATATAACAGTCAGCAGAGATTAAACGACGAAGCGTTGAATGCAAGGAAGGATATTTTATGAATGCGGTGTTTACCATTGATCGTTTTCTTTTTGAAACTTACAACAAGCTAGAAGCTAGAAGGAATGATCATTTAAAAGTCGTAAAGGGAATTAACGAGAATGTTTATAAATTGAGTTTGCTGGATCATCGTCCAATTCCAATCTTGACAATATCAAACACCTGGTTCCACTTCACAAGGATAAGAATTTCGAAGATGAAAAGCTTTTAAATTCGAGGACGAATTTTTTTCAACCAGGGGAGGATGATGCAGCCCAGATTTATGAAGACTTAGGTCGCCAACGACCTAACCCCTCTAAGCAACGACCTAACGAGTTACAAGATAAGGAGTTCCGAACTAACAAGCTAAAGGTCAACTTCTTAGGTCGCCAACGACCTAACGAGTCACATGAAAGGGAATTGCGACCTAACTCTATCTGCCAGTTACGACCTAAAATGCCACGACCTAAAGAACTCCGACCTAAAGTGCTTCAACCTCAAGCGCTTCAACCTAAAGTGCTTCGACCTAAAGTGCTTCGACCTAAAGCACTTCGACCTAAAGTGCTTCGACCTAAAGAACTACGACCTAGAGAGTTATGACTTAACAAGATAGGTCGCGCCACTATGCAGATAAGTCGCTCCAATATTCCGCATGACTTAGGTCACGAACGACCTTCCGTCCTTAGGTCGCGAGAAACTTTAAGTCGCTCAGGATGTACGAGCGTGCTACGACCTATACTAGGTCGCTCACATATACCTTTCCATGTTAGGTCGCTGAAGATGATATTCCTTAGGTCGCAAGAAGTTATGTCGCTCCTTCTTATGATGCTATCTTCCTTAGGTCGCAGCCGTGTTACTTATGTCGCTCCTGTTTTAAGTCGCTCGACCATAGGACGCATCAATCTTAGGTCGCTCAAATCAAGGTCGCTCAACTTCTTAAGTCGCTCATCCTATAGGTCGCATAAGACCTTCCTGAAGCTGGTTCTCCTCATGTCGCTGAAGCTCATGCCGCGTGGAGTTGTGGTCTTAGGTCGTCATGTTGTATTTCTTTATATCGCTTGTATGTTGTGTTTGTTAGCTCGTGTTGTAAATATGTTGAGTCGCTTTGCTATATCTCATCTTCGTCGCTATCTGCATGATCCATCTCTTATTATCCAGCCTTCTGCTCTTGATAGTTTGGATATTGAGCCAAATCTGACTGTTGAGAGGAAGCCACTTCGTATCGTCGATCGAGGTACGAAGCAGCTAAGAAGAAAATCTGTCAACCTGGTCAAAGTGCAGTGGAGCACTGATGAACGAGATTGCACTTGGGAGACGGAGGAGAGCATTCGTGTTTCGAATCCGGAATTGTTTATTTCAGGTACTTTTGCTTTTCTGTCTTATCTTTCTTTGTTTTCCTTCTTCGTTCCTTTTCGAGGACGAAAAGTTTTGAGTGGGGGAGAGTGTAACAGCCCAAAATTTTTTAACAAATTTTTATTTAAAAATAAACATTTTGAAATATTGATTTGAATTAAAAGTGTAATAATTAGTGTAAAACGAGAAATTTAAACTTTACATTTTTTACGTATAATTTCATCCGTTCTTAACTTATATTAAAAAAAATCAAATATTATTAATTATGATAATAGCTATTTAAATTTTGGTTTAAATGATACGTTATTTTATTTAAAGAAACGTTACCATTTTTAAATTTATTTAATAAAAGAAACAAATAACGGTTGTACGTTACTTTGGGCGTTACACTTTACGTTCGTTGTTCCTTTGTCCATTTGATTTTATATGCGTTGGCTTTACAAATTTCAGTTGTATATTTTCAGTCTGAAAATTTCAAAAAAAAAATCTTGCATTGAATCGTTCACGTGAGAATTATTCCATTCCCTCTTTTCATTCCTTACGTTTCGTTCCAGCTTTGAATATAATTAAATTGCTTTAACTTGCTACCGTTCAAAACTTTACCTTTTGCCTTCTCTCATAAATTAATAAGCAGCTGTCATCTTCCATTTTTACGTTCATAATTTCAATTCTGCAAATCTCCTGTAGCTTTCAATTGAGAACCTCGTGAGCATCTCCAAGGTATGACCACCTGTTTCCTCTTAAATTGTTCATTTTGTTACAGCTCCTCCCCTGTTTGCTGTTATTCTTTTGCCAACCACATGCCTTCTTTCCATTTTTCATTTTGTATTTCAATTGTTGTTGTGCCTTGCTTTCGCCACCAGTCCCCACGTTCCACCTTCCTCCACCAGACCGAGAACCCACGGCCCCAACCCCTTCGCCTGACCCAACCCATTCGCCACCAGGTCTCACGCCAAACACCACCAGACCGTGACAGCCACCATCACGTCCCCAGGCCAGACCGAACCCAGACCACCACGTCATCCCCACGTTCCAACTACTCTACACCTCCTACTCCAGGCCGAGACCAACGTGCCAGCCACCCTACCCCAACTCCTCCACCGATCCCATACCAGATCTCCACTACCCCATTCGCCACCAGCCCACGCCTCCAACCCATGCGAGACCACCCCAGACCAAACCCCTACCCATTCGCCTCCAATGCCAGACCTCCACTGAGCCTACCCCAGTCCACCACCACGCCTCCAGACCGAACTCTGCCACCACCACTACGCCCTGCGACCACCACGAACCCCACGCACCTCACCTGCCGTCCCTCTCCAGGCCGAGACCATCCACCTCCAACCCCATGCCGAGACCAACTCATCCAGACCGAGCCTTGTAAGAAAAATGAACAACCCGTGTTTGGTCACTTTTGCATTTTGGTATTTGAGTTTATATCCCACTGAGCCCCTGTTTGGGAAAAAGGGAGAAATGAAAAAGTTGCCTGTCACCTTGTACTTTGTAGTATAGTTTCTTTTGAGCTTTGTTTAGAAAAATAAAAGGATATGAGAATGTTGCTTTTGTCACGTGACTGACCTTTGTTTTGAAAAAAGAAAAAATTGCTTTTGTCACTTTTGTTTTTGGATTCATGATTTGTATGCCACCCAGCCTTTGTTTGAAGTCACGGCCAAAATGTCCTTCGAGCTTACTTTTGTTTCAATTTGATTGCCAATTGATTTACTCAAAAATGTTGAGGTAATTGACGTGCGTTAGCTTATTCAAATTTTTTCTTTATTCTTTTGACTTTAGATTTGAATCCAGTTGGCGAATCCGCCAACAACTGATCGTGCTTTCCACGTGCGTTCGATAGATAGCGTACTTCTTTTTTGAATCTCCAGCTCCGTAGAGGTGAGTAAATCTCACACGAATATTCATACTTATATGATTGTGAAACGACCGCAACTGAATGTGTAGAAATAAATAAATAAATAAATGATGTTATAATTACCTGTGATTTATTTATATTTGATGTCAGAATTGTTATAATTGCATAACATATCATCTGTTATATTTTGTTCTTATTTTACTGTTATTCTATTCTGTTAAATCACATTGCAAGTTCCCTGTAGAATAGGATCACTATGGGTTGAAATGATACATACCCGAACGGACTTTAGAATAAGGGAGGATCGATATGGGCTGAAATGATAGGCCTGAACGATTTTCAATTAAATTTTATTTACTTGGGATTGCGGGTTTGAAATGATTAAACCCGGATTTTTCTTTGTAAACTACGGATTGAAATGATATAGTATCCGTATCACTTGACTTAGGCTAGAAAATATTATACAGACCCGTGGTTATTTTTCTGGATACCTTTAAATATTTTTAATATTGTAATAATATTAAATTGATTTAAATCGAATTTTAAATGATTTATTTCGAATAAAAATGATTTTTCTATGTGATAAATATAAATAAATGGAAAAATATTGATTTTTAAAATGGAACTTAAATTTAATAAGTGAACTTTGGTTTTTATTCGTAAAATTTCTCTTTAGAAAATCATAAGTTAAAGGATTTAAATGAACATTTTAAATGTGAAAATTTATGACTTTTATAAATTTAAATGGTTTAAATTAAATGAGCTAATTCTGAACTAAGTGGAATCTGTAGCACTTGTTAAGTGCTGTGGTTATATAAATGAACCAAAAACTAAAATGAACTTATGCTATGATAGCACTTGGTAAGTGCTGTTGTAGCAGAAACTAAAATTTAACCTGAACTAATAAAAGGGCTACTGTAGCACTTGTTAAGGATTGCAGTAGGCTGAAATATGATTTTTGTTTAAACTGAACTGTTATAGCAGTTTATAAATGTTGTTTTGCTGAATAAAATTATTTTCAAATATAACTTACCTCCGCACTTTTTAAATGCCGTGAAAGCTGAAATTTTAACGTTATTATTTTAAGTGAATAAATGAACTCCGAAAAGGCTAAACTTTGGAAATTTAATATTTGATTTTAAAAGAATAATGACTTTGTTTTAAGTGGTTTAATTGGAAGTATATTTGATAAATTGTTTTAAATTTATAACCACGGGTTATAATAACGATTGGTTGGCAAAGAGACCGGGATCGGATATGGACATACTCTCTGTCGATACCGAAAACCACTTTGACAATCGTGTACGCGGTGGAGATTCCAGAATGAAGTAGGATGGTGGCGACGTTCTTAAGGTATGCTACGTGGACCCAACTCCCGTGAGTTGGCATAAGGTGGCTAAAACAGGAGCGATCTCGGACCAGTGAGGTAGCACCTCTTCTCGGACACATTTCTTCGATATTATACTCTTACTTGTGATTTGACTAGATGGCCATCCTCCGATTTGGGAATGTTGTTCGAGGTGGAACGGTAGTGGCTGCTATGCGTATCCATCAGTCTGTGTGCATAATTGGTATATCTACCCTGGCATTGCCTAGTTGTGCCGTGTCACCTACCATATCGAGCTTTACTACGATTATGATTTTAAGATCCGACCGCGTTAAGGTTCTCCATCCCCTTAACGCTATTTTCTATATGATTATACTTTACTTATTTAGACACTATTATAATAGCGAATATTACTACATAGTAGATATTTTAACGGATCCTTAGAGGATGGGCGGTCCCAAGCATCTTTTAAGTTACTTGTACCTTTACTACAGTTCACTTGAGTTGGTTTACATTGTATAAGTATGTATATCCTGACTCGAGTGTTTATGTTTTATTTCACGCTCGGGTTAGCCTGAGTATTAGTTGGACTTCATCTTCACGGAGCTAGGACTACTGGAGATCATCCTTATCAAGCTGCTATCTGTTTTTTCTATTCAGTCCTTTATTTTAGCTTATGTAATTGAGACAAATGAATTTGGGATTTTCTGTGGTTATTCACACTGTATTGGTTTTATACTATGTAATTTGTACTTGTTTTGAGACTATGTATTTTAGTGGCTTCATGAACCACTATGGTTATTTTTAAATTCCGCTGCGAGTTATTCTGATATTTCTGTGTTTGTGATTCTGTGAATGATTTTATTTGATCCAAATTTTATTACAATCTGTTATTTTGCATTATTCAAGTCTGACATGTGTGGATTATTGTCGATTTGAATGGTCCAAAATACCGGGTCGTTACATATGTTGAGTCGCTTTGCTGTAAGTCGTGTGATGTTTTTCTGTTTAGGTCGTTAACGACCTATGTAAGGTCGTAGGTCGCTATTTGTTTTAGGTCATTCACGACCTAAGTGTTGTCCAGATTTAGTTGTGTCATTTGTAACCCTATAAATAGGGAGGGTGGTTTCATTTGTAATAGTTTAGTTGATTTTGAATAAAACTTTTGTTTGAGAGCTTTGTGCCTCTTCTCCAATTGGTAGTTGAGTGTGATCTCCTATCTCCACTTTCGGTAATCGAGTGCGCTCAATTCAATGACTGCTGAAGCCGATTCACGGTATCTAGTGCGCTAGATCAACGTACGAAGAATCATAGATCTTTAAACACGGTATCTAGTGCGCTAGATCAACGTACGAAGAATCGTAGATCTTTAAACACGGTATCGTGCGCGATCAACGTGTTTGGGATAGCTAGAATCTGGTATCTTTGGATCAACGGATTTGGGCCATTCAATATCTTCTATTCCATCGATTGCTACTTTCACAGATTTACCCATTTCAGTTATCCGCTGCTGCATCAAACTTACATGGAGATTTTTACAAAAGGGCTGCTTATATGCATAATGGATGGAGAACATATATTTTAGAAACAAATGTTTCTGGACGGTACTTAAAAATATTAATTCATCCTACACTTAGAAGCTACTTCTTTAAACATGACAATATATGAAAACAATCATCGAAGGAAAATTGAGAGTGGAGAGAATACAATTATGATTTTATCGTTGGATCAATGGTTAGTCATTAAAAGACTTATTGGCATGGAAAGCTATTACATTCATCGAAGGCTCTATTTGGAAGGTCTCCTCTCTCATCTCCAATGGCCAATGCAGAGTAGACACTTCTAGTTTGCCTCCTCATATTGCTTAACAAATTCAAAACATCCTCATTAATTAGAATCACATGGATGACATTTGGCAATGGAATCTTCAATGTGATGAAAAATTCACTTTTTCATCAACCTAGGGACATGTCATTATTAAACATATAATATCAAAAAGGTGTCCCACATTTGGAATAATGTATGTGACCCAAAAAATGACTATCAGTTCTCCTAACTATATAGATTAAATAACAAAAAATTATCAAATGGGATGTAACTTTCTATGTAAAAAAGTGATGAGTCCAGAGAGCATTAGCTTTTTTGAAAGGTAAGCCAGTTTTTTAGCGGCCCGTCCAATTTTGATATATCATTGCAAAAACAGTTGTAAGGCAATGCCTTAGCAGCTACAAACTCACATAATACATACATGTCAATACAACCCATACATCAATAGTACAATGTTTGACATACCCAGTAACAAGAATATAACAAAATATTATCTAGGATGGAAATAAATCTACTAAGCCATACTCAATTCCATCATCTAAGTCATCGGGGAAATTAGAAGAGCTGGATGGGCATGTAGTATCGTAAGGAAAATCTGTACGAGTAAGAAGAAAGCTAGACTCCGGAGGAGGATCAGTGTCTAATAATGCCATGTCAGAACCAAGGGCATCTGAAAGAGGCAGATCGGCAGTGAATACCTTAGAATGGTAAGCATCAAAATATGCAACATCTACTGGATCAAATGATATAGGAGGAGGATCAGACTAAGAGCTCTTCGAGTGGGAGGGAAGGAGTTGGATTAAGGATAGAGGCCTTTACTTCCATTACCTTAGAGGAGGCTTCTAGATGGGTAGTTTATCAGGTAAAGGAGTAAGGAACGGGGAAACACCTTCAACCACCACCGGTCGATGCAAATAGTGTGAGTCAGAATCTCCAAATGAGTGGCAGTAAGAGCAGATAGGAGGCTGCCATAAATATGAGACATTAACATGGCTAGTCCTATTACCAAAGAGAGCTATCGAGAGTCGAGACGGTAAAGGTCTATCTAGGGGTATTTCAATAAGTTCTCTTGCAAAGCCTAGACGATCCCTTCTCTTCGTATTTTCATCAAAGTAAATAAGCTCTCCAATGTGACTAGCCAACTAGTAAAGGCCTTCTAGCAATTTGAGAGAGGATGGTATATATGAGAACTTTGTCCAAACAGGAATGAACATGATCTGCTCACGAGAAAAGTCAACCGACGAGCTCCAACATTTGACATTAAAAACTTTCTCATCTATAATATAAGGATCGACTTATAATACCATTCTCCTTTCTTCCTCATTACCAAAATCAAAGAACTACATATCGCTATCAAACCGTATATTTAAAGTGCCCTTTAATTTCCATTTAGCTCTTAGGTGTTTCTTAACTATGTAATAGGGGTGGCCATCATCCATGAAGAACCTAACAAGGGTGTTTTTTCCAAAAAGCCTCACCCGCATAAACTATAGATTTAGGTGGGACAAGAAATTCAGTAACATTTGATGACACTTTAAAAGTTTAAACACATACCTTCCTGCATTGCGTCGTTTGCTGGTGAATAAGGAGGACCAAGCTAGTTTAGATGCTTTCTGACAAAATTGCTCATTCACAGAAGTGAATCCAATGCCCGTAATATTTTCCAATGCTATTCCAATGCCTGTAGAATTTTCCAATGCAACATTAGGCATTAAAACAGGTGGCACAACACTAGAGGAAAGGTCTCCATTGAATGGGGGGTTTAGGTTGGTCAAATAGGGAAACTGTCTTGAAAAGGCTGCTGCAGGTGGTGGTAAGATATCGAGCAAGGACCGGATCAAGGTAACATGCTCGTATGGAGAGTGTTGCATGGAGTTAGATGCTATAGCTGAACTAGGTTTACACTTGGAATGGGGTTTCGCCTGAGACAGGGTCAGACAGGGATTAAGACTTGTATGCCTTGCCAAATCTGGTGATTGAAGTGTCGTTCAGTAGTTGATTACAATTTTAGGATTCAGTGAATCCCATATGCATTGCTCAAGACCAATACAGATAGGGGGAGGAACAAAGATGAGGAGGAGAGAAGATGAAGCGATGGGGATAGATTGTAGCGGGGAAGTGGAGAAGCAGTTGAGACGAAGCCCTAGCACCTATCGCCTGAAAAAATGGTTGCCATTGAAAAAATAGTCTAGAGCATATGTTTTTTCCATGTACCTACTCTAAAAAATTGTGGTAGAGCATTGGAGACAAGCTACAAATTCAATCTAATGCGAATAACAACTTGGACAATATTTTCTCACAAATTCTAACAAATGATTATGACAATAAAGGGTTCAGAAAATAAATAAAATAGTGCCCACTACATTAATATGACATATATGGGTGGAGAGGAACTCCAAAATTTTCAAAGGCATAGAAACTTCATCCAGTATTCAATTGGAACTACTAATACAAGACTGTAGACAGTTAATAAAGCATGCAAAAATTAAACATGAAGTGATTATTGTTAAAGAATAGGTCTTTACTGAGTTCGATTTCGTTCCTACGCATCACGCAAGAATTGACAAAGATAGTACGTAGCATGCTTCAACCAAATTTGGGAATCCTACTAATAGCTCGCAATCTGACATTATCAGTGTTGATAAAGTAGTCGAACAGGTGTTAGATGGAGTCAAGAAGAATTAATTCAAACTAAATTTTAGAGGAAGATGAAAATTTGGGGAGGTTGGCTATTGAAGAACTAAGTGGGTGAGACATTAATTTGGGGATAAATGAAGTACTTTGACTACTATAAGCATTGAAGTGACTATTGAATTAAAGTAGAGGAGGTAAACCATTATTTTAGTATTTTATATGTCATAACTTTTGTTTTGTTCCATTTTTCATTAGCGTACAAATATATAAGGGAACACATGATGGTTTTTGAGTAGGATTAGTGCATAAATCTCTTGCCACTAGTTTCCTTAATAATAAATTTTGTAAATTTCTTTCGAGGTAAATAAAGTACCGTTTTTTCAAAAAACAATTCCAACCCACATATCACACCATAACGTTAGATGACACATACAATAGTGAATGTCTCCATCATCCATACCATCAACATCACCTACATTAGCTTGACTCTATAGTCCATCAACCTATCAATATCATATAAAAATAATATGGAGAGTGGGTTGACAAACATCTAAGTGAATGAAACAAATCTATCTCATATATACTACAAGAATGTTGATAAAACTAGATTTGGTGATGACATATCCTAATAGGAGCGACCCAAATAGCCCTGATGTTTTTGCCATTCCAGGTTGGTGAGGCTTGAGGTTACGTCATTACCTTTGAAACAACACGTCACACTTGGAATACTGACATTGCCTTCCAAGTGATGATACAATATCAGCATTCATCCATACAAGTCGTTCAGGTGATGAACAAACCGAATCTCCAAGAACTTCGTCTTTGTTATCTTTATGGTATCACAATTCGTAATGCTCTAATCGGATCAAAGTGGTTTTCGGATAATCAAATCTGATCCCGGTCTCTTCGAAACGATCAACGAATTTTTAAAGGCCAATTTTGTTTTAAATAAACAATTCTACAACCAGAGTGTAAACATTCACATATGGAAATTCATTCCATATGTTTACTTTATCATGACCTGTCCATCGAAATAAATTTGCTTGTAATCATCACATTTTCCGAAACTCGAAATAGTGATCAGTACAAGTCGATATACTTCCAATAAAACGTGTCAACGTTTTATTCTAACTACTTTAATTTGTTTGGCTACTTAATGGCATAAACAAAAGATAATTGAAATCAATATCTAAGAGAAATAAGAGTCAAAGCATAGATCATTAACTTCAATCAACGATTTATAATTAATATTAAATCAATTTACAAATCAGAACTGAATTGGTTTCAATTAACCGAGTCAAGTTATATTTTTAATCCAGATTACTTGTCAATCAAAGAAATTTAATAAATGATTTATTCTTAGTTAATTAAAATTAAACAGTCCATTTAATAATTAATTGATTAGTCAACATATAATTAATTAAATAAGAAATTACTTATTTGTTACTTTCAATTGTTATAAATCGTTAAATCTTTACATTACAGAAATCTTGACAATATTAGTTTAGATGAAAATACTCGACGATAGGATCTCGACGCAAAAGCCCGCGCGTCGATTGGATTTGAAACGATGGAGAAATAGTGTTTTTATATTTATAAATTATTAAATATAATAATTAATATAATTTCCTTTACTTTTAAAAAAACAAAACTCAGCCCATCTAAACCAAACCGGCCCAAAATCGCTCACCTTCATCTTCTCTTAGCTCTCTTCTATCTTATTCGAATGCACGAAACTGTGCACGTGCACACTACCTTCGGCCGACCATACTCGCCGTCGATCAATCTCGCAGGTCGCCCACGACCACCACAACATGATTGACCACCTGGAAATGCAGCCACATCTTCTGTTCGAAATTCGAACGCCTCAACCAAAAACTGTAACAACGCCGTGCCTACCTTTTCGCCTCGCCACATAACCACAGACCACCACCCACCACCAAACTTTACCCACAGCTCCGCCATCGCCTCTTCTACCAATACTCCCCTATGCGCACCCCTCTTTCTCCTCTTAGCATTTCTCCACGAACTCGAGACCAAACGAACCACCCTAAAACCCAACTTCGACCTTGGATAGCCCACACCCACCACTAAAAATCACCTTACTATTTTTCGTGGATGCGCCATCAACCCATCCTCCTCTACGCCAAACGTCATGACACGAAATCGCTTGGGCCACCGGAATTTGGCAAAATGCCGAATTCCGTTCATCTCCACATTTCTCCCTCCACACAGCACTAAAAATCATTAAATCACTCTTAAGAATCCTATTTTTCAACTACGATCACAACTGTATGATCCATTCGTTGAATCATGATGGTTAAATCTCAACTAAAATTGACCTACTCACTGTTATATATTGTTTTCTCTCTCTCTGCTTGATGGGTTGAATGAAATAAATTTTAAAATGTTCTATACCAAAAAAACAAACAACTTTTGTTTTGGAATCATGGTTTAAAACTAAATGGCTATAGAGATATTGATTTTCAAAGTGAAAGGTTAGCTGTTTTTAACCAAAAACATAAACAGAGAAGAAGAAGTATAGTGTTTTGGATGAAGGTGGAACTGACCATGTCGAACAACTCATACATACACCTATACACACAACAGATACATATACACTTGAAATAGAACAATGATTTATCCTCAATCAACAGTTATATATATATATATGTAATAACCAGTAACAAACTAAGGTGTTCTACATACCGTTTTAAGATGGATGTGACAGGGACGCGGAAGATGATCTTAAGGCTATTTAACACTAGAGGGGGGGTGAATAGTGTTTTAAGAATTTCTTTAAAACTTCTTTAATTTAAATTGATTTAACTAACTTAATGCAAATACACAATCACAGATCAAATCACAGAATCACAAACAGATGCAAATATAAATAAAAAGCAAGTAAAGGAAAGAACACACCAGGAATTTTATACTGGTTCGGTGTTACCCTACATCCAGTCCCGCACAACTCGTACGGCTTTCTATTCAATAATAATCTAGATTACAATCCCTCGATTCCAAGGCGATGAGGTACACCCTCCAGATTCTCAGGTCTCTGGGTAGAACCACTTGATTCACAGGACACAAGTTCACCCGATCGATTTCCAAGGACACGATCACACCTTTATAACCCTAAACAAGTTTCTTTGAGTACAAATGTATCTATAACTCTGATAAGCACTAAGATTCTTTGAAGAGAGTGGCAGAGAATCAAACTAGAGATATTCTGGTTTGATTCACTTAAGATTTCGGCAGAATATGGATAGGATGATTAGAAAATAAGATAAGAGAATAAAGAGGAGAGAAAATAAAGAAAGTAGTTACTGGAAAACGTTCATAACAGTCTCTATTTATAGAGAATGAATGGATGTGTCCATTCGAAGAGATTTAAACGAATAGACACTTCTTTTGAAAACAACCTTTGCTATAACGGGAAGCATGTCGACATGACAAGTAAAGAGGGTGTCGACATGGTCTAGTAAAAATGATGATTTGCTTTTCTTTGAAAATGATGATTTAAAACATATGCAACTTTATTCAAATGGACTCTTTGTATTTGTATAAGGTATTTAGAAGTAGAAATACTTATGAATATATATATGTATATATACTAAAATATATTTTAAAATCAAGGTAAATAAACTAAAGTAAATATAATATTAAAATAGATTTTGAGGCTAAAATATCAAGGACAATTTTGAAATCAAAATATAACAAAATGATAAATATGATTTTGAGGCTAAAACATTTTTGGAAATACGAACGAAGATTTTTCTTTTGAAAAGGAATATTTGAAAATCATTTTATGAAACAAGAGATAATTTTGAAAATCATTTTGAATCAAAATTAGTGGATAACAAAATAGGGCTACTATCCGTTCCACTAGATATTTCGTGAGTTCCATCTCACTAGGGTTCCATCCCTTTAACAAGAACGAAGTGGATTCCATTCCACGAGTAAATTGGATAAAAAAGAATGATAGTGCTTTCAAGGAGTTTTAACAAATATCTAACCTAACTATATTATTTGTCTTGAACTCTTGAATATCTTGAATCTCATGAGTCTTCAATCTTGAACTCTTGATCTTTGTCTTCTTTACTGTACAGTCTTCTTTTGTTGATACCTGCATATAGATTTCCTGCACATATATATTTTATAACACTTCTATAGTTGTTGTCATCAAAACCTACTATCCTATGGACTAACATTCTCCCCCTTTTTGATGATGACAACCTTTGTTTATAAAATATTTATATTCTCCTTATAACTCCCCCTAAATCTAATAACTCCCCCTTAATCTATGCCTAACTAACCTATTTTATACTGACTAACCTATTTTATACTTCTCCCCCTTTGTCATCAACAAAAAAAATGACATTAACTCCCCCTAAATCTATGATATTTAATGATAGTGTTATCATTAATAATACTGAAACTAGATATAACAATGCTAAATATTGTATACTCAGAATGATATATATGAGTAATATAAGAATGAGAATAATACGTGTAACCACAGATTATTTTATTCATTGCAATATTACTATATACATGGCTATTAAATAAAAAGAAAATGCATACAATAAATAGACAAATCAATCAACCATAAGCACACCTATTTATGTCTTATTACATAATCAATATAGTAAGTTATCACAAATCAACCATGTTTTAAAACCAAATCAAGTATTTCAAATCAAATCAATTTTTAAACCAAATCAAACAAGTTAAATGTTACGTGGAACTTCAACCCATCCCTCTTTTCCAAAGATGGGATCCGCTTTGATTACTTCCCAATCTTCATCGTCCTGGAGCAATGTCTTCGGTGGATTTACTTGGAGATCCTCTTTGTTGAGAGCGGAGATCATCCATCGTAGTGCATCGAAATGCCTTTCTTGTTCCTTTATCATCTGCATTTGACTCAGTTCTAAGTGCCTCTGATTTCGTAGAATAAAAGTAAGAATGTCTTTGAAGGATTTGAGAGTCTCTTCAAGATTATCACTTAGATTTGAAGAGGATGAAGCCATTTTGACGATAAGTAAGAAGGAAATAAGTAGATAAGAGTAGAGAGAAGTTATGAGAAGTTTTCTGGAAGAAAATAGGACTTAAATAGACAGGAAAGTCGTTTGAAATGAATAGACATAAGGAGTTATTTTGAATTTCAAATTGAAATGTCCATTCAGAATATGACCAGTATATGTCGACATGACCTCTATACAGTATGTCGACATACATAGCAGATTTTGCACATCTTATTTTTTGAATTTTCAGTGTATATACATATGATTTATATATATATTACTTGATATAAATAAGAGTGACAGTAAGATAAACAGAGAATAAGCTTCATTTCATACTAGAACAGAGAAGTACATGAATCTCATAGAGAAAACATAAAGATACAACTTTCAATATACCAAATTTCATTGATATACAAAAAGTAAACTCTAGAAACTAGTAGATGAGGATGAAGATGATGAGATATTAAGCTTCTTGTTGACTTTGGAGAAGAACTTGTTCATAGTATTGGACATTTTGTCCAATTTTTTGTTTACGGAGTGTTTGAGAGCTTTTTGATTTTTTACAATTACTCGTTGATTGTGAAGGAGAATCTTGTTTGATGGTCGTGTGGGAAAATCAATACTCTCTAAGGAAGTTTCTTCACTTTCTTCCTCTTCTTCTTCCTCACCTTCTTCTTCTTCACCTTCTTCTTCCTCCTCTTCCTCTTCTTCGTCTTCCTCCTCATCTTCTTGCATTTCCTCATACCCCAATCGTGCTTCTTTTTCCGTTAGTGTTTCGTATGGTTGAAACACGTGCGGAATTTTCATAAGTGAAATATTGGAATGATTAAAAACCTTTCTTGGAAAGAATTCTTCACCTCTCATATCCACTCCAAAGTAATTAAAAATTCTAGTGAGGTATATTCCATGATATAATGCATTCTCTCCTGAATCCAAGTTTTTGTGACGAAATTCATCCAAGATAACTTGTGCCCAATAAATATCATAATTTCCAAAAATTGCAAAAAGAGCCTTACACACTTTTTGAGTCGGGTTATTGTAATTTCCCGATCTCGGAGTAATAGTGCGTTGAAGGAGAATATTAACAATACGAGCTTTTGGTCGAAAAAATTTATTTTTGAAATCCATTTCTTCCTCAAAAATATTGTGAAAAGTTTCACGATCGGTTTCCTCGATTTCAAAAGAAGAAAGATTGGAACCGGTACTTTTACACTCAAGTATGGTTCCTAAAACATCGGTATCCAAAACAATTTGTGTCCCCTTGACACTACTCCACACTTCATCATCCCTTCCATTATAAAAACCACGATTTAAATTTGCATAAAAAATTTTGACAAGGTTTGGATAGCAAACAAAATCATTTTGGTTATTGTCAACCATGCTTAGAATACCATTGTTTTGAAAGAGAGCATCAATTTCATAAGAAGCGAAGTCATTAAAAATAGCAAAACTACCCGAATGAACTTTTCCATAAGTTGCATAATTAATGTATGCAAGTATGGCATCTCTATTATTGTAGAGATGATCTTTGGTGGCTTTTGACAGCCTCATTCCGGCTACGTTGCTAGTGGATGCCATTTTTGAAGAGATAAGAGTGTTTGAAGATAAAAGTTGATTTGAATTTGAATTGAAGATGGAGATAAGTGTTGATAGAAGATAGATATAAAGAGGTTGAATAGGTGGATTCTCTGGTCAAAGAGTCATAACTATTCAGAACATAGGAGTTAGTGAAAAGGTGGAGGGAAATTTGAATTTTGAATTCAAATTTAGAAATCTGATTTGCTACAGGTATGTCGACATTACCAATAAGTGCCATGTCGACATGCACATCAGATTTTGCAAAAATGATTTCAAACATGTACAAGATTTATATATATATATACTTATATATATTATGACTATTGTCTGAATATATTTTGAAAATATATTATACAGAAAATATATAAAAATAATATTTTATAAATTTTTAAAAGATATTTGAAAAATTTTAAGTTAATAAAATTAATTATATACTTAATTAATAAACTATTCTAAGCAACCAATTTTCAACCAATTAAAATAGTAAACGTGTACCTTGTTTGAGTTCCATATCATCCTGATTATCTGAATTCTGAGTTGTCATAAAACACATATTTGCCAATTCTGTTTTCTGTTCATCATCACTTGAGGACGTATCTGAATCATCCAGTGTTGCTGCAAATGCTTTCTTTCTTTTCTTTGAATATTCTTTGTTTGATTGAGGAGTTTGCTTTTCTTGATGTGGACAGTCTCTTTGATAATGACCAAACTCATTGCAATTGAAGCATTTGATGTTGTTGAGTGATTCAGTGTTATTTCCAAAACTTTTTCTCTTGTGATTATTCATTTTTCTATATTTCAAGAATTTTCGAAAGTTTCTTGTCATGAAGGCTATTTCTTCATCATCATCACTAGAGTCTGATTCACCAGTTAGTGCATTAAAGGCAATGGACCTTTTTTCTGATGACTTATTCTCCCTTCTTTCTTGAATTTGAACTTCATATGACATCAGATTTCCAATTAATTCATCAATCTTTAAGGTACTGATGTTATTTGCTTCTTCAATCGCCAATGTCTTCAGATCCCATTCTGGAGTGAGTGAATTCAGAATTTTCCTGACTTGATCTTCTTCGGAGATTGCTTTTCCCAGAGATACTAGTGAATGAACAATATCCTGAAAACGACTATACATATCTGGAATAGATTCACTAGGCAACATCTTAAATAATTGAAATTGATTAGTAAGAATAGAAATTTTGGTCTGTTTAACTTTGCTTGTTCCTTCATGAGTAACTTGCAGAGTTTTCCAGATTTCATATGCAGTTTTACAAACAGATACCCTATTAAATTCATTTCTATCTAGTGAACAAAATAAAATATTCATGGCTTTTGAATTGTTTTGAGCCACTTCTCTTTGAACGGTCGTCCATTGAGCAAAATCAGTTGTGGGCTCAGTGTATTCAGTTTGTGTCATATTCCATGTTTCTAAACTAATGGATTGTAAATATATCTTCATTCTACATGCCCAATATGCATAGTTACTGCCATTGAAAAGTGGTGGTCTGGCAGTGGACTGACCCTCTACAAATGAACTAGAAATACCAGTGTTGGTAGCCATTGTTACTTTTCAAAAATCAGGTTATGAATACTTTGAAAAACTTGCTCTGATACCAAATGACAGGGACGCGGAAGATGATCTTAAGGCTATTTAACACTAGAGGGGGGGTGAATAGTGTTTTAAGAATTTCTTTAAAACTTCTTTAATTTAAATTGATTTAACTAACTTAATGCAAATACACAATCACAGATCAAATCACAGAATCACAAACAGATGCAAATATAAATAAAAAGCAAGTAAAGGAAAGAACACACCAGGAATTTTATACTGGTTCGGTGTTACCCTACATCCAGTCCCGCACAACTCGTACGGCTTTCTATTCAATAATAATCTAGATTACAATCCCTCGATTCCAAGGCGACGAGGTACACCCTCCAGATTCTCAGGTCTCTGGGTAGAACCACTTGATTCACAGGACACAAGTTCACCCGATCGATTTCCAAGGACACGATCACACCTTTATAACCCTAAACAAGTTTCTTTGAGTACAAATGTATCTATAACTCTGATAAGCACTGAGATTCTTTGAAGAGAGTGGCAGAGAATCAAACTAGAGATATTCTGGTTTGATTCACTTAAGATTTCGGCAGAATATGGATAGGATGATTAGAAAATAAGATAAGAGAATAAAGAGGAGAGAAAATAAAGAAAGTAGTTACTGGAAAACGTTCATAACAGTCTCTATTTATAGAGAATGAATGGATGTGTCCATTCGAAGAGATTTAAACGAATAGACACTTCTTTTGAAAACAACCTTTGCTATAACGGGAAGCATGTCGACATGACAAGTAAAGAGGGTGTCGACATGGTTTAGTAAAAATGATGATTTGCTTTTCTTTGAAAATGATGATTTAAAACATATGCAACTTTATTCAAATGGACTCTTTGTATTTGTATAAGGTATTTAGAAGTAGAAATACTTATGAATATATATATGTATATATACTAAAATATATTTTAAAATCAAGGTAAATAAACTAAAGTAAATATAATATTAAAATAGATTTTGAGGCTAAAATATCAAGGACAATTTTGAAATCAAAATATAACAAAATGATAAATATGATTTTGAGGCTAAAACATTTTTGGAAATACGAACGAAGATTTTTCTTTTGAAAAGGAATATTTGAAAATCATTTTATGAAACAAGAGATAATTTTGAAAATCATTTTGAATCAAAATTAGTGGATAACAAAATAGGGCTACTATCCGTTCCACTAGATATTTCGTGAGTTCCATCTCACTAGGGTTCCATCCCTTTAACAAGAACGAAGTGGATTCCATTCCACGAGTAAATTGGATAAAAAAGAATGATAGTGCTTTCAAGGAGTTTTAACAAATATCTAACCTAACTATATTATTTGTCTTGAACTCTTGAATATCTTGAATCTCATGAGTCTTCAATCTTGAACTCTTGATCTTTGTCTTCTTTACTGTACAGTCTTCTTTTGTTGATACCTGCATATAGATTTCCTGCACATATATATTTTATAACACTTCTATAGTTGTTGTCATCAAAACCTACTATCCTATGGACTAACAGGATGATCCACTGTGCTTGATCTTCTCCTCCAAGCCTTTGAAAGACTCACTCTTTTTAACTTAATGGCATATTTTTTTATAAAGGAACAACATATATATATATATATAAGAAAAGAGGGGATACTAGAACAATAAGGAGGCTGGAGGTACTGATAAGGTGGCTGATATTTCATGTACAGGCTTCATCTTTATTATATTTTTTTTCTTTTGTGGGCTTGATTTTTTTCTTTGTGGGCTTGATTTGATCCTTGCAATGATGAAGCTTATATATATATATATTTATTTAAATGTCGCGTCGATTCATTCGCGGAGAATATCTTGAGTGTCAACGTCTCGTGCTGCTCATAGTTGTACACTAAATTCTCTTATTTCGGACACGATGGAATTTGTAACAACCC
The DNA here is from genome assembly GCA_030737815.1 of Allium fistulosum. Taxonomy (NCBI): domain Eukaryota; kingdom Viridiplantae; phylum Streptophyta; class Magnoliopsida; order Asparagales; family Amaryllidaceae; genus Allium; species Allium fistulosum. The sequence goes on along the minus strand of CM060904.1, from coordinate 164,290,898 downwards.
GAAATTTAAGCTATAATAATTAATTAACGAATTAATTAAATAATAAAATAACTTGGGGAAATTATTAGAATTGAGCCACGGGAGTTGCACCATTGTGTCCGTGGTAATTTTATGGTCAATTTCCATATATAGATTGTCAAAATCGGAGCTAAAACGAAGAAGATACGAAAGAAGAAGAATTTAGAAGAAAAAAAAGAGAATATATATATATATATATATATATAAAGGGTCAGTTGACCCTAAGGTCGACCTTCCCCATACATAGGTCGACCCACACACTACCAATGTCACGACCCAAAATCCAGCGTTCGAAAATCGACATCAAATACCTCACTTGTATTCGACTGCGAGAACCCCCTATCACGTTGTATTAAGCAAGGTCAGTCATGGGACTGGTGTGAGCAAACAAAAAAAGTTGTTTGAATAAAAGAAATAAAAAGAAATTCTTTCATGCTTTTGGAAAATGAAACTACCATAAGGTCTCCCACTGCACACACAATGCAATCGCAAACATGGAGGAGGTTTCTCCTTATAGCAGTCAAACATGCTTGATACTCGAAAAATCCTTTTGATATTATTATTAGTGCATAGTGTGGAAAACATTTCGAAAGTATAATATTAATCTTAGCCAGCATAGGTACCATTATATTAGGCCTGCTATAGCTACCACCTGAGGTGGCAGGTTATACAATTGAAAACCGTAAAGGGCTCGTATTGTTTCATTTGGATTTCCAACAAATGGCCAAGGCTAAGGAACTTCCTTTATCCGAATGGGTACGCCTCTGGAGGGATGCCCCGAGAACCTAACCGGATCTCTACCAACACAAGGCCGTGTTACCTCATGCTGTAATACAGCTGTAACTAGATAACCCTACGAGCTATGCCATCCCCGGTCGTTACCGACCTTTATCCAAGGATCCTCAACACCAACAACCACAAAGTAATAAATTTGCAGCAACCACATAGGTTAAATATCTGGGCTCCATGCCATGATACCACCTTTTTCCAGAAGGAAATGGACATACCCTGAGGGCGCTACCCCCAAACAACCTTGCCGCATCCTTCCTGTTTCGACCATTTCGGGTTATGAGGTCCGACAAGGTCTCATCCACAAAGCTACGTTTTTTACAAAAGCCATGCTTCGATCAACCAATGATCAGCACTCAGCATGCCACACTACCATATTGGGAGTATATCACTAATAACCATCAACTACATAACCTCTGAGCTCGTACGTCTCAAAGAAGGGTGTTAAGCTAAGAGAATAAATTCGCTGCCCCAAACAGAAATGTATTTGATAGAAATCAGCTTTATATCTCAAAGTGTAATGTCAGACATACAACCATACAAGTCTGTTCCAGGTTCGAATAGAACCGAAGGCACTTCAAAGAAGTCCTTGCAAATCCGGATAATCCCTAATCACGTCCGGACTCCCCATCACAAAGGGTGATATAAATCTCTATACCGGGGATCAGCCAGTGCAGAGACATTCGACAGGTAATCCTTTCGTTTTCGAAAATACCCGGTCTTCACCACCGTCTTCAAAAGCACTCCATTTCGTCGTATCACTATTCGGAATGGGTTTTATGACACAAAGTCCTCTCCCAGCTAAACCGAATGATGAGCGCTAATTTTAAAAACCATATGGATATATTGGGATCTTAGTTAAGTCACAATTTTTTTTATCCCTGAAACCTTTTCTTTTAAATGGTTTAAACAAAATTCCACTTTAATCTTTTAAACAAAAGATCCACCTTTTTATCTTTTAAACAAAAGATTCACCTTTTAAAATCCACTTCAATTTGAAACAAGGTTTACCAATCTTTAACAAATTCGTAATCCTTTCACGAAACATGAGATTCTTTCCTTTATGTAAAAGCTATTATAATTTGAAAACAAAGGTTTTTCGTTTCGGGAAAATCCGATTAAATTAACTCAAGTTATAGCCTTTCAAAGTATACATTGGAAAATCAGCGAACTGGTGTATTCGGCAAGTTCAATTTGAAATAAATTTAAATTTCCAAAATAATTCATTTAATATACTTCAAAATGGTTTAAAATCCATATATACTGTTTAACTTGTATAATCCTTTCAAACCATAGTTTCCAAAATAATTTCAAAACTTAAACAAGACGTATTATATTTAAACTAAATTTTCAAATTCAAAACTTCCTTTTCAAAAGCTTTTCATATTCAACCCCATTTCCATTTCCAAAACCCTTTGGATTCAAAATTCAACTTTTCAACTTCTCACCATTTGAATAAAATAATATTAAATTCAAAATTTCAGTGACTTAACCAATTTCCTCATGAAATCCATATTTGTGTGTGTGTGAGTGTAGTCTAGGGGTTTTACACAACAGTACAATATCATTAATCATCACAGATTCAAGCACATCAATATTGATAAGCGGTATAATCATATAACGCTTATCTTCATTCACAGATTCACAGATAAATAATATAAATTTATCACTGATAAATAAATTACATTTATCACTGCTCAAATCAGAGCAATTCATATCACAGAGCATCACACATCAGAGATATCAATCAATTCAAGGCATTCAATAGAAACCAAACATCCATAAGTAAGATCAATTAATCACCTGATTAAATTAAACCAGATTAATTACTTATGAATAAATTACTAATCTTGGTTAATTAACATTAATTAATTAGAAACCTTTAATTAATTATCCTTTAATCATTTATTAATTAACCTTTAATAATAAATTAATCAACCTTTAATTATTAATTAATCAACCTATAATCATTAATTAATCAATTCACTTAATCACTTTCATTAAGTAATTAATCTTTAAGCAATTAATTACCCTTAATCACTCACATTAATTAATCTTAATTAATTAATTATCCTTAAATGTAATTACATAAAGTAATTATCCCTTAAGATCTCAATTAACTTAAGTTAATACACTTATCTTAATCATCTACTTAATCCAATCTCATTTGAAAATACTTATGAATTTATTTATTATTTCCAAAACCAAATCAATTAATTTTAACAACGTTTAATCTTTATTTAATGAGCCTTGGAATTAATTATCATTGACATATTAAATTAAGATTCTTAAGTTAATTAACAAATTAAAACACTTCATCTTTTTAATTAACCACTTAATTAATTACCATTTAATTAATTATCCTTAATTAATTATAATGAGTGATTATCCCTAATCACTTATATTAATAAATCACAAATTTATTACATTGAGTAATTATCCTTTACTCACTTGATAAATTAAAATAATTTAAATTTAAAACCTTTAATTAATCCACAAATAAACACATATTGCATAAAATAATTAGTTTAACAAAATTTGTTAAAACTTGATTTAAACTTTTTAAAACTTGTTTAATTTTAAAATTTTACAACTGTTATATCATGAGCCCGAGTCAAACCCGAATTAAACCCGAGCTCAACTCCGAGTTTCCCAATTCTTCGTTCTTGCTTCGAGGCATCACGCTATCGCCTTCGAGACCAACCCGATGCCAGACCTTCTTCTTCATCCTCCTCTCAAAACTGATACCATGGATACCTGGTGCACGTGTCCAGACAAACTACCCATCGCCGATCAAAGCTCCGATCGTCAATTCATCGACGACAACCCTCCCGAGCCTCCCAAACACCAAAATCGACGAATATGTTTAAAAAAAATCGAGCATTTGGATTTCAACTTGCAACCCAACCCCGAAAACAGAATTACCTCTCCCTGCCGATTCCGGTCACTAGAAAACGTGTCCATCCATCCCAAGCAGCTCCACGACACCACTCATCGATTCAACCACCTCCGATGGGTTCCGATCCACCCACGATATTACACAAGCTCGATGAACAACATCGATCAAACTGGGTCCTTAAACCCTACTTCGCCTCCACCAGGCTACTCCGGCCATCAGAATATTTTTCCATTATTATTCCCGAGTAACCCATCCTTCCATCCACCTCCAGTATCAACCGCGTCACCTAGTTCGTTGACGATCACCGGAATTTGACGAAAATGTCAATTCCGTTCAACTCGATAATTCACATGATTTACTTACTTAAAAATTATGAAACCTTTATCTAAATTCATCATTTGCTAATTCGAATATGGTTATGAAATTCAAACACGAATTTATGATGATCAAATTTTGACATATATAAAATTTTCACTGTAATTATTATTTTAAAAATAATTGCTTAATATAAATGCTTGAGACTATTTTTATAATTTTAATTTGACAAGTACAAACAAATTTTATTCAGAGATTAAAGCCTAATATTGATTCCTTTGGGTGGTGTGAATTTTTTTGAACAGGTTTATCAACCTTGTCATGTATAAACAGAGGCATGTTTTGCTTGTATGCACACACATATTTACATCTATATACCAGCATGCAGGCAACAAATCAAGTAATTCTTATATCATACATCAAGTATCCAACACAAAATCAAAATATAAGTGAGTTCGCTCACCTGGATGCGAAGACAGAGAAGCAAAATCTAGAATGAAATCTGGAAATCTTGATTTTATCCTGACTTTGATTTAAAACTTGATTCTTTGTTTCTTTGCAAACTGGAATTTGTTTTTGTTGATCTTTGATTTTGAAAACTGAGCTATACTTTGATTTGTTTTAGATAATCTGAACTTGCTCCTTAACCTGAGACTTGATAAATTTGGATTTGCATTTTCTACTTGCTCTTGAGATGTTGATTTGCTTTTTTTCCAGGTTGATTGTTTTAAACTTTGCTTGCTTATTTGATTTGCTCTTTGAACAGAAGTTGTTTTACTTTTGTTTTGATTTTTAGCAAATGAAGATGAGAAGTTTTTGAAGCCTGGTTACTTCTTTTCTCTAATCATTTTTACATATAAATTTAATTTAAAAGATAATTAAATGCCACTTGTTATTACAAACTAACACTTGTAAATGCATGTTATACTTATTTAACAAATGTCATTAACATCCATTTTTATGTTTAAATCCTCCACTTAAATTTTATTTTTAAAATTATGTTAAAACCCTTTATTCCATTTTATTTAATTTTCATAAGTTTATGTTTTCTTATTTATACTTTTCCTTTTATATTTATATAACCTTAAAAAAAGCTCATTAATAAATGAACACACATATATATTCAAAAGATAAAATTCTAAATACAATTTATTTTTAAAATATTTAATTTTGAATATCAAATTCAAAATTCAATTTAAAATAAATTTATACATATAAAAAATACTTATCTCATTTATTTTGGAAAATCTCAAATTAATTTACAAATTAATCCCAAAAATTATATTAATTACCAATTTTAAATTTGGCTTAAAAACGGGATCGTTACAACCAAAGTCGACCTAGTGGTCGACCCGCCATAGCATTGGACGAACTTTTGTCTAGGTGAACGAATGACGTATTTTTCGATTTTTATCCAATCCTGTGCATTCATGCTTCCATCCGACGGTTCCCAGCGAGCCTATGACGTGGTTGCACCAGATTTAATCCTCAAATCCAATGGTCTGAGATCCATAAGTGACACTATAAATAAGACCCTAGGCCTAGCTATTTTTCTCATTCAGATTTTCTCCATCTGGGTTCATTGCCCGAGGCTGGACCCTAAAAGGAATATTTTTCCAAGGAGGAGATCTTTTTAATAAAAATATTTTATACGCTATAAGTGGATCCGGGAAGGCCAAGGAAAGAGCTAAGGACCACAGGTGAGTGTTTAAGTAATTATTTTAGATTTTTATGTAATTTAAAATAATAGGGTTCTCAATAGTTGTAGTTTTTCTGCAATTTTGAGACCATTTTTATGTAAGTTGTTTACAGTTAATTTTTAAAGTTCTTTTCAATCTATTTTATCCAGCTATTTTTGTTTAGCTATTTTATTCATTTATTTACAGTTATTTACTGTTATTTGTATTTTATTTACATCTGTTTTGCATTAGGATTTAGTCTGTAAATGTTGGTTTCTTTTTGTTCCTTGTTACACGAATAAAATAATAAAGAGAGGATAATTTGCTGATATTGGCTCAAATATAAGAACACTAAATTTACAGAAAATTTGATGTAAACAAGAAGAACTGTAATAAAAAGAATATAGACTGAAATAGGCAAATTTGACATTTGCAAGCAAGTTTATAACTAGTAGTTATAATTAAAAAGAAAAGATAAAAGAGAAATTATAACGTAGGTTATAATTAAATAAAAAGAACATAAAAGGCTTATTTTAAAGACTTAGAATAAGTTAATAAACAAATAGAGCAGAATTAACAGAAGAGGCTTATTTAAAAGACTTATACTAAGTTAATAAGCAAAGATAGAAGTAAGGCCCATAACCAATAGCATTCCCTTCCAGACTAGGACTTATGGTTTCACAGTAGGTGAGGCTGGGCATAACCCTTTCAAACTAGGACTGATGGTCTCACAGTAGGTTAGGTGAGGCTAGGACATGCTTATGCTAACTAAAGTAACTAAGGGGCCAATAGATAGAAGTTCAAATCGGGAGATGTTGGCAAGGGGCGCAACTAGATTTTGTTTGGTAGGACCTGAATTGGCAGCATTCCCTTTCAGACTAGGACTGATGGTCTCACAACACACTTAGGTGAGGCTGGGTAGGACCCTTTCAGACTAGGACTGATGGTCTCACAACAGAGGAGGTGAGGCTGGGCACGCTTATGCCGTTTAGGGTAAGAGGGAGCAACAGATAGTGCGAGCCTAACGGTGGTCGTGCGTTCGGCCTAGGTGCGGGGAGATAAGTCGCTATTGAGTTTCAAAGCACTAGCAAGTGTCTTTTTGCTGTGGGACCCAAGTTGGGGACTAGCTCACAGTGGCACAACAGAGATAGAAGGCCGATCAAAGGGTAGAATTAGGAATTCAGCCTAATTAAAATAGGATTAGGAATTCAGCCTAATCAAAGCAGTAATCTAAGACAAGTGCAAACAATCGAAATAATCAAAGCAAGCAGCGTTTTATTCCAGCTTTATCTTTTCCTTTATTTCCTTTTTATATTAGAACTATTGCTAAGTCTATTATCTTTATCTTGCTTAAAATACTAGTAATTACTTCCACTTACCAGACTTTTAGTCTGACCCACTCCTCTATTTCCACCTTTTCCCCCATAGGCCAGCAGAGGTAAGGACAGTAGATTTCAGACTTCTTGGAGATTCAGCTGTGGAGTTCTTCTTCACGTATTCTTCTTCTTTTCAGTTTTCACTTGGATTTTTATGTACTGGTACTATTTGAGAGGGATGACTTTGTACTCTGATATTGCGATTGACATGGTATTTTTCATGAGACATATGTATTTGGTATTTTGAGACATATCTTGGTTATGACTTATTTTATGAAATTTAACTTTTAAATGAGTTATTGTTTAAATGTTTCCGCTATTTTTATTTAATTGTCTAGTGAATCTTAGGCTCTGTAAAGTTTTAGCTATACCTACAACGCACCACATATTTTAGTGTGTCCTTTTTGGGTATACTAAGGGGTGTTTCAGAATTATTCTCGAGTTCCAAATTTTATCATATTTAGTAGTTAACGATTGAAAATTTAGTATAGCTTTCAAAATTCATAGATTTAGATATTCTCAATATCAGAAAATTAAGTTATTCGACTTATAAAAATTAATATTTCAATATTTAAAATTAGTTAATTATTCTAATAACAGATGGCTAAAAATCCGGGTCGTTAAAGTTCCACTTTTTTTAAATTATTTATGTGAAGTTACAGTGATAACATTTCCATTTTAGGAAAGATACCGTTCCAACGTATTAAAATATAGAAACTCTAAATGTAGAACTAAAAGTGTTGTAAATGGAAATAATAATAATTCTGTCGTCGATTAAATATAACCGATTAAATATAATTTAAGAAATAAGCAATAAGCAGTAAGTATGAATAAGACAATGAATTGAAGAGTTAGGGTGTAACGACCTACCTTTTTTGGATGGTTTAAATCAATAATAAACCACACATGTCAACTCAAACCATTCAAAAGGGAGGACTATTAATGGGGTAAATAAGAAAAATAAAAGAAAAGAAGGAAAAAAAACGCAGAATCACACAGCGGAATGACAAAATATAATAATCAAATAAACAGTTCATGAAGCTGTTTTACAAATAACATTTGATTACACTTTTACAATACAATCAAAGTTATACATACAACAGGTATAATAGGAAAATGCAGTGGAACAACATAATGCAGTGGAATAATAATAATATAATACTAAACTCCGTCTTCGTCCTCCAGAAATAATGTCTTCAACACTGAAAAGCTCAGGCTGACCCGAGCGTAATGAAAAGACAAAACACTCGAGTCAGAACTAAAAGATCTTTTGTAAGTTAAATCAACAGTAAATAAATATGAGTGTAATGGCTTCAGAGATGTTTACAGGATTTTACATCTCCGATCCAGTGTATAACGTGCGTGCAATAACTTAAGAGATGTTCGGGATTCCATCTCCTAAGGATCCGTTAAACTATCTATATGTAGTAATATACGCTATATATGTAGTGTCTATCGGTAAAGTAAAGTATTAAAATAGCGTTAACGCGTTACCCATATCCCCCTTAAAACATTTTATAAATGCCGTAGTCTATATAGTACTATAAACTCCACCAAACCGGTGGGCTATCAGGGATCACTCCATAAGTACGACGCAAAATCATAGTGGGCTCGATAAGGCATATGACAAGGCACGCGGGACAATACCCAGGGTAGGATTCTACCGTTTTGCACGCCCAGACTGGTGGTAACGCATAACAGCTACTACCGCCCACCTCGGAACACACTCCCATAATAAAATCGAAGGTGGCCACCAAATCAATCACAAATTAACAGATATGGTATCGAAGAAGCATGTCCGATAGGAGGAGCGACCTCACTTGGCCCAGGATAGCTCCTATTTTAGTCATACCAAGCTGACCCGAGGGGGCATGGCTGCGTTCTTACCTCATACCAGTAGCGTTCACCAAACCATTCTACTTTGTTATGGATTCTCCACCACGTGCATAGTTGTTAAAGTGGTTTCGGAATTGGCAGAGAGTATGACAATATCCGACCCCGGTCTCGTTAACAACCAACCGTTATATTTTTCACACCATAGTCATTTAAAACATTTTTAATAATAAATCCAGAAACAGTTTATACCTTTACATCAAGATATCCATATACTTATTCCAAAAGTATAAATATATTCATAAATATCGAGGAAGATTTCTTTCAATCAATTTTGAATAATTTATAAATATCTCTTAAACCATTTATAACTATTTATATGCTTTAAAACCATTTATAAAGCTATTTATAAATTCCAAAACAGTTTACAACTCTTCCCCTTTTCATAAACTTCTATGCAAATTCCTTTATATAAGTTCTTTTATAAAACCCTTTATAAAATCCTTTAAACCTTTATAAACTCCTTTATAAAACCATTATAAAAATCGTTTATAAAATCCTTTTATAAAATCCATTATAAAATCTCTTACAAAACTTTATTAAATATTCCTTACAAAACTTCTTGCATTTTTATTTATTAAAGTTATTATAAAATCTATAATTATTATATTAAATTGTATTTAAATAAACCTCTTAAAACTATATTAAGTATTTTATTAAATTAAATTTTATATAAAACTCTAAAACTATATTAAATATTTTATTAAATAAAAATTTAAACCATTAAAAATATATTTTTAAAACTAAATAAAATTATAAGTAAAAATCTTAAATTTACTTTTTAAACTATATATTAACTTATAATTTGAAACTTTAAAACATATAAAATAAATTATTTTCGAAATATAATTTTTTTATAAATAAAATCATTAAATTAAATTTGAAATCAATTTATATATCAAACATACTTTACCATTTAGAAAATAATTTAAAACCGACCAATGGTGTCCGTATATAATTTTCTACCCTATGGTCAAGTGATAGGGTATGTATCATTTCAACCCAAATAGTTAAATTTTTCGGTATATATCATTTCAACCCGTATCGTGAATTAATAGTTTCCAAATTAATAAAATCGCTCGGGTTTATCATTTCAACCCATAACGATTTTCCCTAATCTATAAGATCATTCGAGTATGTATCATTTCAACCCATAACGATTTTCCCTAATCTATAAGATCATTCGAGTATGTATCATTTCAACCCATAATGATAACAGGGATATAAATATCCAATCATCCAAAAATGTCAACAAATAAACATCCATCACAATCATCATCCAAATCAGCCAATAAATCACAATAATTAACTGGTAATCATTATCAGGTATTTAACTAACAATTTAAATTCAATATTAATTTAAGTGGAAAATTAATTCAATATAAATTCAAATTAAATTAAAATGTAAAATTAAACTACCAAACTGCAACCAATAATATTCTTATCACATCATAAATTTAAGTTAACTAACATAAGAAGGTTTAGTATTTGTGAGTGGGTTAAATCACTCACCTTTTATTTATCGTCGATTTAAAATCCAAATAAAGCCCAAAAATCCAACAGTCTCAGAATGCAGCCAAACTAGTTTCATATCATCCGAAATTCCGATATGAACCCAACACAAGAAACCACGTCCAAATCCGAGCTTGTATGAAAATGTTATGATGGTTAGAACGTTTGAAAATTTAAAAATTAAATTAAACAAAAGAAAGGGCAAGATTGTAATTCTCGTTACCTTCACCATACATGTACGAACAGAAGACATGCCCCAATAACCTACACTCGCCACGAATGTCATCCTCCACGCGCCACCACAGTCGTCGCCACCCAGATCAGCCAACGCCACTGCCTTGCACACCTCCGGCCGCACCTCAACATGGTCCCGTGGCCCTCACCCTTGCCAGAAAACGAACGGCCGCCGCCTCCATATGTTCGCCAAATCTGGCAATCCCGTGCACCCCACACACAAACCAACCGCATGGAACAGCTTCACTCGTCGAGCCCTACACCGTGGTACCCTCCGATCATCGTAAAATCGACGATCCACCGTCGAATTAAAAATCCTAGGATGGACGGCCGAAACTTCATCAACGATTTCTGGCCAATCCGAGACTCAATTGTAAAAATGAATAGCAGATCTAGAATACGCTCATCGAGGGCTTTCCAATAATATATAATTTGATATGGTTTGAAGAGTTTGAATTTTCAATTTGATTTTAAATTGAAATTAGGGTTTTTGGAATTGACAGCCATTGGAGAAGGAATAGATAATTGAATAGACAGATAGAATTGTACATATAGGAATTAGAAATAAAAGAAGCTGCTAGGGTTTATAACAGCCCATATATAGACAGAGATAGATAAGAACGAATGGGCAGATCGATTTGGGTTGAAACAATAACAACGACCCGAAAAGCCCGTTTTGTTTCCGAAATGAAAGTAGGTCATCCCATATATCAAAATATATGTTTTTGATATTTTTAAACTCAATGGAACTAGTTTCAAACCCCAATTCTATTGTATACAGAAGTTAGCTTTTAAAAATCAAATTATTTTAATTAAATTCATTTAATTAATTTCTACGCGTTTCGAGCTCGCACGATCAAACGATAAGTCCGTTCGCTATGAAACTTGAAATCTTATAATAATTCACTGTTACGGATTCGATGAAACTAGTTTCGTCGAAATCCGAGACAGTGGCCAAAATGGCTATTTTTACACGTTAATTAAATAAATTATTATTAAATTGATTTAATCACTTTTAAATCCAAAATTAAAAGTCAATAGTTTCATCGTTCTTGATTACATATCAATTTATAATCTTTTAAAATAAATTTTCCATGTTAAATCCAATATTTAAATATTGCACTAATTTCAGCGTTCAATTACAACTGTAATAAAACCCCAGTTAATTTATATTTTAATTTCAATTAAATTCTTTTATTATTGAATCAACTATTACCTTGTGAGTATAATAAAATAATAATTAAAACAATTATTACACATTAGTAATTCAAACACATTTCTAAATCTATTGTTTACAAACAAAAGCTAATAAATTTATGTACCAATTAATTTATTTCATATTTTATAATAAACCTATTTCAATTGATAACATATAATTTCAACATTAAATCCAATATTTAATTTATTCCTTATTTACAATTTTAACCAAATTAACTTTGCAATTATTTCAATTGATCGAAATTACATTAAAATAGTTGTCAATAACATTCAACAACATTATTAAATCATATTCTAATCATTTTTCTCATTAATAAATCATAAATTTTAATTTCCTTGCAATATTAAATTTCAAAATTTTATTAAATTTAATATTTTTAATTATAAAAAAATACAGGTCGTTACACTCTCCCCCACTCAAAACTTTTCGTCTTCGAAATGGAACATGAAGGAATTAAGAAACTTGATATAATTTTATTCAAAATAATCAATTTATAAACAATTAATTTACATAATTTAGTTTAATGAAAAGTCGAAAATAACTCAACTTTCACAAAATTTTCTAAGTCCTAAATTCACGAAAAATTTCGGCAGAATCTCCTTTGCGCGGTTAGGCTGGAAAAATAATAATTTCAATATATATTCAATAATAAAACATCCCAAACCATGGGAAAAACAATAAAATATCGTTGCAAAACCGTAATTCGAAAACGTACCTATTTGTCGGGCAAACAACTTTATTTTATGAAACCAAAAGCAGTAGTTATTGCTTCCATAAACCAATATTTTTCTTACGTAATCCAAAAGAGTTAAAATTATGTAAAAGATTAATATATTAGTTGTTCAGTTAATAGCACAAGCAACACAACAATGTATAACAACCGTATGCAAACAAAAAAAGTACAACCATTATATGCAACCAAAGAATCCATCATACATCCATAGTAATCAAACTAATGGTTTGTCCAGGGTTAGAAACTTTTAATCGTACAAGGGTGATAAATAAACTATCAGGTGTACCCTACGATCAACAGCCTTAGATAATTACTTAATAAATTATTCATACATCCTTGAGCAATTTGAAGTATCATTTCCCAAATTTTCCACAAGCCAACAACATAGAATTTAAATATTATTTAAGTTTATTCTATTGATTTCTTTTCACATCACTGTTTACCTTTTTATTTTAATTCATTCTTACAATAATTATCTTTTATCGATTTTACCTTCATTACTTACACAATTTATTTCCCATTCAATATTTGAAATCATCAATGAATCCATTATTAAAGTATTATATACATTTCATTGTAGTTTATTTCAGATTTATTATTTACTTATAACCTTGATATCCATTTTAATATTAATATTCATCAATGAATCATTTCAGTCATTTTCTTGAGTTTATAATCATTTACTTAAACAGTATTTACTTTTTACCGTTTAATTTAATTACAAGCATTTCAAAATATTAACTTATGTTTATAATATTCTTATAACATCTTAAATTTTCATTTATAAACATATATTCATTTTGAAGCACTTTGTTATTAAGCTTTTACTTGTATAGTATTCTATTACATATCCATATCAACATTTTAACTTTTAAATATTTCAGGTAAGTTTTATATGTTCTTAGAATGTAATTGAATGTTATACAAATTTATCTTATTCATTTTAGTTAACAAAAATATCCAATAATTTACATCTTCTAAATTTCATTACCCTTTAATTTACAAGTGATAAACCTCAAATTTCTTTACAGTTTCATCAATGACTCAGCTTTTAATTTCTTATCTTTCATTTCAGAAGTTTCCAACTATTAAAATTTCATTTTATTTCTACAACTGAAAATCATTATTTTAATAGGAACCTAAGAACTGAATACTAGATTAATTTCAAATCATTTTGATATAATATATATTCATATCCTTATATATATATCAAATCATACTTAAGAAAATAAAATAAATTTAGAATTTGTTTATCAAGACAAATGTGTAGCAAAGCTACTACAGTGGTCTTCCCACTTTGAAACTCGAAAATGAAAGCCGATGATGTTGCGCAGTCATCACCGAAATTATTTTCCAGCGACAGAAGAGGGGAGTACATAATTTATTCCCCTTTTAAAATTCTTTTAAAACATTTCTTTCAAATCACATTGAAAATATTTATATCCGAAAATACTGCCAAATAATACTAATATTATATTCCAAAATCTTTGAAAACCAATTTCAAAACTCCTGAACTTAAGTTCTCAAATTTCCAATTAAATTCATTTATTTGTGAATCTTATTTTGCAACCAATATTTATAAAATTTCACTTCCTGACAAACAGACATATTACATACAACTATATCAATTTATAAAAATTATTCTTTTATATACAAAATATAATACTATGTAAAATTATTTCATTTACCTATATTTCAAAAACAATATTGTGTGGGTCTGCTCTATTAAGTGTTTAAAAATCCCTATCGATGCCATAACATCCTATGTACCGACCAGAATTTATAAATACTAAACAGAACAAATTAACACAATATAAAAACATTTTTATAACACTATAAATACGCTCTCTCATATATATACGCTCAAACAACTCATTCTAGGGTATTACTACCCTATCTCTAACGAGTCAACCCTAAAAGGCTAAGGTTATCCCTAAACCAAAGCTCTGATACCTACTATAACGACCCACCTTGTTTGGACGGTTTAAATTAAAAATAAACCACACTTGTCAACTGAAAACATTTAAAATGGAGGATTATTAATGGGTTAAATAAGAAAATAAGAGAAAAGAAGGAAAAAAAACAAAACACAGAATCTCACAGCGGAATGATAAAATAGAATAATCAAATAAATAGTTCATGAAGCTATTTTACAAATAACATTTGATTACAATTTTACAATACAATCACAGTTATACATACAACAGGTATAATAGGATAATGCAGCGGAACAACATGATGCAGTGGAATAATAATAATAATAATATAATACTAAACTCTGTCTTCGTCCTCCAGATAAAATGTCTTCAACACTGAAAAGCTCAAGCTGACCCGAGCATAATGAAAAGACAAAACACTCAAGTCCGAACTAAAGATCTTACGTAAGTTAAATCAATAGTAAATAAATATGAGTGTAATGGCTTCAGAGATGTTTACAGGATTTTACATCTCCTATCCTGTGTATAACGTGCATGCAATAACTTAAGAGATGTTCGGGATTACCATCTCCTAAGGATCCGTTAAACTATCTATATGTAGTAATATACACCATATATAGCGTCTATCAGTAAAGTATTAAAATAGCGTTAAGGCGTTACCCATATCCCGCTTAACAAATTTTATAAATGTCGTAGTCTATATAGTACAGTAAACTCCACCAAACCGGTAGGCTATCAGGGAGCACTCCATAGGTACAACAAAAAACAAAATCATAGTGGGCTCGATACGACATATGACAAGGCACGCAAGGCAATGCCCAGGGTAGGATTCTATCATTTTGCATGCCTGGACTGGTGGTAACGCATAGCAGCTACTACCGCCCACCTCGGAACACACTCCCATAATCAAATCGAAGGTGGCCACCAAATCAATCACAAAATAATAGATATGGTGTCGAAGAAGCATGTCCGATAGGAGGAGCGACCTCACTTGGCCCGGGATGGCTCCTGTTTTACTCATATCAAGCTGACCCGAGGGGATCAGGGCTACGTTCTTACCTCATACCAGTAGCGTTCGCCAAACCATCCTACTTCGTTCTGGATTCTCCACCACGTGCAAAGTTGTTAAATTGGTTTTAAAATTGGCAGAGAGTATGACAATATCCGACCTCGGTCTCTTTAACAACCAATTGTTATCTTTTTTTACACATCAGTCATTTAATTTTTTTTAATAATAAATCCACAAACAATTTATACCTTTACATCAAGATATCCATATACCTATTCCAAAAGTATAAATATATTCATAAATACCGAGGAAGGTTTCTTTCAATCAATTTTGAAAATAATTTATAAATCTCTCTTAAACCATTTATAACTGTTTATAAATTCCAAAAGAGTTTACAACTCTTCCCCTTTTCATAAACTTCTACGCAAATTACTTTAAAACGCTTACAAATCCCTTTATACAAGTTCTTTTATAAAACCCTTTATAAAATCCTTTAAACCTTTATAAACTCCTTTATAAAACCATTATAAAAATCCTTTATAAAAATCTTTTATAAAATCCTTTTATAAAATCCATTATAAAATCTCTTACAAAACTTTATTAAATATTTCTTTCAAAACTTCTTACATTTTTATTTATTAAAGTTATTATAAATCTATAATTATTATATTAAATTGTATTTAAATAAACCTCTTAAAACTATATTAAATATTTTATTAAATTATATTTTATGTAAAACTCTTAAAACTATATTAAATATTTTATTAAATAAAAATTTAAACCATTAAAAATATATTTTTAAAACTAAATAAAATTATAAGTAAAAATCTTAAATTTACTTTTTAAACTATATATTAACTTATAATTTGAAACTTTAAAACATATAAAATAAATTATTTTCCAAATATAAAATTTTTATAAATAAAATCATTAAACTAATTTTAAAATCAATTTATAAATCAAACATACTTTACCATTTAGAAAATAATTTAAAACCGACTAACGGTGTCCGTATATAATTTTATACCCTATGGTCAAGTGATAAGGTACGTATCATTTCAACCCAAATAGTTAAATTTTCCAGGTATATATCATTTCAACCCGTATCCCGAATCAATAATTTCCAAATCAATAAAATCGCTCGGGTTTATCATTTCCACCCATAACGATTTTCCCTAGTCTATAAGATCATTCAGGTATGTATCATTTCAACCCATAGTGATAATAGGGATATAAACATCCAATCATCCAAAAATGTCAACAAATAAACATCCATCACAATCATCATCCAAATCATCCAATAAATCACAATAATTAACTGTTTATCATTATCAGGTATTTAACTAACAATTCAATATTAATTTAAGTGGCAAATTAATTCAATATAAATTTAAATTAAATTAAAATGTCAAATTAAACTACCAAACAACAACCAATAATATTCTTATCACATCATAAGTTAGATTCAACTAACATAAGAAGGTTTAGTATTTGTGAGTGGGTTAAATCACTCACCTTTTATATATCATCGATTTAAAATCCAAATAAAACCCAAAAATCCAGTAGTCTCAGAATGCAGCCAAACTTGTTTCATATCATCCGAAATTCCGATACGAACCCAATGCAAGAAACTATGTCCAAATCCGAGCTCGTATGAAAAAGTTACGATGGTTAGAATGTTTGAAAATTTTAAAGTTAAATTAAACAAAAGAAAAGGCAAGATTGCAATTCCCGTTACCTTCACCATACATATACAAATAGAAGACATGCCCGCAATAACCTACAACCGCCACGAACGTCATCCTCCATGCGCCACCACTGTCGTCGCCACCCAGATTAGCCAACGCCACTGCCTTGCACACCTCTGACCGCACCTCAACATGGTCGTGCGACCCTCACCCTTGTCAAAAAATGAACGGCCACCGCCTCCATATGTTCACCAGATCTGACAATCCTATGCACCCTACACACAAACCAAACCGCATGGATTTGCTTCACTCGTCGAGCTCTATGCCGTGGTACCCTTCGATCGTCGTAAAATCGACGATCCACCGTCGAATTGAAAACCCTAGGATAGACGACCGAAACTTCATCAAAGATTTCTGGCCAATCTAAGACTCAATTGAAATAATGAACAGCAGATCTAGATTACGCTTGTCGAGAGCTTTCCAACGATACATAATTTGATATGGTTTGAAGAGTTTGAATTTTTAATTTGTTCTTAAATTGAAATTAGGTTTTTAGAATTGACAGCCATTAGAGAAGGAATAGACAGATAGAATTGTACGTACAGGAATTAGAAATAAAAGAAGCTGCTAGGATTTATAACAGCCCATATATAGGCAGAGATAGATAAGAACGAATGGACAGATCGATTTAGGTCGAAACAATAACAACGACCCGAAAAGCCCGTTTTGTTTCGAAAACGAAAGTAGGTCATCCCATATATCAAAATATATATTTTCGATATTTTTAAACTTAATGGAACTAGTTTCAAACCCCAGTTCATTGTATACAGAAGTTAGCTTTTAAAAATCAAATTATTTTAATTAAATTCATTTAATTGATTTCTACGCGTTTCGAGCCCGCACGATTAAACAGTAAGTCTGATCACTACGAAACTTGAAATCTTATAATAATTCAATGTTACGGATCCGATGAAACTTGTTTCGTCGAAATCCTAGACAGTGGCCAAAATTGCTATTTTTACACGTTAATTAAATAAATGATTATTAAATTGATTTAATCACTTTTAAATTCAAAATTAAAAGTTAACAACTTCATCATTCTTGATTACATAGCAATTTATAATCTTTTAAAATAAATTTTCCATGTTAAATCCAATATTTAAATATTGCACTAATTTCAGCGTTCAATTACAACTGTAATAAAACCATAATTAATTTATATTTTAATTTCAATTAAATTCTTTTATTATTGAATCAACTATTACCTTGTAAATATAGTTAACATTAGTTTATATTTTATCACATTCTTATTCTATAGTTATCATCTTAACTCATATTAACTGCAATATTTATTCACATTAAATTTCATTGATTTCCAAATTATTTCAACGGATTAAATAATAAAATAATAATTAAAAAAATTACTACACATTCGTAATTCAAACACATTTCTAAATCTATTGTTTACAAACAAAAGCTAATAGATTTACGTACCAATTAATTTATTTCATATTCTATAATAAACCTATTTCAGTTAATAACATATAATTTCAACATTAAATCCAATATTTAATTTATTCCTTATTTTCAATTTTAACCAAATTAACTTTGCAATTATTTCAATTGATTGAAATTACATTAAAATAGTTGTCAATAACATTCAACAACATTATTAAATCATATTCTAATTATATTTCTCATTAATAAATCGTAAATTTTAATTTCCTCACAATATTAAATTTCAAAATCTTATTTAATTTAATATTTTTAATTATTAAAAAAATACAGGTCGTTACATAGGGAGATTATAGTAATCAAGTTGAAAAGGGTATTAATTGAAAAGTAGTAAATAATACTTATAATTTGAAAAGAAGAAGTAAATATTACTTAATTGTATAATTTGAAAAGAAGCAATATATAATAATTAAAGAAGTAGTAAACAATACTTAATTGTATTAATTGTAAAGATGTAGTGAATGAAACTTAATGATAATTGTGAAATTGGAATAAGAAGTAAGTTCACGGTAGGTAAATAAACACTAATAATTGAACTTAGAAGGCGTTATAAATTTCCAGTTGAAATTATATAGCCTCA
Organism: Allium fistulosum; assembly: GCA_030737815.1. NCBI lineage: Eukaryota > Viridiplantae > Streptophyta > Magnoliopsida > Asparagales > Amaryllidaceae > Allium > Allium fistulosum. The sequence continues at coordinate 164,271,502 of CM060904.1, read as the reverse complement.
AGAATACATTTATAATGGGTGTGGATTACTAGGTCAAGCTCAATATTTATGTCAATTATAAATGATGCAGTCATTAGTATACGCTAGGATGCGATGTCAGTAATGTTAAACAACATAAGTCTACCCTCTTTAGGAGCTACCATCAATCATGTATACATTATATTGGTAAGGGACATCTCCAACAATAGGACCCACGGGGATATACGTTCACGTATAGTTTTAAGGAATATACCAAAGTGGATTCGCCTTGGATTTAAAGTCTTAAATGGCCAATTAGGGGTTGCTTCAATTCCAACACAAGATACTAAGTAACTCGATAGGCGTTTCCTTGATTTGCGTTAGGCAATCTAAATTTGATGGTGGGCGGAAGCTTGGTGCTATGTCAGCATTGTTGGTACCATATATTTATGGAGTAAGGTTGTACACATAGGTCGAGAGCACCATAGGTCCTATAGCGGTTATTAGAAAGACTTGGGTTACGCCTAGATATGAACTACACTTCCTACTGGTGTAGGTTCCATATGGGATATGCAATTGAATCAAATTTCGTTTGTTTGTTGTCGTTAGGAAGTGGGCTAGTTAATCCTTAGATAAATCTTTAAGACGAGTTAGTAATATGGCTAATTACTTGCAATGCCATTATTAGGCACCAACAGGAGGTTCCTCTGTGTATGCGGACAATTTGGCCTAGACACTGTTGTAGATGCCTGACGCAGCGCATAGTTGTGGATACTAACGGGGAATGTATCCTTACCATAGGGGACAGTGATGCTTTTATATGTGTATGTATGTATAGACACACACACACACACAAATATATCTTTTTCATACCTTGGGGTAGTTTGGATGTATCATATGTGTATATAAAGTCAAAAAGGATAATTTATGAATAATAGACATAACACGTAATGGAAATCAATTGGTATAAACTAGTGTTATGGATAAAGTATGTAGTTTACAAGTCATCGGAACGTTGTCCTAACGCCCTCCTTATTACAACCCACATGATAGGTTTAGGAGGATAGGTACCGATGTAAGGTGGGAACGATGAGAAGGCAAGTTCTCTTTTTCATGCTCTACATTGACAAGGGGCACTAAATATCTACAGAATGTTATTAGTTCCAAGGTATTAGCCTTAGTTGGTATGTATATGTTTTATTATATTTTTATTCCACTTTCAGTTCATATAGATAGCTCTCTAATATACTTATGTTTATTTTATATTACCAAAATCAACGATCCGTCCCCTAATGGACTTAGCTTTTTCGATTTAGCAAAAAAGCAGGCCCATTAAAGTGCAGGTTATTACAAAGGTTAGTGGGTGCTAGGCTAGTCGGGGTATGTTGTTCTACTTTATAAGATTTCGAGATGAAATTATCAAGTGGAGAAGAATATAACAACCCATATTTTCTAATGCCTATGGATTTTTAATGTAAATATTAATTAATTCCAATCAAATGTCCAAAAAGCAAACTTTTGAAGATGAATGAACAAGGACTTGAGACCTCTTCCGCTGAGTCAAGGATATTCGCCCAGGATATGCATCCAATAGTGTTTCTAAAACACCCCAAAAATTTAAAAAGAGAATTTGATAGAAGAATTAAATTTAAAAATATAGCAAGGGCTAAAACAGAATTTCTACAAACGTCCAAATTTGGCTTTGTAACTTGCATCGATGCATTCGTAGCAATTTTCTGGATAATTTCACATATAACATTTTGAAATCGGAGCTATATGGAGAAGTTATAGACGTTTTAAAATATGAAAACAAAATTAATTAAATAAACTAATAAGGAAATTAAACTATCCATAAATAAAGGGCTCCACCGGTCGACACCCTGGGGGTCGCTGGTCGACATGTAGCAGTCGACCAGTCCCCACCTAGTGGTCAACCGGTTGATGTTCTGGATCGATGCATTTAAGCGTCCGACGGCCCATATTTAACCAAATATTTTTACTTGGGTGCGAAGTAAATGTTTAACGTTGAGGATGAAACCAAAGATTCTCCTAAGGTTAAGAAATGGTTAGGACTAATTCAAAACCCCTATAAGTACACAACTAACATAAACCCTAATTCATTAGAAATTAGTCTACTCTACTGAAACTCTGCCAAATTATTTCTCTCTAAACCTAAATTCTTCAAAAGTAAAATAAAAATAAAAACAGGAAGATTAAAGAGGACAAATCAAGCAAACAACTAATGAACAAGGGAGATTCTAGTCGGGATTCGAAGGAAATCTTGGACCTGAGGTGAGTGGGTATACTTTTAATAAGATGATTATATGTGGTTAATTTCAATATTCACTATCTGATCTAGGATGTTAAAAACTAAATCGGGGAATCATATTGTTTAAATCTGGGATTTCAATTATAAATTGAATTTAAGTAAACTTGTTAAATATGGATTAATGTATCTTTTAAACCCCTTTTCCAATCCCTTTCTAATTGTTTAATATGTTAATATAACTGGTTAATATTAACATTAATAGTAAACCTAGATTTAAACTGTTTTTTTAATGAATTGAAATTTTTTGAATTCAAATAATTAGAAATTTGGTTCACTATAATTACTCTAACATTGAATTATATAAGACCTAGTGTTAGAAATTTGTAATGAATGACTAATTTTTAATTAAATAACCAAAATGAATTGAAATTAGAAATTAAAACATAAACTAGCAACGATCGGTTGATCGCACTATCTGGAGCAGTCGACAACAAGCGGTTGACCGCTCTAGGAGCAGGCGGCCGACCAGTTGGTGTTCTAGAAACGTAACATGAACCTTGGCCTAAGGCCTAGGTTTATTTATTTTGAATAAAGGTATTCGGTACATATATGGATGCTAGAAGTATGGAAGCAAGTTCCTTATAAGGGGATACTAGGATGTTGCAGAACTAGTGAATGCTATTTATCCAGCGAGGGTCGATATTCGACTAGAGGCAATTCTAGCGCAAATGGCACTAACAAGATGTTCTATAGTGGATGCGCAACATTGACTGATGCCTGATCAAGTGCGTGGGCCTGACATAACGAGAGTTCCTTGGCATTTACGAATACCGACGCGACGCGACGTAATGTTGTTGATGGATCCCGGTACATGCAATAAGGGGCGTTACGTTACAATTTAGAGGTAGACACGGATGCTAACGATGACACACTTCGGCAAATCGGCATTGCAGCCTCCGCCTCAATACGTAACGGGGGTACATGTAGTCATAGTTGTGGGAAACTTAGTCCCAAGGTAGGAGTTGTAAGGAAACTTATGCGGGATAGTTATGATAGTCGTAATGTGAGAGATGGAGTCCCATAAAGGAAATTGTAGGATAATCCTATGTTGGAAAAGTTCCAATAGTTATTGGCAAATCATTAGTTTTTTATAGGTTCGATCAGTTTGTCGATCCTAGGTATGAGCCTGCACAGGTAGTTAATGCAGGTGTGTGTTGCGTTAAAACCTTAAATAAAGTAAATAAGTATTTCACGAACACTCTTAGGACACTCTAAATCACATATCGTATCATTAAAGTCAACTATACGTGATCACCATATATTAATAGTGTACTCATTTATCGGACTTTTGTTTGACCCACTCCTTTTCCTTTCTTTTCCCACCACAGGAAGACATGGCAGCAGGTGATAGGTCCACGATTAGTTCTGGAGAGGCGAGCTCATCATTGGAGTTGCTTGTCATTCTATTTTATTCTCCATGTAACTATCTATCTTATTCAGTACTTAGTATCTATTAGACTATGTATCTTATTTCTGTATACTATGGATTTGACTACATACTATTTTCTGAGACTATGTTTTAGATATTTTCTGAGATGGTTATTTTCTTTATTTATATTTTATTGCCTTCCGTGGTGAGTTCTGAAAGGGTGGTATACCTTAGATCATAATTTGTACATCTTTAGTCTCTATAATGTTGCAAAAGCCTCAACAACTGGTATTTCTCGGCACTGACGCAAGTTCGAAAGTGACCCTATGCTTTGGATCAGTGTGTCGGTAGGTGTAGGTTGTCACAATTGGTATCCGAGCCTAGGTTTGGAATTCCTTAGGGATTAAGGATATAGTAAGAGAATGTACATGGAAAAGGTTTTCAAAAAGAAAAGTTTTCAAAATGTTTTTCAAAAAGGTTTTCAATATGGTTTTCCAGAAAGGTTTTCAAAATGAGTTTCCAAAGTATACATATAGGTATAGATAAAAGCTTTTCAAAAGATTTTATATAAATATAACGCAAATAAATCTTTCCCTATTCTGACAAAGCTACCTGTGAAAAGTTGCTAATAAATTCCTAAATCACAGATAGAAGATGGGCAACTCAGGCTCAGGACACGTGGCTGAAATTTCGGGCGTGAACGTGTCTTGATTTGGTTCCGTCTGTATCTCCAAGCAAGGGGCAAGCCAAGCTTAATCCTAGTAGAGGACTCACTGTAACGACCCACTATTTTGGACCATTCAAATCGACAATAAATCCACACATGTCGGACTTGAATAATTCAAAACAATAGATTGTAAATAAAATTTGGCAAATCTCAGAATATACAGTAAATAAATCACAGATCACAGACACAGAGTAATATAACAATGTAGCGGAAGCAAAGAAATAGTAGTTCATGAAGCTACTATATATGTACACATCAGAGTTAACAAGATACAACGGGAATCACGAATACAAAGATGTCTCAATACAATAGTCAAATACAAGATCTGAATACATCACTGGAATCAACTGAATGACTGAAAGAAGAATTAATAGATGGATCCAAGCGAAGCTCCAACTCCAAAGGTGAGTCTTGAATGCTGTATCATTCAGTCTGACTCGAGCATAAAGAAAAACAAAACACTCGAGTCAGGACATACATACTTATACAATGTAAACCAACTCAAGTGAACTATAATATAAAGGTACAAGTAACTTAAAGAATGCTTGGGATCGCCCATTCTTTAAGGATCCGTTAAACTATTTACTATGTAGTAATATTTCGCTAATATAATAATGTCTATAGTAAAATAAACTTACTTTTAAATAGCGTTAAGGGGATACCCATATAGCCCTTAACACATAATAGTGCCAATAGTCTATACAGTACCTGCATACCTCTAGATCGGGGGCTACGAGAAGATACTCCATAGGTACGACACAAATCAAACTCGTACAAGGCGCGCTAGGGTAGGTGACATGGCACAACAAGGCAATGCCAGGGTAGATATACCAATTAGGCATCCGGGCTGGTGGGAATGCATAGCAGCCACTACCGCCCACCTCGGAACACACTCCCAAATAAAAAATCGAAGGGTGGCCACCAAATCAATCACAAAGTAATAGAAATGTATCGAAGAAATGCGTCCAATCAGAGGTGCTACCTCATTGGTTTGAGAATCGCTCCTATTTTAGCCACCTTATGCCAACTCACGGGAGTCGGGTCCACGTTCATACCTCAATAGGATCATCGCCACCATCCTACTTCATTCTGGAATCTCCACCGCGTACACGTTTGTCAAAGTGGTTTTCGGTATCGACAGAGAGTATGCCCATATCCGATCCCGGTCTCTTTGCCAACCAATCGTTATTATAACCCATGGATATTTATTTCAAAATAATTTATACTTCAAAACCAAAATATCATATTCAAAACTAGTATATACTTCATAACCAAAATATCATATTCAAAACTAGTTATACTCCAAAACCAAAATATCATTTGAACAAACCCAAATTTCCAATCACTGAATATTTCTTTCAATTTATTTAAGCTTGAAATATTCCTTTTTAAATCATCTTAAACCAAAACCACTTTATAAAGCCATATTCTTAAATCTTAAATTGCAAATCAATATATTCTAAACAATTCTTAATTAAATACTATTTCAAATAAATTTATTTCCAAAAATCATAGTACTTTCAAAGTTATAACACCTTTGAAACCAAACAATTTGAAACCATATATTTTGAAATCATAAAAATTTTAAAATGTTATCATTTGGAAATCATAATATTTAGAAAAACCATAACATGCTTAAAATAATATTCATTACTAAAGTTATAGCATTTTTAAGTTCATTCGTTCAATTATACCAATTTCGTTGTATTAACTTAAATAAAAATGGTTTATATTTCACCTCAAAACATATTCATTTAAACCATTTAAATTCAATGTCAAAATCTTCCAAAATAATATTCATTTCCAAAGTTCATTTAAATTTCAGCCACAACAGCACTTATAAAGAGTTACGGTAAATATATTAACATTTCAAAAACATTGTCAAATTCAAAACAGCAGCACTTACAAAGTGCTGCAGTAGGTATTAGTCTTTCAGAATAGTTCAGTTTAAGAAACAGCAACACTTACCAAGTGCTACAATAGATATTTAGTTATTATTTCAAAACAGTTTACTTTCAACAGCAACAACACTTACAAAGTGCTGCAGTAGCTGTTTAGTTATTTCAGAACTTAGTTGAATTTCAGAAATGGTAACACTTAACAATTGCAATCTAAAACTACAACATTTTGGAAATGTTACCAATAAAATTCCAGATTTTATTATAACTTTTCAGAAACATTAAAACTTCAATTTTAGCCATTTTTAACTTATAAAAATCATATTTCATGCTTCAAAAACATTCATTTGGATATCATTTAACTTATGATTTAATAAAATAAAATTTTATAATTAAATATCCAATTTAAACCATAATTCATTTATTAAGTCAAAATACACTATTTTACTTAACTTTTATCTTCTTACCACTAACCTAACACTTTATTTTAAAATACCCATTTCATAAATAAAACTAAATTTCTATTTATTTACTTAACTTAAAATTTCCATTTGAGAAACCAAATTTCCAATTATCAAGTTAGGTCATAATTAAAGTTACATTTTCCATTTAAAAATCATAACTATTTATTTTACAAACATAACATTTCACAAAAGAATATTTTATCATAGTTAATATAACAATCAATCTTTTCTTTTAGATTTATTCATTTAGACATCAATTAACTATGAATTTCTAGTCAAATAAATTTTATTACAAATGTCCAATTAAAACTGTATTCCATTTTATCAGTTCAAAATACATTATTTATTACACAAAACATGTTCGTTTCATAAAGTAAAAATTCATAACGATTACTAGGTTAGATTTAAACTTCCATATTAAGTCAATTATATTCTTAAGTTATTTATCATCAATAAAGGTCTTTAAGTTCAATTTAAACCAATATATTTTTATAATTTCAATTAAAGCCACTTATAGACTTATAAAATTTTAACTTACAGAAAACCAATATCTTCTTATATTTTAAATCATTAAATCAAATCTTTAAGCTCAAATTTCATACATTTAAAATTCAAAATACTTAATAATTTTTAGGAAAATATTATTCAAAAATATAACCACGGGCCTGTATAATATTTTCTAACCTAGGTCAAGTGATACGGATCTGTATCATTTCAATCCGTAATTTAAAAAGAAAAATCCGGGTTCTATCATTTCAAACCCGCAATCCCAAGTCAAATAAAAATACAATAAAAATCACTCGAGCCTATCATTTCAACTCATAATGATTTTTCCTTATTCTAATGTCCGTTCGGGTATGTATCATTTCAACCTATAGTGATAGGGAACTTGCAGTGTGATACAGTAAAAAGAATGAACAATATACATATAATATCATATTAGATGATACAACAGGTATATAAACATCATTTATCATCATATAAATATATCACAGGCATGTATGAATATCATATCAATTTATACAGATTCACTTGTCATCATTTCACAACAATATAAGTACATATGTCTAGAGTGATAAAACTCACCTTTTTAAAGCTGGAGATAACAAACAAGAGACACAAAACAAATTCCGAAAGCACGACTAGGCACGAACAAGATTTTTTTATGATGGAGAGTCAAGATTCAATCTTGTATACAAACAATTTACAAAATTATAAGAATAAAATTCAACACAAAGATTTATAGATTAAAACAATGAAAAGAATGAATCAAAGTGACATAACCTTGCTTTAATCAATCAAGTGGCTAGGCCATGGTCAAGTGGGCTTGACCACACCATGTAGTGCTCGGCCTCATCACGTTTAGAGGCACCTAGACTTGGTCAAAGTGGTGTGTACACGGTTATGGTGAGGAATTTGAAGAGATGGAGGTTACAACTTCATTGGAAGGCCAAAAGGTCAAAGGCAAGAGGGGTTTTGGTTCAGCCCTAAGTCTCTATGTGCTCGGTCATGGCCATGGCATGGGTCAAGGCAACATGAAGCATGGCTATGGTGATGTAGTGGTCATGGAACAACAAGGAGGTGAATGGAATTGTTGTGGCCGAGCAAACCAAGGAAGAGGAAGGTGAATATGTGGTCTAGGCTAGGGTTTTTGGTCATGACTTGTGATGTTTTTAGATCTAGTGGTCACGGCCTAAGGGTGGAGGAGGTGATGATGGGTGATGGTGGTCGGCATGGTGGTGGAGATCGTGTAGTGGTCGGCTAAGGTATGGTAGAGGCTGAGCAAGACATGGAGAAAATAAAGAGAAAAGGAAAAAAGAAAGAATAGAAAAGAAAAAAAAAGAGGAAGCCATGGATCTTGTATATTATTTTCTAGAAATAAAATGAGAAAAGAGTGAATGGGAAATAATCTTGTACGTGATTTGATAAGAGTAATTCACGGCTATAGAAGGAAAAAGAAGAAACGACTAATAAGTGGAGTCTTGAATGGTAAGAAAAGGAAAAGTCACCCTTTGTATTAAAGGAAAAGAATCTTGTATATATTTTGTTCCCAAATGCAAATGAAAAATGAGGATAGGAAATAAATTTTGTACGTGAATTTCAACTGGATATGCACGACTATGAGGAGTTTGGATGGCAAGAAAGTGGAAATGAATGTTAAGAAACGGAAAAGGCAGGAGTTACGGGAAAAAGAAACATATATTATTTTTTTAAATTTGTATAAAATGTTACATTTCTAAATGTGAAATCTTGTCAATTGTACACATCAATTAAGATTTAAAACCAATTAATTAATTTACCTTAGTTCCATTCCTTTTACCAATTTATTACTTTATAAATAAATTTACGTTTCTATTTATTTTATACATTCACACCTCCCGTTACTGCATAAATTCTCATTAATGACATTAAAGATTTTCTAATTATTTTATAGACTAAATAGGCAACTTATAATAGCTATTATCACTACCCTTTAATTTACACATAAGTTTATCATATATTCAAATAATTATCATAATTACTTACCTGATATTGAATTCATTCAATTACTATCAATTATACAAATTTATTTATTTATACACCACTTACCCTTATTTGCTGATATTAAAATTTATACTCAACCATAACTGTTATAACTAAATTAATAGGCCAATTAAATAGTAACTCACACCCGTTAATATTACTTTAATCCACATTAATGAATCCATTATTATTTACAAATCAAATGTTAGAATTACTCAATTAACACTGATTTACTTCAATTTCTATTTATCACATATTATTTCATTAATGATTCAACATTCACACTTGTTTCTTACATTCAAATTTATAACTAATTTACATTATTTCATCATTGGGACTTCATTTCAATTGTTACCAATTAGTTCTAATTACCATTGTTCAATTATTAATTGATAAAGTTTTTTTTTCTATATTAAATCACCCAAAACTTATTAACCTAACAAATTAAATTATTGAAAATTTTACGGGTCGTTACACTCACGGAGCGAGCGCCAGGTGCAGTTCCTGCCCACCCACCTATCATCAATTTTACTAAGTTGTGTAAAGATTTTGCGAGCCTTGGAGGGAAGCCATACATAGGGATGGAGTCGCATGTATATTCGAGGACATGGATTCATACATGAGAGAGGTTTCTTGGTTTGATGACCCTGAGTTGGTGGGATGTTGTTGAGGTAAAGACTGATGGGGAGGAGATCACTTGGCGAGTGTTTAGGATACGTTTTGATATGAAGTTTTTGTCTAGAGTTGAAGAGGGAGTGTCCAGCACCTCAGAAGACCTCTACCCAGGTGGTTCCAGCTTACGCACTGGGCGTGGTTCCTTGCACGAGTGCACCTCCAGTAGCAGACAAGGGGAAGAAGGTCGTGATTAAAGGTGTGTTAACTCTATTTGGTTTATCCATTCATACCTTATTTAATACTCGGGCATCACACTCTTTTATTTCTAGTAGACTTGTAGATGAGTTACACTTAAACACTAGCACAATTACAGACCTTGTGGTTGTATCAAACCTTATTAAAGGATCGACTTATTTATCTATGATATGTAGGGTTTTTATTTTTTATTTTTGGGGTGGAGTTCGACTACGATACTTTTATCTTAGGGTTTTCTGGGTTTGGGTTGATTTTGGACATACATTGGATGACAATGTATGGAGCTATTATAGATTGTGATATGAAGGTTGTTAGGTTGGGTACTTGTAGTGGACACGGTCTAAAGGTATATTGTGATCCCAGAGGCTTAGTTATGTTGAGTTACCTATATTCATTAAACATATCACATAAAGAGTTAGATTCAGTGCCTGTAGTTAGAGATTATCCAGGTGTCTTTTCCGTGGTAACCAGTCTCCCATCTCAAAGAGAGATCGAGTTCTATATTTATCTTATAGGGAAAGCTAGATCTGTTGCCTTACCCTTAAGGCTTATGGCTTCGAAGGAGAGACTTTATTTGAACAAGCAGGTGAATGAGCTAATAGAAGGGCTTCACTAGGAGGAGCATTTTGGAGTAGGGAGCACCAGTCGTCTTTAACACTGTTAGTTCTCTAAGGCTTTGCGTCGATTATCGAGAGTTGAATAATGTGACAAAGAAGAATCGTTATCCATTGCCCCGTATATATAGTCTCTTTGATCAGTTAGTATGAGCGAAGGTGTTATCGCATCTTGATTTGGCTACTGGATTCCACCAGCTATGAGTAACTGAGAATAGTATTCAGGTGACTACTTTTCGGACACTCGACGGTCTTTATGAGTGGTTAGTCATACCCTTCGGACATACCAATGCACTCGCATACTTTCTTGATCTGATGAGTCCAGTTTCCAGAAGGTTGCCTAATAAGTTCGTTGTGGTAATTGTGATGACATTTTGGTTTATTCGAGGAGCGAGGAGGAGGACATGATGCATTAGGAAGAAGTGCTCAATATACTCCGTGATCATAAGTTGAAGGCGAAGTTTTCTAAGTGTCGCTTTTGGCGCGAGGAGGTACGCCATTTGGGATATGTTGTGTCAAAGTGTGGGTTGGCGGTCGATCCAAGTAAAGTTGTTGTAGTTTAGGATTGGCATGTGCTAAAGAGTGCCACGGAGGTGAGGTTTTTCCTTAGTTTGACACGCTACTATATGAAGTTCATTAAGGACTGCATAAAGATCTCTGCCCCTCTGACCCGCCTCACTAAGAAGAATCTAGTTTTCCCGTGAAACGCGAAGTGTGAGGATGATTTTATTAAGTTGAAGGAGGCATTGACTAGTGCACCTATTCTAGTGTTACCCTATGGCATGAAGTCATTCACAATATATGCCGAGGCTTTATAGGGTTGGGCGCGATCTTGATGCTGAAAGGAAGAGTGGTGAGCTACACTAATTGACAGTTGAAGATCCATGAGAGAAACTACCATGCCCATGATCCCGAGTTAGTAGCCATTGTCTTTGCGCTCAAGTCATGGAGACATTATCTTTTAGGAGAGTGGTTTGAGCTGTATACGGATCATAAGTCTCTGCGGTACTTGTTCTCTTAGAATGACTTTAATTTAAGGCAGCAGATGTGGATGGAGTTTCTGGCATCATACGATTTCGATATATCATATACTCCAAGCAAGGGCAATGTGATGGTCGATGCCTTGAGTAGGTAATATGCGTTGTTGATTTCTTTATTCTTGGATGGAAGTATTTAGAGTTCGTTTCCATGTCTGATTTTCGACCATCTTTAGACATTACTCCGGGATTGTTAGCAGCTTTGGATGTATAGCCCACATTTATGGACCATATTGGATCAAGTTAAAAGCAAGACAAGTAGTTAGTGGATATTTTTTAGAAGCTTGGTAAGGGAAAGCAGTCAAGTCATTTGAGACATTATTCCATTGACTCGAAAGGGTGGTTATGGATGGAAGGTAGATTGTGTTCCTCTCATTATGGATTTGATCGACATGGTGCTAGCAGAGTCTCATCGCACTATGATGGCCATTCATCTTGACAGGTTCTGTGACATAAAGAGAGTCTTTTATTGGCCTGATATGAAGAAGCATGTGGTAGAGTATGTAGCCCGATGCATGACTTGATAGAGAGTAAAGGTGGAGCAGAAGAAGCCAGGAAGATAGTTGTAGTCATTGGGTATTCTGCAGTGAAAGTGGGAGAGTATTTTTATGGACTTCATTAATGGACTACCTAGGAGTAGAAGAGGGAATGAGAGTATTTTGGGTCATAGTCAATCGATTGACTAAATGCAATCGTTTTATCCTGGTGAGGAGTACGAGGACGCGGCGTCGTTGGTGACATTATATGTGAGAGAGATCGTTATGTTACACGGAGTTTCTTCTAGCACCGTTAGCGATCGAGATCTGCTTTTCACCAGCAAGTTTTGGAGTAATAATTTCTTTTCCTACAGAGACAACGACGATAGTTTCTTCTCTTGTGAGAATAGTTGTTGGGACAGAGCAACCTAAACCAAGAAAATGACCTATGAGATAACGTTATAGTATGTTATAAAAGAATGTGATGAAATCTCACTAGATATATGCGGTTGGACGAGGGATGTAGATGCGAAGGTCGTGGAATCTCTCACAGCTAAAGAGCTTTTGCTCTTATAGTTAAGCTGGATTAAGGGAGGTTTTCCAAGGATCTTTTGACCAGCCGATATAATGGAATGTTTCTAGAGCTTACTCGGGATTAGCAATGTAAGCCTATTTCCGATTACTTTAGTAGTGGCAGTCATCAAGGCTATGATTTTATGATCTACTTCATTAAGATTCTTGGGGGTAGGATCTTGGAAAGCGATGCTCATTAGTAAAAGACAACAAACTAACAGGAGTAAGGGGAATAAAATACTTATTACGAGAAGAAAAGTCTCCACTAATTCCAGGGAAACACTTGACATGGAAAATGTGTGTTTCCTAAACTTGAACTCGTTTACACCTTCTGAGACTAGCTTTGGATGTGGATTAACCCGCAATATTTGATAATCTGATGAGTCGCCAACTTTAGCAAGATGGGCCAGGTGATGAAGAACATCAGCATTTAAAGAAGGGATTCCAGATTCTAAGGCCATAAGCTCCAGACAGGTCAAGTATGTATACGCATTTGGTGAGAGCTGGATAAGACCAATATTGAGATGCCTTAGAAACCTTGATATAAAGTTTGGGAAGGGTAGGAAGCCAGCATGCCATATATAAACTACAGTATAAGAAAAATACCTATCTATGGATTGTAGGTAGTGTCTGTAGGATTAGGAGGATTGACTTTGATGCCAGTAATTCCAAAGTCCCTGAGAATGACATCCACTTTAGCTTAGGAAGAGATATATGAGTATTTGGAAACAACTTCTTCTTTTTTACTGTCAGAAGGAGATGGCTGAGGCTCTTGGCTGGCCTCCTTAGCAGGTTTCTTGCCAGTTCACTTATTACCCATAATTTTGCTAGGTGATATTATTTAATACTTAGAAAACAGCCAAAGTCCATATTTAAAATATGCAGTGCATGCAAAGTGAAGTTTGAATTGTTCAAGTAACACACTATAGCAAAACAAGTGGAAATCCTTAGGGAAAATAATTCTTAAGGGTTAAACCAAATAAGTTAAGGCAAAATAAATGTAAAAAGTTAACATTATTGAGTATCATAACCTTTCGACGGTGTCGAAACCAATTAAAACTATTTAAGGTTCATGCCGCAGTCCTTTAGACTAGCCCTTCGATAGTGTCGAAGCCAATTGGCTATGCACTTCGATAGTGTCAAAGCCATTTACTACTACTCATGATTCCCATCGTAGTCTTTTGGTTTCCCCTTCGATGGTGTCGAAGTCATTAAGTTCCACTTTTAATAAAAATGAAATTATTCACATTATGACTACTTAAAGTAAATAATGACGGAACGCTACATTTCAACTGAGCCGAAAGGCTGAAAATAAGTTGGCTGCGACACAGTTGGAAGGTCATAGAAGCATGACAACAATGTTTATTATTGAAACAAACCATGTGAATGGCTTCACATTTCTTTTAGTTGCTAGTTGTTTCGACTAAGTGGGTGAGACAATTGAAAGTGCTGATAGTGTCGAAGAAAATCATCTTCCCAAAATTGAATTAACGACACAGTAGATTTATAGCAATTTCTAAACCTTATTAGGTCTTAATACATTAATTAACTACTATAATTTCTCTAACTAGTCAGCAATTGAATATAGCGGATTCGGGTTTGAACCCGTATCCAGTATCGACTAGAAACCCCCAAATCAATGAACCCATTTTCCTAAGCAGATTATTGTTACAAACTAAATGAAATCAATGTAAATTGGTGAATGAAAATTCATAAGCAAGATTAAACATTGTAATCGACTAACTCAAATCAAAACCAGATTTCAAAACTGTGAAACTGATACCAAACCATAAACACACAAATTCGAAAATTAATTGTGATAATTAACATAAGATTCGAGGCGATAGGAATCTCACCTCAAATTCAAAGTTTTTATATCTAACAGCTTGAATTTGAAAGAATGAATTTGATTCTCGTTCGTGTTTTTAATTGCAGGTAGAAGAGGAAGAACAAGAGTAGATATTTATAGGAAAAGCAGGCAGAAGGGGAATCGTCAGATCAGATTCAAATGGAAGGTTCAGATCAACGCTGGGATACTAACAGGCAGGAATGAATTGGTGTCGAAATGTTGACTTGAAAAGTCAAGTTTTTCCCTTCGCTAGGTGGGCAAATGTTACAACAAAAATCAACTAAATCCCGTCGAAGCCAATGAGTGGTGAAGGGAAGTGCTACACCATCAACAAAGAAGCAATAATGACGCCACCGCAAGTAAAGTCCTTTCGCAAAGGTGAGTTCCACTAATGCTTTCCTTCCGTAGGGGTTAGCTCTGCCAGTATCATCCTTCCACAAGCCTTATCCTTCCGCAGGAGCCGTCTTGCCGCAATTATTGCCTCCTTCCATCTAAGTTCTTCTTACCGCAAGTGTTGTTCTACCATAATCTTTTTCCCGCCACAAGTGGTGCTCTGCTGCAAGCATTACTTCAATATGAGCTTCCCTCAAACAATATAGCTCATGTTGTCAACATTGCTCCGTCCACCAATGTAGCTTCCTCCTCCAACATACTTTTCTTCTCTTATAGATCTTTGCTCCACATGCATGGTGCTGCCGCCTTTCACAAGTATCGCTCCTTCAAACTCTTCTGCATCTATTCAAATAAGTACCATTCCATAGTGACACCAAAGCCCAACAACAATGAAGAGATTCAACATGCCTTCACCTACTTTCCAGCAGCATAATACCACATCAACTCCCTTCCAACAACATCGAAAGACATTCAAACAAGCGGTATTAATAGGGTATTAAGTCAACATCCATAAACACTTTGTTGTCAATATTGAGAACGGGGTCAATTCAACCAAGGCGGAAGCATTATGTAAGACACCAAAGCCCAACAACAATGAAGGGATTCAACATGCCTTCACCTACTTTCCAGTAGCATAATACCACATCATCTCCCTTCCGACAACATTGAAAGCATTCAAACAAGCATTATTAGTAGGGTATTAAGTAAACATCCTTAAGACTTTGTTGTCAACAGTGACGAAGGGGTCAATTCAAGCAAGGCGGAAGCATTATGTAAGACAAATAAATCCACTTAACACCTACACCAAGCTCCTTTTGACACTGTCAATACTAAGCATGACGGCACCATGGAGGCGGAAGGGCCTGGACCTGCATATATAAATACGACCCTAATGGCCATATTTTGACCAAGTTTTCTTTCCCCAAATCACTTCTTGTAATCAAATTCTCTTAAACCCTAAATCAATTTGGTGGATTTTAGAGACGTGTAATTTGTGTAATTCATATGCTTAAAAAATAAAGATTGTTGCATCTTCAAACATGAATGGCTTCAATACTTATGACAGGGTCACGTATAAGAAAATATTTGCTTCACCAAGCTTCATTAAAATTTCTACTTGATCACCTTCTCATCTCCTCACTTTGGGGTGTTAGACCATATTTTGGTTTAACAACTAACATGCCGAAATTGTAAAAGCTCTGAAAAGAATCAGCTTTCAACATCGTGCCACTACATACCTCCTAACAAACGAGAGCCTTCGTCGGTGCGGACTATTACATCCTAACCACTATATTGTTCTTACAACTACTCCACCGAGCAGCTCTAAAAAGCCTACCTGATCTTATGCTCCTACTCGCTATGTTGGTAACAATCATTAAGGAGAAGTTAAAGGTCCGTCGGGTATGAAAAATGTCGATGAGCCTGTAGATAGGGTAGCAGAAGAACATGCCGTTGGTGAAATCCCAAGAAAAGGGGATGAAGGAACCGGAATGCAAATGATTCCATAGGAAAATGAAGATGAGGGAAGAAGAGAAGGAAAAGAAGAGTTGAAAGAAGAAGAGGGAGAAGAAGAGAGTACGGAAGGAGGCAACAACGACTATGAATCTAATCCAGAGGTAGACGAGTCATACGGTGAGACGTCTCCCAATGGCATTGAGCTTCCTGCCTCGCCTTGTCTGAAACGTGTAACCATTAAGTCTCCTAAGAAAACTGCAGATACAAGCACGTCGTCGTTAGTCGAGGCAAATCCTCCTGCTCATTCTTTGGATGACAACTTTGGCACATTAAGCAGTTTCAATATCTTGATCGATAATCTCCTTAAAGATGGCTCTCTGGGATTTAGCTTCCTATCCAGGGGTATCCTAAACAAAGGTGGAAAGACTCCGTCTTTACTTGCTTTTGAACATTCCATAGAATACTTAAAGGGGAACACTAGCACTGTACACTTCATTAGGATCACAAACACACATACCTTGCATTCACCTAAATCATAAAATTCCAGAACTTATACGATTCTTTTCCTTGTTTTTTAGAACCTCAAAGTTTGATATTTTGATAGTAACGACTACACAAGAAATATTTCTATATATTCTAACTTCGTAGGAAAATATATCGACCAATAAAGAAATACAATGATGAAGCCAAGACGACGATTACAAACAAAGTTATATTAGTCATAGTGTTTTATATCTAGAAGTATATGATTGCTAAAAGCTCTTCAAAGCGGTATGCACACACAAATCATCAAAGTTGCATTTCTATTTTTGAAAACAAGATTACATAATTTTAGTCAACTAAAACTCTTAAACCAGTCGACTAAAACTATATCATTTGATTGGTCATAATGGTTTGGTCAACTGATATCATGTGCATTATAGTTTTTCTATAAATATTAGAAAACCAATCGACTAAAACAATCGACTAATGACCCAATCAGTTGATTGGTTGCATAGTTTTAGTCGACTAAATAAAGGCAAAAATGAACTGTTTCTTTTTTGCTTGAAAATTCATGGTTTTGACTTTAACAAGTTGACTGACTGGTACTAAACCAGTCAACTGGTCCCCCGCAACTGCTATATTTTTGCATTTTCTTAAGAGTTCTTCTTCTTCAACGAAGAGAAACTTCCTTTCATTAAGAGTTGCAACTGTATCTAATGGCTGCTACTTCTCATGAACACATACAACTCTTCAAACATTATAAGTAGACATTGATTCAAGATTCAAGTAATGAATTTAATTACTTTACTCTTAAATTCTCTTTGAAATTCTCTCTTGCATTTAAAGGCTTACATTGCAATTTCCAATCACTTGAACATTCAAGTTGTGTCATTTAACTGATCATCTACTTCCATTCTTCCATATATACAAAATATACCGCCCATGAAAAAGATTATAGGAAGGTTTTAATATATAAACTCATCTGTATTATTTAGAGCACACGAAGTCAACTATTTACTACTTTTGTAATTGAAGTCCTATTGGAGATCTTCAAGCACGAAGTCCTGTTCGACAGCTCAGGCAGTTTTGTAAGATACATGTTGCTTTAGGTTAAGTGAGGGTTATTGTTGAAATCTAGAAGGAGTTTGGAATTAGACATAGGACGAGAAATCCGAACCAGTATGAAAAAAAATTTGGTGTGATTGTTTTTACTTTCATTATTTATTTATTTTGTTGCATATCTACTAGTGGTTAGATACATATACTTTAATTAAGCTATTCGTATATAAGTTTTAATTTAGTAGAACAATTCATATTACTCGATCCATAACAACTTTCATTAGGTATCAGAGCCTAGGATTCTAGAGATCATAACAACATCCTAATATAAATGGCCACAAAGAGATCTAGTCAAGGCAATAGAAAGAGGAAGAGCAATAAAGAAGATTATATATGCTACACTACTTTCAACAGTCCGAGGTTGTTAAAACCAACAAAGAGCAAGTAATATAGCAATAACAAGAAAGAAAAATCAAAGGAGCAAACAAACAAATGCTTCATGGCTAAACTCATATTATAATCGATATGCTTAGATTCTTTATATAAAGATCTTTTGTTAGCACGTGATGAGTTATTAAAAGATCGTAAAACTTTGAATAAAGTTAATAGAATTGCATTAGCTAAGTTAAAAGATTGTGAGCAAGAAATTTCCACCCTAAAGATGGAAAATAAATTTTTGGTAAAACAAACTAATTTTTTTGAAAATATGATAGAAGAACTTGTTTTACGAAAAGATATCCTACAAAAAGAAAACAAGCAACTAGAAGTTAAAAATAATGATCTGTTGAAGGAAATCGATGTTTTGCAAAATAAAATATATTTTTGAAAAATTATTTAAATAATTCTAGCTCTTTAATTTTGTCTCTTGAAAAAGAGAACGAAGCGTTAACTAAAAAATTTAGAATTATCTAAAGAATGTGAAAATTTAAAAGATAATAGTAATATTTTGCAAAAAGAAGTTTGTGAACCTAAAGAAAATTTTGAAAAATTAAATGTAAAAATTATAAATTTTAACAAATGTAAAGATATCTTATCTTCCTTAGTTACAAATTCGAAAGCTCACAATGATAAAAGTGGTTTAGGCTACAAACAAACTAAAAGTAAAAATATGATGCAGCAGCAGATAACAAAAATGATGAAACTGTGAAAGTAGCAATCGATGGAATAGAAGATACCGAATGGCCCAAATCCGTTGATCCAAAGATACCGAATTCTAGCTATCCCAAACACGTTGATCCCGCACGATACCGTGTTTAAAGATCTACGATTCTTCGTACGTTGATCTAGCGCACTAGATACCGTGAATCGGCTTCAGCAGTCGTTGAATCGAGCGCACTCGATTACCGAAAGTGGAGATAGGAGGTCACACTCAACTACCAATTTAATGAAAGCACAAAGCTAACAAACACAAGTTTTATTCAAAATCAACTAAACTATTACAAATGATACCACCTGCCTATTTATAGGCTTACAACTCACAACACAAAACTGTACAACACATAGGTCGTCCACGACCTAACACAGGCAACGACTTACGACCTAATATAGGTCGTTAACGACCTAACAGATAGTTACAACACAATAGCGACTCATCCGTTTACACATAACATCCATATGCGCCCTAAGTACAACACACGCGACCTAAGTACACATCACATAAGGTCAAGCGACCTAAAAATACACGGCAGTGACTTAAAGAATAGCTTCTGGAAATCTTCATGCGACCTACCCCATGAGCGACTTAAAGAAATGCAGCAGTGAGCGACTTAACAACAGAAGGCAGCGACCTAAAATAAAGCGGCATCCAAATCAGCGACCTAACATAGGTCGTATCTCGCGTCCGCGACCTAACATAGGTTGTAACTCTTCCTCGCGCCCTAGCATAGGTCGTAGCTCGTACAAACTGGTACTCGAAAGATCGGAGCGACCTAAAGAAATGAATAATTCGTTAGGTCGTTTGAGCGCCTTTTCCTTTAACTCGTTAGCTTGTTCACAGGCCTTAACACTGATTCTGTTAACTCGTGAGCGACCTTCCATAGGTCGTGAGCGACCTTCACTAGGTCGTGAGCGACCTAAAGTTCCACTAGGTCGTGAGCGACCTAAATTGGCAGATCGCGCTGCATCATCCTCCCCCGATTGGCAAAAATTCGACCTCGAATTTGCACCTTCCTCTTCCACAACAAGTTCATCCCCATGATACGGAGTCAAATATTTGACATTGAAAACATCAGACGTATGAACATCATCCGGTAATCTCAACTGATATGCATTTTCATTGATTTTCTTCAAGACTTCCACTGGACCGATTTTTCGAGCTTTCAACTTATTATACGTTCCCACTGAAAAACGATCTTTTGTCAACAAGGCGTAAACCAAATCACCTTCTCTGAAATTCACACATCTTCGCTTTTTATCTACTAGTTGTTTATACTTCTCATTTGATGCAAGTAATCGTTCATGCACAATTCTATGGCACTCCTGCAACTCAGTCACAAAATCACCAGCTCGCTTAACAACTTCCTTCTGATATGGTACTGTCGCCAAATCCAATGGTCCCTTTGGCAAGCTTGAATATACAACCTGGAATGGACTGTAACTAGTGCTTCGGTTAACAGCATGATTATGAGCAAATTCCGCCTGACACAACTTCATATCCCAACTCTTCAAATTATCCTGCACAAGACATCGTAACAAATTTCCCAACGATCTGTTCACCACTTCCGTTTGCCCATCTGTATGCGGATGATAGGCGCTACTAAAATTCAGCTTCGTTCCGACCAACATCCACAAACTTAACCATAAATGGCTTAGAAATCTAGTATCCCGATCCGAAACAATAGATTCAGGTAGCCCATGTAATCGATACACCTCTTTAAAGAATAACTGAGCAACACGGACTGCATCAGCTGTCTTCTTACAAGCGATAAAATGTGCCATTTTGGAAAATCTATCCACCACAACGAATATAGAATCATTTCCCCATTGAGTTCTAGGCAAACCCAAAACAAAATCCATGCTGATAACAATCCACGGTCTAATAGGCACATGTAATGGCATATAAAATCCCGCATTCGTCGCTGTCCCTTTAGACACTTGACAAATATGACATCTCTCCACAAATCGCTCAACTTCCTTTCTTATAGTAGGCCAAAAATATGATTGCGAAATCAACTGTAATGTACGGTCTCTCCCCACATGACCTTCCTCATGCAACTCTTTCACAATCTTCATCCGTAAACTGCCCTCTGGTATACACAATCTGTTTCCCTTGAATAGAAACCCATCCACTAACACATACTCATCCGTCTTTCCTTCATCGACTTCTTCCATGATCTTAGCAAAGTAAGGATCATCCACAAACAAATCTGGTAACACGTCAAACCCTGTCACCTCTACTTTCATTGTAGTCAACACATGATTCCTTCGACTTAATGCATCTGCCACTCTATTCGTAATTCCCGATTTATGCTTCACCACAAATGTAAATTGTTGTAAGTACGCAATCCACGAAGCATGCCTTGCCGCAATCTTGTCCTGTCCCTGCATATGCTTTAACGCCTCATGATCAGTATATAAAACAAATTCTTTATGAAACAAATAATGCCTCCAATGTTTCACAGCTTGCACAATAGCATAAAATTCCACATCGTAAGTATTATATCTCATCTTTGCTCCTGATAACTTCTCACTAAAATATGCAATAGGACGTCCCTTCTGACTTAACACCCCTCCAATTCCAACCTTCAATGCATCAGTATGCAATTCAAACAACAACTGAAAATCCGGCAATACTAGAATTGGTGCTGTCGTCAATAGTTCCTTGATTCTCTCAAAGGCTAATCATGCTTCCTCCGTCCATGAAAATTGCTTCCCTTTCATACAATCAGTAACTGGTGCCATTACGCTACTAAAGTGTGGAATAAACCTTCGGTAGAATGATGCCAAACCATGAAAGCTTCTAACTTCTGTAATCGTCCTGGGTTGTGGCCAATTTCTGATTGCTTCAACTTTATTCTGATCCACCTGTATACCTCCATCCGAAATAACATATCCCAAAAATAAAACACTATGCGTCATGAACACGCTTTTCTTCGTTGCAGCCTAAAATTGTTCCTGTCGCAGTACCATCAATACTTCTCTCAGATGTTGCAAGTGTTCCTCTTCGCTTCCATTGTAAATCAGTATATCATCAAAATACACCACCACAAACTTCCCAATGAAAGGTCTAAAAATTTGATTCATCACCCGCATGAATGTACTAGGTGCATTTGAAAGACCAAATGGCATTACCAGCCATTCGTATAACCCCTCACGTGTCTTGAACGTTGTTTTCCATTCATCCCCTGGTATGATTCGAATTTGATGATAACCACTCTTCAAATCAATCTTCGAGAATATAGCAGCTCCACTAAGTTGATCCAACAAATCATCCAGTCTAGGCATAGGGAATCTGTATCTCAATGTAATCTTATTCAATGCCCGACTATCAGTGCACATCCTCCATGTTCCATCCTTCTTTGGTACTAACAAAGCTGGCACCGCACAAGGACTTAAACTTTCCTGCACACGCCCCTACTCAAGTAACTCTTCCACTTGCCTTCTCAACTCCTCATGTTCCTTTGGACTCATTCGGTAATGTGACCTATGTGGTAACACAGCTCCTGGAACAAGATCAATTTGATGTTGAATGTCTCTCAACGGTGGTAACTCCGTTGGTAGCTCCTCAGGAAATACATCGTCAAACTCTCCCAGTACTGGTTTTACTTCTTCAGGAATCTCAACCACTTCATTACTCTCACGTCCAATCAATAAAAACACTTCAGGCTCCTCTTCTACTTCCTTAACAAACTCCTTCAAAGATAGCAAAGTTTTAAGTTCTTCAATCTCCTCCGACTTGCTTTCTTCGTGTTGTCGTTTCTTAGGATTTAAAGTGATTTTAGTACCCTCAAACATGAAACTATAACTGTTAGTACGACCATCATGTTGCACCGCTCTATCATACTGCCATGGTCTCCCTAGCAACAGATGACATACATCCATGTCCACCACATCACACCAAATTTCATCCTTGTATTTCTTCCCAATTGAAAAATTAACACAAGCTCTTCGTCCAACTTTCACCTCCCCACCTTTCCTCAACCAAGCTAACTTGTAAGGTTTCAGATGCTTCTCTGTTTTCAATGCTAACTTCTTCACAGCCTCTGTGGAGATAATATTGTCACAGCTTCCTGCATCAATAACAAACTTGCAAACCCTTCCCAAGATAGTGCATGTTGACTGAAAGATGTTACTCCTCAACCAGCTAGTCTCATCCTCTTGCTTTGGTGTTAAACACGACCTCTTCATCATCAATGAATACCCTTCATCTCCCGACACATTTTCTTCCTCCTCATCATGTAGTGAATTAGAACATTCAGCTTCTACATCCTCATCTTCAACTTCAGCAATCATGGTTCTCTTCTTCGGTTTTGGACATTCGCTGCTCTTGTGACCCACTTCTTGACAATTATAGCATTTGAAATTGGTGTTGACTTTTGGTTTAGCCACTTCATGAACAACCGGCTTATTCGATGCTTTAGGAACATTAGAACTACTACCCGCTCCTTTGTTCTGCCCTGTAAAACTTGGGAACACACCTCCCCCACGTCTACCTTGTTTCTCCCAAGCCAACGCCTTTTGATGTGCTTCTGCCACAGATCTAGGGTCGAACATGTTCACCATATCCTGGATCTGTGTTCTAAGTCCACCAACAAACCTAGCGATCAATTGTTCTTTTGTCTCCATAATGTCATTTCGAGCAATCAACTGGTAGAACTCATCTGCATAATCAGTAACAGCCTTCGTCCCTTGCCTCAGGTTCTGTAATCTCTGATACATTAGTGATTGGTAATTGTAGGGTAATAAAGTAGCCTTCATCAATTTCTTCATCTTTTCCCAAGCAACAATCCTTGACTTCCCCATCTGCTCTCTAGTCAGTTTGGTTTGCTGCCACCATGCCATAGCTCTCCCCCTCAACCTAGTAGCAACCAACTTCACTTTACGATCCTCCGGAACCTCCTTGAAGTCAAATATTTCCTCAACATAAGCTAACCAATCAAGAAATTCCTCGGCCTGCATACCTCCCTTGAATTCTGGTATTTCAGTTTTCATCCCAGACTCCCACTTGTGATCATACTCCGACTGATTCCTTCTTGTCCTCGTCCTCGTCCATGAACACTACCACCATCAAACTCCTCTTCAAATTCTGATGTATATCAATGTCGATCCTGACCACCAACATCTCTACTACCATCGTTTCTTCCACCAACATCCCTTCTATCTACATTCCTCCGATCACGTCCATTCACATTCCTATGACAATCTCGACTCATACTTCTATGATCACTATCAACACTTCTCTCTCGATTGGAATGTGGTGAAACTCTACTTCCCCCATGGTTAGATTCAGGTGAAACCCTTCTCTGATTTTGATTCATCTCCAACATCATCTTCTCTAATCGACCAATCCCTTCATTAAGCTTCTCACTAAAGTTTTCGTTTATTCTTTGCTCCATCTCATCAGCTTCTTCTCTTCTATACAATGCTTCAACATTTTGAAGGCGATTAGCTCTTCTTAGCGGCATTGTCAAATCACACAATCTTCAACGAATTCAAGCTTCAAATCGTACGGCTCCAATAGCTCGGAAACAATGGTTCGCGACTTAACGGCCTTAGCCCACTTTAATTCTCACACACAATCTCAAATTTTGGCGTGCAAACTTCCACGGCCAAATTCAAACACCTCGCAACCCTTTGATCCAAAAGGAGATGGATCGAATTCTTCAAACTTGTTGTAACTTTTGATGAACACGATGAACACTATTCTTCTCAAAAATGCAAA
Organism: Allium fistulosum; assembly: GCA_030737815.1. Taxonomy (NCBI): domain Eukaryota; kingdom Viridiplantae; phylum Streptophyta; class Magnoliopsida; order Asparagales; family Amaryllidaceae; genus Allium; species Allium fistulosum. Next base: position 164,246,545 of record CM060904.1, on the reverse strand, counting down.
TCCAATCTTCAACACTTCAAATAAAATTGGCTCCAAGACTCGGCTTAGCTATGATTGGCTAAGTTAAGCTCTGATACCAAATGATGCAGCAGCGGATAACAAAAATGATGAAACTGTGAAAGTAGCGGTCGATGGAATAGAAGATACCGAATGGCCCAAATCTGTTGATCCAAAGATACTGGATTCTAGCTATCCCAAACACGTTGATCGCGCACGATACCGTGTTTAAAGATCTACGATTCTTCGTGCATTGATCTAGCGCACTAGATACCGTGAATCGGCTTCAGCAGTCGTTGAATCGAGTGCACTCGATTACCGAATGTGGAGATAGGAGGTCACACTCAACTACCAATTTAATGAAAGCACAAAGCTAACAAACAAAAGTTTTATTCAAAATCAACTAAACTATTACAAATGATACCACCTACCTATTTATAGGCTTACAACTCACAACACAAAACTGTACAACACATAGGTCGTCCACGACCTAACACAGGCAACGACTTACGTCCTAATATAGGTCGTTAACGACCTAACAGATAGTTACAACACAATAGCGACTCATCTGTTTACACATAACATCAATATGCGCCCTAAGTACAACACACGCGACCTAAGTACACATCACATAAGGTCAAGCGACCTAAAAATACACGGCAGCGACTTAAAGAATAGCTTCTGGAAATCTTCATGCGACCTACCCCATGAGCGACTTAAAGAAATGCAGCAGTGAGCGACCTAACAACAGAAGGCAGCGACCTAAAATAAAGCGGCATCCAAATCAGCGACCTAACATAGGTCGTATCTCACGTTCGCGACCTAACATAGGTCGTAACTCTTCCTCGCGCCCTAGCATAGGTCGTAGCTCGTACAAACTGGTACTCGAAAGATCGGAGCGACCTAAAGAAATGAATAATTCGTTAGGTCATTTGAGCGCCTTTTCCTTTAACTCGTTAGCTTGTTCACAGGCCTTAACACTGATTCTGTTAACTCGTGAGCGACCTTCCATAGGTCGTGAGCGACCTTCACTAGGTCGTGAGTGACCTAAAGTTCCACTAGGTCGTGAGCGACCTAAATTGGCAGATCGCGCTGCATCAAAATAGTACTATATATGCATTCATGTATGATAATTTTAGTGCTAGTATTAGAAGCCAAGATAGTCCTAAAACCACTTACAGTCATAATAGTACTTTGTTTAGAAATGATAGAAAATATTTTTCAAGTACTAAGATAGTGACTAATGGTATTAAAATATTAATTCTTGCCAATACGATTGATCGTGCTAAATAAATTTATACTAGCAACTATTATAAGAATATGATTTGTAATGCAAACTATATTTATAAAGGTTTAATCACACCAAAATGGGTATGGTTTCCTAAAGCTTAGGAAACTATAAGAACCTTGAGTATCGCGTGCATTAAATGTTAATTTTCTTTACCGATACCCTATTTTTATAAGTGGTAGTTATTTGTTAATGATTATCAGTCCTACTTATAGTGCTAAAACATAGTAGTTTACTACGAAATGCTATAAAAGGTAGGATTCTCTACAAGCACTTTGATTAAAATACTAATGTTTTAATGCTACCAAAAGTACTGTAAGTAATTACAATTTTGATAAAATTGTTTCATTATTTTTATTTCTTTTAATGGGCACAATCACACCTATTTTGTAAGGTTTTCACCCTATAATTAAACCCTGGACCCTAATGTAGTAAGTGGGTATCAGAAATGATTATTATCTACTGCATGTACTTGGAGAAACAAAAGGAAAAGTATAGATTTTGAATTCTAAGGATGTTTAATACCTTTAAGGAATTATGTGCTTCAATGAAATAAGGACTTTGGCAGATTCGGTAAAATCTAACTTATTTTCTCCATAATTAATATTGGGTTAATCTTTTATTTTTGAGGAATACTAAGCTATTTCTGAAAACTATTACTCAGATTTTGGATATAGTATAACTTAAATCTTTTTGAAATGTCCACATTTTTATATAATGTTCTCGAAGCTTTTACAGATATTTATATACTCTCTACCTTTTATAATTTTTGATCCCTTTTCTGTTAAAAAAAACAAAGGGGAGAAAAATTAGAGCATATTTAAAAGGAGAGTATATAGATATAAAGAGAACATATATTAAAATATTATATTTGTTAAAAATATTTTCTAAGAAAGATATATCTACTTAAATGATTTTCGTTTATATTTAGAAATATTGCAGTTAAAAAGTGATTTAAATATTTGCTCTTTACAAGGTATTTTATAAAATTTATCATTACCGAAAAGGCAATATTTTTATATTCCATCATTCTTTTTTATAATGACAAAGGGGGAGAAATACATATGAATATAGTAAGGGGAGAACTATTTTATATTGCCTTTGTATCGATGACAAATGGGGAGAAAGTATTGTAACGGTCCTGACTTGGCCTTCGAAAATCGGCACCCGTACTTCACTTGTACTCGAATGTCGCTGATTCAAATGCCCGAATCTGGCTCGCCGGAGCTTATAACACAGTAAGTATAACAACACAGCGGAAGAAAGAAATCAATGATATCATATACAACTCCAATGAATACAATATCCAGAATGATATACAACAATGATATCTATATGATACAAGAATATCAGAGACAAAACATGAAAAAATGGAGTCCTCTCTAAATTTCCGTCTGAATCCTCCTTCATTTTATCATGATTCTCATCTGAAATCTTCGTTATCATCTGGAATATCTAATCTCTCGTGCAGTAATCCTATTCCCTATACTTATGCTCAAGCCGTGAAGAATAAATTCACACCTCGAACTCAAGAATTGAATCGTAAATTCAAATCGAAATGGATAGATTCCAGGAAAGGCAAGAATTATTGTTTCAGATGTGGGGATCTCAATCACTTTTCAAACAAGTGTCGCGACCCAATCAAATGTTTCGACTGTGGTTCTTTTGGGCATAAGAGCATGGTCTGTGTGAAGAAATTGGATTCTGATAATAACTCGAATTCGATTACCGATTCTAACTCGAATTTGATTAACCACGGATTTCAATTCGTTTTGAAGTTCTTGTTGCTGAAAGGAGTTTTGCTTGATAATCATTGGTATAAGAAAGATATAGGTATCAAGTACCTTGAGGAGTTATTGTTTCATTTTAACATTATCAATGAGCCAAATATAGGTAAAGGATACACAGAAAAGTTTGGTAATCCAGAAGAATATTTTGGCAAGTCAGAAACTGGTGAAGTCAAAGATCAGATTGTTTTCAACAAACCAAACTTTCGAGAACAGGGATACTCCTCACCAAAATGGGTTAATCATGGTTTTCAATTTGCATTGAAATATTTGATGTTGAGGGGAATATTGATTGATCATCTCTGGTATATGAAAGAAGTAGGTCTCAGCTATCTTGATGAACTGTTCTACTATTTTGAAATCATAAATGAGCCTAACATCGACAAAGGATATAATGAAAAAGAATTCGTTGGCATATTTGAAGATTGGAATAATAAGTCATATTCTTCGGAGGCCGTAATAGTAAGTTCAAACAACCCTATCTATTTTGCAATTAAAGATGATCATCTGGGATTTGATCCCATTCTTTTGGATCCTGATGTTGAATTATGCAATGAGTCGTCTTGCCTAATATCTTTATTGAATGAATGTGAAAATGTTGAAGAACAGAGTCATGACTTTATTTCTTATCATAGAAAATGTTGTAAATCCAATAATCGTGCGAAGGATAATTTTGAGATTTTTACTTTCAACAAGTTCAGCTGTCTAACTTCGAGTTCAGATTCTGATTTTAATGTAGATAGTATAGATGGTGATGGTGAACTGATGGTTATTTCTGAGCAAATAATTTCAGAGCAATTGAATATCATGAGTGATTGTGTATCAATAGCTGATAGAAGAGACTTAATTGATAGCAGCTATTCGAGTGTGGAGAGGATGGATTGGTCTGTCGATTTAGAAGTTGTGAATTTCGAATTTTTGGAGCAGAATAAAATGGTGATAGGCAGCAACAGTTCTGGTAATGAATTATCTTTTGGCATACAATGTTTTGTTGCAAATTCAAATTTTGATAAGACTAAATGTTTTGATAAAGTGATAGATTCATTAAATTCTTGTGTTATACAATCTTCAATGGTGGTGAAAAATTCAGAGAATTTCCATGAGGATATTTTATCTTTTAGTTCTTCAGATTTGGCATACTCGAGTGAATCAAAATTTTATTCAGTTTTTGCTTTGGTTGAAGATAATCCACTGTAAGGGTTTATTAAACCTGTAGAAGATGAAGTCTTGATTGTGAATGATGTTTGTGTTCATTTTGACAAGTTGCTGGAGATTAGGGATGAAAAGTGTTTATATTCAACAAGGGTTTCAACCTGATAGGTACATATGTACAGAGGACGTACATGCCAATCATACTGCACTTAAGGATGTCAATGTTGAAGATAAGCAGCGAATTCAATCATTTCATTTGATTGAGAAATTAGATGGTGATAGAGAGATAGGTACCACTCCAGTTTCTTGTATACTTGCATCAAAGAAAGCCAATTCAAATCAGTTGGCTTTGGGAAGTTTATCAGAAAGGTCAGCCCATGTGGATCTAGATTTGGCATCAGGCGATAGTGTTTTTTTGAAACGGGCTAATAACAATGTTGTGAGCAATTGTCAACGTGATCGTTCTGATGTGTCACAGTGCATCGCAATAGGAGATTTAAAGCATGGTGATGTTGTTTCTTCTGTTAATGATTTAGTTGATTCTAGTTCTAGTGAATTTGTTGATTTAGAGAGGCATAAAAAGCATTCTTGTTCCAATAATGTCGGTGTTGATAGAGCTATCTATTATTGGACTAGAGGTTTCAGATTCGTTATGTATTTTTGTCTTGCGTCTATAGGAAAATTTCCTCATTCTTCTGCCCATGCTAGAGAATTATTTTGTGCAGCCAAAGTAAGGAAAAGAACCAGTAAGAGCTTTCCAGCTGGTATTATTAGGAGAAGTCCTCGTTTAAATCGTAAAGCTTTTAAGTAATTCGTTTGAAGGATTTATTCTGTTTTTTGTGGTTTAGGAGTTAGTTAGTGGTTTGTGTAGTTGTAGTATATTGAGATTTTTCAGCTTGGTTGTTGAGGTTGCGGTAGTTATTTTCAGTCGGCTACTTCTCTTTGGGTGTCGCTTTAGGCCATGGATTCTGGACGGTGTTGTCTCTTTAGGATTTGTTTTTAGTTTTTTTAGGAGTTTGGGTGTGTTTGATTTTTCTTTTTGTACGGGGGTGTTTTTAGCTACCTGCCAGGCTTGTTGGCAGCTCCTCTACTATTGTTGTTATATATGTGTGCATGTGTGCTCTCCTCTCCTGTAGAGGATCACACATTTTTCTCAAAAAAGAATATCAGAGACAAATAATGTTACAGCGGAAACAACAAAAGTGATACTCCAAATGATCTTTAAAAGAGAATGACTCCAACAACTCCAACATCAAGCTCGAACCACCATCACGATGCACAAAGATAAGCAAGTGTAGTCCATGAACTCCAAAAACTAAACTAGCTTCTGATAATCTACTAAACCTGATTATCTAAAAAACCCAACTCTAGACTGCCCGTGTGGAAAATTATGGGCATCCAGAGTTTAGGAAGGGAACAATAAACTCCGGGTCAGTCATGGAACTGGTATGAGTAACAAAAATAGTTTATCTTTAAAACAAACAACAAAAGAATTTTAAACATTGAAATCCACAATGCTTTTTTTTGAAAATGAAACTACCATAAGTCCTCCCGCCACACACACAATGCAAACGCAGAATTGGAGGAGATTTCTTCTTATGATAGTCAAACATGCTTACTACGCAAAAAAAACTCTTTTGATATTATTACTAGTGCATAGTGTAGGAAACATTTCGAAAATATAATATTAAGCTTAGCCAGCATAGGTACCATTATACTATGCCTACTATAGCTACCATTTTAAATGGCAGGTTCTACAACTAAAGCCGTACAAGGTTCGTATTGTTTCTTTGGATTTTCCAACAAATGGTCGGGCTAAGGAACTTCCGACTGCCACATGGGAACGCCTCTGGAGGGACACCCCGAGAACCTACCTGGCTCTCTGCCAACACAAGGCCGGTTACCCCCTTACCGGGTAGTAAACCTGAGATATGCCACCCCCGGTCGTTTGCGACCTTTATCCGAGGGCCCTCGATCACAAAGCAACAATCAAACAGTAAATGAGATTGGAGCAACCACACAGGTAAAATATCTGGGCTCCATACCATGATACCACCTTTTTCCAGAAGGAATGGACATACCCTAGGGGAGCTACCCCTGAAACCTTGCCGCATCTTTCCTGTTTCGACCATTTCCAATTTGTGAGGTCCGATGAGGTCTCGTCCACAAAGCTACACTTTACACGAAAGCCATGCTTTGATCAACAAATAATCAACAAATGATCAGCAACACACAGCAACACTTAGCATGCCACACTACCAAATTGGGAGTATATCACTAATAACCTTCAACTACATAACCTTTGAGCTCGTACGTCTCAGAGAAGGGTGTTAAGCTAAGAGAATAAATCTCCGCCACCAAACAGAAATGTATTTGAAAGAAATCAGCTTTATATCTCAAAGTGTAGTGTCAGACATACAACCATACAAGTCTGTTCCGGGTTCGAACAGAATCGAAGGCACTTCCAAAGAAGCCCTTGCAATCCGGGTATTCACAATCCCGATCGGACTTCCCATCACAAATGGAGTCTCTATACCGTAGCTACTCAGTGCAGAGACAATCGATAGGTTATCCTATCATTCTCGCAAACACTCGGTCTTCAACACCGGTCTTCAAATGCTATCCATTTACGTCGTATCACTATTCGGAATGGGTTATATGACGCAAAGGTCCTCTCCCGGCTAAACCGAACAATGAGCACAATATTTTAAAAAAATATGGATATTGGGATTTCAATTAAGTCACAACTTATTACCCAAAACTTCTCTTTCAAATGGTTTAAACAAATTACCATTTTAATCTTTTACACAAAAAGATTCGTCTCACAGGGTTCACCCAGTTTCACAAAGATTCATTCACATTTTTTTTCAAAACAGTTTTCCTTTCAAATTGGATTAACTCGTCCAATATTTAAATCAAAGATTTAATTAATAGCTTTCAAAACAACTCCATTTCGACCTTTTATACAACTGGTACACCTTTCCAATTTCAAAACAAAATTCAACAATCTTTCACAAAGATTTATTCATAACTCGGAAAACCATTTTCATTTCAAACTTGAAATTCTTTTGACACAAAATGGAAATTCATTCCTTATATGAAAGCTTCTATTATTCGAAAACGAATAGTTTTCATTTCGGAAAATCTGATTCTTTTATACGAGTTAAAGTCCTTGGGTTAAATTCAACTCAAAACCATACTTTTAAAATGGTTTAAATTCATATAAACACATTTATAACATCTTAACCATAATTTCCAAACATGGAATTCAATTCCAAATTTTGAATTCAAATTAAATTATTTAAATTGAAAAACTTTATCAAGTCATTCAAAATAACTTTTATCTTAAAAACTCCATTCCAAAATCAATTGAAATTAAAAATTTCAATTTCAAAAACATTAAATTTAAATCATCTGTGACTTAACCGATTTCCTTGTGAAATCCATATTTGTGTGTGTAAGAGTGTGGTCCAGGGGTTTCACACAGTAGTGCAACATTATTCAATCATCACATATTCAAATACAGCAATATATTTGATAAGCAGTATAAACTATAACGCTTATCGTTTATTCACAGATTCACAAATAAATCACAGATAAAATAAATTACATTCATCACAGCTTGAATTAAAACAATTCATATCACACAGCATCACATAGTAGGTATATCGAACAATTCACAGCATTCAATAGAATACAGTCATCCATAAGTAATGATTTATTAATCATCATTCTCTAATTAATTTAAAATAAATTAAATTAATTACTTTCATCATTCTAAATCTTGCTTACTTAACCATTAATTAATTACAAATTAATTAATCATTCTCTAAGTACTAATTAATCACCCTTGATTAATTATATTCTAATTACATTAAGTAATTATCCTTAATTAATTACACAAATTAATTATTCTTAACCAATTACAGTAATTAACCTTTAATTACTTCATTAATTAATTAACTAAAATTAATTACATTAATCCTTAATTAATTACATTAATTAATTACTTCATAATCACTTATCATTGATTAATTGATCTTAATTAATCAACCCTTAATTACATAATTAATTATATTAATTAATGATCTCTAATTACTTCTTTAATTAATTACTCTATTTACATTAATTACATTAAGTAATAATCTTTAATTAATCTTAACAAATCTCATTTATTAATTAATCCTTCCTTTAAAATTTCAGATTCCATTTAAAATTCAAATTCTTTTAAATACACTTTTGATTACTTAAACACTTTTATTAAACAATTTAAATTTAAAGCTTTAATTATTCCTAAACTAAGATTGAAACTAAACTTGAAATTCATATTTAAACTTTTGATTTAAAACTTAGTTTTAATTTTGCTTTATAAATTCAAAAATGAAAATTTTAAATTGTAAAAACAGAACAGGTTTAAAGCCTGTAACACAGTTCTACCCGAGATTCAACCCTTCCTGCTTCGAGTCCAACATCCAAAATCTCGAGTACAACTTCGAGTCAAACACGTGAGCACCTGGCTTCATCCCAAACTACTCAGGCTTTTTCCATGTTCCAGAACTCGTGCACGTTCACGTGCACGGCATCCCTGATCAACTTCAGACGTTGCCTCGATGTCGATCAAGTCGACGATCACCCATACTACTCTCCCCGACCACCAGAACCCAGCCTCCATATCAAATTCGAAATCGAGCGCAAACTCAAAAACCTGGAACAACCATCTGGTTCCACCATCAACCCTATCAACGCCTCGTTCTCGCCACCTCGACCACCAGAGTTCATACGACTCCGGTCATGAACTCGTCTACGACCTAGCTACCATCACTCAAAAGCCCATCACACTCGATCGATTGACGACGACGAACGAATCAACAAACTAAACCTCCTCAAAACTATGAGTTAAACCCTAAATCTCCCTCGTCCCATCATTCCTTGCAATAGAAAAATTAATCAACAATTTTCTCGATATAATCGATTGCCAAACTTGCTTCGAGCAAAGTTTCAGCGTTCAACATTTGATCGATCGCTGGAAATAGATAAAAAAGCATATTCTGTTCAACTAAGAACTGCTCTGAACGTACTTAACTAAAATTCACCATTTTAGCTTTAAAAATCCTATCTTGCAGTGTGAATTCAAGATATGAAATTGAATTTATATTTCAAGACATTCGAACTTCCCTTAAGTTTTAGTTTATTTTGTAAAAATCAAGTTTTTACATACTATATATCACTATTTCACTTGAAACTATTTTTAGATATTAACTTATACTTAAACATACATATTTGTTTTTAACACCAAAGCCTGATACTGATTAGATAATAGGAAATTGGATTTCTTATTGGTTTCTACCCTGAAATTCAAGAAAAACATAGAAGAACAAATAATTCCTCGGCACAGTAAATATGAATATATATATATGCAGAGCCTTATACTTAAATATATACAAAAAACACTATATGTCTACGCAAAGATTAAATGATACTTATGTATTATAAGATTGTTTACTCACAGTGTTTTTGTGAAGATGAACAGAGCCTGCTTCCTTTTGACACAGGCTGGAAATTACAGGCTGAAGCTCTTATCTTAAATCCTCTGGTTACATTGATTTGTTTTGATGTTTAAGTTGAATTCTTGTTTGAGTTTCAGTTGGAGTTTAAGTTGTTAAAGTGGAATTTTGTTTAAGGTTTGAATGATGCTCAGTTATCTTGATGGACGAACTGAAATGAGGATGATGGATATAGAAAAGAAGGGTTCACTGGGTGATAAATTATTTTGTACAGGTGATATTTCTTTTCGTACAAATATAGGACATATATTTTTTAGCTTTGGTGGCTGAGGTGATAAAATTTTGGCTAGCATTAATTAGGCTTGTCTTTATTTTCATGTGTACATAGTTAAATATACATTAGTGTCTTCTTTTGCAAGCTTATAGATATATATATATATATATATATATTTTTGTTTTCTTTTACAAGTGTACATACTTATACTTCATTTGTTCATATTTAAGTGTATATTACTTTTCTTTTTATACTTATTAATTTGTAATATAAATGAATTTTTATATTTAATATGTTGTTTAAATTTAGCTAATGTTTACTTTATATTTTATAATTTATCTTATATATTTGTATTCCTATTTTTAACTCAAATATTTGTTTCTAACTTTAATACTAATTGTCTTGTATGTCTACATATGTATTTTTATATTTATTTTGTAAGTACCTTTGTATGTATTTTATTTTACTTCGTATACTTATAACATATGTTTATTTTACACTTATGTTTACATATTAGTAAGATATATTTTAGAAATTCAAATTATTTAACACATATTTTATTTGAATTTGGAGAAACTCAAATTTGTTTACCAATTAATTTCACAATTTTTATTCAAAAATTAAATTAATTATCACTTTAAACTTAGTTAAAATCCGGGATCGTTACAGGTTCCCCCCCTTTAGAAATTTCGTCCCCAAAATTTGCCAGGGAGACACAAAGATAGATGAAGAATATTTCATCAAATTAACAGAACATCTTTTCTGCAATTGGCTTACCAAATCAGAATATCAATAATAGATACGAGAACGAATCTTTTTAATGTTTTACAAGATACTCGGGTTATCCAGATCTACAAAATATGCAGAGGCATTGGTCAGTTCGAAGGGATAACTAACCATTCGTAGAATATATTGGGTCCCAAAGAATAGATAGATATATGGATACAATTCCAAAACTTTTTAATTTAGAAACTAAAGTATACCTATCAGCCATAGCAACCAAAGCAACCAATTCATCCAAACAAACAATTCTGACCTTTTTGGAGTTTATGTCCCATGCAAATATATCCAATCTTCTTCCTGGATCTACTAGGAACTATCAAAGAATTGAGAAAAGATGACGAACAAAAGAGATTGATAGAGAAAAGATTGTTTCCTTGTTGTTACAGGGTATTGACCATTTATAGTCGTATTCCCCTATCCCCTATCTCATCCTCTTCTTGCACTCATACTTACTATAAGTAGATAGCAAGAGAATTTACTGAGGCATTCGAACGGATATCTTAGGGATACTCATTCTAGGGTATACTTCACCCTATCTCTAATGAGCTACTTAATGTGTTATACTCTTGAGCTAAAGTTCAACCTTAGCTCTGATACCAAATGTAACGGTCCTGACTCGGCCTTCGAAAATCGGCACCCGTACTTCACTTGTACTCGAATGCCGCAGATTCAAACGCCGAATCTGGCTCGCCGGAGCTTATAACACAGTAACTATAACAACACAGCGGAAGAAAGAAATCAATAATATCATATACAACTCCAACGAATACAATATCCAGAATGATATACAATAATGATATCTATATGATACAAGAATATCAGAGACAAATAATGTTACAGCGGAAACAAGAAAAGTGATACTCCAAATGATCTTTAAAAGAGAATGACTCCAACAACTCCAACATCAAGCTCAAACCACCATCACGATGCACAAAGATAAGCAAGTGTAGTCCATGAACTCCAAAAACTGAACTAGCTACCGATAATCTACTAAACCTGATTATCTGAAAAAACCCAACTCTAGACTGCCCGTGTGGAAAATTATGGGCACCCAGAGTTTAGGAAGGGAACAATAAATTCCGGGTCAGTAATGGTACTGGTATGAGTAACAAAAATAGTTTATCTTTAAAACAAACAACAAAAGAATTTTAAACATTGAAATCCGCAATGCTTTTTTTTGAAAATGAAACTACCATAAGGCCTCCCGCCACACACACAATGCAAACGCAAAATTGGAGGAGATTTCTTCTTATAATAGTCAAACATGCTACTACGCAAAAAAAACTCTTTTGATATTATTACTAGTGCATAGTGTAGGAAACATTTCGAAAATATAATATTAATCTTAGCCAGCATAGGTACCATTATACTATGCCGACTATAGCTACCATTTTAAATGGCAGGTTCTACAACTAAAGCCGTACAAGGTTCGTATTGTTTGTTTGGATTTTCCAACAAATGGTCAGGCTAAGGAACTTCCTACTGCCACTTGGGAACGCCTCTGGAGGGACACCCCGAGAACCTACCTGGCCCTCTGCCAACACAAGGCCGGTTACCCCCTTCCCGAGTTGTAAACATGAGATATGAAACCCCCGGTCGTTTGCGACCTTTATCCGAGGGCCCTCGATCACAAAGCAACAATCACACAGTAAATGAGATTGGAGCAACCACACAGGTAAAATATCTGGGCTCCATACCATGATACCACCTTTTTCCAGAAGGAATGGATATACCCTAAGGGAGCTACCCCTGAAACCTTGCCGCATCTTTCATGTTTCGACCATTTCCGGTTTGTGAGGTCCGATGAGGTCTCATCCACAAAATTATGCTTTATACGAAAGCCATGCTTTGATCAACAAATGATCAGCAACACACAGCAACACTTAGCATGCAACACTACCAAATTGGGAGTATATCACTGATAACCTTCAACTACATAACCTCTGAGCTCGTACGTCTCAGAAAAGGGTGTTAAGCTAAGATAATAAATCTCCGCCACCAAACAGAAATGTATTTGAAAGAAATTAGCTTTATATCTCAAAGTGTAGTGTCAGACATACAACCACACAAGTCTGTTCCGGGTTTGAACAGAACCGAAGGCACTTCCAAAGAAGCCCTTGCAATCCGGGTATTCACTATCCCGATCGGACTTCCCATCACAAATGGAGTCTCTATACCGTAGCTACTCAGTGCAGAGACAATCGATAGGTTATCCTATCGTTCTCGGAAACACCCGGTCTTCAACACCGGTCTTCAAATGCTATCCATTTACGTCGTATCACTATTCGGAATGGGTTATATGACGCAAAGGTCCTCTCCCGGCTAAACCGAATAATGAGCGTAATATTTTAAAAACATATGGATATTGGGATTTCAATTAAGTCACAACTTATTACCCAAAACTTCTCTTTCAAATGGTTTAAACAAATTACCATTTTAATCTTTTACACAAAAAGATTCATCTCACAAGGTTCACCTAGTTTCACAAAGATTCATTCACATTTTTTTTCAAAATTGTTTTCCTTTCAAATTGGATTAACTCGTCCAATCTTTAAATCAAAGATTTAATTAATAGCTTTCAAAACAACTCCATTTCGACCTTTTATACAATTGGTACACCTTTCCAATTTCAAAACAAAATTCAACAATCTTTCATAAATATTTATTCATAACTCGGAAAACCATTTTCATTTAAAACTTGAAATTCTTTTGACACAAAATGGAAATTCATTCCTTATATGAAAGCTTCTATTATTCGAAAACAAATAGTTTTCATTTCGGAAAATCTGATTCTTTTATACGAGTTAAAGTCCTTGGGTTAAATTCAACTCAAAACCATACTTTTAAAATGGTTTAAATTCATATAAACACATTTATAACATCTTAACCATAATTTCCAAACATGGAATTCAATTCCAAAATTTGAATTCAAATTAAATTATTTAAATTGAAAAACTTTACCAAGTCATTCAAAATAACATTTATCTTAAAAACTCCTTTCCAAAATCAATTGAAATTAAAATTTCAATTTCAAAAACATTAAATTTAAATCATATGTGACTTAACCGATTTCCTCGTGAAATCCATAGTTGTGTGTGTAAGAGTGTGGTCTAGGGGTTTCACACAGTAGTGCAACATTGTTCAATCATCACAGATTCAAATACAGCAATATATTTGATAAGCGGTATAAACTATAACGCTTATCGTTTATTCACAGATTCACAAATAAATCACAGATAAAATAAATTACATTCATCACAGCTTGAATTAAAACAATTCATATCACACAGCATCACATAGTAGATATATCGAACAATTCACAGCATTCAATAGAATACAGTCATCCATAAGTAATGATTTATTAATCATCATTCTCTAATTAATTTAAAATAAATTAAATTAATTACTTTCATCATTCTAAATCTTGCTTACTTAACCATTAATTAATTACAAATTAATTAATCATTCTCTAAGTACTAATTAATCACCCTTGATTAATTATATTCTAATTACATTAAGTAATTATCCTTAATTAATTACACAAATTAATTATTCTTAACCAATTACAGTAATTAACCTTTAATTACTTCATTAATTAATTAACTAAAATTAATTACATTAATCCTTAATTAATTACATTAATTAATTACTTCATAATCACTTATCATTGATTAATTAATCTTAATTAATCAACCCTTAATTACATAATTAATTATATTAATTAATGATCTCTAATTACTTCTTTAATTAATTACTCTATTTACATTAATTACATTAAGTAATTAATCTTTAATTAATCTTAACAAATCTCATTTATTAATTAATCCTTCCTTTACAATTTCAAATTCCATTTAAAATTCAAATTCTTTTAAATACACTTTTGATTACTTAAACACTTTTATTAAACAATTTAAATTTAAAAGCTTTATTTATTCCTAAACTAAGATTGAAACTAAACTTGAAATTCATATTTAAACTTTTGATTTAAAACTTAGTTTTAATTTTTCTTTATAAATTCAAAAATGAAATTTTAAATTGTAAAAACAGAACAGGTTTAAAGCCTGTAACACAATTCTACCCGAGATTCAACCCTTCCTGCTTCGAGTCCAACATCCAAAATCTCGAGTACAAATTCGAGTCAAACACGCGAGCACCTGGCTTCATCCCAAACTACTCAGGCTTTTTCCAGGTTCTAGAACTCGTGCACGTTCACGTGCATGGCATCGCCGATCAACTTCAGACGTTGCCTCGACGTCGATCAAGTCGGCGATCACCCATACTCCTCTCCCCGACCACCAGAACCCAGCCTCCATCTCAAATTTGAAATTGAGCGCGAACTCGAAAACCTGGAACAACCATCAGGTTCCACCATCAACCCTGTCAACGCCTCGTTCTCGCCACCTCGACCACCAGAGTTCATACGACTCCGGCCATGAACTCGTCTACGACATAGCTACCATCACCCAAAAGCCCATCACACTCGATAGATTGACGACGACGAACGAATCAACAAACTAAACCTACTCAAAACTATGAGTTAAACCCTAAATCTCTCTCGTCCCATCATCCCTTGCAATAGAAAAATTAATCAACAATTTTATCGATATAATCGATTACCAAACTTGCTACGAGCAAAGTTTCAGCGTTCAACATTTGATCGATCGTTGGAAATAGATAAAAATGCATATTCTGTTCAACTAAGAACTGCTCTGAACGTACTTATCTAATATTCACCATTTTAGCTTTAAAAATCCTATCTTGCAGTGTGAATTCAAGATATGAAATTGAATTTATATTTCAAGACATTCGAACTTCCCTTAAGTTTTAGTTTATTCTGTAAAAATCAAGTTTTTACATACTATATATCACTATTTCACTTGAAACTATTTTTAGATATTAACTTATACTTAAACATACATATTTGTTTTTAACACCAAAGCCTGATACTGATTAGATAATAGGAAATTGGATTTCTTTTTGGTTTCTACCCTGAAATTCAAGAAAAACATAAAAGAACAAATAATTCCCCGGCACAGTAAATATGAATATATATATATATATATGTAGAGCTTTATACTTAAATATATACAAAAAACACTATATGTCTATGCAAAGATTAAATGATACTTATGTATTATAAGATTGTTTACTCACAGTGTTTTTGTGAAGATGAACAGAGCCTGCTTCCTTTTGACACAGGCTGGAAGTTACAAGCTGAAGCTCTTATCTTAAATCCTCTGGTTACATTGATTTGTTTTGATGTTTAAGTTGAATTCTTGTTTGAGTTTCAGCTGGAGTTTAAGTTGTTTAAGTGGAATTTTTTTAAAGGTTTGAATGATGCTCAGTTATCTTGATGGACGAACTGAAATGAGGATGATGGATATAGAAAAGAAGGGTTCACTAGGTGATAAATTATTTTGTACAGGTGATATTTCTTTTAGTACAAATATAGGACATATATTTTTTAGCTTTGGTGGCTGAGGTGATAAAATTTTGGCTAGCATTAATTAGGCTTGTCTTTATTTTCATGAGTACATAGTTAAATATACATTAGTGTCTTCTTTTGCAAGCTTATAGATATATATTTTTTTGTTTTCTTTTACAAGTGTACATACTTATACTTCATTTGTTCATATTTAAGTGTATATTACTTTTCTTTTTATACTTATTAATTTGTAATATAAATGAATTTCTATATTTAATATGTTGTTTAAATTTAGCTAATGTTTACTTTATATTTTATAATTTATCTTATATATTTGTATTCCTATTTTTAACTCAAATATTTGTTTCTAACTTTAATACTTATTGTCTTGTATGTCTACATATGTATTTTTATATTTATTTTGTAAGTACCTTTGTATGTATTTTATTTTACTTCGTATACTTATAACATATGTTTATTTTACACTTATGTTTACATATTAGTAAGATATATTTTAGAAATTCGAATTATTTAACACATATTTTATTTGAATTTGGAGAAACTCAAATTTGTTTACCAATTAATTTCACAATTTTTATTCAAAAATTAAATTAATTATCACTTTAAACTTAGTTAAAATCCGGGATCGTTACAGGTTCCCCCCTTAAGAAATTTCATCCCCGAAATTTGCCAGGGAGACACAAAGATAGATGAAGAATATTTCATCAAATTAACTGAACATCTATTCTGCATTTGGCTTACCAAATCAGAATATCAATAATAGATACGAGAACGAATCTTTTTAATGTTTTACAAGATACTCGGGTTATCCAGATCTACGAAATATGCAGAGGCATTGGTTAGTTCGAAGGGATAACTAACCATTCGCAGAATATATTGGGACCCAAAGAATAGATAGATATATGGATACAATTCCAAATTTTTTAATTTAGAAACTAAAGTATACCTATCAACCATAGCAACCAATTCATCCAAACAAACAATTCTGACCTATTTGGAGTTTATGTCCCATGCAAATATATCCAATCTTCTTCCTGGATCTACTAGGAACTATCAAAGAATTGAGAAAAGATGACGAACAAAAGAGATTGATAGAGAAAAGATTGTTTCCTTGTTGTTACAGGGTATTGACCATTTATAGTCGTATTCCCCTGTCCCCTATCTCATCCTCTTCTTGCACTCATACTTACTATAAGTAGATAGCAAGAGAATTTACTGAGGCGTTCGAACAGATATCTTAGGGATACTCATTCTAGGGTATACTTCACCCTATCTCTAATGAGCTACTTAATGTGTTATACTCCTAAGCTAAAGTTCAACCTTAGCTCTGATACCAAATGTAACGGTCCTGACTCGGCCTTCGAAAATCGGCACCCGTACTTCACTTGTACTCGAATGCCGCAGATTCAAACGCCGAATCTGGCTCGTCGGAGCTTATAACACAGTAACTATAACAACACAGCGGAAGAAAGAAATCAATGATATCATATACAACTCCAACGAATACAATATCCAGAATGATATACAATAATGATATCTATATGATACAAGAATATCAGAGACAAATAATGTTACAGCGGAAACAACAAAAGTGATACTCCAAACGATCTTTAAAAGAGAATGACTCCAACAACTCCAACATCAAGCTCGAACCACCATTACGATGCACAAAGATAATCAAGTGTAGTCCATGAAGTCCAAAAACTGAACTAGCTCCCGATAATCTACTAAACCTGATTATCTGAAAAACCCAACTCTAGACTGCCCGTGTGGAAAATTATGGTCACCCAGAGTTTAGGAAGGGAACAATAAACTCCGGGTCAGTAATGGTACTGGTATGAGTAACAAAAATAGTTTATCTTTAAAACAAACAACAAAAGAATTTTAAACATTGAAATCCGCAATGCTTTTTTTTTGAAAATGAAACTACCATAAGGCCTCCCGCCACACACACAATGCAAACGCAGAATTGGAGGAGATTTCTTCTTATGATAGTCAAACATGCTTACTACGCAAAAAAAACTCTTTTGATATTAATACTAGTGCATAGTGTAGGAAACATTTCGAAAATATAATATTAATCTTAGCCAGCATTGGTACCATTATACTATGCCTACTATAGCTACCATTTTAAATGGCAGGTTCTACAACTAAAGCCGTACAAGGTTCGTATTGTTTCTTTGTATTTTCCAACAAATGGTCTGGCTAAGGAACTTCCTACTGCTACATGGGAACGCCTCTAGAGGGACGCCCTGAGAACCTACTTGGCTCTCTGCCAACACAAGGCCGGTTACCCCCTTCCCGGGTAGTAAACCTAAGATATGCCACCCCCGGCCATTTGCGACCTTTATCCGAGGGCCCTCGATCACAAAGCAACAATCACACAGTAAATGAGATTGGAGCAACCACACAGGTAAAATATCTGGGCTCCATACCATGATACCACCTTTTTCCAGAAGGAATGGACATACCCTAGGGGAGCTACCCCTGAAACCTTGCCGCATCTTTCCTGTTTCGACCATTTCCGGTTTGTGAGGTCCGATGAGGTCTCGTCCACAAAGCTACACTTTACACGAAAGCCATGCTTTGATGAACAAATGATCAGCAACACACAGCAACACTTAGCATGCCACACTACCAAATTGGGAGTATATCACTGATAACCTTCAACTACATAACCTCTGAGCTCGTACGTCTCAGAGAAGGGTGTTAAGCTAAGAGAATAAATCTCCGCCACCAAACAGAAATGTATTTGAAAGAAATCAGCTTTATATCTCAAAGTGTAGTGTCAGAGATACAACCATACAAGTCTGTTCCGGGTTCAAACAGAACCGAAGGCACTTCCAAAGAAGCCCTTGCAATCCGGGTATTCACAATCCCGATCGGACTTCCCATCACAAATGGAGTCTCTATACCGCAGCTACTCAGTGCAGAGACAATCGATAGGTTATCCTATCATTCTCAAACACCCGGTCTTCAACACCGGTCTTCAAATGCTATCCATTTACGTCGTATCACTATTCGGAATGGGTTATATGACGCAAAGGTCCTCTCCCGGCTAAACCGAATAATGAGCGCAATATTTTAAAAACATATGGATATTGGGATTTCAATTAAGTCACAGCTTATTACCCAAAACTTCTCTTTCAAATGGTTTAAACAAATTACCATTTTAATCTTTTACACAAAAATATTCATCTCACAAGGTTCACCTAGTTTCACAAAGATTCATTCACATTTTTTTTCAAAACAGTTTTCCTTTCAAAGTGGATTAACTCGTCCAATCTTTAAATCAAAGATTTAATTAATAGCTTTCAAAACAACTCCATTTCGACCTTTTATACAATTGGTACACCTTTCCAATTTCAAAACAAAATTCAACAATCTTTCACAAAGATTTATTCATAACTCGGAAAACCATTTTCATTTAAAACTTGAAATTCTTTTGACACAAAATGGAAATTCATTCCTTATATGAAAGCTTCTATTATTCGAAAACAAATAGTTTTCATTTCGGAAAATCTGATTCTTTTATACGAGTTAAAGTCCTTGGGTTAAATTAACCTCAAAACCATACTTTTAAAATGGTTTAAATTCATCTAAACACATTTATAACATCTTAACCATAATTTCCAAACATGGAATTCAATTCCAAATTTTGAATTCAAATTAAATTATTTAAATTGAAAAACTTTACCAAGTCATTCAAAATAACTTTTATCTTAAAAACTCCTTTCCAAAATCAATTGAAATTAAAATTTCAATTTCAAAAACATTAAATTTAAATCATCTATGACTTAACCGATTTCCTCGTGAAATCCATATTTGTGTGTGTAAGAGTGTGGTCCAGGGGTTTCATACAGTAGTGCAACATTATTCAATCATCACAGATTCAAATACAGCAATATATTTGATAAGCGGTATAAACTATAATGCTTATCGTTTATTCACAGATTCATAGATAAATCACAGATAAAATAAATTACATTCATCACAGCTTGAATTAAAACAATTCATATCACACAGCATCACATAGTAGGTATATTGAACAATTCACAGCATTCAATAGAATACAGTCATCCATAAGTAATGATTTATTAATCATCATTCTCTAATTAATTTAAAATAAATTAGATTAATTACTTTAATCATTCTAAATCTTGCTTACTTAATCATTAATTAATTACAAATTAATTAATCATTCTCTAAGTACTAATTAATCACCCTTGATTAATTATATTCTAATTACATTAAGTAATTATCCTTAATTAATTACACAAATTAATTATTCTTAACCAATTACAGTAATTAACCTTTAATTACTTCATTAATTAATTAACTAAAATTAATTACATTAATCCTTAATTAATTACATTAATTAATTACTTCATAATCACTTATCATTGATTAATTAATCTTAATTAATCAACCCTTAATTACATAATTAATTATTTTAATTAATGATCTCTAATTACTTCTTTAATTAATTACTCTATTTACATTAATTACATTAAGTAATTAATCTTAACAAATCTCATTTATTAATTAATCCTTCCTTTACAATTTCAAATTCCATTTAAAATTCAAATTCTTTTAAATACACTTTTGATTACTTAAACACTTTTATTAAACAATTTAAATTTAAAAGCTTTATTTATTCCTAAACTAAGATTGAAACTAAACTTGAAATTCATATTTAAACTTTTGATTTAAAACTTAGTTTTAATTTTGCTTTATAAATTCAAAAATGAAAATTTAAATTGTAAAAACAGAACAGGTTTAAAGCCTGTAACACAGTTCTACCCGAGATTCAACCCTTCCTGCTTCGAGTCCAACATCCAAAATCTCGAGTACAACTTCGAGTCAAACACACGAGCGCCTGGCTTCATCCCAAACTACTCAGGCTTTTTCCAGGTTCCAGAACTCGTGCACGTTCACGTGCACGGCATCGCCGATCAACTTCAGACGTCGCCTCGACGTCGATCAAGTCGGCGATCACCCATACTCCTCTCCCCGACCACCAGAACCCAGCCTCCATCTCAAATTCGAAATCGAGCACGAACTCGAAAACCTGGAACAACCATCAGGTTCCACCATCAACCCTGTCAACGCCTCGTTCTCGCCACCTCGACCACCAGAGTTCATACGACTTCGGCCATGAACTCGTCTACGACCTAGCTACCATCACCCAAAAGCCCATCACACTCGATAGATTGACGACGACGAACGAATCAACAAACTAAACCTACTCAAAACTATGAGTTAAACCATAAATTTCCCTCGTCCCATCATCCCTTGCAATAGAAAAATTAATCAACAATTTTATCGATATAATCGATTGCCAAACTTGCTTCGAGCAAAGTTTCAGCGTTCAACATTTGATCGATCGCTGGAAATAGATAAAAAAAAGCATATTCTGTTCATGTGTACATAGTTAAATATACATTAGTGTCTTCTTTTGCAAGCTTATAGATATATATATTTTTGTTTTCTTTTACAAGTGTACATACTTATACTTCATTTGTTCATATTTAAGTGTATATTACTTTTCTTTTTATACTTATTAATTTGTAATATAAATGAATTTCTATATTTAATATGTTGTTTAAATTTAGCTAATGTTTACTTTATATTTTATAATTTATCTTATATATTTGTATTCCTATTTTTAACTCAAATATTTGTTTCTAACTTTAATACTTATTGTCTTGTATGTCTACATATGTATTTTTATATTTATTTTGTAAGTACCTTTGTATGTATTTTATTTTACTTCGTATACTTATAACATATGTTTATTTTACACTTATGTTTACATATTAGTAAGATATATTTTAGAAATTCAAATTATTTAACACATATTTTATTTGAATATGGAGAAACTCAAATTTGTTTACGAATTAATTTCACAATTTTTATTCAAAAATTAAATTAATTATCACTTTAAACTTAGTTAAAATCCGGGATCGTTACAGGTTTCCCCCTTAAGAAATTTCATCCCCGAAATTTGCCAGGGAGACACAAAGATAGATGAAGAATATTTCATCAAATTAACTGAACATCTATTCTGCATTTGGCTTACCAAATCAGAATATCAATAATAGATATGAGAATGAATCTTTTTAATGTTTTACAAGATACTCGGGTTATCTAGATCTACGAAATATGCAGAGGCATTGGTCAGTTTGAAGGGATAACTAACCATTCGTAGAATATATTGGGACCCAAAGAATAGATAGATATATGGATACAATTCCAAAACTTTTTAATTTAGAAACTAAAGTATACCTATCAACCATAGCAACCAAAGCAACCAATTCATCCAAACAAACAATTCTGACCTATTTGGAGTTTATGTCCCATGCAAATATATCCAATCTTCTTCCTGGATCTACTAGGAACTATCAAAGAATTGAGAAAAGATGACGAACAAAAGAGATTGATAGAGAAAAGATTGTTTCCTTGTTGTTACAGGGTATTGACCATTTATAGTCGTATTCCCCTATCCCCTATCTCATCCTCTTCTTGCACTCATACTTACTATCAGTAGATAGCAAGAGAATTTACTGAGGCGTTCGAACAGATATCTTAGGGATACTCATTCTAGGGTATACTTCACCCTATCTCTAATGAGCTACTTAATGTGTTATACTCCTGAGCTAAAGTTCAACCTTATCTCTGATACCAAATGTAACGGTCCTGACTTTGCCTTCGAAAATCGGCACCCGTACTTCACTTGTACTCGAATGCCGCAGATTCAAACGCCAAATCTGGCTCGCCGGAGCTTATAACACAGTAAGTATAACAACACAGCGGAAGAAAGAAATCAATGATATCATATACAACTCCAACGAATACAATATCCAGAATGATATACAACAATGATATCTGTATGATACAAGAATATCAGAGACAAATAATGTTACAGCGGAAACAACAAAAGTGATACTCCAAACGATCTTTAAAAGAGAATGACTCCAACAACTCCAACATCAAGCTTGAACCACCATCACGATGCACAAAGATAAGAAAGTGTAGTCCATGAAGTCCAAAAACTGAACTAGCTCCCGATAATCTACTAAACCTGATTGTCTGAAAAACCCAACTCTAGACTGCCCGTGTGGAAAATTATAGGCACCCAGAGTTTAGGAAGGGAATAATAAACTCCGGGTCAGTAATGGTACTGGTATGAGTAACAAAAATAGTTTATCTTTAAAACAAACAACAAAAGAATTTTAAACATTGAAATCCGCAATGCTTTTTTTTGAAAATGAAACTACCATAAGGCCTCCCGCCACACACACAATGCAAACGCAGAATTGGAGGAGATTTCTTCTTATGATAGTCAAACATGCTTACTACGCAAAAAAACTCTTTTGATATTAATACTCGTGCATAGTGTAGGAAACATTTCGAAAATATAATATTAATCTTAGCCAGCATAGGTACCATTATACTATGCCTACTATAGCTACCATTTTAAATGGCAGGTTCTACAACTAAAGCCGTACAAGGTTCGTATTGTTTCTTTGGATTTTCCAACAAATGGTCAGGCTAAGGAACTTCCTACTGCTACATGGGAATGCCTCTAGAGGGACGCCCCGAGAACCTACCTGGCTCTCTGCCAACACAAGGCCGGTTACCCCCTTCCCGGGTAGTAAACCTGAGATATGCCATCCCCGGTCGTTTGCGACCTTTATCCGAGGGCCCTCAATCACAAAGCAACAATCACACAGTAAATGAGATTGGAGCAACCACACAGGTAAAATATCTGGGCTCCATACCATGATACCACCTTTTTCCAGAAGGAATGGACATACCCTAGGGGAGCTACCCCTGAAACCTTGCCGCATCTTTCCTGTTTCGACCATTTCCGGTTTGTGAGGTCTGATGAGGTCTCGTCCACAAAGCTACGCTTTACACGAAAGCCATGCTTTGATCAACAAATGATCAACAAATGATCAGCAACACACAACAACACTTAGCATGCCACACTACCAAATTGGGAGTATATCACTGATAACCTTCAACTACATAACCTCTGAGCTCGTACGTCTCAGAGAAGGGTGTTAAGCTAAGAGAATAAATCTCCGTCACCAAACAGAAATGTATTTGAAAGAAATCAGCTTTATATCTCAAAGTGTAGTGTCAGACATACAACCATACAAGTCTGTTCCGGGTTCGAACAGAACCGAAGGCAGTTCCAAAGAAGCCCTTGCAATCCGGGTATTCACAATCCCGATCGGACTTCCCATCACAAATGGAGTCTCTATACCGTAGCTACTCAGTGCGGAGACAATCGATAGGTTATCCTATCATTCTCGCAAACAGCCGGTCTTTAACACCGATCTTCAAATGCTATCCATTTACGTCGTATCACTATTCGGAATGGGTTATATGACACAAAGGTCCTCTCTCGGCTAAACCGAATAATGAGCGCAATATTTTAAAAACATATGGATATTGGGATTTCAATTAAGTCACAACTTATTACCCAAAACTTCTCTTAAAATGGTTTAAACAAATTACCATTTTTATCTTTTACACAAAAAGATTCATCTCACAAGGTTCACCCAGTTTCACAAAGATTCATTCTCAATTTTTTTCAAAACAGTTTTCCTTTCAAATTGGATTAACTCGTCCAATCTTTAAATCAAAGATTTAATTAATAGCTTTCAAAACAACTCCATTTCGACCTTTTATAGAACATGTACACCTTTCCAATTTCAAAACAAAATTCAACAATCTTTCACAAAGATTTATTCATAACTCGAAAAACCATTTTCATTTCAAACTTGAAATTCTTTTGACACAAAATGGAAATTCATTCCTTATATGAAAGCTTCTATTATTCGAAAACAAATAGTTTTCATTTCGGAAAATCTGATTATTTTATACGAGTTAAGTCCTTGGGTTAAATTCAACTCAAAACCATACTTTTAAAATGGTTTAAATTCATATAAACACATTTATAACATCTTAACCATAATTTCCAAACATGGAATTCAATTCCAAATTTTGAATTTAAATTCAAATTAAATTATTTAAATTGAAAAACTTTACCAAGTCATTCAAAATAACTTTTATCTTAAAAACTCCTTTCCAAAATCAATTGAAATTAAAATTTCAATTTCAAAAACATTAAATTTAAATCATCTGTGACTTAACCGATTTCCTCGTGAAATCCATATTTGTGTGTGTAAGAGTGTGGTCCAGGGGTTTCATACAGTAGTGCAACATTATTCAATCATCACAGATTCAAATACAGCAATATATTTGATAAGCGGTATAAACTATAACGCTTATCGTTTATTCACAGATTCATAGATAAATCACAGATAAAATAAATTACATTCATCACAGCTTGAATTAAAACAATTCATATCACACAGCATCACATAGTAGGTATATCGAACAATTCACAGCATTCAATAGAATACAGTCATCCATAAGTAATGATTTATTAATCATCATTCTCTAATTAATTTAAAATAAATTAAATTAATTACTTTCATCATTCTAAATCTTGCTTACTTAACTATTAATTAATTACAAATTAATTAATCATTCTCTTAGTACTAATTAATCACCCTTGATTAATTATATTCTAATTACATTAAGTAATTATCCTTAATTAATTACACAAATTAATTATTCTTAACCAATTACAGTAATTAACCTTTAATTACTTCATTAATTAATTAACTAAAATTAATTACATTAACCTTTAATTAATTACATTAATTAATTACTTCATAATCACTTATCATTGATTAATTAATCTTAATTAATCAACCCTTAATTACATAATTAATTATATTAATTAATGATCTCTAATTACTTCTTTAATTAATTACTCTATTTACATTAATTACATTAAGTAATTAATCTTTAATTAATCTTAACAAATCTCATTTATTAATT
This sequence comes from Allium fistulosum, assembly GCA_030737815.1. Lineage (NCBI taxonomy): Eukaryota > Viridiplantae > Streptophyta > Magnoliopsida > Asparagales > Amaryllidaceae > Allium > Allium fistulosum. Next base: position 164,220,390 of record CM060904.1, on the reverse strand, counting down.
AATCCTTCCTTTACAATTTCAAATTCCATTTAAAATTCAAATTCTTTTAAATACACTTTTGATTACTTAAACACTTTTATTAAACAATTTAAATTTAAAAGCTTTATTTATTCCTAAACTAAGATTGAAACTAAACTTGAAATTCATATTTAAACTTTTGATTTAAAACTTAGTTTTAATTTTGCTTTATAAATTCAAAAATGAAAATTTTAAATTGTAAAAACAGAACAGGTTTAAAGCCTGTAACATAGTTCTACCCGAGATTCAACCCTTCCTGCTTCGAGTCCAACATCCAAAATCTCGAGTACAACTTCGAGTCAAACACACGAGCACATGGCTTCATCCCAAACTACTCAGGCTTTTTCCAGGTTCCAGAACTCATGCACGTTCACGTGCACGACATCGCCGATCAACTTCAGACGTTGCCTCGACGTCGAGCAAGTCGGTGATCACCCATACTCCTCTCCCCGACCACCAGAACCTAGCCTCCATCTCAAATTCGAAATCGAGCGTGAACTCGAAAACTTGGAACAACCATCAGGTTCCACCATCAACCCTGTCAACGTCTCGTTCTCGCCACCTCGACCACCAGAGTTCATACGACTCCAGCCATGAACTTGTCTACGACCTAGCTACCATCACCCAAAAGCCCATCACACTCGATAGATTGACGACGACGAATGAATCAACAAACTAAACCTACTCAAAACTATGAGTTAAACCCTAAATCTCCCTCGTCCCATCATCCCTTGCAATAGAAAAATTAATCAACAATTTTATCGATATAATCGATTGCCAAACTTGCTTCGAGCAAAGTTTCAGCGTTCAACATTTGATCGATCGCTGGAAATAGATAAAAAAGCATATTCTGTTCAACTAAGAACTGCTCTGAACGTACTTAACTAAAATTCACCATTTTAGCTTTAAAAATCCTATCTTGCAGTGTGAATTCAAGATATGAAATTGAATTTATATTTCAAGACATTCGAACTTCCCTTAAGTTTTAGTTTATTCTGTAAAAATCAAGTTTTTACATACTATATATCACTATTTCACTTGAAACTATTTTTAGATATTAACTTATACTTAAACATACATATTTGTTTTTAACACCAAAGCCTGATACTAATTAGATAATAGGAAATTGGATTTCTTTTTGGTTTCTACCCTGAAATTCAAGAAAAACATAGAAGAACAAATAATTCCTCGGCACAGTAAATATGAATATATATATATATATGCAGAGCTTTATACTTAAATATATACAAAAAACACTATATGTCTACGCAAAGATTAAATGATACTTATGTATTATAAGATTGTTTACTCATAGTGTTTTTGTGAAGATGAACAGAGCCTGCTTCCTTTTGACACAGGCTGGAAGTAACAAGCTGAAGCTCTTATCTTAAATCCTCTGGTTACATTGATTTGTTTTGATGTTTAAGTTGAATTCTTGTTTGAGTTTCAGCTGGAGTTTAAGTTATTTAAGTGGAATTTTGTTTAAGGTTTGAATGATGCTCAGTTATCTTGATGGACGAACTGAAATGAGGATGATGGATATAGAAAAGAAGGGTTCACTAGGTGATAAATTATTTTGTACAGGTGATATTTCTTTTAGTACAAATATAGGACATATATTTTTTAGCTTTGGTGGCTGAGGTGATAAAATTTTGGCTAGCATTAATTAGGCTTGTCTTTATTTTCATGTGTACATAGTTAAATATACATTAGTGTCTTCTTTTGCAAGCTTATAGATATATATATTTTTGTTTTCTTTTACAAGCGTACATACTTATACTTCATTTGTTCATATTTAAGTGTATATTACTTTTCTTTTTATACTTATTAATTTGTAATATAAATGAATTTCTATATTTAATATGTTGTTTAAATTTAGCTAATGTTTACTTTATATTTTATAATTTATCTTATATATTTGTATTCCTATTTTTAACTCAAATATTTGTTTCTAACTTTAATACTTATTGTCTTGTATGTCTACATATGTATTTTTATATTTATTTTGTAAGTACCTTTGTATGTATTTTATTTTACTTCGTATACTTATAACATATGTTTATTTTACACTTATGTTTACATATTAGTAAGATATATTTTAGAAATTCAAATTATTTAACACATATTTTATTTGAATTTGGAGAAACTCAAATTTGTTTACCAATTAATTTCACAATTTTTATTCAAAAATTAAATTAATTATCACTTTAAACTTAGTTAAAATCCGGGATCGTTACAGGTTCCCCCCTTAAGAAATTTCGTCCTAGAAATTTGCCAGGAAGACACAAAGATAGATGAAGAATATTTCATCAAATTAACTGAACATCTATTCTGCATTTGGCTTACCAAATCAGAATATCAATAATAGATACGAGAACGAATCTTTTTAATGTTTTACAAGATACTCGGGTTATCCAGATCTACGAAATATGCAGAGGCATTGGTCAGTTCGAAGAAATAACTAACCATTCGTAGAATATATTGGGACCCAAAGAATATATAGATATATGGATACAATTCCAAAACTTTTTAATTTAGAAACTAAAGTATACCTATCAACCATAGCAACCAAAGCAACCAATTCATCCAAACATACAATTCTGACCTATTTGGGGTTTATGTCCCATGCAAATATATCCAATCTTCTTCCTGGATCTACCAAGAACTATCAAAGAATTGAGAAAAGATGACGAACAAAAGAGATTGATAGAGAAAAGATTGTTCCTTGTTGTTACAGGGTATTGACCATATATAGTCGTATTCCACTATCCCCTATCTCATCCTCTTCTTGCACTCATACTTACTATCAGTAGATAGCAAGAGAATTTACTGAGGCGTTCGAACAGATATCTTAGGGATACTCATTCTAGGGTATACTTCACCCTATCTCTAATGAGCTACTTAATGTGTTATACTCCTGAGCTAAAGTTCAACCTTAGCTCAGATACCAAATGTAACGGTCCTTACTCGGCCTTCGAAAATCGGCACCCGTACTTCACTTGTACTCGAATGCCGCAGATTCAAACGCCGAATCTGGCTCGCCGGAGCTTATAACACAGTAAGTATAACAACACAGCGGAAGAAAGAAATCAATGATATCATATACAACTCCAATGAATACAATATCCAGAATGATATACAACAATGATATCTATATGATACAAGAATATCAGAGACAAATAAAGTTACAGCGGAAACAACAAAAGTGATACTCCAAATGATCTTTAAAAGAGAATGACTCCAACAACTCCAACATCAAGCTCGAACCACCATCACGATGCACAAAGATAATCAAGTGTAGTCAATGAAGTCCAAAAACTGAACTAGCTCCCGATAATCTACTAAACCCGATTATCTGAAAAACCCAACTCTAGACTGCCCGTGTGGAAAATTATGGGCACCCAGAGTTTAGGAAGGGAACAATAAACTCCGGGTCAGTAATGGTACTGGTATGAGTAACAAAAATAGTTTATCTTTAAAACAAACAACAAAAGAATTTTAAACATTGAAATCTGCAATGCTTTTTTTTGAAAATGAAACTACCATAAGGCCTCCCGCCACACACACAATGCAAACGCAGAATTGGAGGAGATTTCTTCTTATGATAGTCAAACATGCTTACTACGCAAAAAAAACTCTTTTGATATTAATACTAGTGCATAGTGTAGGAAACATTTCGAAAATATAATATTAATCTTAGCCAGCATAGGTACAATTATACTATGCCTACTATAGCTACCATTTTAAATGGCAGGTTCTACAACTAAAGCCGTACAAGGTTCGTATTGTTTGTTTGGATTTTCCAACAAATGGTCAGGCTAAGGAACTTCCTACCGCCACATGGGAATGCCTCTGGAGGGACGCCCCGAGAACCTACCTGGCTCTCTGCCAACACAAGGCCGGTTACCCCCTTCCCGGGTAGTAAACCTGAGATATGCCACCCCTGGTCGTTTGCGACCTTTATCCGAGGGCCCTTGATCACAAAGCAACAATCACACAGTAAATGAGATTGGAGCAACCACACAGGTAAAATATCTGGGCTCCATACCATGATACCTCCTTTTTCCAGAAGGAATGGACATACCCTAGGGGAGCTACACCTGAAACCTTGCCGCATCTTTCCTGGTTCGACCATTTCCGGTTTGTGAGGTCCGATGATGTCTCGTCCACAAAGCTACGCTTTACCCGAAAGCCATGCTTTGATCAACAAATGATCAGCAACACTTAGCATGCCACACTACCATATTGGGAGTATATCACTGATAACCTTCTACTACATAACCTCTGAGCTCGTACGTCTCAGAGAATGGTGTTAAGCTAAGAGAATAAATCTCCGCCACCAAACAGAAATGTATTTGAAAGAAATCAGCTTTATATCTCAAAGTGTAGTGTCAGACATACAACCATACAAGTCAGTTCCGGGTTCGAACAGAACCGAAGGCACTTCCAAAGAAGCCCTTGCAATCCGGGTATTCACAATCCCGATCGGACTTCCCATCACAAATGGAGTCTCTATACCGTAGCTACTCAGTGCAGAGACAATCGATAGGTTATCCTATCGTTCTCGCAAACACCCGGTCTTCAACACCGGTCTTCAAATGCTATCCATTTACGTCGTATCACTATTCGGAATGGGTTATATGACGCAAAGGTCCTCTCCCGGCTAAACCGTATAATGAGCGCAATATTTTAAAAAAATATGGATATTGGGATTTCAATTAAGTCACAACTTATTACCAAAAACTTCTCTTTCAAATGGTTTAAACAAATTACCATTTTAATCTTTTACACAAAAAGATTCATCTCACAAGGTTCACCCAGTTTCACAAAGATTCATTCACATTTTTTTTCAAAACAGTTTTCCTTTCAAATTGGATTAACTCGTCCAATCTTTAAATCAAAGATTTAATTAATAGCTTTCAAAACAACTCCATTTCGACCTTTTATACAACAGGTACACCTTTCCAATTTCAAAACAAAATTCAACAATCTTTCACAAAGATTTATTCATAACTCGGAAAACCATTTTCATTTCAAACTTGAAATTCTTTTGACACAAAATGGAAATTCATTCCTTATATGAAAGCTTCTATTATTCGAAAACAAATAGTTTTCATTTTGGAAAATCTGATTCTTTTATACGAGTTAAAGTCCTTGGGTTAAATTCAACTCAAAACCATACATTTAAAATGGTTTAAATTCATATAAACACATTTATAACATCTTAACCATAATTTCCAAACATGGAATTCAATTACAAATTTTGAATTCAAATTCAAATTAAATTATTTAAATTGAAAAACTTTACCAAGTCATTCAAAATAACTTTTATCTTAAAAACTCCTTTCCAAAATCAATTGAAATTAAAATTTCAATTTCAAAAACATTAAATTTAAATCATCTGTGACTTAACCGATTTCCTCGTAAAATCCATATTTGTGTGTGTAAGAGTGTGGTCCAGGGGTTTCATACAGTAGTGCAACATTATTCAATCATCACAGATTCAAATACATCAATATATTTGATAAGCGGTATAAACTATAACGCTTATCGTTTATTCACAAATTCATAGATAAATCACAGATAAAATAAATTACATTCATCACAGCTTGAATTAAAACAATTCATATCACACAGCATCACATAGTAGGTATATCGAACAATTCACAACATTCAATAGAATACATTCATCCATAAGTAATGATTTATTAATCATCATTCTCTAATTAATTTAAAATAAATTAAATTAATTACTTTCATCATTCTAAATCTTGCTTACTTAACCATTAATTAATTACAAATTAATTAATCATTCTCTATGTACTAATTAATCACCCTTGATTAATTATATTCTAATTACATTAAGTAATTATCCTGAATTAATTACACAAATTAATTATTCTTAACCAATTACAGTAATTAACCTTTAATTACTTCATTAATTAATTAACTAAAATTAATTACATTAATCCTTAATTAATTACATTAATTAATTACTTCATAATCACTTATCATTGATTAATTAATCTTAATTAATCAACCCTTAATTACATAATTAATTATATTAATTAATGATCTCTAATTACTTCTTTAATTAATTACTCTATTTACATTAATTACATTAAGTAATTAATCTTAACAAATATCATTTATTAATTAATCCTTCCTTTACAATTTCAAATTCCATTTAAAATTCAAATTCTTTAAAATACACTTTTGATTACTTAAACACTTTTATTAAACAATTTAAATTTAAAAGCATTATTTATTCCTAAACTAAGATTGAAACTAAACTTGAAATTCATATTTAAACTTTTGATTTAAAACTTAGTTTTAATTTTGCTTTATAAATTCAAAAATGAAAATTTTAAATTGTAAAAACAGAACAGGTTTAAAGCCTGTAACACAGTTCTACCCGAGATTCAACCATTCCTACTTCGAGTCCAACATCCAAAATCCCGAGTACAACTTCGAGTCAAACACGCGAGCACCTGGCTTCATCCCAAACTACTCAGGCTTTTTCCAGGTTCCAGAACTCGTGCACGTTCACGTGCACGGCATCGCCGATCAACTTCAGACGTCGCCTCGACGTCGATCAAGTCGGCGATCACCCATACTCCTATCCCCGACCACCAGAACCCAGCCTCCATCTCAAATTCGAAATCGAGCGCGAACTCGAAAACCTGGAACAACCATCAGGTTCCACCATCAACCCTGTTAACACCTCATTCTCGCCACCTCGACCACCAGAGTTCATACAACTCCGGCCTTGAACTCGTCTACGACCTAGCTACCATCACCCAAAAGCCAATCAAACTCTATCGATTGACGACGACGAACGAATCAACAAACTAAACCTCCTCAAAACTATGAGTTAAACCCTAAATCTCCCTCGTCCCATCATCCCTTGCAATAGAAAAATTAATCAACAATTTTCCCGATATAGTCGATTGCCAAACTTGCTTCGAGCAAAGTTTCAGCGTTCAACATTTGATCGATCGCTGGAAATAGATAAAAAAGCATATTTTGTTCAACTAAGAACTGCTCTGAACGTACTTAACTAAAATTCACCATTTTAGCTTTAAAAATCCTATCTTGCAGTGTGAATTCAAGATATGAAATTGAATTTATATTTCAAGACATTCGAACTTCCCTTAAGTTTTAGTTTATTCTGTAAAAATCAAGTTTTTACATACTATATATCACTATTTCACTTGAAACTATTTTTAGATATTAACTTATACTTAAACATACATATTTGTTTTTAACACCAAAGCCTGATACTGATTAGATAATAGGAAATTGGATTTCTTATTGGTTTCTACCCTGAAATTCAAGAAAAACGTAGAAGAACAAATAATTCCTCGGCACAGTAAATATGAATATATATATATATATATATATATACGCAGAGCTTTATACTTAAATATATACTAAAAACACTATATGTTTACGCAAAGATTAAATGATACTTATGTATTATAAGATTGTTTACTCACAGTGTTTTTGTGAAGATGAACAGAGCCTGCTTCCTTTTGACACAGGCTGGAAATTACAAGCTGAAGCTCTTATCTTAAATCCTCTGGTTACATTAATTTGTTTTGATGTTTAAGTTGAATTCTTGTTTGAGTTTCAGCTGGAGTTTAAGTTGTTTAAGTGGAATTTTGTTTAAGGTTTGAATGATGCTCAGTTACCTTGATGGACGAACTGAAATGAGGATGATGGATATAGAAAAGAAGGATTCACTGGGTGATAAATTATTTTGTACAGGTGATATTTCTTTTGGTACAAATATAGGACAGATATTTTTTAGCTTTGGTGGCTGAGGTGTTAAAATTTTGGCTAGCATTAATTAGGCTTGTCTTTATTTTCATGTGTACATAGTTAAATATACATTAGTGTCTTCTTTTGCAAGCTTATAGATATATATTTTTTTGTTTTCTTTTACAAGTGTACATACTTATACTTCATTTGTTCATATTTAAGTGTATATTACTTTTCTTTTTATACTTATTAATTTGTAATATAAATGAATTTCTATATTTAATATGTTGTTTAAATTTAGCTAATGTTTACTTTATATTTTATAATTTATCTTATATATTTGTATTCCTATTTTTAACTCAAATATTTGTTTCTAACTTTAATACTAATTGTCTTGTATGTCTACATATGTATTTTTATATCTTTTTGTAAGTACCTTTGTATGTATTTTATTTTACTTCGTATACTTATAACATATGTTGATTTTACACTTATGTTTACATATTAGCAAGATATATTTTAGAAATTCAAATTATTTAACACATATTTTATTTGAATTTGGAGAAACTCAAATTTGTTTACCAATTAATTTCACAATTTTTATTCAAAAATTAAATTAATTATCACTTTAAACTTAGTTAAAATCCGGGATCGTTAGAAGTATACAACCATATCGATAGGAGGAGTACATAGTAAGGGCGAGAACTATTTTATTATAAAAAATTATTTTATAACTTGTATGGTTGTCATCACCAGAAAAAGTGAAAATGTTAGCACCTCATAATTTGATTTTTTGATAGTGATAACTACACAAGAGATATTTATATATATTCTAACTTTGCAGAAAAATATATCGACTAGTGTAGAGATACAATGACGAAGCCAGGATGACGATGACAAACAAAGTTATATTAGTCATAGTGTTTTATATCTAGAAGTATATGATTGTTAAATCTCTATAAAGTGGTATACACACACAAAAATCATCAAAATAGCACTTTCATTTTTTTTTAAACAGAAAAACACAGTTTCGATCGACTAGAATCTTTCAACCAGTCGACTAAAACAATATTAGTCAACTAGTTATAATTGCTTAGTCGATTGATATCATGTGCATTATATTTATTGTAAATACAATACAAATAGTCGACTAAAACTACATAAATAGTTGACTACTAACCTAATCAATCGACTAGTTGCGTAGTTCCAGTCGACTAAATAAGGGCAAAAATAAACCGTTTCTTTTTCGTTTGAAAATTCATGTTTTCAACTTTAACCACTCGACTGATTGGTACTATACCAGTCGACTGGTTACACGCAAGTGCTATATTTTTGAAATTTCTAAAGAATTCTCCTTCAACAAAGAGGTGCTTCCTTCCATGAAGAGTTGCAACTATATATAATGGCTGCTACTTCTCATGAACACATACAACTCTTTAAACATTAAAATAGCACCTTGATTCAAGGTTCAAACAATCAATTCCATTGCTTTTCTCTCAAATTATCCTTGAAATCTCTCTTGCATTCATGTGCTTACATTGCAATTTTTGATCACTTGAACATTTGATTTATATAATTTAAGTGATCATTTCTGTAACGACCCGTATTTTTGATAATTAAAAATATTAAATTAAATAAGATTTTGGAATTTAATATTATCAGAAATTAAATTTTGTGATTTATCAATGAAAAAATTATTAGAATATAATTTAATAATATTGATTGAATGTAATTGACATATGTTTTAACATAATTCCAATTAATGATAATAATGGAAGTTAATGAGGAATAAAATAAATGTTGTATTAAAAAAAGAGAAATTATATGTAATTAATTGAAATTGGTTATTATAGAATAGGAAATCAGTTTTGGGTAAGTAATTTATAACCCTTGGTTATAAACAATGAATTAATAGATATGAATTACTAAGTTGTAACAATTGATTTTTTATCATTTCATTAATTAAATCAGTTGAAATTAATTTGGAAATTAATAAAGCTAATGTAATGGAAATATTGCAATTATTATGGTAAAAGACGTTAACTGTAGAGTGATGAGAATAATAAGATGAAAACTTATATTAATTAATTCATAAGGTAATAGTTGATTTAATGTAAGAATTTATATCAAAATAAAAGAATTTGTTGGGAATTTTAAATTATAATGAAATGATTTATTACAGTTGTACTGAACGCTGAAATTAGTGTAATATTTAAATATTGGATTTAACATGGGAAACTGTATTGTAATAGGTTATTAAATTCTGGATAATCAAGAATGATGAAAATTGTTAACTTTTAATTTAGAATTTAAAAGCGATTAAATTGATTTTAAAATAATAATTTATTTATTAACGTGAAAATTTGTCTTTTTGGGCACTGTCTTGGATTTCGACGAAACCAGTTTCATTGGATTCGTAACAGTGAATTATTATAGGATTTCATGTTTCGTAGCGATCAGACTTATCGTTTGATCGTGCGGCTCGAAACGTGTAGAATCAATTAAAGGAATTTAAATGAATATAATTTGATTTTGAAAGCTAACTTCTGTATACAATGAAATTAGGATTTGAAACTAGTTCCATTGAGTTTAAAAATATCAGAAACCTGTATTTCGATGTATGCGATGACCTACTTTCGTTTCGGGTCGTTGTTATCATTTCGACCCAATTCGATCTATTCCATCCGTTCTTATCCATCTCTGTCTATATATAGGCTGTTAGAAACTCTAGCAGTCATTTGTTTTCATTTTCTATACGTACAATTTCTATCTATCTGTTCCATTATCAGTTCCTTCTCAATGGAAGACATCTCAAACTCTAATTACAATTCCAAATCAAATCGAAAATCCAAACTCCTCAAACCCTATCATATAATATATCATTGCGAAGCTCTCGACGAACATAATCTGTGTCTGTAGTTTGTTTTTGCAATTGAGTCTCGGTTTGGCCAGAATTTGGCGAAGAAGTTTCGGTCGTCCATCCTATGGTTCCGCGATCAACGGCAGATCGTCGACCAATCGACGATCATGAAGCGCTGCAGTGTAGAGGGTGCAAGGAAAGTCGATTTAATGGCTTGGGTCTTGTCATTGGCGATTAAAATTGCCAGAAATCGATGATCTATGACCAGAAGTCCAGCGGCGGCATGGAGCTCCAGGCGGAGGTGCTTGGGGCTGCGACTTCAGTGTGGGAGCGGCGCGTCTAGGCGAGCATAGTGGTGGTCTCTGATCTTGGTGACATCACTCGTGGCAGCAGCGATATCAAGGTGATGGCGGCGGCTGGCGTGCATGTTTGGGTTGTGTTCGCGTACGTTAGGGTTGGAGAGGGTAAGCAAATTCACCATTTTTCCCATGAGTTGTTTTTAATTTAAAATTTTAAATTCAAATGTTCTATTGGAACCCAATAGAAGAAACCGCACATGAATCTGAGCTCGTATGAAAATCAAATTTTATTGATTGCTGTTTGATAGTTTAAATTGTCATTTTAATTGAAATTGAATTTTATTGAATTAAATTGACATTTAGATTAATATGGAATTGAATTGCTAATAAACACCTGATATTGATAACTAGTTAAATTGTTGTGATTTATTGGCTGATTTGGATGCCTACTGCGATAGATGTCTATTTGTTGACATTTTGGATGATTGGATGTTTATTTATTTTTATATATCCCTGTTGTCACCCTGTATATTAATTGCAAGCATATAAACTGTTATTTGAATTATTTCGAATAAATTAAGAAATAGGTTGAAGTGATATATACCTATGACACTTTGATTTAGATTGAAATGATATATATCCATCCCTATAATAAAAATTGATATATATTATTACTTGTCCATAAGGTAGAAAATTATATACGGACATCAGATTGGTTAAATTAAATGATTTCAAAATATTGATTTTTGGATGTTGATTAAATAACACTGTTTTAAAGGAAATAAATTATGGATTTATATGAATTAAATTATTTTCTAATTCAAGCTTTGAAATGTTGAAATTGAAATTGGGAAAAGGAATTGTTTTAAAGAATTGAATTGGAATTGTAAAATTATAATTAATATATGACTTTAATTTTGGAAATTTAATTATTTTAAGATTTGGACCTTAAAATTGAACAATGAAGTTTAATTTGATTTATGCGATGTAAATCGGTAATTTGAAATTGGAGATGAAATTGATATAAGTTGAAATGGATTAAAAATAATAATTGGATTGGAATTGAAATCATTGAATTGATTTGTTGAATAGAATTTGAAGTTAAAAATGACTGTTTCAAAAATTGAAGTTATTTCGAATTGAAATTGAAATCAAGTTGATTTGAAATTAAATTGAAATTTAATCAATTGAATTGAAAGATTGATAAATTGAGCTATGTTGATTGAAATCTGGGCATGGGTCCAGATTTGTAGAAATGGAAAGAAACAGTTTGATTTGATATTAGTTTCAAAATAAATTATTTTAATATAAACTGTTTAAAAATCTATTTTCTTTAATATTCAAATTAATTAAATTTTCCAATATTTTAATATATAAACCATTTTCAATACTCAAACTACTTTATATTAACTGTTTTAAATCTCTAAACTATTTAAACTATTTTAAACTATTTTAACTATTTTAAATTGTTATAAAATTATTTTAGACTATTTATAACTATTCAAACTATTTTCTAAAATTTCAAACTGTGCAAAGTTGGAATGTTTATACTTATATCATTGATTTAAATGCGAAGTGGTTAAATGAGGTTATAAACTAAGTTGGAATTTGAAATGATATTTTCAAGTGGAAATGACATATTTTGAGTAAATATGATGATTTTGAAATGAATGATATTTTGAAGTGAATACGATATTTTGATATCAAATATGAATCGGTTTTGAAATGTAAGAGAATCAACCGATGTGAAAAATGATGTTTGGTTTTTAAAGAGATCGGGGCCTCTTATTGGCATACTCTCTGTCAATATTGGAACCACTTTAACAACCGTGTACGCGGTGAATGTTATCCAGAATGTAGAGGTTTAATTGGAGGTGTTTATTGGATTTGAAGAAAGAGAACGATGATGGATAACCTCGACACTTGTGTCAATTTGAAATGACTAAAACAGGAGCCATACTTGACCAATGAGGCTAGCTACCTCTAGTGGACACACCTCTTCGTATTACTATTTTGATGTTGGCTTGATCGGTTCACCTTGATTTGATTTTTTTTGAGGTGTTCGACGCGATGGGCCGTTAGGGGTTACCACCAGTAAGAAAACGCAAAACGGTAGTATCCTACCTTAGGCATCGCCTCACATGCCTTGTCATACTCTTTATCCTTATTCGCGACCACTACGACTTTGTTTTAGTGTTGTCTTATCACGGTGCCTCTCTGGCTACCGAAGTTACTGGTGATGCTACTAAGGCAAACTGTAGGACAATGCGTAAAAATGTGTTAAGTGGGATTAATGTAAAGCCTTAACGCTAGTTTAATACTTTACATTACTGATAGACACTACATATATAGCGTATCTTACTACATATAAATAGTTTGACGGATCCTTGGGAGTTGGAAAATCCCGTAACATCTCTTAAGTTATTGCATGCATGTTATACACTGAATAAGAGATGTTAAATCCCATAAACATCTCTGAAGCTATTACACTCATATTTTCTTGTTGTTGATTTAACTAACATAAGAACTTTTAGTTCTGACTCGAGTGTTTTGTCTTTTCATTATGCTCAGGTCAGCTTGAGCATTTCAGTGTTGAAGACACTATTTTTGGAGGACAAAGATGGAGTTTGGTTTATTATATTATTAGTATTATTCCACTGCATCATTACTGGTATGTTGTTGTTGTACTCTGATTATGTTGTAAAATTTATGTAATCAAATGTATATTGTAAAACAGTCTCATGAACTGTTTATTTGATTATTATAATTTGTCAATTCCGCTGTGAGATTCTGTGTTTTTTTCCATCTTTTTTCTTTTTGCTTATTAAATCCCAGTGGCAATCCTCCCTTTTGAATGGTTTGAGTTAGGCGTGTGTGGTTTATTGTCGATTTAAACCGTCCAAAATGGTGGGTCGTTACAACTTCCGTTCTTCCGCTTATACAAAATATACCACTAACAAAAAAGACTATAGGAAGGTTGTACTATATCGACTCATCGGTGTTATTTAAAGCAGACGAAGTTAATTGTTTACTACTTTTGTAGTGAAGTAAGTTGGAGATCTTCAGGCACGAAGTCCTGTTCAACAGCTCAAGCGGTTTTGTATGACCCTTGTTCCTCCGGGGTAAGTAAGGGTTATTGTTTAAATCCATAAGGAGACTGGGACTAAATGTAGGCGGGAAGTTTGAACTAGTAAAAAATGTCTAGTGTGATTGTTTTTATTTTCTTCACTTTATTTATTCTGATGCATATTTACTAGCTATTAAATATATACACTTCAATTAAGCTATTGGTATATAAGTTTTAATTTAGTAGAACAATTCATATTACTCAATCCATAGCAGCTTTCATTTGGTATCAGAGTCAGACATTCATATACCTGTAACATAGTTTATAGAATATTATTAAATTAATATGGAAAACACTACTTATACTTTTTTTGAAGGACAATCTACTGCATGACCACTATTTAATGGATTAAACTGTACATATTGGTCAACTAGGATGAGAATATATATGCAGGCTAATGGTTACAACACTTGGAATATTCACAAAAGGAATACACTGTTCCTACCACTTATTATGAAGAATGGTTAAACACCCAAAAATTAGATGCTACTAGTAATGGTAAAGCTATGACATGTTATTTTGTTCTTTGGATAAGAATGAATTCAATAGAGTTAGTGTGTGTACATCTACTAATGAAATTTGGCATACTTAAATAACTCATGAAGGAAAAAATAAAGTTAAACAAAGTAAAATTTCAATGTTGAAATAACAATTTCAAAATGAAAATATTAGTGAAATGTATTCACGAGTTTAAGACATTCAACACTCTTTTATAGCACTAAGAGACAGATTTACAGATTTTGATATTGTTTCAAAAAATTTAAACTCATTAACAAATGAGTGGGAAAGAAAAGCGCTAGCTATAGAAGAAGCAAACGACAAATTCAAGGTTGAAGATTAATTAGTAATTTGCTGTCCTATGAAGTAAATTTGTAGGTCAGGAAGCAAGAAGAAAAAAATAAGGGATCAATTGCTTTGCAAGCTGAAGATGATTTAGATATTGATAACAATGATTTAACCTACTTTCCTAAAGTGTTCAAAAAGTACTTAAAATCCCAGATGGCATCAAGCAACTTCAAAAATAGCAACTTGTCAACTCAGAAATGTTTGAATGTGATAAGATGGGTCATATAAAAGGGGATCGCCCAAAGCTGTAAAAGTCCAAAAATTGCCATGAGGCAAAACCAAAGAAATGGGCATTTCAAGTCACTTGGGACGACTCTGATTCTTCTTCACCCGACGAGGAAAGTGACACCGAGCAAGCAAATGTCTTTTTTATGGTATTCGATTTTGAGGTACGAAAAACTTACTCTTATGATTTTACTTAAAATTAATGTAGGAACCTTCGAAGGAAAGAAAAATGAAAAGAAATTGAGAAAAGAAGCTTACGCAAAACTAGATAGAGCAGAATTGGAAATTAAAATGTTAAAAAATGAGAAAATGATCCTTGAAAAAGAATTATGTTAAACACGAGAATCTAATGAAAATTTAACATTTTAAATTCAAGCTTTGCAAGAAGAACTAAAAATTTATCGAGATGAGAATGTCAAACTTTCGAAAGATAATTGTGATTTACTATTATCTCTTGAAGTATCTAAAAATCAAGTTATTACTTTAGAATCTAAAATTAATAATTTATCTCTAAATATTTCAAATGTTAAAAAAGAAAAGGAGAATTTAACAAATTCGATAAATATTACAAAACCTGCATTTAATAAAAAAAAGGTTTCGGATTTAAAACTTTTAAAAATAGTAATTCTTGTAACGACCGTATCCTACGTATCAGAGTAGAATACTAATGTTATTTTTATATGAGGTCATACGATCTATGATTTTAGGAAATAACTATTAAAGGCATTTTCCATTCTTAGAATTTTTATCGAACGATTTTAACCCTGAAAATCTTATATGAACTATAACTATTGATAGGTGTCGAAATAGGGTCTGAAACCACTTCCATTAGATCGGGATGATAATTTCCCTTTCCGTAGAGTGGTCATGACAGGAAAATGGACTTACCGATAGGGAGATATGAATGTTTGGAGTTTCACTTGATTTTAGACAGATTAATGGCTAAATAGCAAGTTCATGGGTAGGCCCAAAGCCCATTCTAGGATTAGCATGAGGTAAGTGCCGATGGGACTTCTCTCCATCATTTCACACTTCCCAAAAATAGAGAGAATTCCCCATTAACCAAATTCTTGGCCAAAAAGATAGATAATTCATACTTTAATTAGGCAAAACGTGTCATTAGAAGAAGATTAGAGAGATTAGCACTTTGGATTGAGGATTTGCTGCTAGAGATCATCTTAGAGCTGCTACTCATCCTTGGATTTTGTGCCTATTGGGTTTGCTTTGGATTGCTTGGGTTTTAGGTAAGTGGTTTTAAGCCTCTACTCACTAATTAGCCATTATTAGATGTTTAATGATGTTTTTAAATGATTTTTGAACTCTAAAATATGTTTTAAACCATTTTTAACTACATATGAAATTTTCAAATGAATTGGAAAAGTTTTATAAAATTAGTGTTGTTATGGATCTCTATTGTTTTTAAGGATACTACCCTAAGATTTAGGATTCACATTTACATGTTTGGTTGTGTGTTATTAGTATAGATTGTATGTTATGATTGCTTGAATGTGTGATGTTTGTTTGGTTGAAGTCGCCGATCGAATGGCTATTTAGAATAGGAATATGTTAGGGATCGGTGTCGATAAATCGGTAGGAGCCCAAATTCCATGCAATCGATATGGGGCAACAAGGAAGGCCTAGAATATATTCTAAATATCAAGTCATTTGGAGTTCATATGCATGAGATATTGATGGATCGATAGTGAAATTTGGAGTTATGGATCAGTATTGGGAGGCTTCAAGGCGTACTTTGAGCTAAGGATGGATCGCTTAGGGCTTTGTGGCTGCTTCATTCGGGCCGTTTGTGCATGTGTATGGATCGCATGAAGAGGTGGATGAAAATTCCGAGGCATGGATCAGTGTCGAACCATGGGTTTACTTGATTTGTGCTAGGTGTTGGATTAGTGGAATAAAAGGAGTTAAATGTTGGCTAAGTCAGGGATCGGTGACCATGGTTCGATACCGATTACCGAACCATGGGTATCGATCGTTATGGACATAGGATCAATAGAGGATGGCCAAGGGGAGGAAAATGACCTAGTTAGGTGAAGTATAGGGTCGGGGTTGGCATGGATCGATGGTGATGGTTCAGGGTAGAGGGATATTACCAGTATTAAGTCATAGATATATATATATGTTGATTTACTGATACATCTGGTACATATGATATATATATATATATATATATCTTCAGGCATGCACAAGGTGTTGAGCTATATTGTTGAGTTGGGCTGTATTGTTTAAATGTTTGTTTTATGTTTTGTTGGTTTTCTTTGTTTGGCCCATTTACTTGTTAAGCCTGGTTACTGGTAAGGGTTTGCGTCGTCCTGTAATTTGTATAAAGGGTTGATGTGTCTATCTGTGATGAGTAATATGAAACAGTAATACACTTTTGAATTCAATTCTCTGTTTTCTATTTCTTCTCTTTCGTAACATGGTATCAGAGCAATTCTCGTTTTAAGATCAATTCCTCGATCTGATCTGTATCTGAGGATTCATATTCAAATTAATTCCCTATCGAATTAGGGTTATGGCTGAAAGTAAATCGATCTCTGATGTGTTGCCAGTGATGTCTAAAATCACGGAACATAAGTTGAATGAATCAAATTATTTCGATTGGAGTAAAACGATTCGCATATATCTTCGAAGCATTGATAAAGACAATCATCTTACTGAGGATCCACCCAAAGAAGATGAGGATAAAGAGAAAAGTCAGACATGGCTAAGGGATGATGCCAGACTATTTCTTCAGATCCGAAATACCATTGATAGTACAGTAATTAGTCTGGTTAATCATTGTGAATTCATGAAAGAATTAATGGAGTGTCTAGAATTTTTGTACTCAGGAAAGGGAAATTTAAGTCGAATGTATGATGTGTGTAAATCGTTCTATCGCGCTGGAAAACATGACCAAACTCTCATGAACTATTTTATGACATTCAAGAAGACCTATGAAGAGTTCAATACTTTGCTTCCAATCTGCCCTAATGTGAAGATACAGCAGACACAACGTGAACAAATGGCAATAATGAGTTTTCTTGCAGGACTTCCACCAGAATTTGAATATGCTAAATCACAGGTGTTATCTGGATCTGATGTAACATCTTTGCAAGAAGTATTCAGTAGAATTTTAAGGACAGAAAATTCAAGCATACAAATGACTTTTGCATCAACTAATAGTGCTTTGGTAACTCAAAACAAGTATGTTCCATGGAAACCTAACCAGAGTGGATACAAAAGAGAAATGGTCAACACAGAGGGTCGAGCAACAAATCCGGTATTTTGTGTCTATTGCAAGAAACCAGGACATACTAAATTTGAATGCTGGAAACTGCAGAACAAACAGAAATAAAGCACTGGCTCTAGAGGAAGTGTACCAGTAAACCAGTCTACACATATTGCTAAAACAAATAGTGAAGATAACAAATCTGTTCTTGTATCTACTGATGAATTTGCCAAGTTTACCAAGTATCAAGAAAGCTTGAAGGATAAACCAACTCATGTCTCTACAGTTGCTAAATCAGGAAGATGGGTTATAGATTCTGGTGCAACAGACCATATGACAGGTAATGCACTTAATTTTTCAAAGTTTCAATCAAACAGTTCAAATCATAATGTTACTTTGGATAATGGATCTTCATCAAGTGTAAAAGGATCAGGAACAATTAATCTCACCAACACAATGTCATTAGAAAATGTCTTACATCTGCCAGACCTAGCATTCAATTTACTGTCAGTGAGTCAAATAACCAAGGAGTTAGATTGCTGTGTTTCTTTTTATCCTACCCATTGTATATTCCAAGATCGATTGATGAAGCAGATTATTGGTAAAGGTCATGAATCTGGAGGTCTCTATATCTTTGATACCCCTGTTGCATGTTCAAGTATTACTCAAGCTCTCAAATCACACAGTCAGCTAGGCCATCCTTCACTTCAAGTATTCAAGAAATTATGTCCACAGTATAGTTCATTACATTTATTAAATTGTGAACCTTGTCAATTTGCTAAACTCCATCGTAGTAGTTTAACTCCTAGAATAAATAAACGAGCTAGTTGTCCATTTGAACTTGTTCATTCTGATATTTGGGGAACATCAGCTGTTGTATCAAAACAGGGTTACAGATATTTTGTTACTTTTGTGGATGATTACTCTCGTACTACTTGGTTATTTTTGATGAAAAACAGGTCAGAATTATATACTATCTTTTGTGCATTTTGTACTGAAATTAATACACAATTTAATACAAAAGTTAAGACTTTAAGGAGTGATAATGCAAAAGAATATACTTCTAGTCAATTTCATGAGTTTATGAGTAAAAATGGTGTACTTCATGAAACATCTTGTGTAGACACCCCATCACAAAATGGAGTAGCAGAGAGGAAAAATAGGCATTTACTTGAAACTACTATAGCACTTATGTTTCAGACTAATATGCCTAAGTATTTTTGGAGTGATGCTGTGTCTATTGCCTGTTTTCTTATCAATCGAATGCCTTCATCAATTTTAAATGGAGAAATCCCATATACTATACTGTTTCCAAATAAGCAGTTGTATCTTGTCCCACCAAGAGTCTTTTGTAGTACTTGCTTTGTTAGAGATGTGAGACCACAAGTATCAAAACTGGACCCAAAAGCTCTTAAGTGTGTGTTTGTTGGCTACTCAAGGTTACAAAAAGGTTATAGGTGTTATTGTCCTACTTTAAATAAGTATCTAGTATCTATTGATGTTACTTTTCATGAAGACATCCCATATTTCCAATCAGCACCAGCAACCTATCCTAGAAATCTGGATAATGAAAGTACCCAACTAGATGATGAAGACTTTCTCATTTATCATAGTCAAGTTGATACTACTGATAGTATTAATCCTATACAAGAAGCAAGTGGTCATCATAATATTACAACTGAAACTTTACAAGAATCAGAGCCTACTCCTATTTTGGACCCTAGCTTAGATCTACCTATTGCATTACGAAAAGGTAAAAGACAGTGTACCTATCCTATCTCTACATATGTGTCATATGAACATCTACCATCTTCTATATGTATTTTTAATCAATCATTGGAGTCTGTCCCTATACCCAAAACTGTGGGGGAAGCATTATCACATGATGGATGGCATGCAGCAATGATTGAAGAAATAAATGCATTAGAGCTTAACAATACATGGGATCTAGTTCAGTTACCTATGAATAAGAAGGCAATAGGATGCAAATGGGTATTTTCTACCAAAGTTAATCCAGATGGGTCAGTGGCAAAGTTAAAAGCCAGATTGGTTGCAAAAGGATATGCTCAAGTGTATGGGGTAGATTATTCAGATACTTTTTCTCCTATTGCTAAACTTACATCTATTCGATTATTTATTTCTTTAGCAGCAACTTATAACTGGAAACTTCACCAATTGGATATCAAAAATGCTTTCCTTCATGGTGACCTTCATGAGGAGGTTTATATAGTTCAACCACCTGGATTTATTGCTCAGGGGGAGAGTAATCTGGTATGTAAGCTTAACAAATCACTGTATGGTTTAAAGCAGAGTCCTCGGGCTTGGTTTGGAAAATTTAGTCATGCACTTGAGTCTTTTGGTCTGATGAAGATTCATTGTGATCATTCAGTATTTTTTAAAAGATCTAAAACTGGAATTATTTTACTAGTAGTATATGTGGATGATATAGTTATCACTGGGGATGATAAAGCAGGAATTGAGTCTCTCAAGTTATATATTCATACACAATTTAATACAGAGGATTTAGGTGAGTTAAGGTACTTTCTTGGAGTGGAGGTTATAAGAAGTGATGATGGAATTTTCTTATCTCAAAGAAAATATGTACTGGACCTATTGAGTGAAACAGGAAAGTTGGGTATGAAACCAGTTATAACTCCAATTACACCTAATTGTTGTATTGAAGAAGGTGGTGAACTACTCGAGAATCCAGAAAGGTACAGGAGACTAGTGGGAAAATTAAATTATTTAACTGTAACAAGGCCTGACATTAGCTTTTCAGTGAGTGTTATAAGTCAGTTTATGCAATCACCTATAGTTCATCACTGGTCATTGTTAGAACAGATATTAGGCTACTTGAAAAAGACAACTGGTCAAGGGATCATGTACAGAAACCATGGTCATATCAGCATGGAATGCTTTTCTGATGCTGACTGGGCAGGGTCAAAATCAGATAGAAAATCCACTTCTGGCTATTGTGTGTTTTTAGGAGGAAATCTTGTATCATGGAAAAGCAAGAAGCAAAGTGTTGTTTCGAGATCAAGTGCTGAATCGGAGTATAGAGCTATGGCTAAGGCAGTGTGTGAGATAATGTGGATCAGCCACATAATGGATGAAATTGGTTTTAAAAATGAGAAACCTACAATGTTATTTTGTGATAATCAGGCAGCAATGCACATAGCTTCAAACCCAGTCTTTCATGAACGGACTAAACATATTGAGGTGGACTGTCACTTCATTCGAGAGAAGATTTAGAGTGGTCTAGTGGCAACTGGGTATGTGAAAACAGGAGAGCAAATAGCTGATATGTTTACAAAATCCCTAACTGGAGCGAGGCTTGAATACTTATGTTGCAAGTTGGGCATGAAGAACATGTATGCACCAACTTGAGGGGGAGTATTACCAGTATTAAGTCATAGATATATATATGTTGATTTACTGATACATCTAGTACATATGATATATATATATATATATATATATATATATATATATATATATATCTTCAGGCATGCACAAGGTGTTGAGCTATATTGTTGAGTTGGGCTGTATTGTTTAAATGTTTGTTTTATGTTTTGTTGGTTTACTTTGTTTGGCCCATTTACTTGTTAAGCCTGGTTACTGGTAAGGGTTTGCGTTGTCCTGTAATTTGTATAAAGGGTTGATGTGTCTATCTGTGATGAGTAATATGAAACAGTAATACACTTTTGAATTCAATTCTCTGTTTTCTATTTCTTCTCTTTCGTAACAAGGGAAAAGTGATGCTTCAAGCTATTTGGATGGTGGCTTCGAGTTTTCACATGCTTTCTTTGAGACATGCTGAGGTCTAGCTCGAGTCTTGGGTGTGAGATTACTTAAACTCGTGACAAGCCAAATACTTACCAAATATGGCTAAGCATAGGGGTCGGTACCGAACCCTATAGTCCGGTAGTGATTTTCGATGACGATGATTCGTGATTCGATGATGATGATTCCATTATGGAAAGAGACAACTTCAATGATGGATAGTGTAACAACCCGGGGTTTTATAATTGTTGATTATCGTCAAATGACGACTTAATTTGTTTGACAATTGTAATTGGAATTATATTCGAGTTGTAATTCGTTTATCAATTATAAATTCTCTTAAATAATTTGGTTAAAGGATATACGGGCCTTAAATAAACATTTTTGTTTTTTATTATTTCTATTCAGCCCATTTCTATAGCTGTTGAGATAAAGGCCTATGCCGTTCCCTCCCCCTAATTCAATTTTCTCTTCGAACCCTAAAAAAATCAAACGAGCAAAAATAATGGCGGCCATAAGAAATGTCTTTGCTCGTTCGTCCAGAAAATAGGGTTTTGATCGATTTTTGGCCGCCACGACTTCGAGTTCCCTTGCCGTTCTTCACCATCGCGTCTTTGACTTGTTCAACCTGTCTTCGATCGAGGGTGATTCATCTGATTCGTTCGATGTTAACTTAGGCCGAGTGGATGTATGCCCTTCGAGAAAGGTGAGTGATCTTTTTCACTCACATCTATTCATTCCATTGTTTTAACTTAAGTCGAAGTTCTTGATTATCTCTGCCATTCGATTTTGTTTTGCTATGATTACGTGAGTATTGTTGAGGTTGATGATTTCCCTGACTTTCGTTCTTTACATGATTACTGGGTTGACACGATTTTTATTTGGTGAATTCATTTTTCTGATGACATGAATTTCTGCTGTCTACTGCCTTGGCTTGAGATTTCATTTAACAGATCATGATTATTTGCGACTACACGTTGTTGTGTAGTACTATGGATGTTTGGTTGCCCCATGTTACACTGAGCACCTCATTTGGCCTACCTGCATTGATTCACAGGTGCTCAGTATCACTTGATATCGTTGTTTCATTACTGAGCCTTATTCATGCGTGTTTCAATTAGAGTCTAGTCACCACTGTCACTTGAAGTTTGTATTCATTTTGACCTGATTATTCAAGACTATATATGTGCATATATACATATGATGTGTGTATGTATATCTTCTTGAATTTAAATGCAGTGTTGTCCATTTTGTTGCTGGTCTGGTTGCTTGGCATATTCCTGTATTTCTCTGGACTCACCTCTGTTGCACTGTCACTTATTCATTGAGTTACATTCTAATCTAACTGTGACATTTTTCTGGGTTGCATTGAGTACATCCATACTTATGTTTAGTGCTGGTGTACTTGATATCTTTACTAAACTCTAGCCTCAAATATACTTCTGTCTAGTGCTGGTGGACTTTCACTTTGTGGTTCACTTGTTCATTTGGGGTCGTGGCATTCATACTTTACTGTCATGTAAACTTGTTGTCTTCATGTATAGTTGCTGTCTACATTCATGTTTGGTTGCCACTGAATTTTGATGTTTTTGCCATTCACTTGTGTACTATATGGAGCTTGTTGTATATATGATATGCTAGCTCGAGTTGCTTCACCATTGAGTGTTTCATTGCGTTCATGTACATTTGGGTCTGGTCTCTATAGCACTGACTCATGTGTTCATTTTGTAGTCTGGTTTCTTTATCCACACTTTGTTGATTAATATACACTGCTCTGTGTACATCTCCACTACTTCATTTTGTTGCACTGTATATTCCAGTGTGCCTTTGGCTTCATTTTGTTGCACTGTATATTCCAGTGTGCCTTTGGTCATTTTATTGAACTTGAGTCTGAGCTTGTATGAACTTGTTCATTGTATTGCTCCTTGATTTTCTGGTCTTCAATTGATATCTGCTGCACCATGTAGAGACTTTGCTTGCATATAGTCTTGTTGCCTCTGTTTCATGTTGTATGGTCTGGTCTTATTCTGGACAGTTGTAATTGGGTGCAGTTTTACCCGTACAGTTTCTGGCCACTGTCTTGCATTCACTCGAAATCTTGTTGATACTGGGTTATACACCATACTTGCATTCACTCCAAATCTTGTTGATACTGGGTTTATACCCCAGTGTTCCTTTGCATATTTGAATTGAGACGCATCATGGTTTCTCTGACCCGCCTTGAACACTTTGCATTTTGTTTGTTGTTTGGTGCCTCCTTGAATTTGTGTGGACTGTTTTGACCATTCAATTGTATTCGAATTTGATTTTCGAATTTCACCTGAGTTGAATCCGATCTGGGTTTGACCTTGTGACCCTTTATGATTTTCACGGAGCCTTTGTGTATCCCCTACGATAGTGGCGAGGCAGTACACGCGTGCGTGTACTGCAGCCCTATCAGATTTGACAGCTTTAAATTGATTTAGTCGATTTGATAAATTGTTTATTTATCTCTGTTGATGAATTAAATCTGCTGATTTTTGTTAAACACTGTTAAGTGTTATATTGTCCGTTATCCGGTTTCTTTGTTTAAAGAATCGGATAGACGGGAATTATTGTGACTGTCGTCTATTTAAATTATTACTGCCTATATGCACTAATAATGTGACGACTCGGGTTTTGCCCGCTCGAAAATCAACATCCGTACTTCACATTGTACTAGAATGCCGCAGATTCGACCGTTCAAATCCGATTCGCCGGAGCTATAACACAATTAAGTAAATAACACAGCGGAAGAAAAGAAAACAATGATATCATATACAATTCCAATGAATACAATATCCAGAATGATATACAACAATGATATCAATATGATACAACAATATCAGAGATAAATAATGATACAGCGGAAAACAGAAATGATAACATCAGCAGCGGAACAATATCAATAGAAATGATAACTCCAAAATGATCTTCAATGTCAAGCTCGAACCACAAAGAGAAGCAAGTGCAGTCCTGAACTCCAAGAACTGAACCAGCTCCAGATAATCTACTAAACCTGAATATCTGAAAAGAAACCCAACTCTAGACTGCTCGTGTGGAAAATTATGAGCACCCAGAGTTTAGGAAGGGAACAATAAACTCCGGATCAGTCATGGGACTGGTGTGAGCAACAAAAACAGTTTATTTTTTAAACAACAACAAAAGATTTTAAACATTGAAATCCGCAATGCTTTTGGAAAATGAAACTACCATAAGACCTCCCGCCACACACACAATGCAAACGCAGAATTGGAGGAGATTTCTTCTTATGATAGTCAAAGATGCTTACTACGCAAAATCATTGGATATTATCATTAGTGCATAGTGTAGAAAAACATTTCGAAAGTATAATATTAATCTTAGCCAACATACGACCAGTATCGTATGCCTACTATAGCTACTATGTTCAATAGCAGGTTACCGCCACATTCCATAGCAGGTAATACAACTAAAACCGTACAAGGTTCGTATTGTTTCTTTGGATTTTCCAACAAATGGTCAGGCTAAGGAACTTCCTATTCCACTAAAGAAACGCCTCTGGCGGGACGTTCCGAGAACCAACTGTTCTCTGCAAACAAGGCCGGGTTACCCCTGTAACAGGTAACTCACGAATATGCCACCCCCCCGGTCCTTTGGGACCTTTATCCGAGGCGCCTCTAAACCAACATCACACATAATAAAGTGTATCCACATGAGTAAGTATCTGGGCTCCATACCATGATACCACCCCTTTCCAGAAGGAAATGACATACCCTAAAGGGCGCAACCCTCATAACCTTGCCGCAACATTCCTGTTTCGACCATTTCCGGGTGGTGAGGCCCTGACGAAGTCTCGTCCACAAAGCTACGCTTTTTCAAAAAGCCACGCTTTGGATCAACAGATGATCAACCTATGATCACAAAGATATAAGATCAAACAAATGATCATATCGCAAATGATCAAACACTGATCATTTCACAGCAGCACTCAGCATGCCACATTACCAAATTGGGATATATCGCTGATAAATTTCAACTACATAACCTCTGAGCTCGTACGTCTCAGAGAAGGGTGTTAAGCTAAGAGAATAAATTCTCCGCCACCAAACAGAAATGTATTTGAAAGAAATCAGCTTTATATCTCAAAGTGTAATGTCAGACATACAATCCATACAAGTCTGTTCCGGGATCGAACAGAACCGAAGGCACTTCTCACGAAGCCCTTGCAAATCCGGATAATTTCCAATCACGTCCGGACTTCCCGTCACTAAGGATGATAAAACCTCTATATCGGGGATCAGCCGATGCAGAGTAACTCGACGGTAATCCTTCCGTTTTCAAAAATATCCGGTCTTCAACACCGGTCGTCAAATGCTATCCATATACGACGTATCACATATTCGGAATGGGTTATACGACCCAAAGGTCCTCTCCCGGCTAAACCGAATAGTGAGCGTAATATTTAAAAACATATGGATATGGGATTTCAATTAAGTCACAACTTAAACCCAAACTCATTCTTTTCAAATGGTTTAACAAATTACCATTTTCAAATCTTTAAACAAAAAGATTCAACCTTTACGGTTTAAACAGTTTCCACACTTTAATCTTTTAAACAAAAGATCCATTCACAGATTTTCCAAATTAATTTCCATTTCAATTTGATTAACTCGTTAAATCTTTAAATCAAGGTTTAACTTATAGCTTTCAAAACAATTCCATTTCAAATGATTTAAACCAATCATTATTTTAAATCTGTTAAAAATAAACAGATTCAAATCATATCTTTTCAAAACAATTCATTCATAACTTGGAAAACCATTTTTCAATTCAATATTGAAATTCCTTTAATTAAACTGGAATTTCATTCCTTATCGGAAAGCTTTTATTCTTTTTAAACAACAGTTTCATTTCAGAAAATCCGATTCATTCATACGAGTTAAAGTCTTTGGGTTAAATCCAAATTCTCAAAATTTCACTTTTAAATGGTTTAACTTTATATAAACACATTTATAACATTTTCAATCCCTAGTTTCAAATCATAGGATTCAACTTCAACTTGAATTCAAATTTAAATCAAATTATTTAAATTTTTCAAGACTCGATTAAGTTATTCAAAATAACTTTTATCTTTGAAATTCTATTTCAAAAGCTTTTCACTTTTAAACCCAAATTTCCAATTTCAAAATCAATCGAAATTTCAATTTCAAAAAACATCAAATTTAAATTATCTGTGACTTAACCGATTTCCACGTGAAATCCATATTTGTGTGTGTAATAGTGTAGTCCAGGGGTTTCACACAGTAGTGCAACATCATACAATCATCACAGATCAGAATACAGAAATATAGTTGATAAGCGGTATAACTATAACGCTCATCTTCATTCACAGATCACAGATATATATCACAAATAAGTAAATTACAGATCACAACATAAATCAGGGTATATCACAAAGCATCATATATCAGGGATATCAAACAATCAAGTCATCCAATAGAATTCAAATATTTATAAGTAAGGTCAGTTAATTATCTGATTTATTTAAATCAAATTAATTTCTTATGAATTATAAATCCTGGTTAAATCAACATTGATAATTTTACAAATCATTTTGATTTATTATCCTTTAATCTTTTATTAATTATCCATTAATAATAAATTAATTAACCTTTAATTATCAACCTTTAATAATTAAACGATTAATCTTTAATCATCTAATTCACCATTTAATTAATTATCTTCAATTAATTACTTTAATTAATTAATTTTTCCTTGATTAATTATCATTCCTTAATCAACTTCATTAAATTAAACCAACTTTTAAACCCATTAATTCACCCTTTGGTTACTTATTTAATTAAGTCCAAATCCTTAATCAGTTAAATAAATAATTTATCTTTTTTTTTTCAACGTAATAATTATCCCATCAGTATTACCTAAGGTAGAACTCATTCTCTTATTAATGGTTTAATCGTCATACATTTTCGAAATTTTACTTCTAAATTTCATTTTAAAATTTTAAGATTTTAAAATGAAGTACCAATTTATCTTAATTAAAGTTTTTAAATCCAATTTTTAACTTTAAAATTCACATGTTAAGAAATACTTTTACATTAAAACTTATTCAAACATTTAAAGTTGTAAAACTTTATTTAATTCAAAATCTTGAATTCAAATTTAGATTTAAATCCAGATTAAACTTTGATTTATAAATTTACATTCAATCTTTTAAAATTTGAAAACTGGACAGGTTAAAACCTGTAACCAATATCCTACCCGAGTCAGTCCCTTTCTTGCCTCGTGTCAACACACATCGATTTCGAGTAAACACTCGAGATCAACTCGCTTTCAACCTCGTTCCACAAAATATCAGTTTACTTCTTCCTCCCAACCCAACATCTTCCCAGATACACGAGTGCACAGGTGCACGTGCACGCGGTGGCGCCAGAGTTCCGGCGAACCTCGCCTCTCTTAACAAGTCATAAACCACCTCGACGTCGAACTCGAGATGTCGAACCACCTGATCTCACCATCGATCAAAATCGAGCAAAGCCTGGGAAACTCGATCCTAGACATCGATCAAAAATCAAATACGCGCACCCATTCCAGACCATCTGATGCCTAGCAACTCCTGACACACCTCCGCCACCCACCAAGCTTCATTCTCCTACAATGGCGTGCAACTCGACGCACGGTGAAGGTCGCGGCGGCCAAAAGTTCGAGCCCACTAAAATTTAGGTTTATGAAACAAAAACGATCACCGTAGTCACCACCGTTAATGATGCCACCTCCGCCCATTTTTCCGTCGACCGTCGTAGGCTCCTCCTTCCCCCCTAGCAACCCCGACGTCTCCAGTCCATCGCGTCGCCGGAATTCGATCAAAAAGCCCAATTCGATCCTCTCCGAACTGCTCTCAAACCATCCTACCAAAAATCACCAACTTCATTTTAAAAATCATAGCTCGAGGTAAGGATTTAAGTTATATTCATGAATCATTGGTTTGTTGAATTCGAATTTCTCAAAAATTAACTTTCCTCCTGTAAAAATTAGATTTTTACCCCTATATACATCTATACTTCATAAACCTATTTTTAGATTAATATTCTTATCTAAACACAGTTATTTGGTTTTGAATTCAAAAGCCAATATTGTCTGGTCAGTAAGAAATCGAATTATTTAGTTGATGCTACCCTGTAAGCAAATAAATTTTCTATACAAACATTTTAACAACAACTTGAAGTATTCATTCCAAACATTTAACATGAAAACAAATTCAAGCATTTGAAAGGTAGTTTACTCACAATCAACACATATGAATAAATTAAAGGTTTAAATCAAAAGTTTGCTCACAGATAAGTATTCAGCAGATTCATATTTTTAAATTCTTAAAACAAAAGTTGCTCACCTTAATATGGATGAAGCAGGGAAGCAGAGGTTTGAGGATGTTAAAAACTGAATTGTTTTGAAAGCTTGTTTTACTGGAACCTTGAATTGCTTAGATTTCCATTGAAACTGAAATGCTTGAAAAACTGGAAACTTGTTTCCACTTTGATCATTCTGCCAAATCATCTTGCTCTCTGCCTTCTTGAGTTGCTTGATGATTGTAGAATGTTGTTTAAGTTTTTTTTTAAATGGAAATTGTATTGCAGTTTCTACTTTGCTCAAATTGGAAATGAAAAGTGATAAGAGAAAGTTGTTTACAGAGCTGAAGAATGAAACAGGGTATATTACTTTGTACAGGTGATAATTTTCTTCTTGGTGGCTGAAGTAAACATTTTGGGGGCTAGCATTAATTAACTTGTACAAAGTATATATGTTTATCTATACATATATCTTCTTTTGTAGCCTCATGCTTATTGTTAATATTTTGTTGTTGTTTTACTCGGCTGAAGTGATAATATGGTGTACTAGAGATACAACTCTTTAATGCATATGTACCTTTATACTTATCATATGCTTTCTTTTCGGCTGAAGATATTAACATTGCCTTCTTTTGCAAGCTAACCTATAAATTTTCTTTGGTTTCATGCTTGTAAATATTTTATTTTATGAGCACTGTCTTGTTACTTGAACATGAATGCATATAATTCATTTGTTTGCTTGTTTTGTTTGCAAGCCCAGTTACCTCTATATTTGATTGTTTCATTACTTTGTAATATAAGTGAACTTCAATTTTATTTTATTTTTCTTTTATTATTTTTGTTTGTTTATTCCTTTATAATGTAAATAAATCTCTATTCCAATATATTGTTAAATCTTATGTATTTCGATTCTATTTATAACTTAATATCTATTATTATCATTATTATTATTATTATTAAACCATTTAAACTTAGATTTAAACTCGAATTCAGTATACATATATATTAACTTCAAATTTTCTCATATATCACGTATACATATATGTACAATATTATTAAATTTAAAGTGATTTATTCCAAATTTATTACGATTTGGGGAAACTCGCTTCTATTTAAAATAAACTTTTACAAATTTTTATTCAAAAATTCATTTAATTATCAATTTAAATAAAATTAAATTTCGGGGTCGTTACAAATAAACTGGTTTGAATTAGACTGACCTGGGTATTATTTTCTTTTGAATGTAATACTCGGGTCAGACCCGAGTTATTTCAGGTTGTAGATTTTCGTCTTTGAGTTGCTGTTCAGGATTTGAAGACTTTTCACATCTTTTGAAGTAGTAGTGTCAGTGTATAGAACGATATGTATTCATGTATATTAGTCGATAATGTACTTGTATATATAACTTCTAGAGTCGACAGTTGTAGTTGTATCATATGTATTGTGTCAACTATGTATTAACTGACATCAGTTATATCTATATGAGACTTTTGTTTTTATCTGTGTTCCGCATTTATATTATCTGTGTTATTGTTATATCTAATGTCCTAAACTATTATGAACTATCGTAGTTTGTTTTATACTGATAATTGGGTGTGTCGATGGGAGTAAATAAATGATAGATGAAAAATAAAAAGTATATACCACTCCTATCGAGATAACCAATACTAGTGTAAGGTCAACTACGGATGGTCGCTCCTATCCAGCCTTATTCTTCGTAATAATAGACAGTATTTCTTTTAATACTCTTTGTTATTATGAGCATAGAGGTGGGGCGTCACAGTTGGTATCAGAGCTTGGGGTTTATGGACATAATATAAAACTTAACTCGGAAGGAACATATGTTACAACTATTGGTCGATGTTTTATTTGTGCTTGAGTCAAAACTAAAGTTTTGAAATTTGGATGAAATTTTTAAATAACTTTATTTAAAAATAATAGTGAAATTGTGTTCTGATGATTTGATTGATTGTGTTCTGTTTATCAGAGTGCGCAGCGGAAACAGTGAAACTGTCTTCGCTGAGTACAACTGATAATCTTTTTGATTTAAAAATCAAAACACGAAATTGATATGAATTTCATTTGTGGTTTACATAGCTGTAATTATTTTTGAGAACTTCGAATCCGAATTGAGGATTCGAAGAAATTGCAGATATGTGATTTTTGTTGAAATTTCCGCTGGCTTTCTTTTGTACTAATCATATATTGATTAGATTTTTGCTGTTTTGAATTATCTTCATTGAAGATACATTTGAATGATTCTTTGTTCATTTTGTAATACGTGCAAAAATTTAAATTGCACGTTATTGCATTTATTTTACGTTGAACCGATGCTTGGTTATGAAACGTATTTTGTTGCCGTTATTTTTACAACGGAATTTTACACCAATGCTATATTTTGTAGTACGGTGTTTTGTGGCATTGATGAATGAAAATTCACTGACATTACATTTTGATGTAGATTGTTTTGATGTGATTTTGATGTTTTAAAACTACTGTCGCTTTGGCTTCCGTAACCATCAAATTTTAAAAGTGGATTTTCAAGCGGTTATTCCGCAATGCTGATTTATAACCGTTTTTACGGTATTTTGAGAAGTACAATTTTCTTATCGAAATTGTTACTGATTTGCTGCTTTAATCACGTGATTGGAAAATTGTTTTAAAATGAAAATTGTTTTATAAATTTTTAACGGTTTGCGTTTTCAAAAGGATGAGAAAGCGACTTAAACGATTCAGCAAAATCGAGGATTATGACCCCTTTCTTTTACTGTGTCGCTTAACTCCGGACTTGTCCAGTTGAGAATGTGAATTGTTATTTTTGCAAAATAAATAAAATTGCTTTCGGGAAATTTAACAGTTTACGCTTTCAAAAGAATGAGGAAGCGATTTAAACGTTTCAGCAAAATCGAGGACTATGACCCCTTTCTTTTACTGATTCGCTTAATTCCGGACTTGTCCGTTTGAGAATGTAAAGTGTATTTTTACAAAATACACAATTTTGCACTTTCAAGGAAACGATGAAGAGATTTAAACGATTTAGCAAAAGTGCGGAGTATGGAACCACACTTTTACTATTTCGGTTAATTCCGGACTCGTTAATTGAATATCTGTTGTTTTGATGATTTTGATGAACTTTACACTTTCAAGGAAACGATGAAGAGAATCAAACGATTTAGTAAAACACGTGGTATGGGACATGTGCGTTTGCTATTTCGGTTAATTCCGAACTCGTTAATTGAAATATTTGATGCTTTCGTGTGCTTTCGGGCCACTATGTTGGACCTTCGGGTCATATGTTGGACCTTCGGGTCATATGTTGGACCTTCGAGTCAAATACCAGTACTAGACCTTCGGGTCATATGTTGGACCTTCGGGTCATTTGTTGGGCGCCAAAATTATGTTGAGTACTTGGTAGGCTTCGGCCATATGTTGTTGCACGTGCGGCGAATTAAAAACTCGCCATCTGATGGGATCGATCCAAGCTTTTATGTTGATTTTCTAGTCTTCTTAATTGATTTCTAGATATTTGTTGCTTCCAATTATCTGCAGGTAATTGGATATTTGTTGATATGAGTTCTGATGATCGTTTTTGACAATCAGATATTTGTTGTTTCTAATTATCGCTTGTGATACTTAGATATTTGTTGATATGAGTTCTGATTATCGTTTTTGATAATTGGATATTTGTTGCTTTTAATTATCACTTTGGATAATTAAATATTTGTTGATTTGAGATTTAATTATCGTCTTGGATAATTAAATATTTGTTGATTTTAGATTTAATTATCGCTGTTAGATAATTAAATATTCGTTGATTTGAGATTTAATTATCGCCTTAGATAATTAAATATTTGTTGATTTGAGATTTAATTATCGTCTTGGATAATTAAATATTTGTTGATTTTAGATTTAATTATCGCTGTTAGATAATTAAATATTCGTTGATTTGAGATTTAATTATCGCTTTAGATAATTAAATACTTGTTGATTTGAGATTTAATTATCGTCTTGGATAATTAAATATTTGTTGATTTTAGATTTAATTATCGCTGTTAGATAATTAAATATTCGTTGATTTGAGATTTAATTATCGCCTTAGATAATTAAATATTTGTTGATTTGAGATTTAATTATCGTCTTGGATAATTAAATATTTGTTGATTTTAGATTTAATTGTCGCTGTTAGATAATTAAATATTCGTTGATTTGAGATTTAATTATCGCCTTAGATAATTAAATATTTGTTGATTTGAGATTTAATTATCATCTTGGATAATTAAATATTTGTTGATTTTAGATTTAATTATCGCTGTTAGATAATTAAATATTCGTTGATATGAGATTTAATTATCGCTTTTGATAATTAAATATTTGCTGGTTTGAGATTTAATTATCGCTTTTGATAATTAAATATTTGTTGATTTGAAAATTTGATTACCGCTTGAGATAATCAAATATTTATTGAATTTGAAATTTGATTATCGCTTGAGATAATCAAATATTTATTTGAGTTGGAAATTTGATTATCGCTTGAGATAATCGAATATTTGTTGGATTTGAAATTTGATTATCGTTTTTGATAATCGAATATTTGTTGAATTTGAAATTTGATTATCGTTTTTGATAATCGAATATTAGTTGAATTTGAAATTTGATTATCGTTTTTGATAATCGAATATTTGTCGATTTGAGAAATTTGATTATCGCTTTTGATAATCTAACAATTGTTGATTTGTTTTCTGATTATCGTTTGAGATAATTAGATAGTTGATTTGTTTTCTGGCTATCGTTTGGATAATTGGATGTTTGCTGATTTTATTGAATCGCTGTTTTCTATCTATTTCTGTTAATAGTCAGAGTTTACTGATTTTGAAATTGTGTTTTCCAGTTAATTGTTGAATAACTGAATATTGTCAGTTTGCAATTTGTGAATTGTGCTTCATAAATATCTTTGTTGATAATTATATTTTGTTGTTTTCTAATTATCGTATCGATAATTAGATATTGCTATTTTTGAGATTTTTGTATTTCTGAATATCTAACTGTAGTTGGATATTACTGAGGATTGCATTTATTCGGTTTTGATTGTTTTCTGATTATCTTTTGATAATTGGACTTTGTTGAGATGTTGTGAAATTCTTTTATGGAATTAAAAGATTACTTTAGCATTTGAATCCTCGACTTTTATTTTTCTAGCTTAACCAGTTTATGTTAGAAGAATAATAGTGGTTGACGACCTTAATTATGAAAATTGCGGGGACGCAATTTTTATAAGGAGGGGAGTCTGTAACAACCCGGGGTTTTATAATTGTTGATTATCGTCAAATGACGACTTAATTTGTTTGACAATTGTAATTGGAATTATATTCGAGTTGTAATTCGTTTATCAATTATAAATTCTCTTAAATAATTTGGTTAAAGGATATACGGGCCTTAAATAAACATTTCTTTTTTTTTTTTCTATTCAGCCCATTTCTATAGCTGTTGAGATAAAGGCCTATGCCGTTCCCTCCCCCTAATTCATTTTTCTCTTCGAACCCTAAAAAAATCAAACGAGCAAAAATAATGGCGGCCACAAGAAACGTCTTTGCTCGTTCGTCTAGAAAATAGGGTTTTGATCGATTTTTGGCCGCCACGACTTCGAGTTCCCTTGCCGTTCTTCACCATCGCGTCTTTGACTTGTTCAACCTGTCTTCGATCGAGGGTGATTCATCTGATTCGTTCGATGTTAACTTAGGCCGAGTGGATCTATGCCCTTCAAGAAAGGTGAGTGATCTTTTTCACTCACATCTATTCATTCCATTGTTTGAACTTAAGTCGAAGTTCTTGATTATCTCTGCCATTCGATTTTGTTTTGCTATGATTACGTGAGTATTGTTGAGGTTGATGATTTCCCTGACTTTCGTTCTTTACATGATTACTGGGTTGACACGATTTTTATTTGGTGAATTCATTTTTCTGATGACATGAATTTCTGCTGTCTACTGCCTTGGCTTGAGATTTCATTTAACAGATCATGATTATTTGCGACTACACGTTGTTGTGTAGTACTATGGATGTTTGGTTGCCCCATGTTACACTGAGCACCTCATTTGGCCTACCTGCATTGATTCACGGGTGCTCAGTATCACTTGATATCGTTGTTTCATTACTGAGCCTTATTCATGCGTGTTTCAATTAGAGTCTAGTCACCACTGTCACTTGAAGTTTGTATTCATTTTGACCTGATTATTCAAGACTATATATGTGCATATATACATATGATGTGTGTATGTATATCTTCTTGAATTTAAATGCAGTGTTGTCCATTTTGTTGCTGGTCTGGTTGCTTGGCATATTCCTGTATTTCTCTGGACTCACCTCTGTTGCACTGTCACTTATTCATTGAGTTACATTCTAATCTAACTGCGACATTTTTCTGGGTTGCATTGAGTACATCCATACTTATGTTTAGTGCTGGTGTACTTGATATCTTTACTAAACTCTAGCCTCAAATATACTTCTGTCTAGTGCTGGTGGACTTTCACTTTGTGGTTCACTTGTTCATTTGGGGTCGTGGCATTCATACTTTACTGTCATGTAAACTTGTTGTCTTCATGTATAGTTGTTGTCTACATTCATGTTTGGTTGCCACTGAATTTTGATGTTTTTGCCATTCACTTGTGTACTATATGGAGCTTGTTGTATATATGATATGCTAGCTCGAGTTGCTTCACCATTGAGTGTTTCATTGCGTTCATGTACATTTGGGTCTGGTCTCTATAGCACCGACTCATGTGTTCATTTTGTAGTCTGGTTTCTTTATCCACACTTTGTTGATTAATATACACTGCTCTGTGTACATCTCCACTACTTCATTTTGTTGCACTGTATATTCCAGTGTGCCTTTGGCTTCATTTTGTTGCACTGTATATTCCAGTGTGCCTTTGGTCATTTTATTGAACTTGAGTCTGAGCTTGTATGAACTTGTTCATTGTATTGCTCCTTGATTTTCTGGTCTTCAATTGATATCTGCTGCACCATGTAGAGACTTTGCTTGCATATAGTCTTGTTGCCTCTGTTTCATGTTGTATGGTCTGGTCTTATTCTGGACAGTTGTAATTGGGTGCAGTTTTACCCGTACAGTTTCTGGCCACTGTCTTGTATTCACTCGAAATCTTGTTGATACTGGGTTATACACCATACTTGCATTCACTCCAAATCTTGTTGATACTGGGTTTATACCCCAGTGTTCCTTTGCATATTTGAATTGAGACGCATCATGGTTTCTCTGACCCGCCTTGAACACTTTGCATTTTGTTTGTTGTTTGGTGCCTCCTTGAATTTGTGTGGACTGTTTTGACCATTCAATTGTATTCGAATTTGATTTTCGAATTTCACCTGAGTTGAATCCGATCTGGGTTTGACCTTGTGACCCTTTATGATTTTCACGGAGCCTTTGTGTATCCCCTACGATAGTGGCGAGGCAGTACACGCGTGCGTGTACTGCAGCCCTATCAGATTTGACAGCTTTAAATTGATTTAGTCGATTTGATAAATTGTTTATTTATCTCTGTTGATGAATTAAATCTGCTGATTTTTGTTAAACACTGTTAAGTGTTATATTGTCCGTTATCCGGTTTCTTTGTTTAAAGAATCGGATAGACGGGAATTATTGTGACCGTCGTCTATTTAAATTATTACTGCCTATATGCACTAATAAACTGGTTTGAATTAGACTGACCTGGGTATTATTTTCTTTTGAATGTAATACTCGGGTCAGACCCGAGTTATTTCAGGTTGTAGATTTTCGTCTTTGAGTTGCTGTTCAGGATTTGAAGACTTTTCACATCTTTTGAAGTAGTAGTGTCAGTGTATAGAACGATATGTATTCATGTATATTACTCGATAATGTACTTGTATATATAACTTCTAGAGTCGACAGTTGTAGTTGTATCATATGTATTGTGTCAACTATGTATTAACTGACATCAGTTATATCTATATGAGACTTTTGTTTTTATCTGTGTTTCGCATTTATATTATCTGTGTTATTGTTATATCTAATGTCCTAAACTATTATGAACTATCGTAGTTTGTTTTATACTGATAATTGGGTGTGTCGATGGGAGTAAATAAATGATAGATGAAAAATAAAAAGTATATACCACTCCTATCGAGATAACCAATACTAGTGTAAGGTCAACTACGGATGGTCGCTCCTATCCAGCCTTATTCTTCGTAATAATAGACAGTATTTCTTTTAATACTCTTTGTTATTATGAGAATAGAGGTGGGGCGTCACAGATAGCTATACTTTGAGATGCAGAATTGAGGAGTATGAGTCGGACCGAGGGAACTATTGGATATGGCTACAGGACGTATGATGGTTTTCTACGATTGATGATGACCGTAAAGGACCGTCCCTTTTGCATTGACTTCATAACGGAAATCGTAAGATCAGTTCCATGATGATCTTTGCCATATATGATGTGTGCAAAGAGATCATTGATACTTGAAGGTTCGGAGAGTACTCATAAAACAAGGGTAGTATGATGTGCCTATTCGGACCATGACGAGTCTTGGTCTTCATGATGGGCTATTTGATCTTCATGACGGGCGATCTTTACCCTGGATCAGCCATGATGGGCAACCTGGTTCTTAACCTACTGAGTGGCATTGATTCGAGTACCAAGGAACTAGGATGTTGAGTAATCTTTGACCATGATGGGTCGTTCAAGTTATCATGTATCCAACGAACTGAGTGAGTAAATGTGAGGATGGATGATGGATTTTATGTTTGTTTGATTGCTTATCACCCTATGGATGTCTCATGACACTGGTATTATTAATGTAGATATCTAAACATCCTTTAATAGTTTGATGTATAGTGCGCACATGATTACTATGATGTAGAGTAGCGTATATTCTATGTATGTGCTAACTCTGTGGATGCAGGGACAAGTCAGGTATGATTCCTCATACCATTTGTCCTATTATAGTGGTATATTAATATTTAAAGATTTTCTACCCCTCATACCAGACTGTTGTCTGACCCAGGGTTTTATGCTTTGCTTCATCTTACTTTGGGTACCCATAAATGAGTAGATTAAGGATATCAGGTCTGGTGAGCACGTGGAGCTGGACAGGTGACGAGCAAGAGGCTATACTCTCGTATTACTACATTTACTTATTTGCTATTCCGCTGCACAGCACTATAGAGCTTACTAATGCCTTTATTATCTAGAGATAGTTATCTATGAGTTATTATCTGATGTATAACCCTATTTCCTATGTTATACACTGTATGGATCTATGCACTCTGATTCTATGATTCATTTAGTTATTTACTGTCTTGTCTATTTTATATTTGAGATGTTTACTATTATATTTTATTCCATGCATTGTGAGATATATAACAGGTTCTATGTTGTTTAACTTTATCTTACAACCTTGATGATTGTCCTACATCGATCGGGCACTGCAATAGTGCACTATAATGGTATATTGGGTGTCGATGGTGTAGGGCGGTTGTCACATTTCGTATTAGAGCTTAGGTTGCGCAGTTTAACCTAAGGTATATTGTGATCCAATAGAGATAAGATAGTACTTCTCACCCTAGATTGGATTAAGTGTGTATATATAAGAGAGTGTGTACTTGTTATATATTTTGGTTTTCAAAACCATATAGTAGTATATAGTATATAAGTTGCACTGCATACATGAGTGCTACATAAATGGGATTCCTTATTGAGAGCCTGATCGTCCTTATTACAGATTGAAGGATGAGTCGTCAAATAAGGAATGTCGCTAGGAACTCCGTCTCTGGAGTCGAAGGAGGAGCTGGCTCAGGAGTTTTTAATCTCGATTTATAGACCATGTTCCATACTATGATGTGGAACATGCTGCAAAATTCTCAAGTAGCCGCTTCGAATGTTGCTATTGATCATGGTACTCCAGCGCAGGCACCCAGAGCCGATTTTGCTAAGTTGAATAAGGGCTTTGCTAGTCTTGGTGGAAAACCATTCCAAGGAATGGAGTCGGCAATGGAAGTGCAAGATTGGCTTGAAACCTACGAAAGGATCTTCGATGACTTAGATTTGGAAGATGCTATAAAGAGGCGATTGGCTTCCCGACAACTTCAGGGGCGAGCCATGAACTGGTGTAATGCTTGAAGGTTGCTACTCCCGAGGACCAGTTCACATGGGACTACTTCAAAGCCAGATTTGAAGAGAAGTTTATGCCGATAGCTCAGAAGTTGGTCTTGTTCCGTAAGTTCGTAGATCTAAAGCAAGGAGATATGATTATCTTCAAGTATGTTGCTAAGTTTGACGCTACATCGAAGTATGGGATGTCCTTCATCAACACTCCATCAAAGAAGAATGAGAAGTTCATCATTGGCTTGGATATTACCTAGGAGAGAAGCTCGTAGGCCACATTTATGAGACTTTCGAGATGTTAATCAAAAAAGCCTTGAGACATGAGAGTCTTTATCCAAAGACAAGGGTTATCGTTCCCAAGGAAGAGCCAAAGCCACAATCAAGCAAGGGAGGCAAGAAGAAGCGGAATAATAAGAGGAAGAAGTTTCAGAACAAAGGTGGCCAAAAGAAGAGCAAGCCAACTCTGATTTGCTACAACTGCTTAGAGAAGGGTCATTATAGTTAAGACTGCAAGGCCGAGGGAAAGAAATGCTACAACTGCAATAAGCTCGGGCAGATTCAGAAGGACTATACAGAGACATTGAAAAAAAGTAGATGGTGAATGCATATGTTATCAATGTTGTTCCGACTTCGTCGAATGCTCAATTGATGAAAGAGAAGGGGGAAGGCATCGCTATTCAAAGTATGCTTTCCATTTGTGATCTTCCTATATGAGTTTTATTTGATATCGGGGCATCACATTTCTTCATATCTAGTGACTTGGTAGATAGATTAGGATTGAGACCCTAAATTGTTGATCGACCTTTCATTATGACGAACCCTGTTGGAGGCTCTACTAGCATGTGTATGGTTTGTTGTGGTTTGGTCTTACCATGTCATGGATGTTCTTGTGATTGTGATTGCTTTGTTTTTGGTTTCGTTGGGTTAGGTATTATTCTGAGGATGGACTGGCTTCATTGATAAGGAGCGATGGTGGATTGCAAGAAGTCATTGGTGACGATAGGGGTATATAATGGGCAAACAGTAGTGTTAGGCTGCCTACCGGACGATGATGTGATGGTCAATTTTCTATATTTGCTAGATGCCCCATCTATTGAGTTGTCATTAGTACTTATTGCTAGGGAGTATCCGGATGTATTTGAGGAGGTGACCGGACTTCCACCACATAGATAGATCGAGTTCCATATTCATTTAGTTAAAGATGTCAGACTGATAGTAATGCCTTGGGTTTATTTGATGTACTTGATGGATATTCATTTAGTTCCGTATTTGAGGATGGCACCTAGAGAGTAGAGAGAGCTCGAGGTGCAAGTCAATGACCTATTGCGACGAGGGTTTATTCGTAGGAGTATTTCTGAGTGGGGAACACCCATAGTATTCGCCACCAAGGTGGATGGTTCCCTTAGATTGTGTGTTGATTACCGTGAGATGAATAAAGTGATAAGAAAGAACAAGTATCCACTCTCACATATTGATGACTTATTCGATCAGCTGCATGGTGCTAGTCTATTTTTTTAATTAGATATAGTGATGGGATTTCACCAACCGAGAGTAGTAAGGAGAGTGTGTCGATTACAACATTTGGTAGACCATTTGGTTTCTATGAGTGGTTGGCTATGCTGTTCAGGCTAACCAATGCGCCGGCATACTTTTTTTATCTCATGAACTGTGTCTTTAGGGTTCAACTAAATAAATTTGTGCTTGTGTTCATCGATGATATTCTTGTCTACTCACGGATAGAGGAAGAACACAAGACACAATTGAGGATCGTGCTTGAGGTTTTGAGAGAGCACCGACTGAAAGCAAAGTTTTTGAAGTGTCACTTCAAGAGGAGAGAAGTGAGATTTTTAGGTAATGTTGTTTCTGAGTTGGGAATTGCTGTGGATCTTGCAAAAGTCGCAATAGTCCAAGATTTGGCTAGACCCAAAAACGCTACGGATGTGAGAAGCTTCTTAGGGTTAGCTAGATATTATAGACGATTCATCCAAGACTTCACCAAAGTAGCAGCACGGTTGCTCACTTGATGAAAAAGAATCTGACTTTTATTTAGGATGCGAGATGTGAACATGCATTCATGAGTCTAAAGGAAAAGTTAACGAGTGCCCCAGTATTGACTATTGCAAGCGAGAATGAAGAGTTGATGGTATATATTGATGCTTATAGTATCAAATTGGGCACGGTATTGATGCAGAGAGGCAAAGTTGTTGCATCTGCTAGTCGATAACTGAAGCGACATGAGAAGAAATACCCGTCCAATAATTTAGAGTTAGCAACGATTGTGTTTGCGCTGAAGATTTGGAGGCACTAACTTTTAGGAGAAAGGTTTGAGCTATTCACCAATCATAAATCATTGATGTACCTCTTTTCAAAGAAGGATCTTAACCTTCGTTGGTAGAAATAGTTAGAGTTCCTAGCCTCCTATGACTATGATATTGCATATACCCTAGGCAAAAGGAATGTCGTTGCTGATGCTTTAAGTAAGAGACATGCTAGCTTGGAAGCTATGTTCCTAGAGTGAACGTAGTTAGAGTATATTGCTGGTTATGATTTTCAATCGAGATGTGAGTAGAGTCAGAGTTATCGGCGAGCTTGACTATCATACCTACTCTGATTGAGAGGATTGACACTAGTCAAAGGCACAATGCTAGATTAGCCGAGATCATTGCTAGGATTGAAGCTAGAGTAGAGTCTGAAGAGATGAGATAGTACAGACTCATCGAGATGGTTGGCTCCATAAAGACGAGAGATTGTTTATTCTTAATGTCGATGGATTGAGGTATGAGGTGCTACGAGATTGCTATCATTCAAGATTAACTATTCATCCCGACGATAATAAGACGTATCGTGATATGAGGCTGACCTTCTATTGGGAAGGGATGAAGAAAGATGTTTGGACATTCATCTTGGAGTGTATGAACTGCCAGTTGATTAAGGCAGAGCAGAAGAAGCCTAGTGGTTTGATGCAACCGCTAGAAGTTCCCAAGTGTAAATAGGAGCAAGTATTGATGCATTTCATCGATGGACTACCGAGGACTCGAGTAAGGTACGATAGCATTTGGATCATAGTCGATCGATTGACCAAGAGCACGAGATTTATATCCATCAAGTCAAGTAGAACGGCAGCCAAACTGGTCGAATTGTATGTGAAATGGATAGTTCGATTCCATGGTGTGTTGAAGAACATTGTGAGTGACCGAGATACATTGTTATTAGTGGGTTTTGGTAGAGCTTACAGAAGGGTTAGGGACAAAGTTGCACCTCAGCACAGCTTATCATCCTCAAACTAACGGCCAAATTGAGAGAGTGAATCGTATCTTAGAGGATCTCTTGTGAGCTTGCATACTCAAATTTGGAGGCTCACGGGATGATCACTTACATCTCATTGAATTTGAATACAACAAAAGTTATCAGTCCAACATCAGTATGGCACCATTTGAGGCGTTATATGGTCGAACGTGCAACGCTCCTTCGTGTTAGTGGGATGCGGGCGAGAAACTGATACTTGGGCCAGATATGATTAGTGAAACCTAGAAGAAAATCGAGATCATCCGACAATGGATGAAAGCTTCTTAAAATAGATAGAAAAGCTATGCTAATAAGGGACGTAGAAATCTAGAGTTCTCTGTCGGCGATATGGTATTTTTTAAGATCTCTCCATTGAAGAATGTAATTTGGTTCGGGAGTAAAGGGAAGTTGACACCGAGATTTGTACGTCTTTTTCCGATACTAGAGAGGATTAGGAACTTTTCTTACAAAGTCAACTTACATCTTAGAATGGTGGGAGTGCACAATGTGTTCCACGTTTCTCACTTGAGGAAATTTGTGCATGACTCAAGCTCAACTATCACATCAGATCAACTAGATGATATCGAGATTGAACCAAAGTCTTCGAGACCTTGTTGGCCTATTCGTATCGTCGGACGTGATATGAATCAGCTTAGAAGGAAGACAGTGAAGTTGGTGAAGGTTC
This sequence comes from Allium fistulosum, assembly GCA_030737815.1. Classification (NCBI taxonomy): domain Eukaryota; kingdom Viridiplantae; phylum Streptophyta; class Magnoliopsida; order Asparagales; family Amaryllidaceae; genus Allium; species Allium fistulosum. Next base: position 164,176,769 of record CM060904.1, on the reverse strand, counting down.
AGTGGAGTGAAAATGAAGGCGATTGCACTTGGGAGACCGAGGAGAGCGTAAGGACAGCTTATATAAAGCTCTTTACTTGGTGTGACTTTCTATTTATCGCTTTTACTTTCACTTATGATATTATGAAGTATATACCTTAGTATAGTGTCCTGCATGCTAGGATATGTTTGGGTGTTTCCATTTACCTTGTTTGTTGTGTATGCACGTTTGATGTGTGATGGTTGCCTATGCTTGTATATGGTTGTTAGGAATGTAACAACCTGTACTCTACGTATCAAAGGATCGTTTAATATTAATATTATTTTAATATGAGTTCGCATTATTATATAATTTTGGGAAATGACTCTTCATACCATGTGTCCTATTATAGTGGTATATTAGTATTTAGATATTTTCTACCGCTCACACCAGACTGTTGTCTGACCCAGGATTTTATGCTTTATTTCCAGTTACTCCTGGTACTCTTAAACGAGTAGATTAGGGATATTAGGTCTGGTGAGCACGTGGAGCTAGACAGGTAGCGAGCAAGCGGTTATACTATTGTATTACTACATTTACTTATTTGTTGTTCCGCTGCACAACACTATGGAGCTTGCTATTTCCTTCATTATCTACAGACAGTTATCTATGAGTTGATATTTGATGTATAACACTATTTCCTATGTTGTATACTGTATGGATATGTGCACTCTGATTTAATGATTCATTCGATTATTTACTGTCTTGCTTATTTTATATCTGAGATGTTTACTATTTTATTTTATTCAATGTGCCGTGGGTTATACGATAGGTTCATTGAGTATTTTACTTATTTACAACCCTTGAGGGTTATCCTACTTTGACCGAACACCGCTATAGCGCACTATATAAGTATATTAGTTGCATGTGGTGTAGGGAGGTTGTCACAATTCTGAGCCTAAAACTAAATATGCATCTTTGTATATTAATTTTAGAAAACCCGAAGATACTTAATGCCAAATAAAATCAGAAAATTGCAAGACTTTTAGTATTTGTGTTCCTAAAATCAATAATACACTTGTTTGAAATAAATATATAAATAATTTTATTTTTGAAGTATTTAAGTCCAAATTATGTTTTAAAATATTCTACCAAACCCACTTGGTTATAGTTACCGAAAATCTAACTTTCGGCCCTAACATAGGAAACGGGTTCTAGAACTTTTTCTAATTTTTGTTAGGTACACCACATATTGAGGAGAAGATGTATTCCAAATTTTCCGATGCATATATGGAGCTATAATGGAGGAAAATCAACAAATTTTGTATTCTTTTCTTTTAGAACTTTGGTATTTCTTTTTGGTGTTAAAGTTTGTGATGTTGAAAGTTTGTTGTGTTTGAAACTTGTGGTATTAAGTTTGTGATGTTAAAAGTGTGCAACTTTAAAAACTATTCATGATGTCATATGTCTATTTTTGTGATGTTGAACTCGTGATATAATGATCTATTTTTGTGTGATCTCGTGATGTAGCATGACTCTTTGTAATGCTATGTAAATTTTTACTCCCTCTAAGATTGGTGCTTTTTCATACTTACTCCTATTGGTATATATTTCCTTTTTGTCGATGACAAAGGGTAAAAAACTATACGGCCATATTGATAGGAGGAGTATATATTAAGAGGAGAACTATTTTAACTATTATATCATGAAAATTTATTTTATAACTTGTATAGTTGTCATCATCAAAAAGGGGGAGAATGTTAGAACCTTGTAGTTTGATATTTGGATGGTGACAACTACACAAGAAGTGTTTCTATATATTAAAACTTTATAGGAAAATATATCGACCAATGAAGAGATACAATGATGAAACCAAGACGAGATAACTAACAAAGTTATATTGGTCATGGTGTTTTATGTCTAAAAGTATATGGTTGATAAAATCTCTTCAAAGTGGTATATACACACAATAATCATCAAAGTTGCATTTTTATTTTTAAAAACGCGGTTACATGGTTTCAGTCGACTAAAACTCTTAAACCAGTCGACTAAAAAATATCAATCGACTGGTCATAATGGTTTAGTCGACTAAGGACCCAATTAGTCGAGTGGTGGTATAGTTTCAGTCCACTAAATAAAGGCAAAAACAAACTATTTCTTTTCTGTTTGATAATTCATGGTTTCGAATTTAACCAGTCGACTGATTGGTACTATACCAATCAACTGATTGGTACTATACCAGTCGACTTGTCCCCCATAATTATTATATTTTTGAATTTTACTATGAGTTCTTCTTCTTTAACAAAGAGGCACTTCCTTCCATGATGATTTGCAATTGTATCCATGGCTGCTACTTCTCATGAAAACATACAACTCATCAAACATTATAAATAGCACTTTTATTCAAAATTCAAATAATGAATTTCATTACATTACTCTCAGAATCTCTTTGAAATCCTCTCTTGCATTCAAAGGCTTACATTGCAATTTCTGATCACTTGAACATTCAATTTGTATGGTTTAAGTGATCATCTGCTTCCATTCTTCTACATATACAAAATATACCACTTATGAAGAAGATTATAGGAAGGTTGTACTATATTGACTCATCCATGTTATTTAGAGCACACGAAGTCAACTATTTACTACTTTTGTAGTTGAAGTCCTGTTGGAGATCTTTTGGCACAAAGTGCAGGTCGACAGCTCAGGCGATTTGTATGATATCTATTCCTCTATATTAAGTGGGGGTTATTGTTTAAATCCAGAAAGAGTCTGAGACTGGACGTAGGATGAGAAGTCCGAACCAGTATAAAAATTTTGCTGTGATTTTTTTATTCCACTTTATATCTACTAGTAATTAGATACACACACACACATACACGCACTCTTTATATAAGCTATTAGTATACAAGTTTTAATCTAGTCGAACAATTTATATCACTCAAACCATATCGACTTTCATGTTTCAAATACCATGGCAAGCGACAGATTTAACAAGTTTCAATAGGGCGTTGCAAGAGGATGGACTCCTGGTCCATACCTGCCTCATTCTAGCCACTGTTGTGATTATGAATTCGAAGAGGAGAGAGCTAGAAGCAAAGAAAAAGAGCAAAAAGCGAAAGACAGATGCCATGAAGAGAGGGAGAGGAAGAAAAGGCAGATCGAAGAATGGTTGTCTAATGATCTAAGTAAGCGGCATAAGGACTCGCACGATTGTCGCAACTCCTGTTTCAGCATTCCTCCACCCCACGTAGAATTCCAAGTTCCTACTTACCAACAGACTTCCACTTCTCACTCCTTAACCCCAATTGTGCCTCCTCACTCTAACGGAATCTTCTCCTCCATCTTTTGTTCCTGCTCCATCTTCCCACATGTAGGTTTCTTTTCTCATCCTCTTCTTGACCGGTGTCATGTTTGATCATGACATCAATAATATTTCGAAGGAAGAAGCAGACCAAGAAGTCTAATGATCCAAATGCTCATAGCAAATGGCTATGAGTGAAGAAGCTCAGATATGCCCTCTCTAAGGTCAAACGGATCAACCATACAAACATTCAATTGTTCGAGTCCGAGAAGACCTACGATAGCCTTATTGAGGGGCACAAAAGAGACTTTGGGAAGTTAAAGGCAGAGAGATATGTCGTTTTAATATCCAAGTCTAAGGCTAAAAGCCTAATGGATGAGATGTGAAAATCCTACTCCGACGCAGAGATCGTGATAAAGAACATGTTGAAAAAAGCCCATGAGAGCAACGTTGCCTTGAAAACACAGATTGCTGAGAAGAACCTGGACCTTGCTGCAAAGGATGCTACTATCCAAGCCAAGGATGAAACCATTGATGAACAAGCATATGAGATCCAAAGGCATCTGGTGCAAAAAGACAAGCTCGAGGAGAGCTTGCTGTTGGCAAAGACCAAAAAGCTAGACATAGAAGTTGAATATTCTGTCACCGTGCATGATCTAGAAGCACTTAAAGAGCATGCAAGAGAGGGAAGAACAAATAGAAGATTCCTGAGACCTGTGGGCGAGATGGGTCTTTCAGTCATATTTTTTTGCTTTCCATTTCGTTATACAAAGTTGTATTGGTGTGGGAGTGGCCTCCGCAATTTTTGTATATAAAAGATGAAGTAATGAAATATCACTTTTTTTTGGTAATATTTGCTCCATTTACTGTTCCACGCTTTTATATTCTATACTTGCTCATGTACAACTGCCTGCATATATAAGATAACTGCTTATGTTGCAGTTTATCCATATTATACACGTCTATTACTGTGCAATGCTTTTATTTACTACATCTTTGTGTATATAAATAAAATCCCTGTAACTTCTTTAATTATATCTAATTATTTATTCTTATTTATAGTCACCAAAGTGTTCCATTTGGTGAAACCAGACTATAATTTTTAACCAACTCTGTGGTAATTCTTATTTGTGTTAGGTCTGGTTTCCTTAGACCATCAACAAGTTATAAATAATTCAAGTTCCATGCTATTCCTAATCTCTGAGGAACAGCCGTTTGAACGTCTAACACTTGACATTCCCAATCTCGTTGGTAACCAGGCATGGTCGGTGTTTTAACCATATAGGGAAAATTATCTGATTTCCCCCGGTCCATTTATACTTTTCTGGCCATGATCCTGCACCGAAGGAGTCCGATAGTACCTACTTTCGATGACTATCCTCGCTTATCCTTAGCCAAGCGTGTCACATTAACCCACGAGCGTAACCATGAAGGTTTTGACCATACACTAGTTCAAATATCCGAGAACTTGTGCTTTTGAACACCAATCTCTGGGAATTAGCTCCTAGTCTCACCTAGCTCCGAGTCTTAACTAAGAGTATCCACCGACTGTCCTAACCTTAGCCTAGCGAATCCTACTAGGCTGCAAGCGTGGTCTTCGAGATTTTAACCACACCCCAGTTTCTATCCTTGAAAACTGGTGCTTTAACTGTCCGATTTCGAGGATTCCTTCTTGACGTCACCTACTGTCAAGCAACAGCCAATACGTGAAGGTTGGGGTCAAGTTATCTGTCTGGCCCCTGTGTGGTTTTTCCTTTTTAACATTGCCTAACTCTGGGCGACGGCAAATACCTGAATGTTAGGGTTGAATTATCCGATCGACCTTTGTGTTCACTCTCCCTGGTCCTAATCCTGGACCAGAGGAGTTGGTACCTTAGGGTCGAATTATTCGATCGACCCCTGAAAGTATACTCCCTAGCCCTGATCCAGGGGTAGAGGAGTTATTAGTGTTTCCAGGTTTTGGAATGTCAAAGTCAAATTATTCAATCGACCTTGAAGATTATCCTCCCCAATTCTGATCCTGGACCGAAGGAGTTTGTACCCAACTGTAATGCTAATAATGTAGCACAAAATTTTTTCTTACAAGAACACGGTTCCATCGGTTTAAGAAGCGAATTATACTTATTAACAAAAAAATGCGGCAAGTCTTGCCTTATTACATTGCACCTAGAATCCCTGAGTGGCTTATTTATGAAAATAAACAAAATAAAACTAAGTATAATAGTGTCACGGGAAGTCGTTGTTCCATGCCCATGGAATTAGAATTTCATCAACTGCAGCTAGCTTGAACATTCCATCTCCAAGGTTTCGTTTGATTGCATAAGGACTTTTCCAATTTGGACTAAATGCCCCCGTACCGGGAGAACTCTTTTCAGAACGAGATCCCCTACCTTAAAAGTACGGTTGCATACCTTGGTGTTAAAGTGTCGTGCTACTGTTTTCTAGTGAGTAGCTACCGTTAACTCCGCTTCTTCTTGTTTCTTATCAACTAAATCGAGGGACTCAACTATGAGTTCCTCATTTATCTTTGGATGAGAAGGGACTTCCAATTCTATCAGGATCATAGCCTATGATCTGTATGCCAAAATGAATGGTGTATGTCCAGCTACAGACTTATGAGCTGTTCTATAAGCCTATAATGCTAGTGGAAGCTCATCGACCCAGTTGCCTTTGGCCTTAGTTAGCCATTTCTTCAACATGGACTTGATGATTTTATTCACTTCCTCTACTTGTCTGTTTGCCTATGGGTGTTCTACAATTGAAAAGCTCTTCTCGATCTTGTACCGACCGTAGAAATCCTTGAACTTGGTAATTTCAAACTGAGTTCCATTGTCAGTTATAATCTTATGAGGTACACTGAACCTATAAATGATGTTCTTCATCACGAGGTTGATTTCCTTTTTTGTTGTGATCATCACAAGCGATTCTACTTCGTCCCACTTCGTGAAGTAATGCACCGCAACTATTGCATACTTAGCTCCACCTCCTGCCATCGGTAGAACTCTGACAATATCAATTCCCCAAACTGCAAATAGCCATAGGCTAACTATTTGCGTAATTTATGTCGATGGGTCACTCAGTATCTTTGCAAATCTCTGACAATGGTCGCATCATTTGGTGTAATCGGCCGCATCCCGATTTATTATTGGTCAAATATATCCATAGCGAAGTATATTTTTTGCCAATATCCGCCTCCGGTGTGGTCACCACCGCTACCCTCATGGATTTCCATAAAGATTTTCCTAGCCTCGTCCTTGGTTGTACACCTAAGCAAGGGGGTAAAGAATCCTCTCTTGTATAGCACTCCTTCTTCCATTATGAACCTTGGTGCTTTTTGATGGAGTTTCTTCCATTCATTCTTGTCACTCAAGAGAGTTCTTTAAGCAAATATTCCTTGATTAGAGTCATCCACAACTCTTTTTCCTTCATGGTCTCCAAAATCCACTCGACATCCATCTGATTGATACTTGGAGCCGTCAAAATCTCCACTGGAACCAAACCCATCACCTATGCTTCCCTAAAACTAGCCATTTTAGCCAATCAATCAGCTTTTGCGTTCCTCTCTGGGGGTATGCATAATAATGTAATGCTCAGTACTATCCAATAGTTCCAGTGCTTTCGTCAGGTAAAGAGCAAGTATTGCACCATTAGCCTAAAATTTCTTCCTCACTTGACAAACCACTAAATGGGAATCACTGAATATATGCAGTGTCATTATCCCCAGTTCCTTCGCTACCCTTAGTCCCGCTACCAATGCTTCATACTCAGCCTCGTTGTTAGTTGCAGGAAATTCTAACTTCAATGCATAACAAATTGATCGTCCCTCTGGAGTTTCAAATACCACTCCTGCACCTGAACTATGTTCATTTAAAGCTCCGTCGACAAATAATTTCCAATGAGGAAGTATAAATGTATCATCCTCCTCTTCACTATTTTTTCTAATAAACTCAATGATGAAGTCTGCTAATGCTTGCCTGTTTATCGCTCTCCTCGGATGGTAAGTAATGTCAAACCAACTCAACTCTATGTTCAACTTCAGTAATCTCCTCGACTACTTGGGTCGGTATAACACCTGCTTCAAGGGCTGATCCATCGGTACTTTAATTAGATTAGCTTAAAAATATGGCCGCAACTTTCTCGATGCAATCAACAAGTAATAGGCAAGTTTCTCCAACTTTGGATAATTCCTTTCAGCTCCAATAAACCACTTGCTGATATAGTAAATCGGCCTTTGTATCTTTGTCTCCTCACATACCAATATTGCACTAGTGCATGAGTAGACACTGCCAAATAAACGAATAAATCTTCTCCATCCAATGGTTTGGATAGAACTAGTGATGTTTCCATATGCCTCAACTTGTGCATTTAAAGTGCTAGTGATTTCATAGCGATGGAGGTACAAAACGTTATAGCAGGGATATAGCGGAAAATAGTGGAGGCATAAAAAGCTTCACTAGATATAAAAATAAATATATAAAGTTAATTTATTCTGATTCTCTAATCATTTGTATAGGAAAAATAAATATTGTTTAATCTAATATAAAAAAACCAAAGAATATCATGATTTATGCAGTCCACATTTGGTGATTACGATAGATTTCTAACTTATATTAAGCGCTAATGCCTTAAAATTAGATCTTTACCAAACTTTGTTGATTTGGTTAATAAGAGAATTAGTCAAATCAACCCTCTTATATTAATGTTGCTAAAGCAGATGCTAAAAAGCCTTGTTTTGGTTGATGTAGCGGAAACTAGCAGGGATAGAAGCAGATCTGCTGTTTAATAGCGTTGTGTTGAAAAAGCGTAATGGTTGAAGTGCGTTATGGGCTATAGCAGAGATTTTGCGGGGCTATAGCAGGGCTTTAACTATATGGGCTTCAACAATTCCTCGACGGCGTTCCGACAGTCTTGATTCCATTCAATATTCTTCCTACCCTTTTTGAGGGCATCGAAGAATGGTGTGCACTTATATGTAGCCCTTGAGATGAACCAACTTAAGGCCGTAATCTTTCCATTCAAGCTTTGTAACTCCTTTTTCGTATTCAAGGCCCTCACATTCCTCGAGGTGTTAATCTATTTGGGATTAGGCTCTATGCCTCTCAAATTTACAATTAATCCTAGAAATTTCCTTGATGCAACTACAAATGCGCATTTCAACCGATTCAACTTCATTCCATACTTCCGCAATATCTCGAACATTTCTGGAAAGTCATCAATGTGGTTCCTTGATAGTTGTGACTTTACGAGAATATCATCCACGTATTTTCCATCGTCCATTTGATATGCTTTCTGAACATAGAATTCACCAACCTCTAGTATGTAGTTCCAGCGTTCATTAAACCAAACGAAATTACTCGATAACAGTACAATCCCAAATCCGTTATAAATCTAGTATGCTTATGATCCGGTATATACATCACTATCTGATAATAGCCTGAACAAGCGTCTATAAATAGGAGCGACTCAAGTCCTACAATCCCGTCTACCGGTTGGTCAATCCTGGGCAAAGGAAAGTTGTCCTTCGAGCATGATTTATTCAGATCTGAATAGTCAATGCACATCTACCACTTTCCATTTGACGTCTTGACCAACACGGGGTTTGATACCCACTTAGGGTACAAAGCATTGCAAATAAAGCCATTTGCGATCAACTTATCCACTTCTTCCTTTAACACAATGGATTGCTCTGGACCCAAACTATGCCTCTTCTGCTTTACCAATGGAAACCTTGTACCCACATTCTACGTGTGACATGCTACCTCCAGCGATATCTCACACATATCTGAATGCATCCAAGCAAATACATCCAAATTCCCTCAAAGGAAATTAACCAATTCCTTCCTAATTCCAACACCGAGCTGAGATCCAATCTTGAGATCCGGGAGGATCATCCATATTGATTGGAACATCAACCATCAATTCAGCCGGTGCCGCCTACACTTCATCTGACTTCTTCCAAAGATCCAAAGACTTATCAAACCTGCTATGGTTCTCGAGCCAGGGCTTGTGCTTTAATTGCTATGCTTCTGAATTCTTAATGCAGAGAGCTTTCTCCACATTCTAACCTTTATCCCTCCACTTTGCTTCCTTTAGCCCCGCAACATTGCATTCCCTTTCTATGCTTTGATCTCCCCTTATTGATCTGACCCCATTTTCCATAGGAAACTTCAACATTAGGGTTCGTCGGTCCAAAAAGGTGTTATACGCCGATTCTCGTCTACTATAACAAACGTTTGGATCCCCAAAGCCTTGAAATCTCCATCACCTAACTCAATCGATAAATCAATCGTCCCAATCGGTTGCTTCGCCATGCCCGTAAATCCTTGAATTTCGATATTATAGGCCTTGACATCCTTTATGCTGATTTTCATTTGATCAAATATTCTCCTGAATATGATGGTCACAGAACTTCTACTATCCACCAAGACCTGATGCTGGTCCAATAACAATCGTTATCACCATGGGGTCGAAAGTTGGCATTTTGACTCCATCAACATCCCTACTCCTGAAAACTATATCATATGCGATTATCTTTTGTTGCTTAGCTAGAGCTCTATCTTCTATGGAAAATCAACTCTCCTATGGTACGTGCTTTAACGAGCTCGCATACCATTCCATTTCCTTCCAGTTTTCCATTAGTGCACCTGGACCCATCTTCGATGGGTCCAGGCTGCTTCCTTTGGGCATTCGGTCCTTGGGGTCTAGCATCTTGTCCGTTATCATGTGAATTTTTGACATATTATTGCGTCTTTTTATTCTTTATCAATTCCTCAATAAAATCTCTCAAGTTTCGGCACTCGTTCGTTTTGTGTCCATGAGTTTCATGGAAACAACAGTACTTTCCTGAGCGCCTTTCCTCCTTGGTTACCTCCTTCCTAGGCGGCATTTTATAACATTTCGTTCCTTGCATAGCAAGGTATATATTCTCCAACGCGTCATTCAGAGGTGTATATTCGTCAGGCCTCATATTCCTCGGGCACTTTTTCTATTTGTTCCGCCTACCACCAAAGCCCTAAATTCTTTTAATTGTTAGTATTCCCAACATTAACTACTATGTTACCGAAGCTTTCTCCGGTTTGTTTAATCGCCACATTACTCTAGATTACTTCCTTCGACTGTCCATAATTAGTCTATCCGGCTGCCAAACTTGCTTCCTCAAAATGCAAAAAATTGATTGGCCTTCTGATGGAATTCCCTCATAGTCATTGGTTGTTTCATCTTCAACCATTTACCAAAGTTCGTGTCTAGATGCATGCCCTGGACTAAATCCATAGAAACTAGATCTTCCTTTTTATTACTCACCACTGTGACCATGATATTGAACATGTTCAAGAACCACTTCAACGACTTCTTAGGTCCTTGAGAAAGGCTAAACAAGGACATCATGTCCTTAGGCTGAGCAGCATGGAGCCGGAACTGCTCCAAGAATTTCTATACTAATTCATCAAAAGTTGATATGGACCTCGGCGTAAGCCATGTGAACCACAATGACGCAACACCTTCTAGAAAAATAGGAAAGCACATACACCCGCGTCTATTGCTCTGGCATCATCCATGTTCCATTCATACTTAAACAAGTTTTGCTTGGGATCGGTGGTCTCATTATACGATGGAATTGTCGGCATCGTAAACCTCCTGGGATACTTCACCCTCGGAATGTTCTCCGTGAACAAAGTACTGCTTGGTGTGGAACCCCAATCCCCATTCTTTCTACCTTTACTTTGTTCTACCAACCGTTTAACCATATCTGCTATATACTCCTTGCTAGCATGATACTCCAAAGGTCGACTATTAGGTATTGCGCTGAGTATTTGGCTCTGCAAATGATCTCAGTTTGCCCACCGATGTCTAAATTCTCCAGTCTTTGGGAGAACCACTCCTCTGATCTTTCGTTGATGTTTGGTTGGTTCCTTTGTGGTTATTTGAACTCCAGTGCCTTGGACTTCGACATCCAACTCATATTCATCTCCATCATGCTGCAGGTCATCCTTTGAATTAGATAAGTCCATAGCCTCAGCTCCTCGTCCCCCTAAAATATCCAAATTCTTGTTGATACCGACCTAATTCTTGTCGGTATCGAGTTGAATATCTTTGGCTGGGATCCTCCAACTTTCTTCAGCAGCTCCTTCTGCAGCTTTAGTGGCCCTTTTCTTCTGCTTTTGTTTGCCATCTCGGCTCTTTTGATCAGAAAAAGGCAAATTCTCCTCCTCGGATCCAGCAGGTGAAATCTCCTTTCTACTCCTCTTGGTTTTTTGGTGTTGTTGGGTCAGCACTTCTATGCTAGCATCCATCTTTTCCATCAAAGATTTTTTTACTATCAGCAAACTTCTAATTCATCTCCAGCATCATTTTGTCAAATTCCACTCTGCAGGTAACCATCTCATGTGGAGCAGATGATCTTGGTACTGCTTGCTGGTTGTTGACCTTCATTTGATGAGTAGTTCCTTCATCTCCAGCCATTTCTCCTGATGATCTTCCAGATCACCTAGTGTCATTGATCCTAGTATGCTAATTTCTCAAATCCTTAATGAGAAACTTTTGGATCTAACCTCTCGATGCTCCGATTCAAACTAGAAAGCTAGATCTACGCCTGAGAATCTCCTCTCTCAGTGAAAGCACCAAAATGTTGATACAAAAAATGGATCAAGACCGAAAGTCTTATAGAAAAATAGATATCTAGTAGAAAATATATGAAAAACAAAGAGAACAAAAAAGATTTTAATGTAGTTCGGCAATCTCTAGCATACATCCATTGTAGTTTTTATTGATTAGAGGTTTGAGTTTCACTAGTACAGGGGATTAATAAGTTCTTACAGCTTAGAACAACCAATAGTATCTGCCTTAGTGGCTATGATGAGAAGAGATAGAAGATGAAGAGAATAAAGAGCCCCAAAATTGTCCTTCTCCAGTTTTGTAGGGTCTGTATTTATAGGAAAATCGTCCAACAGAGCCGGAGGTCCATGAGATACCAGGTCCAAATCCAGATCCGAGAATGTAGGAGGAAAGGGCGGAGCCCCTTGAGCTATAAAATCTACTCTATACCGACATGATTTTTTTTAGGACTCCCCCATCTTCCTTCCTTTGGTCTTCTATCCCTAAACCAATGTATCCTAGCACTTTTCCTTAAAGATCGTGTTATTTCTAAGAGGTCTTGTATCACATGTACTTGTCTGTTTTTGTTTCGGAAAATCCGTAGAGTTGTTAACCTATTCCTTGAGAAATGCACTTCAAGACGATTACTCAAGCCATATTTCCATGTGTCAGAGCTTTAGGGGCCAACATGGGGCAAATAAAGTGGTCGGTATCGATTAGAAAGCGCTCGGTACCGAGTTGTTTCCTTAGCTCCGATTGACCCCTAAATTCATGAGTCCATTTACGTTGTTCTTCCAAGCATGTTCCCAAGTCCGTGAACCGTTTCGTCTTTGTCGTGACATCCAGATTCATCTAAAGGATGCTTGGTTAAAAAGCCGGATAACAGTTTCGTAATTCTTTTCTTTTAGAAATCTTCGTCGCAACAACAGAAAATTGAAAGTAGAAGTTGAATAGAACATAAATTATTCATATTACAAATAACAATTAAATTATACTATATTAACATAAAACAATTGAGATTCCATCTAATCCAAGAATTGATATTTTATGGGAGAAATTTTGGGATTTTAGATTTAAGGTCTTCGTATACTAAATTTCCCAAAGTATAAAACAAATCCAAACTTTTACTACATAAATTACTATAAAAGAAAAACTATGATTTTCACTTACAAATAGCTTTCTCCGAATTTCTTTAGATTTGATTCCACGTCTTCGCCTATTTCCTCTCAGTTATCTACTTTTGATTCTATAATATTCAACAATTCAATTGTGTACGGATTAGATTCAGAAATTGGAGATTAGGGAAGAATAGAAATTGAGAAACGTGTGTGTGTGTGTAACTTATTAACTTTAATCCGATTGATTCCTTCCTAAAAGTTGAACCTTGAATCTAAAAAGCTTATGGAGGAGGAAGAGGATTAACAGAGTTTCGCTAGCATTACTATTTGTCTAGTGAATAGAAATGAGGGGGTTAAACTCCTATTTATAGTGGTTAGAATGTGTTTATACCGTACGATCAAAGTCCCTTTAAAATAATAAAATTCGGGCTGTTCAAGCCTTGCAAAACCCAAGCCGCCACAAGAGAACCGATCGACTTGCCTACCCTGGGCAGTCGACATGTCCAGTGAAGGATGGCAATAGGCCTTCTTCTGTTGGCCGAAATTTATGTGTTGCCCTTTTCGTTTTTGACATTAATTTTTAAATTTTAATTTGTTTGAACTACTTTATATTCGAAAACTTCAAACGTTAATGACTTCTCCATTTGAATTGGGATCATGAAAATTTATTAAAGTTGCTCAAAAAATCACCACAAACGCAATGGTGTTACTTTCATGGCCAAATTCTGACATTTGCAAAATTCTCAAATAGACTTATTATTAATTGGGTAAGTTTGGCTCACATCCCTAATAAGTTTCAAAATAGAGAAAACATCCTTCCCAAACTAAACTTACATTTCCGGTCCCTATATTCAAATTCGCACACGCAAAAAGACCCAAATACCCTTATATGTTTTTAACATTTCAAACGCGTATAACTTTATGTAGAAAAATCGGATCAACATACTGTTTTCACCAAAAAATCACAAATTTTATGATCTTTAAAATGAGATCCATTGTTGATACAAAAAATTCAAATTTGTAGTAAAGGTGCAATTATTTCATATATTTGCAGACAATTCAGCAAATTTTGAACACTTTCGATTTTTTTTAAATTTACAACATTTGCAAATAATTGCAGACATTTCTGCAACTATATGGTATAGTTGCAGACATTTCTGCAACTATTGCATATTTGCAGAAATGCAACTATATGCTATAGTTGCATAAATGTCTGCAACTATTGCATATAGTTGTAGAAATTTCTGCAACTATATGGTATAGTTGCAGAAATGTCTGGAACTATTGCATATAATTGTAGACATTTTTGCAACTATTGTGTATAATTGCAGTTTTCCATTGAAATCGAGAAAGCTGAGCTCGCCATTGAAGAAGAAGATGAAATCAAGAAACATAAGTTCACCAATGAAGAAAAAGATGAAATCAAGAAAGATAAACTCGTTATTAAAATCAATCGTGCAAGAAGCGGAGGGGTATTTTAGGGAAAAAAAACAGCTGAAATGAAAAACAGGGACCTGCAAAGTATGTTTTCTTGCGGGAGGAGTTTTAGTGAATTAAGTTTGCTTTTAGGGATGCATGCCTAATATTCACTTATTAATTAATCAATTTCATATTAATTAATTTTTTTTTGATTTTACGGGTGTTATAGTGACTCTTAGGTGTAAATTTGGTTAGCGGTTAATACTTGACAATTCAAATATTAACATTCACACGTCACTTAGTAGATGGTGTGACACCATGGCCAAAATTTCACTTACTTGGTTGTGGTAAAAATCCAATTTTACTTTACTAAGCGTTACCCATTAGTAACAATTATTTACACCAATTCTCTTCGCCAAAACTATATAATTTTGGACTTATAGAATTTGATAATGGTCAAAATTCCAATATCGTCCATATTCAACTCTATAGTTCAAAAAGTAAAGACCTTGGTTCAATAATAACAATTATTATTTAGAGATTTTGACTTTGAGTTGAATTCAGTTGACCGTGATACTAACCCCATATAATTGAGGAGACTAATCCTCTCTTGAATAGTGTTTCACTTCTAATACTTTCGCTCGACCCAACTACAGTCATTCTATGGACGTCGTGCCATGATTTGACTATGATCAAAATGGAGCTATCATACTAAAGATCAACAGTATTCTTAAGTCAACAGAACCGTGTAAATTATCGCATCGATATTTTCTGTTTGAACTTAGTTATATTAATCAACATAAAACTATCAAGTGAGTCATTCCATAATTATCCAATAACTATCAGTACGTAACCCCTTGGTGCCCTCGGCAGTCATGAGTAATGCACTGCCCAACATTTGAAGAGCGTTACATACTCTAGTCTCAATGGATGCATCAATATCCAATCTTGATGCACCTTGAGTAGGAATATTTAAAATGATACGTTTATTATATTATGATACAATACTCATGATTACAAATATTTGTAATTACTATCACAAACAAAAAATTTATGGATTTTCTATTAAATATATTTTATTTAAACATTTAATTACTTAAAACACATTATAACAAATATATAACAGAAAAAACACCTTTATTACGAAAGAGAATTGATTACAGAGTTCATAATTTACAATAAATTATAGAATTGCCCCTAGAGCATACCCCTAACTCTATCAATCTCCCACTTGCACTTAGGGCCAATTATGAAATCTCAATCCCATAGGTGAATGGATCTGCTTAAACCATAGGTGAATGGATCTGCTTTTTTGTCCTTGATATCTACCCTTTGTATCATGACCTCTTTCTTCTCAACAAATTTCTAATGAGGTGGAACTTCCAAAGAATATGCCATGACTTCTTATGTGCTCTGGGCTCCTTTTCTATCTGCATCGCCGCATTGTTATCACAGAACAATTTGGATTTTCGGTATCGGGAATCACTCCGAGCTTGCGCATAAAACTTGCACATCCAGACTGCCTCTTTAGATGCTTCATTGAGGGTGATGTACTTGGCCTCCATCGTCGAATCAGCCACTGTCTCATGTTTGAACTTTTCTAACTGACGGTCCACGGTTAAGCATTAAGACATAACCAAACACCAACATACTATCATCAATGTCACTTTCAAAACTAGAGTCTGTATACCCCTTCATAAGGAGGTCTTCATTCCTGTATATGAGGATAAGTCTCGAATATTTCTTAAATACTTCAGTATACATTTTACAACTATCCAATGCTTTTCTCTAGGATTAGACTGGTATCGACTTACACATCCTAATGTGTATGCCACACGCGGTCTTGTACATAGCATAGCTTAAGCATGGCTACAGGCAAAAAGGTCTCATCATAAGCAACACCTTGAATTTGACAAAATCCTTTTGCAACTTGCCTGGTCTTATAAGTCTCTACTTGTCCATCTGCATTTAGATTTTTCTTAAAAATCTGTTTGCAGCCGATGGGTTTTATCCCTTTGGGTACGTCCGACAAAGTCCATACTTTGTTTTCCTACATGGAATCTATCTCGAATTTCATTGCTCTAAACCAGAGTGCAGAGTCTTTACTCTGCAATGTTTGTTGGAAAGATAGAGGAGCGACATCATCTAAGACATGGTCCTCCTTCTCGCCATCCATGATAAAACTGTAGTGTCTCTCCGGTGTGTGAGTTTCCCTATTGGACCTAATATACTATGTGTTTTCGTATACGGGTGAACTTGTTTCTTCCACTATTTTGGCCTCAGCGTTAACTTCTTGGATCTCATCCAAGTCTAAAACTTTGCCGATAATTTCTTTTGACGAAAATTTCTTTTCCAAAAAAACTGCGCGCCGAAACAATAACCTTTTATTCCTCGGTATTATAGAATATATATTCTGTGGAGTTTTTAGGATATCCAATAAATTTACACAGTATTGATCTAACCTCTAGTTTATTAGGACTAACATTCTTAACGTAGGTCGGACAATCTTATAACTTCAAATACCCGAGTTGGGGTTTCTTGCCATACCATATCTCAAATGGTGTTTTAGGCACAGATTTAGTAGGCAACAAGTTCAACATATGCGATATGGCTTCCAACGCATATCCCCAATAGGATAGAGGTAACTCGGTTTTACTCATCATAGAACCTAATATAGTTTGGTTCTTTTACACCAAATCTTCGACAAACCATCATGTTGCAAAGTATAGGTGGAGTAACCTGAGAGATAATCTCATTATCTTTTAAGTACCTCTAGAGTTCTTATCCAACATACTCACCTCCTCGATCAGATCAAAGAATCTTAATCTTACGGTTCATTTGGTTTTCTACTGCATTCTTATATTCAACAAATTTCTCATAGACACTGGATTTATTCTTTGTAAGATACATATATCACAGTTTTGAAAAATCATCAATGAAGGTAACATAGTAAGAACTATTATCCTTGGTGATTAAAGGCATCAGACCACATACATCACTATATACTAACCCTAAGAGTTCACCAACTTTTTAATTGCTCCCACTGAAGGGGTGTTTGGTCATTTTACCTTTGAGACACGGCTCATTCGTGTCAAATGACTCAAAATCAAGTGACAGGAGAAAATTTAACGACATGTATTTTATGTACAACCCGTATTTTACATATCGAAGAATCGTAAAATATTTTTATTTTATTCGCGTGAGGTTGTATGATTCTATAGTTCAGAGATATGACTCTTAGGGAAATTTTACATACTTAAGATTTTTCCCGAATTTCTATGTGACCATTTTAACCTTGAAAAGCTATAAATTTTGATAGGAGTTGAATTAGGGTCTCAAACCTATTCCATTGCTTCAGGATAATGGTTTCTCATTCTGTAGAGTGGTCATAATAGAAAAACAGACTTACAGTTAGAAAGTTATGTTGCTTTAAGTTTTTAAAGCTGTTAGCGCCAAAATTGGTCACTAACACCCAAACGTCATTGAAAGCACCAAATTGCAGTCACAAATCACAGATAGAATGTATGTAGAGAGTTTAAATATGAAGATCCATCAAAATTAAAAACAAAGTAGTAATAACATAGGATTTAAAGTGGTTCGGCTGACTCTGGCCTACGTCCACTCTAGAAATTTCCTTTTTATTGATATCAGAATCAAGTACAATTACAATCCAAAGTTTTCAAAACAATAATGGCAGAGTAACCTTAATGAAGAAGATGAAGCGAAACAGAATGAAGATCCCTATTCTAAAGCGCCACATGCTGTATTTATAGGCAAAACCTGAGTTACTGGGCTTCCTGAATGATCCAGGCCCATCAACACCAATGCCGACCCAGAGATGACGACGCAGAGATGATGACCCAGATATGATGACCCAGAGATGACGATCTAGAAACGATGACCCAGAAATGACGACCTAGAAACGGTGACCCAGAAACAGCGACCCAGAAACGTCGACCCAGAAGCGTCGACCCAGAAGCGACGACCCAGAAGCGACGACCCAGAAATGACGACCCAGAAATGACGATCCAGAAATGACGAACCAGAAATGACGACCCAAAAATGACGATCCAGATCACCATCGAGCCACATCTACCAACCCACTCAGGCCGAGTCACTCGTGACTTTCCACCCTTGACCGAGCCATACTAGCCTTCATACCTCCAATCCATTCCTAACTCGATACTCGTTCGAGCCTGATCATATCTTCTACAACTATCGTCTTGTAGCCGGGAAACACTGTTGATTTAGTTAAATCCGTCTGTCCACGGCCTTGCCAAAAGGCGTGTTAACATTTGCCCCCTAAAACATGCCTTGCTTCCTGAATGATCCGGGCCCATCAACACCAATGCCGATCCAGAAATGACGACCCAGAGATGACGATCCAGAGATGATGACCCAGAGATGACGACCTAGATATGACAACCCAAAAACGATGACCTAGAAACGGCGACCCAAAAACGGCGACCCAGAAGCGTCGACCCAGAAGCGATGACCAAGAAGCGACGACCCAGAAATGACGACCCAGAAATAACGACCCAGAAATGACGAACCAGAAATGACGACCCAGAAATGACGATCCAGATCACCATCAAGCCACATCTGCCAACCCACTCGGGCCGAGTCACTCGTGACTTTCCACCCTTGACCGAGCCATACTAGCCTTTATACCTCCAATCCATTCCTAACTCGATACTCGTTCGAGCCTGATCATATCTTCTACAACTATTGTCTTGTAGCCGGGTAACACTGTTGATTTAGTTAAATCCGCATGTCCACGGCCTTGCCAAAAGGCGTGTTAACATTTGCCTCCCAAAACATGCCTTGCTATTGGAAGGTATGTTTTGAATAGCCTCAAATCCGATCTCTGGAGTCCATGATCCATTCATCATCAAGAAATTCCCTCCAAATCCGATAGTCTACTCCGCGACTGTTCCGAGTCGTTATCCAATTCCGAATCCATCCCAAATGTGTTAATCGAATCCGTGATCTCTCCGGATCATTTTATCCAAGTCCCATACCTCTCCGGGTCTTGTTCCATAGCCGAGACCCCGCTAGGTCCTAGAATCCACACTCGGGATCTTACCGGGTCCAAATCCTTAGCTTTTCATAGCCAATATTCAAATCAGTAACCTCTCCGGGTTCTTGCCAAGCACAACCAACACTAGACGACCTGTGTTAAGTAATTCCATGGTATTCTTGGTTCAGTGTCCCCGAATGTTCAGTAATGCCGGGGCTTGTCCTAAGCCGAATCCTGGTCGCTTCGGACCCTTGCTGAGCATAGTCCACACTCGATGACCTGAAATTGTAACCGATAGATAATATGGGGCCTAAGTCCTAGGCCGAATCCTGGTCTCTCCGGACCCTTGTCGAGCATAGTCCATACTCGACGACCTTTTAGCCAAAAACTAGACAAAAAGTCAATCAAAATCTAATCTGAAATCCAGATTCAAACCGGAAAACCATAAACCCATATCAAAAGTCCAAACCAAAAGGAAAACGTCCAAACCAGAATCCAAATCAGAAAACAAACAAAACCGGGAATTCAAACCAAACTCCAAAACCAAACAAGAAAAAGAAAGTGTCCAAGCCAAAAAGAAAAAACAAATTTCACAAACCAGAACATCACGGTTTATCATCATCACAGAGCATGCCTAGGGGTTGTTTCCATCCCCGTACATGAGTAAGTGACTAAGCCATCTGCCTAGAGTTTGCTACTTATTCCAAACCATCACGATTAGTTGATGACCAACCGACCACCATTCCTAGGCCTCGCGCCATTGTCGTTCAAGGTAGGCGGTGGCTGCTCCTGTTCCACCGCCCCATTCCGAGTTTTGACATATTGCCGCAACTGACCATTCCTTACATGCTCCTTGATTATATCCTTTAGATGCCTGCAGCTGTTAGTATCATGCTCGTCCAGGTCATGAAAGAGACAGTGCCTTCCCGATGCCCTTTCGCGTTCTGAGGGTTCCCTCCTTGCCGGCCTTCAATAAGGAAGGCTATCCCGAGTGTCCAAGTATATTCATTCCAATGTCTCATTCAGTCCTGTGTAAGTGGAGAATTTTGGTTCTCCCCAGCGCTTCCTCTTCCCTTTATCCTTATCTTTACCCGAGCTTTCACCGGACGGTTCTCCATCCTTAACCATGTTTACTTCCTTTGACTTCATATCCAAACATGCATCCTCTTATCGAAGAAATCTCTTAGCTTCATGAAAAAATTCCCCAAGATCCATTGGTGGGTCCCGTATCAACGATACTTTGAAATTCGAATTATCCCTGACTCCTGATACTGCGGCCATCAGAACCATTGATGGATCTGGCCGATCCACCGAAGCAACTACTGCATTAAACCGAGTTAAGAAAGTCTTGAGCGATTTATCCGCCCTCTGCTTAACTGACGTCAGTGTCATCACATTCTTCGGCCTTTTTATGTGAACTCGAAACTGTTTAAAGAACTTATCCACCAGTTCTGTCCATGTTCTAATAGATCCATCCTCCAGCTATCTGAACCACATAGCAGCTATATCGGTCAAGTACAGGGGGAAACACCGAGTCATAACCTCCTCTGATGTCCCCAGCACTTCCATATGCCTTGTGTACCTCATCAAGTGGTCAATGGGATCCATCTTACCATTGTATACTTCCAGAGTGGGCAGCTTGAAATCGGGTGGATTCCTAGCCATCCTGATGTTACGGGTAACCGGACTTTTGTTTACTCCCTCCAAATCCTTGTTTGTCAGACCTCCGCGAATAGTTCGCCTGATAATGTCAGCTAATCCAGTGTTATCTACCAAGGGTTGCCCCCCATCTCCATTTCCTAACTGCCCTCCAAGTCCTCGAGGGAATTCCGGTACATACTCCTCATCACGCACTTCTGTATCCCTATTGGCGCTAGACTGCGCCGTGCCATCTGGTATCCCTCCATGGATTGGTCCTGCATTAGCTGGTGGTATGCCACCAAGTCTAGGTTCATCCGGGTTGACAGCTGTTTGCCGATCAGGGGCTACCCCCTGCCGAACCACTCCATCTGCTTGTCGGTTGAGTCCTTCTAATCCAGCTCCATGGATCTGAGCTGCTGCAGCTCCTGCTTGTCCAAATTGTCTGAGAAGGGTATGCATCATTTCCTCTTGCCTTTTCATCAACTGCTCCTGCATGGAATTCATCATGACCTGCATCTCGTCCCTAGTAATATAGATCGAGGCTTCATTAGATCCAGAGGAAGCCTCCTGACTTCCCTCTTGCTAACTCCTTTCCGTCCTTTGTCTCCTAGTTGATTGCTTTGCCATAGTCTCCAGAATCCAAGTTCCTAGGCCTTTAAATCCAAAATCCAAGCTTCTGAATCCCTGAGTTCAATTCTCATTGAAAGCACCAAAATGTTAGCGCCAAAATTGGTCACTAACACCCAAACGCCGTTGAAAGCACCAAATTGCAGTCACAGTTCACAGATAGAATGTATGTAGAGAGTTTAAATATGAAGATCAATCAAAATTAAAAACAAAGCAGTAATAACAGAGGATTTATAGTGGTTCGGCTGACTCTGGCCTACGTCCACTCCAGAAATTTCCTTTTTATTGATATTAGAATCAAGTACAATTACAATCCGGAGTTTTCAAAACAATAATGCGAGAGTAGCCTTAATGAAGAAGATGAAGGAAAACAGAATGAAGATCCCTTTTCTTAAGCCCCATATGTTATATTTATAGGCAAAACCTGAGTTACGGGGCTTCCTGAATGATCCGGGCCCATCAACACCAATGACGACCCAGAAATGATGACCCGGAAATGACGACCCGGAAATGACGAATCAGAAATGACGATCCCGAAATGACAATCTAGAAATACTGACCCAGAAATGGCGACCCAGAAATGGCGACCCAGAAATGGCGATCCAGAAATGGCGATCCAGAAATGACGACCCAGAAATGACGACCCAGACCCAGAAATGACGACCCGGAAATGACGACCCAGAAATGACAAACCAGAAATGACAACCCAGAAATGACGATCCAGACCACCACCGAGCCACATCTATTCACCCACTCAGGCCCAGTCACTCGTGACTTTCCACCCTTGACCGAGCCATAGTAGCTTTCATACCACCAATCCTTTCCTAACTCGATACTCGTTCGAGCCTGATCATATCTTCTGCAACTATCGTCTTGTAGCCGGGTAACACTGTTGATTTAGTTAAATCCGCCTGTCCACGGCCTTGCCAAAAGGCGGGTTAACAAAAGTTGTTGGCCAGATTAGTATGTTCTTAATTAAGCCCATTAGTGAGCCCATTAGTCTAATTGGAGAATACTATAAATAGAGAGCTGAAGAGTTAAGTTAAAACTTTTCACTCTCATTCTAAATCAGGTCTAAACCCTAATTAGCCCTAGATCCATCTTAATGTCATCCAAAATCACTTTGCTATCTAAATCAAACTAGATTGCGGATTAGAGATTAGATCATCAAATAAAAGATAGAGATCGTCGATTTTCTTGATTTGAAGTGCATTCCGTTGTTGTTTAGATTGGATCTACATTCATATTGGTTAAATTTGGTAATTGGTGAGTGGTTTATGCCTTCTCACTATACTACACATATTTATATGGTAGAATTATAGGATTTAACATGTTTTAAATTGATTTTTGACTACAGTTAATGATTAAAATCCCCAATATCCAAAAGTTTGTGCAAGATGGCATATTCGAAAAAGTTCCAAATATAACATTTGGTTTTGTAATAATTTACAAATCCGTTTAAATCATAGTCCATAAATTCAAAAAGGTCATTAGGAAAAATAAGCAAGTCCATAAGTTAAATATGCAAGTCCATAGTCAAATATGCAAATAGGCTCAAGTCAAATCCTTTTATTCAATCACGAATAGGTACAAATGTGCAAATATGCAATTGTTCAAGTCTTTATATGCAATTGTCCAATGTCCTACTTCCTCATTTGTCATATGCCATTACAATAGTTCTCAAGCTCTTAAGAGAACTTAGAAAAGTTCCAATCCAAAAATTAAGAGTGGGAAAGAAGTTCAAGGCCCCTTTCTATAAGGGGGTACCACTATATTTATAGCGGTTGGAAGGAGGCAAGGTTGCTCCAACTGGCGATGTGGGACTTATGGTGCTATGGAACATGTGAATGAATGTGAAGGCTTTTGAATCTTTGCGAAGGAAAATGCAACAACTCCTCTTGAACTTGCTTTGTGAATGGCTCTAATCCTTCTTCCTTGTTATACTTTCGACATGCTCTAACATTGATGTTGTGCAATCATTGATTATCATGAGACGTAGCCTTGATTTATAGCTTACGGCATGCTTTTAGGCAATATCCTTCGTGAACTTGATGATGTGTGTAGTAGCTTGGCATTGGCATTGGCGACTTCGACATTGTCAAGCTTCCTCTTTATTTCTTTGGTGAGAATACATGGTGATGATATATTATGGGATTAGCGGCTTTCACTACGATGGACGAAGTCATCCTTGTGTATAGATGAGGCATCCTCCGAATGTTGAAGACAAAGTGCGGTGCTATCAATGGATGTATAGTGTTTTCATGGCTTCGTAGCATTATTCTGGGAGTAGTGTTAAACATTGACAAAAAGCTATGACATTGACGGCCCACCATAGGGAGCAGTACCTTTCGAAGTACAGCGTCGCCTTGATAGAATGCCAGTGGACTTCGTGATGGTTGTTGACAAGCTGTTAGTTATTGTTAAATAACAGCACTTGTTACACCTTTACCTCTTTAATTACATATGATGCTGATGAACTGCGAAGTGATAAAATGCAGTGTAATTGAGGGACAGTGCCGAAGAGACCTATCACCGAGTTTACATAAAGTGCGGTGAGATACATTGTCGAGGTGGTATTATAAAAAAGTGATGAAGTGTGGATCTTCGTTGTAGAAACTAGTGGCATCGACTCCCGTGTGATGTAACTACTCGTAGCATTATTTTTTATATTGAAATTTTATGGATAACATTTAGCCCCACTGGTGTGAGAAAAGTTTTTTTACTCTTTAGGGTAAAACCAAGAATTCTTTTACATTGTCAATTCTTCGTGAAGCTTTCCTTCTAACCTTGTTTTCCTGCACAAAACAAAACAAACGACAATTTTCATTATAACTTAATGTTTAAATTTTAGTGATCCTCTTCGGATTTTATCAATTTGTTAATTAACATAGTTAGAGAATTTCCCGTATTCTTTTGCATAAGTCGAGATTATTTTTAGTATATTATTGAATACTAATAATTTCCCGAATCTAAGCTTAGGAGATTATGTGATGAACTTAATTTCTTGAATAATTAAATTGGAAAGCTGTTTGATAATATTATAGGAAGGCAGACTGACAATTAGTTTTGGCCATAGGACAAAATATCCCGAATAGAACTCCAAAAAATTGTTGGGTAATAATGGTAGACCAGGAGTCCATCCGATAATAATAATAGAAAATCAGAAATCTATCTGATAATAAAAGAAGAACATAAATCCATCTTTTGGTAAAAAATAATAGAAGACCAGAAACCAATATTTAAGAAAACCAGAAATCCTTATCAGAAGACCATAAATCAATATCTAGAAATAATAGAAGACCACCGGAAACCCCAATCTGGCAATAATGGTAGAAGACCATAAATCCATATATGGCAATAATAATAGAAGACCAAAATTTCTTATCTGTCCATAATAACAGAAGACCAGAAATCCAAATCTAGCAATAATAATAGAAGAACAGAAATCCAAATCTGACAATAATAATAGAGGACTAGAAATCCAAATCTAATGACCTTCCTTTAGAAAATTTAATTTAATTCAAATCATTACTTGGCTTGGATTTTAATCGTCTTGTGAGCTCTACTTGGTTCTGGTTTTGATTGACTTGGGAACACTACTTGGCTCTTGAGTTTGATTCATTTAGGAGCACTACTTGACTTGGGAGTTTGATTGATTTGGGAGCACTACTTGACTCTTGATTTTGATTGATCTTCCTTTTAAAGATTTCTATGCTTTAGTGAGGCCTTTGATGATGGAACTAAAGGTTTACTCCGTCCTCCCTCTAGGAGGTGCTTTAACCAGGCCATGTAGGTAGGGGTTAAAGGCTTTCTCGGTGCTTTAGTGAAGCCTTTGATGATGACACTAAAGGCTTACCTGACCTCCCTCTAGGAGGCGCTTCAGTGAATGCCTTTGATGACAGGAGCTGAAGGCTTCCTTGATGCTTTAGTAGGCCATATAATGGTAGGCACTAAAGGCTTACCCGACCTCCCACTAGGAGGCGCTTCCGTGAGTGCCTTTGCTGACAGGTGTTGAAGGCTTTTCCGGTGCATTAGTGAGGCTATATAATGGCAAGCACTAAAGGCTTACCTGACCTCCCTCTAGGAGGTGCTTCAGTAAGGCCTTTGGTGATGGCACTGAAGGCTTAAGGCCTTTGATGGTCGGGACCTCTAATGGTAAAGCCTTTGATAGCTGGGGCATTTGATGGTCGGGACCTCTTATGGTCAAGCCTTTGATGGTTGGAGCCATTGATGACCGGGACCTCTTGCGGTCAACCCTTTGATGGCTGAATCTTATACTTTAGGAGTATCCTACTTCTTTTCATGACTAAGATGATAAAATTTTCTCTTATTCATCCATTTTTGAGAAATATGGCCATAAATGTTCGACATTCCAGGTTCTCGTTATGGCATTGCCATCCAATCGTCATAGTTTATTGATCCTAAGTTGGATTACTTTGTGTATGATTGGGGATCCTTCCCAATTTGGCATGAATGGTCCATCCTCTTAATCTCAATATTTGTCATAAATTTTGGAGTATCAAATCTCCTTTTGAAATGATCTTCTAATTTTTAGATTTGTGATACTTGGATTCCTTCTTTGCTGTCCGGGCATTTATTTAGCCATTTTAATCCATTGATCAAATCCTAAAGTTTCTTTCTACCTCCTAACCCTTTGATGGGATTTAATCTTGACATTGATCGAAAACACAACTTATCATGTATAGGGAATTTATCCTGTCGTGGCTTGATATGTCCAAAGTATGAGTGGTAATCATCTTATCCAACTTTCTTTGAGAGATGGGGAGTTTTCTTTTCATATATGTAACCCTTTTGGCGAATCCATAAGGGTTATTTTCCTCTTCGTTATACTTTATGACTTCATTGGTAATTGACAGTCTTGTTCTTATAGATGAAAATCCATTATTATTCCACATACTTTGCATTAATCCCATGCTGAATTCATATTGAGGTGGGGATCATGAATACATTTAGGATTCAATGGAAATTTTAGTCATGTCGAAGCTGTGCGGTCTCGAAGTTAATCCATGTAAAATAATTTCATCCAGGTGAAAATCTAGATTATGAATATTTTAGAATTCGAAGCAAGTTGTAACTCGAGATATCTTTTACCGCTTTATAACCTTATTATTCTTTTTTGGATGATCTTTGTAGATCTAGTTTGAACCTTATAGCTTGAAAATTACACCATTGGATAATGATTTTTCTTCTGAGTTCTTGAGTTTCTTCCTTGCTTTGTTTCGATGTAGTGATCATTCTTGCCAATGATTTCTTGTATTTTGATTTACTTTACCTAGCTAAGGTAATCCATATAAAAATCCTTTCCTTTCTCAACAAAGTTCAGATCTAACGGATTTGTTCCTTTTTAACTGTCCACGACCATGATGTATACTTTTCCATTTCTTAGAAATTTTTTAGAGTATCTTCACGGCATAGATAAGAGATTTTGTTTTCAATGCTCAAAGTTTATAGAACATTTCGTAAAACTTATAATCTCAAAATAGAAATGTAACTCTCGAATAAGGGACTGAATGATCATGACACATGAATCAATAGTTCTTTAATTGAGAATAGACCCTTCTAATTAGAGTTTGATAGTAGAAATAGATCGCGGTAGTATTGAAAACTTTTCATAGTTCCCAATAGTATATACTTTTTAAGGACTTTGCAAATTTCTTTTTCAAAATAGACAGACATATGGAATAATCAGTAATAGCTCTTTTTGATTCGCAAATAATATCTTCCTTAAAGATGTGTATGCTACAATTCTTTGAAGTAAAATTAACTGCCAAGATGAATATTATTATAGCTTTGTAAAATTGTAGAACATCAAACTTTACTTGGCGAAAAAAAATATCTTGTTTGTAGGTCTGAAAAGTCATGATTCATGAACTGATAGTCTCTATAGACAAGAACATACTTTTCTATAAGAATCCATTCTTTTGGAATAATCTTTGTTTGAAAAACAATTCATAATAAAGAATTTCATTTCATATAAATCCAGTTTTGAAATGGGAAAAGCGGAATTTATGTATTATTAGAAAATTCACTGCTATGAGAAAGTCTGATTTATAAAGATTTACATATATGAAATTAAGTTATAAAAATTTGTATATGAAAAGTTTTACAAATCCACTGGTGTAGCTGACACTCTTTGATGCTTTTTGATATGATCGAAGTCATCTGCCACTTAATTCGTTTGATGTCATCTGGCTTTGCCTGAAATTTGGGCTCAATGTCCTTTTATAGTGCGTCAAACCTTGTATGTTTCAGAATCTTTGATGTCTACAACGCCATTCAATCCATATAACATCATTTACATACTCGACATAACTCATCCATATGGCACCACTTAAGTCATTTAATATTGCTTGCAGATATCCGAAATTACCTTATATGTGACGACCCGCAAATCTGATCCCATTCGAGCTGACAATAAACCACGCATGTACAACCCAAACCGAACAGAAAGACGGATAATCATGAGAAAGGGAGAAGAAGAGAAGAAGAGGAGAGAAAGAAAGAAACTAAAACAATAACAAAATCTCACAATCGCAGCGGAACAACATATATAATATAATATAAACGATCTTTACAAAACAAAAACTGTATAATACATACATCTATCAAAGTACAACAAATCAATCACTAATCATCAACCTGGACAGTTATAATAACCTATACAATTGCTGATAATTTAACAACAATGCAGCGGAAAAATAAACATGTACGTGAATATGACTAGAAGACCTCCAGCTTGCTAGCTGAAGCTCCACAGCATCCAAATCTATATATGTAAATATACCCTGTCTGACCCGAGCATTGAAAGGGAAGAACGTCCGGATCAGTCTGGTAAACTGAAATGACCCACTTCTCTGATCACTTGTTTGTAGTGATTTCAATAGATCACTTCTCTTAATTCATTCTCCCAAGATCCAGAATCTTACCAATATAAACATATCAGTGTATAACTAAATCTTGTCATTTATATATATGAAGATATATAAATGGTTCTTTGCTTATCAGAGTAATTAAAATAGCAAAGAAACTCATTCACACAATGTTTCTCATATTTGAGAGACTTTTGTATCACATAGCCATTCTATCTATTTTTTTTTGAACTTGATACTCAAAATTAATTGATATTTTTGTTCAGTTAATATCCTACTTGTTTTATTTCTCAAGTTAATCATTTGCTGGATTTTTAAGCCATACATCAGACCTTTGTAATTTTGTATTTGACACTTATTGTTTTGGATAAGTAAAGGATGCTTTAAAACAACTTTAGTATATTTGTTTAGCCTGGGGTTCCTGCTTTTAGATTCTACAATTTGAGTGATCATATAAAAGCATAGGTGGTAAACTAGTTTAAAGGGTTAAGTCAATGAATCAGAACAAATGAACATGGTGTAGACTCATACTAATATGCTAAATGAACTCTGACAAGTACATGAGGACAGTAAGAGCATAACAATGTGAAAGAATCAGATCAGGGCAAGTTTTTCCAATGAACATAGGATGAAGACTTTTGATGAACTTTAAATAAAGAACAAATGACATTCTTTAACTTGCGGGGAAGTAATGGAGATGCCCAGTACACAAACAAGACCACTTGATGCTGCAACTACAGATGAAATGACTAAAACTAATTGCAACTAATCTAGGGGACAAGCATTTGAATAGCAGGGCTTGATTCAACATAAATGCAGTTGAGATTTACAAGTACCAATCATGCATATGAACTTGTTACAGAAAACAAAATAGGTTTTCACTAGAATTATGAATGTTCAGGTGGAATTTGTAGGCTAAGACTTCTGGCATTTTTACATGAACTTGTATCAATTAAAAGACATGCATAAACCTTTCTAGTTAGACAAAGTTAAGTTCAACCCTGACTCTTGTCACTTTAACACATATTCTTCCAAATAGTTTTAACTTCATATCTGAAGTGCATCAAACTTGCCAAGGAGAATACATCCATATATCAGCTTATATGACATCTTCCCCTTTAACATAACTCACTGAAATAATTTCAGAGACCTGATTACTTAAATTTACAGCTCACAACACATATAATGTTTAAGTTCTTACATATTCTTTTCAAGTAAATCAAGCAAATATCAATCCTGAGAAATTGTATAGGGCTTAAGAAAGTTTGCCTAGCTTTATTTATTACAATGAAACCACTGCATTTTCTAAAAACATTTCTAAAAGCAACCAGATCTTCTAATATCCATGCAAGCAAGCTATTCATGCATCTTTTCCTGCAACAACATTTTGAGCTGCCTCAATAAAATGAGACACCCCAAATATTGCAAAGGCAACAAATAGGGTCAGAAATAAATTCTGGTATGAGTGAAATCATATATTAAAATCTTTTGTAAATTCTTTAATCTGCATAGAAATCCTATTTTAACAAGGCACTATTTCATACAAAAATCTGAGCATATGTAAGTTTATATCCCAATCATACACCCAAACATTCATCCAATCATTTCATCCAGACATTCATGCACATGCTCCTATGGATTAACTCTTAACTTCCATAGCCAGATTTCTCAATCTCACTTCTACCTTTTTATTTGGTCTGACTCCTTGCCATTGAACACCATGTGTGCATTGTAAAGGGGCTCAGTTCTGTTAACCCTTTACACAGAGGCCTACAAGACTTAAACAAGTCATGCACATACCCATCATCCACCTGATGCTAAGCAGATCAAGGCATTACTCCTAAATTATTCTTATAATTTAGAGACCATGCTTATTTATCTTCTGAGAATTTTATTATCACTTGAAATGCTTTGCATTCTTTTCTTCCTTTCATGAATCAAAAGTTATGAAACTCTCTCAGGGGTTTTAGTCAGACATATCAAGCTTCCATGCAAAATACTAAATCCCATTCCAAGGTTATTTATTTTAATCATATTTTCTGAAACTTGCATACATATTTATCTACAGAAGTATTCCTATGTCTCACATAAATCTGATGAAGTTATATACCCTATTTATTTATTTTAATGAGAACATAGGACATGATTTTTCTTTGAGAAAAACCCATAAAAACATATTAACTTATAATAGGAACAACTCAGTACCTATACATGATACTGCATTGTTCATATCATTTTAATATAAACTAGGCATAAGCATAAATCTCATTATTCACACTGCCTACTTATTTTTCCTTTGATACCCTATTTCTCAGTAAAACATTCAGTTCATTTCTCACATAAAACTGGATCATAAAATCCATTTCTATGATTTGAATACATGTTTGATTACTTGTATTTTAAAGCAAAAACTGAAACAATCTTATCAAATCAAGATAGATCAAAACTTCAACCAAAAGTTCAATGAAAATACCATCCATGATCAATATGCATTTATTCAGAGAATAAAATCAAACAGAAAATTATGATAGAATTTATATATGAAAATAACTTGGCTGCCCTTAGCATGGGTCTTAATGCCTCAAATCCCATAAGTGATTATCACTCACCTTTCTTTGCTCCTCCCCGAGAATACTCAGGCCTGAAGACAATGTGGGTTAATTTTATTTTTAATTTTATTTCCTCTGTTTTCTCCCCAGAAACAACTGTTGCCCCTCCCTTGATTTAAATCATTTTGCTAGGGTTTTAATGGAGGAAAAACCCATTCTATCCTTACCTTACTCAGAAAATCATATGTGTATAATTATGGCTAAAGGTGCCATTTTCTCTTGATTTCTATTTCTGGTAAAACAGTTTGCTTTTCTCTTTTCTAGATACATGCTATTTGCATGATTTTTATCTACACATTGTTTTCATGTGACTCAACTTCACAATGTATTTTATTATACCTGGGTTATTTCTCATGTTTCTTTCTATAAACTTCATTTTTAACTAACACAATTTACCATTTGCTTCTTTCTTGATTTATTTCAAAAATGCATTTATACTCATAAATATTACTTAACTGGTTTCTATGCATTTTAATTATCAAAAGGAGTTATTTTATCACTTTTATATTTTTCTGACTACATATGTATGTGATATTCATGAGATATATGAACTTAAAAATTCATTCATACTTTAGCTATTTTGCTTCTCATCATTATCTATTGAAATAATTATTCCCTTGCTTGTTTCTCTCATTCCCTTTTGATATTCATTTTCAAATTATTTTATCCTTCAATTATTTTCTATTAACTAATTTAATTTTTTTTTCATTTCAGAATTATTTTTATCTCAAAAATTTTGGGTCTTCACATAAACCAGCATGAGAAAACATATCTCAACCGAATTTTAAAGTTATAAAACTTCTCTTTATCAAAATAAAAGTATCTCGTAAGACCACGCCCACACAAAAACAAAAACGGGTTTTTACCTTACAATAACCAAAATATTTCATATCAAACCCTATTATATTATACTAGTATCTAGTATACAAATAATATGAATCATAGCGGAAATTGTTACATTGATTAAATTCCAGCACACTAGCCACAAAATGGGTTCAACAAACAAAATGGCAAGCACATAGTGGATAATGGATTTCCATACAAATGACCAGGTGAAGGGACTACCTTCCGACAGTACATCTCTAAGGGAATGTACCGAGGCCCAACTGATGGTCCTCTACCAACACAAGACTGGCCTACCTCTTCCTAGATAGTACTGAATATGTCATCACCCTAGTCGTTACCGACCTATCCGAAGGCCCTCATCGCATACATCCACAATAATTCAAGTCCCAAACGTCATAGCAAGAATAAATATATCTAGAATGGGATGATCATATCATAATGGTTGCGAACCACATAGCCTTGCTACATCTACCATGTTTCGGTCATTTTCGGGTGTGAGGCCTGAGCTCACGATTACTTTTCACATAGCACATATCACTTTCCTCTTTGAATGCCACATTTCCATTTCATCATCACAAAACTGATTTCTACAAACATATAACTCCTGAGCTCGTACGTCTCAGAGAAGGGTGTTAAGCTAAGAGAATTTATCTTCTCCGCCACCAAACAGATAATACATTCACAGAGATCAATCAATGTAATTAGAAATGCAATATCAGACATTCGTCCATACAAGTTGTTGTAGGAACAGGACAAACAGAAGGCACTTTTCCTACCACATCCTGTCAGGAGTTACCCCTAGAATTAGTAGCGATTAGTCCTTGCATTGGATATTTCATAAAGAATAGACCACTGCTACTATATGTATATTGGGAGTTTATCCCCAAATGGTCAACAAGCATTCCTTCGTTATGAAAAATCCTAAATATCAATATCTTCCAACACCTGCACATTCGAACGCATATACGTTGGTCCGAAGTGGTTCTCGGATAAATCCGACTCCGGTCTTTCTGAATAAACAACGATAAAGAGACCAATATTTGATAGTCGGTTATTTAACTATCAATACAAACAATAACATCTAACACCATAAGCAACCATTATGCCCTTTTAATAGATCTTTTATTAATTAAATCAATTTCCAAATATTTGTTTCAAATTATCTTTAAAATGATATATTTTCAAAACCATTTCAATCTTTCTATATCGGAAAACATTTTCATATACTTATATTAACGATATAAGCATATTCACAAATCATTTCATTTTCAACACTTGGAAAAATATTTCAATATACTTATATCAATGGTACAATTATATTTAATAACACTACCATTTGGAGACACGCCAAATAGATTTCTATAACCATATAACTCCGGAGTTCGTACGCCTCGGGATGGTGTTAAGTATAGGAAGCAATGCTCCTACACCACTAAGCCTTTAGTACGATCATAAGAACTGATTCGTGTATTTCACGATGGAAGGTCAAAACATAATTTATTGGGTCAAAACGAATGTAGCGCAAAACATCATTACGACAACCCAAAAACACTAGTATAGGGATTCGATTAATATATATATATATATATATATATATATATATATATATCCCATATACTATATAAAACATTTCCTTTCAGAAAACATTTACTATAACAACAGTGTTATAGTCCATGCCTTCCTTACTTTCCGAAAACATCTATTACAACAATAAATGTTGAAATCTATGTTTTCGTTACTCATCACATTTTAAAACATTTTTCAAACTATTAAATAAAAATCCATGTTTAAACCTCAACATAAATCATTTCTATATTTATAAACTATTTTTATAAGTTTCACTTCTATTTTATAAAATGTATCTTTACTATTAATAATAATAATTCAATGAATTACATTCAACCGTGTCTTTGGGGATTTCCGATAATACCCTTTTACCCTAATCTCATTTCCTACCGCATTTCATTTCGTCTCGCGCAAATTATTGTTCTTGATATGCTAGACTGGTGCACACAAAGGCCAGACAATACTGCATGCAAATGTGTTGCAAAAAAATATACACATGACTATATTTTCATATGTAAATATATATGCGAATGAGCAAAGCCAGACAGTACTGACATGAAGGCAAGTATATAAATATTTTCACATGGACACACGTCACTGGCAATAAAGAAATGATCAAATACATGCAAATACACACACACACACACCTATAGGAACACTCACGAAATATATATAAAGGGACATATTACATATATATGATTATGTGAAAAAAAAATTATAGCCTTAATTAAATACGCGAAGTATAACCGGGCGTGATTAACTGTACACGTGGGCATAAAATGGACACGAAATATAATTGGGCATGAAGGTTATAAAATGTATGCAAGTTTTGCAAATGTGAAGGAAAATATGTACAAGCTTCACACCATGTTAAATTCGAAAGCCTGGGCGTGAAGGCTATAAAATGTACGTGAAAAATATACATTCATATCTCCAGGCGATTGGCACAATGGTTCCAGGCTAAGACGATGTGGCACATCTTTACTGTTAATAAAGGGAATTCAATGAATAAGATTTTCACGGTGTCCTTCTGAAATTTTGAAAAAGCTCTACATCAATCAAAGGAATTTCACCATCGGTTTGCAACCTCCATCGTCAATCCCTTACCAACCACGAATCGACGGAAATTCAGTGTCAATTTGCTTACAATAAAAGTGTTGCGACAAACAAAGCTTTTGCACTTATAAGCACACATCCGTCCAAAAAAAATTTATTAAAAAAATAATAAATATTTCTAACTATTAAAGGCACGCACGTGTGATTTACACTAGTATTTATAAAATTCCTTTATTTGCCCAATTCTATTTATAAATCCATTCTTTTATAAAAACTAATCTTACTATCAAAATCTACTTATAAACCTATTTCTTTATAAATCAAATTTATTTATAAAATCCATTTACTAAATATTTATAAATTCCACTTATAAATCTATTTCTTTATTTATAAAATATCACTTCTATACATCCTTTTTATAAACTTAATCAAAAACCCCAAATCAAAGTATTTCTCAAAATTATATTTTTATAACATCAAAAATCATAACTTTTTATTTATGTAAAAACAAATATATTCCTCTTAGTAATTAAAAATCATTAAAACATATATACTTTCAAAATCACTTTTAAATCCTTTTTAAATCAAATTCATCATTTTTAGTAAACACTAAAGCACTAAATAAGCCAAATCATATCACAATCAGTAGCATGACATCCAACACATCATATATCAGCATATATATGAAAAGTAAAATCAACATTGATGAGGAATCTTGTTGGATCGCTCCAACCTGACCTCTTGCATCACATACAGCATATAATCATAAAAATAAAAATCAACCGCTTCGAGGCGGAATTCATATACAAAGGGTCATCCGCTCTTACACGGGAACGTAATAGGGTCACGTCCGCTCCAATAGGCGAAAATATATCCAAACCAACTAATATATATAGTATATCATTCAAACAAGCAACAGACATCATATATAAAATTATTTCCACTTATATAAAAAATATAAGCAGGCCAGAGAGGTGATTTTACTCACAAAAATGCCAGAAATCGCATAAGCGCTCCGGTTTGAATTAAAATTGAACGGTTATTCAATTTAACCCAAAATTCCAATTAGCTCCGAGTTCGCCCAATCCAACTCCATAGCATAATACTCGCAGATACGAATGCAACGCAACTTCTTGCGCTCGAAACGGACCTCGTACGAGAAAGTTACGGATTGATTAACATTTGATATAATTAAAATTATAATTAACTTAATTAAAATAATTTAAACTAAAACCTTTCTTCTATCTCCCTCACTCACGCGTCTTCTCCAGGCGCCATTTTTTTTGTTTAAACGATCGCGCCATCCTCCTGTCGCGCGCGCGCACGAAGTTGAGGAACCCATGGACTGCAGTTCGAACGCGAGCCATTTTTGGCCATGTCGAGCGACGATTCGACGATCCGACCATATAGATTTATTCGTGGATTCGAACTCTCCAACTTTCATGTTGGGCGTTTCGACCAATTTTGCTCCTAGCTCGCCGTGCAATAATGGCCGTTGGATGGTGGAGTTTTAATGGCGGTTGAAAATTATTAGAAGCTAGGGTTTTGGCAAATGAAGGAAGTTGAGGGCTATTTATTGAAAATTTTCGTGGCACCATTCATCCGTAAAAATTCCAAACTCCAACCGAAGTGTGCCGCCTAGCGTTCTATATGTTATACCCCTATTCCGAACACAATGGAATATGTATCGGAAGTCAATTCCATCATATACAGAAGATAGCTTTTCAAAATCAAATTATTTTAATTTAAATTTCTTTAATTAAATATCTACGCATTTCGAACTCGCACGACCAAACGGTACGTTCAATCGCCATGAAATTCGACAGCATATAATAATTCACTATTACGGATATGTTGAAACTAGTTTCGTCGAAATCCGAGACAGTGCCCCAAAAAGACTATTTTTACACGTTAATTAAAATATAATATTTTTAAAATCAGTTTAAATCACTTTTAATTCCAAATTTAAAAGTTTATTATCTTCTTCCTTATTCAAATAGAATTTAAATCAACTTTCGAAATCGTTTTTGCTCATATTAAATTCAAGATTCAATTATTTAAACAATTCCAAATATTAAATTTAACAATTTAATTATCAAATAAATCGCTATATTTGAAATATAACTTATTTAACTTATAAAATTAACTTTTCAATATTTAAAATCGACTAAATATTCCAAATTCGAATGACTGAAATTCCGAGTTGTTACATCATACTTATGATTTACCTAAAATTTGAGGTCACTTGTGAACTTGGAATCGTGTATATATCCCAAATCACCTTCTACTCAAAGCTTGATGAAATATTTCGAAATTGTTATGTATGTTTAGAATCATATTTGTACAAAATCATGCATACATTTAAAATTGATGTGTTTGAATATATGTCACTAGCATATCTCAAAGCCTATATATGCATAAACCTTATATATTTGCAAATCTTTGTACCTATGGGACATATGCCCAAAAATCTTTTTATATGCAACTTTAATATTCGAAAAGCTTTGTCTCCGTATATTAATAAACATATAAAGCTCATGCTCAATATATATGAAACTAACATGGATACAAAACAGTATCTTTTAAGAATATAAATTATTCAAAATTTTGCCTTGTTTGAAAATTTGATGGTATATATTTAAAGTCAACGTACAGTTAAAATTTATACAGTTTAAAATCAAAACATACTCAAAACTCTTTTCAAGATCCAACACATATACTTAAAGCTCTATACTTTTGAAACCCCAGGTAAATGTAAGAGCATATATATTTGAAATCCGATAAACATATAAACCCGACATATACTCAAAGGTTTTACCTTAGATCTTCAAAAAACTCACATGCTTACTATCTAAAAGCATTTATTTACGGAATCCAGTAAAATCAAAATAAGGTTTTTAGCTTTAATATGAAGTTTGATAGCCTTTAAGATGATAATCTTAGAATCAATCTTTTCATTCGAAAGTTAAAATATATTTGCATTTGAAATCTTCACATCTGAAAACTGTACAAACAAAGCTTTATATGTTTGGAAACACATACTGAAAGCCAACCATTTCGTGAAACCCATTTTTTTTAAAAGCTAAAACTGTTCGGAGACTCATACTTTGAACTGATGTGTGAAACCATATGGCATATACCTTCGAAGTCATAAATAGAGCTTTTATACCTTTGAAATCCATATATTTGGGGATCCAAGTATACACAAAACTTTATATACTTATTTGAAATTTATACCTGCGAAAAACTCTATAATGGTATGTACTTGAGATATGTATGAAATTCATTGACTTCTGAGATTTTTATACTTTAAAACTAGGTATATATTAACCTTAAAGCTCAAGTGTGTATGTGTATGAAACCAAATACTTCTGAAACCGTACGTGTACATATATATTAGACTTGTATATTTTAAAGCTAGGTAGATATGAAGTAGGTATGTACAATTCTGACATATATTATAAAATCATGCTCCTTTGAAAACCGAATATATATTTAGAGACTCATATACACGCTAAACTGTTACATTTAGAAAATCAAATACCTTTGAAATTTACGAAGCCATATGAACTTGAGATATAATGATATATACACTTAAATCTTTATGCACTCAAAATTTACATATTTTTGGAAAACCTTATATTTAAAACCGGTATTGTTCAAAACTTTACACATTCGAGATTGCTTAATCTTGACTCATATATATACTCAAAGCTGCATATACACCAAACTATATAGAAAATTAAATATATCATGAAATCACGCAACTCAAACTTTGATAATGTGTATACATTCAAAACCATCTGCATATGAATTTATATATATGTTTAGACTCAGACATCAATGAAATCTCACATATTTGAAAATTATAGGGATCTAAAATCTGTACCTATCAAAGTCTGAACTATATATATTCAAAGCTTTCTTTATCCAAAATCCATATATCTGAAACTAATTTGTTTTGTAACACTTATGTTTTTAAAGGCTTTATATATTTGAAAAACAATATGTATCTAGGACCTTATAAATGAATCTTTACGTATTTGAAATTAAATATCCTCATGTACATATATGTGAAACTTTTATTGCAAAGCCATATTTGAAAACTTGGCACATTTGAAGCCAGTGCATACAAAAACCATTTATATTCAAAACTTGAAGCTTGTATTTGTCCAAGACCCATATAGCAAAAATATGATATATTTAAAACCACATATATATATTCGCATATATGAAAACTCATATATATATATTTGAAAACTTGTATGTATATTAGTCTTGTACCTGAGAAGTTAATATGCCCAAAGTTGTGCATGTCTGAAACCTTATAAGTTTGAGAATATATATTCAAATTCTCCATGTAAATTCGAAGATATAAAATGTTTGATGTAGTCAAAATCAGTTATATGTGAGACCATATATTCAAAGTTCAAAACATGGTTAAATGCATCTGAAAATCCTGACATATCCTACATCGGGTAGTGTTCGAATCCAACTACCTTTGGAACTGAATATATAGGCCCAAAATTTTATGCGTTTGGACCCTCAATCTTTTGAAATTGTAAGATCAAAAATGGGTAAATTTGAACGTAATAATCTCAGAATCAGCAAGCTCGAAGTCAGTAATATTAGCTTTCGTATATCGACTGGAACAAACACACATCATATTAAAGATCAGTCAAGACATCTTAGCCATTCATCTACTTCTTATCCTACGGCTCCTACTGCTGCTCCATTTTGTCTTGGATTGCCAGATTGCTATTGGGCTGGGTTACTTGAAGCCCAACTTGCTGTTTACTTCTTATTTAAACAGCTTTTGTAATTTACTAGTTTTGAATCATTGTTACAACATTCCGAGAGAATCAATAAAACAAAGTTTCTATTATTTTTACATTTATCTTCAATTCAAACTTTAACATGGTATCAGAGCATCTATCAAAAGCTTAACAGCTATTCAAATCGATCACTCAAATCTTATCTCTTCTCCTAAAAATCGATTGTATTCAAGAAACACCATCTACTGTATCATTTGGTGTTCTTTCTTTTTTTTCCCATCAGATTCTGTTTCATCATTTGGGTTTCATCTAGTTTCAATCAAGAAATCAAGTGCCATCCAAAAAGGAACGAATTCCTGGTTGCATCAAAGATTTCTTGAAAGAAACCATTGTGTGGAAATCTTTGATCCAGTACAAGCATTTTCCTCACCTCTCAAGAAATCAGAAGTCTGTCAGTGCCATCCTTAAATTTTAAAGAGATCATCTTTAAAATTGGTTGCATCTGATCTACACCATTACTGGTGTTTCATCACTTTTCTTGAAAAGAGAAGTTTTATACCTGCAGGCACAAATTCTTTCCATTGATTCATCATGGCAGATGACAGCAATTCTGAAGTTGGCAATACTGGTAACACTGCAATTCCAGATCTGATAGCAGAAGCAAACAATCTGATCAAGACCATCATTAGCCCTCAAAGCCAGTTGATCACAGTTCAGCTAGATGAAGAAAATTATCTTCTCTGGCGAGTGCAAGTTGAGACAGCCATAGAAGGCTATGGTTTAGAGGGCCACATTCTTGGTACTTTAGCCATCCCTCCTAGATTTGTCACTGATGCACAAAACAAGGCTGTTAACAACAATGAATACACAAAATATCATAGACAAGATAGATTGATAAGTTCTTGGCTCATGGCATCTATCA
The DNA here is from genome assembly GCA_030737815.1 of Allium fistulosum. Lineage (NCBI taxonomy): Eukaryota > Viridiplantae > Streptophyta > Magnoliopsida > Asparagales > Amaryllidaceae > Allium > Allium fistulosum. The sequence goes on along the minus strand of CM060904.1, from coordinate 164,136,426 downwards.
CTCCCAAGTTTCTACCTCAAGTAATGAGTTGCAAAACTGCAAATGAAATTTGGCTTACTACTGAAAGAGTATTCAATACACAATCTGGTGCAAAACTAATGCATTACAAAAGAGAGCTTCAAAACATTAGAAAGCAAGAAGAGCCTATGAGAGATTATATAGCCAAAATCAAGAAGCTATATAATCTTCTTGAAGCTGCAGGATGTAAAGTACCTGAAGATGAACAAGTCTTGACTGTCTTAAATGGATTAAGCACAGACTATGAATCTGTCATAGCAGTTCTCACAACTCAAAGAACTATTCCTGATATGCAGTTTGTTGAGTCTACTCTTCTTGCACATGAGGAAAGGATTGATCACAAAAGAGTAACTGATTCTGAAATATCAATAAACTACACTACAAAAAATAAGAATCTCAATCAAAACAAGGGTGATCAACACAATCAGAGAGGAGGCTTTGCCAACAGATCTAGAGGCAGGGGGAGATGGAACAACAATACCAGACCCAAGTGTCAGATCTGTGAAAGAGTGGGTCACACTGCTGCAAAATGCTACTTCAGATTCAATCAAAGCTACATGCCTGGACAGAATTCTAACAATCAAAGGAATAACAACAATGGCAGTGCTAATCTAGTCCAAGCTCAAGGTGATTCTGACAATATCAAAAGCTGCCAGTTAAGTGAAGGCACCAAGTCAGACCAGGTCCAAGATGATGCATGGTACCCAGATACAGGTGCTACTAATCACATAACCAGCAGCTTGGAAAATCTTAATGCAGGCAACAGGGAGTATAAAGGTAAGCATTTAATTTCTCTGGGTAATGGTGACTGTATAAATATTACACATATAGGGGATGCTCACATTAAGGGAAAAAGAATGATGTACTTAAATAATCTTCTAAGAGTACCAAAGATAAAGAAGAATCTCATTAGTGTGTCCCAGTTTTCTAAAGACAATAATGTGTTCTTTGAATTTTATCCCAAATATTGCTTAATCAAATATATGCTAACTAAGGAAATTATATTGCAGGGTGAAGCTGATAGAGGCTTATACAAGTTTAATTCTGTAAACTGTAAAAGGCCTTTAGCCAAAGATTCTTGTAATGTCACAATGTTGAGCAAAACTGATATTGATGTAAAATCTCAGCAAAATAAATCAGCCTTTGTTTGCAATAATTCTATGATATCTAAAAATAGCACAAATACATTTGAGTTGTGGCACAACAAACTAGGACACCCTAATGAGAAGATAGTTAGGAAAATACTCTTAGAAAATAAAATTTCCTTTAATGAATGTGCATAACCTTTTGTGTGTACTTACTGTCAACTTGGCAAACGCCATAAGCTGCCTTTTGCAACCTCTGAAACTGAGTATAAGCAACCCCTTGATCTGATTGCCTCAGATCTATGGGGACCTGCACCCTACAACTCTGACTATGGGTACAAATACTATATTTCTTTCGTTGATTCTCACTCTAGGCATACATGGATTTATTTTCTTAAATCTAAGTCTGATACATATAATGCTGTTATACAATTCATAACTATGGCTGAAAAACAAACAAATTGTCAGCTGAAAACTTTTCAGACTGATGGTGGTAGTGAGTATAAACCACTTGAAGATTTCTTTAAAAGAAAAGGTATAGTTCATAGAACTACTTGTCCATATACTTCAGAACAAAATGGGTTAGCAGAAAGAAAACACAGACACATTGTAGAGTCTGGTTTATCACTTCTTGCACATGCTTCAATACCACTTAAGTTCTGGCCAGAAGCATTTAGTACAGCTGTTTATCTAATTAACAGACTTCCAACTAAAGTATTAAATTACATGTGTCCTATAGAGAAGTTATTTAAAATTAAACCAGACTATAAAATGTTAAAGACCTTTGGTTTTTTATGCTTCCCATGTCTTAGACCTTACAACAGGAACAAGTTAAACTTCAGATCAAAGTCCTGTACCTTTCTTGGATATTGTACAAATCAGAAAGGGTACAAGTGTCTGGATGAAAGTGGAAAAATTATCACAAGTAGACATGTGGTGTTTAATGAATTTGTGTTTCCTTTTAGTAATTCAAACATAAAGACTACTGCAAAGGTCTACAATCCAAGCAGATCAATTCCAAATTTACCTCTGTATTCTGACATCCAAAAGGATGTCGATCATAATGCCAACAAGGATGCTTCAGATCCACAACTCACTATACCACCTAGGTCAGGTTGTGAACTGCAAAGCTCTCCAAGTCAGCATAATCCTGCAACAACATTCAACAACTAAGGTCAGAATAAGGATCAAGACTTAAATGAAGAAGTTAGCAGTTATGACAACAACCTACAGCAAAGTAATCAAGCTGAGTCACCACCCATGAGGAGTCAACCCATTGAAGGTCACCCCATGATTACAAGGGCCAAAAGTGGCATCTTCAAGCCAAAGGTTTACACTGTAACATCATCTTTTGACAAAGAACCTGAAAACTTCATTCAAGCTGCTAATGACAAAAATTGGAAGGCAGCCATGGATGAAGAGTTTAATGCTCTTGTCAAAAACAATACTTGGAATTTGGTCACACCTCTAGGTAATAAAAACATTGTTAACTGTAAGTGGACCTACAGATTAAAGAAGAATCCTAATGGCACAATAAGCAAGCACAAGGCTAGGCTTGTAGCAAAGGGTTATACACGGAGTATGGCTTTGATTTTGGTGAAACTTTTTCACCTGTAGTAAAACCCTCTACCATTAGACTTGTACTTACTATTGCTTTGCATAAAAATTGGCACTTGCGACAATTAGATGTGAATAATGCCTTTCTAAATGGTGTTTTGCAAGAAGACATCTATATGCAGCAGCCACAAGGTTACATACAAGATAAAAATCTTGTATGCAAACTCAATAAGGCCATATATGGTCTCAAGCAAGCTCCTAGAGTATGGTTTGACAAACTAAAAACCACACTAACAAATAAGGGGTTTCAATTCACTAAATCTGACAACTCACTTTTTATCAAAGTTACAAATGAATCATCTACATATATACTAATATATGTAGATGATCTGATTATAACAGGTGATAACATTGATGAAATAAATGAGTTAGTCAAATATCTTCATAAACAATTCTCTATCAAAGATTTAGGTGAACTAAATTACTTCTTGGGTATTGAGGTTTTAAAATTGTCCACTACAGATATATTTCTCAGTCAAAAGAAATATATCTTAGATATTTTAAACAAAACCAAAATGGACAATGCAAAATCTCAACCAACACCTATGATCAGTAACCAAAGATACTCCAAAAATCAAGGTGAACCTATTCTCAATGTCAAACAATATAGGAGTATCATTGGTGCACTGCAATATATTACTATAACCAGGCCTGATATTGCCTTTAGTATCAATAAATTGTCTCAGTTTATGCAGAATCCTCTGGACAACCATTGGAAAGGAATTAAGAGGGTACTCAGATATCTTAAAGGCACTATCAATTTTGGTCTTCATATTAAAAGAGGCAACGATCTAAATTTAGTGGGCTACAGTGATGCAGACTGGGCTGGAGATCTAGATGATAGAAAGTCTACTACTGGTTACTGTATATTTCTCGGTGGCAATCTGATTTCTTGGAGCTCAAAGAAACAGTCTACCATTTCAAATCCAGCAGTGAAGCAGAATATAGAAGTGTAGCAAGTGCTACAGCTGAAATTATGTGGCTCCAATCACTGCTATCTGAACTAAGGATCAGAAATAACAACAAAGCTACCTTATGGTGTGACAATCAAAGTACTATCTACATGTCAATTAATCCAATTCAACATTCCCGAACTAAACACATAGAAATTGATCTACACTTTGTTCGGGAACAAGTAGCTAAAGGAAAGCTACAAGTGTGTCATGTTCCTACTTATTATCAAAAAGCAGATATTCTTACCAAAGCCTTATCAAGTTTAAACTTTCACAGGCTAAGAGAGGATTCAAAGGTCAAAGAAATCAAACCAGAGAAGATACAAAAGTCACAACCGAATCCAGATCTGCCTTGCTAATCTCGGATCTGCCTCTTTCAAGCTGTTTACTGTGCGCTCTCTCAAATTCAACTCTTCCTCCTTCCAATTTTTAAATCTATGGTGTTCCGGTAAATCTATTTCAAGAAAGATTCCAGCTTGTTGCCAAATCGCCTTGTCACCATAACTGGAGACCTAACCCTAGTTTGAATTGAGGGGAAGTATTAGCTTTCGTATATCGACTGGAACAAACACACATCATATTAAAGATCAGTCAAGACATCTTAGCCATTCATCTACTTCTTATCCTACGGCTCCTACCGCTGCTCCATTTTGTCTTGGATTGCCAGATTGCTATTGGGCTGGGTTACTTGAAGCCCAACTTGCTGTTTACTTCTTATTTAAACAGCTTTTGTAATTTACTAGTTTTGAATCATTGTTACAACATTCCGAGAGAATCAATAAAACAAAGTTTCTATTATTTTTACATTTATCTTCAATTCAAACTTTAACAAGTAAACATTATCTTCGAAAATTGAGGTGTTTGGAAAATTACTCCCTTTGAAATCTTTGGTTTGCAAAATACTTAATTTTTTTTTAGATCTATAAAAATGAAACTGTTAACCTGAATATGAAGCTGTAACAATCAAGCTTTCCTCGAGATACTAAGGGAAGAAGGCTGCAGTTCAACAACAAAAATGGAGGAAAAAAACTCAATCCAGTCGAAGTTCACCAGAGTTGGCCTTGCCGTCATCGAAGACAGTTCTGGAGGATATCAGGCAGAGGTCAGAAGCTTTTTTTTTTTTTGAAAATATATATCAAACAGAAGAAAAAAAGCCTTTCTCCGGGGGCTCACAAAAGATGGCCAGGCATATGAAAGAAATATGCCTCCCAAATCAAAGACAACAGTAACTGATCAAGAACGCACATGAGCAAAAGAAAAAAAAATAAAAAACCCAAGGCCGGAAAGAAGCCAGGCAATCCAACAGTCAACGAATAAAGAACAACCCACACTACCAGCTACCCCGCTACACCAGAAAATGTGTAGTCCAGACCACCAGAAAATATACCAACCCCTACCAAACTGAAGAATAACGCTAAGAGGACCAAAACCCAGCTCGAGCAGAAATGCAACCTACTCACAGCGGCCGCAATATCCCAAGTCTCCCAAGTGACAACACTAGTCGAGCTCCGGCAAGGCCACCGTCCAATGATGGTGTCACTTAGCACTACAAGCGCCACGCGGGCAATAGAATAGAGTACCCCAAAAGCCAACCTCAGCCATAGCCAACGGAGCAGACAAATCCAACCAATAATAAAAATCTGGCAGACAAAAACCAGCGAAGACACCCAGACCTGAAAAACTAGCAAGCACATCAAAACACAAAAAACCAGGGGGGAGGGGAGAGTGGATCGAGAGCGCTGGAGGGAGGCCAATGCCCCACTAAGAGTTTTCAACCAACTCCGGTTCTCGCTGAACTAACTGCACACGAGATTGAAAGAAGACCAACTAGACGCCTAATACGGGAGCCCGTGGATCCTCTGAAAGGTCTTCCTCGGAAAGCAAGAAATACGTCATTCCTTACTTGTCGTATAATGGTCAGGAGGTCCATAGGAGAGCTCTCAAAGATTGCCTTATTCCGCGCGCACCAAATGTGCCAGCAGATAAGACAGGGAATCAGGCAGAAAATGATCGAACATAGTGATTTCCCGTGGTTCCCGGCCCACCAGTTAGATAGAAGAACATTAGCAGATCTGGCAATTCCTCGAACACCAACTAGGTTTCCGAAGTAATTCCAGCAAGATCTGGCAGAGAAACTGTCGAAGAACAAATGGTTCAACGATTCCGTTTCCCCTATGCCACAGCACCTGCAGTGGGAGGCTAAAGGGATGCCTAACTTTTTGAGATTCTCGTCAAGTGGCAACCCATCATGTAGGATACGCCACATTAGAAGAGAGACCTTAGGTGGAGTACGAGAATCCCAAATGAAGGAGAACATAGGACGGGAGGGGCAGAGTATTCTAACCGAAGACCAAGCTCTCAGAATGGAAAAGGAAGAGCCATCCCAGCCCGAAAGTCCGCCATGAGAATCTGAGAAAAACTTCACAGATTGCATGTGCTTCCAGGTCTCACTTGCATAGGATGGGGAGCCCGAAAAATTAGAACCCGCCAGCCTATGATACTTTGCGTGAAGGAAAGACGCCCATAAAGAGTCGTTAGAACCAAACCTATACCACAACTTACAGGCAAAAGCAGCACAAAGATCCTTAGGGTTACGAAGCCCCAACCCACCCTCGCTTTTGGGGCGACATATCGTGTCCCATGAAATCCAGTGGTGGCGACGGACGTCGTCCTTGTTGCCCCAGAAGAACGACGAAACCAAGGACCGATACGACCGGAAGAAAGAGGAGGTAGGGGTCATAGCCGCAAAGACATGAATTCCCATTGAATCTAGAACAGACTTAATGAGAACCAACCTACCGGCCTGGGAAAGAAGAGCCGCATTCCAACGAATGATCTTACCCTCACCTTGTCAGTCAAAGGATCGAAGAAAGCGTTTAGCTTCCTACCTCGATATAGAACAATTCCCAGGTAAGGAATAGGAAGGGAAGCTTCCTTGAACCCCAAGAAGGTCTCAATCCAGGAAGATCGAGAGGATGAACAGTCCTTCGCACGGACGAAGCAGCTTTTGGAAGGGTTAACGAGTTGTCCTGAGGACCTCTCGTATTGATGGATGAAACAAAGGAGCCATCGGATAGAGAAACGACTGCCATTAGAGAAAATGACAATGTCATCAGCAAAAGATAAGGAAGAGATCAGGGGACAACCCCTTGGAATACCAAAGCGCTGGATCTGACCGAAAATCGTTAAGGTCTGAATACTGCGAATGAAAGCTTCCGCTGCGATCACAAAGAGCGAAGGCGATAGCGGGTCTCCCTGACACAAACCCCTCCCCGCCCTGAAGTACCCATTAGCCGAACCATTAATGAGCACAGAGAACCAGCAGTTGGAGATCAGCCTCCATATCAAGTCAATGAGGGTTTCAGGAAAACCAAAAGTCCTCAAAACCTTAATGACGAAATACCAGGACATACGATCGTAGGCCTTAGCCATATCCAGTTTGAAGACAACATTAGATCCCCTGACTTTCCTATCAAGTTGGGAGATCAATTCCTGGGCCAAAAGGACGTTATCAGAGATTAAACGCCCTTTAACAAATCCCGCTTGAGAAGGAGAGATAACACGTTCAAGGAAAGGGGCCAAACGACTAGCCAGGATCTTGGAAATAACTTTATTCGAAAAGTTGCAAAGGCTAATCGGACGAAAATCCCCACAGGACCGCGGGTTTTCGCACTTTGGAATAAGAAACAGGTTGGTGGAGGACCAGCTAGAGGGGAGAAACCCTCCGGAGAAAAAAGATTGGATGGCAAGACAGAAGTCAGCCTGAATAATAGGCCACGAGCACTGGTAAAAGGTTCCGTTGAAGCCGTCGGGGCCACTGGCACTATCCTTACTCAGGGCAAAGACACTAGCACGGATTTCCTCAGGAGATGGGGGATCCGCAATGTAGTCACTTTCCGGAGAAAGTACCAACCGAGGAATGAAGGCTAGGAGCGCAGGATCGGTTACCGCAACCGACGGAGTTCCTAGAAAGGTTTGGAAATGAGCCAAAATGGTGTCTTTTACTTCCTCTGGGGAGGAGGCCGTAGATTGATCAGGACGCAAAATTTCACGAATAGTAAGAAGGTTATTCTTCTTACGAATATAAGAGTGGAAGAATTTGGAGTTCGTATCACCATCGACCACCCACTTGACCCTCGCCTTTTGACGGAGGTAGTCATTCTCGATGCGAAGTTCCGAGGAGAAGTTAGCTTGAGCTAAAGCCCACACCTCCTTGTTAGACGCGGTCGGAAAATCGTGAGGTCAGAAGCTTAAGAAGTTGAATATATGGTTTGGGGAGAGAGCTGTTTGAGTGTGCATGTGTGTGCATGTTTGCACGTGCACATTTGATCTCATCAGATCTGGAGTCTTATTTCAGTGCAGTGTGTTTGAATTACTTTGTATAATGGTGTGTGTTTGTTTTGTGAGTTGAATGGGTCAGTTTGGGTCAAGTCTGGGTTGTTTGTATCAGCCATGGTCCATTTACATGGTGCATGAATGTGTATATAAAGATGTACATGTACTGTTTGTAAGGGTGAAGAAATCTGAAGCAAATAATCTTCTTTGTTCATCATTGTTCTTTAGGCAGTTACTTCTTGTTCATTTCAGTTTCTTGGTAACTTGTAGAGCAATTCCTTTCTTCTTTGATTCCTGTTAATTAGATCTTAGTTCCAGTTTTCAGTTTATATCTAGTTCTTTTTAGCCATTGCAATTTCTCCGTAGTTATTTCTTGCACTTACTATTCCATTTCCTTTGTTAATCTTTGCAATTTAGTACATGTTCTTCTATTTTCCATTTATCTTTCTTGTTATATCCAATTTTAGTTGATAATTTTTGTCTTTTGATTTAAGTTCAAGTAATCTGTAGCTTGCATTTTTCCCTTTTCTTATTCAATCTTGCAATTTTAATACCAGTTCAATAGTTTTGCAAAATAATCTTTGTAATTCTCTTCTTGTTCAAATTCTGTTAAACTGCTATTTGATTTACATGTTCATTCTTGTTTTTGTACATGATACATGTAACTGTATGTGTCCACTTCAATTGCCATATCAATTCGTAAAATCTGATCTTCTTTTCTTCAAATTCTTGCTTCAATATCATTCTTTTGCGTCATCATTTCATAAGTACCAATCATTTTTGTGAATTCTTGCTAAAATTCTTCCACTGCATTTCAAACTGCACCATCCTCTTCACAACATTTCCTTAAACACCTTCTCCAATCCATCGAACACCTTCTCTTTCATTGAAAAACCCACCGAATCTCCATGGCGACTAATTCAGATCCACCAGCGCCTTCCAATTTGGTATCAGAGCCTTCAGCCGAGATGACCCCTAATCATAATCCTCAGATCGATCCTGATAATCCAGAAAATCAAGACCAAGAAATAATTCCAGATCAAGAAGCGGATCAACAATGGCAGTTGCAACATGAATTCAACAGCAAAACTAACGAAATCTTGAATAGTCTCCAGCAAAAATTTGAGGGATTTAATAATGTTCTGAATGCTTTAGCTCGGCAACAACGTCGAGAGCAGACATCTTCATCAATACCACCACCTCCTCCACCAGTTGCTGCCCCACCTCCCATGAATAATACCACAACACCAACTAATCCCAATTTTGTACCACCACCACAACCACTAAATGAACCGCACCCTTATTATCAATATATTCCGCCTCCTGCTCTTCCAGTACCACATCCATCTTCAAGAAATATGGCTCCTCCAACCAGAAATGCTATGCCACCTCCAAGAAACCCCCATCCTCCTCCAAGAAATGTTCAGGCACCTGTGAACCCTCCTCTACGACCATAAGAACCACCTCAACAACCAAAAATCTGCTACCCTAACTACCCTGCTCCTGAATACCCCAATTACAACTACCCACTTGCTTACCATCAACCCATTCCCTCCATGAAACTTGATTTTCCCATATTCACTGGAGAAGAAGTTGTTACTGATTGGTTGATACAAGTGGAGCAGTATTTTCGGTTCCACCTCACTGATGTAAGTCAATGGATAGAAATCACTTCATTTTCATTGAAGAAAGAAGCCCTACAATGGTACCATTGGTACACCAATATAGTAGAAAATTATGAGCTGTGGCCTGTGTTTGAAGAGGAAATTTTAGTGAGATTTAATTTAGAAGAAATGGAGCGACCTTATGAAACATTATCCAAGCTAAAACAATATACCACTGTTAGAGCCTACTTGAGTAGATTTGAGCAGTTGCAGGCTGTAATAGAAACTTTACCATCCAAATTCTTGCTTGACCGTTTTATTGGTGAATTGAAGGAGGAGATACGATATGATGTGTTGACTTCCAGACCTCATGACTTCAGAGAAGCTGTAACATTAGCCAAAATGTTTGAGTGTAAATATATGCAAGTAAAGAAAGGCCATAAGAACAGCAACCCACCCTTGTCTAAAAGCAACCAGACCTCTTCAACTCCACCCATCAAACCTATTCCAAACCCCCAAACTACCTCAAATCCTAAAGAAGGCAATAATACCTTAGAGAACTTGACTCATAATAAGGGACTTACTCCTGCTGAGATTGTTGAGATAAGAAGGTAAGGCCTATGTTATGGCTGTAAACAAAAATGGCATAAAGATCATAAATGTCCTACTCCCCGAGTATATGTGTTAGAAGGGGTAATGACACTCAAAGATGAGGAAACAAATGATGATAACGAAACTGAGGAGATAGGTGAGGCAGAAGATGAATCTGCAGTGGAAGAAACTCTTTCTATAACACTTCAAGCTATGTGTGGCATTCTAGCATTATCTACTATCAAAGTCAGAGGAGTTATCGATAATAAACAGGTGCAGATCTTGATTGACTCAGGGTCTACTCATAGCTTTATTAATGAGGAATTGGCAAGGAAGCTAAAGTTAAAGATTGATGAGTCTAAGGTGTATGAGGTTACAGTAGCTAATGGAGAGAAATTGACCGGTTCAGGAATGTGTAGAAGTGTCATGCTGAAGTGTCAAGGATGCAAAATGCCAGTTGATCTGCTCTTATTACCTTTAGAGGGTTGTTTAGTGGTGCTTGGTGCTCAATGGATGAGAAGTCTGGGTGAAATCACTTTGAATCTGGAACACTTGCAAGTAAAGTTTCAATATAACAACAAGCTTTATATATGGCAAGGCATTAAGCCAGAGGATGTGAAAATGATTGATAGAAAAATCATGGATAAAGAAAGTGCACATGGTCAAACTACCATGTTGTTATGCCTTCACATGCTACAAGACCTTGAACTTGACCCTACTATTCCAACCGAAATCATAAAACTATTGAACCAATACCCTGAGATTACCACTGACAATCCTAACTTGCCACCCCAAAGAACCCATGACCATAAAATTCCTCTCCAACCTAACACCAAACCCATTTGTATGAAGCCATACCGACATTCCTACCACCTGAAAAATGAACTAGAGAAAATTATTGATGACATGTTAAAGCTGGACTTATCAGGCCTAGTAGTAGCTCTTATTCTTCTCCAGTTGTGATGGTTAAAAAGAAAGATGGCACGTGGAGATTATGTGTTGATTATAGAAGTTTGAATTCTCATACTTTAAAAGATAAATTTCCTATTCCCTTGATTGATGACCTCTTTGATGAACTCCAGGGATCTAAATGGTTTTCTAAGTTGGATTTGAGATCAGGCTATCATCAAATTCGAATGTATGAAACAGATATACCCAAGACTGCCTTCAAAACTCATCATGGACACTATGAATTCCTTGTAATCACTACACCATAAACGATATTTTGATACGGCTAAAAGCCATATCAAAATATGCCGAGCTTAATATTTTGATATGGCTTTTAGCCGTATCTAATGAGCCAATTAGATACGGCCATTAGCCGTATCTAACTGACACATTAGATACGGCCAGAAGCCGTATCTAATTGACAAATAGGCGGCGTCTAATGAACCAATTAGATACGGCTAAAAGCCGTATCTAATTAGTAAATTAGATATAGATATATAATCAATATCCAATATATAATATTATAGACCTATTCATATCCAATATATAATCAATAATCATTCCGAGACATCAAAACAAATAATATTATAGACTGTGCACATTCAAATGATTCAATAATCCGCATTACAGTGCGTAATAACTTAACAATATCATTACATAATATTATTAGATAATACTAGCATTTAGTACATTAATATATCGCAGTAGCGGATACTAGAAAACACTATCGCTCCAGTACCAAGATCCAAATACACAACAATAATACAAATGTATCACATTACTACATAATACAAATACACAACATAAACAGAAAATATACCTGCTCCATCATCTAGAGATATCGAATAAGACACTTCGGATGGCACACATATCCACCAACTCCAACATCAACAAAGGTCTCTGCAAATTGATGATTCATTTTGCTGGTTCTATCATCTGGTAGCAGTATACTGTCCAACACCACTTTTTCATGTGTGGATGGTATAGATTTCCCATGGATGTTGGACAATGTAGAATCTCGACATATAGTACCTGTTGCAATAAAAGGGAATATTTATTATTATTTAAGTTTTCTACTTATTATGTCATAAATGTTTAAATCATAAAAATACCTGTTCCTATTACTTCTAAATCAGAGTTGAGGATTTCACATTTTTGATTGTTCGTAACATTGGTCGAATCCTGGAACTGCGAAGCAATGAATTCAGGAGCATTGAATTGTGTGGCGCGTCCTCCATCAGAAGAATTGACCGGTGCACGAATTCCTTGTTCAATATTTCCCACCATGTTGATCAAAACCTCCATTTGCACAAACAAATTTCCCACTGTACCCTCCAAACTTCCCACCCTCATTTTCAACTCATCCTGCTCGCCATGAACATGTCGGAGTCATTTCTGTGCAATGGCACAAGCCTTAACTTTAGTCTTTGGTATAACGGTCCCAACACCGCGGCTCCTACCCTTTGCATCCTTACCAAGCACTTGTGATAAGATGTCTTCATCCACTGTCAATTTTTCTTCATCACTATCAGTGATCTTTTCCTTCGCTTTCGCAATTTGATCCTGTAATATGATAATACTTACATGAATAAGGAATTTTAAAGAATATGCAAGTTAATATTTGTTTAACTTACAAAGTATGAAGAAGTGGCATCTGATATGCTACCATCATTTTTCCTGTGTGTCTTCTCCCATACTTGACGACGATTGATATTTGTTGATGGACTAGCAACGATCTGCAATACAAGTTGATGCAACGACATGAATATCCAATCACAATGTGTAAATCATTTGAATGAAAATGAATATAAATTACCATTTCTTGTTCTATTTTAGCGTGACTTTTACGTCATGCATGATGAGCATAACTGAGCAATGCTCTGTTCTTTTTGCCTACCTCCCTTCTTCCACTCGCTTCAGGCATTGCTTCATTTTTTACGAACTCTGCCCAATCTTCTTGAGCAACTGTAGGTGGGCAATTTTTCAACCGTTCTTCGTCATTGTTGAAAGGGTCATAATAAACTACTCTCAAGTTTTTCTTGTATCTCCTAAAAGCCTCAGCCATTCTCTTTAAAAACATTTCCTTTGAAAGCGGATTGAGCTCGTAAATTTTCTGCAAAAAATATATTAAATTATGTGTTGTGCAAAGAGTTGAAACCATAAGGCTATTGAATGAAATAGTTGTTGTCAAACAGATAAGGATACTTACCACCAATTCGTTCCAAACGTTGTCCTTGTATATTCCAGGTACTTTATTCCAACTTATATATGATATCGGCACATGAGCTCTTACTAGTTTACCGAGCATAGTAGCGATTTTTCCAACGTTATTTGAGACCGGAATACCAAGTAAGTTTTGATCAACTTTCTTCGCCTCTGAACATGACGAATGTGAAGATGGTGGATTTTCTGACATAGTTTCCTGCAAAATATAATATTACTAATTATTTTAATAAGTCAGGATAATAATTATACATGTATCAATGTCAACACTCCATAATATAACACACTTGCACATACAAAATTATTAAGTGACAACACCTGGAATTGCATTGGAATGTATAAAATATTCAAAACCATACATACACACAATCGTGCAATTAAAAATATACAGACACACAATCATGTGATGTACGAATACTAATAAGTTAACATATGGATTTGGTAAGGTCTTCTAAGTTTTCATTGTCTTCAAAAGCTGATTGATAGACGGTAGGGAACTCAATGTCATCCACATTTGTAGTCAACCGTTTTGGTGTATGCAAGACCACAGACCATCCGTTATTTTTTAAATCTTTTGAGTAGAAAACTTGACTCGCTTCTGATGCAAGAATAAATGGCTCGTCATTCACGTTATTTTTGTTCTTCAATTTCCCTAAATTTACCATGATGAGGTTTGAAATGGGATCTATTTTGCAACCATTGACCTTATCCTTGACTTTTACCCAATCACAATAAAAAACTGTTTGTTTGAAGTCAGTGTAATCCAACTCAAGTATCTGTTGAATGACTCCGTAATACGTTGTTTCTGCTTCCTTATAATTTTTATCCTTGCCACTCGCTCTGAATTTTGTAATTTCTCTCATGCATACACCGCTATTTTGCATTACCATACGGTCTTCGTACTTTTTCGTGGAAAATGAAAATCCATTCACTTGGTACTTCATATAACTACGCGTTATGAACTTCGACCCGTGCACTAACCGCCACAGAGTTGGATCAACATCAATGGTCTTTAACAGCTATATAAATTTTAATAAGTAAAAAAGCATGGTCACAAAGGTGTATTGCACACTTATAAACACATGAAATACTTAAGACGAAGTTAAACCTCATTACGTAACCATAGATTAAAACTTTGAACTACTTCCATGGTGGTAGCCCTGCCTCTAGGTTGAAATCTAGTACTTTTCACATAGGAGTTATACCTCCTACGAAAAACACATATCAAAATGTATATATAAATTGAATTAAAAAAATTAAAATTCCAAACAAGTTCGTGAACTTACTTCTTCCATTCATCCAATCCATCGTATTTATTAAGGACCCATCTACGCACCTGTTCAAACTGCACTTGGGTTAACGTTATGTCTTTACCATTATCCAGAGGTATCTCACCAGCAAACTCATCGTCCTCGTCTAAAAATGCTTCTCGGGTATGTTTATGATTTCCATCACCTCCGTTTGGCATATATTCCATGCAGTAAAGACTAGCTTCTTGTACGATATATCCTTTTGCAATACACCCTTCAATGTATCTTTTGTTGCGCACATATCCTTTATATGTTTTCATCAACCTATAAATGTGATCAATTATATACTATAGATGGTAGCTATTTATATGAAATAATGATGTGCATAACTGAAATTAGAAATTTACCGTTCAAATGGATACATCCATCTATATTTGACAGGGCCACAAATCAACGCTTCATCGGCTAAATGAACCATAAGGTGGACACTGATATCAAAAAATGCAGGTGGAAAATGTTTTTCAAAAACACACATTGCTTCTACTAAGCTAGCCTTTGCTTTTAAAAGATGTTCCCTATTGATCACCTTTGAACACAAAATGTTAAAGAATAAACTAATACGATGAACATCATTTCGTAGATCCTTATGTTGTGGATAAGAATGTTGAAGCAATACCGGAAGCAAATGCTGCATTATGACATGGTAATCATGTGACTTCATATTTCTTAGTTCAGAAAGATTGATGCTCACATTGTTGTGAAAGTTAAAAGAAAATTTGTTAGGCACTTTCAGATTTTTCAAAACGGTGCAAAACCGTATCTTTTCTTCTTTGCTCAAAGCGAAAGTTGTCTTTGGTATGATTGTTTTATTTGTTTCAGGATCTTCCATCACCCACAACTTTTGTTTTATACCCATGATTTTCAAATCCTTGCGTGCATTGATGCCATCTTTTGACTTATCTTTATGGTCAACTTGAAAACCAGTCAATGGCCATTTAGGACGACGAAGTTCTTGTTCGTTATTGAAATTTGTCTTATCGTATCGAAACTTGTGTTCGTTAGGAAGAAACATTCGATGTCCCATGTAACACATCTTCTTACTTTCAGGAAGATAATAAGAACAAGTGTTTTCCCCACAAACAGGACATGCAAAGTAACCGTGAGTTGTACATCCCGATAAAGTCCCAAAAGTAGGGTGATCATGGATTGCCCACAGCACCCTAGCTCTCATTGTGAACTCAGATTTATTTAACGAGTCAAATGTAACTACTCCTTCCCATAACTGCTTTAACTCGTCTATCAACGGCTGTAAATAAACATCAATATCCTTTCCTGGTTGTTTTGGCCCAGAAATCAACAATGTTAACATTGAGAACTCCCTTTTCATGCACATAGACGGAGGAAGAATATATGGTACTACAATTACTGGCCAACAACTGTAAGGGTTAGAGAGAGAAGCATGTGGATAGAAACCATCTGTTGCTATTCCAAGTGTGACATTTCGTGGCTCGGCAGCAAAAGTTTGATCAAATGAATCTGCGACTTTCCATTGAGAAGTGTCACATGGATGACGCATTATGGTTGGATCAGACTTGGCACGACCATGCCAGGTCATCGCATCTGCCATCCATGGTACAGTATACAGTCTCTTCAATCTAGAAATTAAAGGAAAATGCCTTAATGCCTTTCGAGGTACTTTGGTGCATTTTCTCTCTTCGTTTAATGATGTCATATATCTTGGTTTATTGCAATTTGTACAAGAAACTTTGTTCGCATCATCTTTCCAGTACAATATGCAATCATTGATGCATGCATCATAAGTTTTGTAATTCATCCCAACTTGCTTAATGATCTTCTTCACGTCAGAGTACTTTGTCGGCAACGTGTTACCTTCGGGGAGTAACTCCTTTATTAGTTCGAGAAGTGCAGTCATACCATTATCTGAAAAGCTGTATTGGGTCTTCAAGCTATTCAGTTTCACAATGGCATACAGCTTCGTTATCCCTTTTGAACATGAAGGATACAGTGGCTCTTTTACGCTACCAAAAAGCAATTTATACTTCTTACTTTCATTGGCCTGCCAATCTGGATAATCAGTAGACTTCTCTCCAACATTAGCATGATCAGGCAACGAATTTGTAGGTTGAAAATGATGAAATCTATCTGCATCATTGACCAGATCTTCCATCCTAATATGTTCAGACTCAGCAGTAGTTCTGCCATGACTAACTGGTTGCTGTTTTTCCATCTCCGCCTTTTTTCCCCATGAAAATACCACGCTGTATACGATTGGATAATACCCCATCTAAGCAAATGAAAATGAATGTCATCTAATTTGATCGTCTTCATATTTTTGCACCGGGTGCAAGGGCATAAATACAATCCTTTCTTACCACTGTTTCTTCAACAAAACTAATGAACTTCTGCACCCCGTCTATATAGTATGTAGATCTTAGATCTGATTCATTTATCCATTGTTTGTCTATGTTGAAAGACATACTGCCCTCCTATATCATATTTAACTAAACATGAGACTTGCCCTTCAATGGGTCCTCGTTCCAACTGCTCGAAAAGAATATTTTTGAAATTATATTGAGAAATTATATTGAGAACGATCAATTATATTAACTGCTCATTCAGGATCCAACAGAAAATTACTACAAATAAATTACAGGGATGGAGTGCAAAAATTAAACAAAATCTTATTCACATGAAATTTGTGCAAAGTCTGCAGAAGAATAAATATAGATGGCTCCCTCAAGGTGAAAAACCTACCAAATTCTTTGATTCCACATTTGCAGAATACTCCATAGGCATTAAAAAAAGGTCAAAATCTAGTAGTGGGACAACTCCTTCCCTTGATAAAAGGAGTGAAACCAACCCATCAATTTAAATGTCAGTGCTGTTTTGGAATACAAGGGGCTGAATGCATCATCTAAATAATTGGACATTATAAATTATATAGGAACTAGATTTATTTATATGATTGCTAGAGAATAAATTAGCTTTTCAAAAAATACTAGAAGTGGTAAATAGGATTAAGTAGGGATGAGTTTTTTAAAGTGACAATTGAACCATGCAAAGGAGCAAAATTTTAATCTTGTGGGATCCTAGCTAGTAGAGTAATGCCATAACCCATAAAAATGAACAATATATAACTTGTAAACTGAAAAAATCTGGAGGCTTGGAGATGTTCTATACGGTTATGTATGCTCATAACTCAGCAGAGGATAGGAAATATCTTTGGGAGTTGATTAAATTTTAATCAACTCAAATCAACATCCCATGGGTGATAACTGGAGACTTCAATGCATCATTATACAATACTGAAAGAATCAAAACTGATTCTCCAAATATATTTTTTGATTATGTTTTTTTTCCCTTGTGTTTCTTCTTTTAATATTTTAGAACCTCTTTTACTGTCAATTTTTACCCATGGAGGGGGAAGAGATTATAGCATTCATAGTAAAATATATCAAATTTTTATCAACTACTAATGCTATAATAGCTTTCCCAACTTCACAGTGCATTTTGACAATCATTGAAAAAGCGATCATTCTCCGATTATATTTGAAATCCAAAAATCTAAGACTTTGTTCAAACAAAAACCCTTTAGATATGACAGTGCTGGGAGTATGCAGGCATCTTACAAGGAAATAGTTGAATAGAATTTCCAAAAGCAATTTGTTGGCAGCAAACTGTTTAGCTTTATGCAGAAAATGAAGGCAGAAAATATGGCAATCAAAAGTTAGCAGAAATCCAAAATCAACTTAAACACATTATGCAATAACCAGAGACAAGAGAATGATCAATTATATTAACTGCTCATTCAGGATCCAACAGAAAATTACTACAAACAAATTACAGGGATGGAGTGCAAAAATTAAACAAAATCTTATTCACATGAAATTTGTGCAAAGTCTGCAAATGAATAAATATAGATGGCTCCCTCAAGGTGAAAAACCTACCAAATTCTTTGACTCCACATTTGCAGAATACTAATTAACTTCTAAAAGATAATAACTCAAATGTTGTATCAGAGTTACGAGTTAAACTACATTTTTTTTTCTAATGGGTAACACTTATTTTTCTTTAGCAAACAAACATCAAACTCAAAACTTTTATACGAGTTTTTGGTGGACTTCATTTTATTGTTCAGCTTGGTGCCTTCATTATGAAAGTTATTTATAAATTTCAGCATTGCCATGTTAAATTTGACACCGAGTACAAAGGGAAAAGGTAAAAAAAAGAAAAAAAGGCAGTGCCCACTTTGTAGGTACTAGGTGTTATCGATGGCAGGTGACCTGATGTTTATTGGGGATGGAACTCTTTGTCCCCATTGGTACTTGTGCTCGTGTGCCCACGGTGCATTTCGACCATTGATTTTATTGATTTAGTCAATGATTATTGGGACAAAGCTTACTGTAATAAAACAAGTTATAAGAAGAGTTTTATTCTTTAATCTGAAATGCCGAAGGGATTATCCATGTCGAGTCTCTTTTTTAAACCATTTGACCTTAATAAAAAATACTAGTATAATCATTAGTTGATTCTATCTTGTTGTTCTAACAATAAAAAACATGAAGGGCAAGATTCGAAGGTAGTATTCATTGAAAGCTAATAGTTTATATGTACTTGGTCAACAACAAAAGAGAATCAACCTAGAAAAACCTCTCTAGATACATGCTCCATCATTACTATGTTACAGGATATGCTTAACCATCCAATAAAACCACGTGTTTGCATTAGATAAAGCTTCTAGAGAAAGAGAAATGAAGAGTTATAACACATCAGTAATTTGTAACTGCTAAAGTAGGACCATGGATGAACATCAAGCATCAACAATTCGACGATCAACCCTAACTTGATGTGCCACATCATCATTTGCATCCACTCCAAGATATTATAATTAAACGGGGATCATATAGCAATCATCAAACAATAATTTAGATACTAAAAGACTATGTTCTTTTCTAAATTAAAGAAATTGCAAAAGCTCATTAATGACTTTTAGTCTCGTCGATTTGTTTCCGCATCCCTACATAAACAAAACAGTACATTTCCACTTCGACTTTCCCAAATATGACAAAGCAAAACACTACATGATATCCTAAAACTTAATATATAAACTAGCCTAAGTTCACAACTCGATTACAAATCTAAAGTCAAAATTTCGAATACAAATTCATAACTCAAATTCAAGTTGTAATCTAACCTGTAAATCCATACCTTTTTCTATAAAAAAGTAATTTCATAAACCTTTCCTAATTTAGTGATAACTATAAGATTTAACGTAAAGTATCATTTATTATTATCAAATTGTGAAAATATTTCAAAATTTGAAATGACTATCATAAAAGCATCTTTTCTAGAAAATAAATAAGTCTGTAACTTTCCTTTCCAAATTAGAACATGATTTAATCCACATGATAATTCACCATCATCAAATTATGAGGACATGTCTAAACATGATATCATCATTGTTTTAAAAAAAGCTTTATGGGGAAACAGATGTAACTTCATTTTCTAAGTTAGTAATTTTACATGATTCAAGCTACTTGATCGTTCATAATATAAATTGTTTAGTAAAGAACAATATAATTTAGTAAACAATTAACTTCCTTGTAAGATTTATACGCATGCCTTTTTCATGATCGTTTTTTGTTTTCCTGTACGACCTAGAATTTTGTAGTATGATTTTAAACATTTAATTAATTTTAAATAGTTAAAATATATGGACTATTTAAATTTCAATAAATGGAACTCAAAATATAGGGTTTATTTTAAACATTAGCACCAAACTGTTTCCAAAAAAATTGCCATTACAACGGCGCCATTTTGTAGCATCGGAGTAATGTCTATGCATTACCCCTCTCCTGATACTTGGCTTGCGCCATTAACAACAATTTTATCCACTTATACAACAATGTCAGAACAATATACAACATTAGCACCAAACTGTTTCCAAAAAATTTGCCATTACAACGGCGCTATTTTGTAGCACCGGAGTAATGTCTATGCATTACCCCTCTCCTAATACTTGGCTTGCATCATTAACAATAATTTTATCCACTTATACAACAATGTCAAAACCATATACAATGTCAGAACCATATACAACATTAGCACCAAGCTGTAAATTATGCAAGGAGATCAAAATAATACAAAATAGCATAAGATTGACTATTGTATTAGACATGGTATTATTGTTTTTTTTAATTAGACATGGGGCTACTCAGCAAAAAAACTGGGTTTCTTCATTTTTTTCAAATTACATGGGGTTACTCAACAAATTCACGAGTTCAAATAGAATTTGCCTAGAGAAAATAAAGACCAAGTAGACTCTATGTACATGGTGCTCTTGCCATGCCATGAACAGGGCCAGTTATGTGGTTTTTCTTTACCAAAGGAAAAAGTTTCGTTTTTTTGACCTCGATTAGGCATTGATAGAAATACAATGAGACATTAATAAATATGTTTTTCTCATCTTTTTGTATTTACAGCCTGTCTATTTATCTCAATTATATTCACTAATACCAAAATTACCTATCTATTGATTTATTTATTCTCGTGAATATTCATTAAAAAGATATCTTTTCACTACCAAAGAAATATTTGCAATGCACTTTGAATACTTAATAGCACAATCCTCTAGAATTTTAAATATTTGTGTCTATATTTCTCGTAATTCTATTACGACATATGTTTCATGCATAATAAGTAATCATTATAGAATGCAAATGAAGAATCAATTATATCAAACATAAATTCTGTCAAAGGCTGCCTATTTTCAAATTGGAAGCTAACTAAAAGAAGATAAAAAGAAGTAACAAGAATTATAATTGTATTCATAATTATATTATTTCTTAATTAGGCCAGGTTTAGTAAATCATCAATTATCGGAACAAGAAAGAAGGTTAAGCATGCAATATAAAACATTTTCAAACAAAAGTACATAAGAATTAAACATAAAATTAGACTGATAAAATTAGTAATTCAATTGACATGTCACTAATCCACCAAGGTACGGGTAACCAAATAACTTCCTAGTTCAAGCATAGATAATAATCATTTGTATTTTTAGAATTCCATTGAAAATTGGTTGTAATAGTAAAAGACTCTCAGTAAAATCTATAAATTGGATGTAGACTAGTGATTTGTTGTTTTCTCCTTTTTCTATTGTTTTTCTTTCATTTCTAATTTTATTTAGGCTTACACCAATATATGAAGAGCTAGTTAAGCTAGAAAATTAAAGGATAAGTGAGATAATGAGTGTGTGTTTTACTTAGGCTAAAAGAATAGAGAAATAAATGAAAAAAAAACAAGTTAAAATGAATTAGAAGTTCAAAGCCAGTAAGGAAAATAATCACTAAACCCGCTGCTTTGGCTAATGAATAGAAAAATTCAATACTGTTTATAGTTATAGATGTTGCACCTGACAACGGCAATAATACAACTTATCATACACCACAGTGAAATTTTAACTTGCAATATCCTAAAGCTTTTCATATTAGGGCAATGCTTGTGAATGTTCATACTGGCAAAGTATCATTCGATAGGATGCTCTTATACTTTTATAATTAAAAAATCAGAGTTCTCGCGTTTTTATAGTAGAAAGTGCTTATGTATGGGATTAGCATCCCAAGGGAAAACAACTTGATCAAAATTTGAAAAAGATGACTGAAAAAAATTAACCCCTTCACGGACATCATTGTATAGAGAAAAATATGAAATATTCACCACTATAAAAAGTAAAAAAACCAACGACGGTTCCTAAAAGAAATCATCCAATTACATAAATTGGCAGATTCCCTTATGTTATCCCATTTTTGGTCAAAACTGGAATATCAGTGTTGTATGTGTTTCCACCACGACCGAACCATGTTGGTACCGGACCAAAGTCCTACCAGCCCATTCGGCAGATTTCATTCGGCATTCCCAATGCCGAGGTCCATTCGGCATGTCCATTCGGCATTCTCCATGCCGAACCAGCCCATTCTCCTCCAATGCCGAACCAAGAAGCCTCTCCATGCTCCTACCTCCGAACCATGGTACCACCGATCCAAAACAACAACCGGACCAACTCCACTGGACCAACCTCACCATCTCACGACCGAACCATGTTGGTACCGGACCAAAGTCCTACCGGTCCAAACACCACCGGTCCAATCAATACTCCACCCACCGCCGAACCAGGGTGTTGCCGAACCAAAGTCGCCAGTCCAGATTTCGCCAGTCCAGGTTTCGCCAGTCCAGATTTCGCCAGTCCAGGTTTCGCCAGTCCAGATTTCGCCAGTCCAGATTTCGCCAGTCCAGATTTCGCCAGTCCAGATTTCGCCAGTCCAGATTTCGCCAGTCCAGATCCACCAGCAGCTATATACATCCAAGACCCCTGCCCCCCTACCTCACTCTATAAATAGAGGGGCAGGGGTACAACAATGGGGGACAAGTTTGAGAGCTCAAGCACGGAAGGAACTTTCAAACACTTTTAGATACTTGTACCAAAGCTTTGTACTTGTAATCTGAGATCTAAAGGAGAAATAACATATAAAGTGGACGTAGGCACGTTCTGGCCGAACCACTATAAATCTGTGTGTCTTTTTACAGTTTAGCCCCTGCTTTTCATATATTTGCATAAGTCACCCAAATCACTAAGAACAATATAAGATCTACTAAATCATACAACTTTGAGGTGTTTGTCCATTTTTTGTGCAAACATTTTTGGTGCTTTCACCGAGAATTGAACTCAGGGATTCTACAGCTTGGAATTTGAATTTGAGAGTTTAGAGATTCGAATTGGAAGAGTCATGGCGAGACAATCAAGCAGAAGACCAACACCAGAGCAAAGTCAACAGGAAGGGAGTCAAGAGGCTTCCTCAGGAGCAAACCAAGCTTCAGTCTTCATCACCAGGGATGAGATGGAGGCCATGATGAGAAGACAAGAAGAGATGATCCAGAACTTGCTTCAACAGATTGGACAACTTGGAGCACGGAACCAAGGCGCAACTGGAGTTCAGAACGGAGCAGGACCCTCTGGCGTAGCACCAGAGCTAGGGGGCACCCACGCAGAACATGTCGATCCGACCCAGGGAAGAGAGATGGGGGCAACACACGACAACTCCCGCGGACTCGGGGGGCAGGTCGAAGGCACTGAACAAGGACTACAGCTCGGAGACAATGACAGATTAGCAGAGATGGTTAGGAAAGCTATGAGAGGCGGTTTAGTAAACAGAGACTTGGAAGATGTAAACAGGAGTCCTTTTTCTTCGGCGATTAGGATGGCTAGGAACCCACCAGAATTCAAGCTACCATCGGTAGAGATGTACGATGGGAGGACAGACCCTGCGGTCCATCTTACTAAGTATATGAGGCACATGGAAGTGTTGGGGGCATCACAGGAGGTCATGGCCCGGTGCTTTCCACTGTATTTGACGGACATCGCAGCGTTATGGTTTAGGCAACTGGAGAGCGGCTCCATAGGAACATGGGCAGATTTAACTGAGAGATTCATGAGGCAATTCAGGGTCCATATTGCGAGACCTAAGAATGTGATGACTTTGGCAACCTTGAAGCAGAAAACTGGAGAGACTTTGAGGAGTTTTCTGACACGATTTAATGCGGCAGCAGCATCAGTGGATCGACCAGATCCGTCCATGGTTATGATGGCGGCTGTATCTGGAATAGCTGATAGCACAGAGTTCAAGAATTCGTTAACTAAGGACCCGCCTATGAATCTAGGTGAGTTCTATCATGAGGCTGAAAAGTTTTTGCGTTTGGAAGATGCTAATGCAGAAAGAGGGGAAGAAGATGACGTTTACACAATCAAGAGCGGAAATCCACCTGGAAGGGGTGCGGAAACTAGCAATGGAAAGAGAAAGGCTGAGGATAATGATGACAGGACAAAGCGGCTACGAAGAGAGCCACGATTCACCACCTATTCAGAGCTGAATGAGAGTTTGGAGCGAATTTATCAAGATACAAGAGAGCGGGTTCCCTACCGTAGACCAATGCGAAGGGATCCAACCACTGACGAAAGGAGATCAGACAGATATTGTTTGTTCCACGACCTAAACGGTCATCATACCAACGATTGCAGGCATCTGAGAGATGAGGTGGAGGGACATATCAGGAACGGTATGCTTCTTCAGTATGTAAGGAGGCGAGCTCCAGCGGTGGAGCCAGAGCGACCACCATCTACATCAGCCAGGGCTGCCCCTGAACCAAGACACCATTTGGTTATCCACTGATTTAAATAACGATGAACGAGTCGTAAACTTCCCACTAACACAGTTAAATCATTTACACATGTATGAGATCTCGAACGATCTCCAGGCATGCTCTGAATGATCATTGATTGTTTCACAGTGAGAATTTACACTTTGACATCTTTGCTTTGCTTTTGTTTCGTTTTGATTTGAACATTTAGACTTGGTTTGTTTGAACATTTCTATTTCTAAACTCAGTTGTTGAATGGGTATTTGGTTCTGATAATTCTGAAATGGCTAAGCTACTTACACGTGTACGGGGTCGCGAACGACCCTTAGGCATGCTCTGAGATGGCGATAAACCGCCCTGACAAAAAGATCCAGGGACCCACTCGAACGTGAACCTGGTATCGACAATATTAAGCCCCCCCGGGCACACCTATTTGCCTCGAACAGGCACCCAAACAATCCAGGGACCCACTCGAACGTGAACCTGGCATCGATAATATTAAAGCCCTCCCGGGCACACACAACTCGCCTCGAACGGTACCCGATCGCGAACGGTCACAACTCGCCTCGAACGGCAAAACTCGCCTCGAACGGCAAAACTCGCCTCGAACGGCACAAAATTCGCCTCGAACGGCAAAAATTCGCCTCGAACGGCAAAACTCGCCTCGAACGGCACAACTCACCTCGCTACAAATGGCTCGATCGCGAAAGGTCGCCATTTGAGGTCCACCCCCGACCGCCAACAGTCGCACCTTACCACGAATGGCTCGATCTCGAACGATCGTCATTCGAAGTAAGGCACTTGACCGCGAACGGTCACATTTCACCCCAAGTGGCTTGATCGCGAACGGTCGCCATTTGAGGTCCGCCCTCTGACCGGGCTCGGTCGCACTTTACCTCGAATGGCTCGATCCCGAACGGTCGTCATTTGAAGTAAAGCGCTTGACCGTGAACGATCACATTCCACCGCAAATGACTCGATCTCGAACGATCGTCGCATGGATTTAGACGCTTGACCGTGAACGGTCGCACTTCACCTCAAATGACTCGATCGCGAACGGTCGTCATTTGAAGTTAGGCGCTTGACCATGAACGGCCGCGCTTCATCCCAAATAGCTCGATCACGAACGGTCGTCATTTGGGGCCATATAAAATTATCAAGTTCTTTACAGGTTGTCGATAGGATATGAACATCCAACTCATGGCATTACAAAACACGCCTTCCTACCGCAAGGCATATTTTGGGGGGCAAAGTGTTATCCCATTTTTGGTCAAAACTGGAATATCAATGTTGTATGTGTTTCCACCACGACCGAACCATGTTGGTACCGGACCAAAGTCCTACCAGCCCATTCGGTAGATTTCATTCGGCATTCCCAATGCCGAGGTCCATTCGGCATGTCCATTCGGCATTCTCCATGCCGAACCAGCCCATTCTCCTCCAATGCCGAACCAAGAAGCCTCTCCATGCTCCTACCTCCGAACCATGGTACCACCGATCCAAAACAACAACCGGACCAACTCCACCGGACCAACCTCACCATCTCACGACCGAACCATGTTGGTACCGGACCAAAGTCCTACCGGTCCAAACACCACCGGTCCAATCAATACTCCACCCACCGCCGAACCAGGGTGTTGCCGAACCAAAGTCGCCAGTCCAGATTTCGCCAGTCCAGGTTTCGCCAGTCCAGATTTCGCCAGTCCAGGTTTCGCCAGTCCAGATTTCGCCAGTCCAGATTTCGCCAGTCCAGATTTCGCCAGTCCAGATTTCGCCAGTCCAGATCCACCAGCAGCTATATACATCCAAGACCCCTGCCCCCCTACCTCACTCTATAAATAGAGGGGCAGGGGTACAACAATGGGGGACAAGTTTGAGAGCTCAAGCACGGAAGGAACTTTCAAACACTTTTAGATACTTGTACCAAAGCTTTGTACTTGTAATCTGAGATCTAAAGGAGAAATAACATATAAAGTGGACGTAGGCACGTTCTGGCCGAACCACTATAAATCTGTGTGTCTTTTTACAGTTTAGCCCCTGCTTTTCATATATTTGCATAAGTCACCCAAATCACTAAGAACAATATAAGATCTACTAAATCATACAACTTTGAGGTGTTTGTCCATTTTTTGTGCAAACACCTTATTTACATCACTGTCCACCCTGCAAAGATATGCAAGTAAAAGACATACTTTATGCACTTTCCTTGCAAGTAACATATGAACTATGGGACAATAATCGAGTGCATTTGACGCATCTAGTGGAATTGTCATTTTTTGCATTATTACTGTACTAGATAATATCATGCATCCACTTGAACCAACTTCTAGTCTCTGAGGTGTGTTTCTTTACGTCACATGCTAAATCCAATCTATCACGCGTGGTAGTGCATATAACAACAACCATAACAGAGGAGCCAGCTTTATAATTTCACCACTTAACACGCTCATGGATACTATAATGGCTCCTTAAGAAGAAGATCGTATAACAGGGCTAATAGATGATAGAAGAAGCTACGAAATGCATAACAAAAATGAGAGCACGGCTAATAGATTTCATAACAAAATTACCTGAGAGCAGTGATCGAATTCGAGAAGACGTGGAAGGCTCTGATGGACGATGTCAAAGCAACGTTCGATCGATCGAGGTGGAAGGCTCTCTGGCGATTTAATCCTAAATAAGCACGGGAAAAAAATGAAAGCTAGAAATAAAAAAAAAGGAGGAAGGGTGTGCGTTTTGGGGAAAATTTTCCCACGAAAAGAGGCACAGATTTTGATTCGGCTATAAGCCGTATCAACTGTTAATACGGCTTACAGCCGTATTAAATAATATAGATACGGCTATAAGCCATATTAAAATTTGATATGGCTTATAGCCGTATTAAAATTTGATACGGCTTATAGCCGTATCAAATGTGCCGCCTAAGGTTGCACCAAAATCCTATCTGTGGTGTAGTGAATGTCTTTTGGTTTGGTTAATGCACCTTCCACTTTCCAGTCCTTGATGAATGAGATCTTTAAACCTTACTTGAGAAAGTTCATATTGGTTTTCTTCGATGATATATTAGTATACAGTAAATCATGGTTGGAGCATCTACATCATCTTGAAAAAGCCTTCCAAGTATTGCAGGAATATAAATTAGTGGTCAAGCTATCCAAATGTAGCTTTGCTAAAGAAACTTTAGAGTACTTGGGGCATGTGATTTCTTAAAAAGGGCTAGCTGTTGATCCTTCAAAAATTCAAGCTATTGTAGATTGGCCTCTGCCTTAAACATTAAAAGCACTGAGAGGATTTTTACGACTCACTGGGTATTACGGAAAGTTTAGAAAGAACTATGGGATAATAGCCAAGCCTATGACCGAGATGTTGAAGAAGAATTCTTTTAAATGGAATGAAATATCTGAACAGTCTTTTGAACAGTTGAAAAATGTTTGATTAACCCACCCATTCTAGCTATGCCTGACTTTAACCTACCTTTTGTTCTGGAGTGTGATGCTAGTGGACATGGAGTAGGGGCTGTGCTATCTCAAAATGGTAGACCACTTGCATTTCTGAGTAAAGCTTTGCATGGGAAAAATTTAACCTTATCCACTTATGAAAAGGAGCTACTAGCTATTATTATAGCCACAAAAAAATGGAGTCAGTATTTATTAGGGAGACAATTTGTAATTAAAACATATCACTAAAGCCTTAAGTACCTATTAACACAAAAGCTTCATACGGGGTTACAACACAAGTGGTTAGCCAAGTCGCATGGCTTTGATTACAAAGTTGAGTATAGAAGAGGAAAAGAAAATATAATAGCTGATGCTTTATCTAGAAGAGAGGAAATAGAGGAGGAGCATGGGCATGAAAATTATCTAGACTTGCAGGCTATAACTATAGTACAAGCACCTTGGTTTCTTGAACTTAAAAAAACATTGCACTCTTCAGCTTGGTACAAACAACAAATGTTGCAGCTACAAAACCAGACTCCACATAACAGCAAATATCAAGAAGTGGATGAAGTGATATATCATAAAGGAAAACTGTTGATTGACCATAACATAAAGGAACTGTTATTACCACTCATAACAGAACATCATTCAACTCCTCTGGGAGGACATTCAGGCATTAAGGCTACTCTCAAAAAAATTAAACAGGTTTTCTATTGGAAGAAAATGAAAAAAGACGTGGAGACTTTCGTGAAGACTTGTGATGAGTGTCAGAGAAATAAAGAAGAGAATATATTAGTTCCTGGTCTTCTACAGCCTCTGCCTATTCCAGAAAGGATCTGGGTTGATATTTCCATGGACTTTATTACTTGCTTGCCAAAAAGTCACAAGTATACAGTTATATTTGTAGTGGTGGACAGATTGAGTAAGTATGCATACTTCTTTCCCATGAGTCACCCCTTCACAGCAAAGGAAGTAGCTACTGTATTTTTTGATGGTGTTTTCAAACTGCATAGTCTACCCAAATCTATAGTAAGTGATAGAGATGCTATTTTTACAAGTAAATTCTGGCAGGAGCTGTTTAAATTACAGGGTTGCACATTGAAGTTGAGCACTGCCTATCACCCACAAAGTGATGGCCAAACTGAAGTGGTGAATAAAATTCTAGAGAGCTACTTGAGATGTTTTATATGTCACAAGCCACATGAGTGGGCAAAATGGCTTACAGTAGCAGAGTATTGGTACAATACTACCTGGAAGAATCCTACTAATACAACTCCTTATAAAGTAGTGTATGGTGTAGATCCCCCCAATTTATTATCCTATGTACCTAACACAGCTAAAGTGGAGCAAGTAGAAGAAGCACTCTACTCTCGAGACATTATCATAGAATTCTTAAAGGATAGTTTAAAGCTTGCTCAAAGTAAAATGAAAAAATATGCAGATAAAAGGAGAACAGAGAGAGAGAGTTCGACCAAGGGGACTGAGTGTATTTAAAACTTCAGTCGTATAAGCAAATCACTGCAAGAAACCAAAGGACTCACAAGCTAGCTCCGAAATATTATGGTCCATATTTGATACTTGAAAAGATTGGAAAGGTTGCTTACAAACTACAGATGCCAACCGAAGCAAAAATACATCCAGTATTTAATGTTTCTCAACTAAAGAAAAGACTTGGAAATGATGTTGTAATACAAGAAGATGCACCTAGCTTTACAGAGGAGATTGTAGAACAACCAGAAGCTATTCTTGATAGAAGAATGATCCCTCGAAACAATGATGTCGTGGTACAAATCTTGGTGAAATGGAAGGACATACCAATAGAAGAGGCAACATGGGAAGATTACTGGCCAACCATTCGAAGGTTTCCTACCTTGGACCTTGGGACAAGGTCCATTCTTGAAGGAGAAGGGAGATGTAACAATCAAGCTTTCCTCGAGATACTAAGGGAAGAAGGCTGCAGTTCAACAGCAAAAATGGAGGAAAAAAACTCAATCCAGTCGAAGTTCACCAGAGTTGGCCTTGCAGTCATCGAAGACAGTTCTGGAGGATATCAGGCAGAGGTCAGAAGCTTAAGCAGTTAAATATATGGTTTGGGGAGAGAGCTGTTTGAGTGTGCATGTGTGTGCATGTTTGCACGTGCACATTTGATCTCATCAGATCTGGAGTCTTATTTCAGTGCAGTGTGTTTGAATTACTTTGTATAATGGTGTGTGTTTGTTTTGTGAGTTGAATGGGTCAGTTTGGGTCAAGTCTGGGTTGTTTGTATCAGCCATGGTCCATTTACATGGTGCATGAATGTGTATATAAAGATGTACATGTACTGTTTGTAAGGGTGAAGAAATCTGAAGCAAATAATCTTTTTTGTTCATCATTGTTCTTTAGGCAGTTACTTCTTGTTCATTTCAGTTTCTTGGTAACTTGTAAAGCAATTCCTTTCTTCTTTGATTCCTGTTAGTTAGATCTTAATTCCAATTTTCAGTTTATATCTAGTTCTTTTTAGCCATTGCAATTTCTCTGTAGTTATTTCTTGCACTTACTATTCCATTTCCTTTGTTAATCTTTGCAATTTAGTACCTGTTCTTATATTTGTCATTTATCTTTCTTGTTATATCCAATTTTAGTTGATAATTTTTGTCTTTTGATTTAAGTTCTAGTAATCTGTAGCTTGCATTTTTCCCTTTTCTTATTCAATCTTGCAATTTTAATACCAGTTCAATAGTTCTGCAAAATAATCTTTGTAATTCTCTTCTTGTTCAAATTATGTTAAACTGCTATTTGATTTACATGTTCATTCTTGTTTTTGTACATGATATATGTAACTGTATGTGTCCACTTCAATTGCCATATCAATTCGTAAAATCTGATCTTCTTTTCTTCAAATTCTTGCTTCAATATCATTCTTTTGCGTCATCATTTCATAAGCACCAATCATCTTTGTGAATTCTTGCTAAAATTCTTCCACTGCATTTCAAACTGCACCATCCTCTTCACAACATTTCCTCAAACACCTTCTCCAATCCATCGAACACCTTCTCTTTCATTGAAAAACCCACCAAATCTCCATGGCGACTAATGCAGATCCACCAGCGCCTTCCAGAAGCCCTCGGCTTTGGACATGAATCTAATGATTCAAAGTGTCAGGATGATCTTCGACAATAACTGAAGAGAAGAGGGACTTCGACTATCAGAGTATTCTGCAACTATGACTTCGCGCTTAAACCTCACTCCGACTTCAAGAACTTATTGGATCGGAACCACTTTGAATATCGCTTTGTGGAAACATTTTCAGAATCGCTGCGTTTTGAGATTTACTGAACCATTCAACGCCGGTCTACCTAAAGTAAAAAACAAAAACAAGGCCCTTATATGTTATTATCTTTAATTAAATCATCAAAGTAAAAGTAATTTATATTGTTTATAAATAATGAGAAAAGGAAAGAAGAAATAACTTTATTCCTACCAACAATTAAAATTACAAAACAAAATTACTATTAATTACTTATGAAATTTTTTCTAGCCTTCTGATATATAAAATTACTAATAATATTATCATATTCAAGTTCATTGACCATATTTTGTTCAATCAACAAAAGTGCCAAACCATTTAAACTTTCTTATGACATAGTGGAACGAAGATAAGACTTTATCAACTTAAGCTTTGAAAAACTTCTTTCAGCCAAGGCAATTGTCACTGGTATAGTCAGAATTATTCTATATGCAATCCAAGCATTAGGAAAATTTAACTCCCTCGAACAAGAATTTATGAATTAAACAACTCAATTGCTTTTGTTTTTTCCTTTGGCAAGACAACTTTTAATGCTTTTAATTTTGAAAATAGCTCTCTTCCATCAATTTCAGAGTGCAAATCATGTATCAAATATTCCTCAAGTTTTAAACAATAACCTTTCAGTTTCTCATCATTTATAAAAGTGAATTTGTTTAAATCAAATAAAAATCCAAACCTATCATCATACTCTTTGAAGTGCTCAAATCGAGTCATCAACGAAACACGAGATTTATCCACAATTTGCAGAAAGTAATTGATTCGGAAAGATTCTTCTGGTGTTTGCATAGTTTCTTCAACATTCGCATCTTCATCAAACTGTTTCTTTCTATGAATAATTCTTTTTTGAGAAAAAACGGTTCAATATCCAACATTTGGGCTATCTATTTAGCATCAACCATCGTAGAATTAAATCCCGTGTTCCTGAAATCTTTAAAATAATCAATAAGCTCTTGTAATATAGTGATAGAAACATCAATTTGCATATCTTCGGTTTGAAGAATCTTGCTAACAATGTTTACATTTTTTAACATTTCATACCAAATGCACAATCCGAACAAGAATTCAAAATTTTCAATCTCATTTGTTACAAGACTTCTAGCTTCACTCTTCGCCATAGAATCCTTAGTGCCATTTGACAAAGAAATTAAAGCATCTCTTATCTCCACGCTTTGATATTTTATAGATTTTACTGCTTCAATGTGACTTTCCCAACGTGTATCTAATAATGATTTAACAGTATAACCTGATACATGATCTTTAAAAACTTGCCATCTCTGGGTGGATGAAGAAAATATATTAAATATCCGTTGGATCACCCCAAAAAAGTTTGATGCTTTAGGACATGATTTTGTCATATCACATAACACAAGATTAAGACTGTGACAACCACAAGACATGTAGAAAGCTCTTGGATTAGTTTCTAATAGTCTTTGTTGCACCCCTTTGTGTCTTCCTTTCTTATTTGATCCATTATCATAACCTTGTCCTCTAATACCATAAATATCAAGCTTAATATCTTCTAATACTTCTTTAAGCTTGTTAAAAATTCCAAGTCCGGTAGTACCATCTACTTTCAGAAATTCAATAAAAAACTCTTCCACCTTTGCAGGATTAGTTGAAAAATTAACACATCTTATAACAAGAGACATATGTTCAACAAAACTAATATTTGGAGTGCAGTTTAATATAACTGAAAAACACTTTGCCTTTTTTATTTTTTAAGAATTTCAATTTTAATTTCATTTGCCAATGTGAGTATTAACTCATTTTGAATTTTGTGTCCAAGATAATGTTTATGAATTTCTTTTTGTTCAAATCGTCGAACAGGTTCCTGCATTACTAGATCAAATTCCGCTATCATTTCAATTAATTTACAAAAAAGACCATTATTTTGTTCGTAGAGCCATTCGTTCGTTCCACGAAATGCTAAATTACTAGATGCAAATGTTTTCACAACAGCAATTATTCTTATCAACACTTTCTTCCAACGTTCTTTTTCCTTATTTATTTGATCTATTACACTCTGGTCTATGGTTGCTTTGACTTTCAATCTTGTTTCAACCTCAATCCAACTACTCATATTCAGAAGATGGTATTTACTACTTTCATGTTGTTTCAATTTAGTACTAAGATTGTGCCAATCATTAATTCCTTCAGTAGTAAGATGACTAGCCGTTGTTTGATTTGTGAATAATTTGCAGCAAAAACAAAATACTTTATCAAGTGAATTTGAATATACCAACCATTTTCTATCTTGTTTATCCCTGTTAGGTAAATGTCTGACATAAAAAGTGGAGGAAAAATGTCTGTTAATAGCATCTTTTGGAAATCAGAGTCATTATCTTTTAATACTCTGAAGGATCTCTTTCAGCCAGCAAGTCTCTCAATTTTTGATCAATTTTTTCCATGTACCAGGGTCATTTGACACTACACTAACATTCTCCACATGTGATGATGAATCAATATTTGTTTCCTCTTCGCTTATATTTTCATTGTCATGTTCGCTCATTAAAATATCATCATCAATATTATCATCAGTCTCATCAATAAGGGGGGCATTATCCACATTCAAACTCGAACTCTCTACTGGACTACTTTTGATGAAAAATTTATTAAAAGCGCCTTTCTGTGAATTAGTGAGTTCCTCTAGCCTTCTTTTTCTAACCCTTTTAGCTCCAGATTCTTGTTTACGCATTTCTAAACAATATAAAAGTAACATGGAATAATATTGTATATTAATACTTGTTATAATAACCACAAAAAATTAAATTATGAATGTGTAATCTACTAGTATAATTTATCAAAAATATAGTTATTTATTGATAAATTCCTACGAAACATAGTTATTTATCGACAAATAGTTTAAGAATTTTTTAACCATGGAAAAATAGTTTATGAATTTTTTAATGGTCAGTTAACATATAATTTATAGTAGATTACAATGTTCATTTTACAATTTAGTTCAATGGTCATTTTACATTTGTAATTCATTTTAAAATTCTTAAACTAACCATCAAATTAAATTAAGAACATTGAAAATTAAATTTTAAAATGAATTCAGAACAAAACATTAAACATACAATTTACACATTTTAAAGTGCCGACTTCAATCAGATTCTTCATTTACTATAAAAGATTCTTCAATTTACAACATTGAACTAGTATTAACTTCAATCAGATTCTTCATTAGTAATTCATTTTAAAATTTATTTTACAATTGAACATTGAACATTTACAACAGTGAACATTGAACATCCAGATTCTTCATTTTACTGTAAAAGACTATAAGTAACAATTTACGAATTTTAAAATGAATTAAGAACTATAAATTTAAAGAAAAATTCATTTTAAAAATTCTTAAACTGACCGTTAATGATTTACAATTTTAGAAACATCTAATATCTATTTTGACCCATTTCTGATTCTTGTTTACAGCAGCAATTGACAAATCAAATCAGTGAATCACTAAGTATAAATTGCAATACAACATGAATAACTACAACAAATCAAATACTAAATGTCTAAAACATACAAAAACTGAAATTATGTACCTTCAATTCAATTTAATTTGTGCATTCTTCACTTCTTTGTGCCCTAACTGTTGCGTCAGGCGGCAACTGCCGAGATGGAGAGGACAGGCTGGAGCCTGGAGAGCTGCAGTCCACGTAGATGGAGATCGCTTGTTCAGCTATACCTGATTTGAGAAATCGCGATTCAAATTTTTTTTAATGTACGCGTCGGTTGGCGATTTGGTGCCCTAAAATTTTTATGGCCCTAAGAGACCGCTTCTATTGCTTTGGGGAAGGGCCGGTCCTGGAACTATTTCAAAGATCACTTCGAGAATCATTTTCCATAAACGACTTTTAGAATTACTTAGCACAATTGACTTCGAGAATCACTTAACCACCTCGAAGTTCACCTCATCTTCGAGAACCATTGAATCGCTTCGTAAATAATTTCGAACTCCCTCGGATCTTTTCAAACTTCGCTTAGATCCACTTCGTACTTCGTCCAGATCCATTTTGAAAATCACTTTGAAAATTACCAATCGCTTTGAAGTTTACCAATTTACTTCGAAGATGTCACTTTGAAGTTCACCGAATTACCTCGAAGACATCACTTCGCTTTGTGAATCTCTAAACTTTTCGTGCAGCAACGACGCTCTTCGATGATATTACTTCGACTTCATGAATCATTGAATCCCTTTGTAAACCACTTTGAATTCTCCCAGATCTTCTCCGACTTCGCTTAGATCTACTTCGAACTTCGTCCATATCCATTTTGAAAATCACTGCAAAAATAACCAATCGCTTCGAAGTTCACTGATTTGCTTCGAAGATGTCATTTCGAAGTTCACTAAATTGCCTTGAAGACGTCACTTTGCTTTGTGAGTCATTGAACTTCTTCGAAGATATCACTTCGACTTCGTGGAGCATCGAGCCACTTCGGTGATATTACATTGACTTCATGATTCATTTAATCTCTTTGTAAACTACTTCAAATTCTCCTGGATCTTCTCCGACTTCGCTTAGATCTACTTTTAATTCACCCAGATCTGTAGAAGGTTAATTCTCGATACCTTGATGTTGTTTATTCGAAGTCGAAGATGAATGGAGATAAGCTGACATCAAATAGATTAAATAAAAGGTAAATTCCATTACCATACCATTTTTTCCTCCTTTCCTACCCCGCTAATAATCTTTGTAATTGATTGTCTAAATTACCCCTATAATTGTTTAGGCTGAAATTACTTAGTCTTTTCCTATTCTTCTTATTTTCTTCCTCCTTACTGCTAAATTTTTTACTGCTACCGTAAATATTAAACATGAATTTCCTTGCTTATGGTAGAATATGTGAATAAGACAATTTCTTGGAAGAAGATACAGATATTGAAGAAGAAAATGAAAATGAATCTCAGGTATTTTGAAAATTTCCCGTGCTTTTCTAAATGTAAACGTACTTTTTATAAGGTTTTCTTCAGATGACTAGAATTTTGTAGCAACCAAGGGTAGGCCTAACATGGATTGTTAGTCAACCTAGTACCTAACACACTTGGATTGCTATCGAACCTAGTGTTGTGTAATACTACATTAAATTTTAACAAATTTTACTTTTTTGGATTGCATTGTTGAATGACAAACAAGAAGAAGAATTTATCATGGACTATACGAATGAGTTGTCTACTTATGATGAATGTGTTCTTCCTAAGTCATTTAATTTTGTATTATATTAATTATATAGTGTACTTATTTTTTTATGATAAGTAGATATTTCCTAGTAGAGAGAAATGAAAGAGTGGATCGATTGCACTGCTAGAAGAGTTGGATTTGTTGTAGTTATTTTGAAATTTGATATTAATTGCATATATAGAAATCCAAGAATTTTTTAAGTTTTGTGAACGAAGTGGAGTATACAAAGAGTATAAAGGAAAAAAATCGAATAATCCTAGATTAACTGGAAAAAAAAAGTGTAATTCCCCATTCCGATTAAAAGGCGTCAAGCTTTCTACAACAAACGGGTGGAGATTAGATGTACAATGTGGCATGCACAATCATTATGCACTTTATAGTAGCGAGGGCCATTCTTTTATTGGAAGATTGACAGCAGAAGAAAAGAAAATAGCTATTGAGATACATAAAAATATGGTAAAACCAAGAGCTATTTTACATACCTTGAAAAAAAATGATCTATCCAATTGCACGACAATAAAGATTATTTACAATGTTTTGTCCAAACAAAAAAAATTGATCAAGCTGGACATTCACAAATACAATACCTTTTAAGTAAATTGAAAGAAAATAGATATTATGAGTGGCACCGTAGTACTTTGGATGGTAGTGACATAATTACTGATTTATTTTTGGGCTCATTCTACTACTATAGATTTACTGCGGACATTTCCACATTTGCTTATCATGGATTGCACTTATAGAACAAATAAATATTGAATGCCATTATTGGAAATTGTTGGTATCACATCTACAAACCAGACTTTTTGTATTGCTATAGCTTATCTCGTTTCTGAACGTGAAAATAATTATATTTGGGCTTTAAAGCAGTTACAATCTGTAATGCTTGATTATGATATCGAAATGCCTAATGTCATTGTAACGGATCGAGAAATAGCTTTGATAAATGTCATCGGTATTGTTTTTCCTCAAAGGGCCCATATTCTATGTAAATGGGATATTCAGAAAAACATTCTTGCATTCATGCAAAGAAAAGTCAGAAATATGAAGAAAGAAGTAAAAAATAGTTTTTTTCAAGATTGGGCAAATTTATGTTGTTCGAACAACATTGATGTTTTTAGCTCGAATTTACAAGATCTACATGCGAAGTATGAACAATATCCCAAGTTAATCAATTATGTACATAAAGCTTGGCTTGATATGTGGAAGGATCGTTTTGTTTGTGCATGGATTGATAATTTCATGCATTTTGGAATTTATACTTCGAATATGTAACCTCTTTTTTATATATTTTAATGTTAAATATTCACTCATTGTAAGCTATTTTTTTTAATGTTTTTCTAAATTTGTAGAGGCGAGGCCGCACACTCTAAATTGAAAAAACATTTGGCCACAAGTCAAGGCAATTTTCAAAGATGTTGGGAGAGTATGCACTTGCTATTGGAGCTTTCATTTACCGAACTAAAAGCTTCGTTTGAAACTAGTTCATTAAAAGTAGCACATGTCTATCACAAAAAAGAGTTCAAACATTTGCGTGGTGTTGTTTCTCTTTCGTTGCTAGAGCTTATTCATTTCGAGCTTTTTAGAGTAACATCAAGTAGTTAGAAAAATGAGAATTTGTGTGCTTGTGTTATTCGCAAGACACATGGACTTCCATGTGCACATGAACTAGAAAGACTTGGTCCAAATGTAGAAATACCAGTAAATTTAATTCATTTACATTGGACAAGATTACACATTATTAGAAAAGGAGAGTCCAAGGAGTTGGATATAAGAAAGAAAATAGAAGAATTATTGTGTGAAGTACTGAAACTGGAATTGCCTCATCAAATGCAAGCTTACAAAAAATAAGAGAAGTTGTTTATCCATAGACATCATCGCTTGCATCCCCAGCCAGTTAGTAAAGTGAAAACGCATGGTAGATCTCATAACCAAAAAGTCAATTCGACAAAAAGACTCCCAAGTGCATTTGAGTTGGGTGAAAGTGTTTCCACTCAATGTAGCTTGTAAAAAACCAAAATTTGATTCTCATGTTACTATGAAAAAAAAATTACTTGTTCGAAGACCAACAACTATATGTCTTGATAACTATACTCAATTTATTAATAATTTTTGTTATTTTTGTTAATTTTTTTTCTTATAGGTAGAAGTGGCTGCAAACTTGACCAAATTATATGACATTTACACACCGGAAAATTGTAGACCGTTTGTGAAAGAAATCGTTGATGTTGAAATGGATGGTAATTGCGCTTTTAGATGTGTAGTCGCCCTACTTGGAATGGGAGAAAATAATTGGTTACAAGTTTGTAGAGAATTATTTCAAGAACTCCGCGAGCATCAAGATCTTTACAACCAAGTATCCTTGGAACGAGGTAGAAGCAATGACTTGCTTAGTTTACTTAACCGTGAGGGTGAATGGATGACTATGTCGGATGTTGGATACATTGTTGCAACTCGATACAATGTTATAGATTTTGGTATTAGCAAACAAATGAGTTTGACTATACCTCCGTTGCGAGGTGAAATACCTTCTATATTGCAACAAGTAGAGATTGATATCTACACGTAAAAAATAGTCATTTTGTTCAGGTAAAATTATGCTATTTAATTCTATTATTATTATTTCAAATTATAACTATAATTTTATTAATGTACAGGTAATTCTGGAACCAAATCATCTGGTACCACCAATTTATTCAAAATGGTTTTATCATCGTTATAAAGAAGCGGAACAATGGGAAGACATATTGCTTAATAGAAGACTAACATGGGAAGAAGCGGAAAGGAAATGATAATATATTACAAAAAAAAGTTGGTATTAGCAGCTGAAAGTTAGTAGAAAGTATGATATAGTATTATGCTTTGATGTTTGAGGAATTGTTGTTTGTAAGCAAATGATTCCATTTTTGTCATAATATCTATTTTGTTTAATTATATGAAATTCAATTTATGTGCATGTTTAATTATATCTATTTTGTTTGTAAGCAATTCAATTTCTGCAGTGGAAGTACATTTTTTAAATATAGAGTGGAAACAGTTTGGTATGGAAACACATAAAAAGTAGTGTTGGGTAACGTGGGTGGCAATAGTTCATCGTCTAAAAGTAGCGTTAATTAACATAATCTTGAATTAAAGGTACACGTGGTTTTTAATACAACCATATTATATGCAAACGTGCATTTTAATAAAACATCATCCATTTCAGGGTAGTGCTAACCCGAGAGATTTCCCCTGTTTCCAGTTTCAACGCATGAGGAAATTTAAATTTCAAAGTGACCACGGACGTGGTAACAAATATACCCAACGCTAGGCTTAGACGAAGTTAAACATAGAACATCGTCCCCTATAGGGTGTAGCAAACCCGAGAGTTCCCCACTTCCCCAACTACATGTGGACGATGTCATTACTATAACCACGTTCATATTTAACATGGGCGAATCATATTCAACGTCCACTCCTAGCTTGGAAAATTATATACCCACGTTTGAGCGGCGTCCGTAACAATACATGCAAACACAAACCCAATAAATGAATGCAAACCCAAACATGGTAATTTGAATGCATAATAAATTCAGATGTACATAACAATTACAAGCAAAAAATGTAAACACGCTGATGGATTCAATAGCAATACTCAAAATATATAATATAAACATAGTGACAGATTCAGTATAACAATGTAAACTACTGAACCATTTTAAACACACATAAGCACATGAATTCTTTGCATTTTGAACACATTACAATTACTGAGCCATAATTGGTACATAAAGGTTTGAACGCATGCAAGCAACAAAATACAATTACTGAGCAAAGAATGCAAAGAAAACTACAAGTAACAAAACTAAACTTTAAGTTTGCAAAAAAAAAACTACAAGTAACATAACTAAACTGCAAGTTTGCAAACAAAACTAATCGTCTTTTTTAACAAAATGAGCACAAATCTTCCTTGCTTTACTTATGGCTTTGCGGATTCTATCGAGATGAGTCAATCGCAAACTTTCCAGCTGCGACGAAGTCAAGCTAATTCCTTTGCTAAGCACATTATCAAGTTCTTCATAACTCTACAATTTGAAATAAAAAAATATTATCACCACAAAGGAAAGTGTAACTATATACATGAAAATTATATTTGCTTGTCACCGTGTATAAATGATCGTAGTATGGTCGAGTGCTACGTCGAATAATTTGTTCGCTAATTGGATGGACCCTTAATACAGTTTGGGGGAAATACCAATCAAAATAATCATCAGTCATCGTTTGATTAGATTCACGTAGAGGAATAGAACGATATTGCTCACTAACAACATGGTTTGGCCACTCATTCCATATATTTTCTACAAACTCATAAAGAACTTTATAAGTTGAAGTAGTAGCACCTCTATGAGTCTTTTGGCTTGTTGATTGAATAATAGGATGTGGAATATTTTGAACCTTACCAAATTGCCTCAACACACGGGTGGGATGATACGGTTCTACTACATTTAGGAATAATAAACAACTCGAATACCAAACAATTTGTGGAAATGGATGAAAATCTCTTGCATGCATGTAAGGATCAAAAATTACCTAAAATAATGCAACAACAAATGACGATGTTACATAATTAAAAAAACAAAATTTTACGATACAAACTCAGTAACGTACCTCATGTTCTTGAATATTACCAAGATAAATTCTTAGTTCCTTAAATGATGCACGACGATCATTTGATGGATCCCAACGAGCGGCTCTTAGTGAAGTCTCAAAGTAAATTTTAGCTGATGGATGCAAACAAATAAAATGCTCATATATCCATGATTCCAACAATCCTAGAAAATCAGCAACTTGTTTTACTTACGCTCTACTCGCAAGACCAAGCCGTCTATACAACCAACATAAAGTTGCTGAACCCCATGAATAATTATGAATTTCATCCAGATTACCAATTTGATTTAAATATTGCATGGACACATGGGATTTGCTTTTATCCACAATTAATGTATTTCCTACTACGTATAAAATATATGCATGAGCAGCTTGTTTGATTTTTTCTTCTTCCCACTCATCGTAAACACCATCAAAAATTTCATGTAGCTTGGTATAAGTTATTTATAACCAACACTGTCCTTCATAATATTTTTGCTTCATTGGCACTTATCCCTAAATTATTAACAACCAAATTAATTATATCATTTCGGGACCGACCAAATGTTTGTATCGGTAATCCTTCAACTGGGATATGTAGAAGAGATGCAACATCGTCTAATGTTATGGTCATTACACCAAACGGTAAGTGAAATGTATTTGATTCAGGATGCCAACGCTCGACAAAAGCATATATAAGTAATCTATTGACCGAACTATAACAAGTCTCAACTAGAGGATACAATCCCGAAGATTCCAAATATCCTTTAAAAAGTGTAGCGTTAATCGGAACTTGCCAAATCAAAATCTTTGTGCCATGATTTACACACAAAAGAGTATCACATTCTAAGAAAATATTTTAAATTATATTATACTATTTCGATAAAATAATTTATTACATGAAAATTTATGAGGATATACATTGCCATTCCATATGAACGAAGAAACATGAGTATCATAGCTGCTAATCACATCGATAATCTTTGGTCCTCCAAAAGACGACTGTGTGTTACCTGTGCCATTAGATGTACCGATACCATCATGAATGTGTTGCTCTTCAACGATTTGATCTTCAATTTGTTGCTCCACATTTTGCTCTCCCGTTGTTTGTTCAACATTTTGCTCTATGAAAACTTGCTCTTCTCGAATTTGTTCTTCCACTCGATTTGTAGTTTTTTCTTTCCTGCCTTCACAGGCCGTTGTCTTTTCGAAGCAGTTAGTGGATTACATGCTGATTTTTTAGAACGATCTGCAGAACAAAAAAAACAGACTTAAAAAAACAATATAACATCCTATGTGGATGTTGTTACTACAAAACCCACACTCAATTATTGCGTAGTTTTGACAATAACCATGTACAAAATAGACGTTCACCTTAATCAGGGCACGACACAAATCATAGACATAAATTAGGGTTTGCACAGATTAGGGTTTTGCAAGTTCATTGATGAAGACAAAGAAGAATAGAAGAAGAAGAATAGAAGAAGAAGAATAGAAGAAGTGATAAATTGAAAACCAAAGTAGAACACCTTGTTTGTGTTTGGATCTGATCTCATCCTCCATTGCTGTTTTTTTAAAACGCAGTGTAGCAGCGGCAAGAAGCTTGGAACGACAAGGAGATGGGTTGAGGAAGGGTAGTTTGGGAAGTAACAGGGGTGAGGAAAGGGAAAAGAGAGGTGCGTGGGTTTTTTCTTAAGCGTTAGGTGGAATAGGAGGAAATGGGTGTGGTAATAGAATTTGCCTAAAAAAAAGGATGTCAAATGTGAGTGGAGTTGAAAAGTGAGAGAGATAGAACATAAGCTTGTTTGTTCGAGAAGATATTGTGGTGAAGTGATGTAAGTGGAGTGGTGAGAGTCAAAGTGATAATGTTGATGTCTATTCCTACAATTAAACATGGGTAAAGTTATTTTCCCAATTTTTAAAACCAATAAAGAATGGTTTTAAAATTCAAATCTCTTCGGGGTATTTCGTTCATTTTTAAACATTTAGAGGTTCAGGCCCTCCTTCTAGCACCAAAATGTTAACGATTAAAATCACCAACACCTAAAAGTTTGTACAAAGTAGCATATTCAAAGAAGTTCCAAATATACCCCTTGGTTTTGCAACAATTTACAAGTCCATTTAAATCTTAATTTATAATGTTAACAAGAAAACTTGTCAACACCCCAAAGTTGAATTCAAAGTGTAGATAACTCTTTCGAGACCTTCTTTCAAAAAGATGAAAGTAGTCGACACTTCTTAATCAGGTTAAGATGGTTATAATCCATTCTATTCTCTTCAATTTTCCTTTTGCGTAGGTTATTGTGGTTGAAACTCCTTCTTCTTGGACCTTTCGATTTAGACGAAACATTGAAAACCCTTCTTATATTGCCTTTCGAACCAGTTAATCTGCTTTAATATTCCATCGAAACCCCTTTGTCGAATTAGTTGAAGAGACCCTAAGGCTGGCTTTAATGAGTTAAGGATGTGGGTTGGGTAGATCGGTTTCGACTTCTTCGAAAGCTAACTTTTTGAAAACTTGAGAGTAGGAGTTAAAAAACTAAGGATATTGGTTAAAATAAGGGTTTCGACTTACTCTATTGGTGACCCTTCAATCAAGTTGACCCAAGAAAATTATGAACTGAATCTAACAGAGATAATAAATTAGCCAAATATCCCAAAATTCCATAATCTTGCTTTCATTAAACTCAACTTGTACAAATAGATCAAACTCCCAATCTAATTTGAAAATTAGGGTTTAAAACTT
Organism: Allium fistulosum; assembly: GCA_030737815.1. Lineage (NCBI taxonomy): Eukaryota > Viridiplantae > Streptophyta > Magnoliopsida > Asparagales > Amaryllidaceae > Allium > Allium fistulosum. The sequence continues at coordinate 164,092,303 of CM060904.1, read as the reverse complement.
TTATAAAATACAAGAGTAGAGTGAAAGAATTCTGATCCCCAAAACCAGACACCTAGGGTCTTATTTATAGGTGCAGGTTGGCATCTTTCGACTCAGTGATTTCGACCTGGTCGAAAGGCGGCCTTGTAGACCTTTCATCACCTTTAACATTTGTGCATCCTTCTGCATTGCATTAGAATGGATTTGAATGCTTCCGTCTTCATCGAAAGGGGTAGGTGCGCCTTTTCACCTTGTGTTGATTTGTTGTTGCAAGTAAGAAGTGGCATGAGCTTTTGACTCTATCAACGGGTAATTTTTGGGGTTTCGAAGGTGTTGAAATGTTGAGGATTTCAACGGGAAATGTAACTTCCGAATACATGCTTGCAAATTGATGTGGTACTTCTCCTGGTTGTGAAAGGTTCCGTCTAGTTCTAAAGGCTTAGTCATGCTTTCAAAAGGGTTGCTCCATCAAAACATCTTTCTAAGTAATTTGAATGAAGGCGAAACCTTTAGTTTTGAAAGGTTTGACGCACATATGAGTGGCTGTTATTTGCTGCCTTCGAAAGGTATTCCTCCACTTATTCGAAATGTCTTCATGTAGGCGAAAGCATCTGTTTCGAAAGGAAGCAATTGAAGCAAAAGGATTCTATCGATCCCTTCGACCCCCTTGAAAGCTTATAACACATCTGACTCTTGGCTGTAGCAGCCCTTCGACTCATTCAAAAGGCTTTGTTGGTGTTATCATCTCTTGTATTTCCTTTTCTTCTATTCATCTTAGTTTCGACAAGGTTGAAGTGAGAATTGGTGGTAACACTTGCCCCCCACGAAGGGATGCCTTTGCCTTTTCAAGTCATCTGCCTCGATACCCCTATTTACTTTAGCGTTGAAATTTCCCTCCTTTTCATATTCTTGCATAAATCCTGGCCGTTTATTTAAATTTGATCGTATGGTATGTCCTTCATGCTGACTTTTCTTATAAATCACATCCCTTTCTTCCCTTCTTTCTTTTATCTTTGATTAAAAGAAACTTCTAGCAAGAATCGAAGCTTTTAATTTCTTAAATAATTCCTATTTCCAACAAACTGAAACTCAAATTCAAAGTAAGTTTTTATTATTTCTGTTTTTCAAACTAACTTTCCACTTTAAATTTCGATTTTAACATTCGCTAGGTTTGAATTTGAATTACTGTTCTAATTTCATAAAGATAATTTAATTTCCATTCATGAAAATATCCTTCGATTCATTTCTATGGCTTCTTTTGTTCCGTTTCTCACATCAATTTATCCTTTGGATTCATTTGATTTGGGTTTTTTCTTCTTTCCCTTCCTTTTTTAAGGTTTGCATTTACATTTTGGGGATTTTTATGATTATTGATTGTAAATCCGCACTCAAATCAATTTCGTTTTTAATTTTTTAAAGTATTAGGTTAAAATTGAATTTGGGAAGAAAGAGTTTTTCGGCTACTTCATAGAGAAGTTTAAGCCGTATGAATCGCAATTTGATGTTGTAATTTTACCTTTCTACCCCTTCGAAAGGGGTTGAGGTGGCAACTTTTTTTACTTCTTCAACCTCTTTCGATGGGGTCGAAAGGAAGTCCAGCACCTATCACTTAATTGATCTCGTCGAAAGGTTCATGTAGTTAATATGAAGTGGACTTCTTCGAAAGTATAACTATGCTTTAGTATATTCTGGTACCTTTCGAAGAAGTTGCCTGATGTGATTTACTAAATGATTACCTAGTACATACTTTCGAAAGCGTAATTTTTATGTTATAGGTTTCGAAACCTCAAGTACATGCCTACTTCTAACATATTTCAAGAGATGTGAGGAGTTAGAGATTCATTTTTCTTTTCATAAATTGGATTAAGGAAAACATACTTTGTTTAACTTGAAAATCAAATAAAACCTTTCGACTTGATCGAAACCTTCTATATTGAATTAAGTTTGGCTGTTGGTATGCTTTCGAAACCATGTACCCCTTTCGACTTTCTCGACACCTTTTGTAACTAATTGGGATTTGATCATCGTTTTAGACAAATGTTGTCGAAATTTCCTAAAGCCTTTTCATTTATATCAATGTTACTCAAACTCAAACCTTTTGACTCAATTGGCATATGGGGTTTCGACAGCATTCGTATTCTCTTAGTAAAACAAAGTTTGTGGGTTTCGACAGTGTCAAAGGGTTAATTTTTCCTGTTTATTGAATGTTGTTAGTGTATATTTATATCTAAATTAGTTGTGTAGGCTTTAACTACTCCTTTCTTCCATAAAGTTTTCCTTGGGCTTTCGACATTGTTGAAGGGTGTTTGTTGGAAGTCCACTTCCATTTTCCCTTTCGACACTGTTGAAAGCTCAACCAATTTTGTTTCCCTAAACTAACTCTAACATTCTTTCAAGGATATGAAATTCCATATTTTGGTTGATATTTGAAATGTTGTAATAGATTTTCGATATCCTTGAAAAATGTTGATTATATAACAAATTATAACTTTTTACTGAAATGATTTCACCTGGCAGGATCATGGGCGAAAAAGTCTTCTCAAAAACCAGAAAAAGATACAGTGTCGATGATGGAATCTTCTTCAAAGAAGATTGAAACAATTTCCAAAAATTCTTTAATATCCTCCCAGGATGAGGTGGACGCTATTCTAAATGACTTCGGCATCACGGGGGTAGAAGCCATTCCTCCGAGCGATAGCGACACCATTCAAAATCCTCCTGACGGATATTTCGCCTACACTGCTATCCATATTTAGCATGGTGGCTTCATGCCTTTCCAGGATTTCTTGGCCAAATTCCTGACCCACTTGGGCATTGCTCCCATCCAGCTGTCTCCAAATGTATATACATATCTTCTATCCTTAGAACTTATGGCTCTGGAGTTTGGGATCCTGTCACTAAATGCTAAAGTCCTGAACTACCTAGTTCGATTAGTTAAACTCAACAACCTTAACAATCATATTTTTAGAGCCAATCCCCCCAAAAAGCTAATTTTCGAGGGGTATGCAAATTCAGAGATTGGGAAACTCAAATCGTCTTTGTCAAATGCTTTCCCAATATCAGTGGAGTCTTCTCTTCCCCTCGTAAGTTGACCACGGTCTTTATTTTTATTCAATTATTTTCTTTTGCTAATCTACATTTCTTTATCAGGTCCTTCCGCTAAAGATTTAAATGATGAGGATAAGAGAACTGTCAAGCTATTGATTGCTGCTTCGAGTAGCATTGGGAATAGGCTTTCTTTGTTGAATCCCTCAAACCTTCAAAAGCATTTCCACCTACCTGCAAGTCATAGGGTACTTGGGCAACCACCTCTAGTTCAACACACTTCTCGGAGCAAACGCTTCCTATCTTTGGGTGATCCAAAGAACTTCTCCCCAATGTCACCAATTTGCCCTGATCACTCCGGTAGGCTTAAACATAGTACTTGTAGTTTGTTGTTGAGTTACTTCTTAAATTATTTCACTGACTTGTAATATTTTTTGAATCTTCAGCAGCTGCTCCTCAAGTTGAACCAATCATAAGTGATCTGGCTCTCCCAACTTGTACATCCCGCGCATCATCTTTGACTCAGGCCATTGCTTGGTCAAAGATGGCTGCTAAATGAAAATTGGGTAAAGTGGCCGTCGCGGAACCATCCCTCAAGAAGGCCAAGATTGTTGAAGTTATAAATTCTCCACCATTAGAATAAGGTGAGGCCGTTGATATGAGTAAAACTTTAGAGAGGCCAATTGTTGAAGCTTCTATTGATCGACCTAAGATGACTCCTTCAAAGGACGATCCCTTGTCTCACATTGTCGTTTCCTGCTCTCCTCACGTCATTGAGCAGATGCAAAAGGACTTGGGAACTTCAACTCCCTCTGGACCCACGTCACCCATGCCTACAAGTGATTTTGAAAATATAGGCCAATCTATCTTGAACTCTTCATCCTTTGCTTCTATTCACCTGCCTTCTTCTGTTCCTGACTCGACGGGTCATTTTCGGTCTCTTATAGAACAACAACTCCCGGTATGTTTCACATTATTTATTCTTATTATCATTGTTTCTCTCTGAATGCCGACTTACATCATTCTTTCCCTTTTAGATTTCCAAAAGTTTGCTCTCTCTACAAGAAAACGCATTAAAATCCTTTACTGAAACACCAAGCTTCAAGAGGAAATTTCAAACTTGAACAGCCAAGTCATCTCCTTGTCTACTAGTAAAAATGAAGCTACAATGGAACTGGAGAGATTGAGGGCCTCTCTTGCTCAATCGGAGTCTATTATTTCTGAGGAAATAAAAGCACGTCAACTTTTAGTTGATGAAAATCTAGCTTTGAAAATAGCTCTGAAAGAGTCTGAAAATGAAAAAGCTCAAATGGAGGCTAAACAATCCTCTCTCATGAAAAAGTTAGGGAAAGAAAAAAATTCCCTAAAGTTGGCTGTCAATGTCATCTCTGATACTAAGTAATAGGTGTCATAATTCCTAAATACTTCCCTCAATGACATCATTGTTAACTCCTACGAGGACGCCCTTATGCTTGCTTATGCCGACAACATAGAAAAATGCCTAGATTTGAGCTTTCCTTCTCTTGACCCTGCTCTTGTTAATAGATTTATGGCTAAAGTCAAAGAAATGGAGCAAGGGGTTGAAGTTCCTGAAAGAGAGGAGATTGATGCCTCCAAAATCTTATCCTTTGAAGTCCCTTCCTTCGAAGTAGATTCCGATTATGAGGATGAAGCTGATAAAAATGAAGCCGCCGAGGAAGAAGGCAGTAATAATGATGATGACAATGATAATGATGATGACGACGATGATAATGATGATAATGAAGATGGAGGCCAAGGTTCAGGTTGCGATGGGGGTGGTCACTCCGATGTTCATGAAAACGATGACGATACCGGGGCTTCAAAGAAGGTCAACCCTGATCCAATCATCCATGAAGCAAGCCAACATGAACCCCCAGAGCCTTCTAACCTTCCAAAAGAGACCGAGAACAACGACGTCGATAAACAAAGTGAGAAAAAGAAGGTCTTTTAAACTACGATTTTCGTTTCTCAGGTATGAGATTCCTTATTTTAATCGCTTTCACTTCCAAGATAATAATAGTTTACATCTTTTATTTTAGATAAGGAGGAAATCCATTCACCCTTATAAAACCAAGATTGAAAGAAAACGGGCTGAAATAAATAGTTTGTATAGATAATTAGATAAGCAGTTAAAAGAACACAATACCCTCTCCGACAAATATCATAGGCTTAACAGATGTGCGGTAGTGTTAGCATCTTTCAAAGATCAAGAAGCTGCCCCATGACTGAGGAGGGCATGCATTCGATATGATAACCTGTTGAAAGAGAATCGGGAGTTAATTACGCTCTTTTGGATGTTGGTCGAGGAGAGGAGCATCCTTATAGACTTCTTATACAAAGCCTACTACAAACCTCCAACCGTAGATTTTTCTTACTTAAGTGATTTTAGTGGGGGTCTACTTAGGCATTTACATAAGATATATTTGGATGAATTTGGATCTGATCCACATCCGAGGGCCTGTTGGAACTTACCACGAATCAAATCGATTGCCCAAGAGTTGCCTCCTGAAAAACTTAAATACTATAAGGACAAATTTGTTTCAAAGTTATTCAAAAAGTCAGTTTTGTATGAACCGGATGAACATTCATAATTATGTAATAATATTGGTTTGTGAATTTTTGCTCTAGTTTCCTTTTATACTTAGTTGTATTTTATTATGTTATCACAGAAATAATGTCCCTTTGGCAGCCTTGTTTTTAGAGATTATTTAAGCAAGTATGTTAAACTAGGAAGAGATTATCTAGAAAAGGTTTCACTTTTGAAATCTTCAAAATTAGCCAGATATTGCTTTCTTAGAGATTTGCAAATACTTTAGTTGGAACATCCTCATCTTCGTTTTGATTTCCTTGGTGAAGAAACAGAAAATATTCTTAAGGAAATCCAAACATATCATACCAAACTAATATGTGGTCGTCATAGTCCTCCCGCCGGGGAGTCAGACTATAGCAAATATCCTCCAGTTATTACCCCGGAAGGATTTAATGCCCCTTTTGATTCGACAGTTACCCTTTCGACTAATTTCTTGAATAAAGTCAAAAAGAAGGTTTCTCAACTTTAAACGTGAAACAAGTGTCCAATGGAGTTGTACCTTTTGTTTCATTTCTACTTAAGTTGTAATCCTTTATTGTTATAATAAAAGAGATTAATTATTTTAGTCTTGAATTTATTGTCTTTTTATTTGTTTAAATAGGAGTTACAGTTATCTACAACGCCACTCTCGCTAGATTCAACTTCTCGCTTTCTCAGTACTAGAGATAGGTTGTTAGCAGGTATTGAAAAAAGGAAGCTTCTTAGCGACCCTTTACCTACTCACTTTCAAAACAATATCGAAGCTTTAGAATGGCACAGAAGATATTTGCTTCAAAAAACAATCATTAGAAATCTCAATGATCAGATCGCCAATCTAGAAGCGGATGTTAAGAGCAAGAATGAAATTATTTCCGTATTGAAGCTTCAAATTAAATCAAATCCTTTAATTGATTTTGACCATAAGGTGTCTAAACTTCTCCAATAAATAAGTGATTTGGAGATTAAGTTAAAAGATAGTCAAGCTCAGTGTGAATCACTAGAATTCATTATGGGGAATAACATTTCAAACATCGATTCACTGGCTTCTTCCATCATTCCATATGTTGCAAAATCAACAAGGTCTACTTCCCTTGCCATCCAAAAGTTTCCTCCTACGACTAATCCTCCTCCTGGCTAAGACGAGAAGGTAGTAGGATAATGGTGCAGGAAAGTCAAGTTTGAGATGATGAAATATTTTGATGAACAACAGAAAGTGAGGTACTCATAGCGCATAAATTAGTATGCGGCTAAGATTCAGAAACTTGAACGCAAAAAGTATCTTCTTCAGAAGCGTATTGTTGATTTAGAAAGGGAAAATAAAACTCTCAAAGGTGAAAACAAGGCCTTTAATCATGCTTTAAAGATCCACATTGAATCTAATGATGACGCCGATAAGATAAGGAAAAAAGAGAAGAAGCTTAAGGAAGTTCTTCGTGTTGCAATTCATCACATCGTTGATCCTTTTATTGCCGAGAATCTAGACAAGACTGTTCAAGATTTGTGAAATATATAAATATATATATACATACACACACACACACACACACACACACACATATATATATATATATATATATTTGTGTCATATACTTGTAAATAACTTCATAAATTTTGTAAATATCACATGGTCTGTAGTCCTTTCTTATAATATTGTTTCTGAATCAATCTTTTGATAATTTGTATTATGATTTTTGTATTTACTGGATCTTTCAATCCTCTTTACTGATCTCCTCTCCCTAAATAGCATGAAGTAAACAATATTCCTTATAGAAGTTTATCTACATTACTTGCGGAGGTTAACAGATCATTATGTTAACATATGATAATAAGTGAAAAGTAATTCTATAATAGAATACGGTTGAATGTCTCGAAACATATCTTTGGTAATGATGAGAGAGAACCAGGAATTCAACTTCAATTATATTGGTGGAATACCATAAATCCGATGGTAGAAAACCATAAATTCAATCTAGGATTTTATTATAGATGTTTAGAAATCCATCTTCTGGAGATAGCTAATAGAAAGTCGATAATGATCGTGTAATAGAAGTCCAGAAATCATTGTCTGAAAGTTTGTAGTAGAAATCCAGTGACCTAGATTTGGGCATTAATGAATTAAATTTAAAAGTTAGAAAATCCAAAACCCAGATTCGGGTATCAATGGATGATAACCAGAAGTCCATAATAATAATCTTAGAAATCTTAAGTCCATATTCGGGCATTAATGAGTGAAATCCAGTAATCAATAATAGCCTCGAAACCTAGATTCGGGTATGATGAAGACCATAGATTATTAGTAAAGACCTGAAACCCTAATTCGGGTATTAATAAGCGAAGTTCATAAATTCTTCTTTGATAATTAGTCGAAGGCTGCAGATTCTTATTTAAGCCTTCTGTTTTGTATCTCTCCTCGGGTTTTGACTCTTTTGACATGTGTTACCCTTTAGCTTTTGTAAGTTGTTATTTGATTTGCTGCTTCTCGAGCTTGGACGTCTTAGTCCATCGTTTGATATGCCGCTTCTCGTGCTTGGACGTCTTAGTCCGTAGTTTAATATGCCGTTTCTCGAGCTTGGACATCTTCGTCTGCTGTTTGATATGCCACTTCTCGGGCTTGCACGTCTTAGTCCATTGTTTGAAATGCCGATTCTCAGGCTTGGACGTCTTAGTCCATTGTTGTCTGGTGCACTTGGTTAGCTTATCCACAAGCAGGATCCAAAGACTTACCCAACCTCCCTCTAGGAGGTGCCTTGACCTGGCCATAACGTGGCATGATCAAGGGCTTTTTCGATGCCTTGGCCAGGCCATAGCATGGCGGGACCAAGGGCTTACTCCATCCTTCCTCCAGGAGGTTCCTTGACCTAGCCATAGCGTGGCACAATCAAGGGTTTGTTTGGTGCCTTGGCCAGGCCATAGCATGGCGGGACCAAGGGCTTACTCCGTCCTTCCTTCAGGAGGCACCTTGACCTGGCCATAGCGTGGCGCGGTCAAGGGCTTGTCGATGCTTTACCCTTGCCATAGCGTGGCGCGAATAGAGGCTTACTCTAACCTCCCTCTAGGAGGCGCTTTGACCTGGCCAACTCGGTACGAACAAAGGCTTTGACCGTTTAAGGTAATGTCCAAGTGCAAGGAGAATTTTACTCCCAACCATGTAGATTTTTCTTAGTAAAGTAGTTCTTTATTGACTTCTTCTAGGATCTCTTTACAAACTCATTAATTTTACCTTGTCTGAAAAAGTTAATTATCATTCCTTCGAGTTCTCTGCATTGATTTGTTTCATGACCATTCATCATATGGTAGTGGCAATAGGATCCTCCTAGATTCCTTTCATATTTAGGTTTTTTCTTTAGTGATGGCCAATAGTTGAACTCTTCCTTGGTTAGCAGATAAACATTCTCGATTAATGTTGTCAAATTGCATTCCTTAGGAAGTCATGACTTGAAGCTTGTCTTTTGAGGGTGGTTTCTAGATCTTTTATTACTTGGTTCTAGAGTTTCGCCCTCAACGACTAGTTTTATTTTTAAAACCCTTTGAAGTTCATGTGTTGGTAGCGTCACACTTGTTGCCTAATGCCATTTTTGTGCAAAGGCATTGTAATCAGCCATCATTCCTTCTTCAAAGATTATGCCTTTGGTGTAATATTGAATTGTTGTCCTCATTTGATCAAACAAGTTATCACTTTCATTTTTCTTTTCTCTTAAGGCAAAGATAGCGGTGGAGGCAATATGAAAAGGGTTTAAACTCTATTTATTTGGATCATAGGATTCAACTTTCCTTTTCCTCATGATCCTTAAGGCCTCCATTCTTAACAATTGTTTTTCATGTAGATTTGAATCATTAACTATTCCATGCTGGATATGGCTCCGAGGATCCTTACTCGGATCTTTTGACTTGGCTATCATGATGAAGTAAAGTCTAAAGTAGGTAAGCTTGGAATAGGATTGGGTAATAGGAAAGTGGAGTTGGAAGTTCAACAAATCGGAGGTTCGAACCCTCCTTCTAGCGCCAAAATGTTAACAAAAAAACTTGTCAACAACCCAAAATTGAATTCAAAGTGTAGATAACTCTTTCGAGACCTTCTTTAAAAAAGATGAAAGTAGTTGACACTTCTTAATCAGGTTAAGATGGTTATAATCCATTCTATTCTCTTTAGTTTTCCTTTCACGTAGGTTATTGTGGTTGAAACTCCTTCTTATTGGATCTTTCGATTTAGACGAAACACCGAAAACCCTTCTTATATTGCCTTTCGAACCAGTTAATCTGCTGTAGTACTCTGTCGAAACCTCCTTGTCGAATCACTTGAAGAGACCCAAGTTGGCTTTAATGAGTTAAGGATGTGGGTTGGATAGATCGGTTTCGACTTCTTCGGAAGCTAACCTTTCGACAACTTGAGAGTAGGAGTTAAGGCACTAAGGATATTGGTTAAACTAAGGGTTTTGACTCACTCTACTAGTGACCCTTCAATCAAGTTGTGACACCCCGCACCTCTAGGCACCCCGAAAATTGGACGTGACTAGAAGCACAGGTGGTCAGGTGAAATAAAAATCCATAACATAGCACAGAGACTATGGCAACAGCATAAAATGATTAAAATATTACAGCGGAAGAATACTTTCACTAATTATAAATTAATAGCAAAACAGTTTCATTAAAAATAACATTATCCCAAATTTATTTCTGAAATCAAAAGTATCAAGTAGTCTCCACCAAAACATAAAACATAACAAAGTTCACAATACAGGGTCCCATATATAGAGTAAAGTACGGAAAAGAGAAACGAAGTACATGAAACAAAAGAAACAAAAGCTGAAGATAACAACTGCTCCAATGCCCTCCAAGCTACAAAGAATTGCAACCTAGACCCGCCCTCCTGTGATTTGGGGAAAATAGGAAAAATAGAAATGGATCAGACATAAAGTCTGGTGAATGAGAAATAAAATGAAGCAGAAAGAATAAAATAGTTTAATTCCAGATCTTCCCCGGATATCGCAGAGGGTGAATAATATAATGCAGTGAATCCTTCTTAAATACAGTTCCTAAGAAGCCAAAGTCCATGGTGACTCTAGGGAAGTCAACCATGTAGTAATACTAAACGTCAATCGGCCTATCGGACCTGCTGTCCTTACCTATCTACGTGCTACACCGTGAAAGTCATGCTCTTCAACCATGCACTGTGACTAAATGCCACTTACGTTTGACCGGCACCGACTCAAACAACCTCGCAGGACCCCGAATTTGCGCTCAGGCTCCGCCAAACTGGACTTCTATCCTCTTGTCTCCTCGGTCACCAACATGGACTTGCCCCTATCCAAAGTGTTGGTCCTCCGAAAGAGCGCCCGCAGCTGGGTCGGCTGCGCAAAATCCTCCAATGATCTGCTTAAAGAAGCCTACGTCAGAGCACACTTGTCTTGTTCCTTCCGCGTCGATCTACCTGAAGAAGCCTATGATTGCGAATGCTATCTATCCTACGTACTAGCAATCTATGAAAGGTAACAAATATCCTTGCGAACCTACTTGTCCGCTCCTAGTACGTACAGCCAAAACTATATTTTGGTCTTAACTGCATGAAACACCTATCCAGACCTTTACAAGGTCTACCTACCAAATCGCTTCCAGATTAATTAATTTTACCGTTACAGTTTACATACTGTTTATTTCCATTAATCTGCTTTAGCCCATTTTTACATCTGATTTGGTTATTTCACAATTTCCCTTTTTCTTACATAAATGGTATTTAAATTTCACGTCCGTTCAGTCCGTATGGTTTGTCCGTAATTTTTATGCCATTTTGTTATAGATTTACACTACCCTTTAAAGTCCATCTAATTTACATTTTTTTCCACCCTAATTTACGTTCTCCTTTTAGAGATTTAATATGTACAATTTTTTTATCCAATAGCCACAAACCATTTAATTACACAAAATTCCACTTTTACATTTTTAGGCCACATATGAAACAAACAATTATGCCAATTAGACTTCCTAATTTTGTTACAAAACCATATTCAAAATTATTTAATTATATCAATCAAAACCATAATTTTATTCAAGTAACATATTCTGAATTTATTCAACTAACCTGTTCAACCATTAGAAATTGAATAACAATTCTAATTCAATTTAATTAAACCAATCTTATTTACGCCATGAAACGTGAATAACAATTTGTTTGTTCCAAATGTCAACCCAAACATGAATTATAATTGAGAAGTGGAAGAAGAAGATGATACAATAATTTACATAAATTTCAATCTTATTTATGCCATAAAACGTGAATAGACAATTTATATGTCACATATTTTAAACCAAACATGAATTAGATTTGAGAAGTGGAAGAAGAAGAAGAAGTTGCAATAATCTACATCTATTCTCAATTAATAACAGAAATTAATTCATATTAACGTGCCAGAAAAGAATTGAAATTGAACTACTTTATTTTTCTACTTCATATTAATTCCCACTCTATTGGCACTTGAGCTTGCATAAATTTGAAAAAAGCTTTGCTTTAATCTTTCTCCCTTTGATTCTTCTAAATTCCCCAGATTGCTTGAATATATATAGATAATTTAATTTGGTAGAGATTTTTTACTTAGTAGAGAAAAGGAGGAAGAATAATATACACTAATTTTACTGTAGAATTATGGCGACGGTTGAATAAGAGATTAGGTTTAGGTTAGATGGTTTATTTATAGATTGTTTGAGTGAATATAATCCATTATATTATTTTAGATTAAATCTGGTTCTTTCATACACTTAATGGTTATCCATTCTAGCCCATACACATCACTCAACCAATAAAATTTAGCCTTCTCATCCTATTACATCACTGGAGCGAATGGAAAGCAAAAATTTTATTGGTTAAGGGGAGAGGTCGGTGCCGACTTCACATAGTGAGTCCAATGAGGGTGAAACTTTTGGGAGGTGAAGTAGAGATCCTGTAGATCATGCTAGAGGTTTTGGCTCGTTCGTATCAGATTGGATGACGATATAACAGCATGAAGAAACGCTATGGTCTTCAGATGTTGGCTCGTATTGGGAGTACGTTCCGAATGTAGAATATGTTAGTATATGATTTTTTGTTTGATGATAATAAACATATATATATTCGTTTAAATTTATTTTTTATTATACTATTTTATTTTTCCACATAATTAAAAAAATATTTGTTTAATAAAATAAATAACTCAGAATTCATATTTAAACAAATACTATATTCAAACAAGTATTTTATTACAAATTCAAATTGTACAAATTTAAGCTCTCACTACATTTATACATTTTCAATTGCAATACAACTTCGATTACAACACATTTTCACTTTATAGTTTTTCATAAATTCATCTCACTACATATTCACACTCACTCGTATTTGATCTTCAACTCTGTTCCAGCCTGTATCTAGCATCTGAACTATCTGAAAAATAAACACTAACGTGGTAAAATTGAAAAAGAAATATTTTGCAGTGCTCAATAAAGTGTGTGTTTTGAAAATATTATTTGCCTTGGTTATTTGGGTTGTTCATCATCATTTATTTTTTTATCTTACACGAACAACTTGTGACATGCACAGTGTATCACTGTACATGCCACAAGGTCATGCACACCGATATACGCTTGCTCGTTAAAATTGCAGGGACAGGTGAGCACAAGGTCAAACCCAAGACGAGGTTGGATTCAACACAGGTGCAATCCAAAATACAAAACAAAATTCAGTTCAGAAAGCAACAAAGTGAACCCAGATCAGAAGCAACAGTGCAGACTCAACCAACAAGGAACCATAGACCAATCATCATCAACATGACCACCAGACCACTCTAACATGCTCACAAGTTCAATGCAATGGTCAGGAGCAACATAGACAAGGCTACAAGAACAAAGGCATGAACACAAATGCAAACATTCAGGCATGACTGCAATGAACACATTGAAGCTGCAGTAGTAACATATACACATGTATACATATATGCAAATATGTGTATACACGTATATCAGTTTAGAGAATCACACAAACATGAATGCAAAGCAAAGACATGAGACCAGATTAATTAACTCGAGTACACATGAAGTATCAACCAGACCAGACATGTATACAATGGACAAGAATTATATCAAGTGCACAGACATGTATACATTGAACGAGACTGTAATGCTCATGAACACAATGTGAATTCAAGTTAAATGGAAAGCAACAAGATTTCAGACACAAGTACAGGGATGATAACATGATCAAGTACACAAGCAACTGGACATGGAAATTCAAGAAAACAGTGCACAGTGACATGCAACAGAGCAATAATATTACGGTAGAGCAACAGTGTCAAAAAATCATAACTATCAATAGAAATAAAGTCGTAGAGGAATTTAGTTTGAACAAGAAATTAGAGCAAAGAATGGAACGGAGCATGATGAACAAGTCATAGTAGTAAAGAGAGGATGAAATTCAAATGCCAAAGTCATAGCAGAAAAGAACAGAGCAAAATTCAAATTCATGGATTAACACGTATGAAATGAACAAGTCAAAAATCATCAATTCGTTCAAGCAAAAATCGAATGGCCGAGTAAATCAATTGAAGAATTCAAACCAATATATACGAACGAAAGTATAAAGTTTTCACCCCTATAAATTAAACCCAAATTCATCATCGGCATTTATTCGAGTTCAAGTTCAAGCAAAATAGAGAGCATACTTAGAACAAATCAAAACAAATCCAAAAACTCGAATCATCAAAGTTGAGCATAATTAAAATCAAAAAGGGGCAAATCGCATACCATTTTTTATCATTCGAGCTCGACAAAATTGAAGCAGCCGCGAACTATCAAAGCCAGGAGTCGATTGATGAAGCCAATCAAAGCAAAAGAATCACTGCAATCGATCATTTGTAGCGGCGACTTCAATTTGAAGCAAAACCCTAATTTTGGAGAGTACCAAAAGATCGGCCAAGAGAATACACGAACAAAAGAAAACGGTTTCTTTTTATTATCTACTGGGCCGGTTTTATCTTTTTTATTGGGCTTCATTTTTTTATAGGGTTTTTGTTTAGTTAGTTTTATTTGTAATTTCCTTTTAAATTATGTAACTTTCTAGTTGTGTAACTAGATACAAACTACGGAACGTAATTTGAGAATTCGCAACTCAGTGGCTGAGTTGTGACAGGGTTTTGAGCTTAGAGTTAGGTTAATCGAGTTAGAGGGTGTCGTGAGTTTACATGTGTTTGTAAGCGTCTGATTACCCAATTTCTAGTAGAAACCTTGGGAGCAGCACGTAGGCAGGTTATTGCCGAAGTTGGGTAAAACTATGTGTGATCTTTTCTGCTTTGTTTTCTATTTCTGTTTTTTTTTATTTCCACAATAATTTTTATTAGTACACCCTATTCACCCCCCCCCTCTAGGGTGAAAACGATCCTATAAGTGATATCGGAGCAAGGTTAATAGCATAGATGTCTAACCCTAGTTGCAAATCTAGCGAGAGTCGGTCCAGTATTATTCCCCATATTTTTGATTGAACAGATTTTTTTAATTGAAAATGGAATTTTATTTAAAATCCGTTAATTCGGATATTATTGAAAATGGATGTGATATAGTAGACAAGAAAAATACTTCAATTAATGCTCTTGCTATGCATATACTATATTCTCATATTAATCGAGATAATTTTAACCATATCACTCATTGTGAAAGTGCATAGGAAATCTGGAATACTTTTGATGCAATATATGGTGCAAAAGTCAACAATGGTGAGAAATCCTCCACAATCGACTCAGTTAAAGAAACGTCCTTGACAATATTTGCAAAAGACAGCAATGATAAAGATTCAATAGCCGATGAGATAAGTGATTTTTCATTCAATGATTTAGTTCTCTTGTGCCAAAAATTAATTGACAATAATGAAGCTCTTGAGAAGAAAAATAATAAGTTGAAAAGGGAACAATCTAAACTACGTCAGAAAAATAATGATTTGGAAAATGAGCTTAAAAATATTAAGAAAAAAAAATTCTAATTGCAAAAGGTGTCTGGACTATGAAAAAGAATTTGCCTGTTTTCATGAAAACTTTCAAAGGTTAGAAAATGAAATTTTAATTCGGGAGAAGAACAAAATTGAGTTGATTTGTAAAAATAATATTTTGCAAAAAGAGTTGGATAGTTTTAAGAGGTCGGAAAGTTCTAAATGTGCGATTTTTGAAAAGAAATTAAATGAGGTCAACGAAAATTTCAAAACCCTTGAAAAATGAAACGTGATTTTGAGCAAATCTGAAATTATTCGATTAAATCACGAGTTTGAAAAGGAGATTGAAAAAATCAAGGATTTTGAAAAAACTGAATTTAAAAAACTCCAACTCTTTGAAACTGAGATGCTAGAAATTGAGACTAAAATTAGAGAGCTTGAAAATGAAAATATGGGCTCGAAAATGAATAATTTTGAAAAGAGAGATAGTAACATTGGTTGTTGTTCGAAGCTAATAAATGAAAATAAACTTTTAAAATTCAAAGTTAATAAACTTGAGTTGATTACTCGGAAATTTTTCACTAGACAAAAATCATTTAATATGCTCTTAGAAAATCAACTCTTCGTGAATAAAAGGAAAGGATATGGATTTGCGAAAGTGTCAAAATTTGAACAAACAACTAATAACACTATTAAGGGGAAATGTGTGATATCCAAATGCATAAAGTGTGGAAATATTGGACATGGCAAGAATAATTGTCGAAATATATGCAAACACAAAACCGTTAAACAAATATGGATTCCAAAAAGTACGAATATAAATGGTTTGAAATTTAAACAAATTTTGATTGTAACGACCCATAAATTTTAATAATTTTATTTGTTTTAATATTATATTTAATTGGATTTTTTTGAAATTGTAAATAATAAAGTTTTGAAATATAAAATTCCTATTTGGAATGCGTCTACTTTAACATAGCAACTGGTAAATTTTCATCAGATAATTTGAAAGCTTATTTTCCTGTGTAATTTTATTTCAATTCATATCAGTTAAAAAATTGATGGTAATAAAATGTTGTCCAAACCTAAATATTTTTACATAGAAAATTTGTAAATCATCTTCTGAGTGAGACGTCATCCTTCGTTTCGTCAAATTCGGACATCTATTGCTCCGTCGATCTTATTTTCGGTAAAATAGCAGCATTTTCGGCACCGATACCGACTTTTGATCGGATGATCGTATCGCTTATATCTGTGTACCGTTTTGATCGTCTCGTCGTGCTGATCTCTGCAGTATATTCAATTGTGTATTTCGGAGTCCGGTGTGCGGTGAAATCCGTGAAAAACAGTTAACTGTACCGGTATTTGTTTTGTGACTTTTGGTTTCCCATCACTATCCAGTTGTCCAGCGTAATTCCAAAAGACATTTGCTATTATCAAAGCGTATTGACTTTTGTTATTCTCGGTATTCAATTTAATTGTCGACTTCTCTATTTCCTTTTCAAATTTATCATACCTCGGTTGGTTATCTACTTTACTTTGTTTCCTCACTTTTGTTCTGAGATATTTTGGTAACGTATATAAGTTAATATATATTAAGCACATATTTTGAAAGTTGTGCACATATTTTGAAAGTTGTTCATCTCTCTGACACGTCTTCTTTTTCCTATACTATCTCCTTTTCTATTTACAATTCAATCAAAACTTCACTTCTAAATTTTTTCCTCAGACCTTCCAATCTCCGAACATACTTTTTTCCCTCGTTGATCCTCCTACCTCCGACCCACAATCCTACTCTGGCAGTCTCTCCGTCCTCGGCACCATGCACCGCCCATTCTCCTTCATCTCTCCACCGTGAGCAGATCCATCACACATCGCCGAGAGCCACCACCACAGCTCGGTCAGTCACCGCCTGTTCTTTCACCTTGTCATTGCCGAGCCAACCGAAGACGTCACCACCTCTTCTTCCTCTTTGGCCGAAGACCTTCGCCGCCTGACCTCGTCCACTGTAGCCTCGTTATAGGTTGGCTCTGCATCGTGTAAGTCTGTACACGTTTCTCCTCTTTTATTTGCAAACTGCACCGTGTGTATATATATATATTTACTTCAGTTATATATTTCTAGTTTATATATATTTCAAGCAGCAAGTTAAAGTATATTATATATAACATGTTACTGTTTGTACATCAATGAATATATTATATATATAGTTCTGTTTAGATTTCTGTTATATAATTATTTATAGGGGCATTTCACTAGAAGGACAAACTGTGCAGTCCAAATTGTTTCTAGGACACACATCCACAGAAATTAATTTCAAGGCCAAAGTCAGCAGAATAATTACTTTTAAGGACAAAGTCAGTAGTTCAATTACTTTCAAGGACATAATTTCATAGGTTTTTAGGCTTTAGAAACTAATTATTTTTCATTTTGTCCTTAAAAGTAATTATTTCAGTTGTGTGTCCTATAAACTAATTGCACTTGCTAAAGAGGCCCTTGTGGCTAATTTCCACTTATTTATATATATATAAAATGTTAGTGTTTGAATGGTTCGTTCAGTCATGCATATTAGTCTACTTTATATATACTGCTGCACAAAATTTTTTATAATGTAAGTTCAATATATATATATATATATATCAGTAATGAGTTATCTTGTTTATATATTAATTTAATTTATATACGGTTATAATATGTATATGTTTAGTATATAAGTTTAGTTGTTTTACTGTGAACATATATAGTTATATAGTGTATTAGTATGAATAGGATCATGTGTAAATATTTAAACTGGTATATATACTTAGCTGCAGAATGCTATATATATGATTTCGTATAAGGTATAAGAGTTTGGCGTGCGTGGTTTGTTTGGTTTTGAAAGTATGTCAGGGGGGTACTTATGTAGTTTAAATTATAAATAGTATGATATACTTAGTTTTTTTTATTTTCTACATATATTTATGTAGGTTATTACGGCTGTATAAACTCTGTAAATAATATATTTGTTAGATGTATTTTAATTTTAGATATATAAAAATATTTCAGCTAATGTATATTGTATATAAGACTTTGCATTCTATATTCATATTTTGCTTCCTAGTCATGAGTCGTATGTTGTTATATATATATATATTATAAGTTTTATATCATTTTATACAGTGTATGGGTTATTTGTTTTGATAGCTTATATAAGTTTTTTATTTTATAAGTATATATAAGCTTATTTATGTATTAAGTATTGATTTTTCAATATAATATGATGATGTTTTGTTTTAATATGTGTTTTAATTTTAATATCAGTTTTAAACTATGTGAATATTTTATTTGAATATCTGCTTAAATTAAAATATTGATTGTAAGGAAATTTACGTAACAAATATAAATATATTTATTCTATGGTTATATCGAAATGATTGATTTTCTCATCGATTTCTAACTATCAGCTTTGTCCGTCAAATCCGCTTTCAGCTTACTTCACTTTGAGATGGTTGTCTGGATTGTTCGACTATCTAGATCGCTATCCAATTCATAGCCTGTTCTGTTGTCAAACTCTCTAGCCTCGAAAGGTGAGAAATCACTCACGATTAACGTTCTTATATTTATTAAATTGATTTCAATTGAAATGACAATTGAAATATGCTACTGTTAGTTATTCACATTGCTATATATATGCCATTATCTGTATTTGTTCACCTGTGACATCTGACACCATTATCTGTTATTTATCACTGATGATATATGCATGTTACTGTTGTTATATTTTTATCATATCTGTTATTACTATGCAAGTTCCCTGTTAGTATAGAATTCACTATGGGTTGAAATGATACATACCAGAACGATCTGTAGAATAGGAGAAAATCGTTATGGGTTGAAATGATAAACCCAAGTGATTTTCAATTGAATTGAATTTAGGATTTCGGGTTGAAAAGATATATACCCGAATATATTTTAAATTACGGATTGAAATGATAAATATCTGTATCACTTGACCATAGGATAGAAAATTATATACAGACACCGTTGGTCTATATATAAATATTGTGAAAAGATTTCTATGGTTTTGGAAAGAAATATATGGCTTAACAAATATTGCTTTTTAAAGACTTATTAAAGTTGATTTAATCAATATAAAATATGTTTAAGTATTTATTTAAAATTTATATTTTTCAAATATAGAGTTTATAATGTTTCAAGTTGAAAGATAAATTTGAAATTGATTTGGAATTCTTAATTATTTAAGAATTATACTTAAATAAGTTTGATTTGAAATCTATTAAATTTGATATTTTAAGATATGTTTTATAACTTGAATTTGATTAAAAGGTGGCTTAAATGAATATTCAAACTTATATAAATTTAAATGGGATATTTTGTTTATATAAATTTGTAAATTGAAGTTGTATTTAGATGTATTGAAATGATTAAAGAAATATCTCAGAAACTAAATGTAATGAAATTAAATTGAGATATAAATGGAATTATCAAATTTAGTTTTTGAAATGTGGAATATTTGAAGATTTGAAATATATTGAAATGTAATGGTTTATTTTGTGTTTCAAATCTGTATTTGAAATCGTTATAATTCGAAATGATTTATTGAGAAATTGAATTGAGTTGAAATTTATGAATTGAGATTGAATTAAGTTGAATTTGGAAGTCGAGTTAATTTGAATCGATTTGTGAATTTGTGGAAGCTATTTTATTTTATAAAGTATTTTTAAACTATATCTACAACTATTTATATTTTACTTTATAAATTATTTTAATATAAACTATTTTATATAAATCATTTTCAATATATATTATTTTATTATAAACTATTTTAACTTATAACTATTTTATATAAACTATTTTTATTTTATAAACTATTTTATTTTATATACTAATTTTAATATCTAAACTGTTTAAGAGGAAAGTGTTATGGATTCCAAAATGTTATGATTTCAAGCTATAGTTTCAAAGTGTTATAAATTTCAGGGTTTTGATTTCCAAAGTGTTTTGATTTTAAAAGACTTACGATTTCGAAAGCGATATAACTTTGGAAAGTGATATGATTTTAGAAATGGATTTATTTGAAGTGAAATTGATATCGTATGGATATGGTTTTGAAATGGCAATGATATTTCGGTTTTGAAATATAAACTATTTTGAAAGTTTATTAAATGACCAATCGGTTTAATAATTATGTAGTTATTGAAGAGTCCGGGATCGGTTAGGGACATACTCTTTGTCCAAACCGAAAACCACTTTAATAACTATTATACGCGGAGTGTGATCCAGAATGAAGTGGTTGGAATGATGACGTTGTTGGATTTGAAGAAAGAGAACGATAATGGATAGCCTTGACACTTGTGTCAAATTCGAAATGACTTAAACAGGAGACGTGCTGGGCCAGTGAGGTTAGCTACATCTAGCGGACACACTTCTTCGTAAACTACTCATTACTTGTTTTGATTAGTGCGCACCCTTCAATTGGGAGTGTTGTTTCGTGGTGTTGCGATCGTTGCGGCGATGCGTTCTCACCAGTACGGATCAGGCAAACGGTAGTTTCACTACCTTGGGTATTGCCTCATGTGCCTTATCATACTCGTATCCCTATGTGCGATCACTACGATTTGTTTCGTGTTATACCTATGGAGTACTCCCTGATAGCCCACTAGTTTACGGTGGAGTTTACAGTGCTGTATAGACTATGACGCTTATATAAAATGTGTTAAGGGGGATAATGGTAACGCCTTAACGCTATTTTGATACTTTATATTACTGATAGGCATTATCTACTTAGCGTACACTATTATATATAAATAGTTTAATGGATCCTTAGAGGATGGTTATCCCAAACATCCTTTGAGTTACTTGTATTTTCAGTTGTTATTTCACTTGAGTTGGATTTATTGATATAAGAATGTTAATCCTGACTCGAGTGTTTTGTGTTTTGCTTTACGCTCGGGTCAGACTGAGTGTACCAGTATTCGAGACTCACCTTTGGAGTTGGAGCTTCGCTTGGAGATCCAGCTATCTATCCAGCTTTCAGATCTTCAGTTGATTCCAGTGATGTATTCTGATCTTGTATTTGACTATTGTATTCGAGACTTCTGTTGTATCTTGTTTAACTCTGTTATATATATAGTAGCTCATGAACTACTATTCTTTTGTTTTTGCTGCACTATTGTTATATTACTCTTTGTCTGTGATTCTGTGATAATTTATTTACTATATATGCTGAGTTTTGCCAAATTTTAATTACAATCTATTATTTTGAATTATTCAAGTCTGACATGTGTGGATTTATTGTCGATTTGAATGGTCCAAAATAGTGGGTCGTTTCATGTGGTATCAGAGCTCTGGTTTTAGGCAAAACTCAGCATATAGAGTAAAATTCAATTACATAATCACTTTCGTTCGAGCTTGAATTTCTTCTTCTTTGACTCGGTTTCCTTTGAATTTTGGAACGTTCGCTTCGGTTCCAAAGTCCACTCTTGTCTCCCCTATTCGGGTCTTCTTGATTCTGGAGTATCCCATAACTCCACCTCGAATAATCTCTATAATAAATCGGCGGTCTTGCCAATCTCTGAATGTAAGGTAAAGGGGTGAAACTCCTTTACGATACGCATTGATTCACCGGAGATTCCTGTATCCTCGGTTTACGATGCTGCTATCTTTTGCTATACCTGAATCCTATCTCTAGCGATCGAATATCGATTTGCTCCAGAATACTACCTCGATCTTATTTTGAAGTTACGGTTGACTCAGTTAAGGTTGCCCGCGATTTATATAAATCTATCCATCTTTCTATTTTGTTATTTAATCATCTTACCTCCCTATCGAGCCTATCTTCTAGTTGAATTCTTTGGTTAGGATCCCTCTATATTTGGATCTCTATCTTTGTTTTGAAATTCATGCTGTATTATCGAGTGAGGGAGTGTGTTTGTAATAGTATAAAAATGTTTTACATATTGTGTTGTTTGAGTTGTTGATGTTGGTTTGGATTTTCGATCGATTCGTCCGATCAACGCTATCGATAGAATTTCCAAAACACTTGAACATAGCAAACTGACACAATATTGTTTTCAAATTTGGTAAATAAAATTTATACGATTATATTATATATATAAGTAAAATTTTCTGGAACTTAATAAGTTAATTAAATTGGTTGTTTGAAATGATAATATTTGATTATCATTTATTGTTCTATAAATGAATTTATAAAATAGTGGTTTATAAATTTATTTGGGATTGAAATGAATTTAAATCAGGAATTAGTGAATTTAATTTCCAGTGATTTCAAGCTTTGGTTTTAAAATTTTAAAATATACAGTATTGAAGTTATTTTCGAATAGAAACCGTTTTCAAAGAATTTTTAAATGTTGAAATCAGTGCTATTCTCTTTGTCGTTGGAAAATAATTTCGGTGATGGCGGCCGCATCATCGACATTCATTTTCGAGTTTCGAAGTGGAGAGGCCATTCAGTAGCTTTGCTACACTTTTGTTTTGGAAATTGAATTTGATTTAAAAAATTTAAAGTATGGCTTGATTTATAATATATAGGTATATGGTTGTAAATCTGATTTGATATATATAGCATATATATATATTTATCTCTAAATTATTTGAAGTTAATTGGAAATTTAAAATTCTTAAAATTATGATTTAAGATGAAACCATAATTTGGAATAAATATTTACACCTGAATAATTAAATTGAGAAAATTTTATTTGTATATTATTCAACTGCATTCTAATACAACTTACCTAAATCATTCAGAAGTTGAATATGTAATTGGATAATATACAATATAAAGAAATTTATAAATAAGATTTGAGTGTTATAATAAATGTTATACACTTAAATTTTATTATAAAGATGTTAATAGAGAGAAATAGAATAATAAGTTAACTGAATAATAGATGAGACAAATAAATTTGTTTTGAAGGAATTAATAAATTGAAATTAGATCAACTTATGGAAATACCTTGAATTTAAATTCAATTATTGAATATATATTAATTTAAATTGAAATTTATATGGTTTAAATTAATATATATGGTTTAAATATAGGTGATAAGATAAATTAAGTGAAATAAACTTAATAATAATTTGGAATAAAACAACTAAATTTGTTGAATAAAATAGGAGTATAATAAATGATTATACAAATTGATGATTTAGAAATTTAAATTGAGGATGACTAGACAATAAGATAATGAATTTAGAAATAGATTGATTGATTTAACTTAGGTAAACAAATGGATTTAACCAGATTGTTAAATATTAATTAGTTTAATTTGAAATTTATATGGGTTTAAATTAATTGTTTCATTTTGTTTTCAATTTATTTTTCTTTCTAGTTGTTTCTATTCTCCTACCTCCTTCCTTTTCGGGGACGAAATTTTTTGAGTGGGGGAGAGTGTAACGACCCGTAAATTTTAATAATTTTATTTGTTTTAATATTATATTTAATTGGATTTTTGTGAAATTGTAAATAATAAAATTTTGAAATATAAAATTCCTATTTGGAATGCGTCTACTTTAACATAGCAACTAGTAAATTTTCATCAGAAAATTTGAAAGTTTATTTTCCTGTGTATTTTTATTTCAATTCATATCAGTTAAAAAATTGATGGTAATAAAATGTTGTCCAAACCTAAATATTTTTACATAGAAAATTTGTAAATCATCTTCTGAGTGAGACGTCATCCTTCATTTCGTCAAATTCGGACATCTATTGCTCCGTCGATCTTATATTCGGTAAAATAACAGCATTTTCGGCACCGATACCGACTTTTGATCGGATGATCGTATCGCTTATATCTGTGTACTGTTTTGATCGTCTCGTCATGCTGATCTCCATAGTATATTCAATTGTGTATTTCGGAGTCCAGTGTGCGGTGAAATCCATGAAAAACAGTTAACTGTACCGGTATTTGTTTTGTGACTTTTGGTTTCCCATCACTATTCAGTTGTCCAGCGTAATTCCAAAAGACATTTGCTATTATCAAAGCGTATTGACTTTTGTTATTCCCGGTATTCAATTTAATTGTCGACTTCTCTATTTCCTTTTCAAATTTATCATATCTCGGTTGGTTATCTACTTTACTTTGTTTCCTCACTTTTGTTCTGAGATATTTTGGTAACGTATATAAGTTAATATATATTAAGCACATATTTTGAAAGTTGTGCACATATTTTGAAAGTTGTTCATCTCCCTGACACGTCTTCTTTTTCCTATACTATCTCCTTTTCTATTTACAATTCAATCAAAACTTCACCTTCTAAATATTTTCCTCGGACCCTCCAATCTCCGAACATTCTTTTTTCCGTCGCTGATCCTCCTACCTCCGACCCACAAGCCTGCTCCGGCAGTCTCTCCGTCCTCGACACCTTGCACCGCCCATTCGCCTTCATCTCTCCACCGTGAGTAGCTCCATCACACATCGCCGAGAGCCACCACCACAGCTCGGTCAGTCACCGCCTGTTCTTCCACCTTGTCATTGCCGAGCCAACCGAAGACGCCACCACCTTTTCTTCCTCTTTGGCCGAAGACCTTTGCCTCCTGACCTCGTCCACTGTAGCTTCGTTATAGGTTGGCTCTGCATCATGTAAGTCTGTACACGTTTCTCCTCTTTTGTTTGCAAACCGCACCATATATATATATATACACATATAGTTACTTCAGTTATATATTTCAAGTTTATATATATTTCAAGCAGCAAGTTAAAGTATATTATATATAACATGTTACTGTTTGTACATCAATGCATATATTATATATATAGTTCTTTTTAGATTTCTGTTATATAATTATTTATATATATAAAAAAATGTTAGTGTTTGAATGGTTCGTTCAGTCATGCATATTAGTCTACTTTATATATACTGCTGCACAAATTTTTTTATAATGTAATTTCAATATATATATATATATATATATATATCATTAATGAGTTATCTTGTTTATATATTAATTTAATTTACATACGGTTATAATATGTATATGTTTAGTATATAAGTTTTGTTGTTTTACTGTGAACATATATAGTTATATAGTGTATTAGTATGAATAGGATCATGTGTAAATATTTAAACTGGTATATATACTTAGCTGCAGAATGCTATATATATGATTTCGTATAAGGTATAAGAGTTTGGCGTGCGTGGTTTGTTTGGTTTTGAAAGTATGTCAGGGGGGTACTTATGTAGTTTAAATTATAAATAGTATGATATACTTAGTTTTTTTTATTTGCTATATTTATGTAGGTTGTTACGGCTGTATAAACTCTGTAAATAAATATATTTGTTAGATGTGTTTTAGTTTTAGATATATAAAAATATTTTCGCTAATGTATATTGTATATAAGACTTTGCATTCTATGTTCATATTTTGCTTCCTAGTCATGAGTCGTATGTTGTTATATATATATATATATATATATATATATATATATATATATATATATATTGTAACGACCCCGAATTTTATATAAATTTAAATTAATAATTAATTGTATTTTTGAATAGAAATAGTAAAATAAATGGTTTAGAGATAAATGATAAATATATATATATATATTTGAATTGATGGTTAAAGATGGTTTGAGTTTATAAAATAAATATAAGACAATAAATATTAAGTAAATAATGATAATTAATATTTGAACTAGAAATTGAAATTAATATAAGGTAAGTTTTAATAAAAATAGAAGTAGAATATTTGTTAAAATCTAACAACTTTTATAATATGTACATAAAGTAAAGAAGCCACCAGACTTTATCTCTAAGGCAAACAAAAGTATACCATAGCCTACAACACTTAGAAAACAAAAACAAATACAAGTATGCAAAACAATTAAATGCATGAATATAAACAAATACAAAACAAAGTTGAAAACAATCAACACTTAAATACAAAGCAATAAATGCTTGGATCTTTAGCCACCCTATAGAAATCCATCTCAGCCGAATTGAAGGAAAACAAATATACTTATATATTTGTTTGTACAGCAGCATTAAGGCATGCCACAGCTATATCTTTAGCCATGCTTATTTTTGTACAAGCATTTATTACCCTGTACAACAAGCATCACTTGTAGCTTCTTATATGTCAGCCTCTTCATTTCATTTTCGTCCCTTGATACAAAACTGAGAAAAGAAAAAGAAAAAAAAAACAAAAGCTTCAGACTTAAAAACATTCATCAAGCAATGCAAAGATCATGCAAGTTTAAAAGCAAATCCAGTTTCCAGTTTCTCAGAGCACTTCCAGGCTTGTACTCTCTGTTTCAAACAAATATGTGAGTAACATTTATTCTAAAACTATATTTTAAGTTAATATGGAATACTCTTATTTGTGATGTATCTGGTATTCGTATGTGTGTGCAAACATCTGTTCATATCATGCTCTGTTCTTACTTTCAGTTTTGGTTTGAAAAGGGAAAAAATTTCAAATCTCACAATGGAATTTAGGTTCGACCTTGATTTATAAATGAAAGTAGTTTGTAGATGTCTAAAGATGATTGTAAAAATAGTTTCCAGACTTTTATTTCAACAAATAATTTTTAAAATGAAAAATAACAGTGAATTACATATACATGTCAAAAATCAACACATCTAATTTCTGTTTTGGGGTGTATAGAGGGATTTGTAGTTAAAAGCTATGAGTTTTAACATATATTTCCAGATTTTTAAGTTGATATTCGATCGGGAAATTGGAGATGAACGTTTCCGGCAAATTGACGAATTGCCGGTGATCAACGTGATGGTTGAGGACGAGCTCGTGGTTGAAGCTAGCTATGGCATCGGGGATTATGGGAAAAATGTAAAAGAATTTTTCTAATGAGTAATTAATTCGAATGGGATCGAACTAGGGTTTAAGTTAGTGTTTTGTTCGACTGGGTTGTCAAGGAAATGGCGACATGAGAGGTAGACCGGAGTCGTTCGCGTGTTGGGGAATGGAGGCGTGGTGTTGCGGCGATGCTCTGGAGGAGGTACTGGAGATTCCGGTGGCGAGTTCATCAGTGGCAATGGGGTTTTGTGGTCGAAGTTTCTGCAGATTTTTCGAGCTGAGGGTCGAATTTTGATTCGATGATGGATTTTGGATTCTGGGTTGAGGGAACGCACGTCGGGGTTGATGGTGACTTGGAGATGGGTGGAGGGAGGTTCGGCGTCGCTTGGTTCGCCGTGCAACGTGCACACGTGTACGCCCTGTATACTGGAATATGGGATTGGGGAAGACGATGTTTTATCAGGGGTTACTCGCATTTCTTTTTCCTTTTCCTGGAGATGGTTCGAACTTTTCTCGTGTTATCTGGGAATATTTTTAACTGTTATAATTAAAGTTTAAACCCATACTTATGTTAAGCTTAAACTTGTTTGAAAGGAAAAAAGAAAAAAAAAATTTAAAAGAAGATTTCTTTTAAAATATTAATTAAGATAAATAATTATTATTTTTAATTAATTATTGTGGAAAGAAATTAAGAAGGGTAAATTAGTAATTGTCATTAATTAAGTAATTAGGGGTTTATCGATTTGTAATTAATAAATTGGCAAACTAATAATTAAGCAATTTAATTTATTAGAAATTAAAAATTGTTAATGAAAATTAATTACAGAGATGATTAATTTAAGAATAATTGAATGATTAAGGGGTTGATTAATTATGTAATTGGTTTAAAGATTAAATAATTAATATGATTTATCAATTAAGGTAATAAATCTGAGAATAATTAATTAAAGGTTAATTAATTAATGAAGGTGATTAAGGAATGATAATTAATTAAATGGAGAGTTAAATAATTAAAAATTAATTATTTAAAAATTAAAGGTTAATTAATTTATTTTTAAAAGTTAATTAATAAATGATTAAAGATTAATTAATTGAAATGGTTTATAATTGATTAATGATTAATTAACCAAGATTTGTAGTTTATTCATAATAAATTAATCTGATTTGAATTAATCAGACAATTAACTGATCTTACTTATGAATGTTTGGATTCTATTGGATGACTTGATTGTTTGATATCCCTGATATATGATGCTTTGTGATACACCCTGATTTGTATTGTGATCTGTGATAAATTATCCGTGATGTAATTTATTATCTGTGATTTTTATGTATCTGTGATCTGTGCCTAAACGATAAGCGATATAGTTTATATCGTTTATCAACTATATTCTGTATTTTGATCTGTGATGATTGATGTTGCACTATTGTGTGTTAAACCCCTGGACTACACTTTTACACACACAACTATGGATTTCACGTGGAAATCGATTAAGTCACAGATAATTTAAATATGACGTTTTTGAAATTGAAATTTTAATTTCAATTGATTTTGAAATTTGAAATTTGGGTTTAAAGTGAAAAGCTTTTGAAATGGAATTTCAAAGATAAGTCATTTGGAATAACTTAATCGAGTTTTGAAAATTTAAATAATTAGATTTAAATTTGAATTCAAGTTTGAAATTAAATCTATGATTTGGAAACTAGGGATAAAAGATGATATAAATGTGTTTGTATGAATTAAACCATTTTAAAGTATTAATTTGGGAATTTGAATTTAAACCAAGGATTTCAACTCGTATGAATGAATCAGATTTCCAAATTGAAAACTGTTGTTTTCAAATGATAAAAGCTTTCAGATAAGAAATGAAATTCCAGTTTAATTAAAGGAATTTCAAGATTGAATTGAAAAATGATTTTTCCAAGTTATGAATGAAATCTTTTTGAAAGCTATGCATTAAATCTGTTATTTTCAACAGATTTAAAATGATGATTCGAAATGAAATTGTTTTGAAAACTATAAGTTAAATCTTTGATTTAAAGATTTAACGAGTTAATTAAACTGAAATGGAAATCGATTTGGAAAATCTGTGAATGAATCTTTGTGAAATTAAGTGAACTTTATGAATTGAATCTTTTTTGTTTAAAAAGATTAAAATGGTAATTTGATAAACCATTTGTAAAGAAAGTTTGGGTTTAAGTTGTGACTTAATTGAAATCCCAATATCCGTATGTTTTTAAATATTTCGCTCACTATTCGGGTTAGCCGGGAAAGGACCTTTGGGTCGTATAACTCATTCTGAATAGTGATACGTCGTATATGGATAGCATTTGAAGACCGGTGTTGAAGACCGGATATTTTTCGAAAATGAAAGGACAACCTGTCGAATGCCTCTGCACTGAGTCGCGCCGGTATAGAGATTTATATCACTCTTTTGTGACGGGAAGTCCGGACGTGATTGAAAGTTATCCGGAATTGCAAGGGCTTCGTGAGAAGTGCCTTCGGTTCTGTTCGAACCCGGAACAGACTTGTATGGATACATGTGTGACATTACACTTTGAGATATAAAGCTGATTTCTTTCAAATACATTTCTATTGGTGGCGGAGAATTTATTCTCTTAGCTTAACACCCTTCTCTGAGACGTACGAGCTCATAGGTTATGTAGTTGAAATTTATCAGCGATATATCCCAATTTGGTAATGTGGCATGCTAAGTGTTGCTGTGTGATGATCAGTGTTTGATCATTTGTGATATGATCATTTGTTTGATCTTATATCTTTGTGATCATAGGTTGATCATTTGTTTGACCCGAAGCATGGCTTTGTAGAAAGCGTAGCTTTGTGAACGAGACTTCGTCGAGCCTCACACCCCGGAAATGGTCAAAACAGGAAAGATGCGGCAAGGTTCTAGGGAGTAGCGCCCCTTAGTGTATGTCATTCCTTCTGGATAAAGGTGGTATCATGGTATGGAGCCCAGATACTTAACCTCTGTGGTTGCTGCAAATTTATTACTTTGTGGTTGTTGCGAATCGGGGATCCTCGGGAAGATCGGTGACGGTCGGGGGATGGCATACGCGTGTCAATAGTTACCTATTTTTGCAGAGGTAACCCGGCCTTGTGTTGGCAGAGATTCGGTTAGGTTCTCGGGTCGTCTATTCCAGGGACGTACCCATTGTGGCATAGGAAGTTCCTTGGCCTGACCATTTGTTGGAAATCCAAAGAAACAATACGAGCCTTTACGATTTCAATTGTATAACCTGTCTCCTCAGGAGGCAGCTATAGCAGACATAATATAATGGTACCTATGCTGGCTAAGATTTATATTATACTTTCGAAATGTTTTCTACACTATGCACTAATAATAATATCAAAAAGGATTTGATTTTTTGCGTAGTAAGCATCTTTGACTAACATAAGAAGAAATCTCCTCCAAGTCTGCGTTTGCATTGTGTGTGTGGTGGGAGGTCTTATGGTAGTTTCATTTTCCAAAAAGCATTGCGGATTTCAATCTTTAAAATTCTTTTGCTATTTGTTTTTAAAGATAAACTGTTTTTGTTGCTCACAACAGTCTTGCTATATTACAGCATGATAGGGGGTTCTCGCTTCGCGGTTAGGTGGCGAACGGGAGACTCTTACCCCTACATGTCCCTGAGAGGGATGGGTTGGTTAGGCAGAGGCCGTGACAGTCGAGAGGCTGGCCGTAAAAGCAAGTTTGGGGTATCACTGTTAGCCACGGTGGGGCTGGGATGGTTGAAAAGCCTACCAGTTGTGACCGCCGACGGTAGTCCTTGACAAAGTGGTATCAGAGCTAAGGTTGAACTTTAGCTCAGGAGTATAACACGTTAAGTAGCTCATTAGGGATAGAGTGAAGTAAACTCTAAAATGAGTAATTCTCAGATATCCGTCCGTATTTCTCAGTAAATTCTCTTACTATCCACTAATAGTAAGTATGAGTATAAGAAGAGGATGTGATAGGGTACAGGAAAATATGACTATAAATGGTCGATACTCTATAACAACAAGGAAACGATCTTTTCTCTATCAATCTCTTCTGTTCGTCATTTTTTCTCAATTCTTCGATGATTTCTGGTAGATCCAGGAAGAAATTTGATATATTAAAATGGGACATAAACTCCAGATAGGCCAGACTTGTTTGTATGGATGAATTGATTGCATTGGTTGCTTTGATTGTTACAGTTGATAGGTATAATTTAGTTTTTAAACTAAAAAGTTTTGAAATCGTATCCATCTATCTATCTATTCTTTGGGTCCGGATATATTCTACGAATGGTTAGTTATTCTTTTGAACTGACCGATGCTATTGCATATTTCGTAGATCTGGATAACCCGAGTATTTTGTGAAGTGTTAAACAGATCCGTTCTTGATATTCTGATTTGGTAAGCCAAATGTAGAATAAATATTCAGTTTGATTCGATGAAATATTCTTCATCTATCTTTGTGTCTCCTTGGCAAATTTCGAGGACGAAATTCTTTTAAGGGGGGAAGTTTGTAACGACCCCGAATTTTATATAAATTTAAATTAATAATTAATTGTATTTTTGAATAGAAATAGTAAAATAAACGGTTTAGAGATAAATGATAAATATATATATATTTGAATTGATGGTTAAAGATGGTTTGAGTTTATAAAATAAATATAAGACAATAAATATTAAGTAAATAATGATAATTAATATTTGAACTAGAAATTGAAATTAATATAAGGTAAGTTTTAATAAAAATAGAAGTAGAATATTTGTTAAAATCTAACAACTTTTATAATATGTACATAAAGTAAAGAAGCCACCAGACTTTATCTCTAAGGCAAACAAAAGTATACCATAGCCTACAACACTTAGAAAACAAAAACAAATACAAGTATGCAAAACAATTAAACGCATGAATATAAACAAATACAAAACAAAGTTGAAAACAATCAACACTTAAATACAAAGCAATAAATGCTTGGATCTTTAGCCACCCTATAGAAATCCATCTCAGCCGAATTGAAGGAAAACAAATATACTTATATATTTGTTTGTACAGCAGCATTAAGGCATGCCACAGCTATATCTTTAGCCATGCTTATTTTTGTACAAGCATTTATTACCCTGTACAACAAGCATCACTTGTAGCTTCTTATATGTCAGCCTCTTCATTTCATTTTCGTCCCTTGATACAAAACTGAGAAAAGAAAAAGAAAAAAAAACAAAAGCTTCAGACTTAAAAACATTCATCAAGCAATGCAAAGATCATGCAAGTTTAAAAGCAAATCCAGTTTCCAGTTTCTCAGAGCACTTCCAGGCTTGTACTCTCTGTTTCAAACAAATATGTGAGTAACATTTATTCTAAAACTATATTTTAAGTTAATATGGAATACTCTTATTTGTGATGTATCTGGTATTCGTATGTGTGTGCAAACATCTGTTCATATCATGCTCTGTTCTTACTTTCAGTTTTGGTTTGAAAAGGGAAAAAATTTCAAATCTCACAATGGAATTTAGGTTCGACCTTGATTTATAAATGAAAGTAGTTTGTAGATGTCTAAAGATGATTGTAAAAATAGTTTCCAGACTTTTATTTCAACAAATAATTTTTAAAATGAAAAATAACAGTGAATTACATATACATGTCAAAAATCAACACATCTAATTTCTGTTTTGGGGTGTATAGAGGGATTTGTAGTTAAAAGCTATGAGTTTTAACATATATTTCCAGATTTTTAAGTTGATATTCGATCGGGAAATTGGAGATGAACGTTTCCGGCAAATTGACGAATTGCCGGTGATCAACGTGATGGTTGAGGACGAGCTCGTGGTTGAAGCTAGCTATGGCATCGGGGATTATGGGAAAAATGTAAAAGAATTTTTCTAATGAGTAATTAATTCGAATGGGATCGAACTAGGGTTTAAGTTAGTGTTTTGTTCGACTGGGTTGTCAAGGAAATGGCGACATGAGAGGTAGACCGGAGTCGTTCGCGTGTTGGGGAATGGAGGCGTGGTGTTGCGGCGATGCTCTGGAGGAGGTACTGGAGATTCCGGTGGCGAGTTCATCAGTGGCAATGGGGTTTTGTGGTTGAAGTTTCTGCAGATTTTTCGAGCTGAGGGTCGAATTTTGATTCGATGATGGATTTTGGATTCTGGGTTGAGGGAACGCACGTCGGGGTTGATGGTGACTTGGAGATGGGTGGAGGGAGGTTCGGCGTCGCTTGGTTCGCCATGCAACGTGCACACGTGTACGCCCTGTATACTGGAATATGGGATTGGGGAAGACGATGTTTTATCAGGGGTTACTCGCGTTTCTTTTTCCTTTTCCTGGAGATGGTTCGAACTTTTCTCGTGTTATCTGGGAATATTTTTAACTGTTATAATTAAAGTTTAAACCCATACTTATGTTAAGCTTAAACTTGTTTGAAAGGAAAAAAGAAAAAAAAATTTAAAAGAAGATTTCTTTTAAAATATTAATTAAGATAAATAATTATTATTTTTAATTAATTATTGTGGAAAGAAATTAAGAAGGGTAAATTAGTAATTGTCATTAATTAAGTAATTAGGGGTTTATCGATTTGTAATTAATAAATTGGCAAACTAATAATTAAGCAATTTAATTTATTAGAAATTAAAAATTGTTAATGAAAATTAATTACAGAGATGATTAATTTAAGAATAATTGAATGATTAAGGGGTTGATTAATTATGTAATTGGTTTAAAGATTAAATAATTAATATGATTTATCAATTAAGGTAATAAATCTGAGAATAATTAATTAAAGGTTAATTAATTAATGAAGGTGATTAAGGAATGATAATTAATTAAATGGAGAGTTAAATAATTAAAAATTAATTATTTAAAAATTAAAGGTTAATTAATTTATTTTTAAAAGTTAATTAATAAATGATTAAAGATTAATTAATTGAAATGGTTTATAATTGATTAATGATTAATTAACCAAGATTTGTAGTTTATTCATAATAAATTAATCTGATTTGAATTAATCAGACAATTAACTGATCTTACTTATGAATGTTTGGATTCTATTGGATGACTTGATTGTTTGATATCCCTGATATATGATGCTTTGTGATACACCCTGATTTGTATTGTG
Organism: Allium fistulosum; assembly: GCA_030737815.1. Classification (NCBI taxonomy): domain Eukaryota; kingdom Viridiplantae; phylum Streptophyta; class Magnoliopsida; order Asparagales; family Amaryllidaceae; genus Allium; species Allium fistulosum. Next base: position 164,057,860 of record CM060904.1, on the reverse strand, counting down.
ATCTGTGATAAATTATCCGTGATGTAATTTATTATCTGTGATTTTTATGTATCTGTGATCTGTGCCTAAACGATAAGCGATATAGTTTATATCGTTTATCAACTATATTCTGTATTTTGATCTGTGATGACTGATGTTGCACTATTGTGTGTTAAACCCCTGGACTACACTTTTACACACACAACTATGGATTTCACGTGGAAATCGATTAAGTCACAGATAATTTAAATATGACGTTTTTGAAATTGAAATTTTAATTTCAATTGATTTTGAAATTTGAAATTTGGGTTTAAAGTGAAAAGCTTTTGAAATGGAATTTCAAAGATAAGTCATTTGGAATAACTTAATCGAGTTTTGAAAATTTAAATAATTAGATTTAAATTTGAATTCAAGTTTGAAATTAAATCTATGATTTGGAAACTAGGGATAAAAGATGATATAAATGTGTTTGTATGAATTAAACCATTTTAAAGTATTAATTTGGGAATTTGAATTTAAACCAAGGATTTCAACTCGTATGAATGAATCAGATTTCCAAATTGAAAACTGTTGTTTTCAAATGATAAAAGCTTTCAGATAAGAAATGAAATTCCAGTTTAATTAAAGGAATTTCAAGATTGAATTGAAAAATGATTTTTCCAAGTTATGAATGAAATCTTTTTGAAAGCTATGCATTAAATCTGTTATTTTCAACAGATTTAAAATGATGATTCGAAATGAAATTGTTTTGAAAACTATAAGTTAAATCTTTGATTTAAAGATTTAACGAGTTAATTAAACTGAAATGGAAATCGATTTGGAAAATCTGTGAATGAATCTTTGTGAAATTAAGTGAACTTTATGAATTGAATCTTTTTTGTTTAAAAAGATTAAAATGGTAATTTGATAAACCATTTGTAAAGAAAGTTTGGGTTTAAGTTGTGACTTAATTGAAATCCCAATATCCGTATGTTTTAAATATTTCGCTCACTATTCGGGTTAGCCGGGAAAGGACCTTTGGGTCGTATAACTCATTCCGAATAGTGATACGTCGTATATGGATAGCATTTGAAGACCGGTGTTGAAGACCGGATATTTTTCGAAAATGAAAGGACAACCTGTCGAATGTCTCTGCACTGAGTCGCGCCGGTATAGAGATTTATATCACTCTTTTGTGACGGGAAGTCCGGACGTGATTGAAAGTTATCCGGAATTGCAAGGGCTTCGTGAGAAGTGCCTTCGGTTCTGTTCGAACCCGGAACAGACTTGTATGGATACATGTGTGACATTACACTTTGAGATATAAAGCTGATTTCTTTCAAATACATTTCTGTTGGTGGCGGAGAATTTATTCTCTTAGCTTAACACCCTTCTCTGAGACGTACGAGCTCATAGGTTATGTAGTTGAAATTTATCAGCGATATATCCCAATTTGGTAATGTGGCATGCTAAGTGTTGCTGTGTGATGATCAGTGTTTGATCATTTGTGATATGATCATTTGTTTGATCTTATATCTTTGTGATCATAGGTTGATCATTTGTTTGACCCGAAGCATGGCTTTGTAGAAAGCGTAGCTTTGTGGACGAGACTTCGTCGAGCCTCACACCCCGGAAATGGTCAAAACAGGAAAGATGCGGCAAGGTTCTAGGGAGTAGCGCCCCTTAGTGTATGTCATTCCTTCTGGATAAAGGTGGTATCATGGTATGGAGCCCAGATACTTAACCTCTGTGGTTGCTGCAAATTTATTACTTTGTGGTTGTTGCGAATCGGGGATCCTCGGGAATATCGGTGACGGTTGGGGGATGGCATACGCGTGTCAGTAGTTACCTATTTTTGCAGAGGTAACCCGGCCTTGTGTTGGCAGAGATCCGGTTAGGTTCTCGGGTCGTCTATTCCAAGGACGTACCCATCGTGGCATAGGAAGTTCCTTGGCCTGACCATTTGTTGGAAATCCAAAGAAACAATACGAGCCTTTACGATTTCAATTGTATAACCTGTCTCCTCAGGAGGCAGCTATAGCAGGCATAATATAATGGTACCTATGTTGGCTAAGATTTATATTATACTTTCGAAATGTTTTCTACACTATGCACTAATAATAATATCAAAAAGGATTTGATTTTTTGCGTAGTAAGCATCTTTGACTAACATAAGAAGAAATCTCCTCCAAGTCTGCGTTTGCATTGTGTGTGTGGTGGGAGGTCTTATGGTAGTTTCATTTTCCAAAAAGCATTGCGGATTTCAATCTTTAAAATTCTTTTGCTATTTGTTTTTAAAGATAAACTGTTTTTGTTGCTCACACCAGTCCCATGACTGATCCGGAGTTTATTGTTCCCTTCCTAAACTCTGGGTGCCCACTATTTTCCACACGGGCAGTCTAGAGTTGGGTTTTTCAGATATTCAGGTTTAGTAGATTATCTGGAGCTAGTTCAGTTCTTGGAGTTCATGGACTGACGTTGCTTATCTTGGAGCATTCTATTGGAGACATTTTATTCCGCTGCTGGTGTTATCGTTTTCTATTACGCTGCTATTTGTTGTATCATATCTCTGATGTATATTGATATTCATTGTATCACTCTGTTGTATCAGATATTGTATATCAATGTATTATTCTTTTATTCCGCTGTGTTATTTACTTAACTGTGTTATAAGCTCCCAAGAACCAGATTCGGCATTTGAATCTACGGCATTTTGAGTACAAGTGAAGTACGGGTGCCGATTTTTGAAGGTCGACTTTTGGGTCTTGACATATATATTATAAGTTTTATATCATTTTATACAGTGTATGGGTTATTTGTTTTGATAGCTTATATAAGTTTGTTTATTTTATAAGTATGTATAAGCTTATTTATGTATTAAGTATTGATTTTTCAATATAATATGATGATGTTTTGTTTTAATATGTGTTTTAATTTTAATATCAGTTTTAAACTATGTGAATATTTTATTTGAATATCTGCTTAAACTAAAATATTGATTGTAAGGAAATTTACGTAACAAATATAAATATATTTATTCTCTGTTTATATCGAAATGATGGATCTTCTCATCGATTTCTAACTATCAGCTTTGTCCGTCAAATCCGCTTTCAGCTTACTTTAATTTAAGATGGTTGTCTGGATTGTTCGACTGTCTAGATCGCTATCCAATTCATAGCCTATTCTGTTGTCAAACTCTCTAGCCTCGAAAGGTTAGCAATCACTCACAATTAACGTTCTTATATTTATTAAATTTGATTTCAATTGAAACGACAATTGAAATATTCTGTTGTTGGTTATTCACATTGCTATATATATGCCATTATCTGTATCTGTTCACCTGTGACATCTGACACCATTATTTGTTATTTATCACTGATGATATATGCATGTTACTGTTGTTATAGTTTTATCATATCTGTTATCACTCTGCAAGTTCCCTGTTAGTATAGAATTCACTATGGGTTGAAATGATACATACTCGAACGATCTGTAGAATAGGAGAAAATCGTTATGGGTTGAAATGATAAACCCAAGCGATTTTCAATTGAATTGAATTTGGGATTTCGGGTTGAAAAGATATATACCCGAATATATTTTAAATTGCGGATTGAAATGATAAATATCTGTATCACTTGACCATAAGATAGAAAATTATATACAGACACCGTTGATATTGTGAAAAGATTTCTATGGTTTTGGAAAGAAATATATGGTTTAACAAATATTGCTTTTTAAAGACTTATTAAAGTTGATTTAATAAGTTGATTTAATCAATATAAAATATGTTAAAGTATTTATTTAAAATTTATACTTTTCAAATATAGAGTTTATAATGTTTCAGGTTGAAAGATAAATTTGAAATTGATTTGGAATTCTTAATTATTTAAGAATTATACTTAAATAAGTTTGATTTGAAATCTATTAAATTTGAAATTTTAAGATATGTTTATAACTTGAATTTGATTAAAAAGTGGCTTAAATGAATATTCAAACTTATATAAATTTAAATGGGATATTTTGTTTATATAAATTTGTAAATTGAAGTTGTATTTAGATGTATTGAAATGATTAAAGAAATATCTCAGAAACTAAATGTAATGAAATTAAATTGAGATATAAATGGAATTATCAAATTTAGTTTTTGAAATGTGGAATATTTAAAGATTTGAAATATATTGAAATGTAATGGTTTATTTTGTGTTTCAAATCTGTATTTGAAATCGTTATAATTCGAAATGATTTATTGAGAAATTGAATTGAGTTGAAATTTATGAATTGAGATTGAATTAAGTTGAATTTGGAAGTCGAGTTAATTTGAATCGATTTGTGAATTTGTGGAAGCTATTTTATTTTATAAAGTATTTTTAAACTATATCTACAACTATTTATATTTTACTTTATAAATTATTTTAATATAAACTATTTTATATAAATCATTTTCAATATATATTATTTTATTATAAACTATTTTAACTTATAACTATTTTATATAAACTATTTTTATTTTATAAACTATTTTATTTTATACACTAATTTTAATATTTTAACTGTTTAAGAGGAAAGTGTTATGGATTCCAAAATGTTATGATTTCAAGCTATAGTTTCAAAGTGTTATAAATTTCAGGGTTTTGATTTCCAAAGTGTTTTGATTTTAAAAGACTTACGATTTCGAAAGCGATATAACTTTGGAAAGTGATATGATTTTTGAAATGGATTTATTTGAAGTGAAATTGATATCGTATGGATATGGTTTTGAAATGGCAATGATATTTCGGTTTTGAAATATAAACTATTTTGAAAGTTTATTAAATGACCAATCGGTGTAATAATTATAGAGTTATTGAAGAGTCCGGGATCGGTTAGGGACATACTCTCTGTCCAAACTGAAAACCACTTTAATAACTATTATACGCGGAGTGTGATCCAGAATGAAGTGGTTGGAATGATGACGTTGCTGGATTTGAAGAAAGAGAACGATAATGGATAGCCTTGACACTTGTGTCAAATTTGAAATGACTTAAACAAGAGTCGTGCCGGGCCAGTGAGGTTAGCTACCTCTAGCGGACACACTTCTTCGTAAACTACTCATTACTTGTTTTGATTGGTGCGCACCCTTCAATTGGGAGTGTTGTTTCGCGGTGTTGCGATCGTTGCGGCGATGCGTTCTCACCAGTCCAGATCAGGCAAACGGTAGTTTCACTACCTTGGGTATTACCTCATGTGCCTTGTCATACTCGTATCCCTATGCACGACCACTACGATTTGTTTCGTGTTATACCTATGGAGTACTCCCTGATAGCCCACTAGTTTACGGTGGAGTTTACAGTGCTGTATAGACTATGATGCTTATATAAAATGTGTTAAGGGGGATAATGGTAACGCCTTAACGCTATTTTGATACTTTATATTACTGATAGGCATTATCTACTTAGCGTACACTACTATATATAAATAGTTTAACGGATCCTTAGAGGATGGTTATCCCAAACATCCTTTGAGTTACTTGTATTTTCAGTTGTTATTTCACTTGAGTTGGATTTATTGATATAAGAATGTTAATCCTGACTCGAGTGTTTTGTGTTTTGCTTTACGCTCGGGTCAGACTGAGTGTACCAGTATTCGAGACTCACCTTTGGAGTTGGAGCTTCGCTTGGAGATCCAGCTATCTATTAAGCTTTCAGATCTTCAGTTGATTCCAGTGATGTATTTTGATCTTGTATTTGACTATTGTATTCGAGACTTCTGTTGTATCTTGTTTAACTCTGTTATATATATATAGTAGCTCATGAACTACTATTCTTTTGTTTCCGCTGCACTATTGTTATATTACTCTGTGTCTGTGATTCTGTGATAATTTATTTACTATATATGCTAAGTTTTGCCAAATTTTAATTACAATCTATTATTTTGAATTATTCAAGTCTGACATGTGTGGATTTATTGTCGATTTGAATGGTCCAAAATAGTGGGTCGTTTCATGGATTCCCAAGGGTACAATTGTAGATGCTAATGGTTTTTTATATAGACAAATTTGGGCACCAAAGATTTCAATAGATAATAATAGTGGTCCTACATCCTTAGTTAGACCACTTGCCTTCTCCAAAATTTAGACACATAAATGGGCTGAGAAACAAATTTGATGGAGATAGATTTCGAGTTGTTCTAGGTGATTGATAAACTAAAATTTAAATGTTCCTTAGCCTATAAAGATTAGATGGAGATCATCGCATTTCGGATATCATGACATAGAAGGAAAGTGAGGTATGATCTCTTAACTCTATTTTGTTCACATATTGTTAATTATGTTTTCATCGACATTGTTGAAGTATTTCTGCCATATCTTGAGCTTTTTAACTCCGATTTGTAAAATTCAAGATGTCTGGAAAATAGATTTAAAATGCTACAACTTTTATTTTTTGTTCTTTCCAGAATCTGAATTTAATGGGTGAAAACTGCAAATCATTTGGAGTATCGTTTGAAAACAGTTTCAAAACTTTCTTAACATAGCTGTAGTAATTTGATCATATCTTGAACATCTCAACTTTGAATTTTGAAGTTCTTGAAGTTCTAGAAAACTAACTGATAATCCTACAACTTTTATGTTTTTAGGTTTTATTGATTCACTTTGGAATATAATGAAAAACTGCAATAAATTCAATATATAACTCAGAAAGAATATCTGTTTTATACAAACAAGTTGTGGTATTTCAAGTATAATTTTTGATTAATTTGACAAATTGACTTCAAACCAATTTTGGCAAGTAGCATTTTCTAACATCTAAAACTCTCGTGTTATAAGCCAAATCAAACTTCAAACTTTTATCAGCCAAATAAAGGTTTCAAATTGAGTGAGTCTTCGAAACAAAGATTGTCAACTACTTTGAAACAACAATCATTATTGACTCTCTTCATGTCTATCAAATCAATTTTCAAAACTGCTTTGACGAATCTTTTGAATGTGTGTTTTTGCTCAATATAGATTACTTTACTTGTGCTTGATATAAATGGACGTGCTGAAAATTTCAAAAAAAACAATTCAAGTGTTGAGGAGTACAAGTTTTTCTTATATACCACTATATATCACCATGAATACCTCAAATACAAGTGGTATCTGATATCATCTCATGTTGAAATCATTTTTGCAATTATTTAATTATTTATATTGATTTTCAACTAGAAGTCATTTTCATAAAACCCCTTTACAGAAAATTGATTTTCACTTATTTTAATTTTTGAAACTTGGGTTTTCATCATGATAAAAATACTCTAGTTTATTTCGTTAAGAGATTTACTCTAGAAAAGATAACCATTGACTAATTGAATCTTTTGGAACTTATCAAAATTATTATAGTGCTTGAAAAGTGATGGATAGTGATTAAATTATATTTCATAACAAGAGGAAGTATAATTTTATAATTTCATGAAAATTAAACAAATTTTATAATATTTTTAGATTAGTACTTATTCCATGATCATTTCTATCACTTTCACCTTTCTGTCAATCCATACATCATAATATAGTGTGCAGAATTTGGTATTTCAAAATAAGGAAATATTTTTTTTGTAAAATAATCATATCCTAAAGTATTCACTCTCATTTAAAAGTCCTCACGGTTATGCATGGGTGAATTACTTGAATTTCTATATATAGGCTTCCATTCTCATTTAAAAGTCCTCACGGTTATGCATGGATGGGATGCATATAATAAAGGGATAAATATCAAGTATATTCTAATCTCATTTAAAAGTCCTCACGGTTATGCATGGTTAGAAAATACTTGACATTTTTTTTTAAAAAAAAAGGGGTAACTACTAACCTCATTTAAAAGTCCTAACGGTTATACATGGTTAGTAAGTGCTTTACATTTTTTGTATACTATTTGAAAAAGGAAAATTCACAAATTATTCCTTTATTGAAAATATCAAACTCTTGTCACTATATAAAATTTTCCATAATCCTACCACTTCTCTAAAGTGGAGTTTGTTTCTAATTAATAAAATATTATTATTTTTGTTTGATTAATTGGAATTTGAAATTAATATTTCCCTCTTGATTTGATTTTATATTTTTAATCAAAATTGTAGCTATTTCAATTACTATTATTATTTTTGATGATAAAAGAAGGGGGAGAGAGGTTAAGATTTTGATTTTTGAGCGATATCCTTACTAATATTCAAGAGTGTTTTTATTCATAGTTATTTTTAATTAATTTTTCAGTTTTAACTACACGCATTTGTGTAGGGAGAGTTTTGTTGTAGGGGGAGTATTCAAATAGAGGGAGCTAATAGAATTCATCAAGACCAAATACATTTAATAGAGTCAAAATCTTAATATATGTTTGTTATCATCAAAAGGTGGAGATTGTAGAATATACTAGTACATGATTTTTTGTTTGATGACAATAAACATATATATATTCATTTAAATGTATTTGTTATTGTACTATTTTTTTTCCACATAATTAAAAAAATATTTGTTTAATAAAATAAATAACTCAGAATTCATATTTAAACAAATATTTTATTACAAATTCAAATAGTACAAATTTGTGCTCTCACTACATTTATACATTTTCAATTGCAATACAACTTCGATTACAACACATTTTCACTTTACAGTTTTTCATACAAAATTCATCTCACTACATATTCACTCTCACTCGTATTTGATCTTCAACTCTGTTCCAGCCTGTATCCAACATCTGAACTATCTGTAAAATAAACACTAACGCGGTAAAATTGAAAAAGAAATATTTTGCAGTGCTCAATAAAGTGTGTGTTTTGAAAATATTTTTTGCCTTAGTTATTTGGGTTGTTCGTCATCATTTATTTTTTAACTTACACGAACAACTTGTGACATGCACAGTGTATCACTATACATGCTACAAGGTCTTGCACACCGATATACGCTTGCTCATTATAATTGCAGGGACAGGTGAGCACAAGGTCAAACCCAAGCCGAGGCTGGATTCAACACAGGTGCAATCCAAAATACAAAACAAAATTCAGTTCAGAAATCAACAAAGTGAACCTAGATCAGAAGCAACAGTGCAGACTCAACCAACAAGGAACCATAGACCAGTCATCATCAACATGACCACCATACCACTCTAACATGCTCACAAGTTCAATGCAATGGTCAGGAGTAACATAGACAAGACTACAAGAACAAAGGCATGAACACAAATGCAAACATTCAGGCATGACTGCAATGAACACATTGAAGCTGCAGCAGTAACATATACACATGTATACATATATGCATATATATGTATACACATATATCAGTTCAGAGAATCACACAAACATGAATGCAAAGAAAAGACATGAGACCAGATTAATTTAACTCGAGTACACATGAAGTATCAACCAGACCAGACATGTATACAATGGACCAGAATCATATCAAGTGCACCAGACATGTATTCATTGAACCAGACTGTAATGCTCATGAACACAATGTGAACTCAAGTTAAATGGAAAGCAACAAGATTTCAGACACATGTACAGGGATGATAACATGATCAAGTACACAAGAAACTAGACATGGAACTCCAAGCAAACAGTGCATAGGGACATGCAACAGAGCAATAATATGACAGTGGAGCAGCAGTGCCAAAAACCGTAACTATCTATAGAAATAAAGTCGCAGAGGAATTCAGTTTGAACAAGAAATCAGAGCAAAGAATGGAACAGAGCATGATGAACAAGTCATAGTAGTAAAGAGAGGATCAAATTCAAATGCCAAAGTCATAGCAGAAAAGAACGGAGCAAAATTCAAATTCATGGATTAACACGTATGAAATGAACAAGTCAAAAATCATCAAATCGTTCAAGCAAAAATCGAATGGCCGAGCAAATCAATTGAAGAATTCAAACCGATATATACAAACGAAAGTATAGGATTTTCACCCCTATAAATTAAACCCAAAATTCATCATCGGCATTTATTCGAGTTCGAGTTCAAGCAAAACAGAGAGCATACTTAGAACAAATCAAAACAAATCAAAAAACTCGAATCATCAAAGTTGAGCATAATTAAAATCAAAAAGGGGCAAATCGCATACCATTTTTTATCATTCGAGCTCGACAAAATTGAAGCAGCCGCGAACTATCAAAGCCAGGAGTCAATTGATGAAGCCAATCAAAGCAAAAGAATCACTGCAATCGATCATTTGTAGCGGCGACTTCAATTTGAAGCAAAACCCTAATTTTGGAGAGTACCAAAAGATCGACCAAGATAATACACGAACAAAAGAAAACAGTTTCTTTTTATTATCTATTGGGCCGGTTTTATCTTTTTTATTGGGCTTTATTTTTTTATAGGGTCTTTGGTTAGTTAGTTTTATTTGTAATTTCCTTTTAAATTGTGTAACTTTCTAGTTGTGTAACTACATACAAACTACGGGGCATAGTTTGAGAATTCGCAACTCAGTGGCTGAGTTGTCGTAGGGTTTTGAGCTTAGAGTTAGGTTAATCGAGTTAGCGGGTGTCGTGAGTTTACGTGTGTTTGTAAGCATCCGATTACCTAATTTCTAGTAGAAACCTTGGGGGCAGCACGTAGGCAGGTTATTGCCGAAGCTGGGTAAAACTGTGTGTGATCTTTTCTGCTTTGTTTTCTGTTTCTGTTTTTGTATTTATTTCCACATTAATTTTTATTAGTACACCCTATTCATCCTCCCCCCTCTAAGGTGAAAACGATCCTACACCGAAGATAGCGGCTCGTAAAGGGGTTGGCCATATGATCGGGAAATATAGAAGGGTTCCTCGTGAATAATTGAAACTGGATTGAGATAGAATGGCTTGGTATCCAAATGGAGCAAAGATGGGCTCGGGTGTATGTGCTAAGGAATCATTGATGACTTGGATAGTTTTCAGTTGTACTCGAAGCAGGGGTATTGTAAGTGGGATGCTCAAGGGACATGTATACCTTGGGCATGTTGCTTTGGGTCTAGTGTCCAGCTTTGGGCTATGAGACACGTATCCAGCTTTGGGCTGCGAGATACGAGAGTACAACAGAGAACCATGATTTCCATTAGTCCCTGGCTTGCAGGCCACATGAGTTATCATATATTCAGAGTACATGGAGTGATAGTTAGAATTTTTTGATGGATGCTATGGATGTTGTGGTTGCACTCTTTAGTAGGCTATCACTCGTAGATATCAAGGGAAGTAGGTATTGGAGATATGAATACCTGAAAGACTGATATCCTTTATTTGGTTTGTAGTATATCTTTATGATATTATAGAGTAGCATATTATAGTGCTCTATGCTAGTTATTTGGTTGCAGGGACATGTCAGGTATGGTTTGTGTACTCTTGTTCCTTACCATATTTACCTATTTTGTATTTTGAGACTCATTTACCGCCCACGCCAGACTGTTGTCTGACCTAAAGTTTTATGCTTTGCCTCTTATTATTTTGCGTACTCTTAAATGAGTAGACTAGATAATAGGTTTAGGTGATGCAATAGCTGTTCGGAGCATGAGCTTGATGGAGCTATCTCGTATTATATACATATATGGAGTCTACGCTTATTCTGTTAAGCAACGCTATGGACCCCATGACAGTGCTTGCTTATTACTATTTGTTGAGATAGTTTATTTGAGTTTACTTCTATTGTATAAACTCTACTGCATTTGATGTATAACTTTATAGATCTATTGGTTTGATGATGATTTGTTCACATAGTTATTACTATCTCTTTTGTTATATCTGTGATATTATATTTAATCCATGCGCTATGAGATATGACAGGTTATTTGCTATATTGCTTTATTTCAATTTTGATGATCGTCTTATATCGGGCAGGCATGGATAGTGCACTATTTATATACTATTGGTGCAGATGGTATAAGGCAGTCATCACATAAAGCCTTCATTTTTCAGTTTGTGTGGTCGTTTCTCACTAATATGACCTTGCCTACAATGCCAATGATAATAATCATCTATATTGATAGAAGAACTATTCACAAAGCACATATAATTAGTATTGATCACACAAATGCCATTTTCATAAACACCATCACGGACTTTATTTCCATTCAACCTAATGTTTATAACGTTATTTATACAATGAAATATATATCCAGTCTCAAACAATCTTGAACAAACACAGTTCCACGAATAAATTCTTTTACAAAATAACAATTATTTAATATCAATACTATTCTACTAGGTAAACATAAATGATAATCTCTTACTACCGTTGCATCTACAATAGATCCATTAGCAACCTGGAGCCTTGTAACGATCTGTATTTTACGTATGGAAGGATCGTAAAATAATTCTATTTAATTCATTTATGGTCGTATCATACTGATATTTTGGGTATGGTTCTTAGGGATGTTTTATACATCTATGATTTTTCCCAAATTTCTATTTGACCATTTTGCCCCTAAGAATCTTATTTCGGTCATAACTTTTGATAGGAGCCAAATTAGATGTTCTAACCGAGTTCATTGCTTTGGAGTGGTGGTTTCCCATTCCGTAGAGTGGTCATATAGGAAAATCGGATAAGTGGTTAGGAAGTTATAGCAGTTTTGAGTTTTGTAAACTATTGGCCAGAATTAGAAAGGGGATTAATGGGCCAATTAGCAAGCCCATTAGTGTAGTCAGGTTTGGCTATAAATATGAGGTGAGAGAGACCATTTGAAACCTTTACCTCTCATTTCACATCATCCCCAAAACCTACCTCCTCTCTAATTCTCCATTCTTTGCATAGATTTCATCTCAAATCGTCTCTAATCTCAAGTTAGAGGCTGATCTTCATAGAGGGGCTTAATCTCGTCGATTGGATCACATCTACAACTGATTTGCTATTTTTCGGATCAGAGCTCCTCTCATTTTCATAGGTTTGATTGGTTTAGTGAGTGGTTATGATCTCTCACTAGTCTATGATGGATTATATGTTGTAATTAGGTGATTATAAGTTAGGATTGTCAAATTAAACTATAAATTAATTAAACATAAGTAATTTCAGATTTAGAAACCCTAGATCGACCTAATTAAACATGTAACAAAGATTAGATCATTGGCTAGTGTCATTTGTGCATATATGGCTATGTAATTCTATGATTTAGATTATACCTATGCTTGTTTATGATCATTGATTGAATTGGATGACTTGAAAGTTTATGATTTGATGTAACCGAATGATTTTCTATGTTTTATATGCTATTATGTTTGAATTGCTTGTTATGCTTGATCTTTTTGCTAGTGTTGTTTATGTTTTAGGACTTAGATTGGTGATCGGAGCATATCGAGAGCAAAGTTTGTCGGATTCGCACGAAACTTGGAGGCTAGGCTCTGGAGCACACAAGGAAGACGCCCTGAAAATTTCACGATGATTGGAGCAAAGTATTTGGATCGATACCGATCCGAATTTTGTGCACCAATCAAAGTGAGATTTATGTAGATGGTAGAGCATGGGTTCTAGTGATGCTTTATGAAGTTGGATCGGAGGATAGGCCAAGTGTTGAAGATAAGATGGGTCATCTATGTTGGATCGACTATAAAGCATAGATGGAAGGACCAAGAGGCTAAGAGGGAAAGCTAGGGGTCTATGACATCTAGAGGAAGTGTACTAGAGGATAGAAGTGAGAGGGAGCCAAAATTGGCTAAGTGTTTGGATTGATACCGATCCAATCCGATTGGATCGATACCGGTCCAAATTATTAGCTCCAAAGTTGATGAGATCCGGAGGGAAGACTCTAGGATGGTTATGGATCATGCTGGAAGTTATGGCTCGCTGATTGCTTCTACGATTTGGTGGTTATGTCATGATGAAGTTTTAGCGCTTCGGTCAGAAACTCGGATAAGGAGTGGGATCGAAGGAGTAGATTGACAACTCAGGATGGAACGAGATGGTAAGATAATGGACTGGGATGAGTAGTAGGCTTGTGCTTGGAAATGGATTGGAGTTCTGGAAAGATCGGAGGATTTGGAAGTGCCAAGGAACAGTTGATGACTCGAAGTGTTCTAGTGTGTTCAAAGAAAGGGTACTATATGCGGGAGCACCCGAAGGATGGTAGCGCCAGTTGTGTACTCTGGACCGGTAGGGTCTAGGTCAGGTGGTACAGAGGTATCAAAGAGACAACCGTGTGGGGTTTCTAACCGGTGAGTATGGAGAACCCAATCGAAAACTGGGATTTCCATTATTCTTTAGCAAAGCGAGAACGAGGCCATACGAGTTATCATGTGTTCAAGGCTTTATAAGGTGATTGATAGGTTTTGGATTCTATGGCTGCTATGATTGATATGTCTAGTTCCATCCTGAGTTGTTGTAGAGGTAGCACGAGAACATGGCTGCTTATGAGAAAAGCTTCTTTATAAACTCGTACATTGCGGAACATGACTGTTCACCAAATAGAGCCTTAAAATTATCAAATATCTCATGGACAGACATGTTTTCGTGCTACCTCTACAACAACTGGTCTAACGTAGGCTCCACGAAAGCCTGGGATCTCTAGGTCTGAAACCCATTTCTCATAAGCAATTCTAAGTTCGGGTCTACATCATCAGCGGGTTGTTCTTTAGGATCACATGTAATATACGATCAGGGGTGCTGGTAAGTCAATGTTGTTTTAATCGCTCTTAGCCAATTGATATAGTTGGGTCCAGTAAGCTTTTCGCTTTCAGAAAATAATTTTAGAGTTGACATTTTCTATAAGTTTTAATTGGTAGATTATTAGAACAATACCATGGTAGATATTCTTATAATATTAGTAGGTTAAACTATATGTTTCATTTTACTATTAAGCTCGCACTAGTCTTTTTATGTTTCACAAAACCCTAAGTCAAAACATAGAAGTCTTTCAACTTCACAAGTAGGTGTTAGGACTCGTCTGTCTTGGATTTCTGACCTTGAGTTTTCTCAACAAGTCATAGCTCGATAGGCAATGGATAACTCCTTATCAGTTGTATTATATACAGCTCCTAACCCGTTATACCTTGTCCTAATCCCACTTTGACCTTAAGTTTCCAAACAAATCAAAATGAAATTATTCACTCATACCTACCATATCTCGACGGCCTGAGTATAGTATATGTACCTTGAGTTTGCTCAAAAAATATGTATAGTTATCTTACCTCGTCTATTCAGTATATTAATAATACTAAACATAACATCCTTAGCTTGAGTTTACTCAACAACTAAGGGGTATGCAAGTAATTTATTAATATATATGGTATAGGACAACATTATATTAAAGATTCACAATTTTCAATATATTATATCGAGTAATATCGACTTATGAAATAATGTATTTCTTATGAAATACTCTCATGATTCAAGTGTTGGACATATCGGGAACCATGGTATACATATGTATTTATAAGTCTATTTTGGGTTATTTTAATGGTCCACCTTTGGTTTATACATTAATATTATATAAGTTTCATTATTATATAACTTTATATTTAGTTAACATATATAATAATCTAATGTATAATATTGTACTAATTAAATCTTATTTAATTAAGTTTAATTAATTAACTTTTTTAGTTAGTTGTTTATTATTTAATTTTAACATATTATATTGAATATTTATATACTATAACCTTTATAGTAACACACATATATCATACATATATGTATTTTAATTTATTAATTAACTTTTAATTCATTTATTTAATTATACAATTTTAATACAATTTTATTAATTTCGAAAAGTAATTTATATAAATACATGCATACTTATATCGTCTTAAACATTTCAAGACAACATAACATATATCACTATATATCATACATGTATATATGTATATTATTTAATTCACTCATTTAATTAATTTAATTCTTTTATTAATCTTATTAATAAAATTTATTTTCAAAATTAGCTTATATTTATTTTTAAACATTTTTTAAAAATTCATTATATTAAAACTTTTATAATATATATATATATGTCTTATTTTAAATTTTAAATCTATATTTTTAATTTGCAAATAATTTTAAAAATTAGCTCAAGGCCTAATTCAAATTGGGTCTTTTCTATTAGGAGCAACCTTTGGGCTCACATATATGTTTGGGCCAGACCAGTAGCCAGGTAGGGCAGAGTAGTTGATTACCCAAACTCAATCCTTCTACACTACCTTTCTAGACACCCTACTGTCTGGACTGTGAGCTTAATTAGTTAACTCTAACATAACTAATCTAGACCGCATATGTTATTGAGCTTTGATACCATTGTTGGAACTGGACCAACCTAAAACATAGTAATTGGGTAAATTTCAAAAAAAAGTTAACATTATTGGATCTTTAATGGACCTATATAGTCTAATTCATTTAGAACCTTTCTAAATTATCTATTAAGGAAAATTAATATATATTTTTTGAATTTATAAAAAAAAATTATATAATTTGTATTGTATTATATGTATGTGTATCATATACGGAAATGTGTGTGCATACATGTGCAATACGATAATGTATACATGGTTTGACATGCCTGTGTATGGATGCCGAGATTTACACCGCAACGGACATGTTAGCTCCTCTTGTATTTGATTCACTACCCAAATGTGTGTGTATATCTATATATATGCATCAAAATATTATATATAAGTAAATATATAATATATATATATATATTAAATGTTAGTTATAAGCAATTTATATGTAAAACATTTATAATATATATATATATATATAAATATATATATATTAAATTACCAAATTATTTAAATATTAGTTTATAAAATAATTTTAACATATATATATATATATATGAAATATAGTATGAAAGCCGTGAATATTATTAACATAATATTTTTATTTTATTGTAAATTAATTTATATGATACATATAAATGTATATAATTATATATATATATACATACACATATATACACACACATTTGTATTGATATAAATAATAAAATCAAAATTTTATAAAAAATATATTTCTATAAATTTTGCTCTCAACCAAATATATAATTTATTTTTTATTAATTTCTTTCCGGTTTTGCATAATAAATTATTTTTAAATTTAAAATCCATGTCAAAATTAAAATAAAATACAAAAAAAATATTATTTGTAAAAGTATTGTGTGTAATATATGTTATATACAAAATTTTGTATTTGTAATAAATGTGTGTGTGTGTATACACAAATATTTTAAATTACATGATCAATTTTAGGTTAAATAAATATCTATTTATTCAAAATAATTTTTTTATTTTTTTTATTTACTTTCGCATGAAATTTATACATGAATAAAAAAATTCAAAATTAAAAACATATGATATATAATATTAATCTTTTAAGTATGAATTTTGACTAATTAAAATCATTTAATAATATTATTTAAATATTTTTTCTCAGGATGTGAACATCTATTAAAGCAAACATACAAAAAAAAAATTATATAGATGCAACAATATACACAGCCAACCAATTTGTAACAGCATTTCGATATACAAGATTCGTAATATAATCTAACATCCTATCATATAAATTATATAGCATATAAATATGATTAAAGAAAAATTAGAGATTTACCTTTCATCAAAGACGTAGCATACATATTGAAACGTTGAATTGATCCCCTTAAATACGTTAACAAATCAGAAGTTGGTAGCTTCTAAATTACCTTACCACCGACGATCGAATCGAAGTGTTTTGATGTAAGTTTGTACTTGGATTTTGGCAGCCTAGAGAGGGGAGTGCTACTTGAAAATATCAGAGAGGAGGAAGAGAAAAAGTGTCAAAATAAATGATGTAAAAGGTGGCTTGTAGAAAGGAAGTTAAGAGAGTGAAAATGGATCACATCGTAATATCTCTCTCTTACTCTTTTAAACATTCAAAATCCTCCCTATTTGCCATCATATGGTCGGCCTATACCTACCCCCTTATAGACGAAATAACATGCCCATATGGGCCTTAAATCTGGTCCAAGTCCAAACAATATTCAATGCAATTTTAAATATTATTTAAACGTGTACGGATATCGCACATCGATTGGTATATTTATAACTATTATGAACATACTATTTCATATTGTTCAATATACATAAAATAAAATTTTATAATTAATATTTCACAAATATTAATTAATTAATTAATTTACAAAAATCTATAAATTAATTAAATCAAGTGGTAAAAGGAATATCCAACATTTCGGTTGTGTGGCTTTTACGTATAAATTTGGTCAGCGATTAATATTGAACAATTCAAATATTAACGTTCACATGTCACTTAGCAGGTGGTGTGACATTATGGCCAAATTTATCCCTTATTTGGCTTTGTTAAAATCCAATTTTACTTTATTAAGCGTTACCCATTAGTGACTATTATTTACACTAATTCTCTTCGTCAAAACTATTCACTTTGGACTTATGGAATTTGGTAATGGTCAAAATTCCAATATCGTTCATATTCAACTCTATAGTCCAAACGAAAGGTCCTTAGTTCAATAATAATAATTATTATTAACCGGACTACCCTGGCTAGAGATTTTGACTTTGAGTTGATTTCAGTTGACCGTGATACTAACCCCATATAACTGAGGAGACTAATCCTCTCTTGAATAGTTTTTCACTTCTATTACTTACATTCGACCCAACTATAGTCATTCTGTAATGACCCAGAATTTCAACCATTCAAATTTGAAATATTTAGTTGATATTAAATATTGAAAAGTTAATTTTATAAGTTAAATAACTTATATTTCGAATATAACGATTTATTTGATAATTAAATTGTTAAATTTGAATAATGGAATTGTTTAAATAATTGAATTTTGAATTTAATGTGGACAAAGATGATTTTGGAAACTGATTTAAATTCTGTTTAAACAATAATGGAGATAGTAAACTTTTAAATTGGGTTTAAAAGTGATTTAAACTGATTTTGGAAATCATTCGTTTTAATTAACATGTAAAAATAGCCTTCCGGAGCACTGTCTCGGATTTTTATGAAACCAGTTTCGTTGGATCCATAATAGTGAATTATTATATGCCGTCAAATTTCGTGGCGGTTGGACATATCATCTGGTCGTGCGAGTTCAAAATGCGTAGAAATTAATTAAAGGAATTTAAATTAATAATTTGATTTTGAAAAGTTAACTTCTATATATGATGGAATTGGTTTCCAATATATATTCTATTGTGTTCAAAATAGGGGTATAACATATAGAACGCCAGGCGGCATGCTTCGTTTGGAGTTTGAAATTTTTAGGAATGAATAGTGCCTTAAAAATTTTTATATAAAGACCTAAGTTTTTCTTCATTTGCAACCTAACCCTTAAACGAAGCTCCAGCCGCCATTTGCCAAACCCTAACATCAACAGCCCACGTTTCGCAACACAATCAAGGCCAAATTAGCCAAAACCTTCTACATGAAAGTTGTCGTGCTCCTCACCACAGCTTCATCCATATAATCTGATATCAATCGCATGCTCGATGTGGCAGTAAAGGGAAGATGAACGGCGTTCGTTAACTCTGTTCGTTCTCGAGCTAGGCGGAGACTTAGGGTATCAGACCTTAGGCAATTGGTAGAGGGCGACGTGGGCGACGCGTGGTGGTAGAGCGGCGATGGTCGAAGCATGGTAGAGGCGTCAGTGATGGTGGAAAGATCGGTCGAGATGGGTTTGCGTTTTTACCTGGGACGAACATGCACAAGAGTTTGAGAGGAAAGTAAAGTTTAAAACATAATTATTTTTAAGTTAACTATAATATAAATGATATCAACATTCATTATTTCATATCTAATTCATACGAGGTCGATGAACGCGACAAGTTGTGTTGCGTTCGTATCAGCGAATTCTACGCATTAGAGTTGGATTGAATGGATTTGGAGCTAGTAGGAATTTGTGTTAAAATTAAATGCTTGTTCAATTTTAATTCAAACCCGAGCGCTTCGGCGATTACTGAAATTTTTGTGAGTAAACTCACCTCTCTGGCCCACTTATATCTTTATATAAATGTTGATAATTTTATTTATGTTGTTTATTGCTTGTTTGGATGATTTATTATATTTATTGGTTGGTTTGGATATACTCCCGCCCCTGGAGCAGTGAGACCCTATTACGTTCCCACGTATGAGTGGTTTACCCTTTGTATACAGTCCCCCTCGAAGTGGTTGATTTATATTATTTGATTTTATACATTATGTGATGCAGAGGGACAGGTTGGAGGGATCCAATCAGATTCCTCACACTATCAATTTTACTTTTCATATATTTTGATATATGACGTGTTGGATGCCATATTTGATTATATGGATATGTTTTTGCTTATTTAGTGCTATAACAGTACTAAGCCATATTTTTTATATTTTGAAATACTATAAAATAGTGATTTTGAATTGAAATGATTTTCAAGGTGATTTTGGAAGTATATATGTTTTAATAAATTTAAAATATAAAAAGGAATGAATTTATTTTTAAATAAATAAAAAGTATGATTTTTTATTTTATAAAAGTATAGTTCTGTGAAATATTTTTAAATAGAGTTTTTTTTGAATAATTTTATATAAAGGATTTATAAAAGTGATATTTTATAAATAAAGAAATTGATTTATAATCGAAATTTATAAATATTTTGTAAATGGATTTGAAATTTATTTGGAAAATGGATTTGAAATTTATTTGGTAAATGGATTTATAGATGGATTTTATAAATAAATTTGATTTATAAAGAAATGGATTTATAAATGGATTTTATAAATAAATTAGATTTATAAAGAAATGGATTTATCAGTGGATTTTGATAGTAGAATGAGTTTTTATAAAAGAATGATTTATAGAATTTTATAAATAAGATTTTATAAAATAGAAGTTTTATAAAATAGAAAGGAGATTTATAAACAGAGTATTGTAAATATGGAAATGAATAATGTCGAAATTTAAATATGGATTTTTATATAAAGGAAATACATTCAAGTTTTTAAGAGTTAAATAATCTTTTAAAGGAATATTTTTGATAAAGTTAATGGGTTTCAAAGTGATAATCTTTAAAAGTAAAGTTGTGAAAATAATAATTCCAAATGGAATTTAATAGTTTAAAAAATGATTTAAAATGTGATATGTATTGAAAACATAGATTTCAACGTTTATTGTTGTAATATATATTTTCGGGCAAGTAAGGAAGGCATCGATAATAACACTGTGGTTATAGTAAATGATTTCCAAAAGGAAACGTTTTATACAATATATGGGATTTCTATATATATATATATATATATATAATTAATCGAATCCCCATACTAGTGTTATGAGTTGTCGTAACGATGTTTTACGCAACATTCGTTTTGACCCAAATAAAGTGCATTTTGACCTTAAGATTTGTAAATATACTTATTTCTTTTTTAAGTATATGGAAATATTTTCTAAGTTTTGAAAATGAAATGATTTGTGAATATACTTATACCGTTGATATAAGTATATGGAAATGTTTTCCAATATCAAAGGATTGAAATGGTTTTGAGGATATATCTTTTTAAAGATAAATTTGAAGTAAATATTTGAAAATTGATTCAATTAATAAAAGATAAACTAAATGGGCCTAGTGACTGCTTATGTGCTAGATATTGTTTGTTGCTTTGATAGTTAAATAACCAACTATCAAACTTGGCCATTTTTGGTTCCTTGACTTGATGTGGGAACTGATTAGTCATGCACTTAGCACGAAGCCGACTGAGTAGGCTTGATTATCGTTTGGATTAAGAATGTCGATTCGAATGGTGCGGAGTGTATATAGTACTCCAATCTACCGGGCTTCCTTCTTAGCGAAGGATAGCAAGTTGAGAGTTGAAAACGTGATAAGTCTATGAGACTTGGTTTCCGTATGAGGTTAAGGGCCTCTTTATCCTTGTTGGTCCGGAGAGACCGGGGTTGGATTTATCCGAGAACCACTTCGGACCAATATATGCGTTCGAAAGTGCAGGTTTATGATGATGATTTTAAAGACGGAGATCTTCATGATGCAGGGCTACTAGCCACTAGACCCACTATGCATATTATATATATATATATGGTGGCAGTAGTGCTTTGTTATGAAAATCTACGATATGCAAGGACTTCTCGCTACTAATCTTAGGGGTAATTCCCGACAGGATGTGGTAGGAGAGTGCCTTCGGTTTGTCCTGTTCCTAGACAACTTGTATGGACAATGTCTGACGTTGCATTTCTAATTACATTGATTAATCTCTATGAACATATCATCTGTTTGGTGGCGGAGAAGGCAACTTCTCTTAGCTTAACACCCTTTCCTAAGACGTATGAGCTCAGGAGTTATACATTTGTAGAAATCAGTTGTGCGATTATGGAAATGGCAGTGTGGCATTCAAAGTGGAATGTGTTATGTGAAAGGTAAACGTTACCTTAAGCCTCATCACCCGGTAATGGCTTAAACAGGGTACGTCGTGAGGCTATATGGTTTGCAACCATTAGGGTATGATCATCACCTTTTTAGATAACCATTTATATGTCGGGTATGTGGTGTATGCTACGAAACGTCTCGGATAGGTCGGTAACTACCAGGGTGATGACATATTCGGTTTCTATCCAGGCCATGTATGAGTGCTAAATATGGATAGATCGGTCTTGCCAGATGCGGAGGATTGTTTGTGTATCCTCGGTACAATCCTTTAGAGATGTACTGTACGGAAGGTAGTCCCTTACCTGCCATTGTATGGAAATCCATTCTCCAATACATGTCTGCCATTTTGTTTGTAAAGCTATTATGCCGTCAAATTTAACCAATGTAACAATTTCGGCTATTTTAATACTATTTGTATACTAGACACTAGTATAATATAATAAGATTTGATATGAAATGTTTTGGTTATCATAAGGTTGTAACACGTTCGTATTTATGTGCGGCATGGTCTTACGAGATACTTTTGTTTGATAAAGAAAAGTTTTTATAACTTTAAAATTCAGTTGAGATGTGTTTTCTCATGCTGGTTTACCAAACTGATCCGGGCGTTTTTCCCTTTCAATGCTCAGTCAGACCGAGCATATTTACATATTTAGATTTGGATGCTTTGGAACTTCAGCAGACAAGCTGGAGGCCTTCAGGTCATATTCACGTATACGTTTATTTTTTGATGCATTGTTGTTTAAATTATCAGCATTTATGAGGATAGGTTATTATAACTGTCCATGCCGATGATTAGTAATTTGTTGTTGTCCTTTGATGGATGTATGTAAATTATATTACAGTTTCTCTTTTGTAAAGTTCATTGATATTATATTATATGTTGTTCTGCTGCAATTGTGAGATTCTGTGTTTTTTTAGTTTCTCTTTCTCTTCTTCTTCTTTCTCTTCTTCTTTCTTCTTTCTTTCCAATAACTATTCGCATCTTCTTTCGATTTGGATTGGACATATGGGGTTTATTGTCAGCTTGAATCGTGCGGTTTGCGAGTCATTACACATTTGATGGACTTCATGCCACGATTTAACTATCTAACATTTGGAGAGCATGATGAAACAGACTCTAGTCATGAGTTATCCAATACACTGCCAGTACGTAACCACTTGGTTCCCTCAGCAGTTGGACGCCGTGCCCTAGGGTCGTTCCATAGTTTTCCAATAACTATCAGTACGTAACCACTTGGTTCCCTGAGCAGTCATGAGTAATACACTATCTAACATTTGGAGAGCATTACGTACTCTAGTCTCAACGGATACATCGATATCCAATCCCGGTGCATCTTGACTAGTAGTATTTAAAATAATGTGTTTATTATATTGTGATACAATACTCATAATTACAACTATTTGTAATTACTATCACAAACACATGATTTATGGATTTTTTGTTAAATATATTTAATTTAATATTTAATTACTTATAACACATTATAACAAATATATAATAGAAAGAAAATACCTTTCCTACGAATGAGAATTGATTATAGAGTTAATAACTAATAATAATTATAGAATTTCCCCTAGGGCATACCCCTAACTCTATCACTGCTTGATCTAACATGTTGGAACTAAAGGGGGCCTCAATAGTCCCCTTCCCTGTAGCCGCATCCTATGCCGCCAAAATAGCTTTTCCTTTTTCTAAGGCCACAATATCCTCCTCATCCAGAAGAAAGACTTTAACTCATCTTCAATGACGCCCTTCCATCTTTGCTGAGGATCTCTTCCCAAACATTAGCTAATGTGATTGGAACTCTCCCTTAGCCATTTCAGATTCTTATTCCCTATGACGTCGACAAAGAACTACTGGAGAGTAGCATCCATCTCTTCATTGGTCTAAACGACCTTTGCCTTGAGCTTCATGATTTCACCTCTGGCCCCAGCAAGATCAATTTGGGCTTGATCCATCGAGTACATTTTAGCCCTTAAACTGGTCGTAAGGTTGTCGACCTCATCTAGGAGAGCCTTTGATAGTTCATCTTTTACCTTAACTTGTTCCTCAAGCTTACAGTTTTCCGCATGGGCGGACTTTATCTGATCTTTCATAACAATTATGATTTGCATATGGGTTTTTGACATCTCTTCTATTAACTCTTTAGAGTTTTTGACTGACTTTAGTGCATCATCTCTCTCTTTGATAAGGTCAGCCAATTCTTTTTTGTAGCCTGCTACTATCCTATCATGGTTAGCTCTCTCTGAGTTGAATGATTGAATGAGCGTTTGATTAATCCGGTTAACATCAAAGAGGCCTTTAGCGAGCCTTTTCCACTCAAAAAGCTGATCTGCAATCTCCTTGTAATGAATATAATGATACAGGTTGTGGCTGTGTACATGGTGATTAGTGTGTGGGTGCAGCTGTTTCATTAGGTGCTTAGAGTTTGGGCTTTGGGCCTTGTTTGCTTGCGGGTTACTTCAAGATTTGAACTGCATACCTTTGTATCTTTCTTTTTACTTATTTAAGATATACATGTACAAGCTGTTTTGAGACAAGGGTTTTAATGCCGTATCTAGTTTTAATGAAGATGATAAAATTTAACTTCAATTGATTCAATCTCTTGTTATATCTCCTTCTCCCATTATATTCAGAAAACTTAATCAAGTCTATATCATAATATTCACATGGTATCAGAGCATCAGATCTCGATCTAAAGTTACTGCATCTTACCTCAAAAAGTTTTTATCCTCACAATATGTCTGAAACCAAGAGTTCTACCATGATCGATGTCCTACCAATTACATCCAAGATCACAGATCGCAAGTTAACGAATACTAATTTCCTGGAGTGGAGCAAAACTGTCAGATTATACCTTCGAAGCATTGATAAAGATGATCACCTAACAACAGATCCACCAACAACATCTGAAGAAAAGGATCTGATCTGGTTGCGAGAAGATGCTCGGCTGTTTTTGCAAATTTGAAATTCAATAGACGATGAAGTGATCTGTTTGATTAATCACTGTGAGTTTGTGAAAGAACTAATCGAATACCTCGAATTTTTGTATTCTGGAAAAGGAAATCTGACTCGTATGTTTGAAGTGTGTAAATCATTTTATAGAGCTGAGATGCTGGATCAATCTCTTACAAGTTATTTCATGAATTTTAAAAGGACTTATGAAGAATTCAATGTATTACTACCAATGAGTCCTGATGTGAAGATACAACAACTTCAACGTGAACAGATGGCCATTATGTCCTTCCTTGCCGGGTTGCCATCACAATTTGAATCTGCAAAATCCCAAATATTGTCTGGATCCACCATAACCTCCCTTCATGAAGTGTTCAGCAGAGTGCTTAGGACTGAAACAACTCCACCCACTACAAATGTGAATAACAGTGCTTTAATAAGTTCAAGCTCTAATGCAAATCATTCACCTTCCACTTGGAGACCTCCATCTGACTTCAGACCACCATGGAATTCATCACAAAGACCTGAATCAGTGAGACCTCCATCATCTTCATCCTGGAGACCACAACGAGGTGGATGGAGACCAAGCAATAAAATATGCTCATACTGTAAGAAACCAGGACATGTAATTGGTGAGTGTAGAAAGCTGCAATACATCAATCAACAAAAGAATCAAGGAACCACTAATAACAATAATGCACCCAAAACTGTTCTTATGACTGCTGAGGAGTTTGATAAATACACAAAGTATCAAGAATCTCAAAACAAACCAGCTATCTCTACTATTGCAAGTTCTGATAAACAAACTTCAAAGTGGATCATTGATTCTGGAGCAACAGACCACATGTCAGGTAACTCTAAACTGTTTGCAGGGATTAATGAACATATAAAATGTCATGCAGTCATTTTAGCAGATGGGTCACAAGCACATGTTCATGGAGTTGGTAATATAGATACTATGGTCCCATTGAAATCTGCTCTATTTATACCTACTTTATCCTATAATCTACTATCTGTAAGCAAACTCACCAGAGACTTGAATTGTAGAGTGGAATTTTCCTCTGAAGAATGTATATTTCAGGATCTTACAACGAGACAGATTATTGGTAAGGGATATGAAGCAGGGGGACTTTACATTTTGGAAAATTCGCCTGTAGCATGCTCAAGTATAGGGAATGCCATCAAGCTTCATCAGCAATTGGGGCACCCTTCACTTACTTTGCTCAAGCATCTTTATCCTCAGTACAAGTCTCTAACTCATCTCAACTATGAGCCATGTCAATATGCTAAACTACATAGGAGTAGCTTAAAGCCTAGAATAAATAAATGTGCTAATGCACCATTTGAATTAGTGCATTCTGATATTTGGGGGCCATCCTCTATTGTGTCTAAATCTGGGTATAAATACTTTGTGACATTTGTTGATGACTATTCAAGGGTTACATGGGTATTTTTGATGACTAATAGATCAGAATTGTTTTCAATTTTTTGTACTTTTCATAAGGAAATTCAAAATCAGTTCAAAACTTGCATTAGAACATTAAGAAGTGACAATGCTAAGGAGTATACATCCATTGCATTCAACTCATACCTAAGTCAGCATGGGATTCTGCATGAAACATCATGTGTAGATACTGCTGCCCAAAATGGGGTAGCAGAAAGGAAGAATAGGCACCTCCTTGAAACAGCTAGGGCATTGATGTTTCAAATGAATGTACCAAAATCATTCTGGGGGGATGCTGTTATAACTGCCTGTTTTCTTATAAATAGGATGCCTTCAACAGTCCTGAATTTTAGTATACCCTACCAAGTGTTATGTCCTAACAAAGATATATATCCAATTAAACCCAAGGCATTTGGGTGTGTATGCTTTGTAAGGGATGTCAACCCTCAGATTGGAAAACTGGATCCCAAAGCTCTCAAGTGCATTTTTGTTGGTTACTCAAGACTACAGAAGGGATATAAATGTTATTGTCCAAGTTTAAGCAAATATATAGTATCTATAGATGTAAACTTTATGGAGGACAGACCATTCTATCAGAAAGTTAACACATCTAGTCTGGGTGAGAATGAGGAGATAATTCACACATCAAATCAGGAGGAGATTGAGGAATATGTAATTAAGTCTAACATGCAGACTCCAGAAACTGAACCAATAGTTGAGAATGATAGTGATCCTGCACCTTCTGGTGGAACTCCCATTACTGAAGACCCAAGTCTTAATCTTCCCATTGCTCTTAGAAAAGAAAAGAGAAAGTGCACCTACCCCATCTCTAACTATATGTCATATGATAACCTTTCACCCACATCTTATACTTTTGCTACCACTCTAGACACTATTGGAATTCCTAAGAATGTAGCTGAGGCTTTAGTCAAACAAGAATGGAGGGAAGCAATGGTTGATGAAATGAATGCCTTAGAAAGGAATAATACATGGGATCTAGTGAAATTACCAGAAAATAAGAGGGCAATTGGTTGTAGATGGATATACTCAGTGAAGATGAACCCAAATGGAACCATCAACAGATTTAAAGCAAGGCTAGTGGCTAAAGGATATGCACGAGTGTATGGTATGGATTATGTTGAAACCTTTTATCCTGTAGCCAAAATGACCTCCATCAGAGTATTCATAGCATTAGCAGCACACTTCAACTGGCATCTTCACCAATTAGATATTAAAAATGCATTCCTACATGGTGACCTTAAGGAGGAGATTTATATGACTCAGCCACCTGGTTTCACTGCACAAGGAGAAGAAGGACTTGTGTGTAAGTTAAAGAAAACTCTCTATGGACTTAAACAAAGTCCACGTGCTTGGTTTGGAAAATTTAGCCAAACTTTAGAGGAATTTGGTGTAACCAGGTGCAAAAGTGATCACTCAGTGTTCTACAAACATTCAGACCAAGGTATCATCTTATTAGTGGTATATGTGGATGATATAATCATAACTGGCAATGATGAACAAGGAGTTACCTTATTGAAGCAGTTCATTCATCGGAAGTTTCAAACTAAAGACTTAGGAGAACTAAAATATTTCTTGGGAGTAGAAGTGTTAAGAAGCAACAAAGGAATATTACTGAATCAAAGGAAGTATGTGATGGATATACTGACAGAAACTGGTAAATTAGGAGCTAAACCTCAAAATTCACCAATCATTCCTAACAACTATTTAACATCTGAAGGAGAACCCTTTGAAGATCCAGAAAGATATAACATATACTTGGATACTTAAAGGGGTCATCTGGACAAGGAATTATGTATACTAATCATGGTCACATGAAGATTGAGAGCTTTGCAGATGCTGACTGGGCAGGTTCAAGAGATGATAGAAGGTCAACAACTGGTTTTTGTGTATATCTTGGAGGAAATTTAGTGTCATGGAAAAGCAAGAAACAACATATTGTATCCAGATCTAGTGCTGAATCTGAGTACAGGGCTATGTCCAAGGCTGTATGTGAGATTATGTGGATCAAACACTTACTAAAGGAGTGTAATCTTGAGTTTGAGGAACCAGCCAGATTATGGTGTGATAATAAGGCAGCAATTCATATTGCCTCTAACCCTATCTTTCATGAAAGAATAAAGCATATAGAAATAGATTGTCATTTCATTCGAGACAAAATTCAAAATGGAGAGGTAACTACACACTATGTCAATACACAAGAGAAACCTGCAGATGTCTTAACTAAGGCTGTGAGTGGAGATAGATTGAAATATTTGAAGAGCAAGTTGGGTCTGATAGATATTTATAACCCAACTTGAGGAGGAGTGTAATGAATATAATGATACAGGTTGTGGCTGTGTACATGGTGATTAGTGTGTGGGTGCAGCTGTTTCATTAGGTGCTTAGAGTTTGGGCTTTGGGCCTTGTTTGCTTGCGGGTTACTTCAAGATTTGAATTGCATACCTTTGTATCTTTCTTTTTACTTATTTAAGATATACATGTACAAGCTGTTTTGAGACAAGGGTTTTAATGCCGTATCTAGTTTTAATGAAGATGATCAAATTTAACTTCAATTGATTCAATCTCTTGTTATATCTCCTTCTCCCATTATATTCAGAAAACTTAATCAAGTCTCTATCATAATATTCACACTCCTTAACTCCGTAAACTTTTTAGTTGGCCTCTTGGCGAGTGATATCTTTGACATTACAATCAACTATAACCCCTGCCAGATTAGTAATCAAGCAAATTCACCTGCATCTTATTAAGGATAGCTATAGATGGGCTTGTAAGGGGCGGAAGCGAAGCAGCATGACTTTTAACTTCTTTGGATTTTTGGGAGTAGAAACGGTGGTGGTAGGAGGTCGAGTTGACGGAAGTAGCTGTTAAGGAGTCTAAGAATGGGTACACAACTGAGAGGCACCTAAATCATGCTTGAAGCATTCACAAGGACCCCGCAGTTCCTCATGATGGCATTGTTTCTTTTCCACGTCACGGCCCTCTTTCTCTTCTTCTCGCTGCCTTTATCTATCCTCCTTGTCCTGGTGCTCTATCTCTTTACTTATCCTTCTCTCCTTTCATACTCTTGATGTGAGCTTGGACATTGCATATAAACATCCGAAGTCGATGAGCAATATTGGCTTAAGTCCAAGTGGAGGTTGCCAAAACGTTCCCTGCTTAAAGTACCTAAAAGGAAGAAGGGATATATCATAACTAAGGTATTCAATTAAGAACGAGTGTAAGGTGTTAATGCTCGTGATCCTAAAAGTGTGTCAAGTGATGGTATTTCCTTAAGTAATCTGCATATTGTGTTCAGGGAGTTGCGAGGATGGGGTTTCATCACCCTCGGCAAGGACATCCCTGGATGAAAAGATAAATTCTTGAGGATTGTTATTCAGAATACCTTCAAATGAATCCCCATATGGTTGAGAGGTTTTCAAGTTCGCCCAGTGAATCAAATATGTTCTCTGAGGAACTCGTGAGGAGTGTCGACTCTCCGATTGGTGCTAGGTTCGAGCTATGGGCATGTTGGGATGACTTAACCACCAAATGCTTCGAACAAGATGGGACATGAACTATGTCTCCTTTGGGGGTTGTCTCCTCGTGTGAATCGTTGTCACTGATGCCATATTCTTTGTCGTCATCATCTTCTTTCTCTCCTTCACCATCTTCCTCCTCTTTTTCTTCTTCTATTTCTCCCTCTCTTTCTCCTTCACCTCCTCTTCCTTCATCTTTTTCTCCTGCCACATTCTCTTCTACCCACACATCTTCCTCGCCTATGTTCACCTCGACTTCATGGCCCTTGTCATCCCCTTAATTATCGTCGTCAGAATCACGAATGAAGGAAGAGTGACCGGTGGCCATTTGAGGCTTCTTGGTGGAAAGTGTGATGGGAATGACACTTCTGTTAGGGTGTAAAAGGCTGCATTGGTGAAGCCTCTCATTGGTACGGAGGTATGAAATAGTGTGGAGTCTGTAGTGGACTCCCATCAAGAACTCAAGAGTGTCAACATATTCATCATTAGCTTCATAGGCGGGAAGATCTATGAAGGGTACATAAAAAGAGTTAGGCATTTGAGTGAAGAAAATCCACGTACAGAAAGGATCCATAGAGAAGAAACTTACGCCCACTCAACCAGAGATGAAGAAGTATTCGCTCTTGAAGTAGCTACGCTTGTTGTGAAACTTTTGATGACCTTGAAAAGGTTATAAGCTTTGACTATCAACAAGGAAGGTGAGTTTTCTCTCGTTTGAAGCTTAAGAGATGAGTTAGCTCCACGAATCTTGGTGGACGATTCAGTCGCATCATGAAGAGGATGTACAAAGAGTTAAATAGTGCATATCCATTAGGGTGCACTTGTGTCGGAGCTAACCTGATTTCTTGTAGAATGAACTTGAGGAAGTCAGTGAAGGTAGAAATAGTTCTGCCTAAGCATATATACTTGTTACCTATGGTGTAATCCTGAGGCGAGTGTGGGCCAATTGATCTTTCCTTGGTAAAATGAGTTCATTCTTTGAGATCCAATGTCCGAGGCAAATCGAATGGAGCAATTCCACTATTAGAAAGGACGTTGTTTGTTCCTAAGGATTTTTTAAGACCATTAGGGTAGGTCGTTCGTCTGTTGCAGGGATTGGATCCTAAGGTTGGGCAATTGGAACAACTTGCATTGGGAGTTCGCATGCTATAGAACGTCTTGCTCTAGATGGAATAGACATGGAGGCTTGAGCGGTAGAAGAAATGACTTTAAGAGGAGTGGAAGGATAAGGATCAATACTGAATTTAAAGCGAGGAGATTGATGAGTCATTCTGAACTGAAAAGCTTGATAACGAACGTGGTAAGCTATATTTTACTTTAAGGATTTACTTTAATTAATACCTGTATAGCCGATGTGTAGAATCCAATGGATGTCGACGTCTATTCACTAATTAGATTCTAAACGTCGACTGAGGCAGTGTAATGTTGGTCTATGCAGTGTGCATCCTGTGTTCAGAGCATAATGTACAGAACACTCTTTGTAGATAGTCGGCTCGTGCTAGCTAATGAGCTCCATCGCATAATGGAATTATGTGTCGAATTTTACCATTTATCGCAAAGTGAATGATAATAGAATCATTATTAGGAGCATCTCTGAGCTTTCTTTGCATGAACACAAGATTGTGGTGTTGAGCTTAAAGTGTTGACTTGTGTATTTCATTTTGATGCCGGAGTTGCATTTGATGCGACCATTCCTCATAACCGTCCTGTCGGAATCGGGCCATCGATATACAATCGACCAAAGACTCGATGAAAGGCAATCACATCACTTTGACTTGAAGATTTGTTACAAATGTAAGATTAAGAAGAAGCCTTGGAAATAACTCAAGGCAGAGGCTTTAGGAATTCAGGATCAACACCAAGCAAATAAACGTAAAGAAACTTGGATGAAAACTTGGGAATGGGTAGCAAATTTTTTTACAAACTTAGTATCAAAACCTATTTAAGAGCAGCAATACATATAACTTGCAATTTGTTTTGATCCTTGGAATTCAACCTATTTTAGTAAGCATGCTTTCATTTTTATAGTCTTAGAGTTAATTTAAAAAAATGAATGGACTAAAAAGAAAAAAAAAGTTTGTATATAGGCATATGCTGGTTTCGACGTTTGCTTGGTGTCAATCTCGACCATCCCCAAAACCCATCATCATAACTGACCTTACCGTATGGAAAAACGACATAAGGCTAGCTATGATCAGCGACAGCCATAGCCCAAGCAACGACATGGCTATGACAATAACTCCAACACCCCTATAGCATCAAGATCGAAGCCAAGAACCTATCTTTTGTTCAATCCAGATCTAGAGGAAAAGATTTTGGGGTGGAAAACTCGATGTCAATTTGAGCTGGGGATCGAGAAATTGGCAGAGGCAATGCTGGAGGTGGTGAGGCTACAAGCAGTTGGAGTCGAAGATTGCAAAGGAAAAAATATGCTGGGCAAAGTGATTTGGGTAAGGAGATTTTCTAAGTATTGAAGCTCCAATATCACTATGGAAATCATGTCAGTACCGACATGATTTAATTGCCATAAAAAAAGAATAGAAAGAGGAAAAGAAGGGAGCTCACCTGTTCGAGATATGACGTGGTTTCCAGAGTGATGAGAACTTCCACCAAGTTGCTGGAGGAAAGTTGGTATGCTAACTATTTGAAGTGATGAATGAATATTCTTGGAATAGATATGATGCTTCAAAAATGATGATTAGCTAGCCATAGACTCCTATGCAACTAGGAATACGTCGCTTGTTTTGATCCAAAACATGCTTTGATTTCACGAAAGCATACTTTGGGAGGCTAATATTATCTAGTGTTTGAACCGAACAGCTTCTAAGTGAATCTGGACGTCAAGATGAAGACAGAATGAGACATAACTTAAAGGCAGACTTTCAATAGCTAGATGAGGCAATGCAAGAAGTTTGGATCCAATTGGAGCAAGACAACATGATCGGTACCAACCATAATTATGGTCGGTACCGAGTTTATTTTCTATGGGTGACCACCTACCTATTTGGGGAGATGGAATATGGACAAGTATGGAATGGAACACATTGTACTGTGATGACTAATATGGTCGGTATTGACCACAATTGTGGTCGGTACCGACAAGATTTTATTACCCTAGACTGACTCGTTCTTCCTTCTTGTATTCCCAGATCTCTTACGTGTTCCCTAAAGATCTAGCACCTATGGTGCAGGATTCCGACTATAAATATGCAAAATAAAGCAACAGGAGGAGGAATTTACAATCTTGATCTTTTGGCCTATATCCTTCATCTTCTCGCCTCTACTTCAACCATTATCACTAAGTGCTGTCAAATCTGAGCATACTTTATTTTCTATATCTGAAAACCTTGTAAAAACACTTGTTATTATGACCAATTTATAACCAATAGTATTACATGGGCGTAGTCACTTGATTTGGCTGAACCATTATAAAAATTTGGTATGTTCTTCTTGTTTCTACTCATTTGTGTTTAGATCTATTCTCATTTTTGATCGATAGGGGTCACTTTTTGACCTAGCAGATAGTTATCTGGGGGAGAAGCTAGTGGGACATATTGATGAGTCCTTTAAGAAGCTATTTGAGAAAGATTTGAGGCACGAGAGTCTATACCGAAAGTCAAAGGCTGAATTTATTATTTTAAAGGAAGAACCAAAAAAGCAAGCGAGCAATGACGGCAATAGGAATGGAGCAACAAAGAGAAGATACTATCTAAGGAAGAAGATGGCCATAAGAAAGACAGGTGGGTAATGAAGTGCAGGTTAACTTAGATAAGACAGAAAAGCCCCGAGGTGAGAATAGGAAGTGCTTCATCTGTGTTAAGACCGGCGACTTGAAGAGGGATAGCCTGGTACTGCAGAGGAGTAAGTAGAGTGCTACTAATGCACTGGATGTTGCTCCTACTTCGTCAGCTGCTCCATGGGCGAAGGAGAAAGGAAAGGGTATTCTTATACAAGGTATACTTTTATTTGTGTTATACATATGCATGTTTTTATTTGACATCGATACATTAGACCATTCATATATATCTAGTGACTTGGTAAGTAGGTTAGAATGGTGACCTTACCTGGTAGGTAGATCTCTAGTTGTTTTCAAACTTGGTGATGGTTTGACTGACTTAGGGATAGTTTGTCGAGACTTAGTGTGTTGAGTCATGGATTCTTGTTGCTTTTGATTGCTTTGTTTGGGTTTCAAGGAGTTTAATATAATTTGGGAGAGAGCGACCGAAGGGATACGAAGATGAGGCGAAATGCCGAGGTATAGTAGACGACGAACATGGAAGTGGAAGCAAAGGCTAGAGTAAGACTGTAAACCTGGGAAGGTACATTTATGGTTAGCTAAGTGTATTCGCTTGGGTTCCCACATGAGTAGTAGTCATCGTTTTCCAGAAGTGAGGGAATATCTGAAAGTAGTTGGACGATCGCCATGTAAAGAAATGAAGTTTTGTATCAACCTAGTGACTAGTGTTATATCTTTGAGAAGGATGGTACCAAAGAGCTAGGAGGATGGGAAGCAAAGGAGAGTAGCCCGTGGAAGGGGTTCATTCATGGTAGTATATCCGAGTAAGGAGTACTTGTAGTATTCACATGGTGGGAGAGAGGATAGACCTACTCCGATAGAGATGGGAGTGGTGCCAATGGAGATGAGGCAGTATAGACTCAATCGAGTTAGTTGGCTCTGTATAGAAGATAAACTGTTTATATGTAATATAGATGGATTTAGGGATGAGATACAATGAGAGTACAACCATCCGAGATTAACGATAGATTCCAGTGAAAATAAGACATATTTGATAGATATCTTATTCAAAAGGGGATGAAGGAGGTATGTCATGATTTTGGTATGCGGAAAAGATTGCAAGGGGCATTAAGGAAAATGGCACTGAGTTAGCTAGGTGATATCAAGGGTGAACCAGGAGCGGGTTAAGAGGAAGGTTTTGAAGTCAATAGCCCAATTTGTAGGTGATCAGTGGGTGATCAGTGCAGCACATTAGCCTAATTTAGGATTAAGGTTAATATCACTTCCTTCTAGCCATCATTAATTATTTCTCTTCACCTTCTAACCTCCATTAATCCAAAATTGACCTAAATCCATCATTTCTTCAAGTTAATTAGCCTAATTAAGTGATTCGGGGAAGATTAGCAAGGGGAAATTGTGGGTTTACTATTCTAGCACCGTGAAATTTGTTAAGCTTGATGTCCTACTTCATATTTGCCTAGGGATTTAGTTAAATTGGTATGAGGTAAGTGATTTTACTTCTCTCACTATAAAGATTATCTATGTAGTAAAATTGTGATTTTTGTTATGATTATTAAAGTTGAAGTGTTCAAAACTTAGATCAGATATTAATAGCACCCAAGAATGAAATTTGAAAAGATAGATTGTGATTTTATCTATTTTACACCATTTACCAACCATATTGTTACTTTTGTATAAAATCAGATCTAGGATGTTATATGCTCAGTAAATTATGTTTGGATTGATTGTATGCATTGCTTGGATGTTATATAATTGAATTGTTTTGAGAAGTTTTCTTAGAAGCGAGGAATATTCGGTTAGAACCAAATTAACCGACCGACCTAGTTCATTTCATCAGTTTAGTTCGATTATGAAACTAAATTGGTTTGAATTCGGTTTGTAAAATAAAAAAGTTTGGTTATCGGTTTAACCAAATTAGATGGACTTTTATTATAGTATCCAAATTTATGGTATTGTACGACTTTTAATAATTGGTTTAGTGATACAATATAAAGTGTACAACTTGAAAATATGTCAATTATTATTATTAATATAACAAATACTCGATAAAATCCATCCAAACATTAATTTATATTTTACTTTGAGTAAATCAATCATTTTAATAATAACATACCTTTCTAATTCGGTTAAATCGACTACCGACCGAATTAACCGAAATTAATCCTGTTTGGTTTTGAATTTTTTCGGTTTTAGTTCTATTTGAAATTTTTTACCTTAAAACCGTCCGAACCAACCGAATTCTCCCCGCTATGTTTGCTAGTTGTTGTGTGTAGTTAGAAATATGACACATTGTTTGGTGCAAGTAGCATCAAAATGTTCGAAATAAGATGCGGCTAGAGTATGGCGTAGTTTGAAGTCCCAAGAGACCCTAAAATAAGTCGCAAGTGGTTTGGAGTTGATTTGGTAGCTCAAATTGTGGTCCTCATTTATGGTCGGTAATAGTGAAGTATGGTCGGTGGTGACCAAAATATAGTTGGTGACGGTCTTCTTTGAGTCATGCCATGGTCTACTCCAAGTCTTAGAGCATAGAACTTTGGGTTGAGGCCTAGCAAGTATGGTCGGTGGTGGAGTTTGGTACTTAGAAATTTTAGTTGGCAAAGATCATATTGACATTTGGGAGCTTCGGGTCAAGAAAGATGGAACTTTAGGTTTTTGATGCACGTGCTTTGGGTTTGGCCATGGGATAACACGAGGGAAGGAATTTTGGACTTAGCCACAAATCTGAGCAAGGCATATGGTCGGTACCGACCATGTGTGTGCTCTAAGTTTTTTGCAATCGTGCTTCGAGTCTGGGTGAGGAATGCTTCGGGTTGGCTTTGGGGCGAGGTGGCTTGACTTAGTCTTCTACTTGGTTGAGTTTTGGGTGGCCAAACATGGTCGGTACCGACCATGTTGGTGGTTGGCAAATGGGAGCGAGACCTCTTGGAGGCACAAGCGATGCTTAGGAGGTGAAGTCGCATATGTTTATTTGTTCGGTGTTTGTTTTAGATGATTGTGAAGCAATGAAGAATGACAATAAAAGACGATGCTTCGACGTGATGACTTTGATACTATGACAAGATGATGCTACGACATGAGATGGATGTGCAGAGATATTTTGAAGTTTTGTGACACAAGGCCTTTGATCAAATACTTCAGATGGGAAGTATATGTTAGGGACTAGGGTAGTCTGAGAAGGCACGGTCGACAAGGCGAAGTTATGTAATGGGGCACGGGATGTTTCGAATCAAGTCACATGTATAAGAGATCATTAATAACTCAAGGCATGGGTGTTTCGTGAGGCAAGGTTATGTGTGGATGCTCACCTATGTCCTCTGGACCTTGGATGGCCTGGCTTGTCGCTGAGTGGGAAGTATCTATGGAATAGGTGTTTGAAGGGACACTAAATCCAATTGTGACACGGGGTGTCGCTAGCTTGGGAGGTCGTTGAAAAAGTTATTACTTATTTGAAAGACCTTGGGAAGGTCATGATGAAACAAGACTTTGGGAAAGTCACAATGATGAAGACCTCGGAAAGTTCATGGTGAAGCAAGACTTTTGGAAAGTCATGGTAGCAAGAGACTTTGGGAAAGTCATAGTGAAGCAGGCCTTCTATAATGATCGTAGTGATGTGAGACTTTGGGAAAGTCATGGTGATGACCATGGTGATGTATGGGGACGTGAGACCTTGGTGACAAATGTAGCAATATGAGACCTAGATGACGATTGTCTTTATGTGTTATCTTATATTGGTTTGACTGCTATGATTGGTGTGATTGTTGTGTGATGTATGGATGTCTTGTGATATTGGCATTCTTGACGTAGGTACCCCGACGCCCATATTATACTTAGTGTAGTATACGCATATGACAACTATGGTAGTGTAGCATGTATATAGTGTTATGTGCTAACTTTCTTGGATGCAGGGACATGTCAAGTATGACTATCTGTACCCTATGTACTATGCTATATAAATTTTTATAGTGTTTTGAGATTGTTTATCCCTCATGTAAGACTATTGTCTGACTCGAGGTTTTATGTTTTGCTTCTTACTATCTTGGGTACTCTTAAATGAGTAGACTAGATAATAAGTTTGAGATTAGCGAACGGAGCAGTTCAGAGGACGAGCAGGAGGTTAGAGCCATCATTTTTATTCCTATAGTTTGTTGCTTATTCCGCTGTGCGGCACTATAGAGCTTTATCAGTGCTTTACTTTATTTAGAGATGGATTTCCTTTGAGTTTATTTGATGATGTATACACTCTATTCCATTTGCTTTGTATGACTATTGTGAACCTTGCACTTAGATTTTTTTTGGGTTCATTTAGTTATACTTATTTGTCTCACCCATTTTATATCTATGTTGATACTATATTTTTTTCGATGCGCTGTGAGATATATGACGGGTTATGAATGGAGTTTTAATTATTTTACACTTGACAATCATCCTACATCGATCGCGTACTGTTACATCGCATTCTTTAAGTATATTAGGTAACAGGGGTGTAGGGAAGTCATCATAATGAATCAATAAAAAGGAATAAAATAATCGAACATGAAAAGTCATTCCCTTTGTAACACCATAATTTGATATTTCTCCTCAAATCTCAAGTAGATCCTCACCCAACTTTGCAAGAGAAGGATGAACCAATTTTTTATGTTTTCATTTGATTTAGAGTTGAAATTTTTGGGATTGTTTCATGGAATTTTCAGCCATGGATGGTGAGAAGGAAAGAAAAGAAAAGTGAATGAAAAAGAATGAATACGGGATATTAATCAGTGGATTTGTTTTAATTCAAAGAATTAAACATATCTCATTCTTTTAATTAAAACTTCCCTAATCAATTCCTTTAATTTTCTCTCTCTCCACCCCTTTTCCTTTACATGATTTGACTGGCTATACTTGCCATCAAATTACAATAAATTTCCATAAATTCTTCGTGCAATTATATTTTATTTAAACCCGTTTAAAGTTATATAGATATCATATATCGATTCCTACAAATATAACTTTTATATATGCATTCAAATAATTATCAATAACTCCCAAACAATAGATAAATTAAATAATAATTATTATTTCTTAAATATTAATTAATTTAAAACATTTTATGAATTAATTAAATCGTGTGGTTCTTTGGAGAATTCACAAATATGATTGTGTGACTCAGAGGTGTGAATTCAGTCAATTGTCAATATTGAACAATTCAAACATTAACGTTCACACATCACCTTGGCTAGTGGCATAATAGTTTAGCCAAATTCATCACTTATAGACCTTTTCAGTAAAATCAAATTTCACATTTTCTAAAATGGCACCTTTTGGTAACGATTATTTACATAATTTCTCTTCGTCAACGCTATATCACATTAGAACTTATGGAATTTGGTTTTGGTCAAAATTACAATATTGTCCACATTTAACTTGGTTAGTCCATAAATAAAGTCTTGGTAGAGTAAAAACATTATTATTAATCATATTATTCTGGCCAGAGATTTTAACTTTAAGTTGACTACAGTTGACTATGATACTTACCTCGTTTATAGCCGTTCGATG
The DNA here is from genome assembly GCA_030737815.1 of Allium fistulosum. Classification (NCBI taxonomy): domain Eukaryota; kingdom Viridiplantae; phylum Streptophyta; class Magnoliopsida; order Asparagales; family Amaryllidaceae; genus Allium; species Allium fistulosum. Next base: position 164,018,345 of record CM060904.1, on the reverse strand, counting down.
GACGCCATCGACGATTAAACTATAATCAAACTGGAGTTTCTACATTGAAGTTTGACATTATTCTAAGGTGGAGAGAACTTTTCCATTTGTCCTAGTTGTTGTTAACTAATAGGAAACTCCCGAATGGGTCATTCCATAGTTATCCAAAAACTATCGGTATGTAACCTCTTTGTGCTCCTAACAATCATGAGTAATATACTACCCAACACTTGAAGAGCATTACGTACTTTGGTCTCAACAGATGTATCAATATCCATTCTTAAAACATCTTGTTCGGTACTATTTAAAATAAATTATTATTTTGTATTTTGATTAATTACTCACGATTGCAACTATGTGCAACTATGTGCAACTATAATCACATAACATTTCATTTAAGAATTTTCTTATTTATATACTTCAAAATAAATTACTTAATTACACCATATAACAAAGTATATAATAGATTCAAACACCTTTATGATGAATAAGATTGGTCGTAGAGTTAGATATATATAACAAATTACATAATTTCCCTAAGAGCATACCCCTAACTCTATCATTATCATCATTTTTTTCCATTCTCATTGCCAGTTGCAGAAGTGAGATTTTCAGCAATGACGTCCTTGTTATGGTTGAACTGAACATCCATATCATTGTTTGCTTCAATTTCTGTAGCTTCTTTATTCATTTGGCAAGCTACTATTATGTTCCTGATTTTTTTTGAATACCGATATTTTTTGGAACTCATGTCATTTTAGTGCTGCATTGCTTCTTGTTATGGTTGAAACAAATGCATATTCACATCTTGGTGGAATTCATTCATATTCCACCTTTTGAACAATGCGTTCCACATTATACATTAAGTTGATTTCTTTTGGTAGTTCTTCACTTATAGCTACTTCCACTAGAATGTGAGCATGCTTCAATCTCGTTTTCAAAGGGTAGCTTGTAACACCCCGCCTCTATACCTATACCACTAAAGAGTATTACTAAGTAATACCATCAAGTAATACAGAGAATAAGGTTTGTTAAGAGAGACTTGATGTGAATATTCACTTGGGCTAACACTGACACGCCATTCTTACCAAAATTTAAGGATTTGAACTGAATAACTGACATGTACAGTCTCGGCACAAAGTAATAAATACATAGGTTAAAATAAATCAGAACAATATACAATATCAGTCACAGAATCACAGATCATGGTGGAATAATCTACATCATATACAACTACAGAAGTACGAGTCTACAAAATGATAATACAAGATCCACATATCTAATATATACATAGCATCCCATACAAAATATGTCCATACACACACACATGAGGTAAGCTCAAACTGTCAAAAATAGTTTATCCCCATGCTAGCACACATGTCCAAGGTCAGCGAGTCCTGGTACCTGAAGAGTCTCGGCTTGACCCGAATATTATGATAATAAATGGATCAGACTATATCTAATTCAAAGGTGTGAGAATAATATATCACAATAATATATGACTACACATAATTACATAGTCATATAAAATATGACAATCCAAATCAATCCAGAAGGATATATCACAAAATAATCACTATTTCATAAAAACACTCAAGTCTATCATAGACTATCATACGCAATTATGATGATTCACGTATGTCCATTTCAAATCAATGGAACTAAAATAAATCCATATAAGTATATCACTAAATTGAAGGTACGGTCACCCTCCTAGATAGGGGTACGGTCACCTCCTGGACAAAACATAGAGGTATGGTCCTCTCGTGGACAAATCATAAAAACACGACGTAGCTACTATAAAGCTACTAATAACTGCTATCTCTTTTTAGGCAACACAAAATCACGAATGTAGCCACTAGTAAGCTAGAAAATGCATAAGCATGAAATCACGAATGCAGCCACGAGTAAGCTACTAAATGCATATAGTGATAACCAATCACCCACAAAAGCCTATGGAGACCATCAATTGATCTCCAGAAGATAGCATCCTAAAACTGTCTAGTAAGTTACCAAGATCACAAACAATCAACCGAATCGTCAAAATTAAAGGATCATCATGATCGCTAAAATTTGGAATTATAATTTTCTTAGGGATCTATCCGCCCATATAGCCAAACACCTCAAGATAATACAACTCTAAAGTGTTAATCAATGTCACTTTAGTAATCATTAGAATTTCACTAAATGTCCCATACCACCTAGTGATATTCAAGTACTTACTAAAAGCTAGTAAATTCCACTTAATATACTCTATTCAACAAGTCATAAAAATAAGCAGAAGAATTGTACAAAAACTCCCACAAAACAATCTGTACGATTCGACCGTTTATTAAAATTCCTCATTTTAGAGAAAAACATGAAAACTTAATAAGATCCAAAATCCATAATAAATAAAATAAAAGAGTTTTAAATTAATTTTATGTATATGAATATTTAATTTCCCGAAATCACTTTTAAATCCTTAAATTCATTTTAAAGAAGGTTTATTTATTTACAAAGGCTAAATCAATATTCCTCCAAATATACTTCTTGTACAAGGGTTGAAAGCATATATATACACAAATATAATTGTAAACAATATTCCTTAGAATTATTAATAAATTTTCTACTAACGATTTCAAATCTTGTAATTATTTCTCGGAATAGTTATATATTCAAAGGCTTTTGAACTCTTTCAAAATCATTTAAATAGCTTTTATAACTAAAACCACTTGAAATTGAAATTATTACTTTTATAATAATTTTTATAAAATAATAATATATTTTATATTTTGCCTTTAATACATTTCCAAATTTATAATATGCTTATAATAGTAAATTTAAAAGGGTTTGTAAATAAATATTACTTATCTTTAAAAGCTTTGAATAGGAATTTTGAAATAAGAAATAAGTTAAGAATATAATAAAATTTAACTATATTCTATAAAATAGATCCCAAATAAGGATCGAAATAGATAAAACCTCATTTTGAAAATCTTTTAAAAACATTTGAACAATTCAAACAATAAACCTATCACGAATGTAACTTCTAAAGCCAACATCAATCTATAAAATATCATTCCATAATATGAAATTATTTAGGGATCCGAGTTGCTTTCCGACAACTCCGCTCACACGAACAATGTATGTACAAACATCAAAAAATCTAGCTAAAAAAATCAAATGCATTTTGATGGTTTTCAACATACATGTAATTTCATAATCAACCATTGATTCAAATTCAATATTTCAAACATACAATTCAGCCAATTTAAACACCAAACCAATTAAAATTATAGCATGATTGTATTTCAATCAAATCATTCAGCCACTACTAAAGATTAGTGCAATTCATAACTAAAGCAAGGCATGCAAAAAGGGTTATAATTATTTTAGATATAGACGTGTGAGTTAAATTGTATAACTCACCGAATCAAAGAGCGAAAAACCAATCACCCAGCCTTAGCTTCCACTTCAAGTTCAACGACCAACTCCTAAAGCCTGTGCACAGCCAAATAACGCCCTTACCTTTGCCAGCGCTCATGTCATCACTCATCGGGAGTTTGCATATCGTCCTCACTGGCCATCCATCATCATCAGCCATGCCCAGATCGCACGTCACAGCCCACACACCATCCATAAACAACCACACATGCTCCACCTTCCCCATCATTGTTGCCTCTACCTTCAGCTACCACATCATGGCTATTCAACCCATGCTCGCATGCACTCAAGGCATCAAATCACGAAGCCTCCTTCGCCATCACATCGCCCGTCATGCTTTCCCGAAGTCACGCTCCATCTCCCTACCAGGCGTTCGTGTGTGCACCTATCCACCTCGAAGTCGCCCATGGATCAAGCGTCCCTCTCTTTTTTATTTTTCTTTTCTAATTTGATCTTTCCTAATTAGATTTGGGCCAGGGAAAGTTAAAGGGGAAAGCAGGTTTTGGTCATTCAGAAAGGAGAGGTATAGATTAGGGAATAAGGGATTAGATTAAGCCTTGGGATGAATGCTTTGGGCCTTAACCAAAGGAGGAAACAATATATATTTTGATTTATTTGTTTTCTCTTCCTTAACTATTTTCCAATTAAGGCCATCAAGTAAAACATATATCAAATGAAAATTTTATTGCAAATTAAATCACTTTATTTATATATATGAATAATTTTAACATTTATTTAGAAATATATTTCAATTTAAATTGACTTACTGTTTTATTAACATCGATCATTACTTCTTTTCGGTTATTTCAATCATATATATAATTATGAAATTATTGTATTTCTACTATAAATATTTTATTTGGATTCATCATATTTTCATAGAATATTTTATTTATTAATTTAGTTTATTTCAATAAATTCTTTTTATTAAATAAGCATTAATTCAATAAAAATAAATTTACAAAGATAAAATATTAAAATTGAATTCGAATATTTTATTTCAATTAAATTTAATTTATTTACTGCTTAAAAAACAAGGTTATTACATAGCTACGTCAAATTTCAATGGTTTTCCTAATATACTTGCAACGGCGTTAAACGCCTCTTGATCCTAAAGTTTCAGTTTACATTTCGAAGTCTTATCCAAATAAGCATAGTTGTTAGTGGATCTCTATCAGGTTTAATACGATTATAATATTTTCTCATTATTACAAGCAACCCATCATAAAAAAGGCATTTCTGAGGTATTTTGACAGTCCGATGACTATTTGAACCTAATCTAGAAAAACTATTTTCTTTGGAAAAAACATCAAAATCCCATCGAGGTTTCGAACATCTTAGAATGTATATCTTAAATGCATAAAGTATGGTTTGGCACCTATAATATATGCCAAGGTTGAATTGTTTAAGTATTCTTTTGTTCTTTGACAAACCTTTTCTTTGATAATTTTGTATTCTTGTTGCTGATTTTGATGGTGGGGAGGGAGCGATAATTTCCAAATTGAAATTTTCTTTGAACCTTTGTGACTATATTTCCTAGTTTTTAACCCCTTAGTCTTGCTCAGCGAGAAGGTAGTAGTGCTTCTATGACCTATGTTTTTTGCATCTCTATTTATATAATATTGGGTTTTGGAATTATTGAATCCCTTCTTCTATCAACATAACCCCTGTGTTGTTAAAAGAGGTCGGCGGCTCCTCTTGAGCATTTTCTTTATGGGTCTTCGTTGTCCTTTTCGATTTTATACCAACTGGAAGTTTTCTTAATCGGTAGTAAAGCCTCCTTTTGATGAAGATCAGATAGGAGAAGCTAGAGGTCTAACTAAATTGTTTTTGTCGAAAATGGGAGAGAATTTTTGTGAGTGTAGGTGGTTTCAGCCATGGCTAAAAGAGAAAACCTAAATTTTACTGAATTAAATGGAAGTTGGATATGTAGTAATGTACAAATCTGAAAATTCACGTCATTTAATCAACCAATCACGTCATAAAGAATAATGAAAACTTACATGAGTTCATCGTGTTCCTAAATAATGTAACCATTGTCTTCAGTAACACCCCTAATTTTAAATGGCATTATTTAGGAGACTTAATTAGATAAATTAAATAGAATAATGTAGAGATTAAAATGATAAGGAATTGATATTTGAAAACCAATTAGGGTCGTGCCTTAACTAAATGGATTTATAAAAATGGTTTATAAGTTAAATGCCTAAGAGAATAAGGCAAGGGTAATATGAGAATAGCCGTATACCATAACCCATAAACCCTCACCTCATTCTCATTCTCATTATCATTTTCATAAATAAAAAACATAAACAAAAGGAAATAAGGTCGGCCATAACCCTAGGAGAAGAGGGGCTCAATACCAATTAGAGGCTAAGTTTCAAGCTAAGAGGAGTAAAGCGAAAAACAAATCTCAAGCTCCTTATCCAAACAAAGTGAATAATAATCTGAACCATCACATATATGTCATCTTAAACGTTTAAATTCGATTTTTAAGATTTAAACTCGTTTGGATGGGTGAATGATGAAATGCTTTGATTATATGCCATATTTTAATTTAAACAAGGTTTTGTGGAATAATATAATTTGATTTTAAAGTTAAAATCATGCAAATTGATTTTCCAATCCCATAATTTTTGAATATTTTATGTGAAACATTCTTTTTGAGATGGGATTAAATTTTCATAATATTCCAAGCTACGGATAGTTTATTATGAATTTTGCATTGAAGAAATAGATAATTTTGGATTTAAATTATTTATGGAAATTATATAATGACTTCGGGTCTGAAATTTATATATGTTGGAAAACATACTAAAGTTGTATTATTATGATTTTTGGGGAATTTTCCTATGTATTTTACTATGGTTATAAAATTATTTAAGTTAATGGACTTAAATGTTTTATATGTTTTATCAAGAGGAAGGGCTTATCTGCTTAAAATGTTTTAATGGTTAACTGTGAATTCAGTAGCCTTTTAAAAAAAGGATTTTGATAAAGAAATAGCAACCAATTACATTTTGACAAATTAGGCATGTTAGGTGAAAAAAAAAATTTGAAAGGCATAAAATTAGTTTTGTTTTGATTTAACACTTTTCCACTTCCATTTGCTAGCTTTCGTCACCAAACTTCTGACAATGAACCCATTCAAAACCAATACACATGGTATCAAGCCATTGATACTTACTTGATTAGAGAAAGGAGAAAGGGACTGTATCGAAGGCATGCTTTCGAAGGGGTTGAAGTCATTCTTATTAGCCTTCGAATACATTACTCGCCTTTGTTTTTAAAAGATGCTTTCGAAGGGATTGAAGCTCTTGAATCATTACCTTTGTTCAAAAAGAGGCTTTCGAATAAGTTGCCGCTTACTTTACTTTTAAAGAAGCTTTTGAATGAGTTGTCGCATTTTGAACCTATTCGTTACCTAACTGACGCCTTCGTACCTTTCGAATTGGTTAAAGGCCGCTTTTCCTTATGGCCTTATAACAATGACTTCGAAAGGAAGGCTTTCGTTTTATTAATACTAAAGCCGTCTTCCCAATGCTTTCGAAATGGTCCTTGTAGCCGCTTTTATCAATGGTTTCGAAGGCAGTGGTTTCGAAAAGTTGGTTTCGAAGCTATTCTTTTCCCCCATTTATTTTACTTAAAAATCATTGCTTTCTTGCTACTGTTCTCTTTGGCCCAGTAGTTATAATTGATGTTAGAAATAATGATTTCGAAAGGGATACTTTCAAATGGTTTCGAAGTTATGCTTCCATAAATTCTTGCTTGAGCTAAATGCTTTCGAAAGGAATGATTTTAGTGTTTCGAAAAGGTATATCTTTAATGGTTTTGAAAGGAAGGTTTCAATGCTTTCGAAAGGTACGTTGGACGGTCTCGAAGGAATACACCTAAGGTTTTAAGTAATGATACAAAGAATATAGTCAAAAGCCTTAGTCTTCAAATAAGAGACCCAATCTCATTTTTAAAGGTAAACCCATGGCAATATAAAAGATTTTGAAATGGCATTTTACTTTGGAATTTTTGAAGAAGCTTTCCTTCCTAAAGATAGTGGGTTAAGGGTATTAACCATGTTTCATTAGAAAAATGATTACAAGTGTAACAACCCGAAATTTAACCCATAATAATTAATTCGTTAATTAATTAAATAATAAAATAACTTTGTGAAATTATCAGAATTAAGCCATGGAAGTTGCACCATTATGTCTGTGGTAATTTTTTGGTCAATTTCCATATATAGAACGTCAAAAACCGAGCTAATATGACCAAGTTATAAAACAAACAAAATAAGCAGAAAAAGAATATATATATATATATAGGCAGGTCGATCGGCCGATCGACCTGGGCACCAAGGCGGTTGACCGCCCGGTCGACCCGCCTCTGCAATTTGCGAATGAACGAACGTTCGTTCGAACGTTCCAGAGCCTCCCCTGACGTGTTTTGCGTTCTTCTGACCAATCCGGTCCATCTATTTTTGCATCCGATGGCTCCTATTCAGCCTATGACGTGGTTGCATCCTATTCAATCCCCAAATCCAACGGTCCGAGATCCACTTCTACCCCAATATATAGACCCCTAGACCTAACACTTTTTCTCATTCTAGGTTTTCTCCAATTGGGTTCACCTTTCTAGGAAGGACCCTAAACGGAATAATTTTTCCAAAGGAGAAAATCATTATAAATTAAATTATTTTACAACTTCAAGTGGATCCGGGAAGATCAAAGGAAGAGCTTAGGACTGGAGGTGAGTGATTGTGATTATTTTTTGATTTCTTTAAGTAATTTAAAATAATAGGGTTTCCAATAGTTGTAGTTTTACTACGATTTTTGGAATAGCCTTTTCATTAGTTTATATATAATTTTTAGAATTATTTTCAGTCTATTTCCTTTTAGCTATTCTTTTTAGTAATTTTAGTTTATTTCTGTTAATTATAGCTTTTCTGTTTATTTACAGTTTATTTACAGTATTTTAGTTTATTTACTGTTATTTATACGTTATTTACATCTTCTTTCTATGCTTTGGATTTTCTTCTATTTTCAGTTTTCTTTTATTCCTCCTTCTTCTTCGCGTATGGATTAGAATAGGATTGGCGCGAATATGGATTAAATTGTAAGAAAACTGAAATAATGGAATATAAAATGTAAATTTCAAAGACTGTAATATAAATGGAATTGGACTGAAATTACGCCTAATTATGACGTTAATTAGACAGAATTAAAAAGATTGGCCTAGTTATAACTTAGAATTATAACTAAAAAGAGCAAAAGATGAAAGAAGCTTATTTTCACACTTAGATCTATAGTTAAATAATAAGCATGATTATAATTTCAGTTATAATAAGAAAAAAAGAACAGAATAAGGCTTATTTCAAGACTTAGGATAAATTATTAAGCACAAATAGTAGAGAAAAATGTAAAGGCTTATTTAAATAATTTACCTAAGTTAATAAGCAAAGATGAAAGTAGGACATGTACCAAATAGCATTCCCTATTAGACAAAACGGTGGTCTCACATTAGCCTGATGCGAGACGAGGGCACGCTTAAGCTAAAAATGGTAGTAATGGGTTAATTAGAAGTCCAAATCACGGGGGATTTGGATAAGGGGTGCAACTAGATATTGTTTGGATGACGGGCCAGTACCAACAACATTTCCCCTATTTTCTATAGACACACGGTGATCTCACGTTAGCCTGAAGTGGGATGAGGGGAATGCATATGTTGGAGTTTGAGGTAATAAGAAGACCCAATAGGTTTTGCAAAAGATAGCATGGGCATGGTGGCAGTTACACGTGCAACTTCCATTCGGTTGCTCAGTAATCGCTATGAGTTCCAAGCGCTTAGTATGAGTGTCTTTTGTAGACACCATTGCCTTCTTTGTAGGGAGCTATATATGTCGTCCGGATCCGCAGTGGTTACTCTGTGCATCTTTCATAGATACCATTAGCTGCTGTGTTGGGAGTTATATGGCGTCTGGTCCGCAGTAAGGTCTATGGAGTAGCAGGCCGATCAAAAAGGGTAGAATTAGGGTTACATCCTAATTACAGGATTAGGAATTCAGCCTAATCAAAGCTGAAATCAAGGACAAGTGGAAGCAATCAAAGTTAACCTATCTTATAAATTGAGCAATATTTAATCGTACTTATTTCCAGTTTATTCCTTTCCTATTTCCTTTGTTATCCTTATTTATGCTAGAACTATTGTAGAGTCTATTACTTTTATCTTGCTTAAAGACTATAGTAATTACTATCATTCACCAGACTTTTAGTCCGACCCACTCCTCTATTTTCCCTTTTCCCCCCATTGGTAATCAAGGGAGAGGGCAGTAGATTGCAGTTGCTTGGCGGTTTCTTGGAGGAGTTCTCTACTATGTATTTCTTTTATTTTCAGGTTTTGTTCTTTCTATGTACTGGCTTATTATGAGGAATATTATGTACTCTGATTTTTGAGACTATGAGTTTTTGTTTCATGAGACATATTGGACTTTTAAACATGTATGTGGTATTTGACTTATTTATGAAGCAATTATGAAGTTTTGTTTTAATTAAGTTATTATTTTAAGTTTCCGCTGTTTTTATATATTTTTGTCTTGTGAATCTTAGTTTCTGTTAGCTTTAGTTATACCTACAACGCACCACGCCTTTTAGTGTGTCCTTTTGGGTATATTAAGGATTGTGGGGGTGTTTCACTTGGTATCAGAGCCTAAGGTTACAGGATTCCAAAAAAAATTATTTTTAAAAGTAAAGTATTTTTCAAAATAACTTGTTTTAAAAGTATTTTTCAGAAAAGAACTTTTAGATATGATTTCTAAGTATAAAATAATTTTTATAAAAACCCCTCATAAGTCTAGTTCAATCTCCCTTTGACTCTTTCCTAAACTATCCTTTTCTTTTCATAGAATGGCTGATGCCCCGGACCTTCCCGAGGGCATTCCAGTCCCAACCTGGTTTATCAGGTACTTGTAAGCCACGACTCCAGAGGTGCATGGGCCTGCGCCCAATCCTACACCAGCGGGTGGGAATCCCATCAACCCACCTTCCGCCATCAATTTCTCTAAGCTTTGTAAAAAATTTGCGAGATTGGGCGGGAAGACTTTTTCTAGAAAGGAGACTTTTGTAGAGGCTAGAGCTTGGCTTAGGGACACGGAGAGGATTTTTGGTCTTTTGGGATTGGATGGTCACCATCGAGTTCAGGTAGCCGCTTGGCAGCTAAAGGAGGAGGCATCTTTTTTGTGGGAGGTGATTGAGTTAGAGGGTAGAAATGTTACTTGGGATGGATTCCGGGAGCGATTCGACAGGAAGTTTCTGTCTTAGGCGGAAGAGAGTGTTCAACTGGAGAGGTTTATCAATTTGAAGCAAGGGAGTTTGTCTGTTAAGGAATACATCAATCAATTCAATGAGTTGTCGCGGTTTGGTATGGATTTGGTGAACACGTCGTACAAGAAAGCTATGAAGTTTGCGAAGGGATTGAATCAACCCCTTCAGGGACTATTGCTGACTCATGTACCGATGGGAGCTACTTATGAGTCTTTGGTCGAGATGGTGCTTATGTCGGATACAGTCAAAGAGGGAGAGTCTAAAGAGGAGGTTAAGCCAGAAGGTTCAAAGAAGAAATGGTGGGAAAAGAATAAGAAGAAGAAGAAAGGTGATGATCCTCAGAAGCATATTAAGAAAGGAATAAAATGCCATAGTTGTATGAAGGTTGGACATATGGCCAAGGATTGCTAGAAGGAGAAGATGAAAGGTAAGTGCTATACTTGCGGGCAGCCCGGTCATATGAGTAGGAGTTGTCCTCAGGGAGTGAGTGCACCATTGTGCAGATTCAGGCGTTAGACATAGCACCTTCCCGTAGCATTCCAGATAGAGGTAGGAAAGTCACAGTTGAAGGTTTGATTTCTATATCTGATTTTCCTATTCGAACTTTATTTGATTCTGGAGCATCACACTCTTTTATCTCTAGCTCTCTAGTAGATTGTTTGCACTTGGACATATCATTAGTAGTATACCCCATTATTGTTTCAAACCCCATAGGAAGATCGACACACTTATCTAAGGTTTGTAGAGGTTTGAAAATCTTTATCCTAGGCGTAGAATTTGACTGCGACGCTTATGTTTTGGGATTCTCGGGGTATGGATAATCTTAGGGATGAATTGGCTATCCACATACGGAGCTATCTTCGACCGCGAGAGGAGATTCGTTAGACTTGAGACTTGTAGTAGTGGGACTTTAGAGGTATCTTGCAACCCGCAAGGGTCGGTCATGTTGAGTTTTCTCTATTCCCTCGATTCATCGTCATCAGAGTTGCATTCGGTTCCTATCGTTAGAGATTTTGCAGACGTCTTTGAGGAGGTTAGGGGACTGCCCCCTAAGAGTGAGATTGACTTCAGGATTTATTTGACCGAGAATGCTAAGCCAGTAGCATTACCTGTAAGGCATATGGCACCTAGGGAGAGGAAAGAATTGAGCAAGCAGATCTGTGAGCTTTTGGAGAAGGGATTCATAAGAAGGAGCATATCGGAGTGGGGAGCGCCAGTCGTCTTCGCCACTAAGGCGGATGGTTCTCTCCGACTTTGCATAGATTATAGGGAATTAAATAATCTCACCAAGAAGAACCGATATCCAATCCCTAGGATTGATGATCTTTTTGACCAGTTGGTAGGTTATCTGGTCTTCTCTCAACTTGATTTAGCCATGGGATTGCATCAGCTTAGAGTCGCTAATGACAACATAGATAAGACTGCCTTTAGTACACCGGACAGATTCTTCGAGTGGTTGGTAATGCCTTTTGGTCTAACTAATGCTCCAGCCTATTTCATTGATTTGATGAGCCGCGTCTTTAGGGATGTCCTAAATAAGTTTGTGGTGGTATTCATGGATGATATCTTGGTATTTTCCAAGAATATGGAGGAGCATGTTGTTCATTTGGAAGAAGTTCTTCGAACACTTCGTAGTCATCATTCGAGAGCTAAGTTTTCAAAGTGTCATTTTTGGAGAGAGGAAGTTCGTTTCTTGGGGCACGTACTCTCGAAGGAAGGTTTGGCTGTTGACCCTGCCAAGGTTATTACAGTGCAAAATTGGAAGGCCTCCAAGAACGTTACCGAGGTTAGGAGCTTCCTAAGATTGGCTGGCTACTATAGGAAGTTCATTAGAGACTTTGCCAAGATTTCGGCACCACTCACGCGCCTTACTAAGAAGAATAAAACTTTCGTGTGGGACATACATTGTGAGGATTCTTTCACAAAGCTTAAGAGAGCCCTTACTAGTGCACCAGTGTTAGTTTTACCCGACGGAGCTAAGCCTTTCACTGTATACACTGATGCATGCGGAACGGGTCTAGGAGCGGTGTTGATGCGGGAAGGGAGGGTAGTGTGTTATGGTAGTAGGCAGTTGAGGACGCATGAGAAGAACTACCCTACCCACGATTTGGAGTTCGCCCATGCTATCTTTTACAGTATTTTAGTTTATTTACTGTTATTTATACGTTATTTACATCTTCTTTCTACGCTTTGGATTTTCTTCTATTTTCTGTTTTCTTTTATTCATCATTCTTCTTCGCGTATGAATTAGAATAGGATTAACGCGAATATGGATTAAATTGTAAGAAAACTGAAATAATGGAATATAAGATGTAAATTTCAAAGACTGTAATATAAATGGAATTAGACTGAAATTACGCCTAATTATGACGTTAATTGGACTGAATTAAAAAGATTGGCCTAGTTATAACTTAGAATTATAACTAAAAAAAGAAAAAGATAAAAGAAGCTTATTTTCACACTTAGATCTTGGGTTAAGTAATAAGCATGATTATAAAGTAGGTTATAATAAGAAAAAAAGAATAGAATATGGCTTATTTCAAGACTTAGGATAAATTATTAAGCACAGATAATAGAGAAAAATGTAAAGGCTTATTTAAATAATTTACCTAAGTTAATAAGCAAAGATGAAAGTATGACCTGTACTAAATAACATTCCCTATTAGACAAAACGGTCGTCTCACATCAGCCTGAAGCGAGACGAGGGCACGCTTATGCTAAAAATGCTAGTAATTGGTCAATTAGAAGTCCAAATCATGGGGGATTTGCATAAGGGGCACAACTAGATATTGTTTGGATGATGGACCAGTACCAACAGCATTTCCCATTTTTCTATGGACACATGGTGATCTCACATTAGCCTGAAGTGGGATTTGAGGCATGCTTATGCTGGAGTTTGAGGTAATAAGAAGACCCAATAAGTGGAGCAAAAGGTAGCATGGGCATGGTGGCAGTTACGTGTGCAACTTCCATTCGGGTGCTCAGTAATCGCTATGAGTTCCAAGCGCTTGGTATGAGTGTCTTTCGTAGACACCATTGCCTTCTATGTAGGGAGCTATATATGTCGTCCGGATCCGCAGTGGTTGCTCTGTGCATCTTTCGTAGATAACATTGGTTGCTGTGTAGGGAGTTATATGGCGTCTGGTCCACAGTAAGGTCTATGGAGTAGCAGGCCGATCAAAAAGGGTAGAATAAGGGTTACATCCTAATTACAGGATTAGGAATTCAGCCTAATCAAAGCAGAAATCAAGGACAAGTGCAAGCAATCAAAGTTAACCTATCTTATAAATTGAGCAATATTTAATCGTACTTATTTCCAGTTTATTCCTTTCCTATTTCCTTTGTTATCCTTATTTATGCTAGAACTGTTGTAGAGTCTATTACTTTTATCTTGCTTAAAGACTCTAGTAATTACTATCATTCACCAGATTTTTAGTCTGACCCACTCCTCTATTTTCCCCTTTTCCCCCCATAGGCAATCAAGGGAGAGGGCCATAGATTGCAGTTGCTTTGCGGTTTCTTAGAGGAGTTCTCTACTATGTATTTCATTTATTTTCAGCTTTTGTTCATTCTATGTACTGGCTTATTATGAGGGATATTATGTACTCTGATTTTTGAGACTATGAGTTTTTGTTTCATGAGACATATTGGATTTTTAGACATGTATGTGGTATTTGACTTATTTATGAAGCAATTATGAAGTTTTGTTTTAATTAAGTTATTATTTTAAGTTTCCGCTGTTTTTATATATTTTTGTCTTGTGAATTTTACTCTCTGTTAGCTTTAGTTATACCTACAACGCACCACGCCTTTTAATGTGTCCTTTTGGGTATATTAAGGGGTGTGGGGTGTTTCAACAAGGAATTAAATCATAGAGGTTACATTATTATGTTTTGATCAGTTTTCATGTATGCTTTTGTAAACATATTCACTTCATAATTAACCCATAACTACATTTTATGGTGTTAAGGGTAGAATAACCAGCTAGGTTGATCCAGTAGTGAATATACATTGAGTTAACTCTTGTGCGAGTAGAATTGCATTCAGGAGGTCAGACATACCAGAATATAGGATGCCTAAAGGCCGATCAAAGGAATATTGGTTTAGACTGTTTCTTAGTAACCCCATAAAAACTTTGTATGGAAATTTTTATTGGCAGGGGCTAATAGGTTCTTAGTGATCACATGAAAACTCTGTCTGGAATAAGTTATTGAAAGAGATTAATAGGTTCATAGTCAACCCATGAAAACTATGACATGAGAGATGTTATTGGAGAATCCAATAGGTTCATGGTAAGCACATGAAAACTATGACTGGAGAAAGTTGTTGGTAGATACCAATAGGTTCATAGAGATCCCATGAAAAATATGATTGGATGATAGTATTAGTAGGAACCAATAGGTTCATAATGACCCCATGAAAACTATGAAATTGGATGGAATTTCCATAAAGAAGTAACATGTTGTTAGTCAGCCCACAAAAACTAATGGGTTAATAGTGACCCTAGAAACTATAACTTGAGACAGATAGTCAGGTAAATGGGGATGAGAAATCCAGAGCATATTGCATGTTTGCATGTCATCATCATACATTTTATTATGTTACATCTTAACCATTTTGGATGCAGGTGCACAGTATATGGTTATTATAAATTGGCTTAAGATACTAGTGAGGGAAAAATCCGTTCCGCCAAGCGGCGTAGTCTCACTAGATATGTATGTGGTCCGAGATGGTAGGTTATTATTCATACAAGACTTTTTGTCTAACTCGAAGTTTATGTTTTCCCCTTAAACTCTTGGATGCTCAATTGATTTTGAGTAGTTTGAGAGTTAAGGTTTCCAGGTTCTTCTTTAGACGAATAAGCTTTCGGAGACATGCAAGAGGCAAGCTAGCTAGTAGGAGTACTTTCTATTTGATTTCACTGTGTTTTGGATGTAATGGAAAAGTTGTTTAATTGCCTATATTTAGACTTTGATCAACCAATGGGGCATCTTCATATGTCGCTCTTGGCATATTTTGTAAAAATTATATTTCTCTGAACGTTGTGAATTGGGATTATGTAATGAATTTGAAATGTGATTTGAGGTGGAATGAGAAATTTATTTTTATGATTTAAAATTTTTTCATATTCCTGTGTTTCTGTTATATCAATGTATCCAAAATTAGCGCATTTTGTCACTAAGAATTAATAACTATGGAAGACTGTAGCATCCGTAGCAGTTAGTTTTAGGCCTCCAAACGAGGAATGTTACAAGTTGGTATAAGAGCGTAGGTTTATGTAAATTTAAAAGAGATTTGAACCTAAAATATTTTCAAAACGTAACCCAATGAATCAAAAAATGAGACCAAGGTTTGGTTTAACGCTATAGTAACGTACTTGCAATTGTTATATATATATATATCTGTACGTATTCCCCTCTCTCTTAGACCATTCTTTTGTATCTTACTAAGGCTCGTATGCAGATTTACGAGAAAGGGAGATATGAAGGCAGGAAATGGAAGAGGAAATCTAGGTGGAGGAAGCACCACAACTAATGGAAATGCTCGACCCAACACCGGGAATAATCCAGGTCGATAGGAAAATGCTAATCCAAATGCAAATGCCAACATAGGTGCTGGAACCCTGTTACTAGATATGGGGATGATGTATCAGTTCTTTGTCAATCTGATGCAAGCTGGAGCAGCTGTAGGAGTAGCTGGTGGAAACGCTGTGAATGTTGGGGGAGCTAATCTCGTGGCCCAGTTGGCAATAACTATGCTAAGTTGAGCAAGGATTATACCAGTCTTGGTGGGAAGCTATTTTTGGGAACATAGGATGCTATAGAATTAGAAATTTGGCTTTTGCATTGTGAAAGGATTTTTGCTGACTTGGGATTGGATGATGAGCAGAAGAGGAGACTTTCCTCATGATAGTTGCAGGAAGCAACACTTTATTGGTGGAATAGTATTATCGTGGGAGTTCCCAAGGAAGAATTGACTTGGTTAGAGTTTCGAAGGAGATTTGAAAAAAGGTTTTTATCCGAAGTTGCTAAGTCGGTATTGCTAAGAAGGTTCATTGACTTAGTGCAAGGTGAGATGTCGATGATTGGGTATGCTACGAAGTTTGATGAGCTGTCCAGATACGGATACGCCATGATTGACACCGTCACCAAGAGAAATGAAAAGTTTATTCAAGAACTGAAGGCAGAGATTGCCAAGGCAACCATGCCACACCTCTATGACCCAAGCAATGTCGTAGTGGAGATGACCATCGGGAATGAAGAGATGCTCTCTACATTTAGTAAAGGGAAGTCAGTTGAGGTTCAAGATCCCTCGGGAAAGAAGAGAAAGTTTGTAGACGAAAAGGAGCTCAGAAAGGAGGAGCTGCCAAGAAAGGAATGGCCGATGTAGTTTGCTACAAGTGCGACAAGAAAGGAAATTATGCTCATGAATGTCGAACTGGAAAAGGGAAAAAGGTTGCAAATAAGAAAGGAGTGAAGTGATTTAACTATGACTGGATTTGACACTACCAGAATCAATGTCCAAAACCAATCAGAGTGGACAAGGGAAAGGTTTTTACTTTGGGACAATCTTTTTCTAGACCAACTGCTGCTGGGAAGGGAAAGACTGTAATGGAAGGTACGCTTTTGATTCATAGTATACCAGTTAGGGTACTATTTGATACCGGTGCATCACATTCATTTATATCTCAGTGTTTGGTAGATAAGTTATGTTTAGAACCCTTATACCTTGTTACTTCCTTAAGGGTTGCGAATCCGATAGGAGGGTATGCAACTCTGGGGATGAGATGCGACCAGTTAGAACTTGAATTGTAGGTCATAAGTTTGCATGTAGTTTGTATGTTTTTTATTTCGTAGGCTTCGGGATCATTTTGGGTATGGATTGGTTAGATAAATATGATGCTAGAATATTTTGCCAAGATAGGGAAATATCGCTAAGACACCTCAATAGTCGTAATCGAATTATATACTCGATGAAGAAATTAGACTTAAGTGCTTGTGCTTTGCTGAATGCAATGGAGGTAGAAGAAGAATAAGATCGGGTATTGGTAGCAAAAGAGTTTTCAGATGTTTTTGAGCCCGTCACAGGACTACCATCGAAATGATTCATTGAATTTCAGATAGATCTCGTGCCAGGAGCAGAACCTGTAAGTAGTCCACCTAGCAGGATGACACCTACCGAGATGAAGGAATTGAAGGTGCGGCTAGTGGATTTAGAAAGAAATGATTTTATCAGACCAAGCAGTTCCCCTTGGGGGGCGGCCATGGTGTTTGTGAAGAAACCAGATAGGTTGTTAAGGATGTGTATCGACTATCGTAAGTTGAATGAGGAGAAGATCAAAAGTAGGTATCCATTGCCGAGAATCGATGATTTATTTGATCAATTGAGTGGAGCCAGAGTATTTTTCTAATTGGATTTGACGACATGTTTCCATCAGCTAAGAGTGGCGGAGAACAGTGTTCCGTTGAAGGTGTTTCAGACTAGGTAGGGTTCGTATGAGTGGTTAGTGATGCCATTCGGGTTAATGAATACGCCAGCCTTCTTCGTAGATTAGATGAATCGAGTTTTATGAGAGCACTTGGATAGGTTTGTATTGGTATTCATCATTAATATTTTACTATGCTCTAAGAATGAAAGAGAGCATGAAGTTCATCTTAGAGTAGTGCTTGAGACGCTGAGGCAGCATCAGTTGAAAGCGAAGTTTTCAAAGTGTCATTTCTGGAAAAAAGAAGTTAAGTTTCTTGGTCACGTGGTTTCAAAGAAGGGTTTGTCGGTTGATTCGAATAAGATCGAGGCTGTTAACAACTGGAAGAGACCAGAGACGGTTACTGAGATTAGAAGTTTGCTTGAACTCGCTAGCTATTACCGGAGATTCATTAAGGATTTCTCGCGGATATCACCACCTTTGACTAAGTTAACCAGGAAGGACGTGAAGTTTATTTGGTTTGGCAAATGTGAGGAAGCATTCCTTAAGTTAAAGCATTTGTTGACCAACGCTCATGTATTAGTAGTTCCGGATGGGAATCAAGAATTAGTAGTGTATACCGATGTGTGTGGAACCGGATTAGGGGCTGTGTTGATGTAGGAAGGTAAAGTTATTGCTTACGCTTCACGACAGCTTAGACCGCATGAAGTAAGATATCCTACTCATGACCTAGAGTTGGCAGCGGTGATCTTCGCACTGAAAGTATGGAGACATTGTCTCTTAGGGGAGAGATTTGATTTATACACCGATCATATGTCCTTAAGGTATTTATTCTCTCAGAAGGAGTTGAATATGAGGTAGCAGAGGTGACTGGAGTTTTTAGCCGCTTATGATTTTGGTATAGAGTATACACCTGGAAAAGGAAATAAAGTAGCGAATCAAATGGAAGGATGTAGTGTTAGCTATGTTAACAAAATCGAAGGATCTAGAGGCTTTGACTACTTGTAGTGTGCAGTTAAGATCGACTGCTAATTCTAGTTGGAGCACTGTCATGTTATCCTGCTTGGAAGTTCGACCAGTACTGATCGAAAGGATTTCTTATAAGCAGAAAGAGGATCCATTGTTAGCCGAGAAGGTTAAAAGGCTTGAGGTTGGATCAGAGATTGATGATCTAAAAGATTTTAATCTTGACCGGAGGGGACGGCTGGGAAAGAAGGGACGGTTGTGTGTTCCGAATGTTGGGGACTTAAGGAGAGAAGTCCTTAGAGAATGTCATCGATCCAAATTTACGATTCATCCTAGGGGAACCAAGATGTATCAAGACATGAAGAGGAGTTTCTACTGGGAAGGTATGAAGAAGGATGTTGGCTTGTGGGTAAATCAGTGTGTGAACTATCAACAAGTAAAAGCCGAACATCAGAAGACGAATGGGTTGCTTCAACCTTTGGAGATACCAGTTTGGAAATGGGATTCGATATTCATGGATTTTATAGACGGGTTGCCAAGGTCGAATCGAAGAAATGAAATTATATGGGTCATAGTGGACAAATTGACCAAGAGTGCCCATTTTATTCTAGTTAAGTAAACCAGGACGGCACCTGTTTTAGCTAAATTGTTTATGAAGAATATATTTAGACTACATAGAATTCTTAGTACTATAGTAAGTGATAGAGATACTTTGTTTACCAGCGAGTTCTAGAAGAGTCTACAGGATGTGTTAGGTAGCAAGCTCAGGATGAGTACTGCTTATCACCCTCAGATAGATGGGCAGACAGAGAGAGTCAATAAGGTACTCGAGGATTTGTTAAGAGCTTGTGAGCTAGATTTTGGTGGATCATGGGAAGATCACCTACACTTAGTTGAGTTTTCCTATAATAAAAGTTATCGGATTAGTATAGGAATGACATCTTTCGAAGCTTTGTATGGAAGAACATGCAAGTCACCAACATGTTGGTTGGAAACTGGAGACAAATTAGTCTTAGGTCCAGATCTGGTAAGAGAGGCAATAGAGAAGATTGAGTTGATCCCGAGGTAGGATGAAGAAATCTCAGTCTAGACAAAAGAGTTAAGTAGATAAGAGGCATAAGGATCTAGAGTTTTCAGTTGGAGATAGGTTTTTCATTAAAGTATCACCGATGAAGGGTGTGGTACGATTCGGAAAGTCAGGGAAACCGGAACCACGATATGTTAGACCATTCCCAATTATAAAGAGGATCAGAACGCTTGCATACAGAGTGGAGTTGCCGAGCAGTTTGGCAGGTGTCCATAACGTGTTTCATGTGTCTCATTTTCGTAAGTATGTGCAGGATCCAGAGACTACTATTCCTCCGACTGCATTGGAAGACTTAATAGTAGAACCAGATCTGACCTTTGTTAGGCAACCAGTTCGGGTTGTAGCAAGAGATGAGAAGAGGTTAAGAAACAAGACAGTCAAGTTGGTGAAAGTTCAGTGGAGCGATAACGAGAAGGAATGTACTTGGGAGACAAAAGACAGGATTAGAGATACTTATCCCGATCTGCTTTAAGGGTATGTTCTACTTTTGTTTTATATAGATGGTTTGCTAGTCAGGTAGGATAGTATGGTAGCTAGGAGATGTTACAGATGATTTCTATGCTTAGTATTTAGTCCTTGCTGAATTTCGAGGATGAAATTCTTTAAGGAGGGGAGCCTGTATCACCCCTAACTTTAAATAGCATTATTCATGAGACTTAATTAGATAAATTAAATAGAATAATGTAGAGATTAGAGTGACAAGAGAATTGAGATTTGAAAACCAATTAGGGTCGTGCCTTAACTAAATGGATTTAAAAAATGGTTTATAAGTTAAATGCCTAAGAGAATAAGGCAAGGGTAATATGGGAATAGTCGTGTACCATAACCGCTAAACCCTCACCTCATTCTCATTCTCATTTTCATAAATCAAAAATATAAACAAAAGGAAACAAGGCCGGCCATAACCCTAGGAGAAGAGGAGCTCAATATCAGTTAGAGGCTAAGATTCAAGCTAGGAAGATTAAAGTGAAGAGAAAATCTCAAGCTCCTTATTCAAACAAGGTGAATAATAATCTAACCCATCTCATATATGTCGTCTTGAACGTTTAAATTCGATTTTTAAGATTTAAACTCGTTTGGATGGATGAACGATGATAAGCTTTGATTATATGCCATGTTTTAATTTAAACAAGGTTTTGTGGAATAATACAATTCAATTTTAAGGTTAAAATCGTGCAAATTGATTTCAAAATCCCATGATGTTTGAATATGTTGTGTAAAACATTATTTTGGAGATGGGTTTAAATTTTCATAATACTCCAAGTTATGGATAGTTTATTATGAATTTTGAATGGAAGAAATAGATAATTTTGGATTTATATTATTTATGGCAATTATATAATGACTTCGGGTCTAAAATTTATATATGTTGGAAAACATATTAAAATTGTATTATTGTGATTTTTGGGAAATTTTCCTAAGTATTTTACTATGGTTATAAAATTATTTAAGTTAAGGGCCTTAAATGTTTTATATGTTTTATCAAGGGGAAGGGCTTATCTGCTTAAAATGTTTTAAGAAAAAGGATTTTGGTAAAGAAATGGCAACCAATTACATTTTGACAAAATATGCAAGTTAGGTGAAAAGAAATTTCTTTGAAAGATATAAAAATCAGTTTTGTTTTGATTTACCACTTCGCCACTTCTATTTGCTAGCTTTCGTCACCAAACTTCCGCTAATGAACCCATTCGAAACCAATACACATGGTATCAAGCCATTGATATGTAGTGGATTGGAGAAAGGCGGAAGGGACTGTGTCGAAGACATGCTTTCGAAGGGGTTGAAATCATTCTTATAAGCTTTCAAATACATTACTCGCCTTTGTTTTTAAAAGATGCTTTCAAAGGGGTTGAAGCTTTGAATCATTACCTTTGTTCAAAAAGAGGCTTCCGAATAAGTTCCCGCTTACTTTATTTTTAAAGTAGCTTTCGAATGAGTTACTGCATTTTGAACCTATTCATTACCTAGCTGCCGCCTTCGTACCTTTCGAATTGGTTAAAAGCCGCTTTTCCTTATGGATTTATAACAATGAGTTCGAAAGGAAGGCTTTCGTTTTATTAATATTGAAGACGCCTTCCCAATGCTTTCAAAAGTGTCCTTGTAGCTGCTTTTATCTATGGTTTTGAAAGCAATTGTTTCGAAAGGTTGGTTTTGAATCTATCCTTTTCCCCCAATTATTTTGCTTAAAAATCAATGCTTTCGAAAGGAATACTTTCGCTGTTATTCTCTTTGGCCCAGTAGTTATAATTAATGTTAAACCCAATGATTTCAAAATGGATACTTTCAAATTATTTCGAAGCTATGTTTCCATAAATTCTTGCTTGAGCTAAATGCTTTCAAAAGGAATGTTTTGAGTGTTTCTAAAAGGTATATCTTTAATGGTTTTGAAATGAATGTTTCAATGCTTTCAAAAGGTACGTTGGAAGGTCTCGAAGGAGAACATCTAAGGTTTTAAGTAATGATACAAAAAATATAGTCGAAAGCCTTAGTCTTCAAATAAGAAACCCAATCTCATTTTTAAAAGTAAACCCATGGCAATATAAAATAGTTTTGAAATGGCATTTTACTTTGGAATTTTTGAAGAAGCTTTCCTTGCTAAAGATAGTGGGTAAGGGTATTAACCATGTTTCATTAGAAAAATGCTTACAAGGAATTAAATCATAGAGGTTATATTATTAAGTTTTGATCAGTTATCATGTGTGCTTTTGTAAACATATTCACTTCATAATTAACCCATAACTGCATTTTGGCGTGTTAAGAGTAGAATAACCAGCTAGGCTGATCCAATAGTGAACATATATATTGAGTTAACTCCTGTGTGAGTATAATTGCATCCAAGAGATCAGACAGACCAGAATATAGGATGTCCAAAGACTGATCAAAGAATTATTGGTTTAGACTGGTTCTTAGTAAACCCATGAAAACTATGTATGGAAATTGTTATTGGCAGGGGCCAATAGGTTCTTAGTGATCGCATGAAAACTATGTCCGGAATAAATTATTGGAAGAGATCAATAGGTTCATAGTCAACCCATGAAAACTATGACATGAGAGATGTTATTGGAGAATCCAATAGGTTCATAGTAAGCCCATGAAAACTATGATTGGAAAAAGTTGTTGGTAGATACCAATAGGTTCATAGAGATCCTATGAAAACTATGATTGGATGATAGTATTGGTAGGAACCAATATATTCATAGTGACCCCATAAAAACTATGAAAGTGGGTGGAATTTCCATAAAGAATTAACAGGTTATTAGTCAGCCCACAAAAACTAATGGGTTAATGGTGATCCTAGAAACTATAACTTGAGACAGATAGTCAGGTAAATGGGGATGAGAAATCCAGAGCATGTTGCATGTTTGCATATCATCATGATACATTTTATTATGTTATGTCTTAACCATTGTGGATGCAGATGCACAGTATATGGTTATTATAAATTGAGTTAAGATAATGGTGAGGGGAAAACCCGTTCCGCCAAGCGGCGTGGTCTCACTAGATATGTACGTGGTCCGAGATGGTATGTTATTATTCATACCAGACTTTTTGTCTGACTCGAAGTTTATGTTTTCCCCTTAAACTCTCGGCTGCTCAATTGATTTTGAGTAGTTTGAGAGTTAAGGTTTTCAAGTTCTTCTTTAGACGAATAAGCTTCCGAAGACGTGCAGGAGGCAAGCTAGCTAGTAGAAGTACTTTCTATTTGATTCCGCTGTGTTCTGGATGTAATGGAAAAGTTGTTTAATTGTCTATATTTAGACTTTGATCAACCAAGGAGGCATTTTCATAAGTCGCTCTTGGCGTATTTTGCAATAATTATATTTCTCTAAACGTGCTTTACGAATTGAGATTATGTAATGAATTTGAAATGTGATTTGAGGTGGAATGAGAAATTTATTTTTATGATTTTAAAAATTTTCATATTCATGTGTTTCTGTTATATCAATGTATCTAACATTACCATATTTGGTCACCCAGAATTAATAACTATGGATGACTGCAGCATCCGTAGCAGTTAGTTTTAGATCTCTAAATGAGGAATGTTACATCTTCCCTGGTTTATATCACTATTAGGGCTGACAATTAAAACTGAGAACCGTAAACCCAAACCGAACTAACTCGAGAAGACCCAAACTCGAACTGAACCAGATGGGTCTCGAGTCGGGTCTGAATGATTAAAAATACCACGAAGACCCTATCAAACCCGACCCATACTAATCCAGCTCGAAAGACCCAATCAAAACATTGAAATATATGCATTTTCAGTGTTATTGTCCAAATAGATCCGAACCAACCCGATTCGAAACTTAGTTCGAGTCGGGTCTAGGTTTGAATGTATAGTTTGAATCCGACAAAACCCCTAATGGCCGTCCATTTACTAATTGCTGAAACAATCGACATAATTAAAATTCATTGGGTAAGATATCTGCTCTACAAATTTTAACAATGTATAACCAAAACTCCTTTAATTTTCAATTCTTCAGTTCATTTCAGCCCTGCGCTCTAAAGAGGAAAAACATCTATCATGAACTGCCTTCTGCTGCAATTCCAAATCCACATTCGCGAAGCCTTTCCTCTCATTCAGCCATGAAATGATATCACCAAACACAAGATCAATATTCTCTTGCGGTTCACCTGATGTCAAAGCATGCCACATTCGTGGATACAGTTTAAATGTTTTGTCTTCACTACACGCTGTGTTATACAACGCTTCACTTATAGAAGGGTCAGTAACAGTGTCATCTCCACCATGAACGATCATAAATGGGAAACTTACTTCATTCAATCTCTTCTCGATCTCTAAACTAACGGTAAGTAGCTCGAATCCAGTCTTGAGTCGCGGTTTTCCTTTGTAACAGTAGGGATTGTTACGAACCTGAGAAAGATAAACGGTTCAGTGAGTTAACAAGGGTAAGTGGTTCTTGACAAATACAACTATATATATCATATATGTGTACAGTATAATGAATATATGTATACCTCTTCTCTCCATTCAGGATTCTTGATTGCGCTTTCAATGATGTCTTCTGTTGGAATAATCTTCCATGTTGGAATAATTTTGCACAGTGTGGTCAGTACATTAATGACTACGGGATGAGGTCTCATCTTTTCAGCTATCTGTTCAATTCAAGCACAAAAAACATCATTGTCATAAACTTATTGTAGTAATGAGACTTTGTTTGTTTTTTTTACACAATGAAATGCTTAATATATCATGGATAACTTACTGCAGTAATTAAGTTCTTTTTAATTGATTGTAGCTACTAAGAATATAACATTTTTGTACTTTTTGTTTAAAATTTCAATTTTATTAAGTTATAAAATTCTTAGTAAGAACAAATACGTTTAAAAGCAATCAGAAAGCAGATTACCTTGCACATAGGTGCAACCAGAACAGCACCATCCCAAAAATTAGGCATTTTCCTATGTAAAGTTAGGGCCACAGCTCCTCCCATCGATTCCCCAAGTATAAATCTCTTCTTTATCTTGTTTCCCTTCTTGGCTGTTACCAATGATTTGGATACCATTATTAAATACATTCCAGTATTTGTTCATATTTAGGCAGAATGTTTTCTTGATATAACATAACATACCACAAATATTTTGAAAATGTTCAGAGCAATCATTGACTAGCTCATCAAAGCTTGAAATGTAACCCTGTAAACCGCTCGATTTTCCATGACCTTCGTAATCGATCCCGTATACTGCAAATCCTTCTTTTGCTAGTCGAATTCCAGTTCCTAAACAATTTATATGTAAAAAAAAAAAAAACACTATAGTTAGCATGATGCCCATTTATACAAATATCATTGACATAATTTTTTTTAAGAATTGTTCTTTTGTTACCTCTCATTGTGATGCTACATTCGACGCCATAACCTATATATACAATTTGATTATAACTAAGTCAGAACTATATAATGTAAAAAAAGAAAACGTATATTTTATTGAAATAAGTAGATATTTAAGTACCATGACAAAGAAAGATCAGCGCTTTCGGGTCCTCATTTTGAGTAATCCATTGGCATGTAAAGAGCTTAACTCCCCGAGAATTCAGTATATATTCCTGTATTCAACAAACATAAGAACTTTTGCTCTTTGATCATTGTTAAAATTTGGTTAAAGTTTTGAGAAAGTTTACCTCTTCATAGTTGATGCCATCTATGTTGTTTTGATCCTGAAACTGAGGCATTTCGTTATAAACTATATTTTACTTTTCTTTTCTTTTTTCCTTCCTTTTTTCTCCTTTTCTTTTCTGGTATAGTGATAGATTGAATAGAGTTGTGATTGAACTGCAAATGTGAATGAATGATGTTGGTCTATTGTTAAAAGCTGAATCTTTATTTATAGGCAAGAGTGTTAGTTATTAGCACATTTTCAAAGTCAATGCTTTTATTTATGTTATGATATCGTGATGCTTATCTCTACCTGTAGTATTTCTTCGGCTTTTTCGAAGGTCTCATGAACTATACACACAATTTGTTCATATAATAATTGAAAAAAGACCGTACTAGTTCAAAACAAAGTATATCATCCTGTAGTAGAATACTTGACCGGACTGAGTACATATATGAATTTGATGCAAAATTGTTGTAGAGTGTCCCCACCCTATTGTGTTAATGCTAGTATTACAGTAATGAATAGAAGAAGACCATTCAAAAAAAAAAAATACAATATTCGTGAAACATGTGACCGGTAAGTTGAAACTTCGTAAACTCTAGAAGCAGTCAAACGAGGCTGCCGGCTTTGTTATGCAAAACACAATACGCACGTTACTTTATGTTTTCAACCTCTCTAAATTTTGACATAAAGTACTTAATTTTGTATGGAAATATATTAAAAAAACAGTTGAAAATTGATCTTTATAAGTTTTAGGCATTTGGACATTTGGACAGAGGCAAATAATTTGCCATATGGCAAAAATTTACACACACCCTAGCTGTATAAAATTTAGTGGAAAGCCGTATCCATCAATTAATTTTAAGGTTAATACACGAAAAATTCTCCTAAAATACATGTTTCAAAATTATATTTTTGTTTTTGTTTTCGACAATATTATTTTTTCTTTATTTTTCGATAATTAAATATGAACTTTTTTTTAAAAATAAAATGCAAATATTTGCAATATAGTTAGCACAGTCAGTCTCATCCCAGGCATGAACAATAATATATGTGGCTCGGCTAAGTGAATAGGCCCACGAGCGTCGACCAAAAGGCCCACGACCTAAACGAGCTCCGAGCTCGGGTGGATGCTCAAGAAACCACGTGAATTACGGTCCTGGAGTCCCAACTGCAACGGACATGATGCCATCCAACCCATTGTCCAGTGCTTTTAACATCATGCATGACGTTGGCGAGAGGGTGGTATTGGATATCCCATGTTGGAGTTGTTCCCGCCCATAACTACGATGCGCATTGTAATACCTTATAAATTAATAAATAATTAAGTAAAGAATTAATCTTGAGAATAAAGATTTGAATCATTATATAATGCGATAAGCATTTGTGTATACATTTACTGATCAACCTTGTTACTTAAAGAAACTAACTACAATGGATTAATTGTGAGATGGAGTAGTGGACCCGCGGCCGATAAAAGAGAAAACTACCTTTTCAAATCATTTCATCGATCCTTCACATTTCATTCTACGCTCGAACTAAAATAAAAGCTTGAAGCATTTAATGGTGGCGGCCTAAGCAAGAGAAAACGAAAACGAAGAAGATCAAAATTAAGGCAATTAGAAATGGCATTCAACTAAGTGATCTAGTGAGTAATATATATATTCATTAATCATGTTTTCCTTTATAATTACCTACGGCCGAATCTAATTACGATCATTTCGTGTGCTTATAGTGATTTAAATGATCTGAAACATTAATATGATGTTAAAAACACATTATTAGAGATGAGTTTTGATTTATAGAATATATTCATAAGTAAATAAATTAATATGAATTATCTAGGAACCATTTATTATGGAAAATGGTTAGAAATATGGAGTTTGATATATTTTACGAAAGAAAATGCATGTAAATAGTTTTTAAGATTTTCTAGGAATAAAATAAGCGACTTCTAAGAGGAATTACACTAGGCTGGAAGGGAATTTAACAGGTGCCGAAGGCAAATAATTAGGATCAGAAGGTAATTTAATTGATAAAAATATTTAATCATTGGTCAATAGACCAGATCTGTAATATGTGTTGAATGTGTTAGAAAAATACTACATAACGGTAATAAAGTACGAGGTCGAACGAATCAGAAGTCGACACGTATAATGGTGGTGCTAGACATGTAGTAGGCAGGTTTTGAACATGTAACAAGAGGCAGTGGAATGGAACCAAAAGTAAATAAACTAGAATACTAAGCACAAAGGCGTAAGTATAAAAACTAAGGTATGAAGTTTAGACTTATTAAACTGAAAGGTATTGACTGAAGATTGAAGGCGAAATGAGGACTAAGGAAGAATTATAGGTAGGGGAGGTGATTTTTGAAACTTAGAGTTGGGATTCCATATGTTAACCAAACAAAACTAAACCAAGTCAGGCTTCCTCATACGAGACCAAGAGTAGTGATTATTGACAGTAGATTAACTCTTGGTAGAATGTTGAAACCAGAACTAATTAACTTTCGAAAGAGGAATTTTATGCAAGGCTTAAGATGACCAAAAATCAGTACTTGAACATTAATGATAAAGTAAAAAGTGGTGGAGTCAGTCAAACTCAGTCACCCCTGACATAGCTTAATGAATAACTAAGGATGAATCTGATACATGTATAGTTAGATAGAGTATTCGGTAGATGGAGTAAGACCTGGTATGGCATCCAAGAATGGAAACGAAGGTGTAAGGTCCAAGTGGCAAGCGAAAACGAAAGCGTAAGTGTAAGGCCTAGAGTGGCAACCGAACCCAAAAAAAGGTGTAGGCCTAGAGTAGCAAATGCAATCGAAAGCATTGGAGTAAGACCTACATTGGCATCTGAAATCCGAACGCATTAGTGTAAGGCATGAAATGGCAACCAAGACAGATCTTGGTAAATGGCGTAAGGCATGATGTGGTAGTCAACGGCGGAAAGCAAAGCAGATGTAAGACCTGAAGTGGCAATCGAAATATGAAAGCGAAGTAGGTGTAACGTTTAGAGCGGCAACTGAAACAGAAGTGAAGTAAGTATTTGGCTTGGAGTGGCAACCTAAACACAAAATTGTAGGTGTAAGACGTGGAGTGGCAATCGAAATTGAGTGCTATGACCAGGTGAACTGAAGAAGCAATGTAGACATAAGGCCTTAGCGTAGCGAAAGCTTTGTAGCTTAGATTTGAAAAGGAAAGAGAATGATCACTGAATGGAAAGTCATATGAAATGGGTATAGGTTCTAATTAAAATAGCATCGCTTGTATAAGACCTTAGGGATGAAATAAATATTTATGCTTAATTTGAAGTTGTTAAATGAATGTTAGGTTATAGTGAGGGAAAAACTGGTTCTGTATTTTAGCGGCGGCGTCCCACTATGATTTATCTTTAGTACGATATATTGCACATACTAGACTTTATGTTTGACCTATGTTTTAATCATTTTTTATCTATAAACACACAGATACTCGTTCGAGTAGCTTGAGTTTATAGTTCTAGGAAGGTTTCATTCAAAAGACGAATGAGGAGTTTATTATGTATCCCTTTGAGTTATCGCCAAAATTTACTATTCTGCCATCTTTATAAGTGATATTTGTTAATAGTTTTGAATTTTCAGTTATATGTCTTAAGCATCTGCTATCTAGTATCCAATTATCCTTTTTAATATTAGGTACCTTTTCATTATATGCCATAAAACATACCTTAATGTTTTCTGTTTCTGAATTAGTATCGCTTGATGTTGCATTAGAATCTTCCCAAGTTGTTGTGAATGCTCGCTTCCTATTCTTAATTGAATCAGTGTTTAGTGAGTTCTTCGATTCCTTTAGATTTGGACTGTCTCTCTTCAAATGACCAAATTTGTTGCATTCAAAATACTTGATAGGGCTTTTGTTTCCTGAGTTGTTTGCATTGTTGTCCATCCTTCAAAATTTATTCATTTTCCTGTACTTCAAAATATTTCTAAAATTTCTTGCCATGAATGCGATTTCGTTGTCGTCGTCTTCTTTTGATCCTTGATTCTTTGTTGTAGCATTGAAAGTTAGAGATTTCTTTTCATTTTCTTTCCTTCCCTGCAATTATACTTCATATGACTTATATTACCAACAAACTCTTCTACTTTTATTGTACTATAGTTGAAATCCATCTGCACATCCCTATGTGGGAACAACATATGAGTTTGGTCAACATCGTTTAACAAAAGGAATCCCTTATTGTTACAAGCGACCAAACTCATATATATACCACACCACTTTCATTATTTTTTACGATGTGAGACTATTTCTTTTTTTCAATATGCTTTCATTACCCACATACAATGCGAGACATCCCAACAGATCTTCACCTTGTCTCGCATCCATATATGCGTCTTCTAATATGCCAACATGATGCCTGCACCATATCGAGACTTTATTTCCTTGTCATTCTACCAGATCCAACGTACCATGATCTAGCTCCACCTTAAATCTGACTACTTAAGACTACACCACTAGCCACCACGATTTACAGATCTCTTGCACATTATCCATTATTCCAAGCGTTACCATCGGCTCCGATACCATGTTGAAATCCATCTGCACATCCCTATGTGGGGGCAACATATGAGTTTAATATCGTTGGCTTCTTCGATCACCCCAAAGTCTTTGAATTCCATTCACTAGAAAGTGAGTTTAAGATCTTACAGACTTGGTCTTCTTCGGTAAAATTCTTTCCTAATGTTATCAAGGTACACGGTATGTCCTAAAATCTTGAATACATGTCAGAAATAAATTCATTTGGTTTCATCTTGGAAAGCCGAAATCAATTAGTTAATATAGAAATCTTGGTTTGTTTTATTTTATTAGTGCCTTCGTATGTAAACTGCAATGTTTTTTAAATTTCATATGCAATTTTACAAACAGATACTCGATTGAACTTATTTTTATCTAAGACACAGAATAACATATTCATGGCATTTGAATTATTGAGCGCTTGTATCTTTTGTTCATCGGTCCACTGTGCATAGGTCGTTTAGAGCTCGGTATACTGAGTTTGTATGATGTTCCATATATCTAAACCATTTGATTGTAAATAAATTTTCATTATACATGACCCATATGCATAATTACTACCATTAAATAGTAATGGTCTAGTAGTAAATTGCCATTCCACAAATATATTAAAGAGAGTGTTATTACTGTTACTAGCCATTTAAACTTTTAAAAAATCTATTGATGAATTTTTGAAAAACCACGTGCTCTGATGTCGATTGTGGGTTATATGAGATACCTTAATACTTTTGTGGAATGAATCTTAAGGCTATTATAACACTAGAGATGGTGAATAGTGTATTTACGCTTTTTAATACTTAACTTTTAATTTTCAAATTATTCAATACAGAGCCACGGAAATAATCAAATAAATGTAAACCAACGAACTAATAAAAAACGTAAAGTAAAAAAAAAGACATCATGAAAATTTATATTGGTTTGGATTTTGAATAGTACATTCAGTCCCATACCCCTTACAATTTTTTTTAGTACAATAAACTTGCAATTCCACGGGTGGCAAGTACATCTGTACAACTTAACTTTGAATCAGGTGGCAAATACATCTATCATAATTTTCCATGGGTGGCAGGACACATCTAACCTCTTGACTTTCCATAAATGATCAAGAGCACCTATATCATCCCGACTTTCTATGGATGGCAGGGTACACCTTTCCAATTCAAGCAATAATAGAGTAATTCTACAAGGAATCATATCTTTCAAATATAAAATCTCGTAGTTCTCGGTAAACAGATCCTACAGACCTTCGGCAGCAATTTCTAGTTGAAAACTGAGAGAAGTATAATGAAATCAGAGATAAAATGATAACGAATTCAAGAATTCTCTGATCTTATGTGGTTTGCAAATGTGTGAAGAATAAGAGTGAAAGAATGTGGATTCTCATAATATATTCATAAAGCATTAAGAGAACTTTATCACAAAGTAGTAGAGAAGAAAGAGTAAGAGAAAAATATGGGAAATGTTATTATTATTTTTTCCAGAGCCTTTATACAGAAGATGAAGAGAAGCGCCTTTTAGCAAAGAGGTGAAAGCTTGTGTTCTGTTCATTTAAATTCAAAAGTCGCATTTACGGCTAGTATGTCGACATGTTCTTTAAGGGACATATGCTGGTTGTTTTTAAAAAAGATATCAACAATTGCTATGTCGACATTTATTCTAAGGGTACGTCGACATATGCTGGTTGTTTTGAAAAACACTTTACAAAAATTGTTTTAAATTTTCTAACTTTTAAAATCAATATTGTTTTTTTGTAAAAAAGTTTTAAAAATGAAAAATAAGAATTAAAAAAAAAGAGATTTTAAAGATGTGCCACGGGGTTTTTAAAAAATATTTTAAGAGTCTTTACATACAGTTTTGACTAACTGGTTATTTTGTGCTCTTCCAGTCTTTGTTTATCGAGTTTCTTGTGTTCTCCAAGCCTAGCCCTTGAATCTTATGTGTTCTTCTAGTCTTGTTCTTGTCTTTCTAACCCTGATTTCTCTTGGTCTCCTTGATATGCTATTGAGTAAATATACTGATCCATCTCGATGTATATTTTATCTGTATTTGTATATCACCGCAATATTTCTGTGTAGTGCACCTATATTTTCTACACTATAGTCTGCACAATTTGAAAATCATTAGAACCAATCATTATATGGTAGTTGCCATCAAAATCAATACTTGTAATATTATAATAGTCCCAACCGATGTATCAATTTTCTTTTCTCGATACAGCTTGACTTGAAATATTTAAGAACAAGTATTTGGAATATTGATTCAAAGCTCATGGTTACGAACACGTTCGTAGCTGCAATCGATAAAATATTTTTCTAAAGATTTCCTACTTATATATGTATAAATAATGTATTATTGTCGTCACTTATATGACAAGTAACAAAGCATAAAAAAACCAAAAGCATACTTTATTTCAAATATGATTCTTTTACCAAATTTAAGTTACATAACTATCTACATAATTAGCCTTATGGCACACCATTAACTCTATCACAGATTCATAGGGAACCAACATCGGCCTTTGTTTCACTCTTATTTTTCTCACATTGGACATACAAAGATCGTTATACAATAAAACACATACTCGTAATCTCCGAACAATTTGTTGTAAATCACCATTTAATTACAAAGTATTAAACACAAATTTACCACCATTAGATAAACCTTTCTAACACTTCAGCTCACCTACCCAACCAACTAATTTCATAAGACAATGGGAGCAGCCTGCTCATAAACACCCAAGCACGAATATTTGTAATTCACCAGCACTTGGCATATTTCAGAGTTTCACAAACTATTGTGTATCACTTTGAATTCATTTTGCATAGAGAACTATCATCTGAAATATGAGTTAAACTCTAAATACTACGAATAACTTGCTACTCATCGACTGTTTCCATGCAAATCAACTACTTAGATAGAGATCCTTAATAAGAAACCTAGATAATCTCCTTACATATCAACTAGTCTTCTCGTACACCAATAACAAAGTCGATCTGCTTAATATTGAGATATTTTCTCACAATGGAACTTCTCATTTAACTCTTTTTTACACCAAACAACAAAATCAACCGACTCCATACTCAGACATCTTCTTGACGTAAGACCACTCATTCTTGCACACCATTAATAACATATTTTACATCAAAATTTTACCAAATATAAAAAACCAATAACTCCAAAATTCCACTAAGAATAAAACACTAGATGACTTTAATATTTCACCAAGTACAAAATATCAAAAAATACCCATGTTCCAGGACACTTCTCATCCATAAACTGCTCACATATGATGATATACAACACATCACCATACAACCCGGGACAAGCTTACTGCCTTTTTGTCATCTTCTTCCATACTAAACACATCACTCATAACATGTGAGAAGACCAAATTCAATCCGGCCTACATCAAATGCCTTGTATCTACTTCTTCATAAACCATCAGCTGAAACACCTTATTACCACACAAAAATGCAAATCTCCACTCATTTCATCGATTAACACCAACTCTTACACCAAGAAATGGACTATAACATATTATACATCAAACTTCAAAAATCAGCTACATAATCCAAATCTAGATTTCAAATCATCAAACTAAATCGTCGACTTACCAAATCTCATATATAACCAAAATTCATCATAAACACATATAATACATTGTACATCATCAAATATAACTATGAACATAGAGAATAATGGCATGCATCTAGATCAAGAATCAACCATACACTAACAAAATTCGACATATAATAGAAAATACCCTAATCACATGTGATTTAGAGGTTCGATGAGAGAATACTACACATGTGGTTTAGAGGTTTTGATGAGAGAATATTAACCAAAATCACCACTGAAGTTCGCCAATGGTTCACCTTAATTTGGCTATTTTATCTTCTCTGTTTTATTTGTTTCTTACTTAGCTTAGTAATATTTTGAATTTGAATTGCATGAATCCCTAAAAAGATACAAAGGTTGTGTATTTATAGCCTCTTTTGTTTCTAACCAAGGTGAGATTCGCTTTCCTGCCTAAACATTTCATTTTCCTCCAATTACTGAATAGATACTAGATACGATTCTCACTACTCATATCACCTACTCTGAACCTGGTAACCTATACGCCTATTCCACCTCTAGTAGATTTTGCTCGATCTGACTCCACTAACCTTCTCGGTTGTCTTTTAAACGTCAAATTCGACTACTCATACCCATATATGTATATATATGGGAAAATCTATTTGATCCCAATTTGATAACACAATTTGTGACACAATGGATCTCCATCATTATTGCTCTCTGAATCCAGGAAGAACAAAAAGATCTAATGGTTCATATCTTTTGTGTCACCATTTATGTTTTATTTTGTGTCTAATAGCCATACATATAACACTATATACATATATACAATTACTTAATGCATCATCTCTCTCTAGTTCACATTTCAAGTGGCTACATATTGGTCGGATTTAGTTCAAAATGAACTAAAAGACATTTGAATGAAATTAAGCATATTCTTTGTTATCTTTTAGGAACAATCAACATGGTTATATTCTACTTGAAAGTTTCATCATCACAACTAAAAGGCTAGATGGAATTTGAATACCCATTTGGTCGTAATAAAACTCAATCGCCAATGGGTTATGCATTCATGTGTGGAAGCGCAACCATTTCTTAGACATCAACAAAAAAAATGATGTTCACTACATCATCCAACCAGCCTGACATATCTGTGCTAAATGAAGCATGTCATGTCATGAATGTGTATGGTTAACATCTACTACCAATTAGAAGTTATTAATTATCTATGTTTGGCAACACGCAAAATATAAATTGAAATAATGGTGCTTGTGTCACCCAAATCAAAAAAAAATATCTATTGAAACAATCCCACATGTGAAGTTAACACAGTAAATCTTATATAAATACTAAAAGCAACATTTTCCCAAAATTTTGTTTTTTCTTAAACAAAGCGGTTCTTAAATCTAACATAGTATTAAAGATTCAATTCATGCGAGCTTAACCTGCATTTCGCATCATACAATGCAAATGCGAATGTATTTGAGTGGAGATACAACACATATAAAAGTGATATGTTAAAAATAATTCTTGATTGAGAGACTAAATATGATAAATCCGAAATGAACACTAAAATGCCACCTACTCATCAACTAAGAGATCCACTAGGGGGACGCAGAGAGTAAACTCATTGAAGTAATGAAATATTTTTCCATTGTGATATCCATTAAAAAAAGAAGGGAAAAAAAAGAGCTTATACTTCATATTTCTTATTCGTTTTGCGATAACAAATCGTTTTCATATTTATTATGATTTTGTGATAACAATGATAACAAAATGAATTCTTACGAATGACGACAATAGAACAAAGCATGTCACCAGAATTCTGTTAATATATGTACGCGTGAAAGCTTTTTTACTTTGGCTTATAACTTTTCATTTAAGAAGATTTAAGCGTTTCCTTTAAAGTAACAACATATTACGTTACAACTATTTATTTTGTATCTCTTACAATTTGTCTGCACAATAACCATAAATCTACATACAATATCACTTCAACTAAATAGAAACAAACACATACACATTGAGAAATGAAATATATTTTATACATAATAAAAGTGCCATAAAACATCCCGTTCCTGTATTCAACATTTCTCAAAAACAATCTACCCACAGCTTTCCCTTCAACTTTTCCGGGAACAAAACTTTCAAGACCGGCAATGAAAAAACTGGCAAAGCGTGGTGTAAATAAATGAATATCAGTATGTCATCTGCAACCCATATCCATTTTTCTACCTATCATGTGCCTGTGCATGCTCTGGTCTGTGAGTAAACTCATAATCAAGATGAACAAAGGCCCTCTCGATTTCAGGCAAAGATTCGAGCTTCTCCTGTAAGGCTTCTCCGATGTCATGGGCTTCTCTAAGGGGCATCTCTGAAGGCAGTACGATGTCGACTTCTACGAAGTAGTGAGACCCGAAGGTGTATGCACGAACCGTATCGATGTGCCTTATGGCCTTGTGATGGTTCCAGCATAGGTATGTCAGCTTTTGGAGGTACTCCGGAGCTGCTGATCTGCCCACCAGAGAGTTCACGTTCTCTAGAACCGTTGCCGACCATGTTCGGATTGTGTATATCGCCAGCTGCACAATGTTATATAAAATATGTTATAGCAAAATTTAGGAATTTCGGTCTTTTGTAATTTTGGGGATGTCGGTATACTTTGTAAATTTCAGAAATTTTAATTCCAGTTTTGGTTTCATATTTCGTTATTTATTGTTCATATGAATACACGTACATATTTTTAATTTATTAAAACAAAATATATAATTTACCTTTAATCGGGAAATAAGATATAAACGAAAGATACTGGTTAATTTTAAATATTTATAACACAGAATATTGTTTATTTATTACTTCTTTTTAAACTTTTTTTAGTTACACAATTTATATACTTTGTATGTTTTCTATATTAAAATTTCAATTTTTTAAACATGCACATATTTGAAACTTAAATTAATTGTTTTTTTTTCTAAATCGAGTTTCGGTTTAATTTCGTTTCGGCTCCTAATAAAACAGAAACAAATAGAATTTCGGGTCATACTCTGGATCTTTCATTCTGTTGTTTTATGACACTCAAGCAAACACCGTCAATATATTCCTTGGAAAGAAAAAGGTACACGGCCCCGCATCACAGTAGGAATTTGATTTCACATGGACATTTCAATTCTTTGGCCAGACAAGTCTTTTTGAGGGCATTATAACAAATGTCATATAAAAAAATTCATTTGAAACATTGATTCATTCTGTATAAGCTTATTTCAAGCTACAGCGATGTGAGGTTGTGAATTTAAATTGATTTAAGACCTCCTTCAAAGTATCATGAGTGCATCAATAAGGTGATGATGAGAACTTTAATTACTAATGTCTATGCTCAGTAGTAGGATCTGGTGCATGTTTGGAAGCAATGGGAGGACACAAGCATCAAACCGTTTCATTTCAAAATGAACGATTCATGGAAGGTTTGTGTCCTTGAGAGATAAACCCAAATGCTTATAGTGAAAATTTATACGCAGATAACTAATGCAATTTTTCTATGAAAATGATGCAATTCAATCATGTGTTTTAGAATACAGGTTTTGTTAAATCGGAATCATAATGGTACTGGTGTGTAAACAGTTTATCAATGACCAAATTTCAAATTGACTGCCAAGATAAAGGGGCAACAGCATGTTTGAACTTAACCAAAAACAAACTACTGCTCATCCTTTTATATGCAAACGCCATTATAGTTCTGACCATGGAGTCAACACAAAGTTTTCGTGAGTCTCTTTTCTATATTTCCCCACTGAAATTGGATATAACCAACTTAGAACAAAGTTTGTGGTGAAAAACACCAAGAAAAATTAATAGGAAAATGTGCAAATGGAAAATGGATTAATAATCAATACTCACAATCATGGCTCCGACCGGATCGATCCAATACTTGAAATAATTGGCAAGAAGAGCAGCTACAAGGCCAATCACATTAGTGATGACGTCGAAAAAATGATCTTGAGCATAGGCTTTTACAATTTCATTGGTGAACGAGCGACAATAAACAACTAGGCCTAGCTTCACAAATGTAACTGATAACATGATATCCACCACCCAGGTTTCTTGTTCCTTGGTCAAGCTAAATTCATGGTCCTAAACCAAAAGGTTAAGAAGTACAACTCAAATTAATTTAGTATATTTATTTCAGTAACACGGTGATAAAATTAAATGATGGATAAAGAGATCGTTGTAAGTTGAATAAAATAACCTGAAGTTAACTAGAAAACTACTCAGCAGGCAACATAGCATTCTATACACAAGTAGAAACAGGCACAACATTATATATGTATATATGCGCTTATAATAGAAATGGGAACTAAATTTAGGACTAAATTTTGTCTAATTAACATTCTTGAAAAAATCTCATGCCAAACTGAACTTCAAAAGCAGAAATGGAAGAAAATGACAAACAAATATATTTTGTAGAGAGAAGGCACCAGCTTACATCCGAGAGTAATGAACGTAGTGATTCTAGTATAATCTGGAGACCAAGTGTTGCCATGACAGATGCAAACACAAGAATTCCCTGCACAGATAGAGCTAACTTTTGAGTATCTTGATTAAAAATTCTAAAACATGTTTCATTAACTATCTTAAACACAATACATAATGTTCTAGCAGAAAATTGTTATAGGTTTTTTTGTCAGACTGTAAATTTCAACATCCGGACCATGAAAAGATAATGCCCAAGGTTAGAACACGTGAAGAAACCGAAATTATTACGCCTAACAGTGTGTCAAATTACAAGAAGGATACATATATTTAATAAGTTCGTTCAGTGTCCCCATCATAGTTTATGTTCATCAAGAGAAGGATTGGGATAAGAACACAATAAATACAGTCTGGTGAGTGGTGATAACGACCCCAAAGGCAAATAAGTTTTTATCTCTAAGAGCTACATATAGTTTAGTAGAAAATAACTTCCAGTTCTGCGAGCATGATTCCAGGAAAATGACCACAATACAAAACTCTTCAAAATGCAAAAGCATGCACCAAGTAATCGATCGAACAATAATGAGAGGGATCTTACCAATGGTTGCATGCGCTTTTTCCCAATAGGATACTTATAAGGACTCGGAGTTTGCATAGAGAATGCGGTAAACCAAAGGATAAAACCCGATAACAAATCAAGAAGGGAATCCAAGGTTGATGCAATGATTGCCAAGGACCCACTCCTTACTGAAGCATAAACTTTTGCTACAAACAGGATCATATTTGCAATGTTTGACAAACGAATAGCTAAAGTCTCACTTCTAGCAACCTTATCTCGTTCTTCCTAAAAGAAACATGATTCAAAACTCAACCAGACCGCTATAACTGAATAAAGCAAGTGTAATTCTCAAGATATCATGACTATATATAAAAGAAGTATGACCTTTGACATTCCAGGAAGGAATCCACGGTCAGTAAGAGTATCCATTTCATCAAATCCTTCAAGCATTTCAACTTGCTGCTGATAATACTCTGCCACTACATCTCCTGGGCCTATGGTAAAACAAATGTTAATAAAAACCTATAGAGATAGAAATTTAGAAGTAAACTGATATTTAACAAGAGTTTGCTGGATGTTCCTTGAATTTTGATAGTGCGGAGACTATTCCTGATATTTAAAAATTCAGAAACAAGCTGATAATTATTTATTTTTGATGGCAACTGAACACCGAGTGATATAAATAATTGGAAATTTACAAAACGCAGAAGAGTATCAAGTGAAATAAAGAATTGAACAAACGGTTCATTGCTTCAGGTGGTTCAAAACTATCGTTTTCAACACAGAATGATTGTATTACATTTACCAAACTAAGTCCACTAGGAAAAGGTTAGCTTGCTGAAGAAAGATGGCGTACAACACCAAAACTCAATACATTTACAATATTTGTTTGCAAATAAATAGAAATTAAAGCACTTTAAACTAATTAATTAAGAATTGCACATCAAATGACATCTAAGGAGCTTACTCATAAAAGAAAAAAGAACGAACAGCATGCCTTACTACAAATAAACAAAAAACAAATCAATTTTGTCTTCGCATATAAAAAAGCGATTCACGAGAATAACCAACTATATAACAGTAAACAAAAATAACCTAAGACACCGAGGCAATCTTGAAGGCCACGGGTCGCCTTCTCCTGTCGCTGGTCGTCCGATCGCCTGAATCCGTCGAAGTTCAACCGCCAAGTCACCTCTCTATCAGGCTCAACTCCGTCCTCGATCATTAGCAGCTCCGTTCCTTCCTCATTCTCGCCGCCAGTCGTCGGTCGCCCCATTTTTGTCGCGAAAAATAAAAACCAAACAGAGAATGCGTTAAAGGAAGCAGCAACCCCTTTTTATTACAGTAGATCGGCGAGATTTTCTTTTGGAGAATTTTGACGGTTTAGATTAAGTAGTTGAAATCTGGGAGAAGAATGGTGGCCACATCATTTGTCTACAATTTTTAAATTGTTGGATTCTAAATTTCTGTAGCCACGTGTGATCATTGCGGAAAGATGCAGATCTTATCCAACTGGTATCTGCTTAATTTCCTCCAAAAATTATAAAATATTTGGCTTTCCCGTAAATACATATTTATATAACGAATTGTTTCTGAAACATGGAATATTTTTTCCCCATCCGAATTATTTGCAAGATAAAGGCACGTCGACCAAGAGAAGGATCTCCACGCAAAATGAAAATAATAATAATAATAATAATGCATACACTCTACTTTAAAAAAAACCAGTACTACCGTAGAACGGTGGAAAACCGACTGCTTGGATATGTAATATAAAGTTTATTATTGTGATATTTTATGAGTTTCAATCAAACGTACCATTACAATATGTTCGGCGATAATTAGTTTCCAAAATCAAAATATTGAATAATTATGATAATACTATTTATTTTTTACAAAAGAAATTACTAGTATAATTTGTTTCTCATTTTGTACCTCGCTCTTATAGTCCGTAGTAATTACATCGTAATTCCACAAAATGCAAATTACAACAATTTGGAAAGAAAGTTCTTTGATTTGTAAATTCGAGACTCATTGTTTAGTTTCCAACGAAAGCTTAAACACCAAATTCGGTAGCTGAGAGCAGCAACTGCCGAAACCAAAGGCATTTCAAAAAGAATCAATGATCACGGCTTAGATAGCCCCAGACCGAGAGCAACGGTCAATGAAAGGGATCAGGGAAGATATATGTATTTATGTATGTATGCATGTATATGCATGTAAGCATGCATGCATGCATACATATACATACACACACACACACACACACACATATATATATATATATATATATATATATATGTGTGTGTGTGTGTGTGTGTGTGTGTGTGTATGTGTGTGTGTGTATGTATGTATGTATGTATGTGTGTGTGTGTGTGTGTATGTATGTATGTATGTATGTAAGCATCACGTCAGCGGTTCACGTTAAAATGCACTGAACAAATGATGACAAGCATTCAAATCTATATCACGCGTAGCAAGCCAAGTCATAAATTCAAATAGAAGGTTTTCCACCGATAGCTCTACGATATATTGGCTATAAATGGGCGCTAATCGCAAGGCACAAGGATCTTCTAGCATATCAAAAGAATAAAACCATATTATGCATTCCTACATTGGAGCTCTATTCAGAAACTCCTTAATGGCGGAAATACTTATATTCAATGAAATAAGCCTCTCGGTTATATAAAAGCAACTAAATAAGGAAAGGACGATGGATTTAGAGGCTTTCACTCCGAACCACTAGAAAAGTCTCGGTGTTATTTACCTTTTGTATTTTAACCCTTCTGCATGTGCTATTATTATCCTATGGAACATCTCGTGCTCAAAGCTTGATTACATCACATCTCGGCAACCTCTTAGCTGGGTCTAATATTCCAATCAGCTACCGGAGTTACACTTTCGGATCTAGGGTGTTGGTATAGACAAAATTTTGCACTAACATTTTTTACACTAAAAGGAGGGTCTTGAACCTACGCACTTTGTTCTCTTTTGGAGAACTAACAAAGCATTCCAACCTTATATGTCAAGTTATGAAAACAAAGGAGTCATCTCGGAACTGCCCTTCAACCTTCATGTTCAACTCATTGAAGAAGATAACAACAAAAGATTGGTCGCCCTCGTTTAGGAAAAGGAAAGTGGCCCAGAGTATGATCATGTTTATAAACTCCAAGCTCTCCAGATCATACAG
Source organism: Allium fistulosum (assembly GCA_030737815.1). NCBI lineage: Eukaryota > Viridiplantae > Streptophyta > Magnoliopsida > Asparagales > Amaryllidaceae > Allium > Allium fistulosum. The sequence goes on along the minus strand of CM060904.1, from coordinate 163,975,683 downwards.
CTTTTGGAGTATCTCCAGAAGTCTCTATAAGAGTCTGCTCAACTTCGACGGACGGTTAAGGCTATGGCAAACAAAATCAAGGACATAGGTTTTATAGTAATAACAAATAAATGTTCACATCGCCTTGCTAAAAGAGCTCTCATGGTTACCTCCGCTCTTCGAACTCGGAAGAAGGTCAAACGAGACCAGGCCCTTACTCTGCTCAATTGAAGTTTATCTCGGATTTTTTTGGAAACACGAGGATAGCTCTGTTATCCAACTATCATTCATCCACTATAGAAGATTCGAAAGGGAGAAACTGCTATATATACCATCAAGCGAATGGACATGAAACAGACGAGTGTCGAAGACTTTCTCAGGCCATAAAAAGCTTCATACGGTAAGGGAGATTGACTGAGTTTATCAAATAGTTAATTAAATATCTTATCTTTATAAATGTCTAACTTTGTTTCTTTGTTTTAGGAGAAGTTCGTGTAGATTCATTCAACTGAATATGTATACCCCCCTTCTGAAGATAAAGGATGCTATATGCATCTTTATATTTGAAGAAATCTCTTATCTTACCAAAGACGTTCCTTTCGGGTTTAGCTCTTTCCTCTCTCGATATGTACAATCCAGTTTCAGTACTCATGAAATTCTATCTTTTTAGTTATTTTCGATGTCGTGTCTACTTTATACTCCAAGGGTTTAAACTCTTCTATTGACCTGACGAAGTCGATAAAGAGTTTCACTTTTTTCATAAAACGTTCACTTTCTCAGTGATTCACTTTCTCAAATTTAAATTAAACTTTTTTTCTACCAAACATTGAGTAGATTCCCAATTAGATTAGAATGTTGAGTAGATTTCCAATTAGATTGGAATGTTCCCAATTAGATTAGAATGTTCCCATTTAGATTAAAATGTTGGGTAGATTCCCAATTAGATTAGAATGTTGGATAGACTCTTAATTAGATTGCAATGTTTGGCAGATTTCCAATAATAGTGAGCCATGATCAAGAAGTATCGTGCATAAGTTTAGAATCGGTGAGAATTCCTAATAAGCTTAGAGTTTTAGGAGAAAAGTTCCTAAATTAGAATGAGCATTGGGTAAGAATTCCCAATCCAAGTCGTAAGGATAGACATTGAAAACCCAGTACAGTAAGACGTCAAGGGGCAAGAAGAACCCGAGATGGAATTAGAAAGGACAAGCAATACAGCTCAAGTTAAAGAACTAGTTAACTAAAAGTCAAAAGGAAAAAATCAATGTTATAGACAGAATAAGTGACTATTAGTACATTTGGAATACAATATAAAAAAAGAAAAGAGGAAGGGGCAACGTCTCATAAGCCTTCATACATATTTTTTTACTATCATTTCGATCTCCTTAACAGCGTTCTCCATGTGAGATTTGAAATGCTCCTTCATCTTTTTGTATGTCTTTTATATCCATTTCTTCTTAAATTGCTTAAACGATTTGAAATGCTCCTTCATCTTTTCGTATGTCTTAGATATCCATTCCTTCTTAAATCGCTTGAATGAAATTCTTTGGTCATTCTTAGTGCAAACAAGAATGTATGATGTATCAAGTACCGAGGCTAAAGGAGAATTCCTCTCGGGTTGAGGACAAGATCCAAAAGGGACAACGGTGGTTCTATAAGAAGAAGAAAGTCCCATAGCGGCACAACCTCTACCTCTACCTCTTCCGTGAGCTGGAGAGGCCGTAACGGTTACTTCGTTAGTTTGCTTATTTTTAGTTTCAAGTTCTTGTAATTTGATTGTCTAAAGCTCTCGGTAAGCTTTGTCTGATTGCTGGCGAAGAGTAGATGTGGACTCCTATAAATTAGAAACAATAGATTTCGAAGAACGCCTAGTAACGACACTACCTCTGAAATAGCAAACATCTTCTTGGATAACTCTTCAAGAGTTCACTTTAAGGATTCATTATCTTTCAAGACAGCATGGATGTTCGCATCAAGATCAGGACTATATTTCATCAATTCGGCCATCTTCTCATTAGGACTTCATTGCATGGAGGCAAATTCTCTCTCTAACCTTAAGCAGTTAGGACATGATTACCCTAAAAGAAATTCGAATTAAAACCAAAAAAACAGATCACCATAAAGGTAATTCTATTTCATTCCATTGAGAATTAAAACAGATAGTGAAAAATGAAAAGTACAGAATTCATCGTCTCCTGAGATAGACAAACTTTTCTTTAGTAGCTAAAATAAGCTTAAGGCCTCTACTTCTAGTATCAACAAGGCACCCCGAGGGTCTAGCCATATTGAAAAAAGTAATATCAATTTCCCAAACCATCCTTCGATATAGATAGTTTCGAAGGAGAAGAGTCTACTATGGGTAGCTTTTGGAATGCATTGGGGAACATATTTCGAGACATGTTCATTTCAAGAGTCTTCCTTTTGTAATGGCTAAAGGAGGTGGGGCTACACTCCAGTAACCAGAATGAGCCTCTGGAGTTATAGTTAGGCTTGAACCATGGAATCTTCTAAGGAAGGATAATATTTTGTTCTTCAACTATGGATCCCCCAGATGTAGTTTTGAAAGTCGAGCATACTCTTGAATGACCTCGTCTCAGTCATCTGAAGTGAGCTTTAGTTCATTCCTAAGATCCAAGATTTGGTTGGTTAACCTAGTACCTTTAAGCCTAAGGGACTTAATCGTTTTGGCATAGAACCGGTCATGTGTCCCTGTATCTCCTCGATCTTATTGGACAAGTTTACATTTCATAATCTACAAGATTTTAATTGGATTTTAAGGGTGCATATGGTTGCTAACAACCTCGAGTTTCTGGTTTGTCTCCTCTTTCATAACACTTCATAGTGAGAGGTGAAATATGACTTTCTCTGTCTAAACACGATTAAAGGGAAAAGTACTTCGAAATAGGCATAACGAAGACAGTAAAGAAATAATTTGACACCAAATTGAAGTACTACCAAAGTCAATAATTTCCACAAACAAAGGCATAAATAAATTTTATCGGAGTCATTACAAACCCAAAATTTGAACATCATCAGTAGGAGAGTTCTGAGATTCAGAATTTTGGCGTCTCTCCTCTACCCTCATCCTCCTTTGAGTGCCCAACACCTGCCAAAGCTCGCCGCTCTCTTATACTTCTGGGAAAAGCTTTCTTTAATCCATTTGCCAATAGGATTGAAGCCCATAAAGGGAGTCATGCCATTATCAAGTTTGTACTCATATGTGTTGCAAATAATTCCATAGGCTTCGATATCATCCACCTTCTCAGCCTCCTCCTTGGTAATCATGCCCAAAATCTCCCCCTTAGCCTTTGTAAGTTTGCCCTCAACTGTTTAATGCTTGACTTCTAGATCGAGCCTTCTCCAGATCAGCAATTTTGGTCTCTGAAGCCTTTAGACTCTTTTCCCTTTAGGTTTGGAAATCCTTTTTGGATTTTTCAAATTCCTTCCTCAAAGCCTAGGCCTTCTCCAACTTCCTCTTTAATTTTTGAAATTCTCGATGCAAAACCGAGATGTCAGCTAAGGTCTGCAGAAAGAAGGTTCGAATGAAAAAACAAATAAATAAATACTTCAAAAAAAAGAGGAGAAAGAGCCTATATCTTGAGTTGATCCTCCATTCCCAAAGTCGCCATCCTCTTAAAACTGCTCACGTTATCAGCTAACTCCGCCCGGGAGTTCTCCACAACCTTAGACAAATGAGCGTCAATAACGAAGCGGGTCACCTTGACCACCCAGTTCACTTGATCCTTCGGGACGTGAGTCAAAGCAAGGGCACATGAGGTTGTGACGGGAAGGGTACTCTTGTCCTTCTTTTGTTTCTTAATTACGGATAGATCCACCAAAGTTGGATTCGACCTCGTGGAACTGGAAGAATGTTGTTTGTTCAATAGCAACCCACCAATCTCAAGCATATCGTCAAAAGCAACTGTTACATAAAAAAGAGAAAATGAGTTAGATAAGAAAGTTTATATTTCATAAAAGGTATATCCTAGATTAAATTTTATAAGGAATTCGGAACTGAATTCTACCCTCGTGGGCAACATCTTGTCTTTAGGTCTCAGCGTTTTTTGGGACAATATAAGTGGATTCTTCAGGATTACATAGATCAATCACATTTAGGGGCATGGTTTCAATTAAAGGGGAATCGTATCTAAGAAACCTAGCCGAGAATGAGAGTCAAAGAGATCCTTAAGGGTTGGAGCCTTGAGATTGGCCTCTGTACAACATGTCTAAGCCTTTCCCCTTTTGGAATTTTCATCACCTCCTCATAACTTGAGTCAAAGAGATCCTTAAGGATTGGAGCGTTATCCCCCTTAAGTTTGGCTAAATAGTGATAAAAGATATTAGGGAATGATATAATCAAAGCTTAGAAGCAAAAACATTCTAAACAGACAAGTTTCCAATAGTTCAATAATAACTCGAAGATCATCCGCCTTCATAAAAAACCAGGGAGTGGCCATTACCTTGCTGAGTGGTTTGATTATGGTTATTTTCTTTCAAAATCGAAGGAGATACAAGGAACTGCAAAACCACTGAATGACCTGTGTAAATTATATAAGTAATGGACCTCGGAAGTAGTCATGTTGTAGTACCCTTTCTTCCAATATAGGATTGCTAAAGCCGTTAAAGTGCTATACGAAACCACCCCAAGTTGGATCGGATTAATTCCATAGAATTCCAGGGTATCAACAAACAGAGGAGCAAGAGGAAGTGATATCCCATTTGCCAAATGCTCTAGTGTCCAAGTAAAGAATCCTATAGGGGTTCGCTCCAGTCGTCTTCTAGACTTGGGGCTTTGACCTTGACTCTCTCAATCCCATAACTCTCCATCCAATTCTTCAGCTCTACTTGATCGGTTATAGGTTTGTCATCGAGAGGTCTAAAAAAGGACCGGTGTTAAATTAGTTACTCAACAAGAATTCTGAAAATCCTATCGGAAAGGTTTAAAATCGTATGGTCCAAAAAAGGAATTGGGCCTAAAATTAGGTTCTACAGCCCAACTCAAAAATTCTAATTTCTCTCAAAGAACCATCATTTCAATAAAGTGATTGTGAACTTAAGTTGGTTAAAAATTTGATCTGGGGACAAAAACTTGGTTTAGCAGATAACATGCATCGTGGATTAAGTAACCAGACAATACCCCAAATCAAAATCATCATTGGTATCACAACGGCGGTCAAAATCAAAATTTTCATAAATTCGAAAAAGGGAAATGCTCACAAATAATAATAGCAGTAAAGGGTACTAATAAAACCATAGGAAAGAATGAAGACTTACTAATTCGATTTGAAAATTTGCAGTAATATATAAAGGTCTCCAAGCTTTAATGGTGAACGCAAATATTGTAAATATGAGTAAAGAATAAGAAGAAAAGGAAAGAGTTTATAAAAAGCTTCAGGGCCAACGGTAGAGAATAACTAGCTAATTGGGCCTTAGCCATAGATTACATGTCGTCAAATCAAAATATGAATCATTCTAGGGCAGAAAAAAGGAACACACTTTTTAGAGTGCCAATGAAATCATGACAGTTGTCAAAAGCACTAAATACAAGAACATGACCTATCCATTCAAGATTAGACTTCGAATTTCCTTTAGATCTCACAAGGGAGGTATCTCTATGACCTCATGGTCTCAAGATATATTTTGCCTCTTGGCATCAAAATCATTTCGCTTACCACTTAGCCTAAATAGCTTCTAATTACAAGCGTAGTTTTCAAAAGTTTTGACCTCACAGTCTCAAGTTTAATTTTGCCTCTCGGCACCAAAACCATTTCGCTTACCACTTAGCCTAGATGGCTTCAAGTGACAAGCGTAGGTTTGAAAAGTTTTGACCTCACAATCTCAAGTTAGATTTTTTCTCTTGGCACCAAAACTATTTCGCTTACCATTTAGCCTAGATGGCTTCAAGTGACAAGCATAGTTTTCAAAAATTTCTCACAATCCCAAGTTAGTTTATTCCTCTCAGCATAAACCATTTCGCTTACCACTTTGCCTAGATGGCTTCAAGTGACAAACATAGTTTTCAAAAGTTTTGACCTCACGTTCTCAAGTTAGATTAGATTTTGCCTCTTGGCACCAAAATCATTTCGCTTACTACTTAGTCCAGGTGACTTCAAGTGGAAAGCACGATTTTCAAAGGTTTTGACCTCACGGTCTCAAGTTAGATTTTTGCCTTCTGATACCAAAATAGTTTTGCCTACCGCTTAGCCTAGATGACTTCAAGTGGAAAGCACAATTTTCAAAAGTTTCGACCATACGATCCATATTTAGATTTTACCTTTCGGCATTCAAGTAATTTCACTTATCGCTTAGCCTAGATAGCTACAAGTGGAAAATATGATTTTCAAAGGCTTTTGATCTCACGGTTCAAATTAAAATTTCACCCTTCGATTTTCAAAACCAATAACTACTCGTCATTTGACCAAAGCAACCAACTAAGCCTTCACCTCTGGGCACTAATTTCAAATGGTTTTCAAAACCCTCTAGAAAGATTAGATCATTATGGGTTGTCTAAGTGGAGCAATGCTCCCAGAAGTTCCCAAAATATTACTTTTTCCGAAAGCTTAGGATCAACTGTATAATGGGAGCGGAACAAACAAGCCAAGAACAAAGCATAAGATAACACCATTCTTCCAAAGTCCACCTCATACCAAACGTATGAGGTGAATTTTAGGGCGAGTGTTACACCATAATTGTAACAACCCGAAATTTAACCCGTAATAATTAATTTGTTAATTAATTAAGTAATAAAATAACTTTGTGAAATTATCATAATTAAGCTACAGAAGTTGCACCATTGTATCCATGGTAATTTTCTAGTCAATTTTCATATATAGAACGTCAGAAACTGAGCTAATATGACCAAGTTATAAAATAAACAAAATAAACAGAAATAAAACGAAAAAAAATTAGATATGGTCAGGTCGACCGGCCGGTCGACCAGGGCAATGGGGCGGTCGACCCGCCTTGTATTTCGGCAGGCGAACGAACGTTAATTCGTTCGAACGAATTAGAGACCACCGAACATGTCATTTACATCCTTTAGTTTAATCCGGTCCCTCCATTTCTGCATCTGATGGCTCCTATTCAGCCTATGACGTGGTTGCATCCTATTCAATCTCCAAATCCAATGGTCCGAGATCCACTTCTACACATATAAATAGACCCCTAGATCTAAATCTTTTTCTTATTCTAGGTTTTCTCCAATTGAGCTCACCTTTCTAGGAAGGACCCTAAACGGAATAATTTTTCCAAAGGAGAAAATCGTTATAAATTAAATTATTTTACAACTCCAAGTGGATCTGGGAAGACCAAAGGAAAAGCTTAGGACCGAAGGTGAGTGATTGTAATTATTTTAAGATTTCTTTAAGTAATTTAAAATAATAGGGTTTTCAATAGTTGTAGTTTTACTGCGATTTTTGGAATAACCTTTTTCAGTAGTTATTTACAGTTTTTAATTATTTTCAGTATATTTCCTTTCAGCCATTCCTTTTAGTTAGTATTATTTCTGTTAATTATAATTTATTACTGTTAAGCATAGCTTTTTATTGATTTACAGTCTATTTACAGTATTTAAGTTTATTTACTGTTACTTATTTCTTATTTACATATTTTTCAACGTTTTGGATTTTATGCAAGCGTCTATTCTCTTCATCCCCCTTTTCTTCGCGTATGGATTATAATAAATTAAATGCGAATATGAATTATATAAGTAAGAATATTGATTGAAGAAAATAAGATGTAAATTATAGAGACTGCAATAAATAATGGATTTGGACTGCAATAAATAATGGAATTGGATCGAAGTTACGCCTAATTATAATTAGAATTGGACTAATTAAAGATAATTGGTATAGTTATAACTTAGAATTATAACTAAATAGAGTAAAAGATGAAAGGAGCTTATTTTCACACTTAGACCTTGGGTTAAGTAATAAGCATGATTATAACGTACGTTATAATAAGAAAAAGAAATAGAATGAGGCTTATTTTAAGACTTGGGATAAATTAATAAGCGTAGAAAGTAAAAACGATAATAAAGGCTTATTTAAATAATTTATTTAAGTTAATAAGCAAAGATGAAAGTAGGACCTATACCAAATAGCATTCCCTATTAGAAGAAACGGTGTCTCACATTAGTCTAAAGTGAGATGAGGGTACGCTTATGCTAAGAATGGTAGTAATTGGTCAAATAGAAGTCCAAATCATGGGGATTTCGTTAAGGGGCGCAACTATATATTCTTTGGATGAAGGGCCAGTACCAACAGCATTTCCCCTATTTTTCTATGGACACACGGTGATCTCACATTAGCCTGAAGTGAGATAAGGGGCATGCTATGCTGGATGTTGGAGGTAATAAGAAGACCCAATAGGTGGAGCAAAAGGTAGCATGGGCATGGTGGCAATTACGCGTGCGACTTTCATTCGGGTGCTCAGTAATAGCTATGAGTTCCAAGCGCTTAGTATGGGTGTCTTTAGTAGACACCATTGCCTTCTGTGTATGGAGCTATATATGTCATCCGGATTCACAGTAGTTGCTTTGTGCATCTTTCATAGATACCATTGGCTGCTGTGTAGGGAGTTATATAGCAGTTGGTCCACAGTAAGGTCTATGGAGTAGCAGGCCGATCAAAAAGGGTAGAATTAGGATTACTTCCTAATTATAGGATTAGGAATTCAGCCTAACCAAAGCAGAAATCAAGGACAAGTGCAAACAATCAAAGTTAACCTATCTTATAAATTGAGCAATAGTTAAATCGTATTTATTTCTAGTTTATCTCTTTCCTATTTCCTTTGTTATCCTTATTTATGCTAGAACCGTTGTAAAGTCTATTACTTTTATCTTGCTTAAAGACTCTAGTATTTACTATCATTCACCAGACTTTTAGTCTGACCCACTCCTCTATTTTCCCTTTTTCCCCCTTAGGCAATCAAGGGAGAAGCTAGTAGATTGCTGCAGCTTGGAGTTCTTCTTGGAGGAGATTTCTTTTATGTACTTTTTTCATTTTCAGCTCTTGTTCTTATATGCAGTGGTTTATTTATGAGGGATATTACGTACTCTGATTTTGAGACTATGAATTTTCATTTCCATAAGACATGATGAGTTTTGAGATATAACAGTTGTATTTGGCATTTGACTTATTTATGATTTAATTATGAAGCTTTGTTTCAATTAAATACTTATTTAGTTTCAACTTTTTTTACCTATTTTTGTCTTGTGAATCTTAGTTTCAGTGATACCTACAATGCACCATGCCTTTTAATGTGTCATTTTGGGTATATTAAGGGGTGTGGGGTGTTTCACTTGGTATCAAAGCCAGATTAAAGTATTCCTAAAAATTTATTTTAAAAGTAAAGTATTTTCCAAAATAACTTGTTTTAAAAAAGTATTTTTCAGAAAAGAACTCTTATAAATAGTTTTTAAGTATAAACAAGTTTTTATAAAAATCCCCTCAAAGTTCAATTCAACCTTCTTTCGATTCTTTTGAGCCTAAGTTTCCTTTTCTTTGCATAGTATGGCTGACTGGTTCCGTAGAGCTACGGTACCAGAGGTGCAAGGGCAAGCGCCCAATACAACACCGGTAGGTGGAAATCCCATTAATCCACCTACACCAGCCGATTTTTCTAAACTATGTAAGGACTTCTCTAGAGTAGGGGGCGAAACGTTTTCTGGCACGAAGGATTTCAAGGAGACGCAAGCTAGGTTAGAAGATATGGAGCGAAAGTTTAGGCAGTTAGGTTTGGAGGACCGACAGAGTGGTCAACCTATATCTTGGCAACTGGAAGAAGAGATTAAGGCGGTTCCTATAAGCTCTAAGAAGCCATGGTGGAAGGGCAAGAAGGATAAAAGGAAAAGGGAAGGCCCTCAGAAGCGAACCAAGAAAAGTGGAAGATGTAACCGTTGTAGAATGACTGGTCATTACACAAGGGACTGTAAGAAGATTGGAATAAGGGGGAAGGTGTTTCAATTGTGGAGAGCTTGGTCACTTTATTAAGTTTTGTCCTCAGAAGATGGGGGAGGGAGTGCGCAGATTCAGGCTTTGGATGCAACACCTTCCAGCAGCGGACTGGATCAAGGTAGGAAAATTTGGTTTCTATTTCTGATTTTCCCATTCAGACTCTTTTCAATCCTAGAGAATCACACTCTTTCATCTCTAGTTCTTTGGTTGATTGTTTGCACTTAAACATCTTTTTAGTAGTAGACCTCATTGTTGTTTCAAACCCCATAGGAAGATCGGCACTCTTGTCTATGGTTTGTAGGGGTTTGAAAATTTTTATACTAGGCGTAGAGTTTGATTGTGCCGGCTATGTGCTGGGATTTTTGGGGTATGGGATGATTTTGAGAATGGATTGGGTGTCCACTTATGGAACGATATTAAATTGCGAGAGGAGAGTCGTTAGACTAGAGACATGCATCAGTAGGACTCTCGAGATTTCTTGCGACCCGCAAGGGTCAGTTATGTTAAGCTTCCTTTATTCCCTCGATTCATCATCATCAGAGTTAGATTCGGTTTCTGTCGTCAAAGATTTTTCCAGACATCTTTTAGGAGGTTAGGGAACTACCCCCCTAAGAGAGAGATTGACTTCAGGATTTATTTGGCTAGCCAGTAGCATTACCCGTAGGGCATATGGAACCTAGGGAAAGGAAGGGATTAAGCAAGCATATCCGTGGGCTTTGGAGAAAGGTTTCATAAGAAGAAACATATCGGAATAGGGAGCGCCAGTCGTCTTCGCTACCAAAGCAGGTGGTTCCCTTCGACTTTGCATTGACTATAGAGAATTGAATAAGCCCACAAAGAAGAACCATTATCCACTCTCTAGGATAGATGATCTTTTCAACCAGTTAGTTGGCTCTTTAGTATTCTTCAGTTTGATTTAGCCACTGGATTTCATCAGCTTAGGGTTGCTGATGACATCATTAATAAGACTGCATGTAGGACACCCGATGGACTCCTGGAGTGGTTGGTTATGCCTTTTGGACTAAGCAATACCCTAGCCTATTTTTTAAATTTGTTGAACCATGTATTTAGAGATGTCCTAGAATAAAGTTTGTGGTGGTATTCGTGGTCGACATTTTGGTGTTTTCCAAGAAGTATGGAGGAGCCATTACACCAGAAAAGACCTTTAGTAGCATTTTAAAGAACGCTACTACAGGTCGCGCAACTAAAAGTATGATTTTTTTGGTTGCGTTTTAATAAACAGTACAAAATATTCAGTATAAAAGTGTTTTTTAAATGCTACTAAAGGTTTTCTGCCGCGTTTACAAAACCTTACCAAAACTAACATTTCGTGCAACTAAAAACTTTTCGTTGCATTTATTTTATGCCGCTATAAATTCAGGTGGTATTTTACTTTTGTTTCTGTAGCATTTTAAAAACGCTACTAAAAGGTATTGATTGTTTTGTAGCATGTTTTAAATGCTACTATATACTGTTAATGACTTATATTATTTCCAGCAACCAGTTATATAACAGTCATATTAAAATCAGCAACAATCATATACTTACCATATTCAAACCAACAATCAATCAATCATATAATCATCATATTCAAATAATTGAGAACACGTTAATCACATAAGTATAATATCCATAACCATTTAGATAATAGTTATTTGACAAAATGAGAAAATTCACATACCACAAGCATTCACAAACAAGTTTACATAACCAGTACTAACAAATATCATAATACATATAACAATTGAAGTCATGTCCATTGTTGCTGATGGTCTTCACTACGGAAAAGCTAATTACCTATAAACAAGGTTGATAATCAACAACAAGAATTTGCCATGAATTATCAAGTAACATTCAAACAATATTAATTGATTATTATTCAAACAAGCACATAAATAATCAAGCCATCAAGTTCACAACATTTCATAGCTCATGTCATGATATTAGTTATGTAACTTCTGTTGTTTACTTGGTCATGAATTAAAGGATTGGGATGACCGTTTTATATAAAAAATTGAACGGGCAACATTCATTTCAGTCCACCTAATAGGAATGTAAGCAAGCTTCTTTTACCACCAAAGGTTTTAACATGAATTATTATTAGATATATGTTTTGAATCCTGACTTTTAATTTGTTGCTAGATGTATAATTTAAGTGCAATTAATTATAGGCTATAATTGACAAGTTCTTTAATTTTACCAGATTGTAACTAATTGATTTTGAATTGAATAATTAATCCTAGCTCATTTGGCATTGTTTAAGTTACCCAGTTCCAATATGATCAACGAATCTTCATGTTGGCTACCATTTCTCAATACCCCTTTGTAACTATTGTTACTGGTTGAAGAACTGTCGACCTTTGTTGCAAATTAAAAGGGTACTTTAACAAATAACGTAACTGCAAATTTTGTTGTTCTATAAAAAACGGCAACTTTGCACCTTCAGTTAATTGCTAATTAAAAGGCTAAATTTCTATACTAGTTTAGAGAATTTACTGGTTAATATAACGAGCAAGACAAAAGAAAAGCAAAAGGTATTATAATATACCTTATCAATTAATTGCCAAAAAGCCTAACTTCTGAGTCAGCTGTTTGTCATTATCAGTTACCACATTACCAGTAAATGTCATTACCACATTACCAGTAATTGCCAAAACAATTCGGAGACAAAACATAATTGACACTTGATGATATAAAGATGAACAAAATAGTTGCCAACATAATTGACACAGTGACAGACATGCATAAATGTACCTATTGACTGCAGTTGTCCATTTCTGAGCATGCAACTTTAATCTTCTACTTCAAGTGGTCGTTTAGAAGATTCCAAGCACTTATTGATCTAGTCATTCTTTATAAGGAAAATGTAGTTCATTATCGTTTTGGACACTGACTAAACGAATAAATTCCGAAACTCTTTATGGATAGGTAAGCATATCGAGAATGCATCAGTAGGTTTATATCCACCCAGTAAATCAGTAGCATAGCTTTGTTGACTTAAGTTCTGTAAAAGTGACACAATTTAAAATATTGTTTTAAAATAAACAAGTTATATGTGATCTCAAATCCAAGCATAAACTCAAAGCTTCCAAAAAAATTTGCTAATAATAATATATATATTCCATGTCACTAATACAGCTGATATAAAAAACTGTGTGTATTTAAATAACATATCAAGTTACTAAAATCATATGAAGTTATTCATACAAAATACTTACAAGCATGAGTCTTGAGTTTTTCTGGCATTACGCACCATTCAAATAACGGAGAGAAAGCAAATTGGTGTTATTTGGTATTAGGCTCCATGTAAAACCGAGCACTAAAAGCAGCCAGATGTGCATAAAACGCAGGTGGTACTGCATTTACCATTTGAATCAGATAACATTATTTACCATAACCTTATATGACCTTGTAAAGGCTGGTTTTATACTATAAGAACATGCACCTCCCAAGAACACGATTCCAAATACATGCTTTATAAATTAAATAGATTAGAGTTTGTTGTCTCTATGAAAGATATTTATTACAAGACGGCTTTACAACATCATTTTAAGCAAAATAATTAGACAATATACCACATTAAACTGTTCAAATGAATGAAGCATTGGTGTTATTTGGTAATCTTTTATTTAAACAACCATAAATTCCTACCAACTTTTTCTAACACATTAAAATACCTTAATTGCATTTTCCTCAATTGCATTTTCATTTTTTTTACTTTTCTAAAAGGTGTTTTCTTGTTTCAGTTCCCACTTTGAGCTCATAAGTTATTCTATACTTTACAGTGGCAAAATGAAATTAACAGAAGCATATGTGTAAATAAATCGTCAAATGAGAAAATCAAACAAAGCACTAAAAAAATATCAAATAAAGTAGGTTGATAATAGCTTACCAATAGAGACGGACCTTGTGCACCTTGCATAGCTACAAAATAGAACATTGTTTAGTTTACAATATGATGGCAATAAACAATAATAGTTAAATCTAAGGAATGAATTCATTACGTATGACACAGGTTGTTTGTAAGTGTTTGCAAAGCATCAACAGAAAATTTATTTTCATCCCATAAGACATGGTAATGCGCTGGGTGGCTTGTGCCCTGTCAGAATTTACATTGCCAATTTAACAATTAATATTGAAGCTTTACTAATAGCCTGCTATAAAATATAGCATGGTACATTCAATAAACTTACCTGAATGCCAGCATGACTGCAGAGGTAAAAGTCAAATTCAGTTGGATGGCAAATGCTTGAATCAACAACAGTACCTAAAATCAGGTAGCATGCAAATTAAGAAATACAAAATATGCTTGAAAAAAAAGCAATCTGTCAACATAAATTTTGTGTGCAAAGGTGGTCTGCAAAAATAACTAGTAATGACTTGGCTGCTATTCAAAGAAGATACCGGGCAATATATTTCCACTCCTGTCAGTAGATGACAAGTCTCTATGATTATTTGCAAATAATCATGGATGATGACGTTTTTGGACAACCACAAATGTTACAAAGGGCTGATATTCTGCCTCAAGAAAAGCACAGGCCTAAAAATAGAAAGGAATGAGTTGCATAAAATTGTAGCATTAAATCATAAAAATGAACATATATGGTTGAAAACTTGATTACCTTTCGAATCGCATCAAGTTCAAATAAAAGTACTTGATAAAACTGCCCTTCGCTCACACCATCTCCGAGAAACAAAATTAATTCAGTCGGTTGAAAAGCATAATATGCTTATCAGTATAAATTGAGTTAGGCACAGTTTGAAATAAGTCAAGCTAATCACTGTATACAATGGAAAAGAATGTATCATCACATACCAGTAAAAGATTATTCGCTCAAGTTTATGCCCAGTTGATTTCCTAAAGGATATAAGCAGCTCCCTGTAAAGATCCCAGATGTTTTTAGCAACGGCAAGAGTTCGTACAGCTAAAGAATTACATATTAAAAACAAAATATACAAACCTGATCATTCCACCATAGTGCTTTGCACCCTTAGTATCAGTCCACTCACTATATAGATCTTGTATGAGTTCCGGACGATGTGCTTGTGCACATACCAACCCAGCATATTTGGTTACCTCTGGCCAATTTTGAGAAGCAACAACCTGCAACATTTATGTTCATATAGACACCAATTCAACCAAGCTAAGATTATCACAAGATAATGATGATGTACATTGATTAAAACCGTAGAATCATACCTTGTTCCCTATGCATCCCATAATACCCACACCAACTTTAGACACCTGCAAATTCTAAATATGTTTCCTTAAGCTCCTTCGAACCCAAACAGAAAGAAATACCCTGACCATTTTTTACTTACAATCCTCACATAAGACGACTCCCTCTTCTTACTTACAAAACTACTCCAATCATATTCATAAAATGAAAAATATCTGAAAAGCCCTTTACATTCTGATCTACTTGCTTAAACGAACTATCCGTTCCACAAGACTTGCATGAGCGCAAAGGATTATTCTTATAACATCACCAATGCTTTTTGCTAGCACATCTAAAGATTGCTCTGGCCATACAAGTCCGATTCTTTTAGAAATACTAAGCTTTTTTGTCAACTTATTATAATTAAATTTACCCCAAGTATTCATTTTTAATTGAAATAATAACCAATCCACTTAATTTTTTGCATTATAGTTGTTTGAATATATGGTTTTACGATAAAATACAATAAGAAAGCCAAATATTTATCATAAATTCTTAAATCTTAACCAATATCAAGTCAGTGTATGAAATCAATAAAGACGATTTACTAAAAAAATCATAGAATCTTAATAGACATTTACCGGGATTAAGAATTTTAGATCTGCAACCATTGCATAAATTTATTGATTTCAAGACGATTGATAATTTAAAAACTATCAATCAATTAGAATAGTCATATTTTTATTTTTAGCAAGCCAAGGTTCATCCGAAAAATCATACTTTAAAAAGAAACTAAAATCTAGGCAAGTAAACTGTGAATTATAATTAGCGCACATCCAAATTCTAGAGGCAGCAAGCCAGAGTTTATCTAGTGCAAAAATTAGGATTGAACAAGTGACAACTTACATGTGGTGATCGATGGAGGAGAGTAGTCGCACATGTTGCTACTGTAGTCGTGAAGAGGGGATCGTGGGTTGTGCAATCACGCTTGAGGAGGGACACTGCGATTTGATGGAGGTCGCTGTGGCATGGAAGATGGAGGTGCTCGTGATGTTACTAGCTTTAGAAAGAAGCTAAAATGAGTCAAGCCAGAAGCATGAGCGGAGGATACCTTGAGTTCACAAAGGAAAACAGCGAACTAATTCAAATTACGTTGTACATGCATGTAATAATCGAATAGATGAATTTAGTAAACTAATTCGCTTGCCTGACAAAAATTTCTTGAACTGAGAACTGCCACCAATAGCATCTTCCATTTACTCCTTTCAGAAGTGATTCTTTGTTTGATAAAAGGATCAAATTGTCTTGCATTTTGTTGAGGCCAATGGCTTATTAACCCGAATATAGTTTCAAACACCGAAGTTCCACAGTTCGCCCCTCTAAAATAGAAATAAGGTGACAATAAATATGATGTTATAATTGGACAAATAAATAATTACAACATGCATAATCACCCAGGTTTAAACATTATTCTTATTTTTCCAAGCAGTGTGATGTAATGTCAGCATCCAAAACTAAAGTGTACCATACAAAATCGACTGGATACCAAGTAATCTCATCTTCCAATAGTTATTTTCTATGATACTATTAAAAATCAGTATGTTCAAAATCCAACATAAATGATTCATATTAAATACAAGGAAGCTTATAAAAAAACTAAACAAATATTGGTATATAGGAACTGTGATTATTCGAAATACATGCTAATTCATTCAATTTTTTCTCTAAAGTATTCCTTAAGAGGCTTGCCGTAATATAATTTTTGTAGATGCTCGAATATGATAAAATGTAGAATTATCCATTGAACCCGAATGCATAGGAACAGCTGGCAGATCACCTAACGCGGATACATCATAAGAAGGAAAATGTATAAATAGTTTCACTATTCCTGTCTATTCAAAACACAGTTATTTAAACGTTGACAATCAAATATTATTGTATTCATGTCATGCCTATGTAACAAAGTTACATGTCATAAATAAGGATCCAATGTATACTGCAGATCATAGTAGCGTAAAGATAATGAACACATGAAATATAAATATGCCATGTGTATATAACTAGCAAAATATTGCTCTGTCATCACGTTTGTGCATCTCAAGTGTCCTGTTTCTTGTCCACCTGATAGGGTGCCTCAAAATTGTACTTAAAATGCATCCAAAGAAGAATAGATTAAATTTGAACTAAATTAACAGATGGTATCGAGGATAAGATAAGTTATGGAAGATATGATGTAGGAAAACCAAAGAAAGTTGGATAGGAAGGCTACCGATTACCATATTCACTTGAAAACTAAGATATTTGTGTTGGAGGTAACTTGTAAATTTTTATCACTATGCAATTTGTTTGTAAACTATGTTTATGCATAGTTTTTAAGTTTTATGACTTAAAGTGATGTAATATTAAATTTTCAAACGTGTATTTAGTTTCTACCAAGCAGATTTACTTGGGCAATGAATTTGAAATACCCAGGCTCGAACCAAGCTCTGATTATGATTTTAGTATATGGTATCGGATCCAGATTTTAATCCATTCAAACAGTATTCGATAAATTAATAGGTATGCTTGTGAGCACTAATTTCATGTACAAAAATATCCAGACCAATAATTAGTATGTACTCATAATTCAATCCTGCTATTAGTTTTAGAAAGTATCCTTAAAGCAGGTGTTGCTTGAAGAGTATATACACACAAAAAGAGTATCCAATAGCATATTATTGCAGAGGATCCAGTATTAAGTTTCATCGAAGTTAGAATCTTCTTGGTTTATTACTTGTTTCAAATAAATAACTTAATAGGAGTAACAAGTTGTCTTCAAGACTTATGTTTTAAATAAATAAAATAACTTGGCGACTAACTATGAATTTGCCAGCAATCATCTTTGAAAATGCAGATCACGGGACAAATAAAAAAGAAACAAAACTGCATTATAAGTGTGCAGAGAATAAGTACTTTATGTTGAAGGATAGGCGGTATAAATGCACCAACAGTAAGACAGCCAAATACAGCTGCTCGGAACAACAATGTGCAATTCAGCCATTATACCGTGTCATTCATTTCACATAGTAAAAACTTATTTCCAATTGTCAGCCAATGCATATAGGCAAGATGAAACCACCAAACTTCACACAACAGAAAATTACCGACTAAAGCAACATTATCCTGCCTAACAATCAAAATGTATCTCAGCACATAAAAAGTGTAACATCAAAACTTAGATTCCTTATCGGAATCGCTTGATTCTGTACCGCCACCGGTAGCTTCAGAAGAAGAACCAACATTAATGATCTCAGCTTCTTCTTCCTTCTCTTCACTGTTCTCCAGCAGTTTCTTTTTACCTTTCATTAATTCAATGGCAGCGGCACTAGCTCTAGCAGCTGCAGCATCCTTAGCAACAACTTCTGCTTTCTTTCTCTCTTCTGCTTCTCTGGCTAGTGCTTCAATTCTAGCCTTCTCCGCTGCTTCTCTAGCTAATGCTTCTGCCTTTTCTTTCTCCACCTCTTCATAAATGTTGTATCCTCTTCCTTTGAATTCAATGACAAGCGAATGATAAGTATACTGGATAAAAGTGGTTAGCCTTAAATAATATTCAACAGACAACAAAATTCAAGATATTTACACATTTTCATGAGTTGAACAACTATTGTACAGATAATGAATATCAACCAAAGAAATTAACATGAAAATTTATGTTTTACCTGAACCGTTGCTCCAAATGTTTGCAAAACATTAAATTCCATGCCATTATTCTTCATATACCAATTCAAAATTCGACTAATGTATCCATATCACCATCCAATCTCATAAGAGCAACGTTGGGGCATTGTGAGAAAATCGAGATGTGAAACACGATGAGGTAAGCCAATTTTAGGGTTTCCTATCTTTCAAACAAAAGTCCAGGATCGTTGGAGACGAAAAGTGGATTAGATGGAAGTGGGTTAGACGAGACTGAGGTTAAAGAATCGACAAGATTGGAGGGGTCAGGTAAGGAAGCATAGAAAGGAGGATGGCTGCAGAATTCTAAGCTTCTCTTATCTTTTTTTCTAAATGAAAGTAAGAAATGTTTTTGTTTTGGGAAGAAAGAGAGATATGAGCGGCCGATAAAAAAATTTCATCAAAATTCTTGGCGGGAGCATTTGGTAGCGACTACATATCTATTTACTTATTATAAACGATTATTAGTTGCACTTAGCATTAAATGCAACTAATTAGTGCAACTAATAATAAGTTTTCTTGTAGTGAGCATGTTATTATCTTAAGGAGGTTCTTCATACAGTTGAAGATAAAACTCTTGAAGTGACACTTTAGGCATAAGGAAGCGTGTTTTTAGGGGCATAGAGAAGGTCTACACATGGTAGGAACAGTTTTGTACATTTAGGATTGGGATTATGGGAATCTAAAGAGAGGTAGGCAAAGGTTGGAGATGCACAATAAATTTAGTAGATAAGCAGAGAAGGAAGTCCATGTGTAGGTAATTACAGAAATTATAATTGTCTTAGACAAGTGGATTTGATGGTGATGCCTTAGAATAAATATAAGTATACAAGAGGAATAGGAGTAAAAGCCTTTAGTTTAGGAAAAATACTCGGAGGGTAGTAAGTAGGAAGACCCACTTTATGCTAAGCCTAATAAAATGAAATTTTCAAAATTTAAAAAGTTGGAAAAAAAATTATTATTAGAATTGAAAATTTTCATTGTTAATATTTTCTTTCAGAAAATAAACATGGGGTTTTTGAAGAATGGTATGAAATTTAAGTTAATTTTTTATAATGAAAAAATAGAATTCTTTTTGAAGAATTATGGAGTATACATATATAACTCACTAGTTCCATTGTAAGTAAACAAAGATATTAAACATAAAAGCCTAGAGTGTATCAAGTATCAAAAACGTAGATTACAACTTTTATTGTTGTAATAAATGTTTTCGTGGAAAATAAGTGGAGCATGGGCTATACCACTATTGTTATAGTAAGTGACTCTCAAGAGAAATATTTTTACATAGGTATATAAGGTTTATTAGTATTTATTTTAATTGAATCCATACACTAGTATTTTTGGGTTATAGTAACAGTGTTTTACGCAATATCTATTTTTACCCACATAAAGATGTGCTTTGAAGAAAATTTTCAAGTATAGAAATAAAGTGGTTTGTAAGCACACTAAATATTTAAATAAGTATGAGGAAATGTTTTCTAGTAATGAATATATTAAAAACAGTTTTGAAAATGAGTTTTTCTGAAAAGAAAAGCGTAAGTTAAATATTAGGAAATTAGTAAATTTCATAGAAGTTGTCTACGGTAAGAGAATATAAATTAAAATTACTTTAATCTATTGGAACGAAATGAATAATGATAAAATTTTCTATGAAACCAAATTATAAATAAAGATGTTTTGTGCAAGTTATAAGGAATACGTGAAAGAGATATACAAGGTATGGGAAGCACCATATTTTGTATAGCCTATTTCGAAAAATATAAAATAAGTTCCTTGTAATTTCACGTAAACATAAAATCCTCTTTAAAGGATTCATAGAAGGTTTTACCATGAATAGTTTCTCATAAGAGAAAGTAGTTTCAATATATTAGGGTATAAAACTGTTAGGTGTAATAAGAAGATGTTTAAAGAAATCTTAAAGGATAATGGTTTGGTGAAAAAGTAAATAAGTTTTTGAAATGAAAAACTTAATAAAAGTAAAATTTGAAAATTCAAATTTTTATAGAAAACTGTAAAAGTCTTTAAAAGAAAAAGAGATATAAGTTTTAGACTTAAAAAAAAGTTTGGAAGCTTTTCCCTCTAGGTTTGGGAAATAATATTAAGTGACCAAGTATTTTTGAAATTAATAGAAGCTGAAAAGATAACACTTTTAAAGACAAAGATTGTGGGATTTGATGTTTTAATTTTTTTTATAGAAACCTTAGTTTAAAAAAAACAAGGTGATAAATACCAAACCAAACTCTTAAATGTGGAGTAGATAAGAATCATTTCCTATAAGTATTGGAGAAGGTGTAAGGAGATAGTAGTAATTACTTTTAGAAGTAATAATGGAAGTTTCCGTAAAGTGTATAGGACACCAGTAAGAACCTAGGAATGTTGATTCATGAAGAACGGTAAAATGAAATTAGTAGGATAGTAAGACAAGCATGGTTAGGAATGAGTATTCTTGATTTTGGAAGAACATGAGAAAAGCATCTTTCTTTAGTGGAATTCATACGGTAGTAGTTTTCAAGCTAGCATTGGGATGGCACCTTTTGAAGCTCTTTGTGGGAAGGCCGTGTAAGACGTCTTCATGTTGGTTGGAGTCTACGGAAAGGTTGCTTCTTGGTTCCGACATGGTTAGAGAGATTTCGGAGAAGGCTAATTTGATTAGGAGAAAAATGCGTATCTCATATCCATGTCTCTTTGATAATAGGTTTTAGAATTTACTTTTTCCATCTTTAGTTTTGAATAATTTCTTTCCTTTATTATCCTTTGGGAGGGTAGAACTTAGGATTTAACCTATGGATGGTAGGATTTGATGTAAACATGTTAATAGAACATGTTATAAATGATGTATGCCAGCGGTTGCAAGTGTTTGCTAGTGGATGCTATGGATGCATATAGGTACACTAGGCACTATTATTCCTTAGGGATCAGCCTAATTAGGACAGTAGATCATATGCATATGGATGTGTGCACATTTTTATTTTATTTCCATGATTGTTATAAATGGACGATTATCACATGATTTTTGCATTTGGATGATGTTTGTAGCATGCATATAGAACTATCAGTTATCATTAGGAAATTTTTGCATTCATTTGGATACATGGCACGAACATGATTGCATAAAAAGAAGGTCAACTGAATCAGTGGACCACCTAATCTTTTGCATTAGTTAGGGACATTTACACTACATTAATTGCATAAGTATAATAAAATTCATTAGAAAAACTTAAGGACAATGGATAAATGGTTGATGATTGAGTAGTTGGTTGTAGAATTGGATGAAAACATTTAGTACATTCTTTTATCCTTAGAAATTTCGGGGACGAAATCGCTTAAGGAGGGAAGAATGTAACAGTCCGAAATTTAACCCGTAATAATTAATTTGTTAATTGATTAAATAATAAAATAACTTTGTGAAATTATCAGAATTAAGCCACAGGAAATTGCACCATTGTGTCCGTGATAATTTTTTGGTCAATTTCCATATATAGTACGTCAAAAACCGAGCTAATATGACCAAGTTATAAAATAAACAAAATAAGTAGAAATAAAACGAAAAAAAAATTATATATGGTCAGGTCGACCGGCCGGTCGACCTGGGCAAGGAGACGGTCGACCGCCCGGTCGACCCGCCTTGTATTTCAGTAGGCGAACGAACGTTAATTCATTCGAACGAATTAGAGGTCACCGAACACGTCGTTTGCATCCTTTAGTTTAATCTGGTCCCTCTGTTTCTGCCTCCGATGGCTCCTATTCAGCCTATAACGTGGTTGCATCCTATTCAATCTCCAAATCTAACGGTCCGAGATCCACTTCTACACATATAAATAGACCCCTAGACCTAACACATTTTCTCATTCTAGGTTTTCTCCAATTGGGTTCACCTTTCTAGGAAGGACCCTAAACGGAATAATTTTTCCAAAGGAGAAATCATTATAAATTAAATTATTTTACAACCCCAAGTGGATCCGGGAAGACCAAAGGAAAAGCTTAGGACCGGAGGTGAGTGATTGTAATTATTTTAAGATTTCTTTAAGTAATTTAAAATAATAGGTTTTCCAATAGTTGTAGTTTTACTACGATTTTTGGAATAGCCTTTATTAGTAGTTCTTTACAGTTTTTAATTATTTTCAGTCTGTTACCTTTCAACAATTCCTTTCAATAATTTTAGTATCATTTCTGTTAATTATAATTATTACTGTTAAGCATAGCTTTTTATTGATTTATAGTCTATTTACAGTATTTAAGTTTATTTACTGTTACTTATTTACATTTTTTTCGACGTTTTGGATTTTATGCAAGCGTCTATTCTCTTCATCTCCCTTTTTTTCCGTATGGATTAGAATAAATTAAATGCGAATATGGATTATATAAGTAAGAATATTGAATGAAGAAATTAATGTAAATTATAGAGACTGCAATAAATAATGGAATTGGACCGAAGTTATGCCTAATTACAATTAGAATTGGACTAATTAAAAATAATTGGCATAGTTATAACTTAGAATTATAACTAAATAAAGTAAAAGATGGAAGGAGCTTATTTTCACACTTAGACCTTGGGTTAAGTAATAAGCATGATTATAACGTAGGTTATAATAAGAAAAAGAAATAGAATGAGGCTTATTATAAGACTTGGGATAAATTAATAATCATAGAAAGTAAAAACGATAATAAAGGCTTATTTAAATAATTTATTTAAGTTAATAAGCAAAGATGAAAGTAGGACCTATACCAAATAGCATTCCCTATTAGAAGAAACAGTGTCTCACATTAGTCTAAAGTGAGATGAGGGTACGCTTATGCTAAGAATGGTAGTAATTGGTCAAATAGAAGTCCAAATCATGGGGATTTGGATAAGGGACACAACAAGATAGTGTTTGGATGAAGGGCCAGTACCAACAGCATTTCCCCTATTTTTCTATGGACACACGGTGATCTCACATTAGCCTGAAGTGAGATGAGGGGCACGCTATGCTGGACGTTGGAGGTAATAAGAAGACCCAATAGGTGGAGCAAAATGTAGCTTGGGCATGATGGCAGTTACGCATGCGACTTCCATTCGGGTGCTCAGTAATAGCTATGAGTTCCAAGCGCTTAGTATGGGTGTCTTTAGTAGACACCATTGCCTTATGTGTAGAGAGCTATATATATCATCCAGATCCACAGTAGTTGCTCTGTGCATCTTGCGTAGATACCATTGGCTGTTGTGTAGGGAGTTATATAACGGCTGGTCCACAGTAAAGTCTATGGAGTAGCAAGCCAATCAAAAAGGGTAAATTAGGATTACTTCCTAATTACAGGATTAGGAGTTCAGCCTAACCGAAGCAGAAATCAAGGACAAGTGCAAGTAATCAGAGTTAACCTATCTTATAAATTGAGCAATAGTTAAATCGTATTTATTTCCAATTTATCTCTTTCCTATTTCCTTTGTTATCCTTATTTATGCTAGAACTGTTGTAGAGTCTATTACTTTTATCTTGCTTAAAGAATCTAGTAATTACTATCATTCACTAGACTTTTAGTCTGACCGACTCCTCTATTTCCCCCTTTTTCCCCCTTAGGCAATCAAGGGAGAAGCTAGTAGATTGCTGCAGCTTGGAGTTCTTCTTGGAGGAGATTTCTTTTATGTACTTCTTTCATTTTCACCTTTTGTTCTTGTATGCACTGGTTTATTTATGAGGGATATTACATACTCTGATTTTGAGACTATGAATTTTCATTTTGATAAGACATGATGGGTTTTGAGATATGGAAGTTGTATTTGGCATTTGACTTATTTATGATTTAATTATGAAGCTTTGTTTCAATTAAATACTTATTTAGTTTCCGCTGTTTTTACCTATTTTCGTCTTGTGAATCTTAGTTTCAGTTATACCTACAACGCACCATGCCTTTTAATGTATCATTTTGGGTATATTAAGGTGTGTGGGGTGTTTCAATAATTTCCACAAAGTGAAAATTACAACCATTTAGGAAGAAAGTCATTTGGCATATAATTCTTAGACCCATAGTTTAGTTTCCTACGAGAGTTTAAACACCAGACTCGGTAACCGAGAGCAGCAACTGCCGAAACCAAAGACATTTCGACAAGAATGAATAATCAACGGCTCAGATAGCCTCAGATTGAGATCAACGGTCAAGATAGATGAAAGGAATCATAGAAGATGTATATATAAATGCATCACGTCAAAAATCCACGCTAAAATGCACTCAACCAGATGATGACAAGCATTCGAATCTATACTACAGTAGCAAGATAGGTCATCAATTTAAAAAGAAGGCTTTCCACCAATGGCGCCACAGCATGTTAGCTATAAATAGAAGGTAATCCAAAGGCACAAGGATCTTCTGGCATATCAAAAGAATAAAACTTTATTGTACTTGTAACATCCCCCACTTGGAGGTCCAAAAGTAACGGCTACGAATGCTGTAATCATCCATAGTTATTAATTCTCGGTGACCAAATGCGGCAATGTTAGATAGATTAATATAACAGAAACACATAGATATGGAAAAATTTAAAACCATTAAACAACTTTCTCATTCCATTTCAATCATATTTCAAATTCATTATAAATCTCAAATTCAACAACTACGATCAGACAAAATATAATTATTACAAAATACACCAAGGGTGACATATAAAGATGCCCACTTGGATGATAAGAGCCTAAACGTATGCAATTAAACAACATTGCCTTTGCATCAAAACATAGCGGAATTAAAATATCCTATTAGTTAGCTTCCTCCTACATGTCTCCGGAAGCTTATTCTTCTAAAGGAGAACCTGGAAAGTCGACTCTCAAAATACTCAAAATCAATTGAGCACTCGAGATTTTAAGGGGAAAACATAAACTTCGAGTCGGACATAAAGCGTGGTATGAATAATAATCTACCATCTCGAACCGTTTAGATATCTATTGAAACTACACCGCTTAGCTGAACGGGTTTTCTCCTCACTAGTATCTTATTCAAAAATTATAAAAAACATATACTGAGCACCTATATCCACAATGGTTAAAACACAACAATTTAAAATATCATAATATATGCAAACAAGCAAAATATTCTGAATTTCCCATCCCATTCATTTGACTATCCGTCTGAGTTGTTATTTCTTGGATCACTATTAACCTATTAGTTTTCATGGGCTAACTAATAATCTGTTTAAAGCTTATGAACTATTTATCTGATCTCATAGTTTTCATGGGATCTCTAAGTACCTATTGGCTCCTACCAATAACTTTATTATTTTATGGGTTCTCCTTGAACCTATTGATATCTCCAATAAATTCTTTCATATTATAGTTTTCATGGGTTGACTAGGAACCTATTGACTTCTATTTATCCGAATATAGTTTTCATGGGATCACTATTGGCCCCTGCCAATAACTCTTTCCAAATATAGTTTTCATAGGTTTACTGTAAACCTGTCTAAACTGACAACTTCTTTGATCAGTCTTTGGGAATCCTATGTTCTGGTCTACCTGACCTCCTGGATGAAACTCTACTCATACATAAGTTGACTCAATTTATATTCACTACTGGGTTAACATAGCCTATTACCTTGCCCTTTCTTCCCAAAATATAGTTACGGGTCCATTATATAGTGAATATATTTATAGGTGAAATAAACACATTAACATAGCAATACCAACATTTATAGTTTTATATCCTTGAAATCATCTTCACATGAATCATAGTTAATCCCTTTAACCTATTATTTTATCAAGGAAGGTTTCTTCAAAAATTCCAAAATTAAAGGCCATTTCAAAGCTCTTCTATATTGTCATGGGTTTTCCTTTAAAAATGTGAATGGGTTCTTTGTTTTGAAAACTAAGGCTTTCAAAACCTTATACCTTTACTTTCGTAACCATTAATACATATATATCCTTCAAAAGCATTCAAACCTTCTTTTTAAAATACTTAAACGTATGCCTTTCGAAACACTCAATCTCTTTCGAAAGTATCAAAAGCTTCTTTTCAAAACCATCTAATATTTCTTTCGAAAGTATCAAAAAATATTTTTCACCTTATAGAAGCATAACTTCGAAACCATTTATAAGTACCTTTTTCAAAACCAATGGGTTTAATCTTAAATGTAACTTTTGGTCAAAGTGAATATAAGCGAAAGATTCCCTTTCGAAACCATTATCCTCCAAGTAAAAGAGTTAGGGGAAAACAAATGGCTTCGGAACCATCCTTTCGAAAGCTTTAATCTTTTAAGTAAAACAATTGGAAGGATAGCTTCGAAACCCCTTTCGAAGTCATTTCCTTCAAAACCTTTCAAACTCATAGAAAATTTTCAACTTATTCGAAAGGTATGAAGACTGCATCAAGGTTTCGACTTAGTTTAAAACTATCCTTTCGAAAGCTTCTCTTTAAAACATAGTATACGGCAACTTGTTCGAAAGCTACCCTCTAAATAAAAAGTTGGCAATCCTATCGAAATATATGTAAAAGCCCCTTTGAAAGGATCCACTAAAAGCAAGGCAAGTGGCATCTCTTTTGAAAGCAAACCAAAGACCTTCAAAACCTATTTAAAACGGTCTCAACCCCTTCAAAAGTATGATTTCGACTCTATACCTTCCGTCTTTCTATAATACACTACGTACCAAAGCATTGATACCGTATGTATTGGTTTCGACTTTATTGGGGGAGGACGTATGGGGTCGAAAGGTAGCAATCGGAAGTGGAGAAGCAATAAAATTGTGCAAAACTGTTTTGTTGCCTTTTAAGTAAATACTTTTCAACTAACTTGCTATTTGTAAAAATATAATTGTTGCCATAAACTTTATCAAAAATCTTTTCTAAAAGACTGCCGAATTCATCCAAAATTAAATAAAATAATTAACAAAGAAGCCCTTCCATTTAACAAAACAATTAAGGCATATAAGTCCACCAACTTAATTAATTTAATTTTCATAATGAATTACTTAGGAAAAATCCCCAAAAATCATTAAAATTCACTTTTAATATATTGTCTAACATATAAAAAATTCAGACTCAAAATCCTTCATATAATACCAAAACAAATTTTAAACCCAATTATTTGTTTCTTCCTTCAAAAATACATAATAAATTATCCATGAATTGGATAATTATGAAAATTAAAACCCATTTCCAAAATAATGTTTTACATAACATATTAAATCCTTATAGCATTTGAAACCCAATAAATATGATTTTAGTCTTAAAATCGAATAAAACATTTATCAAATATACTTGTTTGAATCGAACATATCATGAAATTCAAGCATATTATTTTTAAAATCATCACAAAGGCTTTAAACTTAACCCGAATCAAATATCCGTTAGAAACAAAAATGAGATGGTTTGATTATTATTCACCTTGCTTTGGATAAGGAACTTGAGATTTGATTTTGATTAATCCTTCTTGCTTGATTCCTTAGCTTTTAATTGACTTTTCTCCTACTTTCCCCCTAGATTATGGCCGGCTTGAGCTCCCATTTTCTTATGTTTCTGAAGTTTGAATTTGTGTAATGAAAATGGGAACAAGAATTTAGGGATTATGATGGACAACTATTCCCCATTATACCCTTGCCTCATTCTCTTATTAGTTAACATTGAAACCATTTCCCTAAACCTATTTTTTTAATTTTATTTAATTAAGCACGGCCTTTATTAGAATTTTAAAACTCAATCCTCTTATCATTTTAATATTTACATTATTCTATTTAATTTATCTAATTAAATCACCTTAATAATGTTATTTAAAATTAGGCGTGTTACAAGCTCCCCTTTTTAAAGAATTTCATCCTCAAAATTCAGTAAGGACTAAATACTAAACATAGAAATCATCTATAACAGCTCCTAACTACTATATTAGCCTACCTGACAAGCAACGGTCTTTATAAAGCAAATATAAAACATACCCTCATAGTAGGTCAGGATAAGAATCTCTAATCATGTCTTCTATTTCCCAAGTGTGGTCCTTCTCGTTGTCGCTCTACTGAACTTTCACCAACTTGACTGTCCTATTTCTTAACCTCCTCTCATCTCTTGCCACAACCCAAACTGGTTGTCTAACAAAGTCAAATTTGGTTCTACTTTCAAATATTCCAACCCCGTCGGAGGAACAATAGTCTTTGGATCATGTACACACTTACGAAGATGAGACACATGAAACTTATTATGGACGCCTGCCATACTACTCGGCAACTCTACTCTGTATGCAAGCTTTATGATCCTCTCTATAATTTGGAATGGACCAACATATTTTGATGCTAGTTTCCCTGACCTTTTGAAACGTGCCACACCCTTCATCAGTGATACTTTAAGGAAAACCCTATCTCCAATTGAGAATTCTAGATCTTTATGCATCTTATCTGCATAACTCTTCTAACTAGACTGAGCTTATTTCATCCTCTCTCGGATCAACTCAACCTTCTTTGTTGCCTCTCTAACCAGATCTGGACCTAAGACTAATCTATCTCCAGTCCCCAACCAACATGCTGGTGATTTTCATGGCCTTCCATAAAAAGCTTCAAAAGACGTCATTCCTATACTAGTCTGATAACTATTATTATACGAAAACTCCATTAAGTGTAGGTGATCTTCCCAAGATCCACCAAAATCTAGCACACAAGCCCTCAATAAATCCTCGAGTACCTTATTGACTCTCTCTTTCTGCCCATCCGTCTTAAGGTGATGCGCAGTACTCATCTTGAGCTTGATATCTAATACATCATGTAGACTCTTTCAGAATTCACTAGTAAACAAAGCATCTCTATCACTGACTATACTACTAGGAATTCCATGTAGTCTAATTATGTTCTTCATGAACAACTTAGCTAAAACAGGTGTCGTCCTGGTTGACTTAACGGGAATGAAATGGGCACTCTTGGTCAACCTATCCACTATGACCCATATACTTTCATTACCTCTATTTAACCTTGAAAACCCGTTTATAAAATACATGGATATCGAATCATATTTCCATACTAGTACCTCTAAAGGTTGAAGCAATCCACTCGGCTTCTGATGTTCGGCCTTCACTTGTAACAGTTTACTGCCTAACCCACAAGCCAACATCCTTCTTCATACCATCCCTGTAAAAGTTCCTCTTCATGTCTTGATACACCTTGGTTCCTCTAGAATGAATCATAAATGTGGATCAATGACATTCTCTAAAAACTTCTTTCCTTAATCAACATTCA
Organism: Allium fistulosum; assembly: GCA_030737815.1. Lineage (NCBI taxonomy): Eukaryota > Viridiplantae > Streptophyta > Magnoliopsida > Asparagales > Amaryllidaceae > Allium > Allium fistulosum. The sequence goes on along the minus strand of CM060904.1, from coordinate 163,945,701 downwards.
GAACACACAATCATTCCTTCTTTCTCAACCATCCCCTCTGGTCAAGATTAAAATCCTTTATATCATCGACCTTCGACCAAACCTCAAGCCTTCTAACCTTCTCGGCGAATAATGGATCCACTTTCTACATAGAAGCAATTCTTTCGATCAACACTGGTCGAACTTCCAAATAGGACAACATGGCGGTGCTCTGACTAGAACTAGGAGTCGATCTTAACTACACATTGTAAGTAGTCAAAGCTTCTAAATCTTTCCACTCTGCCAACATATCTAACATCACATTCTGATATCTTCTACTAAGAGCATCCGCTTTTTTATTTCCTTTCCCAAGTGTATACTCTATACCAAAACCATAAGCTGCTAAAAACTTCAACCACCTTTGTTGTCTCGTATTCAACTCCTTCTGGGAGAATAAATATCTAAAGGACTTAAAATACGTGTATAGCTCAAATCTCTTCCCTAAGAGATAATTTCTCCATATCTTCAATGCGAATATCATCGCATCCAAATCCAAATCATGAGGAGGATATCTCACTTCATGCAGTTTAAGCTACCATGAAGCATAGGCAATGATTTTACCCTTCTGCATCAACACAGCTCCTAAACCGGTTCCGCATGCATCAGATACACCACCAACCCTTGGTTTCCGTCTGGAATCACTAACACAAGCGCGTTGGTCAACAAATGTTTTAACTTAAGGAATGTTTTCTCACAATTGTCAGACCAAGTAAACTTCATATCCTTCCTGGTTAATTTAGTCAGAGACACTGTTGTCAACGAGAAATCCTTGATGAATCTTCAGTAATAGCCAGCAAGTGCACGAAAACCTCTAATCTCAGTCACCATCTCTGGTCTCCTCCATTTATTACCAGTTTCGATCTTATCAGGATTGGTTGACAAATCCTCCTCTGAAACCACATGACCAAGAAACTTAGCTTCTATCTTCCAGAAATGACACTTAGAAAACTTCGCTTTCAGCTGATGCTGCCTCAGCGTCTCAAGCACTACTCTAAGATGATCTTCATGCTCTCTTTCATTCTTAGAGTATACTAAAATGTCATCTATAGACACCAACACTAACCTATCCAATTATTCTCGGAAAACTCAGTTCATAAAATCCACAAAGAAAGCCGGTGCGTTTGTTAATCCGAATGGCATTACTAACCACTCGTACGAACCATACCTAGTCCAAAATACTATCAATGGAATATTGTTCTCTGCCACTCTTAACTGATGGAAACCCGTCGCCAAATCCAATTGGGAAAATACTCTGGCTCCATACAACTGATCAAATAGATCATTGATTCTCAGCAAATGACACTTATTCTTAATCGTATTATCGTTCAACTTACGATAGTCGATACACATGCTTAATGACCCATCCGGTTTCTTCACCAACACCGCGGCCGCTCCCCAAGGCGTACTGCTTGATCTAATAAAAGTTCTCCCTTATAGATCCACTAGCTACATTTTTAATTCCTTCATCTCGGTCGGTGTCATCCTGCTCGGTGGTCTACTTATAGATTCTGCTCTTAGCACAAGATCTATCCAAAACTCAACGCTTCATTTCGGTAGTAGTCATGGAATCGACTCAAAAACATCTGTAAATTCTCTTGCTATTCGAACCTAACTTAACTCTTCTTCTACTTCCATAGCTCTTAACAAAGCAAAAGCACTCCGAAAAGAATCCTCCATTGAGAATATCATTTGGTTATGACTATTAGAGTGTCCCGATGATATTTCTTTCTTGTGGAATAATATTCTAGTCTCGTATTTACCCAACAAATCCATACCCAAAATGATCTTGAAATCTACAAAATCATAAACATACATATTCTATGCAAACTTATGACCTAACAAATCAAGTTCTAACTGGTCACATCTCATTTCCAGAGTTGCATACCCTCCTATCGGATTTGCAACCTTTAAGGAAGTAACAAGGTATGTGGGTTCTAAATATAACCTATCAACCAAACACTAAGATATAAATGAATGCGTGCACCAGTATTAAATAGTACCCTAACGGGTATACTCTGAATCAAAAGCGTACCTTCCATCAAAATCTTTCCTTTCTCGGCAGTAGTCGGCCTAGCAGATGATGGTCTAATAGCAAAGATCTTTCCCCTATCTGCCCTGACTGGTTTTGGACACTGACTCTTATAGTGTCATATTCGGTTGCAGTTAAAGCACTTCACGCCCTTCTTGTCTGCGGCCTTCTTCCCCTTGCCTATCCAGCATTCATGAGCATAATGACTTTCCTTATCACACTTGAAACACACTAGATCAGCCTTTAGCTTCTTGGCAGCTTCTCCCTTCAGGGTTCCTTTTCTCATAAAGAACTTTATCTTCTTACCCTAAGAACCCTCGTTTTCAACATGCTTCTCCTTTCCATAGGTAGTAAGCATTTCCTCACGTTGGATTACCATCTCCACAACAACATTACAGGGATCATGAAGATGTGGTAGGGTCACTCTAGCAATCTAAGGCTCTCAATCCCCGAATAAACTTCTCATTCCTCTTGATGACAGTGTCAATGGTAGCATACCCATATTTGGACAGCTCATCAAACTTCATGGCATACTCAATCACCGATATCTCGCCATGCGCCAAATCCATAAACTTTCTCAATAATGCCGATTTAGCAACTTCAGACAAAATCCTCTACTCGAATCTCCTTTGAAATTCTGCCCAAGTTAACTCGTCCTCAGGAACTCCGACAGTAACAATTTTCCACCAATGAAGCGCTGCTCCCTGCAACTGCCTAGAGGCTAGTTTTCTCTTTTGCTTATCATTCAATCCCAAGTCAGCGAAGATTCTTTTATAATGCAACAACCAATTCTCAACTTCTATAGCATTTCCATTCCCAAAAACAGCTTCCTACCAAGACTGGTGTAATCTCTGCTCAACTTAGCATAGTTGTTTCCAATTAAAGCTACATGATTAGCTCCTCAAACATTCCCAGCTACTCCAGCCTGCATCAAATTGATGAAGAACTGATACATCATCCCCATATCTACTGGCGGATTTCCAACGCCTACATTGGTATCTGCATTTTGATTAGCATTTTCCTACTTGACTTCTCCTGTTGGGTCAAACGTTTCCATTTGTTGTGGTACTTCCTCCACCGAGATTTCCTCTTATATTTCCTGCCTCCATATCTTCCTTTCTGGTAAATCTGCATACGAGCCTTAATAAGACATAGAAGAACGGTCTAAGAGAGAGGGGAATACGTACTTATATATATCAAATATAAGTACATTACCATAGCGTTAATCCAAACCTCGATTTTATTTTCTGATTCATTGGGTTATGTTATGAAAAATCATTTTAAGTTTGAAATTTCTTTTAAGTCTTCATAAACCCTATGCTCCGATACCAACTTTTAACATCCCTCACTTAGAGGTCTAAAACTAACATATATGGATGTTGTAGTCATCCACAGTTATTATTTCTCGGTGACCAAATGTGGCAATATTTGATACATTGATATAACAAAAACACATGGATATAGAAATTTTTTAAAACTATTAAACAACTTTCTCATTCCATTTCAATCATATTTCAAATTCATTACGTAATCCCAAATTCGAGAACTACGATCAAAGAAAATATAATTATTACAAAATACGCTAAGAACGACATATGAAGATGCCTCGTTGGATGATCAGAGTCTAAACATAGGCAAGTAAACAATATTTCCTTTACATCAAAACACAACATAATTAAAATAGAAAAGAACTCCTATTAGCTAGCTTGCCTCCTGCACATCTTCGAAAGCTTATTCATCTAAAGGAGAACCTAAAAAGCTCAACTCTTAAACTACTCAAAATCAATTGAGCACCCGAGAGTTTAAGGGGAAAACATAAACCTTAAGTCAAACATAAAGCCTGGTATGGATAATAATATATCATCTCGAACCATTTAGATATCTAGTGAGACCACGTCGCTTAGCGCAACGGGTTTTTCCCTCACTAGATCTTATCCAAAAATTATAGAAAAAACTATATATTGTGCATCTACATCCACAATGGTTAAAACATAACAATTTAAAATATCATGATGATATACAAACAAGTAAAATATTCTGGATTTCCCAACTCCATTCATTTAACTATCTATCTCACTTATATTTTCTAGGATCACTGCTAACTTATTAGTTTTCGTGGGCCGACTGATAACCTGTTTAAAGCTTATATACTATCTATCCGGTCTTATAGTTTTCATGGAATCTCTGAGAACCTATTTAGCCCCTACCAATAACATCATTATTTCATGAGTTCTCCCTAAACCTATTGGTATCTCCAATAACTTCTTTCATATCATAGTATTCACGTATTGACTAGGAACCTATTGACTTCTCTCAATAACTTTATCCGGATATAGTTTTCATGGATCACTACGAACCTATTAGCCCCTGCCAATAACTCTTTCCAAATATAGATTTCATGGATTTACTATGAACCTGTCCAAACTGACAACTTCTTTGATCAGTCATTGGGCATCCTACGTTCTGGTCTACCTGACCTTCTGGATGCAACTCTACTCATACAGGAGTTAACTCAATTTATATTCACTATTGGGTCAACCTAGTTGGTTATCCTGCCCTTTCTTCCTAAAATATAGTTATGGGTCCATTATACAGTGAATATGTTTATAAAAGAAGCAAACACAATAAAACCAACATTTATAGTTTAATATCCTTGAAATCATTTTCACATGAAACATGATTATTCCGTTTAGCCTGTTATATTATCAAGCAAAGCTTCTTTAAAAATTCCAAAATTAAAGGCTATTTCAAAGCTCTTTTATATTGCCATGGGTTTTCCTTTAAAAATTAGAATGAGTTCTTTGTTTTGGAAACTAAGGCTTTGGAAACCTTAGACCTTTACTTTCATAACCAGTAATACACACACACACACACACATACATACATACATACATACATATATATCCTTCAAAAGCATTCAATCCTTCCTTTCAAAACACTTAAACATATGCCTTTCAAAACACTTAATCTCTTTCGAAAGCATCAAAACTTTCCTTTCGTAAACATCAAAATATTTCTTTCGAAAGTATCAAAACATATCTTTCCAACTTATAGAAGCGTAGCTTTGAAACCATTTGAAAGAACCTCTTTCAAAACCAATGGGTTTAGTCTTAAATATAACTTTTGGGTCAAAGTGAACATAAGCGAAAGAACCCCTTGTGAAACCATTAACCTTTAAGTAAAAGAGTTTGGGGAAAATAAATGGCTTTGAAACCATCCTTTCAAAAGCCTTAATCTTTTAAGTAAAACAATTGGAAGGATAACTTCGAAACCCCTTTCGAAGCCATTGCCTTCAAAACCTTTAGTATAAGTGTGTACTGGAGCCCTTTCGAAAGCATTGGGAAGCAACTTGTTATATTTATAAAACAAAAGCTTGTCTTTCGAACTCATTGAAAACTTTCAATCTATTCGAAAGGTATGAAGACGGTAGCAAGGTTTCGACTTGGTTCAAAACTATCCTTTCGGAAGCTTCTCTTTAAAAAAATAATATATGATAACTTGTTTGAAAGATACCCTTTAAATAAAAAGGAGGCAACCCCTTCGAAAGCTATATAAAATCCCCTTTCGAAAGCATCCATTAAAAGTAAGGTAAGCGACATTTCTTTTGAAAGCAAACCAAAGACCTTCAAAAGCTATTTAAAATGGACTCAACCCCTTCGAAAGTATGGTTTCGAATCTATAATTTTCGCCTTTCTCCAATCCACTATGTACCAAAGCATTGATGCTATGTGTATTCGTTTCGACTTGGTTGGGGGAGGAGGTATGGGGTCGAAAGGTAGAAACTAGAAGTGGCGAAGCAATAAAACTTTGCAAAACTGTTTTGTTGCCTTTTTAAGTAAATGCTTTTCAACTAACTTGCCTATTTGTAAAAATATAATTATTGCCATAAACTTTACTAAAAATCTTTTCTAACAGACTACTGATTTCTTCCAAAATTAATTAAAATAATTAACAAAGAAGCCCTTCCCTTTTAAAATTTTTTTAAGCATATGAGTCCCCCAACTTAATTAATTTAATTTCCATAGTGAATTGTTTAGGAAAAATCCCAAAAATCATCATAAATCACTTTTAATATATTATTTAACATATAAACGTTTCAGACTCAAAATCCTTCATAAAATAGCCGAAACAAATTTTAAACCCAATTATTTGTTTCTTCCAGAAATCCATAATAAATTATCCATGGCTTAGATAATTATGAAAATTAAAACTCATCTCCAAAATAATGTTTACATAACATATTAAATCCTTATGGCATTCGAAACTTAATAAATATGATTTTAGCCTTAAAATCGAATAAAACATTTATCAAACATACTTGTCTGAATCAAACATATCATGAAATCCAAGCATATCGTTGTTAAAATCATCATAATGGTTTTAAATTTAAAACCTGAATCAAAATATTCATTAGAAACAAAATGAGATGGTTTTGATTATTATTCACCATGCTTTGGATAAGGAACTTGAGATTTGATTTTGATTAATCCTCCTTTCTTGATTCCTTAGCTTTTAATTGGTTTTTCTTCTCTTTTTCCTCTAGGTTATGGCCGGCTTGAGCTCCCCTTTTCTTATGTTTTTGAAGTTTGAACGTGTTAATGAAAATGGGAATAAGGGTTTAGAGGTTATGGGATTATAGTGGACGGCTATTCCCCATAATACCCTTGCCTCATTCTCTTATTAGTTAACATATGAAACCATTTCCATAAACCCATTCTTTCAATTTTATTTAATTAAGCAAGGCCTTTATTAAATTTTCAAATCTCAATCCCCTTATTACTCTAGTATATATATATTATTATATGTAGTTTATCTTATTAAATCTTCTTAATAATGTTATTTAAAATTAGGGGTGTTATAGTACCTTCCTATGTTAGAGCTCTATCCAGAAAATCATTAATCGCGGAAATGCTTAGATTCAATGTAATAAGCCTTTCAACTATATAAAAGTAACTAACTAAGGAAAGGATGGTAGGCGTGGGGACCTATGGTCCGAACCACTATAAAAGGCTTGGTGTTATTTACCTTTCGTATTCTAACTCCTCCAGATATGCTATTATTACCCTACGGTTCAACATCTTGTACTCAAAGCTTAATTACGCTACATCTCGATAACCTCTTAGTCGTGTCCAATATTCCAATCAACTTCCGAAGTTACACTTTCGGATCTTGGGTTGTTGGTGCAGACGAAATGTTGCATTAAAAGTGGTCTCTACACATATATAATAGCACGAATAAAGGATCAACCGAGTGATTATCTAGAAGTACGAGAAACGTGTCAGCTGAACAATATCAGCTAGTGCAAAATATTTAAAACGGATTTATGTATTCGAATACAAAGCGATTAATTTTACGGGTTGTTGCAAAATCAATCCACTTATCCTTTATAAAAAGTTTCCTTTAAAAAGCTCCCTTCATGTTTCAATAACTTACAAATTTCCAAATAAATTTATAACTCACTTTTAAAATTTTCCAAGTTAAATTATAAACCCTCTTTACAAATCTTTAAAATCATTTATAAATCATTTTCCTCTTTCAAAAACTCTTTTTATAAATCTTCTTAAAGAAAAATCCTTTACAAAATATCATTTACAAAACATCCTTTGAAAATCACTTTAAATAAACCCTTTTATTTAGTAATACCCCTTTTTTTAATAAACAAATTATTATTTATAAATACCTTTATAAAATAATTAAATAACTTGAAAATCATTTATAAACTTTAAACCTCAAAATTGATTAAAGAATTGAAGTTAATTCAAAATCATACTTTATAAATTCAAAAGGAGGCTTAGTAAACCTAATGGTACTAATTTAAGCTGCTATTTAATTTCACTTTCAACTCATTCAACACTTTATTTACATAAGTACATAAGTAGCATGAACTACAAAGTATACATACACAATCATCCCACAAAATAATAGGTACAATGTATTATATTTGATGTAGGGTAATCTTGTGTACTGTTTTGTGACTATTTATATTTTTTGGTATATTGCATTTATTCTGAAACGGTCCTAAACCACCATGGTATCGTATTAGTTAAGGACTAGGTGTGTCGATCATATAAGAGGTAATGGGAAAAGAAAAAAAATCGACATACTTAGCTCTTAGCTAATGCATTATCATGAGGGTTGCCCTTAACCAGCCTTATTTTCTGCATTAGTAGACAGGATTACTTAGTAATTCTCTTTACTAATGTGGGTCTCGAGGTGGGGCGTCACAGTTTGGTATATTTATTTACATAAGTCAATATATATGTAAATGCACTTCATATTCAAACCAGGAAATAACATGTTAATGCAAACTAACTAGCATATACCTATCCAAGTAACATAATAGTAGCAGGATGGTGATTTGTCCTACTAAATAGGTGTCTAAACAATTCGATCAAATTAAAGCAGAACAGGAATTTATTCTGCTAAAAAACATGTCCATACAAACAACAATTAGATTATAGCAGAACATGGATTTATTCTACTAAAAAACATGTCCATACAAACAACAGTTAGATTATAGAAGAACAGCGATTTATTCTGCATCAGATGTCCAAACAATCAAACAATCAATTTATAGCAGAATGAGGATTTATTCTGCTAACACATGTCCACATAATAAACAATTACATTACTCTTCCATAATTGTTTGTCTACTTAATGGTATCAACATTTAAATCCATTGTGTTCAAAGCCATTTTTGAAAAAGAGGTACCTTTAAAACAATTTGATTTTTGAAAACAAAGAAATTGAAACTTAAAATTTCTTTTAAAATGATTAATTACAAGTTAAACTGTTTGTAAAATCATAATAATCTTTATTAAATTTGAACTTAATTTAATTATAAACTAATGAATAATTAAACCTTTAATAAATAATTTATATATAAATTAAACCCTTAATTAATCCTTTGTTTATTTTTTATTTTTTGAAATGATACTTTATATACAACATGTTACTGGGACAACATATCACATGTCAACAAACGTTTGAATCACGCTACGCAAGTTTCGAACTTGTGACATCTCGCACCAAAGCCGAACCACTTAACCACTTGGACAATGGTGTTTGTCTTTAATCCTTTATTAATTATTAAATAATAATTTAAAACATTTATTAATAATTAACTAACCTAGCCAACAGGGTTGGCGCAGTTGGTTGATGGTCCGGACTGCAAAATCAAAGGTCATGAGTTCGAGGCCCGAAACTAACAACCATATAACAAGTACCCAAAGTATGTGTTTGGCAGACACATACTTCTCTAGAGTTTACAAGCGAAGTTTGGTTCTCTAGGTAATTCAAAAAAAAATTAAAAAAATAATAATTAACTAATCTCAATTAATTAATTAATTAATCTTTTAACTAAAACTTAAATAAGAAATTAAACCTTCAATAAATAATTATTTTAGATTAAAACCTTAGTTAATTTATAATTAAACACTTGTTCAAATAACAACCAAACAATATCGGCTATAATTTTCAAATGCCTGGAACATTTCACATGCATCGAACCGATAAATTAAAAAGGCCTGAATTGGTTATCTGTGTGGTTATGAATTCTAGTTGTCTTAATGTTGCATATATCGTTCGTAATTATAATCAAATTGCTGGGGAGATCATAAAGAATGTGGTGCATGCATGTGGGTTACCATGTTTTTATCGTTACTATTTTATTTGTTTTGTTCGTACCATCTCATAGTCATTTGTTTAGGTTTAAGTTAAGAATAACATACAAGGTAGTTGGTCTCGGCAGGACTTGAACCAGGTCCAGGCTTATATGAGCAACACTAAAATATAGCATTGCCACTCGTCACTTCTTCATATTTTACTCTATGCATAACATATTACATGATGTAAATCATGTTTGACCAACAGAATTCTCCAGTTTTATTGCATTATGAATTTGGAACAAAATGGTCTCAAAATCTGGGCATAATTTATAACCATGCAACAAAAGACTGTCCCATTACAACTCAAATTACAAAACTGCTCAATAAAAAGCCCAACTCCACAACAGCAAACTCACACAGAAAAGAAAAAGGGTACATTCTTAAAACTTGCAGCATTAACCAGAACGAAGGTGTAAGGCAACGAGCTGCTGTATGTTGATTGGATAGACAATATCACTATCATCACTATAAGTTCTTCTAGCAGCAACTGTAAGTCTATAACATTCAAAACGGCAGTAGGATGAAATGCATCCTAAAACATTTATCATTCTTGTTCTGGCAATGCGTTTGCAGTGGAAGGCAAGTGATCTGCCAAATGTTTCTTTCTATCTCACAGCATCCTGTATCTATCACACTGAAACCTATACAACTACTCTAAATTATCAAAATGTTCTATACATTAAAACCTCAAACTCGATATAAGAATATATAAACTACTAAAAAAAAATCAACACACGGTTTTGGGTTATGGATGATATCCATGGACATGCTGTATATATCAACATATTCTTCGCTTTACTATTAAATGCATTCACAAGATTATCAACATCACCGGAGCAGTTGGTAAGCATGTACCGAGCAAGAATTCTTGGTATGCATGCGATTGATCCCACTCCTGATATCACAAATTTTCCAACTTCAAGACTGCATTGTTAAATATGTTACAAGATTATGCAATTATTTATATGAAAGAAGAGAATGCAATGCATGCATGTAATACTACAAAGTTGTTAAATGTATTTTAGTAAAATGACTATCATGTCAAGATGATTAATGGAATGTAAATAATATATACAATCATATTTTCTAGTAATTTTTATCCTTTAATTCACAAAGTTATGGCTTATTATTCACTACTAGAAAGGCTTCGTATAGCGACGAAGCCTAGCGACGGTTTGCGACGGCTAAAAAAAGCGGCCGTCGCAAACCGTCGCAAGCCGTCGCTATACGAAGTATACAGATCTGCCGAGACCTGCAGCTCCTTCATTCCATCTTCCTCTTTTTTTTCCCCCAAATCACCTCCTCCTTCCCCCCCGATGCCCCCCGTCACCATAGCCGTCGCTCCAGCTTTCAACGCCTCCAAATCACTCAAAATTACGTCGGTATGCTTCTAATCTCTATTTTTAATGTAAATTTGATATTTTTAGGTTTAGTTTAAACCCTAAGTCAATTATGATTTGTTGTTAAATTGGGTATTAGTAGTGTTGTTAGATTAGATATTAGTAGTGTTGTATGTTGATTTGATAAATTAATTAGTTTATTATCATGAACTTGAATTATTTCGTATTACATTAACTAGTTTATCATGATGATCAAGTTGAATAAATGGTTGATGTAGATGATTAGTGTTGGCGATTAATATGGTTAGTTGTTTTAGGCGAAAAAATAGTGTATATTAATGATTAACTTGGTTATTGATAAGTTTACATGAAAGTATTTCATAGTTTATGAAATTGATAAATTACAAATTTAAGTTGTTAAAATCTAAATTCTGCTACGGCCTGTCATATGCGATGGCATAGTGTGAGAAAAGCGGAAGAAGGAACTTTGATACATCCATCCGACGGAGAAGCATGAAAACATTTTGATAAGACTTATCCCGCATTTGCTGCGGAAAGCCGTAATGTCAGACTTGGTTTATGTACGGATGGTTTTTCACCATTTTCACAGTTTGGTAGTAAATATTCATCCTGGCCAATTATCGTTACTCCGTATAATTTACCTCCATGGATGTGTTGAACCATTAGAAAAGGTTGTTTTATTTAAGTGCAATTGGTTCAGTAACGTTCCTGGTTCCGGAATCAACGTGCATAAAGAGTACAAACTTATTGAAATAAGGCATACATCACACTACTATAAGTACGATCCTTTTGTATTAGCCAAGCAAGCGTTACAAGTTTATTTTGCTCCGTATCCATCTTTGAAAAGAGATAAAGCGGATTGGTCCGCTGTTTTCAAAACGAAACCAAGGTTTACGTTTGATGGAAATAACATTCCAGATGAAGCAGCATATCAAGCCGATCTTGAAACAAATACAGAAATAATAATAACTGATGATATTGATGTAGGACCTTTGAATGATGAATCGAACGTCCTATTTGATGCATTCGAAAGTACCGAAGAAAATGAGATAGAATACGAGACTGAGTCTGAATTAGAAAACGATAAAGACTGATCGTTATTGATATAATTGTTATGTGATAGTGATTGAAACATGCGATGTAATAGTAAATTTCTGTAATTGTTCTGTGATGATCATTTAGTTAATTTTTATCCTTGTTTTGTACTAGTAAATGTTTATAACTGTTCTGTGAAATTGATCGAAACATGCTATGTAGTAGTGAATTTCTATAATTGTTCTGTGATGATATTGTTTTTCTATATTAGATATGTCTGGCAGGAGACGAAGTATGACAGGCACGCCATCCCCATCTCCCGGTGCAGGTGGCAGTGGCACTGCACCGGACTTACGTCCGACTGCAGAAGTCGTTCCTAGAAGTGCTGGGTAAGTATCAATTTTATTTAAAGTATAATTTTTAAAATGCACTATACATGTATATCATAACTTTTGCAGTGGTTTTGAGGTGGAACCATCGGATTATATTTTACAGGTTTCGAGAAAGGCATTTCAGAGCCGCATGGATGGTTGTTGGCCTCGCTGGGACGACATCCCCCCGCACGTCAAAAACGCAATACAGGCGGATTTACTTGTAAGTAGTAGTTTCAATTTCAGTTGTTAATTAATATACTGTATATAACTTAAAATAATTTTAATTTACAGGCTGCAGTCCGTGTTGACCCTGACGACTTAGACATTTTTTTAAATCACTGGAACAAGCGAATGAGAAAAAATTACAGGGATACATTGTCTAAGGCTAAGAATGCAGGGAAAAAGCCGAACTGGATGGGTGAGAATGTATGGAATGAATTTCTTCGGCTTTGGGAAAGTCCGGCAGTAAAAGTAAGTAAAATATGTTTTTTTTATTATTTAAATCTAATATAAATCTCGCAAGATATATACGTGATAATTTATTTTAATTTGTAGGAGTTATCTGCGCGGAACCGGGCAAACAGGAATAAAAATCCTTCATTGCACCGTGGTGGCTCCAAATCCTTTCAGGAGCACAAGAGAGAGCTGGTAATTAAATTTATAAACTGTGTTTACATTTTATTACAATTTTTTATAATCAGATTAGCAATAATATTTATATATTTTCAGGCCGCGAGATATAACCGCGAGCCCACTATGGCGGAGCTGTTCAAGGCCACGCATGCCGTGGAGAGGACTGACGAAGAGGGCAATGTTTCGTACGAGTGGACGGATGACAAATCACAATCCGTAATGGTAAATTAATTTGTTGTTAATAATAATAATATTTTGTCTTATTTTATTTTCAAAAATTTGAAGTTTGGGGTTTACCGTGTAAAACAATTGTTTGTAATCGCAGGAGAGGTACGAAGCAGAGCGGGCTCGTGTAGCACAGTCCACTGGTCGGGAAGAGCTTACGTTAGAGGAGGAGAACTATATTTGGGATGCTATTATTGATCCGCCTTCTCGGACCAGTCGTCGGTATAGCTATGGAAATGTGGAGGTAAATTTTGATATGTACTAATATATAAATTTACTTATGCATATGAATAGTTAAATAATTTTAATAATATTACTCATGCATATGAACTATTTTACAGGCGATGAGAATGCAGAGTGCATACAGGAGGTCGCAGCAAGATGCGGAGATTGCTCAGTTGAGGGCGACGGTAGAAAAAATAAATGACTGGAGGAAGAGTTTCTTTGAGCAACAGCTGGATGAGCGGATTGCGGCTTATTTACAACAGCATGGGACAATGCCTGAAGAGGACGGCAGCGATGGCGAGGAGTAGGTACGTTTGTTTGCTCGTGTTATAGTTTGGTATATACACATTTTGGTTAGTTTGGTGTATATATATTTCAGGATATTATGTACATATTTTGATAACCTTTAATTGATGGATTTGGTTGGTTATTATGTATATATATGTCGGGATAACTATGTACATATTTTTGGATTTGGTTGGATGTTATATTGTTTGATTTGGTTGGATTTGAAAATGATATTTGGTTGGATTTTATATTGTTTGAATGTATGGTGATGTTATATGATGGATATATGATGGCTATAGTTGATGAATATGGTGTATATTGACCGTGATGATGTTATATGATGGTTGTTGTTTGAAGTGGGGAAGTGCTTTGAAAATAAAAAAAATTTGCTTCAGATTTGCGACGGTTTGCGACGGCTAGTGACGGCCTGTAGGTTGCCAATTTGCGACGGCTTGCGATGCCTTTTTTGCCAAAAAAATGTGCCGCTTAGCGACGCCTAGTGACGCCAGGCAAACGTTGGAAAAATTTCCACGTGTCACATTTGCAGTCGCGAGCCATCGCTATTTTGGTGACGGAACCGTCGCTAAAACCGTCGCCATACTGTTGGGCGACGAGACAAATAGCGACGACAGTTAGCGACGGCTTGCGACGGCCGGCGACAGCTAAAAGCCGTCGCTAACTGCTGCCGTCCTTGTAGTGATTCAATATAATAAAATGTAAAACAACTAATCAGGTAGGTGGTTATATGTATGCCCAACCCTCAACACCTTATCTTAAGTAGCGATAACCAAACAGATTGAACAAAAACGAATAATATTTGGACGCAATGAACTCTGAAATAAAATTGCAATTATGAATATGAAAAAAGAAAACTAAACTTATCCAAAATTAGTCCATACATAGTATAGTACTTACAATCGGTTTGATTAAATCCTGCCATCGTAAATATAGTTGAGATACGACAATGCGTAAATAAAACTCAATTTAACAGGCATATAGGCATACCTCAAATATCTTTTCATCTGCCTCAGATGCGAACTGCACCTCCTACCTCTCCCAAGAGACAGACCATGTTGTGAGCCACCATGGCAACCTTAGTGATCCCATCTGCACCACGCCAATTTGCTACCTATATATGCCTCATATTATAGATATAGTGAACTATAGGGTTTAATGTATTGCAAATTTACAAAGTATTCATACTGAATAAAAGTAGACAATGTGAATATCATTTTGAAATCACCAATTTTAGAATAATAAAGAAAAACAACTAATAAATGTGATAATCAAAACAGGAGACAATATCCATCATACCAAACATTGTGAGTTTAGCAGAAATAGATCTATGAGAAATAAAATCAATTGATGTTTAATAGATAAGAAATAAATATATGATGGTGAATCAGTAGACCACTTTTATGTGATTCAATATACATGCAAAAACATATTTTTGGTCAAGAAGAGTTCAGTGCTGATATACCTTTGCATAGTGATAATAATTTTGCAAAAATGTCCAAATCGTCAAGCATCAGTATTTGACTAACCAACTTTTTCCTTTTTATTCATATTTTTGATGTCTTTAATTTACTTTTTAGTACTGAAGAGGTTGCAAAAGAGTGCATTCTACACAAACCGATTCAAATACCCTTTTTTTAGTACTAAAGTTCATTAAAATGACCCGGTAAAAAGACCCAGGTTCGATTCCTACCATGCGCTTCCCCATCCTATATAAATGTACCCGGGGTATGGGGGTTTGGATCAGCGGACGGCTTTACTATACCCTCCTCGGGAGTTTACCGGTCCGCCGGGTTCTCCTAGGTTTTCATAAAAAAAAAAAAGTTCATTAAAATGGTCTTCGTACAAATAATAATTTTAAAAGAAAGTGCTAAACTCATGATTCAAACAAATCAACTACATTTTTGTAACTTGGAAATATGGTTTCACACAAACAGTAATACTACTAGTGAATCGAAAGTATAATTTGTTATGAATCAAGTTCATTTTCAATTTTATATTTCTGCAATGTAGCTAATAATTGATTTTGACTTATTTGTAGGTCCATTATGAAACTGTGTCCAAGATGAATTCTGAGTAACTGATTGAAAATATTACAAGATTTTGCAACTAGTAAAATACTATATAGGTAATGAGTTATTTGGAGGAAGCATCAAGGCCTATACACAAGAGCTTTCAAGAAATTTTGTATCACCTCTATTTTTTACTTAAAGTATTGTGATAATTATTAATTTAAATTTGAGCCATAAAAAATCATTGTTTGATAAATTCTAGAGAACCACATTCCATAAACTAAAATTTATAGTATGTTAACAATAAATTACAACGCTAAGTTTGCATCCAGTAAGTGGTAAGTTGATTATTTTGAGTATAACCTTTCATATTTTCACATAAAATATGAATATAGCTAAGGCAACTTACCACAGTGTGGAAGTTTTCCTAGGACCATGTCATGTTAGTTTTGTTTCTTCAATTCCTAGGTTCAAAACAAGTAATGAAGAATAAAAGGTGATGTTGATATAAATAACGCAGCATTATCTCTGAAGTCGAGCTAGTGTATTTGATGACATACTAGATAAGTATATGTTTTTTACAAGGTGACTACTCATACAGCATGAGAAGTTTTTTACAGTTAACTTTTTAATACTGTATGAACAGTATGAGAGGTGGAGCCTTGGCACAACTGTTAAGTCGTCCGCATGGTAATTTGGGCACTTAGGTTCGACTCCGGAAATAGTCTCTTCGCAATGTGAGGGAAAGACTGCGTACATTATCGACCTTCACAGAGCCCGCTATCGTGTGGAAGTCTCGTGCACTGGATTCCACCTTCTTGTATAAGCATTACGATATGGTAGATTGAGAAAACAAAATATTTATTATGGCTGCACATCTGTTGATCCAATTAAGCTTTCAGTCATTCAAGTTTAATTAAATAAGATGGGTGTGATTCCTTGTGTCATGTTTCTTCTCAAACTGAGATAGTTAGTTGTGTTCTCGACAAAGTTGTCGAGGCCAAAAAGCCCCAAAAAGTGCAAGGTCAGCGCCTAGCGCTTTTTTGGACGCTTTGAGCATGACTTTTTTCGTTTTCATCGTATAAAAACTGTACTTTAAAATTGCTATTAAAATTGTATTTCAGAGATTTGAATGAGTGAGAGATATTACTACACATAAGATTTGGGTTAAATGGATCGAATTAGGGCTCAATTTTGGGCTGAAACCTTAAACTATTTTATATCTTTTAAATCGATCAAAAAGTACGCTTTTTTGCAGCGCTTTCGACACTTTTATGGCGCCTCAAGCATGAGTAGTGCCTCAACAAGCAAAATAGACCCAAGGTGGCGCCTAGGGCTTTTTGGTGCCTAGGCGAGCGCCTTGACAACACTGGTTCTCAGGATTTCCTTCAACTATAATATATGATTTTTTTCTTCCACTTTTCTAAATTTGAATGCATTATTAATCAGAATAGAGTCGGCAAATGTAATACTATGCAACAGTATGAAGATGGTGAATATGTGTGGATACCATATCAAACATGTATACATAAATGGCTAAAAGAGGTTAACCCAGCTCATAAGGTGGTCTATCACCATTCATATGTATCAGCAGAAGCTAGATATCTCACTATCTCATAGTAGTAGCATGTAGTATAAATACTGGATTTTGACTACAATGTAGGATATCACGATACTGAAAACCCAAATGGCACACAAGGTATTAACCAAAAAACTTTTGTTTTTACCGCTAAATAAAAGCATGAAACTAATTTAAATCCGCTTTTCAATATCTGCACAAATAAAGCAGGAAACTTTGTGGCAATCAGATGGTAGAATTACGTCAACCATGTTAGAATTAGTCAATAAGGTGTGTTCCTATTAACGTGTTAAGTGGTGGTTAAGATCCACATCTGTAGGTTAGTGGATAGTTGTTTTTTAGCCTATTTAAATCTTTGTATTTTCTTCCGTTCAATTAAGCAATAAACAATGTAGTCTCTTGTGTTTCACGTTTAATCTCTCTTCTTCTCTCCATTTAAAATTCTAACATGGTATCAGAGCTTGGTTATACGAGAGAGAGGGTAGAGAGATCTAGAGATCTGAGAAAACTAAATTCGCGAGAGTTAAAAAAATCCCAGCGTAGTTCTATCTTCCTCAAAACATCCAAAAGCCCTTCATTTCGGAATCATGTGAAGCTTTCCTTTTATCCAAAACAATCACGCTGGATCTGAAGGATGCTTCGGATTTGCACACCATCGCTTTGAAGTTCGTCGTTAATTTGAAGCCCTCCGCATTCTGAGGTTGCGATCTGGAATAGTGCTTGTCTGAACAAATTTCGATGCTTTGTATCTTGTGTTTCTGAGTTGATAGCCGCCGTCGATCTGAAACCGAAGAGATCTAGATCTTGCTCATTAGAGATGCTCATGTTGGATTGGTGGAGTACTTGTTGCTTTTGGTTGCTGGTGCTCAGAGTTTGTCTTAACTTGGATGTCTGATAGTTCGTCGAGGGATTCGTTGAGATGAAAGTTGCGGAGGTGATGGTGGTAAAGTAATGAAGTTGCGAGTTGATGTGAAGAAGGTAGTGCTCCAGTTGAAGTCGGAGGGATGGTTGGTGTTGGTTGTTGTTGCGTTTTCTGGTGGATGGTCTTGAATATGAGGAGTAGTTAGTGACGGGAGGTAGATGGTTGTGATGAAATATAGGAGGGAAGGAGGTATGTTTTTGTGTATGTGGTTTTTTGTTGTTGCTGCTAGTGGTTAGGGACTATGGCAAAGTTAATGCAATGGGAAGTGGCAGCAGGGAATTGGGGGCGGGCACTGCAGTGGGAAGTGTTCTGATAGGCAGTGCAGTGGTTGGATATAAGTTGCTTGTTTGTTTGGGACCATTGGGTAGTGGGTTTGGTTGATTGAAGGCAGCAAGTAAGTAGGGCAGGCAATGTATGGTGGCAATGTATGGTTGTCAGCAAGTGAATGAGCAATGTTCAATTGGCAAGGTAGGGCTATGTGGGAATGTTGATGGGAATGTGAAGATGAAGGTTGGGTATGCAGTGAGGTTATGATGGCAGGGAGTTGAGAGGAAATATCAGTGAAACAGTGAAGTATATGTGAATTGTTGACAGTAGTGGGGTGTAGTATGTGAAGGCAAATGAACAGTGTATACAGAAGTAAAATGAGTGGCAACCGTGTATGCAGAAGTTTGCAGAGGAGATAAGTTGTTGTAGAGGGGGGATGTGTAGTGCACTGTAGGCAATGATGTTATAATATGGTCAGGTATGGCCGAATTGAAGGCAGATAGATGATTTTTGTAATGTGGGTATGTAATGGTTTGCTAAAATGCTGGTGTTTGAAGATAGGTGTAGAGATGTTCAGGTTGGTTTGAGTTTGGGGTAGGTAATCAGGTGCACTTATGCAGATATGCACAGTTTGGTTTGTGGTAAGCAAAACTGAAGTTGTAGATGATATGCAGCAATGTAGTGGTAGGAAGATGGTCTCTGGTTGGTTGTGTACTGAAATGAAGGAAGATTTGAATATGACAGAGAACAGTTTGTATTGTGTGGTTTGAATCAGGTTGAACAAGGTGATGACTGAAGAATGGAGTGACTATAACTGGTGGGTGATGCTCTGGTGGTTGGTGAATGTTGTATGAGCAGTTTGCAGTGATTGGTTGTTTTATGTCTAGAAGGAGTTGCTGTGAAGGGGTTGGATGTGGTAGTAGTTATTGTACTGGGTGAAGTCATAAATGTACCAGTGAGGCAGTAGATGAACCGTGGTGAAGTGGAGATGCTTTGGTAGAGATGTTGAAGGATGACTGTTTTGGTAGAGATGCAATGTAGTTGTTCAGGAGTGATGAAATGAAGTGTCAGGCAACAGAAATTGTATGCAGAAATTGTTGTTAGCGAAGGTCATCAGTACGGATGTGTGCACTGATATGCAATGAACAAAGTGGTCGTAAATGTTGGTGATGACAGTGAGATGGTTTTGTTGTATTTTGATGGTTTGAGGTGATGAGTTTTGGTTTTAATGATGTTCTGGTAGAAGGAAGCGGTGAAGTGTTTGAGCAGAGTGTTAATGGAAGAAGGTGCTTGTGAAGTGGTTGTGCAGAGCTTGTATTTAGACCTCGCAACCGGACTAAAAAAAATTTCAGATGGGTATTTCCTAAATTAAATGATTTTTCTTTCTTTAGACTTATGAAATTAATTTTATCTGAAGAACAACTTCTTTCTCTAGATTTTATTGAGTCATTACATCCACTCATTGAAATTGAATAATTGATGAAGTTGATTGCAGAGTGTTTGAGCAGTGGTTAAGAGGAGATGTTTGGGTTTGATGAGGCTATTGCACTTGATAGTGGCAGTTGACAATGGTGTAGTCTGTGTGTGAAGCTAAGTGGCAGTTGACAGAAGTTATCAATTGCGAGGAGTATGGAAGAGGTTGAAGGATGTTTCACCTCTGGTTTGTAGTGTGAGAAATGTGTCTAGATGTTGATATTAGCATGAAGAATGCGTTCTGCAGAACGTTGTTGTGGATATGAAGATAAAGATGACAAAGGGTATAACGCCGGTTATGAGGTTGGACATTTATGGAGAGCGCTCGAGTACTGTTTGATGATATGCCTAAGAGAAGATAGGCATGCCTACATGTGAGGAAGACTTGGTTTTGTGTCATCCAACAAGTAAGTAAGAAGAGCTGCGGTTCTCACTTGTTGGGGGATGACATATACAAGGGACGATCCGAATGGAGAGGTCAGTGGATCCCTAAGAGGAAACCAAGAGTAGTTGTTGATTGTTAAAGTACCAATCAACGCGAAACAGTTGAGCATGTTCAACCAAGTAGAGATGAAAGTTGTGACCGAGTTCGTCTATGCAAGACGATGAAGAAATTGAGGACCGCAGTTTGCATTTGTGAGTTGTAAACTGAATATTAACACATTCAGTTTAAGGGAGGGTGTTAGAATTAGTCAATAAGGTGTGTTCCTATTAACGTGTTAAGTGGTGGTTAAGATCCACATCTGTAGGTTAGTGGATAGTTGTTTTTTAGCCTATTTAAATCTTTGTATTTTCTACCGTTCAATTAAGCAATAAACAATGTAGTCTCTTGTGTTTCACGTTTAATCTCTCTTCTTCTCTCCATTTAAAATTATAACAACCTGATTGTAGAATTACGTAAACCAACTATTCATCATTTTGAGACAAAACGAAGTAATACTTATAAATTACATTATTTAAATCTTAATTCGGTATAAGTAAAAATAGTAAACCCAAGATGGTATATTAATGATCTAAAATAAAGAAATACAAAATATATAGTAAACACCTTTTACAATCGATCAGTGTAAGCAAAATCGGGGATCTGTGTTCCAGCGGTGGAGGCAAAATTAGAGATCTGCATGCGACGTTGTTGATCGAGGCGGTAGTACCTGGCAACGCTAGCTGTTTATAGGGTGTAGTTGTGGTAGATCGGTGTGTAGTAAAGTAATTTTGGTAAGGAAGTGGCGGTTGAGTAGCGCGAGATGAGAAAAGTCGGTAGATAAGGGTTTTGATACTAAATTTTGGGGAAATATTTTGAAATAAACAATTAGAGAACTGAGATTCTGGATGAATTTAGAACACTGAAGACAAGTTTAAGACCGCGAGAGAGGATCGAGATTTTTTAGTAATTGAGAGTCCTTGCATGCTTCACTCAGGACAAAAGATTAGAAATGGAAGAAAGATGGATTAAGGCTCCGTTTGTTTAAAATGCTGAATTCTGAATTCTGATTGCTTAATTCTGAAGTCTGAATGCTGATTGCTGAATGCTGAATTCTGAATAATCACTTACTTGTTTGTTTTCATTCAGCATTCAGAACAAAAAACAACATTCGGCATTCAGAACAAAAAATAAGCACTAAAAAAGTTCTGAATTATTTTGTCTGAATAGATATATTTATTCAGAACATTGATAAAAAACAAACAATACAGAAGTTCTGATTTTTAAATCAGAACTCGGTTTCAAAACTTCTTATTAAAAACAAACGCAGCCTAAGTTAACTTAACTTTCGAAAATTAGGTTTTTCAAACCGACCGTTATTAATTTCTCTAAAGCTAAAAAAACACGGAGCAGTGTCTCGGCGCGGTTTTCAAATAATTCGTTCTCTCCTTTTTATTTGGGAGAAAAAAATAAAATCTCTCTTCTCCGATCTTCCATTGGAATTCCAATTCCTAATTGATTCTTTTCAGATATCCCGATTTCAGCTCCTCCTAGGTTTCGGTTCTCTCATTCTCTCCTTGTTAATTTCAACTTTCTAAACCCTAACACCCCACCGCCAATCCGCCATCAGTGCTAAACCACCTGGGCTGCTGCCGAACCCTAGTGCCTCCATCACCAATGCAAATCCTAACCCTACTCTAATTGGAATTCTCCAATCTAGTGTTGCACCTTTTGCTCTCAGATGTGCTAAACTTTTGCTTTTTAGGCTTGGAAAAGGTTGGTGTTATTCTGTCTACTTTTCTTATTTCCTTTGAATTCAGCATCACAGATCTAAAATAAATTTATTACTATGAGAATTTTATTTAGTTGAACTTCATAGACCAATGAGAAGTTGAACTGGAATATAATGCTTGAATCCTTCATATATGTTACAGGTCATTATTCGATTTGTTGAACAAGTTTTGAGGACATCATGTAACATCATTGTATTTGTACTTTATTTTAATGTGATAGGAATAACTGGGGATTTCTTATAGCTGATTTTGTAAAGTAAATACTTGACAACTAATCCATTTCTGATGCATATAATAACTATTTTGAAGGCAAAATCGATAAAAAAAACTGATAACTTCTAGTTAGCAGTGATTAGTTCCTAACATAGATTTTAAAAAATGTTGTATGCAGTCTAAAATTTTACATTTTTGGAGATTTATTTTTTTAGGTTGCATATATTAGGGTGAAAGTGAAGATGGAAAGTCAACAATTTTCTTAGTTTAATGCAATGTAAGAAATTTTTGGCATTTTCACTGAAAATTGATAAGAAAATTTTATGATCAATACAGATATTGATAGTTCTATTGAACATGCCAAATGTGGTATATATGTGAGAATGCGACCCTGTAATTTTTTTCATTGATCCGCTGATTTCAGCTAGTTATATGACACTGTCAAGTTGCTATTGCATTGGTTAATTTTCAAAAGCTTATAGTTCTTTGGCTTACAATTACATTTAAATACAGTTACATATTACAGATAATATGTTCATATGGAACTATTTACTTTCATTTTATTTTTTTGTTCTTGTTAGGATTTTATATTGAGAGAATGAGAGAGGTATAACTTAAAGCACAAAAGAAACTACATTGTTATTGATTATTTCATATAAACTAGAAATTACAAAGCTATTTATAGACTAGTAAATAAAACCTAAAGCACTACCTAAGAAATAAGATCTCTCCTACATTATTGCTAATGACCAGGTCAAACAAAGAACTATTCATTATTTCTAACACCCTCCCTTATACTGAATGTGTCTAACTTTCAGTTTACAACTCACAAGTGCTGACATATAAAGAACCGCGGTTCTCAATTTCTTCATCATCTTGCATAGACGAACTCGGTCACAACTTCCATCTCTACCTGGTTGGACATGCTCAACTGTTTCATGTTGATTGGTAGTTTAACCATCAACAACTACTCTTGGTTTCCTTTAAGGGACCCTCTTGGTCTTTGCATAAGGACCATCCCTTGATACCGCGGTATCTGTCATCCCTCCAACAAGCTAGAGCTGTGGCTCTTCCTCATTTGCTTGTTGGATGACACGAAACCAATATTGCTTCACTCGCAGTCTTGCCTACTTCACTTGTAAGCATATACCTATTCTCTAATAGGCATTTCATCAAACAATTCTCTCGAGCATTCTTCAAATTGTCCAACAGTCATAACCGACATGCACTTCACCAACTGCCATATTCACAGCAAACTTAACACTAGCTTCCAACTCTAGCTTCTCACTGCAAATACAATTCATCAACTGCTCTACCTTCATCATTTACCACACTTACATCAAACTCTGGACTTCCTCCATCTACTGCAATATCAAGCACTCCAACCAAACTACTTGCATTTGTATGTTCATATTGCAGACCATCAGTTTGGATGGTGGATTGAAGTGGTGATGAGGTTTTTGAGCATGAAAGGGAGGAAGACAATGCTTGACTGCTGAAAGGAAGAAAAAGCTTGAATTTGTCATGAGCTCAACTACTCCGCTGCAAATTGAAGGAGCTCAGATCTAGAACGATACAGTCGTCAGTGGTCAAAGTCGTTGTTAGAAACACAGATCCACAAAACCATATCTGAATCGCCTGCTTGGCCACTTCGATTACTTCAGTAGACATTGTAATTACCCATATCCGGACCAAACCCAAATAGGATTAGCAACATTCCATCTCTATTATTCTCTGTCTTCGGTAGCAAGCATCAGATCTTTGCATCGCCTGAACCAGCCTGTCATATTCCTATATTACTGCCTGAAACTAGAATTTCTCACAAGACTTCGTCTTCAATCACTTACAGCCGAAACTCATATTAATTGTGTAGCACCACAACAACCTGCAACTGCAAACACAACCACCCTCGTCTCTTCTTCAACCTACCACCTCTCTCCAGCAGAGAACCATCACCTGTTCCCAACCAGCAACCGAACCCAACACATTTTGCAACACCTGACAACATCTACTAGTCTGTCTTCGCAACCTGCTGCATCACCCCAATCCACACGTCACCGCAACCACATAGCCGAAGCAACTACTGCAATTAGATCCGACATCGTGACCTCCAATCACCAATCACCTCTGCAACCCTAGATCTGCACACCTTTCCAGACACCAGCCTCCGCCATCAATTCGCGCGAACCCAACCTGTCCTCGAAAAAGTCATCAAGTCATCATCAATTCCGACAGTGATCTGTTCGTCTCCTAGCACTACGACGAGGCACGACATAGTCAAGTTCGGCGACCTCTCATCATTCTAGCAATCGCGAGCATCTCAAGGTAGCAGCAATTTATTAAACGGAGTAACGTGATTTATGCAGCTGATTTTTCATTACTATTTGAGGAGATCAAATTTTTTTTTGGTAGAAAATAAACTTTTTGGGAACTTGAGAACGAAACAAAATAAAACCGGCTAGGACTCTCTATCCTCCCTCTCCCTCTCTTTTCCACCTAGCTCTGATACCATGTTAGGATTTTATATTGAGAGAAGGAGAGAGATATAACTTAAAGCACAAAAGAAACTACATTGTTATTGATTATTTCATATAAACTAGAAATTACAAAGCTATTTATAGGCTAGTAAAAAAAACCTAAAGCACTACCTAAGAAATAAGATCTCTCCTACATTATTGCTAATGACCAGGTCAAACAAAGAACTATTCATTATTTCTAACAGTTCTATCTTCATTTATGCTATGATGCTACTAGTATTAATACGAAACTGAACACATATGTTTTTCTAAAAGCAGCGTACTTACACAAGATTTGCTTGATTATGTAACGATTTTGATTGCTTTCTACTTCGTTCTTCATAAGTTCCATTCATCCATAGAAAGGATTTGATGAAAATGAGTGACTTGCTTTGGTTTTTATCTTCAAATTTAGAACATCAAATTCTCTACATCATAAGATTTTTGTTTTCTTAGTTAGGCACCCAACTAATGTTCTGTGCATATGGCATATAAATTTTGGTACGATCTGTATTATTTTCAGTTCATACTATGATTTTTCATTTTCACAGTTCAACATTTAACACACTATGCACTAGTGATTGAATACATACCTTCATGTAACATAACAATATTTATTTCAAGCACTTTCTCAACTACCGCATCTGAAATATAACTAAGCATCATCTATTTTATCCCATCTTACACAAAGTACTAAACCAAAATATTACCAGTCAATTACTTTGTAGTTTACAATATTAAAGTTTAAGGGACCTTTTATCACATAAGTTTCAAACATCCATTAGGAAGAAAAGATGAGCAAACTCATGAAAGTTGCTCACACACACAATATATATAGCAAGAGGGAGGGAGAGGGAGAGGGAGAGGAAATGGGGGGGGATGCATTAGCTTATAGACTATAAAGTCTTATATCTTTTTATAAATTACTAATTGCTTGTTATAATAAGTTTTCTGTATATAATTTGCAGGTTGAGGCTGCAGTGGAAAAAAAGTATGTCATTTGAACTAGAGGTTGCACATTAGTTTGTGAATGAACTAGAAACTATACACTTTCAAATATATGTTTGTTATTAGGCTTTCATTAGCATATACAGGTTTTATTGACAAGTTGTGTAGACTCTCATGAAATGAGGAAGATTGACATTTTTATAGAAATGGAGATATGTGTATATTATTAAATACTGGATAGTCCACTACATATTACATAGTTTCAAGTTTCTTGATCATTAATACGTAAGATACATCAATAGCTAGAAAATACTCTTTCATTGTAGTTGACTTTTGGAAAATACTCTTTCCTGTTCTCTGCTACTATTTTCACATTTCATATTTCTGTTTTTTGTCTTCACTTCTTTCAAGCTTACTTTATTTAGTTAGGAGCAGTTGATATTTTAATGGTACAATAGCAATGATGTAGCATTTAATGTAATGGAGATATGCTTATGTTGCCTATTTTATATTGTTTAACTATAACATATGTTTAAGGGCAAGCAATCTATAATCTTCTGTAATAAAAATGTCATTATTATGTGCATTGCCTTGACTGCATATGACGTTCAAACTTAATAAATATTCCGCCAATTCTTTCTATTTTTTAAAAGAGCCTATTTTTTTTAGAACAGCGTGTGTATAACACATAATAATTATTTGTTTTTACTATACATTTTCTTTATTATTTACTTTTTGTTTATTGTAAAGCACATAACTTTTTATTTAATATATTATTATTATGCATTTAACTAAAGTTAACAAGTAATCACGAGAAATACATGTATTTTCAAATCACACAACCAAACGGTCGGTTTCACCACCGTTGAACGGTTGTACTAGTAGAGTAATCCGAGGAGAGGAGCAAAGAAAATGGAGAAATAGTCAGATACAAGAATAACGAGAATCAGGATGGAGGAAAAAGGGGGGGAGAAAAGGGGCGCGGAAAAAGGGAAAATATATGCGTGCACTGGTTGCATGTTTTGTGGGTCTAGACTATTTTGCTTTTGAGTCTTACACTAGACAAACCTTTCAACGGTAGATTTATAAATAATATAAAGGGCTTATGCTCCACATTTGAAAACTAAAAGGTTAACATTTGAAATTTAGAAGCTTAAGTGTCAGTTTTGGACATCATAACATTAGTTCAATGTACGTAAAATTTATAGTGAAATTCAACAGAAGCATCGTATGGTGGTTCAACCCATATCAAATACCATTTACATGCATTTGTGGTTTCTCCATCGTTTTTCTGGTTACACATCGATGTTGATAGCAAAAACATTATATATTGCTGAGTCAAAGACATTTGAAAAGGGTATTTTAATATAGTTTACAATGCTAATTAAACTATTTGACTTAATAATTATTGTTCATTTTCTTCTACTTAGCCCGTTGTTTGTCAATATTTACTAATTGTAAAAGCGAAAACTAATTTAACAAATTCTACGAATGAAACTGAAAAGAATTTTGGTATTTCCTTTAGGATATGAGTATTATAGCACGTGCATTGCATGTATGTAAAAAGAATATATTAGTACAAATTACATATTTAATTGAAATAACCAAAATTTTAAACGTAGTTTTGGTTCTTTCTAATTCGGGAAAAAAATCTATAATTAGGAATAATTTTGTAAAATTAAGTGTTAGATTAAAATAATGTAGAACTACACATACACAAATATGCGTGTACAAATATATAATTTTAATTTGCTTTTGTAATAATTTTAAATCTTTTAACTATGAGAAAAACCAAACTATTTTATAAAATTTTATTCAAGAAAATGAATACATATACATATATGTACATATGATCAGGCGAGCTAATTTTTATTTTCCAAATATTTAGAAAAAATATTTTTTTCCACAAAATAATCTAAAATTGTACAAAAATTGAAACAAAGAGTGCATCCAATATAAGAATGAAATATGTATAAAAATTTATTGATACTTAGGAGAG
This sequence comes from Allium fistulosum, assembly GCA_030737815.1. Lineage (NCBI taxonomy): Eukaryota > Viridiplantae > Streptophyta > Magnoliopsida > Asparagales > Amaryllidaceae > Allium > Allium fistulosum. Next base: position 163,917,688 of record CM060904.1, on the reverse strand, counting down.
AAAAACAATAGAAAATTTAACATAGAAATATATACATACATACATGTGTGTGTATGAAAGAATATCATCATTGAGAATAGAACTTATAACGTTATAATAAAATTTGCCATAAGCGAGATTTGAACTCGCGACCTCAAAGTCCTTATCTTTGTAAGAGTATTTAACGAACTTGATCAAAAAATTGTTACTATATTCCAATTATTAATACAGATTTTGAGTACATTATTATCAGAACATGGAAGTGGAAAATGGTTTTTTATTTGCTGGAAAATTTAGTAATAGTGTTCAATAGATTTAAGGTACAGTTTGGATTCGAATAAATATATTTATAACCATAAATTAACTAAGAGAAACAATAACGAAATCAGACCCTAATCCAAAACGAAACCTAAATAAACCTAGTGGAGAACGAGAAAGATGAAGTGAAGCATGGCAAACGATGGTGGATAGGAGGAAACAAAAAACGTGAGATTTCACATGTCTAGGGAAGCGAATAGGATTAGTTGGAGGTTAGACGGTAGAGATCTTTTGAAGTAGGAGGAAAAGTGGAGATCTAGGAAAATAACTTCGCTTTTTTTTTGCCCAAGGCAAGCTGTTATTTTATACTGATCTATCAACTTTTTATTTAACAAAGTGATAGATTTCACGACTGTGCCGTGCCTTGAACCGTGATTATTAAAAGTTTAAGGTTTTGATGATTCAGCTGGTCGAACCATCGAAACCGTGATTTATTTTTTTCGAAAAATTTACACATTTAACTACAAACTATACACAAAATATTAAAATAATAATGCTATGTACACAAGCTGTAGACGGTCTTCAAGGTATGCAATCAAAGTTGTGGGCTGTTGCAGTGCACAAATATATATTTGTATATAGTAGAGTAGTGCACAACGATGGAAGTTTAATGACGACAAACTTGACGAGTCTTACAGTGGTATTAGAAGAGTTTACAACAGTGAAGAACAAAATGATGAAGTTAATGGTTTAAATTTTGGAACGATTATATTTTTTGAAATATATATATATATATATATATATATATTTTCTTCAAAGCAGTGCAAAATATGAAAATGAGAGAGAATTGCACGATGAGAAAGTAAGAAAAAACAACAGAACCGTGGTTCAACCAGGTAAAATTGACGGTTGAACAGTTGGTTTAAAGGTCCGACCAAGGTTCATAGATAAATGAGGTCCGATTGAGTTCCGGACCATGGTGGTCTAAGGTTTATGGTTATTCGAGGTCGGATCGAGACAGGATAGAGTCATGAAAACATTGAACAAAGTTATTGCAAGAGGGAGGCAGTTTGCATCTACTACTTGGGCACATATGCCTCATTACAAAGTGACTCAAACATACTTAACTTAAAATTCACATCTAGCGTCGCACCCTTACAAACACACTTATAGAAGCTTAAGACAATATTGACAAACTTATAAAACAATCACGTCCAAAAGCAAGGCTTCGTATATGTGACTTAGAGACAATCAAACAAATGCATAGACAATCTAACAAATGCATAAGAGAACCAAAGAGGACCAAGGCTTCTTGGTACACATGACATGATAAAAGATTTTGTGCACCAACCAAGATACACGAACATTGGAGCATGTTCCATAATCTCACGAAACAATACAAATGGAACGCTGCAAACACAACGCCCAAACCAAAAACATATACACAAAGGAATGATAGCAACAAGTAGACCACCTCAACAATAACTTTGAAAAAGAAAGATATAGCATCCCAAAAGATAAAAACCTTCGCCATGACCAAACAAATATGTAAGAATGAACACCGGTGCAAGGAGTCAGAAGCATGATGATAAATGATGGAAACCAAATTGTTTAGATTCGTAAATTAGATCTGCACAACGATTAACAACTAGGCACAACTTTTTTGCAATTTAGATCCCTAGGAGAATGAAATTTGAATTTGCCTACCCATAAGGTTAGCGTAGATGATTAGGACATGAGGCGGTCATACGGAAGATTGAGAGTTTAATCCTTACCAACTAGGTATCATTATAAGAATTGAACCGAATTCCAAAAAACAAGATTTATGTCTGTACTTGCAATTTTTATCGCGAATAAGGAGCGAAAAATCGAATCTTTGGACAAAATCAAACAAGCTACAATTTATGTGGGAGGTGTAATTCAACTAAGCAGCGCTGCTAGCTTTAGGTCATTTTGAAGCGTTTATAACTCCGGAGATTCGATTTAATATCGTTGCAATTGTCAACATTGATCCATTCATTAGACAAGATTTTTAATCTTGCCGAGTTTTAGGTGTTTTCCCCTTGGTTTTGATAAAATTATTTTTCAATCTTTTCCTATAAGTGTCCATTTCAGTTGTTGTACGTAGTTCTTGAAGGAACTGGACCAGTTGAAATTGGCTGAAATAGGTAAATTTCAAAATTTTTATTTATTTATTTAATGAGCCTATGTAGTCTAAAGAAGTTTTAGATTCAATCCACTTTTTTTTAAATAAATTTTTTATTTTTTTATAATTTTTTTATTTAGTTTATATGAATAGTAACTTATAAGTGTACCAAATATACTTATACATGTATATTGCATGTGCAACAATATGAAGTGTACAAGGTTAATGTGACCGTATAAGTATGTTGAGATTTACACCGCAATAGAAATATTTGTCCCTTTATGTATGCTTTGTTATCCATTGTTTTTATTCCTTTTTATTATTATTTCAAATAACAGTTGCGTGTATATATATACACATACATGTTAAAATTAATTTTGATTATTTTACATGTTTTGAAGTCTAAAATTAACCGTTTGAAATTAAGTATTGACTTAAACTGGAGTTCAATATTAGATTTTAATTTTACACCAAGTCATATCATAAGTTTTGAATCAAAATTATACACACACATATAGACACACACATACATACACATATACACACACACACACAAATAATAATAAACTATATATAAATTCAAAATAACAAATATATATGCATATAACTTGTAATCTTATATGTTTATAATTTAAGGTTAACAATTTGAAATCTAGTTTTGATCTATGAAGGAAATCAACGTTAGATCTAAATATTTACCTAAAAGTCCTTTATATATTTTAAATAGAAATAACACACACATATAAAACTATGTTTAAATCCAAAGTTATATACACATATACATACATACGTACGCACATATGTATAACTTGTAATCTTATACCTTTTGCAATTCAAAATTAACAATTTGTAGTCCAATTTTGAGTTAGGAAATAAATCAACATCAGGTCTATGATTTTACACAAAAGTCTCTTTTATAGATACTAATACTATATGGAAAATGGGAAATCGCCACTACAAAATTGGTTGCAAAATCATTACAAAACAGGGATTTACAACGAATTTGCAGTGCATTATATCAGTCAGCGGAACCTTGGATGCAAATAAAAACTACGACTGATTTGCGACAGGAGCGGTAGTGTTAATTTTTAGTTGAAAATTGGTTGCAGATTTTCTGTTACAAATCGGATGCAAAATTGTAACCAATTTGCGCCAACAATACCAGTGTAGTGGTTGCAAATCGGTTGTAACACATTGACCAATCAACAACTGTGACCCATTTAAAAGTTACCTACATCATAATATCCAAAGCAAATTCATTGCAAATCCGATGCAAATTCATTACATATCCATGAGAACATCCACTGCTATGCGAATGTCATACTAAGCTACATAATCATATCAAAATACCCGATCTGAGCATCATAATTGGTATATATGTACAATAATCAAGTCAAGTGCAATTTATACGTCTAATAATCAAAACCAAGGCATCACAAAATCAATTAAAAAGGACATTGTATATAGAAATGTAGAAAAATTCTTTGTAAATCCAAGTCATGTACCAAAACAAACATACCCATCCATATCCAAAATTTACGTACTTCCACATGATTTCTATCATGCCACACAAACCTGAAGGAGAAGATAGGATATGATTATGAAAGTTGCATGTCGCCAAATCTAATGGCTTGATACCATATCTTGCATTCAAGAGTCCATGTGAGCTCGCTCCACCTCCAAACGATCATTTAGCTTAGCTCGCTCCGCCTCCAAACGATCATTTAACTCAGCTCGCTCTTCTTCTATTCTAACCTTCTCCGCCTCCATTTGAGCTTGCTCAGCCAACCGAGTGGTTTGCATCTCTTCTAACTTAGCTCGTAATTCTTCTACATCATGAATTGTATTAGCAGAGCATGATTTGGAGGGAACTACTTGCTACATGCAAAGATACTACAAGTTAAACTTAAATATATTATATTAAGAATTTTCTTGTACCCATTACAAGATTGAGAAACTACTAGTATGAATGTAGAAATTTTTATACAACTAAAACGTAGCATGTAAGAAAATAAAACAAAATTAATTATTACTGCAACTGCAACTACAACATCGCAATCAAAATTTTGCATTGTCATCATTTTTTAAAACTCTGGTGTAAAATCGCGGGGACTGATTTCTTGTTGTCATTGAATCCTGTTGTCATTGTCTGAGAAGGTTAAGTAAGCGGTTAAACATTAAATGAGAGTTTAACAGGTTTGTATTGTATGCTTTTCTGGACCAAAAGCATTGTAAGTTTAGAAGAAGGAATTATGAGTTGAGTTCAGTGATTTTTCAGGCATTGATAGAGAAACTTTTCAGATTTGAACTTGCATGATTAGGCAAAGTTCATTATGTTTACTGTTAAAATAAAATTTTAACTACTTCAGACAAATTTTAAATCATCAAACTTGAGAAAATTCCAATCAAATATGAAGACAAAGATATCTGTATTATCCAATAAATAAGAAATAATATATTTAAAATGCGCGGATACGGTACTTTACAGAAATTACAACACTCATGACGATTAATTCATGAAGGCATTAACAAAGCAACTCATCTATGACATAGATATGCAATGGTACATGACCAACCATCGTAATCAAATAACATTCAAAGTTCATATTTAATCAGGTAAGATCATACTGTTTATTGTGGATATTGTGCTTTTTTGTTTAATTTAGATTCCATAGAGTATTTGTTGTTAGGTTTAATAAAGCAATTATCATAAAATTTTGTCCACCCAAGTAAGTATTGCAATGGTCATAAACCAAGTAACAAACAAGCACTTGTATATAGTCCCGTTCCATTTATTTGCATACACAATCTTCCTATTTATATGAGATAAAGTATCTACTAATAACATTTTGCTATTTCCTGCTTTCCATTTTACTCGTTTAAAGTTCATTACGATATTTAAAATATTACCTTATATTATTTATAACATATTATCTAATATTATTTATAAAAAAACTAGTTGCTTTACATTCGGTTTAAACCTCACAATTTCGTTTTCAAAACCACATAATCTAGCGTTAACCACCTCCATCCTCCTCTTAGATCCACTGGCCCTAACCATACCCATGCACATAACTCTTTTCACTCTCATTTCTTCTACCCTAACCGCCCCATGCATCCAACATTGTTTTATCCGATAACTCATGCATTGATATGCGCGTGCACACCCCAACCATAATTTCTGGCAATGCTCAAACAACCTTTGATCCCTCATCCTTACCACTAATTCTTCTGACTTAACCGCACAATCCACTACAAGAACGGCACCTGATAGCGACGGCTTTTAGCCGTCGTCGGCCGTCGCTAGTCGTCGCTAAATGCCGTCGCTATTTACCTCATCGTCTAATAGAATCGCGACGGCTTTAGCGACGACTCCGTCACCTAAATAGCGACGGCTCGCGACTGCAAATGTGCCACGTGGAAATTTTGCAACGTCTAATTGGCGTCACTAAGCGACACAAATCTTTTGTACTTTGGTCGTCGCTAGCCGTCGCTAATCTGAACAAAATGGCCGTCGCTATACTGAACAAAATTCTGTGCACTTGCACAGCCCATATACACTTCCAACAACAACCATCAAATACCATCATCACAGCCACTATACACTATATTCATCAACTATAACCATCATATATCCATCATATAACATCACTATACATTCAAACAATATAAAATCCAACAAAATCAAACAAAATCATATACAATCCCAACAACAATACATATCATGTCAACCAATACAAGTCATCAAAATATGTACATAGTTTCCCAACCAAAATGTGTACATAGTTTTCCAACCACAACTACAAACCGTTAATCCAAACAAACCGTTAACACAACTACAAGTCATCAAAATATGTACATAATATCCCAAAATATATATACACCAAACCAACCAAAATGTGTATATACCAAACTGTAACATGAGCAAACAAGCATATCTACTCCTCACCATCGCTGCCATCCTCTCCAGGCATCCTCCCATGCTGTTGCAAATAACCTGCAATCCGCTCATCCAGCTGTTGCTTGAAGAAACTCTTCCTCCAATTATTTATTTCATCCACTGTTTTCTTCAACTGAGCAATCTCCTCTTCTTGCTGGGACCTCCTGTATGCACTCTGCGATCTCATCGCCTGTAAAATAGTTCATAATTATTTATATATTAGTATATATATATATAATATTATTAAAATTATTTAACTATTCATATGCATGTGTAAATTTATATATCAGTACATGTCAAAATTTACCTTCAGATTTCCATAGCTATACCGCACATTGGTCCGAGAAGGCGGGTCAATAATAGCATCCCAGATATTGTTCGCCTCCTCTAGCGTAAGCTCTTCCCGACCAGTGGACTGTGCTACCCGAGCCCGCTCAGCTTCGTACCTCTCCTGCGATTACAAACAATTGTTTTACATGATAAAAACCGAATTTCAAGTTTTTGAAAATAAAATAAGACAAAATATTGTTATTAACAATAAATAAGTTTACCATTACGGATTGAGATTTGTCATCCGTCCACTCGTACGAAACATTGCCTTCTTCATCAGTCCTCTCCACGGCATGCGTCACCTTGAACAACTCGGCCATAGTGGGCTCGCGGTTGTATCTCACGGCCTGAAAATATATAAATATTATTGCTAATCTGATTATAAAATATTTTAATAAAATGTAAACACAGTTTATAAATTTAATTACCAGCTCTCTCTTATGCTCCTGGAAGAATTTGGAGCCACCACGGTGCAATGTAGGATTTTTATTCCTGTTAGCCCGGTTCCGCGCGGATAATTCCTACAAATTAAGATAAATTATCATGTATATATCTTGCGAGATTTATATTAGATTTAAATAACAAAGCAAACATATATTACTTACTTTTGCTGCCGGAGTGTCCCAAAGCCGAAGAAGATCAGTCCATACACCGTCACCCATCCAGTTCGGCTTTTTGCCTGAATTCTTAGCCTTGGACAATGTATCCCTGTAATTTTTCCTCATTCTTTTGTTCCAGTGATTTAAGAAAACGTCCATGTCGTCAGGGTCAACGCGGACTGCAGTCTGTAAATTGAAATTATTTTAAGTTATATAGATTATATTAATTTACAACTGAAATTCAAACTACTACTTACAAGTAAATCGGCCTGTATTGCGTTCTTGACATGAGGGGGGATGTCGTCCCAGCGAGGCCAACAACCATCCATCCGGCTCTGAAAAGCCTTCCTCAAAACCTGTAGAATATAATCTGATGGCTCCACCTCAAAGCCCCTGCAAAAGTTATGATATACATGTTTAGTGGATTTTAAAACTTATACTTTAAATAAAATTGATACTTACCCGGCACTTTTCGGAACAACTTCTGCCATCGGACGTAAGTTCGGTGCAGTGCCACTACCACCTGCACCGGGAGATGGGGATGGCGTGCCTGTCATACTTCGTCTCCTGCTAGACATATCTACTATAGAAAAACAATATCATCACAGAACAATTATAGAAATTCACTACTACATAGCATGTTTCAATCACTTTCACAGAAACAATTATAAAAATTTACTAGTACAAAACATGGCTAAAAATTAAATAAATGATCATCACAGAACAATAATAGAAATTCACTACTACATAGCATGTTTCAATCACTTTCACAGAACAATTATAAAAATTTACTAGTACAAAACATGGATAAAAATTAACTAAATGATCATCACAGAACAATTACAGAAATTTACTATTACATAGCATGTTTCAATCACTATCACATAACAATTATATCAATAACGATCAGTCTTCATCGTTTTCTGATTCAGACTCAGTCTCGTATTCTATCTCATTTTCTTCGGTACTTTCGAATGCATCAAATAAGACGTTCGATTCATCATTCAAAGGCCCTACATCAATATTATCAGTTATTATTATTTCTGTATTTGGTTCAAGATCGGCTTGATACGCTGCTTCATCTGGAATATTATTTCCATCAAACGTAAACCTTGGTTTTGTTTTGAAAACAGCAGACCAATCCGCTTTATCTCTTTTCAAAGATGGATACGGAGCAAAATAAACTTGTAACGCTTGCTTGGCTAATACAAAAGGATCATACTTATAGTAGTGTGATGTATGCCTTATTTCAATAAGTTTATACTCTTTATGCACATTGATTTCGGAACCAGGAACATTACTGAACCAATTGCACTTAAATAAAAAAACCTTTTCTAAAGGTTCAATATAATATGTCAACTCTAGAATCTGTGTTAAGACGCCATAAAAATATTTTAAATGCTCATCTGGATCATCACTGCCTTTGTTAAATACCCCGCTGTTATATGTTAATTTTTCAGCCCCGTAATCTTTCGAGTTGAACTTAAACCCATTGACGAAGAATATTGGATAAGTCTTCACATTTCTTTTCGGTCCAATCGCAAGATATCTTAAGCCTTCATCAACGACACAGTTTCTTGGCTCATAAACATAGTTCAAAAACAATTTGGCAAATTCTTTACTGAGATCGCCAGATGGATACTGTGATTCGTAGATACTACATATATGTAATATGTGTTATAATTATTATGTACGTAAAAGTAAATTACAAGTGAATTAATTATTACCTGACAAATGGTGCGACTTCGACACAATTTAAAAGAACATACATGTGTGCTACATGGTGGTCTCTATCGTCCAACCATATTTCCACACATTTTCCACCAGGTCTACCATGTTGTCTAAAAACAGATAACATTGTTTGAGAAGAATTTTGTTCAACGACTTCCTCATTTCGAGGAACAGTTACAAACGATAAGTTCACATCGTCCTTGAAGTAGTGAGAGAAAAAAAAATGAGGCTTCTTCTTCAAGATACGATTTGCATATCGAACCCTCAACCCGGGCCTTTTATCGAATCTTCTTCTTCAGATGATTCAAGTACCTATTAAGATATTTATTACATATTTAGATATACAAATTTGAATTTGAAATTGACATGAACATTGCACATGTTTTACCTCTCAAACGGATACATCCATCCATATTGCACAGGACCTCGAAGAAGTGCTTCGGATGAAAGATGAATATGTAAATGTTCCATTACGTTAAAGAAACCAGGCGGAAGTATTTTCTCAAGTTTGCATAGCAGTATGGGTATTTCTACTTTAAGTTTACGTATACGATCCACCTTTAATGTTGTCGAACAAAGCTGTTTATAAAACAAACATAACTCTGTTATAACGTTCCATACTTTTACGGGCAACAGTTTTTTGAAAGCCACGGGTAGTAAATATTCCATCATGATATGACAATCGTGACTTTTCATCCCACTCAGTTTACTATTTTTGAAGTCAACACATCTACGAAGATTGGAAGAAATCTCATCGGGAAATCTTAATTCTTCCACCCACTTTAGCACGAGTTTTACTTGCTTATTGTCTAGCTCATAGCATACTTTCGGTTTTTTATTGTCATTAGGCTTCATATGAATTTCCGGGCGCTTACAATAGTTTGCTATATCAAGCCTTGAATTCAAATCGTCCTTGGTTTTGCCCTTTACATTCAAAATTGTATTAAACAGATTATCAAACACGTTCTTTTCGTTGTGCATCACGTCAATATTATGTCGGAGTAAGAGATCTTTCCAATATGGTGGCTCCCAAAATATACTTTGTTTGCACCAATTATGAATGTCTGACTTTCCTGGGATTTCAGTCCGGACTCCAGCTTCATGTAACTTTGGATAATCCCTTACAATTTCGTATATTTTCTCGCTTGACCAAACCTTGGGTGGTTTCAAATTCTCTTCTCTGTTAGCTATGAAAATTTTCTTATCTCTTCTAAAAGTATGATTGGATGAAGAAAACACCGATGACAATCAAACCACGAAACTTTCTTCCCATATCGTAACGAAAATGCTCGTGTTTCTTCCATACAATAAGGGCATGCTAGACGACCGGCTGTACTCCAACCAGAAAGCATCCCGTATGCAGGAAAATCATTAATAGTCCATAACAAAGAAGCGAACATACGAATTTTTTTTTCCTTGATACATCGTAAGTTTCGACTCCTTCATTCTCCAGTTTCTTCAACTCTTCGATCAATGGTTGTAAATAAACATCAATTCCTTGGGTTAGATCATGAGGGTCGGGAACGATAGTGGTGAGAAACATATATGGTGTCTTCATACACATCCATGGAGGTAAATTATACGGAGTAACGATAATTGGCCAGGATGAATATTTACTACCAAACTGTGAAAATGGTGAAAATCCATCCGTACATAAACCAAGTCTGACATTACGGCTTTCCGTAGCAAATGCGGGATAAGTCTTATCGAAATGTTTCCATGCTTCTCCGTCGGATGGATGTATCAAAGTTCCTTCTTCCGCTGTTCTCACACTATGCCATCGCATATGACAGGCCGTAGCAGAAGATGCATATAATCTTTGAAGTCTAGGAGTGATGGGTAAATAATGCATTCTCTTGTACGGGTCTTTTTTCCCTTTCTTCTTTCTTGGTTTGTATATTTCTTCGTTACATATTTTGCATTTTCTGAGGTCAACGTCGTCTTTCCAATACAACATGCAACCTTTCACACATGCATATATCTTCTCGTACGGTAGACCGAAAGCAGACATCAATTTTTTTACTTTAGAATGACTATCGCACATCAGATTATTGGGTGGTATGTGTCGTTTTGCAGCTTGTACAACTGCTGTAAATGCAGCTTCCGTAAGGTTGAATTTTGATTTCATAGTTATGTATTCGACGGTTACTGAAAGTTCGGTTCTGCTTTTACATCCGTCCCACAACGGCCTCTTAGCAGAATCCAACAAATCGTATATTTTTTTAGCTTCCGCAGTCGGTTCTTCTTCGATATTTTAGTCTTCATCGACAGCTTCAGTTGTAGGAAATATTGATTGTGCTGCATCATCCACCATATTTTCTATCGGATTCGTCATCATATTACCGTCCTCTAACACTTCAGTATTATGTGTAGATTCAACAAGTTCTCCATGACGATCCCAGAAATAATAATCAGGCACGAAACCATATTGATACAAATGTACTTCAACTATATCTGGTTTCCAATGCTTCAAATGTTGGCACTTACTACACGAGCAACGAATTTCTGTGTTGTTTCGGTTATTAGATTTAGCAAATCTAATAAATTCGTGTACACCATTGTAGAAATGTTGCTTTATTGATCCCTTCTTTCCAGTTCTGACTTCATACATCCAAGTACGGTCGAGAAAATAATTGAACATTTTTCCTGATTTGAAAATGTATGTTAGACAATTTAAATCATTAATTTTCAACCATTCTCCATTGTAAACAGTTCATCGTTGCAGAAAATTCAAAATAAAAACTTCACTTTATTTTTTTATTTTTTGGTATTTTGGTTTTCACTTCGGTGGTCAGTCATCCTACTTCCCATTACAAACACAATAATGTAATTATATTTTATAAATCATTTCAGATTAAACGGTTCAACAAAATTTCGGCAGCACTTCCCTTCTGTTCCCTGTATCGTACACAAATGCGTGTACACAAGGAACGTAAAGAAAGTGCTGTCGAAATTTTGTAACCGTTTAAAATGAAATGATTTATAATATATAATTACTTTATTGTGTTTGTAACTTGTCCAATATAGGAACAAATTTGACAAATATTGTATCAGATGAATATAAATGTCCGTTCCGTTACAAAACGAACATCCATATAACGATCATATACAACACTTGCCAGACGGGGCCAAAGCCAATCTAAGGGATAAAAAAATTTCTTTAAATTTTATCAAATATTGTTGTTCTTTTCAAATTTTGACAATGTTTCAACTATTTAAATTTTATTTCATAAATTTGTATATTTAAATTTTAGTTCAACATTCAATTAACAATTTTAGTTCAATATTCATTTCTTTATTTTTTTACGACATAGATTTTAGCGGAATATTTGTTGTTGTCATATTCATTTCTTAATTTCTTACAAAATCGATTTTAGTACAATATCAGTTGTTTTTAAAGTCATTTCCTAATTTTTTTTAATTTTTTTTAGATATTTGCAGAATTTTTAATGTTCTCATATTCATTTTTTAATTTTTTGTATAAACTTTATTTTTGTACAATATATACAACCTTTTGCATTTTGGCTGTCGCTAGCCGTCGCTAGCCATCGCTAAATTTTTTAAAATGGCCGTTGCTAGCCGTCGCTAAATCAACAAGATAAATAGAAGAATTATCAATGAAGATAATTAGAAAACAACAAAATCTAATTATCAAATAGATAATTAGAAAACAATAAAAATCTAATTATTAAATAAAAATTTGTCAATTTAAATTCACTTAACAACTTAAATTTGTAATTTATCAATTTTATAAACTATGAAATACTTTCATGTAAATTTACCAATAACCAAGTTAATCATTAATATACACTAATTTTTCACCTAACACAACTAACCATGTTAATCGCCAACACTAATTATCTACATCAACCATTTATTCAACTTCATGATAAATTAATTAATCTAATACCTAATTTAACTTCATGATAATAAACTAATTAATCTACCAAATCAACATACAACACTACTAATACCTAATTTAACAACACTAATAATACCTAATTTAACAACAAATCCTAATTTAACAACAAATCCTAATTTAATTAGGGTTTAAACTAAACCTAAAAAACATCAAATTTACATTCAAAATAGAGATTAGAAGCATACCTAGGCGAATTTGGGTGATTTGGAGGCGGCGGAAGGCGGGGCGGCGGCTGCGGTGACGAGGGGCGGCAGATTGGGGGAAGGAGGGTTTAATTTTGGTGGGAAAGGAATGAAAGTTCTGCTGGCGGGAAGCAGCCTGTATATTTCGTATAGCGACGGCCGCATATTTTAGCCGTTGGAAACGCCTGCCGCTATACGAAGCCGTTTTAGTAGTGATATAAGCTTATTAGACCCATTGTAACACCCCGTATTTTTAGATAATTAAATAATCATATAATTATAAACAGTGAAAATAAGCATTTTTGGAATTGTCAGAATATGGCCTCGAAACTTATACCATTGTGTTCGCGATGATTTTATGATTAATTTACATATATAATATGCCTCGAACGGACTTCATATGAAAAAGTTATTGACGTTCAAAGTTCCGTATCGAAAAATAATTATACGTGTAAATGTGCGTAAATATATTTGTTTATAAATATATGCGCGTATAAATTCTAGAAATAGCGCGCGTTTGAATTTCAAAATAGACGCGTGTCATAAAGGAGATTAATTGACATTAGCAATTAGAGGTAATTAATTAACATTAGTAGGCAATGTTAATCAAATCAGTAATTAAAGGAAATTAATTAGCAACGTTTGAATTTCAAAATAAACATGTGTTATAAAGGGAATTAAATTTGCAATTGATGGAAATTAATTAGAATGAATAGGCAACGGTTAAAAGTTAACGTTTACTAATTTATAACGTTTAAAAATAGAGGAAATAAATTAATACGTATAAAACGAAAAGGCTAGATACGTCAAAACTGTCGCGTTTTGCTTATTTTTAACGGCTAGATTTCAATCGCTTTAAACAGACGGACAACGTTGCTTTGGCTCTCTATAAATAAACGTGAAGGTTTAGCTTCCAAACCCATATTTTTCTAAATGGACGTGGAAGCCTTGTCACTTTTCTTTCTCCTCCAATTCTTCAGAAATCAAATATATTAGATTTAGGTTTTCTGATTTGCAATTTGGAGGTAGAAACTATAGATCTATAGAAGAGATGTTCAAATTAAGTCGTCCGTATGAGATGAGTTTTAAGATTTGATTTTCTAGTTTAGTTGTTTATTTTTCTTCAATTAGATCCAGATTTATAAATCCATACAAATTCCGGTTTGTGGATCCAAATAGGGTTACAAAGGGGAAGACTATGGATAATAGAACTGGACTAGAAATCAGATCTGGAATTTGGAGTGTTTTATTTTTAGGTGAGTGGATTTAAATTATATATCTTTTATGTTGATGATATATAATATCATTAGATTCCCGTTAAATATTTTAATTTGGCATTTCTTATACTTGAACTAATTTCAGTAATTAGTTATGTAAGTTAGTTGTGTAGAAACTGTAAATTTATAAGAAAAGTGTACTTACATGCAAATGTTATTTTCATGGAAAAAGAAAGAAATCCAAATGAATATAAGTGATATTAGGCTTAAAAATTATAGAGAAAGGCATAAGCCTAAAAGTGAGAAATTTACAGTAAAATATATCAAAACGTGGGGAATGAAATAAAAAGGGGAAATCTAATGAATAACTTAAGTCAGTGATAAATTAGTTGGTTGTTTAGAAAAGAGGATACATTTCCATAATTTAATATCGTAAGAAAAATGGTAAAAGTAATTCCAGGAATAAAAACAAGAGAAATGGAATTAGTGCAAAATAGAGACATTACTGTATTTTGCATTATGCAATAATTAAAGAAATAACAAAAGAAATATCTTGCAGTTACGGATTATTTTTCATGACATTATTTTGTATTGAAATATGAAAATGGATTATAGTACAGTTTTTGTAACCAACCAAATAGAATAGAACTACTTCCCCGAATAAAAGAGAATAACGTTATGTGTTAAATAAATTAAAGAAGAAGAAATAATCAAGTTAATTATTTGACAAGACTAGAAACAATAAACAAAAAATGTGACTAGATCTGCATTTATTGCGCAGATAGTAGAGTAAATAGTAAAGCAATTATTATGATAAGTAACTTATGACAGTTGGACGTAGTCCCAAGTTAAGACTGTTATATAATATAAGAGAACTAAAGAACATTTAGTATCAAAATAAAAGTAGACAGATTAGAATAGAAAAGAGACACTTGCAATTACATTTATAATACGTAGGTTATAAAAGAAAAAAAAGAATATAAAAGTGACAATTGTAAGTATAATTGTAACACGTGGCTTATAATTAAAAAGAAAGAAATAGACGAGGCTTATTTTATCAAACTTAGATCTTGGGTTAAGTTAATAAACAAAAATACAGAAGCGGCCCATACCGACAATATTTCCTTTTAGGTCTAGGACTGATGGTCTCACACATGGGTGGGGCTGGGCATGCTGATTAAGGTAAATAAGTAGCCAACAGAATAAGGAAAGTAAACTAAACACATAGTAAAAGATTAGACGTAGGGTCTAATAAAATGGTAAAGTACATTTGGAGTAGCCCAAAGAGGATCTGGATAAAGAGCCTAACGAAGCGGTTCATCGTAGATTTTTAGTACAGAAAGAGTACGTCTAACTTAGTTATTTTGGGCTAGAAGGAAGTACGAGACTTTAATGGGACGTGTGATACTCTAGTATGGCCCTCTGGGGTAGGCATAAAGAAGTTGCACCCCTGGAGGCAGGTCTGTAGGTGTTCCATCAAGAGAGTGTGCCTTGACTGCTTTTGCATTGCAGGTCTAACGAAGCGGACCTTTGTAGGCAGTCAAAAGGTTGATGATGGAGTAGGATATTCGTATGACACCGTACTTTAGATTGTGAGTAGGTTATAGTGGGCAGGACCCAAAAGGATAGTCGCATGCGGATATCAAGCCATCATCAGTCAGAGCGAGTTCGGGAAAGACTAGAGCTAAACTAACAGCCAATGATTCTTTCATTATCGAGACATTGAATGAGGGGCACAGCCAATTCGATGTTTAGATTGTTTGTAGTAGGGCACAACCACTTAGCTCTTGAAAGGTCTTTCGATTAGTTGAGGGGTGGTTGCGTGGGGCTATAGCCACGATGAGAAAAGAGACAGACCAAGTAGAATATCTATATTGCAGCCTAACGAAACAGACCTTTATAGATATAGAAAATCCCCGACCGAGTTCCGTACAAGTTAGACCTTGTTGGCGGAATTCAGGGAGTAGACAGAACGATTACGTGTAGTCCTCAAAGTACGCACTGGGTGGTACATTGTGGATGTCCGAGCACTAGCATAAGCTAGTGCCGGATGCAGTTTCACATTTTCTTAGCAGACGACAAAACATCTGTATTATAGGCCTCACGAAGCTGTCCTTTACAGATGTAGTTTCAGTACGCTCTAGCAGCGAGACGATGGAGTCCTTTTCGAGGAGGATACGGAAGGTACTATGGATATTACCTAGTATGGATGCGGTCTTTGGGCTTGGAGCTATATATATATATATTAGTTATTAGGGTTTAATCTACTAGGGAGTAGATGGGTACGATTCACGCACAGAGGCGAGAGTATTATAAACCCTACAAACCTAATATAACAGAAAATGGAAATAGAACGGTATATGTAGAATTATGCTTAGAAGTGTATAATTTGTCCATTCACCAGAACTTTAGTTCCAACCCCCTCCTCATAATATCCCACAGGTTAGATAGATGGTAGAGATTTTCTAGCTTGGTGACACTTGTATAGAAAGTGTTGTTACCTTGGTGAGTATTTACTTACTATTATATTTTTAGTCAATTCCGCTGTGAGATATTTATTTAAGCTCTGATATATTTATCTTTGCCTATATGTAGGATACTCGATACCTAACTCAAGCTTCAGTAGGCTTGGATTTTAGCACTTTTGTGAAAAATCCGGACCCACTGGAATTTGGGTGGTTACATCCATTACCACACACACGCTATCTCCTATTCATGAATCACCAGATTTATCTTCTAAAACTTTTGCCATAAGCCTGCCATATACCAATATTCATAACCCTACATCTCATTTTCATGAGCTCATCCAACACAACATCATTCAACCCACCACTTTCCCCGACCTACTCAATTGCCTCGTTAACCACAATTCTCTTACCAACCCTACTATTTCTTCTACCATGTCCCCACCTACTTTACCATTTATACTCACCATCAATCACTTTAACTTTTTCGCCGAAGGACCACTAGATATATCAAAACCACCCAAGAAAACCAAAAATAAAAACACAAGAAAAGAAGTAGCCAAACCACTGATTTCGAAATGGACACTAAACAAGAAATGGACTATAACAGCCCAAACAACAACTCTGCTAGAAAAACTAGATCTAGTCATACTAGCAAAACAAAAAACCCTTCTAAATGATAGACAACATAGCTACATGGAACGTATGAGGAGCTCACCTGCATGTCAAACAAAAAGAAATACAAAACCATGTATAAGATTAGAATCTCAACATGATTGTTATCTTGGAAACTAAGTTGAATGCTGAACTAACTCATAGAGCCTATACCTACATTAAGCATGACTGGTGTGCAGTTAATAATCTCGACTCTGCCCCATATGGTAGATTGCCATTCTCTAGAATCCTAAGGTCTTCACTACGTCAACCATACTCTTAACTCCTCAGCTCATCCATCTATATTGCACTCTTATCTCCTCTTATACCATCTTTTACATTACAGTTATATATGCCTCCAATAATTATGAGACCATGAATAATATACTCTCCAGCCTCCATTAACTCAATCTACATAGTGCCACTTGGATTTTTCTAGGGGACTACAATTGCATTTTTCTCTCCCACTAGAAACATGGAAGCAATCAACCTACCACTCATGACTTATCCCCTCTTAACCAAGCACTAGTGTTTGTTTCCATCATTCCTATCCCTACATCTGATACCACTTTTACACAGAATAACAAAAAACATGATGGCCCTAGGACCTTTTGCACTTTGGACCATTGTTTCTTTAACCATTATGATCTTAATCCCTAGCCAAAAATTTTCACATTTATCCCCAACCAAGGACCATTCGACCAGAGCCCTATCATTGTAAAGTGAGGAATGGAACTTGTGAAAAAAATACCTCTTTTTAAATTTTTTTAACCACTAGACTAAACATAATGAGTTTATTGATGTGTTTTTGCAGGAATGGAATATCGAAATACAAGGAAATCCAATGAATGTCTTACAACAAAAGCTCAAAAATAACCTCTAAGAACATGGGCTGCTAATACATATAGGATATGATCAAAAATCAGTTCTGACATAAAGGCTAGACTCGTGACTGCTCAGCATGCCATGTTATCTAACCCAAATGATGCTTCCCTATCTATGACCAAACATGACCTACATAAACAGCTTCTCACTGCCCTTCAAGAGGAACTTGATATGATCAAACATAAGCTTGGTAAGGAATTTCAGTTTGATGGAGACAGAAATACTACTTTTTTTCATGCTACATTAAAGGTAAAACATTCTAAGACCAGAATTAACTCTATTCATGATAGATTTGGCATATGTAGGACTAAACAATAGGAGATCAAAAATGCATTTGTTGACTACTTCTATTCCACTCCCAATGACATATCCACTCATATCACAGTATCATCTCTTAATGACTTAGACCTGCCCACGATTAATCAGTCAGAAGCACTTAGTATTTCTACCTTAATTACCTCGGAAGAAATAAAGTTGCATTATTTAATCTCAATTCCACTAGCATAGGAGGCCCGAATGGTTTCAATTCATACTTCTTTAAATACACTTGGCCTCACATTTCCATTGTATTCTGCAAAGCCATCCACCACTTTTTTAAAACCAAATGGGTGGCATCAACTCCACAAACCTTGCCATGATTCCTAAGCTACCTAATCCTACATCTGTTGAACACTATAGACCCATTGCTTGTTGTTCGGTTATATATAAATGTATCACTAAAATCATTGCGACAAAAATTAAACCTGCTCTTTCTAGGATCTTTGATAGAAACCAATCTGCATTCCTCTCTCCTAGAAACATCTCCGACAATATCCTGCTAACACATGAACTTCTTAAAGGCTACAACACCTATAATGTCTCTCCTCACTGCATGCTTAAACCAGGCATTCAGAAGGATTTTGATTCAATATCATGGATATTTTATGTTGCCATCATGGCCAAAATGCACTTCCCTGAAGCCTGCATTGCATGGATTTATATTTGTATCTCATCTGCCAAGTTTGTAATTTCTATCAACGGCAGTATCTCAGGTACTTCTCATCCTCTAAAGGTATTAGATAGGGAGAACCCTCTCTGCATATCTATTCATTAGTGTTATGGAGGTTTTTAATTGCATAATCAAACGACAAGTCCAAGCTAAGTGTTTTGCACTACATCCTAAATGTAGAAATCCCATGATCACATCTTTAATGTTTGCTGATGATTTGGTGCTTTTTACTAAACCCACTTCATCCTCTATCACCTCCATTCTCTATAACCTCACCTCATTTCAAAACATGACAGGCCTCCAAATAAACAAAACTAAATCCCATATTCTTATTGCTGGCCTCTCACAAGATGACAAAGTTGTTATCACACATCTCTCCTTCCTCAATCCTATGCCACCTAATGTCATCTATCTTGGTATCGCAATAATTTCCTTCAGGATCACTACTGCTTACTGGAAACCTATATATGAAGCTATCCCATCTAAACTTAGCAGCTGGCCTTTCTCTTACCCGTCTTAAGCAAGGAGACTAACAGTTGTTACTTCCATTGCCATAGGTATGAGTAACTATTGGTCTAGGATGTTCATCTTCCCAATAAGCTAATATCCATGATCGACATAGGTCTCAATCACTTTTTATGGCATGGAATGTCAAAAACTTATGCCTATCTCTTTTAACAAACTATGTTTGCCCAAGAACAAGAATGGCCTTAGTATCATTGACTTATTTACATGGAACAGAGCTGCTGCCTCTAAATATGTGGATGACATCTTAAGTTAAAAAGATATCATATAGGTAAACTGGATGACTTTTAATTATCTTCAGGGAAAACATTTTTGGACGATGGACATTCCAAATAACTCTAACTGGTTATTCAAGAGCTTTCTCAAGCTTCGGCCTATTCTGAGGCCTCATATTATCCACAATGTTACATATGAAAACAAGTGCTTCTTTTGGAACAATCTATGGGGTGACTTTGGCCTTATTCTTGGGCAAGCATTGGATTATAACCTCACACATGGCTGGTATCCCAGATCAGCATTTGCTTGGAACTGTATTCACAATAATAAAGTGGTCCTCCCTAACTCTAGCAATTTTGATATTAAAAAATATGGACTCTGCTTAGTTAAAAATGCTATTTTCCCGCTGATGATGATATACATTGTTGGATATTTTTCAAGTTTCCCCTATTGTTTTTTTTATAAAGAGAGAAGAAAGGAAGATGGAAGAAAAGAAAAAAATAAAAGTCCCACTTCTTGCGATATTGGGGACTATACTTGTATAAGTATAGGTTTCTCATGAAGGAGTTGGGGCTTTGGGGCTCCCAAATGTATGCTTTATTGAGAGGAGGGAAGTCATGCATAACCACCACACACATGCGCACCGCCGCTGTCCGTCTGTCCGACCGGACCGAACCGGGCCGGGTACGGGTCAAATGATGATATTTTTGGAGCAAATCCGAAAACAGCAATGGGCCAGATTTTAGACCATTATGCACCCAGAATTTAAATAAGGTGGGACGTTGAACGGGCGCGACCGCTGCTAACGGGTCTGAACCATTGGACGCTGACTGTTACTAACAGACGCAACCTTTGGTGAACGGACACCTCTTCAACTCTGTATATAGTTTGGCCAAAACTATCATTTAGAACAGAAAATTTCTTCTTCTTCTACCCTGAAATCTACAATGCCATTACAGTGTTACAGAACACTCTCCTATCAACGAATTTGTAACGCCTACAAGGTGTTGCAAATTCAGTGATATTTGTAACGCCTGTGCGACGTTGCAGACTGCATTCCATTTCTTCACTCTATTCTACCTCTGCATTTTGCATTATTTCAGATTAGATTAAAGTGTTCTTGGCCAAATCAAAACCATACAAATTTTGAATTTGGTTACACTATTCCAAGGCTTCATTGAATCCTGAAAGTCGCTAGTTCGATAACCCGTTTGTACCTGTTGGGTTGAACTATTGTCTGAAAGAATCTATTCCATAGATCCTTGAAGACAAAAGTACGGATTGTATTCTTCAGATTCGACTCGAACCGCAAATTCCCAACAAATTTCAGACAATATCTTCAACCATGGAAGGTTTAAGCGCCCCGCAACTCATGATCAACATTTAACTCGATTGAAGTGGTTTGATGGAGACAATTTTAATCGTTGGCAAGAGACAATGAAATTCTTCTTGATCACCGTCAAATTGTTCTACATTTTGGAAGATAGCTTGGAAGTAATCCCCGATGAAACTGACAAAGATGACGATGCTCTAAAGGCAAAACGTGCAAAGCGTAATGAGGATGATTTTCTATGTAGAGGGCACATTCTGAATGCATTGTCCACTTCTGTCTACAATGCTCATAGGACCTGGGAAACTGCAAAGGCACTTTGGACTGCACTGGAAAGCAAATACTGCATATCCGAGGCAAGTAACAAAAAATTCCTTATTTGCATTTTATGGATTTCAAAATGATCGCCAATAATTCCATAGTTGGACAAATAAGCGAAATCTTACTATTGGTGAATCAACTTAAAGATGCTGGAATAAATCTCCCTAAATCTTTTGTTGTTGGAGTTATAATTTCAAGACTTCCTAATTCTTGGAATGACTATAAGAAAAAATTAAAGTATGCAGAAACGGATTATGATTTAGATGGTTTACAGCCTCATCTTCGTATTGAAGAGAACTCTCGTAAGCGCGAACTAGATGATAATCCGCAAACTGAATCCCATTCTAAGGCAAATAATGTTCAAATTACGGACAACCTAAAGCCTAAGAATGAGACATGGTTTAAGAAGAAAAAATCCAACAACAAAAAGAAAGGTGCTTGTTACTACTGTAACAAGCCCGACCACTATGCCCAAGACTGCCGTCAACGGAAGAAACAACAAAAAGTGAATGTTGTCGGAGACTCACTTGTGGCTGTAGTGCAAGAGGTGAACTCTGTTAGTGAGACTGATAATGATTGGTGGTTTGATACTGGAGCAACCATTCACATTTGCAAAGACCGTAATATGTTTAAGACTTATGAAGAAAATAATGGAGAAGTCGACAAAGTTACTGAAGCAAATAAGGTTTCAAGCAAAGTTTTGGGAAAAGGCACTATAGAACTTCCACTCACTTCTGGAAAAGTTCTTACATTAGTTAATGTATTTTATGTACCTGATATGTGTAAGAACTTGGTCTCTAGATACCTTCTTAACAAAGGAGGATTCAAGATGGTGTATGAGTCTGATAAGTTAGTGTTGTCCAAGAACGAAAAATTCATTGGACATGGATACTCTTGTAACGGCATGGTTTAGTTGAATCTACTAAAGAAAGCATCTGTTCATATTGTTGATTCTGTTAGTTTATGGCATGGTAGATTAGGACATGTTAATTATAATTTCCTTAAAAATATGCATAAATTAGGATTAATTTCTGATTGCGATTTCGATACTATACCTAAATGTGAAATATGTGTTCAAGCAAAAATACACCGAAAATCCTTTAAATCTATAGAAAGGAAAATTGGCTTGCTTGATTTGGTATATAGTGATGTGGGTGACTTAAAAAGTCATATCACCTATGGTGGTAACCAATACCATATAACATTTATTGATGATTATATTAGATATGCATATGTGTATCTAATGAAAATTAAAGGCGAGGCCTTTTGATAAATTTAAAATTTACAAAGCAGAGGTCGAAACACAATTAGGAGTTAAAATAAAAGTATTACATTCAGATCGTGGTGGCGAATATTTCTCAAATGAATTCACCTTATTTTGTAAACAACATGGTTTAGTTCACCAATACAATGCCCCATATACACCACAACAAAATGGTGTTGCTGAAAAGAAAAATAGAACTTTAGTAGAAATGGTTAATGCCATGCTCATAAGTTCAAACTTACCTTATAACCTATGGGGTGATGCTATGTTATCTGCATGTTATATTTTAAATAGAGTACCACTTAAAAAGAATAATGTTTCCCCTTTTGAATTATGGTTAATAGGAAACCTAATCTTACAAGACTTAAAGTTTGGGGTTGTTTAGATATGTTAGAAAACCAGACCCTAAATGACCAAAGTTAGAAAATAGGGCATTTAAATGTGTTTTCATAGGATATTCACTTAATAGTATAACTTATAGGTTCTTAATTCTTAACACCTTAGAAGTTATAGAATCCGTAGATGTAGAATTCTTTGAAAATCAAACTGTTGAAATTCCATTGAGATCATCTAGTCCAGAACCTAATATGATCGATGATATCAATGACGATGACTATGCTCCTGCTCAAAACATCAAGGAAGTATCAGTACCAGAAAATAGTACTGAACAAAGGAGAAGTAAAAGAGCAAGAATAGAGAAGGATTATGGTCCCGACTTCATTATATATCTTATAGAAGGCAATAAGGACGAAGTTCTTAGTGTGACTAGATATGTAATGAACGTCGATGATGACCCCAAAACTTATTCTGAGGCTATGAGTTCCAGAGATTCAATATTCTGGAAAGAAGCTATCAATGATGAAATGAATTCCATACTGTTTAATCAAACTTTGGTTTTAACCGATTTACCTCCTGGTGCTAAACCTATAGGACGTAAATGGATATTTAAGAAAAAGTTGAATACAAGTGGATCCATTGATAAGTTTAAAGTCGGATTAGTTGATAAGGGATATAAGCAAAGACATGGAGTAGATTACTTTGATACATATGCTCCAGTTGCTCGCATATCTTCTATACGCTGTTTAATAACACTTGCATCAACTCATAAATTGGTCATACATCAAATGGATGTAAAGACTGCTTTTCTAAATGGAGATTTAGAAGAAGAGATATATATGGAACAACCTAAAGGTTTCAAAACCCTAGGCCAAGAAAAGAAAGTTTGCAAATTAGTAAAGTCTCTTTATGGTCTGAAGCAAGCTCCCATGCAATGGCATGAGAAGTTTGATAAAATAGCATTGTCATATAGATTTATTGTTAATGATGCTGATAAATGTATTTATAGCAAATCAGACAACAACGATTATGTTATAATATGTTTATATGTTGATGACATGCTAATATTTGGTTCCAATATATCATGTGTGAATGAAACTAAGAAGTTTCTATCTTCTAAGTTTGATATGAAAAATCTAGGAGAAGCTGGCGTAATTCTGGGAATTAAAATCATTAGGACAGAAGGGGAGTTGTTACTAACTCAATCTCATTACATTGAGAAGTTCCTCTGAAAGTTTGGTCATTATAATGAAAAACTGGCAGCTACTCCTTTAGATCCTAGTGTTAAATTAGAAAAGAACACTGGACGTACCATTTCTCAACTTGAGTGTTCTAATATTATTGGGAGTCTTATGTATGCTATGCATTGCACTAGACCATACATATAACATGCAATATGCATGTTATGTCGATTTACGAGTAATCCAGATTTTGAACATTGGAAAGCTATTTCCAGAGTTTTAGCTTATCTGAAAGGAACCATTACCTATGGTTTATCTTATAAAGGATATCTTGCTGTAATAGAAGGATATAGTGATGCAACCTAGAACAATGTAGAATCCAAATCCAAGTCTACGACTGGATGGATCTTTACATTAGGAGGTGCTTCTGTGTCTTGGGTGTCCAAGAAACAGATCTATATATCCGACTCAACAATGTTGTCAGAGTTGATTGCATTAGCAGATGCATGTAAGGGAGCGGAATGACTTAGAAATTTATTAATAGAAATCCTATTATGGAAGAAGCCATCTCCAGCGGTCTTGATTAACTGTGATAATCAAGCTATAATATACAATGTCTCTAATAAGACATATAATGGGAAGTCACACATGTGAGTCTAAGACATCAAATGATAAGACAGTTACTCAAAAGTGGAGTAATAACTGT
This sequence comes from Allium fistulosum, assembly GCA_030737815.1. Classification (NCBI taxonomy): domain Eukaryota; kingdom Viridiplantae; phylum Streptophyta; class Magnoliopsida; order Asparagales; family Amaryllidaceae; genus Allium; species Allium fistulosum. Next base: position 163,892,513 of record CM060904.1, on the reverse strand, counting down.
TGATTACATAGAAACAAAGAAAAACTTGGCTGACCCACTCACAAAGTCTTCCAAAGACAATGGTTTCTATAAAATTAAAGGAAATGAGACTAGGGTCTGTGAATGAAGGTTGATCATCCTTAACAGAAACCCAACTTATGTTTTGAAAAAGATAGACAAAGTTCAATGGGTACCAACAAGTTAAGAGAATGAATATGGAACACTAAATCAATAATCCCATAATATTTAGTGTTGGATTCTACAAGAATAAAGGATGGATAATATATTTTTAAAAAGTCTAGTTACCTTAAAAAGGTGTATCGCAGAAACACCTTAAGAGACTTACCTATATGATATGGAAATCAGGCCGTTTTCTAAGAAAGTAAGACCGCTTTCTGACGTAGACTCATGAACCCATGATTAAAGCACATGGCCATTAATGTGTTGAGCAATACAGAACACTTTATCTAAGAAAATCAACATGTGTGATTGTTCCGGTTTTATCATAAGGGATACTTGGTTCAAGATTCGTTAACCATAGAATCTCGATAAGGCTTTGAATGGTTTACACTAAGTAAAGGTTCAAATCCAAAAGATACCTTTATTTATGTGTTGGTTTTCATGATGATGCAATTCTTGATCTTTGAACTACATTTGGCTTGATCCCACTTGGGTACGTAGGCAATCACTCAGGTGATGCAGCTATTCTGATTTTAAACCTTAAAATGTTTTTTGAATTATCCAAACTTAAAAAATAGGGGGAGAATGTTGGATATTTTTCAAGTTTCCCCCATTGTTTTGTTTTCATAAAGAGAGAAGAAAGGAAGAGGGAAGGAAAGAAAAAAAAATAAAAGTCTCACATCTTGGGATATTGGCGAGCATACTTGTATAAATATAGGTTTCTCATGAAAGAGTTAGGGCCTTGGGGCTTCCAAATGTGTGCTTTGTTGAGAGGGGGAAAGTCATGCATAACCAATACACACGCACGTGCCGCTGCCACCGTCCGTCTGTCCGATCGGGCCGGGCCGGGTACGGGTATGGGTCAAATGATGATATTTATGGAGCAAATCTGAAAACAGCAACTGGCCAGATTTCAGCCCGTTATGGACCTAGAATTTAAATAAGGCGGGACGTTGAACGGGCACGACCGTTGCTAATGGGTCTGAACTATTGGACGCCGACCGTTACTAACAGACGCAACCTTTAGTGAACGGACACCTCTTCAACTCTATATATAGATTGGCCAAAATTGTCATTCAGAACAGAAAGTTTCTTCTTCTTCTTCCCCGCAAATCTGCAACACCATTACAGTGTTACGGAACACTCTCCTATCAACGAATTTGTAATGCCTACAAGGTGTTGCAAATTCAGTGATATTTGTAACGCCTGTGCGACATTGCAGACTGCATTTCAATTCTTCACTCTATTCTGCCTCTGCATTTTGCATCATTTCAGATCAGATTAAAGTGCTCTTGGCCAGATCAAAACCGTACAAATTTTGAATCTGGTTATGCTGTTCCAAGGCTTCATTGAATCCTGAAAGTCGATATTTCGATAACTCGTTTGTACCTGTTGGGTTGAACTATTGTCTAAAAGAATCTATTCCATAGATCCTTGAAGTCAGAAGTACGGCATTGTATTCGTCAGATTCGACTCGAATCGCAAATTTCCCAACATACATTGGACTTTCGGATGTAAAACTCACTACATTGGTTGCGTCTATCGTGCTCTAAAAAACTTCACTATCGCTACTAATTTCCTATGGCATAAATGCATTTAGTGTAAAGAAGATTATCACAGAGACAACTGGCTCCTTCAGAAATCCTCAATAATGCACAGTTCACAAAGGATATAGGCTGTTTCATCTTGGTATTATTGACAATGCAACTTGCCTCTTCTGCAATGATACCGATGAAGCCGCTGCTCATTTATTTTTTGAATGCCCATTTGTAAATGATTCATGGGACAATACACTTCGACATTATGATTTTACAAACCGCACCTGAGTTTGGCAGGGGAGTGGGAGATCATTTTCAGGCACTCTAATCACACGAAGAACCATACATACGCTATGCTATGTACCCTTAAAGTGCTCATTAGAATTATGTGGAAAGAAAGACGCCCGTGTTTTGAAAACAAGAAAAGATCTGCACGTGATCTTGTGGCTGAAATTATAAATAATATTCAACAATGCATGAGCTGTTTGATGTCTACTAACTCTAATCAGATGGGGTTTCCTTGGATTGTTCCCTGATCCACTTTTGTACTGGTTTGATGTTTTTTGTCTTTCACTGTTCCTATGTTGTTTTTATTACGTTCTTTTAAGTTAGTAAAATCTGGTAGGGGATCAGTTATCAACCCCACTTGCCTTTCCCAAAAAAATAATCACATGATCAGTTTACTTGCCCGAAGCATCATTATTGTTCGGTCGCCACTTTTTAGTCAGTAAGCTTTTCGCTCGCTCTAATTTACAAGCTACAAATGAAGAATCCTATATCTAGTTCAAATTTATTGCATGGTGTGCAGCTACAATGTTGCACTTGAAATACAACTTCTCAGCCGAAGCTACAATATACAGTTGTTATGGTTGTAGCAGCTTGATCTGCAGCTTGATCTGCAGTTGCTACATTGAAGTGTTACGATAGCAGCTGCAGCAACAGCAGGTGTAAATCGTAGTAAAATAATCCTACCACAAAATTAAAACCATAATAGAATTGGTTTAACATGAAATATGCTAAAATATTACTACAACCGGTAGATTATGGGTTACAACAAAAGATGAATTTTCAATTTTTTTTTTTTTTTTACTTTTCTTTTTAAAGCAAACACATAAGGCTTTTTATTTTATATAAAAACATAAAATATATATACAACTTATAAAACCATTATAATACTCATTTTCCCCTACAAACTAAATTGAATACATAACAATATGAGCAACAGTTATTTTCAAAAATAAAAACAATATGAGCAACAATAACATTACCAAATAGTTGATGAAGAAAATCTTCATTTGATTATAATTCAAGAACATGACACCATGTTATGTGTACCAAGAAATTTATTTTAATTCAATTTCAGACTTAAACGGTGATCTCATATAATAACAACTTGAACTTACAAATAAAAGAAACACTCATTAAAACTATAAAAGTCATATATGATAGACCAAGAAGAACAAACAAATGCAAAAGATTTGTTAGAAGTAGTCTCATTTATAAACTCAAATTTTAGTTTTTCTACCAAATCTCAAAGAAAACTCTTCGAATCCAATGTATAGTCAGTGTAAAAATTAGGATTAATTACTAATCTTGAAAGATAGGTGAGCAAATTAGTTATCATTGATGGGAAAAAAATCAATATTGTATTATTTGAAAAAAAAAGAGTAAATCACTTATGTAAGAGAAAATAGAAGAGAGAAAGGAGGCGATAATATCAAGATGAAGGAGGCAGCAATCTATGGATGCGGCAACCTCAAAGGGTGGAGAGAGAAAGGAGGCTACAATCTATGGAAATAACAATCTAAACGGGCAAAGAGAGGAAGGAATGTGACGGCAACCGATGTGAGAATGGTGGCAAAGTAAAAACCCATTTTTTTCTATCGTGTCTTTTTTGCAGGAGTGCGAAAATAAACATCAAACCATGTAAGGGATTGTTCAATTCAACTTTGCATATTGCACCCTAAATATATTATTTCTAATATAAGTGTGCCATTGTAAAAACAATTTAATAAGAAAGGACAGTATACATTATAACATTTTCATACATTTGTAAACTAATTTGATCTCCTTCCATTTTATTTTACATCACATCTTGATTTGAATAACTAAATTCCTATAATGCATAAATTTGTCTATTTAAAGAATAAATACTATTATTCATAGTATTTCCATTTTTATTCTGTACCTGATATGTATTTTTTGCATTTCTTTATTATATAAAGTCATGAAACATGCAAATCTTACAAGTTCATCGTAATGTTTTAGTCAGTTTGCATCTTTTTTAGATTTTACATATATTTTATTGTGAATTTAATTGATACATAAACTTGAGTCAATCTTTTACCTTTTTCTTTAATTTGTCAGCTACAAATTAAAACGTGAGTTATTCACGATAATATTTTGATCTTTTTTCCTTTTCCAGTCAATGCATTAATTAAATGGTTGGTCATAAGTTGTCACAAATTTTTGAGCAATCTATTAGAAAAAACATCTTTATTGATTTTGACAATTAAAATAAGTTTTGATACATAAAATATTTTTTTTTACAAAATCATCATAGATTTGTTGCGATGTTAAGATTAATTTGCAACCATATCTACATTAAAAAAAGGGTTGTTTCTAAGTACCATTTATTGTGATTCGATTTTGGTGCGAGAGGTCATAAGTTCGAAACTTGCATAGCGTGATTCGAACATTTATTGATACATGATTTGTGGTTTGTTGTACCAATGACATATTGTATCTAAGTACCATTTCAAAAAAAAAAAGGCTGTTGCAAATCCATCGCAAACTAATGATCAATATGCAACCATTTATAATAAATTTGTTTCTAGATTTTGAAAGTAGGCCTTGCACGTTTGTCATAAAATTGCAACCGATTTGCGACCATTTTATTCTAAAGTTTGGTTATTTTTCATTCAATGATGGTCATGATCTCGTTACAAATTTTCAATGAAAACTTTCATCGCAACGTTGCACCTATTTTACCATTAATTTTTCTGACATTGAAACTAGTATACCGTTGCTAGTCGGATGTGATTTCATTGCAAATTTGTGACCACCAAAAATCCATCGGCAGCTTTGGTTGCTAAAATTATTATTTCTACCAGTGAAATTTGAATCATTTTTATAAATATGTAACAATATTATATCAACTAATTAAATTAGTTTCAAACACATACACACACATATATATGAAAACCTCCAATGTTACCATTAAACTTTTAATTTCTAATAATAGCAAGTAGAAGATTGGATAACATTGACATATATAAATCCGTCGTATATGATATGAGCTTTAAACAGTAGTAAAAGATGTAACATATATTAAAAGGAGATTGGATAATTATCTTATGATGTAGCCAAATAATCATACGTAGAATGAAAAAAAACTTCTATACTCGATTGAATCACATACAGAAATTGCAACAATTTGAAGCATTCGTATTTATTTATTTGATTTTGTTTGAAGTTTTTTTTGGGAATCTTTCCTTCCATAAAGACATGGATTTTTGACCATGAAGGGAAGAGAGAGGAAAGCAGAAGAAAAAAATGAATTTTCAAAAGAATAAAATATACGAATGAAAAAAAAATTGTTTTAAAGAAATAATGTAAACCTTTCCCATTTCTTCTTTAAAACTTTCTCTCTTTAATTAATTTACAATGAATATAAATTAATTAAATCATGTGGTTTTTAGACTTCATCATTACAGTTGTAAGACACAAATGTGTAATTTCAATCAGCGGTTAATATTATACAATTTGAATATTAACGTTCACACGTCACTTTAGCTAGTGGTGTGATATTTTGGCTGAATTTATTGCTTATATATCATTTTGGTAAAATCCAATTTACTATTAAAAGTGTTACCCGGTAGTAACGATTATTTACACCAATTCTCTACGTCAACATTATATCATATTAGGACTTATGAAATTTAGTTTTGTTCAAAATTTCAACATCGTCCAATGTAACGTATCGGGTTTTGCCCGCTCAAAAAATCAACATCCGTACTTCACATTGTACTAGAATGCCGCAGATTCGACCGTTCAAATCCGATTCGCCGGAGCTATAACACAATTAAGTAAATAACACAGCGGAAGAAAAGAATAATACATTGATATACAATATCTGGTACAACAGAGTGATACAATGAATACCAATATACATCAGAGATATGATACAAGAAATATCAGCGGAAAAGAAAAGATAACAACAGCAGCGGAACAATATCAATAGAAGTGATAACTCCAAAATGATCTTCAGACAAGAATGAATCCACAACTCCAAGATAAGCAACTCCGATGAATGAACTAGCTCCAGATAATCTACTAAACCTGAATATCTGAAAAGAAACCCAACTCTAGACTGCCCGTGGAAAATTGTGGGCACCCAGAGTTTAGGAAGGGAACAATAAACTCCGGATCAGTCATGGGACTGGTGTGAGCAACAAAAACAGTTTATCTTTAAACAACAACAAAAGAATTTTAAACATTGAAATCCGCAATGCTTTTGGAAAATGAAACTACCATAAGACCTCCCGCCACACACAATGCAAACGCAGAATTGGAGGAGATTTCTTCTTATGATAGTCAAACATGCTTACTACGCAAATCATTGGATATTATCATTAGTGCATAGTGCAGAAAACATTTCGAAAGTATAATATTAATCTTAGCCAACATACGACCAGTATCGTATGCCTACTATAGCTACTATGTTCAATAGCAGGTTACCGCCACATTCCATAGCAGGTAATACAACTAAATCCGTACACGTCACGTATTGTTTCTTTGGATTTCCAACAAATGGTCAGGCTAAGGAACTTCCTTCCGCCGCATGGGAACGCCTCTGGCGGGACGCCCCGAGAGACAAACTGCTCTCTACCAAACAAGGCCGGGTTACCCCTGTAACAGGTAACTCACGAATATGCCACCTCCCGGTCCTTTGGGACCTTTATCCGAGCGCTCGTAACCATCATCACACATCATAAAGAAGGTGTATCCACATGAGTAAGTATCTGGGCTCCATACCATGATACCACCCTTTTCCAGAAGGAAATGACATACCCTAAAGGGCGCGACCCTCATAACCTTGCCGCAACGATCCTGTTTCGACCATTTCCAGGTTGTGAGGCCCTGACGAAGTCTCGTCCACAAAGCTACGCTTTGTCACAAAGCCATGCTTTGGGTCAACAAATGATCAACCTATGATCACAAAGATAAATGATCAAATAAATGATCATATCACAAATGATCAAACACTGATCATCACACAGCTACACTCAGCATGCCACATTACCAAATTGGGAGTATATCGCTGATAAATTTCAACTACATAACCTCTGAGCTCGTACGTCTCAGAGAAGGGTGTTAAGCTAAGAGAATAAATTCTCCGCCACCAAACAGAAATGTATTTGAAAGAAATCGGCTTTATATCTCAAAGTGTAATGTCAGACATGTATCCATACAAGTCTGTTCCGGGTTCGAACAGAACCGAAGGCACTTCTCACGAAGCCCTTGCAATTTCGGATAATTTCCAATCACGTCCGGACTTCCCATCACAAAGGGTGATAAAATCTCTATACCGGGGACCAGTCGATGCAGAGACATTCGACGAGTTGTCCTTTCGTTTTCGAAAATATCCGGTCTTCACCACCGGTCTTCAAATGCTATCCATATACGACGTATCAGTATTCGGAACGGGTTATATGAAACAAAGGTCCTCTCCCGGCTAAACCGAATAACGAGCGCAACATTTTAAAAACATATGGATATTGGAATTTCAATTAAGTCACAACTTATTACCCAAAACTTTTCTTTTCAAATGGTTTAAACAAATTACCATTTTCAAATCTTTAAACAAAAAGATTCATTTTAACAACCTTCAACGGTTTAACAATTTCCACACTTTAATCTTTTTAACAAAAGATTCATTCACAGATTTTCCAAATCGATTTCCATTTCAATTTAACTCGTTAAATCTCTAAAACAAAGATTTAACTTATAGCTTTCAAACAATTTCATTTCAAATGGTTTAAACAAATCATCATCTTAAATCTGTTAAAAATAAACAGGTTTAATTCATAGTTTTCTGAAAGAATTCATTCATAACTTAGAAACCATTTTTCAATTCAATCTTGAAATTCCTTTAACTAAATTGAAATTTCATTTCTTATCTGAAAGCTTTTATTCTTTTGAAAACAAATAGTTTCATTTCAGAAAATCTGATTCATTTATACAAGTTAGGGTTCTTTGGTTAAATCCAAATTCTCAAAATTACACTTTTAAAATGGTTTAATTTCATATAAACTCATAAATAAGTTGAACAACCTTTTTAAACCCTAGTTTCCAAATCACAGAATTCAATTTCAAACTTGAATTCAAATTTAAATCAAATTATTTAAATTTTCAAAACTCGATTGAGTTATTCAAAATAACTTTATCTTTGAAATTCCATTTCGAAAGCTTTTCACTTTAAATCCAAATTTCTAATTTCAAAATCAATTGAAATTAAAATTTCAATTTTAAAAACATCAAATTTAAATTATCTGTGACTTAACCGATTTCCACGTGAAATCCATATTTGTGTGTGTAAGAGTGTGGTCCAGGGGTTTAACATAATAGTGCAACATCATACAATCATCACAGATCATAATACAGAAATATAGTTGATAAACAATATAAACTATATCGCTTATCGTTCATTCACAGGTCACAGATATATATCACAGATAAGTAAATTACAGATCATAACATAAATTAAGATGTATCACAAAACATCACAAATCAGGGATATCAAACAATTCCACTACAACAAAAAAGACTTTTCACAGCGTTTGAAAAACGCTGTTAAAAGTTTTCACAGCGTTTTTAAAAACGCTGTATAACGACATGCGGTCGTTGACCCTAAATTTTTAACTGCAAAATATAAACGCTGTCAAAAACCCACTTTCTACAGCGTTTTTTATACGCTGTTAATAATTTTTCTACTGCAAGGTGTAAACGCTGTTAATAGTTTTCTACTGCAAGGTATAAACGCTGTCGTAGGGATATGCATTTTTTTCCAATGAATTGACAGCAATGTATAAACGCTGTCGTAGGGATATGCATTTTTTTCCAATGAATTGACAGCAATGTATAAACGCTGTCGTAGGGATATGCATTTTTTTCCAATGAATTGACAGCAATGTATAAACGCTGTCGTAGGGATATGCATTTTTTTCCAAAGAATTGACAGCAATGTTGTGTCATTGCAATATTCACACATATCATTAATATAAACTACATTTAATTATATTTTAATCAGTTAATGTACATAACATAAACAAATCAAACTAAAAATTTCAAAATAAAAGCATAACTATTAATCACTTCCATAAAATAAGTTGAACACAATATCCATGAACAAAGTTTACATAAACCCGTAAAGAGAGATAAAATTTATAAACCAACTGCATACAAAATTAGACAAATGCACAATATCTAGAAAGCAAGTTTGCATCTAATATCATCGGAATATTGTAAAATTAAAATATTAACGTTATTGGAAAAAAGAAAGAAAACCCTTCAGCCAGCATGTGTGATAGGTTTTCCATAAGCATCATGAGTGCAACTTCACGATCAGTAGAGTGCCTGGAACATAAAATACCAAACATCAAATAACACTAAATTCATGGGTATTAGTTTATGACTAGCAAGTCTCCATTTTCCTTCATTAAAGAAATTGATCAAACAAACCTGGCAAAATATAACATTTTAATGATGTATGCACTGAGCAATCCAGTCTGCATATGATATTTCAAAATCATAGTTAAATATTATGAGATCCACAAGGAAAGGGAAAATATGAACATTCAAAACTTACAAAAGCTCCTAAAAAAGTGTTGGATAGAAACAGATAGATGAAATCCCTAGCAAGTTGCAACGCAGTGTCGGCATCAATACGTTCGAGATCGAAGTTATGAATTGCATTGAAAAGCAGTACAGATGTCACAGGCTTAATAGTTAATTAGGACAGAGTAGTGTATCTACATTCTCAAGTCAAACATCAAGATTGATTTCAAATTATGTACAAACCTTATAATATGAATTTTTGAATTTACGATTTACAATTTCAATCCCATATCAATTTTGATGTTTGAACATTACGATTTATAATTTAAATTCTATTTTTGAGAACCTTGCTGCTTCATATCTAACGGTTGCAAAGGATTTAAGGGTTTCCATGTGTGTGTATGTATGTGTATGTATATGTGTTTGTATATATATATATATATATATTAATTACGTATACTTTAGTCTCAAGTCTAAGACATTGAACAAATCAATGGTTGTTTGATCTCTTGGGTGAATTTCTCTGGAGTGTTTTAAAATTTGTACAAGATTAGTATTTACTTCAAGTTGAATGTAACCTTGCGAGTTAAACTGAATTCTTGCAATATCTCATAGAAATGAAAGTAATTAGTATCAGAGATGCATGATTCTTTAAACACTGCTACAAGAAACCATATTTAGTTGATCATATGCAAGGCAACTGCGTGCTTGCACTGCTTAACCAACATCAAGCAAAATGCTTGTCATTGAAAAAAAACTCTGCTATTTTGATTAGAGGTATATGTGTCTCCAAACATGAACACTACTAACAAACCATATGAAGATAGTTTTAACTAATTGAATTTGATGGACCTAATGGAGTAAATTGTTCATATTTTCATTTAGCTCAGTTAAGAGAGATGAATAATGTAAAAGTCTCCTTTTGCTGATTTGATAATACTGAAAGACCAACTGAAGGCAAGCAAGAAATAATAATGAGAATACTCACCTGCCAAAAGTGTGACCAATTGTAACATCGCTCTGATTAAAAAGGGACCAGCAAGTTGTACAAGCAACTCCAGTTTCATCGCCGACCCATCTAGTGTCAGGGCCAGCATCGGAGAATATAACTGCATTTGGTTGGAGTTGATGAATGACCTCGAACCAAGTATCAAAAAAGTATTCCATGTCTTTCTCTCCTTCACCTTTTGCACCATCTAACCATACCTCTTTTATTTCACCATAACTGCCACGAAGAACCAACCATAAATAAACAGACTACACATACTGCTGAGAACTTTAATCTTTTCCGATGAGATATATTTTCTAAATCAGCGTTGCGGGATAACCGCTTAAAAATTCACTTAAATTTGACGGTTACTAAGTCAAAATAAGAGTAATTTTTCAAAACTCACGCATGCATTTTTTTTCAAAACTCACGCATGCATTTTTTTTTAACTCACGCATTGCATTTTTCTCAAAACTCACGCATTCACCACAAATTGCAAAACAAGACAGAACTTGGAAAATGACCTGGGACTAATAATTTATGCACGAATTACCTGTGCTAATAAACACGTACACGAAATATGCAAAGCTTCAATAAACACATATACGAAATGACCTGGAATTTCATGCATACTACAAAATGCAAACTGCTTGAAGAAACAATATGGCCCAGACACACTTTTATGCCTAAAAGACTTAGATGTCAGTGACGTGTATATACACTCAAGTCAGACATGAACCAAGTGCAACTGGAAACCCAAAACTGAAAAAAATATGAAGTCTACAGCTCCCAAAGCATCAGAAACACATGTAGTTCTAACTACTAGAGTAACAGATACACTGATATCAAGGACTTCAAGCCTAACAGACAGTGACAAAGTGGATGAGAGTGAATGCAACACTTCTACAAGATATATAAACATGCAAGTTAAGTATTCTCAACTGGTAACAGCCTATTTCCACCGTCATTTCTCCCCTTTCTCCGCGGTCGGTTGCCAGCAACTTCATTTTCGTACTCGGTTCAGTTTTAAATGCTACAGATCCAATGAAATCGCGACCTGTATACATGTCCAAAATTAACTATGATCCAAACGTAGTAAAATGTTTCAAACTCTGTGTTTTGATGGCCTACCAGTCTACATTATACTGTTTTTTTTAGAATCCCCTCTTTTTGTTCAATGGGGTGCTATGATTACTAAATCCATAGCAGGAGGGCCACTTTGATTATATGAATTTTAAAATATTATGACAAATCAGAAAGGTAAAAGCGACGAGCCAAGTAGTTTGTCATTTGACTACTCTACCTTTTCGTTATAATTTATCCTCTGTTTTCACTATCCCGTGAATAATCTAACTTGGACGATATAATTATAAACCATCGTTGAATTTACGGAAGCATTGAATTGTACCTTCGACTTTTGATATAACATTTTCGCTGTCTTTTTTCAAGAATTACCTATGATTTCAACTAAAAAATTAAATAAAATAATATCGATTAAAGATGTTGATTATGAGGTTCAAATCATAAACATTCGATCAGCTAGTTATGTTACTTGCTAACCGAGCAAATCGATGTATTATTCCAATAACACCTTTTCTATTAAATTTGAACATTATGTATGGATTATTTAAATAACACCCTTGTTTTTATTAAATTTGAACATTATTTATTTGCATTAAAAGAATGCAACCCAACGAGCTTTGAGTATTTAGTTCTTGTCCTAAAATGGAGGTGGAAGAAAAATTCTCATAAAAATATGAGTATGAATTAACTATCTGTTTTCAACAATATATATTTGGAAGTAATTTTATTCATTGTTGATCAAACGCTCTGATACCATAAAGAAAATAGGTTGGTGGCAGTACGTTGTACATTAAAGAACCTTAATGGTAACTTGTAGGTTTTTATTTAAATTCAAGGGTGCACTAAGTAAATTATGAGTAGAGAATTAGAACTCTGGTTTCTATGTTTGGAAGCCTTCTATGAGATATTACAGTAACAAAAAATACATTATGAAATACAAAATAGGCAACAAATCACTCACGTTCATTGCTATAGAAGAAGAAAGCTGTCTTCCACTGAAGTGATCCACCATCTTCAAAGGCTTTCTGTTTACCAATAATTGACAAATCTTACTATTGAAGTGCAACTATGTATTCCCAATTTACTAGTATACATTATTTGTACAATTATAACATAACTCTAAGTTTGAGAAATCCTAATTGATTTCATGAAGCTTATCCATGTTGTCCCACTGTGACAATTAAAGTAATGCATTTAGCACTAAAATACTTTATGATGCACCACAAAGATCAAATAATCTTTGCATTCAAACCTCAGTTTTAATGGGAAAGGAAGCTTGCTACAAAAATCTTCCTAAAAGTCAAAAATGTCAACCACAACATTCAACCATACAGACTTATTCATACTTTTCGATATAAACCCATCATGCACAAAGGCTTGTGTTCATGGATGCAATGACAAACAGAAGCTAGTAGATTTTTTCTGCCGTTTAACTTAATAAATACTGTGAGAATAATGTACATCTTACTATGTCAACACTGGCATTGACTAACTCAAACTGTGGGTTTTCATCAATCAATGGTTATTATAAAATGTTTATCTTATTTTAATTTTAGACAGGGACGTTACAATATAGCGTCACGATAGGGCAAAAATACTCATGGAAAATTGTGGAGTGCTTCATAATGGGTTTCATCAAAATCAATAACATGGCAGCAAGGATTCAGAAATATGTCAAGTCTAGTATCATTTGGCTGTAATATACAAATGGTGTAGTAATTAACTTAATGAGTATCACAGTCACTGGAGTAAATGCACGAGCATGTTTCCACAATAAACTTGCACATATAGGCTTATATAACCTGATAGAGCTATGTCTATATGCAGTCAACATACTTGAGATTCTATAAGTTCATACTCTATTATAACACAGATATTAAATAAAGTTGATTTAATGATAAATCCTTTCAAGGTAAATTGCGAAAGTTAATTTAGTGAGCGAAAAGCTGAAAGTACATGCAAGCGACATCATTTTGATTCACTTGCTTCTGGAAAGAAAAGGCATCACATAATTAGGCAAGATTTTTAGTGGAAAACATTCGAACCAAATAAAATATACCGCGATGCAACGAAAAGAATTTTGGAACTAAGATGGTAATAAATTGGTAAAGGAAGAAAAAAACTGAAAAGAAAGCTCACCTGACCAATAAGCATCTGATTCAGCTCACTTAGAGGAGGAGTCCTTTCTACATCTCATATCTGAGAAACTGTGAACAAATGAAATAAGAAAGTCGGACAGAGTGACCTCCTGTCTTTTCTGTGTGCAGAATTCATACACAAATTGAACAGTACTTTTTTGGGATAGTTATTGGTTTTTCTTGTAGTGTTGTCTGAGTGCTTTATTCAATATAACCCATTTCAATTTCTTGAATGAGAACGGTAATATAGCTTAACTATATAATTTTACATGATTCTGGACGCAATATATCATATTACTTGTTTGCATGTGGACATTTGCTTGCAGCCTTGTAAGATGGATCCAGTTGTCTTAAATAATGTTTGATCAGTATATCCTATTATGTTAAATAGGAACAATTTATTGTACAATTTTTATACTTCAACATAATGATGTATTAAATCATTGATAGTTTTTAAAAATTAGCATCTTAGATTAATAATACATACTAATTCAGACCACTGCATTTGTAGTTTACACCAAACATTTTTTTCAGTGTGTACATGCATGAATGTTATGAAACTGTAGTTTACACCAAATATCTTTGACAGTATCATTTGATAATTACAAAAGGAGCACATTTTAAGAATTAAACTATCCCAACGGTCTTCCTCATAAACAAATTGCAATTGCTGCACTAGTTGCATCTAAAATAATGTGTAATGGTGGCGGCCACTGTATGGCTAGGTAACTTTAACACAACTCATACTTAAAAATTCTTTAATCCACCAAAACATACCTGGTTAGGCGATACATAGAAATGATTCTCATACAGAGTTTGCCCACCAAAACTACCACCAAAAACCTTAATCGAGTTTAAACAAAATCTTGGACCAACCTGTATGCATTTTAAAATTAGTCGAACTCAAATAGTGAATCTATATATTATGATTTCTGCATTAAACATACCTCTATAAGTGTCATCTTGTCTAAACCGCCACGATCCACTTTGTCATTTTCATTATGAGGCACAGATATCTGCATGAAAAACAAACTTTGTACTTGCCAAATTCAAGCAAATTAAATGTGCAATACACTTATGATGACTATTATTTGCTCGGTTGACTAACAGATGTTTGCGGAAATCACAAGTCAATAGCTACCGAGCTACTATACATTCACATGCAAAAGTCAACACACAAATTCCACAGAAACATCAAAGAATCGAAAATGAACACAATCGCCCTTTCTTTCTCAGACAAATAGCCACGGTTGCGATATTCTTTTATATACATACTTATAATCATATGTAAATGCTTGATTGATTAATTGTGCTTGTGTAGTTGAATCAGCCTTCTAAACATAGCCTGGTAAATAATTGAATCATTGAATGTAATTTGGATATGGGGGCAGAGTCCAGATTTTTTTTTCATCCATATTTTAATTAAAAAATTAAGGAATAATCAACTCCAATGTCCTGTGATGTAACTAATAAAATTCCAATCACATCTCGTATTATTACATCCCTCTCTTTCTAAAATCCAAAAATATTACTTGATAGTTCCTAAACCATATGTGATCATCAACGATTGAAAAAACAAATACATGATTATGAAAGGGTTTCACTTTTCTCTGATCCTTTGGTGTTCCAAATATCTGCAAACAGAATAGAGTGATTTTTAATTATAGAAGGAAAAACTCAAAGGATTTAATGAGTAGTTCAACTAGCAAAGACTGAAGAAAAAAATATGTAACACGAAACGTTATGCTAATGTTTAAATGGCTAGTGTGCATGCACTATATATTATCACATATCCATGTTAAAACTATCCTGCAATTCTAGATTATAAAGCTCCGGTCCTTATTTCCCGGTCTAATGCATTACACAACATTTTAAAGTTGAAACCTCAAGCGATTTTTAACGACTTTACTCAATGACGCAGTGGCACTTAAACTGCAGCTACTAAATTTTCATGATTAATAAACATTGAGATGATACATACCTGAGTTATCAATTCTTTCATAAGCATCCACCGAGGTTCTTTATCAAAATTCATAGAGAAAGTTAATAATGGTCTAGAACCTTTAAGATGATTGCCAGTAAGTTTCAGTTCTTCCATTGTGTGCACTGAAAATAGAACTCTTATTAAATTTAACTCGAACATAAAAGCATGACAAATCGCATGTTCAGTGTGTGCTTTTCCATCTTGCCTTATTTTACAAAGTATGAAATGGCTAATTTTACACACCACTCTCTTTCACTCAATATCACCTTGCCTTAGAACAAACAACAGTTCCAAAATGATACAACATGCACTAATTATGGAAACTTGTTTATATACAATTAAATAATCGGGCGAAATAGACAGTCAAATAGAATGTACCAGCATTAACCAAACACTTCACAGATGGACCACTGGGTGACTTGGTCATCCAAAGGTAGTCATTAACATCAATTTACAAACAAAATCGATCCAACAAATTCTGATTTAAGGCAATCGAAAAGCACATACTGAAATAACAAAATCGAGATTGATGAATGATTAAACTAATTGAAGAACCCATTTTAAACCTAAATAAAATCGACGAATGGTTGAAAATAAGTACCTGTAGAGGGAGCAGCTAGCGGTGATGATTCGAATTCGAAATTGAAAGAACGGTGAAGGGAGATGTCTGAACGGTGAAGCGGCACTGATGAAGGCGAATTTCGGTGATTGGAAGAGAGGGTTAATTTTTTTAGGTGGTGGAGGTATTAACGAGATGAAAGGCTGAGAAAAGTAAATAGGTGAAGTGAAAAAATGAGGCGGTAAAGTTATATTATTTTAGGTTTTATCGGCGTTTACACGTAAAAATTTCCCTCCAAGATTTTCGTTGACGACATTAAAAGGAGAAACGCTAAGAATAGCTGCTGTCAAAGGTGTTTTTTCTTGTAGTGTTCACATTCAATAGAATCCAAACATTCATAAGTAAGGTCAGTTAATTGTCTGATTAATTCAAATCAGATTAATTTCTTATGAATTTCTAATCCTGGTTAATCAACATCGATAAATTATAAATTATTTTGATTAATTATTCTTTAATCATTTATTAATTAATCATTAATGATAAATTTAAAATTAATTAACCTTTAATTAAAATTCATCAACCTTTAATTATAATTAAATCAAACTTTAATCATTAAATAATTTACTTTCAATATTTAATTATTCTTTAATTGATTATCTTTAATTAATTACATTAATTAACCACTAATTAATTTCCGTTTAATTAATCACCCTGAATTGGTTACAAATTTATTAACCTCAATTTAACTAGAAAATTTATTCATTCTTAATTAATAATCATTCCTTAATTACTTTCGCCAATTCATTAATCTTTAATTAATTAATTATTCTCAATTTATAAATTAATTCAAATTATAAATTTTAAAATCAATAAATAAGTCATTCCTTAATTCTCTTAAGAATTAAATTCTTTTATTATCTTAATTACTTCTAAGATAATTTATTTACTTTACTAATGACTTCATTAACTTTCAAGTGTATTTAAATATTACATTTCTAAATCTTGATTCAAATTTCATTTTGAATTTAAGATTAAAAATGATTATCCATTTAACATTTATCCAAATTTAAGTTAAACACTTCGTAAATTTTCATTCAAATCTTAAAGAACCCTTTGTAAGGAATTTTATCAAATTTAGACATTTATTTGAAAATAATTTCACTTTTAAAAATCTACTTTAAAACATTTAACTTGTTCAACATTTATTTTTTTATAAAAGCTGACTTAAATTCAAGATTTGGATCCATAGCAAACTTAAATCCGTATTAGTACTTGATTTAAAACTTAATTTAAATCTTGCTTTAAGTTGAATTTTAAATTTAGATTAAAAAGAAAACTCAACACTATCAGGTTATAAAACTGGAAACCTGGAACCAGATTAGCAAACCCGAGCTACCCAAAAATACTTCGAGTCGAATACTCGAATTACTCGAGACAACTTCGAGTCCACCCACGAAAACAACGCACCTTCTTCTTCTTCCACACTCAAAACAACTCAGATACACGATGACACGCGTGCACGTGTACGCCCCCGTTCGCCACCTCCGGTCACCACCAATACTTCGAGCAAGTCGAATGCCATCCCAGCTCCGCTTCCAACCACCCAACTCCGGCCAGTTCAACTCGAATGCGAATTCGCGTGAAATTCGAAAACTGGAACTCGAAACCAACCTCCAACCCAAACCTGTCATCACCAATTGCTCGACGCTCCGACCACCGTTCGCCACCAAACTCCGGCCGCAACCTTGACTATGCTCCAGCATCCATCTCCCCGAGTTCCAGCGAACTCGATCAACTATAGGGGTCGCGACTATCGATTTTCTGATCAACAGAAAAACTAGGGTTTAAAACTTCAATTCAAACCCACCATCTCCTCAACGCATAGATCCACTTCCTGCCATTTTTGCGCTCTTCCCTGATCACTCACCTAACCTCAACCCAAACCCCGACCTCGCTAGTGCCTCCGTTCGCCTGAAATTGGTCGAAACCCAATTTTCGTTCAAGAACCAACTGCTCTTGAAATACACAGTGAAAAATTTCCATCTTTGCTTTAAAAATCAAGTTTTTGTATAACAATTCACACTATATGCTTGAATCAACAAATAATGACATTCGAATTTTCATGTTTGTGCATGTTCATCTGAACTTTGAAGTTTCCAGACATATCTTGACCTTATTTTACTGGAGATAAATTTTAAACTTTGATTTATGTCCACACAAACATTTTGTATTTGAAACTTCTAGCCTAATAGAGATCGAGAGATTGGATATTTGGGTTTTGATTGAGTCTTATGCTCTGAAGTAAGAAACAGAGATGGTTTTCACATATACAACATTCACACCAACAAATATTTATACACAGAGAATATTTATGGATGTTTATACCTAATAAAGCAATTTCAAATCTCAGACTTAACAAGCAACAAATAAATATATACTTAGTTGGATTAAAGTTGTTTACTCACAAAGCTTTGAAGAAGAGCAGAGACTGTTTGTAAACAGTGTGAACTTGAAAACTGTAAATGTTCCCACTTTGATCCTTTAGCCAAATCATCTTGCTCTCTACCTTGTTATAGTTGCTTGATGATTGTAGAATGTTGTTTTAAGTTTTAATGGAGTTTCATTTTATTTTGTTTTTGTTCGAACTGGGAATGCGATTGAAAATGATAAAGAAAAGGTGGCTTACAGGCTATAATATAAACAGAGCATATTTTCTTTTTCTTTCTTATGTAGTGTCAGAGATATTTCATAAGAAATGGAGGCTGAAATACAATTCGTATGAATTTTGTATGCTGTAAGGATTGAGAGCATTTAATGGTGTTTGTACTTATGTCTTCATTTTGTACATATCATATTTTTTTTATAATACCTGGCTTCATTTGCAAGCTATCAACTTATATAAATTTTACTTTTCTTTCTTTATTATATTTTTTGTACATGAATACACATATCTATGCTGTCTTGTTGTCTGGTTGTTAGTGTTTGAGATATAAATATTTGCTTTTACAAGCTTAACTTGATTTCGGCTGATGTAAATATGTTGTGTACTAGAGGTATCTTGTATACATATCTGAACTTCTTGTTCATATACACTCTGTTTACAGCCTATACTATTTAATTATGGGTGTACAGTTTGTTTATTTGTTTGTTTCATGAGGTTTGTACATAGATTTGTATGTAGATATATTGTTATATTCTTCAAGTGTACATACTTAAATCATTTAAAATTTGTTTCTTTATATTTTAAACCATTTATATAAAGATCTAAATTCAAATCAAATATGCATATATATATATATATATTATAATTTCAAATTTACTCGTATATACTCGAATATATACACATTCACATATGTACATATATATACTATATTTAACTTTAAATGATTTAACACATAGATTATTTGAATTCGGAGAAACTCGCATTCATTTATCGATTGATTTTACAACTTTTATTCAAAAATTAATTTAATTATCAATTTAAATATATAAAAATTCGGGGTCGTTACAGACTTCCCCCCTTAAAAGAATTTCGTCCTTGAAATTACCAAGGAGACAAAAAGATAGATGAAGAATATTTCATTGAATCAAACTGAATATCTATTCTGCATTTGGCTTACCAAATCAGAATATCAATAACAGATACAAGAACGAATTTGTTTTAGCACTTTACAAGATACTCGGGTTATCCAGATCTACAAAATATGCAGTGGCATCGGTCGGTTCGAAATGATAACTAACCATTCGTAGAACATATCGGAACCCAAAGAATAGATAGATACATGGATACGATTTCGAAATTTTCAGTTTAGAACTGAAGTATACCTATCAGTCATAGCAAACAATTCATCCATACAAACAATTCTGGCTCAGTTGGAGTTTATGTCCCCATTTTAATATATCGAATCTCTTTCTGGATCTACCAGAAACTATCGAAGAATTGAGAAAAAGATGACGAACAAAAGAGATTGATACAGAAAAGATTACTTCCTTTTTGTTACAGGGTATTGACCATTGCAGTCGTATTTTCCTGTCCCCTATCACATCCTCTTCTTACACTCATACCTACTATCAGTGGATAGCAAGAGAATTTACTGAGGCTTACGGACGGATATCTTAAGGATTACTCATTCTAGAGTTTACTTCACTCTATCTCTAATGAGCTACTTAATGTGTTACACTCCTGAGCTAAAGTTCAACCTTAGCTCTGATACCACATGTAACGTATCGGGTTTTGCCCGCTCAAAAAATCAACATCCGTACTTCACATTGTACTAGAATGCCGCAGATTCGACCGTTCAAATCCGATTCGCCGGAGCTATAACACAATTAAGTAAATAACACAGCGGAAGAAAAGAATAATACATTGATATACAATATCTGGTACAACAGAGTGATACAATGAATACCAATATACATCAGAGATATGATACAAGAAATATCAGCGGAAAAGAAAAGATAACAACAGCAGCGGAACAATATCAATAGAAGTGATAACTCCAAAATGATCTTCAGACAAGAATGAATCCACAACTCCAAGATAAGCAACTCCGATGAATGAACTAGCTCCAGATAATCTACTAAACCTGAATATCTGAAAAGAAACCCAACTCTAGACTGCCCGTGGAAAATTGTGGGCACCCAGAGTTTAGGAAGGGAACAATAAACTCCGGATCAGTCATGGGACTGGTGTGAGCAACAAAAACAGTTTATCTTTAAACAACAACAAAAGAATTTTAAACATTGAAATCCGCAATGCTTTTGGAAAATGAAACTACCATAAGACCTCCCGCCACACACACAATGCAAACGCAGAATTGGAGGAGATTTCTTCTTATGATAGTCAAACATGCTTACTACGCAAATCATTGGATATTATCATTAGTGCATAGTGCAGAAAACATTTCGAAAGTATAATATTAATCTTAGCCAACATACGACCAGTATCGTATGCCTACTATAGCTACTATGTTCAATAGCAGGTTACCGCCACATTCCATAGCAGGTAATACAACTAAATCCGTACACGTCACGTATTGTTTCTTTGGATTTCCAACAAATGGTCAGGCTAAGGAACTTCCTTCCGCCGCATGGGAACGCCTCTGGCGGGACGCCCCGAGAGACAAACTGCTCTCTGCCAAACAAGGCCGGGTTACCCCTGTAACAGGTAACTCACGAATATGCCACCTCCCGGTCCTTTGGGACCTTTATCCGAGCGCTCGTAACCATCATCACACATCATAAAGAAGGTGTATCCACATGAGTAAGTATCTGGGCTCCATACCATGATACCACCCTTTTCCAGAAGGAAATGACATACCCTAAAGGGCGCGACCCTCATAACCTTGCCGCAACGATCCTGTTTCGACCATTTCCGGGTTGTGAGGCCCTGACGAAGTCTTGTCCACAAAGCTACGCTTTGTCACAAAGCCATGCTTTGGGTCAACAGATGATCAACCTATGATCACAAAGATAAATGATCAAATAAATGATCATATCACAAATGATCAAACACTGATCATCACACAGCTACACTCAGCATGCCACATTACCAAATTGGGAGTATATCGCTGATAAATTTCAACTACATAACCTCTGAGCTCGTACGTCTCAGAGAAGGGTGTTAAGCTAAGAGAATAAATTCTCCGCCACCAAACAGAAATGTATTTGAAAGAAATCGGCTTTATATCTCAAAGTGTAATGTCAGACATGTATCCATACAAGTCTGTTCCGGGTTCGAACAGAACCGAAGGCACTTCTCACGAAGCCCTTGCAATTCCGGATAATTTCCAATCACGTCCGGACTTCCCATCACAAAGGGTGATAAAATCTCTATACCGGGGACCAGTCGATGCAGAGACATTCGACGAGTTGTCCTTTCATTTTCTAAAATATCCGGTCTTCACCACCGGTCTTCAAATGCTATCCATATACGACGTATCAGTATTCGGAACGGGTTATATGACACAAAGGTCCTCTCCCGGCTAAACCGAATAACGAGCGCAACATTTTAAAAACATATGGATATTGGGATTTCAATTAAGTCACAACTTATTACCCAAAACTTTTCTTTTCAAATGGTTTAAACAAATTACCATTTTCAAATCTTTAAACAAAAAGATTCATTTTAACAACCTTCAACGGTTTAACAATTTCCACACTTTAATCTTTTTAACAAAAGATTCATTCACAGATTTTCCAAATCGATTTCCATTTCAATTTAACTCGTTAAATCTCTAAAACAAAGATTTAACTTATAGCTTTCAAACAATTTCATTTCAAATGGTTTAAACAAATCATCATCTTAAATCTGTTAAAAATAAACAGGTTTAATTCATAGTTTTCTAAAAGAATTCATTCATAACTTAGAAACCATTTTTCAATTCAATCTTGAAATTCCTTTAACTAAATTGAAATTTCATTTCTTATCTGAAAGATTTTATTCTTTTGAAAACAAATAGTTTCATTTCAGAAAATCTGATTCATTTATACAAGTTAGGGTTCTTTGGTTAAATCCAAATTCTCAAAATTACACTTTTAAAATGGTTTAATTTCATATAAACTCATAAATAAGTTGAACAACCTTTTTAAACCCTAGTTTCCAAATCACAGAATTCAATTTCAAACTTGAATTCAAATTTAAATCAAATTATTTAAATTTTCAAAACTCGATTGAGTTATTCAAAATAACTTTTTCTTTGAAATTCGATTTCGAAAGCTTTTCACTTTAAATCCAAATTTCTAATTTCAAAATCAATTGAAATTAAAATTTCAATTTTAAAAACATCAAATTTAAATTATCTGTGACTTAACCGATTTCCACGTGAAATCCATATTTGTGTGTGTAAGAGTGTGGTCCAGGGGTTTAACATAATAGTGCAACATCATACAATCATCACAGATCATAATACAGAAATATAGTTGATAAACAATATAAACTATATCGCTTATCGTTCATTCACAGGTCACAAATATATATCACAGATAAGTAATTTACAGATCACAACATAAATTAAGATGTATCACAAAACATCACAAATCAGGGATATCAAACAATTCACATTCAATAGAATCCAAACATTCATAAGTAAGGTCAGTTAATTGTCTGATTAATTCAAATCAGATTAATTTCTTATGAATTTCTAATCCTGGTTAATCAACATCGATAAATTATAAATTATTTTGATTAATTATTCTTTAATCATTTATTAATTAATCATTAATGATAAATTTAAAATTAATTAACCTTTAATTAAAATTCATCAACCTTTAATTATAATTAAATCAAACTTTAATCATTAAATAATTTACTTTCAATATTTAATTATTCTTTAACTGATTATCTTTAATTAATTACATTAATTAACCCCTAATTAATTTCCGTTTAATTAATCACCCTGAATTGGTTACAAATTTATTAACCTCAATTTAACTAGAAAATTTATTCATTCTTAATTAATAATCATTCCTTAATTACTTTCGCCAATTCATTAATCTTTAATTAATTAATTAATCTCAATTTATAAATTAATTCAAATTATAAATTTTAAAATCAATAAATAAGTCATTCCTTAATTCTCTTAAGAATTAAATTCTTTTATTATCTTAATTACTTCTAAGATAATTTATTTACTTTACTAATGACTTCATTAACTTTCAAGTGTATTTAAATATTACATTTCTAAATCTTGATTCAAATTTCATTTTGAATTTAAGATTAAAAATGATTATCCATTTAACATTTATCCAAATTTAAGTTAAACACTTCGTAAATTTTCATTCAAATCTTAAAGAACCCTTTGTAAGGAATTTTATCAAATTTAGACATTTATTTGAAAATAATTTCACTTTTAAAAATCTACTTTAAAACATTTAACTTGTTCAACATTTATTTTTTTATAAAAGCTGACTTAAATTCAAGATTTGGATCCATAGCAAACTTAAATCCATATTAGTACTTGATTTAAAACTTAATTTAAATCTTGCTTTAAGTTGAATTTTAAATTTAGATTAAAAAGAAAACTCAACACTATCAGGTTATAAAACTGGAAACCTGGAACCAGATTAGCAAACCCGAGCTACCCAAAAATACTTCGAGTCGAATACTCGAATTACTCGAGACAACTTCGAGTCCACCCACGAAAACAACGCACCTTCTTCTTCTTCCACACTCAAAACAACTCAGATACACGATGACACGCGTGCACGTGTACGCCCCCGTTCGCCACCTCCGGTCACCACCAATACTTCGAGCAAGTCGAATGCCATCCCAGCTCCGCTTCCAACCACCCAACTCCGGCCAGTTCAACTCGAATGTGAATTCGCGTGAAATTCGAAAACTGGAACTCGAAACCAACCTCCAACCCAAACCTGTCATCACCAATTGCTCGACGCTCCGACCACCGTTCGCCACCAAACTCCGGCCGCAGCCTTGACTATGCTCCAGCATCCATCTCCCCGAGTTCCAGCGAACTCGATCAACTATAGGGGTCGCGACTATCGATTTTCTGATCAACAGAAAAACTAGGGTTTAAAACTTCAATTCAAACCCACCATCTCCTCAACGCATAGATCCACTTCCTGCCATTTTTGCGCTCTTCCCTGATCACTCACCTAACCTCAACCCAAACCCCGACCTCGCTAGTGCCTCCGTTCGCCTGAAATTGGTCGAAACCCAATTTTCGTTCAAGAACCAACTGCTCTTGAAATACACAGTGAAAAATTTCCATCTTTGCTTTAAAAATCAAGTTTTTGTATAACAATTCACACTATATGCTTGAATCAACAAATAATGACATTCGATTTTTCATGTTTGTGCATGTTCATCTGAACTTTGAAGTTTCCAGACATATCTTGACCTTATTTTACTGGAGATAAATTTTAAACTTTGATTTATGTCCACACAAACATTTTGTATTTGAAACTTCTAGCCTAATAGAGATCGAGAGATTGGATATTTGGGTTTTGATTGAGTCTTATGCTCTGAAGTAAGAAACAGAGATGGTTTTCACATATACAACATTCACACCAACAAATATTTATACACAGAGAATATTTATGGATGTTTATACCTAATAAAGCAATTTCAAATCTCAGACTTAACAAGCAACAAATAAATATATACTTAGTTGGATTAAAGTTGTTTACTCACAAAGCTTTGAAGAAGAGCAGAGACTGTTTGTAAACAGTGTGAACTTGAAAACTGTAAATGTTCCCACTTTGATCCTTTAGCCAAATCATCTTGCTCTCTACCTTGTTATAGTTGCTTGATGATTGTAGAATGTTGTTTTAAGTTTTAATGGAGTTTCATTTTATTTTGTTTTTGTTCGAACTGGGAATGCGATTGAAAATGATAAAGAAAAGGTGGCTTACAGGCTATAATATAAACAGAGCATACTTTCTTTTTCTTTCTTATGTAGTGTCAGAGATATTTCATAAGAAATGGAGGCTGAAATACAATTCGTATGAATTTTGTATGCTGTAAGGATTGAGAGCATTTAATGGTGTTTGTACTTATGTCTTCATTTTGTACATATCATATTTTTGTTTTATAATACCTGGCTTCATTTGCAAGCTATCAACTTATATAAATTTTACTTTTCTTTCTTTATTATATTTTTTGTACATGAATACACATATCTATGCTGTCTTGTTGTCTGGTTGTTAGTGTTTGAGATATAAATATTTGCTTTTACAAGCTTAACTTGATTTCGGCTGATGTAAATATGTTGTGTACTAGAGGTATCTTGTATACATATCTGAACTTCTTGTTCATATACACTCTGTTTACAGCCTATACTATTTAATTATGGGTGTACAGTTTGTTTATTTGTTTGTTTCATGAGGTTTGTACATAGATTTGTATGTAGATATATTGTTATATTCTTCAAGTGTACATACTTAAATCATTTAAAATTTGTTTCTTTATATTTTAAACCATTTATATAAAGATCTAAATTCAAATCAAATATGCATATATATATATATTATAATTTCAAATTTACTCGTATATACTCGAATATATACACATTCACATATGTACATATATATACTATATTTAACTTTAAATGATTTAACACATAGATTATTTGAATTCGGAGAAACTCGCATTCATTTATCGATTGATTTTACAACTTTTATTCAAAAATTAATTTAATTATAAATTTAAATATATAAAAATTCGGGGTCGTTACATCCACATTCAACTTGATCAGTCCGAATACAAATTCCTTGTTTAAATAATAATAATAATAATTATTAATCGTATTGCCCTGGACAGAGACTTTGAATTTGACTTGACTACAATTGAATGTGATGCTAACCCCATATAATTGAGAAGATGAATTATATATTGAATAGTATTTCACTTCCGATGCTTCAACTGAGATCTAACTATAGTCGTTCGATGGATACCATGTCATGATTTAACTATAATCAAAGTGGAAAGTCCACACTAAAGTTCAATAGTATTCTAAAGTTGAGATAATTATGTAATATTGTCACTTCGAGATTCTCTATTTGACATTAGTTATATTAACCAGTAGAAGACTCCTCGAGTGAGTCATTCCATAGTTATCATATAACTGTCAGTATGATACCCTTTAATGCCCTCAACGACCATGAGTAATATACCGCTCGACATTTGGAGAGCGTTACATACTCAAGTCTCAACACATGAATCGATGTCTTTTCTCGAAACATCTTGACTAGGAATATTTAAAATAATATGTTATTTTAAATATGGTAAATTTGTTATGATTATGACACATTACAATTACTATCACATAACATATTATTTAAGAATTTTTTATTTAGTATACTTAAACTAAATAATTAATTAACATATCACAATATGATAAGTATACAATAGAAAGAAAAACACCTTTTATTATGAGCAAGATTGGCTATCAAGTTAGATATATGCAATAAATTAAATAATCCCCTCTAGGGCTTGTTGGCACTAGTCCAACCTACAACGGAAGTAATGGATGAATATTAATTTTTTTACCATTCTAGATCTTTATTGAGCCTATGAAGTCTAATTAATTTAGAACATTTCTAAAGTTCTTTTAAATAAAATAAAGATTTTATTTAAATTTATAAAAAGATTTGATATTATTTAATTTATGTTATATTATATATATCGTATACACATATGTATGTTTGTGCATGTGTAACATATCAGTCCATGCAAGGTTTAACACATTTATGTATAGGTGTTGGGATTTATACCATAATGGGCACATTAGCACATCCTATATACAAATATATTGTCCAAATGTATGTTTATATCCTTTTATTTTTATGTATATAAATGTTACAACACATGCACACACACACACATATATATATATATAAGAGATTTTTTTATTTAG
The DNA here is from genome assembly GCA_030737815.1 of Allium fistulosum. Classification (NCBI taxonomy): domain Eukaryota; kingdom Viridiplantae; phylum Streptophyta; class Magnoliopsida; order Asparagales; family Amaryllidaceae; genus Allium; species Allium fistulosum. The sequence continues at coordinate 163,864,850 of CM060904.1, read as the reverse complement.
TAATTTGTGTGTGTATATATTTATAAACATAAAATGAAATATTGAAATTTTATAAATATATAACTATATGAATACATTTAAATCAATTATAAATTATATAATTATTTTTAAAGCTAAAAACACTATCTATATAAATAAATATAATATCCTTTTTCTTAATGTTGGGTACTTAGATGGTAGTACATATAATACTATAACTCCTAAGTAGTATACAACATACTACATGTTAATATAAGTTCGAATCATGCTACGTAAGTTTCGAACCTATGACCTTTCGCGCTAAGCGCTTAACCACTGGGATAGTGATACTGGTCATATAATATCTTTTTTTAAATATACATATATATTGAATATTTATATATGTGTATCAATAATGTAATATATATATATATATATTAAAATCTAAAACTGTACAAATATATATATTTTAAATCTACATGCATACTAGGTCTTGCGCACGACATAAAATGTTTTTTTTAATTTTTAATTATATTTTGTTATAATATCCATGTGGATATTTTAAAATAATAATAAAAATTATTTTTAAAACTTAGTTTTAAATTTTAAATTTCTAATAAAATCCTAAATCATAATTTTGTATTTTGGATATTTATTATATAATTTTGTAATTTTTGTTAGAACCTTAATTTTGATGATGACAATAAAATATAGTTTACTAACTCTTTATTACAGAAATCAACATATGCAACGACATATATGAATTACATCTATTGATGAACATTAATGAAGTCTCTTAGTGATAGAAGAAAATAAGACTTGACATCGAAGCATAAAGGAAATAGAAAATCAGAGCACAAAGCAAATCAGAGTAGAAAGAAATGAGAAAACAAAATGTACAAGCAAGCACTACATCTATGACCAATCGACCGATGGATATCCCACCGGTGCACCGGTGGCTGTGTGTGCCTGTACACTTTGTTTTTCTAACCGTTGTTACAACCCATCCCTTCATTGCTTCTCTTCCGAGAATTACTTCTCTTAATGGCAACCCTCTAACCAGTTGCTAATCTTCAAACACAATCTCTTACATTTATAAATTCAGTAGGAGACTTCTATCTTAGATATCAGTATTCTAAATACATCTCCTAAAGTCTTCCTCTCCTGCTTTCTAATTATTGCATTCTTTATCGTTCAACTATATATACTAATATCCAAACTCCAAAATCTTTGGACCACTACTCATATCTATATCGAGTGATTATAGGAGTTGTTATACTAGAGTGACAAGAAGCATGTATTTGTAGACACAACTTCATCGAAAAACCTTTTCCACTCTTATTCATAAGTAGGCTATGAGGTGCTTAAGAAATCTATATTATAAACTTATTTCTCCAAGTTAAGTGAGGGATTTGCTAGTGAATTCCTAAGAGGTGCTTAGGGACTAGAAGAGGTGCTCCGAACCAGTATAAATCTCGGTATGTTTTTTTTATTTACCTATTACTTTGTTAGTTATATTTAATATTATGCTGCAAGTTAAGTTAATTATAGTATCACTATATGATCTGTTTGTTACTTTTATTTTGTATCAGAGTAAGGATTTTTTCAAAATTGTAACACCATTTTGAATATCATTTTTTATTATGATAAACATGAGTTATAACACATTTCAATATGGACAATCCACTGCACATCCTTCATTTTTCGTTCGTTCTAACTATACATACAGGGCTACTCGTATGAAAGTTTTTATGGAATCAAGTGTTCTTAATATTTGGCTAGCTACTCAATCTCAGTATGAAGCACCAACTACTATAATGAGTACCAATACAAATTCTCAAAAATTATAGCTACTAATAATGTGAAAGAAATGAATGTTTTATGCTGATCATTTGAAAAAAAAGAATTTTCAAGAATTGTGATGTGTAAAACTGCTTATGATATTTGGCAAATGCTACAAGTCACTTATGAAGGTACAACCAAAGTCAAACAGACCAAGATTAGTTTATTAAAGAATCAATTTTAATCTTTAAAATGAAACCTAATAAGAGTGGTATAGATATGTATTCTAGATTTCAAACTATTCAACATGATCTTTTAGCACTAGAAGCTACTTTTACTAATTTTTACTCGGTATCATGTATTTTAAATATTTTAACCGACGAATGGCAAAGAAAAGTACTTGCTATAGAAGAAGCTAATGATCTTTCTACACTTAAAGTAGAAGAATTAATTAGTAACTTAATGACTTATAAAGCTAACCTGCAAGCTAGAAAAGAACCATCCCAAGAAAAACGTAGTATTGCATTTCAGATTAATAATGATGATGATTCAGAGTTTGATGAAGAAGATGTAGTTTTATTGGCCAAGAACTACAACAAATTCAGAAAATTAAACAAGATAGTTTGAAAACCAAAAGTTTGACAACTCAAATGACACATCCTCTTTCAAATGCTTTTGTTGTGATAAAATTTGGACATATGAAGAAAGATTGTCCCGAGCTGAATAAAGATAAGAAGAGCTTCAAAAAGAAACTCAGAAATGAAAAGGATTCAGATAAAAGAAAACATGCTTTCCAAGTGACTTGGGATGATTTATATTTAAGCGGAAGTGATAGCGACAACGGTAAAGAGCAAGCTAATGTTGCTTTATGACTACCACAATAGAGGACCTTTTGATTTATCTTTTGAAGTTGTTATAGAAATAGCTTCAGAATTAGATGATAATTTTAGGAATTTAAGAAAATTTCATAAAAAATGTTCATCAAAGATAAATAGATTAGAATTAGAAAATTAAAATTTTAAAAATGAAAATGTAATTTTAGGAGAAGAAATTTTAAAATTACAAGCTTTGTGTAAAAACCCTAATTTTAGTGAAGATACTCAAGCTATTAAAAATGGGAATTTAGTTTTATCTAATAATAATAGTGATTTAAAGAAAACTATTGATATTTTGGAAGATAAAGTAAAAGATTTAGAATATTGATATTTTGGAAGATAAAGTAAAATATTTAGAATATTGATATTTTGGAAGATAAAGTAAAATATTTAGAATATAATAATAGTATTTTAACTAATGATATGGTTATACTAGAAAATAAGATAAAAGATTTCCCTACAAATATTTCTAAATTTAATAAAGGTAAGGAGAACTTGTCTCATTTGATTAGTATATCAAAACCTACTAATAATAAAAACGGTTTAGGATTTAAAAATAAACCAAAACTAGCTTATGCTTAACTATATACTAATTTTAGAAGACCCATCAATAGTCAACCTAAAGTAGACTATAAAAAGACTATTAAAAAATGGATACCTAAAACTAATAATAGTCTGATTAGGCAAAGGTACATAGATAAATTTTTAAATGAAGTACATTATAATAGTGATTTTGATTTTAAAGGCTTTACCAAATCCACCTGGTTATGGTTACCTTCTACTTAACCCCGAGGACGCTAACGTAGGAAGTGGGTACCAATAAAGTAGTTTCTATTTTTGCAGGTACTCTGACATAAAAAGGCGAAATGGATTCTCGATAATGAATACTCTGAGCACATGACTGAAAATGAAAATATGCTAACAAATATATAATACATGGATGGTGGCACAATCACTTTTGAAGACACTCCAAAGGCTATGTTACTGGGTAAGGAGATGTATCTTCTGTCAATATATCTAACTCTCCATTAATCACTAGTGTTTATTTGGTAGAGAATCTAAAACATAACCTTCTAAGTATTAGTCAATTATGCGACAAAGGTTTTAAAATAACTTTTGAAAAAGACAAGTGTAATATTTTTAATAATTTAGTAATTTAATTTTTGAGGTATAAGAAATCATAATATTTATATTTTTCATATGAAAATAAGACATATTAACAATATGCATTTAGTTGCTGATATTAGTGACCCTTGGATTTGCCATTAACGATTTTATCATGTTAATTTTAGAAATATTCATAAATTAAATTAGCTAAGAACAATATTATAAGAGGTTTAGCAATGATAATTTTAAAGTTAATAATTTATGTGACGATTGTCAGAAAGGAAAACATAAAAGGTCATCTTTTAAAACTAAAAATGAGATTTCTATAAAACAACCTTTAATAAATGAGATCAATAAATATGATAAATAAAGATCAATAGGATCAATAAATCATAACAGATATTTTTTTTATTATTGAGGATTTTCATGAAATACATGGATTTTCTTTTTAAAACATAAGAATAACACTTTTGAATCTTTTAATTTTTTTGCTAAACGAGTACAAAAAGTAACAGATTTAAAAATTAAGAGTATTAGAAGTGGCTATGGAGGTGAATTTAAAAACGATTTTTTCAAAGTTTTTGCAATAAAAAATGTATAAGTCGACAAGCATCATTGTCCCAATAGTTAAGTGATTCGGCTTTGGTGCGAGAGGTCACAAGTTCGAAACTTGCGTAGCATGATTCGAACGTTTATTGACATGTGATATATTGTCCCAGTGACATGTTGTATATAAAGTACCATTTCAAAAAACAAATGTATAAGTCATAAATTTTCTTTTCCTAGAACGCCGCAACCAAATGGTGTAGAAAGAAAAAATCGTACTCTATAGAAATGCGCTAGAACACTTTAAAGAAGTAGTAATCTTCCACAGAACTTCTGGGCTGAGACAGTTGCTGCAGCTTGTTGTGTTCTAAATCGTGTTTCTTTTAGACCCTTACCTAAAAAACACCTTATGAACTCTTTTATGAAAGGAAATCTAACGTATCGCATTTTATTATTTTTAGTTCTAAATGCTTTATTTTAAACACTAAAGACCCTCTTGGAAAGTTTGATCCAAAAGCCGACGAAGGAATCTTTGTTGAATATTTGAAACAAAATAAAGTATATAGAACTTTTAATAAAAGATTTAATATTACCGAGGAATCATTATACAATAGGCACTCTGCTCTTTTTCTACTTCCTCATGCATACCAATGAGGATGAAAACACTGAAATTATTAAACCATTAGTACTTCCTACTACAAATAAACAACAGGTTGAAACTATTAATTTAGATAATAATGACTTAAAATTTCTACCTAGATTATTGGTAGATCACCCATAATGTAATTGGTGATATTAATACAAAAGTAGATACACAAAGGTAATTAACTCGAATGGAACATGTTACTTTTATATCTAATATTGAACTAAAGAATTATAAAGAAGCTTCTATGGATGATTATTAGATTTTGGAAATGTAAGAAGAACTTAACTAATTTGAACGCAATAACGTCTGGGAACTTGTACCAAGAGCTGATGATTAATCTATTATTGGTACAAAGAGGATTCACAATTTTTTTTGATGAAAATGATGATATAATACGTAATAAAGCTATACTTGTGGCTCAAGGACACAGTCACGAGGAAGGGATTAACTATGAGGAAACCTTTGCTCATGTAGCGTGTCTTGAAGCTATATGAATTCTTTTATGTTTGCTTGTCACCACAATCTGAATTTATATTAGATGGATGTTAAAAGTGCATTTTTAAATGGATACATTAAGGAAAATGTTTTTATTGAACAACACCATTATTTACCCTTGAAAATTTCTAGATCATGTTTTTAAATTAAAAAAGGAACTTTATGGTCTTAAACAAGCACTACGTGCTTGGTATGAAAGATTGAAAAAATATGTTTTAGAATTTGGTTTTGAAATTGATAAAGTCGATACATCTCTTTTTATTAAAATAGGTAAAAGTGATATTTTGATCGTTCAAATTTATGTTGATGATATAACCATTGGTTCAACTAATAAAAAGTTATGTGATAATTTAGCCAACATATTGAAAAGCGAATTTGAAATGTCACACATGGGCGATTAACATATTTTATATGTTTACAAATTAAACAGTTAAAAGAATGAATTTTAATTTTTAAGAAAAATATTATAGAGTTGTAATATCCCCCTACTTGGAGGTCCAAAACTAACGGCTACGGATGCTGCAGTCATCTATAGTTATTAATCCTCGGGACCAATTACGGCAATATTAGATACATTGATTACGTAATCCGCATTCCACATTCCACATTCCATATTCCACATTGCATTTCAAAATATTTCAAATTGATTACACAATCCCAATACGAAGACCTTTGTGACGCCCCACTCCGAGACCCACATTAGCAAAGAGTATTACAAGGTAACACCGTCTGCTAATGCGGAGAATAGAGCTAGATAGGAGCGACCATCTATCGCCTTGTCTTAATTATCTATTGAATACGCCGACAATTTCCACTGGGTCGACATTTCCAATAAATACTTAATACAAAGCCATAGGTGGTTGAAGGATCTATCAGAATAAAATATAACAACTTAAATGTAATACACATCACAGAACAGTAGATCATCACATACACTTTCACATATACAGATACATTACAGAGTTTACAAAATGATACATGTCAAGTGGTATAGCAAACCACAATATACAAGCGAGTCAAAAGAATACATATCAGAGTTACAGACAAAAAGGACTACACAAAAAGATATAACAAAAAGGAGCTAGCGGAATAGTCCATGCGGAAGCAAAATATGCTAAGTCCAATGTACCTAACCTGAAACATCTCGGTCTGACCCGAGTATAAAATACATGGGTCAGTCTAACTAAACATATCAGTTAGATATACTAATGATAATGAACATACAAAATCATAAAGTACCACAAATATCTCCAAAAGAGATAACCAAATCATCTAACATAAGATGAATCATAACAAGCCTCATATCATAGGCAACTCAAATAAACAAAGGTTATCCATATCCCAAACCAAGCCAAATGGAAATTAACAAATACCAACAAAGGTACACAAGTTTCCACAAGGTAATCGCTATATATCGTGTGGTTCAAAGAACCTACCCCGAAAGGCGATACACTAGGGAAATATAATTGTCAAAGAAACAAAAGATGCTCGAGCTCAGTACTATATAACAAGGATCCATATGCCTGAAGGCAACGCCCGAAGGCAATGCCCGAAGGCAACAAACCGTAGTGGCGGTACTGGATACCACTGTCCGGCGGAATGTGTCACAACTCTAAGAAAGGAACCCGGAAAATGTTAACGTGAGTCCCATACCCCACGTTCGCACTAAACGGTTTACTAACCGTTAGTCAATTTCACACTCAAAGCGGTACAAAGTTCACCTCATCTCATCGGTAAACCAGACCCAGAGGTCAAAACGGTCAAACGAATAGATTAGGAATTAACTGAAAAGATAAACGCACGTGTTCATAGCACGCGTTTTATTTAATTATTTAATTCTCCTCCCTCTTCGCTCGAAGTGCAAAATTATGTGTGTGTTTTAAATAGAAATTATAAATTGGAGAAACGAGCTTTTAATACACTTTAAAAAGATCATTTTATAAAAACTCGTGCAAGAAATCAAAAAGGAATTATCAAAGTCAAATATGCAATAACAACTAATTGGAATCGACACGAATCGATTGAAATTTGAAACCAAGCAAAATAGGCAAAAATAGGCAAAAACAAGCAGGTCAATCGACTGACTGCAGAGGCCAGTCGACTGATCCAGAAACCCGGAAGTTTCATTTCCTACAGTCAATCGACTGACTGCAGAGGCCAGTCGACTGACTGCAGGAAACAGAGACTTCCTGTTTCTGCAGACAGTCCCAGGAACCATCATTTGCTACAGCCAGTCGACTGACTGTAGAGGCCAGTCGACTGACTGGCACTGGGGCTGTTTTTCAGCCTATCCAAATGAAGAGAAAACTCTTCCAATTTTCGATCGGACGAGCAATGGGCGCTAGGGGTTTATGCCAATCGACAACCCAGCCCTATTGGCTCTTCAATACACCTCCAAAAACATGATCAAACATCAAAGCTATGATTTTTTAGAGTTTTTGACTTCAAAACACCAACAATTGAAATGTTCGCCAAATCAATTCAAACCAAAAGCAAATGAACATGAATAAGTGTTAGGAATTCATACCTAACATCAATGATATCAAGAGAAGTAGATGTGAGTTCAAAACTCACCTTTTTAACACAAAACAAAGATAAGAAGCTCAAACACAAGGAAAAGATCAATCACTCTTCACTTCAACTCTACAAGCTTCAATCTAAGATCAAAACAAGTATTTCCTAAATTAGGGTTTAGGAATTTTCTGAAATTGAAGAGGAGAAGAGATGGAGAAGATAAAGATGGAGCTTACCTTAGCTTTTCTTTGAATTTGGAGTTTGCAAATGAATCTAGGGTTTTGAATTTTAATTTCCCATTCCTCTCCCCATTTTCAGTTGTGTTAGAGAAAAAGAAATGAAATGAGAATGAATGGATGAAGAGAGGGGCTGAGTTAAAGTATATGAGGAGTTGGGTGAAACCCAAACCCAAAAGCCCAATAGAAAATAGCAAAATTCAACTTACTCCAAACATATCGAAGCTTATACTCAGAAAAGTCGCAAACGCCATTTTGGACTCAATGGAAGTGGTCCCGAGTCCTAATTCGACCGTTTGCAAAAAGTATCTTTTCAGACTTAAATTCGATTAACGACGCTATATTTAAATAAAATATTTAAATATAAAATCGTAAAATATGCGGGTTGTTACAAATCTCCCCATCTTAACAAAATTGTGTCCACGCAATTCCCAGAGAAGAATTTGCAACAACTACATACTTACACCCAAAAAGGAAAGAAAATAAGCTTGAGATAAAGAGATATTCTCACCATTGCTAAGCAAAGATAGAAAACCCGGATAGGATCGCTCAATAAACTCACTGGTTTCCCAAGTATAGTCATTGGGATTAGCGGACCATTGAACTTTAATGAGCGGTACATCCTTGTTTCGAAGGTGTCTCACCTTCGTGGCAAGTACGCGAATAGGCTGCTGTACAATAGATAAATCTGGTGAGATCACAAGCCCTTGCAAATCAGGAGAGTCGATAACAGAATCCGATTCTCGAAGACACTTCCGAAGCTGAGAGACGTGAAACACGTTGTGAACTCCAGATAAATGAGCTGGAAGTGAAACTCTATAAGCCACAGGGCTAATACGTTCAGTAATAGGAAATGGTCCTACAAAGCGAGGAGCCAATTTCGTTGTCACACTGAAGCGCATAACCCCTTTCAAAGGAGAAACACGAATAAAGACAAGATCACCAACCGAGAACTCGAGAGGCTTCCTACGATTATCCGCGTAGGATTTCTGGCGGCTCTGTGCCTCTTTCATTCTCTGCCGAATAAGAACAATCTTCTTGGAAGAATCATGAACAAAATCTGGGCCAAGAATAAGCTGCTCCTTAGATTCCAACCAACAAGAAGGCGATCGACATGGCCTTCCGTATATGGCTTCGAAAGGAGCCATACCGATACTGGACTGAAAACTATTATTGTAGGAGAACTCTACAAGGGGTAGATGATCCTCCCAACTACCTCCAAAATCAAGAATACAAATACGGAGGAGATCCTCCAAGATACGATTCACCCGTTCAGTCTGTCCATCAGACTGTGGATGATAAGCTGTGCTGAAATTAAGCTTTGTTCCCAAAGCTTGCTGAAGATTCTGCCAGAAATGACTGGTGAATAAAGGATCACGGTCACTCACAATCGAACTAGGAACACCGTGAAGTCTCATGATTTCCTTGATAAATAACTTAGCCAAAAGAGAAGCAGTCCTATTAGATTTAATAGGAACAAAATGAGCTGATTTGGTGAGGCGATCCACAATAACCCAAATGCTAGAATGGTGCGATCTCGTACGAGGTAGGCCATCAATGAAATCCATCGAAATCTGATCCCATTTCCACAATGGAATCTCTAGAGGCTGAAGGAGACAAGAAGGGCGCTGATGTTCGGCTTTAATATGTTGGCAAGTTATGCAATTACTCACATAACTCGCCACATCGTGCTTCATGCCTTCCCAATAATAAAGGCGATGCATATCGGCATACATCTTACTACTGCCAGGATGAATAGTATACTTAGAACGATGACAGTCATCAAGAATGTCATGCCTAAGTGCAGAATCAGAAGGCACAACAAGATGGTTCTTCTTGCGAAGACACCCATGAAAATCAATGCTGAAATCCCGCAACGCCTCATCACGGGGTTCAGTCTCACAAAGCTGAATTAGATGCACAAGATCCAGATCACGCCGCTGAGCTTCGGCAATACGATCCAATAAAGAGGGTCGAGCTTCCAAACTGAATAATACTATCGGAGAATCAGAGGATGGAGCTCGATCACGAATATCACAAAAAGATAGAGTCTCAAGAATATCCCATTCGGCAAGCATCAAAGAAACAACAGCCGAATGTCTGCGACTAAGCACATCAGCAACACGATTACCCTTACCAGGGGTATATTGGATATCAAAGTCATAGGAGGCAAGAAACTCAAGACAACGATGTTGCCTCATATTGAGTTCCTTCTGAGTGAACAAATACTTCAAGGATTTATGATCGGTATAGAGAATGAAGCGCTCGCCTAATAAATAGTGTCGCCAAATCTTCAAGGCGAAGACAATGGCGGCTAACTCAAGATCATGAGTGGCATAGCGAACTTCATTCGGACGCAGTTGCCTAGAAGCATAAGCAACTACCCGATCCTTCTGCATAAGCACAGCACCGAGACCACTAACACAAGCATCGGTGTAGACAACAAGATCATGATTCCCCTTGGGAACCACAAAAATAGGAGCATTAGTGAGAAGTTCCTTTAATGTCTGAAAGGAAGCTTCACACTTATCGGACCAAATGTACCGAATGCCTTTCCGAGTAAGGCTGGTGAGAGGAAGCACAACACGGGAAAAATCCTTAATGAACCGATGGTAATAACCCGCCAATCCAAGGAAACTACGAATCTCATGAACATTCTCAGGCCTCTTCCAATTTTGGATAGCTTCGATCTTTGAGGGATTGACAGAAATGCCGTCGGAAGATACAACATGGCCTAAGAACTTAACCTTATTCTCCCAAAAATGGCACTTGGAGAATTTGGCTTTAAGCTGATGGTGACGAAGAGTACTCAAGACAATTCTCAAGTGATTAGCATGCTCGGCTTCAGACTTAGAATAAACAAGAACGTCGTCAATGAACACAAGGACGAACTTATCGAGATGTTCCTGGAATACTCGATTCATAAGATCAACAAAGAAAGCAAGAGCGTTCGTCAAACCGAACGGCATAACGAGCCACTCGAAAGAACCATATCGAGTGCGGAAAGCTGTAAGAGGTATGCTATCTTCCACGACTCGGAGCTGATGAAAACCAGTGGCAAGGTCGAGCTGAGAGAAGACCTTAGCGCCACTCAATAGATCGAACATACCATCGATCCTCGGCAAAGGATACCTATTCTTGATGGTCAACTCGTTAAGCTTGCGATAGTCGATGCCGATCCTAAGAGTTCCATCAGACTTCTTCACGAAGATGACCGCGGTACCCCACGGTGAAAAACTGGACTGAATCAGCTGCTTGGACTCAAGCTCAAAAAGCTGCTTCTTGAGTTCCTCATTTTATTTTGTAGACATCCTCGTGGGAGGACGCCCAACTGGCTTCACGCCTGGAATGAGATCAATGCGGAACTCGATCGCCCGCTTGGGTGGCAAACCCGAAACCAGCTCAAAAACGTCAGAGAAGTCACAAACAATAGGAATACGAGATATATCATCATCATCTCGTGAGTCAAGAGAATATAAAGCCATTTCGGAATTATCCACATTCCGAAGAACAAGTGACAGCTGAGTAGACGAATCCGGGTGTCGAAGATATAAAATTCTTTCAGAACAAATAATCCTGGCATCGTATCTCACTAGCCAGTCCATACCCAAAATCATATCAAAATCCAAATAAGAAATAACGTGTAGATTCGCACGAAAAGAAAAGCCACAAAAAATAATCTCAACATCATCACAAAGCATGCTAAGGGTTGCGGATCCCCCAATAGGATTCGCAATCCTCAACGAAGTAACCATACAAGAAACATCCAAAGACAAATCATCGACGAGCTTTTTCTGTACGAAAGAATGCGAAGCTCCCGTATCGAAAAGAACTCGAATACTACGGTCATGAAATAAAATAGAACCTTCCAAAATAGATGGAGATATACCTCTGGACTGAGAAGGACCTCCGGAAGCTTTAGCAACATAAAGCTTGCCAGACTTGGCACTAGCAGGAGCAGTAGGGCAGGTGGAAACACGGTGACCTTCCTTCTTGTAATAATGGCAAAAGAGAGGCTTAGGACAAGCTCGAATCATATGATCAGGAGAACCATAATTGAAACACTTCCGAATGGAAGGTGTTCCAGCAGATTGAGAGTTAGAACCAGATTCAACAGACATCTTCTTCTTGGAAGGGAGAAATCCCTGCTTATGAATTGGAAACTTCTTCTTATTGGGGTTCTTGCGAACCTCAACATCATCACCACTATCACACTCCTTCTCGATGGCCTCGAGATGAAGTGCCGAATCAACCAACTCCTCAAAAGAAAGCTTAAGCTGGAGCATTAAAGACTTCTTAAGATATTTCTTAAGACCAGAGACAAACTTCATATTCTTCTTATAAGAAGTGCTAATGAATTCAAGACCATACTTAGATAAGGCCTCGAATGATGCAACATATTCAGAAATGTAAGACTTCCCTTGCTTCAACTCAAGGAAGCGACGGGTTAATAAAACTTTCTCAGATTCAGGAACGAATTTAAGTTCGAATCATTCCCGAAACTGAGTCCAAGAAAGAGAAGACTCATCAAGTTCGGCTACAAGAAGCTCGTACCAATCAAGGGCACGCTCTTGTAATAAGCTAGAAGTTACAAGAACTCGATCGTGGTCAGAAAGATCCATACGAGAAAAGATACGTGTAACAACCTGCATATTTATCGATTTGATATTTAAATGTTTTATTTAAATATTTTATCGTTAATCGGATTTTGGTCCGAAAAGCTACTTTTTGCATACGGTAAAATTAGGACTCGAGACCACGTCCATTGAGTTCAAAATGACGTTTGCAATCTTTTTGAGTGTAAACTTCGATATGTTTGGAGATAGTGGAATTTTCGTCACTTTTTGCTTTGGGCTTTTGGTTTGGGCTGAACCACTTCTAAGTCAGTCCCAACCCCTTCTCCTCTTCATTAATTCCTTCTTCATTTTCCAAACACTTCAAGCTTCTTCAAAAATGGTGGAGGGAATGGGAAATTAAAACTCCAAAGCTCTTGTTCATTTGCAAATCCAACAACTAACTCCAAATTCAAAGTGAAGACATTGGATTCAAGATTTTGGTTGATTCTTCCATCACTTTTAAGCTGCTCCATCATCAATTTCGTGAAAAAGGTGAGATTTTTATCTCACATTCTTGTCTATAACTGTCATTTGATTGCTGGGAATGATTCCCTATCACTTTTGCATGTGCATTTGTATTTGGTTTGGATTGAATTGGTGAAAAACTCCAACTTGTAGTGTTTTTGGCAAATTACTGGGCTTAGGTCACTCGGGCTGGGAAAAGTCGCCTCTGTGCATTTAGCTCGTTCGCATTTAGGTCGGCCTTGCCTTAGGTCACTCGGCCATAGGTCGTTCCATCCATAGGTCGTTCGCCACGAGTTAGGTCGCTCGGCTATAGGTCGTTTGCACTATGCTCTATCTCGTACCTTTTTAGGTCGTTTCCCTATAGGTCACGCCCATTTGACCACTTAGGTCGCTCTCCTTCGGTCGTTGGCCACTGGGTCGTTAGACCTTACATCTTTTTAGGTCGCTCGACCTCACCACCTTAGGTCGCATACCTTTAGGTCGTTTGCCCCATTAGGTCGTAGGTCGCATGACCTCAGTTCCGTTAGGTCGTAAGACCCCAATGCCTTTAGGTCGTTAGACCTTATTTCCTTTAGGTCGTTAGACCTTATTACCTATAGGTCGCATGAACCTTAGGTCGCATCACCCGTAGGTCGCTCGGTTTTGATAAGTCGCTCGGCCTTGTTTAAGACGTTAACTTGCTCAACCCGTAGGTCGCTCGCTCATGTCACTTGGCCACTCTTCCCATTAGGTCGTATGACCTCGTTTCTACTAGGTCGCTCGACCTGTCCTACCTTAGGTCGCTTGACCTGTAGGTCGTACTATTGCACTTTAGCTCGGCCATGTTCATTCTCACGGGCATTCCTACCTTGATGGTTTTGGGATTGATTTCTTTGGACTTTACTCACGTCTTCGAATGTGAATTTATGTGATTCGATTTGTTTCAACAATCATTTTGTGACTTGTCACTCTAAAGATATAAAGGTTTCAATACTAGTAGTAAATATCAAAACTCTTTCATCAAAGCGGTTTCAACACTATTTTATTACAAAACTCCTTTTCTTAAACCGTTTTTCAATCTATTAGTATATACAAGCCTTTACTTCACTCGGATGAGAAATCTAATTAAACGGCTTAGTAAAACAAGTGGTATGAAACGCTTGCGTTTACTTCGTCGGTTGACTCTTGGACTTGTTCGATTGAACCTTTTTGTGATAATTTCCTAATGAAGATCTACAGTTTGTTCGTAAATATTTAAGTTAAGCAAGTGGTTATGGGACATGAAGCTAAACTCATATATTTACTAGCTTGGTGTGATTGACACTTCTTTATGATCATGACGATCATTTTTGTGATTTAGACTAGCGATTGAGCGATGTCTTTTTGTCTGCGAGGGAGACTAGACCCCGCTTGTGTGATGTTTCTACTCACATATATGGGGTAGCACCCCATGGTCTTCGGGCCGTTCGTGTGTTCAAAGGTCTTCGGGCCATTCGTGTGTTCGAAAAAATTATATGGTTAGCTTCCATGAGATAGCTTCTCGTTCGTGTGATAGGCCTTCCCCCTTTTTGTGATTTCTGGATTTCGTGTGTTGATTTCTGGTATTTGTTCTGGATTTCGTGTGTTGATTTCTGGAATTTGTGCTTCACCAATTTTCGTGGTTTTCATTGATATGTTTCATCAATTCTTGTGCATTGGTGAATTCGTGTGTCATTACCTTTTTGTAGATTTGGATCTTTGAGAAGATTCTTGTGATATTGATTAATCTCTTGTTGATTATCATTTACATACTTATAGTAGTATGCCATTATGGTTATTATATGTTTATGACATATCCCTTATTCTATATCATGCCATCTGATATTTATAGCTAGACTGATCCGTTTATTATTTTCTTATGAAATAATACTCGGGTCAGACCGAGATGTTACAGGTGCTTCTGCTTGACTTCTCTCCAGGGATCTATTACTCTGACTTTTGGCTAACTACTTAGATTAGTAGTTTTTGTTGTATACCTTTGAGATACCGACTCATAGATGTATTCTTTTGTGTAGCACGTGTTGCTATTCTTTTGTATTATCGTGGATCTTTCTGACCACTACTCTGATGTACACTTTCATGTGTTATTTATATTCATATCTTTTTCCGCCTTTGTGATATGGATGTCTGTGACTGATTTGTGTTATGTTTACTTCTACGTTTGTTTCCGAAGATTATATATAGCCACAGTGTGATAGCTTTGAGTTTGTATCGGTATGTCGGATTTCCTCCTTAAATGATTTGCATGCTATACTATCTGACATATCGGTGCTCGCACAAAGAAATTACATGGATGGTCGCTCCTCAACAGCCTTATTCTCCGTGCTAGTTGACAGCATTACTCCGTAGTGTTCTTGGTTAGCGTGGGTATAGAGATGGGGGCGTCACAGCTTGGTATTAGAGCCAAACTTTGGAACAATGTAGAATAACTTAACAAGGATCATCGTCCTAAGTCCAACTTAGGAGTCGTGCCCTAGGATTTAATTCGAGTCTTTGTACCGATTCATCCTATTTCCTTTTATGAATCCTTGTTTTATCTATCAAGATTTGCTTGATATTTATTTGAAGAATAACTTTTCTTCTTTTCTCTTTCTTAAAGAAGAGAATGTCTAGACCAGGCCGTACCAGAGCCGGACCATCTACTGTTACTCCCCAGGATGGAGTTTTTATGACTGCTCAACAGCTTCTTGATTTAGTAAAGAATGCTCAAGCAGCTGGTCCTAATCAGGAACCTACTCACCCTAAGTCTGGATTTGCACGTTTGTGCAACGATTATACCAACTTGGGTGGGAAACCGTTCAAAGGTTCCGAAACTATTATTGAAGTCCAGGCTTGGTTAAGAACATGCGATCGAATCTTTTCTCGCATGAATCTTATCGATCTTCACCGTGTTCAGGTGGCTTCCAGTATGCTCCAAGAGAGAGCATTGGATTGGTACGAACTTCTTATTTCTGAAATCAATGAAGCAGATCTCACCTGGGAGCAATTCCGGGAACGCTTCGAATTAAAATTCGTACCTGAAGCAGAGAAAGTGACATTGGCTCGCCATTTTATAGACCTTGTTCAAGGTGAATCCTCTATGACAGACTATGTCGCATCCTTCGAGTCACTATCCAAATATGGGGTTGAATACATCAACACCCCATTGAAGAAGAACCAGAGGTTCGTCTATGGATTAAACAAGAATCTCAAGAAGCCATTACTTCTAAAATTAGAAGTTTCTTTCGATCAACTCATTGATATCGCTCTTCGTCTTGAAGAGGCTGATATGGACTAGGGGTGGGCATTTAACCGACTTAACCGACTTAACCGATTTAACCGACGTCGACCGAACCACTTAAACCGATTAAATTGGTTAACCGAACTTTCGGTTAACCGACCGATCTTAACTGTTGATTTTCGGTTCGGTTAACGGTTAACGCAGTAGTTAACCGCGGTTAACCGTTTAACCGACTAAGTTTTCATCATTATTGGTATTCGGTTAATCGGTTTCTAATAAAACGTAACCCTACCCGGTTACTTAACAAAACCCTAAACTTTCCTTCTTTGATCTTTCATTTTCGCATTACAGAAATAGGAATTAGGAAACCCACAGCCGCTTCTTTCCTTCTTTGATCTTTCATTTTCGCATTTCCTAAATAAATTCTCTCGTTCAATTAAAAAAAACTAGATCCACTAATTTGATTTGCAGATCGATTAATTATCATCAATCGATTTTGATTTGCAGATCCACTGTCGATTTTGATGTGCAGATCCACTATCAATATCCAAAATCTCCTATCGATTTCGCAAAAATATCCAGAAACCCTAATCAATTTTTGTGCTGCAACTCGCTAATCGCATCAATTTGGCATTTTAGGCTTTGAAATATGGTGATTACTGGCCGAAAGAGGAAGAATGTGAGTTTGTTTTCACTTTACCTAATTTATTTAATTATGTAGGTCTCTTGTACTAAAAACTGCTGCTGCCTGCTAACTGAAAGTGGATTTTCAATGCTTTCCATGCCATATACTAACCAAATTATACCAATAATATTCAATTATGCTTCAGTTTATTTGCATAATATAAATATATATGAACTACAGCTTTAATATGAACTTTTTTAATATGAACTGTTTTAATATATCAGTTATGAATTGTTTTAATATAAATATATATGAACTGTTTTAATATGAACTGTTTGATTTTTATTTATTAGTTAACTGGATTGTTTGATTATTTGTTTTCACGTGATAGGTGTTTGAAAGTAGATAGTTGATTTAGATTAAATTTATTTGTAATAGTTAAATTTTACAGTAATATCCTTTTAAGTATTAATATTATTAATAGTTTACTAAATAGTTTAATTTACAGTATTAAATTTACAGTAATATTTAGTTAAAATTGACAGTAAATTTACATTATTAATATCCAGTTTAAATTAACAATAAAATTTACAGTAAAATCTATAATAATATTTATAGTTTACTGATTTACAATATTAAATCTGTAATATTTTTTATAGACTTATAGTTATATTACATTATTACCTTTGGAAACTTATGGATATCAAGTATACAAATATATCAGTTATGAATTGTTTTAATATAAATATATATGAACTGTTTTAATACGAACTGTTTGATTTTCATTTATTAGTTAACTGAATTGTTTGATTATGTTTTCATGTGATAGGTGTTTGAAAGTAGATAGTTGATTAAATTTATTTGTAATAGTTAAATTTTACAGTAATTTACAGTTAAGTATGAACATGTAAATAGTTTGATTTTCATTTATTAGTTAACTGAATTGTTTGATTATGTTTTCATGTGATAGGTGTTTGAAAGTAGATAGTTGATTAAATTTATTTGTAATAGTTAAATTTTACAGTAATTTTACAGTAATTTATTTGTATTTAATATTTATAAATTTTTTAAATAGTTAGAACTAAAATAGTTTATAAATTTACAGTTAAGTATGAACATGTAGATAGTTTAATTTATTATGAACTTAAATTACTTACAGTAGCAAATAGTATGAACTATTTTTATTTTTTACAGTAGATAGTTTAATTTTCTTATACTCAGTATTTTTTATAAATACTTAAGTATGAACATGTAAATAGTATGAACTTAACTGTATATTAACTTAATAGTTTGAACTTAATTGTATATTAATTTTTGTTTTTCATGCACTATAACAGGTACAAATAGGTAGTTCTAGAGAAACAAGAGATGACGATGAGTTTGTGGAAGAAGCGGATGATGAGGAAACCGGCGAAGAAGACATCAATATTAGAAAACCTCCTCCACATCCGGGGCGCAAGCCTTCTTCTAGAAAGCCTTCTCCGGTATGGGAACATTTTACTAAAGACGCTAATTTCAATTTTCAAAAATGTGTATGCAAGTATTGTGGTCAACAATTTGCATGTGATTCTAAATCAAATGGCACTACACATTTAAATTACCATATAAAACATTCGTGTAAGTCCATTTCACGTGATAGTGATAAGAGACAAAAAATTTTAGCCTTTGGAACAAATAGCGATAGTGAAGGTAGTTGCAATCTTATCGCATGGTCATTCAATAAAGAGGAATGTAGAAAAGCATTAGCTCGAATGCTAGTTATTGATGAACTCCCTTTTAGTTTTGTGGAGGGTGAAGGTTTTCTTCAATTTTGTCGAGAACTGTGTCCTAGTTTTGAAGTTCCTTCACGTAGAACAATTTGTAGGGATGTGCTTCAATTATACTGGGACTCGATAGAATCTCTAAAAAAAATGTTCTCAAAATTATTGCATGGTGTTTGTCTAACTACTGATACATGGACATCTATTCAAAATGTAAATTATATGGTTTTAACTGCACACTTTATTGACGGAGATTGGAAGTTACATAAAAGGGTTATAGATTTTTGTGTGATTACTAGTCATAAAGGAGAAAATATTGGAAAAGTTATTGTCCATTGTATAAAAAAATGGGAACTCAAAAGAATAGTGTCTATCACCGTCGATAATGCTAGTGCAAATGAAGTGGCAATTAATTATGTGAAAAGCAAATTAAATGATTATAATGGTAGTTGTGTTTTGAATGGTGATTTCATGCATATTCGTTGTTGTGCTCATATAACCAATTTAATCGTCAATGATGGGCTAAAAGAAATTAGTAGTACTATAGCTGGAATTCGTACTGCAGTCAGATTTGTGAGATCATCTCCGTCACGATTGAATAAATTTAGAGAGATATGTTTAAGTTTGGGAATTGAGAATAAATCTATGCTTATTTTGGATGTACCGACTAGGTGGAATTCAACATATTTGATGTTGAAGCGGCTTTAAAATACAAAAAGGTTTTTGATGATATGAATGAAAATGATGGTATTTTTGTTGCTTACTTTGATGATGAAATTCATCCTCCGAGTTCGGTCGATTGGAAAAATGCTGAATTATTTGTTAAATTCTTAAAGTATTTTTATGATGTTACTTTAAAATTTAGCAAAACTTTATCCATTAGTGCAAATGTTTGTTTTGCCGAGCTTAGTGGAATTCAAGAAGAACTTAAAGGATTGGTTGATAAAATGAATCCTTATCTTGGTAAAATGGCAATTAGTATGAAAATGAAGTTTGATAAATATTGGGGAAGCGAAGGTAATATGAACAAAATTTTATTTGTTACGTGTGTGCTTGACCCAAGGTATAAATTCCAATTTTTGAAGTTATGTGTTGAAGACATGTATGAAAAAAAAATTGCGGAAGACATATTAAAAAGTGTGAAGCATATTTTGATAAGGTTGTTTGACTTTTATGTGAATGATTCTACATTTGGAACACAAACACGTGAGGAACCACAACTTAGTACGCCCGTTGCTAGTGAACGCGTTGAGGATGTTAGTGATGTTCTTTCTAGAAGAATGAATACTTTTCTAAGACAGGTTCAACAACACAATAACGAAGGTAATGAACTAGAAAAGTATTTAAATGCACCGATTGAGGGTACACCAAATAATTTTGATGTTTTACTATGGTGGAAGGTAAATAGTTCCAAATATCGTGTTTTATCTTTAGTTGCACGAGATCTTCTTGCTATTCCGGTATCCACGGTTGCTTCCGAATCCGCTTTTAGCACCGGAGGAAGAATTATAGATCCTTTTCGTAGTACTTTGAGTCCACGGATGGTTGAGGCATTAGTTTGTACTCAAAATTGGTTAAGGTCCAAACCTATTTTTGTCGATCATCGGATTGAAGTTCCTATCGATGATGTTTCTTATTATGATGAGCAAATATCAGGTGATATTAGCATTTGTAAAATAATATAGTTCTTCATTTGTTGGATTTTAAATACAATGCTCTAATTAACTTGTTTGGAATGTAGATTTTGTACATGGATGTCAACGTGAGTCGCCATCATCTTTTATGTTCACCATGGATGGTCCATGTTCATCATCATTGTATTCACCTTCACCACGGTTAGTTTCATGTAGTATAAATGTTCATATAGTTTATGTTTACACTTGATAAGTATGTTGGTATACCTTCATACTTTACTGGAATTTAAAGCAATGAATTCTGATGTTAAACTGGAACCCAAGTACATGTCAAATTGTTTTACATCAGGCCATGTTAACTTCTTTCATACTATTATTTGGAATGAATATATTCATTCAGTTTAGTCATTCAATATGTCTTCTTGGTTGCCATTGATTAATAAACTTCACTGTGTTAAGAAAATCTTCAAACAAACAACTAATCTTTATTTTATGCTCAGTTAAACTAAACAAGTCACTGTGGCAGCCGGTTTCCAGATTTCTTGGTTCTTTTTCAGTTGCAACTTTCCCTCTGATGGATATGGTGAGTTATCCTTTCATTTATATTTTAATTATGTTGTAATTAGTCTGTAGATCTATGATTTATTTATCAATTTATATCAAACAAATTTCTACAAATCATTTCATGCATAACCTGATGACTGATCTTTTTTTAAGAATGTTAACTATAAACT
Source organism: Allium fistulosum (assembly GCA_030737815.1). Taxonomy (NCBI): domain Eukaryota; kingdom Viridiplantae; phylum Streptophyta; class Magnoliopsida; order Asparagales; family Amaryllidaceae; genus Allium; species Allium fistulosum. The sequence goes on along the minus strand of CM060904.1, from coordinate 163,843,619 downwards.
ATAAAGGCCTCCTCGCCTGTTTGCCCTCTCATGTAATATTATTTGAAGACATTTGAGTATTAGATATTCTTTTCTATCAAATGTGCCATATACACGAAGTCCAATTCTTGCAACCCCACCCTACCTTAGAATAATTCATGTTATCAACAAATAACCTATGGCCTCTATGACTGTTGTTATATAACAAAGGATAATTTTCTTGTGTTATAGCACAAAAAAGTTCATATTTTTAGCATTGTTTTACCATTGTTCCAGCAATAAGTTAATCTGAAACCAATTTATGTATAAAATTTTGAGATATGAGGACCAATTGTAGCTGTACTACATTCTGATCCAATTGTTACGCAGTGAGCACACATCTCTTCTTCATGTAATGTTACCTCTATGGTCTAGTAAAGTGAAATGATTGCATAAATTAATTTTTGAAAATTTATTAACCAAATGGAATAGAATCGAACAGGCGAGGAGGCCTTGATAATTGTTTAATATAATGTCTGATGGTGAGAACATTTCTATAATGTTTGATGGTGAGAACAATCAAATCATTCGAATAATGTTTTCACCATCGGAGGGCCTTTACAGTATGAAATTATATTGGTTTGATTGTCTTCAAATAATATGAAACTGCTAACTATAAAGTTACTTTATAGTTCTTAGAACCACTTGGTCATGAAACATGTCATCAAGTTGTGTTTCTTTCTAACGACAATATTGCAGCATAAGAATGAGGATGTTGTATGATTATGGACATTGGACAAGGACAATGTTTGAATCTGTTATATCTATAATTAAACTGCTATAATAATATAATTAGTTACCACTTGACACTTGTATAACTAAACTGCTATAATTAGTTTAGCTATATATAACTGTGATATAACTTGTAGTCTTGTAACTCCTTTACTTCCTTCTCCTCACTTTAATAGTTAGTTTGCAATATATATTGAGAAAAGATATGGAGTTTGATAACTTGTAAATGGTTTTGATAACTTACAGGACTGATACTAGGCCATGAAGTTGTTGCCTTGCTGTTCACTGCTCAATTCCTATGGACGATGCACTCACTGAAGTGATTGAACTGAAGTATGTTTGTGTAATCCTTATGTGAATTGGACTATATTTATGTGTAATATTTAAGAGTTATTAGTGTATATTATAAACTTGCCGAACTGAAGAATGAATGTGAACTGAACTACTTAAGTTTCTACTTTCGTGGTCTGTAATTTGTATTATGAATTGAAAATTATGTTGTAAACTCTGAACTGTAATATGTGCATTGTGGACTGAAATGTTTGTGCTGAAGCTTGAAAGTGGTAAAGTTAAGTTGTTGCAATAATGCAATGTTTCTTTATGAAGCCTTATAATGGTCATATGGACCTGGTTGTTGCAAGTTGCAACAGTGTAGTCGGTTAACTGGTTGAACAAACCGGTTAACCGATTAATTTAAACGGTTAACCTGTCAATGGTTAACCGTTTGAACTAATCGGTTAACCGATTAGTTTAACTGGTTAACCGCGGTTTAAAATAACCGGTTCGGTCGGTGGTCTTAGGACTACATTAACCGATAGTCGGTTAACCGAACCGTGTAATATTATCGGTTAACCGAAAATATTAACCGATTTAGTCGGTTAACCGACCGTGCCCACCCCTAATATGGACAGTGATGTTGAAGTGGTGGCTGTCAAACCAAACTTCAACAACAAGAAAAGGCCTAACAAGTTCAAAGGTCCATATCCCAACAAAAAGGGTAAGCAAGCAACTCCTGCTGCAAAGACACTTTCCCCTAGTGATGGGAAATGCTTCAACTGTGGTGCTAGGGGCCATTTTGCGAACAAGTGTTCAAAGCCCCGTTCTTGTCGCTATTGTAAAAGTCCAGATCATAATATGCATCTATGCCCTAAGATTCAAGGCAAGGAGGGAAAGTTAAACGCGGCTCAAGCCCCTGGTAACACATCTCGCGGTCAAGGTATGTCTCATTCTGTCCTTGATGGCATTATTATATTTCATGATCAACCTATTAGAGTTCTCTTTGATACGAGGGCATCCCACTCTTTTATATCAAAGGAACTTGTAGACACTTTCTCTTTAAGTGTTATTGCTTTAATGACTTCTTTAAGAATTGCTAATTCGGCTGGTGGATCCACAACTCTTAGTTTGCTTTGTAAGGATGTGGAGATTGTTTTGTGTGATTTTCCTTTCCTAGCCAATTTGCATGTCATGCGTTACTTAGGCTTTGGAATGATTTTGGGTATGGATTGGCTTAACCGTTATGAAGCTCATATCCTATGTCCTGAGCGGACTATTTATCTCCGACATCCGCAATCTGTTAATCAGATTTCTATTATTCTTAAAGATTTGGATTCTGCTTTGGTTGCATCTTTATATTCTTTAAATCCTCGTGATGATGATAATGATGATGAGGAAGATGTCATTTCTCTTATTCACGCCGTTCGTGAATTTTCAGACATATTTGAGCCCATTTTTGGATTACCACCTAAGCGAGCAATTGAGTTCAAAATTAATCTTATACCTGGAGCTCAACCTGTTACTCGTCCTCCTTATCGCATGTCCAATAAGGAAAATGAGGAGATGCGCAAGCAATTATCCGAATTGGAAACAAAGCAATTCATTCGCTCTAGTTCCTCGCCTTGGGGAGATTCAGCAATTTTCGTGAAGAAATCCGATGGTACACTTAGGCTTTGCGTTGACTATCGCAAGCTTACCGATCTTACTATTAAAAATAAATATCATTTACCTCGGATTGATGATCTATTCGATCATCTTAGTGGTGCTAGAGTCTTTTTACAATTGGACTTAGCTACCGGTTTTCATCAGCTTCGTATTGCAGAGGATAGTATTCCTTTGACTCCTTTCCGTACTCGTTATGGATCTTACGAATGGCTAGTTATGCCATTTGGTTTAACGAATGCTCCGGCTTATTTCGTTGACCTTATGAATCGAGTTTTCAAAGATTTCCTCGATCGGTTTGTTCTCATCTTTATTGATGATATTTTTGTGTATTCTAAAACCGAAGAGGAACATGAAAAGCATCTTCGGATTGTATTGGAAACTCTTAGGAGCAATCAATTAAAGGAAATTTTTTCTAAATGCCACTTTTGGCAATCTAGTGTGAAGTTTCTCGGTCATATTATTTCCGAATCCGGAATATCAGTGGATCCTTCAAAGATTGAAGCGATTCAAAATTGGAAGAGACCGGAGAGCGTGACTGAAATCCGTAGTTTTCTCGGATTGGCAGGTTATTACCGCCGTTTCATAAAATACTTTTCTAAAATTGCCGTTCCTTTTACTGGCTTAACGAAGAAAGGTGTTAAATACATTTGGTCGGACAAATGTGAAACTTCTTTTCAGAAATTAAAAGAACTCCTTTCTGATGCTCCTATTCTTGTTATTCCCGAGGGGAATCAAGATTTTGTTGTTTATACCGATGCTAGTCGCGTTGGTTTGGGTGCCGTTCTTATGCAAAAAGAACATGTTATTGCTTATGCTTCTAGGCAATTGAAGCCGGCTGAGACTAGATATGCCACACATGATTTAGAACTCGCGGCTATCGTCTTCGCCCTTCGAATTTGGCGACATTATCTTTTGGGAGAGAAATTTATACTTTATACTGATCATAAGTCTTTGAAATATCTATTTTCACAAAAGGAACTTAATTTGCGTCAACAGCGTTGGCTCGAATTCCTTGCCTCTTATGATCTTGATATTCTTTATACTCCCGGAAAGGGAAATCGGGTTGCTGATGCTCTTAGTCGTAAACAACAAGCGGTTGTTTCAATGATGATATCTGAATGGCATGATCTCGAGGTTTTATCCACTTATGAGATTAGAGATCGTGTATCCGATTTGTGTTCATCTCTTTTCTATGCAGCCTTGAGGCTCGTCCTTCTCTTTTAGACCGCATTCTTGAAGTTCAAATGCTAGATCCTGAATTGGCTTTGCTTGGCCAAAATGTTAAGGATAAAACCGATATTGAAGGTTTGAAAGACTTTGATATTGATTCTCGTGGCGGCATTCGAAAATTTGGTAGACTTATAGTGCCAAATATTAGTGATCTTCGTAAAGATATTCTGGAAGATTCTCATCGTTCCAAATTTTCCATTCATCCCGGTAGTAGTAAAATGTACGCGGATATGAAGCGACTTTATTATTGGGAGGGAATGAAATCCGATATTGCTAACTTTGTTAAGTGTTGCATGACTTGCCAACTTGTCAAGGCCGAACATCAAAGGCCTAGCGGGTTATTGCAACCATTGGAAATTGCAATTTGGAAGTGGGATCAAATTTCCATAGATTTTATTGATGGCCTTCCCCGATCTCGTTCGGGTCATGATAGCTTATGGGTGATCGTTGGTAGACTTACTAAATCCGCCCATTTTATTCCCGTTCGGTCTAATCGGACCGTACCGCTTTTGGCCAAACTCTTCATCAAAGAAATTGTTAAACTGCATGGAGTTTCTACTTCTATTGTTAGTGATCGTGATCCATTGTTTACTAGTGGATTCTGGAAGAGTCTTCAAAAAGCTTTAGGAACAAAGCTTAATTTTAGCACCGCTTATCACCCCCAGTCCGATGGACAAACTGAGCGTGTGAATCAAACTCTTGAAGATCTTCTTCGTTCTTGGGTGCTTGATTTCAGTGGAAGTTGGGAAGATCATATTTCACTTGTTGAATTTTCCTATAATAACAGCTTCCAAGCTAGTATTGGTATGGCACCTTTCGAGGCACTCTATGGAAGGCCATACCGATCTCCTTCTTGTTGGCTTGAGGCCGGTGAGAAGCTGGTTTTAGGTCCAGACTTTATTCGTGATTCCACAGAAAAGATTGAACTTATTCGTCATAGGATGAAAGAAGCTCAGAGTAGACAAAAATCCTATGTCGATAATCGAAGAAGGAAATTAGAATTTTCTATGGGAGATCTTGTATTTATTCATGTTTCCCCTATGAAGGGCGTGGTACGTTTCAGTCGATCGGGAAAGTTAGCGCCTCGATATATTGGGCCATTTTCTATCACCGAACGTATTGGTTCCATGGCTTATCGCCTTTCATTACCGGCTCAGTTTTCTGCCATGCATGACGTGTTTCACGTTTCTCAATTACGGAAGTGTCTTCAGGATTCCGATTCTATTCTTGAGCCCGGTGTTGTGGAAGAGATTGAAGTTTCGCCTAATTTAACTTATGAGCAGCAACCTATTCGCATTATTGCTTTAGAGGTCAAACGACTTCGAAATAAAGACGTTCCGCTTGTTAAAGTTCAATGGTCCTCAAATCCTAAGGATTGCTCTTGGGAATCTAGAGAATTCATCGAGCGTACACATCCAGACTTACTTTCTCATGCTCTTTAAGGTAAACTTCTTATTTCAAATTTCTTTTTGTGCTAATATGCTTTTATAGTTGTTACTTTTTCTTACCATCTTATATATTGCGAGGACGCAATTTCTTTAAGGAGGGGAGTCTGTAACAACCCGCATATTTATCGATTTGATATTTAAATGTTTTATTTAAATATTTTATCGTTAATCGGATTTTGGTCCGAAAAGCTACTTTTTTCATACGGTCAAATTAGGACTCGAGACCACCTCCATTGAGTTCAAAATGATGTTTGCGATCTTTTTGAGTGTAAACTTCGATATGTTTGGAGATAGTGGAATTTTCATCACTTTTTGCTTTGGGCTTTTAGTTTGGGCTGAACCACTTCTAAGTCAGTCCCAACCCCTTCTCCTCTTCATTAATTCCTTCTTCATTTTCCTAACACTTAAAGCTTCTTCAAAAATGGTGGAGGGAATGGGAAATTAAAACTCCAAAGCTCTTGTTCATTTGCAAATCCAACAACTAACTCCAAATTCAAAGTGAAGACATTGGATTCAAGCTTTTGGTTGATTCTTCCATCACTTTTAAGCTGCTCCATCGTCAATTTTGTGAAAAAGGTGAGATTTTTCTCTCACATTCTTGCCTATAACTGTCATTGGATTGTTGGGAATGATTCCCTATCACTTTTGCATGTGCATTTGTATTTGGTTTGGATTGAATTGGTTAAAAACTCCAACTTGTAGTGTTTTTGGCAAATTACTGGGATTAGGTCGCTCGGGCTGGGAAAAGTCGCCTCTGTGCATTTAGCTCGTTCGCATTTAGGTCGGTCTTGCCTTAGGTCGCTCGGCCATAGGTCGTTCCATCCATAAGTCGTTCGCCACGAGTTAGGTCGCTCGGCTATAGGTCGTTTGCACTATGCTCTATCTCGTACCTTTTTAGGTCGTTTCCCTATAGGTCGCGCCCATTTGACCACTTAGGTCGCTCTCCTTGGGTCGTTGGCCACTGGGTCGTTAGACCTTACATCTTTTTAGGTCGCTCGACCTCACCACCTTAGGTCGCATACCTTTAGGTCGTTTGCCCCATTAGGTCGTAGGTCGCATGACCTCAGTTCCATTAGGTCGCAAGACCCCAATGCCTTTAGGTCGTTAGACCTTATTTCCTTTAGGTCGTTAGACCTTATTACCTATAGGTCGCATCACCCGTAGGTCGCTCGGTTTTGATAAGTCGCTCGGCTTTGTTTAAGACGTTAACTTGCTCAACCCGTAGGTCGCTCGCTCATGTCACTTGGCCACTCTTCCATTAGGTCGTATGACCTCGTTTCTACTAGGTCGCTCGACCTGTCCTACCTTAGGTCGCTTGACCTGTAGGTCGTACTATTGCACTTTAGCTCGGCCATGTTCATTCTCACGGGCATTCCTACCTTGATGGTTTTAGGATTGATTTCTTTGGACTTTACTCACGTCTTCGAATGTGAATTTATGTGATTCGATTTGTTTCAACAATCGTTTTGTGACTTGTCACTCTAAAGATATAAAGGTTTCAATACTAGTAGTAAATATGAAAACTCTTTCATCAAAGCGATTTCAACACTATTTTATTACAAAACTCCTTTTCTTAAACCATTTTTCAATCTATTAGTATATACAAGCCTTTACTTCACACGGATGACAAATATAATTAAACGGCTTAGTAAAACAAGTGGTATGAAACGCTTGCGTTTACTTCGTCGGTTAACTCTTGGACTTGTTCGATTGAACCTTTTTGTGACAATTTCCTAGTGAAGATCTACAGTTTGTTGGTAAATATTTAAGTTAAGCAAGTGGTTATGGGACATGAAGCTAAACTCATATATTTACTAGCTTGGTGTGATTGACACTTCTTTATGATCATGGCGATCATTTTTGTGATTTAGACTAGCGATTGAGCGATGTCTTTTTGTCTGCGAGGGAGACTAGACCCCGCTTGTGTGATGTTTCTACTCACATATATCGGGTAGCGCCCCATGGTCTTCGGGCCGTTCGTGTGTTCAAAGGTCTTCGGGCCATTCGTGTGTTCGAAAAAATTATATGGTTAGCTTCCATGAGATAGCTTCTCGTTCGTGTGATAGGCCTTCCCCCTTTTTGTGATTTCTGGATTTCGTGTGTTGATTTCTAGAATTTGTTCTGGATTTCGTGTGTTGATTTCTGGAATTTGTGCTTCACCAATTTTCGTGATTTTCATTGATATGTTTCATCAATTCTTGTGCATTGGTGAATTCGTGTGTCATTACCTTTTTGTGGATTTGGATCTTTGAGAAGATTCTTGTGATATTGATTAATCTCTTGTTGATTATCATTTACATACTTATAGTAGTATACCATTATGGTTATTATATGTTTATGCCATATCCCTTATTCTATATCATGGCATCTGATATTTATAGCTAGACTGATCCGTTTATTATTTTCTTATGAAATAATACTCGGGTCAGACCGAGATGTTACAGGTGCTTCTGCTTGACTTCTCTCCAGGGATCTATTACTCTGACTTTTGGCTAACTACTTAGATTAGTAGTTTTTGTTGTATACCTTTGAGATACCGACTCATAGATGTATTCTTTTGTGTAGCATGTGTTGTTATTCTTTTGTATTATTGTGGATCTTTCTGACCACTACTCTGATGTACACTTTCATGTGTTATTTATATTCATATCTTTTTCCGCCTTTGTGATATGGATGTTTGTGACTGATTTGTGTTATGTTTACTTCTACGTTTGTTTCCGAAGATTATATATAGCCACAATGTGATAGATTTGAGTTTGTATCGGTATGTCGGATTTCCTCCTTAAATGATTTGCATGCTATACTATCTGACATATCGGTGCTCGCACAAAGAAATTACATGGATGGTCGCTCCTCAACAGCCTTATTCTTCGTGCTAGTTGATAGCATTACTTCGTAGTGTTCTTGGTTAGCGTGGGTATAGAGGTGGGGCGTCACAATACGCTCGCATGTGCGAATCCAAGCTTGGACCTCAAGAACGGACTCAGAGCCTTTGAATGGCTTTCCACCAAGATGAGAAAAATCACTGCACAGGCGTGCAAAGGCAGACTTGCGCGGAGGAGATGCTCGAATAGGAGCTGGAGGCTGAGTGCTCCTAAACAACTCCAAAAACTGATCGGTAGACATATAAACGCCGTCCAGATGCGAGCCACTGGATTGCCCAGCATCCGAGCGTCGTCCTCTGCCTCTTCCGGCCATTAGCTGAAAGTTAAGATAAGAAAAAGATTATTCACAAGGTAGATATCATTAATTCAAATATGGAGTACTACGGAATAAAATGCATTCCTAGACGTATTCCCAAAATTTTATCTACCCCGAAGGCACGGAAAGAAGAAGGCACGATGATTCAAAGATTCGTAAGATTTGTACTACCCTTTGATGTACCGTAATATGTGTCTCGGTTCTATGTTTATCATATTTTGTTCTGAACATAACTCTGATACCAAGCTGTGACGCCCCACTCCGAGACCCACATTAGCAAAGAGTATTACAAGGTAACACCGTCTGCCAATGCGAAAAATATGGCTGGATAGGAGCGACCATCTATAGCCTTGTCTTAATTATCTATTGAATACGCCGACAATTGCCATTGGATCGACATTTCCAATAAATACTTAATACAAAGCCATATGTGGCTAAAGGATCTATCAGAATAAAATATAACAACTTAAATGTAATACACATCATAGAAAAGTATATCATCACATACACTTTCACATATACAGATACATTACAGAGTTTACAAAATGATACATGTCAAGTGGTATAGCAAACCACAATATACAGGCGAGTCAAAAGAATACATATCAGAGTTACAGACAAAAAGGACTACACAAAAAGCTATAACAAAAAGGAGCTAGCGGAATAGTCCATGTGGAAGCAAAATAGGCTAAGTCCAATGTACCTAACCTGAAACATCTCGTTATGACCCGAGTATAAAATACACGGGTCAGTCTAGCTAAACAAATCAGATAGATATACTAATGATAATGAACATACAAAACCATAAAGTTCCACAAATATCTCCAAAAGAGATAACCAAATCATCTAACATAAGATGAATCATAACAAGCCTCATATCATAGGCAACTCAAATAAACAAAGGATATCCATATCCCAAACCAAGCCAAAAGGCAATTAACAAATACCAACAAAGGTACACAAGTTTCCACAAGGTAATCGCTATATATCGTGTGGTTCAAAGAACCTACCCCGAAAGGTGATACACTAGGGAAATATAATTTTCAAAGAAACAAAAGATGCTCGAGCTCAGTACTGTATAACAAGGATCCATACGCCCGAAGGCAACGCCAAAAGGCGTTGCCTTCCAACAAAGGTACACAAGTTTCCACAAGGTAATCGCTATATATCGTGTGGTTCAAAGAACCTACCCCGAAAGGCGATACACTAGGGAAATATAATTGTCAAAGAAACAAAAGATGCTCGAGCTCAGTACTGTATAATAAGGATCCATATGCCCGAAGGCAACGTCCGAAGGCAACCCCAAAAGGCAACGCCCGAAGGCAACAAACCGTAGTGGCGGTACTGGACACCACTGTCCGGCGGAATGTGTCACAACGCTCAGAAAGGAACCCAGAAAATGTTAACGTGAGTCCCATACCCCACGTTCGCACTAAACGGTTTACTAATCGTTAGTCAATTTCACACTCAAAGCGGTACAAAGTTCACCTCATCTCATCGGTAAACCAGACCCAGAGGTCAAAACAGTCAAACGAATAGATTATGAATTGACTGAAAAGATAAATGCACGTGTTCATAGCATGCGTTTTATTTAATCATTTAATTCTCCTCCCTCTTCGCTCGAAGTGCAAAATTGTGTGTGTGTTTTAAATAGAAATTATAAATTGGAGAAACGAGCTTCTAATACACTTTAAAAGGATCATTTTATAAAAACCCGTGCACGAAATCAAAAAGGAATTATCAAAGTCAAATATGCAATAACAACTAATTGGAATCGACACAAATCGATTGAAATTTGAAACCAAGCAAAATAGGCAAAAATAGGCAAAAACAAGCAGGCCAGTCGACTAATCCAGAAACCCGGAAGTTTCATTTCCTGCAGTCAGTCGACTGACTGCAGAGGCCAGTTGACTGACTGCAGGAAATAGAGACTTCTTGTTTCTGCAGACAGTCCCAGGAACCATCATTTGCTACAGCCAGTCGACTGACTGCAGAAGCCAGTCGACTGACTGGCACTGGGCTGTTTTTCAGCCTATCCAAATGAAGAGCAAACTCTTCCAATTTTCGATCGGACGAGCAATGGGCACTAGGGGTTTATGCCAATCGACAACCCAGCCCTATTGGCTCTTCAATACACCTCCAAAAACATGATCAAACATCAAAGCTATGATTTTTTAGAGTTTTTGACTTCAAAACACCAAAAATTGAAATGTTCACCAAATCAATTCAAACCAAAAGCAAATGAACATGAATAAGTGTTAGGAATTCATACCTAACATCAACGATATCAAAAGAAGTAGATGTGAGTTCAAAACTCACCTTTTTAACACAAAACAAAGATAAGAAGCTCAAACACAAGGAAAAGATCAATCACTCTTCACTTCAACTCTACAAGCTTCAATCTAAGATCAAAACAAGTATTTCCTAAATTAGGGTTTAGAAATTTTCTGAAATTGAAGAGGAGAAGAGATGGAGAAGATGAAGATGGAGCTTACCTTAGCTTTTCTTTGAATTTGGAGCAAGAATTTGGAGTTTGCAAATGAATCTAGGGTTTTGAATTTTAATTTCCCATTCCTCTCCTCATTTTCAGTTGTGCTAGAGAAAAAGAAATGAAATGAGAATGAATGGATGAAGAGAGGGGCTGAGTTAGAGTATATAAGGAGTTGGGTGAAACCCAAACCCAAAAGCCCAACAGAAAATAGCAAAATTCAACTTACTCCAAATCTATCGAAGCTTATACTCAAAAAAGTCACAAACGCCATTTTGGACTCAATGGAAGTGGTCCCGAGTCCTAATTCGACCGTTTGCAAAAAGTAGCTTTTCGGACTTAAATCCGATTAACGACGCTATATTTAAATAAAATATTTAAATATAAAATCGTAAAATATGCGGGTTGTTACAACCATGTTTAGGTAAAATATAGTTGATACAAAATACGCCAAGAGCGACATATGAAGATGCCCCCTTGGTTGTTCAAAGTGTATAATAAGGCACTAAACAATTTGCCTTTACAATCTAAATAAACAACGGAAATAAAAGAACTCTAATAACAAGCTTGCCTCCTGCGCGTCTTCAGAAGATTTATTCGTCGAAAAGAACACTTGGAAACTTTAACTCTCAACCTACTAAAAATCAATTGAGTACCAAAGAGTTTAAGGGGAAAACAAAAACTTTGAGTCAGATATAAAGCCTGATATGAATAATAATCTACCATCTCAAATCATTTGGATATCTAGTGAGACCACGAAGCTTAACGGAACGGGTTTTCTCCTCACTAGCATCCTAAAACATTAATAAACCATATACTATGCTCACGCATCCAAAATGGTTAAAAACATAGTATTCTGAAATATTATGATGATATGTAAACAAGTAAATCAAATCTGGATTACCCATCCCCATTCATTCGGACTATCTGTCTCAATTATAGTTTCAAGGGTTACTACTTACTTGTTAAATGCTTATAGACTATTTGTCCACTTACATAGTTTTCATGGGATCACTAAGAACCTATTGGTAACTCCAATATCTTTTCTTACCTAGTTTTGACGGGCTAAATAGGAACCTATTGACTGACTGTCAATATCTTAATCCGGATATAGTTTGTATGGGCTAACTATAAACCTACTAGCCCTTGCCAGTATCAAATAATAGTTTTTATGGGCTGACTACGAACCTATTAGCCCCTGCCAATATCATCAGTTATATACAATTTTCATAGGCATATTGTAAACCTATTGGCTTCTATGAATATCTTTAGTTTTAAGGTTTTAACATTCCTTATTTATATTCACCACTAGTTCAACCTAACTGATTATTCTGCCCTTTCCCCAATATACATTCATGGTTTAGTAATAACGTGAATAAGTACATAAAGAAGTAGTACTTCCAAAATCTTTATTTATGCCATGGTTCTTCCTTTTAAAAGTGAGAGTGGGTTATTTGTTTTGAAACTTTAAAACATCACTTTCGAAACCTCAGGATAACCTCATTTGAAATCAAAACTTCTTTTCAAAACACAACGTAATACCTTTTGAAGCCTTTGATAAATATTCTCTTTTAAAACCAAATATACCTTTCGAGGGTGTAAAAACGTCCTTTAGACATAGCTTCGAAACAAATGAAAGTATCCCTTTCGAAAACATTGAGTTTACTCTTTAGAAACATCATTAGGGTCAAAGTGGTTATACACGAAAGTATCTCTTTTGAAACCAATTATAAAATTGTTTGGAGAGAAAAGTGGATGGTGTTGGAACCATCTGGTCAAAAGTACAATCCTTTGAATTAAAATTTTAAAGGATAGAGTCGAAACCCCCTTTCAACTTCATTGCCTTCGAAGCCCTCAACCCCTTTCGAAAGCATTCGAAAAAAAGTCTTAGTTTAAGTTAAAATAGAGGTAACCCTTTGACAGCTTAGATGGCTTCAATGTAGTCGAAAGGTAAATTAGCGGCTTGGTTTCGACTTAATCGAAACCAATCCTTTCGGAAGCTCTTATTTAAGGAAAAAGTACCCATTCAAAAGCTAACCCCTTTACATAATATAGCAACCTTCTTCGAAAGCCATTTATAAAACCTTTTCGAAAGCATGTGTTTCGACTAGGTCGAAAGCTTTAAGTAAAACAAGGCAAGAATTTAACTTTTGAAAACAAGCAGAGTTTTGACCCCAATGAAAGCTTACCTTTCGACACCAAAGGCTTTCGCCTTCCTTCCAATCCACTGTGTACCATCTAAGTAATACCTTATGTATTAGTTTCGACTATACGGGTTTCGACTATGTAGGTTTCGACTGGGATGTAGCAGAATCAATGGGGCCGAAAGGTGCTTACTATTTGAGGCGGAACATCTTTTTTTGAATTAAAGGCTGAAATATAGCAACTTTTGTAATTACTTTGTAACTTCTTGCCTATTTGTAAACCATTGATTAGTTGCTGCATAACTATTCAAATACTTTTCATTCAAAACTGACACATTTAATCAGATCCAAATTGAAGGATTTTAACGTTTAAGCCTTTCCATATAACAAAACAATCATTTGAAAAAAGTCATTCTTTTAAAATAATTTATTTTCTTTGGTTAATCAATTGGGAAAAATCCCCAAATATTACAGAAATTCAACTTCTTCATGTAATCGAACACACTAAAAATTTAGACTAAATTTCTTCCTGAAATATTCAAAATAAATTTTAAACCCAATTACATCATATTTTTCATTAAAAATTCAAAATAAAATTTCCATAGCTTGGAAAATTCTGAAAATTAAAACTTATCTCGAAAATCATGTTTTATTTAGCATAATTTTTTTTCCATGGCATTCTAAAATCAATAAACCATGGTTTTTACCCTAAAACCATACAAATTGTGTGTAGTAATGATTTATTTAAATCAAATAATTAACAACTTAAGCATATCATCATCCAAAATGTCATAGAAACAAAAATAAGTCTCAAATTCGAAATCATATTATTATAAAAACCAAAAAGAGGTGGAATGAATTATTATTCACCTTAGATATGATAAGGAATTTGAGATTGGTTGTTGATTAATCCTTCCAGCTTTGATCCTTAGCTTTAGATTGAATTTTTCCTCTTTCTTCCTTGGTAATGGTTGACTTTAGGTTTTAGATTTGAGTTTGTGGAATTAAGAAAAGAAACATGAATGGGCAAGGGTAAGAAGTGTATAGCCATGTTCAACATAATGGCTATTTACTAATATGCCCATGTGCAATTTAATTAACCTATAAACCAATTTAAGCCCATTAAATTTTATTATTAAGCATGACCCATTACATAATTTATTTAAATCTAAATTCTCTTATCATCATTATTCTATTTAGTTTATCTAATTAAATATTTTGAATAATAATATCAAAATTAGGAATGTTATAGGCTCCCTTCCTTAAAGAATTTCATCCTTGAAATTCAGTAGGACTAAACACTAAACATAGCAATCATCTGTGACAACTCCTAATAACCATAACAATCATACTAGCCTATCAGACTAGCAACTATCTATATAAATCTAACACAGACATACCCTTAAAGTAGATTAGGATAAGTATCCCTAATTCTGTCCTTTATCTCCCAAGTATAGTCCTTCTCGTTGTCACTCCACTGAACTTTTACCAATTTGACTATCTTGTTCCTTAATCTTTTCTCATCTCTAGCTACAACCCGAACTGGTTGTCTAACAATAGTCAAATTAGGCTCTACCACTAAGTCATCCAACCTTGTCGGAGGAATAGTAGTCTCTAGATCATGCACATACTTACGAAGATGAGACACATGAAATACATTATGGACACCTGCCATACTACACAACAACTCTACTCTATATGTGAGCTTTCCAATTCTCTCTAAAATCTGGAATGGAACAACATGTCTTGGCGTTAACTTTCCTGACTTTCCAAAGTGCACCACACCCTTCATAAGTGATACCTTAATGAAAATCATATCTCCAACTGAGCATTCCAGGTCTTTATGCCTCTTATCTGCGTAACTCTTCTGTCTGGACTGAGCCTCCTTCATCCTTCCTCGAATTAACTCAATCTTCTATGACACATCTCTAACCAAATCTGGACCTAAGATTAATCAGTCTCCAATCTCCAACCAACATGCAGGTGATTTGCACGGCCTTTCATCCAAAACTTCAAACGGCGCCATTCCTATTCTAGTTTGATAACTGTTATTATAGGAAAACTCAACTAAATGTAGGTGATCCTCCCAAGATCCACCAAAGTCCAGCAAACAAGCCCTCAATAAATCTTCTAGTACCTTATTAACTCTTTCAGTCTGCGCATGTGTCTAAGGGTGATATGCAGTACTCATATTAAGCTTGGTACCCATCATTTCTTGTAGGCTCTTCCACAATTCACTAGTGAATAAATCATCTCTGTCACTGACTATAAAACTAGGAACTCCATGTAGTCTAACTATGTTCTTCATGAACAACTTAACTAAAACAGGTGTCATCATGGTTGACTCAACAGGAATGAAATGAGCACTCTTGGTCAATCTGTCCACTATAACCCACATACATTAATTACCTTTATTTATCTTTGGCAACCCGTATATAAAATCCATAGATATCGAATCCCATTTCCAAACTGGAATCTCCAGAGGCTGAAGTAACCCACTCGGTTTCTGATGTTCATCTTTCACTTGTTGACAGTTTGCACACTGCCTAACCTACAAGCCAGCCTTCCCAATAGAAGCTCCTCTTCATATCTTGATACATCTTGGTTCCTCCAAGATGAATCATAAACTTGGACTGATGACAGTCTCCAAGGACATCTTTCCTCAAGTCCTCCACATTCGAAACACTCAACCTTCCTTTCTTTCTTAACCTTCCTTTTTGGTCAAGGCTAAAATCCTTTAAATCATCGATCTTAGTTCCGACCTCAAGTCTTCTAATCCTCTTAGCCAACACTGGATCCTCTTTCTGCTTAGAAGAAATTCTCTCAATCAATACTGGTCGGACTTCTAAACAAGACAACCTGGCAAAAATCTGACTAGAACCAGCAATCGATCTTAACTGCACATCACAACTGACTAAAGCTTCTAAATCCTTCCACTCCGCCAACATTACTAACACCATATTCTGATATTTTCTGCTGAGGGCATCTGCTATGTTATTACCTTTTCCTGGGGTATACTCTATACCAAAATCATAAGCTACCAAAAACTCCAGCCACCTCTACTGTCTCATATTCAACTCTTTCTGAGAGAATAAGTATCTTAAGGACTTATGATCGGTATATAACTCAAACTCTCCCCTAAGAGATAATGTCTCCAAATCTTCAATGCGATGATCACTACCACCAACTCCAAGTAATGGGTAGGATATCTAACTTCATGCGGTTTAAGCTATCTGGATGCATAGGCAATAACCTTACCATTCTGCATCAATACTGCTCCTAATCCAGTTCCACATGCATCAGTATACACCAACAATCCTTGGTTTCCATCTGGAACTACTAACATGGGAGCATTGGTCAACGAATGCTTTAACTTAAGGAAGGCTTTCTCACATTTATCGGAATAAACAAACTTCACTTCCTTCCTAGCAAGCTTAGTCAAAGGTGCTGCTATCCACGAGAAATCCTTAATGAATCTCTGGTAGTAGCCTGCAAGTCCTAGAAATTTTTTGACCTCGATCACCGACTCTGGTCTCTTCCAATTATTCATAGCTTCGATCTTATCTGAATCGACCGACAAACCTTTCTCTGAAACCATGTGACCAAGAAACTTAACCTCTTTCTTCCAAAAATGACACTTGGTAAAGTTTGCCTTTAGCTAATTCTGCATCAGCGTTTTAAGTACCACTCTAAGATAAACTTCATGCTCTTTCTCATCCTTAGAGTATACTAGGATGTCATATATAAACAACAACACAAATCTATCTAAGTACTCTCGAAAAAATCAATTCATTAAGTCCACAAAGAAAGCAAGTGCGTTGGCCAATCCAAATGGCATCAGTAACCATTCAATATGAACCATATCTAGTCCAAAATGCTGTCAAAGGAATACTGTCCTCCATCACTCTCAACCGATGGAACCCTGTCGCCAAATCCAACTGGGAGAACACTCTGGCCCCATTCAATTGATCAAATAGATTGTCTATTCTCGGGAAAGGATACTTATTCTTAGTTGTCCTTTTGTTCAACTTACATAGTCGATACACATTTTCAACGACCCATCTGGTTGCTTTACAAACACTGCGACCGCTTCCCAAGGTGAATTGCTTGGTCTAATGAAATTCCTTCCTTCAAGATCCACTAGCTGCACCTTTAATTCCTTCATCTCGGTAGGTGTCATCCTGCTAGGTGGTCTATTTACAGGTTCAGCTTCGGGCAAATGATCTATTCTAAACTCAACAGCACTTTTAGGTGGTAGTCCAGTGACTGGCTCAAAGACATCTGCAAACTCACTTGCTACCCGAACTCGACTTAACTCATCTCCCATTTCCATAGTACTAAGCAAAACACTAACATTTCGGTCGGAATTCTCTACTGAGGTATTACTTGGTTGTGATTATCAGGGTGTCTTAGTGATATCTCCTTATCTTAGCAAAATATTCTAGTCTCATACCTACCCAACCAATCCATACCCAAGATGATCCCGAAATCTACAAAATCAATAACATACAAACTGCATGCAAACTTATGACCTAACAAATCAAGTTCTAACTGGTCACACCTTAACCCTAGAGTTGCATACCCTCCTATTGGATTCGTAACCTTTAAGAAAGTAACAAGGTAGGTGGGTTCTAAACATATTCTATCAACCAAACAATGAGATATAAATGAATGTGATGCATCAGTATAAAAAAGTATCCTAACTTGAATACTTTGAATCAAAAGCGTACCTTCCATCACAATCTTTTCCCTATCTATTGCAGTAGGCCTAGCTGGTCCAATAGCAAAGACCTTTCCTTTGTTCTCCCTAACTGGCTCTGGACACTGATTCTTGTAATGCCCAACTCGATCATAGTTTAAGCACTTCACATTTTTCTTGGTTGCAGCTTTCTTCCCATTTCCTGACCGGTACTCATTCGCAAAGTGACCCTTCTTGTCACACTTATAACAAACTACCTCGGCCTTCGATTTCTTAGCAATATCTCCCTTCGGTGCTTTTTTTTAAAGAACTTCCTCTTCTTTCCTTGAGAACCATGAGCTTCCACTGACATTTCCTAAGCCTGACAAACAAGTAACTCCTCATGGTGAATGGCCATCTCCACCACCACATTACATGATCATGAACATGTGTCATGGTCATTCTAGCAAACTCGAGCCTCAATCCCCGAATGAACCTCTCATTCCTTCTGATGTCAGTATCTATAATAGCATATCCATATCGGGACAGCTCTTCAAACTTAGTAGCATACTCGACTACTGACATCTCTCCTTGAACTAAATCCATAAATTTCCTCATCAACTCTGGCTTAGAAAACTCAGACAGAAACTTCTGCTCAAATCTCGTTTTAAAATCAGCCCAAGCAAACTGCTCTTTCGGCATTCCAGTAGTAATAATATTCCACCAGTGTAGTGCGGACCCCTGGAACTGTCTAGAGACCAACCTTCTCTTTTGTTCATCATTTAGACCCAAATCAGTGAATATACGCTCACAATGAAAAGGCCATTTTTTAACTTCTACGGCGCTTTCCATTCCCTAGTATGGCTTCTCACCCAAACTGGTGTAATCTCTACTCAGCAAAGCAGTATTATTCCTAACCGGAGCCACTGGGTTAGCTCCTCCTTCATTTCTAGCAACACCAGCAGCAGCTCTTGCTTACATCAAACCAACAAAAAATTGATGCATTGCCCCCATATCTACTAGTGGATTTCCAGCACTTACATTGGCATCAACATTTTGATTACTAGCATTAGCCTGTCAACCCAGGTTCCTCCTAGTAATGGGTCGAGCATTTCTATTAGCTGTGGTGCTTTCTCCATCGAGATTTACTCTTCCATTTCTTGCTTTCAAATCTCCTTTCTCGTAAATCTACATACGAGCCTTAGTAAGATATAAAAGAATGGTCTAAGAGAATGGGGAATACGTACTTATATATATAAATATATATCAATTACAAGTATGTTATTATAGCGTTAACCCAAACCCAAACCCCAATCTTATTATCTTATTCATTGGATTATGTTTGAAAAATCTTTTAGGTTTAAGTTTCTTTTAAAGTTTCATAAACCATGCTCTGATACCAACTTGTAACATCCACTTAATTGGAGGCCCAAAACTAACGGCTATGGATGCTGTAGTCATCCATAGTTATTAATCCTGGGCGACCAAATACGGCGATATTAGATATACTGATACACAAAAACACAAGAATATGGAAAATATATAAACAGCAAACACATTCCACATTCCATTTCAAAATATTTCAAATTGATTACCCATCCCCATTCATTCGAACTATTTGTCTCAATTATAGTTTCAAAAGTTACTATTAACTTGTTAAATTCTTAGGACTATCTGTCCACTTATATAGTCTTCATGGGATCACTAAGTACCTATTGGTAACTCCAATATTTTTCTTTTATCCTAGTTTTCATGGGCTAACTAGGAACCTATTGACTGACTTTCAATATCTTAATCCAGATATAGTTTTCATGGGCTAACCAGAAACCTACTGGCCCCTGCCAGTTCAAATCGTAGTTTTCATAGGCTGACTATCAACCTATTGCCCCTGCCAATATCATTAGTTATATACAGTTTTCATGGGCTTACTGTAAACCTATTGGCCCCTGCCAATATTTTTAGTTTTAATGTTTTAACATTCCTTATTTATATTCATCACTGGGTCAACCTAACTGGTAATTCTTCCCTTCCCCCAACATACATTCATGGGTTAGTAATAATATGAATAAGTACACAAAGAAGTAATACTTCCAAAATCTTTATACATGCCATGATGTTTCCTTTTAAAAGCGAGAGTGAGTTATTTGTTTTAAAACTTTAAAACATCACTTTCGAAACCTCGGGATAACCTCCTTCGAAAACAAAAACTTTTTTTCAAAACACAATGAACATACCTTTCGAAGCCATTAATAAATATTCTCTTTCAAAACCAGATATACCTTTCGAGGGTGTCAAAACGTCCTTTAAACATAGCTTCGAAACAAATGAAAGTATCCCTTTCGAAAACATTGGGTTTACTCTTTAGAAACATCATTTTGGTCAAAGTGGTTATATACGAAAGTAACTCTTTCGAAACCAACTATAAAATTGTTTGTAGAGAAAAGTGGATGGTGTTGGAACCATCTAATCGAAAGCATAATCCTTTGAATTAAATTTTGAAGGATAAATTCGAAACCCCCTTTCGACTCCATTGCCTTCAAAGCCCTAAACCCCTTTCGAAAGCATTCAGGAAAAAGGCTTAGTTTACATTAAAACAGAGGTAACCCTTTAACAACATAGATGGCTTCAATGCAATCAAAAGGTAAATTAGCGGCTTGGTTCGACGTGATCGAAACCAATCCTTTCAGAAGCTCTTATTTAAGGAAAAAGTACCCCTTCGAAAGCGAACCCCTTTACATAATATAGTAACCTTTTTGAAAGCATGTGTTACAACTAGGTCGAAAGCTTTAAGTAAAACAAGGAAATAATTTAACTTTTGAAAACAAAGCAGGGTTTCGACCCCATCGAAAACTTACCTTTTGACACCAAAGGCTTCCGCCTTCCTACCAATCCACTGCGTACCATCTAAGTGATAGCTTATGTATTGGTTTCGACAATATGTGTTTCGACTATGTAGGTTTCGACTGGGATGGAGCGGAATCAATGGAGTCGAAAAGTGTTTACTATTTGAGGCGGAACACCTTTTTCTGAATTAAAGGTTGAAGTACAACAACTTTTAGTAATTACTTTGTAACTTCTTACATATTTGTAAACCATTGATTGGTTGCTGCATAACTTTTCAAATAATTTTCATTCAAAACTGCCACATTTAATCAGATCCAAATTAAAGGATTTTAACACTTAGGCCTTTCCATATAACAAAACCATCATTTGCAAAAATGCCGTTCTTTTAAAATAATTTATTTTCTCTTGTAAATCAATTGTGAAAAATCCCCAAAAATTACAGAAATTCAATTTCTTTATGTAATCAAACACACTAAAAAGTTAGACCCAATTTCTTCCTGAAATATTCAAAATAAATTCTAAACACAATTACATCATATTTTTTCATTGAAATTTATAATAAAATTTCCATAGCTTGGAAAATTCCAAAAATTAAAACCAATCTCCAAATCATGTTTTATTTAGCGTAAATTTTTTCGTGGCATTCTAAAATCAATGAACCATGGTTTTTATCCTAAAACCGTACGAATTATTTACAGTAATGATTTATTTAAATCAAACAATTAACAATTTAAGCATATCATCATCTAAAATGTCATAGAAATGAAAAATAAGTCTTAAATCTGAAATATATGATTATAAAAACCAAAAGGAGGTGGAATGAACTATTTTTCACCTTAGATATGATAAGGAATTTTAGATTGGTTGTTGATTAATCCTTCCTAGCTTTGATCCTTAGCTTTAGATTGAATTTTTCCTCCTTTTCTTTATTGGTAATGGTCGGCTCTTAGGTTTTAGATTTTCTTTTGTGGAATTGAGAAATGAAACAAGAATGGGCAAGGGTAAGAAGTGTATAACAATGTTCAATATAATGGCTATTTACTAATATGCCCATGTGTAGTTTAATTAACCTATAAACTAATTTAAACGTATTAAATTTTATTATTAAGCATGGCCCATTACATAATTTATTTAAATCTCAATTCCTTTATCATCATTATTCTATTTAAGTTATCTAATTGAATCTTATGAATAATGTTATCAAAATTTGGGATGTTACAAGAGGTTTAATAAAACATTTTGAAATTGAATACTCTAGCTATAAACCAACTTTAATGAGCATTAGCATACTCTAGAAGTACAATAGGTTCCTTACTTTATTTAACTGATGGTAGACTTGATATTTTAAAGAGTGTTTGTCTATGTGCTAGGTTTCAAGAAAATCCCAAAGAATCACATATGTGACCTATAAAATGAATTTTGCGTTATTTAACAAATACTAAAGATTATAGACTTTTTATCCAAAAAGTCACCCTTTCGAACTAATTCCATATAGTGATGCTAATTTCGGAGGATGCAAAACAGATTGAAAAAGTGCAAGTGGTACTTTCCACTTCATTGTTCAATCAGTAGTATTATGATTTAGTAAGAAACAAAATTATGTTTCATTATCGATGTGTGAAGTAGAATATATCTCTGCTGCTTTGGCTTGTACACAAGCAAGTTACATGCAACAAACACTACACGATTTTGGAGTTAACTTAACTAAATCTCCTCTATTTTGTGATACCACTAGTGCATTTAATTTATCAAAAAATCCTAGAAATCCTAGAAATCTGGAAAAGTACTCGGGTCTGACTTGAGTATTATAAGAAAATACCACCCGGATCGGTCTAGTAAGCCAACATGAGAAACTTGACTCATATGGATTTTTATATCTATAAAATCCTTCAGAAATAAAAGTATCTCGTAAGATCACGCCACACATAAACACGAATAGATTTTTACCTTACGATAACTAAACCATTTTATAAGAAATCTAGTGATATTATAATAATGTCTAGGGTTCAAAATAAATATTTAACATAGTTGAAATGTTTGCATCTCACGTTCCGGCATATTGGACCACAACTACATCCATAAGACACGTATTGGAAAATGGATTCTATACAATGACAAGGCTATTGGGGACTGTCTGTCACAGTACACCTCTTTAGAAAATGTATCGAGGGCCTCGTCGGGACCCCCTGCCAACACAAGACCGGCCCAACCCTTTCCTGTATAATATCGAATATGTCATCACCCTGGTTGGTCTATACAACCGAATTAGAACTCTAGCATACATAAATCCATAAATATTGATCTAGATTGGGTGATGGCCATAACTTAATGGGTGCGACCCGCATAGCCCTGCTGCATATCTTCTGTTTTAGTCATTACCGAGTGTGACGCTCAAGGCTATGCTTTACCTTTTCAGCACATCCACTTGGAATGCTAACACCACCCTTTAAGCCACAATGCAATGTCAGCATTCATCTATACAAGTGATTCATTTATGAAAAAACCGAGGCACTACTTCTACTACATCCTCAGGCTTAGTAGCAAGTAGCCCTTTCGCTTCAAAGAACTTCGTCTTCGATTCCATCATCTTCAAGAAGTCTCTAATTTGAATTCTTATTTTGGTTCAAAGTGGTTTTGGATAACTCATGCTTATCTTATCCTGGTCTCTCTAAACCAACAATCGATAGTTTTCAGCTGACTCAATCCCGGTTCTTCAGAAGTAAATGGATGATATAAGAGACCCAAAGGGATCTCGAATATACGCTTAAAACAAAAGATATTTAATCAGAATGAGTTTTCCCGAGGGAGTCTCGAACCGTATGAAATCACAAAGCTTTCATATACTTCCTAAGTCAAAATAGGCCAAGTTATCGATAGCGGACAAACCAGGTTTAGTATATAGTTTTGCATATGGAATACCAAACATCATATACTTATCACCACTTTTCGATTTCAACTCCACACTATCCCTCGATTAAAAATTAAGTCAGACAATCTAGAGAACTACCCTTTCCTTGATGCACATTGTTAAACTCTCATAGATAGAAACAGGCTTTCGAACCTCGAAATTTAGTGTCAACTATAAGGTGAAGTATCTTCCACATACTTAATTGATCATGACCTATTTATAGAAATTAACCCTTTTATACGTATCACACTTCCAACATTTTGACTTCTCTGTCCCTCACTAGAATCAAAGCCAGGTAAGTCAGGGCACTAGTTGCTCCTAGCCTTGCATGGAAACTCTGATTCTAGATCTCATAGATAGATGAAAGTCTACTTATCAATTTAGTGCTAAATATAAGATGACTTACTTTCCAGAAACGTGTCAACATTCTAGCATTAGTTATCGTATTTATTTTATGTTTTTAATGACACCGACAAAGAAGTCCCTTGCATAAAACAAAGTCTTTTTTTTATAAAAAAAATTTAAAAACCAACTCCATAAACTTATTTCTAGTCTACAATTTCAAATTAGTTATTGGAAACATTTTCCAAACTCATTTATTTAAGCTAAAGCTTGATTTCAAAAGACAAGATCCTTGCTTTATATAAAGTAAACAACTTATTTAATAATAACCAAGTGTTATAAATCAAAATTCTTTTCCAATTTTTCGAAACTATTTACTATAATAAGAATGTTATAGTCCCTAATCTTGTTAACTTTTCTCGAAAATATTTATTACAATAATAATGTTGAAATCCAAGCATACTCTTTTAATATTACGTTTAAAACTCTTTAAACCATAGTTTGAAACTTTTATTTCAAAAACATCCCTTAAAGATGGTCGTTTTTAAACAAAAACTTGACTTTTTGAAACAAAGCAGCTTCCTTTATAAAATTTAAACCTTTTGTTTAAATAACTTAAAAATATATTAAATCTTCAATCTCCTTTTAAAATACTCATAAAATTTTAAAAAACACGTTCGAAAATAATTACAGAATATCTAAAGTACATACCGTTTTACACTTTACTAAAAATAAATATTTCCAAACTGCATCCATAGCACTATTGCTATATAGACCATAACTTTTGAAACTTGTTTTGTAAATTAAATAGGTTTTAAACTCCATTTTCTTTCTATTTTTTAAACCACGCCATATCTAAAAGATTTGAAAACAAGAGTCAAGTTCGGAAACCATTTCAAAACACTTTAGGAAACAAAATAGTAAACCATTAAAAAGAAAGCTTGGGATTTCAATGTCGTAAAACCAATAATAGGTCGACTATAACTATGCAACATACACTAGCATTTACTTAACCAAGAATGTATGTAAATAATAATCACAAGATGAGGAATCCTTTAGGATCCCCCCACAAAATTTTCATTCTTCAAAGTGCTACTATAGCGACCTATTTGCTATGAATACACTTCGACTTTCTTTTACTTGAGTCCCCTACAAAACAATGATTATTTATGACATTCGCTTTCAAGCGGGAATCAAATCTAAACTAGCAATATAAAAAAGTATAAACAACATAAACAACAACATATTTTTTTTATAGATATTTGTCAATTTTTAGAGCAATTTTAAAGTGAGATATCTTACTTTAATCAAGCTTAAACCAAACCAAAAGATACAACTTCCTCTTACCATCATCCCGAAGCCAAAGCTTCTACTTATCCTCCTCCTCCTTGCATCCAAAGCCTCCCTCTCCCTTACTTTGCTCATGGCCAAGGCCCTCTCCTACACACATGCTCACAGCCTTGATGAAGAATGGAGAGATGAGCTCAAAAGTTTGGATCTTTGAGGACGTAGTGATGGTTGCTATGTTGTTTTAAGCTACGAAAGATGTTTAAGAAGGAAAGAAGTTGTTTTAAAGTGGCTTTGAGTTATGAAGTAAAGAGGGAGACATAGAAAAGAAGATGAAGAAAATAAAAATGAAGATGAAAAATGAAAGTGAAGATGAAAAATGAAAGTGAATACGAAAAATGAAAATGAAACAAAGATTGAAAAATGAAGTGGAAGGTGCTCCGTTTATAGAATTTGCAAAAATGGAAAAAGACCACAAGTGCCCCTTAGCCAAATTACCAAATTACACCTCCAAATGGCTTCTTCCATACACTTTTTCATGTGCCAACTCATTCATTAGATCCCCTTCACATGCCCTTATACTTTTATCATGACAAAATTTACTTCTTGGTACTTTATTCTTTTTAAAATAAGGATTAAAATCCACCTTTTACTTTATTAACTTTCAATTTCATTTTAAAAGCACTTAAGGATTCTTAAGCTTAATTAATCCCTTTTTGTACTTTTCGACACTTTATTATATGTAAGTATGTATACAAATATAAATGTATATGCAAAAAAATTTCGACAACTTTCTTTCGATAAAAAATTGAAAATCCAAAAAATGATTTTTAGTCACATTTTTAATTTTTCTCCGAATTACCTATTTTTGGAAAAAAAATTCAAAAAAAGTTTTCTATCAATATTAAATAATAAAACTGAGCCATTTAGGCTTATAAAATCAATTATTTTAAATATTTAAAATTATTAAATATTCTCAATCAAAGCAATAAAATTCTAGGTCTTTACAACCAAGATCATACAATCTCTATGGAAATTTACTTACTAGAATTTTTAAGCATTTTAGGATTAATTTGAAAAATGAGCAAGTACATAAAGATGTGTATGGGACAGTTTTGATAAGGGAGTATTTGCACGGATGAAGATTCTTAGCATCTTTCAGCCTCCTTCCTCGCACACTAAAGGTGCGCCACATACCTCATCAAGTAAAAGATATTCAAGAAGAAGAGGACACATCAGATGAGTTGTTACCTCCTTATTATGATTGTAATGAGGATTATAGGAAAAAGGTGCTATAAATCAAGAGTTATTTCAGAAAAAATGAGGAGAAATTAGGACAGAGTTGACACACACCAGGAAGGAACTTGGAGTCATCACTGGTATGCTTCATAGACTATGTGGTATATCATAATCAAAGAAGAGAAGATGAGCTCCCACTCCCACACGCCTATCTTCAGATTTTGATTAGATGACTATATTTGACTTAGTATGAATTACTTTTTAGAACTATATAGGCCTTATCTATATTTATTTATGACTTTCTATTTGTTTTTTTGGTGTTTTGACATTATGTTTGGTTGAAAACACTATGGTTAATCATGTATATTTTGTTTGCATCTATTTGTGTATTTTATGTGATATGCATTAGTTCTATTTTAATGATCCTTATCTCTTTTTTGTTGATGACAAAAGGGGAGAATTATCTCATGTCCTTAGGCAGACCCTTTGTTTCAAGGGGAGAAAATATTACTATTTAATGTATTGCATATAAGTAGTTGTCATCATCAAAAAAGGAGAATGTTAGAACCTTAATTTTGATAATGACAATGAAATATAGTATACTAACTCTTTATTATAGAAATCAGCATACACATGACATATATGAATTACATCAATTGATAAACATTAATGAAGTCTCTTAGTTATAGAACAAAAATAAAAGTTGACATCGAAGCACGAAAGAAATTAGAAATCAAAGAACAAAGCAAATCAGAGCAGAATGACATAAGAAAACAAAATGTACAAGCAAGCATTGCAGCCACGACCGGTGGATATCCCACCAGTGGACCAGTGAGTGTGCATGCCTGTACACTTTGTTTTACTGACCGTTGTTACAACGCAACCTTTCTCGCTTCTCTTCTGACCATTGCTTCTTTTCCGAGCATTGCTTCTCTTGATGACAACCCCCTGACCAGTCACTACTCTTCAAATGCAACCTCTTACCTCTATAAAAGAAGTGGCGAACTTCTGCTTTATATATTTGTATTCTGAATAAATAAACTAGTGGAGTAATTCTCACTTTCATTTGTCTCTAGATGTACTAAAATTGACTATAGCTCTACTATCACCGCATTGAAGCTAATAAATCCTACCCTAGGACCCTTGGGTGTGCTCGGCTTGTACTAGAGAGGGTAGAGATGCCTAGATGAGCTCGGCCAAGCAAGAAGAAAGAAGAGAAGTTAATCGCTCACTTTAATTTCAAACTAAGGCGACAGTTTCTATATTTGGAAGTGTATTTTCAATAGAGCTTCGCTATGACTATGGAATAATTTATGAGGACATGGAAGCCATTGATGAAGAGGAAGAAGAAGCTTAGAAAATGGAATGGAAGTGTGAATAAAATGTGAAGGTATACCTTGTATTTATAGGCAAAAATATGTAAACAAATGTCTTATGGTACAAAGCCTATTCTACCCTCATTCGCACCCCCTCCATGCACACGGCCACCCCCTCCCCATGTGCTTGGCCACCCCCTTTGTCCTCCTTCTTGTCATGGTGATGGAAGTGATGTTCGATGGGAGGTTTGCTTTATCTTAGCTTAAGGATGAAGTAATGTGAAATATCTTAGATATATTAGGTGTATAAGTATATCTATGTGTATGTATATGAATTTGCATGTACATGTGCATGTATGACATTTATATGTGCATAAGACACAAAATAAGGTTGCAATGACTTTAAATAACTTTCATTCGTTAAACCGTTGTGAATCTGGAATTCGATTTCTGATCCTATTTTGACTTCTCTGTTAAACTATATATTTTTGTAAAAAAATCTTGATAATATATTTCTTATCATCTTAGAATAATTAAAACATGCTCATTTGAATTATTAAACCATATAAATCATTATTTAGACAGTGCTGCAAAATCCTACTATTAAACTGCCAAAATGCGACGAAATTTGCATATCTTTATAAAATAAATTTATTCATTTATAAATTTTTTATAAATCAATTATTATCACTATATAATAATTAAAATGGATTATTTACAATTAATATAATTATTTGATTATTTAAACTTAATTAAAAATTCCAAAAGATATATAAAAGTGATGACATCCTTGATGATGTCATAAATGCATATTAGTTTCAAAAATAAAATACATAATTTTGTTACATATTCTTGGTTAAATGGAGAAACAATTGTATGTATCCAATTTTGTATCATTTAATACTGAGAAAATATTAATTTTATCGAAAACTAATTTCGTTGCTTTTCTGGCAGAAATCCCAAATATCTGTATTTGTAAATATAATTTTAAAACAAGTCTACCATCATTAATTATTGTTCAAAACATCATAATTTATGTTAAAAAACCTTATACTTGGTATTTAAAAATAAATATTATTTTTTAAAGTGATAAATTTATGAGAAATTGCACCTTCGGTTTCGTTCAGACCAAGAACAAACTTGTGTGGATGAATGGTGGCATTGCAAGTCTGCTTGGAGGGCAGTGTTAGAACTCTAAGTGGGGATTGCTAAAGAAAGGTAAATCGTTACTTCATGATCCTTGTACCCTGGAAATGGCTAAAACAGAGTAGATGAAGCAAGGCTACGTGGGTCGCTCCCAAAAGTGTGTGTCATCACCTTTCTAGATTATCAGATTATGGATTTGGTTGTGCATGAAAACGATCTATAAAGGTTGGGAATGACCAAGGTGATGAAATATACGGTAGTAAGGGGTAGGCTACTCCAGTGTTGGTAGGGCTGGGAAGATAATTGCGGCTTATAGTACATTTTACCTAGAGGTGTACTGTTTTTCGAAAGGTAGTCCCTTCTTTTGCCATTGTTGGAAATCCATTCTTGTAACGACCCGTAAATTTCAACTGTTTTAATAACGTAATTAGTTGAAATTTTGTGAAATTTTAAACAATAAAATTTTGAAATAAAAATTTAATATTTGAAATACGTCTAGTTAAACATAGCGACTGGTAAATTTTCATCCGAAAATACGAAAGTTTATTTCGCGCGTAAATTTACTTCAATTTAATCAGTAAAAAAAAAAAACGTTGAAAATAAAACGTTTTCAAAACCAAAATATTTTTACATAGAAAAATTCTAAACCATCTTCTGAGCAAGATGTCAGTTCGTCATTTTTCCAAATTCGGACATCTATTGCTCCGTCGTTCTTATTTTCTGCAAAATGCAACATTCTGGTACCGATATCGATCTTTATCGGATGATCGTACCACTGATTTCTATATACCGTTTTGATCGTCTCGTCGTGCCGATCTCTACGGTATATTCGATTGTCAAATTCGGAGTTCCGGTGTACGTTGCACTTTGCGTAACGCCTACCGTATCGGTAACCGTTTCATGCCTTTTGGCTTCCGGTGTCCATTCAACTTTCCAAACGGTCATCTGTCTTTAATAATTTGCCTTGAATTCCCATGCTACTTTTCCTATTCTCCGTGTTCCATTTATTATAGTCTGGTTGTTTGAATTATTTGGATCTGCCTTTTCATTTGCATGGAAAAAGAAAAAAAAACTATAACTATTTATTTCTTAGAAGCTCACTGGTCCATCATCATGAATAACCGTTCCTTCATACGCCTGTAGCTTTCTCTTCTGCCCAGACCCATTCTTCTTTTCAAAATCTCCCTTCCTCCATTTTATCCTCTCTCATTTTTGTTCTGTACTTATATAAAAAAAAACATAGAAAACAAAGCTCTATTCATTTCTGTAGCTCGCTCAGCCACCTAATCCACTCGCCCATCAGCTCCAAAGCCTTCGCCCACTCTCACGCAAACACCACACCGAGCCACCTCACCTCTTCCCTCCGACCCTTCAGCTACCGAGCGCCCAACCTGCCACATGAACCACAACACGTCCCTCTGCCCTCCATCCACCGAACCACCTCACAACAACCGAACCCCATGCCGCCACAAACCCCACTCCGCAACCTTCGGCCACGTATCCCTCCACCACTCGGCCTCTTTCCCCTTGACCTCACACGCAGCCACCTCCAGAACCACCCCTCGTCTCTGACCGCGCCTGCCTCGACACTCGAATAACCTCGGCCGAGCTCTTCCCAGACAGCCGCACTTCCATTGTATATAGGTATAAATTTGTGAACAAAATGGTATATATACTATGATTTCAATATGTATTGGCTAAAGACATATATACAAATTTACAACTACGTATATTATTTTGCTAGCCTATATAATGTGTAGTTGTTTATTTTAGTATGCATAAGTGGTTTGAAATTTTATGTTTTGAATTGATTTGGAAACAAATGCATTTACACTAGTTTATAGATTTTGTTTGCAGTTAGATATATAAGTTAGTTTATATAAGCATAGATTTTTATATATATTCATGTTGGGTTGTATAAGTATATGCTGTTATTATATAGTACATGTATTATAGTTTGAGTATAGGTGTACTAGTTATATTACTTTTCGACAGTGGTATATTATATATATGTACGGTAGGAAGAAAAGGGATTTTATATATATATTGTTAGCATATTATTTATCACATCCTACTTTGCCAAAGTATATAATTTAGAGTAAGTGTTTGCATATACAAGGGTCTGCATGTATTTTTCTTCTGTAGTCGCATGCGTATTATAAGGATGATGGGTGTATAGGGTATAATATATTATATAAGCATGTTTTGGTTTCTCTGACTTTGTTGAAATTATATGTACGTATATTTGTTTTGTTCATAAGGATGATCTGCACATATATTTGTTCATATATGAAGTCTGCAGTTTACTGTTAGTTGCATATACTTGCTCATTAGTTTACCATTAGTTGCATGTTTTATACAAGGCCTGATATAAAATACATCTAGTCGAAGTTATTGATTGTGTCTGTGCATTGTTTTAACCTGCATAGTATATTTATATGTATATTTTATATACTAGTATGCCTATGTTTGTGTATTCTGAGATGAATATATGGAAGTGGATTTGCATACATGTAGATATGTTGCATTGTAAAAATTTATGTGTTGAAAGGTAAATGTGAATTTTAATTATTTAAGAAAAACATATTATTTTAATACATGGGTTTTAATATATATAGTGATAGTTATATATATTAAAATAAAGCAAATTTATTTCAATTTTTAAATGAAAATTATATTTATATTGGGATTTTATAGCTTGCATATATAAGTTTATTTCTGTATTAAGTATTGATTTTAAATATATTCTGTATATATATAGATTTTGGAAGTTATTGGTTTATTTTAAACTATAGGTTGTATATGATTTTATATATATAGTTATATATATAAGTTCACTTATATCTATTATCTTCATCGATCCAGTCTGATTTGATTTCGTCTATTCCTTGCTATTAGCTTTGTTCGTCGAATCGTGTCCATCTTGCTTCGATTTGGAAGTCGTGCCTGCATTTCGTAGCACAATTTCACTGTCTATCTTTCTCTAGCCTCGAAAGGTGAGCACTCACTCACGATTAACGTTCTTTTATTTATTAAATTTGATTTCAATTGAAACGACAATTGAAATATGCTGCTGTTAGTTAATTACACTGTTATATATGCTATTGCCTGTATCAGTTCACCTGTGACATCTGACACCATTATCTGTTAATTATTTATGCGTTGATAATACAGTTTGGCTGATAATTGATTGATTGTTGATGTTTATATTGGACGTTAAATTGTTAATGTTAAAATGATAAATAGTATGAAATTGAACTTGATATATGATAATTAAATGTTAAATTTGATTAACTGACATTTGTATAATATGAACCCCTTTAACTGTTGAATTTATTGACACGTAGGATTTGTTTAATTACATTTTGAACCACTAAATGTATGTTGTTAAATTGATGATGTATGAAATTTGAAATAGATGACAAGTGAAAACCGTAATGTAATAATCTTTAATCTACATGAAATGATAGTGTAGATTCTAGAAATAATTATATTAATTCGTACAAATAACAATGCGAATTAATACGGTTATTTCGGGATTATTTGAATTGATTATTGGATTGATATTGGTTGTTGTTATTGCTTGTTTATTTACTTTGACACCATCCCAGTTATCACACTGCAAGTTCCCTTTGATATGTTTTGATTTTGAATTGAATTGGAATCGGGTTGAAATGATAAATACCCAAAATTGAACTTTGACCTAGGATAGGAAATTAAATATAAACCCGATTGGTCAATAATTTGATTTAAAATAAAATGAAGATTTTATTTGAAGAAATAATATGGTTTTGAAATGAAGTTGAAACTTGAATTTTTAAATGAAAGGAAAATGTTAAATTTTAATAATCTGAAACAAAATATTAACAATGTAATTGATGAAAGAACGATGTTTAATTTGTGAAATGATTTAATAATTAAGTTTGAAATTATAATTAAGTTTAAAATTATTAAACTTTGTAATGATTTAATAATTAAGTTTGAAATGATTTAATAATTAAGTTTGAACTTATTAAACTTTGAAATTATTTAATAATTAAGTTTTGAATTAGTTAATAATTAAATAAGATGGAATTATTTAATAATCAAATAAGAATTGAATTCTTTGTTAAGTAAAATTGAACTTTTGAATAAGTGAATTTACTTCGTAAACAATTGAAATTGAGTTTCTTTATTAATTAAGTTTTGGAAAATTATGTAAGTAAGTAAATAAGTGAAATTTAATTTCTTTAACAAGAAATAAAATTTGTTTTATTGAAATTAATGTAAGACTTGAAAATTAAAGGATTTGATTTGATGAAATTAATTTAATTCAAATTTGTAAGTTTTGATATAATGGAGTTGAACTTAAGAAATGGATTTAATGAATGAGAAGTTTAATAGAAATTGTTTTGAATGATAAATTAATTTAACGATATTGAATGAAATCGATAAATGAATGTAAATTGATTTGAATGTTAAAACTAAAGTTATTTAAATGATTTGGAAGGAAACTTATTTGCGAACTTGAATCAATATTTGAATGGTTTTAAATAAAGATTGAAATTGAATTATAAGTTTTTGAAACGATAATTTGGAAGTTTTGAAACGTAAATTTTGGAAATTGTTTTAGAAAGACAAATGAAATGTTGGTTTACGAATTGAAATTGAAATTGAATTTGATTTGGTTTTGAAATAAATAAACGACCAATCGGTGTAATAATTACGAAAGTTATTAAAGAGACCGGAATTCGGTTATGGATATACTCTCTATCTAAACCGGAAACCACTTTAATAACTACACGCGGAGTGATGATCCAGAATGAAGTGGTTGGAATGATGTACGTGATGACTGAAGAAAGAGAACGAGAATGGATAGCCTTGACACTTGTGTCAAATTGGAAATGACTAAAACAGGAGCTGTGCCGGGCCAATGGAGGATTGATACCTCAAGTGGACACACTTCTTCGAACTACTTATACTTATTGTCGATTGGTGCACCCTTGATTTTGGGAGTGTTGTTTCACGGTGTTGCGGGCGCTGCGGCGTTGCGTTCTCACCAGCCCAGATCAGGCGAACGGTAGTATCACTACCTTGGGTATAGCCTCATGTGCCTTGTCATACTTGTATTCCATTTATGCGCGACCACTACGAATTTGTTTTGTACCTTGAGTATATGGATTGCCCTCTGGTGACTTCCGGTTTTGGGGAAACTACGGTCTTCTATATGCTTGTGGGAATAAAAATGTGTTAAGGGTGGAATGGGCCATGACTTAACGCTATTTTGATATCTTTATATTACTGATAGACATTATCTACTTATCGTACACTACTACATAGTAGATAGTTTAACAGATCCTTAAAGGATGGTTATTCCAAACATCCTTTGAGTTACTCGTATTTCAATTGCTATTTCACTTGATTTGGATTTATTAATATAAGAATGTTAATCCTGACTCGAGTGTCTTGTGTTTTTGCTTTACGCTCGGGTCAGACTGAGTAGTTCAGCTTTCGAGACTCACCTTTGGAGTTGGAGCTTCGCTTGGAGATCCAGCTATCTATCCAGCTTTCAGATATTCGATGATTCCAGTGATATACTCTGATGTATCGTATTACTCTTCTGTTGTAAACTCTGATGTATTTATATATTCATATAGTAGCTTCATGAACTACTATCTCTTTTATTTCCGCTGCACTTATTACTCTGTGTCTGTGATCTGTGATTATTTATTTACTGTATATGTTCAGTTTTGCCAATTTAAATTAACCACGCGGTATTTTGAGCAATTCAACTCCGGCATGAGTGTCTACCTATTCACTTATAATGGACGCGAATGGTCCAAAATATCGGGTCGTTACAGTTG
Source organism: Allium fistulosum (assembly GCA_030737815.1). Classification (NCBI taxonomy): domain Eukaryota; kingdom Viridiplantae; phylum Streptophyta; class Magnoliopsida; order Asparagales; family Amaryllidaceae; genus Allium; species Allium fistulosum. Next base: position 163,808,814 of record CM060904.1, on the reverse strand, counting down.
GTATCAGAGCTTTGGTAGCTCTAGGCAAAACTCAACATATAGGGTAAATGTATTTACAGAATCACTCTCATTCGAGTTTCAATCTCTTCCTTTGACTCAATTCCTTTGAATTTTGGATCGTTCTCCTCGGTTCCGAAATTCATTCGTGTCCCTCACTATTCGTCTTCTTTCAATTCTGGAGCACCCCATAACTCCATTCTGAATGTTATCTATAATAGATCGGCGGTCTCGCCAATCTTCGAATGATTCGTAAAGGATTAAACTCCTTTACAATTGGCATTGGTTTACCGTAGATTTCTATATCCTCGGTTTACGATGCTATCTATCTCCTGCTATACCTGGATTCTATTTCTTGAGATTGGATGTTGATTTACCTCGAAATTCTGCATCGATCTTATTCTTGAAGTCACGGTCGACCCGGTTATGGTTGCCCGCGATTTATATAAGATTATCTAATTCCTTATTCGGTTAAATAATCATCTTATCTTTCGTTCCAACTTATTCTCAAATCAAAATTTTCTTTGATTGAATTAACCAAATTTGAATCCCTATCCTTGTTTTGAAAATTCATCCTTGTATCGTCGAGTGAGAAGTGTATTTGTAAATTAATATTAAAATGTTTTATATATTGTGTTGTTTGAGTTGTTGATGTTAATTTGGGTTTCCGATCGATACGTCTGATCAACGCTATCGATAGGATTTCCAAAACACTTGAACAGAGCAAACTGACACAATATTATTTTCAAATTTGGTAAATGAAATAAATTTGTTGATTATATTGTAAAAATATAAGTAAAATTTTCTGGAATTTAATAAGCTAATTAAATTGTTGTTTGAAATGATAATATTTGATTATCATTTATTGTTCTAAATAAATTTATAAATACGGTTTATAAATTGATTTGGAATTTGAAATGAATTTAATTCAGAAATTTGAGAATTTAATTTTCGGTGATTTCCAACTTGATTTGAAAGTTTTAGGTGTACAGTTTTAAATATTTTCAAATTGAAATCATTTCAAAGAATTTTAAATGTTTGAATCAGTGCTCTTCTCTTTGTCGTTGGAAAATAATTTCGGTGATGGGGGCCGCATCATCGACATTCATTTTCGAGTTTCGAAGTGGAGAAACCATTCTGCAGCTTTGCTACAGTTTTGTTTTGAAAATATTTTGATTTGAATTTCTTCAGTATAATTTGATATATATATATATATAGGTATCTTATTTTAAAATTTGATTTGATATAAATATATTATATATATCCCTAAATTGTTTAAAGTTAATCGGAAATCTAATTCTTGAATTTTGTTAAAGGATGATTTTAATTATAAATAAAACCAAAATTTTGGATAAATATTTAAACTAGAATAATTGAATTTGGTAAATTTTATTGGTATATTGTTCAACTGCATTCTAATACAATTTACCTAAGTCATTCAAAAGTTGAAAATGTAATTGGATAATATACAAGATAAAATAATTTTATAAATAAAATTTGAGTGTTTATAATAAATGTTATACACTAAATTTTGATTATAAAGATGTCAATTGAGTTAGATAGGATAATAAATAAAACTCAGTTAATAATGAAATAAATTTGTTTTAAAAAAATTAATAAATTGAAATTTGATCAACATATGAAAATACCTTGAATTTAAAAGCAATTAGTGAATATAAATTTATTTAAATCGAAACTTTTATGGTTTAAATTAATTTATATGGATTAAATATTTGTGATTAGATATGTTACGTAGAATAAATTTGACAGTAATTTGGAATAAAGAAGAATTTAAAATTGTTGAATAAAATATGATTGTAATAAAAGACTATTCAAATTTTATGGTTTTAGAAATTGTAAATGTAAGATAATTGGATAATAAGATAATGAATTTAGAAATAGTTGAGATTGATTTTAGTGAAATCAAATGGATTAAATCAATTTTTGAATATCAATTAATTTAAATTTGAATTTATATGGTTTAAATTAATTGTTATTTTGTATTTCAAATCTATTTTCTTTCTGGTTGTTTTATTCTCCTACCTCGTTCCTTTTCGGGGATGAAAAGTTTTGAGTGGGGGAGAATGTAACGACCCGTAAATTTCAACTGTTTTAATAACGTAATTAGTTGAAATTTTGTGAAATTTTAAACAATAAAATTTTGAAATAAAAATTTAATATTTGAAATACGTCTAGTTAAACATAGCGACTGGTAAATTTTCATCCGAAAATACGAAAGTTTATTTCGCGCGTAAATTTACTTCAATTTAATCAGTAAAAAAAAACGTTGAAAATAAAACGTTTTCAAAACCAAAATATTTTTACATAGAAAAATTCTAAACCATCTTCTGAGCAAGATGTCAGTTCGTCATTTTTCCAAATTCGGACATCTATTGCTCCGTCGTTCTTATTTTCTGCAAAATGCAGCATTCTGGTACCGATATCGATCTTTATCGGATGATCGTACCACTGATTTCTATATACCGTTTTGACCGTCTCGTCGTGCCTATCTCTACGGTATATTCGATTGTCAAATTCGGAGTTCCGGTGTACGTTGCACTTTGCGTAACGCCTACCGTATCGGTAACCGTTTCATGCCTTTTGGCTTCCGGTGTCCATTCAACTTTCCAAACGGTCATCTGTCTTTAATAATTTGCCTTGAATTCCCATGCTACTTTTCCTATTCTCCGTGTTCCATTTATTATAGTCTAGTTGTTTGAATTATTTGGATCTGCCTTTTCATTTGCATGGAAAAAGAAAAAAAAAACTATAACTATTTATTTCTTAGAAGCTCACTGGTCCATCATCATGAATAACCGTTCCTTCATACGCCTGTAGCTTTCTCTTCTGCCCAGACCCATTCTTCTTTTCAAAATCTCCCTTCCTCCATTTTATCCTCTCTCATTTTTGTTCTGTACTTATATAAAAAAAAAACATAGAAAACAAAGCTCTATTCATTTCTGTAGCTCGCTCAGCCACCTAATCCACTCGCCCATCAGCTCCAAAGCCTTCGCCCACTCTCACGCAAACACCACACCGAGCCACCTCACCTCTTCCCTCCGACCCTTCAGCTACCGAGCGCCCAACCTGCCACATGAACCACAACACGTCCCTCTGCCCTCCATCCACCGAACCACCTCACAACAACCGAACCCCATGCCGCCACAAACCCCACTCCGCAACCTTCGGCCACGTATCCCTCCACCACTCGGCCTCTTTCCCCTTGACCTCACACGCAGCCACCTCCAGAACCACCCCTCGTCTCTGACCGCGCCTGCCTCGACACTCGAATAACCTCGGCCGAGCTCTTCCCAGACAGCCGCACTTCCATTGTATATAGGTATAAATTTGTGAACAAAATGGTATATATACTATGATTTCAATATGTATTGGCTAAAGACATATATACAAATTTACAACTACGTATATTATTTTGCTAGCCTATATAATGTGTAGTTGTTTATTTTAGTATGCATAAGTGGTTTGAAATTTTATGTTTTGAATTGATTTGGAAACAAATGCATTTACACTAGTTTATAGATTTTGTTTGCAGTTAGATATATAAGTTAGTTTATATAAGCATAGATTTTTATATATATTCATGTTGGGTTGTATAAGTATATGCTGTTATTATATAGTACATGTATTATAGTTTGAGTATAGGTGTACTAGTTATATTACTTTTCGACAGTGGTATATTATATATATGTACGGTAGGAAGAAAAGGGATTTTATATATATATTGTTAGCATATTATTTATCACATCCTACTTTGCCAAAGTATATAATTTAGAGTAAGTGTTTGCATATACAAGGGTCTGCATGTATTTTTCTTCTGTAGTCGCATGCGTATTATAAGGATGATGGGTGTATAGGGTATAATATATTATATAAGCATGTTTTGGTTTCTCTGACTTTGTTGAAATTATATGTACGTATATTTGTTTTGTTCATAAGGATGATCTGCACATATATTTGTTCATATATGAAGTCTGCAGTTTACTGTTAGTTGCATATACTTGCTCATTAGTTTACCATTAGTTGCATGTTTTATACAAGGCCTGATATAAAATACATCTAGTCGAAGTTATTGATTGTGTCTGTGCATTGTTTTAACCTGCATAGTATATTTATATGTATATTTTATATACTAGTATGCCTATGTTTGTGTATTCTGAGATGAATATATGGAAGTGGATTTGCATACATGTAGATATGTTGCATTGTAAAAATTTATGTGTTGAAAGGTAAATGTGAATTTTAATTATTTAAGAAAAACATATTATTTTAATACATGGGTTTTAATATATATAGTGATAGTTATATATATTAAAATAAAGCAAATTTATTTCAATTTTTAAATGAAAATTATATTTATATTGGGATTTTATAGCTTGCATATATAAGTTTATTTCTGTATTAAGTATTGATTTTAAATATATTCTGTATATATATAGATTTTGGAAGTTATTGGTTTATTTTAAACTATAGGTTGTATATGATTTTATATATATAGTTATATATATAAGTTCACTTATATCTATTATCTTCATCGATCCAGTCTGATTTGATTTCGTCTATTCCTTGCTATTAGCTTTGTTCGTCGAATCGTGTCCATCTTGCTTCGATTTGGAAGTCGTGCCTGCATTTCGTAGCACAATTTCACTGTCTATCTTTCTCTAGCCTCGAAAGGTGAGCACTCACTCACGATTAACGTTCTTTTATTTATTAAATTTGATTTCAATTGAAACGACAATTGAAATATGCTGCTGTTAGTTAATTACACTGTTATATATGCTATTGCCTGTATCAGTTCACCTGTGACATCTGACACCATTATCTGTTAATTATTTATGCGTTGATAATACAGTTTGGCTGATAATTGATTGATTGTTGATGTTTATATTGGACGTTAAATTGTTAATGTTAAAATGATAAATAGTATGAAATTGAACTTGATATATGATAATTAAATGTTAAATTTGATTAACTGACATTTGTATAATATGAACCCCTTTAACTGTTGAATTTATTGACACGTAGGATTTGTTTAATTACATTTTGAACCACTAAATGTATGTTGTTAAATTGATGATGTATGAAATTTGAAATAGATGACAAGTGAAAACCGTAATGTAATAATCTTTAATCTACATGAAATGATAGTGTAGATTCTAGAAATAATTATATTAATTCGTACAAATAACAATGCGAATTAATACGGTTATTTCGGGATTATTTGAATTGATTATTGGATTGATATTGGTTGTTGTTATTGCTTGTTTATTTACTTTGACACCATCCCAGTTATCACACTGCAAGTTCCCTTTGATATGTTTTGATTTTGAATTGAATTGGAATCGGGTTGAAATGATAAATACCCAAAATTGAACTTTGACCTAGGATAGGAAATTAAATATAAACCCGATTGGTCAATAATTTGATTTAAAATAAAATGAAGATTTTATTTGAAGAAATAATATGGTTTTGAAATGAAGTTGAAACTTGAATTTTTAAATGAAAGGAAAATGTTAAATTTTAATAATCTGAAACAAAATATTAACAATGTAATTGATGAAAGAACGATGTTTAATTTGTGAAATGATTTAATAATTAAGTTTGAAATTATAATTAAGTTTGAAATTATTAAACTTTGTAATGATTTAATAATTAAGTTTGAAATGATTTAATAATTAAGTTTGAACTTATTAAACTTTGAAATTATTTAATAATTAAGTTTTGAATTAGTTAATAATTAAATAAGATGGAATTATTTAATAATCAAATAAGAATTGAATTCTTTGTTAAGTAAAATTGAACTTTTGAATAAGTGAATTTACTTCGTAAACAATTGAAATTGAGTTTCTTTATTAATTAAGTTTTGGAAAATTATGTAAGTAAGTAAATAAGTGAAATTTAATTTCTTTAACAAGAAATAAAATTTGTTTTATTGAAATTAATGTAAGACTTGAAAATTAAAGGATTTGATTTGATGAAATTAATTTAATTCAAATTTGTAAGTTTTGATATAATGGAGTTGAACTTAAGAAATGGATTTAATGAATGAGAAGTTTAATAGAAATTGTTTTGAATGATAAATTAATTTAACGATATTGAATGAAATCGATAAATGAATGTAAATTGATTTGAATGTTAAAACTAAAGTTATTTAAATGATTTGGAAGGAAACTTATTTGCGAACTTGAATCAATATTTGAATGGTTTTAAATAAAGATTGAAATTGAATTATAAGTTTTTGAAACGATAATTTGGAAGTTTTGAAACGTAAATTTTGGAAATTGTTTTAGAAAGACAAATGAAATGTTGGTTTACGAATTGAAATTGAAACTGAATTTGATTTGGTTTTGAAATAAATAAACGACCAATCGGTGTAATAATTACGAAAGTTATTAAAGAGACCGGAATTCGGTTATGGATATACTCTCTATCTAAACCGGAAACCACTTTAATAACTACACGCGGAGTGATGATCCAGAATGAAGTGGTTGGAATGATGTACGTGATGACTGAAGAAAGAGAACGAGAATGGATAGCCTTGACACTTGTGTCAAATTGGAAATGACTAAAACAGGAGCTGTGCCGGGCCAATGGAGGATTGATACCTCAAGTGGACACACTTCTTCGAACTACTTATACTTATTGTCGATTGGTGCACCCTTGATTTTGGGAGTGTTGTTTCACGGTGTTGCGGGCGCTGCGGCGTTGCGTTCTCACCAGCCCGGATCAGGCGAACGGTAGTATCACTACCTTGGGTATAGCCTCATGTGCCTTGTCATACTTGTATTCCATTTATGCGCGACCACTACGAATTTGTTTTGTACCTTGAGTATATGGATTGCCCTCTGGTGACTTCCGGTTTTGGGGAAACTACGGTCTTCTATATGCTTGTGGGAATAAAAATGTGTTAAGGGTGGAATGGGCCATGACTTAATGCTATTTTGATATCTTTATATTACTGATAGACATTATCTACTTATCGTACACTACTACATAGTAGATAGTTTAACGGATCCTTAAAGGATGGTTATTCCAAACATCCTTTGAGTTACTCGTATTTCAATTGCTATTTCACTTGAGTTGGATTTATTAATATAAGAATGTTAATCCTGACTCGAGTGTCTTGTGTTTTTGCTTTACGCTCGGGTCAGACTGAGTAGTTCAGCTTTCGAGACTCACCTTTGGAGTTGGAGCTTCGCTTGGAGATCCAGCTATCTATCCAGCTTTCAGATATTCGATGATTCCAGTGATATACTCTGATGTATCGTATTACTCTTCTGTTGTAAACTCTGATGTATTTATATATTCATATAGTAGCTTCATGAACTACTATCTCTTTTATTTCCGCTGCACTTATTACTCTGTGTCTGTGATCTGTGATCTGTGATTATTTATTTACTGTATATGTTCAGTTTTGCCAATTTAAATTAACCACGCGGTATTTTGAGCAATTCAACTCCGGCATGAGTGTCTACCTATTCACTTATAATGGACGCGAATGGTCCAAAATATCGGGTCGTTACAATTCTCCAATAAATGCCTTTGATTTTTGGTTGTATATCTAATATTACTATCATGTGCACACATCACAGCTGCTTGGTTATAAAATACTTTAAAACCTAGACATTATTATAATATCATTGGATTATATAATATAAAATGTTTTGGTTATCGTAAGGTAAAATTCCGTCCGTGTTTATGTATGTCATGGTCTTACGAGATATCTTTTATTTTGAAAAAGGTTTTCAAATGTAGAAATCAATAAGATTGATTTGGTTGAGCTTTCTCACGCTGGTTTACCAGACTGATCCGGACGTTATTTTCTTATAATGCTCGGGTTAGACTGAGCATATTTTCTAGATTTAGCTAGATGCTTTGGAGCTTTCAGGAGACGAGCTGGATTCTCCAAGATGTATTCATGTATCTCAAAATCTTCCGCTGTGTTGTTTGTTTTGTTCTTATCTATATAAATCAGAAACTATAAGGATAGGCTGTTATAACTGTCCAAGCTAGTAATAGGTTAGTGTATTCTGAAGTATGATATAATAAAGATGATTTCTCTTTGTAAAGGATTGTGTATATTATATATTTCTCGTCACGATGTGAGATTACATTCTGCCTTTTCTTTCTTTAACCCAAATGACCTATCTTTCAGACACTTAAATGATAGGCATATAAATATCGAGGATGTATTAAGTATCATCTTTAGGTGTAAGAAAGGCATATCATTATAGTTGGTATCAGAGGTTAGGTTGAGCGAACACCTAGGCCTTGGTGGGGTAAACTCATTATAGACATGTTTAGTATTGCCCTAGAATGAGTAACTCATTAGAGATGGGATTAGTAATATCCTGGAATGAGTTTGAGTGTGTATGTATATAGTGCGCATACTAGAAAAATGTTTTATACTATGTTGTTTGATCTGTTAAGCTGAATTTTGGATTTTGGTCAACACGCGTTGCTAACGTTATTGATAGGGATCTCAAAAACACATGAACAAGGCCAATCAACACAATCTTTTTTTAAAAATGGTAAATGAAATAATTTTACTTAGGACTATATTTTATATATAAAGAATGATTTTCAAAAATAAAATATAGTTATATATGGTGTGGTTGTTGCAAGGAGTTGATAATATTTAAATAGTATCATATAGGATTTGACTAGTCATGTTCGGCCAGCCTTGAGCATTGGCTATGGGTTGTAGATTCATCTGCAATTTTTTTTAAAATAAAACCATAGGTTGGGTAGATGGAAATTGTGGGAACATTGAAACGTACACCTTGGGGTTAAGTTTCACAGTTTGATATAAGACGTTCGATGATCTATTGGGTTAAAATTAGAATATAAGGTGTTTATTAAAAAAGAAATATTTTAGATGTTTTACAAAGGGTTGATTTTATAAATCAGAGGTATAAAATATGTTTTAATCGAATGGAATTTTAGAGAATTTAAAATCTTGGTGTCTTTGAAAAGGATTTCAAATGTTTTTGGAGAAAATGCAATAATAGTATTACTAGAGAATTTATTAAAGTATAAATATTTTGAAAGGAAATTTGAGAATAAAAATTTTCTTTGGACAGTTCGGGAAACAAGTCTCGATCTATTTTCTGATGATCTGAATAACCTTTTAAGTGGCAATCAGATGTTTGCTTAGGCGAATGTGATAGCGTACTTAGGGAGATCTGAAAAAGAAGTATTATTTTTTGATTAACTAGTTCAAGTGACACAAAAGTGACTAAAAATGGTCAGGAGATGTGTTTGGATGGCAAACACTTTCCTGAGTATTACCCTTCCAGGTATAGGGATATATGATACTATTTGGTAGTACCTAGTTCTTTGATATCATTTTGGAGTTACTTGGATTATATGTTTACTTCCTATGGGTTAAAACTAAAGTATCATTTCAAAAAGATTTTTGAAATAAAACCGAGTATTTGGCTCCTATGTTTTCAGAATCTAAAGATATTTTGGTTTAAAATAGGTTAATTAACAAAGTTAAAACAAAATTAATTTAATAAGCTCAGGTTTATTAAACAGTGTCTTTTGTTTTTTAAACACTTGGGAGGTTAAATATTATTTGATGTTTATGGGTCGGCTAATAATCAATTATACCTAGAAGTGTCTAAAGAAAAGTAGATTCTAGGATAGAGTTGCGGTACTAGCATCCTACTTTTCTTTGCTACTTACCAGACCGAATAGGTAAATAGGTTGAATTAGTCGACTCAGTTTTAGAACCTAAAAACATTTTGGGTCTACATCTGATTAGAATGAGATGAATAGAATTGAAAATTTGATGTTTTGTATATACTCTTAGGATGTAGAAGAGTATTATACAAGTTAATAAAGTAAAATGATTTTATGAAAGGATTTCATAAATAAAAAGTTATGTCATTTTAAAATGTTGGATCTAAATTGGAATTTTGTGAATATTTCCATAAACCTTTTTAGGGAGGATAGAAAGTAGTTAGGTAAATAAGGACCTTTAGTTGAGTATGTATGCTGTATGTAGATCCTTCCTCTTTTTCATATAATTCTCTATCCAAGATTCAAGTACATGACTAGAGGTGTTTCATACCGTTCCAAATAAGAATTTATCACTCGATTTTTTATAGCGAATATTTGGTGAGGGTTCTTAATGTGGAACCAAAAATAATTCCAATCATAGTTTATGGCTATGTAAGGAGAGTGGAGGTTTCTATTTAAGAAGCCTGATCAAAGTCCATACTAGGAAATCAGTGAGCGATACTCGTTCGAAAGTAAAGCTATATATTCGAGTGAGTGATTGAATTAGATTTCAGGCATAGATGATCTATACACATCATGCAGATTGATGAATAGTGTTATATTTCATACGGATTGATGATTTATACACATCATGCATAGGTGATTTTCATGTTTCAAATAGGATAAGAGTTCAAAGTCGAAATTTTAAAGTTTGGAAATCAAAATTTTTCGAAGTTAGAATTATGGGTCGTATAGCGACGGGTCGCTATATGCGTAGTTCGAGTGAACAAACAAATTTTCAAAATTTAAGTGCTTTACACTTCAAAACTTTTTAGTAAATGTATCCTAACCTTAACTAAGATATTTTAGGATAATCAGTAAGTTTTTAATTTAATTAATGATTAGTTAATTACGGTAATTAGCACTAATCACTAGTTAATAAAGGTTATTTATACTTAAGTGTTAATCAATTAAGTTAATCATGATTAGTAAAGTAATTAAATTTAATTATTAATTAAGTATTTAATTAAGGGTTAATTAATTATTATTTTATTATTATTAGTTAATTATTATTTAAAAAGGGTTTAATACTAATTAATTATTGATTAAATTAACCGACCCTTAATTAAGGCTCAATTAAGTTTAATTACTATTTAATAAGGATTTAAAGGTGAGTACTTAACTAAAATAAAGGTTGGGAGTCTTAGTTATCAATTGATTTGAAATATCGATTTATTTAAAAATGTTTTCTCCTTTTGAAATTGCTTTCTATTTACAAATGTTTTAATCAAAGGATTTCTATGTTATTTACCCTAAAGTAACCTTGAACAAATATCAAACCCAAGTAATGTGGTGATACATTTGTGGGAAGTAAGTCATTTCATAGCTAGCACTAAAAGCCGATGAGTAGGCTGACCGCTTACCTATGAGATCTAGAGTTAATCTCTAAGCAAAGGGTAGGATAAGGTCGAAATGTTGGAAACTTGATAGGTATAAGAGATTTAATTTCCACAAGTGCTTCATGTTTAATTAGGTAGATGGTTATCCATAAATTAGTCGTGTCTAATCTTCCTTGGATAATGATTTCCGCTATTATAATTGACCTGTTTTTAACTTAGGGAGTATGGTTTGTAAGTTCTAGTTCCTCGATGAGGATTTCAAATACATGTGCATATTTCCAAGAGAATCAGAGTTGAGTTAACTAAAACCATCGCTTAGTTTTGAGATACCGGTTTTGGGTAATATAAATATTCCGAACCACTCCAAACTAATAACGTTCGTATTGGATCGTTATGAAGTATGTTTTGGAGTTGTACCATCCTTCTTGAGGGTGATTCCAATATGGAAGATAGTAAGGTGTGAATGTCTGTTTGATCCCGGAACAACTTGGATTGATGGATGCTAGTATTGCACTGATTGCCTAGAGGGAAATATTAGCATTCCAAGATGGGTTGCTAGGAGGAAGTGGTAAGAGGGTAGCCTCTTAAAGCCTCACAACCGGAAAAATGAATAAAGTAGGGACGTGCCACAGGGCTATGTGGGTCACACTCATAATGGTATGATCATTTCAAATCTAGCGCAGTACTCATATATGCTTCGGGGTCCCACTATTTGGTTGTTGATCGCAAACGAAGGGTGATCATATTCGGTATTACTTGAAAAGGGGTAGTGCCTGTCCCGAGTAGCAGAGGTGCAATGTTGTTGTAGCCTTCCGTATATTTTATCTAGAGGTGTATGGATTCAGAAGGTAGGCCCTTACCATTACATAGTTGGAATCAATTTCTACTACAAGCTTTACGGACTTAGTTTTGCCTAACTGCTGGAATGTGAGATGCAAGTATTTTAGCTATATTTCGTATTTATTTTAAACCTAGATATTATGATAATATATGAAGTTTTGATATAGAAAGGGTTTGGTTATCGTAATGTAAAAATCCGTCCAAGTTTATGTGCGGCATGGTCTTATGAGATACCTTTGTTTAAAGTTTTATAAAATTAAACCACATGCTTTACTCATACAAGACCCATGTTTGACCTGGAGTTTATTTTTCTTTCCCTTAAACTCTAGGAGCCCTACTTTTCCAAGCAGTCGAGTAGTCATGTTTTAGATAGAGCACCTTGGAGCATTTTGGAGCAGTATGGAGTTGAAGATTTCAGTCTGTCTAGTAGTTATCTATGTATGTCCGCTATGTTATGTATTATTACCAGTGATGTGGACAGATAGCTATAGCTACCCTTGGATGGAGTAGTACTTGCTGTAACTTGATGCAATATTTTGGAGTAACTTCATGTACTATTCAGTGATGTTATAATACGCCTCTCATGTTATAGTAAAATCTATGGTTTATTTCTCTTGTATATTAATTTCTATACCCCATGACCTATCTTTCGAACATTTAAATGTTTGGCACATGAATATTGAGGATGTATTAAGTGTTGTCTTTTAGTGTAAGAAAGGCAGATCGTCACAGATGAAGTTGGGATACCAGCATCCTACTTTTTTAGCTACTTACCAGACTGAATGTGTAAAGAAGTTGAATTGGTCAACTCAGTATTAGAAACCAAAATTATTCTGGATCTACATTTGAATATAATGAGGTAAACAAAATTAAAAATATGATGTTTTGTATATACTCTTAGGATGTAAGAAAGTATTATACAAATTAATAAAGTAAAATGAATTTATGAAAGAGTTTCATAAATAAAAAGTTGTGTCATTTTGAAATGTTGGACCTAAATTGGAATTTTGTAACATATTTCCATTAATCTTTTTGGGGAGGGTAGAAAGTAGTTGGGTAAATAAAGACCTTTGTAACAACTCGCCTTTTTGACCATCAAAAGTCGACACCAAGCACTACCACTATGTTCAAATGTCACGCATCCAATCGACAAAAGGGCAGATTGTTAGGGTAAATAAAAAGAAAAGAACAGAGAATAGAAAAAACAAAATCTCACAACAAAACCGACAACATATAATATAACAAGGATAGTAGAAACTGTCACTCCAAACATACAGAGTATATCAGAGTTAAAAACAAATCTTATCAATTAGACAGTTATAAAATCCCGACCTTACAAATGCCGATAGGTATACTATATAATACAACGGAAAATAAAATACCACGACAAGTGAATCCTCAGCTCCCCTCCATAAATCCCATAACACCAAAGCCAATCTGGGAAAATACTCGGTCTAACCTAAGCATTATAGATAAATAACACCCGGATCAGTTTGGAAATACCAGTGTGAGATAACTCGAATAATAGGGAACATATAAAGTTTTTTGTGAGACCACGCCGCTAACGTGGAACGAATTTTTACCTCACAAGAATAACATCCATACAGGCATGAGCAGAAATAAATATCAGGAAACAAATCCAAATATGATTGAGCAGAAATAATACTAAACCGTACTTGAAAGAATGAAAATAAACCGAGGAAAACCCAAACTGGACATAATGGATAGAACAAGGAAAACAGTCCAACTTGATAGAATGGACTAAATAAGGTAACAGTCCAAACTCGATAGAATGGGCTAAATAAATTGACAACCCAACTTGATAGAATGGACTAAATGAACACTTAAATGATGTGGTGAGGAGTTGGCTCTACTCGTGGCAATTTAAAGCCAAAACAGATTCAGGGTTTACGAATCAAATAAGGAAAGGAAATTTTTCAAAAAATTACTAGGAAGGTGCACCCCCTTGAAGTATACCTCTAGTAATATACTTCTGAGAAGCTCATTTACTCTGTGACACTTCTCGGACAATACAAAGCCGGACCCCACCAGACCTTACCAAGTATTCAAATACTTCTACATCTAAGTGCACAACCATCCAAACTAGATGAGATGTGAAAAAACCCTAATGGGAGCAATCCCACATAGCTTGGCTTCCTGTCGCGCTTTTAGTGTAGTCATTTTCGACAAAAGATAGCTACGCTCAACGGAGCAATAATTCGTCTTAGAATAACGATAATAAAGTAGCAGAAGTAACCGATAGCTGAGATACCAACTATCGAGGATATAAAATGATCATATATGAAAATTAGTTCTTGTATACTTATCACCACTCATTGAATTTCAAATTTGTATTATTTCTTAGTTAACAATCATACCGGACAAGTCAAGGTAGTGTTACCTCATAGTCATGTCACACGATTGTTCTTAACTTTCGAAATAGCGACAAGTCTACTTCTTCGATGTTTAGTGCTAATTATACAAATAAATCATTTCCATATAAATGACTCATTTTATAGAAATAATTCATTTCCATAAACGAATCAACCTTTTTCTTTTTAAAAAAGAACTAAACTTGTGCTTGATTTCCATAATGGTAAAACATTTTTAGAATTAGCTCCTGATTGTTAAAACGTTTAAGTGAATAATTTTTATCAAGTTTGCGACCCCGAAGGCCTAAACCAACATCAGACCGAATATCTAAAAGATTATTCAACCTAACATCCCAATAACCGAGTCCCAATTCCTTTTTATAACTTTAAAACAATATCAATTATTCCAAAGATAATTAATCACACTTAAAATGTCTTTTAAATAACAAATCAATTATCTTTAATAAAATAGATAATTATTTCCAAACACTTTTATAACATTGGTAAATTAACTTTAAATCAGTAGATTTAAGCAATTTTATCGTATTAGTTAATTCACTTAAATCACTTTTATTATATCAATTAATTAACTTTAAATATCATTAATTGAAAAGATTTATTAAATTCAAATAATCATTAGTTAAATGAATCAGTCATCTAAAACACAATTTATTAAAACGATAAGAAATTTTGAGTTACATTAATTAAAACAATTAGTTAAGTTCAACTATTCATAAGTTAATTAGATTAATATGTGACAACCCGGGATTTCAAGCAATATCAATTTAATAATCTGTATTAAATATTAAATTGATTTGTTATATCTTTGTAAATAAAATCTGAATTGATACTTTGTTTTAATAAATATTTAATTGGTAAATTTTATCTGTAAAATTAATTGGTTATTTTCTATACATAAATGTATATATATTTGTATACATTGGAAATAGTTGATCTTTGTTTTAAAATTTAACTAATAAGTTATGTTTTCAAATTTCTAATGTACATTTAAATGAATTAGAAACTATGTTTTATTTAATATTAAACTTTGCAAGCTATTTAATAAATAAATATATGGTTTTAAATACATAAGATAAATGTTAAAATAGTTTAAAAAACTTGTTTAAGCTTAAGTTTGGATTTAAAATTTATTAATAAAAAGATTTGTTTGGTTTTCTTTTTAGTATAGCATGATATAAAAAGATGATTTAAAATATATGTAAGTTTTTATACAATTTTGTCAAACGATACTTTAGTATATATTTTAAAATAAGTAGTTTATAATAAAAAGGATAGTTCTTTTATATATCATTTCACATTTGATAAATAGGTTATTTTTAAAATAATTAATAAATAAATGTACATGTAGAAATACATGACTATAAGTATTAAGCTAGGATAGAAAATAAAACAAGACAACAATACAAACAAGATACAAAATAAAATAATGTAAGCTCACACATAAATTCAAAACATATATACCAGATTGTACAAAAGCAACATGACTAAATAAATATATCAAACAATATACACTCGAGCATGATCAGGCAAGAATCTTGTATGAAGATTTAATATGCTGCTAAGTGTAATATCAACATACACTAATAAGGTAAGGGTGTAACATATAGTACCCTTGCATTAAATGCAAGCAACATTTGGTCAATTCTACATGTATAAAAAAATCAGGTCAGCCTCCATATGAAAAATATCTCTGAACGAATTAAAATAGCCTATACCAGAAAACACCTCCCTGTACAAAGCCTGTCTCCTCTATATATTTATATGCAATGCTCTTTGTTCCATTTCATTGAGAATTTAGTAAACTAGAAAGCAAGAAAAAGTAAGCGTTCCCATTTTTACAACTTAAACATCATTTTCTTCAACCTGGAAATGGTTACTGCATACAACTACAACTAATCAAAAGCAATAAAATTAGAGGAAGATCAGAGCAAAACCTTTTCCAGTTTTAAAAAGGGATTTTTAGTGCAAACTGTCTGGTTTTCAAAGCTTTCAATCTTAAGAAATCAAGTCTTATGTCTTCAACAAAGTTTCATTAGCATGCAACTACAGTTTCAAAACGAAGAAGACAACTCAAGTTTTTAAAAGCTAATGCATATCCCAGTTTTCAAAGTAAAGTGCTCTGTCTTTCGAAAATCAGGTGAGTAACACTTTTTTTTTTAAAACTAACTTAAGTAAATATAGTTGCTTGATTTTTTTTCTCCTGTGATAATCATGTTTGGAGTGGATGAATGTGATGAAATTCTCTGAAAATGTATGGTTTCTGAATGCATGTTTGGGTTTGATGTGTACTTGCCTGTTCTAGAATTCCAGGTTTAAACCATGATCAAAATCATGATTTCTTGTTCAAATCCTTGTAAGGCTTAAGATTTTAACAAGGTATGGGTGTGCAACAGAAATTATAGTTTGAAATTTTATTCAATATGAAATAAAACTGTAGTGTCGCTGGAAAACAAGACATAACAGAACAAACTTGATGAAAGTGCAAATTTAATTTTCCAGTTTCTTTGATCCATGATTACAAATCGATTACTTAAACAAAAATTTGAATTTTAAAACTAAAATTAGGATTTATGGTTTGAAATTGATTGAGTATTTCTGGTTTAACCAGAAATTACATTTGGGGTTGGAACTGTCAATCTAGGAGGTCGGGGTGACCATGGTTTTCTTTGGTGATGAAGTAATGATCAAGTATTCAGGGAAAAATGGTAGTTGATGGATTCATGCAGTGAGGCAGTAGTAATTAAGGATTGAAATATTTAAACCTAGTTTTCCTGTGATCAGAAGAATTGATCACCGCGAATCCTATGTATGATCGAGTTCTTCCAGATTTAAGTGAGTGGTAGAAGGAGTATGGAAGGAGTATTGGTCGGAAGCAAAGTTATTCTGGTGAATGGAGGCGAGGGATTTTGGGTGATTTACAATTCGACATTGTTCCAGTTTGAGCTCGAATGCTGAATTGTGATTTTTGGGTTCTGCAGTTCACTTGAGGGTCGGGAACGTGTTGGAAGGGGGTCGCTGACTTGCGCGTGAGGTCGCGAAAGGAGGGAGGTGACGACAGCGGTGGTGCAGGTGCACGGTTATCTTGATGTGTCAGCAGTTGTTGGGGAAGATGGAACTCGATTGTTTTTTCGAGTTGTTGTGTGTTTCTGCTCGAAGCAGTTTTGATGAGCTCGGGTAGATGTTTGTTACCAGGTTTCAAAACCTGTTCTGTTTCAAAATTTAAGGACTGAATTTAATTTTATAAATCCAGTTCAAACTAGTTTTAAATCAAAGGTTAATTATAAATTCAAGTTTAGTGGAATTTTAGATTAGGAATAAATAAAGTTTTAAATTCTAAATTTGTTTAAAAAACTTAAAAATGTTTAAATATTTAAGTGTATTTAAAAAGAGTTGAATTCAAAAATGAAATTTAAATTGTTAAGGAAAGATTTAAACAAGGTTAACTCCAAAATTGAATCAGGACTTAAATTTGAAATTCTAGATTTGGAAATAAAATAAAGTTAATAATTTAAATTGATTTAAATAAGTTTAAGTATTAAAATATGCTTTTAAACATGTGAGTTTAAAAAGAGTTTGAAAATTTAGTTTTTACTTTTGCAAGGATAAATTGGAATTTATTTATGAAGTAATCTGAAATAAATGTTTTTAAACATGTTGAAAGTAAGAGTTAATCAATAATAAGAATAGTTTACTTTAAGTAATGAAGATTTAGAATTTATATTCATTAACCTTTAAGTTAATTAAGTATGAATAATAAATGGTTAATATTAATTAAATTAGTAATTATAAGTTGAATATATTGATTAAAATTTAAATAATGGAATAAGTAATTAATATGTAATTAAGAACCATAGATTAAATTTTAATTAATAAATGAATTATTAATGGTTAATTGAACTTATAATTAATATGATTAGGGTAGTTAATTATTTTAGAAAGTAATTAAATGAATGTTAATAAAGGTCATTAACTAGATTATTCTTATAATATATTAATGTGATTAATATTTAGTAATTAATTGGATTAATTAATGTAATGATAATCAATTGTGAAGTTTAAATGAAATTACTTATTGGGAAGTAATTAAGGAATGAATACTTATTGTAATTAATTGAGTAATTTGGTTAATTTGAATTAATTAATTTAGTTTAATTAATTTAGATTAATCACTTGATAATTTTGGGAAGTATAATTACTTGGAGAAGTAATTAATGAGAAATTACTAGATGTAATTAATTGGATGATGGGTAATGGAAGTAATTGGAGTATAATTACTTGAACTTAATCATGGGATTAATTAAGTTGTTATTGTGAAGTAATTAACTAAGAAGTTAATTACTGTATGAGAATAATCAAAGATGATGAATAATGTGATTTGAAGATTAAGTTTCTTAATATAATTAATAAATAATTGATTAAAGATCATTACTTATTTTAATTAATGATGTAATTAGAAATTGATTTAAATTGGGAATAATGAATCAATAAGGTAATTACAATGTAATAAATTAAAAATGAATGGAATTAATTATAAATAGTTAATGTATGGATTTATTCTAAGATTAATCTTTGTAAATGAATTAAAGGAAACTACTGGAATGTATGTAAAAGTAAATTAATCAAAGATGATTAATTGGAATAAATAAGTAACTGATGATTGATTGATTGGTAATTAGTTACTGGTTATGTAAGCAAGTTTATAATGATGAAGTAATTAATTTAATTTACTTTAAATTAATTAAAGAGGAAGTAATTAATTTAATTCATTTTAAATTAATTATAGTATGATTATTTAATTCTTGCTTATGTATGGATGTTATTTACCGTTGAATGGTTTGATATCTCAGATATGAGATAATTGATGCTATATGATATGGATGCTTTGATTTGAAGTATGCTGTGAATTATCTGTTATGATGATGTTGATTATCTGTTGTGATATTGTGAATTATCTATCTGTATTGATATAGATAATGAATTGAAATTCTTTTAAACTTTAAAACAACTTGGCCTTAAAAGATGGCGATTTGGATTTCGATGAGACCGGGATCGGGTTTTCCATATTTGGAAGTCCGAAAACCACATCGATCCAAATTAACGATAGGTCGTCAATCAAGTGAAGATGAAGATTCAGAATGCAAGGGTTATCGTCGTTAACTCTAAGGGTGATTCCAATATGAGTGTAACGAGATAATGCCTTCGGTTTCGTTCGAACCCGGAACGAACTTGTATGGATTGAATGCTTTTAGAACATCATCAGGCGGACGATGAACATTCTAAGTGATGAGTTCTATAAAGGTAATCGTGACCTCAAGCCTCATCAACCGGGAATGGCTAAAACAGGGGAGGTACAGCAAGGCTTCGTGGGTAGCTTCCACTTGAGAGTAGGATATACCCCTGTCTAGATGTCCCTTTATTTCGGCTTAGTGGGCAGTTGGAACTGCAGCCAACTACGGGGTTATCTTATTTGGAACTGTTCAGTAAGGAATGGTTCCGGCCTTGTGTTGCAGGGGACTTAGGGTGGGTCCTCGGTACTCTGATCTAGGCCAGGTACTATGACGGGCGGTACCCCAGTAGCCCAGCCATTGTTGGAAACCCAATTTCCCTACGAAACCCTACGGTTTTGATTGTAAACCTAGTTTGCTGGAATTTAATGAATGTAACAATTTCGGCTATTTCTGTATTTTACGTGAAAACCCTAGACACTATTATAATATCACTGGATTTCCTATCAAATGTTTTGGTTAGCGTAAGGTAAAAACTTTTCCATGTTTTATTTGTGGGAAGTCTTACGTGATACCTTTGTTTTCAAATGATTTTCAAAGTTAAGCAACTTTAACCTATTACTCATACCAGACCCATGTCTGACCCGGAGTTTATTTTCTGTTTTTCTTAAACTCTCGGGTACCCATATTTTTACGGGTAGTCAAGGGATTCAGGTTAGTTTTGACGAATACTGGAGGAGCAAATGGAGCTGGAGGCTTCAGCGTTCGTAGACATATATAGGTGGTTCCGCTGTGTTGTTTTGTGTTGTATCTCTGTGATGTGTGAGTTGTATTAACTAGACAGATGTTTATAACTATCTAGTATGTGTTGTATTATCTGTGTAACTCTGATATATATGATATTATGTAATCTCTTATGTGATATATTATATTTCATTCGTTCCGCTGTTGAGATTCTGGTGTGTTTTCTTCTTCCTTCTCTATCTTTTCTATTTCTCACCCTCTTCTTTCTTCATAGTGATGCGATTTTCCGGTAGTGGAAGGTCGGGTCGCTACATTAATTAAATTCAAACTTCATTAGTCAAAACAATTAACTAAAATATCATTTGTTAAAAATGATTTATTTAATTATAAAACATCATCAATTAAAATGATTTAACTGAATTCCAAATATCATTAGTTAAAAATAATTAATAAAATTTAAAACTATCATTAATTTAAATGATTAATAAGATTCAAATATCATTATTAAAAATGACTAATTACCTTTCAATATCATTAATTAAAATGGTTCAATTAAATTCAAAAATCATTAATTAAAATGATCCATTACTTTGAAATTTCATTAATTTATATAAATTTTAATTATCAGCAATTAAAATAATTAATTAAACTTAAGTAATCATTATTTAAAATGATCAATTACTTTTAAATATCATTAATTAAATAATTAATTAAACTCAAATAATCATTAATTAAAACGATTAATCAAGTATAAAACATCATTAGCAAAAATGATTAATTAAATTTAAAAACAAGCCGGTTTCCAACATCATTAATTAAATTCGTTAATCAATTTCAAAATCATTAGTTAAAATAATTAATTAATCTAAATTATCATTGATCAAAATGATTAATGAATTTTGAATATTCTTTTTATCGGAAACACAAGCTTAAGTTCATATGACAGGGTTTGTGGATGAAACTCAATAAATGACGATATAGCGAATATTGGTATAACGACATTACATCTATTAAATGGAATATATGGTTTTATTTTAATTAACCGTCAATATTACAAGATAATGATGTAAATAAATAATTTATGGTCGAGAAACCCCCTTTAGGTCTCACTATAGATTTTCCCTGCAAGACAATGGTTATCGATAATATATAGATAATCATATGGGTTTATAACGATCAAATTGATTTGTCATCCATTTTCTAAACGGAAATTCAACCAAACAAAAAAATCAATTTTTTTTAACTAACATCCAAACTATCAATAAAATTTATTACAACATTGATATGATAAAATAAGATTTAATGTGAGTTAAACTCACATCGATTTTCGTTTCTGTCGAAACGTTCCAATTTGAGTTATGCAACGACCCAGAATTTTGTTAATTTGAAATTGGAATATTTAATAAATTTTAAATGTTGAAAAGTTAATTTTATAGATTTAATAACTTGAATTTCAAATATAACGATTTATTGGATAATTTAATTGTTGGAATTAATAATTGAAAATTATTTTAATAATTAAATCTTGGATTTTAAGTTGTATAAGAATGATTTAAAGGCTTATTTAATTTTTTTGATAAGAATACTGATAATAAAACTTTTAAATTAGATTCAAAAGTGATTTACTCGATTTTGAAAATAACTCGTTTTAATTAACATATAAAGATTGCCTTTCGGGGCATTGTCTTGGATTTCGATGAAACCAGTGTCATTGGGTCCATAATAATGAATTATAATACGCCGTCAAATATCGTAGCGATCAGATGCACTGTTTGGTCGTACGGGATAGAAACGCGTTGAAATTAATATTGAAAATTTAATATTATAATTGGGTTCAAAAAGCTATCTTCTGCATACGATCGAATTAGGTCTCGAAACTTGTTCCATTGCGTTCGGAGTAGGTGTATAACATTAGGAACTCCAGGTGGCACGCCTCGATCGGGGTTCGAAATTAAATATCTAGATATTTTGAATTCAAATAATATATTTTCATTGATTTGATCAGGCGGCCACCATTCCATCTCCATCAGCTACAAATCCGTACAAGCCCATACCCCGTCACCAGTTTAAAAATGCGATCTCCCTCCCTCTCTTCTTCCATTAGGTTTACAGAGAAAAAAATAAAGCTTTGGATTCAAAAATTAAAATCGAGCATAATACTATATGAAAAATTCTGAAAACAGTTTTAAAAATCATGATTCATCAAGAGCTTCATGTTGATGCGGGTTAGATAGCGTTTGATTATTGTCTTGGGGAAAGCCATTGATGACAGTCGACTGGGGTTTGGATTTTTGAGGACGTTAGGCGATGGGAGGCGAAGTGGAGGTTAGATTCGTACTCGCGTCATTGTTTAGCATCATGGGTAGGAAGATTGTGTTGCCCGATCGTCTTTGGAAAACGCGTTCGAGCACTGTAGAGCTGGATGAGGGCGAGGATGCATTTTGGTTGGAGGGCCGAGGAGGTTTGCAAAGGAGATGGACGCGTAGAGTTCGGGAAGAGAAAGCTGGTAGTATCGTTGGATTTTTGATTCGTGTTGTAGAGCTCCATGTCATCGAAGGACCGTGCATGCTATGGCACATCATGTACATGTGTGTTATTTGAGGAAGAAGCTCTGTGAGGGGCAAGGTTGTAATTATATAGAAATTGATATTAGTTTATTAGTTTTTAAACTTAAATGCATCGATACTTATAAAATTTACAACTTTCTCATACGAGGTCCGATCGAGATGAAACTTTTTGCGTGGCGCTCATAACGATACAAACTTCGCAATAAAACTGGTTTGGACAAATTTGGAGACTGTGGAAATTTGGGTTAAAATTGGACGTCGTCCGGTTTTAGTTCCAAACTAAAACGCCTTAGCGACAATAGAAATTTAGGTGAGTTTAACTCACCTTTTGGGATAACTATTATAATATATAATGGATGAAATTTGCTGAATGATTGTTTGGATGAATTACTGTATTTATATTAGTTGGATTGAATATTCCCGCCTATTAGAGTGGATGAGACACTATGTGCCCTGCATAATAGCGGATGACCCTTTTTACTGCAATATCCCACCTCGAAGCGGTGATTATATTTTTGTGATTATATGACATCTGTGGTTGCAGGAAAATAGGTTGGAGGGATCCAACTGGATTTCTCAAAATTTTTGATTTTAATTTCATATATAGTGATATATGATGTGTTTTGAATAATCTATCATAGATTATAATGTGATTTGATATATTGGATGCTATAGTAGCACTGGCCTTAATTTTGGGTATTATAAATACCATAAATAATATTTTTGGAATTTAAAAATGAGATTCAAAGGCGATTTTGGAAATGAAAATTTTTATGTTGAATTTTGGGATTATTTGAAAATGAACTGATTTGGATAAAATAAATGTTTGGATTTTGGATATTTATTTAGCTATTTCGTAAAATCATTTCAAATAGAGAATTTTGAATTGAGGATTTTTAAACAATGGATTTTTAAATGAGATTCTTAAAATACGAAATGGAAGTTGAAATTGAGATTTGAATGGCTTTGGAATATAGTTTGGATTATTTAAGAAATAAATTTATAAATGGAATTTTAATTAGAAATTGATTTATAAATGGATTTTAATAATATAAACCTGTTATAAACGGGAAATGAGTTTATAAAATTTATAAACAATGAAGTGAAATGATTATCATTTGATAAATTAGAAATATAAACTCACAGTGAGAATTTATATTGAGATATGGAAATAGGTTTAGAAAGAAATAGTGGATTATATTTTGGAATTTGGAAAAAGGTTATGAAATTGGTAACGTAAATCGATTTGTGATGAATCGAGAGAGATTTATAAATATAAAATTGGTTAGATTGGAATTTAAAAATATATTTTTTATTGAGAAGTTAAGTTTGTTTTATAAAGGGAGTATTATTTATTAACTATATAGTTTAAAAACTATTTTCTGTATTAAAATATTTCAGAAAGTTAGTTTTTTCAAATATTTAATATTAGTGGAAATGAATTTTTATTTTTATAATAAGCTTTGTAAATCAATTAGTTTTATATAAAAATAAATTGGAAATGAGTTATCGTTGATTATTTAAAAGGGGTTTTGATATTTTAAATAATTACTTAAACGTGTTTTGGAAATAAATTACTATTCTTTAAAAATAATTATTATTTACATAGAATTTAAAAGTAAGTAATTGGAATTTATTTATAAATACTCTCGAGATTTATAAACCAGATTTTATTAAACGGATGTGATTTTATAAGAGAAATCTTATAATGGGATTTCTAGAAACTTAAGAAATTTCTAAAATAGTTAGATACAAAAAATTTAGAAATGACTTGAATTCATAAAAGAAGTTATAAATTGAACTTGGAAATATTTCTATGTAATAATACTGTTTGAAAATATCCTGTTACGGATATAAGTATTCGAAATTGTTTTCAAATATTAAAATATTGAAAGAGATTTGAATATATATCTTTGTAAAGATATTCTGAAATAAATGTTTGAAAGATTTATAGTATGGGCCTAGTGACTGCTTATGTGTGTAATTTGATAGTTAAATAGCTGGCTATTAAATCTGGCCATATTCGTTGATCGTTTCGAAGAGACTAGGGTCAGATTTAATTATCCGAAAACCACTTCGATCCGATTTGAGCGTTACGAATTGTGAAATCTTGAGAATAATGAAGATGGTGATCTTGAAGAGATTGGTTTGTTTAGACCCAGAACAACTTGTATGGATGAATGAAATCATTGGTTTTGGAAGGCAGTTTTAGCATTCCAAGTGGGGTTGCTATTAAAAAGGTAAAACATAGTCTCAAACCTCATCAACTGGGAAATGGCAAAAATCAGGCATGCAGTAGGGCCAAGTGGGTCACTCCCAAGTTGGGTGTGGTCATTACAAATCTAGATAGGTTATTATCTCTCATTTGTATGTTTCATGGCCCATTAATGGAGGGATGATCATACTCGGTACTACCAGTCAGGTGGTAGGCCAGTCCTGTGTGGTAGGGGTACAAGATATTCTTGCCAGACCTTGGTGCATTTATCTAGAGATGTACCTTTGAAATGTAGTTCCTTACCTTGTCATAGTATGGAATCCAATCTCTAATACGTGCCTTACGATTTTGATTGTAGAGCCTAGTATGCTAGAATTTAATTAATGTAACAATTTTGGCTATTTTAATTAGTATTTTACTTAGACAGTATTATAATATCACAAGATTTTTATATATAAAAGTGGTTTTAGTTATCATAAGGTAAAAACCTGTCTATGTTTATGTGCGGCGTGGTCTTACGAGATACCTTTTTATTTCAAAGATTTTTATATAACTGTAAAAATCCAATTGGGTGTGTCTTTCTCACGCTGTTTTTCCAGACTAACTCTAGTGTTATTTTATTATCATGTTCAGGTTAGACCGAGTATATTACAGATTAGTTCGGATGCTTGGAGCTTCAAGAGACGAGTTGGAGGCCTAGAGACGTATTCATGTAGATGGTTATTTTTCCACTAAATTCATTGGTGTGTTATCAGTAATTGTGAGGACAGACTGTTATAACTGTCCAGGCTGGAATAGGTTAGTATACTCTGATTGATGTTTGTATATATATGTATTACAGTTTTGCTTTTGTGTAAAGACTTGTGGTATATTATAGTTTATTCGTTCCGCTTTGAGAGTCTATTGTTTAGTTTTCTTCTTTTTTCCCTTAACAATCGGGTTTCTAGCATTCGATTTTTCAGCATGAAATACAGTGGACGTTTTAGTGTTGATTTTCGAGGATCGAAAAATCCAGTTCGTTACATTTGGTATCAGAGCTAAAGGTTAAGTGAGAACCTTGGCCTTGATAGGGTAACTCATTAGAAATAGGGTCAGTAGTACCCTAGAATGAGTTTGAGTGTGTGTCTATATATATATATATATATATATGATGTAACGACCCGTAAATTTCAACTGTTTTAATAACGTAATTAGTTGAAATTTTGTAAAATTTTAAACGATAAAAATTTGAAATAAAAATTTGATATTTGGAATGCGTTTTGTTAAACATAGCAACTGGGAAATTTTCGTCCGAAAATATGAAAGTTTATTTCGCGCGTAAATTTACTTCAATTTAATCAGTTAAAAAGCGATGAAAATAAAATGTTTCCGAAACCTAAATATTTTTACATAGAAAAATTCTAAAACATCTTCTGAGCAAGATGTCAGTTTGTCGTTTTTCTAAATTCGGACATCTTTGGCTCCGTCGATCTTATTTTTCAGTGTTTTTCTTGCATTTTCCGCTATTAGAAAATTCAAATTTTTATAATTCAACCCTACCACTAATATCTGTATGCCGTTTTGATCGTCTTATCGTGCTGACCTCAACAGTATATTTATTTCTGCATTTTGAGATCCGTTACGCGACGTAAACAATAAACTGTGCGTCGTATCGGTACGGTAATTTGTGGCTTTTGGGATTTATCTACTTTTCAAATTTGGAAACCGTACAACTCATCCAATAATAAATTTCTTTTAATTATTTAGCTAAATTTATGTGTGACCGTTACCACACCTTTCACATTTTATTTGATTATTTTTTTATCCGTTCATTTATTTTGCGTCCATTACTTCTCCCCTCTGCTTCATTTTGGTTCTGAGAAAATGTAACAGCCATTTCCTTCGTGATAATTTCTGAAATCAGTATGGCCTTCAACATCCCCTTGTCCTTTTATTTCTAGCTCTCTGTACGTTTCCTAAAAGAAGGAAATATTATAAATTATGAAAGCATTCTTTTGTTCAAGGAATCATGCCTATTGTTTCCTCCCTACCCTTCTTCTTCCCTTCTCTGTTGCCGATTCTTCTTCAAAAATTTTTTTTTTCTTCTATAATTTATATTTCTCAAACCTTCTTGTAATAACTTTTCTCACGTTCATCTTCATTGTTCCCAGACCTCCGCCTTTAGAACACTTGCCCACCAACCACACTGTTAATGCCCACATCACCTCCGACTCTGTTCCGTGCTTCCCTTTCCATTGGCCTCTCATCAGTTTCTCCGGCCACCTATGCTCGTCTCCGCCCACTACTGTCTCACCGAGGCTTCACCCGTGCGCAGTCGAGTAGACCTCGCAAACTCCACCATCTCGAACCCAGCTCCTCTTTCCTTCAACCACGTCAGCACCTCACCCAGCCTCCATCACCTTGTAACCACGTGAACTTTTGTGTGTAAGTTATTGGTATTCAATCTGTTATATTTTTTGTATAAGTTATATGTTGAAAAAAAAGTTTAAATTTTATACTATAATAATCTAAGTTTATATGTTGCTTAGGTTATATTGTACACAACATACATGTTGGCATATTAATAAATGATATAGAGATGTATGTTACTATATATATATTCTTATGTTTACAGCATTAAGGTTTACATGTAAGGTTCGATTTTAGATAGGAGTATATAAATGTTCTTTTGAGTTATATATTAGTCACTATAAACGTTATTTTATAAGTTTATATTTTGAAAAAAAATTTAACACTTAAAAATATGAAGAGAGTATATATATATGTAATATTTCATATGCAGAGTTGATTATAGTTTATATATTGCTTATATATTATAAGTGGTAGGTGTATCATAGTTTCATGATTTTTAAATATAGGCTACGACATGTTTAGGTGCTAGCTTCAGGTTTGCTTGGTTATGTATATAAATCAATAAATGACGTGTACAATGTGTTTGGCCGCTTATACAAGTTTACATAAGACATAGATGATCAAATTGGATTATATATATATATACATATATCATAATAAATTTATATACAATGAGTATGTAAGTTTTATATATAACGGAAGCATCTATTTTATGCATTTGAACTTATCTGCTAACAGCTGCTTTATATGATGTCGCAAATCACTGTTTACTTATATTTATATATAATGGTAGTAATATATATACACTGTATTTTAGATGTGTTCAAAATTTTCATATAGGTCAGTTATTTATATTAATGTGTTTAGGCTTATTCGTATACGTAGGTTTATACAATGGAAGGCATATCCTCTTTCTACTGTAAAATGCTTATTTTCTTATGTTTATAGTCTGCATCAGCTTAAATTTGGATCTAATATATATTGATTTTTATATATAGTTAAATTTTTGATTTTAAAACTTTATATGATATGAGTAATGTATACTTGATTTTAACTGTGCTTGTTTCAATACATATATATTGTTTTAAAGTATATGATATGTGTATAAGTAAAACAATATTGATTTTATAAAATAATAAAATATACTTTGTTCATGTATATCAAGCTAATTTGATTGTTCTCATCGATTCCTATTATCAGCTTTGTTCGTCAAATTCGTGCCCATCTTGCTTTGCTTTGGAATTCGTGTTTGGATTCGTAACTCATTTCAGTGTCGAATCTCTCTAGCCTCGAAAGGTGAGCACTCACTCACGATTAACGTTCTTTTATTTATTAAATTTGATTTCAATTGAAACGACAATTGAAATATGCTGTTGTTTGATATTTACATTGTTATTACTTATATCAGTTCACTTGTGACATCTGACACCATTATCTGTTATATATGCAATGATAATCCAGTTTGGTTGTTAATTGATTGATTGTTGATGTTTATATTGGACGTTAAATTGTTAATGTTAAAATGATAAATAGTATGCAATTGAAATTGGTATAGGATAGTTAAATGTTAAATTTGATTAAATGACATTTGTATAATATGACCCATTTAACTGTCAAAATTTATTGACACATAGGATTTGTTTAATTACATCTGGAACCACTGAATGTATGTTGTTAAATTGATGATGGATGAAATTGTAATGGATGACAAGTGAAAAACCGTAATGTAATAATCTTTAATCTACATGAAATGATAGTGTAGATTCTAGAAATAATTATATTAATTCGTACAAATAACAATGCGAATTAATACGGTTATTTCAGGATTATTTGAATTGATTATTGGATTGTTATTGATTGTTGTTATTGCTTGTTTATTTACTTTGACACCATCCCAGTTATCACACTGCAAGTTCCCTTTGTTATGCTTTGATTTTTGAATTGAATTGGAATCGGGTTGAAATGATAAATACCCAAAATTGAACTTTGACCTAGGATAGAAAATTAAATAAAATCGATTGGTCAAATAATTTGATTTAAAATAAAATGAGAATTTTATTTGAATAAATAATATGGATTTGAAATGAAGTTGAAATTGGAATTTTTATGAAAGGAAAATGTTAATATTTAATAATCTGAAACAAAATATTAACAATGTAATTGATGAAAGAACGATGTTTAATTTGAGAAATGATTGAATTAAGTTTGAAATGATTTAATAATTAAGTTTGAAATAAAAATTAAGTTTGAAATTATTAAACTTTGAAATTATTTAATAATTAAGTTTGAATTATTTAATGATTAAATTGAATTGGATTCTTTAATAAGAGAAATTGAACTTTTGAATAAGTGAATTTTACTTCGTAAATAATTGAAATTGAGTTTCTTTATTAATTAAGTTTTGGAAAATTATTTAAGTAAGTAAATAAGTGAAATTGAATTTCTTTAACAAGAAATAAAATGCGATTTATTGAAATTAATGTAAGACTTGAAATGTAAAGAATTTGATTTGATGAATTTAATTTAATTCAAATTGTAAGTTTTGAAATAAGGAAGTTGAATTTAAATAATGGGTTTAATGAATTGGAAATTTAATAGAAATTGTTTTGAATGGAAAATTTACTTAATGAATATTGAATGAAATCGATAAATGAATTTGAAATTGATTTGAATGTTAAATTAAATAAATTGAAATAATTTCGGAATGAATCTTATGTACGAACTTGAGTCAATATTTGAATTTTTTTAACTAAAAATTGAAATTGAATTATAAGATTTTGAAATTATGATTTGGAAGTTTTGAAACGTAAAATATTGGAAATTGATTTAGGAAGACAAATGAAATGTTGGTTTACGAATTGAAATTGAAATTGAATTTGATTTGGTTTTTGAAATATATAAATGACCAATCGGTGTAATAATTACGAAAGTTATTAAAGAGACCGGAATCAGTTATGGATATACTCTCTATCTAAACCGAAAACCACTTTAATAACTATACGCGGAGTGATGATCCAGAATGAAGTGGTTGGAATGATGTACGTGATGACTGAAGAAAGAGAACGATAATGGATAGCCTTGACACTTATGTCAAATTGGAAATGACTAAAACAGGAGCCGTGCCGGGCCAATGGAGGATTAGCTACCTCAAGTGGACACACTTCTTCGAACTACTCATTACTTGTTGTCGATTGGTGCACCCTTGATTTTGGGAGTGTTGTTTCACGGTGTTGCGGGCGCTGCGGCGTTGCGTTCTCACCAGTCCGGATCAGGCGAACGGTAGTATCACTACCTTGGGTATTGCCTCATGTGCCTTGTCATACTTGTATTCCATTTATGCGCGACCACTACGATTTTGATTTGTACCTTTAGTATATGGATTGCCCTCTGGTGACTTCCGGTTTTGGGGAAACTACGGTCTTGTATATGCTTTTGGGAATAAAAATGTGTTAAGGGTGGAATGGGCCATGACTTAACGCTATTTTGATATCTTTATATTACTGATAGACATTATCTACTTAGCGTACATTACTACCTAGTAGATAGTTTAACGGATCCTTAAAGGATGGTTATTCCAAACATCCTTTTAGTTACTTGTATTTCAATTGCTATTTCACTTGAGTTGGATTTATTGATATAAGAATGTTAATCCTGACTCGAGTGTCTTGTGTTTTTGCTTTACGCTCGGGTCAGACTGAGTGGTTCAGCTTTTGAGACTCACCTTTGGAGTTGGAGCTTTGCTTGAAGATCCAGCCATTTATTCTGCTTCAGTATTCGATGATTCCAGTGATGTATTCTGATTTGTATCTGATGTATCATATTACTCTTCCGTTGTATCTGGTTTAACTCTGATGTAACTTATACATTTATATAGTAGCTTCATGAACTACTATCTCTTTTATTTCCGCTGCACTTATTACTCTGTGTCTGTGATATGTGATTATTTATTTACTGTATATGTTCAGTTTTGCCAAATTTAAATTAACAACGCGGTATTTTGAGCAATTCAATTCCGGCATGAGTGTCTACCTATACACTTATAATGGATGCGAATGGTCCAAAATAGCGGGTCGTTACAGTTGGTATCAGAGCTTTGGTAGCTCTAGGCAAAACTTAGCATATAGGGTAAATGTATTTACAGAATCACTCTCATTCGAGTTTCAATCTCTTCCTTTTGACTCAATTCCTTTGAATTTTGGAACGTTCCCCTCAGTTCCGAAATTCATTTGTGTCCTTCACTATTTGTCTTCTTTCAATTCTGGAGCATCACATTTATCCACATCGAATGATCTTTATAATGAGTCGGCGGTCTCGCCAATCTCAAACCGATTTATAAAAGGGGTGAAACTCCTTTACAATAGGCATTGATTTACCGGAGATTTCTGTATCCTCGGTTTACGATGCTATCTATCTCCTGCTATACCTGAATTCTATTTCTTGAGATCGAATGTCGATTTACCTCGGAATTCCACATCGATCTTATCCTTGAAGTCACGGTCGACCCGATTATGGTTGCCCGCGATTTATATAAACTTATCAATCTTCCAACTTTGTTATTTAATCATCATATCTTTGTTTCGAACTTATCTTCGAATAAAATTTCTCTTTGATTTGAGTCCATCAAATTCGAAACCCTATCCTTATTTTGAAAATTCATTCCTGTATCGTCAGGTAAAGAAATGTATTTGTAAACTAATATAATAATGTTTTATTCATTGTGTTGTTTGAGTTGTTGATGTTGATTTGGGTTTTCGATCGATTCGTCTGATCAACGCTATCGATAGAATTTCCAAAACACTTGAGCAGAGCAAACCGACACAATATTGTTATCAAATTTGATAAATAAGATAATTTTGACTCATTATATTATATAAGTAATTTTTTCTGAAATTAAATTGTTAATGAATTTGTTGTCAGAAATGATATTATTTGATTTCATTTGGTGTTTTGTAAACCATTGATTTACCAACTTATGAATAAAGGGAATTATAAACTTGGCTATAATTTGATTTGAAATTTGAAATGTATTTAAATCAAGAATTTGAGAATTTATTAATTTCCGGTGATTTCGAACTTTGGTTTTTAAAAATTTTAAAGTATATATATTGAAAGTATTTTCGAATAGAATCGTTTGCAAAGAATTTTAAAATGTTGAAATCAGTGCTCTTCTCTTTGTCGCTGGAAAATAAATTTCGGTGATGGCGGCCGCATCATCGACATTCATTTTCGAGTTTCGAAGTAAAGATACTATTCTGTAGCTTCGCTACGGATTTGTTTTGAAAAATATTTTGATTTGAATTTCTTCAGTATAATTAGATTTATATATATATATGGGTATCTTATTTTAAAATTTAATTTGATTTGATATAAATAATATTATATATATCTCTAAATTGTTTAAAGTTAATCAGAAATCTAATTCTTAAATTTTGTTAAAGGATGATTTTAATTATAAATAAAACCAAAATTTGGAATAAATATTTAAACTTGAATAATTGAGTTGGGGAAAATTTTATTTGTAGATTGTTCAACTGCACTCTAATACAACTTACCTAAATCATTCAGAAGTTGAATATGTAATTGGATAATATATATTATAAATAAAATTTATAAATAAAATTTGAGTGTTTATAATAAATGTTATACACTAAATTTTGATTATAAAGATGTTAATAGAGTTAGATAGGATAATAAGTAAACTCAGTTAATAATGAAATAAATTTGTTTGAAAGAACCAATAAATTTGATTTGAAAGAATTAATAAATTGAAATTTGATCAACACATGAAAATACCTCGAATTTAAAAGAAATTAATAGATGTAAATTAATTTAAATCGAAACTTTTATGGTTTAAATTAATTTATATGGGTTAAATATATGTGATTAGATATATTAAGTGGAATAAAGTTAACAATAATTTGGAATAGAAGAATTTAAATTGTGAAAATAAAATATGATTATAATAAAAGATTATTAAAAATTATGGTTTTAGAAATTGTAAATTAAAGATAATTGGATAATAAGATAATGAATTTAGAAATAGTTGAGATTTATTTTAGTGAAATCAAATGGATATTAAATCAATTATTGAACATCAATTAATTTAAATTTGAATTTATATGGTTTAAATTAATTGTTATTTTGTATACTCAAATCTGTTTTCTTTCTGGTTGTTTCTATTCTTCTACCTCGTTCCTTTTCGGGGACGAAAAGTTTTGAGTGGGGGAGAGTGTAACGACCCGTAAATTTCAACTGTTTTAATAACGTAATTAGTTGAAATTTTGTAAAATTTTAAACGATAAAAATTTGAAATAAAAATTTGATATTTGGAATGCGTTTTGTTAAACATAGCAACTGGGAAATTTTCGTCCGAAAATATGAAAGTTTATTTCGCGCGTAAATTTACTTCAATTTAATCAGTTAAAAAGCGATGAAAATAAAATGTTTCCGAAACCTAAATATTTTTACATAGAAAAATTCTAAAACATCTTCTGAGCAAGATGTCAGTTTGTCGTTTTTCTAAATTCGGACATCTTTGGCTCCGTCGATCTTATTTTTCAGCGTTTTTCTTGCATTTTCCGCTATTAGAAAATTCAAATTTTTATAATTCAACCCTACCACTAATATCTGTATGCCGTTTTGATCGTCTTATCGTGCTGACCTCAACAGTATATTTATTTCTGCATTTTGAGATCCGTTACGCGACGTAAACAATAAACTGTGCGTCGTATCGGTACGGTAATTTGTGGCTTTTGGGATTTATCTACTTTTCAAATTTGGAAACCGTACAACTCATCCAATAATAAATTTCTTTTAATTATTTAGCTAAATTTATGTGTGACCGTTACCACACCTTTCACATTTTATTTGATTATTTTTTTATCCGTTCATTTATTTTGCGTCCATTACTTCTCCCCTCTGCTTCATTTTGGTTCTGAGAAAATGTAACAGCCATTTCCTTCG
Organism: Allium fistulosum; assembly: GCA_030737815.1. Lineage (NCBI taxonomy): Eukaryota > Viridiplantae > Streptophyta > Magnoliopsida > Asparagales > Amaryllidaceae > Allium > Allium fistulosum. The sequence goes on along the minus strand of CM060904.1, from coordinate 163,774,374 downwards.
TGATAATTTCTGAAATCAGTATGGCCTTCAACATCCCCTTGTCCTTTTATTTCTAGCTCTCTGTACGTTTCCTAAAAGAAGGAAATATTATAAATTATGAAAGCATTCTTTTGTTCAAGGAATCATGCCTATTGTTTCCTCCCTACCCTTCTTCTTCCCTTCTCTGTTGCCGATTCTTCTTCAGAAATTTTTTTTTCTTCTATAGTTTATATTTCTCAAACCTTCTTGTAATAACTTTTCTCACGTTCATCTTCATTGTTCCCAGACCTCCGCCTTTAGAACACTTGCCCACCAACCACACTGTTAATGCCCACATCACCTCCGACTCTGTTCCGTGCTTCCCTTTCCATTGGCCTCTCATCAGTTTCTCCGGCCACCTATGCTCGTCTCCGCCCACTACTGTCTCACCGAGGCTTCACCCGTGCGCAGTCGAGTAGACCTCGCAAACTCCACCATCTCGAACCCAGCTCCTCTTTCCTTCAACCACGTCAGCACCTCACCCAGCCTCCATCACCTTGTAACCACGTGAACTTTTGTGTGTAAGTTATTGGTATTCAATCTGTTATATTTTTTGTATAAGTTATATGTTGAAAAAAAAAGTTTAAATTTTATACTATAATAATCTAAGTTTATATGTTGCTTAGGTTATATTGTACACAACATACATGTTGGCATATTAATAAATGATATAGAGATGTATGTTACTATATATATATTCTTATGTTTACAGCATTAAGGTTTACATGTAAGGTTCGATTTTAGATAGGAGTATATAAATGTTCTTTTGAGTTATATATTAGTCACTATAAACGTTATTTTATAAGTTTATATTTTGAAAAAAAATTTAACACTTAAAAATATGAAGAGAGTATATATATATGTAATATTTCATATGCAGAGTTGATTATAGTTTATATATTGCTTATATATTATAAGTGGTAGGTGTATCATAGTTTCATGATTTTTAAATATAGGCTACGACATGTTTAGGTGCTAGCTTCAGGTTTGCTTGGTTATGTATATAAATCAATAAATGACGTGTACAATGTGTTTGGCCGCTTATACAAGTTTACATAAGACATAGATGATCAAATTGGATTATATATATATATACATATATCATAATAAATTTATATACAATGAGTATGTAAGTTTTATATATAACGGAAGCATCTATTTTATGCATTTGAACTTATCTGCTAACAGCTGCTTTATATGATGTCGCAAATCACTGTTTACTTATATTTATATATAATGGTAGTAATATATATACACTGTATTTTAGACGTGTTCAAAATTTTCATATAGGTCAGTTATTTATATTAATGTGTTTAGGCTTATTCGTATACGTAGGTTTATACAATGGAAGGCATATCCTCTTTCTACTGTAAAATGCTTATTTTCCTATGTTTATAGTCTGCATCAGCTTAAATTTGGATCTAATATATATTGATTTTTATATATAGTTAAATTTTTGATTTTAAAACTTTATATGATATGAGTAATGTATACTTGATTTTAACTGTGCTTGTTTCAATACATATATATTGTTTTAAAGTATATGATATGTGTATAAGTAAAACAATATTGATTTTATAAAATAATAAAATATACTTTGTTCATGTATATCAAGCTAATTTGATTGTTCTCATCGATTCCTATTATCAGCTTTGTTCGTCAAATTCGTGCCCATCTTGCTTTGCTTTGGAATTCGTGTTTGGATTCGTAACTCATTTCAGTGTCGAATCTCTCTAGCCTCGAAAGGTGAGCACTCACTCACGATTAACGTTCTTTTATTTATTAAATTTGATTTCAATTGAAACGACAATTGAAATATGCTGTTGTTTGATATTTACACTGTTATTACTTATATCAGTTCACTTGTGACATCTGACACCATTATCTGTTATATATGCAATGATAATCCAGTTTGGTTGTTAATTGATTGATTGTTGATGTTTATATTGGACGTTAAATTGTTAATGTTAAAATGATAAATAGTATGCAATTGAAATTGGTATAGGATAGTTAAATGTTAAATTTGATTAAATGACATTTGTATAATATGACCCATTTAACTGTCAAAATTTATTGACACATAGGATTTGTTTAATTACATCTGGAACCACTGAATGTATGTTGTTAAATTGATGATGGATGAAATTGTAATGGATGACAAGTGAAAAACCGTAATGTAATAATCTTTAATCTACATGAAATGATAGTGTAGATTCTAGAAATAATTATATTAATTCGTACAAATAACAATGCGAATTAATACGGTTATTTCAGGATTATTTGAATTGATTATTGGATTGTTATTGATTGTTGTTATTGCTTGTTTATTTACTTTGACACCATCCCAGTTATCACACTGCAAGTTCCCTTTGTTATGCTTTGATTTTTGAATTGAATTGGAATCGGGTTGAAATGATAAATACCCAAAATTGAACTTTGACCTAGGATAGAAAATTAAATAAAATCGATTGGTCAAATAATTTGATTTAAAATAAAATGAGAATTTTATTTGAATAAATAATATGGATTTGAAATGAAGTTGAAATTGGAATTTTTATGAAAGGAAAATGTTAATATTTAATAATCTGAAACAAAATATTAACAATGTAATTGATGAAAGAACGATGTTTAATTTGAGAAATGATTGAATTAAGTTTGAAATGATTTAATAATTAAGTTTGAAATAAAAATTAAGTTTGAAATTATTAAACTTTGAAATTATTTAATAATTAAGTTTGAATTATTTAATGATTAAATTGAATTGGATTCTTTAATAAGAGAAATTGAACTTTTGAATAAGTGAATTTTACTTCGTAAATAATTGAAATTGAGTTTCTTTATTAATTAAGTTTTGGAAAATTATTTAAGTAAGTAAATAAGTGAAATTGAATTTCTTTAACAAGAAATAAAATGCGATTTATTGAAATTAATGTAAGACTTGAAATGTAAAGAATTTGATTTGATGAATTTAATTTAATTCAAATTGTAAGTTTTGAAATAAGGAAGTTGAATTTAAATAATGGGTTTAATGAATTGGAAATTTAATAGAAATTGTTTTGAATGGAAAATTTACTTAATGAATATTGAATGAAATCGATAAATGAATTTGAAATTGATTTGAATGTTAAATTAAATAAATTGAAATAATTTCGGAATGAATCTTATGTACGAACTTGAGTCAATATTTGAATTTTTTTAACTAAAAATTGAAATTGAATTATAAGATTTTGAAATTATGATTTGGAAGTTTTGAAACGTAAAATATTGGAAATTGATTTAGGAAGACAAATGAAATGTTGGTTTACGAATTGAAATTGAAATTGAATTTGATTTGGTTTTTGAAATATATAAATGACCAATCGGTGTAATAATTACGAAAGTTATTAAAGAGACCGGAATCGGTTATGGATATACTCTCTATCTAAACAGAAAACCACTTTAATAACTATACGCGGAGTGATGATCCAGAATGAAGTGGTTGGAATGATGTACGTGATGACTGAAGAAAGAGAACGATAATGGATAGCCTTGACACTTATGTCAAATTGGAAATGACTAAAACAGGAGCCGTGCCGGGCCAATGGAGGATTAGCTACCTCAAGTGGACACACTTCTTCGAACTACTCATTACTTGTTGTCGATTGGTGCACCCTTGATTTTGGGAGTGTTGTTTCACGGTGTTGCGGGCGCTGCGGCGTTGCGTTCTCACCAGTCCGGATCAGGCGAACGGTAGTATCACTACCTTGGGTATTGCCTCATGTGCCTTGTCATACTTGTATTCCATTTATGCGCGACCACTACGATTTTGATTTGTACCTTTAGTATATGGATTGCCCTCTGGTGACTTCCGGTTTTGGGGAAACTACGGTCTTGTATATGCTTTTGGGAATAAAAATGTGTTAAGGGTGGAATGGGCCATGACTTAACGCTATTTTGATATCTTTATATTACTGATAGACATTATCTACTTAGCGTACATTACTACCTAGTAGATAGTTTAACGGATCCTTAAAGGATGGTTATTCCAAACATCCTTTTAGTTACTTGTATTTCAATTGCTATTTCACTTGAGTTGGATTTATTGATATAAGAATGTTAATCCTGACTCGAGTGTCTTGTGTTTTTGCTTTACGCTTGGGTCAGACTGAGTGGTTCAGCTTTTGAGACTCACCTTTGGAGTTGGAGCTTTGCTTGAAGATCCAGCTATCTATTCTGCTTCAGTATTCGATGATTCCAGTGATGTATTCTGATTTGTATCTGATGTATCATATTACTCTTCCATTGTATCTGGTTTAACTCTGATGTAACTTATACATTTATATAGTAGCTTCATGAACTACTATCTCTTTTATTTCCGCTGCACTAATTACTCTGTGTCTGTGATATGTGATTATTTATTTACTGTATATGTTCAGTTTTGCCAAATTTAAATTAACAACGCGGTATTTTGAGCAATTCAATTCCGGCATGAGTGTCTACCTATACACTTATAATGGATGCGAATGGTCCAAAATAGCGGGTCGTTACATATGAACCCGTATTTATTAGTGATATAAAAATGTTTTATATTATGTTGGTTGATTTGTCAAGTGGCTTATGGATTCTGGTCAATACGAGTAATTAATGTTAGTGGCAGAGATCTCTAAATACTTGAATAGAGAAACTTGACATGTTATTGTTTTGAAATTGGCTAAAAGAAATAATTTTACCTTGATTATTTATAAATATAAAGGAATAGTTTTTCATAAATTATTAGGGAATATATGGCGTGCTTGGTTATTAGGAAATGATGATGTTAAACTATTATCATTTGTTTATTTGTCATTTGTGATCGAATAAAAGTTGTTGATATTCTTATAATGAAAGCAAGATTACAAGTAAGAAATGATTAATTACCACCAAATATTAGATCATATAAATATATGATTTATAAATTAAAATAAAATTTCAGAAGTATATTATATAAATATGGGTTACAAAAACGATTTATAAAGGATTTAAAAGCTGGAAATGTAAGATTTTAAATCCCGTTGGTTTGAAAATGATTTTTAAAAGTTTTGGAAAATAATAATAGTATTATTTGGAAATACTTTTGGATAGAAATATTTAAAAGGGTTTAAAAGGAATAAAAAGCACTGAACTCACTTCGGTCGTTGGGAAATAATTTCGGTGATGAATGCAACATCATCGATATTCTTTTTCGAGTTTCCAAGAGAGGAATTGCTACCATTGGAGTTTTGTTTTGGTAAAACTAGTTTTGATTTTAAAATCTAAAGGAATGATTTTATTTACCAAGGGAATTTTGTATATATATATACTATTTCAAAATGATTTGAAATAAATAAGAATAGGGTGCTTGAATTTTGGGAATTTTCAATTAAGTGTTATTGAAAATATGATAAATAAGTTTAATAACTTATAAAATTTGAAAATTAGCAAGTTAAAGCAATGTTTTAAATTGTTGAATGTGAATTCAAGAAAAGTACAAATTTGATTGAATTATGGAATAAAAATTAACTTAAACTAAGTTAAATAAAGTGAATTTTGAAAATTTAGCCTAAGTTAGGCTAAATGAAATAATTTTTGGAAATGGAATTGATTGAGATTTGAAATAAATTAATGAAATGAGAAAATTAAATTAATTAGTTATTTGGATATGGTTTGGAATGTTGATTGATAAAATCAAATGTTGAAATTGGAGAATGAAATTGAATTTGGTTAGAAATGAATATGGACTTAAGTTGTGAAGTGGTAATAAACATAAGAACTTTTTGTTTATAATAGACTTATGAAAATTTGAGGGAATAATTCTTAAGTGAAATTGGTATTAAAGGAATATACTAAGTAAATAAGTGAATGTGAATAATCAAATGAAGATCAATGGAAGGTGAATAAAAGAAATGAATGAAGTGAATGTGAATAGAAGGGAATTTGGGATAACTAAGAAATCAATTGAAATAAATACGTAAGCTGCACGTATATTACTTTATTCGCATAACGGTTTGATCCAGATTCGAGCACATAGTTTCGAGATAATTTATATCGATCCTAGTTGGAATTTTTCACCCGATTCTCGACGGTGAACACCAGATATGGATTTTTGATTGATTCCAAAATTCCTCTATCATAATATATGGCTATGCAAGGAGAATGACAGTTTCTAATTATGGAACCAGATCTGAGTCCGCACTAGAGTGGTCGTGTGAACGATACTAGTTTCAAAGTGGAATTGTGTGATCAAGTGAGCGATTAGATTTGATATTGCATATGGATGATATTTGTACATCATACGGGCTTAAATAAAGCAAATGTTGGAAATGAAAATGCAAAATAATATGATTTTGAATTATATGATTAGATATTATTGGTAAAAAAGATTCAGTTATTTAAAACAAGAGCTAATTTGATGCTTTTGATTTCATGAGAAAATTGGTTACCGAACAAAAGGTACATGTTTATATTGTTGTTTGATTTGATGGTTTTATGGTTGAGCCATTTTGCTTTTGTTTTCTTTTGTTAGTTTGGGCCAGTAGTGGCGATTTGTAGTTGTTCTAATCTAGTCTCGCAAAGGAGACCCTGACGAAATTTTTCAAAAATTTAAAGTGTTAGAAATTTTGAAGAAAATTTTTAATACTAAAATTGATTTTCGAGTTATAACTAAAATGATTGAATGGATAATATTAGTTGGAATCTATGAATGGATTTGGAAACTTAGTAAAAGTAATGACAAGGTTTCAACAAATTGATTTTGGAATGTTAAAGACTTAAAAAGGATTTGGTAAGTTATTTGAACTAATTGGTTTTAAAAAGTTATGGGTTTGGGCATTTTTCCTACCTTGGCAATTTCGATGACGAAATTCTTTTAAGGAGGAAGAATGTAACGACCCAGAATTTTTTTTATTTGAAATTGGAATATTTAATAAATTTTAAATGTTGAAAAGTTAATTTTACAGATTTAATAACTTAAATTTTATATATAACGATTTATTGGATAATTTAGTTGCTGTATTTAATAATTGAAAATTATTTTAATGATTAAATCTTAGATTTTATGTAATTTCTTTTGATAAGAATAAAGATAATTAAACTTTTAAATTGGATTTAAAAGTGATTTTCTCGATTTTGAAAATAACTCGTTTTAATTAACATATAAAGATAGCCTTTTGGGGCACTGTCTCGGATTTCGACGAAACCAGTATCATTGGGTCCGTAATAATGAATTATAATACGCCGTCGAATTTCATAGCGATCAGATGCACGTTTGGTCATACAGGATATAAATGTGTTGAAATTAAAATCGAAAATTTAATATTATAATTGGATTCAAAAAGCTATCTTCTGCATACGATCGAATTAGGTCTCGAAACTTGTTCCATTACGTTCGGAATAGGGGTATAACATTAGGAACGCAAGGCGACATGCCTCGATCGAGATTCGGAATTAAATATCTAGATATTTTGAATTTAAATATTATATTTTCATTGATTTGACCAGGCAGCCACCATTCTATCTCCATCAATCCACAAATCCATACAAGCCTATACCTCCTCACCGGTTTAAAAACACGATTTCCTCCCTTTCTTCTTCATTCAGATCTACAGAGAGAAAAAAATAAAGCTTTGGGTTCAGAAATTACAGTCGAGCATAATACTACATGAAAAATTCTGAAACCATTTTAAAAATCATGATTCATCAAGAGCTTCATGTTGATGTAGGTTAGGTGGTGTTCGACTATTGCCTTGGGGAAGGCCGTTGATGACAGTCGACTAGGGTTTGGATTTTTGAGGAAGCTAGGCGATGGGAGCCGTAGTGGAGGTTAGATTAGTACTCGCTTCGTCGTTTAGCATCATGGGTAGGAAGATTGGGTGGCTCGGTCGTCTTTGGAAAAACGCGTTAGAGCACTATAGAGCTGGACGAGGGTGAGGACGCATTTTGGTCGAAGGGTCAAGGAGTTTTGCAAAGGAGTTGGATGCGTAGAGTTCGGGAAGAGAAAGCTGGTGGCGTCGTTGGATTTTTGATTCGTGCTGTAGAGCTCCGTGTCATTGGAGGACCATGCACGGCTATGGCACAACATGTACATATGTGTTATTTAAGGATGAAGCTCTGTGAGGGGCAAGGTGTAATTACATAGAAATTGATATTTTTTTATTAATTTTTAAATTTAAATGTATCGATACTTATAAAATTTATAACTTTCTCATACGAGGTCCGATCAAGACAAAACATTTTGCGTTGTGCTCGTAACGATGCAAGCTTCAATGAAACTGGTTTGGACGAATTTGAAGATTGTGGAAATTTGGACTAAAATCGGACGTCGTTCGGTTTTAGTTCCAAACCGAAATGCCTCGGCGACAACAAAAAATTTAGGTGAGTTCAACTCATCTTTTTGGATAATTAGTATAATATGTAGTGGATAAAAATTGCTGAATGATTGTTTGGATGAATTACTATATTTATATTAGTTGGATTGAATATTCCCACTTATTGGAGCGGATGAGACACTATGTACCCCACATAATAGCGGATGACCCTTTTTATTGTGATATCCCACCTCGAGGCGGTGATTACATTTTTGTGATTATATAACATCTATGGTTGTAGGGAAATAGGTTGGAGGGATCCAACTGGATTCCTCAAAATTGTTGATTTTAATTTCATATATAGTGATATATGATGTGTTCTGAATAATTTGTCATAAATTATGATGTGATTTGATTTATTGGATGCTATAGTAGCACTGGCCTTAATTTTGGGTATTATAAATACTGTAAATAATATTTTTGGAATTTAAAAAGGAAATTCAAAGGCGATTTTGGAAATGAAAATTTTTATATTGAATTTTGGGATTATTTGAAAATGAACTGATTTGGATAAAATAAATGTTTGGATTTTGGATATTTATTTAGCTATTTCGTAAAATGGTTTCAAATAGAGAATTTTAAATAGATGTTTTTAAAAACTAGTTTTTCAAATGAGATTCTTAAAATACGAAATGGAAGTCAAAATCGAGATTTGAATGGCTTTGGAATATTGTTTTGATTATTTAAGAAATAGATATATAAATGGAATTTTAATTAGAAATCGATTTATAAATGGATTTTAGTAATATAAACCTGTTATAAACTGGAAATGAGTTTATAAATTTATAAGCAATGAAGTGAAATTATTGTCATTTGATAAATTGGAAATATAAATTCACAGTGAGAATTTATAATAAGATATGGAAATCGGTTTAGATTGAAATAGTGGATTCTATTATGGAATTTGGAAAAAGGTATTGGAATTGGAAACGTAAATTGATTTATGATGAATCGAGAGAGATTTATAAATTTAAAATTGGTTATATTGGAATTTTAAAAATATATTTTTATCGAGAAGTTAAGTTTGTTTTAAAAAGGGAGTTTTATTTATTAAACTATGCAGTTTAAAAACTGTTATCTGTATTAAAATATTTCAGAAAGTTGATTTTTTCAAATATTTAATATTAGTGGAAATGAATTTTAATTTTTATAATAATATTTGTAAATCGATTAGTTTTATATAAAAATGAATTGGAAATGAGTTATCGTTGATTATATAAATGGGGTTTTGATATTTTAAATAATTACTTAAACGTGTTTTGGAAATAAATTATTATTCTTTAAAAATACTTATTATTTTACATAGAATTTAAAAGTAATCAATTGGAATTTATTTATAAATACTCTCAAGATTTGTAAACCGGATTTTATTGAACGGATGTGATTTTATAAGAGAAATATTATAATGGGATTTCTGGAAACTTAGGATGTGATAACCCGGATTTTTGGACATCGGGTAATTAGATAATTAACTGATTTTCTCTATTGAGATACTAATTTTATTTGGTTAAACATTAAAACTTTGATAATTAAAATATATCTGGATGTATATAATGGATTCGAGCTATAATAAATGCTGATATCTGAATGGATATTTTAAACAGTGGGAAATGATAAATCTTATAATAAAATTCTATATTTATAAATACTAAAGATAAATACTTATTTAGTTTAAATATGGTAGCTTAAGTTTAGAATAGGATTTAATAAGGATCATACTTTCTTTATATATATATATATGTTGTGTGTGTGTGTATATATATATAAGGGTATTAAACATAAAAAATAAATGAATAAGTTTGTATTGTTTAATTGAGTTATATACATAAAATAAAAGTGAAAAGATAAAGATATATATAAAACATAAAACAATTTAGCTCATGCCAAATTACAAATGTAAACCTCTTGTTACATGCAAATACAAGTGTAAATTTATTTTAACATGCATATGACATTTGTAAGCTTATTTACCAAGTGTCTTAATTTTTATTTTTATTTTTCTTATTTTTAATAAAATGATAAAACTAAGATATATAAATCTCTCTACTTTCTCCCCTCCTTTTCTTTTTCTATTTTTCTATCTCAAAACAAAGATCTGTGTACTTAAACCTGAGAAAACAAAATCCAGAAATTTAAAACAACTTCTTTTCAAACTATTTCAAACCTAAAGCTCAGATCAAAAAATTTAAAATTCAAATCAAGATCAAATCAAATTCATCCCAGATTTAAAACAAGGAACATCTCAAAACAATTATCAGTTCAGGTCAAAACAGTTTCAAAAGAACAAATCCAGAAACAAGTTTCAGTTTTCCAAATTCAAACACTTCCAGGTTGTTCTCTGTTCATACATAAGGTGAGTAAACTAAATCTTAAAACAATTTTAAATTGGATGCATATGGTAAATGTTTGAAGTAAAATTGTGATCCAAGTTTGAAAATATGTGTGCATGATTGTTTTAAAGCTGAATGTATGTATATAGAAAATTGTGTGCATGTTTATATAAAAACTGTTGTTCTGTTCTTATGGTTCAGGGTTTAAAATATGATAAAATCATTAGTTCTTCTTCTTTGATCTTCTTTAGGACATGATGTACAAACAAATTATGTCTGTTTAAACATAAACTAAGAATTAAAATTATTTTTAAGTGAAATAAGTTTGCATATCTCTAGAAATCAAGAAAAGAAAGTAGGAAATTTATAAACAGGTAAATCTCAAGCATCATAATTCTCTAATTCACTTATATAATCGTAATCACCATCAAAAATCATGATTTTTAAAAGTTGAATCAAAATTTTTAGTTTAGAATCAAGTGAGATATTCGAGGTTGATCGATTTTGGTGTTTTAGCCTTTTTCTGGTGATCGTTGAGTCTTTGGTGGTCGGGGTTTTTGCCGAAGCAAGATGGGTGATCGGCGATGTTGGCAAAAATGGCTGGAGTGATGTTTGTTCATCATGGTGACGAGGAATGGTCGAAGTAGGGTTTTAGGAGAGTTCACGGTCGAGGTGGGAATGTTGCTTACTGCTCCGTCGTCGGAGCACCGGAGGAGGCCGGTCGTGGGGGAATCGAGGCTTAGGTTCATGGCAAGGCTTCAGACGCAGAATGGTGTTCTCTGGTGGTCGGCGTCGCCTGGACGAGGCGAGTTTAGGTCGGAGATGCCTGTTCCAGTTTGTATTGGTAGGCTCGATTTCGTTTTCGAGCATATTTTTGAATTTGGGTGTTTGGGATCGATGGTGGAGGCCGTAGGCGACTCAAATAGAGATGTATTTGGAGGTCCGATCGTCGTCGACGATGAGTGCAGGTGCACGCGACATATCTGTGTGTCAATTTTTGCTTTGAGAAGTTTCTCGGGTTGAAGCTCGGGGAAAAAGGAAGATGGGCTCGGGGTTGTTTCGAGTACGTGAGCGAGTGTTTTAAAGTATAACAGTTTTTAAAAATTTAAAAAAAGTTTATTTTAGAAAAAAAAATATAAAGAAGAAGAAGGAAACTCGGGATTGAGTGAGGAATTTCTCTGGTTTGTCTCAAGTATAATATAGGGTGTTATCAAGTTTTAAAGAAATCAAGTTTTAAACTATTTTCTTAAACAGCTTCTTTTAAAACATAATTTATAATTAAGAAGTTTAATTAAGAAGATGTAAGGATTTAAATCATTTATTAAGCTTAAGAATTTAAATGGATAGGTTAATGATATTTAATTCCAAGATTTATTAAATAAGATTTTTTAAAATGATAATTAAGTAATTAATTAAGATAAATGAATTATCTTAAAATTAATTAAGGTTTGGGTGATTTAAAGATTAATTAATAAAAGTAATTAAGAGTGATTAATTAACTAATTGATTAAAGATTAATTAATGAAGTAATTGAAGATTAATTATTGATTAATTAATAATTAATGGTAATTAATTAATAACTAAGGAATAATTAATTAATGTGATTAATCAATGTTAATTAAGGTTAATTAATTAATGTAATTAATTAAGGTAAATTTAACTAATGTAATTAAGTAAGGATAACTAATTAATATAAGTATTAGTTAATTAATGAAGGTAATTAAGGATGGTGAATTAATTAAAGTAATACCAAATGGTTTGTAATTGATTAATGTTAATTAAGCTGGGTTACGTAATTAATTTTATTGGTTAAATTAAATTAATTATGTGATTAATAAATCTTGCTTAGGGATGGTGAATTGAATGGAATGTTTTGGATTGATTGATACCTCAAGTCTGATAAGTTGTGATGATCTGTGACATGAAATGTTTTGGTTGAACTATGATAATGTGGGTTATCTATCTGTGATAAATTTCTGTGAAAATTCACATCCTGTGTTTAAAAATTGAATTGTATTCACTTAAACAACTTGAATTAAAGATGGTATTGAATTCAAGAGACCGGGGTCGGGTAACAATAAATACCCGAAACCACTTCGATTAGTAATCTACAATAATTCTTTATAGATTCGATTTTAAAATCAAACAGGCTAGAATGGAATAAATTAAGTAACATGGCCATTTAAACTAAGTAACAGTTTTAAATATTGTTTGGTAATAAGTGATTGACCATACAAAGTTAAGAACTTGTAGTGAGGTACGAGTTACCCCGGGTTTCAAAGAAGTTTTTATCTCAGTATTTCAAGTATGTGGGTTTTCTCATGCTGGTTTCCACCCTGACCCGGGTGTTACTTTAATGTAAGGCTCGAGTTAGACCGAGTATTACAGATTTCCAGGTTAGGACGTTCTGGAGTTCAAGAGACGAGCTGGATGGTAGGAACGTATAAAGTATATTCCGCTGTGTATTAGAACTTGTATTGATAGTAGTCAGGGACAAGTTATTATAATTATCCAGTTTTATTTGTGATGGTTGTGCTCTGATATAGTGTATGTAAATTGACATTTACAGCTTTCCTTGTGTAAATGCTATTATTTGATATTATATTTTGTTCCGCTGCGATTGTGAGATTCTGTGTTTTGTTTTCTGTTTCTTCTTCTACCTCTTTTCTTCTTTACCCTAACAATCTGGAATTTCCGGCGTCGATTGCTCGGCATTTCTACAGTGGACGTATTAATGTCAAATTTTCGGGGTCGAAAATTCCGGTTCATCACATTTGCTATCAGAGCTGAAGGTTAAGCGAGAACCTTGGCTCTAGTGGGTTTACTCTTTAAGGATAGAGTCAGTGGTACCCTAGGATGAGTTGAGTGTGTGTGTGTGTGTGTATATATATATATATGAGAGCATACTTGTTATTTTCTTATATAATGATTTTAAATGGTTTAAAAAAATAAATGATGTTATAAAATCTTATATTTTATAAGCAATAATTTTCCCAAAGAAAATTGGTTGTTGGTTATTGAAATTAAATAAGAATTAAGTGATAAATAAATAAATATATATCTAAATAGGGATTGAATAGAATGGACTATACAAATAAAATGAATTAGAATTGGTTTCAAACCAGAATATAGAATGGTTATTGTGTTTAATAATGGGATGATTGTTTTCCAATAAACAATGATAAAGCAAAATGAAATGTGTTAAGGAAGTAAACTTTTAGATGAATATAACTTGTAATTTGGAATGGATTTAAAGTGTGAAATTTTAAAATCTAAGCCAAGAAATTTGAAATTGTTTCAAAATGTTAAAAGAAATAATAGGTAATATTATTCAGAATATTTTTGAATGTGATCTTATTTTAAAATAAGAAGTTGTTTGAAACTTTAAAGAAATTTGTTTTGGATTAAAACCAAAGGTGGTTTAAAATTTAAAGTATAACTTGGTGTGCAAAGAAAATAACTGTATATATGTGTGGGTATACATAATATCAAAGATGATTTGAAATAAACTCTAAAGTGTTGAGTTTTGATTCTACCTGGAGTGTGATTTAAAAACCTAAAGAGAAATAAGTCTTTGAACTTATAAGTGAGAAGGGATATTGATAAGAAGTTTAAAATTTGAAATGGAGAACTCAAATTGAGTAAGGTTGATTGGATTAAATAAATTGAATTTAACTTAGGGAAGTTAAATGGGTTGTTTTGAAAGGGAATTTTTATAAGTATAAAGGGATCCAAAGATTTTTTAGGATTATATATATACATATATAAAAATGATTTTATGAGAATGATTTTAGGAAAAAAGATTTTGGAACCCATTGATTTTGAAAGGCTTTTGATTTTTGGGAAAATCAATTTTTGGAAATTTGGAAAGCCAAGTTTGGAACTATCGATTTTGAGATATCGATTTTGTGTAAAGGAGATTTATATGTGAATCATAAAGAGTATGATTTGAAAGATACTATATGTGAATAGTATAAAATGTTTTGAGAATGGCTTTGGGGAAAAAGGCACTCCCATGAGATGAACTTCTTAGGAGTTCCACGGGGTGGTACTGCCTTGAGCCCTAAGGGGGGTTCTAAAGTTGATCCTGTGAGGAAGTCCGGACAAACTTAAGTTCCTGAGGATTATTTGGGTAGCGAAAGTCGAAGGCGCTGATGCCTACAGAGACATTTGGGTTATGCTGTGACGATAGTGTAACTCGATGTCACTGCAATCTACTGTGGACCATAGCGAAAATCGTGTGGAGGTGAGTGTCAATGGTCTACGTTTGATTTTGCCGTGATGGCAACGTAACATCGGTAGACTGCGATCTATGGTAGGAGTGGAGAAGTTTCATTTGGCAGCGAAATTCGAGGGCGCTGATGCCTATAGTTACATGGGTTTTTGTCGTGATGACAATGTAACCCCGGGTGTAGTTGCGATCTGTAGCGGGTTCCACGGTGCAATCGAGGGGCGCGGAGTGCCTACAGTTATCTATGGTTTTGTCGGGATGGCGACGTAATCATCGGGTTAACTGCGACCATGGAGGGGGTGATGATTTCAAGAGCATTCTCACCAAAGATGTTTCCTCTAATTTTCAAAATATTTTCTATATTTTTACCAAAATATTTTCTAGTGTTTTTGCTTGGTGTTGAAAACGGGTTTACCAAGTACTTATAGATTTTCAGTCTTACGCCTGATCAACTTATGACCGAATTTCTATGAGAATGAGGATGGACTGGTTGAGACATCGAGTTATAAAAAGTATTTTTATAAAACTATTTTAGCAATATATATAGATTTTTAAAAGTGTTTTAAAATTTCTTAACAAAAAAGAGTTTATAGTAAAAAGAGATCAAAGTTCTGATAATAAGCATTTTAGTAAATTCTGGCTTCGTTCCTTTTCGGGGATGAAAAGATTCTAAGGGGGAGGAATGTGATAACTCGGATTTTTAGACATCGAGTAATTGGATAATTAACTGATTTTGTCTATTGAGATACTAATTTTATTTGGTTAAACGTTAAAACTTTGATAATTAAAATATATCTGGATGTATATAATGGATTCGAGCTATAATAAATGCTGATATCTGAATGGATATTTTAAACAATTGGAAATGATAAACTTTATAATAAAATTCTATATTTATAAATACTAAAGATAAATACTTATTAAGTTTAAATATGGTAGCTCAGGTTTAGAATAGGATTTAATAAGGACCATACTTTCTTTAAATGTATATATATATATATATATGTTGTGTGTATATATATAAGGGTATTAAACATAAAAAAATAAATGAATAAGTTTATATTGTTTAATTGAGTTATATACATAAAAGAAAAGTGAAAAGATAAAGATATATATAAAACATAAAACAATTTAGCGCATGCCAAATTACAAATGTAAACCTCTTGTTACATGCAAATACAAGTGTAAATTTATTTTAACATGCATATGACATTTGTAAGCTTACACCCCTGGCAAGGGGAACGTGGTTGCGAATGCGTTAAGTAGGAAGAGAACAATCCTTAGCCCAATTTTCATGGAGTGGAAAATCCTAGAGTTTATTTCCACTTTTGATTTTAAGCCCTCTACAGACATCACTCCTGGATTATTGGCAGCACTTGAGGTTATGCCTACCCTTATGGATCAGATTGGCTCAAGGCAGCGAGACAATTTAAAGCTTGTGGATATTCCAGATAGGATTAGCAGAGGAGAGGTCTCTAGACATTTCCAACGCTATTCCATCGATAGTAAAGGGTGGCTAAGGAGTGATGAAAGACTTTGTGTCCCCCACACTGGTGATTTGATGAGTGCAGTTCTAGTAGAAGCACACCATTCTCGGATGACTATTCATCCGGGTGGTGATAAGATGTACAGGGACATGAAGAGAGTGTTTTATTGGAGTGGCATGAGGAAGGATGTAGCAGAGTTTTAGGCTAAGTGTCTTGTGTGCCGAAGGGTTAAGGTGGAGCAGTAGAAGTCAGGCGCTTCAACCATTGGATGTACCGAATGGAAATGGGATAGCGTTTCGATGGACTTCATAGATGGTTTACCCCGATCTAGGAAGGGGAATACCAGTATTTGGGTGATTGTAGATCATTTGACTAAGAGCGCCCACTTATTCCGGTCAAGAGTAAGAGGACAACCATTTATTTGCATCCATATACGTTCATGAGATAGTCCGACTTCATGTAGTTCCCTCTAACATAGTGAGCTATAAAGACCCTATCTTTACTAGTGAGTTTTGGAGAAGCTTGCAAGAGGCTTTAGGGACACAGCTTAGATTGAGTACGGCCTATCACCCTCAAATGAATGGCCAAACGGAGAGAGTTAATAGAGTTCTTGAGGATTTGTTAAGGATGTGCGTTCTTGATTTTGGCGGGACTTGGGAGTTGCGCCTTCCTTTGGTGGAATTCGCATATAACAATAGTTTTTAGGCTAGCATTAGGATGGATCCTTTTGAAGCCCTTTATGGAAGACCTTGCAAGTTGCCTTCGTGTTGGTTGGAGTCTACAGAAAGATTGCTACTTGGTCCCAACATAGTTAGAGAGACTTTAGAAAGATTGATTTGATTAGAAGAAGAATTAAGATGACCCAAGATAGATAGAAATCCTATGCAGATAAGAAAAGAAGGGATATTGAGTTTGAGGTAGGAGATTTGGTTTTCATTAAGGTGCCTCTGGTAAGAACAGTAGTGAGGTTTGGATCAAGTGGGAAACTTGCTCCCAGATTCGTAGGACTGTTCCCCATTGTGGAAAGGGTAGGGAAGATGGCGTATCGAATAAAGCTACCGAAGAGGCTCATAGGAGTTTATGATGTTTTTCAGGTTTCACACTTGAGAAAGTGCTTACATGATTCAGCATAGGTAGTGGAACCTAGCCAACTTGAGGAAGTTGAAGTGGAGACAGAAGCATCGGTTCGCCGCATTCCTACCAAGATCGTTGGACATGATATCAAGAAGCTTAGGAATAAGGAAGTCCCTTTGGTTAAGGTGCAGTGGGGAGATAGTATTGAGGATGCTACGTGGGAGGATTAGGAGAAAATACGTATCTCTTATCCGCATCTCTTAGATGGTACATCTTGAATTTCCCTCTTTAGTTTTGAATAGGTTCTTTCCTTTAGTATCCTTTGGGAGGGTTGTAACAAACCTGGTTTTGGTGATTACTTGTAAATATTAAATTATAACGGTGGCTATAATTTAATATTGTGAATTAAAATAAATTGGAGATCTAAATTGTTTATTTTAAATAAACAATGGTTTTTGGAAATAAAATGTGAAAATAAAATTTTGAAAACTTTATCTTGGTTGTTTGTGTTAAAATGAATGAAATATGATTTTATTTAGAGAAAATGCAATAATTCTTGTAATTATTGCCCAGTGCTTCTTTTAATAAATTTTAAAAGAAGTATTTGTTTTAATATGTGTTTATTATAAATAAAAATGTGAAATTTGATTCAAAAAAAAGTTTTGATCATAAAATTGATGGAAAATGGTTTGCTATATTTTATTACTCAAGAAACTGATTTTTATACAATTTTTGGGGATAAAATGGTGATTTATGTATTTATTTGTGTAATTTGGTTATTTATTTAAAAATAGGGTTTTTATAATAAAAATATTTTTATATCCAAAATTTTCTTTTTATTAGATGTAAAATGTTTTATTTAACATGGAAACATGTTTGTGTAATTTATTTTGAAGAAACTTTGTGAAATAAGATAGTTTGGCTAATTACATAGGTGTATATTGGTATTTAGTGATAAAAATTGATTTTCTTTCTTTCCTTAGGCTAATTTCTTATTTTGGGTCTTAGCCCACTTAGCAAATTAAGCCAGAAGTACAATAGTGAGAAAACTTCTCCCTGTACGTTCATTTCATCTCCTGTAAACCACAAAGTCAGAAAGAAAAAGAAAGAAAATCGCTCCTCTTCTCAAATCTAAGCCAAAGTCCCATCTTACTTCAATTTAATTGTTGTTTTAATCAAATCTAAAAAGAATTCAACAGGTAATCTATTCCAAAAATAAACTATTTCATCAAAATCTAAATTTGTGTAATGGGTTGTTTGTTAACTGTATTTCTTCTTCTACATGTTTCAGTTTTAAGCTTTTACAAGTTCTTAAAGTCAAATTCATCTCCAAGCTTCTATCTTTCAGCTGTAATCTGGGTTTTTCCTCTTCTATTACAAGGTGAGTTAACCGCTCACAAATCCTAGCTGAAGCAAAAGCTTCAAAGTGCCCAAAATCTGCGAAAAATTTGACTTCTGTATACCGTTTCTATACTCAGTTTTGTTTTTGTGAAAATCTGTGTTTGGGTGTCACTTTGCATGTCAATTTCTTGCAATTCCGACAACGAATTGCTGTCGGATTTTCTTCTAATGACAGTCCATATGTTGTATTATATGTGTGCCAAATTTCATAGCAAAACTCTTCTGTTTGATACCTGAAATCATAGCTGGAAAATCAATACGAAGCCTAGAAGTCACGTGTACAAAGTCGCGTGGTCTAGGTCGACCCAGATGCCCTTTAGGTCGACCCTGGGGTCAACCTATGGGTGAGTTAGGTCAACACCCAGGTCGACCTATAGGTCGACCTGGGGAGCACTGTTTTGCCTTGTTGTTTTGTGTGTTTTGCCTCGCTTCTAGCTCTATTTTCCTACTTTCTACTTCATGTTTTTTGTGATATTTCTGATGTGCTTCATGGCTATGATGCCTATCAATAGGCTAGCCAAGATTTTGGTGAATTTGGGATTCAAAATGAATCGTTTTTGAATTGAATTCGAATGTCGGTATTTGGAGAATTTCGATGTTTTTCTTTGATTTCGAGCATGGATTTTCCAAATAATTTTGAAATTATTTTTAAAATAATTGGCTTTTGAAATAATCATTATATAATAGTTTAAATTGATTTCAAGATATAAAAACTATATATTCTCTATAATAAGGGAGTTTTCAAAATCGATTTCGAAAATTGGTTTTAAAAGCTTGTTTTCTCAAATAAATTATTTTATATATAAAATACACATTTTTGCACTATTCGAGTGAATGAGAAGGAGAATTAAATGGTTTGGTAAAGCACATGCTATGGGACACATGCGTTTATCTTATCAGTTAATTCCTGACTTGTCCATTTGATCGTTTTAACCTTCGGGTCGTATTTGCCGATGAGATGAGGCAAATATTTTTACAGTTTTCTGGTGTGGTATTAACTAGCGGTTAGTAAACCATTAGGTGCGAACGTGTG
Organism: Allium fistulosum; assembly: GCA_030737815.1. Lineage (NCBI taxonomy): Eukaryota > Viridiplantae > Streptophyta > Magnoliopsida > Asparagales > Amaryllidaceae > Allium > Allium fistulosum. Next base: position 163,754,440 of record CM060904.1, on the reverse strand, counting down.
GTATGGGACACACGTTAACACTTTTCGGGTTCCTATCTTAGAGTTTGTGACACATTTGTCTATGAGACGTATTTGCCAGTACTGGACCTTCGGGTCATATGTCCTTGGGATATTTTTCATTGCGACGTATTTGTCCTTCAGGATGTTTGTCATTGCAACGTATTTGTCCTTCGGGACGTTTGTCATTGCGTCCTGGCACCTTATTTTGGGAGAACGGTACTTGGCGAGCTTCAACCGTAAGCACGTGCTATATCTTTGAGATGATTTCATTGATTCGTTGTGATTTTTCAAGTGTATCGCCTTTTTACATTATTGGTCATTTGAGCCGTTTGAGATATCATATATATGGCGATTACGTCTTTGGAAATTGAACTCCTTATCGAGTTCTATATTCGAGATTTGAGTTTGCTAACACTTGGCGTTTATTTGAGATTTGCCATTTTTTGCGTTTATTTGAGATTTATACTCTCCTTTAAGGATATATATATATATATATATATATATATATATATATATATATGATTGCCATTGTGGCGTATTTTCGAGCTTTGGGATTTCTCTATTTAGAGAATATTTTTGAGATTGCCTTTATATGGCGCGTTTGAGTTTAGGATTCCTCCTATTTAGGAGTTGTGGTTTCTCTAAACCATTATTTTTGTTTTGGGATTATGCCGATGATATGAGACATGCTTATGCTTAGTGCTTTTGTTATTGAGTTTATCTCTCTTTCGAGACTAGATATGCTTAGTGATACTACTTCACTAGAAGTAATGACTTGTGCTTACTTATGTTATTTCTTCTCACTCGAGAAGATACCTCACCTTACCTTATGCTTCATATTATGACTTATCTTTCTAAACTAATTGTTTTAGCTAGATTGACCCGTGTATTTTATACTCGGGTCAGACCGAGTTGTTTCAGGTTAGATACCTACTTTTGGACTTAGCTTCGCTTTGATGCTTCCACTTGGATATCTTTTTATCACCCTTTTGTGTAGTCTTGTAGCCTTTTTGTTTGACTCTGATATATGTATATTTTTGACTCGTTGTATATAGTGTGGTCTTTGTACCACTTATGATGTATCATTTTGTATTACACTGGGAATGTATCTGTATATATGTATATATATTTGTTGTTTGATGTTCTGTGATGTGATGTACATTTAGTTGTTGTATTTTGTTCTGATAGATCCGTTACCCACCAGTAGTTTTGCATTAAGCATTTACTGAATATGTCAATCCACTTGAGATAGGAAAAAAAATTTAGAGCATTAATCGACGTACTTAGTAGATGTTTAAGACAAAGCTATAGATGGTCGCTCCTAACCATCCCTATTCTCTGCATTAGCAGACAGTATTACCCAGTAATACTCTTTATTAATGTGGGTCTCGAGGTGGGGCGTCACATCTTGGTATCAGAGCTGAGTTCAGAACAAAATATGATAAACATAGAAAAGAAACATATATTATGGTACATCTAAGTATAGGACAAGTGTTACAAATCCCTTAATCATCTTGTCCTTGACCTTTTCGTGTCCTTTGGGGTAGATATAAATTTGGAATATGTCTAAGAATATATTTTATTCCGTAGTATTCCATAATTGAATCAAATATACCTTATCTTATGAATAATCCTTATCGTGATTATTTTATTCTAGTTCTCTTCGATACGGGTGTTTGACACATTCGTTTCGAAGGAGCTGGTGATATCATTGGATGTTTCTTATCATGTTACTCCTTTGAGGATTGTGTATCCTATTGAAGGGATCCGCAATACTTGGCTTATCATGTGACAATATTAGGGTTGATCTTTGTAGTTTTCCTTTCGGTGCAAATCTGCACATTAGTCATCACCTTGAGTTTAATATGATTTTGGGGATGGATTGTCTTGCTTGTTATCAAGTCCAATCCTATGTTCTGGAAGGATCCTATATTTTAGGTATCCTAATTCGGTTGATTAGTTGTCTCTTGTTCTTCGGAACATTGATGATAATTCCGAAGTATCTTTATTTGTTCTTGAGTATCAAGATGACGACGATGTAACTCGAATTCCAATTGATTGTGATTTTGTTGATATATGTGAGTCCGTTTCGGGTTTGCTACCCAATCGGGCAATTGAGTTTTGTGTTGACCTCATTCCTGGTTCTTAGCCTGTTAGCTATCCCTCATAAAGGGTGTCCACTAGGGAAATGAGAAACCCTAGAAGTAATTGCTGGAGCATGAAGCCAAGCAATTCATTTAGTCCAGCCTTTACCATGAGGTACCATTGTCATCTTTACTTAGAAATCTGATGGTATTCTTAGGCTTTGCATCCATCTTCACAAGCCTAACAAGTTTACCATTAGAATCAGTATCTGTTGCTTATGATTGAGGATATATTTGCTTTATTGAGTGGTGCCAGGATCTTTCCTTGGCTTGACCTTGCACCGATTTTCATTAGCTATGAATTACGGAGGATAGTGTTCCTTTTACCGCATTCCGCACTCGTATGGTTCTTATGAGTGGCTCATTATACCGTTTGGTTTTGTGAACACTCCAGCTTAGTCGTCAATCTTGTGAATCGAGTATTCTGGGAATATCTCGATGAATTCTTCTTGTGTTCTTTTATTTTGAGTGTAAGCAACGATTTGAATTTTCAAATCTTTCAAATAGAAGTTATGTTTTTAAGTGAAATTGGATTTTTGTTTATTGAGATAAGCAAAGTATATTTTGTAAAATTATATATGAGGCAGTTCTTTTATAGAAAATGATTTTTGTGTTCGGTTGTCCATCGAGTGCTTTAAGAATTCTAGTAGATGCGCTTGATCAACGTTATCGATAGGAATTTCCTAAACACTATGATGAGATAGTCAGATATGATAAATTGAGTTTTAATAAGAAAAATTTGGAAATTTAATTTTTGCGACAAAGAGGAAATGTGAATTTGAATTGTTTTGATAAATGAACCATTTTGTAGTATAATCATTTTAATTGTGAGAATAATTTTTAAAACTTTATATATATATCCCAAAATTTATTTTATGGATAATCAATAATCATTTCTTGATAATGAAAGAGATTAGCTATATCCTTCAAAATGAGTTTTCTTAGTTAATTGTTTTTAAAGTTAGATTTTAGAAAATAATGATTTTTTTTCCAACTAATGAATTGTTTCTTTTATGTTGATTACATAGAGTTGTTCATAATTTTTTATGTCTTAGCTTTCCAAGGAAAAATAGGATCATTTAATAAATGATTTAGCAAAAGCTTGTTTGAAAATATATTTGAAACTAAATGGTTTGGGAAAATTTCAAAATTTAAATTGATTTGAAAGATTAAATTTGGTTTCAAAATGTGCTTTGCTAAAACAACAATAACTTGAGATTTATAACTTTGGATGATTTCAAACTTTTTGCAAATAAAAGAGCTTTTAGAAAGCTATAAATTTTCTTTTTACCACTTTGGAAGATTTTGCTTTTTATTCTGTCTAAAATAGGTTTGAAAGTGAATAAACATTTTTGTTTTATAAGTTTCTAAAATTTGGGCTGAAAGTAAATTTTGAATAACTTTCAAACCGTGAATTCGATTTTGATGATCTTTACATCGCTGGAAAGCTTAGACCTAGTAGAATATCTTTTATTTTACAAGAGTTCTCTGATTTTGTTGTTTGCTATGTCAAAATTTGGTTTTTTTTATAGCAGATTTGAAATTGAAATTTACTTGTTTTCTTTGTGGTCATGTATAGTCTACCTATTTTGTGGATATAATTGAATTGATGTTTGGTATAAATATATGTTTCAAGCCGAAATATATTTTGGTAGAATTTAAGAGTGAAACTTTTTATTCACTTTAAATGAAGAATTTGGAAAATAAAAATTGGATTATTGTAAGAGGTTTTGAAAATTTTCAAAATGTTAAAACTGGAGAATTTGATTATGTAGTAAATGGATTTTGATAACCTTAAAAATATTTGTTTAGCAAAATAGGAGTATAAAAATCCATTCCTTGAGTTTGTCTTGCCTTTGTGCAATTATCTAGCGACTTGCATATACGCGGTCGTTTGGGTTGGTGGTATCGAAGAAACCACCTACCTCTTATTGATTTTTCTTACCTCTATTGTTGTCAGTATTATACTGGTGTGGTTCCTTTCGTAGTGTCATACGGAAGGTCATTATCTAGTTGATTGGAGTCTAGGATAAACTTGTGCTAAATCCCGACTCTATTCGAGAAGCTTCTGAGAAATTAATCTCACTCGATTAATCTTTTGTGTAGCACCATGTCCGTGTTCTTATTTCGAAGGTAGGACGCCTTCAAAATCATGATGTGTTGCTTGAAGAAAATTCAATGGTCCGCTAATCCAAAAAATTAGCACTTGGGAAACCATAGAATTAATCGAACAATCATATCTTGTTTTTCTACCATCTTGTATTGGGGTGAGAAATTTGAAATTCGAGCTTATCTTTCTTCCTTTGCTTGAGGAAATAATTTCAGTTGAATACAGCTCTTCTCTAGAAATTGCGAGTACGCAGTTTTTATAAGGGGGGAGTCTGTAACAACCCTGGTTTTGGTGATTACCTGTAAATATTAAATTATAACGGTGGTTATAATTTAATATTGTGAATTAAAACTAAATTGGAGATGTAAATTGTTTATTTTAAATAAACAATGGTTTCTGGAAATAAAATGTGAAAATAAAGTTTTGAAAACTTTATCTTGGTTGTTTGTGTTAAAAATGAATGAAATATGATTTTATTTAGAGAAAATGCAATAATTCTTGTAATTATGCCAAGTGCTTCTTTTAAAATTTTTAAAAGAAGTATTTGTTTTAATATGTGTTTATTATAAATAAAAAGGTGAAATTTGATTCAAAAATAAGTTTTGATCATAAAATTGATGGAAAATGGTTTGTTATATTTTATTACTCAAGAAAATGATTTTTATACAATTTTTGGAGTTTAAAATGGTGATTTATGTATTTATTTGTGTAATTTGGTTATTTATTTAAAAACAGGGTTTTTATAATAAAAATATTTTTATATCCTAATTTTTTTTATTAGATGTAAAATATTTTATTTAACATGGAAACATGTTTGTGTAATTTATTTTGAAGAAACTTTGTGAAATAAGATGGTTTGGCTAATTACATAGGTGTATATTGGTATTTAGTGATAAAAATTGATTTTCTTTCTTTCCTTAGGCTAATTACTTATTTTGGGTCTTAGCCCACTTAGCAAATTAAGCCAGAAGTACAGTAGTGAGAGAACTTCTCCCTATACGTTCATTTCATCTCCTGTAAACCACAAAGTCAAAAAGAAAATCGCTCCTCTTCTCAAATCTAAGCCAAATTCCTATCTTACTTCAATTTAATTGTTCTTTTAATCAAATCTAAAGAGAATTCAATATGTAATCTATTCCAAAACTAAACTATTTCATCAAGATCTAAATTTGTGTAATGGGTTGTTTGTTAACTGTATTTCTTCTTGTGCATGTTTTCGTTTTAAGGTTTTACAGGTTCTTAAAGTCAAATTCATCTCTATGCTTCTATCTTTCAGATGTAATCTGGGTTTTTGTTCTTCTATTACAAGGTGAGTTAACTGCTTATAAATCCTAGCTGAAGCAAAAGCTTCAAAATGCCCAAATCTATGAAAAATTTGACTTCTGTATACTAGTTTTATACTCAGTTTTGTTTCTGTGAAAATCTGTGTTTGAGTGTCACTTTGCATGTCAATTTCTTGCAATTCCAGTAACGAAATGCTGCCGGATTTTCTTCTGATGACAGTCCATATGTTGTATTATATGTATGCCAAATTTCATAGCAAAACTCTTCTGTTTGATACCTGAAATCATAGCTGGAAAATCAATACGAAGCCTGGAAGTCACGTGTACAAAGTTGCGTGGTCTAGGTCGACCACTATCTTCCCTGAGTCAACCTATAGGTCGACCCAGATGCCCCTTAGGTCGACCCTAGGGTCGACCTATGGGTGAGTTAGGTCAACTCCCAGGTTGACCTATAGGTCGACCTGGGGAGCACTATTTTGCCTTGTTGTTTTGTGTGTTCTGCCTCGCTTCTAGCTCTATTTTCCTACTTTGTGCTCCATGTTTTTGTGATATTTCTGATGTGCTTCACGGCTATGATGCCTATCAATAGGCTAGTTAAGATTTTGGTGAATTTGGGATTCAAAATGAATTGTTTTTGAATTGAATTCGAATGTCGGTTTTTGGAGAATTTCGATGTTTTTCTTTGATTTCGAGCACGGATTTTCCAAATAATTTTGAAATAATTGGCTTTTGAAATAATTATTATATAATAGTTTTAAATTGATTTCAAGATATAAAAACTATATATTCTCTATAATAAGGGAATTTTCAAAGATTGTTTTCAAAATCGATTTCGAAAATTGGTTTTAAAAGCTTGTTTTCTCAAATAAATTATTTTATATATAAAATACACATTTTTGCACTATTCGAGCGAATGAGAAGGAGAATTAAATGGTTTGGTAAAACACATGCTATGGGACATGTGCATTTATCTTATCAGTTAATTCCTGACTTGTCGGTTTGATCGTTTTGACCTTCGGGTCGTATTTGCCGATGAGACGAGGCAAATATTTTTACTGCTTTCTGGTGTGGCATTGGCTAGTGGTTAGTAAACCGTTAGGTGCGAACGTGTGGTATGGGATGCATGTTAACACTTTTCGGGTTCCTATATGAGAGTTTGTGACACATTTGTCTAAGAGACGTATTTGCCAGTACTGGACCTTTGGGTCATCTGTCCTTCGGGATATTTGTCATTGCGACGTATTTGTCCTTCGAGATGTTTTCCTTTGGGATGTTTGTCATTGTGATGTATTTGTCCTTTGGGATGTTGTCCTTCGGGACGTTTGTCATTGTGACCTGGCACCTTATTTTGGGAGAACAGTACTTGGCGGGCTTCGGCCGTAAGCACGTGCTATATCTTTGAGATGATTTCATTGATTCGTTGTGATTTTCCAAGTGTATCGCCTTTTTACATTATTGGCCATTTGGTCCATTTGAGATATCATATATATGGCGATTACATCTTTGGAAATTGAACTCCTTATCGAGTTTTATATTTGAGATTTGAGTTTGCCAACACTTGGCGTTTATTTGATATTTTCCATTCTTGGCGTTTATTTTAGATTTATACTCTCCTTTAAGGATATATATATATATATATATATATATATATATATATATGATTGCCATTGTGGCGTATTTTCAAGCTTTGGGATTTCCTTATTTGGAGAATATTTTTGAGATTGCCTTTTTATGGCGCGTTTGAGTTTAGGATTCCTCCTATTTAGGATTTGTGGTTTCTCTAAACCATTATTGTTGTTTTGGGATTATGCTGATGATATGAGACATGCTTATGCTTAGTGTTTTTGTTATTGAGTTTATCTCTTTCGAGACTAGATATGCTTAGTGATACCACTTTACTAGAATTAATGACTTGTGCTTACTTATGTTATTTCTTCTCACTCGAGAAGATACCTCACCTTACCTTATGCTTCATATTATCACTTATCTTTCTAAACTGATTGTTTTAGCTAGACTGACCCGTGTATTTTATACTCAGGTCAGACCGAGTTGTTTCAGGTTAGATACCTGCTTTTGGACTTAGCTTCACTTCGGTGCTTCCGCTTGGATATCTTTTTATCACCCTTTTGTGTAGTCTTGTAGCCTTTTTGTTTGACTCTGATATATGTATATTTTTGACTCGTTGTATATAGTGTGGTCTTTGTACCACTTATGATGTATCATTTTGTATTACACTGGGGATGTATCTGTATATATGTACGTATATTTGCTGTTTGTTGTTCTATGATGTGATGTACATTTAGTTGTTTTATTTTGTTCAAATAGCTCCGTTAGCCACCTATAGTTTTGTATTAAGCATTTACTGAATATGTCGATCCACTTGAGATAGAAAAGAAATTTTTTGAGCATTAATCGACTTATTTAGTAGATGTTTAAGACAAAGCTATAGATGGTCGCTCCTAAACAGCCCTATTCTCCGCATTAGTAGACAATATTATCCAGTAATACTCTTTGTTAATGTGGATCTCAAGGTGGGGGCGTCACAAGGGTAGATCTTAGGTTTTAACCTATGGATGGTAGTACTGAATGTAATAATTTTACTTGAACATGTTATGTATGTTGGACGCAAGTGGTTGCAAGTGTTTGCTAAGGGATGCTAATGGAGGCATACACACACATTAGGCACTATTATCTCTTAGAGATTGGCCTAACTAGGTCGCTAAAGCATATGCATATGGATGTGTGTGCACTTTAATTTTTATTTCATGGTTGCTATGAATGGGTGATTATCATGTGACTATTGCATTTGGATGATGATTGTAGCACGCATATAGAACAATCAGTTGTCATTAGGGAATTTGCATTCATTTGGATACATGGCATGGACATGAGCACATAAAAAGGAGGTCGACTGAATCAGTAGACAGCCTAATCTTTTGCATTAGTTAGGGACATTGACACTACACTATTGCGTATATCATAAATTACCATAAAAAGCTTAAGGTCAATGGATGCAATGGATGATGGTTGAATATGTGGTTGTGGAATTTGGATGATAATATTTATTTCATTCTTCTATCCTTGGAGATTTCGAGGGCGAAATCCTTTAAGATTGGTAGAATGTAACAACCTAAAAAATTAGAGTAATAGTAGTTAATTAACAAATTAATTGAATAATAAAACAGGGTTGGTAAATTGTCAGAATTGAGCTGCGGCAATTGCACCATTGAGTCCGTGGTAATTTTCTGAGCAATTTTCATATATAACTTGTTGAAATCTGAGTCAGTATGGAGAAGTTACGAGAGAAACAAAGAAAAAAAAAGAGTAGGACCCTACGGGTTGACCCATAGGTCGACCCGCAAAACACACGGGTCGACCTGCGTTTTGCCCTGGATGAGAAATCGTCCAGGGACGTGCCGAAGTTTTATAATTTGATTTTCGCGCAATCTCAAGCATTGTTTTCTGGATCCAACGATTCGCAGCAAGCCTATGACGTGGTTGCACCAGATTCAATCTTCAAATCCAACGGCCTGAGATCCCTAAGCCACACTATATGTAGAACCCAAGGCCAAGCTATTTTTCTCATTCAAATTTTCTCCCAATTGGGTTCATTGAATGAGGCTGAATCCTAAATAGAGAATTTTTCTGAGGAGGAAATCTTTTTAACAAAATATTTTACACCCTAGAAGTGGATCTAGGAATGCCTAGGATTAGAGCTAAGGACCACATGTGACTGTTTTGTAATTATTTTAGATTTGTAAGCAATTTAAAATAATAGGATTTTCAATAGTTGTATTTTTTCTACAATTTTGAGACAGTTTTTATGTAAGTTTATTTACAGCCAGTTTTTAAGTAAATTTCAGAAGTTCTTTTCTATCTATTTTTATCCAGCTATTTTATTTAGTAATTTGTAGTTATTTACATCTGTTTTAAGTTGGAATTTAGCCTGTAAATGTTAGTTACTTTTTATAGAAATTTAATCCTTTTTGACGCGAATAAAATATTAAAAAGAAAAAAATTCGCAAATATGGATTAAAATAGAAAAAAACACTAAAATTACAAAAATCAGATGTAAAATGAGAAAAACTAAAATAAAATGGAGATGGACTGAAATAGGAAAATTTGAGATATTTGCAAGCATGATTTAAACAAGTGGTTATAACTAAAAAGAGAAAATCGAAGAGTAACAGTTGCAAGAACAATTATAACACGTGGGTTATAATTAGAAAGAAAGAAATAACAGAAGGGGCTTATTTTAAAACTTAGATCTTGGATTAAGTTAATAAGCAAATATAGCAGTAGTGGCCCGTACCGGCAACATTCCCTTTTAGGTCTAGGACTGATGGTCTCACCCGTGGGTGTGACTGGGCACGCTTATGCTGATTAGGGTAAATAAGTGACCAATAGATAGAGGCCCAAATTTGGGGATTTGGGCAAGGGGCGCAAAGTTAGAAGATTTGTTTGTTAGGACCAATACCGGCAGCTTTCCCTTTCAAGTCGAGGACTGATGGTCTCACACGTGGGTGAGGCTGGCCTTGTTTATACTGATTACGGTAAATAAAGGGTCAAATAGGGGGCGACATTTAGTGTGTACCAGCGATGACCGAGCATGTGGATTCGATTAGTGTAAATAATTCGCTACTACGACCTAAGCGCTAAGAGGTGTCTTTTATTGTCGGACTAAATGATTGGCTCACAATGGCACAACAGAGATAGAAAAGGCCGATCAATGGGTAGGATTAGGATTTCGGCCTAATCAAGTTAGCAGTTGAGATAAGATTAGGGTTTTAGACTAATCAATGTAGTTTAAGACAAGTGCAAACAATCAAAGCAAATAGTCAAACAGAATCAGAACAGTATTTTATGCAAGTTTTATCTTTTCTGTATCTTCCTTTCATGCTAGAACTATTGCTTAGTCTATTATCTTTATCTTGCTTAAGAGTGCTAGTAATTACTTTCACTCACCAGACTTATTTTCCGATCCACTCCTTTATCTTTCCTTTTCCCACAATAGGCCAGCAGAGTTGAGGATAGTTATTCAGGTTACTTGGAGATTCATTTCCGGAGTTTTCTCATTTCAGAAGTATTCTTTTACTTTTCATCTTTTTCATTTGGCTTATGATGGATTGGTACTTGTGAGAGGGATTATTATTGTTATTTTTGTACTCTGATTATGTGAGACTGAGATGTATTTTCATGAGACATGAGAGATTTTGAGTTTTTGAGACATGCTATGTTTTTATGACTTATTTTGAAATGAAGTTTAATTCTGAATGATATGTTATTATCTAAATGTTTTCCGCTACTTTTACTTATTTGTCTTGTGAATTTTAGTCTCTGTGATGCTTTTGCTATACCTATAGCGCATCACATCCTTTGATGTGCTCGTTTTGGGAATACTAAGTGGTGTGGGGTGTTTTAGTTATCGAGGTTCGAGGTAGAGCTTGTAAATACACTGCATAAGAAGGCCACCAAGTTTGCTAAGGGTTTGAACCATCCCCTCCAAGGGTTTGCATTGACACATGTACCTATAGGAGCGACGTATGAGTCACTTGGGGAAATAGCTCTCATATCAGATGTTGATAAGTAAGAATAGGTTAAGGGGGTTCCTAAATCAAAAAATTATAAGAAGTAGTGGTGGAAGAATAAGAAGGATAAGGACAAGAAGAAAGAAGGTGGACCTAAAAGGGATAGACCAAGATAGGCGAGAAATGTCATAATTGTGGATTGGTTGGGCAGTACTCAAAGGACTGTAAGAAGGACACGATGAAGAGGAGGTGTTACAGCTGTGGGCAGCCTGTACACATTAGTAGAGCTTGTCCTCAGAGGACAGGGCAGAGAGCAAGCGGACCTACGGCACAAGTACAGGCTTTGGATGCAACACCTTCTAGTAGTGGATCGGACCGAGGTAGGAAAGTCTCTGTAGAAGGTTTGATCTCTATTTTGAATTTTCCGATTCGGACTCTTTCTGACTCTGGAGCATCGCATTCTTTCATTTATAGTTCCTTAGTTGATTGTTTGCACTTAGATATTTCTCTAGTTGTAGACCCTATAGTTGTTTCAAACCCCATAGGAGGATTGACACATTTTTCCATGGTTTGTACGGGTTTGAAAATTTTTATACTAGGCGTAGAGTTTGATTGTGACACTTATGTACTGGGATTTTAGGGATATGGTATAATTTTGGGGATGGACTGGTTATCCACTTATGGTGCAATATTGGACTGTGAGAGGAGAGTCGTTAGGCTAGGGATAGGTAGCGGATGGACTCTCGAGATTTCTTGCGACCCATAGGGGTCATTCATGTTGAGCTTCCTTTATTCCCTTGATTCATCACTAGGAGAGTTAGAATCAGTTCCAGTTGTTAGAGATTTCCTAAACGTTTTTTAGGAGGTTAGGGGCTACCCCCTAAGAGAGAGATCAACTTTAGGATCTATTTGAATGACAATGCTAAGCCAGTGGCATTGCCCGTGAGACATATGGCTCCTAGGTAGAGGAAGGAGTTAAGTAAGCAGATTGGTGAGCTAATAGAGAAAGGTTTCATCAGACGGAGCATATCTGAGTGGGGGTGGCAGTCGTCTTTGCTACAAAGGTGGATGGTTCCCTTTGACTTTATGTAGACTATAGAGAGTTGAATAAGCTCACAAAGAAGAACCATTACCCACTTCTTAGGATAGACCATCTTTTTGATCAGTTGGTTGGCTCTTCAGTATTTTCTCAGCTTGACTTAGCCACTGGATTTCATTAGCTTAGGGTCGTTGACGATAGCATCAATAAGACAGAATTTAGGACACCCGATGGATTCTTTGAGTGGTTGGTTATACCGTTTGGGCTGACCAATGTCCCAGCCTATTTTATAGATCTGATGAGCTGTGTTTTTCGAGATTTCTTAAATAAGGTTGTTGTGGTGTTTGTGGACGACGTTCTAGTGTTTTCCAAGACTATGGAAAAGCATGCTATTCATCTTGAGGAGGCTCTTCATATACTTCGTGTTCATCAGTTGAAAGCAAAATTCTCGAAGTGTCACTTTTGGCGTGAGGGGGTGCGTTTCTTGGGGCATGTAGTCTCAAGAGAGGGTCTAGCTGTGGATCCTGCTAAGGTAGTAGCGGTATAGGATTGGAAAGCCCCTAAGAACGCTACTGAAGTTAGAAACTTCCTAGGTTTGGCTGGTTATTATAGGAATTTTATCAGAGATTTTGCTAAGATTTCAGCACCGCTTACTAGCCTCACTAAGAAGAATGTGGCATTCGTGTAGGACGGGGGTTGTGAGGATTTCTTTACGATGCTAAAGAGGGCCCTTACTAGTGCACCAATGTTAGTTTTACCCGACAGAGCTAAGCCTTTTGCAGTATTCACTTATGCATGTGGGACTGGCCTTGGGGCAGTATTGATGTAGGAGGGGAGGGTAGTATGCTATGGGAGTAGACTGTTGAGAACTAATGAGAGGAACTACCCCACCCATGATTTCGAGCTGGCTACTATTGTTTTCGCTCTCAAGTCTTGGAGACATTACTTGCTAGGAGAGAGGTTCGAGCTTTTCACTGACCATAAATCATTTAAGTACCTGTTCTCACAAAAGGATTTAAACTTGAGGCAGCAACGTTGGATGGAGTTTCCGTCATCATATGACTTTGAGATAGCTTACACCCTTGGCAAGGGTAACGTGGTTGCGAATGCATTATGTAGAAAGAAAACAACCCTTAGCCCAATGTTCGTGGAGTGGAAAAGCCTAGAGTTTATTTCCACCTTTGATTTTAAGCCCCTTACGGACATCACTCCTAGATTATTGGCAACACTTGAGATTAAGCCTAGCCTCATAGATCAGATTGGTTCAAGGCAGCAAGAGGATTTAGAGCTTGTGGATATTCTAGATAAGATTAGCAGAGGAGAGGTCTCTAGACATCTCCAATGCTATTCCATCGATAGTAATGGGTGGCTAAGGAGAGATGGAAGACTTTGCGTCCCCCGCACTATTGATTTGATGAGTGTAGTTCTTGCAGAAGCACACCATTCTCGGATAACTATTCATTTGGGTGGTGATAAGATGTATAGGGACATGAAGAGAGTGTTTTATTGGAGTGGCATGAAGAAGGATGTAGTAGAGTTTATGGCTAAGTATCTTGTTTGCCAAAGGGTTAAGGCAGAGCAGCAGAGGCCTGGCGGATTGCTTCAACCATTGGATGTACCCGAATGGAAGTGGGATAGTGTTTCGATGGACTTCATAGATGGTTTACCCCAATCTAGGAAGGGGAATACCATTATTTGGGTGATTGTAGATCGTTTGACTAAGAGCGCCCACTTCATTCCAGTCAAGAGTAAGAGGACATCACCTATTTTGGCATCCATATATGTTTGTGAGATAGTACGACTTCATGGAGTTCCTTCTAGAATAGTGAGCAACATAGACCCTATCTTTACTTGCGAGTTTTGGAGGATCTTGCAAGAGGATTTAGGGACACAACTTAGATTGACTACAACCTATCACCCAACGGATGGCCAAACGGAGAGAGTTAATAGAGTTCTTGAGGATTTGTTGAGGATGTGCATTCTTTATTTTGGAGGGACTTGGGAGGAGCATCTTCCTTTGGTGGAATTCGCTTATAACAATAGTTTTCAGGCTAGCATTGGGATGGCTTCTTTTGAAGCCCTTTATGGAAGACCTTGCAAGTCGCCTTCGTGTTGGTTGGATTCTACAAAAAGATTGATACTTGGTCCTGACATAGTTAGAGAGACTTCGAAAAAGATTGATTTGATTAGAAGAAGAATGAAGATGACCCAAGATAGACAGAAATCCTATGCAGATAAGCGGAGAAGGAATACTGAGTTTGAGGTAGGAGATTTGGTTTTTATTAAGGTGTCTCCGCTAAGAAAGGTAGTGAGGTTTGGATCAAGTGGGAAACTTGCTCCCAGATTCATAGGACCATACCCCATTATGGAAAGGATAGGGAAGATGACGTATCAGATAAAGCTACCATAGAGGCTCGTGGGAGTTCATGATGTTTTTCATGTTTCGCACTTGAGAAAGTTCTTACATGATTCATTAAAGGTAGTGGAACCTAGCCACTTGAGGAAGTTAAAGTGGAGATAGAAGCATCGGTTTATCGCATTCCTACCAAGATCGTTGGACATGATATCAAGAAGCTTAGGAATAAAGAAGTCCCTTTGGTTAAGGTACAGTGGGAAAATAGTATTGAAGACGCTATGTGGGATGCTGAGGAGAAAATACGTATCACTTATCCGTATCTCTTCGATGGTACGTCTTGAATTTCCTATTTCAATCTTTAGTTTTGAATAGGTTCTTTCCTTTAGTATCCTTTAGGAGGATAGATCTTAGGATTTAACCTATGGATGGTAGGACTGAATGCAAACATGTTACTAGAACATGTTATGTATGTTGGAAGCAAATGGTTGCAAGTGTTTGCTAGTGGATGCTAATGGACATATATACACACACACTAGGCACTATTATCTCTTAGAGATCGGCCCTACTAGATCACTAAAGCATATGCATATGGATGTGTGTGCACTTGCAATTTTATTTCATGGTTTTTATGAATGGGTGATTATCATATGATTGTTGCATCTGGATAATGATTGTAGCACGCATATAGAACTATCAATTGTCATTAGGGAATTTGCATTCATTTGGATACATGGCACGGACATGAGCACATAAAAAGGAGGTCGACTGAATCAATAGATCGCCTAATCTTTTGCATTAGTTATGGACATTGACACTGCACTATTGCATATATCATAAATTGCATTAAAAAGCTTAAGGACAGTGGATGTAATGGATGATGGTTGAATATGTAGTTGTGGAATTTAGATGAAAATATTTATTTCATTCTTCTGTCCTTGGAGATTTTTTGGGCGAAATCCTTTAAGGAAGAAGAATGTAACAACCCAAAAAAATTAGAGTAATAATAATTAATTAACAAATAAAATAGGGTTGGGAAATTGTCAGAATTGAGCCACGGGAGGTGCACCATTTGGTCTGTGGTAATTTTCTGAGCAATTTTTATATACAACTTGATGAAATCCGAGTGAGTATAGGGAAGTTACAAGAGAAACAAAGAAAATCAAAATTACATATATAAATAAACAAAAAAAAGAAAAAAAAATGGCAGACCCGTTACGGGTCGACCCGCCTATTGGCCAGGTCGACCCGCATTCTTCCCTGGACGACTTTTCGTGCAGGTGCGAGCCGAAAACTGTAAATCTGATATTTAGTGAAATCCTCTGTGTTCGTAGCTGCATCCGATGATTCCTAGTGAGCCTATGACGTGGTTGCTCCAGATTAAATCTTCAAATCCGACGGCCTGAGATCCCAAGCCACACTATAAATAGAACCCTAGGCCTATCTATTTTTTTTCTCATTCATATTTTCTCCCGATTGGGTTCATTGCCTGAGGCTGAACCCTAAATAAAAAAAATTGGGAAGGAAATCTTTTTAATAAAAATATTTTACACCCTAGAAATGGATCCTGGAAGGCCTAAGATTAGAACTAAGGACCACAGGTGAGTGTTTTGAAATTATTTTAGATTTGTAAGAAATTCAAAATTATAAGGTTCTCAATAATTGTAGTTTTTCTACAATTTTGAGATAGTTTTTATGTAAATTTATTTACAGTCAGTTTTTAAGTAAATTTCAGAATTTCTTTTCAATCTATTTTTATTCAGTTATTTGCTGTTATTTACATTTATTTACATCTTTTTTAAGTTAGAATTTAGCTTGTAAATGTTAATTTCTTTTTATAGAGATTTAACCCTTTTTGACGCGAATAAATTATTAAAAAGAGAAGAATTCACAAATATTGATTAAAATAGAAAAACGCTAAATTTACAAAAATCAGATGTAAAATGAGGAAAACTAAAATAAAATGCAGATGGACTGAAATAGGAAAATTTGAGATATTTGCAAGCATGATTATAACAAGTGGTTATAACTAAAAAGAGAAAATAGAAGTGTAACAGTTGCAAGAACAATTATAACACGTAGGTTATAATTAGAAGGAAAGATATAACAAAAGGGGCTTATTTTAAAACTTAGATCTTGGATTAAGTTAATAAGCAAATATAGCAGTAGTGGCTCGTACCGGCAGCAATCCCTTTCAGGTCTAGGACTGATGGTCTCACATGTGGGTGAGGCTGGGCACGCTTATGCTGATTAGGGTAAATAAGTGGAAAATAGATAGAGGTCCAAATTTGGGGATTTGGGCAAGGGGCGCAAATTTAGAAGATTTGTTTGTTAGGACCAGTACTGGCAGCATTCCCTTTCAAGTCGAGGACTGATGGTCTCACCCATGGGTGAGGCTGAAAACACTTATGCTGATTAAGGTGAATAAAGGGTCAAATAGGGGGCGACAGTTAGTGTGTACCGGCGATGACCGAGCGTGCGACATATATTAGGGTAAATAATTCGCTATTGCGTCCTAAGCGCTAA
The DNA here is from genome assembly GCA_030737815.1 of Allium fistulosum. Taxonomy (NCBI): domain Eukaryota; kingdom Viridiplantae; phylum Streptophyta; class Magnoliopsida; order Asparagales; family Amaryllidaceae; genus Allium; species Allium fistulosum. The sequence goes on along the minus strand of CM060904.1, from coordinate 163,737,457 downwards.
GAGGAGTCTTTTGCCGTGGGACCAATAGGATTGGTTCACAGTGGCACAATAGAGATAGGAAAGGCCGATCAATGGGTAAGATTAGGACTTCAGCCTAATCAAGTTAGTAGTGGAGGTAGGATTAGTGTTTCAGCCTAATCATAGCAGTTTAAGGTAAGTGCAAACAATCAAAGCAAACAGTCAAACAGAATCAGTAACCGTATTTTATGCAAGTTTTATCTTTTTTGTATCTTCCTTTCATGCTAGAACTATTGCTTAGTCTATTATCTTTATCTTGCTTAGAAATGCTAGCAATTACATTCACTCACTAGAGTTATTGTCTGACCCACTCCTCTATCTTTCCTTTTTCCCCAATAGGCCAGCAGAGTTGAGGATAGTTGATTTAGGTTGCTTGGAGATTCATTTCTGGATTTTTCTCATTTCAGATGTATTCTTCTGCTTTTCATATTTTTCATTTGGCTTATGATGGATTGGCACTTGTGAGAGGGATTATTATTGTTATTTTTTTACTCAGATTATGTGAGACTAAGATGTATTTTCATGAGACATGAGAGATTTTGAGTTTTTGAGACAAGTTATGTTTTTATGACTTATTTTGAGATGAAGTTTAATTCTAAATGATAAGTTATTATTTAAATATTTTCCGCTGCTTTTACTTATTTGTTTTGCTATTCTTAGTCACTGTGATGCTTTAACTATTCCTATAACGCACCACATCCTTTGGTGTGCCCTTTTTGGGAATACTAAGGGGTGTGGGGTGTTTCAGTTTTCTCATTTCATTTTATATAAAACTATTTCTCTTTTGCCTTTTCCATTTTTGTTTTCACTTTTCCATTTCAACTTTTACTTCCTTCTCCCCTAAGCTCCGCTTTCCATTTCCATGGCTTCCACAGTTTTTATGTTTTGAAATTGTCATCTTCTTCCACTTTTAAATTCCTAAAAGCGTATTTAAACACTTCCTTCCATACTTACACCTCCTCTCTTCCCAAAAGCAAGCCCAACCCCACTTTTTCCATCCATGGACAAACCACTTTTAATCTTTAAGGCCTCAAAAGCCTCATTTTTCAAAAAGAAAACCAAGGGTCGATGGTGGCTGCAAAAGTTAGTAAAAGCTTGGTTAGTTTTGGTAGCTTTAGGTGAGAAAAGCTATTCTATTTATTTAAAATTTTGAACTTTAATATTGATGATAATCATAGGTTATTTGTTGAATGTTATGGTGGATTGTATATAGGTTGTGTTCATGAATATGTTAATATATGTTAAAGGAAAGTTAGTATGTTGAAGTTATTAGTTTGCTACGTTGAGGTCCCTTGGTTTAAAAACTTGTTTTCTAACTTTACTTTACCAGAAATGTTTTTTAAAGTTTCATAACCCTTACTCTTGTTTTTCAAAAACTTTATTAATAGCTTATAAAAGTAGTCAAGTATAAAAGATAATAACTTTGAAGTGATTTGGAATATAAAACAAAGTTTTGATAATTTCGGGTCATATAGTGATAGTCGCTATAGGGTCATATAGTGATAGTCGCTATAGGTACAATTCGTAAAAATGAACTCTTTTTGAAATCTAACAATGCTTTTACCTAAGTTTCTTTTGGAAAGTGTTTTCGAAACATATAAATATTTACTCATATAATACTCCATTACATCCTAAGAGTATTTACAACCATCAAATTTGTTTTACTTAACAACTATGTTCAACAAATTTAAGCTTGTTTTAACTTTTATCTTCTCAATTCAAGTGTTATATATAAAATTAACTTTATACCTTTAAATGACTTAATTACAAGTTCTACAACCATCTGGAAGTTCCCTACTACCCAAAATCATCAAAAAATTCCATTTCATTTTAGCAAATGAAACTACCAAGCAACATATCGTTGAAATCTTATAGTCAAACCACGAAAGGAAATTCACAAGATGTTCATATTTAATGTTCCTATAAATTTACTATCTACCCAACCTATGTTGTATGATGGTAAATTTATTGTAAATCAACAAACTATAGTAAGTGCTCATAAACTGGCCGAGCACAACTAATGAAAATATAAATGATAATAATTAAATATAATCATTACCTAACAAACAAACACATCATAAATAACTATAATAATTTATGAATATATATTATTATTAAAAAATATAATCCTAGGTAAAATTATTTCATTACCAATTTTGAAAGCACTACCATGTTTGTTTACTTTGTTTAAGTGTATAGAAATCCCTATCAATACCGTGGCATCCCATGTACCGACCGGAATTCATAAACCACTCATCAGAACAATAAACACAATTGAAAACATTTTTATATACTAACAAATACACTCTCATATGTATATTACACTTAATTCATGCTAGGGAATTCCATTACCTACTCCTTAATGAGTCATACTCACCAAAGCCAAGGTTCTTGATTAACAAATTCAGCTCTAATCCGAAGTAATAACTCCCCTTTTATATCCTTGAATGTCCACACAAATACATCCACATTGTCACATGCTGAGCATCTTAGTGCCGAAAATACGAATTATTAGGTGAAATAAAAAAAAGCAAAAGAACAAGGAAAAAGGAACACAATATCAAAATCTCACAGTGGAACGATCATATGTAATATCAAAAGACAATATGAACTATAATTCTAAGACATAAAGTATTTCAAAGTTATAGTAATCAGCCTTGACAGTTATAATAATTCGTCCTAACAAATGCTGATGATACACAAAAAGTAATGCATCAAAAATAAATACTATGATAGGTAGAAATCAACCTCTTCTTCAAAATCTCCAAAGCGCCCAAAGCTAAATCTGGAAACATATACGAGGCTAACCCGAGTATTATAAGAAAATAACACCCGGATTAGTCTGGTAAACCAACATGAGAAACACAGATCAAATAGATTTTAATGTTATTAAAACCTTTCAAAAAAGGTATCTCGTAAGACCACGTCATACATAGATGCAGATGAGGTTTTACCTTATGATAACCAAACCATTTATAGAGATTCCAGTGGTATTATAATAATGTCTAAGATTTAAAATAAATTTTAATCATAGCCGAAATGGTTACATTGATTACATTCCAGCATAATAGGCGTCAAAATAGATAAGGAACATTCTCATAATGGATTTTCCATGGAGATCTCTTCGAAGAAGCTGAATCCAATCTCCTGCACAAGGGTCAGAAAGTATCTTTCGAGAATTGTATATCTCTAGATAAAGTATACCGTTAAGATAAACACAAGAGTCCATCGTCCAAACATAAACATGAATAATGCGAACCAAATATCATCAACTCCCGATGGACAACAATCGATAAGTTTCACTAGAAATTTAGTTGATAACATCCTAACACGGGTAGCTAAACACCATGTTGTGCATCCTACTCTGTTTTTAGCCATTTCCGATGTCGATGTTACGTTCGACGTCTTCCACACTTGTTCTTGTCACTTGAAAAAAATACGAATTCCAAAATTGGATTCCATCATCTCAAGCATATCACGAATTTTCAAATAAATTCCAAATCTCAAACAAATCACGAATCACCACATGGATTCGAGCGTCTTGAACAAATCTTGAACCTCCATAAAGGTTCCTATGCATAAGTCTTCTGACGAATGCTAACGCTGTCCTCTCCCTTGGAGTACTCCTCAAGATAGACAGGCCCACACGATAGAATCATTTGAAATGTTAATACTGACCTTTCCCTTGGACTTAACCCTAAGATAGATAGTTTAACTCCATAACATTCAACTTCACAACCGCTTCTGGAACACAGATCACACACTAGATTTGAAGTGGTATTCGATATGTAGAACACATATCGATTCCTGTATCTTCAAAACAATTCGATGAATTTTTCTGTTAACTCAATCCCAGTTCTCTCAGAAGTAAGTGAAATAGAGATCTTTCGCACCAGTGCTCCACTCCGAGGATTCTTATTGGTATGAAATCGCAAAGCCTTTCGATAACTTCTTAAGTCATATTTTGTTCAATTCGATAGTCGACTAATCGACTATCTGTTACAAGATAGATATTTGTAAAAGGAAACCAAGTCTAAGTTATTTCAATAACAAGTAAACAAATAAAACACTATTGTCATCAAAACACAATTAAGCCATACAAAGTATGATTAATTTACTTAAGCAACTCCTAATTCCTTCCATTTAATTAATCCTTTTATTAATTAAAACTCCTTTATTAGTAAACTTCATTTGCCTAATCAACTTCTACTTTTTCAATCTTTTTCCAAATGATTCCATAATTATAATTTCCTTCAAAATATCCATTTTAAGGATATAAGTACTTTCACAAATCTTTACAAAAGGTTTAAGATGAATGTTACTTAAACATTGTCACTACAAACCCAAAACAATTTTGTTTTTGCTTATCTTTAAATCATTCATTTAAAGATCTATTTGCATCCGTAAGTGTAATCGAAAAGGATTAAAGAAGAATGTTATTAACACATTATCACAATAAACATAAACCATTTTGTTACTTGTTACTATCTTTCCAAACCTTTATTTTAAAGATCTAAGTTCATATTCAGTCAAGTTCAGTATGGACTAGTTAACTATCAAGTTCTAAAGATAATTGCTTATACAAATCACGATTCATACGCTTAACGCGTTTTTGACATTCAAACTTAACTATTCTTTGCCTAATAGTGCAGGTAAGTTTGGGCACTGGTTGCTCCAAGCCTTGCCTAGACACTTCATTCTTGAATCTCAAAAATAGATAAGTCTACCTCATTGGATTTTAGTGTTAAGTATAGTATTAATGATTTCCATCAGCAATAAGAAATCAACTCGATTAATACGTTCCCGATATTTTCCAGTTACATATTCCTTGGTTAAGAGGGAAGTTTGGTAGGTTAGAGCTCTATTACTCTGTGTCTTCTAGACATCAATCTTAACTCTCATAAATAGATAAGATTACTTCGTCGGCTTATTAATGTTAAACATAGTTGATTACTTTTCTAATTAGTAATTAAATAATTTAACCATTTGTCCATTAGGCAATTACTAACCCTTTTCTAAACCTTTTATTTATATTTTTAAAACAATTTAAATGGTAAGATATTTGCATAAGATATTTTTGAGATATTTATATAAGATATTTCCAAGATGTTTCCAAGATATTTATAAAAGATGTTTCCTAGATATTTATATAACATATTTTCACTTCAAAATAGTTTTTAAACATTCATATAAAATGCTACTAAAAAAAATCATTTTGTAATTTGAAAACATAGAAAACCATTTTCCATAAAACCCACTTCTTATGTAAATTCATAACTAATTCTTAAAAATTCATAAAAATCTAAAATAAATTTTAAAGTACTCTAATATATGTTAGAAAAGACTACCAAAAATATTGAATTGAAATAATTTAATTTAAAGTCATTACTAACCATTCTAAAACCTCAAATAGAAGAGGCAGTATTTACCAAATGCTATAGAAAAGTGCAGTGATCGTTCTAAAAAAGTTTTAAAACAATTCTAGGTAAGAATAGTTTCTATGCAGTCCAAAAGTGCTATGAAAAGTTCTGTAACCCTTAGAAGACGTTTCTAGGGCCAAATGTAGATTTTAGTTCAAAACAGAAGCTACAACAGTTCAGTAAAGCTATAAAAACAGACTTAGGCTTACTACAACGTTTTATAACTGCTATGGAAAGTTCTATGACGTGAGTAATGCATTTAGGTTTTTTTACTTCAATGTTTGATGGATTATGAAGGTATTAACAAAATTTGTAGCATCCAATATTTTTACACAAACTAGTATACATGTAATACATCACATGCAAGGCGAAAAACCTTAAGGATCTCTCTACAAAATTCTACATAAATCCCACAAATTAGTTATTTTGAAATGCTTTTATTTTTCAACTCTATTTGAGTCTGTCCCTACTAAACCTTATACTTTATTTCCAAGGTCGAGTCACATGTCATACAATTCCATTCTAAGTTTGTTCAAGCCCATATACATGGATCACATATGTCACTTACTTTTAAAGTAAGAACTTAAAACCATTGTTTTCAACAAAAGTTAACAACAATTTAAACAGCTTTAACACAATCAAACACAACATATATATATATATATATATTTCATTCAAAGTGAGGTGTTATCTCACCATTAACCACTCAAACAACCAAACTGAAGAACCCAAGCCCAGACCCATTCTACAACCACTTTTCCTCCTTCTCCTCCTTGCTTTCCTCTTGCTCTTTTGCCACCTCCCTCCTTATACTGCTCACGTCTTATCAAGGTAGGTTGAGATGTGCTTTTATTCTTCCCCTTTTGACTAGGTAGAATTTCTAATTTACTACTAAGCCTTGTGGAAAATTTTGAAGTCATTGGATTTGACTTGAATAAGTTTTGAGAAAGTTAGAGAGGAAGAAGAAGAAGAGATGCCATGGATATTTTAGCTTAAAGCTTAGGAACTTTTTTTTGGATGAACACTAAGGGTATTTCCTCTCTTATATAAACATAAAGACGGTGATGGGAAAAGACCAAAAGCCCTTCAAAACCATAATACATAACATCTCCCATCATTTCAAACTTTACACCACATAGTTTCATTTTCAAGTATTACCGTTTATGCTCATTTTCGACTTTATGTCATACCTCCTTTATGGCTAATTATTTTTATACCCCTTTCATAATATCTCTTATCATAAAGGAAACTTCTAGAACCTTCCAAGGTTGTATAAAGAGGAAATTGTTTAATTAGTGGCTAATGTATTCATTAGAACATTAGCTTAACAGTTAATTATTTTCTTATGACATCACTCATGACATCATTGAAAACTTTACTTAACATAAATGGAAAAAATATTTTTATCTCAAATTAAGGTCCCCTTAAATAAATAAGTGTATGTAAAAAAAACGTTCTTAACTTCTGATGGTCAAAAACTGGTTTTGATAAAACAATTTTCGATCACATTATTAGTATTTTTCAAAGAATATATTTTTATAAACATTTTTCCAAAACAAGTTTACCCTCATTACTTATGATTTAGAAAGGGGTTAAAATAATTATCAAGTCATTTTAATAACATTTAATCTATGATACAAATAATTAAATAGTTCGAATATTTAAATATGACGTATCTAAAATTCTAGGTCGTTACATATCACAACAAACATATTGTGGAAAACATCATCACCCATAAAAAACACATCAAGTCAGGATCCATAAAATAAACATCGAATGGGTAAATCTTCCATATCTTGAAACCATCATTAAATCTAGAAATCATCAATAATGAGATATCCTCAAGTAATGTCAGACAATGATGAAGCAATGCCATAATATCTCGCAATCTCATATTGTAAAATAACCTCGTCAAATCTCTAAAATCAATAAGACAAATTTGAGCTAGTTCATAACAATATCCAAATATAATCGATAAATAGTAGGCCGTCTTCCTTAAAAGAATAGGCCATCTGCCTGAGAAGAATACGGGGCTGACTTGAAATGCCCCAAAATTTTTGAGGGAAAAATTAAAACAATTCAGTTTTAAAAAAAGATATATATATATATATATATATGTATATATTAGATCAAATGTTGATGGAGTTTCTGAATTGAATGATGTGTAGGGATATGTGTGCACGTGCACACTGGAAATGGCACAAGGAAGAGATTTAAAAATTTTCTGAAAAATAATAATAATATAATGATGATAATAAAATAAATAAACAAAGGAGGGAAGCATTTCAGATATAATCTTGAAATGTGAATCATTGATCAAATTAAATATTTAAAATAAAGGGGTAAATTCTTTATTTAAGGCATGGGAATGTAACTGAAGCATAACCCAAGTTAAAAATGAAATATGTGCTTAAACATATTTTCTGTGAAACAGGGCGAAGTTAAATAAAATAAATAATTATATACCTATACACATGTATATTTTCTGTGAGAAGAAATATATTGAAACGGAGCAAGAAAATAATGATAACATTAAAATAGCATGAAATATAAAATAAGTAAGTACATTATGTATGGGCAAAAATAGGAAAATGGGGATTCCCATAAATAAACAAAGGTGTTTGATCACACCTTTAACATGGTTTAGGTAGACTGGCCATTTCTTGGAAAAGTAGGAAAAAGAAAATGTTGCTTTTAACAAAAGAACATGGCCGGGGTAACTGAAAATGGGAATGTTAAAATATAAATGCAAAATGCATGATATTGGTCAGGACAAAAATGGAATTTTGTTTGATAAAACCCTAGTAAAATGCTTATAAATGAGTAGTTGAAGCCAGGGGAATTAGTTTACCCGAGATACTTAAAATAAGAAAGAAAAGATCTAGAGGAGAAGGGGAAAATAATACTCAGGGATTTTCTGGATTTAAATGGAAGGAGATATTTAGGCGAGTAACCTCACCAAATTCATGGCATTAAGACCTGAGATGAGGCAGCCAATTCTAATGTTGTTAATTGCTTATTTTAGTTTGTTGAATATGGTTTTATCAATATTCTTTGATGTTTTTGGGTCTGTCATGATTTTATTATGGATGTTTTGGGTGATCTTTGATCTATTTTGATGTTTTTTTTGGATGTGCAACTTACTATTTTATTACACCCAGAAAAGTTAAAGCATAAAACCTTAAAATCAAGGCAAGAATACTCACAACTAATCTGGATCTATGGCATGAAAATTTTTTATAGGAGAAAACATTATGAGCTGCATTATACTATGTATAAGTGTTGAGGCTTAGAAAAGTGTATTAGGGGTGTACTTGAGTGCTGAACCCCTGATAAAAAAAAGAGATAATAAAACCCACAAGTTAAAATTTATGGTTAAGCTAGATGTTGAATCTGGTTCAACCATAATTACTTGCAGATCAAAATAAACCTAACTTGCCATATCTCTATTTATAGTTGTAAAGATTCTTGTATGGATTTAAGACCCAGATATCTCCTGACAACATTATAAAATAATAATAATTTATTTGTTTCTGGAAATCATGCTTACAAGATGTATGGGATGCTTTCATGTATGCAGTGGCATTTTCATCTAAATATCTGATGATAAAATCAAACAAATGCTTCTAGTAAATAAACTAGGGATAATGAGCCAAGAAGGCTGCTGGAATGCTTGTTATATTTGAAGTATGCAAGTTGGCACATGGTTTGTTTAAGCCCTGAGATCTTTGTGCAATAATGTGAATTAATTTATTGCAATGTGTCCCAGTGATTCCTTAATAGCAGATGAGGCTGAAACATAAATTGACATGTATATACTTATAGGTAACTCCTAAACCAGGAAGTAAAAGATACGAGTGTTACTTAGATTTGTTGAAATGGAAACATGTCTACTCTAGAGCATCTAAGTAGTGTAGATTGTTATAAATGAATGTATGATTATGATTGTGCAATTAGTTGACTTGTGAAGTTATTACACTTGCATGACAGTCTAACCTGGAACATAGAATATAGCTGCTTTGATAAGTTACTCAAGTAACTGGCTAAAACATATGCATCATTCAATTGCTTAATATCATGAATATGATGATGTTATTCATACCAGATCATAGATCTGACCCTTGTTTGCTCATGGCATATGGGGGTGTCTCATTTTAAAAATGAGGCAGTCACCAATGCTCTTTCAGGTAATGCTGGAACTAAGTAGAAAATGAAGTTATGGCTAATGAGAAGGAGTGAATGAACATGCTAGCTAGTTTTAATAAGAGCCTATGATGTTTTTATCTGCATGTATTCATGAGAGAATTATGTTTAAATATGTAATGAATTCCCTTTGTTTGATTAAATCAGTTGTTTGTCAGTTGACTTTTGTTATGTGGTAGAATTTGAAAATCTGAGGAAGAAGTGTATTTACATTTAAGTAATCTTCATACAAAATTTATAACCTGATGTAGCCAGATTTGCATCATTTAAAGACACTAAGCTTTGAATTAAAAACCTGACTTCAAATTTGAAGTGTATTTCAGACATTTAGTTGTTTTATTAAATTATTTTGCAAAAGAACTCAAGCTCATTTGTGTGTGTTGCTTTAAGAAATGAATTTTTCTGAAGAAAGCTTTTAGCACTTGGTAACTGAATAACATTTCAACTACCATGATCAAGTGTTTCGTTAGCATAGCCATATGGTTCAACCAGCTTCAAAAGAATGGGGTCTTGGTTGAGCATGTTGGTCTGTAATTCGAGAACAAAAAGTATTTTACATTCTTTTGTTAAATGTTATGTTAAAATCTCCTTCAAATGTTAAAGGGCAAACATGCATTTAAAACTGATTAGTATTATTATTTCAGGAAGAATTTTGAATCCAAAATCTGGTTCACTTGAAACAAAGAGGTTGTTCTTTAAAAATATATATATATACAAACATTTTTGGAGTCCAGTATCTTTATTATAGAAAACTTAGAAATCAGTAACATAAATGAATTACTTATGTTATGCCAAATTGTAGGGGTAAAGAATAAGAGAGGCTTCAAAGAAAATATATAAATTGAAAATGATAAATGCAGATATCATTTTCTGGTACTTAGGCAAATAACAAACATTTGAGCTATGCAAAAATAAATAAATAAATGAACTCTAGTGATCTAAGATTATCTGGAAAAAAATGGTTAACATAATCATATCCAAGTATGAATAAATATGAACAAGATCCACTTATATGATGTAAATATCAAAGAACATGGGAATTCAAATTATGAGAAGGTCCATTTCAAATTCAAATCAGACAGACTATCTCTTGTCAAAAAAAATAAACTCTGATTTTAAACAAGAAGAACACATATATCATCATATGTATGTGTATATTTCTATGACTGAACTGATATGTTTATATTGGTAGAAAATTTAAATTCAGAACACATTGTTTGACAAGAAAAGTGACCCTGAGAAATTTATACTAAGTTCAATTGAGCTAGTATCTAGAAAAAAAAAATCCTTGTGAAATTATGGTAAAATAGGAGGGTCATTTCATGACCATACTTTGGACACTGTCGCAAGTATAATCACATCTAAATATAACATATGTCTATCAACACCCACATACATACAGATATACCGAAACCAGATGAGAGAGCGGTAGTGCATTTACGTGCTCCAAGTGCCACACGTAGCCCACATGACACGACTACTACAGTCATCTGTTACCATTACCTCTCCCATCTTGGTGTCGTGGTAATGATCCACCATAGGTTCGACTATAAGTAGCTTCTTCGTCCATGACTACCGACATGTGTCCTTATGGTAACCGACTGAAGCGAGCCCACTGAAACCACTAACAAGTTGACTATATATGGTCACATTGCTCAGTTAGAATTTTACTAGTTTAGTCGACTGAATAAAAGTCCAATCGACTGAATCCTAATGCACAGAAAAAATGATTTACAAATTTGATTCATATTATATACACACTTAAATATTGTCACAACCTGCCTTTTTGGACAGTTTAAGTCAACAATAAACCACACATGTCCAATTCAAACTATTTAAAAGACAAATTATTAATAGGATTGTTCTAATGAAATAAGACTCAAAAGAACTAAATACAGAATGCTTGCAGCAGAAGGATAAATTATAATACATAAATAGTTCATGAATCTATTTACAACAAAATTAGAATTTACATTTTTTTTATAGGAAGAATAGACAAATGCTATAATAGTAGTAAACACAGTCCTCAACTCCGTCTTCATCTTCAGAAATAAGTGTCTTCGCTAAACTGAAATACTCGGTCTGACCCGAGAGTAAAGTAAAACAAAACACTCGAGTCAGGACTAACATTCTTATGTAAGTCAACTCAAGCGAAATGTACATATAACTCAATAAGTGAAATGCTTAGGTTTAAATAAACATCATCTTTCATATTATAAATCGGTTCAATTCAAATACTGATTTTCGTATTCGTTTCCAATCGATTCATTATTAAATTCAACTTCAGATTCAAATTCCCGTATCCAAGACAGTTCATTATCATAACTTCAAATTTCATTTCTAGATTTCTATATCAAAATTATCTCAATGAAATCTTTATATTCAAATCATTTGAACTTAAACAATTCGGGTGGAAATGGACTTTTATTTAAAATAATTATATAAATGTAATGGTTAAATTTTAATATATAATATTGGTTAATATAGTCGCAGAACATAATTAATTAAATTGAATCTAAAATAGTTTGATAAAATATAAATAGATAAATTTAATATCAAAATAGTTTAATTAAAACTTGTTATAAAATGCAAATAATTAAAGTTAATATAAAATAGTTTATTTAGAAATAGTTATTAAATATGAATGGTTAAATATAAAATAGTTTAATAAAATATTTAAAAAATATAAATAGTTGAATTTAATATGAAATCTGAATCGAACCAATCACATTCCATGATCCAATCCGAACCATATATTAACATTTCCAATCCCGACTTAAATCAATTCAGATTTCTACTTTTACATCAACATAAGGTTTAACGGTTTAAATTTCTCATTTACGCTATTTACCTCAATTTAATACAAATTATCCAGTTTCATCATTCAAATCCAATTCTTTTAAACTTCAACATTTGCCTTTAAAAAACAATTACTTAGTAATTCCAAATTCATATCTTTTCATAAGTCAATTTTCGACAAATCAATTAAACCTTTTAAAGTTTAACTTGAAAATTTATACCATTATATTAATTTAATCTTTAAATTGAATCAGTCCAATTTCTACATTAATTTTAGATTAATTCACCAAATTAAATCAAATTTTTGAATTAAATTAAACCTTTCCATAAAATCTATTAAATTAAAATCAAACAACAAGTTTAAATCTAAAAATCCCATTAAAACTTTTCATGAAATCAATTAAATTTCAATTTCATAATTTCAAGTTCAATATTAATTTAAACGTACAATATTTCAATTTAATTTCTAAATCAATTTATTTAAATCTAAAGTGGTTTTATATCGGGTATATATCATTTCAACCCAAAGTGATTTCCTAATTATCTAGCAACTTGCAGTGTGAGAAAAATAAAATAATAACATAAATAACATAACATGTCAATGACTAACATATGTGCATAATTAACAATTACACACACACATGCCTAACCAACATGTCACATGTGTCACATATCATAAACATCATAAACGAATATTTTCAAATTCTAACATGTCATATACTAACATAACATATAAATATATAACATGGCATATATATATAAGAAACTTGCAAGGTGATTTACAATAATATAACATGGCATATGTAACAACAAATTACATAGCAACCATTTACAAATCATGTCAAATTGCATAACATAGGTGGGTCATTTTTTTATGTCCAATATGTGTCAAATATGTGCCATTTTATATGTTAGAATGGACATATAAATTAACTTATATCATATGAATTTAACTAAATAAAATCCTAACTAAAACAGGATTTCAATAACTTTTCACATGCTATCAATTCACGAACATAAAAATATTAGTCGCGAGTGATTGCTCACATTTCCTGGCTACGAAGGTGATGATAAAAATGGAGCAATATGGAGATTCCTAGCAAATATTCAAATGCAAAGCAAATCCAACAAAGCTTAGACATGAACACGAATCAATAAACAAGTTTCAACTACTTCCGACTTCCAAACAACCCAAGATCTATACTAAGGACAAACCTGAAACTAGGTCATCTTTAGAAAATATTCGGACTAGAATATTACTGAATCTGTAAACGTGACTAACTAGAAAGTTGTTGTAAATTCTTTTCTCTCCACTTTCAATAAAAGAATCACTCAAAAAGCTTCTATCTTGAGGAAGTTATGGTCAAAACAAACAGAGGTGTTTTCTGAGCTGAAAATATGAGTTCAAAAATACTTCGAAAAGATTTGAGTTTTTGGCCTAGCAAATTATGGAATTTCAAGAACTAATCTAAAAGAAAGTTGAAGCCATTGGAAAAATAAATGGTTTGAAAAAAAATAACATAATTTGGTTGTTTCAAGTAGGAGATATGATTGATGCAATATGAGGTATTTTCGGCTAAAACTGGACCGAGAAAGGACTTGAAAAATGGAGTTTTTGATATAGAAATATTCAGAATGGGAAGAAGGGTTCGGTAACGACATGGCATTTCGAATCATTCAAATCGACAATCATCCACACATGTCAGACTTGAATTTCTCAAAACAACAAATTGTAAATTTTATATTTGGAAAAACTTAGCATATACAGTAAATAAATCAATCATATAATCACAGACACAGAGTAATATAACAATAACAGCGGAATAGATAAATAGTAGTTCATGAAGCTACTACAAAAACATCAGAGTTTAACAAAATACAACAGAAATCTCAAATAAAGGTAAGTCTATAATACATAACCAAATGACAAGTCTGAACATAAAACAACTGGAAATAACTAAAAGCTGAATAGATAAGAGACAGATCTTCAAGTAAAACTCCAAGCTCCAAAGGTGAGTCTCAAATGCTGGGACACTCAGTCTGACCCGAGCATAAAGCAAAACACAAAACACAAAACACTTGAGTTAGGATTAACATTCTTATGCAAGTAAATCGACTCAAGTGAAATGTCCAAGTGAAATGCAATATAACTTTAAGGATGTTTGAGATTCCCATCCTTTAAGGATCCATTAAACTATCTACATACATAGTACAATATGCTACATAGATAATGTCTACAATAAAGTAAACTACTAAAATAGCGTTAAGGCATTACCCATAACCCACTTAACACATTTTTATATATTTCTGTAGTCTATACAATACCGAAATTCTTCCGTAATTGGAGGGCTATCAGAGGGCACTCCATAGGTATGGTACGAACCAAAATCTTAGAGAGCCCGATAAGGCATGTGGCAAGGCACGCGAGGCAATGCCCAGGGTAGGATATTACCGTTTTGCGGATTCAGACTGGTGGTAATGCATAGCAGCTACTACCGCCCACCTCGAGACACACTCCCATAATCAAAGGTGCACCCAATCAAATCACAAAGTAATAGAATGGTATCGAAGAAGCATGCTCGATCGAAGGTGCGACCTCACTTGGCCCGGCATGGCTCCTGTTTTAGTCACATCAAGTTGACTCGCGGGAGTCAGGGCTACGTTCGTACCTCATGTAGATGTCACCAAACCATCCTACATCGTTCTGGATTCTCCACTATATACACAGTTGTTAAAGTGGTTTTTGGTATTGGCGGAAAGTATGACAATATCTGATCCCGGTCTCTTTAACAACCAAACGCTTATTTCACACCGTGGTCACTTTCATTTCAAAAAGTTCATACTTCATATCAAAATATAATATTCATTTAAAAATTAAATCACTTTCGAAATCAAAATTACTTTCAAAATCATAATAGTTCCAACTTAAACAGTTTGAATATTGAAAGTAGTTTATATATTGAAATAGTTATATATTAAAATAGTTTATATTTAAAAATAGATTATAGATTAAAATAGTTTATGTATTAAAAATAGTTTATATTAAAAAAATAGGTTATAGATTAAAACAGTTTATATATTAAAAATAGTTTATATATTAAAAGAGTTTATATCAAAAGTAGTTTCAAATTAGAATTGTTTCTTTTAATTTCACAAATCAATTCACAAATCAACTTTAATTCCAAAAATTCAATTTAAATCAATCTTAGTTCATCAATTTTAATTAAAAAGGTTAAAGGTTCAATTTAAATTCTCATTAAAACCATTTTTAATTTATATCGATTTCAAATCCAGGTTTGAACTACAAAGTTAAACCACTTCCAATAACTCAATTTGATAAATTTCATTTTATATTTCGAAATTCAACTTTAATTTTATTTAAATTCGAAAATATTCACTTAATCATTTTTAATAACATTTAAATAAATCTCAAATTACAAGTTCAAATCAATATTGGATATTCAATTTCAATTTTATTTAAATTTTGAAAATATTCATTTAATCACCTTTCATCAAATCCAGTTTTAAAAATCATATTTTAAAATCTCAGAAAACAAATAAGTTTCAAATCAATTTTTACTCAAATACAATTCTTAAACAAATTAAATTTCAAATCGATCTCAATTTATCTTTCCAACCTCTATTTATTAAAGTTATTACAAAATCTATTTTTAAAATATTAATATAATTTTAAATAAATACTTAAACATAATATATCTCTTTATCAAGTTAAGTTTTTATTAAATTAAATCTTTATTATATTAATTTTCCTTAAATTAAATCTTGTTTATTATTAAATCTATTTAAATCTTATTTTATATATTTAAACAAAATAATAAATTTATAAGTTAAATTTTATAATTTACATTTTAAAACTTAACTTATAATTTTAAAATTTCCAAATGGTATAATTTTAAAAATCTAAATTTTACACATGTATTAAAATTAAAATATTTTTATATTATATTTAAAATAAATATTTAATAAAACCTATATATTTCCTTTCAAACCTTGGAAATCATTTTTCAAAAATAGACCAATGGTGTCCGTATATAATTTTCTATCCTATGGTCAAATGATACAGATATTTATCATTTCAATCCGCAATAATTTAATATTTATGGGTATATATCGTTTCAACCCGCAATCCCAAAATTCGAAATCAATAAAATCGCTTGGGTTTATCATTTCAACCCATAACGATTTTTCATAATCTATAATATCGTTCGGGTATGTATCATTTCAACCCATTGGGAATTCCTAACTAATAGGGAACTTTCAGTGTGAGAATATAAAATAACATAAAATGACATACATAACAATGACAAGCATATATAATCATAAGTAACAATTTAAATAAAATATATATAACATGTTATGGTGTCATATGTCAATTAATATAGGTAAACAATTGCAGATAATAACATATCATACTTAACAATTTAACAATTAAAATTTAACAACATATTTCAATTGTCATTTCAGGTGAAATAAATTTACTAAACATAAGAATGTTAATCATGAATGATCGCTCAGCTTTCGAGGCTAGAGAAATTTGACAATGAAATGAGCTACGAATCCAAGCACAAATTCGGAAGAAAAGCATGATGGACTTGAATCGATGAAAGCAAAATATATAATTTTTAAAAATCTAAAATTTACTCACAAATTTAAAATAAAATCTTTATATTATATTTTAAAGTCAATATTTAATTTAAAATGCATATCAAAATAAAATCTTTATATATATATATTTTAAAATCAATATTAAATTTAAAACACATATTAAAATAAAATCTATATATATTTTAAAATCAATATTAAATTTAAAACACATATTAAAATAATATATATTTTTTAAAATTAATATTAAATTTAAAACATATATAAAAAAAATCTTTATATATATTTTGAAATCAATATTAAATTTAAAACACATATTCCTTTCAAAATTCTTTTTTTTATAAGAAGAATAAATGCTACGATCTTGAAAAGTAAAGCAGGTCGAGTCTGAAGAGGCTGCTACGTGCGGCCAATGAAGGAAAATGGCTTGACAAAAGGTGGTAGATAAGCTAGCTGCAATAGGTGGAAGCGGCGTTCAAGTGATAAGGCAGTTTGCTGCGCTGCTTGGGTCTGGTCGAGGTGCAGATATGAGATGGAGAAGCAAGGCCATGGATGTGGGTCTCAGCGCTGCAGTGGATTCAGAGAGGTAGCAGGTGGATGGTGATGGGAGATAGTTGCAGGCTGGGGTGTTAGGCTCGAAGCAGTAGGCTGCAGTTAGGAAGGGGAGTGGAGGGCTCAAGTCGTGGTTGGAGCTGCTCGTGTGTGGGTTGGTGGAGTGGTTATAGGCAGTTCGGTGAAGGAGAGGCCATGACATAGGAAAGAGGAGGGGAGGATGGGTCGGATCTGGAGGTCGGCACTGCTGACTTGGCTGTGGTGCTCGTTCGGTTGTGGGTTGGGAAAATGGTGAGGCAGATGAGGCTATCGAGTGGAGAGGGGAGAACAGTTGGAGGCTTTGGCTGTGACAAGAAGGACGTGAGGCTGAGGGGATCTGACTCCATGTGGGAATGGTGAGAACACGGGCACGAGCAGGGTTTGGCTCGAGAAGAAATGAAAGCTGATGAAAAAAAAATATATACTCACTTATATATAATTTTTCTCTCGAAGCAAGTAGAAAGGTAACTCGAAGAGTGACAAGAAGGTTCTCGGAGACAATGAACAAATATATAAACTGCTTTATATTTTTCAGAACGAAGAAGAGGGAAGCGCAAGAGAACGAAATGGGAACCAAAGGAAAATAGCAAATATATATTTAACAAACGAGAATATTGAAAGTCAGCCACGAATTCAAAAAATAATAAAACAAATTGTGTTTTTTTTTCAACCGGTAGATAGATGAAAGGTCGCAAAATACACTAGAACTCAAAATGGGTACCGATACGGCTAAACGTTTCGTAGATTTCGTTGTGTACTGGACACCGAAATGCACAAATGAATATACTGCAAAGATCAGCATGATTAGACGAAAAGAATGGTACACATATATGAGTGATACGACCCACCTATCAAAACTCAATTTTTGTTGCCAAAATGCTGCTACAACGCCGAAAATAAAATAAATGGGGCTAGAGCAGTCCAAATTTGGCGAACTGAAATACGACGTCTCACTCAGAAAATGAATTACATTTTTCTTATATAAAAAAATATTTAGATTTCAACAATATTTTATTTCCAGCAAATTTAACCATTTTAAATTTTAAGCTAAAATTTCACAACCAAACAAAACTAACTTATTTTCTAATGAAAATCTGCTACTTGCTATGCTTCAATAGATGCATACTAAATATCAAATTTTCATTTAAAATTTTTTATTGTTTATTTTCAAGCAAAATTTAGTTAATTACGTTATTTAAAATCGTTAAAATTTCCGGGTCATTACACTCTCCCCCACTCAAAACTTTTCATCCTCGAAAAATAACGAGGTAGGAGAATAGAAGCAACAAAATGGAAAGATAGATTTGAAATACATAGTACCAGATACAACAATCAATTCAAAACCATATAAATTTCATTTATTTTATTTCATTCACATGGTATATTTCCTTTAATGTCAATATCACTTAATTAACCCTTCAACAAATTATTTAAATTTAATATTAACATTCCATATTTATTCACTTAACATATTTTGCAACATGTATTAAGTGTATAAACATTTATTATCACCACCCAAAATTTATTTTAAAAAAATTCCCTTAACAAAATTTCATTTTTGGACGTCTTATTACCTACATTTACATTGTATATTATTCAATTACATGTTCTCATTACATTCAAACTTTTCCAAGTAAGTTTTATTAATGTAACTGAGTGTAATTGAGCACCGTACAAATTTACCTTGTATTTACAACATTTCTATTAAGCAAAATTTAGTTTGAACAATTTTATTACTCAAATTTCTCTTATATAACTTTCAATTCACATCAACACCAAATTTTAACTTTTGTATATTTCAGGTAAGTTATATATGTTTTAGAATTCAATTGAGTATTATACAAATTAATTTATCATAATTCAACTGTTTTCAAGTTGTTTCAATTTCGTTTCATTTTAAACACTCCAATTATTCAGAAATTTTGCTTCATTGCAATAATTGGAAACCATCTCTTGACATAAAACTTAAGAATTAAATTTCCAGTTTCACTTCAAACCATTTTGAAATAAATATATACATATATATTTTATACATTAAATCATACTTAAGAAGTTCAAATCAAAATCCATTTTCCAAAACAAAAATGTAGCAAAGCTACTAAGTGGTCTCCCCATGAGAATCGAAAATGAAAGTCGATGATGCTGCTATCATCACCGAAATTATTTTCCAACGACGAAAGAGGAAAGTACCGATTTACTTCTTTTAAAATTCTTTGGAAACAATTTCCATTCGAAAATACTTTCAAATATATATTGTTCAAAACTTTGAAACCCAATTTTTTGTTTGAAAGGCAGTGAAAATTAAATTCTCAAGTCCTTAATTTAAATTGATTTTATTTGTAAATCAGATTTATAAACCATGTTTTTAAAATTTCATCTCCTTATAACATACAATAATAGTTAATGGTTTAGGAATGTTGACAAATAGTAAATGATAATCTAGTATTATCATTTCTTACCACCAATTCATTTAACTATCTAATTTCAGAAAATTATACTTTTATATATAATATATAACCACACATAAAATTATTTCATTTACCAATTTCGAAAACAATATTGTGTCAGTTTGCTCTGTTCAAGTGTTTTGGAATTCCTATCGATAGCGTTGGCTAGACGAATCAATCAAAACCCAAAAATTCAAACTTAACAACTCAAACATCACAACATAAAAGATTTTTATATAAATTACAAATACACTCCCTCACAGGAGGATTCAAGAATGGATTTCAAAACAAGGATAGAGATTCAAATTTAGAGGGACCCGAATCAAAGAGAATTATAACTAAGAAGATATGCTCAAAAGGAAGATAAGATAATTAAATTATAAAAGAGGAAAGATGGATTGACTTATATCAATCACAGCGACCTTAACCGGGTCAACCGAGACTCCATTTTCAGAAACAATGTGCCCATGGAATCCGACTTCATCCCTCCAGAAATGGCATATAGAAAATTTGGCTTTCAACTGATGATTCCTAAGAGCTTGGAGAACATAGCTCAAATGAGATTCATGTTCCTTCTTCGTCTTAGAAAAGACGAGAATATCATCAATGAAAGCCATGACAACTTATTAAGAACATCGTGGAAAACGCGATTCATGAGATCGACGAAGAAGTCAGGAGCATTGGTTAATCCAAAGGGCATGACTAACGATTCATAGAAACCACTCGTTTGGGAGGAAGGACAATAGGTCGAGTTCAGGAATAAGATCGATGCGGAATTCAACTTCCCGCTTGGAAGGAAAAGAAGTGACTTCATCAAAGACATCCGAAAATAGTTGGACAACAGGGGTAGAGGTGAGATCACTAGGCTGAGAATCAAGTGAAAAGATAAGACTGCCTGCATAATCCTGAGGCAATCGATATTCAATCATAAGAGAATTATATTGGTCGTCTACAAGAGAAACGGTTCAGGCTTTGCAAGAAATAACAACATCACAACGCTTTAACCAATCACCCAAGTAACATATCAAATGCATCAAAACCGAGTATATAGAAATCTCCGGTGAATCGACGTCTGTTGTAAAGGAGTTTCACCCCTTTACAATCATACTAGAGTTGGCAGGACCGTTGTAATGACCCAAGATTTTAGGAATTTATCTTGGAAAATATAAATAAGCTTAAAATAATTTTTAAGTAGTTTTTAAAACCATGTTTAGGGGAAATATGAGATAGCTTGATGTGGTGTAATAAAATGATGTGCATTTGTGCATAGAAAATACACATGAGTAAAGGTAGATCCCTGGGTACTATGAATGAGTACATGATGCTATGTATGGAAAATGTATATATATGTATATATATATATGTATATATATTTACTGATAAATAAAGAAAACCCTCAAATGTGCTATATGCAGAAATATAACTAAGTATACATGTGCATATGTGTATCAGTATAAAGTAATAATAGATGTATATATGTATATAAGTTATTGTCTGTAAAACATATATGTAAGTATACTAACTAAGTATTAGAATTTAAACTAGTAAAATGAAACACACAAATATGTTTTCCTCTTGTGGATAAATAAAAAGGAAACACCAGATAATAAAGTGAAGGCTAAAAATAGAAAATGGGAGGAAAACAAAAATGTATTTTTGTATGGGCTGAATTAAGAAAGGAAGAAATATGTGTATAATATTGCTGGAAATCAGATCACACATTTAGCATGCAAATAGACAAGAGAAAAAGCATTTTATGGAAAAGTAAGATTTCTGAAAATAACCAAAGTAGATAACCACTTTTCTCTTCACCAAATTAAGCCGGGGAGGGTAGAATCTTGGGTTCAAATAAATGCAGATAACATAATTTTCTGGTGGGCAAAAATGGCTTTAGCCAATACCCAAAACCCTAAGGAGAACTCTGTATATATATGCAGCAGCCTCCTCTCCTTCTCAAAAACAACTTTGAAAAAAAAACACCATATAAAACATAAGGCAAGTAAAGGAAAAGAGCTTGAGGCTAATAGCAGAAGTTTATCAATTAATTAAGGAAGCAAAGAAGAGAGCTAGGTGAGAAAACTCACTCAAAAACTTAAGGCACTAAGTCCTAATGAAGGCAGCCAGTTATAAAATAAATTTTTCTTAAAAGAGTATGTGATTGTCTTTCAGAAATTAAGGATGCTTTAATGCCAGATGGTTGTTCTGGTTGTTTTATTTTGTGAATATTCTAAATATGATCAATATGCATGAATAAGTATCTTAAAAACCCAGATCTCTTTCTGATATGATACTGGTTAGAAATATAAATAAATACCCAGAAAATAAAATGTTGAATATAAGCAAGTAGTGTTGGTTTTGGCTCAACCCAGAAGAATTGATGAGCATATGGGCTGCAATATACATATGTATATGTGCTGAGGCTTAAAATGAAAAGGAATTAGGAGTGCAATAGGCTTGCCTATGTGCTGACACTCCTGATTCAAAGAAAATATACAATACCCACCCAGCAAGTAGATTTTGTGATTTAGGAAGCTTGGTTAATCTGAGTTTAACTAAAGCACAGATGTTTGCAACAAAATCTTCCCATAGAGCCATAAACCAATGTTAGTTGTCTATACCTCCTTTAATTTGCAAGAACATGTTTTAATAAGTACCAATATTTAAATTGCTTGATTGCCTCTGTTTGTTATATGAATGATGAGGAATGCTATGAGATGAATGCTTGTTTTAGTGAAATGACCCACTGATTGGGTTTGCCCTGAAAAATTTAAAAGAGAAAGTACCTGAGAACCTGATAGGAAATGGGGTCAAGATTACTGCAGGAATGACTTGTGTTCTTGAGTAATGCAAGTTGACACATGGCTTGTTTAGGTCCTGAGATCTTTGTGTAATGGAGTGAATTAGTTCATTACGGTGTGTCCATTGATTCATATAAATTGCAGATGAGACTAGGGTAGATAAATATATCCAGGAAAGAATATTTGACATGATGAGGAACTAGAGTTTTCCCAAAAATGAAATATAAGGAGGGAATAAATGATTTAACTCATGTTGGCTATTTTTCTGTTTTGTGTGAATGATTATGTGATTTATGACTGAATTATATGCCTGAATGAATGTGCCGTATCTATATAAAGTTTCTAGAAAGAAAGATTAAAGTGTGCACATGCACAATGACACAGAACATGCACACAAATATTACTTGCTTTCAAAGGGCAGAACTATATGCATATGTATTTAATTCAATTTTAACTTAATTAATTAATTGCTTTAGTGGATTTTCTCATACCAGACATGTGTCTGACCCTAGTGTGCTAATGGCATCTGGGGTGTCTCATTTAAAATGAGGCAGCTTCAAATGCTTTTTCAGGAACAGCAGCCTCTAGGTAGGAGTAGAAGCAAGGCATTGAGAAGAAGATTATAGCATGCTAGAATTAGATAGATTAGAGCTTAAAAGATGAAATTTGCATGTATTGATATTTTAAAAAAAAATTCCATTGTAGCAAGTACTGAGTAATGTTGGATATTTGGTTAAGTATTTTGTTATGAATTTAACTTGTAAATGGGATTTAAAATATCTGAGTTTCATTATCTGGAATGTTGAAAAGTTTTTATCTATAATTTTGTAAGTAAACTGAGTGAGAATGTTAAGCGAATAGGAGAATTACCTTTTATAAATGTATTAATCAATCCTGAGTCTATGAATAATTTTAAGGATTGAAAAAGTAGAAACAGTTGGGTCTTGAAGAACAACATAGTTTGTCTTACTTTATGGAAAAATGTGTCAAGAACTTAAAGGCATATGGTAAGTGAATTAGGAGTCTGCATGTTTTCAGAATTGCTATTTGCATTATGCCATTGTCTATACCTGGATTGCATTTCATTTAGCTTAGTATCATGGTATCAAGGAATCAAGCCCTGGAATATGTTAATTCATTTAAAAATACCCCAGATATGGGTTTGCATATAAGGCAGATTTCATTTAGAAAAGCAAACATAGAAAATGATAGAAGCTTATATCATTTTCAGAGCACAAACACTACACTATTAACTTTATAGATAATCATAACATAATTATCTGGTTTCTATGGATCATATTTCATAGAGGATCCAGCAAGCAATCAAAGATTAAAAATCATGTTGTTACCTATATGAATAAAATTTTATTACATAAATGAAATTGAGCTATGTGGGGATTGATTAAATTTAATCAATCAATGTGACCTCTTGGTTGCCATAACCTGATTAAACAAGAGGGGCACATGCATCTTCATATGTGTGTGCATATCCTTGTGGTTGCACTGATATATCTATATTGGTAAAACTTTTGATCCTGGATAAAGTTTGTTTATTGTAAAAAAAAAGGAAAATGACCCTGGAAAATATATTTGTTAATAAGTGATACATATATATATCACTATGTAAAAAAAAATCCTTACAAAATTAAGGTAGAAAAGAGAGGGTCATTTCATTTGGTATCAGAGCTATGTTATTAAACATAGCAGAAATAAAGATCAAGTTCTCTGATAGAAATAAAATTCAAAGAGACTAAATATATATAACAATGTTTTCAGTGTAAATAAAACCACTGAAATAATAAAATTACCAATCAAACTAACCAGCTATGTAAATTATTATTAGTAAACTATGGTAGGAAGACCACCAAATCAGGGAGCAGGATCTTCCAATGCACCACCAATGGTCAATCTGCAAGACTTGGTGAGTGCATTTAGGGATGGGGCAGGACAAAGGCAAGAAAATCCCTATGAAGAGCTCTCAAAATTACTTAAGACATATACTCATTTAGGAGGCAAAAGCTTTGAAGGGACAGAGAGTATTATGGAAATTCAAGCATGGTTAAGAACATTGGATAGAATTTTCAATGACATGCAACTTGATGATCAAAGAAAGAGGTAAGTGGCTTCAAGACAGCTAAAAGGAGTAGCTTTAAGCTGGTGGGAAGTAATCATTGCAGGAAGAAATGAGAATGAAATCACTTGGAATCAATTCAAAGAGATGTTGGAAGCAAGGTTTGTACCAGCATCAGCTAAGATTACCTTGCTAGAAGAATTTATTAGACTTAGGCAAGGAACTATGACTGTCACAGAATACACTCAAAAGTTTGAGGGGCTTTCCACATATGGAGCAATGCTTGTGGCAGATGAAGCATCCAAAAATGATAGGTACATAAAAGGTTTGAACCCAGGACTTAGCAGAGCTATGTTACCTTATGCTGACAGGACCTTTGACCACGTGATAGACTTAGCTTTTAGATTGGAGCAGCATGACAAGGAAAGGGAGAAATTCAGAAATTTCAAGAACAATAACAGTAAGAAGGGTAAGGGGAGATACCATCCTTATGATAAGAAGAAAGAAGAGGCCAGTACTAAGTCTACTGGGGATATTAAAGCTAAGGAAACCAAGAAGAAAATTGTGTGTCATCAATGTGGAAAAGAAGGACATATCAAACCAAGATGCCCAGAATTGAAAGGAGGAGCTTTTAAGTGTTATTTATGTGGGAAAGAAGGGCATATGAAAAGAAATTGTCCTGAGAATAGGCAGCAAGGAAAATTAGCAAACTTGGAAGAAAAAGGCAAAACAGTGGAGATCAATGCTGAGAAGCACAGTCAAGTGGAAGGTACACTATTTATTTGTAATGTACCCATAGCAGTAGTATATGATACTGGAGCAACTCATTCTTTAATTTCCTATGAATTAGTTAAAATGCTGAAATTAAATTGCATATTGGTTGAAACCCCTTTACATATACAAAGTCCACTGGGAAGTTCTAGTGTTTTAAACATGATCTGTGTGGATGTGGAATTAAACATAGGAGGAGATACTTTTATTTCCAATTTATATGTTTTAAATTACCCAAACATAGGTGTTATTTTGGGAGTATACTGGTTAAGGCAATTCAAGGCCATAATTAACTTAGACTCATCCACCATATCATTGAAAAACCATGGAAGCCAGAGGATCAGAATTTTGTGTGAAGTGTCCAAGGGAAGAAAATTGTGTCATTTGATTGATTTGGGTAAAGATTTCAGTGAACATATTATTGAGGAAATTCCCATAGTCAATGAATACTTGGATGTTTTTGAGGAGGTTAATGGTGTTCCAAACCATAGGCCAGTGGAATTCCAAATTCATTTAGTTCCAGGAGCAAGCCCAGTGATTAAAAAGTCAACAAGAACGGGACCAAATGAACTAAAAGAATTAAAGAAACAATTAGAGGAATTAGAAAATAAGGGTTTTATAAGACCCAGTAATTCTTGCTGGGGGGCACCAGTGTTGTTTGTTAAGAAACAAGATGGTACCTTGAGACTCTGCATAGATTATAGGGAATTAAACAAAGTAACCATTAAAAATAAATACCCACTGCCAAGAATAGATGATCTTTTTGATCAATTGGCTGGAGCAAGAGTATTCTCTAGGCTAGATTTAGCATCTGGTTTTCATCAAATGAAGGTGGAAGAATCAAGCATCAAGTACACTGCCTTTAACACTAGATATGGGTTGTATTAATTTTTTGTTATGCCATTTGGCTTGACCAATGCATCATCATAATTTGTAGATTTAATGAACAGAACCTTTAGAGATTATTTAGACAAGTTTGTGCTTATTTTTATAGATGACATTTTAATTTATTCCAAAACAGTGGAAGAGCATGAAAGTCATCTGCACATGGTTTTGTCTAGACTAAGGGAAAAAGACTTAAAGGCAAAATACTCAAAATGTGAATTTTGGAAAGAGGAAGTGCATTTTCTTGGCCATGTTATATCTGCCCAAGGAATTTCTGTGAACCCTAATAAAGTAGTGGCTATTCAAGCATGGAAGAGGCCAAGCACTGTGAGTGAAGTGAGGTCATTTATGGGGATGGCAGGATATTATAGAAGATTTATAAAAGATTTTTCAAAAATTTCTACACCACTTACTAACCTAACCAGGAAGAACCAAGCTTTTGTTAGGTCAGAAAAATGTGAAAAGTCTTTTGAACAGTTGAAGGAGGCATTGGTGAATGCTCCAATTTTAAAAGTACCTCATGGAAATGAAGAATTAATTGTATACACTGATGCTAGTGGATTTGGCTTGGGTGCAGTGTTGATGCAACAAGGCCAAGTCATTGCATATGCATCCAGACAACTTAAACCCCATGAAGTTAGGTATGCCACACATGATCTTGAATTAGCAGCTGTGATCTATGCTTTGAAACTTTGGAGACATTATTTGTTGGGCACTAAGTTTGAACTTTACACCGACCACAAGTCTCTAAAATATTTATTTTCACAAAAAGATTTGAACATGAGGCAACATAGATGGGTGGAGTTCTTAGCTGCCTATGACTTTGACATACTCTATACACCAGGCAAAGCAAACAAAGTTGCAGATGCTCTAAGTAGACAGCATGCTAAATTGGCTATGATGATGATAGAAGAATTTAAGGACTTGTCTTTGCTAACTGAGTTAGAAATTGGGGAGAATGGTTGTGTGCACATTGATGAGAAGGTGCATGGTGCACAAGAAAATAAAGGGAAGTTAAGCTTAATGACACTTCAACCAGATTTAATTCTGAAGGTAGGAAAAATGCAAGAACATGATGCAAACTTATTAGAGAAGAAAATGCTCCTCTCAAAAGGGGAGGAAGTGATGAATCACCATATTGATAAAACTGGTTATATGAGATACCAAAATAGGATGTGGGTGCCAGAGGACACAGAATTGAAGAAAGAGATATTAAATGAATATCACAGAAGTAAATACTCCATACACCCAGGCAACACAAAGATGTACCAAAATTTGAAAAGAGACTTCTGGTGGAAGGGGATGAAATCAGATGTAGCTAAATACATTGCCGAATGTATGACTTGCCAATAAGTCAAGGCTGAAACCCAAAGGCCATCAGGGTTGATGCAGCCTCTTAGTGTACCACAGTGGAAGTGGGAAGATATATCTATGGATTTCATAGATTGGCTGCCTAGATCTAAGAGAGGAAATACAAGCATATGGGTGATAGTTGATAGGCTAACCAAAGTAGCACACTTCATCCCAGTCAAGTCAGAAAGGAAAGCACCAAAATTAGCTCAAATTTTTATGAAGGAAGTGGTAAAGTTACATGGCATTCCCAAAACAATTGTGAGTGATAGGGATACCATCTTCACCACAAAATTCTGGAGAAGCTTTCAAGAAGCAATGGGAAGTGAACTATGCCTAAGTACTGCCTACCATCCTCAGTCAGATGGGCAGACTGAGGTAGTAAACAAGGTTTTGGAGGACATGTTGAGAGCATGTGTATTGGATTTTTGGGGCAACTGGGAAGGTTATCTTCATCTAGTTGAATTTACATACAATAACAGCTATCAAAGCACCATAGGAATGGCTCCATTTGAAGCCTTATATGGTAAGCCTTGTTTGTCACCTGTTTGTTGGGTAGAAGCAGGAGAAAGGGCTATTTTAGGGCCTGAGTACATACAAGAAACTAAGGAGAAAATTGAGTTGATAAGAAGAAGAATGGCAGCAGCACAAGATAGGCAAAAGAAATTTGCAGACATGAAAAGGAGGCAGGTAGAATATGAAGTGGGAAATTTTGTTTTCATCAAAATCTCACCTATGAAAAATGTGCTGAGGTTTGGGAAACAAGGCAAGTTAACTGTAACAGCCCTAGATTTTTGTATATATTTTATTTGACTTTATTATATTTTGAAAACTATTTTTAAACTTGTTTTATTTCAAACATTTCATTTTTAAATATAAATGTTGATTATTATGTAACTTTTAATTTCAAACTGGTATAAATTGAACATTTCCTGAAAAAGGGATTTCTGGTCAAACTGGTCAAACTTTGACTTTTAAAACTTCAAATTTAAATTGTTTAAAATCTTAAATTTTATCTTTTATTATGAAAATAGACTTAATAACATGAATACTGCTTTTTGTTTCGTTGAAAATGGAATTAAATTGTAAAAGTTATGTACATTTCAATTTTGAGTATAATTTGTTTTATTTTGCAATTTTGCCTATTTTAAATTTTATAAATCATATTTTCTTTGTCATATTTTATTTTAAAATGTGTTAATATGTTATTTTATGTATATTTTTGTCTTTTAATATTTTTGAAGTGATAATAAAACTTTTCCAAAATTTATTGCATTTATTAAAGACTAGTTTCTATTTTTCTACTATATTCTTCATTTAAATTTTATTTAATTAAAATTTATTTATTTATTTTTGTGAATGCATTTTTATTTTATGTTCTTATCTTTATTTATAAATATTTTTCCAAGTCCATACAATTTTCCCTAAGTTTATTTCATTTATTTTCAAATTTTCTAGACTAGTTTTCATTTTTTACTATTTTCTTATTTTAATCATATATAATTAATATTTATTTATTTATATTTTGTATATTTGTTACATTTTCGAATTGAAACTGAATTTTTAATTATTTTCAGTTATTTAAACTTATTAAAAAGAAATAAAAGTGATTTGAAAGGTTTGTGGCTTTTTATTTCCTAAGGCCTTTTGAATTCCCACCTTTTCACATTTCAACATTACTTTTCATTCAATTGGCCTTAACTCCTCATTCTTTCAGCTGCATATCTCATTTTTCAATTCACGTGAAAACATCACTTTCTCATTCCTCATTCACATATGTTTTCAGATCTGAAGAAAAAGAATTGTAATGTCTTCCTCTTTTCTATTCTTTTTCACCTTCTTTTATTGATTTTCCTTTGTAAATTGCCTTGAAATCTTCATGCTTTGCTCGGCCCATAGCCTCACCATCACCACCATCGACCACCATCCCTTCCTCCCCACTAAATCCACGGCCAAACCATCATTCTCCACTGACATGAAAGTGCCATGGCCTCCCCTTGAGAAAAACTCCACAAAAACATTGAAAACTCTACAATTATCGCCTACCCGAGCCATGTACGCAACCTTCCCTTCATTTTACACCACCACCACCACCATAGGCTGCCACCACCACCTTTTCCAGACCTCCCCACACCACTCCAACCTCTGTCCAAACCTGAGCTTGACTGGCCAAGCATATAACCCCATGACCGAGCCCTTTTGGTTGCCAAAAACCATGTTTTAGCCTAAACCCCTTCACATCCCTGTGTTGTAACTTCCTCCATCATGTTCTACCTTGTAGCCTTACCTTTTCCAGACCCATACCTGATCCAAACCAAGTACAAACCTGACCTAATTGATCCCCTAGGCCATGCAAACAAGTAGAGAAAGCAAGGTAAAAAGTTTCGTATTCAAACTGCTTTTTGTTTCAAAGTTATTCAAATTCAATCGTATTGATTTTTAACTATTATTTTGGTTTTGTTTTTGGGTTGTAACACAAGATCTATAACTTGGATCTCGCTCTCCACTCTCAAGTCATTCCCGTGTTGTCGTGCCTTCGTAGTGTCAGTATTGTGTGCTTTTGTGGCTATCTCCAGCTTTAAACAAGTGAGTTATTCTCACCAGACAGTGTATACCTATATAACTAGTAAATTGACCACTTTTGAATCTGTAAAATGCATCACCATATTATATCTGCTATGTTATGATTATATGATGTTCACCCATGCTTAAACACCTGTTATATCATATGTTACTGTTATATTATGTTGTTCTGTTATTTTTATCAGTTTATCACACTGCAAGTTCCCTTTAGATTAGAATCACTATGGGTTGAAATGATACATACCCGAACGGACTTTAGAATAAGAGAAAATCATTATGGGCTGAAATGATAGGCCTGAATGATTTTCAATTATTTTCATTTGCTTGGGATTGCGGGTTTGAAATGATCAAACCCGGGTATCTTTGTAAATTACGGGTTGAAATGATAAATTACCCGTATCACTTTACCTAGGCTAGAAAATGAAATACAGACCCGTTGTTAAAATATGTTTTATAATTTTTTTTAATTATTTTAGAAATGTAAATATTATAATATTTTGAATTAAACTAAATAAAAATGATCTTTGTAAAGCATTATTGATTTTCTGAAAATTTATAAGTGAAATAAATTAATGGTAAAATTAGAAAATTTGAAATGTAAGTTATTTTGGGAAATTTTAATTTGGTGATAATTGGAATTTAAATTAAATATGAAATGTGATACATTCATGATAATTTGGATTAAAGTGAATTTAAATGATTTTATTTTATATTAATGATTTTGAATAAAGTTAAAATGTGAAATGAATGAATATTTAAGTTGAAATTTTGAAATATAACTAAAATTGGAAATTTGTGAATTTGGCTTAAAATGAATTTTAAGTTAAGTAAATAAAAATGGAATTAAGTTATATTTGAAAATTTAAACTTAAGTGTTAAGTTAATTTAATTTAATGAATTTATAATTTAATATTGGAATTTAATAAGTGAATTATTATTAAATTTTGATTTTTGAATGGAGGTTTAACTTTATAAAATCATGAATATAAGGGTATTTGAATGATTATTTTAAAAGTGAAATTATATGATTTTATAAGTTAAAAATGATTTATATAAAAATATAATTGTTGTGAAGTTATACTAAATATTTGAAGTTAATTAACTGCATGTCTGAAATGCTATTAATTCTAATGTAAATGATAATACAACATTTGTAAATGTTGTAGTTGATAATAATGAACCAAATGGCTGAATTTAATTAAAGGCTATTATGGCATTTTTGTAAATGTTATAATGGTTGAATTTAACTAAGTTTATTTGAAACTAATGTAACCCTATTACAGCATTTTAAATGCTGTCTTTTGTTAAATTGAACTGTTTTAAATGTGACTTTCCATAGCATTTTCTAAATGTTGCGAAAGTTGAATTTTCATTGTTTTAATTAATTTAAGTGAACGAATGAACTTTGAAAGATTAAAATTTTGGAAATTTAATAATTTAATTATTTAATATAATAACTTCATTTTATGATTTAAAATGAAGTAATTTGTTTCGTAATATAAACTATTTTGAAATATGATATTTTGATATTTTGAACTGGATTTTTGAATGATATTGAATTTTGAAATGATATTTGATTTCGAAACATAAAATACCAATTTTGAAATTTTAACCACGGGATGCATTTAATTTATGGTTTAACTGATCCTTAGAGGATGGGCGATCCCAAGCATCCTTTAAGTTATTATGCATTACTGCTACAGTTCACTTGAGTTGGTTTACATTATATAAGTATATATTGTCCTGACTCGAGTGTTTTGTATTTTGCTTTACGCTCGGGTCAGCCTGAGTATTTATAGCTTAGATTTGGATCTCTTTCTGGAGCTAGGAATCGTTGGAGATTCTGCTTATCTAGTTATCTATCCATTCCAGTTTCAGTTGTTCTATTTCAGCTCTGGTATTATAAACTTCTATGTATTTGAGATTTCTATTGTATATGTTTTCAAACAGATATTATGTATTTTGTTTTGAGAGTTTGTTATAGTAGCTTCATGAACTACTATGGTTTTTATATTCCGCTGCGAGTTATTCTGATATTCTGTGTCTGTGATTATGTATTTGATTTTATTTGCTCCAAATTTTATTACAATCTGTTATTTTGAATTATTCAAGTCAGACATGCGTGGATTATTGTCGATTTGAATGGTCCAAAATAGTGGGTCGTTACAGTTGGTATCAGAGCTTTGGTTTTAGGCAAACCTTAGCCTACGGAGCAAAAACTTATTAGAGATAGGGTAGAAATACCCTAGAATGAGTGAAATCAATCTCAGAATCATTTCTTTGTGAGAGAACGTATTTTCAAAGTATAAAATGATTTTCAAATGATTTTTAAAGAATTTTCAAAGATTATTTTGATATAAATTTCCTTGCTTTGAAAGTAAAATATTTCTTAAACTTCATTCCTTTCGTATCCACCTTGTTAGTAATTTCTTTGATTAGGATCCTCTAAAATTTTGAACTTCTCTCTTGATTGATCTAGATCCATTGTTGATAGGAATCTATTTTGAGTATGGAAAAATCAGTAGTTTGTTAAGTTGTTTTGAGTAAACTCTGTTGTATCTTTTGCTTAGCTAAAGTTGTCCAACTAAAGATATTTATGCTTCTGTTTTCGTATGTTATTAATTCGAGTCTTTCCAAATTTTTATGGGAATTTTTCTGTATCGATATAGGTTATATATCTCTAATCTTCGTTTGGATTCTTATCGAATAAGATTCCTTTGAATTTTGGAACGCTCCCACTTGTTCTGAAATCCATTCCTGTCTCCCCTAATTGTATTCTTTTGATTTTGGAGCATTGCATCACTCCACTTTGTATGACCTTT
Organism: Allium fistulosum; assembly: GCA_030737815.1. Taxonomy (NCBI): domain Eukaryota; kingdom Viridiplantae; phylum Streptophyta; class Magnoliopsida; order Asparagales; family Amaryllidaceae; genus Allium; species Allium fistulosum. The sequence goes on along the minus strand of CM060904.1, from coordinate 163,704,076 downwards.
ATAGGGTGGCGATTCCGCCAATCTTTGAATGATTATAATTGGCATTGATTCATCGGAGATTTCTGTATCCTCGGTTTACGATGTTTTCTATCTTCTGCTATATTTAGATTCTATCTCTGGCAATCGAAGGTCGATTTGCCTTAGATTTTCGCATCGATTATATTCCTGAAGTCACGGTTGACCAGTTAAGGTCGCCCGCGATTCATATAGGCTTATCCATCTTCTATTTGGTAATTTAATTATCTTATCTTCGTTTGAGCCTATCTTTGAATTAGAATTCTATTTGATTAGAGTCCTTCTAAATTTGAATCTCTGTTTTGCTTTGAAATCCATCCTTGAATCGTCCCTTGGAAAGTTTGTGGTTGATTGTCTTTTAAAAATTTTGTATTCATCGTAGTTTTATTTTGATAAGGATGACCATATTTTTATATAAAGATGAAATGTTTTTGATAAGGATTATATACCTTTTAAAAAAATGAGAATTTGAAGTTTTGAAAGGATTTGAAATTGTGAAAATTTTATAAGAAATGGTTTCATATAAAATGATTTATAACTGAAGGTTTTGAATCTGAATTTAAGTGATTGAACTCCGGCATTTTGGAACTGGTTTTAAGATTTTGAAATAATAAATAATATGATTGAAATTATTTTTCCGAATAAGTAATGTTTCAATGATTTTAATGGGTTTTAATGATTTTGAAGGAATTTCAAAGAAGTTTTCAAAGTAAATGGAAGTCCAGAACTCACTTGTGTCGCTGGAAAATAATTTCGGTGATGAGTGCACGCATCATCGACATTGATTTTCGAGTTTCTGAGTGAGGGAGAGGCCACTTCGGTAGCATTGCTATGCGATTGATTTGTGAAACCAATTTAGATTTCAAATTCCGAAGTGTGATGTGATATTCGAAAGATATATGTATATATATTTGTAAAATTTGAAATGAGCCGGTGTTCAGTCCTTGAGTTTTGGATTTGATTTGATATAACCCTATTTTTGGAATGGATTTACTGATTTAATTGTGATTTCCAACTCTTGGATTGAAATATGATTTCTTCAACTATTTTAAAGGTTCGAGCACTTCCAAATCAAGGTTAACTTTTCAAAGCTAAGAAATTTTGAAAAGTAATTTGATAAAGTATATAAGTTTGTTTTGAATGTTTAAGTATGACGTAATATGATTTAAATAAGTTGAAACTGTTTGGTTAAGTAAATGAATAAAGCAATTTTAAAATTTTCTAATATGAAATTTAGATTTGAAATGTTTTGAAAAGAATTTGGTCTTCAAAATATTTTGAATAAAATTTAGTTTAAATGTTTTAACTTAGTAACATCTTTATGAAACTATATATTTAACAAGTTGAAATAAATATATAAGTTGTACGTATGCTGTTTTATTCGCATAATTAATTTGATCCAAGTTTGAGTACACAAGTTCGAGGTGGATTACACCATTTCGTGTTAGGATTTTTCATTCGATTCTTGATGGCGAATATTTGATATGGATTTTGGGCTTGATTCCAGAATTCTCTATCATAGTATATGGCTATGCAAGGAGACTGATGGCTTCTAGTCGAGAAACCATATCGAAGTCCGCATTAGGGAAATCGAATGGACAATACTAGTTCGAAAGCGAACTTGTGTGATCGAGCGAGCGATCAAATGTGATTTTGCAAAATGATGACGTGTGTACATCTTATATTCTAATATCTTTGATATATTTTGACGCTGAAATTGAGAGCCGTCGAGTTAGAATATCTTTGCTTACTAAAAGAAAATTTCCAATTTAAATTACAAAGATATATAACCCATAAAAGCAAAGATATTCAATCCCATATGGCTCTTCATACAGCGAAATTATTTTGAAAATTTGATCCTTATGTAAGACAGACCTTACGTAAGTATAAGATGATTTTGAAAACATTTGATTTTGGAAATGAATTGGTTGACTTAAATTATATTGATTTGGAAATTTGGATTTATTTTCAAAAATCTATTATTTTGGAAACTTTGAAACTAAAGATATTTAATTTGAGAAGAAAATAATTTGGTGAAATTGTATATGATTTTGAAATTGAACTGATATTGAAACAAATTGAAATTTGAGAACCTTGTGTTACTAAACACTTGATTTGGGAGTTGTCGAACTTATATAAAATTGATTTGTATGAGTATGAAATTGATTCGAAAACTATAGATTTGAAAAGGTAATATATGATACATATTTTCGAAGTAAAGATATGGAAAGTGCCTTCTGCTTGATATCCGATTTGTGGCCACATCTTGGATTCATTCTATCGATATTATTCTCTCTGATTTTTGGTTTTCCGGATATGATACTCGAGTGTCCTTCGAATTCCATGGCGTTACCCATGGTCTTACGAACTCGACTGCATAGCGTAATTCGTAAGGCAGTGATTGCTTAAAAGGTACGGATGTTTCCTGGGGGATCCAGGCGTAACCATTGTGTATCTGCGATCTATGGTCGTGTTAGTGGCGTAATCCGCAAGGCAGAGATTGCTTAATGGGTATGGATGTTTCCTGGGGGATCCAGGCGTAACCATTTTTATGTATCCTGCGGTCCACCGTTTTGTTGCATGGCGAAATTTGCAAGGCAGTGAATGCTTAAAAGGTACGGATGTTTCCTGGGGGACCCAGGCGTAACCATTGTGTATCTGCGATCCATGATTTGATTCGTTTTTGTTTGGATTGTACTTTCCATATCTGTTTTTAAAGGTTTTCCCAGTATTTTCACTAGGTGTTGAAACAAGTCTACTAAGTACCTGGAGAATTCTAGCTTTGCGCCTGATCAACGCACTACCAGAGTCTGCAGGAATGAGGATAAACTTGTTAAGACATCGAGTTATAAAAGTATTTTGATAAAATATTATATAAATGATACTTTGATCAGTTATTTCCTTTTTAAAGGATTTTAAAGTGTTTTAAATATTTTACCTCTTTAACCAACACTTTTAATAAATGGCTCATCCTTGTCTTTCATCCTATTTTCCCTTCTTGATATTCCTATTCTCCACCTTGTTAAACTTACCTATAACAACAGTTATCAGGTATAATTTTAATATTCTTGTCATCTTGTCTTAATCCTATTCCATTCTATCTTTTTCTGTGTTTTCCATACTTCATTCCTTTTCGAGGACGAAAAGATTTGAGTGGGGGAGAGTGTAACAGCCCTAGATTTTTGTATATATTTTATTTGACTTTATTATATTTTGAAAACTATTTTTAAACTTGTTTTATTTCAAACATTTCATTTTTAAATATAAATGTTGATTATTATGTAACTTTTAATTTCAAACTGGTATAAATTGAACATTTCCTGAAAAAGGGATTTCTGGTCAAACTGGTCAAACTTTGACTTTTAAAACTTCAAATTTAAATTGTTTAAAATCTTAAATTTTATCTTTTATTATGAAAATAGACTTAATAACATGAATACTGCTTTTTGTTTCGTTGAAAACGGAATTAAATTGTAAAAGTTATGTACATTTCAATTTTGAGTATAATTTGTTTTATTTTGCAATTTTGCCTATTTTAAATTTTATAAATCATATTTTCTTTGTCATATTTTATTTTAAAATGTGTTAATATGTTATTTTATGTATATTTTTGTCTTTTAATATTTTTGAAGTGATAATAAAACTTTTCCAAAATTTATTGCATTTATTAAAGACTAGTTTCTATTTTTCTACTATATTCTTCATTTAAATTTTATTTAATTAAAATTTATTTATTTATTTTTGTGAATGCATTTTTATTTTATGTTCTTATCTTTATTTATAAATATTTTTCCAAGTCCATACAATTTTCCCTAAGTTTATTTCATTTATTTTCAAATTTTCTAGACTAGTTTTCATTTTGTACTATTTTCTTATTTTAATCATATATAATTAATATTTATTTATTTATATTTTGTATATTTGTTACATTTTCGAATTGAAACTGAATTTTTAATTATTTTCAGTTATTTAAACTTATTAAAAAGAAATAAAAGTGATTTGAAAGGTTTGTTGCTTTTTATTTCCTAAGGCCTTTTGAATTCCCACCTTTTCACATTTCAACATTACTTTTCATTCAATTGGCCTTAACTCCTCATTCTTTCAGCTGCATATCTCATTTTTCAATTCACGTGAAAACATCACTTTCTCATTCCTCATTCACATATGTTTTCAGATCTGAAGAAAAAGAATTGTAATGTCTTCCTCTTTTCTATTCTTTTTCACCTTCTTTTATTGATTTTCCTTTGTAAATTGCCTTGAAATCTTCATGCTTTGCTCGGCCCATAGCCTCACCATCACCACCATCGACCACCATCCCTTCCTCCCCACTAAATCCACGGCCAAACCATCATTCTCCACTGACATGAAAGTGCCATGGCCTCCCCTTGAGAAAAACTCCACAAAAACATTGAAAACTCTACAATTATCGCCTACCCGAGCCATGTACGCAACCTTCCCTTCATTTTACACCACCACCACCACCATAGGCTGCCACCACCACCTTTTCCAGACCTCCCCACACCACTCCAACCTCTGTCCAGACCTGAGCTTGACTGGCCAAGCATATAACCCCATGACCGAGCCCTTTTGGTTGCCAAAAACCATGTTTTAGCCTAAACCCCTTCACATCCCTGTGTTGTAACTTCCTCCATCATGTTCTACCTTGTAGCCTTACCTTTTCCAGACCCATACCTGATCCAAACCAAGTACAAACCTGACCTAATTGATCCCCTAGGCCATGCAAACAAGTAGAGAAAGCAAGGTAAAAAGTTTCGTATTCAAACTGCTTTTTGTTTCAAAGTTATTCAAATTCAATCGTATTGATTTTTAACTATTATTTTGGTTTTGTTTTTGGGTTGTAACACAAGATCTATAACTTGGATCTCGCTCTCCACTCTCAAGTCATTCCCGTGTTGTCGTGCCTTCGTAGTGTCAGTATTGTGTGCTTTTGTGGCTATCTCCAGCTTTAAACAAGTGAGTTATTCTCACCAGACAGTGTATACCTATATAACTAGTAAATTGACCACTTTTGAATCTGTAAAATGCATCACCATATTATATCTGCTATGTTATGATTATATGATGTTCACCCATGCTTAAACACCTGTTATATCATATGTTACTGTTATATTATGTTGTTCTGTTATTTTTATCAGTTTATCACACTGCAAGTTCCCTTTAGATTAGAATCACTATGGGTTGAAATGATACATACCCGAACGGACTTTAGAATAAGAGAAAATCATTATGGGCTGAAATGATAGGCCTGAATGATTTTCAATTATTTTCATTTGCTTGGGATTGCGGGTTTGAAATGATCAAACCCGGGTATCTTTGTAAATTACGGGTTGAAATGATAAATTACCCGTATCACTTTACCTAGGCTAGAAAATGAAATACAGACCCGTTGTTAAAATATGTTTTATAATTTTTTTTAATTATTTTAGAAATGTAAATATTATAATATTTTGAATTAAACTAAATAAAAATGATCTTTGTAAAGCATTATTGATTTTCTGAAAATTTATAAGTGAAATAAATTAATGGTAAAATTAGAAAATTTGAAATGTAAGTTATTTTGGGAAATTTTAATTTGGTGATAATTGGAATTTAAATTAAATATGAAATGTGATACATTCATGATAATTTGGATTAAAGTGAATTTAAATGATTTTATTTTATATTAATGATTTTGAATAAAGTTAAAATGTGAAATGAATGAATATTTAAGTTGAAATTTTGAAATATAACTAAAATTGGAAATTTGTGAATTTGGCTTAAAATGAATTTTAAGTTAAGTAAATAAAAATGGAATTAAGTTATATTTGAAAATTTAAACTTAAGTGTTAAGTTAATTTAATTTAATGAATTTATAATTTAATATTGGAATTTAATAAGTGAATTATTATTAAATTTTGATTTTTGAATGGAGGTTTAACTTTATAAAATCATGAATATAAGGGTATTTGAATGATTGTTTTAAAAGTGAAATTATATGATTTTATAAGTTAAAAATGATTTATATAAAAATATAATTGTTGTGAAGTTATACTAAATATTTGAAGTTAATTAACTGCATGTCTGAAATGCTATTAATTCTAATGTAAATGATAATACAACATTTGTAAATGTTGTAGTTGATAATAATGAACCAAATGGCTGAATTTAATTAAAGGCTATTATGGCATTTTTGTAAATGTTATAATGGTTGAATTTAACTAAGTTTATTTGAAACTAATGTAACCCTATTACAGCATTTTAAATGCTGTCTTTTGTTAAATTGAACTGTTTTAAATGTGACTTTCCATAGCATTTTCTAAATGTTGCGAAAGTTGAATTTTCATTGTTTTAATTAATTTAAGTGAACGAATGAACTTTGAAAGATTAAAATTTTGGAAATTTAATAATTTAATTATTTAATATAATAACTTCATTTTATGATTTAAAATGAAGTAATTTGTTTCGTAATATAAACTATTTTGAAATATGATATTTTGATATTTTGAACTGGATTTTTGAATGATATTGAATTTTGAAATGATATTTGATTTCGAAACATAAAATACCAATTTTGAAATTTTAACCACGGGATGTATTTAATTTATGGTTTAACTGATCCTTAGAGGATGGGCGATCCCAAGCATCCTTTAAGTTATTATGCATTACTGCTACAGTTCACTTGAGTTGGTTTACATTATATAAGTATATATTGTCCTGACTCGAGTGTTTTGTATTTTGCTTTACGCTCGGGTCAGCCTGAGTATTTATAGCTTAGATTTGGATCTCTTTCTGGAGCTAGGAATCGTTGGAGATTCTGCTTATCTAGTTATCTATCCATTCCAGTTTCAGTTGTTCTATTTCAGCTCTGGTATTATAAACTTCTATGTATTTGAGATTTCTATTGTATATGTTTTCAAACAGATATTATGTATTTTTTTTTGAGAGTTTGTTATAGTAGCTTCATGAACTACTATGGTTTTTATATTCCGCTGCGAGTTATTCTGATATTTTGTGTCTGTGATTATGTATTTGATTTTATTTGCTCCAAATTTTATTACAATCTGTTATTTTGAATTATTCAAGTCAGACATGCGTGGATTATTGTCGATTTGAATGGTCCAAAATAGTGGGTCGTTACATTAACCCCAAGATATATTGGACCATACAAAATTCTGGAAAGAATTGGTTCCTTGGCATATAAGTTGGAATTTCCAGAAAACATGCAAGGCATACATGATGTTTTTCATGTATCACAATTGAGAAAGTGGGTATATAACAAGGCAGAAATTCTGGAGACCCCAACCCAAGTGCAGATAAACCTTAATTTGATTTATGAAAAAGATCCAGTAGGGATTTTGGCAAAGGATGTGAAGAAATTAAGAAATAAATCACTGAAACTTGTGAAAGTACAGTGGAGTCTAGATCCTAGTGATTGCACATGGGAATTAGAGGACAAGGTTAGGATGAACTACCATAAGCTATTTTCAGATTAGAGGTAAATCTAATTTTTTTTATTTGCTTTTATTTTGGATGCATGTATTTTTAGTTATTATCATAAGAACTAGAAATCTAAGTGGTTAAAGAGTACTTATTTTCTGCTTTAAGCTTGGAAAAATTATGGGACACAATTCCTAAAAGGTGGGGTGTATGTAATGACCCAAGATTTTATGAATTTATCTTGGAAAATATAAATAAGCTTAAAATAATTTTTAAGTAGTTTTTAAAACCATGTTTAGGGGAAAGATGAGATAGCTTGATGTGGTGTAATAAAATGATGTGCATTTGCGCACAGAAAATACACATGAGTAAAGCTAGATCCCTGGGTACTATGAATGAGTACATGATGCTATGTATGGAAAATGTATATATGTATATATATTTACTAATAAATAAAGAAAACCCTCAAATGTGCTATATGTAGAAATATAACTAAGTATACATGTGCATATGTGTATCAGTATAAAGTAATAATAGATGTATATATGTATATAAGTTATTGTCTGTAAAACATATATGTAAGTATACTAACTAAGTATTAGAATTTAAACTAGTAAAATGAAACACACAAATATGTTTTCCTCTTGTGGATAAATAAAAAGGAAACACCAGATAATAAAGTGAAGGCTAAAAATAGAAAATGGGAGGAAAACAAAAATGTATTTTTGTATGGGCTGAATTAAGAAAGGAAGAAATATGTGTATAATATTGCTGGAAATCAGATCACACATTTAGCATGCAAATAGACAAGAGAAAAAGCATTTTATGGAAAAGTAAGATTTCTGAAAATAACCAAAGTAGATAACCACTTTTCTCTTCACCAAATTAAGCCGGGGAGGGTAGAATCTTGGGTTCAAATAAATGCAGATAACATAATTTTCTGGTGGGCAAAAATGGCTTTAGCCAATACCCAAACCCCTAAGGAGAACTCTGTATATATATATATATGCAGCAGCCTCCTCTCCTTCTCAAAAAGAACTTTGAAAAAAAAACACCATATAAAACATAAGGCAAGTAAAGGAAAAGAGCTTGAGGCTAAAGGCAGAAGTTTATCAATTAATTAAGGAAGCAAAGAAGAGAGATAGGTGAGAAAACTCACTCAAAAACTTAAGGCACTAAGTCCTAATGAAGGCAGCCAGTTATAACAATAAGTTTTTCTTAAAAGAGTATGTGATTGTCTTTCAGAAATTAAGGATGCTTTAATGCTAGATGGTTGTTCTGGTTGTTTTATTTTGTGAATATTCTAAATATGATCAGTATGCATGAATAAGTATCTTAAAAACCCAGATCTCTTTCTGATATGATACTGGTTAGAAATATAAATAAATACCCAGAAAATAAAATGTTGAATATAAGCAAGTAGTGTTGGTTTTGGCTCAACCCAGAAGAATTGATGAGCATATGGGCTGCAATATACATATGTATATGTGCTGAGGCTTAAAATGAAAAGGAATTAGGAGTGCAATAGGCTTGCCTATGTGCTGACACTCCTGATTCAAAGAAAATATACAATACCCACCCAGCAAATAGATTTTGTGATTTAGGAAGCTTGGTTAATCTGAGTTTAACTAAAGCACAGATGTTTGCAACAAAATCTTCCCATAGAGCCATAAACCAATGTTAGTTGTCTATACCTCCTTTAATTTGCAAGAACATGTTTTAATAAGTACCAATATTTAAATTGCTTGATTGCCTCTATTTGTTATATGAATGATGAGGAAGGCTATGAGATGAATGCTTGTTTTAGTGAAATGACCCACTGATTGGGTTTGCCCTAAAAAATTTAAAAGAGAAAGTACCTGAGAACCTGATAGGAAATGGGGTCAAGATTACTGCAGGAATGACTTGTGTTCTTGAGTAATGCAAGTTGACACATGGCTTGTTTAAGTCCTGAGATCTTTGGGTAATGGAGTGAATTAGTTCATTACAGTGTGTCCATTGATTCATATAAATTGCAGATGAGACCAGGGTAGATAAATATATACAGACATGATGAGGAACTAGAGTTTTCCCAGAAATGAAATATGAGGAAGGAATAAATGATTTAACTCATGTTGGCTATTTTTCTGTTTTGTGTGAATGATTATGTGATTTATGATTGAATTGTATGCCTGAATGAATGTGCCATATCTATATAAAGTTTCTGGAAAGAAAGATTAAAGTGTGCACATGCACAATGACACAGAACATGCACACAAGTATTACTTGCTTTCAAAGGGCAGAACTATATGCATATGTATTTAATTCAATTTTAACTTAATTAATTAATTGCTTTAGTGGATTTTCTCATACCAGACATGTGTCTGACCCTAGTGTGCTAATGGCATCTGGGGTGTCTCATTTAAAATGAGGCAGCTTCAAATGCTTTTTCAGGAACAGCAGCCTCTAGGTAGGAGTAGAAGCAAGGCATTGAGAAGAAGATTATAGCATGCTAGAATTAGATATATAAGAGCTTAAAAGATGAAATTTGCATGTATTGATATTTTAAAAAAAATTCCATTGTAGCAAGTACCGAGTAATGTTGGATATTTGGTTAAGTATTTTGTTATGAATTTAACTTGTAACTGGGATTTAAAATATCTGAGTTTCATTATCTGGAATGTTGAAAAGTTTTTATCTATAATTTTGTAAGTAAACTGAGTGAGAATGTTAAGCGAATAGGAGAATTACCTTTTATAAATGTATTAATCAATCCTGAGTCTATGAATAATTTTAAGGATTGAAAAAGTAGAAAAAGTTGGGTCTTGAAGAACAACATAGTTAGTCTTACTTTATGGAAAAATGTGTTAAGAACTTAAAGGCATATGGTAAGTGAATTAGGAGTCTGCATGTTTTCAGAATTGCTATTTGCATTATGCCATCGTCTATACCTGGATTGCATTTCATTTAGCTTAGTATCATGGTATCAAGGAATCAAGCCCTGGAATATGTTAATTCATTTAAAAATACCCCAGATATGGGTTTGCATATAAGGCAGATTTCATTTAGGAAAGCAAACATAGAAAATGATAGAAGCTTATATCATTTTCAGAGCACAGACACTACACTATTAATTTTATAGATAATCATAACATAATTATCTGGTTTCTATGGATCATATTTCATAGAGGATCCAGCAAGCAATCAAAGATTAAAAATCATGTTGTTACCTATATGAATAAAATTTTATTACATAAATGAAATTGAGCTATGTGGGGATTGATTAAATTTAATCAATCAATGTGACCTCTTGGTTGCCATAACTTGATTAAACAAGAGGGGCACATGCATCTTCATATGTGTGTGCATATCCTTGTGGTTGCACTGATATATATATATTGGTAAAACTTTTGATCCTGGATAAAGTTTGTTTATTGTAAAAAAAAGGGAAAATGACCCTGGAAAATATATTTGTTAATAAGTGATACATATATATATATCACTATGTAAAAAAAAATCCTTACAAAATTAAGGTAGAAAAGAGAGGGTCATTTCAACCGCCGATGAGATTAGTCACACATAAGGATGAAGTTGCAAATTGGGGTTGTAATGACCCGGAAATTTTAACGATTTTTATAACGTAATTAACTAAATTTTTAATGAAATTAAATAATAAAATTAAATAATAAAATTTTGAAATGATAATTTGATATTTGGAATACGTCTGTTTAAACATAGCAAATGGTGAATTTTTGTTGGTAAATATGGAATTTTGTTTCGTTGTGTAATTTTCAATTTCAATTTAAATCCGTTAACCTTGATGAAGATAAAATATTTTTGAAATCTGAATATTTTTACATTAAATTTGTAAATCATTTTCTAAGTGAGACGTCATATTTCATTTCGCCAAATTTGGACTGCTCTAGCCCCGTTTATCTTATTTTCGGTGTTTTAGCAGCATTTTGGCAACGAATATCGACTTTTGATAGGATGGTCGTATCACTAGTATTTGTGTACCATTTTGTTCGCTTCGTCGTGCTAATCTCTACAGTATATTCATTTGTGTATTTTGACGTCTGGTACGCGGCGAAATCCATAAAACGATTAGCGGTATCAGTACCCAAATTTTAACCTTTTTGTTTTCCCGTGTCTTTTCATTTATCTAACGTGAGAAATATATATAGCCATTTGTCATAAATATTTCTTGGATTCAATGTATTGGCTTTTCTATTCCCTATAGTCATTATATTGTTGGTTGAATTCTTTTCGTCTGTTCTTTTTCTTATCTTCATTCATTATGTTCTATGATAAAGAAGTAATAATATTTTATAGCTTGTTTTTAATAAAAGACCTGCTCCACCATTTGCGTGAGATGAAACTGCTCCTCTTTGTGCCGAAACCTTCCCGCTAATACCAAACCCATCACCTCCATACTTTCCACCTTCTTCCCCACATCATACCCTTGCTCCTCCCCTGACCATACACTCCCCTTTCTCCACCTTGCCAATCCGCCGGCCCTGACAGCCCGTTTCCTCCTCAGCCACCATCTAACAGATCCGAGCACGTCCCTCCATGTGCAACCGCCTATGCCTCTCTACCTCTCCTATTCTCCTTCTCTCCGCCTTGGTCTGCCCCGACCTCCGCTATTCCCAAAGCCGAAGCCTAGCTCCCCTTTATTAAAAAAATGTATATTCGAGTATATATATATATTTTGCTAAGGGAAACCCAGTCACCTTACTATTTCGTATGTATATTTCTCACCATTCCCTTGCTACCAACATCCGCAACCTTGTAGCCGCCAGCCACCTAGCGCCTTGCACCAGCCTCTCGCTGCAGCTCCATTCCCTGCATATCAGTTCGTACGCATACAGTTCCAAATACATACGGTATTGTGCATGCACAATTTCTTATATATTTGTTTCAATGCATACATATTGGAACTCACAACCCAGCCTGCGTTTCTCACGCAAAGCCTCTCTTGTCAGCCTCCTTCACTCCTTTTGTGTACAGGTATATATTATATATATTTACAGTAGTATATATGTTTACAGTAGTATAGATATGTTTATAGTATATATTATATAAGAGAGTTTATATAAAGAAGTATTATAAATATTATACTATTTTGTGCTCTGTTCTATGAAAAAGTGTGTATAATTTGTTATGTTTGGATTTTAGAACATACATACATATATATATATATATTGAGTCTGTATTATATATATTATACTATCATGTGCCTATTAATTTATGGTTTTATATATATATATATATATATATATCTGTGTGTGTGTGTTTATAATAATAATTATAATAACAAAGTAAGTTTTTATATATATATTTTTCAAAATTATTTTTGCATAGTGGCTACCTTGTTTATATTTATGTTTATAACAATAATGATTTTGATATATAAATTTTATTTTTATATTTGTTTTAATGGAATATTGATTTTTAAGAAAATATATAATATAAGATTTCTATATGAGAAATTTTAGATTTTTAAGATTTATATATTTTGTTTCCATCGATTATCGAATTTCAGCCTAGCTTTGCTTTGTTCATAGACTTCGTATTCATCGTGCTTCGCTTTTGGTTTCGCCGCTGTCCAGAATTGATTGCGGCAGTTGGTTGCTTTGATTTGTCACTTATCTGTGTGCTTGTCCTGTTTCTCTAGCCTCGAAAGGTGAGTAATCAATCACGATTAACATTCTTATATATAGTAAATTTAATTCACATGAAATGACGATTGAAATATGCTGTTAAATTTGAATTGTTAAGTTATTTAATTGTTAAATATAATATGCCATTACCTGCAATTGTTCACCTATGACATATGACACCATAACATGTTGTATATAATATTTAAATTTGTTACTGATGAGATATGCCTATTGTTGATAAGTATTATCATATTTGTTCTCACTTTGCAAGTTACCTTAGTTTAGAAATTCCCTATAGGTTGAAATGATACATACCCGAACGATCTTATAGATTAAGGGAAAATCATTATGGGTTGATATGAAAAACCCAAGCGATTTTCATTGATTTTGAATTTTGGAGTTGCAGGTTGAAATGATATAAACTCGTAAATTTAAATATAATTACGGATTGAAATGATAAATATCTGTATCACTTGACCATAGGATAGAAAACTATATACAAACACCGTTGGTCTATTTTTGAAATAATTTCCACGGTTTTGAAAGGAAATATATGGATTTTAATAAATATTGATTTTAAAATATAATATATAAATTTTATTTTCGTATATGTGTAAAATTTATATTTTTAAAATTTAAATTTATAACTTAGTTTTGAAAATATAAATTTTAAGATTTTACTTATAACTTTATTATTATTAAATATATATGAAATAAGATTTAATTTAACTAATAATATATATATATAATATGTTAAGTATTTATTTAAATTATATTTTTGTAATAACTTTAAGTAAATGGAGGTTGGAAGATAAATTAATTAAAAATTGATTTATAAGTAATTTTTTTAGAATTGAACTTAAATAAGGATTGATTTGAACTTATTGATTTTGAGATTTTGAAAGGTACGATTTTATAACTTGATTTGATAAAAAGTGATTAAATGAATATTCTCAACTTTAAATAAAAATTGAGACTGAATATTTAATATTGATTTAAATTTATAAATTGAGATTTTATTTAATTGTTATTAAAATGATTAAGTGAATATTTTCCAATTTGAATAAAATTAAAGTGAAATGTTGAAATATAAATGAAACTTATATTGTAAATGTTTGAATATTTAATCTTTGAATCTTATTGGAATTGAAGTGATAGTTCAAACCTGGATTTGAAATTAATATAAATTGAAATGGTTTATTGAGAATTTGAATTGAATCTTTAACCTTTTAAATTGAAATTGTTGATTTGAGATTGATTTAAATTGAATTTTTTGGAATTGAAGTTGATTTGAATTGATTTGTGAAATTGGAGGAAACAATTCTGAGTTGAAACTATCTTCGATATATATAGATATTAATATATAAACTATTTTTAATATATAAACTATTTTAATCTATAACCTATTTTTAAATATATAAACTATTTTTAATTTATAACTATTTTAATATATATAAACTACTTTCAATATTTAAACTGTGATAACCCGGATTTTTAGACATCTGTTAATTGGTAATTAACTGGATTAAAAATACTAATTTATAAGTTGAACGAATAAAATTCAGATAAATATCTGGATATATATATATAGATTTGGAAACTATAACAAGTATTGAATTACAAATCTCTAGGGATGATAAATCTTATAATATATAGGTAAATAATATATTTCATTATTTAATTCAAGATAAGATATCCATATATATATATATATATATATACACAAGCTTTATAATGTACATGAGTATATATATATGCCTATGGAATAAAATATTGGGAAGTTTGTTATAAAATGGATAAGTTCTATTTAAGATAAGATTTTGTTTTCCTTAAAGAATATTATTTATATAAATTTAGAAAAGCATTTATTAATTTACATATGCATTTATTAATTAGGAAAATTAATTTTAAAAAAAAGCTTTTAAATCTTTTAAAGATAAATAAAAATGAAATAATACAAGTGTAACTTTTTAAACCATATTAAATACACATGTAAGTTAATGAATAATAGGTAATGACAAGTGTTGGCATTTGAAACAAGTGTCAAAATTTATTTTTGTTTTCTTTAATTCTAAAATAAATCCTAAATACATTATATAAAAACTTGCATCTTCTTTTCTCACCTCTTTTCTAAATTTCATTTCTAAGTAACAAAGAAACTTCACCTAAACTATTTTCCAAAACCAGAAATTCTTGAATCAAACCTGAAAAACTCTTCACAAACCTAAAATTCTCTTGAATCAAAACTTTCCCAAACTCAAATCAAAACACTCCTCAGGTCAAAAATTTAAATCCTGAAATCTTTTCAAATAAAAAACCTGGAATGTTATGCCTGAAACCATTTTCAGATCTCTGAGCAAACAAAGCCTGTAATCTTTTCAAAGCTTGTAACCATTTTCAAGTTTGAAATTTGCAAAGCAACCTGAAGAACATTGTCAGGCAATCTTCTCAACAGCATAAGCTTCAACTTGTAGTAATCAAAAGTCTTCAGTTTCAAGTATTCTCTTCAGAAATTCAAAATCTCAAGTCTTCCAGTTTTCAATCCAGTTTTGAAGCCTCTGCCTCTTTAAATCAGTGAGTAAACACTCTTTTCAAAACTAAATCCTGGTATATACTTAAATGTATTTGTGAAGTAATGTTATAGATGTGTTTGTATGGATGAATGGATGAAGTTGCATGCATATAAATATGAAAGTGTTGAGTGTGCATGTCTGTATATATGTATGTACAGGCTCTGTTCCAGTTACAGGTCTTAAAAACAAGTTCTAAAATCAATCTCTCCTCCCCTAATCTTATATAGGATTTGATATATAAACAAAACTTGTTTGTAATAACAAGATATAAGTTTTAAAAATATTTTCAAAGAAGAATCTGAAGATAGTTTCAACAAAAAGAAGAATTACAGTAAAATTTAAACCATATAAAAATCTCGACTTGAATGAATTGTTGTTTCGGGTATATAATCTGATTTGTTATCAAAATCCATGATTTTTGAAAATATAATCAAGATTTTTAAACTTGTAAATCGAGAGCATTCGTGAGTTGAACGGAAAAGAGGATTGTGGTGGTTTCTAGCGATCGGCGTAAGGTGGAGGGCCGAGTTTTTGACTGGAGCAAGCTTGGAGGACGAAGCACTTAGGAAAAATGGTCTCTGGAATTTCAGACCATCGTGGTGGACGTATGGCGTCATTGTAGGGTTTAAAACCTTGATGGGTTCGTAGTTGTTGTCGAGGCTTTTTCATCGACAAGGGTGGACCGGAGTCATTCGCATGTGGGGGATTAGAAGCGTGGGCGAATGGAGGTGGTCGGATCATGATCACGAGGCTGCAGGTGAACGTAGGCGGCGGCGTGGGGAAGTTTTGTCGATCGTTTTGGTTCCTGTAGTGTGATGGTTAGCTCGTTTTGATTTCGTGGTAAGTTCGTCGATTCTGGGTGATTAGATTGTTAGGGAAGGTGGTCGGTGACGTATCGATGGTCGCGGCGTTGGTCAGAGTTGAACGGAGCTTGGGTGAAGGTGCACGGTGCACGTGTGTGTATGTTTGGGTTGTTGATCGATTTGGAAAAGAAGGTTTGTCTCGGGGAAGTTTTGTAGTTGCACCAAGTTTTCTTCGAGTTCGTACGCGAGTTTCACGAAGGGAAGAAGTTCGAGTTTTGGCTCGGGTTTTGCTCGGAGTTTTCGAGTTTGGGCTCGTGTTGTTTTGTATAATGACAGGAATTAAAATATGAAGTAAAGTTTGTACCAGATTTTTAAATTTTGAAGAATTTGGTATGAGGTTTTGAAGCAACCAGAAAAATGCAGTTTAAAAACAAAGTAAATGTTTTAACCAAGTTTTAAAGAAAAGGAAATGTTAAACAAGTTTCCAAAATATAAGGATTTATTAAGTTTTCAAAATAAGTTTCAAATATAAATTTTAAATCAAATATGTTTGAATCTAAATTGTTTTGAAATGATTATATTAGTTAATTAATTAAATTAATCCCTAAATGGTTTTCAAATGTAATTTAATGATTTAATTAAATTAAGGGATGATTACTTAATTAATGAATAATTATTTAATGAGATTAATTAAAGGATAATTATTTAATAAGATTAATTA
The DNA here is from genome assembly GCA_030737815.1 of Allium fistulosum. Classification (NCBI taxonomy): domain Eukaryota; kingdom Viridiplantae; phylum Streptophyta; class Magnoliopsida; order Asparagales; family Amaryllidaceae; genus Allium; species Allium fistulosum. The sequence continues at coordinate 163,686,885 of CM060904.1, read as the reverse complement.
AGGGATAATTTCTTATTGTGATTGCTTGAAGGATAATTAATTAATTAAAGGTTAATTAATTTATGATTAATGGTGAATTAATTAATGATTAAAGGTTAATTAATTTATGATTGAAAGATAATTACTTAATGTAATTAATTAAAGATTAATTAATTATGTAATTAACTTGAGGTTAATTTATTATGTGATTAAGTAAGGGATAATTAATTAATATAAGTAATTGAGGAAAATTACTTAAGATGAAAAATTAAAGGATGATTAATTAATTGGTTTGTAATTAATTAATGTTAAGTAAGCCTGATTTAAAAGAGAAAAAAAAGTAATTAATTTAATATATTTGGAGATTAAGTTAAATTAATTAGGAATTGTAGATCTAATTAATCTTGCTTATGGATGATTGAATAATATTGAATGCCTTGGATTATTTGATATATATGATATGTGATTGTGATGGTCTATGGCGTGAGATGCTTTGTATAAATTGTGATAATGTAAGTTATCTATTTGTGGTAGAATTGCTATGTGAATATGATATCCTGAATTTAAATTAAATTGTTTAATTTAAACATCTTGGCTTAAAAAGGATGACATTTGAATTCGAAGAGACCGGGATCGGATATCAGCGATATCCGAAACCACTTCGATTAGTAATCAATAATTCTTTATAGATTTGATATGTGAAATCAATAGGCTGGAATGGAATATTTAAGTAAACTGACCATTGAAAACTAAGTAAGGGTACTTAGGGATTGATTTGTGAAATAAGTGTTGAGCATAACAAGTAATGAACTCGTAGTGAAGTACGAGTTACCCTGGGTTTTTCTTTTATGGTTTGAACTTAGTATTTCAAATTATATGGGTTTACTCACGCTGGTTTCCAGCCTGACCCGGGTGTTACTTTGATGTAATGCTCGGGTCAGACCGAGTATTACAGATTTTCAGGTTAGGACGTTTTGGAGCTCAAGTGGCGAGATGGATGGCAGGAACGTATGAAGTATTCCGCTGTGTATTTGAGAGTTGTTGTGATATTAGTCTGAGATAGGTTGATATAACTGCCCAGTCATGTGTATATGGTTGTAATTCTGATGTATTAAATGTAAAGTAACAATTACAGTTTTTCTTTGTATAAATGCTATTATTTGATATTATATTTGATCCGCTATGAAATGTGAGATTCTGAGTTTTGTTTTCTATTCTTCTTCTACCTCTTTCTTCTTCTTTTCCCTAACAATCCGGGATTTTCGGAGTCGGAAATTCTGGGTCGTTACAGTTGGTATCAGAGCGAAGGTTGAGCGAGAACCTTGGCTCTGGTGGGTTTACTCATCAGGGATAGGGTTAGTACTACCCTAGGATGAGTTGAGTATATATATATGAGAGAGCGTACTTGTTATTTTCTTATATAAAGATTTTAAATGATTTAAGTAAGGATATATTTTGATATATATAAAGCAATATTTCTTACTAATAAATGTTAAAGTAATTGGTTGTTAAAAATTATTGGAATTAAATAAAATAATGAGAATTAAGTGGTAATAGTAATACTACCAAATTGAAATTGAATGAAGATAAATTTGAAATGGATCCAAACTGAAATTAAAATCCTGAATTTGTAGAAATGTTTTCAAAATAAAGATAATAATAAATTGGTTTCCAGATATGATAATCTTGGTTATTATCATAAATGGTTGTTGTGTTTAATAATGAAATGTTATTAATGATTAAGTAAAAATGAGAAGTTTAAAGGAAGTAAACTTAGATGAGTATAATTTGTAAATTTAAATGGATTTAAATTGTGATGTTTTGAATCCTAAGTTTGAAAACATTTGAAATTGTTTTCAAAATATTAAAAGAAAAAGAATAAATATTATTCGGGTTATTTTTGAATGTGATCTTATTTTAAAATAAGAGTTGTTTGGAAAATTTAAAGAAATTTGTTTTGAATTAAAACCCAAGGTGGTTTAAATTTTAAGGTATAACTTGGTGTGTAAAGGAAATAAATATGTATAAATGAGGATATACATAATATCAAAGATGATTTGAAATAAACCCTAAATATTGAGTTTTAAATTTGGAATGAGATGTAATATCCAAGGTGATAAGTTTTTGAACTTATAAGTGGGAAGATTATTAATATAAAGTTTAAAATTTGAAATGGGAATTCAAATTGGGTAAAGTTGACTGGATTAAATTGAATTTAACTTAAGGAAAGTTATGAGTTTAGAATAAACAACTTAAATTGGAATTTTCAAGATGAAATTGAAATTTAACTTAGGAAGTTAAATGGTTGATTTTAAATGGGAGTTATGAGTGATCTCAAAATGGGTTTGAGATCTGGAAATGGAAAATGGATGCTGTAAATTGGTGTTTGGATAAATTTGGATGTTTATTTATCCTGATATCATTCTATTATTATAAATAATCTATGAAACTGAGAATTGGTTTTAAAATTAGAAATGGATAATAAATTAGAATCTGAGGATTAAATTATTTTTGAATTCTTATTTGAACTTTGTAATAAATTAAGTAAAGAAAATTTTAAAATGGAATTTTGGAATTTGGATTCAGAATTAAATGGTTTAAAGATTTAAGTTGTTAAATTAAAAATAAAGGTTGATTTAATTTAAAAGTAAGGGTTAATTTGATTTAAGGGATTAAATCAGCATTTAATTTTTTTTTAACTCGAATTTATATAATTCGAGATGGTTTTAAGTTGAGATTTGAATAAAATTAGTTCAAATTGAATTTGATTTAAATTAATTAGAATTATGATTAAAGATGGATATAAGCATAAGTTTAAATGGAAAATTTGAATTGAAATAATTTGAAATAAAATTGAAGTTGAATAAGTTTAAAATTCAAATGGGAGATGATTTGAATATGGGATAGAAATTGAGGTTAATTTAAATTAAATTGAAATTGAATCAATTTAAATGGAAGTGGAAATTGGAAATTGATTGGAAATGGGAATTGGAAGGTTGGACAGTTTGGCTCTAGACTATTTTTAAAATAATTTGGTTTAATATAAACCTATTTTTCCAAACTACTTACTATACAATCTTTCTTTTTAAAGCCAAACTATTTTATACTTATTTTACAATTATTTTTGGAACAAATTACTATTTTTCAACTATTTTATAACTAATCCCTATTTTACAACTATTTTACAATTACCTAAATATTCTATAACTATTTAACTATTTTACAACTATTTTACAATTACTTAACTATTTTACGGCTATTTTACAAACTAAAATTATTTTTCAACTACTTATATATTTTTAATTTTTCAAGCTATTTTCTAAATTTAAGTTGGATAGAGTTCAAACTATCTATAATTGAATACCAATTGAGATAAGAATTGAAGTGTTAACCCAAATGGAAATTGGGAGAAATTGTGAATAAGTGAATGAAAATCAAAGTGAAGGTGAATAGAAAGGAGATTGATTTAGCTAATAACCAATAAAGATAAATACGTAGGATATACGCATATTATTCTATTCGCATAGTGATTTGATCCAGATTCGAGCACAAAATTTCGAGATAGTATTATCGATCCGAGTTGGGATTTTTCGCTCGATTTTCGACGGCGAACCTGGATATGGGTTTTTGATTGATTCTGGATATTCTCTATCATAGCTACGATTATGCAAGGAGAATGACGGTTTCTGATCAAGAAACCAGATCCGAGTCTGCACTAGGAAGTTGGGAGGACGATACTAGTTCGGAAGTGAAATTGTGTGATCGAAGAGCGATCAGATTTATATAGCGTACGGATGATATGTGTACATCGTACGAGTTTGAATGAAATTGATATTAAAAATTTGTGGATAAGAACTGTAAAATGGTTTTTGAAATGAAAAGTAATATGGTTAATAACTTTATAAAAGATTAATCAAATTTGAATATTTGATTTGGAATAAAATAAAGTTATATATTCTTGTTATATAAGATAAATCTTCCCTTGTTGAATCTATTGCTAGAAGAAAAGGGTTTTGAAAATTTTGAAGTATAAAAGAGGTTTTATACAAGTTTGAAATGATCCAAAGATTTTCAAAGTTATATATATATATATATATATCTATATATATATATAAAGGATCTTATGAGAATGATTTTGGAAAAGGTTTTGGAACCTATGGATTTTGGAAAGGCTTTTGATTTTTGAAAAATCAATTTTGGAATTTGGAAAGCCTAGTTTGAAAATTATCGATTTGGGATATCGATTTTGTGTAAAGGAGATTTTGATATAAATCATAAAGGATATGATTTGAAGATACTATAAGTGTATAGTACAAAGTGTTTTGAGAATGGCTTTGGGGAAAAAGGCGCTCCCTTGAAATGAACTTCTCAGGAGTGCCACAGGGTGGTACTGCCTTGAACCCCAAGGGGGGTTTCTAAAGTTGATCATGTGAGGAGTCCGAAAAAAACTAGTTCCTGAGGATTATTTGTGTAGCGAAAGTCGAGGGGCTGGTGCCCACAGAGACATTTGGGTTATGCTGTGACGACAGTGTAACTCGATGTCACTGCGATCTACTACAGACCATAGCGAAAGTCGTGTGTGCCGCTGAGAGCCAACAGTCTACGTTTGATTTTATATCGGTAGACTGCGACACTATGGTAACATAGCGAAAGTCGTGTGTGCCGCTGAGAGCCAACAGTCTGCGTTTGATTTTACATCGGTAGACTGCGACCTATGTGTGAGTGGAGAAGTTTCATTATTTGGCAGCGAAATTCGAGGGCGCTGATGCCTACAGTTACATGGACTTTTGCTATGATGGCAACGTAACCCAGGATGTAACTGCAATCTGTAGCGGGTTCCATGGTGTAATCGAGGGGCGCGGAGACCTATAGTTATCAATGGATTTTGCCGGGACGGCAACGTAACCATCGGGTTAACTGCGACCATGGATGGGGGTGATGATTTCCAGAGCATTCTCACCAAAGATATTTTCTCTATTTTCGAAACTATTTTCTATATATTCAATAAAATTATTTTCCAAAGTATTTTCACTAGGTGTTGAAAACGGGTTTACCAAGTACTTATAGATTTTCAGTCTTACGCCTGATCAACGTATGACCGAATTTCTGTGAGAACGAGGATGGATTTGTTGAGACATCGAGTTATAAAAAGTATTTTTATAAAAACTATTTTTGTAATATTATATAGATTTTAAAGTATTTTAAAAATTTAATATAAAGGGAGTTTATAGTTTAAAATGTTCAACAAGTAATTTATCTGATAATAAGTAAATAATAATTTTTGGCTTCGTTCCTTTTCGAGGACGAAAAGATTTAAAGGGGGAAGGAATGTGATAACCCAGATTTTTAGACATCTATTAATTGGTAATTAACTGGATTAAAATACTGATTTATAAGTTGAACGAATAAAATTCTGATAAATATCTGGATATATATATATATATATAGATTTGGAAACTATAACAAGTATTGAATTACAAATCTCTGGGGATGATAAATCTTATAATATATAAGTAAATAATATATTTCATTATTTAATTCAAGATAAGATATCCATATATATATAAATAAATATATACAAGCTTTATAATGTATATGAGTATATATATATATGCCTATGGAATAAAATATTGGGAAGTTTGTTATAATATGGATAAGTTCTATTTAAGATAAGATTTTGTTTTCCTTAAAGAATATTATTTATATAAATTTAGAAAAGCATTTATTAATTTACATATGTATTTATTAATTAGGAAAATTAATTAAAAAAAAGCTTTTAAATCTTTTAAAGATAAATAAAAATGAAATAATACAAGTGTAACTTTTTAAACCATATTAAATACACATGTAAGTTAATGAATAATAGGTAATGACAAGTGTTGGCATTTGAAACAAGTGTCAAAATTTAATTTTGTTTTCTTTAATTCTAAAATAAATCCTAAATACATTATATAAAAACTTGCATCTTCTTTTCTCATCTCTTTTCTAATTTTCATTTCTAAGTAACAAAGAAACTTCACCTAAACTATTTTCCAAAACCATAAATTCTTGAATCAAACCTGAAAAACTCTTCACAAACCTAAAATTCTCTTGAATCAAAACTTTCCCAAACTCAAATCAAAACATTCCTCAGGTCAAAAATTTAAATCCTGAAATCTTTTCAAATCAAAAACCTGGAATGTTATGCCTGAAACCATTTTCAGATCTCTGAGCAAACAAATCCTGTAATCTTTTCAAAGCTTGTAACCATTTTCAAGTTTAAAATTTGCAAAGCAACCTGAAGAACATTGTCAGGCAATCTTATCAACAACATAAGCTTCAACTTGCAGTAATCAAAAGTCTTCAGTTTCAAGTATTCTCTTCAGAAATTTAAAATCTCAAGTCTTCCAGTTTTCAATCCAGTTTTGAAGCCTCTGCCTCTTTAAATCAGTGAGTAAACACTCTTTTCAAAACTAAATCCTGGTATATACTTAAATGTATTTGTGAAGTAATGTTATAGATGTGTTTGTATGGATGAATGGATGAAGTTGCATGCATATAAATATGAAAGTGTTGAGTGTGCATGTCTGTATATATGTATGTACAGGCTCTGTTCCAGTTACAGGTCTTAAAAACAAGTTCTAAAATCAATCTCTCCTCCCCTAATCTTCTATAGGATTTGATATATAAACAAAACTTGTTTGTAATAACAAGATATAAGTTTTAAAAATATTTTCAAAGAAGAATATGAAGATAGTTTCAACAAAAAGAAGAATTACAGTAAAATTTAAACCATATAAAAATCTCGACTTGAATGAATTGTTGTTTCAGGTATATAATCTGATTTGTTATCAAAATCCATGATTTTTGAAAATATAATCAAGATTTTTAAACTTGTAAATCGAGAGCATTCGTGAGTTGAACGGAAAAGAGGATTGTGGCGGTTTCTGGCGATCGGCGTAAGGTGGAGGGCCGAGTTTTTGACTGGAGCAAGCTTGGAGGACGAAGCACTTAGGAAAAATGGTCTCTGGAATTTCAGACCATCGTGGTGGACGTATGGCGTCATTGTAGGGTTTAAAACCTTGATGGGTTCGTAGTTGTTGTCGAGGATTTTTCTTCGACGAGGGTGGACCAGAGTCGTTCGCATGAAGGGGATTAGAAGCGTGGGCGAATGGAGGTGGTCGGGTCGTGATCACGAGGCTGTAGGTGAACGTAGGCGGTGGCGTGGGGAAGTTTTGTCGATCGTTTTGGTTCCTGTAGTATGATGGTTAGCTCGTTTTGATTTCGTGGTAAGTTCGTCGATTCTGGGTGATTAGATTGTTAGGCAAGGTGGTCGGCGACGTATCGATGGTCGCGGCGTTGGTCAGAGTTGAACGGAGCTTGGGTGAAGGTGCACGGTGCACGTGTGTATGTTTGGGTTGTTGATCGATTTGGAAAAGAAGGTTTGTCTCGGGGAAGTTTTGTAGTTGCACCGAGTTTGCTTCGAGTTCGTACGCGAGTTTCACGAAGGGAAAAAGTTCGAGTTTTGGCTTGGGTTTTGCTCGGAGTTTTCGAGTTTGGGCTCGTGTTGTTTTGTATAATGACAGGAATTAAAATATGAAGTAAAGTTTGTACCAAATTTTTAAATTTTAAAGAATTTGGTATGAGGTTTTGAAGCAACCAGAAAAATGCAGTTTAAAAATAAAGTAAATGTTTTAACCAAGTTTTAAAGAAAAGGAAATGTTAAACAAGTTTCCAAAATATAAGGATTTATTAAGTTTTCAAAATAAGATTCAAATATAAATTTAAATCAAATATGTTTGAATCTAAATTGTTTTAAAATGATTATATTAGTTAATTAATTAAATTAATCCCTAAATGGTTTTCAAATGTAATTTAATGATTTAATTAAATTAAGGGATGATTACTTAATTAATGAATAATTATTTAATGAGATTAAATAAAGGATAATTATTTAATAAGATTAATTAAGGGATAATTTCTTAATGTGATTACTTAAAGGATAATTAATTAATTAAAGGTTAATTAATTTATGATTAATGGTGAATTAATTAATGATTAAAGGTTAATTAATTTATGATTGAAAGATAATTACTTAATGTAATTAATTAAAGATTAATTAATTATGTAATTAACTTGAGGTTAATTTATTATGTGATCAAGTAAGGGATAATTAATTAATATAAGTAATTGAGGAAAATTACTTAAGATGAAAAATTAAAGGATGATTAATTAATTGGTTTGTAATTAATTAATGTTAAGTAAGCATGACTTAAAAGAGAGAAAAAAGTAATTAATTTAATTTATTTGGAGATTAAGTTAAATTAATTAGGAATTGTAGATCTAATTAATCTTGCTTATGGATGATTGAATAATATTGAATGCCTTGGATTATTTGATATATATATGATATGTGATTGTGATGGTCTATGGCGTGAGATGCTTTGGATAAATTGTGATAATGTAAGTTATCTATTTGTGGTAGAATTGCTATGTGAATATGCTATCCTGAATTTAAATTAAATTGTTTAATTTAAACATCTTGGCTTAAAAAGGATGACATTTGAATTCGAAGAGACCGGGATCGGATATCAGCGATATCCGAAACCACTTCGATTAGTAATCAATAATTCTTTATAGATTTGATATGTGAAATCAATAGGCTGGAATGGAATATTTAAGTAAACTGACCATTGAAAACTAAGTAAGGGTACTTAGGGATTGATTTGTGAAATAAGTGTTGAGCATAACAAGTAATGAACTCGTAGTGAAGTACGAGTTACCCCAGGTTTTTCTTTTATGGTTTGAACTTAGTATTTCAAATTATATGGGTTTACTCACGCTGGTTTCCAGCCTGACCCGGGTGTTACTTTGATCTAATGCTCGGGTCAGACCAAGTATTACAGATTTTCAGGTTAGGACGTTCTGGAGCTCAGGTGGCGAGATGGATGGCAGGAACGTATGAAGTATTCCGCTGTGTATTTGAGAGTTGTTGTGATATTAGTCTGAGATAGGTTGATATAACTGCCCAGTCATGTGTATATGGTTGTAACTCTAATGTATTAAATGTAAAGTAACAATTACAGTTTTTCTTTGTATAAATGCTATTATTTGATATTATATTTGATCCGCTGCGAAATGTGAGATTCTGAGTTTTGTTTTCTATTCTTCTTCTACCTCTTTCTTCTTCTTTTCCCTAACAATCCGGGATTTTCGGAGTCGGAAATTCCGGGTCGTTACATAAACTGTTTAAATTGGAATAGTTATGATTTAGATTTAATGGATTTAAATGTGAATACTTTGATATGATGGTTTAACCCGTTTTGTGGTTATGATTTGGAAATAAATATGATTTAAAGTTATATGATTTTGGAAGCGAATAATGGTTTCGAAAAAGATATGATATTTTGATATGAAGTATGAACTGTTTGAAATGATTATAAAAGTGATTTGTTAAAGAGACCAGGATCAGATATTGTCATACTCTCTGCCAGTACCGAAAACCATTTTAATAACTGTGTACGTGGTGGAGATTTCAGAACGAAGTAGGATGGTTTGGCGACGATTCTATATGAGGTATTAACGCAGCCCTGACTCCCATGAATCAGCTTGATGTGGCTAAAACAAGAGTTATACCTAGGCCAAGTGAGGTCAATCCTCCGATCGAGAACATTTCTTCGATACCATTCTATTACTTTGTGATTTGATTGGGTGCACCTTTGATTTTGAGAGTGTGTCTCGAGGTGGACGGTAGTAGCTGCTATGCATGTCCACCAGCCCGATTATGCAAAACGGTAGAATCCTACCCTAGGCATTGCCTCGCGTGCCTTGTCACATGCCTTATCGCGCCTTATAATAGTTAGGTTTGTGCCGTACCTATGGAGTGCTCCCTGATAGCCCGCCGGTTCGGTGGAGTTTATAGTACTGTATAAACTACGACATTATATAAAATGTGTTAATGGGGATATAGGTAACGCCTTAATGTTATTTTAATACTTTACTTTGCTATAGACATTATATATGTAGCGTATTGTACTATGTATGTAAATAGTTTAACGGATCCTTAAAGGTTGGGAATCTCAAACATCCTTTGAGTTATTTTGTATTTCAGTTGACATTTCACTTGAGTAGATTTACTGGTATAAGAATGTTAATCCTGACTCGAGTATTTTGTGTTTTGCTTTATGCTCAGGTTAGACTAAGTGTCACAGCATTTGAGACTCACCTTTGGAGCTTGGAGTTTTGCTTGAACATCTGTCTTATATCTATTTAGCTATTATTTCCTATTGCTTAAGTTCAGTCTTGTCGGTTACTTTTGTATTTGAAACTACTCTGTATTTGAGATTTCTGTTGTATTTTGCTTTAAACTCTGATGTTTTATAGTAGCTTCATGAACTATTATTTATGTATTCCGCTGCTTATTATTATTACTCTGTGTCATTGATTTATTTACTGTGTATGCTAGGTTTTGCCAAATATAAATTAACAATATGTTGTTTTGAGCAATTCAAGTCTAACATGAGTGGATAATTGTCGATTGGAATGGTTTGAAATAGCAGGTCATTACAGGGATTGCAAGATGCTCAAATTTATTATAGAGATAGAAATAGAGCTATGGGATGCTCCAGTATCAAGAAGAACATGAACATGAAAAGACAAGAATAGATTTTAGAACGAGGGGAAAGTTCCAAAATTCAAAAGAAATCCTAATCCAGGAGAATCCTAACTAAGAATTTCTAGCTCGAACGAAGATGATTCCATAATTAATTCTAGTCATTCTAGGGTATCACTACCCTATCTTTAATGAGTTTTTACTCCATATGCCAAGTATTGCCTAAACCAGAGCTCTGATACCAACTGTAATGACCTGGCATTTCGAACCATTCAAATCAACAATCGTCCACACATGTCAGACTTGAATTGCTCAAAACAATAGATTGTAAATTTTATATTTGGCAAAACTTAGCATACATAGTAAATAAATCAAGCACAGAATCAAAGACACAGAGTAATATAACAATAACAGCGGAATAGATAAATAGTAGTTCATGAAGCTACTACATAAACTTTATAGTCTAAAACAAAATACAGTAGAAATCTCAAATAAAGAGAAGTCTCTAATACATAACCAAATGACAAGTCTGAACATAAAACAACTGGAAACAGTAATAACTGAAACTAAATAGATAAGAGACAGATCTTCAAGCAAAGCTCCAAAGGTGAGTCTCAAATGATGTGACACTCAGTCTGACCCGAGTATAAAGCAAAACACAAAACACTTGAGTCAGGATTGACATTCTTATGCAAGTAAATCAACTCAAGTGAAATGTCCAAGTGAAATGCAATATAACTTAAAGGATGTTTGGGATTCCCGTCCTTTAAGGATCCGTTAAACTATCTACATACTTTTAACCGGCATCTTGGCCCGGTTACAAAACGACGGTTGAAGAAATTATCATTAGCACTAGACAAGATTCTGATCAAGGAGAGACTGGAGGTGGTAGCAAGTTGTCAGGCCCACAATAAAGCAAGAGCATTCGGCCTGCCTGGCCTGGTGCACAGATTCACCCACTATGGGCAGAGGCACCTTGCTCCTAAGCCCATGAAGGAAGTCCAACCCATCTTCCTCTATAAATAGAAGGGCAGGGGCACAATGAAATGGATCCTTTTTGGAGAACACTGGGGAGACTCTTCCATTTTTTATACTCTCCTCTTTTTAATTCAAACTTGTATTCAAGTCATCAATATATGGATTGTATCTGTATTCAACTACTTGTGAAAGAAATAAAGATCAAAACTCAAAGTGGACGTAGGCAATTACGCTGAACCACTATAAATCCGGTGTTCTTACTTTCTGCATTTAAATTAGCATATTCTTCCTTGTTTAATTTAACTTCATCACTTACATCTCTACACAATCTTTCTCAACGAGGTTAGTGACCAATTTTGGTGCTAACACATACATAGTACGATACGCTGCATAGATAATGTCTACAATAAAGTAAACTATTAAAATAGCGTTAAGGCGTTACCCATATCCCCTTTAACACATTTTTATATATTCATGTATTCTACACAGTACTGTTATTCCTCCATTAATTTGAGGGCTATTAGAGGGACTCCATAGGTACGGAACAAACCAAACTCGTAAAGGGCGCGATAAGGCATGTGACAAGGCACGCGAGGCAATGCCCAGGGTAGGATACTACCATTTTGCGGATCCGGACTGGTGGTAATGCATAGCAGCTACTACCGCGCACCTCCAGACACACTCCCATAATCAAAGGTGCACCTAATAAAATCACAAAGTAATAGAATGGTATCAAAGAAGTATGCTCGATCGGAGGTGCGACCTTACTTGGCCCGGCGTGGCTCCTATTTTAGTCACATCAAGCTGAATCGCGGGAGTCAGGGCTGCGTTCATACCTCATATAGATGTCGCCAAACCATCCTACTTCATTCTAGATTCTCCATCATGTACACAGTTGTTAAAGTGGTTTTCGGTATTGGCAGAGAGTATGACAATATCCAATCTAGGTCTCTTTAACAACTAAACGCTTATTTCACACTGTTGTCACTTTCATTTCAAACAGTTAATACTTCATATCAAAATATCCTATTCATTTCAAAATCATATCACTTTTGAAATCATAACAGTTTCAACTTACGCAGTTTGAATATTGAAAGTAGTTTATATATTGAAATTTTTATATATTAAAATAGTTTAAAAATAGGTTATAGATTAAAATAGTTTATATAGTAAAAATGGTTTATATTTAAAAATAGGTTATAGATTAAAATAGTTTGTATAGTAAAAATATTTTATATTAATAAATAGGTTATAGATTAAAATACTTTATATATTAAAAATAATAATATATTAAAAGAGTTTATATCGAAATAATTTCAAATTAGAATTGTTTCTTCTAATTTCATAAATCAATTCACAAATCAACTTTAATTCCAAAAATTCAATTTAAATCAATCTTAGTTCATCAATTTCAATTAAAAAGGTTAAAGGTTCAATTTAAATTCTCATTAAAACCATGTTTAATTTATATCGATTTCAAATCCAGGTTTGAACTACAAATTTAAACCACTTGCAATTCAATAGATTTCAAAGTTTAAATATTCAAACAATTTACGATAACTCAATTTGATAAATTTCATTTTATAATTCAAAATTCAACTTTAATTTTATTTAAATACGAAAATTTTTACTTAATCTTTTTAATAACATTTAAATAAATCTCAAATTACAAATTCAAATCAATATTAAATATTCAATTTCAATTTTATTTAAATTTTGAAAATATTCATTTAATCACCTTTAATCAAATCTAGTTGTAAAAATCATATTTTAAAATCTCAAAAATCATTAAGTTTCAAATCAATTTTTACTCAAGTACAACTCTTAAACACATTAAATTTCAAATCAGTCTCAATTTATCTTTCCAACCTCTATTTATTAAAGTTATTACAAAATCTATTTTTAAAATATTAATATAATTTTAAATAAATATTAAACATACTATATCTCTTTAACAAATTAAGTTTTTTATTAAATTAATTCTTTATTATATTAATTTTTCTTAAATTAAATCTTGTTTATTATTCAATCTATTAAAATCTTATTTTATATATTTTAAAAAAATAATAAAGTTATAAGTAAAATTTTATAATTTATATTTCAAAATTTAACTTATAATTTTAAAATTTCCAAAACATATAATTTTAAAAATCTAAATTTTACACATATATTAAAATTAAAATATCTTTATATTATATTTAAAATATATATTTAATAAAACCCATATATTTCCTTTCAAACCTTGGAAATCATTTTTCAAAAATAGACCAATGGTGTCCATATATAATTTTCTATCCTATGGTCAAATGATACAGATATTTATCATTTCAATCCGCATTAATTTAATTTTTACAGGTATATATCATTTCAATCCGCAATCCCAAAATTCAAAATCAATAAAATCACTTGGGTTTATCATTTCAACGCATAACGATTTTCCCTAATCTATAATATCGTTCGGGTATTTATCATTTCAACCTATAGGGAATTCCTAACTAACAGGGAACTTGTAGTGTGAGAATATAAAATAGCATAAAATGACATTCATAATAATGACAAGCATATATAATCATAAATAACAATTTAAGTAAATACATATAATAGGTTATGGTGTCATATATCAATTAATATAGGTAAACAATTGCAGATAATAACATATCATACTTAACAATTTAACAATTCAAATTTAACAATATATTTCAGTCGTTATTTCAGGTGAAATAAATTTACTAAACACAAGAACGTTAATCGTGAGTGACCGCTCACCTTAGAAGGCTAGAGAAATGAAATAAGCTACGAGTCCAAGCACAAATTCCAAAGCAAAGCACGATGGACTTGAATCGATGAAAACAAAATATATAATTTTTTAAACTATTAAATTTACTAACATATTTAAAATAAAATCTTTATATTATATTTTAAAATCAATATTTAGTTTAAAACACTTATCAAAATAAAATCTATATATATATATTTTTAAATCAATATTAGATTTAAAACACATATTAAAATAATATGTATATATGTATTTTAAAATAAATATTAAATTTAAAACACATATTAAAATAAAATCTATATATATATATATATTTTAAAATCAATATTAAATTTAAAACACATATCAAAAAAATCTTTATATATATTTTAAAATCAATATTAAATTGAAAACACATATTCCTTTAAAATGAAAAGGAAAAATGGCGGACTCCCTGTTTCCTGAACCTCCTCCCTCTCCTTTGATTCCTGCTTCATCTTGTCCACCTCTGATTCCCTCATCTCCCTCTTCTCCGATACCTCCTCCATCATCTTCGATACCCCCGCCTACCTCATTTCTGATTCCCCCTCATCCCTCATTATCCACTCTTCCAACCTATTCTTGTTCTTCTCCTTCATCTCATTCCAATCCTCAATCATGTCTGCATTCTTTGAATCAATCCTCTCTGTTATTAGATATGAATTTTCCTTCTCTATCCGATAATATGGTTTGAAAGCTGAATAATAATATTGTTCAGATCACAAAGTCTTCTGACATAGGCAATAATTGGTCATCGCTATTCAAGAAAAAGCCAAGAAATGCTGGAGTTTTTGTTCCTATTCAGTTTGAAATTATTAAAGATGGTAAACCGAAACCATTACCTGAAGAAGTTAAAAGAGAAGGTATTAAGTACTGGAGTGATCATTTGGTAGGTTTTTTCTTGGATGGATCTCTCTCTTATCTTACTGTAACAAAGCACTTGAGAAGAGTTTGGAGATTGAAAGGTGAAGTTGATATTAAGTCTGACAATGAAAACTTTTATTTCAGTTTCTCAAATGATCAGGATAGGATTAAGATTTTACAATCTGATCCTATTTTTATAAAAGGAAAAATGTTCATCATAACAACATGGAATCCATCATATGGATATGTTCAAGAACAAATTAAAAAAGTTCCAATTTAGGTTCATTTTTATAGAATCCACTCATTGCTTGGACTTTAATTCGAATTAATTGGTTATCATGTCATGTTGGAAAGTTGATTTGTCTTGATGAAAGTATAGAAAAATTAACAAGATTCAAGTATGCTAAAGCCTTGATAGAGGTATCTCTTGAACAAGAACTTCCTGATTATATTGCAATTAATGAATTAGGTGATAGCTGTCCATATGTTAAGGTTGTCTATGACTGGAAACCAAAAATATATTGTAAATGCAAAGTGTTTGGGCATGAAACTAAGAACTGTTCTGGAAATTGTAAGGTTGAGAGATTTGGAATGAATATTGAAAGTGATATTCGAGAAGCAGATTGCAGTGAATATATTGATCAGGAAATATCACAGGATAAGGTAATGAAGGCTCACAATTCAGAAAAATATAATATAAAAACCAAGAAAATCTGGAGAAAGAAGGAAATAGAGCAAGAAACTTTTATTAGTGATAGTATTCCACTAGAAATTGGGAAGAAGAATTTGGATCAACAAAATGAAATTCTAAAAGAAACAGAGTCTTGTTAAGATACTGAAACAGCAGGTTTGAATAAGGAGCAAAGGAAGATGGATGGTAAGGGCTATGCAGAAAATATTACTACTACAAATGCCTTCATGGCATTATTAGATTTAAGTGAAGAATCATTCAATAATGATATAATAAAAGGAAATGAGGCTTCTATTGTCAAAACTGGAAATACTCAGGAGGTCATAATTTCAAATAAAAGTCATGGCTCTTATGCAGATAATATGACTAGTAATAGTTCATTTGTAAAGGAAACAATAGTTACATTTGGGATACATTTACAAAATGAGATTGTAGGGGAGAAATCAAATGAAAATGAGAAATATGGATCTTGTAAGGAACAAGAAAAAGTATTTTCACAAAATGGCAAAGCTTTGGAAAACATGAGAGATATGAATATTAATTTTCCTATGAGTAGGAAAGAAGCGCATAAGCAGTTGGAAAAAGAAGGCAGTACGATCTCAAACATGAATAATGGAAATGTTGAAAACACAGTCCCTATGACTTAGAAAAAATTAAATTCACACCCTATTGTAGAAAAGAAAATTGATGATAACCCTGTACAAACTTCTCCATATATCAATATAGTTCCACCTGCACATCTAATATTACCACCACCACCTTGTAAATCAAAGGAAGCAAATGTAGATCAGACCTTACCTGTTAGTAAAAAAGGAAAAAGAAGACCATTCCCTAACAAACGACCATTTCGTATCCATCAAATATTGCTCCCCTTCGTATCGATCATTCCCTAACAAATGACCATTTTGTATCGATCGCCCTCCATTCATTTCGTATCGGTTGCCACCCAGTCATCTCGTATCAATTCCCTTCCATCGACACGACACATATCACTAGATAGTCGATACGAAGAATGCATACAGTGAGCAATATGAAACGGCCCCTGAGTCATCGATACGAAGGATGCGTGAAATGATCGATACGAACAGAGCATCACATAATCGAGACGAAGAAGGCATGGTTAAGTGGATGACTCAATCACTCGGCATGAAAAGTGGATCGATCCTAAAAGTTAGCGCCACGTCACCTAGCAAGCACGTGCCTGGAAGCGATGCGAACAGATCGATGCGAATGGAAGCGATACGATCTCAGCAGCCTTCAACGAATTCAAACTTGCATCGATCATAACTCGAGATCTATAAGTCCAAATCCTACCAAATTTTCACAGGAGCTTGCGTGCAACCTCAGGAATGTTCATGATCTATTTTGACTCAATTGGGCTAAATCTTGATCGATACAAATTTCATTCCTATCGATCACGGATCGAGTCCAAACGACCGAGGATCGATCGCATGGGCCCACCCACGTGATGGAAGGAGTCTTCCAAAGTTTGAGACAGATATTTCCAGCCTACACCTATAAATAGCAGTCCAAGAGCTTCAGAAAAAGGGATCTTTTTGCTCTTCTACGCCGTTACTCTGCTGAACTCCATTGTAACTCGGATACTATCAATTGTACTCTTGTAAATCAGTAGAGAATCATCAATAAAACAACGACTCTTCAAAGTGGACGTAGGCTACAACACCGAACCACTATAAATCTGGCCTTTCTACTGCTTTCCTTTTAATTTTTTGAGTGTTCCTCATATTTAATTCTATTACATATAATCTATCTGTGATCTGTGACTGTGATTTGGTGTTTTCATCTGCAATTGGGTGTTTGTGACCATTTTTGGCACAAAGATTTTGGTGCTTTCATTGAGAGCTGAACTCAGGGATTCTACAGCTTGGATTTTGGATCTGAAGGCTTAAGGACTTAGATCTGGAAAGCAATGGTGAAGCAATCAGCAAGAAGACCAAGAACAGAAAGGAGCCAGCATGAAGGAAGTCAGGAGGCTTCCTCAGGAGCGAATCAGACCTTAGTCTTCATCACCCGAGACGACATGGAGATGATGATGGAAGCTATGCAGGAGGGAATGCTAAAAAGGAAAGAAGAGATGATGCAGAACCTACTCCAACAAATTGGACAAGCTAGAGTGAAGAATCAAGAGAACGCCACTGCAAGGGGCGTTGGAGATAGGGATCAGGAGCGTGGAACAACCAGGATTCAGAATAGAGCAGGACTATCAGGAGCAACCCATGAACTGGGGGGGAATCCTCCGGAGCATGTTGATCCAATCTCAGGCAGGATACCAGCTGGGACTGTGTAACATGGTGTTGATAGAGGAATGAATGCCCGTCCAGCATAGCAGATTACAGGATTCCCTCATGAACTCGGGGGGCAGATAGGAGGCAATGTACAAGGATTACAGCTTGATGACAGTGACAGATTGGCGGAGATGGTCAAACGAGCCATGAGAGGCGGATTAGTGAATAGAGATCTAGAGGATGTGAACAGTCGCTCCCGCAATTAGGTAGGCTAGGAATCCACCAGAATACAAGCTACCAACATTAGAGACGTATGACGGAAGGACAGATCCTGTAGTTCATCTGACGAGGTATATAAGGCACATGGAGGTACTGGGGGCATCGGAGGAGGTCATGGCCCGATGCTTCCCACTATATTTGATAGACATAGCAGCATTATGGTTCAAACAACTGGAGAGCGGTTCGGTTGGAACATGGACCGAGTTGATTGAAAAGTTCATGAGGCAGTTTAGAATTCACATTTTGAGACCAAGAATGTGATGAGTTTGACAACACTGAAGCAAAGAACCGGGGAATCTTTGAGGAGTTTTCTGACACGACTCAATGCAGCGGCAGCATCGGTGGATCGACCAGATCCACCCATGGTTTTGATGGCAGTTGTATCTGGCATAGCTGATGGAACGGAATTTAAGAATTCATTGACAAGGGATCCACCCATTGATCTTGGAGAATTCTACCATGAGGCAGAAAGGTTTCTACGACAAGAGGATGCAAATGCAGAGAGAGAGAGAGGAAGGAGAAGGGGTTGATGTTTATGCAGTCAAAAGCGGAGATCCGCCCGGAAAGTATTCAGGCAAGGAGAAAGGGAAACGGAAAGCAGATGACAATTATGATGAACCCAAACGGTCCCGAGAAAAGCCAAGATTCACCTCTTATTCAGAGCTGAACGGGACTTTTGGAACAAATCTACCAAGAGACTAGGGGGCAGGTTCCATACCGGAGGCCAATGAGGAGGGATCCGACCAACAATGAGAGGAAATCAGACAAGTACTGCTTATTCCATGAACTAAGCGGACATAGTACAAATGATTGCAGGCACTTGAGCGATGAGATAGAAGGGCATATCCAGAATGGCATGCTATCACAGTAGGTGAGAAGGCGAGCAACAACGGTGGAGCAAGAACGACCACCAACTGCATCAACTGGGGACGGTTCAAGATCGAGGCATCAGCTTGTCATCAACTGATTGAAATAATGATGAATAAGTCGCAAACTCCACACTAGTGCGGTTAAGTCGCTTACACATGTACATGATCACGAACAGTCCTTAGGCGTGCTTTGAGATGACTATCAACCGCATTAGTGTAGGTGTTTGCACTTTGACGTCTCTGCTTTGCTTTTGTTTTCTATTCTTTGCATCTAGACTTGATTTGGTTGAACATTTTGGTTGTAAGACTCATTTTGAATGTAAATCTGGTATTTGTAATTCCATAACGGCTAAGTCACTTACACATGTATGGGATCACGAATGGTCCTCAGGCATGCTCTGAGATGGCGATAAACCGCCATAACAAACAATTCGAAGACTCACTCGAACATGAAATCCGACATTAATGATTCTAAGCCCCCCCGGGCACACGCAACTCGCCTCGAACGGCACTCGACCACGAACGGTCACCATTCGCCACGAACGGCATCCCAACCACGAACGGTCACAACTCGCCTCGAACGGCACCCGACCGCGAACGGTCACCATTCGCCATGAACGGCACCCCGACCGCGAATGGTCACAACTCACCTCGAACGGCATTCGACCTCGAACGGTCACATTTCTCCTCAAATAGCAATACGATCTCAAACGATCGCTATCCATAGTCATGTAAGATTATCAACCTCTTTACAGGTCATTAACAGGATACGAACATCCAGCTTATCGAACTACAAAACACACCTTCCTATCGCAAGGCATGTTTTGGGGGGCAAGTGTTATCCTGCCTTTTGGCAAGGCCGTGACACCAAAGAATTGACTGAAAACGGAAGATAATCAGTCTCGACGACCGATTTCCTACAAAGTTCACTATGGATGCTGGTAAATTTTATCCGAGTCCGGATCGAGCTACAATTAACATGACACGACAGTTAAAACTATGAAAGCCAACCCTTTAAATTTCAAGTCGATCGGAGTCCGTGTGCTCAAGTTATCGATCGATCAAATTCTATGAGAAGCACATTCTGTTTGTATCCATCAGTTCGCATCGATCCATTTCGTGTCCATCTGTCTCGCATCGATCCCTTTCATATCCATCACTTTCGCATTGATCCATTTCGTATCCATCGGTCCACAAGCCTTAATTTGTATCCATCACCTGGCACTGACCCTATTCGTATCCATCAAATATCGATCCCCTTCGTATCGAACATTCCCTAAAAAATGACCATTTCGTGTCGATCGCCCTCCATTCATTTCGTATCGGTTGCCCCCAGTTATATCGTATTGATTCCCTTCCATTGACACGACACATATCACTAGATAATCGATACGAAGAATGCATACAGTGAATGATAAGAAACGGCCCCTGAGTTATCGATACGAAGGATGCGTGAAATGATCGATACGAACAGAGCATCACATAATCGATACGAAGAAGGCATGGTTAAGTGGATGACTCAATCACTTGGCATGAAAAGTGGATCGATCCTAAAAGTTAGCGCCATGTCACCTAGCAAGCACGTGCTTGGAAGCGATGCGAATAGATCGATGCGAATGGAAGTGATACGATCTCAGCAGCCTTCAACGAATACAAACTTTCATCGATCATAGCTCGAGATCTACAAGTCCAAATGCTACCAAATTTTCACAGGAGCTTGCGTGCAACCTCGGGAATGTTCATGATCGGTCTTGACTCAATTGGTCTAAATCTTGATCGATACGAATTTCATTCGTATCTGAAGTGACCCACTACTTATCTTCATTTTCTTTGGAGAATTTTCTGTTAAGTTTTTTTACATGTATATATATATATATATATATATACTTCAATGGACCACTTCTCTTAATTTAATATATATGACTCTTTGTCTATCAGAGTAATTTAAATTGACAAAGAAATTCAATCATACCTTATTTCTCATATTCTTGAGATATGGTGTCACATAGCCTTTTCTGTTTGTTTATTGTTTTAAAACTCAAGCTTGATTATAAAATCAAATAACTCCATTTTTTCTTATTTTCTTGTTTTACTCCTCAGATTATTTGATCCCTGAATTTTACAAGCCAAATATTCAGATTCTGGGATTTTGTCATTTGCCACTATTTGATTCTATGCTACATATCAGGGTGTTTAAGATAACTCATTCATTGCAGATTAGCCCGGGGTTCATAATTCATATTCAAACAATTTTTGTATTAGGTAGGGGTATTCATATTTTGATTTATATGTTATACAAAGATCATATGAATGATCAGATGTTAAACTGGATTGAAGTTCAAGCAGAGAAAACAATATATTTAGGCAGAGTACATATGCAAACACATATACTAATCTAAGACTGAGCATATGATTGAAGACAAAATAATTAAAGCCATGTTACAGACCAAATTAATACAAAATTCTCAGATGAACTTATCAAGTAGACAACTGATGTATTCTAAACAATATGTGGTAGTGCCTAAGGAGTTGTGTGGTGATGGTCTTGTCTATTACAAATAGGACTGCAAGTCATTTTTATTAGCCTCAGGTTGATCATGACCAAATGCATTCAGACTTGAGTCTTGTATTTAGGTAATAAAATGGGTGAAGCATAGTGCTGTGAGACCTACAAGTATTACCAAATGTATATGGATCTACTTCACAAAGCAATGCAAACTTCTACTGTAATTTAAATGCTTAGACTAAAATTATAAATTTCATTTTCAGGTTTGATATGTACTTATATCAATTATAAGTCATGTTCATGTATTTCTGGTTAGCCCAGTTTTGGTTCAACTCCATCTTTACAAGATTCATTGATTGTTCTATACTCCTTTCTTCCTATGATTATTTCTACTTTACCATTTTAAGAGTTCATCAGACATTGCCAAGGGAGACATGATCACATATCAAATTATATGGCATAATCTCCTATATCATACTTCACCAGAGATTATCCAGATCAGTTATTTTAAAATAGAAACCCACAAATGCATGTATATAATACTAAAATTCTTGCATATTCTCTACTCAGAAAAACAAACACATATCAATCCAGAAAATACTTAAAACATAATAAAGTTTTTGCCTGGCCTAATTATTACAACATTTCTGCCAAATTCCTTAAGCATTCTAAATGCAAGTAAATCTTCAATTGTCCATGCATACAAGTTTCTTATGCTTCCTTTCCTGCAGCAACATCTAGAGCTGCCTCAATAAAAATGAGACACCCCAAATGTTACAAAGCAACAAATAGGGACAGAAATAAAATTCTGGTATGAGTGAAAAATCATTATTAAATCAACTTATAAATTCTTAAAGATGTGCAGATAACATATATATTTGACACTCTTTAATTTCATGTTAAACCTGAGCATGTGTGTATTCAAATTCATCTAACAAGCATTCACCCAAGCATTCATCCATTCAATCCATTCAGTTGTACATGTACAAAACTCCTATGAATTTTAACTTCATAAAATCCATAGCATAACCTTTTAATCCCATTTTATATTTTATATGGTCTAAACTCTTGCCTTTGAACACAAAGTGTGCATTGCAAAGGACTCAATTCTGTTAACCTTTGCACAGAGGCCTTCAGGACTTGAACAAGTCATGCACATACCCATCATCCACCTGATGATGAGTAGATCAAGGCTTTTCTCCTAGATTAGTTTTATAATCTAGTGACCAGTCTCATTTCTTATTTCAGAAAAATTAATAACTCTTGAAATGCTTTTACATTCTTTCTTTCTTTTTCCATAAATCAGAGAGAATTATACTCACTCAGGGATTTCGACTGACCATACTTTCATTCATGAAAATAATGCTATATTTCATTTTTCCAGTTGTTTCATTCAAAATTGGTTTTAACACTTGCATATCTCTTATATTCAAGAATATCATGATCACTTAAACAAATCCAGTAGAATCATACAAAAATTCTTATACTCAATTCTATTGTGAACATAGGGTAAGGTTTTTAAGAAAAACCCATAAAACATTTTAGCTTTTGATCTGAACAAATCAGCACATAAATGATTTATTGCATTGTTCATCTCAAATTTAAAACAATCTAGACATAAGCATGAACCTCCTTTGTTCACACTGCCTAGCTTATTTTCCAGTAATACCCTACTTCATAATAAAATGTATTTATCTTACTAAACATATTTACAAACTAAGGTTTTAAAGTACTGGATTCATATCAGAGATCATGGTATTTTTCTTATCAAACAATCAAACAAACAAATCAAAGCATCAACCAAAGATTTATTAAAACAACAACCATTCTCAGTATTAATCTATTCAGAGAAAAAAAATTGATCAAACACAAAAATAAATTGGTTGCCCTTAACTTGGGTCTTAATGCCTTAGCCTCATGAGATTGATTAATCACTCACCTTCCTCCTCTCTTCCCCGAGAATGCCTAAGCTTGAAAACAGGGTGAGCTCTCCTTTCTAATTTTTTTCAATGTGTTTCTGTTTTCCCTCAGAGAAAACCTCTGCTTTCTCTCTTGATTTAAATCATTTTTACTAGGGTTTTACTAAAGGAAAAACCCATTTTAACCTTGCATTACTCAGAGAATTAAGTGTGTGCAATTGTGGCTAAATTAGCCATTTCCTTTTGATTTCTATTTCTGGCTAAACAACTTGTTTTCCTCCTTTCTGAATGCATGCTATTTGCATGATTTTTACCTGCTCATTGTTTTCCTATGACTCCACTTGACAATGTATTCTTATTATCCCCGAGTTATTTTTTTCATGTTCCCTTTTTATAAGTTAAATTTCCAGTTAACTTGTTTTATTTATTTCTTCCTTAATTTATTTCAAAATACATTCTCACTCATAAATATTTCTTGACTGATTTCTAGGCAATTTAATTATCAAGAGAATTTTTATTTTATCATCCCATACTTCTCTGATCATATGTATATACTTTCTATACAATATTCACATATATACAAGTCATAAGAATTTTTAGAATTCATTTTATACTTAATCATTTTCCTCTCATCACTGTATATAAAAATAATTATCCCCCTTGCATAATTAATTCACTTACTTCTGATATTCATTCTCAAGCTATTTTTTTTAAAGTAAATTTTTATTCTCAAAAATTTTGGGTCTTCGCAGTATCGATCACGGATCGAGTCCAAAACGACCGGGGATCGATCGCATGGGCCCACCCACGTGATGGAAGGAGTCTTCCGAAGTTTGAGACAGATATTTCCAGCCTACACCTATAAATAGCAGTCCAAGAGCTTCAGGAAAAGGGATCTTTTTGCTCTACTACGCCATTACTCCGCTGAACTCCATTATAACTCGGATACTATCAATTGTACTCTTGTAAATCAGTAGAGAATCATCAACAAAACAGCGACTCTTCAAAGTGGACGTAGGCTACAACGCCAAACCACTATAAATCTGGTCTTTCTACTGCTTTCCTTTTACATTTTTGAGTGTTCCTCATATTTAATTCTATTACATATAATCTATCTCTGATTTGTGACTGTGATTTGATGCTTTCATCTGCAGTTGGGTGTTTGTGACCATTTTTGGCGCAAATAGATCATAAATTTCCGCACTCAAATTTCAGAGTTTAATAGTTTGGATTCATTTCATGTTCGAATAGCATTCGTTCTTGATTTTTCAACATCTCACAAAAAATGTTTCTTCATATAAATTCAAAACGAAAGACATTTCA
Source organism: Allium fistulosum (assembly GCA_030737815.1). Classification (NCBI taxonomy): domain Eukaryota; kingdom Viridiplantae; phylum Streptophyta; class Magnoliopsida; order Asparagales; family Amaryllidaceae; genus Allium; species Allium fistulosum. Next base: position 163,661,846 of record CM060904.1, on the reverse strand, counting down.
ATATCTCGTATGAATTCTATTTATAATAAATCAATAACTTCGAGTTTGATTACTTACAATGTTTATTCATATAATTCCTTAATTTCATAAAGTAAATTTTCGCTTGTAATACTATTCAATTATTCATTTCAATATATGTTTCTCATATGTATTTAAACATTTATGTTCATAACATATCTTTACTTTATGAATATTCTATTTGATTAGCCTCATTACTTAATATTCAAATCAAAATCATTCTCAAGTTATTGTTATCATCATTCCAATTTTGAATTACCATTTACTTAAAACATTTCAAAGTAGATGTTTATTTAGATTTGAGCATTTCTCTTGAACATTTCAAAGTAGATTTCAAAATTTTTGAACTAAAGTTCCATAGTTTTCATTTCATCTATTACAAATCCTTCCAAAAATCATCTCACATCCAAGTTCATTTTTCTCTTTCAGTGTTATCATTATTCAATTAAAACATCACATATACTTATATTTACATAAAATCCCATTTATCCAATTGGATATTTCAAAGGAATCAAGATTTTTCATAATTAATATGTTTTATAATCCATTCATTTCATACTAAAGGGTCTCATACATAGCTTCTTATTAACAATATTCTAAAATTTAGAAAAAAAATTATTTCATTTTATTTGTTTATTTCACATTCGATTTATTTACATTTATTCTACCCCAATTTGTTTATATTCCCTTTATTTATTTTTTTAAATTTAGTTGTAATTAATTTATTCACATTGTATTAATTTTCATTTAATTTTTTTACTCTTGATTTATTTACATTCACTTAACAACATTCATTTTCTTAATCATTAAACGGATTTACATTCACTTAAATCAAATACTGTGACGACCGCCCATGACCCCCGCACGGAATCTAGAGATAGTGCGCTGTAAAGTGTGCCAGGCGACCATGGACGATTGTCAAGGTAAATTAAAACAATAGAATCTATCGTATTACTCACAGCGCATGGACAAAATACAATAGAACATATATGTATAGTGAAGCTTCACAGAATAAAATCCCATCAATAAAACTTCATAATAGTTGAATACAAGCATCTGGATAGTCAATACAACAAGCCTCACTACATAACACTCAGAGAATACAAACAGCGGAACATCCATTACATATAATAAGAAGATAATATGCAACCCTCCAGCTCGTCTTCGATATCAGCAATCGTGGGAAGCAAGAACAGCACCTGTCACCTGCTACCTAGTCTGCCCGTCCCAAAATGGACGAACAGCCCAAGGCAATAAGATTTAAAACATAAAGCCTTGAGTCAGACAACAGTCTTAGTGAGCAGTAAATTAACTAACAACATACCAAAAGAGCATAAAGGAAAAGGAATAGGAATACAACCATCCCACTCCACCTCTTTCTACAGTGATAGCCCCCAGACCCACACTAAGCAGAAGAAACATAGCAGAGCATACAATTTAAAGTAAAGTACTAATCATTCGAGTTAAGGGCGATGTTTTCCAAGTACCAACTCCAAGGTCTATACCAAGGTCAGATAATCACCTAGGAAATACCGCTCTTAAAACCGAATGACGATACAACCAAACATCCACGACTCTGGCTATCACTGTTATCATTGCTGCGATATCACCGTTAATTGAATGACTGGCACATTCTTTCAGCCGTCCGTCAAGGGCTAATGGTAACCCCGGTTCTAGACATAACTCCCGCATGTCATCGTGACCCGTGCCTAGGATTATCGAATCTGCCCAGAGTACTTGACCATCAACTTAGTCTTTTGGGCGTCCCCATGTACTCTTGCTTAGAGCATGCTAGAACCTTCAACAACGATGAGATCTCAACCTCCTAGTCATCCTCCTCGACGACTATTTCCATACTAGCTCAAGCGCCTCTCGAGCATCCATTATCCTTAACTCGAATCATATCACCGAGTTACCAACATGCTTGGAATGATCCCGTCTGGATTAGACCAAGACTATCTCATATCATACTTCGCTTCATCACATCCTCGCAAAGTCTCATCTCAACATCATCATCATCGAATCTATGCATAAGAGCTTCATCATCTACTGCATATGCCACGAGCAGCTTTTCCAATTCAAGAGCCTTTCTCTTAGCTTTCGAATCACCTTTGACCATCTTGTCTAAAACCAATCAATAATTATCTAATTCACAGCAATCAATCAGGTCAAACATCAATCCAAGTAATTAAGCATTCAAATATAAGCAAAATGGACAATTATAACAATAGTGGCAATTTCGTAATTAAAGAGTTGAAAGTCTAACAAGCATGAAACATGGGAAATATCTCTACAACTTGATGAATGAACTTGCATAGGTTAATCATGTACAAAAATGGTTGTCAAATCATCATGAACAATGGATCTACATGGATCTATACTTAGATTTACAAAAATGCATAGAAATCACTGTTTTAAACCAAATCAAGCCAACAATCCGATCTACTCCTTTGGATCCGTGTGAGAGATAATCACCACTCACCAAATCACCAAAACAACCTCAAATCAACACGCTTCAGATCTGGACAGCGAAGGATCAAGCTTGATCTATCACGAATCCGCCTTAAACGAAGAAATCTCACTTCAATGGATGAAGATCTTCAACTTTAGCTCTTGGATCTTCGATCTTGATCTTCGATTTGGATGAAAGGAAGCACTAGATTAGAGTGGAGAAAAGAAGTGAAGAAGTGTAGAAGTCGAGCTCTCAAAATGGCAGCACTTCGTTGCTTCAAAATCCGGATCCCAAAAAGTGAGAAAAACCCTTCCTATTTATAGCTGAAAATTCACTAAGTCGTAACTCGGCTATCTCCTAAGTCGTCTCCGACTTACGACCTAAGACCCCTCCGACCTAAAGACTTAACAACCTAAGCTATAGCGACTTACGACTTAACAGAAATACCTACCTACGACTTAGCACCCCATACGACCTACGACTAAACTGCTATGCCAACCTACGACTTAAGGAAATCTCAAGCGCGCGACTTAACTTACACGCGACTTAACAAGTAGGCTACGACTTAACAAATAACTGGGGATACGACTCAACTACTAAGTCGTCTACGACTTAAAACAGATCAACTCTTAAGTCGCTCGCGACTTAACAACTACTAAGTCGCTCACGACCTATCACTCCGGCAGAAACCCAGCGACCTAACACCTTAAGTCTTCACGCGACTTAAAACATGTTACGACTTACGACTTAGTAGTCCTGCGACCTACGACTTAAACCAAAACACATGCTACAGCAACCCAACGACTTAACAGGCACACTACCTCGCGACCTAACAACTTACGACTTAACACGTACGACTTAACTCCTTAAGTCGCTCACTACTACTTAGGTCGTTGCCGACCTAACTACACTAACTCGCCAACCTTCTTAAGTCGCTACCTATCCTTAAGTCCTTAAGTCGCTCAACCCTATAGGTCGCTAACTCCTATAGGTCGCTAACTTCTATAGGTCGTCCCAACCGACCTAACAACTTAATCACTAAGTCGCTAACCCGGAATCACTAGGTCGCTAACTCTCCCAGCCGACCTAACACTTAACCAAAACTTAGGTCGCATAATTCTATAGGTCGCTCTAACTAACCCACGACCAAAACCACCATACGACTTAAGACAATACGACCTATTTCTTAACTCGGTCAAAACCTTAAGTCGGCAACTCGACCCAGACTTTTATCTCTTAACTCGTCCAAACCGACTTAGGACTTAGAAAAATTCTGAACGACTTATCAACAATGCAACCAATTGTTAATTATTTTACGATGTTTCGATCCGTAAAATACGGGTCGTTACATTCTCTCCCCCTTAGGAATTTTGCCCTCGAAATTCCAAGCAAACAAAGCAATCAAAGACTATTCTGTACGCCTACCATCCATAGCAATCAACAAACCATGCATCCAATTCTAACTTAGCGTACAGAATTCTAAGACTTAGAACAAGTTACAATATCGCGAGATGAGACGACACCTTAGGGCCATACCTTGAGGAGTTCAGGATGAGCTGCCTTCATCCTCTCTTCCACCTCCCACGTACAGTCGTTATCATCATCACTCCATTGTATCTTGAGCAACTTAACTACCTTCCTCCTAAGCTGTTTCGTGTCGGTTTCAACAACACGAAGCGGCTTACGAGGTCTTCTACCAACTGGATCAACTTCAAAATCTTCACAGCTATCAGTAGAAACCACCGTACTCGAGTCGTGCACATACTTCCGTAGATATGATACGTGAAAACATTGTGCACACTCGACATCTTCTCAGGTAACTCCAGTCTATAGGCGAGCTTTCCGATTCGCTCGATGATCGGGAATGGTCCAACAAATCTCGGAGTCAATTTTCCTTTCTTCCCGAATCGGATAACATTCTTCAGTGGAGAAATCTTCACAAAAACCATATCTCCTACGTCGAATTCCAAATCCTTTCGACGCTTATCGGCATAACTCTTCTTACGGCCTTGGGCTGCCTTCATTCGTTGCCGAATGATCTCTATGCACTCCGTAGTCTGTCGAATCATCTCTGGCCCAAGCATCAGCTTTTCTCCAGTCTCTATCCAACATGTCGGAGAGTTACACGGTCTTCCATACAATGCCTCATACGGTGCCATACCAATGCTTGACTGGTAACTGTTGTTGTATGCAAACTCCACCAAATGAAGGTGATCTTCCCATGATCCTCCGAAGTCCAAAACACAAGCTCTAAGAAGATCTTCCAAAACTCGGTTGACACTCTTAGTCTGACCATCTGTTTGAGGGTGATAAGCTGTACTCAAACACAACTCGGTTCCCAAAACTTCCTGGAAGCTCTTCCAAAATCCACTAGTGAACAACGGGTCTCGATCGCTCACTATACTCTTCGGAATACCATGGAATCGAACTATCCACTTAACATACAACTCAGCCAACTTTGATGCAGTCCTGGTCGATCGAATAGGAATGAATCTCGCACTCTTGGTCAGACGATCCACAATGACCCAAATCCCTTCATTTCCCGTTCTGGTTCTAGGTAGTCCATCAATAAAATCCATTGATACCTGTTCCCACTTCCATGTAGGAACTTCTAATGGCTGAAGCAATCCACTTGGCTTCTTTTGTTCGGCTTTTACCAACTGGCAGTTCATACACTTGGAAATAAAATTTCCAACATCCTTCTTCATGCCTTCCCAGTAGTAGGTTCTCTTCATATCCCGATACATCTTATTTCCACCTGGATGAATTGTCAACTTCGAGTGATGACTTTCCTTCAGAACTTCACTCCTCAATTCATCTATATCGGGAACAACTAGTCGTCCTTGCTTCCGAAGCCAACCCTCTCGATCGACCTCGAATCCTTTATCCTTTTCTGGTTCTAATCCATATTCCAAATCACGGATAATCTTGATAAGCTTATCGTCTCGCTTTTGGATCTCGCCAATCCTTTCCACAAGAGAAGGTCTTATCGATAAGTTTGCCAACATCTCAGGTTCCAATTCGCATCTAGGCCTGAAGTCAAATCCAGCTAAATACTCGAGATTCTTCCATTCTGAAAACATGGCTCCCAATCCTGCATGTCTTCGACTTAACGCATCTGCCACCGCGTTACCTTTTCCTGGAGTATAAGCTATACCAAAATCATATGATGCCAAAAACTCTAGCCAACGTTGCTGCCGAAGATTCAAATCCTTTTGGGAGAAAAGATACTTCAACGACTTATGATCCGTAAACAACTCAAATCGAACTCCCAATAGATAATGTCTCCACACCTTCAGAGCAAATACAATCGCCGCTAACTCCAAATCATGAGTTGGGTAATTCCTTTCATGCGGCTTCAGTTGTCGACTTGCATACGCAACAACTTTATCCTTCTACATTAGCACTACTCCAAGTCCAGTACCACATGCGTCGGTGTAAACCACCATCTCATCATTCCCACTTGGAATAGTCAAAACAGGAGCACTAGTCAATCGCTCCTTCAGGATTCTGAAGGCTTGCTCACACTTATCATCCCATCTGAACACTTGGTTCTTCTACATCAATCCTGTTAACGGTGCAGCTATCTGGGAGAAGTCTTTGATAAACCGTCGATAATATCCTGCTAATCCAAGAAAACTTCTCACATCAGATGCATTCTTAGGTCTAACCCAATCCTGGATTGCTGCCACCTTAGCGGGATCAACCGCTATTCCACTTCCAGAAATCACATGGCCTAAGAACCTCACTTCACTCTTCCAGAAGTGACACTTTGAAAACTTAGCCTTCAGCTGATGTTTCCGCAAGATTTCCAAAACAATATACAAGTGCGTCTTGTGCTCTTCTTCAGTTCTGGAATAAATCAGAATATCATCCACGAACACAAGTACGAACTTGTTCAACTGATCTTTGAACACTCTATTCATAAGATCCACAAAATATGCTGGCGCGTTAGTCAACCCAAACGGCATTACCAACCACTCAAAGAAACCCGATGGTGTCCGAAAAGCAGTCTTCGGCACACTATCCTTAGCCACTCTCAACTGGTGAAATCCCGTTGCCAAATCCATCTGAGAAAACACCTTAGCTTCGTGAAGCTGATCAAACAAGTCATCTATTCTGGGCAATGGATACTTGTTCTTCTTAGTCACCTTATTCAGCTCACGATAATCGACGCACAATCTCAACGACCCATCTGCCTTGGTTGCAAACACAACTGGTGCACCCCACTCGGACTCACTACGCCGAATGAATCCTTTCTGCAAAAGATCATCAACTTGCACCCTCAACTCTTGCTGTTCCCTAGGCGCCATCCGCCTAAGAGGCATCACAACAGGTCTGGCTCCTTCAACTAGATCTATACGAAACTCGATCTCTCTATGCGGCGGCAACCCTTTGACTTCGTCAAAGACATCCTCGAATCCATTCGCGATTGGCACTAATGACAGTCCATCCCGTGGAACAACCAGCGAATACATGAAGCTCATGAAGACGCCTTCTTCATGCTTACATCGTATCACAATCTTTCGCCCCTCCACATTCTCGACTGTCACTTCCAACCTCTCGCAATCAACCTTTGCCGCATACTTCCTAAGCCAGTCCATACCCAAAATAATTCCGAACCCCGCAAAGTTCAGAACAAAACAATCACAAACAAAAGAGCAACCATGACTCAACACAATTAGACCACGACATAACATACACAAACAAGACGAACCCCCAACTAGATTAGTCACAACCAATGGCCTATCAACAATATCCGGTTCCAAACCTAACCGGCCTACGAGTTCACTACAAACAAACGAATGCGACGCTCCAGCATCAAACAGAACTCTAACTGGAACACCACATAGGAAAAGAGTACCTTGAACCTCCACACTCTTTCCCTTCTCTTCAGCGGTAGGAGCTTTTGAAGACGACGGAACAGCTCCCAAAGCATAAGCTTGCACAATCTGCCTATCCCTCCTCGGTTCTGGACAGTTCTTCCTGAAATGCCCCGGCTTGTCACAGTTGTGGCACTTCGCCGGCGCTTTCGGATTCTTGCAATCCCTGGAGAGATGGCCTTTCTGCTGACAGTTGTAGCAGGTCACTTCGCCCTTCGGCTTCTTCTGGCCATCCTTACCCTTCTGCTGCTGCTGCTTCCTCTTCTTGTTTCCACCCTGCTGGGGTTTAGACTCTTCCCTGGTCACAGCAACAACAGATCCTTCCTTAGGAAACAGATTCTCGTGTCTGAGAGCTTCCTCCACAAGCTTCCTAAATGAATCGTCCAAATGATCCATCAGTTTTGGAGCCTGAACTTGATCTCCAACATCTACTGATGGCCCCGGGGCTGACATCCTTCTCATGATCGAAGTCATCATGGTTTCGAACATAGCAACATAATCAGCAGCCCCTTCAGTAGCACGGCCTTCCCTAGCAGCTGGTCTCCCTCTTCGACTCAATCTCAATATCTACAAAAAGGAATGATTAGCATACCGAGAGAAACAACTGCATAAAGGACTCAAACTCTACTAAGCTACTATATTATATATAGTAATCATCCATCAAAATACAATTACGTCTCTCATACGTAGTTATGTCAGCGAGCGTTGGGTAAAATCGATTAACCAAAGCTCTGATACCAAATGTGACGACCGCCCATGACCCCCGCACGGAATCTAGAGATAGTGCGCTGTAAAGTGTGCCAGGCGACCATGGACGATTGTCAAGGTAAATTAAAACAATAGAATCTATCGTATTACTCACAGTGCATGGACAAAATACAATAGAACATATATGTATAGTGAAGCTTCATAGAATAAAATCCCATCAATAAAACTTCATAATAGTTGAATACAAGCATCTGGATAGTCAATACAACAAGCCTCACTACATAACACTCAGAGAATACAAACAGCGGAACATCCATTACATATAATAAGAAGATAATATGCAACCCTCTAGCTCGTCTTCGATATCAGCAATCGTGGGAAGCAAGAACAGCACCTGTCACCTGCTACCTAGTCTGCCCGTCCCAAAATGGACGAACAGCCCAAGGCAATAAGATTTAAAACATAAAGCCTTGAGTCAGACAACAGTCTTGGTGAGCAGTAAATTAACTAACAACATACCAAAAGAGCATAAAGGAAAAGGAATAGGAATACAACCATCCCACTCCACCTCTTTCTACAGTGATAGCCCCCAGACCCACACTAAGCAGAAGCAACATAGCAGAGCATACAATTTAAAGTAAAGTACTAATCATTCGAGTTAAGGGCGATGTTTTCCAAGTACCAACTCCAAGGTCTATACCAAGGTCAGATAAGCACCTAGGAAATACCGCTCTTAAAACCGAATGACGATACAACCAAACATCCACGACTCTGGCTATCACTGTTATCATTGTTGCGATATCACCGTTAATTGAATGACTGGCACATTCTTTCAGCCGTCAGTCAAGGGCTAATGGTAACCCCGGTTCTAGACATAACTCCCGCATGTCATCGTGACCCGTGCCTAGGATTATCGAATCTGCCCAGAGTACTTGACCATCAACTTAGTCTTTTGGGCGTCCCCATGTACTCTTGCTTAGAGCATGCTAGAACCTTCAACAACGATGAGATCTCAACCTCCTAGTCATCCTCCTCGACGACTATTTCCATACTAGCTCAAGCGCCTCTCGAGCATCCATTATCCTTAACTCGAATCATATCACCGAGTTACCAACATGCTTGGAATGATCCCGTCTGGATTAGACCAAGACTATCTCATATCATACTTCGCTTCATCACATCCTCGCAAAGTCTCATCTCAACATCATCATCATCGAATCTATGCATAAGAGCTTCATCATCCGCTGCATATGCCACGAGCAGCTTTTCCAATTCAAGAGCCTTTCCCTTAGCTTTCGAATCACCTTTGACCATCTTGTCTAAAACCAATCAATAATTATCTAATTCACAGCAATCAATCAGGTCAAACATCAATCCAAGTAATTAAGCATTCAAATATAAGCAAAATGGACAATTATAACAATAGTGGCAATTTCGTAATTAAAGAGTTGAAAGTCTAACAAGCATGAAACATGGGAATTATCTCTACAACCTGATGAATGAACTTGCATAGGTTAATCATGTACAAAAATGGTTGTCAAATCATCATGAACAATGGATCTACATGGATCTATACTTAGATTTACAAAAATGCATAGAAATCACTGTTTTAAACCAAATCAAGCCAACAATCCGATCTACTCCTTTGGACCCGTGTGAGAGATAATCACCACTCACCAAATCACCAAAACAACTTCAAATCAACACGCTTCAGATCTGGACAGCGAAGGATCAAACTTGATCTATCACGAATCCGCTTCAAACGAAGAAATCTCACTTCAGTGGATGAAGATCTTCAACTTTAGCTCTTGGATCTTCGATTTGGATGAAAGGAAGCACTAGATTAGAGTGGAGAAAAGAAGTGAAGAAGTGTAGAAGTCGAGCTCTCAAAATGGCAGCACTTCGTTGCTTCAAAATCCGGATCCCAAAAAGTGAGAAAAACCCTTCCTATTTATAGCTGAAAATTCACTAAGTCGTAACTCGGCTATCTCCTAAGTCGTCTCCGACTTACGACCTAAGACCCCTCCGACCTAAAGACTTAACAACCTAAGCTATAGCGACTTACGACTTAACAGAAATACCTACCTACGACTTAGCACCCCATACGACCTACGACTTAACTGTTATGCCAACCTACGACTTAAGGAAATCTCAAGCGCGCGACTTAACTTACACGCGACATAACAAGTAGGCTACGACTTAACAAATAACTGGGGCTACGACTCAACTACTAAGTCGTCTACGACTTAAAACAGATCAACTCTTAAGTCGCTCGCGACTTAACAACTACTAAGTCGCTCACGACCTATCACTCCGGCAGAAACCCAGCGACCTAACACCTTAAGTCTTCACGCGACTTAAAACATGTTACGACTTACGACTTAGTAGTCCTGCGACCTACGACTTAAACCAAAACACATGCTACAGCAACCCAACGACTTAACAGGCACACTACCTCGCGACCTAACAACTTACGACTTAACACGTACGACTTAACTCCTTAAGTCGCTCACTACTACTTAGGTCGTTGCCGACCTAACTACACTAACTCGCTAACCTTCTTAAGTCGCTGCCTATCCTTAAGTCCTTAAGTCGCTCAACCCTATAGGTCGCTAACTCCTATAGGTCGCTAACTTCTATAGGTCGTCCCAACCGACCTAACAACTTAATCACTAAGTCGCTAACCCGGAATCACTAGGTCGCTAACTCTCCCAGCCGACCTAACACTTAACCAAAACTTAGGTCGCATAATTCTATAGGTCGCTCTAACTAACCCACGACCAAAACCACCATACGACTTAAGACAATACGACCTATTTCTTAACTCGGTCAAAACCTTAAGTCGGCAACTCGACCCAGACTTTTATCTCTTAACTCGTCCAAACCGACTTAGGACTTAGAAAAATTCTGAACGACTTATCAACAATGCAACCAATTGTTAATTATTTTATGATGTTTCGATCCGTAAAATACGGGTCGTTACAAATACGTACTTTCAATTATCTATATTACACTCAACTTCATTTTGACTTAAGTTCATTTTTTCTCAAGTTCAATTGTAGTTAACCCGTTTTATTAATTTATCTCAATACTTAATCTATTCATTCATTTAATTAACTTTACTTAAGTTATATTTTGTTTTATTCATTCTATTTAACTCTATACAAGTTAAATCAAACTTCATCCCTTATTACATAAGTTTCCTTTACAACACAATTTCCATATTTCACATTTCCCATTTTATACCAATTTCATTAATGAAATCGTACATTAATCAATTTCTTAGGCTTCTATTTGTTTACTTAAATAATATCTTCTTTCACTATTCAATTTATGCATTTACATTTTATTCCCATTTAATTCCACAATTTCATTTAATAACAAATTCATTTGTGAAACATTTCATTAATTATCTCTAGAGTTTATAATCATTTTATAAAAGTTCAACTTCTTATATATGACCTTATTTAAGCTTATAATTATCTCAAAAAGGTTACTCTTTTTATTCCAAACATTTATTAAGTACACAATATTTATTTTTAACAATTTGATTTTCTACTTTACAATTATTTCTTTAATCCCAACTTCATTTGAAACATTCTCATTAAGTTTTGATTTACCTGTATAATATTCCCTTACATGCTCATTAACATTTTAACTTTAAATGCATGGTAAGTTTTATATATGTGTTTTTGGAATGCAAGTTAGTATTATACAAATTTAATCTTATTCATCTTAAATTAACCAGAATGTTTAACATATTTGATGTTTGTTTCCATTTCTATTACCTTTTTATTTAATAGTTACAAAATTCCAACTTTTCATATTTCACTAAACACTTAGCTTAAATATCTTTATTTCAAATTTCATTTTATTTCAATAATTGAAAATCATTTATTAACGTAAAACTTAAGAATTTAATACCGGTTTCAATTCAGATTACTTTGAAATAATACATATATATTTATATCTTGTATATAACAAATCATATTTACAGAATTTCATTTCTTTTATTAACATTCAATAGTTAATAGCTTAGACTATTAATAAATAAAACAATAATGATAATAAATGAATATTATCATTTCGAACAACCAACATATTTTATATATATCTAAATTTCAAAAAATTATTGTAACATTCCCCCTTTTGACCGCCTCCAGTCGGTAATTAAACCAACTCGAAACGTTCAAAAAGACGAATTGTTATTTAGTTTATAAGGTTTAAACAGAATCAGCCACAGAAACACAGAATAATAACACTGAATTAAAACAAATGAGAATTTATTTCATTTCTATAAATCTTTTTGGATACATCAGAGTTTATACAATTTAATACTGATACAACGGAATATCTTAAAATACAATTTTCTCGAAATAAATGATTCTTTACTCTCTCTCTAACTTCGCTGCTCGAAAATCTTCAAGCTGTAGAAATACTCGGTCTTACCCGAGTATTATATTCAAAAGAAAATAAAACACAGGTCAGTCTAATTCAAACCAGTTACTAGTGCATATAGGCAGTAATAATCAAATAGACGACAGTCACAATAATTCCCGTATATCCAATCCTTTTAACAAAGAAATTGGATAACGAAAATTTTAACACTAAACAGTGTTAAACAATAAATCAGCAGATTTAAATCATCAACAGAGATAAATAAACAATTTATCAAATCGACTAAATCAATTTAAGACAATTGAAATTGTCACTTTAAACCCATCAAGACTCGACTGGCTGCCGTACACGCACGCGTGTACGGCCTCGCCAATACAGCATAAAAGATCAATGCATCAAAAGCAAAAGAAAAATCAATTCAAAACTGTCGATTCTGGGTGGCTGCAGTGCACGCACGCGTGCACTGCCTCGCCACATCAGTACACAAGGTCAAGTCAAAATTTTATTCAACACAAGTGAAAATTGGCTCAACCGAAATTCAAGGTATCACTGCATAATAAAACTGTGCATGTACACGAGTCAAGGAAGCAAAACTACAAATCAACTCAGTGACATCAAACCAGATCAAGTCAAAGTGAATGTGCAGACTCAACCAAAATCAAAATTGGATACTACAAAAGTGAATCCAACCGCAACAAAGAAATTCAAAACTGTCTACACTGCAAGTGCAACTGGACAACAAACAATGGAAACAAAGATCAATGCAACAATACTACAATGCAGAACCATCAGCAGTGCAAATGAACGTACATGCAGACTCAGGAAAAATCAACCCAGTGCAACAGTTCAAGTACAACAGGGAGGTAAAACAATGTCCAGTGAATGACTCAATTGATCAAGACTACCGCATCAATACAAAAACTACAGTACAGACATATACATGCAAGTGCAGTGAAGACTCAAGTGCCCAATAATACACCTCGAAATCAATTTCACTTAAATAGAAAGTGCACATGAACGTTGTGGCAACAGTTCAAGGCATGCCGAGGTTATCAGTACATCAACATGAGACATAAAGCTACTATGCTGGATGAATACAACAAACTCCATTTGGCATACAAGTTCGAACTGAACAAAGCAATGCAACAGGAAAAAATGAAATGCAACTGGCAATGATGCAATGCAAAATGATTTCGACAAAGTATATACACAGGTAACCAAACTGCAACAAGCAGCAATGTGCAAGTGCAAAGACAAATGCACATGTCAACAAAACACAAAATCGATATGACCAGAAAATGGACCAGAACAACATAACTCAAATGGCAGTGGTGAAGCCAGAGGCAACAGAATGGAAGTGAGGCACCAAACAAAATTACAGTGAATGCAACATGATCAACTACAAGTTCAAAAATGACATGAACACAACCAACCAGAGAATAGTGACGACATTAGGTAATGCACTGACCATAGAATGTATGAATATCAGATGGTCAAGCTACAACATGAAAGTACACAGCCACACACATACACATATACACAGAAATGTATATGTATATGTATGGACATATATGTAAGTGCAGTTTACAAAAAAAAAACCTATAACATCACCATAGCAGCTCAAATCAAGTGGGTAGTCTGTTCATATCAGTTAAATTTATTTAACAGGGAAGTATGCCAAGACTAAATGAAGCATCTGTTTTGTTCTCTTCCTTATGACCCAGTATAGTATCAGTTTTCATCAATTTAAATTCACTTAACAGAGCAAAAGGAAGCAAACAACACCCAAATTTTGTTTGATCACCGAGAATTGATCAAAACATATTTTCCATTCAATCAAGAACTGCTCTTAACCTACTGAACTAAAAATCATCAGATAAGTTTTAAAAATCCTATCACTGAATGTAGATTCAAGTTATATAACTGAATTAATGTTTTAAAATGTTCAAATTTTTATCATATGATCTGTCTTTTCAAAGTGAAACTGAGTTTACAGAGTAAACTCTTCAAAAATCAAGTTCGAGACAATTCCTGGACCATGTTTTTAAGTTGAAGCAACTTCTTTTATTTTAAAGAAATCCAAGGATTAATATTGAACAAATAAAATGTTTGGGATTTGATCAGAATTTGTAAGCTTCGAACAAGAACACTTTGATTTCCTACTGTAAACTTGAAGATGCAGTGCCTATACCATACTGTCCACCTTCAAGCATACTTCCAAGCCAAGATTTTCAGTGTATACAAACTTATTTAGTTTAAGATCCTAAGTGTAAAGTGTTTGAAAAAAAACATTAAAATTTCTTACTGTTTTTTTTTTGAGGTAATCGATAAAGCAAACCCCACGAAATCAAATTATTTCCAACCAGTCCCAAAATCAACTACGAACGGTAGCATTTACCCGAGTCAACAAAATTCCAAAATCACAGTTAATGACCAAAGTCACCATGAGTAAAATCAATCGAAAACAGTTTCAAAGTTTTCAAGTGTAGCTTAATATGAACAAGATCAAATGGCCGAAAACATTAGAAGTTTCCAAGTTGTCAAGCAGTGGATTTCACAAAATCAAAAGGACCGAAGACGTAGAACAACAGTTGAAATCGAACGAAATTCAGAATCAACCAAAACAAAATCGAAATCATAATCAACAAACAAAATCGAAATACCGAGCTTAACATTGAATTAGATGTGAGTAATTATGAATTACTCACCTTTGTAAATCGAACAGTCGCGTTCGAACTGAAGAAGAGTCGAAGTCGCGCCCCCCCCCCACGAGACGAGCGAAATCGAAGAAGCCCTAAATTCGCCAGTCGCCATTTTTTTTCTTCTTCGAGGAACGAACGAAAGAAGTCGCCGCCATTGATTTTCTTTTCTTCGATTTAGGTTTAGGGTTTGTGAATGAAATGAGAAACGGATCGGGTATAGGGTTTTAAACGAAATGAATGGGCCGAGATAAAATTTTAAAGCCCAAAACCCTTTAACAAATTTTTCTTTTCTTCTCTTTTTTTTTCCAAAAGAATTTAACCGATTCAAAATTTTCAACAACAATTTTTATTAGACGAATTCCAATCCGAATAGAAACTCCTATAAGCAAATAGCTAGCAGAGAAATCGTTTAACGATGATATCTAATCGATGCAAAAACCCCGGTTATTACAGAAATTCAAATTGAATTCAATTTAATTTTATACGCGTTTATACGTCGTATATTCACAAAACAATTCCGATAAATACGAAAATTGAAATCCAGTAATAATTTAATATTACGGACCCAATGGAACTGGTTTCGTTAAATTCCGAGACTGTGCCTCGGAAGATTATTTTTAAATTCAATTTAAACGATACAATTTCAAAACTGAACAAATCGCTTTCAAATTCAATTCTGAAGCTTCTATTATCTTCAGTATTATCAATATGAATTTTCTAAGCCTTTAAATTATTTTTAACCGGCTTAAAATTGAAGATTCAAATTTTATTCAATTTTTCAATGGATTAAATTCAAAAATTAAATCGCCAATTCCTTCTGATAATTTGAAATTCAAGTCAAATCATCGTTCAAATATTTAAAATTAATTAAATATTTTCAATTTAAATTGTTCAAAATTCAGGGTCGTTACAAACTCCCCTCCTTAAAAACTTTTCGTCCACGAAAAGGAAAAGTTGTTAAAATTTCATCGATACTTATACTCTAGTCAATTTTTTTACTAAACTTAAAACTTATTACAAATAAATGAATATAGGATTCATTTCATCTGTTTAATCTCACTAGCTTTGTTTATCTTCTCTTTTGTTCAATGATTTTCTAAAATCAAAACCCAAAAGTCTTTTACTAACATTTTTAATTTACAACACTCAGATTCAAACTTAAAATTCCTCACGTTAAAGATTTATATAATATATCTCTTCCAAAGCTGTGGACTTTCAAAACATTTCAAAGATCCTCTTCCTTAGTTCATTAAGTTGGAATTTCGTAATTTTACTTTCAACTATTGATTTGCTATTTACAGTTTGAAAATACTTGCTAACTCGAAATTTAACAAGTCCATTTTCGTTCTCACAGACATTAGGCATACGCTGGCCAGGCGCAGGTCTAAAAATCACCAAGTACTAAACATACTTGCTTCAATTCCCAGTGAAAATACTTTTAAAAATTCTTTTAAAAATGGATGTGGAAAGCACGTTCCCCCATGGATTACAGTTCCACCCGGCGGTTACGCTACTATCCCAGTAGAGTCGCTTGTGGCTGTAGATTTCACATCTCTTAAATTTCGCCATGGTTGTCGCCATAGATTGCAGTACACACGGCGGTTACGCTACTATCCCAGTAGAATCGCTCGTGTCTGTAGGCATCATGCCCCTCAAATTTCGCCTGGCATTAGATTGCAGTTTACCCGGCGGTTACGCCACTATCCCAGTGGAATCGCTTGTAACTGTGGGCATCTCGCCCCTCAAATTACGCTAATCATCAATCAATCTAATCTCATCGCGATGATCTATCGCGAAGGGTTTCCGATTCAAATAGTCACTTTGACTAAATGTAAATTCTACGTAGCTACGAATTTCAAATGGACACTCTTCACGAGTTCCAATACCTTCTCTAATAATAAATGGAAGGTACTTTTCCACATCCTCAGTTTAGAAAACATAATATCATATATGTAGTACTTTCATTTCACATTTCGTACATATAACATCTATGTAAACATACATAAGATTTCCATAACAATGTCTTTCTAAACTAACGGTTTCAAATTTACCGCATTCATATATATAAGTTCTGAAACTTACATATCTCATATTCATAACAAAATAGAGGATTTCAAAATTTTCCTCTAAGTCGATTTGGAAATTTAAGGTTATCTCAAACCTAATTCATATTCATAATTCCATTTATTATCGACTTTCACATTCAATTTGGATTTCACGCTTACATCGTCAATTCTCAACATAGAATTGATGTCTATCGATATATAACCTCTGAACTCGTACGTCTCAGAGAAGGGTGTTAAGCTAAAAGAATAAATTCTCCGCCACCAACAGATATATATTTAATAGAGATCAATTGCTATGTCATCAATTCACAATGTTAGACATACAATCCAAACCATCATCTGAAATTCAAAGCTCAACTTATATTGTCTTTGATGTCGAAGTTAAACTCAATTTTAACTTAACGATTCAATCTTTTTGAAAAATTTCAAATCGAACAAATTGTTCAAATTTCTCATTTAACTTTTCAACTTCGACTTCAAAAATGAATTTCAAATCATTTATTCCTTACGGAATATATTCACAACATTTCATATTTGGAAAAACATTTCCATACTTATTTAAAAATAAGTAATTCACAAATCCATTTATTTTCAACATTGGAAAATATTCGATATACTTAAATCAAAATTAAGTATATATTTCATCTTTAAGGAAATCATTCTCTTTCACATATTTATTTGAGTTAAAATGAATGTTACGTAAAACATCGTTACGACAACTCAAAATCACTAGTATAGGAATTCGAAATTTAGATAGATGTATAAATCCCAATACTATACAAAACATTTCCTTTCGGAAATCATTTACTATAACAATAGTGTTATAGTCCACCATTTCCTTTTATTCGAAAACGTCTATTTCAACAATGAATGTTGAAATCTATGGTTTCGATATTCAATGCCTTTGAAAACATCTTTTAAAACAATTTACTTCGTTTTAAAATATCACTTTCCTAAACATGTCCATTTTATTCAATAATATATTCACGGTCCAAAATTGTGAATATACATCTCTAACCCAATTTCAATATTTCCTGCACATTTTATTTCAAAGATTATCCACTGTCCAAAATTGTGGATATACTTTCTTTAACAAGCTATAAAGATTTACTTATCAAAATAAGTCAATTTCGAATTTATAAACAACGTTATAAATTCCATTCCTATTTATAAAGAATTCAATTCATAAAAATTGCTTTATTAACCATTCCTTTATAACTCAATTTTATATCGAATTTTAATTTATAAGTGAATTACTTATAAATTCTTTTATTTCGCAACTTCGATTCATTTTATAACTTCACTTATGAAATACATTTATATTTCATTTTTAACACTTATACAAATTCATTTTATAATTCCAATATAATATCAATCTTTTCAAATCTTCCATTTAAACCGTTTATAATAATTCAAAATTTCCAATTTAAACTATTATATAAATTTATCAGTTTTCCATTTCCAAGACAATCTACTAGTTCTTTAATAAATCATTCATCGACTTGGTTTTCAATTTAATCGCATTTGATTCATTCACATTGGATTTTACTAACATTCATTCATATTCAATTAGTTCACATTCACTAATTCATATTCAAGTTAGATTGCTTTCAATTCAAATCAAATTTGGTTCTATTTAGATTTCTTACCTTTCAATTTGAATTCAATTTACATAGCTTTCAATCCATTAATACAATTTCATTAACACTTAATGAATTTCTATACGATCAACTGGCAAAACCAAATTTATTCAATTTAACCAAATTTATTTACTTTGCTTACATTTAATTTGGTTCAACACACTTAATTTCAATCGGTTTATATTCCAATTCTGATTGAATTCTTATACTCACCATATTCACAAATTCACTTTTACAATTAAAGTTGAATTTCCTTTATATAACTCAAATTCATATTCATTCTTCACTTTAATAATTCATTTTGATATCAAATTCAATTTGATTCACTATTACTTAAGCTATGTTTCATTTTATCTCCACTTGCATTTATTTAACTTAACTTAGATTTTTCTTTCAAAAATCATTTTATTTAACTTTCATTAAAGTCGAATTCATATCACTATTCAGAATCCAAATTTTGTTTTACTTAACAAAACTGTTTAACCATTTTAACAACTGGTTTCATTTAAATTTCTCATTTTATAAGTTATACAACTTATTAATTTAAACTTTCAAATCCATATTATATAATCGCTTATCTTTCAAGTTTAACCTTTCATCTTGATAATTTATCAAATCAAGTTCAATTTATTTAACTTTCCTTTAGTTAAATTTCAAATCCATATATTTATTAATACTAATTCAATTCAATTTAACTTTTCTTAAGTTAAAAATCTTTATTTTCAAAAACAATTTTATACTTCTTTAGATTTGAAAACCATTTTCTGCTTAAAGTGTTTCTCGTAACTATTCATATTAAACATCATAAACTAAGCTTTGTGTAAACCAAAGCTCTGATACCACCCTGTAACATTCCCCCTTTTGACCGCCTCCAGTCGGTAATTAAACCAACTCGAAACGTTCAAAAAGACGAATTGTTATTTAGTTTATAAGGTTTAAACAGAATCAGCCACAGAAACACAGAATAATAACACTGAATTAAAACAAATGAGAATTTATTTCATTTCTATAAATCTTTTTGGATACATCAGAGTTTATACAATTTAATACTGATACAACGGAATATCTTAAAATACAATTTTCTCGAAATAAATGATTCTTTACTCTCTCTCTAACTTCGTTGCTCGAAAATCTTCAAGCTGTAGAAATACTCGGTCTGACCCGAGTATTATATTCAAAAGAAAATAATACACAGGTCAGTCTAATTCAAACCAGTTACTAGTGCATATAGGCAGTAATAATCAAATAGACGACAGTCACAATAATTCCCATATATCCAATCCTTTTAACAAAGAAATCGGATAACGAAAATTTTAACACTAAACAGTGTTAAACAATAAATCAGCAGATTTAAATCATCAACAGAGATAAATAAACAATTTATCAAATCGACTAAATCAATTTAAGACAATTGAAATTGTCACTTTAAACCCATCAAGACTCGACTGGCTGCCGTACACGCACGCGTGTACGGCCTCGCCAATACAGCATAAAAGATCAATGCATCAAAAGCAAAAGAAAAATCAATTCAAAACTGTCGATTCTGGGTGGCTGCAGTGCACGCACGCGTGCACTGCCTCGCCACATCAGTACACAAGATCAAGTCAAAATTTTATTCAACACAAGTGAAAATTGGCTCAACCGAAATTCAAGGTATCACTGCATAATAAAACTGTGCATGTACACGAGTCAAGGAAGCAAAACTACAAATCAACTCAGTGACATCAAACCAGATCAAGTCAAAGTGAATGTGCAGACTCAACCAAAATCAAAATTGGATACTACAAAAGTGAATCCAACCGCAACAAAGAAATTCAAAACTGTCTACACTGCAAGTGCAACTGGACAACAAACAATGGAAACAAAGATCAATGCAACAATACTACAATGCAGAACCATCAGCAGTACAAATGAACGTACATGCAGACTCAGGAAAAATCAACCCAGTGCAACAGTTCAAGTACAACAGGGAGGTAAAACAATGTCCAGTGAATGACTCAATTGATCAAGACTACCGCATCAATACAAAAACTACAGTACAGACATATACATGCAAGTGCAGTGAAGACTCAAGTGCCCAATAATACACCTCGAAATCAATTTCACTTAAATAGAAAGTGCACATGAACGTTGTGGCAACAGTTCAAGGCATGCCGAGGTTATTAGTACATCAACATGAGACATAAAGCTACTATGCTGGATGAATACAACAAACTCCATTTGGCATACAAGTTCGAACTGAACAAAGCAATGCAACAGGAAAAAATGAAATGCAACTGGCAACGATGCAATGCAAAATGATTTCGACAAAGTATATACACAGGTAACCAAACTGCAACAAGCAGCAATGTGCAAGTGCAAAGACAAATGCACATGTCAACAAAACACAAAATCGATATGACCAGAAAATGGACCAGAACAACATAACTCAAATGGCAGTGGTGAAGCCAGAGGCAACAGAATGGAAGTGAGGCACCAAACAAAATTACAGTGAATGCAACATGATCAACTACAAGTTCAAAAATGACATGAACACAACCAACCAGAGAATAGTGACGACATTAGGTAATGCACTGACCAGAGAATGTATGAATATCAGATGGTCAAGCTACAACATGAAAGTACACAGCCACACACATACACATATACACAGAAATGTATATGTATATGTATGGACATATATGTAAGTGCAGTTTACAAAAAAAAAACCTATAACATCACCATAGCAGCTCAAATCAAGTGGGTAGTCTGTTCATATCAGTTAAATTTATTTAACAGGGAAGTATGCCAAGACTAAATGAAGCATCTGTTTTGTTCTCTTCCTTATGACCCAGTATAGTATCAGTTTTCATCAATTTAAATTCACTTAACAGAGCAAAAGGAAGCAAACAACACCCAAATTTTGTTTGATCACCGAGAATTGATCAAAACATATTTTCCATTCAATCAAGAACTGCTCTTAACCTACTGAACTAAAAATCATCAGATAAGTTTTAAAAATCCTATCACTGAATGTAGATTCAAGTTATATAACTAAATTAATGTTTTAAAATGTTCAAATTTTTATCATATGATCTGTCTTTTCAAAGTGAAACTGAGTTTACAGAGTAAATGTGATATCCCGGGAA
Source organism: Allium fistulosum (assembly GCA_030737815.1). Lineage (NCBI taxonomy): Eukaryota > Viridiplantae > Streptophyta > Magnoliopsida > Asparagales > Amaryllidaceae > Allium > Allium fistulosum. The sequence goes on along the minus strand of CM060904.1, from coordinate 163,639,851 downwards.
TTTGGACAATATCAATTTAATAATCTGCATTGGGAATTAAATTGATTTATTGATCTTTGTTAATAAATTTGAATAAATTTAATAATCTAATTAAAATAAATATTTAATTAGTGATTTATCTTTTAAAACTTTAATAGAATGATTTCTATTAATAATATATATATAAGTGTATATATTGTAAATAGATGAGTTGGTTGGATTTAACAAATAAAGTTATGTTTTCAAATTTCTAATATTTAATAATTTGGAAATTATGATTTAATTTAATATTTAGCTTTTCAAAGATATTTGATAAATAACTATATAGTTTTAAATACATAAGATAAATGTTTAATTGTTTAAAAAAATAGATTTTAGCTTAAGTTTAAATTTAAATTGAATATGAATTTGGATTTATAATAAAAATTCAAAAGAGAAATATTTTAAAATATTTTGGATTTAAAATATAGATATAAGATTTTATTTATATATATATTGGTTATTTACATTTTCTTTAAAGTAATTTATATACATATACATATTAGGTAAGTATTTATAAATAGTAAACTAGTGTAAAAAAGCTTTTATTCACATTTTAAAAATAAATAAAGTTATGTATTAAATACTTATAAGACAAATGTCATTATATTAACACCCTAAATTAACATGTGTTGACTAATAAATAAAACTACATGACAAGTGTCATTTAATTTCCAATTTTCTTTTCTTTTATTTTACTAAATAATTTTCAGCCTATAAACACATATACTTCTCTTCTTCTATTCTTTATCAAATTCAAAAGCTAAGAAAAAAATCTGAAACTCAGTCCTATTCTCAAACCCTCCTCAAAACAAAATCTGTAATTAAATCCTCAAACCACTATCTATTCAAATTCAATAGCCTGTTAAGCATCTTCAGAAATCAAAACAACAAAAGCTTGAACTCATTTCATAAACCTGGGAATAAAGTCTGAACATCATTCTTCAACTCTGTTTTAAAAAGCAAACTCAAAATCAAAGTCTGTTTTCATCTTCAATACCTGGAATCAAGCCTGAGATAAGCAAGCACCTGGAAATCATATCTTAAAACATCTCAACAACTTAAAGTTTCCAGTAGCATGCATGTCGTTTTCAAGTTTTCAAAGGCAAGAAGCATTTCAGTTTGATAAGCAAGCTACAGCAACTCAAGTTTTCAAATTCAAATCAAAGCAAAGGCTGTTTTCAAAAATGAAGGCTCTGTCTTCTTTAATTAGGTGAGTAACCTTATATTTAAAATAAATTGGATGCATGTTAGATGGTTGAATATAAATATGTATTGATAATTGAATGTCTGCTATTTTTGTGCCTGCTGGTTATAAGTGATCTGTTTATTATTTGTTCTAGGTGAGTAACTTCATTATTACACTTAAAGTTTTTGAATCTATTGCATGATAATTACTGTGATTAAGTATGTATCATGTGTATATATATATAGCAGTAGATTTTCTATGAGGATGTGAATGAAAATAGGTGTGCATGTCTGTGTACAGGGAAGTTTGCTCTGTTCTAAAACTTACAGTTCTAAATAAGTTTAAAATTTCAATTCCTCTTCCCCTGATTCACTTTAGATCTTGATATAGAAACAAAATCTGTTAGAAATAACAAGTTAAAGATTTTAAAAAAATATTATTAAGTATATTGATAAGTAGAATTATTGGGAATAAGAGATAATAGCAGGAATTAAAGTATAAGTCAAAAATCCAAATTTCATAATTTATTAATTCAGGATTATATATCAAATCCTTAAACAAAATCATGATTTTTAAAAGAAAAATCATAAATTTTAGAATTGAATTGGCAGAACAGTTCTGGTTTGATCAGATGGGGTGTTTTTGGTTGCCTCTGGTGATCTAGTTGCTTGGCGAAGTCATGGTTCTCACTGGAGCATGCTGGAGGATGGTAGATTGATGGAAAAATAGGTGTAAATTTTTCCGATGATCAAGTTGTGCAGTCGAAAGCATTTTAGGGTTTAATGTGAGATTTGGGAGGGTAGGCTTTGTCGAGGTGGAACGGCATCGGTGGCGTACTAAGTTCGATCGCGTTGGGGGAAAAGGCTTCGGTGGCTCGAGGCGCATCTGTTGTCATTGCCGATGAGTTTCACGAGGCGTGGGTGGTCGGCGACAGGGGGTTTTCTGATCGCGTGTATCTTCCAGTTTTGGGTGTGAGTGTTGTTTTTGAGTTTACTTCGTGTTTCGCTGATCTGCTTAGCTGGAGAGTTTGTCGTGGTTAAAGGTGTGTTGTCGAAAGCCTGATAGTTGGTCGGCGGTGAGTTTTCTGGCCGTGCACGTGCACGTGCACGTCTGGGTAGGACTGTGGTGTTTTGGGGAAGAAGGGATGAGACTCGGGTTTGTTTCCGTGATTTTGAGTGGGGGACTCGAAGGAACTGTCGAAGTAAAATAAGTTGAGCTCGGGTTATTATCTTTGTTCCAAGTTTTGTTCTAAAACCTGACAATGTACAGGGTTTTAAGTTCAAACTAAATTGAATAAAAGAAGCAAAGTAAGATTTAAACAAAAGTTGAAACAAGATTAAAATATGAATTCAAAATGAATTTGAATTCTAGTTTTCAAATAAATAAATTTTATAAAATGGAATGTTTTATCAACTATAAATTGTTACAGTATTTTATAAGTGATTCTAAAATCTGAAAATAAGATTTAAACTTGATTTGAATTTTAGTTCAAATCTGAATTCAAAACTGAGTTTTGAATTCTAGTTTGAAATAAAAACAAAGCTTTTGAATTAAAATGGTTTGAAACAACTTTGGATGTTGAAGTACATTTTAAATTGATTTGAATTTTAAATGAATTTGGTTTTAAATTTCTTTAATTAAGTAAGTATTTCTTTAACATGTGTTTTAAAGGGATTTAAATGGTTTTAAAACTTTGTTAAAGTTAAAATTTGTATTCATTTTAATCTTAAATTTAAAATGAAATTTAAAAGTAAATTTAAAAGTAAATTGTTTTAAATGCTTTATTTATGATAATTTAATCATAAATAAGAAATAGGTTTATCTTAAAGATAATTTAGATTTAATAAAATAAATTATTAAGGTAATTAAAAGATAATTAATCAATTTAATTAATTTGATTTGGGTTTATAAATTTAGTAATTAAGAAAATTGATTAATTAAGGTTTAATTAAATTAATTAAAGGATAATTAATTTGAAATTAAGGATCATTAATTTGATAAGTTAAGATTATTAATTAATGATTAGGAATAAATAAATCAAGTAATTCAGGATTAATTAAGTTATTGTTAGATACTTAATTAATTAAGTAATTAGGGATTAATTTATTAGTAATTAGAATTAATTAATTTGAAATTACTAATGGTTAATTAATGTTTAATTATTTAAGAAAGATAATTAAATAATAGTTAATAGTTAATGTAGATCGTTAACTTGGAATTAAATAAGTAATTAATTAATGTGATTAATTTTGATAATTAAGTAAATTAATTAATTAAGGTTAATCATTTGTGAAATTGTTAATAAAATTACTTAATGGAAGTAATTAAGAAATTAATTACTCATTATAATTAATTGAGTTTAAATTGATAAGTTAAGTTAATTAATTTAGTTTAATTAATTTAAGATAATCATTTAATGATTTGTATAATTACTTAATGTAATTTAAGGAGGTATAATTACTTAGGAAAGTAATTAATGGATAATTACTGATGTAATTAATAAAGTAATTAAGGGTAGTAAATTACTTAATGGAAGTTAATCAAGGGGTTAATTAAGAAATTAATTAAGGAATAATTAATTTATTTTAAGAAGTAATTAAGGTTAGTTAATTACTGAATGTGATTAATCAATAGTGATTAATAATTATGGTTTAATTAAAGATTAATTACTAAATGTAATTAATTTAAATAAAGTAATTAATGATAAAATGTAATTAAGGATTATTAATTTATATAATTAATGATGTAATTAAGAATTGATTAATTAAGTAATGAAGTGATTAATTAATGTAATTAATTAAGGAGTAATGTAATTAATTATAGTTAATTAATAAAAGAAGTAATTAAAGGTTAATTACTATAAGTGGTTAAGAATAATAAATTTGTATAATTAATTTAATACTAATTACTTGAATGTAATTAAATAATTAATCAAGGATGATTAATTAAATTGAATAATTGGATGATGATTGATTAATTGATTGATAATTAATTAATAATGATTTAAGCAGGATTTATAGATGTAGTAATTAATTTAATTTACTTTAAATTAATTAAAGATGAAATAATTAATTTAATTCATTTTAAATTAATTATAGATGGTGATAAATAAATCATTGCTTATGAATGGATGATATTGTGTACTTTGAATGGTTTGAAATCTCAGATATGAGATAATTGATACTGTATGATTTGGATGCATTGGTTGCATAGTAAAGATGATAAGAATTATCTGCTTATAATGATAATGTTGATTATCTATTATGAATCTGTAAATTATCTATCTATGTGTTAATAGATAGTAGAATTAAATTGTTTTAACCTTTAAAACAACTTGGCCTTAAAAGATACGTTTTGGATTTCGATGAGACCGGGATCGGGTTTCCGTATACCGGATTTCCAGGTCTGGAGACCCGAATACCACATCGATCCAAATTTACGTTAGGTCGTGAAATCAAATTGGAGCAAGTGAAGACTCGAGGTGTAAGAACGATTCTTTGTCAATATAACTCTGAGGGTGATTCCGTAATGAGTTGACGGAGATAGTACTTTCAGATTCGAGATGAAGATTCAGAGTGCAAGGGTTATTGTCGTTAACTCTGAGGGTGATTCCAATACGAGTGTAACGAGATAATGCCTTCGGTTTCGTTCGAACCCGGAACGAACTTGTATGGATTGAATGCTTTCAGAACATCGTCAGGTGGACGATGAGCATTCTAAGTGATGTCCTGATTAAAGGTAATCGTAGCCTCAAGCCTCATCAAACCGGGAATGGCTAAAACAGGGGAGGTGCAGCAAGGTTAGTGGGTAGCACCCAAGTAGGACAAGATTTTCCCTGTCTAGAGGTCCCTTCTTATTATTCGATTGAGTGGGCAGTTGAATTGCAACAACTGCTGGGATGTCTTGTGCGGGAATTATCCAGTAAGGGATGTTCCGGCCTTGTGTTGCAGGGGATTGGGAGTGATCCTCGGTACGGTGATCTAGGCCACGTACTGTGACGGGCGGTACCCCGGTAGCCCTGCCATTGTATGGAAACCCAACTTCCAATAAGTGACAACGGACTTGATTGTATACCTATGTATGCTGGAATTTAATGAATGTAACAATTTCGGCTATGTGAATAACTATTTGAAAACCTTAGACCTATTATAATACAATCGAATTTCCTATCAAATGTTTTGGTTAGCGTAAGGTAAAAACTTACCCATGTTTATTTGTGGGGAGTCTTACGTGATACCTTTTCTTTCAAAAGGTTTTGAAGTTAAGCAAGTTTAACCTGTTACTCACACCAGACCCATGTCTGACCCAAGTTGTTTATTCTGTTTTATAAACTCTTGGGTACTCAAATTTTTACGAGTAGCCAAGGGATTCAGGTTAGCTTTGACGAGTAATCTGGAGGAGCAATGGAGCAGGAGGCTTCGGCGTTGTAGATATAGATAGTAGTTCCGCTGTGTTAATCTCTGAATAGAGTTTTGTGTTGAGTTGTAATAACTAGACAGATGTTTATAACTGTCTAGTATGTGTTGTATAATCTGTGTAACTCTGATAGTCGTTGTATATTATGTAATACTTTTGTTATTAATATAATTTATTCGTTCCGCTGTTGAGATTCTGTTGTTGTTCTTTCTTTCTTCTCTTCTTTTCTACTTTCTCACCTCTTTCTTTTCTTCAAAACGATGCGTCTTCCTAGTCGTAGGATGGCGGGTCGTTACAGTGGTATCAGAGCATTAGGTTGAGTGAATACCTAGGCTCTGGAGTGGTGTCTATCTTGAGAGAGCGTATTTGTAATTTTTATATAACTATATATATATTTATTCTACCTATTGTTGGATTACCTGTTCGGGTTTTCCAAATTAAGTTATAAGGGTAGATGAGGTAGGCTGTGTGTAACACAACTACCATTGATTGGAGTTTGAATGTTTGGAGTTGGAAGTGTATCTGATGAGACTGTAGACCTAATACCGTCTCGAGTGAGCTTTGCTGTGGTAAAGGATTTCATCGATCTCCGAAGGAAACTGTTAAGGTTCGGAGTCAATCTTTGAAGTGCAGTTGGATGAGCTAGAGTTTGATCTAGTCGGTTGAGCAGAAGCAAGTGATGTATCTTGGTAATTTCTTGAAGAAGTAGCTGTGTGTGTGAGGAAACGCAGTGACTATGGATGTCTCCGAAGATGTTTTCTTTGGAACAAGTTTAAGGAGTAAGTCTACTTCGGTGTTGTGGATGAGTTCAGCATGGCATCTCTGTTTGAGGTTCGAGTTTCTCGAAGAGCTTTGGATTAGGAAGTCTTTGGCATCTGTGGCAGCAGTGCAGTTCGGAGTGTTTTGTGTATTAACAGGAAGTTTTCTGGCTGAGCAGTTTTTCTGAAGATGGAGTTCAGAAGTAGCAGAGTATATCCATTTCTTCGATGAATTGGATAGATAAGTGTGAGCTGTTCCGATAGGTAAAGAGAGAACAGTTTATCTTTGGATACTGGACTGGGATTGATCGCAAAAGTGACTTGCGATAGTTTGAGTGATCTTTGAGTTATTGAAGATTTTTCTGGATGTTTTCAATAAAGTCAGAAGTTGTCCGCATCTGGAGATTGAGTTTTCTTATCGACTAGATTCCAGGAGTGGTACCGGTGGTTCGACTAGTGGAAAGATGTTTCCTAGAGATAGAGTTGGGTGAAGTAGCTCAGGATTTGATGGAGTATCTAAGTTTTCTTTATAAATCTGTTGAACCTTATTTCTAGGATGGGTTATCCAGTCTGTGTTGTGTTCTTCATCAGCATTCTTATCTACTTCAGATCAGAGTTGTACAACAGAAGCAATTTGGAAGTGCATCTCTGAATAGGAAAAGTAAGTTCAGTCTTCTGATGTTTGAGGAGTAAAGTTGTGGATCTCTTCCTTGTTTTGATTTGAATAAGTATTTGGTCTTCCGGATTGAATTGTCAGTTTGGACAACTGGAATTCGTTGTGTTTTACGTATCTCTGAGGGAGTACGTATTTGATCTATCATTGGTTTTGGAACCAGCAGTTCAGGAGGTTTTGTAGTTGAGTCAGACTCGTCTGTAGTCTGATATCCTGTCTAGTTCTGTAGATCTAGGTGAGTAGGAGTTCTGTAGCTTCGTAGTTTAGATTGTTTGTAGAGCGAGTGTCCCGGTATATATATATACTTGGGGAAACTCGAGGAAATTTTATCCAGAATTTTGTCTGGATAATTAGAATTGTTTGATTGGATGATTGTTTGCTATGGTTGTTAGCATATGGTTGATAATATATGCTTGTTAAATATTGAATAGATTATTAAATTACCTTTGTTTAAATTTCGGGGACGAAATTATTTTAAGGGGGAAGGAATGTGATATCCCGGGAATTTGGACAATATCAATTTAATAATCTGCATTGGGAATTAAATTGATTTATTGATCTTTGTTAATAAATTTGAATAAATTTAATAATCTAATTAAAATAAATATTTAATTAGTGATTTATCTTTTAAAACTTTAATAGAATGATTTCTATTAATAATATATATATAAGTGTATATATTGTAAATAGATGAGTTGGTTGGATTTAACAAATAAAGTTATGTTTTCAAATTTCTAATATTTAATAATTTGGAAATTATGATTTAATTTAATATTTAGCTTTTCAAAGATATTTGATAAATAACTATATAGTTTTAAATACATAAGATAAATGTTTAATTGTTTAAAAAAATAGATTTTAGCTTAAGTTTAAATTTAAATTGAATATGAATTTGGATTTATAATAAAAATTCAAAAGAGAAATATTTTAAAATATTTTGGATTTAAAATATAGATATAAGATTTTATTTATATATATATTGGTTATTTACATTTTCTTTAAAGTAATTTATATACATATACATATTAGGTAAGTATTTATAAATAGTAAACTAGTGTAAAAAAGCTTTTATTCACATTTTAAAAATAAATAAAGTTATGTATTAAATACTTATAAGACAAATGTCATTATATTAACACCCTAAATTAACATGTGTTGACTAATAAATAAAACTACATGACAAGTGTCATTTAATTTCCAATTTTCTTTTCTTTTATTTTACTAAATAATTTTCAGCCTATAAACACATATACTTCTCTTCTTCTATTCTTTATCAAATTCAAAAGCTAAGAAAAAAATCTGAAACTCAGTCCTATTCTCAAACCCTCCTCAAAACAAAATCTGTAATTAAATCCTCAAACCACTATCTATTCAAATTCAATAGCCTGTTAAGCATCTTCAGAAATCAAAACAACAAAAGCTTGAACTCATTTCATAAACCTGGGAATAAAGTCTGAACATCATTCTTCAACTCTGTTTTAAAAAGCAAACTCAAAATCAAAGTCTGTTTTCATCTTCAATACCTGGAATCAAGCCTGAGATAAGCAAGCACCTGGAAATCATATCTTAAAACATCTCAACAACTTAAAGTTTCCAGTAGCATGCATGTCGTTTTCAAGTTTTCAAAGGCATGAAGCATTTCAGTTTGATAAGCAAGCTACAGCAACTCAAGTTTTCAAATTCAAATCAAAGCAAAGGCTGTTTTCAAAAATGAAGGCTCTGTCTTCTTTAATTAGGTGAGTAACCTTATATTTAAAATAAATTGGATGCATGTTAGATGGTTGAATATAAATATGTATTGATAATTGAATGTCTGCTATTTTTGTGCCTGCTGGTTATAAGTGATCTGTTTATTATTTGTTCTAGGTGAGTAACTTCATTATTACACTTAAAGTTTTTGAATCTATTGCATGATAATTACTGTGATTAAGTATGTATCATGTGTATATATATATAGCAGTAGATTTTCTATGAGGATGTGAATGAAAATAGGTGTGCATGTCTGTGTACAGGGAAGTTTGCTCTGTTCTAAAACTTACAGTTCTAAATAAGTTTAAAATTTCAATTCCTCTTCCCCTGATTCACTTTAGATCTTGATATAGAAACAAAATCTGTTAGAAATAACAAGTTAAAGATTTTAAAAAAATATTATTAAGTATATTGATAAGTAGAATTATTGGGAATAAGAGATAATAGCAGGAATTAAAGTATAAGTCAAAAATCCAAATTTCATAATTTATTAATTCAGGATTATATATCAAATCCTTAAACAAAATCATGATTTTTAAAAGAAAAATCATAAATTTTAGAATTGAATTGGCAGAACAGTTCTGGTTTGATCAGATGGGGTGTTTTTGGTTGCCTCTGGTGATCTAGTTGCTTGGCGAAGTCATGGTTCTCACTGGAGCATGCTGGAGGATGGTAGATTGATGGAAAAATAGGTGTAAATTTTTCCGATGATCAAGTTGTGCAGTCGAAAGCATTTTAGGGTTTAATGTGAGATTTGGGAGGGTAGGCTTTGTCGAGGTGGAACGGCATCGGTGGCGTACTAAGTTCGATCGCGTTGGGGGAAAAGGCTTCGGTGGCTCGAGGCGCATCTGTTGTCATTGCCGATGAGTTTCACGAGGCGTGGGTGGTCGGCGACAGGGGGTTTTCTGATCGCGTGTATCTTCCAGTTTTGGGTGTGAGTGTTGTTTTTGAGTTTACTTCGTGTTTCGCTGATCTGCTTAGCTGGAGAGTTTGTCGTGGTTAAAGGTGTGTTGTCGAAAGCCTGATAGTTGGTCGGCGGTGAGTTTTCTGGCCGTGCACGTGCACGTGCACGTCTGGGTAGGACTGTGGTGTTTTGGGGAAGAAGGGATGAGACTCGGGTTTGTTTCCGTGATTTTGAGTGGGGGACTCGAAGGAACTGTCGAAGTAAAATAAGTTGAGCTCGGGTTATTTTCTTTGTTCCAAGTTTTGTTCTAAAACCTGACAATGTACAGGGTTTTAAGTTCAAACTAAATTGAATAAAAGAAGAAAAGTAAGATTTAAACAAAAGTTGAAACAAGATTAAAATATGAATTCAAAATGAATTTGAATTCTAGTTTTCAAATAAATAAATTTTATAAAATGGAATGTTTTATCAACTATAAATTGTTACAGTATTTTATAAGTGATTCTAAAATCTGAAAATAAGATTTAAACTTGATTTGAATTTTAGTTCAAATCTGAATTCAAAACTGAGTTTTGAATTCTAGTTTGAAATAAAAACAAAGCTTTTGAATTAAAATGGTTTGAAACAACTTTGGATGTTGAAGTACATTTTAAATTGATTTGAATTTTAAATGAATTTGGTTTTAAATTTCTTTAATTAAGTAAGTATTTCTTTAACATGTGTTTTAAAGGGATTTAAATGGTTTTAAAACTTTGTTAAAGTTAAAATTTGTATTCATTTTAATCTTAAATTTAAAATGAAATTTAAAAGTAAATTTAAAAGTAAATTGTTTTAAATGCTTTATTTATGATAATTTAATCATAAATAAGAAATAGGTTTATCTTAAAGATAATTTAGATTTAATAAAATAAATTATTAAGGTAATTAAAAGATAATTAATCAATTTAATTAATTTGATTTGGGTTTATAAATTTAGTAATTAAGAAAATTGATTAATTAAGGTTTAATTAAATTAATTAAAGGATAATTAATTTGAAATTAAGGATCATTAATTTGATAAGTTAAGATTATTAATTAATGATTAGGAATAAATAAATCAAGTAATTCAGGATTAATTAAGTTATTGTTAGATACTTAATTAATTAAGTAATTAGGGATTAATTTATTAGTAATTAGAATTAATTAATTTGAAATTACTAATGGTTAATTAATGTTTAATTATTTAAGAAAGATAATTAAATAATAGTTAATAGTTAATGTAGATCGTTAACTTGGAATTAAATAAGTAATTAATTAATGTGATTAATTTTGATAATTAAGTAAATTAATTAATTAAGGTTAATCATTTGTGAAATTGTTAATAAAATTACTTAATGGAAGTAATTAAGAAATTAATTACTCATTATAATTAATTGAGTTTAAATTGATAAGTTAAGTTAATTAATTTAGTTTAATTAATTTAAGATAATCATTTAATGATTTGTATAATTACTTAATGTAATTTAAGGAGGTATAATTACTTAGGAAAGTAATTAATGGATAATTACTGATGTAATTAATAAAGTAATTAAGGGTAGTAAATTACTTAATGGAAGTTAATCAAGGGGTTAATTAAGAAATTAATTAAGGAATAATTAATTTATTTTAAGAAGTAATTAAGGTTAGTTAATTACTGAATGTGATTAATCAATAGTGATTAATAATTATGGTTTAATTAAAGATTAATTACTAAATGTAATTAATTTAAATAAAGTAATTAATGATAAAATGTAATTAAGGATTATTAATTTATATAATTAATGATGTAATTAAGAATTGATTAATTAAGTAATGAAGTGATTAATTAATGTAATTAATTAAGGAGTAATGTAATTAATTATAGTTAATTAATAAAAGAAGTAATTAAAGGTTAATTACTATAAGTGGTTAAGAATAATAAATTTGTATAATTAATTTAATACTAATTACTTGAATGTAATTAAATAATTAATCAAGGATGATTAATTAAATTGAATAATTGGATGATGATTGATTAATTGATTGATAATTAATTAATAATGATTTAAGCAGGATTTATAGATGTAGTAATTAATTTAATTTACTTTAAATTAATTAAAGATGAAATAATTAATTTAATTCATTTTAAATTAATTATAGATGGTGATAAATAAATCATTGCTTATGAATGGATGATATTGTGTACTTTGAATGGTTTGAAATCTCAGATATGAGATAATTGATACTGTATGATTTGGATGCATTGGTTGCATAGTAAAGATGATAAGAATTATCTGCTTATAATGATAATGTTGATTATCTATTATGAATCTGTAAATTATCTATCTATGTGTTAATAGATAGTAGAATTAAATTGTTTTAACCTTTAAAACAACTTGGCCTTAAAAGATACGTTTTGGATTTCGATGAGACCGGGATCGGGTTTCCGTATACCGGATTTCCAGGTCTGGAGACCCGAATACCACATCGATCCAAATTTACGTTAGGTCGTGAAATCAAATTGGAGCAAGTGAAGACTCGAGGTGTAAGAACGATTCTTTGTCAATATAACTCTGAGGGTGATTCCGTAATGAGTTGACGGAGATAGTACTTTCAGATTCGAGATGAAGATTCAGAGTGCAAGGGTTATTGTCGTTAACTCTGAGGGTGATTCCAATACGAGTGTAACGAGATAATGCCTTCGGTTTCGTTCGAACCCGGAACGAACTTGTATGGATTGAATGCTTTCAGAACATCGTCAGGTGGACGATGAGCATTCTAAGTGATGTCCTGATTAAAGGTAATCGTAGCCTCAAGCCTCATCAAACCGGGAATGGCTAAAACAGGGGAGGTGCAGCAAGGTTAGTGGGTAGCACCCAAGTAGGACAAGATTTTCCCTGTCTAGAGGTCCCTTCTTATTATTCGATTGAGTGGGCAGTTGAATTGCAACAACTGCTGGGATGTCTTGTGCGGGAATTATCCAGTAAGGGATGTTCCGGCCTTGTGTTGCAGGGGATTGGGAGTGATCCTCGGTACGGTGATCTAGGCCACGTACTGTGATGGGCGGTACCCCGGTAGCCCTGCCATTGTATGGAAACCCAACTTCCAATAAGTGACAACGGACTTGATTGTATACCTATGTATGCTGGAATTTAATGAATGTAACAATTTCGGCTATGTGAATAACTATTTGAAAACCTTAGACCTATTATAATACAATCGAATTTCCTATCAAATGTTTTGGTTAGCGTAAGGTAAAAACTTACCCATGTTTATTTGTGGGGAGTCTTACGTGATACCTTTTCTTTCAAAAGGTTTTGAAGTTAAGCAAGTTTAACCTGTTACTCACACCAGACCCATGTCTGACCCAAGTTGTTTATTCTGTTTTATAAACTCTTGGGTACTCAAATTTTTACGAGTAGCCAAGGGATTCAGGTCAGCTTTGACGAGTAATCTGGAGGAGCAATGGAGCAGGAGGCTTCGGCGTTGTAGATATAGATAGTAGTTCCGCTGTGTTAATCTCTGAATAGAGTTTTGTGTTGAGTTGTAATAACTAGACAGATGTTTATAACTGTCTAGTATGTGTTGTATAATCTGTGTAACTCTGATAGTCGTTGTATATTATGTAATACTTTTGTTATTAATATAATTTATTCGTTCCGCTGTTGAGATTCTGTTGTTGTTCTTTCTTTCTTCTCTTCTTTTCTACTTTCTCACCTCTTTCTTTTCTTCAAAACGATGCGTCTTCCTAGTCGTAGGATGGCGGGTCGTTACAGTAAACTCTTCAAAAATCAAGTTCGAGACAATTCCTGGACCATGTTTTTAAGTTGAAGCAACTTCTTTTATTTTAAAGAAATCCAAGGATTAATATTGAACAAATAAAATGTTTGGGATTTGATCAGAATTTGTAAGCTTCGAACAAGAACACTTTGATTTCCTACTGTAAACTTGAAGATGCAGTGCCTATACCATACTGTCCACCTTCAAGCATACTTCCAAGCCAAGATTTTCAGTGTATACAAACTTATTTAGTTTAAGATCCTAAGTGTAAAGTGTTTGAAAAAAAACATTAAAATTTCTTACTGTTTTTTTTTGAGGTAATCGATAAAGCAAACCCCACGAAATCAAATTATTTCCAACCAGCCCCAAAATCAACTACGAACGGTAGCATTTACCCGAGTCAACAAAATTCCAAAATCACAGTTAATGACCAAAGTCACCATGAGTAAAATCAATCGAAAACAGTTTCAAAGTTTTCAAGTGTAGCTTAATATGAACAAGATCAAATGGCCGAAAACATTAGAAGTTTCCAAGTTGTCAAGCAGTGGATTTCACAAAATCAAAAGGACCGAAGACGTAGAACAACAGTTGAAATCGAACGAAATTCAGAATCAACCAAAACAAAATCGAAATCATAATCAACAAACAAAATCGAAATACCGAGCTTAACATTGAATTAGATGTGAGTAATTATGAATTACTCACCTTTGTAAATCGAACAGTCGCGTTCGAACTGAAGAAGAGTCGAAGTCGCGGCCCCCCCCACGAGACGAGCGAAATCGAAGAAGCCCTAAATTCACCAGTCGCCATTTTTTTTCTTCTTCGAGGAACGAACGAAAGAAGTCGCCGCCATTGATTTTCTTTTCTTCGATTTAGGTTTAGGGTTTGTGAATGAAATGAGAAAGGGATCGGGTATAGGGTTTTAAACGAAATGAATGGGCCGAGATAAAATTTTAAAGCCCAAAACCCTTTAACAAAATTTTCTTTTCTTCTCTTTTTTTTTCCAAAAGAATTTAACCGATTCAAAATTTTCAACAACAATTTTTATTAGACGAATTCCAATCCGAATCGAAACTCCTATAAGCAAATAGCTAGCAGAGAAATCGTTTAACGATGATATCTAATCGATGCAAAAACCCCGGTTATTACAGAAATTCAAATTGAATTCAATTTAATTTTATACGCGTTTATACGTCGTATATTCACAAAACAATTCCGATAAATACGAAAATTGAAATCCAGTAATAATTTAATATTACGGACCCAATGGAACTGGTTTCGTTAAATTCCGAGACTGTGCCTCGGAAGATTATTTTTAAATTCAATTTAAACGATAAAATTTCAAAACTGAACAAATCGCTTTCAAATTCAATTCTGAAGCTTCTATTATCTTCAGTATTATCAATATGAATTTTCTAAGCCTTTAAATTATTTTTAACCGGCTTAAAATTGAAGATTCAAATTTTATTCAATTTTTCAATGGATTAAATTCAAAAATTAAATCGCCAATTCCTTCTGATAATTTGAAATTCAAGTCAAATCATCGTTCAAATATTTAAAATTAATTAAATATTTTCAATTTAAATTGTTTAAAATTCAGGGTCGTTACAATTATTCTTTTATATATAAAATATAATTCTAGGTAAATTTATTTCATTTACCAAATTTCGAAAACAATTTTGTGTCGGTTGCCTTGTTCAAGTGTTTTGAAATTCCTATCGATAATATGGCATCCCACGTACCGATCTGAACCTAAAATTCAAACTTAACAATTCAAACAACACAATATTAAACATTTATATAACACCAACAAATACACTCTCTCATATATGCACACTTAAACTCATTCTAGGGTGTAACCCTATCTTAAATGAGTTAATACTCTAACAAAGCTAAGGTTATCGCTAAACCAAAGCTCTGACACCAACTGTAACAACCTGCCTTTTTGGACAGTTTAAGTCAACAATAAACCACACATGTCCAACTAAAACTATTCAAAAGACAGATTATTATTGGGATTTTTCTAATGAAATAAGATTCAAAAGAACAAAATACAAAATCTCGCAGCGGAAGGATAAAATATAATACACAAAATAAATACTTAAACAGTTCACGAAGCTATTTACAACAAAATCAAAATTTACATTTTTTTCTACAGAAAGAATAGGCAAATGCTATAATAGTAGTAGATATGGTCCTCAACTCTGTCTTCATCTTCAGAAATAAGTGTCTTCGCTAAATTGAAATACTCGGTCTGACCTGAGCGTAAAGTAAAACAAAACACTTGAGTTAAGACTAACATTCTTACGTAAGTAAGTCAACTCAAGTGAAATGTACATATAACTCAATAAGTGAATGCTCAGGTTTAAATAAACATAATCTTCCATATTATAAATTGGTTCAGTTCAAATACTGATTTTCATATTTGTTTCTAATAGATTCATTATTAAATTCAACTTTAGATTCAAATTCCCATATCACAAGACAGTTCATTATCATAACTTCAAATTTTAATTCTAGATTTCCATATCAAAATTATCTCAGTGAAATCTTTATATTCAAATCATTTGAACTTAAACAATTCGGGTGGAAATGGACTTTTATTCAAAAGAATTATATGAATGTAATAGTTAAATTTTAATATATAATATTAGTTAAAATAGTCATAGAATATAATTAATTAAATTTGATCTAAAATAGTTTGATAAAATATAAATAGTTAAATTTTATATCAAAATAGTTTAATTAAAACTAGATATAAAATATAAATAATTAAAGTTAATATAAAATAGTTTATTTAGAAATAGTTATAAAATATAAATGGTTAAATATAAAATACTTTAATAAAATAGTTAAAAAAATAAACAGTTAAATTTAATATGAAATCCGAACCGAACCAATCACATTCCATGATCCAATCCGAACCATATATCAAAATTTCCAATCCCGACTTAAATCAATTTAGATTTCAACTTCAACATTTACCTTTAAAAAATCAATTACTTAGTAATTCTAAATTCATATCTTTTCACAAGTCAATTTTCGACAAATCAATTAAACCTTTTAAAGTTTAACTTGAAATTTTATACCCTTATGTTAATTTAATCTTTAAATTGAATCAATCCAATTTCTAAATAATTTTAGATTAATTCACCAAATCAAATCAAATTTTCAGATTAAATTAAACCTTTCTATAAAATCTATTAAAGTAAAATCAAACAACAAGTTTAAATCTAAAAATCCCATTAAAATTTTTCATTAAATCAATTAAATTTCAATTTCATAATTTCAAGTTCAACATTAATTTAAACTTACAATATTTCAATTTAGTTTCTAAATCAATTTATTTAAACCCAAAGTGGTTTTATATCGGGTATATATCATTTCAACATAAAATGATTTCCTAAATTTTAGGGAACTTGCAGTGTGAGAACAATAAAATAATAACATAACTTGTCAATGACCAACATACGTGCATAATTAACAATTTAGTATATATATATATATATATATATATATATATAGACACACACACACACATGCATAACTAACGTATCACATGTGTCACATATCATAAACAACATAAGTGAATATTTTCAAATTCTAATATGTCATATACTAACATAACATATAAATATATAACATGACATATATATAAGAAACTTGCAAGGTGATTTGCAATAAAATAACATGGCATATGTCACACCAAATTACATAGAAACCATTTACAAATCATGTCAACTTGCATAACATAGGTGGGTCATTTTTTCATGTCCAATATGTGTCATTTTATATGTCAGAATGAACATATAAATTAATTTATATCATATGAATATAACTAAATAAAATCCTAACTAAAACAACATTTCAATAATTTTTCACATGCTATCAATTCACTAACATAAAAATATCAGTCGCGAGTGATTGCTCACCTTTTATGGCTACGAAGGTGATGATAAAAATGGAGCAATATGGAGATTCTTAGCAAAGATCCAAATGCAATGAAAATCCAACAAAGCTTAGACACGAACATGAATCAATAAACAAGTTTCAACTACTTCCAACTTCCAAACAACCCAAGATCGAAACTATGGAAAACCTGAAACTAGGTCATCTTTTAGAAAATATTCGGACCAAAATATTACTGAATCTGTAAATGTGACTAACTAGAAATTGTTGCAAATTCTTTTCTCTCCACTTAAAGAATCACTCCAAAAGCTTCTGTCTTGAGGAAGTTATGGTCAAAACAAACAGAGGTGTTTTCTGAGTTGAAAATCTGAGTTTAAAAATACTTCGAAAAGATTTGGGTTTTTGGCATAGCAAATTAAGGAATTTGAAGAATTGATCTAAAAGAAAGTTGAAGCCACTGGAAAAATAAACGATTTGAACAAAAATCACATAATTTGGTTCTTTCTTGAAGGAGATATGATTGATGCAATACGGGGTATTTCTGGCCAAAACTGGGCCCGAGAAAGGACTTGAAAAATGGAGTTTTTGATATAGAAATATTCGGAATGAGAAGAAGGGTTCAACAACAAAGTTGTTGCCATTGAAATTATACACTGTTTCAAAAAGAAATTATTTGATTTGGAGTAATTTATTGGAATATAGAAGTCATGGAAATAAGGGGAAGAAAGAAGGGAAAAAAGGAAGGGGAAAAGAAGGGGAAAATGAGAAAGAAGAGGAGAGGAAAGGTGGGCTTTAGCCATGGGTTGCTGCCGTGGGTTGTGGGTGGTGTTGGAGGTGGGTGGCGTGGGTGAGAGAGAAGGAGGAGAAGCAAAGGTAAGGGAAGGTGGAGGCAAAGGAGAAAGGAAGGAGATTGATTTGGTTTTAGAATTTGATTTTTTAGATCTAGGGATTAGAGAGGAAGAAGAAGATACAGATAATTTTTGTTCATAGAGGAGAAATGTGAGGAAAAGATGTTCTGTACGTATCTATTTAGAGGAAATGAAAAGGTATGGTCTCTTTAATTTCCCAAAGCCCATTAGTCTACTAGTCTATTTGCGTTCTAATGACTCCTTAAATTCCTAGAAGCCCAATAATTAAATAAGAGATCCCATTAGAAACATAGAAAGGAGGAGAATAACATATGTAAATACATAATGGAAACACTGACAATTACGCGAGTTTTTCACTGAAAACTGCATATTTAGAGTTCTAGAATTCCGATTTCAACGAAACGAAAAGTAGAATTCTTCTTAAAATTTCGTATAGATTTTTTCCAAAAATAAAATTAAAATTTTGAAACTTTTAAATTTTACCAAAAATTCAAATTTGACTAAGTTTTGACCAGAATTTGCCTTTTTCCAAAATTGTTCATTCATTTAAATTTGATCAAATTAATTGTTCAAAAGCGCCCAATTAATTATCTTAAATTTAAATTTCAAATTATTATTAAATAAAATAAATATTCAATTTTAAATCCTTCAAATTTATGGGTCGTTTCAAATATAATGCAAATTCCTTCAAAACAAACCACTATAAGTCTAAGGAGAGTAATCATATGCAAGTTCCATAAACAATGACATGTATATGAGATCAAATCAAATATATAAACATAGTTGTGATTGTAAATAACACTCATCTTAGCCATAGCTCTCCAAATTAGCATTCTTTCCATTAATTTTCTCTATTTGAAAATAATCAAACTTCATAGTTTAGCCAAAATGCAAACATCTTCATGATATATGGTGTAGCACGGTGTTAAGTATGTTATATTTGAATTTGGAAATTTTTGAGAATTTATTTCTATTTTATTTTGAATTTAGAAGTATGAGGAGGATTTATTTTACTTTGCTTTATGAAGACAAAAGAAAAGAACGAGAAAGAATCCATAAACGTAAACTATTTTTGGTAACAAAATAATGACTTGTCACATCTAGGAAAAATGAAAAAAATCTAGAAGTGAATATTCTGGATGCTTATCTCATGAAACATTATTTGGGTTTGGGCCTTACTCAAAACCCAACCAATCCATATATTTTTTTCTTCTTCATAAAACCATTCATATTCAGTTCAAAAGTCTAAAATAATTTAGATAAAAATCGTATTTAAATCTTAAAAATGTTTACTCAATATAATTTTATTTTTATAGAATTTGACATTCCATAAATTCCTTTATTTTATTTAACAAAAGCAAAACTAACATCTTAGCCCACTTTATCAAAACACTTTTAACTAAAAATGAATTCAATATTTTAATTAAAATTATTACTACGTAAATCTTTATTTCTTGTTCATATATAAGTTTATGAGATATTATTTCCATATTTTATCTAGTTTTATTTTAAACCATTTCATTATTACATTTCAAACTCAATTATTAATTAATTTCAAAACCATCATTTAAATAAAAAACTTTGAAAATATATTTCTAATCATATTTACTAATAATACTAGATTTTGTTAAATATATAATTACCTTTATCATCTCAAAATCATTTTAAATTCATAACATACAATTAAATCCAAATCATCTTAATCAATCTTTGAAAATCCATTTTAATCAATTATCACCAATATTATCTTTAATTTAAATACTGCTCTATTACCACCAATTCTCACTTCAACCTTGTTGAAACCAAGATGAATATAAGAGAAGGAAATACAAGAGATGTTAGCACCAGCAAAGCCTTTCGAAGGAGTAGAAGGGATGCTGCAGCCAAAAGTCGGATGTGTTATAAGGTTTCGAGGGTGTAAAAGGAGTCCAAAGCACCCTTTTGCTTCAATTGCTTCCTTTCGAAACAGATGCTTTCGCCAACATAAAGACGTTTCGAAAAAGTGGAGGAATACCTTTTGAAGGTAGCAAATAACAACCACTAACATGTGCGAAAAACCTTTCAAAACCAAAGGTTTCTCCTTCATTCAAATTACTCAGAAAGATGTTTTGATGGAGCAACCCTTTCCAAAGCATGACTAAGCCCTACGAACCGACAGAACCTTTCACAACCAGGAGGGGTACCACATCAGTATGCAAGCATGTATTCAAAATTTACCTTTCGCATTGAAACCCCCAACATTTCAATACCTTCAAAACCCTAAAGAATTAACCGTTGACGGAGTCGAAAGCTCATGCCTCTTCTTACTTGCAACAACAAAGCAACATAGGGTGAAAAGGAAAACCTACCCCTTTTGATGAAGATGGAAGCATTCAAATCCAATCAAATGCAATGTAGAAGGATGCACAAATGTTAAAGGTGATGAAAGTTCTACATGGCCGCCTTTCGACTAGGTTGAAAGCACTGAGTCGAAAGGTGCTAACCTACACCTATAAATAAGACCCTAAGTGTTTGGTTTTGGGAATCCGAATTTTTTCACTCTACTCCAGTATTTTCTAAAAGTTGTAAATCCTGATTTTTAAATTAGATTGGGAATTTGATCAGTTTGTACCACTTGAGTTTAATGAAAGCAAGATTATGGAATTTTGGGATATTTGGCTAATTTGATATCTTTTTTAGATTCAATTCATAATTTTATTATGTCAACTTGACTGATGGGTCACATTAGAGTGAGTTGAAACCCTTAGTTTAACCAATATCCTGAAAGCCTTAACTGCTACTCTCAAGTTTTCAAAAGGTTAGCTTACGAAGAAGTCAAAACCAATCTATCCAACCATATCCTTAACTCATAAAATACAATCCTAGGGTCACTTCAACTGGTTCGATAGAGGGGTTTCAATAGAGTACTAAAGCAGATTAACTGGTTCGAAAGGCAATATAAGAAGGGTTTAAGTGTTTCGTCTAAATCGAAAGGTCCAATAAGAATTTGTTTTTACCACAATAACTTATGCAAAAGGAAAACTAAAGAGAATAGAAAGGATTATAACCATATTAACCTGATTAAGAAGTGTCGACTACTTTCATATTTTTGAAAGAAGGTCTCGAAAGAGTTATCTAAACTTTGAATTCAACTTTAGGGTATCGATAAATTTTCTTGTTAACATTTTGGCGCTAGAAGGAGGGCTTGAACGTCCAATTTGTTGAACTTCCAACTCCACTTTCCTCTGACCCAATCCTATTCCAAGCTTACCTGCTTTAAACTTTACATCATCATGTTTAGCAAAGTCAATAGATCCGAGCAAGGATCCTCGAAACCACATCTAATTGGATTCTCCCATGGAAAAAGTAATGATTCAAATCTACATGAAGAACAATTGTTAAGAATGGAGGCTTTAAGGATCATAAGGAAAAAGAAAGTGGAATCCTATTATCCAAATAAATAGAGTTTAAACCCATTTCATATTGGCCCCACTCCTATCTTTGCCTTAGGATAAAATAAAAATGAAAGCGATCACTTGTTTGATCAAATAAGGAAATCAATTCAATATTACACCAAAGACACAATCATTGAAGAAGGAATGATGGCTGACTACTACACCTTTTACACAAATAGAATTAGGCAACAAGTGGGACACTATCAACATAGGAACTACAAAGGGTTTTAAAAAGAAAACTAGTTGTTGAGGGTGAAACTCCAGAACCTAGTAATAAAAGATCTAGAAACCAACCTCAAAAAACAAGCTTCAATTCGAGACTTCCTCAGGATTGCAATTCGATAACACTAATGGAGAATGCTTATCTGTTAACCAAGGAAGAGTTCAACTATTGGCCATAATAAAAGAAAACAACCTAAGTACGAAAGGAATCTGGAAGGATTCTATTGCCACTACCATATGATGAACGGCCATGAAACAAATCAATGCAGAGCACTTGAAGGAATGATAATCAAATTTTTCAGACAAGGCAAAATTAATGAGTTTGTAAAAAGATCCTAGAAGAAGTCAATAAAGAACTACTTTACTAAGAAAAATCTACATGGTTGGTAGTAAAATTCTCCTTCCACTTGGACATTACCTTAAACGGTCAAAGCCTTTGTCTGCGCCAAGTTGGCAGGCCAAATCATCTCCTAGAGGGAGGTTAAAGTAAGCCTTTATCCACACCATGTTATGGCCAGGGTAAGGCATCGACAAGCCCTTGACCGCACCACGCTATGGCTTGGCCAAGGCGCCTCCTGGAAGGAGGATGGAGTAAGCCGTTGGTCCCACCATGCAATGGCCTAGCTAAGGCACCGAATAAGCCCTTGATCGTGCCACGCTATGGCCAGGTCAAGGCTTCTGCTAGAGGCAGGATAGAGTAAGCCCTTGGTCTTGCCACGCTATGGCCTAGCCAAGGCACCGAACAAGCCCTTGAATGCGCCACGCTATGGCTAGGTCAAGGCACCTCCTAAGGAAGGTTGGGTTAGTCCTTGGGTCCTGCTTGTGGATAAGCTAACAAAGCGCACCAGACAACAGCGGAATAAGATGTCCAAAGCCGAGAAGCAACATTTCAAACAGCGGATTAAGACGTCCAAGCCAGAGTAGTGGCGTATGAAACAACAGACTAAGACGTCCAAAGCCCAAGAAGCGGCATATCAAACAACGGACTGAGATGTACAAGCCCAAGAAGCGGCATAACAGATGATGGACTAAGACGTCCAAGCTCGAGAAGTAGCAAATCAAACAACAACTACTTACAAAGACTACTGGGTAACACATGTCAAAAAAGTCAAAACACGAGGAGCGGTACAAAACAGAAGGATTAAATGAGAATCTGCAGCCTCCGACTAGTTGTTAAAGAAGAATTTCTGAACTTCACTTATTAATACCCGAGTCAGGGTTTCGGGTCTTTTAATCTATGGTCTTCATCATACCCGAATCTGGATTTCTGGGTTATTACTATTAATTACTAAAATCCACTCATTAATGCCTTAATCTGGGCTTAAGATTTATATTCAGAAGATTATTATTATGGACTTATGGTTATCATCCACTAATGCCCGAATCTGGATTGCGGATTCTCTAACTTTTCAAATTCATTTATTAATGCCTGAATCTAGGTCACTGGATTTCTACTATAATCTTTCAGACAATGATTTTTGGACTTCTATTACACGATTATTATTGACTATCCCCAGAAGATGAATACAATCCAGAATTGAATTTCAGGTTCTCTATCGTTGGATTTCTGGTATACTATCAATATAATTGAAGTTGAATTACTGGTTTTCTCTCATCATTACCAAACATGGTTTCAAAACATTCAACCATATTTAATTCCAGAATTACTTTTCACCTATAATCATTTGATTACATAATGATCTGTTAACCTCCGCTAATAATGTAGATAAACTTCTATATGGATTTCAAGTTAACAATAAAGAATATTTTTTACTTCATACTTTTCAGGGAAATAAGATCAGAAAGGAAGACTGGATGGATCAACAAATACAAAAACCATAGACCAAGTTATTGGAAATTTGATTCAGAAACAACATTATAAGAAAGGACTATAGACAAGGTGATATTTACAAAATTTTCATATTTTCATAATTTATGAAATTATTTACAAGTATATAGTACAAATATGTATATTTTTCACAAATCTTGAACAACCTTATCTAGATTCTCGGCAATTAAAGGATCAATTATGTGACGAATTACAATACGAAGAACTTCTTTAAGCTTCTTCTCTTTTTTTCCTTATTTTATCGGCGTTATCAATAGTTTTAATAAAAACAATGTTTATCAAGACCTTCGTATTTAATTTAACCCAATTTAAACCTATGTTAAATTACCTATAACTTTTCTAAGGGAAAAAAAATCCTATTTATCAAATCAATATTTTATTACTAATACCTTTTGTTTTGGAAAACAATTCCCGTTTAAGGGAACTTAAAAATTAGAAACCCAGTTTTAAATTTCAAAACTCATCTTTGAGAGCATACTACATATATTTTTATATATAATAACTTCAAACAATTTATTTATCAAAACATTACTTTAGGTTTATTCGAATTTTGAACTCATTTCACTCGCACAATGATAAATTGAATAATTTACTAAGTTCTCCTCAACATTCGCTTAAGCAAATGTCCGATCGTCACTTAGGATATTATTCAAATTACCACAAAACCAATCGAAACAATTTCCTCCTAATTATCCTAAAGAAAATGCATTGCATTTAACATTTAACTTCTCAGTATACTTTTACCATAAGCATTTTCAAAAGTATAGCTATTTCATTTCTCAAAAATTCCTTTGAAATTATTTTCAAAAATTCTGGGATTCAGATTCTTAAATTAATTTAAAAACATGTTTTATAAACTAAATTTATATAAAACTTTCTTTCTACAAAAATGATTTCATATTATAATGATCTATGTTTTATAATAGAATTATCTCCTATATTTATTCTCTAAATATCTTATCCCATTATTTAGATTATACTAACAACTTCTTATTAAAGTTTAATCCTTAACCCACCATTATTAAACTGGAAATTTTCAACTTAACATATTCTTCGAACACCTTTTTAATTAAATTGTGAAGATTAATTCACAAAGGGTTCATTTTAAATCGAAGCGATAAACGCTCCTATATAAATCGAGCACAATTTAGCAATCAACACACAACAGTCTATTCTTCTCATTTAAATTAAGCATAACCGAACAACATTAATGATAATAAATAAATATTATCACATCTAAACCAACTCACTTTAATATATAAAGTTTTGAAAATTATTTATTTATATATGTGAAATATAATTCTAGGCAAAATATATAATTTGCCAAAAATTTCAAAATTTTCAATACCATTTCCGTTGGCCTTAGTCAAGTGTTTAGAAATCCCTATCGATACTGGGGCATCCCATGTCTCGACCAGAATTCATAAAAACTCAATACACCAATTAACATAATAAGTTTTTATAACATTAACAAATATGCTCTCGTATAAATAATACTCTCAAACTCATTCTAGGGTGTCGCTAACCCTACTCTAATGAGCCAAACCATACTAAACCCAAGGTTTTTGCTTAACCTTTGGCTCTGATACAAATGTAACGACCCACCGTTTTAACCATCGAAATCGCACCAAACATTACCACTGTGTTCAAATGTCGTGCATCCTGTTGGATCATAGGTTTTGATTGCTGACATGAAACAACAATTCAGGAATCTACGACTACGACAACGTCCGGACTCAATGACTTAAAGTATGGTTTTTATAGTTATATATTTTAACAAGAATCATCGAATATGTATATAGAATCTAGTTTAATGCTTTGTTAAAATCTTTCCTCAAGAATCATCATTCACATTCAAATAAACTTGCATGCATATTTTAATCAAAATCAAGTTATCAAAAAATGCATGGAGCGGGGCTCGAACACGGGTCACTAGTTTAGAAGGCAAGTGCTCTAGCCAAATGAGCTATGGTAATTTTTGTTTATTTATAGAATTCAGTCGATTTAACAAGGTCATTCAGTCGACTGAATATCTATAAACAGCTTATTGAGCTTGTGCACTTTCAAATGCACATTCATGATTTAAATTCAGTCGACTAAATCTTCTAAGGTAGTCGACTGACCACTGTATAACTGCCATATTTTCTAAATAGACACTTCCTTTCGTGAACATCCTTCTCCTACGTGAAGAGTTGCAGCCATTACTGCTCATAGAGATCTCTTTACCAGCAGTTGCAACTCCATAACTACTATATATATGTTTGTTTTCTAATGATCAAATAACTTAATTTTCTTATCTCTCTTGATCTAACGTGAATAACATTCTTCAAATCTATTGCTTACATAAGTTCATATATTCATTGCTTACAATCTCACTTCATATCATATAAGCAATTCTAATCTTTCTATTCTTCATACACGCACAATCATATACATTTCTCTTGAGGATAAGATTATAGGAATGGTGTATATTATTGACTTATCGGTGTTATTCAAGAGCATACCCAGTCAAAAACAACTTTACTATTTGAATTGGAAGTCCTGTTCGGTTGCTCAAGCAGTAGAAGTCCTATTCGGTTGTCTAGGTGGTAGAAGTCTTGTTCGGTTGCTCGGTGTTAGCACCAAAATTGATCACTAACCCTCTTAAGAAAGATTGTGTAGAGAGATAAATGAAGAAGATAAATTAAAACAAAAGATATAGACTAAATTAACTGCAGAAATCTAGAACACCAGATTTATAGTGGTTCGGCGTAACTGCCTACGTCCACTTTGAATTGTAATCTTTATTGCTTTCCGAAGTAGTTAAATACAGATACAATCCGTACAATAATGGCTTGAGTACAAGTTTGAACTGAAAAGAGTGAGTCTTGAAAGCGGCAGAGTCTCCCCAGTGTTATCGAAGAAAGGTCCCTTAATCTGTACCCCTGCCTCTCTTTTATAGACGAAGATAGGCTGGACTCCCTGCGTAAGCCCAAGAACAAGGTACGTCGGCCCAAAGCAAGCAAACTGCATTCACTGAGCCGTGCATACATGCCGAACCATATCAATTGCATCAAACCCTTATATCTCCAGTCTCTTCTTAGCCAGAATCTTGTCTAATGCTAACTATAACTTCTACAACTGTCGCTTTGTAGCCGGGCCAAGTAGCCGGGTTACATTTGCCCCCCAAAGTACGTCTTGTTGCATACATGACGTGCTTTGAATCGAAACAAGTTAGAGTTTCCAGAAAGAAATAAATCGTGTTTCCTGAATAGTCATTATCCTTCAATTTTATCCTCCTAAAGTGTCGTATCCTTCTTCGATCTTCATGACGCTTGGTCGATTCCTAATAGTATAAATTCAGAATTGTAGTTCATCAGTGGTCATCTGTATCCGGTTCTACAGGTCTAGTAAGCTTCGGCTATCTAATCTAGTCTTTTCTTAATAACCTTAAGTGAAAATTCAATTTCTGTTGATTTCAAGAAGTCAATTTTTTTTGAATATACACGTGCATGTTCATGTACATGTTCTTGCCATTGCCTCCCGGATGTGTTTTGTATGTTTGTGAGTCGTCACCAATTCCTTCTAGTTTAATTGTAATTCGATTGCAATTCCTTGTTTATATATATATATATATATATTTGAAATATTGATTGTAATCAACCACTCGATGAGAGAGGACTTCAAGTTCTACATAGATGATAGCCTTGGAGCCGTAAGTAGGGCGAATGGAGTATGGCCAGTCGCGAACTATCGGGTAGTTCTGCAATCCCATAAAGCTATTGGGAGCTCATTCACCCATTTACCTATAGCCTTTTCAAAACCTCTCTTCAGAATAGGCTTTATGATTTTGTTCATAGCTTTAACTTGTCCATTTGCTTGAGGGCGAGCAAATACCGCAAGTATCTTTTCAATATGATGCAGACGATAGAATTTTTCAAATTTAGCGTTGTTGAATTGAGCTTAACGATCGGTTATAATGGTTTGTGGAAGGTCATAATGACAGATGACGTATTGGACAGTGAAGTTGATTATTTTCTAAGTCTTGGTATTGGTTAAAAGTTCTACATTTGCCCATTTGCTGAAGTAATCAACTGCTACGATGATGTATTTCGCACCACCTTTGGGATCAGCAAGGGGACGATGATGTCAATACCCCCAAGTGGAAAACGATTATGGACTGGTCATTTGAGTAATTTCCATCGGTGGGGCTCTCGAATTTTTTGCAAACATCTTGCTCTCATCGCATTGTCTAGCATGATCAACCGCATCTTGATTGATAGTCGGCTAGTAAAACCCTTAGTAGAGTATTTCTTGGTACGGGTTTGCCTCCTGATGTAATCGCCGCATTCTTCTTCATAGACTTCACTCAAGACTCATTTGATATCATCATGAGTGATACACCGAAGCATGGGAATGGATAAACTCCTTCCTACACACGACTTCTTCTTGGATGATTTGGCATGAAGCTTTGAGGAGGATCTGTCATTTTAAATTCCTCCGTTCAGTAAGAATTCCTCATTGTGAATAGACTTTGATAGGAGTCATCCATGACCCATTTTGGCCAGCTTGGCTAGTGACTTGACTCTTTTCATTTCGTTCGCTGAGGATGTGTGCAATGATGTAATGCATGAAGTCGGCTAGTAGCTCTTGGACTTGGCCGAGATAAGGACCAAGACTATGCCCCCTAGCAAGATCAACTTCCTTAACTTTGCATACTACCAATTAGGAATCACAAAAGATATGTAAAATTTTCACTTCAAGTTCTATAGCAAGTTTGAGGCTGGCGGTCGAAACTTCATACTAAGCGTCGTTGTTTGTTACAGGGAAATCGAGTTTCAGGACGTAACAGATCGATCGTTCCCTAGGAGTCATTAACATGACTCCTGTGCCATAACACTGATCGCTGGATGCTCCATCCACATATATTTTCCATCTGTTAGTTGGTTCTCCACTACTCTTCGATTAGTAGTCTGATGTAGTGAATTCAGATATGAGGTTTGCCAACTTCCGCCTTTGGATAGCTCTTCGAGGGATATAGGCGATATCGAATTGGCTTAGTTCGATATTCTATTTAAGTAGTCTTTCAAACGTCTCAGGTCGTTGTATGATGCTAGCTTTTGTAGCTTCGGGTCGATATTTAATGCATGGCTCGCGATAGTCGGTGAAATCACACACGCATGTCAGAATGGGTCCAAGAGAACATATCATCATTTATTCAGAGAAACCCAACTAATTCTTTTATCATCATTGCATTGAGATGTGATCCGATCTTAAGCACCCGTGAAGGGTCGCCATGGCTAACTGTAATGTCGATTGTCAGTTTAGCCGGTGCAATCTTGGGTTCTTCGAGTTCAGATATAACTATTTTGCGTAACATTCAATGTGAAATATGGTTGGGATGGTCAATGTTGATGGTTGCTTTGGTTGAATCCTAGAGTCTTGTCATGAGTTATTAAGTCTGATAGTGAAGGGCTCTGAATGCTCTGATCGATTATCTGCAAATGGCCAAAGCTCAAGCTTAGAATCACGTTGAAGAAAATGTCGAGTAGGGGTCAGCCTCAAGTTGTGTGAAGCTTCATAGTTGGACTTTACTTTGAGTTTGGAGTTGCTTGTATATTCGAGCAACGCACTTTCCATTCAATGCATTCATGATCTTTTATCCATCCTTCGGGTTGGAGTGATAGTCAGTTGCCAACGAGCTTAGGCATCGATTCAATGATTCTATCGCTAGGCATTCTTTCGGTCGTAGCCTTGAGTAGTTGTAAATACTATATATAAGTTTCAATATTGAGCTATCATAGCCAGTCTTTGGATGATCACGTTTTTACTCCCAGTCCTGGGTTGATAAATGCACTGTATGGATGGTTGAGTCTCATCCTAGCTATGTTTATACTCCCACCTATATTCCAAAGACATAGAGCTGATCAGTGAATAGTTGGTTCACATTCATCCTGCTTCTCGCTCGTGCCCCCAAGTCTGGGGCATATACGAATAAATAGGAAGGCCAGCCATGCCCACTTCAGCTTTACTCTCTTTCCCGTTGAATCATGGGATCAGGTCAATTGATGGGAGGCTGAGTCTCGCCTATCCTGAATTGTATTGTGTTTTTCATTCCAAGGGGAATACTTCGATGCCTCTTCAGTTTATAGGCGTAAGTTGGGTACTGGACGGTCAGCTACGTCCACTTTGGTTCATGTTCTATAATCAGATCTCGGAGTAAAGTTGGCCCAAGAGCAGTCGAGTCATGCTCATCCAGTTTCTTACTCCTCCTGACGGATTGACGGAGGGTGCTGGAGAATTAATGACTAAGTCTTCATGGTTTACTCTCCTTTCCACACTCTGGTGGTTATAGTTTTTCAAGGGACATTCGGGTCACATTCGTATGTGCTTGGTGCTGATCGATATTGACCCTCGATCTGAGGTATGATATAGTCGGTCATTCGTAGCTTCGGATGCCATTCCGATTGGTTCTGTATTGAGGCCTCCTTGCAGTCGTTGCCTTAAGTTGTAAAGAATGCCAAACTAGAGCTACAATGAGCTGACGTATTCAGCTTTTAGTGATTTGTACTCCTGCTTCCAACATTGATTTGGCAAGGCCACAAGTCGGATGGTCGAACTCCATCCTTAGAGAGTTAATACTCCTCCCATCGATTTTAGGCTGAAGTTTGCAGAATAGAGAACGGTTGGAATCCACTCATCTATTTATCAAAGTTTATACGCCACTTTACATTCTAGTGACTTAGAGTTATTCTTCCCCCGGTCGGCTCGTGCCCAATTTGTGTTCATGCTTCGGTCCATGCTCCGGGGACGTAGAGATTTGTTGAATGGTTTATGCTCTAGTCCACAGTTCAGGACGTAGAGATTTTCGTCGAGTCGTTTATACTCTAGCTCGCGTTGTGGGGACTCAGAGTACTCTAGTCCGCTTTAGGGACTTAGAGATTTTTGTCAAGTTGTTCATACTCTAGTCCGTGCTCTGGGGACTCAAAGTACTCTAGTCCGCACTCTGGGGACTTAGAGATTTTCAAGTTGTTTATACTCCAGTCCGCACTCTGGGGACTCATAGTACTCTAGTCCGCACTCTGGGGACTTAGAGATTTTCAAGTCGTTTATACACCAGTCCGCACTCTGGGGACTCAGAGTACTCTAGTCCGCACTCTGGGGACTTAGATATTTTCAAGTCGTTTATACTCCAGTCCGCACTCTGGAGACTCAGAGTACTCTAGTCCGCACTTTGGGGACTTAGAGATTTTCAAGTCGTTTATACTCCAGTCCGCACTCTGGGGACTCAGAGTACTCTAGTCCGTACTCTGTGGACTTAGAGATTTTCAAGTCGTTTATACTCCAGTCCGCACTCTGGGGATTCAGAGTACTCTAGTGCGCACTCTGGGGACATAGAGATTTTCAAGTCGTTTATACTCCAGTCCGCACTCTAGGGACTCAGAGTACTCTAGTCCACACTCTGGGGACTTAGAGATTTTCAAGTCGTTTATACTCCAGTCCGCGCTCTGGGGACTCAAAGTACTCTAGTCCGCACTCTGGGGACATAGAGATTTTCAAGTCATTTATACTCCAGTCTGCACTCTGGGGACTCAGAGTACTCTAGTCCGCACTCTGGGGACTTAGAGATTTTCAAGTCGTTTATATTCCAATCCGCACTCTGGGGACTTAGAGTACTCTAGTCCGCACTCTGGGGACTTAGAGATTTTCAAGTCGTTTATACTCCAGTCCGCACTCTGGGGACTCAGAGTACCCTAGTCCGCACTCTGGGGACTTAGAGATTTTCAAGTCGTTTATACTCCAGTCCGCACTCTAGGGACTCAGAGTACTCTAGTCCGCACTCTGAGGACTTAGAGATTTTCAAGTCGTTTATACTCCGGTCTGCACTCTGGGGACTCAGAGTACTCTAGTCCGCACTTTGGGGACTCAGAGTACTCTAGTCCGCACTCTGGGGACTTAGAGTTTTTCAAGTCGTTTATACTCCAGTCCCCACTCTAGGGACTCAGAGTACTCTAGTCCGCACTCTGGGGGCTTAGAGATTTTCAAGTCGTTTATACTCCAGTCCGCACTCTGGGGACTCAGAGTACTCTAGTCTGCAATCTAAGGACTTAGAGATTTTTAAGTCGTTTATACTCTAGTCCGCACTCTGGGGACTCAAAGTACTCTAGTCCGCTTCAGGGACATAGAGATTTTTCTCAAGTCATTTATACTCTAGTCCACGCTCTTGGGACTCAGAGTACTCTAGTTCGCTTCAGGGACTTACAGATTTTTCTGAAGCCGTTTATACTCTAGTCCGCGCTCTGGGGACTCAGAGTACTCTAGTCCGCTTCAAGGACTTAGATATTTTTATGGAGAGCAGTTGTATTTCCACCCGTTTGATTTGTATTTCATTTACCGTATCAAGGCTAATATTGTCGAATGAACAATCAAACCACGTTTGCTCATGGAATGGGACTCTGCCCCCAGCATCAAGGATGAAACCGTAAAAATGGACGGTCGATTCTCGACCGCTTAGTGATTATAACTCTTCTAATCAAGTCAAGGAAGGAGGTATATGACAGATGGTTGGATCACATCCATGCTGGGGTTGGATAATCAAGTCTCGCACAATTTGCTTCGTATCTCTTTCTAGAAAATGAGGATGGTGAATTATTGGGTAGACAAAGTAAGTTGCATATGTTTCAAGGTGCAGTCGCGTCCATGTATTGAGAGCGATGGTTAACGAGTAGGTAGTCTATCACAACTACTTCAAGTCGGGCTTTCGAACCACCTTTTATGTTCAGGGTAGGATTTGATGTGTAGATGATCAAATCATGTCTGCTCTAGTTAGATCCCAGCATCATTGAGCTCCATGTGAGGCATATGTATTTTATCGAACTTTACTTTATGACCCGAGGATTGGATGATCGAGCCACATTCATTCCAAGCCTTGTTTAGGTCTCCAAGGCAAATGTGGAGGTCGATGAATGGATGGTCGGTCATGTTGGCTTTGTGTTGGGCTCTGAACGTGATGAACTTTTTAATCTCTAGTCCTTGGCCCCAAATCAAAGGCACATGGTTGATGATGAGTGATCGAATCATGCTCGTCTTGATGAAACTCCACAAATCCGATTAAGGTTTGCGTGGATTGGTTGGCGGCCAACTCTGAGCACTTGGTCACCTGCATCGTTTTGGAAGAAGTTTAGTTTAAGTCTGTCATAATTTAAAGCACAATTGAAATTGAAATAGAAATAATCCAAAGAAGATTGGTATAAATCTCGTTGATAAGTGGAGCAGCATTATGTGCTTTTCAACTCTGCCCCTTGCCCCTTCTAGCGGGATGTTGACTACCAACGGTTCAATTATTAATTAGAGTTCTTTATTGATGGGCATCCGCGGTTCCTGGCTCGCCCTTCTAGAAGGCTTGCACGTACTACTGAAGCTTTCCTTTCCGAAAAAGCTTTTCAATCACACCTCGGAGGTGTTTGTAATCACCAGCATTAGGATCAGTGTGCATCTTGGAATATACAACATTCCCCTGATTTTCTCTAGACTTTGGTGGAATCTCTCGAGGTTGGTTTTCAGTACCACTCTGAGTCATGAGCTTCCAAGTAGAGCCTATCGATTGAATCTACCAAAGAGCACATGAGTCGAATTTTGAGATCTTGTTTTTGTCTACTAGAATCAGTGTCCTTAGCCGACGGGCCTGCATTGTTATTTTTCCTAGTCTGCTCCACTCCTCCTCACTTTGGTTCTGATTCATTTAGTAAAAGAAACGATCCATAGTCGTAGGAGGCTCTTCAGCTAACTAGCTAGCAAAATATATCTGGAGGTCGACTCTCCTCAAACGTGATAAGTATGATATCCTTGTTAGTATTTGGAATAAATTACTTAGAGCCAAACATTGGTTTGCTTGGAGTCACTAAATTCAAAGTGCTGGGTCAGCGAAGAATGGTGCTTGAAGTCATCTTGGCATTTGCTAGAGTCATATCATCTATGTTCTCCAACCTTTGGGAGTATCGTTTGAATAGCGGTTGCTTGTCCGTTCCCTTGATGTCGTTCTAAGCTGCCGCTAGATCCTCTATGCCCTGGTCGATCATGGGATGTCAGGGAAGTGGATAGAATGTTCCTTTATTAAGTTGAATTTTGAATTCACTACCCGAATTTTTTTTCTCCCTTGAAAATAGGGGTCGTACCCGATCCATATTTTTTGGAATAGGGACCGGTCAGATTGTTTTTAGAGAGAGAGATCGGTATACAGTGCATGGGTCGGTCAGCATACTCTCGCTCGGCATACACTGGGTCGGTCGGCGTAGTCCCGCTTGGCATACACTGGGTCGCTCGGTGCACTCCCGCTCGGCATACACTGGGTCGCTCGGTGCACTCTCGCTTGGCATACACTGGGTCGCTCGGTGTACTCTCGCTTGGCATACACTGGGTAGCTCTGTGTAGTCCCGCTCGACATTCACTGGGTCGCTCGGTGTACTCTCGCTCGGCATACACTGGGTCGCTCGGCGTAGTCCCGGTCGGCATTCACTGAGTCGCTCGGTGTATTCCCGCTTGGCATTCACTGGGTCGCTCGGCGTTCACTGGGTCGCTCGGTGTACTCTCGCTCGGCCTGGAGTTGGAGTGGCTCGGCATGGAGCTGGAGTGGCTCGGCATGGAGTGGCTCGGCCTAGAGTGGCTCGACATGGAGCTGGAGTGGCTCGGCATGGAGTGGCTTGGCCTGGAGTGGCTCGGCATGGAGCTGGAGTGGCTCGGCATGGAGTGGCTCAACCTGGAGTGGCTCAGCCTGGAGTGGCACGGCATGGAGCTAGAGTGGCTCGGCCTGGAGTGGCTCGGCATGGAGCTGGAGTGGCTCGACATGGAGTGGCTCAACCTGGAGTGGCTTGGCATGGAGCTGGAGTGGCTCGGCCTGGAGTGGCTCGGCATGGAGCTGGAGTGGCTCGGCATAGAGTGGCTCGGCATGGAGTGGCTCGGCCTTCATTCAACTTGAGTGCAAACTTCAAAATCTAATCCCCAGATCTTGCGTACATCAGTGAATCCAATCCTTTCACATGAACATGAACACTTGATTAACTCTAAACAAGAAAATTAGCATAATCAAATCTTCCAAAAACAGGGTCAGTAGACTTAGTTTCTCTAACTACGGCTATCAGCTTCCTTTAGATTTCTTTCAAATCTGAGTAGAATATGAAGTTTTCTAGTAAACAACTGGATCTATCTCGCGAATATGGAAATCCACTAGTAGACGATGAGATCCAATCAAGCTGAGAATTCATTTCTCAGTGAAAGCACCAAAGTGTTAGCACCAAAATTGGTCACTAACCCTCTTTAGAAAGATTGTGTAGAGAGATAAATGAAGAAGATAAATTAAAACAGAGAGATATAGATTAAATTAACTGTAGAAATCTAGAACACCAGATTTATAGTGGTTCGGCGTAACTGCCTACGTCCACTTTGAATTGTAATCTTTATTGCTTTCCGAAGTAGTTAAATACAGATACAATCCGTACAATAATGGCTTGAGTACAAGTTTGAACTGAAAAGAGTGAGTCTTGAAAGCGGCAGAGTCTCCCCAGTGTTATCAAAAAAAGGTCCCTTCATCTGTACCCCTGCCTCTCTATTTATAGACGAAGATAGGCTGGACTCCCTGCGTAAGCCCAAGAACAAGGTACGTCAGCCAAAAGTAAGCAACCTGCGTTCACTGAGCCGTGCATACATGCCGAACCATATCAATTGCATCAAACCCTTATATCTCCAGTCTCTTCTTGGCCAGAATCTTGTCTAGTGCTAACTATAACTTCTGCAACTGTCGCTTTGTAGCCGGGCCAAGTAGCCGGGTAACACTCGGGTTGTGTAATACCTGTTCCTCCGGGTTAAGTGAGGGTTGCTAGCTTTAATTCCATAAGGAGTCTGGGACTGGACGTAGAACGGGAGTTTGAACCAGTATAAAAATCTCTGGTGTCATTTACTTTACTATTTACTTTTTATACTCATATTCCGCATCAGCAGATAACTTAGTTTATATCGCACTACCTTTGCATTTACATTATTTACAACTGTTGGCCATTTCGATCCTATAGCATAGTCACTTTCATTTGGTATTAGAGCCTGGAATTTTATTGATCGTCACAACATCATAGAATAATGGCCAGAAAATGATCCAATCGAAATAACACAGGCAAAATCCCTGTCAAAGCCACCAGTGAGGACTACAAAAAAGTACTTTCTGATTTACAAATTTCAGTAAATGATAATAATGAATTAGTTAGTATATGCGATAAAATCTCAAAGCATAATTTTCTTATTTTAGAAAAGATGAAATCAATCAATATTGAAAA
Organism: Allium fistulosum; assembly: GCA_030737815.1. Lineage (NCBI taxonomy): Eukaryota > Viridiplantae > Streptophyta > Magnoliopsida > Asparagales > Amaryllidaceae > Allium > Allium fistulosum. The sequence goes on along the minus strand of CM060904.1, from coordinate 163,603,782 downwards.
TGAGAAATTGAAAAATGTGAAATTAGATTTAGAAAATCAACATGGTGTTTTGAAAAATAATTTTGAGGCTCTTAAAAATTTTCTAAATGAACAAAAAACTATGTTTGAAAAAGAAAAAGAAATTTTTTTAAAAGAAATTACAGATTTGTAAAGACAAAATGATTTATTACAATCATCTTTAGATAATTCAGAATCTCGAATTTTTCTTCTCGAAAATGAGAACTGTACGTTAAAAGAGGAGAATTCTAAATTAAACAAGCAAATTGATATTTTGAAAAACGGTAATATTTCTTTTCAAAATAATAATTGTGACTTTAAAGCTAAATTTGATAAACTTAACACTGAAGTCACAAAATTTAATAAAGGTCAAAACAATTTAAACATGATTTTATCTAGTTCTAGACCATTACATGATAAAAGTGGTTTAGGATATAATAAAACTAATCATAGAAATAGCACTAGATACGCTTTCATGTATAATAAAAATGTTAGTGCTAGTACTAAATTTCGAGTAAAGTCTAAATCCAATTTTAACAGAAATTCAAATACTGCTATGACCAATAATGTTTATAATTTCTTTAGAAGTACAAATCATTGACGGGAAATATGAATAAAAATTATCTAAGTATTTGGGTTCCTGTTAATTGGAAAAATAGAGAAAAATACATTGATGATTATTTTGATATGGTAGTTAATAATGAAAATTATATTTATAATGGTTCAACCACAACCAAATGGGTATGGTTTCCTAAAAATTAGGAAATTATAAGAACCTTAGGTATCGCATGCTTTAAATGTTATTTTTTAATACCTTACATTATAAATAGTAGTTATTTTGTTCTATATTGTTCTATGTTAACACTTATATGGAATATAATTTATGTCATCATATAAACTCTCCTTTTTGTCGATGACAAAGGGGGAGAAAGATATTGCTCTAACACTATTTGCCGGAATAAATGATGCAAGCACAGATTAAGGAAGAGAAAAGATTAATTATTTACAGGAATATATAGCATAGATTCAGGGGGAGAAATCTATAGCACAATCACAGGAATATATTCGGGGGGAGAGATAAGTCAACAAAGCTTGTCGAAGATTCGTCCATAGCAAATGGAGTTGTCATCATCAAAAAGGGGGAGAATGTTGGATCATAGGTTTTGATTGCTGACATGAAACAACAATTCAGGAATCTATGAATACAACAACATCCGGACTCAACGACTCAAAGTATGGTTTGTATAGTTATATATTTTAACAAGAGTCATTGAATATGTATATAGAGTCTAGTTTAGTGCTTTGTTAAAATCTTTCCTCAAGAATCATCATTCACATTCAAATAAACTTGCATGCATATTTTAATCAAAATCAAGTTATCAAAAAATGCATGGAGCAGGGCTCGAACCCGGGTCACTAGTTTACAAGGCAAGTGCTGTAATCAAATGAGTTATGGTAATTTTTATTTATTAATAGAATTCAGTCGACTGAATATCTATAAACGGCCTATTGAACTTGTGCACTTTCAAATGAACATGCACGATTTAAATTCAGTCGACTGACCATTGTATAACTGCCATATTTTCTGAATAGACACTTCCTTTCATGAACAGCCTTCTCCTACGTGAAGAGTTGCAGCTATTACTGTTCGTAGAGATCTCTTTAGCAGCAGTTGCAACTCCTTAACTACTATATATATGTTTGTTTTCTAATGATCAAATAACTTAATTTTCTTATCTCTCTTGATCTAACGTGAATAACATTCTTCGAATCTATTGCTTACATAAGTTCATACATTCATTGCTTACAATCTCACTTCCATATCTTATAAGTAATTCTAATCTTCCTATTCTTCATACACGCACAATCATATACATTACTCTTGAGGAAAAGATTATAGGAAGGGTGTACATTATTGATTTATCAGTGTTATTCAAGAGCATACTTAGTCAAAAACAACTTTACTATTTGTATTGGAAGTCCTGTTCGGTTGCTCAGGCGGTAGAAGTCCTATTCGGTTGTCTAGGCGGTAGAAGTCTTGTTCAGTTGCTCATGCGTTGTAATACCTGTTCCTCTGGGTTAAGTGAGGGTTGCTAGCTTTAATTCTAGAAGGGGTCTAGGACTGGATGTAGAACGGGAGTTCGAACCAGTATAAAAATCCCTTGTGTCATTTACTTTACTATTTACTTTTTATACTCATATTCCACGTCAGCAGATAACTTAGTTTATATCGCACTACCACTACATTTACATTATTTACAACTGTTGGCCATTTCGATCCTATAGCATAGTCACTTTCACATCCAATCGACAAAAGGGCAGATTGTTAGGGTAAATTTAAGGAAAAGAATAGAGAACAGAAATACAGAATCTCACAATAGAATCGACAACATATAATATAACAGGATAGTAGAACCTGTCACTCCAAACATATAGAGTATATCAGAGTTAAAAACAAACCTTATCAATTGGACAGTTATAAAATCCTGACCTTACAAATGCCGACAGGTATACAATATAATACAATGGAAAATAAAATACTACGACATGTGAATCTTTAGCTCCCCTCTATGAATCCCATAACACCAAAGCCAACCTGGGAAAATACTCGGCCTGACCCGAGCGTTGTAAATAAATAACACCTGGATCGGTCTGTAAATACCAGCGTGAGATAACTCGAATAATGGGGAATATATATAAAAAAAAATCTATGAGACCATGCCGCTAACGAGGAATGGGTTTTCAAAAGAATATTATCCATATAGGCACGAGCAGAAATAAATTTCAGGAAACAAATCCAAATATGATTGAGCATAAATAATATTAAACCAAAATTGAAAGAATGGAAATAAACTGAGTAAAATCCAAACTGGACAGAATGGATAGAACAAGGAGAACATGCCAACTTGATAGAATGGACTAAATAAGGTAATAGTCCAAACTCAATAGAATAGGCTAACTAAAGTAACAGCTCAACTTGATAGAGTGGACTAAATAAAACTTAAATGTCATGGTGAGGAGTTGGCTCTACTCGTAGCAATTTAAAGCCAAAACAGATTCAGGGTTTACAAATCAAATAAGGAAAGAAAATTTTCCAACAAATTACTAGGAAGGTGCACCTCCTTGAAGTATACCTCTAGTAATAAACTTCTGAGAAGCTCATTTACTTTGTGACACTTCTCGTATAATACAAACCCGGACCCTGCCAGACCTTACCGAGTGTCCTAATACTTCCACATCTAAGTGCACAACTGAATCCAAACTAGATAAAATGTGAAAAAACCCTAATGGGAGCAACCCCACATAGCTTGGTTTCCTCTCGCACTTTTGGTTTAGTCATCTCCAACAAAGGATAGCAACGCTCAATGAAGCAATATATCATCTTAGAATGATGGTAATAAAGTATTTGAAGTAACCGATATCTGAGATACCAACTATTGAGGATATAAAACGATCATATATGGAAATTAAGTGTTGTGAACTTATCACCACTCATTGAATTCAAACTTGTTCTATTTCTTGGTTAACAATCATACCAGACAAGTCAAGGTAGTGTTATCTCATAGTCATGTCACACGATTGTTCTTAACTTTCGAAATAGCGACAAATCTACTTCTTCAATGTTTAGTGCTAATTATACAAAATAAATCGTTTCCATATAAGTGACTCGTTCTATAGAAATAATTCATTTCATAAATGAATCAACCTTTTTCTTTTTAAAAAAGAACTGAACTTGTGCTTGATTTCCATATTAGTAAAACATTTTTAGAATTAGCTCCTGATTGTTAAAACGTTTAAGTGAATAATTTTTTCCCAAGTGCACGACCCTGAAAGCCTAAACCAACATCAGACTGAACACCCAGAAGATTATTCAACCTAACATATCAATAATCGAGTCCTAATTCCTTTTTATAACTTTAAAACAATATCAAGTATTCCAAAGATAATTAGTCACACTTAAAATGTCTTTTAAATAACAAATCTATTATCTTTAATAAAATACATAATTATTTTCAAACACTTTTATAACGTTGGTAAATTAACTTTAAATCGGTTGATTTAAGCAATTTTATCATATTAGTTAATTCACTTAAATCACTTTTATTACATCAATTAATTAACTTTAAATATAATTAATTGAAAGGATTTATAAAATTCAAATATCATTAGTTAATGAATCAGTCATCTTAAACATCATTTATTAAAATGATAAGAAATTTTAAATTCCATTAATTAAAACAATTAATTAGGTTCAAATATTCAGAAGTTAATCGGATTAATTAAATTCAAACTTCACTAGTCAAAACAATTAATTAAAATATCATTTGTTAAAAATGATTTATTTAATTATAAAACATCATCAATTAAAATGATTTAATTAAATTCCAAATATCATTAGTTAAACATAATTAATGAAATATAAAACAATCATTAATTTAAATGATTAATAAAATTCAAATATCATTATTAAAAATGACTAATTACCTTTCAATATCGTTACTTAAAATGATTCGGTTGAATTCAAAAATCGCTAATTAAAATTATCTATTACTTTGAAATATCATTAATTTAAAACGATTATAAATTTTAATTATCATCAATTAAAATAATTAATTAAACTTAAATAATAATTATGTAAAACGATTAATTACTTTTAAATATCATTAATTAAATAGTTAATTAAACTCAAATAATCATTAGTTAAAATGATTAATTAAGTATAAAATATCATTAGAAAAAATGATTAGTTAAATCTAAAGACAAACAAATTTCCAACATCGTTAATTAAATTTGTTAATCAATTTCAAAATCATTAGTTAAAATAATTAATTAATCTATGTTATCATCGATCAAAATGGTTAACGAATTTTCAATATTCTTTTTATCGGGAATACAAGCTCGAGTTCATGTGACAGGGTTTGGGGATAAAATTGAATAAACAACGATATAACGAATATTGTTATAATGACATTACATCTATTAAATGGAGAATCAGTGTTTTATTTTAATTAACCATCAATAATACAATATAATGATGTAAATAAATAATTTATGGTCGAGAAACCCCCTTTGGGTCTCGCTACAAATTTTCCCTGTAAAACAATGGTTATCGATAATATATAGATAATCATATGGGTTTATAATGATCAAGTTAATATGCCATCCATTTTCTAAACGGAAATTCAAACAAACAAGCAAATCAAAGAATTTTAACTAACATCCAAACTATCAATAAACGTTTATAACATCGTTGATATGATAAAATAAAATTTAATGTGAGTTAAACTCACATCGATTTTCATTTCTACCGAAATGTTCTAATTTGAGTTAAAACTGAACGAACGTCCATATTTAGCCTAAATTTTCACTTGCTCCAAATCCAACTAAACTAACTCCATCGCGAAGATCTCGATGGCACAAACCCAACGCAAAAAACCTCGTTCGAATCCGACCTCGTATGAAGGAGACATGAATTTTATAAGTTAAAGCTATTTTAAAAATTAAAATTAAATAACTTTGCACTATTCACAAGATTACCCTCCTCCTTATCTTCCCCAAATCCTTATCCCAAACGTACACACACAGAGATATTCACCATTGTCGTGCACGAAATCGAGCTGATACGGAGCTACATACCTCCGTTTTGCGAACCGTCTTCGCCGACAAACTTCTTTCCACGATCTCTACTCGCCTAGCCCCAAAAATCCAAGCATGGTTCGCCCAAATGAATTGCGACCTGGGCCTTAACGTCGCCACTACTGCCATTTTTCATGACCACCATTTTTTCGCTGCAATCCACTAAGACACGGCCATGCACTCGCCTAACCACCACAAAGCCAGCCATCCAAGTCTCGACTCCACTCTCTTCCCCTGGCTGACAAAATTGCCAACCCTAATTCGGCCAATGAGATTGGAATTTCGTCGATCACAACAAACATCATAAAGAAATGAAGCCTACAACCACACGATCACAGCAAATTAAACGATTTTATTTATCGATGATTAAATCATCGTATTAGGATTTTTGAATGGGTCGACCATAGTTTGCTTTAATGGAACATGGGTTTGAGAGGAAAAGGAATAGGGATATTATATCCAGATATGTAATGACTTTGCTTGCTATTGATTTTCAAATTTAAAATATACGACCATCTACTTTGCTCTTGGAAATATAAAGTGATGAAGAAGAGGCTCTGTTGTTTACTGAAACAAGGACAAAGGTAGATGGGATAATGCAGGAAACAGGGAAAAATGTTTGTGGGCTAATGTTAAGTCTTGGCCTATGCTTGTTTTATTTTTTTTAAATTTTTAATAAAACATAACCGAAAATTTTGAACTCCAAATGTGGCATGCCGCCTGCCGTTCTGTATGTTATACCCCTATTTCGAACGCAATGGAACTTGCATCGAGACCTAATTCGATCGTATGAAAAATATAGGTTTTTGGCCCTGGTTATTATATTAAATTTTCGATATTAATTTCAACGCATTTAGAACTCGCACGACCAAACGAGACGTCTGATCGTTACAAAATTTGAAATCCTATAATAATTCACTAATACGAATCCGATGAAACTGGTTTCGTCGAAATCCGAGACTAGGCCCCAAAAGGCTATTTTTTACAGATTTAAATATTTAAATATCGATATTTATTTGGTCTATTTACATTTGTAAATAAATCTACAAATTGAGTTCACCAATATTATTTATTAATTAAAAGAAGTTAAATAAAATTATTAAATCCTTTTAATTAACATTTAATTCACAATCAAATATTTAAATATGTCATATATTTTGAATTATAAGATTCCAAAATTCAATTATTTTGAATTTCTAAAATAAATTAAACATTTAAACTCAAATAGCCAGAATTTTGGGTTGTTACAACCTTTATTTGAGTGCGTAGGCTTTACATAGATCCTTCCTCCTTTTCATATAATTCTCTGTCCAAGAATTGAGTAATGACTATAGGTGTTTCATACCGTTCCGAATAAGAATTTATCACTTGATTTTTGATAGTGAATAATCGGTAAGGGTTCTTAATGTGGAACCAAAAGTTTTCTATTATAGTTTATGGCTATGTAAGGAGAGTGGAGGTTTCTTATTAAAAAACCTGTTCAGAGTCTGTAATAGGGAATCAGTGAGCGATACTAGTTCGGAAGTAAAGCTATGTATTCGAGGGAGTGATCGAATTTGATTTCATGCATAAATGATCTATATATGCACATCATACAGACCGAGGAACAAAGTTTGGAATTCTAGAGTTTTGGTTTATGTTTCTTGGTTTTAGTAGTGGTTAAATTTCGGGGATGAAATTCCTTTAAGGGAGAGAATGAAATGGCTCGGAATTTAACCGCTTGGATTTGCAAATATTTAATTAATTTTAAGTATTCAAATATTTTATTTTATAGTTAAAATAAAACTCTTTTAAACAATAAATCATGATGGTGAAATAGTTTTCAAAATTTGTTTTTGAAAATATTTAGTATGAAGAAAAATCGAAAATATGATCGGAATTCGTTTTCAGAATTTTCGCCTATTCATTAGATAAAAGTTATCAGAAATGTAGTGAACTCAAGTGTATACATACAAATACATTTATAAACTAGTTGGCATGTGTTAGTAATATATATGTATATATATGTGTGTGTGTGTTTACTTAAGGTTAAATAAGTTTAAATTTCAAATGAAAACAAATGAAAAGTAAACATCACATTATAAGAAACATGAAATGATTTCTTAAGAAACATAATTACATTGGTATTAAAGGCAATGTTGGCTAAGCATAAGAAACGAGAGACAAGATAGTGGCTTTGATGTGATGTGAAGGGGAGACATAGTGAGGTGGCATGTAGTTGTGGATGATAAAGTACATAAGGGCAATTTGATAATTATCTCATTTCATTTCATACAAAACTATGTCTTTTTCCTTTTTCATATTTATTTTCACTTTTCCATTTCAACTTTTACTTCCTCCTCTCTTAAGCCACACTTTCCATTTCCATGGCCCCCATAGTTTTAAAATTTTCAACATCTTCTAGTTTTAAATTCCTAAAAGCTTGACACTTCCTTCCACCCTTACACCTTCTGTCTTCCCAAAAGCAAGCCCAACCCAACCTTTTCCATGCATGGTCTAACCACTTTTCACCTTTTAGGCCTCAAAAACCTCATTTTTCAAAAGAAAACCAAGGATCTAGAGTGGTTGCAAAAGTTAGTAAAAGCTTGGTTAGATTTGGTAGCTTTTAGGTGAGAAAAACTATCCTTTTTATTTAAAGTTTTGAACTTTAATATTGATGATAATCATAGCTTATATTAGTTATAAAAGTATGTTTCTTGTTCGGATACAATTGATGTTGATTGTATGTGTATATGTATGCTTGTATGAGATGATGTTTAGACTTGTAAATAAAAAGGTAGTAAGGTTCAAGTTATGATCTTTATTTGTTGAATATTGCGGTGGATTATATATAGGTTGTGTTCATGCATATGTCAATATATGTTAAAGGAAAGTTAGTATGTTGAAGTTGTTAGTTTGCGACGTTGAGGTCCTTTGGTTTAAAAACTTGTTTTCTAACTTTACTTTTCTAAAAATGTTTTATAAAGATTCATAACCCTTATTTTGTTTTCAAAAACTTTATTAAAAGTTTGTAAAAGTAGTCAAGTATAAAAGATAAGAACTTTGAAGTGATTTGCAATATAAACAAAGTTTTAAAAATTTCGGGTCATATAGCGATAGTCGCTATAGGTACAGTTCATAAAAACGAAATCTTTTATATATCTAACAATGTTTTTACTTAAATATCTTTTGGAAAGTGTTTTCAAAACTTATTGTAAGTATTCGAAAATAAATATTATTTATTTATTCATTTATTTAATGATTATTTAATTAACTAATTAAATAAGGTAATTAGTACTTAATCGTTAGTTAACAAGGTAATTAGTACTTAAATATTAATATAGTAAGTTAATCATAATTAGTTAATTAATAAAAGGTTAATTATTATTTATTATTTATTTAAGGATTAATTATTATTTAAATTAATTATTAAATATTATTTATTTATAAAAGGTTCAATTATTAATTACCAATTAAGTTAAGATTTAATTTGGACTTAATTAAGGTTTAATTATTATTAAATAAAGGTCTAATCTATGATTTAATTATATATTAAAAAATTTATTGGTTGTTTAATTATCAATTAAGGATTATTAGTTATCTAGTTATTAATTAAGAGAATAATTATTTATTTAATTATTATTTTAAGATTAATTAATATTTATTTATTTATTTAAAAGATAATTAATATTTAATCATTTATTTAAAATTTAATTATACTTTAGTTATTAATTGAAGGTTTAGTTATTATTAAAGTAAAGGTTTAAATGTTATTTAATTATTAAATAAAAGCTTTTGATTCTAAATCATTTAATTTCGAAGGTCGATTTGCTAAAGCAAACTATCTTTTAACGGAATGTTTTTTATCCAAGGTATTTCTTTATCGATTACCCTTAAGTGACCTTAAATGAATAAGAAACCTAATGACACCTCTTTAGCAAAAATAAACACCATTCTGCTAATTAAATTGTATTTGACATTTGTTGGGTAGAATAAATCACAGTTCTACCATAATTCAACAAGTAGATTACGTCGACATCTATTAAGCAGAAATAAAACCCTGTTCTTCTATTATTGTAACTTGGACATTTACCTATATGTTGATTGATTGTTATTGGCTGATTCCCTTTACATATCTGCTGGTTATGTAAATACCCATGTTATAACTGGAAAGCTAAAATAAATTAAATGAAAACCATTGTGGTCACTAAGCCCGCTTTTGATTTTGTGAAGTCAAATATTTCATTTGTCCATTTTAAAAATGGTTTAAATTTTATTACCATTTTAAATAAGATATTTAAAGGATAATTAAGTAATTATTTTATAAAAAATGTTTGCAGTTAATTTAATACTTTTTAAAATGATTGTTTAAAATCATTATTTTGTTATTGTGATTTAAAGAGAATTAAATGAAGAATATTTAAATAATAACTTGTTTATTTAAAGGTGTTTAAAATAATTGATTGTTTAACAATGGAACTTTATAGATTAAAGTTTATTAAAGAAGTTTGTTTAAATAAGAAAAGTTTATAAAAGGAGTTTTATAAATTAAAAGGAGATGTTGAAATTTGGAAAGAGTTTTATAAATAATTTTATATATTTGTAAAATATTTTTATAAATGATTTTGGAGTTTTATAAAGTGTTTATAATTGGATTTGGAATTTAAGTAAAGGAGATTTTCACAAAAGAAACAGATTTATTAAAAGTATTTATTGAAGAAATTTATAAAAGAAATTGGGATGGGATTTCCCCAAATTAACCTTCTTACTTTAGTGGTGTGCACGTTTTTCCATACTTCACACTAAAGGAATAATATTTGGGTTATCCTTATCTCCGTTTCTTTTTAAATAACTTCTGTTTGACCCTTTAATATGTTTTGAAGTAAGAAATCTTTTATATGCCATTGAGATAAGTATATGGATGTTTTGATAAATAATTTGGAAAGAGATTTAAACAAATGAAATATTTTTTTGAGGCTTAGTGATTACTATGGGTAATTAAATCTCTAAATTGTCGTTTTTTTGTGTAACAACCCTAGATTTTTCCATATATTTTATTTTGACTTTATTTTTATTTTATTTTAAATTTTTTTATTTTTTTTTATTTCAAACATATCATTTTTAAATATAAATTTTGATTATTGTGTGAAATTTAATTTCATTTCTGTTTATTTTGAATATTTTCCTGAAATATTGATTTTTGGTCAATCTGGGTCAAACTTTGATTTTCAAATTTAAAATTAAATATTTAAAATCTTAAATTGTATCTTTTATTATGAAAATAGATATAATAACTTGAACACCGTTTTTCGTTTCGTTGAAAACGAAGTTAAACTGTTAAAGTTATGTACATTTCAAATTTGAGTATAAATTATTTTAATATGTGAATTTATTTTAAATTTGTTTTAATTGTGAAATTTCATCTCTAATTATTTTAGAATAATAATAGAATTTTTCCAAAATTTACTGTGCTGATTTCCTATTTTTAAAGGCTATTTTCCTATTTTCTACTATTTTCTTCATTAAAAATTATATTTAAATTAAATTTTAAATATTTATTTTGTGAATGTGTTTTTATTTTATGTTATTATTTATGTTTAAAAATATATTTCAAGCTCATATGAATTTTCTAAAATTTATTCTATTAAATTTCAAATTTTCTAGACTAGTTTACTATTTTTAGCTATTTTCTTAATTTAACTTTATATTATTGATAAATATTTATATAAATTATTATATTTTGATAAATTTTCGAAATTTTATCTGGGATTATATTATTTCCAGAAATGTAAGGTTATAAAAAAATAAATTAAAGAAATTTGAAAAGGTTTATGACTTTTGATTTCCTAAGGCCTTTTATATTCCACCTTTTCACATTTTACAACATCTTTTCATTCAATTGGCTGCCTTAACTCATTCTCTTCAGCCGACCACTCCCATATCATTTCACTTGAATGTTTTCTCCTCAACTCTGAAAAAAATTTCGGTCATTCTCTTTGGAAAAAAGTTTGGTAAAATTTCTTTCTTCTTTTCTATATTTTTCTTCCTTGTTTATTTGATAATTGCACTTGTTTTCTTCCCTTCTAGGCTCGGCTCCTCACCACTCCAGCACCATGGCCGCCTCCACCACCACCACAACCAGTCATAACCACCTCCAGCACAACCCCAAGCCCATGGCCGTGCACCTTGATTAGTAGATCCACCAAAATCCACACAAACTTCAACTATATGGTCATAGCCGAGCACCACTTGTTCCATCACCACAAACCACCACCTTAGCCGACCTATCCACCACCACCAGCAGCATTTTTCGACCTAAAACCCACTGCCACACCTGTACCTGACCCACTACAGATCTGGCCGTGCCTAAGATTGCCTTGGCCGTGGCCTTTGGTTGCATGAAATCATGTTTGTTTGCCATATAGTTGAAATTCCAAGCACCTACCTCTTCACTATCATATAAACCATGCTAGGCCGACCTTATGGACCTAAGACCAGATCCAAAATCAACCCTTGACAGTACATTTCAGACCTATAGCTGAAGTATAGGAGGTTGAAAGCAAGTGCAATGATTTGGATTGGTTTTATACAATCGTTTCTAGCATTGTTTATTGAATTTTTGGGTTGAAATCTTATGTTGTTTGTAATTGTTTTGTTTGAATGTGACAAGGCAATTAGCTTTGGCTCTCCCACACTCAAATAATTGTTGTGCTCTCATGCCTTTGAAGTTTCTGTATTGTGTGTGTTGGTTGTCATCTCCATCTCAATACAGGTGAGTAATACTCACTAGACAAATGTGTACTTATATGACTAGTAAACTGATCGCAATTGAATTTGTAAACTATATCATCATGTTATATCTGCTATACTTTTATTATATGATGTTTATACATGCTCATACACTTATTATATCATATGTTACTGTTATATGATGCTATTCTGTTATTTATATCAGTTTATCACACTGCAAGTTCCCTGTAGACTAGAATCACTATGGGTTGAAATGATACATACCCGAACGGACTTTAGAATAAGGGAAAATCATTATGGGCTGAAATGATAGGCCTGAGCGGTTTTCATTTCATTCATTTTACTTGGGACTGCGGGTTTGAAATGTTAGAACCTGGTTTTTCTTTGTAAATTGCGGATTGAAAAGATATATATCCGTATCACTTGACCTAGGCTAGAAAACTATATACAGACCCGTGGTTTATATAATATTTTTCTGAAATGTTTTATAAATATTTTAAAATGTAAAATTTATAATATTTTGGTTTAAATTTAATAAAAATGATTTTCACAGAAATATTAGTGATTTTCTATAAATTAAATAATGAATTAAGTAAATGGTAAAGTAGAATTTGAACTATAAGTAAGTTTTGGAATTTATGTTTTGTTTTAAAAGGGAAATTATGAAAAGTAAGAAAAGTATAATATTTTGATTTAAAAATGTATATTAGATGATTTTATAAAAATAATAATGATTTTTGAATACGTTAAAATGTTAAACAAATGAAGGTTTAAGTAAATTTTGTAATATAGCTTAAATTGGGAAATTTTGAATTTTGTTTAAAAGGTGAAATTTTAATTAAGTAAAATAAATGGAAATAAGTTATATTTTGGAAATTTAAACTTAATTGTTAAGTTAATAATTTAATTAAAGAAATGGAATTTAATTCTTGAATTTAAATAATAAATTATGTTAACACTTGATTTTTGGATGAAATTGAACTTCATAAAAATAAGAGTATTGAAATGATGATTTTAAAATGTGAAATATATGATTTTTATAAGTTAAAATGATTTATATTAAAAGTTAATTGTTTGTGAAATGATAATTAAAACTCTGAATTTGATTTGACCGCATTTTGGAATGTAAGTAAAAGATATTACAACATTTTTTGTAAATGTTGTAGTTGTTTTAAATGAACTAAAAGGTTAATTTGAAATAAAGGCTATTATAGCACTTTGTAAGTGTTATAGTGGTTAAACTTAACATTAAAGTTTATTTGGAATTTAAAGGAAATCTATTACAGCATTTAAATGTTGTCTTTTGTTAAATGAACTGTTTTAAACTATAACTTTACGTAGCATTTTATAAGTGCTACAGAAAACTATATTTTTGTTGTTTTAATAAAATTTTATGAAAAATAATCTTTGGAAAATGATAAAATTTTGGGAATTTAATGTTAAATTTCTAAAGATAATGAAGAGACATTTAAATGGTTTTAAATTGTTTTAAATGGTTTTAAATGGAAGAATTTAATTTTTAAATGTGAGATTGAAAATGGAAATTTATTCCAAAATAAAATGAATGATTTAAATGGTATTTAAATGAATTAAATGAATGATGTTTTGAATAATATTTTGATATTTGAAATGATATTTGATTTCTGATTTATTTCAATTATTTGATAAAATGAATATTTAAAATATATATTATTTGAGTTTATTTAAATGATATTGGATTTATGAAATGTGGGATATTTAAGCTTTGAATTATTTTAAAAATTGAATAGTTTATTTTGTGGACCAAATCTATATTTGAAATTGATAAGATTTGAAATGGTTGGTGATAAACTGTAATTGAATTGAAACTTTGGAAATTTAATACCTGATTTGAAATCTTAATAATTTCACTTTTACATGAATTTAAATGAATTAATTTGTTGGAATATAAATTATTTAAAGGTGATTGGAAATAATAATAAATGAATGATATCTTTGAATTTAAAGGTATTTAAAGTTGAATATTTGGATTTGAACTCAAATGATATTTTGATAATAAAATGATTTGAAATGAAGTTTTGGAAAGATATGATATTTTGATATATTAAAGTGGTTTGAAATGATTTGATCTTTATTCTGATAAATATTTGAATTTGAAAATGATATTTTATTTTGAAATATAAAATATTATTTTAAAAAGTGAGTATATGTTTGAATTGGAAATGATATGGTATTGTTTTGAATATAGTTTTGAAATAAAATGGTTTGGTTTAGAAGTATAAACTATTTTGAAAGGAATATAGTTTTGAAATGAAATGAATTGATTTTTGAAGTATAACTGTTTTTAAATTATAACCACCGGTTATAATAACGATTGGTTGTTAAAGAGACCAGGATCGGATATGGACATACTCTCTGTCGATACCGAAAACCACTTTAACAACTGTGTACGCGGTGGAGATTCCAGAATGAAGTAGGATGGTGACGACGTTCCTAAGGTACATTTCGTGGACCTAACTCCCGCGAGTTAGCTTAAGGTGGCTAAAACAGGAGCAATCTCGGGCCAAAGGAGGTAGCACCTCTGGTCGAACACACTTCTTCGAACCATTCTATTACTGTTGTGATCGATTGGGTGCACCCCTTGATTTTGGAGTGTTGTTCGGGGTGGGCGTAGTGGCTGCTACGTTACCACCAGCCCGTGTGCGTAATTGGTATATCTACCCTGGCATTGCCTTGTGTGCCGTGTCACCTACCATACCGAGCCTTTACTACGAGTTTTTTTTTCTCCCGTAGCCCGTGTGGTATCCTCTGACAGTCACCCGGAGTGGAGATGGCATGATATTGGATGGACTACTGGGACTATTATGTGTGAAGGGTGATATGGGTAGCCCGGAACGCTATTTAAAAGTATGTTTATTTTACTGTAGACATTATTATAATAGCGAAATATTACTATATAGTAAATAGTTTAACGGATCCTTAGAGGATGGGCAGTCCCAGGCATCCTTCAAGTTACTTGTATCTTTATTACAGTTCACTTGAGTTGGTTTACATTATATAAGTATATATTGTCCTGACTCGAGTGTTTTGTGTTTTGCTTTACGCTCGGGTCAACCTGAGTTATTCACAGATTTGGATTTCCACTTCTTGGAGGTTCAGAATTGCTGGAGATTTATCAGCTCATCTAGCTTTATCCTCTTCAGTCTGTTGTTCTATTTCAGCTCTTGTATTAGTAGACTTCTGTGTATTGAGACTTCTGTTGTACTCTATTTCTCTGTTGTATCCTATGTACTCTGATATATTTATATAGTAGCTTCATGAACTACTATTTCTTTTACTTCCGCTGCATTATTTTACTCTGTGTCTGTGATCTGTGATTATATTTATTTACTGTATATTCTGAGATTTGCCAAATTTTATTTACAACGTGGTATTTTGAGAAATTCAAGTCCGACATGTACGGATGCGAATGGTTGAAAATATCGGGTTGTTACATTTTGTTTATTTGATAGTTAGGTAACCGACTATTAAATCTTGGCTAGGTTTGACGTAGGAAGTAAATATGAGCTTTACATGTTCATACAGTTCGAGTTCCTTCTAGAGAACTCATTTGGGTGAAATGTCTCTATCTTTAAGTGATATATTAGAGATCCTTTTGAGACCTCATGTAGTCTACTTACTTCTGAAAGAATCGGGAAAGTGTCAACTAAAAATTATTTATCGTTGGTTTGAAAACATCAGGATCAGATATGCTATCTGAAAAACACTTCGAACCATCATATGCATTCGAATAAAAGAAAAAATAAGGATCATCTAAGAGGGAGCTATTTTAATTGCAAGGGCTACTTGCAACTAATTCCGAGGGTGATTCCAAAATGAACGTAGGAGAGGTAGTGCCTTTGGTTTCGTTCAGACCCAGAATGAACTTGTATGGATGAATGTTGGTATTGCATTTCTGCTTAGAGGGCAATGTCAGAATTCCAATTGGGGATTGCTAAATGAAGGTAAATCATTACCTCATCAGCCTCATACCCCAAAAATGGCTAAAACAGGGTAAATGAGGTAGAGCTATATGGGTTGCTCCTATAAGAGTGTGTCATCACCTTTCTAGATTATCATATTATGGATTTGGTTGTGCATGAGAGCTCTCTATAAAGGTTGGGAACGACCGGGGTGATGACATATTCGGTACTATCCAGCCAACGGTAGGCTAGTCATGTGTTGGTTGGGTTGCAAAGGTAACTGCGGCCTACAGTGCATTTTATCTGAAGGTGTACTATTTTTCGAAAGGTAGTCCTTTACCTTGCCATTACTGGAAATCCATTCTCCAACAAGCGCCTTCGATTTCTGATTGTGTATCTATTATTGTTGTCATGTGCACATAAACTACTTGGTTACAAAATACTTTAAACCTTAGATATTATTACAATATCACTGGATTTTAAAATATAAACATTTTGGTTATTGTAAGCTAAAACCCATCCGTGTTTATGTACGACATGGTCTTACGAGATCCTTTTATTTTCAAAAAGGTTCTCAAATGTAGAAATCAATATGATTGATTTGATTGAGCTTTCTGACGCTGGTTTAGCAGATTGATCCAGGCGTTATTTTCTTATAATGCTCTGGTCCATTTTGTTCGTATCGATTCTGATTGCCTCCTTTGTATCGATCTATAAGTGATTGATACAAAATGTTCATCCGAGTCCCTGAAACTACTGCTTCATTCTTCGTATCGAGCCCAGTCCTGATCAATACGAAGCATGCCGCCTTCCTTCTGCAGTGTCCAACCAAATCGATGCACATTGCATCGATACGAAAGCCATCGATCCCAAGACCGATCGATCCAAACTAACTACCAACATGATCGATACGAAGAGATCGATCTACAACCACTTATTACCAATATTAATCCATCCATAACTCGATCATACGAACTCCGTTTGACTTGAAATTTGAAACGTAGCCATTCCAAATCTTGTTTACCATTCCCAATCGATCCCACCTTGATTGGAGCTTGGTCCAATTTTCACGGTATCGATCATAGCCTTGTTTCCAATCGATCTCTAATCCTGGTATCCATCCTTTTTAGCTAATTTGTTGATATATCATCTTTGACCAAAAAGCGGGGTAATAGATATCTCTTCGAAGAAGCCAAATCCAATCTTCTGCACAAGGGTCGGAAAGTACTTTTTGAGCATCGTATATCTCTAGATAAAATATACCGTTAAGATAAACACAAGAGGCCGTCATCCGAACATAAACATGAAAAACGTGAACCAAATATCATCAACTCTCAATGGCCAACAATCGATAAGTATCTCTAGAAATTTAGTTGATAACATCCTGACATGGGTCGCTAAACACCATGTTGTACATCCTACTCTGTTCTTAGCCATTTCCAATGTTGAGGTTACATTCGACATCTTTCACACTAGTCCTCATCACTAGAACAAAACACAAATTCCAAAATTGGATTCCATCATCTCAAACAGATCGCGAATTCTCAAATGAATTCCAAATTTCAAATAGATCACGAATCACATGGATTCGAGCATCTTGAACAGATCTCGAACCTCCATAAGGGTTCCTACGCATAAGTCTTCTGACGAATGCTAACGCTATCCTCTCCCTTGGAGTACTCCTCAAGATAGATAGACCCACACGATAGAATCGTTTGAAATGTTAATACTGACCTTTCCCTTGGACTTAACCTTAAGATAGATAGTTTAACTCTATAACATTCCACTTCACAACCGCTTCCAGAACACAGATCATATACTAGATTTGAAGTGGTATCCGATAAGTAGAACACCTATAGATTCCGGTCTTTTCAAAACCAATCGATGAATTTTTCGGTTAACTCAATCCAATTTCTCTTAGAACTAAGTGAAATCAATCGATAGAGATGTTCCATACCAATGCTCCTCCTCGAGGATTCTTATTGGTATGAAATCGCAAAGCCTTTTGATAACTTCTTAATTCATATTTGTTCAATTCGATAGTCGACTAATCGACTATCTGGTACAAGATAGATATTTGTAAATGGAAACCAAGTCTAAGTTATTTCCATAACAAGTAAACAAATAAAACACTTATCGTCATCCAAACACAATTAAGCCACACAAAGTATGATTAATTTACTTAGGCAACTCCTAATTCCTTCCATTTAATTAATCCTTTTATTAATTAAAACTCCTTTATTAGTAAACTTCATTTGCCTAATAAACTTCTACTTTTTCAATCTTTTTCCAAATGATTCCATAATTATAATTTCCTTCAAAATATCCATTTTAAGGATTTAAGTACTTTCATAAATCTATTCAAAAGGTTTAAGATGAATGTTACTTAAACATTGTCACTACAAACCCAAACCATTTCATTTTTGCTTATCTTTAAATCATTATTTTAAAGATCTATTTACATTCCTAAGTGTAATCGAAAAGGATTAAAGAAGAATGTTATTAACACATTATCATAATCAACCTAAACCATTTTCCTACTTGTTACTATCTTTCCAAACCTTTATTTTAAAGATCTAAGTTCATATTCAGTCATGATCACTATGGACTAGTTAACTATCAAGTTCTAAACATGATTGCTTATACAAATCACGATTCGTATTCTTAACACGTTTTTGACACTCTAACTTAACTATTCTTTGCCTCATAGTGAAGCTAGGTAAGTTTGGGCACTGGTTGCTCTAAGCCTTGCCTAGACACTTCATTCTTGAATCTCACAAATAGATAAGTCTACCTCATTGGATTTTAGTGTTAAGTATAGTATTAATGATTTCCATCAGGAATAAAAAATCAACTCGATTAATACGTTCTCGATTTTTTCCACTTACCTATTCCTTGGTTAAGAGGGAATAGGTTAGAGCTCTATTGCTCTTTGCCTACAGACATCAGTCTTAACTCTCACAAATAGAAAAGATTACTACGTCGGCTTATTAATGTTAAACATAATTGATTACTTTTCTAATAAGTAATTAAAAATTTAACCATTTGGCCATTAGGCAATTACTAACCCCTTTCTAAACCTTTTATTTATAATTTAAAACAATTTAAATGGTAAGATATTTGCATAAGATATTTTTGAGATATTTATATAAGATATTTCCAAGATATTCATAAAAGATGTTTCCTAGATATTTATATAAGATATTTTCACTTCAAAATACTTATAATTTTTTTTAAACATCCATATAAAATACTACTTAAAAATAATCATTTTGTAATTTGAAACATAGAATACTGTTTTCCATAAAACCCTCTTCTTATATAAATTCATAACTAGCTCTTAAAAATTCATAAAAATCTAAAATCACTTTTAAAGTACTTTAATATATGTTAGAAAAGACTACCAAAAACGTTGAATTGTAATTGAATCTAAAGTCATTTCTAACCGTATTAAACCCTCAAATAGAAAAGACGGCATTTACCAAATGCTACAGAAAAGGGCAGTGACCGTTCTAAAAAAGTTTCAAAACAATTTTGGGTAAAAATAGTTTCTATGCAGTCCAAAAGTGCTATGAAAAGTTCTGTAACCCTTAGAAGATGTTTCAGGGCCAAATTTATATTTTAGTTCAAAACAGAAGCTACAACAGTTCAGTAATGCTATAAAAACAGACTCAGGCTTACTACAGCGTTTTATAACTGCTATGGAAAGTTCTGTTAGCATTTCTAGGTTTTTTTTACTTCAATGTCTGATTGTTTTTGAAGGTGTTAACAAAAATTTTAGCATACAATATTTTTACACAAACTATTATACATGTAATACATCATATATAAGACGAAAAACCTTAAGGATTTCTCTACAAAATTCTACATAAATCCCACAAGTTAGCTATTTTGAAATGCTTTTATTTTTCAACTCTATATGAGTCAGTCCCTACTAAACCTGATGCTTTGTTTCCAAGGTCTAGTCACATGTTATACAATTCCATTACAAGTTTGTTCAAGCCCATATACATGGATCACATATGTCACTTACTTTTAAAGTAAGAGCTTACAACCATTGTTTTCAACATAAGTCAACAACAATTTAAACACCTTTAACACAATCAAACACAACACACACACACACACACACACACATATATATATATATATATATATTATTTTTCATTCAAAGTGAGGTGTTATCTCACCATTAACCACTCAAACAACCAAGCCGAAGAACCCAAGCCCATACCCATTCTACAACCATTTTTCCTCCTTCTCCTCCTTGCTTACCTCTTGCTCTTTTGCCTCCTCCCTCCTTAAAATGCTTATGGCCTATCAAGGTAGGTTGAGATGTGCTTTGATTCTTTCACTTTTGACTAGGTAGAAGGGTTTCTAATATACTACTAAGCCTTGCGGAAAAGTTTAAAGTCATTGGATTTGATTTGAATAAGTTTTGAGAAATTAGAGAGGAAGAAGAAGAAAAGATGCCATGGATATTTTAGCTCAAAGCTTAGGAATTTTTTTGTGAATGAACACTAAGGGTATTCCCTCTTATATAGACATAAAGACGGTGATGGGAAAAGACCAAAAGCCCTTCAAAACCTTAATGCATAACATCTTTCATCATTTCAAACTTTGCACCACATAGCTTCATTTTCAAGTATTACCATTTATGCTTTTAGAACCTTCCAAGGTTTTATAAAAAGAAGAGTGTTTAATTAGTGGTTATTGCGTTCATTAGAACACTAGCTTAATAGTTAATTATATCCCGATGACATCACTCATGACATCATTATAAACATTACTTAACATAAATGGAAAAAATATTTTTATCTCAAATTAAGGTCCCCTTAAATAAATAAGTGTAGGTTAAAAAAACTTTCTCAACTTCTGATGGTTAAAAAGTTGTTTTCGATAAAACAATTTTCGATCACATTATCAGTATTTTTTCAAAGAATATATTTTTATAAACAATTTTCCAAAACAGGTTTACCCTTATTACTTATGATTTAAAAGAGGGTTAAAACACTTATTAAATCATTTTAATAACATTTAATCTATGATACAAATATTTAGTTCAAATATTTAAATATGAAGTGTTTGAAATTCCAGGTCGTTACATATCATAACAAACTTATTGTGGAAAACATCATCAACCATTTAAAACACATCGAGTCAAGATCCACAAAATAAACAACGAATGGGTGAATCTTCCATATCTTGAAATCATCATTAAATCCATAAATCATCAATAATGAGATATCCTCAAGTAATGTCAGACAATGATGAAGCAATGCCACAATATCTCTCAATCTCATATTGTAAAATACCATCGTCAAATCATTAAAATCAATAAGAAAGATTTGAGCTAGTTCATAACAATATCCAAATATAATCGATAAATAGTAGGCCGTCTTCTTAAAAGAATAGGTCACCTGCCTAAGAAGAATACGAGGCTGACCATACTTTGGACACTATCGCAAGTATAATCACATCTAAATATAACATATGTCTATCCACACCCACATACATACACATATACCGAAATCAGATGAGAGACTGATAGCGCGTTTACTTGCACTAGGGGCCACGCGTAGCTTATATGACACGACTACTACAGTCATATGTTACCATTACCTCTCCCATCTTGGTATCGTGATAATGATCCACCATAGGTTTGACTATGTGTAGCCTCTTCATCCATGACTACCGACATGTGTCCTTATGGTAACTGACTACAAACCTATGTGACATAAGGGTATACACTCCGCAGCTGCTCAAAATAAATAATACAAGGGTGTAACGGATCTGGTGTGAGACCACCATGATCAGGCCCCCATGGTGGATACTGGCCAATCTGGTTCACTCGCAAAACATAAAGGGGCTAAGAAAAAGGTAGACATATACATAATATATATATGTATATGTATATATATAATATATGGCTAATTACTAGCCTCTATATATACTCACCACAGCGAGTCATACACAACATACCATCGTATGAGTATCATCCACGAGCAAAGAATAACTGAAGAAATAACTCAACGACGTCCCATGCCGCCACGTGTTACTAGCCCATTTATTCAATGCTCACACATCACACTCGCTCCTTCGATATTCTTTATAGCAAGTCCAAAGAATAATCATAAAAGTATTGATGAAAGTCGCATACTAGATGGCATCACTAAACTGTTTATCTAGATTTCTCGCCACACATAATAAATACCAACAAATCAAATTAAAAGATGTCATCATCGTATCATCATAAAATTTAACTTAAATCAATATCAATGGTGAATCATTCATTGTAAATAAATTAGTGTAGAAGGAACATGAATTACAATAAGGTTAATAAAATAATATTTAAACAAATATTTGGGATAAACAACCATTACTTTTAACAAGTCGACTATATATGGTCACATCGCTCGGGTTAAAATTTTACTAGTTCAATCGATTGAATAAAAGTCCAATCGAATGAATTCCCGAAGCATAGAAAAAATGATTTATAAATTTGATTCATATTATATACACACTTCAATATAGTTCAAATTCCTTCAAAACAAACCACTATAAGTCTAAGGAGAGTAATAATATATGAATTCCATAAACAATGACATGTATATGAGATTAAATAAAATATATAAACATAGTTATGAGTGTAGGTAACATTCATCTTAGCTATAGCTCTCCAAATTAGCATTCTTTCCATTAATTTTCTCTAGTCAAAAATAATCGAACTTCATAATTTAGCCAAAATGTAAACATCTTCATGATATATTGTGTAGCATGGTGTTAAGTATGTTATATTTGAATTTGGAAATTTTTGAGAATTTATTTCTATTTTATTTTTAATTTAGAAGTATAAGGAGGGTTTATTTTACTTTGCTTTATGAAGACAAAAGAAAAGAACGAGAAAGAATCCATAAACGTAAATTGTTTTTGGTAACAAAATGATGACTTGTTACATCTAGGAAAAATGAAAACAAATCTAGAAGTGAATAGGATGCTTATCTTATGAAACATTATTTGGGTTTGGGCCTTACTCAAAACCCAACCAATCCATATATTTTTTCTTCTTCATAAAACCATTTATATTCAGTTTAAAAGTCTAAAATAATTTAGATAAAAATTGTATTTATATCTTAAAAATGTTTATTCAATCTAATGTTATTTTTATAGAATTTGGCATTTCATAAATTCCTTTATTTTGTTTAATAAAAGCAAAACTACTATCTTAGCCCACTTTATTAAAACACTTTTAATTAAAAAATCAATTCAAAATTTTACTTAAAGTTATTACTACATAAATCTTTATTTCTTGTTCATATATTAGTTTATAAGATATTATTTCCATATTTCAGCTAGTTTTATTTCAAAACCATTTCTTAATTAAATTTCAAACTCAATTATTAATTAATTTCAAAACCATTCATTTAAATAAGAAAAACTTCTTTCCTTTGAAAATATATTTCTAATCACATTTACTAATAATACTAAATTTTGTAAAATATATAATTACCTTTATCATCTCAAAATCATTTTAAATTCATAATATACAGTTAAATCCAAATCATCTTAATTAATCTTTGAAAATCCATTTTAATTAATTATCACCTGTTTGCACAAAAAATGGACAAACACCTCAAAGTCGTATGATTTAGTAGATCTTATGTTGTTCTTAGTGATTTTGGAGATTTATGCAAATATATGAAAAGCAGGGGCTAAACTGTAAAAAGACATGCAGATTTATAGTGGTTCAGCCAGAATGTGCCTACGTCCACTTTATATGTTATTTCTCTTCTCTTGTTTTGATTACAAGTACAAAGCTTTGGTACAGGTAAAAGAAAGTTGTTTGAAAGTTCTCTCCGTGCTTGAGCTCTCAAACTTGTCCCCCATTGTTGTACCCCTGCCCCTCTATTTATAGAGTGAGGCTAGGGGTAGGGGTCTTGGATGTATACAGCTGTTGATGGGCCCGGGCTGATACAATCTGGACTGGCAAATTTGGTTCGGCATCGTCTTGGTTCGGTAGTAGATGGGTGGAGATGAGGTCTTGGTTCGGCAGTGGAGCTGGTTCGGTTGTGGAGTTTTGGTAGAGCTGGTCCGGTTGTGGAGCTGGTCCGGATGTGGAGTTGGTCCGGTTGTGGAGTTGGTGGAGCTGGTCCGGTTGTAGAGCTGGTCCGGCTGTGGAGTTGGTGGAGCTGGTCCGGTTGTGGAGCTGGTTCGGTAGTGGAGCTGGTTCGGTAGTGGAGCTTTGGTGGAGTTGGTCCGGTAGTGGGAGACGAGTAGATCGGCGTGGCTTCGTTTGGTGGTTGATCCGGTGGTACCGGTTCGGTTATGAAAATTCATCCAACATTTGCCCCCCAAAGCAGGGCATATGTTTAACATACGCTGTGCTTTGTTTTAGCTTGTCGAACTCATTCGGCCTGAGAACCGAATCGTCTGGTCCGGTCAAACAACCTCCCCCTATAAGTATGGGACTTGTGTCACTACCATCCCTTACCATTTGCCAAATTGAACTTCTTGTCTGTTGAATCAAAGTTATTGCCGGATCATCATCGACTATCGAATCAGGTAGTTACCGAATGGTACTCATGTTTTCAATTACCGAATGAATCTGCACCATAAGTACTTCAGTGTGGAATCAGTTCTGATACTGGGAGTGCCGAATGAACTCGTAGTATTGGGAACGCCGAATGACCTTGTAGTATTGGGAATGCTGAATGACCTTTTTGTATCGGGAATGCCGAATGACCTTGTAGTATTGGGAATACCGAATGACCTTGTCGTATCGGGACTGCCGAATGACCTTGTAGTATTGGGAATGCCGAATGACCTTGTAATCTGGGTGCCGAATGACCTTGTAGACTTGAACTATGAGCGAAATTCCAGACTGCACACACTCGCTTGTTTACTACTTTTATTCTAACGACGCACTTCTTTGTGTTTGCAGATAAATGTCTCGAAAAGCAGAAACTCGATCAGATAAAAAGAAATCCCAGGGCGAAGGAGAATCTTCTGCAGTGCCCCTTGCTCAGTCAGGACCAGAACGTCACAGACCTGCCCCGAGATCACTAGTGGACGGGTACGGCCCTCAGGAGCTTCTGAACTCCCCGCCCGATTGCTTTCCCAGCTCCCTTAAGGAAGAGCAGCTTGATGTCATCTCCCATTCTTTTGGAATCGATAGAACGCGCATGCTGTTGCCAGGGAGAGAAGTTATGCCGTATGACCCTCCCGAAGGGTACTTTGCTTACAGCAGATACCACTGCATGTGTGGTGCCATTCCGCCTCTTAATGCTTGGGTAGCCAGCTTCCTTACATATCTAAAGGTGGCCCCATTCCAGCTTCAACCCAACTCCTATGCTATACTGGTGAGCCTCTTCGTCATCTTCCAGAGGAAGCATGGGCGTGCTCCTTCCAACTGGGAGATCCGGTACTTATATAATCTGAGGGGCTATAAGAAGGGGTCCCCATATATCAGCTTGGAGTCAGCTGTAACCTTCAAGCCAGTCTTGGACCTGTATTCTAAGTTCAGCATGTTCAAGAAGGAGTGGTTCTTTGTCAGGGACGAATCTGTTTCTATTCGGCGTTTTACTTCTGGATGTAAGTTGATGCTTTATTTATAATTTCCATTCTGATTGCGATGCTTCTTCTCATACGTTTTCATTTTTGCTAGCGACAGGTGGCTTTGCGGTTGTGGAGACTGATCGCCTGGTTCAGACGGCTGCTGAGATAGAAGCTATCCCCGGGAGAGATAGATCAGCGGCCTACCTGATCAGAAACGCGACCCTTCTGGAGTATAACTTGATCCTTCCACAGCAGTCAGTAGTCAAGCTGAGGGAAACGGCGGAGGAGAGGGCGGCTGCTCAGGCTAAGGGAGGTGTCACGGTAGAGAGTGGCAAGAGGAAACCTTTCACAAAACCTCCAGCCCTCGGAGGTAAGAAACTTAAGAAGTCGGACGGTCCTTCCCCCAGCAATTGTCCACTTACCCAGGGGGAGGAAGACATAGAGGAGGAGAGAGGTGAGGGTGGAGGTGACCGGGAAGGTAGCGATGGTGGTGATGGCATCGGGGCCTTGCTTCCTGGGCAAGCAGGCGAGATTCAGGAGTGGACGGATGATGCATTCCACCAAGCTTTTGAGGGGCTGGATGGGGAACCGGCTTCGATAGAGAAATCCGGGAAAGCTGACAAGGCTGGGACTGGTGCAAGCGAGCCTCCTCAGACTATTCCAGTTAAGGTGGCTCCGACGACTCAAGGTGAACTTTTGACTCCTGCGGACTCCATTTATGATAGGGACTTAGGAATATTTTATGACCCGCTCCCGTCCTGGAATGAAATCCAGGACTTATTGCAGTATCCTACTCCTCCCCCGGGTTTGTACAACCAGGGATGTGTTTTCTTTCTTCTTCTTTTTTTTAATTTACCGTGTTTTCTCGAATTATGGATCAATGTAAGCTTGTGACATTTTTTCTTTATATTAGGAGCAGGTAAAACGGCCAAGGCCTCAGATCTTCGGCACAGGCTTGAACAGTACAAGCTCTCCAAAGCTTCCGCCAAGCCGAAGCCTTCGGCCCACCGTTCCGGGGATGTAGTCGGCTACCGTCCTCTTCTCGGGGTTATTGACGAGGGCATTCAAAAGAGAAAGAGGAGCCATCCCTTATCCGAGTCTTCACTTGGTCCTCAGCCCCCAGTTCAGCCTCTTCATGATATCACGGAGGAGGATACTGAATTTGTACTCTCTCTGCATCCGTCTGAAAATCCTACCGTCACTCAGATTGATCGCCCTGACTTGGCTCGGAATCCATTTGCGGGTCATCCTGACCTGGATCCAAGTTCCCATGATATTACCTTTGACGAAGTTACCGGTGAGCACCTTCTTCCCCGCAATCCCATGGTACGGGTGCTCGATGAGGCTAAGTCCTTAGATCTCGATTTACTTACTACTCGGATAATTACCATGGGAGACGAGGCCAAGGCTAATATTGATCGGGTGGCGGAGGAGACTAGGAAGCTGATGGGGTATCATGCCCGGCTGGTTAAGGCTGGAGAGGAGATTGGGAGTGCCAACATCCGACTACGATTGGTGGTTTCGGATCAGGCCAAACAGCTTGCTGATCAGGCCATTCAGATTTCTCATCATGAGGCTGCTTCTGGACGACTAAAAAAAACCATGGAAGAGGCCAGCCGGGCCAAACTGCGGAAAATGGAAGCTACTTGCAAGGAACGGATCGACATGGCTATTGCCACGGTGGACGAGGTTCGGAAAGCGGATCTTGAGCAGATAGAGGAGTTATCCGGGAAACTTGAGGCTGCAGAGCTTGCTCAAGCCAAGTTGAGGGAGGAGATGGAGGCAATGCGGAAATCCCTTCTGGTTGATTGCTCGAGATACCGATCGGAGAGAGATGCCGCCGTTGAAAGGTTGTCGGCTTCCGAGGCTCGGATGAGAGAGTTTGAGGAGAATGAGGGGATGATGGACGAAATGCTTTAGGACATGTACTTCCGAACCTGGAAGCAGGGCAATCTATCTTGGATGGATGATTATCCTAGGGTCATGGCTAAGATCTATCTTCGGGCTCTGGAGGAGGCTAAGGCTGATGTGGATAAAGATGGTGGTGTGGCCTTCAGCATGAATGTGGTCACTGCCCAGTTTGCCAAGGAGGAGAAGGTGGCGGTGAAGGAGGGTATGCGGTTGCTTGCTGCTGAGGAGGCAGGTGTGCAAGTAGAGGATGACGACCAGGATGGCCAAGAAGCAGGTGCTGGTAAGTCTTCCTTTTTAGTTTCCCCATTAACTTGGTTGCTCCTCACTAATGAATCCTTTCTCTATCTGGACAGGTGGGCAACAGGACAAGGATAAAACTCCAATGCAGCCGGCCCCTTGATTATACCTGGAAAAACTCTTTTTGTGGATTTGACAGGGTTGTATATGTTAGTCTTAAAATAGTAAAGTAACTTTTAGGTTGTAATATTTTGCTACTTGTAATAAATAGCTCTATTCTTGACGTGTAATTCTTTGACTTAAGCTGATTTTGTCGTCTTCTGAATGTTTGTTGCTATTTTGACATGTCGTATGAGAAATATAGTTATGTATATTCTTGTAACTAAATTGTGTTTGATGTTAGGTTTTTGTTTGAAACATAATTTCATGACTTGCAATGTTAGCGTGTGGTGTGAACAAATTATATTCATGTATTTGTACACAAAAGAAGAAAATACCACCTTCCATGTTCTAATTGTAGATGGCAGTTTTGAATATCTCGTATGACCGAGCATGGAACGCAGTTGAATGCCCTGCCATCCAATTGTGAGTCCCTACACCCATTGGCGAGTATCTCCTACTCTGTATCCTGTACTTTAGGGATTGTTATAGAGGATAGGAGGGAAGTTTCTTAAGTAAAATTGAAATATGTGAAAAAATAAAACTTCCAATCACGGAAGGCCTTTGATGTGCTTAAGTTCGTGGCAAACGGGTTTTGTAGTCACTTTCCCTAGCTGTGGGTCTTGGAGACATTTGTCACCCATCTTACGCCTCCGCGGGGAGTTA
The DNA here is from genome assembly GCA_030737815.1 of Allium fistulosum. Lineage (NCBI taxonomy): Eukaryota > Viridiplantae > Streptophyta > Magnoliopsida > Asparagales > Amaryllidaceae > Allium > Allium fistulosum. The sequence continues at coordinate 163,574,950 of CM060904.1, read as the reverse complement.
ATTCTTTTTTACCACAGCCGCACTTAAAACACATCGGAGCCGAGATCGCGCACAGTAACTACCCGGGCCATTATGGCCCGCAATCGTGGGTATTATTCGATTTACTGTGGCCGGCTAGCGTGGGTGCCGATCGTCAACTGTGAATTGCCCCTGGCTGGCCACACCTTATGTTGGGGCTTATAATCGGTTCACAGTTGCCGGCGAGCCGAACGCCGTAATGAGCTGCCTCGGATATAGTCCGCCTTCTCGGTGGCTTATAATCGGCTCATTACAGTTGGCTTTAAGGGCCGTCGCAAGCAATGAGTTAACCCGCAGCAGAGGGATGCTGGGGTGAAAGTGTCTCATTGGCGAGGGCATAGATTCGCATAGTACCTGTTAGGTGTTGTCCAGATGAAGTTGTGCTGTGGAGTGCGTTGAGTGGAAACACTATACGCATAAGATTTTGTTCAACAGAAAAGGATAAAGTTAACAAGCAGCCAAGATATAAAGGAACAAGTTAAAAAAGAGACAAGGTTTTTTAAAGTGGTTCGGCACGAAAAGGCCTACGTCCACTGATTCTCTTTGTTAATTCACTTTATATGGGCAGTACAAGTTAAGAAAAGTATCGACGGAGGTGTTGGATGTTCCATGCCCTCTGGAACACCTCTCTGTCCACTGTTGACAAAATATAAGCTCCATTGTGGAGATCTTTATGAATTACATATGGTCCATCCCATATTGGATCTAGTGCTCCGGGGCGGCGGAAGATTCGCTTGAGGACAAGGTACCCTTCTTGTAAGGTACGATGCTTGACTTTGGAGTTGTATTGTGCTGCCACTTTTTGTTTGTGGGCTGCTGCTTTAAGAACTGCATCATTTCTTCTCTCCTCCACTAGATCCAAAGACATGTGAAGGAGTTCTTCGTTCTCTTCTGGGTTATAGTGGATCCTACGGTGGGAAGGTACAATGGTTTCGACTGGGAGCATAGCCTCCGATCCGTATGCCAAAGAGAAAGGAGTATGCCCCGTTGAAGTTATGAAAGATGTGCGATAGGCCCATAGTGCCGTAGGGAGTTCATCCACCCAAGCGCCCTTTGACTTTTCGAGTTTCTTTTTGATTAGAGTTTTCAGAATTTTGTTGACGGCTTCGACTTGTCCGTTTGCCTGGGGATACGCTACGGATGAGAATCTTTTGTGAATTCCGTGCTCTTGGCACCAGTTGGCGAATTCCTCGCTGTCAAATTGAAGTCCATTGTCTGATATGATTTTGAATGGGACTCCGTACCTGCACAGAACATTTTTGATCAAAAAGTTAATAACTTTTGCTGAAGATACTTTATTCAGAGGTTCTGCTTCCACCCATTTGGTGAAATAGTCGACTGCCACTATAGCATATTTGGCCCCGCCTCGGCCCATTGGCAGTTCGCCGATTAAGTCAATTCCCCATACTGCAAAGGGCCAAGGGCTGGTCATTTGAGTAATCTCAGTGGTTGGTAGCCGTGGAATCTTAGCGAACTTCTGACACCTGTCACACTTTTTGACGAAATCCAAGGCGTCCTTGCTTAAGGCGGGCCAGAAATATCCATATCGGAGTATCTTTTTTGCTAATGTTTGTCCTCCGGTGTGGTCTCCGTAGCTTCCTTGATGGATGTTGGATAAGATTTCCTTGGCTTCCCTCCCAGCGACACACCTTAATAACGGGTTAGAGAATCCACACCGATAGAGGATGTCTTCTTGAATTGTGTAGCGGGAAGCTTTCCTTGAGATTTTCTTGACTTCGTTACGTCCGTTGGGCAGTGTGCCGCTTTGTAGGTAGTCTCGGATGGGAGTCATCCAAGTTGCTTCTTCGATTGCAGCTATCAGATTCACTTGCTCAAAACTTGGGGCCATTTGCTTTGAGATGGTTACTGCCCCGAAGATGGCGATGTCTCTCATACTTGCTTGTTTTGCCAATTCGTCGGCCTCTTGGTTCTCTTCCCTAGGGATGTGTTTGACTAAGTAGTGGTCCAATCGGCTGAGAAGTAACTTGGCCTTCTTTAAATATGCTATGAGTCGTTCTTCTCGAGCTTGGAATTCTCCTAGTATTTGATTAACGATAAGTTGAGAATCGCTGTGAAGACACAAAGAATTGGCTCCGATTTCTATGGCAAGTTCTAGTCCGGCTATCACTGCTTCATATTCTGCATCGTTGTTGGTGGCAGCGAACTCCAACTTATAGCATAGTGCAGTTTGTTTCCCCTGGGAGTGATTATTACCACACCTGCCCCCGAGCCTTGTTCGTTCGATGCACCATCCACAAAGAGATTCCACTTGATATCTTCTGCTATTTCCAATTGCTCCTTATCTTCATTGGTAGTGAATTCTGCAATGAAATCAGCCATGGTTTGTCCCTTGATGGCGGTGCGAGGGTGATAGGTGATATCATACTGACTTAGTTCAATGCACCATTTAAGTAGTCGCCCAGAAGTGTCGGGACGATGGAGTACCTGCCTCAGTGGTTGATCGGTCAGAACTTTGATGGAATGGGACTGGAAGTAGTGACGCAGTTTCCGTGATGTGATTAGTAAACAGTATGCTAGCTTCTCAAGTTTAGGATATCTGACTTCTGCCCCAGTAAACCTTTTGCTGACGAAGTAAACTGGCCGTTGTGTGCGGTTGTCTTCCCTTACCAAGGCAGCGCTTAGGGCGTGAGATGACACATCAAGGTATAGGAATAATTCTTCGCCTTCGCTTGGAGTCGAGAGTACCAGTGGTTTTTGGAGGTGTTCGATTAGGTTAAGGAAAGCGGTTAAGCATTCGTCAGTCCATTCGAACTTTCCTTTGTCTTTCTTTAGAGCTTCGAAAAAGGGGACGCACTTGTCCGTTGCCTTGGAGATGAATCGGCTTAGGGCGGCCACTTTTCCATTTAGGCTTTGCATTTCCTTTCGGGTGGAAGGTATCTTGATATCCCTTAGCGCTCGGACTTGCTCAGGGTTCGCTTCAATCCCCCTGGCATGAACGATGAATCCTAAGAACTTCCCTGATGACACTCCGAAGGAGCATTTTAGAGGATTCAACTTCATTCCATACTGGCGGAGTACTTGAAACATTTTTCCTAGGTGGTTTACATGATCTTTGGCTTTCCTTGACTTCACCAGCATGTCATCCACATATACTTCCATAGTCTGTCCTATTAGCCCTGCAAACATCTTGTTGACGAGGCGCTGGTAGGTGGCTCCTGCATTTTTAAGTCCGAAAGGCATTACCTTATAGCAGTATAAACCCCAGTCAGTGATGAAACTAGTGTGGTCTTGGTCGGGAGCATGCATAGGAATTTGGTTATATCCTGAGTACGCATCCATAAAAGATAGGAGCTCGTGCCCGGCTGTGTTGTCTACAAGTTGGTCGATTCTGGGAAGTGGGAAGCAATCCTTTGGGCAGGCGTCATTTAGGTTGGAAAAGTCAATGCAGGTTCGCCACTTCCCATTAGCCTTCTTTACCAGCACCGGGTTGGCGATCCATTCCGGGTAGATAGCTTCTCGTATGAAGTCATTGGCGAGTAGATTCTTTACTTCTTCATCGAGGGCTGCTGATCGCTCTGCCCCCATACTTCTCTTTCTTTGTTTTACAGGCGCCTTGGTAGGATCAATTTTTAATACGTGGCAGGCTATGTCGGGGGAGATTCCGGTCATGTCAGCGTGTGACCAGGCGAATACATCCAAGTTGTGGCGGAGAAAATCGATGAGTTGTTCCTTCAATTCGGCTTTTAGTTGGGACCCAATTTTCAATAGTCTACTTGAGTCGTGCTTGTCTACAGATATAAACTCCATAGCCTCTGCAGGCTCGGCGGTGGCCTCCTCCTCTTTGTCCCTAGGGTCTAATTCATTGAAAGGGTCGCTGGTATATCGAAGAGGAGGGGCTTTCTTTAGTTGCTATGCTTCTAGACTTTTTGTGCAGAGGGCAACCTCTACACCCTTCCCTTTATCCTTCCTGTGGTTGTTGCGAAGTTCAGTCACATAGCAGTCTCGAGCCACGTCCTGGTCTCCTTCTACTTCCCCTACTCCATTGTCCGTTGGGAATTTCATCTTTAGGCACCATGGGGCTAGGACAATTTGGAAGTCAGACAAGACTGGCCTTCCTAAGAAGGCGTTGTAGGCCGAATGGTTTTCTATTAGCACAAACGTCTGTTTTCGTACGACGGAGCGGGGATGGCTTCCAATCTCAACAAAGAGGTCCAGTTGCCCGAGGGGCATCTTTGCATCCCCGGTGAAACCGTGTAGTGGTTTATCACAGGGAGATAGATCCTTCATTGATAGCTTCATTTTGTCGAATGCATGTTTGAACATGATGTTTACTGAGCTTCCAGTGTCTACTAGGATTCGGTAAACCTCGGCGGGGCCGAGCCGGGCAGAGATAACCATGGGATCCATGTGAGGGTACTGCCTTCCTTCTAGGTCACGCTTACCGAATGTGATGTCATCACTTTCTTTCCGCTTCGGGTGGCGCTCTTCTATAACCGAATTGACACAGTCTTTATTGTCTCTAAGCGACTTTCCATTTCTTTCCAGCTTCTGTCAGCGGTGTGCGGTCCTCCCGAGATGGTATGGACCACTATCTTCTCTTGACTAGAGCTGCTAGTGTTGCGGTTTCCTCTGCCGATCTCCGGTGAGGGTAGCCTTGGGTTCTCATTGACAGGAGCTGGAGTCCTGTCCTGACCTTTTACATAGCGTTCCAGTTTCTTCCTTCTGATGTGTTCCTCAATCAAGTCCCGAAGATGATGGCATTCATTGGTGTCATGCCCATGAGATTCGTGGAAGCGGCAGAACTTTCCAGACTTCTGCGCGTTATCTGATTCCTTCTTGTATGGTGGGCGTTTGTATCTAACTTCGCCTTAGGTGGCAAGGAAGATATTTTCGATGGTCTCGTTCAAAGGAGTGTAAGTGTCGAATCTCGGTCCAGGCCAATATAGGCGCTTTTCTCCCTTCTTGCCCCCAGCATTGTCTCTGGAATCATTTCTTCGAACGTCCCTTGCTACAGCAGGGGCGTTGCTGTGAGTTGCCTTATTTTGCTGTCCTGACTGTCCCTCAACGGCAGCATCCTCAAGCCTCATATATTTCCCGGCTTCATGGAAGAAATCGAGTAAAGTAGCTGGTTTTTCTTTCGTCAACCTTCTAGCAAATTTAGTGTCCGGATGCACACCACTACAGAGGGCCATTAGGATAAGCTTCTCATCAGCATCTTGGATCGCGGCTGCTGCGGCATTGAATCGGGTTAGGTATTGTTGCAGTTTCACTTCAGGTTTCTGTTTGACGCTGGATAAGGAATAAGCGTCCTTAGGTTGTTCCACATGGATGCAGAACTGACTGATAAACTTTTCTTTCAACATTTCCCATGAGCTGATGGATCCCTGGGGTAGATGACAGAACCAGGAGGTAGCGAGATCTGCTAAGAAGAGCGGAAAGCATTTGCACAGTACTCCCTCTGTCGCTCCACTCATGAGCATATGTTGTGTGTACCTCGGTAAGTGTACAACGAGGTCGTAGGTTCCTTTGTAAGGTTCCATTGTTGGCATCTTCCATTCTCGGGGAGTGATAGCAATTTCGATGTTGCGGGCGAAAGGGCTGGTTACCCTAGCGCCTATCCCTCGATCTCTTTGCTCCCGTTGGACGCACTCTCTGAATAAGCGTGCCATCCTTTCATCAGAATTTGGAGCAGATAGAAATGAGTTTGGTTCTGTTCTGTGGGATTGATTCCGTCCAGATGACCTGTAGGGATGGTATCGTCTATCATTCCTCATATTTTCCAGTGGCTGCCTTTGATCTTCTGGGAGCATGCTAGGGTCAGCTACAGTTGGCCCTTGCCTTGATCTTCCCTTGCTGGGTTCTGATCTAAGCACTTCCTTGGGTCCAACTTCGGGCTGGACTCTAGCTCGGCCCCGTTCACTGGCGTTTCCGTGGTTAGGCAGTATGACGGGCTCAGCTACAGTTGACCTTCGTCCGGTACCTTCCCTGTTGGGTTCGGTACCAAACGTTTCCTCAGGCCTAACTTCGGGCTGTGCTCGATCTCGGCTCCTACCATGGCTACTTCTGCCGTTAGCTCCTTCGAAGAAGGAAGACCTTTGTTGTCTCTGAGATCCTCCAGACTGGGACTCGCCCCATGATTCAGTGTTGCGGTTGGATTCTTCGGCGTCCCTTAAGCGTGACATGAGATGGTCCACCAAGGCTTCCTGCTGGGACGTGAAGCGGTTAGTTACTTCAACCACAACTCTGTCCAAATCTGCCTTAGTAATTGCTGCGGGCTGTTCTGTGGCAGGAGGGGTCGGATTAGCCTGTCCTTCATTTGTTACTGCTGCTGGAGGATGACGATTTACTTGATTCGTGACAGCTGGATCTGGAAGACTGCTGGATGCGATGTTTTTTCCTTTGTTAACATCTTTTCTTGGTTTGGGAGGCATGTTTTCCGAGTGGCCAACGATGCTGTTAGGAAAACTGTTAAGTGGATGAAGCTGAAGCTTCGAGCTTCTAGTTCTTAGTGAAAGCACCAAAAATGTTTGCACAAAAAATGGACAAACACCTCAAAGTCGTATGATTTAGTAGATCTTATGTTGTTCTTAGTGATTTTGGAGATTTATGCAAATATATGAAAAGCAGGGGCTAAACTGTAAAAAGACACGCAGATTTATAGTGGTTCAGCCAGAATGTGCCTACGTCCACTTTATATGTTAATTCTCTTCTCTTGTTTTGATTACAAGTACAAAGCTTTGGTACAGGTAAAAGAAAGTTGTTTGAAAGTTCTCTCTGTGCTTGAGCTCTCAAACTTGTCCCCCATTGTTGTACCCCTGCCCCTCTATTTATAGAGTGAGGCTGGGGGTAGGGGTCTTGGATGTATACAGCTGTTGATGGGCCCGGGCTGATACAATCTGGCCTGGCAAATTTAGTTCGGCATCGTCTTGGTTCGGTAGTAGATGGGTGGAGATGAGGTCTTGGTTCGGCAGTGGAGCTGGTCCGGTTGTGGAGTTGGTGGAGCTGGTCCGGTTGTGGAGCTGGTCCGGCTGTGGAGTTGGTGGAGCTGGTCCGGCTGTGGAGCTGGTTCGGTAGTGGAGCTGGTTCGGTAGTGGAGCTTTGGTGGAGTTGGTCCAGTAGTGGGAGACGAGTAGATCGGCGTGGCTTCGTTTGGTGGTTGATCCGGTGGTACCGGTTCGGTTATGAAAATTCATCCAACATCACCATTATTTTCTTTAATTTAATTACTGCTCTATTACCACCAATTCTCACTTCAACCTTGTCGAAACCAAGGTAAATATAAGAGAAGGAAATACAAGAGATGTTAGCACCAGCAAAGCCTTTCGAAGGTGTCAAAGGGATGCTACAGCAAAAGGTTAGATGTGTTATAAGCTTTCGACGGGGTCAAAGGGATCCAAAGCACCCTTTCGCTTCAATTGCTTCCTTTCGAAACAGATGCTTTCGCCTACATGAAGGCGTTTAGAAAAAGTGGAGGATTACCTTTCGAAGGCAGCAAATAACACCCACTCAGATGTGTGCCAAATCATTCGAAACCAAAGGTTTGGCCTTCATTCAAATTAGTTAGAAAGATGTTTTGATGAAGCAACCCTTCCGAAAGCATGACTAAGCCCTTCGAATCAACGGAACCTTTCATAACAGGAGGGTTACCACATCAATTTGCAAGCATGAATTCAGAAGTTACCTTCCCTATTGAAACCCTCAACATCTCAACACCTTCGAAACCCCAAAGAATTACCTGTTGACAGAGTCGAAAGCTCATGCCTCTTCTTACTTGCAACAACAAAGCAACACGGGGTGAAAAGGCATACCTACCCCTTTCGATGAAGACGGAAGCATTCAAATCCATTCAAATACAATGCAGAAGGATACACAAATGTTAAATGTGATGAAAGATCTACAAGGCCACCTTTCAACCAGGTCAAAATTCACTGAGTCGAAAGGTGCCAACCTACACCTATGAATAAGACCTTAGGGGTCTGGTTTTGGGGATCTGAATTCTTTCACTCTACTCTTGTATTTTCCGAAAGTTATAAACCCTAATTTTCAAATTAGATTGGGAATTTGATCAGTTTGTACTACTTGAGTTTTGATGAAAGAAAGATCATGGAAATTTTGGATATTTGGCTGATTTGATATCTTTTTTAGATTCAGTTCATAATTTTCTTGTGTCAACTTGATTGAAGGTTCACCATTGAAGTGAGTTGAAACCCATAGTTTAACCAATATCCTTAAAGCCTTAACTCCTACTCTCAAGTCGTCGAAAGGTTAACTTCCGAAGAAGTCAAAACCAATCTATCCAACCCACATCCTTAACTTATTAAATTCAACCTTAGGATCTCTTCAACTATTCGATAGAGGGGTTTCGACAGAGTATTAAAGCAGATTAATTGGTTTGAAAGGCAATATAAGAAGGGTTTTAAGTGTTTCATCTAAATCGAAAGATCCAATAAGAAGTTGCTTTTACCATAATAACTTACGCGAAAGGAAAACTAAAGAGAATAGAATGGATTATAACCATATTAACCTGATTAAGAAGTGTCGACTACTTTCATCTTTTTGAAAGAAGGTCTCGAAAGAGTTATCTAAACTTTGAATTCAACTTTATGGTATCGACAAGTTTTCTTGTTAACATTTTGGCGCTAGAAGGAAGGCTTGAACCTTCGATTTGTTGAACTTCCAACCTCACTTTCCTCTGACCCAATCCTATTCCAAGCTTACCTACTTCAAACTTTACAGCATCATGTTTAGCAAAGTCAATAGATCCAAGCAAGGATCCTCAGAACCACATCTAATTGGATTCTCCTATGGAATAATTAATGACTCAAATCTACATGAAGAACAATTGTTAAAAATTGAAGCTTTAAGGATCATAAGAAAAAAGAAAGTGGAATCCTATGATCCAAATAAATAGAGTTTAAACCCATTTCATACTGGCCCCACTCCTATCTTTTACTTAGGAGAAAATTAAAATGAAAGTGATAACTTGTTTGGTCAAATAAGGAAATCAACTCAATATTATACCAAAGGCACAATCATTGAAGAAGGAATGATAGCTGATTACAATGCCTTTTACACAAATGGCATCAAGCAATAAGTAGGACACTACCAACACAGAAACTACGAAGGGTTTTAAAAAGAAAACTAGTCGTTGAGAGTGAAACTCCAGAACCAAGTAATAAAAGATATAGAAACCACCCTCAAAAGAAAAGCTTCAAGTCGAGACTTCCTAAGGAATGCAATTCGATAACATCAATCGAGAATGTTTATCTGCTAACTAAGGAAGAGTTCAACTATTGGACATCATAAAAGAAAACAACCTAAACATGAAAGGAATCTGGGAGGATTCTATTACCACTACCATATGATGAATGGTCATGAAACAAATCAATGCAGGGCGCTCGAAGGAATGATAATCAACTTTTTTAAACAAGGCAAAATTAATGAGTTTGTCAAAAGATCCTTGAAGAAGTCAATAAAGAACTACTTTACTAAGAATAATCTACATGGTTGGGAGTAAAATTCTCCTTGCACTTGGAAATTACCTTATACAGTTAAAGCCTTTGTCCGCGCCATGTTGGCCAGCTCAAATCACCTCTTAGAGGGAGGTTAGAGTAAGCCTTTATCCACACCACGCTATGGCCAGGGTAAAGCATCGACAAGCCCTTGACTGCACCACTCTATAGCCTGGCCAAGGCGCCTCCTAGAGGGAGGATGAAGTAAGCCCTTGGTCCCACCATGCTATGGCCTACCCAAGACACCGAATAAGCCCTTGATCGTGCCACGCTATGGCTAGGTCAAGGCACCTCCTAGAGGGAGGATGGAGAAAGCCCTTGGTGTAGCCATACTATGTCCTGGCCAAGGCACGGAACGAACCCTTGATCGTGCCACGCTATGGCCAGGTCAAGGCGCCTTCTAAAGGCAGGTTGGGTAAGTCCTTGGGTCCTACTTGTGGATAAGCAAACCAAGTGCACTAGACAACAGCAGACTAAGACATCCAAGCCCGAGAAGCGGCAAATCAAACAGCGGACTAAGATAATCCAAGCCTGAGAAGTGGCATATTAAACAGCGGACTATGACGTTCAAGCCTGAGAAGCGGCATATCAAACAACGGACTAAGATGTCCAAGCCCGAGAAGAGGCATATCCGATGATGGACTAAGACGTCCAAGCTCGATAAGTAGCAAATCAAACAACAACAACTTACAAAACCTAAAGGGTAACACATGTCAAAAAAGTCAAAAACAGGAGGAGCGGTACAGAATAGAAGGCTTAAATGAGAATCTGCAGCCTTCGACTAGTTATCAAAGAAGAATTTCTGAACTTCACTTATTAATACCCGAATCAGGGTTTCGGCTCTTTCATTATTAAGTTCGGGACTTCACTTATTAATACCCGTCAAGGTTTCGGGTATTTTAATCTATGGTCTTCATCATACCCGAATATGGGTTTCAGGGCTATTACTATTAATTACTAAAATCCACTCATTAATGCTTGAATCTAGGCTTAAGATTTCTATTAAGAAGATTATTACTATAGACTTTTGGTTATCACCCACTAATACCCGAATCTGGGTTGCGGATTCCCTAACTTTTCAAATTCATTTATTAATGCGCGAATCTGGGTCACAGATTTCTACTATAATCTTTCAGACAATGATTTTTGGACTTCTATTACACGATTATTATTGACTATCCCCAGAAGATGAATACAATCCAGAATTGAATTTCGGGTTCTCTATCATTGGATTTCTGGTATACTATCAATATAATTGAAGTTGAATTCCTAGTTTTCTCTCATCATTACCAAATATGGGTTTCAAAACATTCAACCGTATTCAATTCCAGAATTACTTTTTACCTATAATCATTTGATTACATAATGATCTGTTAACCTCTGCTAATAATGTAGATAAACTTCTATATGGATTTCAAGTTAAAAATAAAGAATATTGTTTACTTTATACTTTTCAGGGAAATAAGATCAGAAAAGAAGACTGAATGGATCGACAAATACAAAAACGATAGACCAAGTTATTCGAAAGTTGATTTAGAAATAACATTATAAGAAAGGACTATAAACCAGGTGATATTTACAAAATTTTCATAATTTATGAAATTGTTTACAAGTATATGGTACAAATACGTATATTTTTCACAAATCTGGAACAGCCTTATATAGATTCTCGGCAATTAAAGGATCAACGATGTGACGAATTGTAGTACGAAGAACTTCCTTAAGCTTTTTCTCTTTTTTCCTTATCTTATCGGCGTCATCAATAGATTCAACGTGGGTCTTTAAAGCACGATTAAAGGCATTATTTGCACCTTTGAGAGTTTTATTTTCCCTTTCTAAATCAAAAGTACGCTTATGAAGAAGATACTATCAGCAATACGCTTCTAAAGAAGATACTTTTCGCGTTCAAGTTTCTGAATCTTAGCTGCATACTCATTTATGCACTACGAGTATCTCACTTTCTGATGTTTATCAAAATATTTCATTATTTCAAATTCGACTATCTTGCATCATTCTCCTACTAACTTCTCGTCTAAGCTAAGAGGAGGATTAGTCGTAGTTGGAAACTTTTGGATGGCAAGAAAAGTAGACCTTGTTGATTTCGCAATAGATGGAATAATGGGAGAAGCTAGTGAATCAGTGTTTGAAATGTTATTCCCCATAATGAATTCTAGCGATTCACACTGAACTTGACTATATTTTAACTTAATATCTAAATCACTTATTTGCTGGAGAAGTTCGTACATCTTATGGTCAAAATCAATTGAAGGATTTGATTTAATTTGGCGCTTCAATATGGAAATCGTTTCATTCTTACTCTTAATGTCCGCTTCTAGATTGGCAATCTGATCATTGAGATTTCTAACGACTGTCTTCTGAAGAAGTATCTTCTGTGCCATCTAAAGCTTCGACATTATTTTGAAAGCGAGTAGATGAAGGATCGCTAAGAAGCTTCCTCTTTTAAATATGTGCTAACAACCTATCCCAAATACTGATAAAGCGAGATGTTGAATCTACCGAGAGTGGCGTTGTAAATAACTGTAACTCCTATTTAAACAAATAAAAAGAAAACAAAGACAAGACTCAAATAATTGATCTCTTTTATTATAACAATAAAGGATTACAAAGAAACGAAGCAAAAGGTACAACTTCATTGAACACTTATTTCACGTTTAAAGTTGAGAAAAGGCTTTTTTGACTTTATTCGAGGAATTAGCCAAAAGGGTAGCCGTCGAATCAAAAGGGACATTAAATCCTTCTGGGGTAATAACCGGAGGATTTTCGCTATAGTCCCACTGCCTGGTGGGAGAAGTATCACGACCACATATCAATTTGGTATGATATGTCCTTATTTTATTAAGAAGCTTTCCATTTTCTTCACCAAGAAAATCAAAATGAAGACGAGAATATTCCATGTAAAGTCTTTGCAAATCTCTAAGAAAGCAATATCTGGCTAATTTTAAAGATTTCAAAAGTGAAGCCATTTCTAGATAATCTCTTCTTAATTTAACATACTTTCTTAAATAATATCTAGAAACAAGGCTGCCTGGGGGACATTCATTCTGTGCTAACGTAATAAAATACAACTAAGAATAAAAGGAAACTAGAGCAAAAAATTCACAAACCAATATTATTACATAATCATGAATGTTCATCCAGTTCACAAAATTTACTATTTGAATAACTCTGAGATAAATTATTCCTTGTAGTATTTAAGTTTTTCAAGAGGCAACTCTTGGGGAATCGATTTGACTCATGGTAAGTTCCCGCGCAGGCTCCCGGATGTGGATCGGATCAAAATTCGTCCAAATATATCTTATGTAAACGCCTAAGAAGACCCCCACTAAAATCATTTACATATGAAAAATCTACAGTTGGGTGTCTGCGATAGGCTTTGTATAAGAAGTCTACAAGGATGTTCCTCTCTTCAACTAACATCCAAAAGAGCGTAATTAACTCCCGATTCTCTTTTAAAAGGCTATCGTATCGAAGGTGTGCCATCTTCAAACGTGGAGTAGCTTCTTGATTTTTGATAGATGCTAACACTGCCTCACTTTTGTTAAGCCTATGATGTTAGTCCTTGAAAAGAATGGTTTTGATGACAACAACCTTAGGGATTGTTATAAAATATAAAGACTAACGTTATAGTTTAGATATATATATATATGTATATGCAGGATATAAACATGAAGGTACTGAGAATGAAGACTGTACAGTATAGAGACTCAAGATCGAAGACATCAAGATTCAAGACTCATGAGTATCAAGATATCAAGAGTTCAAGATTTCAATAGTATAAGACAAGTATCGAGTCTAGAATTATGTTAAAACTCCTAGAAAAGAACTGACATCTTAAAATCCATTTTATTCGTGGAATGGAATCCACTTCGAGCCTGTTAAAGGGATGGAACCCTAAGTAGGATGGAACCTACAAAAAATCTAGTGGAACATCGTTTTGTATCCACTAACTTTTATTCAAATGTTTTACAAAATTATATCTTGTTTTCAAAATGATTTCAAAATCTTCCTTTTTAAATCAAAAACATCTATCTTGGTTTTAAATACTTTTAGCCTCAAAATAATCTTTATTTTCAATATCAAAATTATCATTGGTTTTAAACTATCTTTAATTATAATGTAATTAACTTTTAATATTTATATTTAAGATTTAAATATGAAATTATAGTAAAATTTTATATATACCAAAATATTATTCTCTATACTTACTTATGTATTTTTACTAAGTATATTTATAAAGTGTAAAATAGTTTTAATATAAGATAGAAGTTATTTTCAGAAGAAAAACAAATTATCAAAAATACCTTAGGCATGTCGACAACCCCTAGGTACCCATGTCGACATGATGGCAGTTGATTCCAAAAGTTTGAATTTCAAACGAAGTGTCTATTCGTCATATCCTTTCCCGAATGGACATGGCTGTTGTTCTACTATAAATAGGGGATGTTTTAAACGAATTTATATTTATAATTTTCTGATTTCACTCCTCTTCTTCTTCCACATTTCTTTATATACATTTTTACTATCACTCTGCCGAAATCACCATTGAATCTAACTAGATCATCTCTGGTTTGATTCTCTATCACTATCTCAACAAGATCCCAGTGCTATTCAGAGTTATAGGCTTCTTTGTAATCAATCGAGCGAGAAAAGGTGTGATTGTAGCCTGGAAAATCAATCAAGTGAGAGAAGGTGTGATTATAGCCTAGAAAATCAATTGGGTGAACTTGTTGCTCATAAAATCAAGTATCTCTACCCAGAGGATTGTGAATTTGGAGTGGTGTACCTCGTGGCCTTGAAATCGAGGGTGTAATTGTAAGAATTGATTTTGAAAGAAAATCCGTACTTGTGTTGCGGGACTGGATGTAGGGTAACTCCGAACCAGTATAAAATCCGGTGTGTTCTTTGCTTTAATGCTTTTATTTTATATTTGCATCTGTGTTTGATTCTGTGATTATATCTGTGTCTGAATATTGCATACATTTGTGTTCAAATTAATATAAACTCAAAAAGAATTAGTAAATTCTTAAAACACTATTCACCCCCCCTCTAGTGTTTATTCTAGCCTTAAGATTCGTAATCCGCATTTCTCACATTTGGTATCAGAGCGAGGATTTCAAAGTTTCATAATCTGAATTTTGAAAAATTTCAAAATGGCTACCAACACTGGTACTGCTGTTACTACCAACACTAGTTCATTTGTAGAAGGTCAGTCTACTGTCAGACCACCACTTTTTAATGGCAGTAACTATGCATATTGGGCATGTAGGATGAAAATATATTTACAATCAGTAGGACTAGACACTTGGAATATCACACAGACTGAATATTTTGAACCCACAACTGATTTTGCATAGTGGACTGCTGAGCAAAAGACAGTCGCACAAAATAAATCTAAAGCTATGAATATTCTGTTTTGTTCACTTGATAGGAATGAATTTAATAGTGTCTGTTTGTAAGTCTGCATATGAAATCTGGAAAATTTTGCAAGTTACTCACGAAGGAACAAGCAAAGTTAAACAGACCAAAATTTCCATGCTCACAAATCAGTTTCGATTATTTAAAATGATTCCTAATGAGTCTATTTCAGATATGTATAGTAGATTTCAGGATATTGTACATTCTCTCATATCTTTGGGAAAGGTATTTTCGGAAGAAGATCAAGTCAGAAAAATCTTAAATTCTCTTACTCCAGAATGGGATCAAAAGACACTTGCGATCGAAGAGGCAAATGACATCAGTAACTTAAAGATAGAAGAATTAATTGGAAATCTAATGTCGTTTGAAATCCAAATGATTGGGAGAAGAGAAAGCAAAGCATCTGAAAAGAAATCAATGCATTGACCGATGGATCAGACTCAAAAAGCGATAATGATGAAGAGATAGCCTTTATGACCAAGAACTTTCGGAAATTCCTGATATACAGAAAGATGAATAATCTCAAGAGAAACAACTATAAGAACTCTGGTAATCAGAATATAGTGCCAAACTATATCAAATGTTTCAACTATGACGAACCAGGCCATATCAAAAGAGACTATCCACATCCAGATAAGAAAAATCTTCCTATAAACAATGAATCCGCAAAGAAACGAAAACGTGCATTTACCACCACTCTAGAAGACTCAGATTCATCCTCGAGCGATGATGATCAGAAGACAGATAATTCAAATATGTGTTTCACGACTCCGATGAATTCAGAAAAACGGACTCAGAAAAAGGTACACGTTTACAATACATTGGTTGAAATTGCATGCTTAGGATTGAATGATTGATTGATTGATTTTGAATTGGTGTGTCGTTTGAATTTTAAATTTTTATTATTATTTTATTATATTTATTATTATATTTATTTTTTTATTTTTTTTTAAAAATAGCATCATAATATTTTATGCAATATACTATAATTTCAGATATATATAGTCATTAAAAATAATAAATAAATAAATAAATATATATATATTAGAATACTTAAAAGAAATAAATCATGAAAATTCAGAGACACCTGTCGACATGGTCCCCCCTACGTTGTCGACAAGGGTACAGAAATTTGAAATTCAAATTTGAATTCAAATGTTTGAATATCCCTCCATCTTTTCACTTCATTCAAGACTCTGAAAAGTCATCTTTTGACCAGAGAACCTGACCTTTGAGAATCTATTTATTTACTATCTCATATCACAACTTTTCACTTTCAAATTCAAACTCTTATTTAAAAATTTCAAGCTCTCTACTCTCTACTCTAATGGCTTCTTCAAGCAACCCCTCCACAATGAGACTTTCTAGAAACATGAAAGAGCAACTCTTGAATGATCCGGGGGCTATAAAAGCATATATCAACTATGCTAACTATGGAAAAGTCCATCCCGGAAAGTTTGCTATATTTCAAGATTTCTCTTCTTATGAAATCAATTCTCTTTTTGCAAACAACCAAATTCTTAGTCTTTTTGATGCTTCACAAAATGACTTTGTTTGTTATCCAAATCTTGTTAAAATTTTCTATGCAAATCTCAACCGTGGATTTTATAATGGAAATGATGAAATTTGGAGTAGTGTCAAAGGCACTAGAATCATTTTAAATTGTGATATTTTGGGTACCATTCTCAATTGCAAAAGCACGGGAATGGATCTTTCTAGTTTTAAAATCGATGAAAATGATCGTGAGACATTTCATCACATTTTTGAAGGAGATGAAAACTTTGAATTGAAAAATCAAAATTTTCGACCAAAAGCAAGAATTGTTAATCTTCTTTTACAACATACTTTAACCCCAAGATCAGGAAGTTTTAATAATCCAACTTCAAAAGTTTGCAAAGCACTTTTTGTTATTTTTGAAATTATGATATTAATTGGGTACAAGTTATTTTGGATGAACTTCGTTCCAAAAATCTTGAAATGCGTGAAAATACTTTATATCATGGAATCTATCTCACTCGGATTTTTAATTATTTTGGAGTAGATTTCAAAGGAGAAGAATTTGTTTCAAGAAAAGTTTTTAATCACTCAAACATTTCTCTTATGAAAATTCCATATGTTTTTCAACCATATGAGACTCTTGCCGAAAAGGAAGAGCGTTTGGCTCATGAAGAGATGGAAGAGGAAGAAGAAGAAGAAGAAGAAGAAGAAGGGGATGAAATGGAAATAGAAGAAGAAGAAGGTGAAACATCCTTGGAAAGTATTGATTATCCCTCTAATCCAACCAACAAAACCTTACTCAAAAATCAAAAGACTATTGTTGAAAATCAACGGATTCTCAAACGGTTCGTTAGTAAGAAATTGGATAAATTATCGTCCAAGATAAACAAGTTTTTCTCCAAAGTTAGCATGAAACTTGGATTATCTTCGTCATCATCTAACTAGCTCTACCTTTTCATATCATGTTGTATTGTTTTAGTATGATTTGATTTGAATGTTCGTGTAGTTCTTAATGTTTAATCGTTGTATCATTCTATTATGAAATGAAATTGAATTACTTTTCTGTTATCTAGCTTATCTTATCTCTAGAATAAATGTTAGTATATTATATAAATATATACATATACACAATTATTCACAAAATCAAAATGAGTCATCAAAATGAACTGACCCCTATCGACAACCCCCCACACACCATTTCGACAAGTACTGGTCAGAAATGACTTCTCATTTTAAATTTGAAATTTGAATAACTACCTTGTGTCTATTCATTTTAAACGAATTCCTACATCTATAAATACATATTTCTTCCAGAATTCATCACTCAAAATCATTTCTTATCTACTCTATTTATATTTCTTCTCACAAATTCAAAAATGGCCAATCCAATTCATAATTTGACTGAGAATCTTGAAGAAACCCTTAATTCTTTCAAGAATATTCTTTCTTTCATTCTCCGTAATCAGTGACACTTAGAGTTAAGTCAAATGCAGATGATCAAGGAACAAGAAAAGCATTTCGATGCAATTCGATGGATGATTTCCTCCCTGCACAAAGATGATAAGGAAGCACATCCTTCAGTCTCTCTCACCAATGACAATGAAAATTGGGATGCCATTAAAGCAGATCCAATATTTGGAGAAGAAGGATGGGTGGAAGTTTCTCGTAATGTTTGATTTTATTTGATTGTTTTATTTGATTTGAATTGATTGCTTGGATTGATTTGACTTGATTTGATTTGATTTGATTTGGTATGGATTGATAATTGGTGTGCAAAACATAATCTGTATAAATATACATTGATATTTATATGATCTTTGATTAGTTATCATGTCTATCAGTATAATTATATCTTAATTTATCTATTATATACTCCATTGTATATTTTAATGAAGGTACTTTAGTACAAGAATAAGGGGGAGTTATATAGTTTGGAGTTAGTTTGATTTTGTTGATGACAAAGAGGGAGAAGTATAAAATAGGATAGTTAGGCATAGATTAAAGGGGAGTTATTAGTTTTAGGCGGACTTATTAGGATAGAAGTAATATTTTATAAACAAAGGTTGTCATAATCAAAAAGGGGGAGATTGTTAGTCCTTGAAAAGAATGGTTTTGATGACAACAACCTTAGGACTTGTTATAAAATATAAATACTAACATTATAGTTTAGATATATATGTATATGCAGGATATAAACACGTTGGTACTAAGAATGAAGACTGCACAGTATAGAGACTCAAGATCGAAGACATCAAGATTCAAGACTCATAAGTATCAAGATATCAAGAGTTCAAGATTTCAATAGTACAAGACAAGTATCGAGTCTAGAATTATGTTAAAACTCCTAGAAAAGCACTGACATCTTAAAATCCATTTTATTCGTGGAATAGAATCCACTTCGAGCCTGTTAAAGGGATTGAACCCTAAGTAGGATGGAACCTACGAAAAATCTAGTGGAACATCATTTTGTATCCACTAACTTTTATTCAAATGTTTTACAAAATTATATCTTGTTTTCAAAATGATTTCAAAATCTTCCTTTTTAAATCAAAAACATCTATCCTGGTTTTAAATACTTTTAGCCTCAAAATAATCTTTATTTTCAATATCAAAATTATCCTTGGTTTTAAACTATCTTTAATTATAATGTACTTAACTTTTAATATTTATATTTAAGATTTAAATATGAAATTATAGTAAAATTTTATATATACCAAAATATTATTCTCTATACTTACGTATGTATTTTAACTATAGTATATTTATAAAGTTTAAAATAGTTTTAATATGAGATAGAAGTTATTTTCAAAAGAAAAAAAAATTATCAAAAATACCTTAGGCATGTTGACAACCCCTAGGTACCCATGTCGACATGATGGCAGTTGATTCCAAAAGTTTGAATTTCAAAGGAAGTGTCTATTCGTCATATCCTTTCCCGAATGGACATGGTTGTTGTTCTACTATAAATAGGGGATGTTTTAAACGAATTTATATTCATAATTTTTTGATTTCACTCCTCTTCTTCTTCCACATTTCTTTATATACATTTTACTATTACTCTGCCGAAATCACCATTGAATCTAACTAGATCATCTCTGGTTTGATTCTCTATCACTATCTCAACAAGATCCCAGTGCTATTCAGAGTTATAGGCTTCTTTGTAATCAATCGAGCGAGAAAAGGTGTGATTGTAGCCTAGAAAATCAATCAAGTGAGAGAAGGTGTGACTATAGCCTAGGAAATCAATTGGGTGACCTTGTTGCTCATAAAATCAAGTATCTCTACCCAGAGGATTCTGAATTTGGAGTGGTGTACCTCGTGGCCTTGAAATCGAGGGTGTAATTGTAAGAATTGATTTTGAAGGGAAATCCGAACTTGTGTTGCGGGACTGGATGTAGGGTAACTCCGAACCCGTATAAAATCCGGTGTGTTCTTTCCTTTACTGCTTTTACTTTATATTTGCATCTATGTTTGATTCTGTGATTATATTTGTGTCTGAATATTGCATACATTTGTGTTCAAATTAATATAAACTCAAAAAGAATTAGTAAATTCTTAAAACACTATTCACCCCCCAATCTAGTGTTTATTCTAGCCTTAAGATCCGTAATCCGCATTTCTCACATATGATACTTATCGGAGAGGATATTGTGTTCTTCTGACTGCTTATCTAACTCTTTATACAAGCTATTTATTTCTGCTTGTTTTCTTTCAAGCTTGGTTTTATAAGGGTAAATGGATTTTCTCCTTATCTAGTATAAAAGATGTAAACTATTATTATCTTGGAAGTGAAAGCCATTTAAACAAGGAATCCCACACCTGAGAAATGGGAATTGTAGTTTAAGAAACCTTTTTTTCTCTCTTTGTTCATTGACGTCAATGTTCGAAATCTCTTCTGGAAGGTCAGAAGGCTTCGGGGGTTTAGGTTGGCTTGCTTCATGGATAACTGGATCGAGGTTGACTTTTTCTAAAGCCCAGTATTGTCATTGTCATATTTTTCATGAACATCGGAGTGACAACCCCCATCGCCACCTAAACCTTGGTCTTCGTCTTCATTATCATCATTATCGTCGTCGTCATCATTATCATTGTCATCCTCATCATTACCGCCTTCTTCCTCGGCGGCTTTATCTTTATCATCTTCATCCTCAGAATGAGAATCTACTTCGAAGGGAGGGACTTTGAAGGATAATATTTTGGAGGCATCAATCTCCTCTCTTTTAGGAACTTCAATGCCCTACTCCATTTCTTTAACTTTAGCCATAAATCTATTAACAAGAGCAGGGTTGAGAGAAGGAAAGCTCAAATCTGGGCATTTTCCTATGTTGTCGGCATAAGCAAGCATTAGGGCGTCTGTGAACGAGTTAAATATGATGTCATCGAGGGAAGTATTTAGGAATTGTGACACCCGTTTCTTAGCATCAGAGATGACATTGACAGCCAAATTTAGAGAATTTTCCTTTTTCGCCAACCTTTTCATGAGAGAGGATTGTTTAGCTGCTATTTGAGCCTTTTCATCTTCAGATCTTTCAAAGCCATTTTCAAAGCCATATTTTCATCAGCTGAAAGTTGGCGTTGTTTTCTTTCCTTTAAAATAATAGACTCTGATTGAGCAAGAGAAGCTCTCAATCTCTCCAGTTCCATTGTAGCTTCATTTTTACCAACAAACAAGATATGACTTGGCTTTTCAAATTTGAAATTTTCTCTCGAAGCTTGGATGTTTCAGCAGAAGATTTTAATGCATTTTCTTGCAAAGAGAGCCAGCTTTTGGAAATCTAAAAGGAAAAGAATGATGCAAGTTAGCATTCAAAGAGAAATAATGATAATAAGGATAAATAATGTGAAATGTACAGGAAGTTGTTGTTCTATAAGAGACCGACATTGACTCGTCGGATCAGGAATAGAAGAAGGTGGATGAATAGAATAAAAAGATGAAGAATTCAAGATAGATTAAACACCATTTCAAATCACTTGTAGACATGGGTGAGTGGGTCCAGAGGGAGTTGAACTTCCCAAGTCTATTTGCATCTGCTCAATGACGTAAGGAGAGGAGAAAATGACGATGCATGATAAAGGATCATCCTTTGAGGGATTCATCTTAGATCGATCAATAGAAGCTTCAACAATTGGACTCTTTGAAGTTTTACTCATATCAATAGCCTCAACCTCTTTTAGTAGCGGAGAATATGGAACTTCAACAAACTTGCCTTTTTGAGGGATGGTTCCGCCATAGCCACTTTACCAAATTTTCTTTTAGAAGCCATCTTTGACCTAGCAATGACTTGAGTCAAAGATGATGCACGAGATGTAGAAGTTGGGAGAGCTGGATCACTTGTGAATGGTTCAACTTGAGGAGCAGTTGCTGAAGATTCAAAAAATTACAAGTCAGTGAAGTAATTTAAAAGTAACGCAACTAACTACAAGTACTATGTTTAAGCCTACCATAGTGATTGGGGGCAAACTGGAGACACTAGGGAGAGTTCTTCGGATCAACTAACGATAGGAAGCATTTGCTCTGAGAAGTACGTTAAACTAAGGGAGGCTGACCAAATATCCTTTGACCTGCTTATAAGAGGGAATGCTTTTGAAGGTTTAAGGGGTTCGACAAAGTAAGCCTATTCCCAATGCTACTCGAAGCAGTAATCAATAACTTGATAGTTCTCCTATCCTCGTCATTTAAATCTTTAGCAAAAGGACCTGATAAGGAAGCGTAGATTAGTAAAAAAAGTAACTGGATAAAAATAAAGACTTTGATCAACTTACGAGGGGAAGATAAGGCTCCATTGATATTGGGAAAGCATTTGACAAAGAAGAATTGCATTTTCCAATCTTTGAATTTGTTTACCCCCTCAAAAGTTTGCTTTCTGAGGGGATTGGCTCTAAAAATTTGATTGTACAGGTTGTTGAGTTTAACTAATCGAACTAGATAGTTCAAAAATTTAGCATTTAGTGACGAAACCCTAACTCCAGTGCCATAATTTCGAAGGATGGAAGATATGTATACACATTTAGAGATAGTTGGATCAGAGCAATGCCCAGGTGGGTCGGGATTTTGGCCAAAAAATCCGAGAAAGTTAGGAAGCCACGGTGCCAAATATGGATAGCAGTGTAGGTGAAATATCCTTCAAGGGGATTTTGAATGGTGTCGCCATCGTTCTGTGGAATAGCTTCTACCTCATCATGGGAGGATAATAAAGAATGTTTAGAAATTGCTGTAATCTTCTTTGGAGAAGATTCCATCATCGGTACTGCATCGTTTTTTGGTTTTTGAGAAGTCTTTTTCACGCCCATGATCCTGCTAGGTGAAATCATTTCAGTAAAAGTTATAATATTTTATATATAATCAACATTTTTCAAGGAAATCGAAAGCCTATCAGAACAATTCAAATATCAACCAAAATATGAAATTTCATATCCTCGAAAGAATGTTAGAGTTGGTTTAGAAAAATGAAATTTGTTGAGCTTTCAACAGTGTCGAAAGGGAAAACGGAAGTGGATCTCCAACAAATGCCCTTTAACAATGTCGAAAGCTTAAGGAAAACTTTAATCCTACACAACTAATTCAGATATGAGTATGCACTAACAACATTCAATAAACAAGACAAGTAAACCTTTCAACACTGTCAAATCCCATGAACTTTGTTTATTAAGAGAATATGAATGCTATTGAAACCCTGTATGTCGATTAAGTCGAAAAGTTTGGGCTTGAGTAATATTAATATAAATGAAAAGACTTTGGGACGTTTAGACAATATTTTTATAAAGTGATGGTCGAATCCCAATTAGTTACAAAGAGTGTTGAGAAAGTTGAAAGGGGTATATGGTTTTGAAAGCATACCAACGACCAAACTTGATTCGATATAGTAGGTTTCGATCAAGTCGAAAGGTTTGATTTGATTTTCAACTTAAACAAAATATGTCTTCTTCAATCCAACTTATGAAAAGAAAAATAAATCTCTAACTAAACTCACATCTCCCTAACTCCTCACATCTCCTAAAATAAATTAGAAGTAGGCATGTACTAGAGGTTTCGAAACCTATAAAATAAAAATTATGCTTTCTAAAGTTTGTAATAGGTAATCATTTAGTAAATCACATCAGGCAACTTCTTCGAAAGGTATCAGAATATATTAAAGCATAGTTATGCTTTCAAAGAAGTCCACTTCATATTAAATGCATCAACCTTTCAACGAGATCAATTAAGAGATAGGCGCTGGGCTTCCTTTCGACCCCATCAAAAGAGGTTGAAGATGTATAACAAAATTAGCCACCTCAACCCCTTTCGAAGAGGTAGGAAGGTAAAATTACAATGCCAAATTGTGATTTATACGACTTAAATTTCTCTATGAAGTTGCTCGAAAACTCTTTCTTCCCCGAATTCAAATTTAACCCGATATTTTAAAAAAATTAAAAATAAAATTGATTTGAGTGTGGATTTACAATCAATAATCATAAAAAATCCCAAAATGTAAATTCGAGCCTTAGAAAAAACGAAGGAAAAGAAGGAATAACCCAAATCAAATGAATCCAAAGAATACACTGATGTAAGAAATGGAACAAAAGAAGTCATAGAAATGAATCAAAGGATATTTTCATGAATGAAAAACTTAAATTATCTTTATGAAATTAGAATAGTAATTCAAATTCAAACCTAGTGAATGTTAAAATCAAAATCTAGCGTGGAAAGTTAGTTTGAAAAGTAGAAATAACAAAAACTTACATTGAATTTGTGTTTCTATTTGTTGGAAATAGGAATTATTTAAGAAATTAAAAGCTTGGATTCTTGCTGGAAATTTCTTTTAATTGCAGATAAATGAAAGTAGGGAAGAAAGGAACCTGATTTATAAGAAAAGTCTACATGATAGATAGACCGTACAATCAAATTTAAATAAATGGCCATGATTTATGCAAGAATATGAAAAGGCGGGAAATTTCAACGCTAAAGTAAAGAGGGGTATTGAGGCAAAAGACTTGAAAATTCAAAGGCATCCCTTTGTAGTAGGGCAAGTGTTACCACCAATTCACTTCAACCTTGTCAAAACCAAGAAGAATAAAAGAGAAGGAAATACAAGAGATGCTAGCACTAACAAAACCTTTCAAAGGAGTCGAAGGGATGCTACAGCCAAAAGACTGATGTGTTATTAGCTTTCGAGGGGGTTAAAGGGGTTGAAAGCACCCTTTTGCTTCAATTGCTTCCTTTCGAAACAGATGCTTTTGCCTACATGAAGACGTTAACGAATAAGTGGAGGAATACCTTTTGAAGGCAGCAAATAACAACCACTCACTGTGCACAAAACCCTTTCGAAACCAAATGTTTCACCTACATTCAAATTACTTAGAAAGATTTTTTGTTTGAGCAACCCTTTCAAAAGCATGATTAAGCCTTTTGAACCTGATGGAATCTTTCACAACCAAGAGGGGTGCCACATCAATTCGCAAGCATGTGTTCGGAAGTTACCTTCGCGTTGAAACCCTCAACATTTCAACACCTTCGAAACCCCAAAGAATTACCCATTGATAGAGTCGAGAGCTCATGCCTCTTCTTACTTGTAACAATAAAGCAACACAAGGTGAAAAGGCGCACCTATCCCTTTTGATGAAGATGGAAGCATTCAAATCCATTCAAATGTAATGTAGAAGGATGCGCTAATGTTAAAGGTGAAGAAAGGTCTACAAGGCTGCCTTTCGACCAGGTCGAAAGCAGTGAGTCGAAAGGTGTCAACCCGCACCTATAAATAAGACTCTAGGGGTCTGGTTTTGGGGATCCGAATTCTATCACTCTACTCTTTTATTTTCCAAAAGTTGTAAACCCTTGTTTTCAAATTAGATTGGGAATTTGATCAGTTTTTACTGCATGAGTTTAATGAAAGCAAGATTGTGGAATATTAGGATATTTGGCTGATTCTATTTGATTCAGTTCATAATTTTCTTGTGTCAACTTGATTGAAGGGTCACCATTAGAGTGAGTCGAAACCCTTAGTTTAACCAATTTCCTTAAAGCCTTAACTCCTACTCTCAAGTTGTTGAAAGGTTAGCTTTTGAAGAAGTCGAAACTAATCTATCCAACCCACATCCTTAACTCATTAAATCCAACCTTAGGGTCTCTTCAACTGATTCGATAGAAGGATTTCGACAGATTACTAAAGTAGATTAATTGGTTCGAAAGGCAATATATGAAGGGTTTTCACAGTTTCGTCTAAACCTAAAGGTCCAATAAGAAGGAGTTTCGACCACAATAACCTATGCGAAAGGAAAAGTGAAGAGAATAGAATGGATTGTAACAATCTTAACCTGATTAAGAAGTGTTGACTACTTTCATCTTTTTGAAAGAAGGTTTTGAAAGAGTTATCTACACTTTGAATTCAAATTTAGCGTGTTGACAAGTTTTCTCA
This sequence comes from Allium fistulosum, assembly GCA_030737815.1. Lineage (NCBI taxonomy): Eukaryota > Viridiplantae > Streptophyta > Magnoliopsida > Asparagales > Amaryllidaceae > Allium > Allium fistulosum. Next base: position 163,549,134 of record CM060904.1, on the reverse strand, counting down.
TTAACATGCTTGTAACATCCCTCTACTTGGAGGCCTGAAACTAATGGCTATGGATGCTGCAGTCATCCATAGTTATTAATCATCGGCGCCCAAATACGGCGGTGCTAGATACATTGATGCACAGATCACAAAAATATGGAAAAAATTCAATAATTCAAAAACATATTTCCACATTCAAATCAAAACATTTCATGTTCATTACATAATCCCAAATCAAGCTAACCACGATCAGCAAAATATAATTATCACAATTACGCCAAGAGTGACATATGAAGTTGCCCTTTGGTTGATCAGAGTATATAGTAAGGCTCATAAATCTGCCTTTATAAACAAATACACATCGGAAAAGAAAACACTAAATAACTATCTACCTCCTGCACGCCTTCGGAAGCTTTATTCGTCTAAGAAGTGAACTCAAAAACCCTAAACCTCTAACTACTCAAAATTAATTGAGTACTCAAAAGTTTAAGGGGAGAACAAAAACTTCGAGTCAGACATAACACCTGGTATGAATAATAATCAAACATTTCAATCCTTTTATATATCTAGTGAGACCACGCCGCTTAGCGGTACGGGTTTTCCCCTCACTAGTATCCAAAAACCTTTATAAAACCATATTCTATGCTCCTGCATCCACAATCGTTAAAACATACATTTTAAAATATTATGATGATATGCATACTTGAAAATAATTAAGATTTCCCATTCCCAGTTTAATTTGACACCCTATCATAATTATAGTTTCTAAGGTCACTATTAACCTTTTTAGTTTTCACGGGTTTACTAATAACCTTGTTATCATTAATAGACACCTTATCCTATTCATAGTTTTCATGGGATCACCAAGAACCTATAGGCTCCTGCCAGTTAACTTAATTAATTCATGGATCCTCCTGAATCTATTAGTCATTCCACTAACTAATCACGTTATCCTAGTTTTCATGGGTTAACTAGGAACCTATGGACTTATCCAGTAACTCGCTTCACATCCTAGTTTTCATGGGTTGACTAGGAACCACTAATACTTCCCATAGCCACTTTCATATCCTAGTTTTCATGGGTTTACTAGGAACCTATTGACTGATGTCAATCCTTAATCCGAACATAATTTTCATCGGTTCACTACAAACCAATTAGCCCTTGCCAACTGTCCATAATGCATAGTTTTCATGGGTTAACTATGAACCTTTTTGTATGTACCAATAACTACGTTATCATAGTTTTCAGGGGTTTACTATGAACCTTTTGGTTTACCTCCAATAACTATAAAATTTAGGTATCTTATGTTTTAGGTCACCTTGACTACATGAATGCAATTCTACTCATTCAAGAGTTTAAGTAATTTATATTCACTATTGAGTTAACCTAGCTGGTTCTTCTACCGCTTTTTCCCTAAAATACAGTTATGGGTATCATGTGAATATTTTCATATTTGAAGAAGCAAAACAACAATTTAACAATACCACTCTTGTGGATTTAAGGTCCTTGAAAACATTTCATAAAACATAGTTAACATGCTTAACTTATATTTTTATCCCAGCCATACTTCTTCAAAATCACATACTTAAAGTCATTACAAAACTCCTTTATATAGGCCGTGGGTTTTCTTTAAAAATTTAGTATGTGTTTTCAAACCTTTCAAAACAAAACTTTTCGACCTTGTTAAAAGGTCTTCAAAACAAACATTTGAATCCTAACCTTCCAAAACCGTTGAAAACATTCGCAATTTAAACCATTTGAAAGCATTGAACTCTTAAAATATAAATATTCCGAAACCATTGAATTCTACCTTTCGAAAACTTACTGGGTTAAAGTTAAAACATGCGGAAGGTCCTATTTTAAAACTTTTCGACTATAATGGAAGCAACCTTTTGACTTAGTCAAAAGGTCTGCTTCGAAAGCTTTAAAATATTTCATTTAAAACAATAGGCCTCCGCGTTTAAAACACCTTCTTCGAAAGCTTTTGGTTATACTTCAATTATAAAAAAAGGATAAATCATCTAAGTCGAAAGCTTTGAAAACATTTGTAAGCAATAGGAGAAGCGGCTAGTTTTTAAAACAAGTAAACCTTTCGTCTTTGTCGAAAGCAACGACTTTGAAAGGTTGGATAAAGCGGCAATAACCTTTTGACTGTGTCAGAAGGTTCAAAACAAAAAAATGATAAGCGGTAGTAACCTTTCGACTATGTCGGAAGGTTTGAAACAAAACAATGATAAGTGGCAGTAACCTTTTGACTGTGTCGGAAGGTTTCAAAATAAAATAGTGGTAAAGCAGCAGTAACCTTTCGACTTTGTCGAAAGATTTAAAACCTTTCTTTTAAACATTTGACCTGGTTGAAAGCAACAAAGTCAAAAGCTCTAATTTGAAAGCAAAGCAGGTGAAAACTTTAGTTTATAAAACAAACATATCCCAACCCTGTGTAGTTAAAGCGCTCGGCAGATTCAATGCGGCGGAGGTGCAAAAAGTCATTGCGGGGATACAACGGGGATATAGCGAATGACTCTAAAATACCATATACAACTCGTACTTAATGTTTTTACAAATATATAAATGGTAGTAAATGAAAAATTAACATTCAATTGAATTATAATTAATACATAAATAATTTTAAATAAAAACATGGGTGAATATACTGTAAATAAATGTAAAACTATTATATAACATGGTTGAATTTAGTAGAATATTAGAGTTTTTTCATTTTTGAAAATATATTAAAAATTCAACTAAATAAATTAATTTCATGATTTTTATAATGTATAAATGTCATTTTTCAATTCATCTCTTTTAAAGAAGATATAGTGGAAATAACGAAATATAGCGGTAATAACGGGATATAGCGAAAATAGTGGGACTTAAAGCGGAAAGCCTATATTTGGGGCTATATGAAAAAATCATAGTGGTAGAAATCCGCTATGAGATATAGCAGGGTTATAGCGGAGTAATAGCGGGGCATTAACTACACAGCCCCAACCTCTTTGGCCATCAACCTTTCGACTAAGAACACTTTGACCTTGTCTAATTCATTACATACAAAGTAACTTGATACCATATGCATATGTTTCATCTTTTTGAAAGCTATGAACCTCTCAACCTTGTCGAGAGGTCTGGGTCGAAAGGTTTTCTGCCGTAAAAGGATGAAACATGCAAAAAGTATAATTTCTTTATTTTTAACATAAAAAGGATAATTTTTCAACTAACCTGCCTTTGTTTGCCAAATTCTCATTGGTTAATAATTTCTTTTCAAAAAAATACTGCTGCTATTTTCAGATTTAAATAATAATTTATTCTTATGAAATGCCTGTTTTCCTTAATTAAATATGTAAAACCTTTAAGTCTCATACCTTAAACAATTTTACGTATTCATCAAAAAACTTAAGAAAAATCTGGAAAAATTCCTAAAAATCTATTTTAATATGTTTTCCAACATATAAAAATTTCAAACCCATATAGTCAATACTTTAACCGTAATTAATTTACAACCTAATAAATCATTTTCTTCACTAAAAAATTTATATAAAATCCATATAAACTCAAAAAATTATAAAAATTGAAAGCCATCTCCAAAATCATGTTTTCTATAACATAAAATTTTCCCATAGCATTTAGAAGTCATTTCATCTCGGTTTTTCCCTTAAACTATGTGTATTCCTTGTGAAACAACCTTATTTAAACACATATAAATCAGAACTAAGCATATCATCATTCTACATATCATAAAAACAGATTCATCATTAAATCCAAAACCATTTGATATAAAAATTAAAATAGAGATGTAGAAATTATTATTCACCTTAGATTGGATAAGGAAATTAAAGTATGATTGAGATTAATTCTTTCTAACTTGAATCCTAAGCTTTTAATTGATTTTTTCTTCTCTTCTTCCCAATGGCCGGCCTTGCTTCTTCTCACGATTATAAATTTCGTTGTGGTGAAAATGAATGTGTATGACTAAGAAAGATAGTATAAGGTTGGGAAATATGGGTGACTATTTACCCTAATGCCCTTGTGTTTAACTTCCTAATCATTTATATAAGTTCATTAGATTAAATAAGCATGACCACCTTGTTTATTAATAAGCCTCAGTCCCATTATCTACATTATTCTATTTAATTTATTCTAATTAAATCTCCTGACGAATGTTAACAAGAATAGGGGAGTTACAATGCTCAACACTGGATTGTTACAGATTTTGACTCTTGAATACTATGTATCTTAAGGTGACACTTTGTACTATCTTTTGATATTATATGTTATCGTCCCGCTATGAGATTCTGATGTTGTGTTCTTTTCTTCCTTGTTATATTTTTTTTCATTTTATTTTATCTAACAATATGTCTTTTTGGTACTTGGGTGCTCGACATATGAATACCATGGATTTATTAGTGTCGACATTTAGAGGTCGAAAGGAGGATTGTTACATCTGGTATCAGAGTTAAAGGTTAAGGTAGAGCCTTAGCTTTGGTAGGGTATAACTCATTAGAGATAGGGTAAGTGGCACCCTAAAAGGAGTTGAGTGTATTATACATATGAGAGCGTATATGTAATTGTTTTATATTAGTAATATATATCATTATAAGTTGATAGTATAGTCTAATTTCATTAGGGATTAATGATATTCATCTATTATCACTTGTTGATTAGCTTAGTCAGGGTCGATTAGTTTATGAGCATTAACTACTGTTTGTTGATTGTTGATTTGTACTCGCCCAGTTTCTGAACAATTTTACCTTTAAGTGCATGGATTAGGTAGATAGTATTTGTGGAAGCATTGAAAAAAAACCTTATGAATTGAGTTTCGCAATTTAACTACAAGGCATTCAGTGACAATGTTGGGTTAAAAGTTAAATTTAATAAAAAAATGTTTATTATAATCTAAAGAAAAGATAGAACATTCTAGAAATAAGTATTTGTGAAATAGTTTTATATAAAAAGTGGTTTTATATAAATATTGTTTATAAATGAAAGAGGGTTTAAATTGAGATTTCAAGGACTTAAATCTTGGTATTTTGAAAATGGGTTTTCAAGATTTTAGAGAAAGTAATAGTAGTATTGTTTGAAAGTATTTGTGAAAACTAATCATTTGTAAAGAATTTTTGAATTTTTTCGAGTTTGAGATTGCTCTTGGATTCAACGAATTGATTCTGCAATAAAGTATTTTTATCTAATTCGAGAGGCTCGAAAATAACTAAATACTGGTATATATGGTTCGACTTGGTTAGACCTGTTTCCATGGTATCATTTTTGTGTTACTCGATTTAAATGTATATTTTCTTTATATTTTAAAGTAAATATTTAGGAAATTGGTTTATGAAGTTGAGATCGTGATACTTAGTATTATTATACAAAGTATTTGATACCGCTTTGAAAATGATTTTTGTTTAGTCTCGTAATTATGATTTTATATACAAAATGTATATATATGTATTATTATTTCAAAACTATTTGGAATAAAATCCAGTAAGTTTTCTTTAAAGAAATTTTACATAAAATATATAGTAGTTGAATATAGAGTAGCTGAATAAGGAATAGTTTTGGGTAATGCAGATTTTGATATGAACTTTCTGTGGAAAAGATTTGAATGTATGATATGTATGGCATCCAAGTAGTAGTGGCATAACTCGAGTAATTATCGAACTTTTTCTTTTTTTTTCCTTTATAGTATAATAATGTTTCTAATAAATAAGTGAAATTTTGAGAAGTTATTTTATTGGTATATGTATCATATACATTAGGGCAGCGTGGTATGTTCATCTTGTTATAATATGATTGCTTGGTAACTTTAATTGTTAGAACAAAATTATTGGCCATTTTGGGTAGTTGAAAACTTCTGAATCATTATAGAACTTGGAGTAAATGTAAAGATGAGTTTAGATAACATTTTAATTAAGATTGTATTAAGTTAGAATAGGTTTTTAAGTGGTTTGAACATCTATGTTAACTAATCATTCGATGTTATTGGGCCCATTAATAAACATCTTTACCTTAAGGTTGTCTAAGGAAAGTAGGCTCTAGGCGTAACTTAAAATATCAATGTCCTGCTCTTCCTAGCTACTTTCCTAACATGATGGTTAAAGAAGTCAAAAGATTGACTCGGTTATAAGACTTAGATTTATTTCGGGCCTTCATTTGAATTTTAGAAAGTAATGTTTGTGTATACTTTTAGGATGTAGTAGAGTATTATAAGAGTAACAAAGTAAAGTAAGTTTTCATGAAATGTTTTATAAATGAAGCTATGTCTTTATAAAATGGTTATAAACATTAAGTTATGTTTTTATGAAATGCTTCATGAATGATTTTAGTATTGAATGATATACTATTCGTGTAAGTGGATGTGATTTAAAAGAATATTTGTGAAGTTAAGAAACTAATAGGATAACTATTTAAATTATATGTAGATTGTAACAACCCCGTTTTGGGGGTAATTAATAAAACTACCTAATTGATTAAAAATTGATTTTGTAAATGAAATAAGAATAATTTGGATCTATTTTGGAATATTGGAACTTTATTATAAAAAAAGGCAGATTATTTTGGAATTGAATATTTCGGGAATTATGAACTATTTATTTAATGGGTTTAGAATATAAATGTGTGATATTTAAATAGCCTAAAATATAAGAAATAAATTTTATAAAATTCTTTTATAAGAATAAAATCATTATATTCGAAATTATATATATACATATACATATACATATATATATACATGTACATATATATACACACACTCATATACATACACACACACATACGTATGGATGTATGTATGTATGTGTGTGTGTGTATGTATATGTATACGTATATATATATATATATATATAAGAGAATTAGGCATAAGGTCAAACTTTGAAAAAAAAATTAGACTCAAGGGCACTAAGTTTCATTTTTGAGCTGTAGGACAAACTTTTAAAGAAAATTAGGCTGAAGGAAAATGCTAAATATAAATAGCATTTTGTACAGTGTAAAACTGAATTTAATGCTAGCTATATTTAGCATTTTCCTTCAGCCTAATTTTCTTTAAAAGTTTATCCTTCGGCCCAAAAATGAAACCTAGTGCCCTTGAGTCTAATTTTTTTTTCAAAGTTTGTCCTTGGACCTATTTTCAATTGTATATATTGTTTCATGAATTAAACTGAGAAAAGAAAGAAAGGATAACGAATTATTTAAAAAAAGCAAAGCCCAATATTCCTTAGCCTACTTGTCAATTCTCTGTCTCCTAACCCTTCTATTTCCAGAGATTTCCATCTCTGTATTATCACCTTCAAATATAAATGTAAAAAAAACGAAAACAGGAAGGGAAAAAACCACCAACTCCCTTTCTTACAACAATTTAAAACAAATTAAATAAGTTATTATAAATTCCCAAATTTGAAGATGGGCTTCTAGACACTTGAATACATCTATGTCATTAATGTTGTTGATTGTGTTATGAAAAATAGTAGCGCTTTGCGGAAGCTTTTATCAATGGATCTTTGTCATCCAAATCACAAAGAGATAACTTGGATTGAAAACAAGACGGAATTGAAATCAAAACGCAATAACACTAGATATTTCACTCAACCACCCACTTTATTGATTCACCAAAATTTTTGTTTACAATTAATAGAACAAAGCTAAAATAAACAAAATACCATTGAATCAATAACCAAATTGAGAAAGGGAGCAAATATCTATATGGCTAAAATTGTTGGAGAAGAAAAAATATGGAGAAGAGAAAATTAGCAAATTGATTTTCCACCATACTTTTACCCTCTCTTCTAGTCCCTATTTATATAATCAATTACTTAATGCCCAAGTTAACATTAGATGGCAAAAAATAATTTGATTAGCCAATTAGAGAGAGAAATAAACATACTCAAATATGCCTATTAATTAGATGAAACAAAATATCCTCTTTCTTTCTTTTGCATATTTATTTCCCTCTATTTGTGATTTTGTATCACCAAAATTTAACACTCCACATTGATGCAAAATCACATATCTCCAACATATCAAGCATGCGAATATCTAGATCTATCACAAATCCCTATATCTCAGCCACACTAAATTATAAACCTCAACCACCATCTACAAGTGATTCAACTCCCACATGAGGTGCACCACACAAATCCGGTCTCAAAAACGTTTTTAATACCACAAAGATCTCCGTCTTGTTTTTGTGGATTTTGTAATTCGACATCTGTCTATCACTCGATCTTAGCTCATTACCTGATCGCTATCGATCCCTCGAGCGTCATCAACATGAAGACCCCTGTCTAAAATATGATCCTCAATGCTAGAATCATAAGCAGTGACCACATTAACCTCTCCACCTTGCTATGGACTAGGTCCTTCAACCGTCACTCGCTTTCCATTGTCGACTACAGAACCAACCAAGCTATAAAGGTTTCCTTCTTCCAATACTCCTCTCATCCTTACACGACCACCTTTCTTCACTCTCAAAACTCCACCTTGAGTCTTATAAGTGCAACCACGGTGATCCAACTGACTGAGAGAAATAAGATTATGCGAACAAGTGGGTACATGTCTCATTCCAGAGACTTATCTAACCACACCATCATGCATAAGAAATCAGATAGATCCAATACCACAAATCGATGGCTCTTCTCCATTGGCTATCCTAATCATGCCGACACTCTTCTCATAAGAAGAAAAACAATTCACATCTCTACAAATGTGAAAACTGGCTCCCAAATCCATCTTCCAAGGCTTATTTTCACTAAAGAGGACATCACAAGAAGCATCACTACCGGTACCTTCAGCAGAACCTGCATGTGCATCACTACTAGTATCACCATGCGCAGCCTTTTTCTGATCTCTTTTATAAGCATAACACTTGCTGCGTATGTGACCTTTCTTATTACATTAATGACAAGTGATAACACCTTTACACTTAGCGTCCTTCTTCTTCCAAATTGTATCTTTCTTCGAGTCCTTTGCTACCATAGCCTCACTTTAAATTGATTTCACACCTGACCCTTTTCTTCTAAGCTCCTCATTCAAAAGACTGCTTCGAACAGTTTCCAGAGAGATAGTTCCATTAGCATTGGAATTACTCAATGAAACAACCAAAGTTTCCCAACTTTCTAAAAGCGAACTCATTAATAAAAGAGCCTGTAACTCATCATCAAAATTGACCTTCATATTTGTCAATTGATTTATTACATCTTGAAATTCATTCAAATGCTCCGCAACAGACTTCTCTTCATCTAATCTCAGTTGTACCAACTTTCGAACAAAAAAAGCCTTACTAGTAGCACTCTTTGACTCATACAAAGATACCAACTTGTCCCACAAAGCCTTCGCGGATTCACAACTAGCCACATGATGGAAAACTGAATCATCAAGATACTGGCAAATCAAAGCAACCACCTTCTTATCCATCTTCTTCCATTTTCCCTCATCTACATCAAAGGGCTTCTTTCCATCTCCATCAATCGGATCATGAAGATCATTGAGGTACAGAACATCCTCCATCTTAGGCTTCCAAATACCACAATTTTTTCCATCCAAAATAGCCATCTTCGAAAACGAAATCAAATCCGACATCAATAATTTTTCAAACCAAAATTACTCTAAGCTTTGCGATGATCAGGCTCTGATCCAAACTATTATGAAAAATAGTAGCGCTTTGCGGAAGCTTTTATCAATGGATCTTTGTCGCCCAAATCACAAAGAGATAACTTGGATTAAAAACAAGACGGAATTGAAATCAAAACGAAATAACACTAGATATTCCACCCAACCACCCATTTTATCGATTCACCAAAATTTTTGTTTACAATTAATAGAACAAAGCTAAAATAAACAAAATACCATTGAATCAATAACCAAATTGAGAAAGAGAGCAAATATCTATATGACTAAAATTGTTGGAGAAGAAGAACAAATATGGAGAAGAGAAAATTAGCAAATAGATTTTCCACCGTACTTTTACCCTCTTTTCTAGTCTCTATTTATATAATCAATTATTTATTGCCTAAGTTAACATTAGATGGCAAAAAATAATTTTATTAGCCAATTAGAGAGAGAAATAAACATACTCAAATATGCCTATTAATTAGAGGAAACAAAATCTTCTCTTTTTTTTCTTTTGCATATTTATTTCGCTCTATTTGTGATTTTGTACCACCAAAATTTAACAGATTGCAGTGTTGATTTTGTTATGTGAGTACATGCTCAAGAAGGATGAAGGAGTGGAAGATGATGAGCCTACATCTTCGAATTAGAGGAGATTTCAACTATATAGATAGATCAAAAAGATCTAGGCTGTTCAGGGCAGCTACGTATTTTGGAGTATAATATGCATGAATCCTTTGCTACGAAGTCGAATAAAAACCCATATTTAAATTAGCTTTGGAGGTAAAGGAAGCAAGCTGAACTATCAATTGGCTAAGTCAGATAACGTGGGAGGTGGAGCAGTTCATGCCCAGCTTGTTGTTTGGTTGCATTAGTTTAAGGGTGTTTGGGTGTTGTGTTATGTGGGAGCTGTCATTTATGTGCTTGCTTTCAAATGAAAGAAGACGTGGATGAATGCAAACTTCAGGTAACTAACAACACTCAAAAATCTATACTAATACTTCCCATTTCTCATGGAATCTTGCATATATGTTTGAGTGAATGTTTATATATTAAACTGGTGGTGCCTAGTGATCATACACCAACGTTTGCGTGTGTTGCTTTAAGCGTGTGTTAGTGTGTGTTTTCTTACAGGTGTGTGTGTTGCTTGGTATAATTCTCTGATGTGCTCTAGGTGTGTGTGCAAGTGTGATTTGTGTGCGTGTTTTAGGGAGTGCTTACGTGAGTGATCTTGCAGTGTATGGCGTTGGGTGTTTACAGTGTGGGGGTGTGTGTGTTTTAATGTATACCCATCAAAATTGTATATAATTGTGTTAGATGTGTGCGTTCCTGAGTTTTGTACGTGTATGTAATTGAGTGTGGGCATGTGTTTTGTTGGGTACTTGTGTGTGCATAGCAGTGCATGCATATGTGAGGGAATTGACGTGTGCCAATGCGTGTGAATATGCATGTATAGTGTATTGTGGTGTGTATCTGTATATTTGTTGTGTTCCATGCCATGCCTGCTGGGTGAGTGTGCAAAAGTTATTGTGTGTGTTTACTTTAGCATGCATATGACATATATGAGGTTTTGTTTATGTCTAGCTGTGCATGCGTATTTGTATTGTAAGGGTGTTGAGTGTATTGTGCTTTTGATGTTTAATCTTGTCTTGCGTGTGTGTGTATGTTGAACTAACTTGGATTATATTCTTGTGTGAATTACTTTTGCTGTTGCACTTGTTTACACCTTAGTTTCATTTGCAAACTTATATATAAATAACTTGTTGTTTTGTGATATTATATATGTGTATATGTATACATTTTGGTGTGAGCTGGTGCGCCTTAATTTCTTGCGTGTGTGGATGATCTCCTTGGTGTGCATGTGTGTATGTATTTGTATATGTGTGCATGTAGCCGTGTGTGTATATATATGTATATAGACACACACATAGGTATGTGTGTGTGTGTCAATATACACACACAGGTATGTTGACGCAGCGGATAATTCAAAAATGATGTAGGTCGGTGAAAGTAGCAGTCGATGGATTGATGAATGCTGAATTGCCGAATTCGTTGATCCGAAGATACCGAACTCTAGCTATCTCGAACTCGTTGATCGCGCACGATACCAGGTTCAAAGATCTTCAATTCTTCAAGCGTTGATCAAGCGCACTTGATTCCGCGAATCGGCTTCTACAATCGTTGAATCGAGCGCACTCGATTATCCGAAAGAGGAGATAGGAGATTACACTCAACTACCAATTTGGAATGAAAGCACAAAGCAATCAAAAGAGAATTTTATTCAAAAATCAACAACCTTTACAAATGAAACAACTCGCCTATTTATAGGCTACAACACGCAAAGCAGAAAAAAATACAACTCCTAAGTCGGCAACCGACTTAACAACGTCTCCGACTTATCATAAGTCGTATACGACTTACAACACAAAATACAAAAACTCCATAAAATACTACAAGTACTTAAGTCGGTGACGACTTATCCCCTACGACCTACGACTCGTCATGAGTCGGTTACAACTTACCAGTTTACAACACAATACAAGTCCTGCCGACTTACGACTTATCATACCATCCTTGCGACCTAACTTCCATGCTCCAGATTCTGTCTTCGACTTAAGGAATTAACGGTTAAGATTAACTCGGCAGAGGAAAACAACGGCAACAGTTACTACGACTTAAACATGACTCGTTAGGTCGTTCAAACGACTCAACGTACTCTCTTCCTCTGGCTTCCCCCTAAGTCGTGGACGACTTATAATCTTCCCTTTAGGTCGTAACCGACCTAGACCTTCGGTGTCTCGTGGCGCTCCCTTAAGTCGTAGGCAACTTTTGTCAGATTCCTTAAGTCGTATCCCAGCACTCTTCCTCATCTCGTTAGGTCGTATCTCGGTAGGTCTTCCGGACGACTTAAAATATTCGATAACTCGTACACCTTCATGAGTTAGGTCTTCCACTCTGTTAAGTCGGTCATGACTTAAGTCTCCCATCATGTTAAGTCGGTCACGACTTACGCTTATGTCTTCTGCTTCCTTGAGTCGGTCACAACTCATAGCTCGACTCATAGCTCCTTCCATAGGTCGCGTACGACTTATGCCTTCATCCCTGGCCTGAGCTACATCATCCTCCCCAGGTTGAGTGAAATTCGACCTCGAATTTGTGCTCTCTTCATCCCTAACAAACTCATCCCCATGATATGGTACGAGATGCTTAACATTGAATACGTCAGACGTATACACATCATCTGGCAGCTTCAATTTATAAGCGTTTTCATTAATTCGTTTCACCACTTCCACCGGACCAATTTTCCTGGCTTTCAACTTGTTATATGTGCCCACTGGAAAACGATCTTTTGTTAATACTGCATAAACCATATCACCTTCATGAAATTCTACATTTCTTCGTTTCAAATCTGCAGAACGCTTATACTTCTCATTTGCTTTCTCTAATCGTTCTTGAACGATTTGATGACATTCTGCTAACCCTTCAACAAAATCAGCAGCTTTCTTAACTGTCTTCTTTGATTGAGGCACTACCGTCAAATCCAACGGTCCCTTCGGTAAGCTCGAATAAACAATCTGGAATGGACTGAACCCAGTACTTCGATTCACAGCATGATTATGGGCAAACTCCGCCTGGCATAACTTCACATCCCAACTCTTTAGATTATCTTGAACAAGACACCTCAACAAGTTTCCCAACGATCGATTAACCACCTCCGTTTGTCCATCAGTTTGCAGGTGATAAGCACTACTAAACTTCAGCTTTGTTCCCACAATTTTCCACAAACTCAACCAAAAGTGACTCAGAAATCGAGTATCTCTATCTGACACAATAGATTCTGGCAATCCATGAAGTCGATAGATCTCCTTGAAAAACAACTGAGCAACATGAACAGCATCTGCCGTTTTCTTACAAGCAATAAAGTGTGCCATCTTCGAAAATCTGTCAACCACCACATAAATGGAATCATTACCACGCTGCGTTCTCGGCAATCCCAACACAAAGTCCATACTCACATCAACCCATGGTTTATTTGGTACAGGTAATGGCATATATAAACCAGCATTAGTCGCAGTTCCTTTCGAAACCTGACAAATATGACAACGCTCCACAAACCTTTCCACCTCTTTCCTCATTGATGGCCAGAAGTAGGACTGTGAAATCAACTGCAAGGTACGTACGGTCTCTCCCAACATGTCCCTCTTCGTGTAACTCCTTGATAATCTTCATTCTCAGACTACCCTCTGGTATGCACAATCGATTTCCTTTGAACAGAAAACCATCTACTATCACGAAATCATCCGTCTCTCCCTCCTTGACTTTTTCAACAAATTTTGCAAAGTAAGGATCATCAGTGAATAACTCTGGCAATATTTCAAACCCCATCACTTCAACCTTTAGCGTAGTCAACAAATGACTCCTCCTACTCAAAGCATCAGCCACACGATTTGTCACCCCTGACTTGTGTTTAACAACAAAAGTAAACTGTTGCAGATATGCAATCCACGATGCATGTCTCGCTGAAATCTTATCTTGTCCTTGCAAATGCTTCAATGCTTCATGATCAGTGTAAAGAACAAACTCCTTCTGAAATAGATAGTGTCTCCAGTGTTTGATAGATTGTACAACAGCATAAAACTCCACATCATATGTACTGTATCGCATCTTCGCTCCTGACAACTTCTCACGGAAATATGCAATAGGACGCCCTTTCTGACTCAACACCCCTCCAATCCCAACCTTGGACGCATCAGTGTGCAGTTCAAACACTAGCTGAAAATCAGGTAGCACTAGAATTGGTGCAGACGTCAGCAATTCCTTGATCTTCCCAAAAGCACTCCCTGCTTCCTCTGTCCATGCAAACTGTTTACCTTTCATGCAGTCTGTAACAGGTGCCATCACACTACTAAAGTGTGGAATAAACCTTCGATAAAATGAAGCCAACCCGTGAAAACTACGAACTTCCGTTATCGTCTTGGGCTACGGCCAATTTCTGATCGCCTCAACTTTACTTTGGTCAACCTGTATTCCTTTCTCTGAAACAACATACCCCAGAAATAAAACACTGTGCGTCATGAACACGCACTTCTTCGTAGCAGCATAAAATTGTTCTTGTCTCAGTACCATCAGCACTTCTCTAAGATGATTCAAATGTTCCTCTGGACTCCCACTGTAAATTAGAATATCATCGAAATACACCACCACAAATTTCCCAATGAACGGTCGAAAAATCTGATTCATCACCCTCATGAAAGTACTTGATGCATTGGATAAACCAAATGGCATGACCAACCATTCGTATAGACCCTCCCTGGTTTTAAAAGCAGTCTTCCACTCATCTCCTGGTATGATACGAATTTGATGATATCCGCTCTTCAAATCAATCTTCGAAAAGATAGTAGCTCCACTTATTTGATCCAACAAGTCATCCAACCTCGGCATTGGAAATCTATATCTTGCAGTAATCTTATTCAATGCTCGACTGTCAGTGCACATCCTCCACGTCCCATCCTTCTTGGGTACCAATAAAGCTGGTACAGCACAAGGACTTAAACTCTCCTGCACACGCCCCTGTTCAAGCAATTCCTCTACCTGCCTCCGCAACTCTTCATGTTCCTTCGGACTCATTCGATAATGTGGTCTGTGTGGCAACACTGCTCCTGGAACAAGATCTATCTGATGTTGTATATCTCTCAATGGTGGTAACTCCGTTGGTAATTCCTCTGGAAATACATCGTCAAACTCTTTCAAAACTGGTTTAACTTCTTCTGGAATTTCAACCTCTTCATTGCTCTCTCGCCCAATTAACAAAAACACTTCAGGTTCCTCCTCTACTTCCTTCACAAACTCTTTCAACGATAACAAAGTTTTAAGCTCTTCGATTTCTTCTGACTTACTTTCTCCTTGTGGTCTCTTCTTTGGAACTAAGATAATCTTCGTGCCTTTAAACATAAAACTGTAGCTATTGGTTCGACCGTCATGTTGTACTGCTCGATCATACTGCCATGGTCTTCCCAATAATAAATGACAAACATCCATCTCTACGACATCACACCAGATTTCGTCTTTGTATTTCTTCCCAATAGAGAATGGAACACGAACTCGTCTATCCACTTTCACTTCTCCTCCTTTTCTCAACCATTCTAACTTGTATGGACTCGGATGTTTCTCTGTCTTCAATTTCAACTTTGTCACAGCCTCGGTCGAAATAATATTATCACAGCTTCCTGCGTCAATCACAAACTTACACACCTTCCCCAGAATAGTACATGTTGACTGAAAGATATTACTCCTCAACCAACTAGCTTCCTCCTACTTCGGTGTTAAACACGATCTCCTCAGCATTAGGTTACAACCTTTATCTCCTGACGCAATATCCTGCTCATCCTCCTCAACTGGGTTAGAACAATCTTCATCAACATCCTCATCTTCAACTTCTGCAATCATGGTTCTCTTCTTTGGCTTTGGACACTCACTGCTTTTATGACCCAATTCCTGACAATTGTAACATTTGAAACCATTGTTAACCCTTGTCTTCTCAACCTCCTTCACCGCTGGTCTACTGATAGGTTTAGAAACATTAGAACTTCCTCCAACACCCTTCGCTTGATTGTTAGAATTAGTAAACACAACACTTCCTCGTCTCCCTTGTTTTTCCCAAGCCAACGCTTTCTGATGTGCTTCTGCCACAGATCTTGGATCGAACATATTAACCATATCCTGAATCTGCATTCTCAATCCCCCAATGAATCTAGATGTCAACTGCTCTTCCGTTTCCATAATATCGTTCCTTGCAATAAGTTGATAGAATTCATCGGCATAGTCATTAACTGTCTTTGTGCCCTGCCTCAAGTTTTGCAAATGTTGATACATCAAAGATTGATAATTGTAAGGTAAGAACGTTGCTTTCATCAATTTCTTCATCTGCTCCCAAGATTCAACTTTTGACTTCCCCATACGTTCACGTGTAAGCTTGGTTTGCTGCCACCATGCCAAAGCTCTACCCCTCAGCCTCGTAGCAACCAACTTCACTCTATGATGTTCTGGAACTTCTTTAAAGTCAAAAATCTCCTCAACATTAGCTACCCAATCTAGAAACTCCTCCGCTTGCATACCACCTTTGAATTCAGGAATTTCTGTCTTCATCCCCGATTCCCACTTGTGATCATACTCAGAATAGTTTCTTCCTTGACCTCTTCCTTGAATACTACCACCATCATACTCCTCTTCAAAATCAGATGCATAACGATGTCGATTCTGACCACCAACATCTCTACTACCATTACGCCTTCCACCATCATCCCTTCAATCTACGTTCCTCCGTTCTCGATCATTCACGTTTCTCCCACGTCCTTGATCATTTTCAACACTTCTGTCTCGATTGGAATGTGGCGAGACTCTACTACCCCCATGGTTAGATTCTGGTGAAACCCTTCTCCGATTTTGATTCATTTCTGTCATAAGCTTCTCTAACCGGCCAATTCCTTCGTTAAGCTTTTCACTAAAATTCTCATTGATTCTTTGCTCCATCTCATCAGCTTCTTCTCTTCGATACAAAGCTTCTACGTTTTGGTGGCGATTAGCTCTTCTTGGCGGCATACTTAAAAACTTCACAAATTCTTCAACACTTCAAATTCAAACAATTTCCGGATTTTGATCCAAAATGAAACGGATCGAAAACTTCCACTTTGTAGCAAATCGCGATGAACACGATGGACAAAGTTTCGGCTTCCAACACAAATTCGATCAATCAATCTTCGAACAAACACTTCTTCTCTCGGCCTCACTTGCTTACCACGGCCCAACTTCAAAATGATTAGGCTCCAAGTCTCGATCTAGCTATGATTGGCTAGAACAAGCTCTGATACCAAACTGACGCAGCGGATAATTCAAAAATGATGTAGGTCGGTGAAAGTAGCAGTCGATGGATTGATGAATGCTGAATTGCCGAATTCGTTGATCCGAAGATACCGAACTCTAGCTATCTCGAACTCGTTGATCGCGCACGATACCGGGTTCAAAGATCTTCAATTCTTCAAGCGTTGATCAAGCGCACTTGATTCCGCGAATCGGCTTCTACAATCGTTGAATCGAGTGCACTCGATTATCCGAAAGAGGAGATAGGAGATTACACTCAACTACCAATTTGGAATGAAAGCACAAAGCAATCAAAAGAGAATTTTATTCAAAAATCAACAACCTTTACAAATGAAACAACTCGCCTATTTATAGGCTACAACACGCAAAGCAGAAAAAAATACAACTCCTAAGTCGGCAACCGACTTAACAACGTCTCCGACTTATCATAAGTCGTATACGACTTACAACACAAAATACAGAAACTCCATAAAATACTACAAGTACTTAAGTCGGTGATGACTTATCCCCTACGACCTACGACTCGTCATGAGTCGGTTACAACTTACCAGTTTACAACACAATACAAGTCCTGCCGACTTACGACTTATCATACCATCCTTGCGACCTAACTTCCATGCTCCAGATTCTGTCTTCGACTTAAGGAATTAACGGTTAAGATTAACTCGGCAGAGGAAAACAACGGCAACAGTTACTACGACTTAAACATGACTCGTTAGGTCGTTCAAACGACTCAACGTACTCTCTTCCTCTGGCTTCCCCCTAAGTCGTGGACGACTTATAATCTTCCCTTTAGGTCGTAACCGACCTAGACCTTCGGTGTCTCGTGGCGCTCCCTTAAGTCGTAGGCGACTTTTGTCAGATTCCTTAAGTCGTATCCCAGCACTCTTCCTCATCTCGTTAGGTCGTATCTCGGTAGGTCTTCCGGACGACTTAAAATATTCGATAACTCGTACACCTTCATGAGTTAGGTCTTCCACTCTGTTAAGTCGGTCATGACTTAAGTCTCCCATCATGTTAAGTCGGTCACGACTTACGCTTATGTCTTCTGCTTCCTTGAGTCGGTCACAACTCATAGCTCGACTCATAGCTCCTTCCATAGGTCGCGTACGACTTATGCCTTCATCCCTGGCCTGAGCTACATCATATGTTTACTGCTGCTGTTTGGTTTTAACATAAGCATTTTTCTTTTGTTGAAATGAATGTATTCTCCTTCTTCATGTGTATTTCACTAGTCTTCTGATCTTGGTTGTACTTCAGAATTTCAGTACCATGCCTGTATATTGAATCTATGCATGTGAGTGTGTTTGAGTGTTTGTATCTTCTTGTGTGTGTATGGTTGAGGGTGTGTGTTGAGTTTGATTTTTGCTCCTGTTGTATCCCTTGCATAGTTTTGCACGTCATTATACTAAATTGATTTAGTCTCGCTTCATGTTACATTCACCTGCTCTTGTATACTTGCCATTGAAACGAAAGTTAGAGCTTCTCCTATGAGTTTGGATTATATATATTACATGTTTCACACTGGAAATGAAACAGACGCTTGAAGCTCATGCGTCCGTTGAACAGATGCCTGAGGTATATGACCTCGAAACCTTCTGTTTCATTCATCATTGGCTCTCAAGCGGCTGTTCAACGGCCTCCTGAGCCTTGAGCGTCTGTTCAATAGACGTCCAACAATATTACAAAAATGTAATCATTCTCTTCTAGAATGTAATTGATTCATAATTTCACCCTATGTTGATGGTGATTTCGGTGTGTGTGTTACATTTTTTAAGTTTTCACCAATGGTTGGAGATGCTCTTATGTGATGGAACCCTTTTGTTTATATTTGAAATTTCCTCTTCCAATATCCTTGATTCTAGTTTGTAAACTTTCTACATACACACACACATAAGAATGTAAATACAAGTTTGATAAATCAATAAAATGGTTTTACTTATATTGTTTAAATAGAGTTTAGTTGTCATTTTATAAAAGTGTAATATTTTAGTGTGTGTGTATAATTTAAGTTTTGATAAAGTTTTCTTTGACCATGAATAAAGCAAATTAATTTGGATGATTTATAATAGTATTTGAGTATAATAAATTATGGATTAACTCTTATATCTAATATTTTGATTTACTAATTATTTTGGTATTTTAAATGAAAGAATCGAGTTTCAAATATTATTTAAATTTTTATTTAAACAAAGTGATTGAGAATTTAGTTATTTATTATAATATTAAACTATATAGAGTTTACACAACACCAAATATGGCATTTTGTAACACTTTTTTCGTTTCGATTTCTCACGGTTATTAGCATGGGAAATTTATGACGGTTATTACCGTGATATATAACGGTCACGGTTATTACCGTAACACAATCTGGTATTTTCGTAAATAGTTCAAAGCATAGTGGGTAGATTCGCCAGTTTGGTATCTATTGTTATCTCTGCCCTTTGTCACGGTTCTAACTTGCTTCTTCCTTATTTCGCAAGCCAAAATTGGAGCTGCGTTTACCAACCCCTCCGCCTTCGACCTCGTTTCAGTGCAGGTTTGTTTCACTTTCACGTTTTGTCTTACTATTTATCAAATTCAAGCTTTAAAGATGAACGTAACCGATAATTGATTTGATAGCAGGCCAGATTGGGGTTTTTGCGTACCAAGCCCTCCGCCTTCGACCTTGTTTCAGTGGCAGGTTTGTTTCACTTTCGCGTTTTGTCTTGCTATTTATCAAATTCAAGCTTTAAAGATGAACGTAACGATAATTGATTTGATTGCAGGCCTCCGCCTTTCCTTCGTTTCAGCGCCCCCTTTTCCAGGTATGGAAAATTTGGATTTATTTATGCTGATTAGGTTTCATGCCTCCTCTTTCTCTTTATTTTCTTTTTAGGGTAGTTTGTGAATTATGTAACAGGGTATTACATAGAAATACTTACACAACCTATTTAGGTTGTTTGCTTTTGATTTTGGTAGTTCAACAATTTTTGTCTCTGTGAATAGAAGAATTTGTTCTAATGTCAAATCTTTTGGGGTGCTTTGATTGTCTCACAAATTGCATGTCTACCTCCTTCTAGAGGGTTGAATATCATTGAACACAAACCTATGCTGGCTGAAATCTAGGTGTTTGTTATGTGTTATAAATTACAAGTGTCAATATTAAGTGTTACATGTGTTTAGAAGTGAAGAGTTTTTGTTACATTTCATTATCTTGCAAATTGCATATGTGTTATATTTTTTGTTACATTTTTATTTATACTTTTCTCCATTTTGTTGGACATGTTTTGACTTGTTGAATCATATTTAGATCATTATGTATGATTATTTGGTATGTGAAATTCCGGATCATTTACACATTATGTGACTGCTCTTAATCATTATTTGTTGCAATGTGCCGGTAATTTTTTTTAATGTGGATGTGTTGTGTTCTTCTACCTGGGCTTCATACGCTGTAGGACTGTTTGCTTGATTTTTGAGTGACAAATATCGCTATTTGATAGTGTATGAATTGGTGGAGGGGAGTGTATGGATGTGGAGTTGTTTGTTGGTGAATTGTAGTGGATGCACTACTGTGCAAGGGGGAAGAACTGGAATGGTGATTGAAGTTGATATGCAGTGTAATGTGGTGGGAGGAATGGTGATTGAAGTTGAAATATTTGTGGCTGGTTTCAAGTTCTTAAATTTAAAAGTTAGAAACCCTTTAAAATCAATTTTTAAAATTTTTATATTTCAAGTTTTTAAATTTTCAAAGGTTGTGTTTCCAAATTTAAAGCAAATAATATCACATATCAATTGCAAACTCAGAGACTTGGAGAATTCTAAAAGCAGTTATGTGCTTTGTTAATCAAAATGATTTACATATAAAAGATGATATCATGTGCTCTGAGTTTTAGCCATTATTGCAGCGTATATCCTGTTACTGCAATAGTGTACACATTCTTGTTCTTCAAAGAATTTTTTCTATAGATTAGTTGTAGTAACCCTGTTACTGCAATAGCATCCGTATGATATATTCCTTTTCAAGATATAAGGACAGTCTTCATGATGCACCTTTTTCACATTTCTAAAAAATTTAAGATTTTTTTATAGCATAATTGAACTAAAAAGTGAAACTCAAACAATTTTTAATTTAAATAGAATAAATCATCTCGAACTCATTGCAGAAAAATGTAAAAATAAATCAAGGTGTGCAGGAAGTTTGGAGAATAAATAAATAAAGGCGGTGCTCCAATCTTTAATAAGGGATAAAAAATTTATTTTTCAAAAAATTGATAGAAAAATAAAAACCCTAAAACCTGTAACTACCTTCGTTATTTCGATAATCATCTATCGGTTTTTGATTTTCTTTCCAATCAAATCTTATTGAAAATGATTTTCAATGAATCTTATCATTTTATTTTTCATTTTTCAATGGTATAATATTGAATTTTGTTTTGTAGGAAAAGTAAAATGACAACAATTTTTCCTCTCTGTTCCATCCTTTAGATTTTTCTCCACTTATGCAAAAGTAAATTTCTTTTGTTAACCCATTAAATAAACACGTGAGTTTCCTAACAACTTGCGCACTACAAAAAAGAAGTTAAACACAAACAGTAATAGAAACGCACAGTATAAATAAAGAGCATCTTCCCACATTAACAGCAACCAAGCGACTTGTCTTTCATTAACTTTACATTATATACAAGCAAATCAAAATTGAAATTAACACACTCTAAAGCAATCAATGGACGCCCTCTTGTGCTCAAGAATTTTCAGCATTTTTGACACACTCTAGGGGGATGGTCAGAAGTTTGCGGTTTTGTGGGCAAATGGTGGTTGAATTGATTGTTGATGCTTTGCAGTATAAGATGGATTGGTGTGTTGCAGTTTTGACTTGCAGTCATAGTTGTGGTATTGGGTGACTGTGACTGAACTGGGATGGAAGTATTGAGTTGATGGACGAGCAGTTGTGGCAGCAGGCAGTTGTACATGAGCAGTTTGTGATGATCTTGCAATTGCGATGGTGGATGTTTGAATGTGGAGTGATGTCTGCTGTTGGAGTTGGATATGAGTAGTTACTGAATGATGAGCAAGGAAGTTTTCAAGTGTTGTTTGTATTGGGAATGTTTTATTGGTAGTGAGTTGATGATGGACAATTTGTATGTGAAATAGATTAGTATGTGATGGGTCAGTTATGACAGTATAATGGTGAGTTGAATGCTACTGATGAAGTGTTTTGTAGGAAATTGTGGTAGTGTGAGTGACAGTGGTTGATATGGTTGTAGATTGTAGTTTGGGGTATGAAGCAGTTTGTGTTGGTCAGTGGTCGAGTGTATGGTTGGAGATGAAAAGTTATTCATATTAAGTGATTTTCATCATTAGTGATTCATTATTTATGTTCAACAAATTGTGCATCTGTCCTTTAATGTTAATTCTTTTCTGATTAGCATAATTTTGATTTAATTTCCTACCTTTTCCTATTCTTTAATGTCAATTGCTATATGAAGTTATTTGTTTGCATGTGCAATATTGACGTCCATATTAATGCATGTGTTGGTAGGTATATATGCATATTATAAAACATAGTTTGCTGATACGTATTATCAACGATATGGATGGTAGGTAATGATTTGTGAATGTTTTGAATACTCACGCTTAGAACCGTGGTGAAACCCCAGAAAACTCACGCTTATAACCGTTATACTTCAAATTACGATTAAATCCAGATTTAACACACTTATAAACGTGATAGATATGAAATTTCCCACGTTTATAACCGTGATTCATCATTCTCACGCTTATAACCGTGAGTAAACACCATAACTCTCACGCTTATAACCGTGAGCAATACCCAAAATTATCACGGTTATAAGCGTTATTTTTTCTGTGATAATATTTGCCCACGCCACTTGGGACAACGCTTATAACCGTGGGGAATTTAATTTATCACGGTTATAAGTGTGATAAAATGGCCTTTTTGGTGTTGTGTTACATTATTGATTTATTAATTGCGGGAATATGAATTTATTATCCATTTCTTAGTAACTAATTTGTCATCTAATATTATATGTCGTGAAGTGATTTGTTATTACATATTGATTTAATTGTTTATATTTATTTAAATAATCCATTTTTATGCCAGTTTTTGACTTCTCATTTTTATATTGATTCCAATAATATGAGTGATTCATTATTAACATTGATTTGATTGTTATTTTGAGATGATAAGGTAATATATTTCTGTTTGATTTATTGATAGTTATTCTGTGTGATGAGAAATCTGAATAAATGGATTAGTAATACCATTTGGGATGGGGCATTTGATAATACTTTTTTGGTTTTTCTTTGGACTCATTATATATAATATTGAAGGGCGAGTGTGATGTGTGAGCACTGAATAAATTGACTAGTAACATGCGGTGGTATGGGACGCCATTGTGTTATTTACTCAGTTATTCTTTGCTTGTAGATAACACTCAGAACGAGGTATGTTGTATGTGATACTCATTGTGTTAAGTATTTGATAGTCACGTGGTGACTTATATGTAGAGCCACGTGGCGGCTATTGTTTATATTCTATATATCTGTCTACCTTTTGTCCAACTCCCTTTATAGTTTGGGAGTACACCAAATTGGCTAGTATCCACCCTGGTGGCCTGATCATGAGGTCGCACTCCAGATCTGCGACACCATTGTATTTTATATTTGGTGCTCATCACGAGATTTGTGTTAGGTGACCCGTAGGGCCCCTTGTGTCGCTTAGACCATCAGTCTGTTACCTATAAGAGCAAAGCAATGTCGTGACCAAGGCTACGCGTTGATGAGCCATTAGTGAATATGAGTCACGATTTTCGTCGAGGTAACTAAGGGTGTAGGAACAGATTTGGCTACAGGCATACGGCAGTGTACCCTGGGTTCCTGGAGTGGGCAATCTCCTGTCTGGTTTCGGTTTGCGCGAACTAATATTGGGGAGCAGATCCAGCTACATAACATACGACACGGTAGACCCTGGGTTCTTGGAGCAGTCATATAACCATTAGTCTCTTGCATGGTTTCGATTCACGTATAGTAGATTGTAATATCCCCTATCTAGAGGCCCAAAACTAAGCACTACGGATGCTGCAGTCATCTATAGTATTAGCTTTCGGCGTCTAAATACGGCTATGTTAATGGTATCAATAATATCAGAAGCACTTGAATATGAAAAAAAACACAGATTTCAAAACAAATTTTACTTCATTACATTTCAAAACCAAATGTTTCACATTCTCAACACATAATCCCAAATTTGTTCCCAGGCACAGATAAAATATAGTTATTACAAAATACGCCAAGAGCGGTATATGAAGGTACCCCCTTGGATGATTAGAGTCATATGGCCATAGTATAACTAGTACAATCACAGCGGAAATACATCAAAACATAAACAAAAACTGCAAGTCCTAGATAGCTATCCGTTTGCCTCCTGCATGCCTTCGATAGCCTTATTCGTCATCCTACTAAACTTGTAAAGACCTTAACCCCTCAGCCTACTCAAATTAATTTTGAGCACCCGAGAGTTTAAGGGGAAAACATAAACTTTGAGTCAGACATAAAGCCTGACGTGAATAATATTATACATCCCGGTTTAATATGTTAAGTGAGACCACACTGCTAAGCGAAACGAATTTCCCGCACTAACATCCTTTTAAAACATACCTTTGCAAATCCTTTTTCCTACAATCAGAACTGATTAAACACCGTAAAGCATCATTATGTAAACATACATAAATATCGGGTAATAGTGAACTATCTGTTCAAGCGCATAAGTTTTGTTTGGATAACTTTTAACCTTTGGCTGACTCAGGCCTACCAAGAAATATAATCAAAATTAATCTAACACATGTTAGCTATTCTTCTTCTGGATTACCTATCCTTAACTATCTGTTAAATATCTCACTTCTGGACTGTCTGTCCTTAACTATCTGTTAAATACTTCGCTTCTGGACGGTCTGTCCCTAACTTACTCATCACCCAAGTCTTCCTGATCCTAATGGATTTTCGAACTCACCAATAACCTATCTGTATGCAAACATATATTCCTTTCGGTGTGTAATCATAATTGTAGTCCACCTATGACAAAGCCCTACACATTGGAATTTTGGATAACAATTAGCTGGGGCTAATAGCTAATGTATAGGGAGCGACCCCATACTAGTCCCATCCGGTATTCTAATATCTGAGTCATTTTCACTTAAGGATCCCCTCCCATAATTTTCCTTGAAAACATTTTCAAAATGATTTAAAACCTTTAAACCAAACTTAAACAAGGAAAAGTATATAAACTTTATGCTTTACTTTACTCAAAATCATATCACTATGTTATATATATATATATATATATATATATCTTCTTTACTCTAATCTTAGTTGACGAAAACATTTAAACTCTTGAAAGAACCTCTTTCTAAACTTTTGAGATCATCTCTTTCAAAACCAACATCAAACCTTTCGAAACTACTGAAAAGCAATCCTTTTGAAAGCAATAAAACTTTGGACATTCTTCTTTAAAATCACTTAAAACATTTCCTTAGAAAAACCCTGGAAAACCTTCCATCTCAAACCTTTCGAATCCATTGGACTAAAACCTTTCGAAACTATTGAATTAAACCCTTCGTAACCATTGAATTAAACCTTTTGAAACCATTGAACTAAAACCTTTAGAAACCATTGAACTCTAACCTTTCGAAACCATTTAGTAAACAAACCTTTCGAAACCGTTCGATAAACAAACCTTTCAAAATCATTGAACAAACAAACCTTTCGAAAGCGTTAAATTTTTTAAAACATAAACCTTTCGAAGACTTACTGGGTTCAATTTTAAAAAGTGGAAAATTTTACTTTTAAAACCTTTCAACAACATTGGAAGCAACCTTTCGACTTTGTCGAAAGCTCTGCCTCGAAAGCTTTGGTTATACTCCAATTAGAAAACAGGGGTAAATCACCTAAGTCGAAAGCTTTCCCTCGAAAGCACGGAGAAGCGACTATTTTAAAGCAAGTAAACCTTTCGACTTTGTTGGAAGGTTCAGAACAAAACAAAACAAAAGCGGCAGTAAAGGTTTAAAAATCATTAGTTAATTATTTGACCTAGTCGAAAGCAACCAAGTCGAAAGCTCTTATTCAAAATCAATGCAGGCGATCATTGGCTTATAAAACAAACATACTTCAACCCTTTTGGCAACCAACCTTTCGACTAAAAACCCTTCGACTCTGTCCAATTCATTACGTATCAAGTAACTTGATACCATATGGATTGGAGTTTGACTTGTCAAGAGCTAACCTTTCGACTTTGTCGGAAGGTTTGATGCCATAAAAGGCTGAAACATGATAAAAATATGATTTCTTTTTTTTAACTTAAAAATGATAACTTTTCAACTAACCTGCCTTTATTGTCAAATTCCCATTGGTTAACAAATTCTTTTCAGAAAAGTGTTGCCACTATTTTCAGAATTAAATAATAATTTTATTTATAAAATGCCCCTTCTCCTTAATTAAATATATAAAACATTTAAGAATCATATCTTAAATAATTTTATATATTTATCAAATCACTTAGGAACAATTAAGAAAAACCCTAAAAAATCTATTTTAACACGTTTTCCAACATATAAAAATTTTAAACCCAAATAATAATTATTTCAGCCGTAAATAATTTATAACCCAGTAAATCATTTTCTTCACTAGAAAATTAATATAAAATCCACATCAATTCAGAAAATTATGAAAATTGAAGCCCATGTCTAAAATATCATTTCTAACCTATATTTAAATTTTCAAGGCATTTGGATGTCATCTAATAGGGTTTTCATGTCAAACATATTATAAAAACTAACATGAACACATATAATTGATCAACAAGCATATATATAACTTTAATCATCAAAACATGGCATATACTTGCAAAAACATTTCAGATCTAATTCTTAAGACCGAAATCATAAGAGAATGGAATGTAGTATTTATTCACCTTAGCTTTGAGATTATAAGATGTGAGATTTGATGTTGATTATATTGATTATCTTCCTTCTCTTGAATCCTAGTTTCTCTCCTCTTGAGAAAAATAATGGTGACCGGCCTTCGTATAATTTTAGTTAGGGTAAAAATGATATAAATGGGATTTTCATTCCTAAGGGTTTAGGGTACAAGCCTTTTCTATTTCCCATATTGCCCTTACTCATTTCCTAACACACTAGTTTATGTCATTTCATTTCGATTAACATTTAACATGGCACGACTACTCTTAGTTTAATCAAATCTCAACTTATTAATCTTCACATTATTTTATTTAATTTTAGTTAATTAAATATCCTAATTAATGTTATATAAAAATATGGGGTGCTACAGACTCCCCACCTTAATGAATTTCATCCTCGAAATTACGATAAGGTACAAAATAAAACAATCAAGGATAAAACATACCATCAAACAAATCAGGATAAACATCTCTAACTCTGCTCTCAGTCTCCCAAGTACAGTCTCTAGCATCATCACTCCACTGGACCTTTACTAACCTGATCGTCTTGTTCCTTAACTTCTTCTCATCGATAGCCACAATCCGAATCAGCTTTCTAACTATAGTCAAGTCCGGCTCTACTACTAAATCTTCTAATACTGTATGTGCTATAGTAGTCTCCAGGTTTCTAATATACTTTCTAAGATGAGAAATATGGAAAACATCATGGACTCCTGCCAAACTATTCAGTAGCTCTACTCTATAAGCGCGTTTTCCGATCCTCTCAACAATATGAAAGGGTCCAACAAATCTAGGTGCTAACTTTTCCGATTTTCCAAATCTAATCACACCCTTCATCGGTGAAACCTTAATGAACACATAGTCTCAAACTGAGAATTCCAAGTCCTTTCTTCTTCTATCAGCATAACTTTTCTACCTAGACTGAGCTTCCTTCATCCTAGCTTGGATCAACTCAACCTTCTCTGCGGCTTCTTTCACTAAATCCGGACCAAGAACCAACCTATCCCCTGTCTCTAGTAAGCGGTACTCATATTGAGCTTGGTTCCTAATGCTTCCTGTAGACTCTTCCAGAACTCACTAGTAAATAAAAAATCTCTATCACTAACAATACTACTAGTAATCCCGTGCAGTCTAATTACATTCTTCATAAATAACTTCGCCAAAATAGGTGTCGTCCTAGTTGACTTTACTGGAATAAATTGAGCACTCTTGGTCAGTCTATCTACTATGAACCATATGCTTTCATTTCCTCTACTAGATCTTGGAAACCCATTAATAAAATCCATTGAGATAGAATCCCACTTTCACAATGGAACTTCCAACGGTTCAAGCAATCCACTTAGCATCTGGTGTTCAGCATTTGCTAGCTGGCAATTCAAGCACTGCTTAACACACACCAATCTCCCATTTCATACCTTTCCAGAAGAAACTTCTCTTTATATCCTGATACATCTTTGTTCCTCCTGGATGGATAGTGAACTTCGAACGATGGCATTCATCCAAAACTTCCTTCCTCATGTTTCCTTCATTCGGAACACACAGCCTTCCTTTCTTTCCCAACCACCCATTTTGATCAAGACTGAAATCCTTTAAGTCATCGCTCTCTGTTCCTTCCCTAATCTTTTGATCCATTCAGCCAAGACTGGATCTTCCTCCTGTTTAGAAGCTATCTTTCCAATCATTACCAGTCGAACTTCTAAACAAGGCAATGCAGCACTACCTGCACTAGAACCTACCTCGGATCTAAACTGCACTTTACAAGCTAACAATGCTTCCAAATCTTTCCCCTCGGCAATCATAGCCAATATTGCATTATGATGTTTCCTGCTAAGTGCATCTGCTACCTTATTTCCTTTCCCGGGGGTGTACTCAATTCCAAAATCATATGCATCAATAAACTCTAACCACCTCTGTTGTCTCATGTTCAGCTCCTTCTGAGAGAACAAATACTTTAACGACTTATGATTTGTATACAGCTCAAATCGCTCTCTCAAAAGGTAATGCCTCCACACCTTCAAAGCAAATATAACGACAGCTAACTCCAAATCATGTGTAGGATACCTCACTTCATGTGGTTTGAGCTGTCTAGAAGCATAAACAATCACTTTACCTCTTTGCATCAACACGGCTTCCAAATCATTTCCACACACATTCGTATAAACAACTAAATCTTGATTTTCCTCCAGAACCACCAACACCGGTGCATGGGTCAATAAGTGTTTCAAGCTCTGGAATACTTCCTTACACTTATCAGTCCATACAAACTTCACATCTTTTCGTGTAAGCTTAGTCATCGGTGCAGCTATCCGTGAAAAATCCTTTATAAACCTTCGATAATATCCAGCTAACCCAAGAAATCTCTTTATCTTAGTCACTGTCTTGGGTATCTTCCAATTATTCACTGCCTCAATCTTAGTTGGTTCTACAGACAATCCTTTCTCTAAGACTACATGAACAAGGAATTTCACTTCCTTCTTCCAAAAATGACACCTCGAAAACTTAGCCATCAACTGATGCTCCCTCAACGTCTCAAACACAACTCTAAGATGAACTTCATGCTTCTTCTCATCCTTAGAGTATATCAGAATATCATCTATGAAGATCAACACAAATCTATCCAAGTGTTCCCGAAAAATTCGATTCATCGGATCCGCAAAGAATGCCTGCACATTAGTTAGTTCGAACGGCATAACTAACCATTCGTACGATCCATACATTGTCCTAAACGCCATTAAAGAATACTATCCTCTACCACTCTAAGCTGATGAAATCCAGTTGCTAAATCCAGTTGAGAAAATACCTTGGCTCCACTTAACTAATCAAACAAATCGTCAATTCTCAGCAATGGATATCGATTCTTTATCGTCTTCTCATTCAACTTATGATAATCGATACATAGCCTCAATGATCCATCCAGCTTCTTAGCAAACACTACGGCAGCTCCCCAAGGAGAACTACTTGGTCGGATAAAATTCTTACCTTCCAAATCCACCAACTGCATCTTTAACTCTCCCATTTCTGTAGGTGTCATCCTGCTTGGTGGCCTACTCATAGGTTCTGCTCCAGGCACTAAATCAATCCAAAACTCCATGGCTCGTTTCGGTGGTAATCCAGTTACTGGCTCAAACACATCAGCAAATTCTCTAACTACAAAGACTCGATGCAATTCATCCTCCAACTCCATCATACCCAATAAAGAATTCACTTCGCAACTAGGGCTCTCTACGGTATAAACTATCTGATCACTAAAACTAAGGTGACTAAGTGATATTTTCCTATCATGGAAAAATATCCTAGCATCATATTTTCTTAACTAATCCATCCCAAGGATAATCCCAAAATCCCACGAAGTCAAACACATGCAAACAGCAATCAAAAGTATGACCTAGCAAATCAAACTCTAAATGGTCACACCTCATCCCAAGTGTTGCATACCCTCCTATCGGATTTGCAACCCTTAAGGAAGTAATTAAATATGAGGGTTCTAGGTTAAGCTTATCTACCAAACATTGGGAAATAAAAGAATGTGATGCACCGATATCAAACAGAACGCTAACAGACATACCGTGAATTTACAGCGAGTCTCCCAGAACAGCCTTTCCTTTTTCCTTCACAACTGACCTTGATGTTGCGGGCTCCAATGCATAAACTTTCTCCTTTCCATCTTTAGCAGGTTCAGGGGAATTTTTTCTTATAATGGCTGATCTGATTGCAGTTAAAGCATCGGATGTTCTTCTTTCCAATCACCTCCTTTCCTTTCTCTTTGCCC
The DNA here is from genome assembly GCA_030737815.1 of Allium fistulosum. NCBI lineage: Eukaryota > Viridiplantae > Streptophyta > Magnoliopsida > Asparagales > Amaryllidaceae > Allium > Allium fistulosum. The sequence continues at coordinate 163,517,932 of CM060904.1, read as the reverse complement.
TTTCCGTTCCGACACTCATTAGCATAGTGTCCTTTCTTATCACATTTATAACAAACCACCTCAGCTTTTCCCTTCTTCTGTGCTTCTCCCTTCTGAGCATTCTTCTTCTGGAAAAACTTTCTTTTCTGGCCCTGTCCCATCTGGGCCTCCTTCATCTTCTTCCTCAAGCAAGCTAACGCCTCTTCCTATCTTAGCGCCATTTCCACCACTACATCACTGGGATCTCTTAAGTGCAGCAAAGTAGCACTTATCAACTCCGGCCTCAAGCCTCTTATAAACTTCTCATTCCTCCTGATCACCGTATCAACCAAAGCATACCCGTACCGGGCTAACTCTTCAAATTTCCTTGTGTACTCCAAAACGGACATCTCTTATTGTTCTAATTCAGCAAACTTCCTAACCAGTGCCAACTGCCAAACCTTTCTTGAAACCTTCTCCTAAACTCCACCAAAGTTATGGTTTCCTCATCAACACCAGCTACTACATTACTCCACCAAAATAGAGCTGCTCCTTGAAGCTATCTCGAACTAATCTCCTCTTCTGCTTATCATTCAATCCTAGGTCAGCAAAAATTCTCTCGCAATGCAACGACCAGCTTTCAACCTCAATCGCATCTTCAGTTCCAGTGAACGGCTTCCCTCCAAGCCTGATGTAGTCTCTGCTCAAGTTAGCATACTGGCTAACCATCGGGGCTTCCTGAGCTCCTCCTCTAGCAGGGTTTCCTCCAACAACTCCAGCAGCAATTCCAGCTTGCATCATATTTACAAAGAATTGATACATGGCTCCCATGTCCACTTGAGGAACTCCAGCACCCACATTTTCAGCTTAAGCCTGACCTGGACCTCTTCTAACATTTGGTCAGGCATTTCCATTAATAGTGGTGTTATCTCGTCCAAGATTAACTCTACCTCTTATTCCTTTCATATCTGTATTCAAGCCTCGTGAGATACAGATGAATACTCTAACTAAGATAGGAGTCTAGAGATATAGCGTATACTTATATATAGCAAATACAAGTACGTTACTATAGCATTATCCCATACCCCGATCTTAACTCTAATTACTAAGGATTACGTATTCAAAAACCAATTTTTAGTTAAAGTATTTCATAAACCATGCAATGATACCAAGCTATCCATCCCCTATCTAGAGGCCCAAAACTAAGTGCTACAGACGACTAAATACGGCTATATTAATGGTATCCATAATATCAGAAGCACTTGAATATGAAACAAAACATAGCTTTCAAAACAAATTTTACTTCATTACTTTTCAAAACCAAATGTTTCACATTCTCAACACATAATCCCAAATTCGTTCCCAAGCACAGATAAAATATAGTTATTACAAAATACGCCAAGAGTAGTATATGAAGATACCCCTTTGGATGATCAGATTCATATGGTCATAATAGACCTAATACAATCACAGTGGAAATACATCAAAACATAAACAAAAACTGCAAGTCCTAGATAGCTATCTGTATGCCTCCTGCATGCCTCTAGTAGCCTTATTCATCATCCTACTAAACCTGAAAAGACCCTAACCCCTCAGCATACTCAAATTAATTTTGAGCACCCGAGAGTTTAAGGTGAAAACATAAACTTTGAGTCAGACATAAAGCCTAGTGTGAATAATATTATACATCCCGATTTAATATGTTAAGTGAAACCACGCCGCTAAACGGAACGTGTTTCCCCTCACTAATATTCTTCTAAAACATATCTTTGCAAAACTTTTTCTTGCAATCAAAACTGACTAAACACTGTAAAGCATCATTATGTAAACATACATAAATATCAGGTAATAATGAACTATCTGTTCAAGCACATAAGTTTTGTTTGTATAACATTTAACCTTTGGCTGAATCGGGCCTATCAGACAATATAATCAAAATTAATCTAATACATGTTAGCTATTCTTCTTCTGGATTACCTGTCCTTAACTATTTGTTAAATACCTCACTTCTGGACTGTCTTTCCTTAACTATCTGTTAAATACTTCGCTTTTGGATGGTCTGTCCCTAACTTACTCATCTCCCAGGTCTTTCTGATCCTAATGGTTTTTCGGGCTCACCAATAACCTATCTGTATACAAACATATATTCCTTTCAGTGTGTCATCATAATTTTAGTCTACCTGTGACAAAGCCCTACACATTAGAATTTTGGACAACAATTAGCTGGGGCTAATAGCTAATGTACAGGGCGTGACCCCAAACTAGTCCCATCTGGTATTTTAATATCTGAGTCATTTTCACTTAAGGATCCCCTCCCATAATTTTCCTTGAAAACATTTTCAAAATGATTTAAAACCTTTAAATCAAACTTAAACAAGGAAAAGTATATAATCTTTATGCTTTACTCAAAATCATATCATTATGTTATATATATATATATATATATATATATATCTTCTTTACTCAAATCTTAGTTGATGAAAAGATTTAAACTCTTGAAAGAACCTCTTTCTAAACTTTTGGGATCATCTCTTTCAAAACCAACATCAAACCTTTCGAAACTATTGAAAAGTAAACCTTTCGAACGCAATAAAACCTTGGACATCCTTCTTTAAAATCACTTTAAAACAATTCCTTAGAAAAACCTTGGAAAACCTTCCATCTCAAACCTTTCGAATCATTAGACTAAAACCTTTCGAAACCATTGAATTAAACCCTTTGAAACCATTGAATTAAACCTTTTGAAACCATTGAACTCTAACCTTTCGAAACCGTTCAATAAACAAACCTTTCGAAACCGTTCAATAAACAAACCTTTCGAAACCGTTCTATAAACAAACCTTTCGAAATCATTGAATAAACAAACCTTTTGAAAGCGTTAAATCTTTTAAAACATAAACCGTTCGAAGATTTACTGGGTTCAATAATTAAGTGGACAAATCTACTTTTAAAACCTTTCGACTATATTGGAAGCAACCTTTCGACTTTGTCGAAAGCTTTGCCTCGAAAGATTTGGTTATACTTCAATTAGGAAACAGGGATAAATCACCTAAGTCGAAAGCTTTCCCTCAAAAGCATGGAGAAGCGGCTAATTTTAAAGCAAGCAAACCTTTCAACTTTGTCGGAAGGTTCAAAACAAAACAAAAAAAGCGGTAGTAACCTTTCGACTTTGTCGAAAGGTTCAAAAACTTTTATTTAATTATTTGACCTGGTCAAAAGTAACCAAGTCGAAAGCTCTTATTTGAAAGCAAAGCAGGCGATCATTGCTTTATAAAACAAACATACCTCAACCCCTTTGGCAACCAACCTTTCGATTAAGAATCCTTAGACTCTATCCAATTCATTCCATACCTATTAACTTGATACCTTATGCATTGGACTTTGACCTTGTCGAGAGCCAACCTTTCGACTTTGTCGGAAGGTCTGGATCGGAAGGTCTGATGCCATAAAAGGCTGAAACATGATAAAAGAATGATTTCTTTGTTTTTAACTTAAAAGGATACCTTTTCAACTAACCTGCCTTTATTTGTAAAATTCCCATTGGTTAACAAATTCTTTTCACAAAAGTGTTGCCACTATTTTCAGAATTAAATAATAATTTTATTTTAGAAAATGCCCCTTCTCCTTAATTAAATATATAAAACATTTAAGTCCCATACCTTAAATAATTTTATATATTTATCAAATCACTTAGGAAAAATCTAGAAAAACCCCAAAAAATCTATTTTAATACGTTTTCCAACATATAAAAATTTCAAACCCAAATAATAACTATTTCAGTCGTAATTATTTATAACCTAATAAATCATTTTCCTTACTAGAAAATTAATATAAAATCCACATTAATTCAAAAAATTATGAAAATTGAAACCAATCTCTAGAATATCATTTCTGACCTATATTTAAATTTTCAAGGCATTTGGATGTCATCTAATAGGTTTTTTATGTCAAACATATTATAAAAACTAACATGAACACATATAATTCATCAGCAAGCATATATATAACTTTAATTATCAAAACATGGCATATATTTGCAAAAACATTTCAGATTTAATTCTTAAAAATGAAATCATAAGAGAATGGGATGTAGTATTTATTCACCTTAGCTTTGAGATTAAAAGTTGTGAGATTTGATGTTGATTATATTGATTATCTTCCTTCTCTTGAATCCTAGCTTCTCTTCTCTTGAGAACAATAATGATGGCCGGTCTTGGTATAATTTTAGTTAGGGTAAAATGAAATGAATGTGAGTTTCATTCCAAAGGGTTTAGGGTATAAGCCTTTCCTATTTCCCATATTGCCCATACTCATTTCCTAACACAATAGTTTATGTCATTTCATTTTGATTAACATTTAACATGGTACGGTTAACCTTAGTTTAATCAAATCTCAACTTATTAATCTTCACATTATTTTATTTTATTTTAGTTAATTAAATATCCTAAATAATGGTATATATAAAAATATGGGGTGTTACATAGATAGGCATATGTAAGATGAGATTATACCTAAGACCGTGTCCAGGGTATAGTCAACCCCGTATCCATCTTTGACAGTTAGCTTACTTATTATTGATTATATTTAAGCATTGTTATGAGCTAGCTCAGATCCTAATTACTGATTTTAGTGATTTGGTGGTGTTGTTTCATAATATGAGATTAAGAAATATATTAGGCATTACTTTGTGCTAGCCCAATATACTTAGTGATATCTCACTTATTGATGTTTAGGAATTTAGATAATGATTTCTGGATGTGTATGATTCACCATTTCTGTTGGTTATGTAATCTCTAATTTTATGTGTTTCCAAGTGAGTGATAACTTCTTTTGACATTAAATCTTATTATTTATATGGACTTGAGATATTTGAGTTGTTACTAATTCACTGTATTTATTTATAGTAACATTTGTATTGTATTGAATCCTTGTAACATTATGGTATTATAAATTATACATTATCGCTACAACTGACTCTATGTTCTCCTCCGATATTTACCGTATATTGTGTATTTTTCTATCCTGGAGGCATGCGTGTCTATTGCCCTGTTCTAATACAATGTACGTATAGGTAAGTTACATACAGTATGAGTATATAGATAAGGTGTTATATAGATCATTTTATTTGCATTACTGTTCTTGATCTAGGATTCAAGTATATGGTTTCTACGTTATTTACACCGATTCGAACAATGGTTTTTCATTCGATTCTCGACGGCGAACACTTGAAACAGATGCTTGATACGATCCCAAAGTTTTGTATCATAGTATAAGGCTGTGTAAGGGAGATAGAAGTTTCTAATCAAGAAACCTGATCGGAGTCCGCACTAGAGAGGTCTAATGAGCTATATTGGTTTGGAAGTGAAATTTATACGAATGAGTAAATGATCAGATTTATATTGCATACAGATGATCCATGTGCATCACACTACGTTATGTTTCCTTACAGTGAGTTCAAGGAGTGACTCTTCGATTTGTTATGACGTAGCATAAATACTCATCTAAGCAATAACCTGTGGCTATTGAGCGTACCTTATGCATAATAGATTATTTATCATCGTTGTGCGATGAGAGAGTTTTTGAACCTGAGCAAATGATGGGCTTTGTTTGCTAGTAATTTTGAATACTATTAAGTATTGATGTGTGCTTATTTCTTTTTTGTGTTGGTTGTGTTTGGATTTCGAGGATGAAATATTTTAAGTGGGGGAAAATGTAATGATCTGGAATTTCAAACACTTCGTATTTAAATATCTGAATTATTTAAATATTTGAATCTTGGTTAAATGTGATTAAATTGATTTAATAACCTTGTTAACCTCCTATTTATTAATAACTAATGGCGGTAAACTTGTTTTGGTAAAATGTTCACAAAAAGAAATACTTTGAAAAAATATCGATAATATGACTGTAACTCGTTTTATCGACAAACGATTATTTTCTCGATAAAAGTTATTCGAACTTTTTGGACATGTCTAATATATTAATGATATAGCAACTAAAAACATTTTTACTTATTATGGCTAACTAAAATGTGATTAGTGAATAGTGTTTGGATTAGTGAATGGATTAGGGGAGAAGATATTTTAAAGGACCTAGATAGTTACGAATAAATATCTAGATATCATAAAGCAAGCACATGTGTGGAAGCACTTATTATGGCTGGCCAAGGGGGTTTTGTAGGTAGTAATGACCTGCTAAGCAAGCTTATAAATATACCCTTAAGGACACAAAAAATTGTTTGGATTGTATAAACAAAAATAAGCAAGCATGTCTTTATCTTCTCTTATCTCCTCTTTAATCTCTCAAAACCATATCAAATGAAGTCAAATCTTCACCAAACTTAGGCCTAGGACATGGTGCAATGTGTGAAACATAAAGATCAAGTCAAAGATTACAGGCCATGAGCTAGAGGGGTGGAGGACTAAGGGGTCGTGAGCATTTGGAGGGAGCTTGGCCGATGAAAAATGAAGAAAAGGTGGTGGCTTCTGAGACTTGTTTTTATTATGGTAGGAAGTGAGGCTATGGCAGTGGCTTGTATTTTTTGTTAGCTTCGAGTGAGCTAACTCATAGTTTGAATGTAAATGAAGTGTATATATGTTTCTTTTAAACTATAGTTATGTGCTTGACTTTATATTATAATATTTGTTGTGGTTCCTGCTTTGGAAAGCAAATGACATATGTAATTGATGTATTTGGAGTCATATGACATTCTATGATTTGTTGCATAGCCTTAATATGAAGGACACAGGGTTTGGTTTGGACTTTTATTGATTTGGACTTGAATATTGAAATGGTTCTATGGTAAGTAGTCGATATAGAAGCAATTAGAAATGCTTTGTGTTCGACATTTTCTATAATAATTTGTAGAGAGATCCCTAGTGGTTTATCGCCATGATTGTGATGTATACTAAGTGTATTGGATACTATAAAAAAAATTGGATGTTAAAAGTTTTGTTAACATATCGAAAAATGACAAAACTTTCAAATGTATAATACTGCCCCAGTTCATAGTCTGTTACAGCACTCAACGACAAATTTTCTGGGCGCTATTGTAACTCTAAACCCTTTTTACGACATTCTGGAAATGTTGTAGTTTCTATTTTGAACTTTAATTGTTCCATAATGACTTTAATTTATGTGTTTTTCTTTAATCTTTTTACTAGTCTTTCCTAACAAATATTAGAGTATTTTAAAAGTGGTTTGGAATTCAAATATATTTTTACTAATTAATTATGAATTATTAAAGTAGAATGTTTATTCTAATAAATGAAAACATGCCTTTTGAGGTTTTTAAATAATTATAAAATAGTTATTTTTAGTGATATTTTAAATGAATGTTTAAAACATAATTATAAGTATTTTAAAGTGTATATTTTTTTTTGAAGAATGGTAAATTTTATTGATGCCTCAAATAGACCAATACAAACTCACAAAGTCTAAAACAAAAGACAAAGATACGAAGCCAAACCGGCATAGTAAAACATATATTCCTCAGCAAAGCTAAAGTATTAGCTCCTATTAGAAAGCTCTGAGAAGAAAAATCATGGAGGATCCACTTTCCAATCTCGAAGGATATTGCTCTCCAGCTCTGTCGCACAGGTAAAAAACTTGCTTTTAATTCTTTTCACTAGTATCCTGACATCCTGTTCAATAGAAATCTGAATTTGGTGATGATTCTTTGCAGTTTTCTGGAAGACTCTTCGATTCCTTTCTTTCCAGAGATGGAAAATTGTAGTGGTGAGGCAAATAAGCTGCAGTTGGGTTAGCAAATCTTCTTTCTTGCGGGAACTCAGGTAAAGTAATTCATCTTCAAGGGTAGAAATTGCATGCATGTCTTGATTTTTACTCTTAACATGACTTAACACACGAGTAGAATATTCACATTCAAAAAATAGATGATTGTGTGATTCTGGGTGGGAATTACATAACTTACAGTTAAGATTGACTTCCATACCCCATCTAGCAAGTCTTTCAGCCGTAGGTAGTCTTAAATTAATGGCTTTGAAAGTCGTGAATGCTATCTTAGGGTTGTTTGATCGAGACCAGATAGGAGCTGCCCAAAATCTGTTAGAATGCTTAGTACGTAGAGCTTCCCAAGCACTATTGGTAGTAAAGATACCATCTTTAGTGTAGTTCCAAGTCCAAGTATCATTAGGTTCAGAGGAATAGATAGGAACAAACTTGACATCCTCAGCAATGGCATGGAGTCCTTTCTGGTCAGGAATCCAATCACCATGTTGGATAATGGATGCAACTAAATCATCATACTCTCCAATACATGAAATCATACCCCAGCCATATTTGGCAGCAAGGGAATGCCCATTAATCCAGGGATCCCTCCAAAGATAAGTATCTCTACCATTAGCAATTCTCCTTGAGATGCATGTTTTCAAAAGTTCTCTGCTCCTTAAAATGCATTTCCAAACCCCAGATGAGTTAATATCCTCATGCATAGTCCAGAAACTCCCCTTTAAATATCTGCACCTCATCCACCTAGCCCATAGAGTGTTAGAGGTTAAAATTTTCCATCCATGTTTAACTTGATAAGTCTTCCTTAGGTCTTTGAGGTTGACCAGCCCAACTCCACCTTCAGATTTAGGTCTGGAGAGGATATCATAACTGACTTTATGTAACCCCCCCTCCAAATGAAGTTAGCACATGCTGAATTAATTTTCTCAATTGAGCTATCAGGAATGTGAAATGTTTGAAGCCAAAATCTAACTTTAGCAGTAATAACTGTATGCACCAATTCAATTCTACCAGCAAAGGAGAGTAATTTAGAACTCCAACCATTAAGTTTGTCTCTAATCTTTCCAACTAGTTCACCACATTCACGGTCAGTAATGACATTAGTTGAGAGAGGAACCCCAAGATACTTGACTGGAAGCAGACCTTCCTTAATTTGCAAAATATCCAAAATGGCTGTTTTGGAAGTGCAATATTTGCTAAAATAGCATTTGGACTTTGCAGTATTTAACTCAAGACCCACATATAGATGCAATTGATTGAAAATATGAAGTAAACCCTGAGCAGCAGTTGGGGTAGCTCTAACAACAATAATCAAATCATCAGCATATATTAAATGATTGACAATAGGGTCAATTTTAAACAGAGGTTGAAACAAAGAGTTATAGCAAGCTAATTCCATTTGAAGAGAGAAAAATTCCATGGCGACTGCAAATAAGTAGGGGGAGAGGGGATCTCCTTGTCTCAAACCCCTATTACTAGTAATGTAACCTTTAGGTGTACCATTAATGATAATGGAATATGTGGGGGTGGAGATGCATTCCTCAATAAGATTAATCAAGGAAGTAGGAAAGTCCATACAGTGTAAAACATGAATGATAAATTTTCTGTTGATTTTGTCATAAGCCTTATGTAAGTCAATCTTTAAACACATCTTATCAGCTCCAAGTTTATTGAACTTCCTAATCAGTTCATGAGCTAGTAAAGAATTCTCAGATATGTGTCTTCCTTTAATGAAAGCAGATTGACATTCAGAAATAAGATCAGGGAGAACCTTTGTAAGTCTATTACATATCACCTTACTGAGAATCTTATATAGCACATTACAACATGCAATGGGTCTAAATTCTTCAATCCTTGAAGGACTTTCCACCTTTGGTATAAGAGTGATAAATGTGTGGTTTAATTCATGAAGAATTTTACCAGTGTTAAAAGATTCCTGAATAGCTTCTAACAGTTGATTTTTCAGGTGATGCCAATGGAGTTGATAGAACTTAGAGTTCCACCCATCAGGCCCTGGGGAAGAATCAGTGTGAATAGAGAATACAGCAGCTCTTACTTCCTCCTCAGTAACTGTCTCTTGCAGCATCTACATGCCCACATCAGTTATAAGTGCCCTGCAAGTAAAATGAGGTAAAGTTATCTTATTTTCACCATTGTATAAATTTGTGAAATAAGAAATGGCTCCCTGTTCAAATTGAGAAATATCAGTAGCTAAATCTCCTTGATCATTCATAGAATTAATAAGAGCATTACAATTCCTCCTAAAAGACATCTTAGCATAGAAAAATTTGGTACAATCATCCCCTTGAGTGAGCCATTTCTCTTTAGCCATTTGTTTTGCTTGTATAGCTTGTAAGTGAAAGGTCTCTTTGAGTTGCTCCTGAGTAGAGAAATAATTAGAGAGTAGATTATCATTAAGAGGGTCTGCATCAAGAAGAGTCTGCATCTTTTCACACTCTTGTTGTAATTGATTTATAGTGTCCTGAGTCTTTGTTCTATCTCTGTACCAATTTTTCAATCTATTCTTTAACTCCTTTAACATCATGACCATGGAAAACCAACTATTTCCATCAGGTTTAGGGATTAGATTGAAATCAACAACATCAGCAGAACCTTCAATTAAGTGCCAGTGATTACCATATCTGAAAGGCCTTCCTTTAGTAAAATTAATCTATTGATTAAATTGAATATGTAAAGGAGAGTGGTCACTGGTTGAGCTAGGAAGAACAGAAATTTTCAAATTAGGAATATTGGACAAGATTTTGTCATTAATAAGTACTCTATCAAGTATGCACGTGATTTTTTTGACTTCACCACTAAACCAAGTAAATTTCAGGCCAGAGTGGATTGCTTCAGAAAGACCAGCTGCTACAATACATTTGTTGAATTCCTCTGTTTGGGATAATCTAAGGGTACTTCCTCCTCTTTTTTCATTTGTTTTAAGAACATCATTAAAATCCCCCATGACCATCCAGTTATGATTAATATGCTTGGATGTGTGAATTAAATAAGACCATAACTGTCTACGAAGAGAAGCCCAATTATGAGCATATACAAAAGTGCATATGAAGCTCAAACCACCCACATTAGTACAAGTAACAGTAATGAATTGTTCAGATTTGTCTTTAATAGAAAGGTCCCATATGGATTTATGCCAAGTGATAAGGATACGACCTTTAGAAGATGCCGAATTATTGTCTATCCATCCCCAATCATCACCAAAAAGAGTAGCAAAAAGATTAATATTTTGATCCCCCATCTTATTTTCAAGAAAAGCAATGATAGTAGGATTAAATTTATTTCTAAGTTTGAAGAGGTCTAATCTTCTAACATCACCATTTAGACCCCTAACGTTCCAGCAAATAATAGACATTAAGAGTGTCGAGATTGGCTCCTCGTAACACGAGCCGGTGTGTTTCTTCCTTTCCCTTTTTTTCTGTTTTGGAAATAAATTGTTCCACATACTTTGGGTTATCTTTAGTATACTGGTCAGATAAATAAAGCTCCTCATCTGAGTTTATGGATTCTACTTCCAATTCAATTCCCAACTGATTAATTTCCTGAATGTTATTAGGTGTGTCATCATGATCCATGTGTGATGGGTTTTGGACAGCATGTTGGACATCATGTTGTACCACATTATTTGCAGGGGACTTATCATGTTGAACAGCAGTTTGAACAATACCAGCCTTTGGTGGGGATTCATATGTGTGATCAGCAGAATGGGCTGCAGCAGACTTGGACTGATCAGGTTGTTCAGCTGGTAGATGAACAGCAACAGCTGCTGAACACTCAGGGGAATCCTCAGCCGAACAATAATTACTCAGCTCTGCAGTATTCTGAAGGGCTAACTTATCCAATGGAAACTCATTCATTTGTGCAAGATTATGAAGTGGAGAGCAATTTTTTTGCTTTGCTGAACAATTCTGTTCCTCCAAAAAGGGCTGACTTCCCTCAGGAGTGGGACTTCCAGTACTAACGCAAGCTTCAGAATTATTTTGTTGTAAATCTTTGTGAATATTATGGTCTAGGGTATTTTTTGTCACTGAGCTGCTAGGGTTAAAATCTGTACCCTGGTCATCAGTATGCTCAAGTAGTATAGTGGTAGTAGTAGTATGTCCTGGTGCTGATGCTTTGGGGATCCACTTTTGTGTAGTTGGATTTGGGCATTGTGTATCACTGTGACCAAAACAACTGCATGACTTACACAGAGGTGGAATAAACTCATATTCCACCTCTTGCTCATAAACTCGACCTTTGTTATCCTTTGCTCTAATTATTTTGGGAAAAGTGGCATCAGCTGTCACCTCTATTAATACTCTTGCAAATTTTAATCGTTTAACTTTTCTAGTAAATTCATCAATGTCCAAAGGTTTACCAATAATGCTAGCAAGTTTACTAATGCCCCTAGCATTCCACAAAGATAGATGTAGGTTATTTAATCTCACCCAAATAGGGTATGTGTCTAACATGTCTCTTTCGAATTGAAAATTAGCATCCCATTTTTTCATAAAAATAAGCCTGCTATCCATAAACCAGGGACCCCCATTTAAAACTTTATCAAAATCTGCATGATTTTCAAATTTTACTAAGTAGAAACCATTATCCCTAGAAAAAATTTCCCATGAACCTTCTGGCTTCTAGACTCTTTTAATGTAAGCATTGAAATGCACATAGTAAGGTCGTTTACCCGTAAGATAGATAAAAATAGAGTTATTCCACATCTCATTAGATAACTGGTAATCCAAATCATCTATACTAGCGAAGTTACCTGAATTATCACTTGCTGGTTGATGAAAAGTAATATCTTCTTTGATAGAAACGTGTTTATCAAACAAATCTGACCAAGATCTTATACCCTGAGTCTTATTAAGTTTAAAAAGAGACGCAGTAGTTTTAGGGTTAGACCATGGATTAGAGGCTGCTGTTTGTTTTTGCTTCCCACGACGGCGAACTTCCTGCCAGCCCTCCCGATCTTCATCATCGGCAGCGGCTGAAGGTGGAGAATTAGATGCGGCGGCGGCCATAGTTTCCGTCATTATATGTGTATATAAAAACTTAATAATTTTTTTAAAGTGTATATATATATATATATTTAGAAAATTAGTTAAATATTTTATTAAAGTATTAAAAAGCTTATGCGACATTTTCTCTTTTAAATTATTTTTCAAAATTTTATTAATTCTATTAGCTTATAAATAAATTAGTATTATATATATATATTTAAGTTTTGAAAAAATTAAGTTAAGTATTTTATAAAAGAGTAAAAGAAGTATTAGATTGTAACACTTATGTTATAATAAATGGTTTTGTAAAGTTAACTAAGAGATACCTTGTTAAATAAGTGTAGACACACTTAGATCATTTATAATGAATAGTTTAAAGATGACGATAAGTATAAAATGGTTTTGGATTTATAGTAAACAATGTTTGAGAAAAATTTGTTTTTAACCCTTTTCGATTATACTTATGAATACAATTAGATATTTTAAAAGAATTTTTTAAAGATAATTATAAGTGAAATGGTTTTGGATTTGTAGTAACAATGTTTTTGCTAACATTTTTTTAACCCATTCAATATACGAAATGTGAAATATTTTTTAAGATTTATGAATATTCTTATACCATTTAAGATAAGAATATGGATACATTTCTAATATTGAAAAGAGTAGGAATGAATAGTGAAATTTTGGTATACTTGTATATATCTCTTGCAAAGGTATTTTAAATATGTATACAAGTATTTACAAAGAAGTTTTAATTAATAGAAGAATTAATTAAATAAAAAGGGGATTAGAAGTCGCTTATGTGACTTAATCATGCTTTGTGTGACTTAATCATGCTTGTGTGGTTTAATCTTGCTTTGTGTGTTTACTTGTTAATGGAATGTATTTAATCTATACTTAGCACTAAAAGCTGACAAAGTAGATTTCTTCTATCTGCGAGAGTAAAGAATGATGTTCGAGTAGGTTTGAGAAGCAATAGTACTCTAACCTACTGGCTTCACACTTGACTGAGGGATAGTATAAGTTGAGAAAGTCGAAAAACATGATAAGTTTACAAGACTTAGTTTCTATATGTGATCGTTCTATTTTGCTCCTGATAGTCGATTAGTCGACTATCAAAATTGACCAAATTAACTTCGGAAGTATATGTTAGCATCACGAATTAATATGGTATGAAATCCCCAAGGAGGACTCATTCGTATGAATTGTCTCTTGCTTTAAGAATGTACCTATACGAGATTCTCTAAAGAGGACTCCTTTATATCATTCATTTACTTCTTAAAGAACTAGAATTGAGTTAACCAGAAATTCATCGATTAGTTGAAGAGACCGGGATCGGATAATTGTATTTCTTACCGAAAACCACCTCAAAACTGATATACAAGTTCTATGTTTTGGTAGCGGTTGTGAAGTGAAATATTATATAGTTGAACTATCTATCCTAAGGTTAACTCCAAGGGAGAATTCAACGTTAACATTTCAAACGATGCTATCATGTTGTACTATTTATCTTGAGGTTGATTCCAAGAGAGAGGACAAAGTTAGTATTTGTCGAACGACTTGTGTTGAGATCCATGGAGAAATTCATGAACTGTGGATGTTGGAATGCAGAGAGTGGTTTGTGATATGTTTAAGTGATGAAGGCTTATGTGTTATGATGCTGAACGTGACTTCACCATTGGTAATGGCAGAAAACAGAGTAAGGGCACATGGGTTTAGCTAACCAAAATGAGTACCTCAACTCCAAACATCTAGAGATGCTTTCGGTTGTAGCATGTGGGAGTTGTTGGTATTTGATATCACGTGTTCAGGTGTGGACCGGTTATGTTTTCCTTTGTGACATATTTTATCTAGAGACATGCATGGTTTCAAAAGGAAGTTTCTGACCCTTTTGCAGGAGGCCATATTCGGTTTTACCGAGGCGACCTCAATGGAAATCCATTATGCGAACGTACCTTTACGGTTTTAATTGTACTTCTAATATTGTTATGTTGTGAGGTGCAAGCACTATAGCTATTTTTTGATTTACATTCTACACCCTAAACATTATCGATTATATCACCTTATGTACTTATTAGATGAGTTTGGTTCTTTTGAGAAGATAACCGTTATGGTGATTCGAATAGTCTCAAAAGTAATGTTATATGCTAATCACATATTTCTTGGGTTTCTTATATTGCATGTCAAACTTTTGATTTTATATTTCCATAGGTTCTCTTTCGAGCAATATGGAAAAGACAGGTTTTCGTTGATATTCTTTGGAGCTCAAGGAGATGAGCTAGATAGTTTCACCTACCATAGTATTCTTATTTATGCTGCAATACCATCATGAATACGTAAGAATTTGTGAGGATAGTAAGAAAATGTGAGGAATGCTGTTATAACGTTCCAGACTGATGATAGAACTTAGGACTATGACTATGAAATGCTATGTATCTTTGAGTAGCATTTTGTACCATCTTTTGATATTATATGTTATCGTTCCATTGTAAGATTCTGATGTTGTGTTCTCTTCTTCCTTGTTTTATTTTCTTTTCCTTTTATTTTACCCTAACCATTTGTCTTTCCAGCACTTGGGTGCTCGACAAGTGAACAACATGGATGTATTAATGTCAACATTTCGGGGTTGAAAATAGGGGATCGTTACAATGTTCCTATTAATTATACCGACTTTTATAGTATTTAAAGATTGTAGATCACTCATACTAGACTGCTTTTTGTCTTGAAGTTTTATGCTTTGCTTTTTATAATCTTGGGTACTTTTAAACGAGTAGACTATACAAAAGGTCTGAAATGGTGCATTTAGCCATGTAGAAGATGAGCACGAGGCTATTTTTTTATGTATCTACTTTTGGAGCTTACTCAATATTCTGATGTGTAGCATAGTGGAGCTTTGTTGATGCTATGTATTTATTTATCTAGATACATTTTAATTTAAGTTTATTATTTAATGTATAAACTCTATTTCATGTATTGTATAACTATGATGAACTTGTTGTGCTTTGATTATGTGCTTCATTTTATTTTATATTACGATTTCTCATATTTTGTATATATGTGATTATTATATGTTATCTCATGTGTTGTGAGATATATGATAGGTTTTGATTTGGAATTCTACTACTTTACCCTTGACCGTTACACTACAGCAGTCGGGTATCATTGTAGCGTACTCAGCGGGTATATTGGTTATTGGATGTGTAGGACGGTCGTCACATGGTACATCCATTTTGATATAAAATACTGAGTAATGATTTAGAATAGACTATTTGCACATAATAACCAAAATGTTACATAGTCAGTAGGAGTGATAAGTGAGTTTATAGGTATTAGAGAGGATCTAAGAATTGATACATCAGTGTCGCTTGAAAGACATCATAATTGAGCTAATATTTTGATAGAAAAATCTAGTAGTTTGATTTTCAGTCAAAATGCAAAGGAACTATATATATATATGAGAAAGAATACTAATAGGTAGTAAAATTTTGTAAACTATAATCAAATAACATGCTACTGATATTGATGATCTATTTATGTTAAAACCATTTTAAGTTGGTTGTTTAATCTTCGATATTGGATTTGAAATGACATCTTTTATAATCTGTATAAAACGATGTTGGGTTTATTTCGAATGATATACATAGGCGCATATTAAAGTGTCTAATATAGAGCATACAAGATAGATTCCTTATGCATCAACAATAAGAATTATCATATATGCTACGTTGTCTACTATACTGTAATTCACTTATGTAATCGATGCATTGAGCAAGTATCAATCTGGATTAAGATCATTAAATTGTAGTTAAGAGTGTTATTGAATATCTACAAAATACTAGATAATTATTTATAGAAACAATAAACTCCTTATGAAGGAGTGTTTGGGCTTGAACTTTATAAGTGGTATCAATATAATATCTCTACCCTAAATTCATGTTCAACCGTACTTAAGGAGCTTTAAGTTGGAAATGTTTCAAACCAGAGGTGGTGGTTGGTGCAATCAAAAGGCTAAGTACATCGTCTTGGATAACACCAAAATAAAAGCAATACACAATATAGGCACAAATTATAACTAAGCTAGGAGTGATTCGAAATGTTGAGAATCCCATGACATTGTTTAGTGAAAACAATTCCACGATAAAGATTATGAAAGAATCTATAGCTCACATAAAGAGAAGAAATATACTCGTAAAGTTCCATATGATAAAAGCTGTTTATCAATGACGGAGAGGTGTTGACTAATAGAGCAGGAAATAAAACAATATCCATTCATGAAGGGACAAACTCGATTGGTTCTGAGTAAACCAATCGATGAAATAAGATTGATAATCCATAATTGTCTCCAAGTGGAAGTGGGAGATTGAGAGAGTTAGGGGTATATCCTAGGAGCAATTATGTAATATGTTACATATAGCTAACTTTGTAATCAATCTTGTTTATAGTATTTGTTTTTTTATATACTTTGTTACTCTTTTATATAATTAATTAAGTAATTAATTTGAAGTATATAAATAATAAAATCCTTAAGTTAAATGTTATATGATTGTCGTTCCAAATAATTACAATCGTGAATTGCAATATAAAATTAATTTTTTTAATATTCCTGGTCAAGATGTTTTGAGAAAGGATATCGATACATCCGTTGAGACCAAAGTACGTAACACTCTCCATACGTTGGGAAGTGTATTGCTCCTTGCTACTAGGGGCACTAAGGGGTTACGTACTTATAGTTTTGGATAACTATAGAATGACTCGATTGAAAGTTTCCTATTGGTTGATAATAATTAGGTCAAATATGAAATTTCAGTATGTTGATATTACACAGTTTTCTTGACTTGAGAATACTATGGAACTTCAATGTGAATACTCCACTTTGATTATGGTTAAGTTATGGGATGGCAACCATTGAACGATCATAGTTGGGTCTAAGTTGAAGCATTGGAAGTGAAGCATGATTCAACAGAGAATTCATCTACTCGATTGTGCAAGGTTAGTATAACGGTCAACTGTAGTCAACTCAAAGTCAAAATTTTGACAAGGGTATAATGGGTAATAATAAATGTTATTATTAAAACAAGGACCTTCTTTATGGACCGATCGAGTTAAATGCAGATAATATTGTACCTTTGACCTGTACGAAATTCCATATATCCTAAAGTGGTAAAGTGTTGACATAGAGAACGTATGTAAATTATTGTTACTATTGGTACCACTTAAGGTAATGTAAAATATAATTTTACTAAAAAATCTTTAAGCGATGGATTCCATCAAACTGTTACACCATTAGTAAAGGTGACGTGTGTATGTTAATATTTGGATTGTTCAATATTAATCGTTAACTGAGTTCCAAGCTCTATCTCGCAATTGCATTTGTGAATTATTCGAAAAACCACATGATTTAATTGGTTGATAAAGTGTTATAAACTAATTAAATTAATTAATGTTTAAGAAATATTAGTTATTTTGTATTTGATATTTAGGTTATTTTTGGTAAGTGAGGTGGCTCCTTGATTTCTTTGTGTAATTAGTAATTATTTGGATGTGTATATAAAAGTTGTATACACACATATCGATATACGTTATCAATATATATTTAAATCGGCTTTAACTATTAATACTTCATTAATGGATTTTATGAATTTTTTTCCATAAATGGACCATTAATAGGTGGCCAAAGAAGGGGGAATCATCCAGATATTATATCTAGAGTTAATTGGAAATTAAAAGAGGAAGTTTTAAAAGACAGAACGAGAAAGGGTTTTATTCTCTCTTTAAAGCAAATCTTCTACATTAATTCATTATTTTTGGTTCCTCCTTCTTCTTTCTCCATTTTCTGGTTGCATCTTCATCCATTATTCCCTATGGTTGAAAAAATTTCACTCAAAAATTACATCAAACAAAATACAATCAAGGTGGTTTATTCCATCATTGCGACATCAAGTGGTAATTCAAGTAATGTAGGATTCAATATTCAAATCAAGGTTACATGAAGGTCAAGATCTAATTAGGTACTAACTTATTTTATTTTACATATTATATGCCCACCCATGACCCATGTTGAAGTATATAATACATTTTATTGCCATTGATTTAGATTTGATGTAAAATTGTCACATATGTTGTTCAACAAATGAATTTCAAATTTATATGTACGTACGTACGTATGTAATAATTTTTTTTCTTTTGTGTTAGTTTATGTTATCATGTTAATCACATCATATAAGTTATATTTTAATAATACATTTTGGCTATGATTTCAATTGTGTAAATTTTATACAATGCATATAGTTAAAAATAAAAGTTTTGTTTTGTATGCTTACTAACTTAAAAAAGGGAAATTTGTTTATTATATTTACTTTAGCCATGCATACATTATAATATACATAGATATACTTATGTTATATTATAATGTAAAATTAGATTTAAATACATAATTTAGTTACCATATGTATAAACAATCATTTATTTTGGATATGGTTTATATTTATAATTGTATACAAATATACATCTATATTTTATATACAATAAACTATGGAGTATAAAAAAATTAGATCAATTTGTAGATCTAGAGATTTGAAGGTTATTTCATTTGACATCTAAAGGGAAATTAATGAGAATTATCTCTCTTAATAATCACATACATATTTTACACAAAGTTTATTTTACAACAACATGGGAATATATATATATATGTATGTATGTATATATGTATAGTTTAGACACACATGCACACAAATATATATGTGTATGTATGTATGTATGTCTAAACTATACATATAGTACTATTAATATGTGTATACAAATCATACATATATATTATATCACATTCAAACATATGTATATACTTAGGTATTTTATTCCCGATATGCATCTGAATTTATCACATGTATACACAAATATTATATATATGTATATACCATAGAAAAAAATTAAAATATCTATATGTAAATGTATATTATACACATTCACATTTATTATTATGTTATCATGTTAGTGTATGAATATACTAGATATATTTAAAATAAACATTGAATAAATTTAATTAATGCGATTAATTAAATAAATATAAAATATTTTAAAATCAAATATAATTTTATTTTGATAAATAAGATTGATCTAATGCAAGCTAATAGATTTCTTAGGCCCATTATGATCTAAATTGGGATTTTTTTTTGAAGTTTACCAATTTCACGCACCGCCAAAACTGCGTGGACCTGACACCAACAATGGTATCAAAGCTTAACTGTCTTACGTAAATATGTTAGTCAACATTTAAGCCAACTACTAGGATTTATTATATAATCGGTGTTAGCGCCAAAATTGGTCACTAACACCCAAATGTAAATGAAAGCACCAAATACCAGTCACCCATAACAGATAGAGTGTATGTAGAGAGTAATAATATGAAGTACAGTCAAAATTAAAATGAAAGCAGTAAAGAACAACAGATTTTATAGTGGTTCGGCTAACTCCGGCCTACCTCCACTCCAGAAGTTTTCTTTTTATTGTTGTAATAATCGATTACAGTTACAAAGTAGTAGAGTAGCCTTAGCCTTAGCCTTAGCCTTAGAAAAGAGAAAGTAAGAGAGCAGAAAGAAGATCCCTTTTCTGAACCCCCGCATGCTGTATTTATAGGCAAATCCTCAGTTGTTGGGCTTTTCTGAACGGTATAGGCCCATCAAGACCTTCCACCGAGCCACGTACCTCCAAGGCTGATCGACCTTCCACCGAGCCACATACCTCCACAATGCCGAGCCACACCGGCCTCACCACAAGGCCGAGCCACACCAGTCTCACCGTAATGCCGAGCCACACTGGCCTCACCGGCCTCACCACAATGCCGAGCCACAACGGCCTCACCACAATGCCGAGCCACACCGGCCTTACCACAATGCCGAGCCATCTCATCAATGTCGAGCGACCCTGACCTCACCAGTGCCGAGCGACCTTGACCTCACCAATGCCGAGTGAAATGACCCTCCTATTTCTACCCTAATTTCATAAGGATTTTTTTTTACAGAGATGATATATAGATATATCATTCATTACAAATATATTTCCCAGGGTCATTTTCTTTTTTCCAATAAACAAAATATATCCAGGATCAAAATAATTAACCAATATAAATATATCAGTACATTCACAAAGATATGCACATACATGTGAGGATGTATATGCCTCTCTTGTTTGAATCAGAGTTCTGGAAAACAAGAGGATATTGGATTGATTAAATTTAATCAATCCACACATAGTTCAGTGTTATATGCAATAAAAATTCCATTCATGCATGAATACCTATATATATATATTTTAAACTCCTGATTTCTTGCTAAATCCTCTAGGGAGTATAAATTCTAGAAACTAGATAATTGTGATATGATTGTCTATAAATTAATGGTCTGGTGCTTGGGTTCTGAAAAATGATAGAAGTGTTTATCATTATCCATGTTTGATTCTTTTCTTATAAAATCTGTCTGGAATACAAGCTCTTTTTTTGGAATAGTTTAAAGTGATCTAACACATTCAACATCTTGATTCTTTGATGTCAGTATGCTTTAAATTAAATGAAGTGCAAACTTGAGTGGGTTTCCTGTAACCATGGGTGTCAATCACATGGTTCAACCAGACTCTTTGTTCTGGTGTAACCCATCTGGTCTTAAAATGCATTTGATTAAAATCTGAGTGATATGGGATTCAGATTCCTATTAAAAATACAAAGGAAAAAGGTGTGTTAATATTTGCACAAAACATGTTTATGTGCGTATATAACTGCAACTATTTTGGATCTGGCTTTCAACTCCCATACTACAGATTCTTTCTTTATTTAAAAATAAGGCATAAAACATTTGCATAAAACAAGTTGAATTATGAAAACCCTGCAGTCATATAAAAACATTCAACCTATGCCTATTATCTTTTGTATACATATGCCATGGTAGAAAGATAAAACCATTTAATTTTTCTGAGAATCAACTATCCAGATTTTCCAAAACTTAAATCCTTTCTAAAGACTCAAGATTGACTAATACATTTATAAAATGTAATCATTCAATTTTTAACATGGTGTTCTTACTAAATCCACTTACAATATTTTGATTAACTTCTTTAATATCAGATATTAACTAGATTTATAAATTCCAGATACAAGTCAATCTCTTAATAAAATACTTAACAAATTATCCATCCCATATTCAACACTTAATACAAGTAACAACTTAAATCATTAATACATGCGGATTTTTATCATTTAGGCTCTTATCTAACTAAGTTTAGCATGCTATAATCTTCTTCTCAAAGCCTTGCTCCTACTCCTACTTAGTTGCTGCAATCCCTGAAAAAGCATTTGAAACTGCCTCATTTTAAATGAGACACCCCAGATGCCATTAGCACACTAGGGTCAGACACATGTCTGGTATGAGAAAATTCACAAAAGCAATTAATTAATTAGGTTAAAGTCAAGTTAAGTACATATACATAAAGTTCTGCCCTTTGGAATCAGGTCATACTTGTGTGCATGCTCTGTGTCATTGTGCATGTGCACACTTTAATTTTTCTTTCCAGAGACTACATATATAAATATGGCACATACATTCAAGCATACAATTCAGTCATAGTCAAACAATCATTCATACCAAACAGGAAAGTAACCAATATGAGTTAAATCATTTATTCCATCCTCATATTTCAATTCTGGGAAAAACTCTAGTTTTCTCATCATCTCAAATATTTTTCCCTTGGTATATTTATCTATCCTGGTCTCATCTGCAATATTTATGAATCAATGGACACACTGTAATGAACTAATTCACTCCATTACACAAAGATCTCAGGACTTAAACAAGCCATGTGTCAACTTGCATTATTCAAGAACACAAGTCATTCCTGCAGTAATCTTGACCCCATTTTGCTAATCAAGTTTCACAGGTGTTTTATCCTTTAAATTTTCAGGGTAACCCAGCCAGTGAGTCATTCCACTAAAATAAGCATTCATCTCATAACATTCCTCATCATTCATATAAACAGACAGAGGCAATCAAGCAATTCATTAAAACATGTTCTTGCAATTTAGAAGAGGTATAGACAACTAACATTGGTTTATGGCTCTATTTGGAATATTTTGTTGCAAACATCTATGCTTTAGTTAACTCAGATTGACCAAGCTTCCTAAATCACAAAATCTATTTGCTAGGTGGTTATTGTATATTTTCTTTGAACCAGGAGTATCAGCACATAGGCAAGCTTATTACACTCCTAATTCCTTTTTATAATAAGCCTCAGCACATATACATATGTATATTGCAGCCCATCTATTTATCAATTCTTCTGGGTTGAGCCAAAACCAACACTACTTGCTTATATTCAACATCTTATTTTCTGGATATTTATTATATTTCTATCTAATATCATATCAGAAAGAGATCTGGGTTTTTAAATTACCTATTCATGCATACTGATCATGTTAAGAATGAAACAATTAGAACAACTTAGCAAGCATTAAAGCATCCTTAATTTCTAAAGAACAATCACATATACTTTTAAGAAAAATTCATTTATAACTGGCTGCCTTCATTAGGACTTAGTGCCTTAGGTTGTTGAGTGAGTTTTCTCACCTAGCTCTCTTCTCTGCTTCCTTAATTAATTGATGAACTTCTGCCTTTAGCCTCAAGCTCTTTTCCTTCCCTTGCCTTATGATATCTATGGTGTTGTTTCCCTTTTTTTTTCAAAGTTCTTTTCTGAGAAGGAGAGGAGGCTGCTGCATATACATGTATATATACAGGGTCTTCCTTAGGGTTTTGGGTATTGGCTAAAGCCATTTTTGCCCACCAGAAAAATCATGTTATCTGTATTTTATTTGAACCCAAAATTCTACCCTTCCCGGCTTAATTTAGGTGAAGAGAAAAGTGGTTACATTCTTTTTGGTTAATTTCAGAAATTTGCTTTTCAGAAAATACTTTTTCCTTTGTCTACAATCATGCTAAAAATGTGACTTGATTTTGTTATTTACCAAATACTCTTCCTAATTCTGCCTATACCAAGCATTTCCCTGTTTTGTCTTATTTTTCCTATTTTTAGCTTTCATGTAAATGGTATGTACCTCCTTTATTTATTTACAAGAGGACTACTCCTTTTTCTATCCTCAGTTTTTCTTTCTTTCTGCCTATATACTAAAATATGTCTGTACATTTTATTTTTACTAATTTGAACTCTAGTATTTTATTAACATATATATACAAGTCTTACTGAAATAATTAGTACACCTATATATATATTTATACATCATTCTGTATTGACACACACATGCACATGTACACTCAAAAATATTCAGTAGCATCCATATATGTATATTTACTTATGCATACAGCTTTTAAGGATTTAATCTATATATATATATATTCCCATACATATCAATATGTATTTATTCTTAGAGTTCAGGGACTTTTAGCTTTAGTTCATGTGCATTTCCTGCGCACACATGTACACACATACTGATACACTATCAAGCTATATCAATCCCCTTTCAAAATTTATTCAAAAATTATTTTGAATTCATTTATATTTTTCAGAACAAATTCCTAAAATCTTGGGTCATTACATACACCCCTCCTTTTAGAAATTGTGTCCCACAATTTACCTAAGCTTAAAATAAATTTTAAACTTAATTCAGAGAACAAGTACATTCTCAACCAAATAGATTTTTAGTTCTATAATAACTAAAAACATATGCATCTAAAAAAAAGAAAACAATCAAAAATCAGAATTACCTTTAATCTGAAAATAGCTTAGGATAATTCATCCTAACTTTGTCTTCTAATTCCCATGTGCAATCACTAGGATCAAGACTCCACTGTACCTTCACAAGTTTCAGAGATTTATTCCTCAACTTCTTCACATCTTTTGCCAAAATTCCCACTGGATCCTTTTCATAAATCAAATTAGAATTTATATGCACTTGGGTTGGGGTCTCAAGAATTTCTGCCTTGTCATGGACCCACCTTCTCAATTGTGATACATGAAAAACATCATGTATACCTTGCATGTTCTCTGGTAATTCCAACTTATATGCCAAGGGACCAATTCTTTCCAGAATTTTGTATGGTCCAATATATCTTGGGGTTAACTTGCCTTGTTTTCCCAACCTTAGCACATTTTTCATAGGTGAGATTTTGATGAAAACAAGATTTCCCACTTCATATTCTACCTGCCTCCTTCTCATGTCTGCAAATTTCTTTTGCCTATCTTGGGCTGCTGCTATTCTTCTTCTTATCAACTCAATTTTCTCCTTAGTTTCTTGTATGTACTCAGGTCCTAAAATAGACCTTTCTCCTGCTTCTACCCAACAAACAGATGACAAACAGGGTTTACCATATAAGGCTTCAAATGGAGCCATTCCTATGTTGCTTTGGTAGCTGTTGTTGTATGTAAATTCAACTAGATGAAGATAATCTTCCCAGTTGCCCCCAAAATCCAGTATACATGCCCTCAACATGTCCTCCAAAACTTTGTTTACTACCTCAGTCTGCCCATCTGATTGAGGATGGTAGGCAGTACTTAAACATAGTTCACTTCCCATTGCTTCTTGAAAGCTTCTCCAGAATTTTGAAGTGAAGATGGTATCCCTATCACTCACAATGGTTTTGGGAATGCCATGTAACTTTACCACTTCCTTTATAAAAATTTGAGCTAATTTTGGTGCTGTCCTTTCTGACTTGACTGGGATGAAGTGTGCTACCTTGGTTAGCCTATCAACTATCACCCATATACTTGTATTACCTCTCTTAGATCTAGGCAGTCCATCTATGAAGTCCATAGATATGTCTTCCCACTTCCACTGTGGTACACTAAGAGGCTGCATCAACCCTGATGGCCTTTGGATTTCAGCCTTGACTTGTTGGCAAGTCATACATTTGGCAATGTATTTAGCTACATCAGATTTCATCCCCTTCCACCAGAAATCTCTTTTCAAATTTTGGTACATTTTTGTGCTGCCTGGGTGTATGGGGTATTTACTTCTGTGATATTCATTCAATATCTCTTTCTTCAATTCTGTGTCCTCTGGTACACACATCCTATTTTGTTATCTCATATAACCATTTTTGTCAATATGGTGATTCATCACTTCTTCCCCTTTTAAGAGGAGCATTTTCTTCTCTAATAAGTTGGCATCCTGTTCTTGCATTTTTCCTACCTTCAGAATTAAATCTGGTTGAAGTGTCATTAAGCTTAACTTCCCTTTATCTTCTTGTGCACCATGCATCTGCTCATCAATGTGCACACAACCATTCTCCCCAATTTCTAACTCAGTTAGCAAAGACAAGCCCTTAAATTCTTCTATCATTATCGTAGCCAATTTAGCATGCTGTCTACTTAGAGCATCTGCAACTTTGTTTGCTTTGCCTGGTGTATAGAGTATGTCAAAGTCATAGGCAGCTAAGAACTCCACCCATCTATGTTGCCTCATGTTCAAATCTTTTTGTGAAAATAAATATTTTAGAGACTTGTGGTCAGTGTAAAGTTCGAACTTTGTGCCTAACAAATAATGTCTCCAAAGTTTTAAAGCATAGATCACATCTGCTAATTCGAGATCAAGTGTGGCATACCTTACTTCATGGGGTTTAAGTTGTCTGGATGCATATGCAATGACTTGGCCTTGTAGCATCAACACTGCACCCAAGCCAGATCCACTAGCATCAGTGTATACAACTAATTCTTCATTTCCATGAGGTACCTTTAAAATTGGAGCATTCACCAATGCCTCCTTCAACTGTTCAAAAGACTTCTCACATTTTTCTGACCAAACAAAAGCTTGGTTCTTCCTGGTTAGGTTAGTGAGTGGTGTAGAAATTTTTGAAAAATCTTTTATAAACCTCCTATAATACCCTGCCATCCCCATAAATGACCTCACTTCACTCACAGTGCTTGGCCTCTTCCATGCTTGAATGGCCACTACTTTATTGGGGTTCACAGAAATTCCTTGGGCAGATATATCATGGCCAAGGAAATGTACTTCCTCTTTCCAAAATACACATTTTGAAATTTTGCCTTTAAATCTTTTTCCCTTAATCTAGACAAGACCAGGTGCAAATGATGCTTATGTTCTTCCACTGTTTTGGAATAAATCAAAATGTCATCAATAAAAATAAGCACAAACTTGTCTAAATAATCTCTAAAGGTTCTGTTCATTAAATCTACAAAGTATGATGGTGCATTGGTCAAGCCAAATGGCATAACCAAAAATTCATACAACCCATACCTAGTGTTAAAGGCAGTGTACTTGATGCTTGATTCTTTTACCTTCATTTGATGAAAACCAGATGCTAAATCTAGTCTAGAAAATACTTTTGCTCCTGCTAATTGATCAAAAAGATCATCTATTCTTGGCAATGGGTATTTATTTTTGATGGTTACCTTGTTTAATTCCCTATAATCTATGCAGAGTCTCAAAGTTCCATCTTGTTTCTTAACAAACACTACTGGTGCTCCCCAGCAAGAATTACTGGGTCTTATAAGACCCTTATTTTCTAATTCCTCTAATTGTTTCTTTAATTCTTTTAGTTCATTTGGCCCCATTCTTGTTGGCTTTTTAATCACTGGGCTTGCTCCTGGAACTAGATTGATCTGGAACTCTACTGGTCTATGGTGTGGAACACCCTTGACCTCACCAAACACATCCAAATATTCATTGACTATGGGAATTTCTTCAATGGTTAGTTCACTGAAATCTTTTTCTGAGTCAACTAAATTATATAGTTTTCCTTCCTTAGCTACTTCACATAAAACTGTGATTCTCTGACCTCTAGAATTTTGCAATGATATGGTGGATGAGTCTAAATTAATTATGGTTTTAAATTGCCTTAACCAGTCTACCCCCAATATAACACCTATATTTGGGTAATTCAAAACATACAAATTGGAAATAAAAATATTTCCTCCTATGTTTAATTCCACATCCACACAAATCATATTTAAAACTCTAGAACTCCCCAGTGGACTTTGTATATGCAATGGGGTTTCAACCAATATGCAATTCAGTTTTTGCATTTTAACTAGTTCATAAGAAATTAAAGAGTGAGTTGCCCCAGTATCATACACTACTGCTATGGGTATGGTACAAATAAGTAATGTACCTTCTACTTGGCTATTGTTTTCAGTGTTACTCTCCACTGTGGCTTTGCCTTTTCCTTCCAAATTTGCCAATTTTCCTTGTTGTTTGTACTCAGGACAATTCCTCTTCATATGCCCCTCTTTCCCACATAGATAACACTCGAAAGCTCCTCCTTTCAATTCTGGACATCTTGGTTTGATATGTCCTTCTTTTCCACACTGATGGCACACAATTTTCTTCTTGGTTTCCTTAGCTTTGACATCTCCAGTGCTTTTGTTACTAGCCTCTTCCTTCTTCTTATCATAAGGGTGATACCTCCCCTTACCTTTCTTGGTGTTATTGTTCTTAAAATTTCTGAACTTCTCCCTTTCCTTGTCATGCTGCTCCAACCTCAAAGCTAAGTCTATCACATGGTCAAAAGTCCTGACTGCATAGGGTAACATGGCTCTGCTAAGTCCTGGGTTCAACCCTTTTATGTACCTATCATTTTTGGATGCCTCATTTGCCACAAGCATTGCTCCATATGTGGAAAGCCCTTCAAACTTTTGAGTGTATTCTGTGACAGTCATGGTTCCTTGTCTAAGTCTAATAAATTCTTCTAGCAAGGTAGTCTTTGCTGATGCTGGTACAAACCTTGCTTCCAACATCTCTTTGAATTGATTCCAAGTGATTTCATTCTCATTTCTTCCTGCAATGATTACTTCCCACCAGCCTAAAGCTACTCCTTTTAGCTGTCTTGAAGCCACTTGCCTCTTTCTTTGATCATCAAGTTGCATGTCATTGAAAATTCTTTCCAATGTTCTCAACCATGTTTGAATTCCCATGATACTCTCTGTCCCTTCAAAGCTTTTGCCTCCTAAATGAGTATATGTCTTAAGTAATTTTGAGAGTTCTTCATAGGGATTTTCTTGCCTTTTTCCTGCCCCATCCCTAAATTCTCTCACCAAGTCTTGCAGATTGACCATTGGTGGTGCATGGGAAGATCCTGCTCCCTGATTTGGTGGTCTCCCTACCATAGTTTGCTAATAATAATTTACATAGCTGGTTAGTTTGATTGGTAATTTTTATTATTTCAGTGGTTTTTTTTTTCACACTAAAAACATTGATATTTATATTTAGTTCCTTTAAATTTTATTTCTATCTAAGAACTTGATCTTTACTTCTACTATGTTGAATAACATAGCTCTGATACCAAATGAAATGACCCTCCTATTTCTACCCTAATTTCATAAGGATTTTTTTTACAGAGATGATATATAGATATATCATTCATTACAAATATATTTCCCAGGGTCATTTTCTTTTTTCCAATAAACAAAATATATCCAGGATCAAAATAATTAACCAATATAAATATATCAGTACATTCACAAAGATATGCACATACATGTGAGGATGTATATGCCTCTCTTGTTTGAATCAGAGTTCTGGAAAACAAGAGGATATTGGATTGATTAAATTTAATCAATCCACACATAGTTCAGTGTTATATGCAATAAAAATTCCATTCATGCATGAATACCTATATATATATTTTTTAAACTCCTGATTTCTTGCTAAATCCTCTAGGGAGTATAAATTCTAGAAACTAGATAATTGTGATATGATTGTCTATAAATTAATGGTCTGGTGCTTGGGTTCTGAAAAATGATAGAAGTGTTTATCATTATCCATGTTTGATTCTTTTCTTATAAAATCTGTCTGGAATACAAGCTCTTTTTTTTGGAATAGTTTAAAGTGATCTAACACATTCAACATCTTGATTCTTTGATGTCAGTATGCTTTAAATTAAATGAAGTGCAAACTTGAGTGGGTTTCCTGTAACCATGGGTGTCAATCACATGGTTCAACCAGACTCTTTGTTCTGGTGTAACCCATATGGTCTTAAAATGCATTTGATTAAAATCTGAGTGATATGGGATTCAGATTCCTATTAAAAATACAAAGGAAAAAGGTGTGTTAATATTTGCACAAAAGATGTTTATATGCGTATATAACTGCAACTATTTTGGATCTGACTTTCAACTCCCATACTACAGATTCTTTCTTTATTTAAAAATAAGGCATAAAACATTTGCATAAAACAAGTTGAATTATGAAAACCCTGCAGTCATATAAAAACATTCAACCTATGCCTATTATCTTTTGTATACATATGCCATGGTAGAAAGATAAAACCAATTAATTTTTCTGAGAATCAACTATCCAGATTTTCCAAAACTTAAATCCTTTCTAAAGACTCAAGATTGACTAGTACATTTATAAAATGTAATCATTCAATTTTTAACATGGTGTTCTTACTAAATCCACTTACAATATTTTGATTAACTTCTTTAATATCAGATATTAACTAGATTTATAAATTCCAGATACAAGTCAATCTCTTAATAAAATACTTAACAAATTATCCATCCCATATTCAACACTTAATACAAGTAACAACTTAAATCATTAATACATGCGGATTTTTATCATTTAGGCTGTTATCTAACTAAGTTTAGCATGCTATAATCATCTTCTCAAAGCCTTGCTCCTACTCCTACTTAGTTGCTGCAATCCCTGAAAAAGCATTTGAAACTGCCTCATTTTAAATGAGACACCCCAGATGCCATTAGCACACTAGGGTCAGACACATGTCTGGTATGAGAAAATTCACAAAAGCAATTAATTAATTAGGTTAAAGTCAAGTTAAGTACATATACATAAAGTTCTGCCCTTTGGAATCAGGTCATACTTGTGTGCATGCTCTGTGTCATTGTGCATGTGCACACTTTAATTTTTCTTTCCAGAGACTACATATATAAATATGGCACATACATTCAAGCATACAATTCAGTCATAGTCAAACAATCATTCATACCAAACAGGAAAGTAACCAATATGAGTTAAAT
The DNA here is from genome assembly GCA_030737815.1 of Allium fistulosum. Classification (NCBI taxonomy): domain Eukaryota; kingdom Viridiplantae; phylum Streptophyta; class Magnoliopsida; order Asparagales; family Amaryllidaceae; genus Allium; species Allium fistulosum. The sequence continues at coordinate 163,487,225 of CM060904.1, read as the reverse complement.
CATTTATTCCATCCTCATATTTCAATTCTAGGAAAAACTCTAGTTTTCTCATCATCTCAAATATTTTTCCCTTGGTATATTTATCTATCCTGGTCTCATCTGCAATATTTATGAATCAATGGACACACTGTAATGAACTAATTCACTCCATTACACAAAGATCTCAGGACTTAAACAAGCCATGTGTCAACTTGCATTACTCAAGAACACAAGTCATTCCTGCAGTAATCTTAACCCCATTTTCCTAATCAAGTTTCACAGGTGTTTTATCCTTTAAATTTTCAGGGTAACCCAGCCAGTGAGTCATTCCACTAAAATAAGCATTCATCTCATAACATTCCTCATCATTCATATAAACAGACAGAGGCAATCAAGCAATTCATTAAAACATGTTCTTGCAATTTAGAAGAGGTATAGACAACTAACATTGGTTTATGGCTCTATTTGGAATATTTTGTTGCAAACATCTATGCTTTAGTTAACTCAGATTGACCAAGCTTCCTAAATCACAAAATCTATCTGCTAGGTGGTTATTGTATATTTTCTTTGAACCAGGAGTATCAGCACATAGGCAAGCCTATTACACTCCTAATTCCTTTTTATAATAAGCCTCAGCACATATACATATGTGTATTGCAGCCCATCTATTTATCAATTCTTCTGGGTTGAGCCAAAACCAACACTACTTGCTTATATTCAACATCTTATTTTCTGGATATTTATTATATTTCTATCTAATATCATATCAGAAAGAGATCTGGGTTTTTAAATTACCTATTCATGCATACTGATCATGTTAAGAATGAAACAATCAGAACAACTTAGCAAGCATTAAAGCATCCTTAATTTCTAAAGAACAATCACATATACTTTTAAGAAAAATTCATTTATAACTGGCTGCCTTCATTAGGACTTAGTGCCTTAGGTTGTTGAGTGAGTTTTCTCACCTAGCTCTCTTCTCTGCTTCCTTAATTAATTGATGAACTTCTGCCTTTAGCCTCAAGCTCTTTTCCTTCCCTTGCCTTTTGATTTCTATGGTGTTGTTTCCCTTTTTTTTCAAAGTTCTTTTCTGAGAAGGAGAGGAGGCTGCTGCATATACATGTATATATACAGGGTCTTCCTTAGGGTTTTGGGTATTGGCTAAAGCCATTTTTGCCCACCAGAAAAATCATGTTATATGTATTTTATTTGAACCCAAAATTCTACCCTTCCCGGCTTAATTTAGGTGAAGAGAAAAGTGGTTACATTCTTTTTGGTTAATTTCAGAAATTTGCTTTTCAGAAAATACTTTTTCCTTTGTCTACAATCATGCTAAAAATGTGACTTGATATTGTTATTTACCAAATACTCTTCCTAATTCTGCCTATACCAAGCATTTCCCTGATTTGTCTTATTTTTCCTATTTTTAGCTTTCATGTAAATGGTATGTACCTCCTTTATTTATTTACAAGAGGACTACTCCTTTTTCTATCCTCAGTTTTTCTTTCTTTCTGCCTATATACTAAAATATGTCTGTACATTTTATTTTTACTAATTTGAACTCTAGTATTTTATTAACATATATATACAAGTCTTACTGAAATAATTAGTACACCTATATATATATTTATACATCATTCTGTATTGACACACACATGCACATGTACACTCAAAAATATTCAGTAGCATCCATATATGTATATTTACTTATGCATACAGCTTTTAAGGATTTAATCTATATATATATATATTCCCATACATATCAATATGTATTTATTCTTAGAGTTCAGGGACTTTTAGCTTTAGTTCATGTGCATTTCCTGTGCACACATGTACACACATACTGATACACTATCAAGCTATATCAATCCCCTTTCAAAATTTATTCAAAAATTATTTTGAATTCATTTATATTTTTCAGAATAAATTCCTAAAACCTTGGGTCATTACATACACCCCTCCTTTTAGAAATTGTGTCCCACAATTTACCTAAGCTTAAAATAAATTTTAAACTTAATTCAGAGAACAAGTACATTCTCAACCAAATAGATTTTTAGTCCTAGGCTGAATCCCGGTCTCTCCGGACCCTTACCGAGCATAGTCCATGCTCGATGACCTTTCAGCCAAAATCCAAACCAAAATCCAAATTCAACCAAAAAACCAGAAAACGAGCAAAATAGGGAGTTCAAACCAAACTTCAAAACCAAACCAAAAAAAGCAAATGTCCAAATCAAAGGAAAAAAAACAGATTTCACAAACCAGGGCGTCTCGGTAAGCCATCATCTCAGAGCATGCCTGAGGGTTATCTCTGACCCTGTACATGAGTAAGTGATTTAACCGTTTGCCCGGAGTTTGTTACTTATTCCAAAACATCAAGATTAGTTGATGACCAATCGGCCACCATTCCTGGGCCTCATGCCCTCGTCGTTCAAGGTAGGCGGTGGCTGCTCCTGTTCCACCACCGCATTCCGAGTTCTGACATATTGTTGCTACTAACCATTCCTTATATGCTCCTTGATTATGTCCTTCAAATGCCGACAGCTATTAGTATCATGCCCGTCCAGGTCATGAAAAAGACAGTGCCTTCCTGACGCCCTTTCTCGTTCTGAGGGCTCCCTCCTCGCCGGCCTTCGATACGGAAGGCGATCTCGAGTATCCAAGAATATCCGCTCCAATGTTGCGTTCAATCCTGTGTAAGTGGAGAACTTTGGTTCTCCCCAGTGCTTCCTTTTCCCTTTGTCCTTGCCCCCACCCGAGCTTTCGCCGAGTAGTCCTCCATCCTTAATCATGTTTACTTCCTTTGACCTCATGTCCAAACATGCATCCTCTTGTCGAAGAAATCTCTCAGTTTCATGAAAGAATTCTCCAATATCCAACGGTGGGTCCCGTATAAACGATACTTTGAAATCCAAATTATCTCTGACTCCTGAAACCGCAGCCATCAGAACCATTGATGGATCCGGCCGATCCACCGAAGCAACTGCTGCATTAAATCGAGTTAAGAATGTCCTGAGCGATTCATCCGCCCCCTGTTTGACTGACGTTAGCGTCATCATGTTCTTTGGCCTTTTTATGTGAACTCGAAACTGACTTAAGAACTTGTCCACCAGTCCCGTCCATGTTCCAATGGATCCATCCTCCAGCTGTCTAAACCACATAGCAGCAATATCAGTCAAGTACAGGGGGAAACATCGGGCCATAACCTCCTCCATTGCCCCCAGCACTTCCATATGCCTAGTGTACCTCATCAAGTGGTCGGTGGGATCCGTCTTCCCGTTGTATACTTTCAGAGTGGGTAGTTTGAAATCGGGCGGATTCCTAGCTGTCCTAATGTTCTAGGTAAACGGACTTTTGTTAACTCCCTCTGAATCCCAGTTTGTTAGACCTCCGCGAATAGTCCGCCTGATAATGTCAGCCAATCCAGTGTTTCCAACCAAGGGTTGCCCCCTATCCATGTTTCCGGACTGCCCCCCAAGTCCCCGAGGAAATTCTGGCACATATTCCTCATCACGTACTCCTGCACTCCTATCGACGTCAGGCCACGTAGCATCATCTGGTATCCCTCCATGAACTGGTCCAGCATGACCTGGTGGTGTGCCCCCGAGTCTAGGTCCATCTAGATTGTTAGATGTTTGTTGATTGGGAGTTGTCCCCTACTGAGTCATTCCATATGTCCACTGGTTGAGTTCCTTTGGTCCAGTTCCAAGAACTTGAGCACCTACAGTTCCTGGCAGTCCAAATTGCCTAAGAAGTGCCTGCATCATCTCCTCTGGTCGTTTCATCATCTGCTCCTGCATAGAATTCATCATCACCTGCATCTCGTCCCGAGTTATGTAGATGGATGCATGATCCTCTCCAGCTCCAGAAGAGGCCGCTTGACTTCCTTCCTGATTGCTCCTTTCCGCTGCTTGCTTCCTTGTTGGTGGTCTAGCCATTTCTTTCTAGGATCCAAGTTCCTAACTCCAAAATTCCCGAGTGCTTGCGCTCTCAGTGGAAGCACCAAAATGTTAGCGCCAAAATTGGTCACTAACACCATAATGTAAATGAAAGCACCAAATACCAGTCACCGATAACAGATAGAGTGTATGTAGAGAGTAATAATATGAAGTACAGTCGAAATTAAAATGAAAGTAGTAAAGAACAATAGATTTTATAGTGGTTCGGCTAACTCCGGCCTACGTCCACTCCAGAAGTTTTCTTTTTATTGCTGTAATAATCGATTACAGTTACAAAGTAGTAGAGTAGCCTTAGCCTTAGAAAAGAGAAAGTAAGAGAGCAGAAAGAAGATCCTTTTTCTGAACCCCCGCATGCTGTATTTATAGGCAAATCCTGAGTTGTTGGGCTTTCTGAATGGTATAGGTCCATCTAGACCTTCCACCGAGCCACGTACCTCCAAGGCTGATCGACCTTCCACCGAGCCACATACCTCCACAATGCCGAGCCACACCGGCCTCACCACAATGCCGAGCCACACCGGTCTCACCATAATGCCGAGCCACACCGACCTCACCACACCGGCTTCACCACAATGCCGAGTCGTCTCATCAATGTCGAGCGACCCTGACCCCACCAATGCCGAGCGACCCTGACCTCACCAATGCTGATCCGTCTCACCAATGCCGAGCGACCCTGACCTCGCCAATGTCGAGCCGTACCACCAAGACCGATCCACCTCACCAATGCCGAGCCACCCACCAATGCTGAGAGCCCCCAATCTTGCCGCAATGCCAAGCGGCATAGCCTCACCACAATGCCGAGCGATCCTGACCTCACCAATGTCGGACGACCCTGACCTCACTAATGTCGAGCCGTCTCACCAATGCCGAGCGACCCTGACCTCGCCAATGCCGAGCCGTACCACCAAGACCGATCCACCTCACCAATACCGAGCCACCCACCAATGCCGAGCGACCCCAATCTTGCCGCAATGCCGAGCAGCATAGCCTCACCACAATGTCAAGCGGCATAACCTCACCTCATTGCCGAGCGGCACATCCAGGTGAACTTCATCCCTCTAAACCGAATCCATCACATTTCAGCCTCGATAGTCATGAAGTTGGTTAGGTTGAATCCGCCTCTCCATGGCCTTGCCAAAAGGCGGGTTAACAATCGGTGTTTAGAATTAGAGTATCTAAGTATTGGGCTTGGAGTAATAAGATCCTTCCCCTCCCCGGCTCCCGGCCTAGCCCAATGGACAGTGGAATTTTTCGAGGTTGGCCCAAGTGTAAGGCACAAAAATGTTTTTTGGGACTTGGGTTAATTTCAAAATCGATATTTGAATATTTTAAAATATATTCTAAGTTTGAAATTTAAATTTAAACTATAAATTGTTTTATAAATGTTAGAAAATATTTAAATGTTTTATATTTTCTTTGAGAAATTAAATTAAATAAATTTTGAGAATCTGTTAAATATTTAATTAAAATGTGTAATTAAATAAGTGATTGATTAAAATGTTAGTTAATTTATATATTTATATATCTATTGATATCTGTATAATAACTATAAAAGTTATAATTAAATACATTTCTTAAATTGTTGAATATAAATAAAAACAAATTTTTTGAAATTTATATGAAATTTGATTAAATAGTTAATTGAATCAAGTATTAAAATTAAATCATAAAAGTTATAAATAAATTGAACTTATACAAGTATATTTATAAATAAAATATAAGTAAAGCTGAAATAAACCAAAGATAGATTTATGGAATAAAAACATAAATATGGTACGTGTATTGTAATATCAGATGTGTCTGAAACTTATATCATAGCGGTATTTCATAGGAGATACATTATTCCTTTTGTCGATATCACTTTAAATTGTTAAAGATTGTGAATATTTTAATAAAGTTGCCAACTATCATTTATATATTAGATAGATTACTAGCCAAGCGCTAAATGTTGAGCAAGCTCAAGCTGGAGTTGCTATGTGTAGTACTATTTAATATATTTCTAGATGAGCAAGATAAATATTTATATTTTTGAGAAAACTCAAGGTATGAACATCTATATTTAGGTCATCGAGAAATGACATTTTAGATTGACTTGACTTGTTGAGTACTTAAAGTCAGGTTTGATATTAGGACAAAGACCACAGGTAGGAGTTATATAGGATATATCTGATAAAGAGTTATCCACTAATTGGGGGGCTATGACTTGTTGAGCAAACTCAATGCCAAAATCTCAAAGCAAGTGGATCCTAACACTTACTAAAGAAAATCGAATGGTTTCTATATTTCTCTTAGGTATTGGAGAAATATAAAAAACTAGTAGGAGCCTTATTAGAAAAATAAAATGATAATATTTAACTATTCTAATATTGTAAGAACATATGTTATATAAAACTATATTAGTCTACTCAGAAATTAAATTTTAAAAATGACCGATCTAAAGTTATTATCTAAAAATGATAAAATCACTGTTCCCAATTACATTAACCGGTCGATAGTAATTATTATAACACTAAATTATGAACATTGTGGTCTATCTTAATATCACCTTAAAAACCAAACCCGTTGAGGATGTAGATCCCAAAACGGTTAAATCTTATAACACCTAGATAGCTGATTGTGACATAGCCCAAGCTTATATGCTGCCTACTTTAGATAAATTGTTGAAAAGATATCACAAGAACATGAATGTACATGAAGTCTTTGAACGCCTCAAATCATTGTTTTGGGAGTAGTCTCATTCTGCAGGTTACGAGATAACTAAGATATTGTTCAATATAAAGATGAGAAAGATTAGTAGCATACATGATTATGTCATAATTATGAAAGGCTATATTGATAGAATTTCTAAGCTCAATGTTATTGTTGATGAAGAATTGCAAGTAGATTTGATTCTAGACATGAAGACTCTACAGATATAGCCATTCATATTGAATTTAATATAAACCAAATGAATTGAGTCTTATTGAGCTCCTGAATATGTTGAGGACTGTTGAAGGCTCATTTAAGGAATTGGATATAGTGTTTGCCATGAAAGTGTAAAAATCATCTTTGAAATGTTTAAAGAAAAGAAAGCGCAGTGGTAAGAAAGGTAAGAGTGATACCTTTAATGATAAGGGTGAATGCCACCTTTATCAAGAAGGGCATTGGAAGAGGAATTGCCCGAAATATCTGAAGTTAGTGAAAGAAAAGAAGGAATTGAATTCCTTAGCTCTTATAGGTACATTTATGATTCAAAATTATTTCAAAATCGATATTAAAAAAATCTTGGATTTTAGATATGGGTTCTAAAATTCATATTTGTAATTTATTATAGGGACTTAAGAGTAGGCGACCCGTGACAAAGGAAAAAATGAGCATTCAAGTTGTTGATGGATCTATAGTAAATGCAAGTGTAGTTAGGGACTTTCTTTTACGTTTTCCTAGTGGATATGTAAAATAATAACTCCCATTATGTACAAAACTTAGATTAGATGAAATCAAGTACGGTTTCCATTGTAAAAATGATGTTATGAATAGTTTGTTTGATGGAAATATGATTTTTTAAATAATAATTTGGATAATGGCATTTATGTTCTTAATTTTAAACATATTTTTTTCTATAGTTCTTTGTTATTAATATTAAAAATAATTATTTATGGCAGTGTAGGCTAAGTCATTTAGTGATAAGAGACTGCACATGTGGAGAAATAAGATTTTTACTCCATCTTTTGATCATGAATCATTTGACACTTGTGAGTCCCATCTTAAAGGAAAAATGACCAAACACCCTTTAAGTGGGAGCAATGAAAGAGTTAATGAACTCTTAGTCTTCATACATAATAAAGTATGTGGTCCAGTGCCTGTAATGACAAAAGAAAATACCTCGTATTTCGTACATTTACCGACGGTTTCTCTAAAATATGATATATATATATATATATATATCTTATGAAGAATAAATCCACTATCTGTGAGAAATTTAAAGAGTAAAAAATGAAGTAGAAAAAATAGACTTACCATAAGATTAAAATGTTTTGATCCAATTGAGCAGGTGAATAAATTGAACATGAACTCCAACAATACCTAAAAGGTAATGAAATTATTTCTCAGATTCAATCCACCCTATACACCGTAACATAACAGAGTTTGCTAGAGAAGAAATCATACCCAGTTGGATATGGTACGATCTATGATGAGTGGGGCCGAGTTAGCTCTTTCTTACTGGGGATACATACTAGAATCAATAGTGCATTTGCTAAACTTGATGCGATCTAAGTCTATTCCCAAGATACCATATGAGATATAGTGTGGGAAGAAACCTTATCTTAAGTATTTGAAGGTGTAGGGTTGTCCTGCCTACATTAAGAACATCGACCATAGTAAGCTTGAGGCAAGATGGATCCTTTCTAGTATTCATATGAGTTTGAAGGCTCTCTTATAGAGTCAACCCGCTTGAAAAGATACCTGGAGTGTACAATGATTTTCATATATCCCATCTTAAGAAATGTGTGAATAATTCCAGTGTTACCTTCGAACAAAGACAACTGGTGGGTACGGAAATTGAACTTGAGATACTTGACCTAGAAGATCTAATAGTATAGTTAGGCATAACATGATGAATCTTAAAGGGCAAAATGTCAAGCTATCTTAGTATAGTGAAGTGATAATGTAGGTGATATCACCTAGGAGTGGGAGGCAACATAAGAGCTTCTTGTCAAGAACCTTTCGCTGTTATGCTTTAATTGATTTTTTTATATATTCACATGTTATTATTTTTTAGTGTATTTGCTTGTTTCCATGCATGTTAGTATTTGATTGATTGCTTGATCATATCCTAGTTTTGGTACAATTTGTTTGTTTGTTATGCATGCTATTATATGACAGTTGGTTATTATGATTTCTAGGTTAGTTTAATAATAACATTTTCTTATGTAGAATTTCAGGGTTGAAATTCTTTTTAGGAGGGAGAATGTGACGAACTATAATTTCCATATAGAAGTTTATATATATGAATTGACCAATTAATATGTTGATCAATAATGAATTAGGAACTGAAAGTTATACCAATTCATAGAGCAATTTTTTTAATAAAAGTGGATTATAGAGTTTACATTTGGATTTATGGAGAGAGAGAGAGAGAGAGTTGTATATGAAACACGATTTGATAAAATGAGGACACATTTAAGCATTTCATCTTAAATGCCTAAACTAACCTTGATCCCCTCCTATGTGTTGCGCTAAACCTATCTCTCCCCATCCTAAATCATGTAGCTTTCTCTCTTCATCTCATCCATATAGTTAATAGATCCAATCCCCTAGGCTATAAAAAAATCACCATATTCTAATCAAGACAATAGCTTCAAACCCATATCAACAGAACCAAATTTGGAAATGAACGATTTTTGATCAGATAAAAAAGTAGAAATAAGAAGGCTTTCTTAGATGATTTTAGGCATGGAAAAGATGTTGAAGGTGAGTGTGACTCTTACCCCATTTTTTTTAATGTTCATACATTCTTATATGTTAATTTATATGGAAATTATTTAGAGAAGTTGACAGCAAACCACTTTGAACAATTTAAGGTAGAACTAGATATTATAACATGATTTATTGACACATTAGATGTACAAATATGAAATTACAATGCTTATAAATTAAATAATGTGTAGCTAGTAAGCCTAGGGCTAAGTATACTGGCGTGATTGCAAATATGATTGTATTTTATGTCTTAAGGATGTTATAGCTTGTTTTGATGTATTTTTGATGTGATTTAGTCATTATGTTGTTTGAATGATTTGGTCATAGGACCACAGATGTTTAGGGAAATGATTGGAAGGGGATTGTTGAAATGCTTAAGTGGATAAGATCAATACACTCACTATGTTAGAGTGTACAAAGCTGTCGAAGTAAGGAGCGGGAATGAATGGGAAAAGATGAGTAAAAGCATCATCGCACAAATGGATCAAACTTAGCCAAAACTGTCCAAGGGCATTAATTCAGTTGTATGGGTCAATACCGATCACCAAGGAAGAGTTGGTTGAACCTTGGCTTGGTCTATTGGCCTGTACCGATTGATGGAAAGTGTAATTCAAGTAAAATGGAGAGAAAACCAAGAGAAGTCAGAGGTAAGCTCTATGTAGAAGGGGTGGAGGAAACCATGAAGGAACTTGAGTAAAAAAGGTAAGTATATAAATTGGTCTCGATCTGTATTAATCGATAGCCACGTAACTACAAACATGGGTAAACATATCCGGGATTTTATGAAGGATACTCGGGGTTTACTTCAAAATAGTCTACCAGCATACTGTTGATCTTCAAACTTAAATATCTTCTTCATTTGAAGTTCGATTTTGTTGAAACTTTGAGCAATAAATTTAGAATAATATGGGCTACAACATATGAAATTACAGAGTAATTCAAAGGACATTGTTTATGCGGTATAAAGAGGTAATCTAACTAGGATGCATTGCACATGGCTTCAAGCAAATCACTATGAGACTATCAAAGGGATGAGGAGCAAAAATGTTAAGTTCCATGATCCGCGTTGCTTGTTAATCTAGCGATAAATTAGAACAATATTTAGACATAAAGAAATGGTGAATTCTTAGAATTTATTTGGGTAGGGAGACATGGTCATATGTATACGTTATTAAAATGGCCACAGGATACCATTGGTGTTTTAAATTGAAGGGAGATGGTGATTCCTTGGAATTTTTGGGATGAGGCAAATCTCGATCACATACATGAATGACCAAGATTATAACAACCCTACTTTCTACAATGTTGTAATGAATAATTTTAATTAAAATACAGTGTTCAAATTTTATTTTGGATAAATTTTATTTTTATTTTCTTGCTGAATTAATGCTTATTTGATTATGGAGTTTGTTTTAATAAAATTGAATTAATTAATAATTCATTTCAGAAGATATATTAAAACCGAATAGAATATTTATGATGAATATAATTTTTTTATATTGTTAAATTTTACATGATTTAAATAGTTAAAAAGAAATGTTATTTGATATTAATAAAATCAACAAATCAATGAAAATAAACCGCGAAGGTAAACAATTATTGAAATTAAATACGTTGTAAAATTTATCAAAATATAATTTGTAAACTATATAATAGATGAATTCAATTTGAATTGGAAATATATTCATAAATAGTAAGAGTTCTATAAATGTAAATAAAAGGTACAATAGAATATTGAATTTACATAGGGTTTAAGTGTGAATTATAGACCAAATCAAAACCCATTTATTCCCTTCCTCTGTTTATTGCTGAGCCTAAAATCATTTTTCTTTGCTCCAATTTCTAACCTCAGCCTTAATTCATCAAATAAAAATCTAATGAGGAAAGTAAAAAAACAAAAATAAAGAGAAGAGTTTCCTCGGAGGAGAAGGAGGCAACATACGGAGAAGGAGCCCGACCTTAGAGAACGATAGAGAGTGAAAAAGGCATGTGCTAACATGCGTGATAGGAAGATGGTTGCATGCGATGTGAAGAAGTAGGAAACCTAGGCTTGGTGGCGGCTTTGGCGATGGGTCTTTCGTGGCGACCAAGGATGAGGCATGCATAAAGATGGTGAATGGCGATGGTGGAATTTGAGGCTGTAGAAGGTAGTGATTCTGAGGTGGTGAGGTTATGGATGGAAGTATTCTTCTTCCTTTACTTTTGTTGAGTTACTTCTCAACTCACATATCTATGTTCTATCCTTTATTTCCATCGCATGTCTTTGTTGATTGTGTGTGATAAATTTGATTGGAAATTAATTAAGTTTGGTTGGAATAATTTTGCTAAATATATCTTTAGCAGCATGTGATTGTTTCCTTTGGGGATGGTTTTAATCCCTTATTCGTTGAACATGATTTGCATGATTGTAGAGTAAATATTATATGTTCTTAGCATGGCTGATTGAAGTTGTATTTAATATTGATCAGAAGGGGAAATTTTAGTTAAAACTTTCTGGAGTAATGAGTTTATTTTGTGAATTTTGAATAAATGGAGAGTTTTGTGAATTAATATTTTAGGATAATAATAAGATGAACGCGGTTCACTTAGTCCATGGAAAATAATTAAGGAAAAATTTACATTCATTTTGTGAAATATAATTATGGAACTAATTTATTTTATAATTGGTTAGTTGTATAAAAGGGGAATTGATTAAAATATCTTTGGAAATATCTATGGAAGTGTTTGAAAAGAAATAAATTTTTAGAAGTTGAAATTATGGTATCGGTTTTATAAGTTGTTTTTTGAATGGGTATTTTGTATATCAATGTTTGTAAAAATATTTGACGTATTTTTATAAAAAAGGAATTTAAATATAAATTCCTAAGGCGATGAATTTCTTTTTATCGAAATTGAAAAGAAGTTAAGTTTTACAAAATATTGTTTTTGTAATAATAAAGAGTTGCATGTGATTTATTTATTATATGAAAAGATTATTAACGAAAATTTAATACTATATTTTGTTAAGTATAAATTTTTAGAAGTAACTTATTTTATGTATTTAATCATCTTTAAATAAAAGGAATTTGATTTAAATACATTTGGAAATATTATAAAAAGCATATAAATCGAACTATTTTGAAAAGGGAAACTATGGAATTTGGTTATGTAAGTGAATTTTTTTAAATAAATGTTGGGTTGTTAAATATTTAAAGACGTTTGTAAAAAGAGTATTTTTTATTTTTTTTAAAGATGGTTTAAAAGGATTTGAAAGTAACAAGGGATTTTAAATTGAGTTTGAAAGTAAATATAATTGACCTTTGGAAGTAATTTGGGATTGTGGATCATTTTAGTAGAAAAACAATAAAATTTGAATTTGGTGTTTAAAAGAACTTTGGTAGAATAATCAATAGTATGATTCATTTTACTAAAAGGAAAGCAATTTGAAATTCGAAGAAAGTTTAAAATGTTGAATTCTATGGAAAAAATTAATTAAGTGGTAAATAATGGACTCTTGTAATTAAATAAGATTTTTGGGAAGAATGGAAATTTCCAAATTAAACCTCTTAAATTTATTATTGATATTGGAAATTGTATTCGTATTTTGGAAATGAGCATCATACACCTTCTGGATTAGTAAATGGTTGGATCATATGGGATGTATGAAATTCTGTATGATGAGAATTTTGTGTAAACGAAGTTATAATACCAGCAGTATAGGACATTCGATCATATTTCTTTAGTTATTCTTTTTACTCGTTATATAGGATATTGTATGATGCTAACTGTATTGAATTTTGAATCATGTTAATAACCCCAAGTGATACTAGGTTAAACGGAAGTTAGGATGGTTTACTATCATAATGAGAGCATGGAAAATAATGAAGTAATCAAACGAGATGAGATACTAGATAGGCTAGATTCATCATAGTTCGACCAAAGTGGAATTCTGCCCCATTTATCATTGGTCCAATGACCTATTGTACAGGCATAACAAGTACGTATAGACAAATATGATGTGAATAATGGATAGTTGGATTGCTAATGAGGACCGGAGAGGTATTTAGCATAGCAAATAGGTAATGTAAGGGCATCCACAATTTTTCTTGAGGTGTACATGAATGATAAAGCCCATGTTTCTTTATGTCGATCAGTATCTGGTAGAGTTGAAATTGTTAGTCCTTGGGATGATGGTTTTGATGACAACAACCTTAGAATAAGATTATAAAATATAAATACTAATATTATAGTTTAGATATACATGTATATGCAGGATTTAACCATGCAGGTACCAAGAATGAAGACTGTACAGTATAGAGATTCAAGGTATCAAGATTGAAGACTCATGAGTATCAAGAATATCAAGAGTTCAAGATTTCAAGATTTCAAGATAAGTATTGAGTCTAGAATTATGTTAAAACTTCATAATAGCACTGAAATCTTCACTCCATTTTTCTTTTGGGATGGAACCCATTTCTACCTATTTAGTGGCTTACAAACCTACGACAAGTGGCTTACAAACCCACGAACATCCTGGTTTTGTACAAGTTCTTGAGTCGTGATGTGTTGAGATATTCTGCAGGAAGAAGCTTGCAAAACTACTTCAAAATGATTTTCAAAACTGCTTTTCAAAATGTTTTAGCCTTAAAAATTATCTTTTCAAATGATTTTCAAAAAGAAGTTTTAGCCTTAAAATATTCTTTGTTTCTGTTTTTAATAAACTCTTGTTTTTAAACTTCGTTTGTTTTAAACTATCTTTTAATTATAATACATTTATACTTAGATTTAAATATAAAATTATAGTAAAATTTTATATATATATTTATCTATGTATTTTATCTATAGTCAAGTATATTTATAAAGTTTAAATAGTTTTTAATATAAGATAAAGATTATTTTCAAAGAAAATCAAATCTTTAAAAAATGATTTGGGATGTCGACATGCCCTAGTACCCCATATCGACATAGTGACAGTTAGATTACAAAATTTGAATTTCAAAAGAAGTGTCTATTCACCATAACTTTTCACGAATGGACATGGCTGTTGTTCTTCTATAAATAGGGGTTGGTTTCAACGAATTTAACATCATATTTTATGGTTTTTCACTTCTCTTCTTCTTCCATATTTTCTTATTCAAAATCCTACCATCACTCTGCCGAAATCAACATTGAATATAAATAGATCATCTCTGGTTTGATTCTCTATCACTGTCTCAACAAGATCCCAGTGCTATTCAGAGTTATAGGCTTCTTTGTAATCTATCTAGCGAGAAAAGGTGTGATTGTAGCCTTGGAAATCAATCAAGCGAGAAAAGGTGGTGTGATTGTTGCCTTGGAAATCAATTGGGTGAACTTGTTGCCCCGGAAATCAAGTATCTCTACCCAGAGGATTGTGATTCTGGAGGGTCTACCTCGTAGCCTTGAAACTGAGGGTTGTAATTATTGAATTGCTTTTGAAAGGAAATACGTACTTAGTTGTGCGGGACTGGATGTAGGGTAACTCCGAACCAGTATAAAATCCGGTGTGTTCTTTCCTTTATTGCATTTACTTTATTTCTGCATCTGTGGTTGATTCTGTGATTATATCTGTGTCTGAATATTGCATAAATCTGTGTACAAATCAACAATAACTCAAAAGGATTTAGTAATTTCTAATAAACACTATTCACCCCCCTCTAGTGTTCATCCTAGCCTTAAGATCTATGTTCTGCATTCCTCACATTTGGTATCAGAGCAAGGTTTTCAAAAGTTTCATAATCTGATTTTTGAAAAAGTTTTTTTTTAAAATGGCTATGTTTAAGAAATTTGTTAATGCTTGTTTAGAAATATTCAGATCATCATTGTCTCTTGAGTATGCATATAATCAATATTCAAATACAAGTTGTCTACTAAGATTGTTTGATGTGCAGGAATCAGGCTTTATGGGAGTTGAGGAATCAATCCAGAACAAATGGATACTCGATAGTGGATGTTCTAGACACATGACTGGGAATCCAGATATGCTGAATGATGTAATATACAAAGACGGAGGTCTGGTTAACTTTGGAGACAATTCAAAAGGTTATGTGATCGGCATCGGCAAAGTCGGTAACTCTGAAACTCCTATTATTACTAATGTTTTGCTAGTTAAGAATCTAAAACACAATCTGCTAAGTATAAGTCAACTATGCGATAAAGGATATAAAATTAAATTTGAAAAAGATAAGTGTCACATTGAAGATAATAATTCAACCATAATATTTGAGGGAATTAGGAAAAAGAATATTTATATTCTTAGTATGAAAATTTCAAATGATAACTTGTGTCTTTTGGCAAATGCAAGTGACCCTTGGATTTGGCATAAGAGATTTGGGTATTTGAATTTCAAACTCTTATCCAGACTGTCAAACATGATCTAGTAAGAGGCCTCCCTAAAATGAATTTTAAAGTAGATAGTCTATGTGATGCATGTCAACTAGGAAAACTTAGAAAAAGCTCCTTTAAATTAAAAGATATGATTTCTACTTCAAAACCTCTTGAATTACTTCATATTGATCTATTTGGTCCATCTCAAATTCTATCAATAAATAATAGTAAATATGTTTTTGTAATTGTAGATGATTGTTCTAGATTTACATGGAAAATATTTTTAAAACATAAAAGTGATACTTTTGAATATTTTAAGAATTTTTCAAAAAGGGTTCAAAATCAACTTTCTCAAAAAATTATAACCATCCGTAGTGATCACGGTGGTGAATTTGAAAATGAAAAGTTTGTAGAATTCTACAATAAAAAGGGAATAATTCACAATTTTTCATTTTCAAGAACTCCACAACAAAACGGAGTAGTAGAACGTAAAAATAGTACGATTCAAGAGTGTGCGAGAACTATGCTTTCTGATAGTAATTTACCAAAGTACTTTTGGGCAGAAGCAGTTGCTACCGCCTGTTATATTTTAAATAGAATTTTAATTAGACCTTTAACTGATAAGACATCTTATGAACTTATTTACTCAAAGAAACCTAAGGTATCTTATTTTAGAATTTTTGGAAGTAAATGTTTTATTTTAAATACAAAAGATAACTTAGATAAATTTGATCCTAAATCCGACAAAGGTATCTTTATCGGATACTCTAATAGAAGTAAAGCATATAGAGTATTTAATTTAAGAACTAATACCATCGAAGAAGCAATGCATGTTTCATTTGATGAAAATTTCAAAAAATTTGAAGAAATAAATGATCAAGAGGATTTAATCACTCAAAACCAAGAGTCAACTGAAACTAATAATGAATTAAATCATCCTAATAAAAGGATTAAACTTTTAAAAGATCACCCTATAGAAAATATACTTGGAGATATGCAATCTGTTGTTAAAACTAGAAACCAACTAAGTCAAATGAGTAATATAGCTTTTATATCAACTATTGAACCCAAAAATCCAGAAGAAGCATCAACTGATGATTCATGGATTTTGGCTATGAAAGAAGAATTAAATCAATTCACTAGAAATGATGTTTGGGAACTTGTTCCTAGACCTGAAAATAAAACAATAATTGGAACTAAATGGGTTTATAAAAATAAAATGAATGAACAAGGAGAGGTTGTTAGAAATAAAGCCTGATTAGTCGCTCAAGGTTATTGTCAAGAAGAAGGAATAGATTTTGATGAAACTTTTGCACCCGTAGCAAGATTAGAAGCTATTAGGATTCTACTTGCTTTCGCAAATCATAATAATTTCAAATTATTTCAAATGGATGTTAAAAGTGCATTTTTAAATGGTTTTGTAAAAGAAGAAGTATTTGTTAAACAACCACCACTTTTTGAAAATGATAAATTTCCAAATCATGTTTACAAACTTAAGAAAGCTATATATGGTCTAAAGCAAGCTCCTAGAGCGTGGTATGATAGACTAAGATCTTACTTGTTACAATCAAATTTTTAAATAGGTAAAGTAGATAATACTCTTTTTATTAAAAGAAATAAAAATGATATTCAACTAGTACAAGTCTACGTAGATGATATCATTTTTGGATCAACTAATTTTGAAATGAATAAAGAATTTTCTGAAATAATGACAAAAGAGTTTGAGATGAGTCATATGGGTGAATTAAACTTCTTTTTAGGATTACAAATAAAACAATTAGATAACGGTATCTTTATTAGTCAAGAAAATATGCTAAAGACCTAGTTAGTAAATTTGGTTTGACTACTGCGAGTGGAAAACCCACTCCCATGGCAACCAATGAGTACCTTAGTAAAGAAGATCACAAGAAAGATGTAGATCAAAAATTATATAGAGGAATGATTGGATCACTACTCTATATCACTGTGAGTAGACCTGATATCATGCATAGTGTCTGTCTCTGTGCAAGGTATCAATCCCAACCTAAAGAAACTCACTTAAAAGCTGTAAAACGTATTATAAGATATGTTAAACACACCTTTGATTATGGCTTATTTTATCCTAAAAATGATTTGTTTGACTTAATATCTTACTATGATGCTAATTATGTTGGTTGTAAATCAGACCGAAAAAGTACAAGTGGAACTTGTCACTTTTTAGGGCATTCTCTGATTTCCCGGTTTAGTAAAAAGCAAAACACAGTTTCTCTATCAACAACTGAAGCAGAGTATATTTCTGCTGCTTTGGCTTGTTCTCAAGTAATATATATGCAACAAACTTTAAAAGATTTTGGTTTAAATATCTCAAAATCACCAATTTATTGTGATAATGCTAGTGCAATAAATTTATCCAAAAATACTACTCAACATGCTCAAACTAAACATATTGATATCAGACACCATTTTCTCAGAGATAATATAAGAAGAGAAGTAATTACTCTCGACTATATCAATTCTGAAAATCAAATTGCTGATATCTTAACAAAACCCTTAAATGAATCTACATTTACTAAATTAAGAAGAGAATTAGGTATTTGTTCATTAACTGAAATATAAAATATAAATAACAAAGTATAATTAAAAATTAAATCAAAAATAAATCAAATAGTAAAAATATTAAGAACCATGTCGACATCCCCTCTATAACCATGTCGACATATAACGTTTTTTAAATTTTTAAATTTTTTCCCACCAAAATTCAAATAATTGGTTATATATTCTTCTTATTTTTGAACTTTTCTTCATTCTCTATGTCCTCTTTCTGTTCTATCTTCTGAAATAAATTTATCAATGGCCTCCTCTTCCAAATCAAACATAAAATCAACCTTTTCGTTCCCTTCTCCTACCTTTGGTCCATTCCAACGTACTACGCTCGCCCGAGTGACAAAAATGGAGGACTCTTTGAAGGATGCAATTCAGTTAATGACTGAAATTCAAATGGTGCAACTCCGAATGGCAAAAGAACAGGAAAGGCAAGGGAAAATCCTTAGAAAATTACAAAAATTTCCAATGGACAATCATGCTAATCCAATCTTGATTGACGAGGACTCTTCAGGAGATCATGAACAAGAGGAAAGTGAAGAAGAAAAAGAAGAACCAATGGAAGAAGAGCATGCGGAAAACAACGACAAAGTCATTTGCATTGGCGAAATATGTTTTGACAAGGACGGAAACTTGGTTGAACAACGTGGAAATTTCTGTTTCCATTATCCAAATTGTTCGATTCATAGATCTCCAATTGTCAAAGATACTCAGTAGTTTCTTCTTTTTCGTTTTTTCATCGTTGTGTGTATATTTGTCACGTTTTACAAAAATGTAAATATAAACATATATATATATATATATATATTGTGTGTTCTTATATATGATTCCTATATATGTTATATATAAGTATTATATAGGTACTTGGTTAGGAATGTTAGTAGTTTAGGACTAAGTTTTAGGTTTACAAGTAAGTATTGATGATAACACTATCATCATATAGGATATTAGACTAAGAGTTATATAGTTTAGAGTTAGTTTGTTTTTATTGATGACAAAGGGGGAGAAATATAAAATAGAAGAGTTAGGCATAGATTAAGGGGGAGTTATTAGATTTAGGGGGAGTTATTAGGATAGAAGTAATATTTTATAAACAAAGGTTGTCATCATCAAAAAGGGGGAGATTGTTAGTCCTTGAGATGATGGTTTTGATGACAACAACCTTAGAATAAGATTATAAAATATAAATACTAACATTATAGTTTAGATATATATGTATATGCAGGATTTAACCATGCAGGTACCAAGAATGAAGACTGTACAGTATAGAGATTCAAGATATCAAGATTGAAGACTCATGAGTAACAAGAACATTAAGATTATCAAGAGTTCAAGATTTCAAGATAAGTATTGAGTCTAGAATTATGTTAAAACTTCATAATAGCACTGAAATCTTCACTCCATTTTTCTTTTGGGATGGAACCCATTTCTACCTTTTTAGTGGCTTACAAACCCACGACAAGTAGCTTACAAACCTACGACAAGTGGCTTACAAACCCACGAACATCCTGGTTTTGTACAAGTTCTCGAGTCCTGATGTGATGAGATATTCTGCAGGAAGAAGCTTGCAAAACTACTTCAAAATGATTTTCAAAACTGCTTTTCAAAATGTTTTAGCCTTAAAAATTATCTTTTCAGATGATTTTCAAAAGGATGTTTTAGCCTTAAAATATTCTTTGTTTTTGTTTTTAATAAACTCTTGTTTTTAAACTTCGTTTGTTTTAAACTATCTTTTAATTATAATATATTTATACTTAGATTTAAATATAAAATTATAGTAAAATTTTATGTATGTATTTATCTATCTATTTTATCTATAGTCAAGTATATTTATAAAGTTTAAATAGTTTTTAATATAAGATAAAGGTTATTTTCAAAGAAAACCAAATCTTCAAAAAATGATTTGGGATGTCGACATGCCCTAGTACCCCATGTCGACATAGTGACAGTTAGATTCAAAAATTTGAATTTCAAAAGAAGTGTCTATTCGCCATAACCTTTCACGAATGGACATGGATGTTGTTCTTCTATAAATAGGGATTGGTTTCAACTAATTTAACATCAGATTTTCTGGTTTTTCACTTCTCTTCTTCTTCCACATTTTATTATTCAAAATCCTATCATCACTCTACCGAAATCAACATTGAATCTAACTAGATCATCTCTGGTTTGATTCTTTATCACTATCTCAACAAGATCCCAGTGCTATTCAGAGTTATAAGCTTCTTTGTAATCTATCTAGCAAGAAAAGGTGTGATTGTAGCCTTGGAAATCAATCAAGCGAGAAAAGGTGTGATTGTAGCCTTGGAAATCAATTGGGTGAACTTGTTGCCACGGAAATCAAGTATCTCTACCCAGAGGGTTGTGATTCTGGAGGGTGTACCTCGTAGCCTTGAAATCGAGGGTTGTAATTGTTGAATTGCTTTTGAAAGGAAAACCGTACTTAGTTGTGCGGGACTGGATGTAGGGTAACTCCGAACTAGTATAAAATCCGTGTGTGTTCTTTCCTTTATTGCATTTACTTTATTTCTGCATCTGTGTTTGATTCGGTGATTATATCTGTGTCTGAATATTACATACATCTATGTACAAATCAACAATAACTCAAAAAGATTTAGTAATTTCTAATAAACACTATTCACCCCCCCTTAGTGTTCATCCTAGCCTTAAGATCCATATTCCGCATTCCTCACAGAAATTCTAATCGAGGTGTACACAAATAAAAATGCTATTTATCTTTGTTCATTCAACGTCTGGAAGAGTGTATTATGCACTCGATGAGTTATATAAATTAAACCACGATAACTAGATAACTAGCGAACGTGACTCTTAATAATTGTGATTAGGAGTGAATTTGATAGAATTGTGATTATTGTCACAATAAATAGCAATATGACCTGAATATATTATATCTTACACATTTTCGAGGATTGGGGTTGTTATTTAGTGTTGATGACATTCATTTGGTATGTTATGAAACCCTTTTAGGACATTATTATCTTCTAGGATTATGTGTATCATTATGATACCTTTCATTTACATCTAGGCATAGTTTGACTCATTTATCATATCCATAATACTTGGGTCAGTCCGAGGCTTTAAAGGTTAGGGGCATGCCCTTTTTTGGATGTTGAAATATTGAGGAGATGATTATACAGTATAGTGCATTTTTGAAGTTTGCTATGTAAAATTTCTTTTTAGGTCTCCATGTATTAGATTTGATGAGGTAGAGTTGTATATGGCATTTGACTCGTAACGGTGTATATATGTATTATTAGGTCAAATTCTTCGTTTTGTAAACCTATTTGTGATACGTATTATGTGATACTATATTTTTTATTGCGTTCTGTGACTCTGTGTTCTCTGATTCTATTGTACAATTTTCTATCCTGGAAACCCATGTGTTTATTGCTCTGTTCCAATATTGAGTACGTATATTTGTGTATGGTTTGAGGTAAGAATAAGTATTGGCATTAGCCTAAGAGAATATTCACGTGCGATCGCACCTAAAATTCTTCATTCTCCATATTTCTAAATAGTACCACTACGAATTAATATTTGATAGCATTGTTATAGAGGTGGGTTGTTAGAAAAGATAACCTGAGAACACCATTTTCCAAAAGCGAGATATCATTCTACATTTTGTAATGAAAGTTGACATCAGTCATTCCATGGTGAAACATAAGCAAGTTATACCTCATACCTATTACTTGATATATAACCATACTTGAGATGTAACACCCTAGCATTAGTATAAAAGTGTATGTTCCATAAAACTTGTGGTTATACAATGGTAGTATACAATAAAACAACCAATGACATAGTAAGAATACCAAGCTTATCTAGGCTTATTTATAGTCAGCCATATTATATTATTATGCTAGCTTGTTTGTTGCAGGTGAGAGAGGTTGAAGTATGGTACTCGAACCCATAAGATATTATCCTATATTTTCTATACATTTCATATGTGTGTGTGTGTGTTTATGTACATGACATCTTGGGCTAGTTTCCTTCTTGCACTGGGGTCAACTTTGACCTATCTTTCTACCTTTGTTTTATTTCCTTGACAAGTCTCAGGTACTGTTATGAGTAGACTGAGAGTCTAGGTGTGTGCAACACTACCTCTCGGATTTGAGGTGATCTACGGAGCTTGGAGATGCTGTTAGCTATTACCTAATTTTAGTTTATTCTGTATTTGGTGGTTTATTGTACATATATGGATCCACTGTTTTTTCAATTTCCGATCTGTTCATTTATAGAAGATGTAAAAAAATTATTTACCCCCTCGCATATATATCTCGTACATTATATTTGTCATGATGTGTTGTTATGTAAATATTATATGTTATTCATTCTGTTGTGAGATTCTTAAGTGCAAGTTAATAAGTTATCTTATTAGTTTCTACCACTAAAAGATTCACCATTTCATGTGCTTATGAGTTAGACAAGTGAATGATTGATTCGAAATGTCAGAAGCGACAGTTTTATATATATATATATACACACACACAGTCATTGGGATCTTTTAAATACCAAAAAGTATATGTTTGGACATATATTAAAAGTTTATTTGTTTAATAAAGATAATTTAGTTTTAATTTTATAGGTAAAACATCGTCAAAGCCATGTTTTTTAAAATTCATAATTTCCTATAAACTAGGATTAATATTTTAAGTCAACAAAATTAAAATTTAAATAACATTTTTTATGCCATGACCTAAATACATTTTTATACATTCAATTATTGACCAAGTAATCTTTCTTAAATATAAATTATAATTTAAAACTTCTAAATATATATGTATATTTTAAAAATTCGAAAAATAATACTATAAATTGATTTTCTAAAAAAAATTATTTTTTCTATAAAAAACTAATATATAATTTACTTTAAAATATATTTTTTATTAATAAATATATAACTAATATGATAATTTATAAACAAAAAAATATTATTCAAATTTTAGTTTACTTTCCAAATTTAATATACATGTATTTTTCAAATTGTTTGATTTTAACACTATTTTCTGAAACATTGTAACTGAATTATAAATAGTTTATTTAATTAATTCAAAATTGTTTTAAATTAATAATAAAATTATTTTCTAAACAATTTAATGGTCCGAATAACTATGATAAAATATAAATTAAAATATAATATGAACTATTACCTTTAAACGATCTTACTTAGATGTTAAACATTGAACCGCTATTATTACCCCTAGAAAAAAAAAACCTTTTTATAAAGCTAGCTTTTAATTGAAAGTTAAAAAAAATTAGAGAATGTATTTTAAGATCCATAACACCCTTAAGTCGAAAGACTATCACAGATTATCACATGAGATCTTCTATTTGACTTAAAATATATGAAAGACCCTTGGTGGGTTGTTTTTTTAACTATTCTAATGACTACATTAGTAACATAATGGTGCTCTGAAATAGTCATGAGTAAATCATTGTCCATCATGTTAATAACATTATGTACACTAATTCCATTGACATTTGATATCATTTTATCAATTACCGAATGACTTGGAGCATTTACTGGTAAGTGTTTATGTTTATTGCTCAATCTAATACGCATGGTTACATACAATTTTGTAACTGCTATCGGCTGGACACTTTGTTATGAGATTTTCTAGTTATATGTTATAGTTTACTTTTAACATTGTGTATATTACATATAATAGAAATAAAAAACCAAAAAAAATCATTTTATTTTTAAACAATTTTTTTTATAAGAGTTAGGTTAAATAGTCAAATTAAATAATTACCCTTGGGGTATGCCCTTAACTCTATCACCATGGACATTATTATATTTTTGGCTCTGACCCAACTCTAGATTTTTTTAGTGATAGAGATTTGACAAAAACAAAAACATGCATAATATATTACTGCTGATTGGGACCAGTGGTTTAACAAAAACAAAAAACATGCACAATATATCGTTGCCGATAGGGACCACATTAAAATTATCATCGAATAGGACTTCATCTAGATGATCTATAAGTGTACACTACAACAAAAATACCCTTTCGCAACTGTCAAAAACAGATGTAATAGGTCTATTACAACGGATACATGCCAGTTATTATATCCAGAGTTGTAATAGAGTTGTAGATTATTACAACAGTCATCAACAGTTGTAAAAAGCTTTTTAACAACTTCTTTTGGCAGTTGTAGCAAAGGCTATCGTAACTGCTCTTGGCAGCTGTAATAAAGTCTATCGCAAGTGCTAACAGCTGTTGCAATAGTATCTTTGGTAACTTATTTTAGCAGTTGTAATAGATTTGTTTACAATTTTTCCTCTTTTAAATCTAGCCTTTTAGTTTTAGCTATCATTTACTTGCAATACAAACATAATGTCGAGTGCGTTAATATGTGCAAGTACAAAAGTAGCAAAGAAGACATAACATACTCATAACAAAATGCACATGCTCATAACAAAAATTATGAAGAATGACAATCCCAAATAAAACCATCATTTTTCACTCCAATAGTAAAATCAAAATAATATCAACCATCACGTCATTACGAAGAGTTGCATTCGTAGGAGGACGCTAGTGACTCTATGGGCAAATTTGAGAAACATTTCCCCAAACATGATATCCACATCTAACTTTCTAGCCAAATTTCCTTCCTTAAGTCATGCTGCCTGCCCAGACCATTGTGGTGCTGCCTCGATCTCGATCTCTGACTGCTCCATCTCATTTTCTTATTTTTAGCAAAATGAGGGCTTGACGCTCTTTTTGTCCATCAACTCACCTTCCTACAACCAATACAACTGTTAGCACATTTTATTCATGTGTCCACCAACACAAACTTGAGAGATACAATATAAAAGTAACTCATAATAAAACTCATATAAGCTTCAATGCTAGGATATAAGGGTTCGGTAGAGAAAAAACTATATAGCCAGAAACCAATCGTTTACAATTAAGGCTCTTGCATACTGAAGCTGACCACAACTACTAGTGAGCACCTTAAATCAAAGAACAAAATAACTGAAAACAAATTCTGAAGTAAGCCTGTTTCCTTTCCTCTGAACTAAACAGATGGTTTAACATAGTAAAACAACTCTGATTATCATATGATATGATCTATGAACATTAAATGCTGCTGGCAACCACTCCATTAGGTAATACAAATTATTTCTTTTTAGAGTGACTTGTAAGAACTCTAATTGACAAGTCCTTAGGCAATACACATATGATCTATGTAATCAATAAATTTTAGGCAAATTGATTTGTACCGAGAGTGGTTTTTTACTGATAGTAAAAGCATCAGCAAGGTCTTATACTTAGGTTGCATGTCATGTAAATCATTTGATACCTTAAATTACATATATTAAGAAGACTTCCAAACACACACTTGGTATAAACAACAAAAACTTATGAACCATTACTTGGAACATTTCATGGATTCGGTTTTTTGAGCTAACTCTACTCCTTTATAGTACAAAATGAAAATGATTTCAATTACACTTAACAACTTTACTCCTGCTTTTTAACACTAAAAAGGATACTTATTTTGTAAAGTAACCATAAAAAAAAGAAATTACCTTTTATTACACTTTCTCCAATCAAATGGCTCCTTAAGCAGTTTCCTCTCTATTTTGGTTATCTAAACCCAACTAAACGCTGGTTCCTTTATCCCCATACCCATCCTTACCTTCTTCGCATCATCCTAACTAAATAGTGACAAACCAGCACTGAAACTTTATGTAACGACCCGTAAATTTCAACTGTTTTAATAACGTAATTAGTTGAAATTTTATGAAATTTTAAACGATAAAATTTTGAAATAAAAATTTAATATTTGGAATACGTCTAGTTAAACATAGCGACCGGTAAACTTTCGCCCGAAAATATGAAAGTTTATTTCGCGCGTAAATTCACTTCAATTTAATCAGTTAAAAAGCGATGAAAATAAAATGTTTCCGAAACCTAAATATTTTTACATAGAAAAATTCTAAACCATCTTCTGAGTAAGATGCCAGTTTGTCGTTTTTCCAAATTCGGACATCTTTGGCTCCGTCGATCTTATTTTTCAGCGTTTTTCTTGCATTTTCCGCCAGTAGGAAAATTCGAAATTTTAAAATTCGATCATACCACTGATATCTGTGTACCATTTCGACAGTCTCGTCGTGCCGATCTCAACAGTGTATTTATCTGTATATTTCGAAATCCGATACGCATTGAAAACCGTGAAACGGTCAACCGTATCGGTACCCGTTCATGCCTTTTGGGCTCTTGTCCTTTCGTTGTCAAACTTGTATAGGAATAACCGTCTACCATTAATATTTACAACTGTTCATATATAACTTTTGTCATTCCCGGTTACAATTCACATAGCTGGTTTCAACCTACGTTTGAATGGCCACTTACATTCTAATATATATATATATATATATATATATATATATATTACTTTTACTTTGCATTCATTCGTTTCCCTGAACCGGTTCATTTTCTTTTTACATGCAATCCCTTCTTTCTCTTCAAAGCCTTGCCTACTCTTTTACCCTCAAACTTCGCCTTACAATCTTGCGTCTCTTCCTCTACTCGACCTCTGCCTCTATCCAGATGCCACCTAAAACCCGATCTTGCTTCCACCTCCTCATACTTGCGGCACAACTGCCACCCTCGAACAATACCTCCATACCAGACCGAGCAGCCATCGACCGAACAACCCGAAGCCATCATTTTTCCCACTCCTTTATGTTCGGCCTCACCCATATCTCCACACCCGTGTGCCTCCCCCTCAGCAGCCTAAAAACGTGTTCAAGCTTCCTCCATCTCCAAATCTCAAAGCCCACCTCTGCCACCTTGCTTTACCCCGTCCCCTCCAACCCGAGTTGCAACCTTCCACCGTACAGAGCACCCATCAACCCGAGACCCGCTACCCCACAAAACCTCAACAACCGCCATACCCTTCGCCCCACCGCACCTACATCCTCCCATGGCCACACCAAACCTCCCCTCGGCATGCAAGCCTCGGACCGGACCTGACCTCGCTTCGGCCTCCCTGCTAACGCCAAACTGCAAACCGAAACCCACCATCAGCTCTACCATCTTCCACATCACTTTGTATAAGGTATATTATTGTTACCTGTCACCTTCCCATCCTTATTTTTTTTTTCTACTTTTGGAAATGTCTAAGACTTACGCATGAAAGCATTTGTGTTGATTAGTGCATTGTTATGTTTTGGTTCTTTTTTTTTATTTATATATATGTATAATTTTAAAATATATCTACATATTTTAGTCTGCATGTTGCCGCACTATATATATATCAGTTAGTATATTTTTGTTACATATTATATAAATCTATTGTTAAAAAAAAAATCTTTTTTTTAGTGATATAGGTACTAGTACTGTTGTTGTATAATTGGTATATAGGATACTTAAAGTTGTCAGCCTACAGGCTTTTATCCAAAGGAAATCGATTGG
Organism: Allium fistulosum; assembly: GCA_030737815.1. NCBI lineage: Eukaryota > Viridiplantae > Streptophyta > Magnoliopsida > Asparagales > Amaryllidaceae > Allium > Allium fistulosum. The sequence continues at coordinate 163,459,477 of CM060904.1, read as the reverse complement.
TATGTATATTATAATATGTGAATTCTTTTAAATATTATACCTATTTGTATATGTCATACCTTAAACGTAGGCTGTTGCCTGTTGGTATACATAAGTTTGGACAAGTTTTAAAGGTGTTATTTTATATAATTGTTTACTAGACTGAGTATAGATATATAGTTAGTTGTATTCTTTATATATATAGGGCGGTCTACATTTGTTTCGAAAATTATGTTGCTCGCATTTTGGCTGCATATATATGTTGACAGTGTGCATGTTGTAGTATGTATATAGCACCATATGTTTATATATTGTATACATAAACATTCATATAAGTTTATATATATGTTGGCTACAGGGAACAAGAATTTGTAGTATTATATGTTACATGTTAAAGTGTTTATAAGAGTTATAAAATTATATATATTTTAGTTACTGCATTTCTATATAAGGTTAAAATGTTGGGTTTGATTAAAATATTGCATGAATAGCGTGATTTTATACACATGTTGTAAGTTATTTTGGTTATACTTAATCCCAGTTGCTGTTTTGAAAAAAAAAACCTGTTGTTATATATAATGTTTGGGCAGGTTATATAAAGGTATTGTTTATATAGTTGTATATAATGTTTGTTAATTATATATATATTAATTTAAATGATACTCAACAGCTAATTCATGTATAGGGAATATATATGTATATTGGAAGGTTTATTTTATATATGTGTTTTAAAATTTGGTTTTAGATAAAATTTAATATGTGTTTGAAAAAAAAAAGTCTGATTGATGTCTTTATATAAATTTATATATATATAGTTATATATGGTTATACACATTCATCTATATCAATTATCTTCATCGTTCCAGCCTAATTGATTTCGTCGATTTCTTAATTACCAGCTTTGTCCGTCGTGCCAGTTCATTCATCGAATCGTGTCCATCTAGCGTTGCTTGAAATTTGTTGCTCAATTATATTGACTATCCTCTCTAGCCTCGAAAGGTGAGCACTCACTCACGATTAACGTTCTTTATTTATTAAATTTGATTTCAATTGAAACGACAATTGAAATATGCTGATGTTAGATATTTACACTGTTATTACCTGTATCAGTTCACCTGTGACATCTGACACCATTATCTGTTATATATGCAATGATAATCCAGTTATTTAATAATTGATTGGTTGTTGATGTTTATATTGGACGTTAAATTGTTAATGATGTAAGTGATAAATAATTTGAAATTGAAATTGACGTAGGATAGTTAGATTTGATATATGTGTTAAAATTGATTAAATGACATTTGTATAATATGACCCCTTTTAACTGTTTAAGTTATTGACACGTAGGATTTGTTTAATTACACTTTGAACCATCGACGTATATTGGATTAATTGTTGTAGTGTAAAAAATTTAAATTGAATGACAAGTGAAACCCGTAATGTAATAATCTTTAATCTACATGAAATGATAGTGTAGATTCTAGAAATAATTATATTAATTTGCACAAACAACAATGCGAATTAATACGGTTATTTCGGGATTATTTGAGTTGATTATTGGATTGTTATTGTTGTTGTTATTGCTTGTTTATTTACTTTGACACCATCCCAGTTATCACACTGCAAGTTCCCTTTGTTATGCTTTGATTTTGAATTGAATTGTGTAACGACCCGTAAATTTCAACTGTTTTAATAACGTAATTAGTTGAAATTTTGTGAAATTTTAAACGATAAAATTTTGAAATAAAAATTTATATTTGGGATACGTCTAGTTAAACATAACAACTGGTAAATTTTCGTCCGAAAATATGGAAGTTTATTTCGCGCGTAAATTCACTTCAATTTAATCAGTTAAAAAGCGATGAAAATAAACGTTTTCCAAACCAAAATATTTTTACATAGAAAAATTCTAAACCATCTTCTGAGCAAGATGTCAGTTTGTCGTTTTTCCAAATTCGGACATCTTTGGCTCCGTCGATCTTATTTTTCAGCGTTTTTCTTGCATTTTCCGCCAGTAGAAAATTTCGAATTTTTATAATTCAGATCGTACCACTGATATCTTTATACCGTTGTGATCGTCTCGTCGTGCTGATCTCCATAGTATATTCTTTTGTGTAGTTCGACGTTCGATGGATGGCGAAATCTATAAAACGTTGGACCATATCAGTACCCGTATTATAACCTTTTGTTTTCCATCATCCCTCTCTTCTACCTATTTGTTCAAACCCAACAGATACTTGCATTTAATATTTCTAGAATTCAATGCGTTTTCCTTCGTTCAAAATCATATAGTGACCTTTTGTTTTCACTGGTTCAAATTCATTTTGTTTCCTTCGTTCAAAATTCTTCTTTAAACCAAAACTGCTTTTCTTTTTGCCTAGCCTCCACACCTTGATTCTTCAACCCATTAGCTTCCATTTCCAGATTTCGTAGAGAATACCATCTCACCTTCTCACCCATCCCTTCCTATTTTCTCATGCTTCCTTACTGTCCACTTCCGAACACCCAGCAAACCCAATCATCTCCGCAACCAAGATCCCCTCCACACCCGACTCCACTTCCATCGGCCTCCGTTCTCACACCATACCACCAAACCCGACGTGCTCCTAGCTAAAACCCGACCAAGCTGTTCATGGATCCACTGACCACCCATCATCGAAGGCAGCTCCACCGTGCCAACCTCTGCCGTGTCACTTCTTCACCTTTCTACCACTATCCGAAGATAGAAACCATCTCTAGCGACCAACGCTGTTCCTCTCTCCGCCTGTCGAGCCTTTTTGCTTTTCGCCACCCTCCTAGCAGCTAGCCGAGTTCCCTCCAGCATCTTGCCTTCTTCTCTTTTTCCTTTGCAAAGGTAGTTATATGTGCAGTTTTATAGTATGTACTTTGTTTATTTTATATGTGCGGTTTTATATATGTTAGTATCACATATATATTTTTGTTTTGGAATGTGTTTGTATGTTAGCCGTATATCTGGCTTACGGTATCTATTATGTATAGTGCAAGTTGTTTATATTAATATAATTTTCGCATGGTAAAGTTTTTATTTTATAGTCTGTTTGTAGTTTTCTTTTCAACAATTGCAGTCTGGATATACAGTCTGTAGGAGTCATATTTGTTATGCATAAATAATGCATATATTTGCATATGTATATCAGGTAAATTCTGTAGTGATGTTATTCATTTAAGAATTGATTCTAAACGGTATGATATACGTATTATTTACAAAGCTTTGTTTTACAGTTTTACAGTTTGTTATTTATAGTTTTATTTTTTTACACAGTTTATTTATATCATTATATATGCTTACATGGGTACATATTTAGTTACAGGGTGTTATATATGGGATTTTGTAGTAATGTATATGAAAAGGTGTATATATTTTTTTAAAGGCAGTACAATTTTTTTTTATTATACATTGGATTTTATATTGTATATATAAGCATGTAGTCGCATATGTTCTTTCAATCTGAAAGCAGCTTTATTCTTTGTTTTATTTTTTTCAGTTTTATATATGTAATATACATTTATTTTAAAAGGAAGATAGATTTCGAAATCACTGTGTGTGTGGGTCTGTCTATATATATATCTAGGTTTATAAATTTGTTGCTTATATATATATCTGTTACTTTTTATTCTCTTCAATCTGACAATGTTTTCCAACCCTTCTTTATTGTATACTAGTGTAGTGATGCGTGCTTTATATATAGACTATTTTTTTTAATATAAGACATATAAGTCAAGCTTGCATAATTTTTTTTATACATCTTCAATTGTTCGCATATATCTGTTTATGACATGAATTGAAATATATTGCTTGCGTACGTTGGAAAAAAAAAACTTTCGTATTTTGTAGTGTTCCAATGTCATTCCTGTACTTGATAATTATAGTGTAAAAGCGGGCGTAGTATTGCTTGTATATTGCTCTGAAATTTTGGAAAGAAATTTAAAGTGAAGGTTTTATTTGCCAGTTTACAGATATATAGTACAATTTGCCAAATTTCTGTTCATTTACAGTTTTATAAAAGCATGTCTAAATTGTGAATATAAGTTTATATGGTTTAGTTTATATTATTTTATAGTTGTTTATAATTTACATATATGCCGCATATAAGGTCTGCATATAATTGTTTTATATAGTAGCATGCGAGAGTATATTGTACAGTGTGTCTGAGATTTAATTTTTAGGGTTTTAAATTAGTATTTATTTGAAAATGTATATATATTATATTTAAATATAAGTTCCAGATTTAATATTGGTTTGAGAAAATAATATAATAGGATAATATATATCGTTTCAGTCTATATCATACAGATTCTGATCCATTTCATTAATTCTTTATCTATCAGCCTTGTCCGTCAAATCTATGTTCAGCCTACTTTGCTATGAGATTTGTGTTGGATCGGTCGATAGTCTATATCATGATTCAATCGTAGCTCGCCGTGTTATCTTTCTTCTCTAACCTCAAAAGGTGAGCAATCACTCACGATTAACGTTCTTTTATTTATTAAATTTGATTTCAATTGAAACGACAATTGAAATATGCTGTTGTTTGTTAATTACACTGTTATATATGTTATTACCTGTATCAGTTCACCTATGACATCTGACATAATTATCTGTAAATTATTTATGCAATGATAATACTGTTTGGCTGATAATTGATTGATTGTTGATGTTTATATTGGACGTTAAACTGTTAATGTAAAATGATAAATAGTATGCAATTGAACTCGATATAGAATAGTTAAATTTGTATAGTATGACCCCTTTTAATTGTTAAATTAATTGACATGTAGAATAGTGATAATTACACTTTGAACCATCGACGTATATTGGATTAATTGTTGTAGTGTAAAATTGAAATTGAATGACAAGTGAAGAACCATATAAATATTAGTGTAAGAATCTTTAATCTACATGAAATGATAGTGTAGATTCTAGAAATAATTATATTAATTCGTACAAATAACAATGCGAATTAATACGGTTATTTCGGGATTATTTGAATTGATTATTGGATTGTTATTGATTGTTGTTATTGCTTGTTTATTTACTTTGACACCATCCCAGTTATCACACTACAAGTTCCCTTTGATATGTTTTGATTTTGAATTGAATTGGAATCGGGTTGAATGATAAATACCCAAAATTAAACTTTGACCTAGGATAGAGAATTAAATAAAACCCGATTGGTCAATAATTTGATTAAAAAATAAAACGAAGATTTTATTTGAATAAATAATATGGTTTTCAAATGAAGTTGAAATATGAAGTTTAATAAAAGAAAATTGTTAATATATAATAATCTGAAACAAAATATTAACAATGTAATTGATGAAAGAATGTTGTTAAATTTGAGAAATGATTGAATTAAGTTTGAAATTATAATTAAGTTTGAATTATTTAATAATTAAATAAGATTGAATTATTTAATGATTAAATTGAATTGAATTCTTCAATAAGAGAAATTGAACTTTTGAATAAGTGAATTTTACTTCGTAAATAATTGAAATTGAGTTTTCTTTATTAATTAAGTTTTGGAAAATTATTTAAGAAAGTAAATAAGTGAAATGGAATTTCTTTAACAAGAAATGAAAATGTGATATTTTTGGAATTAATGTAAGACTTGAAATTTAAAGAATTGATTTGACGAATTTAATTTAATTCAAAATTGTAAGTTTTGATCTAATGAAGTTGAACTTAAGAAATTGATTTAATGATTTGGAAGTTAATAGAAATTGTTTTGAATGATAAATTTATTTAACGATATTGAATGAAATCAAAAAATGAATTTAAATTGATTTGAATGTTAAATTAAATTAATTTCAATGATTTCGAAATGAATTTTATATACGAACTTGAATCAATATTTGAGTTGTTTTAAAGGAAGTTGAAATTGAATTATAAGATCTTGTAACGGTAATTTGAATGTTTTGAAACATAAATTATTGGAAATTGGTTTTGAAAGACAAATGAAATGTTGATTTACGAATTTAAATTGAAATTGAAATTGATTTGGTTTTGAAATAAACAAACGACCAATCGGTGAAATAATTACGGAAGTTATTAAAGAGACCGGAATTCGGTTATGGATATACTCTCTATCTAAACCGAAAACCACTTTAATAACTATACGCGGAGTGATGATCCAGAATGAAGTGGTTGGAATGGTGTCGTGTTGACTGAAGAAAGAGAACGATGATGGATAGCCTTGACACTTGTGTCAAATTGGAAATGACTAAAACAGGAGCTGTGCCGGGCCAATGGAGGATTGATACCTCAAGTGGACACACTTCTTCGAACTACTTATACTTGTTGTCGATTGGTGCACCCTTGATTTTGGGAGTGTTGTCTCACGGTGTTGCGGGCGCTGCGGCGTTGCGTTCTCACCAGTCCGGATCAGGCGAACGGTAGTATCACTACCTTGGGTATAGCCTCAGGTGCCTTGTCATACTTGTATTCCATTTATGCGCGACCACTACGAATTTGTTTTGTACCTTGAGTATATGGATTGCCCTCTGGTGACTTCCGGTTTTGGGGAAACTACGGTCTTGTATATACTTGTGGGAATAAAAATGTGTTAAGGGTGGAATGGGCCATGACTTAACGCTATTTTGATATCTTTATATTACTGATAGACATCATCTACTTATCGTACACTACTACATAGTAGATAGTTTAACGGATCCTTAAAGGATGGTTATTCCAAACATCATTTGAGTTACTTGTATTTCAATTGCTATTCCACTTGAGTTGGATTTATTAATATAAGAATGTTAATCCTGACTCGAGTGTTTTGTATTTTGCTTTACGCTCGGGTCAGACTGAGTGTACCAGTATTTGAGACTCACCTTTGAAGTTGGAGCTTTGCTTGAAGATCCAGCCATCTATTCTGCTTTCAGTATTCGATGATTCCAGTGATGCATTCTGATTTGTATCTGATGTATCGTGTTACTTTTCCTGTGTATCTGGTTTAACTCTGATGTATCGTATTACTCTTCTGTTGTAAACTCTGATGTATTTTATATATTCATATAGTAGCTTCATGAACTACTATCTCTTTTATTTCCGCTGCACTTATTACTCTGCGTCTGTGTTCTGTGATTATTTATTTACTGTATATGTTCAGTTTTGCTAATTTAAATTAACAACGCGGTATTTTGAGCAATTCAACTCCGGCATGAGTGTCTACCTATACACTTATAATGGATGCGAATGGTCCAAAATGGCGGGTCGTTACAGTTGGTATCAGAGCGAGGTTTCGATCCTCGGACCTGCTCTAGGCAGAACTTAACATATAGAGTAAATGTATTTACAGAATCACTTTCATTCGAGTTTCAATCTCTTCCTTTCGACTCGATTTCTTTGAATTTTGGAACGTTCCCTACGGTTCCACATTTCATTCGTGTCCCTCACTATTCGTCTTCTTTCAATTCTGGAGAATCACATAACTCCACTTCGAATGACCCTTATGGTGAATCGGCGGTCTCGCCAAACTTCGAATGCTTTGTAAAGGGGTGAAACTCCTTTACAATAGGCATTGATTTACCGGAGATTTCTGTATCCTCGGTTTACGATGCTATTTATCTTCTCCTATACCTGAATTCTATTTCTCGAGATCGGATGTTGATTTACCTCGGAATTCAGCATCGATCTTATTCTAGAAGTTACGGACGACACGGTTAAGGTTGCCCGTGGATTAAATAAACTCATCCATCTCCCGATTGTGGTAATTGAATTATCTTATCTTCCGTTTCAAACTTATTTTCGGATCAAAATTCTCTTTGATTTAAGTCAGCAAAAATTTGAATCCCTATCCTTATTTTGAAAATTCATTCCTGTATCGTCGAGCAAAGAAATGTATTTGTAAAATTATATTGAAAATGTTTTAAAAATATATTGTGTTGTTTGAGTTGTTGATGTTGATTTGGGTTTCCGATCGATTCGTCTGATCAACGCTATCGATAGGATTTCCAAAACACTTGAGCAGAGCAAGCTGACACAATGTTGTTTTCAAATTTGGAAAATAAAATAAAGTTGTATGATTTTACTATATATAAGTATGAAATTTTCTTTAACCAAACCGTAATAAATTAATTGTTGGAGTGATAATATTTGGTTATCATTTATTGTTTTGTAAACAATTTACTATTTCAATATCAATAAATGAATTCATAAACTTGGCTATAATTTGATTTGAAATTTGAAATGTATTTAAATTAAGAATTTGAGAATTTAATTTCCGAAATTTCAAACCTTGGTTTTAAAGGTTTTAAAATGTATTATCTAAAGTATTTTCGAATAAAAATCATTTCATAGAAATTTTAGATGATTAATCAAGTGCTCTTCTCTTTGTCGCTGGAAAATAATTTCGGTGATGACGGCCGCATCATCGACGTTCATTTTCGAGTTTCGAAGTGGAGAAACCATTCTGTAGCTTTGCTACGGTTTTGTTTTGAAAAATATTTTGATTTGAATTTCTTCAGTATAAATTTGATTTATATATATATAGGTATCTTATTTTAAAATTTGATTTGATTTGATATAAATACATTATATATATATCTCTAAATTGTTTAAAGTTAATCGGAAATCTAATTCTTAAAATTGGTTAAGGGTTGATTTTAAATATAAATAAACCAAAAATTTGGAATAAAGATTTAAACTTGAATAATTGAATTGGGAATATTATTTGTATATTGTTCAACTGCACCCTAATACAACTTACCTAAATCATTCAGAAGTTGAATATATAATTGGATAATACATAAGTTAAATTGAATTTATAAATAAAATTTGAGTGTTTATGATAAATGTTATACACTAAATTTGGATTATAAAGATGTTAATAGAATTAGATAGGATAATAAGTAAACTCAGTTAATAATGGAATAAATTTGTTTTGAGAAAAATTAATAAATTTGTTTTGAAAGAATTAATAAACTGAAATTAGATCAACTTATGAAAATAACTTGAATTTAAAAGCAATTAGTAAATATAAAGTAATTTAAATCGAAACTTGTACGGTTTAAATTAATTTATATGGGTTAAATATATATGATTAGATATATTAAGTAGGATAAATTTAACAATAATTTGGAATAAAGAAGAATTTAAATTGCTGAAATAAAATATGATTGTAATGAATGACTATTCAAATTTATGATTTGAAACTGTTAATTAAAGATGATTGGATAATAAGAAAATCAATCTAGAAATAGTTGAGAATGATTTCAGTGAAATCAAATGGATTAAATCAATTATTGAATATCAATTAATTTAAATTTGAATTTATATGGTTTAAATTAATTGTTATTTTGTATTTCAAATCTATTTTCTTTCTGGTTGTTTCTATTCTCCTACCTCGTTCCTTTTCGGGGACGAAAAGTTTTCAGTGGGGGAGAGTGTAACGACCCGTAAATTTCAACTGTTTTAATAACGTAATTAGTTGAAATTTTGTGAAATTTTAAACGATAAAATTTTGAAATAAAAATTTATATTTGGGATACGTCTAGTTAAACATAACAACTGGTAAATTTTCGTCCGAAAATATGGAAGTTTATTTCGCGCGTAAATTCACTTCAATTTAATCAGTTAAAAAGCGATGAAAATAAACGTTTTCCAAACCAAAATATTTTTACATAGAAAAATTCTAAACCATCTTCTGAGCAAGATGTCAGTTTGTCGTTTTTCCAAATTCGGACATCTTTGGCTCCGTCGATCTTATTTTTCAGCGTTTTTCTTGCATTTTCCGCCAGTAGAAAATTTCGAATTTTTATAATTCAGATCGTACCACTGATATCTTTATACCGTTGTGATCGTCTCGTCGTGCTGATCTCCATAGTATATTCTTTTGTGTAGTTCGACGTTCGATGGACGGCGAAATCTATAAAACGTTGGACCATATCAGTACCCGTATTATAACCTTTTGTTTTCCATCATCCCTCTCTTCTACCTATTTGTTCAAACCCAACAGATACTTGCATTTAATATTTCTAGAATTCAATGCGTTTTCCTTCGTTCAAAATCATATAGTGACCTTTTGTTTTCACTGGTTCAAATTCATTTTGTTTCCTTGGTTCAAAATTCTTCTTTAAACCAAAACTGCTTTTCTTTTTGCCTAGCCTCCACACCTTGATTCTTCAACCCATTAGCTTCCATTTCCAGATTTCGCAGAGAATACCATCTCACCTTCTCACCCATCCCTTCCTATTTTCTCATGCTTCCTTACTGTCCACTTCCGAACACCCAGCAAACCCAATCATCTCCGCAACCAAGATCCCCTCCACACCCGACTCCACTTCCATCGGCCTCCGTTCTCACACCGTACCACCAAACCCGACGTGCTCCTAGCTAAAACCCGACCAAGCTGTTCATGGATCCACTGACCACCCATCATCGAAGGCAGCTCCACCGTGCCAACCTCTGCCGTGTCACTTCTTCACCTTTCTACCACTGTCCGAAGATAGAAACCATCTCTAGCGACCAACGCTGTTCCTCTCTCCGCCTGTCGAGCCTTTTTGCTTTTCGCCACCCTCCTAGCAGCTAGCCGAGTTCCCTCCAGCATCTTGCCTTCTTCTCTTTTTCCTTTGCAAAGGTAGTTATATGTGCAGTTTTATAGTATGTACTTTGTTTATTTTATATGTGCGGTTTTATATATGTTAGTATCACATATATATTTTTGTTTTGGAATGTGTTTGTATGTTAGCCGTATATCTGGCTTACGGTATCTATTATGTATAGTGCAAGTTGTTTATATTAATATAATTTTCGCATGGTAAAGTTTTTATTTTATAGTCTGTTTGTAGTTTTCTTTTCAACAATTGCAGTCTGGATATACAGTCTGTAGGGGTCATATTTGTTATGCATAAATAATGCATATATTTGCATATGTATATTAGGTAAATTCTGTAGTGATGTTATTCATTTAAGAATTGATTCTAAACGGTATGATATACATATTATTTACAAAGCTTTGTTTTACAGTTTTACAGTTTGTTATTTATAGTTTTATTTTTTTACACAGTTTATTTATATCATTATATATGCTTACATGGGTACATATTTAGTTACAGGGTGTTATATATGGGATTTTGTAGTAATGTATATGAAAAGGTGTATATATTTTTTTAAAGGCAGTACAATTTTTTTTTTATTATACATTGGATTTTATATTGTATATATAAGCATGTAGTCGCATATGTTCTTTCAATCTGAAAGCAGCTTTATTCTTTGTTTTATTTTTTTCAGTTTTATATATGTAATATACATTTATTTTAAAAGGAAGATAGATTTCGAAATCACTGTGTGTGTGGGTCTGTCTATATATATATCTAGGTTTATAAATTTGTAGCTTATATATATATATATCTGTTACTTTTTATTCTCTTCAATCTGACAATGTTTTCCAACCCTTCTTTATTGTATACTAGTGTAGTGATGCGTGCTTTATATATAGACTATTTTTTTAATATAAGACATATAAGTCAAGCTTGCATAATTTTTTTTATACATCTTCAATTGTTCGCATATGTCTGTTTATGACATGAATTGAAATATATTGCTTGCGTACGTTGGAAAAAAAAAAACTTTCGTATTTTGTAGTGTTCCAATGTCATTCCTGTACTTGATAATTATAGTGTAAAAGCGGGCGTAGTATTGCTTGTATATTGCTCTGAAATTTTGGAAAGAAATTTAAAGTGAAGGTTTTATTTGCCAGTTTACAGATATATAGTACAATTTGCCAAATTTCTGTTCATTTACAGTTTTATAAAAGCATGTCTAAATTGTGAATATAAGTTTATATGGTTTAGTTTATATTATTTTATAGTTGTTTATAATTTACATATATGCCGCATATAAGGTCTGCATATAATTGTTTTATATAGTAGCATGCGAGAGTATATTGTACAGTGTGTCTGAGATTTTATTTTTAGGGTTTTAAATTAGTATTTATTTGAAAATGTATATATATTATATTTAAATATAAGTTCCAGATTTCATATTGGTTTGAGAAAATAATATAATAGGATAATATATATCGTTTCAGTCTATATCATACAGATTCTGATCCATTTCATTAATTCTTTATCTATCAGCCTTGTCCGTCAAATCTATGTTCAGCCTACTTTGCTATGAGATTTGTGTTGGATCGGTCGATAGTCTATATCATGATTCAATCGTAGCTCGCCGTGTTATCTTTCTTCTCTAACCTCAAAAGGTGAGCAATCACTCACGATTAACGTTCTTTTATTTATTAAATTTGATTTCAATTGAAACGACAATTGAAATATGCTGTTGTTTGTTAATTACACTGTTATATATGTTATTACCTGTATCAGTTCACCTATGACATCTGACATAATTATCTGTAAATTATTTATGCAATGATAATACTGTTTGGCTGATAATTGATTGATTGTTGATGTTTATATTGGACGTTAAACTGTTAATGTAAAATGATAAATAGTATGCAATTGAACTCGATATAGAATAGTTAAATTTGTATAGTATGACCCCTTTTAATTGTTAAATTAATTGACATGTAGAATAGTGATAATTACACTTTGAACCATCGACGTATATTGGATTAATTGTTGTAGTGTAAAATTGAAATTGAATGACAAGTGAAGAACCATATAAATATTAGTGTAAGAATCTTTAATCTACATGAAATGATAGTGTAGATTCTAGAAATAATTATATTAATTCGTACAAATAACAATGCGAATTAATACGGTTATTTCGGGATTATTTGAATTGATTATTGGATTGTTATTGATTGTTGTTATTGCTTGTTTATTTACTTTGACACCATCCCAGTTATCACACTGCAAGTTCCCTTTGATATGTTTTGATTTTGAATTGAATTGGAATCGGGTTGAATGATAAATACCCAAAATTAAACTTTGACCTAGGATAGAGAATTAAATAAAACCCGATTGGTCAATAATTTGATTAAAAAATAAAACGAAGATTTTATTTGAATAAATAATATGGTTTTCAAATGAAGTTGAAATATGAATTTTAATAAAAGAAAATTGTTAATATATAATAATCTGAAACAAAATATTAACAATGTAATTGATGAAAGAATGTTGTTAAATTTGAGAAATGATTGAATTAATTTTGAAATTATAATTAAGTTTGAATTATTTAATAATTAAATAAGATTGAATTATTTAATGATTAAATTGAATTGAATTCTTTAATAAGAGAAATTGAACTTTTGAATAAGTGAATTTTACTTCGTAAATAATTGAAATTGAGTTTTCTTTATTAATTAAGTTTTGGAAAATTATTTAAGAAAGTAAATAAGTGAAATGGAATTTCTTTAACAAGAAATGAAAATGTGATATTTTTGGAATTAATGTAAGACTTGAAATTTAAAGAATTGATTTGACGAATTTAATTTAATTCAAAATTGTAAGTTTTGATCTAATGAAGTTGAACTTAAGAAATTGATTTAATGATTTGGAAGTTAATAGAAATTGTTTTGAATGATAAATTTATTTAACGATATTGAATGAAATCGAAAAATGAATTTAAATTGATTTGAATGTTAAATTAAATTAATTTCAATGATTTCGAAATGAATTTTATATACGAACTTGAATCAATATTTGAGTTGTTTTAAAGGAAGTTGAAATTGAATTATAAGATCTTGTAACGGTAATTTGAATGTTTTGAAACGTAAATTATTGGAAATTGGTTTTGAAAGACAAATGAAATGTTGATTTACGAATTTAAATTGAAATTGAAATTGATTTGGTTTTGAAATAAACAAACGACCAATCGGTGAAATAATTACGGAAGTTATTAAAGAGACCGGAATTCGGTTATGGATATACTCTCTATCTAAACCGAAAACCACTTTAATAACTATACGCGGAGTGATGATCCAGAATGAAGTGGTTGGGATGGTGTCGTGTTGACTGAAGAAAGAGAACGATGATGGATAGCCTTGACACTTGTGTCAAATTGGAAATGACTTAAACAGGAGCTATGCCGGGCCAATGGAGGATTGATACCTCAAGTGGACACACTTCTTCGAACTACTTATACTTGTTGTCGATTGGTGCACCCTTGATTTTGGGAGTGTTGTTTCACGGTGTTGCGGGCGCTGCGGCGTTGCGTTCTCACCAGTCCGGATCAGGCGAACGGTAGTATCACTACCTTGGGTATAGCCTCATGTGCCTTGTCATACTTGTATTCCATTTATGCGCGACCACTACGAATTTGTTTTGTACCTTGAGTATATGGATTGCCCTCTGGTGACTTCCGATTTTGGGGAAACTACGGTCTTGTATATGCTTGTGGGAATAAAAATGTGTTAAGGGTGGAATGGGCCATGACTTAACGCTATTTTGATATCTTTATATTACTGATAGACATCATCTACTTATCGTACACTACTACATAGTAGATAGTTTAACGGATCCTTAAAGGATGGTTATTCCAAACATCCTTTGAGTTACTTGTATTTCAATTGCTATTCCAATTGAGTTGGATTTATTAATATAAGAATGTTAATCCTAACTCGAGTGTTTTGTATTTTGCTTTACGCTCGGGTCAGACTGAGTGTACCAGTATTTGAGACTCACCTTTGAAGTTGGAGCTTTGCTTGAAGATCCAGCCATCTATTCTGCTTTCAGTATTCGATGATTCCAGTGATGCATTCTGATTTGTATCTGATGTATCGTGTTACTTTTCCTGTGTATCTGGTTTAACTCTGATGTATCGTATTACTCTTCTGTTGTAAACTCTGATGTATTTTATATATTCATATAGTAGCTTCATGAACTACTATCTCTTTTATTTCCGCTGCACTTATTACTCTGTGTCTGTGTTCTGTGATTATTTATTTACTGTATATGTTCAGTTTTGCTAATTTAAATTAACAACGCGGTATTTTGAGCAATTCAACTCCGGCATGAGTGTCTACCTATACACTTATAATGGATGCGAATGGTCCAAAATGGCGGGTCGTTACAAATTGAAATCGGGTTGAAATGATAAATACCCAAATTGAACTTTGACCTTGGATATAGAGAATTAAATAAAACCCGATCGATCAAATAATTTGATTTAAAAATAAAACGAAGATTTGATTTGAATAAATAATATGGTTTTGAAATGAAGTTGAAATTTGAATTTTAATGAAAGGAAAATGTAATATTTAATAATCTAAAACAAAATATTAACAAGGTAATTAATGAAAGAATGTTGTTTAATTTGAGAAATGATTGAATTAAGTTTGAAATTATTAAACTTTGAAATGATTTAATAATTAAGTTTGAAATTATAATTAAGTTGAAATTATTAAACTTAAATTATTTAATAATTAAGTTTTGAATTATTTAATAATTAAATAAGATTGAATTATTTAATGATTAAATTAAATTGAATTTTTGAATAAGTGAATTTTACTTCGTAATAATTGAAATTGAGTTTATTTATTAATTAAGTTTGGAAAATCATTTAAGTAAGTAATAAGTGAAATTGAATTTCTTTATCAAGAAATAAAATGTGATTTATTGAAATTAATGCAAGACTTGAAATTTAAAGAATTTGATTTGATGAATTTAATTTAATTCAAAATTGTAAGTTTTGATTTGATGAAGTTGAACTTAAGAAATTGATTTAATGAATTGGAAATTTAATAGAAATTGTTTTGAATGATAAATTTACTTAACGAATATTGAATGAAATCGATAAATGAAGTTAAATTGATTTGAATGTTAAATTAAATTAATTTAAATGATTTCCGAAATGAAACTTATATGCGAACTGGAATCAATATTTGAATTGTTTTAAATAGAAATTGAAATTGAATTATAAGATTTTGAAATGGTATTTGGAAGTTTTGAAACGTAAATTTTGGAAATTGTTTGGAAAGACAAATGAAATGTTGATTTACGAATTCTATTTGAAATTGGATTTGATTTTGTTTTGAAATATAATAAACGACCAATCGGTGTAATAATTACGAAAGTTATTAAAGAGACCGGAATCGGTTATGGATATACTCTCTATCTAAACCGAAACCACTTTAATAACTATACGCGGAGTGTTGATCCAGAATGAAGTGGTTGGAATGATGTACGTGATGACTGAAGAAAGAGAACGATAATGGATAGCCTTGACACTTGTGTCAAATTGGAAATGACTAAAACAGGAGCCGTGCCGGGCCAATGGAGGATTAGCTACCTCAAGTGGACACACTTCTTCGAACTACTCATTACTTGTTGTCGATTGGTGCACCCTTGATTTTGGGAGTGTTGTTTCACGGTGTTGCGGGCGCTGCGGCATTGCGTTCTCACCAGTCCGGATCAGGAAAACGGTAGTATCACTACCTTGGGTATTGCCTCATGTGCCTTGTCATACCTGTATTCCATTTATACGCGACAACTACGAATTTGTTTTGTACCTTTAGTATATGGATTGCCCTCTGGTGACTTTCGGTTTTGGGGAAACTACGGTCTTGTATATGCTTTTGGGAATAAAAATGTGTTAAGGGTGGAATGGGCCATGACTTAACACTATTTTGATATCTTATTATTACTGATAGACATTATCTACTTATCGTACACTACTACCTAGTAGATAGTTTAACGGATCCTTAAAGGATGGTTATTCCAAACATCCTTTGAGTTACTTGTATTTCAATTGCTATTTCACTTGAGTTGGATTTATTAATATAAGAATGTTAATCCTAACTCGAGTGTCTTGTGTTTTTGCTTTACGCTCGGGTCAGACTGAGTGTACCAGTATTCGAGACTCACCTTTGGAGTTGGAGCTTTGCTTGAAGATCCAGCCAAATATTCTGCTTTCAGTATTCGATGATTCCAGTGATGTAATCTGATTTGTATCCGATGTATCGTGTTACTCTTCCGTTGTATCTGGTTTAACTCTGATGTATCGTATTACTCTTCTGTTGTAAACTCTGATGTATCTTATACATTTATATAGTAGCTTCATGAACTACTATCTCTTTTATTTCCACTGCACTCATTACTCTGTGTCTGTGATCTATGATTATTTATTTATTGTATATGTTCAGTTTTGCCAAATTTAAATTAACAACGCGGTATTTTGAGCAATTCAACTCCGGCATGAGTGTCTACCTATACACTTATAATGGACGCGAATGGTTCAAAATTCTGGGTCGTTACACTTTACCAGCCCAAGCAACTCATAATAAAATAAAAAGCATAATAATTAAAAACTTAAATGCAACTCTTACTTCCAAATTTAACCACTGGTGAACTTGGTAACGGCCTTGGTACCTTAAGATACAGTATGTTTGGAAAGCTCGATAGGAAGAATAAGACGAGCAAAAGTCTGAATCTCATGATATGGCATGTTTCTACAGTTGGCTTCTTCTCAGCGGGCTTTTTTGGGCTTTGGGTATCATAGCAAAAATAGGGATTTGGAAATAAGGGTTCGTAGAAGTAAGTAGGGAAGAAAATGGAGGGTTGTAAATTTTAAGCTGGAGCCAAAATTTTAGAACCGAGAGCCAAATTTTAGACAAAATTTTAGAGGGTTGAAGCCCAAAATTTGGAAGGCTGAAGCCAAAATTGATTTAAATATAAGTTGAAGTATTATAAGTTTTAAAGTAGACTATTAACTCAAAATTTTAAGTGAATATGAAGGGTGTAATTTGAAGTATTATACATTTGAAAAATTAAATAAGTACTATATAAATATTTACTCAAATTCAAATGAGATATACCATTTTTGAACAACATGAACTGCCTTATTTTTTATTGTATTATTCAAAATTAATTATTACTTCTTTATTATTAATCATTACTTATTATTTCTTAATTATAATTGAATATTGATTATTGAAAGTTAATTATTATGTATATATTACCAATTATTAATTATTAAATATTTAATAGTAGTTATTAATTAATAAATATTTAATATTAATTATTAAAAACTAATTAATTATTAATTATCAATTATTAAGTATTAACTATTAATTATTTAATATTAATAATTAATTATTAATTGTTAAGTATTAGGTATTAATAATTTATAATTAATCATTTAATATTAATTATTAAATATTTAATACTAAATATTAAATATTATTAAATTGTAGGGTTATTATCAAGTATTAATTATTAATATTACTTCTTAATTATTAGTTATTAATTATTACTTATTACACCTTAGTTATAATTGAATATTAATTAATGAAAGTCAATTATTATGCATATTTTACCAAATATTAATTATTAAATATTTAATAGAGTTATTAATTATTAAATATTTAATATTAATTGTTAAAAAATAATTAATATTTATTAATTATTAACTATAAATTATTTAGAATTAATAATTAATTATAAATTATTAATTATTAGGAATTAATAATTAAATTTAATTATTTAGCAGTAATTGTTTAATATTAGTTAATAAATATTTAATATTAAATACTAAATAGTAAATGTTAAATATTAATTATTATTAATTTGTAGGGTTATTATTAATTATTAATCATTAAATATCAACTAATATTAAATAATAATATAAATAATAATTGATTATTAAATATTATTAATTATTAATTATTAATATTATTAATTATTAATTATTGTTAAATATTTTAATATTTAATAGGGCTATATTACAATTGGCAAAAAAAGTTTATTACAACTTTCTAAAAACATAAACGTTGTGATTAATAATTAATAATTATCAAAAATTAGTTATTAAATATTAAATATTACTTCTTTACTATTTCTTCTTAATTATTAATATTAATTATTACTTTGTAATTATTAATTATTAAAAATTAATTCTTAATTATTAATTATTAATTATTTAATAATAATTATTAATTATTATATTGATTATTGAATCAATATTATTAACATTAATTAATAATATTAATTATTTCATATTTCAAATTAATTATTAATTATTATTGTTTAATAGCAATTATTATTTATTATTAATTATTTAATTATTAAATATTATTATTTAATATATAATTATAATTAATTATTACAACGGGCAAACAAAAAATGTTTTAATAGGCATCTATTGTAACCGGCAAGAAAAAAGAGTTGTTAAAAATAGACATCTACTACAACTGGCAAATGAAAAAGGTTGTAATAGGCATTTATTAAAACTGACATAAAAGAAGAGTTGTTAAAAATATGCATCTATTACAACCAACAAAAGAGAAAAGTTGTAATAGGAATCTACTACAACTGGCAAAATAAAAGAGTTGTTGAAAATAAGTTTATTACAACTTTTTGAAAAAAAGAGTTGTAAAAAACCATTATTACAATTAACATTTTGTGGCAGTTGTAAAAATACAGTTGTAATATGGTCTTTTTGTTGTAGTGGTATGAGCTCATGCTCAATACTGTACTTAAGCAAAATACATACAAACTTTAATTAAATTATTAGCAAGAGCCGAGTGTCATGCCTAGGATTCACATGACCATGGCTGTTTATTTTTAAAGTCAAGGCGGGCTTTAAGGGTTTCCAACCCATTTATATCAAAACAAAAAAAAATACAAAATGGCCTAAGAGCAAAAATATAAAAATAATAAACAAACATCCTACAGTAGATCGAGTTGCATGATGCACTTCTGTCAATTTTCTAATGTCTCTTAAGACTTGCTTCTTAATAAGATGATACACTAATGTTACAGAGCGGCACTCATTTTTGAAAGCCGTATTGATTCTTTCAGTCCATAGCGCAGTAGTGAATAGTTTAAGAATAGCAAGGTAAGTGTAGAAGAAAGGAGCTTTCCATCATTTCCCTTTGAAAATGCTAAACCGTTCAAGTTTCCTATCATTACAGGGGGAGTAAAAACTTCCATTTGCAAGTAGGTTGCACCAAACTTGATAATCATAAGGACAGGCAAAGAAGATGTGCACATTTGATCCGATGGCATTATTGCACAAAACACACAAATCATTATCAATAAAAACCATCCTATAAAGTTTGTCTTTGGTTTGAACTGCATTAGACATTATCTTCCATAACAACAAATTATTTTTCATGATGCCACCCGAGCTCCAAATCCATCTAGACCAGGGGAAAACTTCAAGATTGCTAATGAGAAGTTCGTATGTACTTGAAATCAAGTGCCACCTATTGCCAGTGGACCAAAGCACCTATTGAGGAGAGGAGGTAAGGTTACAATCTGAAATGGTGGACTAGAGGTTACGCACAGTAGAGGAGCTAGAGTATGGCACCACTAGTTGACTATCAGAAAAGTAGTTCATAATAGGAGCATTGAGAGGGATACCAGTCAGCGTTGTATGTTAGGGCTAATAACATTACTTAAAATGAGACCAGGAGAGGCTCGTGGGTCTGTCCAAAAATTTATAGTACAATTGCTCAAAGGTTTTTTCATTGTATTAAAGTCAAGAAAGTTGATCTGTGCTTAAGGATATTATGCCAACTCCAACTAGCATTGGATGGGATGTTGAGAGTCCAAAAATCGCTTGCTTTAATAAGATTTGTGTAACGACCCGCTATTTTGGACTATTCACATCCGCACATGTCGGACTTGAATAAATCAAAATACCGAATTGTTAATTTAAATTTGGCAAAACTGAACATATACAGTAAAGAAATAATCACAGATCATAGACACAGAGTAATAAATGCAGCGGAAACAAAAGATAGTAGTTCATGAAGCTACTATATACATATCAGAGTTAAATAAGGTACAACAGATGTCTCGAATACAATAGTCAAATACAATAATCAGAATACAATCACTGGAATCAACTGGATATCTGAAAGCTGGATAGATGGCTAGATCTCCAAGCGGAACTCCAACTCCAAAGGTGAGTCTCGAATACTGGTACACTCAGTTTGACCCGAGCGTAAAGCAAAACACAAAACACTCAAGTCAGGATTAACATAAACTGGATCGATGAAGATAATTGGTATAAGAGAATGCATATCCATAATATTTATAACTAAAATAACTATTTATGAAATCATATTCTCAATTTAACTTTAGCTTTAAATCTATATATTATTATTTCAAAATACATTGTTTCAAATTAAAACTCTCATAGAAAAATCAAACATGAATATACAATATATATATTCAATACTTATATAAGCATAGATAAATACATAGACCAATATATAATTCATAATATACATCACATGCAATAGATTTCCAGGTGAAACATACAACATATCATCATACAAATAAGAGAAACAGTACTCACAACTTACATGTATACATCTAACATATAAAAGTATATAAACATACTTATTATAAAACATATTATATATACTAAAAGTAAACTGAAACTGTTATATATATTAACCACTTATGCAGACCATAAACAAGAATAGAGCATGTTTACAGGTGGACCAAAATTGCATGCAAAACAAACATAGGCAGATTATACATATCCGTTACAAATCTATATGCATCTAACATATTTATAAACTTATATAAGTATCTATATCACTCAGTAATCCAACTATGTAAACTGACATAAGATAAATTGTCCTACTATACTTATGTAATTAACAGATTCAAAGATTTATAAAGCTAGTATCTGGAAACTGACATAATAAACTAATATATAAACCAAATTTAGTACAGTTATATGCAAGTTTGAACCCATCATTTGAGATCTGCAACATCACTTGTATTATACAAACTTTATCACTTAATATACTTAGATTTATAGATATGCTAACATCTAAACTGACTTATTAAAACATATATATGTGAATATACCGTATAAAACAACCTAAAATCTAAACTACAGATGCGTACAACATATATATTATGTACGGTAACCATTTTATAGTAGACCATATATATGAAACTAAACCATCTTATACAACAGCTTAACTAAATAAATATACAACTCTATATATGAAACCAAACCATATAGACTTATACAGTTCTTATAAATAACAAAACTGATACATCTCTATATGTATTAAAGCCAACTCATATACTCATGAGTAACAGAGAAATATATATATATATATATAACACTTTTATATTATAACTTATATATATATATACAAGTTCAAACATTGACAGAGAAAAGGGAGGTTACCAGAAGAGGTGGAAGGGGAGCATAGGCCGCGCGGAGGAGTGGAAAGAGAAGGAGAGGGGCGGAGGAGCATCGAACTGGGTGGCCATAGGCTGCGCTTGGCTGTGACGAATTGGTGGATGGATGCACGTGATGCGGGTGGTGGCGAACGCGACATCGGGGAGGGTCGCAGGTCGAGGTCGGAACTGCGTACTGGTGATGGTGACGGCGATGCTGCTGCATGGAAGGAGCCGGTTGTCAGGGCGAGGGCATGAGTTGCGTTACCGAGCATGACAAGCGGAGGGGAGAAGGGCGCGGGTTCCGGTGGAAAGTCGGTGGAGTTGAGGTCGTTGTGGAGGAGAGCGATGGCCGTGCGTAAGCTCAGTGTGGCATTCAAGGTGGTCGGTGAGTTGATGGACTAGGTAGGATAGAGCAGAGGAGGCATGGTGAGTAAGAAAAGAAAATTGAAAACATAAAGTGGAATTGAAAAAATAACAGAGAGGAAGAGAACGTGAATGGACAAAATAATATAAATGAACTATGGGAATAGCACCAGCCGTCCTTGATCTTCGAAATAATTTAACGTAGATGGTGAACCGACCATATATAATAATTATAGGAATAATGACCGTCAAAATTTTATACGAACGGAACCAAACAACGCAGATGCAGAACCGATACGACGAATCATTTTACTGGTTTCGTTGCGTACCGAAATTCAAAATACAGAAATAAATATACCGCAAAGATCAGCACGACGAGACGATTAAAACGGTATACAGATTTCAGTAGTACGATTGAATTATAAAAATTCGAATTTTCTACTAGCGGAAAATGCAAGAAAAACGCAGAAAAATAAGATCGATGGAGCTACAGAAGTCCGAATTAGGAAAAACGAAAAATGACGTCTTGCTCGGAAGATGGTTTAGAATTTTTCTATGTAAAAATATTTAGGTTTTGAAAACATTTTATTTTCATCGATTTTTAACTGATTAAATTGAAGTAAATTTACGCACGAAATAAACTTTTATATTTTTGGATGAAAATTTACCAGTTGCTATGTTTAACTAGACACGTTTCAAATATTAAATTTTTATTTTAAAACTTTATCGTTTAAAATTTCAACTAATTACGTTATTAAAACGGTTAAAATTTACGGGTCGTTACAATTTGACTTTATCAAATAACTCATAAAGAAAAAGAACGAAGTATTTATACATAGAAGCAATGTTCCATTTTTATATGTTAATAATACCTAGACCACCATTCATTTTTGGAAGTTGAACCTTGTGGAAGCAATGGGATCAATTTAGAAGTGAATGGCTCCCCACTGTTAGAGCTAGATTTCCTAGATTTTGACGACGACGACTCCATGTTATAATCTAAGTAGGAAGGATACTGTTAAGTCATCATAGAGCTCTAAAAAAGTTAGAAGAATAAGTGTTGCACTTCAAAAGATCCTCTATTAGAAGAACACTTGAAAATTGTGTGTTTGTGAGTCAGTGTGTCCTAGATATATATTGTTAAAAATCATAAGAATTACACATCATCATTTTATAACCTTCAAGACTTTAAAAATTATTTTTATGAATTTCTTTATATTTTTTATAATTGATAAAAAGGGACTTTCTGGCTTCAGAAATGTTAAACAAACATGTTCACCAGTGGACCGGTGGCATGCCACTGGTGCACTAGTTTGGTTCAAAATTACTAAGATGAAAATTTTGATTTCTCTTCATCTGAACAGAAGCATTCCTTCTTTTGTTTTAAGATGCGACCTTCTCCAATGGTGAACGAACATACCTCTACATCAAACTCTTTCAAATCTATAAATAGCCTTAAATTCAACAAGTTTAATTGCCTAACTTGCTTTCTAATTCTCTGGTCAACATTATGAAACCCTAGTCTATCTAATATCTTCAAATTAGAAATTATTCAACAACAATCATCAATATTCTATTTTTTGACCACCTAAACTCTGGCACATTCATATAAAAACTAGTTCTTGCGAGTTATAGGAGATTGTACTATATCGGGCATATCGGTGTATTCAGACACATATACTGCCAAGGTTTATTTTGTATCAAGTCAATGAAAAGACATGTTTAGCGGCTTAGGCATTTTTATATACCTATTTCTGAAGCGAGGGTGCTTAGTGAGCAAAAACTCAGAATAGAGATTCTAGGTCTGGACATAAGACGATGGTACGAACTAGTATAAAAATCCTGGTGTGCTTGTTCTTTATCTTATTTTACTTTACCATATTTTATCTTCAGTTTGTTTATTTATTGTTATCCTACCTTCTGAACAGGCAGAATCCAAACAAACTGGACAGATAGATCTTGGAGTTATCAAGGCGGAAAGCCCAGAGGGATAGCCCATTAGTCCAGAAACCAAGCACAGACAGAGCCACAAAGTCAAAGCCAAAACCATAAAAGACAACAAGATAGTGGGATCCCCCAAGTTGGGAATCGGTACCGACTCCCACTGGGGATCGGTATCGACTCCTAAATACAACTTGGATGGATCCCATCTTCAACCTACATGCTTATCTCGGTGCAAAAAGCCTATTTTCAAAGTTGGTTTGTTGATTCAATGCATTTCTCCATCGAACTCCATGGACACTTGAACTACAACTTTGTTCTCTTTCAACTCCATCATTTGGGCTTAGAAAAAAGCTAAAACAGGTACAAACAACTATGAAATCGAGAAGCTAACTACTAGACGATTCGAGATGAGGGATTGAAGATACCAGATATGGAAATCTTGGGGATCGGTACCAACTCCCACTTAAGGATTAGTACCAACTCCCAGTTTCTGCTGAAGTAAAGCTTATTATTTTAGGAGAATTGGTCAAATTCATGCACAATGATTTAAAGAGATTTAGACGAGATTTTAAGCTCTCTACCTCAGTAAATAGGAAGGTATGGTTCATTTCTCAGGATATTTTGGCTGGAGTTCCATTATTTCTCATATTCTTGTAACTCTGAAATTCTAAGTGTCGGAGTTGTACCGACCCCCGAGAACTTCTGCCTCCAAATCAAAAATAAGCAATAAAACTTCAAAGTGGACGCAGGCCTTGCTTTGCCGAACCACTATAAATGATTGTGTCTTGTTTGTTACCTTATGTTCATTTACTTTTCTTCATTTAATCTCAACCTCGTAAACTTCTGGGTGTTTATACCATTTTTGGTTCAAACATTTAGGTGCTTTCACTGAGAAGGATATTCTCAGGCCATTTGGATCCATCGTCTACTATTGAATTTCCTATATCCAAGAGATAGATCCAATTTCTCTATCTTTTAATTTTACAACTCAGATTTCCAACAAATCTACTAAAAGCTTTTGCCATGGCCCGATCAAGAAGAGATCGTTGTACCAATTCCAGAGCTACTACAGAAGTTGAGAATCAGAATCCTCAGCAAGGAGATGGAGTTGCTCAACTAACTCAACCTGAGATCCAGACTCCAACTTACGTCATGACCGGAATGGAGATAGATATGATGACGAAACAGATGGAAGACAGACTCCAGGCTAAACAATAGGTGATGAACAACACAATGTAATAGAGCTTGAGGCTGCTGAATGAGCTGACTCAAAATAACCGCAGACGGAGTAGATGGGATTCCAGCTCGAAATCAGAGAGTTCTTCTTCATCCGAGTGAAGACGGAGCGAAAGAAGGTAGAAGAAAACTCAATACACAGTTGGAACATCTGCACAAGGAAGA
The DNA here is from genome assembly GCA_030737815.1 of Allium fistulosum. NCBI lineage: Eukaryota > Viridiplantae > Streptophyta > Magnoliopsida > Asparagales > Amaryllidaceae > Allium > Allium fistulosum. Next base: position 163,433,710 of record CM060904.1, on the reverse strand, counting down.
GGATGAGCCTCAGGCTAAAGTTCAGGGATCCGTACCGATCCCCACTAGGGACTCGATACCGACCCCTAAAATGGTGGGCCTAGAGCCCCTCCTCTGGAAGGCAGCATGGATGTCATCCTTGGATGTGTCGTTGAAGGTCTAAATTTGCAAAATCACAATATTACTGATGATGCTGCTCATGGGAATCGAACAGGGGGGATGCTAGACGAATGGGTCCCTCGGAGTTTGGGGAGCCTAGGTATCGAGCATCTTCTCGAGAACGTTCGTCGGGCCGAACACTTGGGGTAGGACCCGCTCAGTGCCGTTTAGTCGAACCTGTTGATTCAGACTGTTTGGAGGATATGGTTATGAGGTTGGTTAGTGAAAACAGGTCCAGAACTAACAACAATTGGGGAACTTATTAGTACCCTAGGTACGGGTTTTGATGATAACAACTATAGAATATTATATAAAATATAGATACTAATGTTTTATCAAGATATATATAGTATATAGTGCAGGATATATGACAACTGTTGATTAAGAAGACTATACAGTATCAAAAGTAGATTCAAGATAATGATAATTGAAGACTCATGAGTATTCAAGAGTTCAAGATTTTAAGAGATTCCAGATAAGTTATAGAGTCATAGAATTTATGTTAAAACCTTGATAGCACTTTCCTAACTCTCTCTCCTTCTTTAATTTTGTTTTAAACTGTTTTTCAAATATCCTGGTTTCAAAATAATTCCCAAAATGATTTATAATCTCTTATACTTATAAAGATATCGTTTTAAAGTTTTTAAGTTTATATATATACTGAATTTTTGTTTATACTTTAATAAGTTATAATTTGTTGATTTTAATATATATTATTGAATACTCTTACTAAATCTTTCAAAATTATTTTATAAAGTTTTATTAAGTTATATTTTAACTAAAATGTGTATAAACTATATTTAAATGATTCTACAAAGTATCAAATTATTTTACAAAGCAACGGATTTTCAAAATAATTTTTTCAAGTATTTTTCAAAATACAAAGAGATATGTCGACATATCTTATCCATGTATGTTGACATAGGCCATACTTTTCAAAATTCAAATTTGAATGGAAGTGTCTTTTCGTCGTATCTCTTCGCGAATGGACATCACCGTTGTTTCCCTATATATACCAGACTTCCAAATGAATTTTTAACATCAGCTTTCTTATTCTTCTCTCCCCTTTCCACTCTCTTGATTTCTAAATCAATTTTTACCGAAACTCTACTGAAATTCAACCAGAATCAAATTTAATCATCACTAGTTTGATTCTCCTTCGTCTACTCTCTAATCTCCCTCGTCTCTCACACTCAAACCAAGATCAAAGTGTAATTCGAGAGTTATAGGATCAATTGTAATCAAGATCAAAGATCCGAGTCTGTATAACTCTATCAAGTCATATTGCCATACTTTTGTGTATGATTGTAGCCTATAAAATCAATTGGAAGTGATTGTAGCTCGTAAAATCAATTGGGTATGCATAGTAGCCCGTAAATCCAGCCGGTGTGCTTGTAGCCTGAAAATCAACTAACTCTACTCAGAAGTTAGACTTTTGGAGGGTGTGTCTCGTAGCATTGAAATCGAGATTGTATTTGCATTTACTAGTTAAAAAGAAATCCATACAAGGAATTTTGTGGGACAGGATGTAGGATAACTCCGAACCAGTATAAAATTCTGGTGTGTTCTTTCCTTTTTACTTTTACTGCATTTACTTCTATTTGCACTTTGGTTCTGTGATTGTTTATTACATCACTCCAAGTAGAATCTTAAAGAATTTGAAAAATATTCATATAATCAATTAAACACCATTCACCCCCCCTCTAGAGTTAATTTTGTTTTAAGATCCCTATACCATTAACTCACATTTGGTAGCGGAGCATTGGTTTTCAAAGTATTCATTATCTGATTTAGTTTAAATGGCTACCAACACTGGTAATAGTACTGTTAGTAACACTGTTAATACACTTTTTTGTAACTCATTAGTTGAAGGACAATCTACTCCTAGACCTCCACTTTTTAATGGTAGTAATTATGTATATTGTTAATGTAGAATGAAAATTTATTTACAGTCAATTGGTTTAGACACTTGGAATATCACACAAACTGAGTACACTGAACCCGAGACTAATTTTTCACAGTGGATTGTTGACCAAAAAGCAGTTGCACAAAGTAACTCTAAGACCGAATATATTATTTTGTTCATTAGATAGAAATGAATTTAATAGAGTAGCTATATGTAAGTCTTCATTTGAAATTTGTAGAACTTTGCAAGTTACACATGAAGGCACAAGTAAAATTAAACAGACCAAAATTTCCATGTTAACAAACCAGTTTCAATTATTAAAAACGAGTGCATATCTGATATGTATAGTAGATTCCAAGATATAGTACACACACTTATAGCATTGGGTAAAAGTTTTTTTGAGGAGGATCAAGTTAGAAAAATCCTTAATTCACTTACTCCTGAATGGGATCAAAAGAATCTTGTAATCGAAAAGGCTAATGACATTAGCACTTTAAAAATTGAAGAGTCAACTGGTAATTTAATGTCTTTTGAAGCACAAATGCATGGCAGGAGAGAAAGAAAAGCAATAGAGAAGAAATCTTTAGCTTTAATGCAATGACAGATAATTTGGATTCAGATAGCAATGACAATGAAGAAATTGCTTTCATGATAAGGAATTTCATAAAATTTCTAAAATATAGGAAGATGAATCAAAAGAAATGACAATTAAAATCCAGTAAGCGGAAGTGGAAACGAGGCTATCCACATCCCTATAAACTGAAAACCACACCAAACATTGATTCATCCAAAAAATCGAGAAGAGCTTATACTAGAAAACTAGACGATTTAGACACATCCTTAAATGATAATGAATCAGATACAAAAATTGCTAGCATGTGCTTTAGGGCAATACATAATTCAAAACACAATGGTGAAATGGATTAAAAAAAAGGTATGCTTTCAATATATAAAAAGTTCTAATTTCTCGAATGATTTTGTTTTGTTTTGGTTGCTTTATTGGTTGTTAGGAATATCCTATCCTATAGATTAATAATAATATTGGTTGAATATTGTGTGATTATATTCTAAATTTAAATATTTTATATATTTTAATAATAATATAATAATACAAAATATATTTAGAATTATTTTTAAAATTATTTTTCTAAAAATAGAATAACTATAAATAGATATATATATATATATATATAATAAAATAGGATATAGTTAAACAAAAATCATTTTTAAAAATTTCGACCTATATGTCGACATACCCCACGTGCGTATGTCGACATATGTAGATAGATTTTGAATTTCAAATTCAAATTCAAATTTTGAATTTCCCTCCACCTTTTCACCTACTCTTATGTTCTGAAAAATTCTCTTTACTAGAGAACATGTCATTTGATTCTCTATTCACTTACTCTATCTCCATCCATTCATTTTTCACTTTCATTTTCAAATTCAAAAATCATAAACTCTCTTATCTCTTCAAATACTCCTCAATGGCATCCTCAAGCAATGCTAAGGGAACCATGAGGCTTTATAAGAAAATAAAACAATATCTTTTTAATGATCAAGAAGCCATGCAAGCTTATATTGGATATTTTTCTTTCGGAAAAGTCTTTCCTAGAAGATTTGCTATTTTTGAAGATTTTCCTACTTATGATCTATTCAGTCTTTGTTTGCAAAATGAAATTCTAGGTTTAATCGATGTTTCTCAAAATGATTTCGTCTGTTATCCAAAATTGGTGAAGACGTTTTATGCAAATTTAAAAGGAAAATTTTATGATGGAAGAGAAGGAGCAGTTTGGAATAGTGTCAAAGGATTACAAATTGTTTTAAATTGTGAACTTTTGGGTCACATTCATGGATGCAAATCTAGTGCAATTGACCTTTCAACTTTTCAAATTGATTTTCAAAATCGTGAAGTAATTCATAACATTTTCGAAAGTGATGATGATTTTGAATTTAAAAACAAAAACTTGCATCCAAAAACAAGAATTTTAAGCCTTCTTTTGCAACAAAGTACCACTCCTAGAACGGGTAATTATAATAACCCAACACAAAAGGTTTTCAAAGCTCTTTTCTCCAATTATGGTCATTACGACATAAATTGGTCTCATGACATTTTGGACGAACTTTTCCTAAAAATATTTCTAAATATGAAAACACACTATTTCATGGTGCATCTTACTCGTGTTTTCAAATATTTTTTGTTGACCTCAAAGGAGATGAAACAATTCCTCGAAAAATATTTGATAAGGCCAACATTTCACTAATGCATATTTCACCCTTTTTCAGGCCTTATGAAACACTTGCAGAAAAGGAACAAAGGTTGACTTAGGAAGAGGAGCAAGGAATAAGAGAAGAGTAGGAAGAGGAAGAGGAAGAGAAAGGAGAGGAAATGGAAGTCGAGGAGGAAGAAGAACAAGTGGAGGAGGATACTTCCTTGGAAAGTATCAATATGCCACCTAATCCATCAAACAAAGATCTTCTCAAAAATCAAGAGAATATCGTTCACAACCAAAGGAAGCTTAAGAAATCATTTTCAAAGATATTTACCTCAATTTCCAATAAAATGGTAAATTCTTTGGAAAGATCATCCGAAAGCTTAGTGGTTCTTCTTCATCTTCATCCACATCTTCCTAGTTTTAGTTTATACTGAATCTCATGCATCTTTCTTTTAGTTCTTGTACTCATCCTTATTATCAATGAAAATTCTATTTCTTGCTGCTATACATTGTTTATCATCTTTGGAAAATATACAAGTATAAACGTATAAGCTAAATACATTAGAATATCAAAACAAAATTATTTTGAAAATTTCTTTATATATGTCGACATACAACGGTAAATTTTCAAATTTTTTTAATTTTGAAAATTAAATAGACAGCAAGTGTCTATTCATTTCTAACGAATTTTCACCCATTTAAATACCTATTAAGATCAGAGAATCATTTGTTTCAAGTTTCTTCCTTCTTCCGTTTCATTCCTAAACTCTAATAAAAGTCAATGGCCTCTCCTATCCAAAAAATAAGTGAAAACCTCGAACGAACACTTGAATCATTCAAGAACATTCTTTCTTTCATCCTTAGAAACTAGAGGCACTTAGAACTGAGAAAAATGCAGATGATCAAGGAGCAAGAAAGGCATTTCGACGCAATTAGGTGGATGATTTCTACCTTGAACAAAGAAGAACCAACCAATCTAGAGTGTACCATCAACAAAAATGATGAAGATTGGGATGCTATTAAAGCGGATCCAATCTTTAGTGCTGATGGATGGGTTGAAGTTCCTTGAAGTGTCTAGTTTAAATAGGTTTGATTGTATATAAATAATAATACTTCATTTAGTTTGGATTTGATTAATTTGATTTGTGTGGATTTAATTGAATGGTGTGTGACATTAACATTGTTGGATTGGATGAATATTTGGATTGATTATGATTATTTCATGATTATCTAATTTTACATATCACTTATTGTTTTTATATAATCTTACTCATCATCATTATATATAATTCTTATATATATATATCAATTAGTATTTTATTTCAGGGGAGTTAGAGTTAGAATTAGAGTAAGAGTTATAGTTTTAGTTGGTTATTTTTGTTGATCACAAATGGGGAGAAATATGTTAAATCTAGACATAGATTAAGGGGTAATTGCATAGATTAAGGGGGAGTTTTGTAATCTAGGGAAAGTTATTTTATATACAGAGTTGTCATCATCAAAAAGGGGGAATCGTTAGTACCTTAAGTCTTGGTTTTGATGATAACAACTATAGGATATTATATAAAATATAGATACTAATGTTTTATCAAGATATATATAATATATAGTGCAGGATATTAGACGGGTGTTGATTATGAAGACTGTACAGTATCAAGAGTAGATTCAAGCTAATGATAATTGAAGACACATGAGTATTGAAGAGTTCAAGATTTCAAGATAAGATATAGAGTCATAGAATTTATGTTAAAACCTTATAGCACTTTCCTGATCTCTCTCTCCTTCTCAAATTTTGTTTTAAACTGTTTTTCAAATATCCTGGTTTTAAATAATCTTTTCAAAATATTTCCTAAAATGATTTTCAATCTCTTATACTTATAAAGATATTATTTTAGTGTTTTTAAGTTTAATATTGAATTTTTGTTTATACTTTAATAAATTATAGTTATATTGATTTTAATATATATTATTGAATACTCTTACTAAATCTTTCAAAATTATTTTATAAAGTTTTATTAAGTTATATTTTAATTAAAATGTGTATAAACTATATTTATATGATTCTACAAAGTATCAAATTATTTTACAATGTAACGGATTTTCAAAATAATATATTTAAAGTATTTTTCAAAATACAAAGGGATATGTCAACATATCCTATCCATGTATGTCGACGTAGTGGCCGTAATTTCCAAAATTCAAATTTGAATGGAAGTGTCTTTTTGTCATATCTCTTCACGAGTGGACATGACCTTTGTTTCCCTACATATACCAGACTTCCAAATGAATTTTAACACCTACTTTCTTATTCTTCTCTCCTCTTTTACCTCTCTTGATTTCTAAATCAATTTTTACCCAAACTCTACCGAAGTTCAACTAGAATAAAATTCAATAATCACTAGTATGATTCTCCTTCATCTAATCTCTAATTTCTCTCATCTTTCTCACTCAAACCAAGATCAAAGTGCTATTTAAGAGTTATAGGATCAATTATTGTTAACCTGATTTTTAACCTGTCAGAACTCAAGGAGGTCAGAGCATCGACATTCGGTCAGAACAACCCAAGAACCAACCAAAAAGGCTAGAAGATCCAAGCAAGCAGAGTTAGAGAGAAAAAAAGAAAGCAAAACACACTAAGGTTATGGATCTCTAGCGATCCATTTCCTATGGATCGCCAGTGATCCATGATGTTTTCTCGTAGATTGCTTGACGAGGCAACAAAGGCCATCCAGAAGACGAAGCAAAAAATTGGCTAAGTATATGGATCTCTAGCAATCCATACATGGATCTCTAGCGATTCACCCATTTTCATCAAGTAGCCATGCGCTCCGAAGCAGAAAGCAAGAGGAAACTTCTCAAGTCACTGGATTGCTATCGAGCTAAAGCTATGCATCGCTAGCAATCCATCAAGTTAGCTCGGATCACGATGTCGTCTTCAGTGCGCCTTCCTAAGAGTATCAACAAACATTTAGCAAACAGGCTTGGCCCAATAGCTCTCCAATCTCTATAAATACTCACCTATCTGCAACATAAAGAGGACCTTCTCCGGACTGATTGTTGAAGCTCTATTGGAAACTTTCTTCACTCTCTACCTCCCTTACAACAATCTCCAAGGGATTCACTATGATTCTCTAGTGGATCCCAACTCTGGGGATTCAATCTAGCTAAGGATAATCAAAAGCCTTATAATCAAACACTATTTATAACAGCGATCAGTCATAAAAAACTATAAAGTGGATGTAGACTTCGTTAACAGCCGAACCACTATCAAAATTTCTTGTCTTCTTTCTTTTACTGTTCTTTTTCTATACCTATTATCCATGTTATTGCTCTGTCATAACAGGGTTGGTGCTGTCAAACTCAAACCAGGGTTTTGATCTATTTTTTGGGTTAACATTTTGGTGCTTTCGCTGAGAGTTGAACTCAGGATCCGAAGAACTGAAGTTTGAATCTAAGATTTAGAGAAGATGAGTAGGCCAAATACTAGTTCTTGAGCCGTAGCAAGTAAATCGGAGCATGGGGGCAGCCAGGAAGTGTCCTCAAATTCTCAGCAACCCAACTATGTGATTAGAGAGGAGATGGAAAAGATGATGAAAGAAATGTAGGATGTAATCTTAGCTAAACAACAGGAGATGATAGAGTGCTTCTTCCAGAGGATGGAGCAGCAAGGGATGGCTAGATCTGCAGGGAACAGAAATCAAACTCCAGGGAACAATGCAGGAGCCGCCAGAGTTAGATTGGAGCGAGATGGAGTCTTGTCCCCACTCTTAGAGCAACCTATACTTGGGGGCAGTGCTGGAATCAACATGGGAATCAATCCCAATGCCGTAGTAACTGTTGAAATACTAGGGACTAGTGGTACAAGAGCTAATCCAAATACTAGGGTGCAACCGACAGAAGATTATGTACTAGAACTTCCTTGAAGGAACAGAGGATTGAATGAAGCTAGAGTTGTGAATCAGAACATATGCATATGACCAGAAGAGGTCATCCCTGGATACCCCCCAATGGGACAGGGGCCAAAGCATTGCTTTAAAACGAGGACCTTCATTGCATGATGAGAACAGAATTGCTGAATTGGTACGAAGATTCATTAAAGGAGGACCCCCTGATCAGGGTTTGGAAGATGTGAACAGGAATCCATTTACTACTAACATCTGGAATGCAAGAAATCCTTCATATTTCAAGCTTTCAAGGTTGGAAATGTACGAGGGGAAGACATATCCGACGATTCATATGATAAGATACATCCAACATATGGAGGTGTTGGGTGCTTCTGAGGAAGTAATGGGACGGTGCTGCCCCTTATACTTAAAGGATTTGGCTGCAATGTGGTTCGGACAATTAGAAAATGGGTCCATAAGCACATGGACCGACTTGGTGAGCAAGTTCTTGAGACAATTTAGTGTTCATGTCTCACAACCAAGGAATGTGCTTATGCTCTCAAACGTAAAACAAAGACCTGAAGAGACTTTAAGAAGTTATTTAACAAGGTTTAATGCGGCGGCAGCTGCAGTCGATAAGCCAAATTCATCGTTTGTCCTAATGCCAGTGGTATCTAGGGTCGCAAGTTAGACTTATTTCAAAGCTGCATTGAAAAGGGATCCACCGATGGATCTTGCAGAATTCTATTACGAAGCTGAGAGATATTTTCATTAGGAAAACATTAAAGCTGAGGATGAGGATGTGGATGCTGAAATAAATGCCATGGAGGATAGGGACCATCTAGAGTTGGGATTGGAAAAGACAAAGGGAAAACCGACGACAACTTCGGGGAGCCGAAACGACAAAGGATGGAGCCGAGGTTCTCTTCATACACTGAATTGACTGAAACCCCAAAGAGGATATACTTAGATACTAGGGGGTAGAACCTCTACCGGAGGCCACCTAAGAGGGAGCCCACTGATCGAGAGAAAAGATATGGAAAGTTTTACATCTTCCATGAGCTGAATAGGCATGAAATGAATGAGTGCCGACACCTTCATGATCTGATAGAAGAACTGGTTCGGAACAACCAGTTGCCATAGTACGTAAGGAAAAAAGCTACAGTAGGATTACAAGAAAAACCACCATCCATGGCAAATGCATCAAGAAACAGCCAGGGATTCGAGCCACGACAAATTATCCCATGATCGGGGTAGATGGGAATCAGATCCGGCTCCCATGCTTTACTTTTTCGTTTGTTTTTCCGCACTTTTCTTTTGGTATTTAAACAATAACAACCTCCGGCCGCTTACATGTGTATGGGATCCTGAACGGTCCCTAGGCATGCTCTTAGTCGGATGCCCGAGATGACCATTTAGGACAATAATAACCTCGGACCGCTTACACGTGTACGAGACCCAGATTGTTCTATAGGCGCGCTCTAAGTCGGATCCCCGAGGTAAAGATTTAGGATTTCTGCCTGTTTTGGTTCCTTCTTATTTGATTTCTGCTCGTTTGTTTTGATTTGAACATTTGAATTTTGAAAAATCCACATTGATTATGATGACTGATATTGGTCGCCTTAGAGTCCCACCACGAGGCCGGAGTGCAGCGAGTGGATGGAGTTGTACGATATTGATCGCCTTAGAGTCCTGACCGAAGAGACGGGACCGGAGTGCAAGAAGTAAACCCCCTCACCGGAGAGTGAGTAGATGGGCTTACTTAATCCCTCTTAACTTAACAAATAAACGATCTGGAGAGATCGTCCCCTTAACTTAAAACATTAAACGATCCAGAGAGATCGCACGTTGAGCACAATATTAAATGATCTTGAGAGATCGCACATTGAACTAACCATTTAACGATTCGGAGAGATCACACATTAAACTTAAACAATCAGAAGAGGCCAAGCCCTAAAACATATTTGATTTAATAAAAGGATTTGAATGCCTTATAAATAGAATAAAACTGATGAATCCTTGATGAACACAGGATGATTTCGATATATGATGTGTTTATGATATATGATGCAATTCTGATATATGATGTGGTTTTGATATATAATTTGATTTTGATATATGATGTGACAACTCCGAGTGAGAAGCAAAAATTGATAGTGATATAAATCCTGAATGAACATGGGACGATTAGAGATGAATAATGTAATTAGAGACACGTGATGTAATATCTCCGAATGAAATCGGAATGATTGTGATGTATAGATTACACTTAGGCAAATTCTAGAGTCTTAGGCTGTAACAAGTTTAGAACGACTCATGATTGGCAAGAGAATCCGAAGGAACCAGACGATTCACCAAGGCTAAAGCAGCTGGGAAGCTCATTTATCGAAGACTGGAAACAAGAGCTTGTTCTTGACCAAAGTACACCTTTCATTCAGAAGGCGTACTTTAGGGGGCAAGTGTTAACCGGGTTTTTAACCCATCAGAACTCAAGGAGGTCAGAGCATTGACTTCGGGATAGAACAACCCAAGAACCAACAAAAAAGGCTAGAAGATCCAACCAAGCAGAGTTAGAGAGAAAAAAGAAGAAGAAAGCAAAACACACTAAGGTTATGGATCGCCAGCGATCCATCTCCTATGGATCACCAGCGATCCGTGATGTTAGCTCGTAGATCGCTTGACGAGGCAACAAAGACCATCCAGAAGACGAAGCCAAAAAATTGGCTAAGTACATATATCGCTTGTGATCCACCCATTTTCATCAGGTCGCCATATGCTCTGAAGCAGAAAGCAAGAGGAAACTTCTCAAGTCACTAGATTGCTATCGAGCCAAAGCTATGGATCGCTAGTAATCCATGGCCTATGGATCGCTAGCGATCCATCAAGTTAGCTCGGATCACGATGTCGTCTTCAGTGCGCCTTCCTATGAGTATTAACAAACATTTGGCAAATAGGCTTATCCCAATAGATCTCCAATCTCTATAAATACTCACCTATCTACAACATAAAGAGGATCTTCTCCGGACTGATTGCTGAAGCTCCGCTGGAAACTTTCTTCACTCTCTACCTCCCTCACAACAATCTCCAATGGGATTCACTATGATTCTCCAGTGTATTCCAACTCTGGGGATTCAATCTAGCTAAGGATAATCAAAAGCCTTGTAATCAAACACTACTTGTAACAACGACCAGTCATAATAAAACTATAAAGTGGACGTAGGATTCGTTAAAAGTCGAACCACTATAAAAATTCCTTGTCTTCTTTCTTTTACTATTCTTTTTCTATACCTATTATCTGTGTTATTGCTCTGTCAGAATAGGGCTGGTGCTTTCAAACTCAAACCAGGGTTTTGATCCATTTTTTTGGTTAACAATTATAATCAAGATCGAAGATATGAGTTTGTAAAACTCTATCAAATCATACTACTATACTTGTGGGTGTGATTGTAGCCCGTAAAATCAACTGGGCGTGATTGTAGCCCATAAAATCAATTGGGTGTGCTTAGTAGCCTATAAGTCTAGTGGGTGTGCTTGAAGCCTGGAAATCAAGTGACTCTACCCAGTGATCAGAATTCCATAAGGTGTGCCTCATAGCCTTGAAATCGATATTGTATTTACATTTACTAGTTGAAAAGAAATACATACAAGGAATTATGCAGGATTGGATGTAGGGTAACTCCAAACTAGTATAAAATCCTGGTGTGTTCTTTTCTTTTTACTTTTATTGCATTTACTTTTATTTGCACTTTGATTTTATGATTGTCTCTATGACTATTAATTACACATTCCAAGTAGAATCTTAAATAATTTGAAAAAAATTATATAATCAATTAAACACTATTTAACCTCCTCCTCTGGTGTTAATTTAGCCTTGAGATCCCTATTCCACTAACTCACACTTATGCTAGTAAGAACCCGTTTACAGAGGACATCCTTCAGGCGAGTTACCTTTGGAGATTCAACATGATAACGATGCCATTGTATGGAGGAACGACAGATCCTAGGCAACACTTATAGAGATATGAATGGCACATGGATTCATCCAAGGCTTTGGTTGCTATGAAGTGTCGTTGTTTCCTAATTTTCTTAAAAGGATGGCTATGATGGTTCACACGGCTTCCGCTAAGGTCCATATTATCTTTTGCTGAATTATTACGGAAATTCATGGAGCAATTCCATTTGCACACCTCACGTATGAAACATGTGATGTCATTGTCTAATGCATATCAAGCTGAAGGAGAGTCACTATGGGACTATTTCAATCGGTTCCACACGGCTGTAACGAAAATTATGTATCCAAAGAAAGATATGGTGTTGATGGCGCTTTATAGAGGAGTTCATCCCGACTCGGACTTTGGGGATTGGATAGAAAGGAAGCAACTGTCAAAAATGGAAGCTTTCTATAGGAAAGCTAATTAGTATTTGTGTAGGGAGGATGCACGTAAGCGTCTACGGAGGACTGATGTTGGAAGTTCGAATGAGCCGATTCAGATAAATATTTTTGTAAAGCAATTTGGAGGAAGCTCTGGGAATGTTGATGTAAAAGTTGGTAATCAGAACAAAGGAGGGATACAAAACAATGATGGGGCAAAAAAGGGAAAGCCAGATAACATGAGATGTTTCAGAAGTCCCAAATATGACAATTACACCGAATTGAACAACTTGATAGATAACATCTATCTGGCTACTCAGAATACCGAACAATATAGGAAGCCTGCTCCTAGGTAATCAACTTAGAATGAGAGGAAGTTGGGCAAGTTCTGTAGATTTCATAAGACTCATTGTCATAATACTAATGATTGCAGGCACTTGCGTGACATGATTGAAGAATTAATAAGGAAAAAGAAATTGTAGCAATATGTGAAAGCCCCATAGGATGTCGAGCAAAGAAATTCTAACGCCACCGGGTCGTCTTCCCAGCAGGGGCAAGCTGAGCCTAATGTTGATGTATTCAGGCAGCCAGAAAAATGATTAGTGATAAACAGAATCATCGGTGGGCCTCATCCTGCCGACAGGAGCTTTGTAGAAATGGATAGATATATTGGAGCCTTGAACCATGCTGAGAATGAAAGTTGCTATGTTGTCAAGGATGGAGCTCTGACAAAACAATCTTGAACTATGACAGATGATATTGTTTTTCCGAACATGAATGCCGATAGAGTAGAGGCTCCAACAATTGATCCACTCGTGATCTCAGCCGCGATTGGTCCTGTTATTGTACGAAAGGTGCTTGTTGACTGTGGAAATTCAGTCAATATTTTGTTCGAAAAAGCTTACGACCAAATGATGTTGGAAGAGAGAGATTTGAAGCCTTGTAGATCTTCTATACAGGGGTTTAATGGGATGGCTACTAAAGCCATAGGATTTAGCGAATTACCAGTGGAACTTGATGAGGGAGACCATAAGCGAGTGCGGGTCATGCCATTTTTAGTGTTGGATATATATTCTTCTTATAACGCATTATTGTGTTGACCGACCCTAGATAAATTCAGAGCGGCCATTGCTCTTTAGTGTTTAACTATGAAATTCCCTATAGACAATGGAGTGGGGATCGTGCTAAAGTGGCTGGCAGCGAGTCCTATGTCACTGAACTAAAGAAGCAAGGCATAAGGAGAAAGGAAAGAGTGTAGAGTGGGTCCTCTACATAAAGGAATTGGATGCATAGCAACTATTTCCTGAGCCTTGACTTGGGCAATCCAGTCGGCTTTATAATGACATGGACCAACGAAAAGATTCGAAGGGCGGATGAGCAGCTCCCGCCGAGTTAAATATTGCTATTCCAGTCAGTAGGGATGACCCAAGTAAAGTCTTGAAGGTTGAATCTCTGCTTGGTACTAGTGTGATGAGGGAGTTGGTTGGTTTTATCTGGGTAAACCTGGATGTGTTTGCCTGGACACACTTGGATATGTGTAGGATCTCGCCCAGGATAGCGAGCCATGCATACAACATCAATCCCAAATGCGTTCCTGTGAAACAGAAATGTCGTAGCCTGGGTTCGAAGAGACCCACTACACTCAAAGAGGAAGTGGAGAAGCTGAAGGACAATGGCTTTATCCATGATGCTCTATACTTGGATTGGGTATCTAACCCTGTTTTGGTGAAGAAAGCGAACGGGAAGTTGAGGAAATGCATTGACCATTCGGACTTGAATAAAGCGTCCTGAAGGATAGCTTCCCGGTTCCAAGAATAGATCAGTTGGTAGACTCAACTAGTGGACACGATTTACTTTCATTCATGGATGCGTACTCTGAATACAATCAAATCCCGAAGCACATCCCAGATCAGGAGCATACCAGTTTCATCACCGACCTTGGACTCTATTTCTATCTAGTCATATCCCTCGGATTGAAGAATTCAAGAGCAACTTACCAGAGACTTGTGAATCAGATGTTAAAGAACCAGATTAGACTATCAGTGGAAGCTTATGTGGACGATATGCTCGTGAAGTCAAGATGTTCAAGAAATCACATTAATGATCTAGCGGATATGTTTGATGTCCTTCGATAGTACGGGATGAAGCTCAATCCCTTGAAATTCTCTTTTAATGTTGCATCAGGGAAGTTTTTGGGCTTCATTGTGAACTCTCGTGAAATTGAACCCAATCCAGAGAAGATCAAGGCTTTGAGAGAGATCGAAGCCCTAAAGACGATTAAGGAGGTCCAAAGCTTGAATGAGAAAGTCACCGCCCTGAGTCGAATCATTTTCAAGGCCACCGATAAATGCATCCTTTTCTTCGAGGTGATCAAAAAGGGAAAGTGAGACTCAGAATGGAACCAAGATTGCAAAGAAGCGTTCAAAGCCTTGGTGAATCATTTGGAAAGACCTCCTATCCTTTCGAAGCCAGTGGATGATGAGGACTTTGTTTATATACTTGGTAGTGTCTGTACATTCTCGGAGTACTGCACTTGTATGTGAGGAATCTTGCACCCAATGATCGGTCTACTACATTAGCAAGCGTTTGACAGAAGCAGAAAAAAAATACCCGAGACTGGAAAAGCTTGCATACTGTCTGTTGATCACTTCGAGAAAGCTCCACCACTACTTCCAGGCTCATCCGATCAATGTCCTTATTGACCAGCCTTTACGATAAGTCTTACAATGTCTTAAAACTTCTGGAAGGCTGTTAAAATGGAACATTGAATTGAGTCAATACGATATCACTTATCACCCTCGAAGAGCAATCTAGGGTCAGGCTTTGGCAGATTTCATAGTTGAATTCACTGCATAAGATGATTCTCCAGAGAGTAGTGGATGAAAGGAAATTGGATGGAGATGTACATGGATGGTGCAACCAATGATCGGTATTCTAGTGTTAGGTTTGTGATTGTAACTCCCGAAGAACACCCGATCAGCATGCCTTAAAACTTGATTTTTCGGCAACAAACAATGAAGTTGAATACGAGGCCTTTATTGCAGGACTCAAAGTCGCCAAGGAACTAGGGAATAAAGACTTTACACATTTTTCGTGACTCCCAACTAGTGGTATGCCAAGTTTGGAAAGTATCAAATGAAAGGAGCAAGGATAGCTCTCTATATAAATCGGGTTCTTGAGTTGCTTGACGACTTTGAATATTACATGATCACTCATATTTCCAGGGAGGAAAATGAGAAAGCCGACTCACTTGCTAAGTTGGCTAGTTCCAGGGATGCGTAGCTCATGGGCTTAGTTCCAACGAAAGTACTTTTAGCTCTTAGCATCGACCAAATGGATGTCGATTGGATCTTGGAGACTAAGGCTGAGCGAGAGTCCTGGATGACTCCGACTCAGGATTATTTGTAAAGAGGGATCTTTTCGTAGAGAAGAAATGAACGACGAAAAATCCTTCGCTAAGCTACAAGATATATCATGCAAGAAGGAATACTATATACAAAGGGTTTTTTGTCCCCATGCTTTGGTGTGTCGCTCACGATGAGGTCAAATGAGTACTGAGAGAAGTCCAAGAAAGGGCTTATGGCAACCACACTAGGGGGCAAATTTTAGCAAAGAAGATTCTTCGATACGGATACTTCTAGCCAATTGTTAACGGAGATATGGCTGACTACACCTGAAAATGTGACAAGTGCTAGAGATTTGCTAAAATTTTGAGGGCCCTATTGATGCAGCTTACTCAAATGGCCAGTCCTTGGTCGTTTGCAATTTGGGGTATTGATATTATCGATGTATTTCCGATATCTAAAGGTGGTGTGAAGTACGCTATCGTGTTGGTTGATTACTTTACTAAATGTGATGAAGTAGAGCCTTTGGCCACAATTACCAAGAAGAAGTAATCAACTTTGTTGTTCGGAATATCATTTGTCATTTTGGAGTCCCACAAGCGATCGTTACTGATAATGGGACCCAATTCGATAGTATGGAGTTTAAAGATTTCTGCCGCTGACACCACATAGAGAAGAGATTCATAGCGGTAGCACACCTTCAAGTGAATGGATCGGTCAAGGCTGTAAACAAAATTATCAAGTTCATTCTCAAGAAGCGATTAGATAAGGCCAAAAGCATATGTGTCGACAAACTTCCGTTAACGCTTTGAGCTTATTGAACCACCCACCAATCAGTGAATGGTCATTCCCTATTCACTTTGGCATATGGATCGGAGGCTATGATTCCGGTCGAATTGGATGTGCCTTCTCACTGAGTTACCCACTATGATCAATGGAAAAACAAGCAACTCCTCCTGGAGTCTTTTAATATAATCGATGAGAAGAGGACCGAAGTTGATTTGAGAGGAGCTGCGCATAGACACCAAGTTGCACGATGTTATAACACAAAAGTCAGGAGTTAAACCTTTGAAATTGGCGACTTGGTCCTCAAATGAATCTTCCCAAGAGCTAAGAACTTGGGCCCGGTTTGGGAAGGTCCGTATGTAATAGAGGAAAAACTTGGAGATGGCACTTTTAAGCTAGCAACTACGGATGTAATCTTACTCCCAAAGGCATGGAACAACAAGCACCTACGACGCTATTTCACTTAGAATAAACTTGTAAATAATGGGCTAGAACCGTGCAATAAGACGAATTCCGTTATTTTTCGCCTTTTATGAAATAAACGGCTTTTTCAGCCCAAACTTCCGTTTTCCCGTTTCTTAAGAGTTGTGACTTAATCAACTCGAATAAATCTATATATGATAAATGCATGTGCATAAGTACCCGAGGATAGGTGCCGGTCAAACTTCTGTGAACCATGATCGGGCCCATGAAGTCCCTCTTGATGTCTGTTGTTTCCTGGGGATTTGACCAGGCAACTAGTACTCGGCAATAAGTGCTCGGCATCAGAGAGCGATTGGCATCAAGGAGTGTTCGGCGAAGCACTGGCCATCCAGGAGAGTTCGGCGAAGCAACTGACATCCATGAGTGCTCGACGACAGGTGTGCTCGGCATAGTGCTCGGCATCCATTAGTGTCCGGCATCGAGACTGTTCGGCGTACCAGAGTACTCGGCATCAAGACTGCTCGGCATACCAGAGTACTCGGCATCAAGACTGCTCGGCATAACAGGGTACTCGGCATCAAGACTGCTCGGCATACTAGAGTACTCGGCATCAAGACTGCTCGGCATACCAGAGTACTCGGCATCAAGACTGCTCGGCATAACAGGGTACTCGGCATACAAGAGTACTCGGCATCCCATGGTGTTCGGCGTAATACTCGACATCCAGGAGACATTCAGCACAACTAACCAACATACCGTTCGGCATAGAAGGGATGTTCGGCGCAGAGCGTTCGGCCTCAATAGACAACCATCCCACATTTCCCACGACGCCAACACACCGTTCGGCTTAGAAGGGATGGTTCGGCGCAGAGCGTTCGGCGAACCTTGCTCGGCATACGGCGACCATTGTACTCGGGCTAGAGCGTTCGGCAATCAGCCCACTTGGGAAGTCCAGCCCATCTTTGCCTATAAATAGGGGGGTAGGGTCACAGTGAAATGGATCCTTTTTTGGAGAGAAAACACCGGGGAGACTCTGCCATTTTCAAGACTCATCTTCTCTACTTAACAACTTCATTTAAGCATTTGATTCACGAATTGTATTTGTAATCAACTATAAAGAAGATCAATAAAGTTTAACCTCAAAGTGGACGTAGGAAATTACGCTGAACCACTATAAATTTGGTGTTCTTACTTTCTGTATTTAGATTAGCACTGTCTTCTCTGTTTAATTTGATTTCATCACTTATATCTCTTCACAATCTTCTTCTACGAGGTTAGTGACCAATTTTGGTGCTAACACTTTGGTGCTTTCACTGAGAATCGAATTCTCAGACCTCAAGGATCTGCTTTGAAGCTACTGGATTGAACAAATCCCCCAAAGAAGATCCGACTTACTGATAGGACATCCGTTGATTCTACTCAGAGTTCATACCAATAACTCTACAATGGCAAGACCACGTACCAGGTCAGCTTCTCTTAATGCGGATGCCCGAGAGACTGCTAGCGTGCAACAAGCAGGACCTAGCAATCAACCAGCGATCCCGAGTGCAGGGATTGCCGCTCAAGAACAGACTCCAGTTGTCACCAGAGTGGAGTTCAACGACTTGATGAGAGAACTTAGGGAAAGCAGGAGACAACTGGGAGAACAGATGCAAGCTAATGCCAACCTGATGGCACAACTCACTCAACAGCAGCAACAAAATGCTGGGGGCAATCCAGCTGCTTATTCCTCTTCTGACAGCTCAACTTCTTCTGATGAACCACCCAGGCGCAGACGCCGTAAGACTGAAGCTGCAAGGGCAGATGCTGCTGTTCGAACAGCAGGAGACCGCGACCAAGCCAGAACTGGAAGCTTCTGAACCGGAGTACAGATGGAGGATGGAGCTCCAGATCATCAAAATGTTAACAATGTTGAACCTCACGACGCACGATTGGCAGATCGCCAGGAAAGGAGGCATCAGCATGGACAGGCGCGTAGAACTGACTCCAACCTCCCAGCTTCCATACAGACACCCGATCTGACAGCCATGATCAGGCAACTGATGAAAGAAAATCAGGGCTTATCAAATGACGACTGGGGAGTGTCAAGAAGTCATACTCCGTTCACAGATGTTGTGCTGCAAGTGGCGTACCCCAAGAAGTTTAGCATGCCAACCATTCCTGCATACGAAGGAAAGACTGACCCCAGACAACATGTAATGAGGTATGAATGGATGATGGATTCAGCCAGAGCAAATGATGCCACCAAGTGTAGGTGCTTTCCGATTACTCTATCTGGGATCGCTACTATGTGGTTCACCCGACTTCCTCCGCGATCCGTATCAAATTTCGAGGAGTTGGCAAAGAAGTTTATTGAGCAATTCAGGATACACACTACACGCCCGAAGGACGTGATGTCTCTGTCAAGTGTAATCCAAAATCCCGGAGAGTCGCTGAAGGAGTACTTACAAAGATTCCACGTTGCGGCAACTGAAGTCAGTAATCCCAACGACCATGCAATTCTAATGGCTGTAATGAGAGGTGTAGATCCGGATTCTGAATTCGGAGATTGGCTGGCAGGAAAACTGTGATATCCCGGGAATTTGGACAATATCAATTTAATAATCTGCATTGGAAATTAAATTGATTTGATGATCTTTGTTAATAAATTTGAATAAATTTAATAATCTAATTAAAATAAATATTTAATTAGTGATTTATCTTTTAAAACTTTAATAGAATGATTTCTATTAATAATATATATATAAGTGTATATATTGTAAATAGATGAGTTGGTTGGATTTAACAAATAAAGTTATGTTTTCAAATTTCTAATATTTAATAATTTGGAAATTATGATTTAATTTAATATTTAGCTTTTCAAAGATATTTGATAAATAACTATATAGTTTTAAATACATAAGATAAATGTTTAATTGTTTAAAAAATAGATTTTAGCTTAAGTTTAAATTTAAATTGAATATGAATTTGGATTTATAATAAAAATTCAAAAGAGAAATATTTTAAAATATTTTGGATTTAAAATATAGATATAAGATTTTATTTATATATATATTGGTTATTTACATTTTCTTTAAAGTAATTTATATGCATATATACATTTAGGTAAGTATTTATAAATAGTAAACTCATATAAAAGCTTTTATTCACATTTTAAAATAAATAAAAATATGTATTAAATACTTATAAGACAAATGTCACCATATTAAGGCTTAATAAAACATGTGTTAAACAATAGATTAAACAACATGACAAATGTCATCTTTAATTTAATTTTATTTTTCTTTTATTTTGGTAAATCACAATTTCTACTTATATAAACAATGCTTTCTCTTTCCATCCCTTTCTTTTTCAAAAACTAAGAAACTTCAGCTGAAATATAATCTCAAAACAGATCTGTAACCCAGTTTTTAAACCTAAAGTCTTCAGCCTGAATTTCTTTCAATCTGAAATCATCTCAACAACAATCTGTAAACAAATCTTCAATACCTGGAATCAAGCCTGCATTTCTTCAATTCTGTTGTGGAGAACAAGCAAGATTCAAGTTTAAAGAAACTTCATTTAAAATCATGAAGCATGTTACTTCAGCAACTCAAGTCAAGTTTAAAGTTTTCAAATCAAAAGCAAAAGCATTCCAGTTTCCAATTTTAAAAACAATTCAGGATTTCAATAATCATAGGCTCTGCTTCTTTTAAAATCTGTGAGTAACTTCACTTTCAAACTTAAAAGTAAATTTAGGTTGCATGTTCTTACTGTGATCGATATGATATTATGAAGTATGTTTGTGAATTTATAATAGATGTATGCCTGTAACTCCTCTGTTGTTTTCCTGTGAGTAAACTACTCTATTGAACTTAAATCTGTTCATATGTATTGATGTTAGTAATTGATTCTTGGGTAGGTTATGAATAATATTTGTATAAATATGAATATACCTGTATATGGATGAATATAGGCAGATGGTTGTTGCATGCATAACTGTATATGGTTATATACATATCTCTGTTTCAAGTACTAGACAAAGTTTGATTCAAAAATCATTATCTCATGGTCTAATCTTTATTAGAATGTAAGATTAAAACAAAATTGGTTTGTTTCATTTTAGACTTTAGTTTAGAGTTTAAATTTAAGTCAAAATAATATTAACTTGACTCTGGAATTATAAGTACCAGAATACTTAAACTAAGTCAAAAATTTAAGTTAAATAATTCGTAGATTCAGGGTTATGAAACAAATCACTAAACGAAATTATGATTTTTAAAAACAAAATCACCAATCCTAGTATTGGAATCAGAGAGCAGTTCATAGATGATTGGATTATGTAATTTGAGTTGTTCCTATTGATCTAAATAATCAGAGAGATCAAATTTTCTTCTGGAGCTAGATGAATGGTCAGCAATGACAAGAAAAATTTCAGATGATGTTGTAGTGCACCGTGGAGATGGTGATTGGAGGATTTATCCTGTAGCCCTAGTTTAAGCTAGGTAAGTTGTTTCGGCCAGTACTACTTGAAGGGATGATCGAGTTCAGCGAAAATTGGGCAGATGGAAGCTTGGCTATAGTTGAAGTCGCAGCCAGAGTTGTTGGATTTTCGGTGGTCGGAGAGCCGTGATCTTGGCGATGTCAGGTTTGGTTGGGGTTGAACTTTTCTGTTCCAGGTTCATGTTTTAAACTTGAATTCAAATTCGAGTTGAATAGGAGCGAGGTGACGATCGTATTGGACTGAGGAGATGATTGTTGATGTTTGGAAGCCACCGGAGTTGGCTGGAGTTGATCGGAGGTACGGTGCATGTGCACCGTGCACTTTTGATTCTAGATGTTTGCCTGGGGATAAGCAGTGGGGAAACTCGAGAATTACTCGAGTAGGTGCTGTGTACTACTCGAAGCAGTAGGCTAGTTAACTCGAAGCAGGTCTGGGTTTTTTGGGTATGTTGTAGTCTCGAGTTTTCTCGAGTAAATTAGGTTGTAGACTCGAAGACAGGTGGTAGATAACTCGAAGTAAAACAGGTTGAGCTCGGGTTATTTTCTTTGTTTCAGGTTTTGTTCTAAAACCTGGCAGTGTACAGGGTTTTAAGTTCAAACTATATTTTGAAATAAAAAGAAGTTTTAAAATCTAAAATGTTTTAAACAATTTGAATGTTTAAAATGTATTTTAAATTGATTGAATTTAAAATGAATTTGATTTAAATTTCTTTAATTAAGTGTTTCTTTGACATGTGATTTAAAAGGATGTTTTTAAAAACTTTGTTAAAGTTAAATTGTCTTCATTTTAAATCTTAAATTTAAAATGAAATTTAAAAGTAAATTTAAAGGTACATTGTTTAAATGCTTTATTAATAATAGTTTAATCATTAATAAAAATAAAGTGTTATCCTAAAGTAAATTAAGATTTAATAATTTAGGATAAAATAAATTATTAAGGTAATTAAAGGTGATTAATCAATTTAATTAATTTATGACTTGGGTTAATAAATTAGTAATTAAGGGTTTAAAACTTTATTGATGAAGGATTAATTAAATTAATTTAAAGGTTAATTAATTTGAATTAAGGATCATTAATTTTATAAGTTAATGGTTAGGAATAAATTAATCAAGTAATTAAGGTTTAATTAAGTTATAGTTAAGTACTTAATTAATTAAGTAATTAGAGATTAATTTATTGATAATTAGGATTAATTAAGTTGTAATTAATAATGGTTAATTAATGTTTAATAATTTTAGAAAGGTAATTAAAATAATTAATAGTTAATGTAGATCATTAACTAAGGGTAATTAATTAATGTGATTAATTTAGATAATTAATTAGATTAATTAATTTAAAAGATAATCATTTGTGAAATTGTTTAATAAAATTACTTAATGGAAGTAATTAAGAAATTTATTACTTATTGTAATTAATTGAGTTTAAATTGATTAGTTAAGTTAATTAATTAAGTTTAATTAATTTAAGATAATCACTTAATGATTGTATAATTACTTAATGTAATTTAAGGAGGTATAATTACTTAGGGAAGTAATTAATGGATAATTACTGATGTAATTAATAAAGTAATTAAGGGTAGTTAATTACTTAATGGAAGTTAATCAAGGGATTAATTAAGAAATGAATTAAGGAATAATTAATTTATTTTAAGAAGTAATTAAGGTTAGTAATTACTGAATGTGATTAATCAATAGTGATTAATAAGTTATGGTTTAATTAAAAATCAATTACTTAATGTAATTAAGTAATGATAAAATGTAATTAAGGATCATTAATTAATATAATTAATGATGTAATTAAGAATTAATTAATTAAGGAATAATTAATAACTAAGTGATTAATTAATGTAATTAATTAAGGATTAAGGAGTAATGTAATTAATTAATAAAAGAAGTAATTAAAGGTTAATTACTATAAGTGGTTAAGAATAATTAATTTGTATAATTAATTTAATACTAATTACTTGAATGTAATTAAATAATTAATCAAGGATGATTAATTAAATTGAATAATTGGATGATGATTGATTAATTGATTGATAATTAATTAATAATGATTTAAGCAGGATTTATAGATGTAGTAATTAATTTAATTTACTTTAAATTAATTAAAGATGAAATAATTAATTTAATTCATTTTAAATTAATTATAGATGGTGATAAATAAATCATTGCTTATGAATGGATGATATTGTGTACCTTGAATGGTTTGAAATCTCAGATATGAGATAATTGATACTGTATGATTTGGATGCATTGGTTGCATAGTAAAGATGATAAGAATTATCTGCTTATAATGATAATGTTGATTATCTATTATGAATCTGTGAATTATCTATCTATGTGTTAATAGATAGTAGAATTAAATTGTTTTAACCTTTAAAACAACTTGGCCTTAAAAGATACGCTTTGGATTTCGATGAGACCGGGATCGGGTTTCCGTATACCGGAATTCCAGGTCTGGAGACCCGAATACCACATCGATCCAAATTTACGTTAGGTCGTGAAATCAATTGGAGCAAGTGAAGACTCGAGGTGTAAGAACGATTCTTTGTCAATATAACTCTGAGGGTGATTCCGTAATGAGTTGACGGAGATAGTACTTTCAGATTGGAGATGAAGATTCAGAGTGCAAGGGTTATTATCGTTAACTCTGAGGGTGATTCCAATACGAGTGTAACGAGATAATGCCTTCGGTTTCGTTCGAACCCGGAACGAACTTGTATGGATTGAATGCTTTCAGAACATCGTCAGGTGGACGATGAGCATTCTAAGTGATGTCCTGATTAAAGGTAATCGTAGCCTCAAGCCTCATCAAACCGGGAATGGCTAAAACAGGGGAGGTGCAGCAAGGTTAGTGGGTAGCACCCAAGTAGGACAAGATTATCCCTGTCTAGAGGTCCCTTCTTATTATTCGATTGAGTGGGCAGTTGAATTGCAACAACTGCTGGGATATCTTGTGCGGGAATTATCCAGTAAGGGATGTTCCGGCCTTGTGTTGCAGGGGATTGGGAGTGATCCTCGGTACGGTGATCTAGGCCACGTACTGTGACGGGCGGTACCCCGGTAGCCCTGCCATTGTATGGAAACCCAACTTCCAATAAGTGATAACGGACTTGATTGTATACCTATGTATGCTGGAATTTAATAATGTAACAATTTCAGCTATTTCATATTTATTTGAAAACCTTAGACCTATTATAATACAATCGAATTTCCTATCAAATGTTTTGGTTATCGTAAGGTAAAAACTTACCCGTGTTTATGTGCGGGAAGTCTTACGAGATACCTTTTCTTTCAAAATGGTTTTCAAAGTTAAACAAGTTTAACCTGTTACTCACACCAGACCCATGTCTGACCCAAGTTGTTTATTTCTGTTTTATAAACTCTTGGGTACTCAAATTTTTACGAGTAGCCAAGGGATTCAGGTTATCTTTGACGAATTATCTGGAGGAGCAATGGAGCAGGAGGCTTCGGCGTTGTAGATATAGATAATAGTTCCGCTGTGTTAATCTCTGTAATAGAGTTGTGTATTGTATTGAGTTGTAATAACTAGACAGATGTTTATAACTGTCTAGTATGTGATGAATAATCTGTATAACTCTGATAATCATTGTATATGATGTAATACTTTGTTATTAATATAAATTATTCATTCCGCTGTTGAGATTCTGTTATTGCTCTTTCTTTCTTCTCTTCTTTTCTACTTTCTCACCTCTTTCTTTTCTTCAAAACGATGCGTCTTCCTAGTCATAGGATGGCGGGTCGTTACAGTGGTATCGGAGCGAGGTTGAGTGAATACCTAGGCTCTGGAGTGGTGTCTATCTTGAGAGCGCGTAATTGTTAGTTATATAAAAATGATTTTTTTTATTGTGTTAATTGATCGGTTGAGTGGTATATGGATTCTGGTCAATACGAGTAGCTAACGTTATTGATAGGGATCTCTAAACACTTGAACCAGGCCAACGGACACAATATTGTTTTAAAGAGGTAGATGAAATAATTTTACCCAGAAATAATTTCTATATGAAAAGTATCATTTTAAATATATATATATATATTTATTTCTACCTATTTGGGTTACCTGTTCGGGTTATCCAAATTAAGTTATAAGGGTAGATGAGGTAGGTTGTGTGTAACACGACTACCATTGATTGGAGTTTGAATGTTTGGAGTTGGAAGTGTATCTGATGAGACTGTAGACCTAATACCGTCTCGAGTGAGCTTTGCTGTGGTGAAGGATGTCATTGATCTCCGAAGGAAACGATTAAGGTTCGGAGTCAATCTTTGAAGTGCAGTTGGATGAGTAGAGTTTGGATCTACCAGTTAAGCAGAAGCAAGTGATGTATCTTGGTAACTTCTGGAAAAAGTAGCTGTGTGATGAGACACAGTGACTATGGATGTCTCCGAAGATGTTTTCTTTGGAATAAGTTTAAGGAGTAAGTCTACTTCGGTGTTGTGGCTGAGTTCAGCATGACGTCTCTGTTTGAGGTTCGAGTTTCTCGAAGAGCTTTGGATTGGGAAGTCCTTGGCATCTGTGGCAGCAGTGCAGTTCGGAGTGTTCTGTGTGTTAGCAGGAAGTTTTCTGGCTGAGCAGTTTTTCTGAAGGTGAAGTTCAGAAGCAGCAAAGTGGATCCATTTCTTCGATGGATTGGATAGATAAGTGTGAGCTGTTCCGATAGGTAAAGAGAGAACAGTTTATCTTTGGATACTGGACTGGGTTGATCGCAAAAGTGACTTGCGATAGTTTGAGTGATCTTTGAGTTATTGAAGATTTTATGGATGTCTTCAGGGAAGTCAGAAGTTGTCTGCATCTGGAGATGAGTTTTCTTATCGACAGGATTCCAGGAGGGGTACTGGTGGTTCAGCCTAGTGGAAGGATGGTTCCTAGAGATAGAGTTTGGTGAAGCAGTTCAGGATTTGATGGAGTATCTGAGTTTTCTTTTTGGATCTGTTGAATCATTTTTCTGGGATAAATTATCCAGTCTGTGCTTGTGTTCTTCATCAGCATTCTTATCTACTTCAGATCAGAGTTGTGCAGCAGAAGCAGTTTGGGAGTGTATCTGTTGTCTTTTCCGGATAAGAGAAGTAAGTTCAGTCTTCTGATGTTTGAGGAGTAGAGTTGGTATACTTGGTTGTTGAGTCAGACTCGTCTGTAGTCTGATATCCTGTCTAGTTCTATAGATCTAGTTGAGTAGGAGTTCTATAGCTTCGTAGTTTAGATTGTTTGTAGAGCGAGTATTCCGGTATATATATATACTTGGGGAAACTCGAGGAAATTCTATCCAGAATTTTGTCTGGATAGTTAGAATTGTTTGATTGGATGATTGTTTGCTATGGTTGTTAGCATATGGTTGATAATATATGCTTGTTAAATATTGAATAGATTATTAAATTACCTTTGTTTAAATTTCGGGGACGAAATTATTTTAAGGGGGGAGGAATGTGATATCCCGGGAATTTGGACAATATCAATTTAATAATCTGCATTGGAAATTAAATTGATTTGATGATCTTTGTTAATAAATTTGAATAAATTTAATAATCTAATTAAAATAAATATTTAATTAGTGATTTATCTTTTAAAACTTTAATAGAATGATTTCTATTAATAATATATATATAAGTGTATATATTGTAAATAGATGAGTTGGTTGGATTTAACAAATAAAGTTATGTTTTCAAATTTCTAATATTTAATAATTTGGAAATTATGATTTAATTTAATATTTAGCTTTTCAAAGATATTTGATAAATAACTATATAGTTTTAAATACATAAGATAAATGTTTAATTGTTTAAAAAATAGATTTTAGCTTAAGTTTAAATTTAAATTGAATATGAATTTGGATTTATAATAAAAATTCAAAAGAGAAATATTTTAAAATATTTTGGATTTAAAATATAGATATAAGATTTTATTTATATATATATTGGTTATTTACATTTTCTTTAAAGTAATTTATATGCATATATACATTTAGGTAAGTATTTATAAATAGTAAACTCATATAAAAGCTTTTATTCACATTTTAAAATAAATAAAAATATGTATTAAATACTTATAAGACAAATGTCACCATATTAAGGCTTAATAAAACATGTGTTAAACAATAGATTAAACAACATGACAAATGTCATCTTTAATTTTATTTTATTTTTCTTTTATTTTGGTAAATCACAATTTCTACTTATATAAACAATGCTTTCTCTTTCCATCCCTTTCTTTTTCAAAAACTAAGAAACTTCAGCTGAAATATAATCTCAAAACAGATCTGTAACCCAGTTTTTAAACCTAAAGTCTTCAGCCTGAATTTCTTTCAATCTGAAATCATCTCAACAACAATCTGTAAACAAATCTTCAATACCTGGAATCAAGCCTGCATTTCTTCAATTCTGTTGTGGAGAACAAGCAAGATTCAAGTTTAAAGAAACTTCATTTAAAATCATGAAGCATGTTACTTCAGCAACTCAAGTCAAGTTTAAAGTTTTCAAATCAAAAGCAAAAGCATTCCAGTTTCCAATTTTAAAAACAATTCAGGATTTCAATAATCATAGGCTCTGCTTCTTTTAAAATCTGTGAGTAACTTCACTTTCAAACTTAAAAGTAAATTTAGGTTGCATGTTCTTACTGTGATCGATATGATATTATGAAGTATGTTTGTGAATTTATAATAGATGTATGCCTGTAACTCCTCTGTTGTTTTCCTGTGAGTAAACTACTCTATTGAACTTAAATCTGTTCATATGTATTGATGTTAGTAATTGATTCTTGGGTAGGTTATGAATAATATTTGTATAAATATGAATATACCTGTATATGGATGAATATAGGCAGATGGTTGTTGCATGCATAACTGTATATGGTTATATACATATCTCTGTTTCAAGTACTAGACAAAGTTTGATTCAAAAATCATTATCTCATGGTCTAATCTTTATTAGAATGTAAGATTAAAACAAAATTGGTTTGTTTCATTTTAGACTTTAGTTTAGAGTTTAAATTTAAGTCAAAATAATATTAACTTGACTCTGGAATTATAAGTACCAGAATACTTAAACTAAGTCAAAAATTTAAGTTAAATAATTCGTAGATTCAGGGTTATGAAACAAATCACTAAACGAAATTATGATTTTTAAAAACAAAATCACCAATCCTAGTATTGGAATCAGAGAGCAGTTCATAGATGATTGGATTATGTAATTTGAGTTGTTCCTATTGATCTAAATAATCAGAGAGATCAAATTTTCTTCTGGAGCTAGATGAATGGTCAGCAATGACAAGAAAAATTTCAGATGATGTTGTAGTGCACCGTGGAGATGGTGATTGGAGGATTTATCCTGTAGCCCTAGTTTAAGCTAGGTAAGTTGTTTCGGCCAGTACTACTTGAAGGGATGATCGAGTTCAGCGAAAATTGGGCAGATGGAAGCTTGGCTATAGTTGAAGTCGCAGCCAGAGTTGTTGGATTTTCGGTGGTCGGAGAGCCGTGATCTTGGCGATGTCAGGTTTGGTTGGGGTTGAACTTTTCTGTTCCAGGTTCATGTTTTAAACTCGAATTCAAATTCGAGTTGAATAGGAGCGAGGTGACGATCGTATTGGACTGAGGAGATGATTGTTGATGTTTGGAAGCCACCGGAGTTGGCTGGAGTTGATCGGAGGTACGGTGCATGTGCACCGTGCACTTTTGATTCTAGATGTTTGCCTGGGGATAAGCAGTGGGGAAACTCGAGAATTACTCGAGTAGGTGCTGTGTACTACTCGAAGCAGTAGGCTAGTTAACTCGAAGCAGGTCTGGGTTTTTTGGGTATGTTGTAGTCTCGAGTTTTCTCGAGTAAATTAGGTTGTAGACTCGAAGACAGGTGGTAGATAACTCGAAGTAAAACAGGTTGAGCTCGGGTTATTTTCTTTGTTTCAGGTTTTGTTCTAAAACCTGGCAGTGTACAGGGTTTTAAGTTCAAACTAAATTTTGAAATAAAAAGAAGTTTTAAAATCTAAAATGTTTTAAACAATTTGAATGTTTAAAATGTATTTTAAATTGATTGAATTTAAAATGAATTTGATTTAAATTTCTTTAATTAAGTGTTTCTTTGACATGTGATTTAAAAGGATGTTTTTAAAAACTTTGTTAAAGTTAAATTGTCTTCATTTTAAATCTTAAATTTAAAATGAAATTTAAAAGTAAATTTAAAGGTACATTGTTTAAATGCTTTATTAATAATAGTTTAATCATTAATAAAAATAAAGTGTTATCCTAAAGTAAATTAAGATTTAATAATTTAGGATAAAATAAATTATTAAGGTAATTAAAGGTGATTAATCAATTTAATTAATTTATGACTTGGGTTAATAAATTAGTAATTAAGGGTTTAAAACTTTATTGATGAAGGATTAATTAAATTAATTTAAAGGTTAATTAATTTGAATTAAGGATCATTAATTTTATAAGTTAATGGTTAGGAATAAATTAATCAAGTAATTAAGGTTTAATTAAGTTATAGTTAAGTACTTAATTAATTAAGTAATTAGAGATTAATTTATTGATAATTAGGATTAATTAAGTTGTAATTAATAATGGTTAATTAATGTTTAATAATTTTAGAAAGGTAATTAAAATAATTAATAGTTAATGTAGATCATTAACTAAGGGTAATTAATTAATGTGATTAATTTAGATAATTAATTAGATTAATTAATTTAAAAGATAATCATTTGTGAAATTGTTTAATAAAATTACTTAATGGAAGTAATTAAGAAATTTATTACTTATTGTAATTAATTGAGTTTAAATTGATTAGTTAAGTTAATTAATTAAGTTTAATTAATTTAAGATAATCACTTAATGATTGTATAATTACTTAATGTAATTTAAGGAGGTATAATTACTTAGGGAAGTAATTAATGGATAATTACTGATGTAATTAATAAAGTAATTAAGGGTAGTTAATTACTTAATGGAAGTTAATCAAGGGATTAATTAAGAAATGAATTAAGGAATAATTAATTTATTTTAAGAAGTAATTAAGGTTAGTAATTACTGAATGTGATTAATCAATAGTGATTAATAAGTTATGGTTTAATTAAAAATCAATTACTTAATGTAATTAAGTAATGATAAAATGTAATTAAGGATCATTAATTAATATAATTAATGATGTAATTAAGAATTAATTAATTAAGGAATAATTAATAACTAAGTGATTAATTAATGTAATTAATTAAGGATTAAGGAGTAATGTAATTAATTAATAAAAGAAGTAATTAAAGGTTAATTACTATAAGTGGTTAAGAATAATTAATTTGTATAATTAATTTAATACTAATTACTTGAATGTAATTAAATAATTAATCAAGGATGATTAATTAAATTGAATAATTGGATGATGATTGATTAATTGATTGATAATTAATTAATAATGATTTAAGCAGGATTTATAGATGTAGTAATTAATTTAATTTACTTTAAATTAATTAAAGATGAAATAATTAATTTAATTCATTTTAAATTAATTATAGATGGTGATAAATAAATCATTGCTTATGAATGGATGATATTGTGTACCTTGAATGGTTTGAAATCTCAGATATGAGATAATTGATACTGTATGATTTGGATGCATTGGTTGCATAGTAAAGATGATAAGAATTATCTGCTTATAATGATAATGTTGATTATCTATTATGAATCTGTGAATTATCTATCTATGTGTTAATAGATAGTAGAATTAAATTGTTTTAACCTTTAAAACAACTTGGCCTTAAAAGATACGCTTTGGATTTCGATGAGACCGGGATCGGGTTTCCGTATACCGGAATTCCAGGTCTGGAGACCCGAATACCACATCGATCCAAATTTACGTTAGGTCGTGAAATCAATTGGAGCAAGTGAAGACTCGAGGTGTAAGAACGATTCTTTGTCAATATAACTCTGAGGGTGATTCCGTAATGAGTTGACGGAGATAGTACTTTCAGATTGGAGATGAAGATTCAGAGTGCAAGGGTTATTGTCGTTAACTCTGAGGGTGATTCCAATACGAGTGTAACGAGATAATGCCTTCGGTTTCGTTCGAACCCGGAACGAACTTGTATGGATTGAATGCTTTCAGAACATCGTCAGGTGGACGATGAGCATTCTAAGTGATGTCCTGATTAAAGGTAATCGTAGCCTCAAGCCTCATCAAACCGGGAATGGCTAAAACAGGGGAGGTGCAGCAAGGTTAGTGGGTAGCACCCAAGTAGGACAAGATTATCCCTGTCTAGAGGTCCCTTCTTATTATTCGATTGAGTGGGCAGTTGAATTGCAACAACTGCTGGGATATCTTGTGCGGGAATTATCCAGTAAGGGATGTTCCGGCCTTGTGTTGCAGGGGATTGGGAGTGATCCTCGGTACGGTGATCTAGGCCACGTACTGTGACGGGCGGTACCCCGGTAGCCCTGCCATTGTATGGAAACCCAACTTCCAATAAGTGATAACGGACTTGATTGTATACCTATGTATGCTGGAATTTAATAATGTAACAATTTCAGCTATTTCATATTTATTTGAAAACCTTAGACCTATTATAATACAATCGAATTTCCTATCAAATGTTTTGGTTATCGTAAGGTAAAAACTTACCCGTGTTTATGTGCGGGAAGTCTTACGAGATACCTTTTCTTTCAAAATGGTTTTCAAAGTTAAACAAGTTTAACCTGTTACTCACACCAGACCCATGTCTGACCCAAGTTGTTTATTTCTGTTTTATAAACTCTTGGGTACTCAAATTTTTACGAGTAGCCAAGGGATTCAGGTTATCTTTGACGAATTATCTGGAGGAGCAATGGAGCAGGAGGCTTCGGCGTTGTAGATATAGATAATAGTTCCGCTGTGTTAATCTCTGTAATAGAGTTGTGTATTGTATTGAGTTGTAATAACTAGACAGATGTTTATAACTGTCTAGTATGTGATGAATAATCTGTATAACTCTGATAATCATTGTATATGATGTAATACTTTGTTATTAATATAAATTATTCATTCCGCTGTTGAGATTCTGTTATTGCTCTTTCTTTCTTCTCTTCTTTTCTACTTTCTCACCTCTTTCTTTTCTTCAAAACGATGCGTCTTCCTAGTCATAGGATGGCGGGTCGTTACAAAAACCTCCGGCTACGCTAGAGCGTTTCTACTCCAAGGCACACCAGTTCATAAGAAGAGAGGAAGCTAGGTGGGTGCGACGAGACAAGGCACCGGGACCTGCCCAAGAGTCAATTAACAGCAACATTGCTGTGAAGCAATCTGGAGACAATTCGGGAAAGGTCCAAGTCAATGTCCAGAGTAAGCCTGTGCATCCCAAAGAGTCCGGAGGAAGAAGTCAAGGAAAGAGGAAAGAAGCGGGAAAGTGGAAGTCGAGAATTCCAAGCTACAGCGAGTACACTCCGCTAAACGCCCCACTTGAGAACATTTACCTATCCACATGCAATACTTTTCACAGAAAACCACGTCCAAAAGAATCAACTGAAGAACAGAAACGGACTGGGAAATATTGCCGCTTCCATGAAACTTATGGACACAACACGGAAGAATGCAGACACCTGCATGACGCTATCGAGAAATTGATCAGACAAAAGAAGTTGCAAGAATTTGTAAAGGATCCACAGGAAGGAGGATAGGGAACGTCCAACCCAGGTCGTGCACCAGCTCCACGTCATCCTGAGGAACCTGCCCGGATTGTTGGAAGACTGGTTATAAATACAATTATCGGCGGACCTCATCCCGCAGATAAGAACTGGCAAGAGATGGAACGATATGCAAGCTCCTTGAAGCATGCAGATTTTGAGTGCTGTTCGAACGTAGAGGACGGGGCCCCTGCTAAGCAGCAGCGCGTGATGACAGACGATATTGTGTTCAGGAACAGAGACGCTGATCAGGTAGAGGCTCCGACCATCGATCCCATGGTCATATCTGCAACGATCGGACCAGCATATGTAAAAAGAATTTTGATTGATTGTGGAAGTTCAGTCAACATCATCTTCAAGAAGGCCTATGATCAGATGAAGCTAGAGACAAAAGACTTGAAACCATCAAAAGCTCGTATCCACGGCTTTAACGGCGCTGCGACTGATGCAGTAGGATGTGTCGAGTTACCAGTTGAACTGGGACAAGACGAGCGTCGGAGGGTACGGATTCTACCCTTTGTAGTTTTGGATGTGGACTCTCCATATAATGTTTTCTTGGGTCGGCCGGCCCTGGCTGAATTTAGGGCGGCACTAGCCCCGTGGTGCTTGACTTTGAAGTTTCCGACTGACAAAGGAGTAGGCATTGTTCACGGTGACCAAGCAGCTGGTCGTTCTTGTTATGTGGCCGAGCTTCGAGAGGCCCACCGGAGGGAGAAAGGAAAGGTTGCGGACAATCCCGTCCGCATCCTCAATATGAATAATTGACAAGTAGTGCCCGAGCCCTGGCTCGGGCATAGTTCTCGGATCTACGGAGATATAGATCCGAGAGACGACGATGAGAAACCCAGGGAAGAGAAGGCGGCACCGGCTGAATTAACAATTGACATTTCAGTTAGCCGTGACGACCCTTCGCGAATACTGAAGATCGGATCACAGTTAGGCCCCGCAATGACTGAAGACCTTAGCGACTTCCTCCGGGCAAACCTTGATGTTTTTGCCTGGACGCATTCTGATATGTGTGGGATTTCTCCCGCCATCACAAGTCATATGTTGAACATAGACCCAAAATACGTCCCAGTCAAGCAAAAAAGGAGAGGAATGGATCCAGAGAGATCCGCCGCTCTTGGAGAGGAGGTGGACAAACTCAAAGCAAATGGGTTCGTCCGCGACGCCCTCTACCCGGAGTGGGTCTCCAACCCCGTGCT
Organism: Allium fistulosum; assembly: GCA_030737815.1. Classification (NCBI taxonomy): domain Eukaryota; kingdom Viridiplantae; phylum Streptophyta; class Magnoliopsida; order Asparagales; family Amaryllidaceae; genus Allium; species Allium fistulosum. The sequence goes on along the minus strand of CM060904.1, from coordinate 163,399,300 downwards.
AGTAAAGAAGGCGAATGGGAAATGGAGGACTTGCATAGATTATTCCGACTTGAACAAAGCATGCCCTAAGGACAGTTTCCCGCTGCCTAGGATCGATCAGTTGGTCGATTCCACAGCAGGACACGAATTATTGTCATTCATGGATGCGTACTCGGGATACAACCAAATCCCAATGCATATTCCGGACCAAGAACACACCAGCTTCGTTACAAATGTCGGGTTGTATTGCTATGTAGTGATGCCCTTTGGATTAAAGAATGCTGGAGCAACTTACCAACGTCTGGTGAATCGTATGTTCAAGGACCAACTGGGCAAAACCATGGAAGTCTATGTGGATGACATGCCCGTGAAGTCACGGCGGTCAAACGACCACATTCAAGACTTAGCTGAAATGTTTAACATACTCAGGTTCTATGGAATGAAGATCAACCCGCTGAAGGGTTCTTTCGGCGTTGCATCAGGGAAGTTTTTAGGATTCATCGTCAACGCTAGGGGAATCGAAGCCAACCCAGAAAAGATCCAAGCCATTCGAGATGTACAAGCGCCCAGGACTATAAAGCAGGTACAGAGCTTGAACGGAAAAGTAGCTGCGCTGAGTCGATTTATATCCAAGGCAACTGACAAGTGCATCCCGTTCTTTGACATAATAAAGAAAGGAAAGAGGAATTTTGAATGGACGTCTAGCTGCGAGGAAGCTTTCCAGAACCTGGTAAGGCATCTGGAGAGCCCACCAATGCTATCTAAACCAGTTGACCATGAGATGATGTACGTTTACTTGGCTATATCCCCTCATGCGATAAGCGCAGCTTTGGTTCGTGAGGAGGATCGAGTCCAGAAGCCGGTATATTATGTTAGCAAGCGTTTAACGGGGGCAGAGAAGAATTACCCTAAAATTGAGAAATTGGCTTATTGCTTGGTGATTGCATCACGCAAGCTGCGCCCATACTTTCAAGCGCATTCAATCGGCGTTTATACCGATCAACCCCTGAGGCAGGTACTTCAACGACCGGAAACTTCTGGAAGATTGCTAAAATGGAACATCGAATTGAGCCAATTCGATATCGCGTACTTACCACGGAGAGCCATCCGAGGGCAAGCATTAGCAGACTTCATCGCTGAATTTACCATACCCATCAAACCGGACGATCACGACATCATTCCCCCCATTCGATGGAAATTATACACCGACGGTGCATCAAACGACCGTTGCTCCGGCGCGGGCGTAGTTCTTATAACTCCGGAAAACCGATCAATCTGTTATGCCCTGAAGCTCGATTTCCCGGCTACGAACAACGAAGCTGAATATGAAGCACTGATCGCTGGCTTGAAGCTCATCAAAGAACTCGGGATTGAATCAGTCGAAATCTTTTGTGACTCGCAGTTAGTGGTTTACCAAGTACGAGGAGACTACCAAGCAAAAGGACGAAAGCTTGCTCCGTACCTCGTTCAGGTCCAGGAACTACTATCAAATCTTGAGCGTTATGACATTTCACATATCCCGCGAGAACAAAACAAAGAAGCCGACTTGTTGGCTAAGTTCGCAAGTACCGACGATGTTCAACAAATGGGATTGTATCCCGTTGAAGTCTTGCATGCCCCGAGTGTGGACGAGATAAAAATCGATCGCGTGTTGGAAACAGAGATCGAGAAGGACTCGTGGATAACCCCATTCAAACTGTACCTGACAACCGGGGCTTTACCAGAAAAAAGAAGCGAAAGACGACAGGTCCTTCGAAAGGCTGCGCGGTACGTAATGCAGGATGGATCCATGTACCGGAAAGGATTCTCAGTCCCATTGTTACGGTGCATCGCTCATGATGAAACAAAACGAGTCTTGAGGGAAGTCCACGAAGGGGAATGCGACGACCATACTGGGGGGCAAACGCTAGCAAAGAAGATCCTCCGCTATGGTTATTACTGGCCCACCGTAAACCGGGATGCCGCGGACTACGCAAGAAAATGCGACAAGTGTCAAAGATATGCAAAAATCCCGAGGGCTCCGTCAACGGAACTCACACAAATGATCAGTCCTTGGCCATTTGCGATCTGGGGAATCGACATAATCGGCTCTTTGCCTCTATCCAAAGGTGGTGCGAAATACGCAATAGTTGCAGTCGACTATTTCACGAAATGGGCTGAGGCAGAACCTTTGGCCACTATCACCTCTAAGAAGGTCATTAACTTCGTTGTACGAAACATTATATGCCGCTTTGGCCTTCCACGCACCATCATTACAGACAACGGAACGCAATTCGAAAGTAGAGAGTTCAAAGAGTTCTGTTTAAAGTACGGCATCGAGAAAAAGTTCGCCGCCGTTGCACACCCAAAAGCTAACGGACAAGTCGAGGCCGTTAACAAAATAATCAAGTCCATACTAAAGAAGCGTCTGGAGAAGGTTGGAGGCAAATGGGTAGATGAACTCCCGACAGCATTATGGGCGTATAGAACTACCCACAAGTCCGCGACCGGCCACACTCCGTTCGCCTTGGCATACGGCTCTGAAGCCGTTATACCCGTGGAACTTGAAGTTCCATCGCACCGAGTGACGTACTACGATCCCAAGACGAACCAAAACCTCTTGCTGGAGTCACTGGACTGCATCGATGAAAAACGGGAAGAAGCTGAATTAAGGGCGGCGGCGCACAGACATCGAGTCAAGCGTTACTATGACGGTAGAGTCCGTCCAAGAATCTTTGATGTGGGAGATCTCGTTCTGAAACGAGTATTCCCGGTACCATCACGCATGAATCCCAGCTGGGAAGGTCCATACGCCATTGAACGGAAGCTTGGAGAAGGAACATTCAAGCTAGCGACCGTTGATGGCGCGACACTCCCCCGAGCATGGAACAGTGAACATTTGCGGCACTATTACATTTAGCATGTTTCCCTTTCTTGCTATAGGCACTATTGTTTCCTGCATATTTCCATTCAATAATGATTTAGTTTCCTTTTAAAGTTGTAATCGAGCAATTTAGTTGATTTTCATTAATAAAGGCTTGAAGCCACATTTTCTATAAAGTTTCTATATCTCTTAATTGGATGATAAATTACACTATTCTGCGCGACATACAGGCTCGTATGAACGATTTCCAATCTCCGAATCCCCAGAGCGCGGAGCGGAGTACTCTAAGTCCCCAGAGCGCGGACTAGAGTATAAACGATTCCAATCTCCGAATCCCCAGAGTGTGGAGCGGGGTACTCTAAGTCCCCAGAGCGCGGACTAGAGTATAAACGATTCCAATCTCCGAATCCCCAGAGTGCGGAGCGGAGTACTCTAAGTCCCCAGAGCGCGGACTAGAGTATAAACGATTCCAATCTCCGAATCCCCAGAGTGCGGAGCGGAGTACTCTAAGTCCCCAGAGCGCGGACTAGAGTATAAACGATTCCAATCTCCGAATCCCCAGAGCGCGGAGCGGAGTACTCTAAGTCCCCAGAGCGCGGACTAGAGTATAAACGATTCCAATCTCCGAATCCCCAGAGTGCGGAGCGGAGTACTCTAAGTCCCCAGAGCGCGGACTAGAGTATAAACGATTCCAATCTCCGAATCCCCAGAGCGCGGAGCGGAGTACTCTAAGTCCCCAAAGCGCGGACTAGAGTATAAACGATTAAAATCTCCAAATCCCCAGAGTGCGGAGCGGAGTACTCTAAGTCCCCAGAGCGCGGACTAGAGTATAAACGACTTCCAATCTCCGAATCCCCAGAGTGCGGAGCGGAGTACTCTAAGTCCCCAGAGCGCGGACTAGAGTATAAACGACTTCCAATCTCCGAATCCCCATAGTGCGGAGCAGAGTACTCTAAGTCCCCAGAGCGCGGACTAGAGTATAAACGATTTCCAATCTCCGAATCCTAAGAGTGCGGAGTCGAGTACTCTAAGTCCCCAGAGCGCGGACTAGAGTATGAACAGTCTCAAGTCTCCGAGTCCTCGGAGCACAGTGTCAGCAAACCAAATAAAGACAAGAGAATCATTCAAACAAGAAGAAACTAAAATTTTATTCGATAAGTCCAAAATGGGGATACAAGATCACTCCTACAAAATTCGGGCCTATACAAACTACAAGTTATGGAAGATAGAAACAATTACAAACTTAAGCAAAAACTTGTTGAACAAGTGCATCGATCATTTCTTCGACTTCTTCTTCTTGTCTGCCTTTGGTGTTTCCGACGACTCCTCTCCCTCACGTTTTTTCTTGGACTTTTTGCTTGCTAGAGAGACGGAGTCAGGAGTAGGAGACGGAACATCTAGTGGTTTGGACCTGCCCGGGAGAATGATTTTCAGAGGTCTGTTCCGCGGGTCAGTGAGTTCCAGGACTTCAGATTCAACTTTGACTTTGACCTTTCTCTTCTCCTCGTCGGCGAGACGATCCTTCATGCTCATCTCTGAAGTATGTTCAGAGGCGCCAGTGATTTTAACTTCGTCGCTTCCTTCGGCAGGAGACGAAGTATCAAGTTTGTCATCATCAAGCGCCCCAATCACTTGAGCGTCTGGGCCGGGAGTTACCCCTGCGTGAGCAACGTCGCTTGTTTTCCCCGCTTCCTCCTTGGCGTCATCGCTCCTCGGAGTTAGCTCGGTGTCAGAACAACCTGCACGAAAATATAAGAAGTGGGCATTAGAACGAATAACCACTGCTGAAAAATGACGGAATCTCTTCGACTTCTAGAGAAAGAAGAATCTCCTACCAGGATCAGGTTGACTATCGGTGGCGCGCGGGGTTTCACCCTCCAGGATAGGTGACAGCACATGAACGCCGAGCCCGGGATCTTCGGGATCGTAACTGGCATGCTGCTCGAATGGATCAAGCATCGACCGACCAGCCGATTGAGCAGCATAAGGAGCGGCGATGTGAGGAGTAGTAGCGTCGGCCTCTGACGGGCCAGCCTCGTCATTCTTCTCTTTCGAAGGGGAAGAGCCTTTGCCATAAAGAGCCAATGCTGCGGATAAATCCGATGGCTCATTCCCCCTCAGGAACTCCTTCACCAGTGCATCCTCGTCGATTTCTTCGGAGCCTGACTCGACTTTCTTGATCTTTATCAGAGTTTCCCATGCCTCAGCCAGGGATTCATGGTAGCCGTCGCCCAAGAATGTTAGGTCGCGGTGCATAAGGACGCAGGCTCCGTACTCGGCGATCAACGGGTCAAACATACTTTTGACCTCTTCCCTGCCGGCCTCTGCGGCCGCCTCAAGGCGAGAATCAAGCTCCTCCACAGCCATTCTTTTGCCCTCCTCACGGGCTTCATCCTTCATTTTCTCGACCCCGGCAAGTTCACCGTCGAGCTTTGCCTTCAGGAGTCGGGTAGCAACAATCTCATCACAATACCGCTGTGATTCTTCCTGAGCGGCTATTTTGTCTTCTTTCTCCTTGGAGAGTTGTTCTTTCAGCTCTTTGACTTGAGTAGCGAGCGCGTCCCTTTCTTTTTGGACAGAGTCTTTTTCTAGGGCAAGGGCGCCGCTGCGCTGAACTGCTTCGTCAAGCTCCTTTTTGTGAGCCACCTCTAAGCGAGTAACTGCCTCGGCAGTATCTTTTGCACCTTGTTCAGCGGCTTCTAGCTTTGACTTATAAGAGGCGAGTTCTTCGTCTTGGAGTTTGATGATTTTCTTATCGCTGTCAGACTCCAAATTCAGACGGTCAATCTCGTGTTGACGCTCGACAGATACTTCTGAGATCTTCTCCACCAAGTGTACGAATGCGTCATGTTGAACATAGACGTCATTGTTGCAGGCAATGGCACTTTGCTTCACGTGCCCAGGAATGTGATGGATGGCCGGGAGGAATTTCAAACCGTCAAAACAAATTTTCGGAAACTTGGCCTTAAGGTCGACCATCTTTTCCGCAACAGTTGGGTCCACGGCAGGAGCAGGAGGAGGAGGCTTAGAGAATTTCGTTCTTTTACGCGGCTCTCGAACTTGCCTCGTACTCGATGAACTGGAATGTTGTTCTCGAGCAGCATCAGACTGATAACCCTTCTGCAAAGACTTCTCTTTATCCGGCTCAGTTGTAGGAGGAAGATCGCGGGACTGGGAAGATTGATAGTGTGCTTTCTTGGGTGAGACGACTCGCGCGGACGATTGTCCCTATCTTCATAATCACCTCGGTCCCGGCGTCTGCCTGAACCGGAATCCCGTCCAGAGTGATGGAATATAGAAGACCCCTGAAGGCGATCAAGTTCGTGGGAGCGGCTCATATCACCTGCAAAGAAGGAAGATAACAACGAGTTAAGGAGAATTCACGAATTAAAAAGACTTGAAGTATATTATGGAATGCGCATGTGCGTGTGTGTCCTAAGTGTTCCCCCCGACGGACCCGTTCGTTTATCTTTGCTAATCGGAGTATTGTCTCTTTGAGCCGGGAGTTGAACTCCTGCATTGCCTCTAGCGGGCGAGGAGAATTTGAGAGCTTCAGGATCATCGAACCCGTAATTAAGTATGTCTTCGGGAATAGAGAGGTTCGAGAGACCCCTCAGAGAACTTTCCAGATGCTGCGAAGAAGCCTCTTTCTCAGGAGGGATAGGCGTAGATTTTGAGGTGCCACCAACTTTCTCCTTCTGAACCGTATATTTCAGCTTTTTCTTTCCCTTCGAAGGGGAGGATGACGTCTCAATATCCTGAACTTCGATTGCCGGATTCCAAGCGGGACCCATGTTCTCGCCCTGAGTTTCGGGTGCATCATCCTCTTTGCACTCGCCTTCTTCGTGCGTGTCGGGAGCGCGACGCGACGACGGACCGACAAGTTTTTTCCCTTTACCAGATGGAGGTTTGGGAATTGTAACACCTTCTGGAAGGCTGATCCGACGATCAGGAGCTAGCAAGCCGAACCCCGACAGCGATTCATTTGAAATGATAGCTCGAATATCTCGATCCTCGGCCGGAAGAGCTCTAATCGCGTCGACAGCATCAGAATATCCTCGGCCTTCCGGACGCGGGTTAATACCTGAAAAGATGAAATGAAGAGTTAGGAAAAACATGACTCCCATTAAATACGAATGACGGTTCAGCAGAGTGACTTACTGCCTTCAACCCATCTCCTAGCAAAACCAGACGGGCATCGCACATAGAACCATTCCTGTTTGTACAGGGCGAATTTGCTACAGGCCCCTGTCAAGATCTGGCACTTGTGGTATGGCTCGAGGAACATGAAGGAAGGGCTATCTTTCCGTCTCTTGAACATATAAATGTATCGGATATCACCGGGGGTTGGAGGTCTGGAGAAGACGGCCATGAAGAGTAAATAAGTCCCATATAGGAACGCATGGCCATTCGGGTGCAGCTGCGACGGAGCAATGTCTATATACTGCAGCACATCCCGGAGAAATAAGTTAAATGGAGGCACGCTGCCCATCCAACACATGAACTTGTTGCAGGCTGTGTACCCGACTGGGGGCAGATGAGGGCGGTCGTGTCTCGAAGGAACTAACACGTCAGCAAAGGGAATCCCGTGAATGGAACATATTCGTCGCAGAGCGGCCTCGTTGATCTTCGAGGCTTGAGAATCGATCGGATTGTCCAGTAAGATGGTTGACTCCAGAGCATCGGGCGCCAAGTTATGAGCGGGAGAGACTGACGGGTTGGAAGCATCTGCGGCTCTTTGCCTTGCTGACGGCCCAGGCCTGTCAGATATGGTGGCAGAACTAGACTTTCTCGACATCCCGAATAAATAATGAACCTGGCTAAATGCTTGAGAGAGCTATACTTAAAAAACGTTGAACGTTAGAATTAACAACACGATTTTTCCCCCCGTGTGGTGTGTGAACTAGTGCAAGCAATTGTGTGCAGGCAATAAGAATCTAAAGGTTCTAAAGATGTAGTATTTAGCTTCGAATCATCGCCTTCGAAGACCGTCATCGCTGACCGTCTCAGAAAGCTCGCCTTGAGGAGATTACAGTCCCAGATTCAGAAGACATATGATTTCTAAAGTGACCGGCTTAAAATGTAGTTAGACACCTATCCTGTTCGGCATTTTTAATGTTGTTCGGCATTTGTATTGACCGGCTAAAGACATTATCCGGCCCAAGAATTGTCCGGCAATTGCTTTGTTTGACTAAGGTAATGGTTCGACCTAAGGGTTGTTCGGCTGAAGTCAGTGTTCGGCATGTCAGTTATACTGTTCGGCTAGAGTCATCGTTCGGCATGTCAGTTATATTGTTCGGCTAGAGTCATCGTTCGGCATGTCAGTTATGTTGTTCGGCTAAAGTCATTGTTCGGCATGTCAAATATGTTGTTCGGCTAAAGTCATTGTTCGGCATGTCAAATATGTTGTTCGGCTAAATTCATTGTTCGGCATGTCAATTGTATTGTTCGGCTAAAGTCAGTGTTCGGCGTATCAATCGTATTGATCGGCTAATGTCATCGTTCAGCTAAAAGTGGTGCTCCGCCACGATTTCAACTCTACCCTACACCTTCTCCATCCACACCGAACGACAGAGACGGATCACCCGGCAAATACTACGCCGTTCAACACCCCATCTACCCTTCTATCGTTCGGCACGGAGGAGCTATCCCCAATTAGACAACTCAAAACGAGCAAACCACGATGAACCTAAAATGGAAGTAGTGCAATTGTTAGAGGAAGGATACCTAATTCGACGATCGAAGTTGAGAATGGATTATAAAGGCTTTATATCTGGTAAGATGGGAAGAGTTGAAAGTCTCTAAGGAATGGCTGAAGAGAAGGCGTAAAGGGAAGAGAGACGGTGAGGACCTGGTTATATAGAGGGAGGTAGAAGTTGAAGAGGCTATACCCGGTAGAACCGGTCAACACCGAAGGGTTCGGCATCGTAGCAGTGAGACGTTCGGCGCACGAGGTACGTTTGGCTTCGAGCGTATCGTTCGGCGTCTAAATCTCGTTCGTCTTGCACCTCCTTCGCTAGCATTCTTGAGAAGGTACCTCCAAGGTAGATTGTATCAGATCCAAAGCGCATCACGTTCGGCCACGCAATACACTTTGGGGGGCAAGTGTTTCCTGGGGATTTGACCAGGCAACTAGTACTCGGCAATAAGTGCTCGGCATCAGAGAGCGATTGGCATCAAGGAGTGTTCGGCGAAGCACTGGCCATCCAGGAGAGTTCGGCGAAGCAACTGACATCCATGAGTGCTCGGCGACAGGTGTGCTCGGCATAGTGCTCGGCATCCATTAGTGTCCGGCATCGAGACTGTTCGGCGTACCAGAGTACTCGGCATCAAGACTGCTCGGCATACCAGAGTACTCGGCATCAAGACTGCTCGGCATAACAGGGTACTCGGCATCAAGACTGCTCGGCATACTAGAGTACTCGACATCAAGACTGCTCGGCATACCAGAGTACTCGGCATCAAGACTGCTCGGCATAACAGGGTACTCGGCATACAAGAGTACTCGGCATCCCATGGTGTTCGGCGTAATACTCGACATCCAGGAGACATTCAGCACAACTAACCAACATACCGTTCGGCATAGAAGGGATGGTTTTGGCGCAGAGCGTTCGGCCTCAACAGACAACCATCCCACATTTCCCACGACGCCAACACACCGTTCGGCTTAGAAGGGATGGTTCGGCGCAGAGCGTTCGGCGAACCTTGCTCGGCATACGGCGACCATTGTACTCGGGCTAGAGCGTTCGGCAATCAGCCCACTTGGGAAGTCCAGCCCATCTTTGCCTATAAATAGGGGGGCAGGATCACAGTGAAATGGATCCTTTTTTAGAGAGAAAACACCGGGGAGACTCTGCCATTTTCAAGACTCATCTTCTCTACTTAACAACTTCATTCAAGCATTTGATTCACGAATTGTATTTGTAATCAACTATAAAGAAGATCAATAAAGTTTAACCTCAAAGTGGACGTAGGCAATTACGCCGAACCACTATAAATTTGGTGTTCTTACTTTTTGTATTTAGATTATCACTGTCTTCTCTGTTTAATTTGATTTCATCACTTATATCTCTTCACAATCTTCTTCTACGAGGTTAGTGACCAATTTTGGTGCTAACATCTGTAGATTGACATTAACTAACTCTTGCATTCGGATTGGGGGTAGGAGTATAAACATAAGCCGGACATGATACGATCATCCGCATCCTAACTCTTGCTCCCGTAATAGGAGCAAGAGTATAGACATAAGCCGGACATGATATGACTATCTGAATCCAAATTCTTGCCTTCGGAGTTAGGACAAGAGTATAAACACAAACTAGATGCGATACAAGCATCCGTACCCTAACTCTCGTTCCTAGAGTAGGAGTCGGAGTATAAAACTAAACCGGATGAAACACGATCATCCGCAAACGGGCTCCTGATTTCAGATTAGAGGCAAGAGCACAAAATTAAAGCTGGACATGACACAACCGTCTATATGCCAACTATTACCCTTGGATGGAGTGTAGGAGTATAAATTAAAAGGAGCGAGATACGACCGCTAGCTCACTCGACTCTCATCCTCGGACTAGCGGCAGGAGTATAAACGAAAACAGGCGTGACAAGTCTGTTTGATCCTTAACATATTTCTCAAAATAGGCAGAATGGAAGGTCCATGCTCGGAGTAAAGTGGCATCCAATTTTTAAGCCTTTGGTCAATGCCCAAAGTTAGGCACGATCGAATGCTAACATCCTGGATAAGGATTTACAGACTGATTCTACGTAGTTAACTTAAACTCGCACTTGGATTTTAGTGCGGTTGGGACTTACTATCCTGGAAAAGGATACTCAAGCCACTATTTAAAGTGGTTTACCCTGAGGATTTCCTTATATTCGCTAGAACGATGTGAGTTGGCAAATCACAAAATGGATTAAGGATTTGATCCAAAAATGATCACTAAAAGAAATAAATCGCAAGTACATTAAATGGAAAATGTACTTCTTAAGTACTTAGACAAATTTAAAAAAAGATTTTATAAAAACAAAGTTCTTAATTATTAACATTAAACCAAGAAAGCTAAGTATAAGTGGTCATACCAAAGGCAAAAAAGCAGTAACGGGGGCCAAACCCGTACAAAGGAAGCCAATAAATAATAGGAGTCTATGTATGGAAAAACAAACTAGAAAAACTATTTCTTTGTTGACTTCTTCTTATTCTTAAATTATGGGAGACTTCACTCGAGCTTTCTCCTTTTCTCTTTCCACCTCTTCCTCTACTTCCTTGTCCTTTAGAAGGAGTGCTTTGCGAAGATCCAATAAGAGCACTCTGGCCGCTCCTGGGTGGAGAAATGGAGACCAGAATGCTTTGTGAGAATACCGTCGACGTACTTTGAGCATCCTCGGGCGGAGGAATGTAAACTGGAGTGAAAATGGTTTGCCCACGCAATCAAAAATGGAGGATGGAAAACTTCTATTTTCTCCTTCTTGATTTGACTGGCAAGGAGGATATCCATCTCAAGTTTTTGCTCAGGTTCATGCATGGATGATGCAGTGCGAGCTACGAATTCACAAGGTTTAGGTCGTTCACGACTTAGGGAAGAAGTCCTAGGTCGCTCACGACCTAACGAGGGGAAGTTTAAAACATTCAAACAACCTACCGAGTTAACTCGTGTCCGACCTAAAGGAGGTGCCGGGTTACGACCTAAAACTATAGGAGCAAGTGCTGGGTTACGACCTAAGGGAAGTGTTGGGTTACGACCTAAAGCTATAGGAGCAACACAAGTTGAAAAATGCGAAGGCTTAAGTCGGCAACGTCTCAAGGGTAGTGTTTTGGTTGATGTACGACTTAACGGAACAGATGATAAATCGATACCGAGTTACGACTTAGTTAAGTCGTCTAACCGACCTATCGAGTCACACAGAGGAAAGGCAGAGCAAATTGGTGAAGTATTAGGTCGTGAACGACCTAACGAGTCAGGAGTTAAGTCGCTGAAGACTGGAGCGTGGATTCTTCTTCCGAGTTAATCTCTACCGTTGATTTCTTTAGGTCGCTGATGGAAGCTGGAGCTGTTGATAAGTCGTTACCGACTCATATTAAGTCGTAGGTCGCAACTTTTATAAGTCGTGAGTCGTTTGCAATATACATTTATGTTGAGTCGCATCTGTTATAAGTCGTATGTCGTCTGTTTTCATATGTCGTCTGTTTGTAAGTCGTATGTTGTCTGTTTTCCTTTGAGTCGTAAGTCGGAGAGTCGTGCTAAGTCGGAACCGACCTAAGAGTTGATGAAATTTCTGTTGTAAAGTTGAACGCCTATAAATAGGCCGAGTCTCTCATTTGTAAAGGTTGTTGATTTTTGAATAAAATTCTCTTTTGTTAGCTTTGTGCTTTCATCCCAATTGGTAGTTGAGTGTAATCTCCTATCTCCTCTTTCGGATAATCGAGTGCGCTCGATTCAACGATTGCAGAAGCCGATTCGCGGAATCAAGTGCGCTTGATCAACGCTTGAAGAATTGAAGATCTTTGAACCCGGTATCGTGCGCGATCAACGAGTTCGGGATAGCTAGAATTCGGTATCTTCGGATCAATGAATTTGGGCATTTCAGTATCTTCCAATCCACCGATTACTATTTTCATCGAACTACATTGTTTTGTTTAATCCGCTGCGCCAGTTTTTGGTATCAGAGCTTGTTCTAGCCAATCATAACTAGATCGAGACTTGGAGCATAATCAATTTGGAATTTGAAGTTTGAAGTGTAGATTTGAACACGGCCGAGAGTTTGAAGCATTGGGTCGTGCATTACTTTGAAGATTTGAGTTTTGTTTATCAAGGCCGAAGTAGTTGAAGGTGTTTGAATTTTGAGTTTGAAGTGTTTGTGACAAGTTCAAGTATGCCGCCAAGGAGAGCTAATCGTCACCAAAACGTAGAAGCTTTGTATCGAAGAGAAGAAGCTGATGAGATGGAGCAAAGAATCAATGAAAATTTTAGTGAAAAGCTTAACGAAGGAATTGGACGATTAGAGAAGATGATGTTAGAAATGAATCAAAATCGGAGAAGGGTTTCACCTAAATCTAACCATGGGGGAAGTAGAGTCTCACCACAATCCAATCGAGAAAGAAGTGTTGACAATGATCAAAGGCGTGGGAGGAACGTGGATGATCGTGAACGGAGGAATGTAGATAGAAGGGATGATGGTGGTAGACGTGAAGGTAGTAGAGATGTGGGTGGACGAGATAGACAACGATATACATCTGATTTTGAAGAGGAATATGATGGTGGTAGTGTTCGAGGACAAGGACGAGGACAAGGAAGAAATCACTCTGAGTATGATCACAAGTGGGAGTCGGGGATGAAGACTGAAATTCCTGAATTCAAAGGTGGTATGCAAGCAGAGGAGTTTTTGGATTGGGTAGCTAATGTTGAGGAGATTTTTGACTTCAAAGAAGTTCCAGAACAACATAGAGTGAAATTGGTTGCTACGAGGTTGAGGGGTAGAGCTTTGGCATGGTGGCAGCAAACCAAACTTACACGTGAGCGGATGGGGAAGTCAAAGGTTGAACCATGGGAAAAGATGAGGAAAATGATGAAAGCCACATTCTTACCTTATAACTATCAGTCGCTTATGTATCAGAGATTGCAAAACTTGAGACAAGGGACGAAATCTGTGAATGACTATGCTGATGAATTTTATCAACTAATAGCAAGGAATGATATTATGAAGACAGAAGAACAATTGACATCTAGATTCATTGGGGGATTGCGAATGCAGATTCAGGATATGGTTAACATGTTTGATCCTAGATCTGTAGCGGAAGCACATCAGAAAGCGTTGGCTTGGGAGAAGCAGGGTAGACGAGGAGGAGGTGTGTTTACTAATTCCAACAATCAAGTGAAGGGTGTTAGTGGGAGTTCTAGTGTTTCTAAACCTATCAGTAGACCAGTGGTGAAGGAGGCTGAGAAGGCAAGGGTTAACAATGGTTTCAAATGTTATAATTGCCAGGAATTGGGTCATAAAAGCAACGAGTGTCCAAAGCCAAAGAAGAGAACCATGATTGTAGAATTTGAAGATGAGGATGTTGATGGAGAATGTTCTAGTCCAGTTGAGGAAGATGAACAGGATATTGCGTCAGGAGATGAAGGTTGTAATCTAATGCTGAGGAGATCGTGTTTGACACCGAAGCAGGAGGAAGCTAGTTGGTTGAGGAGTAATATCTTTCAGTCGACATGTACTATACTGGGAAAGGTGTGTAAATTTGTGATTGATGCAGGAAGCTGTGATAATATTATCTCAACCGAGGCTGTGACAAAGTTGAAGTTGAAGACAGAGAAACATCCGAATCCATACAAGTTAGCATGGTTGAGAAAAGGGGGAGAAGTGAAAGTGGATAGACGAGTTCGTGTTCCATTCTCTATTGGGAAGAAATACAAAGATGAGATCTGGTGTGATGTAGTAGAGATGGATGTATGCCACTTGCTTTTGGGAAGACCATGGCAGTATGATCGAGAAGTACAACATGACGGTCGGACCAACAGCTATAGTTTTATGTTTGAAGGCACGAAGATTATCTTAGTTCCAAAGAAGAGACAACAGGGAGAAAGTAAGTCAGAAGAGATTGAAGAGCTAAAAACTTTATTATCTCTGAAGGAGTTTGTTAAGGAGGTTGAGGAAGAGCCGGAAGTATTCTTGTTGATTGGACGAGAAAGCAGTGAAGAGGTTGAAATACCAGAAGAAGTAAAACCGGTATTGAAAGAGTTTGACGATGTATTTCCAGAAGAGTTACCAACGGAGTTGCCACCGTTGAGGGATATACAACATCAGATAGATCTTGTTCCAGGTGCTGTGTTGCCACACAGACCGCATTATCGAATGAGTCCGAAGGAACATGAAGAGTTGCGGAGGCAGGTAGAAGAATTGCTTGAACAGGGGCGTGTGCAGGAGAGTTTAAGTCCTTGTGTTGTACCAGCTTTATTGGTACCCAAAAAGGATGGAACGTGGAGGATGTGCACTGACAGTCGAGCATTGAATAAGATTACTGTGAGATATAGATTTCCGATGCCGAGGCTTGATGATTTATTGGATCAAATTAGTGGGTCTGTAATCTTTTCTAAGATTGACTTGAAGAGCGGTTATCATCAGATTCGCATTAGACCAGGGGACGAATGGAAGACAACATTCAAGACGAGGGAAGGCTTGTATGAATGGCTGGTAATGCCGTTTGGTCTATCGAATGCACCGAGTACATTCATGAGGGTGATGAACAAGATTTCTAGGCCATACATTGGGAAATTTGTGGTGGTGTACTTTGATGATATTCTGATCTACAGTGCTAGTACGGAGGAGCATGTTCAACATTTGAAGAAAGTGTTAATTATTCTTCGTGAAGAACAATTCTATGCTGCTACAAAGAAGTGTGTCTTTATAGCGAGGAGTGTTTTATTTTTGGGATATGTTGTGTCGGAAGAAGGAATACAGGTTGACCAAAGTAAAATCGAAGCTATCAGAGACTGGCCGCAGCCCAAGACGATAACGGAAGTTCGTAGTTTTCACGGGTTGGCTACATTTTATCGAAGATTTATTCCACACTTTAGTAGTGTGATGGCACCTGTGACGGATTGTATGAAGGGTAAACAGTTTACATGGACAAAGGAAGCAGGGGATGCTTTTGAAAAGATCAAGGAGTTGTTGACGTCTGCACCAATTCTAGTATTACCAGATTTTCAGTTGTTGTTTGAGCTACACACTGATGCGTCAAAGTTTGGAATTGGAGGGGTGTTGAGTCAGAGGGGACGTCCGATTGCATACTTTAGCGAGAAGTTATCAGGAGCAAAGATGAGATACAGTACTTATGATGTAGAATTCTATGCTGTCGTGCAATCTATTAAACACTGGAGACACTATCTATTTCAGAAGGAGTTTGTTCTTTACACTGATCATGAGGCGTTAAAGCATTTACAAGGGCAAGACAAGATTTCAGCGAGACATGCATCGTGGATTGCATATCTGCAACAGTTTACTTTTGTTGTTAAACACAAGTCAGGGGTGACGAATCGAGTGGCTGATGCTTTGAGTAGAAGGAGTCATTTGTTGACTACACTGAAAGTTGAGGTGACAGGGTTTGATGTGTTGCCAGAATTATTTGTCGATGATCCTTATTTTGCAAAGTGTATTAATAAAGTCAAGGAGGGAAAGACGGATGAGTTTATGATGGTAGACGGTTTTCTGTTCAAAGGAAATCGATTGTGCATACCTGATTGTAGTTTGAGAATGAAAATTGTTAAAGAGCTACATGAAGAAGGACATGTTAGGAGAGACCGTACATTGCAATTAATTTTGCATTCTTACTTTTGGCCATCGATGAGGAAAGAGGTGGAGAGGTTTGTGGAGCGATGTCATATCTGTCAGGTTTCGAAAGGAACTGCGACTAATGCTGGTTTATATATGCCGCTACCTGTACCAACTAAACCATGGGTTGATGTGAGTATGGACTTCGTGTTGGGGTTGCCGAGAACACAGCGTGGTAATGATTCCATTTATGTGGTAGTGGATCAATTTTCGAAAATGGCACATTTTATTGCTTGTAAGAAGACGGCGGATGCTGTTCATGTTGCTCAATTGTTTTTCAAGGAGATCTATCGACTTTATGGATTGCCAGAATCTATTGTGTCGGATAGAGATACTCGATTTCTGAGTCACTTTTGGTTGAGTTTGTGGAAAATGGTGGGAACGAAGCTGAAGTTTAGTAGTGCTTATCATCCGCAAACGGATGGACAGACCGAGGTTGTGAACAGATCATTGGGAAATTTGCTGAGGTGTCTTGTGCAAGATAATCTGAAGAGTTGGGATGTGAAGTTATGCTAGGCAGAGTTTGCCCATAATCATGCTGTAAATCGAAGTACTGGGTTCAGTCCATTCTAGATTGTTTATTCGAGCTTACCAAAGGGGCCGTTGGATTTAACGGTAGTGCCACAATCAAAGAAGACAGTTAAGAAAGCAGCTGATTTTGTTGATGGATTGACGGAATGTCATAAAATCGTTCAGGAACGATTGGAGAAAGCGAATGAGAAGTATAAACGTTCTGCAGATCTGAAGCGAAGGAATGTTGAATTTAATGAGGGTGATATGGTTTATGCAGTTTTAACAAAGGATCGTTTTCCAGTGGGTGCTTATAACAAGTTGAAAGCCAGAAAAATTGGTCCTGTCGAAATCATAAAACGGATTAATGAAAATGCTTATAAGTTGAAGCTGCCGGAGGATGTGTACACGTCTGACGTATTCAATGTTAAGCATCTCATATCATATTATGGAAATGAACAATTGGATATGGAAGAATTTACAAACTCGAGGACGAATTTCTCTCAACCTGGGGAGGATGATGCAGTGCGAGCTACGAATTCACAAGGTTTAGGTCGTTCACGACTTAGGGAAGAAGTCCTAGGTCGCTCACGACCTAACGAGGGGAAGTTTAAAACATTCAAACAACCTAACGAGTTAACTCGTGTCCGACCTAAAGGAGGTGCCGGGTTACGACCTAAAACTATAGGAGCAAGTGCTGGGTTACGACCTAAGGGAAGTGCTGGGTTACGACCTAAAGCTATAGGAGCAACACAAGTTGAAAAATGCGAAGGCTTAAGTCGGCAACGACTCAAGGGTAGTGTTTTGGTTGATGTACGACTTAACGGAACAGATGATAAATCGATACCGAGTTACGACTTAGTTAAGTCGTCTAACCGACCTATCGAGTCACACAGAGGAAAGGCAGAGCAAATTGGTGAAGTATTAGGTCGTGAACGACCTAACGAGTCAGGAGTTAAGTCGCTGAAGACTGGAGCGTGGATTCTTCTTCCGAGTTAATCTCTACCGTTGATTTCTTTAGGTCGCTGATGGAAGCTGGAGCTGTTGATAAGTCGTTACCGACTCATATTAAGTCGTAGGTCGCAACTTTTATAAGTCGTGTGTCGTTTGTAATATACATTTATGTTGAGTCGCATCTGTTATAAGTCGTATGTCGTCTGTTTTCATATGTCGTCTGTTTGTAAGTCGTATGTTGTCTGTTTTCCTTTGAGTCGTAAGTCAGAGAGTCGTGCTAAGTCGGAACCGACCTAAGAGTTGATGAAATTTCTGTTGTAAAGTTGAACGCCTATAAATAGGCCGAGTCTCTCATTTGTAAAGGTTGTTGATTTTTGAATAAAATTCTCTTTTGTTAGCTTTGTGCTTTCATCCCAATTGGTAGTTGAGTGTAATCTCCTATCTCCTCTTTCGGATAATCGAGTGCGCTCGATTCAACGATTGCAGAAGCCGATTCACGGAATCAAGTGCGCTTGATCAACGCTTGAAGAATTGAAGATCTTTGAACCCGGTATCGTGCGCGATCAACGAGTTCGGGATAGCTAGAATTCGGTATCTTCGGATCAACGAATTTGGGCATTTCAGTATCTTCCTATCCACCGATTACTATTTTCATCGAACTACATTGTTTTGTTTAATCCGCTGCGCCAATGGAGGTACCCGACAAGGACTGGGAGACCCTAATAATAATAACATCCTCATCAACTTGATTTCCTTGATTCTCATCATTTTCTTCTTCCAACAAAGCATCTATCATGCACTCGCCAAGGCTCGGGATCTCTTCAACTGGGATGCTAAGAATTGTTGTCGAAGTCGTGATAGTTACGGACTCCGTTGCCGATATTTGTGGCCTCTGTTGAGAGTCCTTGGGAGGAAGCAAAGCAATTACAGGCTGAGATGTAGCTAAAGAAATACCAAAAGGGATAATAGTGATGTTGATCAGTGGCACATCAACTCTCTGAAAAAAAGAGAAATCAACGAGATATCTTCTTCAATTTGAACTTCCACATGAGCTGGAGTGCTGCTGGGAGTTCCCTCTGAAATAGGAGAGAGAATAGTGGATTTTTGAAGCTTTGGCTTCTATGGATTATAACCAATATTGGTAGAGGAATCAACGGTGGAATTAGGAGCAACTTAAGTCCTGGGAGTTTGACCAACTATAACCTCATGATGCGCAGAGCTGGAACTTTTACCCAATTCTTTTTGAGCGGTTGCATTAAGTTTTGGATGAATAAGATGCTGGTAGTTATGGAGGATTTTTGGATTATCTCCCTTCAAAATCTCTTTTTCCCACTGCTCCATATCAATATTATACTCTTCCTCAACAACCCGTTCCCAGGCACGAGCGACCATCAAAGGGTAATCTTCCTTAAACCACTCTAGATTTTTAAATTTGTGCACATTGCCGTTATACTGAGTGATAAGCCAGCTTCAACTTCTCTCTTGACGCAAGTATCAACGTCCCTGACCTTTTCGAGCGCATTGTCTCTCTTTATCCTGACGGAAACCAGCTCATCGCATGCATCCTGAGCAATTCTCTATGCTTCATCTTTTTCCTTGGTCTCACGCTCGAGCTTGGATTTCAATTCAGTTGCGTTCCTCCTAGCAGCATCCCTTTCCATGACCGGTGATGTGCTTGCTCGATTTTGTTCAGATGGTTGGACATCTGGGCTTTGAGTGCTTTAATGGCCTCCTCGGCATTCTTCTTCGCTTACGCTTGGGATTTTCTTGAGTTCTCAATCTCAGTGTCGAGAGTGGCTATGATCTTGTTATTCATGGCTTCAATGAGTTTCTGGTTCTATATCTCCTACAGCCTATCTCTTAAAACATTTGAAATCTTTTCGGCCAACTTCGCCCATTCGTTGTATTGACTATGGACATCGATTGTGCAGTCGATGGTCCTCTATTGAACATTCGCAGGAATTCTCTTTAGTTTCAACAAGAACATAACTCCACCAAAGCAAATGTTGGGAAATTCGTTCTTAAACTCGACTATCCACCCCATAGTATCTACCTGCTGCTCATCTATAATGACCGGAGCAATAGCGCTTCCTTTTCCTGGCCTCTAATGAAAAGTATCACAGCCACTCTTATGATGTTTGCGCTTAAGAGACCGACTGGAGTGAGACAATGTCGCAGATTGTAAAGGGACAGAGGCAGGTGCTGGAGCTCGAGAAGAGTCAGCTGGTGGAATATCATCGCGATGGTTAGGTTGCCTATCTGGGCATCTAGAAGGAGGTGATTTAGATCTAGGCCAATACTTAGAAGTGGAATCATAAGAAGAACGGTCCCTATCATAACTGCTCATGTCCCGGTCATCGCTATTGCGACTGGAGCGATAGCTTAAATCATAGTCTCGACCACCCCCTCGATGGTACGAGGTCGACTGAGGGCATTGGATATGATATGCCTTCTCCTCTAAGGATTGAAATGAATGCTTTCTCTTATCCATCGAACCTGTAAGAAAATGGGAATAAGTTAGATCAAACGTGCAAGGACACAGGTCAAGTACGAGTGTCGTTTAGTGCGTGTGTGTATCCTAGTGTCCCCCCCCCACGACAGACCATGTACTGGAGCTTTACTCATTTGAGTAACCTCACCAACACTGGTTGGAATGGTGACCTTCTTAAAGTGGATTGGAGAACCGATGTCACGGACGCTGATGTTACCATTGTCGAAAGAGCCAAACTCCATGGGGATAGACCCTAAACCGACGAACATGCCCGTTGAGGAGATATATGGAGTCTTCTCTGCACTTGTGACTGGTGGAGACTAAGTGCAAGGCTGTGTCTTCAAAACTTTCACAATGAATCTCTTTTTAGGAGCAGGCGGTGGGTCGTTTATGTGTTGTTTGGTCTGAGATCCGTGGGCTACTTTGATGTTACTTTGGCCGGGCTCACCACCCTCT
Organism: Allium fistulosum; assembly: GCA_030737815.1. Taxonomy (NCBI): domain Eukaryota; kingdom Viridiplantae; phylum Streptophyta; class Magnoliopsida; order Asparagales; family Amaryllidaceae; genus Allium; species Allium fistulosum. The sequence goes on along the minus strand of CM060904.1, from coordinate 163,378,724 downwards.
CCAATAAATTTGCCTTCCTCGGCACCTTCGTGTTCTAGCTCTATATTTTCTGCGGCTTCGGCTCCAAGACTTAGGGCTGGAGGCGATTCAAGATCGACTTCGTATCCTGGGGGCGGATTGTTATCATCATTATCATCATCATCCTCAATGTCGACAACTGAAACTATGCTGGCGCTGCAGCCTTCCTCTAATAAACCATGAGCGAGAAGATTCTCATCCATAGTAGAGTTCTTGCATACCTATCCTCGGTATGGATTTCCATAAGAGTATTAATGGTATTTGAAAGTGATCCACCACTGGGTCTTGCCGGAACATCTGTATAACAGTGAAAGATAAATTAAGTATGTAGGCAATGAGGAAAATGCACGGATGGCGTTTGAAATAAAACTTACATCCGGGTATCCATCTACGAGCGAACCCAGGTGGACAGCATACATAAAAAAATTTAGCTTAAAATAATTCAGCTTGTTCCAAGCCCCGATAATTATTCTGCAACCCCTCATCGGTTCCAAATAAATTAAAGATGGATTTTCTTTGCGGCTCTTGAAGCTATAGATGTATCATCATCGCTAAGCACTGGATACAAATGCTCAGAGAAAACTAGGTAAGTGCTAAGAAGAAAAGTGTAGCTGTTTGGATGCAGCTATGTGGGAGCCAGTCTCATAAAGTTCAGGACTCGATGGATGAATTGATTAAATGGTGGGATGCAATCCTCCAGGCACATATATCTGTTGTAAGCTATATATCCTTCTGGAGGATCGTGAGCTCTCTGGACACGAGATGGTACTAGAACATCATCAAATAGAATTCCGTGCTTACTGCATATCCTCCAAAGAGATCCTTCATCAATTTTGGAGGGAACAGAATCGAACAGGTTATTCAGTATTATAGCATCCTCAAGTGTATCGGGTGTTGGATCTATTTGAGGCCCATTTATCTGCTCAACCGAATTTTCAGCAATCTATTGCTCTACTTTGGGATTCTCTAGGTCTTTTTGATCAATATGTGGAATTTCTAATTCCTGCTCTTATTGGATAGTAGTTTGTTGTGCCTATGAAGTTGTGGCTGAGCTTGACTCTGCATCAGATTCGATATATTTTAAAGGTGAAGTAGCTGTAGTCTGAGCAACCAGACGCTTGGAATGTCTTTGGTCTATTTCTATAAAAAAAACTCGACATATAATCAATATTAGAAGATTAACTACAAACCGTACTACCCATGCTAAAATGGACTCTAGTGTAGTGTCGTATAATTCAGATTTCCGATATTAATTAGCTATTTTGCATGATAGTTCATCCTTAAAAGTTCGGGCATCACTTGATGTGACCGTCATTGCTGACCCTCCCGACTAGCTTTATGTTATTGGCCACGCTTTGGAGATGTTTCAAGATGGAAGAGGAATACATCACGAATCGTCAAGGTAATGTTTTGATAGCTAACTTGGAATAAGGGCAAAATTTGCCTAAGTATGGGAGTCTCAATGACCCCCACGACCAAGGAAGTTTTCCCTTTCGTCCACCATTTCCGCCGACTCTAGAATTGCAGCCTCCAACATCCATTCTCATCCACGTGCTCGCTCCTACATCTCCATATCCGCATTCAATCAACTATTTGCCTACCTGAAAAGGTTAAAGGTGGAGTTTGGTGTGTTCTTAAAGCTAGGGCTTAGATCGGTGTAAGGGCAGTTCGAGATTCCATGGCAAGGACATAGCAGACTTGGTGATGTTAAGTGCTGATGATGATGAGCGATAGCGGTCTCAAGTTCAGGCAATGATGAAGATTGGTTCGGGGATCGAAGGTTTTTCAATGGCAGGAGATCGAGTTCTTTTGGGTCGGTAGAGGCAAAGTGGAAAAGTAGAATGGAGGATATGGGCTATATAGTACCATTAGCCCGTTTTCTCACATGAACTTGGAAGATATTCCAAGTGCAGACTCGGTACCGACTCCCAAATCAGGGATTGGTTCCGAGTCCCAAATTTAATAAAAAAACCACATGCATGCATAAGCATACATATGGTTTATGCGTATGTATGTGAATGCCTATGCATGTGTGATGAGCCATGTGTGTATATGCCCAATACTTGTCGACTAAAGTTGAGGGAAGTTAGACTTATACTTGGAAACTCATGGATAGAATTAGTCTAAAACCATCAGACTTGGAATAGCAAACCACGAGATCACGTTCTAGATGTATAGTCCCGGATATTGGTACAACATCGCAACATAACGGCCATTTAAAGCACAAAGTGGAATCCTTCACGGAAATCCGAACTTGTTTCGATTCAAAGCACATCACATTGGAAATAGAATGTACTTTAGAGGGCAAGTGTTATCCTGCCTTTTGACAAGGTAGAATCCGAACAAACTGGACAGACAAAGTTTAGAGTTATCAAGGCGGAAAGCCCGTAGAGATAGCCAGAGTCCAGAAACCAAGCATAGACAGAGCCACAAAGTCAAAGCCAAAACCATAGAAGACAACAAGATAATGGGATCCCCCAAGTTGGGAATCGATACAGACTCCCACTATTGATTGTTACCGACCCCCAAATACAACTTGGGCGGATCCCATCTTCTGCCTATAAGCTTATCTCGATGACAAAAGCCTATTTCCAAAGTTGGTTTGTTGATTCAATGCATTTCTCCATCGAACTCCATGGACACTTGAAACTACAACTTTGTTCTCTTTCAACTCCATCAATTTGGGCTTAGAAGCAAGCTAATAACTACAAGATGATTCAAGATGAGTGGATTGAAGACGCCAGATATGGAAATCTTATGGATTGGTACCAACTCCCACTTAAGGATCGGTACGGACCCCCAGTTTCTGCTGAAGTGGTGCCTATTATTTTGGGAGAATTGGTCAAATTCGTGCACAATTGTTTGGAAATATTTTAGATGAGATTTTAGGCTCCCTACCTCTATAAATAGGAAGATGGGACTTATTTCTCAGGATCTTTTGGCTGGAGTTCCATTATTTCTCATATTCTTATAACTATGAAATTCTAAGTGGTTGAGTTTATCGACCCCCAAGAACTTCTACCTCCAAATCAGAAATAAGTTAATAAAACTTCAAAGTGGACGTAGGCCTTGCTTTGCCGGACCACTATAAATGATTGTGTCTTGTTTATTCCTTTATTTTCATTTACTTTTCTTCATTTAATCTCAACTACATAAACATTTGGGTGTTTGCGCCATTTTTGGTTCAAACATTTATACACTCAAATTTGTAGCTTAGCCATATATACATGATCCACTACACTTTCATTTGGTATCAAGGCAAGATAATTCATAAACTGTAATATAGTTTATTGAATATTTTATTAATATGGCATATATCATAACGACCCGCCTTTTCGACCTCCAAATGTTGACACTAATAAACCACGGTATTCAAGTGTCGAGCATCCAAGTGCTAAAAAGATAGATTTTTATGGTAAAATAAAAAGAAAAGGAAAATAAACAAGAAAGAAGAGAACAAAACATTAGTTACTCACAACGAAACAATAACATATAATATCAAAAGGACATCACAAAGAGTCACTCTAAGATACATAGCATTTCAGAGTACTATCAGTAGCCTGGATATTTATAAAAACATATCCTCACAATTGTTGATATATAGATACTAGTAATGCAGTGGAAATAAAATACTATGGTAGGTGAAAGCATCCAGCTCGTCTCCACGAGCTTTAAAGAATATCAACGAAAACCCGCCTTTCACATATTACTCGAGAGAGCACCCATGGAATTAAAGGAAAGATAAAACCATGAGTTAGACATAAATCTGGTACGAGAAACTCAAGAAATATGTGTACAGCATATAACGGTAACTTTTGAGACCGTTCGAATCACCGTAATGGTTTTTCCCTCAAAAGAACCGAACTATCTAATAAGTAAATAAGGTCGTATAAAAAATAATATCTAGAGTGTAGAATATAAATCAGGAAATATTTGTGCTACTTGCATCTCACAACACAACAATATTAGAAGTGCAACTAAAAACGCTAAGCTATGTTCACATATGGATTCCATGAAAATCAAAAACCGACCTCCTGCACAAGGGTTAGAAACTACTTCTGAAACCACATATATCTCTAGATAAATTGCATACAACATGATAGCATCATTATAAATGTTAATGCTAATCTCTCTCTTGGACTTAACCTTAGGATGGACAGTTCAACTCTATAACATTTCACTTCACAACCACTTTCAAAACATAGAACTCGTATATCAGTTTTGAAATGGTTTTCGATAGGTAATACACTTATCTGATCCCGGTCTCTTCAAAACTAGATCACCGGTCCTGGTTATTTCAACTCCCGTTCTTTAAGAAGTAAATGAATGATATAAAGGAGTCCTCCCAAGGAATCTTATATATATACATTCTTAAGCAAGAGACGATTCATACGAATGAGTCCTCCCCGTGGATCTCAAATCATATCAACATGTGATGCTTACATTTACTTCCAAAGTTAATCTAGTCAATTTCGATTGTCAACTAATCAAATATCAAGTAAAATAGTAAAGATCAAATATGGAAATAAAATCTCGTATACTTATCATGTTTTCGACTTTCTTAACCTACATTATCCCTCGATCAAGAGTGAAGCCAGTAGGTTAGAGCATTATTGCTTCTAAGCCCTACTCGAACATCATTCTTAACTGTCATAGATAGAATAAATCTACTTTGTCGGCTTTTAGTGCTAAGTACATCACTAAATACTTTCATAAAAATGTATACACACAAAGAATGAATAAGTCACACAAAGCATGATTAAGACACACAAAGCACGATTAAGTACATAAGAGATTTCTAGTCCCCTTTTTATTTAATTAATTCTTTTATTATTTAAAACTCCTTGTAAATACTTGTACATATATTTAAATATCTTTACAAAAGATATGTACATGTATACTACCATTTTACTATTCATTTCTACACTTTCTCTATTCATTTCTACACTTCCACTATTCATTTCTACATTTTCAATACTTTGAAATGCATTCATATTCTTATTCCAAATGGTACAAGAATATTCACAAATCTTAAACAAGATTCAATATTTTCATAAGTATAATTAAATATGTTAAAAACAAATGTTATTTAAAACATTGTTACTATAAACTTAAAACCATTTTATATTTATCATTATTTTTAAAATATTATTTAAATATCTAATTACATCTACACCTATTTAACAAGGTAATGTACTTTTAATTAACTTCTTAAACTTCATTTTAATATAACATAAGGTTATAACAAAAACACCTACCATTTTATGAATTAACTAACTTAACTTTTCCAAACTTATATATATAAATACTTTACAAACACTTATAAATAGGTTTTAAATATCTAAGTAAAATATTAGTAAAAAATAACTAATTTATTATTTACTAAAAACCTTTTATTATAAATGCTGCAAAGGAAATCTTTTTCTTTAAAAATTAATATTTAATTATTAAAAATATATTTAAACTTCTAATCTTTTTCATACTCAAATCCATGTTATTAGACTTTCCTAAAATGATTCCACGAAAGCAATCAATTATAAACATCTAAAACATGAAAAACTAGATAAAATGTCACATTAAAACAAAATACTACAATATGACCAGAATTGCTGCAATAGACCAAGGACGGCATTTATAAGTGTTATATCTAAAGTTCTAAATAGAGAACAACATAAAAATGCATGATCTTTGTGGCCAGTTTTAACCCCTAAAACTATTTGATTCTTTTTTTTACAATAAATAATATACTTAGGCTACTTAAAAACAATGAATAGAAACCCCTAAGAATATCTTTCAAATTCATATTAAAAATTTCCCAAAACAAGCTATTTTCAAAGTGTTCATACAGAGACCTTTATACTCCTAACTTTAGCCACTTTATTCAACTAGTTATAAAATGTTTTAAACTCTAATTTTTTCACAGTAATAAGTAAACACAAAATTCTTATCAAAATAGCGAAGAAACCCCTAAGGATTCTTTCAAAGTTGACTTTAAAAGTCATCGAACACAAGGCATTTTCAAAGTACATTCATAGTGACTAGTTCGCTTCTAACTTTCACAACTTTATTATATAAGTTGTAAAACTTTCTATACCAACTCTTTACTCTCATCTACACCAAAATATGTGTAGAAAAAACCAAAATATATCATATCACAATGTTTGCGCCAAAATTGGTCACAAACCCCGAATGTTGTGAAAGCACCAGTGTATGAATATAAATCAACAATATTCACACACAAATATCAAATCTAAACAAACAGAGTATCACAATTCAGAAATAGTGAACAGAAACACAAGATTTATAGTGGTTCGGCGATCTTGCCTACGTCCACTCTGAAGTTGATGATTTTATTGATGTTCACTCGATGATTACAATCTCTTCTAATGTAGTACAACTGAAATTATATTCTAAGTCTCAATCTAAGGCAGCGGTGGTGTTCTGGAGTAAATCTGGCAGAATCTGGGCGCTCTTCAGTACTTAGAATTCTCCGACCCCTTTTCTGAATGACTAGGGGCTCTATTTATAGGTGTAGGAGGCTGATATTTCGCCTAAAATGAGGGGAGACCAGTTCTGGTATGTGAGGGGGCCCACATGGCCGAAATCTGGAGATCCGGGCCCACTTTGGGATCGATTCGACCCTTGGTTCGAATCGATCAAGAAAGAGTCCAATCGAGCTGAAATTTGGTGTGTACATTCTTGATCATGTGCTTAAGCTTCTGTGAAAATTTCATAGCATTTGGACTTATAGATCTCAAGTTATGATCGATTCAAGATTGCATTTCTGGTTGACTAGCTTGCTTCGAATCGATCCCTTCGAATCGATAGGGTCGACTCGATGGCTTTGCGCGTGGCATTGTTGACGTGGCGCGCTTTCTTCGTATCGATCCTATTTTCACTCCGAGTTGACTGGGTCGAATCCATGGTTTTAGCCGCGTTGACTTGATGGATTCGAAGACAGTGATCATACCTGGATTCGAACAAGGGTTCGTTCGTATCGATCGTGACGTGTTCCATTCGATTGATACGAAGCAACTATGTCTGGATGGATTCGAAGGCTTCAACTGCATGGATTCGAAGACCTTCCCTTTGATCGATTCGAAGCTGGAAATATTCTGATGGATTCGAACCACGGGAGGCCTTGGATGGATTCGAACGTTGAGGGTGTTTTGATGGAGTGGAAGCAATGGTACTTCCCATGGATTCGAAGTAATGCAGGGACGATGGATTCGAGCTATGGGTTTGCTCTGAGGGATACGAAGGGGATGGAGTCAATCTCGATGGAGTCGACCTTGATGGATACGAACCATATGGAGACGAACAAAAGGCTATGTCCTTCACTTGCATCGATGATATCTTAGGCGTACGAACTCGGATTGACTCGAGATTTGGAATGCTGGCTCCTATGGCTTTCCTTGACGTGTCTTATCAATTGTAGCCTGATCCGGACTCGGACAAAATTCATCGATATCCATGGTGAACTTGTGATGTAACCGTCCTACAGGATGGACTGTCATTGATTTCTAGTCAATTTTTTGGTGTCACGGCCTTGCCAAAAGGCGGGATAACATTTGCCCCCCAAAACATGCCTTGCGATAGGGAGGTGTGTTTTGTAGTTCCATAAGTTGGATGTTCATATCCTGTTGATGACCTGTGGTACAACCTGCGAAGAGTTTGACAGTTTTATATGACCTTAAATGACGACCGTTCGCGATCTAGCCATTTGAGGTGGTATGCAACCGTTCGCGATCTAGCATTTTCTGTATAACCTTAAATGACGACCGTTCGTGATCTAGCCATTTGAGGTTGAATGCGACCGTTCGCGATCTAGCATTTCTACATGGCCCCAAATGACGACCGTTCGTGATCAAGCCATTTGAGGTGAGGGGTGCCGTTCGAGGCGAGTTGTGATCGTTCGCGATCGGGTGCCGTTCGAGGCGAATGGTGACCGTTCGAGGTCGGGTGCCTTTCGTTGCGATTTGTGACCGTTCGCGATCGGGTGACGTGGAAAGAGGAATGTGATCGTTCGCGATCGTGTGTCGTACGAGGCAAAAATGTGATCGTTCGCGATCGAATGTCGTATTAGGTGAATTGTGACCGTTCGTGGTCGGGTGCCGTACGAGGCAAATGGTGATTTGTGACCGTTCGTGGTCGGGTGCCGTTCGTGGCGAGTTGTGACCGTTCGTGGTCGGGTGCCGTTCATGGCGAGTTGTGACCGTTCGTGGTCGGGTGCCGTTCGTGGCGACTTGAGTGTGCCCGGGGAGGGACTTAGTATCATTGATACCAGGTTTCACATTCGGGTGAATTCCTGGATTGTTTGTTGCAACGGTTTATCGCCATCTCAGAGCATGCCTAGGGACCGTTCGCGATCCCGTACATGTGTAAGTGGTTTAGCCGCTATGAAATTACAAGTAGCATTTTCTCTTTAAAAATAAGTCTTTAGCAGAAATGTTAAACAGAATTAAGTTCAAATGTTCAAATCAATAAGAAACAAAAGCAAAGCAGGGATGTCAAAGTGTAAACTCCCACAACGATAGGGTCAGTAGTCATTCACAACATGCCTATGGACCGTTCGTGATCTCGCACATGTGTAAATGACTTACCCGTGTTGGTGAGAGGTTTACAACTTGTCCATCGTTATTTCAACTAATTGATAATCATACGATGTCCTGGCTCGGGGGCACCCCTGGCTGATGTAGACGGTGGTCGCTCTGGCTCCACCGCTGGAGCTCGCCTCCTCACATACTGAAGTAGCATACCGTTCCTGATGTGCCCTTCCACCTCATCCTTCAGATGTCTACAGTCGTTAGTGTTATGACCATTCAGTCCGTGGAATAAGCAGTATCTGTCTGATTTCCTCTCGTCAACAGTGGGATCCCTTCGTATTGGCCTACGGTAGGGAACTTGCTCTCGTGTATCTTGGTAGATTCGCTCCAAACTCTCATTCAGCTCTGAATAAGTGGTGAATCGTGGCTCTCTCCGCAGTCGCTTTGACCTGTCACCATTGTCATCAGCCTTTCGTTTTCCTTTATCCTTGCCTGAATCATTTTCGAGAGGCTTTTTGTCTTTAAGTGCATAAACTTCTATTCCCTCTCCTTCTTCTCTTTTAGCATTAGCGTCTTCCAATCGTAAAAACTTTTCTGCCTCGTGATAGAATTCTCCTAGATCCATTGGCGGATCCTTAGTTAATGAATTTTTGAATTTCGTGCCATCAGCTACTCCGGACACAGCTGCCATCATAACCATGGATGGATCTGGCCGATACACCGATGCTGCTGCCGCATTGAATCGCGTCAAGAAATTCCTCAAAGACTCCCCAGCTTTCTGCTTTAGCGTTGCCAAACTCATCACATTCTTGGGTCTCGAAATATGAACTTTGATTTGTCTCATAAATTTCTCAATCAAATCGGTCCATGTCCCAATGGAGCCGCTCTCTAGCTGTCTGAACCATAAAGCTGCTATGTCTGTCAAATACAATGGGAAGCACCGGGCCATAACTTCCTTTGATGCCCCCAGCACTTCCATGTGCCTTATATACCTCGTTAGATGGACCGCAGGGTCCGTCCTCCCATCATACCCTTCTACTGTTGGTAGTTTGAATTCTGGTGGGTTCCTAGCCAACCTAATCGCAGGAGAAAAGGGACTCTTGTTCACATCTTCAAGATCTCTGTTTACTAATCCTCCTCTCATGGCTCGCCTAACCATCTCGGCCAATCTATCATTGTCTCCAAGCTGTAGTCCTCGCTCACTACCTTCGATCTGCCCCCCGAGTCCGTGTGAGCTTTCGGGTGTTTGCCCCCCTGACTGAGCGTTCATCCCTCTATTGCTGTCAGGTTGCTCGGATGTCCTTGTCTCTCTTCCCGTGTTCGGATCAACATGTCCTAAGTGTGTGACCCCCAGCTCCGGCGCTGTGTGGGATGGTCCTGCTTCGTTCTGGACCCTGGTTGTTCCTTGATTTTGCGCTCCAAGTTGCCCAATCTGTTGAAGCAAATTCTGGATCATTTCCTCCTGTCTCTTCATCATTGTCTCCATCTCATCCCTGGTGATGAAGACTGACGCTTGGTTTGCTCCTGAGGAGGCCTCTTGACTCCCTTCGTGCTGACTTCGCTCTGGCCTCTGCCTTCTACTTGTTTGTCTTGTCATGATTCCTCGGATCTGAATCTCTTAGCTTTCTGATTCAACTTTCAAATGATAGAACTCCTGAGTTCAATTCTCAGTGAAAGCACCAAAGTGTTTGCGCCAAAATTGGTCACAAACCCCGAATGTTGTGAAAGCACCAGTGTATGAATATAAATCAACAATATTCACACACAAATATCAAATCTAAACAAACAGAGTATCACAATTCACAAATAGTGAACAGAAACACAAGATTTATAGTGGTTCGGCGACCTTGCCTACGTCCACTCTGAAGTTGATGATTTTATTGATGTTCACTCGATGATTACAATCTCTTCTAATGTAGTACAACTGAAATTATATTCTAAGTCTCAATCTAAGGCAGCGGTGGTGTTCTGGAGTAAATCTGGCAGAATCTGGGCGCTCTTCAGTACTTAGAATTCTCCGACCCCTTTTCTGAATGACTAGGGGCTCTATTTATAGGTGTAGGAGGCTGATATTTCGCCTAAAATGAGGGGAGACCAGTTCTGGTATGTGAGGGGGCCCACATGGCCGAAATCTGGAGATCCGGGCCCACTTTGGGATCGATTCGACCCTTGGTTCGAATCGATCAAGAAAGAGTCCAATCGAGCTGAAATTTGGTGTGTACATTCTTGATCATGTGCTTAAGCTTCTATGAAAATTTCATAGCATTTGGACTTATAGATCTCAAGTTATGATCGATTCAAGATTGCATTTCTGGTTGACTAGCTTGCTTCGAATCGATCCCTTCGAATCGATAGGGTCGACTCGATGGCTTTGCGCGTGGCATTGTTGACGTGGCGCGCTTTCTTCGTATCGATCCTATTTTCACTCCGAGTTGACTGGGTCGAATCCATTGTTTTAGCCGCGTTGACTTGATGGATTCGAAGACAGTGATCATACCTGGATTCGAACAAGGGTTCGTTCGTATCGATCGTGACGTGTTCCATTCGATCGATACGAAGCAACTATGTCTGGATGGATTCGAAGGCTTCAACTGCATGGATTCGAAGACCTTCCCTTTGATCGATTCGAAGCTGGAAATATTCTGATGGATTCGAACCACGGGAGGCCTTGGATGGATTCGAACGTTGAGGGTGTTTTGATGGAGTGGAAGCAATGGTACTTCCCATGGATTCGAAGTAATGCAGGGACGATGGATTCGAGCTATGGGTTTGCTCTGAGGGATACGAAGGGGATGGAGTCAATCTCGATGGAGTCGACCTTGATGGATACGAACCATATGGAGACGAACAAAAGGCTATGTCCTTCACTTGCATCGATGATATCTTAGGCGTACGAACTCGGATTGACTCGAGATTTGGAATGCTGGCTCCTATGGCTTTCCTTGACGTGTCTTATCAATTGTAGCCTGATCCGGACTCGGACAAAATTCATCGATATCCATGGTGAACTTGTGATGTAACCGTCCTACAGGATGGACTGTCATTGATTTCTAGTCAATTTTTTGGTGTCACGGCCTTGCCAAAAGGCGGGATAACACACAATATATTAACATATCACCAAAATAAGCAAGTTAAAGCAAGGGGATTTCAACGTGTATTCATAGCGACTCTTTCGCTTCAAACATTCACATACACGCTTTTATATCACATGCAACATTATGAAACTTGTAAACATATAGTCTATGCCACGATAAATGTTTTGGAAGGTAATAGAAGTGATGTTATGCATTATAGAGTTGTCAGTTGCTTTCAAAACCAAGGGGGTCCGAAGTTATAACTTTAATTAGTTAATGAACTTACTTAACTTTATATTTTTACACACCACATATATACCCAATATATACATACAAGATGTTGAGCTTACTCAACAATACAAAGCCAAACACAAACACCAAAGGTCAAAGAACCACTTCTTACCATCACCAAACCTTCAAAGATCCAAGCTTTGGCCTCTTCATGCTCAAGCCAACCTTCTTCCTCTTCCTTCTGGTTCACCGCTAAAAGTGCTTCAAAGTTTCTGCTCCACTTCTTCATCATTTTAGTTTCTTCCTATGCTTCCTAAGGTGATCTAAGGTCCTATTTAAAGTTTGAAGAGGTTGCTTAGGAAAATGAAGATTGAAGAGAAGAAAAGAGGTGAGAATACTTTGGTTTTTTATTCACAAACCGTAGAAAATAAATTATGAACAAAAGAGATATATTGTATAGAGTTTAGCAAAGGAAAAGGTCTACCCGTACCCCTCCTATTTCTATCCAAAAGAAGCCCCTCATCTCCATTGCATGTTGTAACGACCTCATGTTTTACATCGTATAAATAAATTAATATAATTAAATGTTTGAATTTAATTTGTGATAATTAATATTTTGAAAATTAATTTTAGTTGACTAAATTAAATTTTATATAAGATTTTGATTTAATAAATTAAATTAAATTAGTAAATTGTTTTTGGATAATTTATTGAAACTGAATAAATTGTTTTAATTGAACACAAAATAATTTTATAAGTGTAAATAATTATTCTGTGATTGAAATAATGGAAAGTTAATTGGCAGGCTTCGAATTGAATGAAATTAAATGGTTATCTAAATACATTCAATATAATGAAGTGTAAATTAATTTAAATCAAATTGAAATTTATTTACAAATATACTAAAAAGAGTTGTTAAAAGAAAAGAAATTAAAGCTTGCCTAAAATTAACAAGGCCCAAGCACATTATTTTCGTTCTCCTTGGTTCAAGAAGCTTCTCCACATCATTACCCCCTTAATCCCAAACTCCAACACTATTAACTTATTTTCTCCCCATCTAAAACCCGTAACCCTATATTTCCACTCATGTCCTAAATTCCAAAAAACTGAACATAGGCATCAATTAAAAAAATATCGCACATGGGGAAAACATACGGTAGTTTCGACGATGCAATGGGAAGGCCGATCGGCTAAAATTGGTGGTTGTTTCGATGCTTAGGTGGAGGTGTGCAATGTAGAGACGTGTAACGACCCGCCAATTCATATAGTTCAAGCTGACAATATACCACACATGTCAAATCCAAATCGAATAGAAAGACGGGTAGTTGTGGGAAAGAAAGAGGAAAGAAGTATAGAAGAAGAGAAGAAAGAAAATTAAAAGCAATATAGAATCTCACAATCGCAGCAAAACAATATATAATATAATATCAACATCTTTACGAAGAGAAACTGTCATATATATACATCCATCAGAGTACAACAACAATCACAATCATCAGCCTGGACAGTTATAACAACTTGCCCTCACAATTGCTGATGATTCCAACAACAAACAGCGGAAATAAAACATATAGGTAAATACGACTTGAAGACCTCCAATTCGTCTCCTAAGCTCCAATGCATCCAAAGCAATCTGTAAATATGCTCGGTCCGACTTGAGCATTAAAATAAAATAACACCCGAGTCAGTCTGGAAAACTAGCATGAAGAAAACACACCCAAACGAATTTTTAAGTTTAAAAATCATTTGAAATCAAAGTATCTCATAAGACCACGCTGTAGATAAACACAGACCGGTTTTTACCTTATGATAACCAAAACATTCTATATGAAATTCTCTGATATTATCATAGTGTCTAGATACAAATACTTATTAATCTAGCTGAAATTGTTACATTAATTAAATTCCAGCATAATAGGTATACAACTAAAACTGTAAAGGCTCGTATAGGAGAATGGATTCCATAAAATGACGGGGCTACTGGGGTACCACCCGTCACGGTGCATCACTAGATAAAATAACACTAAGGACCTCGCCTAGATCCCCTGCCAACACAGGACCGGCCTACCCTTTGCTGGATAGTACCGAATGTGATCACCCCTCCGTTAATGGGCCTCGAAGCATACAACTGATAGATAATAGCGACTCTAGATAGAGATGATCATACCCTACTTGGGAGCGACCCACTTAGCCCTACTGCATCTCCCCTGTTTTAGTCATTCCCAGTTGATGAGGCATGAGGCTACAATTACCTATCAAGAACATTTACACTTAGAATGCTCATTGCCCTCTAATGACAATGTGCTGATAGCATTCATCCATACAAGTCCATTCTGAGTCTGAACGAAACCGAATGCACTATTCCTACTACATCCATTTTGGAATCACCCTCAGGATTGTAGCGATTAGCCCTTGCACTTCACATTTCTATCTTTGATTCCATGCTCTTCACAATGTCTTCAGTTCGCAATGCTTGAGTTGGATCAAAGTGGTTTTCGGATAACATATTTGATCCCGGTCTCTTCGAACAACTTTCGATAATTTCCGGTAAACTCAACCCCAGTTCTTTAGGAAATAAACAGACAAGGATAAGAGCGGAGTTCATCTCCTAACCGTTAGTGGATGGATTTCCTTATCATTGTCCTAAGAGAACAAAACGAGATTTATATGCACAGTACAACATCATCGGTGATGACTGTACCATATAACTCATGTGTTTCTCCTAGATATTTTGAAAGTTACTTTTTGGTCCAAATTCGATAGTCGGTTATTTAACCATCGAATAAACAAACATTCAAATCATAGATTTCATTTCCCATGGAACCCACTGAGCCTCACATTCATAAATTTAAAATCACTTTTCAACTACTTGGAAATCACTTCCATATACTTATCTCAACAAAATAAGTATATTCACAAAACGCAATATTTTCGATATTCAGGAAATAAAACCATGTACTTATCTTAACGGTACAAGTATATTTTTAAATCATTCTTTGCGAAACTTGAAGTACCTTTTCCATATACTTATAAAATGGTATAAGTATCTTAACCGATCACTTAGAAAGATTTACTTATTTCCAAAATTATATTAAAATGATTAAACACAAGAACCTTTTAAACAAAGATATAAATACCAAAGAATACCCTCTCTTTCTTTAACTATCTTTTGTTTTTAATTTAAAACATCTTCTTTATAAATCTCCAAAATCTATTTATAAAGTTCCCTATAAATCTCCAAGTTTTATTTACAAAAGTACCCTTTTAGAATCTCCTAACCCACTTATAAAATTCCTCTTTTTAATTACTAACCATTAAAATCCTCTTTTCCAATCTCAATCCTCTTTCCAAGTTTATAAACTCCTTTACATAAATCCTTTTTATAAAGAAATCCATTTATAACAATTTATTATTATTATTATTATTTTAATAATTAAAACTAAAACATCATAAACTCAACTTTAATCGTTTTTAAATAATATAAAAGAAATATAACTAAAACATTTTTAATAATATAATAAATAAACTCTTAAACTTTTAAACATTTCCAATAGATAAATAAAATAACTTTAAACAACCTTTTAAACAAAGTTAATTATCTTCAACAATATTTTAATGAAATAATCATCTAGTTTTAAATAACTAATAACCTAATAATTATTATCATAAAAAATATTAATAAAATAATTTATTTTAAAAAACTATAGATAATATAGTAATTAACTTACAAAAATAATTTTTACAAACATTTGTAATTAATTATTAATAAAGCTCCTTGTATATATAGTATTAATTAAAACATTTTTCTTTCAAGTTTATAAAATTGGAAGTTAATCAAATCCAAAATTTCCGAATCTAGAAAAGGCTCGGCGATTCCAATGGTACTTAAAAAGCTACCATTATCTTCTATTTAACTTCTCAAGTCAAATTGCCAATATTTACATAATCAAGCATATATGTAAACCAATCCCTAATGAACGATCAATTGACACTTAAATAAATGTCCAAATTAATATAATAGCAGAACGGGAATATATTCTGCTAACCAATGTCATTCAAAGATAAACCCTTACATTTATTAAACAATGCCTATTTGGCCAAATAGATAACACCAAGAAGTATACTTACATTAACTACGTTATAATTTTAAACAACGTAATTATATTAATCAAAATCAATATCAATTTATCACCTCGAATATGATCCATTACTTAAAATAAGTTTGAATACAAATTTTTAAACTCAACAATCTAATAGCATTTCAAGACGCTATATCGTGATCCAAGATCAAATTCAACCAATCCAATAGTATTTCAAGATGCTATATCGTGATCCTAGCCCAAATTCAATCAACCAGCAAATTCAATAATCCAAACAGACATAAATAAATTTTATTTACGATAAACATACTAATTAATTTAAAAAGTGAGTTTTAACTCACAAAAATGTTCCGCTTCGAACTAAAATCGAACGACGTTCGATTTTAGCCCAGATTTTCAACTTGCTCCAAACTTAACCAAAATAATTCCATCGTGAAGCTTTCATCATTATGAGTGCAATGCAAAAAGTTTCGTCTCGATTGGACCTTGTATGAGCAAGTTATTAAACATACAAGATTTTGAAATTTATAAAATTGATTAAACAATAATTATAAATTAAAAATTCAATTACCCTTAAAACTCCATCTTCCCAAAAACATCTCCCACCTTCAAAATCTACTACTCCCCCATTACCGATCCTTTCTTCACCTCATTCCCCCCCTCCCTCTGTTCCTCCACGAAATTCTCTAAAACCACTGCCAAACTTCCCCTCTACGCGAGCTCTACTCGTTTATACCCAAATCGAGGCGCTTGTACCTCTTCTTGAAATAGCAACCTACAGCTAGCTTTTCGACTTCGTGACTGTCGCAACCATTAACCTGGACCCGCACACCATCCATCCTGGCTGGCGATGCCCTTCACCGGCCTAAGCACGCCGCCACTATCCCAAGGCTTAACTCTAGTTGAATCACCTAAAAATCGTAACCCTAGATGGAGTTTTCTTACTACTCGAACCAGTCAAGCATTCCAAACCAAAAACGCATATGACAAAATGCATACCATCCTGAAGATCTCGCCATATACAACTCAAATATATAAGTTTTCAGAATTTTGGTTGATTATTTTGCTTGCTTGATTTTTTTAAACTTGATATTTTCTTGCTTTTTTATAATTGACAGTGGAACGAAAGTGGAACGAAGATATAAAAAGGGAGCAGACAAAGAAACTAAAATGTGTGCGAGAGTGTACTAAATGTCTTGAGTTAATATATATATATATATATATTTTCGGTATCTTAACGTACAGATCACCGTTCGCGTATGAACTCGAATGAAAAAACAAAAATATGGTCGTGCTTAGAACAGGGACGCGACCCTAAAACAATAAAAATATACACTGGTTATTGAGTTCTGTAAAATCACTGAAATGCCGTCGTTTGTCGGTAAATCGTCGAACGAATAATTTCAAAAATTTCCAAATTAAAATTTATGGAAAAATCAAATAAATTTAATTAAGAATACGTCAACGAAAATCAAATAGTAAAAATAAAAATATATTTTTGATTATTTATTTGAATCATTTATTAATGTAAATAACTTACAAATTGAATTTACTGATATTATTTATCATTTAAAAGAAATTAACAAGTCCATTTTACTCATAGAATTAATATTCAATTTAAAATCCAAATATTTAAATCATTATTCAAATAATTATTCACAATTCAAAGATTTTAAACAATCCTCTAATTTAGTTCGAGCTTTAAAGCTTTTAAACCAATATTTTAATAATTAAAATTAATTAAAAATACAAAATTAAATGACCAAAATCCAGGGTTGTTACAGGATGGAGGCATGATCAGAGAATACATGTGCGACCTGGGAGATGTGGAACAATGGTGGAGTTCTGCACGATATGGTGGAGGTGGGTGCTGCTGCTTGGGGCTTATTGTAGGACTAGAGGCTTTGACAATGATGTAGGAAGGAAATTATAAAAAGGGCTATAGCAATTCAAATTTTTGATTTGTGAATTCCAAGCTTCAATTTGGTGAGTTATTTTATAACTCACAACTATAGTTTAGAAGTTCGTTTCTCCTATTTTTATTGATTGGTTGGTGATGAAATTTTGGTTGACATGGATTGAATTGGATGAAACTGAGTTGAATTCCCTTGATTATAGATTGTTGTGATGATATGTTAGTTGATTATTGAGCATACTAGTATTATATGTACTTCACAACAAATAAATGATTGCATTAGTTGGACACGATGCTAGAATTGCTCGGAAGGGAATAAAATGAATTAAAATTAGATTCTTTGAATGTAGTAAAAACACTTCAAAATAAATATTGATTTTAGAATGAGCTTTTATTCATTTTACTTAATATTTAAAATGTTATTATGAGTAGAAAATATAAGTGGAATAATGTCGAAGATTGTGAATAGAAATTTCTTGGAAAATGTTGAATTTTGAGATTTTATTAAATAAGTGAATTTGTGAATATTATACTTATTTATCAATGATTATAATAATATTTAAAGGCTTTTGAAAAAGGAATGGTATTTAAAATTTATATTTTAAAGTGATGAGTTAATCTGATTTGATTTGAATTTAATAAATCGAAAGTTCAAGAAATAATATTTCCACTTGGAATATTTGATTTGAAATTGTAAGTGGATTTTGAAGTAAATCTGGTTTCATTTATTTGGAAAATTGATATTTAAAATTGTTTTTAAGATTTTGGTAAAAATGTATTTTTAAAACCCTTCTAAATCAATAAATAATATAATTGTATGTTTTGATTACTTTATACTTCTATGTAACGAGGAATTAGAGTAAATGTAGTTATACTACCCTTTGGTATGAGACTTTCGATAATATTTCTCTGGTTATTCTTTGGACTTATTATATAGAATAATTGTGTTATGATGAGTGCAATTTACAAGCATTGAGTCAACGGGCGAGTAACACCATGGAAAGCCTGAGCTGATATTTGTTCGATTACTTTCTGTAAGTAGATATTACTCTAATAAGGTTGAGTATATAGGGTCTTATATTTATGGTGATGCACATTGAGAATGAGCAGGACGAGAGCTATAAGTATGTCTATCTATTGTGTGTATACTCCTATTTTACGATGGAGAGTAAACCAAATTGGCTATAATCCATCTAGCAGCCCAAATACGGGGTTCCTCCCTGAATCTGTGGCACACTTTTGATATACATGGCTAAGTGCCACTGCCCCTATGTCACATAGGCCAGTAGTCTGTTACCATCTAGGGCACTTGCAGGGTCATGACCAATGCATAGCGTAATCTCGCACTTGATGATATTGGGTAACAATGGCCGTCGAGGTAATAATGACGTAGGAGTAGTGCTGAAAGCGTGTGAGGAAGGCTCGTAAAGCTGGCTGAGAGCTGTCAGTCTTCCATCTAGTTATTACTGATAAGATAGCATGAAATAGTATAGACACCTACGTATCCACCTATATGAGATTATTGTGTTTACAACTGATAGCCGATCTAATCATTTGTTGAGACCAATGCTGAAATATATATTTACGATGCCGAGAGCACATAATACCGAGAGTCCTAATCCATGATATTGAGATTTGAGTGGGTTAGTAGAGCTCTAAGAGACCGTATGATTATTTATTTGGCCAGAGCCAAGTCGAATTCTATGAGGTTGAAAGTCTAGATGATTATTATGTGATTATCAATCCCTTGGATTATCTATGAGACCGAGAGTCTATGAAGTTATGTAACTCCATACACATTGATGTTACCGCTATCGAGGATAGTAGAGAATTTGAGAGCATGGAGTTGGATTGTTACTACTATAATTTTTGTCGAAGGAGTTTAAAGTGCAACTTGAGCACGACAATAAGCAGTGCTAAAAACAATAGTGTCAATGTCAATGAAAGTGCTATATCCGTCGTTATCATCGAAGATATGTGATAAGCATCTAAGAAGTAGGGTGCCGCACTTCGCCCATAGAAGGACATAGACCACATCGCAAGTAATAAAAGGGACAATGATGTCCAACCTAGTCAGTATCGTAAGTGATCAACGTCGTAAGCTATCAATGAATGTCTATACAAACCATATCGAATCTCATTATTGCGATACTCTTGTGATGTTTTTATTTGCCTATTGTAATGAAGACAAGCTCATTGTCAACAACCACGAAGGGAATTAGTATTACACTAAAGTAGTGTCGCACTTCGAAGATATTGCTTTACGATAATGCAAAGGATCATCAATGCCGAAAGGAATACATAGCGACGCCACTCTTCGCTAAAGCTTAATACTACATTTTGTCTTCTATACAACGAATCTCATCAACATTAAAAGGATGCCGAGTATCTATGCAAATCAGAGTGGATGGTGGACACCATTAATATCCAGGAAACTGTTAATGCTACCTTTCGACTAATACTTACATTGACCCAAGATGGCACCTTTCACCCGCTTATGAACGATGTCAACTATCATGATAAAAGTCACCAATACCATAGTTCATTGTTTCCATGTACTTTTATTAGAGGAATGAAGGCGAAGCCCAGTGATGTTCAACATTAATAACCGTCGAAATTAAGCTCACTTACACCGAAGGTCATGCTGCTTTTCTCCTCTAAATATGGACCTAGAGGTGCCATTTGGGAGAGGAATTTCATTCTCTTCCTACTTCTTACATTTTCAACTTTGTACACATTGAATCATATTAGGGATTTTTGTCGATTGTAATACTTGAGCTTCGTACACATAAGGATTTGGATATTGAACAATTGCATAGCCTATTGACTTTAATTAAACTTGTGACTTGCCTATTCGTTTGACTTCGAACTTAGACTTGAACATTGATGAGCATATTGACTTGAATATCAACATGCATATGACTTGCACCTTAACTTGCATATTGATGTGAGTTAACTATGATGCTTTACATGACCTTAATAACTCGACTTAAGATTGTTATGGACACATACTTCACCTCGATGACTTCGACAAGCCTCAACATGGCATCTCTTTGAGTTAACATACTTTTTACACACTTTTGGGGTTAACTAATTTATTCTTTAACATTTTGGCGCAAGATGGAGGGCTTGATCCTCCGACTTCGTTAAAACCCTAAATGGGACTATCCTAGCATGCATATTAGGGCTTAAAGTACTTACCCTAACAAGCATATACCAAACTAACCTACCTTATATATTAACACCATGCCAATTAATCAAGTTAAGATTTCTAAACAAAGATCTTCCGAGTCTCAAATAACTAGGCCCAATTACCTAGGCACTAGTGATCCCCGACTTCATGAAGAATGGATTTTGAGAATCATGGTACTAGAGATCATGGAAAATAAGAGAGGACAAGAAGCATCTTATAACCTATATAAATGAAGCTTGAATCTGTTCCATCTAGGGCCATCACCGATTTTTTCCCTAGGAAAACAGTGCAAGAGAGATAATGTCTTCTCAAGAATAAGAAAAGAGATTAAACTTGAAGCCAATGGGACCATTTTCGAAAGAAAAATGACAAAGTATTTCAAATGATTCACTAGAAAGTGGGAAAATATTCTTAGCCACTCCCAAGGACAAAATGAAATTCAAGATTCTTTTAAAAGGACGCTTATGGTGGAAACTAAGGAACCTAGTGTAAGCAATAAAAGAGTTAAGCATCAGCTAAAAGGGCTAGCCTCTAAATTATGACTTGCAAAAGATTGCTTTCTCACCACTTTCATTGAAAATATCTATTCCTTGACTAAAAATAAGCTCAACTATTGGCCCTCACAAAAGAGGAGACCCAAGTTCGAACGAAATCGTGGAGGATCATATTATCATTATCATCTTGCAAATGGCCATGACACCAACCAATGCAGGAGCTTAGAAGGGTGGTTATTAATTTTCTAGGGCAAGAAAAAACTCAACGAATTTGTAAAGAGATGTTAAACGAGTTTACAATAATGGAAGGTTCTTCAAATAAGTGAATCTATATGGTTAAGGAGTAGAATTCTCCTAAGATAAAGAATATAACCATCAAAGGCCTTATAAAAGCCTTTAGTGATGTCATCTAAGACCTCAGTGAAGTGCTTCCTAGAGGAAGGACAGAGTAAGCCTTTAGTGAAGCCATTAAAGGCCTTACTAAAGCACCGACCAAGCCTTTAGCGCCATCATCAAAGGCCTCGCTGAAGCGTGTCCTAGAGTGAGGACAGAGTAAGTCTTTAGTACCATCATCAAAGGTCTCACTAAAGCATCGACCTAGCCTTTAGTGCTGTCATCAAAGGCCTCACTAAAACTCCTCTTAGAGGGAGGATGGGTAAACCGTTGGCATGTCCAAAGCACCAAACAATCCTTCGTTGCCGTCATCAAAGGCCTCACTGAAGTGTCTCCTAGAGGGAGGTCGGGTAATTCTTTAGTTCTGCTCAAGATAGCAAACCAAACGCATCAGACGATAGACCTAAATCATCATCCAAGACGTTGGTAAGAAGTTCGATACAAGTAGTGATCATCACCTAAGATGGTGCCAAACAAGTCAATCTTGTAGAGGAAGGTCTATCAAAATTCGAGCCAAGAAGTGCTCCAAATCAATCAGTCTTCTAGAGAAAGATCTACCAAAATTCGAACCAAGAAGTACCCCAAATCAATTAGTCTTCTAGAGGAAGATCTATTAAAATCTGAGCCAAGTGGTGCTTCGAATCAAACAAACCTTCTAAAGGAAAATCCATCAAATATGAGCTAATTATGCTTCCCAACAAACGCAATTTTCAACTGCCTGATGATTATTTCTTTTCTTCTATTATTATTGCAAGATATGGTTTTTGGTCTTCCATTGTTATTGCCAGATATGGATTTTTGATCTTCAATTATTATTGCTAGATATGGGTTTCTGGTCTTCTATTATTGTTCTGAGATATAGATTTCTGGTCTTCTATTATTATTGCCAAATATGGGTTTCTGGTCTTATATTATTATTATTATATATGGATTTCTGCTCCTCTATTATTATTGCCTGATATAGATTTATGATCTTTTATTATTATTGCTAGATGCGGATTTCTGATCTTATATTATTATTACTAGATATGGATTTCTGGCCTTCTATTATTGCCATATGCGGATTTCTGGTCTTCTGTTATTGCCAGATGCGGATTTTCGGTCTTCTATTATTACTGCCAGATATGGATTTCTGATTTTCTTTTATTACCAGATATTTTGGTCTTCTACTATTATTGCCAGATATGAAATTCTGGTCTTCTGTTATTACTCCCGGATTTAGACTTCTGGTCTTCTATTATCAGATATGGATTTCTAGACTTTTTCTATCAGATCAATCTCTAGTTTTCTGTTATTAACTATCGAATGGGTTTCTTAATCTTTTTTGGGAAAGAAAATTCTAATATGAATATTTTAGTTAGTAGGATTTTTAGTTATCTTAAAAAGTAGAATGTTGATCTTGACATCAAAAGATCAAAGTACGAAATGCAAGATAATCAGACAATTTGATTCAAAGCCACATACTTTAGATTTGAGGTAACTTTCATTCCAATACAAGTTCATTTACAACTACTATACATACAAAATTATAGGTACAAAAATCAGGCAGATGAGAGGATTTATTCCAAACAAATCTTCGCTAAGGCTCAAGATTCCATGCTAGCTTATCTAAGTTCTTAGCAATTAAAAGGTCAGTGATGTGGCGAATGGCCACACTCAAAAGTTCTTTGATTTTCTTTTCCTTTCTAAAAGCAGTGTTTGCATCATCAGCTGAATCAATTTGAATTTCCAAAGCGCGCTGGAGAGTCTTGTTGGCTCCTCGTAAAGTTTAAATCATACTCTTTAATTCTTTGATCTTTTGTTTAAGAGTATATTTTTCATGCTCAAGCCCTTGAATTTTGCTTTCATATTCATTGACACATCGAGAGACTTTTTCATCCCATTTCCTACTAAAGTGTTGCTTACATTCAAATTTAAATTTTCTACTCCATTTTGAGATCATGTCATCACTTAAGCCCAGAGGTGGGATAAAATAGTAGGGAATTCTTGGCTAACCAGAGATCAAGCTGGCCATTCTCCCGAGAGTGGGAGTAAGAAGGCCAACTTCTCCTTCACTTGCAATAAGCTCTAATGACTCACAGTAGACTTGGCTTTTCATTAGCTCTACTTCAAGATCGTTTATTTGTTGATGCAATTTAGCTATTTCAACGTAAAAGTCAACTAGAGGTTTGGATTCTAAGAACGAGTAATCCTCTCTATCAACCGTTGAACTCTATCATCCTTCTCCTTCATTTCTCCTTCCAAGTTGGAAGTTTTCTCTTTCAACCCTTTAAAAATCACTCTCAGTTGAAAGTATCTCCAATGCCATTTTTGTCCCTCTAGATTATTCGAAAATAGCAAAGTTGAATCGTCTTGAGAAGATTTCTTCTTCTCAATATCTGCTAACAATCTATCTCTGATTTCTACAACTCGAGAGAAGGCAACAAGAGGATCAAATGTACACACTAACTGATTTTCCTGCTAAGAATAAGTGAAATAAGAATTAATATATGAGGAATAAATTTTTCTACTGATAATAAGTAGAGTTTACAAGTAGCATGGAAGGTCAATGTTGCATCACAACTCTGTTTCTATGCATTCATATAACAATTAGAGTTTTGAAACTGCGGTTTTATCCCTTTTGAATAACCTAGCCGATAAAGTGAGTATAGAATCAAAAGAAGCTTTAATTCCTTCTGGGGTCTAAACAGGAGGGAATCGATGATAATCCCATTCCCCGACAAAAGGGTTATCACGACCATATATTAGCTTAGCGTGATAGGATCGAATTTCACTAAGTAACTTGTCCTTTTCATCACCCAAAAGTCAAAACAGAGGTGGGGAAATTGCATGTAAACTTCTTGTAAATCCCTAAGGAAGCAATGTCTCGCCAGTTAGGATGTTTTAAGAATTGAAGATTTCTCCTTAAATCCTTCTTTAACTTGACAAAATTATTCAAAAAGTCCCTGGGGACCGGACTGGTTGATGAATCTGTCATCTGTACAATATGCTAAAATTATACTAAGGATAAGAAAACTAAAATGATAAAGTCCATAAATAAACCAAGTTTTATATTACAATCATTCGGGTTTATACAAGATTGATTTCTTATACATTTCAGAAATATATCACTTCCTAGTGTACTTAAGTTTTTCGTGGGGAAAAGAGCATGAAGAAAGAGGAATAGAAGTGACTCTAGGAAGATTCCAACATGCCCTAGGATGAGGATCGGATCCATGTTCATTCAAATATCTACGATGAAAGCGTTTGAGCTAACCCCCCAATTGTCGCCTGAAAAGGAGAAATCAGTGAATATTTCCTTAGAATAAACATTGTAGAGAAATCCTTCTAGAGCGTCTCTATCATTAATTAACATCCAGAAAAGAGTCGTTAGTTCAACGTTCTCCGCCAAGAGCTTTTCCCAATGGTGGTGTGCTTTCTTCATCCGAGGAGTACCTTCTCTCTCTTTGAATATTTTTAATTTTGATGCACTCCCGGCAAGCTTTTTGTACTTCTCAGACAAATCATTGTACTCCTTCAGTTGTTTATCAAATTCTCTATTTAGATGATCTAAATCCATTTGTTTTTTCAAGCATAACATCGTAATACCATTTCAATATTCTCCTTAACTAAAGTAATCAGTGTATTAACTAAAAGTTATTTGATAACTTAAAGCATTCGGATAAGAAGGACCATACCTGAGAAAGTGGGATTGAAGACGAGGAGATCATTCCTTTTTATTTTGATATTTGGCCTTAGGAAGCGCTGTCCTTTTTGGGAGAGTTTGTCCTTGGAAGGTCAGGAATTTTAGTAGCCTCTATGCCTTAAGCTGTTAGGTCTGGGTTAGCATCACCCGACCAATCCTTGTCATATGATGGCCCAAAGTGGCCCTTTTCGTCACCTCCACTGTTGTCATCATTGTAATCGTCATTATCAGGGCCATCATTGTCATGATCACCCCTATCCCTATTCTCATCATCATCCTTCTCTTCCTCATTTGACTCTATCTCCTCATTAGCTGTAGGATCATCGAAAGTAAATAGCTTTGCAGCATCAACCTCCTCCTCTTTCTCAGGAACATGAGATTCATGTAACATCCCTTCAAATTTACTCAAAAACTTTTCGTTCTGTGCTGAAGGGAGAGAAGGGAAGCCAAAATATGAGCATTTATGGGAATTATCAACATACGTGATAAAAAGCGCCTTCACATGAGAACTCTCGATGATAGTATCGAGAGGTTTGCCAAGGAAATGAGTCATCTTCTATTTTGCATCTCTAATTATGTCGGTTGACTTATCTAAAACAACTCTTTTCTTCTTTAGCCTTTTCTCAAGAGATACATTCTCCACTACAAGCTTGGCCTCCTTCATTTCATCTTCTACAAGTGCTAATTCTAGAGCCTTTATCCTATCATTTGAAATCTATTTTCATTCTTTTCTTTAAGAAGTAATGCTTTCATTTCCTTTAGAGAAGTAGCCAACATTTGTTTTTCCTTCCCGGCTTCATCTCTCACTGTGGTTAAATCAATGATATAGTTGTTGAGCAAGACGTTTTGCTCCTTAAGTTTTGATATCTCGCTAGACGATCCTGAAGCTCCTTCTTGAAGTGGAAACAAATGTTTGAAAACCTATAATGAGTGACAAAACCTAAACCAAAATGTTATATGTGAAATACTGAGAGCTTAAAGCAGTTAAACAAGAAGGGTACATACCAACAAATATTGCTTAAGGAGGGCAAATCGATGGTCTTTAGTGTAGGAGGAAGGTTGTAGTGGCTTAAGATCAACAAAAGGAGGGGATTGGATGACCAGTTGGAAAAGGTCTTCAAACTTACTGACATGATTTAACAATTAAGAGAGCCTGGGAAAGTAATACTTAGAAGTG
Source organism: Allium fistulosum (assembly GCA_030737815.1). Taxonomy (NCBI): domain Eukaryota; kingdom Viridiplantae; phylum Streptophyta; class Magnoliopsida; order Asparagales; family Amaryllidaceae; genus Allium; species Allium fistulosum. The sequence continues at coordinate 163,351,898 of CM060904.1, read as the reverse complement.
GGTCCCAAGAATGCTCTGCTTCAACCACCTGTTGGGCCTCATCTCCAATAGCGTTAAGATTATCCTCATCTCCAACAATGTTAAGGTCTGAGGTCTCAAGATTTGAATCAGTATTGACCAACTATTCCTCTTCAATAATAACAGGGTAATGCACGTCCCCGGTCTTCGGCTTCTTACTAAGAGAAGGTGCAGCAACAAAACTATCACTCAATTTCCTTTTTACAAGTGTGAATGGGAGAGAGATAGCATCCCTAAGAGATTGAGGTTCAAGCGTCTGAACTGGGACGGAAGAGTTGTAACATCCCTAATTTTTGATAACGTTATTCAGAAGATTTAATTAGATAAATTAAATAGAATAATGATGATAAGGAGATTGAGATTTGAATAAATTATATATATAGGGCCATGCTTATTAACAAGAATGGGCTTTAAATTGGTTTATTGGTTAATTAAACTACACATGGGCATATTGGTAAATTAGCCAATTTATTATACATGGCTATAACTTCTCATTTTTGTCCATTCATGTTTCATTTCTCATGATCACAAACACAAATCGGAAAATAAAAACGTAGCCGGCCATTAACAAGAAGGAAAAGAGGAATTTTAATCTAAAGCTAAGGATTAAAAGCTAGGGAGGATTAATCAACAACAAATCTCAAATTCCTTATCAAGTTTAAGCTGAATAATAATCTCATACCATCTTTATTTTTATTCTATGATTGTATGGTTTCAGATTTATGATTTAAATCCGATTTTGTGATAAAATGGATGATGATATGCTTGAGTTATATTATGATGATTTACTTTAAATTCGTACGCATATGAATTTGTACGGTTTTAATGTAAAACCGAGAATCTATGATTTTAGATTGCCATGGAAATTTTTTATGTTAAGTAAAACATGATTTTGGAGATGGGTTTTATTTTTCAAAATTTTCCAAGCTATGGAAATTTTATTATGAATTTTTAATGAAAAATATGATATAATAGGGTTTAAAATTTATTCCGAGAATTTCAGGAAGAAATTGGGTTTAAAATTCTAATATGTTTGATTACCCGATGAAATTGAATTTCTGTGATTTTTGAAGATTTTTCCTAATTGATTTACTATGGAAAATAAATTATTTTAAAAGAAGGACTTTTCTGAAATAATTGGCTTTAGTATAAGGAAGGGCTAAAACGTTACATTTTTAATGGTTTTAATCTGATATAAATGAGGCAGTTTTAAAATTAAAGTATTTGAAAAGTTTATGTAGCAGCCAATCAATGGTTTACAAATAGGCAAGTTGTTAAAAACAAATTACTAAAAGTTGCAACAATTCAGCCATTAACCCAGTAGAAGTGGTTCCGCCTCAAATAATAAGTACCTTTCGACTCCTTTGATTTTGCCTCATCCCAGTCGAAACCAACCCAGTCAAAACCATCATAGTCGAAACCAATACACAAGATATCACTTAGATGGTATACAGTGGATTGGAAGGAGGGCGGAAGCTTTGGCGTCGAAAGGTTAGCTTCCAATGGAGTCGAAACTCTGCTTTGTTTTCAAAAGTTAAAGTCTTTCCTTGTTCTACTTAAAGCTTTCAACATAGTCGAAACGTATGTTTTCGAAAGGGTTTTATAATTAGCTTTCGAAGAAGGTTGTCATATTATGTTAAAGTATTAGCTTTCGAAGGGGTACATTTTTCCTTAAACAAGAGATTTTGAAAGGGTAGGTTCCGACCTAGTCGAAATCTGGCCGCTATGCTACCTTTCGACTGTGATACTTTCGAAAGATTATCTCTATTTTAACCAAAGTTAGCCACTTCCTAGTTGCTTTCGAAGGGGTTGAGGGTTTCGAAGATGATGGAGTCGAAAGAGGGTTTCGACTCTATCCTTCAAAGTTTTGATTTTTAAAGATCTTTGCTTTTGAACTAGATGGTTCCGACACAATCAATTTTTCCACAAATTTATTTTTGTTGGTTTCAAAAGAGATACTTTCGTATATAGCCATTTTGACCCAAATGATTTTTAAAGAGTAAACCAATACTTTCGAAAGGGTGCTTTATGTGTTTCGAAGCTATGTTTTAAAGAATGTTTTCTTGATACCTCCGAAAGGTATCGTTGGTTTCGAAAGGTATATACTTAGAGTTTGAAAGGAGGTTTTCTATGCTTTCTGAAATGACCCACTTAAAAATAAATAAATATTCAGTGGCCATTTAATCAAGAAAATGTTTCATTCCAATTTTCTTCTATCCAGGATCTTTATGCCAATAAGAATATTGGTTTGTTTAAATCATTTTAAACATATATATATGAGGATATATAAGCTAATTCCTACTTGAATCAGAGTACAAAAGTTTGGAAGAACTAATCTGTTTGGGAATCATTTTAAAGAAATAATCCCTACATAGAAACTATGTTTCAAAAACCAGGTCTTCTAAATATACATGGATTATTGCATGATTATTGATTTCAGATCTAAAGACATGGCATTTTACATGTATTTCCATAATTTTGTTACTGTATGAACAGTGCTTTAGCTTGTGCATGTGTGTGTGCATGTTTCTGTGCATGTGTGTGTGCATGTTTCTGTGCATGTGTGTGTCAGTGGGAAATTCAGGTACCTTATTTTTCTTTTCTTGTTAACAAAATGTCCGAGTCTACCCTATACTTGTGTTATAAAACAGAGCTAATAACTTGACTCAAAACTCTTTAGTGCTGGCTTAGCCCAGGCTCAAGAAAATGGCTATGTTAGCCCTAATCAGTTTACACTATATCTCAACAAAACACATTTTATTTTGGTTTCTTCTCTAAGGCAGCTCATAACCTTATTGCCATATTTTTTTCAACTTAAAACATGAATTTCTCTCACCAAGTATCTAATTGTTCAATTAGTTTATGAATTCTCACAGTCCCAGGTTTTCTATCATCATGAGTTAATTAACCAGGGAGCTCTAAAAACTTCATCACTTAGTAAAATATTTTCAAATAGAATCCATAAGTCTCAGCTGAAACACCCACTTCAGTTCAATACTTACAAAGCAGTGAATAATAATACACAATTTTTCAAGCAATTTAAACAAAATAGCTTAACATAGTTCCACATAGATATCTAATTTAACTTCAGCAAAGTCTTTAAATATGGCATCCAAATTCCTTAGCAGTTAACTCATCCAGAGCTTGATCAATAAAATTCCTATTTCCCTGCATAATCACCATGAACTGCCTCATACAAATATGAGACACCCAATGGTGCATAAACACAAAAGGGTCGGACTAATTGTATGGTATGAATAATCTACCTGAAAACATGATTTTATATTATTTTTATTTATACTCAATGCTTTGAATGAATTAAGGAACTCAGTATCCTCTTTGTGCATGCTTCTGTGATACCTGTGTATACATATCAGTGCACAACAGATTATGTGTGATTCAATGGTTTAGTTCAGTGATTACAACCATAAGATTCATCCATAAAACATTATAAACCAATCAAAATACTCATCAATCCAATCCTCAAGCCTTTTCTACTAGGTTACTGGCCATCAGGGATTTTACCCAAGCCTTCTCTAGAACCTGATTCTATTGTTCATTATCAAGTATATTATGGTCTTTAGCTACTTTCTCTTATCAAACCACACACTGCCTGAGACATATCTCTGTTAACCCAGCACACTCAGGCCCCTGGGTATAAACATACCATGTGTGAGCTTGCAATGTTCCCCTTGCCAAGCTATACTTTGTAGCCCTAAGATCCAAAGTCCTTAGTTAAATTACTAAGTGTTATTACCTCTTTGATAATTGTTCTAATCCCCTCTGTATCTCATTATTCAATCAGAGTAAAATCAACAATTCAACCAACAAGTAATCATCCAGACATTGGTAAGTCATGTTCTCCGAAACAAACATTTAATCATGAAAATAGATGTGATTTCTTAGTACATTATTTTGCCTATGGGTTTTTAATGGATCAGTTATAAACATATGGTCATAAATAGTTTACTAGTTATCTCCTCTTACCTCTGGTTCAATCAGATCCTTAATGCTCTTGAAGATCTGGCTAAACCATAAGTTTATTTTGATTTGGGGAGCTCATAAACATAGAAGCTCAGCACATGTACAACATTGCACTTCTACATTTTCTTTGGTTTCAATTAACATGTGACATAAGGAACAACACAATGTTGCAGCCCCATGTTTCTTTCCATTTTCAGACCATATATTCACAATATAAATCCTGAGTTTTTAAGATAACAAATGCATAAGGAAAAACCCATAAAAGTCTACTTCATCTCAGAGTTAAACATAACACAGATAAACATTTAAAACATGAAATCCATGACTCTTATCCTTTTTTGGGGAAATCACTGTGACGGTTTTACACTTAGACTGATTATTAACAAACCAAAATCATCAAATCATACAAATGAACATAACTCGCAAAAGTGAATTATTAATTCAAATAGGCTGCCTCAATATTCAGGACTTAATGCCAAAGTTTTCAGTGAGTTTACTCACACTCAATTCCTTCTTCCTGAGCTTTGCCTTCCTTTTGATCCTCTGCCTTCCTCTAACTCTAATGGCTGGTGCTTCTTATTATTATTTTTCTAGGTTAATGAAGAGCAAATGTGTATGATCTCACTATACTAAAGCCTTTTTATATAAATCTTGGCTGTTACTAGGGTTTATGGAATTACCCAATGTCAGTTCTACCCCATATAAAACATAGCCTGCCTCTGGTTTGATTCAAGAAAATAGAAGGGTATGTGGTCCTTATCTTTATTTTCAGAAACAAGCCTCATTCTTTTAATCTTTCCCCCGGGTCATGTTATATGCATGACTTCTTATTTCCCTAAAAAGAATTGTTGGAAATGGATAAAGTGTATATTTAAAGGTTCATTCCATTTCCATGCAAGCTTTGTTTCTTATCTGCCATATTTGACTGTGTACATGTATTACATTTGTATGCTTATTTTTTTTGCCTAAGTCTTTTTGTTTTTCTTTCTTACTATTTCTGCCTATATACACATTTTCTTTGTGCCAGATTTTATTTAAAGATAAAATCCTATCTTCATGTATATGTATTTCAAAATTAGTTATTTTAATTTATTTATTGATTTCTGCTTAATTTTTATTACACAGAAAACTGAGTGCATGTATGTGCACTATCTTGTGCACATGTACATGTTTTAATCAATATATCTGCAAATCAGTTTCCTATGCTTATCTTTTCAATGCAATTTCAAACAAATATAGGCTAAATTAAATCATGAATCTGCTCACAAAATCAGGGTTATCACATACACCCCTCCTTTTAGGAATTGTGTCCCACAATTCTCTCATACTTAACTTAAGTATCATTACTTCAGAAAAATCAATTTTCTGATCTCAAACCATTCTCAAGCCAATCACTTGATTAAACTCTATGCATATTAATGCAAACAAAAATCACAATGCATATTCAATCAAAACATTCATCAGTATATATATAAATTTACCTTTCATTCAATCAAACAGTTATGGATAATCATTTCTGATTTTATCCTCCACCTCCCATGTGCAATCATTTGGGTCAAGACTTCATTGCACTTTCACTAATTTAATTCCTTTGTTCCTTAATTTCTTGGTTTCTCTAGAAACTATGCCCACTGGCTCCTTTTCATAGATCATTCTAGGATCAATCTGCACATCCTTAGAGGATTCTAGGATTGCCTCCTTATCATGAACCCATCTTCTTAGTTGAGACACATGAAAAACATCATGCATTACTCTCATTTCTTCTGGCAACTCTAACTTATAGGCTACAGTTCCTATTCTTTCTAGAATTTTATAGGGTCCTATATATCTCGGAATCAACTTTCCTTGTTTCCCAAACCTTAGAACCTTTTTCATGGGTGATATCTTGATGAATACATAATCTCCAACATTATATTGTACTGCCTTTCTTCTTTGATCTGCATATTTCTTTTGCCTATCTTGGGCAGAAGCAATTCTTTTTCTGATCAAAGCTATCTTTTCAGAAGTCTCCTTCACATTTTCTGGTCCTATGACCACTTTTTCTCCAGATTCAAGCCAACTTGAGGGTGATAAACAGGGTCTCCCATAAAGAGCTTCAAAAGGGGCCATGCCTATGCTACTATGATGGCTATTGTTGTATGCAAATTCAGCTAAAAAGACATGATCCTCCCAACTTCCTCCCCAATCCAATACACAAGCTCTTAACATGTCTTCAAGCAATTTGGTCACAATTTCTGTTTGGCCATCAGATTGAGGATGGTATGTTGTGCTTAAGCATAAATCAGTCCCCATTGCCTTGTGAAAACTCTGCCAAAACTTTAAAGTGAAGATGGTATCTCTATCACTTACTATAGTCTTTGGTATACCATGCAGACTGACTACTTCTGTAACGACCCAGAATTTTTGATAATTAAAATTCGAATATTTAATTGATTTTAAATATTAATAAATGGAATTTAGAAGTCGAATGATTTATTTTTCGAATATTGGATTTACCTGGGTAATTTAATCGATAATGTAATAGTTAAATTCCAGAAATAATTAAAATCGAGTTTAAAATGATTGAAAATGATTTGTAAAATTTTATTTAATCATACTGGAGTTATAGAGATGTTATAGAACTTTTGAAACTGAATTTGGAGTAAATCTGTGAAAATCGAATATTTTAATATTTAATTATCGACTGTAAAAATAGCCAATTTTCGAACAGTCTCAGAATTGAACGAAACTAGTTCCATTGGATCCGTAGTAGTTAGTTATTATCGGATTTCAATTTTCGTATCAATCGGAGTTGTCGTTTGACCGTGGCAGCTCGAAACGCATCGATATCGTTTTAATTTTAAATCGTCGAGTTAAAAATAGTCATTTTTCAAAAAGTCTCGGATTTCGACGAAACCAGTTTCATCGGATCCGTAATGTGATATTATTGCATGGTTTTAAATTTCGTAATTTTTGGATTTACAATTTGTCCGGTACGAATCAGAACGCCTCGAAATCGATTTAAATCGGTTTAATTTAAATTGATCGTTTAAATCCATATCTCACACAGACGATCGAATTAGCTTCCGAAACCTATTCCATTGTGTTCGGAACGCGGGGTAAACCTTAGAAACGTCAGCCGGCATGCTCGATTTGGAGTTCGGAAATTTTTCGGTGAATAGTGTTTTGAAGCTTTTTCTATAAAAGGACCTTCTTTCTTCATTTTGCAAACAACAACTAGGGTTTCCTCTAAGGGTTACAGCCGCCGGCTATGTAATCAATGGCCAGAAAATTCAATTCTTTCTCCTCAATTATCTTCCAATCCGTGCAACGATTCAACAAACTTCCAACTAACAAATTGAAGGACAAGATGAGAGCTATACATCCAACGGTGGGAATCTCGAATCATCGACCATAGGCAATGATATTTGGCCCCGTTCGTGCTCGTCTCTTGCATGTTTTTCAAGTACTATAGGGGACCGAGCTTTGCCTCCTTCCAGGCGTTGATTGTGTCGGCGATGGGCTTCGAAACCCCTGTCTTCGATCATCTTCAAGGCGAGTGTAGTAGGCACGAAAATTGGTTGAAAGTGGCGGCCTTGATGGGTTCATTTGCGTTCGATCTTTACTGGTCTTCACGCGTTTGAGAAGAAGCAACAGCATGCGGCCGTGATTTGTAATGGTGGGATGGACGGTTGTGATCTGTTAGGGTTTGGAAATTTAAAACAATTCGTAAATAAATTTTAATATAATTCGTATAACTTTGTAATAACGTAACTTTTTGCTGCGTGATCAGAAAATTACGAAACGAAAAGCGTTGGCTTCGTTTTGTCGAACACTACGCGATGCAACTGATTTGGAGTCGTTTGGAGCTAGTTGGAATTTTGGGTAAAATTAAACGCGCGTTTAATTTTATTCGAAATAAACGCTGAAATCAGAATTAAAATCACGGTGAGATTTTTCTCACTCAAATTGAATGTGGAATTTTTACAGTTATTGATTGATGATTGACTGTTTGGATGTGATATTAGATATAGTAGGATATATCTATTATATATAGCAATATATACATATTGGCATATGTATATATTGGATTGATTGATTTCCCGCCTCGTATAGCGGATGAGACCCTATTGCGCCGTTAGTAAGCGGATTTTTATAAAACCTATATACCGCGATAATTCCGTACTGGAGCGGAATTGGTATTGTGCTAACATCTTTGGATGCAGGGAAACAGGTTGGAGGGATCCAACTGGATTCCTCAACTGTATTTACTTATTTACAGATATTTTGATATATTCTGTTATCATATGATGATATATGATATTTGACTGTTGTGATGGACTGATTGGTGTTGTTGCATCATCGGATTCAAGTTTTAAAAATAACGACTTTTACTTTAAAAAAGGTTTTTAAAGTGATTTTTGAAAATATACGTTTTATGGAATTTTTGAATCGATTATAAACGTAAAATTTTAAAGTTATAAAAGTTAAGACCTTTGTGAAATATAACCGAAAAGTGATTTTTGGAATAAACAGTTGATTGATTTATAAAATGGTTTAAGTTGAGATTTTTAGAATATTATAAACGGTTTACTTAAAAGGGTTATAAAGTTGACACTTTATAAATTAAAATGTTGGTATTATAAAACGAGTTTTTATAAGCGTTAAAATGAATTTTTAAGAATTTATAAATAAATGGAATTTATAAATTGTGAACTTATAAATGGAGATGATTTTGTAAAATAAAGGACTTATAAGTATTTGACTTATAATATGGATTGTTGGTATAAGATTTGAGTTATAAATTAAATTTGTTAATTCAGGGAATTTTTATAAATCGAAGTTTATAAATAGGGAAAGAATTTATAGACATAGTTTATAAATTCGAAATCAATGGGATTTGATGAATTAAATATAGAAGATTATTAAAGGAGATTTATTCGCGATTTTGGATAGCGGATTATTATTGAAATAAAACGTGTAGAAAATAGTGAAATGTAATTTGTGAAGTATATTCACGATTTTGGACAGTGAATATATTATTAAGAAAAATGGATATGGTTTTGGAAAAATGATATATGAAATGAAGTAATTGTTATAAAAGATGTTTTAAAACGTGTGAACTATCGAAATCATAGATTTCAACATTTATTGTTGAAATAGACGTTTTCGAGAAATAAGGAAATGGTGGACTATAACACTGTTGTTATAGTAAATGATTTCCGAAAGGAAATGTTTTTGATGTAGTATTGGGATTTATATATCTATCTAAATTTCAAATCCCTATACTAGTGATTTTGAGTCGTCGTAACGATGTTTTACGTAACATTCGTTTTGACTCAAATAGATGTTGTTAAAATTATTGATTTCCTTAAAGAATGAAATATATACTTAAATTTTGATTTAAGTATATCGAATATTTTCAAATGTTGAAAATAAATGATTTGTGAAATACTTATTATTAAATAAGTAGGGAAATGCTTTTCCATTATGAAATGAAATGGTTTTGAGAATTTATCTTCTTAAAGATAAATCGAAAGTGAATATTTGAATCGATTTGAGAATCGTATATCTGTAGATATTTGAGAATATAAATTCACTATGGAATTTATAAAAGGGAAGTTGTTTAAAATAAACATTGATTTATTTTTAAGTGTGGAAATTTTATATCTAGTAAAGATATTTTTGAAGATAAATAATTTGGGAAAATTATTTGGAATCTGATGATGTTGCGCATCTTTATTGATAGTTAAATAACCGACTATCGATAATTACCTTGAATATGGTATTTGTTGTGAATTGGATGAATTTGAATGCCACACTTGTTTTTAAATAAACGCTCACTATTCGGGTTAGCCGGGAAAGGACCATGGGGTCGTATAACCCATTCCGAATATGTGATACGTCGTTATGAATTGCATTCGAAGACCGGTGTTGAAGACCGGATATTTTTGAAAACGGAAGGATTACCGTCGAGTTACTCTACATCGACTGATCTTCGATTTAGAGGTTTTATCACCCTTAGTGACGGGAAGTCCGGACGTGATTAGAAAATTATCCGGAAATGCAAGGGCTTCGTGAGAAGTGCCTTCGGTTCTGTTCGATCCCGGAACAGACTTGTATGGATTGTGTGTCTGACGTTACAATTTGAGATATAAAGCTGATTTCTTTCAAATACATTTCTGTTGGTGGCGGAGAATTTATTCTCTTAGCTTAACACCCTTCTCTGAGACGTACGAGCTCAGAGGTTATGTAGTTGAAATTTATCAGCGATATATCCCAATTTGGTAACGTGGCATACTGAGTGTTGCTGTGAAATGATCAGTGTTTGATCATTTGTCATATGATCATTTGTTTGATCTTATATCTTTGTGATCATAGGTTGATCATTTTGTTTGACCCGAAGTAGGGCTTTTTGAGAAAGCGTAGCTTTGTGGACGAGACTTCATCGAGCCTCACACCCCGGAAATGGTCGAAACAGGAAGGATGCAGCAAGGTTCTAGGGAGTAGCGCCCCTTAGTGTATGTCATTCCTTCTGGATAAAGGTGGTATCATGGTATGGAGCCCAGATACTTAACCTCTGTGGTTACTGCATTATTTTTATCTATGTGGTTTGTTGGAAATCGGGGATCCTCGGGAAGATCGGTGACGATCGGGGGATGGCATACGCGTGTCAGTAGTTACCTATTTTTGCAGAGGTAACCCGGCCTTGTGTTGGCAGAGATCCGGTTAGGTTCTCGGGTCGTCTATTCCAGGGACGTACCCATCGTGGATAGGAAGTTCCTTAGCCTGACCATTTGTTGGAAATCCAAAGAAATAATACGAGCTTTGTACGGATTTAGTTGTAGAACCTATCATTCACTTATGGTGGCGCCCCACTGTTTGGATGGTAGCTATAGTAGGCATAGTTCGAAATGTCTATGCTGGCTAAGATTTATATTATACTTTCGAAATGTTTTCTACACTATGCACTAATAATAATATCAAAAATGATTTGATTTTGCGTAGTAAGCATCTTTGACTATCATAAGAAGAAATCTCCTCCAATTCTGCGTTTGCATTGTGTGTGTGGCGGGAGGTCTTATGGTAGTTTCATTTTCCAAAAGCATTGCGAATTGACTTTAAAATTATCTGTTGTTTATTTTAAAGATAAACTGTTTTACGATCTCACACCAGTCACCATGACTGACTCGGAGTTTATTGTTCCCTTCTAAACTCTGGGTGCCCACCAATTTCCACACGGGCAGCCTAGAGTTATATTATCAGGATATTCTGGATATTCTGGAGCTTGGAGATAAGCTGGATGACGAGACGTAGTATTTGTATCTGATAGTATTTATTCCGCTGTGTATTATGTATGAGGACAAGTTTATATAACTGTCCATTGATGTGATGTATTGTATTGAGTTGTATATTGACTCTGATTGATGTATATATAAAACTGATATAGTTCTTTGTTTTAAAAGACTAGTGTTTATCTATTATATATTGTTCCGCTGCGATATGTGAGATTCTGATATTGTTTTCTGTTTTTGTTGTTGTTCTTCTTTCTTTTTCTTCTATCTTCTTCTTCTACCTTTTTCTTCTTTCTTAAAACCATAACTTTTCGGGTTTCCGGCATTCGATGGCTCAGCAGTCGATAACGTGAGTATCGATGTTGAATTTCGAAAGTCGAAAATTTTCGGGATGTTACAACTTCTTTAATAAACAATTGGGCTAGTGTATTTGCATTTCTTTCTGATTTCACTGGTATAAAGTGGGCTGACTTGGTTAACCTATCAACCACTACCCAAATACTATCATTTCCCCTCCTAGTTCTAGGCAAACCATCAATGAAATCCATTGATATGTCTTCCCATTTCCACTGTGGTATTTGCAAAGGTTGAAGCATCCCTGAGGGTTTTTGATACTCAGCCTTCACCTGTTGGCAAATCATACATTTAGATACATAGGTTTCCACTGCACTCTTCATACCACTCCACCAATAATCTCTCTTGAGGTTGTGATACATTCTTGTGCTTCCTGGGTGTATAGTATATTTGCTTTTTTGGTAAGCATCCAAGATTTCTTGCTTCAACTCATCAACTGCTGGAACACATAATCTTTTTCCTTTCTTCAAATGGCCTTGATCATTCAACTGAAAACCTTCCACTACCTTCCCATTTAATATCTGAGTTTTCTTTTCAAATAAAAATGGATCTTGGTCTTGTAGCTCTACAACTTTATTCTTCAATTCTGATCCCAGAGTAATAAAACTTAATTTTCCCATTTCTACATTCCCACTGCATAAGCTCATATTTTCTATGTTATCACTTTCTATCTCTGAATCAATTAACAATGATAAAGTGTTAAATTCTTCTATCATTAATCTAGCCACTTTAGCATGTTATCTACTTAGGGCATCTGCTACTTTATTAGCCTTACCAGGTGTGTACAATATTTCAAAATCATATGAGGTTAGGAGTTCAATCCATCTTTGCTACCTCATATTTAATTCTTTTTGTGAAAACAAATATTTAAGGGATTTATGGTCTGTATAAACTTCAAATTTTGCTCCTAACAAATAGTGTCTCCATAACTTAAGAGCATACACTATAACAGCCAATTCAAGGTCATGAGTAGCATACCTTACCTCACTTGATTTCAACTGCCTAGAAGCATAAGCTATTACTTGATGTTGTTGCATCAACACTGCCCCAAGCCCTTGTCCACTTGCATCAGTATACACCACCAAGTTTTCATTTCCTTCAGGCACTTTAAGAATTGGAGCTTGTACCAGTGCTTCCTTTAATTTCCCAAAGGCTTTCTCACACTCCTCAGTCCAAGTGAATACTTGATTTTTCCTAGTCAATCTGGTTAATGGAATTGAGATTTTTGCAAAATCTTTTATAAATCTCCTATAGTAACCAGCCATTCCCATGAATGATCTGACCTCGGTGACATTAGTAGGCCTTTTCCAAGCTTGCACTGCAATGACTTTATTGGAATCCAGAGCTATTCCTTTTTCTGATATAATATGGCCTAGAAAGTTCACTTCATTTTGCCAAAAAGTGCATTTTGAAAATTTGGCTTTTAAGTCTTCCTGTCTCAATTTCTCAAATACCATATGCAAATGATTTTCATGCTCTCTAACTGACTTAGAATAAATTAGTATATCATCAATAAATATTAATACAAACTTATCCAAGTATTCTCTAAAAATCCTATTCATCAAATCAACAAAATAGGAAGGAGCATTTGTCAAGCCAAATGGCATTACTAAAAATTCATAAAGTCCATATCTGGTGTTAAAGGCTGTATACTTTATGCTTTCCTCTTCTACTTTCATCTGATGAAAGCCTGAAGCTAAGTCAAGCCTAGAAAATATCTTTGCACCACTCAATTAATCAAAGAGATCATCAATTCTTGGTAAGGGATATTTATTTTTAACTGTGACTTTATTTAATTCCCTATAGTCAATACATAACCTAAGGGATCCATCTTGTTTCTTAACAAAGACTACTGGTGCTCCCCAAGATGAGCTACTGGGTCTAATAAAACCTTTTTCTTCTAGTTCAACCAATTGCTTTTTCAGTTCCATCAACTCCTTAGGCCCCATTCTAGTTGGTCTTTTAACTACTGGGCTAGCTCCTGGAATTATTTTGATTGAGAACTCAACTGGTCTATGGTTTGGAACTCCTCTCACTTCACTAAATACATCATCATATTGATTCACTATGGGGATTTCTTCTAATGCATGCATGGGTTTTTCATTAGACAGTGTAACAAGGTTGGCTATATTTCTATTCTTGTTTGCCTCACAAAGAACAACTATTCTTTGTCCATCTGAAACTTTCAATGATATGGTGGATGTCTCCATATTTATGATAGCCTTATATCTACTCAACCAATCAACTCCTAAAATAATCCCTATGCCCGGATATTGCAACACATATAGGTCTGACTCAAACACATGTCCTCCTATATTTAATCCCAGTTGCATGCATATCATACCCAGAACACATGAACTACCTAGAGGGCTTCTAATTAGCAGTGGCTTATCAACAATCATACAGTTCAATTTTAATTGTTGTGCAATATCATGGGAGATCAATGAGTGTGTAGCCCCAGTGTCATACACTACTGCAAAAGGTATTGAGTGAATAAGCAAAGTACCTTCAACTTGACCATGCTTTTCAGCACTTGATCCCTCAGCTGCCTTGCCTTTTCCTTCCAAAGCCCCTAATTTTCCTTGCTTAAAGTCTGGACAATTTCTCTTTATGTGACCTTCCTTCCCACAATGATGACAATTGAAGGATGCAGACCTAACATTCGTGCATCTATTCTTCATATGCCCCTCTTGACCACAGTTATAACAAGTGATCTTCTTCTTAACTTCAGTAGCCCTGACTTCTTCTGGTTTCTTGGTGGAAGCTATGTCTGTTTTCTTCTTATCATAAGGGTGAAATTTACCCTTTCCCTTCTTGTTTTGGTTATTCTTGAATTCCCTGAAATTCTCTCTAACTTTATCATGTTGTTCAATGCTCAGAGTCAAATCTAAAACTTGATCAAAAGTCTTGTCCTTGTATGGCAGCATGGCTCTACTAAGGCTAGGGTTCAACCCTTGAATATATCTGCCATTCTTAGCCTCCTCAGTAGTGATGAGCACTGCACCATACTTTGCCAATGATTCAAACTTCTGGGTGTATTCAGTGACACTCATAGTCCCTTGCCTTAATTTGATAAATTCTTCTAGCAAAGATTCCTTGGCTGATACAGGGACAAATCTACCTTCCAACATTGCTTTAAATTGATCCCATGTCACTTCTCCTTCAGGTCTTCCAGCTATGATAACCTCCCACCAATCCAAAGCTGCTCCTCTCAATTGCCTAGATGTAATCTGCCTCTTCCTTTGATCTTCAACCTACATGTCTACAAAGATTCTTTCCAAAATTCTGAGCCAATTTTAAACTCCCATAACTCCTTCTGTGCCATCAAAAGTTTTGCCTCCAAGATTAGTAAAAGTCTTGAGTAGTTTGGAAAGTTCCTCATGTGGATTTTCCTGCATGTTGCCTACTCCATCCCTTATGGATCTCATGAATTCTTGCACATTCACCATGGGTGGTTCACTCGTTCCTACATTTTGATGTCTAGGTCCTACCATAACTCTATGGATATAATACTTAGGTTAGTCTGTTTTGCCTAATACTTTATAGATTAATTCATTTTGATTTATCACTATTTTTTCATAATAGATGTTAATACTGTAGACATTAACAAACAAACACTACTACAAAACAGGCCATTTGCATCGGTTGTTTACCCCCCTTTTGCATCAGTTCAACAACCGATGCATATGCAACCGATGCAACAGGCTTAACACTTTTGCATCAGTTTTGAAATCGATGCAAAAAGGTCCTTTTTGCATCGGTTGTTATTAACAACTGATGCAAAATATCATGGTTGGTTGCTTGGACACAGCCCCCATGTTGCATCGGTTTTTTATAACAACCGATGCAAACTAATCCCTCTATTGCATCAGCTATATATACCTGATGCAAAAAAGCCATTCTCAGAAATCATTATTATAGTACTCAAATAGACAATATATATATATATATATATATATTATTGATTATAACAAACAATTATTGCATGCAATATTACAATCATTCAAAATTAAATTTGATGGCAAATACAAACTGAATAACATAATACCAAAATAAGCATATATCAATTACAGTGTTAATAATCTATACAAAATAAGTGTGGATACATCAAACTATGCAATCTATACAAAATCCACTTCTGCTGCTCAACCTGACACAACTGACCCTTTACTTGCCTCGACATCAAGCCACATAAAGCTGGAAAATTATGGGAGCAAACTGATGCAGGCCAAAATAATTACAATGAGCATACAAGCAATCAAAGGTTGAATGACTCACATGAGGGATGACTCCAGTTTCAACAGAAATTCGACGAAAGTCACATCTTTGTCTGCCATCTATTCCCATATCTTGGGCAATTCCACCTTCTATAAATTGCTTCTCTCTAATTGAAAGTCCTCCCATTGTATGTGGACTGCAACATTGTTGTAACTGAATAAAGCATGTTGGTTAATCATATGCAGATTAATATTTGTTTTCTTAGTAAAAGACATATCAATTGGTGTTATTTTTACTTACATTTTTATTAATACGTCACTGAATCGTATAATAGCCATAAAGTTTTTAAACTATATTTTATAAAACCTTCACAAATCAAAATATATATAAAGAAACTGTTAATGTATTAGTTGGGATCGTTACATAGGTTCATCCCTCTTACACTCTTGTCTGCCTCCGCAATTGCTGGAACCATTTGTAAGTAAACATTCTCAAGTATGGAATACTATAGTTAAAAATCAAAACATATATCAATTTCATAAATAAAAAAGAAAACACTCCTAGAGTCCTATGAAAGTTACTTGGATGTCCTACTTATAAATTTTTAATGTTAGATTGGTAATATTAAGCACTTTTATGTACAGTTGTGCCTGATTGGAATTGCAGCCATGCTAAAAATAAAAAAGAAATCAATCTTTGAACCTTCAATTTAACAACTAAGTATTTTGACAACTGAATCAGAACCAAGTAGCAAATGAGTCAACCTTAATGATCGTTGCTGACCATGGAATAATAATTCATTAAATGCTATTAAAACAAAATATAAATACAAGATTCATCAAATCATTACTTCTCTATTATTATAACATAAAGAAATTATAAGTACTATATAATATGAAAGTTATATATCAACTTATCACCTAAAAATATAAACTCAAGCCATAGTTTGTTGGGAGCAGTATGGTTAATATTATGAGAATGCTTTACTATTCAACTTTGAATATAATGGCAATTACCAGGTTGTTTCCAGTCTTTGCTCTGATACCTGCAGCCCCAGAAGCAAAGTTGAAGCCTCTCAGTACTTCAGTTCTTCTAGCATTTGCATAGGCTGGAACTAGTTGTCGAAAACCCAGCAATCGAGCTGCATAACATTAACATACAAGAAAGGCAAATTTGGTAAGAGGCTGATATTGTTAAAATTATTCATTTAACTGTCAAACAATAAACAGTGAACAATAAAACAAAAAAAATGAAAAGGGAGAGGAGAAGAATACAAGTATAAGTTAAAAACTATACGATTGCTTTTTTATTTACAAAACCTTAATACATGGCTTTTATTCATAGGCTTAACTAGAATATATAAAAGGGAAAGTATTAAAATAGAAAAGTAATGTTCTTAACAAATGTAAACGTTAAATTGGAAAATAGGGGGAAGGAGGTACCTAAGAAGTCAACAGTGGTTTGTCCATTAGTGAACCTGCCAGATGAGCCTTGAGGGAAATCGATGCCATATGGAGGATAATTAGCCCTAGCAAGGGTCAGTATTCTATTGTTGTTGCCATTATCTACAAGGGAGTCTCCAAATATGAATAGGCATGGAACCTGTGGGGCTGACCATGCTTTTGTGAGTATGATAAAAGCCAAAGTGATCAGCAGTGTGATAATCTTGCCTACTTGCTTCATTTTTATGTTATATTCAAATGATAGAAGTTATGATTTAAGAGGGAATGAAGTGGACTTATTTATTATCCACACTAACATGATATTTAAGCATGTGGTCGTACAATAAATTTAAAGCAAATGAATGTACAATAATTTGATATAAACCCACATATTGAAGTTTTTGAGCATTTAGCATTTCTCCAGATAAAACATACATACGAAAGTAGTGTGGTGTCCTACAAATGAAAAATAACATATTAACTTGTTAAAAGTTGCTACACTTGGTATGCATCTTACATGCACACAAAAAATACAAGAGACACATCAATAAACGGGATATACTTGCCTGCTTGCCAATCGCTTTAGCCAGCGGAGGCCTTAAATCACTTGGATGAAGCCCACCACTCAATCCTTAACCAGAAATTCAAAGCTACTATCTTCCTTGTAGAAAAACAGTAATTGTTGTAAGAGTAAGAAGTGACAATGGCAATGACAGCAGAAGAGACATTCACATCAAGTTAACTCCAAAAATAATTGGAACTTGAACTCTTTCTTATGTCACTAAAAGATGAAAACTTTGATCCTTGTTTATGCTAGCAATTTCTGAAACATATCGAGAATTGTTTTGTATTGTTTCAATTTTGTGAGTGACTATTAACGAATGAACTAATTCAATTGATGATTCTCAAAAAGTAAGATGAAACGAGGGTACTATGATGAAGATCTAAGTGGTTTTTCAATAGGTGTTCCAAACAATATACTTCAGTCCTAAATGACAAGCAAATAACAAATTCACAAGAAAGCACAACAATTGTTATATCAAATTATCAGTCCAGGAACTGCTGTTTTAAGAATAATTGAATAAATGAATTAAACAGTCAATAAAATTTAAATAAAACAGATAAACATTAAACCTACACAAAATAAATCACACTCACGTTTCTCCTCTTATTGCTAGCATTCACCATTGCTCAAAATTCAAATAACAAAGGATGGAAACCATGGAGGCGGCGAAGGATTGACAATAGCAGAGGCAAAAATTTTGTGAATTGATTTTTTCTTTTGGGAACGAAAATCAACAAGTTTACTTATTTTTGGGAATGAACGGTGAAATAGCGGCTGAAGCAAGCATGATTCATCTAGGGTTTAGGAAAATTAAGTGGGCCGATTGCGAAAATGATTATTTTGGATCCACCGATCAAAACTATGTTGGTAAGGAATTTGCATCGGTTGATTTTAAACCCGATGCGACAAACTATTTGTATCGGCGTATTTGCATCGGTTGTTGGTGACAACTGATGCAAATTTTAATTTTTATTACCTATTGCTTTTCACGTACCAATTGCATCGGTTATTAAGACAGAACTAATGCAAATAGTTCTATTTGCATCAGTTTTTACTTCAACCGATTCAAATGAGGCGATGCAAATGGCCTGTTTTGTAGTAGTGAAAGCATCCAAAGCAGTCAACACTTTCATACATCCAATGCAAACAAGTTCATACAAAATTTTGCTATGTTATTTAACAACATAGCTCTGATACCAAATGAAATGACCCACTAAAAAAAATTAAATATTCAGTAGCCATTTAATCAAGAAAACGTTTCATTCCAATTTTCTTCTATCCAGGATCTTTATGCCAATAAGAATATTGGTTTGTTTAAATCATTTTAAACTTATATATATGAGGATATATAAGCTAATTCCTACTTGAATCAGAGTACAAAATTTTGGAAGAACTAATCTGTTTGGGAATCATTTTAAAGAAATAATCCCTATATAGAAACTATGTTTCAAAAACCAGGTCTTCTAAATATACATGGATTATTGCATGATTATTGATTTCAGATCTAAAGACATGGCATTTTACATGTATTTCCATAATTTTGTTACTGTATGAACAATGCTTTAGCTTGTGCATGTGTGTGCATGTTTCTGTGCATGTGTGTGTCAGTGGGAAATTCAGGTACCTTATTTTTCTTTTCTTGTTAACAAAATGTCCGAGTCTACCCTATACTTGTGTTATAAAACAGAGCTAATAACTTGACTCAAAACTCTTTAGTGCTGGCTTAGCCCAGGCTCAAGAAAATGGCTATGTTAGCCCTAATCAGTTTACACTATATCTCAACAAAACACATTTTATTTTGGTTTCTTCTCTAAGGCAGCTCACAACCTTATTGCCAGATTTTTTTCAACTTAAAACATGAATTTCTCTCACCAAGTATCTAGTTGTTCAATTAGTTTATGAATTCTCACAGTCCCAGGTTTTCTATCATCATGAGTTAATTAACCAGGGAGCTCTAAAAACTTCATCACTTAGTAAAATATTTTCAAATAGAATCCATAAGTCTCAGCTGAAACACCCACTTCAGTTCAATACTTACAAAGCAGTGAATAATAATACATTAATTTTTCAAGCAATTTAAACAAAATAGCTTAACATAGTTCCACATAGATATCTAATTTAACTTCAGCAAAGTCTTTAAATATGGCATCCAAATTCCTTACCAGTTAACTCATCCAGAGCTTGATCAATAAAATTCCTATTTCCCTACATAATCACCATGAACTGCCTCATACAAATATGAGACACCCAATGGTACATAAACACAAAAGGGTCGGACTAATTGTCTGGTATGAATAATCTACCTGAAAACATGATTTTATATTATTTTTATTTATACTCAATGCTTTGAATGAATTAAGGAACTCAGTATCCTCTTTGTGCATGCTTCTGTGATACCTGTGTATACATATCAGTGCACAACAGATTATGTGTGATTCAATGGTTTAGTTCAGTGATTACAACCATAAGATTCATCCATAAAACATTATAAACCAATCAAAATACTCATCAATCCAATCCTCAAGCCTTTTCTACTAGGTTACTGGCCATCAGGGATTTTACCCAAGCCTTCTCTAGAACCTGATTCTATTGTTCATTATCAAGTATATTATGGTCTTTAGCTACTTTCTCTTATCAAACCACACACTGCCTGAGACATATCTCTGTTAACCCAGCACACTCAGGCCCGTGGGTATAAACATACCATGTGTGAGCTTGCAATGTTCCCCTTGCCAAGCTATACTTTGTAGCCCTAAGATCCAAAGTCCTTAGTTAAATTACTAAGTGTTATTACCTCTTTGATAATTGTTCTAATCCCCTCTGTATCTCATTATTCAATCAGAGTAAAATCAACAATTCAACCAACAAGTAATCATCCAGACATTGGTAAGTCATCTTCTCCGAAACAAACATTTAATCATGAAAATAGATGTGATTTCTTAGTACATTATTTTGCCTATGGGTTTTTAATGGATCAGTTATAAACATATGGTCATAAATAGTTTACTAGTTATCTCCTCTTACCTCTGGTTCAATCAGATCCTTAATGCTCTTGAAGATCTGGCTAAACCATAAGTTTATTTTGATTTGGGGAGTTCATAAACATAGAAGCTCAGCACATGTACAACATTGCACTTCTACATTTTCTTTGGTTTCAATTAACATGTGACATAAGCAACAACACAATGTTGCAGCCCCATGTTTCTTTCCATTTTCAGACCATATATTCACAATATAAATCCTGAGTTTTTAAGATAACAAATGCATAAGGAAAAACCCATAAAAGTCTACTTCATCTCAGAGTTAAACATAACACAGATAAACATTTAAAACATGAAATCCATGACTCTTATCCTTTTTTGGGGAAATCACTGTGACGGTTTTACACTTAGACTGATTATTAACAAACCAAAATCATCAAATCATACAAATGAACATAACTTGCAAAAGTGAATTATTAATTCAAATAGGCTGCCTCAATATTCAGGACTTAATGCCAAAGTTTTCAGTGAGTTTACTCACACTCAATTCCTTCTTCCTGAGCTTTGCCTTCCTTTTGATCCTCTGCCTTCCTCTAACTCTAATGGCTGGTGCTTCTTATTATTATTTTTCTAGGTTAATGAAGAGCAAATGTGTATGATCTCACTATACTAAAGCCTTTTATATAAATCTTGGCTGTTACTAGGGTTTATGGAATTACCCAATGTTAGTTCGACCCCATACAAAACATAGCCTGCCTCTAGTTTGATTCAAGAAAATAGAAGGGTATGTGGTCCTTATCTTTAATTTCAGAAACAAGCCTCATTCTTTTAATCTTTCCCCCGGGTCATGTTATATGCATGACTTCTTATTTCCTTAAAATGAATTGCTGGAAATGGATAAAGTGTATATTTAAAGGTTCATTCCATTTCCATGCAAGCTTTGTTTCTTATCTGCCATATTTGACTGTGTACATGAATTACATTTGTATGCTTTTTTTTTGCCTAAGTCTTTTTGTTTTTCTTTCTTACTATTTCTGCCTATATACACATTTTCTTTGTGCCAGATTTTATTTAAAGATAAAATCCTATCTTCATGTATATGTATTTCAAAATTAGTTATTTTAATTAATTTATTTATTTCTGCTTAATTTTTATTACACAGAAAACTGAGTGCATGTATGTGCACTATCTTGTGCACATGTACATGTTTTAATCAATATATCTGCAAATCAGTTTCCTATGCTTATCTTTTCAATGCAATTTCAAACAAATATAGGCTAAATTAAATCATGAATTTGCTCACAAAATCAGGGTTATCACACTTTCGAAGGAGGTCATCCAGTGGTTTCGAAAGTGATGTTTTAAAGTTTCAAAACAAATAACCCATTCTCAATTTTAAGGAAAAACCATGGCATAAATAAAGATTTTGGAAATATAATTCACATTGTTATTAACCCATAAATGTTTTTTGGGGCAAGGGCAGAATAACCAGTTAGGTCGATCCAGTAGTGAATATAACTTAACAAATGTTAAATTCTTAATTAAAGATATTGGCTGGGGCCAATAGGTTTACAGTAAGCCCATGAAAACTGTATGATATTGGCAGGTGCCAATAGGTTCAGAGTCAGCCCATGAAAACTATGATTTGATACTGGCAGAGGCCAGTAGGTTTGTAGTTTGCCTATGAAAACTATATCCGGATTAAGACATTGGCAGTCAGCCAATAGGTTCCTAGTTAGCCCATGAAAACTAGGATAAGAAATAAGATATTGGAGTTAGCTATAGGTTCTTAGTGATTCCATGAAAACTAAGTAATTGGACAGATAGTCCTTAACATTTAACAGGTTAATAGTAACCGTAGAAACTATAATTGGGATAGATGGTCAGAATGAATGGGGATGGGTAATCCAGAATTGGTTTATTTGTTCTGCATATCATCATAATGTTTTGATACTATGTTTTAACCGTGTTGGATGCAGGAGCACGGTATATGGTTTTATAAATGCTTTAGGATACAAGTGAGGGGAAAACCTGTTCCACTAAGCGGTGGGGCCTCACTAGATATCTAAATGGTTTGAGATGGTAAATTATTATTCATACTGGGCTTTATGTCTGACTCGAGATTTTTTTTTCCAATTAAAATCTCGGGTACTCAATTGATTTTGAGTAGTTTGAGAGTTAAGGTTTCCAGGTGTTCTTTTAGACGAATAAAGCTTCTAAGGATGTGCAGGAGGCAAGATTGTTATTAGAGTTCTTTTATTTCCGCTGTGTGTTTTGTATGAAAGGCAAATTTTTTTCTTGCCTATCTATATACTCTGATCTACCAAGAGGGCATCTTCATATGTCGCTCTTGGCGTATTTTGTAATAATTATATGTTATCTAAACGTGGTCTGCGAATTAAGATTATGAAATCAATTTGGAATATTTTGAAATGGAATGTGGAATTTTTTTACTATATAATTTTTTTCCATATTCTTGTGTTTCTATGTATCAATGTATCTAATGTCACCGTATTTGGTCGCCGATGATTAATAACTATGGATGACTGCAGCATCCGTAGCTGTTAGTTTTGGGCCTCCAAGTAGGGGGATGTTACAAGTTGGTATCAGAGCATAGGTTTATGAAACTTTAAAAGAAACTTAAACCTAAAAGATTTTTCCAAACATAATCCAATGAATCAGATAATAAGATTGGGGTTTGTGTTAACGCTATAGTAACATACTTGTATTTGTTATATATAGTTATATATATATATAAGTATGTATTCCCCGCTCTCTTAGACCATTTATTTGTATCTTACTAAGGATTGTATGCAGATTTACGAGAAAGGAGATATGGAAGCAGGAAACGGAAGAGGAAATCTCGATGGAGGAAGCACCACAACTAATGGAAATGCTCGACCCACTACCAAGAAAAACCTGGGTCGACCGGCTAATGCTAGTAACCAATATGCTGAAGATAATGTGGGTGCTGGAAATCCAACAGTAGATATGGGTGTGATGTATCAGTTCTTTGTCGGTTTGATGCAAGCTGGAGCTGCTACTGGTGTTGTTGGAAATGTAAGAGGATAAAATCTTATGGCTCATGTTGGGAATATTGCTTTGCTGAGTAGAGATTACACCAGTCTGGGTGGGAAGCCATTCTTGGGAACGGAGACTGCCGTAGAGATTCAGAACTGGCTGTTACATTATGAGCGTATATTTGGGTCTGAATGACGGGAAAAAGAGAAGGTTGGCTTCTAGATAGTTGCAGGGGTCAGCACTACATTGGTGGAATAGTGTCACTACTGGAGTTCCGGAAGAGCAGTTAACTAGGGCTGATTTTAAAATGAGATTTGACCAGAAGTTTGTATTTGAGTTTGCTAAGTCTGAGCTAATGAGGAAGTTTATGGATTTAGTACAAGGAGAGATGTCAGTAGTCGAGTATGCTACTAAGTTTGAAGGGCTGTCTATGCTATTATAGATACTGACATCAAAAGGAATGAGAAGTTCATTTGGGGACTGAGGCTCGAGCTTGCTAGAATGACCAAGAAACATGTCCGTGATCCTTGTAATATAGTGGTGGAGATGGCCATTCGCCATGAGGAGTTACTTGCTGATTCAGCTAAAGAGAAGTCGGTGGAAACGCAGGGTTCTCAAGGGAAAAAGAGGAAGTTCTTTAAGAAGAAGGGAACCCAGAAGGGAGATACTGCCAAGAAATCAAAGGCTTTTAGGACCGATTTCACCCTAGAGGGGGGTAATAGGGTAATCCTAATAATTGCAGCACAGATAATAGCAGAATAATAAAAGCAGAAATAGAACAACACAGATTTACCCAGCTTCGGCAAAACCCTGCCTACGTGTTGCCCCCAAGGTTTCTACTAGAAGTTAAGTAGTCAGACGCTTACGCACGTAAACTTGCGACAACCGCTATCGACTAATCTAACTCTATGCTCAAAACCCCGCCACAACTCAGCCACTGAGTTGCGAATTCTTGAACTACACCACTGTAGTTCATCCCCTAGTCACACGACTAGAATTTTATAAAAGTTTAAAAGAAAATTACAAAATAAAAACAACTCAAAAACAAAAACCCTAATTTTAAAAATAAATCCCAATAGAAATTAATAAAGGCCGGTCCATAGAAATAGACACTGTGATAAAAAATCTGTTCCCTTTTCTCTTTTTATTTCTGTCTGCTGATTCCCCTTTCGTTCAGTTCTTCGTTCGTTCCTCTTTCAAAACTTTAGGGCTTTGGAATTTGAGGTAGCCGCCTATTCAAATTGTTGATTGAATGATGATCTTTCTTCAGTTTGCTTCGTCAATCAATTTGTCGCTTTGATTTGCAAACGGCTGCTTAAACGCGTCGAGTTCGAATGATAAAAGTGGTATGTGATTTTTCTTTATTACTCTCGTTGATATGCTTGAACTTAATGCTTGAATTGCCGATGATGTTCATGGTATTTATATAGGGATTAAAACCCTTATTTTATGTTCATATAATTCAATTTGAATTCTTCAAATTGCTATGCTCGGCCATTGATTTGTAATCGAATGTTGGTGATGTTTTATGACTTTTTCAATTCGTATGTTTTTCTGTTATGCTTGCTTGGTCACCAGGGCTGTCATTTGCTTTGGATTTGGTTCTGTTCTTTCTGGATTTGAATTTGTTTCTCGTGACATTATTCAAAATACGTGTAACTGCATGAGTTTGAATTTCTTTGAGTCGGTTCCTTTCTTTGGTATTTGAATTTGGCATTCTTAGATGAACTAGACTTTGACTTGTTCAATTCGTGCTCTTTCATCTTGCATCTGATAATTTTCCACGGCTTAATTTCTCAATTGTGCTCACTGTTGTTGCATATGAATATCACTGTGCAAGTAGCTTCAAGTTTAATTTATATTCTCTGTTACATCACTGTGCTTGTGTGTCTGGTTCTTGTGCATTTTGAAGTCTTTGTCCTTTTGTCTTGTACCATTATGTCTTTGATTTGTTCACTTGTCTGAAATTTCTCATTTGAGCTGCTATTTGGTTTCCACTGCATGTATATATATGTATACATGTGTATTTATGTATAGTCTGTTTCTTGCCTTTGTGTTTGCAGTCTTGTCTATGTTGAAGCTTAATTTGCATGTGGTTGTTGTGTTCATTTTTTTGGTTTTGCATTTTGGTCTTCACATTTCACTGCTCTGAACTATTGTGTTCATATTGAAGACTGGTCTGGTTTCATGTGCACTGACCTAGTGTGGTGCACTTGTGTCATCACTGCTTATACCATCCATGCTTATAATTATTGTTCACTTATGGTTATTGCTTTTCTTTTGATCTCTGTTGCAATGTTGTACTGACCTGGTTCCATTGATATTTGAGTTCATTGATGACCTGTTGAGTGTTGTTGCCTTTGGCCATTGTATTCAAGTTGCCAGGTCTGGTTACAGTGTTCACCTCAGTTGCATTCCATTGTTCATTGTTTTCATACTCTAGTTTTGTTGCAATTTAATGTTGAGGCTTTTCTCAATTGACTTGTTGGTGACACTTTTGTGATGTATTTGTATTGCACCTGAGTTGAATCCAGCCTCGGCTCGGGTTTGACCTTGTGATCACCTGTCCCTACAGTTTTATCAAGTGTATATCGGTGTGCATGGCCTTGTGGCATGTACAGTGATACACTGTGCATGTCACAAGTCACTACGCCATAGATGGCCTATTGCAACGAAAATACAAGATGTTGCTAGCTACAATGTAACGATAGCTATGTTGATTTTTGTCTATTACAACATTAGCTTCAGGATGTTAGCATAGATATCAACACTATGTTGCAGTAGCTATAGACTTATAAAAATATTATAAAAAATGAGTGCGGGCTGGAAAAAAAGCGGGCTGAAATAATTTTTAACGCGGGAAGCAAAAACAAAGCGGCAAAAGTTAACAAAATATTGAAGTGTTTCACTCAAACACTTAACAAAATACACGTACTCCGCCCAAAAAGAATAAACCACTTCGATCGTCCCTTCATCGAACGCAGTAAAATTCATTTTATTCATCTCGTCCCAAAAAGAATAAACCCTAGAGCGATTGTCCCTTCATCAAGTCCAGAAAAAAAGGAAACCACTTCGACTTCAGCAATCGTCGATCTACTGCTCGCCGCCCCTTACTGCTCGCCGTCCCCCTACTGCTTGCCGCCGCCTCTGGTAAAACCCTAATCTCATCGGTTTCTGCTTTTATTTTGGTGTGCATGAATGTGATAAAATTAATTATGCTAAAGTAGGTTTTTTAAACAATTTCTATTTGATTGTTCAATAATCTGCCCACTGTGAGTTAAATTCCTAGTTACGTCAGTATACATCCGCACAGACTAATGTAATGGGCATTTTCATCTTCGGCCATGACAATGTGTGTGGAGTTAGAAGTATTTAGATTTGAATACGTCTGGAAGGAAATAGGGGTAGAAGAGGATAGCTGAGAGAAGACAAGAAGGTAGGAATGTAGAATGCGGAAATACAGAGGGGAAGTTGAGAAAGAATAGGGGAGAGATGGTCTGTAAATGATCAGAAAGATGATCGGAGAGGAGTAAAATAGACACAGCAGAAGTTAAAAGTATTAGAAATAAAGAAAGTAAGATAGCAGAAGTTAGAGGTGAAAGAAAGTAACAGTTTTGTATTAATTTTCTTCATGAATCTTTACATAAGCTACTGTCTTTATATAGCAGTAGGGGCTGATATGTCTGTATAGACTCAAATGTACAAGTCGACTCGACCTCGCCTTCGATTCAACCTTGCCTTCGATTGAACTTCGCCTCCGCTGCTGCCGATCAAGGTCTTACATCGATTTCATGTTTCTCTATTTTTTTTTACTTGTTTAAGCTCTGCCGCCTGAAGCTTACCTTAAATGTTTAAGTCGAACATTGAAATTGAATTTAACAAAGGTTATGACAAATAATAGCTGTATTTAACTACTTCAGGGAGTATTCATGTTAAGTTACTGATGATGCACATGTGTTCCTTTTCATATTTCATAGAGTTTGTATTTGAATGCCGGCCAAGTTGAAATTCCTGAAGTGAAATTTCTCTCAGTTGATTACTGAAAACGTGACAGTGAAGCAAAATTTATCACATATAAGTTTCCAAATTGGCCATACATCTGTGCAGCGTTTTCTTTTTGTTATTGTGAAAAAAAATTATAATCAGAGAACTCACTTTCACTGCTTAAATCATGAATGATCTTTGCATTGTGTTCTTTCGTGAGTCATGAGCTGGGAGACAATATCTTAATCCCTACATTAATTTATTAGCAAAAGGTCTGCTATGGTGTAATGAGAAGCTGTAGTTATTCTTTACTCAATTCCGTGTTCGTCACTTTTGCTTAAATCTTATTTCTTGTAGCTGCGTCGTTGATTATAACCGTAGGATCGGCAGGGAATCAAAGGTCAGATGGTGCCAAAAGGAAGAGGAAGAGGACCACCATATCTCCTTCATCTATGTCCATTGTCCATACATGTAATGGATTGAATGTTTAATGATATATTTATCAGGCAGTAGCAGTAACATAAGTTTTAAAATCCAGTGCATAAGCCTTATGTGATGTTGCAGTAGTTCCCTCGATTAAATTGCTATCCAACCCCAAATTGGATGTTTCCATTTTATTACCATCAGGAGCATCACTTGAATTAGGCATATATTTAAGAGATAAACCTAGTTCGTCAGAAGTATCATTTTCAGAATTAAAGAAATCGTACAGCGTAGTGTGCTCTCCTACATTTGAATCATAGTTACGATTATCTGAACAAGAAGACAAAAAATTGGGGATCAGTATCCAATTTGTTCAAAAGAAAAATAGGAGAAAAAATCTGAATTTTGGGAGGAAAATTTACCCGGAGTTTGATAAGGCTGACTGGGTTCGTTAATAAAATTAGCATCAATCAGACCATAATTCCTGCAAAAATAAATATAATAAACAATCAAGGTTCGTATAAATTATATTTATATTTATTTTTGTTATTGTGAACCTTGATTGTTTATTATATTTATTTTTGCAGGAATTATGGTCTGATTGATGCTAATTTTATTAACGAACCCAGTCATCCTTATCAAACTCCGGGTAAATTTTCCTCCCAAAATTCAGATTTTTTCTCCTATTTTTCTTTTGAACAAATTGGATACCGATCCCCAATTTTTTGTCTTCTTGTTCAGATAATCGTAACTATGATTCAAATGTAGGAGAGCACACTACGCTGTACGATTTCTTTAATTCTGAAAATGATACTTCTGACGAACTAGGTTTATCTCTTAAATATATGCCTAATTCAAGTGATGCTCCTGATGGTAATAAAATGGAAACATCCAATTTGGGGTTGGATAGCAATTTAATCGATGGAGAATTGCAAAGAATGAATGATGAGTCAAATGCTGCAAAACCTTTTGATTTTATCATTTTTGAGTTTTATTGCTCTACAAATATCAAATTAAGTGTAATTTTCCTCCAGTTTTCTATTTTTCTTTAGCAAATGATGCAAAACCTTTACCTTGTTACTTCATCATCTCATAATTTAATAACTACAAAATCCCTTATTTTGTTTGATGCCATTTCTTTTCTAACAGGTCGGGAAAGATGTTGCTCGATGCTTAGAAGATGCCATGGCTAGACATGGTTTGGATATGCAAGTAGCTGCATTGGTATGCTCTGTGTGTCCTCTGGTTGTTCTAGCTTAAAAGTTACCACCTTTTGGGGGTTTATCTTCGACAATAGTTAAAGTAATTGCTTTTCTTGCTAGAATGATGCCTGCCTAGTCTACTATTATGACAAATATCACTCACAGTCTTGATATATGTTCTTAATTTAACAGGCTTTACCACTTATGTGTTCACTTTATAATTTTATCTCTGTTGTGTTTAGTTAACATTGAACTTTCACTATGCAATAGAATTGATTATTCGACTTCTTGCATATATTTATAGTTTATGTATATATTTGATGTCCTAACTTCATATATGTTATTGTTTCTGGTTTATAATGCACACTTTAACCCTTGCTCAAGCATGTTCTTATGTTTCCTTCAATGTTTTTGCAGAAAATCCTATACGAATGGTTACATCTTAAATGCTATACTTGTTTATGCTTTAGTCCCGACAAAAAACAATGTCAATCATAATTGGTTTGGATGAAAAGAAAAAAGACAGTTGCCAAAAGGATTACAACAATCAATCTAAAATGGAGTTTTTCAGACAGGGAAATAAGGGTGTAGAATTTAACTCTAATGATTACGAAATGCGGAGTAAAACAAATGATGGCTTGCTACACAGTATGGAAGTGGAAATACCCACTGCACACGGTTTGGATACAGGCAATAACAAATTTACAAAAATTTCTAATTCCTAGAGAATTCAAATTAGAATGTTGATTCAGTCATCATAGCACAAAGCGAACTGGTAGATAAAGCTAGTGTTGCAGCCCTAGAACCTATCACTGTTGATGTAGACATGCTGCAAGATGGAGATAGAGGGGAAAAATAATTTCCTGCAGAAGAAACTCCTACACCTGTAAGTTTAAACACTATTAATTTCCTGTAGGAAGAAAAATGTAAGAATCCTATATCTAATTATTCCACAAATAAGAAACTGTTTCACTATTACTAGAAATATGAATGATGATATAAATTCTAAAAATCTAGCTAAGTGCAATTTTTTGGGCATTGAGGACTAGAAATTGTTTAAAGAAAAAATTATCACAGAAAATCCTAAGTGGAAGGAGCTAACCAGTGGCCTAAAAGTAAATAAATCTAGTACTAAATAAAGGAAAAATTAAATGAGTTAAATGGGTTGATAGATATTGATTTGTATAGTCTTAACATTTTAGTACTATATGGTCTTTACTACTTTATTTATTATTATTATGCCATGAGGTCTGTTTACTGAATTCAACCACTACTATAATCTGGCTTGAGCTACTCCCCACCTAGGCCTAAAAAGTGAATCAAATGACCATACTTCATTTACAATCGGTTACAAAGAAGTGTGAAACAAAATATACATTCAAAGTTATCACGATCCTAATTTTAATATAAGTATCTGATATGTAAAATACTCAGAGCAGCAACAGAGAGCTTATAACAAAACAATGCCGAGGGAAGAGAATACTGCTGTAAGGGATTGTTTAAACCCTATAAATTAACCTGGGCTTAAATTAAAGTTGCATTGTTTTCTTCCACATATCAGAGATTAGGCGTATGCAAATCAAAAGTTTAGGACATTTGGATTCTTAGACAAATCTTCTCTTGTTTTGTTAGAATTTAGTTTGATTGTTTGATATCCTAATAGGGCTTGCACTTCGTAATACTGCATAACACTATCTAAAATTTCATTTTTTCTGGTTGCTTGTGTCTCGAATAATCTGTTCACAATTTCAATTAGTTTGTACAGATCCAATTTATTTGTTCATATTATATTAGTTTGTGTATGTAAATAACAAGCATTGATAACCACTTTCATATTTATGGTCATATTATTACCTATTTCGTGTATACCATACCATTAATTATATAAAAGCTTGGCCTCAAACAATCAGTAGACAGTTCATGTGCCTGTGAGAAAGTCTATTTATCTTTTATATACCGTACTAAGATTAGGTTTCAACTTACGTTAATTTGCTTTTGTGCTATGTCCAATTATTTATTTTTTCATTGTACCATTTAACTGATTTTTTTGTTTTTGTTCTGCACTCTTTATTCATCTGCCTTCGCTCTTTAATTTTGTATCAACAACCGGATTTTAAACAAAATTTTAATTTTATTTTGACCAAAACATACAACTGTAATTAGGGTTATGTAAGCATAGTTTTGCATTTGCTACCGTACCTACAGTTATGGAATGACAAATTTGAGGGTTAACTTTCCAATTATTTATTTTTTCATTGTACCATTTAACTGATTTTTTTGTTTTTGTTCTGCGCTCTTTATTCATCTGCTTTCGCTCTTTAATTTTGTATCAATAACCGGATTTTAAACAAAAATTTAATGTTGTAAACCCGTGAATGAAGTTGCAGATATGATGTAAAAACGTAAGCAATGTACGTTGTTGTCTGAATATGCAAGTGAAATGGTTGATTCAAAATACAAACAGCTTCTCATTTTTACTGTATATAGTAGTGGACATCCTTCCTTATAATGCTTATTGTAATTTTACAGAAAAAAAGAAGAAAATGGATGCTCAACAAGGTGCCAAGGTGCTAGATGAAACTCTGATATGATGCAAGATGAAATGGTAAGGCAAATGCTTGCTTCCATTTTGGTACATAATTTTCGTTGTTGCCACAGGTACCCCGACATGCAAATTGATGTTGGGGATCTTTGTGCGACCGTCTGTTGTGATGGCACTGGAGGCACTAATGGCACTGATGGCACTAGAGGCTCGCAAATATGAATGTACTGTTAATAAGTAGAATTTAGTATGTACTGGCTGTAACTATGAATACACTGGCTATGTTTTTAAGTATGTTTGTTATTTTGTACTTGACTAAGTAAAACTTGTGTTGCTGGTTATTCTGAAATGAAAAGTTCTTTGTTGCAGTGTAATGTTGCCATTAGATATGATATAATGTTGCAGTATAATGTTGCCACAGATATGATATAATGTTGCAGTAGTATAATGTTGCAGTACATTTCCAATTTAAATTGCAAAAGGTGTTGCCATAGATATGATATAATGTTGCAGTATGTGATGTTAAATGTGGTAATAAACTCGCAAAGTGTTGCCATTGGATGGTAAAAGTGTTACCATAGATTAATGAATATGGGCCCCACAACAGGGTTCCATAAAGGTGGGCCACAGAATTAGTGGGCCCCACAATGTGGGCCCACATGTTGGGGCCCAGATTGTGGAGTCCACTTTTTAGTAAATTTGGTACCTGTGGCAACAACAAAACCGATGTTGCCCTAGGGCTGCAAAGATGTTGCCTTTGACTCTAGGGCAACGCGGCAAAATGCATCACCGAGAAAGTGTTGCCTTTGCCCTTTTTTAGCCTACAGCAACATTTTTTGGCACTTCCTGCATCACTTCTTGGGTGTTGCAGTATGCAATCTATGGCGTAGTGAGTTGTTCGTGTATGAATAGATTCAAATTAAATGATGATGAACAACCCAAATAACTGAGGCAAAGAATATTTTTCAAACACACATTTTATTTTACACTGCAAAAATATTTCTTTTTTAATTTTACCTTGTCAGTTTTTATTTTACAGATAATTCAGATGCTGGATACAAATTGGAATATAGTTAAAGAACAAATACGAGTGAATAAGTGATATGTAGTGAGGTGCAAATGTATGTAACAATTGTATAGTGAAAAATTATGTTGTGATTAAAAATTGTATTGTAATTGAAATTTTGTATATATAGTGAGAGCTCAAATTTTGTACTTTTCAAAATTGTAATAAAATATTTGTTTGAATAAAATATCTGTTTGAAATTAAATTCTACGTTATTTATTTTATTCAACAAATATTTATTTAATTATGTGAAAAATAAAATAGTAGAATTAACAAATACATTTAAATGAATATATATATATGTATATATATGTTTATTATCATCAAACAAAAATCATATACTTGCAATTCAACAATCTCCCCCTTTTGATGATAATAAACATATATTTAAGCTTTTGAATTTATTAAATATATTTGATCGTTCTATTTGCTCCCCCTATTTGAATGCTCCCTCTCTACAACAAAGCTCCCTCTTCATATATGCATGAAAATAAATAAAAATACGCAAATGAACCTAGATAGGAATATGCAAATAAAAAATAAAATATTTGACCTTTATTTGCCAAAATCTTAACTTTTCCCTCCCCCGTTTGTTATCAGCAAAAGAGTAATAGTGTTAGAGAAAATAGAGATAAAGTGATAGACATTAATACAACATTAATACCCAATTGAGTATAAATATTAAATTTCAATAAAAAATCAAACAAAAATCATAAATACTCTGTTAGGCGCATATTCCACTTTAGAATGATAGGGGTGATGTCGACATATAAAACCATATAGTTGTGTCTATTTATGGTATATATATATCAGGAATTTGAATATCTACTAACCATGCATAATCGTTAGGATTTTTAAATGAGATTAGTAGTATTCCTAATTTTTATAAAAAATATGAATTTCAAGTATCTTCTAACCACACATAACCATGAGAACTTTTAAATGGGATTAAAATCAACTTGTCTATTTAATAACCAATTTTGATATGTGTTCCATACATGCATAACCATTAGGACTTTTAAATGAGCATGAAAGCACATACACAAATATTCCAAGTAATTCACCCATGCATAACCGTAAGGACTTTTAAATGAGAGTGAATACTTTGGATGTTTTAAAATAAAAAAATAAAATAAAAACGAATAATTTCCCGTTTAAAATACCACATTTTGACATACCATATTGGATTTTAATGAGTGATGGTCGTTAGAAATATGATAGAAATAGAGATGGTCATGGAATTTTTACCCATCAAAAGTTATTATAAATCTTGTTTAAATTTTTAAAGAAATTTACTAAATATACTTTCTCAAGTCATAATATATGATTAATATCAACACTCATCACTTATATTTCAGTCACTATTTATCTTTTGATAATCAATAGGGAATAAGATTAGTTAACATAGGCATTTAAGATCAAAATCAAAAATATAGAATCAAATTTCTAAAATGCCTAAACTAAGACGAAGTCGACAAAAACTATTTTCTGGAAGGGGTTTTGTAAAAATGTCTGCCAATTGAAATCGGTTGAAATGAAATTTATGTAGATATTTTCTTTGGAAATATGATCTCTAATAAAATGATGTCTAACACTATATGTTTTGTCCGTGAGTGATGTACAGGATTATTTGTGAGATTAATTGCACTTTTGCTATCACACATTAGTGGTACACGTTTAAAATTTAGACCATAGTCTTGCAAAGTTTGTATCATCCATAAAATTTGAGCAGAGCAACCACTTAGAGCAATATACTCTGCCTCAGTGGTGGATAATGCAATACAATTCTGTTTTCTACTTAACCATGCGACTAATGGATGTCCTAACTTAAAACACGTTCCACTAGTACTTTTTCTATCAACTAGACTTACAGCATAATCTGCATCTGAATATCCTTTTAATTCAAAGTTATCATTGGTTGGATACCAAAGACCAAAACATGGGGTGTGCAACAAATATCTTATAATCCTTTTAACAGCTTTTAAATGAGATTCTTTTGGATTTGATTGAAATCGTGCACATAAGCAGACAAAAAACATGATGTTAGGTCTAGAAGCAATAAGATAAAGAAGTGATCCAATCATACCTCGATATTGCTTTTGATCAACTGCCTAACCTTTTTCATCCTTGTCAAGTTTAATTGTTGTGCTCATGGGGGTTTTTGCAGGTTTAGCATCTTTCAATCCAAATTTGTTGATAAGTTCCCTAATATATTTCGTTTCAGAGATGAATGTACCTTTATCACTTTGTTTGATTTGAAATCCTAAAAAGAATTTTAACTCTCCGACCAAGCTCATTTCAAACTTCTCCTGCATGACTTTTTCAAATTTCTCATATAACAAGTTGTTAAAGGCACCGTAAATAATGTCATCAACATATATTTGAACAATCATAAGATCGTCGTTTTCATGCAATAGAAATAATATGGTGTCTACACAGCCCTTTTTGAAACCATTTTCAAGGAGGTAAGTGCTAAGACATTCATACCAAGCTCTAGGGGCTTGTTTTAATCCATACAGTGCTTTCTTAAGTTTATATACATGGTTAGGGTATTCATGACTTTCAAAGCTTTCTGGTTGTTCAACAAAAACATCTTCTTTCAAAATTCCGTTAAGAAAAGCACTTTTACTATCCATTTGTCTTAGCTTAAATTTTTTATAGCAAGCAAAAGCTAACAATATCCTAATGGATTCTAGTCTTGCTACAGGTGCAAAAGTATCATCAAAATCAATTCCTTCAATTTGATTATAACCTTTAGCAACTAACCTAGCTTTATTCCTAATCACATTTCCAAATTCATCAAATTTATTTTTAAAAATTCACTTTGTTCCTACGATTGGATAATCATTAGGTCTAGATGCTAGAGTCCAAACATCATTTCGCTCAAATTGATTTAGCTCTTCTTGCATAGCCATAAACAAACTTTCATCATTAACAGCTGTATCTATGTCTTTGGGTTCAATTTATGAAATAAGTCCACTGTATAGACACAAATCACACAAATTTCTAAAGAAGGAACGAGTTTGAATACCTATGATAGGATTTCCTATTACCAATTCTGGAGGATGATCTGCTTTGAATCTCAATCTCTCTGGATCTAGATTTCTTTGGACTTCTTTCGTGATTGTGGTTTCTTTTGGTTTTTCATTTTCATCTTTTCGTTCTCCTCTTCAACATTTCTTTTGATTGTTTCCTTGTTTTGATCATCAATACCTTCATTAAATTTCACATTGATTGACTCGATGATTGTTCTCGTCCTTTGGTTGTATACTCTATAGGCTTTGCTTCTGGATTAGTATCCCATGGACATGCCTTCATCATCTTTTGCCTCAAATTTTTCCAGTTAATCACCTGTATTAAGAATAAAACACGGACAGCCAAAAACCTTGAAATATGCAATGTTGGCTTTTTGCCGAACCATAGTTCATATGGTGTTCTCGTAAGAATCGGCCTAATCATGACTCTATTCATTACGTAATAGGCTGTATTTACTGCCTCTGCCCAAAAAGACAAGGGTAGTTCATACTCGTTTATCATAGATCTAGCGAACTCTTGTAAGGTTCGATTCTTTCTCTTGACTACTCCATTTTATTGTGGAGTACGTGGGGCAGAGAATTCGTGTCTAAATCCATTTTCATCACAATAATTTTCAAATTCATAATTTTCAAATTCTCCACCATGAACACTTCTTAGTGAAATAATAGAAACTCCTTTTTCATTTTGAACTAATTTTGTGAATTTGGTGAAGTAAGAAAAAGTTTCTGATTTTTTAGCTAAAAAGTATACCCACGTGTATCTAGAGTAATCATCAACCAATACGAAACAATATTTCTTACCACCTAGACTTGCAATATTGTTAGGTCCAAACAAATCCATATGAACTAGTTTAAGGACTCTAGAAGTGCTTACATTGTTCTTGGCATGGAACGAGGATTTTTTAAGTTTTCCCATATTACACGCTTTACATAAAATTTCTGTTTTGAAATCATGTGATGGAAAACCTATTACCAAATCTTTTCATTTTAATTTGTTCAACAGATTCATGCTAGCATGTCCTAATCGTCTATGCCATAAATTTACTTCTACATCCTTAGCTACCAAACATTTTGAAAGAGCGAGATCATCAAAAGATAGAGAGTATATATTACCTTTCCTCTTACCTGAAAATAAGGTTTCTTTTGATGATTGGTCAACAATTTTGCACAAGTCAGAATCAAAAACAACATTCATTCCTTTATCACATAACTGGCTAATTGAGATCAAATTATGGTGTAGATTTTCAACATATAATACGTCGTTTAAGGTAAACGCACCATTACCTATTTTACCTTTACCGATAATTTTGCATTTCTCGTTGTTTCCTATTGTGACTCTCCCACCTTTGTGTTTTTCAAGGTTAAGAACTTTGATTTGTCGCCCGTCATGTACCTAGAGCAACCGAAATCTAGATACCATTCTTGTTGTTCCTCAACCTGCCAACACACCTCGTTTGGTTCTTCACTTTCACTGTCATTTGTTTCTCCCGAGAAACACTGATTTACTTTTTCATTATATTTATTACTAAATTTGTCAAGACGAGATTGGGAGGTTCCTTCATGAACTACTTCAAGTGTGTGCCAGATTTCCTGCGCAGTTAAACAATGTGAAACACAATTAAATTCAATTTGGTCTAATGAACAAATAATAGAATTCATAGCCTTGATATTAGCAGTTAATAGTTTAATTTCAGAATTTGTCCATCGATCCATAGGTTTTTCTATTTCTTTATTATCTATCATAATTGTGGTGCCCTATGTCCCGTTTCAACAATATTCCAAGCATCTATGGATTTCAGAAAATTTTCCATTCTATTTTTCCAATATGCGTCTTTACCATTGATCATTGATGGCCTAACTATGGACTGATCCTCAGCAAAAACATTATTAAAAGAACCCATTTTAAAAAATCAAAATTTTAAAACAAAAATTGCCTTTTGTTCCTACTCTGATACCACTAGTAGGATCGATTTCACCCTAGTGGGGGGTGAATAGGATGATACTAATAATTATAAAAATTTAATGCGAAAATATATAAAATAATTGCAGCACAGATAATAGCAGAATAATAAAAGCAGAAATAGAACAACACAGATTTACCCAGCTTCGGCAAAACCCTACCTACGTGTTGCCCCAAGGTTTCTATGAGAAATTAAGTAGTCAGACGCTTGCACACGTAAACTTGAGACACCCGCTATCGACTAACCTAACTATACGCTCAAAACCCTGCCACAACTCAGCCACTGAGTTGCGAATTCTCGAACTACACCACCGTAGTTCGTCCCCTAGTCACACGACTAGAATTAAAAGTAAATTACAAAATAAAAACAACTCAAAAACAAATACCCTAATTTTAAAAATAAAGCCCAATAGAAATTGATAAAGGCCGGCCCAAAGAAATAGACACTGTGATAAAAAAATCCGTTCCCTTTTCTCTTTTTATTTCTATCTGCTGATTCCTCTTTCATTCAGTTCTTCGTTCGTTCCTCTTTCGAAAATTTAGGGCTTCTGGAATTTGAGGTAGCCGCCTATTCAAATTGTTGATTGAATGATGATCTTTCTTCAGTTTGCTTCGTCAATCAATTCGTTGCTTTGATTTGCAAACGACTGCTTCAACTCGTCGAGTTCGAATGAT
This sequence comes from Allium fistulosum, assembly GCA_030737815.1. Classification (NCBI taxonomy): domain Eukaryota; kingdom Viridiplantae; phylum Streptophyta; class Magnoliopsida; order Asparagales; family Amaryllidaceae; genus Allium; species Allium fistulosum. Next base: position 163,313,154 of record CM060904.1, on the reverse strand, counting down.
AAAAGTGGTATGTGATTTTGCTTTATTACTCTAGTTGATATGCTTGAACTCGATGCTTTAATTTCCAATGATGTTAATGGTATTTATATAGGGATTGAAACCCTTAGTTTATGTTAGTATAATTCAATTTGAATTCTTCAAATTGCTATGCTCGGCCATTGATTTGTAATCGAATGTTGGTGATGTTTTCTGACTTCTGTTATGCTTGCTTGGTCACCACGGCTTGCATTTGCTTTGGATTTGGCTCTGTTCTTTTCTGGGATTGGAATTTATTTCTCGTGACATTATTCAAATTATGTGTAACTACATGAGTTTGAATTTCTTTGAGTCGGTTCCATTCTTTGGTATTTGAATTTGGCATTCTAAGATGAACTGGACTTTGACTTGTTCAATTCGTGTTCTTTCATCTTGCATTTGATAATTTTCCATGGCTTAATTTGTCAATTGTTCTCACTGCTGTTGCATATGAAGATCACTATGCAAGTAGCTTCAAGTTTAATTTATATTCTCTATTACATCACTATGCTTGTGTGTCTGGTTCTTGTGCATTTTGAAGTCTTTGTCCTTATGTCTTGTACCATTATGTCTTTGATTTGTGCACTTGTCTGAAATTGCTCATATGAGCGGCTGTCTAGTTTCCATTGCATGTATATATGTATACATGTGTATTTATGTATAGTCTATTTCTTGACTTTGTGTTTGCAGTCTTGTTTATGTTGAAGCTTAACTTGCATGTGGTTGTTGTGTCATTTGTTTGGTTTTGCATTTTGGTCTTCACATTTCATTGCTCTGAACTGTTGTGTTCATATTGAAGACCGGTCTGGTTTCATGTGCACTAACCTAGTGTGGTGCACTTGTGTCATCACTACTTATACCATCCATGCTTATAATTATTGTTCACTTATGGTTATTGCTTTCCTCCTGATCTCTGTTGCAATGTTGTACTAACCTGGTGCCATTGATATTTGAGTTCATTGATGACCTGTTGAGTGTTGTTGCCTTTGGCCATTGTATTCAAGTTGCTAGGTCTGGTTATAGTGTTCACCTCAGTTGCATTCCATTGTTCACTATTTCCATACTCCAGTTTTGTTGCAATTTAATGTTGAGGCTTTGCTCAGTTGACTTGTTGGTGACACTTTTGTGATGTATTTGTATTGCACCTGAGTTGAATCCAGCCTCAGCTTGGGTTTGACCTTGTGCTCACCTGTCCCCATAGTTTTATCAAGTGTATATCGGTGTGCACGGCCTTGTGGCATGTACAGTGATACACTGTGCATGTCACAAGTTGTTCGTGTATGAATGGATTCAAATTAAATGATGACGAACAACCCAAATAACCGAGGCAAAGAATATTTTTCAAACACACATTTTATTTTACACTGCAAAAATATTTCTTTTTTAATTTTACTGCATCAGTGTTTATTTTGCAGATAATTCAGATGCTAGATACAAATTGGAATATAGTTGAAGAACAAATACGAGTGAATAAGTGATATGTAGTGAGGTGCAAATGTATGTAACAATTGTATAGTGAAAAATTGTGTTGTAATTTGAAATTGTATTGTAATTGAAATTTTGTATATAAAGTGAGAGCTCAAATTTTGTACTTTTCAAAATTGTAATAAAATATTTGTTTGAATAAAATATCTGTTTGAAATTAAATTATGTGTTATTTATTTTATTCAACAAATACTTATTCAATTATGTGAAAAATAAAATAGTACAATTGACAAATACATTTAAATGAATATATATATATATATATTTACTATCATCAAACAAAAATCATATACTTGCATATTCAACAAGGCTGAGGTAGTTCGCTATAAGTGTGACAAGAAGGTTCACTTTGCTAATGAATGCCGGTCAGGAAAAGGGAAGAAAGCTGCAGTTAAGAAGGATGTGAAATGCTTCAACTATGATCAAGTTGGGCATTACAAGAATCAGTGTCCATAGCCAGTTAGGGAGGATAAAGGAAAGGTCTTTGCTATCAGATCAGCTAGGCCTACTGCAGCAGATAATGGAAAGACTATGATGGAAGGTAGGTTTTTGATTCAAAATATTTCAATTAGAGTACTTTTTGATACTGGTGCATCACACTCATTTATATCTCAGTGTTTGGTTGACAGATTATGTCTAGAACCCACCTACCTTGTTACCTCCTTAAAGGTTGTGAATCCAATAGGAAGGTATGCAACTCTACGGTTATGATGTGACCAGTTAGAACTTGACTTGTTAGGTCATAAGTTTGCATGTTGTTTGTATGTTATTGATTTCATAGATTTCGGGATCATTTTGGGTATGGATTGGTTGACTAGGTATGAGGCTAGAATATTTTGCCATGATAGGGAAATATCACTGAGACACCCTGATAGTCATAACCGAGTGATATTCTCAGTAGAGAATACTGACCGGAGTGTTAGTGCTATGCTTAATGCCACGGAGGTAGGAAATGAGTTAAATTAGGTTCGGGTAGGAAGAGAGTTTGTAGATGTCCTTGAGCCAGTCACTGGACTACCCCCGAAAAGAGCTGATGAGTTTAAAATAGATCTTGTGCCAGGAGCTGAACCTGTAGGTAGACCACCTAGCAGAATGACACCTACTGAGATGAAGGAATTGAAGGTGCAGCTAGTGGATCTAGAAGGAAGGAAATTTATTAGACCAAGCAGTTCACCTTGGGGAGCGGCCGCGGTGTTCGTAAAGAAATTGGATGGGTCGTCGAGGATGTGCATCGACTATCGTAAGTTAAACGAAAGGACGATCAAGAATAAGTATCCTTTGCCAAGAATAAATTATCTGTTTGATCAGTTGAGTGGAGCCATAGTATTTTCCCAACTGAACTTGGCGATAGGTTTCCATCAGTTAAAAGTGGCGAAGGACAGTATTCCTTTGACAGCATTTCGGACTAGATATGGTTCATATGAGTGGATGGTGATGCCATTCGGATTGACGAATGCACCTGCTTTCTTCGTAGATTTGATGAACCGAGTTTTTCGAGAGTATTTGGATAGGTTTATGCTAATATTTATAAATGAAATTCTAGTATACTCTAAGGATGAGAGAGATTATGAAGATCATCTTAGAGTGGTGCTTGAGATGCTGAGGCAGAATCAGCTAAAGTTAAAGTTTACCAAATGTCATTTCTAGAAGAAAGAGGTAAAGTTCTTGGTCACATGGTTTCAGAGAAAGGATTTTTAGTCGATCTAGATAAGATCAAAGCCGTGAATAATTGGAAGAGACCAGAGACGGTGACTGAGATCAGGAGTTTTCTTGGACTTGCTGGCTACAACCGGAGATTTATTAAGGATTTCTCGTGGATAGCAGCACCCTTAACTAAGCTAACCAGGAAGGAAGTGAAGTTTGTTTGGTCCGACAAATGTGAGGAAGCATTCCTTAAGTTAAAGCATTTGTTGACCAATGCACCCGTGTTAGTAGTTCCAAACGAAAACCAAGGGTTGGTGGTATATACTGATGCATGTGGAACTGGATTAGGAGCAGTATTGATGCAAAATGGTAAAGCCGTTGCCTATGCATCTAGGCAGCTTATGCCGCATGAAGTTAGATATCCTACTAGTGATTTGGATTTGGCAGCTATGATCTTCACATTAAAGATTTGGGGACATTATCTCTTAGGTGAGAGATTTGAGTTATATACCGATCATAAGTCTTTACGGTAATTATTCTCTCAGAAGGAGTTGAATATGAGACAGCGGAGGTGGCTGGAGTTTTTGGCTGCATATAATTTTGGTATTGAATATACACCAGGGAAAGGTGATAAGGTAGCAGATGCCTTTAGCAGAAAATATCAGAATGTGGTGTTAGCTATGTTGGCAGAATGGAAAGATTTAGAAGCTTTAGTCAGTTTTGATGTGCAGTTAAGATCGACTGCTAGTTCTAGTCAGAGTTCCGCTAGACTATCTTGTTTAGAAGTTCGGCCTGTATTGATTGAGAAAATTGATTCTAAACAGAAGAAGAATCCAGTATTAGCAGAAAGGATCAAAAGGTTGGAGGTTGGAACAGAGACTAATGATTTAAAGGATTTTAGCCTTAACCAGAGAGGATGGTTGAGAAAGAATGGAAGGTTATGTGTTTCGAATGTGGAGGACTTGAGGAAAGAAGTTCTTGGAGAATGCAGCGATCCAAGTTTACGATCCATCCTGGAGGAACCAAGATGTATCAGGATATGAAGAGGAGCTTCTATTGGGAAGGCATAAAGAGGGATGTTGGCTTGTAGGTTACGCAGTGTGCAAACTATCAACAAATGAAAGCTGAACAATAGAAACCGAGCGGGTTGCTTCAGCCTTTAGATATTCCAGTTTGGAAATGGGACTCGATATCTATGGATTTATAGACGGGTTGCCAAGGTCAAATAGAGGAAATGAAAGTATATGGGTTATAGTGGACAGATTGACCAAGAGTTCCCATTTCATTCCAGTTAAGTCAACCAGAACGACACATGTTTTAGCTAAGTTGTTCCTGAAGAACATAGTTAGACTGCATGGAGTTCCTAGTAGTATAGGCAGTGACAAAGATGCTTTGTTCACTAGTGAATTCTGGAAGAGTCTACAGAAAGTGATGGGTACCAAGCTTAATATGGGTACTACATATCACCCTCAAACGGATGGGCAGACAGAGAGAGTCAATAAGGTACTCGAAGATTTATTGAGAGCTTGTGTATTAGACTTTGGTGGATCTTGGGAGGATCGCCTACATTTGGTTGAGTTTTCCTATAATAATAGTTACCAGACTAGTATAGAATGGCGCCGTTTGAAGCTTTGTATGGAAGACCATGCAAATCTCCAGCATATTGGTTGGAGACTGGAGACAAATTAGTCTTAGGTCCAGATTTGGTTAGAGAGGCGTCAGAGAAGATTGAGTCAATCCGAGGAAGGATGAAGGAAGCTCAGTCAAGACAGAAGAGTTACACCGATAAGAGGCACAAGGACCTAGAATTCTCAGTTGGTGATAAGGTTTTCATTAAGGTATCACCTATGAAGGGTGTGATACAATTTGGAAAGTCAGGGAAGTTAGCCCCAAGATATGTGGGTCCATTCCAGATTATAGAGAGGATTGGAAAGCTCGCATATAGAGTAGAGTTGTTGAGCAATATGGTAGGTGTCCATAATGTATTTCATGTGTCTCATCTTCACAAGTATCTACATGATCCAAAGACTACTATTCCTCCAACAGGGTTGGATGACTTAGTGGTAGCACCTAATTTGACTTTTGTTAGACAACCAGTTCGAGTTGTAGCTAGAGATGAGAAAAGATTAAGAAACAAGACAGTCAGGTTAGTAAAAGTTCAGTGGAGCGACAACAAGAAGGACTGTACTTGGGAGACAAAGGACATGATTATAGATACTTATCTTGATCTTCTTTGAGGGTATGTCTATATTAGATTTATATAGATAGTTGCTAGTCAGTTAGACTGGTATGGTTGTTAGGAGTTGTTACAGATGATTGCTATGTTTAGTATTTAGTCCTTACTGAATTTCGAGGATGAAATTCTTTAAGTGGGGAGCCTGTAACAACCCTAATTTTTGATAACATTATTCAGAAGATTTAATTAGCTAAATAAAATAGAATAATGATGATAAGGAGATTGAGATTTGAATAAATTATATACATATAGGGTCGTGCTTATTAGCAAGATAAATGTACTGCAACAAAAGACCTTCGTTTAAAAACCGCTATTAAAGCCCTCTATAGCGTTTCTATATACGCCATCAACAAGTTGTAATAAGTCTGATAGATACAATAGCATTTCAAAATTGCAATGGAAAACGAACTTTTAACAGTGTTTTCATTGCCATCTTAGACTAGACGTATCGGTACAACTACTTTTCTATAGCGTTTTGAAGCTTGCTATAGAACTTTTACAGTTGTGTTTTATGATACTAACAATTATGACATCATTTAATTGCTATAATATGTTGACATGCCATATTATTATAGCATCTAAAAACGCTGTGGAAATATTATGTCAATCTTTTGTTACGCATTGAAACGCTATAGAAAATTTATTACTATCTATTGTAGGTTGTTTTTTTGCTATGAAAACTATTTAATCCTTGTAGAATATCTTGTATAGCACTAGCATAATGCTGTAGTATATGAAAGCGGTAACAATTTTTCTTTTCGTAGCATAGTTAAAACGCTGTAAAAAAATTCCATTGCATTTTTTATTGCCATATACATTCAAGCTTACAATTTTCAATTCTATTAAACTTATTTCAACTAATATATTATAACAAATCAAAAAACCACACTTATCACATTGTAATGTACGTAATCAAATGGAGTCATAAGTCAAACCACAAAATATATATCCATAATATTTCATACACGAAGTATTAAGCATATAAATATTTGTGACCAAAGTAACAATACATACAACTGTAGCTAACCAAAATGATACATACTAAAAACAAAGACATATTACGTCGATAGACAATACATTAATGCAAGCATAACCGAGTTGAAGGAGAAAGAGTGTGACATCATGTAGCAAACTCAAAAGCATCATATAGCACTTGTCAAAAAGAAGCACATACGTGCGTATGTTAGTCATAAATGTAGAAATGTATAAGTACTAAACAACATGATTTCAAACAGAAACTTTATGAATTAATCACTTAAAATAACTAAGAAGCATCCACAAAGGCTAACTCAAAGTGGACAAGCAACTCAGACAAGACCAGCTATTTCAAATAGACTTGTTATTTCATGCAAACTTCTAGTCTTATAGAAAATGTCCACTCTACTAGCCAAAACATACAATAACAACGGTAAATTGATTTACATTGTTAACTTAGTTAAAAATTTGTAAAACTTAGTTAATTTTTATAGATGTATTTAATTTTTATAAAACTTGTTTAACATAGTTATTTTTTGTAAAAAATAGTTATTTTTTGTAAACTTTGTTAATTTTTATAAAAAATCAACTTAGTTAAATTTCTATAAAAAATTGTTAATTTTTATAGGTCTATAGGATTTCATAAAATTTCAACACCTCATTTGCACGGTTAGTGCTTTCCTGCACACTCAATTAAATATATATATATATATATATATATATATATATATATATATATATATATATATATTTCCACGATCAATACAAAATCAGATCCATATCATATATAATATACTTCATGATAACACACATTTAAATGCATAAAAACGTACATTTTATTAGCAATTTTTGCTAACAATATTCCATACAGTAAAGGAATGTTTTGTGTACCTATATAATAAAGTAAAGAGAATAATTAAAACACAAATCTATATATATATATATATATATATATATATATATATATATATATATATAAAGAGTCATGTACTAGTTTCTGAAATTAATAATATCCTATGTACTTGCACTGTGATGCTATTGTTTACACTGTGATGCACTTGAGATATTTCCATAGTGGCTATCGTTTACACTGCGATGCTAAACATCATTTTGTTGCCACTATACTGCTACATTACTCAATATGCATTTCAGTCTACTGCAACGATTGTAGTTTTCAAGTCCAGTCCCACTTCTTTATTCTCAGACTCCACCACAATACAACAGTTTTGTTTCTGTATAGCTTCAGCCTCACTGCTATATATTTCTGCAAAACAGCATCAACTCAATTTATGTCACTTAGCTTCAATCACACATCATCTCATCGCCTACATTCTCATATTCAGTGATGCACTACATCTCCATGCTTTGTGATAAAGTTTAGAGCCAGTTCCTGCATTTCAGCGCCTGTCGATTCTACAACTCATCCCGACTGATACCATTATGCAAAGAATGAAAAAGACAGAAAGTACCGAGTACATAACCATTATACAAAGGGTTAATTATGTTTAAAAGCTAGTTGTTTAGCCAAGCCTGTCAATCCTCTAAATATTGAAATAAGATTGAAACTGCTATCATGTAGGAATCAAATAATAAAAAATAAATGATGAGATTATGTTTAAAAGCTAGTTCCAGCATATCTTACTTGCTACTTGTCATTGTCATCCATCCTTCATTCATTGTCATCTTTTCTCAGGTTCCAAACTTGCATGTACATTTTCACCTTGCCCTACAACCGCATTTCACAAGAATTACTTCTATATTAAATTAAAACATGGAGAGAAATGTAATAAATTATGCACCAGTAGTTGGTTGTTGCTGACTTGTTGCTTCTTTAGTAGAAATTATGACAGTCTTACTAGAAACTGAAGAAGACTGCATCGTATGCATGTACAGATAAGAAGACATAAAAGGTTGTAGCACCATTGAAATAACAACAGCCACATCATTGAAGTAGTGCAGCTTGATGTTGCTGTTGTGCACTTGTTATTCCTTTACAAACCTGTAGCTTAGTTTCTATATACCTAGTTAGCTTAGTTGATCTCTATAAAATTTAAAACTTAGCTAACTTTATAAAACGTAGTTAAATTTTTGGGACTTGTTTATTTTTTTACAAAATGAGTTAAATTTTTTAAGGTCAATTAATTTATTTTTTATAAAATTAGCTGTTTATATAAACATATTTAATTTTTATATAATTTAGTTAGCTTATTTAATTTTTACAAAAAATTAGTTAATTTTTATAAGTTTCGTTAATTTTTATAAAACTTAGTCAACTTAGTTTAATTTTGTAAAAATCAGTTAACTAGTTAGTTTTTACAGAATTTTATTAACTTGGTTAATTTTTATCCAAATTGGTTATCATAAAGCTTGGTGTTTAGATGAGTTGATAGAGATTCCATGTCAATGGCTATTACAAATGAAAACTAGTCCAACTCAAATTATTAAAAATCAATTTCAATTGGCATGATTTCCCTATTTTAATATGCCTGCAAATCTTCAATCTGCCATGACTGTCCTCAATCCCGGATCTGCCATTCACTGGCCGCATATTCTGACCTACCTTGCACTCAGTTTCTCAGTTTCAACCTGATATATTCCAACTTGCCTTACACTTGCATATTTTGGCATGCATGCCTGCCACACATTTTCTTATTTCATGAGCATTTCATCTACTTGCTTAAATATACTTGTTCTGCAATCCTCGGCATTCATTCTTGTTCGTCGTAATCACATCCAAAGCATGTTCTAGCGAAGTTCAATCCATAATGCAAGCAGTTACAACCAAGGTCAAACCAAAATACAAACAGTTTAGATCATGACATTCCCAGTAGCATTGAGTCATTAGGCTGCGAAAAAGTTCAGCGGTTCTATTCCCGCATCTTTCAATGTATTGCAGCAACATGCATCAACCAATTTCTAGTTCATATTTTGATCACGAGCAGTATATTAGGCCATCCAAGATGTTCTTATACTCCATCCAAGCGGTTTGACTGATTATTGGACTCATCGTAGTATACTAATTCAGACCATTGGTCTCAACCAAGTATTTATCTTGTTCACAAGCTTTCAAAATGGATGATGGGTTTCTAGCATTTTCAATTGAGGGGAAGACGGAGAAAGAAAATAAGGAGCTATTGAAATAACTAGGAAAAAAGCGACGTCAAAATACTTTCGAATCCCTTCCACATAATTCCATATCTTACTTGATAATAGCATTTATATTTCATTTTATGTTGTAGGTCAAAAAATTATAACAGTGAGCGTTAAAACACCATTAATAATCAATTTTCAGTGCTATTAATAGTTATTTTTCTTGTAGTGGTAATTTGTTGTATCATTCATCCCTTTGATGTATCATTATAGATAAATTCAATGCCAAAACGTCGTAATTTTGCAATCCATGACTCCACTTCATGGTCAAATTTATCGATGTATAGAGCTTAACCGATATAAAATATAAAACTACATTTGCAGATAAGAAACTAAAATTACAAAAGAATGTGAAACAAGAATGGCCACATACCTCCAGGTTATAGATGCTACAAAGGATTTGTTTAATAAATATTTAATATTCTGGATACTATGCCATATGCATGCTCGACTCTTGCCATCTGAAACCGACTGAAGGACACTGCACTGCACTGCACTTTGAAACCAACAAAAGTGGACTCTTACCATCTAAACCCAACAAAAATGGGCTCTGACTTTTGGTTTTGAGATTTTTTCAAGAGTTCTATAGTTGAGCCATTCCAGATTGCAACATTGCACTTTGATGTACCAATGTCGATTCCAATTGCTATGTCAGAGAATAGTGATTGTTGGTCGACTTCATGGGTGTTTTCGCTGTCTAATGCAACTGTTTAAATAGGTTCACCTATCTTGCATGACTGTAAATAGGTTCGTTGTCTTCAACTTTATCATGTGTAGCTTGAATAGACTGTAAAGGAAGTGTAGATGAAGTGCCTTCAGAAGATAACCCAGGAACTGAATTTCTAGACACAAATCAGGTTGAGCAAACAGAGGTAGCGAAACTGCCTCCAATTCAGTAACAAAGGCCATGTTAGGAGATATCACACCTTGTTCCAGCCCCCGCAGATATCCAACTGTTAACGGCAATGAAGAAGAGATAATAGTATGATGCAGCGCATAAGGAAGAAGCACTCACCAAGATCGTAAATCGCGAGCGACCTATCTCGGCCCGATCTAACTCCAGCGACCTAACTGCCGCTTTCCGACCTAACACCTCTTCCCTTAGTCGCGAGCGACCTAAACCGTCTCCCCTAAGTCGCGAGCGACCTAAACCCTCTCCCCTAAGTCGCGATCGACCTTCGAACAAGCCACGCGATCTTCCAACCTTAAGTCGCGGCCGATCTACTGATGAGGCGCTCATTCCTTTAAGTCGCAGCCGACCTATTGAAGAATCGCGAACATCACTAAGTAGCGAGATACGTACCGCCTCCCTAAGTCGCGAATCCCTTGCAAGCATCCTTCTAAATCGCCGCTTGTTAGGTCGCGTACGACCTAATTTTAAGTCGCGGCAAAAATAGTTAGCTCGCTGATGATGTCTAAGTCGCTAACGACCTTAATTTTAGGTCGCGTGAAAATTATAAGTCGCGGCATTTGATCTGGGAAGCTGTTTCTTCGAAGTGAATGTGTTGTTAAGTCGTACGGAAATATGTAATGTTAGATCGAGATAATTTTAGGTCGTGTACAACCTATGCTATGTTGTATCTGTTATGTGTTGTAAATATTCTAAGTGATAGGTCGTTCATGACCTATGAGTTGTGTTGTAAATGTGAAGTCGTGTGTTGAGTTGTAAGCCTATAAATAGGCAAGTTGTGTCATTTGTAAAAGGTTGTTGATTGTTGAATAAAATTCTCTTTTGTTAGATTTGTGCTTTCAATTACAATTGGTAGTCGAGTGTATCTCCTATCTCCACCTTCGACATTCGAGTGCGCTCGAATCTTCGATTGTTGAAGCCGATTCGCGGAATCAAGTGCGCTTGATCAACGCGTGAAGAATCGCAGATCTTTGAACCTGGTATCGTGCGCGATCAACGAGTTCGAGATAGCTAGAATTCGGTATCTTCGGATCAACGAGTTCGGGCATTTCAGTATACATTAATCCATCGACTGCTACTTTCAACGATCTACATCGTTTTGATTAATTCGCTGCGTCAGTTTGGTATCAGAGCTTGTTTTAGCCAATCATAGCTAAATCGAGTCTTGGAGCCGAGAATTTGAAGTGTTGAAGTTGTGTTCATCGTGTTCATCATATTTGGCAACAAAGTTGGAGTTTTCGATCCATTTCATTTTGGATCAAAGTTCGAAAGGTGTCTGAAACTTGAAGTGTGAATTTGTTGAAGTGTTTGAGAAGTATTCAATCATGCCGCCAAGACGAGTTCAACGTCATCGCAATATTAATGCTTTGTACGGAAGAGAAGAGGCCGATGAAATGGAGCAACGAATCAACGAGAATTTCAATGAGAAGCTTACTGAAGGGATTGGTCGATTAGAGAGAATGATGCTTGAAATGAGTCAAAATCAAAGAAGGGTTTCACCTGAATCGAGCCATGGGAGAAGTAGAGTTTCACCACATTCCAATCGGGAGAGAAGTGTTGATAGTGATCATAGAAGCGTGGATCGAGATTGTGATAGAAATATTGAAGATCGAAATCGTGATAGAAATATGAATGATCGTGATCGAAGGAATGTAGATCGTAGGAATGTTGGTGGAAGAAATGGTGGTGGTAGAGATGTTGGTGGTCAGGATCGACATCGATATACATCGGATGGTGAAGAAGAGTATGATGGTGGTAGTGTTCATGGACGAGGACGTGGACGAGGAAGGAATCAGTCGGAGTACGATCACAAGTGGGAATCTGGGATGAAAACTGAAATTCCAGAATTCAAAGGTGGTATGCAGGCTGAGGAGTTTTTGGATTGGGTGGCTAATGTTGAAGAAATTTTTGATTTCAAAGAAGTTCCAGAACATCGTAGAGTGAAGTTGGTTGCTACAAGGTTGAGGGGTAGAGCTTTGGCATGGTGGCAGCAAACCAAACTTACACGTGAACGAATGGGGAAGTCAAAAGTTGAATCTTGGGAGAAGATGAAGAAATTGATGAAAGCAACGTTCTTACCTTACAATTATCAGTCACTGATATATCAACGTTTGCAGAACTTGAGGCAGGGCACAAAGACTGTTAATGACTACGCAGATGAGTTTTATCAGCTTATTGCAAGGAATGATATTATGGAAACGGAAGAACAACTGACATCTAGATTCATTGGGGGATTGAGAATGCAGATCCAGGATATGGTGAATATGTTCGATCCAAGATCTGTGGCGGAAACACATCAGAAAGCGTTGGCTTGGGAGAAGCAGGGACGACGAGGAGGTGGTGTGTTTACTAATTCCAACAATCAAGTGAAGGGTGTTAGTGGAAGTTCTAATGTTTCTAAACCTATCAGTAAACCAGTGGTGAAGGAGGCTGAGAAGGCAAAGGTTAACAACGGTTTCAAATGTTACAATTGTCAGGAGTTGGGTCATAAAAGTAATGAGTGTCCAAAGCCAAAGAAGAGAGCAATGATTGCTGAGGTTGAGGATGAGGATGAGGAAGCTGAAGATTCTAATCAATTACTAGTTGAGGAGGAAGAATTGTTGTCTGGAGATGATGGTTATACATTAATGATGAGGAGGAATTGCTTAACACCGAAGCAGGAGGAAGAGACTAGCTGGTTGAGGAGTAACATCTTTCAATCGACGTGCACTATCTTGGGAAGGGTTTGCAAATTTGTTATTGATGCTGGAAGCTGTGATAACATTATCTCTACAGAAGCTGTAAAGAAGTTATCATTGAAGACAGAGAAGCACCCGAAACCGTATAAGTTAGCTTGGTTGAGGAAAGGTGGGGAGGTGAAAGTTAGTCGAAGGACTTGTGTTAATTTTTCAATTGGGAAGAAATACAAGGACGAAATTTGGTGTGATGTTGTGGACATGGACGTATGCCATTTGTTGTTGGGGAGACCGTGGCAATATGATAGGGCGGTGCAACACGATGGGCGTACCAACAGTTACAGTTTCATGTTTGAAGGGACGAAGATTACTCTAGTTCCGAAGAAGCAACAACAGAAGGAGAGTAAGTTGGAGGAGATTGAAGAGTTGAAAACTTTATTATCTCTGAAGGAATTTGTTAAGGAGGTTGAAGAGGAGCCTGAAGTATACCTGTTGATTGGGCGTGAGAGCTGTGAGGAGGTTGAAATTCCAGAAGAAGCGAAGTCAGTATTGAAAGAATTTGAGGATGTATTTCCAGAAGAGTTGCCTAAAGAGTTACCACCGCTTAGAGACATACAGCATCAGATTGACTTGGTGCCAGGTGCTGCATTGCCTCATAGACCACACTATCGGAAGAGTCCAAGGGAACATGAAGAGTTAAGGAGACAGGTGGAGGAACTACTGGAACAAGGGCGAGTTCAGGAAAGTTTGAGTCCGTGTGCTGTACCAGCATTACTCGTACGGAAGAAGGATGGTTCATGGAGAATGTGCACAGATAGTAGAGCATTGAATAAGATCACAGTCAGATACAGATTTCTGATGCCGAGGCTTGATGATTTACTGGATCAAATCAGTGGATCTGTAATCTTTTCCAAGATTGACTTGAAGAGCGGTTATCATCAGATTCGCATTAGACCAGGGGACGAATGGAAGACAGCATTCAAGACGAGGGAAGGATTGTATGAATGGCTGGTAATGCCGTTTGGTCTATCGAATGCACCAAGTACATTCATGAGGGTGATGAACCAAATTTTCAGGCCGTACATTGGGAAATTTGTGGTGGTTTACTTTGATGATATTCTGATCTACAGTGCTAGTACAGAAGAACATGTTCAGCATTTGAAGAAAGTGCTAATTATCCTTCGGGAAGAACAATTCTACGCTGCTACGAAAAAGTGTGTTTTTATGGCAACGAGTGTTTTATTTCTGGGGTATGTTGTGTCGAAAGAAGGAATACATGTTGACCAGAGTAAAATCGAAGCAATTAGAGATTGGCCACAGCCCAAGACGATAACGGATGTTCGTAGTTTCCACGGGTTGGCTTCGTTTTACAAAAGATTTATTCCACATTTTAGCAGTGTGATGGCACCTGTTACGGATTGCATGAAGGGTAAGCAGTTTGCATGGACAGAGGAAGCAGGGGATGCTTTTGGGAAGATCAAGAAGTTGCTGACATCTGCACCAATTCTAGTATTACCTGATTTTCAGTTGTTGTTTGAGCTACACACTGATGCATCCAAGGTTGGGATTGGAGGAGTGTTGAGTCAGAAGGGGCGTCCAATTGCATACTTTAGCGAGAAGTTATCAGGAGCAAAGATAAGATACAGTACATATGATGTGGAATTTTATGCTGTTGTACAAGCTGTTAAACACTGGAGACATTATCTATTTCAGAAAGAGTTTGTTTTATACACTGATCACGAGGCGTTGAAGCATTTACAAGGGCAAGACAAAATTTCAGCGAGACATGCATCATGGATTGCTTATTTGCAGCAGTTTACTTTTGTCGTTAAGCATAAGTCAGGGATAACAAATCGTGTGGCTGATGCTTTGAGCAGGAGGAGTCATTTGTTGACGACAATGAAAGTTGAAGTGACAGGTTTTGAACTATTGCCAGAATTGTTTGAAGAAGATCCTTATTTTGCAAAGCTTGTTGAGACAGTCAAAGACGGGAGTACAGACGAGTTTGTGATGGTAGATGGGTTCTTGTTTAAAGGGAATCAATTGTGCATACCAGATTGTAGCTTGCGAATGAAGATAGTGAAGGAGCTGCATGAGGAAGGACATGTGGGTAGAGATCGTACATTACAGTTGATTTCGCAGTCATATTTTTGGCCTACTATGAGAAAAGAAGTTGAAAGATTTGTGGAAAGATGTCATATTTGTCAAGTTTCCAAAGGGACAGCGACGAATGCAGGATTATACATGCCATTACCCGTACCTATTAAACCATGGGTTGATATTAGTATGGATTTTGTGTTGGGTTTGCCAAGAACTCAGAGGGGGAATGATTCAATATATGTTGTGGTGGACAGGTTTTCAAAAATGGCACATTTCATAGCATGTAAGAAGACAGCTGATGCAGTCCGTGTTGCTCAGTTATTCTTTAAGGAAATATATCGTTTACATGGGTTACCAGAATCTATTGTTTCTGACCGAGATACTCGATTTCTGAGTCACTTTTGGTTGAGTCTGTGGAAAATGGTTGGAACGAAGTTGAAATTCAGTAGCGGTTATCATCCGCAAACAGATGGGCAAACTGAAGTGGTGAATAGATCGTTGGGAAACTTATTGCGATGTCTTGTACATGATAATTTGAAGAGTTGGGACTTAAAGTTGTGTCAGGCAGAGTTTGCTCATAACCATGCTGTTAACCGAAGTACTGGATACAGTCCATTTCAGATTGTATATTCATGCTTGCCAAAGGGGCCGTTGGATTTGATGGTAGTGCCACAACCGACAGGAGTGATTAAATGGGCTGCTGATTTCGTTGATGAGTTGAAAGATTGTCATAAAATTGTTCAGGAACGTTTGGAGAAGACGAATGAAAAGTATAAACAAGCTGCAGATAAAAAGAGAAGAAGTGTGGAGTTCAACGAGGGTGATTGGGTGTATGCTGTTTTAACAAAGGATCGTTTTCCATTAGGTGCTTATAACAAGTTGAATGCCCGAAAGATTGGTCCAGTAAAAATCATAAAACGGATCAATGAAAATGCTTATAAGTTGAAGCTGCCAGAGGATATTTACACGTCTGACGTGTTTAATGTTAAACATCTTATACCTTATTATGGAGATGAACAACCCAATGGGGAAGAATTTTTAAATTCGAGGACGAATTTTTCTCAACCTGGGGAGGATGATGCAGCGCATAAGGAAGAAGCACTCACCAAGATCGTAAATCGCGAGCGACCTATCTCGGCCCGATCTAACTCCAGCGACCTAACTGCCGCTTTCCGACCTAACACCTCTTCCCTTAGTCGCGAGCGACCTAAACCCTCTCCCCTAAGTCGCGATCGACCTTCGAACAAGCCACGCGATCTTCCAACCTTAAGTCGCGGCCGATTTACTGATGAGGCGCTCATTCCTTTAAGTCGCAGCCGACCTATTGAAGAATCGCGAACATCACTAAGTAGCGAGCTACGTACCGCCTCCCTAAGTTGTGAATCCCTTGCAAGCATCCTTCTAAATCGCCGCTTGTTAGGTCGCGTACGACCTAATTTTAAGTCGCGGTAAAAATAGTTAGCTCGCTGATGATGTCTAAGTCGCTAACGACCTTAATTTTAGGTCGCGTGAAAATTATAAGTCGCGGCATTTGATCTGGGAAGCTGTTTCTTCGATGTGAATGTGTTGTTAAGTCGTACGGAAATATGTAATGTTAGGTCGAGATAATTTTAGGTCGTGTACAACCTATGCTATGTTGTATCTGTTATGTGTTGTAAATATTCTAAGTGATAGGTCGTTCATGACCTATGAGTTGTGTTGTAAATGTGAAGTCGTGTGTTGAGTTGTAAGCCTATAAATACGCAAGTTGTGTCATTTGTAAAAGGTTGTTGATTGTTGAATAAAATTCTCTTTTGTTAGCTTTGTGCTTTCAATTACAATTGGTAGTCGAGTGTATCTCCTATCTCCACCTTTGACATTCGAGTGCGCTCGAATCTTCGATTGTTGAAGCCGATTCGCGGAATCAAGTGCGCTTGATCAACGCGTGAAGAATCGCAGATCTTTGAACCTGGTATCGTGCGCGATCAACGAGTTCGAGATAGCTAGAATTCGGTATCTTCGGATCAACGAGTTCGGGCATTTCAGTATACATTAATCCATCGACTGCTACTTTCAACGATCTACATCGTTTTGATTAATTCGCTGCGTCATAGTATCAGTTACTAGGTTGATGGTTAAAGAAGCATTTACGGTATGTGTATAAGATATTAAGATATGATGTTTGCTTGAGAAGGTAAAGAAAGAACATTACCTGAACCTGAAACTATACTTGTAGTGTTGTGCAATTTCAAGGACTGTATTATTTGTATTTTGTTCTATTGGATAATAATCCATGCATGCATTTGACTTAATGGTGATACCTTAATATTAGATAGCAGACTCTTGGTCATGTCATATTACCCAGTTTTTGCATGTTAATATCGGTGGAGAATAAAGCAATTGGTGAGAATATTGAATTACTGAAGCTTGTTACAAAAAGAGGATTCTTAGAACAGCTGAAACTAGAAGGTTATTTATGATTAATATCCGTACCTCCAGAGGATTCAAAGTCACTATTTTGTTAGCACAACTTCTTCAATGATGCATCGCTATATAATACCGCGTCTGTGGCCTTCTTAGTTCCAACAGTTCCTATAATATTCACAATTGACATTAGTCACATAAGTAGTCATGAGTTCATTAACAGGTTAAGTATACTTTTGATTGTAGGTCATCTTCCTAAGCTCACATCTCAAGCATTTAAACTGATCGGTTGTGGCTGTAGGAATCAATCCACTCTCAAACATAGATCATGGAACTCATTGAAACTAGCAATCTTTATAGTAGCATTAATGCTATCACCATCAACATATAGAAAATCCAATAATTGAGCACAAAGCTCTATACCGATGTTGTAAAATAAAATTACAAAAGAGTAGGAAAATGAAAATTTGATTGTTTATTTTTTGCTTTTCAACTAGACTACAATTTTCTCATTATATAGAGATAATGAGTACCAAATATCACTATAAACTAGGACCACTAACTATAATAGAAATTATAAATTAGGAAACGACTTGCATGAACACTTCGATAAATACTAAATTTGTCTTATCAAATAGGAAATTATTATTACTTAGTCTAATGACGTATGTCTCTCTATAATCCCTCCCTTAAAATGATATTACAAGCATTCAATTTAAAGAACATCTTTCATGTTGTCTTTTCTGACTCAAACTCCTGGCATTTGTCTAAGCTTTTGAAAGACAATTTATTTGAGAGACTTGGTGTGTGTGTATCAGTTATCCAGTCATCTCTTCTACAGTACATGACATCAATAACTCCTTCCATGGTCCACTCCATTAAGTAATTGTACATTGCATTTATATGTTTGCTTCGACCATGAAGAACAAGAATTTTAGACAGTTGCAGAGTTGTTATCACAATATATTACAATGGCTCTCCCATGCTTGTAATGCAGCTCTTTAAGAATCTTTCTCAAACAAACAACCTGACATACACTATCTATCTACATGCCTGTTCTGATGAAACTTCTTGAAGTTGGTCGTAATGTTCATAAATAAAATGAATGGTCTAATAAGTGCAGTGCGTGTGTATTGACAAAAGTCACTTAAGCAATAAATGCATAGCGAAAAGTACACATTGAGTATCATATCCTCTGAAATCTAGAAGTTTTCTTGGTAAAAATTCTTTCTAATGCGCTTTTTACCAAGAAACTTCTCTCAACTTTCAACCACCATAGGTTCGGGATATGTAATCTTAGTTTCTACCGCATCTCTTTACTCAGTTCTTTATAGAAAGCAAGTGATTTTCTTGTAAAGAACAGTAAAAGTGAACAGAATGGTGTATGCAGCAACAAAGCTAATCTTCAAAGTATGCAACAATTATTGCCAAAATGAATAGAAGCTATCTATGTAGTGAAATGCCTATAGGATCATGATAATCAGCCTACACAAAACAAATACTCGACATCAACTGAGATACATAAAGTTGTGTATCACCAAAATACCATCACTATTTATATTGAATATATGAACAATACCAATCCTATAATTATCATTATGATGACCATAACATTGTACCATAGGTAGACTATTACAATTTGAACTAAACGACTTCGTAGTTGGAGAAAAAAGGGCATTGCATGCCTTGCATGCATAGCCATCATACTCAACATCAAAAAAGATATCGCAGTAGGCTTAAAATCAGATGACCCAGATGTTGCAATACAAAGATTGTATAAAATAAGTGTAGGGTATTGACTGAAAGCAACAACAGCAATCAAAACGCATAAAACCTGAAAAAAGAAAGAAAAAAAAAGCACAAATGTAGCGTACTATAATTGATACATCATATATTAAAACTGCTAAAAGGGGAAAATCACAGTAGGCTTAAAATCCTTTAAAGTTTATTTTATGCTTCACATTATTATAATTACAATGATCGGTACGTATAATTATGAAATTTTAAACAAAATGTAATTACTCCACAAATAACCATACGATTGTTACACTGCATAATTACAATAACTGGTAAAAGAATTTTTTATTCGAATTCATTAATCAATAAATGTGTCAAAGATTCTCACAAAATCAGATTCAAGATTAATCATACAATTATCGTTACTTTTAAACAATAAAACAGAACCGTATGAGTGTTGAATTATCGACTGATATTTCAAGACTTCAACAAAAATAACACTAAAAGCAAAACTATATCATGAATCAATTCCTGAACTAACAAGATCAAGAAAGGCAAAACAAGAATCTCGGTCTAAGAAGGAAACTCCAATGCATTGTTCTGATCAAGAACATAATCGATGAACTTGCATGTGATAAGCGAAAAAATCTTATAAGGCTCATACAAAATTATATGTGAGTGCTTCAATTTAGCAAGAAGCGAAACACAAACATCCATATAATTTAGGCCAGCATCATGAAATGAGAACATTATCAAAACCGATCATCCAAACATCTAATTATGATAACTGTAGCAAAGATCAGAAGGTTCAAATGATTAGTCTGGGAATATTTCAAAAAAATTAGGGTTTGGGTCGGATTATCGACTGAGGCCATGCATTAGTTTCAACTAATGCAAATGCCTCAATTTAACTGAGGCAAATACGCACTGCTTCAAGCGCCTCACTATAGATGTTCATTTTCTTTCTCCCAACTTACAAGGTGGACGCACAAGGTTGAAAGAAAAAGTGTTACCGTGCAAAGCAGTGGTTTTAGAATAATTTAGAAAGGTTATTATGTAAAATAAAATACCACAAAAGGTAAATGCTAAGAATCAAGAAATGCTGCAGGGGAATAACGAGGTAGAATGCTCTAACAATACTAAAATTTTAGGTGTTCAGCTTAAAAATAAAACTGAAGCAAAAGCTTACCAAGCCAGCGAAGCCTTTTGACAGCAAATTATTGATATTTAGTGCCATGGAGCCAAGCCTTAACCCATTGTTGGCATCTAAATTATAATGAATCCGTATAACCATACTGATATGATTAAAAGTGAATAACCATTCATATATAGGGTCTAATATAGGTTGATCCAACACTAATTTGAAACAGTTGAAACCGAAGAAAATATTCCTCTTTGAAAATAAACAACCATTGAAAAAAACAGAAAAATAATTCGTAACCAAATCAAAACCCCTTAACTTCTAATGGGATAATGTATCACTGATTCGTAGTACATTAAAAATTATGATATAAGAAAGTGGCCACATGAATAATAAAAAAATAAAGAAATAAAAGTATTTAATTTGAAAAAAATATTATTAAAAATATCATGAAAGAAGAACATGACATATAACATTAAATAACACCTGGAAAATTAATAAAAACTTCAAATAAAATTTACTGACATTTTTCTACCTCAAAATTGGAATTTTTCCTTTTATTACAAAGGCTGTACATATTGCTTGACACCACATACAATATGGAGAATTGTAATATCAGTCAAGTACAAAACATATTGGTCCTTTTATTATACTTGTAGCTTAGTTCAAATATAATTAATATTTTATTACACCAAGCTTAGTTCATCAATGGTTATTGACAGTCGCTCGGGCCTCACTCCTCCATTCATTTATGCTTCAATCATTCATGCCAAATGTGATATATATATATATATAATATTGAAGGCTTAAATTTATTTGGATTTATATTTGGAGGTTACATCCACTGCTTTGTATTCGTTCAAATCTATAATTGTGATCACTCTGTGCTTCAGTGCTATTCTTGAGGAAGTGAGTAGAAGTATGTTCAAGTAGTATGACCATTAATTTAATTCATTATTTAAGTAGTAATCCTCGGAATATCAATGTTATGGTTGTTTACATTATGCAATACACTTGCAATACTATCCAAATTAAAGTGCTAATAACTCAGTGTAAAAAAATCATAGGCTTCTATGAGAAAAAATATATCACTGTTTAAAGAAATACTACAAGTTATGCATTGTAATTAAATATCTTACTAAAAATGGTTGACAAAAGAAAAGGATCTTCCCCACTGAAATAATTCTTGAACACCTGGAGATAATAAGATTATGTGTTAAAAATACTAAACCATAATAGTGGTGATCTAAACAATGAAGGCATAGTTATTTGTAGCATTCTGAGAAAATTTAGAGGAGCAGACAAAAACCAAAGATGAATCAAAAAAGGTGAAACGTACACGTTTAAACCTTTAAGCAATTATATAACAGAATACTTATTTTCTTTGGTAATGTATGAAAGTACATATAAACCTTTAAGCAATTGTATGATAAATAATCATATTTAAATATTTAAGCAATTATATAGTTAAAAATTATATTTAGATTTTTAAGCAATTATATAGTAAAAATTAGGAAGAATCAAATGCTCACCTTGATTACATCTTTAACATTCATTTCAGTTTATCTACGTATTAAAAATTTATAAAATTGTAACAGAAAAAACCATTTCTTAACCATGCAACCAAATTTAACAAAGAATAACAGCAGAATTCTATTGTACATTAGTTGTTTGAATGTTTGAGGTTCCAATACAAATAAACATGAAAGTATCCTATGACAAATCAATTTAATGTTGCATCGTCTTTGGCATAATACATATATATGTTTTTTAAGATAAATCATTATCGATTTTTCACTTTATATGCTCTCGTATCCCAGTTGCCTTCTATAATGAATTGCATAAAAATGAATGAACAATATTCTCCAGATGAAGTTTTACATGTGTGTATAATAAAATGATTCAGCTACAATTTAAACGAAACTTTACACAAACGGTATGCTTTTCCATCCTAATCTCATCTACAAAACATACATCATTAGTTTGATATAGCACCTAAATATTCTCCAACTCAAATAAGATGAACCATAGATCTGTTGATGGACTTGGAACCTCAATATCATATATTATGGTGATAGTACACCCAAAAAATCTACTAAAAAGATCAAGACTATCGAAATCTAACATAGTTGAATGAATCAAACATAAAACCCAAATTTTAACCAATAAAAAACCCTAAGTCAAGCATACAAGATAAACCCTAATTTGAATCGGTTTTAAAATAAAAACGGCAATAATAATGATTCACATGAAATTGAAACAACGTTTTTTTTCTAGAACGGGGTCTCGATGAAAACTAGGAGATTACCCAGCTATAAGCTTTGAGCACAATCGTTGTGACATGGAGTAGACAACAGAATCAGGAGAAAATGGCGATTAAACGAGAGGAATGATTAGCGCGGATGGAGCTTCCATTGAATAGTTTTGTTTTGGAGACATGTAATGGAATGACTAGCACAGATGAAGGGAAAGTGAATAAGTTACCGCTTTCATTTTTTGGATTGTGTTTGATGGCGGGAAAAAGATTAATAATTTATATGTAAGTGGCGAAATACAGCAAGCCGGCGTACAACGCTATCCAAATTTGCAATCAATATAGGGTTTTCTTGTAGTGATGGGCTTTAAATTGGTTTAATGGTTAATTAAACTACACATGGGCATATTGGTAAATTAGCCAATTTATTATACATGGCTATAACTTCTCATTTTTGTCCATTCATGTTTCATTTCTCACAATCACAAACAAAAATCAAAAAAGAAAAACATAGCCGGCCATTAACAAGAAGGAAAAGAGGAATTTTAATCTAAAGCTAAGGATCAAAAGCTAGGGAGGATTAATCAATAACAAATCTCAAATTCCTTATCAAGTTTAAGGTGAATAATAATCTCATATCATCTCTATTTTTATTCTATGATTGTATGGTTTTGGATTTATGATTTAAATTCATTTTTGTAATAAAATGGATGATGATATGCTTGAGTTATATTATAATGATTTATTTTAAATTCATATGCATATGAATTTGTATGGTTTTAATGTAAAACCGAGAATCAACTATTTCAGATTGCCATGGAAATTTTTTATATGAAGTAAAACATAATTTTGGAGATGGATTTTAATTTTTAGAATTTTCCAGGCTATGGAAATTTTATTATGAATATTTAATGGAAAAAATGATATAATTGGGTTTAAATTTTATTCCAAGAATTTCAGGAAGAAATTGGGTCTAAAATTTTAATATGTTTGATTACACGATGAAATTGAATTTATGTGATTTTTGGGGCTTTTTCCTAATTGATTTACTAGGAAAAATAAATTATTTTAAAAGAAGGACTTTTCTGAAATAATTGGTTTTATTACAGGGAAGGGCTAAAACGTTACATTTTTAATGGTTTTAATCTGATATAAATGTGGCAGTTTTAAAAGTAAAGTATTTGAAAAGTTTATGTGGCAGTCAATCAATGGTTTACAAATATGCAAGTTGTTAAAAAGAAATTACTAAAAGTTGCAACAATTCAGCCTTTAACCCAGTAAAAAGGGCCAGTAGGTTTGTAGTTAGCCCATGAAAACTATATCCGGATTAAGATATTGGCAGTCAGCCAATAGGTTCCTAGTTAGCCTATGAAAACTAGGATAAGAAATAAGATATTGGAGTTACCAATAGGTTCTTAGTGATCCCATGAAAACTAAGTAATTGGACAGATAGTCCTTAACATTTAACAGCTTAATAGTAACCCTAGAAACTATAATTGGGACAGATAGTCAGAATGAATGGGGATGGGTAATCCAGAATTAATTTATTTGTTTTGCATATCATCATAATGTCTTGAAATACTATGTTTTAACCATTGTGGATGCAGGAGCACAAGATATGGTGTTATAAATGCTTTAGGATACTAGTGAGGGGAAAACCCGTTCCGCTAAGAGACGTGGTCTTACTAGATATCTAAATGGTTTGAGATGGAAAATTATTATTCATACCAGGCTTTATATCTGACTTGAAGTTTTTGTTTTCCCCTTAAACTCTCGAGTACTCAATTGATTTTGAGTAGGTTGAGAGTTAAGGTTTCCAGGTGTTCTTTTACGAATAAAGCTTCTGAGGACGTGTGGTATGCAAGATTGTTATTAGAGTTCTTTTATTTCCGCTGTGTGTTTTGTTTGTAAAGGCAAATTGTTTTCTTGCCTATCGATATACTCTGATCTACCAAGGGGGCATCTTCATATGTCGCTCTTGGCGTATTTTGTAATAATTATATGTTATCTGAACGTGGTCTGCGAATTGGAATTATGAAATCAATTTGGAATATTTTGAAATAGAATGTGTACCCATGTATATTTTGAAAAGGTTATCTGAACGATGCTTAGAGATAGAGAAGCATAGCTTATGGCGGTATTTATCATTATCACTTGCTTTTATGTGTACCCATGTATATCTACAATTGTTGTAATGGATATACGATGCGATTTTATGGTATTTTGTATTATGACATTTTATGGTTTTAAAATAGGAACAGTTTGGCTAAAGTCCCTATTAAGTTACAAAATACACCAAATATCCTTGCCAAAAATAGTATGTAAATTAGGTCCCTATAATAAAGTTACAGAATAATTACATACATTTATGCAATTATTCAGTGAATAATTGCAGACCTTTATACAGTTATATCCAAAAATTTGAGACATTTCTGCAATTATTCACTGAAAAAGTGCAGAAATTTCAGCAATTTAAAAAAAACTGCGAAAATTTCCGCAATTATTCATTGAATAATTGTAGACATTTATGCAATTTTTGGATATAATTGCATAAATGTCTGCAATTATTCACTGAATAATTGCATAAATGTATGCAATTATTCAGTAACTTAATTCTAGGGACCTAATTTACAATCATTTTTTAGGAAGAAGTTTCCGTGTATTAAGTTTGATTTTAAGGACCTAAGCCTAATATTCACTTTAAAATAAATGGGTACACCTTGCTATTATATTTGTTTCCATCCACCGTGAGTTTTGAAAGTTTAGTTAAGGCTCAATACGGTTATTTTCTTAGTTTTACCAACAGCATACCTTAGAATGGATCTAAGTTTCGATGGGTCTTTTCTAGGTCGAAATTTAGGCCTGTTCTAGGGTGGGTTGTTACAATAAATTTTTTGTTGGAACAGTCGAACTTGTAACCTTATTTACATATTAAATTTTATTTTTGAAATAGATTTTAATTTTTGTTCTTTGTAGGATTTAAACTCCTTACTTCTTGTTTGCATATAAGGGTATTTTTGGAACTTCACGGTCGGACCGAAAGATTATGTTTCTATTCCAAATATTAATACGAGCGTTACGGCACGCGCTTCACGCGTGATGAAGAAGGCTAAATTGTTTTTCTACAAATTGTATTTATTTAATACGCTCAAAAGAAAATGATTTCCACATATATTTAGTCATATTTTTGTTTTGAATCATACGTAGGTAATTTGAAATTTTATTTCTAAGTTGCAATATATGATTTATTATAATTTTAAATTTTTATTGATATTATTAATTAATAAAAACCAAATTTGTAAAGTAGTTTATTTGTTAGATCCTATTTTTAAGTGATATTAAAACTTAGTAAATATTTGTAGAGTAAATTTTGAATTTGTAAAAGAAGCTTAATTGTCAGATACTAATGTTAAGTAATGCTAAGTTTTAATAATATCCGTGGAGAGACATTTTTGGTATTTCATTCTGATACCAAAAAAGTGTGGCAGGAAATATATTACGACTATTAATAAAGAATTACATATAAAGGGCAATTTTGGAAGTTCATGATTGGACTAAAAGATTGCGTTTCCAAGTCAACTATTAATAAAGATATATATATATATATATATATATATATATATATATATTACTCAATATGTAATTATGCAGTCGTTGTTTTGTATACTCAATAACATGAATCTGCATATATAAATGATGTCACCATTAGATGGATTATATGCATTTGTGTGTAAAAAAATTTATATGTAAATATCTTACTATATGATTACGGCAAGAAATTAAAATAACATTTTTTTTTGAATTTAAATATATATGAAATTAATTTTAATACATAGAAATAAAATAATACTATATGTGTATATATAATGAATATAATTTATTTCATTATTTTTATACATGTATGTATGGTATTCAGATCTAATAGAAAAATTAAAATTTGTTTATAAATGTTAATACATATACATATGTATATGTCCTTTGATTTATAATTAAATTTAAATTCATATAAAATAAACACATGAAAATTAAATAATAATTTTGCAAAACCTGCAATATGATATATATTGATTTAAATTGTTTTCGAGTTTTTTACTTGTATTTTATTTTATTATTTTTGTATGGAAATTAGAAATTTAAAAAATTTAAAAATAAAAAACTTTGTGGCCGAAAGTATTTTTTCACATTTAAATCTAAATATTTTATTATATATATATATATGTTTTATTTGTATTATATATAATTATATAAAATAATTTAAACTTTATTTAATATATAAAAATAATAATACATACGTGTGTGTGTGTGTGTGTATATTTATATATATATTACATGTATATGCCACTTTATAGTTTGACATATTTCATGCATATATATATATATATATATATATATATTTAAATTAATTTATTATATTGAATTTGAAATTAGTTAAAAATATATAAATATTTAAATTAATTTAATATATTAAAATAATTTTAATTTGATATTTATACATATATAAACATATTGTTTTATAAAATTTCATAATATGTAAAACTATATTTATGTGTGTGTGTGTGTATTCATACACATATATGTATATTTTGATAGTACTCTTATATATAGAGGGGCTAACATGTCTGTTCCGGTGTAAGTTCCAACATCTATACACCGGCATGTCAAACCATATAATCTTATTATGTTGCATGTGCACATATACACATATGTGTATATGACACACTTATCAAATAAAATAATACAAAATTAATTATAAATAAAACCTTATTTACAAAATTAAATAAAATATTAATTTTATTTAAAACAAATTTAGATAGGGGTTAAATAAATTTAGACTTTATAGGCCCAATAAGGTCCAAATGGAAGAATTCTTATTGAAATCTAATCATTTACTCCACTATGGACTGGCCAGTTTCGACAATGGTATCAGAGTCCAATTTCCTATGTGGTCTAAATTAGTTATATTAGAGTTAACTGATTAAGCTTATAGCCCAGTTAGTAGTGTGTCTAGAAAGGTAGTGTCGAAGGATTGGATTTAGGTAATCAAGTGCCATGCCCTTACCTGGCTACTGGCCTAGCCCAAAATGCTATGTGAGCTAAAGGTTGTTCTTAATAGGAAAGATCCAATTTGAACTATGCCTTGAGCTAATTTTCAAAATTGTTTTGAAATTAAAATAAATTTAAAATTCAATTTAATTAAGAAATATATTATAAATGTTATTATGTAATTTTTCAAAAATGTTTTGAAAATAAAATTAAATAAAATTTCAAAAACTGTAAATATCAATAAGCTTAAAATAAATTAATTGATTAAAATAAAATAAATATATACATGTATAATATATATAAGATATATGTTATTTTTTCTTGAAATGATTAAGATAATATAATTATATATGTTTATAAAAGAAAATTTTAAATTAATAGCATTTAATTAAAATAGTTTATTTAAATAAATTAATTAAAAGTTAATTTATAAATTATTTAAAAGTTAATTAATAAATTAATTAAAAGTTAATTTATAAATTATTTAAAAGTTAATTAATAAATTAATTAAAAGTTAATTAATAAATTAGATTATATATACAAAGGTATATATGTATATGTATAACTATAAGTGTCATAGTATACATTTCAATATAGAATGTTATAGTTGAATAATATAAAATTAGTTAAAATGTTAATTAATTAAATTAAATTAATAATATTTAATTAATATATATTATACATAAGACTATTGTATAAGTAAATTAAATTAAAAAAGTTATATAAGAAAACTTATATAGTATAAATGTATAATTAAATGTGGAACATTAAGAAACCCTAAATAGACTTAAGGGATAAATACATATGTATTGTATGTATACCATGATTTCCGATGTGTTTGACACTTGAATCACGATGGTATTTTATAAGATATATATTATGCCATGAGTCCATATCACTCAATGTAATATATTAATGATTATGAATCTTTTATATTAAGTTGTCCTCTACCATTTATATACTAATAAATTACTTGCATACTCGCAAGTTGTTGAACAAACTCAAGCTAGAGATGTTATGTGTAGTATTATTAGTATATAAAATAGATGAGGTAAGATAGCTACATGTATACGTTGAGTAAAACAAGGTACATGTACTATACATAGGCCATGGCGAAACGGTAGGTACAAGTGAATAAATTCTTTCGATTTGTTGTTTCAAACTCAAGGTCGAAACAAGATTAGGACAAAGAACCATGGGTTAGGAGTTGTATATAATATAACTGATAAGGAGTTATCTATCATCTATGGGGATATGACTTGTTGAGCAAACTCAAGGTCATAATTCCAAGAAAGACGAGTCCTAACATCCATTAGTAAAGTCAAATGGCTTTTATGTTTCATCTTAGGGTTCGGAGAAAAATATAATATAAGTGGGAGCTTATTAGTAAAATGAAATAAAAGTTTAACCTTGCTAATATTATAAGAACATCTACTATGAAATATCCTAATCTATCAATTTAAAACTTATAGAAAATTTCTACAGCAAAACTGTCTTCTGAAAGTGACAAGCTTATCGGACTCAACTATATCGATTAGCTAAGTGTGATTAAGATAGCATCGACTTACGAGCGTCTTTGGTCATTTATTACCTACGATCCTAAAGAACAACCCGCTGATGATGCAGACCTCGAACTTAGACATGCTTGGGTTTGGATCTTGAGATCGCTGAAGTTTTATCTATCTACGTTAGACAAGCTGTTGCAGAGGCAACACAAAAACATGTATGTACATGAAATATTTGATAGTCTCAAGGCCCTATTTGGTGAACAGTTATATTCCGCAAGGTACGAGCTTATGAAGATGCTGTTCAGAACCAAAATGACTAAAGAATAGAAAGTGTATGATTATGTACTAATGATAAAGGACTGCATTGATAGGCTTTCATAATTGGACGTAAGGATAAGCAATGAGTTATAGGTTTATTTGATCCTTGGTTCCTTTACACCTTATTATAAACCATTTATACTGAATTACAATATGAACTGGTTAAACGTGAATCTCATGGAGCTCCTCAATATGTTGAGGTCGGTTGAGTCTACATCTAAGGATCAAGGGATGGTGTTTGTTGTAAAGGGTGGTGCATCAGCTTCGAAAGGTTATAAGAAGCGGGAGAAGGTTACCAAGATAGTAAGAAGATTACTGTTGGTGATAAGGGTGAGTGCCATCACTGTCACTGGAAACGAAACCATCTGGAGTACTTGAAGATTGTTAAAGAAAAGAAGTAGAATAGTTCTATAGCTCCATCATGTACATTTATGATTCAAAATTCTTTTACAATCAATAAATTATCTTAGGTTTTAGATACTGGATTTGGAACTCATATTTGTAATTCGCTATAGGGGCTTAAAAACTTGTGTCGCATGATAAAGGGAGAAATGAGGCTTCAGGTTGTTAATGGATCTATTATAAATGCAATGGAAGTTGGAGACTTTGATTTGAGTTTGTCGAGTGGATTTGTGTTGATATTAAATAATTGCTATTTTGCAAAAGACTTTATTTGTGGAATTATATAAGTATCTAGATTATCTGAGATCAGTTATGTTTTTCATAATCTTAATAATGTTATGATCATTAGTTTAGATGGTAATAAAATCTGTGATGGTATTTTAGAAAATGACATTTAATTGATTGGCACAAATTATGTATGTTCTGTGATTAATCTTCGAATAACAATATAAATAATAATTATCTTTGCATTATAGGCTAGGTCATATAAATGAGAAACGACTACATAAATTGAAAACTGAAGATTTTCTACGTTACTTGATTCTAAATCATTTGACACGTGTGAGTCGTGTCTCAATGGAAAGATGACAAAGCACTCCTTCAGTGAGAGCAATGAAAGAATTAACGAAGTCTTAGATCTTATATATAGTGATGTAGGTGGTCCGATGCCTATAATCATCAGGGATAATAGTTCTTACTTTGTAATCTTTACGGACCATTTCTCGAGACTAGGATATGTGTATCTTATGAAAAAAAATCCGATGTTCGTGAAAAATTTATTAAATATAAGAATGAGGTAGAAAACCATGCGAATCGTAAGATTAAAATTCATCGATCTGATCGAGGAGGTGAATATGTTGGATAGGAACTCTAACAATACTTAAAAGATAATGAGATTATCTCTTAGATTACTCCACCCTATACTTTGTAACACAATGGTGTGTCAGAGCGAAGGATCGAAACCTATTAGATATGGTTCATTCCATGATGAGTAAGGCTGAGTTACCTTTGTCTTATTAGGGACATGTGCTGAAAACCACGGTGCATATGTTGAACTTGTTACCCACTAAATTTATGCTAAAACACCAAATGTGGTGAGGGAAGAAACCCTAACTTAAGTATTTGAAAGTGTGGGGTTGTCAGGCCAACGTTAAGAACTTCGGTCCGAATAAACTCGAGGCAAGATCAGTATTTCATAAAATTTATAGGATATCTCAAAAACTCGATAGGACATATATTATACAATACCGAGGAACAAAAGATCATTGTTTCTTAGTATGCTATCTTTTTGGAAAAGGAATTTCGATCAAAAGAAATTAACAGTGAAGTTGTAGCTTGGATGAGATTCCAAAAGTTAACATTGTGGCCGAACCAGTGGTAGAACCAAGTTCTCCCATATATGAAAACATGCAACCTATTGAAGGTCTAACAAGGAATCTCGTGTACCAGAGAGATACCACAGTTCTCTAATGGATGGAGAGAAGGAGGACTGTGTCTTATATGACAGCATTCCTCTATCATTCCAATAAGCACTGCAGAGTAAAGACTCCGTACTCTGGTTTGATGTGATGAAATCCGAGATGGATTCTATGTATGTATACAAAGTGTGTATTTTTCTGACATATCCAAAGGAACAAAACCCATCAACTGCAAATGGATTTTTAAGAAAAAGATAAATGCAGATGGACAAGTAGAGAGTTATAAGGCTAGACTAGTTGCAAAAGCATTTCGTCAAATTCAAGGTGTTGACTATGAAGAGACCTATTCGTCCGTAGCCATGCTTAAGTCCATTTAGATTATGCTGACCATTACTGCATTCTATGACTTTGACATAAGACAAATGGATATGAAGACGGCGTTTCTAAATGGTGATTTAGAATAGATCGTCTATATGTCGTAGCCTGAGGGTTTTATAGTCAGTAAAAGTGAGGGCAAGGCTGATAAGTTGTTAAAGTCCATTTGCCATCTTAAACATGCTTTAAGGAGTAGGAATAAGTATTTTGATAAAATAATCAAACAATTTGTTTTTTTATCAGAACACAAAGAAATCATGCACATATCAAAAGGAACGGGGCAACGCTATGGTCTTCTTCGTGCTATATGGTAACAATCTTCTATTGATTGACAATGACGTTTAGCTATTGCGATCAATGAAAGCTTGGCTTTTGTGACATGACTAAGCATGGGTGGTCGGGTGAAATAATAATCCATAACATAGCACAGAGACTAAGGCAATGTCATAAAATGATTAAAATATTACAGCCGAAAAAAACTTTCACTAATTATAAATTAATAGTAAAACAGCTTCATTAAAAACAACATTATCCCAAATTTATTTCTGAAACCAAAAGTACCAAGTAGTCTCCACCAAAACATAAAACATACCAAAGTTCACAATATAGGTCCCCATATATAAAGTAAAGTACGAAAAAGAGAAACGAAGTACATGAAACAAAAGAAACAAAAGTTGAAGATAACAACTGCTCCAATGACCCTCCATGCTGCAAAGAACTGCAACCTAGACCTGCCCTCCTGTGATTTGGGGAAAATAAGAAAAATAGGAGTGGGTCAGACATAAAGTCTGGTGAATGAGAAATAAAATGAAGCAGAAAGAATAAAACAGTTTAATTCTAGGTCTTCCCCGGATATCGCAGAGGGTGAATAATATAATGCAGTGAATCCTTCTTAGATACAGTTCCTAAGAAACCAAAGTCCGTGGTCACTCTAGGAAAGTCAACCATGCAGTAATACTAAAAGTCAATCGGCTTACCGGACCTGCTGTCCTTACCTATCCACGTGCTACAGCGTGAAAGTCATGCTCTTCACCCGTGCACTGTGACTAAATGCCTCTTACATCTGACCAGCGCCGACTAAAACAACCTCGCAGGACCCCGAAGTTGCGCTCAGGCTCCGCCAAACTCGAGTCCTGTCCTCTTGTCTCCTCGGTCACCAACGTAGACTTGCCCCTATCCAAAGTGTCGGTCCTCCGAAAGAGCGCCCGCAGTTGGGTCGGCTGTGCAAAATCCTCCAACGATATGCCTAAAGAAGCCTATGTTGGAGCACACTTGTCATGTTCCGTCCACGTCGATCTGCCTGAAGAAGCCTATGATTGTGGATGCTATCTATCCTACGTACTAGCAACCTATGAAAGGCAACAAACATCCTTGCGAACCTACTTGCCGCTCGTAATACGTACAGCCAAAACTATATTTTGGTCTTACCTGCATGAAACACCTATCCAGACCTTTACAAGGTCTGCCTACCAAATCGCTTCCAGATTAATTAATTTTACCATTATAGTTTACATATTGTTTATTTCCATTTTCTGCTTTAGGCCATTTTTACATCCGATTTAGTTATTTCACAATTTCTCTTTTTCTTACATAAATGGTATTTCAATTTCACATCCGTTCAGTCTGTATGGTTTGTATGTAATTTTTATGTCATTTTGTTACAGATTTACACTAGCCTTTAGGGTCCATTTAATTTACATTTTTTCCAACCTAATTTGCGTTCTCCTTTTAGAGATTTAATCTGTACAAATTTTTTATCCAATAGCCACAAACCATTTAATTACACAAAATTCCACTTTTACATTTTTAGGCCACATATGAAACAAACAATTATGCCAATCTGACTTCCTAATTTTGTTCCAAAACCATATTCAAAATTATGTAATTATATCAATCAAAACCATAATTTTATTCAAGTAAAATATTCTGAATTTATTCGACTAACCTGTTCTACCATTAGAAATTGAATAACAATTCTAATTCAATTTAATTAAACCAATCTTATTTACGCCATAAAACATGAATAACAATTTGTTTGTTCCAAATTTCAACCCAAAAATAAATTAGAATTGAGAAGTGGTAGAAGGAGAAGATACAATAATTTACATAAATTTCAATCTTATTTATGCCATAAAACGTGAATAGACAATTTATATATCCCATATTTTAAACCAAACATGAATTAGATCTGAGAAGTGAAAGAAGAAGAAGAAGTTGCAATAATTTATATCTATTCTCAATTAATAACAGAAATTAATTCATATTAACATGCCAAAAAGAATTGAAATTGAACTACTTTATTTTTCTATTTCATATTAATTCCCACTCACCTGGAACTTGAGCTTGCATAAATTTGAAAAAAAAAGCTTTGCTTTAATCTTTCTCCCTTTTAATCTTCTAAATTTCCCAAATTTCTTGAATATATATAGATAATTTAATTTGGTAGAGATTTGTTTATTTGGTAGAGAATAGGAGGAAGAATAATACACGCTAATTTTACTGTAGAATTATGGCGATGGCTGAATGTGAGATTAGGTTTAGGTTAGATGGTTTATTTATAGATTGTTTGAGTGAATATAATCCATTAGATTATTTTAGATCAAATCTGGTTCTTTCATACACTTAATGGTTATACATTCTAACCCATACACATCACTCAACCAATAAAATTTAGCCATCGCATTCTATTAAATCACTGGAGCAAATGGGAAGCTGCCACATGTCAGAAATAACGCTAAAATACGTAGGAAAATCGCTGGAAACGATCCAGCTAAAGAAAAAACATCGCTTCAGATTTTGGCCGACAACGGGACTTGATCCCTGGTCACTAAGGAAGTCAACATGCGCCAATACCACTCTACCAAATGCGCTTTTAATTTCTTTTTAATTATATTTCCCATAAAATATCGGGGTGTAACATTCTCCACCCTTAAAGGATTTCGTCCCCGAAATATTCAAAGATGGAAGAACATAATTAACAACCAACATCCAAGAACTACATCCATCTACTCAACCATCATCCATTTCTATCATTGTCCTTATTTTTAACTAATGCAATTTATGATTTATGCAAAGTGAAATGCACTTACCTAATGCGTAAAGGTAGTCGGTCTCCTGATTCAGTTGACCTCCTGTAATGCAAGGATGTTTATGCCATGCAACCAAATGTATGCAATTACCCTAGTATAATTGATAATTCTATATGTATGTTTCAATCATTCACCCAAATGCACCATCCACATGCAACATCCATTTATATATACACATATATATACAACCATGTGCAAATGCAATAGATAACAGGCACGCATATGCAGATGTGTTTACCTAGTTGGCCGATTATCCTAATAAATTTCTATCTAGTGCATGCAACGCATCCATTTGCAAACATTGGCATCCACTTGCAATCATTTTCATCCATCAAACATAACATGCCCTAATGACATGTTTACAACCAAGCTACCATCCATAGGTTTCACCAAAAGATTATCGAAAAGAACCTAACTAAGGAAAGATCAAAGATCAAAGATAGGATATTTGAAGTGTACCTTCAAATAGAAAAGGATAAGAAGTTTGAATTCTCTCTTCAGATTCCCATGTGCGCTCCTTGAGGTCATCTCCCCACTGAACCTTCACTAGACGAACTTCCTTGTTGCATAATCTCTTGACGCCGTGTTCCAATATACGGGTGGGTGTACGACGCACAAGTGATTCGCGCTCTACATCTACTTCCCTTAGTTGATCGGGTTCTACTACTACTGTGGAATCATGTAGACACTTCCTCAAATGCAAAACATGAAAAACATCGTGAACTCCTGCCAACTTATCTGGAAGATCAACTCTGTATGCCACTTTTCCAATTCGTGCAGTAATAGGGAAGGGTCCTACAAATCTCGGTGCCAACTTACCCACTGAGCCAAATCTCGTAACGTTTCTCAGAGGAGAAACCTTGACAAAATCCATATCTCCAACCTTAAACTCCAAATCTGAATGTCTTCTGTCGGCATATGAATTTTTTCTATCTTGTGCAGCCTTCAACCTCTTGCGAATCAAATCCACCTTCTCAGAAGTTTCCCTCACCAAGTCTGGTCCAAGCAAGATCCTATCGGTGGTATCCCACCAACAGGCTGGTGATCTACATGGTCTGGTCTGCCATAGAGGGCCTTGAACGGTGCCATCCCAATGCTTGCTTTATAACTATTATTATACGCGAACTCCACCAAAGGTAGGTGGTCTTCCCAAGAGCCTCCGAAGTCAATGATGCACAATTTGAGCAAATCTTCCAAAACCCTATTTACCCTCTCAGTCTATCCATTTGTCTGAGGGTGACATGTCGTGCTCAGATTCAATTCCGTTCCCAAGGCTTGCTGAAGACTCCTCCAAAACTCATTGGTGAATAATGGATCTCTATCGCTCATAATGTTGGCGGGAACTCCATGAAGCCTAACTATCTCCCTTACATAAAGAGTCGCCAAAGAAGCTGCCGTCCTATTACTCTTAATGGGTATAAAATGAGCGCTCTTCGTCAGTGTATCCACAATGAGCCAAATGCTCGTGTTCCCTCTCCATGACCTTGGTAATCCATCCACGAAGTCCATAGAGACGCTCTCCCATTTCCATAATGGAATATCCAATGGCTGCAACAGTCCTCCGGGCTTCTTTTGTTCCGCCTTTACCCTTTGGCAAGTGATGCACTTCGATACATACTCCACCACCCTATTCTTCATTCCGAGCCAATAGAATACCCTCTTTATATCCCGGTACATCTTATCACCACCGGGATGCACTGTCATCCTAGAATGATGTGACTCGGCTAACACCGCATCTACTAAATCCTCACTACGGGGAACACAAAGTCTACCATCCCTTCTAAGCCATCCCCTAGTGTCCATGGTATAGCGCCTAAGATGTGGTGATGACTCTCCTCTTCCAAGCTTTTCTAAAATGTCCTTTAACTCTTCATTCTCACCTTGCCTTGCTCCAATCTGCTCCATCAAAGTAGGCTGGACGTCAAGGGCTGCTAACAATCCCAGAGTTAAATCCGATGGAGGTCTAAAATCAAAGGTAGCAATGTACTACAAATGCTTCCATTCCAAAAACATAGGACTTAAAACCACTTTACGTCTACTCAACGCATCTACCACTACATTACCCTTGCCAGGGTTATAGGAAATCTCAAAGTCATAAGAGGCTAAAAACTCCATCCATCTTTACTGTCCCAAATTCAAGTCTTTTTGAGAGAATGGATACTTCAAAGACTCATGATCCATGAAAATCTCAAATCTTTCTCCTAAGAGATAGTGCCTCCAAGACTTTAGAGCAAAAACTATAGCTGCCAACTCAAGATCATGCGTCGGGTAGTTCTTCTCATGCGTTTTCAACTGTCTACTAGCATAGCACACTACCCTACCCTCTTACATCAGTACTACCCCTAGCCCCGTACCACAAGCATCTGTATAAACTGAGAAAGGCTTGGTTGCATCCGGTAATACTAATACGGGCACGGTAGTCAAAGCTTCCTTCAATCGACCAAAGGCATCCTCACACTTGGCATCCCAAACAAAAGCTGGGTTCTTCTTCGTAAGGCAGGTAAGTGGAGCTGATATCCTAGAGAAGTCCTTAATGAACTTCCTATAGTATCCCACAAGACCAAGGAAACTCCTTATGTCCATGGCATTCTTAGGGGTTTTCCAATCCTGTACTGCTGCCACTTTCGCCAGATCTACTGCAAGTCCATCCTCTGAAACGATGTGTCCGAAAAAGCGAACCTCATTCCTCCAAAAGTGGCACTTGGTGAACTTCGCCTTCAACTTATGTGCTCGCAGGGCCTAAGCACTTCTTTCAAGTAAACAGTATGCTCCTCTTTGCTTCGCGAATAAACCAAAATGTCATCGACTAAAACCACCACAAACTTGTTCAACGATTCGTGAAATACTCGACTCATCGGGTCTACAAAATATCCGGAGCATTGGTTAGCCCAAATGGCATGACTAACCACTTAAATAACTCATCCGGAGTCCTAACGTAGTCTTCTCGATGCTATCCTCTGCCACATGCAACTGATGAAATCCCGTGGTTAAATCAAGTTGCGAAAATCCTTGGATCCTACTAGCTGGTGGAAGAGATCATCTATACGGGAAAGAGGATAATGATTCTTCTTTGCTATCTTATTAAGCTCCCTATAATCCACGCAAAGCCTAAGAGAGCCATCCGCCTTAGTGGCAAAGACGACGGGTGTGCCCCACTCTAAAATGCTCCTACAAATGAAGCCCTTCTCCAAAAGCTCTCCAATCTGCTTGCTCAACTCACGACGTTCCTTAGGAGCCATATGCCTTACCAGTAAAGCAACCGGTTTGGCATTATCGACAAGATAAATCTTGAACTCGATCTCACTTCAAGGTGGAAGGCCAGCAACCTCCTCGAACACATCTGGAAAGTCTCTAACAAAGGGTACCGAACTCAAACTATCGGGTGATAAGTCAAGAGAATAAAGGTAGCTCAACATGACTGATCCTCTAGGATCACAAGATACCTCCAAGGTACGTCCACTACAAGTGCCTAACCTCACTACCCACTTATCGCAATCAAGAACAACACCATACATGGATAGCCAATCCATACCAAGAATCAACCCGAACCCGAAAAAGCCCAATACAGAGGCACTACAGTCAAACTCAACCCCTAAAATAAACAATTTCAATTCCCGACATAACATGGACAAATAGGCCGATCCTCCTATGGGATTTGATACTACTACCGGGTCGGTCACTAAGCAAGCATCAAGACCAAGACTCTCTACAAGAGTACTAGATATAAAAGAGTGCGAAGCTCCAGAATCAAATAGGGTACGAATAGGAAAATCAAAGATAGATAACACACCTTCGATGATCACCTTCTTTCCCTTATCCACAACCGGACGAGTACTAGAGGAAGGAACTGCCTCTAAAGCATAAGCCTGAGCAGGCTGTGAAGGTGTCTGTGAACTATCCTTGGGCTTTAACGGACAGTCCTTTTTCATATGCCCCACTTGGTCGCAAAGATAACACCTCAGTTTTGGTCCCTCTCCAGCCCCTCTAAAATCCTTAGCAAGATGACCTGGTTTCCCATAAGTATTGCACTTCCAGTCCTTCCTTGGAACTTTCCTTTTTTCACCTGAACCTCCTCCTCCTTTCCTCTTTCCTTTCCACTGCTTCTTCCCATCACTCTTTTGCGCCACATCTCCATTCTTCTCAGTATCAGCGAGTAAAGCCATCTCTACCAATCCCTCAAAAGTGGCTCCCATCGGAATGTTGCTCACCGCCAAACTCTGTAGTGGATGACTCAAACCCTTAGCGAACATCAGCGCCTTCTTGTGAGGAATATTGATCAGGTCTAGTCCAAATCTGGCAAGCTCATTGAATTGATAAACATATTTCTTATCTGTCATATCCCTTTGCTTAAGCTGTATAAATTTCTCTAGCTGCACTCCCTCTTCAGCTTGCGATAAGAATTTCCTCTCAAACCTAGTACAAAAATCCACCCTAGTCAAATTATCAGCCCCAGCCACCACAATCTCCCACCAACAAAGAGCCTCTCCCTGCAACTGCCATGAAGCCAACTGCCTCCGAGCCAAGTCCTCCAATCCCATAAGTCCAAATATCCGCTCACAACTACGGATCCAAGCTCTCGCCTCAGCATATGACTCAGTGCCAAGAGACGGCTTGCCTCCTAAGCTGGTGTAGTCCTTGCATAACTTGGGAAAATCGGAATGCCTAGCGGACGGGCTGGCGTACCTTCCGCCGGAGCAGCATCCCTAGCTGGTGGCTCTGCTCGTGTAGTAGCCTGCAAATAACGTGTGAACCAAGCAGGCATATTAAGGCCTGGAACTTCGGGGATATCTTACGGTTTAGACATTTCTATCTGTGGATATTAAAAAGATGGGATTAGGTACTCCACAAGTAGTTCAATAGATAGGGAGGAAGAGATATGTGGGACCCATTTCTAAAATTTCTTTTTTTTCCAAAATATATACATATACTTTTAAAAGTATTATTTGGAATACCTTTTAAAAATTATTCGAAAACCTTTATATTTTTAAAATATTTTTAGGATTACCGGAACCTTAGCTCTGATACCAACTTTGACACCCCGCACCTCTAGGCACCCCAAAAACAGATATGACTAGAAGCACGAGTTGTCGGGTGAAATAAAAATCCATAACATCACACAGAGACTAAGGGAACAACATAAAATGATTAAAATATTATAGAGGAAGAAAACTTTCACTAATTATAAATTAATAGCAGAACAGGTTCATTACAAACAACATTATCCCAATTTTATTTCTGAAACCAAAAGTACCAAGTAGTCTTCACCAAAACATAAAACATAACAAATTTCACAATATAGGTCCCCATATATAGAGTGAAGTATGAAAAAGAGAAACGAAGTACATGAAACAAAAGCTGAAGATAACAACTGCTCCAATGACCCTCCAAGCTGCAAAGAACTACAACCTAGACCTGCCCTCTTGTGATTTAGGGAAAATAGGAAAAATAGGAATAGGTCAGACATAAAGTCAGGTGAATGAGAAATAAAATGAAGCAGAAAAAATAAAATAGTTTAATTCTAGGTCTTCCCCGAATATCACAGAGGGTGAATAATATAATGCAGTGAATCCTTCTTAGATACAGTTCATAAGAAGCCAAAGTCCGTGGTCACTCTAGGGAAGTCAACCATGCAGTAATACTAAACGTCAATCGGCCTGTCGGACCTGCTATCCTTACCTATCCACGTGCTACAACATGAAAGTCATACTCTTCACCCGTGCACTATGACTAAATGCCTCTTACGTCTGACCGGCGTCGACTCAAACAACCTCGCAGGACCCCGAAGTTGCGCTCAGGCTCCGCCAAACTGGACTCCTGTCCTCTTGTCTCCTCGGTCACCAATATGGACTTGCCCCTATCCAAAGTGTCGGTCCTCCAAAAGAGCGCCCGCAGTTGGTCGGCTATGCAAAATCCTCCAACGATCTGCCTAAAGAATCCAACGTCGGAACACACTTGTCCTGTTCCGTTCGCGTCGATCTTCCTGAAGAAGCCTACGATTGCGGATGTTATTTATCCTACGTACTAGCAACCTATGAAAGGTAACAAACATCCTTGTGAATCTACTTGCCGCTCGTAGTATGTACAACCAAAACTATATTTTGGTCTTAACTGCATGAAACACCTATCCAGACCTTTACAAGGTCTGCCTACCAAATCGCTTCCAGATTAATTAATTTTATAGTTACAATTTACGTACTATTTATTTCCATTAATCTGCTTTAGGCCTTTTTACATCCGATTTGGTTATTTCACAAACTTACTTTTTCTTACATAAATGGTATTTCAATTTCACGTCCATTCAGTCCATTTGGTTTGTTTGTAATTTTTATGCCATTTTGTTACAGATTTGCACTAGCCTTTAGGGTCCATTTAATCTACATTTTTTTCCTCCCTAATTTACGTTCTCCTTTTAGAGATTTAATCTATACAAAAATTTTATCCAATAGCCACAAACCATTTAATTACACAAAATTCCACTTTTATATTTTTAGGCCATATATGAAACAAACAATTATGCCGATCAGACTTCCAAATTTTGTCCCAAAACCATATTCAAAATTATATAATTATATCAATCAAAACCATAATTTTATTCAAGTAACATATTCTGAATTTATTCGACTAACATGTTCTACCATTAGAAATTGAATAACAATTCTAATTCAATTTAATTAAACCAATCTTATTTACACCATGAAACGTGAATAATAATTTTTTTGTTCCAAATTTCAACCCAAACATGAATTAGAATTGAGAAGTGGTAGAAGGAGAAGATACAATAATGTACATAAATTTCAATCTTATTAATGCATAAAACGTGATTAGACAATTTCTATATCCCATATTTTAAACCAAACATGAAATAGATCTGAGAAGTGAAAGAAGAAGAAGAAGTTGCAATAATTTACATCTATTCTCAATTAATAACAGAAATTAATGCGTACTAACGTGCCAGAAAAGAACCGAAATTGAACTACTTTATTTTTCTATTTCATATTAATTCCCACTCACCTAACACTTGAGCTTGCATAAAATTTGAAAAAAAGCTTTATTTTAATCTTTCTCCCTTTGATTCTTTTAAATTCCCCAATTGCTTGAATATATATATATATATATAATTTAATTTGGTAGAGATTTGTTAGAGAAAAAGAGGAAGAATAATACACACTAATTTTACTGTAGAATTATGGCGACGGCTGAATAAGAGATTAGGTTTAGGTTAGATGGTTTATTTATAGATTGTTTGAGTGAATATAATCCATTAGATTATTTTAGATTAAATCTGGTTCTTTCATACACTTAATGGTTATCCATTCTAGCCCATACACATCACTCAACCAATAAAATTTAGCCATCTCATCATATTACATCACTGGAGCGAATGGAAAGCCGCACATGTCAGAAACAACGCTAAAATACGTAGGAAAATCGTTGGAAATGAACCAGCTAAAAAACATCGCTTCAGATTTTGGGCGACAATGGGACTTGATCCCCGGTCACTAAGGA
This sequence comes from Allium fistulosum, assembly GCA_030737815.1. Classification (NCBI taxonomy): domain Eukaryota; kingdom Viridiplantae; phylum Streptophyta; class Magnoliopsida; order Asparagales; family Amaryllidaceae; genus Allium; species Allium fistulosum. The sequence goes on along the minus strand of CM060904.1, from coordinate 163,270,770 downwards.
AGTATACATGCGCCTTTACCACTGTACCAAATGCGCTTTTAATTTCTTTTTAATTATATTTCCCATAAAATATTAGGGTGTTACAGCTTTCCAAGAACTTCTCAATAAATGATTCGGGAGAAGCAGCCAGTATACTAGGTATATAGATCTATAGAGATAGATCTAATTGGCTGATAGGATTGTCTCAATCCTTATATATAGGTACCATACTAAAGAGGTTCAGTATTGAGAATTCCACGCAGGGAAATGTTCTGATGCAATCTGGATTCATTCTTTCTAAGAAGAACGCTCCTCATTTAGATGAGAAGAAAGAGCATATCAAGAGGATTCTGTATGCTTTAGTCATAGAATCCACAATGTATGATATGCAATGTACTAAACCGAATGTGGCATACCTATTAGGATGCGTCAGTCAATACCAGTCTAATCCTGGAGAAAGGCACTGGATGACTGTAAAATGTATAGTGACGTATTTAAGAGATACTCGAGATTTATTCCTAACATACGGGAATGGAGACCTCCTTATGAAGGGGTATACTGACTCTAGCTTTCAAAGTGATATCAACGATAGTAAGTTAGTATCGGGTTATCTCTTTATACTTAACCGTGGGGCTATAATTTAAACAATTCGAAACAGGAAACGGTAGTTGATTCCATGATGGAGGTCGAGTACATCGCCCTCAATGAAGCAGCTAAAGAGGCAGTCTAGATGCACAAGTTTTTAAGTGAGCTCGGAATGATTCCCAATACTGAGAATCCAATGGCATTATTCTGTGATAACAACGGATGATATAAATCACAAAATAGCCTAGAGAACACAAGAAGTTGCGATATATTCTTCACAAGTTCCACCTTATTAGAGAATTCTTGAAAAGAAAGAGGTCATGATACAAAAAGTAGATACCAAAGATAACATAGCAGATCCATTTACTAATGGTCTGGCTTAGATAGCTCTCGAGAAGCTGGTCGAGGATGAGACTGAGATTCCATAATTGGCCCAAGTGCAAGTGGAAGATTGATAGAGTTAGGGTTATGCCCTTAGGGAGATTCTATAATTTATTAATAGAGTTAGGGTATTGGATAACTATGGAATAACTTACTTAATAATTTTATGTTAGTTAATATAACTAAGTTTAACAAAAAATATTGATGTGACAAATTTACATAGTTCTCTTGACTTGAAAATACCATTGAACTTCAACATGAAAGTTGCACTATGATTATAGTCAAATCATGGCATGATGCCCATCGAATGACTATAGTTGTGTTGAGTGGAAGTATTTAATGTTAAACAGTATATAAGAGAGGATTCGTCTCCTTAGTTATATAATGTTAGTTTCATGGTAAAATTGAATCAATTCAAAGCTAAAATATCTTGCCATAGTAGGTCAATTAATAATAATTGTTATTATTGAACCAAAGAATTTATTTTTGGATAATAAAGTTGAATATGGACGATATTGGAATTTTGACGATTACCAAATTCCAGAATTCCTAATACGATATAGTTTTGATGAAGAAAATTCATGTAAATAATTGTCACAACTGGGTAATGCTTAATAAAGTAAAATTGGATTTTATTGAAACCAAGTAAGCGATAGTTTGGTCATAATGTCACACCACCTGCTAAGTGACGTATGAAAGTTAATATTTGAATTGTTCGATATTAATCATTGGCGGATTTCTCACCTAAGAGTCACACAACCGAAACGTTGAATACTCCTATTAGCTTCCGATTTAATTAAATTATAATTGTTATAAATTAATTAAATTAACTAATATTTGTGAAATATTATTTACAAAATTTATTTGACGTATGTTTAACAATATTAAAATGTGAATATATAATAGTTATAAATATGTTGATCGATATATGATATCGATACACATTTAAATTCTATTTAAATGTGTCAATTATTGATCAAGCTTTTAACGCCCCACCTTTATACTCAAACTAACAAAGAATATTACATAGTAATATTGTCTACTAATACGAAGAATAAGGCTGGATAGGAGCGATCACAAATGAATATTCTCTTGGGCTAACACTGACATGTTTTATTCTATCTCATAAACACATATGACGTGTATGGTATCGACACAAAGCAACAACATGTTGGATGGAAAGATTAGAACAATATGTAATATATCACAGAGAACACAGAACACAGCGAAATATATAATATAAACATGAAGATATATACATTAGTGAGTCTACAGAGGTAGAAATACTAGACTCACATAATACATATATATGATAAACCATAAGTCTAGTGCCAAAAGAATATACATCAAGAGTCGCTAACTCAAACAAAAGACACACACGAATACAAGTCCTAATACATAAAACATACAAGTGTCCATCTTCAAAGCAAATGTAGCATCTAAGGTCAATGAGTCCTTATACCTGAAATGTCTTGGTCTGACCCAAGTATTAATAAATAATAAACGGGTCAGACTATTTCTAATTCAATAAAAATAAGATCGTAGGTGTAACATAAGTAAATTTCAATAATGTAGTCATAGCTGTATAATATGCCAAAATCCAAATAATAAACGGCATAACCATAATAATTCACCATGTCATAAAAACATATCATGCTTATTACAAGCAATCATCTCAAATATGGTGAATTAAAATATCTCACAAATTAGAATTACAAACTAGCATTAAAGCAAGTTAAAACCATAAGACAAGCATGAAAGCAAGTCTAAACCAAAAAACAAGCATGAAAGTAAGTCGAAACAAAAGGACAAGCATGAAAGCGAGTCAAAATCAAAATCTCACAAAACAAATCATAAATCAAAAGATATGCATGAAAGAGAGTCATCTATAAGACGACCACAAAGACTACACCGACTGAAAGATGAGCACGAAGGCACGCCGACCATAAGATGAGCACGAAGGCTATGCCGTCCGAAAGACGAGAATGAAGGTTAGGCCAACAATAAGACGAGCCCGAAAGCTATGCCAAAGTGATCATTGCTGATCGAATGTGTTAAAAACTTTCAATAAGTAATCAAACGAGCGTCATCCAAATGTCCTATAGCCACTAGGTGATATTGCATATTTACTAAGAGATTCCACTCTAATGAAATATTCTATCAAATGAATCGAAGAATTAATCGATGAAGTGATACAAGTGCTCCATACCACCTGCACTACTAAACCGCTTAATTAGAGTTCTCATTTTATAAAAGTAATATTTTTGTATAGAATTACTTCTTTTGAAATTATTAAAATATTTGTCTAAAGACTATGAAATTGGTATATTTATAAGCTAAGCTACAATTTATATATAATTCTTAAAATCTGAAATTTACATAAATACGGTTAACTTCACTTTACAAATATCATTATTATCATTAGATTTCTATAATAATCTTTTCTATTAAAAATATTTATAAGTATAGTTTATTTTCATAATGTAAAATTTTGAATATGAAGAAAATAACATATGGATAATTTTCTAAAAATTCTAGAAGCGATTTCAAAGAATATATTTTAATATAATCTACTTCAAGAAATTCTCCTTTATATATCATATACATAAATTATTTTAAATAATTCATGAAACCAAAATTCGGTAAAAATATGGTGCTTCAAAATTCCAGATATTATAAAATCCAAGAATAGAAGAGAAAACGAATGTAAGAACTAAAATAAATAATTCCATATATGTTGTCCTGGAGCAGAACAGCTCCAGGTGTTGTCTACCAGTCAATCGGTGGATAACTATCGGTCGACCGGTAATGGATTTTCTAGAGCATTTCTGCTCCAGTAATTCGACGTTGAGGTTGAATTTCCCAATTTTGGCACTGGTAGTGAATTCTAAAGAGACCGATACTTCATGTATACAAATACATTCATTCATAACAATCATCCATTGCATCCAACGCTTCAAACATGAAGTACAACTTGCATTTTTAGGCAGAAACTCTATTTTCAATAACTGTTCATATAATAGAAATCAATTCAATCCAATTTGCATTCATAAAACTTAATGATCATGTTATCCTAGTAACATGTATCAATTATTAGAAATAGGCAGTGAGAATTACTAACCGTAACATCCAAAAATTCTAAAATTGCATGCATCATTCACAAGGACAAATCAAAGAAAATTCCTGAATTTCGTCCTTAGTGTTGTGAGTATTTTGCACATAAAATCTTAATATTTTCTCACAAAATTTTACAGAAGGTGTATATATGAGTTACGAACAACACATCAAAATTTCAAATTTTTATGATTTTTCTGGAATTATTTATGACTTTTTTACTGATAGGTGCTTTCAGCTTCAGATTTTCACCCTTCCACCTTGTTATTCAACTAATTTCGACCTCCAACCATGGCCAAAGCTCTATACTTTAGGTCTAGAAGGTGGAGAATGGTGTTGGGAAGCTAAGATATGAATTTGGGGATTTTTGATATTTTATTTGAATTCACTACAAGAAAAGTTGTTTTTAATGGCAATGTAGCAAAGCATTTGGATGCAAACTGCATGCGTCGATCCTTTCATTTATGTAAATACCAAAGACGGCAGAACAAAAATACAAAGACATCGGAACAAAACACTATACCAGTAATTTCTAAAGCCAGCAAAAGCTCCCTCTATTATTTTCATTTTACCGCTTAAAACATATTTTCCCCTTTCGCCCATGATAACTAACTAAATCTCAAATCATCCATTCCTACATCTCTAAATCTAAATCCGCGATGCTTTCGCTGTTCAAATCCCTAAAAATGATGCCTCCATATTATGCTCGATGCCATCACGAAAGAGATCCTCATGGTTGCTTCGCTATGCTTTGGTTCTTGCATTGGAGTGTTGGCATCCACTTAGTCAATCGTTGGTACTCTAGCTATAACGAACAACTTGGACTCTAATCCTTTTTTAAAATTAGAATCTTGAATCCATGACCTAAATTTTTGGGATGCTTAGACTTTTCTCAGGTTAGAGTTCCTTTCCTAATAAATTTTAATCGGGAATTTTTAGCTTTTGGAAACGACGTTTGTTTTTGCTTCAAGTAGTTTTGATCGGCTAACCTAAACTATACATTTTGTTATTCTTTCAATGACCGAGTTGTGGATGTAAGTGAATGAAGCAAAAAACCAACAAAATCTAGTTAAGATAAACATGAATATAAACAACAAACATTTGCTCATTTTTGTTATGTATAGGAGCACATGGATATTGGATTATTGTCTCCTTTAAATAAATGTAAGTGAATAGATTCAGTACTATATATTTTTTTGGTTTAAATTTTTAGCTTCTTTCAACTTAACTAAACTAATGCATGAGAAGATTTCCTTTCAATATGCAGAGTACTAGATCAGCTTACGGAAAACTTTTAGTTTCCAAATATGATTTCACGTAGACTTTACCTAAATAAAAGATGATCTAGACGAAATATTAATAGAAGAAAAAGTTAAGATACATTGGAGGAACAGAGGCTAGTTTTTCAAAAGAAAATGTTTCTCTAGCTTGTAGTGCTCTAGTAGCACTCAGTAACTATAGTGTAGAATTTTTTTATGAAGGTTATAATGTTGTTCATTTGGATGTATTCCTTATATTCCCTTTCTTTCTTTCTTTTAGAGATCTCCATTTTATTATTACTTATTTATATCATGTCCTATTTTGTTTGTTTGGTTTAACTCATGTCCTTGAATCAACAATGTGATAAATTTTGCATTTGTTCCCATATGATAGGTTTTAACTTAAAAATCATAATTCCTATGTTAATTTACTTTACCGACTTGAAATAAACATGTAAAATAATTAACATGATTAGCTATATACTGTTATGCCTTTAGAACAAATATACACATGCTTTTGGAACAAATATACACATGATTTTGGAACAAATATATACATGCTTATGACTAAACTTTTGTACGTTAAGATAACGACGATGTCTGTTAAATAACCCTATGTTAGGTTTTAAAGATACTATGAAGAGAGACCTAACCTTGTGGAGTATAATGACTACTTCCTATGGAATGAATGGGCAAAGAAAAGAAGCAATGGAAGCTTTTAAAGAGATGAAATCTTCTTTCATTTCACTATTGTACTCTTGTAGCCAGTCTTGTTTAGTTGATAAAGGATGGAGATACTTTAATATAATGCAGCGTGAATATAAAATTGAGCCTACTTTAGAGCACTACACTTGAATGATTGTTCTACTTTCATAAGCTGGTCAGTTAAAGATGTGCCTATAAGCTGGTAACATTGATGCCAGTAAAACAGGATTCTAGCATATGAGGTGTATTGCTTAGTGGTAAATTCATAGGGATGTGAAGCTTATTGAGAAAGTTGTAGATCATTTATTTGAATGAGCTTGAGAATACTAGCAACTTTGTACTGCTTACATGCCTGTATGAAGAATTGGAGAAACAAGAGCCTAACAGGAAAAGGAGAATCAAGAAATTTCCAACTACGCATAGATAGAGATCACATTTCAGTCAAATTTTTTTAAGTGAAGCTTGAAAAGTAGGATTACAAACATGGTCCTAAACTCAAATTTTCTTAAGGTGACCCATTTCTGTTGCTGCTCTAATGCATGGATGTCAATAAATGCTTCATAGTAATTTTTTTTACAGTAAGTATGATTTTAGTATAAATATAAATATGTTTGGATATAATTGGGTAGAGTAATAATGTATAATGTTATCAACGTGTTGTGTACAATATGTGTACATTAAACTAGGATGATAACTTTTTTTAATGTACTACTTACACTTAGGCCCGAGTTAAGCTCCAAATATTGTTAAATATGCGTGTATATGAGTTTTGTTGGATGATAATAAACATATATACATTCATTTAAATGTATTTGATATTGTACTATTTTATTTTTACAGATAAAATAAATATTTGCTGAATAAAATAAATAACACAGAATTGGAATTCAAACGAATATTTTCTCCAAACAAATATTTATTACAATTTTGATAGTACAATTTCAAGCTCTCACTATACAATTACATCACAATTTCATAGTTACATCAGTTCCTCACTACATATCACTCACACTCGTATTTATCTTCAACTTCATTCCAATGTGAATCCAGCATCTGAGCAATCTGCAAAAATATACATTGACGCAGTAAAATTGAAAATAAAATGTTTTTGCAGTATAAAACAAAATATGAATTTTGAAAATAATATTTGCCTCAGTTATTTGGGTTGTTCGTCATCATTTAAATTCATCACACACGAACAATGTGACATGCACAGTGTATCACTGTACACGTCACAAGGCCGTGCACACCGATGTATGTATATACACTTGATAATGCTACAGGGATAGGTAAGCACAAGGTCAAACCCAAATAAAAGACGAGTTCAACTCAGGTGCAGTATGAATAAAGTCTCGACGATTAAAGTACAAGGTCAAACCCGAGTTTTTTTTTGAAACTGGATTCAACTCAAGTACAATTTCAAAATCAACCAACAAAGAAACCAAAAACCAGAAATGAATGAACATACATGGTGCATCAGACATACAAGGCAATGCACATAAACATGAGTGGCAGCAACAACTATGTTACAAGTCCAAATGAATACAAGTGCATCATGTAGCAGTGCAACTCGAAGTCAAGAACAACAGCTACAACTCAAGTGCAAGCAATCAAGTATAGCAAGCACTTCACAAAGTCAACAGAGGCATATACATATATGCACAGGTACAAAGACAGTGAGTTACATGATGATCAAGTCATGTACATGAAGACAACTACACATTTGGTTCAAGGTGAAGTCACAATGAAGACCAACAGTAAGGAATCAAAGTAGTGCACAAGTCGAACGAGTCAACATAGATTCAAAACACCAGATATGCAAACTCATGAATAGAACAATGAGACACATAGCAGTAGACAATGCAATGCAGACCAAACTGCAACACTACAGAGAACCATGAAACAGTCACATATACATACATACATGAATGTATATATATATATATATGAAGTATCGAGAGCCAAAGCCACAGTGAAATGCTCAAGGCAAAAGAAAATATCTACAACAAGCATAAACGTATGTGACATGTCAGGGAAGCAAACAAGTGCAGTGAGTCTCAATGCAACCACAAATACAATCATGTCTTGAAGACCAGTGAACAACCAGATACGACATGCAAGTATCAAGACTACATGATGAACAATATGCAAGTGAAGATAACAAAGACCACAAGATTCAACCCAAATGCCATCAATAAACAAGACTGCAAATATGTGAACTAGAAAATTACTTCAAAGTGCAGTGAAACCAGAATCAACTACAAGCAACATATAACTGATTGCACATATACATGGAGTTATGCACAAGTGAAGTATGAATGCAACAAAACAAAATGCACAAGACAGAATGAATACATGAAGACCATACTCAAGTGCATCGAACCATCGAGGAAGTGCAACCAGATAGTAAACAAGCAAACAATTCGAGCAGAACAAAGATCAAAGAAATGATGATGGCCGAAGTCATGAATATGCATATATCACAGCAGTTATAAAAAGGAACATGTCGAGTATGCTACAGAGTGGTCGAAGCCGTGAGCAACTTGAAGCCAGAAGAAATGTAAATGCAGACCAAAGAATCAACATCGTCAAATGAAATCAAGTGTGTGTACAATTTGAAAAGGTCAAAAATAAAAGAGGAAAGTTTCTGACGTATCGATCAAGGAAAGATCGAACGCTTCAAAACCCAAGCCGTGATTATCACATAATAGAAAAGCAAAATATACGCATAAGAAAAGGTCAGGAAACATCTCAAGCATCCAAGCAACATCAAGTGGCCGAGATAATAAATTGACAAATTCAAACACATATATACGAACGAGAATCAAGGGTTTCGAACCCTATATAAAAACCAGCCTAAAACATCATCGGCAAGGGACAGAGATTCGAGTTCGAATAACAGTGAATACTAACATCAAACTCAAATCTACAATCGAATTCAAGTGAGCCAAAACCAGCAAGAAAAAGGAGAAAATCACATACTGAAATCATTAAGTCGAATTCGATTGAATCTGAAGCAGCCAAAAGCAAGCTACAAGGAGTAAAACGATCGACAGAGCAACAGGCAATTATCCGTTCAATCGATCAACATTCAAGCAGCGGCTCGAAGCCCTAATCCAGAACGAAGCCCTAATTCTTGAAGACGAACGAGAAAAAGAACTAGCCACCATTATCTCAAAGAAGAAAGCAGGTCAACAACAAATAGAAGGGATTTGTTTTTAACTTTATTTTTGGGACGACTTTATTTTTAACACTTTGGCTAAGTTTAAATTAAAATTAGGGTTTTACATTTTAAATTTGTTTTTAAATTTATTTTCTGTATTTTTCAAATCAAATCAGGGTAAATCACCACCGAGGTTTTAGGTTGTGTCAGATTGTCTAGTTAGGATTAGTTCAGTGAGCAGGGTTTGCGAGTTTGCAAAACTCTATAGGCGGTAGCAGGGTGTGTGAGTCTGTTAGAGTGTTTGTAAGCGGGAGACTGTTTAATCCTAATAGAAATCTGGGAATGCAGCAGTAGGCAGGGGTTGCCGAAGCTGGGTAAATTTTGTGTGTGATTTACTTTTCTGCATATTTACTTATCTGCAGTTTGTGTTTAATCCGAGAAAATTTGCTATAACCCTATTCACCCCCCCCCCTCTAGGGTTAATCTAGATCCTACAAATATGACATCAGGAACATGAAGTCTGAAGAGATGATTGAATTTTATGTCTATACATTAAGATTGTAAATAAAAATATTTAGTCAAGTAAACAATGGGTATCCTAGAAATATTAGTCATCTTATTCCATAGTAAGTAGCTTGGAAAAAAATAGCAAAGGATGAATGGCTGTTAAAAAGTAACCAACTACCTAAAATATATTGCTTTTTAGTTTTCTATTGTATCTGAATCATTGAATCTTCATTATATATAGTCCATACTGGCACTATTCAGTGTTAATGATTCTCATGTACACTATTTATAAACATTAAACACTAACGATTCCATTGCATATATTCATGAACAAAATATAGGATACCTTGTAATGCTTTGGCCCATTAGTAGTTACCTTGCACTACATGCAGGGATGTAATTCACATGATCAACATATGCATGATATGGTGAATACATTAGTGTACGATGTGCATTAGGTATATGATTTATTGACATATATATGAGATACTATGTGTTAAAATGTGCTTTCCATTATCTAAGACACCATGATGATCTTTTTGTTGTTATGTGTTTCCCATTGTCTAAGAAGCATCTTATTTTTTCTAAAGATACCGTATGATTATTATAGTGAAATATATGTTAGTTTTTTTTACAAGATCTTAAGTAACAACAAGTCTTATAAACACTATTTTCCATTAATATATTTTGATTAATTGAAACATGTTTATTATGATTCTAGGACATTAGTCTTAAATATGGTCTATCTATTGGCATAAAAGCTAACTTAGTCATGGAGAGTGCTTACCAAAGCTCATGAAAAATGCAGTGGAATAGAAGTCCTTTCTTTCTTCCAATATAATGCAGCTAGCTGGATTTTCATATTTCCATCGATGCAGATCCTACTAGTGTTCTTGATTTCAATGCTCATGTATTATAAGCAATATCCCACTATTTGACATAGGTAACTACTATAAGTAATTAAGTGTTCAATAGTTTGTCTTTAGTTGACAAGAATTAGATTTTTAGAACTAAAAAATAATTCTTTTTTTTCTTTCTTTTTTTAGTGTTTACATAAATACATAATCTTGTTGTGCTACATTGATACTGTGTATATCACTGCTAGGATAATTATGCAATGTTAACTTTGAATAATTCCTCATACATCATGGGGAAGTCTAGAAAAAGATAATACTTATTGCTACCTATAAGAAATTAATATGGAGTGGATATTTCAGACAATATTCGTTATTCTTTCGTTTTAAGTAAGTAAATTCTTCTATATAAGAGATAAAATCCTAATCAATCCATCATTCGATGCCCACTTAAGCACATGACATCATGATAGATAACATAGACTTTTAGGAGATACCAACAAACCTTCAATTCATCCTAAAAGAGGAACTTAGACGAATACCATTTTTGAAAAGGCCTGAACTCAAATAAGCAAAACTGAAAATGTACTTTGCGACACAATTGTGCATTGTCAAGTAATATCGTTATTCCTTTTTTTCGCAGGTCAGCTTTTAGCATTGTGTCGATCAATTAATATCATATCCACTACTTCAGGTTAGCTATTTCTTCTCACTAGCATTTATAAGATGTAGTTAAATCATTTACATGTAGGATATTTTGTATATTAGTACTTCTATATTTATTTAATTTTGAAACAAACATCAGTGTTAAATTAACTCACTACAAGAAAAATGAACCCAACTCCTAGCCTAGAATCCATAGTTGTTGCTACAGTTGCAGCTGCATGGTGGGCTACACAAGGATTATTACCACTTTATCCCCTGTGAATACTGAATTAGCATATGCTCTACCACCCATTACTACTGAGGCTTAGATAGCTCCAGTTAGTAATGGTGAAGAAAAAGTTAATAATTTAGGGAGGCTTAGATAGCTCAGTCATCTTCCTCTGACATGGATAAGAGTCCCAGAGATGAAATAAATGATGCTAGTTATAAGAACAACTTGAATGACGAGATTGATAATTTGATAAGTAAGAAGAAAGTTGATAAGTCTTCCTGTCGTTCTTATGTGCCATCAATGGGTTATTTTTCTAATTCACAAAAGCTAGGTTGCAGTGAATCAGGATCCACTCAAACTTATGCACAGTCGTTTCAGATTATGGCTTACACTGATGCACAACCGACTGCCTATCCTCGAGCACAGCCTATGCATTTCTTAGGCACATCAAGTGCAACCACAAGCTTTAAGTGCTACTGTTTCAATGGTATTTGTGCAGAATCAAGCTATTATAATTCAGAATGTGCATTCTCATTGTGGTTCGGGTCTATCCATGCCAATTGATGTGGCTAACATTTCTCTAGCTCATGATTCACATAGTGTTCATTTCTTGAATGAAAATGCTCAAGAAGAATCATAAGTTTATGCACTTCAGCAATCTGAAGCTCTTTCCACTCCAGCTAATGCAGGTCTTATACCTATCTAGTCTATTTACTATAGACTGATGAATTTTATGCACTAACTATAGTATGATGAATTTTATTTATTTACTTATATTTATTTAGTTTATTTACTTAAATATTTCTTAAAAGAACGGCTAACCATTAACATATTCTCTATGCTTGGAAACTTATAATTATAGTAACACTTTTTTCAAAAAAGATAGAAAAAGAAAGAAAAAGAAAAAGGATCAAACTGATGTTTGTTATACTTGACCCGAACCCATTACCAAATCTAAGATAGTTTATACTTGGAGAACAAAGCAAGAGAGCAGTAGTACACATTAAGTGCATGACAGTTCTGGCACTTATTTTTATATTCAACAAAACTTGATGATTTTTGATTTGCATGGAGCAGCACAAGTCTTTTACCACAATATTTGTAATCCTGTTATTTTTGTAACCAAAATTACACCAGCTTCTGAAAATTATTAAACTTCTATTGCTTTTTAAGTCTTAACATGTTGTTCGATTATGCAGCCATGCTTGTTGAAAATGGAAAATTCCTCCTTTCTGCCAAGCGAGTTCGTCGCACTACAAGTACCGAGTATATAATCTCTATGAACGCTGACAATATATCTCGATCGAACAAGACTTATATTAGGAAATTGAGGTAACTCTGTTTATTATAAGCTTTCATCATTTTTTTTACATGTGCACTTTGATTTTTTATCTTAGTTTGATGTTACTTAATAGAAAGTAAACATTTACGACCAAACTACTCGATCATATTATTATATGTATTGAAAGTGTGAAATGAAGTTAGTTCATCTGTTTTGGTTGAAATCAAAATAAATGTTCATTGTATGGCCTGTTGTAAATCAAAATAAATAGTGTGAAATGAAGGTGGTATACTTATAAACAGTTGAGCTGCAACAGGAGTTAAGGGACGGTTGTAAATGATGCAGATTCAAGTGGGAAAGCCAGTGCGCGATGTTACAGTTTTAGGTGGGAAGTGATGTAGACCTTGCATGAGATGGTGTCACTGAATGGAAGTGGCTGGAATTAAGAAATGCCCACGTGAGCACAGTTAATCCTTGCAGGCTGGCTCAACTGTTTATAAGTATATTTGTATGTATAGACTAGCAGATCTAGAATGTGGAGCAGGTGACAGTGAGTGGCAGAACTGGCATATATGGAGTAACTGCACATGAATGAGTGAGGCTGCGATGTTGAGTATGCAATGGAAGTCTAGATAAACGTATGTTGAGCAAGTGATGGAATCCTTGCATGCTGTAGCATATGAACGAGTGACATTGCGATGTACAGAATTATGACTGTATGACCTGGTACCAGTGTTCAAGTGAGTGCGCTGTAGAGACACCATATGTAGTACGATACCACCAGATAATGAGATAGGATGCAGAATTCAACGGCCATGACCAATGTACAGGTATTCAATAGAGTCCAAGAAAATATTAGTGGTTTTGAATGCTATTTTATAATATTCGACTGTAATTTTTTTCTAATTACACTTTTTGACTGTTTTAGTTTGAAGTTTTTTCTTGATTATTAAAGTATAAATTGTAATGTGGTTTTAATATTAAAAGAAAACAAAAATACTATTGTCATGAATATTTTCTCCCAAATTAAAAGGAATAAAGTATAAAGTAAATCACAATGAAAGTAATTTAAGCTTGTATTCTAAATACAATTGGACATGATAGTTTGATGGTATTTGTATAAATTTATTTGGTATTAAAGGATTAAGAAATTAATTTTAAGTTGATCATATTTGGGATTAAAGGAAATAATTCACTCTATGTTTGCAGTGCAACATTTTTTTCATCAGATTAAATTAGTGACCCAGCAAATGTCTATGACAATTATGTTTTTCCCTTCTTCAAATAGAAAATTTCTTATTATATTTGTTTTTACTATATGTTTTCTTTTTTTAGATCAAATGACAATATAGGAATAGGTTTCTCTCTTTTTTCTCTCATGTTGCTTCTGTTTTACCTGCTCTAAATTCAAATGTAGGACATGGACTTTGCTATAGATGTGTGAACTTTAGATGCTTAAATAAATTTTGGTTTTACTTGAACATATATTCCAGTTTTAGGACTTAACATATATCTACTGGATTAGTTTATTGAAAATAGTCGAGTCAAGTTGCCATTTTCTATAGGTTAGCACGGACTTAGACCTAAATTATATTAAAAGTTAGATTATTTGAAGCAAAACTATGTCTACTTCCAAAATCAAAATTAGATTAAAAGTGCATTTAACAATATAGAAAAAGCATTAAAATGCAAGAGAACCGATCTTTGTTAGTATTTGATCAGTAAAAGGAGGACAGTAAGGAAAAAAATAAAACAATGATACATATCGTTAAACAAAATGACTTGTTCAGTTCCTTATTGAAATTGTTTAACAATTAGCATAAGATAGTCATAAGCAGCCATAGTAACTAGTTAGCACATGAGCAAAGCATGTGAAATTTAGCTGTGATATCTTCTTCATATGGTATAAGTTGTATGGTTTCAGCACTTTTGTACATTACAATCGTTTGGTTTCAGCACTTTTCATTTGTTCCTGACTGCATTTCATGTTACTGTTGCCTACATCAACTATATTCCATACTGTATTTATTGTATTTCTGATTTATTTTGCTAATTTTTGAACTTTTACTTTACAGCTAGATAGATATCTTTGATGCAAAAATGTGTCGCAAAAAGTTATGGATTCAAAGTTATTTTTTATGCCAGAACTACATTTTGTTTTGTATGCTTGTATGTATTACTATTTTTTTGTCACTAGCTGCTACTTTTTCTATATTTTTTATAAAATATTATGGACATATTATATATGTTTTGATGTAAGAATATTGCGTATTTTGATTATGTAATGTTATATTTTGATTATGAGAGTGCGATTAATATAATATGTTGATTATGAAATATGGATGTTGATTTTAACTGTGCCAATATATAACTGTGATTGATGGATATAGAAATGGTATTTGAAAAAAGGGAAACGTAGAAATAGTAAATGAGAAAGTTTGTAAAATGCTGTGTAAAATTTTAACAGCATTTTAAAAACGTTGTGGTAGACTTCAACAGCGTTTCAGAACCGTCATAAAAGGGTTCTTAACAATGAAAAAAGCATTAAAAAGAACACTCACAGCAACATATAAAACACTGTAAATAAGTATTATGGCAAGAGATAACCTCCATTAAATACATTTGACAGCAAAATTCAAACGCTAAGAAAAGTTTTTGGTTCATCAAAAGAAACGCTATAAAATGTATTAATAACATCCATAAAACGCTATCATAAACGAACTTTTCACAGCGTTTACTTTATTGCTATAGTATGTTCCTGACCTATAATGCATGTCGTTACAGCGTAGTTAAAAACGTTATTAAAGCCTTTTACAGCGTTTTTTAAACGCTGTTAAAGGTCATAGTGATTGATTTAGATTTTAGAAGGTCCACGGTTTTAGGAGAGAAATGGAATTTTGATGTTTTGTTTTTCTTTCTATGTTTGGAAATGTATGTAGCTAAATGAATGAGAAGGAGAATTACCTCCTTAACAAGCCTTGATAGGCTACTGGGTTACAATAAAACACATTAAGAAAAATGAAATCATTTTATTTCTTTTATTTCTCATTCTTTCTCTTTTAAATCATGGTTTCATTATTAAAAATTTACAAATCTTATTACACAAATTCATAATTTATTATTACATTAATTTACACATTTTAGTAACAATAATTTACATTATTTAAGCTTCTTTTATTATTTTTAAATCTCAATTACCTAATTTACTAATTCATGAATCTATTTTTACAACACTTTTAAATCTCTAACTTTCTTTTTAAAATAAAGAAATATTTGTCTATTCTTTTTTTAATTCGTAACATTATCTTTTAAAGTTAATTAAAAGGTCAAAATAAATTGAAATCTCCATTATTTTACAAATAAACTTGTCCAATTAAATACTTTCCAAATAGATATTACTTTTATATAAATTTTCTAATACATAAAAGAAATCAATAATTCATAATCATATAAAAGCTTCTATGATCTTTTATATTAGAACTTAAATTTCTAAATTTTTCCACATCTGAAAATAAATATTATAAAAATTCCAAATTCGCATTTAAAAATTCAAATAAAATTATTTTGTATTTCATTTCAGGTATATCTCAAATTAGGATTGTTACAAACTCCCTACTTAAGAAAATTGCGCCCCTACAATTCCATAGGAGGAAATACATAATACATATTATATATACGCATATATACAAACAACATATACCAAATAATATAACAACCAACTAACCATCCAATAAGATAATAGCAAGCAACCCTTAAATTAGTGCCCTAAACAACACTATATTGATTTGTTTACTATGTTTATCATTTTTACTATTCAAGTGAAGACACTTTATTAACGTTAAAACCAATTTACTCTTTTAAATTATCTCATTCCAAACCTTAAAACCTTTTATTTAATAAGCTAATAGAAATTTGGAGAGCATTACGTACACTAGTCTCAACAGATGTAGCAATATCCTGCATCGATACATCTTAGACTAGGAATATTTAAAACGATATGTTTATTTAATTATAATAAATCACTCATGATTACAACGTATTGTAACTACTATCATAAAACATATCATTTATGGATTTTCTATTCAATATATTTTTAATTAAATAAAAAATTAATATAACACATTATATCAGGTATATAATAGAAAGAAAACACATTTTATTTCGAACAAGATTGGCTATCAAGTTAGATATATGTAGCAAATTATATAATTGCCCTTAGGGCATACTCCTAACTCTATCAATACCCCCAGTATTACTCATATCCTAACTAAGCCAAAAGAGATTGAGACTCTGAGGACAGATCAGCCGATTATATAACATCACCTTATAATTCAGACATAAGTTTTTTTTTGGATAACTGGTACTTTATTAACAAACCGGAAAAAACATATACTTCCATAATATGCCTCATTAAAACCTCGCAACCCCCCAATCTAAATGGGTACCTTGCTAGGAAAAAGAGTACATATTATATTCGTATATTAATAATACAACAGTACACGTTGTCATAACACCCTGTTGTCAAATAGATGGAGGAGTAAAAACAGAGATAAACACACTCAAAACCATCCATACGAGAAACAAGGGTGGACCGACCAAAAAGAAAGAAAAATAAAAAGGAAAAACACAACAAATACAAAAGAAGAAAATAAACAAAGCCAGCCTGGCCACGTGGCACACAATCGATCACCAAAACAGCAAACAACTACTAAGCTCACGAGGCAGAAAAAAAAATTCACGAAAAGTCTTCTGAAGAGAGAGAGCCAACGCCACTTTACCAAATCAACTTAGATTTGAAATAAAATCTTCGTTCTTCAACTCAAAATGGGCGGAAATTATCATGCTCAAGAGCCAACAGAGCAGAGAAAAACTACTGGATGGGCATAGAGAAGAAACAGAGAGCTCAGGGCGGGTGCCAGTCCCTCTGAGGCGCAGAAGCTATCCCGAAGTTTGACAAGATAAGCTCTACTTTCTTACTAGCATTCTTATAGTCCAACCGTGCTTTAATTAAGTAGATACAGTCTTGAATTATGAGTTTATTTCTCAATTGGGATGGCATTTCAATATTTTTGAAAACTCTAGAGTTCCTTTCGCACCATAAATGCCAGATCATGGTAGTAAAAGCTATACTCGTAATCTGGTTATGAAGTAAACTGTTTTGTTGTTGTTGACATAGAATTTACAAAATTTGAGAAATTTCAGAAGTGTTGTCGATGCTTATATTGAGTTTCTGCATTATATCTACTAGAATCTGTTGTGAGTTAACACAATTAAAGAAAAGTTGATCTCTATCCTCATATTGAGTTAAACAGAAAATGCACGATCTGTCTATGCTACTATTCCATCTGGATATTCTGTCTTTTGTGTTCAATCTATTTAGAATAGCTAATAAGGAACACGTGGACATTTTAGGAGCACAAAAATGATTCCAAATAACACTAGTCCAATTTAGCTCAGCATGTTTATATCTAATATGTTCCCAAGCTGAATTCATACTAAACTGGCCTTTATTACTTGGCCACCAAAACCAGTAGTCTTGATTCAACTGTTTGTGAATTATGATGTTCTTTACAGTACTCTGGATTTAGGTAGGAACACTGATCAGATTATTTTTCAGTTGTTATTAGAAATCAGACTAGACACTTTTTTACTATTACCACCAGCAATATACATTGGATTGCATCCAAATTTGTTAATTAATGAATACCCATTCAGCCAAGGATCTGACCACAATTCAGTGCTATCACCATTAAAATTTTTCCTATCAATCAATCCTTTGCACCATTGTCTAGCTCTGAACAATAACTTCCATGTATAAGAAGCATTGTTATTTATGTCGGCTGTCCAGAAATTGTTTTTACTGCAATATTTGACATGCATCCACTTAGCCCACAAAGTGTCCCCTTGAATGTATTTCCAAACCAACTTGATTGCAACTGCTTTAGCTGTATCCTCTATTTTCCTAATGCCAAGGCCACCTTCTTGTTTGGGCTTACACACATCATCCCAACACATTTTGTGCACTTTTGATTTCCATATGAAATTTGCACAAATAGAATTAATTCTATTAATCATAGAAATAGGAATTTAGGATAATTGCATCAAAAATTGAATCAGAGGATGAATAACTGTTTTAACCAATTCTATTTGACCACTAATGTTGAGCAACTTGTTTTGCCGATGACTGATCTTTTTATTAATTTTATCTATAATGGAGCCAAAATCCTTAGTTTTCAGTTTGTTATTAGACAATGGAATGCCTAAATAAGTAACTGGAAGACTACCAATACAAATATTAAGAATATCAGCCAATTGCTGCTTATTATTGGTCCATTTACTAATAAATAAAGTGGATTTGCCTTCATTTATGCTCAGTCCAGTAAAACAGTTTAAACTTTGGAAATTTTGTTGAATACAGTCTGCATTTTTTGGTAGCTTTAGCCATTATTAATATATCATCAACATAAAGTAAATGAGTAATGATAGGATCAATATTATAAATTGGGTGATATTTCCTTTCATGTACTCCACATCAAGGCATATAGTAAGAAATTCCATCGCCATTGAAAATAGATATGGTGAGAGGGGGTCACCTTGACGTAAACCCTTAGAGCTTTCAATAAATCCATAAGGAGAACCATCAATGATCATCGAAAAATTAGGCGTCGAAATGCATTCATAAATAAGGTTTGCAAATAAGATAGGAAATCCCATGGATATCAACACGTGAATAATAAATTCTCTATTGATTTTTTCATAGGCTTTATGTAAATCAATTTTCAGGCAAAAATTGTTGGAATTTTTCTTATTAAATCCTCTCACCATTTCATATGCAAGTAGAGAATTTTCAGTGATTATTCACCCTAGGATGAAAGCAATTTAGTTATATGAGATAAGGTCATTCATATAGGGTTTTAGACGATTGCAAAGGAGGTTAGCTAAAATCTTATAGATGACATTACAAAGAGAAATAGGTCTGAAATCTTGAATTTCAACCGCATCGAGTTTTTTTGGAATCAAACAAATAAATGTGTGGTTAATTTCTCTAATAATATTTTCGAATTGGAGAATACCATTCATTGCATTCCAAATATCATTTTTAAGAAGTTCCCAATGGATTTTATAAAATTTAGCATTCATACCATCTGGTCCCGGGGAACTATTATCATTAATTTGGAAAATGGCGGATCTGATTTCCTCGAGTTGAAATGGTTTTCATAAATTTTCTCTTGCATTTTCAGCTAGTATTTTCTTGTAAATAATGCCTGGAAATTGGACATTAGCCTGAGATGCACAAAATAGAGTAGAGAAATAATTAATTGCTTCTTTTGATAAATTTTCTGATGTTGAAGTCCATGAGCCATCAGCATTTAAAGAGAAATTACATTTACGACTAGGATTCCTCACATTAATATTGTTATAAAAGAAACTTGTAGGTCTGTCACCTTTAATTAACCAATTTAGCTTCATTTTTTGTTCAGTCTCAATAGCCATTTTATCCATTATCGAATGGATCTGTGCATACTTCAGAGAATATTTCTCAATTAGACTAGCAGCCGAAGGGTTTTGAACAAGCAACTTATATAATTCATTAGCCTCTTCTTTTGATTGAGTAAGCATAGCTTGTATATTTACTTTATTCTTAACCCAACTCTTTAATGTTGTTTTTGCAGATTTTATCTTGCATAATAAGATATAGAGGGAATTACCATGAAGTTCCTGCGATAGAGCATCACCAAGTGAAGAGAAATATCCAGCTTGCATATGCCATGAGTCATTATATTTGAAAGGTATTCTTTTCCGTTTAATATCATTTATCATAAGGTTAACAAAAATAGGACTATGATCACTTATAGAATGATTGCCAAAATTAATACCAAATTGCGAGAAAACGTCCAACCATAGTGAGTTGACAAAAGCACGATCTATCTTACTATGTATAGAGAAATTTTTCCCTCCTCTCCAAGTGAATAAACTACCAGTAAAATTAGGTTCCACTAGTTTAGAAGTTGTAATGCAATCAATAAATCCCTTATCCCCCATCGAAGTGAACTTGCCATTGTTAAGTCTCTCTTCAGAAGAGAGAATAGAGTTAAAATCCCCCACCACTATCCAAAGAAGATTAAAATATTTAGATTGCTCTTTAATATAATTCCATAACTCCACATGTTTAAATTCATCATTAGAAGCATAAATCGTCGTCCACAAAATACTTACCCTGCTCGCATTATGTAAAATGCAAGATATAAATTGATCATTAGAGTGCAGTAATATACTGGACCATTTAGAAGTATCCCACATAACTAAAATTCTGCTTCTCTGTCCAATAGAAAGATTAAAAATGTAATTCCAGTTATTGTTTACTCTGTGCATGAATTTTTCTATGTTATCGGAAGTTAATTTATTTTCTATAATGCCTAAGAAAGAAAATCTGCTAGAATTTAACAAATATAAAATTTCCATTTGTTTAGACGAGGCATTCATACCCCGAGTGTTCCAAAATAGGAACTCCATTTAATTATTATTATCTGAAGAGCTACTTTTCATCGGGGAAGTAGCAGCCCCTACTGACTTCTGTTTCTTTGACTTTTTGTTTTTGCCTTTCAGCTGTGATACTAGCATACTCCATGCGGGGTTTTCAATGACTTCTGAAGAGGTTGTGGCCGAGAACTCAAAAGGAGCTTCCTCTGGTCTTACTTTGCGACATGGTTTATTTCTGGCGACACTCTGGGAAGCATGGCACTAATCTTTCTTATCAGAATCTGGCATAGGAGCATCTTGAGGTTCAAATATCTCCACTTGCATAGTAGATTGTTGATCGGCAGAACACAGAACTTTAGAGATCTCCAATTCTGTTACTGTCTTTGTATTCTGTTTATCCTTTTCAGAACTTGAATAAGATTTTTTTGTTGATTTGTACTTGTATTAATAGTCGAAGAGCGAACTGTCGACTAGACTTTATTAACTGCACTAGTATTCGATTCTGCTGTGATAATAATATTACTTTCTTTATGTTTATCTTGGTTAACGCCAACTGATTTTGGGATATCAGGGTTTATAGGAATATTTGTGTTACTAGACAATATATTTATATTATTGTCATAATGAATCTACTCATCAATGTTCATAGTGTTGTTCTCTGTTGAGTTACTCGGCTGAGATTCTTTCGGTTTCAACACTTTATGAAATTAACAATGTGATTCCATATGTCCAAAACTTAGATAGTTTGGACAAATGACCGGTTTCCACTCATATAACACCTCTTGCCAAATAATCTCATCCGTCTCCGATAGTATAGGAATCTTGTTAGGAAATTCAAATGAATTTGTGATTTCAATTAGAACTCTAGCATAAGCAATCTTAATTATGCCCTCCGTGACTTTGCCTAATTTCATAGGGTACCAAGAACAGAAGCGATGCGACTAATCCCCTCTTCTGTTCAAAATCTAGAGGTAAATTGGGAAATCGAACCCATATCAGGATGGTATGGAGCAGTTCTTTGTTAAGCTTCATCCCAAGTGTCCATCTCTTCATCATCATAAGTTTCTTATTGTAGTAATATGGACCTCCTTCTAAGACTCTATCACAATCTGATTTGTTATTAAATTTAATAATGTAGAATCCATTTTCTTTAGAGAATATAGAAAATTCCTCAACCGGTTTCCAAACTCTAGAAATGTAATCCCTGAAATACGAATAATATGGTTTGGGGCCAACCACAAGAACCACTAAGGAATTATCCCATTGTTTTCTCGCATTCTGAACCACTTCAGTAGACATTTTAGCACATTTCGTTAAATTAAAATCTTGCGGCTACTTAGAACTTTAATGGAATCGAAATAGGAATATTATTACCTTTAACAACTTCATTCCACGCTCGACTAGACGTGGTGGAAAAATTCCATCTATTGGAAACATTTCCATTCTCAGCTTGGATAGGCTTATTTTGACTACTTTCCGCATGGGCAACATTCTGAATAATATGTGGACGTTGAGTAGAGCGTAATTCTTTCTTTTGAGATTGGTTGGAGGCGTTATTTCTAGGAGTATATTGCAGTACAAATTTGGCTTGTCTTTTCCATTTTTTGGACTGAACTAGATTGAAACCATCATTAATCTGATTTGATTTAGCAATATCTGTTGTAGCAGTAAATCCAGGCAGAGGATCTAAGAGGGGCGGTGCTGGATCCGATGGAAGGGATGATTGTCGAGTGAGATCTATGGGGGGAGGCCATATGGCAGCCGAGTTAGGAGAGGCAGTAAAGGGATGCAACAACTAAAACTAGGGGAAGGGGAGCGAAGACCAGAAAGGAATGATCTGTGTGACGACAAAGAGTTTATCACCAAATTAGGGTGAATCGCCTAATCGCCACAAGGAAGAAAACCCTAGCACTCTCGATCTAATAATTCAGACATAAGTTTACAGAACAAGTACTGGAAAATGAAGAAGACATACTCAGAAATCAAAAGGAAATGAAGGAGATGAAGTATCAGTAGAAGGAGTTGGGGTCTATACAAAGGATTCTTCTTTCTCTTTATGGCAATGTTCATAGGAGAGATAGTACTGGTGGTCAACATAGTGCTCCTGGTTTTCTTTTTGCTGATGATAGCGCATACATATAGGAGTCTTATGTTCATGACCCACATTTTATTGGCGAGGTAGTGGAGCAGCTGAGAGACGTTCTCTACCACATAAAGAGGGTAGTGGACTAGCACAAAGATGCACTAGATCTCAGATTCCTCGTGGCGCCAGACCATATGCCACTCTCACCTCAGAGAGTGATCCTATTACACCTAGAGGATACCATAGGACTCACTCCTCGGATGATCAGTAAGGCATGATGTTCTTCATTCCAGTTGTCATTCAATGTTCTGCATTTAATTAGTCTATGTGTTAGTTGTTACTTCTTAATTTAGTATTTGCATATATGTTTGGTCAGACATTGCTTTATTTCAGATGTGGCATTTTGTGGCTTGTTCTGTGTATGACATTTTGTTTTGCATTTCAGCTGTGGTGCTACTTCTGATCATTCTTTTGCATTTATATGCTTGATATTGATCTATTTTAGTGGATGACAAAGGGGGAGAAAATATCTCATATATTCGGGGCAAGTGTTATATTCAGGAGGACTGTTATTTGTACTAATCATTGCTATAAGTAGTTGCCATTATATAAAGGGAGGAAAATGTTAGAACCTAATTTTTGATGATGTCAACGAAATATATTCTATATACTATTATTTACAGATAAAAGCACAAACAGTAAATTACTCAAAGATAGCAGAGCTGGAAGATGACAAGATGTCTAAGGCAAGTGATATATCACAAAGATGTCATGAGAAATCATAAAGTTATAGCCGATAGCCAAGTAAAGAAATAGAGTATGTATTTTAAGTTTTATCGATCATTAGAGTTATATTTTTAAAACCACTCATATGATCTCCAAAACTTCTGTAATTTCATCACTAACTCCAAAACCTTATTTTAAATTTTAAAAAAAATTCAAAATTTTTTGGAGTAAAAATAACGAAGAAGATGGAAGAATCACAAAAAGATACTACAAAATTGACTTTAGGAACCGGTGCATAGGTCGTCCCACCGATCAACTGGTGAGAAAGTTACCAATCAACCGATGATGAATTCCTAAAACTAGTTCTGGTTGCATCCCATCTGAATTCCTCCGTATCTCTTCGTTGTTTCTTTTCCAAATCGTTGTATTTCTTCTCAGCAACCTTTTTGAAACATTACCAATCTTCAACACCACTTTCCATCATATATAAATAGCCTCTAGACTACTTCTTTTAGACTTACTTTTTTCTTACTGACTATTCTTTCTCTTTGGTTTCAAAAAGCTTTCAAACTTCTATTTTCTGATTAACTACTTTATGTCCCAACCCTGTTCATTCTCTAGAGATCATTTGTAGTTATAAGACCCTTGTGCTGCATTGAGACAAATCAGTATTTGAAGATACAAAAGATTATAAATCTCTTGTACTTTTGAAGCAGAAAAAGTCCTGTAAAGGGAGCCTTCAGGCAGATTTTTGTAAACCTGTTCCTCTGGGTTAAGAGAGGATTTCAGACTAGTGAAATATTAAAGAGGAGCTTCGGGACTGGCATAGGACGAGAGGTCCAAACCAGTATAAAATCCTATTGTGAATTCTTTGCTTTATTTTATCTTTGCATTTTACTTTATTAATTAGCCATATTACTAGATCCATATATACACGTACACTTTCGTTTATTCCTCATATCGTATGCAAAGGAGCATACACGGGAAACAAATGAAATACAGTTGAAATTTTGTGAACTGTTCAAGTAGAAATTATTTACAGAACATGAATATTGTATTGTGTTTTTAACTTGTCCATCAATGAGGAAAATCTGACAAATACTTTATCACTTAAATATATATTTTTGTTTTAGTAAAAAATAAATATTAGCATAACAATGATCATGTACAATAATTGTCAACCGGGCCAAAACATCTAAGTGATTTCATAAATAATATAATAATGTCACATTTTTACTCGATTTTATACTAATGTTCAAAATTGTTCTACAAATGTCCAAAATCAAAAACAAAGTTTTTGAATTAATTATTTTATTATGAATAGTTAGCAATCATGTATGTATTAACATCTTATGTGTAACAAAAAATGAATCTTAACATCTCATCAAATATGGAAAATAACAATTTGAAGCAAAATCAAAAAACTGAAATTTGAATCAAACCTAGGCAACGGAGCCTAGGAGGCATCAGTGATAGAGTAAGGGGTGTTAGCGGTAGAGAAGGGGCAACGACTATGGCGGTGGAGATTGCACAGTGCAGTGGAAAATAGTCTGCAGCTTCCCTTGGCGGCAATAAAGTATGGGTGCAGAAGAGAGATATGGTAGCAATGATGTGACGGTCAAGGGTTTACGAAAAAGAAGTTAAGGAATTTTTATTTTAATTTGAAATAGGAATGTCACGGGAATAAGGAAACGGGTCTGGTTTGGATAGGATAAAACTACCATATCATCAAAATGACGTCAAAATGTAATCAAAAACTTTAGACATCATTCTGGTGACATGCTTTTATATTTAAAATATATAAAGGTCGTCGGTAGGACATTGGAAAATGCTGATGACATAAACTCGACCTGGGAATGGCATCCGATACCCTTTTAACATCATTATATTTATTGACTGTCATACACATGACGTGGGAAAGCCATCAATAATTATGCTATTCTGACACCGAGTTATGTTCCATTCACTTTCTGATGCCTTTTTCATGCCCGGTCTAAAGGCATTGAACACTTTAGGTCGAAAATTCAAGCTTTTCCTTGTGGTGCTATTTAAGTTCATTCCATTATCATTTTTTGAGACCCAAAGAACTAAACGTCGCTTGTAAAGTCCGATGAAATATGCACCATGCCCCCAACCCATACTCCGGGTATATTCACATGCATACTGTAGTTGGTGGTGCTTGAACTCATGATCTCATTAGTAGTTCATTCCATTATTACAACATAAATTGTGTAAGATTTTAAATTTATATAGTTTTGCTAAAATAACTTGAACTATATTTATGAATCTAATGTATGACATGCATTTAAATTTAAATGATATAAACTTATTAGATGTTCCAAAATATATATTGTCAATTAGTTTTGTTTTACATCACATTTCAAATAGCACAAGCAACTTGAATCGTTATCGTTGCACTTAATTTGATGTATGGCTTAGATTAATAATTTTTTAGTTTGATGAATAAATATGTACTTTTATTATTTTAAATTTTGAGGACTTAATTTACAATATGAAAAACGTTAAGAGTTTTCTTCTCTTTTATTATTTTTTTACCAAATGACAAGGGTGTAAAACATAAATCCATCCTAAAATACGTTATAGAAAATCTTTTTCCATTTCATACTCTACCGATGCAAGAACTTTGTGCATTGAGATAATGATGATGATGATGAAGTTTTCCCACTAAAACCCCAATTGATCGGGGGCCTAGGCGGTTAGAAATACCCAACTATTTATATCATAAGGAACATAGGTACCGTTTGCAGACTTGTTTTGGTTCGTTTCCATTTGTGACGCGTCCTCCGCGTCCGACGTCCAAACGGAGTTAACCTCTTCCCCTGCCCCGTTCAGATGAAAGGAAACTTTTGCTCCGTTTGTTTCTTTAATTATATTAACTAATAAATAAATTTTATATTTTTATAAATTTCTAAAATTAATAACTTATGAAAATGAGGTCCATTTGAGAGGCAGTTTTTTACGTTCCGATCGTATCAAAGTGCTCTACATTACATGTTAGACTTTGAGAATTTTGTATTGAATAAAATATGAGTGGATTGAGAATTGAAGAGAATGTTATTTTATTGAAGAAAATGATGATACTGAATACATTGTTATTCTCGTATACAATACATTAGCTTTTATACACAAATTACATAAATGGGCCACATGGGCTTTACGGGTTCAACCTGCATACCGATATACCGATATGATTAAGACAAATGTGTGAGCCGTAGTATTCTTTATTCCCTCCCCCTCAAACCAATATTAGGTTTAGGGTTTCTCTGGCGATATCGAATCCATGGCGGCAAACAAAAAATCACGCAGATTTTCTTCAATCCCTTACAAAAAATCTTCAATATTTAGTACAAGAGAGTAGATCGATGCTACCTGCCTCAGTAATTTTGGAGTGGTTGTCTTCGAGAGTTCTCGGAGAGTTCAGACTTCCACTGAGTGATAGATCTATGTGTTTCCTCTGTTGATTTGGCTTTGGTATTGTCAGGTAATCACTTTATTGAGAGAATCGCTTGCTGCAGCTTCATCAATTTGAGGTGATTAGGCCTGAACTCTCAATTCCTTGTTGAAGGTCAGATCTGTGAGACTTGATTCTTTCTCTACCTTCAGTTCAGCTCGAAACTTCAAAAAGTTTCTTGCTGATAGTGCTTTGGTAAGTATGTAGGCACGTTGGTGAGTTGAAGGTATGTGATTGACTTATAAATTTCCTCTTTGAATTTGCTCACGAATAAAATATAGATCAATTTCAATGTGTTTTGTTCGTGCATGCAATATTGGGTTAGTTTCCATATACACGGTACTTTGATTGTCACACCATAATATTGGTTTGACTGCTGTATTGATTTGTAATTCCTTCAGTAGAGATTGTACCAAATTATCTCTGTAGTGGCACTTGCAACACTTCTATATTCTGCCTCTTTACTTGATCTTGATATAGTAGTCTGTTTCTTAGAACGCCATGACACGGGATTATCTCCAATGTAAATATAATATCCTGTTACAAACTTTCTATCATCAATGTCAGTAGCCCAATCTGCATATGCATATGCTGTGATATTTAAGTTGTTGCACCTTTTCAAAGTTAGTCCAAAATCTGCAGTTCCTTTAAGATATCTGAGAATCCTTTTTACTTCTTTCCATTGTTCATCATGTGGTTCCTGCACAAATTGTGAAACTTTGTTAACACTGAATGAGATATCAGGTCTAGTATAGTAGTGTATTGTAGTGCTCCTACAATACTTCTATACTGTTTAATATTTAAGGTGGATTCTCCCCTGTTTTTGGATAATTGTTGGTTACTGATCATAGGAGTAGGCTGTGGTTTTGCCTCATGCATCTTTGATCTGACAAGTATCTCTCCGATATATTTCTTCTGGCTTAGCAATATTTCTGTGTCTGATTTTCTACTAACTTCAATACCCAGAAAGTAGTTGAGATCACCAAGGTCTTTAATAGAAAATTGCTTGTTGAGATATTGTATGATATTCCTGATTTCTTTTGTGTCATCGTCTGTTATGATCAAGTCATCAACATATCTTAGAATATAAATAATATGATTGTTGTAACTTTTGACAAATAAAGAGTTATCTGATTTGGTAGACTGATAGCCTAGAGAGGTCAAGGTGGCTTTCAGTCTATCAAACCACACTCTTGGTGCTTGTTTCAAGCCATATATGGCCTTGTTTAACTTGCACACATGATGATCATTTTGTTTATATCCTTGTGGCTGTTCCATGTAAATTTCTTCTTGAAGAATGCCATTTAAAAAGGCATTGTTGACATCCAATTGCCTTATATCCCAGTTGTTACTTAGAGAAATTATGAGAACAACCCTGATAGTTGTTGGCTTTACCACAGGTGAAAATGTTTCACTGAAATCGAACCCGTACCGTTGAGTATATCCTTTAGCAACTAATCTTTCTTTGTATCTAGACAATGTTCCATCTGGATTTTTCTTCAGTTTATAGGTCCATTTACATCCTATTATATTTTTGTTTGCTAGAGGATGCACAAGACTCCATGTTTTATTCTTCATGAGTGCTTGATATTCTTCATTCATTGTTGTCTTCCAGTTTTCATCTTTATATGCTTGTTCAAATGATTCAGGCTCATCAGTATTTGCTGTTGCTGTATAAATTTTTGGTTTAAATATCCCACTTTTGGACCTCGTTATCATATGATGGCTTGTTCTGGTTGGTAATTTAGCTTCTGTAGATGCTGAATTATCATCCTGATCGGTGTTGTTCTGAGATTACTCTTGAAGACTATTATTGTTGATGCCTTGATTTTGATTGCTTGATACAACAGGTGACTGAGCATGCATGTCAGGCTGCTCTTCTGTTCCATGACCTGGTTCAGATAACATTGTGTGTTGTGGTTCAAAGACACCTGCCTCCTTCTCAGTCTCAATTGGATTCCATGTTTCAACATACACAGGTACATTTGAAATGGATATTCTTGGATTGTATATTTTCTGAGTAATTTTGATATTTGTACAAGCAAAAGGAAATATTTTTTCATTGAACACTACATGCCTACTGATAAATATTTTTCCAGAGTTATCCAAACATTTCTAACCTTTTTGTTTGGTTGCATAACCTAGAAATGTACATGGATGAGATCTGAAATCTAATTTGTGTTTGTTATATGGCCTTAGATAGGGAAAGCACAAACACCCAAATGTTCTAAGACTATCATAATTGGGTTTAATTCCCATGAGCTTTTCAACTAGACTTACTCCTTTTAGTACTTTAGTTGGGAGTCTATTAATCAAATGCACAAAAGTACTAAATGAGTCAGGCAAGAACTTTAGAGGTAGAGATGCATGAGCAAGTAAAGTTAACCCTGTTTCTACTATGTGTCTGTGTTTTCTCTCAACTAGACCATTCCATTCAAAAGTATAGGGACAAGTGGTCCTATGTATTATACCTCTATTTAAAAAGAATTTGTTAAGTGATTTATATTCACTACCACCATCACTTTGATTAATTTTAACTTTGTGAAAGGTTTGCTTTTCATCTTGAGTGATAAAATATATGACAGCATTATAAGCTTCTGCCTCTGTTTTCAGGAAGTATATCCATGTGTATCTAGTGAAGGCATCAACAAAAGATATATAGTACTTATAGCCATAATCAGAACTAATGGGTGCA
This sequence comes from Allium fistulosum, assembly GCA_030737815.1. Classification (NCBI taxonomy): domain Eukaryota; kingdom Viridiplantae; phylum Streptophyta; class Magnoliopsida; order Asparagales; family Amaryllidaceae; genus Allium; species Allium fistulosum. Next base: position 163,240,607 of record CM060904.1, on the reverse strand, counting down.
GGACCCCAAAGATCAGTTGCAACCAATTCTAATGGCATTTTATATTCAGTTGTGGAATCAACAAAGGCTAATTCGTGGCTTTTGCCTATTTGACAGTAGGTACAAATATATGGTAAAGTAAAATCATCAAAAGAAATTTTATTTCGTTTCAAAACCTGTCTCACAACACTTGCATTAGGGTGACCTAACTTGTAATGCCATTGATCAAATACATTTTTTCTGTTTTCAGTAGATGACATTTCACTGTTATTACTACACATTACTTTCTCAACAGGATTTCCGCAATTAGTCAAAGTAAACTTGTACAACCCATTCACTGCATCACCCTGCAAAAGTTTTTCACCAGTTAGTATGTCTCTCACTAAGCAATATTTAGGATAGAATTCAAAGTAAACATTATTGTCATGTGCAAATTGAGAAACACTCATAAGATTTTTCTTTGTTCTTGGTACTCTTAATAAATTATTGGGATATAATTGCCTTTCACCTTTGATATAGGCATTACCAATATGAGTGATTCTAATAGGCTTACCATCTCCCATAAATATGGACTGTTTACCTCTATATTCCTTGTTGCTAAGGTTTAAGCTGTCAAGATTGCTTGTCAAATGATTGGTTGCACCTGAGTCTGGGTACCATGCTTCATCTTGTATATGTTCTGGCTTTGTTGTTTCATCCAGGTACTGATTCTTGTTGCCACTAGACTGCTTGTTAGATTCTTGCTGAACTTGTGCTAAGTTTGCACTGTAGTTACCATTTCTTTGACTATTTAAACCTTGTCCTGGAACATAGCTAGCATTGAATCTAAATTAGCACTTTGGTGCAGTGTGACCAACTTTTTCACAAATCTGATACTTCGGTTTGTTGTTGTCAATCCATCTCCCTCTGCCTCTGGCAGTGGTGTTTCCCCTTTGATACTGTTGATTGCCATAATTTTGGTTTCTGGTCTTGTTATTTGAGGCATAGTTAATAGACATGTTACTGTCTATGGGTTTCTTGAAGTCCAATTTTCCTTCATATGCAAGGAGAATGGAGTTGACATACTCAAGAGATGGTAGAGTTTCTTGAGAAGATATGACTGCTACCATAGACTCATACTCATCACCTAAACGGTTAAAATATTCAACACTTGTTCAGTATTGGAAACTTTATGCCCTACAGCTTCAAGCATATCACATATATTCTTGACTTTTGCCAGATAGTCTCTCATTGTTTGACTGCCTTTCCTAACATTTTGTAACTGCCTTTTATAATGCATCACTCTGGCTGCAGATTGAGTATTAAAGATTCTTTCAACTGTCAGCCAGATTTCATTAGTAGTTCTGCAACCAATTACTTGAGCAGTAATTTCACATTTATTGATGAAAGTAGCCAAGAACTTATAAGGCTGTCTTGCCTTTGATATTTTGCATATTTTTCATTACTTACTGTCTTATTTTCTGAATCAGTGATTAATCTGGGAGGAACAACAATAGTGCCAAGAATAAATCCTTCCAAACCATACCCTCTAGCTGTAGTTTCAACTTGAACTTTCTAGAGGAGATAATTGTCTTCCTCAAGTTGAGCAGCGATGATTTGGGTTTGAGGACTGATGGTGGCTTTCAGAAGATTTTCTGCAGCTGCAGCGACTTGCTGTGGTGGATTAGGAACATTATTAGAAGTTTCTGAGTTGTCATCAGCCATGATGAAGCTTCTTGAATCAAGAAGTGCTTGAGAGGTCAGAGATCAAAACAAGGAATGGTAAGAAAACTTGTTTCTGCAGAAATTAGGTATGTTGCAACTGGGTTTAAATGATGAGGCTTAATCTGATAAACCAGTGGTATGGCACCTACTTCTTTTCTGTTTTGATGAGTTTCTTGAATTCTTGACGGTTTTATGATTTTCTCAAGTCAAGATTTGATCAATGAAGGAGACTATGTGCAACCAGGCTTCCCTAGGCGAGGCAATATTCTCTAGAGACAAATCTTGTACTGCCCAGATGATGAAAAGTTGTTGATGGGTAACTAATCTCCAAATGATGAGATTTCTCTGATGGAGATTAGTATTTCTTCTTCTATTTGAGGATTTCTAATGCATTTTTGCCTTATATTTGCTCTGATACCATGTTAGAATTTGAGAATTTTGTATTGAATGAAATATGGGTGGATTGAGAATTGAAGAGAATGTTATTTTATTGAAGAAAATGATGATACTGAACACATTGCTGTATACACTACAAGACACACAGTGTATTCCAACGGAGCCTTCCAACGGCCTCCAACGTCATTGACCAACGTCTAGTGTTTTCTCGTATATTTTATTAGTTAAAAGCTGTAGGACGTTGGTAGACGTTGGCGTTGCTAGACGTTGGCGGTCGTTGAATGACGTTGGAAATCCACGAGCAAAACAGAAGACCGGCTTCTTCTTCCCCATTCGGCTAAAACATCCCCCACCCCAATTCCCAAATTTGCTCCGATTCCGACCCCCCCCCCGCTGCTCCAACGATCTACGGTTGCTCCTCCGACTCCAAGCCTCCCTCTCGTCCTCTCTAACTCCCTAATCTCTCAAGAAAAGGTATAAACCCTAATCCCTATATTTAATTAAATTTGTTAAATTAGTGTATTAAATGTTTGTATTGCCTTATTGTATGTATAATCTAGTTTATTGAGGCATAATTTATGTTATTAACTTATGTATTGCAAGATTATATATATTTAAGTTTGTGTTAACAATAGAATAATGTGCATACAATTAGTTTTAGGTTTGTCTGGAAACGTTAGTTGTTAGTGAGCATACAATTAGTTTATGTATTTTAGAAAATTTCAAAAAATGATATTTTATATTCATGAAACCCTTAGAGTGTCTTTCGGCCCCGTCTGATAAGTATTGTATATGATCGTTATGTGGATATTCATTTTTTAACAGAACGGACATCTATATTCATCGTATACAATATTTGTTGGATTTATCCCTGTATTGGACAAGTTACGAACACAATAACGTAATTAAATCTCGTAAAACATTTCATTTTAAATGGTTCATAGAATTTCGACAGCGCTTCCTTTATGTTCCATGTGTACACGCAAATGTGTACTGTTCAGGGAACTAAAGCGAAGTGCTGCCAAAATTTTGTTGAATCGTTTAAATTGGAATGATTTATGCGATTTAATTATATTATTGTATATGTAATGGGAGGTAGGATGACCCATCGACAAAGTGTCAATGATCTATTAATATAAAATTCACCAATAATATTGTTTTAATAAAATGTCAATTTTTTATATTTATATCGTACTTTTTAATTATATACGTAGGTAAATGGACAATTATTTTACTAATCGAAGCTGGATGTACAAATAAAGAAGGGTCGAAAATGGAGGCTCAATAAGTGAACAGTTTAATAACGGTGTTCGCGTATTTATTGATTTTGCTTTAAGTAATAACAGAAACGACAAAGAAATCCGTTGTCCATGTACTAAATGCAAAATGTTAAAGCATTTGATACCAGAAATGGTTAGAGTTCATTTGCGTCAATACGGTTTCGTGCTGAACTATTTGGTTTGGGATCGTCATGGAGAACCGTTAGCATCTAATCATGTACAAGCTGAGGAGGTAGCGTGTATTGAAATTGATACGACGAATCTCGTAGAACATATGGTTGAAGATGCTGCACGGTCAATGTTTCATGTTCCTCAATTAATTGATGACGATGGTAATGCTGAAGAAGAACCAAATATTGGGGCAAAAAAAATATGATTTATTAGATGCCGCAAAGAAACCCCTTTGGGAAGAATGCACAAGCGGAACCCAATTATCAGTAACTGCTGAATACATTGCGATGAAATCTAAATACAACTTCACAGAAGCTGGATTTATAACTGTTGTACAAGTTGCGAAACGGCATATGCCTCCCAATAATTTAATGTGCGAAAATCATTATGAAGTAAAAAAAATGATGTCAGCTTTTGGTTTACCGTATTATAAAATAGATACATGTCTAAATGGTTGCATGCTGTTTTGGAAAGAAGATATCAACCTTAGAAATTGTAAAATATGTAATCAGGAAAGGTACAAATCAAGAAAGAAAAAAGGAAAGGAAGTCCCGTATAAACGTATGCATTATTTACCAATTACTCCTAGACTTCAAAGGTTATATGCATCTTCTATAACCGCGCAACATATGAGATGGCATAGTGTTAGAACATGGGAAGAAGGTACGTTAACACACCCAGCTGATGGGGAAGCATGGAAGCATTTTGACCACAAATATCCTGATTTTGCATCCGAGAGTCGTAATGTTCGACTTGGTTTATGTACGGATGGATTTTCACCATTTTCACAGTTTGGTTCTAAATATTCGTCATGGCCTATAATTGTCACACCTTATAATTTACCTCCATGGATGTGTATGAAAACTCCATATATGTTTCTCACAGTTGTCGTCCCTGGTCCTAATGATCCGACACAAGGAATCGATGTTTATTTACAACCTTTGATTGAAGAATTAAAAACACTGTGGTACGAAGGAGTAGAAACATACGATATTTCCAAAAAAAACTTTTGCATGTATGCTTCTTTGATGTGGACAATCAGTGATTTTCCTGCTTATGCAATGCTTTCAGGTTGGAGTACGGCTGGTCGTCTAGCTTGTCTGTACTGCATGGAAGATACACGAGCATTTTCTTTACCTCATGGAAAGAAAATCTCATGGTTTGACTGTCATCGATGTTTTCTTCATATTAATCATCCTTTTAGAAGAGATAAGAAAAACTTTACAGCTAATAGACATGAAACTTTGAGACCACCTACGGTTTGGTCAAGCGAAGATATTTATGAACTTGTAAAGGATTATCCAAAGATACATGAAACCGGAGAACAAATTGAAATTCAAGATAAATCATCGATTCATAACTGGTGCAAACAAAGCATATTTTAGGAGTTGCCATATTGGAAAAATCTCCTGATTCGTCATAATATTGACGTGATGCATAATGAGAAAAATGTGTTTGATAATGTTTTAATACAATTTTGAATGTCAAGGGGAAGACGAAAGATGATTTGAAATCAAGACGTGATATCGAAGTAATATGTAATCATCCTGAGCTTCATATAAAGCCAAATGACACAAAAAAGCCAAAAGCTTGCTATGAGCTAGACAATAATCAAGTTAAAGTACTTTTAAAATGGGTGGAAGGACTAAGATTCCCGGATGGTATATCTTCTAATATTCGTAGATGTGTCGACTATAAGAACAATAAACTTAGCGGAATGAAAAGTCATGATTGTCATGTTATGATGGAAAATTTATTACCCGTCGCTTTTAAAGAACTGTTGCCCGTAAAAGTTTGGACTGTTGTAACAGAACTTAGTCTTTTTTATAAAGAGATTTGTTCTACTACATTAAAAGTTGATCGTCCACGTAAATTTGAGGAAGAAATCCCGATATTGCTCTACAAAATGGAAAAAGTATTTCCTCCAGGTTTTTTCAATGTTATGGAACATTTACCTATTCATCTTCCATTAGAAGCACGTCTTCGAGGGCATGTGCAATATGGATGGATGTATCCATTTGAAAGGTATTTAAATCATCTAAAAAAAAGTGAGACAGAAAGCTCGAGTTGAAGGTTCGATTTGCAAATCATACATGGAAGAAGAAGCTTCGTTTTTTTTCTCTCGTTATTTTAGTGACCATGTGAACATATCATTTGAAAGTGCTACGCGTAATGATGAAGGCATTGATCAAGATGATTGTCAAACGACCTTATCAATTTTTAAAAAACAAGGTCGGCCTGCTGGTGCTTGTGTGGAAGTATGGTTGGATGATAGAGATTATCATGTTGCAGACACATATGTTCTTCTCAACTGTGCCGAAGTTGCACCGTTTGTTAGGTAATTTACTTTTATATATATATATATATATATCATCATCAACACGTGTGTATACACAAATATATGCACACACGTGTATCTTAATCATAATGCAACATTTGTTATATAATTGTAGTATTTACGAATCACAACATTCTAACGGCGATATCGGCAAAGAATTCGCTTCTTGGTTTTCTAAGTACGTTTTTGATACAACAAATTGTGTTGTAGACGAAGGATTGAAACATTTAGCTATGGGACCAAAAAGGAAAGTGAAGACCTATCCAATATTCTTTGTCAATGGATATAAATTTAATACCAAAGAATACGGTGCCGAAAAATTAACTAACAATACTGGTGTATTTGTTAAAGGTAGTGATGATCCAAATGATCATATACATGATTTTTATGGCGTGCTAACCCAGGTTTTGCAATTGACATATTTCACACGACCCGCGGAAGAAGTATTTTTGTTTAAATGTAACTGGTTCAGCAACGTTCCAGGTTCTGGAATCAACATGCACCCAAAATATAATCTTATAGAAATAAAACATACTTCGCGTTATTATAAATACGATCCTTTTGTACTTGCCAAACAAGCTCTTCAAGTTTATTATGCTTCTTACCCATCTCTAAGAAGAGATAAAATAGATTGGTCGGCCGTTTTTAAAACAAAGGCAATGTTTACATTTGATGGACGGAATATTCCCAAAGAACAAGCTTACCAAGCTGATATCGAGGAAAATAGAGGAATAATAATAACCGACGATCAAACAGATTTTGGACCTCTAAACGATGAATCAAATGCATTAATTGAAGCATTTGAGAGTACAAAGGAACAAAATATAGTGTGCGAAACAGAGTCTGAATCCGAAAATGACGAGGACTGATCAACTATCTACATTTTGAGAAGGTAAATTTATATTTTTTTAAACATTATCCTGTTTTCATTAAAAATGAAATGGTATGCTAATATATGATATGTATCACATCTCGTTTTTATGTTACGCCATACTGTATGTTTTACATATAGTCATTTTATTTTCTATTATAATATGTGTTTGCAACATGTATTATATAGGTATGTCATCACGTAGACGTACCGGTGGACATTCTGGGTCTCTCTCTTCCTCACAGAGAGGGCATGCTCGTCCGGACGGTGGTGATGGCGGTGGTCAATCACAGGAGTTACGGCGTCCTGTGGTGTGGCTAAAGCCAAAAGCAGATCAAAGGTAAGTATTAAATTTCAAAATTAAATTTCATTTTCGTACAATCTACTTTGAAAATATATAGTAGTCATGAAATATTAAATGTTTTTTCTCTGTTTAAACACAGTGGTTTCTCTTTGGAGCCGACTCAAGTAGTTCTATCTATATCTCGACGGGCGTACATGGGTCATATGACCGAATGTTGGCCTAAGTGGACATTGATTCCAGATAATGTTAAAGAGACTATTTGGCAGGATTTTTTGGTATGTCACTTTATATATTAGGAACATGTTATATCAATTCATGTTTACATTATTTACAAAAGCTGTATAACTCTTATTTTGTCAAACGTGCAGGCGGAAGTGGACCTTCAGGACGCTGATATTTCAGTCGTATATCGCCACTGGTGCAGCAAAATCGCAAAGAACTACCGGGAAACAGTAAACAGCTTAAAAACAGCGGGAAAGAAGCCTCAGTGGATGAGTGCGGCTGTGTGGGATGATTTTGTGACATGGTGGGGAAACGAGGAGTTTTAGGTAAATTTAACACATGTTTAATTTAAATTCTTCTACGCAAATACTAACTAGAAATGTTAAACAATTTTTGTTTTTAAATTAAATTTACAGAGGCAGTCGGAGAGGAACTCAGCCAATAGGAGCAAGAACCTTGTCACACATCGTGGTGGTTCCAAGTCATTTCAGCATCACCGAGAGGACTTGGTATATTTATTAATTACGATAATAATTTAAAGATTTTAAGTTCTAAGTTGTAGATAATGTAACAATATATATATAATATATATGTATATGGACATATTTCAGGAGAGACAGCGTGGTGGTGCTTCTGTGAGTTACTGTGATGTTTTCGCGCATACTCATGCGTTGAGCCAGGTCGACGAAGCAGGCACCATTTCATACTCCTGGGATCACGATGCCAAAGCGCAGTCCGCATATGTAAGTAACATAATGACTTAACACTTATATAAGTTAATTAAAATAATGTTATCTAAATTCAACTTATTTTGCATAACAGCAAAAGTTTCAGCAAGCACGGACTTCCATTCTCGAGGGCTCTGGGCGCGACGAGTTGACCGCTGATGAGGAGGACGCTATTTTTGAGTCTGTCATGGATCCAGCGGCACATGGCAGACGCTATGGTTTTGGGAATCAATCGGTAATAACTTTAACTTAAATTTTAAAATAATTATTCTGAACCAACTGTTGCACATTGTGATGGATTATAGTAAACACGAATTACAATTATTAAACACTAATAATTTAAATTTTATTTACAGGCTAAGACGGCTTAGATTGAGTATCAGAGGGCTCAAGATAAGGAGGAGATTGGACAGCTCAGAGCCCAGGTCGCCGCGCTCGAGGAACGCAATATCCGCACCGAAGCCAAGACAGAGAAGCTGAATAGGCGTCTTACGGAGTTTATGGAGCAATACGGCCGGTTTCCGTCTTCTGGTGGTTCTGGAGGAGAGTGATTTCAGGTATGATTTGATTTGTTTTGCTATGGATATGTATATTTGGAGAGTGTGAGGATTTGATACATTCTGATGTTTTGGATGATGGTTTGGATGTGATTTTTGAGATGTTGACGTAGTAGTTTGGATATTATTGGATTGGACGTTTTGTTGGATGTTGATGTTGGATGGTTTATGGTGTTTATATTGATTTGTATTGTGTATATTGATTAGTATATATGCTTATTACTTGGATTTACTATTATGATTGATTATATGTGAGATATGTTGTTGTATATGTGCTCGAAATTAAGCTTTTATGAGATATACGATGTTGGAGCTGGCTGCAAGCATGCATTGTTGGTTCTGTAAAAAAAATACCCATATTTCCAACGTCTTCCAACGTCCACCAACGGTTTACTGACACATTTATTCCAACGTCTTTCAACGTCCTCCATCGGATCTTCCAACGTCTTTCCAACGTCTATTTGGTCAACATCTTCTTCCACGTGGACAACCTGAACGTTGGAAGACATTGGTATATGGGCGTTGGGTCCGTTGGTAGACTTTGGACGCCGTTGAAATGTATATCAACGGCGTTTCCAACATCCATCAACGGCTTTCCAACGGCCGCCAACGTCTGGTCGCCGTTGGAATGCACTGTGTGTCTTGTAGTGTATTCTCGTATACAATACAGAAGCTTTTATACACAAATTACATAAATGGGCCACATGGGCTTTACGGGTTCAACCCACATACTGATATGCTTAAGACAAATGTGCGAGCCGCAGTATTCTTTATTTTTATGGAGTTTATTTATAATTGAATCCGAACATTTTATAATTTTACAATTTATTTATTTTTATAAAATATTAATACATAGTATTTATTAAAAATTAATTAATTATTATAAATCGATTAAACTAAAAATAACTACTTAAATATCCGACTTAAATACCCCGTTCGTAGACCAAGCGCATTTTCCGTTCACTCAACATTCCTGCTCAAATGCCTCGTTTAGATTTTCGGTTTCCATTCGTTTTAAGCGCACCCGTAATATTAGTATAGCTATAAATTTAAAGAGGAAAAAAAAATGTGAACTAGTTCTTATGATAAAGATTGCATATAACCGTGTAAGTAATGTGGTCGGTTTGAATCCTGCCACCTACATTTTAATACTTAGACTAAATGGCATTGTTGGCTATGAATAGCCTTTAACTAATTGTCTAGGGCCCAAGTCTAGACTGAACCAACTTTGAGTCTAAAACTTGCATAGTTGTATTAGTAATAATTGTATTTTTTTAGTACAGAGATGACTTGGGAATTTAGAATATTTATTAAAAGCAGTGGTTAAATAAATTCCACTGAACTACTGCTTGAAACGTTTGCAAACTCTTGTGGGCTAACCAATCTTGCAGAAACGCTTAATTATATATGATGATGGTGACGTGATCTTGCATTATTGGTAAAATAAATAGTATCAACTTGAATCTCTGGGTTGCTTGCTTAACTGGGGCCTGTGGAAAAATGAAGCTGCGAAAGTGCGTAAGCCCTGATGTAAAGTTCTTCATAGTAGACTTCACAACCTACTCTCATCAATTTGCTCATTAATCGTCATTGTTAATTATTCTGAAACAGAAAGTTATGTTACAAAACCATCTAGTTTAATGCTTGATTATAACTTATTATGATCCACTATATATAATATGAAAATGGCAACAAGCTTGTCGCTTAAGTGCGGCGAAACTACCAAGTTATAGCCTATGCGGCGGCGTAAGTCTTCCATTCATTTTAAACAATATTTGCTTTAGCTTACCATTTATTAATGCACTTCAGTCTAACCATTAGTCACAGTGAGTGATCTTTGAGTATACGATGCCTCTGTGTTGTGAGTGTTCAGATTAACCATTGGTTATGGTTGAGAAAAAGTGCATTTATTGTAGTATCTATATTAGGGTTGTTAAAGTGATACAACAAAACATTCACTGTACCGATACTTTTGGTAGGTAGAAAATGATTATCAATACTTTACGGTTACCGCTTTTAAATGTTAATTGGTAACAACAAACTAATAAACCATTGACTGCTAATGGTAAATTTACGGATACATAAAAGTATTATAAAATTTTATTACATTAAAATTTTGATAATGATAAAAAAGTAAATATTTTGTTACTAATTCTAAATTCATTGATGTTTATATAAACATTTTGATTTATTTTAGTTGACGTAAAAAAAAATTTCTAGCTCATCACAAGTTATTGGCATAGAAATTTATATTATATTTCATATGGTAGTATTTTGTTCTTTATTTGAATATTATGAATAATTCAAAAAATTATTAATTTTGTTCTTAATTTAAGTAACTTGTTAATGTTGTTCTAAATTTAAATAACATTATTAATTAAATTATTACTTTTAGTAACATTATTAATTTTATTATTACGTAATTTCACTAATATATTCAATAACATAATTAATTTAGTTATAAAACAATGGAATTCACAAACAATTACAAAGCTATATAACCTAGAAATTTCTACACTTTTTTAAATGGCTGGACATCCTACTTTTTTTTAAAAACACAACGATATTTATGTTTCATAAATCATTTCAGATCGACTGGTATGGTTTGGAGGTCTGGCCTGCTCTTCTGAGCTCAGGCGGGTTTGCGGATTGCTTTGTTGGTGGTTGTTGCTGGACTTCTTTGGCTAGCTGTATTCATATTTCTGCTGGGTTTTCCTTCTGTTGCTCTTTGTACTGATTCTCGATTTTTTAATTCTGTCTCGAAGGCATATGGGCTTCATATGCTTCGCCTATTTTTGTGAGCCACCGGAGAAAGGCGGTTTTTCTCCCTATATATTTATGTATTTTTGTTGAAAAAAAAAAAAAAAAAATCATTTCAGATCAAACGATTAACAAATTTTGACAACACATTCCCTTATTTCTCATATCATACGCAAAAGAGCATACACGGGGAACAAGAAGGAAGTGTTGTCAAAAATTTATTAACCTTTCGATTTGAAATATTGATAAAACACAAATACAATTGCATTTATAACTTGTCCAATACTGGAACAGATCCAACAAATAACGTATCAGATGAATATCGATTTTCATTTTATTTTAAAAACGAATATCTATATAATAATCATATACGATACTTGTCAGACGGGGCCAAATTAAACACATCTATGATGTTTCATTATGAATATCATATCGATACAATAACTTTATCTAACAATTTCATTACACCAACGATATCACAAATCATATATGAATTCTCATACCAACAACTTATGTCAACGATCATATACCAACGAATATAAATAAACAAATCTATAACATATATGATGCTAATTAAATCATAGTATTGCATAGAAATTGAATCAGAACAATAAATCATATTGACGGGACAACAATACTTTTGTATCATATACTGGTGTGGGGAAAGAGGTAGGAAAGGTTTAGCGTTTACATACGTTTTCGATTGGTCGGTATTGACAACCGGATGTAGAGAATGCTAGCATGGGGATCCATTGTACAATTGAGATGACACGACCTGCAGACGTGATCCCGGAGCAGGGGCGGAGAGAGACTGGAATGCTAGTTTAAAGTAGGTCATATACTGTTCTGTAGCACTCTTGGATGCTACTACGGGACCTATAGACCAACTTCTTTTGAGGTGTTGGTTTTCAAGGGAGTTCACAAGTTAGTTATGGCTCTCGATAGGTCTCAATGGTTGTTAATGGCAGTTCGGGATGGGTACCAGATGTGGATATCTGTATTTCAGTTTTGGGTACAGAGATGTTATGTTAGTAGCATTGTTATATGGCTGTATTCGTTTTGCTTTTCAGATGCTTTGATGGGGATCATTAGATGGAGTGGTGTCCGTAGTGGACCCCACCTACCAGCAACGATGGTATTACCTTATTCTTTGGGGTTCTCCTTTTGTTATAATTGAGCATGTTACATTGGTTGGTTGATTACCATTATTGAACACTGTGTGTTAAACTTATATAGGGGTGTTTATATTCCTGCATTGGTACATTAGGTTATCTCTATCATGGTATGGTGTTACGTTTCAGTCACATTATATTAGTTGTGCTGGCTCATTGGTTGCATGAGAAGAGCACGTAATGGTATGATCCCCTACTTTTGAGTTGGGTTTACTTTACTTGTTTAAAGGTAGTTCGGATTACCCATGAGCGATGTTTGTGGAGAGGACCGGTTTTACTTCAGTAATTCTCTGTATATATGTATATGGATTTGATATACAATATCTTGAGATTGTTCCCCTCGCACTAGGCTTTGTGTATGACCCGTGTTTTGTCGTTGTCTACTTATGTCATGACAACTTTTGGGTACTCGATTGAGTAGTTAGAGAGTCAGATGCTTTTGGGGACACACTTTCGGGATAGTTGGAGCACTTTGGAGGCAAATACGGTACTTTGGATATATACTTGATGTCGTAGTAGTACGTGATAGATAGGCTATTTATATATGAGACTTGTTGTATCAAATATTGTATTCTGACTTTCTGTATTGATATCCATTGATCAGTTACTTCCATTAGTAGTCTCTTATATATCGTTTACTCTATTGCTCATGTATATTAATTATATTATATATTATCATTATGTTGTGAGATTCTACCATTGTGCCTTGCAGATGTTTAGATTTTTTTTTACTTTACCCCGACGGATTATCTTTCGTGGTATTCTGGAGTCGGACGTTGTCACTCAATGTTGATTCATAGTATTATGAAGGGCGGGTTGTCACACTTGGTATCGAAGATTAGGCTCAACATTTAGGACCTTGTATACCATTTTGAGTTAAGCAACCTGGTAGGTGAAGATACGTTGAGGGAGCGTACTTGCATTTTTCTACTATATAATATTGCATACATCACTTGTCCTATGGATTTAGATCTATTTCAATTACTAAATGCCAAGGTATCGTCATTCAAGCTATCAGTATTAGCAAATGGAATGCAAGAGCGACTACGGTAGGTATTTTAAGATCCCTGATTAGTTCAGAGACTATTTTTCCATAGCATGGGATGTTCCGCTGCCCGAGAACATTCCAATAGATGCGGTAAGTGTTGAAAGTGGTGTAGCCCTTTGGGTACAGTAGTAGAGGAGATTGATAAGCAGACCTTGACTTGGATTATGTATCCAATTTGGATCCGGTGGTTACCCAGAATTGAGCAAAGACCGAATAGATGACTTATATGTTATGCGTAGAGTCATTCATGTTAGAATAGTCTTCCCAGCATTAGTAAGCCTTAGGCGATGGGAGTAATCCCATGTGCTGAAGAGGTATTTTCTAAAGATCGGTCCATTCACATACCAATTCTTAATCCCAAGTTCGAGCATAAAGTCTCTAGGTGATTTGAACTGGTTAGGAAAGGATTTTTCATTCGATTCTTAAAGGCAAGCATTTAAGTCAGATTCTTAAGATGATTGGGAGATTTTCGAAGCGCGACTCTGGTCGTGCTAGGAAGCTTTGGTTGTCAGACCGATCGGATCAGAGTTCGCATGAGAGAAGTCAGGTGACCGATCCTAATTTAACAAAGGAACATTGCAAGCAAACAAAGGATTTGATCAAGCATTGTAAGCATAAGGGATGATCTTTATTCGTTGTAAAATTGTGTATATGGTATGATGTAGTTGGGATAGCTTGTGATAATTCGGAAAATACCGCTTGACTAGTTTTGTGACGATTTGGATAATTATCTAAGTAGTGATATAATACTTTCCTAGGCGATCGTCGTAGTACACTAAATATATTATCCTTATTATAATTATGCGGTTGAGGTGAGTATGAACCCGAGCGAGCACAAGCATTTGTACATAGTCATTTAATGATGATTTAATTGTAAAGTTTCTCCTTTGGAGAATGAGTTTTGTTCAAAAGGGAAGGGAAGTTGAGACTTAGTTCGCTTGATTTATTGAAGGTTTTGAGGATAGGGATCCAGCATATCATCTAAGTTTTCTTCGTCGAAGCAGGTGGTGTGATAATCTTTCATGTATTGTATTCATGAGAGGAGTTGCACCACTTAAGCATTTGGGTTATCGTGGATGTCGAAAAGACTAATTGGGGTATACATTTAGACATGCATGTTTGGACTATTGTTGGTCACTGTGCGTGTCGGTATGAATTCTTTATTATCTTTCATTGTTGGGTATGCTTGTGTTGTTTGTTGTTGCTTGCTATTTGTAATACCCCATAATTTGGCGTAAGTTATTTAATTAGTTAGTTAGTTAATTAGGATCCGAAAATGGAATTTGTGCAAATGATGGGATTTGACCATGAAACTTACACCATTGCGTTTGTGGTGAAATTCTGAGCAGTTTTCATGTTTGGAGTTTTGCGGTTAGAGTCCAAGCGTAGAAGTTACGGATGAAAAACGAATTCGAAATGAAATTAATTAAATAAGAAATAATTAACACTTTTATATTAATTACCCAGGCCCACAGGCCGACCCATCATTAGGGACGGTCGACCCTTAACAGTCGACCGGTCACCCAAGGGTGATCGACCTGCGACGACCTGGCGGATCCAATAAACCTAGGCCACAACGGCCCAGATTTAATATATTTCGATCGAACGGTTCTGGTTGATTCTAGCACCTATAAATTCAATCCTAACCCTCCCTTCTCTTCTCATATTTTTATAGCGGCAGTAGCGAAGCTCTACCATTTCTTCTTCTCCACTTTCTTTCTAAATTATAAAAGATAAGATATTTGTATCTATATTCATACAAATCGGAGAAGAGTAGAAATCTAATAAAAATGAGAAGAGGAAATAATCAACCATATGCGTATTTGAGGTAATTTATATTTATATATATATTTGTATCTATTTTCACTCACAGTCCAAAATCTCTTCTCAAATCTATAATTCTAATGTATGTATATACCCTTTTATACATACTCCTAGATTAAAAAGGCTTTGGGCATGAATCAAAGGTTCTACTTCAGATTTGGATCGCCTGTAAAAGGCGAGTGGGAATTTTTATAGATGGTTATAATATGAAAATTATCCCGTCGGTGTTTATTTGGCCTAATTGGATAATTATATACAAGTTGTGGCCAATGAATTGAATACGATCTGAATATAATAAATATCGCCTACATATTCTTGTTTATGAATTGGTTTAACATTGTATACAGTATGATCTAGAAATCAGTCCCAATTGTGTGGATTTAGAATATTAATTTGAATGAAATTTATTCCATATCTGATATAGGTGGTATAATAATGTTATAAATTTTGATTATTACCCTAATCTTGTTAGAATGTAAACTTTTCTATATTTGGAATCGTTGGAATTTAGATCCGTTCAATATTTGTAAATTAGTTTGATTTCTTTCCCTTTTAGAAAGATACAACATTTGATCTGTCAAGGAATAGATGCAAATAGAAAGAGAACGAAATGTATAAAGTATGAATTCATTGTAGATTACACTGTCTATTTCAATAATAAAAAGAAATGAATATTCCTTGTAATTTCAAACGATGCAATCTTTTATATTTTAAAGATAAATCTTCTGTTTTGGACTAATTTCTGGAAATTATAACGGATAATCATTTTTGATATAATTCCAACAATTAAACATGGAAAAGTATATTCTAGTAAAGGTATATAACTAGAATACATTTAATAAAATTAAATATTTATATGTAATTACTACGCTTATAATAATTAAATAAAAAGCTAATAATGACACTTGCCCGTAATATTTGCATTAAGATAATTAACTAATGAGAAAAGAATTTAAAAGGTTGTAACTCCAATAAATGGTAATAAATATGAGAGTTGCAAATAGGGTAAGTGGATTAATGGGACTGATAAATAAAGAAGTTGAATTGATAAAAATGATAGATATAAAAGGTTACTAATTTGAAATTAGTAATCATACATAAATGTCTTAGGAAATGTTTGATAGAATTTTATGGATAGATTGATATTTTATGAGCATTAAACGGGGATTTATGGGTAGATAAATATTTAAGGTAAATCTTATTGCCAAATAAAAAGGGAATCAACAAGCTAAGTCCAATGTCTACCTAAGATAATATAATTAAAGATTTAGGATGGTTAATTGGACTTAATAGGTTAGTGATATGAGGTTAGTAGAATCACTCGATGGAAGACTGCCCTTCACTTAGAGGCTACCAACAGTCGGATGTACTTACTACTGATGTGAGATATCACTAGTCTAACGATCCATGACGACGTAAGAGATTGGGCTTGCATTCTTAATTGGAAAGTATTAAATGGTCCGAATTTGAAATTAGGAGCGACAACGGATATCTCAAAAGGGGTTCGCTTCTGTTTTAAGGTCTTAAGTGGCTGAAGGGTCCATCTTTCTCCTAAATGGAAGTATAAGTAACCTAGTGAGATTCCAAATAAATAAATAAGGATGTCTCTAAAAAGGGTTTACTTCAGTGTTAAGGTCTTAAGTGGTTGAAGGGTCCGCCTTCCTACCGAAAGAAGTAACCTAATGAGATGCCACATTTATAATTAAAGAGTAAGCGTGGATATCTCGGGAAGAGCTCGCTTCAGGTTTGGGGTCTTAAGTGACTGAAGAGTCCTCCTCTTTCTTATAAAAGAAGTCTTAAGTAGCCCAATGAGATTTCCAAGCAATGACAATTAGATTGTATCAATGAGGAGCACACTTATGGAAGTAGGCCATAAATGACGGGGTCTGCCTATTTTCCACTGGGAATTATTAAGTGGCTTGAGTACAGTCTCTTACATTGCTAAAGCCAAAATAATAATAATACCATTTAGGAGCACGCCTTAGGGATAAGTCTTAAATGATGGATTTTGGCTTAGTTACGGTCTTAATGACCAGAGTCTACTTATTTTCTAATAAAAATATATTAAGTGGCTTGGGTACTGTTTATTACATGGCTATGATTTTATCGATGATAAATGCGGTGATAGTTGGACATTAAATGTCGAAAGACTTAAATAGTGGTTAAAGGTCCTGTAGCCAGGACCCACTGACCATCGACAACATTGTTAGGAAACTACCTTGGGAATAGGTCTTAAATAATGGGGTATACCTCCATTAAGGTCGTAAATGACAGAGTCTGCCTATTTCTCTTTTAAAAGTATTATAGAAGCCCGCGTCATATATAGAAGTACTACGTGGCTAACGGGTTTGGAAGTATTGAGTGGTTGATATAGCTTCATTAGTATTTCGTACCTTGGGAAGGGGCAAGTACGAAATCTTGTGTGCAATGCAAGGTTAGATTAGAATTGATAACTTTAATGGACATAACAATTAAATGGAAACATATCGGTATAAGTTTATGTTATAGACAGTTTATATTTTTCCAGTCACCAGACTTGTTGGCATGTTTATGCTTACACTATAGGGGTTCTCGCATTGTGAACGATAGCGAAGCTTTGTCTCTTGGCCCTACACATCCCGACAGTGTGGGTTAGTTGACAGTCTAGAGGCTGGCTGTAAAACAAAGAAGTCTGTGGTTACCATTGATAGCCACGCCCTTTAAGGGGTGACCGGTTGGGTCGTTACATTTGGTATCAAAGCCCTAGGTAGGTATAACAGAGGAATTATGATAAATTGAGAGAACATATTCGTACTTTCCTATCTAGTAATATTATATTTTTACGCTAGATTACAAGAGTTCTAACTATAGAAGTAGTTATAGTTCCACTCCGAAGGAATGGGAAAAACAACAATGAGTTGGAAATATCTTAGAGCTAAGAGTTTTCACGCCAACTCCGAAGAACCTGACAGAGCGCTGGTGATGCGTAAAGTGTTGTTGATGAAAAGCATGAGTATGACATATGGTTGAATTTCAAAGACTGGAGATGTTCAACTTGACGGTTGGGATTCTAGCTACCTAGTGATTTTGCATTTTGAGTTCCAGTCGAAGACATGCAGTTATTCCAAATGAATGGGAAATTAGATTCTGTATGTCGCAATTGTCCAGAAGTAAGTTTTGCTAGGGTGCATTCATTGATCACCTCTTTAATGACAAACCAGATTTTTATTCGGATTCTTAATGTCAATTTCTTATCTAAAACCTATGAGAGAATTTCTATAAAGTATATTTTGGAAATGCCTTTGATTTTGGAAAAGGGGTTTTCAAAGGATTTCTTTTTCCAAGGATTTATGTTGAAAATTTTTTTTGGGGAAAATTTTGAAATTTTAATTTTTAAAGAAACACGTATATCGCTAGATTGGTCGTGTTAAGAAATTTTGGTTTATAAAAGATTAATTCTTTAAATCCTTAAATATTTGTATGTATATATACCAGTAAAGGCTTGATATTGATTTTTGGCAAGAAAATAGTTTTTCAAATTTGGGAAATTTCTGTTTTAAACAGGTATTTGGAGAACCTGAAATATATATATATATATATATGTATATGTATGTATGTATGTATGTATGTATGTATGTATGTATGTATATGTATGTATATATAAGTTTGACTTTTAAGGAAAGTTTTGGCATGAAGTCGTTTCTGTTATTTAGAAACAAAAATAAAGGAGCATATTTTAGCTCGGTGTTTTTGGGTTTATAAAATCGATAATTTTTATATTTTCTCTCTTTCAGGTACGGACAAAATAGGAATGACATCAACTTTAAAGGGGTATATAGTTTGAAGTGTTGTTAAACCCACCAGCTATTGAAAAATATTTCCGTGCGAAGTAGGCAAGAAATATCAGGTTTTTAGTAGTGTTGTTGTTTGCAACAGTTTTACTGAGGCTATTGCAATCTTCCCAAGAAAGGGTCTACACTGTAAGGTGGATACCGTCATGTGGTAGGCAGAATCTTTCTGGATGTGTTAAGTTGAAGATGGTGTGCGGAACGATCATAAGAATCTTAATTAATTTAACTGGCCCTATTGGGTCCACGTTCAGGTTGCATCCAAATTTGGACTAGCGGTCGACCGATTGACCTAATAGCGGTCGACCGCTAGGTTAATTAGGTTCGAACCCGAACATGGAATGCGACTATAAGTCGTGTCCAAACCTTGAACCACCGCACCCCCATCACTTTCTTCCTCCTCTTCAATTTTTCTTAGCCGAACCCAATCCACCTCCCCCTTTTTTCGCTTAACCAAAGCTTCTTTCCTACATTCCTCCACCAATCGAAGCCAAAATCCTTGTGCGTCAGATCTTGCCCTACTACTTCAGATCTAAACTCTTTTCTACCTTTTCCAACCACCTTTCAGCCCATTGCACTGCCTGTACTGGCAGCTCTTCCTCTCGTCATTCCTGCCTCACTTCGCAAGAAGTCGCTTGGCTTGACCAGAGCAAGCGGAAGATCGCCACCTATCTTGTAATGGCGGACTTTGATTTCCTTCATGGACGACCAATGAAGTTCGGATATTTCGCCGCTCTCGGGCTTGAAGAGATTTTCGTCGTGGCAAAACCTACACCGATTTTTCGCTCTTATGAGCAGGAGTATTACCCGCACTGCATCTGTCTTTTTGATGCGCAGATGGCGTAGAATTTCAATGACGGCAACAACTACATTAAGTCCAAAGTGAAGGGAGCTCGGACTGAGATGTCAGGTGATGATCTCGCTGGAATTTTGGAGATATTTGAAGTAGGCGTAGATTTAATGGCATTGAGATGAATGATCCTGAGATTCTACAGTGGATCCTTGTTGGGAATGCCGGTGATTGGAGAACCGACAATTTGTGACCAGTGGCCCGTCTCGCCGTGCGTATCATTCAACACAACATCATTCCGAAGATAGGTAGCCTTAACCAGATATACTCCTCGGTGCGGAAGGTCGCCTATGTTATAATTAGCTGCCTAACCGTCAATTGGGTTCATGTCTTGATACTCCATATGGTCGATCAGGGAGTTAGTACCCCGAGGACTCACTTTCCATGTTGCCACTTACTCACTCGACTATTTAGGCATTACGAGGTAAATTCGAGCGGAGAGCTGGTACTGAGGAAGGTCCCTCCAACCATCGACCGAACCACCATTAAGAGGATGAATATTCGTTTTTCACATGCTGCACTACTTGTACCACCGCTAAAGCCACAACACCAACAATAGAGGATAGCGCAGGGTGCCGAGGGATACATGAGTCCTGAGCTTGCTGCTATCCATCAGGTTCAGGCAGAGCTCCGAGAGATTAGGACGGAGTAGCGGTGCCAAGGGCATGAGATTAGGTGCATAGCCATCATGCTATGACCATTCCGCGGTCGCGGCAATGGCTAAAGCTCCAACCGTGGAGCAAGACCTTCTCAAAGTTCTTAGACGGTGTTTTATTTAGGATTGTTGTATCTTTTTAATTTGTTCTTTTCTTTTGGGTTGTTGGGTTGTAAAACTGTTAGTTATCTCTTATAAAAGGCATGCCGGTTATTATGGTTTCTATTCATTTTCTGCGTTATTGTTTTGGGGTATGCAAACCTCTCATATATATATATATATATGTATATGTGTGTGTGTGCATGGTAGAGAAACGATATAAATATGGAAATCTCATAAAGACACTTAACTAACAGTAAAAGCAATATAAGAGTGGAAGCTTAGAATAGTTGGAATTTCTTGCGAAGGACGTGACAAAGTTATTTTGATATCGTGGGTCATTGCTCAGGTTCCTTAAAAGCTATATTTTGTGAATAATAGATGTGTTGACATTTTTGAATAAAATGTCAAATTTCTGGATAAAGGTTAGTTTTAGAATTTTG
This sequence comes from Allium fistulosum, assembly GCA_030737815.1. NCBI lineage: Eukaryota > Viridiplantae > Streptophyta > Magnoliopsida > Asparagales > Amaryllidaceae > Allium > Allium fistulosum. The sequence continues at coordinate 163,219,379 of CM060904.1, read as the reverse complement.
GAATTTAGTTTATGCATTTAGCTTGAAAATAAGCCTCCTTATGCGTTTTGTACGTGAAAAATTAGAAGTAAATCTAGGACAGCGAAGAAATTTCCACTATACTACGGGAATAGAAAGATTATTGTGCAGGAAAAATGTTAAAGTTTCCGCCTAAATTCCTCTTTCCGGCATAGGAGTAAAATTTAGGAAGTGATTTTTCGATGCGTTAGAATATTGGATGGTAGAAAGTGGATGCAAAATTGGTTGCTTCATACTTCTATTTGTAGGAGTATGGTGGTTTTGGTTGAAAAGATTTTTCATAGAGCTGCATATATGTAGAGCTACTAGTATATATGTAGGTTGTTTGCATCATGTTTTCAAAAATGTTTTCAAAAGCAATGCATTTATATAGGAGGATCCGATTTAGAATCATTCTGCATACATATTTTCTGTGTGATGTTTCAATAATACATTATGCACTTATGCATTTTTGGTTGCAAAATTTGTTGTACACTCGTTGGTTGTGTATTTTAGGGTAATTATGAGCCAAAACTTTGACTTAGTCATTGGTGAAATTTCGAAGACAAAACTCTTTTTAAGGGGGGAAGAATGTAACACCTTGTAATTTGACGTTGGTTATTTAATTAGTTAGTTAGTTAATTAATTAGACTCTGAAAATAGAATTTGTGCAAACGATGGGATTTGACCACGAAACATGCAACATTGTGTTCATGGCAAAATTCTGAGCAACTTTCATATTTGGAATTTTGCGATCGGAGTCCAAACGAAGAAGTTACAGACGAAAGTCGAATTCGAAACGAAAATAATTAAACAAGAAATAATTAACGTTTTTATATTAATTACTCGGGCTCACAGGCCGACCCATCATTGAGGATGGTCGACTCCAAGCGGTCGACCGGTCACCTAAGGCCGGTCGACCGGTGGTGACCTGGGGGCTTCAATAAACTTAGGCCGCAACGGCCCGAATTTTATATTTTTATATCGAACGGTTCTGCTTGATTCTAATGCCTATAAATTCAAACCTAACCCTCCTTTCCATTCCCATATTTTTATCGAGGCAGTAGCGAAGCTCTGCCACTTCTTCTTCTCCACTTTCTTTCTAAATTATAAAAGATAAGTTATTTTTATCTATATTCATACAATTGGAGAAGAGTAGAAATCTAATAGAAAGAGAAGAGAAGAGAATCAACCATATGCATATTTGAAGTTTTATATATATATGTGTGTGTGTGTGTGTGTGTGTCTATTTTCTCTCTCAATCACATATCTCTTCTCAGATCTATAATTCTAATGTATGTATAAAACCTTTTATACATATCTCTTGGACTAAAAAGGATTTGAAGAATCAAAGGTTGTACTTCAGATCTGGAGATTAAGATCGCTTTTAAAAGGTGAGTTGGAATTTTTATATATTGTTATAATATGAAAATTATCCCATTGTTATTTATTTGATTTTTATGCCCAATTGGATAATTATATATGAGTTGTAAGCAATGAATTGAATACGATCTGGATATAATAAATATCACCTACATAATCTTGTTTATGAATTGATTTAACATTGTATATAACCTGATTTGGAAATCAATCCCAAATGTATGAATTTAGAATATTAATTTGAATGAAATTTATTCCAGATCTGAAATATGTTGTATAATAATGTTATAAATTTGGATTATCACCCTAATCTTGCTAGAATGTAAACTTTTCTATATTTGGAATTGTTGGAATTTAAATCCGTTCAATACTTGTAAATTAGTTTGATTTCTTTCCTTTTTAGAAAGATACAGCTTTTGATCTAATAAGGAATAAATGCAAATAGAAAGAGAAAGAGATGTGTAAAGTATGAATTCATTATAGTTTACACTGTCTATTTCAATAATAAAAAGTAATGATTATTCCTTGCAATTTCAAATGATGCAATCTTTTATATTTTAAAGTTAAATCTTATGTTTTGGACTAATTTATGGAAATTATAACGGATAATCTGTTTAGATATGATTTCAACAATTTAACATGGAAAATTATATTCTAGTAAAGGTATAAGAACACATTAAATAAAAGTAAATATTTGTATGTAATTACCGCGCTTATAATAATTAAATAAAAAGCTAATAACGACGCTTGTGCGTAATATTCGCGTTAAGATAAATAACTAATGAGAAAAGTATTTAAAAGGTTATAACTCCAATACATGGTAATAAATATGGGAGTTGCAATAATTTGATAAGGTAAATAGATGAATGGGACTAATAAATAAAGAAGTTGAATTGATAAAAATGGAATAGATATAAAAAGTTACCAATTTGAAATTAGTAATATACATAAATGTCTTAGGAAATGTCTGTTAGGATATTATGGACAGATTGACATTTATGAGCACTAAATGGGATTTATTGGTAGATAAATATTTAAGGATAATCTTATAGCCTTAAATAAATAGGGAAATAGTAAGCTAAGTCCTCTGTCTACCTAAGATAATATAAATAAAGACTTAAGATGGTTAATTGGACTTAGTGGGTTAGTGATGCGAGGTCAGTAGAGTCACTCGACGGAAGGTTCCCCTTCACTTTGAAGCTACCAGCAGTCGGGTGTATTTACTACTGATGTGAGATATCACTAATCTAACAACCCATGATGACGTGAGAGATTAAGCTATCTTTCTTAATAGGAAAGTATTAAATGGTCCAAATTTGGAATTAGGAGCGGTGAGGGATATCTCCATAGGGGTTTGCTTCTGGTTTGAGGTCTTAAGTGGTTGAAGGATTCACCTCTCTCATAAATGGAAGTATCAAGCAACCTAGTGAAATTCCAAATAAATAAATAAGAATGTCCCTAAAAAGGGTTTATTTCAATGTTGAGGTCTTAAGTGGCTGAAGGGTCTACCTCCCTATTGAAAGAAGTAACCTAATGAGATGCCATATTTACAATTAAAGAGTGAGAGTGGGTATCTCGGGAAGAGTTCGCTTTAGGTTTGGAGTCTTAATGTCGGGTCCTCCTCTCTCATATAAAAAAGAAATATTAAGTAGCCCAAAGAAATTTCCAAGTAAGGAAAGTTATATAGTACCATTGAGGAGCACGCTTCTAGAAGTAGGCCTTTAATGATAGGGTCTGCCTATTTTCCATTAGGAAGTATTAAGTGACTTGGGTAAAGTCTCTTACATTGCTAAAGCTGAAATAATAACAGTACCATTTAGGAGCATGCCTTGGGAATAGATCTTAATGTTGGAACTGGGCCAGCCCGTAGCGGAAGAAATGGATGAATTTCAATATTTTTTACCATTTTTGATCTTTAATGAGCCTATGAAGTCTAAATATGTATTAGATCTAGTCTAATAAAATATTAAATAAAGTCTTATTTTATTTAAAGTTGGTTAAAAGTAAGTTTAAAATTAATTTAGTTTAAATGTACAGTGCATCAAATACACTCAACAATTGTTTATAAGAGTTAATTTAGGGAATGTAACCTTTCATTTCTTTCCCTAAAAACAGGTAATTAATTGAGAGTATAATAAACATTATATGAAGAGAGAAACCTTCCATTTTCTCTCTCGCTCTCTCTAATTAAATAATTGGGTCATTAAATGATATTAATTGGCAATTTATTCATGGCATAAAATGTAATTATTGTCCAAATTTACTTTATTGTAAATTATGTAAGTGCAACGAATCAGATAATGTACATAGATGATATTTCCTACATATGTGTCTTTATTGTCCATAGTATTATTTAAAATACATATACATACATATATTTACATTTATATACAATATACATATACATATAAATGAGATAAAATTAAGTGTCACTTTTATAACTCCAAAAGGTCAGCAATTTTGAACCTAGTTTCAAAACTGAGAGTTTTTAAGGTTAAAAATTGTGATCTTACATAAAAGTCCATCATATAAATTCAATTCAAATTATATATATGTATGTATGTATGTATGTATACACACGCACATAAATTTGTGTGTATATATATACACATACAAAATTCACTATAAATAACGAGTACATATGCACGCCCAGGTAGGCCTGCATTTAACCACAATGTGCATGCATTTTTATTTGTACCGGTGGAAGTAGATTTGATAGTAGCATCCACACATTTGAACGCCGCCTAGGCAGAAACCGCTATTTTTTTGTTCCGACTGCAATAACTTCTTCATATTAACTCGGAATCAGGCAAAACTTCGACCGATGAACTCCTACCTAAATTACAGACAATATGGTACACTCGGATACTTCATCTTGTGAACGCATACTGTAGTTCTCCTAGGGGAATGACAATTTACTTAGAAAATAACATGGCACAACATCCTTATATTTGAACTCCGCCTAGTGTAGAAGTCGCTATTTTTTTTATTACTGCTATATTTTCTTCATACTAACTCGGAATCCGGCGAGACTTCGACAGATAAACTCCCACCTAAATTACGGACAATATGGAACACTCAGATACTTCATCTTATGAACGCACACTGTAGTTCTCCATGGGGACTGACAGTTGTACTTAGAAAATAACAGGCTAACACATCCCCATATTTAAACTCCGCCTAGTATCAGAAGCCGCTATTTTTTTATTCAGACTGCAATAACTTCTTTATACTAACTCGGAATTAGGCGATACTTCGACCGATGAACTCCCACCTAAATTACGGACAATACGGTATAGTTGGATACTTCATCTTGTGAACGCACACTGTAGTTCTCCATGGTGACTGACAGTTGTACTTAGAAAATAACATGCTATATCCCCACTTCAACGCTCATTGTAGTTCTCCATGGTGACTAATAGTTGTACTTAGAAAATAACAGACTACATCCTCATATTTGAACTTTGCCTAGGAAAAAGCCGCTATTTTTTTGTTCAGGCTGCAATAACTTCTTCATACTAACTCGGAATCAGAAAAAACTTCGACCAATGAACTCCCACCTAAATTACGAACAATATAGTACACTCGGATACTTCATCTTGTGAACGCACACTGTAGTTCTTCATGGGTACTGACAGTTTACTTAGAAAATAACATGCTACCACATCCCCATATTTGAACTCCGCCTAGTGCAGAAGCCGCTATTTTTTTTGTTCAGACTGCAATATTTTCTTCATACTAACTTGGAATCCGGCGAGACTTCGACCGATTAACTCCCACCTAAATTACGGACAATATGCAACGCTCGGATACTTCATCTTGTGAACATACATCGTAGTTCTCCATGGGGACTGACAGTTGTACTTAGAAAATAACAGGCTATCACATCACAATATTTGAACACCGCCTAGTGCAGAAGCCGCTATTTTTTTGTTTAGACTGTAATAACTTCTTCATACTAACTTGGAATCTGACAAAACTTCGACCGATGAATTCCCACCTAAATTATGGACAATATGGTACACTTGGATACTTCATCTTGTGAACGCATATTGTAGTTCTCCATGGTGATTAACAGTTGTACTTAAAAATTAACAGGCTATATTCTCATATTTGAATACTATTTCTCTATGAGATGAGATGTAAAAGGGTATATTTGGATTTCAAAAAGACACCGAGTAAATCTATTCAATGAATTCTCTTTATTAGTAGTAAAGATAGAGTGAACGATTTCCATTATTATAATGAGGGGTATTTATGGTATTTCAAAAAGACACGGTTGAATTCCTATTCAAGGAATTCTCATTATTAGTAGTAAAGATGTTTTAAACTTAATACATCTTTATGTTAAAATTCATAATTTAGTATATGCTCTAATATAAAGTAACAACTAAAGCCTAACATTAATTTTAACAGGAAATCCGAGGGTTTATGATATTTTGCAATAAAGTCCAGTTATGTTTATAAAGAAAACTTTTTTATAACTTTAAACAGAAGTATGCAAAAACTAAAAGATTGAATTTGAAATATTGGACACAAAACATACATGCAAACATAAATAAATTACATATGCTTTCTATTTGAATCAATAATAGAAATATTCTAAGACTTAGATTTTAATCAAAAAGTGTTTTTTTAAAATAACAAACTTGAAACAACAATAAAATAGATAGGACAAATCAGACACATATGTATATGTTGCAAAGTTTTCAGATCTAAACAATTAAACAATACGAAGAATAATTAAATATGGGATCATATAATGTAGATCTAATAATGACAATATGAACTGGCAAACAATCAAAATATATCTTCAAATAGATTCAAATTAAAATAACATGGTGAACATATGTAATTAATTAAGATGGAGCAAAAGGGATCTACTCTATTCGATCAAATAAACAAATACACAGATGAGATGAAATAGAAGAAGGATCTAAATTACTTAAACAAGTTGAATGATGAATATATAAAATTAGAATAATCACCTTGAGATGTTGCCAAGAGAATGCACCTTGAATGATGAATCAAAGGCTCTTAGATTCCATTAATCAATCTTCGATTTTTGCAAGAATTAAGAGATTAGAACCAACTTTTGTTATTAATTTTATTTGATATTTTATTTTGAAAATTTAGAGGTTAGGAAACAATGGAAATTCGAACTTCTCTGATAGAAGAGCAAGAGGGATTATTATGACAAGAAAATAAATTAATCGTCTAAGAAAATAAAGGGAGATGTGTTCTAAAGGAATAATAGAAACCTTTCCTATTCCTTCCTTAAAACTTTCCCATATTAATTCCTTTTTAAATGTTAATCAAATCCTCTCTCTTCTACATGCATGGATAGCCAAAGATGGTGCTAGATGGGCCCTCAAAAATTCCAAAATCTCATTAGCATCAATCCCTTTAAATCCAATTCAAATGTGTGCGCGTTTATAAATTTTATATACGCACACCATTAAATACTAATGTTATGTAAATAAATTAAAATAAAATTTTAATAATTAATATTTCACAAATACTAATTAATTTAATTTATTTAAAGCCCCCCTTTAGTATTTATCATGTTTAAATCAAATTTAAACACTCTAAAGATATCATATATCAATATGCATATTTATAACTCATATATATACGCACTTTACTAAATTCTAAGGGGATTCAGACAAATTAAATAAAAATTTAGTAACTAAATATTTCTTAAATATTAATTAATTTACAACAATTATAAATTAATTAAATCATGTGGTTCATTTAGAGCATTCAACATTTCGGTTGTGCAACTCAAAGGTGTAAATTTAGTCAGGGATTAATATCGAACTATTCGAATATTAACGTTCACACGTCAATTAGCAGGTGGTGTGACATTTTGGCTGAATTTATCGCTTACACATCTTTTAGGTAAACTCCAATTTTACTTATTATAAGCAGTACCTAATAGTGACAATTATTTACACCAATTCTTTTCGTCAAACCTATATCACTTTGGATTTATGGAATTTGGTAATGGTCAAAATTCTAATGTCATCCACATTCAACTTTATAGTCCAAACACAGAGTCCTTAGTTCAATAATAACTACTATTATTAACCAAAATGCTCTTGCCAGAGACTTTGACTTTGAGTCGACTTGAGTTGACCATGATACTAACCCCATATAACTGAGGAGACGAATCCTCCCTTGAATAGTGCTTCACTTCCAATACTTACATTCGACCCAACTATAGTCACTCGATGGAAAGCCATGCCATGATTTGACTATAATCAAAGCAGATCTTTCATATTAAAGATCCACAGTATTCTCAAGTCGAGAGAACTGTGTAAATTAGTCACATTGATATTTTATGTTTGACCTTAGATATATTAACCAACAGAAAACTATCGAGTGAATCGTTCCATAGTTATCTAATAACTATCAGTATGTAACCCTTAGTGCCCTCAGCAGTCATGAGTAATACACTGCCCAACATTTGAAGAGCGTTACATACTCTAGTCTAAACGGATACACCGATATCCAGTCTCGATGCATCTTGACTAGGAACATTTAAAATGGTATATTTGTTTTATTATGATAAATTACTCACGGTTACAACACTTTGTAACTACTATCAAAAAATATACCATTTATGGATTTTCTATTAAATATACTTTTAATTAAACTAATTAATTAATATAACCACATTATATCAAGTATATAATTGAAAGAAACACCTTTATTGTGAATAAGATTGTTCAACGAGTTAGATATATGTAACAAATTACATAATTGCCCATAGGGCATACCCCTAACTCTATCACCTAAATGATGGGGTCTGCCTTATTTAAGATCTTAAATGACTAGAGTCTGCATATTTTCTAATAAAAAGGTATTAAGTGGCTTGTGTACTATTTATTACATGACTACGATTTTATCAGTGATAAATGCGGTAATAGTTGGACATTAAATGTCAAAAGCCTTAAATAGTGGTTAGAGGTCTTGTAGCTAGGAACCACTGACCATTGACAATGTTGTTAGGAAACCACCTTGGGAATAGGTCTTTAATAACGGGTTCTACCTCAATTAAGGTTGTAAATGAAAGAATCTGCCTATTTCTCTTTTAAAAGTATTATTGAAGCCTGGTTCATATTTAGAAGTACTAAGTGGCTAATCGGTTTGGAAGTATTGGGTGGTTAATATGGCTTTATTAGTTTTTCCTACCTTGGGAAGGGGTAAGTAAGAAATCGTGTGTGCAATGCATGGTTAGATTATAATTGCTAACCTTAATGGACATGACAATTAAATGGACACCTATTGGTATGTTGTGGACGGTTTATATTTTTCCAGTCACCAAAACGTTGTTCTGACCCCTCTCCTCATTACAACTCACAAGATAGATTTATAGGAATGGGTCATTGGAGCTGGATGTGTTTTGTTGTTGGAGAGTCTTCTTTCTCTCATGCTCGATGCTGATGTGACAATCTACTGTCCAAGGAATACCCTTAGTTCCAAGGTAGTAGTCATAGTCAGTATTCTTATCATATTATTGTTTCCGCTGTGAGTTTAGATTTCTATCAGTCTCTGATAATGCTCATGCTTATTTGCAGGTACCAAATCCAACGATTTGTGCTTTGATGGACTTGGTTTTCGATTTTTGTCAAAATTTAGGCCTAATAAGGTTTGGGTCGTTACACTATTATTTGATGGTTGGTTTATTGTTACTGTTTGTTGCTACTTGCTATTATTTGATGGTTGGTTTATTGATGTTGCTTATTATTGTTTGCTATTGTTAACTACTGATTGATTATTTATTTTGATTGATTGCTCTTTGTTGCTTAATTATTGATTAATTGTTTAATTTTGTTGATTGATTTTTGTTGTTTTTGTTTATGGATTGTTTGTTAGTATAAGTGTGTAAATGACATTGTAGGAGTAAGTTGACTAGAGAAAGTGAAAGTGAACCTGATGTGGCTTCAAACCAATGGGGTTAATTTTGTTTGTGTTTGATGGAGCTTAGTATTGATATGCCTCCAGTTATTGAAGGGAAATTTTAATTTTCCTTTTGTGTTTTGTTAAAATGTAAGAAAGCGTGATGTAGACCTCACTTTGTTGTTGCTCGTATTTTACAAGTGTGCTTGTCATATTTATTTGAGATGCTTGTTACATTGGATGTTTTTGTTGCATAGTAGTTGTAACATATTCATTTGAGATGCTTGTTGCATTGGATGTGTTTGTTGCACAGTTAGCTGCAGCATATTTATTTAAGATGCTTGTTGCATTGGATGTGTTTATTTCACAATTAGTTGCAACATATTTATTTGAGATATTTGTTGCACATGGATTTAGGCCATTCTAGAGTTTACGTGTATATTTGCACAGTGCCATTATTTGCATTCATGATTGGACATGCAAGTTGGGTGTGTGTTGAGTTGCACATTTGGTTGTTATTCATGATTATGTGGTCATGGTGATATGTATGCATTTATTGTTTGGATAAGCATGTTGTAGCAATTTTGCTACTTATGCTTGTATATGGTGCATACATGAGGGTATATTGATTCTCTTGATATATATGACTTTCTTTTGGATTATGTAAGTGAAATACAAGTGCATGGAAGCAGAGACTTGTAGCTGCTTTTGGTTTCATAAGTTAAGTTAGCTTGCTCGCTACACGGTACGTGTTTATTCTCAACGGGTGTGTTTGCTATGTGACATGCACACTCTATAAGGTATATCATGCATATATATTGTTGTTGTGTTGTCCCCAAATATGGAATGTCCCAGATATGGACTTATATTGTTGTTTGGGAGTTGTTGTGGTTTTTCGGATCGCGCTGCGCAAAGGCGGTGCTGCCAAAATTTTCTACAACCTTAGTCAAATTTGAAATAAAAGTTAACAAAAAGGTTGTTAGGCATAGCCTATAGTCGACAGAGTCGGTAGAGTAGCATAACTAGTTAAATTCTCTTTTGAATTGCAAGTTTGTACTTTGTTTTCTATTTGCATTTCTTTGGAAACATGTGTGTAGATTAGGTGTTTGGTCTAGTCGATTAGATTATGGGTTGTTTGTGATTACTTAGGGAATGAGGACGAAGGCCTAGAGACTAGTCCAAGTCTTTTTTTCTTTGTTGTGATCACTTGAAGTTAGTGATTCGTTGTTTAGATTTTGAGAATTTGTTGATGCTCGATTGGTGGGATGCGTCATGTTAGTAGATACATGTATTTCCATGTGTGTTCTTGTGCAAGCTAGTGTTGAGATCTTATGGTATATGACCTGCTTATTATGAGTTACTATATGTTGCATGTCTATTTACCAGCGAATGATTTTTTTTGGATAAGCGATGATTTAAGTGTAGTGCCGTTGGAGAGGCATGGTGTTAGGGTAGAGTTACATTTTTGCTTTGGAATTTCGAGGATGAAATTCTTTTAAGGGGGAAAGGATGTAACAACCCGTAATTTTTTAATATATACAACAGGATATTTGAATAATTGATTTATTTAAATGTTAAATTTCTAATTTAATCGATGTGCAAAAAACTCGACTTTCACAAATGGATAAGCTAGGACTTGAGACCACTTGCATAGAGTTTGGATCGTCCGAGCAGTTGAGAATGAGTATAAGCATCGATATATTTTGACCGATGGATTTTAGTTGGTAGTCTACGTTCAATTATTAGATCGATCCAAAAGGCTAACTTTTGTATGCGACGGAATTAGGTTCCGAAACCTTTTCCATTGGGTCTGTAATACGGGTATTTGGTTATGAACGATAGTAAGCACGCTTTGTTTAGAGTTGTAGATTTCTCAACAAATATTTGTAATCGATACTTGCTAAATTAACCATCCAGTGGGCCGTCTAGTATGGTGTCGTATTTTATACCATCGGGACTGGAAAATACAAGGAGTCATGTGGAGCGAGAATCGTTACGATTGGAGCTTGCTATAGCTCGTGCGAGTCGAAAACATGAAATAAAAATTTGATAAATACTTTTTTATTCAATTTCATTTTCATTAAAAATTAATTCCCTCTCTCCTAAAACCATGCCCTCTCCATCTTACGGCCAGCGTTGATCGGGCCCACCAACTAGCCTTTAATCTCAACTAGAGAAAGGTGCAGCTAGGGGAGATGTGAAGAATGATCGATTGGATTGTGCCGTAGTTGGCCGTAATGGCCAGAATCGAGAGATGGACGGGGTTGCATTTTTAAGTTCAATCTTCGTCTATGGTCGATGGTGAGGGGGCAGGACTGGTCGAAATTGACTCGGGGTGGCGTGGCGGTGCTCCAGGTAATGAGCAGTGGCGGCTGGAGTGGCATGGCGGTGGGCGTCAAGTAGAAGAATGGTGCCTTGGATTTTGGACGATGCGGATTAAGGTCTAAGCAAGGTTAATTAGTGATTAATGATGTAACTAGTTAATTAATTATATTATTTAATTCCAAAAACTTATTAAACCCATATCTTGCTCATACGAGGTCGGAAGGGAATGCAGTTTCTTGCGTCTTACTCGTGGAGTTATCACCTTCGCAATGGAACAACTTTGGTAGCAATCTGGACGACTAAAAATTTAGACAAAGGTGAGTAGATCGTTAACGCTATAATTTATTTTCATATAAATCCCAGTATTTTTATATACCACTTTATATGATTAGAATTTTAACGCTATAATTTATTTTCATATAAATCCCAGTATTTTTATATACCACTTTATATGATTAGAATGGTGTAGAGTAATATGTTCATTGATATATGATGTTTGGATATATCATTATCGACGTAGGATAGTTGTTGGGATCCTAGGTAAATGTCAACGACCCAATTATGATATATATATTTAATAATTTCCTCGTTTGATTAGATTGGTCAGAGTGGATATTCGGGACGATTGATTTAGATCCCGAATATATATATATAAAGGAAAGGTATGTATATATATATATATGGAGATCTATTTATATTGGGTAGCATTGGGAGGGTTGATATTAATTTATAACATAGTTATAAATTAATTTAACCCCTCAATTTATAGTTTAAATCAATGATAGAAATATTCGTATATATTTTATTATTAAACGGGATTTAAAAGTATAACTTTTTAAGATAAGCATGAAGACAAAAATGATGGAATGTTTTTGTAAATTTGATAAATCAGTTTACACTTAATTTAATTTGGTGAATTAAGTGCTATAATTACCTAATTTTTTTTTGAGTAAATGGAATATTTTATAAAATGTTGATATGATTTTATAAAATATTGTAAGTGAAATATACTTGATTTAATTTGACAAATTGAGTGTATTTTGGCTTAAAGTGCTTTTTAAGCGAATATAATATTTTATAAAGCGATTTGTGGATTTAAAATATTATATGGGGAAATATATTGCTTAAATTGGATTTAAAGTACATAATGATATTTTATAAAAAGATGGATATGATTTTAAAATGGTATGAATGAGTATATTTAATTATAATTTTATAATTAAATAGTATTAAGCTTCTAAAGGATTTATATGCTTATAGTTTTTGTCTAAATAATATATTATGGTTAAAAATAATATATCAAGGGATGGATCATCCCATAGATTATCGAATGGTATAACGAGTTGATTAACGATTAAATTGTATATTTTCATGTCATTGTTTGTAATTGGTTTAATTGATTGTAGATTAGAATTGGATGATAGGTAAATAGATTGTTCGATTTGTTGGTTATTATAACTTTGAGATGGTAGAATTTTTACTTTGGTTGTGTATTGCCTTCATGTATGTAAATGGACATGAGATGTATTAATCAGTTCTATAGAGATGAACTGGTTGTATATATATTTGCAAATAGTTCGTGCGGGTTATATATGCCTATATTTATATATAGTTCTGGTATGTCCGACTTGGGACTGCTAGAAGAGGCATGAAATATTTTATAGATACTCATTGATATGCGGTTTCAGGCATATGTATATAATTCTAGTATGCTCGACTTGGGACTACTGCAAAAGGGATGGAATATTTTATAGATATCCATTGATATGCGGTAAGGCATATATATATATATAGTCTTGGTATGTCCGACTTGGGGGTATTGGGAGGAGCACATAATATTTTATACATATTCATTTTTATGCGATTTAAAGCACATATATATAATTTCGGTATGTCCAATTTGGGACTACCCATTGGTGCAAATAAATCAATTGTACCTTGAGGCGCACAACCTGCATAAGTGGTTTCGGAGCAGGGATGGAGAGAGACTGAAAACTAGTCTAGAGTATGTCATATACTGTTGCATAGTATTCTTAGATGCTACGACCAGACCTACAAGCCAAATTCTTTTGAGGTGTTGGTTTTCAAGGGAGTCCACAATATAGTTGTGGCTCTCGATAGGCCTCAAGGGTAGCTAATGGAAATTCAGAACGATTTACCGATCCATACGGGAACGACAATACTTCGGTATCGTATACCGGTATAGGGAAAGAGGTAGGAAAGGTTTAATGTTTACATACATTTTCGATTTATCAGTATTGACAACCGGAAGTAGGGAATGCTTGCATGGGGATCGACTATACAATTGAGATGACACGACCTGCAAACGTGATCCCGAAGCAAGGGCGGAGAGAGATTTGGAATTCTAGTCTAGAGTAAGTCATATACTGTTCCGTAGCACTCTTGGATGTTACGACGGGACCTACAGACCAACTTCTTTTGAGGTGTTGGTTTTCAGGGGAGTCCGCAATTTAGTTGTGGCTCTTGATAGGTCTCAATGGTAGCTTATGGCAGTTCAGGATGGGTATCAACTACAGATATATGTATTTCGGTTTTGGGTACGAAGATGTTATGTTAGTAGCATTGTTATGTAGATGTATTTGTTTTGTGTTTGAGATGCTTTGATAGGGATCATTAGATCGAGTGGTGTCTATAGTGGACCCAATCCACCAGCAACGATAGGTAATACCTTATTCTTTGGGGTTTTCCTTTTTTTATGATCGAGCATGTTACATTGGTTGGTTTATTACCATTATTGAACATTATGTGTTATATAGGGATGCCCTGCATTGGTACATTAGGTTATCATATTAGTTGTGCTGGCTCGTTGGTTGCAGGAGAAGAGCAGGTAATCGTCTGATCCATTACTTTTGAGTTGGGTTTACTTTACCTGTTTAAAGGCATTCTGGATTACCCCTGAGCCACCTTTGTGGAGAGGACTGGCTATACATCAGTAATTCCCTGTATATAGGTATATGGATTTGATTTACAATATCTTGAGATTGTTCCCCTCACACTAGGCTTTGTATCTGACCCGCATTTTGTCTTTGTTTGCTTATTTCATGATAACTCTCGGCTACTCAATCGAGTAGTTGGAGAGTCGGGTGATTTTGAGGATACACTTTCAGGAAAATTGGAGCACTTTGGAGGCAAAGACGGTACTTTAGATATATACTTGATGTTGTAGTAGTACGTGATAGATAAGCTATTTTATACGAGACTTGTTGTATCATATATTGTATTCTGACTTTCTGTATTGATATCCATTTATCAGTTACTTCCATTAGTAGTCTTTTATATATCGTTTATCCAATTGCTCATGTTCAGTATATTATATATTATCATTCCGTTGTGAGATTTTACCGTTGTGCCTTGTTGATGTTTAGATATTTTTCATTTTACCCTAAAGTACCGTCTTTTGTGGTATTCTAGAGTCGGACGTTGACACTCAACATTGATTCAGAGTACAATGAAGGGTGGGTTGTCATAGCGGTTGCATATGTGAGGCAGGTTTTTCTCGTGAATTTAATTATAGGTGGAATGGGGAGAGGGAACGATGGGTTGGGGGTTATAAAGGGGGCGATACCACACCGACACCTTAAAAGGGGTGAGGACATGGCGTCGGTAATTTTGCATAGGTAATGTTTTACTTAAGCCTTACCAGCCCCACCGATGCCAAGTGCATTGGCATAAGCCAAGCGTTGGTAATGCCAAGTAGATAAATAAATAGTTTTCTAGTAGTGTAACCTTAAACTTTGAAGTTAATAAAGCCAAAAAAGGATTATCATCATAAATGTATTACAAGCATTTTATTAATATATGATAAACTTTCAAAGTTTTGCCCTTAGAATTAATTAAAATAGTTAAAAAAATAAAACTAATATTAATTTAAAGTTATCATACCGATAGCATTGGTATGCCAATTTAGCTCGACATTGATTACCAATTGTTTGGTATTGGTATAGTACTGGTAAATTTACCATTACCATAATCTATATATAAACCAACATTAACTAATATAACAATGATAATGTACAATACTTGTCAGCCAGGCCAAAACATCTAAGTGATTTCATAAGTGATACAACAATCTCGCATTTTACTCGATTTTATACTAATGTTCAAAATTATTCTACAAATGTCCAAAATTAAAAAACAAAGTTTTTGAATCGGTTCTTTTATTTTGAATAGTTAACAATCATCTATGCATTAACATTTCATTGTAACAAAAATCAAATCTTAACATCTCATCAAATATGGAAAATAAGAACTTAAAGTAAAATAAAAAAAACTGAAATTGGAATCGAACCTAGACAACAAAGCAACAGAGCCTAGGAGGCGTCGGTGATAGAGTAAAGGGTGTTGGCGGTAGAGAAGGGGCAATGGCTGCAGTAGTAAAGATTGGGCAGCACAGTAGTGAGTAGGCCGCGGCTTCCCTTGGTGGTAATAAAGTATGGGTGTAGAAGAGGAGATATAGTGGCGACGATATGAGGGTCTAGCGATGACGAAGATGAATTTAAGGAATTTTTATTTTAATTTGGAGAAAGAATATCACGGGAATAAAGAGACGTGTCTGGTTTAGATGGGATAAAACTACCATATCATCAGAACGATGTCGAAATGTCATCAAAAAATTTTGACATCATTCCAACGACATGCTTTTATATTTAAAATATACAAAGGTCGTCGGAAGGATGTTGGAAAATGTTGATGACATAAATTCAATGTTGGAATGACATCTGATACCCCTTCGACGTCGTTATATTTATTGACCATCATACACATGACGTGGGAAAGCCATCAATAATTTCTTATGTCATTCTGATTCCTAGTTATGTTTCTACCACTTTCTCATGCTTTTCTCAGGCGTCGAACACTTTATGTTTCAAACTCAAGCTTTTCCTTGTAGTGCTATTCAAGTTCATTCCATTATCATTTTCTAAGACGCAAAGAACTAAAAGTAGGTTGTAAAGTCCAACGAAGTATGTACCGTGCCCTCAACCCATACTTCGGTATATTCACAACGCATAGTGTAGTTTGTGGTGCTCGAACTCATGACCTCATTGGTAGTTCATTCCATTGTTACAACAGAAATTGCATAAAAAATTTAAATTTATATAGTTTTGCTAAAATAACTTGAACTATGTTTATAAAACTAATATGTGACGTGCATTTAAATGATATAAACGTATTAGATGTTCCAAAATATATTCGATTGTGGAATATTTTAGTTTGTTTTACATTGTATTTTAAATAAGACATGGAACCTGAATCGTCATTGTTAAACTTAATTTGAAGTTTTGAATCTAATGCATGACTTAGATTAATAATTTTGTTGTTTGATGAATTAGTACGTACTTTTATTATCGTAAATTTTGAGGATTTAGTTTGCAATAAGGAAAACTTTAGAGTTTTCATCTTCTTATTATTAGTTTTTAACAAATGACAGGAGTGTAAAACATAAATCCATCATAAAATACGGTTTTCCCCATTTTATGTTCTATAGATACGAGAACTTTGTGCATTGAGGTATTGATGATGAATGATGAAGTTTTTCCTTTAAAACCATGATTGATCGTGGACCTAGGTGGTCTAGACGGTCACGAAGATCCAACTATTTATAAGATTTTATGGCACGTCCAATGCACGTGCATGTAAAAATTCTTATAAAATTTAAAACGTATACGTAATTTTAATAAAAATAAATTGAAAAAAAAAGAAAAAAATTATAATTTTGTTGTTGAAATGGAGATTCGAACTTGTACGCCTATTTATAATATGATAAGAAACATAGTATTTAGTATAGCTATAAGTTTAAAAGAGAAGAAAAGTGTAAGCAATGTGGTCGGTTTGAATCATGTGACCTACATTTTAATAGGGAGGCTTAATCGCAGTATTGGCTATGAATAGCCTTTAACTGATTGTCCAGGGCCCAAGTCTAGATTGGACCGACTTTGAGTTTAAAACTTGTACAGTTGTATTAGTAATAATTGGTTTTGTCGCTGCAGATGACTTGGGAATTTAGAATATTTATTAAAAACAGTGGTAATATAAATAAGTAGTATAATCATATTATTGTGGGTGACGTGATCTTGCATTATTGCTAAAATAAGTAGTATCAACTTGAATCTCTGGGTTGCTTGCTTAACTGGGGCCTGTGGAAAAATGAAGCTGCGAAAGTGCGTAAGCCCTGATGTGTAAGCTCTTCATAGTAGACTTCGCAACCTGCTCTCATCAATTTGCCAATTAGTCTTCATTGTTAATTCTGAAACAGCAGGTTATGTTACACAACCATCTAGTTTAATGCTTGATTAGGACTTATCGTGATGTATAATATGAAAATGGCGGCAAGATTGTCGCTTAAGTGTGGAGAAACGACCATGTTATATAGCCTACGTGTCATAAGTATTCCATTCATCTTAAACGATATTTGCTTTAGCCTTACAATTCATTAATTAATGCTCTTAAATCTAATTAAGCATTAGTCACAAGAGTGATTATTGATTCTATGATGTCTCTATGTTGTGAGAGTGTTTAGATTAACCGGTGGTTATGGTTGAGAAAAAGTGCATTTATTCTAGGTATCCATATATGAATCCACGTTCACCGTTTAAAAATCTGAAATCTTTTCCACATCGATGATCCTGAAATGATAAAAGTAATCTTGTTTTGCCTTCCTTACTACTTATCAAAATAGATAAAATCTCTTAGTCACTTTTCATTTTATGTAAATTAAACTCCTAAAACTTGCAACAATTAAATCACACATGCAAATCTATTAGAATAAAAAATTAATAATTTAAATTAGAAATTCGAAATCACAAAGATCAAATTAAATGTAGCACCATTTAAGATGAAAAATTACAACGCAGCAAACAAAAGTTTGCAACTGATTTTATTTTGAAAATACAACAGTTTATAACATTTAAATTCATAAAATACGTCATTTTTATAAATAAGTTAGTAAAAGCATATAAATTCGAAATCTATGCATAATTCGCATTATAATAATGCAATGAATTGAACAGAGCCAAACGGAATACCTTGGATTGTAGAAAATGCATTGTATAATTACAATTAACCAAAATTGCACAAAAGCATATTACTATGGACATCAGATTAAGTGTAATGACCACGATACCAAGTACTTGCACTGTTCAAAATGAAAAATACAATACAACAAACAAAAATGCACAACTAGTAATATTTTGAAAAGTGGAAATTAGGTTGAAGGGCTTCTATTTGCAGGGTAATAAGTTATAAAGACAGCACTTCTGAATAATTAGTTTTAAGGACAATTTACAGCATAATGATAAATTCATCTTTTTAAGTTATACAACAAAATGATAAATCCTTTTATCATTATTTCTATATAACTGAGAATGATAAATTCTTTTATCTTTTTCTTGTAAAACGTCCTTAAAACTAATTTTTCAAAAGTAGTGTCCTTAAAACTTATTACTCTGCACAAATAAGTCCTTGAAGTGAAAATCCCTTTTTGAAAATTCGGTACTTTTATATCATTTAAATATATGAAATATATCATTTTTATAAATAGAATCCAATTTATTTTAGTAAAAACATATATAAATTCAAAATGTTTATATAACTTGCATTATAACAATGTAACGAGCTGAACTAGACAAACGGAAATAAGTACTTGTTGGAAATACTTGGTGGTTCAAGTATGATGATGATGATGCATATATTACTTCCGATTTTAAGAATCTCTGTATAAGATTCTTTTAGATAATAATTCAACTCTACAAGTACAAACGGATTATCAAATTATTAACTTCAAAACTCAATTAAGTCCTTTAACAATGTAATCAGATTCAAAGTTTGTACTACTTTGGTCCGACAAAGAGCACTAATTTAATCAAAGTACAATGATGCAATAGAGGAGTGCAGAAAATGAAGGAAGAAGAAAATTTTCGTATTGAAATGAATTTCGCACTGCCCTTTACATAGGCAGTGAAGAGTCATGTTTGATCCCCAGTAGGCGCTTCTTCAACAGTCGCATCTGTTGCTTTCCCGCCTGCATTCAAAACTTTGTGTCATTTGGTTCCAATAGCTAAATCTCCCACCATTTTTTCCCATTTGAATTCGAAATGTAAATGGGCTAAAAAGAAGACCCTTTGGGATTTTCAAATACCATCCAAAAATATAATTTGGACCCAAAACCAAAACAGGTCAAAGGGACAATGGCTACGGTGCACGAGTGCATGTTGGCAAGCTTGACCTCTCTCCCAAGAGAAAACAATTGGATGCCTCGAGGGCCCAAACTTCTCATGAGAATCCTATATTTAAACAAATGTAAGATACTTTATGATGTGTGACTAACACTTATCTTCTCTTCTTCCTCCTTACAAAAATTAAACATCAAACCAAAATCAATTTTGAAAATATTCAACATTTTCCCACCATTTTCAAAATAAAATAAATAAAAGGAATGGCTACATCACTTAGGTTAATACATATGTAGCCAAGTGGGATCAAACCGACGTAGTTCAAAGAGGAAAAATTTGCATTATTGTGGAAACCAATGCATACATGAGAGATATTCTTTTTAGTTGAATCTTTACTTAGTGTAAACCCTTTAAAGTCCTATTGATGTCTTTGATGAACTAATCTTGAAACGTTTACCCCAATAATAGGGCTAGAACAAACGTCCGCATTGATTTCCGTGAGTAGAGTATTTTGTATGCTCATCCATCCCTGTTCGTGTAGAATAATCCAACACTACTTCATAAATGGGTAATTTGTTTTAGTGTTATTCCATGATCATTCTCTTTACTTATTTGCACCCATTGAACCTTGTTTCCCTTTTCAAAATATAGGTTGGTTTTCTGTTAAGGATGATCAGCCTTCATTCATAGATCTTAGTCCAATCTCTTTTGGTTTGATGGAAATCGCTGTCTTAAGAATAATCTAGTCAATGGTTCGGCCAAGTTTTTCTTTGGTTTTATGTAATTGATTGTAATTACTTCTATTTTGAATAACTTTCTTACCATATGATGTCTAATACTCACATGTCCAAGCTTTCCATTATATGTTTTGTTAGAGACGTTATAAATTGAAGCCTGATTATCATAATTAATCATGACGGCAAGAGATGCTTTTTGTATGGAGAAATTTCCATCAAAATTTTCTATGTCATTCGGCCTCTTTACATGCATCTACTAATGTAATAAATTCTAACAACATTATTGAATCAGAAATACAACTTTGCTTCTAGAAACCCAAAGACACAACAACACCTCCTAGTGTAAAGATTCATCCAGTTGTAGACTTGGATTTGGATTCTACAATATCCCGGGTCGCATCACTATATCCTTCTAATACATCAAACTAATCTTTATAAGATATACCATATTATATGGCTCTTTTCAAATAATTCAAAACTCTAGAAATAGCTTTCCGATGTTTGTAACCTGAATTACTCTTAAATCGATATAACATACTTATAGCATGTGCTATGTTAGGTCTAGTGCAATGCATAACATAACATACATAAGACTTCCAATAATATTAGAATATTCAAGTTGAGAAACGGTACCAATAGTTTTTTTCACTAATTTAATACTAGGATCTGAAAGAATTAGAGTTGGTTTATCATTGTAATGACCGTACTTCTTGAGGAACTTCTCGACGTAATGAGATGTTGTTATGCCATTGTTATAAGTTCAAAACTTAAACCCCATAGTGATAAAATCATTAACAATGTTTACTAAGTGATGTGTTAACCCATGATAGATGTTAATAATAGTAATTAGCTGAGTTAGTTAATTAAATAATGATAGCTTATTTAAGTACCATAGTGATCCTAAGCCTCCTCCCAAACTCGAAAAGATATATATATATATATATATATATTCAAATCAACTTAGTTTATAACAATTTAAAAGTAAATGTTTTTAATCTATCATTATATTTTAAATGTTTTAAAAAGTATATAAATATTGTTTAAAGGCTAATTACTTTTAATTAAAGACAAAAGGTTAATTAAAGATAAAAGTTTAATTAAAGGTAGATATTAAATTTAAATTATAATTAATTTATTTTAAGTTAATACTTGGTTTTAAGTTAATTATAATATTTAAATTTATTATTTTCAGTCAATTGTTATTTAAAAGTTAATTATGATTTAAAGTTGATTATGGTTTTAAAGTTAAATTGTTATTATATCATTAATTTATTTTTATAATAATATTGTTTAAGGTTAAATTATCTTCATAATGATTTTTTAAAAGTTAATTTAATAATATATTAGTACTATTTTAAAGGTAATTTATGTTATTTTAAAATTTGATTTAAAAGTATATTATTATATTATTATATTAATATAACTTGGTTTAAATTTATTATTATTATTTTATTTATAGTATTTCAAGTTAATCATTTTATTTAAAATGGTTAGGAGTAATCTAATACTTTTGAAATGATTGTTTGAAACTTTTATTTTATTAAAGAGATTTGAAGATAGAATATTAATAGAGAATGTTTAAAACAATAACCTACTTATTTAAAAAGTTATTTTAATAATTGATTTGATATCAGAGGAACTTTATTAATTTAAGTGACTAAATAAATTTGTTTTAAAATAAGGAAAGTTTACAAAGGAACTTTATAAAAGGTTTTGGTATTTTTATAAAGAAGTTATATAAATGATCTTTGGACATTTATGGAAGGAGTTTTAGAAAAGAATTTTAGAAACGATTTGAATATTTATAAAAGATTTTTCTATAAATAAACATGGAGGTTTATAAAGTGTTTGCAAATGGATTTAGGTTTTAAAAAAGAAGATTTCAAAATGAAAGGAGATTTATAAAAGAATTTGTTGAAGTTAATTGTAAAAAGAATTTGAGATTTGGGTTTCTCTAAACTGATCTTTTAAACTGGTAGTATGAAATACCCATTCCACACTTAACACCGAATGCATAGTGTTTAGAGTTATCCTTATCTCCAATTTAAGTAACGTTTGTTTTGAAATCCTTTTAAAGGGATTTGGAAATAAGAAATCTTCATAAATGATTTGTTAATATACTTATGTCAGTGAGATAAGTATAAGAATATTTTGATAAACATTTAGAAAAAGATTTAGTAAATGAAAGTTGTGTTTTGAGGCTTAGGGGTTGCTATGGGTAAATAAATCTCTAAATTTGTTGTTGTGTATTTGATAGTTAAATAACCAACTATCAGATCTTGGTCGGTTTGACTTAGAAATTATGATTGTAAATTCGAGTTCCCCAATTAGGACTTGAATATTTACATCCAAAAGAACCAGGAATAAGTCAACCAAGAATTATCGATTGTTGGCTCAGATCGGGATCAGATATATTATCCGAAAACCACTTCGAACCAACATATGCATTCGTGCGAAAGGCATCTTAATGATGATTAAAGATGGAGCTCTTTGAAGTGTAAGGGCTACTTGCTACTAATCCTAAGGTTGATTCCAAAATGGATGTAAGAGAAGTAATGCCTTCGGTTTCGTTCAGACCTAGAACAAACTTATATGGATGAATGTTGGCATTGCTTTTCTGCTTGGAAGGCAGTCTTAGCATTCCAAGGGGGAAGTGCTAGGAGGAGATGGTAAGAGCATAGCCTCTTCGAACCTCACACCCGAGAAATGAATAAAGTAGGGACATGCTGCATGGGTATGTGGGTCGCTTCCGTGAGGGTACGATCATCCTTGATTTAGTGTCGATAATTCATGTATGCTTCGGGGGCCATTATGGTTGTTTGATCATAACCAAGGGGTAATGATATTCGGTGCTACTCGAGAACGGAGTAGGGCCAACCCTGAGTAGTAAAGGTGAAACGTGTTGTAGCTTTCTATATATTTTATCTAGAGATGTACGAATTTAGTGGGTAGACCCTTACTCTTTCATAGTTGGAATCCATTCTTCAATACAAGCCTTCGGACTTGATTGTATAACTACTATTCTGGAACGTGAGATGCAAGCATTTCAGCTATATTCAATATTTACTTTAAACCCTAGACATTATTATAATATTAAGAGATTTTGATATAAAAGTGTTTTGGTTATCGTAAGGTAAAAACCCATCGGTATTTATGTGCGGCATAGTCTTGTGAGATACCGTAACGGCCATGATTTTCGACCCTCGAAAATTGACAATAATACGTCCACAATATTACATGTCGAGCAATCGAATGTCGGAAAACCCGATAGTTAGGGGAAAAGAAAAAAAAGAAGAGGTAGAAGAAAAGAGAAATAACAACACATGATCTCACAATCGCAGCGGAACAATGTATAATAAGTAATAACATGTCTTTATATAAAAAGAGCTATAATTGTTATTTATACATACCATTATCAGAGTACAACAAATCAACAACTCAATACTGGACAGTTATAATAGCTTGTCCTCATAAGTACTAAATATACAGCCTACAACACACAGCGGAATATAATCAAATACGTGTAATACGTCTTCGCCATCCAGCTCGTCTCCTAAGCTCCATAGCATCCTAACCTGAACCTGTAATACTCGGTTAGACCCGAGCATTATAATAAAATAACATCTGAGTCAGTCTGAAAAACCAACATGAGAAAACACACTCAATTTGTGTAACAATCCGATATTTTCAACCATTCGCATCCGCACATGTCGGACTTGAATTGCTCAAAATACCACGTTGTAAATAAAAATTTGGCAAATCTCAGAATATACAGTAAATAAATAATCACAGATCACAGACACAGAGTAAGAAGTGCAGCGGAAGTAAAAGAAATAGTAGTTCATGAAGCTACAATGAAATATATCAGAGTTAAGTAAGATACAATAGGAATACCAAGATACAACATGAGTGACAGTATGAAAATCAGGTACAACTCAGAATACAACTGGAATCAACTGGATAACAAAATGAACAGATATCTGGATCTTCAAAGCAAAACTCCAGCTCCAAAGGTGAGTCTCTAATGCTGTATCACTCAGTCCGACCCGAGCGTAAATCAAACCACAAAACACTCGAGTCAGGACATACATACTTATACAATGTAAACCAACTCAAGTGAACTGTAATAAAGGTACAAGTAACTTAAAGGATGCTTGGGATCGCCCATCCTCTAAGGATCCGTTAAACTATCTACTATGTAGTAATATTCGCTATTATAGTAGTGTCTAATATAAAATAATCATACTTTTAAATAGCGTCAAGGGGTTACCCATATAGCCCTTAACACGTAATAGTCCCAGTAGTCTATCCAGTATTAGCATACTCCCAAAATGGGGGCTACCCTCAATACTCCACAGGCTACGGGAGAAATCACAACTCGTAGTGAAGCTCGATATGGTAGGTGACACGGCACACAAGGCAATGCCAGGGTAGATATGCCAATTACGCATCCGGACTGGTGGTGACGCATAGCAGTCACTACCGCCCACCTCGAACAACACTCCCAAATCAAGGGGTGCACCCAATCAATCACAAAGTAATAGAATAGTATCGAAGAAGTGTGTCTGATCAGAGGTGCTACCTCATAGGCCCGTCGATCGCTCTTGTTTTAGCCACCTTATGCCAACTCACGGGAGTTGGGTCCACGTATATACCTTAGGATCATCGCCACCATCCTTCTTCATTTTGGAAACTCCACCCCGTACACAGTTGTCAAAGTAGTTTTCGGTATCGACAGAGAGTATATCCATATCCGATCCCGGTCTCTTTAACAACCAATCGTTATTATAACCCGTGGTTATAATTTTAAAATAATATTTTATACTTCAAAATAGAATATCATTTCAAATCCAAATCTTTATCAAAATAAAGATTAAATCAATTCCAAATCATTTCAATATATTTAAAATATCATATCATTTCAAAACTTCATTTCAAGTCATTTTAATATACCAAAATATCATATCTTTCCAAAACATCATTTCAAATCATTTTGTTATACCAAAATATCATTTGAATTCAAATCTAAATATTCAACTTTAAATACTTTTTAAATTTAAAGATATCATTCATTTATTATCATTTCAAGTCACCTTTTTAAATAGTTTATATTTAAATCAAAATAACTCATCTAAACCATTTAAAAGTGTAATTATTATACTTTCAAATCAAGTATTCAATTTCCAAAGTTTTAAATTATTTTGAGTTCATTTATTAAGTTAAAAACCATAAACATTGAAAATTTCAGCCTTTCACAGCATTCAGAAAAAGGTGTTATAAGTTATACTTGAAAACATTTTAATTTAGCAAAGACAACATTTTAAAACTACTGTTAAATCCCAGCTTAGTTGCAATTTAGTTTAAAACAACAAAGACAACATTTCCAGAAATGCTGTAATAGCTCAGGTTTAACATTATAGGGTTTCATTAAATTCAGCAAAGACAGCAGATCACTACAGCATTTATAGAACTGCTGAATAGGCCTTTATTAAGTTTTTAGCCCTTCTAATTTACTTCAGCAACTACAGCATTACAGAACTGCTGTAATAGCCTCTTATTTAAGTTTTAGTTCATTTACAAAAATCATAACATTTCTGAATGCTATAAAAAGTAATATCCAGATTTTAGTGTATTTCCAGCAAATAATAACCTTCAATATTAAACCTTTTACACATTATAAAAATCATATTTTGACATTCAAAAATGTTCATTAAAATAACTCTTTTAATTTATGATTTTTATAAGAAACATTTACAATAAAATCCAAATTTCCAATAATTTTACTTAACAAATCCAAATGTACAATTTTCTTTTCTTCACATTTTTAACAAATAAACTTAACACTTATATTTTATTTCCATTTCACAAATTAAACTAAATTTTTAATTTTATTTAATTAACTTTAACCTTTAATAAAAACAAATTCACATTTCCAAGTCAAGTTATATTTTAAAATTACACTTTTAAGCA
Organism: Allium fistulosum; assembly: GCA_030737815.1. Taxonomy (NCBI): domain Eukaryota; kingdom Viridiplantae; phylum Streptophyta; class Magnoliopsida; order Asparagales; family Amaryllidaceae; genus Allium; species Allium fistulosum. The sequence continues at coordinate 163,192,876 of CM060904.1, read as the reverse complement.
TTCATTTATTTAACCATTTTAATACATAGAAAATTCAATAACACTTTATTAAATCATTTAAATTCAAATTCAAATCAAATTATCATATTTACCATTTTCCTAATATAATTATATTTATATTTTATTTATATAACTTAAATATCATTTTAAAACCAAAATTCCAAATTTCCAAACTTAAGTTATATTTCAAAAATTTACTTTTACCATTCATTTAAATTACATTTTAACTTCTAGAAAAATCCAAATTTCTTTATTTAAACATTAAAAATCAAATTTAATCAAATTTTCATAATTTTACACTTTTAAAAATATTTAAAATATTCAAAATACTTTATAAAAATAACCACGGGCCTGTATATAGTTTTATAACCTAGGTCAAGTGATACAGATATGTATCATTTCAATCCGTAGTTTAAAAAGAAAAATCCGGGTTCTATCATTTCAAACCCGCAATCCCAAGTTAAAATAAATAAAAACCGTTCAAGCCTATCATTTCAGCCCATAATGATTTTTCCCTATTCTAAAGTCCGTTCGGGTATGTATCATTTCAACCCATAGTGATTCTATTCTACAGGGAACTTATAGTGTGATAAACAGATATAAAATGAATAGTATACAATATATAATAGTAACAGATGAGATGACAAGTAAATTAACAGGTTTAACATCATATAATTAAATCATCATAGACAGTTATAACATATTATAACTCACATTCAATTGTTGTCGCTTCACATTTGTATAAGTATAAAATGTCGTGTGAGATTTACTCACCTTTTCAAACTGGAGTTTGCAAATCAAAATAACACAAACAGATTCCCAAAGGCACGATGACACAACAACACGACTTTTGATTTGAATGAATGGGAGCCTAGATGATCTTGTAAGCAACAAACCAACAAGAAAATGTATACATAAATATATAACACAAAACAATATCGAAATGACTAGAAATAAAAAGCAACAAAGGACAAAGTGATTCGACCTTTCTTCAACCATTCAAGAGCTCGACCAAGGGGATATTTTGCTCGGCCATTGATGTGTGTTTGGGTCAGGTATGGTATCATATAGGTCAGGCTACAAGTGGATGAAGGTGGTGAAAGAGTTACAACATGGAGCATACATGGGTTCAAGGCAAATAGGTGAAGTTTTGGTGTATTTTGGCTCGGCTATGACCACATATAGGCTCGGCCATGGGGTCTTCATGTCAGGTCAGATCTGGACAGTAGTGAAAGGGGTGGCCAGAGGTGAAGTAGATGATGGTGGTGGTGGCTAAGGGGGTGGCCAAGGTGATAGATGAAAGGTAGGTGAAGCATATATGGTCTAGGCATTGTTTTGTTGGTTTTTAAGCAAGGTTTTGTGGTGTTGTGTTCATGAGGAGGTCATGGCCACTTCAGGTCAGAGGAGACAGAGGGGTTATAGCCATGGATGAGGGGAAGATGTGGTGGTGGTCGGTGGAGGAGATGGTGGAGGGGTTAGGCTGAACAAAGCACGAAGAAGCAGGGCAAAATCAAGGCAAACAAATGAAAAAAGGAAGAAGAAAAGAGGAGAATGGAAGCCATGACTTACAAAATGATTTCAGAAATTGCTATGGCCGAAAATGATGAGGAAAAGAAGTTATTTTCACGTGAAAAGCAATAAGGAATGTACGGCTACCAAGAGAAAATGAAAGGCCAAGGCAATGAAGAGGCAGGAAAAGGAAGAGTTACAAGTTACAAGCACAAAGTCTCTTTGAATTTCCAAATTCTTTTAAACAAAATAAACTAAATAAATTTCAGTAAATAAAAATAAAAAGCTGAACAAAATAAAGTGAAAAAGAAAATAAATAAATAATTTAAGTAAAATTAGAAAATAAAGTGAGAAAATAGCTAATATATTGAAACAAGCATTTAAAAATATAAACAAGATACACTTAACTTTGGAAAATTATAACGACACTTAAACAATTAAAAAGTCAAGTAAATAAAATAAATCTGAACAAAATAAAGTGAAAATGAAAATAAAATAAACTTTTAAGAAAATAGAAAAATAAATAAAGAATTACTTTCATTAATTGAAACTAGAAATTAAAATTTGTAAATAAATTGTAGCTTACTTGGAAAATTCCAATTGTTCTTTTAAAACTGTTTTAAAACCAAAATATATACATAACATGTTATTTTACCCATATAAATATAAATTAGAACATTACATGACCAAATAAAATATTATTTATATAATTTAAACTAAATAATTTTCTTAAATACAGCAAATTACACACAATATCTAAAAGGGCAAAACTTTCACATTATAAATCAGATTTCTACGAAATGAAAAGAAGTATTCTTGAAATTTTATTTACTTTCATAATAAAAGATAAAATTCAAAAATTCAAAATTTTATATTTTAAATTAAAAGTCAAAGTTTGACCATATTGACCAAAATTCACATTTTTGTAAAATTTCTATTTATACATGTTTGAAATTATAATTCACATTCAAAACACAATTTATATTTAAAATAACAAAATTATCTAGTTTAAATAAATAAAAGTTTTTAAATCAGGAAATTAAATTAAAGTAATTAAAATATATAATTAGAATAATCATAAAATACAGGGTTGTTACACTCTCCCCCACTCAAAACTTTTCGTCCCCGAAAAGGAATGGGGTACGGGAAAACATAGAAAAAGATAAAATGAAATAGGATTAAGACAAGATGACAAGAGATTGAAATTATACCTGATAACTGCTGTTATAGGTAAGTTTAACAAGGTGGAGATGATCTTCCCAAGATCCTCCAGAATCAAGAACACAAGTACGAAAAAGGTCATCGAGAATCTGATTCACCCTTTCTGTTTGACCGTCGGTCTGTGGATAGTTAGCAGTTCTCAGATTCAGAATAAGGAGAAGTAAGAACCATAGAAGAGATAGAAAAGTTAAATGATGAAGGAAAAAGGGAAAGAAAGAAAGACTAGAACAAACTTATTAAGCACAATACGAAAAACACGATTCATCAAATCAACAAAGAGAGCAGGAGCATTAGTCAAACCAAAAGGCATGACTAACTATTCATAAAAGAACCATTCTCAGCACGGAAAGCAGTCTCGGGAATACTTTCTTCAGCAACACTGAGTTGGTGAGAATCGGTGATAAGATCAAGCTGAGAGAAAACAGTAACTCCACGGCTAACCAATTCAAAATTTTGATTTCCTACTTAGAAGGTAGGAGGATGGAAACAACCAGAAAGAAATTAGATTGGAAAACAGAATAAGATAATAAATTTAAAACCATGAAAATTTCTACCTACATCAATAACTGATTTCATCCATTTGATTTCCTAAGTTAACTAAATCTAAATTATTTTTAAATCTCATTATCTCATTATCTCATCATCAAATCAACAATTTATAGAGTCATGGATTTGAACAATCATTTATTATATTCATTTTTTTTGATTAAATTTCATTCTTCTTTATTCCACTTAATATATCAAATCCTATATATATTAAGTGTATTTCACTTATTATACTATTCCAATTTATTTATAATTTCTTTTAAATATCAATATATTGTAAATTATTCAATTAACCCTTTTCTCTATTTACCTCTATTAATCCTTTATAAATAAAATTTAAGTGTGTAACATTTATTATAACCACTTAAGTTTTATTTATAAAATTCTCTTTATTTTGTATATTTTCCAATTACATATTCAACTTCTGAATAATTTAGGTAAGTTATATTGGAATGTAATTGAGTATTATACAAATAAAAATTTCTAATTCAATTATCTCATGCTTAACTATTTATCCAAAATTGTAATTTCATCTTATAATTGACCTTATCCTTTAAGATAAAATTTAGGAATTAAACTTCCGATTAACTTCAACTTTTTAGAGAAAATAAATATATACTTAATATATATCAAATCAAATTTGAAATCATATACCAATATATATTATACATCAAGTCATATTTTAGAAATCCAAATAAATTTATTTCCAAAACAAAACTGTAGCAAAAATACAGGATGGTCTCTTCGCTTCGAAACTCGAAAATGAATGTCGATGATGCGGTAGTCATCACCGAAATTATTTTCCATTGACAAAGAAAAGAGCACTGATTTACAAATTAAAGATCCTTTGAAACAATTTCTACTAGAAATACTTTTAAATAATATATCCTTTTTAAAACTTTCAAAACAAAGTTCGAAATCATCGGAAATTTAATTCTCACATTCTTGATTTAAATCCATTTAAATTTTCAAATTAATTTATAACCGTGTTTAATTATTTAGATATGAAACTAAAGCCAATGATTATAAAATACATACAAAGTTAAATATTATTTCTTAACACCCAATTCCATTAATTATAAAAATTTAGAAAATTAACCTTATACATATTATAATTATACAAAATTTATCCATCTACTAAATTTTAAAAACCATATTGTGTCAGTTTGCTCTGTTCAAGTGTTTTGGAGATCCTATCTATAGCGTTGATCATACGAACCGATCGGAAACCCAAATCAACATCAACAACTCAAACAACACTATATATAAAACATCTTTAAAATATAAAATTTCAAATACAAGATTAATTTTCAAAATAACGATAGGGATTCAGATTTGATGGACTCAAATCAAAGAGAACTCTGATTTGAATATAAGTTGGAGACAAAAGATAAGATGATTAAACAACAGAATAGGGAGTATGGATAAGCTTATATAAATCACGGGCAACCTTAACCGGGTCAACCGTGACTAAAAGAATAAGATCGTTGTGGATTTTTTGGGGTAATTCTACATTCGATCTCAAGAGATAGAATTTAGAATAGTAAGAGATACTAGCATCTAAACCGAGGATATATAAAATCTCCGGTGAATCAATGCCATTGTAAAGGAGTTTCACCCCTTTACAAATCATTTGAATATTGGCGGGACATCCAATTCATTAGAAAGACTATTCAGAGTGGAGTTATGGGACACTCCAGAATCAAGAAGACACGAATAGGGGAGGACAAGAATGGACTTTGGAACCGAAGGGAACGTTCCAAAATTCCAAGGAAACCGAATCGAAGAAGAAGGAATTCAAGTTCGACGAAGGTGATTCTGTAATTAAATCTACTCTATATGCTGAGTTTGCCTAAAACCAGAGCTCTGATACCACATGTAACGACCCGATATTTTCAACCATTCGCATCCGCACATGTCGGACTTGAATTGCTCAAAATACCACGTTGTAAATAAAAATTTGGCAAATCTCAGAATATACAGTAAATAAATAATCACAGATCATAGACACACAGTAAGAAGTGCAGCGGAAGTAAAAGAAATAGTAGTTCATGAAGCTACAATGTAAATATATCAGAGTTAAGTAAGATACAATAGGAATACAAAGATACAACAGGAGTGACAGTATGAAAATCAGGTACAGCTCAGAATACAACTGGAATCAACTGGATAACAAAATGAATAGATATCTGGATCTTCAAAGTAAAACTCCAGCTCCAAAGGTGAGTCTCTAATGCTGTATCACTCAGTCCGACTCGAGCGTAAAGCAAAACATAAAATACTCGAGTCAGGACATACATACTTATACAATGTAAACCAACTCAAGTGAACTGTAATAAAGGTACAAGTAACTTAAAGGATGCTTGGGATCACCCATCCTCTAAGGATCCGTTAAACTATCTACTATGTAGTAATATTCGCTATTATAGTAGTGTCTAATATAAAATAAACATACTTTTAAATAGCGTCAAGGGGTTACCCATATAGCCCTTAACACGTAATAGTCCCAGTAGTCTATCCAGTATTAGCATACTCCCAAAATGGGGGCTACCCTCAATACTCCACAGGCTACGGGATAAATCACAACTCGTAGTAAAGCTCGATATGGTAGGTGACAAGGCACACAAGGTAATGCCAGGGTAGATATACCAATTACACATCCGGACTGGTGGTGACGCATAGCAGCCACTACCGCCCACCTCGAACAACACTCCCAAATCAAGGGGTGCACCCAATCAATCACAAAGTAATAGAATAGTATCGAAGAAGTGTGTCCGATCAGAGGTGCTACCTCATTGGCCCGTCGATCGCTCCTATTTTAGCCACCTTATGCCAACTCACGGGAGTTGGGTCCACGTATATACGTTAGGATCGTCGCCACCATCCTACTTCATTCTGGAAACTCCACCACGTACAAAGTTGTCAAAGTGGTTTTCGGTATTGACAGAGAGTATGTCCATATCCGATCCCGGTCTCTTTAACAACCAATCGTTATTATAACCCATGGTTGTAATTTTAAAATAATATTTTATACTTCAAAATAGAATATCATTTCAAATCCAAATCTTTATCAAAATAAAGATTAAATCAATTCCAAATCATTTCAATATATTTAAAATATCATATCATTTCAAAACTTCATTTCAAATCATTTTAATATATCAAAATATCATATCTTTCCAAAACTTCATTTCAAATCATTTTAATATATCAAAATATCATTTGAATTCAAATCTAAATATTCAACTTTAAATACTTTTTAAATTTAAAGATATCATTCATTTATTATCATTTCAAGTCACCTTATAAATAGTTTATATTTAAATCAAAATAACTCATCTAAATAATTTAAAAGTGTAATTATTATACTTTCAAATCAAGTATTCAATTCCCAAAGTTTTAAACTATTTTGAGTTCATTTACTAAGTTAAAAACCATAAACATTGAAAATTCCAGCCTTTCATAGCATTCAGAAAAAGGTGTTATAAGTTATACTTGAAAACATTGTAATTTAGCAAAAACAGCATTTTAAAACTACTGTTAAATCCCAGCTTAGTTGCAATTTAGTTTAAAACAGCAAAGACAGCATTTCCAGAAATGCTGTAATAGCTCAGGTTTAACATTAAAGGGTTTCATTAAATTCAGCAAAGACAGTAGACCACTACAACATTTACAGAACTGCTGTAATAGGCCTTTATTAAGTTTTTAGCCCTTCTAATTTACTTCAGCAACTACAGCATTACAGAACTGCTGTAATAGCCTCTTATTTAAGTTTTAGTTCATTTACAAAAATCATAACATTTCTGAATGCTATAAAAAGTAATTTCCAGATTTTAGTGTATTTCCAGCAAATAATAACCTTCAATATTAAACCTTTTACACATTATAAAAATCATATTTTGACATTCAAAAATGTTCATTAAAATTACTCTTTTAATTTATGATTTTTATAAGAAACATTTACAGTAAAATTCAAATTTCCAATAATTTTACTTAACAAATCCAAATGTACAATTTTCTTTTCTTCACATTTTTAACAAATAAACTTAACACTTATATTTTATTTCCATTTCACAAATTAAACTAAATTTTCAATTTTATTTAATTAACTTAAACCTTTAATAAAAACCAAATTCACATTTCCAAGTCAAGTTATATTTTAAAATTACACTTTTAAGCATTCATTTATTTAACCATTTTAATACATAGAAAATTCAATAACACTTTATTAAATCATTTAAATTCAAATTCAAATCAAATTATCATATTTACCATTTTCCAAATATAATTAAATTTCCATTTTATTTATATAACTTAAATATCATTTTAAAACCAAAATTCCAAATTTCCAAACTTAAGTTATATTTCAAAAATTCACTTTTACCATTCATTTAAATTACATTTTAACTTCTAGAAAAATCCAAATTTCTTTATTTAAATATTAAAAATCCAATTTAAATCAAATTTTCATAATTTTACACTTTTAAAAATATTTAAAATATTCAAAATACTTTATAAAAATAACCACGGGCCTGTATATAGTTTTCTAACCTAGGTCAAGTGATACGGATATGTATCATTTCAATCCGTAGTTTAAAAAGCAAAATCCGGGTTCTATCATTTCAAACCCGCAATCCCAAGTTAAAATAAATAAAAATCGTTCAAGCCTATCATTTCAGCCCATAATGATTTTTCCCTATTCTAAAGTCCGTTCGGGTATGTATCATTTCAACCCATAGTGATTCTATTCTACAGGGAACTTGTAGTGTGATAAACAGATATAAAATGAACAGTATACAATATATAACAGTAACAGATGAGATGACAAGTAAATTAACAGGTTTAACATCATATAATTAAATCATCATAGACAGTTATAACATATTATAACTCACATTCAATTGTTGTCGCTTCACATTTGTATAAGTATAAAATGTCGTGTGAGATTTACTCACCTTTTCAAACTGGAGTTTGCGAATCAAAATGACACAAACGGATTCCCAAAGGCACGATGACACAACAACATGACTTTTGATTTGAATGAATGGGAGCCTAGATGATCTTATAAGCAACAAACCAACAAGACAATGTATACATAAATATATAACACAAAAAAATAGCGAAATGACTAGAAATAAAAAGCAACAAAGGACAAAGTGATTCGACCTTTCTTTAACCATTCAAGAGCTCGACCAAGGGGATCTTTTGCTTGGCCATTGATGTGTGTTTGGGTCAGGTATAGTGTCATATAGGTCAGGCTACAAGTGGATGAAGGTGGTGAAAGAGTTACAACATGGAGCATACATGGGTTCAAGGCAAATAGGTGAAGTTTTGGTGCATTTTGGCTCGGCTATGACCACATATAGGCTCGGCCATGGGGTCTTCATGTCAGGTCAGATCTGGACAGTAGTGAAAGGGGTGGCCAGAGGTGAAGTAGATGATGGTGGTGGTGGCTAAGGGGGTGGCCTAGGTGATAGATGAAAGGTAGGTGAAGCATATATGGTCTAGGCATTGTTTTGTTGATTTTTAAGCAATGTTTTGTGGTGTTGTGTTCATGAGGAGGTCATGGCCACTTCAGGTCAGAGGAGATGGAGGGGTTGTAGCCATGGATGAGGGGAAGATGTGGTGGTGGTTGGTGGAGGAGATGGTGGAGGGGTTAGGCTGAACAAAGCATGAAGAAGCAGGGTAAAATCAAGGCAAACAAATGGAAAAAGGAAGAAGAAAAGAGGAGAATGGAAGCCATGACTTACAAAATGATTTCAGAAATTGCTATGGCCAAAAATGATGAGGAAAAGAAGTTATTTTCACATGAAAAGCAATAAGGAATGTACGGCTACCAAGAGAAAATGTAAGGCCAAGGCAATGAAGAGGCAGGAAAAGGAAGAGTCACAAGTTACAAGCACAAAGTCTCTTTGAATTTCCAAATTCTTTTAAAAAAAATAAACTAAATAAATTTCAGTAAATAAAAATAAAAAGCTGAACAAAATAAAGTGAAAAATAAAATAAATAAATAATTTAAGTAAAAATAGAAAATAAAGTGAGAAAATAGCTAATATATTGAAACAAGCATTTAAAAATATAAACAAGATACACTTAACTTTGGAAAATTATAACGACACTTCTAAACAATTAAAAAGTCAAGTAAATAAAATAAATGCTGAAAAAAATGAAGTGGAAATGAAAATAAAATAAAGTTTTAAGAAAATAGAAAAATAAATAAAGAATTACTTTCATTAATTGAAACTAGAAATTAAAATTTGTAAATAAATTGCAACTGACTTGGAAAATTCCAATTGTTCTTTTAAAAATATTTTAAAACCAAAATATATAAATAACATGTTATTTTACCCATATAAATATAAATTAAAACATTACATGACCAAATAAAATATTATTTATATAATTTAAACTAAACAATTTTGTTAAATACAACAAATTACACACAATATCTAAAAGGGCATAACTTTCACATTATAAATCAGATTTCAACGAAACGAAAAGCAGTATTCTTGAAATTTTATTTACTTTCATAATAAAAGATAAAATTCAAAAATTTAAACTTTTATATTTTTAAATTAAAAGTCAAAGTTTGACCATATTGACCAAAATTCACATTTCTGTAAAATATTCTATTTATACATGTTTGAAATTATAATTCACATTCAAAACACAATTTATATGTAAAATAACAAAATTATCTAGTTTAAATAAATAAAAGTTTTTAAATCAGGAAATTAAATTAAAGTAATTAAAATATATAATTAAAATAACCACAAAATACAGGGTTGTTACAATTTGAATTATTACCATTATCAAAATTGTTTGAAAACAATGGTATCTCGTAAGACCACATCACATATAAACACAACAGGTTTTTACCTTACGATAACCAAAACATTTTAAATCAAAATCATCTGATATTATAATAGTGTGTAAGTACAAGTACTTATTCAAATAGCTGAAATTGTTACATTATTAAATTCCAACATACTAGGCTCTACAACCAAAACCGTAAAGGCATGTATTAGAGAACGGATTCCATACAATGACTAAGCACTGGGGTACCACCTATCACGGTACACATCTAGAAAAATGTACCGAGGACCTCGCCGGGATTCCCTACAACACAAGACTTGTTCTACCTCTAACCTAGATAGTACCAAATATGTTACCACCCCGGGTGTTCCCACCCTTATCGAGAGCTCTTTTTCCATGCACCACCGCATCCATAATTTGTAGTATATCTGAGGGTATCTAGAAAGGTGATAACATACCCTAATTGGGTGCGACCCACTTTTCCTTGCTGCATCTCCCTTGATTTTCAGTCATTCCCGGTTGATGAGGCTTGAGGCTACGATTACCTTTTTAAGGAATTTTCACTTAGAATGCTCATTGTACTCCAATGGCAATGTGCTGAAAGCATTCATCCATACAAGTTCGTTCTGGGTCTGAACGAAACCGAAGGCACTATTCCTACTACATCCATTTTGGAATTGTCCTCAGGATTAGTAGCGATTAGCTCTTGCACTTCAATGCTCCATCTTCGATTCTCTGCTCTTGTCTTCACTTCAAAAACGTATTCTTTGGATCAAAGTGGTTTTTTGGATAAATTATCTGATCCTTGTCTCTTCGAAACAACGTTCGATATTTTCGGTAAACTCAACTCCGGTTCTTTAGGAACTAAACAAACGAAAATATGATCGGAGATCATCTCCGAACCGTTAGTGGATGGATTTCTTTATCATCGTCCTAGAAGAACGAAATGAGTTTATACGTACAATATAGCACCTTCCGACGGTAACTGTACCATATAATCCCCATGTTTCTCCTAGATATTTCCAAAGTTATGTTTTTGGCCCAGATTTGATAGTCGGTTATTTAATTATCAAATAAACAATCAATCAATCAAAAATTTCATTTTCCACTGAAATCACTAAGTCTTATTTAATTTAAAATTTAATAAATTAAATCTCTTTTTCAAAAGTTCTATATTTATCTTATCGGAATAAGTATGTTCACAAACCATTACCTTCGAAAATATTTGAAAAAAAACCTTTTAAAATAAATATGGAAAGCACCACGCGGTATCAACCATGGATTCGCAGCTCAATGATTACGTCTCTATCCCAAAGAAATCCAAACTTAACTGTAGGCACTCTTTGCCTCTCGATTTCACCATGAAAGTATACCATTACTTTCCAAAAACTTTATTTAATAATTATCTCAAAATAATGCTTATAAAGTTTCTATAATAATTTTCCAAGTTTAATTTAGGCAAATACTCTTAAATAAAAGTTATTATATAAAACAATATAAATATTGAGATATTTATCTTTTAAAATAATAATACTAATTAACTCTTAAATAATAATTAATTTTAAGACAATCATTATAAGGTAACTTTAAATAATAATTAAATGTACTTTTATACAATTTAAAATAAGTTCATAATTTTGAAACAACAATTAAATTCTGATTTATAAATAAAATCCAAATCGACTTACAAGTCTTGTTTATAAAACTTATAATTCATTTGACCATTTTAAAATATTTAAATAGATAACTTTCTAAAATATTCTTATGCTAAACACATTTTTAAATTACCTAGTTTAATAACTAAAAATTCTCTTTTTAAAACAAACTCAACTTCTCGATAAAAATATAATTTTCAATTCAAATATATCCCATCTAATATTTATAAATTTCTCTCAATTTATCCCCAATCGATTTACTTCCCTAATTTCATAAATCCCATTTTCACATTAGTAAAAGTAAAATCTATCATTACTTTTTAAACCGATTTATCCATCCCATTTTAAATTCTTACCATGAATTCATATTTTCAATTTATCAACTGATAATCATTTCACTTTATTTATAAACATTGTTTATAAATCCGATAGTCTCATTTCCAGTTTACAACGGTTTCACATCACTTAAATTCCATTTATAAATCAATTTCTTAAATTGAATTCCATTTATAAATTAACTTCTTAAATAACCCAACTATACTCCAAAAACTAACCAGATCTTGATTCTCCTTCTTTTTCGCAGATCTAAAAATCTTATTTAAGATCCAGTATAACCAATTTTATACTTATTTTCAAATTCCCTTTTATTCTCCAAACTTGTTAAAAATCTCAATTTTTAAAACCCTTTTTATTTAAACAAGTATCACCCAAGAATTATTATTTAAAACCCTTTATATACATTATTCCAAAATCTCTATTTACAATATCCCGAAATAGTTAAGTACAAATTTAAAGTCAAACCGTTTATTTTACCCAAATAAATTTCTTTTAATTAATCCAAAATCCTATATAAATACTTCACTTCCAAAATCCCTTTTTAATTTCTTTTCAAAATCAAATATATATTTATGGTATTTTAAAATACCAAAATCTAGGTCAATGCTACTATAGCATCCAATAAATTTAAATCACACTATAATTTATCACAGATTATTCAACATATCATATATCACTATATATGAAATTAAATTCAACATTTTTGAGGAATCCAGTTGGATCCCTCCAACCTATTTCCCTGCAACCACAAATGTTAATACAACTTAAAAATACCAATCCCGCTTCGAGGTGGGATATCGCGGTAATATAGGGTCATCCGCTATTATGCGGACGCATAGGGTCTCATCCGTTAAAAATATGCGGGAATATCAATCCAACTACTAATATATATATACTACTATGTATATTATAACATCCAACTGATAATAATAATTATTAAATCATCTAATCAACCAATAATTAAATTTCAACAGTTAAAATTTAACTAGCAATCCAAAGATGAGTGAGATTTACTCACTTTGCTTTTGTCGATGTTGAAATGATCCGTTTGAATTTTGAAATTAAACGAACATTTAATTTTAAATAAAATTCCTGCTAGTTCCAATTATCACCAAATCAATTCCATGTTGTAGAATACGTTATTACGATCACAACGCAAAAAATTGCGTTCAAATCCGACCTAGAATTTGCGAGTTATGACATTTATAAGAAATTGAATTTAAATAAAACAAATTATAAAATTAATTCAATCTTCTTTTTATATTCATACCCAGGCCAAAGAAAACAAGTTTGGCCCAACAACTACTCCCTCCTTCCCCATTCATTTCAAACTCCTGTGCACGAAACAAAACAGAACCCATCACGCGTGTGCACTAATTCGAGTGATACGGAGCTTGGAGACTCCGTTTGTCGAACGGCTTTCGCCAACAGCTCCCTCTCGACGAACCGCATCTGCATGTACCCACCTCATCAAGCTCGGCCCTACCATGCTCCGTGCGACCTGCTCGTTCCCACCCTCACCGTGACAATGTCGCACCTCTCCAGGAACCACCACGCCTCGCGAAAATCTCATCGTAGATGCTATCTTCCATGCCGAGTTCAAATCCAAACCCAAAATCTCCAATCGAGCTCCAAATCAACATGAAATGCTAACCCTAGTTCACTAACTCTATGTCGAGCTCGATGAAAATGCAACTGCACCCTCTAAAAACATACCAGATCGAAGTATGAGTCGAATTAGGATTTTAGAAAGTGGTTTTAGATTTTTTTCTTTGAGTATTTCATGAGTTAAATTATTATCAAAGCTTGAATTTTTTCTTTCTTCCTTTACTGATGCTCGGCTGTGCTTTTAAAAAGGGGAAGAAAGATGCCATGCATGTTTGAATGTGTCAAGGTATAGTGAAAAGATATAATAATAGCTGAAAGGATGTTTGACTAGCTAATATATTAATTTAATTTCAAAATGTCTCGATTTACGCAACTCAAAATCTCGAACACCTATCGAGGCGTGCCGCTAGGCGTTCATAATGTTATACCCCTATTCCGAACGCAATGGAAAAGGTTTCGAGTCCTAATTCGATCTGTAACGACCCAATATTTTGGACCATTCAAATCGACAATTATCCACACATGCCGGACTTGAATAATTCAAAACAATGGATTGTAAATAAAATTTGGCAAAACTCAGCATATACAGTAAATAAAATAATCATAGATCACAGACACAGAGTAATATAACAATAATGCAGCGGAAACAAAGAATAGTAGTTCATGAAGCTACTATATATATAACAGAGCTAAACAAGACACAACAAAAGTCTCGAATACAATAGTCAAATACAATAGTCAAATACAAGATCTGAATACATCACTGGAATCAGCTGGATAACTGATAGCTGGATAGATAGCTGGATCTCCGAGCGAAGCTCCAACTCCAAAGGTGAGTCTCGAACACTGGTACACTCAGTCTGACTCGAGCGTAAAGCAAAACACAAAACACTCGAGTCAGGATTAACATTCTTATATCAATAAATCCAACTCAAGTGAAATAACAACTGAAATACAAGTAACTCAAAGGATGTTTGGGATAACCATCCTCTAAGGATCCGTTAAACTATCTACTATGTAGTAGTGTACGCTAAGTAGATAATGTCTAATCAGTAAAGTACGATATCAAAATAGCGTTAAGTCATGGCCCATTCCACCCTTAACACATTTTTACCATGTCATAGTATATACAGCACCGTAAGCCCCACCGTAAACTAGTGGTTATCAGAGGGTACCTATAACAACCCGCATATTTGACGATTTTATATTTAAATATTTTATCGTTAGTCGGATGTTAGTCCGAAAAGCTACTTTTTGCATACAGTCAGATTGGGACTCGAGAGCACTTCCATTGAGTTCAAAATGACGTTTGCGATCTTTTTGAGTGTAACCTTCGATATGTTTGGAGATAGTGAAGTTTTCGTCACTTTTTCCCGCCTTTGACTTTGGTTGGACCGCACCTTCTAATTCAGCCCCCAACCCACCTCCTCACTCTCACTTGATCACACTCCAAGCTTCATCAAAAATGGTGGTGGGTAGTGGAAATTAAAACTCCAAACTCAAATTCTTTAGTAAAGCCAACATTCAACTCCAAATTCAAGAAGAAGATAGTGGATTCAAGCTTTGGATTGCTTCTCCTTGCTTTCAACCTCCATCTTCATCCATTTTAGTGAAAAGGTGAGATTTTGATCTCACATCTTGCCTATAGATGTCATTGGGCTGTTGGGAATGATCCCCTATTGCATTGGTATGAATATCAGTTTTTGGTTTGGATTGGATTGGCGAAAAATCCAAATTTTCTAGTGTTTTTTGGTGAAAAACAGCTGTTAGGTCGCTCTGGTCCCATAGGTCGTTCTGCCCAGATCACTCACGCATGTGGAAAAGTCCCTGCCTGCATTTAGTTCGCACTGGTTTAAGTCGTAGGTCGTTTCCGACCTATAATCCCTAGGCAAATGTTACGTCGTTCGCACTGGCTTATCTCGTAGGTTGTCTCCGACCTAAGCTCCAGTTAACTCGTAAGTCATTCGACCCACTAGGTCGTTCGAGTTTGGTCGCCCAATATATCTCGTAGGTTGTCTCCGACCTAACCTCCAGTTAAGTCGTTCGACCCACCTGGTCGTTCGAGTTAGGTCGTTGGACCATTTACGTTAGGTCGTGATTTTGTTAAGTCGGATGACCTTATGCCGCTCGCCTCTGTACTTCGTTAGGTTGCGTGAAATTCCTAGGTCACCAGGACTTAGGTCGTAGGTCGTTCGTTTAGGTCGTTTGATCTTAAGTCGCTAGGCCTGCTTCTGTTAGGTCGTTAGACCCATTGCCAACTTAGGTCACTAGCCTCTGGGTCGTGAGTCTTTAGGTCGCCAATTTTAGGTCGTTGGACCTTATACTCTTTAGGTCGTTGGACCTTATTCCAGTTAGGTCGCGTGTCCCCCTTGGGTCGCATGACCTTGGTTACGTTAGGTCGCTCGCGAGTTATCCCTTGGTCGCTTGGCACTGTGCCGCTAGATCGCTCGACACTTTAGGTCGTTAGACCCTGTTTTCTGCTAGGTCGTTTGACCTTGCTTAATGCTACCTCGCGAACAACTCTAGGCCGCAACCATTAGGTCGCCTGACCCCTTCGACTCTTTGGTCTCATTTGTTAGGTCGTTCGACCTATTTGACATAAAGTTTTTGGCACTTTAATTCGACCACGTTAGGTCGCAAGTATATTCCTACTTGGTGGTTTTGGGATTGTTTTCTTTAGACTCTACTCTCGTCTTCGAACGAGAATTTATGAGATACGATTTGTTTCAACAATCGTTTTGTGACTTGTCACTTTAAAGATATGAAGGTTTCAATACTAGTAGTAAATATCAAAACTCTTTCATCAAAGCGATTTCAACACTATTTTTAAATATCAAAAGCTCATTTTCTCAAACCGTTTTCTAATCTACTAGTATATACAAGCCTTTACTTCACTCGGATGAGAAATCGAATTAAACGACTTAGTAAAACGAGTGGTATGAAACGCTTGCATTCACTTTGTCAGTTAGCTCTTGGACTTGTTCGATTAAACCCTTTTTGTGACAATTTTCTAGTGAAGATTTACAACTTGTTCGTAAATATTTAAGTTAAGCAAGTGGTTATGGGACATGAAGCTAAACTCATATATTTACTAACTTGGAGTGATTGACACTTCCTTATGATCATGACGATCATTTTTGTGATTTAGACTAGCGATTGAGCGATGTCTCTTTGTCTGTGAGGGAGATTAGACCCCGCTTTTGTGATGTTTTACCATCACAAATATGGGGTAGCACCCCATGGTCTTCGGGCCATTCGTGTGTCAAAGGCCTTCGGGTCATTCGTGTGTTCGAAAAATTAAATGGATAGCTTCCATGAGATAGCTTCTCGTCCGTGTGCTCGGACTTTCCCCCCCCTACTTTTGTGATTTCTGGATTTCGTTTGTTGATTTCTGGGATTTGTTCTGGATTTCGTGTGTTGATTTCTGGATTTAGTGCTTCACCAATTTTCGTGGTTTTCATTGATATGCTTTGTCAATTTTTGTGTATTGGTGAATTTGTGTGTCATTACCTTTTTATGGGTTTGGATCTCAGAGAAGATTCTTGTGATATTGATTAATCTCTTGTTGATTATCATTTACATACTTATAGTAGTATGCCATAATGGTTATTATATGTTTATGCCATACCCCTTACTCTATATCTTGTCATCTGATATTTATAGTTAGACTGATCCGTTTATTATTTTCTTATAAATAATACTCGGGTCAGACCGAGATGTTACAGGTGCTTCTGCTTGACTTCTCTTCAGGATTATTCTGACTTTTGGCTAACTACTTAGATTAGTAGTTTTTGGATGTACACATTTGAGATATCGACTCTATGTTGTGTACTTATTCTTTTGTATAGCACGTGTTGCTATTCTTTTGTATTATCGTGGATCTTTCTGACCACTACTCTGATGTACACTTTCATGTGCTATATATATATATATATTCATATCTTTTTCCGCCTTTATGATATGGATGTCTGTGACTGATTTATGTTATGTTTATTTCTATGTTTGTTTTCGAAGATTATATATAGCCATCGTGTGATAGCTTTGAGTTTGTATCGGCATGTCGGATTTCCTCCTTAAATGATATGCATTCTATTCTATCTGACATATCGGTGCTCGCACAAAGAAGTTACATGGATGGTCCCTCCTCCACAGCCTTATTCTCCGTGCTTACTGACAACACTACCTCGTAGTGTTCTTGGTTAGTATGGGTATAGAGGTGGGGCGTCACAGCTTGGTATCAGAGCCAAACTTCGGAACAATGTAGAATAACTTAACAAGGATCATCGTCCTAAGTCCGTCTTAGGAGTTGTGTTTCAGGAGTTTTGTTCGAGTCTTCGAATCAATTCATCCTGTTTTCTTAATGATTCCTTGTTTCATCTATCAAGATTGCTTGATATTCATTTGGAGAATAACCTTTTTCTTCTTCTCTCTTTCTTAAAGAAGAGAATGTCTAGACCAGGTCGTCCCAGAGCTGGACCATCTACTATTACTCCCCAGGATGGAGTTTTCATGACTGCTCAACAGCTTCTTGATTTAGTAAAGAATGCTCAGGCAACTGGTCCTAATCAGGAACCTACCCATCCTAAGTCTGGGTTTGCACGTTTGTGCAACGATTATACCAACTTGGGTGGGAAACCATTCAAAGGTTCTGAGACTATTATTGAGGTCCAGGCTTGGTTGAGAACATGCGATAGAATCTTTTCTCGCATGAACCTTGTCGATCTTCACCGTGTTCAGGTGGCCTCCAGCATGCTCAAAGAAAGAGCACTGGATTGGTATGAACTCCTTATTTCTGAAATTAATGAAGCAAATCTCACCTGGGAGCAATTCCAGGAACGCTTCGAATTAAAATTCGTACCAGAAGCAGAGAAGGTGACATTGGCTCGTCGCTTTATAGACCTTGTTCAAGGTGAATCTTCCGTGACAGATTATGTCGCATCCTTCGAGTCACTGTCTAAATATGGGGTTGAATATATCAATACTCCGTTGAAGAAGAACCAGAGGTTCGTCTATGGCTTAAATAAGAATCTTAAGAAGCCATTACTTCTAAAGTTAGAAGTTTCTTTCGACCAACTTATTGATATCGCTCTTTGTCTTGAAGAGGCAGATAAGGACAGTGATGTTGAAGTGGTGGCTGCCAAACCAAATTTCAATAATAAGAAAAGGCCAAACAAATTCAAAGGTCCTTATCCCAACAAAAAGGGCAAGCAAGCAACTCCTGCTACAAATACCTTTTCCTCCAGTGATGGGAAATGCTATAACTGTGGTGCTAGGGGACATTTTGCGAACAAGTGTTCAAAGCCCCGTTCTTGTCGCTATTGTAAGAGCCCGGATCATTATATACATTTATGCCCCAGACGACAAGGCATTAAGGAGGGAAAGCTTAATGTGGCTCAAGCCCCTGGTAACACATCTCGCGGTCAAGGTATGTCTCATTCTGTCCTTGATGGCATTATAATATTTCATGATCAACCTAATAGAGTTCTCTTTGATACGGGCGCATCCCATTTCTTTATATCAAAGGAACTTGTCGATAATTTTTCTTTAAGTGTTGTTGCCTTAATGACTTCTTTAAGAATTGCGAATCCGGTTGGTGGATCCGCAACTCTTAGTTTTCTTTGTAAAGATGTCGAGATTATTTTTTGTGATTTTTCTTTCCTAGCCGATTTGCATGTCATGCGTTACTTAGGCTTTGGAATGATTTTGGGTATGGATTGGCTTACTCGTTATGAAGCTCATATCCTATGTCCTAAGCGGACTATTTATCTCCATCATCCGCAATCTGTTAATCAGATTTCTATTGTTCTTAAAGATTCGGATTCCGCTTTGGGTGCATCTTTATATTCTTTAAATCCTCGTGATGATGATAATGATGACGAGGAGGATGTCATTTCTCTTATTCGCGTCGTTCACGAATTTTCCGACATCTTTGAGCCCGTCTTAGGATTACCACCTAAGAGAGCAATCGAGTTCAAAATTAATCTTGTACCTGGAGCTCAACCTATTACTCGTCCTCCTTATCGCATGTCTAATAAGGAGAATGAGGAGATGCGCAAACAATTATCCGAGTTAGAAACGACGCAACTTATTCGCTCTAGTTCCTCGCCTTGGGGAGCTTCAGCTATTTTCGTAAGTAAGTCCGATGACACACTTAGGCTTTGCGTCGATTACCGCAAGCTTAATGATCTTACTATTAAGAATAAATATCCATTGCCTCGGATTGATGATCTGTTTGACCAACTTAGTGGTGCTAGAGTCTTTTCACAATTGGACTTGGCTACCGGTTTCCATCAGCTTCGTATTGTAGAGGATAGTGTTCCTTTGACTTCGTTCCGTACACGTTATGGATCTTATGAATGGCTAGTTATGCCATTCGGTTTAACGAATGCTCCGGCTTATTTCGTTGACCTTATGAATAGAGTTTTCAAAGATTTTCTCGATCGGTTAGTTCTCATCTTTATTGATGATATTCTTGTGTATTCTAAAACCGAGGAGGAACACGAAAAGCATCTTCGAATTGTATTGGAAACTCTTAGGAGCAATCAACTAAAAGCAAAATTTTCTAAATGCCATTTTTGGCAATCTAGTGTGAAGTTTCTCGGTCATATTATTTCCGAATCTGGAATATCCGTGGATCCTTCAAAGATTGAAGCGATTCAAAATTGGAAGAGACTGGAGAGCGTGACTAAAATCCGTAGCTTTCTCGGATTGGCTGGTTATTACCGCCGTTTTATAAAGGACTTTTCTAAGATTGCCGTGCCTCTTATTAGCTTAATAAAGAAAGGTGTTAAATACATTTGGTCGGACAAATGTGAATCTTTTTTTCAGAAATTAAAAGAACTTCTTTCTGATGCTCCTATTCTTATTATTCCCGAAGGGAATAAAGATTTTGTTGTTTATACCGATGCTAGTCGCGTTGGTTTGGGTGCCGTTCTTATGCAAAAAGAACGTGTTATTGCTTATGCTTCTAGGCAATTGAAGCCGGCTGAGACTAGATATGCCACACATGATTTAGAACTCGCGGCTATCGTTTTCGCCCTTCGGATTTGGCGACACTATCTTTTGGGAGAAAAATTTACGCTTTATACTGATCATAAGTCTTTGAAATACTTATTCTCTCAAAAGGAACTTAATTTGTGTCAACAGCGTTGGCTCGAGTTCCTTGCCTTGTATGACCTTGATATCTTTATACTCCCGGAAAGGGAAATCGAGTCGCCGATGCACTTAGTCGCAAGCAGCAAGTAGTTGTTTCAATGATGATTTCCGAATGGAGGGATCTCGAGGTTTTATCCACTTGTGAAATTCGAGATCGTGTCTCCGAATTATGTTCATCTCTTGTTTTGTGTAGCCTTAAGGCTCATCCTTCTCTTTTAGACCGCATTCTTGAAGCTCAACAGCTAGATCCTGAATTGGCTTTGCTTGGCCAAAATCTTAGGGATAAAACCGATATTGAAGGTTTGAAAGACTTTGATATCGATTTTCGTGGCAGCATTCGAAGATTTGGTAGACTTATCGTACCAAATATTAGTGATCTTCGTAAGGATATTCTAGAAGATTCTCATCGTTCCAAATATTCCATTCATCCCGTTAGCAGTAAAATGTACACAGATATGAAGCGACTTTATTACTGGGAGGGAATGAAGTCTGATGTTGCTGGCTTTGTTAAGTGTTGCATGACTTGCCAACTTGTTAAGGCTGAACATCAAAGGCCTGGTGGGTTATTGCAACCATTGGAGATTCCAGTTTGGAAGTGGGATCAAATTTCCATGGATTTTATTGATGGCCTTCCCCGTTCTCGATCGGGTCATAATGGTTTATGGGTAATCGTTGACAGACTTACTAAATCTGCCCATTTTATTCCCGTTCGGTCAAACCGAACCGTTCCTCTTCTGGCTAAACTTTTTATCAAAGAAATTGTTAAACTTCACGGAGTTCCATCTTCCATTGTTAGTGATCATGATCCATTGTTTACTAGTGGATTCTGGAAGAGTCTTCAAAAGGCTTTGGGAACGAAGCTTAATTTTAGCACCGCTTATCACCCCCAGTCCGATGGACAAACTGAGCGTGTGAATCAAACTCTTGAAGATCTTCTTCGTTCTTGTGTGCTTGATTTCGGTGGAAGTTGGGAAGATCATATTTCACTCGTTGAATTTTCCTATAATAACAGTTTCCAATCTAGTATTGGTATGGCTCCTTTTGAGGCACTCTATGGAAGGCCATGCCGATCTCCTTCTTGTTGGCTTGAGGCTGGTGAGAAGTTTGTTTTAGGACCAGATTTTATTCGAGATTCCACAGAGAAGATTGATCTTATTCGACATAGGATGAAAGAAGCCCAGAGTAAACAAAAGTCCTATGCCGATAATCGAAGAAGGAAACTAGAATTTTCTATTGGTGATCTTGTATTTATTCGTGTATCACCAATGAAAGGTGTTGTACGTTTCAGTCGATCGGGAAAACTAGCGCCTCGATACATTGGGCCATTCCCCATCACTGAACGTATCGGTTCCATGGCTTATCGCCTTTCATTACCGACTCAGTTTTCTGCCATGCATGACGTGTTTCACGTTTCTCAATTACGGAAGTGCCTTTGGGATTCCGATTCTATTCTCGAGCCCGGTGTTGTGGAAGAGATTGAAGTTTCACCTAATTTAACTTATGAGCAGCATCCTGTTCCAATTATTGCTTCGGAGGTTAAAAGACTTCGAAATAAAGATGTTCCGCTTGTTAAAGTTCAATGGTCCTCAAATCATAAGGATTGCTCTTGGGAAACTAGAGAATTCATCGAGCGTACACATCCGGAATTACTTTCTCATGTTCTTTGAGGTAAACTTCTTATTTCAATTTTTTTTGTGTTAGTATGCTTTTATGGTTGTTACTTTTTATTTTTCACCTTATTTATTGCGTGGACGCAATTTCTTTAAGGAGGGGAGTCTGTAACAACCCACATATTTGACGATTTTATATTTAAATATTTTATTTAAATATTTTATCGTTAGTCGGATGTTAGTCCGAAAAGCTACTTTTTGCATACAGTCAGATTGGGACTCGAGACCACTTCCATTGAGTTCAAAATGATGTTTTCGATCTTTTTGAGTGTACCCTTCGATATGTTTGGAGATAGTGAAGTTTTCGTCACCTTTTCCCGCCTTTGACTTTGGCTAATTCATCCCCCAACCCACCTCCTCACTCTCACTTGATCACACTCCAAGCTTCATCAAAAATGGTGGTGGGTAGTGGAAATTAAAACTCCAAACTCAAATTCTTTAGTAAAGCCAACATTCAACTCCAAATTCAAGAAGAAGATAGTGGATTCAAGCTTTGGATTGCTTCTCCTTGCTTTCAACCTCCATCTTCATCCATTTTAGTGAAAAGGTGAGATTTTGATCTCACATCTTGCCTATAGATGTCATTGGGCTGTTGGGAATGATCCCCTATTGCATTGGTATGAATATCTGTTTTTGGTTTGGATTGGATTGGCGAAAAATCCA
Organism: Allium fistulosum; assembly: GCA_030737815.1. Taxonomy (NCBI): domain Eukaryota; kingdom Viridiplantae; phylum Streptophyta; class Magnoliopsida; order Asparagales; family Amaryllidaceae; genus Allium; species Allium fistulosum. The sequence continues at coordinate 163,169,697 of CM060904.1, read as the reverse complement.
AATTTTCTAGTGTTTTTTGGTGAAAAACTGATGTTAGGTCGCTCTGGTCCCATAGGTCATCCTGCCCAGATCGCTCACGCACGTGGAAAAGTCCCTGCCTGCATTTAATTCGCACTGGCTTAAGTCGTAGGTCGTTTCTGACCTATAATCCCTAGGCAAATGTTAGGTCGTTCGCACTGGCTTATCTCGTAGGTTGTCTCCGACCTAAGCTTCAGTTAACTCGTAAGTCGTTCGACCCACTAGGTCGTTCGAGTTTGGTCGCCCAGTATATCTCGTAGGTCGTCTCCGACCTAACCTCCAGTTAAGTCGTTCGACCCACCTGGTCGTTCGAGTTAGGTCGTTGGACCATTTACGTTAGGTCGCGATTTTGTTAAGTCGGATGACCTTATGCCGCTCGCCTCTGTACTTCGTTAGGTCGCGTGAAATTCCTAGTTCACCAGGACTTAGGTCGTAGGTCGTTCATTTAGGTCGTTTAATCTTAAGTCGCTAGGCCTGCTTCTGTTAGGTCGTTAGACCCATTGCCAACTTAGGTCACTAGCCTCTGGGTCGCGAGTCTTTAGGTCGCCAATTTTAGGTCGTTGGACCTTATACTCTGTTAACCCGCCTTTTGGCAAGGCCGCGGACAGACGGATTTAACTTAAACAACTTCACAACTATCGAGACTAAAGTATGATGGGTTCGGTTTAAAATGATGATAGGCAGTTTGGCAGATGACGTTCGGCATTGGGATGGTTCGGCGTTGAAGACTGTTCGGCATAGAGAGATCGTCGTTTGGCATAGAGGGATCGTTCGGCACTGAACGAGTGCTCGGCATTAGAAGGAGTGTTCGGCATGAATCTTGTTCGACATCTCGAGACGTTCGACATTGGATGGAGCGCTCGGCATTAACCAACGTTCGGCATCTGGAGACGTTCGATATTGGATGGAGCGCTCGGCATTTACCAACGTTCGGCATCTGGAGACGTTCGACATTGGATGGAGCGCTCGGCATTAACCAACGTTCGGCATCTGGAGACGTTCGATATTGGATGGAGCGCTCGGCATTTACCAACGTTCGGCATCTGGAGACGTTCGACATTGGATGGAGCGCTCGGCATTAACCAACGTTCGGCATCTGGAGACGTTCGGCATTGGATGGATCGTTCGGCATCAAGGAGACGTTCGGCATTGGATGGATCGTTCGGCATCAAGGAGCATTCGGCATTGGATGGGTCGTTCGGCGTACCTCACCTCGCTCGACATTGCACCTCGCACCTCCATATCTCGCACCTCCATACCTCGCACCTCCCAACGTTCGGCATAAGGAGATCGTTCGGCATGAGGAGATCGTTCGGCATTTACACCTTGTTCGGCATTCAGCGTTCGGCATCTATGGTTCGGCATATGGAGACCACTCCATTTAGGCTGAGGTACTCGGCTGGCAGGCCCACTAGGGAAGTCCAACCCATCTTTGTCTATAAATAGAGAGGCAGGGGCATAGTAAAAGGGGATCTTCTTTCTGCTCTCTTACTTTCTCTTTTATAAGGCTAAGGCAACTCTGCCATTTTGTAACTGTAATCGATTATTACAACAATAAAAAGCAAACTTCTGGAGTGGACGTAGGCCGGAGTTAGCCGAACCACTATAAAATCTGTTGTTCTTTACTGCTTTCATTTCAGTTTTAACTGTTCTTCACATTATTACTCTCTACATACATTCTATCTCTGAGCTGTGATTGGTATTTGGTGCTTTCATCTGGATTTTGGGGTTAGTGACCAATTTTGGCACTAACATACTCTTTAGGTCGTTGGACCTTATTCCAGTTAGGTCGCGTGTCCCCCTTGGGTCGCATGACCTTGGTTACGTTAGGTCGCTCGCGAGTTATCCCTTGGTCGCTTGGCACTGTGCCACTATATCGCTCGACACTTTAGGTCGTTAGACCCTGTTTTCTGCTAGGTCGTTTGACATTGTTTAATGCTACCTCGCGAACAACTCTAGGCCGCAATCATTAGGTCGCCTGACCCCTTCGACTCTTTGGTCTCATCTGTTAGGTCGTTCGACCTATTTGACATAAAGTTTTTGGCACTTTAATTCGACCACGTTAGGTCGCAAGTATATTCCTACTTGGTGGTTTTGGGATTGTTTTCTTTGGACTCTACTCTCGTCTTCGAACGAGAATTTATGAGATACGATTTGTTTCAACAATCGTTTTGTGACTTGTCACTTTAAAGATATGAAGGTTTCAATACTAGTAGTAAATATCAAAACTCTTTCATCAAAGCGATTTCAACACTATTTTTAAATATCAAAAGCTCGTTTTCTCAAACCGTTTTCTAATCTACTAGTATATACAAGCCTTTACTTCACTCGGATGAGAAATCGAATTAAACGACTTAGTAAAATGAGTGGTATGAAACGCTTGCGTTCACTTCGTCGGTTAGCTCTTGGACTTGTTCGATTGAACCCTTTTTGTGACAATTTTCTAGTGAAGATTTACAACTTGTTCGTAAATATTTAAGTTAAGCAAGTGGTTATGGGACATGAAGCTAAACTCATATATTTACTAACTTGGAGTGATTGACACTTCCTTATGATCATGACGATCATTTTTGTGATTTAGACTAGCGATTGAGCGATGTCTCTTTGTCTGCGAGGGAGATTAGACCCCGCTTTTGTGATGATTTATCATCACAAATATGGGGTAGCACCCCATGGTCTTCGGGCCATTCGTGTGTCAAAGGCCTTCGGGTCATTCGTGTGTTCGAAAAATTAAATGGATAGCTTCCATGAGATAGCTTCTCGTCCGTGTGCTCGGACTTTCCCCCCCCCCCTTTTTGTGATTTCTGGATTTCGTGTGTTGATTTCTGGGATTTGTTCTGGATTTCGCGTGTTGATTTCTGGATTTAGTGCTTCACCAATTTTCATGGTTTTCATTGATATGCTTTATCAGTTTTTGTGTATTGGTGAATTTGTGTGTCATTACCTTTTTATGGGTTTGGATCTCAGAGAAGATTCTTGTGATATTGATTAATCTCTTGTTGATTATCATTTACATACTTATAGTAGTATGCCATTATGGTTATTATATGTTTATGCCATACCCCTTATTCTTTATCATGTCATCTGATATTTATAGTTAGACTGATTAGTTTATTATTTTCTTATAAATAATATTCGGGTCAGACCGAGATGTTACATGTGCTTCTGCTTGACTTCTCTTCAGGATTATTCTGACTTTTGGCTAACTACTTAGATTAGTAGTTTTTAGATGTACACATTTGAGATATCGATTCTATGTTGTGTACTTATTCTTTTGTATAGCATGTGTTGCTATTCTTTTGTATTATCGTGGATCTTTCTGACCACTACTCTGATGTACACTTTCATATGCTATATATATATTCATATCTTTTTCCGCCTTTATGATATGGATGTCTGTGACTGATTTATGTTATGTTTATTTCTATGTTTGTTTCCGAAGATTATATATAGCCACCGTGTGATAGCTTTGAGTTTGTATCGGCATGTCGGATTTCCTCCTTAAATGATATGCATTCTATTCTATCTGACATATCGGTGCTCGCACAAAGAAGTTACATGGATGGTCGCTCCTCCACAGCCTTATTCTCCATGCTTACTGACAACACTACCTCGTAGTGTTCTTGGTTAGTATGGGTATAGAGGTGGGGCGTCACAGTACCCCATAGGTGTAACACAAAACAAATCGTAGTGGTCGCGAATAGGATAATCAGTATGACAAGGTACATGAGGCGATACCACCTAGGATACTAGTAGTTGCATCATCCGGACTGATGTTGGGCATAGCAGCTACTACCCCAACACCGCGAAACAACACTCCCATAATCGAGGGGTGCACCCAAATCAAATCACAAAAGTAATAGATATGGTAACGAAGAAGTGTGTCCGCTAGAGGTGGCGAACCTCAATGGCCCGGCTGGGCTCCTGTTTTAGTCATGTCAGGGGTCATCCAAAATCGTTCTCTTTCTTCAGTCAACGCGTTCATCAAACCATCCACTTCATTCTGGATCAACACTCCGTGTATATTAGTTATTAAAGTGGTTTTGGGTATCGACAGAGAGTATATCCATATCCGATCCCGGTCTCTTTAATAACTACGTATTAATTACACCGATGATCATTTAGTAAACTTTCAAATTAGTTTATATTTCAAACTGAAATATCATTGCCATTTCAAAACCATATCCATACGATATCATTTTCACTTTAAATAAATCCATTTCCAAAATCATATCACTTTCCAAAGTTACATCGCTTTCGAAATCGTAAGTCTTTTAAATCAAAACACTTTGGAAATCAAAACCTTGAAATTCATAACACTTTGAAACTATAGTTTGAAATCATAACATTTTGGAATTCATAACACTTGCCTCTTAAACAATTTAGATATTAAAATTAGTGTATATAATAAAATAGTTTATAAAATAAAAATAGTTTATATAAAATAGTTACAAGTTAAAATAGTTTATAATAAAATAATATATATTGAAAATGATTTATATTAAATAGTTTATTTTAAAATAATTTATAAAGTAAAATATAAATAGTTGTAGATATAGTTTAAAAATACTTTATAAAATAAAATAGCTTCCAAAAATTCACAAATCGATTCAAATTTACTCGACTTCAAAATTCAAACCTAATCAAATCTCAAATCATCAATTTCAACTCAATTCAATTTCTCAATAAATCATTTCAAATTATAACGATTTCAAATACAGATTTTAAACTCAAAACAAACCATTAAATTTCAATATATTTCAAAGCTTTAAATATTCCACTTTTCAAAAACTAAATTTGATAATTCCATTTATAACTCAATTTAATTTCATTTATTTAGTTTTTGAGATATTTATTTAATCATTTCAATACATCTAAATACAACTTCAATTTACAAATTTATATAAACAAAATATCCCATTCAAATTTATATAAGTTTGAAATATTCATTTAAGTCACTTTTAATCAAATTCAAGTTATAAAACATATCTTTCAATTTTCAAATTTAATAAATTTCAAATCAACCTTATTAAGTAAAATTCTTATAATTTCAAATCAATTTCAATTTATCTTTCCAACCTGAATCATTATAAACTCTATATTTGAAAATATAAATTTATATAAATACTTAAACACTATTTTATATTGATTAAATCGACTTTATTAAATCAACTTTATTTTAAAATCAATATTTATTACAACCATATATTTCCTTCAAAACCATAGAAATCATTTTTCAAATATTTATATATAGACCAACGGTGTCTGTATATAATTTTCTACCCTATGGTCAAGTGATACGGATATTTATCATTTCAATCCGTAATTTAAATTATATACGGGTATATATCTTTTCAACCCGTAATCCCAAATTTAATTCAATGAAAATCGCTTGGGTTTATCATTTCAACCCATAACGATTTTCTCCTATTCTACAGTCCGTTCGGGTATGTATCATTTCAACCCATAGTGATTCTATACTAACAGGGAACTTGCAGAGTGATAACAGATATGATAATAATATAACAACAGTAACAGGCATATATCATCAATATAAATAACAGATAATGGTGTCAGATGTCATAGGTGAACTGATACAGATAATGACATATATATAACAGTGTAAATAACTAACAGAAGCATATTTCAATTGACGTTTCAATTGAAATCAAATTTAATAAATAAAAGAACATTAATCGTGAGTGATTTCTCACCTTTCGAGGCTAGAGATATAGACAGTGAAGTTGAGTTACAAAATCCAGGCACGAATCCAAAACAAACAAGGTTGGCACGAATTCGACGAATACAGCTGATAACAAGGAATCGATGAAACAAATCAGAACTGGATCGATGAAGATAATTGATATAAGAGGATTTAAATATAACTATGTATAAATATAGATATAAAAACCACTTTCTAAATCCAAATACATTTATAATTGAAAATATATAGGTATTTCAAAATCATTGTTTTAGACTAAAACTTAAATAATAAAGTCAAACATATAAAAATAATTTATATGCTATATTTAAAACAATACTTAATTATAAATTTACTATTGATAAAATCAACTTAAATTCAAAATAGTAATATATATAAACAAATATATGTAAGTTATTTAGATTTGCAAACAACTGTTACTCAAAATGTATGCAGACTCAATACATACAGAAATATATATGCAGACCCATTATAAATATTTGTTAAATCGTGTATTGCAAAAATCCAAGTGAAGGTAGTAGCTGGATATGCGCATAGCTATATAATATATAAATTTATGCCTTTCTACAAACAAAGCAAAATAGACGAGACAAAATGCTATTTCTTAGAACAGAGTATACAACTTGCTCTTTACTACTATAAAATATGCATATAAATAAACAGTACTTTGCAACACCATATAGAGCAGTTGTTAGCTCATAAGTACAACCCCATAAAATATATGCTTTCATTATATATAAATAATTTTATATTAACCCATATGTATATGTATATTAAATCGATATGTCTGCAAATTATATATAATAAAAAATCGATAACAAAGATCAGTGTATATATATATATATCCCAATATAATTACCCACTGAAAACAACTTTATATAAACATATCCATTGTTAGACTAACACATAGCAAATATATAATACGAACACATTATGACCCTGTACACTAAGAAATGCAAACACCCGTTTAAATAAAGCTTATTATTATATTGTAAACGACAAGACTCACAGATGCATATAAACAAATCTTTGTTTTATCAAACTGATCATCTTTAAAACTTTTTCCTACAACCAAGTCTCAGTAAATAATTTAACATATAATATAATATATATACTATACTAGCATAAATATATATACACCGGATGCAAAGTTGCGTGCTGTGGTAAGAGAGAGAGGGACAGGCGATTGTTGAGGCGGATGGGCTGGAGCACGGTCGGTTGACGGGTGGTGCAGGTGTGAGGCCAGAGGAGGTTGCAGATCTCAAAGTGTTGGCTTGGTCGGGGAGGCAGTGGAAAAGATGGGCGAGCGGAGGTGGTTCGATTTGCGTGGAGCATGGTCGGAGGGACTACATGCGGCACCAGGGAGGGGCGAAACTGAAGCCGGAGACGGGTATGGGCGATGAGGGGAAGGAGTGGCCGGTCAGAGTTTGGGCAAAGGCGGAGCGTGTGGTGAAGGTGTGGGCTCGCATGAAGTTCGATGAAAAGTGGCGGTCAAGGTGGAGGTACTTGCTTGCGTGCGCGAGTAGAGGCAAGGGGAGGGAAGAGGAGATGTGGAAGAGATGGAAGGAAAGTGGGAAGGGTGGCTATAGACATTTTATATATTCCACTTGAAACAAAATAAAGAAGGAAAAGTAACAGAGAAGGCAATTAGAAACGTGCCTTGGTAATTGAAGGGTCATGCAACAAATGAAATGTAGGGAACCGCAAAAATAAATTAGATATGAACAACTGAGAATATTAATAGCCAATAGCTATTAACTTTAACGGATTGACACGGAAAGGACAAAGAAAAACCGAAAAGACACAAACTGGTTGTCGATACGGTCACCGTTTACACGGATCCCGTTGTGTATCGGGCTTCAAAACACAGAATTGAATATACCATGAAGATCAGAACGATGAGACGATCAAAATGGTATACAGATATCAGCGATATGATTGAATTATAAAAATTAGAATTTTCTACTAGCGGGAAATGCAGCAAAAACGCAGAAAAATAAGATCGTCGGAGCTAAAGAATCCGAATTTGGAAAAACGAAAAATGAGGTCTTAGTCAGAAGATGAATTAGAATTTTTCTATGTAAAAATATTCAGGTTTGGAAAACATTTTATTATCATCAATTTTAACTGATATAAATTGGAATAAAATTACACTAGAAAATTAACTTCCAAATTATCTGATGAAAATTTACGAGTTGCTATGATTAATTAGACGCATTCCAAATATCAAATTTTTATTTCAAAATTTTATCGTTTAAAATTTCACAAAATTTCAACTAATTACGTTATTGAAACAGTTAAAATTTACGAGTCGTTACATTCTCCCCCACTCAAAACTTTTCGTCCCCGAAAAGGAAGGAGGTAGGAGAATAGAAACAACCAGAAAGAAAATAGATTGGAATACAAGTAAAACAATTAATTGAAACCATAAAAATTTTAATTTTAATTAATTTATATTCAATATTAAAATTTAAATAGAAGATATTTCATTCAATCGATTTAGTTTCAAATTTATTAATTCCTACAAAAAAAATTTATTTAATTTATCTCATTTATTCATTCTCTTATTATCCAATTATCCTTAATTAACAATTTCTAAATCATCAATTTGTATAATCATTTATTATACTCATATTTTATTCAACAAATTTAATTCTTTTATTCCAAATTATTATTAAATTTGTTCCACGTAATATATTTTATCACATATATTTAAACCATATAAATTAATTTAAACTATATAAATTTCAATTTAAATTAATTTATATTCATTAATTGATTTTAAATTCAAGGTATTTCCATAAGTTAATCAAATTTCAATTTATTAATTCCTTCAAAACAAATTTATTTGTCTCATCTATTATTCAATTGTGACGACCGCCCATGACCCCTGCACCGAATCTAAAGATAGAGCGCTGTAAAGTGTGCTTGGCGACCATGGACGATTGTCAAGGTAAGATTAAAATCACAGAATCTATCGTATTACTCACAGCGCATGGACAAAATACAATAGAACATAAGTATAGTGAAGCTTTTACAGAACAAAATGACATCATATAAAACTCCATAATAGTTGAATACAAGCATCCATATAGTCAATACATCAAGCCTCACTACATATCTCTCAGAGAATACAAAACAGCGGAATATCCAGTACATATAAGAAGATAATATGCAACCCTCTAGCTCGTCTTCGATATCAGCATCGTGAGAGGAGAACAGCACCTGTCACCTGCTACCTAGTCTGCCCGTCCCAAAATGGACGAACAGCCCAAGGCAATAAGAATTAAAACATAAAGCCTTGAGTCAGACAACAGTCTTAGTGAGCAGTAAATTAACTAACAACATACCAAAAGAGCATAAAGGAAAAGGAATAGGAATACAACCCTCCCACTCCAACCTCATTCTACAGTGATAGCCCCCAGACACACACTAAGCAGAAGCAAACATAGCAGAGCATTCAATTTAAAGTAAAACTACTATCACTCGAGTCAAGGGCGATGTTTTCCAAGTACCAAGGCCTAAATCAGATAAGCACCCAGAAAATACCGCTCTTGAATCCGAATGACGATACAACCAAACATCCATGACTCTGGCTATCACTGTTATCATTGCTTCGATATCACCGTTAATTGAATGACCGGTACATTCTTTCAGCCGTCCGTCAAGGGCTAATGGAAACCCCGGTTCTAGACATAACTCCCGCACGTCGTCGCAGCCCGTGCCTAGGACTATCGAATCTGCCCAGAGTACTCGACCATCAACAGTTGGCCGTTGGGACTATCGAATCTGCCCAAACGTACTCTTGCTTAGAGCATGCTAGAACCTTCAACAACGATGCTATCCAAGCCTCCTAGTCATCCTCCTCGACGACTGTTCTCATATCCATTCATTATCCTCAACTCGAATCATATCACCGAGTTATCAGCATGCTTGGAATGATCCCGTATGGATTAGACCAAGTCTTCATCATATGATGCCTCGCTTCATTTCATCCTTGCAAAGCCTCATCTCATCATCACATCATCAAATCTATGCATAAGAGCTTCATCATCCCGCTACATATGCCACGAGCAGCTTTTCCAATTCAAGAGCCTTTCCCTTAGCTTTTGAATCACCTTCGATCTAAATCTAATTATCAATCATCTAGTTAATAACAATCAATCAAATCAAACATCAATCCAAGCAATCAAGCATTCAAATATGATCTAAGTAGACAATTATAACAATAATGGCATTTTCGTAATTAAAGAGTTGAAAGTCCAATAAGCATGAAAACATGGATTATATCTCTACAAACTTGATGAATGAACTTGCATAGGTTAACATATGATAAAATGGATGTAACATCATCATGAACAATGGATCTATATGGATCTACACATAGGATGAAGAAAATGCATGGAAATCTCTATTTTAACACCAAATCGGGCCAACAATCCGATATACTCCTTTGGATACGTGTGAGAGATAATCACCACTCACCAAATCACCTAAACAATCCAAAAGATATCAACTTCAGATCTGGACAGCGAAGAACTAAGCTAGATCTATCACAAATCCGCTTTAAATGAAGAAATCTCTCTTGAAAAGATGAAGATCTTCAATCTAAGCTCTTGAATCTTCAATCTTGATCTTCGATTTGGATGGATGGAAGCACTAGATTAGAGTGGAGAAAAGAAGTGAAGAAGTGTAGAAGTCGAGCTCTCAAAATGGCAGCACTTCGTCGCTTCAAAATCCGGATCCCAAAAAGTGAGAACAACCCCTCCTATTTATAGCTGAAAACTGCCTAAGTCGTAACTCGGCTATCTCCTTAAGTCGCTGCCGACTTAACACTATGCCGACCTACGACCTAAAAACCCCCACGACTTAACAGAGCCTCCGACCTAACCCTTAGCCAACAACTCCGACCTAACAGACAAGCCTACGACTTAACATGCGCGCTCCCTCCTAAGTCGTCTGGACGACTTAACAACTTAGCACCACGCGACCTAACAGTGTTACGACCTAACACATAGCCTCTCATAAGTCGCCAACTTGTTAACTCCTTAGATCGCTAACCCACCCAGTCGACTTAACTCGGTAACAACTTAACCCTTAGGTCGCTTACGACCTAACCAACCAAGCTACCAGACGACCTAACACATAGCGACCTATCCCTTAACTCGGTTACTACGACCTAATTCTAACCTTAAGTCGTTGCCGACCTAACCACACTAACCCAGTAACCACTAGGTCGCTTACTCCACTAGGTCTGCCTACCCTTGAGTCACCATCTCCTTAAGTCGGTCAGTTCTTTAGGTCGTTAACTCGCCCTGCCGACCTAATACTTAACTAAATCCTAGGTCGCCCACAACATTCCCTTAGGTCGCAGATCTTCTCTAAGTCGCCAACAACATTTAGGTCGCGTACGACCTAGGACTTAGACAAATCTGCCTAAAATCTGAAATGACATGAAAGTGCTAAAATTCCAGATTTTGACGAACATGTCGATCCGTAAAAGTACGGGTCGTTACATTCTCTCCCCCTTAGAAATTTCGCCCCCGAAATTCCAAGCAATCAAAAACTATTCTGTACGCCTACCATCCATAGCAATCAACAAACCATGCATCCAATTCTAGCTTAGCGTACAGAATTCTAAGACTTAGAACAAGTTACAATATCGCGAGATGAGACGACACCTTAGGGCCATACCTTGAAGAGTTCAGGATGAGCTGCCTTCATCCTCTCTTCCACCTCCCACGTACAGTCGTTATCATCATCACTCCATTGTATCTTGAGCAACTTAACTACCTTTCTCCTAAGCTGTTTCGTGTCGGTTTCAACAACACGAAGCGGCTTACGAGGTCTTCTATCAACTGGATCAACTTCTAAGTCTTCACAGCTATCAGCAGAAACCACTGTACTCGAGTCGTGCACATACTTCCGTAGATACGATACATGAAAAACATTGTGCACACCCGACATCTTCTCCGGTAACTCCAATCTGTAGGCGAGCTTTCCAATTCGCTCGATGATCGGGAATGGTCCAACAAATCTCGGAGTCAATTTTCCTTTCTTCCCGAATCGAATAACATTCTTCAGTGGAGAAATCTTCACAAAAACCATATCTCCCACGTCGAATTCCAAATCTTTTCGACACTTATCAGCATAACTCTTCTGACGGTCTTGGGCTGCCTTCATTCGTTGCCGAATGATCTCTATGAAATCTGAAGTCTGACGAATCATCTCTGGCCCAAGCATCAGCTTTTCTCCAGTTTCCAACCAACACGTCGGAGAGTTACACGGTCTTCCATACAACGCCTCATACGGTGCCATACCAATGCTTGACTGGTAACTGTTGTTGTACGCAAACTCCACCAAATGAAGGTGATCTTCCCATGATCCTCCGAAATCCAAAACACAAGCTCTAAGAAGATCTTCCAAAACTCGGTTGACTCTCTCGGTCTGACCATCTGTTTGGGGATGATAAGCTGTACTCAAACACAACTCGGTTCCCAAGACTTCCTGGAAGCTCTTCCAAAATCCACTAGTGAACAATGGGTCTCGATCGCTCACTATACTCTTCGGAATACCATGGAATCGAACTATCCACTTAACATACAACTCAGCCAACTTTGATGCAGTCCTAGTCGATCGAACAGGAATGAATCGTGCACTCTTAGTCAGACGATCCACAATGACCCAAATCCCTTCATTTCCCGTTCTGGTTCTAGGCAGTCCATCAATAAAATCCATCGACACTTGTTCCCATTTCCATGTAGGAACTTCTAATGGCCGAAGCAATCCACTTGGCTTCTTCTGTTCGGCTTTTACCAACTGGCAGTTCATACATTTGGAAATAAAATTTCCAACATCCTTCTTCATACCTTCCCAGTAGTAGGTTCTCTTCATATCCCGATACATCTTATTTCCACCTGGATGAATTGTCAACTTCGAGTGATGACTTTCCTTCAGAACTTCACTCCTTAATTCATCTATATCAGGAACAACTAGTCGTCCTTGCTTCCGAAGCCAACCCTCTCGATCGACCTCGAATCCTTTATCCTTTTCTGGATCCACCCCAGATTCCAAATCACGGATAATCTTGACAAGCTTATCATCTTGCTTTTGGCTCTCGCCAATCCTTTCCACAAGAGAAGGTCTTATCGATAAGTTTGCCAACATCTCAGGTTCCAATTCGCATCTAGGCCTGAAGTCAAATCCAGCTAAATACTCGAGATTCTTCCACTCAGAAAACATGGCTCCCAATCCTGCATGTCTTCGACTTAACGCATCAGCCACTGCGTTACCTTTTCCCGGAGTATAAGCTATACCAAAGTCATACGATGCCAAAAATTCTAACCAACGTTGCTGCCGAAGATTTAAATCCTTCTGGGAGAAAAGATACTTCAACGACTTATGATCCGTAAACAACTCGAATCGAACTCCCAACAGATAATGCCTCCACATCTTCAGAGCAAATACAATCGCCGCTAATTCCAAATCATGAGTTGGGTAATTCCTTTCATGCGGCTTCAGTTGTCGACTGGCATACGCAACAACTTTATCCTTCTGCATCAGCACTGCTCCAAGTCCAGTACCACATGCGTCGGTGTAAACCACCATCTCATCATTCCCACTTGGAATAGTCAAAACAGGAGCACTCGTCAATCTCTCTTTCAGGATTGCGAAAGCTTGCTCACACTTAGCATCCCAACTGAACACTTGGTTCTTCTTCGTCAATCATGTTAACGATGCAGCTATCTTGGAGAAGTCTTTGATAAACCGTCGATAATATCCTGCTAATCCAAGAAAACTTCTCACATCTGATGCATTCTTAGGTCTAACCCAATCCTGGATTGCTGCCACCTTAGCGGGATCAACCGCTATTCCCTTTCCAGAAATCACATGGCCTAAGAACCTCACTTCACTCTTCCAGAAGTGACACTTCGAAAACTTAGCCTTCAGCTGATGTTTCCGTAAGATCTCCAAAACAATACGCAAGTGCGTCTTGTGCTCCTCTTCCGTTCTGGAATAAATCAGAATATCATCCACGAACACAAGTACGAACTTGTTCAACTGATCTCTGAACACCCTATTCATAAGATCCACAAAATATGCTGGCGCGTTAGTCAATCCAAACGGCATTACCAGCCACTCAAAGAAACCGGATGGTGTCCTAAAAGCAGTCTTCGGTACACTATCCTTCGCTACTCTCAACTGGTGAAATCCCGTTGCCAAATCCATCTGAGAAAACACCTTAGCTTCGTGAAGCTGATCAAACAAGTCATCTATTCTCGGCAATGGATACTTGTTCTTCTTGGTCACCTTATTCAGCTCACGATAATCGACGCACAATCTCAACGACCCATCTGCCTTGGTTGCAAACACAACTGGTGCACCCCACTCGGACACACTACGCCGAATGAATCCTTTCTGTAAAAGGTCATCAACTTGCACCCTCAACTCCTGCTGTTCCCTAGGCGCCATCCGCCTAAGAGGCATCACAACAGGTCTGGCTCCTTCAACTAGATCTATACGAAACTCGATCTCTCTATGCGGCGGCAACCCTTTAACTTCGTCAAAGACATCTTCGAATCCATTAGCGATCGGCACTGATGACAGTCCATCCCGTGGAACAACTAGCGAATACATGAAGCTCATGAAGACGCCTTCTTCATGCTTACATCGTATCGCAATCTTTCGCCCCTCCACATTCTCGACTGTCACCTCCAGCCTCTCACAATCAACCTTAGCCGCATACTTCCTAAGCCAGTCCATACCCAAGATAATTCCGAACCCCGCAAAGTTCAGAACAAAACAATCACAAACAAAAGAGCAACCATGACTCGACACAACTAGACCACGGCATAACATACACAAACAAGACGAACCCCCAACTGGATTAGTCACAACCAACGGCCTATCAACAATATCCGGCTTCAAATCTAACCGGCCTACTAATTCATTACAAACAAACGAATGCGATGCTCCAGTATCAAACAAAACTCTAACTGGAATACCACATAGGAAAAGAGTACCTTGAACCACCACACTCTTTCCCTTCTCTTCAGCAGTAGGAGCTTTCGAAGACGACGGAACAGCCCCCAAAGCATAAACTTGCACAATCTGCCTGTCCTTCCTCGGTTCTGGACAATTCTTCCTGAAATGCCCCGGCTTGTCACAATTGTGACACTTCATCGGCACCTTAGGATTCTTACAATCCTTAGAGAAATGGCCCTTCTGCTGACAGTTGTAGCAAGTCACCTCGCCTTTCGGCTTCTTCTGGCCATCCTTACCCTTCTGCTGCTGCTGCTTCCTCTTCTTGTTTCCACCCTGCTGGGGTTTAGACTCTTCCCTAGTCATAGCAACAACAGATCCTTCCTTAGGAAACAGACTCTCATGCCTAAGAGCTTTCTCCACAAGCTTCTCAAATGAATCGTCCAAGTGATCCACCAACTGTCTCCCAAGATAATTATCCAAGCCGGTCACAAACTTCTCATTCTTCTGATAAGCAGATTCAATATATGACCGGGCATACTTGGACAAAGCTTCGAACTCAGAAACATACTCAAGAACAGATCTCCCACCCTGCTTGAGCTCCACGAACTTCTTGAACAGAACAGACTTCTGAGCTGTAGAAATGAACTTAGCTTCAAATCTGACTTGGAATTGCTCCCAAGTAATCTCTTCCTCCGCAGTAGTGATGGTAATAGAGTTCCACCAATCAGAAGCTCTCCCTTGAAGCTGCCTCGATGCCAACTTCCTCTTAGTTGCATCATCAATTCCCAAATCACCAAAGATCCTTCTACAAGCATCTATCCACCTCTGGACCTCAATGGTAGATTCTGTTCCCAAGAAAACCTTCCCTCCAAGAGCAGTATAATCCTTGCACAGCTTAGCAAAATCCACTGGTTTCGGAGTTTGGACTTGAACTCCAACATCTACTGCTGCCCCCGGAACTGGTATCCTTCTCATGATCGAAGTCATCATAGCTTCGAACATGGCTGCATAATCAGCAGTCTCTTCGGTAGCACGGCCTTCCCTAGCAGCTGGTCTCCCTCTTCGACTCATTCTCAATATCTATAAAAAGGAATGATTAGAACATCTAGAGAAACAACTGCATAAAGGACTCAAACTCTACCAAGCTACTATATTATATATAGTAATCATCCATCAAAATACAATTACGTCTCTCATACGTGGTTACTTCAGCGAGCGTTGGGTAAAATCGATTAACCAATGCTCTGATACCAAATGTGACGACCGCCCATGACCCCTGCACCGAATCTAAAGATAGAGCGCTGTAAAGTGTGCTTGGCGACCATGGACGATTGTCAAGGTAAGATTAAAATGACAGAATCTATCGTATTACTCACAACGCATGGACAAAATACAATAGAACATAAGTATAGTGAAGCTTTTACAGAACAAAATGACATCATATAAAACTCCATAATAGTTGAATACAAGCATCCATATAGTCAATACATCAAGCCTCACTACATATCTCTCAGAGAATACAAAACAGCGGAATATCCAGTACATATAAGAAGATAATATGCAACCCTCTAGCTCGTCTTCGATATCAGCATCGTGAGAGGAGAACAGCACCTGTCACCTGCTACCTAGTCTGCCCGTCCCAAAATGGACGAACAGCCCAAGGCAATAAGAATTAAAACATAAAGCCTTGAGTCAGACAACAGTCTTAGTGAGCAGTAAATTAACTAACAACATACCAAAAGAGCATAAAGGAAAAGGAATAGGAATACAACCCTCCCACTCCAACCTCATTCTACAGTGATAGCCCCCAGACACACACTAAGCAGAAGCAAACATAGCAGAGCATTCAATATAAAGTAAAACTACTATCACTCGAGTCAAGGGCGATGTTTTCCAAGTACCAAGGCCTAAATCAGATAAGCACCCAGAAAATACCGCTCTTGAATCCGAATGACGATACAACCAAACATCCATGACTCTGGCTATCACTGTTATCATTGCTTCGATATCACCGTTAATTGAATGACCGGCACATTCTTTCAGCCGTCCGTCAAGGGCTAATGGAAACCCCGGTTCTAGACATAACTCCCGCACGTCGTCGCAGCCCGTGCCTAGGACTATCGAATCTGCCCAGAGTACTCGACCATCAACAGTTGGCCGTTGGGACTATCGAATCTGCCCAAACGTACTCTTGCTTAGAGCATGCTAGAACCTTCAACAACGATGCTATCCAAGCCTCCTAGTCATCCTCCTCGACGACTGTTCTCATATCCATTCATTATCCTCAACTCGAATCATATCACCGAGTTATCAACATGCTTGGAATGATCCCGTCTGGATTAGACCAAGTCTTCATCATATGATGCCTCGCTTCATTTCATCCTTGCAAAGCCTCATCTCATCATCACATCATCAAATCTATGCATAAGAGCTTCATCATCCCGCTACATATGCCACGAGCAGCTTTTCCAATTCAAGAGCCTTTCCCTTAGCTTTTGAATCACCTTCGATCTAAATCTAATCATCAATCATCTAGTTCATAACAATCAATCAAATCAAACATCAATCCAAGCAATCAAGCATTCAAATATGATCTAAGTAGACAATTATAACAATAATGGCATTTTCGTAATTAAAGAGTTGAAAGTCCAATAAGCATGAAAACATGGATTATATCTCTACAAACTTGATGAATGAACTTGCATAGGTTAACATATGATAAAATGGATGTAACATCATCATGAACAATGGATCTATATGGATCTACACATAGGATGAAGAAAATGCATGGAAATCTCTATTTTAACACCAAATCGGGCCAACAATCCGATATACTCCTTTGGATCCGTGTGAGAGATAATCACCACTCACCAAATCACCTAAACAATCCAAAAGATATCAACTTCAGATCTGGACAGCGAAGAACTAAGCTAGATCTATCACAAATCCGCTTTAAATGAAGAAATCTCTCTTGAAAAGATGAAGATCTTCAATCTAAGCTCTTGAATCTTCAATCTTGATCTTCGATTTGGATGGATGGAAGCACTAGATTAGAGTGGAGAAAAGAAGTGAAGAAGTGTAGAAGTCGAGCTCTCAAAATGGCAGCACTTCGTCGCTTCAAAATCCGGATCCCAAAAAGTGAGAACAACCCCTCCTATTTATAGCTGAAAACTGCCTAAGTCGTAACTCGGCTATCTCCTTAAGTCGCTGCCGACTTAACACTATGCCGACCTACGACCTAAAAACCCCCACGACTTAACAGAGCCTCCGACCTAACCCTTAGCCAACAACTCCGACCTAACAGACAAGCCTACGACTTAACATGCGCGCTCCCTCCTAAGTCGCCTGGACGACTTAACAACTTAGCACCACGCGACCTAACAGTGTTACGACCTAACACATAGCCTCTCATAAGTCGCCAACTTGTTAACTCCTTAGATCGCTAACCCACCCAGTCGACTTAACTCGGTAACAACTTAACCCTTAGGTCGCTTACGACCTAACCAACCAAGCTACCAGACGACCTAACACATAGCGACCTATCCCTTAACTCGGTTACTACGACCTAATTCTAACCTTATGTCGTTGCCGACCTAACCACACTAACCCAGTAACCACTAGGTCGCTTACTCCACTAGGTCTGCCTACCCTTGAGTCACCATCTCCTTAAGTCGGTCAGTTCTTTAGGTCGTTAACTCGCCCTGCCGACCTAATACTTAACTAAATCCTAGGTCGCCCACAACATTCCCTTAGGTCGCAGATCTTCTCTAAGTCGCCAACAACATTTAGGTCGCGTACGACCTAGGACTTAGACAAATCTGCCTAAAATTTGAAATGACATGAAAGTGCTAAAATTCCAGATTTTGACGAACATGTCGATCCGTAAAAGTACGGGTCGTTACATCAATTAACTTATTATTCTATTTCTCTCTATAACATCTTTATAATAAAATTTAAGTGTATAACATTTACTATAACACTCAAATCTTTCCTTATAAAGTCATTTATATTGTATACTATCCAATTTCATTTTTTTTACTTCTGAAAATTTTAGGTAAGTTATGTTGAGATGTAATTGAGTATTATACAAATAAAATTTTCCAATTTAACTATTCCAATTTAAATATTTATTCCAGAATTTAAGATTTAAATTTCCGATTTCAATTTAAACCATTTAGATATAAGTATATATACTATATATATCAACTTAAATCTATGATCATATACCAATATATATATTATAAATCAAGTCATAATTCGGAAATTCAAATCAAATTTATTTTCCAAAACAAAAATGTAGCAAAGCTACAAAATAGCTCTCCACTTCGAAACTCGAAAATGAATGTCGATGATGCGGCCGCCATCACCGAAATTATTTTCCAGCGACAAAGAGAAGAGCACTGATTTCAACATTTTAAAATTCTTAGAAAACGGTTTCTATTTGAAAATACCTTCAATGATATACATTTTAAAAATTTTAAAAAACCAAAGCTTGAAATCACTGGAAATTAAATTCTCGAATTCTAAATTTTAAATTCATTTAAATTTCAAATCAATTTATAACCCATGTTTAAAAATTCATTTATAGAACCATAAATGATAATCCATTATTATCATTTCAACAACCAATTTAATTAACCTATTAAATTTCAGAAAATTTTACTTATATATATTTATAATATATTCATACAAATTTATTTCATTTACCAAATTTGAAAATAATATTGTGTCAGTTTGCTCTGTTAAGTGTTTTGGAAATCCTATCGATAGCGTTGATCAGACGAATCGATCGAAAATCCAAATCAATATCAACAACTCAAACAACACCATAAAACATTTTATATTAATTACAAATACACTTCCTCACTCGGATATCCTCGAATGGATTTCAAAACAAAGATAGAGATTCAGATTAGAGAAACTCTAAATAAAAGAATTCAACTAAAAGGTAGACTCGATAGGGAGATAGGATAATTGGGTTTTCAAACAGAAGATGGACAAACTTATATAAATAGCGAGTAACCATAACCGGGTCAACTGAGACTTCAAGAATAAGATCGATGTAGAATTCCTTGGTAAATCGACATTCGATCACAAGAGATAGAATTCAGGCATAATAGAAGATGACAGCATTGTAAACCGAGGATACAGAAATCTCCGGTAAATCGATGTCTATTGTAAAGGAGTTTCACCCGTTCACAAATCATTCTGAGATTGGCGGGACCACCGATTCATTATAGAGATCATTCAAAGTGGAGTTATGGGATACTCCAGAATAAAAAAGACACGAATAGGGGAGATACGAATGGACTTTGGAACCGAAGGGAACGTTCCAAAATTCAAAGAAACCGAGTCAAAGAAGAAGGAATTCAAGCTCGAACGAACATGATTCTGTAATTGAATTTACTCTATATGCTGAGTTTTGCCTAAAACCAGAGCTCTGATACCAACTGTAACGACCCAATATTTTGGACCATTCAAATCGACAATTATCCACACATGCCGGACTTGAATAATTCAAAACAATGGATTGTAAATAAAATTTGGCAAAACTCTGCATATACAGTAAATAAAATAATCACAGATCACAGACACAGAGTAATATAACAATAATGCAGCAGAAACAAAGAATAGTAGTTCATGAAGCTACTATATATATAACAGAGCTAAACAAGATACAACAGAAGTCTCGAATACAATAGTCAAATACAATAGTCAAATACAAGATCTGAATACATCACTGGAATCAGCTGGATAACTGATAGCTGGATAGATAGCTGGATCTCCAAGCGAAGCTCCAACTCCAAAGGTGAGTCTCGAACACTGGTACACTCAGTCTGACCCGAGCGTAAAGCAAAACACAAAACACTCGAGTCAGGATTAACATTCTTATATCAATAAATCCAACTCAAGTGAAATAACAACTGAAATACAAGTAACTCAAAGGATGTTTGGGATAACCATCCTCTAAGGATCCGTTAAACTATCTACTATGTAGTAGTGTACGCTAAGTAGATAATGTCTAATCAGTAAAGTACGATATCAAAATAGCGTTAAGTCATGGCCCATTCCACCCTTAACACATTTTTACCATGTCATAGTCTATACAGTACCGTAAGCCCCACCGTAAACTAGTGGTTATCAGAGGGTACCCCATAGGTATAACACAAAACAAATCGTAGTGGTCGCGAATAGGATAATCAGTATGACAAGGTACATGAGGCGATACCAACTAGGATACTAGTAGTTGCATCATCCGGACTGATGTTGGGCATAGCAGCTACTACCCCAACACCGCGAAACAACACTTCCATAATCGAGGGGTGCACCCAAATTGAATCACAAAAGTAATAGATATGGTAACGAAGAAGTGTGTCCGCTAGAGGTGGCGAACCTCAATGGCCCGGCTGGGCTCCTGTTTTAGTCATGTCAGGGGTCATCCAAAATCGTTCTCTTTCTTCAGTCAACGCGTTCAACAAACCATCTACTTCATTCTGGATCAACACTCCGCGTATATTAGTTATTAAAGTGGTTTTCGGTATCGACAGAGAGTATATCCATATCTGATCTCGGTCTCTTTAATAACTACGTATTAATTACACCGATGATCATTTAGTAAACTTTCAAATTAGTTTATATTTCATACTGAAATATCATTGCCATTTCAAAACCATATCCATACGATATCATTTTCACTTTAAATAAATCCATTTCCAAAATCATATCACTTTCCAAAGTTACATTGCTTTCGAAATCGTAAGTCTTTTAAATCAAAACACTTTGGAAATCAAAACCTTGAAATTCATAACACTTTGAAACTACAGTTTGAAATCATAACATTTTGGAATTCATAACACTTTCCTCTTAAACAGTTTAGATATTAAAATTAGTGTATATAATAAAATAGTTTATAAAATAAAAATAGTTTATATACAATAGTTATAAGTTAAAATAGTTTATAATAAAATAATATATATTGAAAATGATTTATATTAAATAGTTTATATTAAAATAATTTATAAAGTAAAATATAAATAGTTGTAGATATAGTTTAAAAATACTTTATAAAATAAAATAGCTTCCACAAATTCATAAATCGATTCAAATTATCTCGACTTCAAAATGCAAACCTAATCAAATCTCAAATCATCAATTTCAACTCAATTCAATTTCTCAATAAATCATTTCAAATTATAACGATTTCAAATACAGATTTTAAACTCAAAATAAACCATTAAATTTCAATATATTTCAAAGCTTTAAATATTCCACTTTTCAAAAACTAAATTTGATAATTCCATTTATAACTCAATTTAATTTCATTTATTTAGTTTCTGAGATATTTATTTAATCATTTCAATACATCTAAATACAACTTCAATTTACAAATTTATATAAACAAAATATCCCATTCAAATTTATATAAGTTTGAAATATTCATTTAAGTCACTTTTAATCAAATTCAAGTTATAAAACATATCTTTCAATTTTCAAATTTAATAAATTTCAAATCAACCTTATTAAGTAAAATTCTTATAATTTCAAATCAATTTCAATTTATCTTTCCAACCTGAATCATTATAAACTCTATATTTGAAAATATAAATTTATATAAATACTTAAACACTATTTTATATTGATTAAATCGACTTTATTAAATCAACTTTATTTTAAAATCAATATTTATTACAACCATATATTTCCTTCAAAACCATAGAAATCATTTTTCAAATATTTATATATAGACCAACGGTGTCTGTATATAATTTTCTACCCTATGGTCAAGTGATACAGATATTTATCATTTCAATCCGTAATTTAAATTATATACGGGTATATATCTTTTCAACCCGTAATCCCAAATTTAATTCAATGAAAATCGCTTGGTTTATCATTTCAACCCATAACGATTTTCTTCTATTCTACAGTCCGTTCGGGTATGTATCATTTCAACCCATAGTGATTCTATACTAACAGGGAACTTGCAGAGTGATAACAGATATGATAATAATATAACAACAGTAACAGGCATATACCATCAATATAAATAACAGATAATGGTGTCAAATGTCATAGGTGAACTGATATAGATAATGACATATATATAACAGTGTAAATAACTAACAGAAGCATATTTCAATTGACGTTTCAATTGAAATCAAATTTAATAAATAAAAGAACATTAATCGTGAGTGATTGCTCACATTTCGAGGCTAGAGATATAGACAGTGAAGTTGAGTTACAAAATCCAGGCACGAATCCAAAACAAACAAGGTTGGCACGAATTTGACGAATACAGCTGATAACAAGGAATCGATGAAACAAATCAAAACTGGATCGATGAAGATAATCGATATAAGAGGATTTAAATATAACTATGTATAACTATTGTAACGACCCAGAATTTTGACCAAATTAAATTGAGAATATTTAATTAATTTTAAATATTTGAACGATGATTTAATTTGAATCCCCGATATTACATTTGAATTTGACGATTAAAGTATAAAATTTAATCGATTGAAGTTAAATAAAAATTTGAATCTACAAATTTAAGCTGAAGAAAAATATTTCGAAAGCTTTTAAAATTCGTATTGATAATACTGAAGATGATAGAAGCTTCAGAATTTAATTTCGAACTGTTTTGTTCAGTTTTGAAAATAATCGTTCGAACCGATATTTATAGAATAGTCATTTTTCAAACAGTCTCGGAATTTGACGAAACCAGTTCCATTGGGTTCGTAATATTGAATTATTGTCGGATTTCAAATTTCGTATCTATCGGAGTTGATATGTGACCGTACGGTGAGTAAACGCATTGAAATTCAATCGAGTTTAATTTAAATTTTTAAATTTAAATTTTAAATCTTGAATTGGTCAACACCACCACGTTCTTTCCATTTATCACGCCTAATACCACGCAAAGAATCACGGAACAAAACACGTTCTCCTGTAAACCATGTTCTTTTGTCTCTCCCTCCTTCATTTTTTTTTCAAACGAGAAGAAAATCAAAGGAAACAAAATAAATGGCAGACACTACTTCTATTCTCCCAATCGTTTCAAATAACCCTCTCCCCCTCTCTCTATTTATTCGAACGAAAATCGAACAGGAAAAGAAAAAAACTCAGACTTCGTTTTATCTTCAAAATCAATGGCCGAAGCCGATTCGAACTCAATGCTCGAACAAGGAGACATCGCGATCGAGTTAGTCATCGACATCAGGCGTGAAGGCTGGTACTCGCGACGCGGCAGGCGATGTCGATTTGGGGGGGGGTTTGTCGAATGCGAGAAGGTTGGTGTGCGTTCGCGATTTGGTGAAGTCGCGACGTCGAGGAGGTGCTGCGATGGCACCACGGTGGTCGTGATTCCGGTGGGGAGGCGCGCGAACTTCGTTTCATGAAGAAGGATGCTCGGCCTGGAGGTGCTGGGCTAGGGTTTGTTCGAGCAGTGAAATTCGCGAGATGTCAGCGACGAGGTGTTGTAGGCGGCGGCGACGTGAAGTCTGGGTGTGGTGGCCTCTGTCGCGAGGCAGGCCAGGGTCAGATTGGGGGTTTCGCGATGGCGACAGTGGGCAGATAGATCGATCGGAGGCGATAGTCGTGGAAATTCGAGCTGCTGTGATCACGGCTGGGATTCGTCGATGGTATTTTCAAGTTTGAATTCGCGAGCAGTAAGGTATAACCTATTTCGTTTAATTCTGAACATATATACCTTATGTCAAAAGAAAAAAAATTTTAATTTTTAATATGTATAAGTAAAGTAGATATATATATACTTTTAGTAAAGAAATGTGTTGTTTCGTTGTTTACAGAGAATTGTATAAAAATAATTTGGGTAGACAAGATTTTAAATAATTTGGAAAATTTTTGGAGTGTTATTTGAAATTGGATTTACAGTAAGGAAAATATTGTTTAAAAATAATAAATTATTAGTTGAATTAAAAGCTTAGTTTCAAATAGAAAATTTTATATGAAAAGGACTTTGAAAAATATATAAGGTTGAAAAGGAATTTTTAAAAAAACACATATTAGTTGGATTAAAACTATTAAACAGTAATTGGTTGTTCGATTTATTTCGAATATTAACGAAAAATATAAATTGTTTATACCAGGTTAAAATCGAGAAAACAAAACTGAAATGGAAAGTGGATGGCAAATTAAAATCTAAGGTGAGATTTTCTCACTCGAAGGAAATTTGATTTTACAGTTATTATTGACTGTTTGATTGCTATTGATTGTTATATTAGATATAGTAGGATATATCTATATATATATAGCAATATATACATATTGGCATATGTATATATTGGATTGATGATTTCCCGCCTCGTATAGCGGATGAGACCCTATTGCGCCGTTAGTAAGCGGATTTATAAAAACCTATATACCGCGATAATTCCGTACTGGAGCGGAATTGGTATTGTGCTAACATCTTTGGATGCAGGGAAACAGGTTGGAGGGATCCAACTGGATTCCTCACAGTAGTTATTTATGTACAGATATTGTGATGTATTCTGTATCATATGTTGAGATATGATATTGACTGTTGTGATTGACTAATTGATGCGTTGCATCATCGGGTTCAATTTTTAAAGTTTAAAAATAAACGATTTTTACTTTAAAAGGGATTTTGAAGTGATTTTTGGAAAGTATACGATTTATTAAATTTTGGAATTTATTTATCTTAAATAAATGAATGTTATAAATTTAAAGTTATGAAAATTTTAAATTGTGAAATATAACCAAAGTGTGACTTTTGAAATGAAAGTCGATTTAATTTTAGAATGGGTTAAATTGAGATTTTTAAAGTATTACAAAAGATGTACAAAAATCTATATTGATCAATTGAAATTATTGAAATTTTAAAACGAGTTTTCATAAGTGTTAAATTGCAAAGATATGAAACTTATAGAATTATAAACTGGCAAGATAGAAAATTGATAGAATTATAAATTGCGAAGATTTGAAGTTTATAGATTTATAAAAGTTGAAGTTTATAGATTTATAAAATGAATGAGGTTATAAAATGAATGAAGTTATAAAATGAATGAAGTTGTAGAATAAAGACTGATAAGAAATTTACTTGTAACTTGGATTGTTGCCTTTAAATGGGATATTGATCGAATTATTAATAAAGAAGATTTATTAAATTGAAGTCGTTAGAAAATAGAAATAGAATTTATAAACGTTGTTTTATAAATTCGAAATCAATTGATTGGATAAATTAAATATAGAAGGACATTAAAGAAGATATATTCGCGATTTTAAATAGCGAATTTTTATTGAAATAAAATGTGTAGAAAAGACTGAAATGTGGTTAGTGAAGTATATTCACGATTTTGGACAGTGAATATATTTTTAAGTAAAATGGATATAATTTTGGAAAAGTGATATTTGAAGTGAAGTTAATTGTTTTAAAAGATGTTTTAAAACGTGTGAACTATCGAAAGCATAGATTTCAACAGTTCTTGTTGAAATAGGCGTTTTCGAGAAATAAGGAAATGGTGGATTATAACACTGTTGTTATAGTAAATGATTTCCGAAAGGAAATATTTGGTATAGTATTGGGATTTATATATATATCTATCTAAATTTCGAATCCCTATACTAGTGATTTTGAGTCGTCGCAACGATGTTTTACGTAACATTCGTTTTGACTCAAATAAATGTGATTTAAGAATGATTTCCTTAAAGAATGAGATATATACTTAATTTTGATTTTAAGTATATCGAATATTTTCAAATGTTGAAAATAAATAGATTTGTGAAATACTTATTTTTAAATAAGTATGGAAATGCTTTTCCCAATGTGAAATGAACTGTTTGAGTTTTTATCTTTTAAAGATAAATTTAGAAGTGAATATTTGAAATTGTTTTCAAATGGTTAAGTGTGGAAATTTTATAAGTAATGAAGATATTTTTGGAGATAAAATAATTTGGAGAATTATTTGGAATCTGATGATGTTGCGCATCTTTATTGATAGTTAAATAACCGACTATCAATAATTACCTTTAGATAGGTATTTGTTGTGAATTGGATGAATTTGAATGCCACACTTATTTTTAAATAAGCGCTCACTATTCGGGTTAACCGGGAAAGGACCATGGGGTCGTATAACCCATTCCGAATATGTGATACGTCGTTATGAATTGCATTCGAAGACCGGTGTTGAAGACCGGATATTTTTGAAAACGGAAGG
This sequence comes from Allium fistulosum, assembly GCA_030737815.1. Classification (NCBI taxonomy): domain Eukaryota; kingdom Viridiplantae; phylum Streptophyta; class Magnoliopsida; order Asparagales; family Amaryllidaceae; genus Allium; species Allium fistulosum. The sequence continues at coordinate 163,142,772 of CM060904.1, read as the reverse complement.
ATTACCGTCGAGTTACTCTACACCGACTGATCTTCGGTTTAGAGGTTTTATCACCCTTAGTGACGGGAAGTCCTGACGTGATTAGAAAATTATCCGGAAATGCAAGGGCTTCGTGAGAAGTGCATTCGGTTCTGTTCGATCCCGGAACAGACTTGTATGGATTGTGTGTCTGACGTTACAATTTGAGATATAAAGCTGATTTCTTTCAAATACATTTCTGTTGGTGGCGGAGAATTTATTCTCTTAGCTTAACACCCTTCTCTGAGACGTACGAGCTCAGAGGTTATGTAGTTGAAATTTATCAGCGATATATCCCAATTTGGTAACGTGGCATACTGAGTGTTGCTGTGAAATGATCAGTGTTTGATCATTTGTGATATGATCATTTGTTTGATCTTATATCTTTGTGATCATAGGTTGATCATTTTTGTTTGACCCGAAGCAGGGCTTTTTGTAGAAAGCGTAGCTTTGTGGACGAGACTTCATCGAGCCTCACACCCCGGAAATGGTCGAAACAGGACGAATGCAGCAAGGTTCTAGGGAGTAGCGCCCCTTAGTGTATGTCATTCCTTCTGGATAAAGGTGGTATCATGGTATGGAGCCCAGATACTTAACCTCTGTTGTTACTGCATTATTTTATCTATGTGGTTTGTTGCGAATCGGGGATCCTCGGGAAGATCGGTGACGATCGGGGGATGACATACGCGTGTCAGTAGTTACCTATTTTTGCAGAGGTAACCCGGCCTTGTGTTGGCAGAGATCCGGTTAGGTTCTCGGGTCGTCTATTCCAGGGACGTACCCATCGTGGATAGGAAGTTCCTTAGCCTGACCATTTGTTGGAAATCCAAACTCCAATACGAACTTTGTACGGTATTAGTTGTAGAACCTGCCATTTACGTACGGTGGTCACCACTGTTTAGATGGTAGCTATAGTAGGCATACGATACTGGTCGTATGTTGGCTAAGATTAATATTATACTTTCGAAATGTTTTCGACACTATGCACTAATAATAATATCAAAAATGATTTGATTTTTCGTAGTAAGCATCTTTGACTATCATAAGAAGAAATCTCCTCCAATTCTGCGTTTGCATTGTGTGTGTTGTGGGAGGTCTTATGGTAGTTTCATTTTTCAAAAGCATTGCGAATTGACTTTAAAATTTTCCTGTTGTTTATTTTTTAAAGAATAACTGTTTTACGATCTCACACCAGTCACCATGACTGACTCGGAGTTTATTGTTCCCTTCTAAACTCTGGGTGCCCACAAATTTCCACACGGGCAGCCTAGAGTTATATTATCAGGATATTCTGGATATTCTGGAGCTTTGGAGATAAGCTGGAGGACGAGACGTAGTATTTGTATCTGATAGTATTTATTCCGCTGTGTATTCTGTATGAGGACAAGTTTATATAACTGTCCATTGATGTGATGTATTGTATTGAGTTGTATATTGACTCTGATGACTGATGTATGTATAAAATGATATAGTTCTTTGTTTTAAAGATTACTGATTTATCTATTATATATTGTTCCGCTGCGATATGTGAGATTCTGATATGGTTTCTGTTTCTGATGTTGTTCTGTTGTTCTTCTTTCTTTCTTCTCCTTTTCTTCTATCTTCTTCTTCTTCTACTTTTTCTTTTTCTAAAACCCTCACTATTGGAGTTTCCGGCGTTCGATCCTCGGCAGTCGATAAAGTGAGTATCGATGTCGAATTTTCGAAAGTCGAAAATTTCTGGATGTTACAAGTGGTATCAGAGCATATGGTTAAGCGACAACCCTGCTCTGTTGGGTGTTACTCATTAGAGATAGAGTCAGTAGTACTCTAGAATGAGTTGAGTGTAATAATAGATACGAGCGCGTATTTGTTAGTGAATATAAAAATGTTTTATATTGTGTTTTCTTATCCGTTGAGATGTTTGTGAATTTCGATCGGTATGTGGGACGCCATATTATCGATAGGGATTTCTAAACACTCAAACGAGGCAAGACGACACAGTATTGTTTTAAATAGGGTGAATGAAATAATTTTGCCCAAAACTATTTTTGTATAAAAAAGAAATGATTTTCTGTAAATTATTACAGTATATGGTTGCTTGGATGTTAGGATAGTGATAATGTTGAAATGTTATCATTAAATTTGAAATCGAATAAGAAATTGAAATCGTAACCCCAAAGTTAAAGAAATAAATTCACATGCAAGTGAAATTTAAGAATGTAAATTATAAATGTGAATTGTAATTTAAAACGGAATTCCAGAGAAGTTTTTGGAAATGTTTTGGAAGGAACTTGAAAATTTTGGAGATTTGGAAAGTTTAAATCTTTTTGGAGTTGAAAATGGATTTCAAAGGATTTGAAAAGTATTTTGGAGGAATAAAAAGCTCTAAACTCTTTTCGGTCGCTGGAAAATAACTTCGATGATGACCGCGGCATCGTTGGTGTTCATTTTCGGGTTTCCAAAAGAGAAATTGCTGCCGATTATTTTAAAATGGAAGTTGTTTTGAAAATTTGGATTTTTGTTTTAGAAATTCAAAGGATAAATTGAATTGATTTCAAAATGGTTTTTGAAAAAGTTGAAAAGACTCTGGAATATAAGGATATTTATGAAATATTATGAGATTGATAACTTATAAAATATTGAAATCTGATTGGAATAAAATTCAAATTGTAAATGAATTTATAACTTGGAATAGAATTCAAGAAGGTAATTGAAAATTTAAAATTCAATAGTGAAATGAAATTGTGAATATGAATTTATAATTGAAAATAGAATTCTAATGGAATGAAATTAGTAAGGTGAATGTATCAATGATCTTATAAATCGAAATGTAAGTAAGTCGAAGACTTATAGAATATTAGAAATTTGATTTGGAAATCAAATTCGAATTTGAAATGAAAGAATTTGTGAATGAGTAAATAAATTTGAATAAATGAAGTGAATAAGATTAAAGCTGAATGTTGAAACCGAATTTGAATAAGTGAATTAGAATTTGAAATGGATTAGTAACTGAAACTAATTTAAAATGGTGCAGTATGAATGAAAGCTAATCAATAAAATTCAATATTCAGAAATTGAACTGAATCCAATTAAATGTTGGAATTGAATTCAAATGGAATTGAAATGTAAAGATTGAACGAAATTGAATATATAACTTCAATAGTGAATTAAAGATGATATGGAAGTAAGTATCGAAAATTTTGTAATTGAATGTACAAAATGGTTTGAATATATGTAACTAGATATTATGCCTAGTAGGATATACAGGTATAAAGGAATTGGGATTTTAATTTCGAAGATAAATTTGAATTGCTCGAAAAAGGTACGTATTTGAGTTTTAATATGAGTTTTTGATGATTTCTCTCTAGCCGCTTGGCTTTTTCTTTTTCTTTTTGAAATCTGAGAGTCCGTAGGGACGTTTTGTAGTAGTACCGTATTAGCCGCGCAAAGGAGACGCTGGCGAAATTTTTCGAAAATTTAGGGCGTTAGAAAATTTTTGAGAAATTTTGAAAGTTTAAATTTGAATTTAAACTCGAATTTGAATTTTGAAGTAAAACAATGTTGTTTGGAACTTATAATTGAAGTTGGAAGCTAGTTGAATTGATAACGAAACTTTAGTAGAATGATTTGTTTCGATGAATTGATAAAACTATTGGATTGTGAAAGATAGTAGACGAGTTAAGGACATTTTTTCCTAACTTGTAATTTCGAGGACGAAATTCTTTTAAGGGGGGAAGTCTGTAACGACCCAGAATTTTGACCAAATTAAATTGAGAATATTTAATTAATTTTAAATATTTGAACGATGATTTAATTTGAATCCCCGATATTACATTTGAATTTGACGATTAAAGTATAAAATTTAATCGATTGAAGTTAAATAAAAATTTGAATCTACAAATTTAAGCTGAAGAAAAATATTTCGAAAGCTTTTAAAATTCGTATTGATAATACTGAAGATGATAGAAGCTTCAGAATTTAATTTCGAACTGTTTTGTTCAGTTTTGAAAATAATCGTTCGAACCGATATTTATAGAATAGTCATTTTTCAAACAGTCTCGGAATTTGACGAAACCAGTTCCATTGGGTTCGTAATATTGAATTATTGTCGGATTTCAAATTTCGTATCTATCGGAATTGATATGTGACCGTACGGTGAGTAAACGCATTGAAATTCAATCGAGTTTAATTTAAATTTTTAAATTTAAATTTTAAATCTTGAATTGGTCAACACCACCACGTTCTTTCCATTTATCACGCCTAATACCACGCAAAGAATCACGGAACAAAACACGTTCTCCTGTAAACCATGTTCTTTTGTCTCTCCCTCCTTCATTTTTTTTTTCAAACGAGAAGAAAATCAAAGGAAACAAAATAAATGGCAGACACTACTTCTATTCTCCCAATCGTTTCAAATAACCCTCTCCCCCTCTCTCTATTTATTCGAACGAAAATCGAACAGGAAAAGAAAAAACTCAGACTTCGTTTTATCTTCAAAATCAATGGCCGAAGCCGATTCGAACTCAATGCTCGAACAAGGAGACATCGCGATCGAGTTAGTCATCGACATCAGGCGTGAAGGCTGGTACTCGCGACGCGGCAGGCGATGTCGATTTGGGGGGGGGGGGGTTTGTCGAATGCGAGAAGGTTGGTGTGCGTTCGCGATTTGGTGAAGTCGCGACGTCGAGGAGGTGCTGCGATGGCACCACGGTGGTCGTGATTCCGGTGGGGAGGCGCGCGAACTTCGTTTCATGAAGAAGGATGCTCGGCCTGGAGGTGCTGGGCTAGGGTTTGTTCGAGCAGTGAAATTCGCGAGATGTCAGCGACGAGGTGTTGTAGGCGGCGGCGACGTGAAGTCTGGGTGTGGTGGCCTCTGTCGCGAGGCAGGCCAGGGTCAGATTGGGGGTTTCGCGATGGCGACAGTGGGCAGATAGATCGATCGGAGGCGATAGTCGTGGAAATTCGAGCTGCTGTGATCACGGCTGGGATTCGTCGATGGTATTTTCAAGTTTGAATTCGCGAGCAGTAAGGTATAACCTATTTCGTTTAATTCTGAACATATATACCTTATGTCAAAAGAAAAAAAAATTTTAATTTTTAATATGTATAAGTAAAGTAGATATATATATACTTTTAGTAAAGAAATGTGTTGTTTCGTTGTTTACAGAGAATTGTATAAAAATAATTTGGGTAGACAAGATTTTAAATAATTTGGAAAATTTTTGGAGTGTTATTTGAAATTGGATTTACAGTAAGGAAAATATTGTTTAAAAATAATAAATTATTAGTTGAATTAAAAGCTTAGTTTCAAATAGAAAATTTTATATGAAAAGGACTTTGAAAAATATATAAGGTTGAAAAGGAATTTTTAAAAAAACACATATTAGTTGGATTAAAACTATTAAACAGTAATTGGTTGTTCGATTTATTTCGAATATTAACGAAAAATATAAATTGTTTATACCAGGTTAAAATCGAGAAAACAAAACTGAAATGGAAAGTGGATGGCAAATTAAAATCTAAGGTGAGATTTTCTCACTCGAAGGAAATTTGATTTTACAGTTATTATTGACTGTTTGATTGCTATTTATTGTTATATTAGATATAGTAGGATATATCTATATATATATAGCAATATATACATATTGGCATATGTATATATTGGATTGATGATTTCCCGCCTCGTATAGCGGATGAGACCCTATTGCGCCGTTAGTAAGCGGATTTATAAAAACCTATATACCGCGATAATTCCGTACTGGAGCGGAATTGGTATTGTGCTAACATCTTTGGATGCAGGGAAACAGGTTGGAGGGATCCAACTGGATTCCTCACAGTAGTTATTTATGTACAGATATTGTGATGTATTCTGTATCATATGTTGAGATATGATATTGACTGTTGTGATTGACTAATTGATGCGTTGCATCATCGGGTTCAATTTTTAAAGTTTAAAAATAAACGATTTTTACTTTAAAAGGGATTTTGAAGTGATTTTTGGAAAGTATACGATTTATTAAATTTTGGAATTTATTTATCTTAAATAAATGAATGTTATAAATTTAAAGTTATGAAAATTTTAAATTGTGAAATATAACCAAAGTGTGACTTTTGAAATGAAAGTCGATTTAATTTTAGAATGGGTTAAATTGAGATTTTTAAAGTATTACAAAAGATGTACAAAAATCTATATTGATCAATTGAAATTATTGAAATTTTAAAACGAGTTTTCATAAGTGTTAAATTGCAAAGATATGAAACTTATAGAATTATAAACTGGCAAGATAGAAAATTGATAGAATTATAAATTGCGAAGATTTGAAGTTTATAGATTTATAAAAGTTGAAGTTTATAGATTTATAAAATGAATGAGGTTATAAAATGAATGAAGTTATAAAATGAATGAAGTTGTAGAATAAAGACTGATAAGAAATTTACTTGTAACTTGGATTGTTGCCTTTAAATGGGATATTGATCGAATTATTAATAAAGAAGATTTATTAAATTGAAGTCGTTAGAAAATAGAAATAGAATTTATAAACGTTGTTTTATAAATTCGAAATCAATTGATTGGATAAATTAAATATAGAAGGACATTAAAGAAGATATATTCGCGATTTTAAATAGCGAATTTTTATTGAAATAAAATGTGTAGAAAAGACTGAAATGTGGTTAGTGAAGTATATTCATGATTTTGGACAGTGAATATATTTTTAAGTAAAATGGATATAATTTTGGAAAAGTGATATTTGAAGTGAAGTTAATTGTTTTAAAAGATGTTTTAAAACGTGTGAACTATCGAAAGCATAGATTTCAACAGTTCTTGTTGAAATAGGCGTTTTCGAGAAATAAGGAAATGGTGGATTATAACACTGTTGTTATAGTAAATGATTTCCGAAAGGAAATATTTGGTATAGTATTGGGATTTATATATATATCTATCTAAATTTCGAATCCCTATACTAGTGATTTTGAGTCGTCGCAACGATGTTTTACGTAACATTCGTTTTGACTCAAATAAATGTGATTTAAGAATGATTTCCTTAAAGAATGAGATATATACTTAATTTTGATTTTAAGTATATCGAATATTTTCAAATGTTGAAAATAAATAGATTTGTGAAATACTTATTTTTAAATAAGTATGGAAATGCTTTTCCCAATGTGAAATGAACTGTTTGAGTTTTTATCTTTTAAAGATAAATTTAGAAGTGAATATTTGAAATTGTTTTCAAATGGTTAAGTGTGGAAATTTTATAAGTAATGAAGATATTTTTGGAGATAAAATAATTTGGAGAATTATTTGGAATCTGATGATGTTGCGCATCTTTATTGATAGTTAAATAACCGACTATCAATAATTACCTTTAGATAGGTATTTGTTGTGAATTGGATGAATTTGAATGCCACACTTATTTTTAAATAAGCGCTCACTATTCGGGTTAACCGGGAAAGGACCATGGGGTCGTATAACCCATTCCGAATATGTGATACGTCGTTATGAATTGCATTCGAAGACCGGTGTTGAAGACCGGATATTTTTGAAAACGGAAGGATTACCGTCGAGTTACTCTACACCGACTGATCTTCGGTTTAGAGGTTTTATCACCCTTAGTGACGGGAAGTCCTGACGTGATTAGAAAATTATCCGGAAATGCAAGGGCTTCGTGAGAAGTGCCTTCGGTTCTGTTCGATCCCGGAACAGACTTGTATGGATTGTGTGTCTGACGTTACAATTTGAGATATAAAGCTGATTTCTTTCAAATACATTTCTGTTGGTGGCGGAGAATTTATTCTCTTAGCTTAACACCCTTCTCTGAGACGTACGAGCTCAGAGGTTATGTAGTTGAAATTTATCAGCGATATATCCCAATTTGGTAACGTGGCATACTGAGTGTTGCTGTGAAATGATCAGTGTTTGATCATTTGTGATATGATCATTTGTTTGATCTTATATCTTTGTGATCATAGGTTGATCATTTTTGTTTGACCCGAAGCAGGGCTTTTTGTAGAAAGCGTAGCTTTGTGGACGAGACTTCATCGAGCCTCACACCCCGGAAATGGTCGAAACAGGACGAATGCAGCAAGGTTCTAGGGAGTAGCGCCCCTTAGTGTATGTCATTCCTTCTGGATAAAGGTGGTATCATGGTATGGAGCCCAGATACTTAACCTCTGTTGTTACTGCATTATTTTATCTATGTGGTTTGTTGCGAATCGGGGATCCTCGGGAAGATCGGTGACGATCGGGGGATGACATACGCGTGTCAGTAGTTACCTATTTTTGCAAAGGTAACCCGGCCTTGTGTTGGCAGAGATCCGGTTAGGTTCTCGGGTCGTCTATTCCAGGGACGTACCCATCGTGGATAGGAAGTTCCTTAGCCTGACCATTTGTTGGAAATCCAAACTCCAATACGAACTTTGTACGGTATTAGTTGTAGAACCTGCCATTTACGTACGGTGGTCACCACTGTTTAGATGGTAGCTATAGTAGGCATACGATACTGGTCGTATGTTGGCTAAGATTAATATTATACTTTCGAAATGTTTTCGACACTATGCACTAATAATAATATCAAAAATGATTTGATTTTTCGTAGTAAGCATCTTTGACTATCATAAGAAGAAATCTCCTCCAATTCTGCGTTTGCATTGTGTGTGTGGTGGGAGGTCTTATGGTAGTTTCATTTTTCAAAAGCATTGCGAATTGACTTTAAAATTTTCCTGTTGTTTATTTTTTAAAGAATAACTGTTTTACGATCTCACACCAGTCACCATGACTGACTCGGAGTTTATTGTTCCCTTCTAAACTCTGGGTGCCCACAAATTTCCACACGGGCAGCCTAGAGTTATATTATCAGGATATTCTGGATATTCTGGAGCTTTGGAGATAAGCTGGAGGACGAGACGTAGTATTTGTATCTGATAGTATTTATTCCGCTGTGTATTCTGTATGAGGACAAGTTTATATAACTGTCCATTGATGTGATGTATTGTATTGAGTTGTATATTGACTCTGATGACTGATGTATGTATAAAATGATATAGTTCTTTGTTTTAAAGATTACTGATTTATCTATTATATATTGTTCCGCTGCGATATGTGAGATTCTGATATGGTTTCTGTTTCTGATGTTGTTCTGTTGTTCTTCTTTCTTTCTTCTCCTTTTCTTCTATCTTCTTCTTCTTCTACTTTTTCTTTTTCTAAAACCCTCACTATTGGAGTTTCCGGCGTTCGATTCCTCGGCAGTCGATAAAGTGAGTATCGATGTCGAATTTTCGAAAGTCGAAAATTTCTGGATGTTACAACTATAGATATAAAAACCACTTTCTAAATCCAAATACATTTATAATTGAAAATATATAGGTATGTCAAAATCATTGTTTTAGACAAAACTAAAATAATAAAGTCAAACATATAAAAATAATTTATATGCTATATTTAAAACAATACTTAATTATAAATTTACTATTGATAAAATCAATTTAAATCCAAAATAGTAATATATATAAACAAATATATGTAAGCTATTTAGATTTGCAAACAACTGTTACTCAAAATGTATGCAGACTCAATACATACACAAATATATATGCAGACCCATTATAAATATTTGTTAAATCGTGTATTGCAAAAATCAAAGTGAAGGTAGCAGCTGGATATGCATACAGCTATATAATATATAAATTTATGCCTTTCTATAAACAAAGCAAAATAGACGAGACAAAATGCTATTTCTTAGAACAGAGTATACAACTTGCTCTTTACTACTATAAAATATGCATATAAATAAACAGTACTTTGCAACACCATATAGAGCAGTTGTTAGCTCATAAGTACAACCCCATAAAATATATGCTTTCATTATATATAAATAATTTTATATTAACCCATATGTATATGTATATTAAATCGATATGTCTACAATTATATATAATAAAAAATCGATAACAAAGATCAGTGTATATATATATATATCCCAGTATAATTACCCACTGAAAACAACTTTATATAAACATATCCATTGTTAGACTAACACATAGCAAATATATAATACGAACACATTATGACCATGTACACTAACAAACAATGTTTTGAAGACCGGACCGTGAGTTGAACCGCGATGACCCAAGGTTGAAGGTTTAAACGGTCCAACCGGTTGAACCGTCAGAACCGTGCATTTTTTTATATAGTAATTTATATAGATTAAATGAAAATATAATAGCTAGTTCAAATGCACACCATATCACAAGCACAACATTCATACTTTGAAGTATAAACCCATATTACAAATCACAAGCATTTTACTGCCTTCACAGAAAATTTATTATCAAATATCATTGATTATTATTAATCAAAATTACATTATCCTTACAATAAATTCAAGATATTAAAGAACAAAGAATAAAAGAAATTTAAACCAATCGGTTTTATTATGGGTTATATCAAACAATTGTAACAGGCTAACAGCTAATGCACGTACAAAACAATCCCCTTGCTTATTGCAATTTGATTTTGGATTTTGTCAAACAATGATAATAAAGTCAACATGTTCCTATTTCCTACTGTCTTTCATGCAGCCTGCCTTTTAATTCTTTACTCAAAATAAATCATAAGCTTGCTGCTGCCATGGTTCATTCATTTCTTCAGAGAATTATATCTAAAAAAACTTACAGCTAAAAATACTTAAAAGTAAAAATATATATACCTACAGGAGCTTCTGATGATGGTAACACGGAAGGTAAATGCAACGCTTACTACTGGGGGCAGTTAGAGGAGGAGGCTGTGATGGTGGTTGTTGCGATGACTACTTAGGTATTAGGGTTTCTCAATTTGGGGCAAAATTAGGAGAGTCAATCGACGCGGTTCTATTCTAGGACACGGTTCAGTCACGATTCTGAGTTTCAGCTGACGGTTGGCGCACGAAGGCGGTCCGATTCAGCTCCGCACCGGCGAGGCCATGGCCGACGGCTTCTCACGGTTGATTCGTTGTCGGGTCCGGTTCTCAAAACTATGCTAACAAATGCAAACACCCGTTTAAATAAAGCTTATTATTATATTGTAAACGACAAGACTCACAGATGCATATAAACAAATCTTTGTTTTATCAAACTCATCTTTAAAACTGTTTCCTACAACCAAGTCTCAGTAAATAATTTAACATATAATATAATATATATACTATACTAGCATAAATATATATATATATATATATATACCAGATGCAAAGTTGCGTGCTGTGGTAAGAGAGAGAGGGACGGGCGATTGTTGAGGTGGAGCAGAGGCGGATGGGCTGGAGCACGGTCGGTTGACGGGTGGTGCAGGTGTGAGGCCAGAGGAGGTTGCGGATCTCGAAGTGTGGGCTTGGTCGGAGAGGCAGTGGAAAAGATGGGCAAGCGGAGGTGGTGCGATTTGCATGGAGCATGGTTGGAGGGACTGCATGCGGCACCAGGGAGGGGCGAATCTGAAGCCGGAGATGGGTTTGGGCGATGAGGGGAAGGAGTGGCCGGTCAGAGTTTGGGCGTAGGCGGAGCGTGTGGTGAAGGTGTGGGCTCGCATGAAGTTCGGTGAAAAGTGGCGGTCAAGGTGGAGGTACTTGCTTGCGTGCGCGAGTAGAGGCAAGGGGAGGGAAGAGGAGATGTGGAAGAGATGGAAGGAAAGTGGGAAGGGTGGCTACAGACATTTTATATATTCCACTTGAAACAAAATAAAGAAGGAAAAGTAACAGAGAAGGCAATTAGAAACGTGCCTTGGTAATTGAAGGGTCATGCAACAAATGAAACGTAGAGAACCGCAAAAATAAATTAGATATGAACAGCTGAGAATATTAATAGCCAATAGCTATTAACTTTAACGGATTGACACGGAAAGGACAAAGAAAAACCGAAAAGACACAAACTGGTTGTCTATACGATCACCGTTTACACGGATCCCGTTGTGTATCGGGCTTCAAAACACAGAATTGAATATACCATAGAGATCAGAACGACGAGACGATCAAAACGGTATACAGATATCAGCGATATGATTGAATTATAAAAATTCGAATTTTCTACTAGTGGAAAATGCAGCAAAAACGCAGAAAAATAAGATCGACGGAGCTAAAGAAGTCCGAATTTGGAAAAACGAAAAATGACCTCTTAGTCAGAAGATGAATTAGAATTTTTCTATGTAAAAATATTCAGGTTTGGAAAACATTTTATTATCATCAATTTTAACTGATATAAATTGGAATAAAATTACACTAGAAAATTAACTTCCAAATTATCTGATGAAAATTTACCAGTTGCTATGAATAATTAGACGCATTCCAAATATCAAATTTTTATTTCAAAATTTTATCGTTTAAAATTTCGCAAAATTTCAACTAATTACGTTATTAAAACAGTTAAAATTTACGAGTCGTTACACGATCGTATCGAGAAGATAGCTTTTTCTTGCAACCAATTATTATATTGAATCTTCGATATTAATTTCAACACATTTATATCTCGTACGACCAAACGATAACTACAAAAGCTATGAAATTTGAAATTCGATAATAATACACTATTACGGATCCAATGGAACTGTTATCGTCAAATTCCGAGAATGTACCCGGAAGGCTATTTTTATATGTTAATTAAAACGAGCTATTTTTAAAATCGAACAAATCACTTTTAAATTCAATATAAAAGTTCTATTACCTTCATTCTTATTTATATGAATTTAATAAGCCTTTAAATTATTTTTATCAAGCTTAAAACTCAAAATTCAATTATTTAAGTAAATTTCCATTATTAAATTATCCAAAAATCATTATATTTGAATTTCAAGATAAAAGTTAACTTCTAAATATTTAAAACCAATTAAATATTCCAATTTCAAATAACCAGAAATTATGGTCATTACAATACCCTTTGATTTTAAAGGAGTTTTTAAAGTAATAATTCATTCGTTTGAAATTTACTCACACCAGTCTCATGGCTGACCCGAAGTTAATTTATTTTCTTTTCCCTAAAACTCTAAGTGCTCAAATTTGTATGGGCGGACAAGTAGTTTAGGTTTCCAACAGATGCATTTTAGAGGAGCTTAGAGCAGGAGACTTCGTCGATATTTAGTTATTATCTGTTTCCGTTGTGTTGTATGTATGATGTATCTGATATGTAGGGACAGACTGTTATAACTGTCCCAGGTATAATCTGTATCATTATGACTCTGATGTATCATATTTGAAATGACTTTGTAAATCATTTATGCTGATTAGTATATATTATTCCGTTGTGTGGTGAGATTATGTATTGTTTAGTTTCTTATGTTCCATTTCTTCTTTCACCCCTAACAATTTGTCTTTCCGACTTTTGGTTGTTCGGCACGTGAATACCGAGGATGTATTAGTGTCGACTTCTAAGGGTTGAAAAGGCGAGTCGTTACAACTATTTATTTTAAACTTTGTTATATTTATAATAATATTGTACTTCTATAAAAAGATTCCAAAATAGAAAATAAAGATTTTTAAAAGAGATATTTCATAGATGTGCTATGAGGTCTTTAACAAATATTTCTAAGATTCTTTATACATAATTTTGACTAAATGAATATCTTGTGCTCTTTTGGTCTTTGTTTCAATAATCTCTTGTATCCTCCTAACATTATCCTTGTTTTCTCTCCTTGACCTACTTAATTTTTCTTGGTCTCCTTGATATGCTCTTCTTGGTCTCATTGATTTGCTTGATTCCACTTGGTTTTCTTGGTTCATCTATATCCCTGCAATACTTCTAAGTAGTATGCTTATATTCTTGTATTGTTAACTTCACAACTTGAAAAGTCGTTAGTAATATTATTTACATGGTTGTTGTCATCAAAATCAATATTTGTTGTTCTAACAATATTTACTCTATGCGGGCACGATCTAGGATTTTGAATAAAGATGCTTATGCGAAATGGAAGTTATTTAGCTGTTTATTTATTTAATATTGTTGAAAAATATTTGATCTCATTATACCGATTTGAAAATAATTCTGATAATGAATACAACATTATTGATTTTTATTTTCAGATCTCAAAATGGGATTGTTATAGTTGCTGTATGAATAATATTAGTTTGAGAAAAATGCATCATATGAGAAATGCAAAATATAAAACGAACGCTCTAATTATTATAAAGATGTTCACATTTGATAACAAGGTCAACATATTCAACAAATCACTAACACTATTTTTGTACTATAAAAACATGCATGGTGACATGATTAATTTCCAGATCAAAGATGAAATGAGAGATGTATTTATAACGGGTTAATATACGGGCTCGGAATATGGATAAAGGGGGAATAAAAAAAATTATAGTCCTCCAACCAAACACAAAATTTACACTAAGGTCTAAGCTCTTTCACCAAAAGTCAATCCCTGGCATTGTTGTCCCGTCTGAAACTTTCTCATATCATTTTGAAGTCCTTTTATCAAATATTATTCAATTAATGAGTATAAATGTCAATTATGTATTTGCATCTACAATAGTACCCAAGTTATCTTCAAGCAAGTAAAATAAAAAGGAAGATTCCGTGTGAAAATATTTATGTTTCTACCTTTTTGAAGTCCCTTCTTTAACATTATCATATTTATGTTTCTTCCTTTTTTTTCCCTCTCCAAATGATTGAGGTTGGCCACATAAATTTCGGCTTTCTTGCTTTTCAATTTTGGATCGTCTCTCTAGTTAAACTTTTTATTTCTACTGAAAATCATTTTAACACTTTCATGTTGTGTTAATTGAAACCTTCGTCCGCAATTTCTTTCTTTAGTTTAAATATTACATTCTCTTCTCGAAGGTCATTTTTTTATACCTATCTTCTCTTGAAATTAAAATCTATTCATTTTAACATTATTGTTTTGTCAACCGTTATGTTTTCACCACTTTTTAATTAGAGTCCATCCACAAGCTTAACTTACGTGTAATGAATATTGGTACAATGCATTCAGTAGGAGAAACATGTAACTGACATTAGAAATTTTAATTAAAAAACAAAGATTAAGACCTTTGTCTAAAATAATATCAAGCACATCCAAAAGAGGTATAGAGACGACCAAAACTACTGGCTGTGATCTCCAACTTGCAATTTAAATATCCACATTTGCTCCCACACAAAGCATGCGTATATATATAAATACATGTCTCATGTACCCCCAACCCCTTCACTAACATACATCTGAATTTCAACACCAAGATCATCATGAACAGATTGACCTACGAAAAAGACATGGCCGATTCAAGCAACGTCAACTTCCGAATGCAAATAGCGTTTCGTCATCGCAGCAGTCCGAGCAGGGTGTTCAAATGCAAGACATGTTACAGGCAGTTCGAATCGTTTCAGGCACTAGGCGGCCATAGGGCAAGCCATAAGAAACTCAGATGCGACATGGTCGATAAGAGCAAGAGTAGAGGAGTGCATGAATGTGCCATTTGTGGGCTGTCTTTTGAGATAGGGCAGGCGCTCGGAGGACATATGAGGAGGCATAGGACACCTAAACGACCCAAGTTTTTGTTCGATCTCAACTTGCCGCCTCCTGATAATATAGTCGATCACGTTATTTACATTGAATAGTTACGGCTTCTGTATGTATGGCATGTTTTTTTGTCTGTATTTTCTTCTTCTCCTCCCCCTCCTTTGTAGGATTAGTGAGAAAGGATTTTGGTAATTCAATATATTGATCTGAGTTGTCAAAGTCGTTGTGTTAGTTATATATAGGGATGTTTCTGGACTGTGTGCATTTGGCATTATGCAGCTGCTTTATCCTGTAATACTGCATGATACCGGTTATATATTAATAGTCTTCCTTTTACACAGCAAGAGAGAACTTAAATAATCTGTATCTGTTAATATATCATGTCATTTCATTTTACTTGTGATATTAAAATGTATAATAACTCGCTCAAATATTATAATTAAACAATTAATTCTTGTTTTGAATGTTATTCAATTTTAATCTTCATAATGTCAACCAAAAAAAAAGTTACATAAATAAACTAGAAAATTAAATGATGAAAAAGTAAACTTAATATATGACAACATCTAATGCAAGTAAAAATAATATACATGACAAACACCTAACCATGTACCAAAACGTACCCTGAACAAAATAGAGGGATGTCAGCAGCAATAATAATTTATTTTGGAATGATTAGTTTTTAAAATAATACCTTGAACAAAATATGCATGGAATACCCTAAACGAAATGTATATTTGAAATAATAGTTTATTTAAAATGTATATTCTAGAAATATGAATGACAGCCTCAGAATATTTCATCATAGACTATAAACAGAAAACAAATAAAAGGCTAGCATCCATTATACAGCCGCCAGATATACTTGATACTTAACCTGTAATTAGAGTCTAATTAGGCAATTATAATTTAAGAAATAAGCAGCGACTTGTAAATTATAATTTAGAAAATAAGCAACGGTTAGTAGAATTAAGCTATGTATAGTACAAAGAGCTTGTAGAATTAGTAATTAGCAATAAAACCAATTATTCACCATATTCAATCTTTTTCTCAAAAATTCAATACTCAAGAATTCAATATGGTATCAAATCCTGACTTAAAAGTTTCAGAACAATATCAAAAGCTACAAATAACTAAGAACTACAGTAGTTCAACATGTCTCAATCCAACAACACTAAACTCACAAATATCATATTTCATGGCAACATAAATTACATTCCTTGGTCCAAATCAGTAACAGCTGGTCTTGGTGGCAAAGGGAAATTAAGCTTTGTCATTTTAAAAAAGAAAAAACCCAAAGCAGCAAAGCCAACTGAGCAAACTTCCAAAGAGAATACAAAAATAGAAGAATAGAGGACAACCGACCAATTAATCATGTCACGACTACTCAACACAATGGAACTCCAAATTTCAAACGTACTCATGTACTCCAGCACATCACAAGAGGTTTGTGACAAAGCCAAGAGACGGTATGGTCAACAAAAAAAATTCTCTCATATCTTTAGCCTTAAACAAGAGCCTGCCTAAATTAAATAGAGTACCCAAAGTAATACCGAACTAGTGGCTGAAATTATGTCAAAATGAGAAGAGCTCAATGTTTATCTTCCACTAACAGCAAACCCAATTGAAACCCAAAAAAGATCCCAAATAGACTTAATTTCTACCTACCTGGGGGCTTTTGATCCAAACTATGAATCTATCAGATCTCAAGTCTTGGCATCAGCCGAGATGCTAAGTTTTGATAATGTAGTTGCAAGAATTGAGCAAGAGCAATCTCGGCGAGCACTCATGAACCCTTGACAATCGGAAAATCAAGAGTACAATGCGTTTCAGGTAAAATACTCAAACACTAGTTTCAGGGACATGGTTAAAGGGAAGGAGTTTTGTGCACCAAGCTATGCGATCACTACAAGAAAGCAGGGCACAATTACCGCCGTGGTTGATGGTTCCTCCATCCCCACCTTAGACCGGTCAAAGAGAAGGGCGATAGAGGAGGTAGTGGGATGGCGCGAAAAAGGGAGAATAAATTTGGTGGCTTTAGCAAAGGAGCAGAGATAGAAGGGGATAGATCTGAATTGACTCAATGGACTCAACCAAATAACATCTCCATTTCAGTAGGATCTTCTGTGGCTCAAATGGTACAACTGAATCAACTGCTAACCTAATTAAATAGTTTGTTACAGCAATAAAATTCAGACTTTGTATATTCTAACGCTATTTTTAACTCTTCCAAAATCAACAACAATTTTAAAATTGCAAGTATGTGCCAAAATACAAGTAGCTGATTAATTGACTCAGGTGCTACTGATCACGTGACATGGAACAAAAATAAGTTAACCAATGTTAAACAAAATAAAGACCCTCAACATGTAACTGTTGCTAATGAAGATAAAGTTCAAATTCATAGTTTTGGTACAATAAAATTTCTTACAAAAATGTGAAAAATATTTTATATTTACCAAATTTTAATTCAAATTTATTATCAAATAACTCATGAACTGAATTGCAATGTTATATTTTCATCGTGTAAAGTAACCTTTCAGGATCGAGAATCAGGAAAGAAGATTGGTGAGGGATGTTTGTAAAATGACCCTTTTTTATCTTGATGAAAACACCAACAAATATCATATGTCATAATTTAGTAGATCATGACTAATTGCTGCATTGGAGATTTGGCCATCCATTTGATCAAATTTTGAATAAACTTTTTTGTTATAAATTAGATTCCAAAAATTGTGATGTTTGTAAGCTTTTAAAACAAACTAGATTGTCATTTCTTTATTTACTAAAAAGTCAGAAATATTTTGATTTAGTTCATTTTGATGTTTGGGGTCCAGCCCATGTTGATTCTTATAATCATTTTAAATATTTTGTCACATATATTCATATTTTTCTCGCACCACTTGGGTCTGTAACAAACCGAGAATTCGTAGCAATTAGGTATCATCACTAGGTGATTGAATCGTTTACAAATTTCTGTTGGAATTCTATGGGGTTAAAATTCTTTTAAAATTGGTTTAAGAATTATATGGGCTTTATTATCTTGGCCCATGTTTCTGCCATGTTATCAAAAGAGTGTCGTTTCCTTTTTTTATTTGTTCGACCCAATTTCCCCCTTCCTGAGTGATTCATTCGAAAACAAACCCTAAGTCTAACGGAAAAAAAATGGTGGCTCTGTCTTCTCGTTCGTCCCTTTAGCTTAGAAATTAGGTATTCGAAGCCGTCGCTTGAATTGAGGGTTAGTGCTTCGATTGCCTGCTTCAATGGATTCGCGCGCGGCCTTGTCTACTCAATCGAGTTCGACTTCGCTTTCTCGATCGGATGGAGGTGAGTAGCCCTCACATCTAATTCAACTACATGCTTCGATTGTTGATTTCATTGGTGTTGGTTTTGAACTATTCGTTCTCCTTTGTCATCACTGTCTTGATTTTGGGTTTTTGGCAAGACATTGATTTCAATTGTCTACGGCTATTTATTTTGTTCGAAGTTGTCAGTTCGACTGAGGACGTGATTTCTATCTTTTGAGTGTTTTTGGTTGGCATCGGCAGTTAAATTTGATCTGCTTCTATGCCTTCTTACTTGAAATCCTTTTTCTGTTGACTTTGATAATTTTGATTCAATACAGTTTTGAATTTTTCTTTGAGATGGAATTCGACTTGTTCATAACATGATTGTGATGATTTTTGCTTTGCATTGACCTAGTTATAGTTGACTTCGGCTTGACTGTTCATTCATGGTTTCAACTTGATTTTGTTATAACTATTAAGACTTGGACTTGGTCATGTATTTTGGTCTTGGTCGAGCTCACCGTATGATTTCGACTTGCTACTTTGTTTCGATCAGGTTCACTTGCTTGAGTACTGGGTTTTAGTCACCTTGGTTTTAGTTGTTTTTGAGCTTGAGCTCACTGTGTTGTTTCGACCAGTCCACTTCTGATTTCACTGCATATGTTTTGAGTCTCTGTTGCATACTTGTCCATTATACAGTCCCTAATATCGAGTTGTGAACATGAGTTTGGTTCCATCGAGTCTAAATGTGTACTCTGGTAGTCATTTATGCATCCCTTACCTGTTACACTGGCAGTGGATGGAATGCCTGTACTTTGTCCTGTTTACTCAAGTTTGTTAATCGAGTTGCACCTGCGTGTAGTTTGGTTGGCATCGATCTGTAGTTGTCTCCATCCTGTACATTTGTCTGCAGTGTTATTATATTCACTTGATAACCAATTGGGTCATTTTAGTTGGACTTATTCACTTATGGTTTCACTATATGGCAGTGCATTTTTGGTGAGCTGAGTATTTTGACTTATATTCAGTTTCATAAGCATTGGTCTGGAGTGTTGGTTGCATTCAGTCTTCACTTGAGTCTGATTTTAAAGGGTATGCACACATGTTTGTTGCATCACTTGTTGTCAAGCCCGTGCTCAATATTGTTTTTGTGTGTGGTCAGTTCCACTTGCTGTTGTGTTAGCTCATTGGTTTAGAGTGGTCGACATTTTATAGTTCAGGTTGTACATACTTGCTTCCCTGACCTGTACTTCACCTTTGATATGCTGTTCATTGCCTCACTCATGTTTGTATATAGGTGTAGCATGTCTTGAGTCTTTTCTCAGGCCATTCTTTGGCCTCTGACATGGTTATTTCATTGAGTCTGTTATACTTCATGTTGCCTTGAGTTGCATTGAAATTTTTGAAGTACTTGAGTATTGCCTCAGCGTTGCGTGAGCTTGAATCTTTGAATTTGATTTACTGCAGCCTTGCCCTTATGAACTTGTGGTGGCTGCAGTTTGCCCTTGTATTCATTTGTGACTGCAATTTAGTTATATGCAGTTTTGCCCTTGTTGGTTTGCATTGTAGTAATGCGTTTGGGTCTGTTTTCAAATTCACTTGAGTTGAACCCGATTTTGGGGTTTGACCTTGCGATCATTGTGACTTTCACTGAGTTTTTGTGTATCTCCTGCGATAGTAGCGAGGCAGTACACGCGTGCGTTACTGCAGCCCTATCAGATTTGACAGTTTTAAATTAATGTTTCGATTTGTTGAATTGTTTCGTTGGTTAATTTCAATGTTTTGGAGTTGTATTCGGATTTGGATTGTTGATTTGTCGTTTAACACTGTTTAGTGTTATATCTGTCGTTAACCAATTCTCGTATCGAGAGATTGGATATACGAGATTTCTGTGACTGTCGTCTATTTGATATTTGATTATTATTGCTTCTGTGCATTAATAACTGAGTTTGAATTAGACTGACCCGTGTATTATTTTCTTTTGAATTTAATACTCGGGTCAGACCCGAGTTATTTCAGGTTGTAGATTTCCTGCTTTGAGTTGCAGTTGAGCTATGAAGACTTTTCATATCATTTGAAGTGGTCTACGTTTTTTTGTAGTAGTCAGTGTGTCTGTTTTAAGTTGATATGTATTCATGTATATTAGTCGATAATGTACTTGTATATATAACTTCTTGAGTCGACAGTTGTAGTTGTATCATATGTATTGTCTCAAATGTATTGTAACTGACATCAGTTATTATATATATGAGACTTTTTGTTTTATCTGTGTTCCGCATTCTTTTGTATCTGTGTTATTATTATATACATTGTCCTAAACTATTATGAACCGTCGTAGTTCGTTTTATACTAGAAGTGGGTATGTCGATGGGAGTAAATAAATAAGAAACGTAAAATGAAAAATATATACCACTCCTATCGAGGTAACCAATACTAGTGTAAGGCCAACTACGGATGGCCGCTCCTATCCAGCCTTATTCTTTGCGATAACAGACAGTATTTCTTTTAATACTCTTTGTTATTGTGAGCATAAAGGTGGGGCGTTACAGTTGGTATCAGAGCTTGGGGTTTATGGACATAATATAAAACATAACTTAGATGGAACATATGTTACAACTATTGGTCGATGTTTTATTTGTGATTTGAGTCAAAACTAAAGTTTTGAATTTTGATGAAATTTTTTAAATATCTTCATTTAAAAATAAAAGTGAAACTGTGTTTTGTTGATTGATTAATTTATGACTGTTTATCAGAGTGCGCAGCGGAAATAGTGAAACTGTCTTCGCTGAGTACAACTGATAATCTTTTTGATTTAAAAATCGAAATATGAAATTGAAATAAATTTCATTGGTTGTTTACATAGCTGTGTTTATTTTGTTTCTTTGAG
Organism: Allium fistulosum; assembly: GCA_030737815.1. NCBI lineage: Eukaryota > Viridiplantae > Streptophyta > Magnoliopsida > Asparagales > Amaryllidaceae > Allium > Allium fistulosum. The sequence continues at coordinate 163,121,117 of CM060904.1, read as the reverse complement.
AATTTCGAATCGAGGATTCGAAACGATGCAGTTATGTGATTCTTGTTGAGATTTTTGCTGGTTTTCTTTTATGCTAATCAAATATTGATTGGACTTTGATGTTTTGAATTATCTTCATTGAAGATATATTTGAATGATTTCTTTGTTAATTTTGTGGTATACGTGCAAATTTAAGTTGCCCATTACTGCATTAATTTTACGTTGAACCGATGCTTGGTTATGAAACGTATCTTGTTGCCGTTATTTTTATAACGAGATTTTTACACAAATGCTAAATTTTTGAAGCACGGTGTTTTGTGGCGTTTGATGAATGAAAATTCACTGATGTCACATTTTGATGTGAATTATTTTGATGAGATTTTTGACGTTTTAAAATTACTATCGCTTTGACTTCAGTAACAGTCAAATTTTTAAAAGTAGATTTTCAAGCGGGTATTCCGCAATGTTGATTTTGAGATTCATTTTACGATGTTTTGAGAAGTGCAATTTTCTTTTCGAAATTGCTACTGATGTTGTTGCTTTAATCACGGGATTGGAAAATCGTTTTAAAATGAAAATTGTTTTATAAAATTTTAACAGTTTGCATTTTCAAAAGAATGAGGAAGCGACTTAAACGATTCAGCAAAATCGAGGATTATGACCCCTTTCTTTTACTGTTTCGCTTAACTCCGGACTTGTCCAGTTGAGAATGTGAATTGTTATTTTTACAAAATAAATAAAATTGTTTTCAGAAATTTTACGGTTTGCGCTTTCAAAAGAATAAGGAAGCGATTTAAACGTTTCAGCAAAATCGAGGACTATGACCCCTTTCTTTTACTGATTCGCTTAATTCCGGACTTGTCCGTTTGAGAATGTAAAGTGTATTTTTACAAAATACAAAATTTTGCACTTTCAAGGAAACGATGAAGAGAATCAAACGATTTAGTAAAACACGTGGTATGGGACATGTGCGTTTGCTATTTCGGTTAATTCCGGACTCGTTAATTGAAATATCTGTTGTTTTGATGATTTTGATGATTTTGCACTTTCAAGAAAACGATGAAGAGAATCAAACGATTTAGTAAAACACGTGGTATGGGACATGTGCGTTTGCTATTTCGGTTAATTCCGGACTCGTTAATTGAAATATTTGATGATTTCGTGTGCTTTCGAGCCACTATGTTGGACCTTCGGGTCATATGATGGACCTTCGGGTCAAATACCAGTACTAGACCTTCGGGTCATTTGTTGGACCTTCGGGTCATTTGTTGGGCGCCAAAATTATGTTGAGTACTTGGTAGGCTTCGGCCATTTGTTGATGCACGTGCGGTGAATTAAAAACTCGCCATCTGATGGGATCGATCCAAGCTTTTATGTTGATTTTCTAGTCTTCTTAATTGATTTCTGGATATTTGTTGTTTCCAATTATCTGCAGGTAATTGGATATTTGTTGATATGAGTTCTGATTATCGTTTTTGATAATCGGATATTTGTTGTTTCTAATTATCGCTTGTGATAATTAGATATTTGTTGATATGAGTTCTGATTATCGTTTTTGATAATCGGATATTTTTTGTTTCTAATTATCGCTTGTGATAATTGGATATTTGTTGATATGAGTTCTGATTATCGTTTTTGATAATCGGATATTTGTTGTTTCTAATTATCGCTTGTGATAATTAGATATTTGTTGATATGAGTTCTGATTATCGTTTTTGATAATCGGATATTTGTTGTTTCTAATTATCGCTTGTGATAATTGGATATTTGTTGATATGAGTTCTGATTATCGTTTTTGATAATCGGATATTTGTTGTTTCTAATTATCGCTTGTGATAATTATATATTTGTTGATATGAGTTCTGATTATCGTTTTTGATAATCGGATATTTGTTGCTTTTAATTATCGCTTTTGATAATTAAATATTTGCTGATTTGAGATTTAATTATCGTTTTTGATAATTGAATATTTGTTGATTTGAAATTCGATTATCGTTTTTGATAATTGAATATTTGTTGATTTGAAATTCGATTATCGTTTTTGATAATTGAATATTTGCTGATTTGAAATTCGATTATCGTTTTTGATAATTGAATATTTGCTGATTTGAAATTCGATTATCGTTTTTGATAATTGAATATTTGTTGATTTGAAATTCAATTATCGTTTTTGATAATTGAATATTTGCTGATTTGAAATTGGATTATCGTTCTTGATAATTGAATATTTGCTGATTTGAAATTGGATTATCATTCTTGATAATTGAATATTTGCTGATTTGAAATTCGATTATCGTTTTTGATAATTGAATATTTGCTGATTTGAAATTCGATTATCGTTTTTGATAATTGAATATTTGCTGATTTGAAATTCGATTATCGTTTTTGATAATCAAATATTGGTTGATTTGAAATTTGATTATCGTTTTTGATGATCAAATATTTGTTGATTTGATGTTTCCTGATTATCGTTGTGATAATTAGATTTTGGTTGATTGCTGATTTTATTGAATTGATGTTTCCTATCTATCTCTGTTGATAGTTAGAGTTTGTTGCTTTTGAAGTTTGTGTTTTCTAGTTATATGATGGATAACTAGATATTTGCAGTTTGCGATTTGTGATTTGTGTTTCATAATTATCTTTGTTGATAATTAGACTTTTGCTGTTTTCTAATTATCGTATCGGTAATTAGATATTGCTGTTTTGTGATTCTGAATTCAAATTATCTAATTGATAATTGAATATTGCTGATAATTACAATTATTCAGTTTTGTTGTTTTCTGACTATCTATTTGATAATCGGATTTTATTGAGGATTTGTGAATTTCTTTTATTGAAGTTAAAAGATTTCCTTGGTGTTTGCGTTCTCGATCTTTATTTTTCTAGCTTAACTAGTTTATGTTAGAAAAATAATAGTTATTGACGACCTTAATTATGGAAATTGCGGGGACGCAATTTCTATAAGGAGGGGAGTCTGTAACAACCCGAGAATTCGTAGCAATTAGGTATCATCACTAGGTGATTGAATCGTTTACAAATTTCTGTTGGAATTCTATGGGGTTAAAATTCTTTTAAAATTGGTTTAAGAATTATATGGGCTTTATTATCTTGGCCCATGTTTCTGCCATGTTATCAAAAGAGTGTCGTTTCCTTTTTTTATTTGTTCGACCCAATTTCCCCCTTCCTGAGTGATTCATTCGAAAACAAACCCTAAGTCTAACGAAAAAAAATGGTGGCTCTGTCTTCTCGTTCGTCCCTTTAGCTTAGAAATTAGGTCTTCGAAGCCGTCGCTTGAATTGAGGGTTAGTGCTTCGATTGCCTGCTTCAATGGATTCGCGCGCGGCCTCGTCTACTCAATCGAGTTCGACTTCGCCTTCTCGATCGGATGGAGGTGAGTAGCCCTCACATCTAATTCAACTACATGCTTCGATTATTGATTTCATTGGTGTTGGTTTTGAACTATTTGTTCCCCTTTGTCATCACTGTCTTGATTTTAGGTTTTTGGCAAGACATTGATTTCAATTGTCTACGGCTATTTATTTTGTTCGAAGTTGTCAGTTCGACCGAGGACGTGATTTCTATCTTTTGAGTGTTTTTGGTTGGCATCGGCAGTTAAATTTGATCTGCTTCTATGCCTTCTTACTTGAAATCCTTTTTCTGTTGACTTTGATAATTTTGATTCAATACAGTTTTGAATTTTTCTTTGAGATGGAATTCGACTTGTTCATAACATGATTGTGATGATTTTTGCTTTGCATTGACCTAGTTATAGTTGACTTCGGCTTGACTGTTCATTCAAGGTTTCAACTTGATTTTGTTATAACTATTAAGACTTGGACTTGGTCATGTATTTTGATCTTGGTCGAGCTCACCGTATGATTTCGACTTGCTACTTTGTTTCGATCAGGTTCACTTGCTTGAGTACTGGGTTTTAGTCACCTTGGTTTTAGTTGTTTTTGAGCTTGAGCTCACTGTGTTGTTTCGACCAGTCCACTTCTGATTTCACTGCATATGTTTTGAGTCTCTGTTGCATACTTGTCCATTATACAGTCCCTAATATCGAGTTGTGAACATGAGTTTGGTTCCATCGAGTCTAAATGTGTACTCTGGTAGTCATTTATGCATCCCTTACCTGTTACACTGGCAGTGGATGGAATGCCTGTACTTTGTCCTGTTTACTCAAGTTTGTTAATCGAGTTGCACCTGCGTGTAGTTTGGTTGGCATCGATCTGTAGTTGTCTCCATCCTGTACATTTGTCTGTAGTGTTATTATATTCACTTGATAACCAATTGGGTCATTTTAGTTGGACTTATTCACTTATGGTTTCACTATATGGCAGTGCATTTTTGGTGAGCTGAGTATTTTGACTTATATTCAGTTTCATAAGCATTGATCTGGAGTGTTGGTTGCATTCAGTCTTCACTTGAGTCTGATTTTAAAGGGTATGCACACATGTTTGTTGCATCACTTGTTGTCATGCCCGTGCTCAATATTGTTTTTGTGTGTGGTCAGTTCCACTTGCTGTTGTGTTAGCTCATTGGTTTAGAGTGGTCGACATTTTATAGTTCAGTTTGTACATACTTGCTTCCTTGACCTGTACTTCACCTTTGATATGATGTTCATTGCCTCACTCATGTTTGTATATAGGTGTAGCATGTCTTGAGTCTTTTCTCAGGCCATTCTTTGGCCTCTGACATGGTTATTTCATTGAGTCTGTTATACTTCATGTTGCCTTGAGTTGCATTGAAATTTTTGAAGTACTTGAGTATTGCCTCAGCGTTGCGTGAGCTTGAATCTTTGAATTTGATTTACTTCAGCCTTGCCCTTGTGAACTTATGGTGGCTGCAGTTTGTTGCAGTTTGCCCTTGTATTCATTTGTGACTGCAGTTTAGTTATATGCAGTTTTGCCCTTGTTGGTTTGCATTGTAGTAATGCATTTGGGTCTGTTTTCAAATTCACTTGAGTTGAACCCGATTTCGGGGTTTGACCTTGCGATCATTGTGACTTTCACTGAGCTTTTGTGTATCTCCTGCGATAGTGGCGAGGCAGTACACGCGTGCGTGTACTGCAGCCCTATAAGATTTGACAGTTTTAAATTAATGTTTCGATTTGTTGAATTGTTTCGTTGGTTAATTTCAATGTTTTGGAGTTGTATTCGGATTTGGATTGTTGATTTGTCGTTTAACACTGTTTAGTGTTATATCTGTCGTTATCCAATTCTCGTATCGAGAGATTGGATATACGAGATTTCTGTGACTGTCGTCTATTTGATATTTGATTATTATTGCTTCTGTGCATTAATAACTGAGTTTAAATTAGACTGACCCGTGTATTATTTTCTTTTGAATTTAATACTCGGGTCAGACCCGAGTTATTTCAGGTTGTAGATTTCCTGCTTTGAGTTGTAGTTGAGCTATGAAGACATTTCATATCATTTGAAGTGGTCTACGTTTTTTTGTAGTAGTCAGTGTGTCTGTTTTAAGTTGATATGTATTCATGTATATTAGTCGATAATGTACTTGTATATATAACTTCTTGAGTCGACAGTTTTAGTTGTATCATATGTATTGTGTCAAATGTATTGTAACTGACATCAGTTATTATATATGAGACTTTTTGTTTTATCTGTGTTCCGCATTCTTTTGTATCTGTGTTATTATTATATACATTGTCCTAAACTATTATGAACCGTCGTAGTTCGTTTTATACTAGAAGTGGGTATGTCGATGGGAGTAAATAAATAAGAAACGTAAAATGAAAAATATATACCACTCCTATCGAGGTAACCAATACTAGTGTAAGGCCAACTACGGATGGCCGCTCCTATCCAGCCTTATTCTTCGCGATAACAGACAGTATTTCTTTTAATACTCTTTGTTATTGTGAGCATAAAGGTGGGGCGTTACAGTATACCTTTTAAAAGAAAAAATGAAGTTTTTTCATGTTTTCAAGAATTTTACAATTTTATAGAAAATCAATATAATGCAAAAATAAAACAAATTCGATCTGATAATGGGACATAATATGTAAGCGAAAATTTCATGGAATTTTTAAACGAAAAAGAATTTTACACCAAAATTCTTGTATTAATACATAAAAAAAATGGAGTTTCAGAAAGAAAAAAATCGACATTTACTTGAAGTCACTAGATCTCTTATTTTTCAAAGCAATGTTCCAAAATCTTACTGGTCAGATGTTGTGCTAACTGTAAATTACCTCATAAATAGATTGTCAAGTGTCATCCTTAAAAATATGAGTCGCTTAGAAATTCTTAAGAATAAGAAAATAGATCTTGATTACATAAGAGATTTTGGGTGTACATGTTTCATATACATAAAATGACAAGCTAAGCTAAATAAAAACACTGTTAAAGCCATATTTTTAGGATAACCATCCCAAAAAAAGGGTATAAATGTTATGGTCCATAAATTTTATATCTCATGAGATGTATTATTTTTTGAAAACGAACCATATTATCAAATAAGTAAACATAAAAATACACATGGTAAACTAGTCATATTATCTCCAACTAATTTCAAGTTTTCTGAGGAAACAAATCAAAAATAGGTTGAGCATACAAATGAAGAACAAGTTGCCGAAACAAGTGCAATTCCTTCAAAGTGAGAAGAAGATATAAATAAGCCAAGTGAAGAACTAACTCATGAAGAATAAACTCAAGAAGAAAATGCCGTAAGAAGATCTATAAGACGAACTCGACCTCTCATCAAATAGGAATTATGTATCCAAACAGGTGATGTACGAATACAAAATTTTTAATTTCATATAATATGGTATCCCCTTCATACCGAGCCTACTTGAGTAACATCACTAGCCAAATGGAGCAAACCAACTTTAGTAAAGTCAATCAAAGCCCAATTTGACGTAAGGTTATGAAAGAAGAACTTCAAGCCTTAGAAAAAAAGCACATAAGATATTATTAATTTTCCAAAAAACCCCGTAGGTTGCAAATGGGTATACATAATCAAATACAATAGTGATGGTACAATTGAAAGGTACAAAGCTAGTTTAGTGGCCAAGGGATTTACACAAACTGATGGTGTTGACTACCAACAAACTTTTGCACCAGTAGAAAAAAATGAATACGGTTAAAATATTGTTATCAATAGGGACCAACTTAGGATGATATTTGTCTCAAATAGATATAAAAAATGCATTCCTGTAAGGAAATTTAAAAGAGGAAGTCTATATGACTCTTCTTCTGGGCCACAAAAGAGAATCAAACTCATCATTGGTGTGTAAATTAAAAAAAAGACGATCTATGGTCTAAAGCAATCTCCAAGAGCACGATATACCAAGCTAAGCTTTTCTCTTTTAAAGATTAATTTTTTTAAAAGTGTAACGACCCACCCTTTCGATCCTCAAGAAGTCGACTCTAATACATCCACGGTATTCACGTGTCAGGCATCCAAGTACCAGAAAGACAGCTTGTAAGGGAAAAAGTAAGAAAAGATAGAACATAATCTCACATCGTGACGAGTAACATATAATATAAAACAGATCTTTACAAAAGAAATTTTTTAACTTTATTATACATATATCAATCAGAGTCAACTAGTCAATCAATAGCCTGAACAGTTATAACAAACTGTCCTCACAATTGCTGTTAAATAAAATAACCAACACGGTGGAAATAAAATATACGTGAATATGACTTGGAGGCATCCAGTTATTCGCTTGAAGCTCTAAGTATCCAAACTGAATCTGTAAATATGCTTGGTCTGACCCGAGCATTATAATAAAATAACATCTGGATTAGTCTGGTAAACCAGCATGAGAAACAAACCTCAGTTGGATGTTAATGTTATAAAAAAATCTTTTGAAAATAAAGGTATCTCGTAAGACCACACCGCACATAAACACGGATGAGTTTTTACGTTACGATAACCAAAACATTTCATCGGAAATATTCTTATATTATCATAGTATCTAGGGTTTAAAATAAATATTGAATATAGCCAAAATTGTTCACTAATTAAATTCCAGCATAATAGGTATACAACTAAGTCCGAAGGCACTTATTGGAGAATGAATTTCCATACAATGACAAGGCATCGGAGTACCACCTACCACAATACACCTCTAGAAAAATGTACTGGGAGCCACAGATGAACTCCCTACCAATACAGAATCGGCCTACTCCTTACTAGATAGTATCGAATATTTCATCATCCTGGTTGCTTTTGCAACCTTTTCGATAGCTCTCATGCATAACCAAAACCCACAAATGAATATATCTAGAAAGGTGATGATAATACCCTAACAAGTGCAACCTACTTAGCCCTGCCGCATCTCTCCTGATTTAGTCATTCCCAGTTGATGAGGCCAGAGGCTACATTTTACCTTTTATATAGCAATCTCACTTGGAATGCTAACATTGCCCTCCAGGTAGAAATGCAATGTCAGCAATCATCCATACAAGTTCGTACTGGGTATGAACGAAACCAAAGGCACTACTTCTACTACATCCATTTTGGAACCACCCTCAGGATTAGAAGCAAGTAGCCTTGCACTTCAAAGAGCTCCTTCTTCAATTATCTTCTAGATATTCCAATTTGAAATGCTAATGTCGGTTTGAAGTGGTTTTCGAATAATATATCCGATCTCGGTCTCTCCGAACCAACAACGATAATTTAAAATTGGCTAGTTTGATAGTCGGTTATTTAAGTATCAAATAAACAAATAAACATCAATCGAATCAGAGATTTATTTCCATAGGAAACCAACATTGGTTAAGCATATAAGCAGCCACTAACCTCTTTAATAATTACTTACATGAATTAAAATCGCTTTGTAAATACTTGTATCAAAATACTTTTACAAAGATATATTCACAAACCCTTCATACTCCGTTTTATACTTGGAAAAATATCCATATACTTATCTCAAAATATAAGTATATTTGCAAAACACTACACTTTCACTACTTAGAAAATGCATTTATATAACTCTAAAAATTATTTATAAATCTCCTTCTATAAATCTCTAAAACCATTTATAAAACTATTTTATAAACTTATAAATTATTTATAAACTTCTTCTATAAATCTATAAACCTATTTATAAAACTTTATTCCTTTTATAAAAGTCTTTTATAAAGAACCCTATAAAAATTCTTACTAGAACCCTTTTATAAAAATCCTTTATAAATCCAAACTCCATTTACACTTATAAACTCTTTATTAAATGCAATTCCTTTATAAATCAATTTATTATTTATAAGTACAATTAATTAAATTAATTCTAAACATCATCAATAAATAGTTATTATTATTTACTTTTTTTGGGTAAAGCCAGCCGGTTTTATAGTGGACCGTCCACTTTTTATGACCAACGTAATAAATACAGATACAAAACATGAGTAATGCTAAAGGACCTTAACTACTGTAGGAAAGAGAAAAAACAGCCGAAGAGTTAGGCAAAGGTACCTAAGCTACTATAAATGACCTAAAAGCTATTCCTCCTCCGAGGAGGAGGAGCAAGTTCCGTCGATTGAAAATGCATGACCACCCACACTGGGATCATCGCCTATGGAATGAGCAAAAGGGCCAAAACGAACCGCAAGAGATGAGTCATAGTCAACATAATTCAAAGAGAAAATGAAAAACCTATCCCAAGTGGCATTAGCTAACAAATCTTCATACTTTTTCGCAAGTTGGCCTTCCATAGATAGAACTAATGAATCTCCTGATATGCAATAAAACAGAAGATTATAATAAATAATTATTATAGTAATTGTAATAATTATTATATTATTGTTATCTGGCATTTTGATCCGGCTATATCCGAACTGACTGGACAAGTTAGAATCGACTATCATCAAGGCCAGTAGTCCAGAGCGATGATTGTGGGGTCCAAAAACCAAGGGTACTCCTCATAGGGATCGCAACCCATTTGGACACACTAATAGGGATTAGTACGGATCCTTATTGTGGGCCCCGATAGGCCTGGAAATTTTTAGGAGGCCTCGTCTTGGTCTCCTGAACCTTCTGCCAAAATTTCAATTCGATCCGTGCACGTCTTCCCCTATAAATACAATAGGCATGGCATCAGAAAGGGGATCCTTCTTTCTACTAAAATTGCTCTTCCATTTTTATTCTTCATTCTTGTATTAATGGATCCTAGCTGATTCAAACATTCTTGTAATCATAATCAAGTGCAAGATCAATAAAAATATGAAGTGGGCATAGGCTAAGAGTGCCGAACCACTATAAAAATATGTGTGTTCATTTGTGATATTTGCTCTGTTTTAATTTCATTCTCCATTTAATCTCTACTATATTCTATTGGGTGTTGATGCCAATTTTTGGCGTCATCAATTATTTACTTCAAAACATTATTATATTATAATAATTATTCATAACAAAATAGTATAGGTCAATTATCTACATTATTATATTAATAAATAGCACTCGGGAATAGGAGTTCGTCGGAGGAATGATCTATACTATTTTGTTAATAAATAGCACTTCTATTCCCGAGTGCTATTTATTAATGATTTGTCATAAATAGTATAATATTTATTCATAACAAAATAGGTGTAATCAATTATCGTCATCAACTATAAATCATCGTCCCTGCCAAGCTCATTCCTTAATGAAAACACCTTCTCCGACGAACCTCTATTCCCGAGTGCTTTCTTCTCGACCTAGCAAAACCCCTCTCGGCCACTTCCCAAAAATCACGACATAACCCTGCTCCTCGACCTGACTTGGTCACGACCCCTACCGACTAACGCATGCCACCAAACTTCTAATAGAGCTGCTCTACAACGATACGAACCTAATGCAACCACCGCTGACCACTAACATCGCCTATACCAACCTCATAGTCAAACCCTTAGTATTTCAACCATTCGATTATCGCTGTCGAATCACCCACACATCACCGTGAGCTTCCTAATACCCCATCCACATATAGATCCCAGCCTATAAAATCCAATGATCTCATTTTTCCATTCTTTAAATTTTTGTTTGAATTGATTTTAATTTTTAAAAGGATGAATCTATTTTCTTGTTTTGATTTTGGAAAGATAATGGAGAAGTATGTTTTCTTTGATCAGATGAAAAAGAATGGGAGGGTACGGGGTAGACAAAAATAAGGCGGATGGAAGAAAATGTTGCGTTGGATTATATTTATTTCCAAATTATCGACATCTCGCCGCATGGATTTTCATTCGCGTATGAGCTGCAATTGACAAAACAAAAATACAATCGTGATCAGACCAACAACACAACCCTAAAACAATAATAATGTACACCGGCCATAGGATTTGAAAGAATCACGAAAACACTATCGATTGCCGATAAATCGTCAAACGAATAATTCCAAAAATTTCCAAATTAAAAGTTATGGAAAAATTAAATAAATTAAACTAAAAATACGTCGACAGAAATCGAGTCATAAAAATAAAAATAATTTTTCTGATTATTTAGTCGAACTATTATGCAAACAAATTAACAAATTGAATTCACTGTTATTATTTATAGTTTAAAAATGTTAAATAAGACCATTAAATCCATTAAATAAATATTCAATTCAAAATCTAAATATTTAAATAACCATTCAAATATCTTAAGTTCACAAATTCAAATATTTTAAAAAATCCTATAATTTAATTCAAGTTTTAAAGCTTTTCAACTAATATTTTAATAATTAAAATTAATTAAATATTCAAAATCAAATGACTAAAATTCCGGGTCGTTACGTTCTTCCCCTCTTAAAAGAATTTTGTCCCCGAAATTTCCAAGGTAAGGAAAATGCCTCCAAACCCTTTAACTTTTCAAAATCAATTAGTTGGCATAGGTTATTAAAGTTCCTAAGTCCTAAAATTAAGAAAAATTTCGACAGCGTCTCCTTTGCGTGGCTCGATCGAAAAAACTAAAAATTGCCACTATGGGCTCAAACCAACAAAAGAACAAAGCCAAGTAGCCTCTCATATTTGGGGCACAAAATCATCAACCAAACAACAATATAAATGCATATCTATTTGTCGGGCAAACAATCTCAACATATGAAACCAAAACTAGCCTTTGCTGCCATATACCTGCATCTCATTTACAAATTATCCTACCAAATAATTTGCATTTCTAATGTCAAAACATATGATTTATTAAAGCTCGTACGATGTACATATACCATCCATACATAATACCAAATTCGATCGCTCGCTTGATCACACAATTCCACTTCCGAACTAGTATCGCTCACTCGACTTCCCTAGTGCGGATTCCAATTTGGTTTCTTAATTAGAAACCGCCGTTCTCCTTGCATAGCCATATACTATGATAGAGAGCTCCAGAATCAAATCAAAAATCTATATCCAATGTTTGCCGTCAAGAATCGAGTGAAAAATACCTGTTTGGATCGATGTAAATAACCTTGAAATCATGTACCCAACTTTGGATCAAACCAGCTATGTAAATAGAATGGTCCACGTACAACTTACGTATTTATTCCATCGGTTCCTAAATTATATCAAATTCTTTTTATTCACATTCAATTTTAAATCAAACTTGATTTTCCAATAGTATTTCCTTTAATACTAAGACTAGTTTACAATCCATTTCATAAATCATTTTTATTTAACTTTACTTTACTTAAGTTAAATTTCATCTCATAGCCCAATTTCCAAATTTACTTTTCTTAACTATACCACTCATTTTAACTCACGTTTCTTATTTCTTAGTATATTCCCTTTAGTACTAAAATTATTTATAAACTATTTCATAAAACCTTACTTAAGTTTATAAAAAATTTTACAACACAACTTAGGTTTTATCAACACTTTAAAGATTTAAGTTCATATTCATAATCAAAACCAGAATTTATTTTTTGGGTCATTTCGTGTCATTTTACTCTAAACCTACGAACACTTTGTAAAAACTTATCTTCAGTAATAAAACATTTCCCAAGATTATAGTTACCTTTTTAAGGAATCATTATTTTTCTTAAGAAATATTACTTAAGTTTATTAATATTCTAAAACTTCGGCTCATATTCGTAAAATACTCTTCCACTTCCTAAGACATATACAATATCAGATATGTTTTACTTAACCAGAATATTTAACAAATTTAAAATGTTTTAAATTTCTATCTCTTCAAATTTATAAGTTACAGAAAGTTAATTTCTTATAATTTCTCAAAACACTTAGCTTTAATTTCTATATACATTCAGGAATTTCCAACTGTCCAAAATCGTCGAAAATTCCATTTCATTTTAGTAAATGAAAATTATCAACAACATATCATAATAAGATACACTGACCAAACTACCCTAATGGACAAGATGCTTGAGTCTATAATATCACTTAGTTGAAAATTTCAGAATTTAAAACACCCGGTTTTTATTTCAAATCATTTTGAAATAATCTATAATATACATATCTCCTTTTGTATAACAAATCATATTTTTAGGATTTCTAAATCAAGATCCAATTTACCAGAGCAACCTTAAACATATTTACCCTTGTACCAATTCCCCACCTAGAAACTCGAAAATGAACACCGATGATACTGCAGTCCTCACTGAAATTATTTTTCAGCGACCGAAGTGAGTTCAGTGCTTTTTAACTCTTCCAAATCCTTTTACAATATTTCTATTAATCAATACTTTCAAAAAAATACCACTTTTATTTTTCCTAAAAATTTGAAAACAATTTCCAAACACCAGCTTTGAGTTCTAAATTTCTCTGTTTAAATCCAATTTTATTTATAAACCATATTTTAAGAAAATTTCTATTCCAAAACACTTACCAATAATGCTATTATTATTTGTCACAACGCTTTGAAAAACGATTTCAAGACTCTGGGATTAAGTACTCAAATTCTCAGTTTTAAATCCTTATTTATAAACTATATTTATAGATCCTACTTATATAATTTCACTTCTTATATAAGATCATTTTCATAATTGTTACCCTTGCTTGAATTATAATACACAACTTTTATTAAAATCAAAATTTCATTTTAATTCAACATTATTCCCCAACGCCATATAGTTAAACTGTGAAATTGAATTCAAAAGGCGTTCGTATTCAATTCAACCAAACAATATGCCCACAAACTACTTGAGCACAACTAATAAACAATAAATGATAATAATCGAATATTATCATTGCTTAACAACCAAACACACTATATATCACTATATTAATTTTCTAAAATTTATTCTTTTATATATAAAATAATTTAGGTAAACTTATTTCATTTACCCTCTTCTCCAATATAATACTGTGTTAATTTTCTTTGTTCAAGTGTTTAGAAACAGCTGTCGATATAGTAGTACATTCTGTATCGACCAGAATTCATAAGCCACTCAACCGATAAATCAACATAATATAAAACATTTTATAGCACTAACAAATACACGCTCATTATTTAATACATTCAAACTCATCTTAGGGTCCTACTTACCCTATCTCAAATGAGTTACCCCACCAAAGCCTACGTGTTGCTCAAGACCCGCCCTTTCGATCCTCAAGAAATCGACACTAATACATCCATGGTATTCACGTGCCGGGCATCCGAGTGCCGAAAAGACAGATTGTTAGGGAAAAAGAAAGAAAAGACTGAACAGAATCTCACATCTTGACGAGTAACATATAATATGCAACAGGTCTTTACAAAAGAAAATTTTATTTTTATTATACATATATCAATCAGAGTCAACTAGTCAATCAATAGCCTGGACAGTTATAACAACATGTCCTCACAATTGCTATTAAATAAAACAACTAATGCAGTGGAAATAAAATATACGTGAATACGACTTGAAGGCATCCAACTCATTTCCTTAAGCTTCAATTATCCAAACTAAATCTGTAAATATGCTCGGTCTGACTCGAGCATTATAATAAAATAACATCCATATCAGTCTGGTAAACCAGCGTGAGAAACACACCTCAATTGGATTTTAATGTTATAATTTTTTTTGAACATAAAGGTATCTCGTAAATAACGCCGCACATAAACACGGACGGGTTTTTACCTTACAATAACCAAAACATTTCATCGGAAATCTTCTGATATTATCAGTGTCTAAGGATTAAAATAAATATTGAATATAGCCGAAATTGGTACATTAAATACATTCCAACATAATGGGTATACAATTAAGTCCGAAGGCACTTATTGGAGAATGGATTTCCATACAAAGATAAGGCACCGAGGTACCACCTACCATGGTACACCTTTAGAAAAATGTACCGAGGGCCACACATGGACTCCCTACCAACACGGGACCGACTTACCCCTTACTAGATAGTACCGAATATTTCATCGCCCGATTGCTTTTGCAACCTTTCCGAGAGCTCTCATGCATAACAAATCCATAAATGAATATATCTAGAATGGCGATGACAATAACCTAATGAATGCGACCCACTTAGCCCTACTGCATCTCCCCTGATTTTAGTCATTCCCGGTTGATGAGGCTAGAGGCTACGTTTTACCTTTTATATAGCAATCCCACTCGGAATGCTAATACAGCCCTACAAGCAGAAATGCAATGTCAGCATTCATCCATACAAGTTCGTTCTGGGTCTGAACGAAACCGAAGGCACTACTTCTACTACATCCATTTTGGAATCACCTTCGGGATTAGAAGCAAGTAGCCTTTGCATTTTAAAGATCTCCTTCTACAATTACCTTCCAAATATTCCAATTTGAAAAACTAATGCCGGTTCGAAGTGGTTTTCGAGTAATACATCCAATCTCAGTCTCTCCAAACCGATAATGATAATTTAAAACTGGCCATGTTTGATAGTCGGTTATTGAACTATCAAATAAACAAACAAACATCAATCGAATCAGAGATTTATTTCCATAGGAAACCAACATTGGTTAAGCATATAAGCAGCCACTAACCTCTTTAATAATTCTTTACATGAATTAAAATCACTTTGTAAATACTTGTATCAAAATACTTTTACAAAGATATATTCACAAACCCTTCATACTCCTTTTTATACTTGAAAAAATACCCATATACTTATCTCTACATATAAGTATATTTAACACTACACTTTCACTACTTAGAAAATGCATTTATATAACTCTAAAATCATTTATAAAACTCATTCTATAAATCTCTAAAACTATTTGTAAAACTGTTTTATAATCTATAAAATTATTTATAAACTTCTTTTGTAAATATATAAACCCATTTATAAAACTTTATTTTTTTTAAAAAGTTTTATAAATAACCTTATAAAAATTCTTACTAGAACCCCTTCATAAAAGTCCTTTATAACAATCCTTTATAAAACCAAACTCCATTTTCACTTATAAACTCTTTATTAAATGCAATTCTTTTATATATCAATTTATTATTTATAAATTTAATTAATTAAATTAATTCTAAACATCGTATATAAATAGTTATTATGATTTACTTCAAAAAATTATTATACCATTATAATTATTAACAACAAAATAGTATAGATAAATAATTATTAACTTTAAAAGCATTTTAAATAAAATAACTAATAAATTAAAACATTATTAAATAAACAATAATAATCAATCCTCAAACATTATTATAATAAATAATTATTAACGTCCAAAACATTATTAATAAATTATTATTATTAATTCCAAACATTATTAATAAATAATAATTATTATTATTATATTCGAACTATATTAATTATTTAAATAAATAACTTTTAAACAATATTAATAAATAACCTTTAAACCATATTAAATATAAATAAACAACTTTTAAACATTTTTAAACAATTAAACAATTTTAAACATTATTAATAATAATTAAACAACTTTAGAATATTATAAAATAATACTAAAACAACTATAGATCATTTCTATATATAATAGAAAAAAAAATAAAGGTTGGAGGGAACAAGAAGTTTCCAAAATTCATTTTAACCAAAATGTTCCAAAAAGGCAAAAGTCAGATTTAAAATCATTCTCTGAATCAAAATCATTTTTAATCCCAACGGCAATTAACAGTTTTCCAAAATACTAAATTGAGGCCAATAGCCACGAAGCGCTTAACCAATATTGTTATTGATTTTTACCACTAAGGGTTTAAGTTTGAACATATAACAATTTCATAACTAACAGTGCGAAACAATCAAGATTCAACAAATTTAACAATCTAGATGATAGGGTTATAACTGAAATAGAATTAATAGGAATATAACTGGAAATTTAATAGTAACAATATGGAGAAATCCGGGTTTCTCAATAAAATTCATGTATTTCAATTTTAAATAAAAATTGTTTGTAAAAGCGAATATTTAACCAATAGCCAAAATTCAACCAAACACAAACAGTAAATTTTATCTACTATTAAACATACTAAATTGACCAAAAGGGTGAGTTAAACTCACCAAAGTTCCAACTGGCGTCGAAGCGTTCCGGTTTTGAACTAAAATTAGCCCAAATTTCAACATGCCCCAAATTCACACAAACCATTTCCAATGCAAAGCTTCCTTCATTATGAGGGCAACGCAAAAATTCACATTTCGATTTGACCTCCTATGAGAGAGTCATACCATTTATAAAATTTCAATTTTTAAATAATAGTTTAATACACTAATTACTATCTTAATTCACTAATTACCCTTAGTTTGATTTAAACCTTCTTCTCCAATTTCAATCCCACCATTTCCAGTTCTTCTCGACACCATAGCCAATTCTTTCATCATCCCTCCCAAGTTCATTCCTTAACGAAAACACCTCAAATAAGCTCCAACGAACTCCTATTCCCGAGTGCTTCCTTCTCGACCTAGCAAAACCCCACTCGGCCACTTCCCAAAAATCGTGACATGACCCTACTCCTCGACCTGACCAGGTCGCAACCCCCACCAACTAATGCACGCCACCAACCTTCTCCTGGAGCTGCTCTACGACAATACAAACCTATGCAACCACTATCGACCACTAACATCGCCTATACCAACCTCAAAGCCAAAGCCTAAGTATCTTAACCATTCGATTATCACTGTCTAACCACCCACACATCGCTGCAAGCTCCCAATACCCAATCCACATATAGATCTTAGTCTATAAAATTCAAAGATCTCATTTTTCCATTTTTCATATTTTTATCTGAATTGATTTTAATTTTTAAAAGGATGAATCTATTTTATTTTTTTTATGTTGGAAAGATAATGGAGCAGTATGTTTTCTTTGATCAAATGAAAAAGAATGGGAGGGTACGGGGTAGACATAAATGAGGTGGATGGGAGAAAATATTGTGTTGGATTATATTTATTTCCAAGTTATGGGCATCTTGCTGCCCAAATTTTCGTTCGTGTATGGGCTGCAATCGACAAAACAAACATACAGTCATTCTCAAATAAGCGACACGACTCCAAAATAATAATAATATACATTGGTCATTGGATTTGAAAGAATCACAAAAACACTATCGCTTGCCGATTAATCGTCAAACGAGTAATTCCAAAAATTTCCAAATTAAAAATTATGGAAAAATCAAACAAATTAAATTAAAAATACGGTGATAGAAGTCGAGTCTTAAAAATAAAAATAAATTTTTTGATTATTTAACCGAACTATTATTAATACAAATAAATTTACAAACTGAATTCACTTTTATTATTTATAATTTAAAAGGAGTTAAATAGTACCATTAAATCCATTAAATAAATAGTCAAATTCAAAATCCAAATATTAAAATCCATCCAAATATCTTAAGTTCACAAATTTAAAGATTTTAAACAATCCTATAATTTAATTCAAGTTTTAAAGCTTTTAAACCAATATTTTAAAAATTAAAATTAAATAAATATTCAAAATCAAATGACTAAAATTCTAGGTCGTTACAAAAAGTAATGTTGATTCCTCTATATTTATCAAACACTCACAAAACACCAATACTATTATTTTGGTTTATGTAGATGACATTATCATTACTGGAAATAATAATAAGGAAATTAAAAGAGTTAAACAATATTTGAAAAATTAATTTGACATCAAAGACGTTGGAAAGCTTTCATATTTTTTTGGAATATAAATAGCCCACTTAAGTAAAGGATTATTTCTATCCCAAAGAAAATATGTCCTTGATCTATAAAAAAGAGAATGGTATATTGGGAGCTAAAACAACTAGTACTTCTAGGGAGATGAATATTAAACCAAGAATTGAAGAAGGTGAGACATTATTTGACATAGGACAATATCAAAGGATGGTAGGCCAAGTAATTTCCCTTACAGCAACCAGACCTGACATTGCATTTGCAGTTAGTGTCATAAGTCAATTTATGCATGCTCCATGTACCAGTTACTTGAGTGCAATTGATAGGATATTGAGGTAACTTAAAGGTACTCCAAAACAAGGAATTTGGATGAAGAAAAATAATTCTAATAATGTGGTTGGTTTTTCAGATGCAGATTAGGGCGAAAGTTGCGATAGAAAATCAACCACAGGGTTTTGTACATTTGTAGGTCATAATTTCGTCATTGGAAAAGCAAGAAGCAGAATATTGTGGCTAGATCAAGTGTAGACGTAGAATATCGAGCCATGACATCTACAATAATTGAGCTTATTTGAATTAAGCAATTATTTAGTGACATGAAGATAGATCACACAAGAACAATGCAAATGCACTATGATAATCAAGTGCATGACATATTGCATCCAATCCAGTCTTCCATGAAAGGACAAAACATATAGAGGTAGATTGTCACAATGTTAGAGAAAAAGAACAACTAGGGGATATAAACTCCATTTGTCAGAAACAAAGAGTAACTGATAGATATTTTCACAAAAGCACTCGATAAGGCCAACCATCTGAACATACTCGGCAAGTTGGCTTTTATAAATTTATTCGAACCCTACTTGAAGTGGAGTGTGGAGAAATAGGAATGATTCATCATAAACTGTAAACAGAAAACAAATAAAAGGCTGTGGAGAAATAGAAATTATATCCACAGAATATTTCATCCTGTGCTGTAACAGGAAACAAATAAATAGCTAACATCCATTATACAGCTGTCAGCTATACTTAGTACTTAGCCTTAGCCTGTAATTTGGGTGTACTTAGGCAATGATAATTTAGGAAATATGCAACGACTAGTAGAATTATAATTTATGAAATAAGCAACGACCGGTAGAATTTTGATTTAGCAAATAAGCAAAGGCTAGTAGAATTAGGCTATATATAATCATGTACAGAGAGGTTATAGAATTAGAATATAGCAATAAAATTATTTATTCATCATATTCAATCTTCTCCTCAAAAATTCAATACTAAAGAATTCAATATCTAAACAATATGAAATTCATGTTTTACCTCTTCTGATTCGATTAGATTTGTACCATCGATTCAAGCACAAGATATGAGGATTTACGTAAATTTTGGATTTGTGGGAAAGTGGAATAGAAGAAAGAAAATAGGATGAGAGGTAAAAAAGATATATGAATGAAATAAGGGCAATTTTGTATTGGAATTCTTTTTAAATTTTTGAGGGCTGTTCAGCAATATCATGTGGTAAATAAAATTAGCCTTATTGTATTTATTTCAATAGTTCGAAATTGAAATTTGTTGGAAAGAGTAATGGTCTTTCTAATAAATCATATTCTTCTTGGCTCCTCCGAATTTAAAGCTGGATGGCACCTACTATGAACGTTGGTCCAAAATATTACTTACCATTACACTCATTTTTCACTCAAGAAATAATAAGCATGGGTTCAGATACATGGATTCAGTAGTGAAAGCAACGCAGTATGGGATAAAATAGACCAAAAGCCACATTGCGAAGGAACTACGTTAGCTGCAGATGTAGCAAACAAAGCTCAATAAATTTCACACTAAACTACATAGTCCTGAAAACTTCACTCTATTAACCAGCTCAGTCCCTCTCTGAGTTGCACTAACAAAGTTCAACATCAGAATTCCACAACATTCTCAATGTATGATGTGTCACCACAACATCAAGAGAACTGCCATGATTATACAAGAAGAACAGTGCATTATCATCAGCCATAATGCAAATTCGAGCACCTCAACAAACAACACAAACTGTAACCAAGCATCTAGTGGCATCATGTCCATTTCAACACTTCTAATTATGAAAAAGAGGTATGGGTTAACCATGCTATAAGAAAAGGTTATGTGATAGCTAAATGGTTTCAATCTTAGATGACTAAAAATTAAATAAATAACGAAGAAAATTCACAAGTATAAAATTTGTTATTTGATATACTCAATGAAGAAATGAAGATTTGTAAGATGTTAGCTAACGTATTACTGGGAAAATTTGTGCCATATTGGAGCAATTATAGAAACTGATCCAAGCACAAAGAGAAAGATCTATCTCTTCAAAAAACTATATTTCATATCAAGAAAGCGAATCATCCACTACAAGAAAATGTCCTATTAATAGCAAGTGGGGATTGCACGAAAATTTGTCTTGCTATAGTTATGTATGTTAGGGGCATTTTGGTTAAAACATAGCTTGTGTTCACGCCATCTTTGCCCTAAACAAAAATTTAGCGGTGAAATATTACGTTTCCCTCCACTCCTTATTCCTAGGCCGCCAAACATTCCTTTTCCCTTGCCTTCCAGTTTCCAAAATGGCCTCTACGAATCTCCTCTCCACTCACACAAATCGTCTTCAATCGCGAATCATTCCTCAGTTTGAAAGCTCGATTCCGCCACCGCTCTATACTTCAAAGCTCTCTGTGATATTCGAAGTCGATTCCTCCCTGAAGCTAAAAACGTGAATCTCAATGAAGCTAAAGCGCGATTCCTCCCTGAAGCTAAAGCTTGAAGAAGAAAGAGAACTTCAACTATCATGAACTTCGACCATTTTAGGTATATTTTTCAACTTCAACAGTTTTCTATTCATCCCTTATTATAAAATATTGTGCTCCAGTCATTACTTATTGTTTTATGTTACTGAAAAATGGTTTTTGGCTATTTTCCTGTTGATTTATCTACCTTCATACTCTGCTGGTCTTCATTAATTTTTATGCTTAATTTGGGATATTGTAGTAATTTATGTAGAAAAAGATGTATGATTTTGTTCTAAGTTCAAATTTGTTTTTTTAATGTTCTTCGAGTTCCATTCTGTTGTGTGTCTGAGTTGGTAACCATGTGAGATCAATGTTAGCGATTATTTCCATAGTAGTTGAATATGTTTCTAACAATGTAAATTCTCCACCCTGCCTTATTTTTTATATGATGTTGTTTATCAACTCATTTTCCATTTGTGTCGTATATGGAGTCATATATTTCTATATTTTTATCCTCCTGCTCTATGTAGAATGTATAATATGTCAAGTTCATTGTTATAAGTACCCACCTATGTCAGTCAGGCATAATTTTTAGTAAAAACTTATACCAGCATGTTTTGGGGCATCAACTAGTTTGGATTTTCACATAGCGAAAGGTTTTACGTTTGGTTTTTTAAAGTGGTAGGGTCATGCATGAGTTGTTTCTGCTTCGCTTTGTGTGCTACAGAACTCTTGGTTTTTTTTCCACTCAATGAGCTTAGCTAAGGGCTTTGAATTATGGTTAGAAGCGAAAGATATGTTCGACATGTGTGGGCCTATCAATTTGCAGTTTGAACATTAAAACCCCACT
The DNA here is from genome assembly GCA_030737815.1 of Allium fistulosum. NCBI lineage: Eukaryota > Viridiplantae > Streptophyta > Magnoliopsida > Asparagales > Amaryllidaceae > Allium > Allium fistulosum. The sequence goes on along the minus strand of CM060904.1, from coordinate 163,098,540 downwards.
TATACTTTTAATTATTTAATTTTTTAAATGTTTAATTTGTTTCTAAAATTTTGGCTATGGCATGAGATATCATTAGTCTGTGTTCAACGCCAATCAATCTTTGTATGCAGCAGCGTTTACCCTTTTTTTGGTTGTTTACAATTAGTAGTCATGGAACTTTTTTTGTTTGTTTGCATGATTATAAGTCATAATACTGCAAGTTTCAAAGTGATGTATAGTTGGAAATCCATAGCTAGCGACTTGTATTTTTGGTTGTTATGATGTGCATTAGTTGTATTTTTCTTGAGAGATTAATATCAAGTTATCATTAAGTTTTTATCAATTTATAAATTGGACAAATATGTGTTCACGTTGACAGGCATGGGAGATCCTTATATCTTCCACACAGGGCCGGTCCTATGAGTTTTGGTACCTAAAGCCAAAAGTAAAAACAAGGCCTCTATACAGAAACTGATATTATGACTATTAATTAAATCATTAAAAATTTATATTGTTCATAAATAATGAGCAGAGAAAAAAAGTAAATAACTTTATCCGTGATAATAATTCAAGTTGTACAAAAGATTATCCTTGATACTATCGTTCATAGTTTACACTTTCAAATTAGGCATTGGTTATTCGGGTTCATTTACATTTCCTAAACATATTAATCTATGATTCTATCCTTGATACTACCTGAACTTTCCCATAAATTCTTTCATATTACATTTAAGTGATTTAATGAATTCCAGAATCCAGACTTTTGATTAGAGAAAAAACAAGAATGGGTACAGTCGTACTCGTACAGAGATATGCAACCATTTAGCAATTAACAATTTAACATTACTAAATTATCCAACCATTACAGAGATATGCAACCGGCCCTGCAACTAACATTACTAATTTACTAAATTATCAAAGTTAATTAAGAATTAACATTACCAATTAGCAATTATCCAATTAGCACAGCAGCAATGAAATCGAGAAGAGTCAGAACTCAGAAGACTTGGAGGCTGGAAGCCTGGAACTGGAAGGAGAGCCGCCGCCTGCCGCTTCTGTTGACCGTGTGCCGCTGCCGTGCCGCTTCGGCGCTTCCCCGGGTCGAGATCGACGACGACGACGAGACGACTCAAATCGAGAAGCCCTAGCTTCGAATCGCTGCGCCGGCTGCTGGAGCTTGGTGGAGGAGCCGATGGACGAATGTCACGAATCGCGATGTCTCGAAATCGACGACGAGACGAGTTGAACGGGACGAAATCGCGATTGAGAGATCTGCTTTTTTTTTTCTCGCTTGTACTCGGTAAAATTTGGTGCCCCGGATTAAATTGTGCCCTAAGCGGTTGCTTCCCCCGCTTTGGGGAAGGGCCGGGCCTGCTTCCACATATTGCATTTATTAACTTTCAGTAGTAAAAATGATAAACTCTTTTCTTCATATTTTACCACTTTAATTTGATAATATTTGATATGGTCACTGTTAAGCCTTTTCAACCCAGCCGCCCCAACAATTGTTTGTGATAAAAGAAGGAATTTGAGAATGATAAAAAGCTTAATACCATTGATCAATCTAAGTTAAACAATATTAATATCTCTATTATGCCTGCTTTAAAATACAGATAAAAAACATTGTACTAAACAAAAATCTATATTTAAGTTGTTAACTTTAAGTTCTAATTCGAGATATCCAATTAGATTGCTTGGACCATGAAATTAAAGACTATATATAACTGAAATGTTAGTCAGACATTCAACATGAACATGAAAGAAAATATTCAACAGTTAATGGATGTACACCATAAGCCAGTTGGAAATAATTTTTCCCCCATTTAAGGAACTTCAAATATGATTTTAATGCTTACTTTCATGTACTTTATTGCTTAGAAATTGTTGTACACACAATGTAGAGCTGTAATCAAAACATAACAATGATCTTTATTTAAATATGACTCAATGAGATATCAATTTGTGTTTGTTCTATGTCAAATGAATAAGATTATATTTGATCAAGTTTGACAATGCACAAGTATATTTTGCCCGTTGCATTTCTTTAGAGCATTACTGCTAGTAAATAATGTTTCCAACTGTTATACATTTTTGCAGCCATAAAGAGATTGATGTGAGCCTTCCTGATTGTTGTTATCAATGCAAAGCTCAATGGCCATAATCCTCCAAACAAAGAGGCAAGTCCTGTTTTTGTTTTGCATGTTATATGTTTACAGGACCTGAGCTTCAACAGTGGTTCATGCTTTGGTTAAAGAACAATTGACATTGGCTGTAGTAATATTTATAGAAAAATTAAGGGCATCATAACTTTGAGCTAGCTTAGCTTTAGTTATATCATTGTTGTATTCGGTTTCCCTTTTCCTTTATATTACCTTTTTAATTCCTTGCCGCATCACTGAAAAACAATATATATAATAATCTACTATTAATTTACTAATACAACACCTTTTTACCATACTGCTGGATTATGGGCAACCGGGATTTACATTGACAGAGTGGTGTTGTTTCCAATTATTTCTCCCTAAAGATTTGGTTAATGTTTAAATTCTAAATGATGGTTAGGCATGGGTGTATATTTGAAACTACTGGTTAATGTTTAAATTCTAAATGATGTGTATGGTTAACAAATCCACAATGTTAGAACTCTTGTGTTATCCTTTAATCTATGCGTACTCTTGTCCCAATTGAGTCTTTAATTTATGTCTACTCTTGCGCCTATTAAGTCTCATTTCATATTAACTTTTTTTAGTAATATGGCGACTCTGTTTTTAATATAATTGCCATACTTGATCATTGATATTTAATGGAGTACACTGGAACACAAAACGATGATAGGTTTAAAGAAGTTTTCATTTGCAAATGCTTGAACATATGGTTTAAAGAAGTCTGCATTTGCAAATGTTTTATGGTTCTAGCCAATTACAATTTAGTCTAACTGAATTTCTAGTGGAGGATTTCTTCACATATTCGTCTGTTGTGTACATAAACATATTACCTGTTTATCCACCATTTCTGAGCGAACAAATTTTTTCTCTTCATTTCCCACCTAATAAAAGGTTTCCTCTAGTATATATGCTTTATACTTTTCCATGTTTAATAATAGTTATTTAATTATAGCACTTAGGTACTTAAATTTATATGAGAAAATTAAGTATTTACGGTCTGTTATTCACAACAACATTAGATGAATGTTTGAACAGATTCAATATACTGTCGCTTTCATTACTACAGTTTTGGTTATACTTTTTTCGAGTCTGACATCAGTGGATGATTTCGATTTGAACGGTTCAAAATACCAAGTCGTTACACTACAACCAGGGTATAATACTTTTAATCTTGAGGGGTATCGTTAATCACAAATGATGCATCGATTGGTACGCTTTCAATGTTCAAAAGTCTGGCTAAATCACGTAGCATAAAAGATGGTTTTCTACATCTTATTTTTAAGACTAACGATTCGTCCTAAAATTGGTAAAGGAAATATTAATTAAACCTTTGAAAGAAGTATTTAGGCGTTTAAGGTTTGAAAGATGCCCAATTTCCTCAATAAAGCTAATCACAATATCATGAACTTTAGATTTCGATATTAGACATGAAATTATCAATTAATAAAATTCAAACACTTTGAGAAATTAAAACTTCGGTGCACTATTCATTAATTCCATTGAAATGTCGTATTCAAATAAATATCTGAAATATATATACGTTGATTTACCAAGCTCATCAAATTGAAGTATGATTTTGTTCTGCCCAACAATAATCAATTCAGAAAAGAAAATTAAATTATATTATGATCAAAAGAAAACACAAAATAATATACTAATATTGAAGTCAATATTGTTTCCTATGCTCGTAGATTGTAGTTTTCTCCTTATAAATAACAAATTAATATGGATTTTATTTACCCTATTTGTGTACATGCCGATGTTTAAATATTTAGTTTTACTATGTACATGTTGTCCATTATGATGCTTTCCAATTGCAATAGTTTCTTTAGCTAAAACCAAGCTGCAACAAATCGTCCGTTTGACCTTGACGAAGCAGTAATTAGGAGGCTTCCTCAAAGGTATTTATGTAAATTAATTTGACTTGAATAGAAAGGTGCTATAGAAATCTGTAGTAATATAACATGGCTATTTTACATTGGTCTTATTGTAAAAATATTTGCTGAGGTTCTTTTGGTGGTCTACTGTACAAATATGCAATTTAGTGGAAACTAAGTATTTGTTTTACAAATTAAGGATAATTCCTTGTACTGTTCTGAGGCTTGCATCTAATGTTCATATTAAATGTAACGTGAACTAGTACAATTTTATCTGAATATACCAGTCATATTGCAGGAGAAAAATGTGAGGATAGAACAGGTTGTGATTTGGATATTTTTTTGCAGATTAATGGTCAATTTTCCAGATGCATCAAACAGAGCAAAATTTTTGAAGGTAATTCTTGCTAAAGAAGATTTAAATGATGATGTTGATTTAGAAGCAATTGCAAATATGACTGATGGATATTCAGGAAGCGACCTCAAGGTTTGTTTACATTTTATTATCTATTTTATTTGTTCTTTCAGTTTTGTTCCATTATAAATATTGACTCAGCCCTTTACTTTATTTTTGATTTTAGAACCTTTGCATTACTGCCGCACACTGTCCTATTAGAGAGATTCTAGAAAAGGAAAAGAAGGTTATTATTTATTTTCTGATCGATGATTTTGTTTTTGTGTCGGCCATTTCTGTAGTTTTTCTTGTTTATATGCAGGAAAAAAGTTTTGCAATAGCAGAAGATAGACCTCTACCAAAATTGCACAGTAGTGATGATATTCGATCTCTCAGTATGAATGATTTCCAATATGCTCATGAGCAGGTATTGGTTTCTACTTTCTGAAATATATTTCAAAAACAGTAGATTTTATAGTTTTAGGATATCATCGAGTGTTATAATGACATTTGATACGCAGTATGTAGTGACAAAGTCAAACATATTTTGATATAGAATCTTTTATCACTCTTCTAGTACGCTCAGAATACCTGCAATTGTACATTTAGCTACATCATTTGGTTAATTTTTTCCAGAGTACAACAAATCAGTTTGGCAACTGCAGGAAAAAATAATATGAAAAGCCAAATCTTTTTAGTCAAGCCTTAGCAATTTAAGACACTATTTAAATATGGAAAGTTGAGGATTAATATATCTTCTTAGATGAAGAGTATAGTTTGATGCTGAGCTCTTCAAATCCCAAATCGTTTATGAATAATCAAAATACGCTTGGAGGTGTGATATATTGAAACATACCAAAATTTTCAAATTATTCAATAAAGCCTGTGGGATGACTATTGTTTCATTTAATTTATTTGGTCAAATGGGATGTTGTTGCTAGCTTTTGTGAAGGTAATATGTACTATTTTTGGGGGTCCTGAATGCTGCATAGAAGATTTCTTAGCCAAATGGTTTGCATGCATTTTCAAACATATTTTCAAACATATTTTCCCACTTGCTTGAAAATGGTTTACATGCATAACAACTATATTCAAACTGTCATGCAACCAAGTTTGACTAAGCTATTTATTCAAACTGTCACCAAACACATCAATCATTTCGGTATCAAATCTAATTTGGTCCTACTAATTCAAAGATTTCGATAAGAACACAGTATAGAACTATTAATCAAAAAAGTGTATTCATTTTTAGTTATGTTGGAAAAAAATGAAAATTAATATCTTCAAGTTTGTGTGGCTTTTTTCATTTTTTATTGTCAATTAAATCTTGGTTAATGGAAATACTTCGGCTGTTTTCAGTGTAAATGCAAAATCAGGAAGAAAAATGCTAAATAATTTATTTGGTGACTTTTTTGAGGTATATAGCATATACAATTGTCTAATAGTGGTATTTTTGCTTTGACACCTTAACACATAGCTGCTTATAAAATTAGTTATACTAGTTGTGAAATTAAGCAGAGCAACAAAGGTAACACAAATCATATTAATTGTGGAATTTTTTTTATTGAATTGCAAGACACATGCAGGAGTTGATGGATTATGGGAAAAACTTGTTAGTAATAGAGGTTAAAATTAATGAATTTAGAGAAAGTTGGTATCTTCTTTGATTATATTTTTGCAAATTTATTTTATCCTACATTATACATATATAGGCTTTGAAGCATGAAGGCAAAACAAATCTGATTTTACTCCATAGACTGTGACTGGAAATGAAACTTGAAGAGGCACTTCAAGGTTTAATTAATTATGGCACTGTAAATTAAGGTATGTAGAGGCACTTCACCTATATAGTATACATCTTAATTAATTATGTGGGCATCATACGTTATTATCTAATTAGTGGCTACCCTTGTTTATTGGCATCTTTTATTGAAGGGAAGTTGTTTTAGGTGAAATAATTAATTTGTATTTAATTTAAAAGATTTCCCAGTATGGTACTCATTAATTTTGATTTTGATTTTTCTTTCTTTTTTTCGACTAAAGTATTCTCAGCTCATATACTAGTTCATTTAGTAGGCTGAGTTCATGGGCTCAATCAGCTCATATACAGTCCTTATCTTTTTTTGTTATGAAAAATTATATAACTTGCGGATGATGTTTAGGTTGAAAAATAACCTATGTGCTTCGTTTTGACAGGTGTTGTATGATGATACTGGGGTTACTACAAGTTGCAAGGGAGGAAAAATTATTTTGCTGCATTCATTCTCTTTCAAATCGGTCTAAAGCTTGGATTAATGTATTTTGTATTGACGTATATCTTTGCTTTTAGTATGTATCGTTTTGGTTAGCTACGGTTGTTATTGTTTTTTTTGAGATCACAAATATTTAATGTTTGAAACTTTGTTTACGAAATATTATGGATATATATATATTGTGGTTTGGCTTATGTCTCCATTTGATTACGGACATCACAATGTGATAATTGTGTTTTTTTGAAATTTTATAATATATTCGTAGAATTGTAAATTGTAAGCTGGAATGTATGTAGCAGCAATGATAAAAACTTATAGCGTTTTAACTGTGCTATGGAAAGATGGGTTTTCCCAATTTTCATATACTACAGCATTATGATAGTGCTATAAACAGTTTTCATAGCAAATAAACAATGCTATAAAAGACAGCTAAACGCTATAAAAAGTAGCTGCATTTATGCATACAATTTACGATTGCAGCCCAAAACACTGTTGAATTTTGTTTTGTATAGCGTTTTTGGACGCTATTGTATATTTCGTATGTATGGCAACTTATTGTTATATAGCATTCATAAAAACGCTATAGTTTTACTTCATAGCGATTTTTCAAGGCTATTACAAATCATGTTTATAGCACTTTTAAACCGCTATGAAAAGTCCTTGTCCATAGCGTCTCTTATAGCGTTTTTTATGTTGCTATTATAGGTCACTGACCTATAACAACATGTTAATATACAGCGTACCAAAACACGCTATAGTAGCCTATAATAGCGTTTTTTCAACGCTATTAAAGGGTGTTTTTGTTGTAGTGATCTGAAAGAAAAATTAAGTTTTATGTCCATTGATGTTGTAGGCGTTAATCTTGTGGAATCTTGTAATCACTCTAATATAGATAAATTCAAGAACAAAGCGAATTGAATCCATAAATTTTCTTTTTCGAAGAATCATAAAGTTTTGAACAAAAATATCTAAATCTAGAAGGATTATATGTTATGTCTGGAAAACTAGGTCATAAAACGAATCAATGCTTCCAACGAAAATGATAGCATAATAAGAAGCATGGTACCTATGTTAATCCACAAGCAAATCTTGATAAGGATGAAGAGGTCATAGTTGTTATTCCGAAGGCCAAAAAAAGACTGACTGGGTGATAGATACTGGAGTTTCTAGACATCTTTGCACAAATTTGGAATAATTCCTTCATTTTAAGGATGCATGTGATGGTGAATGGATTTTCATAGGAGACTCTGTGATTGTAGAGTGTTCAAAAAAAGAAAGGTTCTCCCTAAATTACTTTTGGAAAAACTTTGACTTTAAATGATGTATTATATGTCCTTTCTTTCATTAAAATTTAGTTTTCGCTGTGTTATTGAACAAGGTTGGCACACAACTTATTTTCGAATTTGACAAGGTTGTAATCATTAGGAACAAGGTATTTGTGGGTAAATGATAATTAGTTAATAGTTTGTTTGTATTAAACTACGGTTTCTAATAATGAAAGTACTATCATTCTTCCTTATATGGTTGCACTACAACAAAAACACCCTTTAATAGCGTTGAAAAAACGCTATTATAGGCTACTATAGCGTGTTTTGGTACGCTGTATATTAACATGTTGTTATAGGTCAGTGACCTATAATAGCAACATAAAAAACACTATAAGAGACGCTATGGACAAGGACTTTTCATAGCGGTTTAAAAGTGCTATAAACATGATTTTTAATAGCCTTGAAAAATCGCTATGAAGTAAAACTATAGCGTTTTTATGAATGCTATATAACAATAAGTTGCCATACATACGAAATATACAATAGCGTCCAAAAACGCTATACAAAACAAAATTCAACAGCGTTTTGGGCTGCAATCGTAAATTGTATGCATAAATGCAGCTACTTTTTATAGCGTTTAGCTGTCTTTTATAGCATTGTTTATTTGCTATGAAAACTGTTTATAGCACTATCATAATGCTGTAGTATATGAAAATTGGGAAAACCCATCTTTCCATAGCACAGTTAAAACGCTATAAGTTTTTATCATTGCTGCTACATACATTCCAGCTTACAATTTACAATTCTACGAATATATTATAAAATTTCAAAAAAACACAATTATCACATTGTGATGTCCGTAATCAAATGGAGACATAAGCCAAACCACAATATATATATATCCATAATATTTCGTAAACAAAGTTTCAAACATTAAATATTTGTGATCTAAAAAAAAACAATAACAACCGTAGCTAACCAAAACGATACATACTAAAAGCAAAGATATAAAAATACATTAATCCAAGCTTTAGACCGATTTGAAAGAGAATGAATGCAGCAAAATAATTTTTCCTCCCTTGCAACTTGTAGTAACCCCGGTATCATCATACAACACCTGTCAAAACGAAGCACATAGGTTATTTTTCAACCTAAATAGATGAAGTACTAATGCACACTGAACAAACTTTATGTCAATTATTTTTCAAAATAATACAATAAGATTTTTAAAAAAACCGCATCAACCATAACAAATGTCACATAATTAAACGGACGCTAATTTTATAAAAAGGTTGCAGATTCATAAAACAAATAGGTAGGGTAAAAACTTGAAGGGAAGCATTCGTATCCTAACTTGGCAGAAAATAAAGTATGAAGAGCTGAGCTTTATAGCACTAAGCATGAATGCAGTTGAGTGATATTTACATGTTGAAATAAACACATGTTGAAATAAAATATCAAGCTCTTGATTTTGTAGACAACCACTAATTTACCATTACCTTTGTAACAATGGCCAATTTATCGTCCGTGTACAAATATACAAGCAAATTAGTAACAATAAACAATTTTGATCTATCAGCATTGACACTGGTAACGATATTGGTAAAATAATAATGGCAACCATCACTATAGTAGTAGCCCAGGGCCTAATACTATGTCTATGTTGATATTTAAATGTACTGATGACTATCTGCAATTAGGCTGTTTTCATAACTTGCCTTAATATGCATTTTTGTCTACAAACTTCAACTTATAGTTCTAATTTGTTTCATTGTGCTGAAACAATAGTTTGTTTAGTTAAATAACAATCATTATCTCCATAATAGTGTGCATCATTAAACCACAAGTGGAGTGAAAAAATGACAGTCGTAAACATAAACAAGATGAAATGATTCCAAACCTCACTGTATCAACCCAAACACCTCAACATTTCATCACTTCACCACCAACAACCAGACACAGTTCGTCACCCCGACCACCTCTCGAATCCAGCAAACTGAACCACACAATACTTCACAAACCAAACAACGGCTTCAGCTTCTCCCTTCCACGACATCGACCTCGCTGCTTACCATTACTAACCTGCAAACAATCAAACACTAATATCACCAATCACAAACTGCACTTCCATCAAAGCCAAACTTCCATCCTCTTTCTCCTACAACCAAAACCATCCACCTACATGACCATTAGCAACACCCCACTCACCCACTGCTCATCACTACGACCTCATCACCTCCTACAAGTCTACAGTAAACAACCATTCACAAGCTTCCTTCACCCAAACCATTCACACAAACGTCAACTTGACAACTGAATTACCTATTTAAATGCATAAAAACGTACCTTTTATTAGCAATAGTAGCTAGCAATCTTCCATATAGCAAAACAATGTTTTCTGTGCCTATAAAGCAAAGTAAAAGAAATAATTAGAATGCAAAATAATCACACACTATATATGAATGAATTACGTGATATGCTGTCAAATTAATCTGTTTGGATACACACACACATCAACATTAGAACAGACCATGACTATAGTACCTACCGAATCATATTTGACAAGTATTTTTGGTATTTGTAAAAATGGACACTATCCTATTTTATACATAAACCTTACAACATTTTACTCAAAAGGATTTACAATGTCATTTAGATCTGACCTTTGCATCCTTCATTTGGTATGTCGTGCTTTTGTCAGAGCTATCCTTTAGAGTTCTATGACTGGTAATTATAAAAATATATTAAACATAACTAAGATTGAATCTAAACCATCATAACTAAGATTGAATCCATGACTGTTTTACTACATTTTGTCCTATTTTCTCAACTAGCCATCTTGTGTGATGCTTAAAATGGAAAAATGCATTGGCATAAGCTTAAAAATGATAACACGTTATATACAGTTTAAATGCAAAATGCGATTCAACAACAAAAGTGGTTCTTCCCAAATCTAATAATTTTTGGAGTTTGTTGTAGCAACATCATCAATAAAATCCCTCTCAAAATATATATCAGCATCCAACTATATTAAATAAACGTCTACATTCATTTCTCCTCCAAACCATGTTGAAACCATTGGTTATCTAGCACAAAACGATATATTTTATATTTTCCATCTGGATTAGCATGCAAAGTAATTAATTCATGTGAAACTGAATATAGAACTTTTCATAAAGCAATAATACATGGATAACAGTAAAAACAGTTAATTGATTAAAAATAAGCATATATAATGCTAAATCCTTTCATATGACATTCTAGAGGCAATAATATCTTAAATAATACTTACAGTAATAGAGAGATGACTATTGATATGAGCACTTTGCCACGAGTTATAAGTCCTTGTCAATTTTCATCTGCAGCTGATATTATACAATACCTATCTAAAAAATAGATATGACAGACACCAATGCACAAAAGATATTGAAACTTAAAGTGTTGTTGGGAGTATTGCATAATATCAAGATGATTTGTTTTTATCGCTGCAGCATGGCTCCGTGTTCTTAAACTTGGAAACAGTGCTTTTCAGTTAAGAGAAATTGCCATCCTTTGACAAGTTCGTTAAAGTTTCATACTAGAGGTTGACATTAGCAACAAAATTATAAAATGATGTAACTATTGAAATGACAGTAGCAAATCTGATAGTAGCAACTCCATGAAAAAATGATGTAACCTTTAACAAGTTCACTCTTACAATTATATGAAGCCAGGACACAGTAAACAAGATTGCATGCAATGTGAGAATCCACAAGGGTCACAGTTGGGAAGTTATCCAATCCAATCGGAAAATCAAATCCATAAACAATAAAAATACACTAGTTTACCTTTTAGAATGATGACAAACTAATCCAAGCTTCCCTAGAATGTGCCACTGTTAATTATCAAGGAAATTTACCTTCTCGTAGTGTTTCCCAAAGGTCCTAAAATCACACAGCTCAAGTTAGCAAAACAATTAAATACTTGTATGTGCCATTGTTAATTTCTAATTTTAGGAAGTACCTAGGATGTGCACTACTATTGTTGGTTGTTTCCTAATGTAGAATATGTTTAGTAACCTACAGTTCAAACTAACTCTCAAACAATAATAGAAATTTCGATCAAAAATATCTAAAGTGTATATAAAATGAAATTAGGTAAAGAACAAAACCATACTTTTAATGAAATCTTGGACGACTTGGAAATAAACGAAATAGATCGAAGCTTAGACCTATTGTATGGTGGGAGAACATCCATTAAGATAATTGCGAAATCTGCTATTTCTGCATTTAATCATTCAAAATTTAAAACAACAACTAGAAATATTCAAAAATAACACATGGTATAAGCCCTGCAATCAGTAGCATTCAGAAATCACAAACTTTTTTGGAGTATGAAGAAATTCAAAATTGACGCAGAATAATCTAAGGCTTCTTCCCCTTGTTCATTTGCACAGGACCATGTTAACCAAAATAAAATACTATCAGTAAACTATATTAAACAAAAAGTACCATTTGTTTAGATATCCTACTATATTAATAATGATAATAACAAAATATAAAAGATAATGAAAGTCATTAGTAGCTAACACTATTATATCAATATCAAAAGGTTGAGCCATACTACAAAACCAACTGTCAATGTGATATGTGTACATATACATGCAATATTAATTTCTTTGTCAACAGAATATATATTACTTTAATTTTCTAACAAGAAAAGGCATGTTCCCCACATCATTACAGATACCATTTGTTAACCACCAGTTTAATCCATGACCAAGCAAAGTAGTGCTACTCATGTTTCTATTTTAACCAAAATGATGGACAGTATCGGTTAAATATATGCTGAGTCTAACATAAAGATGATTTATTTATGTAAATTAAATGAGTGCTTATTTAAAGTCACCGCCACATCCAACAATTCAAGACTGTGGAAATAAAATAACTAGTTAACAGACATTGATAGCATATGTGTAACGACCCGCTATTTTGGACCATTCAAATCGACAATAAATCCACACATGTCGGACTTGAATAATTCAAAATATCAGATTGTTATTTAAATTTGGCAAAACTCAGCATATGCAGTAAATAAATCAATCACAGAATCACAGACACAGAGTAATACAATAATACGCAGCGGAATAGATAAAATAGTAGTTCATGAAGCTACTATAAAAACATCAGAGTTAGAAATAAAATACAACAGAATATCTCCAATACAGTGAAGTCTCCAATCCAAACAGATGACTTCTGTGAACGAATCAACTGGAAAGCTGGAAGCTGAATCAATAGTTGGATCTCCAAACGAAGCTCCAAACTCCAAAGGTGAGTCTCAAATGCTGTATCACTCGGTCTGACCCGAGCGTAAAGCAAAACACAAAACACTCGAGTCAGGATTAACATTCTTATACTAATAAATCCAACTCAAGTGAAATATCAACTGAAATACAAGTAACTTAAAGGATGTTTGGGATAACCATCCTCTAAGGATCTTCAGAACTATCTACAAGGTGGAAATATACATTATAACACCGTGGTCATTTAAATTTAATTTATACTTCAAAACCCAAATATCATTTCATTTCAAATATATCTATTTCCAAAATAGTATATATAGATTAAATAATTTATAAGGTAAAGCATTTACAATTTCCTCAAGTCTCACAAATCGATTCAAATTAACTCAAATTCCAAATTCAAATTTATTCAAAGCTCAATTCATTAATTCAATTCAATTCTAAATATACCATTTAAATTTTTTATATATTTCAAAGCTTTAATATTCAACATTTCAAAGTTAAATTTTACAGTTTCATATAACTCTTGGTTTAACTCCATTTATTATTTAATCAAGGAATATTCACTTAATAAATTTAATATCATTTAACTGGCCCTAAATTTCAATTTTTACTAAATGCTTCCTTAAATTTATTTAAACAAGAAATATTCATTAAATTATTTAAATCAAACTCAAGTTATAAATCATATCTTAAATTCCAATAAGTTTTAAATCGGTTTAATTAAATAAAATTCTTTACTAAATTCAAATTATCTTCCCAACCTTAACTTATTCAAATTATTACTAAAATCTATTTTGAAATATAATTTTAAATACTCAGCCATATTATGTGTATTTAATCAATCATTCCCATTTACATATAAAATTTTAAGGCTCAACATTTATTAAAACCATATATTTCTTTCCAAAACCATAGAATTCATTTTCAAAATATTTATATATATGGACCAACGGTGTCTGTATAAATATATCTATCATATGGTTAAGTGATACGGATATTTATCATTTCAATCCGAATTCTAAATATATACGGGTAGAATCAATTCAACCCGTAATCCCAATTTCAATTCAAATGAAAATCGCTTGAGTTTATCATTTCAACCCATAACGAAATTCTCCTATTCTAAAGTCCGTTCGGGTATGTATCATTTCAACCCATAGTGAATTCTATACTAACAGGGAACTTGCAGAGTGATAACAGATAATAATAATAACATAACAGACATATATCGTCAATAACAATATAACATAAACAATAGGATATGGTGTCATATCCCACAGGTGAACAGTTACAGATAATAGCATATATAACAATTTAAATAGCTAAAGCAACATATTTCAATTGTTATTTCAATTGAAATCAAATTTAATAAATACAAGAACGTTAATCGTGAGTGATTGCTCACCTTTCGAGGCTAGAGATGATTTGACAAAGAAATTGAGTTACGAATCCCGGCACACACACTCAAAGCGAAGCAAGATTGACAAGAATTCGATGGACAAGCTGATGACAAAGAATTGACGAAGTCAAATCAGGATTGTATCGATGACGATAGATGGGCATAAGTGAACTCATATATAAATATATATACTATATACAAATCATATACAACTTATAATTTTAAAATAAATGCATAACTTCCAAATTCTATATTTACACACACATAACTATATAGATTCAATATTTTATTTAAACTTCTATAAAAATAAAGACCTATACGTATCAATTTTATTATATATATATATATATAGAATGACTTATATATATATCACATGTACACCTATACTTATATCATTTTAAAAATCAATATTTGCAATTGTTATATATTAGACAAACAACATTTATAATTTTATAACTTATAACAGTATAAATACAATACATAACCTAATCATAAAGTAACGTATACATAACAACGTTACATTTGAGTTGCGAAAACAATGTTAATATAAACAAACAATTTATACAACTTTATATATCTACCATATACATATCCCAGATTATATATTATATACTAATCTAACTTATACAGGCAAAAATAAATAGTATCAATATAAATATATAATGCCAACATATACAAAAAAAACAAACTCTACACTATCTTTGAAAACCAAACGTACGTATACATATGTTTATATATAGCTACTGTATAACTAATATATATCTGAGATAACTTAAATATACAAAACATATATATACGGATTATCTTTATATATGTAAGCAGGTTAAAAGGTTGCACGTACAAATCTTAGTATAGCAAATACAATTCCTATATAACTCCTACAGAAATAGATACATGAATATATAAACTTAAGTAGGTAAATAACTTATATACGAACAGGCTTATATATTTTATTTCAAAACCCAGAATATAGCTCTTTTTTTTATACAAACAAATTTTATAAAACTCATAACTTAAAATAACTATACACGCAACATTTTATAAATAAAAAAACGAAAGGTATGCAGACCCATCAACTATATATAAAAACAGTATAACCCATAAATATAAAACAGTGTAAAACATATATAGTAAACTATCAACTTACGCAATTTATACAACAAACTGGCATGTTATAACCACCATATTTTATACTATATTTTTTTTCAAGCTTTATATACATATCAGATATGCAAGAAAATATATATACTTCCATTTGAACATGCAACAGACATACATATTGTATAAACATATAACCTGACATATGCAAACCAATATATAGAACAGAGCATATTATATATAAAAGTAGATAGGATATAGATATAAACTAATATATATATATATATAGTAAAAAGAAACAAACAATATTACCTCCAAACCGATGTGTATGTATATAAATAGATTTGCACGCTGATCTAGGACAAAGTGGAAGAAGGCCAGGCGGAAGGGGGTAGCTCGGGTTGGCTACAGGTACACATACATATTTGATAATTAAAGGAGGAGTTAAAAGCTTGTTTGTGCCAGATCAAGAGAGGGAGAAGAGAAGGGATGAAGCAGAGGTCGGGTTGCAACATTGAGGGGAGGACGAGTACCATTTAAAAGAAGAATAATAGGCTTTAGCAAATAAATAGAGAGGAGAGAAAATGGAAACAATATGTGGAGCTTTGCATTGTAAAAGGAACGAAAGTAAAAAGGCAAATGAAACGTTCAAATTAAATAAATGCCAACGGTCAGCCAAAAATTTAGCTGAAGAGTTAAGGCAATATATGGTTTTGACAGCACGTTTCAATTTTGAAACGTAAGGAAGGAAATAAGGTCACAATTTCGGTACTGGTACGACGCACAGTTTTATTGTTTCTGTCGCGTATCAGACCTCAAAACACAGAAATAAATATACCGTAGAGATCAGCATGACGAGACGATCAAAACGATATACAGATATTAGTGGTACGATCATCCGATCAAAAGTCGATAATCGGTACCAGAAAATGCAACTATTTTATCAGAATTAAGATAAACGGAGCAATAGAAGTCCGAATTTGACGAAACGAAGAATGATGTTTTACTCAGAAGATGGTTTAGAAATTTATTGTATAAAAGTATTCAAGTTTGGAAAACATTTTATTTTCATCAAAAATTAACTGACTTAAATTGAAATAGAATTTCTCAAGAAAATAAACTTCAATATTATCAGATGAAAATTTTCCAGTTGCTATATTAAAATAGACGTATTCCAAATAATAAATTTTTATTTTCAAATTTTATTGTTTAAAATTTCACAAAATCTCAAAATAAAATCACTAAAATTTTTGGTCGTTACACTCTCCCCCACTCAAAACTTTTCGTCCCCGAAAAGGAAGGAGGTAGTAGAATAGAAACAACCAGCAAGAAAATAGATTGAAAAAGAAGGGTAAACAATTAATTTAACTATATAAATTTTACTTAAAATTTGAAAACTTCGTTTGCTATTCAATTATCTTATATACTTTAAAACCTTTCAAAATCCATTTGTAAAATTTCTTGTTCCTTTATAAATACCCTTTATATATTTAAATGACACCTTTATAAATATATGAAACCATTTGAAAACAATTATTTACATTATTACTTATATTTACAAAGGAGTTATTTGAAAACATTAAATTCATAATTCATAAATTTATTAATTCTATCTAAAATACTTTTCAAATATTATTAATAAATCAATACTTTAAATATGTTTTATTTAATTAATAACTTCTAATTTTTTTTTATAACACTAAATTTTTTTTATTAAACCATGTAGTATATAAATAAACAATATTTGAAAAGGATATAGTCAACAAGGAAAAGAAGGAGGATTTTGAAACAAATAAGTGAATAAATAAGCTGAGCAGATAAGATAGATTCAAGGAAAAGTATCGGGCATGAATAGTTAATTTAGAACCATAAGGGTTTTGATTCCAAATATTGATACAAAATTTTCTTTGTTGGAAATACTTTTATTATAAAATACCTTTATAACGAAACAAATTTTCTTTCGAAAATACTTTTATAACTCGATGTTTCAACAAGTTTATCCTTGTTCCTGTAGACTCTGGTAGTGCGTTGATCAGGCGCAAAACTAGAATTCTCCAGGTACTTAGTAGACCTGTTTCAACACCCAGTGAAAATACTGGAAAAACTTTTAAAAACAGATATGGAAAGTACAATCCAATCAAAAACACAAACAAAACCTTTGTCTAACCATGGTTCGCAGATACACAATGGTTACGCCTGGGTCCCCCAGGAAACAATCCATATCCGTAAGCTTTCTCAGCCCTGCGAGTTACGCCATGATGACTAGTAGAATGCAGGATACACAATGGTTACGCCTGGATCCCCCAGGAAACAATCCGTACCCCCAGGCAAGACTCAGCCAAGCATTTGTGCTACTATTCGCGACCTACACAGATTGCAGGATACACAATGGTTATGCCTGGATCCCCCAAGAAACAATCCGTACCCCTAGGCAAGACTCAGCCAGGCAGTTGCGCTATGCAGTCACGAGAGAACAATAAGACCATGGGTAACGCCATGGAATTCGAAGGACACTCGAGTATCATATCCGGAAAACCAAAATCAGAGAGAATAATATCGATAGAATGAATCCAAGATGTGGCCACAAATCGGATATCAAGCAGAAGGCACTTTCCATATCTTTACTTCGAAAATATGTATCATATAGTACCTTTTCAAATCACTTTCAAATATCGTACTTATATAAAATCCATTATATATAAGATTTAATTTTCAAATCAAATACTTTCCAAAATCAATAGTATATCAAATCATACTTATATAGACTTCAATTATATAAGATTTCACTTTCAAATTGAGTACCTTTTCAAATCTATAGTTTTCGAATCAATTTCATACTCATACAAATCAATTTTATATAAGTTCGACAACTCCCAAATCAAGTGTTTAGTAACATAAGGTTCTCAAATTTCAATTTGTTTCAATATCAGTTCAATTTCAAAATCATATGCAATTTCACCAAATTATTTCTTCTCAAATTAAATATCTTTAGTTTCAAAGTTTCCAAAATAATAGATTTAGAAAATAAATCCAAATTTCCAAATCAATATAATTTAAGTCAACCAATTCATTTCAAAAATCAAATGTTTTCAAAATCATCTTATACTTACGTAAGGTCTATCTTATATAAGGGTCAAATTTTTCAAAAATAAATTTCGCTGTATGAAGAGCCATATGGGATTGAATATCTTTGCTTTTATGGGTTATATATCTTTGTAATTTAAATTGGAATTTTCTTTTAGTAAGCAGAGATATTCTAACTCGACAGCTTTCAATTTCAGCGTCAAAATATATCAATGATATTAGGATATAAGATGTACATACATCATCATTTCGCAGAATTACATTTGATCGCTCGCTCGATCACACAAGTTCGCTTTCGAACTAGTATTGTCCATTCGACTTCCCTAATGCGGATTTCGATATGGTTTCTCGACTAGAAGCCATCAGTCCCCTTGCATAGCCATATACTATGATAGAGCATTCTAGAATCAAGCCCAAAATCCATATCAAATATTCGCCATCAAGAACCAAATGAAAAAATCCTAACACGAAATGGTGTAATTCACCTCGAACTTGTGTACTCAAACTTGGATCAATTCATTATGCGAGTAAAATAGCATACGTACAACTTATATATTTATTCCAACTTGTTAAATATATAGTTTCATAAGGATGGTACTAAGTTAAAACATTTAAACTGAATTTTATTCAAAAAATTTTGAAGACCAAATTCTTCTCAAGACATTTTAAAATCTAAATTTCTTATTAGAGAATTTAAATTTTCCTTATTCTTTTTCTTAACCAAACAGTTTCAACTTATTTAAATCATATTACTACATATTTTAACATACATACCAAACTTACATGTTTTATACTTTTCAAAATTTCTTAGCTTTGAAAAGTTAACCTTGATTTGGAAGTGCTCGAACCTTCAAAATAGTCGAAGAAATCATTTTCAAATTCAAGAGTTGGAAATCAGCAACAATCAGTAAATCAATTTTAATAGATAGGGTTATATCAAATCCGAAACTCAAGGACTGAACACCGGCTTACTTCAAATCATTTCAAATACATATATCTTTCGAATATCAAATATTACTTCGGAATTTAAAAATCAAAACTGGTTTCACAAAATCACTCGCGTAGCAATGCTACTAAAGTGGCCTATCCCTTACTCTGAAACTCGAAAATCAATGTCGATGATGCGTGCACTCATCACCGAAATTATTTTCCAGCGACATAAGTGTAATATCCCGGAAATTTGGGGCAATATCAATTTAATAATCTGTTTAAATAATTAAATTGATTGATAATTTTTGATAATTAAATTTGAATTGATTTAATAATCTAATTTAATAAATATTTAATTAGTGAATTTTATCTTTTAAAACCTAATAAATTGATTTCTATTTATAATGTATATATATTTGTATATATTGTAAATAGAAAAGCTTTGGTTTGTATTTAATTTACATATGATATGTTAATTCATTTAATAAATAGTAGTAATTTATAATCTCCTTTATAAATTATTTTAAAATAGATAAGTAATAAGTGTTTAAGAAAATAAAGAAAAAGCTTTTATCTATATTTAAAATAAATATAAACTAACTAAAAAGACATGTGTAAATTCCTAAGGCTTGAAAATAACATGTGTACATTAATAAACCAATGTAAATGACAAATGTCAAAGCTTTAGATTTTTGTTTTTCTTTTATTTAATAAATCATTTTTACTTATATCAACATATGCTCTCATTCCATTCTCTTTTCTATTTGTTTTTCAAAGCTAAGAAAACTTTCAGCCTGAATATTCTCCAAAATCTTCATAACAAATCTGTAACAAAATTCTCATAAACAAATCAGTAATTAACTTCCTCTCAAACCAAAATTCCCTAAGCAAAATCTGTAACAATCTCTCAAACCAGAAAGCTTCTTCAACTCTGTAAATTCATCTTCCAAAATCAAGTCTTTAGCCTGCATATTTTCTTTAACCTGGAATCAAACTCCAGTCTGCATGCAACTGAGATATTTTCAAACTAAAGCAATGTCTCAACAAACAAGTTATAGCAACATGCAAATTTAAACAGCAAGCAATGCAAGTTTTCTAGCAAAGGCAATTCAAGTTTTTAAGTAAAACAGTTCCAGATCAAAAGAAAAGAACAAAAGTTGTTCTCTGTTTTCAAACTGGTGAGTAACTTACATTTTAAAAAACTTAAGTATATCTGTTTGCATGTTATAAATCCTTGAATCTATGATGTAATATGCCTGCATGATTGTTTAATATGTTTGGTATGAATGTATGTTTTGTATATATGGATGTAAATTGGGGTGCATGTATGATACTTATGTGTATCTCTGTTTTCAGTTTTCAAATTTAAGTTTTGATTTAAAAACTCTGTATCTCTAGATCTAGTAAATATTATGATGCAAGTTATAAACAAAAATTGATTGTTTTATCATATATTAGAGTTTAAATTTTTGTTTAAGTTAGAATAAAATAAGGATTTCTCTGGAAAATAGAATAGAACAGGAAAACTCTAGTTTTGTTAAAATTCGAATTCCTTAAATTATTGATTCAGATATATGATCTGAATCATTGTTTGAAAACATTAATTTTAGAAGTGAAATTATAATTTTTAGCATCGAATTGGAAGAGCAGTTCGAACTTGAATAGATTTGACATTTTGAGTAAATTCTAATAATCTAGTTGATCGGAGGGATCGTGAGCTTCTCTGGGGGTAGTAGAACGATCGTAGAGTTCGGGAAAATTGCCAGGATGGTGATCATGGTGTTGTGGTGGTGACAGTGATAGATTTAAGTCTGTAGACCTAGTTTTTGACTTGGTCGGAGAAATGGTCATCACGTTGTCTCTGGTGGACCGAGTTCCACCAGACTCTGGAGATTGGAAGCAGGAACGTTGACGAAGGTACGGCTAGAAGGTCAGGCGCTCCGGTGGTCAGAAAGTTGGATTCGAGAGTTTTCCAGGTTTGGGCTGTTTCCAGTTTTGTGATCGAGATTGCTCGATTTCGATTGATGAGGTTGTTCAAGTTTCTGGTGATCGAGATCGTGAGAGATGGTCGTGGACGAGATGTCGGCGTTGGAAGCGATGGTCGGAGGCGATCATCTCGTGTGTGCACGTGAACTAGTTTCAGCGTGTCAGTGTTTTGGTTTGGGGATTTAACAGAGGAAGAACTCGAGTATTTCTCGAGTTTGTAGCATAAGCGACTCGAAGCGTGTAGGGGTTTTGCTCGGGGGAATTTGTGATGGACTCGGGTAGATTTTAGTGCTTCAGTTTTGAAACCTGACAGGGTTTTTAAAATTTAAATTAAGTTTAAAATGTAAAACAGGTTTTTAAAACACAGTTTTAAATCAAATATAAAGTATGGATTCAAGTTAATTTGTATCACTAGTTTGAGATAAATAAGTTTATAACAATTTAAATGTTTTATCAAATTTAAAAGTATATTTTAAAAAGGTTTGAATTTAAATAAATTGGTTTAAAAACCTTTAATGTTAAGTGTTTCTTTAACATTTGGTTTTAAAAAGGGAATTGTAAATTTAATTTAAATATTGGTTAAAGTTAAATTTATAATTTTAAATCTTTGATTTGAAATGAAATAAAAAAGAAGATTTAAAAGTAAAAGATTTCAAAGCCTTTTGTAAATGATAATTAAAGTAGTTATAAAGGTTAATACTTTAATTTAGAAAGTAATTAAGATTTAATGATTTAGGTTCATTAAATTAATAGGATAATTAAAGAATAATTTAATAATTTAATTAATTAAAGGTTTAGTGTTAATTAATTAAATAATTAGGATTATAAGTTAATTAATTAAGGTTAATTAATTTGGGATTAAGAATCATTTATTTAGGTAAGTATAGATTTTAATAATAAATGATTAAAATTTATTAATCAAGTGATTTAAAGATTAATTAAGCAATTAATTTAGTGATTAGAAATAAATTAATTGGTAATTAAGAGTTTATTTAGTTGTAGTTAATAAATAATTGATTAAAGATTAATTACTTAAAGAAAGTAATTAAAGAATGGTTAATAATTAATGAGAGATCATTAATTAGGGATTTTTAAATAATTAATTAATGTGATTAATTTTGATAATCAATTAGATTAATTAGTTAATATGAAGTTGGTTAAGTAGAATTACTTAATGGAAGTAATTAAAGAAATTAATTACTTAAGGTAATTAATAAATTTGATTAAGTTAAATTAATTAATTAAATTAATTTAAGATAATCATTTAGAGATATGATAAATATAATTACTTAAATGTAATTAGTGAAGTGTAATTACTTAGGAAAGTAATTAAAGTTAATTAGTGGATGTAATTAACTAAAGATGGTTTAATGAAAGTAATTTGAGTTTAATTACTTTGTATAATTAATCAAAGGATTAATTGAGATAATTAATTAAAGGAGTAATTAATTTATTAAGTGAAGTAATTAAGGGAAGTTAATTACTAAATGAGATTAATCAAAGGTGATTAATAAATGTGACTAATTAATTATTAATTTAAATAAGATAATTAATTAAGAATAATTAAGGATCATTAATTAATATAATTAATGATGTAATTAAGAATTGATTAATTAAGATTAATTAATAAATAATAAGTGATTAAAGTAATTAATTAATTGTAATTAATTAAGGATTAATGTAATTAAGTATGGTTAATTAATTAATGAAGTAATTTAAGACTAATTACTGAATGGTTTAAGATAATTAATTTGTGAAATTAATTAAGTATTAATTACTTAAAGTAATAAAAGGGTAATTAATCAGGAATGATTAATTAAGATGGATACTTAGAGTAATGATTAATTAATTGGTTTAATTAATAATTAAGTAAGCAGGATTTATAGAATGAAGTAATTAGTTTAATTCATTTTAAATTAATTAGATATGATAAATCATTACTTAAGAATGGATGAATGATATTGAATGCTTTGCATTGTTGATATCTCTGATAAGAGATATGCTGATCTATGATATAGATGTTTGGTTGGATTGAAATGATAATATGAATTATCTGTTTGGATGATAATATGGATTATCTATTGTAAATTATCTATCTTTGTGTATATAGATAAGAATTGAATTGTTTTAACCTTAAAACAACTTGGCCCTTAAAAGATACGTTTTGGATTTCGATGAGACCGGGATCGGGTTTCCGTATACCGGTATTCCAGGTCTGGAGACCCGAATACCACATCGATCCAAATTAACGATAGGTCGTGAATCTCAAGTGAAGATGAAGATTCAGAGTGCAAGGGTTATTGTCGTTAACTCTTAGGGTGATTCCAAAACGAGTGTAACGAGATAATGCCTTCGGTTTCGTTCGAACCCGGAACGAACTTGTATGGATTGAATGCTTTCAGCACATCGTCAGGCGGACGATGAGCATTCTAAGTGATATGTTCTGATTAAAGGTAATCGTAACCTCAAGCCTCATCAACCGGGAATGGCTAAAACAGGGGAGGTGCAGCAAGGTTTCGTGGGTAGCACCCACTGAGAGCAAGATAGATCCCTGTCTAGAGGTCCCTTTTCTTTTATTCGGCTTAGTGTGTGGTTGGTCGCGCCAACTACGGGATTGTCTTGTTCGGAATTATCCAGTAAGGGATGGTTCCGGCTTTGTGTTGCAGGGGAGCGGGCGTACTCCTCGGTACGGTGATCTAGGCCACGTACTGTGATGGGCGGTACCCCAGTAGCCCGGCCATTGTATGGAATCCAAACTCCAATAAGTGCCGTACGTATTAGTTATGCCCAACTATGTTGGAATGTGAGATGTAAGCATTTCAGCTATTTCTATATTTTACTTGAAAACCCTAGACCCTATTATAATTGTTTGCACAAAAAATGAACAAACACCTCAAAGTTGTATGATTTAGTAGATCTTATGTTGTTCTTAGTGATTTTGGAGGTTTATGCAAATATATGAAAAACAGGGGCTAAACTGTAAAAAGACACGCAGATTTATAGTGGTTCAGCCAGAATGTGCCTACGTCCACTTTATATGTTATTTCTCTTCTTTTGTTGTGATTACAAGTACAAAGCTTTGGTACAAGTAAAAGAAAGTTGTTTGAAAGTTCCTTCCGTGCTTGAGCTCTCAAACTTGTCCCCATTGTTGTACCCTTGCCCCTCTACTTATAGAGTGAGGCTAGGGGTAGGGGTCCAGGATATGTATGGTCGTAGATGGGCCTGGGCTGATGTGATCTGGCCTGGTATGACTTGGTTCGGCATCACTTGGTCCGGAGGTGGGATGGTGAGGTTGGACCGGTGGTAGTTGGTCCGGTGGTGGAATGGTGAGGCTGGACCAGTGGTAGTTGGTCCGGTGGTGGGATGGTGAGGTTGGACCGGTGGTAGTTGGTTCGGTGGTGGGATGGTGAGGTTGGATCGGTGGTGATTGGTCCGGTGGTGGAATGGTGAGGTTGGACCGGTGGGTCTGCCGAATGGATTCGATGGAGGTCTACCGAATGGAGTCGATGGAGGTCTACCGAATGGAGTCGATGGAGGTCTACCGAATGGAGTCGATGGAGGTCTACCGAATGGAGTCGATGGAGGTCTACCGAATGAGGTCTGCCGAATGGATCACGTTTCTGGGTCTCGAGGCCTTCTGGGTAAGAATTCACCCAACATTTGCCCCCCAAAGCGGGGCACGTGTTTGCATGTGTCGCGCTTTGTTTCGTGCTTTGGCGTTTCCCGTAGTTGAAATAGGTCCATTTGGCGAGGAATGCCGAACCGGTTGATTCGGTTGCCTGTCGCTTGGCTATATATAGGGGCTATACCCCCTTTGCTTTTCCTTACCGAACAACTCTTGCCGAATAGAACCTACGCCGAATCAAACCTTTGCCGAATCTATCTTTGCCGAACCAAACCTTCGCCGTGTCAAACTTTGCCGAATCAAACGTTGCCGAATCAGGTGAGATCTTCAACCGGACCAAGTTTTGCCGAATGAACTTGCGTGTGTACGTTCGCATGCCGAATGAACATGCGTGTGTACGTTTGCATGCCGAATGAACATGCGTGTGTACGCTTGCATGCCGAATGAACGTACTCCTCTGATACCGAATGACACATGAACGTTTTTAATACCGAATGAGATTATTGAAGTGCTGCATCTGTTCGTCGAATGAATTGTTGTATCGAGTGAACATGTGTTTCATACTTCGAATTCTTTTTTTTAAGCGAAATTCCAGATTATGCTGCTTGTATATTCTAACGATATATTTTTCCCATGTTTGCAGATAAATGTCTCGAAAAGTTGAAACTCGATCAGATAAGAAGAGATCCGGGGGCGAAGGAGAGTCCTCGGCCGTGCCCCCAGCTCAATCAGGATCGGAGCGTCATGGGCCCGCCCCGAGGTCATTAGTGGATGGATATGGTCCTCAGGAGCTGCTGGATTCCCCGCCTGACTGCTTTCCTAGCTCTCTCAAAGAGGAGCAACTCGATGTTATATCTCGTTCCTTTGGGATCGATAGAGCCCTCATGTTGCTGCCGGGCCCAGGAGTCATGCCATACAGTCCTCCCGAAGGATACTTTGCTTATAGTAGGTACCATTGCATGTGTGGTGCTATCCCGCCTCTCAATGCTTGGATAGTCAGCTTCCTCACGTACCTGAAGGTGGCCCCATTCCAACTTCAGCCCAACTCTTATGCCATATTGGTGAGCCTTTTTGTTATTTTTCGGAGGAAGTATGGTCGTGCCCCCTCCAACCGGGAGATCCGGTACTTGTATAATTTAAGGGGCTATAAGAAGGGGTCCCCATATGTTAGCTTGGAGTCTGCTGTGACCTTCAAGCCGGTCTTGGACCTGTACTCTAAATTCAGCATGTTCAAGAAAGAGTGGTTCTTTGTTAGGGACGACTCCGTCTCCATCCGGCGCTTTACCTCTGGATGTAAGTTGATGCTTTTACTTATAATTCTTATTCCGATTGTGATGCTTCTTCTCATACTTTCTCATTTTTGCTAGCGACAGGTGGCTTTCCGGTTGTGGAGACTGACCGCCTGGTTCAGACGGCGGCGGAGATAGAAGCCATTCTTGGGAAATACAGATCATCTGCCTACTTGATTAGAAATGCGATTCTTCTAGAATATAACTTGATCCTTCCGCAGCAGTCTGTAGTTAAGTTGAGGGAAACGGCGGAAGAGAGGGCGGCTGCTCAGGCTAAGGGAGGCGTTGCGGCAGAGGGCGGAAAGAGAAAACCATTCACGAAACCTCCAGCCGTCGGAGGTAAGAAACTTAAGAGATCGGACGGTCCTTCTCCCAGCAATTGTCCACTTACTCAGGGGGAGATAGATGCGGAGGAAGAAAGAGGTGAGGCGGAGGGCGGAAGAGACGTTGAGCGTCTTGGTGACGATGGTGGCGATGGACAGGGTGGTGATGGTTCCAGGGCTTTATCTTCTGGGCAAGTAGGCGAAATGCAAGAGTGGACGGATGATGCTCTCCGCCAAGCTTTTGAGGGGTTGGATGATGATCCGGCTTTGGTAGAGAAGACCGGGAAGGCGGACAAAGCCGGGACTGGTGCAAGTGAGTCTTCTCCGGCTATTCCGGCCAAGGTGGCTCTGACGACTCAAGGTGAACTCTTGACCCCTGCATGCTTCACTAATGATAGGGACTTAGGAATATTTTATGACCCGCTCCCGTCCTGGAATGAAATCCAGGACTTATTGCAGTATCCCACTCCTCCCCAGGGTTTGTACAACCACAGCTGTGTTTCTTTTCCTTTTCTAACTTGTAATCTACCGCGTTTCTTGAATCATATAGTAATGTAAGATCGTGACACTTGTTCTTTATATCAGGAACAGGCAAGACGCCCAAAGCTTCAGACCTTCGACACAGGCTCGAGCAATATAAACTTTCCAAAATTTCTGCTAAGCCGAAGCCCTCAACCCAACGCTCCGGGGATGTAGTCGGATACCGTCCTCTTCTTGGGGTCATCGAAGAGGGTATTCAGCAGAGGAAGAGGAGTCATCCTTTATCCGAAACTTCGCTCGGTCCTCAGCCTCCGGCTCAGCCTATTCATGATATTACTAAGGAGGGCAGCGAGTTTGTATCTTCTCCACACCCGTCCGGAAACCCTTCTGTTGTTCATATCGACCGTCCCGATCTGGCCCGTAATCCATTCGCAGGTCATCCTGATCTGGATCCGGGTTCTCATGATATTACTTTTGACGAAGTCACTGGTGAACACCTTCTCCCCCGTAACCCCATGGTACGAGTACTTGATGAAGCCAAGTCCTTAGATCTCGATCTACTCACCACTCGTATAGTCACTATGGGAGACGAGGCCAAAGCTAACATTGATCGGGTGGCAGAGGAGACCAAAAAGCTGATGGGGCATCATGCTCGGCTGGTTAAGGCCGGAGAGGAGATTGGGAGCGCCAATATCCGACTTCGATTGGTGGTTTCGGATCAGGCCAAGCAGCTTGCGGATCAGGCCATCCAGATTTCTCAGCATGAGGCTGCTACTGGGCGATTAAGGAAAACCATGGAAGAGGCCAGTCGGGCCGAATTGCGGAAAATGGAAGCTGCTTGCAAAGAGCGGATTGACATGGCTATTGCCACGGTGGACGAGGTTCGGAGAGCGGATCTCGAGCAGGTGGAGGAATTGTCCGAGAAACTTGAGGCTGCAGAGCTTGCCCAAGCTAAGTTGAGGGAAGAGATGGAGGTGATGCGGAGGTCCCTTCAGGCCGATTGCTCGAGATACAGACTGGAGAGAGATGCTGCCGTCGAAAGGTTGTCGGCCTCCGATGCCCGGATGAGGGAGTTTGAGGAGAACGAGGGAATGATGGATGACATGCTCCAGGACATGTATTTCCGGACCTGGAAGCAGGGCAATCTCTCTTGGATGGATGATTATCCCAGGGTCATGGCCAAGACCTATCTTCGGGCTTTGGAGGAGGCTAAGGCTGATGCAGATAAAGAGGGTGGAACGGTCTTCAGTATGGATGTGGTCACTGCCCAATTTACCAAGGAGGAGAAAGTGGCGGTAAAGGAGGGTATGCGGCTGCTTGCTGCTGAAGAGGCAGGTGTGCAGGTGGAGGATGACGACCAGGACGGTCAAGAAGCAGGTGCTGGTAAGTTTCCCTTTCTAGTCTTTCCGTTAACTTGGTTACTCGTCACTAATGAATCCTTTTCATGACCGGACAGGCGGGCAAAAGAGCAAGGACAAGGCTTCGATGTAACCGGCTCCCTGATTGGACCTGGAAAATTCTTTTTGTAGGCTTGGCAGTGTTGTATCTGTTAGTCTTAAGATAGTAGAGTAACTTCTAAGTTGTAATTCTTACTACTTGTAATAATCAACATTATTCTTGACGTGTAATTTTTTAACTTAAGCTGATTTTGTCGTTTCTTGAATATTTGTTGCAATTTCGACATATCGTATGAGAAATGTAGCTATGTATATTCTTGTAATTAAATTGTGTTTGATGTCAGATTCTGGTTTTAAATCATAGTCTCATGACTTGCAATTTTAGCGTGTGGTGTGAAAAAATTAAATTACAGTCATGCATCTGCACATAAAGGAAGAAAATACCGCCTTTCATGTTCTGTTTGTAAATGGCAGTCTCGAATATCTTGTATGACCGAGCATGGAAAGCAGTTGAATGCCCTGCCATCTGATTGTGAATCGCTGCATCCATTGGCAGGTATTTCTTACCCTGCATCCTGTACTTTATGGTTTGTTATAGAGGATAGGAGGAAAGTTTTTTAAGTAAAATTGAAATACGTGAAATAGTAAAACTTCCAGTCACGGAAGGCCTTCGATGTGCTTAAGTTCGTGGCAAACGGGTTTTGTAGTCACTTTCCCTAGCTGTGGGTCTTGGAGACATTTGTCACCCATCTTACGCCTCCGCGGGGAGTTAATTCTTTTTTACCACAGCCGCACTTAAGACACACCGGAGCCGAGATCGCGCATAGTAACTACCCGGGCCATTTTGGCCCGTACTCATGGGTATTATTCGACTTACTGTGGCCGGCTAGCGTGGGTGCCGATCGTCAACTGTGAACTGCCCCTGGCTGGCCACACCTTATGTTGGGGCTTATAATTGGTTCACAGTTGCCGGCGAGCCTAACGCCGTAATGAGCTGCCTCGGCTATAGTCGGCCTTCTCGGTGGCTTATAATCGGCTCATTACAGTTGGCTTTAAGGGCCGTCGCGAGCAATGAGTTAACCCGCAGCAGAGGGATGCTGGAGCAAAAGTGTCTCATTGACGAGGGCATAGATTCGCATAATACCTGTTGTGTCTCGTCCACGTGAAGTTGCATTGTGGAGTGCTTTGAATAGAAATGCTATATGCTCAGGATTTCGTTCAACAGAAAAGGATAAAGTTAACAAGCAGCCAAGATACAAAGGAACAAGTTAAAAAAGAGACAAGGCTTTTTTAAAGTGGTTCGGCACGAAAAAATGCCTACGTCCACTGATTCTCTTTGTTAATTCACTTCATATGGGCAATACAAGTTAAGAAAAGTATCGACGGAGGTGTTGGATGTTCCATGCCCTCTGGAACACCTCTCCGTCCACTGTTGACAAAATATAGGCTCCGTTGTGGAGATCTTTATGAATTACATATGGTCCATCCCAGATTGGGTCTAGTGCTCCGGGGCGAGGGAAGATTCTCTTGAGGACAAGATCCCCTTCTCGTAAGGTACGATGCTTAACTTTGGAGTTGTATTGTGCTGCCACCTTTTGCTTGTGGGCTGCTGTTTTTAGGATTGCATCATTCCTTCTCTCCTCGACTAGATCCAAAGACGTGTTGAGGAGCTCTTCGTTCTCTTCTGGGTTATAGTGGATCCTACGGTGGGAAGGCACAATGGTTTCAACTGGGAGCATAGCCTCCGATCCGTATGCCAAAGAGAAAGGAGTGTGCCCTGTTGATGTTCTGAAAGATGTGCGGTAGGCCCATAGTGCCGTAGGGAGTTCATCCACCCAAGCGCCCTTTGACTTTTCGAGCTTCTTTTTGATCAGAGTTTTCAGAATTTTGTTGACTGCTTCGACTTGTCCGTTTGCTTGGGGATATGCTACGGATGAGAAGCTTTTGTGAATTCCGTGTTCTTGGCACCAGTTGGCGAATTCCTCGCTGTCAAACTGAAGTCCATTGTCTGATATGATTTTTAGTGGGACTCCGTACCTGCACAGAACATTTTTGATTAAGAAGTTGATAACTTTCGCTGAAGATACTTTATTTAGAGGTTCTGCTTCCACCCATTTGGTGAAATAGTCGACTGCTACTATAGCATATTTGGCGCCGCCTCGACCCATTGGCAGTTCACCGATTAAGTCAATTCCCCATACTGCAAAGGGCCAAGGGCTGGTCATCTGAGTAATCTCGGTTGTTGGTAGCCGAGGGATCTTAGCAAATTTTTGGCATCTGTCACACTTCTTGACGAAATCTAAGGCGTCCTTGCTTTAGGTGGGCTAGAAATATCCGTATCGGAGTATCTTTTTTGCTAACGTTTGCCCTCCGGTGTGATCTCCGCGGCTTCCTTGATGAATGTTGGATAAGATTTCCTTGGCTTCCCTTCCGGCGACACACCTTAACAATGGGTTAGAGAACCCGCGCCGATAGAGGATGTCTCCTTGTATCGTGTAGCGGGACGCTTTCCTCAAGATTTTCTTGACTTCGTTACGCCTGTCGGGTAGTGTGCCATTTTGTAGGTAGTCTCGGATGTGAGTCATCCAAGTTGCTTCTTCGGTTGCAGCTATCAGATTTACTTGATCAAAACTTGGGATCGTTTGCTTCGAGACAGTTACTGCCCCGAAGATGGCGACGTCTCTCATACTTGCTTGCTTTGCCAATTCGTCGGCCTCTTGGTTCTCTTCCCGAGGGATGTGTTTGACTAAGTAGTGGTCCAATCGGTTGAGAAGCGACTTGGTCTTCTTTAGATATGCTATGAGTCGTTCTTCTCGAGCTTGGAATTCTCCTAGTATTTGATTAACAATAAGCTGAGAATCGCTGTGAAGGCACAAAGACTTGGCTCCGATCTCGATAGCAATTTCTAATCCGGCTATTACGGCTTCATATTCTGCATCGTTGTTGGTGGCAGCGAATTCCAACCTTATAGCATAGTGCAGTTTATTTCCCCTGGGAGTGATTATTACCACACCTGCCCCCGAGCCTTGTTCGTTAGATGCACCGTCCACAAAGAGATTCCACTTGACATCTTCTGTTATCTCTAGTTGCTCCTTATCCTCGTTGGTAGTGAATTCCGCAATGAAATCAGCCATGGCTTGCCCCTTGATGGCGGTGCGAGGGTGATAGGTGATATCATACTGACTCAGCTCAATACACCATTTAAGTAGTCGCCCGGAAGTGTCGGGACGATGGAGTACCTGCCTCAGTGGTTGATCGGTCAGAACCTTGATGGAATGGGATTGGAAGTAGTGACGTAGCTTTCGTGAAGTGATTAGTAAACAATATGCTAACTTTTCAAGCTTAGGGTATCTGACTTCTGCCCCAGTAAACCTTTTACTGACGAAGTAAACTGGTCGTTGCGTGCGGTTATCTTCCCTTACCAAGGCGGCGCTTAGAGCGTGAGATGACACAGCAAGGTATAGGTATAATTCTTCGCCTTCGCTTGGGGTCGAGAGTACCGGTGGTTTCTGGAGGTGTTCGATTAGGTTAAGGAAAGCGGTCAAGCATTCGTCCGTCCATTCGAACTTTCCTTTATCTTTCTTTAGAGCTTCGAAAAAGGGGACGCACTTGTCCGTTGCTTTGGAGATGAATCGGCTTAGGGCAGCCACTTTTCCATTTAGGCTTTGCATTTCCTTTCGGGTGGAAGGTATCTTGATGTCCCTTAATGCTCGGACTTGTTCAGGGTTTGCTTCTATCCCTCGGGCATGGACGATGAATCCTAAGAATTTTCCCGATGACACTCCGAAGGAGCACTTTAGTGGATTCAACTTCATTCCATACTGTCGAAGTACCTGGAACATTTCGCCTAGGTGGCTTACGTGATCTTTGGCTTTCCGTGATTTTACCAACATGTCGTCTACATATACTTCCATTGTTCGTCCTATTAGCCCTGCGAACATCTTGTTGACGAGGCGCTGGTAGGTGGCTCCTGCATTTTTAAGTCCGAAGGGCATCACTTTGTAGAAGTACAAACCCCGGTCGGTGATGAAGCTAGTGTGGTCTTGGTCGGGAGCATGCATAGGAATTTGGTTATATCCTGAGTATGCATCCATAAAAGACAGGAGTTCATGTCCGGCTGTGCTGTCTACAAGTTGATCGATTCTGGGAAGCGGGAAGCAATCCTTTGGGCAGGCGTCGTTTAGGTTGGAGAAGTCAATGCAGGTCCGCCACTTCCCATTAGCCTTCTTTACTAGTACCGGGTTGGCGATCCATTCTGGGTAAATAGCTTCTCGTATGAAGTCATTGGCGAGTAGATTCTTTACTTCTTCATCGAGGGCTGCTGATCGCTCTGCCCCCATACTTCTCTTTTTTTGTTTTACAGGCGCCTTGGTAGGATCAATTTTTAATACGTGGCATGCTATGTTGGGGGAGATTCCGGTCATGTCAGCGTGTGACCAAGCGAACACATCCAAGTTGTGGAGGAGAAAATCAATGAGTTGTTCCTTCAATTCAGTTTTCAGCTGCGACCCAATTTTCAGTATCCTACTTGAGTCGTGCTTGTCTACAGATATAAACTCCATAGCCTCTGCAGGCTCGGCGGTGGCCTCCTCCTCTTTGTCCCTAGGGTCTAATTCATTGAAAGGGTCGCTGGTGTATCGAAGAGGAGGGGCTTTCTTTAGTTGCTATGCTTCAAGGCTTTTTGTGCAGAGGGCAATCTCTACACCTTTCCCTTTATCTCTCCTGTGGTTGTTGCGAAGTTCGGTTACATATCAGTCTCGTGCAATATCTTGGTCTCCTTCCACTTCCCCTACCCCATTGTCTGTTGGAAATTTCATTTTCAGGCACCACGGGGCTAGGACAATCTGGAAGTCAGACAGGGCTGGTCTTCCTAGGAAGGCGTTGTAGGCCGAATGGTTTTCTATCAGTACAAACGTCTGTTTCCTTACAACGGAGCGGGGATGGCTTCCAATTTCAACGAAGAGGTCCAGCTGCCCGAGGGGCATTTTCGCATCTCCAGTGAAACCGTGTAGCGGTTTATCGCAGGGAGATACATCCTTCATTGATAGCCTCATTTTGTCGAATGCGTGTTTGAACAGGATATTTACAGAGCTTCCAGTGTCTACCAGTATTCGGTAAACTTCGGCGGGACCGAGTCGGGCAGAGATAACCATGGGATCCATGTGAGGGTACTGTCTTCCTTCTAGGTCGCGTTTACTGAATGTGATGTCATCACTTTCTTTCCGCTTTGGGTGGCGCTCTTCTATAACCGTATTGACACAGTCTCTATTGTCTCTGAGCGACTTCCCATATCTTTCCATCTCTTTCCAACTTCTGTCTGCGATGTTCGGACCTTCTGAGATGGTATGGACCACTATCTTCTCTTGACTAGAGCTGCTAGCGTTGCGGTCGCCTCTGCCGGTCCCTGGTGAGGGTAGCCTTGGGTTTTCATTGGCAGGAGCTGGAGTCCTGTCTTGACTTTTTACATAGCGTTCCAGTTTCTTTCTTCTGATGTGTTCCTCAATCAGATCTCGGAGATGATGGCATTCGTTGGTATCATGTCCGTGGGATTCGTGGAAGCGGCAGAATTTTCCAGATTTCTGTGCGCTATCTGATTCCTTCTTGTATGGTGGGCGTTTGTATCTAACTTCGCCTTGGGTGGCAAGGAAGATATTTTCGATGGTCTCGTTCAAAGGGGTGTAAGAGTCGAATCTTGGTCCTGGCCGATATAGGCGTTTTTCTACTTTCTTGCCCCCAGCATTGTCTCTGGAATCATTTCTTCGAGCGTCCCTTGCCACAGTAGGGGCGTTGCCATGGGTCGTCTTACTTTGCTGTCCTGACTGCCACTCAATGGCAGCATCCTCAAGCCTCATGTATTTCCCGGCTTCATGGAAGAAATCGGGTAAAGTAGCTGGTTTTTCTTTTGTCAATCTTCTAGCAAATTTAGTGTCCGGATGCACCCCACTGCAGAGGGCCATCAGGATAAGCTTCTCATCGGCGTCTTGACCTGCGGCTGCTGCGGCGTTGAATCTGGTTAGGTATTGCTGCAGCTTTCCTCCAGGTTTCTGTTTGACGCTAGATAAGGAATAAGCGTCCTTAGGTTGCTCCACATGAATGCGGAACTGACTGATGAATTTTTCTTTCAACATTTCCCATGAGCTGATGGATCCTTGGGGTAGATGACAGAACCAGGAGGTAGCAAGATCTGCTAAGAAGAGCGGAAAGCATTTGCACAGTACTCCCTTTGTTGCTCCACTCATGAGCATATGCTGTGTGTATCTCTGTAAGTGTACAACGGGATCGGAGGTTCCTTTGTAGGGTTCCATTGTTGGCATCTTCCATTCTCGGGGGGTGATAGCAACTTCGATATTGCGGGCGAAAGGGCTGGTTACCCTAGCGCCTATCCCTCGATCTCTTTGCTCCCGTTGGACACACTCTCTGAATAAGCGCGCCATCCTTTCATCAGAATTTGGAGCAGACAGAGATGAGTTTGGTTCTGTTCTGTGGGGTTGATTCCGTCCAGACAACCTGTAGGGATGGTATCGTCTATCATTCCTCATATTTTCCAGTGGCTGCCTTTGATCTTCTGGGAGCATGCTTGGGTCAGCTACAGTTGGCCCTTGCCTTGATCTTCCCCTGTTGGGTTCTGATCTAAGCACTTCCTCGGGTCCAACTTCGGGCTGAACTCTAGCTCGGCCCCGTTCACCGGTGTTTCTGTGGTTAGGCAGCATGACAGGCTCAGCTGCAGTTGACCTTCGCCCGGTACCTTCCCCGTTAGGTTCGGCACCAAACGTTTCCTCAGGCCTAACTTCGGGCTGGGCTCGGTCTCGGCTCCTACCACGGCTACTCCTGCCGTTAGCTCCTTCGAAGAAGGAAGATCTTTGCTGTCTCTGAGATCCTCCAGATTGGGACTCGCCCCATGATTCAGTGTTGCGGTTGGATTCTTCAGCGTCCCTCAAGCGTGACATGAGATGGTCCACCAAGGCTTCCTGCTGGGACGTGAAGCGGTTAGTTACTTCAACAACAACTCTGTCCAAATCTGCCCTAGTAATTGCTGCGGGCTGTTCTGTGGCAGGAGTGGTTGGGTTAGCCTGTCCTTCACTTGTTACCGTTGCTGGAGGAGGACGATTTACTTGATTCGCGATAGCTGGATCAGGAAGGCTACTGGATGCGATGTTTTTTCCTTTGTTAACATCTTTTCTCTGTTTGGGAGGCATGTTTTCCAAGTGGCGGACGATGCTGTTAGGAAAACTTGTTAAGCGGATGAAGCTGAAGCTTCGAGCTTCAAGTTCTCAGTGAAAGCACCAAAAATGTTTGCACAAAAAATGGACAAACACCTCAAAGTTGTATGATTTAGTAGATCTTATGTTGTTCTTAGTGATTTTGGAGGTTTATGCAAATATATGAAAAACAGGGGCTAAACTGTAAAAAGACACGCAGATTTATAGTGGTTCAGCCAGAATGTGCCTACGTCCACTTTATACGTTATTTCTCTTCTTTTGTTGTGATTACAAGTACAAAGCTTTGGTACAAGTAAAAGAAAGTTGTTTGAAAGTTCCTTCCGTGCTTGAGCTCTCAAACTTGTCCCCATTGTTGTACCCTTTCCCCTCTATTTATAGAGTGAGGCTAGGGGTAGGGGTCCAGGATATGTATGGTCGCAGATGGGCCTGGGCTGATGTGATCTGGCCTGGTATGACTTGGTTCGGCATCACTTGGTCCGAAGGTGGGATGGTGAGGTTGGACCGGTGGTAGTTGGTCCGGTGGTGGAATGGTGAGGCTGGACCGGTGGTAGTTGGTCCGGTGGTGGGATGGTGAGGTTGGACCGGTGGTAGTTGGTTCGGTGGTGGGATGGTGAGGTTGGATCGGTGGTGATTGGTCCGGTGGTGGAATGGTGAGGTTGGACCGGTGGGTCTGCCGAATGGATTCGATGGAGGTCTACCGAATGGAGTCGATGGAGGTCTACCGAATGGAGTCGATGGAGGTCTACCGAATGGAGTCGATGGAGGTCTACCGAATGAGGTCTGCCGAATGGATCACGTTTTTGGGTCTCGAGGTCTTCTGGGTAAGAATTCACCCAACAATAATAAAATCAGATTTCCTATCAAATGTTTTGGTTAGCGTAAGGTAAAAACTTACCCATGTTTATTTGTGGGGAGTCTTACGTGATACCTTTTCTTTCTAAAGGTTTTGAAGTTAAGCAAGTTTAACCTGTTACTCACACCAGACCCATGTCTGACCCAAGTGTTTATTTCTGTTTTATAAACTCTTGGGTACTCAAATTTTTACGAGTAGCCAAGGGATTCAGGTTTAGCTTTGACGAATATTCTGGAGGAGCAATGGAGCAGGAGGCTTCGGCGTTTGTAGATATAGTATTCCGCTGTGTTGATATCTGTGATAGTGTCTTGTCTTGTATTTGAGTTGTAATGTCTAGACAGATGATTATAACTGTCTAGTAAGTGATGTATATGCTGTGTAACTCTGTAAATTGTTGTATACTATGTAATAGTTTATGTTATTAATATAATTTATTCGTTCCGCTGTGAGATCGTTGTTGTTGTTTCTTTCTTTCTTCTCTTCTTTTCTATTTTCTACCCCTTTCTTTCTTCATGACGATGCGTCATTCTGTGGAATGAGTGGCGGGTCGTTACATATGGTATCAGAGCATAGGTTGAGCGAATGCCTAAGCTTTTGGTTAAGTGAATATCAGAACACTAGGTTGAGTGAATACCTAGGTTCGGAAGGATTGTTCATTAGAGACAGGATCTGTAGCAACCTGTTTGAGTCTGAGTATATATATATACGAGAGCGCGTATTTGTTAGTTATATAAAATGGTTTTATATTGTGTTAATTGATCGGTTGGGTGGTATATGGATTCTGGTCAATACGAGTAGCTAACGTTATTGATAGGGATCTCTAAACACTTGGACCAGGCCAATGGACACAATATTGTTTTAAAAGGGAAGGTGAAATAATTTTACCCAGATATATTTTCTATATATAAAAAGTATCATTTTAAATGTATATGGTATTTGTAATGATTGGTTGAGATGATAATAATTTATCATCTAGGATTAGGAGTCTAAGTATTGAGGTTGGAAGTATCCGTCGAGACTGTAGACCGAATACCGTCTCGAGTAAACTTTGCTGTGGTGAAGGATTTCATCGATCTCCGAAGGAAACTGTTATGGTTCGGAGTTTATCTTTGAAGTTGGATGAGTAGAGTTGGATCTGTCGGTTAGGCAGAAGCGAGTGATGGTATCTCAGGAAATTGTAACTGTGTGATGAGATGCAGTAACTATGGATGTTCCCGAAGATGTTTTCTTTGGAACAAGTTAATGAAGAGTGTCTGTTTCGGTGTTGTGGCCGAGTCCAGCATGGTGTTTTTGGTTTGGGTTCGAGTTTCTCGAAGAGCTTTGGAAAAGGAAGTCTTTGGCATTTGTGGCAGCAGTGCAGCTCGGAGTATTCTGTGCATTGGCAGGAAGTTCTTCCGGCTTAGCAGTTTTTCTGGAGGTGGAGTTCGGAAGCAGCAGAGTGGATCCATTTCTTTGATAGATAAGATAGATAAGTGTAAGCTGTTCTGATTGGTAAAGAGAGAACAGTTTCTTTTGAATTTGGCTGAGTTGATCGCAAAAGTGACTTGCGATAATTTGAGTATTCTCTTGAGTTATCCGAGATTTTCTGGGATGAGTTGTCCAATCTGGGATTGTCTTCTTCATCAGCATTTTCATTCTTTTCCAGATTAGAGTGGTATAGCGGAAGCAGTTTGAGAGTGAATCTCTGGATATGAGAAGTAAGTTTGGAATCTACTGATGTTTGTAAGTAGAGTTGTGTTTTGGATTGGGTAGATCTTGAGAGGATCATTGGTTGAGTTATTTTTGGTCCTGATTGTTTCAAGAAGCATCAGCGAAGGTTGAGTTGATCAAAAAGGATTTGTAGGAAGCCAGGATCGTCTGAAGAATTTTGTGGATAAGAGACGAAGGAATTTGAAATTCGAAGTTGGAGACTTCGTTGTTGTGAAGTTTTTCTCTGATTAAAGGGAGCTATAAGATTTGGTAAGTCTGGGAAGTTAGCTCCGAGTTATTTTGGATCTTTTCTGTGATCTAATTTGGATAAGTGCTTTGATATACAAGGTTGAATTGTCAGTTTGGATAACTGGAATTCAATGTATTTTACGTATCTCTGAGGGAGTACGTGTTTGATCTATCTCTGGTTTTGGAACCAGCAGTTCTGGAAGATTTGGTTGTTGAGTTAGACTCGTCTTTAGTCTGATATCTTGTTTAGTTCTATAGATAGATGAGTAAGAACTCTATAGCTTAGTATTGTTGATTGTTTGGATTTTGTAGAGCGAGTATCCCGGTATATTTATACTTGGGGAAACTCGAGGAGATTGTATTCAGAATTTTGTTTGGATAATTAGAATTGTTTGATTGGATGAATTGTTTGCTATGGTTGTTAGCATATGGATGATAATATATGCTTGTGATTTAAAATAGATTATTAAATTACCTTTGTTTTAAATTTCGGGGACGAAATTATTTTAAGGGGGGAGGAATGTAATATCCCGGAAATTTGGGGCAATATCAATTTAATAATCTGTTTAAATAATTAAATTGATTGATAATTTTTGATAATAAAATTTGAATTGATTTAATAATCTAATTTAATAAATATTTAATTAGTGAATTTTATCTTTTAAAACCTAATAAATTGATTTCTATTTATAATGTATATATATTTGTATATATTGTAAATAGAAAAGCTTTGGTTTGTATTTAATTTACATATGATATGTTAATTCATTTAATAAATAGTAGTAATTTATAATCTCCTTTATAAATTATTTTAAAATAGATAAGTAATAAGTGTTTAAGAAAATAAAGAAAAAGCTTTTATCTATATTTAAAATAAATATAAACTAACTAAAAAGACATGTGTAAATTCCTAAGGCTTGAAAATAACATGTGTACATTAATAAACCAATGTAAATGACAAATGTCAAAGCTTTAGATTTTTGTTTTTCTTTTATTTAATAAATCATTTTTACTTATATCAACATATGCTCTCATTCCATTCTCTTTTCTATTTCTTTTTCAAAGCTAAGAAAACTTTCAGCCTGAATATTCTCCAAAATCTTCATAACAAATCTGTAACAAAATTCTCATAAACAAATCAGTAATTAACTTCCTCTCAAACCAAAATTCCCTAAGCAAAATCTGTAACAATCTCTCAAACCAGAAAGCTTCTTCAACTCTGTAAATTCATCTTCCAAAATCAAGTCTTTAGCCTGCATATTTTCTTTAACCTGGAATCAAACTCCAGTCTGCATGCAACTGAGATATTTTCAAACTAAAGCAATGTCTCAACAAACAAGTTATAGCAACATGCAAATTTAAACAGCAAGCAATGCAAGTTTTCTAGCAAAGGCAATTCAAGTTTTTAAGTAAAACAGTTCCAGATCAAAAGAAAAGAACAAAAGTTGTTCTCTGTTTTCAAACTGGTGAGTAACTTACATTTTAAAAAACTTAAGTATATCTGTTTGCATGTTATAAATCCTTGAATCTATGATGTAATATGCCTGCATGATTGTTTAATATGTTTGGTATGAATGTATGTTTTGTATATATGGATGTAAATTGGGGTGCATGTATGATACTTATGTGTATCTCTGTTTTCAGTTTTCAAATTTAAGTTTTGATTTAAAAACTCTGTATCTCTAGATCTAGTAAATATTATGATGCAAGTTATAAACAAAAATTGATTGTTTTATCATATATTAGAGTTTAAATTTTTGTTTAAGTTAGAATAAAATAAGGATTTCTCTGGAAAATAGAATAGAACAGGAAAACTCTAGTTTTGTTAAAATTCGAATTCCTTAAATTATTGATTCAGATATATGATCTGAATCATTGTTTGAAAACATGAATTTTAGAAGTGAAATTATAATTTTTAGCATCGAATTGGAAGAGCAGTTCGAACTTGAACAGATTTGACATTTTGAGTAAATTCTAATAATCTAGTTGATCGGAGGGATCGTGAGCTTCTCTGGGGGTAGTAGAACGATCGTAGAGTTCGGGAAAATTGCCAGGATGGTGATCATGGTGTTGTGGTGGTGACAGTGATAGATTTAAGTCTGTAGACCTAGTTTTTGACTTGGTCGGAGAAATGGTCATCACGTTGTCTCTGGTGGACCGAGTTCCACCAGACTCTAGAGATTGGAAGCAGGAACGTTGACGAAGGTACGGCTAGAAGGTCAGGCGCTCCGGTCAGAAAGTTGGATTCGAGAGTTTTCCAGGTTTGGGCTGTTTCCAGTTTTGTGATCGAGATTGCTCGATTTCGATTGATGAGGTTGTTCAAGTTTCTGGTGATCGAGATCGTGAGAGATGGTCGTGGACGAGATGTCGGCGTTGGAAGCGATGGTCGGAGGCGATCATCTCGTGTGTGCACGTGAACTAGTTTCAGCGTGTCAGTGTTTTGGTTTGGGGATTTAACAGAGGAAGAACTCGAGTATTTCTCGAGTTTGTAGCATAAGCGACTCGAAGCGTGTAGGGGTTTTGCTCGGGGGAATTTGTGATGGACTCGGGTAGATTTTAGTGCTTCAGTTTTGAAACCTGACAGGGTTTTTAAAATTTAAATTAA
Source organism: Allium fistulosum (assembly GCA_030737815.1). Classification (NCBI taxonomy): domain Eukaryota; kingdom Viridiplantae; phylum Streptophyta; class Magnoliopsida; order Asparagales; family Amaryllidaceae; genus Allium; species Allium fistulosum. The sequence continues at coordinate 163,057,094 of CM060904.1, read as the reverse complement.
GTTTAAAATGTAAAACAGGTTTTTAAAACACAGTTTTAAATCAAATATAAAGTATGGATTCAAGTTAATTTGTATCACTAGTTTGAGATAAATAAGTTTATAACAATTTAAATGTTTTATCAAATTTAAAAGTATATTTTAAAAAGGTTTGAATTTAAATAAATTGGTTTAAAAACCTTTAATGTTAAGTGTTTCTTTAACATTTGGTTTTAAAAAGGGAATTGTAAATTTAATTTAAATATTGGTTAAAGTTAAATTTATAATTTTAAATCTTTGATTTGAAATGAAATAAAAAAGAAGATTTAAAAGTAAAAGATTTCAAAGCCTTTTGTAAATGATAATTAAAGTAGTTATAAAGGTTAATACTTTAATTTAGAAAGTAATTAAGATTTAATGATTTAGGTTCATTAAATTAATAGGATAATTAAAGAATAATTTAATAATTTAATTAATTAAAGGTTTAGTGTTAATTAATTAAATAATTAGGATTATAAGTTAATTAATTAAGGTTAATTAATTTGGGATTAAGAATCATTTATTTAGGTAAGTATAGATTTTAATAATAAATGATTAAAAATTTATTAATCAAGTGATTTAAAGATTAATTAAGCAATTAATTTAGTGATTAGAAATAAATTAATTGGTAATTAAGAGTTTATTTAGTTGTAGTTAATAAATAATTGATTAAAGATTAATTACTTAAAGAAAGTAATTAAAGAAATTAATGAGAGATCATTAATTAGGGATTTTTAAATAATTAATGTGATTAATTTTGATAATCAATTAGATTAATTAGTTAATATGAAGTTGGTTAAGTAGAATTACTTAATGGAAGTAATTAAAGAAATTAATTACTTAAGGTAATTAATAAATTTGATTAAGTTAAATTAATTAATTAAATTAATTTAAGATAATCATTTAGAGATATGATAAATATAATTACTTAAATGTAATTAGTGAAGTGTAATTACTTAGGAAAGTAATTAAAGTTAATTAGTGGATGTAATTAACTAAAGATGGTTTAATGAAAGTAATTTGAGTTTAATTACATTGTATAATTAATCAAAGGATTAATTGAGATAATTAATTAAAGGAGTAATTAATTTATTAAGTGAAGTAATTAAGGGAAGTTAATTACTAAATGAGATTAATCAAAGGTGATTAATAAATGTGACTAATTAATTATTAATTTAAATAAGATAATTAATTAAGAATAATTAAGGATCATTAATTAATATAATTAATGATGTAATTAAGAATTGATTAATTAAGATTAATTAATAAATAATAAGTGATTAAAGTAATTAATTAATTGTAATTAATTAAGGATTAATGTAATTAAGTATGGTTAATTAATTAATGAAGTAATTTAAGACTAATTACTGAATGGTTTAAGATAATTAATTTGTGAAATTAATTAAGTATTAATTACTTAAAGAAATAAAAGGGTAATTAATCAGGAATGATTAATTAAGATGGATACTTAGAGTAATGATTAATTAATTGGTTTAATTAATAATTAAGTAAGCAGGATTTATAGAATGAAGTAATTAGTTTAATTCATTTTAAATTAATTAGATATGATAAATCATTACTTAAGAATGGATGAATGATATTGAATGCTTTGCATTGTTGATATCTCTGATAAGAGATGTGCTGATCTATGATATAGATGTTTGGTTGGATTGAAATGATAATATGAATTATCTGTTTGGATGATAATATGGATTATCTATTGTAAATTATCTATCTTTGTGTATATAGATAAGAATTGAATTGTTTTAACCTTAAAACAACTTGGCCCTTAAAAGATACGTTTTGGATTTCGATGAGACCGGGATCGGGTTTCCGTATACCGGTATTCCAGGTCTGGAGACCCGAATACCACATCGATCCAAATTAACGATAGGTCGTGAATCTCAAATGAAGATGAAGATTCAGAGTGCAAGGGTTATTGTCGTTAACTCTGAGGGTGATTCCAAAACGAGTGTAACGAGATAATGCCTTCGGTTTCGTTCGAACCCGGAACGAACTTGTATGGATTGAATGCTTTCAGCACATCGTCAGGCGGACGATGAGCATTCTAAGTGATATGTTCTGATTAAAGGTAATCGTAACCTCAAGCCTCATCAACCGGGAATGGCTAAAACAGGGGAGGTGCAGCAAGGTTTCGTGGGTAGCACCCACTAAGAGCAAGATAGATCCCTGTCTAGAGGTCCCTTTTCTTTTATTCGGCTTAGTGTGTGGTTGGTCGCGCCAACTACGGGATTGTCTTGTTCGGAATTATCCAGTAAGGGATGGTTCCGGCTTTGTGTTGCAGGGGAGCGGGCGTACTCCTCGGTACGGTGATCTAGGCCACGTACTGTGACGGGCGGTACCCCAGTAGCCCGGCCATTGTATGGAATCCAAACTCCAATAAGTGCCGTACGTATTAGTTGTGCCCAACTATGTTGGAATGTGAGATGTAAGTATTTCAACTATTTCTATATTTTACTTGAAAACCCTAGACCCTATTATAATAAAATCAGATTTCCTATCAAATGTTTTGGTTAGCGTAAGGTAAAAACTTACCCATGTTTATTTGTGGGGAGTCTTACGTGATACCTTTTCTTTCTAAAGGTTTTGAAGTTAAGCAAGTTTAACCTGTTACTCACACCAGACCCATGTCTGACCCAAGTGTTTATTTCTGTTTTATAAACTCTTGGGTACTCAAATTTTTACGAGTAGCCAAGGGATTCAGGTTTAGTGTAACGACCCAGAATTTTTGATAATAAAAATTCAAATATTTAATTGATTTTTAATATTAATAAATGGAATTTAGAAGTCGAGCGATTTATTATTCGAATATTGGATTTAATTTGATAATTAAATCGATAAAATAAATAGTTAAATTCCAGAGATAATTGAAAATCGAGTTTAATATGATTGAAAATGATTTGTAAAATTTTATTTAATCATACTGGAGTTATAGAAAGGTTATAGGACTTTCAGAATCGAATTTAGAATTAATTTGTGAAAATTGAATATTTTAATATTTAATTATCGACTGAAAAATAGCCAATTTTTGAACAGTCTCAGAATTGAACGAAACCAGTTCCATTGGATCCGTAATAGTTAGTTATTATCGGATTTCAATTTTCGTAGCAATCGGAGTTGTCGATTGACCCTGGCAACTCGAAACGCATCGAATTGTTTTTAATTTTAATTTGGCGAGTTAAAATAGTCATTTTTCAAACGGTCTCGGATTTCGACGAAACTAGTTTCATCGGATCCGTAATGTGATATTATTGTAAGATTTCAAATTTCGTAATTTTTGGATTTACCATTTGTCCGGTACAAATTTAAACGCCTCGAAATCGATTTAAATCGGTTTAATTTAAATTGATCGTTTCTTGTCATATCTCACACAGACGATCGAATTAGCTTCCGAAACACATTCCATTGCGTTCGGAACGCAGGGTAAACCTTAGAAACGTCAGCCGGCACGTTCGATTCGGAGTTCGGAAAATTTCGATGAATAGTAAATTGGGCAATTTTCTATAAAAGCACCTCTATTCTCTCATTTGCAAACCAGAAGAACAACCCCAGGGTTTTGAAGTCTCAGCCGCCACCCCCAGAATACATGGCCAGAAACGTTCCAATTTCATTCCTTAATCCTTCCCAATCCACACGTTTTTGGCTGAAGTGATCAACTGTAATGTTGTAGAGATTCGTGAGGGCTTTAATTCTATACGGGGATGATCGTCGTAGGCGAAGTAAATCGATGGCAATTCGTTCTCAAAGGGCCACAGTCGTTCACGTTTCTCGAGCAGAATGCATAGCCGAGCTTGACCGGATTTTGGCTATTGGTGGCACTCGCCTGAAGCTTCGCAACGGAGGTGATGGATCGTCCTCCGATCATCTATAGGAGGAGCGGCATCAAAGTTTTCGAACGGCAATGGGTTTTGGCTCGTTCATGTTGTTACTGGAGCATGTCTAGCGAAGGGGAGAAGAAAAAGCGCGTGCGGCCTGGATCAACAGATTTGAAAAGGAACGGCCCAGATTTGCCTTGATGAGAACGAACGGCAGATGTGCATTGTAGGGTTAAAATTTAATTTTAATTGAAACTAAATTGAATAATAATTCGTTAAACTTTGTAACACTGTATTTCTTTCATACGAGATCGAAAAATCAAGAAACCAGAAGCGTTGGAATCGCAGCGACGCGCTCTACGCTGCAACGCAGATCTGGGCGTGTTTGGAATCGGTGAAATTTTTGAGTAAAATTAAACGCGTGTTTAATTTTATTCGAAAATAAACGCTGGAACGGAATTGAAATCACGGTGAGATCTTCTCACTCAAATTGAATGTGGAATTTTTACAATTATTGATTGATGATTGACTGTTTGAATGTGCTATTAGATATGATAGGATATATCTATATATAGCAATATATACATATTGGCATATGTATATATTGGATTGATTGATTTCCCGCCTCGTATAGCGGATGAGACCCTATTGCGCCGTTAGTAAGCGGATTATTTTTATCAAACCCATATACCGCGATAATTCCGTACTGGAGCGGAATTGGTATTGTGCTAACATCTGTGGATGCAGGGAAACAGGTTGGAGGGATCCAACTGGATTCCTCACCGTATTGATTACTTACAGATATTTTGATATATTCTGTTATCATATGTTGATATATGATGTTTGATGTTGTGATTGACTAATTGGTGCTGTTGCATCATCGGATTCAGTTTTGAAATGTAAAAATAACGACTTTTACCTTAAAAAGGGTTTTAAAGTGATTTTTGAAAATATACGTTTTATGGAATTTTTGAATCGATTATAAACGTAAAATTTTAAAGTTATAAAAGTTATAATTTTTAGTGAAATATAACCGAACTATCGTTTTTAAAACAAAAGTTGATTTATTTATAAAATGGTTTAAATAGAGATTTTTGAATTTATTATGAAAGCTCTATATATAAGATTTATAAAATTTGATTTTTTTTAAATCAAAGTGATGAAATAATAAAGGAGTTTTAAAGACGTTTTAAATGATGTTAAAATGGGTTTTATAAAGGACAAAATAAATGATTTGTGAAGTCCTAAAAGAACGATTTTTGTAAATAAACGAATTATAAGTGTTTAACTTATAGAATGGACTTTTGGTAGAAAATTGAGTTATAAATTGAATTGGATAATAAAAGGAATTTATAAGTTGAAGTAGTTATAAAATATAAAATTGTGATTTATAAACGTTGTTTATGAATCCGAAATCACTTATTTTGATAAGTGAATTGTAGAAGTTAATTAAAGGAATTATATCCACGATTTTGGACAGTGGATAAGCCTTTAAATAAAATGTGTAGAAATGTTGAATTTGGATAACGAAGTATATTCATGATTTTGGACAGTGAATATATTTTTAAGTAAAATGGATATGGTTTTGAGAAGCGATATTATAAAATGAAGTTAATTGTTTTAAAAGATGTTTTTAAAACGTATTAAAATATCGAAATCGTAGATTTCAACATTTATTGTTGAAATAGACGTTTTCGAGAAATTTAAGGAAATGATGGACTATAACACTGTTGTTATAGTAAATGATTTTCGAAAGAAAATGTTTTATGTAGTATTGGGATTTACATATATCTATCTTAAAAATCCGAGTCCCTATACTAGTGATTTTGAGTCGTCGTAACGATGTTTTACGTGACATTCGTTTTGACTCAAATAAATGTTGTTATAGTAAACGGTTTCCTTAAAAGAATGAAATATATACTTAATTTGATTTAAGTATATTGAATATTTTCAAATGTTGAAAATAAATAGATTTGTGAAATACTTATTTTTAAATAAGTATGGAAATGTTTTTCCAAATGAAACAAAACGTTTTGAGAATTTATCTTCTTAAAGATAAATCGAAAATGAATTTTTGAAAACGATTGAAAATCGAATATTAGTAGATATTCGAAAAATGTAAATTCAATATGGAATTTATAAAGGAAATGGAAATTGTTTAGAAAAATAAACGTTGATTTATTTTTGAAAGTGTGGAAATTTTATATCTAGTAAAGATATTTTTGAAGATGAAATAATTTGGAAAATTATTTGGAATCTGATGATGTTGCGCATCTTTATTGATAGTTAAATAACCGACTATCAATAATTACCTATAGATAGGTATTTGTTGTGATTGGATGAATTTGAATGCCACACTTATTTTTGAATAATCGCTCACTATTCGGGTTAGCCGGGAAAGGACCATGGGGTCGTATAACCCATTCCGAATATGTGATACGTCGTAATGAATTGCATTCGAAGACCGGTGTTGAAGACCGGATATTTTTGAAAACGGAAGGATTACCGTCGAGTTACTCTACATCGGCTGATCTCCGATTTAGAGGTTTTATCACCCTTAGTGACGGGAAGTCCTGACGTGATTGAAATTATCCGGAAATGCAAGGGCTTCGTGAGAAGTGCCTTCGGTTCTGTTCGATCCCGGAACAGACTTGTATGGATGTGTGTCTGACGTTACACTTTGAGATGTAAAGCTGATTTCTTTCAAATACATTTCTGTTGGTGGCGGAGAATTTATTCTCTTAGCTTAACACCCTTCTCTGAGACGTACGAGCTCAGAGGTTATGTAGTTGAAATTTATCAGCGATATATCCAAATTTGGTAACGTGGCACACTGAGTGTTACTGTGAAATGATCGGTGTTTGATCATTTGTGATATGATCATTTGTTTGATCTTATATCTTTGTGATCATAGGTTGATCATTTTGTTTGACCCGAAGCAGGGCTTTTTGTAGAAAGCGTAGCTTTGTGGACGAGACTTCGTCGAGCCTCACACCCCGGAAATGGTCGAAACAGGAAGGATGCAGCAAGGTTCTAGGGAGTAGCGCCCCTTAGTGTATGTCATTCCTTCTGGATAGAGGTGGTATCATGGTATGGAGCCCAGATACTTAACCTATGTGGTTGCTGCATTATTATCTATGTGGTTTGTTGGAAATCGGGGATCCTCGGGAAGATCGGTTACGATCGGGGGATGGCATACGCGTGTCAGTAGTTACCTATTTTTGCAGAGGTAACCCGGCCTTGTGTTGGCAGAGATCTAACCGTAATGTTAGGTTATTTCTCGGGTCGTCTATTCCAGGGACGTACCCATCGTGGAAAAGGAAGTTCCTTAGCCTGACCATTTGTTGGAAATCCAAACTCCAATACGAACTTTGTACGGTATTAGTTGTAGAACCTGCCATTTACGTACGGTGGTCACCACTGTTTAGATGGTAGCTATAGTAGGCATACGATACTGGTCGTATGTTGGCTAAGATTAATATTATACTTTCGAAATGTTTTCTACACTATGCACTAATAATAATATCCAAAATGATTTGATTTTGCGTAGTAAGCATCTTTGACTATCATAAGAAGAAATCTCCTCCAATTCTGCGTTTGCATTGTGTGTGTGGTGGGAGGTCTTATGGTAGTTTCATTTTCCAAAGGCATTGCGAATTGACTTTAAAAATTATTTTGTTGTTTATTTTAAAGAATAACTGTTTTACGATCTCACACCAGTCACCATGACTGACTCGGAGTTTATTGTTCCCTTCTAAACTCTGGGTGCCCACAAATTTCCACACGGGCAGCCTAGAGTTATGTTATCAGGATATTCTGGATATTCTGGAGCTTTGGAAGCAAGCTGGATGGCGAGACGTAGTATTTGTATCTGATAGTATTTATTCCGCTGTGTATTCTATATGAGGACAAGTTATATAACTGTCCGTTGTTGTATATGACTCTGATTGATGTATGTATAGAAACTGATATAATTCTTTGTTTTAAAAGGCTAGTGTTTATCTATTATATATTGTTCCGCTGCGATATGTGAGATTCTGATATTGTCTCTGTTCTGTATCTGTTGTTGTTTTCTTCTTTCTTTCTTCTCTTTTCCTTCTATCTTCTTCTTCTTCTACCTTTTCTTTTTCTTAAAACCATAACTTTTCGGGTTTCCGGCATTCGATGGCTCAGCAGTCGATAAAGTGAGTATCGATGTTGAATTTTCGAAAGTCGAAAATTTTCGGGATGTTACATTTGGTATCAGAGCATATGGTTAAGCGACAACCCTGCTCTGTTGGGTGTTACTCATTAGAGATAGAGTCAGCAGTACTCTAGAATGAGTTGAGTGTAATAATAGATATGAGTGCGTATTTGTTAGTTAATATAAAATTGTTTTATATTGTGATGATTGGTTTGTTGAGTGGTATATGGATTCTGATCGGTATTGTCCGTACAACTCTATCGATAGGGATCTCTAAACACTTATATAGAACAATTCGGCACGATATTGTTTTAAATTGGGTAAATGGAATAATTTTACCTCGATTATATTTTGTATATAAAGAAATAATTTTTTAAGAATTATTAAAGTGTATATGAATTGATTGTTAAGATTGTTTGAATAAGTTAAATAAAACAACAATTGTGAAAGAGTAAATGTATAAACCAATGAATTATAAAGATGAAGTTATAATTAATATGATTTACAATTGTGGAATAATCTTATATATATAAAGTGAAGTTATATAAGTAAAAGATTTGTAATTGTGATTTATAATCTGAAATAAAATTCCAAAGAAGTGTTTTGAAAGGATTTGATATTTTGGAAAAAATGTTTTAGAGTGATGAAAGCTCTAAACTCTTTTCAGGTCGCTGGAAAATAATCCTGATGATGATGGCCACATCATTAGAATTCATTTTCGGGTTTCCAAAAGAAGAATTGCTGCCAAATTGTTTTAAATGAAAGATGTTTGGAAAATTTGGGTTTTGTTTTGGAAATTCAAAAGGGTAATTTGAATTGTTTTCAAAATGGCTTTGAAATGTTGGTAAACTCTGGAATACTATATAAAAATACTTATGAAATAAGAAATAAGTTGATAACTTATACAAATTGAATTCTGATAGAATAAATTTAACTTAAAGGATGAAGTTAAATTAAAGTAAGTGTAAGTGAATCAATTAAATCTAAGTTGAGATTGTGGAATATGAAATCTGGATTTAATATGAATTTTGAATAAGTGAAGAAATTTGACTTTGGTAAAAGTTAAATAGGATTAAAATTTGAATTTGGATTTATAAGTGGAAACTTAAGTTAAGTTAAACAAATGATGTTTAATTGGAATATAACTTAAGTAATGTTGAACGAAGTTGATTTTGATATCAAAGTAAATTAATAAAGTGAATTTATTAAATGAATGTGAACTTGAGTTATATAAATGAAATTCAACTTTATTTGTTAAATGAATTAGCAATTGAATTGAATAAATGGATTGGATGTTAATCAATCTAATGTAAAGTATTGATATGAAATAATGAATATAAGTGTTAATTCATTAAAAGCTAATGAAGTTGAGAAATTAAATAAATTGAATGGAAGTCAATTTAATTTAAAAGTGTTGAACCAAATCGAATGTAAAATTTATAATTTGGTTGTGTTGAATATACATTGGTTGTTATTTGATTGTTAGTTGATTTCGTGTAATTCATTAAGGGTTAATGAAATTGAATCTACAAATTGGAAGCAAAGTGATTTAATTCAAATTGATAATATGTAAATTTGAATAGAAATGAATTTGATTCAAATTGAAAATGAACCAACATGAATGTAAATTAGTGAATGTAAACTAATTGGAAACAAATGAATGAATGTTAGTTAAATCCAATATTAACGAATCAAATGTGAGTAAATTGAAAACCAATTCAATGAATATTAATGAGAAATGAATGAATATTGATTCGGTATGGATTTGTTGGATGTTTATTGGATGATGATGGTTTGATGGTTGCATTGTTGCTTCTGAATGCATTTGTTGTTTGTTGCATTTCGTAGGTTGGCATATGTAGTTATGTTGCTATATGATGTATATTGACTATATTTTCATATCTACATGTTCTCATATGGTTTGTTGAGTGTTTAGTAGGTGCGGATGGCGTTGCTTCGCATTTGGAGCTCGCTTTCGCGCTATATTAGCCGTATACGCTCGCTAAAAATATAATAAGGTACATATCTCGGATTAAATATCGTACTTTTACACTTTTTTCCCTACGGGATGCCTCATCACTTGATGAGATGTATATTTGTGATATATATACACTGTCATTTTTTTCCGGATCGAGCCGCGCAAAGGAGACGCTGGCGAAATTTTCTGAAAATTTAGGGCGTTAGAATATTTTTGAGAAATTTGAAAATTTTGAAAACTAAGTTATGATTTGAAAACTTAGTAAAGATTTTGTGAGAAGTTAACTATGAATTTTGGAGAAGTTAAACACTTAACAGATTTGAAAATCTAATTTGAACGGTTTGTTTTGGAAAGTTAACGGATTTTGTATCTTCTTCCTAACTTGTAATTTCGAGGACGAAATTCTTTTAAGGGGGGAAGTCTGTAACGACCCAGAATTTTTGATAATAAAAATTCAAATATTTAATTGATTTTTAGTATTAATAAATGGAATTTAGAAGTCGAGTGATTTATTATTCGAATATTGGATTTAATTTGATAATTAAATCGATAAAATAAATAGTTAAATTCCAGAGATAATTGAAAATCGAGTTTAATATGATTGAAAATGATTTGTAAAATTTTATTTAATCATACTGGAGTTATAGAAAGGTTATAGGACTTTCAGAATCGAATTTAGAATTAATTTGTGAAAATTGAATATTTTAATATTTAATTATCGACTGAAAAATAGCCAATTTTCGAACAGTCTCAGAATTGAACGAAACCAGTTCCATTGGATCCGTAATAGTTAGTTATTATCGGATTTCAATTTTCGTAGCAATCGGAGTTGTCGATTGACCCTGGCAACTCGAAACGCATCGAATTGTTTTTAATTTTAATTTGGCGAGTTAAAATAGTCATTTTTCAAACGGTCTCGGATTTCGACGAAACCAGTTTCATCGGATCCGTAATGTGATATTATTGTAAGATTTCAAATTTCGTAATTTTTGGATTTACCATTTGTCCGGTACAAATTTAAACGCCTCGAAATCGATTTAAATCGGTTTAATTTAAATTGATCGTTTCTTGTCATATCTCACACAGACGATCGAATTAGCTTCCGAAACACGTTCCATTGCGTTCGGAACGCGGGGTAAACCTTAGAAACGTCAGCCGGCACGTTCGATTCGGAGTTCGGAAAATTTCGATGAATAGTAAATTGGGCAATTTTCTATAAAAGCACCTCTATTCTCTCATTTGCAAACCAGAAGAACAACCCTAGGGTTTTGAAGTCTCAGCCGCCACCCCCAGAATACACGGCCAGAAACGTTCCAATTTCATTCCTTAATCCTTCTTCCCAATCCACACGTTTTTGGCTGAAGTGATCAACTGTAATGTTGTAGAGATTCGTGAGGGCTTTAATTCTATACGAGGATGATCGTCGTAGGCGAAGTAAATCGATGGCAATTCGTTCTCAAAGGGCCACGGTCGTTCACGTTTCTCGAGCAGAATGCATAGCCGAGCTTGACCGGATTTTGGCTATTGGTGGCACTCGCCTGAAGCTTCGCAACGGAGGTGATGGATCGTCCTCCGATCATCTATAGGAGGAGCGGCATCAAAGTTTTCGAACGGCAATGGGTTTTGGCTCGTTCATGTTGTTACTGGAGCATGTCTAGCGAAGGGGAGAAGAAAAAGCGCGTGCGGCCTGGATCAACAGATTTGAAAAGGAACGGCCCAGATTTGCCTTGATGAGAACGAACGGCAGATGTGCATTGTAGGGTTAAAATTTAATTTTAATTGAAACTAAATTGAATAATAATTCGTTAAACTTTGTAACACTGTATTTCTTTCATACGAGATCGAAAAATCACGAAACCAGAAGCGTTGGAATCGCAGCGACGCGCTCTACGCTGCAACGCAGATCTGGGCGTGTTTGGAATCGGTGAAATTTTTGAGTAAAATTAAACGCGTGTTTAATTTTATTCGAAAATAAACGCTGGAACGGAATTGAAATCACGGTGAGATCTTCTCACTCAAATTGAATGTGGAATTTTTACAATTATTGATTGATGATTGACTGTTTGAATGTGCTATTAGATATGATAGGATATATCTATATATAGCAATATATACATATTGGCATATGTATATATTGGATTGATTGATTTCCCACCTCGTATAGCGGATGAGACCCTATTGCGCCGTTAGTAAGTGGATTATTTTTATCAAACCCATATACCGCGATAATTCCGTACTGGAGCGGAATTGGTATTGTGCTAACATCTGTGGATGCAGGGAAACAGGTTGGAGGGATCCAACTGGATTCCTCACCGTATTGATTACTTACAGATATTTTGATATATTCTGTTATCATATGTTGATATATGATGTTTGATGTTGTGATTGACTAATTGGTGCTGTTGCATCATCGGATTCAGTTTTGAAATGTAAAAATAACGACTTTTACCTTAAAAAGGGTTTTAAAGTGATTTTTGAAAATATACGTTTTATGGAATTTTTGAATCGATTATAAACGTAAAATTTTAAAGTTATAAAAGTTATAATTTTTAGTGAAATATAACCGAACTGTCGTTTTTAAAACAAAAGTTGATTTATTTATAAAATGGTTTAAATAGAGATTTTTGAATTTATTATGAAAGCTCTATATATAAGATTTATAAAATTTGATTTTTTTTTAAATCAAAGTGATGAAATAATAAAGGAGTTTTAAAGACGTTTTAAATGATGTTAAAATGGGTTTTATAAAGGACAGAATAAATGATTTGTGAAGTCCTAAAAGAACGATTTTTGTAAATAAACGAATTATAAGTGTTTAACTTATAGAATGGACTTTTGGTAGAAAATTGAGTTATAAATTGAATTGGATAATAAAAGGAATTTATAAGTTGAAGTAGTTATAAAATATAAAATTGTGATTTATAAACGTTGTTTATGAATCCGAAATCACTTATTTTGATAAGTGAATTGTAGAAGTTAATTAAAGGAATTATATCCACGATTTTGGACAGTGGATAAGCCTTTAAATAAAATGTGTAGAAATGTTGAATTTGGATAACGAAGTATATTCACGATTTTGGACAGTGAATATATTTTTAAGTAAAATGGATATGGTTTTGAGAAGCGATATTATAAAATGAAGTTAATTTTTTTAAAAGATGTTTTTAAAACGTATTAAAATATCGAAATCGTAGATTTCAACATTTATTGTTGAAATAGACGTTTTCGAGAAATTTAAGGAAATGATGGACTATAACACTGTTGTTATAGTAAATGATTTTCGAAAGAAAATGTTTTATGTAGTATTGGGATTTACATATATCTATCTTAAAAATCCGAGTCCCTATACTAGTGATTTTGAGTCGTCGTAACGATGTTTTACGTGACATTCGTTTTGACTCAAATAAATGTTGTTATAGTAAACGGTTTCCTTAAAAGAATGAAATATATACTTAATTTGATTTAAGTATATTGAATATTTTCAAATGTTGAAAATAAATAGATTTGTGAAATACTTATTTTTAAATAAGTATGGAAATGTTTTTCCAAATGAAACGAAACGTTTTGAGAATTTATCTTCTTAAAGATAAATCGAAAATGAATTTTTGAAAACGATTGAAAATCGAATATTAGTAGATATTCGAAAAATGTAAATTCAATATGGAATTTATAAAGGAAATGGAAATTGTTTAGAAAAATAAACGTTGATTTATTTTTGAAAGTGTGGAAATTTTATATCTAGTAAAGATATTTTTGAAGATGAAATAATTTGGAAAATTATTTGGAATCTGATGATGTTGCGCATCTTTATTGATAGTTAAATAACCGACTATCAATAATTACCTATAGATAGGTATTTGTTGTGATTGGATGAATTTGAATGCCACACTTATTTTTGAATAATCGCTCACTATTCGGGTTAGCCGGGAAAGGACCATGGGGTCGTATAACCCATTCCGAATATGTGATACGTCGTAATGAATTGCATTCGAAGACCGGTGTTGAAGACCGGATATTTTTGAAAACGGAAGGATTACCGTCGAGTTACTCTACATCGGCTGATCTCCGATTTAGAGGTTTTATCACCCTTAGTGACGGGAAGTCCTGACGTGATTGAAATTATCCGGAAATGCAAGGGCTTCGTGAGAAGTGCCTTCGGTTCTGTTCGATCCCGGAACAGACTTGTATGGATGTGTGTCTGACGTTACACTTTGAGATGTAAAGCTGATTTCTTTCAAATACATTTCTGTTGGTGGCGGAGAATTTATTCTCTTAGCTTAACACCCTTCTCTGAGACGTACGAGCTCAAAGGTTATGTAGTTGAAATTTATCAGCGATATATCCCAATTTGGTAACGTGGCACACTGAGTGTTACTGTGAAATGATCGGTGTTTGATCATTTGTGATATGATCATGTGTTTGATCTTATATCTTTGTGATCATAGGTTGATCATTTTGTTTGACCCGAAGCAGGGCTTTTTGTAGAAAGCGTAGCTTTGTGGACGAGACTTCGTCGAGCCTCACACCCCGGAAATGGTCGAAACAGGAAGGATGCAGCAAGGTTCTAGGGAGTAGCGCCCCTTAGTGTATGTCATTCCTTCTGGATAGAGGTGGTATCATGGTATGGAGCCCAGATACTTAACCTATGTGGTTGCTGCATTATTATCTATGTGGTTTGTTGGAAATCGGGGATCCTCGGGAAGATCGGTTACGATCGGGGGATGGCATACGCGTGTCAGTAGTTACCTATTTTTGCAGAGGTAACCCGGCCTTGTGTTGGCAGAGATCTAACCGTAATGTTAGGTTATTTCTCGGGTCGTCTATTCCAGGGACGTACCCATCGTGGAAAAGGAAGTTCCTTAGCCTGACCATTTGTTGGAAATCCAAACTCCAATACGAACTTTGTACGGTATTAGTTGTAGAACCTGCCATTTACGTACGGTGGTCACCACTGTTTAGATGGTAGCTATAGTAGGCATACGATACTGGTCGTATGTTGGCTAAGATTAATATTATACTTTTGAAATGTTTTCTACACTATGCACTAATAATAATATCCAAAATGATTTGATTTTGCGTAGTAAGCATCTTTGACTATCATAAGAAGAAATCTCCTCCAATTCTGCGTTTGCATTGTGTGTGTGGTGGGAGGTCTTATGGTAGTTTCATTTTCCAAAGGCATTGCGAATTGACTTTAAAAATTATTTTGTTGTTTATTTTAAAGAATAACTGTTTTACGATCTCACACCAGTCACCATGACTGACTCGGAGTTTATTGTTCCCTTCTAAACTCTGGGTGCCCACAAATTTCCACACGGGCAGCCTAGAGTTATGTTATCAGGATATTCTGGATATTCTGGAGCTTTGGAAGCAAGCTGGATGGCGAGACGTAGTATTTGTATCTGATAGTATTTATTTCGCTGTGTATTCTATATGAGGACAAGTTATATAACTGTCCGTTGTTGTATATGACTCTGATTGATGTATGTATAGAAACTGATATAATTCTTTGTTTTAAAAGGCTAGTGTTTATCTATTATATATTGTTCCGCTACGATATGTGAGATTCTGATATTGTCTCTGTTCTGTATCTGTTGTTGTTTTCTTCTTTCTTTCTTCTCTTTTCCTTCTATCTTCTTCTTCTTCTACCTTTTCTTTTTCTTAAAACCATAACTTTTCGGGTTTCCGGCATTCGATGGCTCAGTAGTCGATAAAGTGAGTATCGATGTTGAATTTTCGAAAGTCGAAAATTTTCGGGATGTTACATTTAGCTTTGACGAATATTCTGGAGGAGCAATGGAGCAGGAGGCTTCGGCGTTTGTAGATATAGTATTCCACTGTGTTGATATCTGTGATAGTGTCTTGTCTTGTATTTGAGTTGTAATGTCTAGACAGATGATTATAACTGTCTAGTAAGTGATGTATATGCTGTGTAACTCTGTAAATTGTTGTATACTATGTAATAGTTTATGTTATTAATATAATTTATTCGTTCCGCTGTGAGATCGTTGTTGTTGTTTCTTTCTTTCTTCTCTTCTTTTCTATTTTCTACCCCTTTCTTTCTTCATGAAGATGCGTCATTCTGTGGAATGAGTGGCGGGTCGTTACAATAAGTGAGTTCTGGACTTCTATTTTCTCAAACTTCTTTTGAAATTCCTTCGAAATCATTCGAAACTCATTAAAATCATTGGAAACATTTCTTATTCGGAAAATACTTTTAAATCATATTATTATTATATATTTCAAAATCTTAAAACCAATTTCAAAACACCGGGTTCAATTCTCGAATTTCAAATTTCAAATCCTTTGTTATAAATCATGTTTTTTTATAAATCAATTTCTTATATAACTTCAAAATTTCAAATCCTTTCAAAAATTCAAATTCTTATTTTTTTTAAGGTATATATAATCCTTATTGAAAACATTTTCACTTTTATATATAGAATATAATCATACTTATAAAAATTTCGATATATAAAACAATTTCCAAAATACGAATAAACCCGATTTTTCAAAAGGATGATTCTAGAATGGATTTCAAATCAAAGATAGAAATTCAAATTAGAGGGACTCTAATCAATTAGGATTCTGATTCGAAGATAAGTTCGAACGAAAATGGGATAATTAATTACAAAACAGTAGATGGATACACTTATATAAATCGCGGGCCACCTTAACCGGGTCAACCGTGACTTCAAGAATATAATCGATGTGGAAATCTAAGGCAAATCGACATTCGATCGCCAGAGATAGAATTCGGCATAACAAGAGATGGCAACATCAAAACCGAGGGATATATAAATCTCCGGTGAATCAATGCCTATTGTAAAGGAGTTTCACCCCTTCACAAATCATTCAAAGATTGGTGGGGTCGCCTATTCTTATAGAGATCATTCGAAGTGGAGTTATCAGATACTCCAGAATCAAAAGAATACCAATAGAGAGAGCTAAGAATGAATTTTTGGAACCGTAGGGAACGTTCCAAAGTTCAAAGGAAATCGAGTCAAAAGGAAGAGATTAAACTCGAACGAACGTGATTTTGTAAATAAATTTACAATATATGCTAAGTTTTGCCTAGAGCCAAAGCTCTGATACCAACTGTAACGACCCGCTATTTTGGACCATTCAAATCGACAATAAATCCACACATGTCGGACTTGAATAATTCAAAATATCAGATTGTTATTTAAATTTGGCAAAACTCAGCATATGCAGTAAATAAATCAATCACAGAATCACAGACACAGAGTAATACAATAATACGCAGCGGAATAGAGAAAATAGTAGTTCATGAAGCTACTATATAAACATCAGAGTTAGAAATAAAATACAACAGAATATCTCCAATACAGTGAAGTCTCCAATCCAAACAGATGACTTCTGTGAACGAATCAACTGGAAAGCTAGAAGCTGAATCAATAGTTGGATCTCCAAACGAAGCTCCAAACTCCAAAGGTGAGTCTCAAATGCTGTATCACTCGGTCTGACCCGAGCGTAAAGCAAAACACAAAACACTCGAGTCAGGATTAACATTCTTATACTAACAAATCCAACTCAAGTGAAATATCAACTGAAATACAAGTAACTTAAAGGATGTTTGGGATAACCATCCTCTAAGGATCTTCAGAACTATCTACAAGGTGGAAATATACATTATAACACCGTGGTCATTTAAATTTAATTTATACTTCAAAACCCAAATATCATTTCATTTCAAATATATCTATTTCCAAAATAGTATATATAGATTAAATAATTTATAAGGTACAGCATTTACAATTTCCTCAAGTCTCACAAATCGATTCAAATTAACTCAAATTCCAAATTCAAATTTATTCAAAGCTCAATTCATTAATTCAATTCACTTCTAAATATACCATTTAAATTTTTTATATATTTCAAAGCTTTAATATTCAACATTTCAAAGTTAAATTTTACAGTTTCATATAACTCTTGGTTTAACTCCATTTATTATTTAATCAAGGAATATTCACTTAATAAATTTAATATCATTTAACTGGCCCTAAATTTCAATTTTTACTAAATGCTTCCTTAAATTTATTTAAACAAGAAATATTCATTAAATTATTTAAATCAAACTCAAGTTATAAATCATATCTTAAATTCCAATAAGTTTTAAATCGGTTTAATTAAATAAAATTCTTTACTAAATTCAAATTATCTTCCCAACCTTAACTTATTCAAATTATTACTAAAATCTATTTTGAAATATAATTTTAAATACTCAGCCATATTATGTGTATTTAATCAATCATTCCCATTTACATATAAAATTTTAAGGCTCAACATTTATTAAAACCATATATTTCTTTCCAAAACCATAGAATTCATTTTTAAAATATTTATATATATGGACCAACGGTGTCTGTATAAATATATCTATCATATGGTTAAGTGATACGGATATTTATCATTTCAATCCGAATTCTAAATATATACGGGTAGAATCAATTCAACCCGTAATCCCAATTTCAATTCAAATGAAAATCGCTTGAGTTTATCATTTCAACCCATAACGAAATTCTCCTATTCTAAAGTCCGTTCGGGTATGTATCATTTCAACCCATAGTGAATTCTATACTAACAGGGAACTTGCAGAGTGATAACAGATAATAATAATAACATAACAAACATATATCGTCAATAAAAATATAACATAAACAATAGGATATGGTGTCATATCCCACAGGTGAACAGTTACAGATAATAGCATATATAACAATTTAAATAGCTAAAGCAACATATTTCAATTGTTATTTCAATTGAAATCAAATTTAATAAATACAAGAACGTTAATCGTGAGTGATTGCTCACCTTTCGAGGCTAGAGATGATTTGACAAAGAAATTGAGTTACGAATCCCAGCACACACACTCAAAGCGAAGCAAGATTGACAAGAATTTGATGGACAAGCTGATGACAAAGAATTGACGAAGTCAAATCAGGATTGTATCGATGACGATAGATGGGCATAAGTGAACTCATATATAAATATATATACTATATACAAATCATATACAACTTATAATTTTAAAATAAATGCATAACTTCCAAATTCTATATTTACACACACATAACTATATAGATTCAATATTTTATTTAAACTTCTATAAAAATAAAGACCTATACGTATCAATTTTATTATATATATATATATATAGAATGACTTATATATATATCACATGTACACCTATACTTATATCATTTTAAAAATCAATATTTGCAATTGTTATATATTAGACAAACAACATTTATAATTTTATAACTTATAACAGTATAAATACAATACATAACCTAATCATAAAGTAACGTATACATAACAACGTTACATTTGAGTTGCGAAAACAATGTTAATATAAACAAACAATTTATACAACTTTATATATCTACCATATACATATCCCAGATTATATATTATATACTAATCTAACTTATACAGGCAAAAATAAATAGTATCAATATAAATATATAATGCCAACATATACAAAAAAAACAAACTCTACACTATCTTTGAAAACCAAACGTACGTATACATATGTTTATATATAGCTACTGTATAACTAATATATATCTGAGATAACTTAAATATACAAAACATATATATATGGATTATCTTTATATATGTAAGCAGGTTAAAAGGTTGCACGTACAAATCTTAGTATAGCAAATACAATTCCTATATAACTCCTACAGAAATAGATACATGAATATATAAACTTAAGTAGGTAAATAACTTATATACGAACAGGCTTATATATTTTATTTCAAAACCCAGAATATAGCTCTTTTTTTTTATACAGACAAATTTTATAAAACTCATAACTTAAAATAACTATACACGCAACATTTTATAAATAAAAAAACGAAAGGTATGCAGACCCATCAACTATATATAAAAACAGTATAACCCATAAATATAAAACAGTGTAAAACATATATAGTAAACTATCAACTTACGCAATTTATACAACAAACTGGCATGTTATAACCACCATATTTTATACTATATTTTTTTTCAAGCTTTATATACATATCAGATATGCAAGAAAATATATATACTTCCATTTGAACATGCAACAGACATACATATTGTATAAACATATAACCTGACATATGCAAACCAATATATAGAACAGAGCATATTATATATAAAAGTAGATAGGATATAGATATAAACTAATATATATATATATAGTCAAAAGAAACAAACAATATTACCTCCAAACCGATGTGTATGTATATAAATAGATTTGCACGCTGATCTAGGACAAAGTGGAAGAAGGCCAGGCGGAAGGGGGTAGCTCGGGTTGGCTACAGGTACACATACATATTTGATAATTAAAGGAGGAGTTAAAAGCTTGTTTGTGCCAGATCAAGAGAGGGAGAAGAGAAGGGATGAAGCAGAGGTCGGGTTGCAACATTGAGGGGAGGACGAGTACCATTTAAAAGAAGAATAATAGGCTTTAGCAAATAAATAGAGAGGAGAGAAAATGGAAACAATATGTGGAGCTTTGCATTGTAAAAGGAACGAAAGTAAAAAGGCAAATGAAACGTTCAAATTAAATAAATGCCAACGGTCAGCCAAAAATTTAGCTGAAGAGTTAAGGCAATATATGGTTTTGACAGCACGTTTCAATTTTGAAACGTAAGGAAGGAAATAAGGTCACAATTTCGGTACTGGTACGACGCACAGTTTTATTGTTTCTGTCACGTATCAGACCTCAAAACACAGAAATAAATATACCGTAGAGATCAGCATGACGAGACGATCAAAACGATATACAGATATTAGTGGTACGATCATCCGATCAAAAGTCGATAATCGGTACCAGAAAATGCAGCTATTTTATCAGAATTAAGATAAACGGAGCAATAGAAGTCCGAATTTGACGAAACGAAGAATGATGTTTTACTCAGAAGATGGTTTAGAAATTTATTGTATAAAAGTATTCAAGTTTGGAAAACATTTTATTTTCATCAAAAATTAACTGACTTAAATTGAAATAGAATTTCTCAAGAAAATAAACTTCAATATTATCAGATGAAAATTTTCCAGTTGCTATATTAAAATAGACGTATTCAAAATAATAAATTTTTATTTTCAAATTTTATTGTTTAAAATTTCACAAAATCTCAAAATAAAATCACTAAAATTTTTGGTCGTTACAATATGCCAGGGTAAATCATCAATAATTTATAAAAGATCCATGTATTTGAACAAATAAAGCCATACCTTGATCCTTTTACTTCTCATAAAATTTACTCATATCTGTGTAATTGGAATTAGCCAATCCACTTCAAAAGCAAAACAAAATGATCATGTGCTAAAAAAACAATTACAAATCATTCACATTCACATACAATGAGAATGCTACATATAGTTCACTAAAATCATATAATATACAGGTAAAAAGAAACTAAAATCATAACATATAGCTCAAGTATTAGAATTTAATTATTTTATCGGAAGATAACTAACTTGGCTGGAATATGGATTTTTTAACTGCGCTCTTCTCTCATTATTCATTTTACATATTGTTTTATTTTTGTTTTTCTTGATAATTGGATAGGTTGTAACCACTATATTTTGAACTTTTCTGCTGGTTGAAAAGAGCATGGACCCAAACACAAATTTTCAGGACAGTAGCACATTGCCAAGAAGCAACTTTACTGATTGTGGTTAAATGTTGTTATTTAAATGCATTTCTAAACCAAATTATGCATATAATAATTAAACAGTATATCATCATGTTCTTTTGTAGACTTGCATCAGTATGCTCCATAGTTTATGCTTAACTAAGTACGATAATAACTTTACCAGCTTCTTGATAGTAGGCGAAATGACTTCTTTGCATGGAGTTTCTAAATACTGTCATCCGACAACCCGAATTTTTCAGAAAATTCACAACCTTAGCTCTGTACCTGATAACATTATGATGCATCTTCTTTAGTAGAGAAGCAAAGCAAATAAACTGTAACTAAGTTGGGTATATAATAGGCATATTAACACATAGTCATCGTTGTTTATTTTTATAGGAAAATGAAGGTGAAAATAGTGAAGTGGCATGCAGTGGCGTCATGGACATGGGATGCACAAGATGAAACATGCGGCATTTGCAGAAAACTATGTTGAATGAAAGGAAGAAAGAACAAGCTGCTGCTAACAGTGTGAATAATAGAGAATATACAATTTATCAAAGACAAGATAGTTTGTTGAGTTCTTGGTTGTTATATACTATCAGTGCCAGTTTGTTACTGCAATTGATAGGATGCAAAACAACAAGTGAAATTTGGTCTACAAACTCACAATCAGCTCAGCAAGTGAAATTTGGTGTTATACTTATTTTGTTAACCGTGTGCACAATTTGACATTTCCCTCAGAAGGTATAAAATTGAACTTTTGTTAAAGCAGGGTTGTAGAGCTCTAATAGTGGACAAGGACAATAACCCTAAGGTTAGATTTCCATATCAGTTGATTCAAATGAAATGACAAAGTTTCCTTTCTTATATTGTGTTTATCATTGTGTGTTGTGGAAACCATTTAATTTGGAGCTGATCGATGATAAAATGGTGGATACGTAATTTTCTTCCAAGTTGTATGAGGAGCTAAAACTTCCTAAGACGGGACACTCTACTATTTCTTCAATGTCTAAACTTTGGGCTGGTGTTGTATTTCATTGCATTTGATATTTATATCTTCTACATCTTCTTGCAAACCACTTTTTCTTACACTTTTATCTGAAATGCAATTCTGGGATTGAAACTAAAATGAAGATATAATGTTGAATGATCACTCGTGTAACAAAAAATGAAAGAAAGTCTAAACTAAACTGAACTTTCGCATGCTATCACCATTGGTTTACTCATACTAATAACATCAGGGTTATTATTTTTAATCACCAGTGATAGAAAAATCGTCACCTAAACAAAAACTTAAATCCATTATTATTGTTTACGCTTTTTTCTATACGCACTACCCAAGATCGTACTAAGAACTCTAGTTTTCAAATTAATAGATAAAATTGCATTTTTACTTCAACTGACAATTGAAAAATATTCATAACCTTGTTATGCTGTTTAAATAAAATCATTCACTCTCAATCCACTCGGTTAAAAAAAACTGTCAATTGGAACAAATTCATACATACCCAGCACATCAATTTTAATATAGAGAAATCAAACTATCGGTTATGCAAAATAAAACCATTTTGCAGTATTAATAACAGACAACCCCAAATCATCAACAACATGTATGACAGCCCAAAATTCAATTATACCCAAAATTACAAACTGTAAATCAAAGGAGATGTCACCTTTCAATAAACACAAAACTGCATAAACCACATAAATTTCAGATTAAAAGAAAGCCAAATGAAAACAGATTCTAAAATGACGATTTAACAGCTACAATTGTCATCCGTTAACTAAATAAATTGACTTACGTGAACTTGGTTCCTATAGATTTGAGCAAATCCTGAAGTCTCTCTCGTCGTGGATTAAAGAACGGCCGCGATAGAGCGACAAATGATTTCTTAATGCCACGAATTAATTGGTCATGGCCCGATTAAAAGTCGGATGAGGAATTTAGGGCTTTGCAGGTGAGAACACGAGGAAAATGGATTTTGAGAATAGTTAAATATGAGAGGGAAAGGAAAAGAATATACCGTCAAGTAGTTTGGATGGCGTGAAAATTGCGATGTCTTGATCCTGATTGCCTTTAGAAGAAACGAAGATGACGAGGTGCATTTCAATGCCGTACTGGGTTGCAAATGCAGTAGTAGAGGTGGGCGTTGGAAGGAGAAAACAGGTGAAGATTACATAAGATGTGAGAAGAGAGATGAAGTAGAAGCTTTTGGGTTTTCATAAAAGATGGTGGAAGAATATGGAGAGGAGGGAAGGAAAGGGGGGAAGAATTAGGAAAGGAGCGGCCACGAAATATTTTGGTAGCCCGCTAAAAATTTGATGCCCTTGTTTTTTTACAGCGTCCATACTCGTTATTTTTTATATCTTCCTGTTTTTACTACAGGCTGCAATAAAACGCTGTGTTCCCTTGCCATTAATAATTATTTTTCTTGTAGTGTTGTGTCCATTGACATATGGCATAAGACTAGGATATTCAAATATTGGTCCCATTAAAAGACTTGAAATATTAAACACGCTAAATATAAAACATGGCACAATATCTCATAAATGTTCGATATGTATTAATGTCAAGCTTGCTAAGAAATTTTTTAAATCAATCATTGAGAGAATTACTAAACTACTGGAATTGATACTCATACTTGGAATATTTAAGAATAGGTTAGTAGAGGAGATCGCACTATTATGTAAGCTTCTTATGTAAAATTTTCAAATACACTAGTCTATCTCATTAGGTCTAAAGATAAGATTATAGATATGTTCTTAAGTTAAATCCTAACTAAACCAAAAAATTAAAAGGCTTAGGTATGGTGGGAGTGAAGAATGTTGTACTGATATTTTATGAAACTTTTATAAGAAAAATGGAATTATCTATGAAACTAGTGCTCCTTGCACCCTCCCCTCTCCCCCCTCCCCTAGAAAAAAAATGGAACAACCAAGAGTAAAATAAGACTTTTAAATAATATGATTACGATGAAAGTAAGTTCTGGTATGACTAACAATAAGTGGGTGAGGGAAAGCGGTTTTGTCCGTTTATTATATACTTAACAGAGTTCTTCGTAAAAGAATAGATAAAACCCTTTACAAATTACGGGGAGGTTTTCCTGCGAATTTGGAACTTACGAAAGAGTAGGGTGTCAAGCCAAACTGAGCCTTGCAGAATTTAGAAAAACTAATAAAGGTCCTAAAACATTTGATTGTGTGTTCATTAGTTATGCTTCTAACGGTGTTGCATATAGAATCATGTCTTTAAATGATCGAACTATTTGTAAATTTGGAGAAGTTAAAAATGTAATAATGAGAGCACTTTGGCCCTTCCATTGGTACTAATGTGTCATTATCCTTGCCTACTCCACAACATGCTATCAGTGAATCTAACAATGTACTTAGCTGGAGTAAAACGACAACGCATAATGCATAGCTTTGGACCAAACTCAATTAATTCCCTATTGTTAAACAATAATGATATTGAAAAGGTTAATTGATGTTGGAAAATTATAACAAAATCAACGTCTTTTCATTGCATGATCTTTTGCATTCTTTATTAATGAGAAAACATTTCTATTTATGTAATACTTATCTATTACGATTGAGGGGATCATGGGAGTGAATAGAATTGTGCATTAATTTGTATTCTCTCTGTTCTTTCTTCTTGATAAAGAATACTAAATTTACAGAAAACAAAAGTTATATTCTTCATCTCTTTCTCCCTACAATTCCCTTTGAAATAAAATCGATTTTCAAATATACTCAAAACTCATGGCCAGTGACTTCTACAAATTCTTCAATCTTGAGTGCACAATTTTGAAGGATTGTTGTATTAACCTTGGAGAGTTGACAACAATTATCGATTACCCCATAGTCATGCTAAATTTTGTTTTCAAGGCAGTGACCTCATCCTCGACACAACTCACATCACTTGCTTTTTTTCCATTATTCCTACCCATCAACTCTAACAATTTAAAAGAGAAATTCAAACCATCTTTCATGAGGATTAGACTATTTGGGTTTTGGAGCATGGATTGGAATATTACAATGATTAATGCATTTGGAGAAAAAAAAGCAAGGATTGAGCAAAGTTGAATTGAATCTGTGATTTCGAAAAATTAACAAGTAAGAAATATTGTTAATCAAGACTAAGGTATGTTCCAAAATTTTCTACTACTTTTATTTGAATCATTATAGAGTTTGATAATAACTACATTTAATTTAGAAGTTTGAGAATGTAAAGTGGTTTAAAATCTGACTTTGGTTGGTGAGATATGTTAGCTGTAGTGAAGTAAATTTGAATATGCTATGGTGACAATTTCCCTTTATTGAAATATAAATTAATGATAAATATAATTACTTTTATGCAATGATTTCCTTTGGTTTCTACAATCTTAAGTAATTAAAAATGATTTTATTATATAACATAATAGAAAAAAATATAGAATTATATATTCTACGAATTTCTACTTATCTAATTGTATACTTTTCATTTATACAAATGTTAGATAGTAATTTTTTTTGTTAATTTCTATATAAGTTGTTTACTTAAGATATAAACATTTAATAAAAGTTAATAGCATTAAAAATAAATTTGGTATGTAATGAAATAAATAAATGCTTTCTGAAATAAGCGTATAAGTTATAAAGTATTAATTTGTAACGACCCGCAAATCCATACAATTAAAGCAAACAATCAACCACACATGACCCACTCAAATTGAATGGAAAGGCGGATAGTTAGGGAAAAGAAGAAGGAAGAAGATAAGAAGAAATTAAATAACATAGAATCTCACAGTGAAACGAATAATATATAATATAAGAAAGATATTTACAAAATACAAACTGTAATATATATACACACACACACACACACATACTGATATCAACAAGAGCGTACTAACCTTTCAGCCCGGACATTTATAAAAGCCTATCCTTACAATTGCAGACAAATACAACAATGAATGCGATGGAAAAATAAGCGTATACGCGAATACGTCTTTGGGCCTCCAGCTCATCTCCTGTAGCTCCAAAGCATCCAACTAATATGCTCAGTGTTCAACGACGAGTTTTCTATCGGATTAGAAAATCGCCGATAAATTTCAAATTAAAATTTAACTACAAGCGCACGAAGTACAAAAGTTAGTACGTGGCGAGTACGGGTCGATCCGCAGGGAATTGTTAGATTTTAAAATTTTCTAATCCATCAAATTAAACCAAAAGTGGAAATTGTTTTGAAAACTAGAAAGCTAAGTAAATGTTGAGATTAAAAACTATGTGATTAAAATTCAATTTAGAGGCAAATCCACTTTCTTATATTTTTCACATAAATCAACATAAAATCAAATGATGATCTCTTTTTAATCTAAGTAGGATTAGTGATGTATTTATCATAAGCATGGCCTATTTGAGTTATTAATTAACACAAATCAAACCATCAACTATATTACAACTCTAGTCCTACTTTTTCAAATATCATGAAACATGGCATAAAAAATGAAATCAAAATCTAGTTTAAGCATGATCTATTTACTATTAATTAGTAACATAGATCATCAAATTTTGATTAAAACTTCACTTTATTGTCATGATCATATTTAGATGAAGATGCAATTTGTGATTAATGAGATAAGCATAGCCTATTTGTTATGAACAAAGTAGGCTATTAAATTCAACATAAAACACGAACAAACATAAACATCCATTTTCTCATTAAGTACAAAAGAGATCATACATAGAAAATTTATGTTGAATCTACATGATAAAAGAAAGCTTCATTACCCCTAAATTATAGGGATTTAGCCTCTCATTTGTGTTATCATTTCAACACATAGAGATTTCAACATAGAAAATAAAACAAAGTAGAAAATAAACAAAGAAAAAGGAGATTAACTACTAGAAGGAAATGAACTAAACTAGTGCTTAAATGTAAATCAAAACAATGAACATGAAATGAAAGAGAGCATAAGAATAAAAATGAGCATATAAGTAAATAAAAGCATGTGGAAAAGAAAAGAGAAAGAGGCTAGGAAGCCATTTTTATTTCATGTAACATTGAGCTTACAATTTGCTTGCTTAATTTTCTAAGTAAAATGAAAGGTAAGAAGATCCTTTACATGTACATAAGAGGGCTATTTATACATGCATAAAAACCTAATTCAATTTTTAGGGTGGTTCCCAAAATGCCCTTTAGGAAGTGTGGCCACCAAATAACCATTAGCCACTAATTAATCCATCATTAAATGTGCATGAAGCTTTAACCTCCACTTAGTTGTCTATTAGCTTCTAATTGTAGATTTAGGTAACTGGGTGGGGTCCTCCATGATCATGAGCTTGAATTATTTCCCTCTTCGTTCTTTTGTATTCATTTGTGCATGCATGTATCTTTATAAAAGTCTCTTCCATATGCATCCAAATTCCTATAAAAATCATAAAAAATGTCCAAGTAAAAATTCTCAAATTCACACATGCACAAAAATGACCATTTTTCCCCTGAATGAAGATGAATATATTATGACTTGAAAATAATTGAATTTTGGTTTTAAACATGTTAAAGTGCCCAAATATGACATTTATTTAAATAAAAATAGAAAAAATATGGATGTAAATATATGCACATTTACGTGCACATCAAATACCCCCACACTTATCTTTTTATTCGTCCTCGAATAAAGGAAAACTAAGATAAATCCATTTTCGTAGGGAGCACGATTGCATTGAGCGTATGCAACAAGCCGTTAAACCTCTGATTGTCCCCGGTAGGACGAGTGTTGTCTCGTGAGGGTTTTCAGTGGATACTACCTACAAAATCCAAATGCAAAGTGAAAACATTTACAAAATGCAAGATTTATTTACAATGGGATGAATGCAAGTTTTTGAAAGTATTTACAAATGAAGAATTTACTTTCAAATCGACACTAATAAGTTAAATATAAGTTCTGGTCATTATCAAGAAATTTAAGTCCTTTTACTTGTCAAAATTTTTAACAAAAATTAAGTTGTCATAACAGATAGACTATAGTTTGGCTAGTTGTTTCGGTCGATAATACAGTATAACCATGAAATAAATTCTTAGTTGATTATCAAAGTTTATCAGAGTGGTATTTTCATTTCTTTCCAATAACAAGTCAAATCAAATAAGTTAAAATGGTGCTTGGATTTCAATTGCTTACTCTCTCTTATTTGAAAATTTTATTGATATTAACAATATTTACATATGCCTAACTCAGGTAAACCGAGGCCAGATATATTACCCATGCACTGCCTTGCGGACTGATGTGAGGGGAGTACAGAGAGTGGCGAGTGAACACACAAGTGTGAACACTTATCGACTGTAGGCTTTATTAATTTTTTTATATACATACACCTAACTCAGATAAACTGAGGCCAGATATATCGATCGTGCACTGCCTTTTGAGCTTACGTGAGAAGGGTACAAAGTATGGCGAGTGAACACACGAGTGTAAACACATGAATCTAGGTGTTAAAAATATATATATATATATATATACACAATTTTTTTTACTTATATATATTTTGTGTTTTTTTCTATATATATATATATTTTTGAAAAGAGAGAGTTTTGCAAAATTATCTTAGCATTATTTAACTTAGAAGGTAAAAATGTTATATCCTTTACTTTAAATTTACCACTTTTTTTAAACAAAGATTTTCATTTAGAATATATTTCATAATTAACACATATGAATCTTCCTATATACTAGTTAAACCATTGTTATTTGTAATCAAACTTCATTTTTATTTTTGTCAAGACAAATAAATTTTCAAAAATTTCAATTTACTAACCAAAACTTATACTTATCCTATAGTGTTTCTTCAAAAATAAATCAAAATGCTAAAGAGAAAATGTATTTGAGATTTAGAAGTTTTGAGATTTGTTTTTAGATAAAAGAAAATGAAAATTCAAAAATGCCATGAAACTTTAAAAAAAATGAAAATGAGACTCCCTCCACACTTAATATTTAACTGTGTCCCCACAGTAACTGCATGATATAATGAGTATAACGGGGAAAAATATGTACATATTTACAAAAGAGGGTTAACATTCTTACTAGACATAGCTCGGCTCATGAAGAATCATGAGCTCCTCCTCTTGGTTATTTGGCAATTCCAAGAAAAGTTTCAAGCGATGACCGTTTACTTTGAAAATCGATCCATCCCTGGGGTTTTCTATTTCTACGACACCTTGTGGAAAAACAGTTCGTACCACAAATGGTCTGGTCCATCTCGATTTAAGTTTCCCAGGGAATAAATTAAGTCTTGAGTCATATAAAAGAACTTCCTAGTTAGGCGAAAACGTTTTCCTTAGGATTGACTTGTCATGAAAAACTTTTGTTCTTTCTTTGTAAATTTTCTCGTTTTCATACGCATCGTTCCTAAGTTTTTCTAGTTCGTTGAGTTGTAGTTTTCGGTTTTCGCTAACTTTCTCAAGATCAAAGTTCAAGTTCTTTATTACCCATAACGCTTTGTGTTCAATTTCAACAGGTAAATGGCAGGCTTTCCCGTAAACTAAGCAAAATGAGGACATCCTAAGGTTAATTTTAAAAGTAGTATGGTAAGCCCAAAGCGCGTCGTTCAATTTATGAGACCAATCTTTTCAATTTTTGTTGACAGTTTTCTCCTAGATTTGTTTTATTTGACGATTTGAAACTTCAACTTGCCCACAAGTTTGAGGATGATATGGAGTGGATAACTTGTGGGTTATCGAGTATTTCTTCATTAATGTTTCAAAAGATCGATTGCAAAAATGGGTTCCGTTATCACTGATTATTGTGCGAGGTATGCCGAACCTCGAAAGATGTTTTCTTTGAGAAATTTCACAACAATTCTATGGTCGTTCGTTTTGCAAGGAACGGCTTCGACCCATTTTGAGACATAATCGACAGCGAGAAGGATATACGAGTTTCCAAAAGAATTGGGAAAAGGTCCCATAAAGTTGATACCTCGAACATCAAAGATTTCGATCGTAAGAATGGGGTCTAGAGGCATCGTATTTCATTGAGAAATTCATCCCAGCATTTGACATCGATCGCAAGTTTGCAAAATTCGAATGAGTCTTTGAAAAGAGAGGGCCAATAGAAACCACACTGAAGCACTTTTTCTACAGTTTGCCGAGGATCGAAATGTCCATCACACGCTTGATCGTGGCAAAACGAAAGAACTCTCCTAATCTCATTATCTGGAATGCAACGTCGGATGATTTGGTCGGGACAATATTTGAACAAGTATGGATGGTCCCAGTAGAAATATTTCACTTGGGACATGAATTTGCATTTGTCCTGTTTGGACCAAGATGAGGGAGTTTCTTTAGTGACTAAGTAGTTCACTATATCAACGTACCATGGATCGATAGAAATTGAAAGAAGTTGTTCATCGGGGAAGTTTTCATTGATTTGCAAAGAAGATGGTGTGTTCGAAAGACGAGCTAAGTGATCGACTATGACATTATCAGATCCTTTTTTGTCTTTGATTGTAAGGTCGAATTCTTGAAGTAAAAGGATCCAACGAATCAAACGGGATTTAACATCCTTTTTGGCAAAAAGGTATCGAAGAGCAGTATGGTCAGTGTAGACCGTGATGTGTGAACCTATCAAGTAAGGTCGAAACTTTTCGAGTGCAAAAGCGACAGCTAGAAGCTCTTTTTAGGTTGTTGTGTAGTTGAGTTGAGCGTCGTTCAAAGTCATACTCGCGTAGTAAATGACATGAAGGATTTTGTTGATGCGTTGTCCTAAGACAGCACCAACCGCAAAGTTAGAAGCGTCACACATTATTTCAAATGGGAGATTCCAATTGGGTGCGCAAATGATTGGAGTAGAAATGAGTTCGTTTTTGAGACGTTCGAAAGAAGAGATACAATCAGAGTTAAAATCGAAAGGAACGTCTTTTCCAAGAAGAGTCGTCAAAGGACGAGCGATTTTGCTAAAGTCTTTCACAAAGCGTCGGTAAAAGCCAGCGTGTCCTAGAAATGATCGAATGTCCTTAACAGATTTGGGAATGGGTAGATTTGAAATTATGTCAACTTTTGCTTTATCTACCTCAATGCCTTTATTTGAGATGATATGTCCAAGGACTATGCCTTGTTTGACCATAAAGTGGCATTTTTCCCAATTCAAAGTCAAATGTTTTTCTTTACATCGATTTAGAACCAACTCGAGATGATGTAAACTTTCGGAAAAAGAATCACCAAAGATAGAGAAATCGTCCATAAAAACTTCTAGAAAGCGTTCAATCATGTCAGAAAAGATGCCAACCATGCATCGTTGGAAAGTAGCAGGAGCGTTACAAAGTCCGAATGGCATACGTCGATAAACAAAGGTACCAAGTAGACACGTGAAAGTCGTTTTCTCTTGACCTTCGAGAGCGATTGGAATTTGGTTATAGCCAGAATAACCATCAAGGAAGCAGTAGAATTCGTGGCCGCCTAAACGTTCGAGCATTTGGTCAATGAAAGGAAGAGGGAATTGATCTTTTCGTGTTGCAGCATTTAATTTTTGATAATCAATGCAAACACGCCAACCAGTTTGAGTATGAGTTAGAATAAGTTCATTAGTGTCATTTTTTATAACGATAAGTCCGGACTTTTTAGGCACGACATGAATTGGGCTAACCCATGGGCTATCGGAGATGGGGTATATGATACCGTTATTGAGGAGCTTAAGAATTTCGTCACGAATCGCATCATTCATTTTTTGGTTAAGCCTCCGTTGTGCATCACGAGTGGGTTTGACTTTGTCAATTAAATGAATGTGATGTTGGACAATAGCAGGGCTAATTCCCTTAATATCAGTAATGGACCACCCAATTTCTTCTCTGTTTTTCGAAAGAATAGAAAGTAAGGAGGTTTCTTGATCAAGAGAGAGAGAGTTGCAGAAATTATGACGGGCAACGTTTCGTTATCACCTAAGTATGCTTACTTAAGGTGGTCGGGAAGTGGTTTGAGGTCCAACTTAGGGAGTCGCTCGATCAAAGAATTGGGTTGAGATTCGGACTTAACTTGAAGCGATTCAAAGTGAAGAGTATATTTAATCTCGTTGGGGATTTCGTGAAACAATTTTTCACATATTCAGCTTCGCGTTCGTAGTTAAGGTCAAGTGTCTCATTTTCAAAAATTTTGCGATTGGAACTAACTTCCAATGTTTGGTTGCGAGGTTCATTTGATTGGCTTTCAAGATTGAAAATGTTGAGATCCAAAGTCATGTTTCCAAAAGAGTTCTGATCGAACCATTACGACAATTGATTAAGGCATTTGAGGTGGCTAAGAATGGTCAGCCTAAAATCAGTGGAATTTGACTCACGGGATTTGTCACGGGTTGTGTTTCGAGAATGATAAAATCAACGGGGAATATGAATTGCCCTACTCGAATGAGCACGTCCTCGATTTCTCCCATGGACTTCTTAATGGAACGATCGGCGAATTAAAGCATAACTTTTGTGGGTTTGAGCTCACCTAAGCCTAATTGTTCGTACATGGAGTATGGAATCAAGTTGACACTCGCACCTAAGTCTATCAAACATTTGTTAATCATCTTGTCTCCAATTGTACATGAAATCGTAGGGCAGCCAGGATCTTTGTATTTAATGGGCAAGGATTGTGACAAGACTTCACTCAAACTGGCGGCTTAGAAGACTTTTTTGGGCACTTGAGTGTGTCGCTTTTGGGTGCACAAGTCCTTAAGAAATTTTGCGTACATGGGAACTTGCTGAACGATGTCAAGAAGCAGGATGTTAACTTTCACTTGTTTAAAAATTTCCAACATCTTTTCCATTTGGTCCAAGTGTTTCTTGGGTCGGAGACAATGTGGAAATGGAACATGATATTCGGTAGGCGGGTCTACTCGAGTAGAAGAAGAATTTTGACCGGCATTTGATTCAACGTTTGGCTCCATGTTCTGTTCTGATTCGTTTGAAGTGTCGAGAGAGGTTTCCGGTAAATCGTTTGGGTTAACGACTTGATTATCGATTTGTTTACCGGAACGTAAAGTTGTGATAGCATTCAATTGGTGAGGTTGCTATCTTGAACAACATGGGCTTGATTTGAATTTGCGTTTTGATTTTTGGGATTTGGAATTGGCTGGCTTGGGAATGTGCCCCGTTCACGTTCGCTCACAGACGTGGCTGATTGACTTATTTGCATTTCAAGTTTTGCAACTGATTGGTTTGTGTTTTGCATATATGAGGTCAATAAATTTTGCAAATTGCTGTTTGATTGAAGACTTTGAGTGGTTTCTTTAGCCAACGTTTCAAGAGTTTTCTCAAGTGAACTTAAACGTTTATCGTCTTGGGGAGGATGAGCAGAATTTGGTTGAAAATTTGATTGTTGCGGTTGATTATGAGACGGACCCGCAAAGTTTGGTTGAAAATGGTTGGGCTGAAAAGGAGGATTCGAAGCATTATTCAATAATGCTTGAAAATTGGGTGAATCGTATTCGTGTTGGGATTGTTTTGGTTCTAAGCAAAATTCGGATGATTTCTCTAACCAGGATTGTACATTGGAGAAAACGGGTCTTTTTTGCTTTATTGAAAGCATTGATATGTTCGACAGAATTAGGGCACTGATCGGTTATATGATTAGGATCGTTGCATTTATAACACATTGGTTGGGAAGCTTGATTCATTTGGTTTGATGAGAAAATGTTGTCAAATTTGTTAATCATTGCGTCGATTTTAGCTTCCAAAGCCAAAGAAGATCCTATCGAGTGTGCAGTCGATCGTGAGTAAATTGATTTTTCGTTCAAATGTTCCCATTGGGATGACTTTTCGGCGAGGTTTTCAAGAAATTACCAAGCATCGTCGTGATGTTGGGCAAGAAAGTTGCCTTGGCACATTGATTCGAGCATGGTTCGTGAGCTGTTTTCTAGTCCATCGTATAAGATTTGGCAAATCGTCCATTTTTCGAAGTTATGGTGTGGACATTTTATCAAAATCTCTTTGAATCTTTCAAAATATTTTCCAAATGGTTCTCTCTCGAATTGATGAAAATTTATAATTTCGTTTCGAATTCTACTCGTTTTTTCCAAGGGGTAGAACTTTTTTAAGAAAGCTTTTACGAATTCTTCCCAAGTTTAATGTAACATCCCGTATTTTTAAGCTATTGAATTTGAACATTTAATTCGTTCTAAATGTTAATGTGGATTCTTAATTGATTTTGAAATGAATGGATTTGGGTTCAATCAATGAAAATGAGCTATAATTTTAATTTATAGCAATTCTGGTTGGATTTGATTAATGGAAAAATAATAATTAAATATTCGGGATTAGGATAAAAAGGTGAATCTGGGTGTAAATAGCTATAAAATGGTTTTAAAATTTATTTTAAAGTGTATTTGGACATAAATAATGTTGTTGGACTTTTAGAGGAATTTTTAAGTTGATAAATTAATATTTGGGGTTTATATTAATTTAATAATGAATTTAATATTATTAAAATGCAATACAATCAGATTTTGATCTGGATTGAACCAGAATGATTTTAAATGTGGTTATACATTTTATATGATTTATGGTTAAGTTAATAAAATTTTAAAAGTAAAATTTTTAAGCGTTTTCGTAAATTTCGAAAATCGCCTGATTTAATAGACGCGTTAAAATAGCATTCCGGGACACAGTCTCGGAATTCGACGAAACCAGTTCCATTGGATCCGTAATAGTTAATTATTATTAGATTTCAATTTTCGTAGCGATCGGAGTTGTCGTTTGACCGTGGCAGCTCGAAACGCATCGAAATTGATTTAACCGATTTAATTTTTAAATTGATCGTTTAATTCCGTATCTCGCTCATACGATCAAATTAGCTTACGAAACCTGTTCCATTGTGTCTGGAATGCGGGAAAACCCCAGGATAGCCTGTCGGAACGTGAGAATTGGAGGTCGTTTGCATTAACGGTTAAATTGAGAAATTATATTAATTAAATAATATTAAACTATTACATATATATATATTCATTTTATATCTAAACCCTAGTTAATTACACCGGCCGCCACTTTTTCCTTTAATGGCCGGAAATCGTCGATTTTCCTCTTCAAATCGTGGTAAATCCATCGAGTTTTAGGTGATGCTCCCAACTAGGAAGTTGCAGATCATCTCGAGCGCTACCCATCCTACGGCTGATTTGCGTTTTAGTCGTCTGTAGAGGTAGCGAGGAGCTGCCGTTCGTCACCGCTTCAAGCGCGTGTTCCCAGGCGAACAAGGGACCGAGCTCGACGACTTTTGGACCGAAGGAGGGTGGCGCGACGCTCTTCGTTCTGGTGATGGTTGATCGCGTTCTAGTCGAGTGCGGTGGTGGCGATTTCAAACCCTAGCCGATGTTTTTGGGTTCGATGATACCTGTACGCGTGCGTGAGAATGAAGAAGAAGATGCGGGCTCTTTTTTGTAATGAAGGGCTGAGATTTTGAGATGGTATTGTTTTAAAATAAAAAGGATATTTGTTTTAAATTATATTCAAAACTATAAAATCGTAACTAATCCATACGATATCAGAATTCAACGATTTTGGTGGCGTTGGAATCGCAGAAAAGAATTCTTCGTGATGGTGCAGATCTGGATTCATTCCGGGGAAGTAGAAATTTGGATTAAATCGAATGTCGTTCGGTTTAATTTAAATTTCGAACGCTCGCCGTAACTCAAGGTGAGTTATTCTCACTCACATCTGGATGCTAGACATTATAAATAGTTGATATTTAAATATCTATGTGAATGGTTGATTATATCTGTGCTTATCAGTCTGGTTGATATTTATATTGCGATGTGCTAATATCTGTGATGCAGGGAGAAACAGGTTGGAGGGATCCAACTGGATTCCTCACAATGTAGCAATTATTTTATAATTGATAGTGATACCTGTTTATATGATGTGATTGATAAATCTGGAAATTTAGTTGTTCTGTGACATTGTGAAATTGTTGTATAAAATTGTAATCACAGAATTTAATTATAAACGGATAATTTGGGTTTACGAAATAAAATGAATTGTTAAATTTAGAATTTCAAAGAATAAAATTTGAAATCGGATTTGAAAGGAAAAATGTAAATTGGGCCAAATTGGGATTTTGAATATAATGGAAAGTTTATGAAATGGGTAAATGGAAAGTATAGTTTTCTGGAGATTAAATTTATGAAATTATAAATTGTTTAAAATAACGGTGTTTATTTTAATAACGACTAATGTTATCCGGAAATTAAAAATATGTTAAAATGGAGTTTCCGATTATAAATTAACAAGTTCAAATGAAAAATAGAATGTTTTGAAATGCCGTATTTCATTGGAATTTAACTAAGTGAATTGGAAATTTGGCTTCCATTGAAAATTCACCAAGATGTTTATTTAAAAATGTTTAAACTATATTAAAAAAAAATGAATTTCCAGAAATGGAAAAATTGTGATTTAACTTCGGAGGAAGTTATAGTTAAGTATGGAATTGGAAATTTATGTTGAAATCATAAATTGACTTGAAATAAATCAGTGGATTTATATGGAAGAGTACTTTGGAATGTTTAGAAACGGGAAAGTGTTTCCCTGGGAAAAACCAAGTAAATGTTTATAAAAAGATTTTATTTAACTAAAGGTTAAGTTTTAAATCGTTTTAAAAGTATTTTTAAGAAATCGTTATTTTTAAGAAATAAATTAATAATTTTTAATACCGTAATAATTTGGAAGTATATTATTAATTATTTTTATAAATGGCTTATTTAAAAGTTGGTTTTAGCTTAAGTTGTTAAAATTAGCATTTTTCTTCTTATAACGCTATTTTGAATTTAGTCAAACTGAAACCCTTATCTTTAAATCAAAGTATAGGTGTTAATAACTAGTTTTCTTCACATATTTTAAATTTATATTTTTAGTAAATAAATAGAAGAAATTTTCATATTTTAAAGTATATTTCAGTATAAAGTATTTTTAACTGTTTTAAATGCAAATTGTTTTATACTTGGTTATTCCCGATGGGAATAAAGGGTAAAAGATTTACCTGGTAAAGGAAGAGTTTGGAAAATTGTTTTCAAACGAGTTTTGAAAATGTGAAAATATATCTTTGAAAGATATTAGAAGAAAATAAATAATATGGAGATTATTTATTGTGTGATGGATGTGTATGGATGTTTGTGAACATTAATTGATAGTTAAATCACCGACTATCAATATTGGCCAAATGCGCTGATCGTTTCGAAGAGACCGGGATCGAGTTTCCGTATACCGGGATTCTAGGTCTGGAGACTCGAATACCACTTCGATCCGGTTTGTACGTTTCGTGTAACGTGTTCAGAGTCGAAGATGGAGCAGTGAAGTGCAATGGCTAGTCGCTACTAATCCTGAGGATATTTCCAAAATGGATGTAGTAGGAGTAGTGCCTTCGGTTCCATTCGGACCCGGGACGGACTTGTATGGACGAATGCTTGCGAAACATCGTCAGGTGGACGATGGGCATTCAAAGTGAAATATTCTGTAAAGGTAACGCTAAGCCTCAAGCCTCATCAACCGGGAATGACTGAAAATCAGGGGATATGCAGCAAGGCTTCGTGGGTAGCCCCCACTTGAGAGTAAGGTCATCCCTGTCTAGATGTCCCTTTTATTTCGGCTTAGTGGTGCGGTTGCTGATCACAACCGTGGGGTGATTTTACTTGGAATTATCCAGTAAGGGATGATTCCGGTCTTGTGTTGCAGGGGAGCGGGCGTACTCCTCGGTACTGTGATCTAGGCCACGTACTGTGACAGGTGGTACCCCAGTGCCTAGTCATTCGTTGGAAATCCATTTTCCCTACGTGCCTTGTACGGTATTTGTTTGTATACCTAGTATGCTGGAATTTAATCATGTAACAATTTCAGCTATTTTAATAAGTATTTGTGAATAGACACTATTATAATATCAGAGGATTGCTATAAAAAGTGTTTTAGCTATCGTAAGGTAAAAACCCGACATGTTTATTTGTGGCGTGGTCTTACGAGATGCTTTTGTTTCCAAAGGATTTTGAAACTTTAATAATCAGTTTGGATGTATTTATGATGCGCTGGTATTCCAGACTGACTCGGGTGTTATTTTATTATAATGCTTGGGTCAGACCGAGTATATTACAGGATAGGTTGCTATGGAGCTCAGGAGAGGAGCTGGAGTCCGAGACGTATTTCTCGTACTTGTATTATTCCGCTGCTGTGATTGTTGTAATGACTGATTGACTGGATATTGATGATTGTATTATGACATACTCTGATGATGATGTATTGTATATAAACATATATAGTTTTCATTTTGTGTAAAGATCTGTTCTATATATTATATTTTATCTGCTGCGATTGTGAGATTCTGATTTGGTTGGTTCTTTCTTCTTCTACCTACTTTCTTATTCTTTTACAATCTGTCTTTTCCGGCATTCGATCGTCGGCATATTATACTGTTGAGTATTTTGTGTCGATTTTCGAGGGTCGTGAAGGGCGGGTCGTCACAGTGGTATCAGAGCTTAGATTGGCGACAACCTAGGCTTTGGTGGGAAAATTTCTCATTAAACAGAGTCGATAGTACTCTATAATGAGCTGAGTGTAATAATAGCTATGAGAGCGTACTTGTTAGTGGATATAAAATTGTTTTTGTACTGTGTTGACTTATCGGTTGAGTGTTTATGAATTCTGGTCGGTGCGGGAAGTACAACCGTATCGATAGGGGTTTCTAAACTCTTAAACAAGATAAACCGACATAGTATTATTTTTAAAGTGGGTAAATGAAATAATTTTACCCAAAATTGTATTTTGATATAAAAAGAAATAATTTTCTAAATTATTATATGTATTGGATGCTTGTTTGGTTGTTTCTTCTATAATCAAATAAGAAATTAAAGTATGTTCTAAAATTTGAAATGATATATATAATAAAATAAGAAGTTAAAATATTAAAATGGTTTATAACCAAATAGAGTTAACTCAATATGTTTAAATAAGAAAAGTGAAATTTAAAATTTGATTTAAACTAGAATTTTGACCCCTGAAATTTTGAAAGGGATTTCAAATGGAATTAAACAAAGTTTTGGGAATTAAACTTTGTGGAAATGTTGTAAATGTTTTCAAAAGCATTTGGAAGTTTGGGGTATTCATTTGGAAAAATATTTTGAGATGGGAATTGCTTTGAGAAGAATTTCAGAAGTAAAGAGCATTGAACTCACTTCAGTCGCTGGAAAATAATCCTGATGATGCTGGCCACATCATTAGAATTCATTTTCGAGTTTCTAAAGTGATGGATTGCTACCGAAATAGTTGATTATGACATTGTTTGGACTTGTTTGGGAAACAAGTAATTTTGGAATTTTCAAAGGAAAATTGTTTGGTAAAAGCAGTTTGTTTTGGAATTTGGTATTTGATTTGAATATCAAAAGAGAAATGTGTTGATTTTTATTTCGAATTGGTTTTGAAATAAATCCGGGTAAATTGAATTCTGGAAATTCTATTTTAAAATAAAAATGTGAAAGTTGAAATGATTCAACTACATAACTTATAAAGGAAAGTTGATTTAAAAAAGAATTGAGTATATATGGAATGTAAATTTACTTTGAATAAATGAAGGTGAATGGAATATATCTGGATTTACTTATGATAAGTTAAATAAAATTAAGAATTTGAAAATTGAATTAAATCTAAATGAATTGGAATTAAATGGAAGTTGAGATAACGGTGAAATGTAAATGCTTATGATTGTGCAAATGAATTCATATTCTTAAGTTATTAAGTGTTAAAATTTGACATTGTGATTATAAAAATGTGGATTGGTTTGAAATGAGCAATATAAACTTACAAGTAAATAAGTTGGAGAACTTGAGAATGGAAGATTTTATTTTAACTCAAGTAAAATGGAATTATAATCACAAATGGAAATAATAAGTGGAATGGTGAATTCGAACTTAATTTTAAATGGAATGCAAAGTAAGGTGAAACAATTATAAAATATAAAAGAGGTAAGTGAACTGAAGTTAGTAAATAAGTTGAACTTGGATATGGAGAATTAAGGTTAAATTGAATTTGGTCTAACTTCGACTAAGATGGAATTAAGCTGAATATTAAAATTTCTGTTGTGTTATGAATAAGAATGAATGTAATTAAATTCTTATTTAAAGTAGTAAAGGAAATGGTTTAAATTCAGGTGGCTAAATAAAATTTAGATGAACTTGGATTAATTCTGGAAAGGAATTAAATTGAAAATGCATATATAATTTAGTTAACCTTGAATTAAATTTGGATAAGAATTTAATTAAATGGAAATTTAATTTAGTTGAAGTGATGTTGAATGAAGTAAATGCTTACTCAATTAAATCCAAAATGATTGTTTGGAAATAAATCTTGTGTAAGCTAAATTAAATGGAATTTGTATTGCAATAAATAGGATTTTGATAGTTGGTCAAAGTTTGAAAGGTAAATAAAATCCAGTTTTGGGATGGGATTTAAGTTGGTAATAAGTGTTGGAAGTGAGGATGAATAATGGAATTAACTTATAAAAGAGATGGTTTGAATTGTAAATAAAATTCAAATGAGAGAAATAATTTAAATGGTCTCTTTGTTAATAAAATAAATTTGTACATGGATTGGATAAATAAACAAAGAGCATTAAAGTTGTAAAGGAATTGAAATTTGATTTGAATGAGAATCAAATGAAAATAAAATAAAATTGATATAAGAAGATGATGGAAATTTTGTGAAAGAACTTAAGTAACTTGGAAGAAAAACAAATGATTGTGAATGGGCTTATTTAAGTAATTCCGAATGAAATTTGTTAGGAAATAAACTGAAATGCAAGTGAAATGAGTTTTAAATTAATTAATGTGATGAGTTAAAAATATAAGAGTTGTAAATAACTCAGGAATGAATGATATTAATGTAAATTTGAATTGGTTAATGAGATTAAAATGTAAAGGAAATATTGAATTTAACAATTGCATTCGGAAAAGAAAATACTTGGATTGTGAACAATGCAAAAATTGAATAAAATTAATACACATCCAAGTTGAAATTAATTTTGAATGGTGATAAGCTTAAGTGACAATATTTTTTGCTTGAATGGCGTGAAAATTTGCATGTATTTGCAATTGAGTGTTTAAAAGCAATTGGAATTGAATTGTGAATAAATTGATATGAATGGGAACCCATTTCAAAGAGTTTTGTATATGAATGCAAGTGAATTGGTTAAGAATAGCAAATGAAATTGATTTTGAATCAATAGGAATGAATTGACCTCTAAATGAGTAATGTTTGCATATGAATGGAAATTGATCATAACTGAAATGCAAATGTTTCAAGTTTAAAATGAAATTTGATTGTAAATCAAATTTGGAATGTAAGTAAAATTAAAAGGTAAGAAAGGCATATGTAATCATATTGAAGTGGAAATGAATTGGGTGAAATAAATATGAATTGTATGTAGTGAACTTGAATTTAAAGCATTCAAATGAAATAAAATGAAGTTCGACTTGAATAAGTAATTTGAAAAGTGATTGAAATCTTTGAATTGTTGATAAAATATGGTTGACATTGTTAATGATAAAGTTTGCTTGGTTTGGTTATGAAATGGATATGTTTGGCTTACATTTATATTGGAAATGTTATTAAAATGCTATTATCATTGAAACTGATGAGTTTGTTGAGTAAGTACAGGTACGGGAGGCGTTCGAGAGAGTTGGAGTGCGTATATGCGAGATATTAGCCGCTTGCTTTTAAAAATTTGTTAAAAGGTACGCCTACGCAAATATAATTGGGAAATGATATATATTTTGTGATATATTTTGGTTTCCGGCCATGTGAGCCGATGTATATATATTTGTGTATCCTGCGATATCGCAGAAGCTCCTCCGTGCAAACAAGACTCCGCCAAAATTTTCCAAAAAGTTTGGGAGTTAGAATTTTTTTTTGGGGTTTTGGGAAAATTTTTAATAACTAGTAAAGTTATTTTGGAAGCGAATGTTAAAATGAAGGCTTTAGAGTAAAGAAAGCAAATGGTTTTGAAATGGAGCTGAAACTTTTTGGAAAGTGAATATAAGCTTTTAACTAAGCAAATTGGGAAGTAAATAGGTTGGAGAGTATTTTCTACCTTAGCAAATTTCAGGGACGAAATTTTTATAAGGGGGAAGGAATGTAACATCCCGTATTTTTAAGCTATTGAATTTGAACATTTAATTCGTTCTAAATGTTAATGTGGATTCTTAATTGATTTTGAAATGAATGGATTTGGGTTCAATCAATGAAAATGAGCTATAATTTTAATTTATAGCAATTCTGGTTGGATTTGATTAATGGAAAAATAATAATTAAATATTCGGGATTAGGATAAAAAGGTGAATCTGGGTGTAAATAGCTATAAAATGGTTTTAAAATTTATTTTAAAGTGTATTTGGACATAAATAATGTTGTTGGACTTTTAGAGGAATTTTTAAGTTGATAAATTAATATTTGGGGTTTATATTAATTTAATAATGAATTTAATATTATTAAAATGCAATACAATCAGATTTTGATCTGGATTGAACCAGAATGATTTTAAATGTGGTTATACATTTTATATGATTTATGGTTAAGTTAATAAAATTTTAAAAGTAAAATTTTTAAGCGTTTTCGTAAATTTCGAAAATCGCCTGATTTAATAGACGCGTTAAAATAGCCTTCCGGGACAAAGTCTCGGAATTCGACGAAACCAGTTCCATTGGATCCGTAATAGTTAATTATTATTAGATTTCAATTTTCGTAGCGATCGGAGTTGTCGTTTGACCGTGGCAGCTCGAAACGCATCGAAATTGATTTAACCGATTTAATTTTTAAATTGATCGTTTAATTCCGTATCTCGCTCATACGATCAAATTAGCTTACGAAACCTGTTCCATTGTGTCTGGAACGCGGGAAAACCCCAGGATAGCCTGTCGGAACGTGAGAATTGGAGGTCGTTTGCATTAACGGTTAAATTGAGAAATTATATTAATTAAATAAAATTAAACTATTACATATATATATTCATTTTATATCTAAACCCTAGTTAATTACACCGGCCGCCACTTTTTCCTTTAATGGTCGGAAATCGTCGATTTTCCTCTTCAAATCGTGGTAAATCCATCGAGTTTTAGGTGATGCTCCCAACTAGGAAGTTGCAGATCATCTCGAGCGCTACCCATCCTACGGCTGATTTGCGTTTTAGTCGTCTGTAGAGGTAGCGAGGAGCTGCCGTTCGTCACCGCTTCAAGCGCGTGTTCCCAGGCGAACAAGGGACCGAGCTCGACGACTTTTGGACCGAAGGAGGGTGGCGCGACGCTCTTCGTTCTGGTGATGGTTGATCGCGTTCTAGTCGAGTGCGGTGGTGGCGATTTCAAACCCTAGCCGATGTTTTTGGGTTCGATGATACCTGTACGCGTGCGTGAGAATGAAGAAGAAGATGCGGGCTCTTTTTCGTAATGAAGGGCTGAGATTTTGAGATGGTATTGTTTTAAAATAAAAAGGATATTTGTTTTAAATTATATTCAAAACTATAAAATCGTAACTAATCCATACGATATCAGAATTCAACGATTTTGGTGGCGTTGGAATCGCAGAAACGAATTCTTCGTGATGGTGCAGATCTGGATTCATTCCGGGGAAGTAGAAATTTGGGTTAAATCGAATGTCGTTCGGTTTAATTTAAATTTCGAACGCTCGTCGTAACTCAAGGTGAGTTATTCTCACTCACATCTGGATGCTAGACATTATAAATAGTTGATATTTAAATATCTATGTGAATGGTTGATTATATCTGTGATTATCAGTCTGGTTGATATTTATATTGCGATGTGCTAATATCTGTGATGCAGGGAGAAACAGGTTGGAGGGATCCAACTGGATTCCTCACAATGTAGCAATTATTTTATAATTGATAGTGATACCTGTTTATATGATGTGATTGATAAATCTGGAAATTTAGTTGTTCTGTGACATTGTGAAATTGTTGTATAAAATTGTAATCACAGAATTTAATTATAAACGGATAAATT
This sequence comes from Allium fistulosum, assembly GCA_030737815.1. Taxonomy (NCBI): domain Eukaryota; kingdom Viridiplantae; phylum Streptophyta; class Magnoliopsida; order Asparagales; family Amaryllidaceae; genus Allium; species Allium fistulosum. Next base: position 163,012,440 of record CM060904.1, on the reverse strand, counting down.
GGGTTTACGAAATAAAATGAATTGTTAAATTTAGAATTTCAAAGAATAAAATTTGAAATCGGATTTGAAAGGAAAAATGTAAATTGGGCCAAATTGGGATTTTGAATATAATGGAAAGTTTATGAAATGGGTAAATGGAAAGTATAGTTTTCTGGAGATTAAATTTATGAAATTATAAATTGTTTAAAATAACGGTGTTTATTTTAATAACGACTAATGTTATCCGGAAATTAAAAATATGTTAAAATGGAGTTTCCGATTATAAATTAACAAGTTCAAATGAAAAATAGAATGTTTTGAAATGCCGTATTTCATTGGAATTTAACTAAGTGAATTGGAAATTTGGCTTCCATTGAAAATTCACCAAGATGTTTATTTAAAAATGTTTAAACTATATTAAAAAAAATGAATTTCCGGAAATGGAAAAATTGTGATTTAACTTCGGAGGAAGTTATAGTTAAGTATGGAATTGGAAATTTATGTTGAAATCATAAATTGACTTGAAATAAATCAGTGGATTTATATGGAAGAGTACTTTGGAATGTTTAGAAACGGGAAAGTGTTTCCCTGGGAAAAACCAAGTAAATGTTTATAAAAAGATTTTATTTAACTAAAGGTTAAGTTTTAAATCGTTTTAAAAGTATTTTTAAGAAATCGTTATTTTTAAGAAATAAATTAATAATTTTTAATACCGTAATAATTTGGAAGTATATTATTAATTATTTTTATAAATGGCTTATTTAAAAGTTGGTTTTAGCTTAAGTTGTTAAAATTAGCATTTTTCTTCTTATAACGCTATTTTGAATTTAGTCAAACTGAAACCCTTATCTTTAAATCAAAGTATAGGTGTTAATAACTAGTTTTCTTCACATATTTTAAATTTATATTTTTAGTAAATAAATAGAAGAAATTTTCATATTTTAAAGTATATTTCAGTATAAAGTATTTTTAACTGTTTTAAATGCAAATTGTTTTATACTTGGTTATTCCCGATGGGAATAAAGGGTAAAAGATTTACCTGGTAAAGGAAGAGTTTGTAAAATTGTTTTCAAACGAGTTTTGAAAATGTGAAAATATATCTTTGAAAGATATTAGAAGAAAATAAATAATATGGAGATTATTTATTGTGTGATGGATGTGTATGGATGTTTGTGAACATTAATTGATAGTTAAATCACCGACTATCAATATTGGCCAAATGCGCTGATCGTTTCGAAGAGACCGGGATCGAGTTTCCGTATACCGGGATTCTAGGTCTGGAGACTCGAATACCACTTCGATCCGGTTTGTACGTTTCGTGTAACGTGTTCAGAGTCGAAGATGGAGTAGTGAAGTGCAAGGGCTAGTCGCTACTAATCCTGAGGATATTTCCAAAATGGATGTAGTAGGAGTAGTGCCTTCGGTTCCGTTCGGACCCGGGACGGACTTGTATGGACGAATGCTTGCGAAACATCGTCAGGTGGACGATGGGCATTCAAAGTGAAATATTCTGTAAAGGTAACGCTAAGCCTCAAGCCTCATCAACTGGGAATGACTGAAAATCAGGGGATATGCAGCAAGGCTTCGTGGGTAGCCCCCACTTGAGAGTAAGGTCATCCCTGTCTAGATGTCCCTTTTATTTCGGCTTAGTGGTGCGGTTGCTGATCACAACCGTGGGGTGATTTTACTTGGAATTATCCAGTAAGGGATGATTCCGGTCTTGTGTTGTAGGGGAGCGGGCGTACTCCTCGGTACTGTGATCTAGGCCACGTACTGTGACAGGTGGTACCCCAGTGCCTAGTCATTCGTTGGAAATCCATTTTCCCTACGTGCCTTGTACGGTATTTGTTTGTATACCTAGTATGCTGGAATTTAATCATGTAACAATTTCAGCTATTTTAATAAGTATTTGTGAATAGACACTATTATAATATCAGAGGATTGCTATAAAAAGTGTTTTAGCTATCGTAAGGTAAAAACCCGACATGTTTATTTGTGGCGTGGTCTTACGAGATGCTTTTGTTTCCAAAGGATTTTGAAACTTTAATAATCAGTTTGGATGTATTTATGATGCGCTGGTATTCCAGACTGACTCGGGTGTTATTTTATTATAATGCTCGGGTCAGACCGAGTATATTACAGGATAGGTTGCTATGGAGCTCAGGAGAGGAGCTGGAGTCCGAGACGTATTTCTCGTACTTGTATTATTCCGCTGCTGTGATTGTTGTAATGACTGATTGACTGGATATTGATGATTGTATTATGACATACTCTGATGATGATGTATTGTATATAAACATATATAGTTTTCATTTTGTGTAAAGATCTGTTCTATATATTATATTTTATCCGCTGCGATTGTGAGATTCTGATTTGGTTGGTTCTTTCTTCTTCTACCTACTTTCTTATTCTTTTACAATCTGTCTTTTCCGGCATTCGATCGTCGGCATATTATACTGTTGAGTATTTTGTGTCGATTTTCGAGGGTCGTGAAGGGCGGGTCGTCACAAATCGAGTTCGAAGGTAAGCTATACAACCATTTTTCAGCGTAATCCGTAAGAGCAAATGGGATTAATTGAAGTTTGACTCCGTCATCGGAAAGTTGTTGGAGTTTAATGGTTGCACAAACTTGTTCGAATTTAGTCAAGAAAATGTATGGGTCATCGTGCTTGAAATTGCCAAATTTTAGAAGCGTGGCAATATGGTTCAAGTGAATTTCAAAATGGTTACCCATAGGGGCAGGTAACGTGATACAAGATGGAATAGAAACTCTATCAGGAAAGATTCTATCAATAAGAGTTCGAGGGGCGTTCTCATTCGCCATTTCGGGAGGATCGTTTGTTCAGGTTAAACGATTTGTAGAAGGGTCGCGAATCTAAGTATTCGTAGAAGTGTCACGAGTCAAAGTACTCATGCACTAGTGAAAGTTGAGAAGAAAATGAAGTTAGAATCGAGTTTAGAGAATGAAACAGGATTTGGAAAATGAAGTGAAAAATTGTTTTTGTTTTTTTAAGAAAGGAAACTATTTACTAAGCGAAATTTATTTTTCAAAAGAAAAGTTTGATTTTTGTTTTTTTTGGCTTTTCAAATTTTTATATGTTTTTGTTTTTAATTTTTTTTTTGTTTTTTCAGATTTTTCAAATATTTACCACAAGGAATTTTTTTTGTCTTTACAAAATGGGAATTTGATTTTTTGTTTTTGTTTTTGAATTTTAAATTTTTTTTTCTTTCTAAAAAGATATTATATATTTTTTTTAATTTTTTTTTGATTGAAAATTTTCAAAAGAAAGGAAAAGGGATTTTTTTTGGATTAAAAACTAAGTTCAGTAAAATTTACAAAAAAAATTTGGATTTTGGATTTATGGTTTTTTTTTAAATATGCATGAACTAATGCAACTAAATGAATGCAAAAGACTTAATTACAGTTTTCTATCCTTAGTAGCTCCTAACCCAAAATTGTATAATCACACTTTGTCTTAAGTCAACAAAAATATTTCTCGGCCAGGTAACGGGCAGGGGTTATCGGTGCCCACGAATCACCGTAACAATGCAATCGAAGGTTTAAGTACCTTCAGAGGAACAACCACTATAATATTTTAGAATCAAGAAATAAAATTGTTCAAAGAAAACAATTGTGAAGATACAACTAAGCCCTAGATGAGCTCGCGACACCCTTAAGTCGAATGTCTAACCTTTATTATTAGTCAAATTCTATGATGAAATGCAATTTTTGGGCTAAGTAAAGGGTGATGTAATCCGTCACCTTATGTGAATTGGGGTATTGCCCTTAGAAAAGATAATAAGATGAGATGAATGCAAAGCAAAAATTAAACATGAATTTACAATGTAACTAAAATGAAGTTTATTTTTTGTTTTTGGATTTTGATTTTTTTTTATATAAATGCAAATGCAAGCAACCAACAATGCAACTAAAATAAAACTAGTGATGAAAGCACGATACCAGAGCGTGCAGATTATTAGCAATTTTTTTTAAGCGGCGATATTTTTTTAAAGGCAAGCAATGCAAATCAAAGCAATTATTTTTGGCAAGCATTTCTTCCTTTTAATCTGCTTTGGCAACCTGAAAAGAAGTGAACCAAGATATATAAAAAAATTTAAATATATAAGGATGGCACTTAAAACAATTTAAAACGAACCAAAACAAATTAATTTTTTTAGGATGAAACAAAACTAAAAACAGTGAAAGAAAAACAAATTAAGCAAACCCCATTTTTTTAAAGGGAAACTAAAAATAAAATAGCCTAACATAAACTAAAAAAATATTAAAGCAACGCCCAAAGCCCACAATGCAATTAAAAATCAAAGCACACGGTCCACAAAAACACACACGCAAACAAATAACGGGTTCGATCCAATTACAAAGTTCTCAACCTAGAATCAAATAGTATAATTGCTAAAGTCTCGCACAAAATTATTCAAATCATCTCTATTCACGAAATTAATTATGTTCCCAAAATTGAAATTTCAAAACCAAATTTCAATTTCTAAATTCCAAACAAAATTTCGCTCTTCTTCAAATTCCAAGTCAAAGTTGAATTCCGATTTTGGTTCGGGTTAACACGAAGTTGATACCAAATTGCGAGGTCGAAGTTAAAAATTAGATGATTGGTTCGGTTTCAGGAGGAGGAGTGATTGGGGATTAGGATTCGCGTTGGCGTTTTAGATGCGGGATGTATTGGATTGCAGATTGAAGAGGAAGGGATTTTGTTTCGGATTTGCTGGAACAAGGAGATAATTGTTGTTTGAAGAGGATGATGAGAAATGAAGTATGATTGCCAGCGAGATTCTGATGATGGAGATGGTTGCTTCAGTTTCAGTTTTGGGAGGAGTGTTGCTAGTCGCAGTTGTTAAGGCGGGTTGGTGTGGAAGAGGAAGTGGAACGAGAATGGTTCTGGTGGTGGTTTGTTTGACCGTGTAGGTTGTAGGAGTGAACAAAGTTGTAGGAGGTATGTGATGTAGAGTAATTGTTCAGGTTGATTGAAGTTGCTGAGATGATAGAGGCAGTGTGGTTGCAGGCTGAGGTGATGGAGGCAATCTTTTTTATTGCAGTGGGGTGATTGGTTTGAGGGGTTGTTGGTTGGTGACAGGATGAGTCGAGATAGGCAGGAGTTGAATGGTGTTGTTGTGGTGATGTTAAATGGAGTTGAGCTGAGGTTAAAACAGAGTGAATATGGTATGGGCAAGGAACTATGGTATATGTGAGTTGTTTCTAATGGTGGCTCTATGCACAATTCTTTGTGGAAGTTGCTTGGTGAAGCTAACTGCAGTAATTGATAGTTAAAGGTTGTGAAGGGGAATGAACAGTGGTATGGTGGTGGTTGCTATGATGTATATGATAGAGTAGGAGGTTTGGTAAGTGGTTTAGGCAATAGATGTTGGTGATGCACTGATGATGGGGAATGGGTGGTTGCTAATAGAGGTAGGGCGGTTAAATGTTAGGCAGAAGTAGTTTATGAATGAATGTGTTTGAGATGACAGTGAATGTTTGGTCACTGGTGATGGCTGTGTGCAGTTTTGTATGTAGAGGCAAAGGTGAGTAGGAGACAGGCAAAGAGTATATTGTTTGGTGTACTTGTGGGGATGTGGGTTTGTGGTCTCTGGTGTGGAAACTGTTTGGCAGATGAAGCGTGTATGTTGCTGCTGTGTTAGGCAGTGGTGATAAGTGAGTATGGTGAAGATGGATGAGGTTTGGTGAAGGACTGTGAGATGATGCACAGTGCAGTCAGTTGATCAAAAGCAGCAGTTTAGGTGGATGTTGTGGGGGAAGTATGTTTCTGTTTGTGAATGTGGAAATATGGGCAGAAGTGAGTGTGATATTTGCAGTGATGAGGTTTTGGGGAGCTGCTTTCATAGTGGTATGTCAATTGTATGGATGTCAAAGCAAGTGTTGATGAATGTGATGAAGGGGGTGACAGGCAAGTTTGATGGTATGTAAGTGAGGCAACATCCAAGGAGGAGACTGTGATAGCTTGTTGGAATATGGCACCGAGGTTGGGACTGCTGTAGGGTTGTGCAGAAACAATGACAGAGAGGGGGTAATGCATAGAACAGATTTGGCAATCAAGTTTGTAAAAGAAAATTGAATTGTAAATTGTAATTGAAAATTGAAATGTAAATTGAGAAATGCAATGACTTTTTTTCTCTTTTAAAATGAAATTGTGTATAAGTTTTTTTAAAAATATGAAATGCAAATGCAAATGGAAATAGAACAACCACAAACACACAAAAGAAACACAGAAAAATCAAAAAATAATAATTCGAAGAATAGAAAATTGAAACCAAAACAATCCCCGGCAACGGCGCCAAAAACTTGTTCAACGACGAGTTTTCTATCGGATTAGAAAATCGCCGATAAATTTCAAATTAAAATTTAACCGCAAGCGCACGACGTACAAAAGTTAGTATGTGGCGAGTACAGGTCAATCCACAAGGAATTGTTAGATTTTAAAATTTTCTAATCAATCAAATTAAACCAAAAGTGGAGATTGTTTTGAAAACTAGAAAGCTAAGTAAATGTTGAGATTAAAAACTATGTGATTAAAATTCAATTTAGAGGCAAATCCACTTTCTTATATTTTTCACATAAATCAACATAAAATGATCTCTTTTTAGTCTAAGTAGGATTAGTGATGTATTCATCATAAGCATGACCTATTTGAGTTATTAATTAACACAAGTCAAACCATCAAACTATAATACAACTCTAGTCCTACTTTTTCAAATCTCATGAAACATAGCATAGAAAATGAAATCAAAATCTAGTTTAAGCATGATCTATTTACTATTAATTAGTAACATAGATCATCAAATTTTGATTAAAACTTCACTTCATTGCCATGATCATATTTAGATGAAGAGGTAATTTCTGATTAATGAGATAAGCATAGCCTATTTGTTATGAACAAAGTAGGCTATCAAATTCAACATAAAACACAAACAAACATAAACATCCATTTTCTCATGAAGCACAAAAGAGATCATACATAGAAAATTTATATTGAATCTACATGATAATATAAAGCTTCATTACCCCTAAATTGTAGGGATTTAGCCTCTCATTTGTGTTATCATTTCAACACATGGAGATTTCAACATAGAAAATAAAATAAAGTAGAAAATAAATAAAGAAAATTAAGATTAACTACTAGAAGGAAATAAACTAAACTAGTGCATAAATGTAAATCTAAACTATGAACATGAAAAGAAAGAGGGCATAAGAATAAAAATGAGCATAAAAGTAAATAAAAGCATGTAGAAAAGAAAAGAGCAAGAGGCTAGGAAGCCATTTTTATTTCATGTAACATTGAGCTTACAATTTGCTTGCTTAATTTTCTAAGTAAAATGAAAGGTAAGAAGATCCTTTACATGTATATAAGAGGGCTATTTATACATGCATAAAACCCTAATTCAATTTTTAGGGTGCTTCCCAAAATGCCCTTTAGGAAGTGTGGCCACCAAGTAACCATTAGCCACTAATTAGTCCATCATTAAATGTGCAGAAGCTTTAACCTCTACTTAGTTATCCATTAGCTTCTAATTGTATATTTAGGTAAGTGGGTGGGGTCCTCCATGATCATGAGCTTGAATTATTTTCCTCTTCATTCATTTGTATTCATTTGTGCATGCATGTATGTTCATAAAAGCTTCTTCCATATGCATCCACATTCCTATAAAAATTATAAAAAATGTCCAAGTAAAAATTCTCAAATTGACACATGCACAAAAATGACCATTTTCCCCTTGAATGAAGATGAATATATGGTGATTTGAAAATAATTGAACTTTGGTTTTAAACATGTTAAAATGCCCAAATATGACATATATTTAAATAAAAATAGATAAAATATGGATGTAAATATATGCACATTTACGTGCACATCAATCGGTCTGACCGGAGCATTATAATAAAATAACACCCGAGTCAGTCTGAAAATCCAGCATGAGAAAAACACACCCAACTGGATTTTAAAGTTACAAAACCTTTGAAATCAAAAGTATCTCATAAGACCACGCTGCACATAAACTCGGATGGGTTTTTACCTTACGATAACCAAAATGTTTCATATGAAAATTCATTGATATTATACAATGTCTAGGGATCAAAGTAAAATATGAACATAGCTGAAATGCTTGCATCTCATGTTTCAACATAGTTGGGCATAACTAAGTCTATACGGCGTTTATTGGAGAATGGATTCCATATAATAACTGGGCTACTAGGGTACCACCAGTCATGGTGCATCTTTAGATAAAATTACACTAAGGACCTCGCCTGGATCCCCTGCCAACACAGAACCGACCTAACGCTTGACTAGTAGTACCGAATATGATCACCCCTCCGTTAATGGGCCCCGAAGTATACAAATGAGAGATAATGTCGACTCTAGATAGGGATGATCATACCCTACTTGGGAGAGACCCACTTAGCCCTGTTGTATTTCCCCTGTTTTAGTCTCCGGGTGATTAGACTTGAGGCTACATTTTTACCTTTTGTATAGAACTTCCCACTTGGAATGCTAACACTGCCCTCTAGGAAACAATGCAATGCCAGGATTCATCCATACAAATTCGTTATGGTACTACACGAAATGCTTAAGAGCTCCGTTTTCAATTCCATCATCTTGAAGATGTCTTCACTTCAAAACACTTGAGTTGGATCAAAGTGGTTTCCGGATAACATATCTGATCCCGGTCTCTTTGAAACAACACTCGATAGTTTCCTGTAAACTCAACTCCGGTTCTTTAGGAAATAAATAGTCAAAGATAAGAGCAAAGATCACCTCCTAACCTTTAGTGGACGGATTTCCTTATCATTGTCCTAGGAGAATGAAAGGAGATTTATAAGCACCGTACAGCACCATCAGAGATGACTGTGCCATATAACTCACATGCTTCTCCGAGATATTTCCAAAGTTACATTTTGGACCCATATTTGACAGTCGGTTATTTAACTATCAACAAACACACATCTAAGTCAGGGATTTATTTAAAAAGGGAAAACCAACATTGGTTAGCACATAAGCAACTACTAGCCTCTTAAATTTATCCTTTTTATTAATTAAATTCACTTTGTAAATACTTGTACCAAAATCCTTTTACAAAGATATATATATCCACAAAACCCTATATTTTCAATACTTAGAAAATATCCATATACTTATCTCAATGGTATAAGTATATTCACACACATTACATCTCACAACTTAGAAAATGTACTCATATACTTATCTCAATGGTATAAGTATATTTACAAAACTGAGAAATATTATTTCGTTTATTCGATTCTAAAATCATTTATAAATTCCTTATAATTCCCTAAAACCATTGATAAATCATTTTATAAATCTTTGAAAATCTTTTGTAATCTCTTTTATAATTCAATCACTTATAAATTCTTTTGTACATTTCTAAAATCATTTATAAATCCTTTTTAAATCCATAAAACTAATTACAAACTCCTTTAATATATCTATAAACCCCTTTCTTAAATTCTTTTACAAATATCTAAAACCATTTATAGAACTCTTTTTACCCTTTTACTAATCTTCCTTTAAGTTTCCCAACCTATGTTATAAGATTCTTTTTATAAACCCAAATCAGTTTATACAACTCTGTTTATAAATCTTGAAAACATTTATAAATAAATTTTAATCATTTACTTTGAAACACTATTATAATAATAATAAATAATACTAAACGTTATAAATAATTATTAACTTTGGATTATCTTAAAAAGAATAATTATTAATTCAAAACATTATTAATAAAACAACAATAATTAATCTTTATCGTTACTATAAATGATAATTTACTTCCAAATATTATAGTAATCATTATTATTAATTTCATACCATCTTAATTATTTGAATAATTAATTTTTTCAAAACAGTAAAGTATTGATAAATATCTTTAAAACAACATTAAATACAGATAAATAACTTTAAAACAATACTGTTATAAATAAGTAGCTTTAAAACAATATCAATATAAATAAATAATCTTTAAACAATATATTATAATAATTATTTAACTTTTAAAACAATATATTATAATAATAAATTAACTTTTAAAATCAATGTAAACTGAAGTTGATTTGAATATAAAACTTTTTGGATTTGGAAAGAGGTTTACCAATCACTACGCTACTTAAATAAGCTACCATTTTATTTTAATTAATTAACTCAGTTAATTACTATTATTAACAGCAATCCTAGGTTAACTCATCACTTAACAAACATTGTTCATAATTTTCTACCACTACAGAGTTTATGTTGAACATATATAATGCCAACAAATCAGGTTTTTGGTATCTAATAATCATATAACAAGATTATTATTAAAATCAAATCAACAATGGTGAGGAATCCTATTGGATACCTCCAACACGTCCCCCTACATCACAAACAATATATAATTATATAGTATGTGTCGTCCGCTACTAGGCAGGTATATATAAAAAGGATCATCCGCTCCAAAGGCGGGAATGAATCCAAACCAACTGATAAAAACAGTAAATCATCCAAATATCCAATCAATAATTTATATCAACTATATAATATTTTTGGTTAACCAAAAAGGTGATATTAACTCACCGAAACTCTAGTTGTCACCGAAGCGCTCTGGTTCCGACTGCATTTGAATTCGACGTAAAATTCAACAAGCTCCACTCATCACCAATTCAATTCCATAGCCTAGATCTCGTCAATATGAATCTAACATCGAAGACCGCTGGTTAATCGAACTCTGTATGGGTGAGATAAACATGTTTAAAGTTAAGCTTTTTGATTTACTAAATCAAATTAACTAAAATATATTAACCAAAATCATTCCTCACCCCAAACGAACACAAGCCGACGCATAGCCCAATATCCACATGCGCACATTCTCCTTCCTCCATTTTTGACGTTCACACACCTATACATGCCTGCAAACGCATGCATCCTCCTTTGTGCACTTCCCTCCTTGTCAAATGCATGCAACTTCATATCTATTTCCTTTATTTCTCATCTTCCATGCATGCCTTGCTTCCAAAAATGAATGTATTCACTCATGAATACACACAATAACACTCACTAGAATCAAATGCATATGCAACAGCACAGCCTTTCAGAGGAAAGAAAGGAAGAAGAAAGAGAGAATGAACTCTCTATATATTTTGCATGCGGTAAGAAAACTGAAAAGGAGTGTCTATTAAGAATCATGCGTGAGTGTATCCTTTTGCAAAACAGAGAATAAAATGAAATATATGCGTCTCCTCCTTTTTTTATCACAGCGTGTGTGTGTATATATATATATATATATATATATATATATATATATATGTCTGTGTGTGCGCGCGCGCGTGCGCACAAATATTACTTCATAGCTAAGGAGAGCAAAGTACAAATCCTTAAATGCAAACAAACCAAAGGCAAGAGCAAAGTACATGCGTATGTGCATGAACTGGAGAGAAAGATATGTGTTTTGTTTGAAGTTTGAATATTAAAAAGTTTTAGGGTACGGCGGTACACAATATTCTGTTCGCGCACGAGCTGCGAATGATAGAACTGAAAATACGATAGTGCACAACAATGTGAGACGATCATAAAACAACAATAAATAGACAAGTTAATTTATTATGTTAAGTTTCAAAAGTACCGACATTTGCCACAAAAAGCATCAAACAAAAATTTAATTATTTTCCAAATTAAAAATTATGGAAAAATCCTATAAAATAAATTAAAAATACGTCATCAAAAATCAGGTCTTAATTTGAAATATATATTTTATTATAATTTAATTCAGATCTTATATTTAAATAAATTAAATATTCCAATTCGAAGACTCAAAAATATGGGTCGTTACATTCTTCCGCCCTTAAAAGAATTTCGTCCTTGAAATTTCCAAGGTAAGAAAAATGCCTCAAACCTATTATCTTTTCAAAGCCAATTAGCTAAAATAGATTATAAAATTTTCTAAGTCTTTAAATTCATTCACATATTCCAACTAATATCATTCCAAGTTATAACATAAAAAACAAATTTTAGTAATAAAATATTTCTTCAAAAATTCCAAAAATTTCCTAGTGCCTTAAATTTACGGAAAATTTCGTCAGTGTTTCCTTTGCGAGGATCGATCGGAAAAATTTATAATGTATATATATGTATATAGTCAAAAATATACATCTCATCTTCAAGGATGAGGCATCCTGTAGGGAAAAATGCAAAATACAATATGTAATCCAAGATGTATGCCTTTTATTAGTATTAACAAGCATATACAATCAATATAATGCGAAAGCGAGTTCCAAATGCGAAGCATACGCCATCTGTATCTACTAATCACTCAACAACCAATGAGAACAATTATAGGGAATGTAATATCAGTATATAAAATAGATTAATACAATAACTGTATGCAAATGTAACAAATATAACAAAAGAAACCATCCAACAAATAATATTCATCTAATTAATTTATAACCATATCAATTTACATTTTCCAATGTCAACTTCTAATTTATCTAAGCCCATACGATGTACATATACAATCCATATGCAATATCAATTTGATCGCTCACTCGATCATACAATTTCACTTCCGAACTAATATCGTTTGCATGATCACCTAAGTGCGGACTTAGATCTGGTTCCTTGATTAGAAACCGTTATTCTCCTTGCATAGCAATGCTATGATAGAGAATCCCAAAGTCAATCAAAAATCCATATCCAATGTTCGTCGTCAAGAATCGAGTGAAAAATCCTTGTTCGGTCTGATGTAAATCATCTCGAAATCCTGTACTCGAATCTCGATCAAACAGTTGTGCGAATAAAATAATATACGTACAACTTACGTATTTATTTCAATTGGTTTCTCATTATTCCGATTCATTTATTTACATTTATTTATAATTATTATTCACTTTGCTTTATTCACATTCATTTAATTCATATTTAATCAATTTACTATATTTCTTTTAATACTAATATCATTTACAAGCCATTCCATAAAAAATTTCTTAAGTTCATAACATTTTATACAACACTTCTCATATTTATTTTCACTTTACAACTTAAGTTCATATTCATTTCCAAATAATTCAATTTCATTATCCAATTTCATTTAACTTAAATCAGATTAAATTTCATTTCAAATTAACATTCATATTTAACAATTTAAAATTTTATTTTACTTACTAATTCTCAAACTTATAAGTTACAAAACTTAGTTCTCATATTTTCATCTAACACTCAATGAATTTTTTTAGAGTTTAAACACCCTGCTCTTATTTCAAACTATTTTGAAACAATACTTTTAATAATTTCTTTGTATTTCAAATTATAATTTTGAATTTTAAATCAAAACTAGTTTTACCAAAACAAAACTCCAACGGTAGCAATTCCTCTCTTGGAAACCCGAAAATGAACATCAATGATGTTGTAGTCATCATCGAAATTATTTTCCAACGACCGAAGTGAGTTCAGTGCTTTCTGTTTCCTTTAAACCCTTTCTAAAATATTTCCATTCAAAATATTGTCCAAATAATTCCAAAATTTGGAAAAAAAAAACAATTTTCAAATCAACGAGATTTTAAGTCCTCAAATTCTCAGCTTTTATCACTTAATTTACAAACCATATTTATAAATTTCTCTTATATATAATTTCACTTCTTATATAAAACCATTTCTTAATTTTTTTATCTTGTTTATATGAAAACTTTTATTAGAATACAAAAAAACAAATGACAATAATCAAATGTTATCATTCACTAACAACCAAACACATCATATATACTATAATAATTTCTAAAAAATTATTCCTTTATCAATAAAATATAATCAAGGTAAAATTATTTCATTTACCCACTATCAAAACAATATTATGTCAAATTACTCTATTCAACCGTTTAGAGATCCCTATCAATAGCGTTAATTACTCGTATTAACCAGAATCCATAAGTAACTCAACAGATCAATCAACACAATATAAAACATTTTATATCACTAACAAATACACGCTCACACACACACACACTCAAACTCATTCTAGGGTGCTACTGACCCTATCTCTTATGAGTACCCCACCAAAGCCAAGGTTCTAGCTTAACCTTGCGCCCTGATACCACGTGTAATGACCAGCAAATCAATACAATTAAAGCAGACAATCAACCACACATGAACCAATCAAATTGAATGGAAAAGCGGATAGCCAAGGAGAAGAAGAAGGAAGAAGACAAGAAGAAACTAAACAACACAGAATCTCACAACGGAACAAATAATATATAATATGAGAAATATCTTTATACAAAAACAAACTGAATATATATTACATATATCAATCAGAGTATACTAACATATTTTAGCCCGGACAGTTATAACAGCATGCCCTTACAGTTGCTGACAAATACAACAATGAATGCAGCGGAAAAATAAGCATATATGCGAATATGTCTCTGGGCCTCCAGCTCGTTTCTTGAAGCTCCAAAGCATCCAGCTAATATGTAATATGCTCTGACTCAAGCATTATAATAAAATAACACTCGAGTCGGTCTGAAAAACTAGCATGAGAAAAACACACCCAATTGGATTTTAAAGTTATAAAAACGTTTGAGATCAAAAGTATCTCACAAGACCACGCCGCACACAAACACGGATGGGTTTTTACCTTACGATAACCAAAATGTTTCATATGAACATCCATTGATATTATAATAATGTCTAGGGGTCAAAGTAAAATATGAATAAAGCTGAATTGCTTGCATCTCACGTTTCAGCGTAGTTGGGCACAACTAGATTCATATGGTGCTTATTGGAGAATGGATTCCAAACAATGACTAGGCTACTGGGGTATCAGTCGTCATAGTGCATCTCTAGAAAAAATAACACCAGGACCTTGCCTGGATCCCCTACCAACACAGAATTGCCCACCACTTCACTAGTAGTACTGAATATGATCACTCCTATGTTAATGGGCCTCGAAGCATACAAATAAGAGATAATATCGACTCTAGATAGGAATGATCATAATATACTTAAGAACGACTCACTTAGCCCTGCTGCATCTCCCCTGCTTTAGTCATTCCCAGTTGATGAGGCTTGAGGCTGTTTTTACCTTTTATATAGCACTTCTAACGTAGAATGCTAACACTGCCCTCTCGAAAATAATGCAATGCTAGCATTCATCCATACAAGTTCATTCTAGGACTGAACAAAACGCTTAAGTGCTCCACCTTCAATTCCATCATCTTCAAGATGTCTTCACTTTGAAACGCTTGAGTTGGATTGAAGTGGTTTTCAGATAACATATATGATCCCGGTCTCTTCGAAACACCACTCGATAGTTTTCGATAAACTCAACCCTGATACTTTTGGAAATAAATAGTCAAAGATTAGAGCGGAGATCACCTCCTAATCGTTAGTGGACGGATTTCCTTATCATTATCCTAGGAGAACGAAAGGAGATTTACACGCACAGTACAGCATCATCGGAGATAACTTTTCCATATAACTAACGTGTTTCTCCTAGATATTTCCAAAGTTACATTTTCGGTCCTTATTTGATAGTCAGTTATTTAACTATCAACAAACACACATCCAAGTCAGAAATTTATTTAAAAAGGGAATACCAACATTGGTTAGCACATAAGCAACCCCTAGCCTCTTAAATTAATCCCTTTTATTAATTAAATTGACTTTGTAAATATTTGTATCAAAATCCTTTTACAAAGATATATATCCACAAATCCTTATATTTTCAATACTCAGAAAATATTCATATATTTATCTCAACGGTATAAGTATATTCACACAAATTACACCTCCCAACTTAGAAAATGTACTCATATACTTATCTCAATGGTATAAGTATATTTACAAAACCAAGAAAGATTATTTCTTTTATTCGATTCTAAAATCATTTATAAACTCTTTATAATTCCCTAAAACCATTTATAAACCATTTTATAAATCTCTAAAAATCATTTATAATTTCTTTATAATTCAATCTCTTATAGATTCTTTTTGTACATTTCTAAAATCATTTATCAATCCTTTTTAAATCCATAAAACTAATTACAAACTCCTTTAATAGATCTATAAACCCCTTTCTTTAATTCTTTTATAAATATCTAAAACCATTTATAGAACTCTTTTTACCCATTTACTAATCTTCCTTTAAGTTTCCCAACCCATGTTATAAGATTCTACTTATAAACCCAAATCAGTTTATACAACTCTATTTATAAATCACGAAAGCATTTATAAATAAATTCTAATCATTTACTTTGAAACATTATTATTATAATAATAATATATAATAGTAAACATTATAAATAATTATTAACTTTGGACTATCTTAAAAAGAATAATTATTAATTCAAAACATTATTAATAAAACAATGATAATTAATCTTTATCATTACTATAAATAATAATAACTTACTTTCAAATATTATTAATAATCATTATTATTAATTTCATACCATCTTGATTATTTGAATAATTTACTTTTTCAAAATAGTAAAATATTGATAAATATCTTTAAATCAACATTAAATACAGATAAATAACTATAAACAGTGATGATATAAATAAGCAACTTTAAAACAATATCAATATAAATAAATAATCTTTAAGCAGTATATTATAATAATAAATTAATTTTTAAAACAATAAATTATAATAATAAATTAACTTTTAAAATCAATGTAAACTGAAGTTGATGTGAATATAAAACTTTTTTGATTTGTAAAGAGGCTTTGCAATCACTATAGTACTTAAATAAGCTACCATTTTATTTTAATTAACTAACTCAGTTAATTACTGTTATTAACATCAATCCAGGGTTAACTCATCACTTAAGAAACATTGTTAATGATTTTCTAACACTACGGGGTTTATGTTGAACATATACAACGTCAAATTCAATTAGGCCAACAAATCAGGTTTTTGGTATCCAATAATCATATAACAAGGTTATTATTGAAATAAAATCAATAATGTTGAGGAATCCTATTGGATCCTCCAACCTGTCCCCCTGCATCACAAACATTATATAATTATATAATATGGGTCGTCCACTACTAGGCGGGTATATAAAAAGGGTTATCTGCTCTAGAGGTGAGAATAAATCCAAGCCAATTGATAAAAACTATAAATCATCCAAACATCCAATCAACAATTTATCTCAACTATATAATATTTCTTGTTAACCAAAAAGGTGAGATTAACTCACCGAAACTCCAGTTGTCGTCGAAGCATTCTGGTTCCGGCCACATCCGAACGACGTTCGAATTCAGCGTAAAATTCAACAAGTTCCATCGTCATCAATTCAATTCTATAGCCTAGATCTAATCAATATGAACCTAACTCGAAGACCGGGGGTTAAACGGACTCCGTATGGGTGTGATAAATACTTTTGACTTACTAAATCAAATTAACTAAAACATATTAACCAAAATCATTCCTCACCACAAACGAACACAAGCCCAGGTACAGCCCAATATCGACATGCGCACATTATCCTTCCTCCATTTTTTACGTTCACACGCCTGTACATGCCTGCAAACGCATGCATCTTCCTCTGTACACTTCCCTCCTTATCAAATGCATGCAACTTCATATCTGTTTCCTTTATTTCTCATCTTCCATGCATGCATCTGCTCCTCCATGCATGCCTTGCTTCCAAAAATGAACGTATTCACTTATAAATACACACATTAACACTAACTAACTCACACACACTAGAATCAAAGCATACGCAACACAACCATTTATAGGAAAGAAAGGAAGAAGAAAGAGAGAATGAACTCTCTATATATTTTTCACGTGGAAAGAAAAGTGAAAAGGTGTGTCTATTTAGATTCATGCATGAGTGTATCCTTTTGCAAAACGGAGAATAAAATGAAATATATGCGTTTCCTCCTTTTTTATCACATGCATGTCTAAATATATATATGCAAATATTACTTCATAGCTAAGGAAAGTAAAATGAAAATCATTAAATGTAAACAAACCAAAGTCAAGAGCAAAGTACATGTGCATGAACCAGAGAGAAAGATATATGCTTTGTTTGAAGTTTGAATATTAAAAGTTTGGAGTACGGCGCTACACAATATATCGTTCATGCATGAGCCGCGAACGATAGAAATAAAAATATGATTGTGCACAACAATGGAAGACGATCATAACACAACAATAAAATAGACAAGTTACTTATTCTGTTAAGTTTCAAAAGTACCGATGTTTGCCGCAAAAAGCATCAAACAAAAATTTAATTATTTTCCAAATTAAAAATTATGGAAACATCGTATAAAATAAATTAAAAAACATAATCAAAAATTAGGTCTTAATTTGATATATATATATATTATAATTTAATTCAAATTCGAATATTTAAAAAAATTAAATATTCCAATTCGAAGACTCAAAAATACGGGTTGTTATGTATTAATATGCCGAGAAGTTTAACTATTAGCAATTAGTCATGCATATGAATACTTCTATTCAAAATGATGTGTATTATTTATTTCAAAAACTTGTAATCTGAATAAATGATTTAGTAATTGATTATATTTATATTATATAATCAAACAATGAAGAAAAGTAAACTTTTGTAATGAATAACACCTTAATTCGTTGGATATATATTCGATTGTTATTATATATTAAAAGAGAACATGAGACAGTTGTGCAAAAATTGCACAAATGGGGAAAAACAATAAACAAGATCTAGATTTGCTAATTTGAACATCACTCAATCTAGCAAAAATTATTCTATTTCTTTAAATAAGTAGTAAATAACTATAAAGAAGAAAAAGAGACGCATAATATTTATACTGGTTCCACTATCATCAAGATAGTGTATGTCCAGTCCAAAGGAGAGAGATTTAATTACACATGAGAGTGTTACAAGAGATTACAAGATAAGAGTTTACGTACCAAAGCCCTAAGTTAGGGTTAACAAGAAGAGAGACTCTATTTGGGGATCGCTGGCTGAATGCCTGGATGGGTTTACAATGAAGTCTACCCTCAATATATAGCCAGTGCAAATCCTTGAGAGTCGTCGATTAAATTACCAAGATATGGTAAGAAGATAATGGAGGAAATACAATGGTAACAAATGGTGTAAACATAGCAAGTAATTCACTCATTCCTTTAATTAGCAAAGATGGAAATAAATAATTCCAAAGCAATATGTTTACCAAGGAAGAAATTAGTGATGTTCAGTATCTTGTGATGATAGTGAAAACAGTAAGAAGAAAAAGAGACGCACAATATTTATACTGTTTTCACTATCATCACAAGATACTGTACATCTAGTCCAAAGGAGAGAGATTTTATTACACATGAGAGTGTTGCAAGAGATTACAAGATAAGAATTTACGTACCAAAGCCCTAAGTTAGGGTTAACAAGAAGAGACTCTTACGAAGAATCAAATAATGTGGATACTCTTACATTAGATGAATTACAGAGCAGCTTATTAGTGCATGAACAACGCATGAAGGGCTCTATCGAAGAAGAGCAGGTGCTTAAAATCTCAAATGAAGAAAGGAGAACTGGAACAAGAGGATGCGGATCCTACAGAGGAAGCTATAGAGGTGGACGTGGTCGAGGCAGAAGCTATAGATCAACAATTGAATGTTACAACTGTCATAAACTCAGACATTTTGCTTCTGAATGACCTAGTAGTTGGGAGAGGAGTGCTAACTATGCAGAGTTAAATGAAAAGGAGGAGCTGTTTCTCATGGCCTTCATTGAAAAGGAAGGAACACAGAGAGATAATGTGTGGTTCCTGGACTCAGGGTGCTCAAACCACATGTCAGGAGACGAGAAATGGTTCACAAACTTAAACAAGGAGTTCAGACATTCTGTCAGATTGGGAAACAGTACAAAGATGCAGGTACGAGGAAAAGGGAACGTCAAACTCTCATTTGAAGGAAGAACACATGTGGTGAGTGATGTGTACTATGTACCAGAATTAGCTACAAATTTGCTTAGTCTAGGGCAATTACAAGAAAGGAAGCTAGCAATACTTATTAAAGATAGGATATGCAAGATATATCACCAAGAATGGGGTCTAATTATGAGTACTTTCATGACATCAAATAGAATGTTTATACTACCAGCGCAAGTAATCTCATCATCCTGTCTACAAGTTACCCTCGTCACAGAAGAAACCTCGAAACTTTGGCATTGGAGATTTGGTCACTTAAACCAAGAGAGTCTGTATTGCTTGTCAAAGAACCAAATGGTAGAGGGTCTTCCTTCAATTTAAAAGATAAGCAATGTTTGTGAGATATGTTCTAAAGGGAAACAACACCGAGAGCCAATACCAAAAGCTGCTAAGTGGAGAGCATCAGAAAACTTCAACTTGTGCACACTGATCTCTGTGGACCCATTACACCAAGCTCAGCTGGAGATAAGAGGTATTTATTAACTTTCATTGATGATTATAGTAGAAAAACTTGGATCTATTTTTTATCAGAGAAAAGTGAAGCGTTGGCACATTTCAAGAGCTTTAAAATCATGGTCGAGAATGAAGTAGAAATGAAGATACGCTGCCTAAGGAGTGATCGAGGAGGCGAATTCAATTCCAAGGCTTTCAATGAGTTTTGTGTTGCTAATGGCATAAAGAGACAGCTCACAGTCTCCTTCACACTTCAACAAAATGGAGTGGCCGAAAGGAAGAACCGTAGCATCATGAATATGGTTCGGTGCTTGCTAAAGGAGAAGCGCTTGCCTAAGAAGTATTGGGGAGAAGTAGCTAAGTGGACAACTCACATTCTAAATAGATGTCCTACCTCTACAGTGAAAGATATAATGCCTCAGGAAGGATGGAGTAATGTGAAGCCAACAGTAAACTACTTCAAAATCTTTGGATGCATTGGTCATGTACACATTGCAAGTCAGAAGAGGGTAAAGCTTGATGATAAGAGTCACAAATGCATCTTCCTTGGTGTAAGCAAGGAGTCTAAAGCATAAAAGATGTATGATCCAGCAACACAAAAGTTTATTATCAGTAGGGATGTTATCTTCGATGAACAACAATGCTGGGATTAGGGAAGGACGTCGGAAGAAGAAGAACATGACATTCTGCTAATAGATGAGGATGAAGAGGTTAAAAATGCCGACTCTAAAGAAATCTATGGAAGCAGCTCTAGCTCTCAAGAAACCTTGAGTCACAATTCAAACGAATATGAGACAGAAAACCAAGTTGTGGATCAACCAGCTCAAGAAGGGAGAAGAAGAGTAGCACCAAGATACTTACCTGATTATGTAAGTGGAGATGGCCTCTCCGAGGAGGAAGAAATTCAACATCTAGCTATGTACACTTGCTATGAGGATCCAGTAAGCTACGACGAAGTTATAAAGGAATCTAAGTGGAAAGTGGCTATGGATGCAGAAATACATGCTATCGAGAGGAATCAAACTTGGGAGCTGGTAAACGTTCCAAGTGGAATGAAGAAAATTGGAGTGAAGTGGGTATACAAGACCAAGATGAATGAGAAGGGTGAGTTGATAAGTATAAAGCAAGATTGGTTGCTAAAGGATATGCACAGAGGTATGGGATTGACTATGATGAAGTTTTTGCACCTGTGGCTAGATGGGACACCATAAGGATGTTACTTGCAGTTGCTACGCATAAAGGATGGAGTGTTTTTAGCTCGATGTTAAGAGCGCATTTCTTCATGGGGTACTAAAAGAAACTGTTTATGTAGAGCAGCCTGTTGGATATGTAAAAGCAGGGGAAGAACATAAGGCCTACAAACTCAAGAAGGCATTATATGGACTTAAACAACAACCGAGAGCGTGGTATAGCAAGATCGGGGAATACTTTGTTAATGAGGGGTTTAGCAAATGCAGTCATGAGCATACTTTGTTTACCAAGGGTAGTGCAGAAGGCGGTTTTCTGATTGTAAGCCTATATGTAGATGACTTGATCTATATAGGAAATGATCCAAATCTATGCGAAGGTTTCAAACTATCCATGAAGCGGGAATTTGATATGACAGACTTGGGAAGAATGCGCTATTTCTTGGGGGTTGAAATACAATAGACAATTGAGGGGATTTTTCTATGTCAAAAGAAGTACACAACTGATATAATTGCAAAGTTTGGGATGGAAGAATGCAATCTAGTGAATAATCCAATTGTGCCTGGAACTAAGTTATCAAAGGAGGAAGGAGGAGAAGTAGTTGACATCTCTTTCTACAAGCAACTAATTGGTAGTTTGATGTACGTGACAGCTACTAGGCCAGATATAATGTTCATTGTTTGCTTCCTGAGTAAATTTATGTCTTGTCCAAAAAAATCTCACTTGACAGCAATCAAATGAGTCATACGCTATATTAAAGGATCATTGAAGCTGGGTCTGTTTTACAAAAGAGGTGAAAACAATTCCTTGGAGGGCTACACAGATAGTGATTTTGCAGGAGATTTTGATAGTAGCAAAAGCACGTCTGGTTATGTATTTATAATGAGTAACGCTACAGTTGCTTGGAACTCAAGGAAATAGCCTATCGTTACATTATCAATGACTGAAGCAGAATATGTAGCTGTCTCAGCCTATGCTTGCTAGAGTTTGTGGATGAAGGAGATTCTTAACAGTTTCAATCAGGTTCAGAACCAGGGAGTTACAATCTACTGTGACAATAGCTCTTCGATCAAGCTCTCCAAAAATCCTGTTTTTCATGGAAGAACAAAGCATATTAAAGTGAGATTTCATTTTTTGCATGACCTGATTAAAGAAGGAGAGATTGAGCTAGTTCATTGTAGAACAGAAGATCAGATTGTAGATATTATGACCAACCTTTGAAACTTAATACGTTCCAGAAGATGCATGACTTACTTGGAATGTAGGATCGTGATGGTGTAAACTGAGTTACTTAACGTGATTCTCAGTTTAGGGGAGGATATGATAGGAAGGAGTCAACATTGATCAATTCAAAGCTGTTAGGATTTCACAAATAAAGCTCCTAAGTTACAGGAGTTTGTAGTTCAGTTCAATAATTGAGTCACGTGCATGACCTGTTCTCATGCAATAACGTGCTATTTGTATTTTCCTTTTATTTCTGCGTTGTAAGCTCTCTATTTAAGAGACATTTCATCTTCTATAATAAACATCAATTTGAAGTTTGATCAATACAGTAAGTTTGATCACTGGCTGAATGCCAGGATAGGTTTACAATGAAGTCTACCCTCAATATATAGCCAGTGCAAATCCATGAGAGTCATCGATTAAATTACCAAGATAAGGTAAGAAGATAATGGAGGCAATTTATAATGGTAACAAATAGTGCAAACATAGCAAGTAATTCACTCAATTTTTTATTAGCAAAGATGGAAATAAATAATCCTAAAGTAATACGTTTACTTAGAAATAAATAATATGAATATCCTTTCGCATATATTTTATTCTATAACGTGTGCATGTATTTATTTCCTTGCCATCTCGTGCAAATGCAATCCAATAATTTATGCATTTCCATATTAAAAATAATAAACAAACGTGATTACTTTCCTTGTTACCATAACTTCCTCCTCGAAGCTCCAAATGACCTCCCGTCTCTTTCATAGTGAAAAACACATAATCCTCTTTAAATAGACATATAATTTGAATCGTAGAATCTCGACAGAGACCATATGTATTATTGCTTCTCATTCATTCTTACTTCCATTCCTCTTCTTTGATTGATTTAAGAGGAAAAATTTCACTTACCCCTCTAATAACTACTTACCATTCAAAGCTTCAAATTAAATGTCTGTTATATATTAATAATAGTACGCCCTTTCATTTTCTATTTTAGTACTAAGAAATATTCCACACTCGTTTTCCTTGCTTTTTTTTCTCAACTTCTTACCTAAAATAAATTTTAAATCCATAAATACTATCATATCATATATTTTTTCAATTTGAACCGAAGTGGAAAATTTGCTCTTTTGGTTGTATTCATAGAATTCCCTCTTCCATGTTTTATGGTATGCTTCATGCCTTGCTTTTGAACTTTTTCATTCTAACTATAATTTGAATCAATTCAACCGTAGTTCTTAACTTTGCAATCGTCTTAAATTATTTACAATTCTATTGATGTATTGCATTGTAAGTTTGCCTTGCTTTCAGTGTCGCTGATCTAAAGAGCCCCTAAAAAAACTTAGCTACCGGATTGATCAAGCTCGATTTAGAGCTTCGAATTGATTTTTGTTATTTGTCTTTAATTTAATTTGATGTTGAATTTATTATTTTTATTCAAAATTATTGATATTTTCTTTGAGTTTTATGCATAAAGTTGCGTATTCTTATGATTTTTCTTTCGATTTGTAAGATTATGAGTTTGGTTATTTATTTGTAGTTGGTTACTAGATTATAAATGCTATTTTGAGAATAAAATCTTATTTTTATAGCATATAACTCTTTATTTTATATGTTTCTCCTTGTAATATTCTTATTTCTAGTATAATAATCCTGTATTTATTTTTTCTTTATATTCTAACAATAGTTATTTTTCTCTTCTCTTCTCTTCATTTTCAATACAAGAATTTTTGTATTTCCTTAGCTATATCCTATGTTCGTTATTTCACTTCCATGTTTAATATTCACTATCTAAACCAAATTAAGGATTCTTTGCCAAAAACTTTGATCGATTTTTATTTCTTTTATCTTGATTAGAATTCAATTTAATTCACTAGTAGTTCTTCATTTTGCCTTTATCTTAAATTATTTGTGAATAAACATATTTTATAGTAATTATGTTTTCTACCTTACTTTCAATGTTAATGTTTTCATATAAACATTATTTAAAATCATCCAAAAAAAACTTCTAATTCAATTGAGATCGATTAATAAGTTTAATTTTTTTATTTGTCTTTCCATTTAATCCAGTGTTCAATTTGTTGTTTTGTTTGATTTCTTTTGAGATTGGTTAATAAATATTGACTTTTATTTTGTTATATTTATTTTCAGTTTATTCGATGTTGAATTTGTTGCTTTTTTTCTATATTGCTGATTTCATATATTTTCTTATGGTTTTTTTCGCATCAAATAGTGTTTTCTTTTGATTTTTTTAGTTTATAGATTATGTGTTTTTTTCCTTTATTTATTTTGTAAGAGGTTATAAGTGGGCGACATAAAAATTTTTGTTGTTTCCAAAATCTATTATATGAAAAATCGAGCTATTTTATACTCTCAAAATTATACACAAATCAAATTTAATTTTATTTTTATTCGTTGAGTAAGATTATGAACTTTGTTTCCTACATTTTTTTATATTTTATAATTGGTTTATTACTATGTATACATCAAATACACTTCAGTTCTGTATAATCTATTGGATGTAGGCTGGCCTTTATTCAATTCTTAATGATCTTAGAGATAAGGTAATTATCTATTATTTTGTGTAGAGTTAGTTAGAAATTATATTATTTTAAATTTTACTCTGGTTTATTATAGGTATTCGATTGAAGATGTAGATAAGAACAAAGTTAAACTAACTTCAAACATAAAGGTTTATATCATGTGATATTACCATGCAACTGACAAAAAGAATAAATTGTCAACAATTTCATTTAATTTCAATTTAAACCATTAGAGTGTAATTACAATTAAATTAGTTTCACTGAAATTTAATTTACTGCGGAAATCAACTACATAAGTTCAAATAACTTTTGATTTTACGATACAATAAGATTGCTTTTTAATTCACTTATTTACATATTTATGTACCTTTATTATACCATGTTGTGTAATCTATACTCATATCATTTGCTCGTTTGTTAATAAGTAGTTGGAATTGTTAAAATTTTACAATGTGTAGTTAATGTCTTAGTTTCCATAAATTAAGGATATTTTCTAGTAGATTTTGTTTATAGGACATTTGATATGTAAAGGGATATGAGGATAGAGAGTATGTCAATCAATAGTATGATTTTTGGTAGTTGTGCATAAAGGTCAATTTCTAAACTAAAGTGATTTTATTAGTTTGTTGTTTGATGATATTATTCATTTCATTTGTAACCATTATCTCATTTTCTCAAAAAATTCATTTCGATTGGTAATAAGAATATCCATATTTAATGGAATAGTACATTAGCTTTTGAAAGTAATTATGAAAGTTTTGGTTGTTACAATTGTTAACAAGAAAACTTGTCAACATTCCAAAGTTAAGTGGTTAACAAGAAATGTTATTAACCCTTCAAAAGAAAGTTTTTAGAAGTGACCACTCTCTTCGAAATCCCTTTTGAATGGGTTGCTTAGGACAAATTACTCATGGAGGGTGGTCTTATGAAAATATTAATTGAAGTTAATAGGTCCAATCAACCTTATTGAAATGGAGGTTAAGGAGAGAACACCCCCTTCGAAGCCCCTTTTTGAATAAGTCGAAAGGGGTTATTTGTATCGGACATTTGTCTCTTTCGATTGTGTCTAAAGGACCATTCTGCCCTTAAAAATGAGAATAGTATTGTTTCTGCTCTTCTGGAAAGAACTCCTTCGAAAGAGTTGTATGTATTGTGATATGTGTACACCTTTCGAAGATGTCCATCCAGCTAGCATAGCTCAATACTCATACATTAAATCCTCTCCGAAACGACCTTTTTGATCAGGGTTATGCCCTTATACGACCCTTAGGGTCATATTTATAGATACAAAGATTTGATTACGCCCTTATACGACCCTTATGCTTTTGAAAGGGTTGTATTTAGGGTTACAAAGATTTGATTTGCTAAGAAATAGGAGAAAGAATTTAGGATTCCCAAATTTCGATCCCCAAACTTGGACCCCTAGGGTCGTATTTATAGATACAAGTTGCCCCCCTTTCATGCCCATCCTTCCACTTCAGTAGAAAGGCCTTCCTTCAACCTTCCACGTGCATCCTTTCAACATGGTCGAAAGGCTTTCCTTCATTCTCTTGCACGCGTCCTTTTGATGCGGTCTAAAGGCTTTTCTTTTAACCTTTCTCATCCATTTTTATTCCTTCACCTTTTCATTTCAGACCTTTCGACCCAGTCAAAAGGATCACCTTGACAACCTTTTGCTACCGTTAATGTTTGAGCGCCTCTTTTACTTTGTAGCTTTCAATTTCTTCGAAAGGGTGGTAAGAGCGCTCTTCACTTTGTGTTGCTATACTGTTATAAGTGAGAGACAAGTTGAGCTTTCACATAGTTTCAAAAGGAATGGTGAGTGATGACTAGTTCTTAGCAAAAGGACACTGGGTCTTCGTGTGCAGTTTTCATCATGCCTTCAAAGGATTCCAACCATTTTGTAAGGCTCGTTCTTGCTTTCAAAAGGTGTGTATTGGAATCATTTCCTCAAGTAGTAGATTGACAACGACGAGACCCACTATTTTGAAAGAATTGTTCTTGTGTGCGAGTCTATCATACAACACCTTCGAAAGGTGTTTCGAACATATACTAGCCTTTGTAATATATATGAATCCATCTGCGTCGAAAGGTTTGGATGAGGCGGAAGGGTAACCCTACCTTCTTTTCTACCCTTTCGAAAGCTTTTGTTTTGCTTGTCATTTGTAATGGCACCTGGCGCTTCTGACTCCTTCGAAAGCCATCTCAATACCTTCAAAACACTGCTTTTGAACATTGGCAAAACCCATGTCTTCAATTCTCATAGAGCCCATCACTTTATAAACCTTCTTTTATACCTTTATTCTTAAGTGAATTTGTATGGTTAACATTTCCCCCTTTATATGAAAGAAGATTTTGTTCTTTAGGACAAAAATTTAACAACTACTCTATTCTTAATGACCTTATTTCCCTACAAAATTCAAAGTAAATAACATTTCCTATCGTTAGATCATGACTTGTATAAAAATATGATTAGTGATTTGAAAATGATGTTAGTATAGTATAGCTCTTAAACCCTAAGTTCAAAAGTAATAAAAATTAGTTGGTCATAATTTGAGTTAATAAATGATAAGAAATTTGCAGTTGTAAACGATTGAGAACCAAGAACTTCTGTTTGGCAATATTAGAAGTCCCACCATCCAACTTTCATAGTTACAAAAGAAGTTCGTAAATTGAACTCCCATGATATTAATAGAAAACCAGGCGTACAATAATTGAAATCGATGAACTTTTCACCGATGACAACAAATGTTTGGTAATAAAAAGCCATGAACTATCATCTGGAAATAAGTCATTGAAAACCATGAATCCTTATTTGGGGATAGGTAATAGGTATTTAAAAACTCCTATTGGAAATAATAATGATCCAGGGACCGAGATTCAGATGTTGATAAATATTGTTCAAAAGTTAGTAGTAGTAAACCAATGACCCTGATTCGGGTATTAAGAAAACAGACTCAAAGTTTTAATTGAAGTCCAAAAGTCCATTGAGATTTCAATACTAACTGCCTTGGATCCCAGATTCGAGAATTAACAAATGAAATCCAAAAATTGACAATAAAAGATCTGAAACCCAAATTTAGGTATTAGGATGACCAGATATCTGAAACCCAGATTCAGGCATTAATAAATGAAGTTTAGAAGTCAATAGTAAGATATCAGGAACCCCGATTCGGGTTTTAGTAGATGATAACCAGAAATAGCCTTCATAAAAAAAATCTTAAGCCCGGATTTGGGTATTAGTGGACGGTAACCAGAAATCCATAATAATCTTTATAATAGAAACCTTAAGCCCGGATTCGGGCATTAATGATTAAAGTCCAGTAATTAATAGTAATAGTCCCGAAACCCAGATTCGAGTATGATGAAGACCATAAATTATTAATAAAGACTTGAAACCCTAATACGGGTATTAATCAGTGTTCTGAAATTCTTCTTTGATAATAAGTTGGAGGCTGTGGATTCTTATTTAAGTCTTCTGTTCTGTACTTCTCATTGGGTTTTGACTCTTTTGACATGTGTAACCCTTTAGGCTTTGTATGTTGTTCCTATTCGATTTGCTGCTTCTTGAGCTTGGATCTCTTAGTCCATTATTTGATACGCTACTTCTCGAGCTCGGACGTCTTAGTCCGTAGTTTGATATGCCGCTTCTCGGGCTCGGACGTCTCAGTCCATTATTGTCTAGTGCGCTTGGTTAGGTTATCCACAAGCAGGACCCAAGGACTTACCCAACCTCCCTCCATGAGGGCGCCTTGATCTGCCCATAGCATGGCGCGATCAAGGGCTTGTTCGGTGCCTTGGCCAGGCCATAGTGTAGCGGGACCAAGGGCTTACTCTGTCCTCCCTCTAGGAGGTGCCTTGACCTGGCCATAGCATGGCACGGTCAAGGGCTTGTTCGGTGCCTTGGCCAGGCCATAGCATGGAGGGACCAAGGGCTCACTCCGTTCTCCCTCCAGGAGGCACCTTGACCTAGCCATTGGGTGGCGCGGTCAAGGGATTTTCGATTCTTTAACCTGGCCATAGCATGACATGGATAAAGGCTTACTCTAATCTCCCACCAGGAGGCGCTTTGGCCAGGCCAACTTGGCGCGGACAAAGGCTTTGACCGTTTAAGGTAATGTCCAGTTGTATGGAGAATATCAGTCCCAACCATGTAGATTTTTCTTTTTAAGGAAGAGGTGCTTTATTCATTCATTGTAAGAAAATATGGTCACAAGTGTTCCGCATTCCACGTTCTATGAACCATATTGCCGTCTGGTTGACATAGCTTGTAAGCTCCAGAGGGAATTACTTTGCACACAATTAGGGGACCTTCCCAATTTGGTCCTAGCAGTCCATCCTTAGGACTTCTTGTGTTTGCCATCACCCTTTAGAGTACTAAGTCTTCCTCTTGAAATGATCTCATCTTCACTTTTGAATTGTAGTATTTTGAGATTCTTCTTCTATACTCTGCAATTTGGATAACTGCTTCATCTCTCAATTCATGTATTAAATCTAACGATTCTTTCTTCGATTCCTGATTTGGATAAAATGCATATGCAATTCTTCGATGTGAGGGTATCACAATTTCAATTGGCAGCATCGCTTCACACCCATATGTTAGAGAGTAGGGGGTATGTCCCATTCCAGTTCTAGTGGATGTTTGATAGGCCTAGAGTCCAAGTGGCAATTCTTCTACCCAATTCCCTTTGGCTTTATTTAATCACTTGTTCAAGATAGTCTTAATAGTATTATTTGCAACTTCAACGGCCCTATTAGCCTTTGGATGTGCCACGGAAGAAAAGCTTTTAATAATCCCACTCTTATGGCAAAACCGAGAAAACTCTTCACTTTCAAATTGTGTTCCGTTATCTAATATAGTCTTATAGAGGATTCCGAATCTGGTATAATGTTTTTGATGACTAATCTAAGCACTTTCCCAAAAGTGATTTTGGGGAGTGGTTTTGCTTCTACCCATTTAATAAAGTAGTCTATGGTGACTACAACATATTTTGCTCCTCATTTAGAAATTATCAATGGCCCGATTAAGTCGATTCCCCATATATCAAAAGGCCATGGACCTGAAATCCGAGTTAATTGACTTGGTGGCAATCGAGGGATCTTTGAGTATTTCTAGCATCTTTCACATCTCCTTACATATTCAATAGCTTGACTTGCCATTCAAGGCCTATAAAAACCTTGTCTTGCTATTTTCTTCGCCAACTTTGCCCTGTTGTAGTGGTCCCCACAAAATCCTTTATGCGCTTCCACCAACAATTTCATCCCATCTTCCAGACTCACATATCTAGGTAAAGTAATGCATATCCTTTCTTGTAAAGATTTCCGTCCACTATTGTGAAAGTTGGAGCATGTCGCCTGATTTTCCTAGCTTCCCCTTTGTTAGATGGCAATATCACCTTAAAAAGATATTTGGCAATATGCGACATCCAAGTGTCACTATAACAGTCATCTGTCCTTAGATGATTAATCCTCTCATTTGGGATTTCTTCATTAACTTCCCTTTCCTCTCTCTCTTGGGTAGTGGCTTTTGATCTGCTTAGGACTAACAATTCCTTTCCTTGTTCGGGTGTTCCTTCTTCAATGCTTGGATTTGCTTGGTACCCTACTGGCACGATTCGTGATTCTAGGGCTCCCCTTGAACTAGCCAACTTTGCTGACAAATCTACCTGAGAGTTTTCTCCCCTTGGAACTTGATGTATAGAAAAACCTTCAAATAAAGTGAGCATCTTCAATATCTTCTTTACATATAAAGATAGTTTGGCATCCTTAGTCTGATATACTTTCTTTACCTGGTTTACCATTAGTTGTGAATCACTAAAGATTTGAATTCATGGGATTTTGAGCTCTAAAACCAAAGCCGATCCTGCCACCATTAATTCATATTCGGCTACATTATTTGTTGCAGGAAACCCTAACTTCATGACATAGTGTAAGCGGTGTCCGTACGGTGTTATTATGACATATCCCGCTCCAGCTCCTTACTAATTCGATGCGCCATCCACAAATAACTGCCACATAAATTTTTGACCCTTTTCCTTTTCCGATTGTTCTTTAGCGAAGTTTGTACACTCATTTATAAAGTCTGCCAATGCTTGCCCTTTGATAGCTGCCCGTGGCTGAAACTCAATGTCATACAGACTAAGCTCAATTACCCACTTTACTAGCCTACCCGAAGTTTCAGGCTTACTGAAAACTTGTTTGAGTGGGAAGTTAGTCAATACTCTGATTGGATGCACTTGAAAGTATGCTCTAAGTTTTCATGCCGTAATTATCAAGCAATAAGCCAGTTTTTCTATTACAGGGTACCGAACCTCTGCATCTTTTAACCACCCGCTCACATAATAAACAGGATGTTCAGTTCCACTTTCCTCTCTGATTAAAACTAAACTTACACCATGTTCCGAAACTGCCATGTATAAGTACAAGACTCCACCGTTCTCAGGACTAGACAGTATTGGTGGTTTTTCCAAATGATTTTTCAACTCTTGAAAAGCTTTCTTATAGTCTTCGCCCTATTTAAAGTTTTCTTCTTCTTGATCACATTGAAAAAGGGAATGCACTTATCAGTTGCCTTGGAAATGAACCTGTTTAGGGCGGCTACCCCACCGTTTAAACTCATTACATCTTTGTTAGTTCTAGGCTTAGCCATATCCTTGATAGCTTGAATCTGGTGGACTGGCCTCAATTCCGTGAGCGCTCACAATATAGCCTAAAAACTTCCCGAAATGAACCCCGAAAGAGCATTTCTGGGGATTCAGTTTCATCTGATATTTCTGTAATACTTCGAACATCCATTTTAGCTCTTTATGATGACTCCTAGCTTCATAAGATTTTACTAGCATATCGTCAAGATAAAATTCCATATTTCAACTAATCTGTTCTTTGAACATTCTGTTGACTAATCTTTGATAAGTAGCCCCTGCGTTCTTTAATCCGAAAGACATTGCTTTGTAGCTGAAAATTCCCTAATCAGTAATGAAACTTATATGTTCTTCATCTGGTTTAAACATGGGTATCTGATTATATCCTGAGTAAGCATCCATTAGAGATACCAACCTATGTCCACTAGTTGCATCAACCAACTAATCTATCTGTGGCAATGGGTAACAATCTTTTGGATAGGGATTGTTTAAGTCGGTATAATCAACGCAAGTCCTCCACTTGCCATTCGACTTCTTTACCAATACTGGGTTTGCTAGCCACTTTAGGTAGAAAATTTCCCGAATGAATCCATTTTTAAGGAGCCTTTTAACTTTATCTTTTAGGGAGTCAGACCGCACTATATCCAATTTTCTCTTCTTCTGTCTATTAGGGGTCGCTTCTGGATTAATGTTTAATGCTTGGCACATAACCGATGGATCAATCCCAACCATATCTGAATGAGACCATGCAAACACGTCTTTATTGGATTTAAGAAACTGAATCAAAACTTTCTTCAAACTTCTTTCCAACTCCTTTCCCACTTTGACTACTTTAGTTAAATCATTTGGGTCTATACATGTCTCCTCAAGGTCTTCTATAGGTTTTGTCCTTTCCACTTCTCCACGGCAATCAAATTTTATGATTATTTCGCCTTTTTCCATGGAATTAGCATTGATCCTCTTTCTCTTGCTTTTTGGAGAAATGTACCTTACATATATACGTTTGTTAGGCTTATTAGATCTTAATTTTGCTTCGAATGTTGGATGTAAAAATCCATCATCCGAAGGCTGAAAAATAGTAGAAGAATCAAAGTAAGCAGAATACTCCCTCTTATATTGATCAAGCGTTGCAAAATACATCTCCCGCGAGCTGAATTGTTCTCCGCGGATAGTGCCCCAACCCCTCTTAGTTAGGAATTTTAACATTAGGTATTTTGGCGAGACAAATGCATCCACCTCATTAAGTACAGGTCGGCCAAAGAAAGAATTATAGTATGATGGTTGGTTGATATTTACAAAGGAGTTTCAAAAGTTCGGCAATATGACGGTACTCCCATCTGCACTAGCAACTTCACTTGTCCTACTAAGGTCAGTCCCTTATTGTTGTACACAAAGATTGGTTCAAGGCTGGGTTCTAGCTTGTCTTCTGGATTCCCATTTGATCAAAGGCATGTTTGAAAATAACATTGACTGTGCTACCAGTGTCTACAAGAATCTTAGACACTATAGACAGTCCAATTTGAGTCGTGATCGTGAGGAGGTCGTTATGAGGGTGAAAGATCCTTTTCTTCAGCTCTTGGGGAGTAATAACAAGATTTGGCATTAGAATGTTGAGTCGTGGATTTTTAAGTGGGGCATCTTCCTGAATAGAGAACACTCCTTCTCTAGCTTCTTTAATGTATCTGTTTTTGGCCCCCTTACTAGTCCCTACCGGGTGTGCCCCCTCAAGGATTACATTAATCCTATTCAATGGAGGACTCAAGCTCAATGGATCTTCTTCTTCCAAGATGTTGATAGCATTATTAGGAAACTTTTGCGGACTATCACCAGGCCGTGGTACCTTTTGTTTATCTTGGATGAATTCCTTCAGATGCCCTTCACGAATTAGTTTCTGAATGATTCCAGCCAACGCCCTACATTCATAAGTTTTTTGGCCGTTTGCTTTATGATAAGCGCAATAGTCATCCCCTTTCCTTTGTTCAGGGTAATTTTTGGCCTTAAATGAAGTCAGGAAGTTAACCTTCTCCTTAGTCATAGCATAGATATAGGACAATGGCTTATTTAAAGTGATTGAATTAGTGTTAGGCTCCTCTCATCTTGTTCTCTTATGTCCCCCTTCTACTTTCCCTTTTAGAATTGGCTTTCTTTTTTGTGTGCTATAATTCATCCATTCAAATGAATTTATAAGCCTGAAAATGGAAGTCCTGCAGATCCTTACACCCATGAATATAGAGGTATTTCCAGAATGGTGTATTCTCTATTAACCGAGAATGTACTGCAATGAGCTTATCCCTGTCATTCATATCTTTAGCTTTTAATGCTTCTGTGTTGAACCTCTTGAGGTAATCACCCAGTAACTCTCCATGTCTCTACTTAATGTTGGCTAGAATAGTGTAATCGATTGTTGGATCCTTGCATATACATAATTGGGCAGAGAACTCATAAGAAAAATATTTCCATGAATAGATCATCTTTTCAGGATATTGTCGATACCATTTTGCGATGGCCCCTTGAAGCGTTGCCGGAAATAGTCTGCATCGAACGGCTCCTGAAGCATTATACATATCCATTTAACTATCGAAAGCCATCAAGTGATCATCGGGGTTAGTAGTTCCATGATACTTTAGGGTTGGGATCATAATATAAGATGGGATAACCGTTGACATGATTTCGTCGTTTAAAGGTGCCACACGTTCATTGCCATTTGCTTTCTCATCCAAAGTCCTCTTCCCCTTAGCATTTAGCATGCCCTTAATTGCCTTTTCTGTTACATCCTTCAGATATGCTCCAATGTCGTGATAACCTTTTCGGTTTGGGTTGTATTCTTTTGATGTCGAGCTTCCAAATTGCTTGAGAGACCTGTCCAGTACCCTTCCTTGATGATCGAATGTAACGACCCTGAATTTTTGGACATTTGAAATAGAATATTTAATTGATTTTAAATATTTGAATGATGGTTTAACTTGAATTTCAAATGTAAATATGAAATTGGCAATTTAATTTGTAAATTTTTTTTGGCAAAGCCAGCGGGGTTAACTGGCCCCTACCAGTTTTATTGCAACATAATAAAAGAGAACAAAATGAAAAGGTACAGATAACAAAACATGAAAAAAGAAACAATTGAAAAAACAACAACCAATCAAGCCCAACCAAGAATCAACTCTTCAAGAAAATTGCTGTTGCAATTCTTCAATTGCCAGAAAGTGGCAAACTTAATTTCTTTCCAAAGCACTTCTAATATCTTTCTTTGATTTTCAAAGACTATGGCATTCCTTTCTCTCCATATAACAGTCAAGTATATTTTCAGGCAAACAGCTAGCACTCTAGCTCCATCATTTCTCCATCTAGTGGCTTTATAGATAATACTCAAGACAATGTTAGAACTAGCAGAAGATAGATTAATCCCAGAAATGGCACTAATTCTGATCATCATGAATTTAAGGGCAGGACAGTCAAAAAACAGATGCTCAGAAGTTTCCTCATGCAACTCACAAAACAAACAAAGAGGAGAACAAGCCAGTCCATACTTGTTCAAAACACTTCTAGTGAGTAATGCTTGTGTTATAACTTTCCACAACATCAAGTTATCGGAAGGAACAAAGTCATTGGTCCAGATAACAGAGAACCACCTACTAGCAGGCAGTGGAACATTAGCTGAAACTAGATTGTATACACCTTTAATAGAGTGTGGCTTCTTGTCCCAAGAAACAGTGTCAATTTGATTAGTAGAGGAGAAGTTAAGCTGTATGTCACTCCAAAGCTGCCTGATCAACTGGTTACTGTTGAATGGCATTTGCATTTTCCCATCAAGTAAAAAATCATTGGCCTTTGCATCATAGTGTATTCCAGTTTGTAAAATCTATGAGTAATCACACATTTTGGATAGAATTTGACCTTTACTAAACCATGGATCATGCCAGAAACTAACAGCAGTGTTAGCATTAACTTGATATTGTATCATAGGGAGATAAACTTCTCTTAACTTCAACATATTCCTCCAATTCCAGCTGCAATTTTGTGGAATATCCATACACAAAAAATATTTATTCCCTATATTATAATGCCATGTCCATTTAACCCATATTTATTCCCTATATTATAATTTGTAAATTTAATTGTTGCAATTGGGTAAAAATTTGAATCTTCGGTTTTAAGCTGATAAAAAAATAATCTGAAGGCTTGGAAAATTCATATTGATTTTACTGAAGATAATAGAAGCTTCAGAATTGAATTTGGAAGTAATTTGTCCAGTCTTGAAATTTATCGTTTAATTCGATATTTAAAAATAGCATTTCAGGGCACAGTCTCGGAATTCGACGAAACTAGTTTCATTGGATTCATAATATTGTATTATTATCGGATTTCAATTTTCGTAATGTTTGGAGTGATCGTTTGGCCGTACGGTAAGCAAACGCGCTGAAATAAATCGAAAATTTAATATTATAACTGGTCCAAAAAGCTATCTTCTCCATACGATCGAATTTGGACTCAGAACCTTTTCCATTGCGTTCGGAATAGGCGTATAACATTATGAACGCCTAGCGGCACACCTCGATAGGAAGTCAAAAATTTTAGTTGACTTCATCAAAACGATTTGAATTTGAATTAAATTGAATATATTCTCTTATACTTGTCAACCATCAGTTGAAATTACTTCACATCAGCTGTTTTATTTTCACATCGGGCTACTGTAGCAAGTGGAGGGAATCATGTAAACGTCCCTTCTTGTTCCCCCTTTCCAGCTGATAATCGCGTAAGTTTGTCCCTCTTTTCCACCTTTAAACACTCGAGCATCTCATTCAAATCAAAACAAAAAGGAAAAAAAATGGCCGAGACCTTTTTCACGTTCGAAAACAAATAACAGTTCGAACGAACCCTCTCTCGTTCAAAAATCAAGTTGCCTCTTTCGAATAAATTCGTTTAATTCCTACGAATCGTGAGTGCCTAGGGTTGAAAGTCGCGATCAAGATAAGGCGGCGGTGGCGAGTGATCAATGTGGGAAGGGGAGAAAATCAAATGGCGACTGCGAAAAAAGGGGATTAACGGCAGGAAGGTGTTCGAGCACGCGAGGTCTGGGGAGGAGGTCGAAGACACTGCAGAGGGTTCGGGGGGTGGTTCCTTGAGTGGCCATGGCGATTTCGACTCGAGTAAGGGGTCGCGTACACAGACGACAACCGATGGATTTTAGAACTGGGTTTGAATTGCTGTCGAAGTCTGTTTGCGCCAAAATTGGTCACAAACCCCAAATGTTGTGAAAGCACCAGTATATGAATATAAATTAACAATATTCACAAACAAATCTCAAATCTAAGCAAACAGAGTATCACAATTCAGAAATAATGAACAGAAACACGAGGTTTATAGTGGTTCGGCGATCTTGCCTACGTCCACTCTGAAGTTGTTGATTTTATTGATGTTCACTCGATGATTACAATCTCTTCTAATGTAGTACAACTGAAATTATATTCTAAGTCTCAATCTAAGGTAGCGGTGGTGTTCTGGAGTAAATCTGGCAGAATCTGGGCGCTCTTCAATACTTAGAATTCTCCGACCCCTTTTCTGAATGACCAGGGGCTCTATTTATAGGTGTAGGAGGCTGATATTTCGCCTAAAATGAGGGGAGACCAGTTCTGGCACGTGAGGTGGCCCACATGCCCGCTCAATGGAAATCCGGGCCCACTTTGGGATCGATTCGACCCTTGCTTCGAATCGATCAAGATTTGCTCCGATTGAGCTGAAATTTGGCATGGACATTCCTTAGGTTGCCAGTTAGCTCCTGTCCAAATTTCGTAGCATTTGGACTTGTAGATCTCAAGTTATGATCGATTCAAGTTTGCATTTCTGGCTGATGTGCTTCGTTCGAATCGATCCCTTTCAACTTGATAGGGTCGAATCGATATGCTTGTATGTGAGGATGTTGACGTGGCGCGCGTCTCTCGTATCGATCCACTTTTCTCGCCGAGTTGACTGGGTCGAATCCACGTCCTTAGCTGCTTGTGACTTGGTCGATGTAAAGTAGTCGATTCGAAGTACATGGATTCGAACGTATGCTCGTTCGAATCGATCACGCTATATCTTCCCCACTCGATTCGAATGACGCTTTGCTCGTATCGATAGCGACATGCTTCAATCGATTCGAAGTCAATCGCAGCTAGATGGATTCGAGGGGAGGTACCTATGCATGGATTCGAAGCAGAGCGTTTTGTTGGATTCGAAGCAGGATATCTTCACGGATTCGAACTAAGGATAACTCGAGGTAATCGAATGTGGATTCGGGTACTGGGTATAAAGCTCGACCATCTGATGGATTCGAACTAAGGGAGGCTTTGGATGGATTCGAACGTCGAGGCTGCTTAGATGGAGTCGAAGCAATGGTACTTCTCATGGATTCGAAGTAATGCAGGGAAGTTCGATGGATTCGAGCTAAGGGTTTGTTCTGAGGGATACGAAGGGGATGGAGTCAATCTTGATGGAGTTGACCTTGATGGATACGAACCATATGGAGACGATCACAAGGCTATGTCCTTCACTTGCATCGATGATATCTTGGGCGTACGAACTCGGATTGACTCGAGATTTGGAATGCTGGCTCCTATGGCTCTCCTTGACGTGTCTTATCAATTGTAGCCCGATCCGGACTTGGACAAAAATCATTGATATCCATGGTGAAATAGTGTATAACGAACTTTTACGACGAACTGTCTTTAGTTTTCCAGTCAACTTTTTGGTGTCACGGCCTTGCCAAAAGGCGGGATAACATTTGCCCCCCAAAACATGCCTTGCGATAGGAAGGTGTGTTTTGTAATGCCATAAGCTGGATGTTCATATCCTGTTGATGCCCTGCAAAGAAATTGATAGTTTTATATGACCTTAAATGACGACCGTTCGCGATCAAGCCATTTGAGGTGGTATGCGACCGTTCGCGATCCAACATTTTCTGTATAACCCTAAATGACGACCGTTCGTGATCTAGCCATTTGAGGTGGAATGCGACCGTTCGCGATCTAGCATTTCTACATGGCCCCAAATGACGACCGTTCGTGATCAAGCCATTTGAGGTGAGGAGTGCCGTTCGAGGCGAGTTGTGACCGTTCATGGTCGAGTGTCGCACGAGGCGAATGATGACCGTTCGAGGTCGGGTGCCGTTCGAGGCGAATGATGACCGTTCGAGGTTGGGTGACATGGAAAGAAGAATGTGATCGTTCGCGATCGTGTGCCGTACGAGGCAAAAATGTGATCGTTCGCGATCGAATGTCGTATTAGGTGGATTGTGACCGTTCGTGGTCGAGTGCCGTTCGAGGCTAATGGTGACTGTTCGAGGTCGGGTGCCGTTCGTGGCGAAGTGTGATCATTCATGATCGAATTGTGACCGTTCGCGGTCGGGTGGCGTTCGAGGCGAATTGAGTGTGCCCGAGGAGGGACTTAGTATCATCAATACTAGGTTTCACGTTCGGGTGAATTCCCGGATTGTTTGTTGCAATGGTTTATCGCCATCTCAGAGCATGCCTAGGGACCGTTCGTGATCCCGTACATGTGTAAGTGGCTTAGCCGTTATGAAATCACAAGTAGCATTTTTTCATTGAAAATAAGTCTTTAGCAGAAATGTTAAACAAAATCAAGTTCAAATATTCAAATCAAGATGAAACAAAAGCAAAGCAAGGATGTCAAAGTGTAAACTCCCACAACGATAGGGTTAGTAGTCATTCACAACATGCCTATGGACCGTTCATGATCTCGCACATGTGTAAATGACTTACCCGTGTTGGTGAGAGGTTTACAACTTGTCCATCGTTATTTCAACTAATTGATAATCATACGATGTCCTAGCTCGGGGGCACCCCTGGCTGATGTAGACGGTGGTCGCTCTGGCTCCACCGCTGGAGCTCGCCTCCTCACATACTGAAGTAGCATACCGTTCCTGATGTGCCCTTCCACCTCATCCTTCAGATGTCTACATTCGTTAGTGTTATGACCATTTAGTTCATGGAATAAGCAATATCTGTCTGATTTTCTTTCGTCAACAGTGGGGTCCCTTCGTATTGGCCTTCGGTAGGGAACTTGCTCTCGTGTATCTTGGTAGATTCGCTCCAAACTCTCATTCAGCTCTGAATATGTGGTGAATCGTGGCTCTCTTCGCAGTCGCTTTGACCTGTCACCATTGTCCTCAGCCTTTCGTTTTCCTTTATCCTTGCTTGAATCATTTTCGAGAGGCTTTTTGTCTTTAAGTGCATAAACTTCTATTCCCTCTCCTTCTTCTCTTTCAGCATTAGCGTCTTCCAATCGTAAAAACTTTTCTGCCTCGTGATAGAATTCTCCTAGATCCATTGGTGGATCCTTAGTTAATGAATTTTTGAATTCCGTACCATCAGCTACTCCGGACACAGCTGCCATCATAACCATGGATGGATCTGGCCGATACACCGATGCTGCTGCCGAATTGAACCGCGTCAAGAAATTCCTCAAAGACTCCCCAGCTTTCTGCTTTAGCGTTGCCAAACTCATCACATTCTTGGGTCTCGAAATGTGAACCCTGAATTGCCTCATAAATTTCTCAATCAAATCGGTCCATGTCCCGATGGAGCCGCTCTCTAGCTGTCTGAACCATAAAGCTGCTATGTCTGTCAAATACAATGGGAAGCACCGGGCCATGACTTCCTGTGATGCCCCCAGCACTTCCATGTGCCTTATATACCTCGTTAGATGGACCGCAGGGTCCGTCCTCCCATCATACCCTTCTACTGTTGGCAGTTTGAATTCTGGTGGGTTCCTAGCCAACCTAATCGCAGGAGAAAAGGGACTCTTGTTCACATCTTCAAGATCTCTGTTTACCAATCCTCCTCTCATTGCTCGCCTGACCATCTCTGCCAATCTATCATTGTCTCCAAGCTGTAGTCCTCGTTCACTACCTTCGACCTGCCCCCCGAGTCCGTGTGAGCTTTCGGGTGTTTGCCCCCCTGATTGAGCGTTCATCCCTTTATCGTTGTCAGGTTGCTCGGATGTCCTTGTCTCTCTTCCCGTGTTCGGATCAACATGTCCTATGTGTGTGCCCCCTAGCTCCGGCGCTGCGTTGGATGGTCCTGCTTCGTTCTGGGCCCTGGTTGTTCCTTGATTTTGCGCTCCAAGTTGTCCAATTTGTTGAAGCAAATTCTGGATTATCTCCTCCTGCCTCTTCATCATTGTCTCCATCTCATCCCTGGTGATGAAGATCGATGATTGGTTTGCTCCCGAGGAAGCCTCTTGACTTCCTTCGTGCTAACTTCTCTCAGCTCTTTGCCTTCTATTTGTTTGTCTCATCATGATTCTTCGGATCTAAATCTCTTAGCCTTCTGATCCAACTTTTAAATTTTGTGTAGCGGGTCCTGAGTTCAGTTCTCGGTGAAAGCACCAAAGTGTTTGCGCCAAAATTGGTCACAAACCCCGAATGTTGTGAAAGCACCAGTATATGAATATAAATTAACAATATTCACAAACAAATCTCAAATCTAAGCAAGCAGAGTATCACAATTCAGAAATAATGAACAGAAACACGAGGTTTATAGTGGTTCGGCGATCTTGCCTACGTCCACTCTGAAGTTGTTGATTTTATTGATGTTCACTCGATGATTACAATCTCTTCTAATGTAGTACAACTGAAATTATATTCTAAGTCTCAATCTAAGGTAGCAGTGGTGTTCTGGAGTAAATCTAGCAGAATCTGGGCGCTCTTCAGTACTTAGAATTCTCCGACCCCTTTTCTGAATGACCAGGGGCTCTATTTATAGGTGTAGGAGGCTGATATTTCGCCTAAAATGAGGGGAGACCAGTTCTGGCACGTGAGGGGGCCCACATGCCCGCTCTATGGAAATCCGGGCCCACTTTGGGATCGATTCGACCCTTGCTTCGAATCGATCAAGATTTGCTCCGATTGAGCTGAAATTTGGCATGGACATTCCTTAGGTTGCCAGTTAGCTCCTGTCCAAATTTCGTAGCATTTAGACTTGTAGATCTCAAGTTATGATCGATTCAAGTTTGCATTTCTGGCTGATGTGCTTCGTTCGAATCGATCCCTTTCAACTTGATAGGGTCGAATCGATATGCTTGTATGTGAGGATGTTGACGTGGCGCGCGTCTCTCGTATCGATCCACTTTTCTCGCCGAGTTGACTGGGTCGAATCCACGTCCTTAGCTGCTTGTGACTTGGTCGATGTAAAGTAGTCGATTCGAAGTACATGGATTCGAACGTATGCTCGTTCGAATCGATCACGCTATATCATCCCCACTCGATTCGAATGACGCTTTGCTCGTATCGATAGCGACATGCTTCAATCGATTCGAAGTCAATCGCAGCTAGATGGATTCGAGGGGAGGTACCTATGCATGGATTCGAAGCAGAGCGTTTTGTTGGATTCGAAGCAGGATATTTTCATGGATTCGAACTAAGGATAACTTGAGGTAATCGAATGTGGATTCGGGTACTGGGTATGAAGCTCGACCATCTGATGGATTCGAACTAAGGGAGGCTTTGGATGGATTCGAACGTCGAGGCTGCTTAGATGGAGTCGAAGCAATGGTACTTCTCATGGATTCGAAGTAATGCAGGGAAGTTCGATGGATTCGAGCTAAGGGTTTGTTCTGAGGGATACGAAGGGGATGGAGTCAATCTTGATGGAGTTGACCTTGATGGATACGAACCATATGGAGACGATCACAAGGCTATGTCCTTCACTTGCATCGATGATACCTTGGGCGTACGAACTCGGATTGACTCGAGATTTGGAATGCTGGCTCCTATGGCTCTCCTTGACGTGTCTTATCAATTGTAGCCCGATCCGGACTTGGACAAAAATCATTGATATCCATGGTGAAACAGTGTATAACGAACTTTTACGACGAACTGTCTTTAGTTTTCTAGTCAACTTTTTGGTGTCACGGCCTTGCCAAAAGGCGGGATAACAAAGTCGTAACCCGGGCAAGGCATTGGGGGATCGAGACGTTGGCATCCAGGGTTTCGAAGTTGGGGAAGAAGCAGGAAGTTGGAAAGAGAAGAGAAATAAGGGTTTGGCCATTCTCGGGTTCAACCTTGTCGCGAGGTATATTTGGATTTATTTTTCAAGTCTAAGTTTGATAATAAACATTTACAGTAAGTTCGAATGTTATTTTTAAAGTACTGATAGTTTTAAAACTAAAGTAAAATATAAATACTGGAAAATATTTTATAAAAAGAAAATTTGTTTGGAATTAACTAATTAGGTAAAATAAAATTTATTAAATAGAAATTGATTTGTTCGATTTAATTCGAATATTGATAAATTGTATAAATTGTTATACAAGGTTTAATACAATGAAGAAATGGTCAAAATGGAAAATGGATTGCAAAATAAAAATGGTAAAGGTGAGATCTTCTCACTCAAATTTGAAAGTTGAAAATTGCAGTTATTGATTGCTATTGGATGTGATAGTATATATATAGTAGTATATATAGCAATATATATATATATATTGGCATATGTATATATTGGTGATTGAATTCCCGCATTATATAGCGGATGAGGCCCTATGTGCCGCATAATAGCGGATGATATTTTATAAATCCCATATACCGCGATATTCGACCTCGAAGTGGAATTGGTATTGTGCTACCATCTGTGGATGTAGGGAAACAGGTTGGAGGGATCCAACTGGATTCCTCAAAATTGTTTGAATATTATTTCATATGTGAATGATGTGATTTATTGATAATCTGTGGATGATTTATTGATAATTGAAATTGTTGAAGGCTAAAAATTTAGCCGAATGAATTTTTGGTATCGCTGGATACCAGAAATAAATGAAATTGGATTTTTGAATTTAAAGTTGGAAATTTTAAGCAAATTCTTTTTGAAAGGATTGGTTGAATATAAAAGAAGGAATTAAAGTATAAA
The DNA here is from genome assembly GCA_030737815.1 of Allium fistulosum. Taxonomy (NCBI): domain Eukaryota; kingdom Viridiplantae; phylum Streptophyta; class Magnoliopsida; order Asparagales; family Amaryllidaceae; genus Allium; species Allium fistulosum. The sequence continues at coordinate 162,968,567 of CM060904.1, read as the reverse complement.
ATTTGATTTTTAGTAATCTTATCGAATAAATTTCCAAAACATGGCAAAGGATTTTAATAAAAGGATTTTTAGTAATATTGTTTAAAAGTTGAAGAATTTATGGAAAATGGAATTTTGAATAATTTGGAAAGAACAAAGGAATTTATTTAAAAGTGATAAACTTTTAGAAATCAATTTGTAATTGATTTGGTATTTGAAAATGAATCTTTGAGAAATCGATATGGAAATTTATTTGGAGTTGAAATAAATTTAGAAATCAAATTTGTAATAAATTTGGTGATGGAAAATAAATTATTGGAAAATTCGTTTGAAATTGATTTAGTGTTTGAAAAATAAATTGGAAATCGATTTGTAAAATAATTTGGAATTTGATCTTGGGGTTAAAAGTGGATATTTGAAAAGGTAAATTCAAATGGAATTTATAAAGGAAAGGGAAATTTGTTTTAAAAAAAATAAAAACTGATTTATTTTAGATGTGTGGAAATAAATTTACCGATTTGGGACGTAAATTTAAAATAAATCGATACGGATTTATTTAATTGGTTTAAATGGACCATTTTGAAGTGAAAGTGTATTCTCACTATAAAGCCGAATATATTTCCAAAGTAGCTTTTAAAAATATAAATTAAAAGTTCTAAAGCAGGTTTTTAAAAGAAATATTTGGAAATATATTCCGTGTAAGGGAATTGATTTGAAATTTATTTTCAAAATTTGAAAAATGAAATTTGATTTGAAAATTTGTTTTCAAGGTGTTGAAGTGTGGAAAAATATATATCTTGTGAAGATATTTTGAAAATAAATAATTTGGGAAAATTATTTAAATCTGATGATTGTTGTGAATGTTGTTGATAGTTAAATCACCGACTATCAATATTTTCCTTTGAAATGGCACTTGAATTTGTTTTTAAAACAAACGCTTATTATTCGGTTTAGGCAGGAAAGGACCTTTGTGTCAGATAACCCATTCCGAATAATGATATGACGTGTATGAATTGAAATTGAAGACCGGTGTGAAGACCGGGTATTTTCGAAAATGAAAGGACAACTTGTCGAATGTCTCTGCACCGAGTTGCTCCGGTATAGAGATTTATATCACTCGTTTTGTGATGGGAAGTCCGATCGGGATTGTGAATACCCGGATTGCAAGGGCTTCTTTGGAAGTGCCTTCGGTTCTGTTCGAACCCGGAACAGACTTGTATGGTTACGTGTCTGACATTACATTTTGAGATGTAAAGCTGATTTCTTTCAAATACATTTCTGTTTGGTGGCGAAGAATTTATACTCTTAGCTTAACACCCTTCTCTGAGACGTATGAGCTCAGAGGTTATGTAGTTGAATGTTATCGGCGATATATCCCAATTTGGTAATGTGGCATGCTGAGTGTTGCGGTGTGTTGATCATTTATTGATCATTTGTGATCAAAGCACGGCTTTGTGAAAAAGCGTAGCTTTGTGGACGAGACTTCGTCAGACCTCACTCCCCGGAAATGGTCGAAACAGGAATATGCGGCAAGGTTATGAGGGTCGCGCCCTTTAGGGTATGTCATTTCCTTCTAAAAAAGGGTGGTATCAGGTATGGAGCCCTGGTATTTAACCTATGTGGATACTCCGATCTCATTTATTGTGTGATTGTGTGTTTATCGAGGCGCCCCGGATAAAGGTCCCAAAGGACCGGGGCATGACATATTCGTGAGTTACCTAGTTACAGGGGTAACCCAGCCTTGTGTTGGTAGAGAGCAGTTGTCTCTCGGGACGTCCAGCCAGAGGCGATCCCATGTGGCGGTAGGAAGTTACTTAGCTGACCATTTGTTGGAAATCCATTTCCCAATACGAAATTGTACAATTTTAGTTGTAGAACTTGCCATTTACTTATGGTGGCGCCCCACTATTTAGATGGTAGCTATAGTAGGCATAGTGTGAAATGCCTATGCTGGCTAAGATTAATATTATACTTTTGAAATGTTTTCCACACTAGACATTAATAATAATAATCCAATGATTTTCGTAGTAAATATCTTTGACTATCATAAGAAGAAATCTCCTCCAATTCTGTGTTTGCATTGTGTGTATGGTGGGAGGTCTTATGGTAGTTTCATTTTCCAAAAGCATTGCGAATAAATTTTATTTTCTTTGTAAAAATAACTGTTTTATGATCTCACACCAGTCACCATGACTGACTCGGAGTTTATTGTTTCCTTTCTAAACTCTGGGTGCCCATAATTTTCCACATGGGCAGCCTAGAGTTATGTTATCAGGATATTCGGGAGCTTTGGAAGCAAGCTGGATAGCGAGACGTACTCCCGTACTTGTTTATTTATTCCGCTGTGTATTTTGTATGAGGACAAGTTTATATAACTATCCATTGTTGTATTGAGTTGTATATTGACTCTGATTGATGTATGTATAAACTGATATAGTTCTTTGTTTTAAAAGACTAGTGATTATCTATTATATATTGTTCCGCTGCAAATGTGAGATTCTGATATTGTTTCTGTTTCTATGTTTCTTCTTTCTTTTTCTTCTGTCTTCTTCTACCTCTTCTTTTTAACCCTAATGGTTCGGTTTTTCGGCATTCGATCGCGCGACATTTGGTACAGTGGACGTATTAATGTCGGCTTTCGAGCGTCGAAAAGTCAACTCGTTACATCGAATTTAGTCCGATGACGCTCATTTTTCTTTGAAGATGTCAAGTCCATTTTTCTCTTATCCTCATTGGTATAAGCCTTTAATTTTCTTCTTGGAGAGATCACCTCATCTCCAGTCATTAGTTTTGCTGTTTTGGAAGACTTCTGAGACAGTGCTGCTTTGAGAAGCTCTTGCATCTCCAGCAATTATTGTCCCAAGTGCTTTATTTTGGTTACATTGTTGTCTTATTGAGTTGGTGTTAACGGTTGCCCTTGCACAATCACCTCCAAGTTGAAAGTTAGTGTTATGTTTTCTTCTAAAGTTGTTGCGTGTACGGCCCCTTCGTCCATTTGACTAAGCCTTTTAGATTTCATTTTCCTACACCAAGTTAAACAATCCACAATAAGATAGCCACAGGGTCGGAGGTTCAAGCCCTCCTTCTAGTGCCAAAAATGTTAACAAGAAAACTTGTCAACATCCCCAAAGCTAAGTGATTAACAAGAAATGTTATTAACGCTTCAAAAGAAAGTTTTTAAAAGTGAACACTCCCTTCAAAACCCCTTTCTAATGGTTGATTAGGATGGATTACTTGCGGAGGGTGGTCTTATAAAAATATTATTTATAGTTAATAGTCCAATCAACCCTATTGAAATGAAGGTCATTAGCCATAAAATCCACTAAAAGAACAAAGGCATGAAAGAAGATAAGAAAAGTACCAACTTCTTCTAAAGTAGGTTTCGACAAAGAACAAAGGTTCCGAAGGTATTGAGAAAGCTTTCAAAGGAATCGAAAGTAGCAGGCATCCTCACAAGTGTTAAATCATGTACAATCCTTCGAAAAAGATGAAAAAGGAGAAGCAAAGCCACCTTTCCGCCTCTCCAAGACCTTTCGACACAAATGGATTAGCAAAGACTACTTCGGAACCCCTTTTCGAAGGCAATGAATGGTAATCTCCTATATGTGCACCGAACCCTTCGGAACTAAAGGTTTCACCCTTATACAACCCTTTCAAAAGCATACACAAGCCTTTCAAACGAGACAAGGTCAATGATGTTAGGGGAAAGTTCCGCCTTGATTCTCAGGCATGCATTCGAAAGCTACTCAACATCATCGAAGCCATTGGTACTTTAACATCTTCGAAACCCATATGGAAAACATATCGATAGAGTCGAAAGCTTTTATCTTACTTTCAATAACAACAAGGAAACCTAGATGAAAAAGTGCATTTGAAGACCTTTCGACAACGTCGAAAGGTGTTCTAGAGGAAGCAGCAAGAAAAGATACTCACAACTTAACAAAGGTGAAAGGTTAGTAAAGGAACCTTTTGACTTAGTCGGAAGTTCTGGAGAAAGACAAAGGAAGCACAAGGGTAAATCAAAGAACTCAGAGAAGATGCCTTTCGACAGTGTCGAAGGCAGACATGGCCTTTCGACCAAGACGAAAGGCATGAAGCGGCATACAAAAAGGAGTCCTTTCGACCGTGTCGAAGGTATAAGAGCGGAAGGAGGCTAACCTGCATTTATAAATAAGACCCAAGGGGTCCAGTTTGGGGGACCGAATTCTGAAATCTTAAATTCATTTCTTCTACTCCAATTTCTTAGTTGCAATTAAATTTTCCAAAAACCCTAAATCAATTTGGGGATAAAAGCTCTCTTAGTTGTAAATCATTTTGGATTGTTAATAAAAGAGAAGTGGCTGGTTCACTAAGAATTTTGATGACCAGGAAGATCATTTAGATCATTAGCTTGTCTAATGATCAATTGCACATGATCCTAACCTATTGTCTTAACTTGTTTTTGTATGCATAGGATCGACTTGGATACATATATTCGAAACCCATCATCATCGAAACCAACATCAAATAATGGAAACATGAATGATGATGAGGTTTCGAGATTATTGAGATTACAATTCTAAGGGATATCCAGGTCGATCTTATGTAGGGAAAACAAAGTGAAGATTAGGCAGTTATAAGTTGGACCTGTTTCGAAAGAGTGGAACCCCACTTGACTCAGCCGAAAGGGGGTTTCGAAAGGGACTCCAGTTTATAATTGACCAATGATTGTACAAAGAGGAACTTATTCGAAAGGGGTTTATCCCCAGCTCCATCTGGAACCCTTTCGAAGGGGTTACACAACAAAAGTAGCGACACCATAGGGTCGAAAGCAACCGTGTCATATTAGTGAAACATACATCCCTTCTGACATGATCGAAAGGGTCGGGATAGGCCTTTCGACATGGTCGAAAGGAATGAAAAACCAAGATGATTAGCTACTTTTGGCACACTCAAAGGAAAGGTTTCGAGCAGGATGCAATACCTTAGCCTGCATTCCTAAACTAACTTCTTAGAGCCTTTTGAATATGTCAACCTTGTCGAAAGGTAGAGTTAACACCTGAGACCCTTTCGATTAAGCCATCTCGGTCGAAAGGTAGAGCAATTTCCTAAAACCCTTTTCGACTAAATCAACCTGGTCGAAAGAAAGGTTTCGAAAGGAGAAATCTTTCCAATAGCTTGGTTTAATTTGAGCTCATTTACCTTTCACATAGCATTGAGGATGTTGACAAGTTTTCTTGTTAACAATTTTGGCGCTAGAAGGAAGGTTCGAACCTTCGACCTTGTCACTCTATTATAGACTAATTTTGGTTCATTTAATTTGCATAGGAAAATGAGATCTAAACGATTAAGCGGAATTGAGGAAGAGTTGTCCACACCACCACTCTTGAGGAGAATATAACTCTGTCATTTAATCTGGATAGGGCTGTTCAAAGACAGCCTTCGTCACCAGCTCGGCAAGATGATAACACTGCAAAGATTAAACACTATACAATCTGGACCAATATAAAACAAAGACAGGGAGAATCCTTGGGAGTATCTGAGGAGATTTAATGCTGAAGTTCTAAAAGCCAAAGATATGAATGATCGAGACAAGCTTATTGCAGTTCATTCCGGCTTGATAGAAAACACTCCCTTTTGGAAGCAGCTCTTTGTCAATGGCTATAAAGATTTACAATACTTCCATTTCCAAGCTGATAAGTTCATCCGGATGGATGAGCTTTACTATCCTAAAAAAAAAACTATCCCCAAGAAAGAAGGGAGGAGATTTGTCCAAGATCGAGGACACAAAAGGACAAGATGGGAAGAGCCAATCGCTAATGTAGTCGCTTTAAAAAAGCCACTGTCTTACGTCTATGCCATAGCTAAGGAAAGAGTCAACTATCCAAACTCCTTTAAAGACAAAAATAACCTTGAACAAAGGAAGGGAGGGGATTACTATGCTTATCACAAGGCCAACGGTCACAAGTCCGATGAGTGCAGCGTTCTAGCTGGCATTATCCAAAAACTAATCTATGAGGCTCATTTGAAGGAGTTCATTCAAGACCAACAAAAAGCCTAACAAATAGAGAATGGTCTACAGAAACACCATGGCAATGCTGTAAATGTACTGGAAGATGAAGACCCCCTAAGCTTGAACCTACCAATAAATAAAATTATTGTAATTCACGGTGGACCGCATCCAGCGAGAAATGGTAAAGGGGCCCACAATATGTATATTAAGGAAGCTAAAGAAGGCATTCACTCTGTCCAAGAGGAACCCTCAATGAAGAATCCACATTTCAACATTCAAACACCGAACCTTGTTGTCACTCCTCAAGAGCTAAGAAAGGGGGTTCACCATCCTCATAATGATCCTTTGATGATTACTGTGCAAATTGGATTATCCATCATCTCTATAATTCTGGTTGGCACAGGCAGTGCAGTCAACGTAATCTTCAAGCACGCCTTCGATCAGATGAACATTCCTGAAGACAAACTAGAGCCAAGCATGGAACCCATATTTGGATTCAACAACAAAGGATCAACTCCGGTTGGATAGAGAAAGCTGGTCGTGCAAATGGGGGTACCGCCAACCTGCAGAACCTTCGAAACTATCTTTGTGATAATTAACCAACCCTTATACTACAACGCCTTCTTTGGTAGGCCAGCTCTTGACAAAATATATGCCTTCGTCTCCCCAAAATATCTCATGGTAAAATTCTAGACAAATAGAGGATGGGGGACTGTCCGAGGGGAGCAGTTTAGCTCCCGAGAAATGTATTTTGCTACTCTACACCGATATAAAAGGGAGTATTCTGCTTATTTTGATTCTTCTATTATTTTATAGCCTTTAGATGATGGATTATCAAATCCAACATTCGAAGTAAAGATTAAAATTCGTAAATCTAACAAATGTATGTATCTAAGGTACATTCCTTTTGGAGGCAAGAGAAAGAGAATTGATGCAAACTCAGCGGAAGAAAGCCCAATAGTCACAGAATTTGATTACCGAGGGTAGACAGAAAGGATAAAAACCATAGAGGATCTTGGGGAAGCATACATAGATTCAGATGATGTACCAAAGTGGTTAAGGTGGAAAAAGATCTTAATGGTGACTTAAAGAGGGATTTGATACAATTTCTCAAAGTCAAGAAAGACATATGTGCCTGGTCACATTCCGATATGGTGGGAATTGATCCAATGGTCATATGTCATGCTCTCAACATTAATCAAGGAGCAAATCTCGTAAGGTAGAGAAAGAGACAGATGGATAAGGTACGATCAGATGCTTTTAAAGAAGAGGTTAATAGACTCCATGAGAATGAATTTATTCGGGAAATATACTACCCAAAGTGGTTAGCCAATCCAGTTATGGTAAAGAAGTCAAATGGGAAATGGAGGACTTGCATTGACTACATGGATTTGAACAAAGCATGTCTGGAAGATTATTTCCCATTGCCACGAATAGACCAGTTTTTAGATGCCATAAGCGGACACAAGTTGTTGTCTCTCATGGATGCCTATTCAGGGTACAATCAAATACCAATGTTCAAATCAGTTCACACTAGCCTCATAACTGAGTGGGGGATTTATTGTTATAAGGAAATTCCATTTGGGTTAAAAAATGCAGGGGCAACATATCAAAGATTGGTCAACCGAATGTTTAATGAGCAAATCGACCGGAACATGGAAGTTTATGTGGACGATATGCTGGTAAAGTTTGGCGAACTCGAAAATCGTCTTAATGATTTGGAAGAGATGTTCAAGGTATTATGGAAATATCAAATGAAACTAAACCCACAAAAGTGTTCTTTTGGAGTCCAATCTGGAAAGTTTTTAGGCTACCTTGTAAGAGCCCAAGGGATCGAAGCTAGTCCAGATCAAATTCAAGCCATTAAAGACATGGGCGAACCTAAAACCAACAAGGAAGTAATGAGTTTAAATTGAAGGGTGGCTGCCATAAGTAGATTTACCACAAAAGCTACCGATAAGTGTATACCCTTCTTTGATGTAATCAAGAAGAATAAGAACTTTGAATGGGGGAAGATTGTAGGAAAGCCTTTCAGGAACTAAAAAGCCATCTGGAAAAGCCATCGATACTTTCTAGTCTCGAGAATGGGGAAACCTTATACCTATATATGGCAGTCTTAGAGCACGCGGTTAGTTCAATGTTGATTAGAGAAGGAAATGGGGCACAACTTCCAGTATATTATGTGAGCAGAGGGTTGAAGGATGCAGAAGTTTGATATTCAATGATAGAGAAGTTAAGCCTATTGCTTGATTCTCACAGCTTGAAAGCTTAGAGCATATTTTCAAGCACACCCGGTCAGGGTATTGACCAATTTTCCCCTTAAGCAAATCTTTAGTAAACCAGAAACTTCAGGAAGGTTGGTAAAATATGGAATCGAGCTCATCCAGTATGACATAGATTTCAACCATGAGCTGCAATCAAGGGGCAAACATTAGTAGACTTCATTAATGAGTGCACTAACTTTATCAAGGAGCAATCGGAAAAAGAGAAAGACCAGAGGCCTATGTGGAAATTATTCATTGATGGTGCATCAAACGAACAAGGGGCCGGTGCAGGATATGTAATCATCACACCAGATGGACACCGTTTACATTATGCCATGAAATTAGGATTCCCCACAACTAACAATGTGGCTGAATATGAATCTATGGTAGCAGGATTGACCTTGGCATTAGAACTCAAAATTCCACGAATACAGATCTTTAGTGATTCTCAGCTAATCGTGAATCAAGTGAAACATATATATCAAACAAAAGACCCTAAGCTATCTTTATACGTGAAGAAGATACTAAGAATGCTTGCTTTGTTTGAAGACTTTTCCATACACCAAGTCCTAAGAGCAGAAATTCACAAGCAAGTTCCCTAGCTCAAGAGAAGCCCCAGAGACACATACTGTTCCAGTGGGATATCAGGAAATTCCAAGTATTAGAGAGGAGGCATCCGAACAGGGAAAAGAATTGTTAGTTTTGACAAGGTCTCAAGCAAAATCACAAGGAGAAGAGAGAAGAGAAAGTAATACAGAAATATCATATGAAAGCGTTGACCAACCGAGACCAAGTAACATATATAATGACATCAGGATATCACCCATTGTTGAATAACTTGTTAAAGGAACACTCCCATTTGATAAAGGTGAAGCAAGGAAAATTAGGAGACAAGCTCCAATCTTCGTAATGATGGATGGAATCCTCTATAAAAAGGGACATGCTCTTCCCTATCTAAGATGTGTGAGCATGAATGGTGGAATAAAATTAATGGTTGAAGCACACGAGGGGTTTTGCGGGGATCATTCAAATGGAACAAAATTGGCAAAAAAAATAATGAGGCAAGGATTTTATTGGCACGTATGGTAAGCCAAGCCATCGAGTATGTAAGAAGATGTGAAAAATGTCAGAAATACTCAAAGATTCCCAGGTTGCCCCCAAGTCAACTGACTCCAATTGCAAGTCCATGGCCCTTTGACATATGGGGAATAGACTTAATCAGCCCATTACCAATTTCAAAAAGAGGAGCAAAGTATGTCGTGGTCGCCATAGACTATTTCACCAAATGGGTTGAAGCAGAACCGCATCCAAAGATTACTTCTGGGAAGGTACTCAGATTTGTTATCAAGAATATCATAACCAGGTTTGGAATTCCCTAGAAGATAATTTCTAACAATGAGACACAATTTGAGAGTGAAGAATTCTGTCGCTTTTGTCACAAAAATGGAGTCATTAAATTTTTTTCATCCGTCGCACATCGAAAAGCGAATAGGGCGGTTGAAGCTGCAAACAAACCATAAAGACAATTCTAAAAAAGCAGCTAAACAAGGCAAAAGGAAATTGGGTAGAAGAACTACCGCTTGTATTATGGGCTTATCGAACATCCACCAAAACAGCGACAGGACACACTCCCTACTCTTTGACATATGGGTGTGAGGCAATGTTACCAATCGAGATTGAGATACCCTCACAACGAAGAATCGCCTACGCATTTGATAAGAATCAAGAGTTGAAAAGAGAATCCTTAGATTTAATACATGAATTGAGAGATAAAGCAGCGGTAAGAACCGTTAAGTACCAAAGAAGAATCTCAAAGTACTACAACTCAAAAGTGAGAACTCGGTCATTTCATGAAGGAGATTTGGTACTCTAAAGAGTGATGGCATATACCAAAAACCCCATAGATGGACCCCTGGGGCCAAATTGGGAAATTTGCAAAGTGATCCCATCAGGAGCTTACAAATTATGCTGACCAGACGGCAATATGGTTCCGAGAACATGGAATGCCGAACATTTATGGCCATATTTTTCAGATGAATGAATAAAGCATCTCTTTCCCCAAAAAGAAAATCTACATGGTTAGGAGTGAAATACTCCTTATATTTGGATACTATCTAAGATGGTATTCTACCTATGATGGTAGAAAGCCTATGTCCACGCCGAGATGGTCAGGGCAGAGCACCTCCTAGAGGGAGGGTGGAGTAAGCCTTTAGCCGCGTCATAAGATGGCCAGGTTAAAGCACTGGACAAGCCTTTAGCTGCGTCTCTGGTCAGGTCAAGGTACCTCTTGGAGGAAGGACGGAGTAAGCCTTTATCTGCGCCATAAGATGGCCATGGTAAAGCACCAAACAAGCCCTTATCTACGCCATGCTTTGGCCAGGGTAAGGCACCTCCTGGAGGGAGGACGGAGTAAGCCTTTATCCACGCCACACTATGGCCAGGTTAAAGCACCGAACAAGCCCCTCATCGCGCCGCACAATGGCCAAGGCAGGGCGCTTCCTGGAGGGAGGTCGGGTAAGTCCTTGGTTTCAGTCTCTAAGATGAGCTAACCAAGAGCATCAGACAACAATGGACTAAGATGTCCAAGCCCAAGAAGAGGCTCATCAAACAATGGACTAAGATGTCCAAGCCCAAGAAGAGGTTCGTCAAATAATGGACTAAGATGTCCAAACCCAAGAGGAGGCTCATCAATCAATGGACTAAGATGTCCAAGCCTAAGAAGAGGCTCTTCCAATCATGGAATAAGATGTCTAAACCCGAAAAGCGGTATATCTCTAATGGACTGAGACGTCCAAACCCAAGAGGCAATTGATCAAATTATAAATACATACATAAAAGACCTGAAGGGTTCATACATGTCAAGAAAGACGGAATCTAAAGAGTTAAGCCAAATTCCGGCCATTAAATACCTGAATCTAGATTTCGGGCTCTTCATTTCGGGATTTCATCTATTAAATACCCGAATCTAGGTTTCAGGTTTCTTATTTCAGCATTTAATCTACTAATACCCGAATCTGGGTTTCGGGTCGTTCCAATCACTTATAGTCCTTATAATACCCAAATCTGGGTTTTGGGACTCTCATTTTTAAACATCATTTATTAATACCCAAATCTGGATTTCGGGACACTCATTTTTAAACATCATCTATTAATACCTGAATCTGGATTTCGGGTCTTTACTAATCACTTACATTCTTTATACCCGAATCTGAGTTTCAGGATTATTGTATGATTTTGCCTTAATGCCCTGATGTGGGCTTGTGGTTTCTACTATATAGACAGTTGCCATGGACTTCTGATTGTCCAACGTATGCCCTAATCTGGGTTGAGGATTTCTATTATGACAACAATTACTGTGGATTTCTGCCTACCCAACATATGCCCTAATCTGGGCTGGGAATTCCTTTTACAATGATAATTGCTAATGATCTCTGATTATCCACATATGCCCAGATTTGTGCTCGAGATCTTGAAATAAAGACCATTGTTACTAAAAACCCGAATCTTGGTTTAGAAATGTCACTCAAATGACTATTTTTGGATATTTCTATCTGGATTTTGGAAATCTCATAATTAACTTCTAAACTTCGTAAGTTCATACCCTAATTTGGGTTAAATTTCATTGCTTCCTAGTCCTAATCAAATCCCAAACCTAGGTTATAAAGTAGTAGAGTTGAGACTGCCACAGATAATCAGAAATTCCAAGCTGGTCTTTTTAATACTTAAATTAGAGTTAATGTATTAAAACTCTAAATGATGCTCACCAACATCTGAATAAAGACTCCAGGATCATTCAAACCTCTGGGAAAATTTTCAAATACATATTAGAGTGGATGTGATACAAAGGCTTATTTTCTGATAATAACTTATAGCCCCTATTTGTAGCTATTGACTATTTCCCACAAGGAGTCCATAGACTACATTTATTATATGCATTAATGGCTATTGATCATAAGCCTCATATCTTTTGAATCAGGATTATAACCAACTAACTATTTAAATATAGAAGCACGAACATGCTGATTTATCATGAAGCATGCATATAAATATGATAATAAGCTAGCAATAGAGAATATCACTTACTTTGAATTTAGCAGAAAAAATAAAATTATAAAGAACGAGAAAGCTCTGAAATTTTTGTCCTAAAGAACAAAAGCTTCTGTCATACTAGGGGGCAAAATGTTAGCCATAAAATCCACTCAGAGAACAAAGGCATGAAAGAAGATAAGAAAAGTACCAACTTCTTCTAAAGTAGGTTTCGACAAAGAATAAAGGTTCCAAAGGCATTGGGAAAGCTTTCGAAGGAATCGAAAGCAGTAGGCATCCTCATAGGTGTTAAATAATGTACAAGCCTTCGAAAAATATGAAAAAGGAGAAGCAAAGCCACCTTTCCGCCTCTCTAAGACATTTTGACACAAATGGATTAACAGGGACTACTTGGGAACCCCCTTTCGAAGGCAACGAATGATAATCTCCATATGCGCGCCGAACCTTTCGGAACTAAAGGTTACGCCCTTATATAACCCTTTCTAAAGCATACACAAGCCTTTCAAACGAGACAGGGTCAATGATGTTAGGGGAAAGTTCCACCTCAATTCTCAGGCATGCTTTCGAAAGCTACTCAACATCATCGAAGCCATTGGTACTTTAACATCTTCGAAACCCATATGGACAACCAATCGACAGAGTCGAAAGCTTTTATCTTACTTTCAATAACAACAAGGCAACCTAGAGAAAAAAGTGCATTTGAAGACCTTTAGAGAACGTCGAAAGGTGTTCTAGAGGAAGCAGCAAGAAAAGATACTCACAACTTTACAAAAGAGAAAGGTTAGTAAAGGAAGGTCTGGAGAAAGACAAAGGAAGCGCAAGGGTAAATCAAAGAACTCAGACATGGCCTTTCGACCAAGACGAAAGGCATGAGGTGACATACAAAAAGGGGTCCTTTCGACCGTGTCGAAGGTATAAGAGCAGAAGGAGGCCAACCTGCATCTACAAATAAGACCCAAGGGGTCCGGTTTTGGGACCGAATTTTGAAATCCCAAATTCATTTCTTCTACTCCAATTTCTTAGTTACAATTAAATCTTCTAAAAACCCTAAATCAAATTGGAGATAAAAGCCATGAATAGGATCGACTTGGTTACATACAGTCGAAACCCATCATCATCGAAACCAACATCAAATAATGGAAACACGAATGATGATGAGGTTTGTCCTACTTCTGAAATTATTTTATTATATAGTCATAACAATTATTTATGTCTCATAGGTGTAACGACCCTAGATTTTAATTTAATTTAAATTGATAATTAAATGAATTTTTGAATAAAAATTTGTAAAATTAATTATAAATGGAAGCGAGTTTCCCCGAATCCAAATAAATTTGGTATAAATCATTTAAATTTAAATATATTGTAAATATTGTATATATGTGAATATATATGTATTTGAGCATATATGAGCAAATTTGATATAATATATATATGTATATATTTGATTTGAATTTAAATTGTAAATAAATGGGTTAAAGATAAATTACAATAATAAATATTAGAAGTGATGATTTAAGTTAGAAATAAAAATAAAAATGAAGTAAAATAATAATAATTAATATTTAAACTAGGAATAGAAATTAATATAAGATAAATTTTAATAAAAATAGAAAGTAGAACATTTGCTAAATTTTAACAACATAATAAAATAGAAATTATTTTTACTATGAGATAATAAGACTAAAGAAGAAAATAAAATATAACATAACTAAATATACGTATTTAAACAAAGTATAAGTCATAAAGGAAAAGAAACAAACATATATACATCTATGAATAAAAGAATAGAATAAGGCAAGTATGGAGAGCAAGGGACAAGTATGATACATGAAGGACATAAGCATGTAATGCCATTTTCTCAGCATGTACAAGAATCATCTTCTCAGCCGAAAATAATATGTACATAAAGTAATAAATGCAACATACATCATGCATTTAATGCAAGTGTCTTCAGCATGCTTTTTGTACAAATAATATACTGCATACTTCTTTTTATATGCATCAAATCTTCATTTCAGTTCGATTTTCATAACTGAGTAAAATGGAAGCAAACAAAAAAATAATAGAAGTCAAAAACAAAAAGCAATTTAAAGTCTTCAAACTTGGAAACATTTCAAAACCTGGAGATGAAGATCAACTCAATATACAAGCAACTAAATCAAATATCAAGCAATGATTCAAAGTTTTCAGATTTTTTTTTTAAAAAAAGCATTGTCTCTGTTCAAAAAAATTCCAGGCTTGAGTTCTCTGTTTCAAACTTTTGCCAGGTGAGTAGCTTCATTTTTGAAATGCTTAAGTGTATTTTTATATGGTTGCCTGATAGATTCTAGTTAGTAAACATCTGTTTTTCAAAGTTTAAACTTGTGTATTGCTTTGGAATAATATACGCTTGCTGAATAGTTTTAAATAAAACAATTATGTGAATGTTTGTTGCTCTGGAAAACCTTCTATGCCCTGTTCTTTTATATGTTGTGTACAGAGCAAAGAAAAATGGAAACTTCAATGCTTCTTCTTACAAACACTTTGGACTTAGGAATTTAAGTTAAATAAACTTGTTTAAACTAAAGACCAAAGCTTGGAAATTTGTTTAAAGGTTGGACGTGAAATATAAAAACTGTAAATTCAAATATACAGTATAAAGTAAATAAATGGTTAAAATTCGAATAATTTAAATTGTAAGTTTGAATTTATATCTTGAAATAACATTCAAAAGTATGATTTTTGAAACAAGAATTATGATTTTTGAAACAAGAATTATGATTTTTAGTTGAGTAATTCGAGGGCAGTTCGAGATTGAACAAAATTGGCACTTTGATAAATCCCCGGAAATCAAAGAAATATTAGGTGTTGTAACTTCGCGTGGAGCTAGATTTGAACTCAATAATGTTAGGAAAAATGCTAGAAAAAATTATTTAATGCGAGAATTTTTGAGTCGAGAGAAGTTTAGGGTTTAACAGCTTAATTTGGTTGGGGATGGAAATGTGACGCATTCGCTGTCGTGGGTGGATCGAGTGTTGTCGCACCAAGGGAAATCGAAGCATCGGTGAACGAAGATTCTCCGGTCAAGGTGGTGGGGTTACAGGTGGTTGCGATCGTCGGTGCGGGGAGTTTTTGTTGATTCAGTTTGGGTTCCTAGGTTTTTGAGTTGATAAAGTTTCAAATTCCAGCGAGTTGAAGCGATCTGGGTGGTGGTTTGGGTCGAGAGGGTCAGTGGTGACTCGTGGGAGGTGGAGGCGGTGATTGGAGGAGCTCCAATCCTCTGTGCACGTTCATGTGCATTTTGGTGTGTCAGTTGGATAGAAAGAAGAAGATAGAAGCTCGTCTTGAAAATATCGCATAAACTCGAAGTATCCATCGTGCGCGACTCGAAGGCGATAGGTGTTGGCTCGAAGCAAATTTTGAGTGGCTCGGGTCAAATATTGTTCAGGTCTTAAAACAGAAACCTGTTCTATTTTTTTTATAAAAAAATGTTTACTAAAATTTAAAAAGAAAGTGGAGGGGAAACTCGGGTTTGGTCTCGGGAGAATGACGAGTTGGCTCGGGTTTTGTCTCGAGTACTGATGTTACAGTTTTAAAATTTAAACAAAATCAAGTTAAACATTTCTTAACAAATTCCTTTAAAAAAATAATTATTCGTTTAAGTTTGAAATTAGTTAAAGGTTTTAAAATGAATTATATTAAAGTAATTATGTTTAAAGTGGTTTAATATATATAACCGTTATTTTTAAATAAACTTTGAATTTGATTAAGGTCAATTAGTTAATTAATGTGATTAATTAAGGATAATTAATTAATTAAAGGTTAATTAACTAATGAAGGTGATTAAGGAATGATAATTAATTGAGGAATAATTAATTAAAGTAATTAATTAAAGATAATTAATTAAATGGTGAATTAAATAATTAAAGGTTGATAAATTAAAATTAAAAGTTAATTAATTTATTATTAATGGTTAATTAATCAATGATTAAAGAATAATTAATCAAAATGATTTGTAATATTAATTAACTAGGATTAGTAATTCATAAGTAATAAATCTGATTTGAATTAATCAGACAATTAACTTACCTTACTTATTGACATTGGATTCTATTGGATAATTGAATTGTTTGTTATTCCCTGATCTATGATGCTTTGTGATATATTATGATTTGTGTGTGACCTGTACTGTAGTTTATTTATCTGGGATGAATGTAATATATTATCTATAATTTATATATCTGTGATCTGTGAATGAAAAGATAAGCGTTATATTTCATACCGCTTATCAACAACTATATTCTGTATTTTGATCTGTGATGATTGAATGATGTTGCACTATTGTGTGAAACCCCTGGACCACACTTTTACACACACAAATATGGATTTCACAAGGAAATCAGTTAAGTCACAGATGAATTTAATTTAATGTTGTTTTGAAATTGAAATTTCAATTTCAAATTGATTTTGGAAATGGATTTGGGTTAAATGTTAAAGCTTTTGAAAAAGTGTTTTCAAAGATAAAAGCTATTTTGAATAACTTGGTAAAGTTTCAATTTAAATAATTCAATTTGAAGTTGAATTCAAATAATTTGGAATTGAATTCCATGTTTGGAAATTTTGGTTAAGAATGTTATAAATGTGATTATATGATGTTAAACCATTTAAAAGTATAATTTTGAGAAATTGGATTTAACCAAAGAACCTTAACTCGTATAAATGAATCAGATTTCCCAAAATGAAAACAGTTTGTTTTAAAGGAATAAAAGCTTTCAGATAAGAAATGAAATTCCTGTTTAATTAAAAAAATTTCAAGATTGAATTGAAAAATGGTTTTCCAAGTTATGAATGAATTCTTTTTGAAAGCTATGAATTGAATCTATTTATTTTTAACAGATTTAAAATGATGATTTGTTTAAACCATTCGAAATGAAATTGTTTTGAAAGCTATAAGTTGAATCTTTGTTTTAATGATTTAACGAGTTAATCCAATTGAAACGGAAATTGTTTTGAAATCTGTGAATGGATTTTTGTTGAAAACTGGGTGAACTTTGTGAAATAAATCTTTTTGTTTAAAAGATTTGAAATGGTAATCGATTGAAACCATTTAAAAAGAAGTTGAATTATTAAGTTGTGACTTAATTGAAATCACATATCCATATGTTTTAAATATTGCGCTCACTATTCGGGTTAGCCGGGAAAAGACCCATGTGTCATATAACCCATTCCGAATAGTGATACGTCGTATATGGATAGCATTTGAAGACCGATGGTGAAGACCAGATATTTTCAAAAACGATAGGACAACTCGTCGAATGTCTCTGCATCGACTGGCCTCGATATAGAGATTTTAGCACCCTTTGTGATGGGAAGTCCGGACGTGATTAGAAATTATTCGAATTTGCAAGGGCTTCTTTGGAAGTGCCTTCGGTTCTGTTCGAACCCGGAACAGACTTGTATGGTTACATGTCTGACATTACATTTTGAGATATAAAGCTGATTTCTTTCAAATACATTTCTGTTTGGTGGCGGAGAATTTATTCTCTTAGCTTAACACCCTTCTCTGAGACGTACGAGCTCAGAGGTTATGTAGTTGAAGGTTATCAGCGATATACTCCCAATTTGGTAATGTGACATGTTGAGTGTTGCTGTGTGATGACCATTATTTGATCATTTGTGATATGATCATTTGTTTGATCATTTATCTTTGTGATCATTACTTTGATCATCTGTTGACCCAAAACATGGATTTGTGCCAAAGCGTAGCTTTGTGGACGAGACTTCGTCGAACCTCACACCCCAGAATGGTCAAAATAGGAAAGATGCGGCAAGGTTATTGGGGGTAGCGCCCCTTAGGGTATGTACATTCCTTCTGGATAGAGGTGGTACCATGGTATGGAGCCCATGTACTTAACCTATGTTGTTGCTGCAAATTTATTTCTTTGTGGTTGTTGGTTGACGGGATCCCGGATAAAGGTTGGTTACAACCGGGGGATGGCATACTCGTGTCAGTAGTTACCCAGTTAGGGGTAACCCAGCCTTGTGTTGGCAGAGATCCGATTAGGTTCTCGGGGCATCTTTCCAGAGGCGTACCTATGTGGCAATGGGAAGTTCCTTGGCCTGACCATTTGTTGGAAATCCAAAGAAACAATACGAGACTTGTACGGTTTTAGCTGTATTACCTGCCATGGAATGTGGCGGTAACCTGCTATTGAACATGGTAGCTATAGTAGGCATACGATACTAGTCGTATGTTGGCTAAGATTAATATTATACTTTCGAAATGTTTTCTACACTATGCACTAATAATAATATCAAATCAAATGATCTGTTTTACGTATTAAGCATCTTTGACTATCATAAGGAGAAATCTCCTCCAATTCTGCGTTTGCATTGTGTGTGTGGCGGGAGGTCTTATGGTAGTTTCATTTTCTAAAAGCATTGCGAATTGACTTTAAAATTCTTTTGCTATTTGTTTTTAAAGATAAACTATTTTTGTTGCTCACACCAGTCCCATGACTGATCCGGAGTTTATTGTTTCTTTCCTAAACTCTGGGTGCTCAAAATTTTCCACACGGGCAGTCTAGAGTTTGGTTTTCAGATAGTCAGGTTCAGTAGATTATCTGGAGCTAGTTCAGTCTTTGGATATGGACTGCACTTGCTTATCTTTGTGCATCGTTATTGAGAGTTCAAGCTATTTCTGGATTGGCGTTTTGAAGATGGAGATTATCCGCTGCTGGTGTTATCTATTTTCTTTTCCGCTGCTATTTCTTATATCATATCTCTGATGTATATTGATATTCATTGTATCACTCTGTTGTATCAGATATTGTATATCAATGTATTATTCTTTTTCTTCCGCTGTGTTATTTACTTAACTGTGTTATAAGCTCCGGCGACTCGGATTTGAACGGTCGAATCTACGGCATTCGAGTACGATGTAAAGTATGGATGTCGATTTTCGAACGCAAAAAATTCGCGGACATTACATTTGGTATCAGAGCTAAGGTTGAACTTTAGCTCAGGAGTATAACACGTTAGGTAGCTCATTAGAGATAGGGTGAAGTATCCCTAGAATGAGTATATCCCTAAGATATCCGCCTGAATGTCTCAGTAAATTCTCTTGCTATCCACTGATAGTGAGTATGAGTGCAAGAATAAGATGAGATAGGGGACAGGGGAGTACCACTACAAATGGTCAATACCCTGCAACAGTGGAAACAACTTTCTTATCAATCTCCTTTGATTCGTTTCCAAATTCTTTTGATTGCTTCGTACCAGCTACAAGAAGAAGTTTCGGTGCGATGATAGTGTGACGACCCGGTATTTTGGCAGTATTATTTTAATACATATTTAATCTAATATAAATAAAAAGTGAACTTATCATTTTAAAATAAATAAACCTTTGGAAATATCTGCCATTTATTTATATACATTTGTATTTTGAAAGGGAAATTTGATTTTGAAAAATTAAAACAAATCTCTTAATATGTGTAAAATAAAATTTATCTTATATAACTGAATTAAAATATTCTATCTTATTAACATTTGGTGAATATATATATGGATAATAATGTTTGAAATAAAATTAAATTCTATCAATATAAAATATAAGTATACAATGTAAGTAAAACTTATGGAATATAATTTAAATGTTGATAGAAATAGAAATAAAAACAAGGACTAAGTAGTTAAGGTATGCTTGCAACATAGGTTTAAAATTGTAAGAACAAGGTATAAAATAAAATAAGCACAAAGTGTAAAATAATACCAGACAAACATATATATATAATTATTCAAGCTAGAAGTCTTCATACGAAATATCTATATGTACAACAAAAATATATAAATAAATGAATAAGCTTCTACCATAAGACAAGGTAACATATAGCAGAATATGCTTACAACATCAAGTTGAACAGACCTGAAAAAAATAATATAAGAACAAGTAAGATAATATAAACAAGATAAAATATAATATGTATGAGATATGCATGTACATAGAGATGAATATGTGTAAACCTACAAGGGAGACAAGTATTTAATGCAAGCTACCATATATCATTTCAGCCTACAAATTGGGATAAAAATCTCTGGTACAAACATAAACAAAATATTATTAGTACATAAAAATCTTGCATCAACATCATATTTCAACCTGTACAACAATTTTGAATATATTATCTTCATAATTCCAGTTCGTCCAAAAAAAATTATCAAACCTGGAAACTAAACTCAACAAAGATTTCCAGTTTCAAAGATCATCAAGCTATCAAAGCAACTTCATTTCAGTTTAAAAATCAAGATCATATCAGTAAGCAAATCAAGTGACAAGATCAATTTCCAATTTTCAAAAAAACTATGACTCCAGTCTTCTCTGTTATTTCACTGTGAGTAAAACTAACCTATTGAACTAGAATTTGTTGATATCTGGATGTTGTGATTATATTTGAAGTATAGTGGTGATAAGTTCTTGCATGAAGGTAAATATTATTGTATATATATGGGTGTAAATAGGTGTGCATGTTTGGGAACAGGGAAGAAATGTTCTGTTCATAATTTACAGGTTTTAAAACCCGATCAAAAATCTAAAACATCCCACCTAAACCAATTAGACTTTGATTTCTGAATGAAAAGTATTTGTATGTGTATAACTCCATTTACTAAAATAGATTCAAAGGAAAATATTGGGTAAATATTTTGAATTTGGAAGTATATAGTGAGTATCTTTTATTTAAAAACAGTTTAACAATCTGTGATGAAACCTTGTTGCATGTGTAGAAATATAGTCTATAATGCTTGCTTGAGTCTTTAATATAAATGTGTGTGTATAAGTATAATATGTCTGTAAATTGACTCTGTATATCTTTATTTGTGCTCTGTTATTAGTAACAGGCTCAACTTCATCAAAAAAAATTCCAATCTTCCTAAATAATCAATATTAGATTTTGATCACTAAAAAGAAAAGGGTAATAACAATGTGTTATTGTTTTTAAAAATAATTTTAAGTGACTGTATTTGGTTAATATTATGTAAAATTTATAATTACAATAGTAATCAGGGAATGGGTAGAATTCAAACATGTTAACGTAAATCTCTGATTATATAATCTGGAAAGTGAAGTCAAATCGTGAATTTAGGTATAAAGATTGAGATTATTCGTTTGGGTTTCGATGAGATTTTTGGTGGTGAACGATTTTGGGTATTTTGGCTACCCACGGCGATCGAAAGCGAGCTGGAGCTCGTGGTTTTGCATGGTGGTGGCCGGGGTGTCAGAGGTCTCAGGAAAAATACTTTGGAATTTCACTAACGGCTGTGGCGGTTGGAATTGGGCATAGTAGGGTTTTATACCTAGTTGAAGTTGTCGATGTTGTGGAAATTCGTACGGCGACTAGGGTGGACCGGAGTGGTTCGCGATGTTGGGAAGTGGAGCTGGAAGTCGTGGCGATTCGATAGTGGTGACGGCGAGGTTCATCGTGGTCAAGTTCGTCAGTGGTTGGTGGTTTTCCAATCGGGTTGGTTCCACTTATTGTTCGTCTGGTTCAATTTCGTCTCGCAGGCGAGATTGTCGGAGTTTGTGGGTTGGTTGAGTCGGGAAGGTGGTCGCCGACTTGCTGATGACCTCGGCAAGGAACGGAGGTGGTCAGGTGATCTGTACAGGTGCACGCATGCACGTTGTATCCGGAAGATGAATGTAGTTTTTGGGAAGAAGCTTGGATTCCGGGTTGGACTCGAGACAATATTGGGTTTGCCTCGAAGTTTTGGTAGGTTGCGAGTAGCTCGGGTGCTTGGTCGGGTTTTCTGGTGATGGGCTCGGGTTTTTGTGTGTTGGGTTATTTGGTTTTAAAAGGAAGTGAAGTTTTATTAATAACGAAGAAAAATTAAAAGTTTTAAGCTTAAAGAAGGTTCAAGGCTTAAAAGCAAAACAAAATGACAACATGTTTGTATATGTTTTCAAAGATAAAGGTTTAACAAAGTTTTAATATATTTAAAGTAAATAAGTTTTAAAAGGTATAATAATTAAGTTTTAAGAATAAAATTTATTTAAGCAAGTTTGGAAAGGGTTTTCAAGGATTTTAAATATCAAATTTAAATGTTTACATAGTCTGTTCTTAAGTAAAATTATATTTCAAAAATATAATTGATTTCCAAAATGGTTTCTAATGGATTTTAATGATAGACATAAGTATTTAAAATAAATGAAGAGTTTATCTTTAAAGATTGAGATTAATTAAGAATGATTAATTAATTGAATAATTAAAGGACAATAAATTTTCTTAATTAATTTAGGGTGGATTACTTGATGTAATTAAAGAGTAATCAATCAAGAATGATTAATTAAATAGGATAATTAAAGAATAATTACTTATTAAGGAATAATTAATCAAGGAAGATTAATTAAGGTAAGCAATTAAGAGATGATTAAATTAATTAGTTTGTAATAAATTGATGTTAACTAATTAGGATTAAGGGTAATCTTAATGATTTAGAAGATAATTAATTTAATTAGAGATCAATTAAATTAATTAAGAATGAATCAATCCTGTTATGGATGATTGAATGATATTGGATGCTTTATGTGTGATATCTCTGATATATGTTATGTGCTGCTTAGTGATATGTGATGTTATGGTTGATTGTGATGATATGAATCATCTATTTATGATATTGTGAATCATCTATCTATGTGTAATGTTATTCTGAATATGGAAGTAAATTGTTTAAACCCACTTGGACATTTAAAACGGCGTTTTGGATTCGGTGAAACCGGGATCAGATTAACTTAAATATCTTGGGTTAATATGACATTGGATTCGAAGATACAGGAGTCGGGTATTAGTTAATACCCGAAACCACTTCGACTCTATATAGATTTGTAACATCCCACCTTTTTGTACGCTTAAGCAGACACACGTGCCAACTTAAACAATACAGAAGGGCGGATTGTTATGGGGTAAATAAGAAAAGTGGAGAAATAAAAGAAACAAAATAGAATCTTGCAGCGGAACGATAAAATTTATAATAATCAAATAACAGTTCATGAAGCTGTTTTACAAAACATTTGATTATACTTATACAATACATATCAGAGTTACACATACCAGAGAATGATAATAAATGCAGCGGAATACAATGGTGTAGTGTAATATAATAAATAGTAGTAATAAAATCTTCGTCTTCATCCTCTAGAAATAGGGCCATCAAATCTTGAAATGCTCAGGCTGACCCAAGCGAATCGAAAAGACAAAACACTCGAGTCAGAACTAAAAGATCTTATGTAAGTTAAATCAATGAAATAAATATGAGTGTAAACGGCGTCAGAGATGTTTACGGGGTTTGACCTCTCCTATCCAGTGTCTAACGTGAGTGCAGTAACTTAAGAAATGTTCGGGATTCACACTTCTTAAGGATCCGTTGAACTATCTACTATGTAGTAATATTCGCTATTATAATAATGTCTAATCAGTAAAGTATAATCATATAGAAAATAGCGTTAAGGGGATGGTGAACCTTAACGCGGTCGGATCTTTAAACCAAAATCGTAGTGGGTTCGATATGGTAGGTGACACAGCACACAAGGCATTGCCAGGGTAGATATACCAATTACACATCCGGACTGGTGGTGACCCCTAGCAGCCACTACCGCCCACCTCAAACAACACTCCCAAATCAAGGGTGGCCACCAAATCAATCATAAGTAATAGAATGGTATCGAAGAAGTGTGTCCGATCAGAGGTGCTACCTCCTTGGTCCGTCAATCGCTCCTGTTTTAGCCACCTTATGCCAACTCACGGGAGTTGGGTCCACGTATATACCTTAGGATCGTCGCCACCATCCTACTTCATTGTGGAAACTCCACCGCGTACACAGTTGTCAAAGTGGTTTTCAGTATCGACAGAGAGTATGTCCATATTCGATCCCGGTCTCTTTAACAACCAATCGTTATTATAACACCATGGTCATTTACAAATATATATACTTTTAAAAACACAATCACTGCCCTTTCAAAACATATCCTTTACTACAAAATAGTATATACTTTAAAACCAAAATATTTTTGCCATTTCAAAACATATCCTTTACTTCAAAATAGTATATACTTTAAACCAAAATATTATTACTATTTCAAACCCAAATTATCAATGTATTATTTCCATTTCAAAACCCAATTCAATAATATAGCATTTCCGTTTCCAAAACAATTCAATAATATCTCATTTAAATAAAACCAAATTTCCAATCACTAATCTTTCTCAAATTTAGATAACTTGAAATATTCTTTTAAATCATCTTAAACCCAAACCACATTTTGAAGTCATATTTCGAAATTTTCAATTTCAATAGGTTTCAAATCCATATATTCACAGATAATTCTTAAATAAATTCTTTTTCAAATAAATTCATTTTCCAAACCATACTACTTTCAAAGTTATAACAATTTCGAAAACCAATACTTTGAAAACAATAATACCTTAATTCCAATAAAACATTTCAATTTTGATATATTTCAAGACTTTAAATATTCCAAAATTCCCAACCAAATCTGATAATCTTATATATACCTTAATTCAATTTACTATTATTTAGTTTAGAAATATTTATTTAATAAATTCAGTATCACTTAAATAAAGCTCAAACTTGAAATATTCGTAAATCAAACTTAAAACATCATCAAATTTTACTTAGCTCAAATTTTAGAATTTAACCATATATAAAAATAATATTTATATAATATCAAAATTAGTATATATATAAACCCTTATTTTCCAAAACCCATAGAAAATCACTTTAAAATATTTTATATATAGACCACGGTGCCTGTATATAATTTTCTATCCTATGGTCAAGTGATACAGATATTTATCATTTCAATCTGAAATTTTTAAAAATAAAAGTCTACGGTTATATATCATTTCAAACCGCAATCCCGAATGGAATGTGTAAAGACCTGCAAATCCGTCTTCCGAAAACCCGACACTGCTACGTCCACTGTAGCAATTGCCGAACAATCGGATGGCGAAAACGCGAAACTTTAATATTTAAAAGAAGAGAAGATAGAAGAAAAAGAGAAGAAGAACAACAAAACAACAACAGATACAGAACAGAGACAATATCAGAATCTCACATATCGCAGCGGAACAATATATAATAGATAAATGAATAATCTTTAAAACAAAGAATTTTATCAGTTTATACATACATCAGTCATCAGAGTCAATATACAACAATGGACAGTTATATAACTTGTCCTCATACAGAATACACATCGGAATAAATACTATCAAATACAAATACTACGTCTCGTCATCCAGCTTATCTCCAAAGCTCCAGAATATCCAGAATATCCTGATAACATAACTCTAGGCTGCCCGTGTGGAAATTGGTGGGCACCCAGAGTTTAGAAGGGAACAATAAACTCTGAGTCAGTCATGGTGACTGGTGTGAGATCGTAAAACAGTTATTTATCTTTAAAATAAATAGCAGAGAATTTTAAAGTCAATTCGCAATGCTTTTTTGGAAAATGAAACTACCATAAGACCTCCCGCCACACACACAATGCAAACGCAGAATTGGAGGAGATTTCTTCTTATGATAGTCAAAGATGCTTACTACGCAAAATCAAATCATTTTGATATTATTATTATTAGTGCATAGTGTAGAAAACATTTCGAAAGTATAATATAAATCTTAGCCAACATACGACCAGTATCGTATGCCTACTATAGCTACCATCTAAACAGTGGTGACCACCGTACGTAAATGGCAGGTTCTACAACTAATACCGTACAAATCACGTATTGGAGTTTGGATTTCCAACAAATGGTCAGGCTAAGGAACTTCCTATCCACGATGGGTACGTCCCTGGAATAGACGACCCGAGAAATAACCTAACATTACGGTTAGATCTCTGCCAACACAAGGCCGGGTTACCTCTGCAAAAATAGGTAACTACTGACACGCGTATGTCATCCCCCGATCGTCACCGATCTTCCCGAGGATCCCCGATTTCCAACAAACCACATAGATAATAATAATGCAGTAACCACAGAGGTTAAGTATCTGGGCTCCATACCATGATACCACCTTTATCCAGAAGGCATGACATACACTAAGGGGCGCTACTCCCTAGAACCTTGCCGCATCCTTCCTGTTTTGACCATTTCCGGGGTGTGAGGCTCGACGAAGTCTCGTCCACAAAGCTACGCTTTCTCAAAAAGCCCTGCTTCGGGTCAAACAAAATGATCAACCTATGATCACAAAGATATAAGATCAAACAAATGATCATATCACAAATGATCAAACACTGATCATTTCACAGCAACACTCAGTATGCCACGTTACCAAATTGGGATATATCGCTGATAAATTTCAACTACATAACCTCTGAGCTCGTACGTCTCAGAGAAGGGTGTTAAGCTAAGAGAATAAATTCTCCGCCACCAACAGAAATGTATTTGAAAGAAATCAGCTTTATATCTCAAATTGTAACGTCAGACACACAATCCATACAAGTCTGTTCCGGGATCGAACAGAACCGAAGGCACTTCTCACGAAGCCCTTGCATATCCGGATAATTTTCAATCACGTCAGGACTTCCCGTCACTAAGGGTGATAAAACCTCTAAATCGGAGATCAGCCGATGTAGAGTAACTCGACGGTAATCCTTCCGTTTTCAAAAATATCCGGTCTTCAACACCGGTCTTCAACTGCGATTCATAACGACGTATCACATATTCGGAATGGGTTATACGACCCCATGGTCCTTTCCCGGCTAACCCGAATAGTGAGCGATTATTTAAAAATAAGTGTGGCATTCAAATTCATCCAATCACAACAAATACCTACTCAAGGTAATTATTGATAGTCGGTTATTTAACTATCAATAAAGATGCGCAACATCATCAGATTCCAAATAATTTCCCAAATTATTTCATCTTTCAAAATATCTTTTACTAGATATAAAATTTCCACACTTAACCATTTGAAAACAAATTTCAAATATTCAATTTCCACATTTCATTTTATCTTTGAAGATAAAATCTCAAAAACAGTTCATTTCATATTGGAAAAGCAATTCCATACTTATTTAATAATAAGTATTTCACAAATCATTTATTTTCAACATTTGAAAATATTCGATATACTTAAATCAATATTAAGTATATATTCATTCTTTAAGGAAATCATTCTCTTTAAACACATTTATTCGAGTCAAAACGAATGTTACGTAAAACATCGTTACGACGACTCAAAATCACTAGTATAGGGATTCGAAAATTAAGATAGATATATAAATCCCAATACTACATAAAAACATTTTCTTTCGGAAATCATTTACTATAACAACAGTGTTACAGTCCATCATTTCCTTATTTTTCGAAAACGTCTATTTCAACAATAAATGTTGAAATCTATGATTTCGATAGTTCACACGTTTTAAAACATCTTTTAAAACAATTAACTTCATTTCAAATATCACTTTCCAAAACTATCCATTTTACTTAACGATATATTCACTATCCAAAATCGTGAATATACTTTACTATTTACATTTCACTATTTTCTACACGTTTTATTTCAATAATAATTCGCTATCCAAAATCGCGAATATATCTCCTTTGATAATCTTCTATATTTAATTTATCAAATCCAATTGATTTTGAATTTATAAAACAACGTTTATAAATTCCATTTTCTATTTTCTATAACAACTCCGGTTAATAAATCTCATTTTATTAACTTCAAAAATTCACTTATAAGAATAAGTGATTCCGGATTCATAAACAACGTTTATAAATCGCATTTATACTTTATAACAATTTCCACTTATAAAATCATTTCATTTAGCAATTTCTATTCATATCTCATCTAAGTGTAAAAGTCAAATTTATAAGTAAATTTCTTATAAATCCTTTATTCTACAGTATCTATTCACTTTATAACTTCACGTTATAAATCTATTTATTTCATTCACTTATACTTCTTTTTAACACTTAAAAAAAACGTTTTATAAGTCCAATATTTTGATTTATAAATTATCAAATTTATAAACCTTTTTATACAAATCATTTATAGTTATTCAAAAATCCCAACTTAAACCATTTTATAAATAAATCGACTTTTATTTCAAAAATGACACTTCGGTTATATTTCACTAAAAATTATAACTTTTATAACTTTAAAATTTTACATTTATAAATCGATTCAAAAATTCCATAAAACGTATATTTTCAAAAATCACTTTAAAAACCCTTTTAAAGTAAAAGTCGTTATTTTTACATTTCAAAACTGAATCTGATGATGTAACAACACCAATCAGTCCATCACAACAGTCAAATATCATATATCATCATATGATAACAGAATATATCAAAATATCTGTAAATAAATAACTACTGGTGAGGAATCCAGTTGGATCCCTCCAACCTGTTTCCCTGCATCCACAGATGTTAGCACAATACCAATTCCGCTCCAGTACGGAATTATCGCGGTATATGGGTTTTATAAAAATCCGCTTACTAACGGCGCAATAGGGTCTCATCCGCTATACGAGGCGGGAATCAATCAATCCAATATATACATATGCCAATATGTATATATTGCTATATATAGATATATATCCTATCATATCTAATATCACATCGAATAGCAATCATCAAATCAATAACTGTAAAAATTCCACATTCAATTTGAGTGAGAAAATCTCACCGTGATTTTAATTCTGATTCCAGCGTTTATTTCGAATAAAATTAAACACGCGTTTAATTTTACCCGAAATCCAAACTAGCTCCAAATGGCTCCAATTCAGTTCCATAGCGAAGTGCTCGACAAAACGAAGCCAACGCCGCTTGTTTCGTAATTTTTCGATCTCGTATGAAAGAGATATAGTGTTACAAAGTTTAACGAATTATTATTCAATTTAATTTCAATTAAAATTAAATTTTAACCCTACAATGCACATCTGCCGTTCATTTCAAAACAGTAGATCATGGCCGTGAACTGCTTCCTCCCTCCCAGGCATATGCACGCGACAATTGAACCCATGAAGCCGTTCCTTTCACGAATTTTTGCCCCTCCATCGATCGACTTTAGGTCGATCAACCACCTTCATTACGTTTGCCATCACCCTCCCTACACTCGGCTCCAATTTGACCAAGCTCGGTCCCCTCTAGTGTCGAAACCCGTGCCCAAATGTTGGCCGTTCGAATGAAAATAGCTTTCGACTTACTCGACTAAGATCAATCATCACCGTATAGATTTAGAGCTCTCATCTTGCTCTACAATCTTCGTTTAGAAAGTTTTGTGAATTAGTTAGTGGATTGCAAGAAAAATGAGGAAGAAGCTTAGTGTTTTTCGGCCATTGATGAGTGGAGGTGGCGGCTGAAGAAGATAGATTAGGTTTTCCTCTTGAACGTATATATATATACGTATATAAATTAATATTAAATTCATTTTAAACGACTTTTCCAAACAATCTCCAAATCTGACGTGCCGCCTGACGTTTCTAAGGTTTACCCCGCGTTCCGAACGCAATGGAACAGGTTTCGGAAGCTAATTCGATCGTATGTGCGAGATATGGCAATAAACGATCAATTTAAATTAAACCGATTTAAATCGATTTCGAGGCGTTTTAATTCGTACCGGACAAATGGTAAATCCAAAAATTACGAAATTTGAAATCTTACAATAATATCACATTACGGATCCGATGAAACTGGTTTCGTCGAAATCCGAGACTTTTTGAAAAATGACTATTTTAACTCGACGGTTTAAAATTAAAACGATATCGATGCGTTTCGAGTTGCCACGGTCAAACGATAACTTCGATTGATACGAAAATTGAAATCCGATAATAACTAACTATTACGGATCCAATGGAACTGGTCTCGTTCAATTCTGAGACTGTTCGAAAATTGGCTATTTTTCAGTCGATAATTAAATATTAAAATATTCAATTTTCACAATTTAACTTTAAATTCAGTTTTAAAAGTCCTGTAACATCTCTATAACTCCAGTATGATTAAATAAAATTTTACAAATCATTTTCAATCATATTCAATCCAGATTTCAATTATCTCTGGAATTTAACTATTAAATTATCGATTTAATTGTCAAATTAAATCCAATATTCGAAAAATAAATTACTTGACTCATTAATTTCACTTATTAATATTTAAAATCAATTAAATATTCGAATTTTAATTATCAAAAATTCTGGGTCGTTACAGACTTCCCCCCTTAAAAGAATTTCGTCCTTGAAATTACCAAGTTAGAAAGAAAAAATCCTTAACTCGTCTACTATCTTCCACAATCTGATAGTTTTATCATTTTTCAAACGGATCTTCCTACTAAAGATTCGTTATCATCACAACTAACTTTTCAACTTAAATTTTAAGTTTCAAACAACATTGTTTTACTTCTAAATTCAAATTCGAGTTTAAATTCAATTTTAAACTCTCAAAATTTCTCAAAAATTTTTCTAACGCCCTAAATTTCCAAAAAATTTCGCCAGCGTCTCCTTTGCGCGGCTAATACGGCACTACTACAAAACGTCCCTACGGACTCTCAGATTTCAAAAAGAAAAAGAAAAAGCCAAGCGGCTAGAGAAATAAGTCATCAAATCTCATATTCAAATTTAAATACATACCTTTTTCGAGCAATTCAAATTTATCTTCAAATTTAAAATCCCAATTCATAACACCTGTATATCCTACTAGCCATAATATCTAGTTGCATATATTCAAACCATTTTGCACATTCTGTTACAAAATTTTCAATATAACTGCTTATACATTCTTTAAGTTCGCTATTGCAGTTTCATATTCATTCAATTTCACATTTCAAATTCATTTGAATTCAATTCACCATTTTAATTCTATTGGAATTCAATTTACCTTCAATTCTGAATATTGAATTTTATTGATTATCTTTCATTCATAACTGCACCATTTTAAATTAGTTTCATTTACTAATTTATCACAAATTGTAATTCACTTTATTCAAATTTGTTTTCAATATTCAGTTTCAATTCCATTTTTCTTCTTTCGTTCATTCCCAAAATTTATTTTCAATTCACTATTTTGGTTTATAATCACTCATATTAAACTGGATTTCAAATTCCATATGAATTTAATTCATTCCAAACCATATTAATTTGTCATTTCTTCAATTAGTTTCCATTACTAATTTTATTTCAATACTTCACTTTGTTTATCACGAATCAAATCCAGTTTTTCAATATTCAGCTTGAATTTCATTTACTAACAAATTTCAAATATTTTATAAGTCTTCGACTTATCTACATTCCAATTTCATTCCTTTAATGAATTTTAATTCCAATTATCTTCTTTGAAATTTCACTTTCATTTATTCAAATTTATGCACTTATACTTCCTTTAATTTAACTCCACTCTTTAAGTTAAATTTATTCTATCAACATTCAATTTGTATAAGTTATCAACTTAATAATATTTCATAAATATGGTATTCCAGAGTCTTACCAACATTTCAAAAATCTCTTTTGAAAACAATTCAAATTATCCTTTGAATTTTCTAAAACAAAAACCCAAATTTTCCAAACACTTTCCATTTAAAATAATTTGGCAGCAATTCCTCTTTTGGAAACCCGAAAATGAACACCAACGATGCCGCGGTCATCATCGAAGTTATTTTCCAGCGACCGAAAAGAGTTTAGAGCTTTTCATTCCGTCAAAACATTTTTCAAAACCCTTGAAATCCATTTTCAAATCAAAATGATTCAAACTTTCCAAATCTCCAAAATTTTCAAATTCTTTTCAAACATTTCCAAAAACTTCTCTGGAATTCCGTTTTAAATTACAAATCACATTTATAATTTACATTCTCAAATTTCATTAGTATATGGATTTATCTCTTAACTTTGGAGTTATGATTCCAATTTCTTATTTAATTTCAATGATAATAATTTACCATTATTACTTCCTAGCATCCATACAACCATATACTATAGTACTTTATAGAAAAACATTTCTTTTCTATACAAAAATAGTTTTGGGCAAAATTATCTCATTTACCCTATTTAAAACAATACTGTGCCGAATTGTTCTATATAAGTGTTTAGAGATCCCTATCGATAGAGTTGTACGGACAATACCGACCAGAATCCATATACCACTCAACAAACCAATCATCACAATATGAAACAATTTTATATTCACTAACAAATACGCGCTCGTATCTATTATTACACTCAAACTCATTCTAGAGTACTACTGACTCTATCTCTAATGAGTAACACCCAACAGAGCAGGGTTGTCGCTTAACCATATGCTCTGATACCACTGTAAAGACCCGCAAATCCGTCTTCCGAAAACCCGACACTGCTACGTCCACTGTAGCAATTGCCGAACAATCGGATGGCGAAAACGCGAAACTTTAATATTTAAAAGAAGAGAAGATAGAAGAAAAAGAGAAGAAGAACAACAAAACAACAACAGATACAGAACAGAGACAATATCAGAATCTCACATATCGCAGCGGAACAATATATAATAGATAAATGAATAATCTTTAAAACAAAGAATTTTATCAGTTTATACATACATCAGTCATCAGAGTCAATATACAACAATGGACAGTTATATAACTTGTCCTCATACAGAATACACAGCGGAATAAATACTATCAAATACAAATACTACGTCTCGTCATCCAGCTTATCTCCAAAGCTCCAGAATATCCAAAATATCCTGATAACATAACTCTAGGCTGCCCGTGTGGAAATTGGTGGGCACCCAGAGTTTAGAAGGGAACAATAAACTCCGAGTCAGTCATGGTGACTGGTGTGAGATCGTAAAACAGTTATTTATCTTTAAAATAAATAGCAGAGAATTTTAAAGTCAATTCGCAATGCTTTTTTGGAAAATGAAACTACCATAAGACCTCCCGCCACACACACAATGCAAACGCAGAATTGGAGGAGATTTCTTCTTATGATAGTCAAAGATGCTTACTACGCAAAATCAAATCATTTTGATATTATTATTAGTGCATAGTGTAGAAAACATTTCGAAAGTATAATATAAATCTTAGCCAACATACGACCAGTATCGTATGCCTACTATAGCTACCATCTAAACAGTGGTGACCACCGTACGTAAATGGCAGGTTCTACAACTAATACCGTACAAATCACGTATTGGAGTTTGGATTTCCAACAAATGGTCAGGCTAAGGAACTTCCTATCCACGATGGGTACGTCCCTGGAATAGACGACCCGAGAAATAACCTAACATTACGGTTAGATCTCTGCCAACACAAGGCCGGGTTACCTCTGCAAAAATAGGTAACTACTGACACGCGTATGTCATCCCCCGATCGTCACCGATCTTCCCGAGGATCCCCGATTTCCAACAAACCACATAGATAATAATAATGCAGTAACCACAGAGGTTAAGTATCTGGGCTCCATACCATGATACCACCTTTATCCAGAAGGAATGACATACACTAAGGGGCGCTACTCCCTAGAACCTTGCCGCATCCTTCCTGTTTTGACCATTTCCGGGGTGTGAGGCTCGACGAAGTCTCGTCCACAAAGCTACGCTTTCTCAAAAAGCCCTGCTTCGGGTCAAACAAAATGATCAACCTATGATCACAAAGATATAAGATCAAACAAATGATCATATCACAAATGATCAAACACTGATCATTTCACAGCAACACTCAGTATGCCACGTTACCAAATTGGGATATATCGCTGATAAATTTCAACTACATAACCTCTGAGCTCGTACGTCTCAGAGAAGGGTGTTAAGCTAAGAGAATAAATTCTCCGCCACCAACAGAAATGTATTTGAAAGAAATCAGCTTTATATCTCAAATTGTAACGTCAGACACACAATCCATACAAGTCTGTTCCGGGATCGAACAGAACCGAAGGCACTTCTCACGAAGCCCTTGCATATCCGGATAATTTTCAATCACGTCAGGACTTCCCGTCACTAAGGGTGATAAAACCTCTAAATCGGAGATCAGCCGATGTAGAGTAACTCGACGGTAATCCTTCCGTTTTCAAAAATATCCGGTCTTCAACACCGGTCTTCAACTGCGATTCATAACGACGTATCACATATTCGGAATGGGTTATACGACCCCATGGTCCTTTCCCGGCTAACCCGAATAGTGAGCGATTATTTAAAAATAAGTGTGGCATTCAAATTCATCCAATCACAACAAATACCTACTCAAGGTAATTATTGATAGTCGGTTATTTAACTATCAATAAAGATGCGCAACATCATCAGATTCCAAATAATTTCCCAAATTATTTCATCTTTCAAAATATCTTTTACTAGATATAAAATTTCCACACTTAACCGTTTGAAAACAAATTTCAAATATTCAATTTCCACATTTCATTTTATCTTTGAAGATAAAATCTCAAAAACAGTTCATTTCATATTGGAAAAGCAATTCCATACTTATTTAATAATAAGTATTTCACAAATCATTTATTTTCAACATTTGAAAATATTCGATATACTTAAATCAATATTAAGTATATATTCATTCTTTAAGGAAATCATTCTCTTTAAACACATTTATTCGAGTCAAAACGAATGTTACGTAAAACATCGTTACGACGACTCAAAATCACTAGTATAGGGATTCGAAAATTAAGATAGATATATAAATCCCAATACTACATAAAAACATTTTCTTTCGGAAATCATTTACTATAACAACAGTGTTACAGTCCATCATTTCCTTATTTTTCGAAAACGTCTATTTCAACAATAAATGTTGAAATCTATGATTTCGATAGTTCACACGTTTTAAAACATCTTTTAAAACAATTAACTTCATTTCAAATATCACTTTCCAAAACTATCCATTTTACTTAACGATATATTCACTATCCAAAATCGTGAATATACTTTACTATTTACATTTCACTATTTTCTACACGTTTTATTTCAATAATAATTCGCTATCCAAAATCGCGAATATATCTCCTTTGATAATCTTCTATATTTAATTTATCAAATCCAATTGATTTTGAATTTATAAAACAACGTTTATAAATTCCATTTTCTATTTTCTATAACAACTCCGGTTAATAAATCTCATTTTATTAACTTCAAAAATTCACTTATAAGAATAAGTGATTCCGGATTCATAAACAACGTTTATAAATCGCATTTATACTTTATAACAATTTCCACTTATAAAATCATTTCATTTAGCAATTTCTATTCATATCTCATCTAAGTGTAAAAGTCAAATTTATAAGTAAATTTCTTATAAATCCTTTATTCTACAGTATCTATTCACTTTATAACTTCACGTTATAAATCTATTTATTTCATTCACTTATACTTCTTTTTAACACTTAAAAAAAACGTTTTATAAGTCCAATATTTTGATTTATAAATTATCAAATTTATAAACCTTTTTATACAAATCATTTATAGTTATTCAAAAATCCCAACTTAAACCATTTTATAAATAAATCGACTTTTATTTCAAAAATGACACTTCGGTTATATTTCACTAAAAATTATAACTTTTATAACTTTAAAATTTTACGTTTATAAATCGATTCAAAAATTCCATAAAACGTATATTTTCAAAAATCACTTTAAAAACCCTTTTAAAGTAAAAGTCGTTATTTTTACATTTCAAAACTGAATCTAATGATGTAACAACACCAATCAGTCCATCACAACAGTCAAATATCATATATCATCATATGATAACAGAATATATCAAAATATCTGTAAATAAATAACTACTGGTGAGGAATCCAGTTGGATCCCTCCAACCTGTTTCCCTGCATCCACAGATGTTAGCACAATACCAATTCCGCTCCAGTACGGAATTATCGCGGTATATGGGTTTTATAAAAATCCGCTTACTAACGGCGCAATAGGGTCTCATCCGCTATACGAGGCGGGAATCAATCAATCCAATATATACATATGCCAATATGTATATATTGCTATATATAGATATATATCCTATCATATCTAATATCACATCGAATAGCAATCATCAAATCAATAACTGTAAAAATTCCACATTCAATTTGAGTGAGAAAATCTCACCGTGATTTTAATTCTGATTCCAGCGTTTATTTCGAATAAAATTAAACACGCGTTTAATTTTACCCGAAATCCAAACTAGCTCCAAATGGCTCCAATTCAGTTCCATAGCGAAGTGCTCGACAAAACGAAGCCAACGCCGCTTGTTTCGTAATTTTTCGATCTCATATGAAAGAGATATAGTGTTACAAAGTTTAACGAATTATTATTCAATTTAATTTCAATTAAAATTAAATTTTAACCCTACAATGCACATCTGCCGTTCATTTCAAAACAGTAGATCATGGCCGTGAACTGCTTCCTCCCTCCCAGGCATATGCACGCGACAATTGAACCCATGAAGCCGTTCCTTTCACGAATTTTCGCCCCTCCATCGATCGACTTTAGGTCGATCAACCACCTTCATTACGTTTGCCATCACCCTCCCTACACTCGGCTCCAATTTGACCAAGCTCGGTCCCCTCTAGTGTCGAAACCCGTGCCCAAATGTTGGCCGTTCGAATGAAAATAGCTGTCGACTTACTCGACTAAGATCAATCATCACCGTATAGATTTAGAGCTCTCATCTTGCTCTACAATCTTCGTTTAGAAAGTTTTGTGAATTAGTTAGTGGATTGCAAGAAAAATGAGGAAGAAGCTTAGTGTTTTTCGGCCATTGATGAGTGGAGGTGGCGGCTGAAGAAGATAGATTAGGTTTTCCTCTTGAACGTATATATATATATACGTATATAAATTAATATTAAATTCATTTTAAACGACTTTTCCAAACAATCTCCAAATCTGACGTGCCGCCTGACGTTTCTAAGGTTTACCCCGCGTTCCGAACGCAATGGAACAGGTTTCGGAAGCTAATTCGATCGTATGTGCGAGATATGGCAATAAACGATTAATTTAAATTAAACCGATTTAAATCGATTTCGAGGCGTTTTAATTCGTACCGGACAAATGGTAAATCCAAAAATTACGAAATTTGAAATCTTACAATAATATCACATTACGGATCCGATGAAACTGGTTTCGTCGAAATCCGAGACTTTTTGAAAAATGACTATTTTAACTCGACGGTTTAAAATTAAAACGATATCGATGCGTTTCGAGTTGCCACGGTCAAACGATAACTTCGATTGATACGAAAATTGAAATCCGATAATAACTAACTATTACGGATCCAATGGAACTGGTCTCGTTCAATTCTGAGACTGTTCGAAAATTGGCTATTTTTCAGTCGATAATTAAATATTAAAATATTCAATTTTCACAATTTAACTTTAAATTCAGTTTTAAAAGTCCTGTAACATCTCTATAACTCCAGTATGATTAAATAAAATTTTACAAATCATTTTCAATCATATTCAATCCAGATTTCAATTATCTCTGGAATTTAACTATTAAATTATCGATTTAATTGTCAAATTAAATCCAATATTCGAAAAATAAATTACTTGACTCATTAATTTCACTTATTAATATTTAAAATCAATTAAATATTCGAATTTTAATTATCAAAAATTCTGGGTCGTTACAGAATGAAAATGCATAATAACTTGCAGTTTATATCAAATATAGCATCCATTCATCCAAATATCAATAAACAACCATTTAATACAATCATCATCCAATTTAAACAAAACATCAATATAAAGCATATAAAATATAACAGGCATCAACGAATAGTTTATATTCAATAAAAATTAATAACTGTTTAACTGGCAGTTTATATGCAATAATAAATAAATTTAACTGTCAAATTATATGCAATAATAAATTTAAATAACAATTTAATTTAAATAAATGCTATCTAACTGAGATGATGATTAAATATATGCCCAAACAATCATAGATAAATTTTAAATCACATCAAAATTTAATTTAACAAACATAAGAAATCTTAGAAGTTGTGAGTGGGTTAAAACACTCACCTTTTGAATTTAAATTGAATTCAAATCCAATTTAAACCCAAAAATTTGACCGTCTCATAATTTGTCCAAACCAACGTCATCAAGTCTGGAATTTTATTACGATCCTAACAAAAAAAACCGCGCGTGAAACGGAGTTCGTATGCGAGAGTTATAGCGAAAATTGTGATTGAAATTAAATTTAAATAGAAACAAAAAGAGAACACATTTACCGCCACGTCGCTAGATCACACGTCACTGCCTTCTTCTTTTCATTCTCTACAACAACGCACACAATTATCTCTAGGCAAATTGACGTGCACGAGACAACACCATTGAATTACGCTCGTCGAGAGCTTCAACATATATAATTTTGAGATGTTTTTTTTAGGACTTTGAATTTTTTGACTTTGATTTTGAAATGGATCTGGATCTGAGATTTTGTCTGCCATTGAGGAGGAGAAGGAGCTGAAGAAATTTTACGCGCACACAAATGAGAATAGGCGGAGGCTAGGGTTTAGCGGGGATATTTATAGAGAAGGTTGAAAATAGAATAGATGGATCCGAATTTTAATGAATTCACAATTTGTCAATTTAAATTCCAATAATCCATTTATTTGATTTCTAGATCTTATTATGAATAAATGGTCAACTTACCATTTCTATCATTTCTGATTGCAATTAGCTTCAAATTTATTAACCAAACCTCCATATCAAATAAGGATTTATTGCAAAAAATTTTAGTGTTTACCTTTAATTAAAATAAATTCAATAAATTATAAAATCTTATTTCAATGAAATTTTATACCATTCGTATTCAGTTCTCTTTATTAAATCAATCATTCTCTTATGTATATATATTTAACATTAGTATATGTCCAATTACCCAAATTGATTTACAGCCTAACATAACATTTGAATTTTATTCCCAATTCATAAATTACTACCTTAACTAAAATTTAACATTTCCCCTTTAATTTACATTTTCACCTTACGTTACTACACTAATTATCCTTAAAGTAACGTTTATTATTAATAACAATATTATAATAACTTACATTTTAAATGAACTTTATTTATAATAAATTCATTGACCAATTAATTAGGTAATTTATATAGTTGCTATCCTATCCTTAAATTTATTTCATAAATTAATCCATTACATCTAAATTCTTATCTATGTAATATTTCAACATTTAGTTTCATCAAATGTAATTGTTTTCCAATACGTTAATAACTTTATTTCCAAGTCTTATATTACAACAAACTATCCAATACGAAAGTCTTAATATTTTTACAAATACTACTTTAATTAACATTAACGCAATACTCAATTTAAATTATTGTAACTGATTTCAAAATTGTAAATTAACAAGCTACCAAAATAGGCAACATACAATAATCGTACTCTAACCTTTAGTCACATTAATACGCTTTTATTTCTCAAAAATCAAAGTTCCCATTTAACTAATTCTCCATAAATGAATTTGACATTATTTTCAAAAATTACTTTATATTAACATTAACGTAAAAATATATTTATATCTATTTCAATCGATTTACCAGTTATACTTTAATATACTAAAAAAAATGGTTAACCAAAATTTTTTACCATTTAGCATTCACTTCCACTTACAAGCTACTATTAACAAAAATGTTGTCATTGACTTAGCTCTAATTAAGTAAATTAGATGAATGGGCAAATTTTAACAATTATCACTAAATGCCAAATTCTACTCACATTCATAATTAAATATCAACTACAATTTATTAAAATTACTTACCTATCCTTATTAAATCAAATTGCAATCTATTTAGTATTATCTTCTCAATTAACATAACATTTAGATGTTAGATTTCATTTAATTCCAATTTAATAACCCACTTAAATTTTATTCTTTTCATTCAATATCAATTGTCCATTCTGTAAGTAAAATTAACATTAGATTCATACTCATATAATAGCTTCAAATTCATCTAATAAATATTTACAAAATCTTTAAATACTAAAACCATTTAATTGCAATTAATCCCTTTGATTACAAGTTAACTTAACAACCTAATAAAATAAGTAACGTACAATCAATATTGTCATTAACTCCTAATTACACTTTTAGAGGTTCACTATTTACACCCCAGTATTGTAATTACTCACATAACACTGGTTTTACTCAATTAACATTTATTACAAACTATTCCAAAATTTATTCAATATTTATTAGTTTTCTTATATTATATTTATAACCAAGTTTAACTTTTAACTTGAATTGGTTGGATTTCCTTTCAAGTTATTAATAATTAACTTATACTAACATATTCCTTAATTTATTCCAATTACCGTTACAATGTTTTTATTACATAATCAATTAATTACTTTCCTTTCTCGTATTAAATTATACACCTGTATAATCCTTTCCACTATTCATTCATTAGCATTCTATGTAAATTTCAATCTCTTGTAATAACTCATTTATTATACTTTTGCATATCAATAAACAAGGTTTCAAATAAAAGGGGTTTATTAAATTCAATCTTTATACTTAAGTCTATTACAACCAATGTAATATTTTCATAGGTTAATTATTAACATTTATTTCGTTACCACATTATAACCATTATATATTTCTTTATAATTAAATTCCAAAAATCTTATAAATAGGCCAATTTAATTTACGAAATTTACGGGTCGTTACAATCTCCCCCACTCAAAACTTTTCGTCCCCGAAAAGCAAAAGAAGGGAAAAGAAGAAATAAGGAAACAACATATCTTTCTTAAATATTAAATTTATAAACAATAAGTTTACAAAATAATTTAAAATAAGATATACCAATTTATACCCGTTTAAATCCTTTATACATAAATTATTAAGGTTTGTAAAACATTTTCCAATTTTTCTAAGTCCAAAATTTATGGAAAATTTTGGTAGAGTCTCCTTTGTACGGAGAGACTCGGGAGAAAATATAATATTAAATATAACAAAATATCACATATAATACTCAAAATATTATATCCCATCAAGGTAAAATATATAAAATAGCGCTATAAACCGAAATCTGAAAACGAACCTATTTGTTGGGCAATTTACGCTTATTTTATGGAACCAAAGCACTAGCAATTGCTTCCATAACCTGCATTTCACTTATATAATCCAAAGGGTTAACAATTATATAAGATGAAATATTTAGGTGGTTTCAAACACTAACCACAAATCAATACAACAACCATAAATTTCAACAACAGTACACAACAAATACAAATCAACCATTTAAGCACACAAAACAAATAGTTGTTCGGGTTCAAAACTTTAAATTGTACATAATGAAAAATAAACTATCAAGTGTATCATTTACTCAACAGTCTTAGATGTAACAAAATAGATAATTTATTCATTCTAACAATTTCAAATTTCCTTACCCAACCAACCATAAACTAAACAATAACAATTCCAACCAACAAATCAAAACAAAAATTCATACATTTGTTGTTTGATTTCCTTTTTACTTACACAATGATTTATCTTTTAGTTTACATTTATTTCTAACAAACTTTTAATTTCATTTACTCATTAAATGTTTGTTTCATTTATTTTCACCTATTACTTATAATTATTCATTTTCATTAATTCAGGTCGTGTAAGTTCTTTTTATTGCATTACATTTATGCACTTTTCAATTTCAATCATTTATTTAATGCTTACATTTCTATTATATTTAATTATAGTAACCCTTTAAATTACACTTAAATTCTTAACCTTATAACATCAATTCTTATAAGTAAAGGATTTCATTAATTCATTTCCTAAGGTTTGCAATCATTTATTTATATTACTTACTTTTCTATTATATTAAAATAGTAGCATTTAAATTATACTTAAGTTTATAACCCTACACATCAATTCTTTTTTATTAAAGAATTCCATTAATTATTTTCATTATCTCAAGTTAATTACTTGTATAATATCCATTACATTTTCTTATAACATTTTCAACTTTTATATATTTTGGTAAGTTATATATATGCCTTTAAGAATGTAATTGAAAGTTATACTAGTTTCCTCAATTCTTTTAATTAATTAATGGTTCAATAATTTCATCTATGTTCTATAAGTTACAATTTCAAATTACCTTTAATTTCATTCGTTTATTTAATGCTTACCTTCTATTATATTTAATTATAGTAACATTTTAATTACACTTAAATTTATAACTTTATACATCAATTCTTATAAATAAAGAATTTCATTTACAAAGGTTTAAAATCATTTATTTATATTACTTAACTTCCTATTATATTAAAAAAAATTATTAAAGGTTCCAATTATTAATTAGTCATATTCCAATTTACTACACTTAATTGAACTATTAATTAACTGGAACTTAAGAACCAAATACCGGGTTTAATTTTTAAACCATGTAAAATAATAGATAGATGTATATACTTAAAATACATATATATCCAATTATAATTAAAACGATAAATTTTTCTCAAACAAATCTATAGCAAACTACTACAGTGGCCTTCCCACTTTGAAACTCGAAAATGAATGTCGATGATGCGTGCACTCATCACCGAAATTATTTTCCAGCGACAGAGAGGGGAGTACAACTTTATCTTTCCAAAATTTCTTTTTAAAAAAACATTTCTTTCAAATTATATCAAAATGTTCATATCAAAAATTACTTCTAATAATATTATTATTCCAAAATCAATTGAAAGAATTTCCAAAACACCGGGACTTAAGTTCTATATTTCCAATTTTTACTTATTTATTTTAAATCTTATTTAGACTATTAATTATAAATTTTATTACCTAACAATCAATATAATACAACCAAATATAGATTTTATGAAAAGTTTATTTTATATATATATAGAAAATATAATAAGAAAAATTATTTCATTCACCTATATTAAAACAAATATTATGTCGGTCTGTCTTATTAAGTGTTTAGAAATCCCTATTGATGTCACAGCGTCCCATGCACCAACCAGAATTTATAAATACAAAACGGAACAGATTAACGCAATATTAAAACTTTATTTTTATAACACTAACAAATACGATCTCTCATATACATACGCTCAGAGACTGCCATAGGGTATTACTACCCTATTAGTAAAGAGTCAAACCCCACAAGGCTAAGGTTTATCGCTAAACCTGGCTCTGATACTAGATGTAACATCCCACCTTTTTGTACGCTTAAGCAGACACATGTGCCAACTTAAACCATACAGAAGGGCGGATTGTTATGGGGTAAATAAGAAAAAGTGGAGAAATAAAAGAAACAAAATAGAATCTTACAGCGAAACGATAAAATATAATAATCAAATAACAGTTCATGAAGCTGTTTTACAAAACATTTGATTATACTTATACAATACATATCAAAGTTACACATACCAGAGAATGATAATAAATGCAGCGGAATACAATGGTGTAGTGTAATATAATAAATAGTAGTAATAAAATCTTCGTCTTCGTCCTCCAGAAATAGGGCCATCAAATCCTGAAATGCTAAGGCTGACCCAAGCGAATTGAAAAGACAAAACACTCGAGTCAGAACTAAAAGATCTTATGTAAGTTAAATCAATGAAATAAATATGAGTGTAAACGGCGTCAGAGATGTTTACGGGGTTTGACATTTCCTATCCAGTGTTTAACGTGAGTGTAGTAACTTAAGAAATGTTCGGGATTCACACCTCTTAAGGATCCGTTAAACTATCTACTATGTAGTAATATTCGCTATTATAATAATGTCTAATCAGTAAAGTATAATCATATAGAAAATAGCTTTAAGGGGATGGTGAACCTTAACGCGGTCGGATCTTTAAACCAAAATCG
The DNA here is from genome assembly GCA_030737815.1 of Allium fistulosum. Taxonomy (NCBI): domain Eukaryota; kingdom Viridiplantae; phylum Streptophyta; class Magnoliopsida; order Asparagales; family Amaryllidaceae; genus Allium; species Allium fistulosum. The sequence goes on along the minus strand of CM060904.1, from coordinate 162,924,479 downwards.
TAGTGGGTTCGATATGGTAGGTGACACGGCACACAAGGCAATGCCAGGGTAGATATACCAATTACGCATCCGGACTGGTGGTGACGCATAGCAGCCACTACGCCAACCTCGAACAACACTCCCAAATCAAGGGTGGCCACCAAATCAATCATAAGTAATAGAATGGTATCGAAGAAGTGTGTCCGATCAGAGGTGCTACCTCCTTGGTCCGTCAATCGCTCTTATTGTAGCCACCTTATGCCAACTCACGGGAGTTGGGTCCACGTATATAACTTAGGATCGTCGCCACCATCCTACTTCATTGTGGAAACTCCACCGCGTACACAGTTGTCAAAGTGGTTTTCAGTATCGACAGAGAGTATGTCCATATTCGATCCCGGTCTCTTTAACAACCAATCGTTATTATAACACCATGGTCATTTACAAATATATATACTTTTAAAAACACAATCACTACCCTTTCAAAACATATCCTTTACTACAAAATAGTATATACTTTAAAACCAAAATATTTTTGCCATTTTAAAACATATCCTTTACTTCAAAATAGTATATACTTTAAACCAAAATATTATTACTATTTCAAACCCAAATTATCAATGTATTATTTCCATTTCAAAACCCAATTCAATAATATAGCATTTCCGTTTCCAAAACAATTCAATAATATCTCATTTAAATAAAACCAAATTTCCAATCACTAATCTTTCTCAAATTTAGATAACTTGAAATATTCTTTTAAATCATCTTAAACCCAAACCACATTTTGAAGTCATATTTCGAAATTTTCAATTTCAATAGGTTTCAAATCCATATATTCACAGATAATTCTTAAATAAATTCTTTTTCAAATAAATTCATTTTCCAAACCATACTACTTTCAAAGTTATAACAATTTCGAAAACCAATACTTTGAAATCAATTAATACCTTAATTCCAATAAAACATTTCAATTTTGATATATTTCAAGACTTTAAATATTCCAAAATTCCCAACCAAATCTGATAATCTTATATATACCTTAATTCAATTTACTATTATTTAGTTTAGAAATATTTATTTAATAAATTCAGTATCACTTAAATAAAGCTCAAACTTGAAATATTCGTAAATCAAACTTCAAACATCATCAAATTTTACTTAGCTCAAATTTTAGAATTTAACCATATATAAAAATAATATTTATATAATATCAAAATTAGTATATATATAAACCCTTATTTTCCAAAACCCATAGAAAATCACTTTAAAATATTTTATATATAGACCACGGTGCCTGTATATAATTTTCTATCCTATGGTCAAGTGATACAGATATTTATCATTTCAATCTGAAATTTTTAAAAATAAAGGTCTACGGTTATATATCATTTCAAACTGCAATCCCGAATGGAATGAAAATGCATAATAACTTGCAGTTTATATCAAATATAGCATCCATTCATCCAAATATCAATAAACAACCATTTAATACAATCATCATCCAATTTAAACAAAACATCAATATAAAGCATATAAAATATAACAGGCATCAACGAATAGTTTATATTCAATAAAAATTAATAACTATTTAACTGGCAGTTTATATGCAATAATAAATAAATTTAACTGTCAAATTATATGCAATAATAAATTTAAATAACAATTTAATTTAAATAAATGCTATCTAACTGAGATGATGATTAAATATATGCCCAAACAATCATAGATAAATTTTAAATCACATCAAAATTTAATTTAACAAACATAAGAAATCTTAGAAGTTGTGAGTGTGTTAAAACACTCACCTTTTGAATTTAAATTGAATTCAAATCCAATTTAAACCCAAAAATTTGACCATCTCATAATTTGTCCAAACCAGCGTCATCAAGTCCGGAATTTTATTACGATCCTAACAAAAAAAACCGCGCGTGAAACGGATTTCGTATGCGAGAGTTATAGCGAAAATTGTGATTGAAATTAAATTTAAATAGAAACAAAAAGAGAATACATTTACCGCCACGTCTGTAACGACCCAGAATTTCGAACAAATTAAATTGGAAATATTTAATTAATTTTATATATTTGAACGATGATTTAATTTGAATCCCCGATTTAAATTTGAATTTGACGATTAAATTATATAATTTAATCTATTGAGAGTTGAATAAAATTTGTATCTTCAATTTTAAGCTGAAGAAAAATATTCCAAAAGCTTTTAAAATTCATATTTATAAAACTGAAGATAATGGAACTCTCAGAATCGAATTTAGAAGTGATCTGTTCAGTTTTGAATTTTAAACGTTTGAATCGATATTTAAAAATAGCCGTCCGAGGCGCAGTCTCGGAATTCGACGAAACCAGTTCCATTGGGTCCGTAATATTGAATTATTGTCGGATTTCAATTTTTGTATTTTTCGGAGTTGTCGTGTGATCGTACGACAAGCAAACGCGCTGGAATTTAAATTGAAAATTGTTTGATTCAAAATGATATCTTCTCCATACGATCGAATTTGGACTCGAAACCTTTTTCAACGCGTTCGGAATAGGGGATAAACATTAGGGACGCCTGACAGCACGCTGAAATCGGAGTTCAATACTGTTAGTTATACGATACGGGGTATTTTGGAAAAGAAAAAGAAAAAAAAAATAAATAATAATAAAACAACAGACCACACCCTACCCTTATCTCTGCAAACCCACGTCCCCACGATGTCTTCTGCAAAATCACGTCTTCCTCCCTCACTTTCAAAATAAAAGAAAATTCATTTCCTTTTGCTCTTTCGTTCCAGCCGAATGAAATCAAATAAATTTTTATTTATTTACGAACGAATCCATCGTTCAATCGAAGGGAGAAGGCACTGTCGTGCTCACGTATTCGAGCAGAGCGGCGCCTGGAGGAAGTGAGGATAAATGGGGGTTTCGCGGCAATCGAAGGCGACGCGTTCGAATCGATTTGGGGTAGCTCGATCTAGGGCTAGGGCATCGGTGATTGCCACGAGTAGGCGCGTTCTAGGGCGCGGCGACAAGGTGGAGTCGCGGTAGGCTCGAGAGGTGGCAGCCTGGAATTCGACTGGAAGGAGCACGAAGCTCGAGGCAGGCTCGCGTGCGTTGTCAGGCGAGGCCAAAGCGAGGCGCGGGTTCGTATGGTTATGGCGATCGATTTAAGGGAAGGTTGTGATGGATTTTACAGTAAGGTTCGAATCTCCTTTTCTAGTATTTTGGTTTAATATACATATACAGATTTTTCTTTTGATAAATAAAATAAAGTTGTTATAATTTATAACTTTAAAACAATAAAGTATAATATAGATTTTTAATTTGTACAGGAAATGCAGAAACAGTCTGTTTAGTTAAAAATATATATATATAAGCTTGGAAAGTATATGTATACGTAAATGAACTTATACAGTTAAATAGAAAATTTTATTTATACATATATATATAGAAATATTATATAGTAAAGAAATCATGTAAATTTTTATAGATAAAGTTTGAAACAAATAAAAAAAATATATGAATATATAAGGTTTGAAAAATTGGGATGTTTTGAATGTTGAAAGTTATATAAGGAAAAAAATTTAATTTTAGAATCTATATTGATTTGTTTTGAAAGAAAAAAATTGTGTAGTCCCGAAAGAAAAATAAATATAGGTATCTACATTTTTAACTTACGGTTTAATCTAAAATTTTGTAGTGTGGAGATAAAATTTTAGTTTAAATCAAGCTATTATTTTAAAATGAATCATTGGCTAAATAAATTTATCAAATGAAAAAATTTATTATTTGATTTGTTCGAATATTAATGAATTTTATAAAAATTGTTTATACTAGGTCTGAAATGGAGAAATGGTCAAAATGATAAATGGGATTGCAAAATTTAAAGCTAAGGTGAGATTTTCTCACTCGAAGGAAAAATTTAATATTGCAGTTATTGATTGTTTGATATGATTGCTATGTTGATTGTGGTATTAGATATGATAGGATATATCTATATATATAGCAATATATACATATTGGCATATGTATATATTGGATTGATGATTTCCCGCCTCGTATAGCGGATGAGACCCTATTGCGCCGTTAGTAAGCGGATTTATAAAAACCTATATACCGCGATAATTCCGTACTTGAGCGGAATTGGTATTGTGCTAACGTCTTTGGATGCAGGGAAACAGGTTGGAGGGATCCAACTGGATTCCTCAACTGTATTTATTTAATTACAGATATTGTGATGTATTCTGTTATCAGATGTTGAGATATGATATTGACTGTTGTGATTGACTAATTGATGAGTTGCATCATCGGATTCAAATTTTGAAGTTTAAAAATAACGATTTTTAACTTTAAAAAGAGATTTTAAAAGTGATTAGTTGAAAGCATACGTTTTATTTGAATCTTTGAATTGGTTTACTTTAAATAAATAAATGTTATAAATTTAAAGTTATGGAGATTATAATGTTTGTGAAATATAACCAAAAGATGATTTTTGAAGTAAATAGTTAAGTAATTTATAAGATAGTTTTAAATTTGAATTTTTGGGTTATTAAAATCGATGTATATAAAAGATGTACAAAATTGATATTTATCAATTAAAATTATTGGAATTTTAAAATAAGTTTTATAAGAGATATGAAATTTATAATTATAAAATGTGAAGATATGAAATTTATAATTATAAAATGTGAAGATACGAAATGTATAGAATTATAAATTGTAAAGATATGAAATTTATAGATTTATAAAGAATGAAGTTGTAGAATGAATGATTATAAGAAAATTTACTTATAAATTGGATTTTTGCCTTTAAATGGAATATTTATCGAGTTATTAATAAAGAAGATTTGTCAAATTGAAGTCGTTAGGAAATAGAAATAGAATTTATAAACGTTGTTTTATAAATTCGGAATAAATTGGATTTGATAAATTAAAATGTTAAAGAAGATATATTCGCGATTTTGGATAGCGAATTTTTATTAAAATAAAAATGTGTAGAAAAGATTGAAATTTAGTTAAGTGAATTATATTCACGATTTTGGACAGTGAATATAATTTTAAGGTAAAATGGATACGTTTTTTTTTGAAGAAGTGATATTAAAAATGAAGTTAAACATTTTAAAGATGTTTTAAAATGTATTAGGAATCGAAAGCATAGATTTCAACATTTATTGTTGAAATAGACGTTTCGAAAAATAAGGAAATGGTGGACTATAACACTGTTGTTATAGTAAATGATTTCCGAAAGAAAATGTTTTATATAGTATTGGGATTTATATATACCTATCTTAATTTCGAATCCCTATACTAGTGATTTTTGAGTCGTCGTAACGATGTTTTACGTAACATTCGTTTTTGACTCAAATTGATGTTGTTATAGAAAATAGATTTCTTTAAAGAATGAATGTATACTTAATTTGATTTAAGTATATCGAATATTTTCAAATGTTGAAAATAAATAGATTTGCGAAATACTTATTTTTGAATAAGTATGGAAATACTTTTCCAAAACGAAATGAAATGTTTTGAGAATTTATCTTCTTAAAGATAAATTGAAATTGAATATTGAAAACGATTTGAAAATCGAATATCAGTAGATATTCGAAAGTATAAATTCAATACAGAATTTATAGAAGAAAGCGAAGTTGTTTAAAAATAAATATTGATTTATTTTTGAAGTGTGGAAAATTGATTTGAAATTGTTTTGAAATGGTTAAGTGTGGAAAATTATATATCTAGTAAGATATTTTTGAAGAATAAATAATTTGGGAAAATTATTTGGAATCTGATGATGTCGCGCATCTTTATTGATAGTTAAATAACCGACTATCAATAATTACCTTAAATAGGTATTTGTTGTGAATTGGATGAATTTGAATGCCACACTTATTTTTGAATAAGCGCTCACTATTCGGGTTAGCCGGGAAAGGACCATGGGGTCGTATAACCCATTCCGAATATGTGATACGTCGTTATGAATCGCATTTGAAGACCGGTGTTGAAGACCGGATATTTTTGAAAACGGAAGGATTACCGTCGAGTTACTCTACACCGACTGATCTTCGGTTTAGAGGTTTTATCACCCTTAGTGACGGGAAGTCCTGACGTGATTGAAAATTATCCGGAATTGCAAGGGCTTCGTGAGAAGTGCCTTCGGTTCTGTTCGATCCCGGAACAGACTTGTATGGATTGTGTGTCTGACGTTACAATTTGAGATATAAAGCTGATTTCTTTCAAATACATTTCTGTTGGTGGCGGAGAATTTATTCTCTTAGCTTAACACCCTTCTCTGAGACGTACGAGCTCAGAGGTTATGTAGTTGAAATTTATCAGCGATATATCCCAATTTGGTAACGTGGCATACTGAGTGTTGCTGTGAAATGGTCAGTGTTTGATCATTTGTGATATGATCATTTGTTTGATCTTATATCTTTGTGATCATAGGTTGATCATTTTGTTTGACCCGAAGCAGGGCATTTTGAGAAAGCGTAGCTTTGTGGACGAGACTTCATCGAGCCTCACACCCCGGAAATGGTCGAAACAGGAAGAATGCAGCAAGGTTCTAGGGAGTAGCGCCCCTTAGTGTATGTCATTCCTTCTGGATAAAGGTGGTATCATGGTATGGAGCCCAGATACTTAACCTCTGTGGTTACTGCATTATTTTTATCTATGTGGTTTGTTGCGAATCGGGGATCCTCGGGAAGATCGGTGACGATCGGGGAATGGCATACGCGTGTCAGTAGTTACCTATTTTTGCAGAGGTAACCCGGCCTTGTGTTGGCAGAGATCTAACCGTAACGTTAGGTTCTCGGGTCGTCTATTCCAGGGACGTACCCATCGTGGATAGGAAGTTCCTTAGCCTGACCATTTGTTGGAAATCCAAAGAAACAATACGCGACTTGTACGGTTTTAGTTGTATTACCTGCTATGGAATGTGGCGGTAACCTGCTATTGAACATAGTAGCTATAGTAGGCATAAGTGCGGAATGCCTATGCTGGCTAAGATTAATATTATACTTTCGAAATGTTTTCTACACTATGCACTAATAATAATATCAAAATGATTTGATTTTGCGTAGTAAGCATCTTTGACTATCATAAGAAGAAATCTCCTCCAATTCTGCGTTTGCATTGTGTGTGTGGTGGGAGGTCTTATGGTAGTTTCATTTTCCAAAAGCATTTCGAATTGACTTTAAAATTTTCCTGTTGTTTATTTTTAAAGAATAACTGTTTTACGATCTCACACCAGTCACCATGACTGACTCGGAGTTTATTGTTCCCTTCTAAACTCTGGGTGCCCACAAATTTTCCACACGGGCAGCCTAGAGTTATATTATCAGGATATTCTGGATATTCTGGAGCTTGGAGATAGGTTGGATGACGAGACGTAGTATTTGTATCTGATAGTATTTATTCCGCTGTGTATTCTGTATAAGGACAAGTTTAGATAACTGTCCATTGATGTGATGTATTGTATTGAGTTGTATATTGACTCTGATTGATGTATATATAAAACTGATATAGTTCTTTGTTTTAAAAAGACTAGTAATTATCTACTGTATATTGTTCCGCTGCGATATGTGAGATTCTGATATTGTCTCTGTTCTTTATCTGTTGTTGTTTTGTTGTTTTTCTTCTTCTTTTTCTTCTATCTTCTTCTTCTACCTTTTTCTTCTTTCTTAAAACCATAACTTTTCGGGTTTCCGGCATTCGATGGCTCAGCAGTCGATAAAGTGAGTATCGATGTTGAATTTTCGAAAGTCGAAAATTTCGGGTTGTTACAAAGTGGTATCAGAGCATATGGTTAAGCGACAACCCTGCTCTGTTGGGTGTTACTCATTAGAGATAGAGTCAGTAGTACTCTAGAATGAGTTGAGTGTAATAATAGATATGAGCGCGTATTTGTTAGTGAATATAAAAAAATTGTTTTATATTGTGATGATTGATTTATTGAGTGGTATATGGATTCTGGTCAATACGAGTAATTAACGATCATTGATAGGGATCTCTAAACACTCGAATAGAACAATTCGGCACAGTATTGTTTTAAAATAGGGTGAATGAAATAAATTTTGCCCAAAACTATTTTTGTATAGAAAAGAAATCATTTTCTATGAATTATTACAATATATGGTTGCATGGTTGCTAGAAATGATAACATTAAATTATTATCATTGAAATTAAATGAGAAATTGGAATTGTAACTCCAAAGTTAAGAAATAAAATTCATATACGAATGAAATTTGAGAATATAAATTATAAATGTGAATTGTAATTTAAAACGGAATTCCAGGGAAGTTTTTGGAAATGTTTTGAAAATAATTTGAAAATTTTGGAGATTTGGAAAGTTTAAATCATTTTTTGATTTGAAAATGAATTTCAAAGGTTTTGAAAAGTATTTGGAGAGTTGAAAGCTCTAAACTCTTTTAGGTCGCTGGAAAATAATCCTGATGATGATGGCCACATCATTAGAATTCATTTTCGGGTTTCCAAAAGAGAAATTGCTGTCAAAATTGTTTTAAATAGGAGTTGTTTGAAAATTTGGGTTTTTATTTTGGAAATTCAAATGGAATTTGAATTGTTTTCAAATGGTTTTGAAAAAAAAGTGGAAACGACTCTGGAATCCTATTTAAAATACTTACGAAATATTAATAAGTTGATAACTTATAGAATATTTGAATTCTGATTGGAATGAAATTCAAATTTGTAAATGAATTTATAACTTGGAATAGAATTCAAGAAGTTAATTGAAAATTTAAAATTCAATAAGGGAATGAAATTCGTAAGGTGAATGTATCAATGATCTTATAAATCGAAATGTAAGTGAGTCGAAGACTTATAGAATATTTGAAATTTGATTTGGAAATCAGATTCGAATTGGAAATGAAAGAATTAGTAAATAAGTTTCAGAATGAATAAATAGATTTGAATTTGTAAATAAGTTGATAACTTATAAAAGATTTGAAAATGAATAGAACTGAAATTGAATTTGATTTGTGAAGTAGTAAACTAAAATTTGTAAGTGAAGCTTATTAAATGAAGTGAATAAGATTTAAACTGAATGTTGAACTTCTTTTGAATTTGGTAGTAAATGAAGTTGAAACCGAATGAAAATATGAAATGCAAATTAAATTGAATTGAAATTGTGAATTGAATTCAAATGAATTTGAAAATGCAAAATTGAACGAAATTGAATATATAACTTCAAATAGTGAATTAGAGATGATATAAGCAGTTATATTGAAAATTTTGTAATTGAATGTACGAAATGGTTTGAATATATGCAACTAGATATTATGGTTAGTAGGATATACAGGTATAAAGGAATTGGAATTGAATTGCAAAGATAAATTTGAATTGCTCGACAAAAGGTAAGTATTTCAATTCGAATATGAGATTTGATGATTTCTCTCTAGCCGCTTGGCTTTTTCTTTTTCTTTTTGAAATCTGAGAGTCCGTAGGGACGTTTTGTAGTAGTGCCGTATTAGCCGCGCAAAGGAGACGCCGGCGAAATTTTTCGAAAATTTCGGGTGTTAGAAAATTTTTGAGAAAATTTTGAAGTTAAAATTTGAATTTAAACTCGAATTTGAATTTAGAAGTTAAACAATGTTGTTTGAAACTATAATTGAAGTTGGAAATTTAGTTGAATTAATAATGAATCTTTAGTAGAAAGATTTGTTTTGATGAATTGATAAAATTATTTGAATGTTGAAAGATAGTAGACGAGTTAAGGACCACTTTTTCCTAACTTGAAATTTCGAGGACGAAATTCTTTTAAGGAGGGAAGTTTGTAACGACCCAGAATTTCGAACAAATTAAATTGGAAATATTTAATTAATTTTATATATTTGAACGATGATTTAATTTGAATCCCCGATTTAAATTTGAATTTGACGATTAAATTATATAATTTAATCTATTGAGAGTTGAATAAAATTTGTATCTTCAATTTTAAGCTGAAGAAAAATATTCCAAAAGCTTTTAAAATTCATATTTATAAAACTGAAGATAATGGAACTCTCAGAATCGAATTTAGAAGTGATCTGTTCAGTTTTGAATTTTAAACGTTTGAATCGATATTTAAAAATAGCCGTCCGAGGCGCAGTCTCGGAATTCGACGAAACCAGTTCCATTGGGTCCGTAATATTGAATTATTGTCGGATTTCAATTTTTGTATTTTTCGGAGTTGTCGTGTGATCGTACGACAAGCAAACGCGCTGGAATTTAAATTGAAAATTGTTTGATTCAAAATGATATCTTCTCCATACGATCGAATTTGGACTCGAAACCTTTTTCAACGCGTTCGGAATAGGGGATAAACATTAGGGACGCCTGACAGCACGCTGAAATCGGAGTTCAATACTGTTAGTTATACGATACGGGGTATTTTGGAAAAGAAAAAGAAAAAGAAAATAAATAATAATAAAACAACAGACCACACCCTACCCTTATCTCTGCAAACCCACGTCCCCACGATGTCTTCTGCAAAATCACGTCTTCCTCCCTCACTTTCAAAATAAAAGAAAATTCATTTCCTTTTGCTCTTTCGTTCCAGCCGAATGAAATCAAATAAATTTTTATTTATTTACGAACGAATCCATCGTTCAATCGAAGGGAGAAGGCACTGTCGTGCTCACGTATTCGAGCAGAGCGGCGCCTGGAGGAAGTGAGGATAAATGGGGGTTTCGCGGCAATCGAAGGCAACTTGTTCGAATCGATTTGGGGTAGCTCGATCTAGGGCTAGGGCATCGGTGATTGCCACGAGTAGGCGCGTTCTAGGGCGCGGCGACAAGGTGGAGTCGCGGTAGGCTCGAGAGGTGGCAGCCTGGAATTCGACTGGAAGGAGCACGAAGCTCGAGGCAGGCTCGCGTGCGTTGTCAGGCGAGGCCAAAGCGAGGCGCGGGTTCGTATGGTTATGGCGATCGATTTAAGGGAAGGTTGTGATGGATTTTACAGTAAGGTTCGAATCTCCTTTTCTAGTATTTTGGTTTAATATACATATACAGATTTTTCTTTTGATAAATAAAATAAAGTTGTTATAATTTATAACTTTAAAACAATAAAGTATAATATAGATTTTTAATTTGTACAGGAAATGCAGAAACAGTCTGTTTAGTTAAAAATATATATATATAAGCTTGGAAAGTATATGTATACGTAAATGAACTTATACAGTTAAATAGAAAATTTTATTTATACATATATATATAGAAATATTATATAGTAAAGAAATCATGTAAATTTTTATAGATAAAGTTTGAAACAAATAAAAAAAATATATGAATATATAAGGTTTGAAAAATTGGGATGTTTTGAATGTTGAAAGTTATATAAGAAAAAAAATTTAATTTTAGAATCTATATTGATTTGTTTTGAAAGAAAAAAATTGTGTAGTCCCGAAAGAAAAATAAATATAGGTATCTACATTTTTAACTTACGGTTTAATCTAAAATTTTGTAGTGTGGAGATAAAATTTTAGTTTAAATCAAGCTATTATTTTAAAATGAATCATTGGCTAAATAAATTTATCAAATGAAAAAATTTATTATTTGATTTGTTCGAATATTAATGAATTTTATAAAAATTGTTTATACTAGGTCTGAAATGGAGAAATGGTCAAAATGATAAATGGGATTGCAAAATTTAAAGCTAAGGTGAGATTTTCTCACTCGAAGGAAAAATTTAATATTGCAGTTATTGATTGTTTGATATGATTGCTATGTTGATTGTGGTATTAGATATGATAGGATATATCTATATATATAGCAATATATACATATTGGCATATGTATATATTGGATTGATGATTTCCCGCCTCGTATAGCGGATGAGACCCTATTGCGCCGTTAGTAAGCGGATTTATAAAAACCTATATACCGCGATAATTCCGTACTGGAGCGGAATTGGTATTGTGCTAACGTCTTTGGATGCAGGGAAACAGGTTGGAGGGATCCAACTGGATTCCTCAACTGTATTTATTTAATTACAGATATTGTGATGTATTCTGTTATCAGATGTTGAGATATGATATTGACTGTTGTGATTGACTAATTGATGATTTGCATCATCGGATTCAAATTTTGAAGTTTAAAAATAACGATTTTTAACTTTAAAAAGAGATTTTAAAAGTGATTAGTTGAAAGCATACGTTTTATTTGAATCTTTGAATTGGTTTACTTTAAATAAATAAATGTTATAAATTTAAAGTTATGGAGATTATAATGTTTGTGAAATATAACCAAAAGATGATTTTTGAAGTAAATAGTTAAGTAATTTATAAGATAGTTTTAAATTTGAATTTTTGGGTTATTAAAATCGATGTATATAAAAGATGTACAAAATTGATATTTATCAATTAAAATTATTGGAATTTTAAAATAAGTTTTATAAGAGATATGAAATTTATAATTATAAAATGTGAAGATATGAAATTTATAATTATAAAATGTGAAGATACGAAATGTATAGAATTATAAATTGTAAAGATATGAAATTTATAGATTTATAAAGAATGAAGTTGTAGAATGAATGATTATAAGAAAATTTACTTATAAATTGGATTTTTGCCTTTAAATGGAATATTTATCGAGTTATTAATAAAGAAGATTTGTCAAATTGAAGTCGTTAGGAAATAGAAATAGAATTTATAAACGTTGTTTTATAAATTCGGAATAAATTGGATTTGATAAATTAAAATGTTAAAGAAGATATATTCGCGATTTTGGATAGCGAATTTTTATTAAAATAAAAATGTGTAGAAAAGATTGAAATTTAGTTAAGTGAATTATATTCACGATTTTGGACAGTGAATATAATTTTAAGGTAAAATGGATACGTTTTTTTTTGAAGAAGTGATATTAAAAATGAAGTTAAACATTTTAAAGATGTTTTAAAATGTATTAGGAATCGAAAGCATAGATTTCAACATTTATTGTTGAAATAGACGTTTCGAAAAATAAGGAAATGGTGGACTATAACACTGTTGTTATAGTAAATGATTTCCGAAAGAAAATGTTTTATATAGTATTGGGATTTATATATACCTATCTTAATTTCGAATCCCTATACTAGTGATTTTTGAGTCGTCGTAACGATGTTTTACGTAACATTCGTTTTTGACTCAAATTGATGTTGTTATAGAAAATAGATTTCTTTAAAGAATGAATGTATACTTAATTTGATTTAAGTATATCGAATATTTTCAAATGTTGAAAATAAATAGATTTGCGAAATACTTATTTTTGAATAAGTATGGAAATACTTTTCCAAAACGAAATGAAATGTTTTGAGAATTTATCTTCTTAAAGATAAATTGAAATTGAATATTGAAAACGATTTGAAAATCGAATATCAGTAGATATTCGAAAGTATAAATTCAATATGGAATTTATAGAAGAAAGCGAAGTTGTTTAAAAATAAATATTGATTTATTTTTGAAGTGTGGAAAATTGATTTGAAATTGTTTTGAAATGGTTAAGTGTGGAAAATTATATATCTAGTAAGATATTTTTGAAGAATAAATAATTTGGGAAAATTATTTGGAATCTGATGATGTCGCGCATCTTTATTGATAGTTAAATAACCGACTATCAATAATTACCTTAAATAGGTATTTGTTGTGAATTGGATGAATTTGAATGCCACACTTATTTTTGAATAAGCGCTCACTATTCGGGTTAGCCGGGAAAGGACCATGGGGTCGTATAACCCATTCCGAATATGTGATACGTCGTTATGAATCGCATTTGAAGACCGGTGTTGAAGACCGGATATTTTTGAAAACGGAAGGATTACCGTCGAGTTACTCTACACCGACTGATCTTCGGTTTAGAGGTTTTATCACCCTTAGTGACGGGAAGTCCTGACGTGATTGAAAATTATCCAGAATTGCAAGGGCTTCGTGAGAAGTGCCTTCGGTTCTGTTCGATCCCGGAACAGACTTGTATGGATTGTGTGTCTGACGTTACAATTTGAGATATAAAGCTGATTTCTTTCAAATACATTTCTGTTGGTGGCGGAGAATTTATTCTCTTAGCTTAACACCCTTCTCTGAGACGTACGAGCTCAGAGGTTATGTAGTTGAAATTTATCAGCGATATATCCCAATTTGGTAATGTGGCATACTGAGTGTTGCTGTGAAATGGTCAGTGTTTGATCATTTGTGATATGATCATTTGTTTGATCTTATATCTTTGTGATCATAGGTTGATCACTTTGTTTGACCCGAAGCAGGGCTTTTTGAGAAAGCGTAGCTTTGTGGACGAGACTTCATCGAGCCTCACACCCCGGAAATGGTCGAAACAGGAAGAATGCAGCAAGGTTCTAGGGAGTAGCGCCCCTTAGTGTATGTCATTCCTTCTGGATAAAGGTGGTATCATGGTATGGAGCCCAGATACTTAACCTCTGTGGTTACTGCATTATTTTTATCTATGTGGTTTGTTGCGAATCGGGGATCCTCGGGAAGATCGGTGACGATCGGGGAATGGCATACGCGTGTCAGTAGTTACCTATTTTTGCAGAGGTAACCCGGCCTTGTGTTGGCAGAGATCTAACCGTAACGTTAGGTTCTCGGGTCGTCTATTCCAGGGACGTACCCATCGTGGATAGGAAGTTCCTTAGCCTGACCATTTGTTGGAAATCCAAAGAAACAATACGCGACTTTTACGGTTTTAGTTGTATTACCTGCTATGGAATGTGGCGGTAACCTGCTATTGAACATAGTAGCTATAGTAGGCATAAGTGCGGAATGCCTATGCTGGCTAAGATTAATATTATACTTTCGAAATGTTTTCTACACTATGCACTAATAATAATATCAAAATGATTTGATTTTGCGTAGTAAGCATCTTTGACTATCATAAGAAGAAATCTCCTCCAATTCTGCGTTTGCATTGTGTGTGTGGTGGGAGGTCTTATGGTAGTTTCATTTTCCAAAAGCATTTCGAATTGACTTTAAAATTTTCCTGTTGTTTATTTTTAAAGAATAACTGTTTTACGATCTCACACCAGTCACCATGACTGACTCGGAGTTTATTGTTCCCTTCTAAACTCTGGGTGCCCACAAATTTTCCACACGGGCAGCCTAGAGTTATATTATCAGGATATTCTGGATATTCTGGAGCTTGGAGATAGGTTGGATGACGAGACGTAGTATTTGTATCTGATAGTATTTATTCCGCTGTGTATTCTGTATAAGGACAAGTTTAGATAACTGTCCATTGATGTGATGTATTGTATTGAGTTGTATATTGACTCTGATTGATGTATATATAAAACTGATATAGTTCTTTGTTTTAAAAAGACTAGTAATTATCTACTGTATATTGTTCCGCTGCGATATGTGAGATTCTGATATTGTCTCTGTTCTGTATCTGTTGTTGTTTTGTTGTTTTTCTTCTTCTTTTTCTTCTATCTTCTTCTTCTACCTTTTTCTTCTTTCTTAAAACCATAACTTTTCGAGTTTCCGGCATTCGATGGCTCAGCAGTCGATAAAGTGAGTATCGATGTTGAATTTTCGAAAGTCGAAAATTTCGGGTTGTTACAACGTCGCTAGATCACACGTCACTGCCTTCTTCTTTTCATTCTCTACAACAACACACGCAATTATCTCTAGGCAGATTGACGCGCACAAGACAACACCATTGAATTACGCTCGTCGAGAGCTTCAACATATATAATTTTGAGATGTTTTTTTTTTGAGGACTTTGAATTTTTTGACTTTGATTTTGAAATGGATCTGGATCTGAGATTTTGTCTGCCATTGAGGAGGAGAAGGAGCTGAAGAAATTTTACGCGCACACAAATGAGAATAGGCGGAGGCTAGGGTTTAGCGGGGATATTTATAGAGAAGGTTGAAAGTAGAATAGATGGATCCGAATTTTAATGAATTCACAATTTGTCAATTTAAATTCCAATAATCCATTTATTTGATTTCTAGATCTTATTATGAATAAATGGTCAATTTACCATTTCTATCATTTCTGATTGCAATTAGCTTCAAATTTATTAACCAAACCTCCATATCAAATAAGGATTTATTGCAAAAAATTTAGTGTTTACCTTTAATTAAAGTAAATTCAATAAATTATAAAATCTTATTTCAATGAAATTTTATACCATTCGTATTCAATTCTCTTTATTAAATCAATCATCCTCTTATGTATATATATTTAACATTAGTATATATCCAATTACCCAAATTGATTTACAGCCTAACATAACATTTGAATTTTATTCCTAATTCATAAATTACTACCTTAACTAAAATTTAACGTTTCCCCTTTAATTTACGTTTTCACCTTACGTTACTACACTAATTATCCTTAAACTAACGTTTATTATTAATAACAATATTATAATAACTTACATTTTAAATGAACTTTATTTACAATAAATTCATTGACCAATTAATTAGGTAATTTATATAGTTGCTATCCTATCCTTAAATTTATTTCATAAATTAATCCATTACATCTATATTCTTATCTATGTAATATTTCAACATTTAGTTTCATCAAATGTAATTGTTTTCAAATACGTTAATAACTTTATTTCCAAGTCTTATATTACAACAAACTATCCAATACGAAAGTCTTAATATTTTTACAAATACTACTTTAATTAACATTAACGCAATACTCAATTTAAATCATTGTAATTGATTTCAAAATTGTAAATTAACAAGCTACCAAAATAGGCAACATACAATAATCGTACTCTAACCTTTAGTCACATTAATACGCTTTTATTTCTCAAAAATCAAAGTTCCAATTTAACTAAATCTCCATAAATGAATTTGACATTATTTTCAAAAATTACTTTATATTAACATTAACGTAAAAATATATTTATATCTATTGCAATCGATTTACCAGTTATACTTTAATATACTAAAAAAATGGTTAACCAAAATTTTTTACCATTTAGCATTCACTTCCACATACAAGCTACTATTAACACAAATGTTGTCATTGACTTAGCTCTAATTAAGTAAATTAGATGAATGGGCAAATTTTAACAATTATCACTAAATGCCAAATTCTACTCACATTCATAATTAAATATCAACTACAATTTATTAAAATTACTTACATATCCTTATTAAATCAAATTGCAATCTATTTAGTACTATCTTCTCAATTAACATAACATTTAGATGTTAGATTTCATTTAATTCCAATTTATTGACCCACTTAAATTTTATTCTTTTCATTCAATATCAATTGTCCATTCTATAAGTAAAATTAACATTAGATTCATACTCATATAATAGCTTCAAATTCATCTAATAAATATTTACAAAATCTTTAAATACTAAAACCATTTAATTGCAATTAATCCCTTTGATTACAAGTTAACTTAACAACCTAATAAAATAAGTAACGTACAATCAATATTGTCATTAACTCCTAATTACACTTTTAGAGGTTCACTATTTACACCCAGTATTATAATTACTCACATAACACTGTTTTACTCAATTAACATTTATTACAAACTATTCCAAAATTTATTCAATATTTATTAGTTTTCTTATATTATATTTATAACCAAGTGTAACTTTTAACTTGAATTGGTTGGATTTCCTTTCAAGTTATTAATAATTAACTTATACTAACATATTCCTTAATTTATTCCAATTACCATTACAATGTTTTTATTACATAATCAATTAATTACTTTCCTTTCTCGTATTAAATTAAACACCTGTATAATCCTTTCCACTATTCATTCATTAGCATTCTATGTAAATTTCAATCTCTTGTAATAACTCATTTATTATACTTTTGCATATCAATAAACAAGGTTTCAAATAAAAGGGGTTTATTAATGTAACGACCCGCTATTTTGGACCACTCAAATCGACAATAAATCTACCCCTGTCGGACATGAATAATTCAAAATATCAGATTGTTATTTAAATTTGGCAAACTCATCATATACAGTAAATAAATCAATCACAGAATCACAGACACAGAGTAATACAATAATACGCAGCGGAATAGATAAAATAGTAGTTCATGAAGCTACTATATAAACATCAAAGTTAGAAATAAAATACAACATAATATCTCAAATGCAGTGAAGTCTCCAGTACAACAGATGACTTCTCTGGACAAACCAACTAGAAGAGCTGAAAGCTAAG
This sequence comes from Allium fistulosum, assembly GCA_030737815.1. Classification (NCBI taxonomy): domain Eukaryota; kingdom Viridiplantae; phylum Streptophyta; class Magnoliopsida; order Asparagales; family Amaryllidaceae; genus Allium; species Allium fistulosum. The sequence continues at coordinate 162,906,358 of CM060904.1, read as the reverse complement.
GCGATAGTTGGATCTCCAAAGTAAGCTCCAAACTCCAAGAGTGAGTCTCAAATGCTGTATCACTCGGTCTGACCCGAGCGTAAAGCAAAACACAAAACACTCGAGTCGGGATTAACATTCTTATATCAATAAATCCCAAAATTTTCGACTTTCGAAAATTCGACATCGATACTCACTTTATCGACTGTCGAGCAATCGAGTGCCGGAAACTCCAATAGTGAGGGTTTTGAAAGAAAAAGTAGAAGAAAAGATAGAAGAGAAAGAAAAGAAGAACAACAAAACAACAACAGATACAGAACAGAGACAATATCAGAATCTCACATATCGCAGCGGAACAATATATAATAGATAAATGAATAATCTTTAAAACAAAGAACTATATCATTTTATACATACATCAATCATCAGAGTCAATATACAACAATGGACAGTTATATAAACTTGTCCTCATACAGAATACACAGCGGAATAAATACTATCAGATACAAATACTACGTCTCGTCCTCCAGCTTATCTCCAAGCTCCAGAATATCCAGAATATCCTGATAATCTAACTCTAGACTGCCCGTGTGGAAATTGGTGGGCACCCAGAGTTTAGAAGGGAAACAATAAACTCCGAGTCAGTCATGGTGACTGGTGTGAGATCGTAAAACAGTTATCTTTCTTTAAAATAAACAACAGAAGAATTTTAAAGTCAATTCGCAATGCTTTTGGAAAATGAAACTACCATAAGACCTCCCGCCACACACACAATGCAAACGCAGACTTGGAGGAGATTTCTTCTTATGATAGTCAAAGATGCTTACTACGCGAAAATCAAATTCTTTTTGATATTATTATTAGTGCATAGTGTAGAAAACATTTCGAAAGTAGAATATAAATCTTAGCCAGCATAGGTACCATTATAATATGCTTACTATAGCTACCATATTAAATGGCAGGTTCTACAACTAAAACCGTACAAGGCTCGTATTGTTTCTTTGGATTTCCAACAAATAGTCAGGCTAAGGAACTTCCTATCCACGATGGGTACGTCCCTGGAATAGACGACCCGAGAACCTAACCGGATCTCTGCCAACACAAGGCCGGGTTACCTCTGCAAAAATAGGTAACTACTGACACGCGTATGCCATCCCCCGATCGTCACCGATCTTCCCGGGGATCCCCGATTCGCAACAAACCACATAGATAATAATAATGCAGTAACCACAGAGGTTAAGTATCTGGGCTCCATACCATGATACCACCTTTATCCAGAAGGAATGACATACACTAAGGGGCGCTACTCCCTAGAACCTTGCTGCATCCTTCCTGTTTCGACCATTTCCGGGGTGTGAGGCTCGACGAAGTCTCGTCCACAAAGCTACGCTTTCTACAAAAAGCCCTGCTTCGGGTCAAACAAAATGATCAACCTATGATCACAAAGATATAAGATCAAACAAATGATCATATCACAAATGATCAAACACTGATCATTTCACAGCAACACTCAGTATGCCACGTTACCAAATTGGGATATAACGCTGATAAATTTCAACTACATAACCTCTGAGCTCGTATGTCTCAGAGAAGGGTGTTAAGCTAAGAGAATAAATTCTCCGCCACCAACAGAAATGTATTTGAAAGAAATCAGCTTTATATCTCAAATTGTAACGTCAGACACACAATCCATACAAGTCTGTTCCGGGATCGAACAGAACCGAAGGCACTTCTCACGAAGCCCTTGCAATTCCGGATAATTTTCAATCACGTCAGGACTTCCCATCACTAAGGGTGATAAAACCTCTAAATCGAAGATCAGTCGATGTAGAGTAACTCGACGGTAATCCTTCCGTTTTCAAAAATATCCGGTCTTCAACACCGGTCTTCAAATGTCATTCATAACGATGTATCACATATTCGGAATGGGTTATACGACCCCATGGTCCTTTCCCGGCTAACCCGAATAGTGAGCGATTATTCAAAAATAAGTGTGACATTCAAATTCATCCAATTCACAACAAATACCTACTCAAGGTAAATATTGATAGTCGGTTATTTAACTATCAATAAAAATGCGCAACATCATCAGATTCCAAATAATTTTCCAAATTATTTTACCTTCCAAAATATCTTTACTAGATATAAAATTTCCACACTTCAAAAATAAATCAATATTTATTTTTAAACGAATTCCCATTTCTTTTTATAAATTCCATCTTGAATTTACATTTTTCGAATATCTACTAATATACGATTTTCAATCGTTTTCAAATATTCATTTTCGGTTTATCTTTAAGAAGATAAAATCTTAAAACGTTTCATTTCATATTGGAAAAGCATTTCCCTACTTATTTAATAATAAGTATTTCACAAATCATTTATTTTCAACACTTGGAAAATATTCGATATACTTAAATCAATATTAAGTATATATTCATTCTTTAAGGAAATCATTCTTAAATCACATTTATTTGAGTCAAAACGAATGTTGCGTAAAACATCGTTACGACGACTCAAAATCACTAGTATAGGGATTCAGAATTAAGATAGATATATAAATCCCAATACTATATAAAATATTTCCTTTCGGAAATCATTTATTATAACAACAGTGTTATAGTCCACCATTTCCTTATTTTTCAAAAACGTCTATTTCAACAATAAATGTTGAAATCTATGATTTCGATAGTTCACACGTTTTAAAACATCTTTTAAAACAATTAACTTCATTTCATAATATCGCTTTCCCAAAACCATATCTATTCTACTTAAAAATATATTCACTGTCCAAAATCGTGAATATACTTCACTAACCACATTTCAGTCTTTTCTACACATTTTATTTCAATAAAAATTCGCTATCCAAAATCGCGAATATATCTTCTTTAATAACCTTCTATATTTAATTTATCAAATCCAATTGATTTCGAATTTATAAAACAACGTTTATAAATTCTATTTCTATTTATAAAAACTTCAATTTATAAATCTTCTTTATTTACCAATTCAATTCACAATTCAATTTATATACCACAATCCATATTATAAGTTAAATACTTATAATTTCATTTATTTACAAAGATCATCCTTTTAAAACTTTACAACTGTAAAGTTTACCCTTTTATAAACCCATTTTAACATCATTTCCAAATACAACATCAATTACAGATTGATTTCCAAAATTTTATCATTTCTAAATAATTTCCTTATTCTTTCCAATTTATTCAATATTCTATTTTTAAAAGAATTCTTCAATTTGAAATCATTTTTACATTGATTTCCCAAGTTATTTCAATTCATAAATTTAATTTCTAATTGGACTTCCACTTATTTCATTTTAAATAAATTCCTTTTGAAGAGAATAAATTTCTTTGTCTCTTTCAATCTATTTAAAAATCCAAATTTAAATTAAATTCTTCAATTTAAAATCACTATTATACGAAATTCATTTATTTAACATTTTCACTTGATTCTGGAATAAATTCAATAAGATTTCAAAAATCAACCTTTATTCTTTTAAATTCTTTTCTTCAAATTTATTAAATTTCTAAATTTAATTCACTTAGAAATTTTCTACTTGAATTTCAAAAATTCAATTTCGTTTATGTAACGACCCGCAAATTTCAGTTGTTTTATTTATTTAATTAGTTAAATTTTGTGAAATTTTAAACAATAAAATTTTGAAATTTAAATTTGATATTTGGAATGCGTCTAATTAAAAATAGCAACTGGTAAATTTTCGTCCGAAAATATGAAAATTTATTTCGCGCGTAAATTTACTTCAATTTTATCAGTTAAAAATAGGTGATAATAAAATGGTTTCCAAACCTGAATATTTTTACATAGATAATTTGTAAATCATCTTCTGAGTGAGACGTCATCTTTCGTTTCGTCAAATTTGGACATCTACTGCTCCGTCGATCTTATTTCTGACAATAGCAGCATTTATGGTACCGATTATCGACTTTTGATCGGATGACCGTACCACTGATATCTGTGTACCATTTTAATCGTCTCGTCGTGCTGATCTCTACGGTATATTCATTTTTATATTTTGAGGTCCGGTAGGTGACGAAAACGATGGTAACGTTCTATTGTAGCGATACAAAATTTGTGACTTTCCACTTTCTTACCTTTTCAAATTCAAACGTGTTATCCGTACCCTTTTATTTTAGTCTGACCTTTTCAAATTCAAATGTGCTATTCGTTTGGAAACTCCTTCCTTTAATCAAGATCCGTTCATATTTTGTACTTGGTCCACGCGTCTGTTAGTTTACATTATTCAAAGGGACAGCTCATTTGCCTAAACCAATTCATTTTCTCCTGCCCACTTGGTACTGTTCTCTTCATTATTTCCTCCATTCTTCTTCCAATAGAACAACACCAACTCTCACTTCTCACCAGATCCACCAACCACGTCCAACCCCTTCGCCTAACCCATGCCTCCACGAAGCTACTACCTCCACGTCGCCAACGCCAGGCCAAGAACCCCACGCCATGCTGTCACCACCGAACTTCACCACGCCTCCACCCAGACAGCCACGACCGAGACCAGACCCACCACGTCGCCAACCCCAGACAACCGACCCGCCTGATAGCAACCCCATCTCCACGTGAACCCTCCTCATCCATGCTTTTCCCTGTCTCTACTGCATAGATAGGTATATATATGTGAGTATTATATTTTGTTTACAGTAAGTTATGTATGAATATATATTTGATCTGTTAGTTTGTTATGTAGATGATTTATATATATATATAATTATATAAGTATGTATAAGTTTATACAAGATTTATATTATCCGATTTAGTTCATATATGTGACTTTAACAGTTTTAACAAGGTATAGTTAAGAGTCTGCATATCTATAAATTTTGTCTGCATAAGCATTTATCTGTTAGTTTATATTTTACAGTTGTATATATGTTCATAAACATTAGCTTATATATTAGTATGTAAATATAGTATAATAACTATGATCTGGTAGATTTTATAAAGTATATACTTATGTATTGTTCAGTTAGTACATAATATATATAAAGTTATTTCCCTTATTATGTTCATATATATATATATTCATATATGTTTATAAAGCATTTGTTACTGAGTATTTTACTGTTGTATATATAATAGTGTATAAGTCATATATAAAGTTTGTTTACCTATTTGCTGTTAGTGATGTATAGGTTATACATAGTATTTATGTTGTACATGGATATATGTATGTTGGTGTATATATTGTATAATAGCTGTTTCGTATTATAAGTTATAAAGTTATAAAAGTCAAATGCTTAGTTGAAATGTTATATCTATATTTACAGCTTGCGAATGTTAGTTACATATGTAGTTTATATTATGTTAAGTATTGCCATTTGACTGTTTATGGTATAAATATGATGTCAGTCTATATTGTGTTATGTAAGTTTCTATATAAATATATCAGCATAGTTATGTTTGTAAGTGTACATATATATAAAGTTATGTTATGCTGAAGCTTTTAGTTTTACTTTATGTACTAAAGTATATTTGTATATATAGTATATGAGTAGTTACTGTATGTTTTGTTATAAAATTTGTTTTACTGTATATATGGATGGATGTTCAAAGTGTTAAAGTTATGTTATATATATTAGTAGGTGCAAGAGATATTTTGATATATAGATATAGGTTCTGTTAGTTTAATTATAAATGAAGGGTGTATATAATATTACTATAAACTATAATATTTATATATACAAATTTTTGTGTTTCAACATATATATTTTATACGATCTATATATTGCAAGCTGAGGTTATATTTGAAACTTTGAAAGTTGTTTGTTATATATATTAAGTCTAAGTTGGTCTGTTATTATATAGTTCATATGAAATTTGGATATGATTTTTGTATATAAATATAATTTCATATGTTTCATCTATAACAATTTACTTGTATAACTTACCTTTATCTATCACATTCTGATTCGTTCCATCAATTCGTGTTATCAGCTTGGTCATCAAACTCGTGCCGATTTTGCTTTGTTTCGAAGTTCGTGTTCAGATTCGTAACTCATTTCATCCTCGTTCGTCTCTAACCACGAAAGGTGAGCAATCACTCACGATTAATGTTCTTATATTTATTAGATTTAATTTCAATTGGAGCGTCAATTGAAATATGCTGCTGTTAGTTGTCACATTGTTATATATATATGTCATTAACTGTATCTGTTCACCTGTGACATCCGACACCATTATCTGTTATTTATACTGATGATATATGCCTGTTACTGTTGTTATTTTATTTCCATATCTGTTATCACTCTGCAAGTTCCCTGTTAGTATAGAATCACTATGGATTGAAATGATACATACCCGAACGATCTGTAGAATAGGAGAAAATCGTTATGGGTTGAAATGATAAACCCAAGCGATTTTCATTAAATTGAATTTGGGATTTCGGGTTGAAAAGATATATACCCGAATATGTTTTAAATTGCGGATTGAAATGATAAATATCCGTATCACTTGACCATAGGATAGAAAATTATATACAGGCACCGTTGGTCTATATATAAACGTTTTGAAAATGATTTCTATGGTTTTGAAAAGAAATATATGGTTTTGGTTAATATTGATTTTAAAGATTTATTAAAGTTGATTTAATAAAGTTGATAAATAACATGTTTAAGTATTTATTTAATATCTATATTTTCAAATATAGAATTTATAATGTTTTGAAATTTGATTGAAATTTTATTTATTTAAGAATTATACTTAAATAAGTTGATTTGAAATGTATTGAATTTGGAAATTTAAAGAAGTGATTTACAACTTGAAATTTGAAAAGGTGACTTAAATGGATATTTCAAACGTATAAATATTTGAATGAGATGTTTTGTTTATTTAAATTGTAAATTGCAATTGAATTTGAATGTTATGGAAATGATTAAGTTAATATTTCAAAACTAAATAATTGTAAAGGGAATCTGATATGTATATAAATTTATCGAATTTAGTTTTGAAATGATGAATATTTAAAGCTTTGAAATATATTAAAAATATAAATGACTTATTTATGGTTCAGATATGTATTTGAAATCGGAATTGAAATGGTTTATTTAGAAGCTGAATCGAGTTGAAACTAATGATTTGAGATTTGATTAAATTAAATTTTTGGAATTCGAGTTAATTTGAATCGATTTGTGAAATTTGAGGAAATTAATTTATTTTATAACGAAATTTTAGTATCTAAACTGTTTAAAAGAAAAGTGTTATGATTTCCAAAATACTATGATTTCCAGACTATGATTTTGAAAGCATTATAACTTTGGAAAGTAACATGATTTTGAAATGGATATATTTGAAGTGAAATGATATCGTATTAAATTCGGGGTTTTGAAATGATAATGATTTTGGTTTGAAGTATAACTATTTTGAGACGACCACGGTGTTATAATAACGATTGGTTGGCAAAGAGACCGGGATCGGATATGGACATACTCTCTGTCGATACCGAAAACCACTTTGACAACTGTGTACGCGGTGGAGATTCCAGAATGAAGTAGGATGGTGGCGACGTTCTTAAGGTATGTTACGTGGACCCAACTCCCGTGAGTTGGCAATAAGGTGGCTAAAACAGGAGCGATCTCGGACCAGTGAGGTAGCACCTCTTCTCGGACGCATTTCTTCGATATTATACTCTTACTTGTGATTTGACTAGATGGCCATCCTCCGATTTGGGAATGTTGTTCGAGGTGGAACGGTAGTGGTTGCTATGCGTATCCATCAGTCCGTGTGCGTAATTGGTATATCTACCCTGGCATTGCCTAGTTGTGCCGTGTCACCTACCATATCGAGCTTTACTACGATTATGATTTTAAGATCCGACCGCGTTAAGGTTCTCCATCCCCTTAACGCTATTTTCCGATATGATTATACTTTACTTATTTAGACATTATTATAATAGCGAATATTACTACATAGTAAATAGTTTAACGGATCCTTAGAGGATGGTTATCCCAAACATCCTTTAAGTTACTTGTATTTTAGTTGATATTTCACTTGAGTTGGATTTATAAATATAAGAATGTTAATCCTGACTCGAGTGTTTTGTGTTTTGCTTTATGCTCGGGTCAGACTGAGTGATACAGCATTTGAGACTCACCTTTGGAGTTGGAGCTTCGCTCGGAGATCCAGCTATCTATCGATCATGCTTTCAGTTATTCTGTTGATTCCAGTGATGAATTCAGATCTGGTATTTGATTATTGTATTGAGACATCTATTGTATTCGAGACCTCTGTTGTATCTTGTTTAACACTGTTATATATATATATAGTAGCTTCATGAACTACTATCCTTTGTTTCCGCTGCAGTATTGTTATATTACTCTGTGTTTGTGATCTGTAATTATTTTATTTACTGTATATGTTGAGTTTCTGCCAAATTTTATTTACAACGCAGTATTTTGAGCAATTCAACTCCGGCATGAGTGTTTACCTATACACTTATAATGGATGCGAATGGTTGAAAATACTGGGTCGTTACATGTGGTATCAGAGCTCTGGTTTTAGGCAAAACTCAGCATATGTAGTAAATTCAATTACAGAATCACTTTCGTTCGAGCTTGAATTCCTTCTTCTTTGACTCGGTTCCTTTGAATTTGGAACGTTCACTTCAGTTCCAAAGTCCATTTGTGTTCCCATTCGTGTCTTTTGATTCTGGAGTATCCCATAACTCCACTTCGAATGATCTTTATAATAAATCGGCGGTCTCGCCAATCTTCGAATAATTTGTACTGGGGTGAAACTCCTTTACAATCGGTATTGATTCACCGGAGATTTCTGTATCCTCGGTTTACGATGCTGCTATCTTAAGCTATACCCGAATTCTACCTCTGGTAATCGAATGTCGATTTGCTTCAGAATTCTACATCGATCTTATCTATGAAGTCACGGTTGATCCGGTTAAGATCGCCCGCGATTTATACAACTTTATCCATCTTCCTGTTTGAAATGCAATCATCTAATCTTCGTTTCGAGCCCATCTATTTTAGATTATAATTCTCTTTGATTAGAGTCCCTCTATATTTGGATCTCTATCCTTTTGTCGGAATCCAATTCTGGAATCATCGTGTGAGGGAGTGTATTGGTATTTGTATATTAATATTAAAATGTTTTATGTATTGTGTTGTTTGAGTTGTTGATGTTGATTTGGGTTTTCGATCGATTCGTCTGATCAACGCTATCGATAGGATTTCCAAAACACTTGAACAGAGCAAACTGACACAATATAATTTTAAATTTGATAAATGAAATAAATTTGTATGATTATATTATAAATATATAAGAAAAATTTTCTGGAATTAAAAGTTAAATAATTTGGTTGTTGAAAATGATAATATTTGATTTTCATTTATTTATTTTGTAAGTCATTGACTATTGCAAAATGACTATTGTTTATAAATTTATTTGGAATTGAAATGAATTTGAATTGAGAATTTAAGAATTAAATTTCTGGTGATTTCAAACTTTGTTTAAAGTCCTAAAATGTATATTATTTAAAGTATTTTCGAATAAAATGGTTTACAAAGAATTTTAAATGTTTAAATCAGCGCTCTTCTCTTTGTCGCTGGAGAATAATCTCGGTGATGACGGCCGCATCATCGACATTCATTTTCGAGTTTCGAAGTGGAGAAACTATTTTGTAGCCTTGCTACGGTTTTGTTTTGAGAAAAAATATATATATATATTCGATTTGAATTTCTTCAGTATAATTTGATGTATATATATATATACTGGTATCTGATTTTAAAATTTAATTTGATTTGATATAAAAATATTATATATATCTCTAAATTGTTTGAAGTAAATCGGAGATTTAAATTCTTAAATTTTAGATTTAAGATGATTTCAATTATAAATTGAAGTCAAAATTCTTAGATAAATAGTTAACTGGGAATAACTGTATAATACTCAATTACATCTCAACATAACTTACCTAAAATTTTCAGAAGTTAAAAATGTAATTGGATTATATACAATATAAAATGACTTTATAAGGAAAGATTTGAGTGTTACAATAAATGTTATACTCTTAAATCTTATTATAAAAATGTTAATAGAGATAAGCAGAATAATAAGTTAATTAAATAATAGATGAGACAAATAAATTGTTTTGAAGGAACTAATAAATTGAAATTTGATTAAAGTATGGAAATACCTTGAATTTAAAAATCAATTATTGAATATAAATTGATTTAAACTGAAATATATGGTTTAAATTAATTTATATGGTTTAAATATATGTGATATGACATATTAAGTGGAATAAACTTAATAATGATTTGGAATAAAAGAATTTAATTTGTCGAACAAAACAAGAGTATAATAAGTGATTATACAAATTTGATGATTTAGAAATTGTTAATTGGGGATGACTAGACAATAAGGTAATGAATTCAGATATAGATAAATTGATTTAACTTAAGTGAAACGAAGTGGATTAAATCAAATTGTTAAATATTAATTAGTTTAATTTGAAATTTTATGGTATAAATTAATTGTCTTATCTTGTCTTTTAATCTATTTTTCTTTCTGGTTGTTTCCATTCTCCTACTTCCTTCCTTTTCGGGGACGAAAAGTTTTGAGTGGGGGAGAGTGTAACGACCCGCAAATTTCAGTTGTTTTATTTATTTAATTAGTTAAATTTTGTGAAATTTTAAACAATAAAATTTTGAAATTTAAATTTGATATTTGGAATGCGTCTAATTAAAAATAGCAACTGGTAAATTTTCGTCCGAAAATATGAAAATTTATTTCGCGCGTAAATTTACTTCAATTTTATCAGTTAAAAATAGGTGATAATAAAATGGTTTCCAAACCTGAATATTTTTACATAGATAATTTGTAAATCATCTTCTGAGTGAGACGTCATCTTTCGTTTCGTCAAATTTGGACATCTACTGCTCCGTCGATCTTATTTCTGACAATAGCAGCATTTATGGTACCGATTATCGACTTTTGATCGGATGACCGTACCACTGATATCTGTGTACCATTTTAATCGTCTCGTCGTGCTGATCTCTACGGTATATTCATTTTTATATTTTGAGGTCCGGTAGGTGACGAAAACGATGGTAACGTTCTATTGTAGCGATACAAAATTTGTGACTTTCCACTTTCTTACCTTTTCAAATTCAAACGTGTTATCCGTACCCTTTTATTTTAGTCTGACCTTTTCAAATTCAAATGTGCTATTCGTTTGGAAACTCCTTCCTTTAATCAAGATCCGTTCATATTTTGTACTTGGTCCACGCGTCTGTTAGTTTACATTATTCAAAGGGACAGCTCATTTGCCTAAACCAATTCATTTTCTCCTGCCCACTTGGTACTGTTCTCTTCATTATTTCCTCCATTCTTCTTCCAATAGAACAACACCAACTCTCACTTCTCACCAGATCCACCAACCACGTCCAACCCCTTCGCCTAACCCATGCCTCCACGAAGCTACTACCTCCACGTCGCCAACGCCAGGCCAAGAACCCCACGCCATGCTGTCACCACCGAACTTCACCACGCCTCCACCCAGACAGCCACGACCGAGACCAGACCCACCACGTCGCCAACCCCAGACAACCGACCCGCCTGATAGCAACCCCATCTCCACGTGAACCCTCCTCATCCATGCTTTTCCCTGTCTCTACTGCATAGATAGGTATATATATGTGAGTATTATATTTTGTTTACAGTAAGTTATGTATGAATATATATTTGATCTGTTAGTTTGTTATGTAGATGATTTATATATATATATAATTATATAAGTATGTATAAGTTTATACAAGATTTATATTATCCGATTTAGTTCATATATGTGACTTTAACAGTTTTAACAAGGTATAGTTAAGAGTCTGCATATCTATAAATTTTGTCTGCATAAGCATTTATCTGTTAGTTTATATTTTACAGTTGTATATATGTTCATAAACATTAGCTTATATATTAGTATGTAAATATAGTATAATAACTATGATCTGGTAGATTTTATAAAGTATATACTTATGTATTGTTCAGTTAGTACATAATATATATAAAGTTATTTCCCTTATTATGTTCATATATATATATATTCATATATGTTTATAAAGCATTTGTTACTGAGTATTTTACTGTTGTATATATAATAGTGTATAAGTCATATATAAAGTTTGTTTACCTATTTGCTGTTAGTGATGTATAGGTTATACATAGTATTTATGTTGTACATGGATATATGTATGTTGGTGTATATATTGTATAATAGCTGTTTCGTATTATAAGTTATAAAGTTATAAAAGTCAAATGCTTAGTTGAAATGTTATATCTATATTTACAGCTTGCGAATGTTAGTTACATATGTAGTTTATATTATGTTAAGTATTGCCATTTGACTGTTTATGGTATAAATATGATGTCAGTCTATATTGTGTTATGTAAGTTTCTATATAAATATATCAGCATAGTTATGTTTGTAAGTGTACATATATATAAAGTTATGTTATGCTGAAGCTTTTAGTTTTACTTTATGTACTAAAGTATATTTGTATATATAGTATATGAGTAGTTACTGTATGTTTTGTTATAAAATTTGTTTTACTGTATATATGGATGGATGTTCAAAGTGTTAAAGTTATGTTATATATATTAGTAGGTGCAAGAGATATTTTGATATATAGATATAGGTTCTGTTAGTTTAATTATAAATGAAGGGTGTATATAATATTACTATAAACTATAATATTTATATATACAAATTTTTGTGTTTCAACATATATATTTTATACGATCTATATATTGCAAGCTGAGGTTATATTTGAAACTTTGAAAGTTGTTTGTTATATATATTAAGTCTAAGTTGGTCTGTTATTATATAGTTCATATGAAATTTGGATATGATTTTTGTATATAAATATAATTTCATATGTTTCATCTATAACAATTTACTTGTATAACTTACCTTTATCTATCACATTCTGATTCGTTCCATCAATTCGTGTTATCAGCTTGGTCATCAAACTCGTGCCGATTTTGCTTTGTTTCGAAGTTCGTGTTCAGATTCGTAACTCATTTCATCCTCGTTCGTCTCTAACCACGAAAGGTGAGCAATCACTCACGATTAATGTTCTTATATTTATTAGATTTAATTTCAATTGGAGCGTCAATTGAAATATGCTGCTGTTAGTTGTCACATTGTTATATATATATGTCATTAACTGTATCTGTTCACCTGTGACATCCGACACCATTATCTGTTATTTATACTGATGATATATGCCTGTTACTGTTGTTATTTTATTTCCATATCTGTTATCACTCTGCAAGTTCCCTGTTAGTATAGAATCACTATGGATTGAAATGATACATACCCGAACGATCTGTAGAATAGGAGAAAATCGTTATGGGTTGAAATGATAAACCCAAGCGATTTTCATTAAATTGAATTTGGGATTTCGGGTTGAAAAGATATATACCCGAATATGTTTTAAATTGCGGATTGAAATGATAAATATCCGTATCACTTGACCATAGGATAGAAAATTATATACAGGCACCGTTGGTCTATATATAAACGTTTTGAAAATGATTTCTATGGTTTTGAAAAGAAATATATGGTTTTGGTTAATATTGATTTTAAAGATTTATTAAAGTTGATTTAATAAAGTTGATAAATAACATGTTTAAGTATTTATTTAATATCTATATTTTCAAATATAGAATTTATAATGTTTTGAAATTTGATTGAAATTTTATTTATTTAAGAATTATACTTAAATAAGTTGATTTGAAATGTATTGAATTTGGAAATTTAAAGAAGTGATTTACAACTTGAAATTTGAAAAGGTGACTTAAATGGATATTTCAAACGTATAAATATTTGAATGAGATGTTTTGTTTATTTAAATTGTAAATTGCAATTGAATTTGAATGTTATGGAAATGATTAAGTTAATATTTCAAAACTAAATAATTGTAAAGGGAATCTGATATGTATATAAATTTATCGAATTTAGTTTTGAAATGATGAATATTTAAAGCTTTGAAATATATTAAAAATATAAATGACTTATTTATGGTTCAGATATGTATTTGAAATCGGAATTGAAATGGTTTATTTAGAAGCTGAATCGAGTTGAAACTAATGATTTGAGATTTGATTAAATTAAATTTTTGGAATTCGAGTTAATTTGAATCGATTTGTGAAATTTGAGGAAATTAATTTATTTTATAACGAAATTTTAGTATCTAAACTGTTTAAAAGAAAAGTGTTATGATTTCCAAAATACTATGATTTCCAGACTATGATTTTGAAAGCATTATAACTTTGGAAAGTAACATGATTTTGAAATGGATATATTTGAAGTGAAATGATATCGTATTAAATTCGGGGTTTTGAAATGATAATGATTTTGGTTTGAAGTATAACTATTTTGAGACGACCACGGTGTTATAATAACGATTGGTTGGCAAAGAGACCGGGATCGGATATGGACATACTCTCTGTCGATACCGAAAACCACTTTGACAACTGTGTACGCGGTGGAGATTCCAGAATGAAGTAGGATGGTGGCGACGTTCTTAAGGTATGTTACGTGGACCCAACTCCCGTGAGTTGGCAATAAGGTGGCTAAAACAGGAGCGATCTCGGACCAGTGAGGTAGCACCTCTTCTCGGACGCATTTCTTCGATATTATACTCTTACTTGTGATTTGACTAGATGGCCATCCTCCGATTTGGGAATGTTGTTCGAGGTGGAACGGTAGTGGTTGCTATGCGTATCCATCAGTCCGTGTGCGTAATTGGTATATCTACCCTGGCATTGCCTAGTTGTGCCGTGTCACCTACCATATCGAGCTTTACTACGATTATGATTTTAAGATCCGACCGCGTTAAGGTTCTCCATCCCCTTAACGCTATTTTCCGATATGATTATACTTTACTTATTTAGACATTATTATAATAGCGAATATTACTACATAGTAAATAGTTTAACGGATCCTTAGAGGATGGTTATCCCAAACATCCTTTAAGTTACTTGTATTTTAGTTGATATTTCACTTGAGTTGGATTTATAAATATAAGAATGTTAATCCTGACTCGAGTGTTTTGTGTTTTGCTTTATGCTCGGGTCAGACTGAGTGATACAGCATTTGAGACTCACCTTTGGAGTTGGAGCTTCGCTCGGAGATCCAGCTATCTATCGATCATGCTTTCAGTTATTCTGTTGATTCCAGTGATGAATTCAGATCTGGTATTTGATTATTGTATTGAGACATCTATTGTATTCGAGACCTCTGTTGTATCTTGTTTAACACTGTTATATATATATATAGTAGCTTCATGAACTACTATCCTTTGTTTCCGCTGCAGTATTGTTATATTACTCTGTGTTTGTGATCTGTAATTATTTTATTTACTGTATATGTTGAGTTTCTGCCAAATTTTATTTACAACGCAGTATTTTGAGCAATTCAACTCCGGCATGAGTGTTTACCTATACACTTATAATGGATGCGAATGGTTGAAAATACTGGGTCGTTACAGTTTATCTTTGGAATCCAATGATATCAAACATCCATTCAGCTAAATTTTAGCATTCAAACAATTTCCAGACATCAATTCAATAACATCAATAATCATTCACAGATTATCACATCACAGCAGAAATCAATTCAATCAATGTGAGGGGTCCAGTTGGATCCCTCCAACCTGTTTCCCTGCATCCACAGATGTTAGCACAATACCAATTCCGCTCCAGTACGGAATTATCGCGGTATATAGGTTTTTATAAATCCGCTTACTAACGGAGCAATAGGGTCTCATCCGCTATACGAGGCGGGAAATTAATCAATCCAATATATACATATGCCAATATGTATATATTGCTATATATAATAGATATATCCTACTATATCTAATAGCACATTCAAATAGCAATCAAACAGTCAATAATAACTGTAAAATCAAATTTCCTTCGAGTGAGAAAGATCTCACCTTAGCTTTTATTTGCAATCCGTTTCCATTCCAGTTTGTTCTCTTGATTTATACCTTGTATAAATATTTTACACAATTTATTAATTTCCGAATCAATCGAATAATTAAATTTTCATTTTAATAGTTAAATTAACTGATAGTTTTATTTAAAACAATTTTCCATCTAATAAATTTCTAGATTATCAAGTTAATTTAATTTCGACCAAATTTTCTTTTAATACAGTATTTGGACAAATTTGAAAAAAATCAATCTCTATTTATTGAATTCAATTCAACTAATGATTTAGTTTATATTAATGATTTTAAATTCTTAAACCAAAGATCAAACTTTAAACCATTTTTCTTTTAAATAAATCCTTCCAGCAACATAAATAGATTTTGATAAGTCAAAAATATATTTATATATTTTTTTTCTTTTCCAATTCACTATATTTAAACATTTCAAAATGTCTTTTAATATAAACTCAATAAAAGTTTTAAAATTCTTTTTTTTTCCTGTTTCACTGTATAAATATAAATCTGCATGTATATGTTTTAAAATAAAATAAAAATAAAGATAAATTATACCTCTCGTACAGCCTCCAACTCCAGGCACTCGCGATCGAGTCGCCGATCATCTCGTGGTTACGCGCGTGCCTCCCTCACGAATCATGGCCCCAAGCCCTAGCTGCTCGAACCCCACGCTTCCAGTCGAACCACCACCGGCTGTCACGACCCCATTTCACTTCGCCTGCCTCCAATCGCGAGTCGCCGCTCGCCTTTGATTCGCCGCCCACGCGAATTGCCGCCAGCGAGCCTCCCCTTGAATCGCGACCCAGACTTCCGTGCCCACGCGTACGTGGAACCTCCTTCTCCCAACGCCACGCCATCCGTCTTCGAATCGCGAAACCCCCAAGCGCGCGCCTGAGTCGCGAATACGAAGGCGATTTCGATTATTTGATTTCAATCTGAGGGGCTCGGCTTGTTTTGAATTTTCGATTGAAGGAGGGTATTTTGAATTCGTTTATTTTGGAAAGAGGAGAGGGGTGGTGCCATTTTATTTGTTTTCTTGTTTCGTTCGTTTGATTTTTTAAAACTGGAACTTGAGAGGATGGGAAGGAAAGGGAGATGGGTTGCACGATTTATTTCGTGTTCCCCTGCGTAATTTTTGGCGCAATTCAAGGAGGGAACAGTGGTTTGATTTTGACCAATTTAAATCTAAATTTAAACTGAATTCGATTAAATTTCAATGCATTTTCTCACCGTACGCTCACATAACAATCCCGAAAAATACGAAATTTGGAATCCGGTAATAATACCATATTACGGACCCACTGGAACTGGTTTCGTCAAATTCCGAGACTGCGCCTCGGACGTCCATTTGAAAATATCGATTCGAACGATAAAATTTTAAAACTGAACGAAACACTTTGAAATACAATTCTGAAGTTTCTATTATCTTCAGTATTATCAATACGAATTTTTCAAGCTTTCGAAATATTTTTCTTCAACTTTAAAATTGAAGATTTAAATTTTTATTCAACATCAATAGATTAAATTTTATAATTTAATCGCAAAATTCAAAGTTATATCGGGGATTCAAATTAAATCATCGTTCAAATATTTAAAATTAATTAAATATTCTCAATTTAATTTGTTCGAAATTCTGGGTCGTTACAGACTTCCCCCCTTAAAAGAATTTCGTCCTCGAAATTACAAGTTAGGAAAAAAAATGTCCTTAACTCGTCTACTATTTTCAACATCTAAATAGTTTTACCAACTTATCAAAACAAATCTTCCTACTAAAGATTCGTTATCATTCCAACTATCTTTCTAACTTCAATTATAGGTTTCAAACAACACTGCTTTACTTCAAAATTCAAATTTAAATTCAAATTCAAATTTAAACTTTTAAAAATTTCTCAAAAATTTTCTAACACTCGGAATTTTCGAAAAATTTCGCCAGCGTCTCCTTTGCGCGGCTAATACGGCACGACTACAAAACGTCCCTACGGACTCTCAGATTTCAAAAAGAAAAAGAAAAAGCCAAGCGGCTAGAGGAATAAGTCATCAAATCTCATATTCAAATTTAAATACATACCTTTTTCGAGCAATTCAAATTTATCTTTGAAAGTAAAATCCCAATTCCTTTATAACACCTGTATATCCTACTAGCCATAATATCTAGTTACATATATTCAAACCATTTCGTACATTCAATTACAAAATTTCAATATAAACTGCTTATATCATCTCTAAATTCGCTATTGAAGTTACATATTCTTTTTCGTTCAATTTTACATTTCAAAAATTCCATTTGAATTCAATCTCATCTTTTATCTTTAGTTGATAACTATGTTATCCTAAATTAGTTTTATTTACCAATTTATTCGTCTTCAATTTGAATTTCATTCCAATCAGATTTCAAATATTTTATAAGTTATCAATTTATTTACATCTTGATTTATACAATCATTTACACATTCACATTCACAATTCCATTTCATTAAGGAATTTTATTTTCAATTATCTTTTTGGAATTCTATTTTCATTTATGAATCATATTTACAATTCATATTCATAATTCTTGTTCATATATGAATTTATTTCCTTATACTTTCAATTCACATTTATAGATTTCATTTGTTAATGAACTTTAATTCCAATCACAATTACATAATTTACATTAACAATTTTCTATTTGTATAAGTTATCAATTCAATCATATTCCATAAATATTCTTATATAGTATTCCAGAGTCTTTCAACCTTTCAAAACCATTTTGAAAACAATTCAAATTTATCTTTTGAATTTTCAAAACAAAACTCAATTTTCCAAACAACTTTCATTTAAAACAATTTGGCAGCAATTCCTCTTCTGGAAACCCGAAAATGAACACCGGTGATGTCGCGATCATCATCGGAATTATTTTCCAGCGACCGAAAAGAGTTTAGAGCTTTTCATTCCTTCAAAATACTTTTCAAAACCTTTGAAAATCACTTTCAAATCAAAAAGATTTAAACTTCCCAAATCTCCAAAATTTTCAAATTCTTTTCAACATATTTCCAAAAACTTCTCTGGAATTCCGTTTTAAATTACAAATCACATTTATAATTTATATTCTCAAATTTCATTTGCATATGGATTTATTTCTTAACTTTGGAGTTACAATTTCAATTTCTTATTCAATTTCAATGATAGTAGATTAATATTATCACCTCTAACAACCATGCAACCATATACTATAGTACTTCATAGAAAAACATTTCTTTTCTATACAAAAATAGTTTTGGGTAAAATTATTTCATTCACCCTATTTTTAAAACAATACTATGTCGTCTTGCCTCGTTTAAGTGTTTAGAAATCCCTATCGATAATATGGCGTCCCACATACCGACCAAAATTCATAAACATCTCAACGGATAAGCAAACACAATATAAAACAATTTTATATTCACTAACAAATACGCGCTCATATCTATTAATACACTCAACTCATTCTAGAGTACTACTGACTCTATCTCTAATGAGTAACACCCAACAGAGCAGGGTTGTCGCTTAACCATATGCTCTGATACCACTTTGTCACATCCCAAAATTTTCGACTTTCGAAAATTCGACATCGATACTCACTTTATCGACTGTCGAGCAATCGAGTGCCGGAAACTCCAATAGTGAGGGTTTTGAAAGAAAAAGTAGAAGAAAAGATAGAGGAGAAAGAAAAGAAGAACAACAAAACAACAACAGATACAGAACAGAGACAATATCAGAATCTCACATATCGCAGCGGAACAATATATAATAGATAAATGAATAATCTTTAAAACAAAGAACTATATCATTTTATACATACATCAATCATCAGAGTCAATATACAACAATGGACAGTTATATAAACTTGTCCTCATACAGAATACACAGTGGAATAAATACTATCAGATACAAATACTACGTCTCGTCCTCCAGCTTATCTCCAAGCTCCAGAATATCCAGAATATCCTGATAATCTAACTCTAGACTGCCCGTGTGGAAATTGGTGGGCACCCAGAGTTTAGAAGGGAAACAATAAACTCCGAGTCAGTCATGGTGACTGGTGTGAGATCGTAAAACAGTTATCTTTCTTTAAAATAAACAACAGAAGAATTTTAAAGTCAATTCGCAATGCTTTTGGAAAATGAAACTACCATAAGACCTCCCGCCACACACACAATGCAAACGCAGACTTGGAGGAGATTTCTTCTTATGATAGTCAAAGATGCTTACTACGCGAAAATCAAATTCTTTTTGATATTATTATTAGTGCATAGTGTAGAAAACATTTCGAAAGTAGAATATAAATCTTAGCCAGCATAGTTACCATTATAGTATGCTTACTATAGCTACCATATTAAATGGAAGGTTCTACAACTAAAACCGTACAAGGCTCGTATTGTTTCTTTGGATTTCCAACAAATAGTCAGGCTAAGGAACTTCCTATCCACGATGGGTACGTCCCTGGAATAGACGACCCGAGAACCTAACCGGATCTCTGCCAACACAAGGCCGGGTTACCTCTGCAAAAATAGGTAACTACTGACACGCGTATGCCATCCCCCGATCGTCACCGATCTTCCCGAGGATCCCCGATTCGCAACAAACCACATAGATAATAATAATGCAGTAACCACAGAGGTTAAGTATCTGGGCTCCATACCATGATACCACCTTTATCCAGAAGGAATGACATACACTAAGGGGCGCTACTCCCTAGAACCTTGCTGCATCCTTCCTGTTTCGACCATTTCCGGGGTGTGAGGCTCGACGAAGTCTCGTCCACAAAGCTACGCTTTCTACAAAAAGCCCTGCTTCGGGTCAAACAAAATGATCAACCTATGATCACAAAGATATAAGATCAAACAAATGATCATATCACAAATGATCAAACACTGATCATTTCACAGCAACACTCAGTATGCCACGTTACCAAATTGGGATATAACGCTGATAAATTTCAACTACATAACCTCTGAGCTCGTATGTCTCAGAGAAGGGTGTTAAGCTAAGAGAATAAATTCTCCGCCACCAACAGAAATGTATTTGAAAGAAATCAGCTTTATATCTCAAATTGTAACGTCAGACACACAATCCATACAAGTCTGTTCCGGGATCGAACAGAACCGAAGGCACTTCTCACGAAGCCCTTGCAATTCCGGATAATTTTCAATCACGTCAGGACTTCCCGTCACTAAGGGTGATAAAACCTCTAAATCGAAGATCAGTCGATGTAGAGTAACTCGACGGTAATCCTTCCGTTTTCAAAAATATCCGGTCTTCAACACCGGTCTTCAAATGTCATTCATAACGACGTATCACATATTCGGAATGGGTTATACGACCCCATGGTCCTTTCCCGGCTAACCCGAATAGTGAGCGATTATTCAAAAATAAGTGTGGCATTCAAATTCATCCAATTCACAACAAAAACCTACTCAAGGTAAATATTGATAGTCGGTTATTTAACTATCAATAAAAATGCGCAACATCATCAGATTCCAAATAATTTTCCAAATTATTTTACCTTCCAAAATATCTTTACTAGATATAAAATTTCCACACTTCAAAAATAAATCAATATTTATTTTTAAACGAATTCCCATTTCTTTTTATAAATTCCATCTTGAATTTACATTTTTCGAATATCTACTAATATACGATTTTCAATCGTTTTCAAATATTCATTTTCGGTTTATCTTTAAGAAGATAAAATCTCAAAACGTTTCATTTCATATTGGAAAAGCATTTCCCTACTTATTTAATAATAAGTATTTCACAAATCATTTATTTTCAACACTTGTAAAATATTCGATATACTTAAATCAATATTAAGTATATATTCATTCTTTAAGGAAATCATTCTTAAATCACATTTATTTGAGTCAAAACGAATGTTGCGTAAAACATCGTTACGACGACTCGAAATCACTAGTATAGGGATTCAGAATTAAGATAGATATATAAATCCCAATACTATATAAAATATTTCCTTTCAGAAATCATTTATTATAACAACAGTGTTATAGTCCACCATTTCCTTATTTTTCGAAAACGTCTATTTCAACTATAAATGTTGAAATCTATGATTTCGATAGTTCACACGTTTTAAAACATCTTTTAAAACAATTAACTTCATTTCATAATATCGCTTTCCCAAAACCATATCTATTCTACTTAAAAATATATTCACTGTCCAAAATCGTGAATATACTTCACTAACCACATTTCAGTCTTTTCTACACATTTTATTTCAATAAAAATTCGCTATCCAAAATCGCGAATATATCTTCTTTAATAACCTTCTATATTTAATTTATCAAATCCAATTGATTTCGAATTTATAAAACAACGTTTATAAATTCTATTTCTATTTATAAAAACTTCAATTTATAAATCTTCTTTATTTACCAATTCAATTCACAATTCAATTTATATACCACAATCCATATTATAAGTTAAATACTTCTAATTTCATTTATTTACAAAGATCATCCTTTTAAAACTTTACAACTGTAAAGTTTACCCTTTTATAAACCCATTTTAACATCATTTCCAAATACAACATCAATTACAGATTGATTTCCAAAATTTTATCATTTCTAAATAATTTCCTTATTCTTTCCAATTTATTCAATATTCTATTTTTAAAAGAATTCTTCAATTTGAAATCATTTTTACATTGATTTCCCAAGTTATTTCAATTCATAAATTTAATTTCTAATTGGACTTCCACTTATTTCATTTTAAATAAATTCCTTTCGAAGAGAATAAATTTCTTTGTCTCTTTCAATCTATTTAAAAATCCAAATTTAAATTAAATTCTTCAATTTAAAATCACTATTATACGAAATTCATTTATTTAACATTTTCACTTGATTCTGGAATAAATTCAATAAGATTTCAAAAATCAACCTTTATTCTTTTAAATTCTTTTCTTCAAATTTATTAAATTTCTAAATTTAATTCACTTAGAAAATTTCTACTTGAATTTCAAAAATTCAATTTCGTTTATCTTTGGAATCCAATGATATCAAACATCCATTCAGCTAAATTTTAGCATTCAAACAATTTCCAGACATCAATTCAATAACATCAATAATCATTCACAGATTATCACATCACAGCAGAAATCAATTCAATCAATGTGAGGGGTCCAGTTGGATCCCTCCAACCTGTTTCCCTGCATCCACAGATGTTAGCACAATACCAATTCCGCTCCAGTACGGAATTATCGCGGTATATAGGTTTTTATAAATCCGCTTACTAACGGCGCAATAGGGTCTCATCCGCTATACGAGGCGGGAAATCAATCAATCCAATATATACATATGCCAATATGTATATATTGCTATATATAATAGATATATCCTACTATATCTAATAGCACATTCAAATAGCAATCAAACAGTCAATAATAACTGTAAAATCAAATTTCCTTCGAGTGAGAAAGATCTCACCTTAGCTTTTATTTGCAATCCGTTTCCATTCCAGTTTGTTCTCTTGATTTATACCTTGTATAAATATTTTACACAATTTATTAATTTCCGAATCAATCGAATAATTAAATTTTCATTTTAATAGTTAAATTAACTGATAGTTTTATTTAAACCAATTTTCCATCTAATAAATTTCTAGATTATCAAGTTAATTTAATTTCGACCAAATTTTCTTTTAATACAGTATTTGGACAAATTTGAAAAAAAATCAATCTCTATTTATTGAATTCAATTCAACTAATGATTTAGTTTATATTAATGATTTTAAATTCTTAAACCAAAGATCAAACTTTAAACCATTTTTCTTTTAAATAAATCCTTCCAGCAACATAAATAGTTTTTGATAAGTCAAAAATATATTTATATATTTTTTTTCTTTTCCAATTCACTATATTTAAACATTTCAAAATGTCTTTTAATATAAACTCAATAAAAGTTTTAAAATTCTTTTTTTTTCCTGTTTCACTGTATAAATATAAATCTGCATGTATATGTTTTAAAATAAAATAAAAATAAAGATAAATTATACCTCTCGTACAGCCTCCAACTCCAGGCACTCGCGATCGAGTCGCCGATCATCTCGTGGTTACGCGCGTGCCTCCCTCACGAATCATGGCCCCAAGCCCTAGCTGCTCGAACCCCACGCTTCCAGTCGAACCACCACCGGCTGTCACGACCCCATTTCACTTCGCCTGCCTCCAATCGCGAGTCGCCGCTCGCCTTTGATTCGCCGCCCACGCGAATTGCCGCCAGCGAGCCTCCCCTTGAATCGCGACCCAGACTTCCGTGCCCACGCGTACGTGGAACCTCCTTCTCCCAACGCCACGCCATCCGTCTTCGAATCGCGAAACCCCCAAGCGCGCGCCTGAGTCACGAATACGAAGGCGATTTCGATTATTTGATTTCAATCTGAGGGGCTCGGCTTGTTTTGATTTTTCGATTGAAGGAGGGTATTTTGAATTCGTTTATTTTGGAAAGAGGAGAGGGGTGGTGCCATTTTATTTGTTTTCTTGTTTCGTTCGTTTGATTTTTTAAAACTGGAACTTGAGAGGATGGGAAGGAAAGGGAGATGGGTTGCACGATTTATTTCGTGTTCCCCTGCGTAATTTTTGGCGCAATTCAAGGAGGGAACAGTGGTTTGATTTTGACCAATTTAAATCTAAATTTAAACTGAATTCGATTAAATTTCAATGCATTTTCTCACCGTACGCTCACATAACAATCCCGAAAAATACGAAATTTGGAATCCGGTAATAATACCATATTACGGACCCACTGGAACTGGTTTCGTCGAATTCCGAGACTGCGCCTCGGACGTCCATTTGAAAATATCGATTCGAACGATAAAATTTTAAAACTGAACGAAACACTTTGAAATACAATTCTGAAGTTTCTATTATCTTCAGTATTATCAATACGAATTTTTCAAGCTTTCGAAATATTTTTCTTCAACTTTAAAATTGAAGATTTAAATTTTTATTCAACATCAATAGATTAAATTTTATAATTTAATCGCAAAATTCAAAGTTATATCGGGGATTCAAATTAAATCATCGTTCAAATATTTAAAATTAATTAAATATTCTCAATTTAATTTGTTCGAAATTCAGGGTCGTTACATCCAACTCAAGTGAAATATCAACTAAAATACAAGTAACTTAAAGGATGTTTGGGATAACGATCCTCTAAGGATCTTCGGAACTATCTACAAGGTGGAAATATACACTATAACACCGTGGTCATTTCAAATAAATTTATACTTCAAAACCAAAATATCATTTTCATTTCAAAAATATCTATTTTCAAAAATAGTGTATATACATTAAATAATTTATAAAGTAAAGTATTTATAATTTCCTCAAGTCTCACAAATCGATTCAAATTAACTCAAATTCCAAATTCAAATTTATTCAAACCTCAATTCATCAATTCAATTCAGTTCTCAATAGACCATTTAAAATTTTAATATATTTCAAGGCTTTAATATTCAATATTTTCAAAGTTAAATTTAACAGTTTCATATAGCTCTCGATTTAACTTCATTATTATTTAATCAGGGAATATTCACTTAATAAATTCAATATCATTTAACTAGCCTTAAATTTCATTTTTACTAAATATTTCCTTAAATTTATTTAAACAAGAATTATTCATTAAATTATTTAAATCAAACCCGAGTTATAAATCCTATCTTAAATCTCAATTTCAATAAGTTTCAAATCGGTTTAATTAAATAAAATTCTTTAATGAATACAATTTCAACTAAATTCAAATTATCTTCCTAACCTTAACTTATTCAAATTATTGCCAAAATCTATTTTGAAATATAAATTTTTTTTACTTAACATATTATATGTATTAAATCCATCTTAATTAAATTAAATATCATTATTAAATCTATATATATCATTACCATTTATATATATAAAATTTAAGAATCAACATTTATTAAAACCATATATTTCTTTCCAAAACCATAGAATTTAGTTTCAAAGTATTTATATATGGACCAACGGTGTCTGTTTATAATTTCCTATCTATGGTCAAGTGATACGGATATTTATCATTTTAATCCATAAATACATACGGGTAGATATCATTTCGACCCGTAATTCCAAATTCAATTCAAATAAAAATCGCTAGGGTCTATCATTTCAACCCATAACGAAATTCTCCTATTCTAAAGTCCGTTCGAGTATGTACCATTTCAACCCATAGTGAATTCTAAACTACATGGAACTTGCAGAGTGATAACAGATAATAATAATAATAATAATATAACAGGATATGATAATAATATAACAACAGGCATATATCAACAGTAATTAAATAAAGTATAAACAATAGGATATGGTGTCATATCCCATAGGTGAACAGTTTATAGATAATAGCATATATAACAGATTTACTAACTTCAATAGTATATTTCAATTGTCGTTTCAATTAAAACCAAATTTAATAAATAAAAGAACGTTAATCGTGAGTGATTGCTCACCTTTCGAGGCTAGAGAAATTTGACAAGGAAACGAGCTACAAATTCCAAAGCAACGCTGGATGGATAAGATTCGATGAATAAAACAGGCACGACGGATAACTGATAATGAGGAATCGATGGAACGATTAGGGTCAGTTTGACATAAATTGAAAATAGACATCAAAATAATAAAAAAAATTCTAAATCATCATTCTTAACTCAAGCATTAAAAATCAAAGTTTTTTTTATATATATACTTAAAATATTTCCCACAACAATTTCTTAAACACATATTATATCTATATACACACACATTCCAAAATCCATTGTTTTAGAATAAAACACAATTTATCTAAAACACCTACATTTACCTAAAGTCAGTACTCATCTTATATACAAGCTTTTAAGCATACTTAAAAATATACTGAATACATATCTTAGAATATGAACAACTTAACAAGTATAAAATATGCAGACTTAAAAAAAAAAATCATGCTGACGCCAAAAAAAATAAGATGCCGTTTTAAAACAAACCAAATATATAATACTTAAAATAGCCGATCAAAACAAAATAACTATATATTTTGTAACGACCACGACTTTCTTTTTAACGATCATAACCTATCAGTGATTCTTTGGGAAGATAGGGATTTTTAAAAGTTGTTCTTGAGCCAGAGAGATTTAACAGAGATCAGTATATATATAAACACACAGACATGCTCACAATATAAACATGCATTCATATCCATACTAAAAACTCAATCTACTAAAATCATTCATCACATGCATTCCATAACAACATAATACCGATTTAAAACTATTTTTAAAAATGGGGCTTACTCACCTGAAAACAGAGAGCAGGCTTTAAGCTAACAATCTGGAATTTGAAAAGAACTTGAAACTGTGAAAACTTGATATGCTTTTGCCTTTGAAAACTGCATGCATGCTTGTTTGAAAAGATGTAGACTTCTTAAATTTCCAGTTTTGAAAAGAAACAGGCTTGATTTAAAAACTGCAGTTGTATGTAGGTATGACTTCCAGATTTGAATGCAGATTTGCAGGCTGAAGACTTTTATTTGCAAAATTGGTCTTTGAAAATGAGTTTCTAGTTTTTGAGGAGGAACTGATTTTGATTTGCAAACTTGTTTACAGGTTTATTGAATTTGATTTCTGGTTGAGGAGGTATAATTATCAGGTTTTGTTTTGAGTTATTAAAATTTGATTTGAATTCCAATAATTTATTTATAAAGACAAATATGGTTAACTTATCTTTGTTATGAACTTATGGATACTTAATTAAATATGATTTGTTAATAAGTAAAGACTAATTAAGATTAATGTTTTTCTTAATTAATTAAGGATTTTGAAATATAAGAAGTTAATTAATTAATTATTTAAAATAAATTAAAAACTATTTAAATATTATATATTTATAAAATTAAGTTTTATTTCTTTATAGGTAGTATATATATAGATAAGTAATTAATAAATTAAGTAAAGGGTTTTTATTTACATTTAAAAATAAATCAAGGTTAATATAATTAATTAAGAAGTAATTAATTAAGATAAGTAATTACAAATTGTTAATTACTGTTTATGATTAATTAAGACTAATTAATGAAGTGGTTGATTAAAATTAATTATTTAATTAATTAATAAGGATTATTTAATTAATGAATATGGTTAAGGATAAGAAACGAAGGAATTTGAAATTCGAAGTTGGAGACTTCGTTGTTGTGAAGTTTTTCTCTGGTTAAAGGGAGCTATAAGATTGGGTAAGTCTGGGAAGTCAGCTCCGAGTTATTTTGGATCTTTTCTGTGATCTAATTTGGATAAGTACTTTGATCTACAAGGTTGAATTGTCAGTTTGGATAACTAGAATTCAATGTATTTTACGTATCTCTGAGGGAGTACGTGTTTGATCTATCTCTGGTTTTGGAATCAGCAGTTCTGGAGGATTTGGTTGTTGAGTCAGACTCGTCTGTAGTCTCATATCTTGTTTAGTTCTGTAGATCTAGATGAGTAGGAGCTCTATAGCTTAGTAGTATTGATTGTTTGGATTCTGTAGAGCGAGTATCCCGGTATTTATATTTGGGAAAACTCGAGGAAATTGTATCCAGAATTTTTGTTTGGATAATTAGAATTGTTTGATTGTGTGAATTGGTTGCTATGGTTGTTAGCATATGGAAGATAATATATGCTTGTGATTTAAATGGATTATTAAATTACCTTTGTCTTAAATTTCGGGGACGAAATTATTTTAAGGGGGGAGGAATGTAATATCCCGGAAATTTGGGGCAATATCAATTTAATAATCTGTTTAAATAATTAAATTGATTTGATAATCTTTGATAACAAATTTGAATTGGTTTAATAATCTAATTAAATGGATATTTAATTAGTGAATTTATCTTTTAGAAATTAATAAAAATAATAATTTAAGTATGATTAATTAATTGTAATTAATTGATGATTAATATAATTAATTATAGTTAATTAATTAATAAAGGTTCATTAATTATTGTAATTAATGATAGTAAATAAAAGTTAATTAATTAGATTTATAAATCAAGAAAGATTAATTAAAGGAAGTTAATTACTGGATTAGATTAATCAAAGATGATTAATAATTGTAGTTTAATTAAGATTAATTATTTAATTAATTTAAATATAATAAATAATTAAAGATGTAATTAGAGATCATTAGTTTATAATTAATTAATGATATGATTAAGAGTTGATTAATTAATCAAATGATAAGTGATTAATTATAATTAATTAAGGATTAAAGTAATTGATTATAATTAATTAATTAATTAATGAAGTAATTAAAGGTTAATTACTATATTTGATTAAGGATAATTAATTTGTGAAATTAATTAAAGATAATTACTTAAATGTAATTAAAGTATAATTAATCAGGGTGATTAATTGAAATGGATAATTAGAGAATGATTAATTAATTTATTTGTAATTAATTAATGATTATATAAGTAAGATTTATAATGAAGTAATTAATTTAATTAATTTTAAATTAATTAAGAGATGAAGTAATTAATTTAATTCACTTTAAATTAATTAAAGATAGAGATAGTTAATTTAAATCAATTTTAAATTAATTATGTTATGATTAAGTAAATCATTTCTTATATAAGAATGAATGACATTGATTGTCTTGAATGGATGTAATCTCAGAAATGAGATAAGTAATGTTGTGTGGTATAAATGCTTGGTTGCATTATGATGGTAATATAGATTAACTATTGTGATGTTGATATGGATTACATATTTTGTTATGGATCATTTGTTTATTTGATAATGTGATTATCAATTGTGACTTGTGAATTATCTATCTCTATGAATATAGATAAGTTAAAATGTTTAAACCTTTAAACAACTTGGCCTTAAAAGATACGTTTTGGATTTCGATGAGACCGGGATCGGGTTTCCGTATACCGGAATTCCAGGTCTGGAGACCCGAATACCACATCGATCCAAATTAACGATAGGTCGTGAATCTCAAGTGAAGATGAAGATTCAGAGTGCAAGGGTTATTGTCGTTAACTCTGAGGGTGATTCCAAAACGAGTGTAACGAGATAATGCCTTCGGTTTCGTTCGAACCCGGAACGAACTTGTATGGATTGAATGCTTTCAGCACATCGTCAGGCGGACGATGAGCATTCTAAGTGATATGTTTTGATTAAAGGTAATCGTAACCTCAAGCCTCATCAACCGGGAATGGCTAAAACAGGGGAGGTGCAGCAAGGTTTCGTGGGTAGCACCCACTGAGAGCAAGATAGATCCCTGTCTAGAGGTCCCTTTTCTTTTATTCGGCTTAGTGTGTGGTTGGTCGCGCCAACTACGGGATTATCTTGTTCGGAATTATCCAGTAAGGGATGGTTCCGGCTTTGTGTTGCAGGGGAGCGGGCGTACTCCTCGGTACGGTGATCTAGGCCACGTACTGTGACGGGCGGTACCCCAGTAGCCCTGCCATTGTATGGAATCCAAACTCCAATAAGTGCCGTACGTATTAGTTGTGCCCAACTATGTTGGAATGTGAGATGTAAGCATTTCAGCTATTTCCGTATTTTACTTGAAAACCCTATTATAATATAACTGGATTTCCTATCAAATGATTTGGTTAGCGTAAGGTAAAAACTTTTCCATGTTTATGTGTGGGAAGTCTTACGTGATACCTTTGTTTTCAAAAGGTTTTGAAGTTAAACAATTTTAACCCGTTTACTCACACCAGACCCATGTCTGACCCAAGTGTTTATTTTTTGTTTTATTAAACCTTGGGTACTCAATTTTTACGATTAGCCAAGGGATTCAGGTTAGCTTTGACGAATCTATGGAGGAGATATGGAGCAGGAGGCTTCAGCATTCGTAGATATATAGTATTCCGCTGTGTTGGTTTCCCTGAGTCGTTTGTTTGAGTTGTATCTTGTGTTGTATAATAGACAGGTTTTATAACTGTCTATTTTGTGATGTATAAGTTGTGTACTCTGATTATGTAAAGACTATGTAATAGTTATGTGATATATTATATTTGTTTCGTTCCGTTGTGAGATTCTGATGTGTTGTTATTCTTTCTTTCTCTTCTTTTCTCTTTTCTATCCCTTTCTTTCTTAATAATGATGCGACTTTCTATGGAGAGAAAGTCGTGGTCGTTACATATTTTAACTTTAACAATGAGTTACAACACTAACAAAAAGTTTATTTTTTATATTTAAACCAATGTTTATAAAATTCCTCACTAACTCAAACAAAATAAAAGTTTAAAGCAAAATTTTACACAAGTTTCTTTACACGACAAAAGACTACTGCTCCCTAATATATACATATATTTATTAAAGAATCAAAACATTGATGTATAATAAAAATCAAAACTGTTTATATATATCTAATTAAACACATTACTAATATAAAACTATAACCAATTTTAATATAACATACTATAACATAATTAATATATGAATGACTGGTAAAATTTGTATAATAGACATATTTAAAATTTATATAAGTTTATATATATTATATTAAAACGTATATAAAAAAATCAAAAACAAAGTACTGATATAAACGAAAATAGAATATATACTACCTTTATATATATAATAGATATAACTCATAAGCAAAACAAAATATAAGTTTGTACATATATTAACCCAAAATAGAAAGCTCTGAGTTATATCTATATATACTAATGTATTTTGATCCAAAGCTAACATATACATATAGTAAATTATATATATGTACTTTAAAATCATAAACAACAGTGATAAAATATACTATGATATAATATACTATACTATTATATGTAACACACGCATCATACAAAAAAAAGCGACTTATAACACCATATAAAATGATTTGATAAAAAGAAATATATTATAACAAAACCATGCAAATCTTGATAACAAAACTGCATATTAACCCAAAATAAGTTTTAAAACAACTTACTTACTTATATAAGTATATAAATGAGGGGAAGGAAGCAGAAGGCTTGTTCTGGAATTGGCGAAGGCAACGAGATCCAGGCGGCAAAAGATGAAGCAGTGATGCTTTTATTTTTTATAATTTTTTTTTGAGTGAAAATATGAAGGTGGATTTGGCAAATTTATATTGAAAGCAGAGAACAGGGAGAGGGGGAAGAAAAGAAATATATAAAATGGGTAGAGTGGAACACTGAACTGTCAAAAGGTTAAAAATGTTTCAATGGTTAAAACAAGTAATGTAGGAAAAACGAATAGGCACAAATTGGGACACGTATCACATAAATAATAAATATAAAGTAGCGGGTGAGAATTTTAGGCAATATATATTCACGTTGATTTATACACGCAAATAAAATATGAGCTGCAGCCAAATCAAATAATGAAAAAAAGGAAAAACGTACGTACGTTATACGTTTCTTCAAGTGATCGTGCAGAACAAAAGATAAAGGGAGTAATAAAGCTAGATGACCGTTTGAATTTGTACTGTTGGCAATCAAATAAATGAGAAGTAACATAAACACTTGATTGACGTTGTTTATTAAGCAATTGATATGCGTGTGCAACACGTTTCAAAATTTAAAACCGAAGGGAAATTAACTGTCACAATTAAAGGTACTGATATAAATGTGAAGTAATGAATGATTTGCTGCAATGAAATAGCAACGATTAGAAGCATTGATTCAGGAAAGATTATTAAAGCAATAAATTTGATTGGACAAGAAGTTTTGAAAAAAAAATCCAAACGGAAGTAGATTGAAGAGTCAAAATAAATGCTTCAGGTAAGAGAAAAGAGAAATAATAGAAACACACGCTAAAATTAAGCAGGTGGAATAATACACAAAGAAGGCAACGTATATTTCCTTCTGAAAGCAACAGAGAACCTGAAATATATAAACAAAATAATGGCAACGGTTCTATCCCCTTGATTTCAGCTGAAAAACTATTTAATGCACTTTATAATTTGCTTGTAAAGAAGAGGAGCAGACAAAGAAAAGACACAGGTAAGGTAAGGAATATATATATATATATAATTTGTACTAAATATGATACGTTTGTTGAAGCCAATAGCACCAAAATCAAGGAATAAAAAAAGGCAACAGGGAAAAGAATGGAACAAATAGAAATTAAACGTACCAAATTAAATATGAGCAGTTTTAAAAGCAACGGTCACCCATTGATTTAGCTGACAAATATTACATTTTTATTTTAAAATATTATTGTTTAAAATTTCTCAAAAATCAAATTAAATACGTTATAAAATTTATAAAATTCTACGGATCGTTACATTCTCCCCCACTCAAAACTTTTCGTCCCCGAAAAGGAACAAAGTAGGAGAAATAGAAACAACCTGATGAAAAATTAGACTTTGGAAAACAATTTAAACAATTTATTTAAAACCATATACTTTTTTTTTATTATTTAAATTAATTAATATTTAATAGATTACTCATTTTATTAAATCCATTCAATTAATTATGAGATCAATTATTTATAAAACACTAAGAAAATTTACTATTAAACTAGGTAGTATATAAATAAACAATATTTTAAAGGATATATTCAAAAGAAGGAAAGAAAGAAGATAGATTCGGAAAAGAGAATATAGGTGAATAAATAAAGCTGAGCAGATAAGATAGATTCAAAAGAATAGAATCGGGCACAAATAATTAATTTAAACCATGAGAATTTCAATTTCGAATATTAATACGGAATTTCTCTGTTAGAAATACTTTTATAATAAAATACCTTTACAATAAAATACTTTTATATCGAAACAAATTTTCCTTCCGAAAATACTTTTATAACTCGATGTTTCAACAAGTTTATCCTTGTTCCTGTAGACTCTGGTAGTGCGTTGATCAGGCGCAAAACTAGAATTCTCCAGGTACTTAGTAGACCTGTTTCAACACCCAGTGAAAATACTGGAAAACTTTTAAAAACAGATATGGAAAGTACAATCCGAACAAAAAAACAAACAAATCATGGATCGCAGATACACAATGGTTACGCCTGGGTCCCCCAGGAAACATCCGTACCTTTTAAGCATTCACTGCCTTGCGAATTTCGCCATGATAACAAAACTGTGGACCGCAGGATACATAACAATGGTTACGCCTGGATCCCCCAGGAAACATCCATATCCTTTAAGAAATCTCATCCTTGCGGATTACGCCACTAACACGACCATAGATCGCAGATACACAATGGTTACGCCTGGATCCCCCAGGAAACATCTGTACCTTTTAAGCAATCACTGCCTTGCGAATTACGCTATGCAGTCGAGTTCGTAAGACCATGGGTAACGCCATGGAATTCGAAGGACACTCGAGTATCATATCCGGAAAACCAAAAATCGGAGAGAATAATATCGATAGAATGAATCCAAGATGTGTCCACAAATCGGATATCAAGCAGAAGGAACTTTCCATATCTTTACTTCGAAAATATGTATCATATACTACCTTTCAAATTAATTTCAAATATCATACTTATATAAAGTCCATTATATATCAGATTAAATTTTCAAATCAAATACCTTTCCAAAATCAATAGTATATCAAATCACACTTATATAGACTTCAATTATACAAGATTTCACTTTTCAAATTGAGTACCTTTTCAAATCTATAGTCTTCGAATCAACCTCATACTTATACAAACCAAATTTTTTATATAAGTTCGATAACTCCCAAATCAGGTATTTAGTAAAAATAAGGTTCTCAAATTTTAATTTGTTTCAATATTAGTTTAGTTTCAAAATCATATACAATCCTACTAAATTATTTCTTCTCAATTTAAATATCTTTAGTTTCAAAGTTTCCAACATAATAAATTTAGAAAATAATCCAAGTTTCTAAATCAATATCATTTAAGTCAACCAATTCATTTCCAAAATCAATGGTTTTCAAAATCAATCTTATACCTACATAAGGTCCATCTTATATAAGGATCAAATTTTACAAAATAAATTTCGCTGTATGAAGAGCCATATGGGATTGAATATCTTTGCTTTTATGGGTTATATATATTTGTAATTTAAATTGGAAATTTTCTTTTAGTAAGCAAAGATATTCTAACCCGACAGCTTTCAATTTCAGCGTCAAAATATATCACCGATATTAGAATATAAGATGTACATACATCATCATTTCGCAAAATCACATTTGATCGCTCACTCGATCACACAAGTTCGCTTTCGAACTAGTATTGTCCATTCGACTTTCCTAATGCGGATTTCTATGTGGTTTCTCGACTAGAAGCCATCAGTCTCCTTGCATAGCCATATACTATGATAAAGAATTCTAGAATCAAGCCTAAAATCCATATCAAATATTCGCCATCAAGAATTGAATGAAAAATCCTAACACGAAATGGTGTAATTCACCTCGAACTTGTGTACTCAAACCTGGATCAAATTAATTATGCGAATAAAACAACATACGTACAACTTATATATTTATTCCAACTTTTTAAATATATAGTTTCATAAAGATGTTACTAAGTTAAAACATTTAACTAAACTTTATTCAAAATATTTTGAAGACCAAATTCTTTTCAAAACATTTCAAATCTAAATTTCATATTAGAAAAATTTAAAATTGCCTTATTCATTTACTTAACAAAACAGTTTCAACTTATTTAAATCATATTACTACATACTTTAACATACATACCAAACTTATATACTTTATACTTTTCAAAATTTCTTAGCTTTGAAAAGTTAACCTTGATTTGGAAGTGCTCGAACCTTTAAAATAGTTGAAGAAATCATTTTCAAATTCAAGAGTTGGAAATCAACAACAAATCAGTAAATCAATTTCAAAAGATAGGTTAATATCAAATTCGAAACTCGAGGACTGAACACCGGCTTACTTCAAATCATTTCAAATATATATACATATATCCTTTGAATATCAAATCTTACTTCGGAATTTGAAATCAAAATTGGTTTCGCAAAATCACTCGCGTAGCAATGCTACTAAAGTGGCCTCTCCCCCACTTTGAAACTCGAAAATCAATGTCGATGATGCGTGCACTCATCACCGAAATTATTTTCCAGCGACATAAGTGAGTTCTGGACTTCTATTTTCTCAAACTTCTTTTGAAATTTCTTCGAAACTCATTAAAATCATTTAAAACATTTCTTATTCAGAAAATATTTTTAAATCATATTATTATTATATATTTCAAAATCTTAAAACCAATTTCAAAATACCGGAGTTCAATTCTCGAATTTCAAATTTAAAATCCTTCAGTTATAAATCATTTTTAGATAAATCAAATTTCTTATATAGTTTTTTCAAAATTACAAATCCTTTCGAAACCTCAAATTATTATTTTAAAAAGGGTATATAATCATTATCAAAAACATTTCACTTTTATATATATAATATAATCATACTTATCAAAGTAATAATTTAGATATATAAAACAATTTCTAAAATATAAACAAGCCCGATTTTTCAAAGGATGGTTCAAGAATGGATTTCAAAACAAAGATAGAAATTCAAATTAGAGGGACTCTAATCAAATAGGATTCTGATTCGAAAATAAGTTCAAACGAAAATGAGATAATTAATTATAAAACAGTAGTCGGATACACTTATATAAATTGCGAGCGACCTTAACCGGGTCAACCGTGACGTCAAGAATATAATCGATGCGGAAATCTAAGGCAAATCGACATTCGATCGCCAGAGATAGAATTCGACATAACAAGGGATGGCAACATCAAAACCGAGGGATATATAAATCTCCGGTGAATCAATGCCAATTGTAAAGGAGTTCCACCTCTTTACAAATTATTCAAAGATTGGCGCGATCGCCTATTCTTACAGAGATCATTCAAAGTGGAGTTATGGGATACTTCAGAATCAAAAGAATACAAATAGGGAGAGACAAGAATGAATTTTGGAACCGCAAGGAACGTTCCAAAGTTCAAAGGAAATCGAGTCAAAAGGAAGAGATTCAAACTCAAACGAAAGTGATTCTATAAATAAATTTACTATATATGCTAAGTTTTGCCTAGAGCCAAAGCTCTGATACCAATTGTAATAGCCCGCTATTTTGGTCCATTCAAATCGACAATAAATCTACCCATGTCGGACTTGAATAATTCAAAATATCAGATTGTTATTTAAATTTGGCAAACTCATCATATACAGTAAATAAATCAATCACAGAATTACAGACACAGTGTAATACAATAATACGCAGCGGAATAGATAAAATAGTAGTTCATGAAGCTACTATATAAACATCAGAGTTAGAAATAAAATACAACAGAATATCTCAAATGCAGTGAAGTCTCCAGTACAACAGATGACTTCTCTGGACAAATCAACTAGAAGAGCTGAAAGCTAAGGCGATAGTTGGATCTCCAAAGGAAGCTCCAAACTCCAAGGGTGAGTCTCAAATGCTGTATCACTCGGTCTGACCCGAGCGTAAAGCAAAACACAAAACACTCGAGTCAGGATTAACATTCTTATATCAATAAATCCAACTCAAGTGAAATATCAACTGAAATACAAGTAACTTAAAGGATGTTTGGGATAACCATCCTCTAAGGATCTTCAGAACTATCTACAAGGTGGAAATATACACTATAACACCGTGGTCATTTCAAATAAATTTATACTTCAAAACCAAAATATCATTTTCATTTCAAAAATATCTATTTTCCAAAATAGTGTATATACATTAAATAATTTATAAAGTAAAGTACTTATAATTTCCTAAAGTCTCACAAATCGATTCAAATTAACTCAAATTCCAAATTCAAATTTATTCAAAGCTCAATTCATCAATTCAATTCAGTTCTCAATAGACCATTTAAATTTTTAATATATTTCAAGGCTTTAATATTCAATATTTTCAAAGTTAAATTTAACAGTTTCATATAGCTCTTGATTTAACTTCATTATTATTTAATCAGGGAATATTCACTTAATAAATTCAATATCATTTAACTAACCTTAAATTTCATTTTTACTAAATATTTCCTTAAATTTATTTAAACAAGAATTATTCATTAAATTATTTAAATCAAACCCGAGTTATAAATCCTATCTTAAATCTCAATTTCAATAAGTTTCAAATCGGTTTAATTAAATAAAATTCTTTAATGAATCCAATTTCAACTAAATTCAAATTATCTTCCTAACCTTAACTTATTCAAATTATTGCCAAAATCTATTTTGAAATATAATTTTTTTTTACTTAACATATTATATGTATTAAATCCATCTTAATTAAATTAAATATCATTATTAAATCTATATATATCATTACCATTTATATATATAAAATTTAAGAATCAACATTTATTAAAACCATATATTTCTTTCCAAAACCATAGAATTTATTTTCAAAATATTTATATATGGACCAATGGTGTCTGTATATAATTTCCTATCTATGGTCTAGTGATACGGATATTTATCATTTTAATCCATAAATACATACGGGTAGATATCATTTTGACCCGTAATCCCAAATTAAATTCAAATAAAAATCGCTTGGGTCTATCATTTCAACCCATAACGAAATTCTCCTATTCTAAAGTCCGTTCGGGTATGTATAATTTCAACCCATAGTGAATTCTAAACTACAGGGAACTTGCAGAGTGATAACAGATAATAATAATATAACAGGATATGATAATAATATAACAACAGGCATATATCAACAGTAATTAAATAAAGTATAAACAATATGATATGGTGTCATATCCCATAGGTGAACAGTTTACAGATAATAGCATATATAACAGATTTACTAACTTCAGTAGTATATTTCAATTGTCGTTTCAATTGAAACCAAATTTAATAAATAAAAGAACGTTAATCGTGAGTGATTGCTCACCTTTCGAGGCTAGAGAAATTTGACAAGGAAACGGGCTACAAATTCCAAAGCAACGCTGGATGGATATGATTCGATGAAGAAAATAGGCACGACGGATAACTGATAATGAGGAATCGATGGAACGATTAGGGTCAGTTTGACATAAATTGAAAATAGACATCAAAATAATATAAAAATTTCTAAATCATCATTCTTAACTCAAGAATTAAAAATCAAAGTTTTTTATATATATATATACTTAAACTATTTCCCACAACAATTTCTTAAACACGTATTATATCTATATACACACACATTCCAAAATCCATTGTTTTAGAATAAAACACAATTTATCTAAAACACCTACATTTACCTA
Source organism: Allium fistulosum (assembly GCA_030737815.1). Taxonomy (NCBI): domain Eukaryota; kingdom Viridiplantae; phylum Streptophyta; class Magnoliopsida; order Asparagales; family Amaryllidaceae; genus Allium; species Allium fistulosum. The sequence continues at coordinate 162,867,169 of CM060904.1, read as the reverse complement.
AAGTCAGTACTCATCTTATATACAAGCTTTTAAGCATACTTAAAAATATACTGAATACATATCTTAGAATATGAACAACTTAACAAGTATAAAATATGCAGACCTAAAAAAAAATTCATGCTGACGCCAAAAAATATAAGATGTCATTTTAAAACAAACCAAATATATAATACTTAAAATAGCCGATCAAAACAAAATAACTATATATTTTAATTTTAACAATGAGTTACAACACTAACAAAAAGTTTATTTTTTCTATTTAAACCAATGTTTATAAAACTCCTAACTAACTCAAACAAAATAAAAGTTTAAAGCAAAATTTTACACAAGTTTCTTTACACGACAAAAGACTACTGCTCCCTAATATATACATATATTTATTAAAGAATCAAAACATTGATGTATAATAAAAATCAAAACTGTTATATATATCTAATTAAACACATTACTAATATAAAACTATAACCAATTTTAATATAACATACTATAACATAATTAATATATGCATGACTGGTAAAATTTGTATAACAGACATATTTAAAATTTATATAAGTTTATATATATTATATTAAAACGTATATAAAATAAATCAGAAAGCAAAGTATTGATATAAACGAAAATAGAATATATACTACCTTTATATATATAACAGATAGAACTCATAAGCAAAACAAAATATAAGTTTGTACATATATTAACCCAAAATAGAAAGCTCTGAGTTATATCTGTATATACTAATGTATTTTGATCCAAAACTAACATATACATACAGTAAATTATATATATGTACTTTAAAATCATAAACAACAGTGATAAAATATACTATGATATAATATACTATACTATTATATGTAACACACGCATCATACAAAAAAAATAAGCGACTTATAACACCATATAAAATGATTTGATAAAAAGAAATATATTATAACAAAACCATGCAAATCTTGATAACAAAACTGCATATTAACCCAAAATAAGTTTTAAAACAACTTACTTACTTATATAAGTATATAAATGAGGGGAAAGAAGAAGAAGGCTTGTTCTGGAATTGGCGAAGGCAACGAGATCCAGGCGGCAAAAGTTGAAGCAGCGATGCTTTTATTTTTTATAATTTTTTTTCGAGTGAAAATATGAAGGTGGATTTGGCAAATTTATATTGAAAGCAGAGAACAGCGAGGGGGGAAGAAAAGAAATATATAAAATGGGTAGAGTGGAAAACTGAACTGTCAAAAGGGTAAAATGTTTCAGCGGTTAAAACAAGTAATGTAGGAAAAATGAATAGGCACAAATTGGCAAACGTATCACATAAATAATAAATATAAAATAGCGGGTGAGGATTTTAGGCAATAAATATTCACGTTGATTTATACACGCAAATAAAATATGAGCTGCAGCCAAATCAAATAATGAAAAAAAGGAAAAACGTACGTACGTTATACGTTTCTTCAAGTGATCGTGCAGAACAAAAGATAAAGGGAGTAATAAAGCTAGATGACCGTTTGAATTTGTACTGTTGGCAATCAAATAAATGAGAAGTAACATAAACACTTGATTGACGCAGTTTATTAAGCAATTGATATGCGTGTGCAGCACGTTTCAAAATTTAAAACCGAAGGGAAATTAACTGTCACAATTAAAGGTACTGATATAAATGTGAAGTAATGAATGGTTTGCTGCAATGAAATAGCAACGATTAGAAGCAATTATTCAGGAAAGATTATTAAAGCAATAAATTTGATTGGACAAGAAGTTTTGAAAAAAAAAAATTCAAACGGAAGGAGATTGAAGAGTCAAAATAAATGCTTCAGGTAAGAGAAAAGAGAAATAATAGAAACGCACACTAAAATTAAGCAGGTGGAATAATACACAAAGAAGGAAACGTATATTTCCTTCTGAAAGCAACAGAGAACCTGAAATATATAAACAAAATAATGGCAACGGTTCAATCCCCTTGATTTCAGCTGAAAAGCTATTTAATGCACTTTATAATTTGCTTGTAAAGAAGAGGAGCAGACAAAGAAAAGACACAGGTAAGGTAAGGAATATATATAATTTGTACTAAATATGATACGTTTGTTGAAGCCAATAGCACCAAAATCAAGGAATAAAAAAAAGGCAACAGGGAAAAGAACGGAACAAATAGAAATTAAACGTACCAAATTAAATATGAGCAGTTTTAAAAGCAACAGTCACCCATTGATTTAGCTGACCAATATTACATTTTTATTTTAAAATATTATTGTTTAAAATTTCTCAAAAATCAAATTAAATACGTTATAAAATTTATAAAAATCTACGGGTCGTTACAATTAAATTCAATCTTTATACTTAAGTCTATTACAACCAATGTAATATTTTCATAGGTTAATTATTAACATTTATTTCGTTACCACATTATAACCATTATATTTCTTTATAATTAAATTCCAAAAATCTTATAAATAGGCCAATTTAATTTACGAAATTTACGGGTCGTTACAAGATTGATATGTAATATCAATAGGCTGGAATGGAATGATTTAAGTTAATTGGACCAATTAATCTAAGTTTTGGTACTTAGAAATTGATGTGTGATATAAGTGATGTCTCTAACAAATTGTGAATTTGTAAATTGACACGAGTTACCCCGGGTTATATGTAAGTTTTATGTTGTTGTATTCCATGTTAGATGGGTTTACTCACGCTGGTTTCCAGCCTGACCCGGGTGTTACTTTGATGTAATGCTCGGGTCAGACCGAGTATTACAGATTTTCAGGTGAGGACGTTCTGGAGCTCAGGTGGAGAGCTGGATGGCAGGAACGTATGGAGTGTTTTCGCTATGATATATTTCTGTTTATCTGGGATATGATGATTTGTATATATCCAGTGATTGTGTATAGGTATAACTCTGATGTTTGAAATAAAATTGACAGATATAGTATTCTTTGTAAACTGCTATTTTATTTGATATTATATTTTGATCCGCTGCGAATGTGAGATTCTGTGTTTTATTTTCTGTTTCTTCTTCTATCTTTTTTTTTCTTTCCCTAACTATCTGGAATTTTCGGGATCGAAAATTCCGGGTCGTTACAGTTGGTATCAGAGCGAAGGTTAAACGAGAACCTTGGCTCTGGTGGGTTTACTCATCAGAGATAGGGTTAGTATTACCCTAGGATGAGTTGAGTGTAGATATATGAGAGAGCGTACTTGTTATTTTGCTATATAAAGAGTTTAAATGAGTTTATATAAGAATATATTTTGAGATATGTAAAGCAGTATTTCTTCTAATAAATATTAAGGTAATTGGTTGTTAAATTAATGGAATTAAATTGAGTAATAATAGAGATACAACCAAATTGAAATTAAATAAAGATAAGTTTGAAATGGATTCAAACTGAAATTAAAATCTTGAATTTGGGTAAGGTTGGCTGGATTAAGTGGATTGAATTTAACTTTGGGAAAGTTAAATAATTTAACAAGCAACCTGAATTGGAATTTTCAAGATGAATGTGACGACCGCCCATGACCCCTGCACTGAACCTAGAGGTAGTGCGCTGTAAAGTGTGCCAGGCGACCATGGACGATTGCCAGGGTAAATTAAAACAACAGAATCTATCGTATTACTCACAGCGCATGGACAAAATACAATAGAACATATATATAGTGAAGCTTCACAGAATAGAATCTCATCAATAAACTTCATAATAGTTGAATACAAACATCTGAATAGTCAATACATCAAGCCTCACTACATAACACTCAGAGAATGACACAAAGCAGCGGAACATCCAGTACATATAGTAAGAAAATAATATGCAAGCCTCCAGCTCGTCTTTGACATCAGCATCGTGGGAAGCAAGAACAGCACCTGTCACCTGCTACCTAGTATGCCCGTCCCAAAATGGACGAACAGCCCAAGGCAATAAGAGTTAAAACATAAAGGCTTGAGTCAGAAAACAGTCTTAGTGAGCGGTAAATTAACTAACAACATACCAAAAGAGCATAAAGGAAAAGGAATAGGAATACAACCCTCCCACTCCACCTCTTTCTACAGTGATAGCCCCCAGACACACACTAAGTAGAAGCAAACATAGCAAAGCATACAATTTAAAGTAAAGCAATTATCACTCGAGTCAAGGGCGATGTTTTCCAAGTACAAACCCCCAAGGCCTAAACCAAGATCAGATAAGCACCCAGAAAACACTGCTCTTGAGTCCGAATGACGATACAACCAAACATCCATGACTCTGGCTATCACTGTTATCATTGCTTCGATATCATCGTTAATTGAATGACCGGCTCATTCTTTCATCCGTCCGTCAAGGGCTAATGGAAACCCCGGTTCTAGACATAACTCCGCATGTCATCGTGACCCGTGCCTAGGACTATCGAATCTGCCCAGAGTACTTGACTACCCAATCAGTAGCCTTCAGGGACTATCGAATCTGCCCAACATACTCTTTCTTTGAGCATGCTAGAACCTTCAACAACGATGAGATCTCAGCCTTCTAGTCATCCTCCTCGACGACTATTTCCATACTAGCTCAAGCGCCTCTCAAGCAAACCATTATCCTCAAACTCGAACATTTCACCGAGTTATCAACATGCTTGGAATGATCCCGTCTAGATTAGACCAAGGCTATCTCATATCATGCTTCGCCTCATCATCATCATAACAAAGCTTCATCTCAACATCATCATCAAATCTATCCATATGAGCTTCCTCATCCGCCACATATGCCACAAGAAGCTTTCCCAATTCAAGAGCCTTTCCCTTAGCTTTTGAATCATCTTCGGTCTAAATCAAATCATCAATCATCTAATTCATAGCAATCAATCAAGTCAAACATTAATCCAAGTAATCAAGCATTCAAATATGATCTAAATAGACAATTATAACAATAATGGCAATTTCGTAATTAAAGTGTCAAAAGTCTAACAAGCATGAAAACATGAGCAATATCTCTATAATCTTGATGAATGAACTTGCATAGGTTAACATGTAGTAAAATGGTTGTCAAATCATCATAAACAATGGATCTATATGGATCTATACTTAAGTTTACAAAAATGCATGGAAATCACTACTTTACACCAAAATCAAGCCAACGATCCGATATACTCCTTTGGATCCGTGTGAGAGATAATCACCACTTACCAAATCACCTAAACAACCCAAAAGCAACACACTTCAGATCTGGACAGCGAAGGATCTAACTTGATCTATCACGAATCCGCTTCAAACGATGAAATCTCTCTTCGAAGAATGTAGATCTTCAATCTAAGCTCTTCGATCTTCAATTTGATCTTCAACTTGGATGGATGGAATCACTATATTAGAGTGGAGAAAAGAAGTGAAGAAGTGTAGAAGTCGAGCTCTCAAAATGGCAGCACTTCATCGCTTCGAAATCCGGATCCCAAAAATGAAGAGAAAACCTTCCTATTTATAGCTGATTTCCTTAAGTCGTCCGCTCTTAGGTCGCCCACGACCTAACAACCTCCGACTCAACAATATCACGACCTACGACTTAGCCAACCTTCCGACCTAACACATTGCGCGACTTAACTATGCGCGACTTACGACCTAACACATAAGCGCATCCATACGCGACCTACCAGACCCACCTGTCTACGACTTACGACTTAGCAGCTTAACTCCTAAGTCGCTCACGACTTAACACATAGCAGATGCGCGCGAACCAGGACTCAACGAGTTACGACTTAACAACTAAACTCCTAGGTCGCTCACGACCTAACACTCAGCCAAAACCCAGCGACTTAACGCAGACACACTTCCTCGCGACCTAACAACTCAACAGAGTTACTACCTACGACTTAACAGATAGGCGCATCAATACGCGACCTACGACCTAACTGACTAATGGACTAGCGACCTAACTCTTAGCTAGGATATGACTTATCATCTTAGGTCGCTCACGACCTAATTTCACTAACTCGCTAACTTCTATAGGTCGCAACATTCTATAGGTCGCTATTTATCTTAAGTCGTTGATCCTATAAGTCGTCTACTCCTATAAGTCGCCAATTCTCTTAGGTCGCTCCAACCTCTTAAGTCGCCCCTCCGACCTAATCCTACCTCACGACCTAAGCCACCATACGACTTAACTCCTATACGACTTATCGACTTAGGTCGTTGCCGACCTAACTTCCCTAAGTCGTTTCACTCCTTAGGTCGCCAACTTTTCTATAGGTCGCTCCCCTTCCTTAGGTCGTCTACTACGACCTAACCAATAATACGACCTATCTTCTATACGACCCAAGACTTAGACTATGGATGACTTATCACAATAATGCGACCAAATGATAACTGTTTTTACGATGTTTCGATCCGTAAAAATACGGGTCGTTACATTCTCTCCCCCTTAGGAATTTCGCCCCCGAAATTCCAAACAAACAAGAGCAATCAAAAGCTATTATGCATGCCTACCATCCATAGCAATCAACAAACCATGCATCCAATTCTAGCCTAGCATGTAGAATTCTAAAATTAGAACAAGTTACAATGTCGTTAGATGACACGACACCTTCGGGCCATACCTCGAAGAGTTCAGGATGAGCTGCCTTCATCCTCTCTTCCACCTCCCACGTACAATCGTTATCATCATCACTCCATTGTATCTTGAGCAACTTAACTACCTTCCTCCTAAGCTGTTTCGTGTCGGTTTACACAACACAAAGCGGTTTACAAGGTCTCTTATCGATTGGATCAACTTCGAAATCTTCACAGCTATCAGCAGAAACCACTGTATTCGAGTCGTGCATATACTTCCGTAGATACGATACGTGAAAAACAGTGTGCACACCCGACATCTTCTCTGGTAACTCCAATCTATAGGCGAGCTTTCCAATTCGCTCGATGATTGGGAATGGTCCAACAAATCTCGGAGTCAATTTCCCTTTCTTCCCGAATCGAATAACATTCTTCAATGGAGAAATCTTCACAAAATCCATATCACCAATGTCGAATTCCAAATCCTTACGACGCTTATCGGCATAACTTTTCTGTCGGTCTTGGGCTGCCTTCATTCGTCGCCGAATGATCTCTATACAATCCGAAGTCTGTCGAATCATTTCTGGCCCAAGTATCAGCTTTTCTCCTGTCTCTAACCAACATGTCGGAGAGTTACACGGTCTCCCATACAATGCCTCATACGGTGCCATACCAATGCTTGACTGGTAACTGTTGTTATATGCAAATTCCACCAAATGAAGGTGATCTTCCCATGATCCTCCGAAATCTAAAACACAAGCTCTGAGGAGATCTTCCAAAACTCGGTTGACTCTCTCGGTCTGACCATCTGTTTGAGGGTGATAAGCTGTACTCAAACACAACTCGGTTCCCAACACTTCCTGGAAGCTCTTCCAAAATCCACTAGTGAACAATGGGTCTCGATCGCTCACTATACTCTTCGGAATACCATGGAATCGAACTATCCACTTAACATACAACTCGGCCAACTTTGATGCAGTCCTAGTCGATAGAACAGGAATGAATCTTGCACTTTTAGTCAGACGATCTATGATGACCCAAATCCCTTCATTTCCCATTCTGATTCTAGGTAGACCATCAATAAAATCCATCGATATTTGCTCCCACTTCCATGTAGGAACTTCTAATGGTTGAAGCAATCCACTGGGCTTCTTCTGTTCGGCTTTTTACCAACTGGCAGTTCATACACTTAGAAATAAAATTTCCAACATCCTTCTTCATACCTTCCTAGTAATAGGTTCTCTTCATATCCCGATACATCTTATTTCCACCTGGATGAATTGTCAGCTTCGAGTGATGACTTTCCTTCAGAACTTCACTCCTCAATTCATCTTTATCGGGAACAACTAGTCGTCCTTGTTTCCGAAGCCAACCCTCTCGATCGACCTCGAATCCTTTATCCTTTTCTGGGTCCAATCCAGATTCCAAATCACGGATAATCTTGACAAGCTTATCGTCTCGCTTTTGGCTCTCGCCAATTCTTTCCACAAGAGTAGGTCTTATCGATAAGTTTGCCAACATCTCAGGTTCCAATTCGCATCTGGGCCTGAAGTCAAATCCAGCTAAATACTCGAGATTCTTCCATTCCGAAAACATGGCTCCCAATCCTGCATGTCTTTGACTTAACGCATCTGCCACTGCGTTACCCTTTCCCGGAGTATAGGCTATACCAAAATCATATGATGCTAAAAACTCTAGCCAACGTTGCTGCCGAAGATTTAAATCCTTTTGGGAGAAAAGATACTTCAACGACTTATGATCTGTAAACAACTCAAATCGAACTCCCAATAGATAATTTCTCCACATCTTCAGAGCAAAAACAATCGCCGCTAACTCCAAATCATGAGTCGGGTAATTCCTTTCATGCGGCTTTAGTTGTCGACTTGCATACGCAACAACTTTATCCCTCTGCATTAGCACCGCTCCAAGTCCAGTTCCACATGCATCGGTGTAAACTACCATCTCATCATTCCCACTTGGAATAGTCAAAACAGGAGCACTCGTCAATCGCTCTTTCAGGATTCCGAAAGCTTGCTCACACTTAGCATCCCATCTGACCACTTGGTTCTTTTTCGTCAATCCTGTCAATGGTGCAGCCACCTTGGAGAAGTCTTTGATAAACCGTCGATAATATCCTGCTAATCCAAGAAAACTTCTCACATCAGATGCATTCTTAGGTCTAACCCAATCCTGGATTGCTGCCACCTTAGCGGGATCAACCGCTATTCCATTTCCAGAGATAACATGGCCTAAGAACCTCACTTCACTCTTCCAGAAGTGACACTTCGAAAACTTAGCCTTCAGCTGATGTTTCCGCGAGATTTCCAAAACAATTCGCAAGTGTGTCTTGTGCTCTTCTTCAGTTCTGGAATAAATCAGAATATCATCCACGAACACAAGTACAAACTTGTTCAACTAATCTCTGAACACTCTATTCATAAGATCCATAAAATATGCTGGCGCGTTAGTCAATCCTAACGGCATTACCAGCCACTCAAAGAAACCGGATGGTGTTCGAAAAGCAGTCTTCGGCACACTATCCTTAGCCACTCTCAACTGGTGAAATCCCGTTGCCAAATCCATCTGAGAAAACACCTTAGCTTTGTGAAGCTGATCAAACAAGTCATCTATTCTTGGCAACGGATACTTGTTCTTCTTAGTCACCTTATTCAGCTCACGATAATCCACACACAACCTCAACGATCCATCCGCTTTGGTTGCGAACACAACTGGTGCACCCCATTCGGACACACTACGCCGAATGAATCCTTTCTGTAAAAGATCATCAACCTGCACCCTCAACTCCTGCTGTTCCCTAGGCGCCATCCGCCTAAGAGACATCACAACAGGTCTGGCTCCTTCAACTAGATCTATACGAAACTCGATCTCTCTATGCGGCGGTAACCCTTTGACCTCGTCAAAGACATCCTCAAATCCATTAGCGATTGGCAACGATGACAGTCCATCCCGTGGAACAACCAGCGAATACATGAAGACGCCTTCTTCATGCTTACATCGTATCACAATCTCTCGCCCCTCCACATTCTCGACTGTCACCTCCAACCTTTCACAATCAACCTTTGCCGCATACTTCCTAAGCCAGTCCATACCCAAAATAATTCCGAACCCCGCAAAGTTCAGAACAAAACAATCACAAACAAAAGAGCAATCATGACTCGATACAATCAGACCATGGCATAACATACACAAACAAGACGAACCCCCGACTGGATTAGTCACAACCAATGGCCTATCAACAATATCCGGTTCCAAACCTAACCGGCCTACAAGTTCGTTACAAACAAACGAATGCGACGCCCCAGTATCAAATAACACTCTTACTGGAACTCCACATAGGAAAAGAGTACCTTGAACCACTACACTCTTTCCCTTCTCTTCAACCGTAGGAGCTTTCGAAGACGATGGAACGGCTCCTAAAGCATAAGCTTGCACAATCTGCTTGTCCTTCCTCGGTTCTGGACAATTCTTCCTGATATTCCCCGGCTTGTCACAGTTGTGACACTTCATCGGCACCTTCGTATTCTTGCAATCCCTGGAGAAATGGCCCTTCTGCTGACAATTGAAGTAGGTCACCTCGCCTTTCGGCTTCTTCTGACCATCCTTACCCTTTTGCTGCTGCTGCTTCCTTTTCTTGCTCCCACCCTGCTGTGGTTTAGACTCTCCCCTGGTCACAGCAACAACAGATCCTTCCTTAGGAAACAGACTCTCATGCCTGAGAGCTTTCTCCACAAGCTTCTCAAATGAATCGTCTAAATGATCCACCAACTGCCTCCCAAGATAACTGTCCAAGCCTGTCACAAACTTCTCATTCTTCTGGTAAGGGGATTCAATATACGACCGGGCATACTTGGACAAAGCTTCAAACTCAGAAACTTACTCAAGAACTGGTCTTCCTCCTTGCTTGAGCTCCACAAACTTCTTGAACAGAACAGACTTCTGAGCTGTAGAAATGAACTTAGCTTCAAATCTGACTTGGAATTGCTCCCAAGTAATCTCTTCCTCCGGAGTATTGATGGTAATAGAGTTCCACCAATCAGAAGCTCTTCCTTGAAGCTGTCTTGATGCCAACTTCCTCTTAGTTGCATCCTCAATTCCCAAGTCATCAAAGATCCTTCTACAAGCATCTATCCACCTCTGGACTTCAATGGTTGATTCTGTCCCCAAGAAAACCTTCCCTTCAAGGGCAGTATAGTCTTTACACAACTTAGTGAAATCCACCGGTCTTGGAGTTTGAACTTGAACTCCAACATCCACCGATGGCCCCGGAGCTGACATCCTTCTCATGATCGAAGTCATCATAGCTTCAAACATAGCTACATAATCAGCAGCCCCCTCAGTAGCACGGCCTTCCCTAGCAGCTGGTCTCCCTCTTCGACTCATCCTTAATATCTATAAAAAGGAATGATTAGCACACCTAGAGAAACAACTGCATAAAGGACTCAAACTCTACTAAGCTACTATATTACATATAGTAATCATCCATCAAAATACAATTACGTCTCTCATACGTAGTTACGTCAGCGAGCGTTGGGTAAAATCGATTAACCAAAGCTCTGATACCAAATGTGACGACCGCCCATGACCCCTGCACTGAACCTAGAGATAGTGCGCTGTAAAGTGTGCCAGGCGACCATGGACGATTGCTAGGGTAAATTAAAACAACAGAATCTATCGTATTACTCACAGCGCATGGACAAAATACAATAGAACATATATATAGTGAAGCTTCACAGAATAGAATCTCATCAATAAACTTCATAATAGTTGAATACAAACATCTGAATAGTTAATACATCAAGCCTCACTACATAACACTCAGAGAATGACACAAAGCAGCAGAACATCCAGTACATATAGTAAGAAAATAATATGCAAGCCTCCAGCTCGTCTTCGACATCAGCATCGTGGGAAGCAAGAACAACACCTGTCACCTGCTACCTAGTCTGCCCGTCCCAAAATGGACGAACAGCCCAAGGCAATAAGAGTTAAAACATAAAGCCTTGAGTCAGACAACAGTCTTAGTGAGCGGTAAATTAACTAACAACATAACAAAAGAGCATAAAGGAAAAGGAATAGGAATACAACCCTCCCACTCCACCTCTTTCTACAGTGATAGCCCCCAGACACACACTAAGTAGAAGCAAACATAGCAAAGCATACAATTTAAAGTAAAGCAATTATCACTCGAGTCAAGGGCGATGTTTTCCAAGTACAAACCCCCAAGGCCTAAACCAAGATCAGATAAGCACCCAGAAAACACTGCTCTTGAGTCCGAATGACGATACAACCAAACATCCATGACTCTGGCTATCACTGTTATCATTGCTTCGATATCATCGTTAATTGAATGATTGGCTCATTCTTTCATCCATCCGTCAAGGGATAATGGAAACCCCGGTTCTAGACATAACTCTGCACGTCATCGTGACCCGTGCCTAGGACTATCGAATCTGCCCAGAGTACTTGACTACCCAATCAGTAGCCTTCAGGGACTATCGAATCTGCCCAACGTACTCTTGCTTTGAGCATGCTAGAACCTTCAACAACGATGAGATCTCAGCCTTCTAGTCATCCTCCTCGACGACTATTTCCATACTAGCTCAAGCGCCTCTCGAGCAAACCATTATCCTCAAACTCGAACATTTCACCGAGTTATCAACATGCTTGGAATGATCCTGTCTAGATTAGACCAAGGCTATCTCATATCATGCTTCGCCTCATCATCATCATAACAAAGCTTCATCTCAACATCATCATCAAATCTATCCATATGAGCTTCCTCATCTGCCACATATGCCACAAGCAGCTTTCCCAATTCAAGAGCCTTTCCCTTAGCTTTTGAATCATCTTTGGTCTAAATCAAATCATCAATCATCTAATTCATAGCAATCAATCAAGTCAAACATTAATCCAAGTAATCAAGCATTCAAATATGATCTAAATAGACAATTATAACAATAATGGCAATTTCGTAATTAAAGAGTCAAAAGTCTAACAAGCATGAAAACATGAGCAATATCTCTATAATCTTGATAAATGAACTTGCATAGGTTAACATGTAGTAAAATGGTTGTCAAATCATCATAAACAATGGATCTATATGGATCTATACTTAAGTTTACAAAAAAGCATGGAAATCACTACTTTACACCAAAATCAAGCCAACGATCCGATATACTCCTTTGGATCCATATGAGAGATAATCACCACTCACCAAATCACCTAAACAACCCAAAAGCAACACACTTCAGATCTGGACAGCGAAGGATCTAACTTGATCTATCACGAATCCGCTTCAAACGATGAAATCTCTCTTCGAAGAATGTAGATCTTCAATATAAGCTCTTCGATCTTCAATTTGATCTTCAACTTGGATGGATGGAATCACTAGATTAGAGTGGAGAAAAGAAGTGAAGAAGTGTAGAAGTAGAGCTCTCAAAATGGCAGCACTTCGTCGCTTCGAAATCTGGATCCCAAAAATGAAGAGAAACCCTTCCTATTTATAGCTGATTTCCTTAAGTCGTCCGCTCTTAGGTCGCCCACGACCTAAAAATGCCACGACCTAACAACCTCCGACTCAACAATATCACAACCTACGACTTAGCCAACCTTCTGACCTAACACAATGCGCGACTTAACTATGCGCGACTTACGACCTAACACATAAGCGCATCCATACGCGACCTACCAGACCCACCTGTCTACGACTTACGACTTAGCAGCTTAACTCCTAAGTCGCTCACGACTTAACACATAGCAGATGCGCGCAAACCAGGACTCAACGAGTTACGACATAACATCTAAACTCCTAGGTCGCTCACGACCTAACACTCAGCCAAAACCCAGCGACTTAACGCAGACACACTTCCTCGCGAACTAACAACTCAACAGAGTTACGACCTACGACTTAACAGATAGGCGCATCAATACGCGACCTACGACCTAACTGACTAATGGACTAGCGACCTAACTCTTAGCTAGGATATGAATTATCATCTTAGGTCGCTCACGACCTAATTTCACTAACTCGCTAACTTCTATAGGTCGCAACATTCTATAGGTCGCTATTTATCTTAAGTCGCTGATCCTATAAGTCGTCTACTCCTATAAGTCGCCAACTCTCTTAGGTCGCTCCAACCTCTTAAGTCGCCCCTCCGACCTAATCCTACCTCACGACCTAAGCCACCATAAGACCTAACTCCTATACGACTTATCGACTTAGGTCGTTGCCGACCTAACTTCCCTAAGTCGTTTCACTCCTTAGGTCGCCAATTTTTCTATAGGTCGCTCCCCTTCCTTAGGTCGTCTACTACGACCTAACCAATAATACGACCTATCTTCTATACGACCCAAGACTTAGACTATGGATGACTTATCACAACAATGCGACCAAATGATAACTGTTTTTACGATGTTTCGATCCGTAAAAATACGGGTCGTTACAATGAAATTGGGATTTGACTTGGGAAGTTAAATGGTTAATTTGAATTTGGAGTGTGTGATCTCAAAATGGGGTTGAGATCTGAAAATTGGAAATGGGTAGATGTTTTAAAATAAACTGGATGATGTCATCCTACTGTTATTAATAATCTTTAAATTGTGAATTGGATTTGTTTAAATGAATAAGAAATGGAGTAGGGTAATATATCCACTATTGTGATAAAAGGGAAATTAAACTTTAATTTGAAATTAAGGATATGGAATTACTTTGAACTGAAGATTTAAATAATTAAATTAGTAAATTAAAATTTGTTTAGGAACTGGTTTTAGAACTGGGAAAAAAAATTGGGTAATAAATTGAATTTTTAAGATAATTTTTTTTCTGAGTTCTTATTTGAACTTTGAAATAAGTGAAGTAAAGATAATTTAAAATGGAATTTTGAGAATTGGACTCAGATTTAAATTGTTTAAAGATTTGAATTATTGATCTAAAAATAAAGGGTAATCTGATTTAAGGGGTTAAATCAATATCTAAAAATTTAACTCGAAATTATATAATTCGAGATGGTTTAAAATTGAGATTTAAATTGAGTTAGTTCAAACCGAATTAATTTGAATTGAAATGTAACAACCCGCATATTTATTGATTTTATATTTAATATTTTATTTAAATATTTTATAGTTAGTCGGCTGTTAGTCCGAAACGCTACTTTTAGCATATGGTCAAATTAGGACTCGAGACCACCTCCATTGAGTTCAAAATGACGTTTGCGATCTTTTTGAGTGTAAACTTCGATATGTTTGGAGATAGTGAAATTTTCGTCACTTTTTCCCACCTTTGACGTGAGTTGGACTACACCTTCTAACTCAGCCCCAACCCACCTCCTCTTCCTCACTTTATCAAACACTTCAAGCTTCATCAAAAATGATGGTGGGAAAGGGAAATTAAAACTCCAAACTCAAATTCTATTGCAAAGCCAACATTCAACTCCAAATTCAAGAAGAAAATAGTGGATTCAAGTTTTGGATTGCTTCTCCTTGCTTTCAATCTCCATCTTCATCCATTCTAGTGAAAAAGTGAGATTTTTAATCTCACATCTTGCTTATAACTGTCATTGGACTGTTGGGAATGATTCCCTATCGCATTTGTATGAACATTTGCTTTTGTTTTGGAGTGGATTGGCGAAAAGCCCCAATTTTCAGTGTTTTTGGTGATTTTCTGGCACTAGGTCGTTCTGGAACGTTAGCTCGCATGGCCTTAGGTCGTTTCCGACCTACTATCACTCGGCAAACTTTTAGGTCGCATCGCCTTTAGGTTGCGAGTTTCTTAGGTCGCTCGTCCCAGTATAAGTCGTAGGTCGCTTGGCCTATAAGACGATAGGTCGCCCAGTATTACGTAGCTAGGTCGCATGCCTAGTTAAGACGTTAGGTCGCGTGCTTGGTTTAGCCGTTAGGTTGCGAACACTTAGGTCGCCATCTCGCATCGTGTCTCAGTTAGGTCGCGCCACTTTTAGGTCGCGTCGCTTTTAGGTCGCGGGTTTCTTAAGTCGCTCGCCCCTTTTAGGTCGCGCCTCTCGTTAGGTCGCTCGGCCCAGTTAGGTCATAGGTCGCGTGTCACCGATAGGTCGCGAACCTCTTTTAGGTCGCTTGGCCTGCATCTGTTAGGTCGTTAGACCTATTGCATCTGTTAGGTCGTTAGACCTATTGCCCTGTTAGGTCGCTGGCCTCTAGGTCGCGAGTCTCCTGGCCCCCAACTTTAGATCGTTAGACCTACTTCTGTTAGGTCGCTCGACCACAACCCCCTAAGTGATAGGTCGTCTCCGACCTTACCCTTAGGTCGCTCAACCTGAAGGTCGTTCCAATCGCTCTTTAAGCTTGGTCTCGTTAGGTCGCTTGGATATTTCTACTTGATGGTTTTGGAGCTGATTTCCTTGGATTTTATTCACGTCTTCGAATGTGAAACTATGTGATGTGATTTGTTTCGACAATCGTTTTGTGACTTGTCACTTCAAAAATGTGAAGGCTTCAATACTAGCAGTGAATATCATAACTCTTTCATCAAAGCAATTTCATCACTGTTTTAAATATAAAGCTCGTTTTCTCAAACCGTTTTCTAACCTACTAGTATATACAAGCCTTTACTT
Organism: Allium fistulosum; assembly: GCA_030737815.1. Taxonomy (NCBI): domain Eukaryota; kingdom Viridiplantae; phylum Streptophyta; class Magnoliopsida; order Asparagales; family Amaryllidaceae; genus Allium; species Allium fistulosum. The sequence continues at coordinate 162,851,071 of CM060904.1, read as the reverse complement.
CACTTGGATGAGAAATCGAATTAAACAACTTAGTAAAACGAGTGGTATGAAACGCTTGCGTTCACTTCGTCGGTTAGCTCTTGGACTTGTTCGATTGAACCCTTTTTGTGACAATTTTCTAGTGAAGATTTACAGCTTGTTCGTAAATATTTAAGTTAAGCAAGTGGTTATGGGACATGAATCTAAACTCATATATTTACTAGCTTGGTGTGATTGACACTTCCCTATGATCATGACGATCATTTTTGTGATTTAGACTAGCGATTGAGCGATGTCTCTTTGTCTGCGAGGGAGACTAGACCCCGCTCTTGTGATGTTTCGCCATCACATATATGGGGTAGAACCCCATGGTCTTCGGGCCATTCCTGTGTGGAAATTTAATGGATAGCTTCCATGAGATAGCTTCTCGTCATGTGTTTACGCGTAGGTGAGTTTTCATGCTCCCATTCATGTGTTAGGCCTCCCCCTTTTTATGTGTTTTCTGGATTTCTGGTGATGATTTCTGGAATTTTGTGCTTCACCAATTTTCATGGTTTTCATTGATATGATATCAGTTTTTGTACAATTGGTGAATTTACATGTTATTGACTTGTTATGAATACAAGTTTAGGGTATGATACCCTATTTTATCTTTGAGAAGATTCTTGTGATATTGATTGATCTTTTGTTGGTTATCATTTACATACTTATAGTAGTATACCGTTATGGTTGTTACATGTTCATGCCATATTATTTATCCTATACCTTATCATCTGATATTTATAGCTAGACTGATCCGTTTATTATTTTCTTATAAATAATACTCGGGTCAGACCGAGATGTTACAAGTGCTTCTGCTTGACTTCTCTTCAGGATTATTCTGACTTTTGGCTAACTACATAGATTAGTAGTTTTTGGATGTACACATTAGAGATATAGACTCTATGTAGTGTACTTATTCTTTTGTATAGCACGTGATGCTACTCTTTTGTATTATCGTGGATCTTTCTGACCACTACTATGATGTACACTTTCATGTGTTATATATTTATTCATTTCTTCTTCCGCCTTTGTGATATGGATGTCTGTGACTGATTTATGTTATGATTATTCCTATGTTTGTTTCCGAAGATTATATATAGCCACCGTGTGATAGCTTTGTGTTTGTATCAGTTTGTCGGATTTCCTCCTTAAAAGATATGCCTTCTATTCTATCTGACATATCGGTGCTCGCACAAAGAAGCTACATGGATGGTCGCTCCTCCACAGCCTTATTCTCCGCGCTAATTGACAGCTCTACATCGTAGTGTTCTTGGTTAGCATGGGTATAGAGGTGGGGCGTCACAGCTTGGTATCAAAGCGAAACTTCGGAACAACATAGAATAACTTAACAAGGATCATCGTCCTAAGTCCACCTTAGGAGTTGTGTTTCAGGATTTAGTACGAGTCTTCGAATCAATTCATCCTGTTTTTTTATGATCCCTTGTTTCATCTATCAAGATTGCTTGATATTCATTTGGTGAATAACCTTTTTCTTCTTATCTCTTTCTTAAAGAAGAGAATGTCTAGACCAGGTCGTCCTAGAGCCGGACCATCTACTTTCACTCCCCACGATGGAGTTTTTATGACCGCTCAACAGCTTCTTGATTTAGTAAAGAATGCTCAAGCAGCTGGTCCTAATCAGGAACCTACTCACCCTAAGTATGGATTTTCACGTTTGTGCAACGATTATACCAACTTGGGTGGGAAACCATTCAAGGGTTCTGAAACTATTATCGAGGTCCAGGCTTGGTTAAGAACATGCGATAGAATCTTTTCTCGCATGAATCTTGTCGATCTTCACCTAGTTCAGGTGGCCTCCAGTATGCTCCAAGAGAGAGCATTGGATTGGTACGAACTTCTTATTTCTGAGATTAATGAAGTGGATCTCACCTGGGAGCAATTCCGGGAACGCTTCGAATTAAAATTCGTACCAGAAGCAGAGAAAGTGACATTGGCTCGTCGTTTCATAGACCTTGTTCAAGGTGCATCCTCCGTGACAGATTATGTCGCATCCTTCGAGTCACTGTCCAAATATGGGGTTGAATACATCAACACCCCATTGAAGAAGAACCAGAGGTTCGTTTATGGCTTAAACAAGAATCTCAAGAAGCCATTACTTCTCAAATTAGAAGTTTCTTTTGATCAACTGATTGATATAGCTCTTCGTCTAGAAGAGGTTGATAAGGACAGTGATGTTGAAGTGGTGGCGCCTAAACCAAACTTCAACAACAAGAAAAGGCCTAACAAGCTCAAAGGTCCTTATCCCAACAAAAAGGGTAAGCAAGCAACTCCTGCTGCAAAGACTTTTTCCTCTGATGATAAGAAATGCTTCAACTGTGGTGCTAAGGGTCATTTTTCAAACAAGTGTTCAAAGCCCCGCTCTTGCCGCTATTTTAAAGTCCAGATCATTTTATGCACCAATGCCATAGGCTTCAAGAGAAGGAGGGAAAGTTAAACGTTGCTCAAGCTCCTGGCAACACATCTCGCGGTCAAGGTATGTCTCATTCTGACCTTGATGGCATTATATTATTTGATGATTAACCTATTAGAGTCCTCTTTGATACAGGTGCATCCCATTCTTTTATATCAAAGGAACTTGTCGATACTTTTTCTTTAAGTGTTGTTGCTTTAATGACTTCTTTAAGAATTGTGAATCCGGTTGGTGGATCCGCAACTCTTAGTTTGCTTTGTAAAGACGTGGAGGTTATTTTATGTGATTTTTCTTTCCTAGCCGATTTGCATGTCATGCGTTACTTAGGCTTTGGAATGATTTTGGGTATGGATTGGCTTACTCGTTATGAAGCTCATATCCTATGTCCTGAGCGGACTATTTATCTCCGTCATCCGCAATCTGTTAATCAGATTTCTATTGTTCTTAAAGATTCGGATTCCGCTTTGGTTGCATCTTTATATTCTTTAAATCCTCGTGATGATGATAATGATGACGAGGAGGATGTATTTCTCTTATTCGCGGCGTTCGTGAATTTTCCGACATATTCGAGCCCGTCTTAGGACTACCACCTAAGTGAGAAATTGAGTTCAAAATTAATCTTATACCTGGAGCTCAACCTATTACTCGTCCTCCTTATCGCATGTCCAATAAGGAGAATGAAGAGATGCGCAAACAATTATCCGAGTTAGAGAAGAAGCAACTTATTCGCTCTAGTTCCTCGCCTTGGGGAGCTTCAGCTATTTTCGTAAGTAAGTCCGATGGTACACTTAGGCTTTGCGTTGACTACCGCAAGCTTAATGATCTTACTATTAAGAATAATATCCTTTACCTCGGATTGATGATCTGTTTGATCAACTTAGTGGTGCTAGAGTCTTTTCACAATTGGACTTGGCTACCGATTTCCATCAGCTTCGTATTGCAGAGGATAGTATTCCTTTAACTTCGTTTCGTACACGCTATGGATCTTATGAATGGCTAGTTATGCCATTCGGTTTAACGAATGCTCCGGCTTATTTCGTTGACCTCATGAATCGAGTTTTTAAAGATTTCCTCGATCGGTTTGTTCTCATCTTTACTGATGATATTCTTGTGTATTCTAAAACCGAAGAGGAACATGAAAAGCATCTTCGGATTGTATTGGAAACTCTTAGGAGCAATCAATTAAAGGCAAAATTTTCTAAATGCCATTTCTGGCGACCTAGTGTGAAATTTCTCGGTCATATTATTTCCGAATCTGGAATATCCGTGGATCCTTCAAAGATTGAAGCGATTCAAAATTGGAAGAGACCGGAGAGCGTGACTGAAATCCGTAGCTTTCTCTGATTGGCAGGTTATTACCGCCGTTTTATAAAAGATTTTTCTAAGATTGCCATTCCTCTTAATGGCTTAACAAAGAAAGGTGTTAAATACATTTGGTCGGACAAATGTGAAACTTCTTTTCAGAAATTAAAAAAACTCCTTTCTGATGCTCCTATCCTTATTATTCCCGAAGGGAATCAAGACTTTGTCGTTTATACCGATGCTAGTCGCATTGGTTTGGGTGTCGTTCTTATGCAAAAAGAACGTGTTATTGCTTATGCTTCTAGGCAATTGAAGCCGGCTGAGACTAGATATGCCACACATGATTTAGAACTCGCGGCCATCGTTTTCGCCCTTCGAATTTGGCGACATTATCTTTTGGGAGAAAAGTTTATACTTTATACTGATCATAAGTCTTTGAAATATTTGTTTTCTCAAAAGGAACTTAATTTGCGTCAGCAGCGTTGGCTCGAATTCCTTGCCGCTTACGATCTTGACATTCTTTATACTCCCGGAAAGGGAAATCGAGTTGCCGATGCACTTAGTCGCAAGCAACAAGCAGTCGTTTCCATGATGATATCTGAATGGAATGATCTCGAACTTTTATCCACTTGTGAAATCCGAGATCGTGTTTCCAATCTATGTTCATCTCTTGTTTTATGTAGCCTTGAGGCTCATCCTTCTCTATTAGACCACATTCTTGAAGCTCAAATGCTGAATCCTGAATTGGCTTTGCTTAGCCAAAACCTTAAGGATAAAACCGACATTGAAGCCTTGAAAGACTTTGATATTGATTCTCGTGGCGGCATTCGAAAATTTGGTAGGCTGATCGTACCAAATATTAGTGATCTTCGTAAAGATATACTAGAAGATTCTCATCGTTCCAAATATTCCATTCATCCCGGTGGCAGTAAAATGTACGCAGACATGAAGCGACTTTATTACTAGGAGGGAATGAAATCTGATATTGCTAACTTTGTTAAATGTTGCATGACTTGCCAACTTGTTAAGGCTGAACATCAAAGGCCTGGTGGGTTATTGCAACCATTGGAAATTCCAGTTTGGAAGTGGGATCAAATTTCCATGGATTTTATTAATGGCCTTCCCCGTTCTCGTTCGGGTCATAATAGTTTATGGGTGATCGTTGACAGAGTTACTAAATCTGCCCATTTTATTCCCGTTCGGTCGAACCAAACCGTTCCTCTTCTGGCCAAACTCTTTATCAAAGAAATTGTTAAAATACATGGAGTCCCTACTTCCATTGTTAGTGATCGTGATCCATTGTTTACTAGTGGATTTTGGAAGAGTCTTCAAAAAGCTTTGGGAACGAAGCTTAATTTTAGCACCGCTTATCACCCCCAGTCCGATGGACAAACTGAGCATGTGAATCAAACCCTTGAAGATCTTCTTCGTGCATGTGTTCTAGACTTTGGTGGAAGTTGGGAAGATTATATTTCACTTGTTGAATTTTCCTATAATAACAGCTTTCAATTTAGTATTGGTATGGCTCTTTTCGAGGCACTCTATGGAAAGCCATGCCGATCTCCTTCTTATTGGCTTGAGGCCGGTGAGAAGCTGGTTTTAGGACCAGATTTTATTCGAGATTCCACAGAAAAGATTGAACTTATTTGACATAGGATGAAAGAAGCCCAGAGTAGACAAAAATCCTATGCCGATAACCGAAGAAGAAAATTAGAATTTTCTGTGGGAGATCTCGTATTTGTTCGTGTTTTACCTATGAAGGGTGTTGTACGCTTCAGTCGATCGGGAAAGTTAGCTCCTCGATATATTGGGCCATTTCCTATCACTGAGCGTATCGGTTCTATGGCTTATCGCCTTTTATTACCGGCTCAGTATACTGCCATGCATGACATGTTTCACATTTCTCAATTACGGAAGTGCCTTCGGGATTCTGATTCTATTCTTGAGCACGGTGTTGTGGAAGAGATTGAAATTTCACCAAATTTAACTTATGAGCAGCATCCTGTTCGAATTATTGCTTCAGAGATCAAACGTCTTCGAAATAAAGATGTTCCGCTTGTTAAAGTTCAATGGTCCTCAAATCCTAAGGATTGCTCTTGGGAAACTAGAGAATTCATCGAGCATACACATCCGGAATTACTTTCTCATGCTCTTTGAGGTAAACTTCTTAAATTCCAATTTCTTTTGTGTTAATATGCTTTTATGGTTGTTACTTCTTATTTCCACCGTATATATTGCGAGGACGCAATTTCTTTAAGGAGGGGATTCTGTAACAACCCGCATATTTATTGATTTTATATTTAATATTTTATTTAAATATTTTATCGTTAGTCGGCTGTTAGTCCGAAAAGCTACTTTTTGCATACGGTCATATTAGGACTTGAAACCACCTCCATTGAGTTCAAAATGATGTTTGCGATCTTTTTGAGTGTAAACTTCGATATGTTTGGAGATAGTGAAATTTTCGTCACTTTTTCCCACCTTTGACTTGAGTTGGACTGCACCTTCTAACTCAGCCCCAACCCACATCCTCTTTCTCACTTTATCAAACATTTCAAGCTTCATCAAAAATGGTGGTGGGAAAGGGAAATTAAAACTCCAAACTCAAATTCTATTGCAAAGCCAACATTCAACTCCAAATTCAAGAAGAAAATAGTGGATTCAAGTTTTGGATTGCTTCTCCTTGCTTTCAATCTCCATCTTCATCCATTCTAATGAAAAAGTGAGATTTTTAATCTCACATCTTGCCTATAACTGTCATTGGACTGTTGGGAATGATTCCCTATCACATTTGTATGAACATTTGCTTTTGGTTTGGAGTGGATTGGCGAAAGCCCCAATTTTCAGTGTTTTTGGTGATTTTCTGGCACTAGGTCGTTCTGGAACGTTAGCTCGCATGGCCTTAGGTCGTTTCCGACCTACTATCACTCGGCAAACTTTTAGGTCGCATCGCCTTTAGGTCGCGAGTTTCTTAGGTCGCTCATCCCAGTATAAGTCGTAGGTCGCTTGGCCTATAAGACGATAGGTCGCCCAGTATTACGTAGCTACGTCGCATGCCTAGTTAAGACGTTAGGTCGCGTGCCTAGTTAAGCCGTTAGGTCGCGAACACTTAGGTCGCCATCTCGCATCGTGTCACAGTTAGGTCGCGCCACTTTTAGGTCGCGTCGCTTTTAGGTCGCGAGTTTCTTAAGTCGCTCGCCCCTTTTAGGTCGCGCCTCTTTTAGGTCGCGCCTCTCGTTAGGTCGCTCGGCCCAGTTAGGTCGTAGGTCGCGTGTCACCGATAGGTCGCGAACCTCTTTTAGGTCGCTTGGCCTACATCTGTTAGGTCGTTAGACCTATTGCATCTGTTAGGTCGTTAGACCTATTGCCCTGTTAGGTCACTGGCCTCTAGGTCGCGAGTCTCCTGGCCCCCAACTTTAGATCGTTAGACCTACTTCTGTTAGGTCGCTCGACCACAACCCCCTAAGTGATAGGTCGTCTCCGACCTTACCCTTAGGTCGCTCAACCTGAAGGTCGTTCCAATCGCTCTTTAAGCTTGGTCTCGTTAGGTCGCTTGGATATTTCTACTTGATGGTTTTGGAGCTGATTTCCTTGGATTTTATTCACGTCTTCGAATGTGAAACTATGTGATGTGATTTGTTTCGACAATCGTTTTGTGACTTGTCACTTCAAAAATGTGAAGGCTTCAATACTAGCAGTGAATATCATAACTCTTTCATCAAAGCAATTTCATCACTGTTTTAAATATAAAGCTCGTTTTCTCAAACCGTTTTCTAACCTACTAGTATATACAAGCCTTTACTTCACTCGGATGAGAAATCGAATTAAACGACTTAGTAAAACGAGTGGTATGAAACGCTTGCGTTCACTTCATCGGTTAGCTCTTGGACTTGTTCGATTGAACCCTTTTTGTGACAATTTTCTAGTGAAGATTTACAGCTTGTTCGTAAATATTTAAGTTAAGCAAGTGGTTATGGGACATGAAGCTAAACTCATATATTTACTAGCTTGGTGTGATTGACACTTCCCTATGATCATGACGATAATTTTTGTGATTTAGACTAGCGATTGAGCGGTGTGTCTTTGTCTGCGAGGGAGACTAGACCCCGCTCTTGTGATGTTTCGCCATCACATATATAGGGTAGCACCCCATGGTCTTCAGGCCATTCCTGTGTGGAAATTTAATGGATAGCTTCCATGAGATAGCTTCTCGTCATGTGTTTAAGCGTAGGTGAGTTTTCATGCTCCCATTCATGTGTTAGGCCTCCCCCTTTTTATGTGTTTTCTGGATTTCTGGTGATGATTTCTGGAATTTTGTGCTTCACCAATTTTCATGGTTTTCATTGATATGATATCAGTTTTTGTACAATTGGTGAATTTATGTGTTATTGACTTGTTATGAATACAAGTTTAGGGTATGATACCCTATTTTATCTTTGAGAAGATTCTTGTGATATTGATTGATCTTTTGTTGGTTATCATTTACATACTTATAGTAGTATACCGTTATGGTTGTTACATGTTCATGCCATATTATTTATCCTATACCTTATCATCTGATATTTATAGCTAGACTGATCCGTTTATTATTTTCTTATAAATAATACTCGGGTCAGACCGAGATGTTACAGGTGCTTCTGCTTGACTTCTCTTCAGGATTATTCTGACTTTTGGCTCACTACATAGATTAGTAGTTTTTGGATGTACACATTAGAGATATAGACTCTATGTAGTGTACTTATTCTTTTGTATAGCACGTGATGCTACTCTTTTGTATTATCGTGGATCTTTCTGACCACTACTCTGATGTACACTTTCATGTGTTATATATTTATTCATTTCTTCTTCCGCCTTTGTGATATGGATGTCTGTGACTGATTTATGTTATGATTATTCCTATGTTTGTTTCCGAAGATTATATATATCCACCGTGTGATAGCTTTGTGTTTATATCAGTATGTCGGATTTCCTCCTTAAAAGATATGCCTTCTATTCTTTCTGACATATCGGTTGTCACGTACCGAAATTATCGACTTTCGAAAATTCGACATCGATACTCACTTTATCGACTGCCGAGCAATCGAGTGCCGAAAACTCCAATAGTGAGGGTTTTAAGAAAAAGAAAAAGTAGAAGAAGAAGAAAAAGAGAAGAAAGAAAGAAGAACAACAACAGAACAAGAGCAGAAACAGAAAACAATATCAGAATCTTACACATCGTAGCGGAACAATATATAATAAATAAACACTAGTCTTTTAAAACAAAGAATTATATCAGTTTTTACATACATCAATCATCAGAGTCAATATACAACAATGGACAGTTTTATAAACTTGTCCTCATACAGAATACACAGCGGAATAAATATATCAGATACAAATACTACGTCTCGTCATCCAGCTTATCTCCAAGCTCCAGAATATCCAGAATATCCTAATAACATAACTCTAGGCTGCCCGTGTGGAAATTGGTGGGCACCCAGAGTTTAGAAGGGAAACAATAAACTCCGAGTCAGTCATGGTGACTGGTGTGAGATCGTAAAACAGTTATTCTTTATAACGACAAAATAATTTTAAAGTCAATTCGAAATGCTTTTTGGAAAATGAAACTACCATAAGACCTCCCACCACACACACAATGCAAACGCAGAATTGGAGGAGATTTCTTCTTATGATAGTCAAAGATGCTTACTACGCAAAAATCAAATCATTTTGGATATTATTATTAGTGCATAGTGTAGAAAACATTTCGAAAGTATAATATTAATCTTAGCCAACATACGACCAGTATCGTATGCCTACTATAGCTACCATCTAAACAGTGGTGACCACCATACGTAAATGGCAGGTTCTACAACTAATACCGTACAAGGTTCGTATTGGAGTTTGGATTTCCAACAAATGGTCAGGCTAAGGAACTTCCTATCCACGATGGGTACGTCCCTGGAATAGACGACCCGAGAACCTAACCGGATCTCTGCCAACACAAGGCCGGGTTACCTCTGCAAAAATAGGTAACTACTGACACGCTTATGCCATCCCCCGATCGTCACCGATCTTCCCGAGGATCCCCGATTTCCAACAAACCACAAAGTAATAAATTTGCAGCAACCACAGAGGTTAAGTATCTGGGCTCCATACCATGATACCACCTTTATCCAGAAGGAATGACATACACTAAGGGGCGCTACTCCCTAGAACCTTGCTGCATCCTTCCTGTTTCGACCATTTCCGGGGTGTGAGGCTCGACGAAGTCTCGTCCACAAAGCTACGCTTTCTACAAAGCCCTGCTTCGGGTCAAACAAAATGATCAACCTATGATCACAAAAATATAAGATCAAACAAATGATCATATCACAAATGATCAAACACTGATCATTTCACAGCAACACTCAGTATGCCACGTTACCAAATTGGGATATATCGCTGATAAATTTCAACTACATAACCTCTGAGCTCGTACGTCTCAGAGAAGGGTGTTAAGCTAAGAGAATAAATTCTCCGCCACCAACAGAAATGTATTTGAAAGAAATCAGCTTTATATCTCAAATTGTAACGGCAGACACACAATCCATACAAGTCTGTTCCGGGATCGAACAGAACCGAAGGCACTTCTCACGAAGCCCTTGCATTTCCGGATAATTTTCTAATCACGTCCGGACTTCCCGTCACTAAGGGTGATAAAACCTCTAAATCAGAGATCAGCCGATGTAGAGTAACTCGACGGTAATCCTTCCGTTTTCAAAAATATCCGGTCTTCAACACCGGTCTTCAAATGCAATTCATAACGACGTATCACATATTCGGAATGGGTTATACGACCCCATGGTCCTTTCCCGGCTAACCCGAATAGTGAGCGCTTATTCAAAAATAAGTGTGGCATTCAAATTCATCCAATTCACAACAAATACCTATCTAAAGGTAATTATTGATAGTCGGTTATTTAACTATCAATAAAGATGCGCAACATCATCAGATTTCAAATTATTTCATCTTCAAAAATATCTTTACTAGATATAAAATTTCCACACTTCAAAAATAAATCAATATTTATTTTTAAACAACTTCCCTTTCTTTTATAAATTCCATATTGAATTTATATTTTCGAATATCTACTGATATTCGATTTTCAAATCGTTTTCAATATTCAATTTCAATTTATCTTTAAGAAGATAAATTCTCAAAAACATCTCATTTCGTTTTGGAAAACATTTCCATACTTATTTAAAAATAAGTGTTTCACAAATCTATTTATTTTCAACATTTGAAAATATTCAATATACTTAAATCAAATTAAGTATATATTTCATTCTTTAAGGAAATCTATTTTCTATAACAACATCAATTTGAGTCAAAACGAATGTAACGTAAAACATCGTTACGACGACTCAAAAATCACTAGTATAGGGATTCGAAATTAAGATAGATATGTAAATCCCAATACTATATAAAAACATTTTCTTTCGAAAATCATTTACTATAACAACAGTGTTATAGTCCATCATTTCCTTATATTTTCGAAAACGCCTATTTCAACAATGAACGTTGAAATCTATGGTTTTGATACTTAACACGTTTTAAAACATCTTTTAAAACAATTACCTCATTTTATAATATCGTTTCTCCAGAACCATATCCATTTTACTTAAAAATATATTCACTGTCCAAAATCGTGAATATACTTCGCTAACCACATTTCAATCTTTTCTACACATTTATTTCAAGAATAATTCGCTATCCAAAATCGCGAATATATCTTCTTTAATAATCTTCTATATTTAATTTATCAAATTCAATCGATTTCGAATTTATAAACACGGTTATAAATTCTATTCTATTTTAATAACAACCTCGACTTATAAATCTTCTTTTTATCAACTTCTATATTTTTACTTATCAAAATAAGTGATTTCGGATTTATAAACAACTTTTATAAATTCCAATTCTAATTATAAAAACTTCAATCCCAAATCAATTTCGATATTGATTTCTAAATTTATTTTCAACTTTAAATAAAAGATTCCATACTGATTTCTCAAAAGTTCTTTTCCAAATATTAAATCAATTACAGATTGATTTCTAATTTTATTTATCACTACTAAATAAATTCCTTATTTTTCTCAAATCATTCAATATCCTGTTTTTAAATGGATTCTTCAAATTGAAATCATTTTACATTGATTTCCCAAATTCTTTCAATTTACCAAATTAAATTTCTAATTGGATTTCCAACTTATCTTCTTTTAATAAATTCCTTTTTTAAGGAAATAAATTTCAATCGTTTCTTTCAATCTATTTAAAAATCCAAATTCTTAAATTAAATTCTTCAAATTATAATCACTATTTTACGAAATCCATTTATTTAACATTTTCACTTGATTCTGGGATTAATTCAATAAGATTTCAAAAATCAGCCTTTATTCTTTTAAATTCTTTTCTTCAAATTTAATAAATTTCTAAAATTAAATTTACTTAAAAAATTCTACTTGAATTTCAAAAATTCAATTTCATTTAGTTTTGGAATCCAATGATATCAAACATCCATTCAGCTAAATTTTAGCTTTCAAACAATTTCCAGACATCAATATGATCAATAACATCAATATAGTTATTCACAGATTCATATCACAGTAGATATAAATTCAATCAATGTGAGGGGTCCAGTTGGATCCCTCCAACCTGTTTTCCTGCATCCAAAGACGTTAGCACAATACCAACTCCGCTCCAGTACGGAATTATCGCGGTATATGGGTTTTATAAAAATCCGCTTACTAACGGCGCAATAGGGTCTCATCCGCTATACGAGGCGGGAAATCATCAATCCAATATATACATATGCCAATATGTATATATTGCTATATATAGATATATATCCTACTATATCTAATATCACATCCAATAGCAATCATATCAGTCAATAAATAACTGCAATACAAAATTTATTTGAGTGAGAAAGATCTCACCTTAGCTTTAATTTGCATTCCATTTTCCATTTTCGGCTTGATTTCTTTACAGATTTTGACCTAGTATAAATAATTATACAATTCGTTAATATTCGAACAAATCGAATAATAAATTTTTCATTTGATAGATTTTATTAAATTTGGCTAATGATTTTGGGTTTAAACTAATAATTTATTCTTAACTTATTATTTTTGAATAATAAATAATATTTCTTTTGATAAGTCATTGTATCTAATAAATTAAATCTCTAACTAATTTTCTTTTACAAATAATTTATTTCTAACAACAAAAATCATTGCTTAAGTTTTATTAACAATCAATCTCCAAAATCTTGACCTTGTAAAACATGCTACAATTTATTAAAATTCGAAATAGATCGAACATCTAAATTCTCATTCGATACATTTTATTAACCAAAGACTTTATTTAAACTAATAATTTAAATTTTAACCTAATCAATTAATTTATTCTATAAAACAAATTTTCTTCACTGTATGGAAATCTCAGTGCATATATTTATACTTAAACGTATATATATAAATTTATTTAAAATCGAATAACTAAAAAAAATTTACCTCACTGCGAATTCAAACTCGAAGATACCATCGACGAATCCCAGCGATCGAGCTATCACCATCGCGATTCCCTGCCTCACGTGAACAATCGCGAACAACCCTACGACATTGCATTGCCGCTGCCTCGAGCTCAAGCTCAAAACTCCATCGCGACGCCTGCGAAAACCTTAGCCGTCCTCATCGATCGCGCGCGCGCTCGCCTCGAACGCGTGCAAATCCCATGCCGTTGTCGATTCCAGAGATCGACGAACTGCAGCCTCCAGTCGAACGCCACTGTCTTCGAATCGCGAAACCTCAGCCAACCCTAACCCCTAGATGCTCGCGCATGCGAAAGTCGTGCCCTAGCAACCTCGACTGATTCAATCTTGTTCCCAGGTGAAGCCCTAGCTTACTCAAAAACTGGCCATGCTCTGCCATTACTGTTGATGGGGGATGAAGAGGAGACGGCTCGCGATCCCTCTATTTTTTTCGAGCTGTGAATTTGATTTGAAGAAGGAAGGAAGAACAGATTAAATTTCGATTCGAATGCCCCCTTTTTTCTCGAACGCAGTTGATTTGAGAAGGAGTCATGAGTTGGAAGGGATAGAGGAAGAGAAGCTTTCGTTTAAAATGAGAAAGTGATTTTCTTTTCTTTTGAGAGGCTTCGGCCATTATTCTTTATTTTGAACGAGACGCTGAAGTGTTCTGCCGTGAAACGAAATAAAGGGGAGGAAAGGGTACGCGATGCAGCAAAGAATAGGTACGAATGAAACAATCTGGGTGCGTGATGTACGTATTGTCGGTTTAAAAGAGTGAATATATTTTATTCAAATTCAATTGGTCCCAGTATAAATTTCTACGCGTTTATATATCGTATGCTCACACAACAACTCCAAAAATTACGAAAATTGGAATCCGGTAATAATTCAATATTACGGACCCAATGGAACTGGTTTCGTCGAATTTCGGGACTGTTTGAAAAATGACTATTTTTAAATATCGATTCGAACGATATAATTTCAAAACTGAACAAACACTTTCAAATTCAATTCTGAAACTTCAATTATCTTCAGTATTATCAATACGAATTTTAAAAGCTTTTGAAATATTTTTCTTTGGCTTTAAATTGAAGATTTAAATTTTTATTCAACTCCCAATAGATTAAATTTTATAATTTAATCGCCAAATTCAAAGTTATATCGGGGATTCAAATTAAATTACCGTTCAAATATTTAAAATTAATTAAATATTCTCAATTTAAATTTGTTCAAAATTCTGGGTCGTTACAGACTTCCCCCCTTAAAAGAATTTCGTCCTCGAAATTACAAGTTAGGAAAAATGGTCCTTAACTCGTCTACTGTTTTTTCAACATCCAATAGTTTTATCATTTTGTCCAAACAAATCTTTTTATTAAAGATTCGTTATCATTTCAACTAGTTTTCCAAACCTTTCATAGTTTTCAAACAATATTGTTTAACTTCAAAATTCAAATTTAAATTCAAATTCAAATTTAAACTTTCAAAAATTTCTCAAAAATTTTCTAACGCCCGATATTTTCGAAAAATTTCGCCAGCGTCTCCTTTGCGCGGCTAATACGGCACGACTACAAAACGTCCCTACGGACTCTCAGATTTCAAAAAGAAAAAGAAAAGGCCAAGCGGCTAGACAAGAAAGTCATCAAATCTCATATAGAAATTAAAATACATACCTTTAGTCGAGCAATTCAAATTATCTTTGCAATTCAAAATTTCCAATTCCTTTATACCTGTATATCTACTAGCCATTATATCTAGTTACAGCATTCAAACTATTTTGCAAAGTCTATTACAAAATTTTCAATATAACTGCTTATATCATCTTTACGTTCATTTTTGAAGTTATATATATCCATTATGATTCAATTTTACATTTCGATTTCCATTTGAATTCTATTTACTTTTCTTTTATAATCATTGACTTTAATTCGTTCATCTACTGTCATTTCACTTTCATTGCACTTACAGTTGCAATTTATTCATTCATTCTGAAACTCCTTCACTGATTCTTTCATTTCCAATTGGAATCTCATTTCCAAATCAAATTTCAAATATTTTATAGGTTATCAATTTCATAATATTTCATAATATTGTTATATAGTATTCCAGAGTTTTTTTCAACATTTCAAAAAATCATTTTGAAAACAATTCAAATTATCCTTTGAATTCCAAAAACCAAACCCAAATCTTTCAAACAACTTCCCAATTAAAACAATTTGGCAGCAATTTCTCTTTTGGAGACCCGAAAATGAATTCTAATGATGTGGCCACCATCATCAGGATTATTTTCCAGCGACCTAAAAGAGTTTAGAGCTTTCATCTCTCTAAAACAACTTTCAAAACCTTTGAAATTCATTTTCAAATCAAAAAGATTTAAATTTTTCAAATCTCCAAAGTTTACAAATTCTTTTCAAAACATTTCCAACAACTTCTCTGGAATTCCGTTTTAAATTATAAGTCACAATTATAATTTATATTCTCAAATTTCATTCGTATGTGAATTAATTTCTTAATTTTGGAGTTACGATTCCAATTTCTCATTTACTTTCAATGATAATAAATTAATATTATTACTCCTAACAACCATGCAACCATATACTATAGTAATTCATAGAAAATGATTTCTTTTCTATACAAAAATAGTTTTGGGCAAAATTATCTCATTCACCTTATTTAAAACAATACTGTGTCGTCTTACCTCGTTTAAGTGTTTAGAAATCCCTATCGATAATATGGCGTCCCATATACCGACCAAAATTCATAAACATCTCAACGGATAAGCAAACACAATATAAAACATTTTGTATATTCAAATAACAAATACGCGCTCATATCTATTATTACACTCAAACTCATTCTAGAGTACTACTAACTCTATCTCTAATGAGTAACACCCAACAGAGCAGGGTTGTCGCTTAACCATATGCTCTGATACCACGCTGTCACGTACCGAAATTATCGACTTTCGAAAATTCGACATCGATACTCACTTTATCGACTGCCGAGCAATCGAGTGCCAAAAACTCCAATAGTGAGGGTTTTAAGAAAAAGAAAAAGTAGAAGAAGAAGAAAAAGAGAAGAAAGAAAGAAGAACAACAACAGAACAAGAGCAGAAACAGAAAACAATATCAGAATCTTACACATCGCAGCGGAACAATATATAATAAATAAACACTAGTCTTTTAAAACAAAGAATTATATCAGTTTTTACATACATCAATCATCAGAGTCAATATACAACAATGGACAGTTTTATAAACTTGTCCTCATACAGAATACACAGCGGAATAAATATATCAGATACAAATACTACGTCTCGTCATCCAGCTTATCTCCAAGCTCCA
Organism: Allium fistulosum; assembly: GCA_030737815.1. Classification (NCBI taxonomy): domain Eukaryota; kingdom Viridiplantae; phylum Streptophyta; class Magnoliopsida; order Asparagales; family Amaryllidaceae; genus Allium; species Allium fistulosum. The sequence continues at coordinate 162,834,423 of CM060904.1, read as the reverse complement.
GAATATCCAGAATATCCTAATAACATAACTCTAGGCTGCCCGTGTGGAAATTGGTGGGCACCCAGAGTTTAGAAGGGAAACAATAAACTCCGAGTCAGTCATGGTGACTGGTGTGAGATCATAAAACAGTTATTCTTTATAACGACAAAATAATTTTAAAGTCAATTCGAAATGCTTTTTGGAAAATGAAACTACCATAAGACCTCCCACCACACACACAATGCAAACGCAGAATTGGAGGAGATTTCTTCTTATGATAGTCAAAGATGCTTACTACGCAAAAATCAAATCATTTTGGATATTATTATTAGTGCATAGTGTAGAAAACATTTCGAAAGTATAATATTAATCTTAGCCAACATACGACCAGTATCGTATGCCTACTATAGCTACCATCTAAACAGTGGTGACCACCGTACGTAAATGGCAGGTTCTACAACTAATACCGTACAAGGTTCGTATTGGAGTTTGGATTTCCAACAAATGGTCAGGCTAAGGAACTTCCTATCCATGATGGGTACGTCCCTGGAATAGACGACCCGAGAACCTAACCGGATCTCTGCCAACACAAGGCCGGGTTACCTCTGCAAAAATAGGTAACTACTGACACGCGTATGCCATCCCTCGATCGTCACCGATCTTCCCGAGGATCCCCGATTTCCAACAAACCACAAAGTAATAAATTTGCAGCAACCACAGAGGTTAAGTATCTGGGCTCCATACCATGATACCACCTTTATCCAGAAGGAATGACATACACTAAGGGGCGCTACTCCCTAGAACCTTGCTGCATCCTTCCTGTTTCGACCATTTCCGGGGTGTGAGGCTCGACGAAGTCTCGTCCACAAAGCTACGCTTTCTACAAAGCCCTGCTTCGGGTCAAACAAAATGATCAACCTATGATCACAAAGATATAAGATCAAACAAATGATCATATCACAAATGATCAAACACTGATCATTTCACAGCAACACTCAGTATGCCACGTTACCAAATTGGGATATATCGCTGATAAATTTCAACTACATAACCTCTGAGCTCGTACGTCTTAAAGAAGGGTGTTAAGCTAAGAGAATAAATTCTCCGCCACCAACAGAAATGTATTTGAAAGAAATCAGCTTTATATCTCAAATTGTAACGTCAGACACACAATCCATACAAGTCTGTTCCGGGATCGAACAGAACCGAAGGCACTTCTCACGAAGCCCTTGCATTTCCGGATAATTTTCTAATCACGTCCGGACTTCCCGTCACTAAGGGTGATAAAACCTCTAAATCGGAGATCAGCCGATGTAGAGTAACTCGACGGTAATCCTTCCGTTTTCAAAAATATCCGGTCTTCAACACCGGTCTTCAAATGCAATTCATAACGACGTATCACATATTCGGAATGGGTTATACGACCCCATGGTCCTTTCCCGGCTAACCCGAATAGTGAGCGCTTATTCAAAAATAAGTGTGGCATTCAAATTCATCCAATTCACAACAAATACCTATCTAAAGGTAATTATTGATAGTCGGTTATTTAACTATCAATAAAGATGCGCAACATCATCAGATTCCAAATTATTTCATCTTCAAAAATATCTTTACTAGATATAAAATTTCCACACTTCAAAAATAAATCAATATTTATTTTTAAACAACTTCCCTTTCTTTTATAAATTCCATATTGAATTTATATTTTCGAATATCTACTGATATTCGATTTTCAAATCGTTTTCAATATTCAATTTCAATTTATCTTTAAGAAGATAAATTCTCAAAAACATCTCATTTCGTTTTGGAAAACATTTCCATACTTATTTAAAAATAAGTGTTTCACAAATCTATTTATTTTCAACATTTGAAAATATTCAATATACTTAAATCAAATTAAGTATATATTTCATTCTTTAAGGAAATCTATTTTCTATAACAACATCAATTTGAGTCAAAACGAATGTAACGTAAAACATCGTTACGACGACTCAAAAATCACTAGTATAGGGATTCGAAATTAAGATAGATATGTAAATCCCAATACTATATAAAAACATTTTCTTTCGAAAATCATTTACTATAACAACAGTGTTATAGTCCATCATTTCCTTATATTTTCGAAAACGCCTATTTCAACAATGAACGTTGAAATCTATGGTTTTGATACTTAACACGTTTTAAAACATCTTTTAAAACAATTACCTCATTTTATAATATCGTTTCTCCAGAACCATATCCATTTTACTTAAAAATATATTCACTGTCCAAAATCGTGAATATACTTCGCTAACCACATTTCAATCTTTTCTACACATTTATTTCAAGAATAATTCGCTATCCAAAATCGCGAATATATCTTCTTTAATAATCTTCTATATTTAATTTATCAAATTCAATCGATTTCGAATTTATAAACACGGTTATAAATTCTATTCTATTTTAATAACAACCTCGACTTATAAATCTTCTTTTTATCAACTTCTATATTTTTACTTATCAAAATAAGTGATTTCGGATTTATAAACAACTTTTATAAATTCCAATTCTAATTATAAAAACTTCAATCCCAAATCAATTTCGATATTGATTTCTAAATTTATTTTCAACTTTAAATAAAAGATTCCATATTGATTTCTCAAAAGTTCTTTTCCAAATATTAAATCAATTACAGATTGATTTCTAATTTTATTTATCACTACTAAATAAATTCCTTATTTTTCTCAAATCATTCAATATCCTGTTTTTAAATGGATTCTTCAAATTGAAATCATTTTACATTGATTTCCCAAATTCTTTCAATTTACCAAATTAAATTTCTAATTGGATTTCCAACTTATCTTCTTTTAATAAATTCCTTTTTTAAGGAAATAAATTTCAATCGTTTCTTTCAATCTATTTAAAAATCCAAATTCTTAAATTAAATTCTTCAAATTATAATCACTATTTTACGAAATCCATTTATTTAACATTTTCACTTGATTCTGGGATTAATTCAATAATATTTCAAAAATCAGCCTTTATTCTTTTAAATTCTTTTCTTCAAATTTAATAAATTTCTAAAATTAAATTTACTTAAAAATTTCTACTTGAATTTCAAAAATTCAATTTCATTTAGTTTTGGAATCCAATGATATCAAACATCCATTCAGCTAAATTTTAGCTTTCAAACAATTTCCAGACATCAATATGATCAATAACATCAATATAGTTATTCACAGATTCATATCACAGTCGAAATAAATTCAATCAATGTGAGGGGTCCAGTTGGATCCCTCCATCCTGTTTTCCTGCATCCAAAGACGTTAGCACAATACCAACTCCGCTCCAGTACGGAATTATCGCGGTATATGGGTTTTATAAAAATCCGCTTACTAACGGCGCAATAGGGTCTCATCCGCTATACGAGGCAGGAAATCATCAATCCAATATATACATATGCCAATATGTATATATTGCTATATATAGATATATATCCTACTATATTTAATATCACATCCAATAGCAATCATATCAGTCAATAAATAACTGCAATACAAAATTTATTTGAGTGAGAAAGATCTCACCTTAGCTTTAATTTGCATTCCATTTTCAATTTTCGGCTTGATTTCTTTACAGATTTTGACCTAGTATAAATAATTATACAATTCGTTAATATTCGAACAAATCGAATAATAAATTTTTCATTTGATAGATTTTATTAAATTTGGCTAATGATTTTGGGTTTAAACTAATAATTCATTCTTAACTTATTATTTTCGAATAATAAATAATATTTCTTTTGATAAGTCATTGTATCTAATAAATTAAATCTCTAACTAATTTTCTTTTACAAATAATTTATTTCTAACAACAAAAATCATTGCTTAAGTTTTATTAACAATCAATCTCCAAAATCTTGACCTTGTAAAACATGCTACAATTTATTAAAATTCGAAATAGATCGAACATCTAAATTCTCATTCGATACATTTTATTAACCAAAGACTTTATTTAAACTAATAATTTAAATTTTAACCTAATCAATTAATTTATTCTATAAAACAAATTTTCTTCACTGTATGGAAATCTCAGTGCATATATTTATACTTAAACGTATATATATAAATTTATTTAAAATCGAATAACTAAAAAAAAATTTCCTCACTGCGAATTCAAACTCGAAGACACCATCGACGAATCCCAGCGATCGAGCTATCACCATCGCGATTCCCTGCCTCACGTGAACAATCACGAACAACCCTACGACATTGCATTGCCGCTGCCTCGAGCTCAAGCTCAAAACTCCATCGCGACGCCTGCGAAAACCTTAGCCGTCCTCATCGATCGCGTGCGCGCTCGCCTCGAACGCGTGCAAATCCCATGCCGCTGTCGATTCCAGAGATCGACGAACTGCAGCCTCCAGTCGAACGCCACTGTCTTCGAATCGCGAAACCTCAGCCAACCCTAACCCCTAGATGCTCGCGCACGCGAAAGTCGCGCCCTAGCAACCTCGACTGATTCAATCTTGTTCCCAGGTGAAGCCCTAGCTTACTCAAAAACTGGCCATGCTCTGCCATTACTGTTGATGGAGGATGAAGAGGAGACGGCTCGCGATCCCTCTATTTTTTCGAGCTGTGAATTTGATTTGAAGAAGGAAGGAAGAACAGATTAAATTTCGATTTGAATGTCCCCTTTTTTCTCGAACGCAGTTGATTTGAGAAGGAGTCATGAGTTGGAAGGGACAGAGGAAGAGAAGCTTTCGTTTAAAATAAGAAAGTGATTTTCTTTTCTTCTGAGAGGCTTCGGCCATTATTCTTTATTTTGAACGAGACGCTGAAGTGTTCTGCCGTGAAACGAAATAAAGGGGAGGAAAGGGTACGCGATGCAGCAAAGAATAGGTACGAAGGAAACAATCTGGGTGCGTGATGTACGTATTGTCGGTTTAAAAGAGTGAATATATTTTATTCAAATTCAATTGGTCCAAGTATAAATTTCTACGCGTTTATATATCGTACGCTCACACAACAACTCCAAAAATTACGAAAATTGGAATCCGGTAATAATTCAATATTACGGACCCAATGGAACTGGTTTCGTCGAATTTCAGGACTGTTTGAAAAATGACTATTTTTAAATATCGATTCGAACGATATAATTTCAAAACTGAACAAACACTTTCAAATTCAATTCTGAAACTTCAATTATCTTCAGTATTATCAATATGAATTTTAAAAGCTTTTGAAATATTTTTCTTTGGCTTTAAATTGAAGATTTAAACTTTTATTCAACTCCCAATAGATTAAATTTTATAATTTAATCGCCAAATTCAAAGTTATATCGGGGATTCAAATTAAATTACCGTTCAAATATTTAAAATTAATTAAATATTCTCAATTTAAATTTGTTCAAAATTCTGGGTCGTTACATCGGTGCTCGCACAAAGAAGTTACATGGATGGTCGCTCCTCCACAGCCTTATTCTCCGCGCTAATTGACAGCACTACATCGTAGTGTTCTTGGTTAGCATGGGTATAGAGGTGGGGCGTCACATGAAATTGAAGTTGAATAAGTTCAAATTAAATTGGGAATTGGGATTAATTCAAACAGATATTGAAATGATTTGAAATTGAAGAGGATTCAATGTGAAATTAGTCTAAATTAATTTGAATAATTTGGAGTTGTAATTTAAGTGAATATGTTCAAAATCAAGTGGAATTTGTGTCGAATTTGGAAAGAAGTTGAGGTTAATGCAACTGGACCTGGGATTAAATCAATTTCAATGGAAATTGAAGTTACTCAAATTAGAATTGGATCAATTTAAATGGAAATGAAATTTAAATTGAATTGGTGGGAATGAAGATCGGGAATTGAATGGTTTGGCTCTGGACTATTTTCAAAATAAATTATTTTAATATAAATCTATTTTCCCAACTATTTACTATACAACTTTTCTTTTTAAACCTAAAACTATCTTAAGCTTGTTTTACAATTACTTTTGGAACTATCTAACTATTTCACAACTGTTTTATAAACTAATTACTATTTTTCTACTACTCTATAACTGATTATTGTTTTACAACTATTTTGCAATTATTTTACTATTTTCAATTATTTTATGATTACTTAACTGTTTTACAGCTATTTTACAAACTAATAATTATTTTTCAACTACTATCTATTTTTAAATTTTTTCAAGCTATTTTCTAAATATAAACTGGTCGAAGTTCAAACTGTTATTGATTAAATACCCATCTGAGATAAGAATTGAAGTGATAATCCAAATGGGAATTAAGGCAAATGTGAATAAGTGAATAAATCCAAAGTGAGGATGAATAGAAAGGAAATTGATTTAGTTAATAATCAATGAAGATAAATACGTAGGATATGTGTATATTATTCTATTCGCATAATGGTTTGATCCAGATTCGAGCATAGAATTTCGGGATAATATTATCGATCCGAATTAGGATTTTTCGCTTGATTTTCGATGGTGAACCTGGATATGGATTGTTGATTGGTTCTGGATATTCTCTATCATAGTTGTGACTATGCAAGGAGAATGATGGTTTCTGATCAAGAAACCAGATCTGAGTCCGCACTAGGAAGTCGGGTGGACGATACTAGTTCGGAAGTGAAATTGTGTGATCGAGTGGGCGATCAGATTGATATTGCTTACAGATGATATGAGTACATCGTACGGGTTTGAATAAAATTGATATTGAAAATTTATGGATAAGAACTGTAAATGATTTTTGAAATTGAAAGTATATTTTGTGAAATATATGATGAAATAAAGTGAAAATTGGATATTCCTATTGTAAAAATTTACTTTATGAAAGTAAGTAATTTGGTTAATAACTTTATAAAAGAGTAATAAAATTTGAATATTTGATTTGGGATAAACAAAGTTATATATCTTTGTTATATATATGATAAAACTCCCCTTGTTGAATCTTTTACCAGAAGAAAAAGTTTTTTGAAAGTATTTAAAGTATAGAAAGGGAATTTATACAAGTTTGAAGTGATCCAAAGATTTTTAAAGTTATATATATATATATGTATATATATCTAAAGAATCTTATGAGAATGATTTTGAGAAAAGGTTTTTGGAACCTATGGACTTTGGAAAGGCTTTTGATTTGTGGATAAAATCAATATTGGATTTGGGAAAGCCTGATTTGTGAATTATCGATTTTGGGAATCGATTTTGTGTAAAAGCACTTATATGAAATTCATACAAGGTGTATGATTTGGAAAATACTATATGTGTATAGTATAAAGTGTTTTGAGATTGGCTCTGGGGAAAAAGGCGCTCCCTAGAAATGAACTTCTCAGGAGTGCCACAGGGTGGCACTGCCTTGAGCCTCTAAGGGGAGGTTCTAAAGATGATCCTATGAGGAGTCCAGACAAAACTAGTTCCTGAGGATTATTTGTGTAGCGAAAGTCGAGGGGCTGGTGCCACAGAGGCATTTGGGTTATGCTGTGACGACAGTGTAGGTCGATGTCACTGCGATCTACTGCAGACCATAGCGAAAGTCGTGTGTGCCGCTGAGAGCCAATAGTCCACGTTTGATTTTATATCGGTAGACTGCAACACTATGGTAACATAGCGAAAGTCGTGTGAGCCACTGAGAGCCAATAGTCTATGTTTGATTTTACATCGGTAGACTGTGACCTATGTGAGAGTGGAGAAGTTTCATTTCGACAGCGTAATCGAGAGGCCGCAGAGAGCCTGCAGTTACATGGACTTTTGTTGTGACGGCAACGTAACCCAGGAATGTAACTGTGATCTGTTGTGGGTTCCATGGTGTAATCAGTTACATGGACTTTTGCTGCGATGGCAACGTAACCCAGTATGTAACTTCGACCATGGATGGGTGTGATGATTTCCAGAGCATTCTCACCAAGATATTTCCTCTATTTCAAAAACTGTTTTCTATATTTTCAATAAAAAATTATTTTTCAAAATATTTCACTGGATGTTGGAAACGGGTCTGCCAAGCACTTATAGATTTTCAGTCCTACGCCTGATCAACGTATGACCGAATTTCTGTGAGAACAAGGATGGACTTGTCAAAACATCGAGTTATAAAAGTATTTTTATAAAAACTATTTTAGAAATATTATATAGATTTTTAAAGTAATTTAAAAATGATCAAAGAAAATTTATATGATTTTAAGCATTTTCATAAATTCTGGCTTCGTTCCTTTTCGAGGACGAAAAGTTTTAAGGGGGGAGGAATGTGACGACCCGGTATTTTGGCAGTATTATTTTAATAGATATTTAATCTAATATAAATAAAAAGTGAACTTATCATTTTAAAATAAATAAATCTTTGGAAATATCTGCCATTTATTTATATACATTTGTATTTTGAAAGGGAAATTTGATTTTGAAAAATTAAAAAAAATCTCTTAATATGTGTAAAATAAAATTTATCTTATATAACTGAATTAAAATATTCTATCTTATTAACATTTGATGAATATATATATATGGATAATAATGTTTGAAATAAAATTAAATTCTATCAATATAAAATATAAGTATACAATGTAAGTAAAACTTATGGAATATAATTTAAATGTTGATAGAAATAGAAATAAAAACAAGGACTAAGTAGTTAAGGTATGCTTGCAACATATGTTTAAAATTGTAAGAACAAGGTATAAAATAAAATAAGCACAAAGTGTAAAATAATACCAGACAAACATATATATATAAAATTATTCAAGCTAGAAGTCTTCATACGAAATATCTATATGTACAACAAAAATATATAAATAAATGAATAAGCTTCTACAATAAGACAATGTAACATATAGCAGAATATGCTTAAAACATCAAGTTGAATAGACCTGAAAAAAATAATATAAGAACAAGTAAGACAATATAAACAAGATAAAATATAATATGTATGAGATATTCATGTACATAGAGATGAATATGTGTAAACCTACAAGGGAGACAAGTATTTAATGCAAGCTACCATATATCATTTCAGCCTACAAATTGGGATAAAAATCTCTGGTACAAACATAAACAAAATATTATTAGTACATAAAAATCTTGCATCAACATCATATTTTAGCCTGTACAACAACTTTGAATATATTATCTTCATAATTCCAGTTCGTCCAAATTTTTTTTTATCAAACCTGGAAACTAAACTCAACAAAGATTTCCAGTTTCAAAGATCATCAAGCAATCAAAGCAACTTCATTTCAGTTTAAAAAGCAAGATCATATCAGTAAGCAAATCAAGTGACAAGATCAATTTCCAGTTTTAAAAAAAACTATGAATCCAGGCTTCTCTGTTATTTCACTGTGAGTAAAACAAACCTATTGAACTATAATCTGTTGATATCTGGATGTTGTGATTATATTTGAAGTATAGTGGTGATAAGTTCTTGCATGAAGGTAAATATTATTGTATATATTTGGGTGTAAATAGGTGTGCATGTTTGGGAACAGGGAAGAAATGTTCTGTTCATAATTTACAGGTTTTAAAACCCGATCAAAAATCTAAAACATCCCACCTAAACCAATTAGACTTTGATTTCTGAATGAAAAGTATTTGTATGTGTATAACTCCATTTATTAAAACAGATTCAAAGGAAAATATTGGGTAAATATTTTGAATTTGGAAGTATACAGTGAGTATCTTTTATTTAAAAACAGTTTAACAATCTGTGATGAAACCTTGTTGCATGTGTAGAAATATAGTCTATAATGCTTGCTTGAGTCTTTAATATAAATGTGTGTATATAAGTATAATATGTCTGTAAATTGACTCTGTATATCTTTATTTGTGCTCTGTTATTAGTAACAGGCTCAACTTCATCAAAAAAATAATAATTCCAATCTTCTTAAATAATCAATATTAGATTTTGATCACTAAAAAGAAAAGGGTAATAACAATGTGTTATTCTTTTAAAAATAATTTTAAGTGACTGTATTTGGTTAATATTATGTAAAATTTATAATTACAGTAGTAATCAGGGAATGGGTAAAATTCAAACATGTTAATGTAAATCTCTGATTATATAATCTGGAAAGTGAAGTCAAATCATGAATTTAGGTATAAAGATTGAGATTATTCGTTTGGGTTCGATGAGATTTTCGGTGGTGAACGATTTTGGGTATTTTGGCTACCCACGGCGATCGAAAGCAAGTTGGAGCTTGTGGTTTTGCATGGTGGTGGCCGGGGTGTCAGAGGTCTCAGGAAAAATACTTTGGAATTTCACTAATGGCTGTGGCGGTTGGAATTGGGAAAAGTAGGGTTTTATACCTAGTTGAAGTTGTCGATGTTGTGGAAATTCGTACGGTGACTAGGGTGGACCAGAGTGGTTCGCGATGTTGGGAAGTGGAGCTGGAAGTCGTGGCGATTCGATAGTGGTGATGGCGAGGTTCATCGTGGTCAAGTTCATCAGTGGTTGGTGGTTTTCCAATCGGGTTGGTTCCAGTTATTGTTCGTCTGGTTCAATTTCGTCTCACAGGCGAGATTGTCGGAGTTTGTGGGTCGGTTGAGTCGGGAAGGTGGTCGCCGACTTGCTGATGACCTCGGCAAGGAACGGAGGTTGTCACATACCGAAATTTTCGACTTTCGAAAATTCGACATCGATACTCACTTTATCGACTGCCGAGCAATCGAGTGCCGGAAACTCCAATAGTGAGGGTTTTTAGAAAGAAGAAAAAGTAGAAGAAGAAGAAGATAGAAGAAAAAGAGAAGAAAGAAAGAAGAAGAACAACAGAAAACACATCAGAACAGAAAACAATATCAGAATCTTACACATCGCAGCGGAACAATATACGATAGATAATTACTAGTCTTTTAAAACAAAGAACTATATCATTTTAAACATACATCAATCATCAGAGTCAATATACAACAATGGACAGTTATATAACTTGTCCTCATACAGAATACATAGCGGAATAAATACTATCAGATACAAATACTACGTCTCGTCATCCAGCTTGCTTCCAAAGCTCCAGAATATCCAGAATATCCTGATAACCTAACTCTAGACTGCCCGTGTGGAAATTGGTGGGCACCCAGAGTTTAGAAGGGAAACAATAAACTCCGAGTCAGTCATGGTGACTGGTGTGAGAACGTAAAACAGTTATTTATCTTTAAAATAAACAACAGAAAAATTTTAAAGTCAATTCGCAATGCTTTTGGAAAATGAAACTACCATAAGACCTCCCACCACACACACAATGCAAACGCAGACTTGGAGGAGATTTCTTCTTATGATAGTCAAAGATGCTTACTACGCAAAAAATCAAATTCTTTTTGATATTATTATTAGTGCATAGTGGAAAACATTTCGAAAGTAGAATATAAATCTTAGCCAGCATAGGTACCATTATATTATGCCTGCTATAGCTGCCTCCTGAGGAGACAGGTTATACAATTGAAATCGTAAAGGCTCGTATTGTTTCTTTGGATTTCCAACAAATGGTCAGGCTAAGGAACTTCCTATCCACGATGGGTACGTCCCTGGAATAGACGACCCGAGAACCTAACCGGATCTCTGCCAACACAAGGCCGGGTTACCTCTGCAAAAATAGGTAACTACTGACATGCGTATGCCAATTCCACTTCGAGGTGGAATATCGCGGTATATTTTGATTTAACACTTATAATATTGGTGAGGAATCCAGTTGGATCCCTCCAACCTGTTTCCCTGCAACCAAAGACGTTAGCACAATACCAATTCCACTTCGAGGTGGAATATCGCGGTATATAGGTTTTATAAAAATCCGCTTACTAACGGCGCAATAGGGTCTCATCCGCTATACGAGGCGGGAAATCAATCAATCCAATATATACATATGCCAATATGTATATATTGCTATATATAGATATATATCCTACTATATCTAATATCACATCCAAACAGTCAATCATCAATCAATAACTGTAAATAATTCCACATTCAATTGAGTGAGAAGATCTCACCGTGATTTTAATTCTGATTCCAGCGTTTATTTTCGAATAAAATTAAACGAGCGTTTAATTTTACCCGAAATTCAAACTAGCTCCAAATGGCTCCAATTCAGTTCCATAGCGAAGTGCAAAACGAAACGAACGCAATGCAAGAAGTTTCGTCGAATTCCGATCTCGCATGAAAGAGATATGCAATTTTAAAGTTCGTACAAATTTAAATATAATTAAATTACAATTTCTATTTTTAATTTTATACCAAACTAATCAGAACCGTTCGTTTCAAAGCCCTACATCCCTGCCCTTGCACGCGAAGCTTCTTCCTGGTTCCTCCTTCGTTCGCGTGAACTCACGTATCAAACCCAAACTCACGTTCGAAATCGAACGTCGCTCCCTCACTTAACTCGATCGGAATTTTGATCGGAGGCCACCATTTGCAAGCTCGTCGCCTCGCCTACCCCTGCCTGGAATTTCGTGAAACTCGGTCATGTGTGGACGAAGAAAGACGCGAGGAAACGTGTAGAATTCATGACCCAAAAGCCATCGATCCACATCTCCATTTACAATCATAACCGTACGGATTTGAAGTACTTCCCGAGCTCTAGAACTTTCGTGTTGATAATTTCTTGAATTGGTTAGTGGATTTGAAGAAAAAACGAGGTGAAGTCGGTGACTTCCTGGCCATTGATTTCAAAAATGGCGGCTGCTGCTTAGAACTAGGGTTTTGCCAAATTGAAGAAGATGGTTCCTTTTTATAGAAAAATTCTCAATTCACTATTCATCCGGAATTTCCAAACTCCGATTTACGCGCGGTAACTGACGTTTCTGGGGTTTATCCCACGTTCCGAACGCAATGGAACAGGTTTCGGAAGCTAATTCGATCGTCTGTGTGAGATATGACAATAAACGATCAATTTAAATTAAACCGATTTAAATTGATTTCGAGGCGTTTTAATTTGTACCGGACAAACGGTAAATCCAAAAATTACGAAATTTGAAATCTTATAATAATATCACATTACGGATCCGATGAAACTAGTTTCATCAAAATCCGAGACTTTTTGAAAAATGACTAATTTAACTCGACGATTTAAAATTAAAACGATATCGATGCGTTTCGAGCTGCCACGGTCAAACGATAACTTCGATTGCTACGAAAATTGAAATCCGATAATAACTAACTATTACGGATCCAATGGAACTGGTCTCGTTCAATTCTGAGACTGTTCGAAAATTGGCTATTTTTACAGTCGATAATTAAATATTAAAATATTCAATTTTCACAGATTAACTCCAAATTCAATTTTAAAAGTTCTATAACCTTTCTATAACTCCAGTATGATTAAATAAAATTTTCCAAATCAATTTCAATCATTTTAACTCGATTTTTAATTATCTCTGGAATTTCACTATTTAATTTATCGATTTAATTATCAAATTAAATCCAATATCCTTTAAATAAGTTATTCGACTTATTAAATTCATTTATTAATATTTAAAATTAATTAAATATTCGAATTTTTATCATCAAAAATTCTGGGTCGTTACAAACTTCCCCCCTTAAAAGAATTTCGTCCTCGAAATTACAAGTTAGGAAAAAATGGTCCTTAACTCGTCTACTATTTTTCACAATTCAATAGTTTTATCAAATTATCGAAACAAATCTTTCTACTAAAGATTCGTTATCATTCAACTAAATTTCCAACTTCAATTATAAGTTTCAACAGCATTGTTTTACTTCAAAATTCAAATTTAAACTTTCAAAATTTTCTCAAAAATTTTCTAACGCTCTAAATTTCCGAAAAATTTCGCCAGCGTCTCCTTTGCGCGGCTAATACGGCACGACTACAAAACGTCCCTACGGACTCTCAGATTTCAAAAAGAAAAAGAAAAAACCAAGCGGCTAGACCAGAAATCATCAAAAACTCATATTGGAATTCAAATACGTACCTTTTTCGAGCAATTCAAATTTATCTTTGAAATTAAATTCCAATTCCTTTATACCTGTATATCCTACTAGCCATAATATCTAGTTACATATATTCAAACCATTTTGCAAATTCTATTACAAAATTTTCAATATAAACTTCTTATACATTTTTACTTCACTATTGAAGTTACATATTCTTTTTCATTCAATTTTACATTTCAAAAATTCCATTTGAATTCAATCTCATCTTTTATCTTTAGTTGATAACTATACTATTCTAAATTAGTTTTATTTACTAATTTATTCGTCTTCAATTTGAATTTCATTCCAATCAGATTTCAAATATTCTATAAGTTATCAATTTATTTACATCTTGATTTATACAATCATTTACACATTCACATTCACAATTCCATTTCATTAAGGAATTTTATTTATATTTATAAATTCTTTTACAATTTATATCCACCATTTTATTCATATATGAATTTATTTCCTTATACTTTCAATTCACATTTATAGATTTCATTTGTTAATGAACTTTAATTCCAATCACATTTACATATTTTACATTAATAATTTCTATTTGTATAAGTTATCAATTCAATAATATTCCATAAATATTCTTATTAAGTATTCCAGAGTCTTTTCAACCTTTCAAAACCATTTTGAAAACAATTCAAATTTATCTTTTGAATTTTCAAAACAAAACTCAATTTTCCAAACAACTTTCATTTAAAACAACTTGGCAGCAATTTCTCTTTTGGAAACCCGAAAATGAACATCGATAAGGCTGCAGTCATTACCGAAGTTATTTTCCAGCGACCGAAAAGAGTTTAGAGCTTTCATCTCTCCAAAATACTTTTCAAAACCTTTGGAATTCATTTTCAAATCAAAAAGATTTTAAACTTTTCAAATCTCCAAAATTCTCAAATTCTTTTCAAAACATTTCCAAAAACTTCTCTGGAATTTCGTTTTAAATTACAAATCACTTTTATAATTTTCTTCCTCACATTTCATTTATATGTGAATTCATTTCTTAACTTTGGAGTTATAATTCCAATTTCTTATTCAATTTCAGTGATGATAATTCACTATTATTACTTCCTAACATCCATGCAACCATATCCTATAGTACTTTATAGAAAAACATTTCTTTTCTATACAAAAATAGTTTTGGGTAAAATTATTTCATTTACCCTATTTTAAAAACAATACTGTGCCGAATTGTTCTATTCAAGTGTTTAGAGATCCCTATCAATGATCGTTAATTACTCGTATTGACCAGAATCCATATACCACTCAATAAATCAATCATCACAATATAAAACAATTTTATATTCACGAACAAATACGCGCTCATATCTATTATTACACTCAACTCATTCTAGAGTACTACTGACTCTATCTCTAATGAGTAACACCCAACAGAGCAGGGTTGTCGCTTAACCATATGCTCTGATACCACTTTGTCACATACCGAAATTTTCGACTTTCGAAAATTCGACATCGATACTCACTTTATCGACTGCCGAGCAATCGAGTGCCGGAAACTCCAATAGTGAGGGTTTTTAGAAAGAAGAAAAAGTAGAAGAAGAAGAAGATAGAAGAAAAAGAGAAGAAAGAAAGAAGAAGAACAACAGAAAACACATCAGAACAGAAAACAATATCAGAATCTTACACATCGCAGCGGAACAATATACAATAGATAATTACTAGTCTTTTAAAACAAAGAACTATATCATTTTAAACATACATCAATCATCAGAGTCAATATACAACAATGGACAGTTATATAACTTGTCCTCATACAGAATACACAACGGAATAAATACTATCAGATACAAATACTACGTCTCGTCATCCAGCTTGCTTCCAAAGCTCCAGAATATCCAGAATATCCTGATAACCTAACTCTAGACTGCCCGTGTGGAAATTGGTGGGCACCCAGAGTTTAGAAGGGAAACAATAAACTCCGAGTCAGTCATGGTGACTGGTGTGAGATCGTAAAACAGTTATTTATCTTTAAAATAAACAACAGAAAAATTTTAAAGTCAATTCGCAATGCTTTTGGAAAATGAAACTACCATAAGACCTCCCACCACACACACAATGCAAATGCAGACTTGGAGGAGATTTCTTCTTATGATAGTCAAAGATGCTTACTACGCAAAAAATCAAATTCTTTTTGATATTATTATTAGTGCATAGTGGAAAACATTTCGAAAGTAGAATATAAATCTTAGCCAGCATAGGTACCATTATATTATGCCTGCTATAGCTGCCTCCTGAGGAGACAGGTTATACAATTGAAATCGTAAAGGCTCGTATTGTTTCTTTGGATTTCCAACAAATGGTCAGGCTAAGGAACTTCCTATCCACGATGGGTACGTCCCTGGAATAGACGACCCGAGAACCTAACCGGATCTCTGCCAACACAAGGCCGGGTTACCTCTGCAAAAATAGGTAACTACTGACACGCGTATGCCATCCCCCGATCGTCACCGATCTTCCCGAGGATCCCCGATTCGCAACAAACCACATAGAAAAAAAATAATGCAGTAACCACAGAGGTTAACTATCTGGGCTCCATACCATGATACCACCTTTATCCAGAAGGAATGACATACACTAAGGGGCGCTACTCCCTAGAACCTTGCCGCATTCGTCCTGTTTCGACCATTTCCGGGGTGTGAGGCTCGATGAAGTCTCGTCCACAAAGCTACGCTTTCTCAAAAAGCCCTGCTTCGGGTCAAACAAAATGATCAACCTATGATCACAAAGATATAAGATCAAACAAATGATCATATCACAAATGATCAAACACCGATCATTTCACAGCAACACTCAGTATGCCACGTTACCAAATTGGGATATATCGCTGATAAATTTCAACTACATAACCTATGAGCTCGTGCGTCTCAGAGAAGGGTGTTAAGCTAAGAGAATAAATTCTCCGCCACCAACAGAAATGTATTTGAAAGAAATCAGCTTTATATCTCAAATTGTAACGTCAGACACACAATCCATACAAGTCTGTTCCGGGATCGAACAGAACCGAAGGCACTTCTCACGAAGCCCTTGCACTTCCGGATAATTTTCTAATCACGTCCGGACTTCCCGTCACTAAGGGTGATAAAACCTCTAAATCGAAGATTAGTCGATGTAGAGTAACTCGACGGTAATCCTTCCGTTTTCAAAAATATTCGGTCTTCAACACCGGTCTTCACATGCGATTCATAACGACGTATCACATATTCGGAATGGGTTATACGACCCCATGGTCCTTTCTCGGCTAACCCGAATAGTGAGCGCTTATTCAAAAATATGTGTGGCATTCAATTTCATCCAATTCACAACAAATACCTATCTAAAGGTAATTATTGATAGTCGGTTATTTAACTATCAATAAAGATGCGCAACATCATCAGAATCCAAATAATTTCCCAAATTATTTCATCTTCAAAAATATCTTTACTAGATATAAAATTTCCACACTTCAAAAATAAATCGATATTTATTTTTAAACAACTTCCCTTCCTTTTATAAATTCCATAGTGAATTTATATTTCAGAAATATCTACTGATATACGATTTTCAAATCGATTCCAATATTCATTTTCAATTTATCTTTAAGAAGATAAAATCTCAAAATAGTTCATTTCATATTGGAAAAACATTTCCATACTTATTTAATAATAAGTGTTTCACAAATCATTTATTTTCAACACTTGGAAAATATTCGATATACTTAAATCAAAATTTAGTATATATCTTATTCTTTAAGGAAATCATTCTTAAAACACATTTATTTGAGTCAAAACGAATGTTTCGTAAAACATCGTTACGACGACTCAAAATCACTAGTATAGGGATTCAGAATTTAGATAGATATATGAATCCCAATACCATACAAAAATATTTCCTTTCGGAAACCATTTACTATAACAACAGTGTTATAGTCCATCATTTCCTTAAATTCCTCGAAAACGTCTATTTCAACAATAAAAGTTGAAATCTATGTATTCGATACTTATCACGTTTTAAAACATCTTTTAAAACAATTACTTCATTTCTGTAATATCGCTTTCCCAAAACAAGTTCATTTTACTTAACAATATATTCACTGTCCAAAATCGTGAATATACTTCACTAACCAGATTTCCATATTTTCTACACATCTTATTTAAATAATAATCCGCTATCCAATATCGCGAATATATCTCCTTTAACATTTTAATTTATCAAATCCAATTGATTTCGAATTTATAAAACAACGTTTATAAATTCACCTTTTTATATTCCATAACACTTTGATTTATAGATTCCTTTTTATTGACTTCTATAATTCACTCATCAAAATAAGTGATTTCGGATTTATAAAACAATGTTTATAAATCACTTTTATACTTTATAACAATTTCGACTTATGAAATCGTTTCATTTAGCAATTTCTATTTATATCCCATCTAAGTGCAAAAATCTTATTTATCAGTAAATTTCTTATAAATCTTTTATTCTACAACATCTGTTCACTTTATAACTTCACGTTATCAATCTATTAATTTCATTCACTTATGAAATCCATTTATACTTCTTTTTTAACACTTATAAAATTCGTTTTATAAGTCCAATATTTTGATTTATGAAATATCAATTTTATAAATCTTTCTATACAAATCTTTTATAGTTATTCGAAAAATCCCAACTTAAACCATTTTATAAATAAATCGACTTTTATTTCAAAAACGACACTTCGGTTATATTTCACTAAAAATTATAACTTTTATAATTTTAAAATTTTACGTTTATAAATCGATTCAAAAATTCCATAAAACGTATATTTTCAAAAATCACTTTAAAAACCCTTTTAAAGTAAAAGTCGTTATTTCTACATTTCAAAACTGAATCCGATGATGCAACAACACCAATCAGTCCATCACAACAGTCAATATCATATATCAATATGATAACAACATATACAACAAATATCTGCAAATAATAATATTGGTGAGGAATCCAGTTGGATCCCTCCAACCTGTTTCCCTGCAACCAAAGACGTTAGCACAATACTAATTCCACTTCGAGGTGGAATATCGTGGTATATAGGTTTTATAAAAATCCGCTTACTAACGGCGCAATAGGGTCTCATCCGCTATACGAGGCGGGAAATCAATCAATCCAATATATACATATGCCAATATGTATATATTGCTATATATAGATATATATCCTACTATATCTAATATCACATCCAAACAGTCAATCATCAATCAATAACTGTAAATAATTCCACATTCAATTGAGTGAGAAGATCTCACCGTGATTTTAATTCTGATTCCAGCGTTTATTTTCGAATAAAATTAAACGAGCATTTAATTTTACCCGAAATTCAAACTAGCTCCAAATGGCTCCAATTCAGTTCCATAGCGAAGTGCTCAACGAAACGAACGCAGCGCAAGAAGTTTCGTCGAATTCCGATCTCGCATGAAAGAGATATGCAATTTTAAAGTTCGTACAAATTTAAATATAATTAAATTACAATTTCTATTTTTAATTTTATACCAAACTAATCAGAGCCGTTCATTTCAAAGCCCTACATCCCTGCCCTTCCACGCGAAGCTTCTTCCTGGTTCCTCCTTCGTTCGCGTGAACTCACGTATCAAACCCAAACTCACGTTCGAAATCGAACGTTGCTCCCTCACTTAACTCGATCGGAATTTTGATCGGAGGCCACCATTTGCAAGCTCGTCGCCTCGCCTACCCCTGCCTGGAATTTCATGAAACTCGGTCATGTGTGGACGAAGAAAAATGCGAGGAAACGTGTAGAGTTCGTGACCCAAAAGCCATCGATCCACATCTCCATTTACAATCATAACCGTACGGATTTGAAGTACTTCCCGAGCTCTAGAACTTTCGTGTTGATAATTTCTTGAATTGGTTAGTGGATTTGAAGAAAAAACGAGGTGAAGTCGGTGACTTCCTGGCCATTGATTTCAAAAATGGCGGCTGCTGCTTAGAACTAGGGTTTTGCCAAATTGAAGAAGATGGTTCCTTTTTATAGAAAAATTCTCAATTCACTATTCATCCGGAATTTCCAAACTCCGATTTACGCGCGGTAACTAACGTTTCTGGGGTTTATCCCGCGTTCCGAACGCAATGGAACAGGTTTCGGAAGCTAATTCGATCGTCTGTGTGAGATATGACAATAAACGATCAATTTAAATTAAACCGATTTAAATTTATTTCGAGGCGTTTTAATTTGTACCGGACAAACGGTAAATCCAAAAATTACGAAATTTGAAATCTTATAATAATATCACATTACGGATCCGATGAAACTAGTTTCGTCGAAATCCAGGACTTTTTGAAAAATGACTAATTTAACTCGACGATTTAAAATTAAAACGATATCGATGCGTTTCGAGCTGCCACGGTCAAACGATAACTTCGATTGCTACGAAAATTGAAATCCGATAATAACTATATATTACGGATCCAATGGAACTGGTCTCGTTCAATTCTGAGACTGTTCGAAAATTGGCTATTTTTACAGTCGATAATTAAATATTAAAATATTCAATTTTCACAGATTAACTCCGAATTCAATTTTAAAAGTTCTATAACCTTTCTATAACTCCAGTATGATTAAATAAAATTTTCCAAATCAATTTCAATCATTTTAACTCGATTTTTAATTATCTCTGGAATTTCACTATTTAATTTATCGATTTAATTATCAAATTAAATCCAATATCCTTTAAATAAGTTATTCGACTTATTAAATTCATTTATTAATATTTAAAATTAATTAAATATTCGAATTTTTATCATCAAAAATTCTGGGTCGTTACAGAGGTGGTTAGGTGATCTGTACAGGTGCACGCATGCACGTTGTATCCGGAAGATGAATGTAGTTTTTGGGAAGAATCTTGGATTCCGGGTTGGACTCGAGACAATATTGGGTTTGTCTCGAAGTTTTGGTAGGTTGCGAGTAGCTCGGGTACTTGGTCGGGTTTTCTGGTGATGGGCTCGGGTTTTTGTGTGTTGGGTTATTTGGTTTTAAAAGGAAGTGAAGTTTTATTAATAATGAAGAAAAATTAAAAGTTTTAAGCTTAAAGAAGGTTCAAGGCTTAAAAGCAAAACAAAATGACAACAAGTTTGTATATGTTTTCAGAGATAAAGGTTTAACAAAGTTTTAATATATTTAAAGTAAATAAGTTTTAAAGGGTATAATAATTAAGTTTTAAGAATAAAATTTATTTAAGCAAGTTTGGAAAGGGTTTTCAAGGATTTTAAATATCAAATTTAAATGTTTAATTAGTTTGTTCTTAAGTAAAATTATATTTCAAAAATATAATTGATTTCCAAAATGGTTTCTAATGGAGTTTAATGATAGACATAAGTATTTAAAATAAATGAAAAGTTTATCTTTAAAGATTGAGATTAATTAAGAATGATTAATTAATGGAATAATTAAAGGATAATAAATTTTCTTAATTAATTTAGGGTGGATTACTTGATGTAATTAAAGAGTAATCAATCAAGAATGATTAATTAAATAGGATAATTAAAGAATAATTACTTATTAAGGAATAATTAATCAAGGAAGATTAATTAAGGCAAGCAATTAAGAGATGATTAAATTAATTAGTTTGTAATAAATTGATGTTAACTAATTAGGATTAAGGGTAATCTTAATGATTTAGAAGATAATTAATTTAATTAGAGATCAATTAAATTAATTAAGAATAAATCAATCCTGTAATGGATGATTGAATGATATTGGATGCTTTATGTGTGATATCTCTGATATATGTTATGTGCTGCTTAGTGATATGTGATGTTATGGTTGATTGTGATGATATGAATCATCTATTTATGATATTGTGAATCATCTATCTATGTTTAATGTTATTCTGAATATGGAAGTAAATTGTTTAAACCCACTGGGACATTTAAAACGGCGTTTTGGATTCGGTGAAACCGGGATCAGATTAACTTAAATATCTTGGGTTAATATGACATTCGATTCGAAGAGACAGGAGTCGGGTATTAGTTAATACCCGAAACCACTTCGACTCTGTATAGATTGATATGTAATATCAATAGGCTGGAATGGAATGATTTAAGTTAATTGGACCAATTAATCTAAGTTTTGGTACTTAGAAATTGATGTGTGATATAAGTGATGTCTCTAACAAATTGTGAATTTGTAAATTGACACGAGTTACCCCGGGTTATATGTAAGTTTTATGTTGTTGTATTCCATGTTAGATGGGTTTACTCACGCTGGTTTCCAGCCTGACCCGGGTGTTACTTTGATGTAATGCTCGGGTCAGACCGAGTATTACAGATTTTCAGGTGAGGACGTTCTGGAGCTCAGGTGGAGAGCTGGTTGGCAGGAACGTATGGAGTGTTTCCGCTGTGATATATTTCTGTTTATCTGGGATATGATGATTTGTATATATCCAGTGATTGTGTATAGGTATAACTCCGATGTTTGAAATGAAATTGACAGATATAGTATTCTTTGTAAATGTAACGGCCCGGAAATTTCGAACCCAAAATTTCCAAATAGTTAGAAGAAAAAGAAAAGAGATAGAAGAAAGAAACAGAATAAGACACAGATTCTCACATTCGCAGCGGATCAAAATACAATATCAAATAATAATATCAGTTATACACTGAAAACTGTATTTGTTAATTACATTTTAATACATCAGAGTTACAACATTCACAAATATACTAGACAGTTAGAATTAACATGTCTCTAACAACAATAATATCTCACAGCGGAATATCCTCCATACGTTCCTGCCATCCAGCTCGCCTCCTAAACTCCAAAACGTCCTAACCTGAAATCTGTAATACTCGGTCTGACCCGAGAATTACATCAAAGTAACACCCGAGTCAGGCTGGAAACCAGCGTGAGTAAACTCATCTAACATGAAATTTCAATCCATAGATCTTATATAAAATCAGGGTAACTCGTATCTTCTACGAGTTCTTACTTATATTATTCAAACAATTTATTTCACAAAAAAATATCTAAGTATCGTTACTTAGTTCCAATGATCCAGATTACTCGATTTATTTCATTCCAGCCTATTCGATTTACAAAACAAATCTATAAAGAATTATATATTACAAATCGAAGTGGTTTCGTGTATATTTCTGATACCCGACCCCGGCCTCTTCGAATCAAAAGTCATCCTTTAAACCAAGATTTTTCAGTTAAACAATTTAATTTAAATTCAGGATATCATATTCATATAACAAATCTATCACAGATAGATAACTTACATTATCACAATTCATCCAAAACATCTCATATCACAATCACATATCAGATATATCAACTAATCCAAGGCATCTAATATCATTCAACCAATCCATAACAAGTCAATTCATTCTTAATTAATTTAATTAATCTCTAATTAAATTAATTACTAACCTTTAATTACTTGGATTACCTTAATCCATCTTACTTAACATTAATTAATTATAAATTAATTAATCATTCTTAATTATTTATCTTAATTAATCCTCCTTGATTAACTATTCCTTAATTACAATAAGTAATTATTCTTTACTTACCCCTTTTTATTAATCATTCTTGATTAATTTCTTTTTAATTACATTAAGTAATTAGCCTTAAATTAATTATATAAACGAATTAACCTTAACCATTTATAATAATTAAACTTTAATCAATCCCATTAAGTAATTAATTAATAAATAAATGATCCTTTAATTACTTCCATTAATTATTCTTTAATTAATTACCTCAATTAATCCATATTTAAATAAATTACACTTAAGTAATTAATTCTTAATTACTTTCATTTAATTACTTTCAAAAAGTAATTATCTTAATTAACTTCTTATTTATCATTAAAAATCATATTAAATAAACTTTCCAAAGTTATTAAATAAATTTTTAAACAAACCTCATTTATTAATACCCACTTATTCAACCTTTTTAAAACTTATCTACTTAATATAAAAACTTATTTAAACTTATATTCTTGAAACAATTTAGTTTTACAGAAAAACTTGTTTTACTTAACTTTACTTTAAAAACAGTTCGAATCTATTTGCAAGTGATAAATTTATATAGATATGAATAGACTTTAATAAAATAAAATTGTTATTTTTAAATTGGATTTTAAGAATATAATTTGAATTTGAATTTGAAATTCAAAAGAGGTAATATTTAAATAGTTTTAGACTTTAAAATTTATGTATAAGCTTTTATTTATAAGTATAATTGGTTATTTCTTTAAAAAGTTATCTTTATATATAAATAGATAAGTAATAAGTGTTTAATAATTTAAGAAAAGTCTTTTATTTACATTTAAAATAAATACAAATTACTTAAAAGACATGTGTAATTCTCTAAAGACTTGGTTATAACAAGTGTAAACTAATTAATTATTAATTTAAATAAGATAATTAGTCACATTTATTAATCACCTTTGATTAATCTCATTTAGTAATTAACTACTCTTAATTACTACACTTCATAAATTAATTACTCCTTAATTAATTATCCTTTAATTAATCCCTTGATTAATTATTTAAAGTAATTAACTCAATTTACTTTTATTAAACCATCTTTAGTTAATTACATCCACTAATTTACTTTAATTACTTTTCTAAGTAATTTATACTTTCACTAATTACCTTTAAGTAATTATCAAATCACCAAGTGATTATCTTAAATTAATTAAACAAATTAATTTAAACTTATCAAATTTATTTAATTAATTACCTTAAGTAATTAATTCCTTTATTTACTTCCATTAAGCAATTATACTTAACCAATTTCATAAAATGATTATTATTAATTAATTAATCTATTTTATTATCAAAATTAATCCCATTCATTAATTATTTAATAATCCTTAATTAATGATCCCTCATTAATTTTTATCAATTCTTTAATTATTTCTTTAGGTAATTAATCTTTAATCAATCAAATGTAACGGCCGGGGATTCCGACTCTGAAAATCCCAGATAGTTAGGAAAAGAAAAAGAAAGAGATAGAAGAAGAAATAGGAACAAGACACAGAAACCTCACATTCGCAGCGGATCAAAATATAATATCACATAAACAACAGTTTTACAAAAGAACTGTATCAATACACTTATACATTATACATCAGAGTTATACATTTACAAATGACTGGATAGTTATATCAACCTGTCTTAGACTAATATCACATCAACTCTCAAATACACAGCCGAATACTTCATACGTTCCTGCCATCCAGCTCGCCACCTGAACTCCAGAACGTCCTAACCTGAAAATCTATAATACTCGGTCTGACCCGCTAATTAACTGTACTTAATTACATTAATCCTTAATTAATTACAATCAATTAATTACCTTAATCATTTATTATGGATTAATTAATATAAATTAATCAACCCTTAATTACATCATTAATTATATTTATTAATTAATGATTCTTAATTACTTCTTTAATTACTTACTTCATTAAAATTAATTACATTTTATAATTAATCTTTAATTAATCACATTTATTAATCATCTTTTGATAAATCTCATTTAGTAATTAACTACCCTTAATTACTCTTCCATAAATTAATTAGATGATATAAATCATTGCTTAAGGATGGATGAATGAGATTGAATGTATTTCATTGTTTGATATCTCTGATGAGATATGATTGATATATGATATGGATGTTTGGTTGAATTATAATGATAATGTGAATTATCTGTTTGGGATGATAATGTGGATTATCTATTGAATTATCTATCTTTGTGTATATAGATAAGAATTGAATTGTTTTAACCTTAAAACAACTTGGCCCTTAAAAGATACGTTTTGGATTTCGATGAGACCGGGATCGGGTTTTCGTATACCGGGATTCCAGGTCTGGAGACCCGAATACCACATCGATCCAAATTAACGATAGGTCGTGAATCTCAAGTGAAGATGAAGATTCAGAGTGCAGGGGTTATTGTCGTTAACTTTGAGGGTGATTCCAAAACGAGTGTAACGAGATAATGCCTTCGGTTTCGTTCGAACCCGGAACGAACTTGTATGGATTGAATGCTTTCAGAACATCGTCAGGTGGACGATGAGCATTCTAAGTGGTGTGTTCTGATTTAAAGGTAAATCGTAACCTCAAGCCTCATCAAACCGGAAATGGCTAAAACAGGGGAGGTGCAGCAAGGCTTCGTGGGTAGCACCCACTGAGAGTAAGGTCATCCCTGTCTAGAGAAGTTCCTTTTATTTCGGCTTAGTGGTGCAGTTGGCGAAGGCCATCTGTGGGGTGATTTTATTCGGGATTATCCAGTAAGGGATGGTTCCGGCTTTGTGTTGCAGGGGATTGGGAGTAATCCTCGGTACGGTGATCTAGGCCCCGTACTGTGATGAGCGGTACCCCAGTAGCTCTGCCATTGTATGGAAACCCAACTTCCAATAAGTGCTAACGGACTTGATTGTATACTTATGTATGCTGGAATTTAATGAATGTAACAATTTCGGCTATTTCATATTTATTTGGAAACCCTAGACCTATTGTAATATCACTGAATTTCCTATCAAATGTTTTGGTTAGTGTAAGGTAAAAACTTACCCATGTTTATTTGTGGGGAGTCTTACGTGATACCTTTTCTTTTAAAAGGTTTTGAAGTTAAACAAGTTTAACCTGTTACTCACACCAGACCCATGTCTGACCCAAGTGTTTATTTCTGTTTTATATAAACTCTTGGGTACTCAAATTTTTACGAGTAGCCAAGGGATTCAGGTTTAGCTTTGACGAATATTCTGGAGGAGCAATGGAGCAGGAGGCTTCGGCGTTCGTAGATATAGTATTCCGCTGTGTTAATCTCTATGATAGTGTGTGTATTGTATTGAGTTGTAATAACTAGACAGATGTTTATAACTGTCTAGTATGTGATGTGTATCTGTGTAACTCTGATAAGTGTTGTATACTATGTAATAGTTTATGTTATTAATATAATTTATTCGTTCCGCTGTGTGAGATTTTGTTGTTATTTCTTTTCTCTTCTCTTCTTTTCTCTTTCTATCCCTTTCTTTCTTCAAAACGATGCGACTTTCTGGGCTATGGAAGTCGGGTTGTTTCATTTATGGATTAAGGTAATCCAAATAATTAAAGGTTAGTAATTAATTTAATTAGAGATTAATTAAATTAATTAAGAATGAATTGACTTGTTATGGATTGGTTGAATGATATTAGATGCCTTGGATTAGTTGATATATCTGATATGTGATTGTGATATGAGATGTTTTGGATGAATTGTGATAATGTAAGTTATCTATCTGTGATAGATTTGTTATATGAATATGATATCCTAAATTTAAATTAAATTGTTTAACTGAAAAATCTTGGTTTAAAGGATGACTTTTGATTCGAAGAGGCCGGGGTCGGGTATCAGAAATATACCCGAAACCACTTCGATTTGTAATATATAATTCTTTATAGATTTGTTTTGTAAATCGAATAGGTTGGAATGAAATAAATCGAGTAATCTGGATCATTGGAACTAAGTAACGATACTTAGATATTTTTTTGTGAAATAAATTGTTTGAATAAAATAAGTAAGAACTCGTAGAAGATACGAGTTACCCTGATTTTATATAAGATCTATGGATTGAAATTTCATGTTAGATGAGTTTACTCACGTTGGTTTCCAGCCTGACTCGGGTGTTACTTTGATGTAATGCTCGGGTCAGACCGAGTATTACAGATTTCAGGTTAGGACGTTTTGGAGTTTAGGAGGCGAGCTGGACGGCAGGAACGTATGGAGGATATTCCGCTGTGAGATATTATAGTTGTTAGAAACATGTTAATTCTAACTGTCTAGTACATTTGTGAATGTTGTAACTTTGATGTATTAAAATGTAATTAACAAATACAGTTTTCTGTGTATAACTGATATTATTATTTGATATTGTATTTTGATCCGCTGCGAATGTGAGAATCTGTGTCTTATTCTGTTTCTTTCTTCTATCTCTTTTCTTTTTCTTCTAACTATTTGGAAATTTTGGGTTCGAAATTTCCGGGCCATTACATTTGGTATCAGAGCCAGGTTAAGCAAGAACCTTGGCTCTGTTGGGATTACTCGTTAAGGATGGGGTCAATGGTACCCTAGAACGAGTTGAGTATATATATATATATATATATATATATATATATATATATATATGAGAGCGTAATTGTTATTTTCTTATATAAGGATTTTAAATGATTTTATATAAGAATATATTTTGATATATAAAATGATATTTCTTTCTAATAAATATTAAGGTAATTGGTTGTTAAAATATTGGAATTAAATTAAGTGGTAATAGAAATACAACCAATTTAAAATTGAATGAAGATAAGTTTGAAATGAATTCAAACTGAAATTAAAATCTTGAATTTGTAGAAATGTTATCAAGAATAAAGATAATAATGAATTGGTTTCCAGATATGATAATCTTAGTTATTATCATAAAATGGTAATTGTGTTTAATAATGAATGTTGTTAATGATTTAGCAAAATGAAATGTTTAGGGAAGTAAACATTTAAGTGAGTATAACTTATAAATTGGAATTGAAGATAATTTAAAATTGTGAAGTTTTAAATCTAAGTCCAGAAAACTTGAGATTGTTTTAAAGAAATTTGTTTTGAAATTAAAAACCAAGAATGGTTTAAAAATTTAAAGTATAACTTGGTGTGTAAAGAAAATGTATATATGAGGAATATACATAATACCTATGATGATTTGAAATAAACACTTAGTGTTGAGTTTTAAATTGGAATGTGATGTAAAACCCAAAGTAAAGTAAGTTTTTAAACTTAAAAAGGGGAAAGACTATTAATCTGAAGATTAAAATTTGAATGGGAATTCAAATTGTGAAAAGTTGACCGGATTAAGTAAATTTAACTTGAAGGAAGTTAAATAAGTTTGAATAAATAACTTGAATTGGAAATTTCAAGATGAAATTTAAATTTAACTTGGGTAGTTAAATGGTTAATTTAAATGGGAGTTATGAGTGATCTCAAAATGGGTTTGAAATCTGGAAATTGAAAATGGATAATAAATTAGAATCTGAAGATTAAATTGTTTTTGAATTCTTAT
Source organism: Allium fistulosum (assembly GCA_030737815.1). NCBI lineage: Eukaryota > Viridiplantae > Streptophyta > Magnoliopsida > Asparagales > Amaryllidaceae > Allium > Allium fistulosum. Next base: position 162,805,449 of record CM060904.1, on the reverse strand, counting down.
TTGAACTTTGTAATAAGTTAAGTAAAGATAATTTTAAAATGGAATTTTGAAATTTGAATTCAGAATTAAAAGGTTTAAAGATTTAATTTTTTAAAATTTAAAATAAAGGTTGAATTAATTTAAAAGTAAAGGAATTGTGATTTAAGGAATTAAATCAATATTTAAAAAATTTTAACTCGAATTTATATAATTCGAGATAGTTTCAAATTGAGATTTAAATTGAATTAGTTCAAACTGAATTTGATTTGAATAAATAGGAATTGTGATTCAAGATGGATAAGTTTAAAATTCAAATGGAAAATTTGAATTGAATTAATTTGAAACAAAAATTGAAGATTGAATGAGTTCAAATTCAAATGGGAATTGGGATTAATTCATATAGAAATTGAAATGATTTGAAATTGAAGTGGATTCAATTTGAAATTAGTTTGAATAATTTGAAATTGTAATTAAAATGAATATGTTTAAACTCAAATGGAATTTGATTCGAATTTGGAAAGGAATTAAGATTAATTCAACTTGAATTGGGATTGAATAAAATTCAATGGAAATTGAAGTATTGAGTCAATTTAAATGGAAGTGGAAATTTAAATTGAATTAATGGGAAATTAATTGGAAATGGAGATTGGGAAATTAAACAGTTTGGCTCTGGAATATTTTCAAAATAAATTGTTTTAATACAAATATATTTTTCCAAACTATTTACTATACAATCTTTCTTCTTAAACCCCAAACTATCTTATACTTATTTTATAATTATTTTGGAACTATTTAACTATTTTGAAACTGTCTTATAAACTAATAACTATTTTTCAACTACTTATCTATTTTAAAACCTTTTCAAGCTATTTTCAAATTTAAATTGGTCAGAGTTCAAACTGTTTGTAATTGAAGTAATAACTCAAATGGGAAATGAAGTAATTGAGAATAAGTGAATGGAATTAAAGGAAATGTGAATAGAAAGAGGATTGATTTGGCTAATAACCAATAAAGATAAATACGTAGGATATACGTATATTATTCTATTCGCATAATGATTTGATCCAAATTCGAGCACAGAATTTCGAGATAATATTATCGATCCGAGTTGGGATTTTTCGCTCGATTTTCGACGGCGAACCTGGATATGGATTGTTGATTGGTTCTGGATATTCTCTATCATAGCTACGACTATGCAAGGAGAATGACGGTTTTTGATCAAGAAACCAGATCTGAGTCCGCACTAGGAAGTCGGGTGGACGATACTAGTTCGGAAGTGAAATTGTGTGATCGATTGAGCGATCAGATTGATATTGTGTACGGATGATATGTGTACATCGTACGGATTTGAATGAAATTGATATTGAAGATTTGTGGATAAGAACTGTAAAATGGTTTTTAAAAAGAAACATGGTTAATAACTTTATAAAAGATTTATCAAATGTGAATATTTGATTTGGAATAAAATAAAGTTATATATCTTTGTTATATAAGATAAATCTTCCCTTATTGAATCTAGCCAGAATAAAAAAAAAGGTTTTTGGAAGTATTTGAAGTATAAAAGAGGTTTTATACAAGTTGAAGTGATCCAAAGATTTTTAAAGTCATATATATCTATATATATATATATATAAAGGATCTTATGAGAATGATTTTGGAAAAGGTTTGGGAACCTATGAATTTGGAAAAGGCTTTTGATTTTTGGGAAAATCAATTTTGGATTTTGAAAAGCTTAGTTTGAGAATTATCGATTTTGGTAATCGATTTTGTGTAAAGGAGATTTTGATAAATCATAAAGGGTATGATTTGAAGATACTATAAGTATATAGTATAAAGTGTTTTGATAATAGCTTTGGGGAAAAAGGCGCTTTCTTGAAATGAACTTCTCAGGAGTACCACTGGTGGTACTGCCTTGAACCCCAAGGGGGGATTCTAAAGTTGATCCTGTGAGGAGTCCGGACAAAACTAGTTCCTGAGGATTATTTGTGTAGCGAAAGTCGAGGGGCTGGTGCCCACAGAGGCATTTGAGTTATGCTGTGACAACAATTTAACTCAATGTCACTGCGATCTACTGCAGACCATAGCGAAAGTCATGTGTGCCGCTGATAGCCAACTGTCTACGTTTGATTTTATATCGGTAGACTGTGACACTATGGTAACATAGCGAAAGTCGTTTGTGCCGCTGAGAGCCAACAGTCTGCGTTTGATTTTATATCGGTAGACTGCGACCTATGTGGGAGAAGTTTCATTTTGACAGCGAAATCGTGTGTGCCGCTGAGAGCCAACAGTTACATGGACTTTTGCTGTGATGGCAACGTAACCCTGGATGTAACTGCGATCTGTTGTGGGTTCCATGCTGTTATCAGTTACATGGACTTTTGCTGCGATGGCAACGTAACCCGTGATGTAACTGTGACCATGGATGGGGGTGATGATTTCCAGAGCATTCTCACCAAAAATATTTCCTCTCTTTTCAAAAATGTTTTCTATATTTTAAAGTAAATTATTTTCCAAGTATTTTTCACTGGGTGTTGAAAACGGGTCTGCTAAGTACTTATAGATTTTCAGTCTTACGCCTGATCAACGTATGACCGAATTTTTGTGAGAACGAGGATGGATTTGTTAAAACATCTAGTTATAAAAAGTATTTTTATAAAAACTATTTTTGTAATACTATATAGATTTTAAAGTATTTGAAATATGATCAAAAGAAATTTATCCGATAATAAGTAAATAATAAATTCTGGCTTCGTTCCTTTTCGAGGACGAAAAGATTCTAAGGGGGGAGGAATGTGATAACCCGGATTTTGGAACATCCGTTAATTGATAATTAACTGGGTTAATTAATAGAAATACTGATTTTATTTGGATTAATAAATGAAATTTTGATAATTAAAAGATATTTGGATATGTAAATGAATTTGGAAATATAATAAAATTGAATTATAAATATCTGGATAGATATGTATTTGATAATCTCCTTTATAATTATTTAAAATTGGTAAAAAATGTTGTTTCCAAAACAATAATAATGTATTATTTTTATTTATATAAATGGATTTTAAATAGAATTATTATTTACAAATTTAATTTGGATTTGTTAAAAATACATGTATATATCAAATTGATTTTTAAATTGAATTTGAAATTTAATTTGAATTTGGATATTTAAATTGAAATTCAAAAGATAGTTATTTATATCTTAAATAATACTTTGGTTTTAAATGTATTTTATTTAATTTTATTTAGAACATAAATTATTTATATTTTTTTTAAAGCAATTTTTTTTTATAAATTAAATTAGGGAATCAATTATAAAAATCTTTCTAAAACATTTAAAAATCTAATTTTGCATGAAAGTAACATGTGTTAACTTGTAATCATTCTTAATAGAATGTGTTAGCTAATTATCTAAGGGAAATGACAAGTGTCTACTTTTATTTTGATTTCCTTTTTATTTTTAATAAAATTTAATTTAAACCTATATTAACTTATACCATTCATCTCCATATCCATTCCTATTGTCACTTTCTAAAAAAAATACCTCTCAAACCAAATCTGGGAATAAAGAGAAAAATCAAAACAAATCAAACTACGGATCAACCAAACCTGAGCAACATCAAGGTCATCTCAGCAATTCAAAGCTTTAAGGAATCAAACTAGAAATTAAATTTCAACCTGAGAACAAAATTCAAAGCCTGGAAATCAAAATTAAAACCTGAAGAAAATCAAATGCAAGTTCAAAACAACTCAACAATGATTCAACTGAGCATGATTCAACAGTTTCAAACTGATTCCAAACCAAAATCTTCAAACTGAACTAAAGCAGAGAGAGATCAATATCAAGTTTTTAAATCCAGGATCAAACATCAAGTAAATCTAACAAGTTTCAGATTTAGGCAAGACAGTCCAGATCAGAGTTCTTTTCCTCTGTTCCCTGTTCAAGCTAAAGGTGAGTAAACATATTTTTTAAAAACAGTTTAATTCTGGAATTCTACATTAATATATGTATGAAACTTATGTTGCTTGTCTGAATACTTGATTTGAAATGAATGCATGTATGTATATAAGTATTTAATGTCTGAATATTGTCTAGTATAGGCTCTGTTGGTGATAACAGGTTTAAATTACTTTATAAATCCAGTATCCCACTTTTGAATCACTATTAGCTTTTGGTTTGTAAATGAAAAATGTTTGAAATTGTAAACCATACCTACTAAAATTCATCACTGGAATTTATATTAAATATTAACTCGAAATTTTTATAAATAACAGTGGAATATATTTTTATGTCAAAAAATCAACTAATTCAATTACAAATTTGGATTGCATGAATGTATTCGAGGTTGAAAATCATGATTTTTAATATGAGTTTCGTAATTTTTAGTTCGATAAATTGTGAGAATTTTCGAGAGAAACATTTTTGGCATTTTTGTTGATTGCCGAAGATCGACGACGAACTGAACGTCGTGGTTGGGTTTGAAGGTAGAGGGGATGTTGGAGTTCATCAGAAAAATAGTATAGAGATTTATCGATGATCGTGGTGATCGGAAATTGATGAGATAGGGTTTAACGCTCTGGTATTTTCGTTGATGTTCAGATGGGTGTCGCGACATCGAGATGGAATCTGGGACGATCGCGAGACGTGTGATGGGTGATGGTAGACGAGGCGAAGCTATGGGGAGAAGGGCGAAGTTTCTCGTGGCATAGATCGTTGGTGGCGAGTGGATTATCTGGTAATGTCGTTTCCAGGTGATGGGTTTTGAGCTCGATTTTGTTTTCGTACGAATCGAGGAAGATGGGTTGGTCGATCGTGATATCGTGGTGGAAGACGACTTGCTGGAGGCCTGAACGGAGTTAGTCGACGATTAGGAGTGGTGTGCACGTACACGAGCACATTTGCGTGCATCAGGAAAGTTGGAATTGGGGAAGAAAGCTAAAGTTAGGGTTTCGTTCGGGGAAAATCGAGTTTTACTCGAAGCAGGATGTTACGTGGGTGTGATGTGAGTGTTACTTCGAGTTTCTGATGGTTTTACTCGAGAGCTGCTTCGGGTTTCCTTATGGTTTGCTCGGGTTTGAATAATAGCAGGCTTAAAGAATTTACAGGGAAATATTTTGAAGTTTTTAAAACCAAAGAAATTTTTATGGTAGTGTTTCTAAGTTTTAAAACAAAAGTAAAACAAGTTTTTCTGTAAAACTAAATTGTTTCAAGAATATAAGTTTAAATAAGTTTTTATATTAAGTAGATAAGTTTTAAAAAGGTTGAATAAGTGGGTATTAATAAATGAGGTTTGTTTAAAAATTTATTTAATAACTTTGGAAAGTTTATTTAATATGATTTTTAATGATAAATAAGAAGTTAATTAAGATAATTACTTTTTGAAAGTAATTAAATGAAAGTAATTAAGAATTAATTACTTAAGTGTAATTTATTTAAATATGGATTAATTGAGGTAATTAATTAAAGAATAATTAATGGAAGTAATTAAAGGATCATTTATTTATTAATTAATTACTTAATGGGATTGATTAAAGTTTAATTATTATAAATGGTTAAGGTTAATTCGTTTATATAATTAATTTAAGGCTAATTACTTAATGTAATTAAAAAGAAATTAATCAAGAATGATTAATAAAAAGGGGTAAGTAAAGAATAATTACTTATTGTAATTAAGGAATAGTTAATCAAGGAGGATTAATTAAGATAAATAATTAAGAATGATTAATTAATTTATAATTAATTAATGTTAAGTAAGATGGATTAAGGTAATCCAAGTAATTAAAGGTTAGTAATTAATTTAATTAGAGATTAATTAAATTAATTAAGAATGAATTGACTTGTTATGGATTGGTTGAATGATATTAGATGCCTTGGATTAGTTGATATATCTGATATGTGATTGTGATATGAGATGTTTTGGATGAATTGTGATAATGTAAGTTATCTATCTGTGATAGATTTGTTATATGAATATGATATCCTGAATTTAAATTAAATTTTATTAAAAATAAAAAGGAAATTAAAATAAAAGTAGACACTTGTCATTTCCCTTAGATAATTAGCTAACACATGTTATTAAGAATGATTACAAGTTAACACATGTTACTTTCATGCAAAATTAGATTTTTAAATGTTTTAGAAAGATTTTTATAATTGATTCCCTAATTTAATTTATAAAAAAAAATTCCTTTAATAAAAAATATAAATAATTTATGTTCTAAATAAAATTAAATAAAATATATTTAAAACCAAAGTATTATTTAAGATATAAATAACTATCTTTTGAATTTCAATTTAAATATCCAAATTCAAATTAAATTTCAAATTCAATTTAAAAATCAATTTGATATATACATGTATTTTTAACAAATCCAAATTAAATTTGTAAATAATAATTCTATTTAAAATCCATTTATATAAATAAAAATAATACATTATTATTGTTTTGGAAACAACATTTTTTACCAATTTTAAATAATTATAAAGAAGATTATGAAATACATATCTATCCAGATATTTATAATTCAATTTTATTATATTTCCAAATTCATTTACATATCCAGATATCTTTTAATTATCAAAATTTCATTTATTAATCCAAATAAAATTAGTATTTCTATTAATTAACCCAGTTAATTATCAATTAACAGATGTTCCAAAATCCGGATTATCACAGTAAACTGCTATTTTATTTGATATTATATTTTGATCTGCTGTGAATGTGAGATTCTGTGTTTTATTTTCTGTTTCTTCTTCTATCTTTTTTTTTCTTTCCCTAACTATCTGGAATTTTCGGGATCGAAAATTCCGGGTCGTTACAGATGGCCTACGAATCGTTGTAGGAAATTTTTACTTCGTATCTTCATCGGTTTCTTATCAGTTTTTGATTTAAACCTTAATGAATATAAATTGGAAATTTTAAATTGAGTTAAATTGATTAATAGAATATGGGGCTAAAATTTGAATTGTATCAATAAAACGATTTCGTTTAAAACCAAATTTGAAATTTTATTGTAATTTCTTGTGAATACCAAAGTCCGAAGAGGGACAAATTGGTATGTATTCTGAGATATTCCGATTTAAGTTTGGAATTCATATCTCGTGTTTGAGGAATTATAGGAGATCGAATCTATCTATCTTTGTTGTTTTCGTGCCTGTAAATTTCGAGGACGAAATTCTTTTAAGGGGGGAATTTTGTAACGACCCTAGATTTTAATTTAATTTAAATTGATAATTAAATGAATTTTTGAATAAAAATTTGTAAAATTAATTATAAATGGAAGCGAGTTTCCCTGAATCCAAATAAATTAGGTATAAATCATTTAAATTTAAATATATTGTAAATATTGTATATATGTGAATATATATGTATTTGAGCATATATGTGCAAATTTGATATAATATATATATGTATATATTTGATTTGAATTTAAATTGTAAGTAAATGGGTTAAAGATAAATTACAATAATAAATATTAGAAGTGATGATTTAAGTTAGAAATAAAAATAAATATGAAGTAAAATAATAATAATTAATATTTAAACTAGGAATAGAAATTAATATAAGATAAATTTTAATAAAAATAGAAAGTAGAACATTTGCTAAATTTTAACAACATAATAAAATAGAAATTATTTTTACTATGAGATAATAAGACTAAAGAAGAAAAACAAAATATAACATAACTAAATATACGTATGTAAACAAAGTATAAGTCAGAAAGGAAAAGAAACAAACATATATACATCTATGAATAAAAGAATAGAATAAGGCAAGTATGGAGAGCAAGGGGACAAGTATGATACATGAAGGACATAAGCATGTAACGCCATTTTCTCAGCGTGTACAAGAATCATCTTCTCAGCCGAAAATAATATGTACATAAAGTAATAAATGCAACATACATCATGCATTTAATGCAAGTGTCTTCAGCATGCTTTTTGTACAAATAATATACTGCATACTTCTTTTTATATGCATCAAATCTTCATTTCAGTTCGATTTTCATAACTGAGTAAAATGGAAACAAACAAAAAAATAATAGAAGTCAAAAACAAAAAGCAATTTAAAGTCTTCAAACCTGGAAACATTTCAAAACCTGGAGATGAAGATCAACTCAATATACAAGCAACTAAATCAAATATCAAGCAATGATTCAAAGTTTTCATATTTTTTTTTAAAAAAAAGCATTGTCTCTGTTCAAAAAAATTTCAGGCTTGAGTTCTCTGTTTCAAACTTTTGCCAGGTGAGTAGCTTCATTTTTAAAATGCTTAAGTGTATTTCTATATGGTTGCCTGATAGATTCTAGTGAGTAAACATCTGTTTTTCAAAGTTTAAACTTGTGTATTGCTTTGGAATAATATACGCTTGCTGAATAGTTTTAAATAAAACAATTCTGTGAATGTTTGTTGCTCTGGAAAACCTTCTATGCCCTGTTCTTTTATATGTTGTGTACAGAGCAAAGAAAAATGGAAACTTCAATGCTTCTTCTTACAAACACTTTGGACTTAGGAATTTAAGTTAAATAAACTTGTTTAAACTAAAGACCAAAGCTTGGAAATTTGTTTAAAGGTTGGACGTGAAATATAAAAATTGTAAATTCAAATATACAGTATAAAGTAAATAAATGGTTAAAATTCGAATAATTTAAATTGTAAGTTTGAATTTATATCTTGAAATAACATTCAAAAGTATGATTTTTGAAACAAGAATTATGATTTTTAGTTGAGTAATTCGAGGGCAGTTCGAGATTGAACAAAATTGGCACTTTGATAAATCCCCGGAAATCAAAGAAATATTGGGTGTTGTAACTTCGCGTGGAGCTAGATTTGAACTCAATAATGTTAGGAAAAATGCTAGAAAAAATTATTTAATGCGAGAATTTTTGAGTCGAGAGCAGTTTAGGGTTTAACAGCTTAATTTGGTTGGGGATGGAAATGTGACGCGTTCGCTGTCGTGGGTGGATCGAGTGTTGTCGCACTAAGGGAAATCGAATCATTGGTGAACGAAGCTTCTCCGGTCAAGGTGGTGGGGTTGCAGGTGGTTGCGATCGTCGGCGCGGGGAGTTTTTGTTGATTCAGTTTGGGTTCCCAGGTTTTTGAGTTGATAAAGTTTCAAATTCCAACGAGTTGAAGCGATCTGGGTGGTGGTTTAGGTCGAGAGGGTCAGTGGTGACTCGTGGGAGGTGGAGGCGGTGATCGGAGGAGCTCCGATCCTCTGTGCACGTTAATGTGCATTTTGGTGTGTCAGTTGGATAGAAAGAAGAAGATAGCAGCTCGTCTCAAAAATATCGCGTAAACTAGAAGTAACCATCGTGCGCGACTCGAAGGCGATAGGTGTTGGCTCGAAGCAAATTTTGAGTGGCTCGGGTGAAATATTGTTCAGGTCTTAAAACAGAAACCTGTTCTGTTTTTTTTTTAAAAAATGTTAACTTGTAATGCCCCAAAAATTCATGGAATCTTATTTTGGTTGAATTTTGAAAATATATGAATTTATTTGTAAAAGAATATATGGAATTAATTGTGTGCAAGAGTGTGTGCATGTGTGCACGTGCACACTGATATGGCACAAGGAAGAACTCCAAATTTCCTGAAATTAAAACAAGAATTAAAAAGCATTACAAACATGATTTTGTGATGAAAATTATTAAACCAAACATGGATATTTGATTTCTAGAATTATATGAATTATTCTAGAAAATAAGAAAAAGCAAGCTTTTATTTTAATCAGTAAACAGATTTTACTTAATGTTAAGCCGAGGGAAAATTAGATAAGGATTTGAAACATGTATACACATATATGTGCATGTCTTTCTGAAATTAAGGAGACGTTAAGTAAGCCTAGATAAGATATGTATACATATGTACATTTCTGTAGATACTAAAAATATTAAAAAGAAATAAGCAAGGAAAAGTGTAACACTAAAATAGCAAAAGACAAATTGCAAGCAAAACAATTGCTTTAGGTAGAAAATAGAAAGGAGGATTTTTAGAAAATAAACAAGTGACAATGTCACACAATTATCATGAGTTGATAAGAATATGATATATTTTGGAAAAGTAAAAAGGGGAGGCAAGTATCACATATGGCCGGGGTATTAAGGGTGAAAATAAACAAATCTGAAATGCAAAATGCATGAGTATTGGCCAGGGTAGGAATGAGATTTTACATTTGTTAAACCCTAGAAAACCTCTCTTATAAATCCAAGTATAAACCAGAAAAATCATTTTCTACCCGAGACATTTAAGAAAACAAAGAAGAAAAATATTTGCAAGCAGAAAAGAAAGTTTTAAAAGGTTTCTTTTCTGGATTAAGCAAGAGAAGCATTTTCTGTGAGTAATCTCACTAAACCCATGGCATTAAGTCCTGTTAAGAGGCAGCCCAGTTTATGTTATTTTTCTACCTATTTTTGATTTTATTACTATGGTTTTAATGGATGCTTTAATGGGTGTTTCTGAATGCTTTTGATTGCTTTGATGGTTGAGTATTTTGCTCTGTTTGGTTACACCCAGAAATGTTAAAGTATGAATCATGAAAGTAAATAGAGAATACTTGTAATTGGTTTAGATATGGCATGAAAAATTTAGAAATCAAAATATATATGAGTTGCATTACACTTGTGTAAGTGCTGAGGCTCAAATGAAAGATTCAAGGGTGCAATGGAAATATCCAAAAGTGCTGAACCCTTGATCAAATAGAAAACCATGAGCCAGAAATCTTGTTTAAGCTAGATCTTGAATTTAGTTCAAACATGGTTGCTTATGAAACAATAGTAACCCTCATGCCTAGTCTCTATTCACAGTTGTAAATATTCTTGTATTTTCTTTAAGCCAGAATATTTGAAAATATGATTCCCTTGGACAAGAATATTAGCTTGTTCTTGAATTATGCTTGTAAGCTCTATGTAATGTTTCATGTACACTGTGATTCAATCACCTAGCTATCTCATGATAGGATCAAACATGAACACTTAGTAAATAAACTAAGGATTGTGAGCCAAGAAGACTGTTGGAATGCTTGTTGTATTTAAAATATGCAAGTTGACACATGGCTTGTTTAAGCCCTGAGATCTTTGTGCAATATTGTGAATTATTTTATTGCAATGTGTCCCCGTGATTCCTTTATGGCAGATGAGGCTAGGAAGAAATTTGGTAAATGCAACCTTAAATTGATGAAGTAGGAACTTGTGTTATTCCTAGGTTGGTTAGACTGGAGCTATGATAGTTCCTGAGTATTTCTATTGAAATGTATGTTTGCATAGTTGAAAGTGTGTACATAATTATTTTTAATACTAATCATATATGCACAATATATCATAAACAAGTCAGGCAAATTGATCAAAGAAGCTATGTCAACCTATACAAAATGTTTATGTCTCACTTATTTACTTAATATCATGGAATTTTTGATATTGCTCATACTAGATCTTGTATCTGACCCTTGTTTGCTTATGGCATCTGGGGTGTCTCAATTAAAATGGGGCAGCCTCTAATGCTCTTTCCCTGAATGCTGGTTCTAAATAGGAAGCTGCTATGGCTAAGGAGAATGATTGGATAAGCATGCTAAATTAGAATTAAATAAGAACTTAGAATGAATTATTTGCATGTAATCTTTGAAGTTTTATAGATGTGTCTTAGTAGTTATGTAATGATCTAAAATGTTTGGATTTTATTTAGTTGTTTCCAATTGAATCTGGTAATGTATTAAAGTTGGAAAAGAAAAATCAAAGAATTAGTTGAATCTATGCAAGAAAATATATTTGAGTATTATGGCAGAAATCTGTAGATGACAAATGCCTATATTTGAGAAATGGTTATATACATATATTTTGTATTAGTCAATCTTGAGTCACTTAAAAGCTTTGAGTTTTGAGGTTAAAATCTGAGTTTGGCTAAGGATATTCTTTAAAGAGTTTTGTGTCTATATGCTGAAGTATTTTGATAAAAGAAATTATACATTTTGTGCACTGTATAAAAATGTGTATATGTTCTAAGAGATTTTTCAAGTATCTTGTATCTGAATTCACATTGCAATAGCCAGGCACTAATGTTTAGATGGTCTAGTCATAAGATTAACCCACTTCAAAAATAGTGAGGTCTGGGTTGATCAAGATGACCAGAGTTTTTGGGTCTAAAGAAAGAATATGCAATTGTAAAAAAATTAAAAAAAATCTGAAGCTTTCTTTGCAAATGCATGTATAAAGACAAGACCAATTATTTAAGCAATTCACTTGTATTGTTGAGTAGCATCCTTAGTTCAGATAGCCCAACACATCTGATATACACACAAACCACATAGACACCACCTATGCTTTATGACCATAAATTCTGGATTTCATAAATATAGTAAAGCAACCCTTAAATTAGTATAAAACTGAGGTAACTCAGGGATTAGGGAATGGATTGGATTCAGGGAAACATAACAATATAATTGTGAAAGAATCACTAAACTGTTTGGGCCTTAAATATAAAAGAAGTGGGGATAAAGATCATTCATGTTGAAAATGATAAATGTGTATATCATTTTCTTTCTGGTTTTGATCAAATATCAAACTATTAGACTAAAATTGGAATGACTTGCTATATAATCTGAGACCACTTTGCTATGTCAGACTAACAGACAATCACCATAGAAATGGTCAAAGTTACTAAGTATAAATTACATATGATTATTGGATTCATTACCCTGACTCAAATACCAAAAGCATGGAAAAATGAGCTATGTACTGGTTGATTAGAAACTCAAATTCAATCAGGATGCACTCTTGCTAAACAACACTCTGATCCAAGCAAGAGGGTCACATACATCTTCATATGTATGTGAATATATTTATTAATGAACTGATATAAATATATTAGTAAAAAAAATTAGGATCCTGGATAATTTAATAGAAAGTCTAAATGACTCTATGAAATTTATTAAAAAAAAATCCTAGTAAAAATTAGGTGAATATAATAGGGTCATTTCATAACTAAAATTTAAAAAGAAAGTGGAGGGGAAACTCGGGTTTGGTCTCGGGAGAATGACGAGTTGGCTCGGGTTTTGTCTCGAGTATTGATGTTACAGTTTTAAACTTTAAACAAAATCAAGTTAAACATTTCTTAACAAATTCCTTTAAAAAAAATAATTATTCGTTTAAGTTTGAAATTATTTAAAGGTTTTAAAATGAATTATATTAAAGTAATTAAGTTTAAAGTGGTTTAATATATATAACCGATATTTTTAAATAAACTTTGAATTTGATTAAGTTCAATTAGTTAATTAATGTGATTAATTGTAACGACCCGATATTTTCAACCATTCGCATCCATTATAAGTGTATAGGTAGACACTCATGCCGGAGTTGAATTGCTCAAAATACCGTGTTGTAAATAAAATTTGGCAAATCTCAGAGTATGCAGTAAATAAATATAATCACAGATCACAGACACGGAGTAAAATAATGCAGTGGAAGTAAAAGAAATAGTAGTTCATGAAGCTACTATATAAATATGTCAGAGTTACATAAGATACAACAGAAGAAATAGAGTACAACAAAAGTCTCAATAAAATAACCAAGTACAAGCTGAATAGAACAACGGAACCGAAGTTGATAGAACAAGACTAGCAGATAATCTCCAGCGATTCAAATCTCCAAAAGGTGGAAATCCAAATCTGTGAATACTCAGGCTGACCCGAGCATAAAGCAAAACACAAAACACTCGAGTCAGGACAATATATACTTATATAATGTAAACCAACTCAAGTGAACTGTAATAAAGGTACAAGTAACTTAGAAGATGCTTGGGACCGCCCATCCTCTAAGGATCCGTTAAAATATCTACTATGTAGTAATATTCGCTATTATAATAATGTCTAATAAGTAAAGTATAATCATATAGAAAATAGCGTTAAGGGGATGGAGAACCTTAACGCGGTCGGATCTTAAAATCATAATCGTAGTAAAGCTCGATATGGTAGGTGACACGGCACAACTAGGCAATGCCAGGGTAGATATACCAATTACGCACACGGACTGATGGAGCGCATAGCAGCCACTACCGTCCACCTCGAACAACACTCCCAATTCGGAGGATGGCCATCTAATCAATCACAAGTAAGAGTATAATATCGAAGAAATGTGTCCGAGAAGAGGTGCTACCTCACTGGTCCGAGATCGCTCCTGTTTTAGCCACCTTATGCCAACTCACGGGAGTTGGATCCACGTAACATACCTTAAGAACGTCGCCACCATCATACTTCATTCTGGAATCTCCACCCCGTACATGGTTGTCAAAGTGGTTTTCGGTATCGACAGAGAGTATGTCCATATCCGATCCCGGTCTCTTTGCCAACCAATCGTTATTATAACCCGTGGTTATAACTTTTAAAAACAATACTTTACTTCAAAATAAAATATCATTTCAAACCATATCTTTATCAAAATAAAGATTAAATCAATTCCAAACCATTTCCATATATTTAAATTTTCATATCATTTCAAAACTTCATTTCAAATCATTTTAATATAATAAAATATCATATCCTTACAAAACTTCATTTCAAATCATTTTAATAAAATAAAATATCCTATCAGTTCAAATCCAAATATTCAACTTTAAATACCTTTTTAATTCAAAGATATCGTTCATTTACTATCATTTCAAATCACCTTTAAATAGTTTATATTCCAATAAAAATAATTCATTTAAACCTTTTAAAAGTGTAATTATTATATTATCAAATCAAGTATTAAATTTCCAAAGTTTCAAACCATTCTGAGTTCGTTTACTAAGTCAAAAACCCTAATTAATAAAATTTCAGCATTTCACAGCATTTAAAAACAACTGTTATAAGTTATATTTGAAAACATTTTTAATTCAGCAAAGACGGCACTTAAAACTGCTGTTAAAACTCAGTTTTAGTTGAATTATAGTTCAAAACAGAAAAGACAGCATTTCAGAAGTGCTGCGGTAGTTCAGATTTCAAAACAAGGGTTAAATTTGATTTCAACATAGAGTGCAGACCATTATAGCATTTCCAGAGAATGCTATAATAGGCCTGAGTTCAATATTAGCCTATAAGTTCAATTATAGCAACTACAGCATTTCAGAAATGCTGTAATAGCTCCTTTTTACACAATTTTAGTTCAAAACATAATCTATAGCATTTCTGAATGCTATTAAAAGTTAATTTCAGGTGTTAGTGTATTTCCAGCAATTAAATAACTTTAATTTAAAACACATAAACATTTTTAAAATCATATTTTAACATTTAAAATGTTCATTTACATATCATTTAACATATATCTTTTCACAATAAATTTCCTATAATCAAATCCAATTTTCAACACTTTACTTAATAAATTTTAGTGTAAAAGTGTCCAATTCTTCACATTTCAAAAAATAAACTTAACACTTCAAATTTAAATTACCATTTCACAATTTAACTAAATTTCCAATTTTTATTTTATTAACTTAAACCTTTAATTAAAACCAAATTTCACATTTCCTAGTCAAGTTATATTTTAAAAGATCACTTCTAAACATTCATTTATTTAACCACTTAAATTCATAGAAAAATCAATAATACTTTAATAAATCACTTAAATTCAAATTTAATCAAATTATCATATTTACCATTTCCAAATAAAATTAAATTTCCATTTTATTCATATAACTTAAATATCATTTTTAACCAAAATTCCAAATTCCAAACTTAAGTTATATTTCAAAAATCCAGTTAAATCGTTCATTAATTACATTTTTAACACATAGAAAAATCAAAATTTCTTTAATTCAAAATATTTCAAAAATCTGTTTAAACCAAATTTCATAAATTTATATTTTTAAAATATTTAAAAATATCCAAAACACTTTATAAAATAACCACGGGCCTGTATATAGTTTTCTAACCTAGGTCAAGTGATACGAATATGTATCATTTCAATCCGCAGTTTAAAAAGAAAAATCCGGGTTCTATCATTTCAAACCCGCAATCCCAAGTTAAATAAAATAAATAAAAACCATTCAGGCCTATCATTTCAGCCCATAATGATTTTTCCCTATTCTAAAGTCCGTTCGGGTATGTATCATTTCAACCCATAGTGATTCTAGTCTACAGAGAACTTGTAGTGTGACAAACTGATAAAAATAATAAAATAGCATGATATAAAAGTAGCATATGATATAACAGGTGTGAACATCATATGATAATAATATAAGCATATATAACAGTTATAACAGGATGATATAATTTTACAAGTTCAAATGGTGTCAGTTTACTAGTTATATAAGTACACATTGTCTGGTGAGAATTACTCACTTGTTTAGAGCTGGAGATATCCACCAAGCACACAACACAAACACAATGAAGGCACGATGACATGGATATGACTTGAGAGTGGAGAGCCAAATATAATTGCCTTGTATACATATAAACAAAACAAGACAATGTATACATAAATATGTAACACAAAACAATATCGAAATGACTTGAAATAAAAAGCAACAAAGGGCAAAGTGATTCGACCTTTCTTTAACCATTCAAGAGCTTGACCAAGGGGATCTTTTGCTCAGCCATAGCTGGACATAATTGCAGGTTATGGAATCAAAATAGCACGACAACAAGGAGATGATGATGGTAGGAGTTACATATGAATAAGACAAAGGGTCAAGGCAAAATAAGTGGAGTTTTGGTGCATTTTTGGCTCATCCAAAGGCAAGTGGGGCTCGGCCCTTGCATGGTTCAGGTCTGGACAGTAGTTTAATTGATGAGTAGGGGTTTGGACAAGGTGGTGGTGGCGGCTAAAGGTGGTGGCCAAGGTCAAAAATGAAGGGGAGATGAAGGTAGGCTTGGCTATGTAGTTGTTTTTTGGAGTTTTTAACATTGTTTTGTGGTGCTAGCCTCAAGGAGAGGTCACGGCCATGGATGGATCTGAAATGATGGCTGGAGATGGTGCCAAGGAGGAGTGGTAGGGGATGGTGGCCGTGGCTATGGTGAAGGGGCCATGCAAATTAGAAGAGAAACAGGGCAAAAAGTAAGAAAATGGAAGAAAAAGTGTAAAAGAGGAGGCCATTACCAAGGAGATTTTGAAGAAGCCTTGAGAATGAGAAGTGCTGATGTATTTTCATGTGAAAAGAACAGGTAATACATGGCTATGACATAGAATTGAACGGCCAATAATGCACATAATTGAGGAGTTTAAGAAATGAAGAGTTTTGAAGGTGAAAGGACTTATGTTTTTGCACTTTTTAAGACCTTTGGTATTTCCTTTTCTCTTTGATTTTAAATAAACAAAATAAACTCAGAAATATTATTTACAAACCGAAACTAAGTAAAAATATAAGAAAATAAATAATTAAATTTAAGAAAAATATAAAAAGAATGAAAGAAATTACTTAAAAATACAAAACAGTGTCCGGAAATTACAAATAAATCACTACTAGTCTTGGAAAAATATCCACTTCATTTTAAAAATATTATGAAGTGAAAATTCGAAATAAAATAATTTATTTATCATTTCCAAAATAAAATAAATAATTAAATTGGAGAAAAATATAAAAAAGTTGTCATCTAGGCTAGAAATTTTGAAAATAAATGGTATAAACTTTAGAAAATTCATATGAGCTTGTAATATATTTTTAAACATAAATAATAACATAAAGTAAAATATATTCACAAAATAAATATTTAAAATTTAATTTACATATAATTTTTAATGAAGAAAATAGCAGAAAATAGGAAAACAGCCTTTAAAAATGAAAAATAAATACAGTAAATTTTGGAAAAATTCTATTATCATTTTAAAAATATAAAAAGACAAAAATATACATAAAATAACATATTAACACATATTAAAACAAAATATAAGAAAGAAAAGATGATTTATAAAGTTTAAAATAGGCAAAATTGCACAAATAAACAAATTATACTAAAAATTGAAATGTACATAACTTTTACATTTTAACTCCGTTTTCAACGAAACGAAAAGCAATATTCATGTTATTAAATCTATTTTCATAATAAAAGATAAAATTTAAAATTTAAAATATTTAAAATTTAAATTTAAAAGTCAAAGTTTGACTATTGACCAAAATTCACATTTTCAGGAAATATTAAATTTAGTCATATTTGGAATTCTAATCCACATCAAAGTCAAAGTTTATATTTAAAATAACAAAATTTATTCTTTTTCATAAATAAAGCTTTTGAATCTGGAAAAATCGATTTAAAAATATTTGCAAAATATAGGGTTGTTACACTCTCCCCCACTCAAAACTTTTCGTCCCCGAAAAGGATTGAGGTACAGGAAAGCACAGAAAAAGATATAGCGAAATAAGATTAAAATAAGATGACAAGGAGATTTAAATTACATCTGATAACTGTTGTTATAGGTAAGTTTAACAAGAGGGAGGTGATCAAATCAAGAACACAAACACGAAAAGATCCTCTAGAGTCTGAATCACCATTTTCACTTGACCGACGGTCTATGAATGGAAAAACAGTGTTCAGATCCAGATGAGTAACAAAGATTATCAAAGATTATAGAAAGATTTCTAAATAGTCTGGTATAAGCAATAGCCTTCCCATTCTGTAACAAGATAAGGGAAATAAGGACAACCAAAAGATAGTTTGGAAAAAAAACAAAATAAGATAATGAATTTGAAACCATAATGCTTTGAAATCATAACAATTTAGGGATGTTTATCATTTGGAAATCATACTACTAAAATCATAACACTTTGGAAATGTTATTCTTTTAAAAAAACATAATACTTAGAAAATCATAACACCTTTTAAAAATAATCTTCATTTAAACCATTTTAATCCAAGATCAAACAATATTCATTTTAAAGTTGTAACATTTCTAAGTTCATTCAATTATAAAATTTCCAAAACATTGTATTTTCAAAATAGCAGCACTTATAAAATGCTACAGTAGATATATTAGTATTTCAAATCAGTTTAATTTCAAAAATATTTATTTGGATATCATTTAACTTATGACTTATTAAAACAAACCTTTATGAATGGAATATCCAATTTAAACTATACTTCGTTTATTAAGTCAACAGTTCACTATTTTACTTAACTCTTAATTTAACACATGACCTAACACTTTATTTTAAAATACCCATTTCACAAATAGATATTCCTTTAATAAGTTACACTTAAAATTTCCATTTGAAAACCAAATTCTCAATTATCAAGTTTTAGTGATGTTAAAATACATTTTAACTATTTAAATCATAATTATTCATTTTTCAAGACATATCAATTTCATAAATAAAATATTTATCATAGCAAATATAACAATCAAATTTCTTTACACATTTATTCATTTAGACATCAATTAAACTATGAATTCAAGTTAAATAAACTTTATTACAAAATGTCCAATTCAAATGTATTTTTTTATTTTATCTATTCAAAGATACATTATTTATTATACAACATATTCATTTCAGGAAATAACCTTTATTAAAATTCCTGGGTTACTCTTAAGGTTCCATAGTAAATCAAATTTGATTATTAAGTTATTTAAATAAAATCTCTTTAAATTCCTTTTTCACTATTTGCCTCTGTTAATCTTTTATAACTAAAACTTAAGTGTATAACATTTATCATAACCACTCAAATTTTATTTATAAAATCCTTTCTATATTGTATATTATCCAATTTCATATTCAACTTCTGTGTAATTTAGGTAAGTTATATTGGAACGAAATTGTGTGTTATACAAATAAAACTTTCCAATTTAATCATCTCAAGTTTGAATCATTTATCCAAATTTTTTCTTTTTTTTCTTTTTATAATTGAAATTATTCTTCAAGATAAAATTTAAGAATTTAAATCTTTGAACATCTTCAAACCATTTGGAGATAAGTAATTATATTACATAATATGTCAAATCAAATTTAAATCATATATCTATATATATATATTATAAATCAAGTCATATTTTAGAAATTCAAATTAATTAAATTCCCCAAAACAAAGCTGTAGCAAGACTACAGAACAGTCTCTTCACTTTGAAACTCGAAAATGAATGTCGATGATGCTGCAGTCATCACCGAAATTATTTTCCAACGACAAAGAGAAGAGCACTTAATTTTTAAACTTTAAAATCCTTTAGAGACAAATTTTTATTCAAAAATACTTTAAATAATATATCCTTTTAAAAATTTTAAACACAAGGTTTGAAACCATTGGAAATTAAATTCTTTAAATTTCTTGTTTTAAATTCATTTCATTTCCCAAATAAATTTATAAACAACTCTTTATAAATTCATTTGTAGAACAATAAATGATAAATCAAGTATTATCATTTCAAATTATCAATTCAAATCAATTTATTAAGTTCCATAAAATTATATATCCAAATTCATTTCACTAACCAAATTTTAAAATAATACTGTGTCAGTTTGTTCTGTCAAGTGTTTTAGAAATCCTATCGATAGCGTTGATCAGACGAATCGATCGGAAACCCAAATCAACATCAACAACCCAAACAACACAACATATAAAACAAAACATAGATTTACAAGTACGATTCAAAATGTTTGGAGATAGTTTAGAAACAAAAGACAAGATGGTTAAACAGAGTAGAGAGATGGGTAAGCTTAGATAAATCGCGGACAACCTTAACCGGGTCAACCGTGACTTAATGAATAAGATCAAATGTGGATTTTCTGGGGTAAATCTACATCTGATCTCAAGAGATAGAGTTTGGAATAACAAAAGATATTAGCATCTAAACCAAGGATAGATATAAATCTCTAGTGAATCAATGCAAATTTGTAAAGGAGTTTCCCCCTTTACCAGAAAATTAGAATATTGACGAGACATCCAATTCACTATAAAGATCATTCGAAGTGGAGTTATGTGACACTCCAAAATCAAAAGAAGATGAATAGTGAGGGACAAGAATGAATTTTGGAACCGCAGGGAACGTTCCAAAAATTCAAAGGAAATTCGAATCAAGTGGAAAAGATTCAAACTCAAAACGAAAGTGATTCTGTAAATAAATCTACTCCATATGCTGAGTTTTGCCTCAAAGCCAAAGCTCTGATACCAACTGTAACGACCCGATATTTTCAACCATTCGCATCCATTATAAGTGTATAGGTAGACACTCATGTTGGAGTTGAATTGCTCAAAATACCGCATTGTAAATAAAATTTGGCAAATCTCAGAGTATGCAGTAAATAAATATAATCACAGATCACAGACACAGAGTAAAATAATGCAGCGGAAGTAAAAGAAATACTAGTTCATGAAGCTACTATATAAATATGTCAGAGTTACATAAGATACAACAGAAGAAATAGAGTACAACAAAAGTCTCAATAAAATAACCAAGTACAAGATGAATAGAACAACGAAACCGAAGTTGATAGAACAAGACTAGCAGATAATCTCCAGCGATTCAAATCTCCAGAAGGTGGAAATCCAAATCTGTGAATACTCAGGCTGATCCGAGCGTAAATCAAAACACAAAACAATCGAGTCAGGACAATATATACTTATATAATGTAAACCAACTCAAGTGAACTGTAATAAAGGTACAAGTAACTTAGAAGATGGTTGGGACCGCCCATCCTCTAAGGATCCGTTAAAATATCTACTATGTAGTAATATTCGCTATTATAATAATGTCTAATAAGTAAAGTATAATCATATAGAAAATAGCGTTAAGGGGATGGAGAACCTTAACGCGGTCGAATCTTAAAATCATAATCGTAGTAAAGCTCGATATGGTAGGTGACACGGCACAACTAGGCAATGCCAGGGTAGATATACCAATTACGCACACGGACTGATGGAGCGCATAGCAGCCACTACCGTCCACCTCGAACAACACTTCCAAATCGGAGGATGGCCATCTAATCAATCACAAGTAAGAGTATAATATCGAAGAAATGTGTCCGAGAAGAGGTGCTACCTCACTGGTCCGAGATCGCTCCTGTTTTAGCCACCTTATGCCAACTCATGGGAGTTGGGTCCACGTAACATACCTTAAGAACGTCGCCACCATCCTACTTCATTCTGGAATCTCCACCCCGTACATGGTTGTCAAAGTGGTTTTCGGTATCGACAGAGAGTATGTCCATATCCGATCCCGGTCTCTTTGCCAACCAATCGTTATTATAACCCGTGGTTATAACTTTTAAAAACAATACTTTACTTCAAAATAAAATATCATTTCAAACCATATCTTTATCAAAATAAAGATTAAATCAATTCCAAACCATTTCCATATATTTAAATTTTCATATCATTTCAAAACTTTATTTCAAATCATTTTAATATAATAAAATATCATATCCTTACAAAACTTCATTTCAAATCATTTTAATATAATAAAATATCATATCCTTACAATACTTCATTTCAAATCATTTTAATAAAATAAAATATCTTATCAGTTCAAATCCAAATATTCAACTTTAAATACCTTTTTAATTCAATGATATCGTTCATTTACTATCATTTCAAATCACCTTTAAATAGTTTATATTCCAATCAAAATAATTCATTTAAACCTTTTAAAAGTGTAATTATTATATTTTCAAATCAAATATTAAATTTCCAAAGTTTCAAACCATTCTAAGTTCGTTTACTAAGTCAAAAACCCTAATTATTAAAATTTCAGCATTTCACAGCATTTAAAAACAACTGCTATAAGTTATATTTGAAAACATTTTTAATTCAGCAAAGACAGCACTTAAAACTGCTGTTAAAACTCAGTTTTAGTTGAATTATAGTTCAAAACAGAAAAGACAGCATTTGAGAAGTGCTGCGGTAGTTCAGATTTCAAAACAAGGGTTAAATTTGATTTCAACATAGACTACAGACCATTATAGCATTTCCAGAGAATGCTATAATAGGCCTGAGTTCAATATTAGCCTATAAGTTCAATTACAGCAACTACAACATTTCAGAAATGCTGTAATAGGTCCTTTTTACACAATTTTAGTTCAAAACAGAATCTATATCATTTCTGAATGCTATTAAAAGTTAATTTCAGGTGTTAGTGTATTTCCAGCAATTAAATAACTTTAATTTAAAACACATAAACATTTTTAAAATCATATTTTAACATTTAAAATGTTCATTTACATATCATTTAACATATATGTAACGCCCCACTCTGAGACCCACTGTAACAAAGAGTATTACGGGAGTAATACTGTCTGTTAAAGCGGAGAATAGAGTATAGTGGAAGCGACCATTTGTAATCAAGCTATAACTATCTACTGAATACGTCGAAAGGATGGTATCTATATATATTTTTCAAGTGGTTCGACATATTCAATAAATATTTATAACAAAATTACAATGGCTAAAGACCTATCAGGACAAAGCATAATAACATAATGAAATAGCATCACAGAACAGTATCACATAACAACACAGAGTCTCAGAACAATACATCGTCAATACAGATCCAAATACTATAAGTGGGTACAAAGCCACTGCCCACACATGTAAGTCAAAAATATGTACATATCAAAGTCTGAATAATAACAGAGTAGCGGAATAGTAGACAAATAAAAGCGCTATCTATCAGCATAGCAGATAATGTCCAAGCAGAAGCACAGAAGCTAAGTCCAGAGACCTAACCTGAAACAACTCGGTCTGACCCGAGAAAAAAACACTCGGGTCAGGCTAGCTAAACAATCAGTAATAACTGAGATATATAATAATGCGGTACATAAATGAAACAGTACTTTTCCTAAGAAAAGAGTATTTTGGACCACATGAATATAATGACGGTCCCTAATCATCAATCAACAGTAAAAATCTCCAAAGAGAATATCAGCACCAAAGTGTTGAATAGATAAAATCGCCTCATATCATCGGCGTAGCCAAAGCTATATAAAGTTGCCCATAGGCAATAATCCCATGTGTGACCAGAGTCTGTAATCAATGCCCAAGCAAAGATCGATGCTCCAAAGAGCAATGGGGATATACTGAAAAGTCAATGAAATCAAACACTGAAAAGTAGTGCCCAGAGACATTGTGAATCCACAAGGTAATCGCACTTACATCCTATGGTTCCATAGAACCAACACCGAATGGCGGTACTCGAATGGATATAAAAATCATCAGATAATACAAGTATAGCACGTGCACCGACCAGAGTCGTTATTGCTAAGTACTGTAGAGTTGTGATCGATAACTCTCACAGATGCGGAACGCGCGAGACGGCGAGATCCTTCCCAGAAGGATAAAGGCCCAGAGGCACATGCCGAAAAAGAAACTGCTCCATAGAACAGGTGTCCAGAGACGGTTGCCCAGAGGTGTGGTGACCCAGAGGTCCAGTACTGGCTGCCCAGAGGCTAATGTGTCACAAACTTCTTGGAGAGGAACCCGTAAAGTGTTAACAATGAGTCCCATACCCCACGTTCGCACTAAACGGTTTACTAACCAATAGCAAGCTCACACTCCAAATGTGACGCCCCACCTCTATGCTCATAACAACAAAGAGTATTAAAAGAAATACTGTCTATTATTACGAAGAATAAGGCTGGATAGGAGCGACCATCCGTAATTGGCCTTACACTAATATTGGTTATCTCGATAGGAGTGGTATATACTTTTTATTTTTCAACTATTATTTATTTACTCCCATCGTCATATCCAATTATCAGTATAAAACAAACTACGATAGTTCATAATAGTTTAGGACATTAGATATAACAATAACACAGATAATATAATTGCGGAACACAGATAAAAACAAAAGTCTCATATATATATATAACTGATGTCAGTTAATACATAGTTGACACAATACATACGATACAACTACAACTGTCGACTCTAGAAGTTATATATACACGTACATTATCGACTAATATACATGAATACATATCGTTCTATACAATGACACGACTACTACAAAAGGACAATGACAACTTCAGAAGATGCGAAAAGTCTTCAAATCCCGAACAGCAACTCAAAGAAGGAAATCTATCACCTGAAATAACTCGGGTCTGACCCGAGTATTACATTCAAAAGAAAATAATACCCAGGTCAGTCTAATTCAAACCAGTTTATTAGTGCATAAAGGCAGTAATAATCAAATATCACATAGACGACAGTCACAGAAATCTCGTATACCCAACTTCTCGATAAGAGAACCGGATAACGGTAGATATAACACTAAACAGTGTTAATCCACAAAACAGAAATCCAAAGCAATTTAAACAATTGAATCGTCAATTTAAAACTGTCAAATCTGATAGGGCTGCAGTACACGCACGCGTGTACTGCCTCGCCACTATCACAGGAGATACACAAAAGCTCAATGAAAGTCACAATGATCGCAAGGTCAAACCCGAGCGTCTCAGCTGGATTCAACTCAAGTACAAATGGCCAAAACTCAAGAATCAAGTGTCAACTAATTCAACATAAACAAGACCGGAGAAGAAAATGAAATAGCACCTGTATATACGGTGCATAGTCGCATCAGGCAACCAAAACAAGAAAGTACACATGACTATTACAACTTCAAACTCACACCAAGCATGATATAAAGACTACAAGTACCAAAACTTAACTCAACATAGATGCATATGCTTAAGTCAAGTGATGCACTAGTGACGCCAGTAGAATGAACAAGAGCAGCCCCTACATGAAGTTCTGAAACAAATGAAACCAGAGGCAACTGGTAACAAATAGTACAATATAAACCAGACTACATAAAATGCCTGGAGGTAATGCCCAAACAGCCGCAAGTAACTCAACCATTCACAATGCAATAACTTATATACATGAATGAATGTATACACGAAGCAATGCAAGCTAGAACTCATCTCAATGAACCAATGGAACTGTATCAACCGGAATGGCGACACGCTGTATGCAACAACAATATGAATGAACTAGTCTAGCAACATGCTCAAAGCTAACCACAAAGCAACCCTACAGGTATGCAGACTAAAGAGCAAATAAAATCTGGATCCAATTCCATCAGGTCAGAGACACAATACATGAATCAAAGGCAAAGCAGATACACAATGCACCAGATCAGACTAGAGAGAAATGTACGAAACCAATGAAAACAAGCTCAAAACAGTCTACAAGATCGTACATGCCACTCAGTAAAGTTACAACAAGCTATGGTGTATTTACAACTACAATGGAGCCAACAAAGAATGCAGACTTCAAATACACAAGAGTGAAGTGATCAAACAAACTACACGGACCCATACAACAGGACAGACCATTCAATCAAATACCAACATAAATGCTTGAACCTGATGAACATCAGTGAAAACAACTAAAACCAATTACACAAAGAACAAGCAATGCAGTTTACACAACATGAAACCAAGCTCCACACAGTATCAACCAAGTTAAGGTTCAACTACAATATGGACACAACAACAACTGCGGCAGTGAATGCAAATGGGGTGCAGACCAGAACCAGATGAACATCAACAAAGCCACTGCAACCATGTGCAAGTACATAGTGTACAACAGGTGATTCTACAAGAATGAACCATATCAGAGAAGGATATCTCAGAGAAAATAATTCACAGAGAAGAGGATAGCAATGTCGAAGGGTATGCTACAGAAAAATGTCAAAGCCGTGGTTATTAATTCAAAACCATTTCAAAACCGAGATCTCCAAAACCAAGTCAAAGCCAATAATCTCAAAATCAAGTCAGCCCAGAAAATATATACGAATATATACGCATATGGAACAGGTCAGAGACGTGGTGAATGACTCAAATTCAACACCGTGGGGATCAAGCAATTATATACGAAAAGTATACGTATATGAAAAAGTCAAGGAAAATCGCAATCATCCAACAATGATCAAACGGCCAAAGCACATATTTTGAAACAATCAGACGAACGAAATCACGAAGTTTAAACCCTAATTCAACTTGAGACGAGAATTAGATGTGAGTGGGTACTCACCTTAGAATGAAGCGAAGACGACTCCACAAGCAGCCGTAGTGAGCAACCCTAGTCGATCGACAAGCAAGGCCTCGCTCGATCTAGCAATTGAAGCCGGCGCCTTCGACTTCCCTAAGCCCTAATTCGTCCAGAGGAGAGATCGAAGGAACGAACGAAGCCGCCATATTTTTTTTTTGAAGCCCTAGTTTCGTGAAAAGGAACGAAGACGATCCACCATTTATTTTCTTTCGTTTGTTTTTGTTTTAGGTTTCGAACGAATGGATGGATTACAAAGGGGGACCGAGTTTGGTTTGATAATCACGGCAACAAAAGAAATGGGCCAAGACAAATTTTAAAGCCCGTACAACAACGATGAATATACGAAAGAATTTCAATCGATTAAAATCTCAATAACAATCAGCTATTGATATTATCATTTAATGACGATAATTAACTGCTACGAATTTGCGGGTTGTTACAGACTCCCCTCCTTAAAGAAATTGCGTCCACGCAATCATAGGGAATAAATGGATAAAAGGTAACAGCCATAAGAGTATAACAATGTCGAATGCATAAGCAAAGCAAATGCCAGCAGGGAAAGTATTAGATATGAAATCAAAAGGTTCGACTGATTCAAATCAAAAGAATCAACATCATGGGGATCAAGGAATCAAAATCAGACGACTATCAAAAGCAAGAATCAATCGAGTTCCAACATTTAAAAGAAAAGGAAAACAAAGCTGAAATCACATACAGAGCACGAATTGAATGTGAGTAATCAAATTACTCACCTGAATCGCCAGAGAAAAAGACGAAGCTCAAATCTCACAAATCGCAAATATTCAATCATCAAAAACAATAATCAAATTTTCTCAAATCAACAAATATTCAATTATCACAAACGATAATCGAATTTCAAATTCAACAAATATTCGATTATCAAAACGATAACCAAATTTCAAATTCAACAAATGTTCGATTATCAAAAACGATAATCAAATTTCTCAAATCAACAGATATTTAATTATCTAAAGCGTTAATTAAATCTCAAAGCAACAAATATTTAATTATCTAAAGCGATAATTAAATCTCAAATCAACAAATATTTAATTATCTAAAGCGATAATTAAATTCGAAATCAGCAAATATTTAATTATCTAAAGCGATAATTAAATCCCAAAGCAACAAATATTTAATTATCTAAAGCGATAATTAAATCTCAAATCAGCGAATATTTAATTATCAAAAGCGATAATTAAATTTCAAAGCAACAAATATTTAATTATCTAAAGCGATAATTAAATCTCAAATCAACAAATATTTAATTATCTAAAGCGATAATTAAATTCGAAATCAGTAATTATTTAATTATCTAAAGCGATAATTAAATCTCAAATCAGCGAATATTTAATTATCAAAAGCGATAATTAGAAACAACAAATATCTGATTATCAAAAACGATAATCAGAACTCATATCGACAAATATCTAATTATCACAAGCGATAATTAGAAACAACAAATATCTGATTATCAAAAACGATAATCAGAACTCATATCAACAAATATCTAATTATCACAAGCGATAATTAGAAACAACAAATATCTGATTATCAAAAATGATAATCAGAACTCATATCAACAAATATCTAATTATCACAAGCGATAATTAGAAACAACAAATATCTGATTATCAAAACGATAATCAGAACTCATATCAATAAATATCTAATTATCACAAGCGATAATTAGAAACAACAAATATCTGATTATCAAAAACGATAATCAGAACTCATATCAACAAATATCTAATTATGACAAGCGATAATTAGAAACAACAAATATCTGATTATCAAAAACGATAATCAGAACTCATATCAACAAATATCTAATTATCACAAGCGATAATTAGAAACAACAAATATCTGATTATCAAAAACGATAATCAGAACTCATATCAACAAATATCTAATTATCACAAGCGATAATTAGAAACAACAAATATCTGATTATCAAAAACGATAATCAGAACTCATATCAACAAATATCTAATTATCACAAGCGATAATTAGAAACAACAAATATCTAATTATCAAAAACGATAATCAGAACTCATATCAACAAATATCTAATTATCACAAGCGATAATTAGAAACAACAAATATCTGATTATCAAAAACGATAATCAAAACTCATATCAACAAATATCTAATTATCACAAGCGATAATTAGAAACAACAAATATCTGATTATCAAAAACGATAATCAGAACTCATATCAACAAATATCCAATTACCTGCAGATAATTGGAAGCAACAAATATCTAGAAATCAATTAAGAAGACTAGAAAATCAACATAAAAGCATGGATCGATCCCATCAGATGGCGAGTTTTTAATTCGCCGCACGTGCATCTCAGAGTGGCCGAAGCCTACCAAGTACTCAACATAATTTTGGCGCCCATCAGATTGACCCGAAGGTCCGCAGAGTGACCCGAAGGTCCGCAGAGTGGCCCGAAAGCCCAACAAATGACCCGAAGGTCCGCAGAGTGGCTCGAAAGCACACGAAACATCAAAATGTTTCAATTTACGAGTCCGGAATTAACCGAAATAGCAAACGCACATGTCCCATACCACGTGTTTTACTAAATCGTTTGATTCTCTTCATCGTTTCCTTGAAAGTGCAAAATTGTGTATTTTGTAAAAATACATTTCACATTCTCAAACGGACAAGTCCGGAATTAAGCGAATCAGTAAAAGAAAGGGGTCATAGTCCTCGATTTTGCTGAAACGTTTAAATCGCTTCCTCATTCTTTTGAAAACGTAAACTGTTAAATTTTTGAAAGCAATTTTATTTATTTTGTAAAAATAACAATTCGCATTCTCAACTGAACAAGTCCGGAGTTAAGCGAAACAGTAAAAGAAAGGGGTCATAATCCTCGATTTTTGCTGAATCGTTTAAGTCGCTTTCTCATTCTTTTGAAAACGCAAACTGCTAAAATTTTATAAAACAATTTTCATTTCAAAACGATTTTCCAATCACGTGATTAAAGCAGCAATATTAGTAACAATTTCGATAAGGAAATTGTACTCCTCAAAATACCGTAAAAACGGATCACAAAATCAGCATTGCGGAATATCCGCTAGAAAATCCACTTTTAAAAATTTGACGGTTACTGAAGCCAAAACGACAGTAGTTTTAAAACGTCAAAATCACATCAAAACCATTTACATCAAAATGTAATATCGGAGAATTTTCATTCATCAAAATGCCACAAAACACCGTGCTTCAAAATATAGCATTGGTGTAGAAATTTCCGTTATAAAAACAACGGCAACAAAATACGTTTCATAACCAAGCATCGGTTCAACGTAAAATAAATGCAATAACGTGCAATTCAAATTTTTGCACGTATTACGGAATGAACAAAGAAATCATTCGAAGGTATCTTCAATGAAGATAATTTAAAACAGCAAAAATCTAATCAATAGATGATTAGTACAAAAGAAAGTCAGCGGAAATTTCAACAAAAATCACATATCTGCAATTTCTTCGAATCCTCAATTCGGATTCGAAGTTCTCAAAGAAATAAAATAATTACAGCTATGTAAACAACGAATGAAATTCATATCAATTTCGTATTTCGATTTTTAAATCAAAAAGATTATCCGTTGTACTCAGCGAAGACAGTTTCACTGTTTCCGCTGCGCACTCTGATAAATAGAACACAAATCAATCAAATTATCGGAACACAATTTCATCAAAACAACAAAACACAATTCCACTTTTATTTTTAAATAAAGATATTTAAAAATTTCATCCAAATTTCAAAACTTTAGTTTTGACTCAAGCACAAATAAAACATCGACCAATAGTTGTAACATATGTTCCATCCAAGTTATGTTTTATATTATGTCCATAAACCCCAAGCTTTGATACCAACTG
The DNA here is from genome assembly GCA_030737815.1 of Allium fistulosum. NCBI lineage: Eukaryota > Viridiplantae > Streptophyta > Magnoliopsida > Asparagales > Amaryllidaceae > Allium > Allium fistulosum. Next base: position 162,774,628 of record CM060904.1, on the reverse strand, counting down.
TGACGCCCCACCTCTATGCTCATAACAACAAAGAGTATTAAAAGAAATACTGTCTATTATTACGAAGAATAAGGCTGGATAGGAGCGAACATCCGTAATTGGCCTTACACTAATATTGGTTATCTCGATAGGAGTGGTATATACTTTTTATTTTTCAACTATTATTTATTTACTCCCATCGTCATATCCAATTATCAGTATAAAACAAACTACGATAGTTCATAATAGTTTAGGACATTAGATATAACAATAACACAGATAATATAATTGCGGAACACAGATAAAAACAAAAGTCTCATATATATATATAACTGATGTCAGTTAATACATAGTTGACACAATACATACGATACAACTACAACTGTCGACTCTAGAAGTTATATATACACGTACATTATCGACTAATATACATGAATACATATCGTTCTATACAATGACACGACTACTACAAAAGGACAATGACAACTTCAGAAGATGCGAAAAGTCTTCAAATCCCGAACAGCAACTCAAAGAAGGAAATCTATCACCTGAAATAACTCGGGTCTGACCCGAGTATTACATTCAAAAGAAAATAATACCCAGGTCAGTCTAATTCAAACCAGTTTATTAGTGCATAAAGGCAGTAATAATCAAATATCACATAGACGACAGTCACAGAAATCTCGTATACCCAACTTCTCGATAAGAGAACCGGATAACGGCAGATATAACACTAAACAGTGTTAATCCACAAAACAGAAATCCAAAGCAATTTAAACAATTGAAACGTCAATTTAAAACTGTCAAATCTGATAGGGCTGCAGTACATGCACGCGTGTACTGCCTCGCCACTATCGCAGGAGATACACAAAAGCTCAATGAAAGTCACAATGATCGCAAGGTCAAACCCGAGCGTCTCAGCTGGATTCAACTCAAGTACAAATGGCCAAAACTAAAGAATCAAGTGTCAACTAATTCAACATAAACAAGACCGGAGAAGAAAATGAAATAGCACCTGTATATACAGTGCATAGTCGCATCAGGCAACCAAAACAAGAAAGTACACATGACTATTACAACTTCAAACTCACACCAAGCATGATATAAAGACTACAAGTACCAAAACTTAACTCAACATAGATGCATATGCTTAAGTCAAGTGATGCACTAGTGACGCCAGTAGAATGAACAAGAGCAGCCCCTACATGAAGTTCTGAAACAAATGAAACCAGAGGCAACTGGTAACAAATAGTACAATATAAACCAGACTACATAAAATGCCTGGAGGTAATGCCCAAACAGCCGCAAGTAACTCAACCATTCACAATGCAATAACTTATATACATGAATGAATGTATACACGAAGCAATGCAAGCTAGAACTCATCTCAATGAACCAATGGAACTGTATCAACCGGAATGGCGACACGCTGTATGCAACAACAATATGAATGAACTAGTCTAGCAACATGCTCAAAGCTAACCACAAAGCAACCCTACAGGTATGCAGACTAAAGAGCAAATAAAATCTGGATCCAATTCCATCAGGTCAGAGACACAATACATGAATCAAAGGCAAAGCAGATACACAATGCACCAGATCAGACTAGAGAGAAATGTACGAAACCAATGAAAACAAGCTCAAAACAGTCTACAAGATCGTACATGCCACTCAGTAAAGCTACAACAAGCTATGGTGTATTTACAACTACAATGGAGCCAACAAAGAATGCAGACTTCAAATACACAAGAGTGAAGTGATCAAACAAACTACACGGACCCATACAACAGGACAGACCATTCAATCAAATACCAACATAAATGCTTGAACCTGATGAACATCAGTGAAAACAACTAAAACCAATTACACAAAGAACAAGCAATGCAGTTTACACAACATGAAACCAAGCTCCACACAGTATCAACCAAGTTAAGGTTCAACTACAATATGGACACAACAACAACTGCGGCAGTGAATGCAAATGGGGTGCAGACCAGAACCAGATGAACATCAACAAAGCCACTGCAACCATGTGCAAGTACATAGTGTACAACAGGTGATTCTACAAGAATGAACCATATCAGAGAAGGATATCTCAGAGAAAATAATTCACAGAGAAGAGGATAGCAATGTCGAAGGGTATGCTACAGAAAAATGTCAAAGCCGTGGTTATTAATTCAAAACCATTTCAAAACCGAGATCTTCAAAACCAAGTCAAAGCCAATAATCTCAAAATCAAGTCAGCCCAGAAAATATATACGAATATATACGCATATGGAACAGGTCAGAGACGTGGTGAATGACTCAAATTCAACACCGTGGGGATCAAGCAATTATATACGAAAAGTATACGTATATGAACAAGTCAAGGAAAATCGCAATCATCCAACAATGATCAAACGGCCAAAGCACATATTTTGAAACAATCAGACGAACGAAATCACGAAGTTTAAACCCTAATTCAACTTGAGACGAGAATTAGATGTGAGTGGGTACTCACCTTAGAATGAAGTGAAGACGACTCCACAAGCAGCCGTAGTGAGCAACCCTAGTCGATCGACAAGCAAGGCCTCGTTCGATCTAGCAATTGAAGCCGGCGCCTTCGACTTCCCTAAGCCCTAATTCGTCCAGAGGAGAGATCGAAGGAACGAACGAAGCCGCCATATTTTTTTTTGAAGCCCTAGTTTCGTGAAAAGGAACGAAGACGATCCACCATTTATTTTCTTTCGTTTGTTTTTGTTTTAGGTTTCGAACGAATGGATGGATTACAAAGGGGGACCGAGTTTGGTTTGATAATCACGGCAACAAAAGAAATGGGCCAAGACAAATTTTAAAGCCCGTACAACAACGATGAATATACGAAAGAATTTCAATCGATTAAAATCTCAATAACAATCAGCTATTGATATTATCATTTAATGACGATAATTAACTGCTACGAATTTGCGGGTTGTTACACCAAACAATAAAAAGTCCACCTCGTATCATCGGTAAACTAGACCCAAAGGTCAAAACGATCAATCGAATAGGTCGGGGATTAACCGGAATGAAAATACACACGGTTCCATAGGCCGGAGATTTCCTAACCGTTTAAGCACCTTTCCACTTCGCTCGACGTGCTAAAAAGTGAGTGTGAGATTTTTATTATAGAAAATAATGGTTCGAAACGGATTTATAATTGATTTTGAGAACACTTTAAAACGGCTTTTGAAAACTCTCCTATTATGGAGTAAATAGTTTACTAATTAAAAATAATATTATATAATAATTTCAAAAGCCATTTTGGAGCGAAAAATCCTTTTAAAACCTTTTTATAAGGCCCGTGTACAAAATCCAGAGACAAATCTCAAAGAAATCGATAAAACCATAAAATCACTGAAAATATTCGAAGTGTTGGAAAATAGTCCAAAACTGACGCAAACCCAAGTTCGGAAAATTATTCAGACCAGCAGACTGAATCCGAATAGCATGAAAATTGGTAGGAATGTAGTCCGACATTCCTACTTCAGAACGCAAAAAGAATTACTCGATTCCGACTTGAAACGAAGGCGTAGCGACGTTCCAAAGTCGGACACAGAAACATGAAATGCACTGTTTTGCACAACGATCTGGGTTCAACTCTGACAGGAAATTCGAAGGGTCTAATGAACTCAGATGATGACCAAACTTTCCAGATATGGAGTTCATAACTCCATCTTTCCAACGAGATCAAAATCGTCAAATTCCGACTAGCGGCTCAAAAGTTATGACCAAAATAGCTTCAGTTTCATCCACAGAGCTAATATGTGTATCGCTCTCGGGAAGATAGTAGAAAAATCAATTTTTGACCTAGTTAGACTCAAAATTACAGAAAACTCACTGAACAAAAATTGTAGCATATGTTTTAAGATTTCCGAAACATCCAAAATTATCTAATTCGGATCAAAAACGAGAGAGATACATGAAAAACAATATCAGATTGAAACTCAAGATAACTTGTTAAAGACAGAATTGGTCTTCTGTCTTTGAATGCATTTCAGGTCATTTAATGGCAAAATTACAGAAAACTCACTGAACAAAAATTGTAGCATATGTTTTATCCTTTCTGGAACATCCATAAATATCTAATTCGGATCAAAAACGAGAGAGATACATGCAAAACAATATCAGATTGAAACTCAAGATAACTTGTTAAAGACAGAATTGGTCTTCTGTCTTTGAACGCATTTCAGGTCATCTGAATGGCAAAATTATAGAAAACTCACTGAAGAAAAAGTGTTCCTTATTGAATCTAGTTTGCAGCCAAAAAAACCTGACCAAAAACGGATGAGAAATGAAGAAGTTATGCCTAATTTCGTTTCAGCTACAATTCCAAAACGAAAATTATAGAAGCATCAAGTAAGAAAAAGGATTTAGCTAGCAATTTTACCTCAACCAATATAGCAAGCAACTTGTGTGCACATCCAAAATGAAAGCAAAGAGGATCAAAGAGCTATGATTCACATGTTACATAATAAAACATGTGTTACTAAATGATTATTGAAATCAAAAGATGATTAAACACATATTAGAAGAGGTTTTTAGCAATATACCTCTCACAAAAGCAACAAAGACTACTATAGCATCAACCCAAGTTAGCAAAAGATGATTAGAAGGCTATAAGATCAAAAAAACACATAAAACATGTGTTACCAATTAAACCTCAGAAATTAGAGAGATATAAAAATGGATTTGAGGTGGGTATTTGCATTACCTTTGCATAGAATGACTTGCATAAGCAAAAACTAGAAGGAGATGAAGATAGGGGCCATTTTTGTTATGAAAGCTTTAGGAAATGATTAGGGTTTTGATTCGGGATGAATGAATGAGGTTAGGAGAGTTTGAGATAATTTATAGAGGAGGTTTAGGGTGGGTTATTGGGCTAGGTTTAGTAACCCAATAAGAAGAGAGTTATTTACATGTTTTTCCAAAAATTAGTCTAAGTGTTCATATATGTTTATAAAACTCATTTTTTTTCTCTTACCCAAACCCGTTTTAAAAATTCTCTTAAAATATTTAACTTTCGAAAAATAACATTTTATCCTCATTTTAAAATCCCATATTTCCCATTTAATTAAAATAACCTTTTTCAAATAAATTTTGTTATTCCAAATCCTTTTATGCTTCATGAAAATAAATAAAAATCCTAACTTTTATTTATTAATTGGTAATGCAAATCCCGGGTTGTTACAATATATCTTTTCATAATAAATTTCCTATAATCAAATCCAATTTTCAACAATTTACTTAATAAATTTTAGTGTAAAAGTGTCCAATTCTTCACATTTCAATAAATAAACTTAACACTTCAAATTTAAATTACCATTTCACAATTTAACTAAATTTCCAATTTTTATTTAATTAACTTAAACCTTTAATTAAAACAAAATTTCACATTCCTAGTAAGTTATATTTTAAAAGAACACTTCTAAACATTCATTTATTTAACCACTTAAATTCATAGAAAAATCAATAATACTTTAATAAATCACTTAAATTCAAATTTAATCAAATTATCATATTTACCATTTCCAAATAAAATTAAATTTCCATTTTATTCATATAACTTAAATATCATTTTTAACCAAAATTCCAAATTCCAAACTTAAGTTATATTTAAAAAATCCAGTTAAACCGTTCATTAATTACATTTTTAACACATAGAAAAATCAAAATTTCTTTAATTCAAAATATTTCAAAAATCTGTTTAAACCAAATTTCATAAATTAATATTTTTAAAATATTTAAAAATATCCAAAACACTTTATAAAATAACCACGGGCCTATATATAGTTTTCTAACCTAGGTCAAGTGATACAGATATGTATCATTTCAATCTGTTGTTTAAAAAGAAAAATCCGGGTTCTATCATTTCAAACCCGCAATCCCAAGTTAAATAAAATAAATAAAAACCATTCAGGCCTATCATTTCAGCCCATAATGATTTTTCCCTATTCTAAAGTCCGTTCGGGTATGTATCATTTCAACCCATAGTGATTCTAGTCTACAGAGAACTTGCAGTGTGACAAACTGATAAAAATAATAAAATAGCATGATATAACAGTAACATATGATATAATAGGTGTGAACATCATATGATAATAATATAAGCATATATAACAGTTATAACAGGATGATATAATTTTACAGGTTCAAATGGTGTCAGTTTACTAGTTATATAAGTACACATTGTCTGGTGAGAATTACTCACTTGTTTAGAGCTGCATATGTCCACCAAAGCACACAACACAAACACAATGAAGACACGATGACATGGATATGACTTGAGAGTGGAGAGCCAAATATAATTGCCTTGTATACATATAAACAAAACAAGACAACGTATACATAAATATGTAACACAAAACAATATCGAAATGACTTGAAATAAAAAGCAACAACAAAGTGATTCGACCTTTCTTTAACCATTCAAGAGCTTGACCAAGGGGGTCTTTTGCTCAGCCATAGCTGGACATAATATCAGGTTATGGCATCAAAATAGCACGACAACAAGGAGATGATGATGGTAGGAGTTACATATGAATAAGACAAAGGGTCAAGGCAAAATAAGTGGAGTTTTGGTGCATTTTTGGCTCATCCAAAGGCAAGTGGGGCTCGGCCCTTGCATGGTTCAGGTCTGGACAGTAGTTTAATTGATGAGTAGGGGTCTGGACAAGGTGGTGGTGGCGGCTAAAGGTGGTGGCCAAGGTCAAAAATGAAGGGGAGATGAAGGTAGGCTTGGCTATGTAGTTGTTTTTTGGAGTTTTTAACATTGTTTTGTGGTGCTAGCCTCAAGGAGAGGTCACGACCATGAATGGATCTGAAATGATGGCTGGAGATGGTGCCAAGGAGGAGTGGTAGGGGATGGTGGCCGTGGCTATGGTGAAGGGGCCATGCAAATTAGAAGAGAAACAGGGCAAAAAGTAAGAAAATGGAAGAAAAAGTGTAAAAGAGGAGGCCATTACCAAGGAGATTTTGAAGACGCCTTGAGAATGAGAAGTGCTGATGTATTTTCATGTGAAAAGAACAGGTAATACACGGCTATGACATAGAATTGAACGGCCAATAATGCACATAATTGAGGAGTTTAAGAAATGAAGAGTTTTGAAGGTGAAAGGACTTATGTTTTTGCACTTTTTAAGACCTTTGGTATTTCCTTTTCTCTTTGATTTTAAATAAACAAAATAAACTCAAAAATATATTTACAAACCGAAACTAAGTAAAAATATAAGAAAATAAATAATTAAATTTAAGAAAAATATAAAAAGAATGAAAGAAATTACTTAAAAATACAAAACAGTGTCCGGAAATAACAAATAAATCACTACTAGTCTTGGAAAAATATCCACTTCATTTTAAAAATATTATGAAGTGAAAATTTGAAATAAAATAATTTATTTATCATTTCCAAAATAAAATAAATAATTAAATTGGAGAAAAATAGAAAAAAGTTGTCATCTAGGCTAGAAATTTTGAAAATAAATGGTATAAACTTTAGAAAATTCATATGAGCTTGTAATATATTTTTAAACATAAATAATAACATAAAGTAAAATATATTCACAAAATAAATATTTAAAATTTAATTTACATATAATTTTTAATGAAGAAAATAGCAGAAAAAAGGAAAACAGCCTTTAAAAATGAAAAATAAATACAGTAAATTTTGGAAAAATTCCATTATCATTTTAAAAATATAAAAAGACAAAAATATACATAAAATAACATATTAACACATATTAAAACAAAATATAAGAAAGAAAAGATGATTTATAAAATTTAAAATAGGCAAAATTGCACAAATAAACAAATTATACTAAAAATTGAAATGTACATAACTTTTACATTTTAACTCTGTTTTCAACGAAACGAAAAGCAATATTCATGTTATTAAATATATTTTCATAATAAAATATAAAATTTCAAATTTCAAATATTTAAAATATAAATTTAAAAGTCAAAGTTTGACTATTGACCAAAATTCACATTTTCAGGAAATATTAAATTTAGTCATATTTGAAATTCTAATCCACATCAAAGTCAAAGTTTATATTTAAAATAACAAAATTTATTCTTTTTCCTAAATAAAGCTTTTGAATCTGGAAAAATCGATTTAAAAATATTTGCTAAATATAGGGTTGTTACATTAATTAAGGATAATTAATTAATTAAAGGTTAATTAATTAATGAAGGTGATTAAGGAATGATAATTAATTGAGGAATAATTAATTAAAGTAATTAATTAAAGATAATTAATTAAATGGTGAATTAAATAATTAAAGGTTAATTATTTAATAATTAAAGGTTAATTATTTAATAATTAAAGGTTAATTATTTAATAATTAAAGGTTGATGAATTAAAATTAAAAGTTAATTAATTTATTATTAATGGTTAATTAATAAATGATTAAAGAATAATTAATCAAAATGATTTGTAATATTAATTAACCAAGATTAGTAATTCATAAGTAATAAATCTGATTTGAATTAATCAGACAATTTGTAACGACCCGCTATTTTGGACCATTCAAATCGACAATAAATCCACACATGTCAGACTTAAGTAATTCAAAATATCAGATTGTTAATTTAAATTTGGCAAAACTCAGCATATGCAGTAAATAAATCAATCACAGAATCACAGACACAGAGTAATACAATAATGCGCAGCGGTATAGATAAAATAGTAGTTCATGAAGCTACTATATAAACATCAGAGTTAGAAATAAAATACAACAGAATATCTCAAATGCAGTGAAGTTTCCAGTACAACAGATGACTTCTCTGAACAGATCAACTAGAAGAGCTGAGAGCTGAGGCGATAGTTGGATCTCCAAAGGAAGCTCCAAACTCCAAAGGTGAGTCTCAAATGCTGTATTACTCGGTCTGACCCGAGCGTAAAGCAAAACACAAAACACTCGAGTCAGGATTAACATTCTTATATAAATAAATCCAACTCAAGTGAAATATCAACCGAAATACAAGTAACTTAAAGGATGTTTGGGATAACCATCCTCTAAGGATCTTCAGAACTATCTACAAGGTGGAAATATACATTTTAACACCGTGGTCATTTCAATTAAATTTATACTTCAAACCCAAATATCATTTCATTTCAAATATATCTATTTTACAAATAGTATATATATAGGTTAAATAATTTATAAAGTAAAGTATTTAAAATTTCCTCAAGTCTCACAAATCGATTTAAATTAACTCAAATTCCAAATTCAAATTTATTCAAAGCTCAATTCATCAATTCAATTCAGTTCTAAAGATACCATTTAAATTTTTAATATATTCAAAGCTTTAATATTCAACATTTCCAAAGTTCAATTTAATAGTTTCATATAGATCTTGATTTAACTTTATTATTATTTAATCATGGAATATTCTGTAACGACCCTAGATTTTAATTTAATTTAAATTAATAATTTATTGAATTTTGGAGTTAAATTAATAATTAAATGAATTTTTGAATAAAATAGTAAAATAAATCGATTGAATGAAAGCGAGTTTCCCCGACTCGACTTCGAGTGAATTTGAAAATAATAAATATATAGATATATATTTTGACTTGAGTTTAAATTGTAAATAAATATTGAAACTAGGAATAGAAAATAAATTTGACAAATTCAAATAGAAATATATAATAAGATAAATTATAAAATATAAAGTAACATATAGTTAAATTCAAACAACGTATTTAAAATAGAAATTCATTTTTTTTAAATTTATAAAATAATAAAGTCTGTAAGCTTAGGAATATAGGCAAGAGGAAATTAGGCAAGTATATGTACTAGCAAGTGTAGCTTTGCACAAAGAAAATTCCAGATCAATGTCTTTAGCCACCAAAGACAAAATCATTTCAGCCTATAAAACTGGAAGCAAAACAAAGAAACAAAATATAAAACAAGACAAAAGAAACAAATGTAAATGTACAAAGCAATAACTAGCACACTATAACATCCTCTCAGCCGAAAGAAAAAGAAAATGAATTTGTACAAACTCATAAATGCAAGTATCTTTAACCCATAACAACATCATCTCAGCCATACCCAATAGTATATACAAACATAAATATAATATTACCTGTACAATTTTGTATACCTTGCCAACTTCTTGTTTGTATATCCATCCCCATCAGTTCGACCATTCCAAGCTGAGAAGAAGAAAAAAAAATGAAATAAAAACATCATCTTAAAACTTAAAACAAGTTTCAACTTGAATAGCAACTCAAAGCAAACCAGAGAATCAAAAAGGAGTTTCAACAATACAAATCAAAGCCTGGGAAAACAAGAATAATAGCCTGTTCCAAAACAAGGCACCTCTGTTCTTTCTTCTTCCTGGAAATCAATTGTGAGTAACACTTTGCTTTTAAAATTTAAACTTGATTTTGGTTGTTTGATCTCTTCTAGAAACAAGATTGTTATGTGTATATTTACAAGTACATATATGTGAATAGTTGAAATGTTGGTGCATATCTGTTACTGTGATGTGTCTGTTCCATTTCCAGACTCAAAATTTGCAAAACAAAATACTATCTAATGATCTAATTCTTTTTTAAACTTAGGATTTAAAGTGGAAAGATGTTTGTTTTAGTATGAACAAGAGTCTAATAATTTATTTGAATCAAAATATTGGGTAACTTATCTGGAAACAAAGTTTACAGTGAGATTCTTATTTAAGTCAAAAATTTAAAACATGTAAATTTTAGTTTCCAGGATTATAATTCGAATATGTATATCAAAACATGATTTTTGAAACGAGAATTACAAATTTTAGTGGATGGGGTTGAGAGCAGTTCGAAGTTGAACTGGAAACGGGTTTCCACCGTTTTCTGGCGATCGATGGTCGCGTAGCCCTCGAGATTCAGTCGAGACGTGGAGGGATGAACGGAGACTCGAGGAAAAATAATGGGAGAAGTTCCAGTTCGCCGTGGCGAGGGCGGCGACCCAATTTAAAATTTAAACCTAGTTTTAAATGCAATCATAAACTCTTCTCGTTCGTCATCACCAAAGGATCGAGTGGTGCGAGAGTTTGGGAAGTGGAAGCTAGGGGGTAGACGCGTCGATGACCGGAGTGGCGAGATTTATCGGTGGTCAGAGATGTGACTTCGAGGAAGATTTGGACGTGGCAGTTGTCTCCAATTTTACTGGGAAGCTCGATTTTTGATTCGAGGCAAGTGAGGGTGTTTTGGTGCTCAGTGGAGGTTGCCACGATGATGTTTGATGTGATGGAGGGTTCGTCGGAGGTGGTTGGTGATTCCGGTAGTTGTGCACGTACACGTGCAAACGTTGTATCAGGTGGTTGCGAATTAGGATGGAGAAGAAGTCCTGGCTCGGGAAAGAAGTGTGAGTGACTCGAAGTGGTGGGTGTTTTTCTCGAAGATGAGAGAAGAGGAGGGAAGCTCGAAGTTTAGCACGGGGATATACCTGAAATTCTCGAAGCAGTACTCGAGTAATTACTGGGTAGGAACGCGAGTGATAAATGTTTCCAGATTTAAAATGAAGCAAGATTTTAAAAAGAAAAAAAAAAGAAGGAAAGGAAGAAACAGATGGTGACGCGAGTTTTCTCGGGGTGATTTCGTGACTGACTCGAAGTAGAGTAGGGTTTTGGTCGGGAAGATAAGCGATTGTCTCGGGTTGCATTTGTTTCCAGTGGTGAACAGTTCAGTTTGAATAATTTTTAAATCATTTATTTAAAAATATAATTAATGTTAAGACTGAGTTAATCAAATGTTTTAAAGAATCAGATTTTGAAATAAAAGAAAAAGTTTAAAAATTTAAATACTTTTAATAAACTTAAATATTTGAATTTAAAGAGTTTTGATTTAAAATCCTCTTCATGGCAAAGTGTTTTTAAATGTGTAATCTAAGATGTTTAAAAAGTTAGTTTATAAAATGATAAAAGCTTAATTAATGAAGTAATTAATAGATGATTACTTAATGTAATTTATTGAATAATGATTTGAAATTGGAATGAATTGATTGTTAAAAATAAAAGGATCAATTAATTACGGTGATTAATTAAAATTAATTCAATAATTAAAGATTCATTGATTCATTGATTTAAAAATCGATTAGTTAAAATTAAGGGTTAACTAATAAATTTGAAAGTAAGATTTACTTCAAATAATTTGTAATTAAATTACGATAATTAACCCGGATTAATAAATTGATACATCTGATTTAAATTAATCAGTTGATTTATAAATTCACTTGTGAATGTTTGGATTCTATAGAATGTTGAATTGTTTGATATCCTTGATATATGATGCTTTGTGATACACCCTGATTTATGTTGTGATCTGTAATTTCTTTATCTGTGATATTTATACATCTGTGATCTGTATGTGAAAGATAAGCGTTATAGTTTATATCGCTTATCAACTATATTCTGTATTTTGATCTGTGATGACTGATGTTGCACTATTGTGTGTTAAACCCCTGGACTACACCTTTACACACACAAATATGGATTTCACGTGGAAATCGGTTAAGTCACAGATAATTTAAATTTGATGTTTTTGAAATTGAAATTTTAATTTCAATTGATTTTGAAATTTGAAATTTGGGTTTAAAATAAAAAGTGAAAAGCTTTTGAAATGGAATTTCAAAGATAAAAGTTATTTTGAATAACTTAACCGAGTTTTTGAAAATTTAAATAATTTGATTTAAATTTGAATTCAAGTTTGAAATTAAATCTATGATTTGGAAACTAGGGATAAAAGATGATATAAATGTGTTTGTATGAATTAAACCATTTTAAAGTATTAATTTGGGAATTTGAATTTAAACCAAGGATTTCAACTCGTATGAATGAATCAGATTTCCAAATTGAAAACTGTTGTTTTCGAATGATAAAAGCTTTTAGATAAGAAAAGAAATTCCAGTTTAAATTAAAGGAATTTCAAGTGAATTGAAAAATGGATTTTCCAAGTTATGAATGAATTCTTTTTGAAAGCTATGGATTAAATCTGTTTATTTTTAACAGATTTAAAATGATGTTTTGTTTAACCCATTTGAAATGGAATTGTTTTGAAAGCTATTAGTTAAATCTTTGATTTAAAGATTTAACGAGTTAATTAAACTGAAATGGAAATCGATTTGGAAAATCTGTGAATGAATCTTTGTGGAATTAAGTGAACTTTATGAATTGAATCTTTTTGTTTAAAAGATTAAAATGGTAATTTGATAAACCATTTGAAAAGAAAGTTTGGGTTTAAGTTGTGACTTAATTGAAATACCAATATCCATATGTTTTTAAATATTTCGCTCACTATTCGGGTTAGCCGGGAAAGGACCTTTGGGTCGTATAACTCATTCCGAATAGTGATACGTCGTATATGGATAGCATTTGAAGACCGGTGTTGAAGACCGGATATTTTTCGAAAATGAAAGGACAACCTGTCGAATGTCTCTGCACTGAGTCGCGCCGGTATAGAGATTTATATCACTCTTTTGTGACGGGAAGTCCGGACGTGATTGAAAATTATCCGGATTTGCAAGGGCTTCGTGAGAAGTGCCTTCGGTTCTGTTCGATCCCGGAACAGACTTGTATGGATACATGTCTGACATTACACTTTGAGATATAAAGCCGATTTCTTTCAAATACATATCTGTTGGTGGCGGAGAATTTATTCTCTTAGCTTAACACCCTTCTCTGAGACGTACGAGCTCAGAGGTTATGTAGTTGAAATTTATCAGCGATATATCCCAATTTGGTAATGTGACATGCTGAGTGTTGCTGTGTGATGATCAGTGTTTGATCATTTGTGATATGATCATTTGTTTGATCTTATATCTCTATGATCATAGGTTGATCATTTGTTTGACCCGAAGCATGGCTTTGTAGAAAGCGTAGCTTTGTGGACGAGACTTCGTCGGACCTCACACCCCGGAAATGGTCAAAACAGGAAAGATGCGGCAAGGTTCTAGGGAGTAGCGCCCCTTAGTGTATGTCATTCCTTCTGGATAAAGGTGGTATCACGGTATGGAGCCCAGATACTTAACCTCTGTGGTTGCTGCAAGTTTATTACTTTGTGGTTGTTGCGAATCGGGGATCCTCGGGAAGATCGGTGACGATCGGGGGATGGCATACGCGTGTCAGTAGTTACCTATTTTTGCAGAGGTAACCCGGCCTTGTGTTGGCAGAGATCCGGTTAGGTTCTCGGGTCGTCTATTCCAGGGACGTACCCATCGTGGATAGGAAGTTCCTTAGCCTGACCATTTGTTGGAAATCCAAAGAAACAATACGAGCCTTTACGATTTCAATTGTATAACCTGTCTCCTCAGGAGGCAGCTATAGCAGGCATAATATAATGGTACCTATGCTGGCTAAGATTAATATTCTACTTTCGAAATGTTTTCTACACTATGCACTAATAATAATATCAAAATGATTTGATTTTGCGTAGTAAGCATCTTTGACTAACATAAGAAGAAATCTCCTCCAAGTCTGCGTTTGCATTGTGTGTGTGGTGGGAGGTCATATGGTAGTTTCATTTTCCAAAAGCATTGCGAATTGACTTTTAAAATTCTCTGCTATTTGTTTTTAAAGATAAACTGTTTTAGTTGCTCACACCAGTCCCATGACTGATCCGGAGTTTATTGTTTATTTCCTAAACTCTGGATGCTCAAAATTTTTCTACACGAGCAGTCTAGAGTTGGGTTTTTCAGATATTCAAATTTAGTAGATTTTCTGGAGCTAGTTCAGTCTTTGTATCGGACTGCACTTGCTTATCTTTGTGCCTCGTTATTGGGAGTTCGAGCTATTTCTGGATTGGTGCTTTGAAGATGGAGATTATCCGCTGCTGATGTTATCTATTTTTCTTTCCGCTGCAATTTATTGTATCATATCTCTGATGTATATAGATATTCATTGTATCATCATTGTATCTGGATATTGTATCAGATGTGGTATATCTATATTCTTTTTATTCCGCTGTGTTATTTACTTAATGTTGTTATATGCTCCCAAGAACCAGATTCGGCATTTGAATCTACGGCATTTTGAGTACAAGTGAAGTACGGGTGCCGATTTTCGAAGGTCGATTTTTGGGTCTTGACATATTCACTTAATAAATTCAATATCATTTAACTAGCCTCAAATTTCATTTTCTACTAAATATTTCCTTAAATTTATTTAAACAAGAAATATTCATTAAATTATTTAAATCAAACTCAAGTTATAAATCATATCTTAAATCCCAATTCCAATAAGTTTTAAATTGGTTTAATTAAATAAAATTCTTTACTAAATTCAAATTATCTTCCCAACCTTAACCTATTCAAATTTTTACCAAAATCTATTTTGAAATATAAATTTTATACTTAACATATTATATGTATTAAATCCATCTTAATTAAATTAAATATCATTATTAGATCTATATATATCATTACCATTTAGATATAAATTTTTAAAAATCAATATTTGTTAAAACCAAATATTTCTTTCCAAAACCATAGAATTCAATTTCAAAATATTATATATATATGGACCAACGGTGTTTGTATATATATTTATCATATGGTTAAGTGATACAGATATTTATCATTTCAATCCGAAATTTAAATATATACGGGTAGATATCATTTCGACCCGTAATCCCAATTTCAATTCAAATGAAGATCGCTTGGGTTTATCATTTCAACCCATAACGATTTTCTCCTATTCTAAATTCCATTCGGGTATGTATCATTTTAACCCATAGTGAATTCTATACTAATAGGGAACTTGCAGAGTGATAACAGATAATATAAAATATAACAACAGACATATATCATCAATATAAATAACAGATACTGGTGTCAGATGTCATAGGTGAACATATACAGATAATAGTAATAACAGGCATATAAATACTAGATACTGGTGTCAGACGTCATAGGTGAACATATACAGTTAATAGCAATTACAGGCATATAAATACTAGATACTGGTGTCAGATGTCACAGGTGAACATATACAGTTTATAGCAATAACAGGCATATAAATACTAGATACTGGTGGTAGATGTCACAGGTGAACATATACAGATAATAGTAATAATAGGCATACAAATACTAGATACTGGTGTCAGATGTCAAAGGTGAACATATACAGTTAATAGCAATAACATGCATATGAATACTAGATACTGGTGTCAGATGTCACAGGTGAACATATACAGATAATAGCCTATATAACAATTTAAAGAACTACAGCATCATATTTCAATTGTCGTTTCAATTGAAATCAAACTTAATAAATACAAGAATGTTAATCGTGAGTGATTACTCACCTTTCGAGGCTAGGGTGTTAGACAACAGGGCAAGCTACAAATTTCAAACCAAAGTGAAGTGGGCACGAATTTGACGGACAAGCTGATAGTTTACATTAATGAGAACAAATCAGAATCATCTAGATAGAGACCGAATATATATATAATTATATTTTCAAATTGTATACGAATACTAAAATAAAATAATATATTTAATTAAAGATTATTGTTTATATTTAAAACGCAAATATAAAATAAAACCTTCCAACTCTGTTATAAATAACATACTATACTGTATATGAAATCTAGCATGTAACACTTACTGGAAACACGAATACACTATATATGTTTACAAATATAAATTAAAATCCATATTATATATTAACCTATATGAGTAAATATTTATATACTAACAGTAAACTAAAACTATAAGCACAAACTGAAAACAATTATATAAAGTTATACATATATGCTCCTCTGAAACTGTTTTGTAGTCAAAACATGTAACAGCACTAAAAACTTTAACATTATATAAAATTCTATAAAAATCGTATACTTAGAAATCAAAATAGAGAATATATTATATACTTACCTAAACTTTAGCAATTTAGATTATATAGCATCAAACCCGAAAGAATATAATTTAAAATGTACTTTACTACATATATAACTCATACACTTAGTATTTCATAATTCAACTAAACTAATAGACAGTACCTCCTATAGGTAAATTAATATATTGTTTGCACCAAAAATGGTCACAAACCCCAAGTGTAGTGAAAGCACCAGCGTATGAATACAAATCGACAGTATTCACACACAAATCACAGATCTAAGCAAATAACAAGCAACAATCCAGAAATAATGAATAGTGACACGCAATTTATAGTGGTTCGGCTATCTCCGGCCTACGTCCACTTCAAAGTTTTTATCTTTTTATTGCTCGATGCTTGAAGATTACAATTTCGTGTGTTATATTACAACTGATTTTCTGAGCTAAGTCTGAATCCAAGGAAGCGGTGGTGATCTGGAGTAAATCTGGCAGAATCTGGGCGTTCTTTAGCTCTCAAAATTGTCCGACCCCTTTTCTGAATGACCAGGGGCTCTATTTATAGGTGTAGGAGGCTGATATTTCGCCTAAATTGAGGGGAGACCAGTTCTGGCACGTGAGGGAGCCCACATGGCCGAGATCTGGAGATCTAGGCCCACTTTGGGATCGATTCGACCCTTGGTTCGAATCGATCAAGAAATTGTCCAATCAAGCTAAAATTTGGTGTGGACATTCTTCAACATGTGCTCAAGCTTCTGTGAAAATTTCATGGCGTTTGGACTTGTAGAACTTGAGTTATGATTGATTCAATATGGTGTTTTTTGCTTCCTGGAGTCATTCGAATCGATACCTTCGAATCCATAGGGTCGACTCCATCTCCTAGCACGTGAAGGCAATGACGTGGTGCGTGTGCTTCGGGTCAACCCCCTTTTTCTCCGAGTTTTACTGAGTCAAACCCGGGGTTTCAGCTAGGCGGACTTGGCAGATTCAAGGCAATCGATTCGAAGGCATGTTTCTTCGAATCGATGGAATTGGTGCTTGGTCGAATCGATCCAGATATGCCACTGTGGATCGATTCGAAGTTATCTCAATGTGGGGGTTCGAAGATGCTGGAGTCGAAGTTCCTATTACTACATGGATTCGGAGGTAATGGAGTCGAAGTAAAGGTGCCCTCCATCGATTCGAAGCAACGTAGGCCTGATGGATTCGAACTTGACGGAGGCGAAGATTTGCTCCTTCTGATCGATACGGAGGTCGTGCTCTGTTGATTCGAAGGTCTTCATGGTGATGGATTTGAATCTTGGTCGATTCGAATACAATGAACAACATATTTCCTTAATCTTGCAACGTTCGTATTTTGAGCATACGTACTCGGATCGACTCAAAATTTGGAACGTTGGTTTCTATGGCTTCGCTTGACGCGTCTTATCAATTGCAGCCCGATCCGGGCTCGGACAAAATTCATCGATATCCATGGTGAACCTGCGATGCACAATCGATGTTCATGACTAATAATCATTGATTTTCAGTTAATCTTTGGGTATCTCGGCTTTGCCAAAAGTTGGGATAACATTTTGCCCCCCAAAACATGCCTTTTGGTAAAAGGCGTGTTTTGATCAGTCTCAAATTAAATGCAGTGAGTTCATGTGTATCTCATAGCTTATAGTATTTTCAATCAAGTCCATGGCTGTTCGAAGCCGAATTGTTATCAATTCCTTCAAGTGGAAGTTAAGAATGAAATTCTACGGTCTCTCCGTACTATTGATTGTCACGTACGGGAATTTTCGACTTTCGAAAATTCGACATCGATACTCACTTTATCGACTGCCGAGAAATCGAGTGCCGGAAACTCCAATAGTGAGGGTTTTAGAAAGAAGAAATAGGTAGAAGAAGAAGAAAAGAAGAAAAGAAAAAGAAGAAACCACAGAGAACAAGAGCAGAACAGAAAAACAATATCAGAATCTTACACATCGCAGCGGAACAATATATAATAAATAAACACTAGTCTTTTAAAACAAAGAGCTATATCAGTTTATACATACATCAATCATCAGAGTCAATATACAACAATGGACAGTTATATAAACTTGTCCTCATACAGAATACACAGCGGAATAAATATATCAGATACAAATACTACGTCTCGTCATCCAGCTTGCTTCCAAAGCTCCAGAATATCCAGAATATCCTGATAATATAACTCTAGGCTGCCCGTGTGGAAATTGGTGGGCACCCAGAGTTTAGAAGGGAAACAATAAACTCCGATTCAGTCATGGTGACTGGTGTGAGATCGTAAAACAGTTATTTTTCACAAAGAAAATAAAACAAATTCGCAATGCTTTTGGAAAATGAAACTACCATAAGACCTCCCGCCACACACACAATGCAAACGCAGAATTGGAGGAGATTTCTTCTTATGATAGTCAAAGATGCTTACTACGCAAAATCAAATCATTTTTGATATTATTATTAGTGCATAGTGTAGAAAACATTTCGAAAGTATAAAATAAATCTTAGCCAGCATAGGTACCATTATAGTATGCTTGCTATAGCTACCATATTAAATGGCAGGTTCTACAACTAAAACCGTACAAGGCTCGTATTGTTTCTTTGGATTTCCAACAAATGGTCAGGCTAAGGAACTTCCTATCCACGATGGGTACGTCCCTGGAATAGACGACCCGAGAACCTAACCGGATCTCTGCCAACACAAGGCCGGGTTACCTCTGCAAAAATAGGTAACTACTGACACGCGTATGCCATCCCCCGATCGTCACCGATCTTCCCGAGGATCCCCGATTCGCAACAACCACAAAGAAATAAATTTTGCAGCAACCACAGAGGTTAAGTATCTGGGCTCCATACCATGATACCACCTTTATCCAGAAGGAATGACATACACTAAGGGGCGCTACTCCCTAGAACCTTGCTGCATCCTTCCTGTTTCGACCATTTCCGGGGTGTGAGGCTCGACGAAGTCTCGTCCACAAAGCTACGCTTTCTCAAAAAGCCCTGCTTCGGGTCAAACAAAATGATCAACCTATGATCACAAAGATATAAGATCAAACAAATGATCATATCACAAATGATCAAACACTGATCATTTTACAGCAACACTCAGTATGCGACGTTACCAAATTGGGATATATCGCTGATAAATCTCAACTACATAACCTCTGAGCTCGTACGTCTCAGAGAAGGGTGTTAAGCTAAGAGAATAAATTCTCCGCCACCAACAGAAATGTATTTGAAAGAAATCAGCTTTATATCTCAAATTGTAACGTCAGACACACAATCCATACAAGTCTGTTCCGGGATCGAACAAAACCGAAGGCACTTCTCACGAAGCCCTTGCATATCCGGATAAATTTCTAATCACGTCCGGACTTCCCGTCACTAAGGGTGATAAAACCTCTAAATCGGAGATCAGCCGATGTAGAGTAACTCGACGGTAATCCTTCCGTTTTTAAAAATATCCGGTCTTCAACACCGGTCTTCGAATGCAATTCATAACGACGTATCACATATTCGGAATGGGTTATACGACCCCATGGTCCTTTCCCGGCTAACCCGAATAGTGAGCGTTTATTCAAAAATAAGTGTGGCATTCAAATTCATCCAATTCACAACAAATACCTATTCAAGGTAATTATTGATAGTCGGTTATTTAACTATCAATAAAGATGCGCAACATCATCAGATTCCAAATAATTTTCCAAATTATTTATCTTCAAAAATATCTTTACTAGATATATTATTTCCACACTTCACCATTTGAAACAAATTTCAAATATTCACTTTTCAATTTATCTTTAAAAGATAAAATCTCTAAACAGTTCACTTCATATTGGAAAAGCATTTCCATACTTATTTAAAAATAAGTATTTCACAAATCATTTATTTTCAACATTTGAAAATATTCGATATACTTAAATCAATATTAAGTATATATTCATTCTTTTAAGGAAATCATTCTCTTTAAACACATTTATTTGAGTCAAAACGAATGTTACGTAAAACATCGTTACGACGACTCAAAATCACTAGTATAGGGATTCGAAATTAAGATAGGTATATAAATCCCAATACTACATAAAAACATTTCCTTTCGGAAATCATTTACTATAACAACAGTGTTATAGTCCATCATTTCCTTATTTTTCGAAAACGTCTATTTCAACAATAAATGTTGAAATCTATGATTTCGATAATTCACACGTTTTAAAACATCTTTTAAAACAATTACTTCATTTTATAATATCGCTTTCCCAAAACATATCCATTTTATTTAATAATATATTCACTGTCCAAATTCGTGAATATACTTCAATAACCAAATTTCAATCTTTTTTTACACATTTATTCCAAGAATTATCCACTATCCAAAATCGTGGAAAAAATTCCCTTAATAACCTTCTATATTCAATTCATCAAATTTGATTGATTTTCGAATTTATTTAAACAACGTTCATAAATTCCATTTTCTATTTTCTATAACAACTCCGGTTTATAAATCTCATTTTATTAACTTCTATAATTCACTTATAAAAATAAGTGATTTCGGATTTATAAACAATGTTTATAAATCGCATTTGTACTTTATAACGATTTCAACTTTTAAAAGAATCATTTATGAACAAATTCGATCAATATTCCATTTAAAGGCAAAAATCCAAGTTATAAGTAAATTACTTATAAATCCTTTATTCTACAACTTCATTCATTTTTAACTTCACGATATAAATCTATTAATTTCATTCACTTATGAAATCCATTTATATTTCTTTTTAACACTTATAAAATTTGTTTTATAAGTCCAATATTTTGATTTATAAAATATCAATTTTATAAATCTTTCTATACAGATCGTTTATAGTTATTCAAAAATCCCAACTTAAACCACTTTATAAATAAATCGACTTTTATTTCAAAAACGACACTTCGGTTATATTTCACTAAAAATTATAACTTTTATAACTTTAAGATTTTACGTTTATAAATCGATTCAAAAATTCCATAAAACGTATATTTTCAAAAATCACTTTAAAAACCCTTTTAAAGTAAAAGTCGTTATTTTTATATTTCAAAACTGAATCCGATGATGCAACAACACCAATTAGTCAATCACAACATTCAAATATCATATATCATCATATGATAGCAGAATATATCACAATATCTATAAATAATCAATACGCTGAGGAATCCAGTTGGATCCCTCCAACCTGTTTCCCTGCATCCACAGATGTTAGCACAATACCAATTCCGCTCCAGTACGGAATTATCACGGTATATGGTTTTTATAAAATATCCGCTTACTAATGGCGCAATAGGGTCTCATCCGCTATACGAGGCGGGAAATCAATCAATCCAATATATACATATGCCAATATGTATATATTGTTATATATAGATATATATCCTACTATATCTAATATCACATCCAAGCAGTCAATCAATCAATCAATAACTGTAAAAGAAAATCCACTTTCATTTGAGTGAGAAGATCTCACCGTGATTTTAATTCTGATTTCAGCGTTTATTTCGAATAAAATTAAACACGCGTTTAATTTTACACGAAATTCAAACTAGCTCCAAATGGCTCCAATTCAGTTCCATAGCGAAGTACACGTCGAGACGATTCCAATGCAATTTGTTTCGTCATTTTCTGATAATGTATGAACAAGATACAACATTTTAAACATTACACGATTTAAATATTATAATTTAACATTTTATTTTCTTTTACCCTCAAACAAAATCTGGCCGTAGATTTTTGAAAATGGAATCCAGGCCGTAATCACTTTCTTCCCCAACATGTTCGAAACCCAGGCTATACGTACGCGATATCCACCCATAGCCGCCTAGAAACCCTAGTACCCGCGACAAATTCGAGCATCTCCACAACCATCAGCGACCATCAAAATGCTCGCCTCCATCCCCTCTACTCTCGACCGTGACAAGGCTGAACTCGGTTCCACCATTGCTTCGTAAAGTGTGCACGAACGCGCGACCTTCCCGAACGATTTGCCGACAATCCACTTGATTAAAATCCATCATCACCGTTGAATCTCGAGATCTGATCGTGCTCTTGAATTCTCTAGTTGCAATCGTTGCCTAAAAACGCGTAGATGAGGAGATCGAAGGAGATGAAATTCGTAGCATTTCGGCCATTCATTTTGTTGCTGGCGGCTGGCTATTTAAATGAAACCCTAGCCCTTTTTATTTTGCAATTTGTGAATAAAGGGGGCTATTTATAGAAAATATCGAACACTATTCATTCCGGTTTTCTGAACTCCGATTTACGCGCGGTAACTGGCGTTTCTGGGGTTTATCCCACGTTCCGGACACAATGGAACAGGTTTCGGAAGCTAATTCGATCGTATGCGTGAGATATGGCAATAAACGATAAATTTAAATTAAACCGATTTAAATCGATTTCGAGGCATTTTAAATTGTATCGGACAAACGATAAATCCAATCGACTTGAATTTTGAAATCTTACAATAATATCACATTACGGATCCGATGAAACTGGTTTCGTTCAATTCTGAGACTGTTCGAAAATTGGCTATTTTTACAGTCGATAATTAAATATTAAAATATTCAATTTCCACAGATTAACCTTAAATTCAGTTTTAAAAGTTCTATAACCTTTCTATAACTCAAGTATGATTAAATAAAATTTTACAAATCATTTTCAATCATTTTAAACTCGGTTTTCAATTATTTTTGGAATTTCAATTATTAATTTATCGATTTAATTGACCAAATTAAATCCAATATTCGAAAAATAAATTATTCGACCTATTAAATTCATTTATTAATATTTAAAATTAATTAAATATTCGAATTTTAATTATCAAAAATTCTGGGTCGTTACAATTGTTATCAATTCCTTCCAGTGGAAGTTAAGAATGAAATTCTACGGTCTCTCCGTACTATTGATGGTCACTCCGGACCCTTGTCAAATCCATTCTAGATTTAGCGATTGAATAGAAAGATCCTGTTGCACTTCGGCGTTGCTTTCTACCCCTTGCACTCTAGCCCCAGCTAGGGCGTATAGCGATGTCTTGGTCATTCTGGACCGATCGTAGCCTCTCTGGGCTCTTACTGGATCCCATCCTCTCACTCTCCGGTGAAGGGGAAACAACGATGAGTGAGCCGATCCTGTCGCTCTCCGGCGAAGTGGCTACACCCCCTGCACTCCGGTTCAGTGTATCTGAACATTAAGCGATGTCATGGCCCAAATCGTGGGCCGATCATAGCCTCTCCGAGCTCTTATCGAATCCCGATCCAATCACTCTCCGGTGAATGGGAAACGATTCTTAAGTGAGTCGATCATGTCGCTCTCCGGCGAAGCAACTCACTTCTTGCACTCCGGACCCCGCCTCTCCGGGTAAGGTCATAAAGCGATCATGTTTATATTGATATTTAATATTCATCTTTTAACTCTCCGGTTAAAAGGTTTATTTTAATAAGTGTTTCTTTATTAAATTCAAATCCTAGATGTTCAATCTCAAACACCAGGAAAAACAAGACAATGCCTCTCCGGGCGGAGCGGTCTATTTCCATCTTAGAGCATGCCTAGGGATCTCTCTGGTTCCCGTACATGAGTAAGTGGGATAGCCGTTTTATTTTGGAAATCAAATCTAAGAAAACTAATCGACCAGAGTCCAAATCTTTAACTTGGCCCTTGCCATCACAATCAGTTGATGACGAGTCGCGATCCCGATCCAGGATCATTCCTGTTAGGTTGGGGCGGTAGTTGTTCGGGCCTAACCGCCGTTGTACGTTCTCTGACATACTGTGGCAATCTACCACTCCTGGCATGTTCTTCCACCTCATCCTTCAGGTGGCGGCATTCATCGGTAGTGTGCCCATCCAGCTCATGGAATAGGTAGTATTTTCCGGTTCTATGTTCCTGCTCCGTGGGATCTCTCCTCGGTGGTTTTCGATAGGGGAGTTGCCCCCGAGTTTCGGTGTAAAATCGTTCCAGTCCTGCCACCAAGTCTGTGTATTGCCTGAATCTAGGCTCTCGGAATTTCTTCCGTTTATCAGGATCATTATGTACGTCATCCTGCTCTCTCTTTCCTTTGTCTGCCCTGGACTGTTCCCTGGCGGTTCCTTCGCCTTGTGCAACATTTATTTCCTGTCTCTCGGCTCGGGAGTCCTCTAATCGAATGAATTTTTCAGCTTCATGGAAAAACTCTCCAAGATCTTGCGGTGGATCTTTAGTCAAAGAGTCTTTGAATTCGGTGCCTTCTCTAACTCCTGCCACTGCCGCCATCAAAATCATCGATGGGTCCGGGCGATCTACAGAAGCCACCGTTGCATTAAATCGTAACAGAAAATCTTTTATGGACTCTCCGGTCCTTTGCTTTATTGATGCCAAAGCCATCACGCTCTTGGGTCGCGTTATGTGAACCCTAAACTGCTTCATGAAACAATCCACAAGCTCGCCCCATGTCCTGATTGATCCTGTCTCCAGCTGTCTAAACCAAAGCGCAGCCAAATCTGATAAGAATAAGGGGAAGCATCGTGCCATTACTTCCTCGGATGCTCCCAGCACTTCCATGTGTCTGATATATCTGGTGATATGCATGGTCGGGTCTGACTTTCCGTCATAAGGATCCAGCATCGGTAGTTTGAACTTTGGAGGGTTCCTTGCATTTCGGATATTTGGAGCGAACAGACTTCGACTAACCTCTTCCAATCCTCCGCCTGACAATCCCCCTCTCATGAGTCGTCTCACTAGGCCAATCATTCTTTCATCTCCATCTAGGGGTTGCCCCCTTGTCATGTCCCTGTCTTGCCCTCTGAGTCTTGTAGGGAATTCTGGTACGTACTCTTCGGGTGGCTCGTTAGCATTTGTGTTGGCCCTAGCCGGTTGAGCTCCTTCCAAAGGTCCTTCTTCGTCCCTTGTTGATTGCCTTCTGGTTCTGTATTCTGTCCTACGTTGGGTTCCATAGCCCAAGCTCCTTGTTCCGCATTCACAGCCGCTGTAGCTGGTCCTGGGTTTTGTGTTCCTGCAGCTCTCATTTGTTCAAAGAAATTCTGTAGCATCTCTTGTTGGCTTTTCATCATTCTTTCCTGCATTTGGTTATTCATAGCCTCCATCTCTTCTCTAGTAATGTAGATCGAAGCTTGTCCTTCTCCAGCGCCAAAGGATGCTTCTTGACTTCCTCCTTGTTGGCTCCTCTCAGCTCTTTGTTTTTTACTTGTTTGTCGAGTCATTGTAGAGTCAAATCTAAATCCTTAAAATCTTAAATCTAAACTTTGAATCTGGTGTAGCGGGTGCTAGTCCTTCTCAGTGAAAGCACCAAAGTGTTTGCGCCAAAAATGGCCACAAACCCCAAGTGTAGTGAAAGCACCAGCGTATGAATACAAATCGACAGTATTCACACACAAATCACAGATCTAAGCAAATAACAAGCAACAATCCAGAAATAATGAACAGTGACACGCAATTTATAGTGGTTCGGCTATCTCCGGCCTACGTCCACTTCAAAGTTTTTATCTTTTTATTGCTCGATGCTTGAAGATTACAATTTCGTGTGTTATATTACAACTGATTTTATGAGCTAAGTCTGAATCCAAGGAAGCGGTGGTGATCTGGAGTAAATCTGGCAGAATCTGGGCGCTCTTTAGCTCTCAAAATTGTCCGACCCCTTTTCTGAATGACCAAGGGCTCTATTTATAGGTGTGGGAGTGTGATATCCCGGGATTTCAGGGAATTTAAAATGTGATAATCTTGTAAGTTAATTATTTAAAATTGGTAAAATTGTTATTTTCAAACAATTAAATAATGAGTTGTTTTTAAATATAAATATAAATAGACTTTAAATAGACTTATTATTTTCAAATTTAATAAGTGTTGTTAAAATTATATGTATATATATGTGTATTTAAATTGATTTTAGATAGAATAATTATTTAGTATTAATAATGTGCTTGTTAAAATTTAATATATATATATATATATTTATTTGAATTGATTTTTAATTTGGATTTTTAAATTGACTTTGAATTTGGATTTAAGAATTGGATTTAAAGAAATATATATATATATATATATATATATTAAAATAATAAAAATAATAATATAGTTTGGACTTAAATCATATGGATAAGGTTTTTATTTAAAATTAGATTTGTTTTATATTATTCTCTTAAAGAAATTTATTTAAAGAAATTTGGGAAGTGTTTATTAAATAGTTGGTAAATACAAAAGTTTTATATTATCATTTAAAATGGACTAAATATACTATATATAATTTTATTTAAGATATGATTGGTTTTTATTTTATTTTCTTTTAAAGGTTTTATTTTTATAAATTGAGAAAAGCATTTTTAAATAAGATATGTATTTATCTATTTAGAAAATGTAATTTAAAAGCTTTAAAAATCATTTAAAAATATTTATGCATGTAGTATTACAAGTGTTAATCTATAAACCCCTTAAATAACATGTGTTAACATAATAAACAATTGTTGAGACAAGTGTCATTTATTTTCTTTATTTTCTTTTTATTTTGATAAATTACCATTTAAACCTATATAAACAATCACCTTCTTGCTTAAATTCTTTTCTCAACTCATTCCTGTAAACGTTTCCTTTCCAAAACAATAGCCAAACCTGTTCAACTCTTCAAACAGAAAATCCTCAACAACAATCTGTAAACCAAATTTTTTAAAAACCTGTAATTCATTTACAGTTCAAACAAAACAACCTGAAAACATTCTCAAACTCAAATGTAAGCCTGTCATCTTCTTTAAAGCCTGTAGTCTAAAACCCTGTAACCAAAGTGCAAATCAAAGCTGCAATGTTTATTTTCCTATAACCTCTTTATACCCAAAACCATTCTGTTATCAAAAGCCTGTTTTTTTCAAAATCTGGAAATCAATGAAGTTGTCTGCAAGTTTCAAATGCAAACTGGATTTTCAAAGCATTCAGCAGCAATAAAGCTTCAACCTGCATTAATCAACATCTTAAAGCTTCCAACTTTCCAGTTTCAAAAAGGTCTAAACACTTTCTATTGCGAATTCAAGTTTTGAAGTTCCATCCAGTTTCAAGGTCTCTGCATTTTGGTTAAAAGGTGAGTAAACCTTTATTTTAAAACAGTTTCAAAATCTAAGAATAAACTTAAATGTTGTGATGAATGTTATAGTAATATGGTTGGCATATGATTTATCTGTGAATGCATGTTGGTATAATAAAATGCCTGCACTAAAATTAGTATCTATAAATATTTGTTGTTCTGTTATTTAAAGTAAGTAAATTATAAAAAAAAAAAAAATAGTTTGCTATGGATTTTTACTACCATGCATGAGTTGATATTGATTTGTATTATAGTTCTTTAGTTTGAATTTATATGAATCAGTATGTATATGTTGAGTGTACCTGTCTATGTATATATATATAAATATGCCTCTGTTTAGTAACAGGTTAACAAAATTTAAGAAAATCCATATCTCAATTTGCTAGCAATTTTAAGTTATAATCTTTAAAGGAAAACTGTTAGAAATAGTTAGATTCAAGTTTTAAAAATAACTTTAATTAAAGTTAATTAGTAGAATTTCTGGAATCTAGAAATGTCAGTGATAATCAACATAAGGCAGAAAAATCGAATGATGTAATTTCGAGTTTTGATTATATAAACTGTTTCGAATTGAAAAATGTTGAATTTTAATAATCAAAACAAGATTTTTAAGTTTATGATTGTCGAGATATAGTGAGTTGAACGGAAATCGCTTTTTCGTCGATTTCTAGCAATCGTGGAAGAGATGATCATCGTGATCATTGCTGGAGGAGGCTGGCGCGATGGGGATCCTAGGAAAAATGCTCGGTGGATTTATTGACCATTGTGGCGGTGGCACGGTGTCGATTTAGGGTTTAAACCCAAGTTTTGGTCGATGGAAGATTTTGGGTTGCTGCGCCATCGTCAATGCATCGGAGACGACCGGTGGTGGGGGTATAGGCGTGTGGTTGGTCAGTGAAGCTATGGTTGGGATCGCGAAGGCTCTGGTGGTCGGGGATGTTGGGTTCGAGGCGTTTTCTGGCGAAGAGTTTGGTTCCAGTTGCTCGATTTTGTTCGTTTTCGATTTCCGGTTGGATTGGATGATCTGGGTGGTCAGTTCGTCTGAGGAGATGTTCGACGACTTGACGAAGGTCGGAGCGTTGATCTTTGGTGCCGGAGTGGACGTGCACGTGCATGTGTGCACGGTGTTGTTCTGGTTGCTGTAGTTTGGGAAGAACTGTACCAGGTTTTGTCTCAGGAATATGTGGTCTTGGCTCGAAGAAGCTCTCGCGATTTTGGAAGAAAACCTCGGGGAAGAACTCGGGTAGGAGACTGGTCGAACCCGAAGTAAACTGAACAGTTTTAAAATTTAAAATAAGCAAGTTTTTAAATTTAAAATAAATTTAGTTTAAATCTATTTCTAAAATCTAATTCTTTACATAACAAATGTTTTTAAGTAATTGATTAAAGGAGTTATATAATTGGTTTAACTTGAATTTGTTAAGTTAACTTTTAAGTTAGTTTAAATCTCAAATTAAATGATCCAATTAAGTAAGTTAATTATAAAGTTAAATGTTTTAAATATGATTAATGATAATTAAGTCATTAATAAGGATAATGTTTTATCTTAAAAGTTAATTAAGATTTAATGATTAATTAAAGTAATAAAGTAATTAAAGAGAAATTAATCAATTTAATAAATTAATGATTAAGAATTATTTAATTAATAATTAAGGATTAAGTTAATTAATTAAATAGGATGAATTAGTTGATAATTAAGAATTAATTGATTAATTAATTAAGATTGATAAATTTATAATTAAAGTTAATTAATTAGTTGATAATTAAGATCAATAAATTAAGTAATTAAGATTGATTAATTTGTAATTAGAGATTAATTAAGTAATTTAAATAGTAATTAAGGATTAATTAATTGTTATTAAGTTATTAAATTGATAATTAAGGTTTATTAATTAATAATTAAAGAATAATTAATCTGTAATTAAAGATTAATTAATTTGTTTAAGAGTAATTAAGGAATGAATTACTCAATTGTAAATAATAAATGGATGTGATTAATTTAAGTTAATTAATTTATAAATTAATTAAAGATAATCTGATGCTGATTAAGTATAAATACTTAATGAAATTTATAAGTGTAATTACTGTAAGTAATTAATGTATAATTACAAGATGTAATTAATAAAAGGAATAATATAATTAATTAAGGAGTTAATTAATTAGGGTAAGTAATTATAGGATGATAATTACTGTTTATGATTAATTAAGGTGGATTAATAGAAATGATTAATTAAAGTTTAATTAATTAAAGTAATTAATTAAGGATAATTAATTAATTAATGGAAATAATTAATTAAGGATAATTAATCAATACAATTAATAAAAGTAATTAAAGGTTAATTACTGTTAATGATTAAGAATAATTAATTTGTGAAATTAATTAAAAGATAATTACTTTATGTAATTAATGAATGATTAATCAAGGATGATTAATATTTAATGAGTAATTAATTAATTAAAGATTGTAATTAATTAATGTTGATTAAGCAAAGAATATGAATTAATTCTTAAGTAATTAATTTAATTTAAGTTGATTAAATTAATTATAATAGAGATTAATAAATGGTTGCTTATGAATGATGGTTGAGTAGAATGTCTGATTTGGTTGATATCTATTAAATGATATGCTATGATATTCTGTGATATGATATTGGATATATCTGTGATAAATGTGATATTTATCTGTGTTAAATGCTGTGTAAATTCAAGTATTGAATTAAATTAAATTGTTAAAACCTTTAAACAACTTGGCCTTAAAAGATACGTTTTGGATTTCGATGAGACCGGGATCGGGTTTCCGTATACCGGTATTCCAGGTCTGGAGACCCGAATATCACATCGATCCAAATTAACGATAGGTCGTGAATCTCAAGTGAAGATGAAGATTCAGAGTGCAAGGGTTATTGTCGTTAACTCTGAGGGTGATTCCAAAACGAGTGTAACGAGATAATGCCTTCGGTTTCGTTCGAACCCGGAACGAACTTGTATGGATTGAATGCTTTCAGCACATCGTCAGGTGGACGATGAGCATTCTAAGTGATGTGTTCTGATTTAAAGGTAATCGTAGCCTCAAGCCTCATCAAACCGGGAATGGCTAAAACAGGGGAGGTGCAGCAAGGTTAGTGGGTAGCACCCAAGTAGTATGAGATTCCCCTGTCTAGAGGTCCCTTCTTTTATTCGGCTGAGTGGGCGGTTGAATAGCTACAACCGCTGGGGTTTCTTATGCGGGAATTATCCAGTAAGGGATGTTCCGGCCTTGTGTTGCAGGGGATTGGGAGTGATCCTCGGTACGTTGATCTAGGCCACGTACTGTGACGGGCGGTACCCCGGTAGCCCTGCCATTGTATGGAATCCAAAATCCAATAAGTGCCGTACGATTTAGTTGTGCCCAACTATGTTGGAACGTGAGATGTAAGCATTCCAGCTATTTCTGTATTTTACTTGAAAACCCTAGACCCTATTATAATATAACTCGATTTCCTATCAAGTTTTGGTTAGCGTAAGGTAAAAACTTACCCATGTTTATGTGTGGGAAGTCTTACGTGATATCTTTGTTTTCAAAAGGTTTTGAAGTTAAACAACTTTAACCCGTTTACTCACACCAGACCCATGTCTGACCCAAGTGTTTATTTCTGTTTTATAAACTCTTGGGTACTCAAATTTTTACGAGTAGCCAAGGGATTCAGGTTAGCTTTGACGAGTTATCTGGAGGAGCAATGGAGCAGGAGGCTTCAACGTTCGTAGATATAGTGTTCCGCTGTGTTAGTTTCTCTGAGTCATTTGTTGAGTTGTATTTGAGCTGTAATAACTAGACAGGTATTTATAACTGTCTAGTATGTGTTGTATAAGCTGTGTATCTCTGATGTATATGATACAATGTAATATCTTATTTGATTAATGTAATTTATTCGTTCCGCTGTTTAGATTCTGATGTGTTTCTTTCTTTCTTCTCTATCTTTTCTCTTTTCTATCTCTTTCTTTCTTCAAGATGATACGACTTTTTGTGGAGAAAAAGTCGGGTCGTCACAGTTGGTATCAGAGCATAGGTTGAGCGAATACCTAAGCTATTGGTTAAGTGAATATCAGAGCGCTAGGTTGAGTGAATACCTAGGCTTTGGAGTGAACTCTTTCTTGAGAGAGCGTATTTGTAATTTTTAACTATATATATTTTTATTCTACCTATTTGTTGGGTTACCTGTTCGGGTTTTCCAATATAAGATATAAAGGTAGAAAGGGTGGTGGTGTGTGAAACACGACTACAAATGTTTGGAATTTGAATGTTGAGGTTGGAAGTCTATCTGACGAGACTGTAGACCCAATACCGTCTCGAGTGAACTTTGTTATGGTGTAAAGATTTCATAAATCTCTGAAGGAACTGTTAAGGTTCATATTTGAAGTTTGGATGAGTAGAGTTAGTTCTGTCGGAAGAGCAGAAGCGAGTGATGGTATCTGGGTATCTCAGGAAGCAGTAGTTGCGTGATGAGACGCAATGACTGGATGTTTCTGAAGATGTTTTCTTTTGAAGCAAGTTTGAAGAAATGTGTCTGTTTCGGTGTTGTGGCTGAGTTCAGCAGGGTCTTTTCTGTTCGGTTTGGGGTCCGAGTTTCTCGAGAAGCTTTGGATAGGAAGTCTTGGCATCTGGGTCAGCGGTGCAGCTCGGAAGTGTTTTGTGTTCCAGCTAGAAGATCTTTTAGCTTAGCAGTTTTCTAGAGGTGGAATTCAGAAGCAGTAGAGAGGATCCATTTCTTCGATGGATTGGTTAAAAAGCATAAGCTGTTCTGATTGGTAAAGAGAGAGCAGTTTCTTGGATATTAGGCTGGGTTGATCGCAAAAGTGACTTGCGATTGCTGAGTATTCTCTTGAGTTATCAGAGTTTTTCTGGATGTCTTCAGCGAAGTCAGAAGTTTGTCTGCATTTGAGATTGAGTTCTGTATCAACTTGATTTCAGGATTGCTACCGGAAATTCAGCTAGGTCGAAGAATGTCTCCTAGAGAAAGGATTTGGTGAAACAGCCCGGTATTTCATAGAACTTCTGAGTTTTATTTTTATGGATCTGTTGAACCTTATCTCCAGAATGTGTTGTCTAGTCTGTGCTTGAGTTCATCGACGGCATTCTCATCTTCTCTAGATTAGAGTGGTGCAGCGGAAGCAAGATGGCAGCTGTTCTAGAATGGAAGAAACCGGAAGTTGCAGTGTTTTGGGATTAGAAAATTTCTACATGAAATATTTCTGGATTTAAGTCCAGATTGGTTAGTGCATCTGTTTTGTCTTTTCCAGATAGGAGAAGTAAGTTGTCTACTGAGGTTTGTGAAGTAGAGTTTGTGTACTGGATTTCTGTAAATCTTGAAAGGATCCGTTTGTTGGATTGTTTTGATCCAGTTTGTTTCTAGAAGCATCGGTAAAGGTTGAGCTGATCGGAATGGATGTAGACAGTCCGGAATTGTCAAAAGAGTTCTAAAGATTAGAGACGGAGGAATTTGGAATTCGAAGTTGGAGACTTCGTTATTATTGAAGTTTTCTCTGGTAAAAGGGAGCTATAAGATTGGGTAAGACTGGGAAGTCAGCTCCGAGTTGTTTTGGATCTCTTCTGTATTCTGATTTGGATAAGTGTTTGATCTACAGGATTGAATTGCCAGTTTGGATAACTGAGATTCAGAGTATATCGCGTATCTTTGAGGAAGTACGTGTTTGATCTATCTTTGGTTTTGGAACCAGTAGTTCGGGAAGGATTTGGTTGTTGAGTCAGACTTGTCTGTAGTCTGATATCCTGTTTAGTTTTGTAGATTTAGATGAGTAGGAGCTTTGTAGCTTCGTAGTTTAAGATTGTCTTTACAACGAGTATCCCGGTATATATATATACTTGGGGAAACTCGTGGAAATGTAGGAAGCTTATCCGGATCTGTGTCCGGATAACGAATATTGATTGTTAGATTTGAATTGTTTGTTTGATTGAATAGTTGTTTGGAAGAAATTGGTATTGGCTGTTATGAATGCTAAAATTTTTTTTGAATATTTTTGAAATAAAATAAAACTTGGGATTATCTTTTGTTTTAAATTTCGAGGACGAAATTCTTTTAAGGGGGAAGGAATGTGATATCCCGGGATTTCAGGGAATTTAAAATGTGATAATCTTGTAAGTTAATTATTTAAAATTGGTAAAATTGTTATTTTCAAACAATTAAATAATGAGTTGTTTTTAAATATAAATATAAATAGACTTTAAATAGACTTATTATTTTCAAATTTAATAAGTGTTGTTAAAATTATATGTATATATATGTGTATTTAAATTGATTTTAGATAGAATAATTATTTAGTATTAATAATGTGCTTGTTAAAATTTAATATATATATATATATATTTATTTGAATTGATTTTTAATTTGGATTTTTAAATTGACTTTGAATTTGGATTTAAGAATTGGATTTAAAGAAATATATATATATATATATATATATATTAAAATAATAAAAATAATAATATAGTTTGGACTTAAATCATATGGATAAGGTTTTTATTTAAAATTAGATTTGTTTTATATTATTCTCTTAAAGAAATTTATTTAAAGAAATTTGGGAAGTGTTTATTAAATAGTTGGTAAATACAAAAGTTTTATATTATCATTTAAAATGGACTAAATATACTATATATAATTTTATTTAAGATATGATTGGTTTTTATTTTATTTTCTTTTAAAGGTTTTATTTTTATAAATTGAGAAAAGCATTTTTAAATAAGATATGTATTTATCTATTTAGAAAATGTAATTTAAAAGCTTTAAAAATCATTTAAAAATATTTATGCATGTAGTATTACAAGTGTTAATCTATAAACCCCTTAAATAACATGTGTTAACATAATAAACAATTGTTGAGACAAGTGTCATTTATTTTCTTTATTTTCTTTTTATTTTGATAAATTACCATTTAAACCTATATAAACAATCACCTTCTTGCTTAAATTCTTTTCTCAACTCATTCCTGTAAACGTTTCCTTTCCAAAACAATAGCCAAACCTGTTCAACTCTTCAAACAGAAAATCCTCAACAACAATCTGTAAACCAAATTTTTTAAAAACCTGTAATTCATTTACAGTTCAAACAAAACAACCTGAAAACATTCTCAAACTCAAATGTAAGCCTGTCATCTTCTTTAAAGCCTGTAGTCTAAAACCCTGTAACCAAAGTGCAAATCAAAGCTGCAATGTTTATTTTCCTATAACCTCTTTATACCCAAAACCATTCTGTTATCAAAAGCCTGTTTTTTTCAAAATCTGGAAATCAATGAAGTTGTCTGCAAGTTTCAAATGCAAACTGGATTTTCAAAGCATTCAGCAGCAATAAAGCTTCAACCTGCATTAATCAACATCTTAAAGCTTCCAACTTTCCAGTTTCAAAAAGGTCTAAACACTTTCTATTGCGAATTCAAGTTTTGAAGTTCCATCCAGTTTCAAGGTCTCTGCATTTTGGTTAAAAGGTGAGTAAACCTTTATTTTAAAACAGTTTCAAAATCTAAGAATAAACTTAAATGTTGTGATGAATGTTATAGTAATATGGTTGGCATATGATTTATCTGTGAATGCATGTTGGTATAATAAAATGCCTGCACTAAAATTAGTATCTATAAATATTTGTTGTTCTGTTATTTAAAGTAAGTAAATTATAAAAAAAAAAAAAATAGTTTGCTATGGATTTTTACTACCATGCATGAGTTGATATTGATTTGTATTATAGTTCTTTAGTTTGAATTTATATGAATCAGTATGTATATGTTGAGTGTACCTGTCTATGTATATATATATAAATATGCCTCTGTTTAGTAACAGGTTAACAAAATTTAAGAAAATCCATATCTCAATTTGCTAGCAATTTTAAGTTATAATCTTTAAAGGAAAACTGTTAGAAATAGTTAGATTCAAGTTTTAAAAATAACTTTAATTAAAGTTAATTAGTAGAATTTCTGGAATCTAGAAATGTCAGTGATAATCAACATAAGGCAGAAAAATCGAATGATGTAATTTCGAGTTTTGATTATATAAACTGTTTCGAATTGAAAAATGTTGAATTTTAATAATCAAAACAAGATTTTTAAGTTTATGATTGTCGAGATATAGTGAGTTGAACGGAAATCGCTTTTTCGTCGATTTCTAGCAATCGTGGAAGAGATGATCATCGTGATCATTGCTGGAGGAGGCTGGCGCGATGGGGATCCTAGGAAAAATGCTCGGTGGATTTATTGACCATTGTGGCGGTGGCACGGTGTCGATTTAGGGTTTAAACCCAAGTTTTGGTCGATGGAAGATTTTGGGTTGCTGCGCCATCGTCAATGCATCGGAGACGACCGGTGGTGGGGGTATAGGCGTGTGGTTGGTCAGTGAAGCTATGGTTGGGATCGCGAAGGCTCTGGTGGTCGGGGATGTTGGGTTCGAGGCGTTTTCTGGCGAAGAGTTTGGTTCCAGTTGCTCGATTTTGTTCGTTTTCGATTTCCGGTTGGATTGGATGATCTGGGTGGTCAGTTCGTCTGAGGAGATGTTCGACGACTTGACGAAGGTCGGAGCGTTGATCTTTGGTGCCGGAGTGGACGTGCACGTGCATGTGTGCACGGTGTTGTTCTGGTTGCTGTAGTTTGGGAAGAACTGTACCAGGTTTTGTCTCAGGAATATGTGGTCTTGGCTCGAAGAAGCTCTCGCGATTTTGGAAGAAAACCTCGGGGAAGAACTCGGGTAGGAGACTGGTCGAACCCGAAGTAAACTGAACAGTTTTAAAATTTAAAATAAGCAAGTTTTTAAATTTAAAATAAATTTAGTTTAAATCTATTTCTAAAATCTAATTCTTTACATAACAAATGTTTTTAAGTAATTGATTAAAGGAGTTATATAATTGGTTTAACTTGAATTTGTTAAGTTAACTTTTAAGTTAGTTTAAATCTCAAATTAAATGATCCAATTAAGTAAGTTAATTATAAAGTTAAATGTTTTAAATATGATTAATGATAATTAAGTCATTAATAAGGATAATGTTTTATCTTAAAAGTTAATTAAGATTTAATGATTAATTAAAGTAATAAAGTAATTAAAGAGAAATTAATCAATTTAATAAATTAATGATTAAGAATTATTTAATTAATAATTAAGGATTAAGTTAATTAATTAAATAGGATGAATTAGTTGATAATTAAGAATTAATTGATTAATTAATTAAGATTGATAAATTTATAATTAAAGTTAATTAATTAGTTGATAATTAAGATCAATAAATTAAGTAATTAAGA
The DNA here is from genome assembly GCA_030737815.1 of Allium fistulosum. Classification (NCBI taxonomy): domain Eukaryota; kingdom Viridiplantae; phylum Streptophyta; class Magnoliopsida; order Asparagales; family Amaryllidaceae; genus Allium; species Allium fistulosum. Next base: position 162,737,442 of record CM060904.1, on the reverse strand, counting down.
TTGATTAATTTGTAATTAGAGATTAATTAAGTAATTTAAATAGTAATTAAGGATTAATTAATTGTTATTAAGTTATTAAATTGATAATTAAGGTTTATTAATTAATAATTAAAGAATAATTAATCTGTAATTAAAGATTAATTAATTTGTTTAAGAGTAATTAAGGAATGAATTACTCAATTGTAAATAATAAATGGATGTGATTAATTTAAGTTAATTAATTTATAAATTAATTAAAGATAATCTGATGCTGATTAAGTATAAATACTTAATGAAATTTATAAGTGTAATTACTGTAAGTAATTAATGTATAATTACAAGATGTAATTAATAAAAGGAATAATATAATTAATTAAGGAGTTAATTAATTAGGGTAAGTAATTATAGGATGATAATTACTGTTTATGATTAATTAAGGTGGATTAATAGAAATGATTAATTAAAGTTTAATTAATTAAAGTAATTAATTAAGGATAATTAATTAATTAATGGAAATAATTAATTAAGGATAATTAATCAATACAATTAATAAAAGTAATTAAAGGTTAATTACTGTTAATGATTAAGAATAATTAATTTGTGAAATTAATTAAAAGATAATTACTTTATGTAATTAATGAATGATTAATCAAGGATGATTAATATTTAATGAGTAATTAATTAATTAAAGATTGTAATTAATTAATGTTGATTAAGCAAAGAATATGAATTAATTCTTAAGTAATTAATTTAATTTAAGTTGATTAAATTAATTATAATAGAGATTAATAAATGGTTGCTTATGAATGATGGTTGAGTAGAATGTCTGATTTGGTTGATATCTATTAAATGATATGCTATGATATTCTGTGATATGATATTGGATATATCTGTGATAAATGTGATATTTATCTGTGTTAAATGCTGTGTAAATTCAAGTATTGAATTAAATTAAATTGTTAAAACCTTTAAACAACTTGGCCTTAAAAGATACGTTTTGGATTTCGATGAGACCGGGATCGGGTTTCCGTATACCGGTATTCCAGGTCTGGAGACCCGAATATCACATCGATCCAAATTAACGATAGGTCGTGAATCTCAAGTGAAGATGAAGATTCAGAGTGCAAGGGTTATTGTCGTTAACTCTGAGGGTGATTCCAAAACGAGTGTAACGAGATAATGCCTTCGGTTTCGTTCGAACCCGGAACGAACTTGTATGGATTGAATGCTTTCAGCACATCGTCAGGTGGACGATGAGCATTCTAAGTGATGTGTTCTGATTTAAAGGTAATCGTAGCCTCAAGCCTCATCAAACCGGGAATGGCTAAAACAGGGGAGGTGCAGCAAGGTTAGTGGGTAGCACCCAAGTAGTATGAGATTCCCCTGTCTAGAGGTCCCTTCTTTTATTCGGCTGAGTGGGCGGTTGAATAGCTACAACCGCTGGGGTTTCTTATGCGGGAATTATCCAGTAAGGGATGTTCCGGCCTTGTGTTGCAGGGGATTGGGAGTGATCCTCGGTACGTTGATCTAGGCCACGTACTGTGACGGGCGGTACCCCGGTAGCCCTGCCATTGTATGGAATCCAAAATCCAATAAGTGCCGTACGATTTAGTTGTGCCCAACTATGTTGGAACGTGAGATGTAAGCATTCCAGCTATTTCTGTATTTTACTTGAAAACCCTAGACCCTATTATAATATAACTCGATTTCCTATCAAGTTTTGGTTAGCGTAAGGTAAAAACTTACCCATGTTTATGTGTGGGAAGTCTTACGTGATATCTTTGTTTTCAAAAGGTTTTGAAGTTAAACAACTTTAACCCGTTTACTCACACCAGACCCATGTCTGACCCAAGTGTTTATTTCTGTTTTATAAACTCTTGGGTACTCAAATTTTTACGAGTAGCCAAGGGATTCAGGTTAGCTTTGACGAGTTATCTGGAGGAGCAATGGAGCAGGAGGCTTCAACGTTCGTAGATATAGTGTTCCGCTGTGTTAGTTTCTCTGAGTCATTTGTTGAGTTGTATTTGAGCTGTAATAACTAGACAGGTATTTATAACTGTCTAGTATGTGTTGTATAAGCTGTGTATCTCTGATGTATATGATACAATGTAATATCTTATTTGATTAATGTAATTTATTCGTTCCGCTGTTTAGATTCTGATGTGTTTCTTTCTTTCTTCTCTATCTTTTCTCTTTTCTATCTCTTTCTTTCTTCAAGATGATACGACTTTTTGTGGAGAAAAAGTCGGGTCGTCACAGGGAGGCTGATATTTCGCCTAAATTGAGGGGAGACCAGTTCTGACACGTGAGGGAGCCCACATGGCCGAGATCTGGAGATCCGGGCCCACTTTGGGATCGATTCGACCCTTGGTTCGAATCGATCAAGAAATTGTCCAATCAAGCTGAAATTTGGTGTGGACATTCTTCAACATGTGCTCAAGCTTCTGTGAAAATTTCATGGCGTTTGGAATTGTAGAACTTGAGTTATGATTGATTCAATATGGTGTTTTTTGCTTCCTAGAGTCGTTCGAATCGATACCTTCGAATCCATAGGGTCGACTCCATCTCCTAGCACGTGAAGGCAATGACGTGGTGCGCGTGCTTCGGGTCAACCCCCCTTTTTCTCCGAGTTTTACTGAGTCAAACCCGGGGTTTTAGCTAGGCGGACTTGGCAGATTCAAGGCAATCGATTCGAAGGCATGTTTCTTCGAATCGATGGAATTGGTGCTTGGTCGAATCGATCCAGATATGCCACTATGGATCGATTCGAATTTATCTCAATGTGGGGGTTCAAAGATGCTGGAGTCGAAGTTCCTATTACTGCATGGATTCGGAGGTAATGGAGTCGAAGTAAAGGTGCCCTCCATCGATTCGAAGCAACGTAGGCCTGATGGATTCGAACTTGACGGAGGCGAAGCTTTGCTCCTTCTGATCGATACGGAGGTCGTGCTCTGTTGATTCGAAGGTCTTCATGGTGATGGATTCGAATCTTGGTCGATTCGAATACAATGAACAACATATTTCCTTAATCTTGCAACGTTCGTATTTTGAGCATACGTACTTGGATCGACTCAAAATTTGGAACGTTGGTTTCTATGGCTTCGCTTGACGCGTCTTATCAATTGCAGACCGATCCGGGCTCGGACAAAATTCATCGATATCCATGGTGAACCTGCGATGCACAATCGATGTTCATGACTAATAATCATTGATTTTCAGTTAATATTTGGGTATCTCGGCTTTGCCAAAAGTTGGGATAACATATATATAGCTAAAGTATTGTATCTCTATCATAACAGCTAGTATATGTACTTTATAATATAAGTTTTTTTTAATATAACCGTAAATAACATATCCTATCTTACAATACATATATATACACCCGCAACACACACAAAATTCACTTTCCAATATAAAATATAATTCGACAAAACCCAAAATAAAAAAAAAACAACTTTGTATAAATCAAACCCATATATATATAACAGGAAAGTATACTCGAAATAAATTTTAAAACAAAACAAAAACAAAATAAAATAAAAATTTTACTAACATTACCACAAAGACCAGACTGACAGATCTGGGCATGAGAGATGAAGTGATTGTCACCGATCGGAGGCAGGCTGGGGCGAGTGGCCTTTGGTACACGTGGGCAATGGTGCAGGCTCAAGGGTAGGCGGTGGACTATGGAGTGGCGGAGGGTGGCCAGAGTTCGACGGCGTGAATGGGTGAGGAGAGATGGGGCAGTGATTGTGGTTGCTGGCCGAGGGGAGGAGGAAAGATGAGCAAGTCGTGGTGGTGGAATCAACGGCTGGGGGTGTGCCAGGGAAGAAGATGCATCGGCTATTGGCTAAGGTGGGAGGAGCGGCGGATCTGGGTTTAGGCGAAGGCTGCGGCGGGTCGGAGAAGTTAGAGGCGGTGGGTTCCAGGTGGAGGAGTAGGGTAAAGCAAAGGCGACTGATGATGTGGCAGAGGTGGTGAGACTCGGTCGGGGATGAAGGGTCGGGCTCGTTGGAGAGGGTGTTGGCGGGCCGAGAGCAGTGAAGGTGTGAGGACACGAGGAGGTGGCTGATAGTGGAGATGAGTCGTGTTCGTGTAGGCAAAAGAAGAGTGGAGGAGGCGTGAGGCTGGAACGGTGGTGGAGGGGAGATAGAATGAGGCAGAGGAGATAGACGCGAAATGCTATTCGAACAAATGAAAGTTGCAATATTTTTTTTATTATAATAGAAATAAAGATGTATGAAACGTACTGAGAAAATAAAGTAGTGGAAAGGCTACAGTCACGACGATGAATAAGCTGGATTCAGAAAGAAAAGTGAGTTGTCAAGATAAATGCATTTCATACGTTACCTATATTTTTGGGACAGAACTACAAATGAATAAATGGGAGTGATGGAAAAATAACAGCTGGCCATTGAGTCGGCAACAGTTGCTAAACCAATTAATATTTGATTGATTGGACAGCACGTTTCAAATTTTGAAAAGGCACAGGAAGTAACGGTTGACATTTGTGGTACCAATACGACGAACAGTTTATTGTTTCCGTCGCGTACCGGTATTCAAAATACAGAATTGAATATACCACAGAGATCAGCACGACGAGACGATCAAAACGGTATACAGATATTAGTGGCAGGATCATCCGATCAAAAGGTCGATAATCGGTACCAGAAAATGCTGCGACTTTGCCAGAATTAAGATAAACGGAGCAATAGAAGTCAAAATTTGGAAAAACAAAAGATGACATCTGACTCAGAAGAAGATTTAGAAATTTTCTATAGAAAAATATTCAAGTTTGGAAAACATTTTATTTTGATCAATAATTAACTGACTTAAATTGAAATAGAATTTCACAAGAAAATAAACTTTAATATTATCAGATGAAAATTTACCAGTTGCTATATTAGAATAGACGTATTCCAAATAATATTTTTTTTTATTTCCAAATTTTTATTGTTTAAATTTCACAAAATTTCAATTAATTTAATAAATAAAATCACTAAAAATTATGGGTCGTTACACAATTAACTTACATTACTTATTGATATTGGATTCTATTGGATAATTGAATTGTTTGATATTCCCTGATCTATGATGCTTTGTGATAAATTCTGATTTGTGTGTGACCTGTACTGTAGTTTATTTATCTTGGATGAATGTAATATATTATCTGTAATTTATATATCTGTGAGTGAATGAAAAGATAAGCATTATATTTCATACCGCTTATCAACAACTATATTTCTGTATTTTGATCTGTGATGATTGAATGATGTTGCACTATTGTGTGAAACCCCTGGACCACACTTTTACACACACAAATATGGATTTCACAAGGAAATCAGTTAAGTCACAGATGAATTTAATTTAATGTTGTTTTGAAATTGAAATTGAAATTTCAAATTGATTTTGGAAATGGATTTGGGTTAAATGTTAAAGCTTTTGAAAAGGTGTTTTCAAAGATAAAAGCTATTTTGAATAACTTGGTAAAGTTTCAATTTAAATAATTCAATTTGAAGTTGAATTCAAATAATTTGGAATTGAATTCCATGTTTGGAAATTTTGGTTAAGAATGTTATAAATGTGATTATATGAAGTTAAACCATTTAAAAGTATTGAGAAATTGGATTTAACCCAAGAACCTTAACTCATATAAATGAATCAGATTTCCCAAAATGAAAACAGTTTGTTTTAAAGGAATAAAAGCTTTCAGATAAGAAATGAAATTCCTGTTTAATTAAAGGAATTTCAAGATTGAATTGAAAAATGGTTTTCCAAGTTATGAATGAATTCTTTTTGAAAGCTATGAATTGAATCTGTTTATTTTTAACAGATTTAAAATGATGATTTGTTTAAACCATTCGAAATGAAATTGTTTTGAAAGCTATAAGTTGAATCTTTGTTTTAAAGATTTAACGAGTTAATCCAATTGAAACGGAAATTGTTTTGAAATCTGTGAATGGATTTTTGTTGAAAACTGGGTGAACTTTGTGAAATAAATCTTTTTGTTTAAAAGATTTGAAATGGTAATCGATTGAAACCATTTAAAAAGAAGTTGAATTATTAAGTTGTGACTTAATTGAAATCACATATCCATATATTTTAAATATTGCGCTCACTATTCGGGTTAGCCGGGAAAAGACCCTTGTGTCATATAACCCATTCCGAATAGTGATACGTCGTATATGGATAGCATTTGAAGACCGGTGGTGAAGACCAGATATTTTCAAAAACAAAAGGACAACTCGTCGAATGTCTCTGCATCGACTGGCCCTGATATAGAGATTTTAGCACCCTTTGTGATGGGAAGTCCGGACGTGATTAGAAATTATCCGGATTTGCAAGGGCTTCTTTGGAAGTGCCTTCGGTTCTGTTCGAACCCGGAACAGACTTGTATGGTTACATGTCTGACATTACATTTTGAGATATAAAGCTGATTTCTTTCAAATACATTTCTGTTTGGTGGCGGAGAATTTATTCTCTTAGCTTAACACCCTTCTCTGAGACGTACGAGCTCAGAGATTATGTAGTTGAAGGTTATCAGCGATATACTCCCAATTTGGCAATGTGACATGCTGAGTGTTGCTGTGTGATGATCATTATTTGATCATTTGTGATATGATCATTTGTTTGATCATTTATCTTTGTGATCATTACTTTGATCATCTATTGACCCAAAACATGGCTTTGTGCCAAAGCGTAGCTTTGTGGACGAGACTTTGTCGAACCTCACACCCCGGAATGGTCAAAACAGGAAAGATGTGGCAAGGTTATTGGGGGTAGCGCCCCTTAGGGTATGTACATTCCTTCTGGATAAAGGTGGTACCATGGTATGGAGCCCAGGTACTTAACCTATGTGGTTGCTGCAAATTTATTTCTTTGTGGTTGTTGGTTGACGGGATCCCGGATAAAGGTTGGTTACAACCGGGGGTGGCATACTCTTGTCAGTAGTTACCCAGTTAGGGGTAACCCGGCCTTGTGTTGGCAGAGATCCGGTTAGTTTCTCGGGGCGTCTTTCCAGAGGCGTACCTATGTGGCAATGGGAAGTTCCTTGGCCTAACCATTTGTTGGAAATCCAAAGAAACAATATGAGACTTGTACGGTTTTAGTTGTATTACCTACCATGGAATGTGGCGGTAACCTGCTATTGAACATGGAAGCTATAGTAGGCATACGATACTGGTCGTATGTTGGCTAAGATTAATATTATACTTTCGAAATGTTTTCTACACTATGCACTAATAATAATATCAAATCAAATGATTTGTTTTACGTAGTAAGCATCTTTGACTATCATAAGGAGAAATCTCCTCCAATTCTGCGTTTGCATTGTGTGTATGGCGGGAGGTCTTATGGTAGTTTCATTTTCTAAAAGCATTGCGAATTGACTTTAAAATTCTTTTGCTATTTTTTTAAAGATAAACTATTTTTGTTGCTCACACCAGTCCCATGACTGATTCGGAGTTTATTATTTCTTTTCTAAACTCTGGGTGCTCAAAATTTTCCACACGGGCAGTCTAGAGTTTGGTTTTTCAGATAGTCAGGTTCAGTAGATTATCTGGAGTTAGTTCAGTCTTTGGATATGGACTGCACTTGCTTATCTTTGTGCATCGTTATTGAGAGTTCATGCTGTTTCTGGATTGGCGTTTTGAAGATGGAGATTATCCGCTGCTGGTGTTATCTATTTTCTTTTCCGCTGCTATTTCTTGTATCATATCTCTGATGTATATTGATATTCATTGTATCACTCTGTTGTATCAGATATTGTATCAGATATTGTATATCAATGTATTATTCTTTTTCTTCCACTGTGTTATTTACTTAACTGTGTTATAAGCTCCGGCGACTCGGATTTGAACGGTCGAATCTACGGCATTCGAGTACGATGTAAAGTATGGATGTCGATTTTCGAACGCGAAAAATTCGCGGACGTTACAATAGGAATCTTAGTTTTCTATAAAATTTGATAGCATTATCGAAAGTTAATAGTTTTGATGGATGTTGATTTCATAGCTAAAGTGTGAGTACTAACGTCTTGATAAAGGTAGGAAGTTTCATAGCAAGAGGTGATGTTAACTCTATCTACTGTTGGTCCAACTGAGTTTGAAGGTTGAGTTATGAGCAAAAGATTGGTTGCAATGGAAGTACTAGAATCCAAATTCAAATTATAATTCGGTTATTCCGTTTCTCAAATTACAATATGAAGTGACGCATGAACACTTACTTTCAGCAATAGTTGAGAATAGAAGAGAGACCAAAAAAGGCAGAGATAAGCATAATTAACTTCTCTAATTCACTACCAGTTTCAAAAACGCAGCGCTGATGTCAACCCAAATCGAAGAAGAGCAACCATCAAACTAGAATCAGCTAGAACTAACAATAAGGAATCAGGAAACGCTAACTTAGGCTCTGAAGTTTAGAAAATTTGAAGAATGGACAACAAAAAAGAACCCCTTCTATAAGACAATTGATTACCGAAATCAATAAACCCGTATATCCTTTCATTATTATGATAGACTCAGAACTGGATCTCATTGTATTGTTTAAGTCTTCACTATCTGTTTTATTTTAGACAGTATTTATTTTATCTTCTGAACTATAATCCATTCAGCCACTAATACATTTGTTGGTTATATGTATTCAGACAAGGTATGTCATAACCTGTTTGACCTTGAATTAATTAATTAGTCACATGTTTTCATTCTTCTTCATATAAATACTTGCCTGCACTAGAAGACAATATCAACTAATTTGTTTTCTGGATTCCCTAATTAGGTCAATTACATAAATGCTCATGCAACTTCTACAATAGCTGGCGATTTAGCTGAAATTAATGCTATCAAACAAGTCTTTAAGAAGCCAGATGGTATCAAGGTCAATGCGACAAAGGTTCGGTGTTCTCTCTTTATTCACTTTTAAGCATTTGACAAACTGTTCATTTTCTTCTGTCAACTAACGTGTTATCGATTCATCTTCAAACAATACTGGAATCACGGCTACTATGGGATCCAAAATAGAGTGCAACCGCATTCAAAAATATAGCAAAATTAGTATGAACTATATTTGGGCACTTCAGCTGAATAAAAGAAATACATTTTTCAATGATAAATGAAATAAAATGCCACAAACATACAACAAATACAAAGCCAATATTACACAAAATGTTAAACAACACCGAACATGGATGAATATAATTGAATGACAAGTAAAAATCAAGTTTAAATGGATATGGATAAAATTAACAACTGATCAAACACCTAAACCTAAAAGCTAACAGAAGAAAAACTTTAAAAATGCTAGAAAATAAATTATACAATATGTGTAACGACCCAGGATTTTCGAACCCGAAAATTCCAGATAGTTAGGAGAAAAAGAAAAGAGATAGAAGAAAGAAACATAAAGAAGAAAGAAGAACAGAAAACACAACATCTCACATTCGCAGCGGATTAAATATAATAACAAATAATAGCATTTATACAAAGAAAACCTGTATTTGTTAATTACATTTTTATACATCAGAGTTACAACATTCACAAATATACTAGACAGTTAGAATTAACATGTCTCGGACAACTATAATATATCACAGCGGAATACACTCCATACGTTCCTGCCATCCAGCTCGCCTCCTGAGCTCCAAAACGTCCTTACTTGGAAATCTGTAATACTCGGTCTGACCCGAGCATTACATCAAAGTAACACCCGGGTCAGGCTGGAAACCAGCGTGAGTAAACCCATCTGACAAGAAATTCCAATTTATAGAACTTATTTAAAATCCCGGGTAACTCGTACTTCACTACGAGTTCATTACTTGTTATGCTCAATACTTACTTCACCTATCGGTCTATGAAGAATCGAAGTGGTTTCGGGTATTAACTAATACCCGACCCCGGTCTCTTCGAATTCAATGTCATCTTAATTCCAGTTGTTTAAGTGGATACAAATTAGCTTTAAACATAGGTTCTCACAGCAAATCAATTATTGATAGATAACTCATAATATCACAGTTTAACCCATCATATCATACCATAATACATCACAACTCAACATCAGAGATATTCAAACAAACCAAGGTATTCGATTCAAGTTATCATCTATAGGCAAGATTAATACTCAAGCAATTAATTAAATTAATCACCTAATATATATTAAATTAATTACCTTTAATCCTGCTTAATTAACTTTAATTAATTATAACCACTCCTTAATTAATTACATTGATTAATTAACCTTAATTAATCATTAATTAATCACACTTATTAATTATCCTTTAGTTATTAATTAATTATCCTTAAATCATCATTTAATTAACTTTAATCATTAAATTAATTAACCTCCAATCAATCTTTAATTACCTATATTAAGTAATTATCTTTTAATTACTTTCATTTATCATTTAAATCTTATTAATAACCTTTGGAATTAATTATCAACTAACAGTTAACTTAGACTCTTAAGTTAATTAACCTTTAAAACATTTTATCTTCATAATTTAATTTCATTATTAATTAAGTAAACTTCAAGAAATAACTTACTAAGAAAATAAAATAAATTTTACAACTTAATTAAATCAACATTTAAATAACACCTTTATTTAAAAATAATGATTAAGTGAATTATAAAAAGCTTAATTATGTTATCTTCAACATTTAATTTCAATATACTTAAAATCCTTGAAAACCATTTCACACATGTTTAATCAAATTAAACAATTATTTATTTTTGAAATCCTAATTACCATATCCTTTAAAACGTATCTATTTTAAAATATAATTTAAAACTTGGTTAAATATTTCTTTTGAAACCTATTTCATTTTAAATACATTTTAATACTTGGCTAAACTTCTTCTTACAAGAAAAACTTGTTTCATTTTTATTTAGTTTGAACTTGTGAAATAATTTCTTTACTTTTAAACTTGATTTCCTTTGTTTAATATAAATCTGGAACTAAATTTACTTCACAATAAAAACTTATAACATTTTCCTTGTTAAATTATTTAACTATATATAGTTCGAAACCAACCCGAGCAAACCCCACAAAACACACGAGCCTGCCCCGAACAAAATAAGATAAACTCACGTACGTTTCCGCTGCGAATGTGAGATGTTGTGTTTTCTGTTCTTCTTTCTTCTTTCTGTTTCTTTCTTCTATCTCTTTTCTTGGATCGAAAATCCCGGGTCGTTACAATATGATAGCCTCATATCCATAAATATAATCTCAGACACAAAGGCCTCTAGATAATGAGATTGATTCACTTGAACCAAATCAAGGCTTATATGGAGCAAAGACAACCACCGAGTTGTGTCCAACAAACCTAAATGAATTTGAAATTGCTGTGATAAAAAAAGATGCCAGCTTCAACAAAATATAATCCATCACGGGATGAATATATAACCGTGTAAAATGTCATCATACCAACATTAACTTCATTTGCTGTTTTTTGTTCGGCACCATATCGAATTCAACAGCATGTTCTGGTTCTAAGGTTATATCATAAAGCAGATAAAATGTTAGTTAACCAGATAACAACGAGATATACAACCTGGTTCAACTGTCATAACATAATTTGTTGTAATCTAATCAGGAAACTAATGCAGAAAAGTTTCCAGGAACTGAAATCAAGGCATCAAGAACACAACTCCAGAAGAGATTGAAGATGCAGAGACGAACGAGGAAGGTAAAAGCATCTTTCTGCAATAGTTGAGAAGAGCGGAGAGACCAGAAGCATCACCTATGGTAAGGAATTTTATAATTCAGGGTTTATCGATGGAAACCAAATACGAAGTTCTAAGAAAGGTTCACAAACTTATAGAGTAAGTTGTGGGTTAGTATGTGATTGGTTATAAGGTCCAATAGAAAAATAGGAGAATATTTACTTTGCACTATAAAGATTGCATATTATTATAATATATTGTTTGTAGATTTTGTAATTTGTATGGCCAATGAATCTTAGCTAAGAGTTTGTTCTTATACACATGATCTATTAATATAAAGTGAGAATTTCTAATCGCTCTACTTGAACAATTGTTTTTCTAAGATTGAAGATTATTATGCTTATTATTTATTGTAACATCCAGAAATTTTCAACCATTCGCATCCGTACATGTCGGATTTGAATTGCTCAAAATATTAGATTGTTAATTTAAAATTTGGCAAAACTCAGCATATACAATAAATAAATAATCATAGAATCATAGACATAGAGTAATATAACAATAATCCAGCGGAAACAAAAGAATAGTAGTTCATGAAGCTACTATATATATAAATAACAGAGTTAAATAAGATACAATAGAGGTCTCGAATACATAGATGTCTCAATACAATAGTCAAATACAAGGTCAGAATACATCACTGGAATCAACTGAATAACTGCAAGCTGAATAGATATAGCTGGATCTCCAAGCGAAGCTCCAACTCCAAAGGTGAGTCTCGAATACTGAGCCACTCAGTCTGACCTGAGCGTAAAGCAAAACACAAAACACTCGAGTCAGGATTAACATTCTTATATCAATAAATCCAACTCAAGTGAAATATCAACTGAAATACAAGTAACTTAAAGGATGTTTGGGACAACCATCCTCTAAGGATCCGTTAAACTCTCTACTATGTATTAATATATGCTATTATAATAATGTCTACAGTAAAGTATACTATTTAAAAATAGCGTTAAGGCTTTACATTTTCCACCTTAACACATTTTTAGGTATGCCAATAGTCTATACAGTACCGTAATACCCCGTAAACTGGAGCTACCAGAGGAAACTCCATAGGTACGACACAAATCAAACTCGTAGTAAAGCACGCTATGGTAGGTGACACGGCACAACTAGGCAATGCCAGGGTAGATATACCAATTACGCATCCGGACTATTGGAAACGCAAAGCCGCAGTAATCGCCCAACTCGAGCCACACTCCCGAATCAAGTGGTGCACCCAATCAATCACAAAGTAATAGAATGGTATACGATGGAATGTGTCCGATCAGAGAAGCTACCTCATTGGCCCGGAATAGCTCCTGTTTTTCCACCTTATGCTAACTCATGGGAGTTAGGTCCACATATATACCTCATATAGGATCGTCGCCACCATCCTACTTCATTCTGGAATCTCCATCGCATAAACAGTTGTTAAAGTGGTTTTCGGTATCGACAGAGAGTATGCCCATATCCGATTCCGGTCTCTTTAACAACCAAACGTTATTATAACACCGCGGTCATTTCAAAAATAGTTTATACTTAAAAACCAAAGTATCATTTTCATTTCAAAAACCAAATCAATACGATACCATTTCCATTTCAAATACATTCACTTCCAAAATCATAGTACTTTCAAAGTTATAACACTTTCGAAATCATAGTCTTCTAAAATCAAAACACTTTGGAAGTCACAGCTTTGAAATCATAGCACTTTGGAAATCATAACACTTTGAAATTATAGCAATTTGGAAACCATAACACTTTTTTAAATTATAGCATTTCCCTTAAACCGTTTAGATATCAATAATAGTATATATAATAAAATAGTTTATAAAATAAAATAATTTATATCAAATAGTTATAAGTTAAAACAATATGTTTTAAAATAATTAGTAAAATTAAAATAGTTTTTATTAAAATAGTTCATATTAAAAATAGTTATATTAAAAATAGTTTATAAAATAATATAAAATAGTTTTAAATAAAAATTTAAATTACTTTATACAATAAAGATAGTTTCCACAAATTCACAAATCGATTCAAATCAACTCGACTTCCAAATTCAACTTAATTCAATCTCAATTCATAAATTTCAACCCAATTCAATTTCTCAATAAATCATTTCAAATTATATCGATTTCAAATACAGATTTGAAACACAAAATAAACCATTAAATTTCAATATATTTCAAAGCTTTAAATATTCCAAATTTACAAAACTAAATTTGATAATTCCATTTATATCTCAATTTAATTTTATTACATTTAGTTTCTGAAATATTTATTTAATCATTTCAATAACATCTAAATACAACTTCAGTTTACAAATTTAAATAAACAAAATATCCCATTTAAATTTATATAAGTTTGAAATATTCATTTAAGTCACTTTTAATCAAATTCAAGTTATAAAACATATCTTAAAATTTCAAATTTAATAAATTTCAAATCAAACCTATTTAAGTATAATTCTTAAATAATTAAAATTCCAAATCAATTTCAAATTTATCATTCAACCTGAAACATTATAAACTCTATATTTGAAAATATAAATTTTTCATAAATACTAAAACATATTTTATATTGATTAAACCAACTTTATTAGATCTTTAAAATCAATATTTATTAAAACCATATATTTCCTTTCAAATCCATAGAAATCATTTTGTGACAACCCGGATTTTTAGTATAAGTTAATTTGGTAATTGATTGGACTAAATTATGGAAATATTGATATGTCGAATGAATAAATTACTGATAATTTAAATTATTGGGATATATATGAATTGATTTAAAGCTATAATAAATATTGAATTACAAAATCTCTGGAGATGATAAATCTTATAGTAAATAAATAAATAAATAATATATTTCACTGTTTAAATTCAAGATAAAATATCCATACATATATATATATATATACATATATAGACTAGTTTATTATTGTGACGACCCAGGATTTTGGCAGTATTATTTTAATAAGCATTTAATCTGATTTATAAAAAAATTATACAACTTTAGACTTTTGGCCATTTACCATTTATTTATATATATATATGTAGTTTGGAAGAAAAGCTACGATTTGAAAATTTACAATGAAGTCTTCCAAAAATATTTAAAATAAAATCTATCTTATTCACATTAGATTAAATCAAAGCTCTACCTTATTAACAATTAATCTAGATATGTATATATATGGATGTAATCTAGATAATAAAGTTTAAAGTAAAATCAATCTTATCAATACCTAATATAAGTATAAAAATATATGAATATAAATTAAGTGTTTAATAGTTTAAACTTAAAATAGAAATAAAAATAAGAATTTATGTTAGAAATAGAAACAAGTATATAAGTTAAATTATATGGTTATATAAAAACATAAGTGAACACTTAAGATAACTCTAGAAATTTATAGCCTATGGAAGTACATGTAGATATGCAAGGAAATAAAGAAAGAAAAAATATATCTATATACATTCAACAGCAAGGGGATAAGTATGCAAACTTGTAAGGACACATGCATTAAATGCTTTCATTTCTAGCCCAAAAACAAGTCATTTCGAAATGTTCAAAAATCATTTCAGTTTTATAAAATCTTGCCTGGAAAGATAGAAAAATATCCGAAAACATTTGTACCAGTTAATACCTATTTCCTGAAAACACTTTTCTATTTTCATTTTCGTTTACAAAAACTTAGCATACCAGGAAATATCTTACAACTGAAGCTTAATTTCAACTCAACTAAACAACAATTCAATTAAGCAAGCAAGGAGATAAAGTAGATCAAAGGGGTTCCAGCTAGCAGTTTTCAAAACCAAGATTTTTCTCTGTTCAAAATTGTTTCAAGTGAGTAAACTACCCTTTAACTTCTTAAATCTGTCTATATCTTGATCTACATGTGATGATCATTGATGAATGGATGAAAATTATGTTTGCATGTGTATATATGTATGTAAATATGACTGTGCATGTCTGAGAACAGGCAATTTGCCTTTGTTCCAGGAGTCTAAGCTTGAATCTATTTCAAAATTAAAAATCTCCTTCCCTAAACTTTTTTTTGGTTACGATCTCTGAATGAAAGGTGATGGTAAGGTAGTAACATCATTTTTAAAATAAATTCAAGTATTTTAATTAAGTATTTATTTCAAAAATGATATATAACAGTGGTGATTTAAAATAAGCCCAAAATCGAATGTCTGGAATTCGAGTTTCAATCATAGGATAAGATTCTTCTTGAAAAATGATGATCTTAGATAATCATTTCAAGATTTTTAAGTTGTTATATGATGAGGAATTGAGAGTTGAACAGAAAATGAAATCGTGGCAATTTTTGGCGATCGCGAGGTCTGGTAGTCACGGGGTTGATCCTGGAGGTGGATGAAAGGTTGGGGCGCTCAGGAAAAATAGTCGATGATTTTTCTGATCATCGTGGACGACGAACAGGGTCAATTTAGGGTTTTGGGCATAGTTTTGGTCGAGGCTGAAAATTTGATTGTCGCGATGTCTCTGGAGCACCGGACTTATTTGGAGGTTGGGGAATGGAAGCGAGGTTGGTTGGCGAAGGTGAGGACGAGGTTACGTAGTCGCTAGTGATCGGAAGTGTCGAGTCAAGGGGATTATTGATGATCTGCTTTGTTCCAATTTTGAATCGAGTTGCTCGATTTTGAACGACGGCAAGATTGAGTGACCTGGGTGTTCGTGGCTATGGAGGAGAGCATCGTCGTCTTGCTGGTGATCAGAACGATGGCCGGAGGTGGCCAGGCCTCGTGTGCACGTACATTCGTGTCACTCGTGTCTGGGTTGTTTTATTGGGTTGGGTAAGAAGGAGGAAGCTCGGGGACGTGCTCGAGAAAACGAGGGTTGGTCTCGAAGTGGTGGGTTTGGCTGTTGACTCGTGGCTCGAGTTTTTGGTGCGTTTGACTCGGGTTTGGCCCGAGATGATTTTCTGGTTTAATCTCTAGTAAATTTTTGTAAAGAAATCAAGTTTTTGTAATTTTTAAAACAAAGCAAGTTAAGTTTTAAAGGATATTATTCTAGATTCAAAAGAAACGTTTAAAAAATTTTAAGTGTATATTAAAATAAATTAGTTTTTAAAATATGATAATCAAGTTTTTAAAAATAACTATATGTTAAAAAATTTAAGACAACTTTTGAAGATTTCAAAGATTTAAAGGTTAAGTTAGATGTTTAGATTGGTTTTTATTATAGCTGATTTCTAAGTGTTGTATCTTAAATAAAGTTTAATGATATAATCAAGTAAATCAATTATAATAAAGAGCTTATCTTAAATAATTAAAGTTTTGATTAATGTAAGATAATAAATTTGTGGGAATAATAAAGGTTAATTAATTATTGTTATTAATTTAAGAATAGTTAATTAATGTAAATGGTTTATTGATAAGTAAAAGTTTTATTAAGATATATGATTTTCCTTAATTAATTAAGGTCTTTTAAATATAATGAGTTAAGTAATTATTTAATGAAATTTAAATGATTAGTTAAAATAATTAACTAAAGAAAATTTATTAGTTTGGTTAATTTAAATAATCACTTAATTATGAATTAATTAAGTATAATTACTTGGTAGAGTAATTAATGGATAATTACTAGATGGAATTAATTAAAGGGGATTACTTAATGAAGTAATTAAAGGTTAATTACTTAGGAGAAGTAATTAAGAATTAATTACTTGGTGTAATTAATTAAAGGATTAATATAATTAATTAAGGAGTTAATTAATTAAGGCAAGTAATTACAGGATGGTTAATTACTTTTTATGATTGATTAAGGTTGATTAGTGGGAGTAATTAATTAAGTATCATTAATTAATGTAATTAATGAAAGTAATTAAAGATTAATTACTGTAAATGATTAAGGATAATTAATTTGTGTAATTAATTAAAGGATAATTACTTTACATAATTGAAGATAATTAATCAAGGATGATTAATTAAGATGGATAATTAAAAGATGATTAATTAATTGATTTATAATTAATTAATGATTAAGTAAAGATAATCTAAGTGATTAAAGATTTGTAATTAATTTAACTAGAGATAAATTAAATAAATGTTTGGGAATGGTCCATTTTGCTTGTGAATGATGAAATGATGATTAAATGCCTTGAATTAATTGATATCTCTAATATGAAATGTTTTGTGATATGATATGTTTGAGTGGACAATGATAATGTGGTTATCTGTCGATGATGAATCGCTGGGTAAAAAGTGACATCTTGTATTTAAAGTTGAATTGTAATTCACTTGAATAACTTGGGTTAAGATGGTATTGAATTCGAAGAGACCGGAGTCGGGTATTAGTTAATACCCAAAACCACTTACCCGTCGTTCGTAGCTTGGTTGGTTTGGGAGCTGGGAGATGGGAACCTAAGGACTGCGTCCGGGTAGGTTCGAATCCCAGCGCCAAACCATCAGTGGGAGTTTCAATGTTATGCATCCGTGTGCGACGACTAAATAAAAGCAGGGTAGACACACGGCGTGGTTTACTTAAGTGAGTATCAATGAATACCATGATCTTAAGGTTTCCCATGTGCTCAAAAAAATACCCGAAACCACTTCGATTCTTTATAGATTGATATATGAAATCAATAGGCTGGAATGGAATGATTTAAGTGAATTTGACCATTTAATCTAAGTTTTGGTACTTAGAAATTGATGTGTGAAATAAGTGTTGTCTTTAACAAATTGTGAACTTGTAAATTGATTCGAGTTACCACAGGTTTTAAGTAAGATTTATGCATTAGTATTTCTTGATTAGTTGGGTTTACTCACGCTGGTTTCCAGCCTGACCCGGGTGTTACTTTGATGTAATGCTCGGGTCAGACCGAGTATTACAGATTTTCAGGTAAGGCCGTTCTGGAGCTCAGGTGGCGAGCTGGATGGCAGGAACTTATGGAGTGTATTCCGCTGTGATATATTGTTATTTATCTGGGACAAGTTATTTTAACTGTCCAGTGATTGTGAAACGTTGTAACTCTGATATATTAAAATGTAATTGACTAATACAGCTTTCTTTGTGTAAAGAATATTAATTGATATTATATTTCATCCGCTGCGAATGTGAGATTCTGTGACTTGTTTTCTGTTTCTTCTTCTTCTATCTCTTTTCTTTTATTCCTAACTATCTGAAATTTTCGGGATCGGAAATTTCGGGTCGTTACACATTTTCAAAATATTTATATATAGACCAACGGTGTCTGTATATTATTTTCTATCCTATGGTTAAGTGATACAGATATTTTCATTTCAATCTGTAATTTAAATATATATGGGTATATATCTTTTCAACCCACAATCCCAAATTCAATTCAAATGAAAATCGCTTGGGTTTATCATTTCAACCCATAACGATTTTCTCCTATTCTAGAGATCATTCGGGTATGTATCATTTCAACCCATAGTGAATTATTTACTACCAGGGAACTTGCAGATTGATAACATATATGATAATAACATAACAGGCATATATCATCAGTATAAATAACAGATAATGGTGTCAGATGTCACAGGTGAACAGATAGCATATATATAGTAATATAAGCAGCATATTTCAATTGTCGTTCCAATTGAAATCAAATTTAATAAATATATGAACATTAATCGTGAGTGATTGCTCACCTTTCGAGGCTAGAGAGAACAGGAGATGACACTGAAATTGGGTTACGAATCCAAACATGAATTCCAAAGCAAAGTAAGGTTGGCATGAATTCGACGAACAAAGCTGATAACAAGGAATTGATGAAATAAATCAGATTATCTTGATATAGACTGAACAAAAATCTATACATTATTATTATTATTTATTTCCTTTAAACAAATTTTCAATTTTAAATACATATTTAAAAATGACATATTACATTTAAATTTAAGTCGAAGCATATACTTTCTCAAACCAAATTTTAAAAAAAATGAAGAACATATACTCAAAATCTCCATATTAAATATATAACAAAAGTAGCACAGCTCCTATATAATTATATATATATAATGCTTATTTTATTACTTACAATATTATTATTTCCCTAAAACCAATATAATTGAAATTCCAACCGATTATATATAAATACTTATATAGACTACAAAATAGGTCATATCCAACTCATGGAAAATATATATAACTGTTATATCAAAATAAATATATATATATATAGGTAAACTTAGTATCTATTCAACCCAAACACAAGTATACCTGTTAATATATACGAACAAAACTTTACAATTAGCTTATCTAAAATTTTTGTACATAAACATATACACGTGAAGTCAGTATATAAATATGTGTTCAAATCCAAACAACCTTTTATACATACTTTATAACTATATATATAACCGAATATACATAAGCTGATATATATAAACTTATGTAAACCTATACATATACAACAAACATGTAACGACCCGATATTTTCAATCATTCGCATCCGCACATGTCGGACTTGAATTGCTCAAAATACCGAATTGTAAATATAAATTTGTCAAACTCATCATATACAGTAAATAAACAATCACAGATCACAGACACGGAGTATATAATAATGCAGCGGAAGCAAAGAAATAGTAGTTCATGAAGCTACTATATATATAATAACAGAGTTAACAAGATACAACAGAAATCACGAATACAAAGATGTCTCAATACAATAGTCAAATACAAGATTTGAATACGTCACTGGAATCAACTGAATGACTGAAAGCAGAATCAATGGATGGATCCAAGCGAAGCTCCAACTCCAAAGGTGAGTCTAGAATACTGGTACAACTCAGTCTGACCCGAGCGTAAAGCAAAACAAAAAACACTCGAGTCAGGACATACATACTTACACAAGGTAAACCAACTCAAGTGAACTGTAATATAAAGGTACAAGTAACTTAAAGGATGCTTGGGACTGCCCATCCTTTAAGGATCCGTTAAACTATTTACTATGTAGTAATATTCACTATTATAATAATGTCTAATAGTAAAATAAACTTACTTTTAAATAGCGTTAAGGGGTTACCCGTTTAGCCCTTAACACATAATAGTCCCAGTAGTCCATCCAGTATCATAGTCCCTCCTGATCGGGAAGCCAACAGAGGATACTCCATGGGCTACGGGAGAAAACCAAAATCGTACAAGGCTCGCTAGGGTAGGTGACACGGCACAACTAGGCAATGACAGGGTAGATATACCAATCGCTATCCGGACTTGTGGTAACGCATAGCCGCAGCTACCTCCCACCTCGAGCCACACTCCCAAAATCAAAGGTGCTCACCATATCAATCACAAGGTAATAGAAAGGCATACGAAGAATTGTGTCCGATCAGAGGGGCTACCTCATTGGCCCGAGAATCGCTCCTGTTTTAGTCACCTTATGCCAACTCACGGGAGTCGGGTCCGCATATATACCTCAATAGAACGTCACCACCATCCTACTTTATTCTGGAATCTCCACCGTGTACACAGTTGTTAAAGTGGATTTCTGTATCGACAGTGAGTATGTCCATATCTGATCCCGGTCTCTTTAACAACCAATCATTATTATAACCCGTGGTTATAAATTTCAAAAAGGTTTATACATTAAAACCAAAATATCACTTCTATTTCAAAAACCACCTTTGCAAAACCAAATCAAACAATATCATTTTTACTTCAAAAACCAAATACGATATCATCTATATTTCCAAATAAATATATATATTCATTTGAGCCATTTAAATATGAAGTCATTATACTTTCAAATCAAATATTAAATTTCCAGAATTATAGCATTTCTGAATTCATTCGTTCAATTATACCAATTCGAAAACATTGTATTAACTTATAAATTTCAAAAATGGTTTATATTTCACCTCAAAACTTATTCATTTAAACCATTTAAATTCAATGTCAAAATCTTCCAAAATAATATTCATTGCCAAAGTTCATTGTAATTTCAAAAGCAACAGCACTTATAAAGTGTTACGTTAAATATATTAACATTTCAAAAACTATCATATTCAAAACAGCAGCACTCATAAAGTGCTACAGTAGGTATTAGAATTTCAAAATAGTTCAGTTTAAGAAACAACAGCACTTACAATGTGCTACAGTAGATATTTAGTTATTATTTCAAAACAGTTTACTTTCAGCAGCAACAGCACTTACAAAGTGTTGCAGTAGCTCACTGGTACTGCAAAACAGTTTACTTCCAGCAACAACAACACTTACAAAGTGATGTAGTAGCTGTTTAGTTATTTCAGAACTTAGTTAAATTTCAGAAATGGTAGCACTTAACAATTGCCATCTAAAACCCCAGCATTTTGGAAATGCTACCAATAAAATTCCAGATTTTATTATAACTTTTCAGAAACATTAAAACTTCAATTTTAGCCATTTTTAACTTATCAAAAATCATATTTCATGCTTCAAAAACAATCGTTTGGATATCATTTAACTTATGATTTAAATAAAATAACTTTTTAATAATTAAATATCCAATAAAATTATAATTCATTTATTAAGTCAAATTTGCATTATAATTTGCTTAACTTTCATGTTAACAACAACAGACCTTAATATTTCTTTTCTTTAAAACATCCGTTTCATAACTAAAATATTTTATTTACTACGTTACTCTAAAATTCCATTTTAATCAAATTTTCAATTATCAAGTTAGGTCATATTTAAGTCACATTTGATATATTTAAAAATCATAACTATTTATTTTACAAAACATAACATTTCACAAAAGAATATTCTATCATAGTTAATATAACAATCAATTTTTCTTTTAGATCTATTCATTTAGACATCAATTAACTATGATTTTCTAGTTAAATACATTTTACTACAAAATATCCAATTAAAACTGTATTCCATTTTATCAGTTCAAAATACATTATTTATTACACAAACCATGTCCGTTTCATAAAGTAAAATTCATAACAATTACTATGTTAGATTTAAAACATCCATATTAAGTCAAATTCAATTATTAAGTTATTTATCATCAATAAAGGTCCTTAACAAATTATTAACTTATAAAAATTTAACTTATAGAAAAACCAATACACCTTTATAATTTAAAGCATTAAATCAAAATTTAAGTTAAAATTTCATATATCTATAAAACTCAAAATATTTAATAATATTTTAGGAAAATATTATTAAAAAATATTTAATAAATTTTAGGAAAATATAATTTAAAATACGACCATAGGCCTGTATAATATTTTCTAACCTACGTCAAGTGATACGGATATGTATCATTTCAATCCGTAATTTAAAAAGAAAAATCCGGGTTCTATCATTTCAAACCCGCAATCCCAAGTAAAACAAATACAATAAAAATCACTCGAGCCTATCATTTTAGCTCATAATGATTTTTCCTTATTCTAATGTCCGTTCGGGTATGTATCATTTCAACCCATAGTGATAGGGAACTTGCAGTGTGAGAATCGGTAAATAAATGAACAGTAAAACATATAATATCATATCAGGTGATGTAACAAATATATAAGCAGTATATAACATCAAAAATCATATCACGGGCATATATGAACATAGCATATTAATTTCTACAATTCACATATCATTGTTTCACAATTATATAAGTACGAATGTCGAGAGTGATAAACTCACCTTTTTAAAGCTAGAAGATAACAATTCTAGACACACAACTGAAACTCCAAAAAGCACGAGAAGGCACGACTAAGATTTTGAGTGAATGAAGAGTCATGATCCAAATCTTGTACACAAACAATTACAAAAACATAAGAATATAATTCAACACAAAGATTAGAATCAAAACAATGAACAAAATATGAGTCAAAATGACCTAACCTTGCTTCCACCAAAAAGTGGGCTCGGTCGTTATGCAATTGGGCTCAACCACATCAATACATGGCTCGGCCATGATGGTTCGAAGCAACTAGGCTTGGCTATGGATCAAGTAATGCACGGCTATGGTTTGGGAAGTGAGGAGATAGGTAGGTTACAAGCATGGAACTCAAAAAGGCAAGGCAAAAGAGGGGTTTGGGTTCACCTATATGTTCGGCCATGGTCTTGTTTGCTCGGCCGTGGTGTGATGTTTGGGTCAAGAGGTCACATAGGCATGTCTTAGGCATGGAAGTGATGGAACCATTGGTGGCTGTGGCTAATTAGGAGGAAGGAAGTGGTGAATATAAGTGGTCGGCTAGGCTTTAAACAAGGAGATGGTGATGTGGTCTTCATCTCAGAGCCACGACATGGGCTAGGTGGTGATGGAGAGGGGTGTGGTCGGTTATGGTGATGGTGGAGGAGGAGGTGGTGGTCGGCAAGGAGTGGATGATGGTGAGGCTGAGCAGAGTTAGAACAACAAAGAAGGAACAAAAAGAAAATGGAAAAAGAGGAGAAAGAGAAGCCATGGATCTAGAGCTCTATTTTTTTTTCTTCAGGAGATGAAGTGAAAAGTGATGAGATGAGAAATATTTGGTACGTGAATTACAAAATGAAGTGGAGGCTAGGGCTTAGGGGGGGTTATGAACGACTAAGGTAAGAAATAAAGAGGCCATGCAGATAAAAGGCAAGAGTTTGAATGGTTTGGAAAATAAAAAGCAACAAATAACTTGATGTATTTAATTCTTTTTATTTGCTAGGAAATGAGAAATGTTTGCACGTGAATAATGAATGTTTCTCACGGCTAGAAGGAAATAAAAAGAAATGGCTAAGGAGGAGTAAATGCTAGGAAACAAAAAAGGCAAGAATTAAGGAGAAAGAAACTTACATATATTTTTATTCTCAAATGCAAATGAAAATGAGAGATGGGAAATAAATTTTTTTTGTGCGTGAATTATGAAGTGGAGTGTATGGCAAGGAAAGTTTTGAATGGCTAAGAGAGGAGTGAATGCTAGGAAAATAATAAAGAGGCTAGGTAAATAAAAAGGCAGGAATTTAAATAATGTAATATATGTCTCTTTAATTTCTCCAAGCCATTTATAAAAAGATATACACAAGTAAAATCTAATAAATAAAATAAAGTTTAGACAAACAAACAGAAAAATAAAATAAAGAGATGGACATAGGGAAAATATAAAATAAAATACGGAACATAAGTGCGTATAAAACGCTGTATTTTATCCAATTTAAAAAGTATAAATCAGAATTTGACGAAACGAAAAGCAGAACAAATATCAGAATTATATTTTGCTTCAAAGAAAAAGATTTGAAATTAAAAATTCAAATTTAAAGTTTTCAGATGAAAGTCAAAGTTTGACCAAAGTTGAACAAAATATTAAATTTCCAAAAATGTTTATTTTAATATATTTAGAAAATAAATTACAAACAAAATCCAAAAATACATTGGGAAATTCCAAAATTCAATTTTAAATGATTTAAAAATCAAAGTTTTCAAAATAAAATTTAATAAAGTATTTACAAAATTATGGGTTGTTACACTCTCCCCCACTCAAAACTTTTCGTCCTCGAAAAGGTACGAGACAGGGAAAACAAGGAAAACAAGATAAAATGAGATTAGATTAAGACAAGATGAAAAGAAGATTGAAATTATACCTGATAACTGTTATTATAGGTAAATTCAACCAGATGGAGATGATCATCCCAAGATCTTCCATAATTAAGAACACAAGCACGAAGAAGATCCTCTAGAACCTGATTCACTCTTTCCATTTGACCGTCGGTCTATGCATGGTAAGTAGTGCTCAGATTCAGATGAGTACCAAAGATTATTGAAAAGTTTCCAAAACCGACTGGTATAAGCAATACCCTTCCCAATCTGGTAAGAAGATAGGGAGAAATAAGGACAACTGAAAAGATAGAGTCATGATATGAAATCACAAAGAAAGATGAGAAGAAAGCCATGCATTGATCGCAGCGATCTTAACTGGATCAATGGAAATTCCATTACTAGAAACCATATGCTTGAGAAATCGGGCTTCATCCTTCCAGAAATGGCATTTCGAAAATTTAGCCTTCCATTGATGATTCCTAAGAGTCTCTAGAACAAAGCTCAAATGAGATTCATGCTCTTCCTCAAACTAGAGAAGACAAGAACATCATAAACAAAGACTAGAACAAAAAGAAAGCAGGAGCATTAGTCAAACCAAAAGGCATAACAAATCATTCATAGAAAAACAATTCTCAGTACGGAAAGCAGTCTCGGGAATACTTTCCTCGGCAACACTGAGCTGGTGAAAATCAGTGGCAAGATCAAGCTAAGGGAAAATAGTAGCTCCAAGCATAAGATCAATTCGAAATTCAATTTCCCACTTACGAGGTAGGAGAATAGGAACAACACAAAGAGCAGATTGGAAAACAGAATAAGATAATAAATTTAAAACCATGAAAATTTCAACTTACATTAATAATTAATTTCATCCAATTGATTTCACTTAAGTTAAATAAATCTTAACTATTTTTAATCTCATTATCTCATCCTACAATTATCTTAAATTAACAATTTCCCAAAGTCATGAATTTGAAAATCATTTATTATACTCATAATGTATTCACTAAATTTCATTCTTCTTTATTCCAAAAATTATTATTAAATTTATTCCACTTAATATATCTAATCACATATATTAAGTATATTTACACTTATTATAACTACTCCAGTTTATTTATAAATTCCTTTAACACAATTTTATATTGTAATTATTCAATTAACCTTTTATTCTATTTACCTCTATTAATCTTTTATAACTAAAATTTAAGTGTATAACATTTATTAAAACCACTTAAATTCTATTTATAAAATCCTTTTATATTATATATTATCCAATTACATATTCAACTTCTTATTAATTTAGGTAAGTTATATTGGAATGTAATAGAATATTATACAAATAATTTTTTTTTCAATTATATAAAGTTTAAATATTTATTCAAATTTTTTGGCTTCATTTTATAATTGAAATCATCCTTTAAGAATTAAATTTTCGGTTAACTTCAAACTATTCTAGAGATAAAAAGATATATATATATATATATACAATATATATATATCAAATCAAATTTTAAACCATATATCAATATATATATTATAAATCAAGTCAATTTTTAGAAATTCAAATCAATTTAATTCTTCAAAGCAAA
The DNA here is from genome assembly GCA_030737815.1 of Allium fistulosum. Lineage (NCBI taxonomy): Eukaryota > Viridiplantae > Streptophyta > Magnoliopsida > Asparagales > Amaryllidaceae > Allium > Allium fistulosum. Next base: position 162,710,688 of record CM060904.1, on the reverse strand, counting down.
ACTGTAACAAAGCTACAGAATGGTCTCTTCACTTTGAAACTCGAAAATGAATGTCGATGATGCTGCAGTCATCACCGAAATTATTTTCCAGCGACAAAGAGAAGAGCACTGATTTAAAACTTGAAAATTCTTTAGAAACAATTTCTATTCGGAAATATTTCAAATAATATATCTTTTAAAACTTTGAAACCAAAGTTCGAAATCATCGGAAATTAAATTCTCAAATTCTTGATTTAAATTCATTTAAATTTCCAAATTAATTTATAACCATATTTTATAGTTTAATTATTTATATATGAAACAAAAGCCAATGATTACAAGATATATATAAAGTCAAATATTATGTCTTAACATCCAATTCAATTAACTATAAAATTTCAAAAATTTTACATATATAAAATATAATTATACATAATTTATCCATTTACCAAGTTTGAAAACAATATGGTGTCAGTTTGCTCTATTTAAGTGTTTTGGAGATCCTATCGATAGCGTTGATCAGACGAATTGATCGAAAACCCAAATCAACATCAACAACTCAAACAACACCATATACAATAAAACATTTTAAATAATAGTTTACAAATATACTTCAAGAATGATTTGTAGATAAGTTGGAAACAAAAGATAAGATGATTAAATAACAGAATAAGGGAATGAATAAGCTTATATAAATCACTGGCAACCTTAACCGGGTCGACAATGACTTCAAGAATAAGATCGATGTAGAGTTCTGGGGCAAACCTACATCCGATCTCAAGAGATAGAATTCGAGATAACAAGAGATAGATAGCATTGTAAACCGAGGATGCAGAAATCTTCGGTGAATCAATGCTCCTTATAAAAGAGTTTCACCCCTTTGCAATCATTCAAAGATCGGTGAGACTGCCAGTTTATTATTAAGATCATTCGAAGTGGAGTTATGGGATACTCCAGAATCAAAAAAAGGCGAATAGGGGAGAACAGGGATGGATTTTTGGAACCGTAGGGGACATTCCAAAATTCAAAAGAAATCGAGTCAAAAAGGAAGAGATTCAAGCTCGAACGAAAGTGATTCTGTAAATAAATTTACCATATATGCTAAGTTTTCCTAGAGCCAAAGCTCTGATACCAACTATAATGACCCGGTATTTTCAACCATTCGCATCCGCACACGCCGGACTTGAATTGCTCAAAATACCGAATTGTAAATATAAATTTGGCAAACTCATCATATATAGTAAATAAATAATCACAAATCACAGACACAGAGTATATAATAATGCAGCGGAAGCAAAGAAATAGTAGTTCATGAAGCTACTATATATATATAATAAAAGAGTTAACAAGATACAACAGAAATCACGAATACAAAGATGTCTCAATACAATAGTCAAATACAAGATCTGAATACATCACTGGAATCAACTGAATGACTGAAAGCAGAATCAATGGATGGATCCAAGCGATGCTCCAACTCCAAAGGTGAGTCTCGAATACTGGTACAACTTAGCCTGACCCGAGCGTAAAGCAAAACACAAAACACTCAAGTCAGGACAGACATACTTACACAAGGTAAACCAACTAAAGTGAACTGTAATATAAAGGTACAAGTAACTTAAAGGATGCTTGGGACCGCCCATCCTCTAAGGATCCGTTAAACTATTTACTATGTAGTAATATTCGCTATTATAATAATGTCTAATAGTAAAATAAACTTACTTTTAAATAGCGTTAAGGGGTTACCCATATAGCCCTTAAAACATAATAGTCCCAGTAGTCCATCCAATATCATAGTACCTCCTGATCGGGAAGCCACCAGAGGATACTCCATGGGCTACGGGAGAAAACAAAAATCGTACAAGGCTCCCTAGGGTAGGTGGTACGGCACAACTAGGCAATGCCAGGGTAGATATACCAATCGCTATCCGGACTGGTGGTAACGCATAGCCGCAGCTACCGCCCACCTCGAGCCACACTCCCAAAATAAAAGGTGCGCACCATATCAATCACAAGGTAATAGAATGGCATATGAAGAGGTGTGTCCGATCAGAGGGGCTACCTCATTGGCCCAGAATCGCTCCTATTTTAGTCACCTTATGCCAACTCACGGGAGTCGGGTCCGCGTATATACGTCAATAGAACGTCACCACCATCCTACTTCATTCTGGAATCTCCACCGCGTACACAGTTGTTAAAGTGGTTTTCGGTATCGACAGAGAGTATGTCCATATCCGATCCCGGTCTCTTTAACAACCAATCGTTATTATAACCCGTGGTTATAAATTTCAAAAAGGTTTATACTTTAAAACAAAAATATCACTTCTATTTCAAAAACCGCCTTTGCAAAACCAAATCAAACAATATCATTTGTACTTCAAAAACCAAATACAATATCATCTCTATTTCCAAATAAATATATATTCATTTGAGCCATTTAAATATGAAGTCATTATAATTCAAATCAAATATTAAATTTCCAGAATTATAGCATTTCTGAGTTCATTCGTTCAATTATACCAATTTCGAAAACATTGTATTAACTTGTAAATTTCAAAAATGGTTTATATTTCACCTCAAAACTTATTCATTTAAACCATTTAAATTCAATGTCAAAATCTTCCAAAATAATATTCATTTCCAAAGTTCATTGTAATTTTAGCAACAACAGCGCTTATAAAGTGTTACGGTAAATATATTAACATTTCAAAAACATTGTCAAATTCAAAACAACAGCACTCATAAAGTGCCACAATAGGTATTAGAATTTCAAAATAGTTCAGTGTAAGAAACAACAGCACTTACCAAGTGCTACAGTAGATATTTAGTTATTATTTCAAAACAGTTTACTTTCAGCAGCAACAGCACTTACAAAGTGCTACAGTAGCTCACTGGTATTGCCAAACAGTTTACTTCGAGCAACAACAGCACTTACAAAGTGCTGTAGTAGCTGTTTAGTTGTTTCAGAACTTAATTAAATTTCAGAAATGGTAGCACTTAACAATTGCCATCTAAAACCACAGCATTTTGGAAATGCTACCAATAAAATTCTAGATTTTATTATAACTTTTCAAAAACATTAAAACTTCAATTTTAGCCATTTTAACTTATAAATAATCATATTTCATGCTTCAAAAACATTCATTTGGATATCATTTAACTTATGATTTAAATAAAATAACTTTTTAATAATTAAACATCCAATTAAATTATTATTCATTTATTAAGTCAAATTTGCATTATAATTTGCTTAACTTTCATGTTAACAACAACAAACCTTAATAATTCTTTTCTTTAAAACATCTGTTTCATAACTAAAATATTTTATTTACTACGTTACTCTAAATTTCCATTTTAATCAAATTTTCAATTATCAAGTTAAGTCATATTTAAGTCACATTTTATACATTTAAAAATCATAACTATTTATTTTACAAAACATAACATTTCACAAAAGAATATTCTATCATAGTTAATATAACAATCAATTTTTCTTTTAGATCTATTCATTTAGACATCAATTAACTATGATTTTCTAGTTAAATACATTTTACTACAAAATATCCAATTAAAACTATATTCCATTTTATCAGTTCAAAATACATTATTTATTACACAAAACATGTTCGTTTCATAAAGTAAAGTTCATAACAATTACTAGGTTAGATTTAAAACTTCCATATTAAGTCAAATTCAATTATTAAGTTATTTATCATCAATAAAGATCCTTAACCAATTATTAACTTACAAAAATTTAACTTATAGAAAAACTAAAACACCTTTATAATTTAAAGCATTAAATCAAAATTTAAGTTAAAATTTCATATATCTATAAAACTGAAAATACTTAATAATATTTTAGGAAAATATTATTTAAAAATACTTAATAAATTTTAGGAAAATATTATTTAAAATACGACCATGGGCTGGTATAATATTTTCTAACCTAGGTCAAGTGATACAGATATGTATCATTTCAATCCGTAATTTAAAAAAAAATTCGGGTTCTATCATTTCAAATCCGCAATCCCAAGTAAAACAAATACAATAAAAATCACTCGAGCTTATCATTTCAGCTCATAATGATTTTTCCTTATTGTAATGTCCGTTCGGATATGTATCATTTCAACCCATAGTGATAGGGAACTTGTAGTGTGAGAATCAGTAAATAAAAGAACACTAAAACATATAATATCATATCAGGTGATGTAACAAATATATAAGCAGTATATAACATCAAAAATCATATCACAGGCATATATGAACATAGCATATTAATTTCTACAATTCACATGTCATTATTTCACAATTATATAAGTACGAATGTCGAGAGTGATAAACTCACCTTTTTAAAGCTTGAAGATAACAATTCTAGACACACAACTGAAACTCCGAAAAGCACGACAAGGCACGACTAAGATTTTGGTTGAATGAAGAGTCATGTTCCAAATCTTGTACACAAACAATTACATAAACATAAGAATATAATTCAACACAAAGATTAGAATCAAAACAATGAACAAAATATGAGTCAAAATGACCTAACCTTGCTTCCACCAACAAGTGGGCTCCTCCACTATGTAATTGGGCTCAACCACATCAATACATGGCTCGGCCATAATGGCTAGAAGCAACTAGGCTTGGCTATGGATCAAGTAATGCACGGCTATGCTTTGGGAAGTGAAGAGATAGGTAGGTTACAAGCATGGAACTTAAAAAGGCAAGGCAAAAGGGCGGTTTGGGTTCACCTATAGGTTCGGCCATGGTCTTGTTTGCTCGGCCATGGTGTGATGTTTAGGTCAAGTGGTCACATAGGCACGGCTTAGGCATGGAAGTGGTGGAACCATTGGTGGCCGTGGCTAATTAGGAGGAAGGAAGTGGTGAATATAAGTGGTCGGCTAGGCTTTAAACAAGGAGATTGTGATGTGGTCTTCATCTAGGAGCCACGACATGGGCTAGGTGGTGATGGAGAGGGGTGTGGTCGGTCATGGTGATGGTGGAGGAGGAGGTGGTGGTCAGCAAGGGGTGGATGATGGTGAGGCCGAGCAGAGCTAGAACAACAAAGGAGGAACAAAAAGAAAATGGAAAAAGAGGAGAAAGAGAAGCCATGGATCTAGAACTCTATTTTTTTTTCAAGAGATGAAGTGAGAATTGATGAGATGAGAAATATTTTGTACGTAAATTACAAAATGAAGTGGCGGCTAGGGTTTAGTGGGGGTTATGAACGGCTAAGGTAAGAAATAAAGAAGCCATGCAGATAAAAGGCAAGAGTTTGAATGGTTTGGAAACTAAAAAGGCAACAAATAACTTGATGTATTTAATTCTTTTTATTTGTTAGCAAATGAGAAATGTTTGCACGTGAATAATGAAAGTTTCTCACGGCTAGAAGGAAAACGGCTAAGGAGGAGTAAATGCTAGGAAACAGAAAAGGCAAGAATTAAGGAGAAAGAAACTTACATATATTTTTATTCTTAAATGCAAATGAAAATGAGAGATGGGAAATAAATTTTTTTTGTGCGTGAATTATGAAGTGGAGTGGATGGCATGAAAGGTTTTGAATGACTAAGAGAGGAGTGAATACTAGGAAAATAATAAAGAGGCTAGGTAAATAAAATGGTAGGAATTTAAACAATGTAACGTATGTCTCTTTAATTTCTCCAAGCCATTTATAAAAAGATATACACAAGTAAAATCCAATAAATAAAATAAAGTTTAGAAAAACAAACAGAAAAATAAAATAAAGAGATGGACATAGGGAAAATATAAAATAAAATGCGGAACATAAGTGCGTGTAAAACGCAGTATTTTATCCAATTTAAAAGTATAAATCAGAATTTGACAAAACGAAAAGCAGAACGAATATCAGAATTATATTCTGCTTCAAAGAAAAAGATTTGAAATTAAAAATTCAAATTTAAAGTTTTCAAAAGAAAGTCAAAGTTTGACCAAAGTTGACCAAAATATTAAATTTCCAGAAAATGTTTATTTTAATATATTTAGAAAATAAATTACAAACAAAATCCAAAAATTCATTGGAAAATTCCAAAATTTAATTTAAATTATTTAAAAATCAAAGTTTTAAAAATAAATTTTAATAAAGTATTTACAAAATTATGGGTTGTTACAAAAAAGGTAGCTTTGACTACTAACATATATATATATATATATATATATATATATCACTATCATATGTAAATATAAAATTAGTATAACTTGAAATTTTATATAATATCTGGAAAAAAACCAAACATATATATACTAAACAGATTAAGCAAGGAGAATAACTGTATACACATAATTGCTTTTCAAAATACAAATATAAATGCAAATATATATACAAACAACTTAATATATATATATATATATACAGCTCATCTAACATTCATTCAAACAGGCTATATATATATAAAACTTACTTTTAAAAAAACAGAGAGGCTCGGCTGAAGATGGAAGAGATGATGAGGTGAACGTGTTGTCGACTTCAAGGTGGCGGGTTGTACAGCAAGGGTGTGGAAGTGGGACCGGATGTGTGCTACATGCATACGGGAGATGGTGGAGTTATCGGGTTCGGGTGTGGTGCAAAGGAAGGGACGAGCAGAGGTGGATTTGTGGCGACGCTGCGTGATGGAGTTGGTGGGGCGGAGGATGGCGGTGAAATGTTGAGGCCAAGCTTGGAAATGCGGTGCTCGCGGGAAGGAAGGAGCGATTGTAAATGGAGGAGAAAGATAGGTCGAAGGGGATGCGTGGAAAGAAGGCTAGGAGCAGATAAAATTTGAAAGAAAAGAAGAGAAAAAAATGGTGGTATCTCTTCTATCGAATGGACAGAAAAATGAACGAACCGAAATAAACGTAAAGTGACCGATGAAATATAGAAAGTCACGTGTTGAATTCAGTGAACATAAATGTCAAAGGTTATTGGTTAATTTACGGTGAGCAAATGAATGTTCACGAGAAGTTAAAAAGCTAAAAGTTTGGAACCGATACGGTTACCATTTACACGGATTCCACTGTGTACCGGACTTCAAAACACAGAATTGAATATACCACAGAGATTAGCACGATGAGATGATCAAAACGGCATACAGATATCAGTGGTACGATAATCGTATCAAAAGTCGATAATCAGTACCGAAAAATGCTGCTGATTTGTCGAAAATAAGATAGACGGAGCAATAACAGTCCAAATTTGAAGAAACAAAATAAGTCGACTCACTTAGAAAATGATTTACAAATTTATTGTATAAAATATTCAGGTTTGGAAAACATTTTATTATCATCAAATTTTAACTGATTTAAATTGAAATTGAATTACACAATAAAAATAAACTTCCATATTATCTGATGAAAACTTACCATTTGTTATGTTTAAATAGATGTATTCCAAATATCAAATTTTTATTTCAAAATTTTATTGTTTAAAATTTCACAAAATTACAATTAAATATATTAATAAAACAAATAAAATTATTAAAAATTTACGGGTCGTTACACTCTCCCCCACTCAAAACTTTTCGTCCCCGAAAAGGAAGAAGGTAGGAGAATAAAACTACCAGAAAGAAAGAATAGATTTGAAATTCAAAATAAACAATAGATTTAAAACCATATAAATTTCAAATTAAACTAATTCATATTCAACATTTTGGTTTAATCCATTTGAGTTCACTTAAGTTAAATCAATCCATCTATTTCTAAATTCATTATCTTATTGTCTAGTCATCCTCAATTAACAATTTCTAAATCATCAATTTGTATAATCATTTATTATACTCATATTTTATTCAACAAATTTAATTCTTTTATTCCAAATTATTATTAACTTTATTCCATTTAATATATCTTATCACATATATTTAAACCATATAAATTAATTTAAACCATATAAATTTCAATTTAAATTAATTTATATTCAATAATTGATTTTAAATTCAAGGTATTTCCATAAGTTAATCTAATTTCAATTTATTAATTTCTTCAAAAGAAATTTATTTGTCTCATCTATTATTCAATTAAATTATTATTCTATTTATCTTTATTAGCATTTTTTTATAATCAAAATTTAAGTATATAACATTTATTATAAACACTCAAATTTTATTTATAAAGTCAATTTGTATTGTATATTATCCAATTACATATTCCACTTCTGAATAATTTAGGTAAGTTGTATTGGAATGCAATTGAGTAATATACAAATAAAACTTCCCTTATTTAATTTATTTCAATATTCAAAATTTTGACTTTATTTAAAATCATCCTTTAACATAAAATTTAAAAATTAATTTTCCGATTCACTTCAAACTATTTAGAGATAATTATGTATATATTATATAAATAAAATCAAATTAAATTTAAAAAAATATATCTATATATATAAATCAAATCATACTTAAGAAATTCAAATCGATTTCATTTTCCATTTCGAAACTCGAAAATGAATGTCGATGATGCGGCCACCATCACCGAAATTATTTTCCAGCGAAAAAAGAGGAGAGTACTGATTTAAACATTTTAAAATTCTTTGAAACGATTTCTATTTGAAGATACTTTAAATAATATGCATTTTAAAACTTTAAAACCATAGTTCGAAATCATCGGAAATTAAATTCTCAAATTTTTGATTTAAATTCATTTAAATTCCCAAATCAATTTATAAACTATGTTTATAAATTCATTCATAGAAAAATAAATGATAATCAAATATTATCATTTCAAAGAACCAATTTAATTAACTTATTAGATTCCAAAATTTTTTACTTATATATTTATAATATAATCATACAAATTATTTCATTTACCAAATTTGAAAATAATATTGTGTCAGTTTGCTCTATTTAAGTGTTTTGGAATTCCTATCGATAGCGTTGATCAGACGAATCGATCGAAAACCCAAATCAACATCAACAACTCAAACAACACACTATAAAATATTTTAATATTTATACAAATACACTCCTTAACTCAATGATTCCAGAATGGATTTCAAAACAAGGATAGAGATCCAAATATAGAGGGATCCTAACCAAAAGAATTCAACTAGAACATAGGCTTCGAAAGGGATAAGATGATTAAATAGCAAAAGAGAAAAGATGGATAGACTGATATAAATCACAGGCAACCTTAACCGGGTTAACCGTGACTTCAAAATAAGATCGATGCCGAATTCTGAAGCAAATCGACATTCGTGCGCAATAGATAAATTTCAGGCATAGCAAGAGATAGCAGCATCTAAACCGAGGATACAGAAACCTTCGGTGAATCAATGCTATTGTAAAGGAGTTTCACTCTTTTACAAATCATTCAGTGGAGCTATGTGATACTCCGGAATCAAAGAAAATACGAATAGGGGGAGACAAGAGACAAGAATGGATTTTGGAACCGAGGGAACATTCCAAAATTCAAAGGAAGTTGAATCAAAGAGGGAGAGATTCAAGTTCGAACGAAAGTGATTCTATAATCAAATTTACTACATATGCCAAATTTTGCTTAAAACCAAAGCTCTGATACCACATGTAATATCCTGAAATTTTCAACCTTTCGCATCCATACATGTTGGATTTGAATTGCTCAAAATATCATATTGTTAATTTAAAATTTGGCAAAACTCAGCATATACGCTAAATAAATAATCACAGAATCATAGACAAAGAGTAATATAACAATAATGCAGCGGAAACAAAAGAATAGTAGTTCATGAAGCTACTATATATATAAATAACAGAGTTAAATAAGATACAACGGAGTTCTCGAATACATAGATGTCTCAATACAATAGTCAAATACAAGGTCAGAATACATCACTGGAATCAATTAAATAACTGCAAGTTGAATAGATATAGATGGATCTCCAAGCGAAGCTCCAACTCCAAAGGTGAGTATCGAATACTGAGCCCCTCAGTCTGACCCGAGCGTAAAGCAAAACACAAAACACTCGAGTCAGGATTAACATTCTTATATCAATAAATCCAACTCAAGTGAAATATCAACTGAAATACAAGTAACTTAAAGGATGTTTGGGATAACCATCCTCTAAGGATCAGTTAAACTATCTACTATGTAGTAATATACGCTATTATAATAATGTATACATTAAAGTATACTATTTAAAAATAGCGTTAAGGCTTTACATTTTCCACCTTAACACATTTTTAGGTATGCCAATAGTCTATACAGTACCGTAATAACCCGTAAACTAGAGCTACCAGAGGATACTCCATAGATACGACACAAATCAAACTCATAGTAAAGCACGCTATGGTAGGTGACATGGCACAACTAGTCAATGCCAGGGTAGATATACCAATTACGCATCCGGAGTGTTCGAAACTCAAAGCCGCAGCAATCGCCCAACTCGAGCCACACTCCCGAATCAAGGGGTGCACCCAATCAATCACAAAGTAATAGAATGGTATACGATGGAATGTGTCTGATCAGAGAAGCTACCTCATTGGCCAGGATTCGCTCCTGTTTTAGCCACCTTATGCTAACTCACGGGAGCTAGGTCCACGTATACCTCATATAGGATCGTCGCCACCATCCAACTTCATTCTGGAATCTCCACCGCGTATACAGTTGTTAAAGTGGTTTTCGGTATCGACAGAGAGTATGCCCATATTCGATCCCGGTCTCTTTAACAACCAAACGTTATTATAACACCACGATCATTTCAAAAATAGTTTATACTTCAAAACCAAAATATCATTTTCATTTCAAAAACCAAATCAATACGATATCATTTCCATTTCAAATACATTCACTTCCAAAATCATAGTACTTTCAAAGTTATAACACTTTCGAAATCATGGTCTTTTAAAATCAAAACACTTTAGAAATCACAGCATTGAAATCATAGCATTTTGGAAATCATAACACTTTGAAATTATAGCATTTTGGAAATCATAACACTTTTTAAATTATAGCATTTCCCTTAAACCGTTTAGATATCAATAATAGTATATATATAAAAATAGTTTATAAAATAAAATAATTTATATAAAATAGTTATAAGTTAAAACAATATATATTAAAATAATTAGTAAAATTAAAATATTTTATATTAAAATAGTTTATATTAAAAATAGTTATATTAAAAATAGTTTATAAAATAATATAAAATAGTTTTAAATAAAAATTTAAAATACTTTATATAATAAAGATAGTTTCCACAAATTCACAAATCGATTCAAATCAACTCGACTTCCAAATTCAACTTAATTCAATATCAATTCATAAATTTCAACTCAATTCAATTTCTCAATAAATCATTTTAAATTATATCGATTTCAAATACACATTTGAAACACAGAATAAACCATTAAATTTCAATATATTTCAAAGCTTTAAATATTCCAAATTTCCAAAACTAAATTTGATAATTCCATTTATATCTCAATTTAATTTCATTACATTTAGTTTCTCAAATATTTATTTAATCATTTCAATAACATCTAAATACAACTTCAATTTACAAATTTAAATAAACAAAATATCCCATTTAAATTTATATAAGTTTGAAATGTTCATTTAAGTCACTTTTAATCAAATTCAAGTTATAAAACATATCTTAAATTTTCAAATTTAATAAATTTCAAATCAAACTTATTTAAGTATAATTCTTAAATAATTAAAATTCCAAATCAATTTCAAATTTATCTTTCAACCTGAAACATTATAAACTCTATATTTGAAAATATAAATTTTTCTTAAATACTAAAACATATTTTATACTGATTAAATCAGCTTTATTAAATCAACTTTATTAAATCTTTAAAATCAATATTTATTAAAACCATATATTTCCTTTCAAAACTATAGAAAACATTTTCAAAATATTTATTTATAGACCAACGGCGTCTGTATATAATTTTCTATTCTATGGTCAAGTGATACAGATATTTATCATTTCAATCCATAATTTAAATATATATGGGTATATATCTTTTCAACCCGCAATCCCAATTCAATTCAAATGAAAATCGCTTGGGTTTATCATTTCAACCCATAACAATTTTCTCCTATTCTACGGATCGTTTGGGTATGTATTATTTCAACCCATAGTGAATTCTATACTACCAGGGAACTTGCAGAGTTATAACAGATATAATAATAACATAACAAGCATATATCATCAGTATAAATAACAAATAATGATGTCAGATGTCATAGGTGAACATATAGCATATATATAGCAATATAAGCAGCATATTTCAATTGTCGTTCCAATTGAAATCAAATTTAATAAATATAAGAACATTAATCGTGAGTGATTGCTCACCTTTCGAGGCTAGAGAGAACAGGAGACAACAGTGAAATTGGGTTACGAATCCAAACATGAATTCCAAAGCAAAGTAAGGTTGGCACGAATTCGACGAATAAAGCTGATAACAAGGAATTGATGAAATAAATCAGATTAACTTGATATAGACTCAACAAAAATCTATACATTATTATTATTATTTATTTCCTTTAAACAAATTTTCAATTTTAAATACATATTTAAAAATGACATATTACATTTAAATTTAAGTCAAAGCATATACTTTCTCAAACCAAATTTTTTTAAAAATGAAGAACATATACTCTGTTAACGTTAAAAAGTGAACGCTAACACCCGGTGTGTGTAATAGAATTGTGAAAGCACCACCCGTCGGGACGGGAACAGAATATAAGCTGAAAATAGCAGAAAAGCAGTAAATGAACAACAGGTTTATAGTGGTTCGGCCCGTAATTGAGCCTACGTCCACTTTATAGTCTTTTATTGCTGATTCGGTTACAATTTGATACAATATCCTTCAAAATACAATACAACTTGATCACGAAAGCACTCTTGACTACTAGCTCAATCTTTGATGATGAAACTCGACGAATCCGTGTTGGAAGTAAGGAGTTTTTCTCGAAGCTTGTTGTAGCGTCTCGAATGCTTGAAGATCTTTGATTGCTGAATGAGTGGAGACTTTGACAGAGTAACGGCGCTTGAAGAAATGAATCGCCAAAAGTCCTTTTCATGTTGGAAGTGGTGGGGTATTTATAGGGTAGAATCTGAATAGGGAATTTTTCCTAAGTCTTAGGTCGTGGCCGACTTATAGCAAGTCGTAGGTCGTAAGTCGGCGACGAGATAGGGGTGGTGCAAGTTGTTTCTGAACATCCAGAACGAGCAAGTCATAAGTCGGCACCAAGTTAATATACATCGTAGGTCGGCGATGACTTAAGAGATCGTACGCGACTTAGTATAAGTCGTAGTTCCTTTAAGTTGGCTCTGTAGTTAAGTCGGAGACTTCCTTAAGTCGTAGCCTGTTAAGTCGGAGACCTTTTTAACTCGTAACCCGTTAAGTTGCTAACCACTTCCAGTTGTTAGGTCGTGATATCCTTAAGTCGTAACATTGCTGGGTTGCAACATCGCTAGGTCGCAATGTTTCTTGTAGTTAGGTCGCAAACTTCTCTTAGGTCGTAGCTCCATAACCCGGTAGGTCGTAAGTCCTCTGAATAGTTAAGTCGTAGGTCGCTGACCTACTTCACGAGTTAGGTCGTAAGTCGTTAACTGTTTAACTCGTTAAGTCGTAGCTTTCTGTAGGTCGTTGCATATCCTAAGTCATTCACTTTGATAACTCGTAGGTCGTTGCTAAAGAGGCGTTAACATTTGCCCCTCGAAGTACACGCCTAGGTCGTGGGTCGTGTGCTTCGACCTTCTCTTGTGCTTTGATTAGTTGTTATATCGTGAACGACTTAGCGAGGACATAGGTCGTGTGGTGCCGGTTCACATTTCATTACCCTGGGTATAAATATTTTAGGTCGTTCCTCTTATCTCCTTCTTCCTATTACTCGTTCTTTAAGCCGTATCTGCCATTCACGCAATTTCAAGCTCCCAGAGGCGATTTCGACTTGATTTACTTCCAACCATTCCCAATTACACCACGTAAGCATCTTTTCTCTTTTTCCAATCGCCGATCATTGCCGTCGACCTTTGTCCACGATTTCTTCCCTTGGTCCTTGCGAACACTGTTATGCAGGATATCCATGAACTTAAGGCGGCTTGGCATGACTTGTAACGGTTTGTGATTTGTGGTGGTTTAGAAATAGGGTTGATGAAGAAGCTAACTGGTTAATGGGTTAATAGGTCAGGAATTGGATGGATAGATTGTTAACGAATTAAAGATTAAAACGAGTCAGGAGTTAGATGGACTGGTGATTTCGCGTGATCCAGATTTTAACTATGGATCGACTTATCACTTACTGCGACCTAAGCTTTGAATCGTAGCCGAGTTACGACTTACGACTTAGAGAATTGAAGCCTCTTTCTATTCCACATGACTTACGACTTAGAGAAAAGTTGACCCTAGCTCGTAGGAACCATTTGAGTCGTTCGCGACTTATCTCTTGTTCAGATTTTGCTTGAATGTGTAATACAATTTAAGAGTTACGACTCAACCTGACTTATATCTTTTAGACCGTGAACGAGCTAGAACTTGAGGAAATTCCGACCCATGCTAAATCGTGAACAAGTTAGAACTTGAGCAAATTTTTCATTGCCTTGAATGTTAAGACTTGAGTTGTCTGAACTTTGGACTTTGTTGTACTTCATTTCAGATTGTCTTGACTTTAATGCTAATAACCTGCTAAAACATTTACAGAAAACTGGGACGAATATACTGCCACTGACTGCCCACATCAAATGACAGATTAGTTGATAAAGAAAAAATCAAATTAGAACTGCATGAACGAAATGTTGTACGATAACCAATTCAAGTTAAGTATTAAAGCAAAATTGTAATAATCAACTTAAACTGATTTGTTTGCATCAATACTGTACTTTAAATATTAGCAAGTCCTGAAATCTCATAATCGACCGATCGGCGACTAGTTTAATTCCAGCTGTTTTTTACTTGTTATTTTTATTGGCTATGCACAACACTTCACACTTTTTAGGAAACGTGCACCTTAATATTTGATCATCCAGTTCCTTGTGTAGAATGACATCTCAACAGGAGGACTTGGAACCAGCTGGAGAAGCTTTTCCAATCGCTACCCCATTGAATGATCCTCCGGAAAGGACTCCTACCACTCTGAGCCATAAAGTTTTTCGTCAATTATGCATCCAATTTGGCATTGCCGAAGCTGACGCTTTGTTCCCTGGAATAAATGATACTTCTGATAGGCCGCCCCACGGCTTTGTCGCAGTTAACCGCCAAATGTGTTTGAGTGGAGCTATTCTGTAACGACCCGGAATTTCGAACGAATTAAATTGAGAATATTTACTTTATTTTAAATATTTGAACGATGATTTAATTTGAATCCCGGATATAACTTTGAAGCTGACGATTAAATTATAAAATTTAATCTATTGTAAGTTGAATTTAAATTTGAATCTTCAATTTTAAGCTGAAGAAAAATATTTCGAAAGCTTTTAAAATTCGTATTGATATTACTGAAGATAACAGAAGCTTCAGAATCAAATTTAAGAGTAAATTGTTCAGTTTGAAATTTAATCGTTCGAACCGATATTTAAAAATAGTCAATTTTCAAACAGTCTCGGAATTCGACGAAACCAGTTCCATTGGGTCCGGAATGTTGTATTATTGCCGGATTTCAATTTTCGTATTTTTCGGTGTTGATCTGTGAGCACACGATAGGTAAACGCATTGAAATATAAATTGAATTCAATTTATATTTAAATTTAAAATGGGTCAAAGGCAGCACGTTATCTTCCCTGGAATCGTGCCTAATATCACGAAATTATCGTGCAAACCCATACTTCATCAGTTTTTTAAAATCCTTCTCTCGTTCAAAAATCAAAACCATGGCCTCTCTGCCATTCTCGCATTCAAATCAAAGAAGGAGGGAAGCATCGCGCGAGCACGTAGGCACTCGAAGCAGGGGTCGCGACTCAGTGAAGCGGTGATGGGGGTCGCGACGCGATCTGGCGGCGATTGTATGCCGCTAGGGTTTCGCGAGCAATTTCGTGATGGTTGATTGGGGTTTCGCGACTGGAAGGCGCGCGGAAGCGAGGGTCTCGATGTTGACAAGGGCAGTAAGGCGATGGGTCGACGTGAGGCACTCGAGCTCGCGAATACGGCGATTGATGGTGACTCGCGATCGAAGTGGGTGGGCTCGAGCAGGTCGTGGAGGCGCAGTGGGGTTGGAGGTCAGAAATTATGGCGAAGGGATTCACTAGTAGCAGTCGAGCACGAGATGGCAGCGTGTGTAGTCGCGAAGTCGAGGCAAGCTTGGGTCTCGAGCTCGAGTTCGGTGGTCGATCGAGCTCGGCAGTGGCTCGAGGACATGGAGGCAAAGGCGAGTTGGGGATGGTTCGTTTACAGTAAGGTATTTGTAAATTGTTTCCATTTAATTTAGATTTGAAAATTTAATTGTTTGATAAGCTTATTTAAATTCGTTTAGTTGTTAGAAAATAATTTATTAAATAGGAATTTATTTCTAAGATTCAATAGTTGATAATTAAGGGAATTTAGTTTTAATTTAAAATTTTAGTGAAACAAATTTTTAAAGAGAATTTGATTTTTGAACTAAATAATTAATTTATTTAGATAAGTTGTTAGTTTGAAAGAAAAAAAAAGGGTAGTTAAATGAATTTATTTCAAAACGGAAAACAGTTAGAATTTAAAATTAACCGTTTAAAATGAAATCGACGATAAATTGAAATTATCAACTAATCGAAACTATTAAATGGAAATTAATTATTTGATTGGTTCAAATATTAATAAACTGTGTAAATATTTATACAAGGTATAAATCAAGATGATTGGGTTGAGATTGGAGATGGACTGCAAAATTAAAAAGCTAAGGTGAGATTTTCTCACTCAATTGAAAAGTGGAACTTTCAGTTATTATTGATTGATATGATTGCTATGTTGATTGTGGTATTAGATATTTTAGGATATATCTATATATATAGCAATATATACATATTGGCATATGTATATATTGGATTGATGATTTCCCGCCTCGTATAGCGGATGAGACCCTATTGCGCCGTTAGTAAGCGGATTTATAAAAACCTATATACCGCGATAATTCCGTACTGGAGCGGAATTGGTATTGTGCTAACATCTTTGGATGCAGGGAAACAGGTTGGAGGGATCCAACTGGATTCCTCAACTGTATTTATTTATTTACAGATGATATATATTCTGTTGTCATATGTTGAGATATGATATTGACTGTTGTGATTGACTAATTGATGCGTTGCATCATCGGATTCAAATTTTGAAATTTAAAAATAACGATGTTGATTTTAAAAGTGAAATTTAAAAGTGATCTTTGAAAATATACGTTTATTTAAATTGTTGAATTGATTTACTTTAAAAAGATAAACATTAAAACTTTTAAGTTATAAAAGTTGAGATTTTGTGAATTTTAACAAAGAAGTAATTTCTTTTGAAATAAAGAGTTAAGAAATTTATGAAATGGTTTAAGTTGAGATTTTTGAATTCTTAAACCAATGTATATAAAAAGATGTATCAAATTGATATTTATCAATTAAAGTTATTGGAATTTTAAAATAAGTTTTATAAGAGATATGAAATTTATAATTATAAAATGTGAAGATATGAAATTTATAATTATAAAATGTGAAGATATGAAATGTATAGAATTATAAATTGTAAAGATATGAAATTTATAGATTTATAAAGAATGAAGTTGTAGAATGAATGATTATAAGAAAATTTACTTATAAATTGGATTTCTGCTTTTAAATGGAATATTGATCGGATCGTTAATAAAGAAGATTTATAAATCAAAGTTGTTAAAAAAATATAGAAATAGGATTTATAAACGTTGTTTTATAAATTCAAAATCGATGGAATTTGATAAATTAAATATAGAAGATTATTAAAGAAGACATATTCGCGATTTTGGATAGCGAATTTTTATTGAAATAAAAATGTGTAGAAATGATTGAAATTGGGTTAAGTGAATTATATTCACGATTTTGGACAGTGAATATATTGTTAAGTAAAATAGATATGGTTTGGGAAAGTGATATTTGAAATGAAGTTATTGTTGTAAACGATGTTTTAAAATATATGGAATATCGAAATCAGAGATTTCAACATTCATTGTTGAAATAGACGTTTCGAGAAATAAGGAAATGATGGACTATAACACTGTTGTTATAGTAAATGATTTCCGAAAGGAAATGTTTTATGTAGTATTGGGATTTATATATCTATCTTAAATCCGAATCCCTATACTAGTGATTTTGAGTCGTCGTAACGATGTTTTACGTAACATTCGTTTTGACTCAAATAAATGTTGTTATTATAAACGATTTCCTTAAAGAATGAGATATATACTAAATTTTGATTTTAAGTATATTGAATATTTTCAAATGTTGAAAATAAATAGATTTGTGAATTACTTATTATTTAATAAGTATGGAAATACTTTTCCAATATGAAATGAACTGTTTTGAGAAATTATCTTTGAAAAGATAAATTGAAGTTGAATATTGAAATCGATTTGAAAATCGTATATCAGTAGATACTTTTGAAATATAAATTCACTATGGAATTTATAAAAGAAATGGAAATTCGTTTTAAAGAAAATAAACGTTGGTTTATTTTTGAAGTGTGGAAATTATTATATCTAGTAAAGATATTTTTGAAGATAAATAATTTGGAAAATTATTTGGAATCTGATGATGTTGCGCATCTTTATTGATAGTTAAATAACCGACTATCAATAATTACCTTTAGATAGGTATTTGTTGTGAATTGGATGAATTTGAATGCCACACTTGTTTTTAAATAATCGCTCACTATTCGGGTTAGCCGGGAAAGGACCATGGGGTCGTATAACCCATTCCGAATATGTGATACGTCGTTATGAATCGCATTTGAAGACCGGTGTTGAAGACCGGATATTTTTGAAAACGGAAGGATTACCGTCGAGTTACTCTACATCGACTGATCTTCGATTTAGAGGTTTTATCACCCTTAGTGACGGGAAGTCCTGACGTGATTGAAAATTTATCCGGAAATGCAAGGGCTTCGTGAGAAGTGCCTTCGGTTCTGTTCGATCCCGGAACAGACTTGTATGGATTGTGTGTCTGACGTTACAATTTGAAATATAAAGCTGACTTCTTTCAAATACATATCTGTTGGTGGCGGAGAATTTATTCTCTTAGCTTAACACCCTTCTCTGAGACGTACGAGCTCAGAGGTTATGTAGTTGAAATTTATCAGCGATATATCCTAATTTGGTAACGTGGCATACTGAGTGTTGCTGTGAAATGATCAGTGTTTGATCATTTGTGATATGATCATTTGTTTGATCTTATATCTTTGTGATCATAGGTTGATCATTTTGTTTGACCCGAAGCAGGGCTTTTTGAGAAAGCGTAGCTTTGTGAACGAGACTTCATCGAGCCTCACACCCCGGAAATGGTCGAAACAGGACGAATGCAGCAAGGTTCTAGGGAGTAGCGCCCCTTAGTGTATGTCATTCCTTCTGGATAAAGGTGGTATCATGGTATGGAGCCCAGATACTTAACCTCTGTGGTTACTGCATTATTTTTTCTATGTGGTTTGTTGCGAATCGGGGATCCTCGGGAAGATCGGTGACGATCGGGGGATGGCATACGCGTGTCAGTAGTTACCTATTTTTGCAGAGGTAACCCGGCCTTGTGTTGGCAGAGATCCGGTTAGGTTC
Organism: Allium fistulosum; assembly: GCA_030737815.1. Lineage (NCBI taxonomy): Eukaryota > Viridiplantae > Streptophyta > Magnoliopsida > Asparagales > Amaryllidaceae > Allium > Allium fistulosum. The sequence continues at coordinate 162,691,047 of CM060904.1, read as the reverse complement.
TCGGGTCGTCTATTCCAGGGACGTACCCATCGTGGATAGGAAGTTCCTTAGCCTGACCATTTGTTGGAAATCCAAATAAACAATACGAGACTTGTACGGTTTTAGTTGTATTACCTGCTATGGAATGTGGCGGTAACCTGCTATTGAACATAGTAGCTATAGTAGGCATAAGTGCGGAATGTCTATGCTGGCTAAGATTTATATTATACTTTCGAACTGGTTTCTACACTATGCACTAATAATAATATCAAAAAGAATTTGATTTTGCGTAGTAAGCATCTTTGACTATCATAAGAAGAAATCTCCTCCAATTCTGCGTTTGCATTGTGTGTGTGGTGGGAGGTCTTATGGTAGTTTCATTTTCCAAAAGCATTTCGAATTGACTTTAAATTCTCTGTTGTTTATTTTAAAGAATAACTGTTTTACGATCTCACACCAGTCACCATGACTGACTCGGAGTTTATTGTTCCCTTCTAAACTCTGGGTGCCCACCAATTTCCACACGGGCAGCCTAGAGTTAGATTATCAGGATATTCTGGATATTCTGGAGCTTGGAGATAAGCTGGATGACGAGACGTAGTATTTGTATCTGATAGTATTTATTCCGCTGTGTATTCTGTATGAGGACAAGTTTATATAACTGTCCATTGTTGTTTATTGACTTTGATGATATGATGTGATGTAATGTAATAACAGATATAATTCTTTGTTTTTAAATGATATTCATTTATCTATTATATATTGTTCCGCTGCGATATGTGAGATTCTGATATTGTTTTCTGCTTCTGTATCTGATGTTGTGTTGTTGTTCTTCTTTCTTTTTCTTCTATCTTCTTCTTCTACCTTTTTCTTCTTTCTTAAAACCATAACTTTTCGGGTTTCCGGCATTCGATGGCTCAGCAGTCGATAAAGTGAGTATCGATGTTGAATTTTCGAAAGTCGAAAATTTTCGGGATGTTACATTTGGTATCAGAGCATATGGTTAAGCGACAACCCTGCTCTGTTGGGTGTTACTCATTAGAGATAGAGTCAGTAGTACTCTAGAATGAGTTTGAGTGTAATAATAGATATGAGCGCGTATTTGTTATTTGAATATGAAATTGTTTTGTATTGTGTTGACTTATCGGTTGATTGTTTATGGATTCTGGTCGGTGCAGTCTAGCTAACTGTAATCGATAGGGGTTTCTAAACTCTTAAACAAGATAAACCGACACAGTATTGTTTTAAATGGGTAAATGAAATAATTTTGCCCAAAACTATTTTTGTATAGAAAAGAAATGGTTTTCTATGAATTATCATAGTATATGGATGTTTGGTTGTTATAGAATAATAACATTGAATTATTATCATTGTTATATGAAATGGAATGAGAAATTAAAATAATAACCAAAGAGTTGGAAATAAATCCATTTAACGAATGAAATTTATAAATGTGAATTGAAAGATAAAGAAATAAAATTCACATACAAATGAAATTTGAGAATATAAATTATAAATGTGAATTGTAATTTGAAACGGAATTCCAGAGAAGTATTTGGAAATGTTTTGAAAAGAATTTGAAAATTTTGGAGATTTGGAAAGTTTAAATTCCTTTTTGATTTGAAAATGAATTTCAAAGGTTTTGAAAAGTATTTTAGAGAGATGAAAGCTCTAAACTCTTTTCGGTCGCTGGAAAATAACTTCGATGATGACCGCGGCATCGTTGGTGTTCATGTTCGGGTTTCCAAAAGAGGAATTGCTGCCAAATTATTTTAAATGGAAAGTTGTTTGAAAGTTGGGTTTTGTTTTGAAAGTTCAAAGGATGATTTGACTTGTTTTCAAAATGGTTTTGAAAAGGTTGAAAAAGATTCTGGAATACCATATGAAAATATCTATGAATATTATGAAGTTGAATTAGATAAATTGGGACTTGAATTGTGAACTAAATAAAAGAAATGAATTCATATATGAATAGAATTTGTGAATATGAAATATTAATGTGATATATGGTTTGAAATAAAGTTCCAGAAAAATATTTGAAGATAAAATTCATAAAGGAATGAAATTAGTAATATGAATGTACAAATGACTTTATAAATCGGAATGTAAGTAAGTTGAAGACTTATAAATATTTGAAATTTGATTGAAAATGAGATTCAAATCGAAATGAATAAATGTGTGAATAAATAAATTTGAAATTTTAAGTGCAAGAAAATGAAATTGAAGGTTAAAATTCATTTTGAATTTGTAAGTAAGTGAGACTGAATTGAATTTGATTTGTAATAAACAAAGTGAAGTATTGAAATAAGAAAATTAGTAAGCGAAACTAAGTGAAAAATATAGTGATATGAATCAGCTATAATTGAAAGATAAAATTCAATATTTCAAAATTGAAGATAAATTGAATTCAAATAAAATTGAAAATTGTGAATTAAATTCAAATGAAATTTGAAATGTAAAATTGAATTCGCATTGAATAAAAATGAATATGTAACTTCAACAGTAAAGGTATAAACAGTTTATATTGAGAATTTTGTAATAGAATTTGCAAAATGATTTGAATGCTGTAACTAGATATAATGGCTAGTAGATATACAGGTATAAAGGGATTGGAAATTTTGATTTCAAAGATAAATTTGAATTGCTCGAAAAAGGTACGTATTTTAATTTCTATATGAGTTTTTGATGATTTCTCTCTAGCCGCTTGGCTTTTTCTTTTTCTTTTTGAAATCTGAGAGTCCGTAGGGACGTTTTGTAGTCGTGCCGTATTAGCCGCGCAAAGGAGACGTTGGCGAAATTTTTCGAAAATTCCGAGTGTTAGAAAATTTTTGAGAAAATTTGAAAGTTTAAAATTTGAATTTAAACTTAAAGTTGAATTGTTAAGAAAACAATGTTGTTTGAAATCGGTAATTGAAGTTGGAAATGTAGTTGAATAAATAACGAATCTTTAGTAGAAAGATTTGTTTTGAAAATTTATAAAACTATTGGATGTTGAAAAATAGTAGACGAGTTAAGGGCCATTTTTCCTAACTTGAAATTTCGAGGACGAAATTCTTTTAAGGAGGGAAGTCTGTAACGACCCGGAATTTCGAACGAATTAAATTGAGAATATTTACTTTATTTTAAATATTTGAACGATGATTTAATTTGAATCCCGGATATAACTTTGAAGCTGACGATTAAATTATAAAATTTAATCTATTGTAAGTTGAATTTAAATTTGAATCTTCAATTTTAAGCTGAAGAAAAATATTTCGAAAGCTTTTAAAATTCGTATTGATATTACTGAAGATAACAGAAGCTTCAGAATCAAATTTAAGAGTAAATTGTTCAGTTTGAAATTTAATCGTTCGAACCGATATTTAAAAATAGTCAATTTTCAAACAGTCTCGGAATTCGACGAAACCAGTTCCATTGGGTCCGGAATGTTGTATTATTGCCGAATTTCAATTTTCGTATTTTTCGGTGTTGATCTGTGAGCACACGATAGGTAAACGCATTGAAATATAAATTGAATTCAATTTATATTTAAATTTAAAATGGGTCAAAGGCAGCACGTTATCTTCCCTGGAATCGTGCCTAATATCACGAAATTATCGTGCAAACCCATACTTCATCAGTTTTTTAAAATCCTTCTCTCGTTCAAAAATCAAAACCATGGCCTCTCTGCCATTCTCGCATTCAAATCAAAGAAGGAGGGAAGCATCGCGCGAGCACGTAGGCACTCGAAGCAGGGGTCGCGACTCAGTGAAGCGGTGATGGGGTCGCGACGCGATCTGGCGGCGATTGTATGCCGCTAGGGTTTCGCGAGCAATTTCGTGATGGTTGATTGGGGTTTCGCGACTGGAAGGCGCGCAGAAGCGAGGGTCTCGATGTTGACAAGGGCAGTAAGGCGATGGGTCGACGTGAGGCACTCGAGCTCGCGAATACGGCGATTGATGGTGACTCGCGATCGAAGTGGGTGGGCTCGAGCAGGTCGTGGAGGCGCAGTGGGGTTGGAGGTCAGAAATGATGGCGAAGGGATTCGCTAGTAGCAGTCGAGCACGAGATGGCAGCGTGTGTAGTCGCGAAGTCGAGGCAAGCTTGGGTCTCGAGCTCGAGTTCGGTGGTCGATCGAGCTCGGCAGTGGCTCGAGGACATGGAGGCAAAGGCGAGTTGGGGATGGTTCGTTTACAGTAAGGTATTTGTAAATTGTTTCCATTTAATTTAGATTTGAAAATTTAATTGTTTGATAAGCTTATTTAAATTCGTTTAGTTGTTAGAAAATAATTTATTAAATAGGAATTTATTTCTAAGATTCAATAGTTGATAATTAAGGGAATTTAGTTTTAATTTAAAATTTTAGTGAAACAAATTATTAAAGAGAATTTGATTTTTAACTAAATAATTAATTTATTTAGATAAGTTGTTAGTTTGAAAGAAAAAAAAAGGGTAGTTAAATGAATTTATTTCAAAACGGAAAACAGTTAGAATTTAAAATTAACCGTTTAAAATGAAATCGACGATAAATTGAAATTATCAACTAATCGAAAACTATTAAATGGAAATTAATTATTTGATTGGTTCAAATATTAATAAACTGTGTAAATATTTATACAAGGTATAAATCAAGATGATTGGGTTGAGATTGGAGATGGACTGCAAATTAAAAAGCTAAGGTGAGATTTTCTCACTCAATTGAAAAGTGGAACTTTCAGTTATTATTGATTGATATGATTGCTATGTTGATTGTGGTATTAGATATTTTAGGATATATCTATATATATAGCAATATATACATATTGGCATATGTATATATTGGATTGATGATTTCCCGCCTCGTATAGCGGATGAGACCCTATTGCGCCGTTAGTAAGCGGATTTATAAAAACCTATATACCGCGATAATTCCGTACTGGAGCGGAATTGGTATTGTGCTAACATCTTTGGATGCAGGGAAACAGGTTGGAGGGATCCAACTGGATTCCTCAACTGTATTTATTTATTTACAGATGATATATATTCTGTTGTCATATGTTGAGATATGATATTGACTGTTGTGATTGACTAATTGATGCGTTGCATCATCGGATTCAAATTTTGAAATTTAAAAATAACGATGTTGATTTTAAAAGTGAAATTTAAAAGTGATCTTTGAAAATATACGTTTATTTAAATTGTTGAATTGATTTACTTTAAAAAGATAAACGTTAAAACTTTTAAGTTATAAAAGTTGAGATTTTGTGAATTTTAACAAAGAAGTAATTTCTTTTGAAATAAAGAGTTAAGAAATTTATGAAATGGTTTAAGTTGAGATTTTTGAATTCTTAAACCAATGTATATAAAAAGATGTATCAAATTGATATTTATCAATTAAAGTTATTGGAATTTTAAAATAAGTTTTATAAGAGATATGAAATTTATAATTATAAAATGTGAAGATATGAAATTTATAATTATAAAATGTGAAGATATGAAATGTATAGAATTATAAATTGTAAAGATATGAAATTTATAGATTTATAAAGAATGAAGTTGTAGAATGAATGATTATAAGAAAATTTACTTATAAATTGGATTTCTGCTTTTAAATGGAATATTGATCGGATCGTTAATAAAGAAGATTTATAAATCAAAGTTGTTAAAAAAATATAGAAATAGGATTTATAAACGTTGTTTTATAAATTCAAAATCGATGGAATTTGATAAATTAAATATAGAAGATTATTAAAGAAGACATATTCGCGATTTTGGATAGCGAATTTTTATTGAAATAAAAATGTGTAGAAATGATTGAAATTGGGTTAAGTGAATTATATTCACGATTTTGGACAGTGAATATATTGTTAAGTAAAATAGATATGGTTTGGGAAAGTGATATTTGAAATGAAGTTATTGTTGTAAACGATGTTTTAAAATATATGGAATATCGAAATCAGAGATTTCAACATTCATTGTTGAAATAGACGTTTCGAGAAATAAGGAAATGATGGACTATAACACTGTTGTTCTAGTAAATGATTTCCGAAAGGAAATGTTTTATGTAGTATTGGGATTTATATATCTATCTTAAATCCGAATCCCTATACTAGTGATTTTGAGTCGTCGTAACGATGTTTTACGTAACATTCGTTTTGACTCAAATAAATGTTGTTATTATAAACGATTTCCTTAAAGAATGAGATATATACTAAATTTTGATTTTAAGTATATTGAATATTTTCAAATGTTGAAAATAAATAGATTTGTGAATTACTTATTATTTAATAAGTATGGAAATACTTTTCCAATATGAAATGAACTGTTTTGAGAAATTATCTTTGAAAAGATAAATTGAAGTTGAATATTGAAATCGATTTGAAAATCGTATATCAGTAGATATTTTTGAAATATAAATTCACTATGGAATTTATAAAAGAAATGGAAATTCGTTTTAAAGAAAATAAACGTTGGTTTATTTTTGAAGTGTGGAAATTATTATATCTAGTAAAGATATTTTTGAAGATAAATAATTTGGAAAATTATTTGGAATCTGATGATGTTGCGCATCTTTATTGATAGTTAAATAACCGACTATCAATAATTACCTTTAGATAGGTATTTGTTGTGAATTGGATGAATTTGAATGCCACACTTGTTTTTAAATAATCGCTCACTATTCGGGTTAGCCGGGAAAGGACCATGGGGTCGTATAACCCATTCCGAATATGTGATACGTCGTTATGAATCGCATTTGAAGACCGGTGTTGAAGACCGGATATTTTTGAAAACGGAAGGATTACCGTCGAGTTACTCTACATCGACTGATCTTCGATTTAGAGGTTTTATCACCCTTAGTGACGGGAAGTCCTGACGTGATTGAAAATTTATCCGGAAATGCAAGGGCTTCGTGAGAAGTGCCTTCGGTTTTGTTCGATCCCGGAACAGACTTGTATGGATTGTGTGTCTGACGTTACAATTTGAAATATAAAGCTGACTTCTTTCAAATACATATCTGTTGGTGGCGGAGAATTTATTCTCTTAGCTTAACACCCTTCTCTGAGACGTACGAGCTCAGAGGTTATGTAGTTGAAATTTATCAGCGATATATCCCAATTTGGTAACGTGGCATACTGAGTGTTGCTGTGAAATGATCAGTGTTTGATCATTTGTGATATGATCATTTGTTTGATCTTATATCTTTGTGATCATAGGTTGATCATTTTGTTTGACCCGAAGCAGGGCTTTTTGAGAAAGCGTAGCTTTGTGGACGAGACTTCATCGAGCCTCACACCCCGGAAATGGTCGAAACAGGACGAATGCAGCAAGGTTCTAGGGAGTAGCGCCCCTTAGTGTATGTCATTCCTTCTGGATAAAGGTGGTATCATGGTATGGAGCCCAGATACTTAACCTCTGTGGTTACTGCATTATTTTTTCTATGTGGTTTGTTGCGAATCGGGGATCCTCGGGAAGATCGGTGACGATCGGGGGATGGCATACGCGTGTCAGTAGTTACCTATTTTTGCAGAGGTAACCCGGCCTTGTGTTGGCAGAGATCCGGTTAGGTTCTCGGGTCGTCTATTCCAGGGACGTACCCATCGTGGATAGGAAGTTCCTTAGCCTGACCATTTGTTGGAAATCCAAAGAAACAATACGAGACTTGTACGGTTTTAGTTGTATTACCTGCTATGGAATGTGGCGGTAACCTGCTATTGAACATAGTAGCTATAGTAGGCATAAGTGCGGAATGTCTATGCTGGCTAAGATTTATATTATACTTTCGAACTGTTTTCTACACTATGCACTAATAATAATATCAAAAAGAATTTGATTTTGCGTAGTAAGCATCTTTGACTATCATAAGAAGAAATCTCCTCCAATTCTGCGTTTGCATTGTGTGTGTGGTGGGAGGTCTTATGGTAGTTTCATTTTCCAAAAGCATTTCGAATTGACTTTAAATTCTCTGTTGTTTATTTTAAAGAATAACTGTTTTACGATCTCACACCAGTCACCATGACTGACTCAGAGTTTATTGTTCCCTTCTAAACTCTGGGTGCCCACCAATTTCCACACGGGCAGCCTAGAGTTAGATTATCAGGATATTCTGGATATTCTGGAGCTTGGAGATAAGCTGGATGACGAGACGTAGTATTTGTATCTGATAGTATTTATTCCGCTGTGTATTCTGTATGAGGACAAGTTTATATAACTGTCCATTGTTGTTTATTGACTTTGATGATATGATGTGATGTAATGTAATAACAGATATAATTCTTTGTTTTTAAATGATATTCATTTATCTATTATATATTGTTCCGCTGCGATATGTGAGATTCTGATATTGTTTTCTGCTTCTGTATCTGATGTTGTGTTGTTGTTCTTCTTTCTTTTTCTTCTATCTTCTTCTTCTACCTTTTTCTTCTTTCTTAAAACCATAACTTTTCGGGTTTCCGGCATTCGATGGCTCAGCAGTCGATAAAGTGAGTATCGATGTTGAATTTTCGAAAGTCAAAAATTTTCGGGATGTTACATTTGGTATCAGAGCATATGGTTAAGCGACAACCCTGCTCTGTTGGGTGTTACTCATTAGAGATAGAGTCAGTAGTACTCTAGAATGAGTTTGAGTGTAATAATAGATATGAGCGCGTATTTGTTATTTGAATATGAAATTGTTTTGTATTGTGTTGACTTATCGGTTGATTGTTTATGGATTCTGGTCGGTGCAGTCTAGCTAACTGTAATCGATAGGGGTTTCTAAACTCTTAAACAAGATAAACCGACACAGTATTGTTTTAAATGGGTAAATGAAATAATTTTGCCCAAAACTATTTTTGTATAGAAAAGAAATGGTTTTCTATGAATTATCATAGTATATGGATGTTTGGTTGTTATAGAATAATAACATTGAATTATTATCATTGTTATATGAAATGGAATGAGAAATTAAAATAATAACCAAAGAGTTGGAAATAAATCCATTTAACGAATGAAATTTATAAATGTGAATTGAAAGATAAAGAAATAAAATTCACATACAAATGAAATTTGAGAATATAAATTATAAATGTGAATTGTAATTTGAAACGGAATTCCAGAGAAGTATTTGGAAATGTTTTGAAAAGAATTTGAAAATTTTGGAGATTTGGAAAGTTTAAATTCCTTTTTGATTTGAAAATGAATTTCAAAGGTTTTGAAAAGTATTTTAGAGAGATGAAAGCTCTAAACTCTTTTCGGTCGCTGGAAAATAACTTCGATGATGACCGCGGCATCGTTGGTGTTCATGTTCGGGTTTCCAAAAGAGGAATTGCTGCCAAATTATTTTAAATGGAAAGTTGTTTGAAAGTTGGGTTTTGTTTTGAAAGTTCAAAGGATGATTTGACTTGTTTTCAAAATGGTTTTGAAAAGGTTGAAAAAGATTCTGGAATACCATATGAAAATATCTATGAATATTATGAAGTTGAATTAGATAAATTGGGACTTGAATTGTGAACTAAATAAAAGAAATGAATTCATATATGAATAGAATTTGTGAATATGAAATATTAATGTGATATATGGTTTGAAATAAAGTTCCAGAAAAATATTTGAAGATAAAATTCATAAAGGAATGAAATTAGTAATATGAATGTACAAATGACTTTATAAATCGGAATGTAAGTAAGTTGAAGACTTATAAATATTTGAAATTTGATTGAAAATGAGATTCAAATCGAAATGAATAAATGTGTGAATAAATAAATTTGAAATTTTAAGTGCAAGAAAATGAAATTGAAGGTTAAAATTCATTTTGAATTTGTAAGTAAGTGAGACTGAATTGAATTTGATTTGTAATAAACAAAGTGAAGTATTGAAATAAGAAAATTAGTAAGCGAAACTAAGTGAAAAATATAGTGATATGAATCAGCTATAATTGAAAGATAAAATTCAATATTTCAAAATTGAAGATAAATTGAATTCAAATAAAATTGAAAATTGTGAATTAAATTCAAATGAAATTTGAAATGTAAAATTGAATTCGCATTGAATAAAAATGAATATGTAACTTCAACAGTAAAGGTATAAACAGTTTATATTGAGAATTTTGTAATAGAATTTGCAAAATGATTTGAATGCTGTAAATAGATATAATGGCTAGTAGATATACATGTATAAAGGGATTGGAAATTTTGATTTCAAAGATAAATTTGAATTGCTCGAAAAAGGTACGTATTTTAATTTCTATATGAGTTTTTGATGATTTCTCTCTAGCCGCTTGGCTTTTTCTTTTTCTTTTTGAAATCTGAGAGTCCGTAGGGACGTTTTGTAGTCGTGCCGTATTAGCCGCGCAAAGGAGACGTTGGCGAAATTTTTCGAAAATTCCGAGTGTTAGAAAATTTTTGAGAAAATTTGAAAGTTTAAAATTTGAATTTAAACTTAAAGTTGAATTGTTAAGAAAACAATTTTGTTTGAAATCGGTAATTGAAGTTGGAAATGTAGTTGAATAAATAACGAATCTTTAGTAGAAAGATTTGTTTTGAAAATTTATAAAACTATTGGATGTTGAAAAATAGTAGACGAGTTAAGGGCCATTTTTCCTAACTTGAAATTTCGAGGACGAAATTCTTTTAAGGAGGGAAGTCTGTAACGACCCGGAATTTCGAACGAATTAAATTGAGAATATTTACTTTATTTTAAATATTTGAACGATGATTTAATTTGAATCCCGGATATAACTTTGAAGCTGACGATTAAATTATAAAATTTAATCTATTGTAAGTTGAATTTAAATTTGAATCTTCAATTTTAAGCTGAAGAAAAATATTTCGAAAGCTTTTAAAATTCGTATTGATATTACTGAAGATAACAGAAGCTTCAGAATCAAATTTAAGAGTAAATTGTTCAGTTTGAAATTTAATCGTTCGAACCGATATTTAAAAATAGTCAATTTTCAAACAGTCTCGGAATTCGACGAAACCAGTTCCATTGGGTCCGGAATGTTGTATTATTGCCGAATTTCAATTTTCGTATTTTTCGGTGTTGATCTGTGAGCACACGATAGGTAAACGCATTGAAATATAAATTGAATTCAATTTATATTTAAATTTAAAATGGGTCAAAGGCAGCACGTTATCTTCCCTGGAATCGTGCCTAATATCACGAAATTATCGTGCAAACCCATACTTCATCAGTTTTTTAAAATCCTTCTCTCGTTCAAAAATCAAAACCATGGCCTCTCTGCCATTCTCGCATTCAAATCAAAGAAGGAGGGAAGCATCGCGCGAGCACGTAGGCACTCGAAGCAGGGGTCGCGACTCAGTGAAGCGGTGATGGGGTCGCGACGCGATCTGGCGGCGATTGTATGCCGCTAGGGTTTCGCGAGCAATTTCGTGATGGTTGATTGGGGTTTCGCGACTGGAAGGCGCGCGGAAGCGAGGGTCTCGATGTTGACAAGGGCAGTAAGGCGATGGGTCGACGTGAGGCACTCGAGCTCGCGAATACGGCGATTGATGGTGACTCGCGATCGAAGTGGGTGGGCTCGAGCAGGTCGTGGAGGCGCAGTGGGGTTGGAGGTCAGAAATGATGGCGAAGGGATTCGCTAGTAGCAGTCGAGCACGAGATGGCAGCGTGTGTAGTCGCGAAGTCGAGGCAAGCTTGGGTCTCGAGCTCGAGTTCGGTGGTCGATCGAGCTCGGTAGTGGCTCGAGGACATGGAGGCAAAGGCGAGTTGGGGATGGTTCGTTTACAGTAAGGTATTTGTAAATTGTTTCCATTTAATTTAGATTTGAAAATTTAATTGTTTGATAAGCTTATTTAAATTCGTTTAGTTGTTAGAAAATAATTTATTAAATAGGAATTTATTTCTATGATTCAATAGTTGATAATTAAGGGAATTTAGTTTTAATTTAAAATTTTAGTGAAACAAATTATTAAAGAGAATTTGATTTTGAACTAAATAATTAATTTATTTAGATAAGTTGTTAGTTTGAAAGAAAAAAAAAGGGTAGTTAAATGAATTTATTTCAAAACGGAAAACAGTTAGAATTTAAAATTAACCGTTTAAAATGAAATCGACGATAAATTGAAATTATCAACTAATCGAAAACTATTAAATGGAAATTAATTATTTGATTGGTTCAAATATTAATAAACTGTGTAAATATTTATACAAGGTATAAATCAAGATGATTGGGTTGAGATTGGAGATGGACTGCAAATTAAAAAGCTAAGGTGAGATTTTCTCACTCAATTGAAAAGTGGAACTTTCAGTTATTATTGATTGATATGATTGCTATGTTGATTGTGGTATTAGATATTTTAGGATATATCTATATATATAGCAATATATACATATTGGCATATGTATATATTGGATTGATGATTTCCCGCCTCGTATAGCGGATGAGACCCTATTGCGCCGTTAGTAAGCGGATTTATAAAAACCTATATACCACGATAATTCCGTACTGGAGCGGAATTGGTATTGTGCTAACATCTTTGGATGCAGGGAAACAGGTTGGAGGGATCCAACTGGATTCCTCAACTGTATTTATTTATTTACAGATGATATATATTCTGTTGTCATATGTTGAGATATGATATTGACTGTTGTGATTGACTAATTGATGCGTTGCATCATCGGATTCAAATTTTGAAATTTAAAAATAACGATGTTGATTTTAAAAGTGAAATTTAAAAGTGATCTTTGAAAATATACGTTTATTTAAATTGTTGAATTGATTTACTTTAAAAAGATAAACGTTAAAACTTTTAAGTTATAAAAGTTGAGATTTTGTGAATTTTAACAAAGAAGTAATTTCTTTTGAAATAAAGAGTTAAGAAATTTATGAAATGGTTTAAGTTGAGATTTTTGAATTCTTAAACCAATGTATATAAAAAGATGTATCAAATTGATATTTATCAATTAAAGTTATTGGAATTTTAAAATAAGTTTTATAAGAGATATGAAATTTATAATTATAAAATGTGAAGATATGAAATTTATAATTATAAAATGTGAAGATATGAAATGTATAGAATTATAAATTGTAAAGATATGAAATTTATAGATTTATAAAGAATGAAGTTGTAGAATGAATGATTATAAGAAAATTTACTTATAAATTGGATTTCTGCTTTTAAATGGAATATTGATCGGATCGTTAATAAAGAAGATTTATAAATCAAAGTTGTTAAAAAAATATAGAAATAGGATTTATAAACGTTGTTTTATAAATTCAAAATCGATGGAATTTGATAAATTAAATATAGAAGATTATTAAAGAAGACATATTCGCGATTTTGGATAGCGAATTTTTATTGAAATAAAAATGTGTAGAAATGATTGAAATTGGGTTAAGTGAATTATATTCACGATTTTGGACAGTGAATATATTGTTAAGTAAAATAGATATGGTTTGGGAAAGTGATATTTGAAATGAAGTTATTGTTGTAAACGATGTTTTAAAATATATGGAATATCGAAATCAGAGATTTCAACATTCATTGTTGAAATAGACGTTTCGAGAAATAAGGAAATGATGGACTATAACACTGTTGTTATAGTAAATTATTTCTGAAAGGAAATGTTTTATGTAGTATTGGGATTTATATATCTATCTTAAATCCGAATCCCTATACTAGTGATTTTGAGTCGTCGTAACGATGTTTTACGTAACATTCGTTTTGACTCAAATAAATGTTGTTATTATAAACGATTTCCTTAAAGAATGAGATATATACTAAATTTTGATTTTAAGTATATTGAATATTTTCAAATGTTGAAAATAAATAGATTTGTGAATTACTTATTATTTAATAAGTATGGAAATACTTTTCCAATATGAAATGAACTGTTTTGAGAAATTATCTTTGAAAAGATAAATTGAAGTTGAATATTGAAATCAATTTGAAAATCGTATATCAGTAGATATTTTTGAAATATAAATTCACTATGGAATTTATAAAAGAAATGGAAATTCGTTTTAAAGAAAATAAACGTTGGTTTATTTTTGAAGTGTGGAAATTATTATATCTAGTAAAGATATTTTTGAAGATAAATAATTTGGAAAATTATTTGGAATCTGATGATGTTGCGCATCTTTATTGATAGTTAAATAACCGACTATCAATAATTACCTTTAGATAGGTATTTGTTGTGAATTGGATGAATTTGAATGCCACACTTGTTTTTAAATAATCGCTCACTATTCGGGTTAGCCGGGAAAGGACCATGGGGTCGTATAACCCATTCCGAATATGTGATACGTCGTTATGAATCGCATTTGAAGACCGGTGTTGAAGACCGGATATTTTTGAAAACGGAAGGATTACCGTCGAGTTACTCTACATCGACTGATCTTCGATTTAGAGGTTTTATCACCCTTAGTGACGGGAAGTCCTGACGTGATTGAAAATTTATCCGGAAATGCAAGGGCTTCGTGAGAAGTGCCTTCGGTTCTGTTCGATCCCGGAACAGACTTGTATGGATTGTGTGTCTGACGTTACAATTTGAAATATAAAGCTGACTTCTTTCAAATACATATCTGTTGGTGGCGGAGAATTTATTCTCTTAGCTTAACACCCTTCTCTGAGACGTACGAGCTCAGAGGTTATGTAGTTGAAATTTATCAGCGATATATCCCAATTTGGTAACGTGGCATACTGAGTGTTGCTGTGAAATTATCAGTGTTTGATCATTTGTGATATGATCATTTGTTTGATCTTATATCTTTGTGATCATAGGTTGATCATTTTGTTTGACCCGAAGCAGGGCTTTTTGAGAAAGCGTAGCTTTGTGAACGAGACTTCATCGAGCCTCACACCCCGGAAATGGTCGAAACAGGACGAATGCAGCAAGGTTCTAGGGAGTAGCGCCCCTTAGTGTATGTCATTCCTTCTGGATAAAGGTGGTATCATGGTATGGAGCCCAGATACTTAACCTCTGTGGTTACTGCATTATTTTTTCTATGTGGTTTGTTGCGAATCGGGGATCCTCGGGAAGATCGGTGACGATCGGGGGATGGCATACGCGTGTCAGTAGTTACCTATTTTTGCAGAGGTAACCCGGCCTTGTGTTGGCAGAGATCCGGTTAGGTTCTCGGGTCGTCTATTCCAGGGACGTACCCATCGTGGATAGGAAGTTCCTTAGCCTGACCATTTGTTGGAAATCCAAAGAAACAATACGAGACTTGTACGGTTTTAGTTGTATTACCTGCTATGGAATGTGGCGGTAACCTGCTATTGAACATAGTAGCTATAGTAGGCATAAGTGCGGAATGTCTATGCTGGCTAAGATTTATATTATACTTTCGAACTGTTTTCTACACTATGCACTAATAATAATATCAAAAAGAATTTGATTTTGCGTAGTAAGCATCTTTGACTATCATAAGAAGAAATCTCCTCCAATTCTGCGTTTGCATTGTGTGTGTGGTGGGAGGTCTTATGGTAGTTTCATTTTCCAAAAGCATTTCGAATTGACTTTAAATTCTCTGTTGTTTATTTTAAAGAATAACTGTTTTACGATCTCACACCAGTCACCATGACTGACTCGGAGTTTATTGTTCCCTTCTAAACTCTGGGTGCCCACCAATTTCCACACGGGCAGCCTAGAGTTAGATTATCAGGATATTCTGGATATTCTGGAGCTTGGAGATAAGCTGGATGATGAGACGTAGTATTTGTATCTGATAGTATTTATTCCGCTGTGTATTCTGTATGAGGACAAGTTTATATAACTGTCCATTGTTGTTTATTGACTTTGATGATATGATGTGATGTAATGTAATAACAGATATAATTCTTTGTTTTTAAATGATATTCATTTATCTATTATATATTGTTCCGCTGCGATATGTGAGATTCTGATATTGTTTTCTGCTTCTGTATCTGATGTTGTGTTGTTGTTCTTCTTTCTTTTTCTTCTATCTTCTTCTTCTACCTTTTTCTTCTTTCTTAAAACCATAACTTTTCGGGTTTCCGGCATTCGATGGCTCAGCAGTCGATAAAGTGAGTATCGATGTTGAATTTTCGAAAGTCGAAAATTTTCGGGATGTTACATATTCCCCCGTTTAACGACTGTCTTCGAGAACTTCTCCTCCGACTATCTATTTCCCCTTTTCAACTACATCCTAATGGCTACGCCATCCTGCTGGGATTGTGTGTGCTATTTAGGAGAACACTGGACCGTTTTCCCAGTTTTGGAGAAATTCGCTTCCTGTGTTCATTTGCAAAGAATAAAGACCATCCCTCTATCACACTTGTAAGGAGTGCCAGTGACGCAGCGGATAATTCAAAACAAATGTAGATCGGTGAAAGTAGCAGTCGATGGATTGATGAATGCTGAATTGCCCGAATTCATTGATCCGAAGATACCGAACTCTAGCTATCTCGAACTCGTTGATCGCGCATGATACCGGGTTCAAAGATCTTCAATTCTTCAAGCGTTGATCAAGCGCACTTGATTCCGCGAATCGGCTTCTACAATCGTTGAATCGAGCGCACTCGATTAACCGAAAGAGGAGATAGGAGATTACACTCAACTACCAATTTGGAATGAAAGCACAAAGCAATCAAGAGAGAATTTTATTCAAAAATCAAAAACCTTTACAAATGACACACACTTGCTATTTATAGCTTTACAACTCAACACGCAAAAAAATTCAAAAAAAATACAAGTACTTAGGTCGGAAACGACCTACGACCTAACTTGGCACGACCTAGAACAGGCGCGACTTAGCATAGGTCGGCAGCGACCTAACAACACTAGTTACAACTCGTTACAACCTTCAGCGACTTAACAACTTAGACAAAATACAACAGAAAATACAAGTACTTAGGTCGAGAGCGACCTACGACCTATAATGATTCGACCTAAGAATGTACGCGACTTAGCATAGGTCGGCAGCGACCTAACAACAGTTTCTTCACAGCTTCAAGAATCAACGGTTCAGATGGACGCGGCATCAAGATCTTCGGTTACAAGTTTCTGCGACTTAAAACCTTAGCGGTATTCCAAATCAACGTTTAAAGGGAATCAAGGGCAGAGGTTAACTCGGCAGACACATCAACGGCATCCCGTGCTTCGCGACTTAAAACATGCGCATCCCATATCAGCGACCTAAGATCAACGGTAGAAATTAACTCGGCAGTTGAATCAACAGCATCCAGTGTTTCGCGACTTAAAGCATGACTCGTTAGGTCGTTCAGACGACTCAAAGGACTTGTTAACTCGCAGAAATTTTCCTTAAGTCGTTGCCGAGTCACACTAGGTCGTTGATACGACTTTAAGACTTCGTTAGGTCGCGAACTCATCGTACTCTCTTTCTCTGGCTTCCAACTAAGTCGTGTACGACTTATAATCTTCCCTTTAGGTCGTAACCGACCTAGGCCTTTGTTATCTTGTGGCGCTCCCTTAAGTCGTGACCGACTTATGCCTTCTCCTCTGGGCTGAGCTGCATCATCCTCCCTAGGTTGAGAAAAATTCGTCCGCGAATTTGTAAATTCTTCATCCACAACAAATTCATCCCCGTGATATGGTACGAGGTGTTTGACATTGAATACGTCAGACGTGTACACATCATCTGGCAGTTTCAACTTGTAAGCATTTTCATTAATTCGTTTCACAACTTCCACCGGACCAATTTTCCTGGCTTTCAACTTGTTGTACGCGCCCACTGGAAAACGATCTTTTGTTAACACTGCATAAACCATATCTCCTTCATGAAATTCAACATTTCGTCGTTTCAAATCTGCAGACTGTTTATACTTCTCATTTGCTTTCTCTAATCGTTCTTGAACGATTTTATGACATTCCGTCAGCCCTTCAACAAAATCAGCAGCTTTCTTAATTGTCCCTTTTGTGTGTGGTATAACCGTTAAATCCAACGGTCCTTTCGGTAAGCTCGAATAGACAATTTGGAATGGACTGAACCCAGTACTTCGATTCACAGCATGATTATGAGCAAATTCTGCCTGGCATAACTTAACATCCCAGCTCTTCAGATTATCTTGAACAAGACACCTCAACAAATTTCCCAATGATCTGTTAACCACCTCAGTCTGTCCATCCGTTTGCGGATGATAAGCACTACTGAACTTCAGCTTCGTTCCCACCATTTTCCACAAACTCAACCAAAAATGACTCAGAAATCGAGTATCTCTATCCGACACAATAGATTCTGGCAATCCATGAAGTCGATAGATCTCCCTGAAAAACAACTGAGCAACATGAACAGCATCCGCCGTCTTCTTACAAGCAATAAAATGTGCCATTTTCGAAAATCTGTCCACCACCACATATATGGAATCGTTACCACGCTGTGTTCTCGGTAATCCCAACACAAAGTCCATACTCACATCAACCCATGGTTTATTTGGTACAGGTAATGGCATATATAAACCAGCATTAGTCGCAGTTCCTTTCGAAACCTGACAAATATGACAACGCTCCACAAACCTTTCCACCTCTTTCCTCATCGATGGCCAAAAGTAGGACTGTGAAATCAACTGTAAAGTACGGTCTCTCCCAACATGTCCCTCTTCGTGTAACTCCTTGATGATCTTCATTCTCAGACTACCCTCCGGTATGCACAATCGATTTCCTTTGAAAAGAAAACCATCTACCATCACGAAATCATTCGTCTCTCCCTCCTTGACTTTTTCAACAAATTTTGCAAAGTAAGGATCATCAGTGAATAACTCTGGCAATATTTCAAACCCCGTCACTTCAACCTTTAGTGTAGTCAACAAATGACTCCTCCTACTCAAAGCATCAGCCACACGATTTGTCACCCCTGACTTGTGTTTCACAACAAAAGTAAACTGTTGCAGATATGCTATCCACGATGCATGTCTTGCTGAAATCTTGTCTTGCCCTTGGAAATGCTTCAATGCTTCATGATCAGTATACAGAACGAACTCCTTCTGAAATAGATAGTGTCTCCAGTGTTTAATAGATTGTATAACAGCATAAAACTCCACATCATATGTACTGTATCGCATCTTCGCTCCTGACAATTTCTCACTGAAATAGGCAATTGGACGTCCCTTCTGACTCAACACCCCTCCAATCCCAACCTTGGATGCATCAGTATGTAGTTCAAACACCAACTGAAAATCAGGTAGCACTAGAATTGGTGCAGACGTCAGTAATTCCTTGATCTTCCCAAAAGCACTCCCTGCTTCTTCTGTCCATGCAAACTGTTTACCTTTCATGCAATCTGTAACAGGTGCCATCACACTACTAAAGTGTGGAATAAACCTTCGATAAAATGAAGCCAACCCATGAAAACTATGAACTTCCGTTATCGTCTTGGGCTGCGGCCAATTTCT
Organism: Allium fistulosum; assembly: GCA_030737815.1. NCBI lineage: Eukaryota > Viridiplantae > Streptophyta > Magnoliopsida > Asparagales > Amaryllidaceae > Allium > Allium fistulosum. The sequence goes on along the minus strand of CM060904.1, from coordinate 162,671,800 downwards.
GATCGCCTCAACTTTACTTTGGTCAACCTGTATTCCTTTCTCTGAAACAACATACCCCAGAAATAAAACACTATGCGTCATGAACACGCATTTCTTCGTTGCAGCATAGAATTGTTCTTGTCGCAATACCATCAGCACTTCTCTAAGATGATTCAAATGTTCCTCTGGACTCCCGCTGTAAATCAAAATATCATCGAAATACACCACCACAAATTTTCCAATGAACGGTCGAAAAATCTGATTCATCACCCTCATGAACGTACTTGGTGCATTTGATAAACCAAACGGCATGACCAACCACTCGTATAGACCCTCCCTGGTTTTAAAAGCAGTCTTCCACTCATCTCCTGGTCTGATACGAATTTGATGATATCCGCTTTTCAAATCAATCTTCGAAAATACAGTAGCTCCACTTATTTGATCTAACAAGTCATCCAACCTCGGCATTGGAAATCTATATCTCACAGTGATCTTATTCAATGCTCGACTGTCAGTGCACATCCTCCACGTCCCATCCTTCTTGGGTACCAATAAAGCTGGTACAGCACAAGGACTCAGACTCTCCTGCACACGCCCCTGCTCGAGCAATTCTTCCACTTGCCTCCGCAACTCTTCATGTTCCTTCGGACTCATTCTATAATGTGGTCTGTGTGGCAATACAGCACCTGGAACAAGATCTATCTGATGTTGTATGTCCCTCAACGGTGGCAACTCCGTTGGTAATTCCTCTGGAAATACATCGTCAAATTCTTTCAAAACTGGTTTAACTTCTTTAGGAATTTCAACCTCTTCACTGCTCTCTCGCCCAATTAACAAAAACACTTCAGGTTCCTCCTCTACTTCCTTCACAAACTCTTTCAACGATAACAAAGTTTTAAGCTCTTCGATTTCTTATGACTTACTTTCTTCTTGTGATCTCTTCTTCGGAACTAAGATAATCTTCGTGCCTTTAAACATAAAACTGTAGCTATTGGTCCGACCGTCATGTAGTACTGCTCGATCATATTGCCATGGTCTTCCCAATAATAAGTGGCAAACATCCATCTCTACTACATCACACCATATTTCATCTTTGTATTTCTTCCCAATAGAGAATGGTACACGAACTCGTCTATCCACTTTCACTTCTCCTCCTTTTCTCAACCATGCTAACTTGTATGGACTCGGATGTTTCTCTGTCTTCAATTTCAACTTCGTCACAGCTTCGGTTGAAATAATATTATCACAGCTTCCTGCGTCGATCACAAACTTACACACCTTCCCCAGAATAGTACATGTTGACTGAAAGATATTACTCCTCAACCAACTAGCTTCTTCCTGTTTCGGTGTTAAACACGATCTCCTCAGCATTAGGTTACAACCTTCGTCTCCTGACGCAATATCCTGCTCATCCTCCTCAACTGGACTAGAACAATCCTCATCAACATCCTCATCTTCAACCTCTACAATCATGGTTCGTTTCTTCGGCTTTGGACACTCACTGCTTTTATGACCCAATTCCTGACAATTGTAACATTTGAAACCATTGTTAACCCTTATCTTCTCAGCCTCCTTCACAACTGGTTTTGCAATAGCTTTTGAAACATTCGAACTCCCACCAACTCCCTTCATCGGATTGTTGGAATTTGTAAACACACCTCCTCCTCGTCTCCCTTGTTTTTCCCAAGCCAACGCTTTTTGATGTGCCTCTGCTACAGATCTGGGATCAAACATATTAACCATATCCTGAATCTGCATTCTCAACCCCCCAATGAATCTAGATGTCAGTTGCTCTTCCGTCTCCATAATATCATTCCTTGTAATAAGTTGGTAGAATTCATCAGCATAGTCATTCACAGATTTCGTTCCTTGCCTCAAGTTCTGCAACCTCTGATACATAAGCGATTGATAATTATAAGGTAAGAATGTCGCTTTCATCAATTTCTTCATCTTTTCCCAAGATTCAATCTTTGACTTCCCCATACGTTCACGTGTAAGCTTGGTTTGCTGCCACCATGCCAAAGCTCTACCCCTCAGCCTCGTAGCAACCAACTTCACTCAACGATGTTCTGGAACTTCTTTGAAGTCAAAAATCTCTTCAACATTAGCCACCCAATCTAGAAACTCCTCTGCTTGCATACCACCCTTGAATTCAGGAATTTCTGTCTTCATCCCCGACTCCCATTTGTGATCATACTCAGAATAGTTTCTTCCTTGACCTCTTCCTTGAATACTACCACCATCATACTCCTCTTCAAAATCAGATGCATAACGATGTCGATTCTGACCACCAACATCTCTACTACCATTGCGTCTTCCACCATCATCCCTTCTATCTACGTTCCTCCGTTCTCGATCATTCACGTTTCTCCCACGCCCTTGATCATTTTCAATACTTCGGTCTCGATTGGAATGTGGCGAGACTCTACTACCTCCATGATTTGATTCTGGTGAAACCCTTCTCCGATTTTGATTCATTTCTGTCATAAGCTTCTCTAACCGGCCAATTCCTTCGTTAAGCTTTTCACTAAAATTCTCATTGATTCTTTGCTCCATCTCATCAGCCTCTTCTCTTCGATATAAAGCTTCTACGTTTTGGTGGCGATTAGCTCTTCTTGGCGGCATACTTGAAAACTTCACAAATTCTTCAACACTTTTCGGATTTTGATCCAAAATGAAACGGATCGAAAACTTCCACTTTGTAGCAAATCGCGATGAACACGATGGACAAAGTTTCGGCCTCCAATGCAAATCCGAACTTCAATCTTCAAACAAATGCGAACAACTTCTTCCTCTCGGCCGTGTCTCAACACTTCAGGCTCGGCTTCTCTTCAAACTTCAAATCTCTTCAAATGATTAGGCTCCAAGTCTCGATCTAGCTATGATTGGCTAGAACAAGCTCTGATACCAAAAACTGACGCAGCGGATAATTCAAAACAAATGTAGATCGGTGAAAGTAGCAGTCGATGGATTGATGAATGCTGAATTGCCCGAATTCGTTGATCCGAAGATACCGAACTCTAGCTATCTCGAACTCGTTGATCGCGCATGATACCGGGTTCAAAGATCTTCAATTCTTCAAGCGTTGATCAAGCGCACTTGATTCCGCGAATCGGCTTCTACAATCGTTGAATCGAGCGCACTCGATTAACCGAAAGAGGAGATAGGAGATTACACTCAACTACCAATTTGGAATGAAAGCACAAAGCAATCAAGAGAGAATTTTATTCAAAAATCAACAACCTTTACAAATGACACACACTTGCTATTTATAGCTTTACAACTCAACACGCAAAAAAATTCAAAAAAAATACAAGTACTTAGGTCGGAAACGACCTACGACCTAACTTGGCACGACCTAGAACAGGCGCGACTTAGCATAGGTCGGCAGCGACCTAACAACACTAGTTACAACTCGTTACAACCTTCAGCGACTTAACAACTTAGACAAAATACAATAGAAAATACAAGTACTTAGGTCGAGAGCGACCTACGACCTATAATGATTCGACCTAAGAATGTACGCGACTTAGCATAGGTCGGCAGCGACCTAACAACAGTTTCTTCACAGCTTCAAGAATCAACGGTTCAGATGGACGCGGCATCAAGATCTTCGGTTACAAGTTTCTGCGACTTAAAACCTTAGCGGTATTCCAAATCAACGTTTAAAGGGAATCAAGGGCAGAGGTTAACTCGGCAGACACATCAACGGCATCCCGTGCTTCGCGACTTAAAACATGCGCATCCCATATCAGCGACCTAAGATCAACGGTAGAAATTAACTCGGCAGTTGAATCAACAGCATCCAGTGTTTCGCGACTTAAAGCATGACTCGTTAGGTCGTTCAGACGACTCAAAGGACTTGTTAACTCGCAGAAATTTTCCTTAAGTCGTTGCCGAGTCACACTAGGTCGTTGATACGACTTTAAGACTTCGTTAGGTCGCGAACTCATCGTACTCTCTTTCTCTGGCTTCCAACTAAGTCGTGTACGACTTATAATCTTCCCTTTAGGTCGTAACCGACCTAGGCCTTTGTTATCTTGTGGCGCTCCCTTAAGTCGTGACCGACTTATGCCTTCTCCTCTGGGCTGAGCTGCATCAGCCAGGAACCGTAGACTGATTACTGGTCTTCCCGAAAGCGTTCCCGGGTTCCTGAGCCAGTTTTTCTTTGTTCGCTATTCCCCGGGATTTTACGCCATTTGGAGAGTGGGAAGTACGACCTTTTGTCTTTGCTCCTTATTTTTTCTGAATTCTTCGAAGTCCGAATTGTCAAGCATTAACTTCTTTTTCTACTATTTCAGCGTTCCCTCCTCCTTCTAGGAACCCTAGTCACAAAACAGCCTTCGAGAGGCTTATGGCCGTACCAGTTGAAGAGAGGAGTGTTCAATTTCTATTGAAAGATGAGTTTCTCCATGAATTTGGACTCTTACATCCTTCCCGCTCCACTCAGCCACATGAAGTCCCTGATTCTCCAACTGAGGAGTCAGATGCCCCCCTTTCTGCTAAAGAACCTTCACCGAAAGAACTTACCGTTGAGACTTCATTGGTAAAGTGTTCTACTCTTACCGACATTGCGGGGTCGTCCAGTAAGTTAGCACTTGCCCGGTTATTGAAGAGGAGGAAAATCTTCACATTCTTGAAAAGACGGCTGAGGTGGAAGTTGAAAAAGATAATTCTCCCGTGCACCACGGCGATGATACTTTTGACAGTCTGAGCGACATCATGATAACCTCTCAGGAGCTCTTTAAAGATGACGTCTCTAAAGCGATCTCTTCTGTCATCGAAGCAACTTCTTCTTTGCAACAAACCACAACGCCTTCTATACAAGCCGTCACCATTCCCACACAAAAAAGTGGTTTTTAGTTCGACGCGCATAGCCCACACGCCACACACACTTAGGATTTTGGCACTTATATGCACTTAGCTCCTTTAGTTTAAAAATTTCTAAGACTTGCATTTCTTTTTCAATTTCAGGTTCTACAATGGGGCGAAGTGGCTCTTACTTTGACAAATTCCAGCGTCACGGAAGCCGCGATGCTTATGACTTTAGGAGTTATATCGGTGCCCCGAAGGAAACTGATGAGGAAAAGGCTGCCAGAAAGGCTCACGAAAGGCGAGCTCATGAAGAACGTCGTCGGAGAGAAGATGAAGAGCACTATGGGAGTAGGGACGAGCGACATGACTCTTCCCGCGGAAGCGACGATCCTTACAAGAGGAAATCTTACGACGACAAGGGGAAGAGTCATACTTCCGATGATTCCAGCAAACGGATCAGACTTGGCGAGAAAGATACGTCTAATATCTCGGAAAAGACTACCGCTTCTATTCCTCCTAATACATCGTCCGGTTCTCCTGCTCTTAAGAAGTCTGACATCCAGGCACTTATTAATAGGCCTCAGTATCAAGCCGGGGACGGGCCTCCCACACTTCAGAGCCGATTTCCAAATTAGTGTCTAAGAGGAGTCCGTTTTGACTTAGATTTGGTTCCCATTGATAAGCAGGCAATGCTGAGAAATGTCGATGCTGTCAAGCTTGATATTGAAAGAATGTCTGGATGGCAGAAGCTGGTTGATGAACTTCAAAGGGTCAACCATATGAACCTTGAGGCCATGTTGACCATGGAAAATGATAAATCTGAATGGGATAAAGTCTGCAAGCAGCATGATGCTGAAATGAAAAGCATTAGTGATGGTTATGGGAAGCTCGAAGCTGAAGTTGAAAGACTCAAAAATGAGCTTGCTACTTCTTCCACTTATTATTCTCAGAAAGAAGAAATGCTCCAAAAACAAGTTCGAGACGCCCATGCTGCTCAGCGAGATACTGAAGTGAAACTTGAAGCAGAACAGCATGTTACTAGAAAATATCGTGATGACGCTGCTCAACTTCAGGAAAAAATCAGCTCTCGAGACTTAGAAAATGCGAGGCTACAGTCTCAGTTATTGAAGGCTGAAAGAGAGCATGATGAAGCTCTCTCTGGTAAGGCTGCGGCTGAAGAATCCCATAAGGCAACTAAATCCACCATTGACGCGACTTTATTCGACTTTTATATGCATTGCGTCCTGGGGCGTGGGAGCCTTTCATTTTTGGGACCAGAATATGAAGTCACCTTAGCGGAAGTATGGGAGGCAATCATTGACATGTTCGGCGGTGCCGGTTATGCTGAAGCGGATCTTCAAGCTACCTATTTAGATGAGAGCGCCCGCGCTGCCCTTGCCAAAGGAAAAGAGCAGCTTACCCGAGTGCGGGCCGAGGCGACGGGAGAGAAGCTTCCTGAGAAAGAAATACCTCATATTGCTCCTGCTTATACTTCGGCTTCAGCTCACGCGGATATTACTGGCTCTAGTTCTCACTCCACGCCTCCCGCTAAGGTTGACAAAGAAACTGTGACCACTCCTACAGAGGAAGAGGCAATGAAGGACTTTCAGGCTCGGGAATTTGAGATTGATCTCGCCAAACCGACTTCTCCAGGTAATTTTGACGAGACGAATCCTGTGAATCGCTTATTCGACTTAACCGAGTTCGACGAACTTCTTACTTAATACTTAAGCTTTGACGATCCACTGTCTTCTTTTTTCTCGGAGAATACTGATTTTGATTTCTTTTATTATGCAGCGGACGCGCTGGAAACTGCACCAATTTTTCCTTCTTCAGCTGCCGTTCCTTCTCCTTCTCAAGTCACTCCTCTTCCAGCTTCTCAACCAGGTTCACAGGAAGAACAGATAGCAGCCCTTCAAGGCTTGAGCGAACCACCTGCTTCCGAGGAGCAGAAAGCAGAAGATCTAGAAGATAGCGAGAAGACCCCGGAGCAGTCTTTTGACTACGACACAAAGCTTTCTACATTTCTTACTCCGGGGAGTGAGTCTTCTTCCTAGAAGAAGGGGAAACGTGTGGTTTTGAAGAAAGGAAAGAAAAGTTCTTCTGCTGCTGGAGATGAAGCAGAAGTCGATCCGGCTGAGTCTCTTTCTCCTTCTTCTCTGATACGGCCTCCGAAACTAATTACCAGGCCGGGTAAAGGCTCCAAGGGTGGGAAGAAGGAGAAATGAGTTTGATTTTGTCTTTTCTGCTTTTTGCATGTATTGACCGGAGATTGTGCGGATACCGGTCTCCGCTCCTTTTTGTAATTGCACAATGTAAAAAGTTTCCATAGTATTGAATAAAATAGCTATTTTACTTGTACAAATTCTTGTGTATGTGAGAATGCATCTGTTTCTCTTTTTTAGTGTAGAACAAATGATTCTTTTTTGGTTTGGACAAACTTTTTGTCTGTTTTTTCGAGAATGTATTTATTCCACATCTATTTTTCATGATATTGTAATGAACTCGCGGTATGTTGCTTGCATATTACTTTATTCATGTAATTGAATTGTATAGTGTTGCCCCCATACCGCAAGTGCATTGCAACATTTCTAGCTTCTTCAAGACTGATACTCTTACTTCAGAGAATAATTACTCCACTTTTAGGGGAAGAATCATTCTGCTTTTAATATAGTATATCTCGTCTTCAGAGAAGTTTTTATTTTCTCTTTCTTCCTGAAGAACACTTCAACTTTTGGGAATGATCACTTTTATTTGTTAAAAAGTGAATTTTCCTGCACAGTGAAATGAGCTTCTGAAGAAGGTTTTGATTTTGTGCCCCAGTAAAGGGTTTATTTTTGGTACTTCAAGCAAGGTGAAGTACGCCTCTGAAGAGGTCTTTTGGTCTCTGAAGAGAAGCGATTTTGGTCTCCGAAGAGAAGCAATTTTGGTCTCCGAAGAGAAGCAATTTTGGTCTCCGAAGAGAAGCAATTTTGGTCTCCGAAGAAAAGCAATTTTGGTCTCCGAAGAGAAGCAATTTTGGTCTCCGAAGAGAAGCAATTTTGGCACTTCAGCTCTGGTGAAGTGGGTCTCCGAAGAGAAGCATTTTGCACTTCTACACGGGTGAAATGTGCCTCCGAAAAGGGCTTTTTAGCATTTCATCACTGGTGAAGTGGGTCTCCGAAGAGAAGCATTTTGCACTTCTACACGGGTGAAATGTGCCTCCGAAAAGGGCTTTTGCCTCTGAAGAGGTCTTGTGATTGTCTGGAAGTTACTTTCTCATGGTTGAATGGATCCACGGGGCGGACGCAAGTTGCTTGATTGGATGTTCGTTTGCACAAACGATCGCAATTAACTAACAAGGGCCCTGTTCCTTCAGCGTGGGAAGGTGCCCCTCCGATGGTTCCATCAATCTTTTTATTGAGAGAAGCACTTCCGTTTATTGGAGTGCCTTGTTAGAGGGCTTTGTTGACTTTTGGGAAGGAGCATCGGTTGGTTGGTGTGCCAGGAAGGTTGCGTCTCAGGGGCGAGTAGATCCACGGGACGGACGCAAGCTGCCTGATCGGATGCATCACAATCAGTTAGCAAGGGCCCTTTTCCTTCTGCTTAGGAAGGTGTCCCTTCGGTGGTTCTACCGGCCCTTTTTATTGAGTGGCATACCTCCTTTTGGCTGCTTCTATGTTTGGTGGCCCATGTTCCCTCATCATTTGCTAATCAGCTACCCTTCATTATTGTTTCCAAGCGCGTCTTCCTTTGCAAGTAAATTGTCTTATCCGAAGAAGTGGACTTCACTGTTGGACAACTTCACAGGACAAACGCAAGTTACCTAGTTGGATGTCTGTTCGTATTGACAGTCACAACCACTTAACGAAGGTTTGCCTCAGTGGAGTTGCCAACTTTTTATGTGAAGTTCTTCTTATATGGGATTTGAATATGGAATTTTTTGTTGCTTGGTATTTGCTTAATAAGTGATTTGTAGGGCTTGCTTAGCTTTGCGATGGGTGAGCTTTGCTTTAATGACCTGCAATATTAGATCGACATTTTAGCTATACATTTAGAGTATTTACACATCAAGATATAACAGGCATTTCGTAATAGAAAACACAGAATTCATAGTTTTTTCATTATTCAGTCACACCGATTTCTCAGCGGTTTACAATGCGGAAGTCATACATTTATTATCATTTTTACAAATTCAAGCAATGCTGTTAAGTAAAAAATGGATACTAGCTATTGTTGTTTCAGAATCTCCGGACTGATTTTCCATTTGCACTAGATTCGCAGCTTCGGATTTATATGCCAGAGAAAGTGAAAGATGCCCCAGTTGCAGTTTTGTGGACAATTAGCAGTCGTCCCAACTTCTGCCCGCTGGGTGTGGACCTCCTGTGACAACATTGATGACAAGCTTTTCTGAATCTTGCACTGCAGTGTTGTTGAGAGAATCGGATTGATGGGTAGGACGTTGTTGATCCCGAGTGGATGAGGTTGGATCGACTCCGCTTCTCTTAACGTATTGTTGGAGTTTACCCTGCCCCAGCAATTCTTCAATCACATTCTTTAATTGGTGACATTGGTCAGTGTCATGGCCAGGTTGATTGTGAAAATGGCAGAATTTTCCATTACGCTTTGCACTTCTCGTCATCTCAAGTGGCTTAGGATAACTGACAACGTCCTTTGTGGCAAAAAAGATATTTCTTGGTGTATCAATTAAAGGAGTAAAATCCGAAGGATTAAAGCGGCAAGGTTTCTTTTCATTTCCCTGGCTCTTTCCTCCTTCATTCTCCCTTTTCTGACTTTCAGATTCTCTTTTATTAGATGGGACATTGTTATTATTAGCTTGGGCAACAACCACTTTCGATGTCGTAGAAAGGCTTTCAAGGCGAATGAACTCGTCGGCCTTTTTATAAAAATTTTCAAGCGAGTTCGGTTCCTTCATCTTTAGCCATATCCCAAATTTGCTCGATTTATCAATGGCTTGCATCAAATAAGTCAGGATCATGCGTGGTTCCGCATTTTCTACTTCGGCTAAAGCTATATTGAAACGGCTCAAGAAAGATTTGATTGATTCTCCGGGCGCTTGTTCAAGGTTAGACAGTGACATTATATCCTTAGCTTTTGAAGCATACAATCTGAACTGTTCTTTAAACTTTTGCGTTAAGTCGGAGAACTTATCTACAGACCGAACTAGAAGCTTTGTGAACCAAAGTAAAGCCACACTTTCCAGGTATACTGGAAAGTATCGACACTTGATCTCGTCTGATGCTCTTGCACCGGTCATATGCCAATCGTATTTGTATAGGAAATGATTAGGGTCACTCGTTCCCCTATAGGCTTGGATAGTAGGAGGTGCAAATTTCCTTGGAAATTCATCTTTTAAGATCCTTTCAGTAAACGGAGTTCTGCTCGGTGCAAATCCCCAGTCGTTCTCATCCTCTTCCCTTTGCATGCTCTCTTTCATGATGCGGTCAACCATTTCGGACAGGTATTCTTTATTGTTCAAAGACATCTCCGGGTAGGCATTAGTCCTTCCATCGGAAGCTTGCCTGGGCACACGTTCACGATCAGTTGGCTGCGGCATAGAACCCTCAGTTTGGAAAGGTGGCATTTGAGGAAAGGCTGTTTGATGGTTTTCTGGTTGACGATTTGCCCCGAGCAGAGCGGTTAATCTATCCATCATCAAAGCGTTTTGGGTTTCAATCTGTTGGTATAATCCAGAAACTGCGTCATCCAATTCAGCCCTGGTGACTCCAACGGTAGGAGTTGCTTGGTCTGTTGTTGGGGAAGCGGAAGTCCCTTCATGAGCATTTCCGGATCTGATAGGTCTACCTCTTCTTCCAAGAGCCATTATTTCGGATCAACTTCTGGTTTTTAAGAGAGGTTCTCTTTATGAATCTTTGCAAAGCAACGGTGGACGATCGCTTGAGTTCAACTCTCAATGAAAGCACCAAAATGTTAACGTTAAAAAGTGAACGCTAACACCCGGTGTGTGTAATAGAATTGTGAAAGCACCACCCGTCGGGACGGGAACAGAATATAAGCTGAAAATAGCAGAAAAGCAGTAAATGAACAACAAGTTTATAGTGGTTCGGCCCGTAATTGAGCCTACGTCCACTTTATAGTCTTTTATTGCTGATTCGGTTACAATTTGATACAATATCCTTCAAAATACAATACAACTTGATCACGAAAGCACTCTTGACTACTAGCTCAATCTTTGATGATGAAACTCGACGAATCTGTGTTGGAAGTAAGGAGTTTTTCTCGAAGCTTGTTGTAGCGTCTCGAATGCTTGAAGATCTTTGATTGCTGAATGAGTGGAGACTTTGACAGAGTAACGGTGCTTGAAGAAATGAATCGCCAAAAGTCCTTTTCATGTTGGAAGTGGTGGGGTATTTATAGGGTAGAATCTGAATAGGGAATTTTTCCTAAGTCCTAGGTCGTGGCTGACTTATAGCAAGTCGTAGATCGTAAGTCGGCGACGAGATAGGGGTGGTGCAAGTTGTTTCTGAACATCCAGAACGAGCAAGTCATAAGTCGGCACCAAGTTAATATACATCGTAGGTCGGTGATGACTTAAGAGATCGTACGCGACTTAGTATAAGTCGTAGTTCCTTTAAGTTGGCTCTGTAGTTAAGTCGGAGACTTCCTTAAGTCGTAGCCTGTTAAGTCGGAGACCTTTTTAACTCGTAACACGTTAAGTTGCTAACCACTTCCAGTTGTTAGGTCGTGATATCCTTAAGTCGTAACATTGCTGGGTCGCAACATCGCTAGGTCGCAATGTTTCTTGTAGTTAGGTCACAAACTTCTCTTAGGTCGTAGCTCCCTAACCCGGTAGGTCGTAAGTCCTCTGAATAGTTAAGTCGTAGGTCGCTGACCTACTTCACGAGATAGGTCGTAAGTCGTTAACTGTTTAACTCGTTAAGTCGTAGCTTCCTGTAGGTCGTTGCATATCCTAAGTCGTTCACTTTGATAACTCGTAGGTCGTTGCTAAAGAGGCGTTAACATACTCAAAATCTCCATATTAAATATATAACAAAAGTAGCATAGCTCCTATATAATTATATATTTATATATATAATACTTATTTTATTACTTATAATATTATTATTTCCCTAAAACCAATATAATTTAAATTCCAACCGACTGTATATATGTATATACTTATATAGACTACAAAACAGGTCATATCCAACTCATGCAAAATATATATAACTGTTATATCAAAACAAATATAAATATAGGTAAACTTAGTATCTATTCAACCCAAACACAAGTATACCTGTTAATATATATGAACAAAACTTTACAATTAGCTTATCTAAAATTTTTGTACATAAACATATACACATGAATTCAGTATGTAAATATGTGTTCAAATCCAAACAACCTTTTATACATACTTTATAACTATATATATATAACCGAATATACATAAGCTGATATATATAAACTTATGTAAACCTATACATATACAACAAACATGTAGCTTTAACTACTAACATATATATATATATATAAGTATATATCACTAGCGTATGTAAGTATAAAATTAATATAACTTGAAATTTTATGTAATATCTGGAAAAAAACCCAACATATATATACTAAATAGATTAAGCTAGCAGAATAACTGTATACATATAATTGGTTTTCAAAATACAAATATAAACGCAAATATACATAATATAGAATGTATACAAGTAAATAAAAATATATATATATGTATGTTATTTAACAACCGCATAGGGGCTGCTTGTAAGAAAAATCCAAACATATGTACGCATGTATTTGAAATCAATTATTTATAATATGATATGTCAAAGTTGTTTAAAGATATATATCAAAATAGATGTACAACTTCCAGCTAGCTTCAAATATAACAAATTTTGAAATCACTATTTAGTAAAACAGATATATCACCTTCACAATATTATATATATACACCAATTTAAGCTGCGACTATTATAAAAATCAAAACATATTGTATGTACTAGTGTAACTTATATATACAAACAACTTAATATATATATATAAGAAGCTCATCTAAGATTCATTCAAACAGGCTATATATGTATAAATTATTATACTCTATATATAAAACTTACTTTTAAGAAAATAGAGAGGCTCGGCTGAAGACGGAAGAGATGATGAGGTGAACGTGTTGTCGACTTCAAGGTGGCGGGTTGTATGGCAAGGGTATGGAAGTGGGACCGGATGTGTGCTGCATGCATACGGGAGATGGTGGAGTTATCGTGTTCGCATGTGGTGCAAAGGAAAGGACGAGCAGAGGTGGATTTGCGACGGAGCTGCGTGATGGAGTTGGTGGGGCAGAGGACGGCGGAGAAATGTTGAGGCCGAGCTTGGAAATGCGAAGGAAAGGACGAGCCGAGCTTGGAAATGGCGGGAGATGGTGGAGTTATCGTGTTCGCATGTGGTGCAAAGGAAAGGACGAGCAGAGGTGGATTTGCGACGGAGCTGCGTGATGGAGTTGGTGGGGCAGAGGACGGCGGAGAAATGTTGAGGCCGAGCTTGGAAATGCGGTGCTCGTGGGAAGGAAGGAGCGATTGTAAATGGAGGAGAAAGATAGGCCGAGGGGATGCGTGGAAAGAAGGCTAGGAGCAGATAAAATTTGAAAGAAAAGAAGAGAAAAAAAAATGGTGTTATCTCTTCTATCGAATGGACAGAAAAATGAACAAACCGAAATAAATGTAAAGTGACCAATGAAATATAGAAAGTCACGTGTTGAATTCAGTGAACATAAATGTCAGAGGTTATTGGTTAATTTACGGTGAGCAAATGAATGGTCATGAGAACTTAAAAAGCTAAAATTTTGGAACAGATACGGGTACCATTTACACGGATTCCGCTGCGTACCGGATTTCAAAACACAGAATTGAATATACCGTAGAGATCAGCACGACGAGATGATCAAAACGGCTTGCAGATATCAGTGGCACGATCAACGTATCAAAAGTCGATAATCAGTACCGAAAAATGCTGCTGATTTGTCGAAAATAAGATAGACTGAGCAATAAGAGTCCAAATATGAAGAACATAATATGACGTCTCACTCAGAAGATGATTTACAAATTTATTGTATAAAATATTCAGGTTTGGAAAACATTTTATTATCATCAAATTTTAACCGATTTAAATTGAAATAGAATTACACAATAAAAATAAACTTCCATATTATCTGATGAAAATTTACCACTTGTTATGTTTAAATAGACGTATTCCAAATATCAAATTTTTATTTCAAAATTTTATTGTTTAAAATTTCACAATATTTCAATTAAATATATTAATAAAATAAATAAAATTATTAAAAAATTTACTAGTCGTTACATTTATACAACGATGGACACGTGATAAAAAGTAGTAATTGCTTAAGTAATGAAATTTGAAATATTCCGACTACTTGGATTGAAGATGGTTTATGTCACAACCCGCATATTTTGCGATTGTATATTTAAATGTTGAAATTTAAATATGGCATCGTTAGTCGGATTAATGTCTGAAATGCTACTTTTTGTAAACAGTCGAATTAGGACTCGAGACCCCTTCCATTGAGTCCAAAATGTCGTTTGCGACCTTTTTGAGTATAAATATCGATATGTTTGGAGTTGAGTAGAATTTTGCTATTTTTCTATTTTGGGCTTTGGGTTTGGGTTTCAGCCCACTAACCCAACATAATACCCTAACTCCTCCTCCAACTCCTCTTCATTCATTTCATTTCCATTTTCCTAATACTCAAGCCCTAAAAGAAAAAATGGGGGAAAAGAAAAGAGATCAAAATTCCTAAGCCCTAGGTTCTTAGGAAATTCCAATTCAAGCTCTAGAAATCAAGGAGAAGCTTAGGTAAGCATCCTCTTCATCTTCTCCATCTCAATTCCTCTCCAATTTTCAGAAATATCCTATAACCTAATTTAGGAATATTTGCTTATGATCTTAGATTTGGAGCTTCTTGAGTTGAAGTTGAAGAGTGGTTGATCTTGCCTTGTTTTAAAGCTTCTCATTCATTGTTTTTGTTTTTAAAGGCGAGTTCTTGAACTCACATCTATGTCTATACCTTTGATAGTGTTAGGTATGAATTCCTAACATCTATTTCTTTTCCATTTGCTTTTGAAATGGATTGGTTTTATTAATATTCCAATTTTTGGTATTTTGAAGTCAAAATCTATGAAAATCCTTATATGGATGTTTGGGCATGTTATTTGGAGTGTATAGATGTGTTTATAGGGTTTGGTTGTCGCTTGACATCGATCTCTAGCCATCGTCGCTCATTCGTTGTTTCGAATTTGATTTGGCCATCATTGGCCTGGGCAAAGTGTTGCCCTGAGCTTCAGCTCAGACGTCTGGTATTAAGGTTAGGCGTCTGGAGCTACGGGAATAAAATTCCAGTCTTTCAGCTCAGACGTCTGAACTTATATCCCAGACGTCTGGGCGATCTGGAAGAAAATTCCAGAGCTTCAGCTCAGACGTTTGGGATAACCACCAGACGTCTGGAGCTGCTTATTTCAGCCAAGTTGCCTATTTCGAGTAGATTTCCGTTTTAATCGATTTTGTGGTTGATCCGATTAGTTGTTGTCATTTATTATCGACTTCGATGACTTCTTTTCGGGATTTTTGGGAATATCCATTTGATGGATTTGATATCGATTTCTATGGTTTTGGTTCACGACATCGAACGTGAATTTATAGTCGGTTGATTGATTGTTTCTACAATCATTTCTGTGATTTGTCACTTTCAAAAATTCAAAGGTTTCTATACTAGTAGTAAATATTCAAACGCTTTCACAAAGATGATTTCAATACCATTTTTAATACAAAACTCGTTTTTAAATCCGTTTTTCAATCTATTAGTATATACAAACCTTTACCTCATTCGTAGGAGAAATCCAATTAAACGACTTAGCAAAACAAGTGGTATGAAACGCTTGCGTTTACTTCGTCGGTTAATTCTTAGACTTGTTCGATTGAAATCTTGTGACAATTTTCGAGTGTAAATCTACAATTTGTTTGTAAATATTAAAGTTGAGCCGGTGGTTATAGGACATGAAGCTAAACTCATCTATTTACTAGCTTAGTGTAATTTACACTTTTATTGATCAATGACGATCATTTTGAGGTTTAGACTAGCATCATGCGATGTCTCTTTGTCCGCGAGGGGGACAGTACCCCGTTATGTTGAGCTTCATCTCATTTTTATAGGATAGCAACCTATTGTTTTATGGAGCTTCGTCTCAATTTTTATAGGCCAGCGACATATGGTTTTATGGAGCTTGGTTCATCGGGCGTACGGTTGTTGTACTACATCGTTGTTCCAGCTTATCAGGTTCATCGGACGTACCGTTATTGTACTACGTCGTTGTTTCGAATTATTTGAGTATCATGTTCCTCGGGCGTACCGTTATTGTACTACATCGTTGCAGCGACTCTATGGTTAGCGACCATGGGGTAGCGTCCCGTTTGTGATACACATGTTGGTGAGTTTTCATGCTCCCGTTTTTGATAGGCCTCCCTCTTTGTGTGTTCTGGATTTCTAATTGTTGATTTCTGGAATTTGTGCTTCACCAAACTTTGCGATTGACATTGATATGTTTTGTCAATATTTGGGGTTTGGTGAATAAGCTAAAGAATGTGATATTCTTTATGGGTATTTGATGAGATTTGAGATATTGTATGATTTTTATTGTTATTGAATGTATACTTGTCACAGTATGGCATTATTGTTATCATACATTTTTGTGGCATCTCTTATCCTATCTCATTTTATATGATATTTATAGATAGACTAATCCGTTTATTATTTTTCGTCTTAAATAATACTCGGGTCAGACCGAGGTGTTACAGGTGCTTCCACTTGACTTCTTAGCAGAGGCTAGCTTCTGACTTTTGGCTAACTACTTTAGCTTAGTAGTTTTTGCTTTTATACATTTGAGTTATGTAATGCCCCACCTTTTTGTACGCTTAAGCAGACACATGTGCCAACTTAAACCATACAAAAGGGCGGACTGTTATGGGGCAAATAAGAAAAAGTGGAGAAATAAAAGAAACAAAATAGAATCTTGCAGCGGAACGATAAAATATAATAATCAAATAACAGTTCATGAAGCTGTTTTATAAAACATTTGATTATACTTATACAATACATATTAGAGTTACACATACCAGAGAATGATAATTATGCAGTGGAATACAATGGTGTAGTAGAATATATAACAAATATTAATAACAAAATCTTCGTCTTCGTCCTTCAGAAATAGGGCCTTCAAATCCTGAAATGCTCAGGCTGACCCGAGCGAATTGAAAAGACAAAACACTCGAGTCAGAACTAAAAGATCTTATGTAAGTTAAATCGATGAAATAAATATGAGTGTAAACGGCGTCAGAGATGTTTATGGGGTTTGACATCTCCTATCCAGTATCTAACGTGAGTGCAGTAACTTAAGAAATGTTCGGGATTCACATCTCTTAAGGATCCGTTAAACTATCTACTATGTAGTAATATACGCTATATACAGTAGTGTCTAATCAGTAAAGTATAATCATATAGAAAATAGCGTTAAGGGGATGGTGAACCTTAACGCGATCGGATCTTTGAACCAAAATCGTAGTGGGTTCGATATGGTAGGTGACACGGCACACAAGGCAATGCCAGGGTAGATATACCAATTACGCATCCGGACTGGTGGTGACGCATAGCAGCCACTACCGCCCACCTCGAACAACACTCCCAAATCAAGGGTGGCCACCAAGTCAATCATATGTAATAGAATGGTATCGAAGAAGTGTGTCCGATCAGAGGTGCTACCTCCTTGGTCCGTCAATCGCTCCTGTTTTAACCACCTTATGCCAACTCACGGGAGTTGGGTCCACGTATATACCTTAGGATCGTTGCCACCATCCTACTTCATTCTGGAAACTCCACCGCGTACACAGTTGTCAAAGTGGTTTTCGGTATCGACAGAGAGTATGTCCATATCCGATCCTGGTCTCTTTAACAACCAATCGTTATTATAACACTGTGGTCATTTACAAATATATATATACTTTTAAAAACACAATCATTGCCCTTTCAAAACATATCCTTTACTACAAAATAGTATATACTTTAAAACCAAAATATTTTTTCCATTTCAAAACATATCTTTTACTTCAAAATAGTATATACTTTAAACCAAAATATTATTACTATTTCAAACCCAATCTATCAATGTATTATTTCCATTTCAAAACCCAATTCAATAATATATCATTTCCATTTCCAAAATGTAACAACCCATATATTTGGACCATTTAAATTGACAATAATCCACACATGTCAACTTAAATAGTGCAAAACACGAATCATTATTGGAGTATATGTATATAAATGAGAATCATCATAGAATCACAGAAAATACAACATAATAGAATAGTGCAGCGGAAATACAACATAGTCATAAGAGTAGTTCATGAAGCTACCCATAAATATAACAATGTCTCAAATAAAAGAAATACAGCAACATAGATGTCTAAATAGTCCAAATGGAAAGAACAATACTGATAAGATAAGATGGTGATAGTCTTCGGTCTTCAGCTCCAAGTAGAACAGCAACAGCAATCCTCAGTCTGATCCGAGCATATGCACAAACAAACACTCGAATCAGGACATATATTCTTATACAGGTAATATGGTTCAAAATTTGAAATAACAATAACTCAAAGATGATTGGAATAAACATCTTTCAGGATCCGATAAACTATCTATACATAGTAGTGTACGATAAATAGATAATGTCTAACAGTAATGTAAAATATCAAGATAGTGTTAAGGCGTCACCATTATTCCCCTTAACACATTTTATATAAGCATTATAGTCTATACAGCACTGTAAACTCCACCGTAAACTAGTGGGATATCAGGGAGTACTCCATAGGTATAATACAAAACAAATTCATAGTGGTCGCGTATATGGGAATACAAGTATGACAAGGCACATGAGGCAATACCCAAGGTAGTGACACTACCGTTTGCCTGATCCGGACTGGTGAGAACGCATCGCCGCAGCGATCGCAACACCGTGAAACAACACTCCCAAATCAAGGGTGCACACCAATCAATCACAAAGTAAATAAATAGTTTACGAAGAAGTGTGTTCACTTGAGGTAGCTAATCCTCCATTGGCCCGGCACGGCTCCTGTTTTAGTCATTTCCAATTTGACACAAGTGTCAAAGCTATCCATTATCGTTCACTTTCTTCAGTCATCGCGTTCGTCTATCCAACCACTTCATTCTGGATCACACTCCGCGCGTAGTTATTAAAGTGGTTTCCGGTTTAGACAGTGAGTATGTCCCTAACCGATTCCGGTTCCTTTAATAACCTTCGTAATTATAACACCGATTGGTCGCTTAATAAATTTCAAAACCAAATCAATTTCAATTTCAATTGGAATTCGTAAATCGAAAATTCGTTAGTCTTTCTAAATCAATTTTCCAAGATTACATCTCATAACTTCCCAATTTCAATTTCAAAATTTCTATAATTCAATTTCGAAGTTTCAATTTTAAAACAATTCAAATATTCATTGCATTTTGTATATCAGTTCATTCCTAAATCATTTAACTTAATTTACGTTCAAATCGATTTTAAACTCAATTGTCGATTTCATTTGATATTCATTCAATTTATTTATCATTAAAACAATTTCAATTAAATTTCCAATTCATTACATTACTACTTAAGTTCATTTTCATTATCAAAGCTTACAACTTTATCAAATTACATTTGTCAAATCCAATTCTTTAAATTTCAAATCTTTCATTTGTTCGATAAAACGCATTCTATTTCTTATTAAAGAAATTCATTTCGTTTATTATGTACTTAGTTACACATTTAAAAAACTCAATTAAATAAACTTAGTTTCACTTATTCAAAAATCCAATTTCTCTTAATAAGAAATTTTTTAATTCAATTTAGTTATTAAATAATTCAATCTATTTCAATTATCAAATAAATTCAAATCTTAATTATTACTTAATTTATTAACAAATTTCAAAACTTAATTATTTCTAATTTCAAACTTAATTATTAAGAATTTCCAAAACTTAATTATTACAATTCAAATTTAAACAATGTTCTTTGTCAATTACTATGATAATATTTGTTTCAAATTTCAAATATTCACATTTCACATTCATTCGAATTTACATCTCATTTTATTCAAATCTTTATCATTTGTTAAATAAAACCTTATTTTATTTTAAATCAAAACATTGACCAATCGGGTTTAATTAAATTTTATATCCTAGGTCAAAGTTATTTGGGTATTTATCATTTCAACTGATTCCATTTCAATTCAAAATCAAAACATACAAAGGGAACTTGCAGTGTGATAGCTGGGATGGTGTCAAAGTAAATAAACAAGCAATAGCATCCATTCACAACAATTTAACAATTTTTCAAATAATCCCGAAATAATCGTATTAATTCGCATTTGTTATTTATGCAAATTAATATAATTATTCCTAGAATCTACACTATCATTTCATGCAGATTAAAGATTATTACAATTTCACTTGTCGTTCAATTCAATTTCAAAACTACAACAATTAATCCAAGATACATTTCAAAGGTTCAAGGTGTAATTTTTCAAATTTACGTGTCTATTAACTTAACAATTAAAAGGGTCAAGTTTAACCAATCAAATTTAACATATGAAGGGGTCAAGTTTAGCAAATCAAAGTTCGACATATATAATCCAAATTAAATTCGTTAACTATCCTATATCAAATTTACTTGCAAATTATTTGCCACTTTACACTAGCAATCAATATTCAATTCAATCACATAGCAATCATTCAACAAAACAAACTAGCATAAGAATATAGTCGTGAAAATTAATTCACCTTCCGTGGATAAAGAAATTTGACGATGAAGCAAAAGAAGCACGAAAAGAGTCGGTACAGCATGAACAACGGACACGAAGACGGAGAAAAGAACAAAAGCTGAAGATCGATGCTGCTGCGAAAGAAATCAGTCGGTCGCTGCAATAACAAGCAAAGAAAAGTCGGTTACTAATTACACAACAAATCGATACCGTTCGATTTTTTTTTTCTTCTTCTTTTCCTTTTTTTTTATAACACGCACGCACACAACGGATCTCACACGCATGACTTTCTCCAAAGAATACAAAGGGAGCACATTTTCAATGCACGCACGTCCCAAGGAAAAATGCATATTTGCATGCCTACTCACCCCTTCTACTTCAACAATCACCCACCCCTTAATGCATGCCTACATACGTTTGTTTCTTCTTCTTTTTTTTTAAAAAAAACTCACGCATCTACAACCTTACTACACACAAATTAATACACGCACAGCACATGCACTTCATCGCCTCAACATTTACATGCATATAACTATACACGTTCACAATCCAATACATGCACGCTAGATCACAGCACCACACACACGCACCCAGATTCCATCATTCTTTTCTCTCTTTTTTTTCTTTTTTTTTCAGATGCGGGGTGCACATGCAATCGCACATGCCCAGCATTGCCCACACGTGTGCACTCGCGAGGTTAGTAGGTGATCTGGTGGAGGAGGTCGAACAAGTGGTGGGATGTTGGTGATGTCGTACGGAGGCGAAGTGAGGAAGGTCGGATCGTGGGGCAAAGTGATGGGAGTGGGAGGGTCTGTGAATGCTAGGATTTAACAGCTTTGGTGGAGGAAAAGGGGACGTGCGTTCCCTTTTCTTCTTTCGACCGCATGTATTACATTTTTTTCTTCTTATTTTATTTTGTTTGCTGAAAGAAAAATGTGAGGTAGAATGAGAAGGAGGTATGGCTTACCTGAAGAGATTGGAATGAATTGTGAAGAGGTACAGTGAATGAGGATGATGCGTTTCTTTACTTTTTAAAGTTAGTGACAGTAAATATTTCTTAAAATTCCAAACGTTACGTGAATTTCCAACGTTCACCCTATTTCCAAGGTAACCCCTTAGCTTCCAACTACCCAATTAAATACATCAGCTGAGATTAGATTGTTTTTAAATTTTAGTGAATACGGGTTAAAGATGTGGGCTGGAATTGTTAACCGGTCCGTCCGGAACGGTCAATTTTAACGCGACGCTTTTCGACTGATTCTGATTAACACGAATAAGTATACCGTTTTGATCAGTGCGATGACGCGCTTACAACGGTACACAGATTATGGTGGTACGATGTTTATTACAAAATTTCGAATTTTATATTATCGGAAAATGCAGGAAAATGCCGAAAATAAGATCGACGGAGCTAAAGAAATCCGAATTTTGAAAAACGAAAATGACGCCTTGCTCAAAAGATGATTTAGAATTTTTCTATGTAAAAATATTCGGGGTTGGAAGATAAAAATTTTCGCGTTTTAAAATGAACTGTTATACAGTAAAACGCGAACGAAATTTTCAGTGATATTTTACGATGAAATTTTTTCTATATTTATATCTATCTGGACGTATCCTATAAATAAAGTTTGGATGTTAATTTAGATCGTTTATAATTTCAAAATTTTTATTGAAACGATGAATTTAAAATTTTAAATCGGGTCGGAAATTTGGGGTCGTTACAATCTCCCCCACTCAAAACTTTTCGTCCTCGAAAAGGAACGAGACGAGTGAAGTAGGAATGAAATAAGCAGAAAAGTCAATATAGATTTTTTTTTGAGAAATTTGAATTATACCTGAAATTAGTAATTCGGGGTTTGAATCCCGAATATTATCCTCGATCTCCCATGTACAATCTCGCTCATCCACACTCCACTGTACTTTGACGAGATTTACCGACTTCCTTCTAAGTTGCTTTGTCTCACGATCGACTATCTGAAGTGGCTTTCGCTCAATAGTCAAGTCAGGCTCAGTAACTATCTCTTCCAACTGAGCAGTAGGGATGGTCATGGATGGATCGTGTACAACTTTACGAAGATGTGAGACGTGGAATACGTTGTGCACACGGCGAACTTCTCTGGTAATGCGACTCTATAGGCCAATGTTCCTACTCTTTCCGTAATCTCAAACGGACCAACAAATCTGGGAGCAAGCTTCCCTTTTCTTCCAAATCGAACAATATTTTTCAAAGGCGACAATTTCAGAAATACTTTGTCTCCTATACTGAATTCAAGATCTCTTCTCCTTCTGTCAGCATAGCTCTTTTGTCTATCCTGCGCCGTCTTTATCGTCTTCCTGATTTCTTCGACTTTTTCAGAAGCTTCCATAATCATTTCTGGTCCAAGCACTAATCGATCTCCAGACTCAATCCAACAAGCTGGCGATTTGCACGGCCGTCCATATAAGGCTTCGAACGGTGCCATACCAATGCTTGCCTGATTTATTAAATAGGATTAATTCAAGTTCAAATGTACTTATTCAATTGTGAAATCAAATTTCTTTACCTGGTAACTATTATTATAAGTGAATTCTACCAAGTGAAGATGGTCTTCCCAGGAACCACCAAAGTCAATAGTACAAGCTCGGAGAAGATCTTCCAAAATCTGATTCACCCTCTCAGTTTGCCCATCTGTCTGAGGATGATAAGTTGTGCTCAGATTCAGTTTGGTGCCCAAAGTATCCTTGAATGCTTTCCAGAATTTACTAGTGAAAATAGGATCTCGATCGCATACAATACTGGATGGTACACCATGAAGTTTAACAACTTCTCTCATGTATACCTCGGCCAAACTCGAAGTTGTACGAGTGGACTTGACTGGAATAAAGTGTGCGGACTTCGTCAGTCTATCGACAATCACCCAAATGCTTTCGTTACCCTTTCTAGTCCTTGGTAGCCCGTCAATAAAGTCCATAGAAATTTGTTCCCACTTCCAACCTGGAATCTCTAGAGGTTGAAGCAATCCTGCTGTCTTTCTGTGGTCAGCTTTAACTTGTTGGCAAGTTGTGCATCTGCTGACATAGGTAGAGATATCACATTTCATCCCACTCCACCAATATAACTTCTTCATATTCTGGTACATTTTTGTGACACCGGGATGAAATGAAAGCGAAGACTTATGGTTTTCTCTCAGCATTTCCTGTCTATGACCATCAACATTACGAACACAGATACGATCATCAATTCTCAAGACTCCATTACTATCAACATGTGCACCCAATTTATTATCAGCATTTTCAACTTTGCCAAGAACTATTTCCTTGATGCGATAAAGCAAGGTGTCCTCATATTGCTTGGCTATAATACGATCCATAAGAGCTGGGGAGACGGAAAGCTGGAATAACATTCCTTCAACAAGATTACAACATATCATAGCTTGGTTTCTGCTCAAAGCATCGGCTACGGCATTTGCTTTCCCCGGAGTGTAGTTAATATCAAGATCATATGCAGCTAGAAATTCGAGCCATCGGACTTGTCTCTGATTCAAATCCTTTTGCGAGAAGATATATCTCAATGACTTATGGTCAGTGAATAACTCGAATTTTGTTCCCAATAGATAGTGCCTCCATAGCTTAAGAGCAAATACAACCGCAAGAAGCTCTAAATCGTGGGTTGCGTAGTTTGTTTCATGGGTCTTTAACTGACGACCCGCATAGGCAATAACTTTTCCTTTCTGCATTAAAACTGCTCCAAGTCCATCTCGACAGGCATCTGTATAGACGGTCAATCCTTTGCTACCATCAATAACTGTAAGAACCGGGGCAGAGGTCAACTTCCGCTTCATCTCATTGAAGCTGCTTCGCACTTTTCGCTCCAAATAAATTTCACATTCTTTTTGGTCAGTGCGGTAAGTGGTGCGGCAATACGGGCAAAGTTTTCTATAAATCTGCGGTAATAGCCGGCCAAACCCAAGAAACTGCGGACATTTGAGGGATTTTGGGGGTCTCCCAATCTTGCAAATTCCAAAGATTCGAATTATGAAAATGATAAGTTGTTTTTGATAGAATTTGACAAGTAAGAATAGAACTTACATTGATTATGGCGATCTTAGCTGGATCGACCGAAATTCCATTCTCTGAAACAATATGGCCAAGAAATCGAACTTCATCTTTCCAAAAATGGCATTTTGAAAACTTGGCTTTAAGCTGATGACTGCGTAGAGTTTCAAGAAAAAAAGCCAAATGTTACCTATTGTGATATCCCGGAAATTTGGCAATATCAATTTAATAATCATTATTAATAATTAAATTGATTTGTTGATTTATTTTATAAATTGACAAGTTTATTCATTTTAAAAAGCTAATGTTATTATTTTCCACTTAGAATAATATATTTGTATATATTGAAATGAAGAAGTATTGATTTGAATTTAATAAGTATTTTCAAAACTTTAATATATAATTTGTAATTTGAAATGTTAATTTGGTTTAATATTTTTTTTAAAATGATATTTGAGATTTAGAATCAAAAGTTCATTTGTTTAATGGTCTTTCATTTTTAATTTTTATCATAAGATAAATGGATTTAAAATTTTGTATAAGAAGTTGAAACTAAATTTCTCAAATTTATAAACATTTGATTTGATCAAAATTTTAAGTAAGTGTTCATATGAAATCTAAAAGCTTATTAATATAAAATAAAAACATTTTATAACCATGTAAATATTACATACATATGCATATTACATGCTTATAGTTTTAATAAATTTAAATAAGATAATAACATTTGTAAATAATAAATAAACATTAATTAAATCTCTAATAACACTTGTAAATCAAATAATACTTATAAAACACTTGTAAACATATCAATTTATGTTAAAGACAAGTGTAAACTTAGGAGCATATGTGTAAGTTAACTAAAACATCTATGGGACAAATGTCTTTCTCTTAATAATTAAGTTTAAAATTCAATTGTAAATAAAAAGAAGGGTTTTATTTTTCAGAAAAAAATCCTTCTTCTTCTTAACTGAACGTACAAAAATAGATCAAAAATTGAGGGAGTAAAACTGTAAGTCTGGAAATCAAATGCAAAGCAAAAAGAAGATTAAAGGCAAAATTGAATAACAGCTTCAGATCTCCAATGTCAATCTGAAGTCATGCAATCAGATAAGGCAAATTTAATAGCAGTTCCAAATTCTTCAAATGCAACCTGAAGATCAGAGAAATTAATCAAACAGCAAAGTTTAAAAATTCAACAAGCAAAAACAAAAGAAATTCAAATCTGGAACATGCAGCTTGGAACAAATCTATTTTCTGCTTCTCTGTTCTCTGCATTTTGTCTGGTGAGTAAATGAAATTTAAAAACAGTTTTTAATCTTGAATTTCTGCTCGTTCTTGTGAATGAACATCTTCTGTTATCTGGATATTGGAATTAAAATTGGATGCATGCTTGAATTATACAGTTTTGAATGTCTGTGTAGTTTATATGAGCTCTGTGTGATATTAACAGATATCATTTCTCTAATAAGATCAATAACTCCATTTTTAATTCGAATTTGCTTATGATCTGTAAACAAAAGATGTTTGAAATCAGGTAGCCTTCCATCTAAAAATAGTTTTAGGTTTTTTAGAATGGATATTTAGTTCAAATTTTATAATTTACAGTAAAATCTTAAAGTGAGTCAAAAATTAATTGAATCAAATTTGAGTTTGAATTGCATAATTGAATTCACTATAGGAAATCATGAATTTTAGTATATATATCATGATTTATAGTTTGGTAATTGAAGAGAATTTTGGGATTTTCTGTTTTGGGTTTATCTGGCAATTCACGGCGAACTATGGTGATCTGGGTGCCGAGGTTGAGAATGGAGGATGAGGGGATGATGAAGTTCATCAGAAAAATCAAATTGGAATTTATTAATGTAAGGGTTGATCGATAATCGAGGAAGTAGGGTTTTCATGCTTGTTTGTGTCGTCGAGTTTTCAGAGGGGATCGCGACGTCGAGGTGTTATCGGAGGCGATCGCGTGGCGTGCTATGGGAGCTGGAAGACGAGTGTGAGATACGGTGAGGATGGTGAGGCTTCTCGAATCAGAGATCATCGGAGGCGAATGGGTTTTCCAGTGAGGTTGTGTTCCCAGGTGATGGTTCAAATGCTCGAATTCGAATCTCGTTCGAATCGAGGAGATTGGATTGGTCGTTCGTGATGTTATGGTCAACGTTGACTTGTCGAAGGCCATCGTGGAGTTCACCATCGACCGGCGTGGATGTGCACGTTTATGTGCACGGTTACGTGCATCTGAGAATCTGGTTTGGGGAAGATAGCGATTGACCGGGTTTCGTTCGGGGAAGGTTCGAGTTTTACTCGAAGCGGGAAAGTGTGGGTTGAACTCGAGAGTTCTTCGTGTTTTTGATCGTTTTACTCGAGTTTGGAATTAGCAGGCATTAAGATTTTAAAAGGAAAATGTTTTAAAGTTTTAAACAAAAGAAAATTTGTTTTTGTAATGATTTCTGAGTTTTAAAAATAAAGGTAAACAAGATTTTAACTTTTAAACTAATTTATTTCTAGAATAATTGTTTTAACATGTTTTAGATATTTAAATAAATAAGTTTTTAAAGAATAGGAAAGAAGATTTTCAAAATAATTTTTGTATTAAAATTTAATTCAAATAACTTAGAAAACTTTTAAAGATTTAAAAGTCAAATTTTGAATATCTAAATTTGTTTTAAGTTATAATAGAATTCTAAAGTATTTTATTTTAAATTAAGTTTAAAGATTCAGATTGGGTAATCAATTAAAATAAGGAGTTATCTTAAGTAATTAAGAGTTTTGATAAATTAAAGATAAATTAATATGGGAAGATAAATTAAATTATTGGTCAATTTAATTAATTTAATTAAGATAAATTGTTTTCTTAATTAAGATCTCTTAAATATAAGGAGTTAAGAAATTATTTAATTAGTTAAATAATTAGTTAAATAATTAACTAAGTAATTAATAGTGATTAATTAAAGATAATCACTTATAAATAAATTAAGTATAATTACTTGTTGAAGTAATTAAGGAATAATTTCTGAATGTAATTTAGTAAAGATAAATTTTTTTTTATAAAGTAATTAGAAGATAATTATTTTACTAAATGAAAATGATTAAGAGTTAATCACTTGTTATTAATTTAATAATTTATTAAATAAAATTAATTAAAGGATTAGGTTAATCAAAGATGATTAAAAATGGTGGTTTAATTAAGGTTAATTAATAATGTAATTAATTATTTGTGAAGGTAATTAATTAAAGTAATTAATTAATGGAAGTAATTAAGGGAAGTTAATTACTGGATTAGATTAATCAAAGGTGATTAATAATTATGGATTAATTAAGAATAATTATTTAATGTAATTAATAAAATAATTAAAGGTGTAATTAGGGATCATTAGTTTATAATTAATGATGTGATTAAGAGTTGATTAATTAAAATTAATTAATCAAATGATAACTAATTAATTATAATTAGTTAAGGATTAAAGTAATTGATTATAATTAATTAATTAATTAATGAAGTAATTAAAGGTTAATTACTATATTGGTTAAGAGTAATTAATTTGTGAAATTAATTAAGAATAATTACTTAAATGTAATTAAAGTATAATTAATCAAGGTGATTAATTAAAATGGATAATTAGAGGAAGATTAATTAATTTATTGTAATTAATTAATGATTATATAAGTAAGATTTATAATGATAAGTAATTAATTTAATTTACTTTAATTTAATTAAGAGATGAAGTAATTAATTTAATTCACTTTAAATTAATTAAAGATAGAGATAGTTAATTTAATTCATATTAAATTAATTATGTTATGATTAAGTAAAGCATTGCTTATATAAGAATGAATGACATTGATTGTCTTGAATGGATGTAATCTCAGAAATGAGATAAGATGTTGTGTGATATGAATGCTTGGTTGCATTATGATGATAATATAGATTAACTATTGTGATATTGATATGGATTACCTATTTGATTATGAATCATCTGTTTAATTGATAATGTGATTATCAGTTGTGAATTGTGAATTATCTATCTGTATGAATATAGATAAGTTAAATTGTTTAAACCTTTAAACAACTTGGCCTTAAAAGATACGTTTTGGATTTCGATGAGACCGGGATCGGGTTTCCGTATACCGGTATTCCAGGTCTGGAGACCCGAATACCACATCGATCCAAATTAACGATAGGTCGTGAATCTCAAGTGAAGGTGAAGATTCAGAGTGCAAGGGTTATTGTCGTTAACTCTGAGGGTGATTCCAAAACGAGTGTAGCGAGATAATGCCTTCGGTTTCGTTCGAACCCGGAACGAACTTGTATGGATTGAATGCTTTCAACACATCGTCAGGCGGACGATGAGCATTCTAAGTGATATGTTCTGATTAAAGGTAATCGTAACCTTAAGCCTCATCAACCGGGAATGGCTAAAACAGGGGAGGTGCAGCAAGGCTTCGTGGGTAGCGCCCACTGAGAGCAAGATAGATCCCTGTCTAGAGGTCCCTTTCTATATTTCGGCTTAGTGGGTAGTTGGAACTGCAGCCAACTACGGGGTTGTCTTGTTCGGGATTATCCAGTAAGGGATGGTTCCGGCTTTGTGTTGCAGGGGAGCGGGCGTACTCCTCGGTACGGTGATCTAGGCCACGTACTGTGACGGGCGGTACCCCAGTAGCCCTGCCATTGTATGGAATCCAAACTCCAATAAGTGCCGTACGTATTAGTTGTGCCCAACTATGTTGGAATGTGAGATGTAAGCATTTCAGCTATTTCTGTATTTTACTTGGAAACCCTAGACCCTATTATAATATAACTGGATTTCCTATCAAATGTTTTAGTTAGCGTAAGGTAAAAACTTACCCATGTTTATGTGTGGGAAGTCTTACGTGATACTTTTGTTTTCAAAGGTTTTCAAAGTTAAGCAATTTAAACCGTTTACTCACACCAGACCCATGTCTGACCCAAGTGTTTATTTTCTGTTTTATTAAACTCTTGGGTACTCAATATTGTATTGAGTAGTCGAGGGATTCAGGTTAGTCTTGACGAATACTGGAGGAGCTGAGGAGCAGGAGGCTTCAGCGAGTAGATATATAGAGTTTCTGTTGTGTTTGTATTAGTCTGTATTGTACTGGTGTACTTGTGTTGTATAATAGACAGAAGTTTATAACTGTCTATTCTGTGATGTATAAATTGTGTACTCTGATGTATATGATACTATGTAATATCTTATGTGATAATATATTTCTCGTTCCGCTGTGAGATTTCTGATGTATTGTTGTTCTCTCTTCTTTTCTTTTCTTCTTCTATCCCTTTCTTTCTTCATAACGATGCGTCTTTCTGGGCAAAGAAAGTCGGGTCGTTACATTTGGTATCAGAGCGGTAGGTTGAGTGAATACCTAGGCTCTGGAGTGGTGTCTATCTTGAGAGCGCGTATTTGTAATTTTTAAATAACTATATATATATCTATTCTACCTATTTGTTGGGTTACCTGTTCGGGTTTTCCAATATGAGTTATAAGGGTAGATAGGGTGGTGGTTTGTGTAACACGACTACCAATGGTTAAAGTCCGAGTGTTGAGGTTGGAAGTGTATCTGTCGAGACTGTAGACCTAATACTGTCTCGAGTAAGCTTTGCTGTGGTGAAAGATTTCATCGATCTCCGAAGGAAACCTGTTAAGGTTCGGAGTTTATCTTTGAAATTGGATGAGCAAAAGCGAATGATGGTATCTTGGTAACTTGTGGAAGAAGTAGCTGTGTGGTGAGACGCAGTGACTATGGATGTTTCCAAAGATGTTTCTTTTGGAGCAAGTTTTAGGAAGTATATCTGCTTCGGTGTGGTGGCTGGGTCCAGCGGGGTGTTTATGTTTGATTTGAGGTCCGAGTTTCTCGAAGAGTTTTGGATTAGGAAGTCTTTGGCGTCAGTGTCAGCGGTGCAACTCGGAAGTGTTCTGTGTTGGCAGGAAGTTTTCTAGCTGAGCAGTTTTTCTAGAGGAGGAATCCAAAAGCAGCAGAGTGGATCCATTTCTTCGATGGATTGGTTAGTCAAGTATAAGCTATTCTGATTGATAAGAGAGAATAGTATCTTGAGATACTGGACCGGATTGATCGCAAAAGTGACTTGCGATAATTCGAGTGTTCTCATGGGTTATTGGAAATTGAGATTCCGTATCAACATGATTAGTGGAGTTACCGGAAGTTCAGCTTTGTAGGAGGATGTCTCCTAGAGAAGAAATTGGTGAAGTAACTGAAGATTGTTTGGAGAGGGATTGATCACACCTAATTTTCTGGAGAGGATTCTTCTGGGATGTTTTGACCAAGTGGAGTGGTTCACTAAGATTTTATGGTATGGTGAACTGTGGATGATCAAGTTTGTGCTCGAGTTTCTTCGACAGCATTCTCATCTATTCCAGATCAGAGTTGTGCAGCGGAAGCAAGATAGCAGCTATTCTAGAGTGGAAGCAACCAGAAGTTGTAATTTTCTTGGAGTAAAGGATTTCTATAGGAAATTCAAGTGTATCTCTAAGTATGAAGAATTTTTCAGGATTTGGAGGTAAGGTTGTCAAGTGCAACTGTTTGGCTATTTCAGATAGGAGAAGTAGTTCGAAGTGCTCTAATGATTGTGGAGTAGAGTTGTGTTCTGGATTTTGGCGTATTTTTGGAAACCATTTTTAGGATCCGGAAATTGGTTTGATTATTTCAGGAAGCATCAGCAAGAGCTAAGCTGATCAGGAAGGATGAAGTGACTCAGGATCGTCAAAGGAGTTATACAGTTAAGAATTGATGGAATTTGGAAATTGAAGTTGAAATTTGGATATTATTTAAGTTTTCTCCGATCAAAGGAGATATAAGGTGTGGAAAAACTAAAGAGCTAGTTCCGGAAGTATTTTGAGTTTTTCTGTGTTCTCTGGAAATTAGATTTTTATCCCCAGGATTTAGTTGCCAGTTCGGATAACTGGAATTCATTTTATTTCATGTTTCTCTAAGGGAATACGTGTTTGATCTGTCACTGGTTGTGAAATCAGCAGTTCAGAAGGATTTGGTAGTTGGGATGGTTTTGAGTTTAGTCTGATATCTTGTTCAGATTTGTGATCTAGATGGGAAGGAGTTCTAGATTATTGTAGATAGTTAGTTAAGATTCTGTAGAACGAGTATCCCGGTATATATATATACTTGGGGAAACTCGAGGAAATTCTATCCAGAATTTTGACTGGATAGTTAAATTTGTTTGATTAAATTGTTTACTATGGTTGCTATGATTGATAGTGTATGATTGATTGTGTGATTGCTGTTTAAAATTAAAAACTTTTGCTGGGTTATTAAATTATCTTTGCTTTTAAATTTCGGGGACGAAATTATTTTAAGGGGGGAGGAATGTGATATCCCGGAAATTTGGCAATATCAATTTAATAATCATTATTAATAATTAAATTGATTTGTTGATTTATTTTATAAATTGACAAGTTTATTCATTTTAAAAAGCTAATGTTATTATTTTCCACTTAGAATAATATATTTGTATATATTGAAATGAAGAAGTATTGATTTGAATTTAATAAGTATTTTCAAAACTTTAATATATAATTTGTAATTTGAAATGTTAATTTGGTTTAATATTTTTTTTAAAATGATATTTGAGATTTAGAATCAAAAGTTCATTTGTTTAATGGTCTTTCATTTTTAATTTTTATCATAAGATAAATGGATTTAAAATTTTGTATAAGAAGTTGAAACTAAATTTCTCAAATTTATAAACATTTGATTTGATCAAAATTTTAAGTAAGTGTTCATATGAAATCTAAAAGCTTATTAATATAAAATAAAAACATTTTATAACCATGTAAATATTACATACATATGCATATTACATGCTTATAGTTTTAATAAATTTAAATAAGATAATAACATTTGTAAATAATAAATAAACATTAATTAAATCTCTAATAACACTTGTAAATCAAATAATACTTATAAAACACTTGTAAACATATCAATTTATGTTAAAGACAAGTGTAAACTTAGGAGCATATGTGTAAGTTAACTAAAACATCTATGGGACAAATGTCTTTCTCTTAATAATTAAGTTTAAAATTCAATTGTAAATAAAAAGAAGGGTTTTATTTTTCAGAAAAAAATCCTTCTTCTTCTTAACTGAACGTACAAAAATAGATCAAAAATTGAGGGAGTAAAACTGTAAGTCTGGAAATCAAATGCAAAGCAAAAAGAAGATTAAAGGCAAAATTGAATAACAGCTTCAGATCTCCAATGTCAATCTGAAGTCATGCAATCAGATAAGGCAAATTTAATAGCAGTTCCAAATTCTTCAAATGCAACCTGAAGATCAGAGAAATTAATCAAACAGCAAAGTTTAAAAATTCAACAAGCAAAAACAAAAGAAATTCAAATCTGGAACATGCAGCTTGGAACAAATCTATTTTCTGCTTCTCTGTTCTCTGCATTTTGTCTGGTGAGTAAATGAAATTTAAAAACAGTTTTTAATCTTGAATTTCTGCTCGTTCTTGTGAATGAACATCTTCTGTTATCTGGATATTGGAATTAAAATTGGATGCATGCTTGAATTATACAGTTTTGAATGTCTGTGTAGTTTATATGAGCTCTGTGTGATATTAACAGATATCATTTCTCTAATAAGATCAATAACTCCATTTTTAATTCGAATTTGCTTATGATCTGTAAACAAAAGATGTTTGAAATCAAGTAGCCTTCCATCTAAAAATAGTTTTAGGTTTTTTAGAATGGATATTTAGTTCAAATTTTATAATTTACAGTAAAATCTTAAAGTGAGTCAAAAATTAATTGAATCAAATTTGAGTTTGAATTGCATAATTGAATTCACTATAGGAAATCATGAATTTTAGTATATATATCATGATTTATAGTTTGGTAATTGAAGAGAATTTTGGGATTTTCTGTTTTGGGTTTATCTGGCAATTCACGGCGAACTATGGTGATCTGGGTGCCGAGGTTGAGAATGGAGGATGAGGGGATGACGAAGTTCATCAGAAAAATCAAATTGGAATTTATTAATGTAAGGGTTGATCGATAATCGAGGAAGTAGGGTTTTCATGCTTGTTTGTGTCGTCGAGTTTTCAGAGGGGATCGCGACGTCGAGGTGTTATCGGAGGCGATCGCGTGGCGTGCTATGGGAGCTGGAAGACGAGTGTGAGATACGGTGAGGATGGTGAGGCTTCTCGAATCAGAGATCATCGGAGGCGAATGGGTTTTCCAGTGAGGTTGTGTTCCCAGGTGATGGTTCAAATGCTCGAATTCGAATCTCGTTCGAATCGAGGAGATTGGATTGGTCGTTCGTGATGTTATGGTCAAAGTTGACTTGTCGGAGGCCATCGTGGAGTTCACCATCGACCGGCGTGGATGTGCACGTTTATGTGCACGGTTACGTGCATCTGAGAATCTGGTTTGGGGAAGATAGCGATTGACCGGGTTTCGTTCGGGGAAGGTTCGAGTTTTACTCGAAGCGGGAAAGTGTGGGTTGAACTCGAGAGTTCTTCGTGTTTTTGATCGTTTTACTCGAGTTTGGAATTAGCAGGCATTAAGATTTTAAAAGGAAAATGTTTTAAAGTTTTAAACAAAAGAAAATTTGTTTTTGTAATGATTTCTGAGTTTTAAAAATAAAGGTAAACAAGATTTTAACTTTTAAACTAATTTATTTCTAGAATAATTGTTTTAACATGTTTTAGATATTTAAATAAATAAGTTTTTAAAGAATAGGAAAGAAGATTTTCAAAATAATTTTTGTATTAAAATTTAATTCAAATAACTTAGAAAACTTTTAAAGATTTAAAAGTCAAATTTTGAATATCTAAATTTGTTTTAAGTTATAATAGAATTCTAAAGTATTTTATTTTAAATTAAGTTTAAAGATTCAGATTGGGTAATCAATTAAAATAAGGAGTTATCTTAAGTAATTAAGAGTTTTGATAAATTAAAGATAAATTAATATGGGAAGATAAATTAAATTATTGGTCAATTTAATTAATTTAATTAAGATAAATTGTTTTCTTAATTAAGATCTCTTAAATATAAGGAGTTAAGAAATTATTTAATTAGTTAAATAATTAGTTAAATAATTAACTAAGTAATTAATAGTGATTAATTAAAGATAATCACTTATAAATAAATTAAGTATAATTACTTGTTGAAGTAATTAAGGAATAATTTCTGAATGTAATTTAGTAAAGATAAAATTTTTTTTATAAAGTAATTAGAAGATAATTATTTTACTAAATGAAAATGATTAAGAGTTAATCACTTGTTATTAATTTAATAATTTATTAAATAAAATTAATTAAAGGATTAGGTTAATCAAAGATGATTAAAAATGGTGGTTTAATTAAGGTTAATTAATAATGTAATTAATTATTTGTGAAGGTAATTAATTAAAGTAATTAATTAATGGAAGTAATTAAGGGAAGTTAATTACTGGATTAGATTAATCAAAGGTGATTAATAATTATGGATTAATTAAGAATAATTATTTAATGTAATTAATAAAATAATTAAAGGTGTAATTAGGGATCATTAGTTTATAATTAATGATGTGATTAAGAGTTGATTAATTAAAATTAATTAATCAAATGATAACTAATTAATTATAATTAGTTAAGGATTAAAGTAATTGATTATAATTAATTAATTAATTAATGAAGTAATTAAAGGTTAATTACTATATTGGTTAAGAGTAATTAATTTGTGAAATTAATTAAGAATAATTACTTAAATGTAATTAAAGTATAATTAATCAAGGTGATTAATTAAAATGGATAATTAGAGGAAGATTAATTAATTTATTGTAATTAATTAATGATTATATAAGTAAGATTTATAATGATAAGTAATTAATTTAATTTACTTTAATTTAATTAAGAGATGAAGTAATTAATTTAATTCACTTTAAATTAATTAAAGATAGAGATAGTTAATTTAATTCATATTAAATTAATTATGTTATGATTAAGTAAAGCATTGCTTATATAAGAATGAATGACATTGATTGTCTTGAATGGATGTAATCTCAGAAATGAGATAAGATGTTGTGTGATATGAATGCTTGGTTGCATTATGATGATAATATAGATTAACTATTGTGATATTGATATGGATTACCTATTTGATTATGAATCATCTGTTTAATTGATAATGTGATTATCAGTTGTGAATTGTGAATTATCTATCTGTATGAATATAGATAAGTTAAATTGTTTAAACCTTTAAACAACTTGGCCTTAAAAGATACGTTTTGGATTTCGATGAGACCGGGATCGGGTTTCCGTATACCGGTATTCCAGGTCTGGAGACCCGAATACCACATCGATCCAAATTAACGATAGGTCGTGAATCTCAAGTGAAGGTGAAGATTCAGAGTGCAAGGGTTATTGTCGTTAACTCTGAGGGTGATTCCAAAACGAGTGTAGCGAGATAATGCCTTCGGTTTCGTTCGAACCCGGAACGAACTTGTATGGATTGAATGCTTTCAACACATCGTCAGGCGGACGATGAGCATTCTAAGTGATATGTTTTGATTAAAGGTAATCGTAACCTTAAGCCTCATCAATCGGGAATGGCTAAAACAGGGGAGGTGCAGCAAGGCTTCGTGGGTAGCGCCCACTGAGAGCAAGATAGATCCCTGTCTAGAGGTCCCTTTCTATATTTCGGCTTAGTGGGTAGTTGGAACTGCAGCCAACTACGGGGTTGTCTTGTTCGGGATTATCCAGTAAGGGATGGTTCCGGCTTTGTGTTGCAAGGGAGCGGGCGTACTCCTCGGTACGGTGATCTAGGCCACGTACTGTGACGGGCGGTACCCCAGTAGCCCTGCCATTGTATGGAATCCAAACTCCAATAAGTGCCGTACGTATTAGTTGTGCCCAACTATGTTGGAATGTGAGATGTAAGCATTTCAGCTATTTCTGTATTTTACTTGGAAACCCTAGACCCTATTATAATATAACTGGATTTCCTATCAAATGTTTTAGTTAGCGTAAGGTAAAAACTTACCCATGTTTATGTGTGGGAAGTCTTACGTGATACTTTTGTTTTCAAAGGTTTTCAAAGTTAAGCAATTTAAACCGTTTACTCACACCAGACCCATGTCTGACCCAAGTGTTTATTTTCTGTTTTATTAAACTCTTGGGTACTCAATATTGTATTGAGTAGTCGAGGGATTCAGGTTAGTCTTGACGAATACTGGAGGAGCTGAGGAGCAGGAGGCTTCAGCGAGTAGATATATAGAGTTTCCGCTGTGTTTGTATTAGTCTGTATTGTACTGGTGTACTTGTGTTGTATAATAGACAGAAGTTTATAACTGTCTATTCTGTGATGTATAAATTGTGTACTCTGATGTATATGATACTATGTAATATCTTATGTGATAATATATTTCTCGTTCCGCTGTGAGATTTCTGATGTATTGTTGTTCTCTCTTCTTTTCTTTTCTTCTTCTATCCCTTTCTTTCTTCATAACGATGCGTCTTTCTGGGCAAAGAAAGTCGGGTCGTTACACCTATGCTCTTTCTCGTCCTTAGAGAAAACGAGAATATCATCGATAAAAACAAGAACGAACTTGTTAAGAACATCCCTGAAAACTCTATTCATCAAGTCGACGAAATAAGCTGGAGCATTAGTAAGACCGAACGGCATAACCAGCCATTCAAAGAAACCATTCTCAGTGCGGAATGTTGTCTTAGGAATACTCTCCTCAGCAATTCTGAGTTGGTGAAAGCCAGTAACCAGATCGAGTTGAGAGAATACTTTAGCTCCATGGAGCTGGTCGAATAGATCGTTGATGCGGGGCATTGGATATCTGTTCTTGTGTGTGAGCATGTTTAGCTCTCTATAGTCCACACACATTCTGAGAGAACCATCCGATTTTGTGACGAACACAACTGCAGCACCCCATTCTGAATGACTTCGCCGAATCAAGCCTTTAGCAAATAAATCTTCAATTTGAGCATTCAGTTCAGCCTTTTCTTTAGGAGCCATTCTCCGGGGAGGAAGAACTACTGGTCGGGCACCAGGAATAAGATCAATGCGGAATTCGATTTCCCGCGGAGGTGGTAGAGAATTTACTTCTCCAAATACATCAAAAAAGAATTGAACAACTGGAGTAGAGCTTAATTCATTTGGATGGGAGTCAAGTGAAAATATAAAACTCCCAGCATATTCTTGAGGTGATTTGCCTTTAATAACCAAAGGCATACTCTTGTCATCGATGAGAGAGACTGTTCGAGCTTTGCATGAGATATTGGCTTCGAACTTCCATAGCCAATCAATGCCTAATAGTATATCGAATGCCTCGAATCCAAGGACATAGAAATCCCAAGTGAAGTGGTGAATGCCATGCATAAGAGTGACATATTTACAAACCCTTTTAAGGTTAGCGGGCCCTCCAATAGGGTTTGATACACATAAGAAAGTAGATGAAAGGAAGGGTTCCAAACCAAGTTTATTGCACAA
Organism: Allium fistulosum; assembly: GCA_030737815.1. Lineage (NCBI taxonomy): Eukaryota > Viridiplantae > Streptophyta > Magnoliopsida > Asparagales > Amaryllidaceae > Allium > Allium fistulosum. The sequence goes on along the minus strand of CM060904.1, from coordinate 162,633,637 downwards.
ATCAATAGATATGAAACTATGTGTTGTCTGGTATCAAATAGAACTTTAACGGGTAAAGTATGCAACATAAAAGTACTCTGTAATGTACCTTGGTTATCAGTAGGAGCAGGTGGGGTAGGTGGATCATGGGCGGAAGAAGTCATAGCAAATACTCCAGCCGTCTTTCCCTTTTTATACATAGGACAATCCCTCTTGAAATGGCCCGGCTGCAGACATACGTGACAGAGGTCGTTCCTGGTATTCTGAGGGGGCGGAACAGCGGCACCGGCAGATGTTGGACAGCTGTTGGCGTAGTGACCCCTCTGGTCGCACTTGAAACAAGTGATGGAGGATAAGTCAATAGGCTTCTTCTGAGAATAGCCAAGCCCGGATTTCTGCTGCCAATTCTTCTTCTGTTGCTCAAAATTTGGCTTCCTCTTTCCCGACTGATTTGCTGGTGTCTGAGTAACTGGAGCTTTGGGGATAGATGTACCCTTAGGCTTTCCCTCATATCGCAGAGCAAAATCCATCAACTCAGTGAAAGTTCCATGGACATGAGCGGTGAGGAGCTCGTAATACTCTGGGCGTGCGCCATGTATGAACTTCTCATTCTTAAGCAGAGGTGTGTTAATCAAACCGGGTCCGAACTTAGATAGTTTGTTGAATTTTCTTTCATACTCAGTGAAGGTCATGTTGCCTTGCTTGAGATCCATAAAAGACCGATAGAGTTGGGCCTTCCCAGCAGCTGGCATCCACTGAGCCATAAAGGAATCCCTATTACAAGTGATATGAAATGAATCAAAATTATGACGAAATAAGAGAGAAATTTGTTTAGTTGGAATTTAGATAGATTACTACCTAAACTGGGCGCAAGTGATGGTTTCCTCATCAGTTCGAGAAGTGACTGATTCCCACCAATCTTGTGCAGCATCCTGAAGCTGCCAAGCGGCCAACTTGCACTTCTGAGCATCTGCGATCTCCAAGCCAGAAAAGATCCTTTCCAAACTCTTTAGCCATTGTTGTGCTTCGATAATACTCTCAGAGCCAGTAAATTTGACTCCTCCAAGCTGAGTATACTCCTTGCTAAGAGTAGAGAATCAGACTGCGGGAGCTGGAGCATGTGGACCAGGAGCATTTCCACCCCTGCCTCTAACATTTCTTCTGGTAGCCATCCTGGAATACCAAAAGTGATTTAGAATCAAAGATAGGAATTTATAGAACTTAAGGAAATTCTATTCAACGATTTCAATAAGAAGGATGAATCAAAGGATGTGGATTCTGAAATGATTCTCCCCATTCTAGGGTATGTTTACCCTATCTCTAATGAGCTTAAAACTCCACGGGCTAAGGTTATCGGGAACCAAAGCTCTGATACCAACTGTAACAACCCGTATATTTGGACCATTTAAATTGACAATAATCCACACATGTCAACTTAAATAGTGCAAAACACGAATCATTATTGGAGTATATGTATATAAATGAGAATCATCACAGAATCACAGAAAATACAACATAACAGAATAGTGCAGCGGAAATACAACATAGTCATAAGAGTAGTTCATGAAGCTACCCATAAATACAACAATGTCTCAAATAAAAGAAATACAACAACATAGATGTCCAAATAGTCCAAATGGAAAGAACAATACTGATAAGATAAGATGGTAATAGTCTTCGATCTTCAGCTCCAAGTAGAACAGCAACAGCAATCCTCAGTCTGATCCGAGCATATGCACAAACAAACACTCGAATCAGGACATATATTCTTATACAGGTAATATGGTTCAAAATTTGAAATAACAATAACTCAAAGATGATTGGAATAAACATCTTTCAGGATCCGATAAACTATCTATACATAGTAGTGTACGATAAATAGATAATGTCTAACAGTAATGTAAAATATCAAGATAGTGTTAAGGCGTCACCATTATTCCCCTTAACGCATTTTATATAAGCATCATAGTCTATACAGCACTGTAAACTCCACCGTAAACTAGTGGGATATCAGGGAGTACTCCATAGGTATAATACAAAACAAATTCGTAGTGGTCGCGTATATGGGAATACAAGTATGACAAGGCACATGAGGCAATACCCAAGGTAGTGACACTACCGTTTGCCTGATCCGGACTGGTGAGAACGCATCGCCGCAACGATCGCAACACCGTGAAACAACACTCCCAAATCAAGGGTGCACACCAATCAATCACAAAGTAAATGAATAGTTTACGAAGAAGTGTGTTCACTTGAGGTAGCTAATCCTCCATTGGCCCGGCACGGCTCCTGTTTTAGTCATTTCCAATATGACACAAGTGTCAAAGCTATCCATTATCGTTCACTTTCTTCAGTCATCGCGTTCGTCTATCCAACCACTTCATTCTGGATCACACTCCGCGCGTAGTTATTAAAGTGGTTTCCGGTTTAGACAGTGAGTATGTCCCTAACCGATTCCGGTTCCTTTAATAACCTTCGTAATTATAACACCGATTGGTCGCTTAATAAATTTCAAAACCAAATCAATTTCAATTTCAATTGGAATTCGTAAATCGAAAATTCGTTAGTCTTTCTAAATCAATTTTCCAAGATTACATCTCATAACTTCCCAATTTCAATTTCAAAATTTCTATAATTCAATTTCGAAGTTTCAATTTTAAAACAATTCAAATATTCATTGCATTTCGTATATCAGTTCATTCCAAAATCATTTAACTTAATTTACGTTCAAATCGATTTTAAACTCAATTGTCGATTTCATTTGATATTCATTCAATTTATTTATCATTAAAACAATTTCAATTAAATTTCCAATTCATTACATTACTACTTAAGTTCATTTTCATTATCAATGCTTACAACTTTATCAAATTACATTTGTCAAATCCAATTCTTTAAATTTCAAATCTTTCATTTGTTCGATAAAATGCATTCTATTTCTTATTAAAGAAATTCATTTCGTTTATTATGTACTTAGTTACACATTTCAAAAACTCAATTAAATAAACTTAGTTTCACTTATTCAAAAATCCAATTTCTCTTAATAAGAAATTTTTTAATTCAATTTAGTTATTAAATAATTCAATCTATTTCAATTATCAAATAAATTCAAATCTTAATTATTACTTAATTTATTAACAAATTTCAAAACTTAATTATTTCTAATTTCAAACTTAACTATTAAGAATTTCCAAAACTTAATTATTACAATTCAAATTTAAACAATGTTCTTTGTCAATTACTATGATAATATTTGTTTCAAATTTCAAATATTCACATTTCACATTCATTCGAATTTACATCCCATTTTATTCAAATCTTTATCATTTGTTAAATAAAACCTTATTTTATTTTAAATCAAAACATTGACCAATCGGGTTTAATTAAATTTTATATCCTAGGTCAAAGTTATTTGGGTATTTATCATTTCAACCCGATTCCATTTCAATTCAAAATCAAAACATACAAAGGGAACTTGCAGTGTGATAGCTGGGATGGTGTCAAAGTAAATAAACAAGCAATAGCATCCATTCACAACAATTTAACAATTTTTAAAATAATCCCGAAATAATCGTATTAATTCGCATTTGTTATTTATGCAAATTGATATAATTATTCCTAGAATCTACACTATCATTTCATGCAGATTAAAGATTATTACAATTTCACTTGTCGTTCAATTCAATTTCAAAACTACAACAATTAATCCAAGATACGTTTCAAAGGTTCAAGGTGTAATTTTTCAAATTTACGTGTCTATTAACTTAACAATTAAAAGAGTCAAGTTTAACCAATCAAATTTAACATATGAAGGGGTCAAGTTTAGCAAATCAAAGTTCGACATATATAATCCAAATTAAATTCGTTAACTATCCTATATAAAATTTACTTGCAAATTATTTGTCACTTTATACTAGCAATCAACATTCAATTCAATCACATAGCAATCATTCAACAAAACAAACTAGCATAAGAATATAGTCGTGAAAATTAATTCACCTTCCGTGGATAAAGAAATTTGACGACGAAGCAAAAGAAGCACGAAAAGAGTCGGTACAGCACGAACAACGGACACGAAGACGGAGAAAAGAACAAAAGCTGAAGATCGATGCTGCTGCGAAAGAAATCAGTCGGTCGCTGCAACAACAAGCAAAGAAAAGTCGGTTACTAATTACACAACAAATCGATACCGTTCGATTTTTTCTTCTTCTTTTCCGTTTTTTTCTTTTTTTTTTATAACAACACGCACGCACACAACAGATCTCACACGCATGACTTTCTCCAAAGAATACAAAGGGAGCACATTTTCAATGCAAGCACGTCCCAAGGAAAAATGCATATTTGCATGCCTACTCACCCCTTCTACTTCAACAATCACCCTCCCCTTAATGCATGCCTACATACGTTTGTTTCTTTCTTTCTTTTTTATAAAAAACTCACGCATCTACAACCTTACTACACACAAAATAATACACGCACAACACATGCACTTCATCGCCTCAACATTTACATGCATATAACTATACATGTTCACAATCCAATACATGCACGCTAGATCACAGCACCACACGCACGCACCCAGATTCCATCATTCTTTTCTTTTTTTTCCTTTTTTTTTTCAGATGCGGGGTGCACATGCAACCGCACATGCCCAGAATTGCCCACACGTGTGCACTCGCGAGGTCAGTAGGTGATCTGGCGGAGGAGGTCGAACAAGTGGTGGGATGTCGGTGCTGTCGTACGGAGGCGAAGTGAGGAAGGTCGGTTCGTGGGGCAAAGTGATGGGAGTGGGAGGGTCTGTGAATGCTAGGATTTAACAGCTTTGGTGGAGGCAAAGGGGACGTGCGTTCCCTTTTCTTCTTTCGACCGCATGTATTACATTTTTTTTCTTATTTTATTTTGTTTGCTGAAAGCAAAATATGAGGTAGAATGAGAAGGAGGTATGGCTTACCTGAAGAGATTGGAATGAATTGTGAAGAGGTACAGTGAATGAGGATGATGCGTTTCTTTACTTTTTAAAGTTAGTGACAGTAAAAATTTCATAAAATTCCAAACCTTACGTGAATTTCCAACGTTCACCCTATTTCCAAGGTAACCCCTTAGCTTCCAACTACCCAATTAAATACATCAGCTAAGATTAGATTGTTTTTAAATTTTAGTGAATACGGGTTAAAGATATGGGCTGGAATTGTTAACCGGTCCGTCCGGAACGGTCAATTTTAACGCGACGCTTTTCGACTGATTCCGATTAACACGAATAAGTATACCGTTTTGATCAGTGCGACGACGCGCTTACAACGGTACACAGATTATGGTGGTACGATTTTTATTACAAAATTTCGAATTTTATATTATCGGAAAATGCAGGAAAATGCCGAAAATAAGATCGACGGAGCTAAAGAAATCCGAATTTTGAAAAACGAAAATGACGCCTTGCTCAAAAGATGATTTAGAATTTTTCTATGTAAAAATATTCGGGTTTGGAAGATAAAAAATTTCACGTTTTAAAATGAACTGTTATACAGTAAAACGAGAACGAAATTTTCAGTGATATTTTACGACGAAATTTTTTCTATATTTATATCTATCTGGACGTATCCTATAAATAAAGTTTGGATGTTAATTTAGATCGTTTATAATTTCAAAATTTTTATTGAAACGATGAATTTAAAATTTTAAATCGGGTCGGAAATTTGGGGTCGTTACATAAAACAATTCAATAATATCTCACTTAAATAAAACCAAATTTCCAATCACTAATCTTTCTCAAATTTAGATAACTTGACATATACTTTTAAATCATATTAAACCCAAACCACATTTTGAAGTCATATTTCGAAATTTTCAATTTCAATAGGTTTCAAATCCATATATTCACAGATAATTCTTAAATAAATTCTATTTCAAATAAATTCATTTTCCAAGCCATATTACTTTCAAAGTTATAACAATTTCGAAAACCAATACTTTGAAAACAATAATACCTTAATTTCAATAAAACATTTCAATTTTGATATATTTCAAGACTTTAAATATTCCAAAATTCCCAACCAAATCTGATAATCTTATATATACCTTAATACAATTTACTGTTATTTAGTTTAGAAATATTTATTTAATAAATTCAATATCACTTAAATAAAGCTCAAACTTGAAATATTCGTAAATCAAACTTAAAACATCAAATTTTACTTAGCTTAAATTTTAGAATTTAACCATATATAAAAATAATATTTATATAATATCAAAATTAGTATATATATAAACCCTTATTTTCCAAAACCTATAGAAAATCACTTTAAAATATTTTATATATAGACCATGGTGCCTGTATATAATTTTCTATCCTATGGTCAAGTGATACAGATATTTATCATTTCAATCCGAAATTTTAAAAATAAAAGTTTACGGTTATGTATCATTTCAAACCGCAATCCCGAATGGAATGAAAATGCATAATAACTTGCAGTTTATATAAAATATAGCATTCATTCATCTAAATATCAATAAACAACCATTTATTACAATCATCATCCAATTTAAACAAAACAACAATATAAAGCATATAAAATATAAAAGGCATCAACGAATAGTTTATATTCAATAAAAATTAATAACTGTTTAACTGGCAGTTTATATGAAATAATAAATAAATTTAACTGTCAAATTTTATGCAATAATAAAATTAAATAACAATTTAATTTAAATAAAGTGGAAATTAGGGAAGCATCCCTATCATACTTTCATATTGTAAAGCGGGTCCCTGTCAAAGTTTCATTGTAAAGCAGGTCCCTGTTTTCTGAAAACGAAGAAAAATTATTGCTGAAATGTCAGCAACTTTTATAAATAAGTGCTGATATTTCAGCAACTATTTGTGTCAAAGTTTTATTGTAAAAACAAAGAAAAATTATTGCTGAAATGTCAGCAACTTTTATAAATAAGTGCTGATATTTCAGCAACTTTCATAAACTGTGTTCACAGTGTACATAAATGTTGCTGAAATATCAGCAACTTTTATAAATAAGTGTTGATATTTCAGCAACTTTCATACACTATGTTCACAGTGTAGAGAAATGTTGCGGAAATGTCAGCAACTTTTATGAAATGTTGCATCATGCTCTGCAATAATCATGAATAAAATACAGGGACCTAATTTACACTGAAATTTAGTGAAGGACTTTTCGTGAATTTTAAAACTTAATAAGGACCTGTGCCAAAAGCACCCTTAAATAAATGCTATCTAACTGAGATGATGATTAAATATATGCCCAAACAATCATAGATAAATTTTAAATCACATCAAAATTTAATTTAACAAACATAAGAAATCTTAGAAGTTGTGAGTGGGTTAAAACACTCACCTTTTGAATTTAAATTCAATTTAAACCCAAAAATTTGACCGTCTCATAATTCATCCAAACCAGCGTCATCAGGTCCGGAATTTCAATACGATCCTAGCAAAACAAACCGCGCATGAATCCGAGTCCGTATGCAAAAGTTATGAAAATTTGAAGATTGGAAAATTCTGGTGCTGAGTCGACTTCGGGTTTAACTCTGGTCCGGCGCCTAAGAATCCCGGTGCTTGCTTGGAGTTTTTGCGAAAACGACCCAAAGACCCGAGTAGTTTTCTTCCTGACTCGAAGTAGATGCAGCGTTTTTGCCTTTGAAACTCGAAGTGCGACCCGAAGTTTCTGCAGATCCGCAAAAAATATTTCTCTTTTTTTTTTATAAAATTGAAATTGGATTGGGAAGATTAGGGTTTGCAGCCATTGGAAATGAGGAAGAGCTAATGAAATAGCACGTATAGAAATGAGGAATGGAGGCTGCTAGGGTTTATAACTGGATATATATAGGCAAAGTCGAAATAGGATAGATTGACCCGATCTATAAACGCGCTGAACGATGAATGGCCCAAAAGCCCGTTTCGACTCCGGAACGAAATTGGGTCAACCTATATATCAAAATAGATGTTTAAAATATTTTAAACGCAATGGAAAAGGTTTCAGGTTCAAATTGTGCCGTATGAAGAAGTTATGCAAAAATCAATATTTTCAAATTGATTTCAATTGCATAAATTTAAAGGCGTTTCGAGTCCGTACGATCAAACAACAAGTCCGATTGCTACGAAACTTGAAATATTATTATAATTCACCGTTACGGATCCGATGAAACTGGTTTCGTTGAAATCCGATTCAGTGGCAAAAATGACTGTTTTTATATTAATTAAATAAATTTAAAATAAATTAATTAAATCAAATTTCCTATTTAAATTCTGAAATTGACAATCTTTATCACTTTTACTTTCTTAATCCTTCACATTAATTTAAACCAAATCTAGATGTAAATTTAGAGTTAACCATTTTATTCATTTCAGCGTTAAATTTCAATTTTCATTATATTCGCAAATTATAAATTAAATTTGCAAAAATTTATTTTTATTTGATTTTCATTCAATTTCTCAATCTATTAGTATCCAATAGATGAGACTACCATTGGATTCATACTTTATTACGTAAGTATCTCTAAATTCCATTTAAATTTATATTTACATAATATCTAAATATTAAATTTCATCTATTTGAAATAAACCCAATTACTAAAATTTACATATTAATATATCTTGATTTAAAAATGCTATATCAACCAATAGTTATATTATAAATGGAATTTACATAAATTTCAATTATTACTTCAATTAACGTAAATGTAATAATTATTTTTATTTATTGCAATTGGTTATCAGTTATAATTTAATATACTAAATAGATGGTTAATTCTTAAAATACTTGTTATCATTAACGTTTTAATTTCACTTAAAAGATATTAATAACCATCCCAATGTTGCTATTTGATTGAGACCTAATTCAATGCATAAATGAATGGGTAAATGATTAAAGTTTTGCACTATTGCCACAATTTCATTAATATACATTAAGGTTTATTAAGTTCTAGTTGACTCCCATTTAATTATTACAATAATTACTACCCTTGCTTCAAATTTCCAAAATTTAGAAATTACAAATTTTATTTTCAATATTTCCATTTAATAGACTTTCCATTCTATCATCAATCTAATTGCCTTATTATGGATAGTATTACATTACTGAGTCGATTATCAATTTATGGGAAGAATTATTATTGGCCTACTCTTATTACATTAACAATTATCATCTTATTCTAATATTCAATTTATATAGAAATAAATTTCATCCACTTACAAATAAATGCAATTATTACATATTTCCTTCCAATTAATTTAAAATTTAATTCTATAGATTAATTTGATTTAATCGCCAAATATATATTCATAAATTACTTTACATTCACACTTCCGTTATGTTATTAATCACCATTAAAGAAACGTTTATTAATTACAACAACATTGTAATAACTTACCTACATTGATTGTATACGTTTTTCATTATTATCATTCATTAGAATTTTATTCAACTTTCCATTAATATACAAATTTGAATCCCATTCTAGTTATTCTTTATTAAAAATTCACACAATATTATAACTTCGTACAAGACATCCAATTACTATTTATCATTATAACTTTACAATCTATATAAATTCATTGATTGATTTACTATTTGCCTTTGTTTCCTTATATTCAATTCTTAGCTTAGTATGACAATTTATAGTACTCCATTTAAAAGACATTTCATTTCAATTGTTAATCCTTAGCTTAAGTTTCTACGCTTGCATTTCATTTACTCTTCCGTTACTATATTAATAATTAGTAACGCTTATTATCAATAATAACATCATAATTACTTAATATTTATATGAACTTTAATTCCAAATATATTCATTGACCAATTAATTTGGTAATTTATAATAGTTGTTATTCTACCATTAATTCTATTTCCAAATAACGTACTACCTTATTACCTAAATTTACGAACAATTACCGTTACAATGTTTTATTGCATAAATCAATTTAATTAACAAATTATAATGGTTTCTACTATTCCTTCAATTGGATTTCATTCCAATTTGTCAAGAATTTATTATATTTACCTATGCAACACTTAATTTCCAACATTCGCTCCAATATACATTATAAGATTTCCTTTCTTTTTACATTAAATTACAAAAATCAATTTAAATCAACATATTTAAATGGTCGAAATTTACGGGCCGTTACACTCTCCCCCACTCAAAACTTTTCGTCCCCGAAAAGGAAAAAGGAAAAGGTGGATCAAATAAACAATACGTCTTATTCAAAATAATAATCTCATAACCAAATAATTTACAAAATTTATTACTTTAAATAAATATACCCATTTATAACCCTTAAATCCTTTTTTTATAAAGTTTGGAAATATTTCAAAATAATTTCTAAGTCCAAAATTTTACGGAAAATTTCGGTAGAGTCTCCTTTGTACGGAGAGGCTCGGGAGAAAATATAATATCAAAATATACAATATATAACATATAATATCCAAAATTTAATATCCCAACACGGGAAAAACAATATAATAGCGCTATAAACCGTAATCCGAAAACGAACCTATTTGTCGGGCAATTAACGCTTATTTATGGAACCAAAAGCAGTAGCAATTGCTTCCATAACATGCATTTTACTTATATAATCTAAAAGGGTTAACAATTATATAAGATGAAATATTTAAGGTTGTTTCAATCACAACAACAATCAATACACAAACACTTGCAACAAGGCATACAACCATAAAATCAATCATTCATTCATATCAAACAAAACAAATAGTTGTTCAGGTTCATAACTTTAAATTGTACAGAATGAAGAATAAACTACTAAGTGTACCCTTCACTCAGCAGTCTTAGGTGAAACTAAATAGATTATTCCTACATCCAAACAATATTAAAGTATCCTTGCCCAAACAACCATAAGCCAAACAAACAATAAATTCAACAATAGATCAAGTTCATTATTATTAATTTCATTCCATATATTGTTGTTTAATTTCCTCTTTATTCATTATTTATTTTTATCCATTCAACCAAATTCCTTGGTAGGTAAATTTATATCTTAAGTTTTACAGTCATTTTCCAGTATTCATCTTTTATTCTAAGGTAACTTCAACCTATTACTTAAGTTTATTATTATTTATATATAACATTTAAGTCCATAACAACTAGAACATCAATACTTATTAATTTCATTTATTCATTTTTAAATTAATTTACTTTGCATATTTATTCATTTACTTGATTTTATTTATTCATTTATTAATAATATTCATGTTCAATTTTAGTTACTTGACATAACAGTTATACTTTAATTCTTATTAATAAAAGAAATTTACTGAATATTTCATTACATAAGTTTACTTGTACAATTTACTATACATTTTCTTATTAAACATTTTCAACTTTTATAAATTTTTGGTAAGTTATATTTATGCTTTTAAAGAATGAAATTGAAAGTTTTACAAGTTTTCTCATTTCCTTTAATTATTTTAATGTTCAATAATTATTTCCTTTATTTCATAGGTTACAATTTCAACTTTCATTTAATACCATTTATAACCTAGCATTAAATCTCTTATTTCCTTTAGAGGTTTCAATTTATTAATTACCTACGTTCCAATTCACTTCAGTAATTAGGACTATTTATTAATGGAAACTTAAGAATTAAATATCGGGTTTTATTCAAAAATCATTTTAAAATAATAGATAATATATATACTTATAATTTATATATCCAACAATTTAAAATAAAATAATCTTGTAGTAAAACTACTACAGTGGCCTTCCCACTTTGAAACTCGAAAATGAATGTCGATGATGCGGCCGCCATCACCGAAATTATTTTCCAGCGACAAAGAGGGGACTACAACTTATTTCTTTGCGGAATTTCTTTTAAAACATTTCTTTCAAATTCTATTGAAATATTTATATCAGAAAATACTTCTAACAATATTATTATTATATTCCAAAATCAATTGAAAGAAATCTTCAAAAACCACCGGAACTTAAGCTCTAAATTTCCAGTTTTCATTTTTTTATTTTCAACTTAGTTTCAACTATTATTTATATTTTCATTACCTAACACCCAATCTATAGCAACCAAATATATATCTTTATAAAATATTTTTATATATAGAAAATATAATAGGCAAAGTTATTTCATTCACCTATATTAAAACAAATATTATGTCGGTCTGTCCTATTAAGTGTTTAGAAATCCCTATTGATGTCATAGTGTCCCATGCACCAACCAGAATTTATAAATACAAAACGAAACCGATTAACAAAATATTAAAACCTTTTTATAACACTAACAAATACGCTCTCTCATATATATACACTCAGCGACTCCCATAGGGTATTACTACCCTATTAGTAAAGAGTCAAACCCCACAAGGCTAAGGTTTATCGCTAAACCAAAGCTCTGATACCAAATGTAACGCCCCACCTTTTTGTACGCTTAAGTAGGCACACGTGCCAACTTAAACCATATAGAAGGGCGGTTTGTTATGGGGTAAATAAGAAAAATTGGAGAAATAAAAGAAACAAAATAGAATCTTGCAGCGGAACGATAAAATATAATAATCAAATAACAGTTCATGAAGCTGTTTTACAAAACATTTATACTTATACAATACATATCAGAGTTACACATACCAGAGAATGATAATTATGCAGCGGAATACAATGGTGTAGTAGAATATATAACAAATAGTAATAACAAAATCTTCGTCTTCGTCCTTCAGAAATAGGGCCTTTAAATCCTAAAATGCTCAGGCTGACCCAAGGGAATTGAAAAGACAAAACACTCGAGTCAGAACTAAAAGATCTTATGTAAGTTAAATCGATGAAATAAATATGAGTGTAAACGGCGTCAGAGATGTTTACGGGGTTTGACATCTCCTATCCAGTGTCTAACGTGAGTGCAGTAACTTAAGAAATGTTCGGGATTCACATCTCTTAAGGATCCGTTAAACTATCTACTATGTAGTAATATACGCTATATACAGTAGTGTCTAATCAGTAAAGTATAATCATATAGAAAATAGCGTTAAGGGGATGGTGAACCTTAACGCGGTCGGATCTTTAAACCAAAATCATAGTGGGTTCGATATGGTAGGTGACACGGCACACAAGGCAATGCCAGGGTAGATATACCAATTACGCATCCGGACTGGTGGTGATGCATAGCAGCCACTACCGCCCACCTCGAACAACACTCCCAAATCAAGGGTGGCCACCAAATCAATCATAAGTAATAGAATAGTATCGAAGAAGTGTGTCCGATCAGAGGTGCTACCTCCTTGGTCCGTCAATCGCTCCTGTTTTAGCCACCTTATGCCAACTCACGAGAGTTGGGTCCACGTATATACCTTAGGATCGTCGCCACCATCCTACTTCATTCTGAAAACTCTACCGCGTACAAAATTGTCAAAGTGGTTTTCGGTATCGACAGAGAGTATGTCCATATCCGATCCCGGTCTCTTTAACAACCAATCGTTATTATAACATTGTGGTCATTTACAAATATATATATACTTTTAAAAACACAATCATTGCCCTTTCAAAACATATCCTTTACTACAAAATAGTATATACTTTAAAACCAAAATATTTTTTCCATTTCAAAACATATCCTTTACTTCAAAATAGTATATACTTTAAACCAAAATATTATTACTATTTCAAACCCAAATTATTAATGTATTATTTCCATTTCAAAACCCAATTCAATAATATATCATTTCCATTTCCAAAACAATTCAATAATATCTCATTTAAATAAAACAAAATTTCCAATCACTAATCTTTCTCAAATTTAGATAACTTGACATATACTTTTAAATCATCTTAAACCCAAACCATATTTTGAAGTCATATTTCAAAATTTTCAATTTCAATAGGTTTCAAATCCATATATTCACAGATAATTCTTAAATAAATTCTATTTCAAATAAATTCATTTTCCAAACCATATTACTTTCAAAGTTATAACAATTTCGAAAACCAATACTTTGAAAACAATAATACCTTAATTTCAATAAAACATTGTAATTTTGATATATTTCAAGACTTTAAATATTCCAAAATTCCCAACCAAATCTGATAATCTTATATATACCTTAATTCAATTTACTATTATTTAGTTTAGAAATATTTATTTAATAAATTCAATATCACTTAAATAAAGCTCAAACTTGAAATATTCGTAAATCAAACTTAAAACATCATCAAATTTTACTTAGCTTAAATTTTAGAATTTAACCATATATAAAAATAATATTTATATAATATCAAAATTAGTATATATATAAACCCTTATTTTCCAAAACCCATAGAAAATCACTTAAAAATATTTTATATATAGACCACGGTGCCTGTATATAATTTTCTATCCTATGGTCAAGTGATACAGATATTTATCATTTCAATCCGAAATTTTAAAAATAAAAGTTTACGGTTATGTATCATTTCAAACCGCAATCCCGAATGGAATGAAAATGCATAATAACTTGCAGTTTATATAAAATATAGCATTCATTCATCCAAATATCAATAAACAACCATTTATTACAATCATCATCCAATTTAAACAAAACATCAATATAAAGCATATAAAATATAAAAGGCATCAACGAATAGTTTATATTCAATAAAAATTAATAACTGTTTAACTGGCAGTTTATATGAAATAATAAATAAATTTAACTGTCAAATTTTATGCAATAATAAAATTAAATAACAATTTAATTTAAATAAATGCTATCTAACTGAGATGATGATTAAATATATGCCCAAACAATCATAGATAAATTTTAAATCACATCAAAATTTTATTTAACAAACATAAGAAATCTTAGAAGTTGTGAGTGGGTTAAAACACTCACCTTTTGAATTTAAATTGAATTTAAATTCAATTTAAACCCAAAAATTTGACCATCTCAGAATTCTTCCAAACTAGCGTCATTAGGTCCGGAATTTCAATACGATCCCAGCAAAACAAACCGCGCATGAATCCGAGTCCGTATGCAAAAGTTATGAAAATTTGAAGATTGGAAAATTCTGGTGCTGAGTCGACTTCGGGTTTAACTCTGGTCCGGCGCCTAAGAATCCCGGTGCTTGCTTGGAGTTTTTGCGAATACGACCCGAGTAGTTTTCTTCCTGACTCGAAGTAGATGCAGCGTTTTTGCCTCTGAAACTCGAAGTGCGACCCGAAGTTGCTGCAGATCCGCAAAAAAAAATTTCTTTTTTTTTTATAAAATTGAAATTGGATTGGGAAGATTAGGGTTTGCAGCCATTGGAAATGAGGAAGAGCAAATGAAATAGCACGTATAGAAATGAGGAATGGAGGCTGCTAGGGTTTATAACTGGATATATATAGGCAAAGTCGAAATAGGATAGATGGACCCGATCAATAAACGCACTGAACGATGAATGGCCCAAAAGCCCGTTTCGACTCCAGAATGAAATTGGGTCAACACATATATCAAAATAGATGTTTAAAATATTTTAAACGCAATGGAAAAGGTTTCAGGTTCAAATTGTGTCGTATGAAAAAGTTATGCAAAAATCAATATTTTCAAATTGATTTCAATTGCATAAATTTCAAGGCGTTTCGAGTCCGTACGATCAAACGACAAGCCCGATTGCTACGAAACTTGAAACATTATTATAATTCATCGTTACGGATCCGATGAAACTGGTTTCGTCGAAATCCGAGTCAGTGGCCAAAATGGCTATTTTTATATTAATTAAATAAATTTAAAATAAATTAATTAAATCAAATTTCCTATTTAAATTCTGAAATTGACAATCTTTATCACTTTTACTTTCTTAATCCTTCACATTAATTTAAACCAAATCTAGATGTAAATTTAGAGTTAACCATTTTATTCATTTCAGCGTTAAATTTCAATTTTCATTATATTCGCAAATTATAAATTAAATTTGCAAAAATTTCTTTTTATTTGATTTTCATTCAATTTCTCAATCTATTAGTATCCAATAGATGAGACTACCATTGGATTCATACTTTATTACGTAAGTATCTCTAAATTCCATCTAAATTTATATTTACATAATATCTAAATATTAAATTTCATCTATTTGAAATAAACCCAATTACTAAAATTTACATATTAATATATCTTAATTTACAAATGCTATATCAACCAATAGTTATATTATAAATGGAATTTACATAAATTTCAATTATTACTTCAATTAACGTAAATGTAATAATTATTTTTATTTATTGTAATTGGTTATCAGTTATAATTTAATATACTTATTTCCTGGAGATTTGACCAGGCAACTGAGTGCTCGGCATTGGCCACTACTCGGCACGAAGGACTGATCGGCATCCAGGAGTACTCGGTGTAGTACTCGGTATCAGCTGGAACTCAGCATGAAGGACTGTTCGGCATCCAGGAGTACTCGGCATACAAGAGCGCTCGGCATCAGCTGGAACTCGGCATGAAGGACTGTTCGGCATCCAGGAGGACTCGGCGAAGCGCACGGCATCCAGTGGGACTCGGCATCCACAGCGTTCGGCATCCATAGTGCTCGGCATCCCATAGTACTCGGCGTCAACCAATGCTCGGCGTCAAGACTGCTCGGCATACGAGAGTGCTCGGCATCAAGACTGCTCGGTATCAAGGAGAACTCGGCAGCATCTGGAGTACTCGGCAACAGGAGTACTCGGCATCTAGAAGAGCGTTCGGCTTCGACTGACAAACTTCCTGCACTTCCCAAACATCAACCACATCGTTCGGCATAGAAGGGATTGTTCGGCATCAGGGTGTTCGGCACACCTGGTTCGGCATACAGCGACCACTGCACTAGGGCTTGAGCGTTCGGCTATCCAGCCCACTTGGGAAGTCCAGCCCATATTTGCCTATAAATAGAGGGGCAGGGTCATAGTGAAATGGATCCTTTTTTGGAGAGAAAACACCGGGGAGACTCTGCCATTTTCAAGACTCATCTTCTCTACTTAACAACTTCACTCAAGCATTTGATTCAAGAATTGTATTTGTAATCAACTATAAAGGAAATCAATAAAGTTGAACAAAGTGGACGTATGCAATTACGCTGAACCACTATAAATTTGGTGTTCTTACTTTCTGCATTTAAATTAGCATTGTCTTCTCTGTTTAATTTACTTTCATCACTTATATCTCTACACAATCTTTCTGAACGAGGTTAGTGACCAATTTTGGTGCTAACACTTTGGTGCTTTCACTAAGAATTGAATTCTCAGACCTCAAGGATCTGCTTTGAAGCTACTGGATTGAACAAATCCCCCAAAGAAGATCCGACTCACTGATAGGACATCCGTTGATTCTACTCAGAGTTCATACCAATAACTCTATAATGGCAAGACCACGTACCAGGTCAGCTTCTAACAATGCGGATGCCCACGAGACTGCTAGCGTGCAACAAGCAGGGCCTAGCAATCAACCAGCAATTCCAAATACAGGAGTTGCCACTCAGGACCAAACTCCAGTTGTCACCAGAATAGAGTTCAACGACTTGATGAGAGAGCTCAGGGAAAGTAGGAGACAACTAGGAGAGCAGATGCAAGCCAATGCCAACCTGATGGCACAACTTACTCAACAGTAGCAACAGAATGCTGGGGGCAATCCCGCTGCTTACTCCTCATCTAACAGCTCTACTTCCTCTGATGAACCTCCCAGGCGTAGACGCCGTAAGACTGATGCTGCGCGAGCAGATGCTGCTGTTTGAACAGCTGGAGACCGCGACCAAGCAAGAGCTGGAAGCTTCAAGACCGGGATACAGATGGAAGATAGAGACCCAGATCATCAAAATGCTAACGATGTCGAACCTCAAGACGCACGATTGGCAGATCGCCAAGAGAGGAGGCATCAGCATGGACAGGCGCGTAGAACAGACTCCAACCTTCCGCCTTCCATACAGACACCCGATCTGACAGCCATGATCAGGCAACTGATGAAAGAGAATCAGGGCTTATCAAATGATGACTGGGGAGTGTCAAGAAGTCATACTCCGTTCACGGATGTTGTGTTGCAAGCGGCGTACCCCAGGAAGTTTAGTATGCCTACTATTCCTGCATATGAAGGAAAGACTGACCCTAGACAACATGTCATGAGGTACGAATGGATGATGGATTCAGCCAGAGCGAATGATGCCACCAAGTGTAGGTGCTTTCCGATTACTCTATCTGGGATCGCTACTATGTGGTTCACCCGACTTCCTCCGCGATCCGTATCAAATTTCGAGGAGTTGGCAAAGAAGTTTATTGAGCAGTTCAGGATACACACTACGCGCCCAAAGGACGTGATGTCTCTGTCAAGTGTAATCCAAAATCCTGGGGAATCGTTGAAGGAATATTTGCAAAGATTCCACGTAGCAGCAACTGAAGTCAGTAATTCCAATGACCATGCAATTCTGATGGCTGTAATGAGAGGTGTGGATCCAGACTCTGAGTTTGGAGACTGGCTGGCAGGAAAACCTCCAGCTACGCTAGAGCGTTTCTACTCTAAGGCACACCAGTTCATAAGAAGAGAGGAAGCTAGGTGGGTACGACGAGATAATGCGCCAGGGCCTGTCCAAGAGTCAATAAAGAGCAACATCGCTGTGAAGCAGTCTGGAGACAGCTCGGGAAAGGTCCAAGTCAATGTCCAGAACAAGCCTGGGCAACCCAAGGAGTCCGCAGGAAGGAGTCAAGGGAAAAGAAAAGAAGCAGGAAAGTGAAAGTCGAGAATTCCAAGCTACAGCGAGTACACTCCGCTAAACGCCCCACTTGAAAACATTTACCTATCCACCTGCAATACTTTTCAGTACAGAAAACCACGTCCAAAAGAATTAACCGAAGAACAGAAGCAGACCGGGAAATATTGTCGCTTCCATGAGACTTATGGACACAATATGGAAGAATGTATACACTTGCACGACGCTATCGAAAAGTTGATCAGGCAGAAGAAATTGCAAGAATTTGTGAAGGATCCACAAGAAGGAGGACAGGGAACGTCCAACCCAGGTTGTGCACCAGCTCCACGTCATCCCAAGGAGCCTGCTCGGACCGTTGGTAGACTGGTCATAAATACAATTATCGGCGGGCCTCACCCCGCGGATAAGAATTGGCAGGAGATGGAGCGATATGCAAGTTCCTTGAAGCATGCAGATTTTGAGTGTTGTTCGAACATGGAGGACGGAGCGCCTGCTAAGCAGCAGTGCGTAATGACAGACGATATTGTGTTCAGAAGCAGAAACGCTGATCAGGTAGAGGCTCCGACCATCGACCCCATGGTCATATCTGCAACGATCGGACCAGCATATGTAAAAAGAATTCTGATTGATTCTGGAAGTTCAGTCAACATCATCTTCAAGAAGGCCTACGATCAAATGAAGCTAGAAACAAAAGACTTGAAACCATCCAAAGCTCATATTCACGGCTTTAACAGCGCTGCAACTGATGCAGTGGGATATGTCGAGTTACCAGTTGAACTGGGACAAGGCGAGCGTCGGAGAGTGCGAATTCTACCCTTTGTAGTTTTGGATGTGGACTCTCCGTATAACGTTTTCTTGGGTCGGCTGGCCCTGGCGGAGTTTAGGGCAGCGTTAGCCCCGTGGTGTTTAACTTTGAAGTTCCCGACTGACAAAGGAGTAGGCATTGTTCACGGCGACCAAGCAGCTGGTCGTTCCTGTTATGTGGCCGAGCTCCGAGAGGCCCACCGGAGGGAGAAGGGAAAGGTTGCGGACAATCCCGTCTGCATCCTCAATGCGGATAATTGACAAGTAGTGCCCGAGCCCTGGCTCGGGCATAGTTCTCGGATCTACGGAGATATAGATCCGAGAGACGACGATGAGAAACCCAGGGAAGAGAAGGCGGCACTGGCTGAATTAACAATTGACATTTCAGTTAGCGATGATGACCCTTCGCGAATACTGAAGATCGGATCACAGCTAGGCCTCGCAATGACTGAAGACCTTAGCGACTTCCTCCGGGCGAACCTTGATGTTTTCGCCTGGACGCATTCTGATATGTGTGGGATTTCTCCCGCCATCACGAGTCATATGTTGAACATAGACCCGAAATACGTCCCAGTCAAGCAAAAAAGGAGAGGAATGGATCCGGAGAGATCCGCCACTCTCGGAGAGGAGGTGGACAGACTCAAAGCGAATGGGTTCGTCCGCGACGCCCTCTACCCTGAATGGGTATCCAACCCCGTGCTAGTAAAGAAGGCGAATGGGAAATGGAGGACTTGCGTAGATTATTCCGACTTGAACAAAGCATGCCCTAAGGACAGTTTCCCGTTGCCTAGGATCGATCAGTTGGTCGATTCCATCGAAGGACACGAGTTACTGTCATTCATGGATGCGTACTCAGGATACAACCAAATCCCAATGCATATTCCGGACCAAGAACACACCAGCTTCGTTACAAATGTCGGACTGTATTACTATGTAGTGATGCCCTTTGGATTGAAGAATGCTGGAGCAACTTACCAACGTCTGGTGAATCGAATGTTCAAGGACCAGCTGGGTAAAACCATGGAAGTCTATGTGGATGACATGCTCGTGAAGTCTCGACGGTCAAACGACCACATTCAAGACTTGGCTGAAATGTTCGACATACTCAGGTTTTATGGCATGAAGATCAACCCGTTGAAGTGTTCTTTCGGCGTTGCATCAGGGAAGTTTTTGGGATTCATCGTCAACGCTAGGGGAATCGAGGCCAACCCAGAAAAGATCCAAGCTATTCGAGATGTACAAGCGCCCAGGACTATAAAGCAGGTACAGAGCTTGAACGGAAAAGTAGCTGCGCTGAGTCGATTTATATCCAAGGCAACTGACAAGTGCATCCCGTTCTTTGACATAATAAAGAAAGGAAAGAGAAATTTTGAATGGACGTCTAGCTGTGAGGAAGCATTTCGGAATCTGGTGAGGCATTTGGAGAGCCCACCAATGCTATCAAAACCAGTTGACCATGAGATGTTGTACGTATACTTGGATGTATCCCCACATGCGATAAGTGCGGCTTTGGTACGAGAGGAGGATCGAGTCCAAAAGCCGGTGTATTATGTTAGCAAACGTTTAACAGGGGTCGAGAGGAATTACCCTAAAATAGAGAAATTGGCTTATTGCTTGGTGATTGCATCACGAAAGCTTCGCCCATACTTTCAAGCACATTCAATTGGTGTTTATTCCGATCAACCCCTGAGGCAGGTACTCCAACGGCCGGAAACTTCTAGAAGATTGCTAAGATGGAACATCGAGTTGAGCCAATTCGATATCGCGTACTTACCACGGAGAGCCATCCGAGGGCAAGCGTTAGCAGACTTCATCGCTGAATTTACCATACCCATCAAACCGGACGATCACGACATCATTCCCCCCGTTCGATGGAAATTATACACTGACGGTGCATCAAACGACCGTTGCTCCGGCGCGGGCGTAGTTCTTGTAACTCCGGAAAACCGATCGATCTGTTATGCCCTGAAGCTCGATTTCCTGGCTACAAATAACGAAGCCGAATATGAAGCACTGATCGCTGGCTTGAAGCTCATCAGGGAACTCGGGATCAAATCAGTCAAAATCTTTTGTGACTCGCAGTTGGTGGTTTACCAAGTACGGGGAGACTACCAAGCAAAGGGACGAAAGCTTGCTCCGTACCTCATTCAGGTCCAAGAACTACTATCAAATCTTGAGCGTTATGACATCTCACATATCCCACGCGAACAGAACAAAGAAGCCGACTTATTGGCTAAGTTCGCGAGTACCGACGATGCGCAACAAATGGGATTGTATCCCGTCGAAGTCTTGCATGCCCCGAGCATAGACGAAATGAAAGTCGATCGCGTGTTGGGAACAGAAATCGAGAAGGAATCGTGGATAACCCCATTCAAACTATACCTAACGACCGGGGCTTTACCAGGAAAAAGAAGCGAAAGACGGCAGGTCCTTCGAAAGGCCGTGCGATACATAATGCAGGATGGATCAATGTATCGAAAAGGATTCTCAGTCCCGTTATTACGATGCATCGCTCATGATGAAACAAAGCGAGTCTTGAGAGAGGTTCACGAAGGGGAATGTGGCGACCATACTAGGGGGCAAACGCTAGCAAAGAAGATCCTCCACTATGGATATTACTGGCCCACCGTAAACCGGGATGCCGCGGACTACGCAAGAAAATGCGACAAGTGTCAAAGATATGCGAAAATCCCAAGGGCTCCATCAACGGAACTCACACAAATGATCAGTCCCTGGCCATTTGCGATCTGGGGAATCGACATAATCGGCTCTTTGCCTCTATCCAAAGGTGGTGTGAAATACGCAATAGTTGCAGTCGACTATTTCACGAAATGGGCCGAGGCAGAACCTTTGGCCACTATCACCTCTAAGAAGGTCATTAACTTCGTTGTACGAAACATTATATGCCGCTTTGGCCTTCCACGCACCATCATTACAGACAACGGAATGCAATTCGAAAGTAGAGAGTTCAAAGAGTTCTGTTTAAAGTACGGCATCGAGAAAAAGTTCGCCGCCGTTGCACACCCAAAAGCTAACGGACAAGTCAAGGCCGTTAACAAAATAATCAAGTCCATACTGAAGAAGCGTCCGGAGAAGGTTGGAGGCAAGTGGGTAGATGAACTCCCGACAGCATTATGGGCATATAGAACTACCCACAAGTCCGCGACCGGCCACACTCCATTCGCCTTGGCATACGGCTCTGAAGCCGTTATACCCGTGGAACTTGAAGTTCCATCGCACCGAGTGACATACTATGACCCCAAGACGAACCAAAACCTCTTGCTGGAATCATTGGACTGCATCGACGAAAAGCGTGAAGAAGCTGAATTAAGGGCGGCGGCGCAGAAACATCGAGTCAAGCGTTACTACGACGGCAGAGTCCGCCCAAGAATCTTTGATGTGGGTGATCTCGTTCTGAAACGAGTCTTCCCGGTACCATCACGCATGAATCCCAGCTGGGAAGGTCCATACGCCATTGAACGGAAGCTTGGAGAAGGAACATTCAAGCTAGCGACCGTTGATGGCGCGACACTCCCCCGAGCATGGAACAGTGAACATTTGCGGCACTATTACATTTAGCATGTTTTCCTTTCTTGTTGTAGGCACTGTTATTTCCTGCATGTTTCCTTTCAATAATGACTTAGTTTCCTTTTAAAAGTTGTAATCAAGCAATTTAGTTGATTTTCATTAATAAAGGCTTGAAGCCATATTTTCTATGAAGTTTCTATATCGCTTAATTGGATGATAAATTACATTATCCTGCACGACATACAGACTCATACGAACGATTCCAAATCTCCGAAGCCCCAGAGCGCGGATCGGAGTACTCTAAGTCCCCAGAGTGCGGACTAGAGTATAAAACGATTCCAAATCTCCGAATCCCCAGAGTGCGGAGCGGAGTACTCTAAGTCCCCAAAGCGCGGACTAGAGTATAAACGACTTCAAATCTCCGAATCCCCAGAGTGCGGAGCGGAGTACTCTAAGTCCCCAGAGCACGGACTAGAGTATAACGATTTCAAATCTCCGAATCCCCAGAGTGCGGAGCGGAGTACTCTAAGTCTCTAGAGCGAGGACTAGAGTATAAACGACTTCAAATCTCCGAATCCCCAGAGTGCGGAGCGGAGTACTCTAAGTTCCCAGAGAGCGGACTAGAGTATAAATGAATACGAATCTCCGAATCCCCAGAGTGCGGAGCGGAATGCTCTAAGTCCCCAGAGCGCGGGCTAGAGTATAACGATTTCAAATCTCTGAATCCCCAGAGTGCGGAGCGGAGTACTCTAAGTCCCCAAAGCGCGGACTAGAGTATAAACGACTTCAAAACTCCGAATCCCCAAAGTGCGGAGCGGAGTACTCTAAGTCCCCAGAGAGCGGACTAGAGTATAAACGATTTCAAATCTCTGAATCCCCAAAGCGCGGATCGGAGTACTCCAAGCCCCCGGAGCGCGGACTAGAGTATAAACAGTCTCAAGTCTACAAGTCCCCGGAGCATAGTGTCAGCAAACCAAATAAAGACAAGAGAATCATTCAAACAAATAGAAACTAAATTTTATTCGATAAGTCCAAAATGGGGATACATGATCACTCCTACAAAATTCAGACCTCTCTATACAAACTGCAAGTTGTGGAAGATAAAAGCAATTACAAGACTTAAGCAAAAAACTCGTTGAACGAGTGTATCGATTATTTCTTCGACTTCTTCTTTTTGTCTTCCTTCGTTGTTTCCGACGACTCCTCTCCCTCACGCTTTTTCTTGGACTTTTTGCTTGCTAGAGAAACGGAGTCGGGAGTAGGAGACGGAACATCCAGTGGTTTGGACCTGCCCGGGAGAATGATTTTCAAAGGTCTGTTCCGCGGGTCAGTGAGTTCCAGTATTTCAGACTCAACTTTGACTTTGACTTTTTTCTTCTCCTCGTCGGCAAGACGGTCCTTCATGCTCATCTCTGAAGTATGCTCAGAGGCGCTAGTGATTTCAATTTCATCGCTTCCTTCGGCAGGAGACGAAGTATCAAGTTTGTCATCATCTAGCGCCTCGATCACTTGAGCGTCTGGACCGGGAGTTACTCCTGTGTGAGCAACGTCGCTTGTTTTCTCTGCTTCCTCCTTGGCGTCATCGCTCCTCGGAGTTGGCTCGGCGTCAGAACAACCTGCACGAAAACATAAGGAATGAGCATTAGAACGAGTAGCCACTGCTGAAAAATGATGGGATCTCTTCAATTTCTAGAGAAAGAAGAATTTCCTACCAGGGTCCGGTTGGCTATCGGTGGCACGAGGGGTTTCACCCTCCAGGATAGGTGACAGCACATGAACACCAAGCCCGGGATCTTCGGGATCATAACTAGCATGCTGCTCGAATGGATCAAGTGTTGGCCGACCGGCCGATTGAGCAGCGTAAGGAGCGGCAATGTGAGGAGTAGTAGCATCGGCCCCAAACGGGCCAGCTTCATCATTTTTCTCTTTCGGAGGGGAAGAGCCTTTGCTATAAAGTGCCAATGCTGCGGATAAGTCTGATGGCTCATTCCCCCTTAGGAACTCCTTCACCAAGACATCCTCATCGACCTCGTTGGAGCCCGACTCGACCTTCCTGATCCTTATCAGAGTTTCCCACGCCTCAGCCAGGGATTCGAGGTAGCCGTCACCCAGAAATGTTAAGTCGCGGTGCATAAGGACGCGGGCTCCATACTCGGCGATCAACGGGTCAAACATACTTTTGACCTCTTCCCTACCGGCTTCTGCGGCCGCCTCGAGGCGAGAATCAAGCTCTTCCACAGCCATTCTTTTGCCCTCCTCACGGGCCTTGTCCTTCATTTTCTCGACCCCAGCGAGTTCGTCATCGAGCTTCGTTTTCAGAAGTCGGGTAGCAACGATCTCATCACAGTATCGTTGTGATTCTTCTTGAGCAGCTACCCTATCCTCCTTCTCCTTGGACAGTAATTCTTTCAGCTCTTTGACTTGGGTGGCGAGCGCGTCCCTTTCCTTTTGGACAGAGTCTTTTTCTAGGGCGAGGGCACCGCTGCACTGGACTGCTTCGTCAAGCTCTTTATTGTGAGCCGCCTCTAAACGAGTAACTGCCTCAGCAGTATCTTTTGCGCTTTGTTCCGCGGCTTCTAGCTTCGACTTATACGAGGCAAGCTCTTCGTCTTGGAGCTTGATGATTTTCTTATCGCTGCCAGCCTCTAGGTTCAGGCGATCAATCTCGTGTTGACGCTCGACGTACACTTCCGAGATCTTCTCCACCAAGTGCACGAACGCGTCATGTTGAACATAGACGTCGTTGTTGCAGGCAATGGCACTTTGCTTCACGTGCCCAGGAATGTGATGGATGGCTGGGAGGAATTTCAAGCCGTCAAAACAGATTTTCGGAAACTTGGCCTTAAGGTCGACCATTTTTTCCGCAACAGTTGGGTCCACTACAGGAGTAGGAGGAGGAGGCTTTGAGAATTCCGTTCTTTTACGTTGCTCTCGAACTTGCCTCGTACTCGATGAACTGGAGTGTTGTTCTCGAGCAGCATCAGACTGATAACCCTTATGCGAAGACTTCTCTTTATCCGGCTCAGTTGGAGGAGGAAGATCGCGGGACTGGGAAGATTGAGAATGTGCTTTCTTTCGGTGAGACGACTCGCGAGGAAGATTGTCCCTATCTTCATAATCACCTCGGTCCCTGCGTCTGCCTGAACCGGAATCCCATCCAGAGTGATGGAATATAGAAGACCCCTGAAGGCGATCAAGTCCGTGAGAGCGGCCCATATCACCTGCAAAGAATGGAGATAACAACGAGTTAAGGAGAATTCACGAGCTAAAAAGACTTGAAGTATATTATGGAATGCGCATGTGCATGTGTGTCCTAGTGTTCCCCCCGACGGACCCGTTCGTTTATCTTTGCTAATCGGAGTGTTGTCTCCTTGAGCCGGGAGTTGAACTCCTACATTGCCTCTAGCGGGCGAAGAGAATTTGAGAACTTCAGGATCATCGAACCCGTAATTAAGTAAATCATTGGGGATGGACAGGTTGGACAGACCCCTCAGAGAACTTTCCAGATGCTGCGAAGAAGCCTCTTTCTCAGGAGGGATAGGCGTAACTTTTGAGGTGCCACCAACTTTCTCCTTTGAACCGTATATTTCAACTTCTTATTTCCCTTCGAAGGGGAGGATGATGTCTCAATATCCTGAACTTCGATTGCCGGATTCCAAGCGGGACCCACGTTCTCGCCCTGAGTCTCGGGAGCATCATCCTCTCTACGCTCACTTTCTCCGTGCGTATCGGGAGTGCGGCGCGACGACGGTCCGGCCTGTTTTTTCCCTTTACCGGTCGAAGGCTTGGGAATGGTGACACCTTCTGGAAGGCTGATCCGACGACCAGGGGCTAGCAAGCCAAACCCCGACAGCGATTCATTTGAAATGATAGTCCGGATGTCTCGATCCTCAGTAGGAAGAGCTCTAATGGCTTCAACAACCTTAGAATATCCTCGGCCTTCCGGACGCGGGTTGATACCTGAAAAGATGAAATGAAGAGTTAGGAAAAGCATGACTCCGATTAAATACGAATAGTGATTCAGCAGAGAGACTTACTGCCTTCAACCCATCTCCTAGCGAAACCAGAAGGGCAGCGCACATAGAACCATTCCTGTTTGTACAGGGCGAATTTGCTACATGCCCCTGTCAAGATCTGGCATTTGTGGTATGGCTCGAGGAACATAAAGGAAGGACTGTCTTTCCGTCTCTTGAACATATAAATGTATCTGATATCACCGGGGGTTGGAGGTCTGGAGAAGACGGCCATGAAAAGTAAGTAAGTCCCGTATAGGAATGCATGGCCGTTCGGGTGCAGCTGCGACGGAGCCATGTCTATGTACTGCAGAACATCCCAGAGAAATAAATTGAACGGAGGCACGCTGCCCATCCAACACATGAACTTGTTGCAGGTAGTGTACCCGACTGGGGGCAGATGAGGACGATCGTGTCTCGAAGGAACTAACACGTCGGCAAAAGGAATCCCATGAATGGAGAATATCCGTCGCAGAGCAGCTTCGTTGATCTTCGAGGCTTGAGAATCGATCGGGTTGTCTAGTAAGATGGTTGCCTCCAGAGCATCAGGCACCAAGTTATGAGCAGGAGAAGTCGATGGGTTAGAAGTATCAGCGGCTCCTTGCCTTGATGACGGCCCAGGCCTGTCGGATATAGTGGCGGAGCTAGATTTTCTCGACATCCTAAATAAATAACAAACCTGGCTAAGTGCTTGAGAAAACTATACTTAAAAAACGTTGAACGTTAGAATTAGCAACACGAGTTTTCCCCCCACGCGGTGTGTGAACTAGTGCAAGCAATTGTGTACAAGCAATAATATTTCAAGGATATAAAAATGAGTTTCGAATCGTGGCCTTCGAAGACCGTCATCGCTGACCGTCTCGAAGAGCCCGTCCGGTAGTGGTTACAGTCCCAGATTTAGAAAACATGTAATTTATGAAGTATCCGGCTTAGGTCTAATTTGACATTTATATTGTTCGGCATGTATATGTTTGTTCGGCATTTGAATGTTGTTCGGCATTGAGATTGTTCGGTCTAAGTTCTGTTTGGCAATCGTATTGTTCGGCATCGATATTGTTCGGCATCTAAGAATGTTCGGCTTGAGTTTTTGTTCGGCTAAGTTATTGTTCGGCAATTGTATTGTTCATCCTATGTATAGGTCGGCACGTATATTGTTCGGCCTAGGCATTTATATTGGTCGGTATTTTTGGTGTTCGGCGAATATAGTGTTCGGCAGTTATATTGTTCGGCACATACATTGTTCGGCCTAGGCGGTTATCTCGTTCGGCATATATGGTATTCGGCAGTTGTATCGGTCGACATATGTGGTGGTTCGGCATTTATAATTAGGCATTTATGTTCTTCGGCATGGGTGACTGTTCGGAAAAGCATCGCCCGACCAAAAATCTCGTTCGGCCGGGACCATACCCGACATCTTATTTGGCTTAAACACACCGTCCTCCACAGTGACTTCATTCCCTTTTCTTTTTTTTCTTTCCTTCCTCCATCCACACCGAACCATCCTGTTCGGCACTCTAACCAACTCCAACCTTCCGCCGCATCGTATGGCTCTAAAAAAATCCACATATCACCTGTGTCTCGTGTCAAAACCCCTTTAAGGATTTAGTAGAGGGATTGTTTACCTATGTGATAGATCACGACTTGAAGAAGTTTGGGGTTGAGGACCGCGATTTTGATCAGCGCCAAGTGGGTTAGGAAGAGTTGTTAAGTCTTTGTAGGCTGGTAACAAGTGAGTTTCTCGAAGACAAGATAGGAGAAGTGAGCGTGAAAAGAGAAGGAGGAAGAAGGCCTCGACTTTTATAGACAGAAAGGGAAGTCGAAAAGGCCATACCCGGTGGAACCGGTCAAGGTCATGTCGTTCGGCTCCGGCCCATAATGGTTCGGCACTGAAGTATTGCTCGGCTAGGAGGCATCGTCCGGTTATGAATGTCTCGTTCGCCAGTGGGAACACGCTCGGCACACACCTGAATCGCTGGAATACTCAAAGGTGGCATCTCCGCTCGAGATTAGCCAAGGGTTTAAGACGAGACGAAAAGGTTGTATGATTCAAAGCGTACCACGTTCGGTCACGCGATACACTTTGGGGGGCAAGTGTTTCCTGGAGATTTGACCAGGCAATTGAGTGCTCGGCATTGGCCACTACTCGGCACGAAGGACTGATCGGCATCCAGGAGTACTCGGTGTAGTACTCGGCATCAGCTGGAACTCGGCATGAAGGACTGTTCGGCATCCAGGAGTACTCGACATACAAGAGCGCTCGGCATCAGCTGGAACTCGGCATGAAGGACTGTTCGGCATCCAGGAGGACTCGGCGAAGCGCACGACATCCAGTGGGACTCGACATCCACAGCGTTCGGCATCCGTAGTGCTCGGCATCCCATGGTACTCGGCGTCAACCAATGCTCGGCGTCAAGACTGCCCGGCATACGAGAGTGCTCGGCATCAAGACTGCTCGTTATCAAGGAGAACTCGGCAGCATCTGGAGTACTCGGCAATAGGAGTACTCGGCATCTAGAAGAGCGTTCGGCTTCGACTGACAAACTTCCTGCACTTCCCAAACATCAACCACATCGTTCGGCATAGAAGGGATTGTTCGGCATTAGGGTGTTCGACACACCTGGTTCGGCATACAGCGACCACTGCACTAGGGCTTGAGCGTTCGGCTATCCAGCCCACTTGGGAAGTCCAACCCATATTTGCCTATAAATAGAGGGGCAGGGTCACAGTGAAATGGATCTTTTTTTTGGAGAGAAAACACCGGGGAGACTCTGCCATTTTCAAGACTCATCTTCTCTACTTAACAACTTCACTCAAGCATTTGATTCACGAATTGTATTTGTGATCAACTATAAAGGAAATCAATAAAGTTGAACAAAGTGGACGTAGGCAATTACGCTGAACCACTATAAATTTGGTGTTCTTACTTTCTGCATTTAAATTAGCATTGTCTTCTCTGTTTAATTTACTTTCATCACTTATATCTCTACACAATCTTTCTGAACGAGGTTATTGACCAATTTTGGTGCTAACAATACTAAATAGATGGTTAATTCTTAAAATACTTGTTATCATTAACGTTTTAATTTCACTTAAAAGCTATTAATAACCAGCCTAATGTTGCTATTTGATTGAGACCTAATTCAATGCATAAATGAATGGGTAAATGATTAAAGTTTTGCACTATTGCCACAATTTCATTAATATACATTAAGGTTTATTAAGTTCTAGTTGACTCCCATTTAATTATTACAATAATTACTACCCTTGCTTCAAATTTCCAAAATTTAGAAATTACAAATTTTATTTTCAATATTTCCATTTAATAGACTTTCCATTCTATCATCAATCTAATTGCCTTATTATGGATAGTATTACATTATTGAGTCGATTATCAATTTATGGGAAGAATTATTATTGGCCTACTCTTATTACATTAACAATTATCATCTTATTCTAATATTCAATTTATATAGAAATAAATTTCATCCACTTACAAATAAATGCAATTATTACATATTTCCTTCCAATTAATTTAAAATTTAATTTTATAGATTGATTTGATTTAATCGCCAAATATATATTCATAAATTACTTTACATTCACACTTCCGTTATGTTATTAATCACCATTAAAGAAACGTTTATTAATTACAACAACATTGTAATAACTTACCTACATTGATTGTATACGTTTTTCATTATTATCATTCATTATAATTTTATTCAACTTTCCATTAATATACAATTTTGAATCCCATTCTAGTTATTCTTTATTAAAAATTCACACAATATTATAACTTCGTACAAGACATCCAATTACTATTTATCATTATAACTTTACAATCTATATAAATTCATTGATTGATTTACTATTTGCCTTTGTTTCCTTATATTCAATTCTTAGCTTAGTATGACAATTTATAGTACTTCATTTAAAAGACATTTCATTTCAATTGTTAATCCTTAGCTTAAGTTTCTACGCTTCCATTTCATTTACTCTTCCGTTACTATATTAATAATTAGTAACGCTTATTATCAATAATAACATCATAATTACTTAATATTTATATGAACTTTAATTCCAAATATATTCATTGACCAATTAATTTGGTAATTTATAATAGTTGTTATTCTACCATTAATTCTATTTCCAAATAACGTACTACCTTATTACCTAAATTTACGAACAATTACCGTTACAATGTTTTATTGCATAAATCAATTTAATTAACAAATTATAAGGGTTTCTACTATTCCTTCAATTGGATTTCATTCCAATTTGTCAAGAATTTATTATATTTACCTATGCAACACTTAATTTCCAACATTCGCTCCAATATACATTATAAGATTTCCTTTCTATTTACATTAAATTACAAAAATCAATTTAAATCAACATATTTAAATGGTCGAAATTTACGGGTCGTTACAAGTTAGAGACTCCTTGATGTATACTTATTCTTTTTCTTAGCACTTGTACCTATTCTTTTGTGATGTAGTGGATCATGTATGACCACTATTTTGATGAACACTTTTATGTGTTATATTCATATCTGTTTCCGCCTTTGTGATATGAATATTTGTGACTGATTGGTGTTATGCTTATTTCTATATTTGTTTCCGAAGCCCACATAGCCACTGTGTAATAGCTTTGAGTTTGTATTTGATATGTCGGATTTCCTCTTGAAATGAAATGCAAGTCATTCTATCTGACATATCGTTACTCGCACAAAGCAATTACACAGATGGTCACTCCTCAACAGCCTTATTCTTCATGCTAGTCGACGGCATTACTCCTTAGTGCCTTGGTTAGTGTGAGTATAGAGGTGGGGCGTCAGAGCTTGGTATCAGAGCCAAACTTCGGAACAATGTAGAATAATCTAGCAAGGGTCATTGTCCTAAGTCTTTCTTAGGAATCGTGCCTTAGGATTTTATTCGAGTCATAGGACCCGGTCTATCCTATTTTCTTTTATGATGCCTTTTTTTATCAATCAAATTTGTTTGATATTCTTTCTGAGAATAACCTTTTTCCTCTTCTTTCTTTCTTTCTTAAAGAAGAGAAATGGTTAGACCTGACCGTCCCAGCGCTGGTCAATCCAGTGCTACTCCTCGTGATGGAGTATTCATGTATGCTCAACAACTTTTAGATCTTGTGATGAATGCTCAAGTTGTCGGACCCATTCCAGAGCCTACTCATCCTAAATCTGGGTTTGCACGCTTGTGCAGTGATTACACCAACTTGGGTGGAAGGCCTTTCAAAGGTTCCGAAAGCGTTATAGAAGTCCCAGCTTGGCTTAGAACATTCGACCACATCTTTTCTTGCATGAATCTTGTGGATCTATATCGTGCCCAAGTGGCTTCTAGCATGCTCCAAGAAAGAGCATTAGATTGGTATGAGCTTTTGATTTCTGGTATTATTGAAGCGGATCTTACTTAGGAGCAATTCCGGGAAAGGTTCGAGTTGAAATTTGTGCCGAAGGCTGAAAAAGTAACTTTGGCCCGACGCTTTATTAACCTTGTTCAAGGTGAATCTTCTGTGACCGACTACGTCGCATCTTTTGAATCTCTCTCTAAATATGGGTTCGAGTATATTAATACCCCATTGAATAAAAATCAGAGGTTTATCTATGGGTTGAATAAAAACCTCAAAAAGCCTTTAATCCTGAAACTAGAAGTTTCTTTTGATAAGCTTGTTGATATCGCTCTTCGACTTGAAGAAGCCGATAAAGAAAGTGTTGTTGAAGTTGTGGGTGCCAAACAGGACTTCAACAACAACAGGAAGAGGCCTATTAAGTTCAAGCCTAATCCCAACAAGAAAGGGAGGCAAGAAACTTCGGTAGCGAAGACTCCTACCTCTAGTTATGGGCAATGCTACAATTGTGGTTCTAAGGACCATTATGCAAATAGGTGCTCAAAACCTCTTTTTTGTCGTTATTGCAAAAGTTCGGGTCATCTTTTATCTTCATGCCCCAAACTTCCAAACAAGAAAGAGGGAAAGCTAAATGTTGTGCAACCCCTAGTAACACTTCTCTTGGTCAAGGTATTTCTCATTCTATCCTTGATGGCATTATTATGTTTCATGATCATCTTATTCGAGTTCTTTTTGATACGGGGGCATCCCACTCTTTTATATCAAAAGAACTTGTTGATACTTTTTCTTTAAATGTTATGTGTTTGATGACTTCACTGAAAATTGCGAATCCAATTGGTGGGTCCGCAACACTCAGTTTATTTTGTAAAGATGTCGAGATTATTTTATGTGATTATGCTTTCCAAGATGATTTGCATGTTATACGTTACCTTGGTTTCGGAATGATTTTGGGAATGGAGTGGCTTAATCGATATGAAGCCCATATCCTAGTTCTGAGAGGACTATTTATCTTCGACATCCTCAATCTGTTAAGCAGATTTCTATTGTTCTTAAAGATTCAGATTCCAGTTCGGTAGCATCCTTATATTCTCTGAATCCACAGGATGACGATAATGATGATGAGGAAGATGTCATTTCTCTCATTCACGTTGTTTGTAAATTCCCCGACATATTTGAGCCCATTTTAGGATTACCACCTAAGTGAGCAATTGAATTTAGAATTAATCTAATCCCTGGAGCTCTACCTATCACTCGTCCTCCTTATTGTATGTCCAATAAGGAAAATGAGGAGATGCGTAAACAATTATCCGAATTGGAAGCCAAAGAGTTTATTCGTTCTAGTTCCTCTCCTTAGGGAGCTTCAGCTATCTTTATGAAGAAATCTGATGGTACACTTAGGCTTTGCGTTGACTACCGCAAGCTTAATGATCTCACCATCAGGAATAAATATCTCTTACCTTGGATTGATGTTCTATTCGATCAACTTAGCAGTGCTAGAGTCTTTTCACAGTTAGACTTAGCAACCGGTTTTCATCAGCTTCGTATTGTATAGGATAGCGTTCAGTTGACATCGTTCCGTACTCGTTATGGATCTTATGAATGACTTGTTATGCCATTTGGTTTAACAAATGCTCCAGCTTATTTCGTTGACCTTATGAATCGAGTTTTCAAAGACTTCCTCGATCGATTTGTTCTCATCTTTATAGATGATATTCTTGTTTATTCTAAAACCGAGGAAGATCATGAAAAACATCTTCGGATAGTGTTGGAAACTCTTAGGAGCAATCAATTGAAAGCAAAATTTTCCAAGTGCCACTTTTGGCAATCTCATGTTAAATTTTTGGGACATATTATTTCTGAATCCGAAATTTCCGTGGATCCTTCAAAGATTGAAGCGATTCAAAATTGGAAGAGACCGGAGAGTGTGACAAGAATCTGTAGTTTTCTTGGATTGGCGGGATATTACCGTCGTTTGATAAAAGACTTTTCTAAAATTTCCGTGCCTCTTACTAGTTTGACAAAGAAGGGAGTTAAATACATTTTGTCAGACAAATGTGAAGCGGCTTTTCAAAGATTAAAGGAACTCCTTTCCGATGCTCCTATTCTTGTGATTCCCTAAGGGAACCAAGATTTTATTGTTTATACCGATGTTAGTCATGTTGGTTTGGGTGCCATTCTCATGCAAAGGTAATGTGTTATCGCTTATGCTTCTAGGCAATTAAAGCCTGCCGAGACTAGATATGCCACTCATGATTTAGAGCTCGCGGCTATTGTTTTTGCCCTTAGAATTTTGCGTCATTATCTATTGGGGGAGAAATTTGTTCTCTACACCGATCATAAATCTTTGAAGTACTTATTTTCTCAGAAGAAACTTAATTTGCATCAACAAGGTTGGCTCGAATTCCTTACATCTTATGACCTTGATATTCT
The DNA here is from genome assembly GCA_030737815.1 of Allium fistulosum. Lineage (NCBI taxonomy): Eukaryota > Viridiplantae > Streptophyta > Magnoliopsida > Asparagales > Amaryllidaceae > Allium > Allium fistulosum. The sequence continues at coordinate 162,598,841 of CM060904.1, read as the reverse complement.
TTATACTCCCGAAAAGGGAAATCGTGTTGCCGATGCCCTTAGCCGTAAGCAACAAGCGGTTGTTTCAATGATGATATCCGAATGGAATGATCTCGAGACTTTATCCACTTGTGAGATTCGAGATCGTGAATCCGATTCATGTTCATCTATTGTTTTATGTAGCCTTGAGGCTCATCCTTCTCTTTTAGACCGCATTCTTGAAGCTCAAAAGCATGATCCCGAATTGGCTCTTCTTAGTCAAAGTTGTAGGGATAAAATTGATATCGAAGGTTTGAAAGACTTTGATATTGATGCTCGTGGCGGTATTCGAAAGTTTGGTAGACTTATTATGCCAAACATTTGTGATCTTCGTAAAGACATTTTAGAAGATTCTCATTGTTCTAAATTTACCATTCATCCCGGTAGTAGTAAAATGTACGCGGACATTAAGCGACTTTATTATTGGGATGGAATGAAATCTGATATTGCTAACTTTATAAAAAGTTGCATGACTTGCCAACTCATAAAGGCCAAGCATCAAAGGCCCGGTGGGTTATTGCAACCTTTGGACATTCCAGTTTGGAAGTAGGATCGAATTTCCATGGACTTTATTGATGGTCTTCCTCATTCTTGTTCGGGTCATGATAGCCTATGGGAGATAGTAGATAGACTTACAAAATCCGCCCATTTTCTTTTCGTTCGGTCCAATCGAACTGTACCTCTTTTGGCTAAACTTTATGTCAAAGAAATCGTTAGATTACATGGAGTCCCTACTTCTATTGTTAGCGATCGTGATCCATTGTTTACTAGTGGATTTTGGAAGGGTCTTCAAAAAGCTTTGGGAACAAAGCTTAGTTTTAGCACCGCTTATCATCCTCAGTCCGATGGACAAACCGAGCGTGTGAGTCAAACTCTTGAAGATCTTCTTCGTGTATGTGTTCTTGATTTTGGTGGAAGTTGGGAAGATTATATTTCTCTTGTTGAGTTTTCCAATAATAATAGCTTCGAATCTAGTATTGGTATGGCTCCTTTCGAGGCACTATACGGAAGGCCATGCCGATCTCCTTCGTGTTGACTTGAAGCCGGTGAGAAGCTAGTTTTAGGTCCAGATTTTATTCGTGATGCCACAGAAAAGATTGACCTTATTCGTCATAGGATGAAAGAAGCTCAAAGTAGACAAAAATTCTATGCCGATAACCGAAGAAGAAAATTAGAATTTTCTGTGGAAGATTTGGTGTTCATTCGTGTTTCACCTATGAAGGGTGTTGTGCGTTTCAGTCGATCGAGAAAATTAGCACCTCGATATATTGGTCCATTTCCCATCACCGAACGCATTGGTTCCGTGGCTTATCGCCTTTTATTACCAGCTCAATTTTCTGCTACTAATGACGTATTCCATGTCTCCCAACTACGGAAATGCCTTAGATATTTTGATTCTATTCTTGAGCCCGGTGTTATTGAAGAAATTGAAGTTTAACCAAATTTGACTTATGAGCAACATCCTATTTGTATAATTGCTATGGAGGTTAAATTCCTTCGAAATAAAGATGTTCCTCTTGTGAAAGTTTAATGGTCCTCAAATCTTAAGGATTGCTCTTGGGAATACAGAGAATTCAACAAGCGAACGCATCCTGACTTACTCTCTCGTGATCCTTAAGGTGAACTTCTTACTTCAAAATTTCTTCTTTTTGTTGTTATGCCTTTGTATGGTTGTTACTTTTTATTTTCTTCTTAAGTATTGCAAGGACGCAATTTCTTTAAGGAGGGGAGTCTATAACAACCCGCATATTTTGCGATTGTATATTTAAATGTTGAAATTTAAATATGGCATCGTTAGTCGGATTAAAGTCCGAAATGCAACTTTTTGTAAACAGTCGAACTAGGACTCGAAACCCCTTCCATTGAGTCCAAAATGACGTTTGCAACCTTTTTGAGTATAAACATCGATATGTTTGGAGTTGAGTAGAATTTTGCTATTTTTCTATTTTAGGCTTTGGGTTTGGGTTTCAGCCCACTAACCCAACATAATACCCTAACTCCTCCTCCAACTCCTCTTCATTCATTTCATTTCCATTTTCCTAATACTCAAGCCCTAAAAGAAAAAATGGGGGAAAAGAAAAGAGATCAAAATTCCTAAGCCCTAGGTTTTAGGAAATTCCAATTCAAGCTCTAGAAATCAAGGAGAAGCTTAGGTAAGCATCCTCTTCATCTTCTCCATCTCAATTACTCTCCAATTTTCAGAAATTTCCTATAACCTAATTTAGGAATATTTGATTATGATCATATATTTGGAGCTTCTTGAGTTGAAGTTGAAGAGTGGTGATCTTGCCTTGTTTTAAAGCTTCTCATTCATTATTTTTGGGTTTAAAGGTGAGTTCTTGAACTCACATCTATGTCTATACCTTTGATAGTGTTAGGTATGAATTCCTAACATCTATTTCTTGTCCATTTTCTTTCGAATTGGATTGGTTTGATGAATATTCAAATTTTTGGTATTTTGAAGTCAAAATCTATGAAAATCCTTATATGGATGTTTGGGCATGTTATTTGGAGTGTATTGATGTGTTTATAGGGTTAGGCTGTCGCTTGACATCGATCTCTAGCCATCGTCGCTCATTCGTTGTTTCGAATTTGATTTGGCCATCATTGGCCTGGGCAAAGTGTTGCCCTGAGCTTCAGCTCAGACGTCTGGTATTAAGGTCAGACGTCTGGAGCTATGGGAATAAAATTCTAGTCTTTCAGCTCAGACGTCTGGGATAACCACCAGATGTCTGGAGCTGCTTATTTTAGCCAAGTTGTTTATTTTTAGTGGATTTTCGTTTTAATCGATTTTGTAGTTGATCCGATTAGTTGTTGTCATTTATTATCGACTTCGATGACTTCTTTTCGGGATTTTTGGGAATATCCATTTGATGGATTTGATATCGATTTCTATGGTTTTGATTCACGACATCAAACGTGAATTTTTGGTTGATTGATTGTTTCTACAATCATTTCTATGATTTGTCACTTTCAAAAATACAAAGATTTCTATACTAGTAGTAAATATTCAAACGCTTTCACAAAGATGATTTCAATACCATTTTTAATACAAAACTCGTTTTTAAATCCGTTTTCCAATCTATTAGTATATACAAACCTTTACCTCATTCGTACAAGAAATCCAATTAAACGACTTAGCAAAACAAGTGGTGTGAAACACTTGCGTTTACTTCGTCCGTTAATTCTTAGACTTGTTCGATTGAAATATTGTGACAATTTTCGAGTAGAAATCTACAATTTGTTTGTAAATATTTAAGTTGAGCCGGTGGTTATGGGACATGAAGCTAAACTCATCTATTTACTAGCTTAGTGTAATTTACGCTTTTATTGATCAATGATGATCATTTTGAAGTTTAGACTAGCGTCATGCGATGTCTCTTTGTCCGCGAGGGGACAGTACCCCGTTATGTTGAGCTTCGTCTCATTTTTATAGGCTAGCAATCTATGGTTTTATGGAGCTTCGTCTCAATTTTTATAGGCCAGCAACCTATGGTTTCAGGGAGTTTGGTTCATCGGGTGTACCGTTGTTGTACTACATCGTTGTTCCAGCTTATCAGGTTCATTGGGCGTACCGTTATTGTACTACGTTGTTGTTCTGAATTATTTGAGTATTAGGTTCCTTGGGCGTACCGTTATTGTACTACGTCGTTGCACCGGCTCTATGGGTAGCGACCATGGGATAGCGTCCTATTTGTGATACACGTGTTGGTGAGTTTTCATGCTCCCATTTTTGATAGGCCTCCCCCTTTGTGTTTTCTGGATTTCTAATTGTTGATTTCTGGAATTTGTGCTTCACCAATCTTTGCGGTTGACATTGATATGTTTTGTCAATATTAGGGGTTTGGTGAATAAGCTAAAGAATGTGATATTCTATGTGGGTATTTGATGAGATTTGAGATATTGTATGATTTTTATTGTTATTGAATGTATACCTGTCACAGTATGGCATTATTGTTATCATACATTTTTGTGGCATCTCTTATCCTATCTCATTTTATATGATATTTATAGCTAGACTGATCCGTTTATTATTTTTCTTCTTAAATAATACTCGGGCCATATCGAGGTGTTACAGATGCTTCCACTTGACTTCTTAGTAGGGGCTAGCTTCTGACTTTTGGCTAACTACTTTAGCTTAGTAGTTTTTGCTTTTATACATTTGAGTTAGAGACTCCTTGATGTATACTTATTCTTTTGCTTAGCACTTGTACCTTTTGTGATGTAGTGGATCATGTATGACCACTATTTTGATGAACACTTTCATATCTGTTTCCGCCTTTGTGATATGAATATCTGTAACTGATTGGTGTTATGCTTATTTCTATATTTGTTTCCGAAGCCCACATAGCCACTATGTAGTAGCTTTGAGTTTGTATTTGATATGTCGGATTTCCTGTTGAAACAAAATGCAATTCATTCTATCTGACATATCGGTACTCGCACAAAGCAATTACATAGATGGTCGCTCCTCAACAGCCTTATTCTTCGTGCTAGTCGATGGCATTACTCCGCAGTGTCCTTGGATAGTGTTAGTATAGAGGTGGGGTGTCACAGCTTATTGACTATCCTATACTTTATTTCGCGTCAGCTATAATGAAATCGATTATCTGTAGCACTATGGGCCATACCATAGTTTCAGCTATCTATATACCCCACATATTAGTATTTTTTTCTTTTAGTCGAATAAATAAAAAAAATTGAGTTTTTTAGTGGATTGACTGTATTCAATCTGTCTAATTTGATCACTGCTTTTCAGTCACTCATTCTGTTTAGTGAATATACAGGCTCTGGCTTTTTTCTTGATCACTTTCATGTATTTCCTTTTGATTGTCTAAATGAGAAAAGGAAATAGTATATTAGTCAAATAGTATATTACGTTTATGTTTGATCAAAGTAAATCTTTAAATTCATCAATTGCAATGGATGCATTTAGACATCTGTTTGATTCCAACATTGTTTTAATATATCATGGTAAGGGTTGTTGCTTCCTTCTGCTCTATGCCTGTTACATTCCAGCTTTAATCAAACTAGGTTATTGTTATATAATATTTATAACATTTCAATTCATACTACATTCGGCCTATATATAAATTTCAGTTTACAAAGTTTTTTTAATCTTTATTGTATACATAAATGAACTGATTTCTTCAACTTTCTGACATGAGTACATTTCTTACTTCTAGCTGGAGTGGAATGATGATTAGACATGTTATTTTCCATATAGAAGCAGTTTCGATAGAGTTTGTACAGACTTTTTTCTTTGTCCTGATTTGCCCTTTATATATGCAAATTTTATCATTTCAATTTAGAATCATCATCAACCACTGTTGTAATATTGACTTCTACGTGAACAAGAAATAATACAAATCTTTCTTTATATATTATTTATTTTTATTTTTATGTCATATCACTTTTGTGCTTTGAATCGTATCACCTTTGCTATGTGCTCGAGTACAACAACTTGAATTTTTGGCGTCCAAGTTCTGTAATTTAACTTTACAACCCATGTTCAGCCTTTATTACTGAAAAAGACACAATATCTGCGTTTTTCACCGTAAAATCTATGCTTTTCAACACAACATCTGTATTTTTAAGTTTCCTTTTGATGAGTTTAGGTTTGGTAAATATCATATTGTTTTGTCTACATTAATCATCCATGGAGTTCCAAGGATTATTTGAGTGATTCAATAGATAAAACTTAAACTTTCCATTCATTCATAAGGTTTTATCCCTGTTTTGATCAAATTCGTCGTTAACTACATAGAAATTAGCTTTCGCCCATGTGCGAAGCACGGGTTCACACTATTTTGTATAAAAAGTGACCAATTATGTTCTAAATTTGGAGATGTCTTTTTCTCACTCATAATTCATGTTTTTTACACTAGTTAATATGAGTATTACAGTGTCAGGTATTAATATTAGATGTTTGTATTAGTAACCTTGTTATCCTTTGCTGATGGGTTCTTTTATAGATTATTAATGTTATACAGGCTATGATATGTTGTAGTTCGGTGGTAGCATATACTTAATATGTATTAGCGGATTGTTAACAAATATTACATGTTAGATAGTGGTTGTTATTACTTATTTATTTTTTATGGGCATTCATCTTTAATTTATGTTTTAGTCTACTTAATGATTTTATCTAGGTCCGTTTTCTTTAGTAGTTTCTCTTGAATGGCATTAGTTCTTTAATAATTTTATACGTTGGTTATAGTATTTTTTTGCATGCCTTGTTTTCTTTACGCAAATACAAAGATTAATATATATACAAATTTATTTATGAATATATATTTTGTAATGACGTGTCTTTTTTGACAGTTTAAATCAACGATAAGACACACACATCAGACTCAAACCATTCAAAAGAGCAGATTGTTATGGGGTAAATAAGAAAAAGTAGAGAAAAAAAGAAAAAAAATATAGAATCTCGCAGCGGAATGACAAAATATAATAATCAAATAAACAGTTCATGAGGCTGTTTTACAAATAACATTTGATTACACTTTTACAATACGTAATCAGAGTACATACAGAAGTAATAAATAAGTAACGCAACGGAACAACATGATGCAGTGGAAATGATAGAATAAATAGTAATAGTACTAAATCTTCGTCTTCGTCCTCCAAGAGCAGTATTCGATATACTAAAAAGCTCAGACTGACCCGAGCGAATTGAAAAGACAAAACACTCGAGCCAGAACTAATAGATCTTATGTAAGTTAAATCAACAGTAAATAAATATGAGTGTAACGGCGTCGGAGATATTTACGGGTTTTGACATCTCTTATCCATTGTCAAACATGACTGCAATAACTTAAGAGATGTTCGGGATTCCCATCTCCTAAGGATCCATTAAACTATCTACATACATAGTACAATACACTATTATAATAGTGTCTACAGTAAAGTATTAAAATAGCGTTAAGGCATTACCCATATCCCCCTTAACACATTTTTATATATTCCCATAGTCTATACAGTACCGTACGCTCCAACAAACTGGTGGTTTACCCAGAAGGCACTCCATAGGTATGGTACAAAACAAACTCGTAGAAGGTGGGATAGGGCATGTGGACACTGCACGCAAGGCAATGCCAGGGTAGATATACCGTTTGCGGATCCAAACTGGTGGTAACACATAGCAGCTACTACCGCCCACCTCGGAACACACTCCCATAATCAAAATCAAGGGTGGCCACCAAATCATCACAAAGTCATAATATGGTATCAAAGAAGCATGTCTGATATGAGGAATGACCTCACTTGGCCCAACGTGGCTCCTGTTTTAGTCACATCTAAGCTGACTCACGGAAGTCAGGGTCACGTTAATACTACATACAGAATCGTTCGCCAAACCATCCTACTTCATTTCTGGAATCTCCACTACGTACATAGTTGTTAAAGTGGTTTTCGGTATTGGCAAACAGTATGACAATATCCGATCCCGGTCTCTTTAACAACCAAATGCTTATTTCACACCGGATGGTTCTTTTACATTTCCAAAACTGATTTATAATTTATATCAAAATATCATATTCTCAAAACCATATCATTTTCGAAATCATATTTACTTTCGAAATTATATCACATTTGAAATCATATCACTTTCGAATTCATATTTCCAAAATAGATTAAATCCTCATTTAAAATCATCATATTCCTCAAATATGTCATTTAAATCCCTACTTATGTTATAACATCACTTAATTGTATTCTACTTAAAAATCAAGGATGTAAATATAAAACTTCCACTTTACAAAACCTGAAATTCAGAAAATAGTTTAGATAGTTTAAAATAGTTTAAAAATATAGTTTAAAATAGATTAAAACAGATTAATATAGTTTAAAATAGATTAAAATGGATTAATATAGTTTAAATAGATTAAAATAGATTAATATAGTTTAAAATAGATTAAAATAGTTTAATATAGTTTAAAATTGATTAAAATAGATTAATATAATTTAAAATAGATTAAAATAGTTTAATATGGTTTAAAATAGATTAAATAGATTTAAAATAGATTAAACTTGGTTAAAATACTTTAAATAGATTTAAAATAGATTAAAATACTTTAGAATTTCGATTTAAACCAATTTCAAATTCCAACCTTCAAACTTGGATTTTCAAAGTAATTCAATTTATATAAATCAATTTCCTTCAAAATATCATTTAATCCAATTCAAGATTTAAAGGTTTTAAAATCGTTTAATTTAACCAACCCGGTGTCGTATGTAATTTTCTACCCTATGGTCAAGTGATATGGAAATTTATCATTTCAATCCGCAAAAATTACGGGTATATATTATTTCAACCCGCAATCCCAAATTCCAAATCAATGAAAATCGCTTGGATTTATCATTTCAACCCATAACGATTTTCTCCTATTCTATATGATCGTTCGGGTATGTATCATTTCAACCCATAGGGATTTTCTAACAATAACTAAGGGAACTTGCAGTGTTATAACAATATAAATATAACACCAAGTCATTCAATATCAACAATTAAACATACATCACAATCATCACCCAAATCAACTAATAAACATAAATAGATAACTGATTATCATTAGCAGGTATTAAATTGACAATTAAATTCAATATTAAATTAAACGATGATTTAATGCAATAAAAGTTAAATTTAACTAGAATGACAATTTAAATATACCAAACATCAACCAATCAATTCAAATCACTTCATCAATTCAATTTAACTAAGATAAGATAATTTAGTAGTTGTGAGTGGGTTAAAACACTCACGTTTTTCTCAAGATCGGCTTTAGGCAAAGATGGAAAAACAAACTAAGATGAGGGCATGATATGTAGGAAAAAAAAGGATGAAACTCATGTTTCAAAAAAGAAAGCTTTTGAATTTGCAAAATGAGAGCTTTTGAATTTGCAAGTTCACATTAAAATGATTCAGGGAAAGGAAGATTTGAAATGGAGATCCAAAAATAAGAAATGAAGCGGCGACAAGAAAAGAAATGAAGGAACAATTTTAAAAACATGAACAATTTGCTGATGAGATTATAGCTTCAGCAAAGAATAATTTGAACTAAATGAATATGAGGTATTAGGAGAAACAAAACGTAAAAGAAGAAATAAAGTGGTAGGTTACTTAATAATAAGAAATGATGGTGGAGGGACAAAATGAATGTTACGTTTCTAAAATCAAGGCTTTAGGAAATATAGGTTACCAAAATAAATAAATAAATATGAGGTGGAAGAAGGCTACAAGAAAACAAAATGAAAAGAAATGAAGTGGCTGTAGAAATACGAAATGAGATGGAGAAAACAACAAACTCACATTTTTTTTACTTTAGGAATTGGAGTTCAGACATGGTGTAAAGAGGTGAAGAAAGGTTAAATAAATAAATAAAATGTATACACATAAAATGAACTCAGGTTTGAGAAGATGTATCTTCAGGAAAAAGAAGAAGGAAATAAACGAAAATGAAGAAACAAAAAAAATGAGGAAAGAAATGTGGTATATATTAAATAATGATGAAGGAATGCACGGACCAGATGTACACTACCAACTAACCTTTGGAATTCAAATTTCAAACTTATGTCTTCTCTTTATTACTTTCCTTAACTCCCATAAACCGATAGTTACACCTATTTAATTTTGCATTAACACACAATAAATAAAAATAAATTCTTTACAAAAATATGTGTAATTAATTAAGGCAATATACAGCATTAAGAACCTTTCATCTCTCTGTGTGACTAGATTAGGAATTTAAACAAACATGTTAAATAAATGAGGTAATATAAATAGGTGTATAATATATATATGTATCTACATCTTTGTCTCCACTTATGGTTTACATTCATAAATAAAAGGTATGCTACTAATCCACATAAGGAGGCAATGAATGTAAGAGTAAATTAGAGAAGCGAAAATAGAAAGTTAAATTATGTTGCAATTAAAATCTAATCAAGTCTAAGTAAGTAGGAAATAGTCAAGTGTAAATCTATTTTACCCCTTTACAATCTCTTTGTAACAACCCGCATATTTATCAATTTTATATTTAAATATTTTATTTAAATATTTTATCGTCAGTCGGATTTTAGTCCGAAAAGCTACTTTTTTGCATACGGTCAAATTAGGACTCGAGACCACTTCCATTGAGTTGAAAATGACATTTGCAACCTTTTTAAGTATAAACTTTGATATGTTTGGAGTTGGTGGAAATTCACTACTTTCTCACTTGAGACTTTGGTTTGGGCTTTTAGCCTATTAGACCCAACCTTCACCCCTTCTCTTCATAACTTCATTATATGCTTAAACATTCAAGCTTCATCAAAAATGGAGGAGGGAATGGGAAATTAAAATTCCAAGCTCAAGTTCATTTGCAAATTCAACATCTAACTCCAAATTCAAAGTGAAGCATTGATTCAAGCTTGTGGTTGCTTCTCACTTTGCTTTCAAGCTTGATTTTCATCTAAATTGTGAAAAGGTGAGATTTTTATCTCACAATCTTGTCTATAACTATCTTGGATTGTTGGGAATGAATTCCTATCACTTTAGCATGTACATTTGCATTTGGTTTGGATCGAATTGGTGAAAAACTCCAAATTTCGTGTGTTTTAACATTTTCTGGCCTTAGGTCGTTCTGTTGAAAAGTCACACTGAGCATAACTCGTTTCTGGCCTTAATTCGTTCGCATGAGTTAGGTCGTTCGTACGAGATAGGTCGTTAGGTCGTAGGTCACTAGGCGTTAGGTCGCTCGGCCTTGTTTGAGACGTTAGGTCGTTCGAGCCACTAGGTCGCTCAGCCTTCACCTTAGGTTGCAACATATTAGGTCGCTTCGTACCTTAAGTTGCTCGGCCTATATAACTGCATATTCCTCACATACCTTAGGTCGTTTGCACCATTAGGTCGTTAGGTCGCATGACCTCAATTCCATTAGGTCGCATGACCCCAATACCATTAGGTCGTTAGGCCTTATTTCCTTTAGGTCGTTAGACCTTATTTCCTTTAGGTTGCATGACTCCTAAAGCCGCTCGGCCCGTTCCACCTTAGGTCATAAGGCCTTGGGCCGTTCCACGTTAGGTCGCTCGCCCTGATTAGGTCATTCGCACCATTTAGCTCGTCCCAAATTAGGTCGGCCTCTGCTAGGTCGCGCCACTGTTAGGTCGTGACACTTATAGGTCGCGCCAATTTCTGCCTCGAGTCACTCGGCTTGCTTATTCCTTAGGTCGCACCTCTATGCCATTGCTCCTTTGGTCGATGCAATTTAGCTCGGCCATGTTCGTTCTTACGGGCATTCCTATTTTGATGGTTTTGGAATTGATTTCTTTGGACTTTGTTCACGTCTCCGAATGTGAATTTTTGTGATTCGATTTGTTTCAATAATCATTTTGTGGTTTGTCACTTTAAAAATATGAAGGTTTTAATACTAGTAGTAAATATCAAAACCCCTTTTCTTCCAAATGATTTCAACACTATTTTAATTATAAAGTTCGTTTTTCTCAAACCGTTTTCCAATCTACTAGTATATACAAACCTTTACTTCACTCGCACAAGAAATCTAATTAAACGACTTAGTAAGACGAGTGGTATGAAACGCTTGCGTTTACTTCGTCGGTTAATTCTTGGACTTGTTCGATTGAACCTCTTGTGACAATTTTCTAGTGAAGATCTATAGTTTGTTTGTAAATATTTAAGTTAAGCAAGTGGTTATGGGACATGAAGCTAAACTCATATATTTACTAGCTTGGTGTGATTGACACTTCTTTACGATCGTGACGATCATTTTTGTGATTTAGACTAGCAATTGCGCAATGTCTCTTTGTCTACAAGGGAGACTAAACCTCGTTTGTGTGATGTTTCTACATCACATATGTGGGGTAGCGCCCCACGGTCTTCGGGCCATTCTTGTGGAGCTTCGGCTTAAATCTAATGGTTAGCTACCATGAGATAGCGTCTCGTTTTGTGTTACACGTGTTGGTGAGTTTTCATACTCCCGTTTTGTGATAGGCCTCCCCCTTCTTGTGACTTCTGGATTTCTTGTGATGATTTCTGGAATTCTGTGCTTCACCAATTTTCGTGATTTCCATTGATAAGTTTTATCAATTCTTGTGCATTGGTGAATTTGTGTGTCATTGACTTGTTATGAATACAAGTTTAGGGTATGTTGCCCCATTTTATCTTTGAGAATATTCTTGTGATATTGATTAATCTCATGTTGATTTTTAATTACATACTTGTAGTAGTATGCCATTATGGTTATTACATGTTCATGCCATGTCTTTTATATTATACCATATCATCTGATATTTATAGCTAGACTGATCCGTTTATTATTTTCTTATAAATAATACTCGGGTCAGACCGAGATGTTACATGTGCTTCTGCTTGACTCTCTTCTGGGATGACTCTGACTTTTGGCTAACTACTTAGATTAGTAGGTTTTGTTGTATACATTTAAGATATAGACTCCGTGATGTATACTTATCCTTTTGTGTAGCATTGTAGCTATTCTTTTGTATTATCGTGGATCTTTCGGACCACTACTCTTATGCACACTTTCATGTGTTATATATTCATATCTTTTTTCCGCCATTGTGATATGGATGTCTGTGACTGATTTGTGTTATGTTTATTTCTATGTGTGTTTCCGAAGATTATATATAGCCACTGTGTAATAGCTTTGCGTTTGTATCGGTACGTCGGATTTACTCCTTAAATGAAACGCATGCTATACTATCTGACATATCGGGGCTCGCACAAAGAAATTACACGGATGGTCGTGTGAAGACCCAAAATTATTGAGATAAGAATAATTTAAATAAAGTCAGAAAAAGGAGAATTTTCAAGGAAGAAAGAAATATTACAGCCTGAAAATAAATAGTGAGAATAAGTTAAAAATATAATGAAGGGAATAGTTGTTTTCAGTAAAATAAAAATGGAAAAAAAAAACACTATGGTAATTAAATATATGAATACATTTGTACATCAAGAGAAAATAAATAGCTTGAAGCATTAACAAGGAATCAATTCATAAAAGGATATACATGTATACATTACAGTTTAGCATATAGAAAATAAACAATGCAAGAAAGTCACATGAGAATAAGGTGTGTGTATGAAACATGCAAATAGCATGCAAATCAGAAAAGAAAAGAAAAGTTAAAGCAACTGAAAATACCCGAATTGGAAATCAGAAAGAAAATGGCATTTCTAGCCATGACATCATATGTAAAATTCTCTCAACTGTATGGGGATAAGATGGGTTTTTCACTCTACTAAAACCCTAAACAATGTTTTAAAAATTAAAGGGGAAGCAGCAGTCTCACTGGAGAAAAACAGAAAATATTAAGAAAAGAAAGGAGAGCAATCCAAAGCCATTGTTCAAGTTAAAGAATTCTCAGGGAAAAGAGGCAGGAAGGTGAGTGATTAATCAATCTATGAGGCTTAAGGCATTAAGACCCAAGTTAAGGGCAGCCATATTATTTTATAAAAACCATATCATGTTTGTGCTTGATCTATTTTTCAGTATAAATGAATGCTGAAAATGGTAGGTGTTTTGATAAATCTTTGGTTGATGCTTTGGTTTGCTTTGTTTGATTGTTTGATAAGAAAAATACCATGATCACTGATATAGATCCAGCACCTTAAAACACCAGTTTATAAATATGGTTAGTAAGATAAATACATTTTATTGTGAAGTAGGGTATTACTGAAAAAAAATAAACTAGGCAGTGTGAATAAAGGAGGTTCATGCTCATGTCTGGATTGTTTTAAACTTAAGGTGAACAATGCAATAAATCATTTATGTGCTGATTTGTTCAGATCTTAAGCTAAAATGTTTTATGGGTTTTTCTCAAAAACCTTACCCTATGTTCACAGTAGAATCGAGTATAAGAATTTCTATATGATTTTACAGGATTTGTTTAAGTGATCATGATATTCCTGAATATAGAAGATATGCAGTGTTAAAACAAATTTTGAATAAAACAACTGGAAAATGAGGTGTGGTATTCTTTTCATGAATGTTTACTATGGTTAGCTGAAATTCCTGAGTGAGTTAACCCTCTCTGATTTAAAAAAAAAGAAGAAAAGAATATAGCAGCATTTCAAGAGTTAATAAATTTTTCTGAAAGAAAATGAGAATGGTCTCTAGATTATAGAAACTAATCTAGGAGTAAAGCCTTGATCTATCCATCATAAGGGGGATGATGGGTATGTGCATGACTTGTTTAAGTCCTATAGGCCTTTGTGCAAGGGTTAACAGAATTGAGTCCCTTGCAATGCACACATGGTGTTCAATGGCAAAGAGTTAAGACCAAATTAAATTTTTAAATTGAGATTGAGAGCGGAGCTATGGAAATTAAAATGAGTTAATTCCATAGGAGTATGTGTACATGTATACTGCATTGGATGGATGAATGGATGCTTGTGTGCATATGTGTTAGTAGGGGCTTATACATGTTCATATACCCAGTTTACATTATGAATCCAAATAAGCATCAAGCACATAAATTCTCTGCACAATAATTTAAATGTCAAGTTATTATATTTTGATTTCACTCATACCAGAATTTTATTCTGACCCTAATTGTTGCCTTGCAATAATTGGGGTGTCTCATTTTTATGGAGGCAGTCCAAAATATTGCTGCAGGAAAAGATGTATAAGTGGCTTGCTTGCATGGATATTTGAAGATCTTCATGAATTAAGGAAAAATAAATGCTTAAGGAAGTAGCAGTATAATCTGTAATAGATAATCTAGGCAAACTTCCTTTTATTTTGTGTATTCTCAGCAATGATGCTTATTTTGTTCACTTGAAAAGAACATGTAAAAACTTAAGTATTCTGTGGGGTTTGTGAGTTACTGATTTAAGCAACTTATTTATATGATTTCTGGTGGAAAAGTGATGAAGGAAGTATGCCATATAATATGATATGTGGACATACATCCCTTGGCAAGGTTTAAGTGATTTTAAATTATAAAGATAAGGCTGTTATTGAAAAGTATGCTATGAATTTTGTTAAGTGGATAGGTTGAATCTGGTCCTGGCTAACCAGTAAGGCTTGACCATGACTTATAATTGATATAGGTCCATGCAAAGGCTGGAAGGCATAGCCTGTAATCTGGTTTTGGGCATTTGATTTTTCCCCAGCAAAAACTTGTATTGCTTGGTGTAATAAGCTCATATGTATGCTAGATACTTGTAGGCATCACTGCAAATTAGACTTATCTAATTCTTGTTATCTGGATACTTAATTCAAATCTGGTAATATTGAGTCATAGTCAAAACCAGTAGTAATTTGTAGAGGCATGTGGTCTTGTTTGTAATGAGCATCTCCACCATTCAATAGAATAATGACCACTAACATTTGTTATCTTTCCTAGAAAATCATCAGTTGTTTTCATTATAAGTTCACCGGGAAGTCTTGCATTTTGTCAGGTCATTTTGCCTTTAGGCACACTGTCTGCACACATGTTCTTAGTCTCCATTTAGCATGATAGTTTGAGTTAGCACTCTAGTCTGACTGTATTGTTTTCCTCTGCTTAGCCTTTAAATCAGTTTGTAATTTCAATGTTCACCTGATTATTGCAACTTCATAAATTAAAGCATGGGTATTTCATCTGATATAAAAATTGTTTGAAATTGAAATGAGTAACACAAGCTAAACTAATAAGCATGAGTTAGGTTGAACACTTTTTACTTAATATAGAACAATAAGTATCATATTACAAAATCCCAGGATTAAATTGTATGGCTTATAGATTCAGGGATCAATTAATAGGTGAGATAGGATAAGAAAATAAGAGAACTAGTGGTATCTAATCCTAAGGTTAATCAGGCTTGAGTTCTAAAAAAAAATAGTAATATAATATATAGGAATGGCTATGTGACACCAAATCTCTTAAATATGAGAAATAAGGTAGGAATGAGTTGCTTTGCTATTTTAATCACTCTGATAAGCAAAGAACCATTTATATATCTTCACATATATAAATGATAGGATTTATTTTAAATACTGATATATTTATATTAGTAAAATTCAGGATCTTGGGAAAAATTAAATTAAGGATAGTGATCCATTGACATGTATATATATGTATATACAGGGTGAAAAAAAAAAAACTCAACAGAAAATTCACATAAAAATAAATCATAAAGAAGTGGGTCACTTCAGTTGGTATCAGAGCTATGTTGTTAAAACATAGCATATATATATAGCAATGATAGAAATAAATATTCACAGTAGAAATAAATTGCAGAAAATAATTGAATTAGAAATATGACTAATTAGCTATGCAATTGAATAGTGAATCATGGTAGGAAGACCACCAAGTCATGGAGCAGGATCCTCCAATACAACACCAATGGTCAATTTGCAAGATTTGGTAAGGGCATTTAGAGAAGGAGCAGTGCATAGAGAAGAAAATCCTCATGAGGAATTATCTAAGCTATTGAAGACATTTTCAAATTTAGGAGGCAAGGATTTTGAAGGCACTGAGGGAGTTATGGGAGTGCAGACATGGTTGAGAACTTTGGATAGGATATTTGCAGATATGCAAATAAATGATCAAAGGAAGAGGCAAATTGCTTCCAGAAGACTCAAGGGAGCAGCACTTGATTGGTGGGAGGTCATTATCACAGGGAGGCCAGAAAATGAGATAACATGGGATCAATTCAAGGAGATGCTTGAGGCAAGATTTGTCCCAGCAACAGCCAAGGCAACACTGCTGGAGGAATTTATAAGGCTGAGGCAAGGGCCAATGAGTGTAACTGAATACACACAAAAATTTGAGAGCTTATCCAAGTATGGAACCATGCTCATAGGGAATGAAGAATTAAAGAATTCCAGATTTATTCAAGGACTTAATGCTAATTTAAGTAGAGCAATGCTACCCTACAAAGACAAAACCTTTGATCAAGTCATAGATCTTACTCTCTCTTTTGAACAACATGATAATGCCAGAGAAAAATTCAGGAGCATGAGGGCTAACAACAACAATAAAAAAGGGAAAAATAGAACTCACCCTTATGACAAGAGAAATTCAAATCAGAAGGTTGAAGGAGCAACCAGTGGAGAAGTCAAGAAGAAGATTATTTGCTACAATTGTGGTAAAGAAGGACACATGAGTAATAGGTGTCAGGCAGCTAAGAAAACCCCATTCAGTTGCTACAACTGTGGGAAAGAGGGTCATATTAAAAAGAATTGCCCAGAATTCAAAAAGGGAGCAAAGGTAGGAGCACTTGAGGGAAAAGCAACTGCAGTGGGAAGTTCTGGACAATTGGAAGGTATACTTCTAATTAAAGATCACCCCATCTCAGTTATATATGACACTGGAGCAACACATTCACTAATATCCCAAGACATAGTGAATAAATTAACTCTCACATGCTATTTAGTTGATAATCCCTTGTCTATTCAAAGTCCCCTGGGTAGCTCTTGTTTGCTAGGATTGAAATGTTTGGGAGTAGAATTAAACATAGGAGGAAATGTGTTTAAATCTGATTTGTTTGTATTAAAATACCCTGGAATAGGAATTATTTTAGGGGTAGATTGGTTGAGCAAATTCAAAGCAATTTTGAATTTGGAAAATTTTACTATTTCTCTGAAAACAGAAAATGGTAAAAATATTATAGTCATGAGTGAAATTGCTAAAATCAATTACCTTAACCAAATATGTAGCATGACTGAGAAAGAATTAACACTTGAAGACATAAAAATTATAAATGAATACCCAGATGTCTTTGGTGAAGTCATAGGTGTTCCAGAAAATAGGCAAGTAGAATTTCAAATAAGGCTAATCCCAGGAGCAAGCCCAATCATCAAGAAGCCTACTAGGATGGGTCCTAAAGAATTAGTGGAATTAAAACATCAGTTGGAAGAACTGGAGCAGAAAGGCTTCATAAGGCCTAGTAGTTCAAACTGGGGTTCTCCCGTTGTATTTGTGAAAAAGCATGATGGTACTTTGAGAATGTGCATAGATTATAGGGAATTAAACAAAGTCACCATTAAAAATAAATATCCACTTCCCAGAATTGATGATTTGTTTGATCAATTAAATGGAGCAAGGATTTTCTCAAGGCTAGACTTAGCCTCTGGATTTCACCAAATGAAGGTTGAAGAGGAAAGTATTAAATACACAGCATTCAACACAAGGTATGGGCTATATGAATATTTAGTAATGCCTTTTGGATTGACAAATGCACCATCATATTTTGTAGATTTAATGAATAGAACATTTAGAGATTTTCTAGATAAATTTGTGGTTGTCTTTATTGATGACATATTAGTGTATTCAAAATCAGAAGAAGAACATGCAAAACACTTGCATCTGGTTTTGTCTAGACTGAGGGCACATGATTTAAAAGCCAAATTCTCTAAGTGCACATTTTGGCAGAAGGAAGTAAAATTTTTGGGGCACATAGTATCACAACAAGGGGTTAGTGTAGACCCAAATAAGGTGATGGCAGTGCAATCTTGGAGTAGACCCAAATCAGTAACTGAGGTGAGGTCATTTTTGGGAATGGCAGGCTATTATAGGAGATTTATAAAAGATTTTGCAAGGATAGCTATCCCATTGACCAAGCTAACTAAAAAGGAGCAACCCTATGTGTGGACAGAGAAGTGTGAACAAGCTTTCATATCACTAAAGAAGGCACTGGTAGAAGCTCCAGTTTTACAAGTGCCAGAAGGCAATGAAGAATTAGTAGTTTACACAGATGCTAGTGGATCTGGATTGGGGGCAGTGCTTATGCAACATGGTAGAGTCATAGCTTATGCATCAAGGCAACTCAAGCCAAATGAAACTAGGTATGCTACACATGACTTAGAACTAGCTGCTGTGGTGTATGCATTGAAACTATGGAGACATTATTTATTGGGTGCTAAGTTTGAATTGTTTACTGATCACAAGTCACTTAAATATTTGTTTTCCCAAAAAGACTTGAACATGAGGCAACATAGGTGGGTAGAATTTCTAGCTGCCTATGATCTTGATATATTGTATACCCCTGGAAAAGCTAATAAAGTAGCAGATGCATTAAGTAGACATCAAGCTAAATTGGCAAGCTTAATGATGGCAGAGTTCAAGGATTTGACAATTCTTAGTGAGGTGGAAATGAAAGAAGAAACTAGTGTATCAGATAAGACACACAGTAAGATGATTGAATATGGTAAATTAAGCCTCATATCCTTAAATTCAACACTGGTTGATAAAATAGGACAAATGCAGAATCAAGATATAAATTTGAAGGAGAAAAAGAACATGATATCCCAAGGCATGACAGTGGAAAACTATGAGGTAGATGGTAAAGGATACTTAAGGAAAAAGGGGAAACTCTGCATACCAAATGTAGAGGAACTAAAGCAAGAAGTCATGGATGAGCATCACAAAACAAAGTATACTATCCATCCTGGTGGTACAAAAATGTACCATGATCTCAAGAGAAATTATTGGTGGCCAGGAATGAAAGGGGCAGTAGCAAAATATGTGGCAAATTGCTTAACATGCCAACAAGTAAAGGCAGACTATCAAAGACCCTCAGGCCTATTGCAACCTTTGGAAGTGCCTACCTGGAAATGGGAGAGTATATCAATGGATTTTGTGGATGGTTTGCCAAGAACAAGAAGGGGAAATGATAGTATTTGGGTAGTGGTTGATAGACTCACAAAAACATCACACTTCATCCCAATAAGTTCAAACAGAAATGCTCACAAGCTAGCTCAATTGTTTGTAAAGGAGATAATAAGATTGCATGGCATCCCCAAGACTATCATTAGTGATAGAGATACTTTGTTTACTTCAAGGTTTTGGAGTAGCTTTCAAGAAGCTATGGGGACAGAATTAAGCTTAAGCACATCCTACCATCCACAAACTGATGGGCAAACTGAGATTGTTAATAAAGTTTTAGAGGATTTGTTGAGAGCATGCATACTTGATTTTGGAGGCAACTGGGAAGATCATATTTATTTAGCTGAGTTTGCTTATAATAATAGCTACCAGTCCACTATAGGAATGGCTCCATTTGAGGCTTTATATGGGAAGCCTTGTTTATCTCCTGCATGTTGGATGGAGGCTGGTGAAAGGGTGTTGCTTGGACCAGACCAGGTAAAAGAAACTTCTGCAAGAATTGAATTAGTGAGGCAAAGAATGAGAGTGGCTCAAGAGAGACAGAAAGCTTATGCAGATAAAAAGAGAAGGCCAGTAGAGTTTGAGGTGGGAGACTATGTGTTTCTCAAAGTTTCACCAATGAGGAAAATATTGAGATTTGGAAAAGCAGGGAAACTGTCACCAAGGTATGTAGGACCATATGAAATTGTTCAAAGAATAGGGACTTTAGCTTATAGGTTGAAGTTACCAGAGGAATTGAGCAAAATACATGATGTATTTCATGTATCTCAATTAAGAAAGTGGGTGCATGACAAGAAAACTATTCTTGAATCCCCTACACATGTTGAAATTCAAGAAAACCTGGTTTATACAAAGGAACCAGTGGGCATAGTGGCTAGAGAAGAGAAGAAATTAAGAAACAAAATAATTAAATTGGTAAAAATTCAGTGGAGTCTGGATGAGAATGATTGTACATGGGAGGCTGAAGATAGAATGAGGGATAAATATCCTAATCTATTTTCTGCTTAAAAGGTATGTTTAAAACTATGATGAAACCTTAAATTTTTTTTTTATGTGTGTTTGATTGATTTAGAATGAATGAGTTTCTGAAAATTCATTCAATTGAAATTATGCTTAGTATACATTTGGATGGAAATGTATGAGAGAATAATTGTGGGACACAATTCCTTTTAGGAGGAGAGTATGTGAAGACCCAAAATTATTGAGATAAGAATAATTTAAATAAAGTCAGAAAAAGGAGAATTTTCAAGGAAGAAAGAAATATTACAGCCTGAAAATAAATAGTGAGAATAAGTTAAAAATATAATGAAGGGAATAGTTGTTTTCAGTAAAATAAAAATGGAAAAAAAAAACACTATGGTAATTAAATATATGAATACATTTGTACATAAAGAGAAAATAAATAGCTTGAAGCATTAACAAGGAATCAATTCATAAAAGGATATACATGTATACATTACAGTTTAGCATAAAGAAAATAAACAATGCAAGAAAGTCACATGAGAATATGGTGTGTGTATGAAACATGCAAATAGCATGCAAATCAGAAAAGAAAAGAAAAGTTAAAGCAACTGAAAATACCCGAATTGGAAATCAGAAAGAAAATGGCATTTCTAGCCATGACATCATATGTAAAATTCTCTCAACTGTATGGGGATAAGATGGGTTTTTCACTCTACTAAAACCCTAAACAATGTTTTAAAAATTAAAGGGGAAGCAGCAGTCTCACTGGAGAAAAACAGAAAATATTAAGAAAAGAAAGGAGAGCAATCCAAAGCCATTGTTCAAGTTAAAGAATTCTCAGGGAAAAGAGGCAGGAAGGTGAGTGATTAATCAATCTATGAGGCTTAAGGCATTAAGACCCAAGTTAAGGGCAGCCATATTATTTTATAAAAACCATATCATGTTTGTGCTTGATCTATTTTTCAGTATAAATGAATGCTGAAAATGGTAGGTGTTTTGATAAATCTTTGGTTGATGCTTTGGTTTGCTTTGTTTGATTGTTTGATAAGAAAAATACCATGATCACTGATATAGATCCAGCACCTTAAAACACCAGTTTATAAATATGGTTAGTAAGATAAATACATTTTATTGTGAAGTAGGGTATTACTGAAAAAAAATAAACTAGGCAGTGTGAATAAAGGAGGTTCATGCTCATGTCTGGATTGTTTTAAACTTAAGGTGAACAATGCAATAAATCATTTATGCGCTGATTTGTTCAGATCTTAAGCTAAAATGTTTTATGGGTTTTTCTCAAAAACCTTACCCTATGTTCAAAGTAGAATCGAGTATAAGAATTTCTATATGATTTTACAGGATTTGTTTAAGTGATCATGATATTCCTGAATATAGAAGATATGCAGTGTTAAAACAAATTTTGAATAAAACAACTGGAAAATGAGGTGTGGTATTCTTTTCATGAATGTTTACTATGGTTAGCTGAAATTCCTGAGTGAGTTAACCCTCTCTGATTTAAAAAAAAAAAGAAGAAAAGAATATAGCAGCATTTCAAGAGTTAATAAATTTTTCTGAAAGCAAATGAGAATGGTCTCTAGATTATAGAAACTAATCTAGGAGTAAAGCCTTGATCTATCCATCATAAGGGGGATGATGGGTATGTGCATGACTTGTTTAAGTCCTATAGGCCTTTGTGCAAGGGTTAACAGAATTGAGTCCCTTGCAATGCACACATGGTGTTCAATGGCAAAGAGTTAAGACCAAATTAAATTTTTAAATTGAGATTGAGAGCTGAGCTATGGAAATTAAAATGAGTTAATTCCATAGGAGTATGTGTACATGTATACTGCATTGGATGGATGAATGGATGCTTGTGTGCATATGTGTTAGTAGGGGCTTATACATGTTCATATACCCAGTTTACATTATGAATCCAAATAAGCATCAAGCACATAAATTCTCTGCACAATAATTTAAATGTCAAGTTATTATATTTTGATTTCACTCATACCAGAATTTTATTCTGACCCTAATTGTTGCCTTGCAATAATTGGGGTGTCTCATTTTTATGGAGGCAGTCCAAAATATTGCTGCAGGAAAAGATGTATAAGTGGCTTGCTTGCATGGATATTTGAAGATCTTCATGAATTAAGGAAAAATAAATGCTTAAGGAAGTAGCAGTATAATCTGTAATAGATAATCTAGGCAAACTTCCTTTTATTTTGTGTATTCTCAGCAATGATGCTTATTTTGTTCACTTGAAAAGAACATGTAAAAACTTAAGTATTCTGTGGGGTTTGTGAGTTACTGATTTAAGCAACTTATTTATATGATTTCTGGTGGAAAAGTGATGAAGGAAGTATGCCATATAATATGATATGTGGACATACATCCCTTGGCAAGGTTTAAGTGATTTTAAATTATAAAGATAAGGCTGTTATTGAAAAGTATGCTATGAATTTTGTTAAGTGGATAGGTTGAATCTGGTCCTGGCTAACCAGTAAGGCTTGACCATGACTTATAATTGATATAGGTCCATGCAAAGGCTGGAAGGCATAGCCTGTCATCTGGTTTTGGGCATTTGATTTTTCCCCAGCAAAAACTTGTATTGCTTGGTGTAATAAGCTCATATGTATGCTAGATACTTGTAGGCATCACTGCAAATTAGACTTATCTAATTCTTGTTATCTGGATACTTAATTCAAATCTGGTAATATTGAGTCATAGTCAAAACCAGTAGTAATTTGTAGAGGCATGTGGTCTTGTTTGTAATGAGCATCTCCACCATTCAATAGAATAATGACCACTAACATTTGTTATCTTTCCTAGAAAATCATCAGTTGTTTTCATTATAAGTTCACCGGGAAGTCTTGCATTTTGTCAGGTCATTTTGCCTTTAGGCACACTGTCTGCACACATGTTCTTAGTCTCCATTTAGCATGATAGTTTGAGTTAGCACTCTAGTCTGACTGTATTGTTTTCCTCTGCTTAGCCTTTAAATCAGTTTGTAATTTCAATGTTCACCTGATTATTGCAACTTCATAAATTAAAGCATGGGTATTTCATCTGATATAAAAATTGTTTGAAATTGAAATGAGTAACACAAGCTAAACTAATAAGCATGAGTTAGGTTGAACACTTTTTACTTAATATAGAACAATAAGTATCATATTACAAAATCCCAGGATTAAATTGTATGGCTTATAGATTCAGGGATCGATTAATAGGTGAGATAGGATAAGAAAATAAGAGAACTAGTGGTATCTAATCCTAAGGTTAATCAGGCTTGAGTTCTAAAAAAAAAATAGTAATATAATATATAGGAATGGCTATGTGACACCAAATCTCTTAAATATGAGAAATAAGGTAGGAATGAGTTGCTTTGCTATTTTAATCACTCTGATAAGCAAAGAACCATTTATATATCTTCACATATATAAATGATAGGATTTATTTTAAATACTGATATATTTATATTAGTAAAATTCAGGATCTTGGGAAAAATTAAATTAAGGATAGTGATCCATTGACATGTATATATATGTATATACAGGGTGAAAAAAAAAAACTCAACAGAAAATTCACATAAAAATAAATCATAAAGAAGTGGGTCACTTCAGGTCGCTCCTCAACAGCCTTATTCTCCGTGCTGGTTGACAACACTACACCGTAGTGTTCTGGGTTAGCGTGGGTATAGAGGTGGGGTGTCACAGCTTGGTATCAGAGCCAAACTTCGGAACAATGTAGAATAACTTAACAAGGATCATCGTCCTAAGTCCAACTTAGGAGTCGTGCCTTAGGATTTAATTCGAGTCTCCATACCGATTCATCCTATTTCCTTTTATGTATCCTTGTTTTATCTATCAAGATTTGCTTGATATTTATTTGGAGAATAACTTTTCTTCTTCTCTCTTTCTTAAAAAAGAGAATGTCTAGACCAGGCCGTCCCAGAGCCGGACCATCTACTGTTACTCCCCAGGATGGAGTTTTTATGACCGTTCTGCAGCTACTTGATTTAGTAAAGAATGCTCAAGCAGCTGGTCCTAATCAGGAACCTACTCATCCTAAGTCTGTATTTGCACGCTTGTACAACGATTATACCAACTTGGGTGGGAAACCGTTCAAAGGTTCCGAAACTATTATTGAGGTCCAGGCTTGGCTAAGAACATGCGATCGAATCTTTTCTCGCATGAATCTTATCGATCTTCACCGTGTTCAGGTGGCCTCCAGTATGCTCCAAGAATGAGCATTGGATTGGTACGAACTTCTTATTTCTGAAATTAATGAAGCGGATCTCACCTGGGAGCAATTCCGGGAACGCTTCGAATTAAAATTCGTACCAGAAGTAGAGAAAGTGACATTGGCTCGAGGTTTCATAGACCTTGTTCAAGGTGAATCCTCTGTGACAGATTATGTCGCATCCTTCGAGTCACTGTCTAAATATGGGGTTGAATACATCAACACTCCATTGAAGAAGAACCAAAGATTCGTCTATGGCTTAAACAGGAATCTCAAGAAGCCATTACTTCTAAAATTAGAAGTTTCTTTCGATCAACTCATTGATATCGCTCTTCGTCTTGAAGAGGCGGATAGGGAAAGTGATGTTGAAGTGGTGGGTGCCAAACCAAACTTCAACAACAAGAAAAGGCCTAACAAATTCAAAGGCCCTTATCCTAATAAAAAGGGGAAACAAGCAACTCCAGCTGCAAAGACTCCTTCCAATAGTAGCGGGCAATGCTTTAACTGTGGTTCTAAGGACCATTTTGCGAACAAGTGTTCGAAGCCCCGTTCTTGTCGCTATTGTAAGAGCCCGGATCATTATATACATGTATGCCCCAGACTTCAAGGTAAGAAGGAGGGAAAGCTTAATGTGGCTCAAGCCCCTGGCAACA
This sequence comes from Allium fistulosum, assembly GCA_030737815.1. Classification (NCBI taxonomy): domain Eukaryota; kingdom Viridiplantae; phylum Streptophyta; class Magnoliopsida; order Asparagales; family Amaryllidaceae; genus Allium; species Allium fistulosum. The sequence goes on along the minus strand of CM060904.1, from coordinate 162,573,357 downwards.
CATCTCGCGGTCAAGGTATGTCTCATTCTGTCCTTGATGGCATTATTATATTTCGTGATCAGCCTATTAGAGTTCTCTTTGATACGGGTGCATCCCATTCTTTTATATCAAAGGAACTTGTCGATACTTTTTCCTTAAGTGTTGTTGCTTTAATGACTTCTTTAAGAATTGCGAATCCGGTTGGTGGATCCGCAACTCTTAGTTTGCTTTGTAAAGATGTGGAGATTATTTTGTGTGATTTTCCTTTCCTAGTCGATTTGCATGTCATGCGTTATTTAGGCTTTGGAATGATTTTGGGTATGGATTGGCTTAACCATTATGAAGCTCATATCCTATGTCCTGAGCGGACTATTTATCTCCGACATCCGCAATCTGTAAAGTAGATTTTTATTATTTTAAAAGATTCGGATTCCACTTTGGCAGCATCTTTATATTCTTTAAATCCTCGTGATGATGATAATGATGATGAGGAAGATGTCATTTCTCGTATTCACATCGTTCGTGAATTTTCTGACATATTTGAGCCCGTTTTAGGATTACCACCTAAGCGAGCAATTGAGTTCAGAATTAATCTTATACCTGGAGCTCAACCTATTACTCGTCCTCCTTATCGCATGTCCAATAAGGAGAATGAAGAGATGCGCAAACAATTATCCGAATTGGAGACGAAGCAATTTATTCGCTCTAGTTCCTCGCCTTGGGGAGCTTCAGCAATTTTTGTGAAGAAATCCGATGGTACACTTAGGCTTTGCGTCGACTACCGCAAGCTTAATGATCTTACTATTTAGAATAAATATCCTTTACCTCGGATTGATGATCTATTTGATCAACTTAGTGGTGCTAGAGTCTTTTCACAATTGGACTTGGCTACCGGTTTTCATCAGCTTCGTATTACAGAGGATAGCATTCCTTTGACTTCGTTCCGTACCCGTTATGGATCTTATGAATGGCTAGTTATGCCATTTGGTTTAACGAATGCTCCGACTTATTTCGTTGACCTTATGAATCGAGTTTTCAAATATTTCCTCGATCGGTTTGTTCTCATCTTTATTGATGATATTCTTGTGTATTCTAAAACCGAGGAGGAACATGCAAAGCATCTTCGGATTGTATTGGAAACTCTTAGGAGTAATCAGTTAAGAGCAAAATTTTCTAAATGCCACTTTTGGCAATCTAGTGTGAAGTTTCTCGGTCATATTATTTCCGAATCCGGAATATCAGTGGATCCTTCAAAGATTGAAGCTATTCAAAATTGGAAGAGACCGGAGAGTGTAACGGAAATCCGTAGCTTCCTTGGATTAGCGGGTTATTACCGTCGTTTTATCAAGGACTTTTCTAAAATTGTCGTGCCTCTTACTGGCTTAACAAAGAAAGGTGTTAAATACATTTGGTCAGACAAATGTGAAACTTCTTTTCAGAAATTAAAAGAACTCCTTTCTGATGCTCCTATTCTTGTTATCCCCGAAGGGAATCAAGATTTTGTTGTTTATACCGATGCTAGTCGCGTTGGTTTGGGTGCCGTTCTTATGCAAAAAGAACGTGTTATTGCGTATGCTTCTAGGCAATTGAAGCCGGCTGAGACTAGATATGCCACACATGATTTAGAACTCGCGTCTATCATTTTTGCCCTTTGAATTTGGCGACATTATCTTTTGGGAGAGAAATTTATACTTTATACTGATCATAAGTCTATTGTTTTGGATTATATTTTATATATAAAAGAATTATCTTGAAAATTTATAATTTTGATTGTATTGGTTGTTAGGAGATGATAATATTAGATTATCATCGTTTATTGTTGATTAGTCAATATTTCTAACTATTGACTATTGGATGATTTTAAGAAATGAAACTTGTAAATATGATTGACAATGAATATAAATGGTAAATAAAATAAAATAAAAATGAATTTAAATTAAGATGGAGAATTTAAATTCCGGTGTTTTGAAAATTTATTAACAAAAATTGAAATGTATAATATAAGTATTATATGATAGTATATTCGATTAGAAATTATTTTCAAAGGATTTTCAAATGAAGTAAGTGTTATACTCCCTTCTTGACACTAGAGAATGATTTCGGTGATGAGTGCACGCATCATCGACGTTTATTTTTGAGAGTCCAAGTGGGGGAGATCACTTAATAGCTTTTTCTAAACCCTGTTGATTAAAATTGAATTTTATTTTGTATTCTCTATAGTATGACTTGATGTATATTAATATAAGTATATATTATTTCAAACTTGATTTGAAATGAAACCGGAGTTGAAATTCTTAAGTTCTTTAATATTTAATGACTTTAAACTATTGAAATAAACAAATACTTGAATCATTAAGGAACTTCAAAATTGAATAATAAGGGATGAACCTAAGTGTTAAGTGAAAATAGATTGAAGTAGGAAACCCTTAGAATAAAGGAGTATAAATTTGAAATAAACTAGAAACTGTAAATTTGGATAGTGTTCAGTTTGATTCAATAGCACATATATATATATAACTTACCAAAACATTTAAAAGTTCAAAATGTCTATATGAATAAGTGATTGGATAATATACAAGTATAGGTATGAAAAATGAAATATGAATTTAATTAGTGGTTTGCAAATATGAATAAAACTTAAACTGTGAAAATAAATGATATATAGTTATGTTATGTTATGAAATTGAATTCCAATAAGTTAAGTGAATATATTGGACCGATAGAATAAACTAGCAAATGGATTATTAGATTTATATAACTTATGGAAGTTAATGAAATGAACGAACAACATTTTGTTGAATGAATAAATTAATAAAATGAATCAAATGAGATAGGATGAAAATTTTCGAACACTTTTGTTAATTAAATAAATAAGGGAATTTTGTGTAAGTTAGAATGTGAACAAATGAATATAAGTTAGAATGAAATATTTGTGTAAATAAAAACGAATTAAAACAAATGAGATATGTACATTATACCAAATTAAATAAAATTTTGAATTCTTGGTTGTTGTTGTGGTTATTGTTCGTTTATGGAATGTTTGGGAAAGTAAATAAATTCAATATGAATTGAAATTGAATCAATTAGATGTAAATAGGTGTTACAAATTATGTGCAATTGAATTGAATGAAAATGCATGTAGAGATTAATGAATATATTATTAATAAAATGAACGTAGAAGAGTTTAATGTAAACCAATTGAATATCAATGTACTGAATTTGAATAAATCAAACGTTAATGAAATGAATATTAGCAATTGAATAAAAAAAATTTTGAAATACTCAAAGAGAGCTGAAATGAAAATAGCCATAACTTTTAAATGGTTGAACGGAATTCGACGATCTTGGACTTTTATGAAAGCCTAAAAACTGTGCTACATCTTTTGTTTATAATGTTTTGATAAATACCTTCATCGACTAGGCTTAAAACACCAATATTAGTCGCTGGCCTGTGCGAAGTAGAAATCTGAAGCACCTTAGTATTCTCGCCATAAATTTTTACTGTTGTATCGGATTTTGATGATCTTGCACTTTCTGGAAAGCTAAGAACTTAAGTTAAAACTTTTGCTTTAAGTGTTTTGTGTTTTGCTGTCATTTAGATGGTCGAAAAGGGGAGTGAACGTCGCTGACCTACGCTACTCATTGCCCAGGCTGAGACGTATTCTTTGAGTAAAACGGTCGTAACTTTTGAACTGATGGTCCGAATTCAATGATTTTGGACATTCTGGAAAGCCTGAAACAAATGCAACAACTTTTATTTAGATTCCCTTACAAAATTTCATCGTTTAGATGACTAAAAATTTGGATTTGTTCGCTGTCCTGAGACATAAATTTTGTTTTTGAAGATAAAATGAGTTATATATATGTTGTATATGTTAAGTATATCAACATACCTTTATATGCTTGGTTATCATTTGTTGTTGAGTATTTTAATAGGTGACAAAGGGTTGCGCTTCGCTTGTGGAGCTCGCTTCTGTGCTAAATGCAAAATGTAAGTTAAAATGCTAATAAACGCTTAATAAAAGGTACGTTCTTGGATTACGGTTATGTTGTGGTATATTATTGTGTTCCCCATGTTTTGGGATGCCTCATTCTTGTGATGAGATTTATATCATGCAATTATTACCACTGTGAAATTTTTCGGTCCTAGTCGCGCAAAGGAGGTGCTGCCGAAATTTTTCAAAAATTCGGGAGTTAGAAAATTTTGAGATTTTAAAAATCCTATAACTAAATTTTGCAAATAAGTCGAATATTTTGAATGAATTATATCTAAATGATGGTTTTCCCTTCTTCGTTCCTTTTCGAGGACGAAAAGTTTTAAGTGGAGGAGAATGTAACGACCCGTATTTTTAACACTTTAAAAATACGAAATAAAATAAAAAATTTGGATAAAAATCCGAAGGAAATAAAATTTTGTGTTGTTAAATGTGAATTACAAGTTAAAATACAAAACTGAATTCTGAAATAACTTATTTGTAAATTAAATATGGATGTTAACTTGTATTGAATGTAAATAATGAATTGAATTTGATTGTAAACAAAATTGGTTATGATTGTAAACAAAGAATAACTAAAATGTTACATTTAATATTGAAGTTATAATATTGAAATCAACGTAAATGAATGTAATTTAATATTACTGTGAATTTAAATAAGATGATAGCTGAAGAAAATGAAAGTAAATGAATTATAAACTATTGATAATAATGTATAAGTAAATGGTTGATTCAATAATGAAAGTGTAAATTGAAATAAAAGAATTCAATTAGAATTAAATAACTTGAATTTGAATTACAATATAATTGAACGCTGAATCTAATGTAATCTTTTTTACTGGATTTATAATGGAAAACTGCATTGTAAAAGATTGTTAATTACTGTGAAATTAAAAAATGAAATTTGTGAACAATTGAAATTTGATTTAAAAGTTAATAATTTAAAATTGGGAATTTTATATTGAAATTAAACAGTAGAAATAGCCATTTTACATCTGTCTCGGATTTCGACGAAACTAGTTTCATCGGATCCGTAACAGTGAATAATTGTAAGGTTTCAATTTTCGTAGCAATCGGACTTGTCGTTTGGCCGTGCGAGCTTGAAACGCGTAGAAATTTAATTTCGAATTTAATTAAAATAGCCGACTTTAAAGGCTATCTTCCACATACGATTGAATTAGGCCTTGGGACTAGTTCCATTGCGTTCGAAATATAGCTAAAACCTTATAAACGCTTGGCGGCACGTCTCGATTGGAGTTCGGACGATTTTGGACCTACCTTTATAAATACGCACGCAAAACCGAGACAGTTTTATCATTATTTCATTTCAGAAACCCTAATTTCAAACCATGGTCGCCACCTATTCCATTGCCAGAAATTGCCAATCTTCTTTCCTTAATATCTCTCAATCCGTTCAACGAAATTGAAAAATTCCAAAACCAAAAGTGTAGATCTCGATGAGCTCTTCAAATCCATATGGTTGATTTCTGGTAATACGTCAAGGATTCGTCAGGATCTGGCTTTGAATGTCGTGCGTATTTTCACGTTTTTCGAGAAAATGGCATGGCATGGGGCGGCGCAACTTCTGGCGTGGGTGGCTCTGCTGGGGACGCTCACGTAGAAATATCCTGATCATCGTTTGGTCGACGTTGTAGGCGTGCGTGTGTTTGAATTTGGCGTGCGTGATGGGTTCGGCTGTATTCTTTGGGGAAGAAGATGGTATATTGTTTATTTTATTAATTAATTACTTTATATTAAAATGCAAATGTTCTAACTCGAATAACTTTTGCATACGAGCTCGGATCGACGCGCGGTTTTCTCCGTTGCATTCGTATCGAAATTCTGGACAACATGGAGCTGGTTTGGTTGGATTCCGAGACGTTCAAATTTGGGCCTTTATTTGGATTTTAAATCATCGATAAATCAAAGTTGAGTGTTTATACGCTCACAATTGACTAAAATAATTTTTTATTAGTTAAATTTATATTCTGAAGTGATATGAAATTTATTGGTTGTTGTTTGGTAGGTTTAATTATCATTTATATTGATATATGAATAAATTGATAGAATTTAAATTGACCGTTAAAATAAATTTAAATTTAAATTGGCAGTATATTACTCGATATTGAAAATTATAAAATTGTTGTGAATGTTATTGGCTTTATGGTTGATTGGTTGCGATGGATGCTATTGGTCGATATTGGTTGTTTATTTATTTTGATATATCATGCTATCATCATGTATATTGTTTATTGCATATAAAACTGTAAACTGAATCATTTGGAATAAACTAAGGAATGGGTTGAAATGATATACCTATGACATCTATTTGGATTGAAATGATATATATCCATCCTTGAAATTAAAATTGAAATGATTATCCACTTGGCCATAGGTTAGAAAATTATATACGGACACCGGGTTGGTTAAATTAAATGATTTTAAAAGTTGTTTTGAAATTATTTAAATGAATTGATTTTAAGAATAAAATCCAATTTATGAAATTAAATTGAGATATGAATGGAATTATCAAATTTAGTTTTTAAAATGTGAATATTTAAAGCTTTGAGATATATTGAAATTGAAATGGCTTATTTTGTGGTTCAAATATGTATTTGAAATTGATAATTTGAAATGGTTTATTGAGAAGCTGAATCAAGTTGAAATTGATGATTTGAGATTTGATTAAATTTTAATTATGGAATTCAAGTTTATGTGAATCGTTTTGTGGGATTTGAGGAAGCTATTTTTATATAAAGTATTTTAAACTATATCTAAAACTATTTATATTTTACTTTATAAATTTTAATATAAATTATTTTAATATAAATCATTTTCAATATAAATTATTTTATTATAAACTATTTTAACTTATAACTATTTTATATAAACCATTTTATTGTATAAACTATTTTTCTATATATACAAATTTTAATATCTAAACTGTTTAAAAGGAAAGTGTTAGGATTCCAAAATGTTATGATTTCAAGCAATGATTTCAAAGTGTTATGAATTTCAAGGTTTTCGATTTCCAAAGTGTTTTGATTTTAAAAGACTTATGATTTCGAAAGCCGTATAACTTTGGAATGTGATATGATTTTGGAAATGGATTTATTTGAAGTGAAAGTGATATCGTATTGATATGATTTTGAAATGGCAATGATATGTCGGTTTTAAAATATAACTATTTTGAAAGTTTATTAAATGACCATCAGTGTAATAATACGTAGTTATTAAAGAGACCGGGATCAGATATGGACATACTCTCTGTCGATACTGAAAACCACTTTAATAACTAATATACGCGGAGTGTTGATCCAGAATGAAGTGGATGGTTTGATGAACGCGTTGACTGAAGAAAGAGAACGATTTTGGATGACCCCTGACATGACTAAAACAGGAGCCGCGCCGGGCCATTGAGGTTCGCCACTTCTAGGGGACACACTTCTTCGTTACCATGTCTATTACTTTTGTGATTCGATTTGGGTGAACCCCTCGATTATGGGAGTGTTGTTTCGCGGTGTTGGGGTAGTAGCTGCTATGCCCAACATCAGTCCGGATCACGCAACTACTAGTATCCTAGTTGGTATCGCCTCATGTACCTTGTCATACTGATTATCCTATTCGCGACCACTACGTTTTGGTTTGTACCTTTAGTATATGGATTGCCCTTTGGTGACTTCCGGTTTTGGGGAAACTACGATCTTGTATATGCTTATGGGAATAGAAATGTGTTAAGGGTGGAATAGACCATGGCTTAACGCTAGTTTGATATTTTACTTTATGATAGACATTATTGTATATAGCGTATTCTATTATATAGTAGATAGTTTAACGGATCCTTAGGAGATGGAAATCCCGAACATCTCTTAAGTTAATGCACGCACGTTAAACACTGGATAGGAGGTGTCTAAAACCCGTAAACATCTCCGACGCCGTCACACTCATATTTTCTTATTCGATTTAACTTACATGAGATATTTTAGTCCTGACTCGAGTGTTTTGTCTTTTCATTACGCTCGGGTCAGCCTGAGCATTTCAGATAAGGTTGAAGATCTATTCTGGAGGACGAAGACGGAGTTTGGTATTACATCATTTGTATTCTACTACTGTATTATTTTTCCGCTGTATTGTTGTATTATCTCTGATATGTATGTAACTCTGATTTATGATGTATAATAATAATCAAATTTATTTATTTAACAGCTTCATGAACTGTTATTTTATTATTATATCTTGTCCCTTCCGCTGCGAGATTCTGAGTTTGTTTCTGTTCTTTCTTTTCTTTTCTTATTTAACCCCAATAACTATCTGTATTTTGGATTGTTTGAGTCGGCATGTGTGTATGTTTTGTCGACTTGAACGGTCAAAAATGTAGGTCGTTTCAATGTTCCACTTGTTAAAGTTCAATGGTCCTCAAATCCTAAGGATTGCTCTTGGGAATCTAGAGAATTCATCGAGCGTACACATCTGGACTTACTTTCTCATGCTCTTTAAGGTGAACTTCATATTTCAAAATTTCTTTTGTGTTAATATGCTTTTATGGTTGTTACTTTTTATTTCCATCATATATATTGTGAGGACGCAATTTTTTTAAGGAGGGGAGTCTGTAACAACCTACATATTTATCAATTTTATATTTAAATATTTTATCGTCAATCGGATTTTAGTCCGAAAAGCTACTTTTTGCATACGTTCAAATTAGGACTCGAGACCACTTCCATTGAGTTCAAAATGACGTTTGCAACCTTTTTAAGTATAAACTTTGATATGTTTGGAGTTGGTGGAATTTCACTACTTTCTCACCTGAGACTTTGGTTTGGGCTTTTAGCCTATTAGACCCAACCTTCACCCCTTCTCTTCATAACATCATTATTTGCTTAAAAATTCAAGCTTCATCCAAAATGGAGGAGGGAATGGGAAATTAAAATTCCAAGCTCAAGTTCATTTGCAAATTCAACATCTAACTCCAAATTCAAAGTGAAGCATTGATTCAAGCTTGTGGTTGCTTCTCACTTTGCTTTCAAGCTTGATTTTCATCTAAATTGTGAAAAGGTGAGATTTTTATCTCACAATCTTTTCTATAACTATCTTGGATTGTTGGGAATGAATTCCTATCACTTTAGCATGTAAATTTGCATTTGGTTTGGATCGAATTGGTGAAAAACTCCAAATTTCGTGTGTTTTAACATTTTCTGGCCTTAGGTCGTTCTGTTGAAAAGTCATACTGAGCATAACTCGTTTCTGGCCTTAATTCGTTCGCATGAGTTAGGTCGTTCATACGAGATAGGTCGTTAGGTCGTAGGTCACTAGGCGTTAGGTCGCTCGGCCTTGTTTGAGACGTTAGGTCGTTCGAGCCACTAGGTCGCTCAGCCTTCACCTTAGGTTGCAACATATCAGGTCGCTTCGTACCTTAAGTTGCTCGGCCTATATAACTGCATATTCCTCGCATACCTTAGGTCGTTTGCACCATTAGGTCGTTAGGTCGCATGACCTCAATTCCATTAGGTCGCATGACCCCAATACCATTAGGTCGTTAGGCCTTATTTCCTTTAGGTCGTTAGACCTTATTTCCTTTAGGTCGCATGACTCCTAAAGCCTCTCGGCCCGTTCCACCTTAGGTCGTAAGTCCTTAGGCCGTTCCACGTTAGGTCGCTCGCCCTGATTAGGTCGTTCGCACCATTTAGCTCGTTCCAAATTAGGTCGTCCTCTGCTAGGTCGCGCCACTGTTAGGTCGTGCCACTTATAGGTCGTGCCAATTCCTGCCTCGAGTCGCTCGGCTTGCATATTCCTTAGGTCGCACCTCTATGCCATTGCTCCTTTGGTCGATGCACTTTAGCTCGGCCATGTTCGTTCTCACGGGCATTCCTATTTTGATTGTTTTGGAATTGATTTCTTTGGACTTTGTTCATGTCTTCGAATGTGAATTTTTGTGATTCGATTTGTTTCAATAATCGTTTTGTGGTTTGTCACTTTAAAAATATGAAGGTTTTAATACTAGTAGTAAATATCAAAACCCCTTTTCTTCGAAATGATTTCAACACTATTTTAATTATAAATTTCATTTTTCTCAAAACGTTTTCCAATCTACTAGTATATACAAACCTTTACTTCACTCGCACGAGAAATCTAATTAAACGACTTAGTAAAACGAGTGGTATGAAACGCTTGCGTTTACTTCATCGGTTAATTCTTGGACTTGTTCGATTGAACCTCTTGTGACAATTTTCTAGTGAAGATCTACAGTTTGTTTGTAAATATTTAAGTTAAGCAAGTGGTTATGGGACATGAAGCTAAACTCATATATTTACTAGCTTGGTGTGAATGACACTTCTTGATGATCGTGACGATCATTTTTGTGATTTAGACTAGCAATTGTGCGATGTCTCTTTGTCTACGAGGGAGACTAAACCCCGTTTGTGTGATGTTTCTACATCACATATGTGGGGGTGGCGCCCCACGGTCTTCGGGCCATTCTTGTGGAGCTTCGGCTCAAAACAAATGGTTAGCTAACATGAGATAGCGTCTCGTTTTGTGTTACACGTGTTGGTGAGTTTTCATACTCCCATTTTGTGATAGGCCTCCCCCTTCTTGTGACTTCTGGATTTCTTGTGATGATTTCTGGAATTTTGTGCTTCACCAATTTTTGTGATTTCCATTGATAAGTTTTATCAATTCTTGTGCATTGGTGAATTTGTGTGTCATTGACTTGTTATGAATACAAGTTTAGGGTATGATGCCCCATTTTATCTTTGAGAAGATTCTTGTGATATTGATTAATCTCATGTTGATTTTCAATTACATACTTGTAGTAGTATGCCATTATGGTTATTACATGTTCATGCCATGTCTTTTATTTTATACCATATCATCTTATATTTATAGCTAGACTGATCCGTTTATTATTTTCTTATAAAAAATACTCGGGTCAGACCGAGATGTTACAGGTGCTTCTGCTTGACTTCTCTTCAGGGATTACTCTGACATTTGGCTGACTACTTAGATTAGTAGTTTTTGTTGTATACATTTAAGATATAGACTCCGTGATGTATACTTATCCTTTTGTGTAGCATTGTAGCTATTCTTTTGTATTATCGTGGATCTTTCGGACCACTACTATGATGCACACTTTCATGTGTTATATATTCATATCTTTTTCCGCCATTATGATATGGATGTCTGTGACTGATTTGTGTTATGTTTATTTTTATGTGTGTTTCCGAAGATTATATATAGCCACTGTGTGATAGCTTTGCGTTTGTATCGGTATGTCGGATTTCCTCCTTAAATGAAATGCATGTTATACTATCTGACATATCGGGGCTCGCACAAAGAAATTACATGGATGGTCACTCCTCAACAGCCTTATTCTCCATGCTAGTTGACAACACTACACCGTAGTGTTCTTGGTTAGCGTGGGTATAGAGGTGGGGCGTCACACTCTTATTAACATTTAATTTAAAACCATATGAGATTTCAAACCTAAATAATTCTTTTTTTTATATAATTGGATCTGAAACGTAAGTTTATATTTAGGTACAAACATATATGCAGTAAACCAACACTAAAATTAGAAACATAAACTGAATTAATTGAAAATAAATCACCCAATTTAATTTTATTTCAATATACGTCTACAATTAACATCTTCTCTCTTTTTAATTAAAAGGTTCCAATCACATTAATTGCCATTGATTTCTAAGTTTAATTTTAAAAGAGAAATGAGACAATTCAATTCCTTTTATAGTAATTTAACGTTTTTATGGAATTATTGTATACAAACCAAAAGCTATTAATTTCTTGTTAAATAATTGATTTCTTATTCCTGTAATTAATTTGTAAGCTAAAATACATTTCAAACAAATAAACATATGTTTACTCCTTTACTAAACTTATTCATTTTTATTCTTTTAGTTTTAATTTAAATGTTCTCATATTATATCAACTATTACCTTATGAATTTATTCAACATAAGTTTTCATTTTATTTTACTCAACTCTATAGTTAACATCTTTTCTTATATTAACTGCAATATTTAATTACATTTAATTTCATTTATTTCAACGGATTAAATAATAAGATGATAAGTAAAACAATATTTACATTTAAGTAATTTAAACACATTTAAAAAACACATTTATAAATCAATTCAGTGTTGAATATTACACTAATTACAGTGTTCAATTTCAACTGTAATTAAATCCAATTGATTATATTTTAATTCCAATTAAATTTGATTTTAATCTTTTATTCAATCATTTATTGTCAAATGGGTAAAACTAACACTAATTTACATTTTATTACCTCAATATTCTATAGTTCTTGCCTTAATTCACATTAACGTAACATTTAATTACATTTAATGCAATTTATTTCTAATTTGATTTCAATAAGTTAAACAAATAGGTAACAAATAACAATTGTCACCTTTAGCTTAATTTAATCACATTTATAAGTTGGTTGTCTACACAAATATTATAATTATTTGCACAACACTAATTTTTATTCAATTACAATTTATTACATACTATTTCATTAATTAATACAACATTTAAATTATCAATTACTCTTTTAATCCAATTATAAATTAATACACACATTGTTACAATTTAATTATAATCTATAACCAATCATAACTTTTTAATCATTCCCATTAATTGGAATTACATTTAAAGCAGTTATCAATTACCTTAATTTAATACTATTACATTTCATTCCAGTTATTATTCCCATTAATAAATCTTAAAATTTTAAATTTCTCACACTAATCAAGTCATAAATTTTTATTTCTTCCAAATTACATTATAAATCTTATTAAATTCAATAAATTAATTATTAGAAAATTATGGATCGTTACACTCTCCCCCACTCAAAACTTTTCGTCCTCAAAAAAGAAAAAGGGAAAAGAAGGAATTAATATATTTTATTCAAAATATTCAACTTATAAACACTAAATTTACATAATTAAGTAATTTAAATAAAAGGTATCAATTTATAAACAACTAAATCCTTTTACATTCAGTTAATAAAAGTTTGAAAACATTTAACAAAATTTTCTAAGTCCAAAATTCACAGGAAATTTTGACAGAGTCTCCTTTGTATGGAGAGGTCTGGGAGAAATAATAATATCAATAATAACAATATATATCACATATTTCAAAATAATATATCCCAAATAATGGGGAAAACAATGTAATATCGCTATAAAACCGTAATCCGAAAACTACCTATTTGTCGAGCAAACAACACTTAAATTATTAAACCAAAAGCAATAGCAATTGCTTCCATAACCTGTATTTCACTTATATAAGCCAAAGAAGTTAATGATTATATAAAAGAGAAATATTTAAGTTGTTTCAATTAATAACAAACAAAACATCACAACATAACAATAATTACTTATAAACAAATCATACAATCATCACATGTAGTCAAAAAAAAAAAATCAATTATTCATCTATAGCAATCAAAACAAAGGGTTTGTTCGGATTTAGAAACTTTTAATCGTATAAAATGACAAATAAACTACTAAGTGTACCATATACCCTACAGTCTTAGATAACTTAATAGATTATTTATACTTCTTAAACAATTTAAATGATCACATCCCAAACATCCCATAAGCCAAAACAAACAAAATTTCCAATTATTATTTAAGTTCATTCTTATAAATACTATTTCACCATTTACTATTCATCCTTTTTCATTCATACAATGCTTATTTTTTTATTAGTTTTCATTCATTACTTACAGAATTCATTTCCCATTTATTTATACGATTCCATTTTCCCTTTTCATTACTTTACATTCATTTCTTACATAAGTTATTTTCATTTCAATTATTTAAAGAAATCAATAAATCCATTATTTAAGATTACATACATTTTTTAGTTTCCTTCACATCTATGTTTACTTGATTTCCTTTTTAAACATCAATATTCATTTGTGAAGTAACCCATACTTAGATTCTTCTTTTCTTTTTTCCCACTTTTACTCCTCTCATATATAACATTCACTTTTACTATTTCAACTTTTACTTTATAAGTGACTTCAATAATTAACTTAAGTTTTAATCATATCTCTAATTATTAACTTAAGTTTATTACATTCTTATACATCTTAATTATTTTTATAGAAGTAATTCCATCAGAACACTTTCATTAATTAAGTTTTACTTGTATAATATTCTATTACATATCCTTATTAATATTTCAACTTTTAACATTTTGGTAAGTTATATATAGATGTCTTTTAGAATGCACTAAAATGTTACAAAAATTTATCTTATTTATCTTAATCAACAATTGCTCAATAGTTTCATCTTCAAATTTTCATTATTCTTAAATTTAGAAGTTACAAATTTCAATATCTTATATATCATTAATCACTTAACAATTGATTCTTATTTCCCTTTTAAAATTTCCAATTATTAAAATAGTTAAGATTTCATTCAATTACAGTAACTGAAGGCTACTAATTATCAGAAAGTTTATGAACCAAATTTTGGGTTACATTTCAAATTATTCAAAATAACATATATATATTCATAACTTATATATCAAATAATATTTAAAAATTAAAATTTAAGATTCGTTATCAAAACAAATGTGTAGTACAACTGCTACAATAGTCTTTCCACTTTGAAACTCGAAAATGATGGTCGATGATGTGCGCACTCATCACCGAAATTATTTTCCAATGACAGAGGGGAAAGTACATAACTTATTTCCTTAAAAATTTCCTTTAAAACGTTTCTTTTAAATCATATTGAAATATTAATATTATAAAATACTTCGAAATAATACTAATATTATATTCCAAAATCTTTCAAAAGAGATTTCCAAAATCCCGGAACTTAAGTTCTCAAATTTCAATTTATATTCATTTTACGTAAAATCTCAATTTGCAACCAATACTTATAAATTTCACTTCCTAACAAACAAATATATCACAACCAACTATATCATTTATAAAATTATTCTTTTATATACAAAATATAATACCAGGTAAAATTATTTCATTTACCTATATTTCAAAACAATATTGCGTCGGTCTGCCCAATTAAGTGTTTAGAAACCCCTATCGATGCCATAGCGTCCTATGAACCGACCAGAATTTATAAATACAAAACATAACAAATTAACACAATACAAAACCTTTTATACCAACAAATACGCTATCTCATATATATACACTAAGGGACTCATTCTAGGGTATAACTACCCTATTTTAAGCTAAGGTTATCACCAAACTAAAACTCTGATACCAAATGTAACGAACTGTCTTTTTGGACGGTTTAATCGACGATAAGACACACACATCAGACTCAAACCATTCAAAAGGGAAGATTGTTATGTGGTAAATAAGAAAAAGCAGAGAAAGAAAGAAAAAAACAAATACAGAATCTTGCAGCGGAATGACAAAATATAATAATCAAACAAAAAGTTCATGAGGTTGTTTTACAAATAACATATGATTACACTTTTACAATATAGAATCAGAGTACATATAGCAGTAATAAATAAGTAATGTTGCGGAACAACGTGATGCAGTGGAAATGATAGAATAAATAGTAATAGTACTAAATCTTCGTCTTCGTCCTCCAAGAGCAGTCTATGATATACTGAAAAGCTCAGACTGACCCGAGCGAATTGAAAAGACAAAACACTCGATTCGGAACTAATAGATCTTATGTAAGTTAAACCAACAGTAAATAAATATGAGTGTAACGGCGTCAGAGATGTTTACGGGTTTTGACATCTCCTATCCAGTATCAAACGTGAGTGCAATAACTTAAGAGATGTTCGGGATTCCCATCTCCTAAGGATCCGTTAAACTATCTACATACATAGTGCAATACACTATTATAATAGTGTCTACAGTAAAGTATTAAATTAGCGTTAAGGCGTTACCCATATCCCCCTTAACACATTTTTATATATTCCCATAGTCTATACAGAACCGTACGCTCCAACAAACCGGCGGTTTACCCAGAGGGCACTCCATAGGTATGGTACAAAACAAACTCGTAGAAGGCGCGATAGGGCATGTGAACACGGCACGCGAGGCAATGCCAGGTAGATATACCGTTTGTAGATCTGGACTGGTGGTAACACATAGCAGCTACTACCGCTCACCTCGGAATACACTCCCATAACAAATCAAGGGTGGCCACCAAATCATCACAAAGTCATAATATGGTATCGAAGAAGAATGTCTAATAGGAGGAATGACCTCACTTGGTCTGGCGTGGCTCTTGTTTTAGTCACATTGTCTCGACCCGGTTTTTCGACCCCCGAAAATCGACATCAATACGTTCACTGTATGACATGCCGACCAATCGAATGCCGGAAATACCAGATCGTTAGGGTTAAAGAAGAAAGAGGTAGAAGAAGGAAATAGAAAACACATCAGAATCTCACAATCGCAGCGGAACAATATATAATAGATAACAACTGACCTTTATACAAAAAGAACACTTACTATTTTATATAATACATCATCAGAGTACAACACAATCCATAGCACATAACTGGATAGTTATAGTAACTTTTCCTCACAGATCTGTCTATATACAGTTACCCTGCACAGCGGAATATACTTCAAGTATGCGTGATACATTTCGCCATCCAGCTCGTCTCCTAAGCTCCACAGCATCCTATCCTGTATCTGTAATACTCGGTCTGACCCGAGCAGTATAATAAAATAACACCCGAGTCAGTCTGGAAAACCAGCGTGAGAAAACACACTCAATTTAATTATTAAAGTTTCCAAAATCCTTTGAAATCAAAGGTATCTCGTAAGACCACGCCACAAATAAACATGACGGGTTTTTACCTTACGATAACCAAAACATTTTATATCAAATCCTCTGATATTATAATAGTGTCTAATTACAAATACTTATTCAAATAGCCGAAATTGTTACATTCATTAAATTCCAGCATAATAGGTATACAAACAAGTCCGAAGGCACTTATTGGAGATTGGGTATCCATACAATGGCAGGGCTACTGGGGTACCGCCCATCACAGTACCTGGTATAGATCAGAGTACCGAGGACCACTCCTGATCCCCTACAACACAAGACCGGAGCTACCCCTTACTGGATAGTCCAAATAAGATCACCCCGCGGTTGGGATCAGCAACCGCCTACTAAGACGAATAAAAAGGGACGTCTAGATAGGGATGACCTTACCCTAATTGGGTGCTACCCACTTAGCCTTGCTGCACCTCCCCTGTTTTAGCCATTCCCGGTTGATGAGGCTTGAGGCTATGCGTTACCTTTTTAGAACACATTTACTTAGAATGCTCATCGTCCTCCAATGACGATGGTCTGAAAACATTCATCCATACAAGTTGCCCTGGGTCTGGACAAACCGAATCACCGTCTTCATCATTTCACGGTATTCATTAGCTACGTTCAAACCGGATCGAAGTGGTTTTTAGATAACTAAATCTGATCCCGGTCTCTTCGAAACGATCAGCGCATTGGCCAATATTGATAGTCGGTAATTTAACTATCAAATTAAACAATCATTCACCAATTATTTTATTTCCCCTGAAAAGCACCAAGTCTTTTTAAGTTTAGATTTTAAACAAATTAAATCACTTTGTCCAAAATATACACTTTAAACATTTAAAATAAACTACTTAAACACTTTATTTAAAATACTAGTTACTAATTTTCCAAGTAAAACTTAAGCCAAAACTACTTTTGAAATAAAGCTATTTTATAAAATGTAAATATTTAATAATTTTCCTTTAATCATAATAACACTTTAATCTTTAAAACAATTATTTACTGTAATTAACTTAATAAATATTTACTTCAAAATTTTAAAACGATTTAAATAATAAATTCCTATAAAACAATAATCTTTTAAAAACATCTTTAAAATTTTTAATTTATACTTAAAAATCTTTTCTTGAAAATATACTTATCTTTTCGGGGAGATACACTTTCCATTCCCATATAACCCGTCTAATCATTTATAAATCCTTCTCGACTTGTCCCAATTTAATTTACGTCCCAATCCCATAAATTTTCTTTCCCATACTTTTAAATATAAAACTACTCTTTTATTTTTAAACCGATTTACTCATCCTCTTATAAATTCCCATCGTGAATTTATAATTTTCTAATTATCCACTGATAATATTTCACTTTATTTATAAACCCAGTTTATAAATTCCATAGTCTAATTTCCTTTTAAACCACAGTTTCAAACACTTAACCGATTTTCAAATCGATTTCCAGAGTTAACTCCATTTTTAAAATAAATTCCTTTACTTACCCAAATTTATTCCAAAACCCATTAATTCCAGATTCACTCCTTTATTATGATTTAAAAATATTATTTAAATCTGAAATACCAATTACATATTTTATTTCAAAACACTTCCTTTATTTTCCCCAACTCATCAAAATCTTGAATTTAAATATAAATTTTTTTATTCTTAAAAAATATCGCTTAAGTCCATAACTCCTTTATTTCCATTTATTTAAGAATCTCTATTCTTTTCCCCTATTCGAAATTTATTTAATAGGATTTTTTTAAAAAATCAAACTTTTTATCCTTTCTTAAATTCATTCTTTTAAATTTATCCAAATTCACTATATTTATTTTACTTAAAATTCTCCTTTTATTTTCTTTAAAAAAAATCCCATCTTTATATTTTTTATATCTTAAAATACCCAAAATATATTCAGCCAAAACATAGCATTCAATAATTTCAATTTCCAATATAATCAATATAATCTATCACAGACTATGAAAATAAAATTTCAATGTTTTCGAGGAATCCAGTTGGATCCCTCCAACCTGTTTCCCTGCATCATAGATGTTAGCACAATATAAAATACCAATCCCACTTCGAGGGGGATATCGCGGTATATAGGGTCATCCGCTATTATGCGGGGCGCATAGGGTCTCACCCGCTATATAATCCGGGAATATCAATCACTCCAATATATATATACTACTATATATATAATATCACATCCAAACCGATACACATCATCAATTCAAGCAATCAACCAATAATTTAAATTTTAACTATTTAAATTCACCAGCAATCCAATTTGAGTGAGATTAACTCACCTTTGACCATTAATTTGCAATCCGATCCAAACCGGCTTGCCTCTCCATGATTTTAGACCTTGTATAAACAGTAAATGGTTTATTAACATTTTTAAATAATTGAACAGTCAATTGCCATTTCTTAATTTAATTTGAACTAATTTTCCTTCACATAATTTTTTTAGTAACTAAAATTAATTGAATAAATTAATTAAACAAGTTAACCATCAAAATCCATTGTTTTAAAATAAACTAGTAAGTTTAAAATGTGTGTGTGTGTGTGTATATATATATATATATATTATCTTTGAAACTTCATATATACTTATAAAATAGTCTATATAGATTTAAAAACCTATTTTTATATAAACTCTATAGCATTTAAAATCCCTATGTTTTCTTTTCTTATTCACATATATTTTTCTATTTAAACCTTTTATATATATATATATATATTGTAAAGACCCGCAAATCCGTCTTCCGAAAACTCGACACCGATACGTCCACTGTACTAAATTGTCGAATAATCGAATGGCGGAAACGCGAAACTTTAGGGTTAAAAGAAGAGGTAGAAGAAAAGATAGAAGAAAAAGAAAGAAGAACAACACAGAACAGAAACAATATCAGAATCTCACATTCGCAGCGGAACAATATAAAATAGATAAACAATAATCTTTAAAACAAAAGACTATATCAGTTTATACATACATCAATCAGAGTCAATATACAACACAATACAACAATGGACAGTTCTATAAACTTGTCCTCATACAGAATACACAGCGGAATAAATAACAAGTACGGTAGTACGCTTCGCCATCCAGCTCATCTCCAAAGCCCCAGAATATCCAGAATATCCTGATAAAATAACTCTAGGCTGCCCGTGTGGAAAATTATGGGCACCCAGAGTTTAGAAAGGGAACAATAAACTCCAGGTCAGTCATGGTGACTGGTGTGAGATCGTAAAACAGTTACTTTCGCAAAGAAAATAAAACAACTTCGCAATGCTTTTGGAAAATGAAACTACCATAAGGCCTCCCACCACACACACAATGCAAACGCAGAATTGGAGGAGATTTCTCCTTATGATAGTCAAAAATGCTTACTACGCAAATCAGTTGATATTATTATTAATGTCTAGTGTGGAAAACATTTCGAAAGTATAATATCAATCTTAGCCAACATACAACAATTGTCGTATGCCTACTATAGCTACTACGTTCAATAGCAGGTTACCGCCACATTCCACAGCAGGTAATACAATTAAAAACCGTACGGGGTTCGTATTGTTTCTTTGGATTTCCAACAATGGTCAGGCAAAGGAACTTCCTTATACCGAAATAGAATGCCTCTGGAAAGACGCCTCGGATCCTAACCAGATCTCCGCAAACAAAAGGCCGACGCTACCTCACGCTCTAACCGAGCTGTAACTAGGTAACTAACACACGAGCTATGCCATCCCCCGGTCGTTACCAACCTTTATCCGAGGATCCTCAATCGAAAGTGACAGTCACAAAGTATAATCAACATAGGTAAAATATCTGGGCTCCATACCATGATATCACCTTTTATCCAGAAGGAAATGGCATTCCCTAGGGGCGCTACCCCTACAAACCTTTGTCGCAACATTCCTGTTTCGACCATTACCGGGTTGTGAGGCTCGACGAAGTCTCATCCACATACACTACGCTTTTTCATAAAGCCACGCTTTTTCACAAAGCCACGCTTTGACCAACAACTGATCAACAGCACTTCGTATGCCACATTACCAAATTGGGAATGTATCACTAGTAACCATCAACTACCTAACCTTTGAGCTCGTACGTCTCAGAGATGGGTGTTAAGCTAAGAGAATAAATTCTCCGCCACCAACAGCAATGTATTTGATAGAAACCAGCTTTACATCTCAAAGTGTAACGTCAGACACACATCCATACAAGTCTGTTCCGGGATCGAACGGAACCGAAGGCACTTCCAAAGAAGCCCTTGCAATCCGGATATTCACTAATCACGTCCGGACTTCCCATCACAAAAAGAGTGATATAAATCTCTATACCGGAGCAACTCGGTGCAAAGACATTCAACAGGTTGTCCTTTCATTTTCACAAATATCCGGTCTTCACACCGGTCTTCAAATGCGATCCATTCACGACGTATCATTATTCGGAATGGGTTATATGACACAAAGGTCCTCTCCCGGCTTAACCGAATAATGAGCGTTTGTTTTAAAAACAAATCCAGTGTCATTTCAAAGGCAAATATTGATAGTCTGTTATTTAACTATCAACAACATTCATAACAAACATCCAATTCAAATAATTTTTCCCAAATTATTTATTTCAAAATATCTTCATAAGATATATATTTTCCACACTTCACATTTGAAAATCAATTTCAATTCATATTTCACACTTCATATTTGAAAAATCAATTTCAATTCATATTTCACACTTCACGTTTGAAAATCAATTTCAAATCATATTATGGTCCATTTAAACCAATTTGATAAATCCTTATCGATTTATTTCAAATTTACATTTCAAATTTGTAAATTTATTTCCACACTTCATCACTTTGAAAATCCGATTTCAAACCATATTTTCCACACTTTAAAAATAAATCAATATTTATTTTTTAAAACAAATTTCCCTTTCCTTTACAAATTCTATTCGGAATTTACATTCCTAAAAATCCACTTTTACACGATTTTCAAATCGTTTTCCAAATATTCATTTTCAACCCCGAATCAACTTAAAAAATTGATTTCTCCATTTTATTTCAAATCCCAAATCGAATTTCAAATTGATTTCTGAATTTACTTCAACACTGAATCACATTTCAAATTGATTTTAACTTTTAATCCCAATTACCAAATCATTTTACAAACCGATTCCCAAATTTATTTTCAACACAAAAATCAATTTTTCATTCAACATTAAATAAGTTTTCATATCGATTCCTCAAAGATTTATTTTAAATACCCAATCAATTATCAATTTGATTTCAAATAAATTTATCTCCTTTAAAATAAATTCTTTTATTTTCCCAAACCATCAAAAATTCAATTTTAATTTCAGAAATCCAATTTCATTTTTTTCTGGTATCCAACGATACCAAAGACACATTCGGCTAAATTATAGCTCTCAACAAATTCAATCACAGATATAATCATACACAGATTATAAATAATCAATTAAACAACATATGAAATCAATTCAAATGTTTTGAGGAATCCTGTTGGATCCCTCCAACCTGTTTCCCTGCATCCACAGATGTTAGCACAATACCAATTCCACTTCGAGGTGGAATATCGCGGTATATGGGTTTTATAAAAATATCATCCGCTTACTAACAGCGCAATAGGGTCTCATCCGCTATACGAGGCGGGAAATCAATCAATCCAATATATACATATGCCAATATGTATATATTGCTATATATATATAGATATATCCTACTATATCTAATACACATCCAAACAGCAAACAAACAATAACTGAAAATTCCACTTTTCAATTTGAGTGAGAAGATCTCACCTTAGCTTTAATTTGCCATCCATTTTTTTGTTCCAGTTTGTTTTCTCCAAATTTTGACCTTGTATAAATAATTTTATACAATCGATTAATATTCGAAATAATCGAATAATTAAATTTCCATTTAATAGATTTGTTTGATTTATCTAAAAATCAAATTTTCCAACCCATTTCCCTTCAATAAATTTAATTAACTGACTGTTAAACAAACCCTTGTATATTTTTTTTTCCCAAAGATTTATATGTATATATAAAATTTCCGTTTACTGCATATATCTATCTTACTATTTCCATATATTATAAATTACATTACTGTCTACATAAATATATATATGTAAAAATTGAAAACTGCATAAAGAAAGATTTTTATAGATTTTTATAGAAATCAAATTTATAAATATAACTTCAACACCTTTGAAATCCTTATACGAAAAACAGAATTTCCTTTCTCACTTGAAACTATATATATATATATATATATATATATATATATATATATCAAAACAAAAATCTATATAAATTCAAAACTCTCTGCTACTTTTAAATTACAACTGAAATGATTTCTTTTTCATCTTCTATTTTATATACTTATTCATTAATTTCCAATCAACCAGAAATTTATACTTACAGTCAAGATGCTCCTTGAATGAAACCCTTATCATATTTTGCTCGAGACCTTCTCAGCCTCGCCGTACCAAGCATCGCGACCAAATCTCGACGTCGAACTTCTGCTTGCCAACATCCACTCGCTGCTTCGTCGCGCCGCCATCATCGACGACTATCCAAAGCCCTCATGCAATCGAGTTCGCCAACGAACACCCTCGCACCTGCAGCCTCGAGTCCCACGGCCTCGCGACGAATATTCCAACTTTATCCAAAAATTAACGTCGCCTTCCACAATCACTGCTCCTCCAGATCGTCGTGATACACATCTTCCCGAGAGCCGCGCTCGTGCCCATGCGACATTGCACGCGAACAACATTCCCTCTCGATGAATGAATTCGAAAATGAGGAGGGGAGACTCGCGATATTCTAAAATCGCTCGGCTATGGATAGAAATCAATTTCGATTTCGAGTGAAAACAACTATCGTTCGTTTTGATTTTAGACGATGCGGCCCTGATTTTTGAACGAAGAATAGTTGTTTTCTTTTTATTTATTTTTTTCTCTCTTGCTTTTGTCGAGTTGAAGGTAGTAGCCATTAATTTTGCTTGAACGAAATCATTCGTTTAAATGAGATTTTCCTTTTCTTTAAAAGAATGGAAGGGGACAGGATACGACATTAACGTGTAGAGAAAGACTGCCGTGTTTCAAAGGTGCAGAGAAAAGTTTTGATGTGAGGGATTTTCAACTGAAGTCAACTAGGATAATTTATTAAATTTAAATTCAAATTCTAATCGACTCGAAAAACGAAGTCAAAATTTCGACTTCCTATCAAGGCGTGCCGCCAGGCGTTCGTAATGTTATACGCATATTCCGAACACAATGGAAAAGGTTTCGGGTCCAAATTCGATCGTATGGAGAAGATAGCTTTTTGGACCAGTTATTAAATTAAATTTTGATATAAATTTCAGTGCGTTTGCCTATCGTACGGCCAAACGATCACACCAAACATCACGAAAATTGAAATCCGATAATAACAAACTATTACGGATCCAATGGAACTGGTTTCGTCGAATTCCGAGACTGTGCCCCGGAACGCTATTTTTAAATATCGATTAAACGATAAAATTCCAAAACTGAACAAAACATTTCCAAATTCAATTCTGAAGCTTCCACTATTTTAAATATTATTAATATGAATTTTCCAAGACTTCATATTATTTTTAATCAGCTCAAAACTGAAGATTCAAATTTTTACCCAGTTTCAATAATTAAATTCAATAATTTAATCGCCAAATTCATTCTGATAATTGAATTTCAAATTAAATTATCATTCGAATTTTTAAACTCAATTAAATATTCACATTTTAAATGTCAAAAATTCAGGGTCGTTACATATATATTAGGTAAAACTTGACATTACTGTAAAATCTCCTTCCTAACATGTATATATTTATATATTAAAACAAAAATGTTTTACACTTCCTTGTAATATTTTTTTCTTCTCTGTTCTATTTAGTTTATAACAAATATATATTTTATTTCCATAAGTTTTATGTAACATATTCGTATATATATAAGTTATTAAATTTAAACTGAAACTTATACCTTGCTGTCCTATATATATATACATAGTTAATTCAATTTTTTTTTAAAAACAAAACTGTTTTGAAATCACAAATTTAGACTCACTGTTTTCAAAAACAACATTTTAAAATTGATGTTAATATACCTTAATACAAATTCGAACTAAGATAAACCTCATACCTCACTGCTTAGCACGACGTGCTGCTCGCGAGATTCCACCACTCAAATCGATGAACCACCCCCTCCAGGCTCCATCGCCATTCACCCCTAACAAGCCTTCGCGACCACGGTCACACATCACAATGCACCACCTCATCTCGAACTCGAACCACTACCATAACATCACCTCGACCCTCTGCTCGACAATCTATAGCCTTCACTATCACTCGCGTCACCCCTCCATCCTCCCACGCTATGAGGAAACCTTGCCTCCCTCACGTTCGCTCAACCCCAAAATCGAAAACATTTGAAGCTAGAAGGGAAAAAGAGTCCCGGGTTTGATTTCGATTTGACTTCTCTTGTTTTTAATTTGAGGGGACGAGATTTTCTTTTCAAGCTTTCATTTCCTTTTTTTTGAAGTAATTTTCGAAAATCCGATTTTGCGTTGAACTGGGGGCTTGATTTTGAAGAAGGAAAGTTGTTCGGCCCTGCTTCCATTTTATTTTATTTTCTTTTTGATTTGAAACAGTTTTGCGTGGGTTTTAAAATAGGGATAAGGGGGACAAGATGAGAACTTAACGTGCTGAAATCAATTTTCTACAGTGATGGAAGAGAAAGCAAAAGATCTTATGTGAAGGAAATACAGCTGAAACAGAACAGTATATAAATATATATATATATATTTAAATTTAAATAGTCTCGATAAATGCAACTCAAAATCTTGACCTCCTATCAAGGCGTGCTGCTAGGCGTTTATAATGTTATACCCCTATTCCGAATGCAATGGAAAAGGTTTTGAGTCCTAATTCGATCGTATGGAGAAGATAGCTTTTTCGACCCAATTATTATATTGAATTTTCGATATAAATTTCAGCGCGTTTATCTACAGTACGACTACAAGATAACTCCAACCGCTATGAAATTTGAAATTCGATAATAATACACTATTACGGATCCAATGGAATTGGTTTCATCGAAATCCGAGACTATGCCCCGGAAGGCTATTTTAAATATCAATTTAAACGATATATTTTCAAAAGTGAACAGAACATTTTCAAATTCAATTTTAAAGCTCCATTACCTTCAGTATTATTAATGTAAACTTTACTAGCCTTTAAATCATTTTATTGAGCTTAAAACTGAAGATTCAATATTTTACTCAACTTCCAATTATTAAATTCAATAGTTTAATTATCAAATAAATAGTGATATTTGAAATTCAAGTTAAAACTTACTTCTGAATATTTAAAATCAATTAAATATTCCAATTTCAAATATCTAAAATTCTGGGTTGTTACATTCCTTCCCCCTTAAAAGAATTTCGTCCTTGAAATTCCTAGTTAAGAAGAATGGTCTTATACCCATTAACTGTTTCCTAAAAACCACACAGTTTTCAAACAACTTCCCAAAACAATTTATTGAAACTCACTATCGCTTTTCTAATTCCCACATTCATCCATAGATTTCAACCAATATTATTTACACAACCACTTCAAACTATAATTTAAAACCAAATTTAAATCATCAAAATTTTCTTCAAATTTTTCCAACTCCTTAAATTTTCGAAAAATTTCGCCAGCGTCTCCTTTGTGCGGCTAGATCGGAACAACTACAAAATTGCCTCTACGGCCCCAAATTTTCAAAAGAAAACAAATGCCAAGTGGCTAGATCAGAAAACCATCAAATTTCATACGGTAATTTAAACACATACCTTGTAGTCGGGCAATTCAAATTTATCTTCTGAAATCAAAAACATCAATTTTTCCTTTTGTTTTTAATCACCTGCACCTCACTTAGCAATAAGTTCCAATCACATAATTCAAAATCATTTTATTCATTTCTTTTACAAAATATTCATTATCTATTTCATTCAAGCCCGTACGATGTACACATCATCCGTACGCAATATCAAATCCGATCGCTCACTCAATCACACAATTTCACTTCCGAACTAGTATCGTCCACTTTACTTCCTAGTGCGGACTTAGATATAGTTTCCTGATCAGAAACCATCATTCTCCTTGCATAGCTATGCGCATAAAATAACATACGTACATCTTGCGTAATTATCTCAATTGATTATTAGCTATAACAATTCTCTTTCTATTCAAATTTATCTTGATTTCCATTCCTTAGTTACAATTTCCTTTTTCACCACTTTTTATTAAACCTTTATTCAATTGCTTACTCGATACTTTTTCCCAATACCACTTTAATTTAAGAACTTCACTCAATTTTCTTAAGTTTCTTATAAATATTTTATACAACTTCCTGTATTTATTTTCCACTTCACCACTGAAGCTTATATCCATTTATTTATTCAATTTACATTTTACATTTTCAATTCTATTCGAATTCACTTTGTTTTTTCGAGTCCCTAAACATTCAGTTTATCAATTGTCTCTCGACTACTTTTAATTCACCAATAACCTTAATTAGTTTCATCTACCAATTTATTTCAAAATATGATGAACCTTATTCCCAATCAAATTTTATTTTCCAAAACTTTTACTCTGTTTAGTCCAGTTGAACACATTTTCCCTTTCACTTTATTTTAACATAACTCAAATTAAATGTCATTCGAATATTCGGTTCCAATCCCATTTTGTTATAAATAAATCAATTTGTTCATTTACAAATTAATTTTCAACTTTATGAATTTTATTTCAATGGCCATTCATTTAGCCCACCTAGGCTTATTTTCCACAAAGTTCACTTAATTCAAGTTAAATTCCATTTGTTACTCTCTTTACTTTACTTCATTGAATTGGCTTACCTTTCTAACTTATTTCAAGTTGAATTTTATTCTAACAAATTTCAGATTTTATAAGTTATCAATCCCATTTATATTTCTATAAACGTTTTTAATTAAATTCCCAGAGTTTTAAAAAAAATTCTTAAACATTCAAAAACATTTTTGAAAACATATATACCCAAATCAAGCTATTCTTTTGCATTCCAAAATCAAACCCAGTTTCGCAAACAAATCCCAATTCAAAACTTTCAGGTAGCAATTCCTCTCTTGGAAACACGAAAATGAACACCGATGATGTCGCGATCATCAACGGAATTATTTTCCAACGACCGAGAAGAGTTCAGTACTTTTACCTTTTTAAAAACATTTTCAAATACTTTTAATCCCAAACCTCACCAGATTTCATATCCAATTCAAAAATATTTTCCGAATAATATCATTATTACTACTCCAAAGCCTTTGAAAATCATTTCCAAACCCAAGGGAAATTTAATTTTCTAAATTTTTGAATTTCAAATCCTTTCAATCTATTTTCAAATATTACTCTCGAACTTTTATTTCAAATTATAAATCACATTTATAATTCACATTTATAAATTTCATTTTGTTATATGAATCCATTTCCTTAACTTTTGGTTTGAATTCATCTTTTATTTCAATTACCATAACAACAATGATAATAATTTAATATTATCACTTCCTAACAACCAAGCAACCATATATAACTATAATAATTTATGAAAATTATTTCCTTTATATACGAAAATAACTTTGGGCAAAATTATTTCATTTACCCCATTTAAAATAGTACTATGTCGAATTATTCTATTCAAGTGTTTAGAGATCCCTATCAATAACGTCAATGTAACAACCCATAAATTTTAACATATATTTTTAATCGAATTTATTTGAAACTTTGATTTTTAAATCATTTAAAATTAAAATTTTGGAATTTTCCAATGTATTTTGGATTTTGGTTATAATTTATTTTCCAAATATAATAAAATAATGATTTTACTGAAAATTTTATATTTTGGTCAACTGATCAAACTTTGACTTTCAGTTGAAATTTTAAATTTTAAATTTAATTTCCAATCCTTTTCTTTTAAGTTGAATTTGATTCTGATATTCGTTCTGCTTTTCGTTTTGTTAAATTCTGTTTTATACTTTTTGAATCTGATAAAATTCAGCGTTTTACAAGCAATTATTTTCAGTATTTTATTGTCTATATTTTCTATTTTTATTTTGGTTTGGACTTTGATTTTTGTTTGAGTTTGAGCTTGTTTTGTTTTGGGCTTGACAAATGGGCTTGGAAATTCAAGAGACATAAGTTTCTTTTCTTTAATGTGAATTGGTGCCTCTTTACATCCCATAGCCGTACAAATCATATTGTCTCCCATCTTTCTTTCTCATTTTTCATTTCCTAACAAAACAATTTATAGTAAGTTTTCATGTCTTTCTCTTTTCCTTTCTCTTTTCTTTTTCTTTATCTTGCTATTTCGTCCATCACCATTCCTTTTAGCCGACCACACCATCTCCTCACCACCACCTATGACCGGCCATCATCACCATCTCCATCACTTCAACCTATTTCCGTGACCCATGGATCCAAATCCATCACCAAAACAAGATTGAAACCATAGCCGAACTCCTCTAGATCACCACTTCCTCTTTACTAGCCTCAGCCATCCCCTTGTACACCACCTTCCTTTGCCTTCGGCCATCACCAAACCTATCCATAGCTGTGCCATTTCATGTTCCTTAACGCATAGAACACAAGGCTGAACCCAAACTCCTAGGGGCCGAACCCAAAGTGATCATAGGCCGAACCACTTGAACCACATGACCCTTCATTTTCCTTTGACTCTTTTCCTTCCACTTGACTTTTGGCATGCCATCTCCTTCTATTCACCATAGCCGTGCCTTTTGCTTGACCATAGCCGAGCCTACCTAGCCTATTTCTTATGCGGCCGAGCCATTTATCATGATGATCAAGCCTATTTGTGTAGTGGCTGAGCCCACTTGTTTTGGTTAAGCCACTTTGTTCCATATTTGTTCATATTTTACATTGTTAAATTTATATTCTTTTGTTTTGAATATTTTCTTATGTGTGGTCGTATTTTATTTGTTTACAAGATTTGGATTTGGGTGCTACTTCTCCTCTAATCTAGTTCGTGCTTTGTCGTGCTTTTTCGGAGTTTGTTCTTGTGTCTTGAATTGTCATCTCTAGCTTTAGAAGGTGAGTTATCACTCTCGACTTCGTACTTATAAAATTGTGAAACAAAGTCATGTGAATGTGTAGTAGTGATATGCCATGTTGATAGTAATTTCATATATGCCTGTGATATGATATTATATGATGTTATAACCTGATTATATACCTGTTTAATCACGTGATATGACATGCTATGTTTTATTGTTTATTTATATTTCTGTTTCTCACACTACAAGTTCCCTCACTATGGGCTGAAATGATACATACCCTACGGACTTTAGAATAGGGAAAGGTCGTTATGAGCTGAAATGATAGGCTCGAGCGGTTTTTATTTGACTTGGGATTGCAGGTTTGAAATGATCAAACCCGGGATTTTATATTTCGGATTGAAATGATATATATCCGTATTCACTTGACCTAGGTTAGAAAATATTATACAGACCTGTGGTTAATTTTAAATATAAATATTTTCTGAAAATTTTAAGTATTTGGAATATAAAATATATAAGATTTTAACTTAAATTGGATTTAAATGATTTAAGTAAATTTTATAGTGAATTTCTATAAGTTAAAATTGTATGAGTTAATAAATGATTGAAATGTAAATATAAAATGTGATTTAACTTAATAATTGAAAATTTGATTTGAAATGGAATTTTAGGCTTAAATTAGTAATTAAAATAATTTATTTTTGAAATGGATATTTTAAAGTAAATAAAGTATCAAGTTATTTATTAAAAATAAAGTTAAGAAATTTAAATGTAATTTTGACTTAATGAATGAATTATGGTTTAATTTGGAAATTTTATTTATAAAATTTTATTTTATTTAATCATGAGTGAAATGATATCCAAATAAATATTTCTGAAAAGTGAGATATGTTTTATAAGTTAAAAATGGTGAAAACTGAAATTATAATGTTTCTGAAATGTTATAGTCACTACAAGGAAAAACACTTTTGACAGCAGCTATTCTCAGCGTTTCTCCCTTAAATGCGGTCGACCAAAATCTGGAGGGAAATTTTTTACGTGTGAACGCTGAGAAAACCTAAATAATATATCTTTGCCACCTCATTTTTCACTTCACCTATTTACTTTTCTCAGCCTTTCATCTTGTTAACACCTCCATCACCTAAAAAAGAATTAAACCACTCTTCCAGTCACGGAAATTCGTCTATTCGTCGATTTTATTTAGGTTTAAAACGGGTTCTTCAATTAGTTTAATCATTCATCAATTTCGATTTTGTTATTTCAGTACTGTTTCTTCGATTGCTAAATCAAAATTTGTTGGATCAATTTTGTTAGTAAATTGATGTTAATGGGTTTATTATGATTGTTGTATGTTAATAAGTATACTAAGATTGTTGCATGCTTCTACCTAATTTTCATTAAAGCTTCTTGTCATTACATAGGCTAGTAGAGAATTCACTGGTATATTTCTTCCTAAATAAAAGCAGTTTGATTGCAAGAACTGTGAACATTCACTAGTACTTTCATCCTGTTGCAAATGACATTGAAGTATTTCAAGCGACCACACGTACCATATCCTATCAATTTGTTAACTTGTGCTTTACTTCCAATGAGATATTATAGGCAAATTTTGACTATACTTGCTTTGCTGGTAACTAGATGTTGATATGCCAGGTTTAGCAAGAATCAATGGACTGAATGAGGTATTAACTATTAATAGATGAATAAGGTATGTAAACTTGCCTTTGTTGCACCGTTAGTGTTTTTGTAGAATGTTGGAAAAATAATGTCACAATTATCTCTTACATAGCAAAACATAACGTTTTCTTTTTATTACTAAACACATGTATTACTTAGAAACATTGGTTGATGATCCCAAGCATATGGTTTTCATAATATGCGATCAATCTGGATAAAATTTGTAATATTTGTAACGGAGAGACAATCCATCAGTAGTATTAAGTTGTGCACCCATAGCCCTTGGACAGTCATGCTCCAATGTATGTACCATTTCAACTGCAAGTTTACAACACATACTAAAACCCAGATGACATAGAAAGCAACCATAGACATTTGGATTATGTGCAGAAATTTTAAATGTATATGTCATTAGTTGATTCTTCTCATAATTTAAATTGCGATCATATGGGTCACCCTCTTCATACTGCATAGGGCTACACAGCTCAACTGCTATACTAAGGAAAGAGTATGTATGCATTGCGAACGTAGTTAGCAAAACTGTTGTAAGAAGTAGGACTGATATCTTAAAAGAAAACATTTTTATGAGTTTATGTTTCTCTTTGTGTTGAATGGTAGTAGTGAGATTTGTGAGTTTTTATTGGCAGTAGGGTGGTTGAATATGCTTTGATTTGTTTTCTAGTTCATAATTTTAATATGAGATTTATGTGGATCAAGTTAGCAGTCAATTTCTTGTTCATAGGTTTTTAACTTCTAAGAGCTGCTGGGTTATAATATTCCAATATTTTTTTGATTCTGATTACGTGTTATGTAATTTGGTTTACGCCACTGTATATATAAAGTTCAATAAAATACACAATGTCTCCGATGTATTCATTATTTTAATTGCATAGTCATATGGTTGCATACACTAAAAGTCATTGAAGTCTGATTTTCTACTAGAAGCTAGTCGCTTTCTTATATTACTAGGATACTTTATCTTTTATTTACTGAAAAGTTGAAAATCATTGGTTTCAAAGACCTGCTTATTTTGATTGCACTGTAGAACATTTTTAGGAAATCTTGCAGAAGCATACTCTTTTTAATTTTTAGTTTTATAAGATGCGTATGGTAGAAATGATATTGATTGTTCTGAACTAGTCATAAAGTAGAGTTCTAATCGCATGAATGTTTTGCCAAACATTTTTTGCCACAGGAAAAGCTGATGCCAATATTTGGTGTTTATATTACCAATTACTGTAATAAGTATTTTTTTGTAAAATATTCAGTATCTGTTATAAATTAAGAAAGAAATTGATAATAAAGTTTACTGAAAAAATTAATAACTAAGGGTTGTTTTTAGCTTTATCCAAACTGACTTGAAACCAAAGTATAATGATACTTCAAACTGATAATGAAATCCAAGGAGATCATGTACAGTAGTTAGGACCGAAGATGAATTGCATTAGCTTTTGGTATGGTGGAATTATTTTACATATAAAAAAGATTAGATAAGATAATTTCAACACAAAAAAGATCAAACCAGAAATAAAAGATGATGGTTTAAGCTGAAAATCAAGAAATTAAAACGGCAGTAACAATCTACAATGAATCCTAAAATTATTTCTCTAACCTGCAATATTATTCAATTCTAAGTTACTCAGCCAAAATTGGAAACCTACATTAGTGCCATTATTCTTTTCTGAACCAATATGAACTTTACGGATCCATTTTTCTTGAATTTTTGTATTAGTAGACAAGATAGTGTTTTCTAAAAAAAAAGAGAGTCAAAATAGTTAAATTACTTATCTATATGCCATAAATTATACATGTACATGATACTGTTAAATGAGGGATGCAAGTATCCACATTATATTGCTTATAATATGCAACTATAACATCATAATTGAATCAACATGCAGTCTGATTTAATTGGTCCTGGAGTCGATATATTGGCAGCATGGTCACCTGCGGCACCTCTTTCAACATGGTCAAAATGCTCTCATTTACAGGTTGGTTTTATAAAATTCTGCAATACCACTAAAGTATTGGAATATTATGTTTTACTGTGTTTCTTTCGTGTTAATTAACTTCTGTCTTTTTCTTAATGAGATCGGTAACAAATTCTTATCTCCGATGAAATAATTCATGCAAGTCTAAATCATAACATTCATAGAAATATATTGATTGGGATTTTGTTAAAAGCCTATAGCCTTACCATGCGATCAGCTAATAGTGACATGTCAACACTATCAAAAATGTATCCTCCATTACACTTTATCACTTGCAAGCTAGTTTTGATTTATACGATATATGTTTTGGACTAGTCTAAATAGTTTTTTTAATCTAATTGTCTCCATCTCTTAAGATGGTAATATGCAAGCAACATTTGATTGCTAGTAGCTGGGTAGTAAATGGAATGAGAAATTAAATTAGAGGAGCAACACTAGCACTAGTAGGTTTTGATTTGACCAGTGGTCTGGATGGTTTTTGATTCGGACTTAGATCTCAGGTATGGTAAGTCGAACTGCTTTTTATATACACTTTTGTTAGGTTCTGTGTTGATGTTGAATGAAGCCTAGTTCCTCATAAAATCCATGCCTAGTTCCTCATAAAATTCATGTTTCTTGGAGTTTGGTTATTTATTCATTCAAAATGTAATAAACCAGCTAATTACTTGTAACGACCCCGGATTTCTTATGAATTTAAATTGATAATTAAATTAATTTTTGGATAAAAATAGTAAAATAAATCGATAGAATGGAGCGAGTTTCCCCGGATTCAAGTATATTCTGTATGAATCATTTCGAATTTCTTATAAACATATACATTCAAATAAGAAAACAAAACATATATGTAGACAAATTTAACAAGTCATAACAAAACAAAGTAAAAAGGAAATACAACATACCTTCTCAGCCGAAAAAACAAAATGAAATACAAGTATGTAGGCTGTAAACAAGGCAGGAAATCATATTAGTATATACGAATAAAATAAGGTAAATGGTACAAGATAATAAATGTTTTCATCTTTAGTACACAAGACAAATCATCTCAGCCACCTAAAGGAAAAATATCCCTGCCTATTTTTGTACAAACTCATTTTTATAAACCTGTAAAATTTCTTTCCCATATATTTTTATCAGTTCGTTCCTGGAAGCTGAGGAAAACTTGAAATAATATCATCTCATAACTCAGATAAGAATTCAACATAAACAAACAATACATATATCAATGCAAAACCAGAGATCAAAGTGAAAGATTTCAACTTTGCAACTTTTAAGCCTGTTCAAGGAAGGCTCTGTTCTTTCTTCAACAACACTGTGAGTAACAATTTTCTTTAAAAACTTAAATGTTTAAACTGTGCAAATATATCCGAGATATGTGTGTGTTTGTGCATATATAGTTATTTATATGTATATGGAAGCTGGGAACATGTTATTTATGCTGTTGTTTAAATTTTCTCTGTTCTTAGTTCATAGACTCAGGCCTGTTGATTTCAAAAATTAATCACTCTTTTTCTAGTGGATGGTTTAACTTCAAATTCAAACGAAAGATGTTCGTATCATCATAAACTAAGTTTATAAATTTAGTCAGGATTTAAACGACTTAGAAATTATCACTGGAACCCAAATTGCTGAACAAACTCAATTTTTGTCAAATTTCGAACTTTACGAAATGGTGATTCATATTTATAACTTGAATGCATATTGGAAATAATGATTTTTGAGATAGGTATCAGAATTTTTAGTGATCACAGGGAAGAGCAGTTTATGCTTCTTCGTTTTTGACAATTCGAGTCGCTGGGACAGGCCGAGTTGATCAGAGGGATCGGGGCTTGGTCTGGAGGTGGAGGAGGCTGCCGTGGGTGGAGGAAAAATGGACCGGAGATGGCCGGAGCACTGTGGAAGCGGCGGTGGGTGGTTTTTCTCGGGTGACCTAGTTTTGGGGGAACGTGCATTTTCGATTCGTGCATCGTCAGCAGTGGATCGAGCGCCACGTTGGTTTGAGAGAAGGAAGAGGAGGGGTGGACGAGTTCACGGCCGGAGTTGGGTAGCCGTTGGTGGCCGGAGACGTGGTTGCGAGGTGACTTTGTTGGATGTGTTTGGGTTACAGGGAGGAGCTCAGTAGCTCGTTTTCGATTCCGCTATCGAATGGATGAAACTGGAGGTCAGGTCGTCAGAGGAGATGGTTGTCGACATAAGGAGAGTTGCAGCGTTGATCGTTGGTGGCCGGAACCTCCGTACACGTGCACGCGTGTGCACCTGAATCTGGGCTGTTGAAGTGTTTGGGAAGAAGACGTGAATTCTCGGGGCGAATTCGAAGTTGCACTGGGTTTTTCTCGAAGTGGCAGCGTTTCGCGAGTGCCTCGGGGGTTTGAGAGTTTCGCTCGGGTCATTTTGTTTTCAAGTTTTAACGTGCTCAGTTTTAACAGTTTTAAAATTGTTAAGTTTTAAAATTGTAACCTATGTAAAGCTGAGTCTAAATTAAATGTTTAAAATTCCAGATTTTTGAAATAACAGAAAGTTATAAAAATTTAAATATTTTAAATAAATAGATATTTTGAAATTGTAGGGGATTTGATTTAAATCCCTTCATAACAAAGAATGGCTTTAATTTGTAAATTTAAAGGGTTTAAAAGTTAGTTTTATAAAGGGATTTAAAGTTAAATTAGCGTCCGTTTAAGCTTGAAATTTAAAACGAAATCTCAAAGGGAAGTGGAATATATAAATTAATAATTTAGATTAATTTATGATTAGGGATTAATTAAGGAAGGAATTAGGAAATGTTATTAGCTAATGAAGACAATTAACTAGGGATTATTAAGTAATTAAATTAATGTGATTAATTTTGATAGTTAATTAAATTAATAAATTAGATAATCAATTTTAAATTGATTTAAATGTAATTACTTAATGAAAGTAATTAAGGATAAATTACTTATTGTAATTGATTTTTGGTATTTTGATTAATTAGAGTTAATTAAATTAGTTTAATTAACTTAAGAAAATAATTGGATAAGTGAATTTACTTAGTGAAATTTATGGAGATAATTAATTATGGGATAATTAAATTAAAAATTAAGGTTAATTAATAAATGATTAAAGAATAATTAATCAAAATGATTTGTAATTTATTAATGTTAATTAACCAGAATTAGTAATTTATTCATAGAATTTAAATCTAATTTGAATAAATCAAACAATTAATTGACCTTACTTATGAATGTTTGGATTCTATTGAATGATTGAATCGTTTGATATCCCTGTTTGTGATATGTGATGCTTTGTGATACACCCTGATTTGTGTTGTGATCTGTAATTTATTATCTGTAACCTTTATATACCTGTGATCTGTGAATGGAAGATGAGCGTTATAGTTTATACCGCTTATCAATTATATTTCTGTAGATTAGTGATGATTGAATGATGTTGCACTACTGTGTGAAACCCCTGGACTACACTTTTACACACACAAATATGGATTTCACGTGAAAATCGGTTAAGTCACAGATAATTTAAATTTGATATTTTTGAAATTGAAATTTTAATTTCAATTGATTTTGAAATTGGAAATTTGGGTTTAAAGTGAAAAGCTTTGGAAATGGAATTTCAAAGATAAAAGTTATTTTGAATAACTTAATCGAGTTTTGGAAATTTAAATAATTTGATTTAAATTTGAATTCAAGTTTAAAGTTGAATCCTATGATTTGAAACTAGGGATTGAAAATGTTATAAATGTGTTTATCTGAATTTAAACCATTTAAAAGTATAATTTTGAGAATTTGGATTTAACCCAAAGACTTTAACTTGTATGAATGAATCAGACTTTCTGAAATGAAACTATTTGTTTTCAAAAGAATAAAAGCTTTCATATAAGAAATGAAATTCCAGTTTAATTAAAAGAATTTCAATATTGAAGTGAAGATGGTTTTCCAAGTTATGAATGAATTGTTTTGAAAAGCTATGATTTGAATCTGTTATCTTTAACAGATTTAAAATAATGATTGGTTTAAATCATTCGAAATGGGATTGTTTTGAAAGCTATAAGTTAAATCTTTGTTTTAAAGATTTAACGAGTTAATCAAATTGAAATGGAAATTAATTTGGAAAATCTGTGAATGAATCTTTTGTTTAAAAGATTAAAGTGTGGAAATTGTTTAAACCGTTGAGGGTTGTTGAAATGAATCTTTTTTGTTTAAAAAGATGTAAATGGTAATTTGTTTTAACCATTCAAATGGAAAGTTTTGGGTTTTAAGTTGTGACTTGATTGAAATCCCATATCCATATGTTTTTAAATATTACGCTCACTATTCGGTTTAGCCGGGAGAGGACCTTTGGGTCGTATAACCCATTCTGAATATGTGATACGTCGTATATGGATAGCATTTGAAGACCGGTGTTGAAGACCGGATATTTTTGAAAACGGAAGGATTACCGTCGAGTTACTCTGCATCGGCTGATCCCCGATATAGAGGTTTTATCATCCTTAGTGACGGGAAGTCCGGACGTGATTGGAAATTATCCGGATTTGCAAGGGCTTCGTGAGAAGTGCCTTCGGTTCTGTTCGATCCCGGAACAGACTTGTATGGATTGTGTGTCCGACATTACACTTTGAGATATAAAGCAGATTTCTTTCAAATACATTTCTGTTGGTGGCGGAGAATTTATTCTCTTAGTTAACACCCTTCTCTGAGACGTACGAGCTCAGAGGTTATGTAGTTGAAGTTATCAGCGATATATCCCAATTTGGTAATGTGGCATGCTGAGTGTTGCTGTGTGATGATCAGTGTTTGATCATTTGTGATATGATCATTTGTTTGATCATTTATCTTTGTGATCATAGGTTGATCATCTGTTGACCCAAAGCATGGCTTTGTGACAAAGCGTAGCTTTGTGGACGAGACTTCGTCAGGGCCTCACTACCCGGAAATGGTCGAAACAGGAATGTTGCGGCAAGGTTATGAGGGTCGCGCCCTTTAGGGTATGTCATTTCCTTCTGGAAAAGGGTGGTATCATGGTATGGAGCCCAGATACTTACTCATGTGGATACACTTTCTTTATGATGTGTGATGTTGGATACCGAGCTCGGATAAAGGTCCCAAAGGACCGGGAGGTGGCATATTCGTGAGTTACCTGTTACAGGGGTAACCCGGCCTTGTTGGCAGAGAGCAGTTTGTCTCTCGGGGCGTCCCGC
This sequence comes from Allium fistulosum, assembly GCA_030737815.1. Lineage (NCBI taxonomy): Eukaryota > Viridiplantae > Streptophyta > Magnoliopsida > Asparagales > Amaryllidaceae > Allium > Allium fistulosum. The sequence continues at coordinate 162,534,606 of CM060904.1, read as the reverse complement.
CAGAGGCGTTCCCATGCGGCGGAAGGAAGTTCCTTAGCCTGACCATTTGTTGGAAATCCATTCTTCCAATACGAACTTTGTACGGTTTTAGTTGTAGAACCTACCATCTAATATGGTAGCTATAGTAGGCATAGTATAATGGTACCTATGCTGGCTAAGATTAATATTATACTTTCAAATTGTTTTCCACTATGCACTAATAATAATAATCCAATGATTTTGCGTAGTAAGCATCTTTGACTATCATAAGAAGAAATCTCCTCCAATTCTGCGTTTGCATTGTGTGTGTGGCGGGAGGTCTTATGGTAGTTTCATTTTCCAAAAGCATTGCGTATTTCAATGTTTAAAGTTCTGTTGTGTTTGTTTAAAGATAAACTGTTTTTGTTGCTCACACCAGTCCCATGACTGATCCGGAGTTTATTGTTCCCTTCCTAAACTCTGGGTGCTCATAATTTTCCATACGAGCAGTCTAGAGTTGGGTTTCTTTTCAGATATTCAGGTTTAGTAGATTATCTGGAGCTAGTTCATTCATCGGAGTTGCTTATCTTAGAGTTGTGGATTCATTCTTGTCTGAAGATCATTTTGGAGTTATCATTTCTATTGATATTGTTCCGCTGCTGTTGTTATCTTTTCTTTTCCGCTGCTATTTGTTGTATCACTCTGTTGTATCAGATATTGTATATCAATGTATTATTCTTTTATTTCCGCTGTGTTGTTTACTTAATGTTGTTATAGCTCCGGCGAATCGGATTTGAACGGTCGAATCTGCGGCATTCTAGTACAATGTGAAGTACGGATGTTGATTTTCGAGCGGGCAAAACCCGAGTCGTTACATGTGGTATCAGAGCTGAAGGTTGAACTTTAGCTCAGGAGTATAACACGTTAAGTAACTCATTAGAGATAGAGTGAAGTAAACTCTAGAATGAGTAATCCTCAGATATCCGTTCGAAAGCCTCAGTAAATTCTCTTGCTATCCACTGATAGTAAGTATGAGTGTAAGAAGAGGATGAGATAGAGGACAGGGAAATATGACTATAATCGGTCAATACTCTGTAACAATAGTGGAAACAAATTTTCTCTATCGATCTCTTCTGTTCAACATCTCTTTTCTCAATTCTTCGATAATTTCTGGTAGATCCAGGAAGAAATTTGATATATTAAAATGGGACATAAACTCCAACTGAGCCAAAAATTGTTTGTTTGGATGAATTGGTTGCTATGGTTGATAGATATGCTTTAAGTTCTGAACTAAAATTTTTGAAATTGTATCCTTATATCTATCTATTCTTTGGGTCCAGATATATTCTACGAATGGTTAGTTATCCCTTTGAACTAACCGATGCCACTGCATATTTCGTAGATCTAGATAACCCGAGTATCTTCTGAAGTGTTAAAACAGATTTGTTCTTGTATCTGTTATTGATATTCTGATTTGGTGAGCCAAATGCAGAATAAATGTTCAGTTTGATTAGATGAAACATTCTTCATCTGTCTGTGTTTCGTGCCTGCGAATTTCGAGGACGAAATTCTTTTAAGGGGGGAAGTTTGTAACGACCCCGGATTTCTTATGAATTTAAATTGATAATTAAATTAATTTTTGGATAAAAATAGTAAAATAAATCGATAGAATGGAGCGAGTTTCCCCGGATTCAAGTATATTCTGTATGAATCATTTCGAATTTCTTATAAACATATACATTCAAATAAGAAAACAAAACATATATGTAGACAAATTTAACAAGTCATAACAAAACAAAGTAAAAAGGAAATACAACATACCTTCTCAGCCGAAAAAACAAAATGAAATACAAGTATGTAGGCTGTAAACAAGGCAGGAAATCATATTAGTATATACGAATAAAATAAGGTAAATGGTACAAGATAATAAATGTTTTCATCTTTAGTACACAAGACAAATCATCTCAGCCACCTAAAGGAAAAATATCCCTGCCTATTTTTGTACAAACTCATTTTTATAAACCTGTAAAATTTCTTTCCCATATATTTTTATCAGTTCGTTCCTGGAAGCTGAGGAAAACTTGAAATAATATCATCTCATAACTCAGATAAGAATTCAACATAAGCAAACAATACATATATCAATGCAAAACCAGAGATCAAAGTGAAAGATTTCAACTTTGCAACTTTTAAGCCTGTTCAAGGAAGGCTCTGTTCTTTCTTCAACAACACTGTGAGTAACAATTTTCTTTAAAAATTAAATGTTTAAACTGTGCAAATATATCCGAGATATGTGTGTGTTTGTGCATATATAGTTATTTATATGTATATGGAAGCTGGGAACATGTTATTTATGCTGTTGTTTAAATTTTCTCTGTTCTTAGTTCATAGACTCAGGCCTGTTGATTTCAAAAATCAATCACTCTTTTTCTAGTGGATGGTTTAACTTCAAATTCAAACGAAAGATGTTCGTATCATCATAAACTAAGTTTATAAATTTAGTCAGGATTTAAACGACTTAGAAATTATCACTGGAACCCAAATTGCTGAACAAACACAATTTTTGTCAAATTTCGAACTTTACGAAATGGTGATTCATATTTATAACTTGAATGCGTATTGGAAATAATGATTTTTGAGATAGGTATCAGAATTTTTAGTGATCACAGGGAAGAGCAGTTTATGCTTCTTCGTTTTTGACAATTCGAGTCGCTGGGACAGGCCGAGTTGATCAGAGGGATCGGGGCTTGGTCTGGAGGTGGAGGAGGCTGCCGTGGGTGGAGGAAAAATGGACCGGAGATGGCCGGAGCACTGTGGAAGCGGCGGTGGGTGGTTTTTCTCGGGTGACCTAGTTTTGGGGGAACGTGCATTTTCGATTCGTGCATCATCAGCAGTGGATCGAGCGCCACGTTGGTTTGAGAGAAGGAAGAGGAGGGGTGGACGAGTTCACGGCCGGAGTTGGGTAGCCGTTGGTGGCCGGAGACGTGGTTGCGAGGTGACTTTGTTGGATGTGTTTGGGTTACAGGGAGGAGCTCAGTAGCTCGTTTTCGATTCCGCTATCAAATGGATGAAACTGGAGGTCAGGTCGTCAGAGGAGATGGTCGTCGACATGAGGAGAGTTGCAGCGTTGATCGTTGGTGGCCGGAACCTCCGTACACGTGCACGCGTGTGCACCTGAATCTGGGCTGTTGAAGTGTTTGGGAAGAAGACGTGAATTCTCGGGGCGAATTCGAAGTTGCACTGGGTTTTTCTCGAAGTGGCAGCGTTTCGCGAGTGCCTCGGGGGTTTGAGAGTTTCGCTCGGGTCATTTTGTTTTCAAGTTTTAACGTGCTCAGTTTTAACAGTTTTAAAATTGTTAAGTTTTAAAATTGTAACCAATGTAAAGCTGAGTCTAAATTAAATGTTTAAAATTCCAGATTTTTGAAATAACAGAAAGTTATAAAAATTTAAATATTTTAAATAAATAGATTTTTTGAAATTGTAGGGGATTTGATTTAAATCCCTTCATAACAAAGAATGGCTTTAATTTGTAAATTTAAAGGGTTTAAAAGTTAGTTTTATAAAGGGATTTAAAGTTAAATTAGCATCCGTTTAAGCTTGAAATTTAAAACGAAATCTCAAAGGGAAGTGGAATATATAAATTAATAATTTAGATTAATTTATGATTAGGGATTAATTAAGGAAGGAATTAGGAAATGTTATTAGCTAATGAAGACAATTAACTAGGGATTATTAAGTAATTAAATTAATGTGATTAATTTTGATAGTTAATTAAATTAATAAATTAGATAATCAATTTTAAATTGATTTAAATGTAATTACTTAATGAAAGTAATTAAGGATAAATTACTTATTGTAATTGATTTTTGGTATTTTGATTAATTAGAGTTAATTAAATTAGTTTAATTAACTTAAGAAAATAATTGGATAAGTGAATTTACTTAGTGAAATTTATGGAGATAATTAATTATGGGATAATTAAATTAAAAATTAAGGTTAATTAATAAATGATTAAAGAATAATTAATCAAAATGATTTGTAATTTATTAATGTTAATTAACCAGAATTAGTAATTTATTCATAGAATTTAAATCTAATTTGAATAAATCAAACAATTAATTGACCTTACTTATGAATGTTTGGATTCTATTGAATGATTGAATCGTTTGATATCCCTGTTTGTGATATGTGATGCTTTGTGATACACCCTGATTTGTGTTGTGATCTGTAATTTATTATCTGTAACCTTTATATACCTATGATCTGTGAATGGAAGATGAGCGTTATAGTTTATACCGCTTATCAATTATATTTCTGTAGATTTGTGATGATTGAATGATGTTGCACTACTGTGTGAAACCCCTGGACTACACTTTTACACACACAAATATGGATTTCATGTGGAAATCGGTTAAGTCACAGATAATTTAAATTTGATATTTTTGAAATTGAAATTTTAATTTCAATTGATTTTGAAATTGGAAATTTGGGTTTAAAGTGAAAAGCTTTGGAAATGGAATTTCAAAGATAAAAGTTATTTTGAATAACTTAATCGAGTTTTGGAAATTTAAATAATTTGATTTAAATTTGAATTCAAGTTTAAAGTTGAATCCTATGATTTGAAACTAGGGATTGAAAATGTTATAAATGTGTTTATCTGAATTTAAACCATTTAAAAGTATAATTTTGAGAATTTGGATTTAACCCAAAGACTTTAATTTGTATGAATGAATCAGACTTTCTGAAATGAAACTATTTGTTTTCAAAAGAATAAAAGCTTTCATATAAGAAATGAAATTCCAGTTTAATTAAAAGAATTTCAATATTGAAGTGAAGATGGTTTTCCAAGTTATGAATGAATTGTTTTGAAAAGCTATGATTTGAATCTGTTATCTTTAACAGATTTAAAATAATGATTGGTTTAAATCATTCGAAATGGGATTGTTTTGAAAGCTATAAGTTAAATCTTTGTTTTAAAGATTTAACGAGTTAATCAAATTGAAATGGAAATTAATTTGGAAAATCTGTGAATGAATCTTTTGTTTAAAAGATTAAAGTGTGGAAATTGTTTAAACCGTTGAGGGTTGTTGAAATGAATCTTTTTTGTTTAAAAAGATGTAAATGGTAATTTGTTTTAACCATTCAAATGGAAAGTTTTGGGTTTTAAGTTGTGACTTGATTGAAATCCCATATCCATATGTTTTTAAATATTACGCTCACTATTCGGTTTAGCCGGGAGAGGACCTTTGGGTCGTATAACCCATTCCGAATATGTGATACGTCGTATATGGATAGCATTTGAAGACCGGTGTTGAAGACCGGATATTTTTGAAAACGGAAGGATTACCGTCGAGTTAATCTGCATCGGCTGATCCCCGATATAGAGGTTTTATCATCCTTAGTGACGGGAAGTCCGGACGTGATTGGAAATTATCCGGATTTGCAAGGGCTTCGTGAGAAGTGCCTTCGGTTCTGTTCGATCCCGGAACAGACTTGTATGGATTGTGTGTCCGACATTACACTTTGAGATATAAAGCAGATTTCTTTCAAATACATTTCTGTTGGTGGCGGAGAATTTATTCTCTTAGCTTAACACCCTTCTCTGAGACGTACGAGCTCAGAGGTTATGTAGTTGAAGTTATCAGCGATATATCCCAATTTGGTAATGTGGCATGCTGAGTGTTGCTGTGTGATGATCAGTGTTTGATCATTTGTGATATGATCATTTGTTTGATCATTTATCTTTGTGATCATAGGTTGATCATCTGTTGACCCAAAGCATGGCTTTGTGACAAAGCGTAGCTTTGTGGACGAGACTTCGTCAGGGCCTCACTACCCGGAAATGGTCGAAACAGGAATGTTGCGGCAAGGTTATGAGGGTCGCGCCCTTTAGGGTATGTCATTTCCTTCTGGAAAAGGGTGGTATCATGGTATGGAGCCCAGATACTTACTCATGTGGATACACTTTCTTTATGATGTGTGATGTTGGATACCGAGCTCGGATAAAGGTCCCAAAGGACCGGGAGGTGGCATATTCGTGAGTTACCTGTTACAGGGGTAACCCGGCCTTGTTGGCAGAGAGCAGTTTGTCTCTCGGGGCGTCCCGCCAGAGGCGTTCCCATGCGGCGGAAGGAAGTTCCTTAGCCTGACCATTTGTTGGAAATCCATTCTTCCAATACGAACTTTGTACGGTTTTAGTTGTAGAACCTACCATCTAATATGGTAGCTATAGTAGGCATAGTATAATGGTACCTATGCTGGCTAAGATTAATATTATACTTTCAAATTGTTTTCCACTATGCACTAATAATAATAATCCAATGATTTTGCGTAGTAAGCATCTTTGACTATCATAAGAAGAAATCTCCTCCAATTCTGCGTTTGCATTGTGTGTGTGGCGGGAGGTCTTATGGTAGTTTCATTTTCCAAAAGCATTGCGGATTTCAATGTTTAAAGTTCTGTTGTGTTTGTTTAAAGATAAACTGTTTTTGTTGCTCACACCAGTCCCATGACTGATCCGGAGTTTATTGTTCCCTTCCTAAACTCTGGGTGCTCATAATTTTCCACACGAGCAGTCTAGAGTTGGGTTTCTTTTCAGATATTCAGGTTTAGTAGATTATCTGGAGCTAGTTCATTCGTCGGAGTTGCTTATCTTGGAGTTGTGGATTCATTCTTGTCTGAAGATCATTTTGGAGTTATCATTTCTATTGATATTGTTCCGCTGCTGTTGTTATCTTTTCTTTTCCGCTGCTATTTGTTGTATCACTCTGTTGTATCAGATATTGTATATCAATGTATTATTCTTTTATTTCCGCTGTGTTGTTTACTTAATGTTGTTATAGCTCCGGCGAATCGGATTTGAACGGTCGAATCTGCGGCATTCTAGTACAATGTGAAGTACGGATGTTGATTTTCGAGCGGGCAAAACCCGAGTCGTTACATTACTTATCAGGTAAACTTTGAGCTTTTATTTGTTCGTAAATATGAAAAAACGCACTTGATATAAGTTGCAGCTTTGTCCTAAACATATCATTTTTAGTTTAGAACTTGTAGTTTTGCACATAAGGTTAGTGAATGTGTATGCCCTAGTTTATAATTTTTAATCTAGCAACAAAATTTATTTCTAATTTTAGCATTTAGTGTCAAAATTTTAATTTGATTTTTGTAGACCCAAGTCGTACATTCTCGGGCATTCAGATAATTTGATCAAATTTCCTCTAGTAATATAATTATACATATGACCAGTTGCAGTCTCGTCAGCCTTAAAAGATTTTTATCATATAAGTTAATGGTTAATACTATTTATTTTTGCTATTGAAGGAAAGAACCTTTTATTACTATAGACAATCGTTGGTTAAAGCAAAATAGAAACATTTAATTTTGTATAACAGTCATATAGCCGGATGCAAGTAAATATGATAATAGATACAAACTTTGTGTATTCGGTTATATAGAGTATAGATGAAGAAAATAAAAAGACAAAACTGAGTTTTTCTTTAGTGAAGATTTAAGCTTTAATTGACATCAGATGTTTTGTACTTGGATGGTTGAAGCTGCTAGGTGATAACATCATTTGTTATCTTGTAACGATGGTAAATAAGAACTGATCTTAGCTTCGGAGTGGTTAGGAACTTAAAAATTATAGAAATGAAGAGCTCTTAAACCATTATTATTGAAATTACTACGAGGCTTAGAAGATTCACTGCTCACTAGGTTTGGTGCTGAATTTTGCATGTGTTGATTATAGCCTATGTGGTTTAATGAATACGACTCAGTCCAAGTCTATCTGAATGTTTGTTACTACTTTTTTCAGTTGAGTTGAGGAGTGATGAATGTTGATTCTTGTATTAGTGATATAGAGGAATCATTCCTCGATAAATATCACTAGTTTTTTTTTGCAACAGCGATGTATTTGAACCAGCATAGACAATCTTGTATTTTATTGAACGTGAGTTGATAGTTAATATTTTGCATAGCTATCTTCCTGTGATTGGTTTCAAGTACTAGTAATCTTCTTTTAGAGTATAAATATTAGTATCTCTGAAACTTACTATCTTGTATTATGAAAACTGCTTTCTTTATTTTGTTCTAACTGTGAAACAAGGCAATATTTATTGCCACTAGAGAGGCTATTTTTTCCTTTTGCTTTTTCCATGCCACTTTGATTATCTTATGCCTCAAGATTGTATTTACTGGAGAAATGTAGCTATTAAAACTCAAAATAGTGCCTGCTCTACACAATTTGAAATTTTAGTAAATTTAATCTTATTGACTATATATGTTGCTAATTTTGTTTCTATCTCCATGTGATGCTTAGGTCCACGTGATTGTGTGAAAGATGTATAGTCTTAATAAGTGCATTGGAGATATAAGTACCATAAATGTCGACAGAGTCTTTCCAACAGCGATTTGGCAAAGTCCAGAAGGAATCATAGATATAATATAGTTTCCTGCTAATCAAGGTAAATTTGGCAAAGCTTCTATCCTTATATTCTCACCTGCAGGTCATTGTGTTTTCGTTTTCACTTGACATAAACCATATTTGATGAATCTGGACAGTAATGTTTAACGTTATAAAAATATCCTTAAGAATATTATATAATACTAATATTGTTGGTTATTTTTTAGATTGGACTAAGATGACAATGGTTTTGGTTCGGAGATTATTTTGAAGGTTGCCGAAGAGTAAAATGTTCAGGTATTTTCTATTCCTTTTTTTTCTCACTGACTTTGGGAAAAAATACCCATTTAAAAAAAAATTCTGACATTTTCTTTATTGATAGGGATATATAAATTCTGACATTTTCTTTATTGATAGAGATATATAAATTCTGACATTTTAAAAAAATTCTGACATTTTCTTTTCCGCCAAATAAACACATCAACCTAGCTATAAAAATTCTGATATGAACACTCACACACCTCCAATGGCCCAACACATACCAAACTTGCATGCAACTTCCTTTTATCCTCCCTCATGCATACTTCTTTATGTCACACCTATATCCTCTTTTTCCTTCTTTCATTTTGAAATGCCTGTACACCATGCTGTACTCACGGCTATGCATGCACTACCAATGCTGAGCTTTCTCTGTCCCTTGCATACAACTACCCCTTGTCTTTCTCCCCCTTGCAAGCTACTTTAACATTAGATAAAAAGCTCTTCACCTGGTTTTGCTATCAAGCAATGAAATGAGAATGCAACAATGAACTGAAAAAGTATGTAAACAATGTAACGTGATTTCTTCCTTTGGAGCAGTACTACTTAGTCAAGGCTTCGATAAAATTATAGCTATACAGATTTGCATATTGAAGTGGTTTCTTCCTTTGGAGTTGTTGATGCATGTGTGTAGTTTAGTTTGTAAATATAGTGCAGTTCCTCCGTTTTGACTTGTCTTTTTGCATTTGGTTTGATCTTGGTCATGCGTAGATTTTATATTAAGAAGGAATGCTTCTTCACTTAGTATTTAGGTGATCAACTAGATCATGAAATATAACTATGTTACTGTAGAGCAGTTTAGCTTCGTTAATCGAGCTAACCTACTAATAAGTATATTGGCTAGGTTTCGGCTTAACATACCATATAGTGATTTTTGGCGCACTTAAGCATTTTAGCATATGAGACTTCAAATTTTTAGATGGCGTTTACTCACTGACTTCAAATTTCTTCATTGCAGGTAATTAAAGATGGCGATGACACAATTTTCTTCCATAGCAAGTAGTAAGCATATGAAACTTTTTAGATGCACGTTTTGTTGTTGGCATTTGGTGTGGACTTACTGTATTGATATTATATTTTCGTTTAACATATAACGTGTCTTTGTTTAACAGATTTGTGGCAACTTGGTTTACTTTGTTATTTTTTATGGATATTATTGAAACTTGGTTTATGGATGTCTTTTGTTTATTAATATCGTCTTAACTAGTTTATGTAACTAATTAATAGTTATTAGAACATGTTATATATATATACTAGTTGCTTCAATATACTCAAAATATAGTTTTGGAATATTCAAAAATAGAGTGGAATATTAATGCTGTCAATGAAGAAACAACAGCGTTCAATTCGTGCTGTAATTATCTTTAAATAGTCAATAACAGCGTTTAGTACATGCTGTCGAAATAGTTGATGATTCAATAACAACGTTTATAAAAAGCTGTTGTAAACAGTTAAAGTAGAATTAAAACATCTCCGACAACTAAATTATTAACGCTGTAGAAACATAATACAGCATGTTTGAAAATGCTGTAAAAACATTATTGACAGCTTGTACGAAACGCTGTCAAAGTGATGTTTCAACAGCGTTTATCAAAAAGCTGTTGTAAGTTCTGTATATACGACAGCATGTCGTTATACAGCGTTTGAACTAACGCTGTTGTATCGTATTACAGCGTTTATCAAACGCTGTTAAAAGCCTTTTGTGGTGTAGTGAGTAAATCTCAGATTTGTATTGGCAGCATTTCTGAAATGCTGTGGTTTTAAGGTAGCGTTTTACAAGTGCTACCATTTCTGTCAATGTACTGTATTTTCCAAACACCACTATATTTGCAGTAACATTTTCTGAGTGCTACTGTTTCTGAAAAGACAATATTTTGAAATACTACTATAACTACAGTAACGTTTTCTGAGTGATGTTGTTTCTAAAAAGACAATAATTTGAAATACTACTATATCTACAGTAACGTTTTCTGGGTGCTGCTGAATCTGAAAAGTTAATATTTTCGAAATACTACTATATGTAATATCACATTTTCAAAGTGCTACGAATGCTAAAATACAATGTTTTTGAAAATGTTATAATTGAATGAATGAACTTAGAAATGCTACAACTTGGTAAATTAATATTATTTTTGAATGATATTGACATTGAATTTTTTAGGGTTTAAAATGAATATGTTTTGATTTGAAATATAAACCATTTTAAAATTTATAACCACGGGTTATAATAACGATTGGTTGTTAAAGAGACCGGGATCAGATATGGGCATACTCTCTGTCGATACCGAAAACCACTTTAACAACTGTGTACGCGGTGGGGATTCCAGAATGAAGTAGGATGGTAGAGACGGTTCTATTTGAGGTATAACATGGACCCAACTCCCGTGAGTTGGCATAAGGTGGCTAAAACAGGAGCAATTGACGAGCTAATGAGGTAGCACCTCTGATCGGACACATTCCATCGTATACCATTCTATTACTTTGTGATTGATTGGGTGCACCCCTTGATTCGGGAGTGTCGCTCGAGGTGGGCTATTGCTGGGGCTCTACGTTACCACCGGCCCGGAAGTGTAATTGGTATATCTACCCTGGCATTGCCTAGTTGTGCCGTGTCACCTACCATAGCGTGCTTTACTGCGAGTTTGTTTTGTACCATACCTATGGAGTGCCCTATGACGACGCCCATTACGAGGGAGATTACGGTATTGTATAGACTATGGGAATATATAAAATGTGTTAAGGGGAATATGGGTAACGCCTTAACGCTATTTTGATAGTTTACTTTACTTTGGACATTATTATAATAGCGTATCTTACTATATAGTAGATAGTTTAACGGATCCTTAAAGGATGGGCGATCCCAAGCATCCTTTAAGTTATTGATACATTTCTATTACAGTTCACTTGAGTTGATTTACATTTTATAAGTATGTATGTCCCGACTCGAGTGTTTTGTGTTTTGCTTTAAGCTCGGGTCAGCCTGAATATCACAGCTTTGGATTCATCTTCTGGGATAGAGATTTGCTGGAGTTTATCTGTCTATCTAGTTGTCTATTTCTATTCTAGTTATTTCCTATTCAGCTTTGTTTATTTATTTGTGAACTTATGTATTCAGACTTCTGTTGTATCTGTTTTTTAGACTATGGTATTTTGTATCTGTTTTGAGACTATGTATTGTAGTAGCTTCATGAACTACTATGTATTTTTATTTCCGCTGCGAGTTATTCTGATATTCTGTTTCTGTGATTGGTTTTATTTGCTCCAAATTTATTTACACTCTATTCTTTTGAATTATTCAAGTCCAACATGTGTGGTTTTATTATCGACTTGAATGGTCCAAAATAGTGGGTCGATACAGTTAATTACTTGTATTGACCAGAATCCATAAGCCACTCAACAAACCAATCAACACAATATAAAACAATTTTATATTCACTAACAAATACGCGCTCATATCTATTAATACTCTCAAACTCATTCTAGAGTGCTACTGACTCTATCTCTAATAAGTAATTCCCACCAGAGCCAAGGTTCTCGCTTAACCTTCAACTCTGATACCAAAATGTCACGGTCGGTAGGCTTTTCAACCATCCCAACAGCGGCCACTTTCCGCCGTGGTTGATACTGGCACCTCGAATTTGCTTTTACGACCAACCTCTCGACTGCAACCAACCCATCAAGGCCATATACTACCTCTCAGGGACATGTAGGGGTAAGAGTCTCCTGCTCGCCACCAAACCTGAAGCGAGAAACCCCTATCATGCTGTAATGAAGCAGATCCAATCCCAGTCTCTTCGAAACGATCAACGCATTGGCCAATATTGATAGTCGGTTATTTAACTATCAAATTAAACAATCATTCACCAATTATTTTATTTTCACTGAAAAGAACTAAGTCTTTTTAAGTTTAGATTTTAAACAAATTAAATCACTTTGTCCAAAATATACACTTTAAACATTTAAAATAAACTACTTAAACACTTTATTTAAAATACTAGTTATGAAATTCTATAATAATTTTCCAAGTAAAACTTAAGCCAAAACTACTTTTTAAATAAAGTTATTTTATAAAATATAAATATTTAATAATTTTCCTTTAATCATAATACCACTTTAATCTTTAAAACAATTATCTACTGTAATTAACTTAATAAAAATTTAATTTAAAATTTTAAAAAATTTAAATAATAAATTACTCTAAAACAACAATCTTTTAAAAACATCTTTAAAACTTTTAATTTATACTTAAAATCTTTTCTTGAAAATATACATAGCATTTCGAGGAGATACACTTTCCATTCCCATATAACCCGTCTAATCATTTATAAATCCTTCCCGATTTATCCCAATTTAATTTACGTCCCAATCCCGTGAATTTTCTTTCCCATACTTTTAAAAATAAAACTACTCTTTTATTTTAAAACCGATTTACTCATCCCCTTATAAATCCCATTGTGAATTTATAATTTTCTAACTATCCACTGATAATATTCACTTTATTTATAAACCCAATTTATAAATTCCATAGTCTCATTTCCTTTTAAACCTTAGTTTCAAACACTTAACCGATTTCAAATCGATTTTCAGAATTAACTCCATTTTTAAAATAAATTCCTTTACTTACCCAAATTTATTCCAAAACCCATTAATTCCAGATTCACTCCTTTATTATGATTTAAAAATCTTATTTAAATCTGAAATACCAATTGCATACTTTATTTCAAAACTCTTCCTTTATTTTCCCCAACTCATCTAAATCTTGAATTTAAAAATAAATTCTTTTATTCTTAAACAATATCGCTTAAGTCCACAACTCCTTTATTTCCATTTATTTAATAATTTCTATTCTTTTCCCATATTCGAAATTTATTTAATAGGATTTAAAAAAAAATCAAACTTTTTATTCTTTCCTAAATTCATTCTTTTAAATTTATCCAAATTCACTATATTTATTTTACTTAAAATTCTCTTTTTATTTTCCTTTAAAAAAATCATATCTTTATATTTTTTGATATCTTAAAATACCCAAAATATATTTAGCTAAAACATAGCATTCAATAATTAAAATATCCAATATAATCAATATAATCTATCACAGACTATGAAAATAAAATTTCAATGTTTTCAAGGAATCCAGTTGGATCCCTCCAACCTATTTCCCTGCATCACAGATGTTAGCACAATATAAAAATTTCAATCCCACTTCGAGGGGGATATCGCGGTATATAGGGTCATCCGCTATTATGCGGGGCGCATAGGGTCTCATCCGCTATATAATGCAGGAATATCAATCACTCCAATATGTATACTACTATATATATAATATCACATCCAGACTGATAAAAATCATCAATTCAAGCAATCAACCAATAATTTAAATTTTAACTATTTAAATTCACCAGCAATCTAATTTGAGTGAGATTAACTCACCTTTTGACCATTAATTTGCAATCCGATCCAAACCGGCTTGTCTCTCCATGATTTTAGACCTTGTATAAACAGTATATAGTTTATTAACATTTTTAAATAATCGAATAGTCCATTGCCATTTATTAATTTAATTTAAACTAATTTTCCTTCACATAATTTTTTTTAGTAACTAAAATTAATTGAATAAATTAATTAAACAAGTTAACCATCAAAATCCATTATTTTAAAATAAACTAGTAAGTTTAAAATGTGTGTATGTGTGTATATATTTTATCTTTGAAACTTAATATATACCTATAAAATAATCTATAAAGATTTAAAAACCTATTTTTATATAAATTCTATAGCATTTAAAATCCCTATGTTTTCTTTTCTTATTCATATATATTTTTCTGTTTAAACCTTATATATATATATATATATATTAGGTAAAACTTGACATTACTGTAAAATCTCCTTCCTAACATATATATATTTATATACTAAAACAAAAATGCTTTACCCTTCCCTGTAATATTTTTTCTTCTCTGTTCTATTTAGTTTATAACAAATATATATTTTACTTCCTTCAATTTTCTGTAACATATTCGTATATATATAAGTTATTAAATTTAAACTGAAACTTATACCTTGTTGTCCTATATATATATATATAACACATAGTTGATTCAAATTTTTTTGAAAAAAAACAAAACTGTTTTGAAATCACAAATTTAAACTTATTGTTTTCAAAAACAACATTTTAAAATTAATGTTAATATACCTTAATGCAATTATATTTTTTTTTTTGAATACAAATTCAAACTATGAAAAACCCCATACCTCACTGCTCAACACGACGTCCTGCTCGCGAGATTCCACCACCCAAATCGTCGAACGACCCCCCTCCAAGCTCCATTGCCGTTCACCCCTAACAAGCCATCGGGACCATGGTCACACATCACAATGCACCACCTCATCTCGAACTCGAACCACTACCATAACCTCTCCTCGACCCTCAGCTTGACAACCTACAGCCTTCACCGTCACTCGCGCCTATGACGACCCGCCCTTCTCAGCCCTCGAAAATCGACACAAAATACTCAACAGTATAATATGCCGACGATCGAATGCCGAAACAGACAGATTGTAGAAGAATAAGAAAGTAGATAGAAGAAGAAAGAACCAACCAAATCAGAATCTCACAATCGCAGCGGATAAAATATAATATATAGAACAGAACTTTACACAAATCAAAACTATATCTGTTTATATACAATACATCATCATCAGAGTATATCAATACAACCAACCATAATGAGATACATGACTAACAACAATCATAGCAGCGGAATATAAACAAGTACGAATAATACGCCTCGACTCTAGCTCCTCTTCTGCTCCATAGCAACCTATCCTGTAATATACTCGGTCTGACCCGAGCATTATAATAAAATAACACCCGAGTCAGTCTGGAATACCAGCGCATCATAAATACACTCAATTGATTATTAAAGTTTCAAAATTCTTTAAAAACAAAAGCATCTCGTAAGACCACGCCACAAATAAACATGTCGGGTTTTTACCTTACGATAGCTAAAACACTTTTATATTAAAATCCTCTGATATTATAGTAGTGTCTATAGAAAGTAAAATAGAATCTAGCTGAAATGCTTGCATCTCACATTTCAACAATAGTTGGGCACAATCAAAACCGTACAGGCTCGTAGGGAGAATGGATTTCCAACGAATGACTAGGCACTGGGGTACCACCTATCACAGTACGTGGCCTAGATCACAGTACCGAGGAGTACGCCCGCTCCCCTGCAACACAAGGCCGGAATCATCCCTTACTGGATAATTCCAAGTAAAATCACCCCACGGTTGGGATCAGCAACCGCACCACTAAGCCGAAATAAAAGGGACATCTAGACAGGGATGACCTTACTCTCAAGTGGGGGCTACCCACGAAGCCTTGCTGCATAACCCCTGATTTTCAGTCATTCCCGGTTGATGAGGCTTGAGGCTTAGCGTTACCTTTACAGAACATTTCACTTTGAATGCCCATCGTCCACCTGACGATGTCACGAAAGCATTCGTCCATACAAGTCTGTCCCGGGTCCGAACGGAACCGAAGGCACTACCCCTACTACATCCATTTTGGAAATATCCTCAGAATTAGTAGCGACTAGCCCTTGCACTTCACTGCTCCATCTTCGACTCCGAAATCGTTTTCGCGAAACGTACAAACCGGATCGAAGTGGTTTTCGAGTCTCCAGACCTAGAATCCCGGTATACGGAAACTCGATCCCGGTCTCTTCGAAACGATCGCGCATTTGGCCAATATTGATAGTCGGTGATTTAACTATCAATTAATGTTCACAAACATCCATACACATCCATCACACAATAAATAATCTCCATATTATTTATTTTCTTCTAATATCTTTCAAAGATATATTTTCACATTTTCAAAACTCATTTGAAAACAATTTTCCAAAACTCTTCCTTTACAAGGTAAATCCTTTACCCTTTATTCCCATCGGGAATAACCAAGTATAACACAATTTGCATTTAAAACAGTTAAAAATACTTTATACTGAAATATACTTTAAAATATGAAAATTACTTCTATTTATTTACTCAAAATATAAATTTAACATATGTGAAGAAAACTAGTTATTAACACATAAACTTTGATTTAAAAATAAGGGTTTTAGTTTCACTAAATTCAAAATAACGTTATAAGAAGAAAAATACTAATTTTAACAGCTTAAGCTAAAACCAACTTTTAAATAAATCCATTTGTAAAATAATTGCTAACATACTCCCAAATTATTACGGTATTAAAAATTATTAATTTATTTCTTTAAAAATAACGATTTCTTAAAAATACTTTTAAAACGATTTAAAACTTAACCTTAGTTAAATAAAATCTTTTTATAAACATTTACTTGGTTTTCCCAGGGAAACACTTTCCCGTTTCTAAACATTCCAAAGTACTCTTTCATATAAATCCACTGATTTATTTCAAGTCAATTATGTTTTACAACATAAATCCCAAATCCCATATTTAACTATGACTTCATCCGAAGTTCACACCCAATTTCCCATATCCGGAAATTCATTTTTAAATCATAGTTTAAACCATTTTAAATTAAACA
Organism: Allium fistulosum; assembly: GCA_030737815.1. Lineage (NCBI taxonomy): Eukaryota > Viridiplantae > Streptophyta > Magnoliopsida > Asparagales > Amaryllidaceae > Allium > Allium fistulosum. The sequence continues at coordinate 162,517,356 of CM060904.1, read as the reverse complement.
TTTTGGTGAATTTCCAATGGAAGCCAAATTTCCAATTCACTTAATTAAATTCCAATGAAATACGGCATTTCAAAACATTCTATTTTTCAGTTGAACTTGTTAATTTATAGTTGGAAACTCCATTTAACATATTTTTAATTTTCGGATAACATTAGCCATTATTAAAATAAACATCGTTATTTTAAACAATTTATAATTTCATAAATTTAGTCTCCAGAAAATTTATATTTCATATTTATCGATTGATAAATTTCCCACAATATTTAAAATCCCAATTTTACCAATTTACAGTTTCCATTCCAAAACAGAATCCAATTTTTATATTCCTATAAATTCCTTATTTAAAAATTTCTTTAATTTCTTTTAAATCCCCAATTTATTCATTTATAATTTAATTTTGGAATTAATATTTATACCACAATTTCACAGAACAATTTAAAATTCCAGATTTATCAATCACAACATATAAACAGGTATCACTATCAATTATAAAATAATTGCTACATTGTGAGGAATCCAGTTGGATCCCTCCAACCTGTTTCTCCCTGCATCACAGATATTAGCACATCGCAATATAAATATCAATCCAGACAGATAAACACAAATATAGACAATCAATCACACAGATATTTAAATATCAATTATTTATAATGTCTAGCATCCAGATGTGAGTGAGAATAACTCACCTTGAGTTTCGGCGAGCGTTCGAAATTTAAATTAAACCGGACGTTGTTCGATTTAACTCAAATTTTCTACTTGCCCGGAATGACTCCGGATCTGCGCCATCACGTAGCGCGTGTTCCTGCGATTTCAACGCATCCAAAATCGTCCGAATCTGAGATCGTATGAGTTCGTTATGATATTACGAAGTTTTGAAATAAATTTAAAACAAATGTCTCTCTTTTTTTTACCCTCAAAATCCTGGCCGTTCATCACTCAAAAGAGAACAGGCCCGCATCTCCTTCTTCCTGCCTTCACGCTCGTTCTCCAGACAACGAACCCATCTCAAAAAAACTAGGGTTAGATGCCGCACCCTCCCTCCTTGCCAAGAACCCGATCCAATACCACCACAGAGAAGCTCGACTCGGCCTCCACCCACACCCACGAACACACGCCGCTCGGTGGTCCCCTCAGCACATGACCCAACGACGAACGATGGCCATCTCGTCCAATTTCTGGCTTCAATCGACGACCATATGCAAGATCCTCCATTGGATTTCAAGAGCGCATCGAGCTCTTCGTTTCCTCAGATGAAAGATTTACAAATCGATGCGTGGATTGATGGGAAAACGAGGAAGAAGCGTGAGCGTTTACGGCCATTGGTGAAAGAGAACGGCGGCTACATATTAAACTAGGGTTTCGAAGATAAACGTGAATATATATAATAGTTTAATATTATTTAATTAATATAATCTCTCAATTTAACCGCTAATGCAAACGACCTTCAATTCTCACGTTCCGACAGGCAATCTTGGGGTTTTTCCACGTTCCGGACACAATGGAACAGGTTTCGTAAGCTAATTTGATCGTATGCGCGAGATACGGAATTAAACGATCAAATAAAAATTAAATCGGTTAAATCGATTTCGATGCGTTTCGAGCTGCCCCGGTCACACGACAACTCCGATTGCTACGAAAATTGAAATCCGATAATAACTAACTATTACGGATCCAATGGAACTGGTTTCGTCGCATTCCGAGACTGTGCCCCGGAAGGCTATTTTAACTCGTCTATTAAATCGGGCGATTTTCAAAATTTACGAAAACGCTTTAAAACTTCACTTTAAAATTTTCTTAACTTAATAATAAATCATATAAAATTCATAAACACATTAAAAATCATTCTGGCTCAAGCCAGACCAAAATCTGATTAAATTGCATTTTAATAATATTAAATTCATTATTAAATTAATATAAACCCCAAATATTAATTTATCAACTTAAAAATTCCTCTAAAAGTCCAACAACATTATTTATGTCCAAATAGACTTTAAAATAAATTTTAAAACCATTTTATAGCTATTTACACCCAGATTCACCTTTTTATCCTAATCCTGAATATTTAATTATTATTTTTCCATTAATCAAATTCAACCAGAATTGCTATAAATTAAAATTATAGCTCATTTTCATTGATTGAACCCAAATCCATTAATTTCAAAATCAATTAAGAATCCACATTAACATTTAAAACGAATTAAATGTTCAAATTTAATGGCTTAAAAATACGGGATGTTATATTCCTTCCCCCTTATAAAAATTTCGTCCCCGAAATTTGCTAAGGTAAAAATATAATTCAACTCAACTCACTTATCCCATTTGCTTAGTTAAAAGCTTATATTCACTTTCCCAAAAAGTTTCAGCTCCATTTCAAAACCCTATGCTTTCTTTACTCTAAAGCCTTCATTTTAACATTCGCTTCCAAAATAACTTTACTAGTTATTAAAAAATTTCCCAAAACCCCAAAAATTTTCTAACTTCCAAAATTTCTGAAAAATTTTGGCAGAGTCTCCTTTGTACGGAGGAGCTTCTGCGATATCGCAGGATACACAAATATATATACATCGGCTCACATGGCCGGAAACCAAAATATATCACAATATATTTATCATTTCCCAATTATATTTGCGTATGCGTACCTTTTAACCAATTTTTAAAAACAAGCAGCTAATATCTCGCATATACGCGCTCCAACTCTCTCGAACGCCTCCCGCACCTGTACTATACTCAAGAAACTCATCAGTTTCCCAATATGAGCATTTTAACAACATTTCCAATACAAATGCAAACCAAACATATTCATTGCATAACCAATCCAAGCATAGTTCATAATTTAACAATGTTAACCATAATTTATTAACAATTCAAAGATTTCAATCACCTTTCAAATTACTTGTTCAAGTCCAACTTCATTTTATTTCACTTAAATGATTTACATTCAAGTTCACTATATACAATCTATATTAATTATAATCAATCCATTTCTATTTCAATATGATTAACATATGCCTCTCTTACATTTTTAAATTTAACTTACATTCCAAATTTGATTTACAATCAAACTTCATTTTAAACTTGAAACATTTGCATTTCTTTTATAATCCATTTTCATTTATATGCAAACATTACTTATTAAAATGCAACCCATTCTGATTGATTCAAAACTAATTTCATTCTCTCTTTAAATCAATTCACTTGCATTTATATACAAACTTTTGAATTAGATTCCAATCCATATCAATTTATTCAAAGGTCAACTTCAATTGCTTTTTAAACAACTCAATTCTGAATACATGCAAATTTCCATGTCATTCAAGCAAAACAACTGCCTCTTAAGCTTATAACCATTTAAAATTATTTCCAACTTGGATTCATATAAATTTTATTCCATTACAAGGTTCATAAACCAAATATTTTCTCTTTCCAATGTAATTGTTAAATTACATTTTCCTTACATCTTTATTTCCATTAACCAAATTCAAGTTTATATTAATATCATTCGATCCTGGGTTATATTCAACTCATACATTCTTAATTTACCACAATAATTAATGAATATCATTTCACTTTCAATTCAATTTTATTATCCAACAAATTCCATTCAAATTTCTTAATAAAGCTCATCCACAATCATTTGTTTCTTTCAATTTACTTAAGTAGTTTCACAATATTACCATTATCTATTTAATTTTATTTCCATCTGATTCTCATTCAACCAATTTTCAATTCATTTACAATGTTTAATGCTCTTCGTTTATTTATCCAATCCATTTTAGATTTATTTTATCAACAAAGAGACCATTTAAATTATTTCTCCCATTTGAATTTTATTTACAATTCAAACCATCACTATTATAAGCTAATTACATTATTCATTCTCACTTCCAACATTTATTACCAAACTTAAATTTCATTCAACAACTGGATTATTCCCTTACTTTCTAAATTTTGACCAAACTATCAAAATTCTATTCATTCCATACACATCCCATTTAATTTAGCTAATTCCTTCCCAAACAATCATTTTAGATTTAATTTAGTAAGCATTTACTTCATTCAACATCATCTCAACTAAATTAAATTTCCTTTCAATTTGGTTCCTATCCAAATTTATTCCAAGTTCACTAAATTTTATTTAGCCAAAATTAAATTTATCCCACTTCTTTTACCACTTCAATAAGAATTGAATTCCATTCAATATTGTTTATAATACAATTGTATTTCGGATTTCATTTCAATTCAATTCATTTTCTCCATAAATAAGTTCAAAACTTATTTTCTATTTAAGTTCATTCACATCTTTTATATCTCACTTTACCTTATCTTACTTTACATTCCATTTTAGTCAAAGTTAAACCCAATTCAATTTAATCTTAATTCTCCATATCCAAGTTCAACTTATTTACTAACTTCAGTTCACTTACCTCTTTTATATTTTATAATTGTTTCACCTTACCTTGCATTCCATTTAAAATTAAGTTCGAATTCACCTTACCATTCAACCATTTTCATTTGTGATTATAATTCCATTTTACTTGAGTTAAAATCAAATCTTCCATTCTCAAGTTCTCCAACTTATTTACTTATAAGTTTATATTGCTCATTTCAAACCAATCCACATTTTTATAGTCACAATGTCAATTTTTAACACTTAATAACTTAAGAATATGAATTCATTTGCACAATCATAAGCATTTACATTTCACCGTTATCTCAACTTCCATTTAATTCCAATTCATTTAGATTTAATTCAATTTCAAATTCTTAATTTTATTTAACTTATCATAAGTTAAATCCAGATATATTCCATTCACCTTCATTTATTCAAAGTAAATTTACATTCCATATATACTCAATTCTTCTTTAAATCAACTTTCCTTTATAAGTTATATAGTTGAATCATTTCAACTTTCATATTTTTATTTTAAAATAGAATTCCCAGAATTCAATTTACCCGGATTTATTTCAAAACCAATTTGAAATAAAATCAACACATTTCTCTTTTGATATTCAAATCAAATACCAAATTCCAAAACAAACTGCTTTTACCAAACAATTTTCCTTTGAAAATTCCAAAATCACTTGTTTCCCAAACAAGTCCAAACAATGTCATAACCAACTATTTTGGTAGCAATCCATCACTTTAGAAACTCGAAAATGAATTCTAATGATGTGGCCAGCATCATCAGGATTATTTTCCAGCGACTGAAGTGAGTTCAGTGCTTTCCACTTCCAAAATTCACCTCAAAACAATTTGTAATGACCCGCCACTCATTCCACAGAATGACGCATCATTAATAAGAAAGAAAGGGGTAGAAAATAGAAAAGAAGAGAAGAAAGAAAGAAACAACAACAACGATCTCACAGCGGAACGAATAAATTATATTAATAACATAAACTATTACATAGTATACAACACTTATCAGAGTTTACACATCTATACAACACATACTAGACAGTTATAAACATCTGTCTAGATATTACAACTCAAATACAATACAAGACTCTAACACAGATATCAACACAGCGGAATACTATATCTACGAACGCCGAAGCCTCCTGCTCCATTGCTCCTCCACAATTCGTCAAAGCTAAACCTGAATCCCTTGGCTACTCGTAAAAATTTGAGTACCCAAGAGTTTATAAAACAGAAATAAACACTTGGGTCAGACATGGGTCTGGTGTGAGTAACAGGTTAAACTTGCTTAACTTCAAAACCTTTAGAAAGAAAAAGTATCACGTAAGACTCCCCACAAATAAACATGGGTAAGTTTTTACCTTACGCTAACTAAAACATTTGATAGGAAATCCAGTTATATTATAATAGGGTCTAGGGTTTCCAAGTAAAATACAGAAATAGCTGAAATGCTTACATCTCACATTCCAACATAGTTGGGCACAACTAATACGTACGGCACTTATTGGAGTTTGGATTCCATACAATGGCAGGGCTACTGGGGTACCGCCCGTCACAGTACGTGGCCTAGATTACCGTACCGAGGAGTACGCCCGCTCCCCTGCAACACAAAGCCGGAACCATCCCTTACTGGATAATTCCGAACAAGATAACCCCGTAGTTGGCGCGACCAACCACACACTAAGCCGAATAAAAAGAAAAGGGACCTCTAGACAGGGATCTATCTTGCTCTCAGTGGGTGCTACCCACGAAGCCTTGCTGCACCTCCCCTGTTTTAGCCATTCCCGGTTGATGAGGCTTGAGGTTACGATTACCTTTAATCAGAACATATCACTTAGAATGCTCATCGTCCGCCTGACGATGTGCTGAAAGCATTCAATCCATACAAGTTCGTTCCGGGTTCGAACGAAACCGAAGGCATTATCTCGTTACACTCGTTTTGGAATCACCCTCAGAGTTAACGACAATAACCCTTGCACTCTGAATCTTCATCTTCACTTGAGATTCACGACCTATCGTTAATTTGGATCGATGTGGTATTCGGGTCTCCAGACCTGGAATTTCGGTATACGGAAACCCGATCTCGGTCTCATCGAAATCCAAAGCGTATCTTTTAAGGCCAAGTTGTTTTAAGTTAAAACAATTCAATTCTTATCTATATACACAAAGATAGATAATTCAATAGATAATCTACATTATCATCCCAAACAGATAATTCACATTATCATTATAATTCAACCAAACATCCATATCATATATCAATCATATCTCATCAGAGATATCAAACAATGAAATACATTCAATCTCATTCATCCATCCTTAAGCAATGATTTATATCATCTAATTAATTTAAAGTGAATTAAACTAATTACTTCATTCTATAAATCCTGCTTACTTAATTATTAATTAAACCAATTAATTAATCATACTCTAAGTATCCATCTTAATTAATCATTCCTGATTAATTACCCTTTAATTACTTTAAGTAATTAATACTTAATTAATTTCACAAATTAATTATCTTAAACCATTAAGTAATTAATCTTTAATTACTTCATAATTAATTAACCATACTTAATTATATTAATCTTTAATTAATTAAAATTAATTAATTACTTTAATCACTTATTATTGATTAATTAATCTTAATTACTCAATCCTTAATTACATCATTAATCATATTAATTAATGATTCTAATCACTTCTTTAATTTATTACTCCATTTAAATTAATTATATTTCATAATTAACCTTTAATTATTAATTACCTTTGATTAATCACATTTAGTAATTAACTACCCTTAATTACTCTTCCCTTAATTAATTACTTCTTAATTAATTATCCTTTAATTAATCCCTTGATTTATTATCAAAGTAATTAAACTCAAATTACTTTTATTAAACCATCTTTAGTTAATTACATCCACTAATTAACTTTAATTACTTTCCTAAGTAATTTATACTTCCACTAATTACATTTAAGTAATTATCAAATCACGAAGTGATTCCTTAAATTAATTAAACAAATTAATTTAAACTTATCAAATTTATTTAATTAATTACCTTAAGCAATTAATTCATTTTAATTACTTTCATTAAGTAATTTATACTTAACCAATATTAATTAATCTAATCATTTATTAATAACTCATACTTAATAAAACAAATGATTCTAAATCCTAAATTAATTAATACTTAATTAATTAACTTATAATCCTAATTATTTAATTAATTATCACTAACCATTTATTAATTAAATTATTAAATTATTCTTAAATTACTTATTAATTTAATGACTCATATATCATTAAACCTTAATTACTTTCTAAATTAAAGTATTAACCTTTAACTACTTTAATTTATCATTTACAAAAGGCTTTGAAAACTTTTATTTTTAAATCTTCCTTTTTATTCATTTTAAATTTAAGATTTAAAACAAATTACACATTTAACTTTAACCAAGACTTAAATCAAATTTACAAAATCTTTTTAAATCCAAATGTTAAGAAACACTTAATATTTAAAGATTTTTAAACCACTTTATTTAAATTCAAACCCCTTTTAAAATTTTACTTTAAACATTTTAAAGTTGTCTAAACATTTTAAATTTAATAAAAACTTATTTATTTCAACTAGGATACAAATTTAAACTTGAATCCATATGAAAACTTGATTTAAACTTAGTTTAAATCCTGCTTTTAAAGTTTTAAACTCATTTTAAATTTTTAAAACACTGTCAGGTTTAAGACCTGTAACCCAAAATTACCCGAGCCCACTCAGTTTCCCCCTAGTCAAAACCTAAAACCCCCGAGAAAACTTGGAGTCACTCACGCGGTTTACTCGAGTACTTTTTCTCTGTTAAATCCCAAACCCAAACACTGACACGCTGATACTCGTTCACGTGCACACACGAGATGATCGCCTCCGACCATCGATGACTACGCCAGCATAACGTCCACGACCATCTCTTACGATCTCGATCACCAGGAACTCGAACAACATCATCAATCGAAAACGAGCTACCTGTTATAAAAACAGAAAAAAAAACCCAAAACCTGGCAACGTTCTTCCCTTGAAACTCCGACCACCATTTCCTTTAAAACTCCGGCGAAGACCTCGTCAACCCACCATCTTCCAGTACCCAAAGCCCCAGGCAACTCGATCACCAGAGGAAGTCGAACTCACGCAAAAGTTGTAACCCAGTAAAACTAGGTTTAGAAAATCAATCGACCAACCACCATCGCCACGATCATCTATATGGCCATCCACTATTTTTCCCATAATCTCCGATCTCCCAGAAAACTTCACTCACGAACCAGAGACAACAGATCTTCGCGATCGCCAGAAATTGGTAAAATTCCAATTTCCGTTCATCTCAATATATCTCGACCCAAACAAACTTAAAATTTTTTTTATAATATGATCAAAATTCATCATTTTAAATTTCGAAATAGATCATGTAATTAAAACTTAGAATTTGGAAACTTGATATCTGACTTATAATGATTTCTACTGTAAATTACCAATTTCCAGATAAATTGCCTAATAGTTCTTCTTATTTTTATTTTTAGAATTTGTATTACATCAACACAAACAAATTCCTTTTTAACATCATGTGTTCAAAGAGATCAGGGGAGGAGGTTTTGAATTTTGAATTTAATCATGCCTATAAATTTTTGAACAGAGGCATAGATATACTAGAACACAGACATGCATCCAATTTCTTACATATAAATATATATATATATATACAGGCAATATCTACGTTCATACAACAATTTCACACATACTTTCAAATATTCATCCCATGCAAACAAATTATAATAGATTTAAAACTTTATGAAGGGGAGTTTACTCATCTGATTTGAAAGTGAAGAACAGGTGATATACCAATACATCAGCATAGCATATATATACATCTATATATACAGATAAGTCTACTTATCTAAAATCACACATGACATTTCCATAATTTCAACATGCAACCAGATTTAAAGAATACTTAAGCTTTTAGAAAAGTGTTACTCACCTTTTTAAAAGTGAACAGAGCTTCCCAGGCTTTAAAATTTAAAACTGAAGTGCCTTTGAAACTTTAAAACCTTTTAAACTTGAATACTGGAATGCTAGCATTAGAAATTTGCATGTAGAGATGCCTTTGAAACTTTAAAACTTCGATTTAAAAACTTGAATTGCCTTTGCTTTTAAAACTTGAATGCTGGCTTTAGTTAGAAAAGATCTCAGTTGCATGCAGACTGGAGTTTGATTCCAGGTTGTAGATGATGAGAATGAATTGCAGGCTAAAGACTTGATTTTGGAATGAATTACAGTTTATTTGAGGAAGATGTTTATTGAGTTTGATTTCAGATTGTTTTTTAAATGAATTGCAGATCTTTGTTTTTGGTTTTGAGGAAGATTATTGTCTTTGGGAATTTTTGTTTACAGGCTGAAAGTTTTCTTTAGTTTTGAAAAAGAAATAGAAAAGAGAAAAAAGAATGGAATGAAAGCATGTGTTTATATAAGTAGAAATGATTTATTTAATTAAAAGAAAAACAAAAATCTAAAACTTGACATTTGTCATTCTTATTGTTTTATTAGTGTACACTTGTATTTAGGTGTCTTTATAGATTTACACATGTAATTTAAGTAATCCTTATTTATTTTTAATGTAAATAAAATGCCTTTCTTTATTAATTAAATACTTATGTATATATATAAAGTATTTTAAAAAAAATAAAACCAATTATGTTTATAAGTAAAAGTTTATACATATATTTTAAAATCCAAATATTTAAAATATCTATCTTTGAATTTAAAAACTAATTTACATTCAAATTCAAATTATATTTAAAATCCAATTTAAAGTCAAGTTATATACATACATATATAACTACACATTCAATTTGAAATAACAATTCTATTTTACATTAAAATCTATTTATTTTCCATAAATAAAACAATACACTATTAATATTGTATTTTAAACTTATCTATATATATATACTCTTAAATCTTATTTATTAAGTAATATTTAAAAAGAAATAAAATAATCCTGATTATTAATCTCATTTCAAAACCATATAGATATTTTGTTTAAATAGCTTTGAAAAGCAAATATTAAATAAATCCAAATCTCCAAACTATCAATATATGTATTAGAAATTTAAAACAAGAATTTATTTATTTATTATGTTTCAACCCAAAGCTAATCTATTTAATATATATACTTATACACATACATTATAAATAGAAATCATCTTATTAATTTTTAAAGGATAAATTCACTAATTAAATATTCATTTAATTAGATTATTAAATAAATTCAAATATTTATTATCAAAAATTATCAAATCAATTTAATTATTTAAACAGATTATTAAATTGATATTGCCCCAAATTTCCGGGATATTACATTCCTTCCCCCTTAAAATAATTTCGTCCCCGAAATTTTAAAACAAAGGTAATTTAATAATCTATTTAAATCACAACCATATATTATCATCCATATGCTAACAATCATAGCAACCAATCATCCAAACAAACAATTCTAACTATCCAGCGAAAAATTCTGAATAGAATTTCCTCGAGTTTCCCCAAGTATATAAATACCGGGATACTCGCTCTACAAACAATCCAAACAACCAATACTACTAAGCTATAGAGCTCCTACTCATCTAGATCTACAAAACTAAACAGAATATCAGACTACAGACGAGTCTGACTCAACAACCAATTCCTCCAGAACTGCTGGTTCCAAAACCAGAGATAGATCAAACACGTATTCCCTCAGAGATACGTAAAATACATTGAATTCTAGTTATCCAAACTGACAATTCAACCTTGTAGATCAAAGTACTTATCCAAATTAGATCACAGAAAAGATCCAAAATAACTCGGAGCTAACTTCCCATACTTACCCAATCTTATAGCTTCCTTTAACCAGAGAAAAACTTCACAACAACGAAGTCTCCAACTTCAAATTTCAAATTCCTTCGTCTCTTATCCACAAAATCTTCAGACGATCTCGAGCTACCTACAAATTCCTTCCTGATCAACTCAACCTTCGCCGATGCTTCTAGAAACAAACAGGACCAAAAATAACTCAATCAATGATCCTCTCAAGATCTGTCCAATCCAAAACAAAACTCTACTCACAAACATCAGAAGATCGAACTAACTTCTCCTATCTGGAAAAGACAACAGGAACACTCGCCAAACTACTTCCGCTGCACCATTCTGATCTGGAGTAGAATGAAAATGCTGATGAAGAACACAAGCACAAACTGGACAACACATCCCAGAAAATCTCGGATAACTCAAAAGAATACTCAAACTATCGCAAGTCACTTTTGCGATCAACCCAGCCAAAACCAAATAAAACTGTTCTATCTTTACCAATCAGAACAGTCCATACTTATCTATCCTATCTATCGAAGAAATGGATCCACTCTGCTGCTTCTGAACTTCACCTTCAGAAAAACTGCTCAGCCAGAAAATTTCCTGCCAATGCATAGAATACTCCGAGCTGCACTGCTGCCGCAAATGCCAAAGATTCCCAAATCAAAGCTCTTCGAGAAACTCGAACCCAAACCAAATAGAAACACCATGCTGAACTCAACCACAACACCGAAGCAGACACACTTCATTAACTTGTTCCAAAGAAAACATCTTCGGGAACATCCATAGTCACTGCATCTCATCACACAGCTACTTCTTCCTGAAGTATCAAGATACCATCACTCGCTTCTGCCCAACCGACAGATCCAAACTTCAAAAATAAACTCCGAACCTTAACAGGTTTCCTTCAGAGATTGATGAAATCCTCATAATTGCAAAGTTCACTCGAGACGGTATTAGGTTTACAGTCTCGACAAATACACTTCCAACCTCAACACTCAGACTCCTAATCCTAGATGATAATTTATTATCATCTCAACCAATCATTACAAATACCATATACATTTAAAATGATACTTTTTTATATAGAAATTATATCTGGGTAAAATTATTTCATCTACCTTTTTAAAACAATATTGTGTCCGTTGGCCTGGTTCAAGTGTTTAGAGATCCCTATCAATAACGTTAGCTACTCGTATTGACCAGAATCCATATACCACTCAACCGATCAATTAACACAATATAAAACCATTTTATATAACTAACAAATACGCGCTCTCGAATATATATACACTCAGACTCAACAGGTTGCTACAGATCCTATCTCTAATGAACAATCCTTCCGAACCTAGGTATTCACTCAACCTAGTGTTCTGATATTCACTTAACCAAAAGCTTAGGCATTCGCTCAACCTATGCTCTGATACCAAGTGTAATGACCCGCCACTCATTCCACAGAATGACGCATCATTAATAAGAAAGAAAGGGGTAGAAAATAGAAAAGAAGCGAAGAAAGAAAGAAACAACAACAACGATCTCACAGCGGAACGAATAAATTATATTAATAACATAAACTATTACATAGTATACAACACTTATCAGAGTTTACACATCTATACAACACATACTAGACAGTTATAAACATCTGTCTAGATATTACAACTCAAATACAATACAAGACTCTAACACAGATATCAACACAGCGGAATACTATATCTACGAACGCCGAAGCCTCCTGCTCCATTGCTCCTCCACAATTCGTCAAAGCTAAACCTGAATCCCTTGGCTACTCGTAAAAATTTGAGTACCCAAGAGTTTATAAAACAGAAATAAACACTTGGGTCAGACATGGGTCTGGTGTGAGTAACAGGTTAAACTTGCTTAACTTCAAAACCTTTAGAAAGAAAAAGTATCACGTAAGACTCCCCACAAATAAACATGGGTAAGTTTTTACCTTACGCTAACTAAAACATTTGATAGGAAATCCAGTTATATTATAATAGGGTCTAGGGTTTCCAAGTAAAATACAGAAATAGCTGAAATGCTTACATCTCACATTCCAACATAGTTGGGCACAACTAATACGTACGGCACTTATTGGAGTTTGGATTCCATACAATGGCAGGGCTACTGGGGTACCGCCCGTCACAGTACGTGGCCTAGATCACCGTACCGAGGAGTACGCCCGCTCCCCTGCAACACAAAGCCGGAACCATCCCTTACTGGATAATTCCGAACAAGATAACCCCGTAGTTGGCGCGACCAACCACACACTAAGCCGAATAAAAAGAAAAGGGACCTCTAGACAGGGATCTATCTTGCTCTCAGTGGGTGCTACCCACGAAGCCTTGCTGCACCTCCCCTGTTTTAGCCATTCCCGGTTGATGAGGCTTGAGGTTACGATTACCTTTAATCAGAACATATCACTTAGAATGCTCATCGTCCGCCTGACGATGTGCTGAAAGCATTCAATCCATACAAGTTCGTTCCGGGTTCGAACGAAACCGAAGGCATTATCTCGTTACACTCGTTTTGGAATCACCCTCAGAGTTAACGACAATAACCCTTGCACTCTGAATCTTCATCTTCACTTGAGATTCACGACCTATCGTTAATTTGGATCGATGTGGTATTCGGGTCTCCAGACCTGGAATTTCGGTATACGGAAACCCGATCCCGGTCTCATCGAAATCCAAAGCGTATCTTTTAAGGCCAAGTTGTTTTAAGTTAAAACAATTCAATTCTTATCTATATACACAAAGATAGATAATTCAATAGATAATCTACATTATCATCCCAAACAGATAATTCACATTATCATTATAATTCAACCAAACATCCATATCATATATCAATCATATCTCATCAGAGATATCAAACAATGAAATACATTCAATCTCATTCATCCATCCTTAAGCAATGATTTATATCATCTAATTAATTTAAAGTGAATTAAACTAATTACTTCATTCTATAAATCCTGCTTACTTAATTATTAATTAAACCAATTAATTAATCATACTCTAAGTATCCATCTTAATTAATCATTCCTGATTAATTACCCTTTAATTACTTTAAGTAATTAATACTTAATTAATTTCACAAATTAATTATCTTAAACCATTAAGTAATTAATCTTTAATTACTTCATAATTAATTAACCATACTTAATTATATTAATCTTTAATTAATTAAAATTAATTAATTACTTTAATCACTTATTATTGATTAATTAATCTTAATTACTCAATCCTTAATTACATCATTAATCATATTAATTAATGATTCTAATCACTTCTTTAATTTATTACTCCATTTAAATTAATTATATTTCATAATTAACCTTTAATTATTAATTACCTTTGATTAATCACATTTAGTAATTTACTACCCTTAATTACTCTTCCCTTAATTAATTACTTCTTAATTAATTATCCTTTAATTAATCCCTTGATTTATTATCAAAGTAATTAAACTCAAATTACTTTTATTAAACCATCTTTAGTTAATTACATCCACTAATTAACTTTAATTAGTTTCCTAAGTAATTTATACTTCCACTAATTACATTTAAGTAATTATCAAATCACGAAGTGATTCCTTAAATTAATTAAACAAATTAATTTAAACTTATCAAATTTATTTAATTAATTACCTTAAGCAATTAATTCATTTTAATTACTTTCATTAAGTAATTTATACTTAACCAATATTAATTAATCTAATCATTTATTAATAACTCATACTTAATAAAACAAATGATTCTAAATCCTAAATTAATTAATACTTAATTAATTAACTTATAATCCTAATTATTTAATTAATTATCACTAACCATTTATTAATTAAATTATTAAATTATTCTTAAATTACTTATTAATTTAATGACTCATATATCAATAAACCTTAATTACTTTCTAAATTAAAGTATTAACCTTTAACTACTTTAATTTATCATTTACAAAAGGCTTTGAAAACTTTTATTTTTAAATCTTCCTTTTTATTCATTTTAAATTTAAGATTTAAAACAAATTACACATTTAACTTTAACCAAGACTTAAATCAAATTTACAAAATCTTTTTAAATCCAAATGTTAAGAAACACTTAATATTTAAAGATTTTTAAACCACTTTATTTAAATTCAAACCCCTTTTAAAATTTTACTTTAAACATTATAAAGTTGTCTAAACATTTTAAATTTAATAAAAACTTATTTATTTCAACTAGGATACAAATTTAAACTTGAATCCATATGAAAACTTGATTTAAACTTAGTTTAAATCCTGCTTTTAAAGTTTTAAACTCATTTTAAATTTTTAAAACACTGTCAGGTTTAAGACCTGTAACCCAAAATTACCCGAGCCCACTCAGTTTCCCCCTAGTCAAAACCTAAAACCCCCGAGAAAACTTGGAGTCACTCACGCGGTTTACTCGAGTACTTTTTCTCTGTTAAATCCCAAACCCAAACACTGACACGCTGATACTCGTTCACGTGCACACACGAGATGATCGCCTCCGACCATCGATGACTACGCCAGCATAACGTCCACGACCATCTCTTACGATCTCGATCACCAGGAACTCGAACAACATCATCAATCGAAAACGAGCTACCTGTTATAAAAACAGAAAAAAAACCCAAAACATGGCAACGTTCTTCCCTTGAAACTCCGACCACCATTTCCTTTAAAACTCCGGCGAAGACCTCGTCAACCCACCATCTTCCAGTACCCAAAGCCCCAGGCAACTCGATCACCAGAGGAAGTCGAACTCACGCAAAATTTGTAACCCAGTAAAACTAGGTTTAGAAAATCAATCGACCAACCACCATCGCCACGATCATCTATATGGCCATCCACTATTTTTCCCATAATCTCCGATCTCCCAGCAAACTTCACTCACGAACTAGAGACAACAGATCTTCGCGATCGCCAGAAATTGGTAAAATTCCAATTTCCATTCATCTCAATATATCTCGACCCAAACAAACTTAAATTTTTTTTTATAATATGATCAAAATTCATCATTTTAAATTTCGAAACAGATCATGTAATTAAAACTTAGAATTTGGAAACTTGATATCTGACTTATAATGATTTCTACTGTAAATTACCAATTTCCAGATAAATTGCCTAATAGTTCTTCTTATTTTTATTTTTAGAATTTGTATTACATCAACACAAACAAATTCCTTTTTAACATCATGTGTTCAAAGAGATCAGGGGAGGAGGTTTTGAATTTTGAATTTAATCATGCCTATAAATTTTTGAACAGAGGCATAGATATACTAGAACACAGACATGCATCCAATTTCTTACATATATATATATATATATATATACAGGCAATATCTACGTTCATACAACAATTTCACACATACTTTCAAATATTCATCCCATGCAAACAAATTATAATAGATTTAAAACTTTATGAAGGGGAGTTTACTCATCTGATTTGAAAGTGAAGAACAGGTGATATACCAATACATCAGCATAGCATATATATACATCTATATATACAGATAAGTCTACTTATCTAAAATCACACATGACATTTCCATAATTTCAACATGCAACCAGATTTAAAGAATACTTAAGCTTTTAGAAAAGTGTTACTCACCTTTTTAAAAGTGAACAGAGCTTCCCAGGCTTTAAAATTTAAAACTGAAGTGCCTTTGAAACTTTAAAACCTTTTAAACTTGAATACTGGAATGCTAGCATTAGAAATTTGCATGTAGAGATGCCTTTGAAACTTTAAAACTTCGATTTAAAAACTTGAATTGCCTTTGCTTTTAAAACTTGAATGCTGGCTTTAGTTAGAAAAGATCTCAATTGCATGTAGACTGGAGTTTGATTCCAGGTTGTAGATGATGAGAATGAAATGCAGGCTAAAGACTTGATTTTGGAATGAATTACAGTTTATTTGAGGAAGATGTTTATTGAGTTTGATTTCAGATTGTTTTTGAAATGAATTGCAGATCTTTGTTTTTGGTTTTGAGGAAGATTATTGTCTTTGGGAATTTTTGTTTACAGGCTGAAAGTTTTCTTTAGTTTTGAAAAAGAAATAGAAAAGAGAAAAAAGAATGGAATGAAAGCATGTGTTTATATAAGTAGAAATGATTTATTTAATTAAAAGAAAAACAAAAATCTAAAACTTGACATTTGTCATTCTTAGTGTTTTATTAGTGTACACTTGTATTTAGGTGTCTTTATAGATTTACACATGTAATTTAAGTAATCCTTATTTATTTTTAATGTAAATAAAATGCCTTTCTTTATTAATTAAATACTTATGTATATATATAAAGTATTTTAAAGAAAATAAAACCAATTATGTTTATAAGTAAAAGTTTATACATATATTTTAAAATCCAAATATTTAAAATATCTATCTTTGAATTTCAAAACTAATTTACATTCAAATTCAAATTATATTTAAAATCCAATTTAAAGTCAAGTTATATACATACATATATAACTACACATTCAAATTGAAATAACAATTCTATTTTACATTAAAATCTATTTATTTTCCATAAATAAAACAATACACTATTAATATTGTATTTTAAACTTATCTATATATATATATACTCTTAAATCTTATTTATTAAGTAATATTTAAAAAGAAATAAAATAATCCTGATTATTAATCTCATTTCAAAACCAGATAGATATTTTGTTTAAATAGCTTTGAAAAGCAAATATTAAATAAATCCAAATCTCCAAACTATCAATATATGTATTAGAAATTTAAAACAAGAATTTATTTATTTATTATGTTTCAACCCAAAACTAATCTATTTAATATATATACTTATACACATACATTATAAATAGAAATCATCTTATTAATTTTTAAAGGATAAATTCACTAATTAAATATTCATTTAATTAGATTATTAAATAAATTCAAATATTTATTATCAAAAATTATCAAATCAATTTAATTATTTAAACAGATTATTAAATTGATATTGCCCCAAATTTCCGGGATATTACACAATTTCTATTCAAAAATATTTCCCCAAAATATACTCCATTCTTACAAATGCTTTTGAAAACATTTCTAACATTTCCACCAAGTCAAATTCCCAAAACATTGTTTAATTCCATTTGAAATCCCTTTCAAAATTTCCGGGGTCAAAATTCTAGTTTAAATCAAATTTTAATTTTTACTTTTCTTATTTAAAACATATTCGGTCAATTCCATTTGGTTATAAACCATTTTAATATTTTAACTTCTTATTTTCTTATATATATCATTTCAAATTTTAGATCCTGTTTTAATTTTTTATTTGATTATAGAAGAAACAACCAAACAAATATCCAATATATATAATTTAGAAAACTATTTCTTTATATATCAAAATACAATTTTGGGTAAAATTATTTCATTTATCCACTTTAAAATAATACTATGTCGGTTTATCTGGTTTAAGAGTTTAGAAACCCCAATCGATACGGTTGTACTTCCCGCACCGACCAGAATTCATAAACACTCAACCGATAAGTCAACACAGTACAAAAACAATTTTATATCCACTAACAAGTACGCTCTCATAGCTATTATTACACTCAACTCATTATAGAGTACTATTGACTCTATTTAATGAGAAATTTCCCACCAAAGCCTAGGTTGTCGCCAATCTAAGCTCTGATACCAAGTGTGACGACCCGCCCTTCTCAGCCCTCGAAAATCGACACAAAATACTCAACAGTATAATATGCCGACGATCGAATGCCGAAACAGACAGATTGCAGAAGAATAAGAAAGTAGATAGAAGAAGAAAGAACCAACCAAATCAGAATCTCACAATCGCAGCGGATAAAATATAATATATAGAACAGAACTTTACACAAATCAAAACTATATCTGTTTATATACAATACATCATCATCAGAGTATATCAATACAACCAACCATAATGAGATACATGACTAACAACAATCATAGCAGCGGAATATAAACAAGTACGAATAATACGCCTCGACTCCAGCTCCTCTTCTGCTCCATAGCAACCTATCCTGTAATATACTCGGTCTGACCCGAGCATTATAATAAAATAACACCCGAGTCAGTCTGGAATACCAGCGCATCATAAATACACTCAATTGATTATTAAAGTTTCAAAATTCTTTAAAAACAAAAGCATCTCGTAAGACCACGCCACAAATAAACATGTCGGGTTTTTACCTTACGATAGCTAAAACACTTTTATATTAAAATCCTCTGATATTATAGTAGTGTCTATAGAAAGTAAAATAGAATCTAGCTGAAATGCTTGCATCTCACATTTCAACAATAGTTGGGCACAATCAAAACCGTACAGGCTCGTAGGGAGAATGGATTTCCAACGAATGACTAGGCACTGGGGTACCACCTATCACAGTACGTGGCCTAGATCACAGTACCGAGGAGTACGCCCGCTCCCCTGCAACACAAGGCCGGAATCATCCCTTACTGGATAATTCCAAGTAAAATCACCCCACGGTTGGGATCAGAAACCGCACCACTAAGCCGAAATAAAAGGGACATCTAGACAGGGATGACCTTACTCTCAAGTGGGGGCTACCCACGAAGCCTTGCTGCATAACCCCTGATTTTCAGTCATTCCCGGTTGATGAGGCTTGAGGCTTAGCGTTACCTTTACAGAACATTTCACTTTGAATGCCCATCGTCCACTTGACGATGTCACGAAAGCATTCGTCCATACAAGTCCGTCCCGGGTCCGAACGGAACCGAAGGCACTACCCCTACTACATCCATTTTGGAAATATCCTCAGGATTAGTAGCAACTAGCCCTTGCACTTCACTGCTCCATCTTCGACTCCGAAATCGTTTTCGCGAAACGTACAAACCGGATCGAAGTGGTTTTCGAGTCTCCAGACCTAGAATCCCGGTATACGGAAACTCGATCCCGGTCTCTTCGAAACGATCGCGCATTTGGCCAATATTGATAGTCGGTGATTTAACTATCAATTAATGTTCACAAACATCCATACACATCCATCACACAATAAATAATCTCCATATTATTTATTTTCTTCTAATATCTTTCAAAGATATATTTTCACATTTTCAAAACTCATTTGAAAACAATTTTCCAAAACTCTTCCTTTACAAGGTAAATCCTTTACCCTTTATTCCCATCGGGAATAACCAAGTATAACACAATTTGCATTTAAAACAGTTAAAAATACTTTATACTTAAATATACTTTAAAATATGAAAATTACTTCTATTTATTTACTCAAAATATAAATTTAACATATGTGAAGAAAACTAGTTATTAACACATAAACTTTGATTTAAAAATAAGGGTTTTAGTTTCACTAAATTCAAAATAACGTTATAAGAAGAAAAATACTAATTTTAACAGCTTAAGCTAAAACCAACTTTTAAATAAATCCATTTGTAAAATAATTGCTAACATACTCCCAAATTATTACGGTATTAAAAAGTATTAATTTATTTCTTTAAAAATAACGATTTCTTAAAAATACTTTTAAAACGATTTAAAACTTAACCTTAGTTAAATAAAATCTTTTTATAAACATTTACTTGGTTTTCCCAGGGAAACACTTTCCCGTTTCTAAACATTCCAAAGTACTCTTTCATATAAATCCACTTATTTATTTCAAGTCAATTATGTTTTACAACATAAATCCCAAATCCCATATTTAACTATGACTTCATCCGAAGTTCACACCCAATTTCCCATATCCGGAAATTCATTTTTAAATCATAGTTTAAACCATTTTAAATTAAACATTTTGGTGAATTTCCAATGGAAGCCAAATTTCCAATTCACTTAATTAAATTCCAATGAAATACGGCATTTCAAAACATTCTATTTTTCATTTGAACTTGTTAATTTATAGTTGGAAACTCCATTTAACATATTTTTAATTTTCGGATAACATTAGCCATTATTAAAATAAACATCGTTATTTTAAACAATTTATAATTTCATAAATTTAGTCTCCAGAAAATTTATATTTCATATTTATCGATTGATAAATTTCCCACAATATTTAAAATCCCAATTTTACCAATTTACATTTTCCATTCCAAAACAGAATCCAATTTTTATATTCCTTTAAATTCCTTATTTAAAAATTTCTTTAATTTCTTTTAAATCCCCAATTTATTCATTTATAATTTAATTTTGGAATTAATATTTATACCACAATTTCACAGAACAATTTAAAATTCCAGATTTATCAATCACAACATATAAACAGGTATCACTATCAATTATAAAATAATTGCTACATTGTGAGGAATCCAGTTGGATCCCTCCAACCTGTTTCTCCCTGCATCACAGATATTAGCACATCGCAATATAAATATCAATCCAGACAGATAAACACAAATATAGACAATCAATCACACAGATATTTAAATATCAATTATTTATAATGTCTAGCATCCAGATGTGAGTGAGAATAACTCACCTTGAGTTTCGGCGAGCGTTCGAAATTTAAATTAAACCGGACGTTGTTCGATTTAACTCAAATTTTCTACTTGCCCGGAATGACTCCGGATCTGCGCCATCACGTAGCGCGTGTTCCTGCGATTTCAACGCATCCAAAATCGTCCGAATCTGAGATCGTATGAGTTCGTTATGATATTACGAAGTTTTGAAATAAATTTAAAACAAATGTCTCTCTTTTTTTTTACCCTCAAAATCCTGGCCGTTCATCACTCAAAAGAGAACAGGCCCGCATCTCCTTCTTCCTGCCTTCACGCTCGTTCTCCAGACAACGAACCCATCTCAAAAAAACTAGGGTTAGATGCCGCACCCTCCCTCCTTGCCAAGAACCCGATCCAATACCACCATAGAGAAGCTCGACTCGGCCTCCACCCACACCCACGAACACACGCCGCTCGGTGGTCCCCTCAGCACATGACCCAATGACGAACGATGGCCATCTCGTCCAATTTCTGGCTTCAATCGACGACCATATGCAAGATCCTCCATTGGATTTCAAGAGCGCATCGAGCTCTTCGTTTCCTCAGATGAAAGATTTACAAATCGATGCGTGGATTGATGGGAAAACGAGGAAGAAGCGTGAGCGTTTCCGGCCATTGGTGAAAGAGAACGGCGGCTACATATTAAACTAGGGTTTCGAAGATAAACGTGAATATATATAATAGTTTAATATTATTTAATTAATATAATCTCTCAATTTAACCGCTAATGCAAACGACCTTCAATTCTCACGTTCCGACAGGCAATCTTGGGGTTTTTCCACGTTCCGGACACAATGGAACAGGTTTCGTAAGCTAATTTGATCGTATGCGCGAGATACGGAATTAAACGATCAAATAAAAATTAAATCGGTTAAATCGATTTCGATGCGTTTCGAGCTGCCCCGGTCACACGACAACTCCGATTGCTACGAAAATTGAAATCCGATAATAACTAACTATTACGGATCCAATGGAACTGGTTTCGTCGCATTCCGAGACTGTGCCCCGGAAGGCTATTTTAACTCGTCTATTAAATCGGGCGATTTTCAAAATTTACGAAAACGCTTTAAAACTTCACTTTAAAATTTTCTTAACTTAATAATAAATCATATAAAATTCATAAACACATTAAAAATCATTCTGGCTCAAGCCAGACCAAAATCTGATTAAATTGCATTTTAATAATATTAAATTCATTATTAAATTAATATAAACCCCAAATATTAATTTATCAACTTAAAAATTCCTCTAAAAGTCCAACAACATTATTTATGTCCAAATAGACTTTAAAATAAATTTTAAAACCATTTTATAGCTATTTACACCCAGATTCACCTTTTTATCCTAATCCTGAATATTTAATTATTATTTTTCCATTAATCAAATTCAACCAGAATTGCTATAAATTAAAATTATAGCTCATTTTCATTGATTGAACCCAAATCCATTAATTTCAAAATCAATTAAGAATCCACATTAACATTTAAAACGAATTAAATGTTCAAATTCAATGGCTTAAAAATACGGGATGTTACAGCGCCGCCCCTCCAACCTCCCACGCTATGAGGAAACCCTTCCTCCCTCACGTTTGCGCAACCCCAAAATCGAAAACATCTAAAGCTAGAAGGGAAAAAGAGTCTCGGCTTTGATTTCGATTCGACTTCGCTTGTTTTAATTTGAGGGGATGAGATTTTCTTTTCAAGCTTTCGTTTCCTTTTTTTTTAAGTGATTTTCGAAAATCTGATTTTGCGTTGAACTAGGGGCTTGATTTTGAAGAAGGAAAGTTGTTCAACCCTGCTTCCTTTTTATTTTATTTTCTTTTTGATTTGAAATTGTTTTGCGTGCGTTTTAAAATGGGGATAAGGGGGATAAGATGAGAACTTAACGTGCTGAAATCAATTTGCTACAGTGATGAAAGAGAAAGCAAAATGATCTGATGTGAAGGAAATACAGCTGAAACTGACCAGTATATAAATATATATATTTAAATTTAAATTGTCTCGATAAATGCAACTTAAAATCTTGACCTCCTATCGAGGCATGCCGCTAGGCGTTTATAATGTTATACCCCTATTTCGAATGCGATGGAAAAGGTTTCGATTCCTAATTCGATCGTATGTAGAAGATAGCTTTTTGGACCCAATTATTATATTGAATTTTTGATATAAATTTCAGCGTGTTTATCTACCGTACGACTGCACGATAACTCCAAACGCTATGAAATTTAAAATTCGATAATAATACACTATTACGGATCCAATGGAACAAGTTTCGTCAAAATCCGAGACTGTGCCCCGGAAGGCTATTTTAAATTTCAATTTAAACGATATATTTTCAAAACTGAACAGAACATTTTTAAATTCAATTTTAAAGCTCCATTACCTTTAGTATTATTAATATAAATTTTACAGGCCTTTAAATCATTTTTATCAAGCTTAAAACTGAAGATTCAATATTTTACTCAACTTCCAATTATTAAATTCAATAATTTAATTATCAAATAAATAGTGATATTTGATATTCAAGTTAAAACTAACTTCCAAATATTTAAAATCAATTAACTATTCCAATTTCAAATATCTAAAATTCCGGGTCGTTACACACATCTAAGCTGACTCACGGGAGTCAGGGTCACGTCAATACCTCATACAGATTCCTTCGCCAAACCATCCTACTTCATTTCTGGAATCTCCACCACGTACACAGTTGTTAATGTGGTTTTTGGTATTGGTAGAGAGTATGACAATATCCAATCCCGGTCTCTTTGACAACCAATGTAACGTTTTCAATATTTTCGACTTCCGAAAATCGACATTAATACGTCCACTGTATCAACTGCCGAGCAATCGAATGCCGGAAAACCGAATTGTTATGGAGAAAAAGAAGAGGTAGAAGAAGACAGAAGAAAAAGAAAGAAAAAGAAAACAGAAACAATATCAGAATCTCACATTCGCAGCGGAACAACATATAATAGATAAATGAATAATCTTTAAATCAAGAACTATATCATTTTATACATTACATCATCATCAGAGTTTACAACAATAATATACAACACAACTGGACAGTTATATAAACTTGTCCTCATACTGAATACACAGCGGAATAAATAATATCATATACAAGTGATACGTCTCGCCATCCAGCTCGCCACTGAGCTCCACAGCATCTCCTGAATCCAAAATGACCTGATAACCTAACTCTAGACTGTCCGTGTGGAAATTGGTGGGCACCCAGAGTTTAGGAAGGAAACAATAAACTCCAGGTCAGTCATGGTGACTGGTGTGAGAACTAAAACAGTTATTTATCTTTAAAACAACAACAACAACAACAAAGAAAGTAAAATACATCCGCAATGCTTTTGGAAAATGAAACTACCATAAGACCTCCCGCCACACACACAATGCAAACGAAGAATTGGAGGAGATTTCTTCTTATGATAGTCAAATATGCTTACTACGCAAAATCATTGGATTATTATTATTATTAGTGCATAGTGGAAAACATTTCAAAAGTATAATATTAATCTTAGCCAACATACAACCATTATTGTATGCCTATTATAGCTACTATGTTCAATAGCAAGTTACCGCCATATTCCATAGCAGGTTATACAACTAAAACCGTACAAGTTTCATATTGTTTCTTTGGATTTCCAACAAATGGTCAGGCTAAGGAACTTCCTATGCCACATGGGATCGCCTCTGGCGGGACGTCCCGAGAACTAACTAGCTCTCTGCCAACACAAGGTCGGGTTACCTCTGACACCAGGTAACTACTACACGAATATGCCACCCCCCGGTCCTTTGGGACCTTTATCCGAGGCGCCTCGATCAAAACAACAATCACACAGTAAATGAGATTGGAGTATCCACATAGGTTAAATACCAGGGCTCCATACTTGATACCACCCTTTTCCAAAAGGAAATGACATACCCTAAAGGGAGCGACCCTCATAACCTTGCCGCATCATTCCTGTTTCGACCATTTCTGGGTTGTGAGGTCCGAAGAGGTCTCGTCCACAAAGCTACGCTTTTTCACAAAGCCATGCTTTGATCACAAATGATCAATAAATGATCATCACACAACAACACTCTGCATGCCACACTACCAAATTGGGAGTATATCACTGATAAATTTCAACTACATAACCGCTTAGCTCGTACGTCTCAGAGAAGGCTGTTAGGCTAAGAGAATAAATTCTCCGCCACCAAACAGAAATGTATTTGAAAGAAATCAGCTTTATATCTCAAAATGTAATGTCAGACATGTAACCATACAAGTCTGTTCCGGGTTCGAACAGAACCGTAGGCACTTCCGAAGAAGCCCTTGCAATCCGGGTATTCACAATCCCCATAAAACTTCCCATCACAAAGGAAATCTCTATATCGTAGCTAACAGTGCAGAGACAATCGATATGTCATCCTATCATTTTCACAAATACCCAGTCTTCACCACCGGTCTTCAATACGATCCATATCGTCGTATCACTAATTCAGAATGGGTTATATGACACAAAGGTCTTTTCCCGGCTAACCCGAATAATGAGCACAATATTTCAAAACATATGAATATTGGGATTTCAATTAAGTCACAACTTATTACCCAAATCCTTTCCTTTAAATGGTTTAAACAAATTACCATTTAAATCTTTAAACCAAAAGATTTACTTCACAAAGTTTATCTAGTTTCACAAAGATTCATTCACAGATTCCCAAATCAATTTCCATTTCAATTTGATTAACCCATTAAATCTTTAAATTAAGATTTAAAATATAGCTTTCAAAACTATTCACAATTCAAGTCTTTTATAATATAAAATATACACCTTTTAAAATCTTCTTTGATTTCAAAATAAAGTTTAATCATCTTCACAAAGGTTAATTCATAGTTTTTCCAAACTATTTACAATTTCATTTCAACTAGAAATGTTTCGATACAAATTGGAAACCTTTTCACTTTATGAAAGCTATTATTATTTGAAAACAGATAGTTTTCGTTTTGGGAAAAACTGGTTACAATTACACAATTTAAAGTCATTCAAGTATAAAACTTGAATTTAAATTTAATTCTCCAAAACCATATTTTTAAATAGTAAAAAACCCCATATAACACCTTTTACACTTATAAAATCTTTTAAACCAAAATCCCCAATTTATTGAATTCAATTTCAAAATATTGAGATCAAATTTTAAATCAAATGATTTAAATTCCAATCTTTATTAAGTTATTTAAAATAACTTTTATTTTTGAAACTCATTTTCAAAAACTTCCAATTCCAATTTCCCAAAACTAATTTGGATTCAAAAATTCAATTCTATTTATTTCTGGTACCCAACGATACCGAAAATATATTCGGCTAAATTATAGCCGTCAACAATTTTAATCACAATATAATCACATGGCTATTATAAATAAATCAACACACAACATTGAAATAAATTCAAATGTTTGAGGAATACAGTTGGATCCCTCCAACCTGTTTCCCTGCATCCACAGATGTTAGCATAATACCAATTCCACTTCAATGTGGAATATCGCGGTATATGGGATTTATAAAATACTATCCGCTATTATGCGGCGCAATAGGGTCTCATCCGCTATATAATGCGGAAAATCAACTCCAAATACATATATAATACCAATTCCACTTCATGGTGGAATTATCGTGGTATATGTTTTTAGTAAATAACCTCCGCTTAATATACGGCGTATAGGGTCTATTAAACACAATAGATAACAATCATCAATCCAATTCACACAATCAAGCAATTTTAAATCTAACTATTTAAAATTTAAATCGAAACAATTTCGATTGAGTGAGAAGTTCTCACCTTGCTTTCAATAACGGTTGCAGTATTTCATTTCGAATAAAATTGAACGCACGTTTAATTTTACCTAAAATTTTCACTATCTCCAATCAACTTCGAAGCAGCTTCATTGCGTAGAGCTCGTCAATACGGACCCAACGCAATTCGTTTCGTCAAAAACGGACCTCATATGACAAAGATATTGCATTTCAAAGTTTATACAAATTTATATATAATAAATTTCAACTTTATTTTCTTTTTTAAACCTTGCTTTCAATCATCTGCCGTTCGTTTCTATTTTATCAAATCTCGGCCGCACGTATGAAGCTTCTTCCCCAACGTGATCATTCCCAGGTCAATGAACGCGTGAAACCCATATTAGCTGCCACCATTCTACAAATTTTCGCCCCATCCTCGTTCATATGCTCGTCGATCAGGAACCCCCATTCCAAAGCCCCTCCTCACCTCTACCATCGCGGAGAAAGACGGCAAGCTCGGCCTCATATTTGGATTGAAATTTTTTTCAAACGCGCGGCGTTCAAATGGAATTTGCCGACGATCAGTGACGTTATTTTCAATCATAACCGTTGATCTGAGAGATCTCGATGCTCTCTACATTTTTGTATTTGATCGTTTCTTGAATTGATGCATGGATTAGAAGAAAAAGGAGGAGGAATGAAATGATTTTATGGCCATTGAATAGATAATGGCGGCTGCATTCTCCTTTGCCCTAGGGTTTAGTGAAAAATGATGAAAATGGGGGCCTTTTATAAAAAATTGCAAATCACTATTCACTCGAAAAATTTTCGAACTCGAAACGAAGTGTGCCGGCTGGCATTACTAAGGTTTTACCCACGTTCCGAACACAATGGAACGCGTTTCAAGAGCTAATTCGATCGTATGTGAGAGTTACGGAAATAAACGATCAAATTTAAATCAAATCGATTTAAAACAATTTCGATGCGTTTTGGCTTGCCCCGGACAAACGACAACTCTGATTGACACGAAATTTGAAACCTTACAATAATTTCACATTACGGATTCGATGAAACTAGTTTCGTCAATATCCGAGACTGTTTGAAAAATGACTATTTTTAGTCGTCAATTAAATATTAAAATATTCAATTATCACAATTTAACTTTTAATTCAATTTTAAAAGTTCTATAACATCATTCTAATTCCAAT
The DNA here is from genome assembly GCA_030737815.1 of Allium fistulosum. NCBI lineage: Eukaryota > Viridiplantae > Streptophyta > Magnoliopsida > Asparagales > Amaryllidaceae > Allium > Allium fistulosum. The sequence continues at coordinate 162,488,570 of CM060904.1, read as the reverse complement.
ATGATTTAATATAACTTTATAAATCGTTTTTATACACATTAAACTCAATTATCAATTATTTCTAGAATTTCAAATATTAAATTATCGATTTAATTAAACAATTAAATCTCTATATTCGAATTTTAATATATTCAGCTTACAAATTTCACTTGTTAATATTTAAAAACAATTAAATATACGAATTTCAAATGATAGAAATTCTGGGTCATTACAATCTTCCCCCCTTAAAAGAATTTCGTCCTCGAAATTGCAAAGTAAGAGAAATGCCCAAATTCATTAATTTTTCAAAAATCCACTTAGTGAAAATTTTATATTCACTTTTTCCAAAACCTTTAACTTCAACCAAAACAATGGTTTCCATTTTCTAGTTCAATTCCTACGTTTTATTACAATTTGGAAATTGACTTTTAATTAACAAAAATTTTCCAAATTTTCAAAAATTTTCTAACGCCTTAAATTTTCAGAAAAATTCACCATAGCCTCCTTTGCGTGGTTCAATCGTAGTAGGATCACAATAGTCATAAATATATATACATCGACCCACACGGTCGGAAAAGCAGAAAAACAGTTCATATTTCCTATTTTTATTGTGTAGGCGTACCTTTTAGCATTTTTAAGCAAAGTAGTTATTTATTAAGCATTTTGCACAACCAAATCAGCCAAACGGCAGCCACGACACCTGTACTTACTCAATTTAAACACGTAAGTGACGTATATATAAAGTTACTAACAATTTACTCTTTTAAACAACTACAACATATGCATATTAAAAGAAATGCATATCAAACAAGATTTATAAGCAACTTATATAATTTCGACATCACTTGTAATTATTTACAACCAATTTATATACAATGTAACGACCCGATATTTTCAACCATTCGCATCCATTATAAGTGTATAGGTAGACACTCATGCCGGAGTTGAATTGCTCAAAATACCGCGTTGTAAATAAAATTGGGCAAATCTCAGAATATACAGTAAATAAATATAATCACAGATCACAGACACAGAGTAAAATAATGCAGCGGAAGTAAAAGAAATAGTAGTTCATGAAGCTGCTATATAAATATATCAGAGTTACATAAGATATAACAGAAGAAATAGAATACAACAAAAGTCTCAATATAATAACCAAGTGCAAGCTGAGTAGAACAACAGAATTGAAATAGATAGGACATGACAAGCAGATAATCTCCAGCGATTCAAATCTCCAAGAGAGTGGAAATCCAAATCTGTGAATAACTCAGGCTGACCCGAGCGTAAAGCAAAACACAAAACACTCGAGTCAGGACAATATATACTTATATAATGTAAACCAACTCAAGTGAACTGTAATAAAGGTACAAGTAACTTAGAAGATGCTTGGGACCGCCCATCCTCTAAGGATCCGTTAAACTATCTACTATGTAGTAATATTCGATATTATAATAGTGTCTAAATAAGTAAAGTATAATCATATAGAAAATAGCATTAAGGAGATGGAGAACCTTAACGCGGTCGGATCTTAAAATCATAATCGTAGTAAAGCTCGATATGGTAGGTGACACAGCACAACTAGGCAATGCCAGGGTAGATATACCAATTACGCACACGGACTGATGGATACGCATAGCAGCCACTACCGTTCCACCTCAAACAACACTCCCAAATCGGAGGATGGCCATCTAATCAATCACAAGTAAGAGTATAATATCGAAGAAATGTGTCCGAGAAGAGGTGCTACCTCACTGGTCCGAGATCGCTCCTGTTTTAGCCACCTTATGCCAACTCATGAGAGTTGGGTCCACGTAACATACCTTAAGAACGTCGCCACCATCCTACTTCATTCTGGAATCTCCACCGCGTACACGGTTGTCAAAGTGGTTTTCGGTATCGATAGAGAGTATGTCCATATCCGATCCCGGTCTCTTTGCCAACCAATCGTTATTATAACCCGTGGTTATAACTTTTAAAAACAATACTTTACTTCAAAATAAAATATCATTTCAAACCATATCTTTATCAAAATAAAGATTAAATCAATTCCAAACCATTTCCATATATTTAAATTTTCATATCATTTCAAAACTTCATTTCAAATCATTTTAATATAATAAAATATCATATCCTTACGAAACTTCATTTCAAATCATTTTAATATAATAAAATATCATATCCTTACAAAACTTCATTTCAAATCATTTTAATAAAATAAAATATCCTATCAGTTCAAATCCAAATATTCAACTTTAAATACCTTTTAAATTCAAAGATATCGTTCATTTACTATCATTTCAAATCACCTTTAAATAGTTTATATTCCAATCAAAATAATTCATTTAAACCTTTTAAAAGTGTAATTATTATATTTTCAAATCAAGTATTCAATTTCCAAAGTTTCAAACCATTCTGAGTTCGTTTACTAAGTCAAAAACCCTAATTATTAAAATTTTAGCATTTCACAGCATTTAAAAACAACTTCTATAGGTTATATTTGAAAACATTTTTAACTCAGTAAAGACAGCACTTAAAACTGCTGTTAAAACTCAGTTTTAGTTGAATTATAGTTCAAAACAGAAAAGACAACATTTCAGAAGTGCTGCGGTAGTTCAGATTTCAAAACAAGGGTTAAATTTAGTTTCAGCCAAGACTGCAGACCATTATAGCATTTCCAGAGAATGCTATAATAGACCTGAGTTCAATATTAGCCTATAAGTTCAATTTCAGCAACTACAGTATTTCATAAATGCTGTAATAGCTCTTTTTACACAATTTTAGTTCAAAACAGAATCTATAGCATTTCTGAATGCTATTAAAAGTTAATTTCAGGTGTTAGTGTATTTCCAGCAATTAAATAACTTTAATTTAAAACACATAAACATTTTAAAAATCATATTTTAACATTTAAAATGTTCATTTACATATCATTTAACATATATCTTTTTCACAATAAATTTCTTATTATTAAATCCAATTTTCAACAATTTACTTAATAAGTTTAAGTGTAAAAGTTTCCAATTCTTCACATTTCAACAAATAAACTTAACATTTCAAATTTAAATTACCATTTCACAAATTTATCAAAATTTCCAATTTTATTTAATTAACTTAAACCTTTAATTAAAACCAAATTTCACATTTCCTAGTCAAGTTATAATTGATCACTTTTAAACATTCATTTATTTAACCACTTAAATTCATAGAAAAATCAATAATACTTTAATAAATCACTTAAATTCAAATTTAATCAAATTATCATATTTACCATTTCCAAATAAAATTTAATATCCATTTTATTTATATAACTTAAATATCATTTTTAACCAAAATTCCAAATTTCCAACTTAAGTTATATTTCAAAAATCTAGTTAAACCATTCATTAATTACATTTTTAACATATGAAAAAAAAATCATAATTTCTTTAATTTAAAACATTTCAAAATCTATTTAAATCAAATTTCATAAATTTATAATTTTTAAAATACTTAAAAATATCCAAAACACTTTATAAAATAACCACGGGCCTGTATATAATTTTCTAACCTAGGTCAAGTCATACGGATATGTATCATTTCAATCCGTAGTTAAAAAAAGAAAAATCCGGGTTCTATCATTTCAAACTCGCAATCCAAAGTTAATATAATTTAAATAAAAATCGTTCAGGCCTATCATTTCAGCCAATAACGATTTTTCCCTATTCTAAAGTCCGTTCGGGTATGTATCATTTCAACCCATAGTGATTCTAATCTACAGGGAACTTGCAATGGTGATAACAGATATAAATAACAGAATAACATTAAATAATAGTAACATATGATATAACAGGTGTAATAATAGGTGTGAACATCATATGATAATAATATAAGCATATATAACATGATAATATATTTCTACAGATTCGCAGGGTGTCAATTTACTAGTTATATAGGTACATATTGTCTGGTGAGAATAACTCACCTGTTTGTGCTGGAGATATCAAAACCAATGACACAATGGAACAAAAGCACGATGACAAGACTACTGACTTGAGTGGAGAGCAAGATCCAAAGCTACAACTCTTGTATTACAACCCAAAACATACATCAAAACAAACACAATTTCAACGCACTTGAAATGGAATAACTTTTAAACGAAAAGAGACTTGAATGTCAAACCTTTTGCCTTGCTTCCTCTATTTTTTTTGGCATGGTCAAGGGTTGGTTTTGGCTCTGGTTTGAACAGGGAATGGCTTAGGTATGGGCATAAGAATGCATGGCCAAAGTGGTGAAGCATGGAGAAGAAGTTGCAAAGCATGAAGGTGAAGGGGCTTATGCAACATAGCATGGTTTTGGTTCACCAAAAGGGCTCGGCCATAGGAGTTTGGGCTTGACCATTCAAGTTCAGATCTGGACAGAGGTTGGAGTGGTGTGGGGAGGTCCGGAAAAGGTGGTGGTGGCGGCCTATAGTGGTGGCCAAGGTGGTGGATGAAGGTGGTGAAGTAATAGTGGTGACTAGTGCATTGTTTTGGAGTTTTTTTGACATTGTTTTGGGGTGTAGGCTCATCTAGATGGCCATGGCCTGATCTGGTCAGAGGGGATTGGAGGAGGAGCTGCTGCAGATGATGGTGGAAAAGGCGTTGGAGGTGGTGGCCGTGGCTATGGAGAAGAGTCCATGCAAATAGAAGAGATAAACAAGGCAAAATAGCATAGAAAAAGTAAGAAAAAGTAAGAAAAAGTAGAAAGAAGAGAGGGATTTAGCAAAATTTTTTGCAAGATGGAGGCCATGATTTTTTTTAGGGTTTAGGAGCTTTGAAAATTCGTGAATAACATGAGGAAGTCGGCTGAAAAATATTGGGGGAATAGAACAGCAAAAATAAAATAAAAGATGTATTGATTGAAAAAGAAACGGTAGAATTCAAAAGGATTAAGCACACAAAAGGTATCAAACTCTTCATATATCTTTAATTACTTTTTATAACTTTATATTTCTGGAAATGATAATAATCCCAGATAAAATTTCGAAATTTTATCAAAATATAATAATTTATATAAATATTTATCAATCATATAAAGTTAAATTAAGAAAATAGCTACAAATAGTAAACTAGTCTAGAAAATTTGAAATTGAATAGAATAAATTTTAGAAAAATTCATATGAGCTTGTAATATATTTCTAAACATAAATAATAACATAAAATAAAAATATATTCACAAAATAAATATTTAAAATTTAATTTATATATAATTTTTAATGAAGAAAATAGCAGAAAATAGGGAAACAGCCTTTAAAAAATAGGAAATCATCATAGTAAATTTTGGAAAAATTCTATTATTATTTTTGAAAATATTTAGAGATGAAACTATACATAAATTAACATATTGACACATATTAAAATAAAATATAACAAAGAAAAAGTAATTTATACAATTTAAAATAGACAAAATTGTTAAATAAACAGTTTATACAAAAAAAATTGAAATGTACATAACTTTTACATTTTAACTCCGTTTTCAACGAAACGAAAAGTAGTGTTCAAGTTATTAAATCTATTTTCATAATAAAAGATAAATTTTATAATTTCAAACTATTTAAAATTTAAATTTAAAAGTCAAAGTTTGACTATTTGACCAAAATTCACATTTTCTGGAAATATTATATTTAGTCATATTTGGAATTCAAATCCACATCAAAATCAAAGTTTATACTTAAAATAAAAAAATTTATTCTTTTTCATAAATAAAGATTTTGAATCTGGAAAAATCAATTTAAAAATATTTGAAAAATACAGGGTTGTTACACTCTCCCCCACTCAAAGCTTTTCGTCCTCGAAAAGGAATGAGGTACGGGAAAGCATAGAAAAGATAGAGTGAAATAAGATTAAAATCAGATGACAAGGAGATTTAAATTACGCCTGATAACTATTGTTATAGGTAAATTTAACAAGATGGAGGTGATCAAATCATGAACACAAACACGAAAAAGAACCTCTAGAGTCTGAATCTCCCTTTTCACTTGACCGACGGTCTATAAATGGAAAAACAGTGTTCAGATCCAGTTGAGTAACAAAGATTATCAAAGATTACAGAAAGATTTCTAAACAGACTGGTATAAGCAATAGCCTTTCCATTCTGTAACAAGATAAGAGAAATAAGGACAACTAAAAGATAGTTTGAAAAACAAAATAAGATAATAGATTTGTAACCATAATGTTTTGAAATCATAACAATTTAGAGATGTTTATCATTTGGAAATCATACTACTAAAATCATAAATCTTTAGAAATGTTATTCTTTAAAAAAAACATAATACTTAGAAAATCATAACACCTTTTAAAAATAATCTTTATTTAAACCATTTTAATTCAAGGTCAAATAATATTCATTTTAACGTTGTAACATTTCTAAGTTCATTCAATTATAAAATTTCCAAAACATTGTATTTTCAAAATAGCAGCACTTATAAAATGCTAAGTAGATATATTAATATTTCAAATCAGTTTTATTCTAGAATATTCATTTGGATATCATTTAACTTATGACTTATTAAAACAAACTTTTATGAATGGAATATCCAAATTAAACTATACTTCATTTATTAATTCAAAAGTTCACTATTTTAGTTAGCTCTTAATTTAACACATAACCTAACACTTTATTTGAAATATCCATTTCATAAATAGATATTCCTTCAATAAGTTACACTTAAAATTCCATTTGAAAACCAAATTCTCAATTATCAATTTTTAGTGATGTTAAAATACATTTTAACTATTTAATTCATAATCATTCATTTTTCAAGACATATCTATTTCATAAATAAAATATTTATCATAGCAAATATAACAATCAAATTTCTTTACACATTTATTCATTTAGACATCAACTAAACTATGAATTCAAGTTAAATAAACTTTATTACCTGTAACGACCCGGAATTTTCGAACCCGAAAATTTCAGATAGTTAGAAGAAAAAGAAAGAGATAGAAGAAAGAAACAGAAAGAAGAAAGAAGAACAGAGAACACAACATCTCACATTCGCAGCGGATTAAATATAATAACAAATAATAATATCAGTTATACAAAAAAACTGTATTAGTTAATTTACATCAATACATCAGAGTTACAACCAATCACAGACAAACTGGACAGTAAAACAACATGTCCCAGATACAAATCAATAATACTCAGCGGATTACACTCCATACGTTCCTGCCATCCAGCTCACCTCCTGAGCTCCAGAACGTCCTTACCTGAAAATCTGTAATACTCGGTCTGACCCGAGCATTACATCAAAGTAACACCCGGGTCAGGCTGGAAACCAGCGTGAGTAAACTCATCTAACATGAAACTTCAATTCATAGAACTTATATAAACCCGGGGTAACTCGTACCTTACTATAAGTAAACAACTTATAAAATCATCACTTATTTTCACACAACCATATCTAAGTACCGTTACTCAGTTAAAATAGTCATGTTACTTAATTTATTCTATTCCAGCCTATTTGATTCCATAATCAAATTTATAAAGAATTATAGCAGATCACTAATCGAAGTGGTTTCGGATAATACTGATATCCGACCCCGGTCTCTTCGAATTCAATATCATCTTCCTAAGACAAGTTGTTTTAAATTTCAACAATTCGGTTTAACTTCAGAATGTCATATTCCCATAACAATTCCATTATAGATAAATAACTCATATTTATCATGGTTCAACCAAAAACATTTCATATCACAGAACATTACAAAGTACATGCCAGAGTCAATAACAATCAAAGGTATTCAATATAATTTAATCATTCATAAGCAAGATTAATTTAATTTAACTTACTAATTAATTAACTCTTAATTACTTACATTAATTAATTAACCTTTAATTAATCAATTTAATTAAATATCATTTAATTACTTACCTTAAGTAATTTTAATTACTTTCATTAATTAACTAATCCTTTAATTAATAAATTAATTAATCATTTCATTAAGTAATTAATTCTCTAATTAATTACATAAAATTATTATTCTTTAACCATTAATTAATTAACCTTTAATTACATTAATTAACGATCCTCTAATTACTTCCACTAATTAATTATTCCCTTAATTAATTATATTTAACAAGAAATCTTTAATTAAACACATTAATTAACCTTAATTAATCACATTACGTCATTATCATTCAATTAATCACTTAAATTAATTATCTTCTAATTAATCACAACCTTGATTAATTTAAGAAATTTCTTTATCTGAATTTATTACTTATCTAAATCTCATTAAATTAAATTCTTAATTACATCATTAAATCTTCTTTAGAAAACATTTAGGATTCAATTATAAAATCAAAATAATTTAAACATTAAATCTTTAATATTTAAATAAATAATAAAAAAAAAACTTGTTTTATCTTGTTAATACTTTACTTTAAAAAAAAAACTTGGTAAAGTTTCCTCGACAACTTAGTTACTTTAATAACTTTAAAACTTGATAAAACTTTTGTTTTTAACCTTCAATCATCAGGTTAATTCAACTCCATACAAACCCGGGTTCAAAGCCAAAAAGACTCGAGTAAGGCCCGAGTCACTCACGCACTATACTTGCTACGAGGAAAACCACCTTCTACTTCGAACACGACCCGTGCTACTTCCTTCTTCCCCAAATTAACAACATTCCCAGATATATAAAGATACACGTGCACGTGCACGGCATCTCCATCGCCTCTCCGACCATCTTTCCGGCCTCGCCAAGTCATCGACCTCACCACCTAACCCTTTTAACACCCAGATCGATGAGATTACCCAGAAATCAAAATCGAGTTACTAAGCACTCGCCTGGAATCCAACGCTGATCGACAATCCACCTCGTACCATCATCACGAGCCACTGGAAACCATGGCCCATCGCCAAAAGCTTCGTCTGACCATCATCTACCTTTCCCTCCACGACCGATCACGTTCGATCCAACAACGATGCCGCAAAAGCTTTGAGAACAACCACGACTCAAACCCATGTCTAAAACCCTAAAATCACCTCGCCCAGACGATCCACCATCTAGAAAAATCAAATACCATTTTTCCTGATATCATCAAACTTCCCTCTACCTTCTGCAGAGACCCCGTCCACCCAAATTTCACAAATCACCAGAAAATGCACAAAACCCACTCTCCGTTCAACATGCAATATCTCACACTTTACAAACTTAAAATTCATACTTTCATTCTTAAAATTCATAGTTTTGTAATGCGAATCTGATCCTATGATCCAAACTTAAAATCCCAACATTCGATTTTTGACTTATTTTAGATCATTTCTGTTGTTCTTCAATTTTGAAATAAATACACAACTTAAATTCTTGATATTATTTTTTTAAAAATAGTTTTGCTATGTTTCAAACAATTTTTCTTCAGAAATCATAGTTTAATATTGATCGTATAAAAAGAAATCAAATTTGAACTCGATTTAAACCTGTAGATACCAAAACAGGGATGTCTATATATATATACAGACATGCATACTCAAATCTTCATATACGTACACTTGCAGATATATTCACACTCATACAACATACTTTATATCATGATTTCAATCACAAGCATCAGGTATGCAATCAAGTATAAATAGATTTGGGATTAAAGAGGGTAGTTTGCTCACCTCTTTTGTTTGAACAGAGCAGGTTTTGAAGTAGTTTAATCTTTGAAAACTTGAACTGCCATTGAACTCTGAAACTTATTTATCTGGAACTTTAATTTGCAATTGATCTAAGTTGCTTGAAACTGAGATGAATTTGAATAGCTTGCTTTTAAATCTACTGATTTGAGATGATCTTGTTTTTCTTTTCTAGTTTCAAGTATACGGGTCTTTTTTTTTTTTTTTCTTTTGAACAGAATTACTTTTGTTTTGATTTGTTTCCAGATTTTGTCCTTTGAGATGAATGAAAAATTTTAGCTTGGTTTTTACTTTTAAACCTATTTTACTTAAAATTCAAATTAAAGAAAATGCTAGTTTGCCACTTGTCTACTTGTGAGTCAAATTAAATTACACTTGTAGATTTGTTTATATCTAATATTTTACACATGTAATTTGCATGTCTTTGTATATTTACAAATGTCAAAATAATTTTACTTCTTTATAATTTATTTATTATTTTTATTTATTAATAAATTTCCTTTTTGCTTATATTTATATAACTTTAAAGAGAAATGATATAAACCTAATTACTCACTAATTAATAACCATATATATATATACTAGTTGTAAATTTTATTTTTAAGATATTATTTTGAATTTCAACTCAAGTCCTATTTACAATCTACTTATATATATATTTTATTTGATTTTGAAAAGATAAATTTTGCCAATTTTTAAATAATTATATTAGTAGATTATAAAATATTTATCCAGATATTTATAATTTAATTTTTATTATATTTCCAAATTCATTTACATATCCGGATATCTTTTATTATCAGGATTTTATCTGTTTAATTGATTAAAACAGTTAGTTATCCAATTAACAGATGTTCAAAAATCTGGGTTATCACATTCCTCCCCCCTTTAAATCTTTTCGTCCTCGAAAAGAAACGAAGCCAGAATTTATTAAATGCTTATTTATCAGAAAAATTTTCTTTGAAACATTTTTAAAACACTTTTAAAATTTATATATGTTATAAAATAGTTTTTATAAAAATACTTTTTATAACTCGATGTTTCAACAAATCCATCATCGTTCTCACAGAAATTCGGTCATACGTTGATCAGGCGTAAGACTGAAAATCTATAAGTACTCAGCAGACCCGTTTTCAACACCCAGTGAAAATACTTGGAAAATAATTTATTGAAAATATAGAAAACATTTTTGAAATAGAGGAAATATCTTTGGTGAGAATGCTCTGGAAATCATCACCCCCATCCAAGGTCACAGTTACATCACAGGTTACGTTGCCATCGCAGCAAAAGTCCATGTAACTGATTACACCATGGAACCCACAACAGATCGCAGTTACATTCCAGGGTTACGTTGCCATCACAGCAAAAGTCCATGTAACTGTTGGCTCTCAGCGGCACACACGATTTCGCTGTCAAAATGAAACTTCTCCCACATAGGTCGCAGTCTACCGATATAAAATCAAACGCAGACTGTTGGCTCTCAGCGGCACAAACGACTTTCGCTATGTTACCATAGTGTCACAGTCTACCGATATAAAATCAAACGTAGACAGTTGGCTCTCAGCGGCACACATGACTTTCGCTATGGTCTGCAGTAGATCGTAGTGACATTGAGTTAAATTGTTGTCACAGCATAACTCAAATGCCTCTGTGGGCACCAGCCCCTCGACTTTCGCTACACAAATAATCCTCAGGAACTAGTTTTGTCCGGACTCCTCACAGGATCAACTTTAGAAACCCCCCTTGGGGCTCAAGGCAGTACCACCCAGTGGTACTCCTGAGAAGTTCATTTCAAGGAAGCGCCTTTTTCCCCAGAGCTATTCTCAAAACACTTTATACTATATACTTATAGTATCTTCAAATCATACCCTTTATGATTTATCAAAATCTCCTTTACACAAAATCGATTACCAAAATCGATAATTCTCAAACTAGGCTTTTCAAAATCCAAAATTGATTTTCCAAAAATCAAAAGCCTTTTCCAAATTATATAGGTTCCCAAAACCTTTTCCAAAATCATTCTCATAAAATTCTTTATATATATATAGATATAGATATATATAACTTTGAAAATCTTTGGATCATTTCAAACTTGTATAAAACCTCTTTTATACTTCTAATATTTCAAAACCCTTTTCTTCTGACAATAGATTTAACAAGGGAAGATTTATCTTATCAAAGATATATAACTTTATTTTATTTCTAATCAAATATTCAAATTTGATAAATCCTATATAAAGTTATTAACCATATTATCTTTCATTCCAAAAACCATTTTAAATTTCTTATCCACAAATTTTCAATGCCAATTTCATTCAACCCCGTACGATGTACACATATCATCCGTACGCAATATCAATCTGATCACTCTTCGATCACACAATTTCTCTTCCGAACTAGTATCGTCCACCCGACTCTCTAGTGCGGACTCAGATCTGGTTTCTTGATCAGAAACCGTCATTCTCCTTGCATAGTCACAACTATGATAGAGAATATCCAGAACCAATCAAAAATCCGTATCCAGGTTCGCCGTCGAAAATCGAGCGAAAAATCCCAACTCGGATCGATAATACTATCTCGAAATTCTGTGCTCGAATCTGGATCAAATCACTATGCGAATAGAATAATATACGTACATCCTACGTATTTATCTTTATTGGTTATTAGCCAAATCAACTCTCTTTTCTATACACATTTCCTTTAATTCCATTTACTTATTCTCAATTGCTTCCATTTTCAATTGAGTTATTACTTCAATTACAACAGTTTGAACTCTGACCAATTTAAATTTAAAAATAGCTTGAAAAAGTTTTAAAATAGATAAGTAGTTGAAAAATAGTTATTAGTTTGTAAAATAGCTGTAAAATAGTTAAGTATTATAAAATAGTTAAGTAATTGCAAAATAGTTTTTAAAATAGTGATTAGATATAAGTAACTGAAAAATAGTAATTAGTTTATAAATCAGTTTCAAAATAGTTAAATAGTTCCAAAATAATTGTAAAATAAGTATAAGATAGTTTGGGGTTTAAGAAGAAGATTATATAGTAAATAGTTTGGAAAAATATATTTGTATTAAAACAATTTATTTTGAAAATAATCCAAAGCCAAACTGTTTAATTTCCCAATCTCCATTTCCAATTAATTTCCCATTAATTCAATTTAAATTTCCACTTCCATTTAAATTGACTCAATACTTCAATTTCCATTGAATTTAATTCAATCCCAATTCAAGTTGAATTAATCTTAATTCCTTTCCAAATTCAAATCAAATTCCATTTGATTTTAAACATATTCACTTTAATTACAATTTCAAGTTATTCAAACTAATTTCAAATTGAATCCACTTAAATTTCAATTCATTTCAATTTCTATATGAATTAATCCCAATTCCCATTTGAATTTTGAACTTATTCAATCTTCAATTTTTATTTTAAATTAATCCATTTCAAATTTTCCATTTGAATTTTAAACTTATTTATCTTAAATCACAATTCCCATTTATTCAAATCAAATTCAGTTTGAACTAATTCAATTTAAATCTCAATTTTAAACTATCTCGAATTATATAAATTCGAGTTAAAATTGATTTAATTCCTTAAATCACAATTCCCTTACTTTTAAATTAACTCAACCTTTATTTTTTTATTTTAACAAATTAAATCTTTAAACCTTTTAATTCCAAATTCAAATTTCAAAATTCCATTTTAAAATTATCTTTACTTAACTTATTACAAAGTTCAAATAAGAATTCAAAAACAATTTAATCTTCAGATTCTAATTTTATTATCCATTTTAAATCTCAAACCCATTTTGAGATTACTCATAACTCCCATTTAAAACTAACCATTTAACTTCCCAAGTTAAATTTCAATTTCATCTTGAAATTTCCAATTCAAGTTATTCATTCAAACTTATTTAACTCCCTCCAAGTTAAATTAAATTTACTTAATTCGGTCAACTTTACACAAATTTGAATTCCCATTCAAATTTTAAACTTCAAATTAATAATCTTTCCCCTTTAAGTTTAAAAACTTATTACTTTGGGTTTTCATATCACATTCCAAGGAAAAATTTAAAACTCAATACTTAGAGTTTATTTCAAATCATCTTTGATATTATGTATATCTTTATATATACATTTTCTTTACACATCAAGTTATACCTTAAATTTTTAAACCATCTCTGGTTTTAATTCAAAACAAACTTCTTTAAAACAATTTGAAGTTTTCTGGATTTAGATTTAAAATTTCATAAATTTAAATTATCTTCAATTCCAATTTATAAGTTATACTCACTTAAATGTTTACTTCCCTAAAACATTTCATTTTGCTTAATCATTAACAACATTCATTATTAAACACAACTACCATTTATGATAATAACCAAGATTATCATATCTGGAAACCAATTCATTGTTATCTTTATTCTTGATAACATTTCTACAAATTCAAGATTTTAATTTCAGTTTGGATTCATTTCAAACTTAACTTTATTCAATTTTAATTTGGTTGTATTACTATTACCACTTAATTTAATTCCAATATTTTAACAACCAATTACCTTAATATTTATTAGAAAGAAAGACCATTTTATACATCAAAATATATTCTTATATAAAATCATTTAAAATTCTTATATAAGAAAATAACAATTACGCTCTCATATATATATATATATACACTCAACTCGTTCTAGGGTACCATTGACCCTATCCTTAACGAGTAATCCCAACAGAGCCAAGGTTCTCGCGTAACCTCGCTCTGATACCAACTGTAACGACCCGGAATTTTCGAACCCGAAAATTCCAGATAGTTAGAAGAAAAAGAAAGAGATAGAAGAAAGAAACAGAAAGAAGAAAGAAGAACAGAGAACACAACATCTCACATTCGCAGCGGATTAAATATAATAACAAATAATAATATCAGTTATACAAAAAAACTGTATTAGTTAATTTACATCAATACATCAGAGTTACAACCAATCACAGACAAACTGGACAGTAAAACAACATGTCCCAGATACAAATCAATAATACTCAGCGGATTACACTCCATACGTTCCTGCCATCCAGCTCGCCTCCTGAGCTCCAGAACGTCCTTACCTGAAAATCTGTAATACTCGGTCTGACCCGAGCATTACATCAAAGTAACACCCGGGTCAGGCTGGAAACCAGCGTGAGTAAACTCATCTAACATGAAACTTCAATTCATAGAACTTATATAAACCCGGGGTAACTCGTACCTTACTATAAGTAAACAACTTATAAAATCATCACTTATTTTCACACAACCATATCTAAGTACCGTTACTCAGTTAAAATAGTCATGTTACTTAATTTATTCTATTCCAGCCTATTTGATTCCATAATCAAATTTATAAAGTGTAACAACCCGCATATTTGTCGATTTTATATTTAAATATATTATTTAAATATTTCATCGTTAGTCGGATTTTAGTTCGAAAAGCTACTTTTCGCAAACAGTCGAATTAGGACTCGAGACCACCTCCATTGAGTTCAAAATGTCGTTTGCGATCTTTTTGAGTGTAAGCTTCGATATGTTTGGAGCTAGTCAAAAATTTGACCATTTGCACTTTGGGTTTGGTTTTGGGTTCAGCCCCTTTGCCAACTTAACCCCCAAATCTGAACCTCTCCTCTCCACTCACTCTCACTTCCTCCTCATTTCAGTTCTAGAGCAACAATGGTGGGAGAGATGGGAAATTAAAACTCCCAAACCCTAGTTTCATCTTCAAATCAAGATTCTAGCTCCAAATTCTAAGAGAACCCATTGGTAAGCATCTCCTTCATCTTCTCCAACCCGTTCTCCTTTCAATTTCAGAAATCCTAAACCTAACTTTAGGAATGTTCTTCTTTTTGAGCATAGATTCAAGCTCATTTGGGTTGTGTTGAAGAGTGGTTGATTCTCCCTTTGCTTTCAAGCTCCTTCTTCATTGTTTTTGTGAAAAGGTGAGATTTTTATCTCACATCTGTGACGCCCCACCTCTATACCCACGCTAACCAAGAACACTACGATGTAGTACTGTCAATTAGCACGGAGAATAAGGCTGTTGAGGAGCGACCATCCATGTAACTTCTTTGTGCGAGCACCGATATGTCAGATAGAATAGAATGTATATCTTTTAAGGAGGAAATCCGACATACCGATACAAACACAAAGCTATCACACAGTGGCTATATATGATCTTCGGAAACAAATATAGAAATATACGTAACACAAATCAGTCACCGACAATTCATATCACAAAGGCGGAAATAGATATGAATAAATATACAACACATGAAAGTGTACATCAGAGTAGTGGTCAGAAAGATCCACGATAATACAATAAGAATAGCATCACGTGCTATACAAAAGAATAAGTACACAACATAGAGTCTATATCTCAAATGTGTACATCCAAAAACTACAATCTATGAAGTTAGCCAAAAGTCAAAATATCCTGAAGAGAAGTCAAGCAGAAGCACCTGTAACATCTCGGTCTGACCCGAGTATTATTTATAAGAAAATAATAAACGGATCAGTCTAACTATAAATATCAGATGATATGGTATAAAGTAAATGGCATGACATGAACATGAAATAACTATTACGACATACTACTATAAGTATGTAAATGATAATCAACAAACGATTAATCAATATCACAAGAATCTTCTCAAAGATAAGGTAGGGTATCATACCCTAAACTTGTATTCATAACAAGTCAATAACACATGAATTCACCAATGCACAAAAACTGATATCATATCAATGAAAATCATGAAAAATGGTGAAGCACAAAATTCCAGAAATCATCATCAGAAATCCAGAAAACACATAAAAAAGGGGGGAGGCCTAACACATGAATGGGAGCATTAAAACTCACCTACGCGTAAACACATGACGAGAAGCTATCTCATGGAAGCTATCCATTAAATTTTTACACAGGAATGGCCCGAAGACCGTAGGGTGCTACCCTAGAAATGTGATGCCGAAACATCACATGATCGGGGTATAGTCTCCCACGTAGACAAAGAGACATCGCTCAATCGCTAGTCTAAATCACAAAAATGATCGTCATGATCATAAGGAAGTGTCAATCACACCAAGCTAGTAAATATATGAGTTTAGCTTCATGTCCCATAACCACTTGCTTAACTTAAATATTTACGAACAAGCTGTAAATCTTCACTAGGAAATTGTCACAAAAAGGGTTCA
The DNA here is from genome assembly GCA_030737815.1 of Allium fistulosum. Taxonomy (NCBI): domain Eukaryota; kingdom Viridiplantae; phylum Streptophyta; class Magnoliopsida; order Asparagales; family Amaryllidaceae; genus Allium; species Allium fistulosum. The sequence goes on along the minus strand of CM060904.1, from coordinate 162,471,725 downwards.
ATCGAACAAGTCCAAGAGCTAACCGACGAAGTGAACGCAAGCGTTTCATACCACCCGTTTTACTAAGTCGTTTAAGTCGATTTCTCATTCGAGTGAAGTAAAGGCTTGTATATACTAGTAGATTGAAAATCGGTTTGAGAAAACGAACTTTTGATATTTAAAATAGTGTTGAAATCGCTTTGATGAAAGAGTTTTGATATTTACTATTAGTATTGAAACCTTTATATTTTTAAAGTGACAAGTCATAAAACGTATCACAAAAATTCACATTCGGAGACGTGAATAAAATCCAAGGAAATCAGCTCAAAATGCATCAAAATGGAAGTTCTGATGAATGCTTTTCATATAAGATTGCCTACGCAGAGTAATACGGGGTTCGACCTGCCCGGTCAGGTCGCGGGGGTCCAGGGGGCAGCGCCCACGGCGGGGTGCGGGGCAGCGCCCCGTCACGGTATGACTTAGTGAAGGCAAGCTGTCCAGCGACCTAAGGAAAAATAGGTGGGCGACTTAACAAAGTGGCCGATAATAAATGATAACAACAAAAAGGGAATCAACCCGATTTGATTAGAGTTGGATATTCAAGCTAAAAAAACAACTAGGCAAAACACAGCAGATTCAGACGTCTGAGATCAAGAATTCAGACGTCTGAATCTGGAAAATAAACTATTTTCCAGAACAGAATTCAGACGTCTGAATCCTAGATTTCAGACGTCTGAAATAGGCACTTTTTAGCCTATTCCTTTTCTGGTTCAAAACGAACCAATTCAGACGTCTGAAATTTTGATTCAGACGTCTGAATGCTGGGAGAAGAAAATTCCCAGTATTCCATTCAGACGTCTGAACCATACGTTCAGACGGCTGAAACTGTTATTCAGGGCATTCCCTGAACCTAGGCCAAAAATGGCCAAACGACATCGATAACGATCGGTCGAGCAACAACGACTCAGGAATTGCACAAGGATAAGTGTTAGGAATTCATACCTAACAATCGAAGATAATTATTGACTTAGATGTGAGATAAAAATCTCACCTTTTCACAAAATCAATGAAGAAGGAGCTTTGAAGCAATGGCAAGAGCAATCACTCTTCAATTCCAACTTAACAAGCTTGAATCTAAGCTAAAAGAGAAACATTTCCCGAATTTAGGTTTAGGAAATTTCTGAGATTGAAAGGAGAAAGAGTTGGAGAAGGAGAAGAAGATGCTTACCAATGGCTTCAACTTGGATTTGGAGGTAGAAGCTTGAATTTGCAATTGAAGCTAGGGCTTAGGAATTTCCATTTCCAATCTCTTCCCCCATTATTCTCTTGAGCTTGAGGGTGTTAAGAAATGAGGAATGAATGAAGAGAAGTGGAGTGGAGAGGGGTAATGATATAACCAGATTTGGGCAAGTGGGCTGAATCCAAACCCAAACCCAAAGTCCAATAGAAAATAGCAAAATTCGACTTTCTCCAAACATATCGAAGCTTATACTTAAAAAGGTCGCAAACGGAATTTTGAACTCAATGGAAGTGGTCTCGAGTCCTAATTCGACTGTTTGCAAAAAGTAGCTTTTCGGACTAAAATCCGACGAACGATGTTATATTTAAATAAAATATTTAAATATAAAATCGACAAATGTGCGGGTTGTTACAACATCTATGTTTATAATCATCTTTGATTGTTAGGTATGAATTCCTAACACTTCTTCATGTGCATTTGCTCTTGGTTTGGATTGTTTTGGTGAATATTCCAATTTTTAGTGTTTTGAGTTCAATTCTTTGAAAATCCTTTTATGGATGTTTGAACATGTTTTTGGTGATTGCATCTAAGTACCTATAGTGCTGGGTTGCCGATTGGCGTAAACCCTTAGTACTCGTCGCTCGTTCGATCGCATTTCGATTTGGATTCGTCGTTTTCGAGCTAGGCTGTTTTTTTTAGCCTTCCGGGAAAATTCAGACGTCTGTCATAAAAGTTCAGACGTCTGAGATAAATTTAGACGTCTGTCATAAATATTCAGACGTCTGTCACCAAATTTAGACGTCTGTCACTAAATATTTAGACGTCTGAATTTAGTTCAAAATGTTTTCTACTCTCTGTTTCTATTTTTAACCTCTGAGCCGTCTGTCATAAAAATTCAGACGTCTAATATTAAATTCAGACGTCTGTCATAAATATTTAGACGTCTGAATTTAGTTCAAAATGTTTTCTACTCTCTGTTTCTATTTTTAACCTCTGAGCCGTCTGTCATAAATATTTAGACGTCTGAATGGCTGATTTTGCCTAATTTGCCTATTTTCGAGCAAATTACCAAGGTTTATCGATTTTTGTCGATCCGACTTATTGTTATCAATTATTATCGAGTTTGATGACTCCTCTTTCGGGATGGTATCTCGTTAGGTCGCTCGACCCTATCACCCTTAGGTCGTTAGACCTCATTTTGCCCTCCCTAGGTCGTACCGTTTAGACGGGGCGCTGCCCCGCACCCCGCCGTGGGCGCTGCCCCCTGGACCCCCGCGACCTGACCGGGCAGGTCGAACCCCGTATTACTCTGCGTAGGCAATCTTATCCGAAAGCCATTTAACCGAACTTCTTACTTTGATGGTTTTGAGAATTGATTTCTTTGAACTTTACTCACGTCTTCGAACGTGAATTTTTATGATTGATTGTTTCTACAATCACTTCTATGATTTGTCACTTCAAAATATAAAGGTTTTCTATACTAGTATTAAATATCAAAACTCTTTCATCAAAACGATTTCAACTCTATTTTCAATATCAAACTCGTTTATAAAACTGTTTTCCAATCTACTAGTATATACAAACCTTTACCTCATTCGTATGAGAAAATATAATTAAACGGCCTAGCAAAACAAGTGGTATGAAACGCTTGCGTTTACTTCGTCGGTTAATTTTTGGACTTGTTCGATTGAATCTCTTGTGACAATTTTCTAGTGCAGATCTACAATCTGTTCGTAAATATTTGAGTTAAGCAAGTGGTTATGGGACATGAAGCTAAACTCTTATATTTACTAGCTTAGTGTAATCGACACTTCCTTATGATCATGATGATCATTCTTGTGATTTAGACTAGCAATTGTGCGATGTCTCTTTGTCCGTATGAAGGACTGTACTTCATTTTATTGAGCTTCGTCTCATTTCTTTGTGGGCTGGCAACCCAAGTACTTTTAATGTGTTTCGATTCATCTGATGTACCGTTTGTACTGCATCGATGTCTCTGTCTTTCCGATTCATTGGACGTACCGTTTGCACTGCGTCAATGTTTGATTCATCTGATGTACCGTTTGTACTACATCGATGTCTCGGCTTTCTAGTTCATTGGACGTACCGTTTGCACTGCGTCAATGTTCTGAATTGTATTGTCTGTCTGGTTCATTGGACGTACCGTTTGCACTGCGTCATTGTTCAATTCATTGGACGTACCGTTTGCACTGCGTCAATGTTCGATTCATCTGATGTACCGTTTGTACTACATCGATGTCTCTGTCTTTCCGATTCATTGGACGTACCGTTTGCACTACGTCAATGTTCGATTCATCTGATGTACCGTTTGTACTACATCGATGTCTCTGTCTTTCCGATTCATTGGACGTACCGTTTGCACTGCGTCAATGTTTGATTCATCTGATGTACCGATTGTACTACATCGATGTCTCGGCTTTCTGGTTCATTGGACGTACCGTTTGCACTGCGTCAATGTACCGGCTTTCATGCTCCTGTTTAGGATTGGCCATCCTCTTTCTTGTGATTTCTGGATTTCTAATTATTGATTTCTGGAATTTTATGTTTCACCAGCTTTTACCATTGACATTGATGAGTATGTCATTTTATTGTGGCTTGGTGAATTAAATTAAGAATATGACATTCTTTTCTCTGTTTTGAGATTATTGAGATATTGTATGACTTTTGTGGGATTTCTAATGTATACTTTTTATAGTATGACACCTTTTTGTTATCATACGTTCTATTATCATATCTCATATTCTATCTCATTTTATCTGATAATTATAGCTAGACTGATCCGTTTATTATTTTCTTCTTAAATAATACTCGGGTCAGACTGAGATTTTACAGGTGCTTCCTCATGACTTCCTATCTGGAGCCATCATCCGACTTTTTGGCTTACTACTCTAGTTTAGTAGTTTTTATCGTATACATTTGAGATTGAGACTCCTTGATGTATACATATTCTGTTGTCTTGCACTTGTATCTTTTATTTTGTGTTATTGTGGATCTTATTTGACCACTACTCTGATGTACACTTTCATGTGTTATATTCATATCTATTTCCGCCTTTGTGATATGAGTTGTCTGTGACTGATTTAGGTTACGTTTATTTCTATATTTGTTTCCGAAGATTATATATAGCCACCGTGTGATAGCTTTGTGTTTGTATCGGTATGTCGGATTTCCTCCTTAAAAGATATGCATTCTATTCTATCTGACATATCGGTGCTCGCACAAAGAAGTTACACGGATGGTCGCTCCTCAACAGCCTTATTCTCCGTGCTAATTGACAGCACTACATCGTAGTGTTCTTGGTTAGCGTGGGTATAGAGGTGGGGCGTCACATAAAGAATTATAGCAGATCACTAATCGAAGTGGTTTCGGATAATACTGATATCCGACCCCGGTCTCTTCGAATTCAATATCATCTTCCTAAGACAAGTTGTTTTAAATTTCAACAATTCGGTTTAACTTCAGAATGTCATATTCCCATAACAATTCCATTATAGATAAATAACTCATATTTATCATGGTTCAACCAAAAACATTTCATATCACAGAACATTACAAAGTACATGCCAGAGTCAATAACAATCAAAGGTATTCAATATAATTTAATCATTCATAAGCAAGATTAATTTAATTTAACTTACTAATTAATTAACTCTTAATTACTTACATTAATTAATTAACCTTTAATTAATCAATTTAATTAAATATCATTTAATTACTTACCTTAAGTAATTTTAATTACTTTCATTAATTAACTAATCCTTTAATTAATAAATTAATTAATCATTTCATTAAGTAATTAATTCTCTAATTAATTACATAAAATTATTATTCTTTAACCATTAATTAATTAACCTTTAATTACATTAATTAACGATCCTCTAATTACTTCCACTAATTAATTATTCCCTTAATTAATTATATTTAACAAGAAATCTTTAATTAAACACATTAATTAACCTTAATTAATCACATTACGTCATTATCATTCAATTAATCACTTAAATTAATTATCTTCTAATTAATCACAACCTTGATTAATTTAAGAAATTTCTTTATCTGAATTTATTACTTATCTAAATCTCATTAAATTAAATTCTTAATTACATCATTAAATCTTCTTTAGAAAACATTTAGGATTCAATTATAAAATCAAAATAATTTAAACATTAAATCTTTAATATTTAAATAAATAATAAAAAAAAAACTTGTTTTATCTTGTTAATACTTTACTTTAAAAAAAAAAACTTGGTAAAGTTTCCTCGACAACTTAGTTACTTTAATAACTTTAAAACTTGATAAAACTTTTGTTTTTAACCTTCAATCATCAGGTTAATTCAACTCCATACAAACCCGGGTTCAAAGCCAAAAAGACTCGAGTAAGGCCCGAGTCACTCACGCACTATACTTGCTTCGAGGAAAACCACCTTCTACTTCGAACACGACCCGTGCTACTTCCTTCTTCCCCAAATTAACAACATTCCCAGATATATAAAGATACACGTGCACGTGCACGGCATCTCCATCGCCTCTCCGACCATCTTTCCGGCCTCGCCAAGTCATCGACCTCACCACCTAACCCTTTTAACACCCAGATCGATGAGATTACCCAGAAATCAAAATCGAGTTACTAAGCACTCGCCTGGAATCCAACGCTGATCGACAATCCACCTCGTACCATCATCACGAGCCACTGGAAACCATGGCCCATCGCCAAAAGCTTCGTCTGACCATCATCTACCTTTCCCTCCACGACCGATCACGTTCGATCCAACAACGATGCCGCAAAAGCTTTGAGAACAACCACGACTCAAACCCATGTCTAAAACCCTAAAATCACCTCGCCCAGACGATCCACCATCTAGAAAAATCAAATACCATTTTTCCTGATATCATCAAACTTCCCTCTACCTTCTGCAGAGACCCCGTCCACCCAAATTTCACAAATCACCAGAAAATGCACAAAACCCACTCTCCGTTCAACATGCAATATCTCACACTTTACAAACTTAAAATTCATACTTTCATTCTTAAAATTCATAGTTTTGTAATGCGAATCTGATCCTATGATCCAAACTTAAAATCCCAACATTCGATTTTTGACTTATTTTAGATCATTTCTGTTGTTCTTCAATTTTGAAATAAATACACAACTTAAATTCTTGATATTATTTTTTTAAAAATAGTTTTGCCTTGTTTCAAACAATTTTTCTTCAAAAATCATAGTTTAATATTGATCGTATAAAAAGAAATCAAATTTGAACTCGATTTAAACCTGTAGATACCAAAACAGGGATGTCTATATATATATACAGACATGCATACTCAAATCTTCATATACGTACACTTGCAGATATATTCACACTCATACAACATACTTTATATCATGATTTCAATCACAAGCATCAGGTATGCAATCAAGTATAAATAGATTTGGGATTAAAGAGGGTAGTTTGCTCACCTCTTTTGTTTGAACAGAGCAGGTTTTGAAGTAGTTTAATCTTTGAAAACTTGAACTGCCATTGAACTCTGAAACTTATTTATCTGGAACTTTAATTTGCAATTGATCTAAGTTGCTTGAAACTGAGATGAATTTGAATAGCTTGCTTTTAAATCTACTGATTTGAGATGATCTTGTTTTTCTTTTCTAGTTTCAAGTATACGGGTCTTTTTTTTTTTTTCTTTTGAACAGAATTACTTTTGTTTTGATTTGTTTCCAGATTTTGTCCTTTGAGATGAATGAAAAATTTTAGCTTGGTTTTTACTTTTAAACCTATTTTACTTAAAATTCAAATTAAAGAAAATGCTAGTTTGCCACTTGTCTACTTGTGAGTCAAATTAAATTACACTTGTAGATTTGTTTATATCTAATATTTTACACATGTAATTTGCATGTCTTTGTATATTTACAAATGTCAAAATAATTTTACTTCTTTATGATTTATTTATTATTTCTATTTATTAATAAATTTCCTTTTTGCTTATATTTATATAACTTTAAAGAGAAATGATATAAACCTAATTACTCACTAATTAATAACCATATATATATATATATATATATACTAGTTGTAAATTTTATTTTTAAGATATTATTTTGAATTTCAACTCAAGTCCTATTTACAATCTACTTATATATATATTTTATTTGATTTTGAAAAGATAAATTTTGCCAATTTTTAAATAATTATATTAGTAGATTATAAAATATTTATCCAGATATTTATAATTTAATTTTTATTATATTTCCAAATTCATTTACATATCCGGATATCTTTTATTATCAGGATTTTATCTGTTTAATTGATTAAAACAGTTAGTTATCCAATTAACAGATGTTCAAAAATCTGGGTTATCACATTACCAAAAGTCCAATTCAAATGTATTTTATTTTATCTATTCAAAGATACATTATTTATTATACAACATATTCATTTCAGGAAATAACCTTTATTAAAATTCCTAGGTTAGACTTAAGGTTCCATATTAAATCAAATTTGATTATTAAGTTATTTAAATAAAATCTCTTTAAATTCCTTTTTCACTATTTACCTCTGTTAATCTTTTATAACTAAAATTTAAGTGTATAACATTTATTATAACCACTCAAATTTTATTTATAAAATCCTTTCTATATTGTATATTATCCAATTTCATATTCAACTTCTTTGTAATTTAGGTAAGTTATATTGGAATGAAATTGTGTTATACAAATAAAACTTTCCAATTCAATTATCTTAAGTTTGAATCATTTATTCAAAAAATTTAATTTTTTTTTTATAACTGAAATTATTCTTTAAGATAAAATGTAAGAATTAAATTTCCGATTCCCTTCAAACCATTAAGAGATAAATAAATATATGTATATAATATGTCAAATCAAATTTAAATCATATATATATTATAAATTCAATCATATTTTAGAGATTCAAATCAATTAAATTTCCCAAAACCAAGCTGTAGCAAGACAACAGAACGGTCTCTTCACTTCGAAACTCGAAAATGAACGTCGATGATGCTGCAGTCATCATCGAAATTATTTTCCAGCGACAAAGAGGAGCACTAAATTTTAAACCTTTTAAAATTCTTTGAAAACAAAATTTCTATTTGAAATACTTTAAATAATATATCCTTTTAAAACTTAAAAACACAAGGTTTGAAACCATCGGAAACTTGAATTCTCAAATTCTTGATTCAAATTCATTTCAGTTCCCAAATCAAATTATAAACAACTATTTATAAATTCATTTGTAGAACAATAAATGATAAATCAAGTATTATCATTTCAAATAATCAATTTAAATCAATTTATTAAGTTCCATAATGTTTACTTATATCAAAATTTATTTCATTAAACAAACTTTTTTAAAAAAATAATATTGTGTCAGTTTGTTCTATCAAAGTGTTTTAGAAATCCTATCGATAGCGTTGATCAGACGAATCGATCGGAAGCCCAAATCAACATCAACAACTCAAACGACACACTATATAAAACAAAACATAGATTTACAAGTACAATTCAAAATGTTTGGAGATATTTCGGAAACAAAACAAGATGATTAATTATCAACATATGAAGATGGATAAGCTTAGATAAATCGCGGGCAACCTTAACCGGGTCAACCGTGACTTAATGAATAAGATCGATGTGGATTTTTCTGGGATAAATCTACGTTCGATCTCAAGAGATAGAGTTTGTAATAATAAAAGATATTAGCATCTAAACCAAGGATAAATAAAAATCTCTGGTGAATCGATGCTGACTGTAAGGATTTTCACCCTTTTACAAGAAAATTAGAATATTGGCGAGACCGCCAATTCACTATAAAGATCATTCGAAGTGGAGTCATGGGATACTCTAGAATCAAAAGATGATGAATAGTGAGGGACACGAATGAATTTTGGAACCGTAGGAAACGTTCCAAAATTCAAAGGAAATCGAATCAAAAGGAAGAGATTCAAACTCGAACGAAAGTGATTCTGTAAATAAATTTACCACACATTCTAAGTTTTGCCTCAAAGCCAAAGCTCTGATACCAACTATAACGACCCGATATTTTCAACCATTCGCATCCATTATAAGTGTATAGGTAGACATTCATGCCGGAGTTGAATTGCTCAAAATACCACGTTGTAAATAAAATTTGGCAAATCTCAGAATATACATTAAATAAATATAATCACAGATCACAGACACAGAGTAAAATAATGCAGCGGAAGTAAAAGAAATAGTAGTTCATGAAGCTGCTATATAAATATATCAGAGTTACATAAGATATAACAGAAGAAATAGAATACAACAAAAGTCTCAATATAATAACCAAGTTCAAGCTGAGTAGAACAACGGAATTGAAATAAATAGGACATGACAAGCAGATAATCTCCAGCGATTCAAATCTCCAAGAGAGTGGAAATCCAAATCTGTGAATAACTCAGGCTGACCCGAGCGTAAAGCAAAACACAAAACACTCGAGTCAGGACAATATATACTTATATAATGTAAACCAACTCAAGTGAACTGTAATAAAGGTACAAGTAACTTAGAAGATGCTTGGGACCGCCCATCCTCTAAGGATCCGTTAAACTATCTACTATGTAGTAATATTCGATATTATAATAGTGTCTAAATAAGTAAAGTATAATCATATAGAAAATAGCATTAAGGGGATGGAGAACATTAACGCGGTCGGATCTTAAAATCATAATCGCAGTAAAGCTCGATATGGTAGGTGACACGGCACAACTAGGCAATTCCAGGGTAGATATACCAATTACGCACACGGACTGATGGATACGCATAGCAGCCACTACAGTTCCACCTCGAACAACACTCCAAAATCAGAGGATGGCCATCTAATCAATCACAAGTAAGAGTATAATATCGAAGAAATATGTCCGAGAAGAGGTGCTACCTCACTGGTCCAAGATCGCTCCTGTTTTAGCCACCTTATGCCAACTCATGAGAGTTGGGTCCACGTAACATACCTTAAGAACGTCGCCACCATCCTACTTCATTCTGGAATCTCCACCGCGTACACGGTTGTCAAAGTGGTTTTCGGTATCAACAGAGAGTATGTCCATATCCGATCTCGGTCTCTTTGCCAACCAATCGTTATTATAACCCGTGGTTATAACTTTTAAAAACAATACTTTACTTCAAAATAAAATATCATTTCAAACCATATCTTTATCAAAATAAAGATTAAATCAATTCCAAACCATTTCCATATATTTAAATTTTCATATCATTTATAAACTTCATTTCAAACCATTTTAATATAATAAAATATCATATCCTTACGAAACTTCATTTCAAATCATTTTAATAAAATAAAATATCATATCCTTACAAAACTTCATTTCAAATCATTTTAATAAAATAAAATATCCCTTCAGTTCAAATCAAAATATTCAACTTTAAATACCTTTTAAATTCAAAGATATCGTTCATTTACTATCATTTCAAATCACCTTTAAATAGTTTATATTCCAATCAAAATAATTCATTTAAACCTTTTAAAAGTGTAATTATTATATTTTCAAATCAAGTATTCAATTTCCAAAGTTCAAACCATTCTGAGTTCGTTCACTAAGTCAAAAACCCTAATTATTAAAATTTCAGCATTTCACAGCATTTAAAAACAACTGCTATAGGTTATATTTGAAAACATTTTTAATTCAGTAAAGACAGTACTTAAAACTGCTGTTAAAACTCAGTTTTAGTTGAATTATAGTTCAAAACAGAAAAGACAGCATTTCAGAAGTGCTGCGGTAGTTCAGATTTCAAAACAAGGGTTAAATTTAGTTTCAGCCAAGACTGCAGACCATTAGAGCATTTCCAGAGAATGCTATAATAGACCTGAGTTCAATATTAGCCTATAAGTTTAATTACAGCAACTACAGCATTTCAGAAATGCTGTAATAGCTCTTTTTACACAATTTTAGTTCAAAACAGAATCTATAGCATTTATGAATGCTATTAAAAGTTAATTTCAGGTGTTAGTGTATTTCCAGCAATTAAATAACTTAATTTAAAACACATAAACATTTTAAAAATTATATTTTAACGTTTAAAATGTTCATTTACATATCATTTAACATATATCTTTTTCACAATAAATTTCTTATTATTAAATCCAATTTTCAACAATTTACTTAATAAGTTTATGTGTAAAAGTTTCCAATTCTTCACATTTCAACAAATAAACTTAACACTTCAAATTTAAATTACCATTTCACAAATTTAACAAAATTTCCAATTTTATTTAATTAACTTAAACCTTTAATTCAAACCAAATTTCACATTTCCTAGTCAAGTTATAATTGATCACTTTTAAACATTCATTTATTTAACCACTTAAATTCATAGAAAAATCAATAATACTTTAATAAATCACTTAAATTCAAATTTAATTAAATTATCATATTTACCATTTCCAAATAAAATTTAATATCCATTTTATTTATATAACTTAAATATCATTTTTAACCAAAATTCCAAATTTCCAACTTAAGTTATATTTCAAAAATCTAGTTAAACCATTCATTAATTACATTTTTAACATATGGAAAAAAAATCATAATTTCTTTAATTTAAAACATTTCAAAATCTATTTAAATCAAATTTCATAAATTTATAATTTTTAAAATACTTAAAATTATCCAAAACACTTTATAAAATAACCACGGGCCTGTATATAATTTTCTAACCTAGGTCAAGTGATACAGCTATGTATCATTTCAATCCGCAGTTAAAAAAAGAAAAATCCGGGTTCTATCATTTCAAACCCACAATCCCAAGTTAATATAATTTAAATAAAAATCGTTCAGGCCTATTGTTTCAGCCCATGATGATTTTTCCCTATTCTAAAGTCCGTTCGGGTATGTATCATTTCAACCCATAGTGATTCTAATCTACAGGGAACTTGCAATGGTGATAACAGATATAAATAACAGAATAACATTAAATAACAGTAACATATGATATACCATGTGTAATAACAGGTGTGAACATCATATGATAATAATATAAGCATATATAACATGATAATATATTTCTACAGATTAGCAGGGTGTCAATTTACTAGTTATATAGGTACATATTGTCTGGTGAGAATAACTCACCTGTTTGTGCTGGAGATATCAAAACCAATGACACAATGGAACAAAAGCACGATGACAAGACTACGGACTTGAGTGGAGAGCAAGATCCAAAGCTACAACTCTTGTATTACAACCCAAAACATACATCAAAACAAACACAATTTCAACGCACTTGAAATGGAATAACTTTTAAACGAAAAGAGATTTGAATGTCAAATCTTTTGCCTTGCTTCCTCTATTTTTTTTGGCATGGTCAAGGGTTGGTTTTGGCTCTGGTTTGAACAGGGAATGGCATAGGTATGGGCATAAGAATGCATGGCCAAAGTGGTGAAGCATGGAGAAGAAGTTGCAAAGCATGAAGGTGAAGGGGCTTATGCAACATAGCATGGTTTTGGTTCACCAAAAGGGCTCGGCCATAGGAGTTTGGGCTTGACCATTCAAGTTCAGATCTGAACAGAGGTTGGAGTGGTGTGGGGAGGTCCGGAAAAGGTGGTGGTGGCGGCCTATAGTGGTGGTGTAACGACCCCGAAATTTAAATTTATTTAAATTAATAATTAAATGAATTTTTGAATTAAATTGAGTAATTAAATAAATTTTTGGATAAAATTAGTAAAATAAATCGATAAAATGGAAGCGAGTTTCCCCGATCGTATATGAGTGAATTTGAAAATAATAAATATATAAGTAAGATAACATTGCAAAGTAATAAAACAAATAAACATATCTATGAACCAATACATAATTAAGTAAACAAAACTAATACAACATCACTTCTCAGCCAAGCCAAATAATGTAGGCAAGTACATAAACAAGCTAAGTAAAGGAAGCTTGTATGTAACCTGTAAGTGATTATGCAAAGCAAGATAAAGGAATAAACAAAGTGTAGATTGTACAAAGCAAACTTTATCACATATATAAAATAAGATACCAAAATCATTTCAGCCGAAAGCAAAGGACCATGGTGATAAATGCAACATACTTCTAGCATTTAATGCAAGTATCTCTTGCCATACCCATTGTATATACAAACAATATTTTATCACCTTGTATAAAGAAATGCATATCACCCTGTACAATGTTTTATCACCCAGTACTAAACAAGTAAACACACTGTAAATTTCATTCCTTTCCATCAACTCCATTTCAAATTCGTTCATTCTTAGCAAGTTCAAGTATTTTCAAGCATTCCAGTTGATAAGAAACGCAAGTTTTAAAATCAAAGACAAATGAAGGCAATTCCAAGTTTTAAAGTTTACAAGCTTTTTCATTTTCAATGGTGCTCTGTCCATTTAAAAACCCAGGTGAGCAACTTTAATCTTTTAAACCATTCTTTGAATCCAATGTTGAGAATCTGTGAGTAAACTCATTTTTTTTTACTTGAGTTCAGTTTGAATCTCTAGTTGCCGGTGAGCATCTGATAGTTATGAATCAACTATGCTTGTATGGTAATGGAAATATGCCTGTATATATGTAATTATGCCTTTGTGTATATTGTTTGCATTTCTGGAAAATACGCAGATAGCCTCTGTTTAACATTTAAAGTTTTAAAACTGTTTAGAAAATAAAAATCATAATCTCATCCTAGAATCCTTTATAGGCTATGATGTCTGAATAAATTTTTGTTGTAAGATCAGGATTCACTTTTAAAAGTTGTTTCAAATTAAATTATAAATGGATTTTCTAGAAAATCAAGAAACATAGTAATAACCGAATATATGTCAAAAATCAAAGTTCAAAATTCCAGACTTTAATCATCCTGTCTGATTCGTGATGGCGAAGAATGAATTTTAATGACAATAACTTGATTTTTAGTGTAATAATAAGTTGGAATTTTTAAGTTGAACTGAAATTGCATTTCTGTCATTTGCCGACCATCGGTGGTAGTGGGGTAGTCGTGATCGATACTGGAGGAAGATAAGGTGTTGTGGATCATCAGAAAATAAATAAAGATTTTTTTTATTTGTTGTGGTAGCCATTTGAGGTCGAAATAGGGTTTAAGCTTGTTTTTGGGTAGGCCTGGCTGTCGAGAGTATTGCGACGTGGGTGGTTAACCGGAATTGAACGCGAGGAGTGTTGGAGGTGCCAGGAGACGTGGCGGAGCTACGGTGAAGGTGGTGGAGTTTCTAGTGGCAGGGATCATCGGAGGTGGTCGAAATTCCGATGAGGTATGTTACAGGCTGTGTGAGTTTTGAGGTCGATTTCATTTCTCGATCGAATCGAGTGGAACTGGTGATTGCGTTTAGTTGCGAGGGTCATCGGTGGAGTGTGGAGATCGACAACGATGGTCAGAGCATCGCCGTTCGATCGTACACGTGCACGTGCACGCTGGGTTGTCTAGGCTATGTTATTTACTTAACTGTGTTATAAGCTCCGGCGAATCGGATTTGAACGGTCGAATCTATAGCATTCGAGTATGATGTAAAGTACGGATGCCGATTTTCGAACGCGAAAATCCGGATCGTTACATTTGGTATCAGAGCTAAGGTTGAACTTTAGCTCAGGAGTATAACACGTTAAGTAGCTCATTAGAGATAGAGTGAAGTAAACTCTAGAATGAGTATTCTCAGATATCCGTCTGAACGTCTCAGTAAATTCTCTTACTATCCACTGATAGTGAGTATGAGTGCAAGAAGAAGACGAGATTGGGGACAGTGGAGTACGACTATAAATGGTCAATACCCTGCGACAGTGGAAACAACTTTCTCTATCAATTTTTCTTTGATTCGATTCCAAATTCTTTTCATTGTTTCGTATCAGCTACAAGAAGTAGTTTCGGCGTGATGGTGGTTCTAGGAATCGTTGTAGAAGATCTTACTTCGTATCTTCATCGGTTTCTTATCAGTTTTTGATTTAAACCTTAATGAATTTGAAATTGGAAAAATTTAAATTTGAGATAAATTGATTTATAGAATATGAAACCAAATTTGAAATCGTATCCATATATCTATCTATTGTGATATTCTGATTTGGTGAGCCAAATGCAGAATTGATATCCAGTTCGATCTGGAAAAATGTTTCTCAGTCTTGTGTATATATCTCTGTGCTGTTTTCGCGCTTGCGAATTTCGAGGACGAAATTCTTTTAAGGGGGGAAGTTTGTAACGACCCCGAAATTTAAATTTATTTAAATTAATAATTAAATGAATTTTTGAATTAAATTGAGTAATTAAATAAATTTTTGGATAAAATTAGTAAAATAAATCGATAAAATGGAAGCGAGTTTCCCCGATCGTATATGATTGAATTTGAAAATAATAAATATATAAGTAAGATAACATTGCAAAGTAATAAAACAAATAAACATATCTATGAACCAATACATAATTAAGTAAACAAAACTAATACAACATCACTTCTCAGCCAAGCCAAATAATGTAGGCAAGTACATAAACAAGCTAAGTAAAGGAAGCTTGTATGTAACCTGTAAGTGATTATGCAAAGCAAGATAAAGGAATAAACAAAGTGTAGATTGTACAAAGCAAACTTTATCACATATATAAAATAAGATACCAAAATCATTTCAGCCGAAAGCAAAGGACCATGGTGATAAATGCAACATACTTCTAGCATTTAATGCAAGTATCTCTTGCCATACCCATTGTATATACAAACAATATTTTATCACCTTTTATAAAGAAATGCATATCACCCTGTACAATGTTTTATCACCCAGTACTAAACAAGTAAACACACTGTAAATTTCATTCCTTTCCATCAACTCCATTTCAAATTCGTTCATTCTTAGCAAGTTCAAGTATTTTCAAGCATTCCAGTTGATAAGAAACGAAAGTTTTAAAATCAAAGACAAATGAAGGCAATTCCAAGTTTTAAAGTTTACAAGCCTTTTCATTTTCAATGGTGCTCTGTCCATTTAAAAACCCAGGTGAGCAACTTTAATCTTTTAAACCATTCTTTGAATCCAATGTTGAGAATCTGTGAGTAAACTCATTTTTTTTTTACTTGAGTTCAGTTTGAATCTCTAGTTGCCGGTGAGCATCTGATAGTTATGAATCAACTATGCTTGTATGGTAATGGAAATATGCCTGTATATATGTAATTATGCCTATGTGTATATTGTTTGCATTTCTGGAAAATATGCAGATAGCCTATGTTTAACATTTACAGTTTTAAAACTGTTTAGAAAATAAAAATCATAATCTCATCCTAGAATCCTTTGTAGGCTATGATGTCTGAATAAATTTTTGTTGTAAGATCAGGATTCACTTTTAAAAGTTGTTTCAAATTAAATTATAAATGGATTTTCTAGAAAATCAAGAAACATAGTAATAACCGAATATATGTCAAAAATCAAAGTTCATAATTCCAGACTTTAATCATCCTGTCTGATTCGTGATGGCGAAGAATGAATTTTAATGACAATAACTTGATTTTTAGTGTAATAATAAGTTGGAATTTTTAAGTTGAACTGAAATTGCATTTCTGTCATTTGCCGACCATCGGTGGTAGTGGGGTAGTCGTGATCGATACTGGAGGAAGAAAGGTGTTGTGGATCATCAGAAAATAAATAAAGATTTTTTTTATTTGTTGTGGTAGCCATTTGAGGTCGAAATAGGGTTTAAGCTTGTTTTTGGGTAGGCCTGGCTGTCGAGAGTATTGCGACGTGGGTGGTTAACCGAAATTGAACGCGAGGAGTGTTGGAGGTGCCAGGAGACGTGGCGGAGCTACGGTGAAGGTGGTGGAGTTTCTAGTGGCAGGGATCATCGGAGGTGGTCGAAATTCCGATGAGGTATGTTACAGGCTGTGTGAGTTTTGAGGTCGATTTCATTTCTCGATCGAATCGAGTGGAACTGGTGATTGCGTTTAGTTGCGAGGGTCATCGGTGGAGTGTGGAGATCGACAACGATGGTCAGAGCATCGCCGTTCGATCGTACACGTGCACGTGCACGCTGGGTGGTCTGGGCTGTGTTATTTACTTAACTGTGTTATAAGCTCCGTCGAATCGGATTTGAACGGTCGAATCTACGGCATTCGAGTACGATGTAAAGTACGGATGCCGATTTTCGAACGCGAAAATCCGGATCGTTACAGGTGGCCAAGGTGGTGGATGAAGGTGGTGAAGTAATAGTGGTGACTAGTGCATTGTTTTGGAGTTTTTTTGACATTGTTTTGGGGTGTAGGCTCATCTAGATGGCCATGGCCTGATCTAGTCAGAGGGGATTGGAGGAGGAGCTGCTGCAGATGATGGTGGAAAAGGTGTTGGAGGTGGTGGCCGTGGCTATGGAGAAGAGGCCATGCAAATAGAAGAGAGAAACAAGGCAAAATAGCATAGAAAAAGTAAGAAAAAGTAGAAAGAAGAGAGGGATTTACCAAATTTTTTTACAAGATGGAGGCCATGATTTTTTTTAGGGTTTAGGAGCTTTGAAAATTCGTGAATAACATGAGGAAGTTGGCTGAAAAAGATTGGGGGAATAGAACAGCAAAAATAAAATAAAAGATGTATTGATTGAAAAAGAAACGGTAGAATTCAAAAGGACTAAGCACACAAAAGATATCAAACTCTTCATATATCTTTAATTCTTTTTTATAACTTTATATTTCTGGAAA
The DNA here is from genome assembly GCA_030737815.1 of Allium fistulosum. NCBI lineage: Eukaryota > Viridiplantae > Streptophyta > Magnoliopsida > Asparagales > Amaryllidaceae > Allium > Allium fistulosum. Next base: position 162,453,821 of record CM060904.1, on the reverse strand, counting down.
TGATAATAATCCCAGATAAAATTTCGAAATTTTATCAAAATATAATAATTTATATAAATATTTATCAATCATATAAAGTTAAATTAAGAAAATAGCTACAAATAGTAAACTAGTCTAGAAAATTTGAAATTGAATAGAATAAATTTTAGAAAAATTCATATGAGCTTGTAATATATTTATAAACATAAATAATAACATAAAATAAAAATATATTCACAAAATAAATATTTAAAATTTAATTTACATATAATTTTTAATGAAGAAAATAGCAGAAAATAGGGAAACAGTCTTTAAAAAATAGGAAATCATCATAGTAAATTTTGGAAAAATTCTATTATTATTTTTGAAAATATTTAGAGATGAAAATATACATAAATTAAAATATTGACACATATTAAAATAAAATATAACAAAGAAAAAGTAATTTATACAATTTAAAATAGACAAAATTGTTAAATAAACAGTTTATACTAAAAAAATTGAAATGTACATAACTTTTACATTTTAACTCCGTTTTCAACGAAACGAAAAGTAGTGTTCAAGTTATTAAATCTATTTTCATAATAAAAGATAAATTTTATAATTTCAAACTATTTCAAATTTAAATTTAAAAGTCAAAATTTGACTATTTGACCAAAATTCACATTTTCTGGAAATATTAAATTTAGTCATATTTGGAATTCAAATCCACATCAAAATCAAAGTTTATACTTAAAATAACAAAATTTATTCTTTTTCATAAATAAAGCTTTTGAATCTGGAAAAATCAATTAAAAAATATTTGAAAAATACAGGGTTGTTACATACAACGACATTCATTTCTTCATTTTCAATTAGTTTACATTCACTAATTTAAATTCAAATTGGTTCACTTTCAATTTGGATTCAATTACATAGCTTTCAATTTCACTAATTCAATTACATCAACACTTAATGAATTATACTATATACAATCAACCAACATCCATATAACAACCAATGTATATTCAACACAACCAAATTATTAAATTTACATTAAATTTGGTTTAACACTTTTAATTTCAATTAGTTTGATATTAAGTTGACTTCCATTCGATTCATTCAAATTCCAATTTTATTAACTTTTATGAATTAACACTTACATCCATTATTACATATCAATTTATTTACATTAGATTGATTAACATTCAATCCATTAGTTCAATTCAATTGCTAATTCATTTAACAAATAAGGTTGAATATTCCTTTATATAATCTCAAGTTCACATTCATTTAATTCACTTTGTTATTTTACTTCGATATCAAAATCAAATTCATTCATCATTACTTAAGTTATATTCCATTTCAAACATCATTTGTTTAACTTAACTTAAATTTCCACTTATAAATCCAAATCAGATTTCCATTCTAAAGTAAATTCTATTTCACTTTTACCAAAGCTAAATTTATTATCTCATATTATAAGTTCAAAACTCATTCCACTTATATTCATCAATTCCAATTCGGATTTTAATTTAAATTTTTGTTTATCACAACAAAACTTCAATTTTTCAATTTACTATGGTAGCAAACCAATCACATAGAAACTCGAAAATGACACTGATGATGCTGCAGTCATCACCCTTATTATTTCCCAGCAACAGTAGTGAATTCAATGCTTTAAATTCTTTCAAAATTTCACTTTTATTTATAAATCACATTTATAAATCTTTTTCTCATATAATTTCACTATTTAACTTTACTTATACAAGATTATTTCACAATTGCAAATCATTTTAATTATAATTCTATACTTATACAATTGTTGCTCTTATTTAGATTATTCAAACAACTTTATTGACTTATATATATCTTTACATTCTCAACAACCAAACAATCAATTTATATAAACACTTTAACAATTTCAAAAAAATTATTTCCTTTATATACAAAATATAATCGAGGTAAAATTATTTCATTTACCCAATTTAAAATGATACTATGTCGACTTGCCTCGTTTAAGTGTTTAGAAACCCCTATCGATAATATGGCGTCCCACATACTGACCAGAATTCATAAACAACTCAACGGATAAGCAAACACAATATAAAACAATTTCATATTCATCAACAAATACGCACTCGTATCTATTATTACACTCACACTCATTCTAGAGTACTACTGACTCTATCTCTAATGAGTAACACCCAACAGAGCCAAAGTTATCGCTTAACCATATGCTCTGATACCAAATGTAACGTTTTCGATATTTTCAACTTCCGAAAATTGACATTAATACGTCCACTATATCAACTGCCGAGCAATCGAATGCCGGAAAACCGAATTGTTATGGAGAAAAAGAAGAGGTAGAAGAAGACAGAAGAAAAAGAAAGAAAAAGAACACAGAAACAATATCAGAATCTCACATTCGCAGCGGAACAACATATAATAGATAAATGAATAATCTTTAAATCAAGAACTATATCATTTTATACATTACATAATCATCAGAGTTTACAACAACAATATACAACACAACTGGACAGTTATATAAACTTGTCCTCATACAGAATACACAGCGGAATAAATAATATCATATACAAGTGATACGTCTCGCCATCCAGCTCGCCACTGAGCTCCACAGCATCTCCTGAATCCAGAATGACCTGATAACCTGACTCTAGACTACCCATGTGGAAATTGGTGGGCACCCAGAGTTTAGGAAGGAAACAATAAACTCCAGGTCAGTCATGGTGACTGGTGTGAGAACTAAAACAGTTATTTATCTTTAAAACAACAACAACAACAAAGAAAGTAAAAGACATCCGCAGTGCTTTTGGAAAATGAAACTACCATAAGACCTCCCGCCACACACACAATGCAAACGCAGAATTGGAGGAGATTTCTTCTTATGATAGTCAAATATGCTTACTACGCAAAATCATTGGATTATTATTATTATTAGTGCATAGTGGAAAACATTTCAAAAGTATAATATTAATCTTAGTCAACATACAACCATTATTGTATGCCTACTATAGCTACTATGTTCAATAGCAGGTTACCGCCACATTCCATAGCAGGTCATACAACTAAAACCGTACAAGGTTCGTATTGTTTCTTTGGATTTCCAACAAATGGTCAGGCTAAGGAACTTCCTATGCCACATGGGATCGCCTCTGGCGGGACGTCCCGAGAACAAACTAGCTCTCTGCCAACACAAGGCCGGGTTACCTATGACACCAGGTAACTACTACACGAATATGCCACCCCCCGGTCCTTTGGGACCTTTATCCGAGGCGCCTCGATCAAAACAACAATCACACAGTAAATGAGATTGGAGTATCCACATAGGTTAAATACCAGGGCTCCATACCTGATACCACCCTTTTCCAGAAGGAAATGACATACCCTAAAGGGAGCGACCCTCATAACCTTGCCGCATCATTCCTGTTTCGACCATTTCTGGGTTGTGAGGTCCGAAGAGGTCTCGTTCACAAAGCTACGCTTTTTCACAAAGCCATGCTTTGATCACAAATGATCAATAAATGATCATCACACAACAACACTCAGCATGCCACACTACCAAATTGGGAGTATATCACTGATAAATTTCAACTACATAACCTCTGAGCTCGTACGTCTCAGAGAAAGGTGTTAAGCTAAGAGAATAAATTCTCCGCCACCAAACAGAAATGTATTTGAAAGAAATCAGCTTTATATCTCAAAATGTAATGTCAGACATGTAACCATACAAGTCTGTTCCGGGTTCGAACAGAACCGAAGGCACTTCCGAAGAAGCCCTTGCAATCCGGGTATTCACAATCCCGATAAAACTTCCCATCACAAAGGAAATCTCTATACCGTAGCTAACGGTGCAGAGACAAAAGGTAGGTCATCCTATAGTTTTCACAAATACCCGGTCTTCACCACCAGTCTTCAATACGATCCAAATCGTCGTATCACTAATTTGGAATGGGTTATATGACACAAAGGTATTTTCCCGGCTAACTCGAATAGTGAGCACAATATTTTAAAACATATGAATATTGGGATTTCAATTAAGTCACAACTTATTACCCAAATCCTTTCCTTTAAATGGTTTAAACAAATTACCATTTTAAATCTTTAAACAAAAAGATTTACTTCACAAAATTTATCCAGTTTCACAAAGATTCATTCATAGATTCCCAAATCAATTTCCATTTCAATTTGATTAACCCATTAAATCTTTAAATTAAGATTTAAAATATAGCTTTCAAAACTATTCACAATTCAAGTCTTTTATAATATAAAAGATACACCTTTTAAAATCTTCTTTGATTTCAAAATAAAGTTTAATCATCTTCACAAAGGTTAATTCATAGTTTTTCCAAACTATTTACAATTTCATTTCAACTAGAAATGTTTCGATACAAATTGGAAATCTTTTCACTTTATGAAAGCTATTATTATTTGAAAACAGATAGTTTTCGTTTTGGGAAAAACTGGTTACAGTTACACAGTTTAAAGTCATTCAAGTATAAAACTTGAATTTAAATTTAAATTTCCAAAACCATATTTTTAAATAGTAAAAAAACCCATATAACACCTTTTACACTTATAAAATCTTTTAAACCAAAATCCCCAATTTATTGAATTCAATTTAAAAATATTGAGATAAAATTTTAAATCAAATGATTTAAATTCCAATCTTTATTAAGTTATTTAAAATAACTTTTATTTTTGAAACTAATTTTCAAAAACTTTCAATTCCAATTTCCCAAAACTAATTTGGATTCAAAAATTCAATTCTATTTATTTCTGGTACCCAACGATACCGAAAATATATTCGGCTAAATTATAGCCGTCAATAATTTCAATCACAATATAATCACACGGTGATTATAAATAAATCAACACACAACATTGAAATAAATTCAAATGTTTGAGGAATCCAGTTGGATCCCGCCAACCTGTTTCCCCGCATCCACAGATGTTAGCACAATACCAATTCCACTTCAATGTGGAATATCGCGGTATATGGGATTTATAAAATACTATCCGCTATTATGCGGCACAATAGGGTCTCATCCGCTATATAATGCGGGAAATCAACTCCAAATACATATATAATACCAATTCCACTTCACGGTGGAATTATCGCGGTATATGTTTTTAGTAAATAACCTCCGCGTAATATACGGCGTATAGGGTCTATTAAACACAATAGATAACAATCATCAATCCAATTCACACAATCAAGCAATTTTAAATCTAACTATTTAAAATTTAAATCGAAACAATTTCGATTGAGTGAGAAGTTCTCACCTTGCTTTCAATAACGGTTGCAGTATTTCATTTCGAATAAAATTGAACGCACGTTTAATTTTACCCAAAATTTTCACTATCTCCAATCAACTCCGAAGCAGCTTCATTGCGTAGAGCTCGTCAATACGGACCAAATGCAATTCGTTTCGTCAAAAACGGACCTCGTATGACAAAGATATTGCATTTCAAAGTTTATACAAATTTATATATAATAAATTTCAACTTTATTTTCTTTTTTAAACCTTGCTTTCAATCATCTGCCGTTCGTTTCTTTTTTATCAAATCTCGGCCGCACGTATGAAGCTTCTTCCCCAACGTGATCATTCCCAGGTCAATGAATGCGTGAAACCCATATTAGCTGCCACCATTCTACAAATTTTCGCCCCATCCTCGTTCATATGCTCGTCGATCAGGAACCCCCATTCCAAAGCCCCTCCTCTCCTCTACCATCGCCGAGAAAGACGGAAAACTTGGCCTCGTATTTGCATTGAAATTTTTGTTCAAATGCGCGGCGTTCAAATGGAATTTGCCGACGATCCGTGACGTTATTTTCGATCATCACCGTTGATCTGAGAGAACTCGATGCTCTCTACATTTTTGTAGTTGATCGTTTCTTGAATTGATGCATGGATTAGAAGAAAAAGGAGGAGGAACGAAATGATTTTCTGGACATTGAATAGATAATGGCGGCTGCATTCTCCTTTGCTCTAGGGTTTAGTGAAAAATGATGAAAATGGGGGCCTTTTATAGAAAATTGCAAATCACTATTCACTCGAAACGAAGCATGCCGGCTGGCGTTTCTAAGGTTTTACCCGCGTTCCGAACACAATGGAACGTGTTTTGGGAGCTAATTCGATCGTATGTGAGAGTTACGGAAATAACAGATCAAATTTAAATCAAATCGATTTAAAACGATTTCGATGCGTTTTGGCTTGCCCCGGACAAACGACAACTCCGATTCACTCGAAATTTGAAACCTTAAATTAATTTCACATTACGGATCCGATGAAACTAGTTTCGTCGAAATCCGAGACCGTTTGAAAAATGACTATTTTTAGTCGTCAATTAAATATTAAAATATTCAATTATACAAATTTTACTTTTAATTCAATTTTAAAAGTTCTATAACATCATTCTAACTACAATATGATTTAATATAACTTTATAAATCATTTTTATACACATTAAACCCAATTATCAATTATTTCTGGAATTTCAAATATAATTAAACAATTAAATCTCTATATTCGAATTTTAATCTATTCAGCTTACAAATTTCACTTGTTAATATATAAATCAATTAAATATACGAATTTCAAATGACAGAAATTCTTGGTCGTTACAACCAAATGCTTATTTCACACCGGATGGTTCTTTTACATTTCCAAAACTTATTTATAATTTATATCAAAATATCATATTCTCAAAACAATATCATTTTCGAAATCATATGTACTTTTGAAATTATATCACATTTGAAATCATATCACATTTGAAATCATATCACTTTCGAATTCATGTTTCCAAAATAGATTAAATCCTCATTTAAAATCATCATATTCTTCAAATATGTCATTTAAATCCCTACTTATGTTATAACATTATTTTATCGTACTCTACTTAGAAATCAAGGATGTAAATATAAAACTTCCACTTTACAAAACCTGAAATTTAGAAAATAGTTTAAATAGTTTAAAATAGTTTAAAAATATAGTTTAAAATAGATTAAAACGGATTAATATTGTTTAAAATAGATTAAAATGGATTAATATACTTCAAATAAATTAATATAGTTTAAAATAGATTAGAATAGTTTAATATAGTTTAAAATAGATTAAAATGGAATAATATAATTTAAAATAGATTAAAATAGTTTAATATGATTTAAAATAGATTAAAAAGATTTAAAATAGATTAAAATGGGTTAAAATACTTTAAATAGATTTAAAATAGATTAAAATACTTTAGAATTTCGATTTAAACCAATTTCCAATTCCAACCTTCAAACTTGGATTTTCAAAGTAATTCAATTTATATAAATCAGTTTCCTTTAAAATATCATTTAATCCAATTCAAGATTTAAGGGTTTTAAAATCGTTTAATTTAACCAATCCGGTGTCCGTTTATAATTTTCTACCTTATGGTCAAGTGATACGGATATTTAACATTTCAATCCGCAAAAAAATTAAATTGATGGGTATATATTATTTCAACCCGCAATCCCAAATTCCAAAACAATGAAAATCACTTGCGTTTATCATTTCAACCCATAACGATTTTCTCCTATTCTATATGATCGTTCAGGTATGTATCATTTCAACCCATAGGGACTTTCTAACAATAACTAAGGGAACTTGCAGTGTTATAACAATATAAATATAACATCAAATCATCCAATATCAACAATTAAACATACATCACAATCATCACCCAAATCAACCAATAAACATCAATAGATAACTGATTATCATTAACATGTTATAAATTGACAATTAAATTCAATATTAAATTAAACGATGATTAAATGCATTAAAAGTTAAATTTAACTAAAATGACAATTTAAATATAGCAAACATCAACCAATCAATTCCAAATCACATCATAACTTCAATTTAACTAACATAAGATAATTTAGTAGTTGTAAGTGGGTTAAAACACTCACGTTTTTCTCAAGATAGGCTTTAGGCAAAGATGGAAAAACTAACTAAGATGAGGGCAGGACATATAGGAAAAAATAGGAAGAAACTCATGTTTCATAAAATAAAGCTTTTGAATTTGCAAAATGATAGCTTTTGAATTTGCAAGTTCACATTAAAATGATTCAGGGAAAGGAAGATTTGAAATGGAGATCTGCACACAGGAAATGAAGCAGCGACAAGAAAAAAAATGAAGGAACAATTTTAAAAACATGAACAATTTGCTGATGAGATTATAGCTTCAGCAAAGAATAATTTGAACTAAATGAATATGAGGTGTCAGGAGAAACAAAACGTAAAAGAAGAAATAAAGTGGCAGGTTATTTAATAATAAAGAAATGTAGGTGGAGGGACAAAATGAATGTCACGTTTCTAAAATGAAGGCTTTAGGAAATATAGGCTACCAAAATAAATAAATAAATATGAGGTGGAAGAAGGCTACAAGAAAACAAAATGAAAAGAAATGAAGTGGCTATAGAAATATGAAATGAGATGGAGAAAACAACAAAATCACTTTTTTTACTTTAGGAATTGGAGTTAGGACATGGTGTAAAGAGCAGAAGAAAGGTTAAATAAATAAATAAAATGTATACATCTAAAACGAAACTCACGTTTGAGAAGATGTAGCTTCAGGAAAAAGAGGAAGGAAATAAACGAAAATGAAGAAACAACAAAAATGAGGAAAGAAATGTGGTATGTATTAAATAACGATGAAGGCATGCATGGACCAGATGTACACTACCAACTAACCTTTGGAATTCAAATTTCAAACTTATGTCTCCTCTTTATTACTTTCCTTAAAACCCATAAACCCATAGTTACACCTATTTAATTTTGCATTAACACACAATAAATAAAAATAAATTCTTTACACAAATTCGTGTAATTAATTATGGCAATATACAACATTAAGAACCTTTCATCTCTCTCTGTGATTAGATTAGGAATTTAAACAAACATGTTAACATTTCGATTAATCATTTTACTAAGAACGCATTAACATGCATTAAACAAATATGACAGCATAAGTGAGGTAATATAAATAGTTGTAATATATATATATATATATATATATATATATATATTTGTGTGTGTGTGTACATCTTTATCTACATTTATGGTTTACATTCATAGATAAAAGGTATGCTACTAATCCACATAAGGAGGCAATGAATGTAAGATTAAATTAGAAGAGCGAAGATGGAAAGGTAAATTATGTTGCAATCAAAATCTAATCAAGTCTAAGTAAAAAAGAAATAGTCAAGTGTAAATTTGTTTTACCCGTTTACAATTTCCTATTAACATTTAATTTAAAACCATATGAGATTTCAAACATAAATAATCCTTTTTTTAATTTAATTGGATCTGAAACGTAAGTTTATATTTAGGTACAAACATATATGCAGTAAACCAACACTAAAATTAGAAACATGAACTGAATTAATTGGTAATAATTCACCCAATTTAAATTTATTTCAATATACGTCTATAGTTAACATCTTCTCTCTTTTTAATTAAAAGTTTCCAATCACATTAATTTCCATTGATTTCTAAGTTAAATGTTAAAAGGGAAATGAGACAATTCAATTCCTTTTATAGTAATTTAACGTATTTATGGAATTATTGTATACAAACCAAAAGCTATTAATTTCTTGTTAAATAATTGATTTCTTATTCTTGTAATTAATCTGTAAGCTAAAATACATTTCAAACAAATAAACATATGTTTACTACTTTACTAAACTTATTCATTTTTATTCTTTTATTTTTCATTTAAATGTTCTCATATTAAATCAACTATTACCTTATGAATTTATTCAACATAAGTTTTCATTTTATTTCACTCAACTCTATAGTTAACATCTTTTCTTATATTAACGGCAATATTTAATTACATTTAATTTCATTGATTTCCAAATTGATTTCAACGGATTAAATAATAAGATGATAAGTAAAACAATATTTACATTTAAGTAATTTAAACACATTTAAAAAAACACATTTATAAATCAATTCAGTGTTGAGTATTACACTAATTTCAGTGTTCAATTTCAACTGTAATTAAATCCAATTGATTATATTTTAATTCCAATAAATTGGTTAAATTTGATTTCAATCTTTTATTCAATCATTTATTGTCAAATGGGTAAAACTAACACTAATTTACATTTTATTACCTCAATATTCTACAGTTATTGCCTTAATTCACATTATCGTAACATTTAATTACATTTATTGCAATTTATTTCTAATTTGATTTCAACAAGTTAAACAAATAGGTAACAAATAACAATTGTCACCTTTAGCTTAATTTAATCACATTTATAAGTTGATTGTCTACATAAATGTTATAATTATTTGCACAACACTAATTTTTATTCAATTACAATTTATTACATACTATTTCATTAATTAATACAGCATTTAAATTATAAATTACTCTTTTAATCCAATTATAAATTAATACACACATTGTTACAATTTATTAACAATCTATAACCAATCATAACTTTTCAATCATTTTCATTAATTGGAATTACATTTAAAGGAGTTATCAATTACCTTAATTTAATACTATTACATTTCATTCCAGTTATTATTCCAATTAATAAATCCTAAATTTTTAAATTTCTCACATTAGTTAAGTCACAAATTTTTATTTCTTCCAAATTACATTATAAATGTAACAACCCAGTATTTTGCATCAATTGATTATCGAAATTAGATGATTAAAATTGCTATTGAAATTTAAAATCAATTTGAAATTTTCTTTTGAAAAATGGTTAAGTCTTTTTGGTTGCCGTGATAATTAACCAAGACAAACCCGATCCACCTTCTTTCATTTGCATTGGTTCAAAAACCCGATCCCCTATTCAATATTATCTTCGGCCCGACTTCCTTTTGGCTTGTGAAAATGGTGGCTCGTCTGGAATTAGGGCTTCGGCCTCGTCGCTTCCAAAATTAGGGCTTTGTTCTTTTTCGTTCCACTGGCAAATTGAAGCTTCGGCTTCGTAGACTTTTGTGTAGCTCTGGCTTGCGATTATCTTTGTGGTGACTCTGGGATTCTCTGATACTTTGATGAACTGCGGCGTCGTTGTTGCGCCTTGCCTCGAGTCTGATTTTATCGATCTTTGACTTTGGTATGATTTCTGCTCAAATTCGTGGCCTTCGAAAATGGTGAGTGATCTGCTCACATCTAGTTCGAATTTGTATATTCTTGATTTCGTGATTTTCACGTCTTTTAATTTTTGAGATATTTGTTTACCACTGGCTTTTGATTTTGAATTGGTCACACACGGCTATGAATTCTTTGATTCTCTCGGTATTGAATATCCTGATTTTCTGTAGGCTTTGACTTCGACTAGATTAATACGTATATTTTGAACTTGGTCATTCACCATTTTTCTTGTTTCATGAATTTCATGGTTGGCATTTGCTTTGCTGATGCATTTGCATCACTGGACTTTGAAACATTTGTTTAACACTTTATTTCACGGTAAATTTTATTTTCGTGTGTTTTGACTTCACTGTGAATTAAGTTTTGATCTTCTGGCCCCTGTGAGCTTTGTCTCGGCCCACCTTCTCTGTCGGTCTTTGATCATTCGAGTTTGCTGTCACATTGGACTTGTAGTTGTATCTCGGCATTGTGTCTACATTGAACTCGAACTGGTTTACTTCCATGATTTATTGCCTTGATCCCTGACCCGACGTGAAGTATGAACTACTAGCTTGCCTTTGAGTTGTAGTCTTGGGTTTATTTGCCTGTAGAGTTTCATTCCTGTGAGTTATGTGTCCCTGCACTTGAACTACCCTCTGACTTTCGTCCAGTTTCATGCATTCTAGTTGTTGCTCTATGGTCTCACTGATATATGTGTGTTCGTGTGCTGTGGTGCCATACTTCTGGTGCCCTCAATCGCCTTCTATTTGTGTAGTCGGTATCTTTACTTGAGTTATCCATCTCAGTTGAACCTGTTGTTGGATCACTTTAACATGTAGTTGCATTTGTTATTGAGTTCCCTGTGCATTTTCACTGTTATCACTTGAGCTTGTTCATGTTGGCACTGGATTCACTTGTGTACTTTGACTCTGGCCTGTCTGCATTTGTGATATATGTTCATCTGATTACTGTTCTGGTCATTTGTGACTGTTTATTTGTTCATGTTTGATCTTGACCTCCTCACCTGACTTTTGATCTTTACTGAAACAGTTTGTACATGTTTATTCTCGAGTTGTCCATCTCAGTTGAACTGCACTTGGTTCTGCTTCATGATGTACTCGAATTCATCTTTAGTGCTGTATATGCTTGAACTGTTGATGACTTTTCTGCAGTTTAGTTGCAGCCTGCCCTTGTCTTTGTACCTGTTTGCCACTGTAGTTTCATTGTGGTGGTTGCTTTGTATTCGTTTTGTATATTTTGACCAGATCTTGCTATCCAGTTGAGTTTGACACTTGAGTTGTCATTGTTTGACTGTTTAGTTTCCTGGTTAATCGTTTGTTTCAACTGCAGTTTTATTGTGGCGAGGCAGTACACGCGTGCATGTACTGCAGCCACACAGAATTGATAGACTTTAGTTGGAATTTCATTTGTTCTTGATTCATTGATCTGTCGCGTATTTCGTATGCCGTATTGGCAATGCAGTACACGTTAGCGTGTACCGCAGCCAATCAGAATTGGTAATTTTGTGGTTTTCTAAATTATCTTCATCGATGATCTTTTTATTTATCTCTGTTGATGATTTAAATTTGCTGATTTTTTGTTTAACACTATTAAGTGTTATATCGACCGTCATCCAATTTCTTTGTTTAAAGAGCCGGATAGACGGGAATTATTGTGACTGTCGTCTATTCAATATTGATTATTATTGCTCCTGTGCATTAATAATTGAGTTTGAATTAGACTGACCCGTGTATTATTTTCTTTTGAATTTAATACTCGGGTCAGACCCGAGTTATTTCAGGTTGTAGATTTCCTTCTTGAGTTGCTGTTCGGACTATGAAGACTTTTCACATCTTCGGAAGTTGTCTTTGTCTTTAAGTAGTAATCAGTGTATTGATTAGGATGACATGTATTCATGTACATTAGTTGATAATGTATTTGTGTATATAACTTCCAGAGTCGACAGTTATAGTTGTATCATATGTATTGTGTCAAATGTATTGTAACTGATATCAGTTATTATATATATATGAGATTTTTTGTTCCATCTGTATTCCGCATTTATGTTATCTGTGTTATCTTTATATTTATTGTCCTAAACTATTATAGCCACTGTGTAGTAGCTTTGTGTTTGTATCGGTACGTCGGATTTCCTCTAAAAAATGAAATGCATGTTTTACTATCTGACATATCGGTGCTCGCACAAAGCAATTACATGGATGGTCGCTCCTCAACAGCCTTATTCTCCGTGCTAGTTGACAACATTACACCGTAGTGTTCTTGGCTAGCGCGGGTATAGAGGTGGGGCGTCACAATAAATCTTATTAAATTCAATAAATTAATTATCAAAAAATTACGAGTCGTTACATATTTTTATTTCTATTTCACAATTCTTGTTTAGTTTTTCTTAGCAGCTGCAGGTGTTGGTTTTGGAGTAGCGAGTGTTGCTGATATTGAAGATTTGTATTTTGTTTTCTTTTTTTTTATTTCATTTTGGACCTTAGTTGTACTGGGTTTTGGGTTTTTTTTTTATCTTTTCATTTTTATTTGTATGGGGGTATTATTATCTGCCAGGCTTATTTGCAGCTCCTCAACAGTGTGGAATAAAATAAATGAGTGCTCTCCTCCTGTTAACTCCCTTTTAGCAACGAGTTACGAGTTAAGAAATGAGCGACTCAGATTATGCCACGACTTATAAGAAGCCAACGAGTTAAAAAGCCTAACACCTAAGTGGACTCGACGACTTACGACTTAGCTGCTGAAAGAGGATCTACGGCTTGAACGACTTACGACCTACCGGGTTAGGGAGCTACGACCTAAGGGAAGTTTGCGACCTAACTACAGGAACTTCACGACCTAACGAAACTAGCGACTTAATGAAGTGAGCGACCTACGAGTTAGTGAAGCAGCGACCTAACAGCAGGAAGCTACGCGACCTAAGGACATAGAGGTTTGCGACCTAACAGCAGGAAAAGGTTGCGACCTAAGGTAGTTAGCGAGTTAACAAGTTGCACAACCTAACTATTAAAACATGTTCAGCGACCTACGACCTAAGAACATAGCGACCTAAAGAATGTCGCTACCTAGCTGTTGAAGGAGGCTCTACGACCTAGGGGAGTCTACGACCTGATTATCTCAAGAACTTCGCGACCTAGCAGTGTTGAGACCTAAGGGAGTCTACGACCTAACTTGTCAAGACCCAAAAGTCGACCTTCGAAAATCGGCACCCGTACTTCACTTGTACTCAAAATGCCGTAGATTCAAATGCCGAATCTGGTTCTCGGGAGCTTATAACACAGTTAAGTAAATAACACAGCGGAAGAAAAGAATAATACATTGATATATAATATCTGATACAACAGAGTGATACAATGAATATCAATATACATCAGAGATATGATACAAGAAATAGCAGCGGAAAAGAAAAATAGATAACATCAGCAACAGATAGAATATCTCCAATAGAATGCTCCAATCCATAGCTAGCGAAAAGAAAGGTCAGTCGTCCAAGGACTGACTAGCTCCAGATAATCTACTCAACCTGAATATCTGAGAAACCCAACTCTAGACTGCCCGTGTGGAAAATAGTGGGCACCCAGAGTTTAGGAAGGGAACAATAAACTCTGGATCAGTCATGGGACTGGTGTGGGCAACAAAAACAGTTTATCTTTAAACAAACACAAAAGGGTTTAAACATTGAAATCCGCAATGCTTTTAGAAAATGAAACTACCATAAGGCCTCCCTCCACACACACAATGCAAATGCAGAATTGGAGGAGATTTCTCCTTATGATAGTCAAAGATGCTTACTACGCAAAATCAAATCATTTTGGATATTATTATTAGTGCATAGTGGAAAACATTTCGAAAGTAGAATATAAATCTTAGCCAGCATAGGTACCATTATATTATGCCTGCTATAGCTGCCTCCTGAGGAGACAGGTTATACAATTGAAATCGTAAAGGCTCGTATTGTTTCTTTGGATTTCCAACAAATGGTCAGGCTAAGGAACTTCCTTTTCCACGATGGGTACGTCCCTGGAATAGACGACCCGAGAACCTAACCGGATCTCTGCCAACACAAGGCCGGGTTACCTCTGCAAAAATAGGTAACTACTGACACGCGTATGCCATCCCCCGATCGTCACCAATCTTCCCGAGGATCCCCGATTCGCAACAACCACAAAGTAATAAATTTGCAGCAACCACAGAGGTTAAGTATCTGGGCTCCATACCATGATACCACCTTTATCCAGAAGGAATGACATACACTAAGGGGCGCTACTCCCTAGAACCTTGCCGCATCCTTCCTGTTTTGACCATTTCCGGGGTGTGAGGCTCGACGAAGTCTCGTCCACAAAGCTACGCTTTGTCACAAAGCCATGCTTCGGGTCAAACAAATGATCAAAGAGATGATCACAAAGATATAAGATCAAACAAATGATCATATCGCAAATGATCAATCAACGATCATTTCACAGCAACACTCAGCATGCCACATTACCAAATTGGGATATATCGCTGATAAATTTCAACTACATAACCTCTGAGCTCGTACGTCTCAGAGAAGGGTGTTAAGCTAAGAGAATAAATTCTCCGCCACCAACAGAGATGTATTTGAAAGAAATCGGCTTTATATCTCAAAGTGTAATGTCAGACATGTATCCATACAAGTCTGTTCCGGGTTCGAACAGAACCGAAGGCACTTCTCACGAAGCCCTTGCAAATCCGGATAATTTCCAATCACGTCCGGACTTCCCGTCACTAAGGGTGATAAAACCTCTATATCGGGGATCAGCCGATGCAGAGTAACTCGACGGTAATCCTTCCGTTCTCAAAAATATCCGGTCTTCAACACCGGTCTTCAAATGCGATCCATAACGACGTATCACATATTCGGAATGGGTTATACGACCCAAAGGTCCTTTCCCGGCTAACCCGAATAGTGAGCGCAATTTAAAATCATATGGATATGGGATTTCAGTTAAGTCACAACTTAAAACCCAAAATCTTTCTTCAAATGGTTTAACAACTTACCATTTTCAAATCTTTAAACAAAAAGATTCATTTTAAACAACCTTCAATGGTTTAAACAATTTCCACACTTTAATCTTTTAAACAAAAGATTCATTCACAGATTTTCCAAATTAATTTCCATTTCAATTTGATTAACTCGTTAAATCTTTAAAATTTAACTTATAGCTTTCAAAACAATCCCATTTCAAATGATTTAAACCAATCATTATTTTAAATCTGTTAAAAATAAATAGATTCAATTCATAGCTTTTCAAAACAATTTATTCATAACTTTTCAAAACAATTTATTCATAACTTGGAAAACCATTTTCAATTCAATATTGAAATTCCTTTAATTAAACTGGAATTTCATTTCTTATCTGAAAGCTTTTATTCTTTTAAAACAACAGTTTTTATTTCGGAAAATCTGATTCATCCATACGAGTTGAAATCCTTGGGTTAAGTTCAAATTCTCAAAATTACATTTTTTAAATGGTTTAAATTCAGATAAACACATTTATAACATTTTCAATCCCTAGTTTCAAATCATAGGATTCAATTTCAAACTTGAATTCAAATTTAAATCAAATTATTTAAATTTTCAAAACTCGATTAAGTTATTCAAAATAACTTTTATCTTTGAAATTCCATTTCAAAAGCTTTTCACTTTAAACCCAAATTTCCAATTTCAAAATCAATTGAAATTAAAATTTCAATTTCAAAAACATCAAATTTAAATTATCTGTGACTTAACCGATTTCCATGTGAAATCCATATTTGTGTGTGTAAAAGTGTAGTCCAGGGGTTTAACACAATAGTGCAACACAATGAATCATCACATATCAGAATACAGAAATATAGTTGATACGCGATATAACTATATCGCTTATCTTTTACTCACAGATCACAGATATATATAAATTTCAGATAAATAAACTACAGTAAAGATTACACACAAATCAGAATATATCACAAAGCATCACAGATCAGGAAATATCAAACAATTCAATCATCCAATCAAATCCAAATATTCATAAGTAAGGTCAGTTAATTATCTGATTTATTCAAATTTGATTAATTACTTATGAATTTCAAATCCGGGTTAATTAATTGTTAATTAATTACAAACCAATATAATTAATTATCCTTTAAATCATTTATTAACTAACCATTAATAATTAATAAATTATTCTTAAATTAATTATCCTTAATTAATCACATTGATTAATTAGCCCTTAATTTATTATCTTTCCTTAATCACCTTCATTAATTTATAATTCCTTAATTAATTAACTTAATTAATTAATCCTTAATGACCCATTAATTATTTAATTAATTCAAGTTTTTAAATGTAACTTATTAATTTAATGAATCCAAATCATTAAATTCAAACTTAAGGATTTTTAACTAAATTTCTTCTTAAATTTCAAATCATTAAAATATGCTTTACTCTTACTTATTTACATCATTTAAAGTTATAAACCTTGTTTAATTTCAAAACCTAAGATTCAAATCTCAAATTGAATTTAGATTTAAAATCTTAATTTAAACTGGGTTTTAAGTTTGTTTCAGATTTTACACTATAGTTTTGAAATCGAGAAGACTGCCAGGCTTAATTAAACTGGCAACACGAACCTGACCCGAGACCTCCCCTATTTCCCTTCGAGTCGAACATCAGAAAACTTCGGCCCACTCTTAAATTTACTCGAGAAAACTCGACTACTACTCCTGCTACACCCAGACTTCTCATCATCCACCAGAGAATCACCGTGCACGTGGACGTCACCGCGCCTCCGCTCCATTGACCATCGCGATTGCCAGCAAGTCGCGCTTCATCCCCCCATTCGATAGCGATAATTGACTCGATGCCAACGACCCTAGAACGAAATCGAGCTACTCCACACCCACCTGGAAATATGAACATCATCACCAATCGAACCTGTCAACGCCAAGTTCATGATTCTCCGACCATCTGAGTGCCTCCACCTTCGGCCCTAGCTTCGACTTCCTCTCCTCTACCATTTCCCAAACCCTGGCCTCACTCGATCACCTGTCGACGATGGACGAAGCAAAATTCGAAGCTTAACGCAAATTAGGTTTAAAAACCCAAATAACCTCACCGTAGTTGCCACGACGATCGTTCAGCACTTCCACCATTTTTCCCATACTTACTGATACCACCTCCACCTTCACCCAAGATCCCGACCACCAAAGACCTCGTGATCATCTGATATTGCCCAAAAATCCCTTTTCCAGTAAATTCCCAAATCCTCATTCATATCAATACTAAAATTTGAGATTTATAGTTTAAAAATCCTAACTTTTGAAGGTGATTCAAGATATAGAATTGAATTAACATTTTGTTACATTCGAATTTTAACATATGTTCTCCTTTTTACTGTAAAACTTAATTAAACTGAAGCCATGTTCCTCAGTCATGTTTTAAACCATTTTCAGATTTTGATTTTAGTGTAAACAAATTTATTTAGTTTAAAAAATCTTGAGTTTTAAGTTTAGCATCTTGTTTTGTTGAGAATCAAAGCTTAGAGATGATTTAAGTAAGAATAAATTGAGTTTGATGAAAATATGGGGCCTGTACCAAATTCAGAATCATAGAGCATCTCAAAACATATGCAACTGAAGCATAGACAAACAGTTTATAAATGAAGATCGAACTGTTTAATTAACTCTAAAACTCTTAAAAATTAAGTTTACTCACAGATTCACAGGCAATTAAAAATAAAAATAAAAACTGGTTTTAGAAAAATTTGAAGTTGCTAACCTGAACTTGATGTTTGAAAGCAGAGAACTGTTTTAAACTTTGATCTGGAATTTTTTTTATTTAGCCTCACTTGATTTAAGTTGAAGTTGTTTGCTTGATCTTCTTTACATTGCTTCAAGTTTGTAACTTCCAGATTTGATATTACTTCAGATTTCCTTTTCTTGAATCTGTCTTGTTGTATAAATTGGATCTTTGCTTTAATTTGAAATGGTATTTACTTCATTCATTTTTCTTTCTTTCCAGGCTTGCTTAACTTTGATGAGCGAAAATGAAATGAAGAAGTTTG
Organism: Allium fistulosum; assembly: GCA_030737815.1. Taxonomy (NCBI): domain Eukaryota; kingdom Viridiplantae; phylum Streptophyta; class Magnoliopsida; order Asparagales; family Amaryllidaceae; genus Allium; species Allium fistulosum. The sequence continues at coordinate 162,434,616 of CM060904.1, read as the reverse complement.
ATACAAATAAAAGAGGTGTGCAGGTGATATTATTATTGTTTGTACAGGTGATAATATTTTATACAAAGCAGGACAAGGATATCTTCTTAATAAGGTGGCTGAAATGTTTTATTATATCTCGAATTGACTATTGTTTATGCTAGCATTAAATGCAAAGTACTTTATGTACATTTTTTTTTTGGCTGAGAGATGATTCTTGTACATGCTGAGAAATGGCATTGCATGCTTATGTCCTTCATGTATCATACTTGTCCCCTTGTATATACTTTGCTTTGTTTATGATTTTCTAGCCTGCATACTTATTTTACAACTACAAATTTGCTTGCCTTTGAACTACTTACAGGTTTACTAATTATTTATACAAACCTGTTTTGATTTTGTACTTTATATATATATACTTGCCTTTGCTTATTTGTTTGTATACTTTAACTTGCTTGATTAAATTTATAGGCTCTTGTAGTTATTTTGTTACCTTTTCTTTTGTCTTTGTCTTTTTTTTCTTTTGTTGCTTATATGTGTATTTGTTTGTATGCATACATTTGTTTACTTTGTTGCATTTGCATTCATTCACTATTTTTACAAAACCCAATTTGAATTCAGTTTCAAATACATTTCTCAAGTAATTCAAAATTCAACTAACATTTTTTTTATATTTAATATTTAAACCATTTATTTAAGACTTAAATTCAAATCAAATATATACGTATATATTCAAATTTACTCATGCATGCCCGTATACATATATATACAATATTTTAAAGTTACAAAATGATTTATACCAAATTCGGGGAAACTCGCAATCAATATATCATTTAATTTAACAATTTTAATTCAAAATTAAATTAATTATCAGTTTAAATTTATATAAAATCCGGGGTCGTTACAGACTTCCCCCCTTAAAAGAATTTCGTCCTCGAAATTGCCAAGGAGACACAAAGATAGATGAAGAATATTTCATCAAATCAAACTGAATATTTATTCTGCATCTGGCTTATCAAATCAGAATATCAATAATAGATACAAGAACGAATCCGTTTTAACACTTCAGAAGATACTCGGGTTATCTAGATCTACGAAATATGCAATGGCATCGGTCAGTTCAAAGGAATAACTAACCATTCGTAGAATATACTGGGACCCAAAAGAATAGATAGATATATGGATACAATTTTAAAACTTTTAGTTTAGAACTAAATTATACCTATCAACCCTAATAACCAAAGCAAACAAGGCAACCAATACATCCAAACAAACAATTCTGGCCTATCTGGAGTTTATGTCCCATTTTAATATATCGAATCTCCTTTCTGGATTTACCAGAAACTATCGAAGAATTGAGAAAAGATGCTGAACAAAAGAGATTGATAGAGAAAAGATTACTTCCTTATTGTTACAGGGTATTGACCATTTATAATCGTATTCCCCTGTCCCCTATCTCGTCCTCTTCTCGCACTCATACTCACTATCAGTGGATAGTAAGAGAATTTACTGAGGCATTCGAACGGATATCTGAGAATTACTCATTCTAGGGTATACTTCACTCTATCTCTAATGAGCTACTTAACGTGTTATACTCCTGAGCTAAAGTTCAACCTTAGCTCTGATACCAAATGTCAAGACCCAAAAGTCGACCTTCGAAAATCGGCACCCGTACTTCACTTGTACTCAAAATGCCGTAGATTCAAATTCCGAATCTGGTTCTCGGGAGCTTATAACACAGTTAAGTAAATAACACAGCGGAAGAAAAGAATAATACATTGATATATAATATCTGATACAACAGAGTGATACAATGAATATCAATATACATCAGAGATATGATACAAGAAATAGCAGCGGAAAAGAAAAATAGATAACATCAGCAACAGATAGAATATCTCCAATAGAATGCTCCAATCCATAGCTAGCGAAAAGAAAGGTCAGTCGTCCAAGGACTGACTAGCTCCAGATAATCTACTCAACCTGAATATCTGAGAAACCCAACTCTAGACTGCCCGTGTGGAAAATAGTGGGCACCCAGAGTTTAGGAAGGGAACAATAAACTCCGGATCAGTCATGGGACTGGTGTGAGCAACAAAAACAGTTTATCTTTAAACAAACACAAAAGGGTTTAAACATTGAAATCCGCAATGCTTTTAGAAAATGAAACTACCATAAGGCCTCCCGCCACACACACAATGCAAACGCAGAATTGGAGGAGATTTCTCCTTATGATAGTCAAAGATGCTTACTACGCAAAATCAAATCATTTTGGATATTATTATTAGTGCATAGTGGAAAACATTTCGAAAGTAGAATATAAATCTTAGCCAGCATAGGTACCATTATATTATGCCTGCTATAGCTGCCTCCTGAGGAGACAGGTTATACAATTGAAATCGTAAAGGCTCGTATTGTTTCTTTGGATTTCCAACAAATGGTCAGGCTAAGGAACTTCCTTTTCCACGATGGGTACGTCCCTGGAATAGACGACCCGAGAACCTAACCGGATCTCTGCCAACACAAGGCCGGGTTACCTCTGCAAAAATAGGTAACTACTGACACGTGTATGCCATCCCCCGATCGTCACCGATCTTCCCGAGGATCCCCGATTCGCAACAACCACAAAGTAATAAATTTGCAGCAACCACAGAGGTTAAGTATCTGGGCTCCATACCATGATACCACCTTTATCCAGAAGGAATGACATACACTAAGGGGCGCTACTCCCTAGAACCTTGCCGCATCCTTCCTATTTTGACCATTTCCGGGGTGTGAGGCTCGACGAAGTCTCGTCCACAAAGCTACGCTTTGTCACAAAGCCATGCTTCGGGTCAAACAAATGATCAAAGAGATGATCACAAAGATATAAGATCAAACAAATGATCATATCGCAAATGATCAATCAACGATCATTTCACAGCAACACTCAGCATGCCACATTACCAAATTGGGATATATCGCTGATAAATTTCAACTACATAACCTCTGAGCTCGTACGTCTCAAAGAAGGGTGTTAAGCTAAGAGAATAAATTCTCCGCCACCAACAGAGATGTATTTGAAAGAAATCGGCTTTATATCTCAAAGTGTAATGTCAGACATGTATCCATACAAGTCTGTTCCGGGTTCGAACAGAACCGAAGGCACTTCTCACGAAGCCCTTGCAAATCTGGATAATTTCCAATCACGTCCGGACTTCCCGTCACTAAGGGTGATAAAACCTCTATATCGGGGATCAGCCGATGCAGAGTAACTCGACGGTAATCCTTCCGTTCTCAAAAATATCCGGTCTTCAACACCGGTCTTCAAATGCGATCCATAACGACGTATCACATATTCGGAATGGGTTATACGACCCAAAGGTCCTTTCCCGGCTAACCCGAATAGTGAGCGCAATTTAAAATCATTTGGATATGGGATTTCAATTAAGTCACAACTTAAAACCCAAAATCTTCCTTCAAATGGTTTAACAACTTACCATTTTCAAATCTTTAAACAAAAAGATTCATTTTAAACAACCTTCAATGGTTTAAACAATTTCCACACTTTAATCTTTTAAACAAAAGATTTATTCACAGATTTTCCAAATTAATTTCCATTTCAATTTGATTAACTCGTTAAATCTTTAAGATTTAACTTATAGCTTTCAAAACAATCCCATTTCAAATGATTTAAACCAATCATTATTTTAAATCTGTTAAAAATAAATAGATTCAATTCATAGCTTTTCAAAACAATTTATTCATAACTTTTCAAAACAATTTATTCATAACTTGGAAAACCATTTTCAATTCAATATTGAAATTCCTTTAATTAAACTGGAATTTCATTTCTTATCTGAAAGCTTTTATTCTTTTAAAACAACAGTTTTTATTTCGGAAAATCTGATTCATCCATACGAGTTGAAATCCTTGGGTTAAGTTCAAATTCTCAAAATTACATTTTTTAAATGGTTTAAATTCAGATAAACACATTTATAACATTTTCAATCCCTAGTTTCAAATCATAGGATTCAATTTCAAACTTGAATTCAAATTTAAATCAAATTATTTAAATTTTCAAAACTCGATTAAGTTATTCAAAATAACTTTTATCTTTGAAATTCCATTTCAAAAGCTTTTCACTTTAAACCCAAATTTCCAATTTCAAAATCAATTGAAATTAAAATTTCAATTTCAAAAACATCAAATTTAAATTATCTGTGACTTAACCGATTTCCATGTGAAATCCATATTTGTGTGTGTAAAAGTGTAGTCCAGGGGTTTAACACAATAGTGCAACACAATGAATCATCACATATCAGAATACAGAAATATAGTTGATACGCGATATAACTATATCGCTTATCTTTTACTCACAGATCACAGATATATATAAATTTCAGATAAATAAACTACAGTAAAGATTACACACAAATCAGAATATATCACAAAGCATCACAGATCAGGAAATATCAAACAATTCAATCATCCAATCAAATCCAAATATTCATAAGTAAGGTCAGTTAATTATCTGATTTATTCAAATTTGATTAATTACTTATGAATTTCAAATCCGGGTTAATTAATTGTTAATTAATTACAAACCAATATAATTAATTATCCTTTAAATCATTTATTAACTAACCATTAATAATTAATAAATTATTCTTAAATTAATTATCCTTAATTAATCACATTGATTAATTAGCCCTTAATTTATTATCTTTCCTTAATCACCTTCATTAATTTATAATTCCTTAATTAATTAACTTAATTAATTAATCCTTAATGACCCATTAATTATTTAATTAATTCAAGTTTTTAAATGTAACTTATTAATTTAATGAATCCAAATCATTAAATTCAAACTTAAGGATTTTTAACTAAATTTCTTCTTAAATTTCAAATCATTAAAATATGCTTTACTCTTACTTATTTACATCATTTAAAGTTATAAACCTTGTTTAATTTCAAAACCTAAGATTCAAATCTCAAATTGAATTTAGATTTAAAATCTTAATTTAAACTGGGTTTTAAGTTTGTTTCAGATTTTACACTATAGTTTTGAAATCGAGAAGACTGCCAGGCTTAATTAAACTGGCAACACGAACCTGACCCGAGACCTCCCCTATTTCCCTTCGAGTCGAACATCAGAAAACTTCGGCCCACTCTTAAATTTACTCGAGAAAACTCGACTACTACTCCTGCTACACCCAGACTTCTCATCATCCACCAGAGAATCACCGTGCACGTGGACGTCACCGCGCCTCCGCTCCATTGACCATCGCGATCGCCAGCAAGTCGCGCTTCATCCCCCCATTCGATAGCGATAATTGACTCGATGCCAACGACCCTAGAACGAAATCGAGCTACTCCACACCCACCTGGAAATATGAACATCATCACCAATCGAACCTGTCAACGCCAAGTTCATGATTCTCCGACCATCTGAGTGCCTCCACCTTCGGCCCTAGCTTCGACTTCCTCTCCTCTACCATTTCCCAAACCCTGGCCTCACTCGATCACCTGTCGACGATGGACGAAGCAAAATTCGAAGCTTAACGCAAATTAGGTTTAAAAACCCAAATCACCTCACCGTAGTTGCCACGACGATCGTTCAGCACTTCCACCATTTTTCCCATACTTACTGATACCACCTCCACCTTCACCCAAGATCCCGACCACCAAAGACCTCGTGATCATCTGATATTGCCCAAAAATCCCTTTTCCAGTAAATTCCCAAATCCTCATTCATATCAATACTAAAATTTGAGATTTATAGTTTAAAAATCCTAACTTTTGAAGGTGATTCAAGATATAGAATTGAATTAACATTTTGTTACATTCGAATTTTAACATATGTTCTCCTTTTTACTGTAAAACTTAATTAAACTGAAGCCATGTTCCTCAGTCATGTTTTAAACCATTTTCAGATTTTGATTTTAGTGTAAACAAATTTATTTAGTTTAAAAAATCTTGAGTTTTAAGTTTAGCATCTTGTTTTGTTGAGAATCAAAGCTTAGAGATGATTTAAGTAAGAATAAATTGAGTTTGATGAAAATATGGGGCCTGTACCAAATTCAGAATCATAGAGCATCTCAAAACATATGCAACTGAAGCATAGACAAACAGTTTATAAATGAAGATCGAACTGTTTAATTAACTCTAAAACTCTTAAAAATTAAGTTTACTCACAGATTCACAGGCAATTAAAAATAAAAATAAAAACTGGTTTTAGAAAAATTTGAAGTTGCTAACCTGAACTTGATGTTTGAAAGCAGAGAACTGTTTTAAACTTTGATCTGGAATTTTTTTTATTTAGCCTCACTTGATTTAAGTTGAAGTTGTTTGCTTGATCTTCTTTACATTGCTTCAAGTTTGTAACTTCCAGATTTGATATTACTTCAGATTTCCTTTTCTTGAATCTGTCTTGTTGTATAAATTGGATCTTTGCTTTAATTTGAAATGGTATTTACTTCATTCATTTTTCTTTCTTTCCAGGCTTGCTTAACTTTGATGAGCGAAAATGAAATGAAGAAGTTTGATACAAATAAAAGAGGTGTGCAGGTGATATTATTATTGTTTGTACAGGTGATAATATTTTATACAAAGCAGGACAAGGATATCTTCTTAATAAGGTGGCTGAAATGTTTTATTATATCTCGAATTGACTATTGTTTATGCTAGCATTAAATGCAAAGTACTTTATGTACATTTTTTTTTCGGCTGAGAGATGATTCTTGTACATGCTGAGAAATGGCATTGCATGCTTATGTCCTTCATGTATCATACTTGTCCCCTTGTATATACTTTGCTTTGTTTATGATTTTCTAGCCTGCATACTTATTTTACAACTACAAATTTGCTTGCCTTTGAACTACTTACAGGTTTACTAATTATTTATACAAACCTGTTTTGATTTTGTACTTTATATATATATACTTGCCTTTGCTTATTTGTTTGTATACTTTAACTTGCTTGATTAAATTTATAGGCTCTTGTAGTTATTTTGTTACCTTTTCTTTTGTCTTTGTCTTTTTTTTCTTTTGTTGCTTATATGTGTATTTGTTTGTATGCATACATTTGTTTACTTTGTTGCATTTGCATTCATTCACTATTTTTACAAAACCCAATTTGAATTCAGTTTCAAATACATTTCTCAAGTAATTCAAAATTCAACTAACATTTTTTTTATATTTAATATTTAAACCATTTATTTAAGACTTAAATTCAAATCAAATATATACGTATATATTCAAATTTACTCATGCATGCCCGTATACATATATATACAATATTTTAAAGTTACAAAATGATTTATACCAAATTCGGGGAAACTCGCAATCAATATATCATTTAATTTAACAATTTTAATTCAAAATTAAATTAATTATCAGTTTAAATTTATATAAAATCCGGGGTCGTTACAGACTTCCCCCCTTAAAAGAATTTCGTCCTCGAAATTGCCAAGGAGACACAAAGATAGATGAAGAATATTTCATCAAATCAAACTGAATATTTATTCTGCATCTGGCTTATCAAATCAGAATATCAATAATAGATACAAGAACGAATCCGTTTTAACACTTCAGAAGATACTCGGGTTATCTAGATCTACGAAATATGCAATGGCATCGGTCAGTTCAAAGGAATAACTAACCATTCGTAGAATATACTGGGACCCAAAAGAATAGATAGATATATGGATACAATTTTAAAACTTTTAGTTTAGAACTAAATTATACCTATCAACCCTAATAACCAAAGCAAACAAGGCAACCAATACATCCAAACAAACAATTCTGGCCTATCTGGAGTTTATGTCCCATTTTAATATATCGAATCTCCTTTCTGGATTTACCAGAAACTATCGAAGAATTGAGAAAAGATGCTGAACAAAAGAGATTGATAGAGAAAAGATTACTTCCTTATTGTTACAGGGTATTGACCATTTATAATCGTATTCCCCTGTCCCCTATCTCGTCCTCTTCTCGCACTCATACTCACTATCAGTGGATAGTAAGAGAATTTACTGAGGCATTCGAACGGATATCTGAGAATTACTCATTCTAGGGTATACTTCACTCTATCTCTAATGAGCTACTTAACGTGTTATACTCCTGAGCTAAAGTTCAACCTTAGCTCTGATACCAAATGTCAAGACCCAAAAGTCGACCTTCGAAAATCGGCACCCGTACTTCACTTGTACTCAAAATGCCGTAGATTCAAATTCCGAATCTGGTTCTCGGGAGCTTATAACACAGTTAAGTAAATAACACAGCGGAAGAAAAGAATAATACATTGATATATAATATCTGATACAACAGAGTGATACAATGAATATCAATATACATCAGAGATATGATACAAGAAATAGCAGCGGAAAAGAAAAATAGATAACATCAGCAACAGATAGAATATCTCCAATAGAATGCTCCAATCCATAGCTAGCGAAAAGAAAGGTCAGTCGTCCAAGGACTGACTAGCTCCAGATAATCTACTCAACCTGAATATCTGAGAAACCCAACTCTAGACTGCCCGTGTGGAAAATAGTGGGCACCCAGAGTTTAGGAAGGGAACAATAAACTCCGGATCAGTCATGGGACTGGTGTGAGCAACAAAAACAGTTTATCTTTAAACAAACACAAAAGGGTTTAAACATTGAAATCCGCAATGCTTTTAGAAAATGAAACTACCATAAGGCCTCCCGCCACACACACAATGCAAACGCAGAATTGGAGGAGATTTCTCCTTATGATAGTCAAAGATGCTTACTACGCAAAATCAAATCATTTTGGATATTATTATTAGTGCATAGTGGAAAACATTTCGAAAGTAGAATATAAATCTTAGCCAGCATAGGTACCATTATATTATGCCTGCTATAGCTGCCTCCTGAGGAGACAGGTTATACAATTGAAATCGTAAAGGCTCGTATTGTTTCTTTGGATTTCCAACAAATGGTCAGGCTAAGGAACTTCCTTTTCCACGATGGGTACGTCCCTGGAATAGACGACCCGAGAACCTAACCGGATCTCTGCCAACACAAGGCCGGGTTACCTCTGCAAAAATAGGTAACTACTGACACGTGTATGCCATCCCCCGATCGTCACCGATCTTCCCGAGGATCCCCGATTCGCAACAACCACAAAGTAATAAATTTGCAGCAACCACAGAGGTTAAGTATCTGGGCTCCATACCATGATACCACCTTTATCCAGAAGGAATGACATACACTAAGGGGCGCTACTCCCTAGAACCTTGCCGCATCCTTCCTATTTTGACCATTTCCGGGGTGTGAGGCTCGACGAAGTCTCGTCCACAAAGCTACGCTTTGTCACAAAGCCATGCTTCGGGTCAAACAAATGATCAAAGAGATGATCACAAAGATATAAGATCAAACAAATGATCATATCGCAAATGATCAATCAACGATCATTTCACAGCAACACTCAGCATGCCACATTACCAAATTGGGATATATCGCTGATAAATTTCAACTACATAACCTCTGAGCTCGTACGTCTCAAAGAAGGGTGTTAAGCTAAGAGAATAAATTCTCCGCCACCAACAGAGATGTATTTGAAAGAAATCGGCTTTATATCTCAAAGTGTAATGTCAGACATGTATCCATACAAGTCTGTTCCGGGTTCGAACAGAACCGAAGGCACTTCTCACGAAGCCCTTGCAAATCTGGATAATTTCCAATCACGTCCGGACTTCCCGTCACTAAGGGTGATAAAACCTCTATATCGGGGATCAGCCGATGCAGAGTAACTCGACGGTAATCCTTCCGTTCTCAAAAATATCCGGTCTTCAACACCGGTCTTCAAATGCGATCCATAACGACGTATCACATATTCGGAATGGGTTATACGACCCAAAGGTCCTTTCCCGGCTAACCCGAATAGTGAGCGCAATTTAAAATCATTTGGATATGGGATTTCAATTAAGTCACAACTTAAAACCCAAAATCTTCCTTCAAATGGTTTAACAACTTACCATTTTCAAATCTTTAAACAAAAAGATTCATTTTAAACAACCTTCAATGGTTTAAACAATTTCCACACTTTAATCTTTTAAACAAAAGATTTATTCACAGATTTTCCAAATTAATTTCAATTTCAATTTGATTAACTCGTTAAATCTTTAAGATTTAACTTATAGCTTTCAAAACAATCCCATTTCAAATGATTTAAACCAATCATTATTTTAAATCTGTTAAAAATAAATAGATTCAATTCATAGCTTTTCAAAACAATTTATTCATAACTTTTCAAAACAATTTATTCATAACTTGGAAAACCATTTTCAATTCAATATTGAAATTCCTTTAATTAAACTGGAATTTCATTTCTTATCTGAAAGCTTTTATTCTTTTAAAACAACAGTTTTTATTTCGGAAAATCTGATTCATCCATACGAGTTGAAATCCTTGGGTTAAGTTCAAATTCTCAAAATTACATTTTTTAAATGGTTTAAATTCAGATAAACACATTTATAACATTTTCAATCCCTAGTTTCAAATCATAGGATTCAATTTCAAACTTGAATTCAAATTTAAATCAAATTATTTAAATTTTCAAAACTCGATTAAGTTATTCAAAATAACTTTTATCTTTGAAATTCCATTTCAAAAGCTTTTCACTTTAAACCCAAATTTCCAATTTCAAAATCAATTGAAATTAAAATTTCAATTTCAAAAACATCAAATTTAAATTATCTGTGACTTAACCGATTTCCACGTGAAATCCATATTTGTGTGTGTAAAAGTGTAGTTCAGGGGTTTAACACAATAGTGCAACACAATGAATCATCACATATCAGAATACAGAAATATAGTTGATACGCGATATAACTATATCGCTTATCTTTTACTCACAGATCACAGATATATATAAATTTTAGATAAATAAACTACAGTAAAGATTACACACAAATCAGAATATATCACAAAGCATCACAGATCAGGAAATATCAAACAATTCAATCATCCAATCAAATCCAAATATTCATAAGTAAGGTCAGTTAATTATCTGATTTATTCAAATTTGATTAATTACTTATGAATTTCAAATCCGGGTTAATTAATCGTTAATTAATTACAAACCAATATAATTAATTATCCTTTAAATCATTTATTAACTAACCATTAATAATTAATAAATTATTCTTAAATTAATTATCCTTAATTAATCACATTGATTAATTAGCCCTTAATTTATTATCTTTCCTTAATCACCTTCATTAATTTATAATTCCTTAATTAATTAACTTAATTAATTAATCCTTAATGACCCATTAATTATTTAATTAATTCAAGTTTTTAAATGTAACTTATTAATTTAATGAATCCAAATCATTAAATTCAAACTTAAGGATTTTTAACTAAATTTCTTCTTAAATTTCAAATCATTAAAATATGCTTTACTCTTACTTATTTACATCATTTAAAGTTATAAACCTTGTTTAATTTCAAAACCTAAGATTCAAATCTCAAATTGAATTTAGATTTAAAATCTTAATTTAAACTGGGTTTTAAGTTTGTTTCAGATTTTACACTATACTTTTGAAATCGAGAAGACTGCCAGGCTTAATTAAACTGGCAACACGAACCTGACCCGAGACCTCCCCTATTTCCCTTCGAGTCGAACATCAGAAAACTTCGGCCCACTCTTAAATTTACTCGAGAAAACTCGACTACTACTCCTGCTACACCCAGACTTCTCATCATCCACCAGAGAATCACCGTGCACGTGCACGTCACCGCGCCTCCGCTCCATTGACCATCGCGATCGCCAGCAAGTCGCGCTTCATCCCCCCATTCGATAGTGATAATTGACTCGATGCCAACGACCCTAGAACGAAATCGAGCTACTCCACACCCACCTGGAAATATGAACATCATCACCAATCGAACCTGTCAACGCCAAGTTCATGATTCTCCGACCATCTGAGTGCCTCCACCTTCGGCCCTAGCTTCGACTTCCTCTCCTCTACCATTTCCCAAACCCTGGCCTCACTCGATCACCTGTCGACGATGGACGAAGCAAAATTCGAAGCTTAACGCAAATTAGGTTTAAAAACCCAAATCACCTCACCGTAGTTGCCACGACGATCGTTCAGCACTTCCACCATTTTTCCCAAACTTACTGATACCACCTCCACCTTCACCCAAGATCCCGACCACCAAAGACCTCGTGATCATCTGATATTGCCCAAAATCCCTTTTCCAGTAAATTCCCAAATCCTCATTCATATCAATACTAAAATTTGAGATTTATAGTTTAAAAATCCTAACTTTTGAAGGTGATTCAAGATATAGAATTGAATTAACATTTTGTTACATTCGAATTTTAACATATGTTCTCCTTTTTACTGTAAAACTTAATTAAACTGAAGCCATGTTCCTCAGTCATGTTTTAAACCATTTTCAGATTTTGATTTTAGTGTAAACAAATTTATTTAGTTTAAAAAATCTTGAGTTTTAAGTTTAGCATCTTGTTTTGTTGAGAATCAAAGCTTAGAGATGATTTAAGTAAGAATAAATTGAGTTTGATGAAAATATGGGGCCTGTACCAAATTCAGAATCATAGAGCATCTCAAAACATATGCAACTGAAGCATAGACAAACAGTTTATAAATGAAGATCGAACTATTTAATTAACTCTAAAACTCTTAAAAATTAAGTTTACTCACAGATTCACAGGCAATTAAAAATAAAAAGAAAAACTGGTTTTAGAAAAATTTGAAGTTGCTCACCTGAACTTGATGTTTGAAAGCAGAGAACTGTTTTAAACTTTGATCTGGAATTTTTTTTATTTAGCCTCACTTGATTTAAGTTGAAGTTGTTTGCTTGATCTTCTTTACATTGCTTCAAGTTTGTAACTTCCAGATTTGATATTACTTCAGATTTCCTTTTCTTGAATCTGTCTTGTTGTATAAATTGGATCTTTGCTTTAATTTGAAATGGTATTTACTTCATTCATTTTTCTTTCTTTCCAGGCTTGCTTAACTTTGATGAGCGAAAATGAAATGAAGAAGTTTGATACAAATAAAAGAGGTGTGCAGGTGATATTATTATTGTTTGTACAGGTGATAATATTTTATACAAAGCAGGACAAGGATATCTTCTTAATAAGGTGGCTGAAATGTTTTATAATATCTCGAATTGACTATTGTTTATGCTAGCATTAAATGCAAAGTACTTTATGTACATTTTTTTTTCGACTGAGAGATGATTCTTGTACATGCTGAGAAATGGCATTGCATGCTTATGTCCTTCATGTATCATACTTGTCCCCTTGTATATACTTTGCTTTGTTTATGATTTTCTAGCCTGCATACTTATTTTACAACTACAAATTTGCTTGCCTTTGAACTACTTACAGGTTTACTAATTATTTATACAAACCTGTTTTGATTTTGTACTTTATATATATATACTTGCCTTTGCTTATTTGTTTGTATACTTTAACTTGCTTGATTAAATTTACAGGCTCTTGTAGTTATTTTGTTACCTTTTCTTTTGTCTTTGTCTTTTTTTTCTTTTGTTGCTTATATGTGTATTTGTTTGTATGCATACATTTGTTTACTTTGTTGCATTTGCATTCATTCACTATTTTTACAAAACCCAATTTGAATTCAGTTTCAAATACATTTCTCAAGTAATTCAAAATTCAACTAACATTTTTTTTATATTTAATATTTAAACCATTTATTTAAGACTTAAATTCAAATCAAATATATACGTATATATTCAAATTTACTCATGCATGCCCGTATACATATATATACAATATTTTAAAGTTACAAAATGATTTATACCAAATTCGGGGAAACTCGCAATCAATATATCATTTAATTTAACAATTTTAATTCAAAAATTAAATTAATTATCAGTTTAAATTTATATAAAATCCGGGGTCGTTACATAACTATCTCAAGAACTTCACGACCTAGCAGTGTTGCGACCTAAAAGATGCTTGCGACCTAACTACTGAAGATGCTTGCGACCTAAAGCCTGAAGTGATCTAGCAACTTAACAGCCTAACGAGCTAAAAGCAGAGAAAGGAATGCGACCTACTATAGGTCGTTCACGACCTACTATAGGTCGTTCACGACCTACTACTTGCTCGGATGGAAACAAAAGCAACTCAATCAGGCTGCCTTCCCTAAGTCGCATATGGACTGCGACCTATCTTAGGTCGCTCGCGACCTACGACCTAACTTAGGTCGTACGCGACCTAAGACCTTAGGAAAATTTCCAGAATCCAAATCAGCTCCTATAAATACCCCACCACTTCCAACATAACGGGGACTTTTGGCCTTTCATTTCTTCAAGCGCCGTTACTCTGTCGAAGTCTCCATTCATCCAGCAATCAAAGATCCTCAAACATTCAAGACGCTACAACAATCTTCAATAGATAATTCCTTACATCCAACATGGATTCATCGAATTTCATCGACGAAGATTGAGCTAGTAGTCAAGATTGTTTCTTTTGATCAAATTGTATTGTTTTGATAAGAGATTTGTACCGATTTGTAACCGAATTCAGTAATAAAGAGATTCAAAGTGGACGTAGGCTTAATCTCAAGCCGAACCACTATAAATTGTTGTCTTTTACTGCTTTTCTACCAGTTTACTGCTTAAATTCTGTTCCCGTCACACGGGTGGTGCTTTCACGATTCTATTACACACACCGGGTGTTAGCATTCACTTTTTAGCATTAACATTTTGGTGCTTTCACTGAGAACCCAACTCAGGCGATCATCCACCGTTGCTTCGCAAAGATTCATAAAAAGAACCTCTCTTAAAAACCAGATCCGAAATAATGGCTCCTGGAAGAAGAGGTAGACCTATCAGATCTGGAAATGCTCATGAAGGGACTTCCGCCTCCCCAACCGCAGACCAAGCAACTCCTACCTTTGGAGTCACCAGGGCTGAATTGGATGACGTAGTTTCTGGATTATACCAACAAATTGAAACTCAAAACGCTTTGATGATGGATAGGATAACTGCCTTGCTCGGGGCAAATCGTCACCCAGAAAACCATCAAACCACCCTTCCTGAAATGCCACCTTTCCAAGCTGCTGGTTCTATGCCGCAACCAACTTGTCGTGAACATATGCCCGGACAAACTTCTGAGGGAAGAACTGATGCTTGCCCGAAGGTGTTTTTGAACAATAAAGAGTACCTGTCTGAAATGGTTGGCCGCATCATGAAAGAGAGCATGCAAAGGGAAGAGGATGAGGCTGACTGGGGATTCGCGCCAAGCAGAACTCCGTTTACTGAAAGGATCCTGAGAGCGGAGTTTCCAAGGAAATTTGCACCTCCTACTATCCAAGCCTATAGGGGAGCGGGTGACCCTAATCATTTCCTATACAAATACGATTGGCATATGACCGGTGCAAGAGCATCAGATGAGATCAAATGTCGATACTTTCCAGTATACCTGGAAGGTGTGGCTTTACTTTGGTTCACAAAGCTTCCAGTTCGGTCTGTAGATAAGTTCTCCGACTTAACGCAAAAGTTTAAAGAACAGTTCAGATTGTATGCTTCAAAAGCTAAGGATATAATGTCACTGTCTAACCTTGAACAAGCGCCCGGAGAATCAATCAAATCTTTCTTGAGCCGTTTCAATATAGCTTTAGCCGAAGTAGAAAATGCGGAACCACGCATGATCCTGACTTATTTGATGCGAGCCATTGATAAATCAAGTCAATTTGGAATATGGCTAAAGATGAAAGAACCGAACTCACTTGATAAATTTTATAAAAAGGCCGACGAGTTCATTCGCCTTGAAAGCCTTTCTACGACATCGAAAGTGGTTGCTGCCCAAACTAATAATAACAATGTCCCATCTAATAAAAGAGAATCTGAAAGTCAGAAAAGGGAGAATGAAGGAGGAAAGAGCCAGGGAAATGAAAAGAAACCTCACCGCTTTAATCCTTCGGATTATACTCCTTTAACTGATACACCAAGAAATATATTTTTTGCAACAAAGGACGTTGTCAGATATCCTAAGCCACCTGAGATGACGAGAGGTGCAAAGCGTAATGGAAAATTCTGCCAATTTCACAATCAACCTGGCCATGACACTGATCAATGTCGCCAATTAAAGAATGTGATTGAAGAATTGCTGGAGCAGGGTAAACTCCAACAATACGTTAAGAGAAGTGGAGTCGATCCAACTTCATCCACTCGGGATCAACAACGTCCTACCCACCAATCCGATTCTCTCAACAACACTGCAGTGCAAGAAACAGAAAAGCTTGTCATTAATGTTGTCACAGGAGTTCCACACCCAGCAGGCAGAAGTTGGGACGACTGCTAATTGTCCACAAAACTGCAACTGGGGCATCTTTCACTTTCTTTGGCATATAAATCCGAAGCTGCAAATCTAGTACAAATGGAAATCCAGCTTGGAGATTCTGAAACTACAATAACTAGCGTCCATTTTTTACATAGCAGCATTGCTTGAATTTGTAAAAATGATAATGGATGTGTAACTTCTGCATTGTAAACCGTTGAGAAATTAGCGTGACTGAATAATGAAAAACTATGCATTCTGTGTTTTCTATTATAAAATGCCTGTTATATTTCGATGTGTAAATACTCTAAATGTATTGCTAAAATGTCGATCTAATATTGCAGGTCATTAAAGCAGAGCTCACCCATCGCAAAGCTAAGCGAGCCTTACAAATCATTTATTAAAGCAAATACCAAGAAACAAAAAATTCCATATTCAAATCCTATACAAGAAGAACCTCACATAAAAAGTTGGCAACTTCACTGGGGCAAGCCTTCGTTAACCAGTTGTGATTGGCAATATGAACAAGCATCCAGCTAGGTAACTCGCGTCTGTCCCATGAAGTTATTCAACAGTGAAGTCCACTTCTTCGGATAAGGCAATTTACCTACAAAAGGAACAAAGATACGCTTGGAAATGATAATAAAAGATCGCTAATGGACAGATGATGGGAGAACATGGCCAAGAAAGCACGGAAGCAACCAAAAGGAATTTTGCTCCTCAATAAAAGGGCCGGTAGAACCACCGAAGGGACACCTTCCCAAGCAGAAGGAACAGGGCCCTCGCTAACTGATCGTGATGCATCCGATCAGGCAGCTTGCGTCCGTCCCGTGGATCTACTCGCCCCTGAGAAGAAACCTTCCTGGCACACCAACCAACCGATGCTCCTTCCCAAAGATCAACAAAGCCCTCTAACGAGGCACGCCAATAAATGAAAGTGCTTCTCTCAATAACAAGATTGGTGGAACCACCGGAGGGGCACCTTCCCAAGCTGAAGGAACAGGGCCCTTGTTAATTGATTGCGATCGTTTGTGCAAACGAACATCCAATCAAGCAACTTGCGTCCGCCCCGTGGATCCACTCAACCATGAGAAAGTAACTTCCAGGCAATTTCAAGACCTTTTCGGAGGCAAAAGCCCTTTTCGGAGGCACATTTCACCCGTGTAGAAGTGCAAAATGCTTCTCTTCGGAGACCCACTTCACCAGTGATGAAATGCTAAAAAGCCCTTTTCGGAGGCACATTTCACCCGTGTAGAAGTGCAAAATGCTTCTCTTTGGAGACCCACTTCACCAGTGATGAAATGCTAAAAAGCCCTTTTCGGAGGCACATTTCACCCGTGTAGAAGTGCAAAATGCTTCTCTTCGGAGACCCACTTCACCAGAGCTGAAATGCCAAAATTGCTTCTCTTCGGAGACCAAAATTGCTTCTCCTCGGAGACCAAAATTGCTTCTCTTCGGAGACCAAAATTGCTTCTCCTCGGAGACCAAAATTGCTTCTCTTCGGAGACCAAAATTGCTTCTCTTCGGAGACCAAAACTGCTTCTCTTCGGAGACCAAAATTGCTTCTCTTCGGAGACCAAAAAAACGCTTCTCTTCAGAGACCAAAAGACCTCTTCAGAGGCGTACTTCACCTTGCTTGAAGTACCAAAAATAAACCCTGTACTGGGGCACAAAATCAAAACCTTCTTCAGAAGCTCATTTCACTGTGCAGGAAAATTCACTTTTAAACAAATAAAAGTAATCATTCCCAAAAGTTGAAGTGTTCTTCAGGAAGAAAGAGAAAGTAAAAACTTCTCTAAAAACGAGATATACTCTATTAAAAGCAGAATGATTCTTCCCTTAAAAGTGGAGTAGTTATTCTCTGAAATAAGAGTATCAATCTTGAAGAAGCTAGAAATGTTGCAATGCACTTGCGGTATGGGGGCAACACTGTACGATTCGGTTACATGAATAAAGTAATATGCAAGCAACATACCGCGAGTTCATTACAATATCGTGAAAAATAGACGTGGAATAAATGCATTCTCAAAAAACAGATAAAGAATCATTTGTTCTACACTAAAAAAGAGAAACAGATGCATTCTCACATACACAAGAATTTGTACAAGTAAAATAGCTATTTTATTCAATATTATGGAAGCTTTTTACATTGTGCAGATTACAAAAAGGAGCGGAGACCGGTATCCGCACAATCTCCGGTCAATACAAAAAGCAGAAAAGACAAAATCAAACTCATTTCTCCTTCTTCCCACCCTTGGAGCTTTTACTTGGCCTGGTAATTAGTTTCGAAGGCCGTATCGGAGAAGAAGGAGAAAGAGACTCAGCCGGATCGACTTCTGCTTCATCTTCAGCAACAGAAGAACTCTTCTTTCCTTTCTTCGAAACCACACGTTTCCCCTTCTTCTTGGAAGAAGACACACTCCCCGGCGTAAGAAATGTGGAAAGTTTTGTGTCGTAGTCAAAAGACTGCTCCGGGGTCCTCTCGCTATCTTCCAGATCTTCTGCTTTCTGCTCCTCGGAAGCAGGTGGTTCGTCCAAACCTTGAAGGGCTGCTATCTGTTCTTCCTGTGATCCTGGTTGAGAAGCTGGAAGAGGAGTAACTTGAGAAGGAGGAGGAACGACAGCTGAAGAAGGAGAAATTGGTGCAGTTTCCGGCACGTCCGCTGCATAATAAAAGAAATCAAAATCAGCATTCTCCGAGGAAAAAGAAGACCGTGAATCGTCAAAGTTACCTGGAGAAGCCGGTTTAGCGAGATCAATCTCAAATTCCCGAGCTTGGAAGTCCTTCATTGCCTCTTCCTCTGTAGGAGTGGTCACAGTTTCTTTGTCAACCTTAGCGGGAGGCGTGGAATGAGAACTAGAGCCAGTAATATCCGCGTAAGCTAAAGCCGAAGTATAAGCAGGAGCTATAGGAGGTATTTCTCTCTCAGGAAGCTTCTCTCCAGTCGCCTCGGCCCGCACTCGGATAAGCTTCTCTTTTCCTTTGGCAAGGGCAGCGCAGTCGCTCTCACCTAAGTAGGTAGCTTGAAGATCTGCTTCAGCATAACCGGCACCGCCAAACAAGTTGATGATTGCCTCCCATACTTCCGCTAATGTGACTTCATATTCTGGTCCCAAAAATGAAAGGCTCCCACGCCCCAGGACGCAATGCATATAAAAGTCGAATAAAGACGCGTCAATGTTGGCTTTGGTTGCCTTTTGGGATTCTTCAGCCGCAGCCTTACCAGAGAGAGCTTCATCACGCTCTCTTTCAACTTTCAATAACTGGGATTGCAGCCTCGCAATTTCTAAGTCTCGAGAGCTGATTTTCTCCTGAAGTTGAGCAGCGTCATCACGATATTTTCTAGTAACATGCTGTTCTGCTTCAAGTTTTACTTCAGTATCTCGCTGAGCAGCATGGGCGTCTCGAACTTGTTTTTGAAGCATTTCTTCTTTCTGAGAATAAGAAGTGGAAGAAGTGGCGAGCTCATTTTTGAGTCTTTCAACTTCAGCTTCGAGCTTCCCATAATCATCGCTATTGCTTTTCATCTCCGCATCGTGCTGCTTACGCCATTTGTCCCATTCTGATTTATCGTTCTCCATGGTCATCATCGCCTCAAGGTTCATATGGTTGACCCTTTGAAGTTCATCAACCAGCTTCTGCCATCCAGACATTCTTTCAATGTCAAGCTTGACGACATCAACATTTCTCAGCATCGCCTGCTTATCAATGGGAACCAAGTCTAAGTCAAAACGGACTCCTTTTAAACACCAATTTGGAAATCAGCTCTGGAGTGCGGGAGGTCCGTCCCCGGCTTTATACTGAGGCCTATTAATAATTGCCTGGATGTCAGACTCCTTAAGGGTAGGAGAACCGGACGATGTATTAGGAGGAATAGAAGCGGTAGTCTTTTCCAAGATGTTAGATGTGTCTTTCTCACCAAGTCTGATCCGTTTGCTGGAATCATCAGAAGTATGACTCTTCCCCTTATCGTCGTAAGATTTCCTCTTGTAAGGATCGTCGCTTTTGCGGGAAGAGTCACGTCGCTCGTCTCTACTCCCATAGTGCTCTTCGTCTTCTCTCCGACGACGTTCTTCGTAAGCTCGTCTTTCGTGAGCCTTTCTAGCAGCCCTTTCCTCATCAGTTTCCTTCGGAGCGCCAATATAACTCCTAAAGTCATAAGCGTTGCGGCTTCCGTGACGCTGGAATTTGTCAAAGTAAGAGCCACTTCGCCCCATTGTAGAACCTGAAATTGAAGAAGAAAGGCAAGTCTTAGAAATTTTCAAATTTAAGGAGCTAAGTGCATATAAGTGCCAAAATCCTAAGTGTGTGTGGCGTGTGGGCTATGCGCGTCGAACTACAAACCACTTTTTTGTGTGGGAATGGTGACGGCTTGTATAAAAGGCGTTGTGGTTTGTTGCAAAGAAGAGGTTGCTTCGATGACAGAAGAGATTGCTTTAGAGGCATCATCTTTAAAGAGCTCCTGAGAGGTTATCATGATGTCGCTCAGACTGTCAAAAGTATCATCGCCATGGTGCATGGGAGAATTATCTTTTTCAACTTCCACCTCAGCCGTCTTTTCAAGAGTGTGAAGATTTTCCTCCTCTTCAATAACCGGGGCAAGTGCTAACTTACTGGACGACCCCGCAATGTCGATAAGAGTAGAACACTTTACCAATGAAGTCTCAACGGTAAGTTCTTTCGGTGAAGGTTCTTTAGCAGGAACGGGGGCATCTGACTCCTCAGCTGGAGAATCAGGGACTTCATGTGACTGAGTAGAGCGGGAAGGATGTAAGAGTCCAAATTCATGAAGGAACTCATCTTTCAATAGAAATTGAACACTCCTCTCCTCAACCGGCACGGCCATAAGCCCCTCGAAGGTAGTTTTGTGACGAGGTTCCCTAGAAGGGGGAGGGAGCGCTGAAACAGTAGAAAAAAGAAGTTAACACTTGACAATTTGGACTTCGAAGAATTTAGAAAACACAGGGAAAAGATAGATAATCGTACTTCCCACTCTCCAAATGGCGTAAAATCCCGGGGGACAACGAACAAAGAAAAATTGGCTCAGAATCCCAGGAACGCTTTCGGGAAGACCAATAATCAGTTTACGGTTCCTGGCACTCCTTACAACTGTGATAGAGGGATGGTCTTTGTTCTTTGCAAATGAGCACAGGAAGCAAATTTCTCCAAAACTGGGAAAACGGTCCAGCGTTCTCCTAAAAAGCACACACAATCCCAACAGGATGCCATAGCCATTAGGGTGTAGTTGAAAAGGGGAGATAGATAATCGAAGGAGAAGTTCTCGAAGACAATCATAAAACGGCGGAATCGCTCCACTCAAGCACATTTGGCGGTTCACTGCGACAAAACCGTGGGGCGGCCTATCAGCAGTGTCATTTACTCCAGGGAGCAAAGCGTCAGATTCAGCAATGCCAAACTGGGTGCATAGTTGACGGAAGACTTTATGACTCAGAGTGGTAGGAGTCCTTTCCGGGGGATCATTCAACGGGGTAGCAATTGGAAAAGCTTCTCCAGTTGGTTCCAAGTCTTCTTGATGAGATGCCATTCTACACAATCAGTTGAATGTTCAAAAGTGAAGGTGCACGTTTCCTAAAAGTGTGAAGTGCTGTGCAAAACTAATGAAAACAAGAAAAAGCAAGTATAACTGGAATTAAACTAACTGACAATCAGTCGATTACGAGATTTCAGAACTTGTTAATACTCAAGTGTAGTGTTAATGTAGACAAATCAGTTTTAGTTTACCATTACGATTTTGCTTTAATACTTCACTTGAGTTGGTTATTGTGTATCATTTCACTCATACAGTTCATTTAATTTAATTTTCTCTTTATCAACTAATCTGTCATTCGATGTGGGCAGTCAGTGGCAGTATATTCGTCCCAGTATTCTGTGAATGTTGTGTTAAGCAGGTATTAGCATTAAAGTCAAGACAGTGTGAGAGGTAACACAACACAGTTCAAATTCAAGAGGTCAGCCAACTTCTATGCAAAATCATCTAAGTCTTAAGTCGTTAAACGACCTATCGTAGGTCGGGGGTTTTAGGTCGTATTGTGCGAGTCAAGATGTTCAAGGCATATTCTCTTAAGTCAGATCATTCAAGTCCAAGAATTCGAAGTCATGGAGTTCCAGTTATTAAGTCGTTCAGATGGGTTCGCGAGTAACGAGTTAAGGGCTATCTCATCCACGACCTAGTCATTCAGATGTGCTCGCAAGTTAAATCCTTAAGTGCTAACTCGTCCACGACCTAAGGGCAAGCTACGAGTTAAGTTAAGCCATCAGTCTATTAAGGAGTGCTGCATAAGAAAGGTCTCAAGGCAATGAAAAATTGTCAAGTCTTAGGTCGTTACCAACCTACGACCTACTTTAGGTCGTATATGATTTAGGACAGGTCTCAAGATTTCTATTCAGAACGCGAAGGCCTTAAGTCGTTCGTCTTCTCCCCAATACATCAATTCGCTAACTCCTTAACCCATTAACCCATTAGCTTCTCCTCCAACCAAAACTCTCGTTCCCTCAGCGCATTTAATCATCCCGAAATCACCATAAACCCGGTCTAATATCATTCCATCACAAACCACGAATCAATCAAACTGAAATGCTGCTGTCCATCGTCTTGTTCTAACCGACTATCCAAAACCAGGACAAGCCGTCTCAAACCCATCAGTAATCAATTGAAACAAGGATTGCAGAGAAGTACGGCATGAGAAAAGGGGGTCGATGGTGAAAATGGGATTCGTAATTGGGTGATAATCGAGGAATGAATAGCAATCGAATCCACTTACGTGAGAAGGAAATAAGGATGACTGGCAACCGGTAGGTCTGAGTCGTCTTTGGAAAACTTGAATGCTTGCAAATGACGGAATGAAACAGGTGAAGGAGAAGAAGGAACGATCTAAGCTATTTGTACCCTAACACAGTGAAAGGTGAATCGACACATCTGACTTACGACTTATACTAAGTCGTTAGCGACCTACGACTCATCTTAAGTCGGTCGCAATTTAGCGCACTCATCAAGAAGCGAGCTAAGGAAATCGAAGCACACGACTTACGATTTAAGGCGTGTACTTCGAGGGGCAAATGTTAACTCCCTTTTAGCAACGAGTTACGAGTTAAGAAATGAGCGACTCAGATTATGCCACGACTTATAAGAAGCCAACGAGTTGAAAAGCCTAACACCTAAGTGGACTCGACGACTTACGACTTAGCTGCTGAAAGAGGATCTACGGCTTGAACGACTTACGACCTACCGGGTTAGGGAGCTACGACCTAAGGGAAGTTTGCGACCTAACTACAGGAACTTCACGACCTAACGAAACTAGCGACTTAATGAAGTGAGCGACCTACGAGTTAGTGAAGCAGCGACCTAACAGCAGGAAGCTACGCGACCTAAGGACATAGAGGTTTGCGACCTAACAGCAGGAAAAGGTTGCGACCTAAGGTAGCTAGCGAGTTAACAAGTTGCACAACCTAACTATTAAAACATGTTCAGCGACCTACGACCTAAGAACATAGCGACCTAAAGAATGTCGCGACCTAGCTGTTGAAGGAGGCTCTGCGACCTAGGGGAGTCTACGACCTAACTATCTCAAGAACTTCGCGACCTAGCAGTGTTGCGACCTAAGGGAGTCTACGACCTAACTATCTCAAGAACTTCGCGACCTAGCAGTGTTGCGACCTAAAAGAAGCTTGCGACCTAACTACTGAAGATGCTTGCGACCTAAAGCCTGAAGTGATCTAGCAACTTAACAGCCTAACGAGCTAAAAGCAGAGAAAGGAATGCGACCTACTATAGGTCGTTCACGACCTACTACTTGCTCGGATGGAAACAAAAGCAACTCAATCAGGCTGCCTTCCCTAAGTCGCATATGGACTGCGACCTATCTTAGGTCGCTCGCGACCTACGACCTAACTTAGGTCGTACGCGACCTAAGACCTTAGGAAAATTTCCAGAATCCAAATCAGCTCCTATAAATACCCCACCACTTCCAACATAACGGGGACTTTTGGCCGTTCATTTCTTCAAGCGCCGTTACTCTGTCGAAGTCTCCATTCATCCAGCAATCAAAGATCCTCAAACATTCAAGACGCTACAACAATCATCAAGAGATAATTCCTTACATCCAACATGGATTCATCGAATTTCATCGACGAAGATTGAGCTAGTAGTCAAGATTGTTTCTTTTGATCAAGTTGTATTGTTTTGATAAGAGATTTGTACCGATTTGTAACCGAATTCAGTAATAAAGAGATTCAAAGTGGACGTAGGCTTATTAATCTCAAGCCGAACCACTATAAATTGCTGTCTTTTACTGCTTTTCTGCCAGTTTACTGCTTAAATTCTGTTCCCGTCACACGGGTGGTGCTTTCACGATTCTATTACACACACCGGGTGTTAGCGTTCACTTTTTAGCGTTAACACCTCCTTGTGAGGATGACTCATTTTTTCGCAAAAAATAAGTTAATTAAATTATAAGAGTATATAATAACTTAAACTTATATAATATGAGTGTATAAATTAAAGGTGGAATAGTAAGAAACCTAATTAGACTTAAGGAATAACTATATACGTATAGTACATATATCGTGATTTATGATGTGTTTGACATTTGAATTACGAAGGTATTTCACAAAAAATACATTATCTGATAATTTGATATCACTCAATTAAATATATTAAAGATTTGAATTTTTAGTATAAATTTTGTCCTCTACCATTTATATATTAATAAATTACTTGCATACTCTCTGGTTGTTGAGCAAGCTCATGTTAGAGATGTTATGTATAGTATTATTAATATATTGAACAGACGATGTAAGATAACTATATGTATTTGTGAGCAAACTCAAGATACATATATTATACTTAGGCCGTCGCGAAATGGTAGGTATGAGTGAGTTGTAAGGACCCGATTCTTCGACTTCCGAAAATCGACATCAATACATCCACTGTATCGACTGCCGAGCCATCGAATGTCGAAAAACCGAATTCTTAGGGTTTTGAGAAAGAAGAGGTAGAAGAAAAGTTAGAAGAAAAAGAAAGAAGAACAACATCAGAAACAGAAACAATATCAGAATCTCACATTCGCAGCAGAACAACATGTAATAGATAAATGAATAATCTTTAAATCAAAGAACTATATGATTTTATACATTACGTCATCATCAGAGTTTACAACAACAATACATCAATGGACAGTTATACAAACTTGTCCATATATAGAATACACAGCGGAATAAATAATATCCTATACGAATGCTACGCCTCACCATCCAGCTCGCCACTAAGCTCCACAACATCCCGAATCCAGAATGACCTGACTCTAGACTGCCCGTGTGGAAATTGGTGGGCACCCAGAGTTTAGGAAGGAAACAATAAACTCCAGGTCAGTCATGGTGACTGGTATGAGAACTTAAAACAGTTTATCTTTAAAACAAACAACAGGATAATTTTTAAAGTCAATTCGCAATTCTTTTGGAAAATGAGACTACCATAAGACCTCCAGCCACACACACAATGCAAACGCAGAATTGGAGGAGATTTCTCCTTATGATAGTCAAAGATGCTTACTACGCAAAATCAAATCCTTTTTGATATTATTATTAGTGCATAGTGTAGAAAACATTTCGAAAGTATAATATATATCTTAGCCAGCATAGGCATTCCGCACTTATGCCTACTATAGCTACCATCTAAACAGTGGTCACCACCATAAGTAAATGGCAGGTTCTACAACTAATATCGTACAAAGTTCATATTGGAGTTTGGATTTCCAACAAATGGTCAGGCCAAGGAACTTCCCATTTCCACATAGGTACGCCTCTGGAAAGACGACCCGAGAAATAACCTAACATTACGGTTAGATCTCTGCCAACACAAGGCCAGGTTACCCCTAACTGGGTAACTACTGACACGAATATGTCATCCCCCGATCGTAACCGATCTTCCCGAGGATCCTCGATTCCAACAACCACATAAGAATAATAATGCAACAACAACATAGGTTAAGTATCTGGACTCCATACCATGATACAACCTCTATCCATAAGGAATGACATACACTAAAGGGGCGCTACCCCCTAATAACCTTGCTGCATCCTTCCTGTTTTTGACCATTTCCGAGGTGTGAGGTCCGACGAAGTCTCATCCACAAAGCTACGCTTTGGTACAAAGCCACACTTTGGGTCAAACAAATGATCAAAGTAATGATAACAAAGATAAATGATCAAACAATGATCATTACACAGCAACACTCAGCATGCCACGTTACCAAATTGAGAATATATCGCTGATAACCTTCAACTACATAACCTCTGAGCTCGTACGTCTCAGAGAAGGGTGTTAAGCTAAGAGAATAAATTCTCTGCCACCAATAGATATGTATTTGAAAGAAACCAGCTTTATATCTCAATTTGTAACGTCAGACATACAACCATACAAGTATGTTCCGGGATCGAACAGAATCGAAGGCACTTCTTACGAAGCCCTTGCAAATCCGGATAATTTTCTAATCACGTCCGGACTTCCCGTCACTAAGGGTGATAAAACCTCTATATCGGAGATCAACCGATGCAGAGTAACTCGACGGTAATCCTTTCGTTTTCAAAAATATCCGGTCTTCAACACCGGTCATCAAATGCAATCCATTACGACGTATCACATATTCGGAATGGGTTATACCACCCAAAGGTCCTTTCCCGGCTAACCCGAATAGTGAGCGCTTATTCAAAAATAAGTATGGCATTCAAATTCAAACAAATCACAACATATACCCATTCAAGGTAATTATTGATAGTCGGTTATTTAACTATCAATAGGTCTGCACAGCATCATCAGATTCCAAATTATTTATTTTCCAAAAATATCTTTACTAGATATATTTTTCCACACTTCAACCTTTTGAAAACAAATTTCAATTATTCACTTTCAATTTATCTTTACAAAGATAAATTCTCAAAAACGTTTCATTTCATATTGGAAGAACATTTCCATACTTATTTAATAATAAGTAATTCACAAATCATTTATTTCAACACTTGGAAAATATTCGATATACTTAAATCATAATTAAGTATATATTACATTCTTTAAGGAAATCATTCTCTTTCACAAATTTTATTTGAGTCAAAACGAGTGTTACGTAAAACATCGTTATGACAACTCAAAATCACTAGTATAGAGATACAAAATTTAGATAGATATATAAATCCCAATACTATATAAAAGATTTCCTTTTGGAAATCATTTACTATAACAACAGTGTTATAGTCCACCATTTCCTTATTCCTCGAAACGTCTATTTCAACAATGAATGTTGAAATCTATGTTTTCGATACTTAACACGTTTTAAAACATCTTTTAAAACAATTACTTCATTTCGTAATATCACTTCTCCAAAACATATCTGTAACGACTCGATATTTTCAACCATTCGCATCCGGACATGTCGGACATGAATTGCTCAAAATACCACCTTGTAAATAAAATTTGGCAAATCTCAGAATATACAGTAAATAAATATAATCACAGATCACAGACACAGAGTAAAATAATGCAGCGGAAGTAAAGGAAATAGTAGTTCATGAAGCTACTATATAAATATATCAGAGTTACATAAGATATAACAAAAGAAATAGAGGACAACAGAAGTCTCAATAAAATAACCAAGTACAAGCTGAGTAGGACAACGGAACTGAAGTAGATAGGACAAGACAAGCAAATAATTTCCAGCGATTCAAATCTCCAAGAGAGTGGAAATCCAAATCTGTGAATAACTCAGGCTGACCCGAGCGTAAAGCAAAACACAAAACACTCGAGTCAGGACAATATATACTTATATAATGTAAACCAACTCAAGTGAACTGTAATAAAGGTACAAGTAACTTAAAGAATGCTTGGGATCGCCCATTCTTTAAGGATTCGTTAAACTATTTACTATGTAGTAATATACGCTATATACAGTAGTGTCTAATTAGTAAAGTATAATCATATAGAAAATAGCGTTAAGGGGATGGTGAACCTTAACGTGGTCGGATCTTTAAACCAAAATCGTAGTGGGCTCGATATGGTAGGTGACACGGCACACAAGGCAATGCCAGGGTAGATATACCAATTACGCACACGGACTGATGGAAACGCATAGCAGCCACTACCGCTCCACCTCGAACAACACTCCCAAATCAAGGGTGCGCACCAAATCAATCACAAGTAATAGAATGGAATCGAAGAAGTGTGTCCGATAAGAGGTGCTACCTCACTGGTCCGAGATCGCTCCTGTTTTAGCCACCTTATGCCAACTCACGGGAGTTGGGTCCACGTATATACCTTAGGATCGTCGCAACCATCCTACTTCATTCTGGAAACTCCACCGCGTACATAGTTGTCAAAGTGGTTTTCGGTATCGACAGAGAGTATGTCCATATCCGATCCCGGTCTCTTTAACAACCAATCGTTATTATTACCCGTGGTTATAATTTAAAACAGTTTATACTTCAAAATAGAATATCATTTCAAATCCAAATCTTTATCAAAATAAAGATTTAATCAATTCCAAACCATTTCAATATATTTAAAATATCATATCATTTCAAAACTTCATTTCAAATCATTTCAATATATCAAAATATCATATCTTTTCAAAACTTCATTTCAAATCATTTTAATATATCAAAATATCAAATCTTTCCAAAACTTCATTTCAAATCATTTTTATATACCAAAATATCATTTGAGTTCAAATCTAAATATTCAACTTTAAATACTTTTTAAATTCAAAGATATCATTCCTTTATTATCATTTCAAGTCACCTTTTAAATAGTTTATATTTCAATCAAAATAATTCATCTAAACCATTTAAAAGTTTAAGTATTATATTTCAAATCAAGTATTCAATTTCCAAAGTTCCAATTCAATTCAATCATTTATTTCAATTAAATTTCCATAGACCATTTCAAATCTTATAAATTTCAAATATAGATTTAATCCATAAAATAACTATTCAAATTATAAAATAAATTTCAAAGCTTTATTATCCTATATTTCATAAGTCCAATATCTTTTAAATAGATCCAAATTACAAGTAAACCAAATATTTTTCATACTAATTTAAACTTCAATTATTCATTCCAAGATTTAATATAATTTCAAATTCATTTCAAAATATCAAAATATCATTTCAAAACATCATTTATTTAATTTAAATTTAAATACCATTTAATCAGATTTCAAAATAGTTGTATTTCCCAAATCAACTATTCCATTTAAATCATTTAAAGTCAATTCATTATATTTAATAATTAAATATTTAATTTCCAAAATTTAATATTTTTCAAAGATCATTTATTCATTTGAATTTATTAAACAAAGAAAATTCAACTTTCGCAGCACTTAGAAAATGCTACGAAATGTTATGTTTAAAAACAGTTCATTAACAAAAGACGGCATTTAAAATGCTGTAATATCTTAATTTAGTTTCAATAAAAAATTTAGTTAAATTTAACAACTATAGCACTAACAAAGTGCTATAATAACCCTTAGTTCAAATTTGCTATTTGGTTCATTTTAAACAACTACAGCATTTTCCAATGCTGTAATATCTTTACATTACATTTCAAAAATGTTGTCAAATCAAATTCAGAGTTTTATTTACAATTCACACATAATTAACTTTTAAAATAAATCATTTTAACTTATAAAATCATATATTTTCACATTAAAAACAATCATTTAAATGCCTATATTTCTATGATTTTATAAAGTCAAATTTCCATACAAAAATCAAATTAAATAACAATTAAATTTTCATTTCTTTAATTAAATTCTTAACTTAACAACTAAGTTTAAATTTCCAAAATATAACTTATTTCAATTTATTTTACTTAATTAATATTTCACTTTTAAACAAATTTCACAAAAATTCAATTTAAGTTATTTTTCCAAATTCAGCTTAAATATTCATTTATTTCATATTTTAAGTTATACAAAATCATTAACACTTTATAAAATCATTATTTCTTAATAAAATCATTAAATTCATTTTTAAATCAAATTTGTCATATATTCTTACTTTACATAAATTCCATTTATAAACAAAATCATAAATTCCAAAATCAACTTATATTTCAAATTCTACTTCACCCTTTACTTAATTCACTTATTTAATTTGTAGAAAATCACAAATATTTTATAGAAATCATTTTAATAAATTTTAAATCAAAATATCATAATATTTACATTTTTAAAATATTTTAAAATTTTTAGAAAAATATATAAACCACGGGTCTATATATAATTTTTCTAGCCTAGGTCAAGTGATACGGATATGTATCATTTCAATCCCCAGTTTACAAAGAAAAACCCGGGTTCTATTATTTCAAACCCGCAATCCCAAGTTAAATGAAATAAATAAAAAAAGTCGCTCAGGCTTATCATTTCAGCCCATAACGATCTTTCCCTATTCTAAAGTCCGTTCGGGTATGTATCATTTCAACCCATAATGATTTTTATACTAACAGGGAACTTGCAGTGTGATAAACTGATATAAATAAACAGACTAACATGATATAACAGTAACATATGGTATAACATGGGTAATAACAGGGGTGAGCATCATATGATCATAATATAACAGTTATAACAGGATGATATAATTTTACAGATTCAAATGGTGTCAGTTTACTAGTTATATAAGTACATATTAGTCTGGTGAGATTTACTCACCTGTTTGTGCTGGAGATATCAAAACCAATGACACAATGGAAACAAAAGCACGATGAAAAGACTACGGACTTGAGTGGAGAGCGAATCCAATCTACAACTCTTGTGTACAACCCAAAACAAACAATCAAAATAGCAAAATTCAATACGACTTTAAAATGCAATAACATTGAAATAAAAGGAGATACGACTACGCAGTCTTTTTATTTGCCTTCTCTATTGTTTGGTATGGCTTTGGGGTCTGATGTGGTTCAGATGTGGTCAAGTTTTGGGTCAGGTTTGGGCTAACATAGCTCGGGTTCAAGGCAAGACAAGGTGGAGTTTGTACATGAGGAGGTGATGTGGTTTTGAAGGCAACTAGGTGGTTTTTGGTCAAATCAAGGGCTCGACCATGGGGATTGGGCTCAGCCTGTGGTGCACCATGACTGGACAGAGATGGGAGAGGGTGTGCCGTGGTCAGGTCAGAAAAGTGGTGGCGGTTATGGTGGTGGTTTGGGTGGTGGTTGAAGTGGATGAGCAAAAAGTGGTCAACAAAGCATGGATCTAGGCATCTAGGTTGTATTTGGAAGAGTTTGGCCATCAAGGGGGTTCGGCCTTGGTCATGGTTGGTGGAGTAGAGGCTGTGATAGTCTGGAAGAGATGGAAGGAGGTGGTGGCCGTGGAACAAGGGGGAGAGGCCGATCTAAACAAGGGAGAAAGAAAGGCAAATTTGCATAGAAAAAGTAAGAAAAAAGGTAGAAAGAAAAGAGGGAGTTTACCAAATTTTTTTTTTGCAAGATGGAGGCCATGATTTTTTTAGGGTTTTGGAGCTTTGAAAATTCGTGAATAACAGGAGGAAGTCGGGTGGAAAAAAAAAGAATGAGGAATAGTTAGGGTTAATTGGTGAAAGGTTAGGTTAAAAGTAAAAAGGTGGACTATAAAAGCCCATAGGAAGATAGAAAGTTTAAGGCCTTTCAAATTTATTTATTTTATTTTTTTATAACTTTATATTTCTGGAAAAAGATAATAATCCCAGGTAAAATTTCGAAATTTGAACAAAATATAATAATTTATATAAATATTTATCAATAATATAAAGTTAAATTAAGAAAATAGCTAAAATAGTAAACTAGTCTAGAAATTTGAAATTGAATAGAATGAATTTTAGAAAAATTCATATGAGCTTGTAATATATTTTTAAACATAAATAATAACATAAAATAAAAATATATTCACAAAATAAATATTTAAAATTAAATTTACATATAATTTTTAATGAAGAAAATACTAGAAAATAGGAAAACAGCCTTTAAAAATAGGAAATCATCATAGTAAATTTTGGAAAAATTCTATTATTATTTTTGAAATATTTAGAGATGAAAATATACATAAATTAACATATTGACACATATTAAAAAAAATATAAGAAAGAAAATATGATTTATAAAATTTAAAATAGGAAAAATTGCACAATAAAACAAATTATACTAAAAATTGAAATGTACATAACTTTTACATTTTAACTCCGTTTCCAACGAAACGAAAAGCAGTATTCAAGTTATTAAATATACTGTCATAATAAAAGATAAAATTTATAATTTCAAATATTTAAAATTTAAATTTAAAAGTCAAAGTTTGACAATTTGACCAAAATTCACATTTTCTGGAAATATTAAATTTAGTCATATTTGGAATTCTAATCCACATCAAAATCAAAGTTTATACTTAAAATAACAAAATTTATTATTTTTCATAAATAAAGCTTTTGAATCTGGAAAAATCAATTTAAAAATATTTGAAAAATATAGGGTTGTTACACTCTCCCCCACTCAAAGCTTTTCGTCCTCGAAAAGGAATGAGGTACGGGAAAGCATAGAAAAGATAGAGTGAAATAAGATTAAAATAAGATGACAAAAGATTGAAATTATACCTAATAACTATCGTTATAGGTAAGTTTAATGTAACGCCCCACTCTGAGACCCACTGTAACAAAGAGTATTACGGGAGTAATACTGTCTGTTAAAGCGGAGAATAGAGTATAGTGGAAGCGACCATTTGTAATCAAGCTATAACTATCTACTGAATATGTCGAAAGGATGGTATCTATATTTTTTTTTCAAGTGGTTCGACATATTCGGTAAATACTTATAACGAAATTACAAATGGCTAAAGATCTATCAGGATAAAGCATAATAATAAATGATAAATCATCACAGAACAGAATCACATAACAGATATAAAATCCCAGAACAATACATCGTCAATACAGATCCAAATACTATAAGTGGGTACAAAGCCACTGCCCACACATGTGGGTGAAAATATGTACATATCAAAGTCTGAATAATAACAGAGTAGCGGAATAGTGGACAAATAAAAGCGCTATCTATCCAAGCGGAAGCACAGAAGCTAAGTCCAGAGACCTAACCTGAAACAACTCGGTCTGACCCGAGCGAAAACACTCGGGTCAGGCTAGCTAAACAATCAGTAATAATTGAGATATATAATAATGCGGTACATAAATAAAACAATACTTATCCAAAGAGAAGTATATTATGAACCACATGAATATAATGACGATCCTTAATCATCAATAAACAATAAAAATCTCCAAAGAGAAATCAACACCAAAGTGTAGAATAAATAAAATCGCCTCATATCATCGGCGTAGCCAAAGCTATAAAAAGATGCCCATAGGCAATAATCCCAAAAGTGACCAGAGTCTGTAATCAATGCCCAAGCAAAGATCGATGCTCCAAAGAGCAATGGGGATATACTGAAAAGTCAATGAAATCCAACACTGAATAGCAGTGTCCAGAGACACTGTGAATCCACAAGGCAATCGCACTTACATCGTATGGTTCCATAGAACCAACACCGAATGGCGATACTCGAATGGATATAAAAATCATCAAATATCACCAATATTGCACATGCACCGACCAGAGTCGTTGTTGCCAAGTACTGTAGAGTTGTGATCGATCACTCGCACAGATGCGGAACGCGCGAGACGGCAAGATCCTTCCCAAAAGGATAAAGTTCCAGAGGCGCATGCCGAAAAATAAACTGCTCCATAGAGCAGGTGTCCAGAGATGGTTGCCTAGAGGCGTGGTGACCCAGAGGTCCAGTACTGGCTCCCCAAAGGCTAATGTGTCACTAACTTCTTGGAGAGGAACCCGTAAAGTGTTAACAATGAGTCACATACCCCACGTTTGCACTAAACGGTTTACTAACCAATAGCAAGCTCACACTCAAAACAATAAAAAGTCTACCTCGTATCATCGGTAAACTAGACCCAAAGGTCAAAACGATCAATCGAATAGGTCGGGGATTAACCGGAAAGAAAATACACACGGTTCCATAAGCCGGAGATTTCCTAACCGTTTAAGCACCTTTCCACTTCGCTCGACGTGCTAAAAAGTGAGTGTGAGGTTTTTATTATAGAAAATAATGGTGTGAAACGGATTTATAATTGATTTTGAAATCACTTTAAAACGGCTTTTGAAAACTCTCCTATTAGGGAGTAATTAATTTGATAATTAAAAATATTATTATATAATAATTTCTAAAGCCATTTAGGAGCGAAAAATCTTTTGAAAATGATTCATAAAACCCGTGTACGAAATCTAGAGGCAAATCTCAAAGAAACCAATAAAACCAGAAAATCACTGAAAAATATTCTAAGTGTTTGTAAACATTCAAAAACAGCTGCGAACCCAAGTTCGGCAATTTATTTGGACCAGCAAACTGTGTCCAAATGTCATGAAAATTTGCATGCATGTAGTCCAACATCCCTACTTTAAGATGCAAAAATAATCGGTAAATTATGACTTGAAACGAAGAAACGGCGTCGTCTCAAAGTCGGATAAAAATCATAAAACTTTACTGTGTCAAAACAGTGTAAAGGTCCCACTTCGACGACATGGTCGAAGGGTCACATGAACTCAGATCTTGATGAAAATTTTCAGGAGCGTAGTAAAGTACTCCTACTTTGATATGCAACAAGAATCGTTCGGTTTTGACTTGAAACGAAGAAACGACAATGTTTCAAAGTTGGTCCGACGATAACTGAAAATGATCACTATTGTAAAACAGTTTCTGGGTGCTACTTCGGCAATAGAAACAAAGTATCTAATGCACCCAGATCTAAACCAAACTTTGCATGGTTAAAGATCTCGATCTCATCTTTTTAACGAGACCAAAAATGATGAAATCCGACAAAGGACGAGCCCAGGATGGCGTCGCAAAGTCGGGGTTCTACGCTGAAAATAACGGGAGAAAAGAGACTAAGGCCTATAGCTATGCACTAACTTGCCAGAGATGAAAAACCACAATTTTGACATAGTAAACTTCAAATTCTGGCAAAATGAATAAAATGAAAGTTGTAGCTTAGTTTCTAAGCTTTCCGGAATGACTAAGATCGTCAAATTCCGACAAGATATGAAAATTCTATGACTAAAACAATTCTCAGATCTAAATTTTATATCACTGTCGTTGTGTTCTCGGGACAGTGGTAAGAATGCACAGTTTTGACCAAACTAACTTCGAAATTTCATAAAACTCAAAACATGAAAGTTTTAGCTCTAAATCTACGCTTTCCAGAACATCCAAAATTATTAGATTTGGATAAGAAACGAGTAACTTATGGCCAAATCAATTTCAGGTTTTTATTTTATCAACCATGTAGTTTGTTGTCAGGTCAGCGACAAACAAGCATGATTTCGACCATTCAAACCTTAAAATTAGGCAAAGCACAAAACATAAAAGTTATAGGATACAGAATAAGCTTTCTAGAACTTCAAGAAAATCTTAATTCCGATTTAAGATGAATGAGATATGCCTAATTTACTAACAGCAATAAACTAATTATAATTTCAGCTAGCATATATTACAAGTACCTTATGTGCACACCCCAAAATGAAAGCAAAGATGATGAAAGAGCTATGATTCACATGTTACATAATAAAACATGTGTTACTAACTGATTACCAAAATCAAAAGATGATTAAACACATATTAGAAGAGGTTTTTAGCAATATACCTCTCTTGAAAGCAACAAAGACTATTATAGCATTAACCCAAGTTAGCAAAAGATGATTAGGAGGCTATAAGATCAAAAAAAACACATAAAACATGTGTTACCAAATACATTTCAGAAATGGGAAAGATATAAAAAATGGATTTGAGGTGGGTATTTGCATTACCTTTGCATAGAATGACTTGCATAAGCTAAAACTAGAAGGAGATGAAGATAGAGGCCATTTTTGTTATGAAAGCTTTAGGAAATGATTAGGGTTTTGATTAGGGTTGAATGAATGAGGTTATGAGAGTATGAGATAATTTATAGAGGAGGTTTAGGGTGGGTTATTGGGTTAGGTTTTGTAACCCAATAAGAAGAGAGTTATTTAAATTTTTCCAAAAATTAGTCTAAGTGTTCATATATGTTTATAAAACTCAATTTTTTCTTATCCAAACCTATTTTAAAATCTCTCCTCAAATATTTAACTTTCCAAAAATAACATTTTATCCTCATTTTAAAATCCCATATTTCCCATTTAATTAAAATAGCCTTTTCAAATAATAAATTTTATTATTCCAAATCCTTTTATGCTTCCTTAAAATAAATAAAAAAAACCTAACTTTTATTTATTAATTGGTAAAGCAAATCTCGGGTTGTTACATTTAACAAGGTGGGGATGGTCTTCCCAAGATTCTCCAGAATCAGGAACACAAGCACGAAAAGATCCTCTAGAATCTGATTCACCCTTTTCGCTTGACCGACGGTTTGTGGATGGCAAGCAGTGCTCAGATTCAAAATGGGTACCAAAGATTATAAAGATTTATAGAAAGATTTCTAAACAGAAAGAGTATAGAAAGATGTCTTTACCAGTCTGTAGCAAAATAAGGAAAATAAAGACAACTAATAGACAGTTTGAAAACAAAATAAGATAATAAGTTTGAAACCATGGGAATTTCAACTTAAATAGATAATTAATTTTACACAAGTTAAATAAATCTTAACTATCTCAAATTTCATTACCTTATCATCCAATTTTCTTAAACTAACAATTTCAAAAATCATGGATTTGCAACTTCATTATTTATTATACTCATAATGTACTTAATAAATTTAATTCCTCTTTATTCCTAATTAAAGTTAAATTTATTCCTCTCAATATATTTTATCATCTATGTTAAATATACTTACACTTATTATAACTGTTTTAATTTATTTTTAGTTCCTTTAACATCATTTTGTATTGTAAGTTATTCAATTAACCTTTTACTCTATTTACCTCTGTTAATCATTTATAACTAAAATTTATGTGTATAACATTTATTATAACCACTCAAATTTTATTTATAAAACTTTTTATATTGTATATTATCTAATTACATTGTTAACTTCTAAAAATTTAGGTAAGTTATATTTGAATGCAATTGAGTATTATACAAATAAAACTTTCCAATTCAGTCATTTCAAGTTTGAATCATCTATTCAAAATTTTGATTTTCTTTTTATACTTGAAGTTATTATTAAAGATAGAATTTAAGAATAAAATTTCTGATTCCTCTCAAACCATTTAGAGATAAATAAATGTATGTAC
Organism: Allium fistulosum; assembly: GCA_030737815.1. Lineage (NCBI taxonomy): Eukaryota > Viridiplantae > Streptophyta > Magnoliopsida > Asparagales > Amaryllidaceae > Allium > Allium fistulosum. Next base: position 162,397,040 of record CM060904.1, on the reverse strand, counting down.
ATAATTTGTCAAATCAAATTTAAATCATATATCTATATATTTTATAAATCAAATCATATTTTAGAAATTCATATCAATCAAGTTTCCCAAAACAAAGCTGTAGCAAGACTACAGAATGGTTTCTTCACTTCGAAACTCGAAAATGAACGTCGATGATGCTGCAGTCATCACCGAAATTATTTTCCAGCGACAAAGAGAAGAGCACTGATTTTTAAACTTTAAAATTCTTTGGAAACAAATTTCTATTCAAAAATACTTTAAATAATATATCCTTTTAAAGCTTTAAACACAAAGTTTGAAATCATCAGAAATTAAATTCTCAAATTTCTTGATTTAATTCATTTCAGTTCTCAAATCAATTTATAAACAACTATTTATAGATTCATTTATAGGACAATAAATGATAAATCAAGTATTATCATTTCAAATTATCAATTTAAATCATTTTATTGAGTTCCATAATATTTACTTATATCAAAATTTATTTTATTAACCAAATTTTAAAATAATATTGTGTCAGTTTGTTCTGTCAATGTGTTTTAGAAGTCCTATCGATAGCGTTGATCAGACGAATTGATCGGAAGCCCAAATCAACATCAACAACTCAAACAACACAATATATAAAACAAAACATAGATTTACAAGTACAATTCAAAATGTTTGGAGATATTTTGGAAACAAAAACAAGATGATTAATTAACAAAATATGAATATGGATAAGCATAGATAAATCGCGGGCAACCTTAACCGGGTCAACTGTGACTTAATAAATAAGATCAAATGTGGATTTTTCTAGGGTAAATCTACATTCGATCTCAAGAGATAGAGTTTGGAATAACAAAAGATATTAGTATCTAAACCAAGGATAGATATAAATCTCTAGTGAATCGATGCTAATTTGTAAAGGAGTTTACCCCTTTACAAGAAAATTAGAATATTGGCGAGACCGCCAATTCACTATAAAGATCATTCGAAGTGGATTTATGGAATACTCCAGAATTAAAAGAAGATGAATAGTGAGGGGCAAGGATGGATTTTGGAACCGCAGGGAACGTTCCAAAATTCAAAGGAAATTCGAATCAAAAGGAAGAGATTCAAGCTCGAATGAAAGTGATTCTGTAAATAAATTTACCATACATTTTAAGTTTTGCCTAGAGCTACCAAAGCTCTGATACCAACTGTAACGACCCGATATTTTCAACCATTCGCATCTGCACATGTCGGACTTGAATTGCTTAAAATACCGCGTTGTAAATAAAATTTGGAAAATCTCAGAATATATAGTAAATAAATATAATCACATATCACAGACACAGAGTAAAATAATGCAGCGGAAGTAAAGCAAATAGTAGTTCATGAAGCTACTATATAAATATATCAGAGTTACATAAGATATAACAAAAGAAATAGAGGACAACAGAAGTCTCAATAAAATAACCAAGTACAAGCTGAGTAGGACAACGGAACTGAAGTAGATAGGACAAGACAAGCAGATAATCTCCAGCGATTCAAATCTCCAAGAGAGTGGAAATCCAAATCTGTGAATAACTTAAGCTGACCCGAGCGTAAAGCAAAACACAAAACACTCGAGTCAGGACAATATATACTTATATAATGTAAACCAACTCAAGTGAACTGGAATAAAGGTACAAGTAACTTAAAGAATGCTTGGGATCGCCCATTCTTTAAGGATCCGTTAAACTATTTACTATGTAGTAATATACGCTATATACAGTAGTGTCTAATTAGTAAAGTATAATCATATAGAAAATAGCGTTAAGGGGATGGTGAACCTTAACGCGGTCGGATCTTTAAACCAAAATCGTAGTGGGCTCGATATGGTAGGTGACACGGCACACAAGGCAATGCCAGGGTAGATATACCAATTACGCACACGGACTGATGGAAACGCATAGCAGCCACTACCGCTCCACCTCGAACAACACTCCCAAATCAAGGGTGCGCACCAAATCAATCACAAGTAATAGAATGGAATTGAAGAAGTGTGTCCGATAAGAGGTGCTACCTCACTGGTCCGAGATCGCTCCTGTTTTAGACACCTTATGCCAACTCATGGGAGTTGGGTCCACGTATATACCTTAGGATCGTCGCCACCATCCTACTTCATTCTGGAAACTCCACCGCGTACACAGTTGTCAAAGTGGTTTTCGGTATCGACAGAGAGTATGTCCATATCCGATCCCGGTCTCTTTAACAACCAATCATTATTATAACCCGTGGTTATAATTTAAAATAGTTTATACTTCAAAATATAATATCATTTCAAATCCAAATCTTTATCAAAATAAAGATTTAATCAATTCCAAACCATTTCAATATATTTAAAATATCATATCTTTCCAAAACTTCATTTCAAATCATTTTAATATATCAAAATATCAAATCTTTCCAAAACTTCATTTCAAATCATTTTTATATACCAAAATATCATTTGAGTTCAAATCTAAATATTCAACTTTAAATACTTTTTAAATTCAAAGATATCATTCCTTTATTATCATTTCAAGTCACCTTTTAAATAGTTTATATTTCAATCAAAATAATTCATCTAAACCATTTAAAAGTGTAAGTATTATATTTCAAATCAAGTATTCAATTTCCAAAGTTTCAATTCAATTCAATAATTTATTTCAATTAAATTTCCATATACCATTTCAAATCTTATAAATTTCAAATATAGATTTAATCCATAAAATAACTATTCAAATTATAAAATAAATTTCAAAGCTTTATTATCCTATATTTCATAAGTCCAATATCTTTTAAATAGATCCAAATTACAAGTAAACCAAATATTTTTCATACTAATTTAAACTTCAATTATTCATTCCAAGATTTAATATAATTTCAAATTCATTTCAAAATATCAAAATATCATTTCAAAACATCATTTATTTAATTTAGATTTAAATACCATTTAATTAGATTTCAAAATAGTTGTATATCCCAAATCAACTATTCCATTTAAATCATTTAAAGTCAATTCATTATATTTAATAATAAATAATTAATTTCCAAATTTAATCTTTTTCAAAGATCATTTATTCATTTGAATTTATTAAACAAAGAAAATTCAACTTTCGCAGCACTTAGAAAATGCTACGAAATGTTATGTTTAAAAACAGTTCATTAACAAAAGACGGCATTTAAAATGCTGTAATATCTTAATATAGTTTCAATTAAAATTTTAGTTAAATTTAACAACTATAGCACTAACAAAGTGCTATAATAACCCTTAGTTCAAATTTGCTATTTGGTTCATTTTAAACAACTACAGCATTTTCCAATGTTGTAATATCTTTACATTACATTTCAAAAATGCTGTCAAATCAAATTCAGAGTTTTATTTACAATTTCACACATAATTAACTTTTAATATAAATCATTTTAACTTATAAAATCATATATTTTCACATTAAAAACAATCATTTAAATGCCTATATTTCTATGATTTTATAAATTCAAATTTCCATACAAAAATCAAATTAAATAACAATTAAATTTTCATTTCTTTAATTAAATTCTTAACTTAACAACCAAGTTTAAATTTCCAAAATATAACTTATTTCAATTTATTTTACTTAATTAATATTTCACTTTTAAACAAAATTCACAAAATTCAATTTAAGTTATATTTCCAAATTCAGCTTAAATATTCATTTATTTCATATTTTAAGTTATACAAAATCATTAACACTTTATAAAATCATTATTTCTTAATAAAATCATTAAATTCATTTTTAAATCAAATTTGTCATATATTCTTACTTTACATAAATTCCATTTATAAACAAAATCATAAATTCCAAAATTAACTTATATTTCAAATTCTACTTCACCCTTTACTTAATTCACTTATTTAATTTGTAGAAAACCACAAATATTTTATAGAAATCATTTTAATAAAGTTTAAATCAAAATATCATAGTATTTACATTTTTAAAATATTTTAAAAAATTTAGAAAAATATATAAACCACGGGTCTGTATATAATTTTTCTAGCCTAGGTCAAGTGATACAGATATGTATCATTTCAATCCACAGTTTACAAAGAAAAACCCGGGTTCTATCATTTCAAACCCGCAATCCCAAGTTAAATGAAATAAATAAAAAAAGTCGCTCAGGCTTATCATTTCATCCCATAACGATCTTTCCCTATTCTAAAGTTCGTTCGGGTATGTATCATTTCAACCCATAATGATTTTTATACTAACAGGGAACTTGCAGTGTGATAAAATGATATAAATAAACAGACTAACATGATATAACAGTAACATATGGTATAACATGGGTAATAACATGGGTGAGCATCATATGATCATAATATAACAGTTATAACAGGATGATATAATTTTACAGATTCAAATGGTGTCAGTTTACTAGTTATTTAAGTACATATTAGTCTGGTGAGATTTACTCATCTGTTTGTGCTGGAGATATCAAAACCAATGACACAATGGAAACAAAAGCACGATGACAAGACTACGGACTTGAGTGGAGAGCGAATCCAATCTACAACTCTTGTGTACAACCCAAAACAAACAATCAAAACAGCAAAATTCAATACGACTTTAAAATGCAATAACATTGAAATAAAAGGAGATACGACTACGCAGTCTTTTGCTTTGCCTTCTCTATTGTTTGGTATGGCTTTGGGGTCTGATGTAGTTCAGATGTGGTCAAGTTTTGGGTCAGGTTTGGGCTAACATAGCTCGGGTTCAAGGCAAGACAAGGTGGAGTTTGTACATGAGGAGGTGATGTGGTTTTGAAGGCAACTAGGTGGTTTTTGGTCAAAACAAGGGCTCGGCCATGGGGATAGGGCTCGGCCTGTGGTGCACCATGACTTGACAGAGGTGGGAGAGGGTGTGCTGTGGTCAGGTCAGAGGAGTGGTGGCGGTTATGGTGGTGGTTTGGGTGGTGGTTGAAGTGGATGAGCAAAAAGTGGTCAACAAAGCATGGATCTAGGCATCTAGGTTGTATTTGGAAGAGTTTGGCCATCAAGGGGGTTCGACCTTGGTCATGGTTGGTGAAGTAGAGGCTATGATGGTCTGGGAGAGATGTAAGGAGGTGGTGGCCGTGGAACAAGGGGGAGAGGCCGATCTAAACAAGGGAGAAAGCAAGGAAAATTTGCATAGAAAATATAAGAAAAAAGGTAGAAAGAAAAGAGGGAGTTTACCAAATTTTTTTTTCCAAGATGGAGGCCATGATTTTTTTTATGGTTTTGGAGCTTTGAAAATTCGTGAATAACAGGAGGAAGTCGGCTAAAAAAAAGAATGAGGAATAGTTAGGGTTAATTGGTGAAAGTTTAGGTTAAAAGTAAAAAGGTGGACTATAAAAGCCCATAGGAAGATAGAAAGTTTAAGGCCTTTCAAATTTCTTTATTTTATTTTTTTATAACTTTATATTACTGGAAAAAGATAATAATCCCAGGTAAAATTTCGAAATTTGAACAAAATATAATAATTTATATAAATATTTATCAATAATATAAAGTTAAATTAAGAAAATAGCTAAAATAGTAAACTAGTCTAGAAATTTGAAATTGAATAGAATAAATTTTAGAAAAATTCATATGAGCTTGTAATATATTTTTAAAAATAAATAATAACATAAAAAAAAAATATTCACAAAATAAATATTTAAAATTAAATTTACATATATTTTTTAATGAAGAAAATAGCAGAAAATAGGAAAACAGCCTTTAAAAATAGGAAATCATCATAGTAAATTTTGGAAAAATTCTATTATTATTTTTGAAATATTTAGAGATGAAAAAATACATAAATTAAAATATTGACACATAATAAAAAAATATAAGAAAGAAAATATGATTTATAAAATTTAAAATAGGCAAAATTGCATAATAAAAAAAATTATACTATAAATTGAAATGTACATAACTTTTACATTTTAATTCTGTTTCCAACGAAACGAAAAGCAGTATTCAAGTTATTAAATCTATTGTCATAATAAAAGATAAAATTTATAATTTCAAATATTTAAAATTTAAATTTAAAAGTCAAAGTTTGACTATTTGACCAAAATTCACATTTTATGGAAATATTAAATTTAGTCATATTTGGAATTCTAATCCACATCAAAATCAAAGTTTATACTTAAAATAAAAAAATTTATTCTTTTTCATAAATAAAGCTTTTGAATCTGGAAAAATCAATTTAAAAATATTTGAAAAATACAGGGTTGTTACAATATCCATTTTATTTAATAATATATTCACTGTCCAAAATCGTGAATATACTTCGTTATCCAATTTCAACATTTCTACACATTTTATTTAAAGGATTATCCACTGTCCAAAATCGTGGATAAAATTCCCAACAAAACTCTTATTATTACAACATTTAACTTAAAGGATAATTCGCTGTCCAAAATCACGAATATATCTCCTTTATTAAACTTCTATGTTTAATTTATCAAATTCAATTGGTTTTGGATTTATAAAACAATGTTTATAAATCCCATTTCTATTTATAAAACTTCGATTTATAAATCTCATTTATTATCCAATTCAATTTATATAACTCAATTATATACCAGAAGTCTATATTATAAGTTAAGAACTTATAATCCATTTATTTACAACATCTATTCATTTTATAACTTCACAAATTATAAGTCTATAAATTTCGTTCACTTATGAAATCCATTTTTCCATTTTAACACTTATTAAAACTCGTTTTATAATTCCAGTATTCTTAATTTATAAAATATCAATTTTATACATCTTTTGTATAAATCGTTCATAATAATTCAAAAATCCCAATTTAAACCATTTTACAAATTAATTAACTATTTATTTCAAAAATCACTTTTCGCTTATATTTCACAAAATCTCGTAATTTTCATAACATAAAAATTATAACATTTATTTATTTAATATGAATCAATTCCAAAATTTTAATAAAACGTATATTTTCAAAAATCACTTTAAAAATCCTTTTAAAGTCAAAATCGTTATTTTTAAACTTCAAAAATGGATCCGATGATGCAACAGCACCAATCATCAATCACAACAATCAAAACATCATATATCATCATATGACAATAGAATATATAACAATATCTGTAAATAAATATATACGGTGAGGAATCTAGTCGGATCCCTCCAATCTGTTTCCCTGCATCCACAAATGTTAGCACAATACCAATTCCGCTCCAGTACGGAATATCGCAGTATATGGGATTTATAAAATATTATCTGCTATTATACGGCGCAATAGGGTCTCATCCGCTATATAATGCGGGAAATCAACTCCAAGTACATAAATAATACCAATTTCACTTACGGTGAAATATTCGCGGTATATGTTTTAATAAATAACCTCCGCTTAATAACGGCGTATAATGTCTATTTCAATCAACAACAGATAATAATTTATCATCCAGTCACACAATCAAACAATTTTAAATCTAACTATTTAAAATTAACATCGAACAATTTCGATTGAGTGAGAAGTTCTCACCTTGATTTCAATCCCGTTCCAGCGTTTTATTTCGAATAAAATTAAACGGACGTTTAATTTCACTCAAAATTATCACTAACTCTGATCGCTTCCAATCCAGTTTCATAGCGTAGTGCTTGACTATACGATTCCAACGCAACTGGTTTCGTTCGAAACGGACCTCGTATGAACAAGTTACAGAGTTTTAAATATTTGAACAATTTTTTATAATACAAATTATTTTATTTTAAAAACCCTAACTGAATCTAGGCCGTGTATTCTCCATTTCCAGATCTTGGCCGCACGTCTTTTTCCTCCATCTTCCCAGTTCATTCGCGTGAAAATCGAACCCAAGTGCCGCCACTTTCCCACAATTTTCGAGCCACCAACGTTGATCGATCAGACGATCAAACACCTCCACGTGATGCGCCGCGCCCCACGCTACCCTCCACTACAAGCACGTCGAGCTCGGTCCCCCTAGTAGCTCGAAAAACGTATTTGAACGACACACATTCATCTTCATTTTGCCGTTGATCCGCTACTCCATTCTCGATCACGACCGTTCCTCTTCAAGATCTCGCCACCCTCTTCATTTTTGTAGTTGAACTTGAAGTCTATCGGGGAGTGGATGAGGAGATAATCGAGGAGAAACGAGGGAAGATGCCGGCCATTCATTTCGTTAGTGGCGGCCTGAAACCCTAGGCTTGTTTATTTTGCAAAATGAAAGTAAGGGGGTGCTTTTATAGAAAATATTCCAAAACACTATTCATCCAAATTTTTCCGAACTCCAAACGAAGCGTGCCGGTTGACGTTTCTAAGGTATACCCCGCGTTCCAAACGCAATGGAACATGTTTCGGGAGCTAATTCGATCATCTGTGCGAGTTATGGAATTAAACGATCAAATTTAAATTAAACTGATTTAAACCGATTTCGATGCGTTTACGCTTGCCCCAGACAAACCGTACATCTGATTGACACGAAATTTGAAATCTTACAATAATATCACATTACGGATCCGATGAAACTAGTTTCGTCGAAATCCGAGACTGTTTGAAAAATGGCTAATTTCACTAGTCGATTAAATATTAAAATATTCAATTTTCACAATTTAACTTTAAATTCAATTTTAAAAGTTCTATAACATTACTATAACTTCAATATGATTTAATATAACTTTATAAATCATTTTTAATCACATTTAATCCAGATTTCAATTATTTCTGGAATTTCAACTATAAAATTATCGATTTAATTATCCAATTAAATCCAGTTATTCGAAAAATAAATTATTCGACTTATTAATTTCACCTATTAATATTTAAAATCAATTAAATATTCCAATTTCAAATGTCAGAAATTCTGGGTCGTTACATGAATAGTCTCTTTCGATTTATTGAGAAAACTCAAGGTCGAAATGATAATAGAACAAGGAATCACAAATCAGGAGTTTTATATGATACAACTGATAAGGAATTATCCATCATTCATAAGGCTATGACTTGTTGAGCAAACTCAAGGTCAGAATCCTAAGACAGACGAGTCCTAACATCCACTAGTGAAGTCAAAAGACTTCTATGTTTCCACTTAGGGTTTTAAGAAACATAAAAATCTAGTGGGAGCCTTATTAGAAAAATGAAACGGAATCATTTAACCATTCTAATATTGTAAGAACATCTGCTATATATAAAGTTAAAATAATCTACATCGAGAAATTTGTGTAACTAATAAAATTGATAAATGTCTACCAATTAAAATATATAAATGAACTAATGTAATGACCCGCAATTTCGAACAATTCAAATCGACAATAAACCACACATGTCTGACTTGAATTGTTCAAAACAACGGATTGTTATATAATTTTGGGGTAAATAAAAATCAATCACAGAATCACAGATATAAAATATTACAACATCATGCAGCGGAATAGATAAACATAGTAGTTCATGAAGCTATTACATAAACATCAAAGTCTAAAGCAATACAACAGAAATCAAAATACATAGAGGTTCGCTAATACATAAGCAAATGAAAAATGTCTGAACAGAAATAACTGAAATGACTAAAATAGCTAAATAGATAGATAGATCTCCAATCAGTCTCTAGCTCCAAAAGATGAATCTCGAATGCTGTGATACTCGGGCTGACCCGAGCATAAAGCAAAACAAAACACTCGCGTCAGGATTAACATTCTTATGTAAGTAAATCAACTCAAGTGAAATGTACAGTGAAATGCATCCATAACTCAAAGGATGCTTGGGATTCCCATCCTTTAAAGATCCGTTAAACTATCTACATATATAATAGAATACGCTACATAGATAGTGTCTATCATAAAGTAAAGTATTAAAGTAGCGTTAAGGCGTTAACCATATCCCTCTTAACACATTTTTATGTAAATATCATAGTCTATGCGGTACTATAAGCTCCACCATAAACTGGTGGGATACTCAGGGAGCACTCCATAGGTACGATACAAACCAAAGTCGTAGTGGGCTCGATCATGATAAATATGACAAGGCATGCGAGGCAATGCCCAGGGTAGGATTCTACCATTTTGCATTCCCGGACTAGTGGTAACGCATAGCAGCAACTACCACCCACCTCGAGACACACTCCCATAATCAAAGGTGCGCATCAATCAATTCACAAAGTAACATATATGGTTTCAAAGAAGCATGTTCGATAGGGGAGCGACCCCACTTGGCCCGGTATAGCTCCTATTTTAGTCATTTTAATTATGACCCGAAAGTCAAGGCTATCCATCATCGTTCTCTTACTTCATTCCAGCAGCGTTCGCCAAACAATCCTACTTCGTTCTGGATTTCTCCACTGGGTACACAATTGTTAAAGTGGTTTTGGGCATTGGAAGAGAGTATGACAATATCCGATCCCGATCTCTTTAACAACCAAACGCTTATTTCACACCATGGTCATTTTATAAAACATTTTCATAATTTATGTAAGGACCCGTAGATTTTAGATAATTTTATTTGTTTATTTATATATTTAATTAAAATTTTGTGAAACTTTAAACAATAAAATTTTGAAATTTAAATTTGATATTTGAAATGCGTATGTTTTAACATAGCAATTGGTAAATTTTTATCAGATAATTTGGAAGTTTATTTTCTAGTGTAATTTTATTCCAATTTATATCAGTTGAAACTGATGATAATAAAAGTGTTCGAAACCTAAATATGTCAATATGAGGAAATTTATTTAGAACACTCTGAATCAGACTACGAAATTCGTTTCACGAAATTTGGACGTTTCTAGCTCCGTTTGGATTTTTCCGTACGGAATAGCAACGTATATCAGTACCGATTATCGACTTTTGATCGAATGATCGTACCACTGATATCTGTATACCGTTTTGATCGTTTCGTCGTGCTGATCTCTGAGGTAAATTCAATTCTATGTTTTGAAGTCTGATACGTAGTGGAACCTATGCACGGTAAGCGTATCGGTACCGCATTTGTGCCATCTCCTTCCGTGTGCTTTTTCAAATCTCTAGCCGTGTAAAACAATCTGTTGCTTTATTAAATTCTGAAACTACTTTTGACCCTTCAAATTTCAAATATTTGTATTTATATTTGTGTGAGTTACATTGCCTTTCCATTTCTTATCTGATGTTTGCTTTTCAAAATTTATTTTAATATATGTATATTATATATGGTAGCCTATTCCACTCCACTACCCCTCCATATTACCTACCAAATCATGCTCTTCATCTTCTAGCTTTTCTTTTCCTTCCCACCTTATCTCCTCTATTTGTTTGCTTAAAATTATTATTAATAAGAAATTAAATAATAACCTCCTTCCCTCCTTTTTGCCATCTACCTGCAACCTTACCCATGCTCCACCCATCACCGATCTTCTGCCTCTGACCTTCCGACCACACCATGCCGTGTAACAACCCGTGATTGCGGTTACCAAATAATAAATTAAAATTGGGATTTTAATTTAATTGGAGCTATTAATGAATTTTTAATGTGGCTAATTTGTTCAAAATTTAGTCATTTTGAATAAATTATTATTTTGGGCTTAAGTGTAAAATGGAGCATTTCAAGGAAATTAATTAGGGAAATTTGTAATTTATATTATTGCAAAATTTTATATGTGTAAAATAGTGCAATATTTGATTTGGGAAATTAATTTGCAATTTATTTGCAAAATGGTGATTTTGGCTAATATTAACTATAAACGGTGTTTTGGAAAAATTAGGGGTTAAAATGTAAAATATTGTTGATATAGGATTTTATGAAATGGCTAAAAGTAATTGTTAACATATTTTCATAATTTTCTATGGTTTGAAATGTATTTAGTAATTTGTATGTAGAGTGTACTTAGAGAAAATTGCCTATATATGTATGCACATGAATAATACAAAGTCCTAATGGGTATTAGATCCAATAACCCTAACCATTAGCCTATAAAGTATCTTTTACTCTCCCATTTCAGCCAACACTTCATTTCATAACCACTAAAACCTAATTAGAAAGCTCCAAAACCTAGTCATGGCCTCTTAAGCAAGACTCCAATCTACACCAAATCAAAGAGAGTTAATCCAAACTACTAAAAGAGGTAATAGCAATCACAAAACCCACCTCTAATTCATTCTTTAATTTCTGAAATTATTTTGTAATCCTCTTTTTTTTTGTGCATTTAGATTGTGAAACCCTTTGATCTTCTTTTCATTGCTTGGAAAGAGGTAATATATGCTAGCTGAAATTATAGTTAGTTTATTGCTGTTAGTAAATTAGGCAAATCTCATTCATCTTAAATCGGAATTAAGATTTTCTTGAAATTCTGGAAAGCTTATTCTATAACCTATAACTTTCATGTTTGGAGCTTTGCCTAATTTTGTGGTTTCAATGGTCGAAATCACGTTTGTTTGTCGCTGACCTGACAACAAACTACAAGGTGTATAAAATAAAACCCTGAAATTGATTTGGCCATAAGTTACTCGTTTTTGATCCGAATTAGATAATTTTGGATGTTCCGGAAAGCTTAAAATATATGCTACAATTTTTGTTCAGTGAGTTTTCTGTAATATTGCCATTTAGATGACCTGAAATGCGTTCAAAGACAGAAGACCAATTCTGTCTTTAACAAGTTATCTTGAGTTTCAATCTGATATTGTTTTGCATGTATCTCTCTCGTTTCTTATCCAAATCTAATAATTTTGGATGTTCTGGAAAGCTTAGATTTAGAGCTAAAACTTTCATGTTTTGAGTTTCATGAAATTTCGAAGTTATTTTGGTCAAAATTGTACATTCTTACCACTGTCCCGAGAAAAAAAAGAAAAAAAGAATAATAAATAATTTTTTTTTAAACCCTGTTCCGGATTTTTTTTCTCCACTTCGCGATGCCGCCACGATCGCATCCGAAGTCGGAATTCGAGGTTTTTGGTCTCATTGGAAAGGTGGAGTTTCGAACTCCACCTCTGTAAAATTTAGGCATCATCGGCATTCTTTTGGTACTTCGAATTTCGTGTCGAAGTTGAACTCTTGTCGCTGTTTGTAAACAGTGTGAATCTTGTTCTGGGTCCAACTTTGAGACGTCGCTGCTACTTCGTCTCAACTCGGATTCCAGAAATTATTTTTGCATCTTATAGTAGGGATGTTGGACTATATTCCTACCAGTTTTCATGTCATTTGGATTCAGTTTTCTGGTCCAAATAAATTGCCGAACTTGGGTTCGCAGCAGTTTTTGAATGGTCAAACACTTAGAATGAAAATCAAATATCCCTTCTGTTTCCAGCTTTTGAGCGCCACTCCGCGATGCCTCCACGTTCGCATCGGAAGTCGGAATTCAACGTTTTTGGTCTCGTTAGAAAGGTGGAGTTTCAAACTCCATCTCAGGAAAATTTGGACAACATTGGAGTTCGTTTGATACTTCGAATTTCGTGTCGAAGTTGAACTCTAGTCGCTGTTTGTAAACAGTGTAAATCTTGTTCTGGGTCCAACTTTGAGACGTCGCTGCCACTTCGTCTCAACTCGGAATCCAGAAATTCTTTTTGCATATTAAAGTAGGGATGTTGGTCTACATGCCTGAAAATTTTCATGACATTTGAACACAGTTTGCTGGTCCAAATAAATTATCAAACTTGAGTTCACAGCTGTTTTTGAATGTTTACAAACACTTAGAATATTTTTGATGATTTTCTGGTTTTCATTGATTTCTTTGAGATTTGTCTCTAGATTTCGTACACGGGTTTTATGAATCATTTTCAAAAGATTTTTCACTCCTAAATGGCTTTTGAAAATTATTATATAATGTAACATCCCGAAAATTTTTGACTTTCGAAAATTCAACATCGATACTCACTTTATCGACTGCTGAGCCATCGAATGCCGGAAACCCGAAAAGTTATGGTTTTAAGAAAGAAGAAAAAAGGTAGAAGAAGAAGATAGAAGAAAAAGAGAAGAAGAAGAAAGAAGAACAACAGAACAACATCAGAACAGAAAACAATATCAGAATCTTACACATCGCAGCGGAACAATATATAATAGATAAATGAATAATCTTTAAAACAAAGAACTATATCATTTTATACATACATCAATCATCAGAGTCAATATACAACTCAATACAACAATGGACAGTTATATAAACTTGTCCTCATACAGAATACACAGCGGAATAAATATATCAGATACAAGTACTACGTCTCGCCATCCAGCTTGCTTCCAAAGCTACAGAATATCCAGAATATCCTGATAATATAACTCTAGGCTGCCCGTGTGGAAATTGGTGGGCACCCAGAGTTTAGAAGGGAAACAATAAACTCCGAGTCAGTCATGGTGACTGGTGTGAGATCGTAAAACAGTTATTTTTCACAAAGAAAATAAAACAAATTCACAATGCTTTTGGAAAATGAAACTACCATAAGACCTCCCACCACACACACAATGCAAACGCAGAATTGGAGGAGATTTCTTCTTATGATAGTCAAAGATGCTTACTACGCAAAAATCAAATTCATTTTGATATTATTATTAGTGCATAGTGTAGAAATCATTTCGAAAGTATAATATTAATCTTAGCCAGCATAGGCATTCCGCACTTATGCCTACTATAGCTACTATGTTCAATAGCAGGTTACCGCCACATTCCATAGCAGGTAATACAACTAAAACCGTACAAGTCACGTATTGTTTCTTTGGATTTCCAACAAATGGTCAGGCTAAGGAACTTCCTATCCACGATGGGTACGTCCCTGGAATAGACGACCCGAGAACCTAACCGGATCTCTGCCAACACAAGGCCGGGTTACCTCTGCAAAAATAGGTAACTACTGACACGCGTATGCCATCCCCCGATCGTCACCGATCTTCCCGAGGATCCCCGATTTCCAACAAACCACATAGATAATAATAATGCAGTAACCACAGAGGTTAAGTATCTGGGCTCCATACCATGATACCACCTTTATCCAGAAGGAATGACATACACTAAGGGGCGCTACTCCCTAGAACCTTGCCGCATCCTTCCTGTTTCGACCATTTCCGGGGTGTGAGGCTCGACGAAGTCTCGTCCACAAAGCTACGCTTTCTCAAAAAGCCCTGCTTTGGGTCAAACAAAAATGATCAACCTATGATCACAAAGATATAAGATCAAACAAATGATCATATCACAAATGATCAAACACTGATCATTTCACAGCAACACTTAGTATGCCACGTTACCAAATTGGGATATATCGCTGATAAATTTCAACTACATAACCTCTGAGCTCGTACGTCTCAGAGAAGGGTGTTAAGCTAAGAGAATAAATTCTCCGCCACCAACAGAAATGTATTTGAAAGAAATCAGCTTTATATCTCAAATTGTAACGTCAGACACACAATCCATACAAGTCTGTTCCGGGATCGAACAGAACCGAAGGCACTTCTCACGAAGCCCTTGCACATCCGGATAATTTTCAATCACGTCAGGACTTCCCGTCACTAAGGGTGATAAAACCTCTAAACCGGAGATCAGCCGATGTAGAGTAACTCGACGGTAATCCTTCCGTTTTCAAAAATATCCGGTCTTCAACACCGGTCTTCAAATGCGATTCATAACGACGTATCACATATTCGGAATGGGTTATACGACCCCATGGTCCTTTCCCGGCTAACCCGAATAGTGAGCGATTATTCAAAAATAAGTGTGGCATTCAAATTCATCCAATTCACAACAAATACCTATCTAAAGGTAATTATTGATAGTCGGTTATTTAACTATCAATAAAGATGCGCAACATCATCAGATTCCAAATAATTTTCCAAATTATTTCATCTTCAAAAATATCTTTACTAGACATAAAATTTCCACACTTCAAAAATAAATCAATATTTATTTTTAAACAGATTCCCTTTCTTTTATAAATTCCATAGTGAATTTATATTTCAAAAATATCTACTGATAGACGATTTCCAAATCGATTTCGATATTCACTTTCGATTTATCTTTAAGAAGATAAAATCTCAAAACGTTTCATTCCATTTTGGAAAACATTCCATACTTATTTAATAATAAGTGTTTCACACATCCTTTATTTTCAACATTTGAAAATATTCGTTATACTTAAATCAATATTAAGTATATATTCATTCTTTAAGGAAATCTATTTCGATAACACATTTATCTGAGTCAAAACGAATGTTACGTAAAACATCGTTACGACGACTCAAAATCACTAGTATAGGGATTCGAAATTTAGATAGATATATAAATCCCAATACTAGACAAAAACATTTCCTTTCGGAAATCATTTACTATAACAACAGTGTTATAGTCCATCATTTCCTTATTGCTCGAAAACGTCTATTTCAACAATGAATGTTGAAATCTATGATTTCGATATTCAATACATTTTAAAACATCGTTTAAAACAATTAACTTCATTTTCAATATCACTTTCCCAAAACAATATCCATTTTACTTAACAATATATTCACTGTCCAAAATCGTGAATATACTTCACTAACCACATTTCAATATTTTCTACCCATTTTTATTTCAATAATTATCCACTATCCAAAATCGCGGATATATCTCCTTTATTAAACTTCTATGTTTAACCTATCAATTTCAATTGGTTTTGGATTTATAAAACAATGTTTATAAATTTCACCTTTTATATTTTATAACAACTTCGATTTGTACATCTCCTTTATTAACAAATTCGATCAATATTTCATTTGTAGGCAAAAATCCAATTTATAAGTTAATTTCTTATAAATCTTCTTTTCTACAATTTCATTCATTTTAACTTCACAATTTATACATCAATAAATTTCATATCTTCACAATTTAAAATTCTATAAGATTCATATCTTCACTTATAAAAACTCGTTTTAAAATTCCAAAAATTTTTAATTGATAAATATATCAATTTTTCTGTACATCTTTTATAATACTTTAAAAATCTCAATTTAACCCATTTTACAATTAAATCAACTTTCATTTCAAAAATCACACTTTGGTTATATTTCACCAAAAATCTTAACTCTTATAACTTTAAAATTCTAGACGTTTATTTTTCTGAAATAAATTAATTCAAAAATTCGATAAACGTCTACTTTTCAAAAATCACTTTAAAATCTTTTTAAAGTAAAAGTCGTTATTTTTAAACTTCAAAACTGAATCCGATGATGCAACAGCATCAATTAGTCCATCACAACAGTCAATATCATATATCAATATGACAACAGAATATATATCAATATCTGCAAATAAGTAAATACTGTTGAGGAATCCAGTTGGATCCCTCCACCCTGTTTCCCTGCATCCAAAGACGTTAGCACAATACCAATTCCGCTCCAGTACGGAATTATCGCGGTATATGGGTTTTATAAAAATCCGCTTACTAACGGCGCAATAGGGTCTCATCCGCTATACGAGGCGGGAATCAATCAATCCAATATATACATATGCCAATATGTATATATTGCTATATATAGATATATATCCTACTATATCTACTATCACATCCAATAGCAATCAAATAAATAACTGAAAATTCCACTTTTCAATTCTTGAGTGAGAAGATCTCACCTTGATTTTAATTCTGATTTCAGCGTTTATTTCGAATAAAATAAACAGACGTTTGATTTCATCCAAAATTCACACTAGCTCCAAATGGCTCCAATTCAGTTTCATAGCGTAGAGCTCGACAAAATGATTCCAATGCAACTGGTTTCGTGCGTTTTCGATCTCGTATGAAAAAGTTATCAACATTTAAAGATTGTACGAATTATTTATATAACAATTTACAAATTAATTTACATTTTAAACCTACATCTACATCTGGCCGCACGTTTTGCCAAAGGAAATCACAGCCGCCCCTTCTTTCTTCCTTCATCACGTTTCTCCCAAGTCACGTTCGTGAAAACCCACCTGCCACCCTCTAAGCCCTAAACCACTTGGCCACATCTTCCACTTCCCCGATGATCAGAGTGTTCCAAATGAAAGAGCATCACCACTCCTGCCTTCGACCCCAATATGGCCAAGCTCGGCCTCGTCTTTGCCTCAGAAAACGTGCCTAAAGTCGCTGCCATCTTCTCCATTTTGCCATCGAACCCCTTGATTAAAATCCATCATCACCGTTCATTTTATAGAGCTTACTACCCTCTACATCTTTCATGTAGAAAGTTTCGCGAATCATTGCTTGGATTTGAAGAAATTTGAGGGAGAAGAAGAGATAGTTTCGGCCATTGATAACAAGGGTGGCGGCTGAAGAAAGTGAATTAGGGTTTCTTAAATCGTGAAGAGGATGGGTTGCTTTTATAGAGAACCGACGAACACTATTCATTTCTAAATTTCCAAACTCCGATTTACGCGCGGTCACCATCGTTTCTAGGGTTTATCCCGTGTTCCGGACACAATGGAATAGGTTTCGAAAGCTAATTCGATCGTCTGTGTGAGATATGACAAGAAATGATCAATTTAAATTAAATCGATTTAAATCAATTTCGAGGCGTTTTGATTCGTACCGGACAAATGGTAAATCCAAAAATTATGAAATTTGAAATCTTACAATAATATCACATTACGGATCCGATGAAACTGGTTTCGTTCAATTCTGAGAATGTTCGAAAATTGGCTATTTTTACAGTCGATAATTAAATATTAAATATTCAATTTTCACAGATTAATTCCAAATTCAATTTTAAAAGTTCTATAACCTTTCTATAACTCCAGTATGATTAAGTAAATTTTTCCAAATCACTTTCATTCTTATTTAATCCAGATTTCAAGTAAGTCTGGAATTTCAAACATTAAATTATCGATTTAATTGTCAAATTAAATCCAATTATTCGAATTTTAAATATCAAAAATTCTGGGTCGTTACAGACTTCCCCCCTTAAAAGAATTTCGTCCTCGAAATTACAAGTTAGGAAAAATGATCCTTAGCTCGACTACTGTTTTTTTTCACAATTCAATAGTTTTATCAATTTATCAAAACAAATCATTCTAATAAAGATTCATTATTAATTCAACTAAATTTCAACTTCAACTATAAGTTCAAACAACATTGTTTAACTTCTCAATTCAAATTCGAGTTTAAATTCAAATTTTAAACTTTCAAAAATTTATCAAAAATTTTCTAACACTCGAAATTTCGGAAAAATTTCGCCAGCGTCTCCTTTGCGCGGCTAATACGGCACGACTACAAAACGTCCCTACGGACTCTCAGATTTCAAAAAGAAAAGAAAAAGCCAAGCGGCTAGAGAAATAAGTCATCAAATCTCATATTCGAATTCAAATACTTACCTTTTGTCGAGCCATTCAAATTTATCTTCGAAATTAAATTCCAATTCCTTTATACCTGTATATTCTACTAGCCATAATATCTAGTTGCATATATTCAAACCATTTCGTACATTCAATTACAAAATTTTCAATATAACTGCTTATATATTTTTACTTCACTATTGAAGTTACATATCTATTTTCGTTTAATTTTTCATTTCAATTTCATTTGAATTCAATTCACAATTCCAATTTAATTTGAATTCTATTTAACTTCTGAATATTGAATTTTATCAATTATCTTTCATTCACAACTGCATCATTTTAAATTAGTTTCATTTACTAATTTATCACAAATTGTAATTCACTTTATTCAAATTTGTTTTCAACATTCAGTTTCAATTCCAGTTTTATTCTTTCATTCATTCCCAAAATTTATTTTCAACTTGCCATTTTGGTTTATAACCACTCATATTAAACTGGATTTTCAAATTCCATATGAATTTAATTCATTCCAAACCATATTAATTTGTCATTTCTTTAATTAGTTTCAGTTACTAATTTTATTTCAATACTTTACTCTACAAATTCGAAATGAATTTTTTCAACATTCAATTTACTTTCATTAAGTTGATTCACTTGTACTTGCATTAATTTAACTCCATCTTTTAAGTTAAATTTATTCTATCAAAAATCAAATTGTATAAGTTATCAACTTAATAATATTTCATAAATATTTTTATATAGCATTCCAGAGTTTACCAACATTTCAAAGCCATTTTGAAAACAATTCAAATTCCATTTGAATTTCCAAAACAAAACCCAAATTTTCAAACAACTTTCATTTAAAACAATTTGGCAGCAATTCCTCTTTTGGAAACCCAAAAATGAACACCAATGATGCCGCGGTCATCATCGAAGTTATTTTCCAGCGACCGAAAAGAGTTTAGAGCTCTCATCTCTTCCAAAATACTTTTCAAAACCTTTGGAATTCATTTTCAAATCAAAAATGATTTAAACTTTTCAAATCTCCAAAATTTTCAAATTCTCTTCAAAACCTTTCCAAAAACTCCTCTGGAATTCCGTTTTAAATTACATTTCACATTTATAATTTGCATTCTTAAATTTCATTTGTACATGGATTTATCTCTTAACTTTGGAGTTATGATTTCAATTTCTTATTCAATTTTAGTGATGATAATTCACTATTATTACTTCCTAACATCCATGCAACCATATACTATAGTACTTTATAGAAAAACATTTCTTTTCTATACAAAAATAGTTTTGGGCAAAATTATTTCATTTACCCAATTTAAAACAATATTGTGCCGAATTGTTCTATATAAGTGTTTAGAGATTCCTATCGATAGAGTTGTACGGACAATACCGACCAGAATCCATATACCACTCAACAAACCAATCATCACAATATAAAACAATTTTATATTCACTAACAAATACGCGCTCGTATCTATTATTACACTCAACTCATTCTAGAGTACTACTGACTCTATCTCTAATGAGTAACACCCAACAGAGCAGGGTTGTCGCTTAACCATATGCTCTGATACCAAATGTAACATCCCGAAAATTTTCGACTTTCGAAAATTCAACATCGATACTCACTTTATCGACTGCTGAGCCATCGAATGCTGGAAACCCGAAAAGTTATGGTTTTAAGAAAGAAGAAAAAAGGTAGAAGAAGAAGATAGAAGAAAAAGAGAAGAAGAAGAAAGAAGAACAACAGAACAACATCAGAACAGAAAACAATATCAGAATCTTACACATCGCAGCGGAACAATATATAATAGATAAATGAATAATCTTTAAAACAAAGAACTATATCATTTTATACATACATCAATCATCAGAGTCAATATACAACTCAATACAACAATGGACAGTTATATAAACTTGTCCTCATACAGAATACACAGCGGAATAAATATATCAGATACAAGTACTACGTCTCGCCATCCAGCTTGCTTCCAAAGCTCCAGAATATCCAGAATATCCTGATAATATAACTCTAGGCTGCCCGTGTGGAAATTGGTGGGCACCCAGAGTTTAGAAGGGAAACAATAAACTCCGAGTCAGTCATGGTGACTGGTGTGAGATCGTAAAACAGTTATTTTTCACAAAGAAAATAAAACAAATTCGCAATGCTTTTGGAAAATGAAACTACCATAAGACCTCCCACCACACACACAATGCAAACGCAGAATTGGAGGAGATTTCTTCTTATGATAGTCAAAGATGCTTACTACGCAAAAATCAAATTCTTTTTGATATTATTATTAGTGCATAGTGTAGAAATCATTTCAAAAGTATAATATTAATCTTAGCCAGCATAGGCATTCCGCACTTATGCCTACTATAGCTACTATGTTCAATAGCAGGTTACCGCCACATTCCATAGCAGGTAATACAACTAAAACCGTACAAGTCACGTATTGTTTCTTTGGATTTCCAACAAATGGTCAGGCTAAGGAACTTCCTATCCACGATGGGTACGTCCCTGGAATAGACGACCCGAGAACCTAACCGGATCTCTGCCAACACAAGGCCGGGTTACCTCTGCAAAAATAGGTAACTACTGACACGCGTATGCCATCCCCCGATCGTCACCGATCTTCCCGAGGATCCCCGATTTCCAACAAACCACATAGATAATAATAATGCAGTAACCACAGAGGTTAAGTATCTGGGCTCCATACCATGATACCACCTTTATCCAGAAGGAATGACATACACTAAGGGGCGCTACTCCCTAGAACCTTGCCGCATCCTTCCTGTTTCGACCATTTCCGGGGTGTGAGGCTCGACGAAGTCTCGTCCACAAAGCTATGCTTTCTCAAAAAGCCCTGCTTTGGGTCAAACAAAAATGATCAACCTATGATCACAAAGATATAAGATCAAACAAATGATCATATCACAAATGATCAAACACTGATCATTTCACAGCAACACTTAGTATGCCACGTTACCAAATTGGGATATATCGCTGATAAATTTCAACTACATAACCTCTGAGCTCGTACGTCTCAGAGAAGGGTGTTAAGCTAAGAGAATAAATTCTCCGCCACCAACAGAAATGTATTTGAAAGAAATCAGCTTTATATCTCAAATTGTAACGTCAGACACACAATCCATACAAGTCTGTTCCAGGATCGAACAGAACCGAAGGCACTTCTCACGAAGCCCTTGCACATCCGGATAATTTTCAATCAAGTCAGGACTTCCCGTCACTAAGGGTGATAAAACCTCTAAACCGGAGATCAGCCGATGTAGAGTAACTCGACGGTAATCCTTCCGTTTTCAAAAATATCCGGTCTTCAACACCGGTCTTCAAATGCG
Source organism: Allium fistulosum (assembly GCA_030737815.1). Classification (NCBI taxonomy): domain Eukaryota; kingdom Viridiplantae; phylum Streptophyta; class Magnoliopsida; order Asparagales; family Amaryllidaceae; genus Allium; species Allium fistulosum. The sequence goes on along the minus strand of CM060904.1, from coordinate 162,374,447 downwards.
ATTCATAACGACGTATCACATATTCGGAATGGGTTATACGACCCCATGGTCCTTTCCCGGCTAACCCGAATAGTGAGCGATTATTCAAAAATAAGTGTGGCATTCAAATTCATCCAATTCACAACAAATACCTATCTAAAGGTAATTATTGATAGTCGGTTATTTAACTATCAATAAAGATGCGCAACATCATCAGATTCCAAATAATTTTCCAAATTATTTCATCTTCAAAAATATCTTTACTAGACATAAAATTTCCACACTTCAAAAATAAATCAATATTTATTTTTAAACAGATTCCCTTTCTTTTATAAATTCCATAGTGAATTTATATTTCAAAAATATCTACTGATAGACGATTTCCAAATCGATTTCGATATTCACTTTCGATTTATCTTTAAGAAGATAAAATCTCAAAACGTTTCATTCCATTTTGGAAAACATTCCATACTTATTTAATAATAAGTGTTTCACACATCCTTTATTTTCAACATTTGAAAATATTCGTTATACTTAAATCAATATTAAGTATATATTCATTCTTTAAGGAAATCTATTTCGATAACACATTTATCTGAGTCAAAACGAATGTTACGTAAAACATCGTTACGACGACTCAAAATCACTAGTATAGGGATTCGAAATTTAGATAGATATATAAATCCCAATACTAGACAAAAACATTTCCTTTCGGAAATCATTTACTATAACAACAGTGTTATAGTCCATCATTTCCTTATTGCTCGAAAACGTCTATTTCAACAATGAATGTTGAAATCTATGATTTCGATATTCAATACATTTTAAAACATCGTTTAAAACAATTAACTTCATTTTCAATATCACTTTCCCAAAACAATATCCATTTTACTTAACAATATATTCACTGTCCAAAATCGTGAATATACTTCACTAACCACATTTCAATATTTTCTACCCATTTTTATTTCAATAATTATCCACTATCCAAAATCGCGGATATATCTCCTTTATTAAACTTCTATGTTTAACCTATCAATTTCAATTGGTTTTGGATTTATAAAACAATGTTTATAAATTTCACCTTTTATATTTTATAACAACTTCGATTTGTACATCTCCTTTATTAACAAATTCGATCAATATTTCATTTGTAGGCAAAAATCCAATTTATAAGTTAATTTCTTATAAATCTTCTTTTCTACAATTTCATTCATTTTAACTTCACAATTTATACATCAATAAATTTCATATCTTCACAATTTAAAATTCTATAAGATTCATATCTTCACTTATAAAAACTCGTTTTAAAATTCCAAAAATTTTTAATTGATAAATATATCAATTTTTCTGTACATCTTTTATAATACTTTAAAAATCTCAATTTAACCCATTTTACAATTAAATCAACTTTCATTTCAAAAATCACACTTTGGTTATATTTCACCAAAAATCTTAACTCTTATAACTTTAAAATTCTAGACGTTTATTTTTCTGAAATAAATTAATTCAAAAATTCGATAAACGTCTACTTTTCAAAAATCACTTTAAAATCTTTTTAAAGTAAAAGTCGTTATTTTTAAACTTCAAAACTGAATCCGATGATGCAACAGCATCAATTAGTCCATCACAACAGTCAATATCATATATCAATATGACAACAGAATATATATCAATATCTGTAAATAAGTAAATACTGTTGAGGAATCCAGTTGGATCCCTCCACCCTGTTTCCCTGCATCCAAAGACGTTAGCAAAATACCAATTCCGCTCCAGTACGGAATTATCGCGGTATATGGGTTTTATAAAAATCCGCTTACTAACGACGTAATAGGGTCTCATCCGCTATACGAGGCGGGAATCAATCAATCCAATATATACATATGCCAATATGTATATATTGCTATATATAGATATATATCCTACTATATCTACTATCACATCCAATAGCAATCAAATAAATAACTGAAAATTCCACTTTTCAATTCTTGAGTGAGAAGATCTCACCTTGATTTTAATTCTGATTTCAGCGTTTATTTCGAATAAAATAAACAGACGTTTGATTTCATCCAAAATTCACACTAGCTCCAAATGGCTCCAATTCAGTTTCATAGCGTAGAGCTCGACAAAATGATTCCAATGCAACTGGTTTCGTGCGTTTTCGATCTCGTATGAAAAAGTTATCAACATTTAAAGATTGTACGAATTATTTATATAACAATTTACAAATTAATTTACATTTTAAACCTACATCTACATCTGGCCGCACGTTTTGCCAAAGGAAATCACAGCCGCCCCTTCTTTCTTCCTTTATCACGTTTCTCCCAAGTCACGTTCGTGAAAACCCACCTGCCGCCCTCTAAGCCCTAAACCACTTGGCCACATCTTCCACTTCCCCGATGATCAGAGTGTTCCAAATGAAAGAGCATCACCACTCCTGCCTTCGACCCCAATATGGCCAAGCTCGGCCTCGTCTTTGCCTCAGAAAACGTGCCTAAAGTCGCTGCCATCTTCTCCATTTTGCCATCGAACCCCTTGATTAAAATCCATCATCACCGTTCATTTTATAGAGCTTACTACCCTCTACATCTTTCATGTAGAAAGTTTCGCGAATCATTGCTGTAACGACCCGAAATTTTCAAAGCCGAAAATTTCAGATAGTTATGAAAAAGAAGAAAGAGAGAGAAGAAGAAGAACAGAAAACATCAATAACTCACATTCGCAGCGGATAAAATATAATAATAAATAAATGCAGTTTACAAAAGAATACTATATCTGTCGATTACATTTATACATCAGAGTTTTACATATACACGGTCACTGAATATATACAGTAATCATGCCTCAAAAATAATATACTGCAGCGGAAATATTCTATACGTTCTTGCCATCCAGCTCGACTCCTGAGCTCCAGAACGTCCGTACCTGAAATCTGTAATACTCGGTCTGACCCGAGCATTACACCAAAGTAACACCCGGGTCAGGCTGGAAACCAGCGTGAGTAAACTCAACCAACATATAATACCAAGCAAAACATCTTATTTTAGCCCGGGTAACTTATATCAATTTAACAAATTCACAATTTGTTATAAACAACACTTATTCAACCCATCAATTTCTATGTACCCCAACTTAGATAAAATAATCCAATTTACTTAAATAATTTCCTTCCAGCCTATTGACTTCACAAAACAATCTAAAAATTTGAAGTGGTTTCGGGTATTCCGAATACCCGACCCCGGTCTCTTCGAAACTCAAGTTATCCTATCCCGAATTATTTAAATGAAATGCACAACATTTCATATCAGAGATATCAACACATTCAAAACATCCCATGTCATTCAATTATCCATCACATACCAATTAATTCAATGGTTCTAATTGAATTTCTAACCACATTCATTTAGATTCCTTCATTCAATATTAGTTAATTTCAACCTTAATTTATTAGTCAACCCTTCACTATCCATCTTAATTAATCAATCTTGATTAATTATTTTTCAATTACATTCAAGTAATTACCTTAAATTAACTTCACAATATTAATTAGTCTCAACTAAGATCATTGTGTAATCTTAATTACTTCATGAATTAATTAATTATTTAATTATATTCATCCTTGATTACTTATACTAATTAACTTCCCATAAGTCACTTATTACTGATTAATTCATCTTAATTAATCAATCTTCAATTACATCTTTAATTATATTAATTAATTATTTCCAATTATATTTTAAGTTTGTTCCAATCTAAATTAATTACTTAAATTCAATCACAACATTAATCAATTTCGATTACCCTCAACCTGTAATTAACTATCCTTCATCTTACTTCATTCATAAATTTATTACTCTTTACTTAACTGTCTTAATTAATCAAGTGATTATTTATCACATCATCAAATGCTTATTCTGAATTACTCATACTTAGTAAATTTATTTAACCTTAATTAATTCATTCAACCCTTAGTAACCTTTAAACGGAAGCATTTCCTTATTTATTTTGAAGTTTAAAATAACTTAAAATTCCCAATGCTACGAGTTAAGCAACAATTAACTCGAGAACCATTCAACAAACCAAAATTACCAAATCATCAATTCTCAGCACACATCAAATCAATTCAACCATTCAAACATTCATTTAAATTTTGACTAGCGAAATTTAATAATAACTCAGCTGAGTGAGATTTACTCACCTTTGCTTTTGCAATCCAAATCCGATCTCGATTTGTTTCCTTCAGATTTAACCTTGTATAACAGTTATATGATTTATTAATATTTTCCATGATTGAACAATCAACTATCTCTTATAACAAATTTTATTAAACTAAAAATTTACCCTAAATTAAGTACTTCATGTAATAATTTAAATCGACCAATGATTTAAATAAATTATTAATAAATTTTGTTTTAACCAATCCGTTCGAATTGAAGTTCACTTTAAAATTTTAAAGTGTTATTAAAATTCCCAGATTTACTTACTGTCCTATATATATATATAACTGATCCCAAAATAAAATTGTTTAAACCGTTTGTTTATTTCACTATTTGAGATCAGCAACTCTAAACTTATTTTTTTATAAAATCAAAGCTTTAAAATAATGTTACTATACCTATATATGCTGATACTTAGTAAGTGGACAAATCGAATTAACTTACTTAACTAAAATAAAATTTAATTAACTTACTGTATAAATATACATACGTATATAAAAGGAAATTAAAATAAAAGGAATACCTACTCCTTTCAGAACCCTTTTTCGCCTCAAGCTCGTGAATGAACAAAGAGTCACGATCCTCCCTTCACTGCTCGATCAACGCACCCTTCTCGGCATCCTAGCATCGAAGCCCTGGGTCAATGAACAAGACCAATCATTGTCGAACGTCGAGGTCATTCACCACTTCATTTTCGATCGAGGCCCTTCCTGAACGTGCCTCTCCATCGACCTAGCGACCTCCTTCCAACATCGCCGAGCCTTCCTTTACATCAAGTCGAACGCTACTTCATGCCCAAAAATTTACTCAGACAAGAGAATCTCAATCTGTTTTTTTTTCGACCCCACAAATTAAGCTTGAACGCCGCTATACCCACTCGCCATGCGCGCCTCGTCGCCACTACGAAGCCCTAGTTAAGCTCCAATCCATTGAAGAAAATGAAGGCTCGCGATTCGATTTCGTTTTTAAGTAAATAGGCTTTCGGTTTTGCTTTTTTTTTTTTTTTTTGAATTGATGTCGATTTGGGTTTTGGGGAATAAAGAAAGGGACACGATTTTAAGCAGAGAAAGAGGAGTGTTTGGGAAGGAAGGAACGGCTTCTAGAGTACGCTTGTAAATGAAAATATCTTTCACTATTTGACCTTAAATTATATATTATATTATAAAACTCTCAAAACGTCTCGTTAATTATTATTAAAATTTCGCACTCTTCTTAAGGAATGCCGCTAGGCAATTATAAGGTTTTACCCACGTTTCAATCAAGATGGAACGTGTTTCGAAGACAAATTCGATCATAAGCGCGATTCACGGAAGTAAACGATCAATTTTAAATTAAATCGATTAAAATAATTCTAAGCGTTTTGAGCCATCCGGGTAAAGCGACAACTCCGATTGCTACGAAATTTAAAATCCGATAATAACTAACTATCACGGATCCAATGGGACTGGTTTCGTCAACTTCCGAGACTATGCCTCGGAAGGCTATTTTTAAATATCGATTTAACCGCTAAAATTTCAAAACTGAACGAATCGCCTTTAAATTAAATTCCATCCATTCTATTATCTTCAGTATCAACAGTATAAATTTTAAAATTTTCCATATTATTTTTAACAGGCTTAGAAATCCCAGATTCAACCATCTACCCAATTTTAAATTATTAAATTCAATATTGAACAATAAAATTCACCGATTTAATTATCAATTAAACATTGATATCTCGAATTCACGTCGACATCAACCTTTGGATGTTTACAAATCAATTTATTATTCCAACTTAAATTGTTAAAAATTCAGGGTCGTCACATTCCTTCCCCCTTAACAGAATTTCGTCCCCGAAATTACTAGTTAGGAAGAATAGTCTAATACCCGTTTACCTTTCTCCCAAAACCAACAGTTCAACCACCTACCAATAGCCCTTTTTTTAAAAAAAAAACCCACTATCACTTTAACCAACTTCCCAAAACCTTCTATAATTTTAAAACAATATTCCTTTGCTCGATCATTTAAATTTCAATTTAGAACCAATTTTGGATTATCAAAAATTTTTCAAAATTTATCTAACTCTTTATGTTTTCGAAAATTTTTGCCAGCGCCTCCTTTGCGCGGCTAGCTCGGTACAACTACAAAAGGCCTCTACGGGCTCCCAATTTCTCAAAAGAAACAAAAGCCAAGTGGCTATATCAAAAACCCAATCCAATTTCATACAGATATTTAAACACATACCTTTTTGTCGGGCATTTCAAATTTATCCTTTGGAATCAAATCCAATTTCCTTTTCTCTTTTAATACCTGTATATCTTACTTAGCAACCAAATCCAATCATAACCCTTCAAATCATTTTATATCTTTCCTTATACAGGTTTTCATATTTACTTCTATTCAATTTACTTCTAATTTTGAATATTAAATTTATCTTTCGTTTATAACTGGTTCGTAGCATTATTTAAATTTGTTTCATTTATTAATTTACTTCAATTCCCAATTTGAAATCATTCTGACATTAACAAAAAAAATTTCCAAAAAATTTCAAAAAATTTTCTCCCAAAATTTACGGAAAATTTTGGCAGAGTCTCCTTTGTACGGAGGGACTTCTGCGATATCGCAGGATGCACAAATATATATACATCGGCCTCAGGCCGGAAATCACAATATATATCAATATATGCAGTTCATATCTCCTATTTTGAATTCTTTTGCGTAGGCGTACCTTTATTTAGCATTTTTAAAGCAAGCCGCTTATTTATTTTAGCATTTATTGCATCCAAATCCAGTCAAACGGCCTTCTGGTACCTGTACTATCTCAATTTACAAATGTAAGTACAATATATAGGAAGTTCATAACATTCCCTTACTTTCAATAGCTAAACACATGTATTTCATAAGCAATAAGCATCAAACGCTTTCCATAAGTGATTTATATAACTTTAAAGCTCATTCAATTGCTTTCAACCAATTTTATATGTCATTTCATCCAATTTTAATGGTTTACCACTCTAGTGCTTACATTTAATTTATTTTTAAGCAAAACAACTCATAATCATATCAATTGGTTCCAAATCAATTATATTCGCCTCCACTAATTTATAGAATTTAATTAAATCTCATTTACGTCAAACGACAATCATTTCTACGCAATTCGATGATACCCATGTGAATAAATAATTACTTAAGTTTTATAACCAATTCAAATTGATTCCGACTCAATTTTATTTTATTCCATTCCATTTTAATTTATTCACAACCATTTTATTTAGGTTGACACATTAAATTTTCGTATACTACTAGCCATTTCCAAACTAATTTAATCCGAGCTTTTATTTAATGGCTTTTACCCTTATTCGAAGCCAAGCTGCCATAAATTATAAACTTAAGTTAATTTACTTTAATTTATTCCAACATCAAACTTAAGTTTACTTCTATTTGATTTCATTTAATCAAATCCCATTTATTTTAGCTAGCCCATCCAATTTAAATTTTAATTCTAATTCACCTTCTTAATTCATTTGCGAATTTATTTTATTTATACAACGCCATTCTCAATTTATTACTATTTACTTGGGTTTCGTTTGCGATTCAAACCCTTTCTACTATAACTCACTTTTATTTCATTTGTAATTCAAACCATCACATTTCCCCATCCAACTCTATTTCATATTCAAACTCCATTATTAACTTCAATTTATTATCAAATAATTATTTATTAGCCTACTTTTAGTTTTAAACCAATATTCGATTTATTACAAAGAATCACCTCATTAAATTTCTTGAGTTCAAATTTTATAAAGTCGGTTTGGATTTCCTTTCATTTTCCAAAATTCCAACACTTTTATTTTAAAATTTAGAAATGCTTTTAAATTCAAATAATATTATTAAAATAGCTTTTTATAAAAATACTTTTTATAACTCGATGTCTCAACCAGTCCATCCTTGTTCTCACATAAATTCAGTCATACGTTGATCAGGCGTAGGACTGAAAATCTATAAGTACTTAGCAGACTCATTTTCGACATCCAGTGAAAATACTTCGAAAGAAATTTTACTTGAAAATATCGAAAATAGTTTTTGAAAACAATTTACTGAAAATATCTTTTGTGAGAATGCTCTGGAAATCATCACACCCATCCATGGTCACAGTTACATCCTGGGTTACGTTGCCGTCGCAGCAAAATTCCATGTAACTGATTACACCATAGAACCCACGACAGATCGCAGTTACATCCAGGGTTACGTTGCCGTCGCAGCAAAAGTCCATGTAACTGCAGGCTCTCAGCGGCCTCACGATTACGCTGTCGAAATGAAACTCCTCCACTCCTACATAGGTCGTAGTCTACCGATGTAAAATCAAACATAGACTGTTGGCTCTCAGCGGCACACACGACTTTCGCTATGTTACCATAGTGTCACAGTCTACCGATATAAAATCAAACGCAGACTGCTGGCTCTCAGCGGCACACACGACATTCGCTATGGTACACTACTCATAATCCTCAGGAACTAGTTTTGTCCGGACTCCTCACAGGATCAACTTTAGAACCTCCCCCTTAGAGGCTCAAGGCAGTACCACCCAATGGCACTCCTGAGAAGCTCATTTCAAGGGAGCGCCTTTTTCCCCAGAGCCAATCTCAAAACACTTTATACTATACACATATAGTATTTTCAAATCATACACCTAGTATGAATTTCACATAGGTACCTTTACACAAAATCGATTCCCAAAAATCGATAATTCACAAATCAGGCTTTTCCAAATTCCAATATTGATTTTACCCAAAAATCAAAAGCCTTTCAAATTCACAGGTTCCCAAAACCTTTTCCAAAATTCTCATAAGATCCTTTATATATATATACAGATATATATAATTTTTAAAACTTTGGATCATTTTCAAGCTTGTATAAAACTCCTTTTATACTTCAAACACTTTCAAAAATCCTTTTCTATTTACATTCACTTGAATTTCCATTCACATACTCACAATTGCTTTAATTTCATGGGATTATCACTTCAATCCTTATCTCAATTGAGTATTTAACCAATAACAGTTTGAACTCCGACCGGTTTATATTTAGAAAATAGCTTGAAATTTTTAAAACAGATAAGTAGTTGAAAATAATTATTAGTTTGTAAAATAGCCATAAAATAATTAACTAGTTGCAAAATAATTAGAAAATAGTTAAATAGTTACATAAATTTTAGATAATTGCAAAATAGTCGTAAAATAGTAATTAATTTATAAACCAGTTGAAAAATAGTAATTAGTTTAGAAACAGTTGAAAAATGGTTAAATAGCTCCAAAAATAATTGTAAAACAAGTATAAAATAATTTGTCTTAAGGAAGGAAGGTTGTATATATTTAATAGCTTGGAAAAATGAATTTATATTAAACAATTTATACTGAAGATAGTCCCGAGTCAAAACTGTCCACTTTCCCATCAATTCAATTTAAGTTTCCACTTCCATTTAAATTGACCCAATTCCAATTTAAATACTCCAATTTCCATTGGACTTGATTCATTCCCAATTCAACTTTAATTAATTCTCAAATTTCTTCCAAATTTCAAATCAAATTCCATTTGATTTTTACTTACTCGACTTTATTTATAACTTCAATTTTACAACTTCTATTTATAATCAATTTCATTCACATTTTACTTTTAACTCGGAATTATACATTTTAATTAGCCAATATATTTTTATTATTCCATAAACAATTTAATCAAGATTCCAGAGTTTAAACAAATTTCCAAAATTTCAGTATCACCTTAAAATTCAACTATATCCAAGATTCTTTGGTAAATTCAATTATCCCTTGAATTTCAAAATCAAACCCAGTTCACAAACAATTCCAATTTAAAACAATTTGTTAGCAATTTCACTTTTGGAAACTCGAAAATGAACATCGACGATGCTGCAGTCATCACCGACGTTATTTTCCAGTGACCAAAAGAGTTCAATGCTTTTATCTCACTAAAAGCATTCCAAATATTTTTAATTTCAAATCTCCCGGATTGCAAATTCAACACAAAAATATTTTTGAAATAATACTATTATTTCTCCAAAACCTTTGGAAACCACTTTCAAATCCAAGGAATTTTAAATTTTCCCAAAAATCTTCAAATCCCCAATCCATCCAATTCATATTTAAACATTACTCCGGAATTTTCATCTTACTTTATTTTCAAATATTCTCTAGAATTCTATTTCAAATTATAATCCCATTTATTTCAATTTATAAATTACATTTACTATCTATATTTCAAATTCCAATCAATTTGGACTGATACCACCCACTTCAGTTCCAATCACTTCAATTTAATCCAATTTAAATTGTCCATTTGAATTTTTAAACTTATCCATCTTCAATCACAAATCCAATTAATTCCAACCTAATTCAATTTAAATGAATTCAATTCCAACTTCAAATTTTAATCATCTCGAATTATATAAATTCGAGTTAAATTCTCAAAGATTGGTTTAACTTTTTAAACCAAATTAACCTTGTTCATTCAAAGTTTTTAAACAATTTAATTTTTGAGTTCTAATTCTAGAATTCCATTTTAATCAATTTGAATCTTAATTTGGTTGTATTTTCTGTTACCGCTTAATTTAATTTCAATTTCAAGTTTTCAATTAGGTTGTATTTTATATTACTTCTTAATTTAATTTCAATTTAACAACCAATCACCTAAATATTTATTAGAAGGAAATATTGCTTTATATATCAAATTATATTTTTATATAAAATCATTTTAAAATCTTTATATAAGAAAATAACAAGTACGCGCTCATATATATATATATATATACACTCATTCTAGAGTACTTTGGACTCTATTCATGAGTAATCCCCACCAGAGCCAAGGTTCTCGCTTAACCTTTCAGCTCTGATACCAAATGTAACGACCCGAAATTTTCAAAGCCGAAAATTTCAGATAGTTATGAAAAAGAAGAAAGAGATAGAAGAAGAAGAACAGAAAACATCAATAACTCACATTCGCAGCGGATAAAATATAATAATAAATAAATGCAGTTTACAAAAGAATACTATATCTGTCGATTACATTTATACATCAGAGTTTTACATATACACGGTCACTGAATATATACAGTAATCATGCCTCAAAAATAATATACTGCAGCGGAAATATTCTATACGTTCTTGCCATCCAGCTCGACTCCTGAGCTCCAGAACGTCCGTACCTGAAATCTGTAATACTCGGTCTGACCCGAGCATTACACCAAAGTAACACCCGGGTCAGGCTGGAAACCAGCGTGAGTAAACTCAACCAACATATAATACCAAGCAAAACATCTTATTTTAGCCCGGGTAACTTATATCAATTTAACAAATTCACAATTTGTTATAAACAACACTTATTCAACCCATCAATTTCTATGTACCCCAACTTAGATAAAATAATCCAATTTACTTAAATAATTTCCTTCCAGCCTATTGACTTCACAAAACAATCTAAAAATTCGAAGTGGTTTCGGGTATTCCGAATACCCGACCCCGGTCTCTTCGAAACTCAAGTTATCCTATCCCGAATTATTTAAATGAAATGCACAACATTTCATATCAGAGATATCAACACATTCAAAACATCCCATGTCATTCAATTATCCATCACATACCAATTAATTCAATGGTTCTAATTGAATTTCTAACCACATTCATTTAGATTCCTTCATTCAATATTAGTTAATTTCAACCTTAATTTATTAGTCAACCCTTCACTATCCATCTTAATTAATCAATCTTGATTAATTATTTTTCAATTACATTCAAGTAATTACCTTAAATTAACTTCACAATATTAATTAGTCTCAACTAAGATCATTGTGTAATCTTAATTACTTCATGAATTAATTAATTATTTAATTATATTCATCCTTGATTACTTATACTAATTAACTTCCCATAAGTCACTTATTACTGATTAATTCATCTTAATTAATCAATCTTCAATTACATCTTTAATTATATTAATTAATTATTTCCAATTATATTTTAAGTTTGTTCCAATCTAAATTAATTACTTAAATTCAATCACAACATTAATCAATTTCGATTACCCTCAACCTGTAATTAACTATCCTTCATCTTACTTCATTCATAAATTTATTACTCTTTACTTAACTGTCTTAATTAATCAAGTGATTATTTATCACATCATCAAATGCTTATTCTGAATTACTCATACTTAGTAAATTTATTTAACCTTAATTAATTCATTCAACCCTTAGTAACCTTTAAACGGAAGCATTTCCTTATTTATTTTGAAGTTTAAAATAACTTAAAATTCCCAATGCTACGAGTTAAGCAACAATTAACTCGAGAACCATTCAACAAACCAAAATTACCAAATCATCAATTCTCAGCACACATCAAATCAATTCAACCATTCAAACATTCATTTAAATTTTGACTAGCGAAATTTAATAATAACTCAGCTGAGTGAGATTTACTCACCTTTGCTTTTGCAATCCAAATCCGATCTCGATTTGTTTCCTTCAGATTTAACCTTGTATAACAGTTATATGATTTATTAATATTTTCCATGATTGAACAATCAACTATCTCTTATAACAAATTTTATTAAACTAAAAATTTACCCTAAATTAAGTACTTCATGTAATAATTTAAATCGACCAATGATTTAAATAAATTATTAATAAATTTTGTTTTAACCAATCCGTTCGAATTGAAGTTCACTTTAAAATTTTAAAGTGTTATTAAAATTCCCAGATTTACTTACTGTCCTATATATATATATAATTGATCCCAAAATAAAATTGTTTAAACCGTTTGTTTATTTCACTATTTGAGATCAGCAACTCTAAACTTATTTTTTTATAAAATCAAAGCTTTAAAATAATGTTACTATACCTATATATGCTGATACTTAGTAAGTGGACAAATCGAATTAACTTACTTAACTAAAATAAAATTTAATTAACTTACTGTATAAATATACATACGTATATAAAAGGAAATTAAAATAAAAGGAATACCTACTCCTTTCAGAACCCTTTTTCGCCTCAAGCTCGTGAATGAACAAAGAGTCACGATCCTCCCTTCATTGCTCGATCAACGCACCCTTCTCGGCATCCTAGCATCGAAGCCCTGGGTCAATGAACAAGACCAATCATTGTCGAACGTCGAGGTCATTCACCACTTCATTTTCGATCGAGGCCCTTCCTGAACGTGCCTCTCCATCGACCTAGCGACCTCCTTCCAACATCGCTGAGCCTTCCCTTACATCAAGTCGAACGCTACTTCATGCCCAAAAATTTACTCAGACAAGAGAATCTCAATCTGTTTTTTTTTCGACCCCACAAATTAAGCTTGAACGCCGCTACACCCACTCGCCATGCGCGCCTCGTCGCCACTACGAAGCCCTAGTTAAGCTCCAATCCATTGAAGAAAATGAAGGCTCGCGATTCGATTTCGTTTTTAAGTAAATAGGCTTTCGGTTTTGCTTTTTTTTTTTTTTTGAATTGATGTCGATTTGGGTTTTGGGGAATAAAGAAAGGGACACGATTTTAAGCAGAGAAAGAGGAGTGTTTGGGAAGGAAGGAACGGCTTCTAGAGTACGCTTGTAAATGAAAATATCTTTCACTATTTGACCTTAAATTATATATTATATTATAAAACTCTCAAAACGTCTCGTTAATTATTATTAAAATTTCGCACTCTTCTTAAGGAATGCCGCTAGGCAATTATAAGGTTTTACCCACGTTTCAATCAAGATGGAACGTGTTTCGAAGACAAATTCGATCATAAGCGCGATTCACGGAAGTAAACGATCAATTTTAAATTAAATCGATTAAAATAATTCTAAGCGTTTTGAGCCATCCGGGTAAAGCGACAACTCCGATTGCTACGAAATTTAAAATCCGATAATAACTAACTATCACGGATCCAATGGGACTGGTTTCGTCAACTTCCGAGACTATGCCTCGGAAGGCTATTTTTAAATATCGATTTAACCGCTAAAATTTCAAAACTGAACGAATCGCCTTTAAATTAAATTCCATCCATTCTATTATCTTCAGTATCAACAGTATAAATTTTAAAATTTTCCATATTATTTTTAACAGGCTTAGAAATCCCAGATTCAACCATCTACCCAATTTTAAATTATTAAATTCAATATTGAACAATAAAATTCACCGATTTAATTATCAATTAAACATTGATATCTCGAATTCACGTCGACATCAACCTTTGGATGTTTACAAATCAATTTATTATTCCAACTTAAATTGTTAAAAATTCAGGGTCGTCACAATTGCTTGGATTTGAAGAAATTTGAGGGAGAAGAAGAGATAGTTTCGGCCATTGATAACAAGGGTGGCGGCTGAAGAAAGTGAATTAGGGTTTCTTAAATCGTGAAGAGGATGGGTTGCTTTTATAGAGAACCGACGAACACTATTCATTTCTAAATTTCCAAACTCCGATTTACGCGCGGTCACCATCGTTTCTAGGGTTTATCCCGTGTTCCGGACACAATGGAACAGGTTTCGAAAGCTAATTCGATCGTTTGTGTGAGATATGACAAGAAACGATCAATTTAAATTAAATCGATTTAAATCAATTTCGAGGCGTTTTGATTCGTACCGGACAAATGGTAAATCCAAAAATTATGAAATTTGAAATCTTACAATAATATCACATTACGGATCCGATGAAACTGGTTTCGTTCAATTCTGAGACTGTTCGAAAATTGGCTATTTTTATAGTCGATAATTAAATATTAAATATTCAATTTTCACAGATTAATTCCAAATTCAATTTTAAAAGTTCTATAACCTTTCTATAACTCCAGTATGATTAAATAAATTTTTCCAAATCACTTTCATTCTTATTTAATCCAGATTTCAAGTAAGTCTGGAATTTCAAACATTAAATTATCGATTTAATTGTCAAATTAAATCCAATTATTCGAATTTTAAATATCAAAAATTCTGGGTCGTTACATATAATATTATTTTAATTATTAAATTAATTACTCCATAATAGGAGACCTTTCAAAAGACCGTTTTAAAAGTGATTCCGAAAATCAATTATAAATCCGTTTTACACCATTATTTTCTATAATAAAAATCTCACACTCACTTTTAGCACGTCGAGCGAAGTGGAAAGGTGCTTAAACGGTTAGGAAATCTCCGGCCTATGGAAACCGTGTGTATTTTCTTTCCGGTTAATCCCCGACCTATTCGATTGATCGTTTTGACCTTTGGGTCTAGTTTACCGATGATATGAGGTAGACTTTTTATTGTTTGGAGTGTGAGCTTGCTATTGGTTAGGAAACCGTTTAGTGCGAACGTGGGGTATGGGACTCATTGTTAACACTTTGCGGGTTCCTCTCCAAGAAGTTAGTGACACATTAGCCTCTGGGCGGCCAGTACTGGACCTCTGGGTCACCACGCCTCTGGGCAACCGTCTCTGGACACCTGCTCTATTGTCACGACCCAAAATTCATCATTCGAAAATAGACATCAAATACTTAACTTGTATTCGACTGCCAAAATTCAAACGTTAAATTTCAGTTCGGATGGAGCTTATAACAACAATTAGATGAACATAAAACAGCGGAACAGAATCAATATCATAAATATCATCACAGATACAACATCGACATAATCCATACTTCATCAGAGTATTTAATACATATACTACAACTCCAAATACAACATCATGATAATACAACAGTAATCATATATCCAAAAGTCTCCAGATGAAAGAAGTGATAACGGACTCCCAAAAGCTAAGCACCTGATATCTCCAAAAAGCTCCTAAGAATATCTCCAAGATAAGAGCTCCAAAATACAGCTTAGTCCAAAATACGGAAAACCTGCTACTAGGCTGCCCGTGTAGAAATAATGGGCACCCAGAGTTTAGAAAAGAAAACAATAAACTCCGGGTCAGTCATGGGACTGGTGTGAGTAAACAAAACAGTTTATCTTTTAAAAACGGACAACAAAAGAATTTAAAGTAATTTCGCAATGCTTTTGGAAAATGAAACTACCATAAGACCTCCCACCACACACACAATGCAAACGCAGAATTGGAGGAGATTTCTTCTTATGATAGTTAAAGATGCTTGGTACGGAGAAAATTTCTTTGATATTATTACTAGTGCATAGTGTAGAAACATTTCGAAAGTAGAGTATTAATCTTAGCCGGCATAGGTACCATTATACTATGCCTACTATAGCTACCATATTAGATGGCAGGTTCTACAACTAAAACCATACAGGGTTTCGTATTGGTAATTGGATTTCCAACTAATGGTCAGGCCAAGGAACTTCCCATTGCCACATGGAAACGCCTCTGGAAGGACGTCCCGAGAACCTAACCGGATCTCTGCCAACACAAGGCCGGGTTACCTCTGCAAAAATAGGTAACTACTGACACGAGTATGCCATCTCCCGGTTGTAACCAACCTTTAACCGGGGCCCCGAGCAACAAATCACAAAGATAATAAATGTATATCTGCGATATCCACATAAGTAAAGTATCTGGGCTCCATACCATGATACCACTTCTATCCAGAAGGAAATGAACATACACTAAGGGGCGCTACTCCCTATAACCTTGCTGCATCTTTCCTGTTTTGACCATTCCGGGGTGTGAGGCTCGACGAAGTCTCGTCCACAAAGCTACGCTTTTTCAAAAAGCCATGCTTTGGGTCAACAGATGATCAACCTATGATCACAAAGATAAATGATCAAACAAATGATCATATCACAAATGGTCAAACACTGATCATCACACAGCAACACTCAGCATGTCACATTACCAAATTGGGATATATCGCTGATAAATTTCAACTACATAACCTCTGAGCTCGTACGTCTCAGAGAAGGGTGTTAAGCTAAGAGAATAAATTCTCCGCCACCAACAGAAATGTATTTGAAAGGAATCGGCTTTATATCTCAAAGTGTAATGTCGGACATGTATCCATACAAGTCTGTTCCGGGTTCGAACAGAACCGAAGGCACTTCCAAAGAAGTCCTTACAATCCGGATAATTTTCTAATCACGTCCGGACTTCCCGTCACAAAAGAGTGATATAAATCTCTATACCGGAGCAACTCGGTGCAGAGACATTCGACAGGTTGTCCTTTCATTTTCGAAAATATCCGGTCTTCAACACCGGTCTTCAAATGCCATCCATATACGACGTATCACTATTCGAAATGGGAAACCCGAATAGTGAGCGTTAATTTCAAAACATGTGGATATGTTATTCACAACAATTCATAGATTCGATGTGGGCTTCGGATAACAAACTGAAATCCGATTCCCTGTCGCATCGAGGTTTAAATGTCGTTTTACGGCAAACAAGGTTTTTCACATCAATACAGAACAAACCACAATCACAGTGCAGTACTTCACAATTTACATCACATAGTATCATGAACAGAATAGAAATATCAATATATTGTACAGCAATAATTTATTGTTACCAATCAAAGTGAATGAGATTTAATAATTTAACCAGATAATTATTTTTTTTTATCGATTATTATTAAATTAATGATTTAATATTCTAAATGGTAAATTAATTAATCTTAATCATCTTGATACACCGATTTCCCTTATTTAACTGTTTATTTATAATTAATTAGAAATTTATTTAACTTCCTTTATGAAATAAATAAATCTTAGTATTTCAAAATAGATTAAGTAAATTGAATTTAAATAAGTTAAAATTTAATTACTTTAAATCGACTTACCTAAATACTGAATTTACTTTGAAACTTGATCAAATCGCCATTTGAAACCATAGTTTACAAGTGTTTTAAAATTTGAAAACTTCCACAGTAAAACTGTTTAATTCATTAGCCTGAGACTTACTTCGAGTCACGCGCGAGAAACACTGGCCTTTGCTTTGGGTTTCTCAGGAATTCCACTCGAGTGCTGTACGTTTCAAAATTTTTGTTAAGTTTAAAAACTTTACTCGATACAACGCTGAAAACCCCAGGTTCGACTTCGAGCTTTCCCTTCAAATTCTCGAGTATTTCTTCAAGCTTTCCCTTTCTCCCTCTCGTACTTCTTCTCTGTTTATTTTTTTCTTCATTTTGCTTAAGGTTTTGACTTAACAACATACCAGGTTCAAGCTTTCTGATACACGACCGACCTCGTGCACGTGCACGGAACAGCGACGCCGCTCTGGCGAACTACACCACCACCCTCAGGTCGCAAATCGACCCCTCACTCGAGATCACAACCCAAACCATCGCGAACTACTCGAGATCGAAAAAAGACTGGAAACTCGAACCCAAAAACTCGACCACCACGAGAAAAATACTTCGCCCCATCAACTCTAACCTCCTGACGTCATGAGACTCCGGCCATACGTCGACCATACCCTCCTCTATCTTCGTCTAAAATCGCGTGATACTCGATTGAGCAACGGCGACGTGATCACCCCTTTACAGAGCATAGGAAATTTTGAACTTAAACCCTAATTTTCTCTCTAACTCAAAATCCTTACATTCGAAAAATCCTTACGCATTTTTCTTGGGTTCATGGAATGTTAAACTTTCTACACAACAAGATTCAGCATTTTTAATTGATTCGATCATGAGATATTGATGGAAATGCCAATCTTGTTCATATACGAACTGCCCTCTTTATATAAATCTAAAAGTCTAGATTTTTATTTTAAAAATCATGGTTTTGAGCATAGATTCAGATTGTAATCTCGAAGTAATAATTTTCAACAATCAATTTTTCACAAAATTTTACTTTTAATACCTGTAAAACAAGGTTACAGTAAGAATAACTTACTGTATGTTTAAACTTGGAAGTTCTTGTTTGAGGATTTAAAACAACTTGATTATTTGAAAAACCAAGGCTTGTCAGAGATTAACAGTAAATAAACTTAAGTTTTGGAAACAAATATAAGCCCTGCATAAATGTTTACAGAGCCTACACAGAGCATCACTACAACATTACATACTGAAGCATGGACAAAGGAGTTCATAAATGAAGTTTTAACTGTTTTCAATATAAATCTTCAACCTTTTAAAGATAAGTTTACTCACTTGTAGATCTGGAAACAGAGAGTTGCTTGTTATTTCTTTTGAAAGCCTGCAGTTTGAAGTCTGTCTTTGTTTTGCTTAGGAGATGATAATACCTTGACCTCCTTGCTTGCTGATAATATTAGTGTATTTATTTTTTTCTTTTTCTTTGTTGAGTTGTTTTGAACGAAAATAAACCAAAACTTTATGAATGTGTATGTATATATGGGGAAGGTTGTGTACAGGGAGTACAAAAATTTCTTTTATTTGGTCAGAGGATTTTGAAATTTGGAGGCTGAAAATCTTGCTTGATGTACTAAAGGCAATGGCATTAAATGCCTTGGTCTCTTCTTATGTTTACATATAAATTTTTTTTCTTCTTGCAAGTACATTTCGTATATAATCTTTTCTTCCTTCCTTGCTATTTGCTGTTTTGTTCCTTCTTATATATATGTACTTACTTTTTATTTGGTTACTTTATCCCCTTAGTTTATTTTGTTTCAGCAAATTTCTTTAAGTTTGAACACTTTTGTTATCTTGTTGTTTTGCTAAATGAAAAGGTTTTGCCTTAGTTTCTTATTTATGTGATCATTTGTATAGGCCTGGTATGTATTTTTCTCTTACAACTTGTTTTAATTTCTTTGCTAAAAGAAAAGTGGTTTTAATTATAGTCCTTAACATTTTATAACTAGGTAAATTTTTATCACAAAATTTGTTTTAGTTCTATTTAAAAGTTTTAACTAAAGAGATTAAATTTATTCATATTTTATTTTATAACTCATATAATTTTTTTTATAATATAAATCTTAACAATATCTTCATTGCTTTCGGAATCCTCAAATTTAAATCCAAAAATTCAAACAATTTAACGAATTAAATTATTTCAAAATTCCGGGATGTTACAATATCCCCTCCTTAAGAAAATTTCGTCCTCGAAATTGAAAGAGAGAGAATGCAACAAAGAATACGCGAATTCAGAAACAAGGAAATGACTTACAGTTTAAGCCGAGATGTCAATTCTGCAGTTGGGATATGATTTCTTCATATTATCTTCAGTCTCCCAAGTACAGTCCTTTGGATTGCCACTCCATTGAACTTTGACTAGCTTCACAATTTTGTTTCGCAATCGCTTCTCCTCACGATCAACAATTTTTATCGGTTCCCTCCTTACTGCCAAATTAGGAGTGATTTCTAGATCCTGCTGAGCAGCTTCTTCAATAATATCATCTGGGTCGTGCACATACTTCCGAAGATTAGAAATGTGAAACACATTATGCACGCCAGACAACCAGTTGGGTAGCTGGACTCGATATGCTAGAGGACCAATCCTTTCTAGAATAGGAAAAGGACCAATATAACGCGGTGCTAGCTTTCCAGTTTTCCCGAATCTCAATACACCCCTCATCGGAGATACTTTCAGAAATACAGAATCTCCAACTTGAAATTCTAAAAATCTTCTTCGGCGGTCATAATAACTCTTATGACGACTTTGAGCAGTTATTAATTTCTTTCGAATAAAATCTACCTTCTCAGTGGCTTCTTTGATCATATCCGGTCCTAAGACGAGTCTGTCACCTGATTCTATCCAGCATATAGGTGATCGACATGGACGACCATATAAAGCTTCGAAAGGAGCCATTTCCAAACTGGCCTGATAGCTGTTATTATATGAGAATTCAACCAGATGCAAATGGTCCTCCCATGAACCACCAAAATCATGAACACAAGAACGTAATAGGTCTTCTAGAATTCGATTGACCCTTTCAGTCTGTCCATCAGATTGCGGGTGATAAGCAGTACTGAAATTTAATTTCGTTCCCAAAGCATCCTGAAATGCCTCCCAAAATCTACTAGTGAAGATCGGGTCACGATCACTCACTATGCTACTGGGAATACCATGGAGGCGAACAATTTCCTTTACGTATATATCTGCCAAGCTTGCTGCAGTTCGAGTGGATTTCACTGGAATAAAGTGAGCAGTTTTGGTTAGACGGTCCACTATAACCCAAATCGCCTCATTTCCCTTCTTGGTTCGTGGCAATCCGTCGATGAAATCCATCGATACCTGATCCCACTTCCATTTCGGTACTTCCAGAGGTTGAAGTAAACCGGCCACTTTCCTTTGATCGCTTTTGATTTGCTGACAAGTAGCACAGCGACTCACATATATCGATATGTCTCTCTTCATCGTCTTCCACCAGAATGTTCTTTTAATGTCTCGATACATTTTGTTGATTCCTGGATGGATACTAAATTTGGACTTATGACATTCGTCCAATACTTCTCGTTTCAATTCAGGGATATCTGGCACACAAAGCCTGCCTTTCAGCCTAATAACTCCACTATGATTGGTTTCAAAGCTAGTATCTTCTCCTCGAAGGATTTTCCCGTAAATATCTCGAAGAAATTTGTCTTCATTTTGCTTACTGGCGATTTTCTCAATGAGAGTAGGGGCAATGACAAGATGAGCAAGAAGAGCGTGCTTTCTACTTAAAGCATCGGCAACTACATTGGCTTTTCCCGGAGTGTAAAGAATATCCAAGTCATAGGATGCCAGAAATTCCAACCAACGTTGTTGTCGCAGATTCAGGTCCTTCTGGGTGAAAAGATATTTCAAAGATTTATGGTCGGTGAATAATTCGAATTTTTCACCTAAAACAAGAAGAGTTTATTAAGTATATTTATTTAGTTAATTTCGTAAATTGTTAAGAAGCTGAAAAGATTCTTACCCAGAAGATAGTGTCGCCAGATTTTTAAAGCGAAAACAATAGCCAAAAGCTCCAAATCATGTGTCGGGTAATTCTTCTCATGCGGACGTAATTGTCTACTCGCGTAGGCAACTACCTTTCCATTTTGCATTAATACTGCACCTACCCCGTCACCACACGCATCGGTATAGACAGATAAGCCTTGGTTCCCATTAATAATAACGAGAACAGGAGCAGTAGTCAATCTCTTTTTCAATTCCTGGAAAACTTCATCACATCTTGAAGTCCAATCAAATTTAGCATTCTTCATTGTCAGCTTAGTCAATGGGCTAGCCAACTTAGAAAAATCCTGTACAAACTTCCTATAATATCCCGCTAAACCGAGAAAACTTCGAACTTCTCTAGGAGTAGTGGGTTGCTTCCAGTCCATAATTGCAGAAATCTTGCTTGGATCCACAGAAATCCCTTCTTCATTAATAATATGACCGAGAAATTTGACCTCTTTGACCCAAAAGTGACACTTAGAAAATTTAGCGAATAAGACATTCGTCCTCAATATTTCCAAAACAATTCTGAGATGTTCAGAATGCTCCTCTTCAGTTTTTGAGAAAATTAAGATATCATCAATAAATACAAGGACAAATTTGTTCAACACTTCTCGAAATACTCGGGTCATTAAATCCACGAAGTACGCAGGAGCGTTGGTCAGTCCGAAAGGCATAACTAACCACTCGTAGAACATATCTGGACCCCTAAAAGCAGTAAAATGAACACAATCCTCAGCTATTCGCAGTTGATGGAATCCCTGAGCTAGATCCATCTTAGAAAAGAATCGAGCGCCATGAAGTTGATCAAATAGATCGTCAATTCTAGGTAAAGGGAATTTGTTCTTGAGAGTTTGTTTATTAAGATCACGGTAATCTACACACAATCTCAAAGATCCGTCTGATTTAGCTACAAATACGACGGCTGAACCCCATTCGGAAACACTAGGGCGAATCAATCCTTTCTTCAGCAAATCTCGAGTTTGATTGACTAATTCAATTTTCTCCTTAGGTGCCATCCTGCGACTTGCGTGAACAACAGGACGAGCATTGGGTATTAAGTCAATTCGGAATGCTATTTCTCTGTGCGGAGGTAAGGAATTTACTTCTTCAAATACGTCGGAAAATTCCCGAGCAATAGGTATAGACTGCAAAGTGGGTTCAGGATATCCCAAAGTATACATCAATCTATCTCTTCTTGGATTCGGATTCTCACAAGAGATTTCAATAAAATTTCCAAGGTTCGTTTTGACCAAAGCGGTCCGATCATTACACTCCAATATAGCTTTGTATTTCGATAACCAATTCATTCCGAGTATGATTTCAAATTCATTAAATTCGAGGATATAAAGATTGATAGGAAATCGATAACTATCATATGAAATGGGAACTTTCTTGCAATATAAACAAAGATTTGCGGGACCTCCAACCGGATTTTTCACGCAAATAGGATCGACAGAAAATCTAGCTTTAAGTCCTAATTCTTTTACGGTTTGTTGGGAGATAAAACTATGTGAAGCTCCCGAGTCAAATAAAACTCTAACAGTTCTACCATTAATAGTAAGGTTAACTTCCAGAACACCTTTTCCTTTATCAGCTTTCGAAGTTGAAGGATCTTTCTTTATCGCGTAAACATTTGCCACCTGTGCTTGCTTCATCATTGGACAGTTTTTGATAACATGTCCTTCTCCCTGACAGGCGTAACATTTTCTGGGCTTATATTGCTCATTCTTCACCGGTTGTTCCTTGTTAACTTGCTTCTTTGGTTTTGTGCAGCTGCTTGAATAATGGCCCTTCTCATTGCAATTGTAACAAGTTATGTTGCTAGCCGAATTTCCTTGATTGCTCTTTTTATCGTTGCCTTGCTGTGGCTTCTTGCCCCCAAACTTTCTTTTCTTCCAGTTCTGATTATTTGAATTTCCTCCTTCCTTTGGAATCTCCTGCATATCCAGTGTAGCATACCTGTATCCCATATCAATAAGATCTGAAAAAGATTCCTTGACGTGCGCAGTCATCCTTTCATGATATTTCTGGTTCATTCCCCGGATAAACCTTTCATTCTTCTTAAGAGGTGTGCTTAACAATTCTGGACCAAAACGGGATAGTTCGTTGAACTTGTTTAAGTATTCTTCAAAAGTCAGGCTTCCTTGCTTTAAATCCAAAAATTCTTGATACATTCTAGAAATTCCCGCCGACGGCATATAACGCTTTTCAAACACCTCCTTAAAACGATCCCAAGAAAACTCTTCCTCGGATTCATCAACAATGACTGTTTCCCACCAGGCTGAAGCTTCCTCTTGGAGTTGCCAAGAAGCTATAAGTCTCTTCTGCTCGTCTTGCAGCTTAAGTCCTTTAAAAATTTTCTCACATAATCTGACCCAAGCTTGAGCCTCAATAATTGACTCTTTGCCAGTGAATGGTTTGCCACCAAGCCTTTCGAATTTCTTATTCAAATCAGCCAGATCCGGCTGCTGCTGGATATCCATTGCTGCGACTACTGCTGGAGGACCTTGGTTTTGTGCTGGGGCATTTACTTGACCCCTTGGTCTTCCTCTGCGTCCGCTCATTCTTACTTATCTGAAATTAGTAAGAAAATTGATTTAGATATACGGACGAATATCTTAAGGAATATCAGCAGTAAAAGAAATAGACTAAGAAATTTTAAAGTTTTCAGTCTTGGTTATACTCATTCTAGGGTATACTTCACCCTATCTCTAATGAGCCATCTAATGTGTTATACTCCGTAGCTTAAGTTCTTACTCAACCAAAAGCTCTGATACCAATTTGTCACGACCCAAAATTCATCATTCGAAAATAGACATCAAATACTTAACTTGTATTCGACTGCCAAAATTCAAACGTTAAATTTCAGTTCGGATGGAGCTTATAACAACAATTAGATGAACATAAAACAGCGGAACAGAATCAATATCATAAATATCATCACAGATACAACATCGACATAATCCATACTTCATCAGAGTATTTAATACATATACTACAACTCCAAATACAACATCATGATAATACAACAGTAATCATATATCCAAAAGTCTCCAGATGAAAGAAGTGATAACGGACTCCCAAAAGCTAAGCACCTGATATCTCCAAAAAGCTCCTAAGAATATCTCCAAGATAAGAGCTCCAAAATACAGCTTAGTCCAAAATACGGAAAACCTGCTACTAGGCTGCCCGTGTAGAAATAATGGGCACCCAGAGTTTAGAAAAGAAAACAATAAACTCCGGGTCAGTCATGGGACTGGTGTGAGTAAACAAAACAGTTTATCTTTTAAAAACGGACAACAAAAGAATTTAAAGTAATTTCGCAATGCTTTTGGAAAATGAAACTACCATAAGACCTCCCACCACACACACAATGCAAACGCAGAATTGGAGGAGATTTCTTCTTATGATAGTTAAAGATGCTTGGTACGGAGAAAATTTCTTTGATATTATTACTAGTGCATAGTGTAGAAACATTTCGAAAGTAGAGTATTAATCTTAGCCGGCATAGGTACCATTATACTATGCCTACTATAGCTACCATATTAGATGGCAGGTTCTACAACTAAAACCATACAGGGTTTCGTATTGGTAATTGGATTTCCAACTAATGGTCAGGCCAAGGAACTTCCCATTGCCACATGGAAACGCCTCTGGAAGGACGTCCCGAGAACCTAACCGGATCTCTGCCAACACAAGGCCGGGTTACCTCTGCAAAAATAGGTAACTACTGACACGAGTATGCCATCTCCCGGTTGTAACCAACCTTTAACCGGGGCCCCGAGCAACAAATCACAAAGATAATAAATGTATATCTGCGATATCCACATAAGTAAAGTATCTGGGCTCCATACCATGATACCACTTCTATCCAGAAGGAAATGAACATACACTAAGGGGCGCTACTCCCTATAACCTTGCTGCATCTTTCCTGTTTTGACCATTCCGGGGTGTGAGGCTCGACGAAGTCTCGTCCACAAAGCTACGCTTTTTCAAAAAGCCATGCTTTGGGTCAACAGATGATCAACCTATGATCACAAAGATAAATGATCAAACAAATGATCATATCACAAATGGTCAAACACTGATCATCACACAGCAACACTCAGCATGTCACATTACCAAATTGGGATATATCGCTGATAAATTTCAACTACATAACCTCTGAGCTCGTACGTCTCAGAGAAGGGTGTTAAGCTAAGAGAATAAATTCTCCGCCACCAACAGAAATGTATTTGAAAGGAATCGGCTTTATATCTCAAAGTGTAATGTCGGACATGTATCCATACAAGTCTGTTCCGGGTTCGAACAGAACCGAAGGCACTTCCAAAGAAGTCCTTGCAATCCGGATAATTTTCTAATCACGTCCGGACTTCCCGTCACAAAAGAGTGATATAAATCTCTATACCGGAGCAACTCGGTGCAGAGACATTCGACAGGTTGTCCTTTCATTTTCGAAAATATCCGGTCTTCAACACCGGTCTTCAAATGCCATCCATATACGACGTATCACTATTCGAAATGGGAAACCCGAATAGTGAGCGTTAATTTCAAAACATGTGGATATGTTATTCACAACAATTCATAGATTCGATGTGGGCTTCGGATAACAAACTGAAATCCGATTCCCTGTCGCATCGAGGTTTAAATGTCGTTTTACGGCAAACAAGGTTTTTCACATCAATACAGAACAAACCACAATCACAGTGCAGTACTTCACAATTTACATCACATAGTATCATGAACAGAATAGAAATATCAATATATTGTACAGCAATAATTTATTGTTACCAATCAAAGTGAATGAGATTTAATAATTTAACCAGATAATTATTTTTTTTTATCGATTATTATTAAATTAATGATTTAATATTCTAAATGGTAAATTAATTAATCTTAATCATCTTGATACACCGATTTCCCTTATTTAACTGTTTATTTATAATTAATTAGAAATTTATTTAACTTCCTTTATGAAATAAATAAATCTTAGTATTTCAAAATAGATTAAGTAAATTGAATTTAAATAAGTTAAAATTTAATTACTTTAAATCGACTTACCTAAATACTGAATTTACTTTGAAACTTGATCAAATCGCCATTTGAAACCATAGTTTACAAGTGTTTTAAAATTTGAAAACTTCCACAGTAAAACTGTTTAATTCATTAGCCTGAGACTTACTTCGAGTCACGCGCGAGAAACACTGGCCTTTGCTTTGGGTTTCTCAGGAATTCCACTCGAGTGCTGTACGTTTCAAAATTTTTGTTAAGTTTAAAAACTTTACTCGATACAACGCTGAAAACCCCAGGTTCGACTTCGAGCTTTCCCTTCAAATTCTCGAGTATTTCTTCAAGCTTTCCCTTTCTCCCTCTCGTACTTCTTCTCTGTTTATTTTTTTCTTCATTTTGCTTAAGGTTTTGACTTAACAACATACCAGGTTCAAGCTTTCTGATACACGACCGACCTCGTGCACGTGCACGGAACAGCGACGCCGCTCTGGCGAACTACACCACCACCCTCAGGTCGCAAATCGACCCCTCACTCGAGATCACAACCCAAACCATCGCGAACTACTCGAGATCGAAAAAAGACTGGAAACTCGAACCCAAAAACTCGACCACCACGAGAAAAATACTTCGCCCCATCAACTCTAACCTCCTGACGTCATGAGACTCCGGCCATACGTCGACCATACCCTCCTCTATCTTCGTCTAAAATCGCGTGATACTCGATTGAGCAACGGCGACGTGATCACCCCTTTACAGAGCATAGGAAATTTTGAACTTAAACCCTAATTTTCTCTCTAACTCAAAATCCTTACATTCGAAAAATCCTTACGCATTTTTCTTGGGTTCATGGAATGTTAAACTTTCTACACAACAAGATTCAGCATTTTTAATTGATTCGATCATGAGATATTGATGGAAATGCCAATCTTGTTCATATACGAACTGCCCTCTTTATATAAATCTAAAAGTCTAGATTTTTATTTTAAAAATCATGGTTTTGAGCATAGATTCAGATTGTAATCTCGAAGTAATAATTTTCAACAATCAATTTTTCACAAAATTTTACTTTTAATACCTGTAAAACAAGGTTACAGTAAGAATAACTTACTGTATGTTTAAACTTGGAAGTTCTTGTTTGAGGATTTAAAACAACTTGATTATTTGAAAAACCAAGGCTTGTCAGAGATTAACAGTAAATAAACTTAAGTTTTGGAAACAAATATAAGCCCTGCATAAATGTTTACAGAGCCTACACAGAGCATCACTACAACATTACATACTGAAGCATGGACAAAGGAGTTCATAAATGAAGTTTTAACTGTTTTCAATATAAATCTTCAACCTTTTAAAGATAAGTTTACTCACTTGTAGATCTGGAAACAGAGAGTTGCTTGTTATTTCTTTTGAAAGCCTGCAGTTTGAAGTCTGTCTTTGTTTTGCTTAGGAGATGATAATACCTTGACCTCCTTGCTTGCTGATAATATTAGTGTATTTATTTTTTTCTTTTTCTTTGTTGAGTTGTTTTGAACGAAAATAAACCAAAACTTTATGAATGTGTATGTATATATGGGGAAGGTTGTGTACAGGGAGTACAAAAATTTCTTTTATTTGGTCAGAGGATTTTGAAATTTGGAGGCTGAAAATCTTGCTTGATGTACTAAAGGCAATGGCATTAAATGCCTTGGTCTCTTCTTATGTTTACATATAAAATTTTTTTCTTCTTGCAAGTACATTTCGTATATAATCTTTTCTTCCTTCCTTGCTATTTGCTGTTTTGTTCCTTCTTATATATATGTACTTACTTTTTATTTGGTTACTTTATCCCCTTAGTTTATTTTGTTTCAGCAAATTTCTTTAAGTTTGAACACTTTTGTTATCTTGTTGTTTTGCTAAATGAAAAGGTTTTGCCTTAGTTTCTTATTTATGTGATCATTTGTATAGGCCTGGTATGTATTTTTCTCTTACAACTTGTTTTAATTTCTTTGCTAAAAGAAAAGTGGTTTTAATTATAGTCCTTAACATTTTATAACTAGGTAAATTTTTATCACAAAATTTGTTTTAGTTCTATTTAAAAGTTTTAACTAAAGAGATTAAATTTATTCATATTTTATTTTATAACTCATATAATTTTTTTTATAATATAAATCTTAACAATATCTTCATTGCTTTCGGAATCCTCAAATTTAAATCCAAAAATTCAAACAATTTAACGAATTAAATTATTTCAAAATTCCGGGATGTTACATCTATGGAGCAGTTTATTTTTCGGCGTGTGCCTCTGGGCCTTTATCCTTCTGGGAAGGATCTCGCCGTCTCGCGCGTTTCGCATCGGTGCGAGTGATCGATCACAACTCTACAGTACTTGGCAACAACGACTCTGGTCGGTGCACGTGCAAAACTTGTATTATCTGATGATTTTTATATCCATTCGAGTACCGCCATTCGGCGTTGGTTCTATGGAACCATACGATGTAAGTGCGATTACCTTGTGGATTCACAGTGTCTCTGGACACTGCTTTTCAGTGTTTGATTTCTTTGATTTTTCAGTATATCCCCATTGCTCTTTGGAGCATCGATCTTTGCTTGGGCATTGATTACAGACTCTGGTCACTCTTGGGATTATTGCCTATGGGCATCTTTTTATAGCTTGGCTACGCCGATGATATGAGGCGATTTTATTTATTCTACACTTTGGTGTTGATTTCTCTTTGGAGATTTTTATTGTTTATTGATGATTAGGGATCGTCATTATATTCATGTGGTTCATAATATACTTCTCTTTGGATAAGTACTGTTTTACTTATGTACCGCATTATTATATATCTCAGTTATTACTGATTGTTTAGCTAGCCTGACCCGAGTGTTTTCGCTCGGGTCAGGCCGAGTTGTTTCAGGTTAGGTCTCTGGACTTAGCTTCTGTGCTTCCGCTTGGACATTATCTGCTATGCTGATAGATAGCGCTTTTATTTGTCCACTATTCCGCTACTCTCTTATTATTCAGACTTTGATATGTACATATTTTTGACTCACATGTGTGATCAGTGGCTTTGTACCCACCTATGGTATTTGGATCTGTATTGATGATGTATTGTTCTGGGATTTTATATCTGTGATGTGATTCTGTTCTGTGATGTTTTATCATTTATTACTATGCTTATTCTGATAGATCTTTAGCCATTTGTAATTTCGTTATAAGTATTTATCGAATATGTCTAACCACCTGATTGAGAAAAATTTAAATAGATTCAACCTTTCGACGTATTCGGTAGATAGTTATAGCTTGATTACAAATGGTCGCTCCCACTATACTCTATTCTCCGCTTTAACAGACGGTATTACTCCCGTAATACTCTTTGTTACAGTGGGTCTCAGAGTGGGGCGTTACAGCTTGGTATCAGAGCCTGGTTTCAGGAATAAGCATAATAAACACAGAACAGATACACTAAGTACAATACATTTTAAATTAGATCCGAATTAAATCATATCCCTTCCTCATGTTATTGATAGATAAGTTAGGAATATGTATAGGAATCCGTTATATTCCGTAGTATTCCTTAATTAATTATCTATCATTGAATCATGTCTAACTCTAATTCCCGTTACGACATGTTTGACCAATTGAGCGGTGCGAAGGTCTTCTCTCAGCTTGACCTTGCCACCGGATTCTATCAGCTACGAGTCGTGGAAGACAGCATTCCTCTTACAGCATTTCGCACTCGTTATGGTTCTTTTGAGTGGTTGGTCATGCCGTTCGGCTTGACGAACGCTCCGGCTTTCTTCGTCGATCTCATGAATCGAGTATTCCAGGAATACATCAATAGATTCGTTCTTGTTTTCATCAACGATATTCTTGAGACTCTTTCTATGTGTGATATTCGAAATCGAGCTCCGTCTTCTGTATTCCTTTTGTGGATTAGATGTTATAGACGACTTCTATATTTAAGGAATTGCGGGGACGCAATTTTCTTAAGGGGGGAGTCTGTAACAACCCGTGATTGCGGTTACCAAATAATAAATTAAAATTGGGATTTTAATTTAATTGGAGCTATTAATGAATTTTTAATGTGGCTAATTTGTTCAAAATTTAGTCATTTTGAATAAATTAATATTTTGGGCTTAAGTGTAAAATGGAGCATTTCAAGGAAATTAATTAGGGAAATTTGTAATTTATATTATTGCAAAATTTTATATGTGTAAAATAGTGCAATATTTGATTTGGGAAATTAATTTGCAATTTATTTGCAAAATGGTGATTTTGGCTAATATTAACTATAAACGGTGTTTTGGAAAAATTAAGGGTTAAAATGTAAAATATTGTTGATATAGGATTTTATGAAATGGCTAAAAGTAATTGTTAACATATTTTCATAATTTTCTATGGTTTGAAATGTATTTAGTAATTTGTATGTAGAGTGTACTTAGAGAAAATTGCCTATATATGTATGCACATGAATAATACAAAGTCCTAATGGGTATTAGATCCAATAACCCTAACCATTAGCCTATAAAGTATCTTTTACTCTCCCATTTCAGCCAACACTTTATTTCATAACCACTAAAACCTAATTAGAATGCTCCAAAACCTAGTCATGGCCTCTTAAGCAAGACTCCAATCTACACCAAATCAAAGAGAGTTAATCCAAACTACTAAAAGAGGTAATAGCAATCACAAAACCCACCTCTAATTCATTCTTTAATTTCTGAAATTATTTTGTAATCCTCTTTTTTTTTGTGCATTTAGATTGTGAAACCCTTTGATCTTCTTTTCATTGCTTGGAAAGAGGTAATATATGCTAGCTGAAATTATAATTAGTTTATTGCTGTTAGTAAATTAGGCATATCTCATTCATCTTAAATCGGAATTAAGATTTCCTTGAAGTTCTGGAAAGCTTATTCTGTAACCTATAACTTTCATGTTTGGAGCTTTGCCTAATTTTGTGGTTTCAATGGTCGAAATCACGTTTGTTTGTCGCTGACCTGACAACAAACTACAAGGTTGATAAAATAAAACCCTGAAATTGATTTGGCCATAAGTTACTCGTTTTTGATCCGAATTAGATAATTTTGGATGTTCCGGAAAGCTTAAAATATATGCTACAATTTTTGTTCAGTGAGTTTTCTGTAATATTGCCATTTAGATGACCTGAAATGCGTTCAAAGACAGAAGACCAATTCTGTCTTTAACAAGTTATCTTGAGTTTCAATCTGATATTGTTTTGCATGTATCTCTCTCGTTTCTTATCCAAATCTAATAATTTTGGATGTTCTGGAAAGCTTAGATTTAGAGCTAAAACTTTTATGTTTTGAGTTTCATGAAATTTCGAAGTTATTTTGGTCAAAATTGTACATTCTTACCACTGTCCCGAGAAAAAAAAGAAAAAAAGAATAATAATTTTTTTTTAAACCCTGTTCCAGATTTTTTTTCTCCACTTCGCGATGCCGCCACGATCGCATCCGAAGTCGGAATTCGACGTTTTTGGTCTCGTTGGAAAGGTGGAGTTTCGAACTCCATCTCTGTAAAATTTAGGCATCATCGGCATTCTTTTGGTACTTCGAATTTCGTGTCGAAGTTGAACTCTTGTCGCTGTTTGTAAACAGTGTGAATCTTGTTCTGGGTCCAACTTTGAGACGTTGCTGCTACTTCGTCTCAACTCGGATTCCAGAAATTATTTTTGCATCTTATAGTAGGGATGTTGGACTATATTCCTACCAGTTTTCATGTCATTTGGATTCGGTTTGCTGGTCCAAATAAATTGCCGAACTTGGGTTCGCAGCAGTTTTTGAATGGTCAAACACAGAATGAAAATCAAATATCCCTTCTGTTTCCAACTTTTGAGCGCCACTCCGCGATGCCTCCACGTTCGCATCGGAAGTCGGAATTCAACGTTTTTGGTCTCGTTAGAAAGGTGGAGTTCCGAACTCCATCTCAGGAAAATTTGGACAACATTGGAGTTCGTTTGATACTTCGAATTTCGTGTCGAAGTTGAACTCTAGTCGCTGTTTGTAAACAGTGTAAATCTTGTTCTGGGTCCAACTTTGAGACGTCTTTGCCACTTCGTCTCAACTCGGAATCCAGAAATTCTTTTTGCATATTAAAGTAGGGATGTTGGTCTACATGCCTGAAAATTTTCATGACATTTGGACACAGTTTGCTGGTCCAAATAAATTATCGAACTTGAGTTCACAGCTGTTTTTGAATGTTTACAAACACTTAGAATATTTTTGATGATTTTCTGGTTTTCATTGATTTCTTTGAGATTTGTCTCTAGATTTCGTACACGGGTTTTATGAATCATTTTCAAAAGATTTTTCACTCCTAAATGGCTTATGAAAATTATTATATAATATTATTTTAATTATTAAATTAATTACTCCATAATAGGAGACCTTTCAAAAGACCGTTTTAAAAGTGATTCCGAAAATCAATTATAAATCCGTTTTACACCATTATTTTCTATAATAAAAATCTCACACTCACTTTTAGCACGTCGAGCGAAGTGGAAAGGTGCTTAAACGGTTAGGAAATCTCCGGCCTATGGAAACCGTGTGTATTTTCTTTCCGGTTAATCCTCGACCTATTCGATTGATCGTTTTGACCTTTGGGTCTAGTTTACCGATGATATGAGGTAGACTTTTTATTGTTTGGAGTGTGAGCTTGCTATTGGTTAGGAAACCTTTTAGTGCGAACGTGGGGTATGGGACTCAATTTTAACACTTTGCGGGTTCCTCTCCAAGAAGTTAGTGACACATTAGCCTCTGGGCGGCCAGTACTGGACCTCTGGGTCACCACGCCTCTGGGCAACCGTCTCTGGACACCTGCTCTATGGAGCAGTTTATTTTTCGGCGTGTGCCTCTGGGCCTTTATCCTTCTGGGAAGGATCTCGCCGTCTCGCGCGTTTCGCATCGGTGCGAGTGATCGATCACAACTCTACAGTACTTGGCAACAACGACTCTGGTCGGTGCACGTGCAAAACTTGTATTATCTGATGATTTTTATATCCATTCGAGTACCGCCATTCGGCGTTGGTTCTATGGAACCATACGATGTAAGTGCGATTACCTTGTGGATTCACAGTGTCTCTGGACACTGCTTTTCAGTGTTTGATTTCATTGATTTTTCAGTATATCCCCATTGCTCTTTGGAGCATCGATCTTTGCTTGGGCATTGATTACAGACTCTGTTCACTCTTGGGATTATTGCCTATGGGCATCTTTTTATAGCTTGGCTACGCCGATGATATGAGGCGATTTTATTTATTCTACACTTTGGTGTTGATTTCTCTTTGGAGAATTTTATTGTTTATTGATGATTAGGGATCGTCATTATATTCATGTGGTTCATAATATACTTCTCTTTGGATAAGTACTGTTTTACTTATGTACCGCATTATTATATATCTCAGTTATTACTGATTGTTTAGCTAGCCTGACCCGAGTGTTTTCGCTCGGGTCAGACCGAGTTGTTTCAGGTTAGGTCTCTGGACTTAGCTTCTGTGCTTCCGCTTGGACATTATCTGCTATGCTGATAGATAGCGCTTTTATTTGTCCACTATTCCGCTACTCTCTTATTATTCAGACTTTGATATGTACATATTTTTGACTCACATGTGTGATCAGTGGCTTTGTACCCACTTATGGTATTTGGATCTGTACTGATGATGTATTGTTCTGGGATTTTATATCTGTGATGTGATTCTGTTCTGTGATGTTTTATCATTTATTACTATGCTTATTCTGATAGATCTTTAGCCATTTGTAATTTCGTTATAAGTATTTATCGAATATGTCTAACCACCTGATTGAGAAAAATTTAAATAGATTCCACCTTTCGACGTATTCGGTAGATAGTTATAGCTTGATTACAAATGGTCGCTCCCACTATACTCTATTCTCCGCTTTAACAGACGGTATTACTCCCGTAATACTCTTTGTTACAGTGGGTCTCAGAGTGGGGCGTTACATGCCGCCACGCCTAGTCACCCTCCTCTAGTATCCATTCCATAGCCTCAAGTGCCGCTCATCCCCTCCCTCTCAGCCAAGCATCCCGAACCCGAGCATGGCCAGCACCCAGACCTCGTCCCTGCCTTCCATCACCGAAACCCAGGCCGAGTGTAACGACCCGGAATTTTCGAACCCGAAAATTCCAGATAGTTAGGAGAAAAAGAAAAGAGATAGAAGAAAGAAACAGAAAGAAGAAAGAAGAACAGAAAACACAACATCTCACATTCGCAGCGGATTAAATATAATAACAAATAATAGCATTTATACAACAAAAAAAAAACCTGTATTTGTTAATTACATTTTTAAACATCAGAGTTACAACATTCACAAATATACTAGACAGTTAGAATTAACATGTCTCGGACAACTATAATATATCACAGCTGAATACACTCCATACGTTCCTGCCATTCAGCTCGCCTCTTGAGCTCCAAAACGTCCTTACCTGGAAATCTGTAATACTCGGTCTGACCCGAGCATTACATCAAAGTAACACCCGGGTCAGGCTGGAAACCAGCGTGAGTAAACCCATCTAACAAGAAATTCCAATTTATAGAACTTATTTAAAACCCGGGGTAACTCGTACTTTACTATAAGTAAACAACTTATATAGTCAATACTTATTTCACAAAACA
Source organism: Allium fistulosum (assembly GCA_030737815.1). Classification (NCBI taxonomy): domain Eukaryota; kingdom Viridiplantae; phylum Streptophyta; class Magnoliopsida; order Asparagales; family Amaryllidaceae; genus Allium; species Allium fistulosum. Next base: position 162,338,814 of record CM060904.1, on the reverse strand, counting down.
ATATCTAAGTATCCAACTTAGTTTAAATGGTCCATATTATCCCAAACCGGCTTATTGATTTCACATATCAATCTATAAAGAATTATGGAAGATTTCAAATCGAAGTGGTTTCGGGTATTTACTAATACCCGACCCCGGTCTCTTCGAATTCAAATGTCATCATTTTAAATGTCCAAGTTGTTTAAGGGTTTAAACATTTAAACTTATATTCAGGATGATATAAACAGATAGATAAATCACAATATCACAATAAATAATTCATATCAATCATTCATCTCACAAAACAGCATATATCATAGATATCATACCCAAATCATCCAGTATTAATATCAATCAATCATCCATAAGTAAGTTTGATAAACTCTTAATCAATTTAATTAACCTTTAATTAAATTAATTATTATCCTTTAATTACTTGAATTACCTTAATCCTAATTAATTACAAATATATAAATTATCTCTTAATGATCTTCCTTAATTAATTACTCTCTTTTAATTAATTACCTTAACTAGTAATTAATCACATTATTAATTAACCTTAATCCTTTAATTAATTAATCTTTAATTAATTAACTTCAATTCAATTATATTAATTATCCTTTAATTAATATCATCAAGTGATTAACCCTTAATCACTTCCATTTAATTACTTCCATAAGTAATTTCCTCTTTTTTTATTACCTTTAATTATTTATTAATTAATCTTATTTCTTAATTAATTAATTTTTAATTAATTAATCCTTAAGTAATTAACTAAACCCTTATAAATTAATAAACCTTATATTTATTAATTAAATTAGTTAATTATACTTAAATTAAATTAATCGTTAATCGTTAAAACCTTAATTATCCTTTCAAGATAAATCATTTACTTTAATTACCAAACTTTAATTAATTACATTGATCAACCTTCCACTACTAATTTATTAATTAATTAATTACTCTTTAATTATCTTCATTAATAAATCTTTAATTACCCAATACCCTATTAATTAAAATTTGATTATGTTTAACTTAAAAACTTGTTAATACCCTTCCTTTAACTCGAGACAAACTGGAGTTGCTCGTGCTTAACCCAAAAATCCCGATCAAACTCTCGAGCTACACTCCATTTTTTCCCCGACATTCTTCTTCTTTCTACCTCCTTTGAACCCACTAAACACTCGAGTATAATCTCGAGCCAAGCCTTTACTTTCCCCAAGTCCAACCCGAGACCTCATCTCCTACTTCTTCTCACAACAAAAACTGATACTCTGATACGCTGTGCACCTGCACCCATCCACGACGAAGTTCCGGCCTCCAAGACCACCATTGACAAGTCGACTTCACTTTACCATTCCGATCCCGACCACCCAAATCCTGGAACGAGCATGAATTCGAATTTCGAGCAACCTCGACCCTCCCCTGGAACAACCCAATCATCTAAAGCCTCCACGCTTCGCCACCTCCGATGATCTGGAGCTTCGCCACTTTGTCCAGACCCTCGCCAGAGTTCCTTGCTTCGATTCCCCTACCTCTGACCCAACTCGATACATCGATGATGACGCTGAAGTTCGAAGTTTGACCACGACTAAAACTTGAGCTAAACCCTAAATCGTCGCCACGCCACCGCCACGGTGATCGTAAAATCCAATGAGCATTTTTCCCCAGCTCGCCCACTCCCTTACTAACTCCAGTAGCGATCCCGAGATCCCAAGCCTCGCCGATCACCAGAAAAGCCTCAAAACACCAAACCCGTTCAACACTCGATTCCTCTTGATTTAGAAGCTTAAAAATCATGATTCTTTTTCTAAAAATCATAGATTTTGAAAACACAACTGATTATATTCATGAATCATCCAATTATTTATACTGAAATTTTGATATGATTTAAGTTTCACTGTTTTCTTCTTTTATTTTAAAACTGAATTTAAATTTGGACTTAAAAATATTTTTAAAATTGATATCTTGTTATAACAAACAATATTTGTTTATACATTGAAGTCTAAAGAATATCAGATGAAGAGCATTTAACTTTTGAATCCTACTTGCAATCTGGAAGTGAAGAACAGAGCTAACACTGACATGCATTCAAAAATATTCATAGTATATACACATGAAATCATATAAAACAATCAGACAACCACTTTTACAATTTATTTAAAGTTTTACTGCATGCAACAAGGTTTCAACAGATTTTAAAACTTTTAAATAAGAATTGTTTACTCACCTGCTTTGTAAAAGCAGAGAACAGGATCTCTTGATTTATTTATCTGATATTTAGTTTTGATGATGATCTGGAAATACTTTTGTTTCTAAAACTTGTATTTGATCCTAATCTTAGCTTGCTTGAATGTTGAGATGATCTTTGAGTTGTTTTTGAAGATGAAATCTTGCTTTAAACTGAGATTGGTAAAAGTGGATTGTTGTTTGAAATTTTATTTCTGGTTTTAAACCGTGTACAGGCTTTTTGAAAATGAAGATAGAAAAAGGAATGAGAAGAGAATGGATATGTGTTTATATAAGTTACATTAGGTTTTATTAAAAATAAAAGAAAATTAAAATAAAAGTGACACTTGTCTTCTTCCTACTTAATCATCTAACACTTGTTAATAAGGAGGTTTAAAATTTAACACATGTATTTTTCATGCATAAATAAATTTTTAAATGTTTATAAGGTTTTTTTTTTTTTAAATTAATTTCCTAATTAATAAATACATATCTTAATTTATAAGAATAAATCCTTTTAAAGAAAACAAATTATATTCTAAATAAAATCATATATAATATATTTTCAAATCCAAAATATATTTAAGATATTTATCCTTTGAATTCTAATTCAAATTCAATTTAATTAAAAATCCAATTTAAAATCAACTCATATAAATATATTTACTTACAAACCACAAATTCACTTTGTTTGAAAATAATAATATTTTTATTTAAAATCTTCTTATATCTATATCTATATATATATATATACACAACACAATTACAAATATAAATATTTATTTGATAAGATTCATTTGTTCAATCTATACTTCAGTATTTCTATTAATTTATCCAATTATTATATCAATTACAGATGTCCAGAAATCCGGGTTATCACATTCCTCCCCCCTTTAAATCTTTTCGTCCTCGAAAAGGAACGAAGCAAAAATTTTATTACAATGTTGATTATCAGTTTAATTATTCCTTAGACATCTTAACTCTTAACTCTCTTTATTTAAATTTTTCAAAACATTTTTTAAAAATTTACATAATATTATCAAAATACATTTTATAACTCGATGTCTCAACCAGTCCATCCTTGTTCTCACAGAATTCGGTCATACGTTGATCAGACGTAGGACTGAAAATCTATAAGTACTTAGCAGACCCGTTTCCAACACCCAGTGAAAATATTTTGGAAAATGATTTTATTGAAAATATAGAAAACATTTTTGAAATTGAGGAAATATCTTTGGTGAGAATGCTCTGAAAATCATCACCCCCATCCATGGTCACAGTTACATCACGGGTTACGTTGCCATCGCAGCAAAAGTCCATGTAACTGATTACACCATGGAACCTACAACAGATCGCAGTTACATCCAGGGTTACGTTGCCATCACAGCAAAAGTCCATGTAACTGTTGGCTCTCAGCGGCACACACGATTTCGCTGTCAAAATGAAACTTCTCCCACATAGGTCGCAGTCTACCGATATAAAATCAAACGTAGACAGTTGGCTCTCAGCGGCACAAACGACTTTCGCTATGTTACCATAGTGTCACAGTCTACCGATATAAAATCAAACGTAGACAGTTGGCTCTCAGCGGCACACATGACTTCCGCTATGGTCTGCAGTAGATCGCAGTGACATTGAGTTAAATTGTTGTCACAGCATAACTCAAATGCCTCTGTGGGCACCAGCCCCTCGACTTTCGCTACACAAATAATCCTCAGGAACTAGTTTTGTCCGGACTCCTCACAGGATCAACTTTAGAAACCCCCCTTGGGGCTCAAGGCAGTACCACCCAGTGGTACTCCTGAGAAGTTCATTTCAAGGAAGCGCCTTTTTCCCCAGAGCTATTCTCAAAATACTTTATACTATATACTTATAGTATCTTCAAATCATACCCTTTATGATTTATCAAAATCTCCTTTACACAAAATCGATTACCAAAATCGATAATTCTCAAACTAGGCTTTCCAAAATCCAAAATTGATTTTCCCAAAATCAAAAGCCTTTTCCAAATTATATAGATTCCCAAAACCTTTTCCCAAATCCTCATAAGATCCTTTATATATATATATATAACTTTGAAAATCTTTGGATCATTTCAAACTTGTATAAAACCTCTTTTATACTTCAAATCTTTTCAAAACCCTTTTTCTTCTGACTATATATTCAACAAGGGAAGATTTATCTTATATACAAAGATATATAACTTTATTTAAATCAAATATTCAAATTTGGTAAATCCTTTATACAGTTATTAACCATATTTTTTTCTCTTCTATAAAATGAGTTCTAATCACAGAAATATTCAACTCCCATTTTATTTCATCATTTAGTTTTCAAAATATACCCTTTCATTTAAAAATCATTTTACAGTTTTTATCCATAAAATATATATTTCATTCAAACCCGTACGATGTACACATATCATCCGTACGCTATATAAATATGATCTCTCAATCGATCATACAATTTCCCTTCCGAATTAGTATTGTCCACCCGACTTCCTAGTGCGGACTCAGATCTGGTTTCTTGATCAGAAACCGTCATTCTCCTTACATAGTCACAACTATGATAGAGAATATCCAGAACCAATCAAAAATCCATATCCAGGTTCGCCGTCGAAAATCGAGCAGAAAATCCCAACTCGGATCGATAATATTATCTCGAAATTCTGTGTTCGAATCTGGATCAAATCACTATGCGAACAGAATAATATACGTACATCCTACGTATTTAACTTTATTGATTATTAGCCAAATCAATTCTCTTTTCTATTCACATTTCCTTTAATTTCATTCACTTATTCTCAATTGCTTCCATTTCCAATTGAGTTGTTACTTCAATTACAAATAGTCTGAACTCTGACCTATTTAAATTTAAAAATAACTTGAAATGTTTTAAAATAGATAAGCAGTTGAAAAATAGTTATTAGTTTTGTAAAATAGCTATAAAATAGTTAAGTAGGTATAAAATAGTTAGATAATTGCAAAATAGTTTTTAAAATAGTGATTAGATATAAGTAACTGAAAAATAGTAATTAGTTTATAAGACAGTTTCAAAATAGTTAAATAGTTCCAAAATAATTGTAAAATAAGTATAAGAGAGTTTGGGGTTTAAGAAGAAGGATTTGTATAGTAAATAGTTTGGAAAAATAGGTTTATATTAAAACAAATTACTTTGAAAATAGTCCAGAGTCAAACCGTTCAATTCCCCATCAATTCAATTTAAATTTCTACTTCCATTTAAATTGACTCAATACTTCAATTTCCATTGAAATTGATTTAATCCCAATTCAAGTTGAATTAACCTTAATTCCTTTCCAAATTCAAATCAATTTTCATTTGATTTTTTTTTAACTTATTCAACTTTAATCAAATTCCAAATTAATTCAAATCAAATCCAATTTGAACTAATTAAATTTAAATCTCAACTTAAAACCATCTCGAATTATATAAATTTGAGTTATATATTTTAAATATTGATTTAATCACTTAAGTCAAATTAACCCTTACCTTTAAATCAAATCAACCTTTAAACCAATTAATTCTGGATCCAAAATCCAAAATTACATTTTAAATTATCATTACTTAACTTATTTTAAAGTTCAAATTAAAAGTTCAAAGAAATTTTATCTTCAAAATTCAATTTATTGCCCAATTTTATCTTCCAACTTTGAAACTGATTCTTAAACAAATTTTAAGTTACAAATTCAATTCTTAATATTCAAATCTTAAGTTTAAAAGGGATTCCATATCCTTAATTTCAAATTAAGGTTTAATTTTCATTTATCTCTATAATGGATATATTATCACAATCCATTTCTTCATTCATTTAAACTAATCAAATTCACCATTTTTAACTTTCCAAGTTAAATTTCAATTTCATCTTGAAATTCCCAATTCAAGTTGTTCATTCTAAACTCATTTAACTTCCCTTAAGTTAAATTCAATTTAATTTAGTCAACTAGACCCAATTTGAATTCCCATTCAAATTTTAAACCTTATAATAATAATCTTCCCATTTATAAATTCAAAAACTTATCACTTTGGGTTTTCATATCATATTCCAATTTAAAACTCAACACTAAGAGTTATTTCAAATCATCTTTGATATTATGTATATCCTCATTTATACATATTTACTTCCTTTACACACCAAGTTATACCTTAAATTTTTAAACCACCTTTGGTTTTAATTAAAAACAAATTTCTTTAAAACAATTTCAAGTTTCTGGATTTAGATTTAAAATTTGACGATTTTAAATTATCTTCAATTCTAATTTATAAGTCATAATTACCTAAAAGTTTAATTCCCTAAAACATTTCATTTTACTTAATCATTAACAAATTTCATTATTAAATACAACAATCATTTATGATAATAACCAAGATTATCATATCTGGAAACCAATTCATTATTTTCTTTATTCTGATAACACTTCTACAAATTCAAGATTTTAATTTCAGTTTGAATTCATTTCAAACTTATCTTTATTTAATTTAAATTTGGTTGTATTAATATTACTACTTATATTTAATTCAATAATTTAACAACCAATTATCTTAATAGAAATATTGCTTTATATATCAAATATAATTTTATATAAAATCATTTACCTTTAAAACCATTTAAAATCTTTATATAGAAAAATAACAAGTACGTTCTCTCATATATATATATACTCAACTCATTTTAGGGTACCATTGACCCTATCCTTAATGAGTAATCCCACCAGAGCAAAGGTTCTCGCTTAACCTTCAGCTCTGATACCAACTGTAACGACCCGGAATTTTCGAACCCGAAAATTCCAGATAGTTAGGAGAAAAAGAAAAGAGATAGAAGAAAGAAACAGAAAGAAGAAAGAAGAACAGAAAACACAACATCTCACATTCGCAGCGGATTAAATATAATAACAAATAATAGTATTTATACAAAAAAAAACCTGTATTTGTTAATTACATTTTTAAACATCAGAGTTACAACATTCACAAATATACTAGACAGTTAGAATTAACATGTCTCGGACAACTATAATATATCACAGCTGAATACACTCCATACGTTCCTGCCATTCAGCTCGCCTCCTGAGCTCCAAAACGTCCTTACCTGGAAATCTGTAATACTCGGTCTGACCCGAGCATTACATCAAAGTAACACCCGGGTCAGGCTGGAAACCAGCGTGAGTAAACCCATCTAACAAGAAATTCCAATTTATAGAACTTATTTAAAACCCGGGGTAACTCGTACTTTACTATAAGTAAACAACTTATATAGTCAATACTTATTTCACAAAACAATATCTAAGTATCCAACTTAGTTTAAATGGTCCATATTATCCCAAACCGGCTTATTGATTTCACATATCAATCTATAAAGAATTATGGAAGATTTCAAATCGAAGTGGTTTCGGGTATTTACTAATACCCGACCCCGGTCTCTTCGAATTCAAATGTCATCATTTTAAATGTCCAAGTTGTTTAAGGGTTTAAACATTTAAACTTATATTCAGGATGATATAAACAGATAGATAAATCACAATATCACAATAAATAATTCATATCAATCATTCATCTCACAAAACAGCATATATCATAGATATCATACCCAAATCATCCAGTATTAATATCAATCAATCATCCATAAGTAAGTTTGATAAACTCTTAATCAATTTAATTAACCTTTAATTAAATTAATTATTATCCTTTAATTACTTGAATTACCTTAATCCTAATTAATTACAAATATATAAATTATCTCTTAATGATCTTCCTTAATTAATTACTCTCTTTTAATTAATTACCTTAACTAGTAATTAATCACATTATTAATTAACCTTAATCCTTTAATTAATTAATCTTTAATTAATTAATCTTTAATTAATTAACTTCAATTCAATTATATTAATTATCCTTTAATTAATATCATCAAGTGATTAACCCTTATCACTTCCATTTAATTACTTCCATAAGTAATTTCCTCTTTTTTTATTACCTTTAATTATTTATTAATTAATCTTATTTCTTAATTAATTAATTTTTAATTAATTAATCCTTAAGTAATTAACTAAACCCTTATAAATTAATAAACCTTATATTTATTAATTAAATTAGTTAATTATATAAAATTAAATTAATCGTTAATCGTTAAAACCTTAATTATCCTTTCAAGATAAATCATTTACTTTAATTACCAAACTTTAATTAATTACATTGATCAACCTTCCACTACTAATTAATTAATTAATTAATTACTCTTTAATTATCTTCATTAATAAATCTTTAATTACCCAATACCCTATTAATTAAAATTTGATTATGTTTAACTTAAAAACTTGTTAATACCCTTCCTTTAACTCGAGACAAACTGGAGTTGCTCGTGCTTAACCCAAAAATCCCGATCAAACTCTCAAGCTACACTCCATTTTTTCCCCGACATTCTTCTTCTTTCTACCTCCTTTGAACCCACTAAACACTCGAGTATAATCTCGAGCCAAGCCTTTACTTTCCCCAAGTCCAACCCGAGACCTCATCTCCTACTTCTTCTCACAACAAAAACTGATACTCTGATACGCTGTGCACCTGCACCCATCCACGACGAAGTTCCGGCCTCCAAGACCACCATTGACAAGTCGACTTCACTTTACCATTCCGATCCCGACCACCCAAATCCTGGAACGAGCATGAATTCGAATTTCGAGCAACCTCGACCCTCCCCTGGAACAACCCAATCATCTAAAGCCTCCACGCTTCGCCACCTCCGATGATCTGGAGCTTCGCCACTTTGTCCAGACCCTCGCCAGAGTTCCTTGCTTCGATTCCCCTACCTCTGACCCAACTCGATACATCGATGATGACGCTGAAGTTCGAAGATTGACCACGACTAAAACTTGAGCTAAACCCTAAATCGTCGCCACGCCACCGCCACGGTGATCGTAAAATCCAATGAGCATTTTTCCCCAGCTCTCCCACTCCCTTACTAACTCCAGTAGCGATCCCGAGATCCCAAGCCTCGCCGATCACCAGAAAAGCCTCAAAACACCAAACCCGTTCAACACTCGATTCCTCTTGATTTAGAAGCTTAAAAATCATGATTCTTTTTCTAAAAATCATAGATTTTGAAAACACAACTGATTATATTCATGAATCATCCAATTATTTATACTGAAATTTTGATATGATTTAAGTTTCACTGTTTTCTTCTTTTATTTTAAAACTGAATTTAAATTTGGACTTAAAAATATTTTTAAAATTGATATCTTGTTATAACAAACAATATTTGTTTATACATTGAAGTCTAAAGAATATCAGATGAAGAGCATTTAACTTTTGAATCCTACTTGCAATCTGGAAGTGAAGAACAGAGCTAACACTGACATGCATTCAAAAATATTCATAGTATATACACATGAAATCATATAAAACAATCAGACAACCACTTTTACAATTTATTTAAAGTTTTACTACATGCAACAAGGTTTCAACAGATTTTAAAACTTTTAAATAAGAATTGTTTACTCACCTGCTTTGTAAAAGCAGAGAACAGGATCTCTTGATTTATTTATCTGATATTTAGTTTTGATGATGATCTGGAAATACTTTTGTTTCTAAAACTTGTATTTGATCCTAATCTTAGCTTGCTTGAATGTTGAGATGATCTTTGAGTTGTTTTTGAAGATGAAATCTTGCTTTAAACTGAGATTGGTAAAAGTGGATTGTTGTTTGAAATTTTATTTCTGGTTTTAAACCGTGTACAGGCTTTTTGAAAATGAAGATAGAAAAAGGAATGAGAAGAGAATGGATATGTGTTTATATAAGTTACATTAGGTTTTATTAAAAATAAAAGAAAATTAAAATAAAAGTGACACTTGTCTTCTTCCTACTTAATCATCTAACACTTGTTAATAAGGAGGTTTAAAATTTAACACATGTATTTTTCATGCATAAATAAATTTTTAAATGTTTATAAGGTTTTTTTTTTATTTAAATTAATTTCCTAATTAATAAATACATATCTTAATTTATAAGAATAAATCCTTTTAAAGAAAACAAATTATATTCTAAATAAAATCATATATAATATATTTTCAAATCCAAAATATATTTAAGATATTTATCCTTTGAATTCTAATTCAAATTCAATTTAATTAAAAATCCAATTTAAAATCAACTCATATAAATATATTTACTTACAAACCACAAATTCACTTTGTTTGAAAATAATAATATTTTTATTTAAAATCTTCTTATATCTATATCTATATATATATATACACAACACAATTACAAATATAAATATTTATTTGATAAGATTCATTTGTTCAATCTATACTTCAGTATTTCTATTAATTTATCCAATTATTATATCAATTACAGATGTCCAGAAATCCGGGTTATCACACCGAGCCTCCTCCTCCCTAAGCATCGGCCGAGCGTTTTCTTAAGAGGTACATCTTTATTTATGCTTTTTCTTTATATATATAAGGTTTATATATGTATAATTTACAGAATTTGTATATTGGCTCTGTTGTTATATGTACATGTAAGAATACTTTTATAAATCATTATCTGTTAATATATATTGATTTTTTTCGAATTCTGTAAAGTTAGTTATATATATATATTTTCTCCTGTTAGTATATGTATACGTATATATATTAGTGTATATATATGTGATAACCCGGATTTTTAGAAGTCTGTTAATTTGAAATTAACTGGGAAAGTCATTTGAAATACTGATTTACAAGACGAACAAATAAATTCTGACAATTAAAAAAAATTATAAAGATATCTAAATGGATTTGAGCTATAATAATATTGAATTATGAATATTTGGAAATGATATATCTTATAGTAAATTAACAAATTTGAAAATAGACATATGCAAACTTTATAATATTGAGAATTTTAAGTGTATACCTATACATATATTCAAGTGTATATATATTTATATTATGATTAGGAAGCTATTGTTTTGAGTTCAACATAATGATTTTCAAAAGCTATTTAAATAAACTCTACATTTTAATGCTAATATATATATGGTTACTTAGTAAATAATTAAATCTTATATATCATTTTCTTTAAGTAATATAAACATAAGAGAAAAGTATTTATGGAAATATAAGATGAAAACTTATAAAAATATCATTTACATACAAAATACAAGTGTAAGAAGAATACAACATGAATTTACAAGTGTAGACTAAGTAATATGAAAATATAACAAGTAGCATATGATTTTACAAGTGGCAAAGCATTTTCATTTCTAAATTTTAATTATACATAAAAACTGAATTGAGAATTTGGCTAGGGAATTCTCAGTTCAAAACCTTCTCTACTCTTTTGTTCTTCATCTTTTCAAAATAAAAAAATAAAAATAAAATAAACAAAACCAGAAACCAAAAGCAAATGGAAACAGAATCAAATTTAACAACCTGATTTCATCTTCAATCTGGAATCAAGCAACTAAATCAAACAACAACTTCAACCTACAACTCAACTAAGCAAGAAGATCAACATTAGATTCAAGCTAGAATTCAAATCATAGTAGCTGTTCAAAAATTTCCAGTTCAAAGACAAAGTTTCTCCAGCTTGCTCTGTTCATCTTTTCTTGTGAGTAAACAATTTTATTTAAAAGTTTAAATCTGCTTAAAATAGATGCATGCAGTAATTACTTAAAGTAAAATATGAGAAGTGCTTGCATGATTGTTCAAACAGGAATGCATAGATATATGTATGTGGATGTTTGTGTGCATGTCTGGAACGATATGTTTGATAGTTCTCAGGTCCTAAAAGAGAAATAAATCAACTGTCCTTCCCTTGATCTGTTATAGGTTATGATGTATAAACAATAAATGTTAGAAATGTCAAGATATTTGATCTAAAAATATTTCCAAATGAAAGCAAGTTTACAGGCTTTCTCTGTTCATACATAAAGTGAGTAAGCCTTTCGGACAACTTGGATTTTTATTTGCTGTTGGCAAGTATGCTTGAAGACAAACATTTAGTGATTAAACTGTATACAAATATGTATATTTATATAGGAATGATGTTGTGTAAATCTGGAACATTCTCACCAAACCTCAATTTTAGCATTTCAGATTTCAAACTGAAAACAAAAAAATCAAGATATCATCATATGATTATCTATGGACTTTGATATATAAATGAAACAAGTCCCAATTGGATAGATCGAATTCTTAAAAAAAAAATTAAGTATTAAAACTGTATGGGTTACTGGGAAGGTAAAAACAAGATAAATTAAACCATTTCCTCAAAATTTGATTTAATAAAACTCGGGATTCTATTGCAGGACCTTGTTCGTTTTGTTAAGTCATGAATTTTAGGATCTGAATCAGGATTTGTAGCTACATAAATCGTGGGAAATAGTAAGATGATCGGAATGTGCTAATCTATCAAATTCCGGCGAGATTAACGACGATTGGGCTTGGGGTTTGGCCAAAGGGTAGTTTTGAGGTAGGACCGCTTGAGAAAAATGGTGGCATGGGATGTAGATAATTGAGGCGGCGGGGCGAGGTCATAGTAGGGTTTAGTTGTGAGTTCTGGGCGTTGAGGTTTGAAGGTCTGACGCGGCGAGGAGGTGGCATCGAGTCAGGCCAGGATGGTGGGAGGTGAAGTTGACTGTGCGATGAAGGTCTGGGCAAGGCGGTAGGTGATCTAGTGGTTGGAGGTGGTGGCTGGTGGCAGCTTTGGTCGATCTGGTTTTCTCCAGTTTCGATCGAAATGCTCGATCTTGCTTCGTGAAGTTTTCCGTCGATCTGGGTTCGTACGAGAGATGGCAAGACTATCGGTGACTGGTCGATGATCAGAGGAGAGGTCGGCGCAACGTTGAATTGCCGTGCATGTGCAAGGTGCATTCGTGCATCTGAGTTGTGTCGAAGCTTTGGGGAAGAAAGCTGTTGGATCGAGGTGAACTCGAGTTTTTGCGTGGGTTTTCTCGAAGTAGTTGAGGAACGAGGTTTCTCGTGTTTTACCCGGGAAAATCATGGTTTCGCTCGGGTTGTTATTGTCTTGTACTGTTTCTACTATAAAGTATTACAGAATTTAAATCAAAGATATTATAAGTAAGTTTTAAGAATAAGAATTTATTTAAACAAGTTTAGTAAAGTTTTTTTTTTCCGAAGATTTTAAAATATCAAAATTTAATGTTTAAATTTGTTGTTTTAAAATGAAATTATATATTTTCCATTTTATATAATTGATTTCCAAAATGGTTTCTGAGGAAGTTTAATGATGGGAAGAAATATTTAATCTAAACGAAGAGTTTATCCTTAATTAGTAAAGGTTGAGACTAATAAATAAAAAAAAATTAGTTGGTAAAATAAATTAAAAGTTAATTACTTATTGAAATTAATAATTACTAAATAAAGTAATTAATGGATAGTTAATGGATGTAATTAAGAGATGAATCATTAACTAGGGATTAAGTGATGATTAATTAATTTATTTATGTAATTAATTTTAAGTTAATTAATTAGTCTAATTAATTAAGATAATCACTTATGGATTAATTAAGTGTGATTACTTAATGAAGTAATTAATGGATAATTACTGAATATAATTAATTAGAAGACAATTACCTTTTGAAAGTAATTAAATGGAAGTAATTAAGGATTAATTACTTAAGTGTAATTTATTTAAGGGTGGATTAATTTAGGTAATTAATTAAAGATTAATTAATTAATGGATTTATTAGAGGATCATTTATTTATTTATTTATTTATTTAATTAATGAGATTGATTAAAGGATAATTATTGTAAATGGTAAAGGTTAATTCATTTATATAATAAATTAAAGGCTAATTACTTAATGTAAATAAAAAGTAATTAATCAAGAATGATTAATAAAAAGGGATAATTAAAGAATAATTACTTATTGTAATTAAGGGATAATTAGTCAAGGAAGATTAATTAAGATAAATAATTAAGAAATGTTTAATTAATTTGTAATTAATTAAATGTTAAGTAAGATGGATTAAGGTAATCCAAGTAATTAAAGGATAGTAATTAGTTTAATTAGAGATTAATTAAATTAATTAAGAATGAATCAACTTGTTATGGATTGGTTGAATAATATTAGATGACTTGGATTGATTTTATCTCTGATGGACAATTGAGATGTGCTGTGATATGAATGGGTTAAACTGTGATAATGTAGGTTACCTATCTGAGTTGGATTGTTGTATGATATCCTGAATATGAATTGTATTGTATGAACTTAACAATTTGGATTAGGGATCACATTGAATTCGAAGAGACAGGGGTCGGGTATCAGTAAATACCCGAAACCACTTCGATTCTTTATAAATTGAGTTTAGAACCAACAGGCTGGAATTGGAATAAATTAAGTAACTTGACCTTTAACTAAGTAATGGTTCGTGGACATTGTTGTAATAAGTGATGGACTTTTGGAACTCGTAGAAAGGTACGAGTTACCCTGGATTGCAAATAAGTTTATAACTTAGTATTTCATGTTATATGGGTTTACTCACGCTGGTTTCCAGCCTGACCCGGGTGTTACTTTGATGTAATGCTCGGGTCAGACCGAGTATTACAGATTTTCAGGTAAGGACGTTCTGGAGCTCAGGAGGCGAGCTGGATGGCAGAAACGTATGGAGTGATATCCGTTATTGTTGATTATCTGAGACATGTTTTCGAATTGTCCTGTATTGTGTAATAGTGTAACTCTGATATATAAATGTATAAGTGTATTGATACAGTTTTTTTTTTTAAAACTGTTATTTATGTGATATTATATTTTGATCCGCTGCGAATGTGAGAATTTGTGATTCTATGTTTCTGTTTCTTCTTCTTCTATCTCTTTCTTTTTCTTTTTCTAACTATCTGGGATTTTCGGAGTCGAAAATCCCGGGTCGTTACAGTGGTATCAGAGCAGAAGGTTAAGCGAGAACCTTGGCTCTGTTGGGATTACTCATTAAGAATAGGGTCAATAATACCCTAAGATGAGTTGAGTGTATATATATATATGAGAGCGTATTTGTTATTTTCTTATATAAAGGTTTTAAAATGGTTTTAAAAATAAATGATTTTTATATAAGTTTATCTTTTGATATATATAGAAATAATTTTCTAATTATATAATATATTAAAGAAATTGGTTGTTGAATCATTGGAATTAAATAAAATAATAAGAATTAAGTGGTAAACAACCAAATTGAAATTGAATGAAGATAAGTTTGAAATGGATCCAAACTGAATTTAAAACCTTGAATTTGTAGAAGTGTTATCAGAATAAAGATAATAATGAATTGATTTCCAGATATGATAATCTTGGTTACTATCATAAATGGATGTTGTGTTTAATAATAAAATGTTGTTAATAATTAAGTAAAATGAAATGTTTTAAGGAAATAAACTTTTAGGTAAGTATGACATATAAATTGGAATTGAAGATAATTTAAAAATTGTGAAGTTTTAAATCTAAATTCCGAAAACTTGAAATTGTTTTATAGTAATTTGTTTTGAAATTATAAACCAAGAATGGTTTAAAATTTTAAGTATGACTTGAAGTGTAAAGGAAATAAATATGTATATATGAGAATATACATTATATTAAAGATGTTTGAAATAAACTCTAAGTATTGAATTTTAAATTTTCCTTGGGATGTGATGTGAAACCCAAAGTGAAGTAAGTTTTTAAACTTAAAGGGGAAAGATTATTAACCTGAAGTTTAAATTTTGAATGGGAATTCAAATTGTGTAAAGTTGACCGGATAAAGTAAATTTAATTTAACTTGGAGGAAGTTAAATAAGTTTGAATGAATAACTTGAATTGGAAATTTCAAGATGAAATTTAAATTTAATTTGGGTAGTTAAATGGTTAATTTAAATGGGAGTTATGAGTGATCTCAAAATGGGTTTGAGATCTTGAAATTTGAAATGGATAATAAATTAGAATCTGAAGATTAAATTGTTTTTGAATTCTTATTTGAACTTTGTAATAAGTTAAGTAAAGATAATTTTAAAATGGGAATTGGGATTAATTCAAACTGGAATTGAAATGAATTAAAATTGGTTCAATTTGAAATTTATTTGAATTAATTTGAAATTGTAATTAAAGTTGAATAGGTTTAAAATTCAAATGGAATTTGAGTTGAATTAGGAAAGAAATTGAGGATTAATTCAACTTGAATTGAGGTTAAATCAATTTCAATGGAAATTGAAGTTATTTAAATTGCAATTGAGTTAATTTAAATGGAAGTGGAAATTTAAATTGAATTAATGGGAAATTAATTGGAAATGGAGATTGGGAAATTAAACAGTTTGGCTCTGGATTATTTTCAAATTGTTTTAATACAAGTATATGTTTCCAAACTATTTACTATGCAATCTTTCTTCTTAAAACCCCAAACTATTTTATACTTATTTTACAATTATTTAGGAACTATTTAACTATTTTGAAACTGTTTTATAAACTAATTATTATTTTTCAGTTACTTATATCTAATCACTATTTTAAAAACTATTTTGCAATTATCTAACTATTTTATACCTACTTAACTATTTTACAGCTATTTTACAAACTAATAACTATTTTTCAACTACTTATCTACTTTAAACTTTTCCAAGCTATTTTTAAATTTAAATAGGTCAGAGTTCAAACTGTTTGTAATTGAAGTAATAACTCAATTGAAAATGGAAGCAATTGAGAATAAGTGAATGGAATTGAAGGAAATGTGAATAGAAAAGAGAATTGATTTGGCTAATAACCAACAAAGATAAATACGTAGGATATACGTATATTATTCTATTCGCATAGTGATTTGATCCAGATTCGAACACAGAATTTCGAGATAGTATTATCGATCCGAGTTGGGATTTTTCGCTCGATTTTCGACGGCGAACCTGGATATGGGTTGTTGATTGGTTCTGGATATTCTCTATCATATTTGTGACTATGCAAGGAGAATAACGGTTTCTGATCAAGAAATCAGATCTGAGTCCGCACTAGGAAGTCGGGTGGACGATACTAGTTCGGAAGTGAAATTGTGTGATCGATTGAGCGATCAGATTGATATTGCGTACGGATGATATGTGTACATCGTACGAGTTTGAATGAAATTGATATTGAAGTTTGTGGATAAGGATTATAAAATGATCTTTGAAATGAAAAGTATATTTGTGAAATATAATGGAATTGGATATTTCTTTGGTTGAAATTTACTTTATGGGGGTAAGTAAATGATAAATAACTTTATAAAGAAATCAAACTTGAATATTTGATTTGGAAATAAATAAAGTTATATTTTGTAATATGATAAACTTCCCTTATTGAATCTAGCCAGAATAAAAAGGGATTTTGAAAATATTTGAAGTATAAAAGAGGATTTATACAGAGTTTGAAGTGATCTAAAGATTTTTAAAGATATATATATATATATATATATATATAAAGGATCTTATGAGAATGATTTTGAAAAAGGTTTTGGGAACCTATGAATTTGGAAAAGGCTTTTGATTTTTGGGAAAATCAATTTTGGATTTTGGAAAGCCTAGTTTGAGAATTATCGATTTTGGTAATCGATTTTGTGTAAAGGAGATTTTGATAAATCATAAAGGGTATGATTTGAAGATACTATAAGTATATAGTATAAAGTGTTTTGAGAATAGCTCTGGGGAAAAAGGCGCTTCCTTGAAATGAACTTCTCAGGAGTACCATTGGGTGGTACTGCCTTGAGCCCCAAGGGGGGTTTCAAAAGTTGATCCTGTGAGGAGTCCGGACAAAACTAGTTCCTGAGGATTATTTGTGTAGCGAAAGTCGAGGGGCTGGTGCCCACAGAGGCATTTGAGTTATGCTGTGACAACAATTTAACTCAATGTCACTGCGATCTACTGCAGACCATAGCGAAAGTCATGTGTGCCGCTGAGAGCCAACTGTCTACGTTTGATTTTATATCGGTAGACTGTGACACTATGGTAACATAGCGAAAGTCGTTTGTGCCGCTGAGAGCCAACAGTCTGCGTTTGATTTTATATCGGTAGACTGCGACCTATGTGGGAGAAGTTTCATTTTGACAGCGAAATCGTGTGTGCCGCTGAGAGCCAACAGTTACATGGACTTTTGCTGCGACGGCAACGTAACCCTGGATGTAACTGCGATCTGTTGTGGGTTCCATGCTGTCATCAGTTACATGGACTTTTGCTGCGATGGCAACGTAACCCGTGATGTAACTGTGACCATGGATGGGGGTGATGATTTCCAGAGCATTCTCACCAAAGATATTTCCCCTATTTTCAAAACTGTTTTCTATATTTTCAATAAATTATTTTCCAAGTATTTTCACTGGGTGTTTAAAACGAGTTTGCTAAGTCCTTATAGAATTTCAGTCCTACGTCTGATCAACGTATGACCGAATTTCTGTGAGAACAAGGATGGACTTGTTGAAACATCAAGTTATAAAAGTATTTTTATAAAAACTATTATAGTAATATTATATAGATTTTAAAAAGTGTTTTAAAAATGATCAAAGAAAATTTTTCTGATTTTAAGCATTTTAATAAAATTGGCTTCGTTCCTTTTCGAGGACGAAAAGATTCAAAGGGGGGAGGAATGTGATAACCCGGATTTTTAGAAGTCTGTTAATTTGAAATTAACTGGGAAAGTCATTTGAAATACTGATTTACAAGACGAACAAATAAATTCTGACAATTAAAAAAAATTATAAAGATATCTAAATGGATTTGAGCTATAATAATATTGAATTATGAATATTTGGAAATGATATATCTTATAGTAAATTAACAAATTTGAAAATAGACATATGCAAACTTTATAATATTGAGAATTTTAAGTGTATACCTATACATATATTCAAGTGTATATATATTTATATTATGATTAGGAAGCTATTGTTTTGAGTTCAACATAATGATTTTCAAAAGCTATTTAAATAAACTCTACATTTTAATGCTAATATATATATGGTTACTTAGTAAATAATTAAATCTTATATATCATTTTCTTTAAGTAATATAAACATAAGAGAAAAGTATTTATGGAAATATAAGATGAAAACTTATAAAAATATCATTTACATACAAAATACAAGTGTAAGAAGAATACAACATGAATTTACAAGTGTAGACTAAGTAATATGAAAATATAACAAGTAGCATATGATTTTACAAGTGGCAAAGCATTTTCATTTCTAAATTTTAATTATACATAAAAACTGAATTGAGAATTTGGCTAGGGAATTCTCAGTTCAAAACCTTCTCTACTCTTTTGTTCTTCATCTTTTCAAAATAAAAAAATAAAAATAAAATAAACAAAACCAGAAACCAAAAGCAAATGGAAACAGAATCAAATTTAACAACCTGATTTCATCTTCAATCTGGAATCAAGCAACTAAATCAAACAACAACTTCAACCTACAACTCAACTAAGCAAGAAGATCAACATTAGATTCAAGCTAGAATTCAAATCATAGTAGCTGTTCAAAAATTTCCAGTTCAAAGACAAAGTTTCTCCAGCTTGCTCTGTTCATCTTTTCTTGTGAGTAAACAATTTTATTTAAAAGTTTAAATCTGCTTAAAATAGATGCATGCAGTAATTACTTAAAGTAAAATATGAGAAGTGCTTGCATGATTGTTCAAACAGGAATGCATAGATATATGTATGTGGATGTTTGTGTGCATGTCTGGAACGATATGTTTGATAGTTCTCAGGTCCTAAAAGAGAAATAAATCAACTGTCCTTCCCTTGATCTGTTATAGGTTATGATGTATAAACAATAAATGTTAGAAATGTCAAGATATTTGATCTAAAAATATTTCCAAATGAAAGCAAGTTTACAGGCTTTCTCTGTTCATACATAAAGTGAGTAAGCCTTTCGGACAACTTGGATTTTTATTTGCTGTTGGCAAGTATGCTTGAAGACAAACATTTAGTGATTAAACTGTATACAAATATGTATATTTATATAGGAATGATGTTGTGTAAATCTGGAACATTCTCACCAAACCTCAATTTTAGCATTTCAGATTTCAAACTGAAAACAAAAAAATCAAGATATCATCATATGATTATCTATGGACTTTGATATATAAATGAAACAAGTCCCAATTGGATAGATCGAATTCTTAAAAAAAAAATTAAGTATTAAAACTGTATGGGTTACTGGGAAGGTAAAAACAAGATAAATTAAACCATTTCCTCAAAATTTGATTTAATAAAACTCGGGATTCTATTGCAGGACCTTGTTCGTTTTGTTAAGTCATGAATTTTAGGATCTGAATCAGGATTTGTAGCTACATAAATCGTGGGAAATAGTAAGATGATCGGAATGTGCTAATCTATCAAATTCCGGCGAGATTAACGACGATTGGGCTTGGGGTTTGGCCAAAGGGTAGTTTTGAGGTAGGACCGCTTGAGAAAAATGGTGGCATGGGATGTAGATAATTGAGGCGGCGGGGCGAGGTCATAGTAGGGTTTAGTTGTGAGTTCTGGGCGTTGAGGTTTGAAGGTCTGACGCGGCGAGGAGGTGGCATCGAGTCAGGCCAGGATGGTGGGAGGTGAAGTTGACTGTGCGATGAAGGTCTGGGCAAGGCGGTAGGTGATCTAGTGGTTGGAGGTGGTGGCTGGTGGCAGCTTTGGTCGATCTGGTTTTCTCCAGTTTCGATCGAAATGCTCGATCTTGCTTCGTGAAGTTTTCCGTCGATCTGGGTTCGTACGAGAGATGGCAAGACTATCGGTGACTGGTCGATGATCAGAGGAGAGGTCGGCGCAACGTTGAATTGCCGTGCATGTGCAAGGTGCATTCGTGCATCTGAGTTGTGTCGAAGCTTTGGGGAAGAAAGCTGTTGGATCGAGGTGAACTCGAGTTTTTGCGTGGGTTTTCTCGAAGTAGTTGAGGAACGAGGTTTCTCGTGTTTTACCCGGGAAAATCATGGTTTCGCTCGGGTTGTTATTGTCTTGTACTGTTTCTACTATAAAGTATTACAGAATTTAAATCAAAGATATTATAAGTAAGTTTTAAGAATAAGAATTTATTTAAACAAGTTTAGTAAAGTTTTTTTTTTCCGAAGATTTTAAAATATCAAAATTTAATGTTTAAATTTGTTGTTTTAAAATGAAATTATATATTTTCCATTTTATATAATTGATTTCCAAAATGGTTTCTGAGGAAGTTTAATGATGGGAAGAAATATTTAATCTAAACGAAGAGTTTA
Source organism: Allium fistulosum (assembly GCA_030737815.1). NCBI lineage: Eukaryota > Viridiplantae > Streptophyta > Magnoliopsida > Asparagales > Amaryllidaceae > Allium > Allium fistulosum. The sequence goes on along the minus strand of CM060904.1, from coordinate 162,317,398 downwards.
TCCTTAATTAGTAAAGGTTGAGACTAATAAATAAAAAAAAATTAGTTGGTAAAATAAATTAAAAGTTAATTACTTATTGAAATTAATAATTACTAAATAAAGTAATTAATGGATAGTTAATGGATGTAATTAAGAGATGAATCATTAACTAGGGATTAAGTGATGATTAATTAATTTATTTATGTAATTAATTTTAAGTTAATTAATTAGTCTAATTAATTAAGATAATCACTTATGGATTAATTAAGTGTGATTACTTAATGAAGTAATTAATGGATAATTACTGAATATAATTAATTAGAAGACAATTACCTTTTGAAAGTAATTAAATGGAAGTAATTAAGGATTAATTACTTAAGTGTAATTTATTTAAGGGTGGATTAATTTAGGTAATTAATTAAAGATTAATTAATTAATGGATTTATTAGAGGATCATTTATTTATTTATTTATTTATTTAATTAATGAGATTGATTAAAGGATAATTATTGTAAATGGTAAAGGTTAATTCATTTATATAATAAATTAAAGGCTAATTACTTAATGTAAATAAAAAGTAATTAATCAAGAATGATTAATAAAAAGGGATAATTAAAGAATAATTACTTATTGTAATTAAGGGATAATTAGTCAAGGAAGATTAATTAAGATAAATAATTAAGAAATGTTTAATTAATTTGTAATTAATTAAATGTTAAGTAAGATGGATTAAGGTAATCCAAGTAATTAAAGGATAGTAATTAGTTTAATTAGAGATTAATTAAATTAATTAAGAATGAATCAACTTGTTATGGATTGGTTGAATAATATTAGATGACTTGGATTGATTTTATCTCTGATGGACAATTGAGATGTGCTGTGATATGAATGGGTTAAACTGTGATAATGTAGGTTACCTATCTGAGTTGGATTGTTGTATGATATCCTGAATATGAATTGTATTGTATGAACTTAACAATTTGGATTAGGGATCACATTGAATTCGAAGAGACAGGGGTCGGGTATCAGTAAATACCCGAAACCACTTCGATTCTTTATAAATTGAGTTTAGAACCAACAGGCTGGAATTGGAATAAATTAAGTAACTTGACCTTTAACTAAGTAATGGTTCGTGGACATTGTTGTAATAAGTGATGGACTTTTGGAACTCGTAGAAAGGTACGAGTTACCCTGGATTGCAAATAAGTTTATAACTTAGTATTTCATGTTATATGGGTTTACTCACGCTGGTTTCCAGCCTGACCCGGGTGTTACTTTGATGTAATGCTCGGGTCAGACCGAGTATTACAGATTTTCAGGTAAGGACGTTCTGGAGCTCAGGAGGCGAGCTGGATGGCAGAAACGTATGGAGTGATATCCGTTATTGTTGATTATCTGAGACATGTTTTCGAATTGTCCTGTATTGTGTAATAGTGTAACTCTGATATATAAATGTATAAGTGTATTGATACAGTTTTTTTTTTTTAAAACTGTTATTTATGTGATATTATATTTTGATCCGCTGCGAATGTGAGAATTTGTGATTCTATGTTTCTGTTTCTTCTTCTTCTATCTCTTTCTTTTTCTTTTTCTAACTATCTGGGATTTTCGGAGTCGAAAATCCCGGGTCGTTACAATATATATAATAGTTATATATAAGTTCATATAATCGGTCTGTATACTTTTATAAGTATTATATGTTTTGTTTTGTTTAAAGCGTTATATTATATAAGTTGTTTTAAAAATATAATAGTGAAATTTCTATATCTATATAAACTTATACAATGAAGATAGTACAATAATTTTTATATTGATTTTTATAATAATATAATTAGTTCGGTTTGTATATGTGTTTGTAAAATCTTATGGATTAGTTGTTATATATGTCTTTGTTTATATGCATATTTTGTTAGTTATATAAATTACATTACTGTATATAAGTTGTTGTATAGGTTAGTCCAAAATATTTATATATCTATTAGTATTTTACTTTTGTATATGTATATAATATGATGATTGATATATGTAAGAGCATGTTTTTGACAGTACTATATGTGTTTATTTATAAAGAAGAAGTACTGTATAAAATATACTACTTGGTTTAAAGAAAAAAAAGAGGAACAAGCTATATTTATATTTTTACAAGTATGAAGTGTCAATGTACGCATTTTTACTGCTATCGGCTTTGTCCTGTTTTCCTATATATTATTTGTATTAAATTTTGTAAACAAGGTGTGTGTGTGTGTGTGTATAGTATGTGGGACCGTATATATGTATTTACATTTTGTGGGTTACAGCATGTATAGTTTGGACTGTATATTTATTCTCTTACGAAAATATGGGCTTTAATGTATGTTTATATAAATTAGTTTATATATAAGTATACATTAGTTTGGTTTTAAATTTACATATAGTGACTTTAGTTTATGTGTTTTAATTTAAAACAATGAGTTTTGAAATACATGTATATATATTTTATTAATAAATGTTTGAAATTAGAATATGATTTTGTATATATTTACAATTTTATATGTTATATCTATATCAATTCACATATATCATTTATCTTTATCGATCTGGTTCTGATTTGTTCTCATCGATTTCTATTTGTCAGCCTTGTCCGTTGAATTCGTGCCGATTTTTGTTTTGCTTGGATTCATACTACAAATCCAGCGTCCATATCAGTGTGCGTATCGGCGTCATCTTCTTATTCATCTCTAGCCTCGAAAGGTGAGCAATCACTCACAATTAACATTCTTTTATCTATTAAATGTGATTTCAATTGAAACGTCAATTGAAATATGCTGCTGCTAGTTATTTACATTGTTATATATATGACATTATCTATATCTGTTCACCTGTGACATCTGACACCATTATCTGTTATTTATATTGATGATATATGCCCGTTACTATTTTTATATTATTATCATATTTGTTATCACTCTGCAAGTTCCCTGTTAGTATATAATTCACTATGGGTTGAAATGATATATACCTGAATGATATGTAGAATAGGAGAAAATCGTTAAGGGTTGAAATGATAAACCCAAGCGATTTTCATTGAATTGAATTTAGGACTGCGGGTGAAAAGATATATATCCGTATATATTTAAATTGCGGATTGAAATGATAAATATCCATATCACTTGACCATAGGGTAGAATATTTTATACAAACACCGGTGGTCTATATATAAATATTTTGAAAATGATTTCTATGGTTTTGAAAGGAAATATACGGTTTTGATAAATATTGATTTTAAAGATTTATTAAAGTTGATTTAATAAAGTTGATATATAATATGTAATGCCCCACCTTTTTGTATGCTTAAGCAGACACACGTGCCAACTTAAACCATACAGATGGGTGGATTGTTATGGGGTAAATAAGAAAAAGTGGAGAAATAAAAGAAACAAAATAGAATCTTGCAGCGGAACGATAAAATATAATAATCAAATAACAGTTCATGAAGCTGTTTTACAAAACATTTGATTATACTTATACAATACATATCAGAGTTACACATACTAGAGAATGATAATTATGCAGCGGAATACAATGGTGTAGTAGAATATATAACAAATAGTAATAATAAAATCTTCGTCTTCGTCCTTCAGAAATAGGGCCTTCAAATCCTGAAATGCTCAGGCTGACCCGAGCGAATTGAAAAGACAAAACACTCGAGTCAGAACTAAAAGATCTTATGTAAGTTAAATCAATGAAATAAATATGAGTGTAAACGACGTCAGAGATGTTTACGGGGTTTGACATCTCCTATCCAGTGTCTAACGTGAGTGTAGTAACTTAAGAAATGTTTGGGATTCACATCTCTTAAGGATCTGTTAAACTATCTACTATGTAGTAATATTCGCTATATACAGTAGTGTCTAATCAGTAAAGTATAATCATATAGAAAATAGCGTTAAGGGGATGGTGAACCTTAACGCGGTCGGATCTTTAAACCAAAATCGTAGTTGGTTCGATATGGTAGGTGACACGGCACACAAGGCAATGCCAGGGTAGATATACCAATTACGCATCCGGACTGGTGGTGACGCATAGCAGCCAGTACCGCCCTGTAACATTCCCCCTTTTGACCATCTCCAGTCGGTATTTAAACCAACTAGAAACGTTCAAAAAGACGAATTGTTATTTAGTTTATAAGGTTTAAACAGAATCAGCCACAGAAACACAGATAATAACAATCAATTAAAACAAATGAATCTTTATTTCATTACTATAAATCTTTTTATATACATCAGAGTTTATACAATTTTAAATACAGATACAGCGGAATATCTAAAAATACAATTTTCTCGAAATAGATGATTCTTTACTCTCTCTCTAACTTCGCTGCTCGAAAATCTTCAAGCTGTAAAAATACTCGGTCTGACCCGAGTATTATATTCAAAAGAAAATAATACACAGGTCAGTCTAATTCAAACCAGTTTATTAGTGCATATAGGCAGTAATAATCAAATAGACGACAGTCACAATAATTCTCGTCTATCCAACTCTTTTAACAAAGAAATCGGATAACGAAAATATAACACTTAACAGTGTTAAACAATAAATCAGCAGATTTAAATCATCAACAGAGATAAACAGTGTTATTGGCTGCCGTACACGCACGCGTGTACGGCCTCGCCAATACGGCATAGAAGAACAATGCATCACGACGCAAAGAAAAATATCAATTCGAAACTGTCGAGATTTGTGGTGGCTGCAGTGCAGACACCAGTTCAAAAATGCATCAGAAAAACTCAAGTGAAGCTACATGAAAATGCAACTCAGGTCTGCACATCAAACCACAAATGGTCAAGCTACAACATGAAGCACTGCAATTCAAATAGCAGTACAATTGGAAGTGAGCACATGAACATATGCAAATACAACAGTGAAGCCTAAAGACAAGTAAAGTACATTAGTGAATCATCTACAGGTTCAAGTCCAAATGGACCAGACTTGTGAACATGTACAAGATCAAGAAAGTACACAGGTGAAGGTAGGCAACAGACTCAAGAGTATACAAGTCAGAATGCACAGGGTACATGAGCAACATGTCATATATGAAGTATGTACAAGTCAGGAAGCCATATATCATCATCGAACTCAAAACAACAATGACCAGTGCAACTAAAACTGGCAATTAGGGAAGTAAAGCTAACATGATCAGAGACTAGAATGTACTCTGGATCCAAAAATAACTGAAACAAGATTCGTATACATGAACTACAAGTGATGCAGCATAGAACAAGTATAACAGAAACAGTCAGAAGGTCGAGAAAGTGTTCAGGAATAAAACAGAATCATGAACAAAGTCAAGGCCGATGATCAGAGGTCAGACAAATCAAGAGTTTACAAGAAGAAGAAAAAAAAGAGAAAACTGTCAAAGCCGTATATCTTCAAATCAAAGTTAAAAAAGTAAATCATAATTTAGGAAAGCTTCTGGAACGACAGTTTAAAATCACAAGATCGCACGTTCAAAATCGAAACCGTGGGCATAAAGGAATTTCCAGAAATATCAAAACTTAAAACAGGAAAGAATCGGCAACGTGTAGAACACGTTTATCAAGTCAGACTCCTATATAAAGAGACCCAAATCATCATCGACATTTGGTGGTGAAGAGCAGGAAAATTAACAGAACACAAATCAGAGAAACAACAATGCAATCACCTCATAAATATATACATATGTATATGCATATGTATACACCTATATAGGAAGCGCAATTTCAAGTTAACAGTTTTAACAAAGCCAAAGTCAGATGGTCAGAATGAACGAATACGAAGACCGGTGAACGATAAAATGGAACTGGACATTGTAATCTCAGGAGCGCAAAGTGCTGGACAGTGCAAACACATGGATGATAATGCCACTACGACAGACAGTGCCGAAGCAAAAATGTATTGCTTCTTCAAAACAAAATACTGGACTACATGAATGCAGGGCATCACTTAAAACTACATGTTTAGCCAAGCTGTCACCAAGTGAATCTTTATTGCAATGCAGGCTATCAAAGAATTAGACTACATCACAAGAACAAAACCCAGTCAAATGTAGTATCAAGGTATTTTCACGAAATTAAGTTGCAATTTCAAATTAAATCTTGTACGAACGAAAGTCAAGGGTTACGAACCCTATACAAACAAAATCATCAACATTCAACGAGATCAATTGACTGAAGCAAAACACTAAGGCTAGAATTAGAATGTGAGTGGAACCACTCACCTTTGTTTTTCGAAGAGAACGAATTCGACGTCGTAGCCGAAGGTATCTCGAGAATCAAGCGGAGGCAACCCTAGCGGCCATTCCAAAATCGAAGTGACGATCTTCTTAGCCTAAATTGAAGCAGCCACAGACGATCGCAAGAAGCCCAAAAATTTCCAGATCGAAGCCCTAGATTTTGGATCGAAGACGAGCGAACGAAAATTTGTAGGCCGCCATTTTTTCTTTCTTCGATTTAGGTTTTAGGTTTTACGAATGAATAAGAGGGAGGCGGGTTCTCTCGTGTTTTATCAGAGAAAAGGGTAGGGTGTGGGTATGGGCCGATATGGGTTTAGACGTGTGTTGGTATGGGTTGAGTATGGTGTTTGTTTTATTATTTTTTTTCTTTACTTTTTTTTTTCCTTTTTTCCAATTTGTTTTGTTTTTATTTATTAAAAATTTTACTTTGTTTTGTTTAATCATGTTGTTAAAAATTTAACTATGTGTATCTATTTATTTCGTACAAATAAAAATTTAATAAAAGAATTCCAATCGATTTACAAATTCCAATAAAATTAATAGAAATTAATATCGCCAATTTGACGAAGATTTAATTGTTACAAAAATTCCAATAACAAAAAGAAATTTAGCTGTCAACTTAAATCATTTACTGATGATTATAATTTTGGCGAAACCCCGGTTGTTACAGAAATTCAAATTGAATTCGATTTAATTTTATACGCGTTTATACGCCGTATATTCATAAAACAATTCTGATAAATACGAAAATTGAAATCCAGTAATAATTCAATATTACGGACCCAATGAAACTGGTTTCGTCAAATTCCGAGACTGTGCCTCGGAAGACTATTTTTATATTCAATTCAAACGATATAATCTCAAAACCGAACAGATTGTTTTCCAAATTCAATTCTGAAGCTTCTATTATCTTCAGTATTATCAATATGAATTTTCTAAGCCTTTAAATTATTTTTAACCGGCTTAAAATTGAAGATTCAAATTTTATTCAACTTTCAATAGATTAAATTCAAAATTTTAATCGCTAATTCATTCTGATAATTTGAAATTCAAGTCAAATCATCATTCAAATATTTAAAATTAATTAAATATTCTCAAATTAAATTGTTCAAAATTCAGGGTCGTTACAAACTCCCCTCCTTAAAAACTTTTCGTCCACGAAAAGGAAAGGTTGTTAAAATTTCATCGACATTTATACTCTAGTCAATTTTTACTAAACTTAAAACTTATTACAAATAAATGAATATAGGATTCATTCCATTTGTTTAATCTCGCTAGTTCTGTTTATCTTTTCTTTTATTCAATGATTTCTAAAATCAAAACGCAAAAGTCTTTTATCAACATTTTTGATTTACAACTCAGATTCAAACTTAAAATTCTTCACGTTAGAGATTTGCATAATATATTTCTTACAAAGCTGTGGACTTTCAAAATATTACAAAGATCCTCTTCCTTAGTTCATTAAGTTGGAATTTCGTAATTCTAATTTCAAATTATTGATTCACTATTTACAGTTTGAAAATACTTGCTAACTCGAAATTTAACAAGTCCATCTTCGTTCTCACAGACATTAGGCATACGCTGGCCAGGCGCAGGTCTAAAAATCTCCAAGTACTAAACATACTTGCTTCAATTCCCAGTGAAAATACTTTTAAAAATTCTTTTAAAAATGGATATGGAAAGCACGTTCCCCCATGGATTACAGTTCCACCCGGCGGTTACGCTACTTTCCCAGTAGAGTCGCTTGTGGCTGTAGATTTCTCATCTCTTAAATTTCGCCATGGTTGTCGCCATAGATTGCAGTACACACGGCGGTTACGCTACTATCCCAGTAGAATTGCTCGTGTCTGTAGGCATCACGCCCCTCAAATTTCGCCTGGCATTAGATTGCAGTTTACTCGGCGGTTACGCCACTATCCCAGTGGAGTCGCTCGTAACTGTGGGCATCTCGCCCCTCAAATTACGCTAACATCATCAATCAAATCTAATCTCATCGCGATGAACTATCGCGAAGGATTTCCGATTCAAATAGTCACTCTGACTAAAATTCTACGTAGCTACGAATTTCAAATGGATACTCTTCACGAGTTCCAATACCTTCTTTAATAATAAATGGAAGGTACTTTTCCACATCCTCAGTTTAGAAAACATAATATCATATATGTAGTACTTTCATTTCACATTTCGTACATATAACATCTATGTAAACATACATAAGATTTCCATAACAATGTCTTTCTAAACTAACGGTTTTCAAATTTACCGCATTCATATATATAAGTTCTAAAAACTTACATATTCCATATTCATAACAAAATAGAGGATTTCAAAATTTTCCTCTAAGTCGATTTGGAAATTTAAGGTTATCTCAAACCTAATTCATATTCATAATTCCAATTCATTATCGACTTTCACATTCGATTTGAATTTCACGCTTACATCGTCAATTCTCAACACAGAATTGATGTCTATCGATATATAACCTCTGAGCTCGTACGTCTCAGAGAAGGGTGTTAAGCTAAGAGAATAAATTCTCCGCCACCAACAGATATATATTTAATAGAGATCAATTGCTATGTCATCAATTCACAATGTTAGACATACAATCCAAATCATCATCTGAAATTCAAAGCTCAACTTATATTGTCTTTGATGTCGAAGTTAAACTCAATTTTAACTCAACGATTCAATCTTTTGAAAAATTTCAAATTGAACAAATTGTTCAAATTCTCATTTAACTTTTCAACTTCGACTTCAAAAAAAATGAATTTCAAATCATTTATTCCTTACGGAATATATTCACAACATTTCATATTTGGAAAAACATTTCGATACTTATTTAAAAATAAGTAATTCACAAATCTCATTCTATTTTCAACATTTGAAAATATTCGATATACTTAAATCAAAATTAAGTACATATTTCATCTTTAAGGAAATCATTCTCTTTCACAAATTTATTTGAGTTAAAACGAATGTTACGTAAAACATCGTTACGACAACTCAAAATTACTAGTATAGGGATTCGAAATTTAGATAGATGTATAAATCCCAATACTACACAAAACATTTCCTTTCGGAAATCATTTACTATAACAACAGTGCTATAGTCCACCATTTCCTTATATTCGAAAACGTCTATTTCAACAATGAATGTTGAAATCTATGGTTTCGATATTCAATGCCTTTGAAAACATCTTTTAAAACAATTAACTTCGTTTTAAAATATCACTTTCCCAAACATGTCCATTTTACTCAATAATATATTCACTGTCCAAAATTGTGAATATACATCTTTTTAACAAACTATAAGAATGTACTTATCAAAATAAGTCAGTTTCGAATTTATAAACAATGTTTATAAATTCTATTCCTATTCATAAAGACTTCAATTTATAAAAATTTACTTCATTAATCATTCCTTTATAGCTCAGTTTTATATCAGAATTTTAATTTATAAGTGAATTACTTATAAATTCTTTTATTTCGCAACTCCGATTCATTTTATAACTTCACATTATCAATTCTGTAATTTCCATTCACTTATGAAATCCATTAAATATTTCACTTTTAACACTTATACAAATCATTTTAAAATTCCAATATAATATCAATCTTTTCAAATCTTCAATTTAAGCCGCTTATAATAATTCAAAATTTTCAATTTATACTATTATATAAATTTGTCAGTTTCCCATTTCCAAGATAATCACTAGTCCTTTAGTAAATTCATCCATCGACTTGATTTTCAATTTAATCGCATTCGATTCATTCACATTGGATTTTACTAACATTCATTCATATTCAATTAGTTCACATTCACTAATTCATATTCAAGTCAGTTCACTTCAATTCAAATCAATTTTGATTCTGGTTAAATTTACTTATCTTTCAATTTGAATTCAATTTACATAGCTTCCAATTTCCATTAATTCGATTTCATTAACACTTAATGAATATCTATACAATCAACTAGCAACCAATGCACATTCAACTTAACCAAATTTATTTACTTTGCTTACATTCAATTTGGTTCAACACACTTAATTTCAATTGGTTTATATTCTAATTCAGATTGAATTCTTATACTCACCATATTCGCAAATTCACTTTTAAAATTAAAGTTGAATTTTCTTTCTATAATTCAAATTCATATTCATTACATCACTTTATCAATTCATTTTGATATCAAATTCAATTTGATTCAATATTACTTAAGCCATGTTTCATTTTATCTCTACTTGCATTTATTTTCACCATAAAACTTAAGTTCGCCTCAAATTTATTTGAAATTCTATTTTATTTAACTTAACTTAGATTTCATTTCAAAAATCATTTTATTTAACTTGTACTAAAGTCAAATTCATATCACATTCAAAATTCAGATTTTGTTTTACTTAACAAAACTGGTCAAACATTTGAAAACTGGTTTTACTTAAATTTTCTCATTTTATAAGTTAAACAACTTATTAATTTAAACTTTCTAATTCATATTATATAATCACTTATCTTTCAAGTTTAACTTTCGATCTCAATAATTTATCAAATCCAGTTCGATTTATTTAACTTCCTTTAGTTAAATTTCAAATCCATATATTTATTAATACTAATTCAATTCAATTTAACTTTTCTTAAGTTAAAAATCTTTATTTCAAAAACAATTTTATACTTCTTTAGATTTGAAAAACGTTCTCTTTTAAAGTGTTTCTAGTAACTATTCATATTAAACATCATAAACTAAGCTTTGTGTAAACCAAAGCTCTGATACCACTCTGTAACATTCCCCCTTTTGACCATCTCCAGTCGGTATTTAAACCAACTAGAAACGTTCAAAAAGACGAATTGTTATTTAGTTTATAAGGTTTAAACAGAATCAGCCACAGAAACACAGATAATAACAATCAATTAAAACAAATGAATCTTTATTTCATTACTATAAATCTTTTTATATACATCAGAGTTTATACAATTTTAAATACAGATACAGCGGAATATCTAAAAATACAATTTTCTCGAAATAGATGATTCTTTACTCTCTCTCTAACTTCGCTGCTCGAAAATCTTCAAGCTGTAAAAATACTCGGTCTGACCCGAGTATTATATTCAAAAGAAAATAATACACAGGTCAGTCTAATTCAAACCAGTTTATTAGTGCATATAGGCAGTAATAATCAAATAGACGACAGTCACAATAATTCTCGTCTATCCAACTCTTTTAACAAAGAAATCGGATAACGAAAATATAACACTTAACAGTGTTAAACAATAAATCAGCAGATTTAAATCATCAACAGAGATAAACAGTGTTATTGGCTGCCGTACACGCACGCGTGTACGGCCTCGCCAATACGGCATAGAAGAACAATGCATCACGACGCAAAGAAAAATATCAATTCGAAACTGTCGAGATTTGTGGTGGCTGCAGTGCAGACACCAGTTCAAAAATGCATCAGAAAAACTCAAGTGAAGCTACATGAAAATGCAACTCAGGTCTGCACATCAAACCACAAATGGTCAAGCTACAACATGAAGCACTGCAATTCAAATAGCAGTACAATTGGAAGTGAGCACATGAACATATGCAAATACAACAGTGAAGCCTAAAGACAAGTAAAGTACATTAGTGAATCATCTACAGGTTCAAGTCCAAATGGACCAGACTTGTGAACATGTACAAGATCAAGAAAGTACACAGGTGAAGGCAGGCAACAGACTCAAGAGTATACAAGTCAGAATGCACAGGGTACATGAGCAACATGTCATATATGAAGTATGTACAAGTCAGGAAGCCATATATCATCATCGAACTCAAAACAACAATGACCAGTGCAACTAAAACTGGCAATTAGGGAAGTAAAGCTAACATGATCAGAGACTAGAATGTACTCTGGATCCAAAAATAACTGAAACAAGATTCGTATACATGAACTACAAGTGATGCAGCATAGAACAAGTATAACAGAAACAGTCAGAAGGTCGAGAAAGTGTTCAGGAATAAAACAGAATCATGAACAAAGTCAAGGCCGATGATCAGAGGTCAGACAAATCAAGAGTTTACAAGAAGAAGAAAAAAAAGAGAAAACTGTCAAAGCCGTATATCTTCAAATCAAAGTTAAAAAAGTAAATCATAATTTAGGAAAGCTTCTGGAACGACAGTTTAAAATCACAAGATCGCACGTTCAAAATCGAAACCGTGGGCATAAAGGAATTTCCAGAAATATCAAAACTTAAAACAGGAAAGAATCGGCAACGTGTAGAACACGTTTATCAAGTCAGACTCCTATATAAAGAGACCCAAATCATCATCGACATTTGGTGGTGAAGAGCAGGAAAATTAACAGAACACAAATCAGAGAAACAACAATGCAATCACCTCATAAATATATACATATGTATATGCATATGTATACACCTATATAGGAAGCGCAATTTCAAGTTAACAGTTTTAACAAAGCCAAAGTCAGATGGTCAGAATGAACGAATACGAAGACCGGTGAACGATAAAATGGAACTGGACATTGTAATCTCAGGAGCGCAAAGTGCTGGACAGTGCAAACACATGGATGATAATGCCACTACGACAGACAGTGCCGAAGCAAAAATGTATTGCTTCTTCAAAACAAAATACTGGACTACATGAATGCAGGGCATCACTTAAAACTACATGTTTAGCCAAGCTGTCACCAAGTGAATCTTTATTGCAATGCAGGCTATCAAAGAATTAGACTACATCACAAGAACAAAACCCAGTCAAATGTAGTATCAAGGTATTTTCACGAAATTAAGTTGCAATTTCAAATTAAATCTTGTACGAACGAAAGTCAAGGGTTACGAACCCTATACAAACAAAATCATCAACATTCAACGAGATCAATTGACTGAAGCAAAACACTAAGGCTAGAATTAGAATGTGAGTGGAACCACTCACCTTTGTTTTTCGAAGAGAACGAATTCGACGTCGTAGCCGAAGGTATCTCGAGAATCAAGCGGAGGCAACCCTAGCGGCCATTCCAAAATCGAAGTGACGATCTTCTTAGCCTAAATTGAAGCAGCCACAGACGATCGCAAGAAGCCCAAAAATTTCCAGATCGAAGCCCTAGATTTTGGATCGAAGACGAGCGAATGAAAATTTGTAGGCCGCCATTTTTTCTTTCTTCGATTTAGGTTTTAGGTTTTACGAATGAATAAGAGGGAGGCGGGTTCTCTCGTGTTTTATCAGAGAAAAGGGTAGGGTGTGGGTATGGGCCGATATGGGTTTAGACGTGTGTTGGTATGGGTTGAGTATGGTGTTTGTTTTATTATTTTTTTTCTTTACTTTTTTTTTTCCTTTTTTCCAATTTGTTTTGTTTTTATTTATTAAAAATTTTACTTTGTTTTGTTTAATCATGTTGTTAAAAATTTAACTATGTGTATCTATTTATTTCGTACAAATAAAAATTTAATAAAAGAATTCCAATCGATTTACAAATTCCAATAAAATTAATAGAAATTAATATCGCCAATTTGACGAAGATTTAATTGTTACAAAAATTCCAATAACAAAAAGAAATTTAGCTGTCAACTTAAATCATTTACTGATGATTATAATTTTGGCGAAACCCCGGTTGTTACAGAAATTCAAATTGAATTCGATTTAATTTTATACGCGTTTATACGCCGTATATTCATAAAACAATTCTGATAAATACGAAAATTGAAATCCAGTAATAATTCAATATTACGGACCCAATGAAACTGGTTTCGTCAAATTCCGAGACTGTGCCTCGGAAGACTATTTTTATATTCAATTCAAACGATATAATCTCAAAACCGAACAGATTGTTTTCCAAATTCAATTCTGAAGCTTCTATTATCTTCAATATTATCAATATGAATTTTCTAAGCCTTTAAATTATTTTTAACCGGCTTAAAATTGAAGATTCAAATTTTATTCAACTTTCAATAGATTAAATTCAAAATTTTAATCGCTAATTCATTCTGATAATTTGAAATTCAAGTCAAATCATCATTCAAATATTTAAAATTAATTAAATATTCTCAAATTAAATTGTTCAAAATTCAGGGTCGTTACACGCCCACCTCGAACAACACTCCCAAATCAAGGGTGGCCACCAAATCAATCACACGTAATAGAATGGTATCGAAGAAGTGTGTCCGATCAGAGGTGCTACCTCCTTGGCCCGTCGATCGCTCCTGTTTTAGCCACCTTATGCCAACTCACGGGAGTTGGGTCCACGTATATACCTTAGGATCGTCGCCACCATCCTACTTCATTCTGGAAGCTCCACCGCGTACACAGTTGTCAAAGTGGTTTTCGGTATCGACAGAGAGTATGTCCATATCCGATCCTGGTCTCTTTAACAACCAATCGTTATTATAACACCATGGTCATTTAAAAATATATATACTTTTAAAAACACAATCATTGCCCTTTCAAAACATATCCTTTACTTCAAAATAGTATATACTTTAAAACCAAAATATTTTTGCCATTTCAAAACATATCCTTTACTTCAAAATAGTATATACTTTAAACCAAAATATTATTACTATTTCAAACCCAAATTATCAATGTATTATTTCCATTTCAAAACCGAATTCAATAATATATCATTTCCATTTCCAAAACAATTCAATAATATCTCATTTAAATAAAACCAAATTTCCAATCACTATCTTTCTTAAATTTAGATAACTTGAAATATTCTTTTAAATCATCTTAAACCCAAACCACATTTTGAAGTCCTATTTCTAAATTTTCAATTTCAATAGGTTTCAAATCCATATATTCACAGATAATTCTTAAATAAATTCTATTTCAAATAAATTCATTTTTTTTCAAACCATATTACTTCAAAGTTATAACAATTTCGAAAACCAATACTTTGAAAACAATAATACCTTAATTTCAATAAAACATTTCAATTTTGATATATTTCAAGACTTTAAATATTCCAAAATTCCCAACCAAATCTGAAAATCTTATATATACCTTAATTCAATTTACTATTATTTAGTTTAGTAATATTTATTTAATAAATTCAATATCACTTAAATAAAGCTCAAACTTGAAATATTCGTAAATCAAACTTAAAACATCATCAAGTTATACTTAGCTTAAATTTTAGAATTTAACCATATATAAAATAATATTTATATAATATCAAAATTAGTATGTATATAAATCCTTATTTTCCAAAACCCATAGAAATTCACTTTAAAATATTTTATATATAGACCACGGTGCTTGTATATAATTTTCTATCCTATGGTCAAGTGATAGAGATATTTATCATTTCAATCCGTAATTTTAAAAATAAAAGTTTACGGTTATGTATCATTTCAAACCGCAATCCCGAATGGAATGAAAATGCATAATAACTTGTAGTTTATATAAAATATAGCATTCATTCATCCAAATATCAATAAACAACCATTGGTTACAATCATCATCCAATTTAAACAAAACATCAATATAAAGCATATAAAATATAACAGGCATCAACGAATAGTTTATATTCAATAAAATTAATAACCGTTTAACTGGCAGTTTATATGAAATAATAAATAATTTTAACTGTCAAATTATATGCAATAATAAATTTAAATAACAATTTAATTTAAATAAATGCTATCTAACTGAGATGACGATTAAATATATGCCCAAACAATCATAGATAAATTTTAAATCACATCAAAATTTAATTTAACAAACATAAGAAATCTTAGAAGTTGTGAGTGGGTTAAAACACTCACCTTTTGAATTTAAATTCAATTTAAACCCCAAAATTTGACCGTCTCAGAATTCGTCCAAACCAGCGTCATCAGGTCCGGAATTTTAATATGATCCCAGCAAAACAAACCGCGCATGAATCCGAGTCCGTATGCAAAAGTTATGAAAAATATGAAGATTGGAAAATTCTGGTGCTGGGTCGACTTCGGGTTTAACTCTGGTCCGGCGCCTAAGAATCCCGGTGCTTGCTTGGAGTTTTTGTGAAAACGAACCGAAGACCCGAGTATTTTTCTTCCTGACTCGTAGTAGATGCAGCGTTTTTGCCTCTGAAACTCGAAGCGCGACCCGAAGTTGCTGCAGATCCGCAAATTTTTTATTTTTTTTATAAAATTGAAATTTGATTGGGAAGATTAGGGTTTGCAGCCATTGGAAATGAGGAAGAGAAAATGAAATAGTACGTATAGAAATGAGGAATGGAGGCTGCTATGGTTTATAACTGGATATATATAGGCAAAGTCGAAATAGGATAGATGGACCCGATCTATAAACGCGCTGAACGATGAATGGCCCAAAAGCTCGTTTCGACTCCGGAACGAAATTGGGTCAACCCATATATAAAAATAGATGTTTTAAAATATTTAAAACGCAATGGAAAAGGTTTCAGGTTCAAATTGTTGTATGAAGAAGTTATGCAAAAATCAATAATTTCAAATTGATTTCAATTGCATAAATTTCAAGGCGTTTCGAGTCCGTACGATCAAACGACAAGTCCGATTGCTACGAAACTTGAAACATTATTATAATTCACCGTTACGGATCCAATGAAACTGGTTTCATCGAAATCCGAGTCAGTGGCCAAAATGGCTATTTTTATATTAATTAAATAAATTTAAAATAAATTAATTATATCAAATTTCCTATTTAAATTCTGAAATTGACAATCTTTATCGCTTTTACTTTCTTAATCCTTCACATTAATTTAAACCAAATCTATATGTAAATTTAGAGTTAACAATTTTATTCATTTCAGCGTTAAATTTCAATTTTCATTATATTCGCAAATTATAAATTAAATTTGCAAAAATTTCTTTTTATTTGATTTTCATTCAATTTCTCAATCTATTAGTATCCAATAGATGAGACTACCATTGGATTCATACTTTATTACGTAAGTATCTCTAAATTCCATCTAAATTTATATTTACATAATATCTAAATATTAAATTTCATCTATTTGAAATAAACCCAATTACTAAAATTTACATATTAATATATCTTGATTTACAAATGCTATATCAACCAATAGTTATATTATAAATGGAATTTACGTAAATTTCAAATATTACTTCAATTAACGTAAATGTAATAATTATTTTTATTTATTGCAATTGGTTATCAGTTATAATTTAATATACTAAATAGATGGTTAATTCTTAAAATACTTGTTATCATTAACGTTTTAATTTCACTTAAAAGCTATTAATAACCAGCCCAATGTTGCTATTTGATTGAGACCTAATTCAATGCATAAATGGATGGGTAAATGATTAAAGTTTTTGCACTATTGCCACAATTTCATTAATATACATTAAGGTTTATTAAGTTCTAGTTGACTCCCATTTAATTATTACAATAATTACTACCCTTGCTTCAAATTTCCAAAATTTAGAAATTACAAATTTTATTTTCAATATTTCCATTTAATAGACTTTCCATTCTATCATCAATCTAATTGCCTTATTATGGATAGTATTACATTATTGAGTCGATTATCAATTTATGGGAAGAATTATTATTGGCCTACTCTTATTACATTAACAATTATCCTCTTATTCTAATATTCAATTTATATAGAAATAAAATTTCATCCACTTACAAATAAATGCAATTATTACATATTTCCTTCCAATTAATTTAAAATTTAATTCTGTAGATTGATTTGATTTAATCGCCAAATATATATTCATAAATTACTTTACATTCGCACTTCCGTTATGTTATTAATCACCATTAAAGAAACGTTTATTAATTACAACAACATTGTAATAACTTACCTACATTGATTGTATACGTTTTTCATTATTATCATTCATTATAATTTTATTCAACTTTCCATTAATATACAATTTTGAATCCCATTCTAGTTATTCTTTATTAAAAATTCACACAATATTATAACTTCGTATAAGACATCCAATTACTATTTATCATTATAACTTTACAATATATATAAATTCATTGATTGATTTACTATTTGCCTTTGTTTCCTTATATTCAATTCTTAGCTTAGTATGACAATTTATAGTACTCCATTTAAAAGACATTTCATTTCAATTGTTAATCCTTAGCTTAAGTTTCTACGCTTGCATTTCATTTACTCTTCCGTTACTATATTAATAATTAGTAACGCTTATTATCAATAATAACATCATAATTACTTAATATTTATATGAACTTTAATTCCAAATATATTCATTGACCAATTAATTTGGTAATTTATAATAGTTGTTATTCTACCATTAATTCTATTTCCAAATAACGTACGACCTTATTACCTAAATTTACGAACAATTATCGTTACAATGTTTTATTGCATAAATTAATTTAATTAATAAATTATAATGGTTTCTACTATTCCTTCAATTGGATTTCATTCCAATTTGTCAAGAATTTATTATATTTACCTATGCAACTCTTAATTTCCAACATTCCCTCCAATATACATTATAAGATTTCATTTCTTGAAACAACCCGACTTCCATAGCCCAGAAATTGATGACACTCGATCCACCATAGCAACCGAGAAAACCAAAATTCCGATCTACCTATAAACTAGGGTTATAAACTTCCCTGATCAATTCCCAATGACCCAGTGCTTAAACCACCCAATAGACATTTTTCCTGATCTCACCGCACATTCCTCCACCTCTAGATGAAACCCTGATCCCTCATCTCCCAATGATCACCAGAAATTGCCTCTAAACCACTTTCCAATCATCTTAGAATTTCACGAAAAAGCCTAAACTAGAATTCCTGACTTTTATCTTAAAAATCATATTTTTCAAAGATGTTTTAAGTTATGTAATTAGATTATCAAATTATAATACTCGATTTAACATGTATTTTAAAACTGCAACTGCATTTCATGATTTCAGGACAAATTCAAATCCATATGGCTTTAAATAAATTTTAGACTTAAATTTATCATTAAACAAACATATAATGTTTGAATCTCTAAGCCTAATAAAGATTAGATGATTAGATTTTGGATTTTAATCAAACTTCTATGTTCTGAACCAATAACAGAGATGGTTTTAAATACAAACAGGCATGCACACTTATAAACATTCATAAACACAGAGATAGCTCCTATATATGCACAACAAAGCATCATTTATCTCAGACTTCACAAATGAACAGCCATATATACTTAGCTTTTAATTTAAATTATTTACTCACTTGATAAATAACAGAGAATAGGTTTTTATGTGTAAACTGACAGGCTCATACATATATTTATACTAATTCATATAAATTCAAATTAAAAACTACAATACAAGCCAATATTATCACATGCAAACATATATCATATACTTTAAGTTTTAAAAATGAAAGTTACTCACCAGAAAATGATGAATAGGCTTCCAGATTTGAAAAGCTTTTGAATTTTAAAAACTTGAGTTGCTTGAATCTGTTTTTGATTTTAAAACTTGAATGTTGATTTGGAAACTTGCATGCATGCTCTAAAATCTTGCTTTGTTTAGATGTTGCTCTAGATCAGGTTGCTTACTTTCAGATTCGAAAAGAAGAAATATTGCAGACAGACTTTGATTTTGGAAAATGGGTTACAGGGATTTCAGATTTGAAAAGAAGTGCATTATCGGTTTGAGGAATTGATTACTATTTGGTTTTTTGGAGAATTATGTTTGATTACTGATTTAGTTTGAGAGGAGAATTGATTTGAGCTTCAGATTTGTTTTTGATAATTTTGTTTACAGGCTGAAGTTTCTTTTCTTTGAATTGAAGAGGATAGAAAAAGAAAATGGAATGAGAAGTATATGTTTATATAAGTGAAAATGTAGTTTATTAAAAATAAAAGAAAACAAAATTTCAAAACTTGACATTTGTCATTTACATTGTTTTATTAATGTACACATGTTATTACATGGCCTTAGGAATTTACACATGTCCTTTTAATTAGTTTGTATTTATTTTAAATGTGAATAAACCTCTTTTTCTTTAATTAAATAAATACTTATTACTTATTTATATATATAGATAAAGTATTTTAAAGAAAATAAAACCAATTATGTATATAAATAAAAGCTTATCCATATATTTAAAAATCCAAAACTATTTGAATATCTATATAAAAACACATATTATTAATATTGTTTGAAACAAATAAATATTCATTGAAGAAGATTATTAAACCAATTTAAACATTTTTAATAAAGATTATCAAATCAATTTAATTATTTAAACAGATTATTAAATTGATATTGTCCAAAATTCCGAGATATTACATTTCTTTTTACATTAAATTACAAAAAATCAATTTAAATCAACATATTTAAATGGTCGAAATTTACGGGTCGTTACACTCTCCCCCACTCAAAACTTTTCGTCCCCGAAAAGGAAAAAGGAAAAGGTGGGTTAAATAAACAATACGTCTTATTCAAAATAATAATCTCATAACCAAATAATTTACAAAATTTATTACTTTAAATAAATATACCCATTTATAACCCTTAAATCTCTTTTTTTTATAAAGTTTGGAAAACATTTCAAAATAATTTCTAAGTCCAAAATTTTACGGAAAATTTCGGTAGAGTCTCCTTTGCACGGAGAGGCTCGGGAGAAAATATAATATCAAAATATACAATATATAACATATAATATCCCAAATTTAATATCCCAACACGGGAAAAACAATATAATAGCGCTATAAACCGTAATCCGAAAACGTACCTATTTGTCGGGCAATTAACGCTTATTTATGGAACCAAAAGCAGTAGCAATTGCTTCCATAACCTGCATTTTACTTATATAATCTAAAAGGGTTAACAATTATATAAGATGAAATATTTAAGGTTGTTTCAATCACAACAACAATCAATACACAAACACTTGCAATAAGGCATACAACCATAAAATCAATCATTCATTCATATCAAACAAAACAAATAGTTGTTCAGGTTCATAACTTTAAATTGTACAGAATGAAGAATAAACTACTAAGTGTACCCTTCACTCAGCAGTCTTAGGTGAAACTAAATAGATTATTCCTACATCCAAACAATATTAAAGTATCCTTGCCCAAACAACCATAAGCCAAACAAACAATAAATTCAACAATAGATCAAGTTCATTATTATTAATTTCATTCCATATATTGTTGTTTAATTTCCTCTTTATTCATTATTTATTTTTATCCATTCAACCAAATTCCTTGGTAGGTAAATTTATTTCTTAAGCTTTACAGTCATTTTCCGGTATTCATCTTTTATTCTAAGGTAACTTCAACCTATTACTTAAGTTTATTATTATTTATAAATAACATTTAAGTCCATAACAACTAGAACATCAATACTTATTAATTTCATTTATTCATTTTTAAATTATTTTACTTTGCATATTTATTCATTTACTTGATTTTATTTATTCATTTATTAATAATATTCATGTTCAATTTTAGTTACTTGGCATAATAGTTATACTTTAATTCTTATTAATAAAAGAAATTTACTGAATATTTCATTACATAAGTTTACTTGTACAATTTACTATATATTTTCTTATTAAACATTTTCAACTTTTATAAATTTTTGGTAAGTTATATTTATGCTTTTAAAGAATGAAATTGAAAGTTATACAAGTTTTCTCATTTCCTTTAATTATTTTAATGTTCAATAATTATTTCCTTTATTTCATAGGTTACAATTTCAACTTTCATTTAATACCATTTATAACCTAGCATTTAAATCTCTTATTTCCTTTAGAGGTTTCAATTTATTCATTACCTACGTTCCCATTCACTTCAGTAATTAGGACTATTTATTAATGGAAACTTAAGAATTAAATACCAGATTTTATTCAAAAATCATTTTAAAATAATAGATAATATATATACTTATAATTTATATATCCAATTATATTTAAAATAATTTAAAATAAAATAATCTTGTAGTAAAACTACTACAGTTGTAACGACCCCGAAATTTAATTTTATTTAAATTGATAATTTAAATAAATTTTTGAATAAAACTGTGAAATAAATTGATTTAGTAATGCGAGTTTCCCCGAGTATTGAGTAAATTCTGTATAAATCATTTTAATTTAAAAATATTATAAATATTGCATATATGTGAATATATATGTATATATGATATATGAGTAAATTTGAAATTCTATATATAAGTATATATATATTAATTTGGATTTAAAATTGTAAATAAATGGTTAAATAATAAATGATAATAATAATATTAAAGTAGAAAAATGATAATAATAGATATTAAGTATAAATAGAATCGAAAATATATAAGATAAATTATATAGTATAAAATAGAAACTTATTTACATTTTTAAAGTGATAGGATTATAAAGACAAGTATGCAACCTAAGTTAAACTAATATAAATATACTACAAAAATAAAACAAAACAAACATAAATAAAATAACAAACAAAGTAAAACCTTTCATCCGAAGTCAAGTATGTACAAAGCAAACTTTATCACATATATAAAATAAGATACCAAAATCACCTCAGCCGAAAGCAAAAGAAGAAATACATTTATATGTATAAACAAGTACAAGCAAGATCACCTCTAGCCCATACCCTATTGTATAAACAATATAATACCCTGTACAAAGTAATATCATCAACCTGTAACCTTCTTTTCGATATATCATACTTCATCTCAGTTCCTCCATTAAACCTGAGAAAGAAAAGAAAAAAAAAACATCATCTAACAATTTCAAACTCAAGATCATTTAACAAAAGCAAACAGATTTAAGAAGAAATCAATACTGCATGCTTTCAAAATACAGAGCTGCTTTTTGCTTTCAAATTAAGGTGAGCAACTCATTTAAACCCATCTATATATCTCGATATCTGAGTTGATGCTTGAAGTAGCTTGTGAAGAGTGATTGTTGGTTGATAAATTATGTCAGTATGCATGTATGGTGTGTGTTGTTTTTAGCAGGATACTCTCTGCTTTCACTTTCCAGTATGCAAGTTTGATTTGAAAATTCAAATTCTTCTCATTTAAATTCCGATAGGTTGCGGTATTTAAATAAACTATGATCATTTAACAGATTCGAGTTTATCTGGAAAATAGGAAGTAAACAGTGAAAGCCTTAGAACATGTTAGTTTCAAACATCGAAATTTGTTGATTCCTTTATACAACCTGGATTCTCGTCAGAAATCATGATTTTTAAAAAGGTTAAATAGGATTTTTAAATTGGGAACTAGTGAGTAACTTTTAAAACTTTAAATAAAAATTTGGTTGCATGCTTATATGTTAAAATGAATAAGTATTGCTTGTGCTTATAATTAAAAATCTGTTGAGGGTTTATCTTCAAGTTCAAAAGCATTTCAACAGAGGCTCTGTTTCCTTTTTAAATCTGTGAGCAACTCTTCTTATTTACATGTGAGTAACCTTTTACAAACTAAAATCTAAATATGGTTGCTTGATTTATTGTTGGGTCGAATAAGCATTTCATGTTATTACAAGTAAATACCTGATGTAAGAGTTATCTGTGTGCATACTGCTTTCTTTATTTGCCTGTTCTGTTTGATTTTTCCCAGGTACAACCTTCATTTTAAATGCTCATCATCTAAATAAGGATCTGAGGAAATGAAGTTTATAAAAATGAAGTTGTTAAATATCTCAAGTGATATTTAAAATTTTAAGGAGTTAATATTAGATGTTGTCACTGGAATATAAGATATATCAGTGCATGATAATCTTTACCAAAATCCAAACATACAAATTTTGTAATTTCAGTTTCACAAATTAAAAGCCTCAACTAAAACTTGATTTTTAGATCAAGAATTGGAATTTTTAGAAATGAGTGAAAGTTGCAGTTTGATATTGAACAAAAAATGAATTTTTAGAAAAATCTGGTGATCTCTGTATTGTGGAGACTCGAGTTTCTTTCTGGTAGTAGAGAAGTGTTAGGAGTTGCCGAGAAAAATCATGGATGGTGATGGAAATCATGATGGAGAGAGCGGTGATGAATTCTATTTTTGAACCCTAGTTTTCACTGGGTTTAAAGAAACGATCGCCGCGACCAAGTGGGTTGATCGAGTGCCTTCGGGTTTTGGGCGAGGGTAGCTAGGCCCTAGTCGAGGTCGTGATCGGAGTAGGAGGAGTTCTGGTGGACTGGGCTGCGAAGACGAGGCGTTGACAGGGATTTAAGTTGGTCGCGAAACGGTGTTCCAGGCTTCGTTTATTCGAATTCGAGTTCAAGAGGAATCGGAGGGGAACTGGTGGTTGGAATGGTGTGCGAGGCTGATAGTCGACTTGTCGACGCTAGGGGTGATGGCCGGAGCGTCGCCATGGTGGTGTACACGTACACGTACACATTTGGGGTTGCGTGAATATCTGGGTAAGTGGATTTGGGGAAGAAGACGGGGGCTCGAAGTCGAACACGCGAAAACAAAGATCTGGCTCGAAGCAAATAGAAGCGTGGTTTTGCTCGGGTTCGAACTCGAGCTGATGGGCGTTTTGCTCGGGGTGGTTGTCTGCAGGAAAAAAAGAAAAGAAAAACAGTTTTAAAAGCTTAAGTTAATCAAATTTCTTTCTTATATTGAATGATAATCAAGTCTAAGAATCAGTTAAGAAAGATTTTCGAATAAATTGTTTTAATTAGCTTAGTTTAAAATGGTTTCTAATGAACATAGCTTTTATTTTTATTTTAAACAAATTTAAGGATATTTCAAGAAGTTAATATTAAGGGTGTTTTATAATTGTAAATTTACCTTTCGAGGTTAAGCTAAAATTTATTTGTTAAAGAAAATTTATTACTTGAAGTAAATTACTTAATGAAAGTAATTGGAAAAAAAAATTATTAATAGTTCAAGTTAATTTATCAAGAAACTAGTAAATGATTAATTTAAGATGATCACTTAAATGGAAGTAATTATGTTGGACCAATTTATGATTAAAGATTTATTAATCAATTAAATAGAAGGGTTAATTACTTTAAAAGAATAATTAATGAATCAATTAAGGTAGTTATGAAATGGTGATTAATTTAAGAAAATCATTGGGTAATTGGATAAGTGAATTTACTTAGTAACATTAATGGAGATAATTAATTATGGAATAATTAATTTAATTAATGAGTAATTAAGAAATAATTAATCAAAATAAATTTGTAATTTATTAATAATTGATTAACCAGGATTTGAAATTTATTCATAAGAAATTAATCTGATTTGAATTAATCAGATATTAACTGACCTTACTTGTGAATGTTGGATTGGACTGAATGTGAATTGTTTGATACCCCTGTTATTGATACTTTGTGATATACCCTGATTTTGTTATGATCTGTAATTTACTTATCTCTGATGTGTATATTGTTATGTGAATATGAAACCTTTGACCCGTAAAACGGCACTTGAATTTCGATGCGACAGGGAGTCGGATTCCAGTTGATTATCCGAAACCCACATCGAATTGTAATAGTGAATCTTTGTGACTGATAAATTTATTTTATCTATGAATCTGTGAATGGAGTTAAGCGTTATCGATCATACCGCTTATCGATATATCTGTGATGATTGATGTTGCACTATTGTGTGTGAAACCCCTGGACCACACTTTTACACACACAAATATGGATTTCACGTGGAAATCGGTTAAGTCACAGATAATTTAAATTTGATGTTTTTGAAATTGAAATTTTAATTTCAATTGATTTTGGAAATTGGAAATTTCGGTTTAAAGTGAAAAGCTTTTGAAATGAGTTTTCAAGGATAAAAGTTATTTTGAATAACTTAATCGAGTTTTGAAAATTTAAATAATTTGATTTAAAAACTTAAAGTCAAGTTTAAAATTGAATTCTAAAATTTGAAACTAGGGATTAAAGATGTTTATACATGGGTTAAACTATTTTAAAAAGTATTGATTTTAGAATGTGAATATAATTCAAGGACTTTAACCCGTGCAAATAAAATTGGATTTTTCTTAGACGAAAACTGTTTGTTTTCAAATGATAAAAGCTTTCGTATATATAACAAATGGAATTCCAATTTAAAGGAATTTCAAGTATGAATTGAAAGATGGTTTTCCAAGTTATAAATGAATTCTTTTTGAAAACTATAAATTGAATCTGTTTATTTTTAACAGATTTAGAATGATGATTTGTTTAAACCATTCGAAATGAAATTGTTTTGAAAGCTATAAGTTGAATCTTTGTTTTAAAGATTTAACGAGTTAATCCAATTGGAATTGAAATGTTTTGAAACCTATGAATAGATCCTTATAAAACGAGGTGAACGGTGTGAAATAAATCTTTTTATTTAAAGATTTGAAATGATGATTGGTTTAAACTATTTGGGAAGAAAGGGTTGAATTATTAAGTTGTGACTTAATTGAAATCCCATATCCATATGATTTTAAATTGCGCTCACTATTCGGGTTAGCCGGGAAAGGACCTTTGGGTCGTATAACCCATTCCGAATATGTGATACGACGTATATGGATCGCATTTGAAGACCGGATATTTTTGAAAACGGAAGGATTACCGTCGAGTTACTCTACATCGGCTGATCTCCGGTATAGAGGTTTTATCACCCTTAGTGACGGGAAGTCCGGACGTGATTGGAAATTATCCGGAATTGCAAGGGCTTCGTGAGGAGTGCCTTCGGTTCTGTTCGAACCCGGAACAGACTTGTATGGATACATGTCTGACATTACACTTTGAGATATAAAGACGATTTCTTTCAAATACATTTCTGTTTGGTGGCGGAGAATTTATTCTCTTAGCTTAACACCCTTCTCTGAGACGTACGAGCTCAGAGGTTATGTAGTTGAAATTTATCAGCGATATATCCCAATTTGGTAATGTGGCATGCTGAGTGCTGCTGTGAAATGATCAGTGTTTGATCATTTGTGATATGATCATTTGTTTGATCTTATATCTTTGTGATCATAGGTTGATCATTTGTTTGACCCGAAGCATGGCTTTGTAGAAAGTGTAGCTTTGTGGACGAGACTTCGTCGAGCCTCACAACTCGGTAATGGTCGAAACAGGAATTGTGCGGCAAGGTTTTCAGGGGTAGCTCCCCTAGGGTATGACCATTCCTTCTAGAAAAGGGTAGTATCATGGTATGGAGCCCAGATACTTACTCATGTGGACACACTTTATTTATGACGTGTGATGTTGGATTAGAGGTACCTCGGTTAAAGGTCCCAAAGGACCGGGGGTGGCATATCTGAGGTTTCTTTTATCCCTTGGGAAAAGGGGTTGCCGGCCTTGTTTGGCAGAGAACAGTTGGTTCTCGGAACGTCCCGCCAGAGGCGTTTCTTTCGTGGAATAGAAAGTTCCTTAGCCTGACCATTTGTTGGAAATCCAAACAAAACAATACGAGCCCTGTACGGTTTTAGTTGTATTACCTGCCATGGAATGTGGTGGTAACCTGCTATTGAACATGGTAGCTATAGTAGGCATAAGTGCGAAATGTCTATGCTGGCTAAGATTTATATTCTACTTTCGAAATTTTTTCTACACTATGCACTAATAATAATATCAAAAATGATTTGATTTTGCGTAGTAAGCATCTTTGACTATCATAAGAAGAAATCTCCTCCAATTCTGCGTTTGCATTGTGTGTGTGGTGGGAGGTCTTATGGTAGTTTCATTTTCCAAAAGCATTGCGAATTGACTTTAAAATTCTCTGCTATTTGTTTTTAAAGATAAACTGTTTTTGTTGCTCACACCAGTCCCTTGACTGATCCGGAGTTTATTGTTTCTTTCCTAAACTCTGGATGCTCAAAATTTTCTACACGAGCAGTCTAGAGTTTGGTTTTTCAGATATTCAGATTTAGTAGATTATCTGGAGCTAGTTCAGTCTTTGGATCGGACTGCACTTGCTTATCTTTGTGCCTCGTTATTGGGAGTTCGAGCTATTTATGGGTTGGCGCTTTGAAGATGGAGATTATCCGCTGCTGATGTTATCGTTTTCTTTTCCGCTGCTATTTGTTGTATCATATCTCTGATTTATATAGATATTCATTGTATCATCATTGTATCTGGATATTGTATCAGATATTGTATATCTATATTCTTTTATTTCCGCTGTGTTGTTTACTTAATGTTGTTATAAGCTCCGGCGACTCGGATTTGAACGGTCGAATCTACGGCATTCGAATACGATGTAAAGTATGGATGTCGATTTTCGAACGCGAAAATCTGGGACGTTACATTTGGTATCAGAGCTAAGGTTGAACTTTAGCTCAGGAGTATAACACGTTAAGTAGCTCATTAGAGATAGAGTGAAGTAAACTCTAGAATGAGTATATCCCTAAGATATCAGTCTGAACGTCTCAGTAAATTCTCTTACTATCCACTGATAGTGAGTATGAGTGCAAGAAGATGACGAGATAGGGGACAAGGGAGTACGACTATAAATGGTCAATACCCTGCAACAGTGGAAACAATCTTTCTCTATCAATTTTCTTTGATTCGTTTCCAAATTCTTTTGATTGCTTCGTATCAGCTACAAGAAGGAGTTTCGGTGTGACGATGGCTCTACGTATCGTTGTAGAAATTTTTTACTTAGTATCTTCATCGGTTTCTTATCAGCATTTTGATTTAAACCGTAATGAATTTGAAATTGGAAATTTTAATTTGAGGTAAATCAATTAATAGAATATGAAGGATAAATTTGAATTGTTTCGGTAAAACGATTTCGTTTAAAACCGAATTTGAAATTTTATTGTAATTTCTTTTGAATACCAAAGTCCGAAGAGGGACAAATTGGTATGTATTCTGAGATATTCCGACTTGAGTTTGGAATTCATATCGTGAGTTGAGGAACTATAGAAGATCGAATCTATCTATCTCTGTCTTTGTTTCGTGCCTGCGAATTTCGAGGACCAAATTCTTTTAAGGGGGGAAGTTTGTAACGACCCCGAAATTTAATTTTATTTAAATTGATAATTTAAATAAATTTTTGAATAAAACTGTGAAATAAATTGATTTAGTAATGCGAGTTTCCCCGAGTATTGAGTAAATTCTGTATAAATCATTTTAATTTAAAAATATTATAAATATTGCATATATGTGAATATATATGTATATATGATATATGAGTAAATTTGAAATTCTATATATAAGTATATATATATTAATTTGGATTTAAAATTGTAAATAAATGGTTAAATAATAAATGATAATAATAATATTAAAGTAGAAAAATGATAATAATAGATATTAAGTATAAATAGAATCGAAAATATATAAGATAAATTATATAGTATAAAATAGAAACTTATTTACATTTTTAAAGTGATAGGATTATAAAGACAAGTATGCAACCTAAGTTAAACTAATATAAATATACTACAAAAATAAAACAAAACAAACATAAATAAAATAACAAACAAAGTAAAACCTTTCATCCGAAGTCAAGTATGTACAAAGCAAACTTTATCACATATATAAAATAAGATACCAAAATCACCTCAGCCGAAAGCAAAAGAAGAAATACATTTATATGTATAAACAAGTACAAGCAAGATCACCTCTAGCCCATACCCTATTGTATAAACAATATAATACCCTGTACAAAGTAATATCATCAACCTGTAACCTTCTTTTCGATATATCATACTTCATCTCAGTTCCTCCATTAAACCTGAGAAAGAAAAGAAAAAAAAACATCATCTAACAATTTCAAACTCAAGATCATTTAACAAAAGCAAACAGATTTAAGAAGAAATCAATACTGCATGCTTTCAAAATACAGAGCTGCTTTTTGCTTTCAAATTAAGGTGAGCAACTCATTTAAACCCATCTATATATCTCGATATCTGAGTTGATGCTTGAAGTAGCTTGTGAAGAGTGATTGTTGGTTGATAAATTATGTCAGTATGCATGTATGGTGTGTGTTGTTTTTAGCAGGATACTCTCTGCTTTCACTTTCCAGTATGCAAGTTTGATTTGAAAATTCAAATTCTTCTCATTTAAATTCCGATAGGTTGCGGTATTTAAATAAACTATGATCATTTAACAGATTCGAGTTTATCTGGAAAATAGGAAGTAAACAGTGAAAGCCTTAGAACATGTTAGTTTCAAACATCGAAATTTGTTGATTCCTTTATACAACCTGGATTCTCGTCAGAAATCATGATTTTTAAAAAGGTTAAACAGGATTTTTAAATTGGGAACTAGTGAGTAACTTTTAAAACTTTAAATAAAAATTTGGTTGCATGCTTATATGTTAAAATGAATAAGTATTGCTTGTGCTTATAATTAAAAATCTGTTGAGGGTTTATCTTCAAGTTCAAAAGCATTTCAACAGAGGCTCTGTTTCCTTTTTAAATCTGTGAGCAACTCTTCTTATTTACATGTGAGTAACCTTTTACAAACTAAAATCTAAATATGGTTGCTTGATTTATTGTTGGGTCGAATAAGCATTTCATGTTATTAC
Source organism: Allium fistulosum (assembly GCA_030737815.1). Classification (NCBI taxonomy): domain Eukaryota; kingdom Viridiplantae; phylum Streptophyta; class Magnoliopsida; order Asparagales; family Amaryllidaceae; genus Allium; species Allium fistulosum. The sequence continues at coordinate 162,286,765 of CM060904.1, read as the reverse complement.
AAGTAAATACCTGATGTAAGAGTTATCTGTGTGCATACTGCTTTCTTTATTTGCCTGTTCTGTTTGATTTTTCCCAGGTACAACCTTCATTTTAAATGCTCATCATCTAAATAAGGATCTGAGGAAATGAAGTTTATAAAAATGAAGTTGTTAAATATCTCAAGTGATATTTAAAATTTTAAGGAGTTAATATTAGATGTTGTCACTGGAATATAAGATATATCAGTGCATGATAATCTTTACCAAAATCCAAACATACAAATTTTGTAATTTCAGTTTCACAAATTAAAAGCCTCAACTAAAACTTGATTTTTAGATCAAGAATTGGAATTTTTAGAAATGAGTGAAAGTTGCAGTTTGATATTGAACAAAAAATGAATTTTTAGCAAAATCTGGTGATCTCTGTATTGTGGAGACTCGAGTTTCTTTCTGGTAGTAGAGAAGTGTTAGGAGTTGCCGAGAAAAATCATGGATGGTGATGGAAATCATGATGGAGAGAGCGGTGACGAATTCTATTTTTGAACCCTAGTTTTCACTGGGTTTAAAGAAACGATCGCCGCGACCAAGTGGGTTGATCGAGTGCCTTCGGGTTTTGGGCGAGGGTAGCTAGGCCCTAGTCGAGGTCGTGATCGGAGTAGGAGGAGTTCTGGTGGACTGGGCTGCGAAGACGAGGCGTTGACAGGGATTTAAGTTGGTCGCGAAACGGTGTTCCAGGCTTCGTTTATTCGAATTCGAGTTCAAGAGGAATCGGAGGGGAACTGGTGGTTGGAATGGTGTGCGAGGCTGATAGTCGACTTGTCGACGCTAGGGGTGATGGCCGGAGCGTCGCCATGGTGGTGTACACGTACACGTACACGTTTGGGGTTGCGTGAATATCTGGGTAAGTGGATTTGGGGAAGAAGACGGGGGCTCGAAGTCGAACACGCGAAAACAAAGATCTGGCTCGAAGCAAATAGAAGCGTGGTTTTGCTCGGGTTCGAACTCGAGCTGATGGGCGTTTTGCTCGGGGTGGTTGTCTGCAGGAAAAAAAGAAAAGAAAAACAGTTTTAAAAGCTTAAGTTAATCAAATTTCTTTCTTATATTGAATGATAATCAAGTCTAAGAATCAGTTAAGAAAGATTTTCGAATAAATTGTTTTAATTAGCTTAGTTTAAAATGGTTTCTAATGAACATAGCTTTTATTTTTATTTTAAACAAATTTAAGGATATTTCAAGAAGTTAATATTAAGGGTGTTTTATAATTGTAAATTTACCTTTCGAGGTTAAGCTAAAATTTATTTGTTAAAGAAAATTTATTACTTGAAGTAAATTACTTAATGAAAGTAATTGGAAAAAAAAATTATTAATAGTTCAAGTTAATTTATCAAGAAACTAATAAATGATTAATTTAAGATGATCACTTAAATGGAAGTAATTATGTTGGACCAATTTATGATTAAAGATTTATTAATCAATTAAATAGAAGGGTTAATTACTTTAAAAGAATAATTAATGAATCAATTAAGGTAGTTATGAAATGGTGATTAATTTAAGAAAATCATTGGGTAATTGGATAAGTGAATTTACTTAGTAACATTAATGGAGATAATTAATTATGGAATAATTAATTTAATTAATGAGTAATTAAGAAATAATTAATCAAAATAAATTTGTAATTTATTAATAATTGATTAACCAGGATTTGAAATTTATTCATAAGAAATTAATCTGATTTGAATTAATCAGATATTAACTGACCTTACTTGTGAATGTTGGATTGGACTGAATGTGAATTGTTTGATACCCCTGTTATTGATACTTTGTGATATACCCTGATTTTGTTATGATCTGTAATTTACTTATCTCTGATGTGTATATTGTTATGTGAATATGAAACCTTTGACCCGTAAAACGGCACTTGAATTTCGATGCGACAGGGAGTCGGATTCCAGTTGATTATCCGAAACCCACATCGAATTGTAATAGTGAATCTTTGTGACTGATAAATTTATTTTATCTATGAATCTGTGAATGGAGTTAAGCGTTATCGATCATACCGCTTATCGATATATCTGTGATGATTGATGTTGCACTATTGTGTGTGAAACCCCTGGACCACACTTTTACACACACAAATATGGATTTCACGTGGAAATCGGTTAAGTCACAGATAATTTAAATTTGATGTTTTTGAAATTGAAATTTTAATTTCAATTGATTTTGGAAATTGGAAATTTCGGTTTAAAGTGAAAAGCTTTTGAAATGAGTTTTCAAGGATAAAAGTTATTTTGAATAACTTAATCGAGTTTTGAAAATTTAAATAATTTGATTTAAAAACTTAAAGTCAAGTTTAAAATTGAATTCTAAAATTTGAAACTAGGGATTAAAGATGTTTATACATGGGTTAAACTATTTTAAAAAGTATTGATTTTGGAATGTGAATATAATTCAAGGACTTTAACCCGTGCAAATAAAATTGGATTTTTCTTAGACGAAAACTGTTTGTTTTCAAATGATAAAAGCTTTCGTATATATAACAAATGGAATTCCAATTTAAAGGAATTTCAAGTATGAATTGAAAGATGGTTTTCCAAGTTATAAATGAATTCTTTTTGAAAACTATAAATTGAATCTGTTTATTTTTAACAGATTTAGAATGATGATTTGTTTAAACCATTCGAAATGAAATTGTTTTGAAAGCTATAAGTTGAATCTTTGTTTTAAAGATTTAACGAGTTAATCCAATTGGAATTGAAATGTTTTGAAACCTATGAATAGATCCTTATAAAACGAGGTGAACGGTGTGAAATAAATCTTTTTATTTAAAGATTTGAAATGATGATTGGTTTAAACTATTTGGGAAGAAAGGGTTGAATTATTAAGTTGTGACTTAATTGAAATCCCATATCCATATGATTTTAAATTGCGCTCACTATTCGGGTTAGCCGGGAAAGGACCTTTGGGTCGTATAACCCATTCCGAATATGTGATACGACGTATATGGATCGCATTTGAAGACCGGTGTTGAAGACCGGATATTTTTGAAAACGGAAGGATTACCGTCGAGTTACTCTACATCGGCTGATCTCCGGTATAGAGGTTTTATCACCCTTAGTGACGGGAAGTCCGGACGTGATTGGAAATTATCCGGAATTGCAAGGGCTTCGTGAGGAGTGCCTTCTGTTCTGTTCGAACCCGGAACAGACTTGTATGGATACATGTCTGACATTACACTTTGAGATATAAAGCCGATTTCTTTCAAATACATTTCTGTTTGGTGGCGGAGAATTTATTCTCTTAGCTTAACACCCTTCTCTGAGACGTACGAGCTCAGAGGTTATGTAGTTGAAATTTATCAGCGATATATCCCAATTTGGTAATGTGGCATGCTGAGTGCTGCTGTGAAATGATCAGTGTTTGATCATTTGTGATATGATCATTTGTTTGATCTTATATCTTTGTGATCATAGGTTGATCATTTGTTTGACCCGAAGCATGGCTTTGTAGAAAGTGTAGCTTTGTGGACGAGACTTCGTCGAGCCTCACAACCCGGTAATGGTCGAAACAGGAATTGTGCGGCAAGGTTTTCAGGGGTAGCTCCCCTAGGGTATGACCATTCCTTCTGGAAAAGGGTAGTATCATCGTATGGAGCCCAGATACTTACTCATGTGGACACACTTTATTTATGACGTGTGATGTTGGATTAGAGGTACCTCGGTTAAAGGTCCCAAAGGACCGGGGGTGGCATATCCGAGGTTTCTTTTATCCCTTGGGAAAAGGGGTTGCCGGCCTTGTTTGGCAGAGAACAGTTGGTTCTCGGAACGTCCCGCCAGAGGCGTTTCTTTCGTGGAATAGGAAGTTCCTTAGCCTGACCATTTGTTGGAAATCCAAACAAAACAATACGAGCCCTGTACGGTTTTAGTTGTATTACCTGCCATGGAATGTGGTGGTAACCTGCTATTGAACATGGTAGCTATAGTAGGCATAAGTGCGAAATGTCTATGCTGGCTAAGATTTATATTCTACTTTCGAAATTTTTTCTACACTATGCACTAATAATAATATCAAAAATGATTTGATTTTGCGTAGTAAGCATCTTTGACTATCATAAGAAGAAATCTCCTCCAATTCTGTGTTTGCATTGTGTGTGTGGTGGGTGGTCTTATGGTAGTTTCATTTTCCAAAAGCATTGCGAATTGACTTTAAAATTCTCTGCTATTTGTTTTTAAAGATAAACTGTTTTTGTTGCTCACACCAGTCCCATGACTGATCCGGAGTTTATTGTTTCTTTCCTAAACTCTGGATGCTCAAAATTTTCTACACGAGCAGTCTAGAGTTTGGTTTTTCAGATATTCAGATTTAGTAGATTATCTGGAGCTAGTTCAGTCTTTGGATCGGACTGCACTTGCTTATCTTTGTGCCTCGTTATTGGGAGTTCGAGCTATTTATGGGTTGGCGCTTTGAAGATGGAGATTATCCGCTGCTGATGTTATCGTTTTCTTTTCCGCTGCTATTTGTTGTATCATATCTCTGATGTATATAGATATTCATTGTATCATCATTGTATCTGGATATTGTATCAGATATTGTATATCTATATTCTTTTATTTCCGCTGTGTTGTTTACTTAATGTTGTTATAAGCTCCGGCGACTCGGATTTGAACGGTCGAATCTACGGCATTCGAATACGATGTAAAGTATGGATGTCGATTTTCGAACGCAAAAATCTGAGACGTTACAACAGTGGCCTTCTCACTTTGAAACTCGAAAATGAATGTCGATGATGCGGCCGCCATCACCGAAATTATTTTCCAGCGACAAAGAGGGGAGTACAACTTATTTCTTTGTGGAATTTCTTTTAAAACATTTCTTTCAAATTTTATTGAAATATTTATATCAAAAAATACTTCTAACAATATTATTATTATATTCCAAAATCAATTGAAAGAAATCTTCAAAAACCCCGAAACTTAAGCTCTAAATTTCCAGTTTTCATTTATTTTATTTTCAACTTAGTTTCAACTATTATTTATATTTTCATTACCTAACACCCAATCTATAGCAACCAAATATATATCTTTATAAAATATTTTTATATATAGAAAATATAATAGGCAAAGTTATTTCATTCACCTATATTAAAACAAATATTATGTCGGTCTGTCCTATTAAGTGTTTAGAAATCCCTATTGATGTCACAGCGTCACATGCACCAACCAGTATTTATAAATACAAAACGGAACCGATTAACACAATATTAAAACCTTTTTATAACACTAACAAATACGCTCTCTCATATATATACACTCAGCGACTCCCATAGGGTATTACTACCCTATTAGTAAAGAGTCAAACCCCACAAGGCTAAGGTTTATCGCTAAACCAAAGCTCTGATACCAAATGTAATGCCCCACCTTTTTGTATGCTTAAGCAGACACACGTGCCAACTTAAACCACACAGAAGGGTGGATTGTTATGGGGCAAATAAGAAAAAGTGGAGAAATAAAAGAAACAAAATAGAATCTTGCAGCGGAACGATAAAATATAATAATCAAATAACAGATCATGAAGCTGTTTTACAAAACATTTGATTATACTTATACAATACATATCAGAGTTACACATACCAGAGAATGATAATTATGCAGCAGAATACAATGGTGTAGTAGAATATATAACAAATAGTAATAATAAAATCTTCGTCTTCGTCCTTCAGAAATAGGGCCTTCAAATCCTGAAATGCTCAGGCTGACCCAAGCGAATTGAAAAGACAAAACACTCGAGTCAGAACTAAAAGATGTTATGTAAGTAAAATCAATGAAATAAATATGAGTGTAAATGGCGTCAGAGATGTTTACGGGGTTTGACATCTCCTATCCAGTGTCTAACGTGAGTGCAGTAACTTAAGAAATGTTCGGGATTCACATCTCTTAAGGATCCGTTAAACTATCTACTATGTAGTAATATTCGCTATATACAGTAGTGTCTAATCAGTAAAGTATAATCATATAGAAAATATCGTTAAGGGGATGGTGAACCTTAACGCGGTCGGATCTTTAAACCAAAATCGTAGTGGGTTCGATATGGTAGGTGACACGGCACACAAGGCAATGCCAGGGTAGATATACCAATTACGCATCCGGACTGGTGGTGACGCATAGCAGCCAGTACCGCCCACCTGGAACAACACTCCCAAATCAAGGGTGGCCACCAAATCAATCACAAGTAATAGAATGGTATCGAAGAAGTGTGTCCAATCAGAGGTGCTACCTCCTTGGCCCGTTGATCGTTCCTGTTTTAGTCACCTTATGCCAACTCATGGGAGTTGGGTCCACGTATATACCTTAGGATCGTCGCCACCATCCTACTTCATTCTGGAAAATCCACCGCGTACACAGTTGTTAAAGTGGTTTTCGGTATCGACAGAGAGTATGTCCATATCCGATCCCGGTCTCTTTAACAACCAATCGTTATTATAACACCATGGTCATTTAAAAATATATATACTTTTAAAAACACAATCATTGCCCTTTCAAAACATATCCTTTACTTCAAAATAGTATATACTTTAAAACCAAAATATTTTTGCCATTTCAAAACATATCCTTTACTTCAAAATAGTATATACTTTAAACCAAAATATTATTACTATTTCAAACCCAAATTATCAATGTATTATTTCCATTTCAAAACCCAATTCAATAATATATCATTTCCATTTCAAAAACAATTCAATAATATCTCATTTAAATAAAACCAAATTTCCAATCACTAATCTTTCTTAAATTTAGATAACTTGAAATATTCTTTTAAATCATCTTAAACCCAAACCACATTTTGAAGTCCTATTTCTAAATTTTCAATTTCAATAGGTTTCAAATCCATATATTCATAGATAATTCTTAAATAAATTCTATTTCAAATAAATTCAATTTTTTTTCAAACCATATTACTTCAAAGTTATAACAATTTCGAAAACCAATACTTTGAAAACAATAATACCTTAATTTCTATAAAACATTTCAATTTTGATATATTTCAAGACTTTAAATATTCCAAAATTCCCAACCAAATCTGAAAATCTTATATATACCTTAATTCAATTTACTATTATTTAGTTTAGAAATATTTATTTAATAAATTCAATATCACTTAAATAAAGCTCAAACTTGAAATATTCGTAAATCAAACTTAAAACATCAGCAAGTTATACCTAGCTTAAATTTTAGAATTTAACCATATATAAAATAATATTTATATAATATCAAAATTAGTATATATATAAACCCGTATTTTCCAAAACCCATAGAAATTCACTTTAAAATATTTTATATATAGACCACGGTGCCTGTATATAATTTTCTATCCTATGGTCAAGTGATAGAGATATTTATCATTTCAATCCATAATTTTAAAAATAATAGTTTACGGTTATGTATCATTTCAAACCGCAATCCCGAATGGAATGAAAATGCATAATAACTTGCAGTTTATATAAAATATAGCATTCATTCATCCAAATATCAATAAACAACCATTTATTACAATCATCATCCAATTTAAACAAAACATCAATATAAAGAATATAAAATATAACAGGCATCAACGAATAGTTTATATTCAATAAAAATTAATAACTGTTTAACTGGCAGTTTATATGAAATAATAAATAAATTTAACTGTCAAATTATATGCAATAATAAAATTAAATAACAATTTAATTTAAATAAATGCTATCTAACTGAGATGATGATTAAATATATGCCCAAACAATCATAGATAAATTTTAAATCACATCAAAATTTAATTTAACAAACATAAGAAATCTTAGAAGTTGTGAGTGGGTTAAAACACTCACCTTTTGAATTTAAATTCAATTTAAACCCAAAAATTTGACCGTTTCAGAATTCGTCCAAACCAGCGTCATCAGGTCTGGAATTTCAATATGATCCCAGCAAAACAAACTGCGCATGAATCCGAGTCCGTATGCAAAAGTTATGAAAAATATGAAGATTGGAAAATTCTGGTGTTGGGTCGACTTCGGGTTTAACTCTGGTCCGGCGCCTAAGAATCCCGGTGCTTGCTTGGATTTTTTGCGAAAACGACCCGAAGACCCGAGTAGTTTTCTTCCTGACTCAAAGTGGATGTAGCGTTTTTGCCTCTGAAACTCGAAGCGCGACCCGAAGTTGCTGCAGATCCGCAATTTTTTTTTATAAAATTGAAATTGGATTAGGAAGATTAGGGTTTGCACCCATTGGAAATGAGGAAGAGCAAATGAAATAGTACGTATAGAAATGAGGAATGGAGGCTGCTAGGGTTTATAACTGGATATATATAGGCAAAGTCAAAATAGGATAGATTAACCCGATCTATAAACGCGCTGAACGATGAATGGCCCAAAAGCCCGTTTCGACTCCGGAACGAAATTGGGTCAACCCATATATCAAAATAGATGTTTTAAAATATTTTAAACGCAATGGAAAAGGTTTCAGGTTCAAATTGTCGTATGAAGAAGTTATGCAAAAATCAATAATTTCAAATTGATTTCAATTGCATAAATTTCAAGGCGTTTCGAGTCTGTACGATCAAACGACAAGTCCGATTGCTACGAAACTTGAAACATTATTATAATTCACTGTTACGGATCCGATGAAACTGGTTTCGTCAAAATCCGAGTCAGTGGCCAAAATGGCTATTTTTATATTAATTAAATAAATTTAAAATAAATTAATTAAATCAAATTTCCTATTTAAATTCTGAAATTGACAATCTTTATCACTTTTACTTTCTTAATCCTTCACATTAATTTAAACCAAATCGAGATGTAACTTTAGAGTTAACAATTTTATTCATTTCAGCGTTAAATTTCAATTTTCATTATATTCGCAAATTATAAATTAAATTTGCAAAAATTTCTTTTTATTTGATTTTCATTCAATTTCTCAATCTATTAGTATCCAATAGATGAGACTACCATTGGATTCATACTTTATTACGTAAGTATCTCTAAATTCCATCTAAATTTATATTTACATAATATCTAAATATTAAATTTCATCTATTTGAAATAAACCCAATTACTAAAATTTACATATTAATATATCTTGATTTACAAATGCTATATCAACCAATAGTTATATTATAAATGGAATTTACGTAAATTTCAAATATTACTTCAATTAACGTAAATGTAATAATTATTTTTATTTATTGCAATTGGTTATCAGTTATAATTTAATATACTAAATAGATGGTTAATTCTTAAAATACTTGTTATCATTAACGTTTTAATTTCACTTAAAAGCTATTAATAACCAGCCCAATGTTGCTATTTGATTGAGACCTAATTCAATGCATAAATGAATGGGTAAATGATTAAAGTTTTTGCACTATTGCCACAATTTCATTAATATACATTAAGGTTTATTAAGTTCTAGTTGACTCCCATTTAATTATTACGCTTTGCAGAAATGTAAGGGACCATTCTAGGATTCCATTTCTTAGTACCATGATCAAAATGAACTCCCGACTCCATCATCTCTTCCAAATGGATGTTCCAATACCTTCTTGTCATTTTTCACGCGCTTTCTCTTTTTTTTTTTATAGAAATACCCTTGCTTCAAATTTCCAAAATTTAGAAATTACAAATTTTATTTTCAATATTTCCATTTAATAGACTTTCCATTCTATCATCAATCTAATTTCCTTATTATGGATAGTATTACATTATTGAGTCGATTATCAATTTATGGGAAGAATTATTATTGGCCTACTCTTATTACATTAACAATTATCCTCTTATTCTAATATTCAATTTATATAGAAATAAAATTTCATCCACTTACAAATAAATGCAATTATTACATATTTCCTTCCAATTAATTTAAAATTTAATTCTATAGATTGATTTGATTTAATCGCCAAATATATATTCATAAATTACTTTACATTCGCACTTCCGTTATGTTATTAATCACCATTAAAGAAACGTTTATTAATTACAGCAACATTGTAATAACTTACCTACATTGATTGTATACGTTTTTGATTATTATCATTCATTATAATTTTATTCAACTTTCCATTAATATACAATTTTGAATCCCATTCTAGTTATTCTTTATTAAAAATTCACACAATATTATAACTTCGTATAAGACATCCAATTACTATTTATCATTATAACTTTACAATATATATAAATTCATTGATTGATTTATTATTTGCCTTTGTTTCCTTATATTCAATTCTTAGCTTAGTATGACAATTTATAGTACTCCATTTAAAAGACATTTCATTTCAATTGTTAATCCTTAGCTTAAGTTTCTACGCTTGCATTTCATTTACTCTTCCATTACTATATTAATAATTAGTAACGCTTATTATCAATAATAACATCATAATTACTTAATATTTATATGAACTTTAATTCCAAATATATTCATTGACCAATTAATTTGGTAATTTATAATAGTTGTTATTCTACCATTAATTCTATTTCCAAATAACGTACTACCTTATTACCTAAATTTACGAACAATTACCGTTACAATGTTTTATTGCATAAATCAATTTAATTAATAAATTATAATGGTTTCTACTATTGCTTCAATTGGATTTCATTCCAATTTGTAAAGAATTTATTATATTTACCTATGTAACACTTAATTTCCAACATTCGCTCCAATATACATTATAAAATTTCATTTCTTTTTACATTAAATTACAAAAAATCAATTTAAATCAACATATTTAAATGGTCGAAATTTACGGGTCGTTACATAATATGTTTAAGTATTTAATTAATATATATATTTTCAAATATAGAGTTTATAATGATTCAGGTTGGAAAGAAAAATTTGAAATTTGATTTGAAATTATATTTATTTAAGAATTATACTTAAATAAGTTTGATTTGAAATTTATTGAATTGGAAATTTTAAAGAAGTGTTTTACAACTTGAAATTTGATTAAGGTGACTTAAATGGATATTTCAAAATTATATAAATTTAAATGGGATATTTTGTAAATTGAAGTTGTATTCAAATGATATTGAAATAATTAAGTAAATATTTCAAAACTGAATAATTGAAAAGTGAATTGATATATATAAGTTTTGAAATGTGGAATATTTGAAGCTTTGAAATATATTGAAATTGAAAAGGGTTATTTGTGGTTCAAATCGGTATTCGAAATCGATATAACTTAAAAATGTTTAATTGAATTGGAATTGAAATTGATGATTTAGATTTGTTTAAATTTGAATTTGGAATTCGAATTGATTTGTGAAAGTCGAGGAAACTATTTATTTTATTTTATAAATTATTTTAATATAAACTATTTTAATATAAATCATTTCTAATATAAATTATTTTTTATAAACTATTTTAACTTATAACCAATTATATAAACTATTTTTATTTATAACTATTTATATAAACTATTTTATTTATAAACTATTTTATTATATATACAAATTTTAATATCTAAACTGTTAAGAGGAAAGTGTTATGATTTCCAAAAAGCTATAATTTCAAAGTGTTATGATTACCAAAATGCTATGATTTCAATGCTGTGATTTCCGAAGTGTTTGATTTTAAAAGACTATGATTTCGAAAGCGTTATAACTTTGGAAAGTGATGTGATTTTTGGAAATGGATATATTTGAAATGGAAATGATATTTTGGTTTTGAAGTATAAACTATTTTGAAATGACCGCGGTGTTATAATAACGGTTGGTTGTTAAAGAGATCGGGATCGGATATGGGCATACTCTCTGTCGATACCGAAAACCACTTTAACAACCATGTCAAGACCCGCAAATTCGTACCCTTGATTAAACACTAATCTCCATTGATTAACTCAAGAGGCATGGAAATACGAACCCTGAGGGGTTTTAAGAAAAAGAAATAGAAGAAAAGATAGAAGAAAAAGAGAAGAAGAAGAAAGAGAGAAAAGAGAAAGAAGAACAACATCAAAACAGAAAACAATATCAGAATCTCACATATCGCAGCGGAACAATATACAATAGATAATTACTAGTCTTTTAAAACAAAGAATTATATCAGTTTATACATACATCAATCAGAGTCGATATACAACAATGGACAGTTATATAACTTGTCCTCATACAGAATACACAGCGGAATAAATACTATCAGATACAAATACTACGTCTCGCCATCCAGCTTGCTTCCAAAGCTCCAGAATATCCAGAATATCCTGATAATCTAACTCTAGACTGCCCGTGTGGAAATTGGTGGGCACCCAGAGTTTATAAGGGAACAATAAACTCCGAGTCAGTCATGGTGATTGGTGTGAGATCGTAAAACAGTTATTTTCACAAAGAAAATAAAACAAATTCGCAATGCTTTTTGGAAAATGAAACTACCATAAGACCTCCCGCCACACACACAATGCAAACGCAGAATTGGAGGAGATTTCTTCTTATGATAGTCAAAGATGTTTACTACGCAAAATCAAATTCTTTTTGATATTATTATTAGTGCATAGTGTAGAAAACATTTCGAAAGTATAATATTAATCTTAGCCAACATACGACCAGTATCGTATGCCTACTATAGCTACCATCTAAATAGTGGTGACCACCGTACGTAAATGGCAGGTTCTACAAATAATACCCTACAAGGTTCGTATTGGAGTTTGGATTTCCAACAAATGGTCAGGCTAAGGAACTTCCTATGCCACGATGGGTACGTCCCTGGAATAGACGACCCGAGAAATAACCTAACATTACGGTTAGATCTCTGCCAACACAAGGCCGGGTTACCTCTGCAAAAATAGGTAACTACTGACATGCGTATGTCATCCCCCGATCGTAACCGATCTTCCCGAGGATCCCCGATTTCCAACAAACCCCATCAAAATAATAATGCAGCAACCACATAGGTTAAGTATCTGGGCTCCATACCATGATACCACCTCTATCCAGAAGGAATGACATACACTAAGGGGCGCTACTCCCTAGAACCTTGCCGCATCCTTCCTGTTTTGACCATTTCCGGGGTGTGAGGCTCGACGAAGTCTCGTCCACAAAGCTACGCTTTCTACAAAGCCATGCTTCGGGTCAACAAATGATCAACCTATGATCACAAAGATATAAGATCAAACAAATGATCATATCACAAATGATCAAACACCGATCATTTCACAGCAACACTCAGTATGCTACGTTACCAAATTGGGAGTATATCGCTGATAAATTTCAACTACATAACCTCTGAGCTCGTACGTCTCAGACAAGGGTGTTAAGCTAAGAGAATAAATTCTCCGCCACCAACAGAAATGTATTTGAAAGAAATCAGCTTTATATCTCAAATTGTAACGTCAGACATACAATCCATACAAGTCTGTTCCGGGATCGAGCAGAACCGAAGGCACTTCTTACGAAGCCCTTGCACATCCGGATAATTTTCTAATCACGTCCGGACTTCCCGTCACTAAGGGTGATAAAAACCTCTAAATCGGAGATCAGCCGATGTAGAGTAACTCGACGGTAATCCTTCCGTTTTCAAAAATATCCGGTCTTCAAATGCAATTCATAACGACGTATCACATATTCGGAATGGGTTATACGACCCCATGGTCCTTTCCCGGCTAACCCGAATAGTGAGCGCTTATTCAAAAATAAGTGTGGCATTCAAATTCATCCAATTCACAACAAATACCATTCAAGGTAATTATTGATAGTCGGTTATTTAACTATCAATAAAGATGCGCAACATCATCAGATTCCAAATAATTTTCCAAATTATTTATTTTCCAAAATATCTTTACTAGATATAAAATTTCCACACTTCAAAAATAAATCAATATTTATTTTTCTAAACAGTTTCCATTTCCTTTATAAATTCCATAGTGAATTTATATTTTCAAAATATCTACTGATATACGATTCTCAAATCGATTCCAATATTCATTTTCATTTTATCTTTACAAAGATAAATTCTTAACAAACATTTCATATCATATTGGAAAAGTAATTCCATACTTATTTAATAATAAGTAATTCACAAATCTATTTATTTTCAACATTTGAAAATATTCAATATACTTAAATCAGTATTAAGTATACATTTCATTCTTTAAGGAAATCTATTTGAGTCAAAACGAATGTTGCGTAAAACATCGTTACGACGACTCAAAATCACTAGTATAGGGATTCGGATTTTAAGATAGATATTTAAATCCCAATACTAGATAAAAACATTTCCTTTCGAAAATCATTTACCATAACAACAGTGTTATAGTCCATCATTTCCTTATTTCTCGAAAACGTCTATTTCAACAATGAACGTTGAAATCTATGCTTTCGATTCATAATACATTTTAAAACATCTTTAAAATGTTTAACTTCATTTTTAATATCACTTCTTCAAAAATAAATCCATTTTTATTTAATAATATATTCACTATCCAAAATCGTGAATATACTTCACTAACCAAATTTTAGTCTTTTCTACACATTTATTTTAAGGATAATTCGCTATCCAAAATCGCGAATATATTTCCTTTAATAACCTTCTATATTTAATTTATCCAATTCAATTGATTTCGAATTTATAAAACAATATTTATAAATTTCACCTTTTATATTTTATAACAACTTCGATTTGTAAATCTCCTTTATTAACAAATTCGATAAATATTTCTTATAAATCTTCTATTCTATTCTACAATTTCATTCATTTTAACTTCACAATTTATACATCTATAAATTTCATTCATTTTAACTTCACAATTTATACATCTATAAATTTCATATCTTTACTTATAAAAACTCGTTTTAAAGTTCCAATAATTTTAATTGGTAAATATCAATTTTGTACATCTTTTATAATACTTTAAAAATCTCAATTTAACCCATTTTACAATTAAATCAACCTTCATTTCAAAAATCACACTTTGGTTATATTTCACAAAAATCTTAACTTTTTATAATTTTAAAATTTTAAACGTTTATTTATTTAAAATAAATCACTTCAAAAATTTCTTTTATTATCAACACCGTTATTGTTAATTTTTTCAAAGATGAATCCAATGATGCAACGCACCAATTAGTAAATCACAACATTCAATATCATATATCAATATGATAACAGAATCTACATCAATATATCTGTAAATAAATAAATACAGTTGAGGAATCCAGTTGGATCCCTCCAACCTGTTTCCCTGCATCCAAAGACGTTAGCACAATACCAATTCCACTTCGAGGTGGAATATCGCGGTATATGGGTTTTATAAAAATAATCCGCTTACTAACGGCGCAATAGGGTCTCATCCGCTATACGAGGCGGGAAATCATCAATCCTGTAACATCCCAAAAATTTTCGACTTTCGAAAATTCAACATCGATACTCACTTTATCGACTGCTGAGCCATCGAATGCCGAAAACCCGAAAAGTTATGGTTTTAAGAAAGAAGAAAAAGGTAGAAGAAGAAGATAGAAGAAAAAGAAAGAAGAACAACAACACAACATCAGATACAGAAGCAGAAAACAATATCAGAATCTCACATATCGCAGCGGAACAATATATAATAGATAAATGAATAATCTCTAAAACAAAGGACTATATCATTTTATACATACATCAATCAGAGTCAATATACAACAATGGACAGTTATATAAACTTGTCCTCATACAGAATACATAGCGGAATAAATACTATCAGATACAAATACTACGTCTCGCCATCCAGCTTGCTTCCAAAGCTCCAGAATATCCAGAATATCCTGATAACATAACTCTAGGCTGCCCGTGTGGAAATTGGTGGGCACCCAGAGTTTAGAAGGGAACAATAAACTCCGAGTCAGTCATGGTGACTGGTGTGAGATCGTAAAACAGTTATTCTTTCAAAAAGAAATAAAATAAATTCGCAATGCTTTTGGAAAATGAAACTACCATAAGACCTCCCACCACACACACAATGCAAACGCAGAATTGGAGGAGATTTCTTCTTATGATAGTCAAAGATGCTTACTACGCAAAAATCAAATTATTTTTGATATTATTATTAGTGCATAGTGTAGAAAACATTTCGAAAGTATAATATTAATCTTAGCCAGCATAGACATTTCGAACTATGCCTACTATAGCTACCATCCAAACAGTGGGGCGCCACCATAAGTGAATGATAGGTTCTACAACTAAAACCGTACAAGGCTCGTATTGTTTCTTTGGATTTCCAACAAATGGTCAGGCTAAGGAACTTCCTATCCACGATGGGTACGTCCCTGGAATAGACGACCCGAGAACCTAACCGGATCTCTGCCAACACAAGGCCGAGTTACCTCTGCAAAAATAGGTAACTACTGACACGCGTATGCCATCCCCCGATCGTCACCGATCTTCCCGAGGATCCCTGATTCGCAACAAACCACATAGAAAATAATAATGCAGTAACCACAGAGGTTAAGTATCTGGGCTCCATACCATGATACCACCTTTATCCAGAAGGAATGACATACACTAAGGGGCGCTACTCCCTAGAACCTTGCCGCATTCTTCCTGTTTCGACCATTTCCGGGGTGTGAGGCTCGACGAAGTCTCGTCCACAAAGCTACGCTTTCTCAAAAAGCCCTGCTTCGGGTCAAACAAAATGATCAACCTATGATCACAAAGATATAAGATCAAACAAATGATCATATCACAAATGATCAAACACTGATCATTTCACAGCAACACTCAGTATGCCACGTTACCAAATTGGGATATATCGCTGATAAATTTCAACTACATAACCTCTGAGCTCGTACGTCTCAGAGAAGGGTGTTAAGCTAAGAGAATAAATTCTTCGCCACCAACAGAAATGTATTTGAAAGAAATCAGCTTTATATCTCAAATTGTAACGTCAGACACACAATCCATACAAGTCTGTTCCGGGATCGAACAGAACCGAAGGCACTTCTCACGAAGCCCTTGCATATCCGGATAAATTTCTAATCACGTCCGGACTTCCCGTCACTAAGGGTGATAAAAACCTCTAAATCGGAGATCAGCCGATGTAGAGTAACTCGACGGTAATCCTTCCGTTTTCAAAAATATCCGGTCTTCAACACCGGTCTTCAAATGCAATTCATAACGACGTATCACATATTCGGAATGGGTTATACGACCCCATGGTCCTTTCCCGGCTAACCCGAATAGTGAGCGTTTATTTAAAAACAAGTGTGGCATTCAATTTCATCCAATTCACAACAAATACCTATCTAAAGGTAAATATCGATAGTCGGTTATTTAACTATCAATAAAGATGCGCAACATCATCAGATTCCAAATAATTTTCCAAATTATTTCATCTTCAAAAATATCTTTACTAGATATAAAATTTCCACACTTCAAAAATAAATCAATATTTATTTTTAAACAAATTCCCATTT
This sequence comes from Allium fistulosum, assembly GCA_030737815.1. Classification (NCBI taxonomy): domain Eukaryota; kingdom Viridiplantae; phylum Streptophyta; class Magnoliopsida; order Asparagales; family Amaryllidaceae; genus Allium; species Allium fistulosum. Next base: position 162,269,382 of record CM060904.1, on the reverse strand, counting down.
CTTTTATAAATTCCATAGTGAATTTATATCTTTCAAAATATCTACTGATATACGATTTTCAATCGATTTCACATATTCACTTTCGATTTATCTTTAAGAATATAAATTCTCAAAACCATTTCATTTCATAATGGAAAAGCATTTCCCTACTTATTTAATAATAAGTATTTCACAAATCATTTATTTTCAACATTTGAAAATATTCGATATACTTAAATCAAAATTTAAGTATAAATTCATTCTTTAAGGAAAACATTACTATAACAACATTTATTTGAGTCAAAACGAATGTTACGTAAAACATCGTTACGACGACTCAAAATCACTAGTATAGGGATTCGGAATTTAGATAGATATATGAATCCCAATACTACACAACAATATTTCCTTTCGAAAACCATTTACTATAACAACAGTGTTATAGTCCATCATTTCCTTAAATTCCTCGAAAACGTCTATTTCAACAATAAATGTTGAAATCTATGATTTCGATTCATAATACATTTTAAAACATCCTTAAAATGTTTAACTTCATTTTTAATATCACTTCTTCAAAAACGTATCCATTTTACTTAAAATTATATTCACTGTCCAAAATCGTGAATATAATTCACTTAACCCAATTTCAATCTTTTCTACACATTTTTATTTCAATAAAAATTCGCTATCCAAAATCGCGAATATATCTTCTTTAACATTTTAATTTATCAAATCCAATTGATTTCGAATTTATAAAACAACGTTTATAAATTCTATTTCTATTTCTATTTTCTAACGACTTAAATTTAATAAATCTTCTTTATTAATAATTCGATAAATATTCCATCTAAAGGTAAAAATCCAATTTATAAGTTTATTACTTATAAATCCTTTATTCTACACATCTATTCAATTTATACTTCACAATTTATAATTTCATTCACTTACGAATTTTTATCTCATCTTGTTCTAACACTTACAAAGCTCGTTTAAAATTCCAATATTTTAGATTTATAAATATCGACTTTTTAAATCCTTTAAATAGACCGTTTATAATAATGTGAAAAACTCAATTTAAACCCTTTTTTAAATAAATCAACTATTTATTCAAAAATGACACTTGGGTTATATTTCACAAAAATCTTAACTTTTATCACTTTAAAATTTTAAACGTTTATTTATTTAAAATAAATCAATTCAAAAATTCAATAAAATGTCTACTTTCCAAAATCACTTTAAAAATCCTTTTTTAAAGTAAAAGTCGTTATTCTTAAATTTCAAAACTGAATCCGATGATGCAACAGCATCAATTAGTCCATCACAACAGTCAATATCATATATCATCATATGATAACAGAATATATATCAACATCGGTAAATAAATAAATACAGTTGAGGAATCCAGTTGGATCCCTCCAACCTGTTTCCCTGCATCCACAGATGTTAGCACAATACCAATTCCGCTCCAGTACGGAATTATCGCGGTATATGGGTTTTATAAAAATCCGCTTACTAACGGCGCAATAGGGTCTCATCCGCTATACGAGGCGGGAAATCAATCAGTCCAATATATACATATGCCAATATGTATATATTGCTATATATAATAGATATATCCTACTATATCTAATATCACATCCAATAGCAATCAACACAATCAATAACTGCAAAAATTCCACATTCAAATTTGAGTGAGAAGATCTCACCGTGATTTTAATTCTGATTTCAACGTTTATTTCGAATAAAATTAAACGCGCGTTTAATTTTACCCGAAATTCAAACTAGCTCCAAACGATTCCAATCCAATTGCATCGCGTAGTATTCGCAAATACAATTCCAACGCACTTTGTTTCATCGAAATCTGATAACGTATGACCAAGATACAACATTTTAAACATTACACGATATAAATTATAATTTATTTACAAATTATTTTTAATTTCAAACCCACAGCTTCATCACATCCGTTCGTTCTGGAGATGAAATCAAAGCCGTGCGCTGCTCTTCCTTCCCGCTCATTACCAGGCACCACGCAAACAAAGAAACCCAACCCGCCGCCGTTTAACCCTAACACGCCACCCCTCTCCGACGATCTTCACCCCATCAAACTACCACCACAGGAACCGCCTCCGCGAATGCCACACACGGCCAGTGACCGGTCAGGTCCGTTCGCCTATGGGCTTCGAAAATCGTGCACAATTACCGGCCGTTCGAGCTCCTCTAGCTCCTCCTTCGATCGATCGTAACACATCATATCCGTATGGATGGATAGCCCTCGATGAGTTCTAGATGTTTCATGTTGGAAGTTTTTAACGATAGCGAATAGGTTGGTCGGAAATTGGGGAGGAAGGAGATGATTTCCTGGCCGTTGAGAAGGGGGTGGCGGCTGGCTTTGCAAATTAGGGTTTTTATTTTATTTATTTTTTTCTTTGAGAGCTATGGGCTATTTATAGAAAATTAACCGAAAACACTATTCATCCCGGGATTTCCGGAATCCGATTTACGCGCGGTAACTAGCATTTCTGGGGTTTATCCCGCGTTCCGAATGCAATGGAACAGGTTTCGAAAGCTAATTCGGACATCTGTGTGAGATATAGCAATAAACGATCAATTTAAATTAAACCGATTTAAATCGATTTCGAGGCATTTTGGCTTGCCCCGGACAAACGATAAATCCAAAAATTACGAAATTTGAAATCTTACAATAATATCACATTACGGATCCGATGAAACTGGTTTCGTCGAAATCCGAGACTTTTTGAAAAATGACTATTTTAACTCGACGATTTAAAATTAAAACGATATCGATGCGTTTCGAGCTGCCACGGTCAAACGATAACTCCGTTTGCTATGAAAATTGAAATCCGATAATAACTAACTATTACGGATCCAATGGAACTGGTTTCGTTCAATTCTGAGACTGTTCGAAAATTGACTATTTTTCAGTCGATAATTAAATATTAAAATGTTCGATTTTCACAGTTTCACTTGAAATTCAATTTTAAAAGTTCTATAACCTTTTTATAAAACTCCAGTATGATTAAATAAAATTTTACAAATCATTTTCAATCATTTTAAACTCGTTTTTCAATTATCTCTGGAATTTCACTATTTAATTTATCGATTTAATTATCCAATTAAACCCAATATTCGGAAAATAAATCATTCGACTTATTAAATTCATTTATTAATATTAAAAATCAATTAAATATTCGAATTTTAATTATCAAAAATTCTGGGTCGTTACAGACTTCCCCCCTTAAAAGAATTTCGTCCTTGAAATTACAAGTTAGGAAAAAGATACAAAATCCGTTAACTTTCCAAAACAAACCGTTCAAATTAGATTTTCAAATCTGTTAAGTGTTTAACTTCTCCAAAATTCATAGTTAACTTTTCACAAAATCTTTACTAAGTTTTCAAATCATAACTTAGTTTTCAAAATTTTCAAATTTCTCAAAAATATTCTAACGCCTTAAATTTTCAGAAAATTTCGCCAGCGTCTCCTTTGCGCGGCTCGATCCGAAAAAAAAAATGACAGTGTATATATATCACAAATATACATCCCATCAAGTGATGAGGCATCCCGTAGGGAAAAAGTGTAAAAGTACGATATTTAATCCGAGATATGTACCTTATTATTTATTTAGCGAGCGTATACGGCTAATATAGCGCGAAAGCGAGCTCCAAATGCGAAGCAACGCCATCCGCACCTACTAAACACTCAACAAACCATATGAGAACATGTAGATATGAAAATAAAATCAATATACATCGTATAGCAACATAACTACATATGCTAACATAACAATGCATTCAAAAGCAACAATGCAACCATCAAACAATCATCCAACTATCATCCAACAACTTCATAACCAAATCAATATAGATTCACTTCTCATTAACATTCATTGAATTGGTTTTCAATTTTAAATCATATTCGATTCATTTACATTGGATTTAATCAACATTCTCTTTCAATTCAATTAGTTTACATTCACTAATTCACATTCGTTCACTTCCAATTTGAATTTAATCACATAGCTTTCCAATTTGCTAATTCAATTTCATTAATACTTAATGAAATTTTTTATACACAATCAACTAACAATCAAATAACAACCAATGTATATTCAACACAACCAAATTATAAATTTTACATTCGATTTGGTTCAACATTTTTAAATTAAATTGACTTCCATTCAATTTATTTAATTTCTCAACTTCATTAGCTTTTAATGAATTAACACTTATATTCATTATTTCATATCAATACTTCACATTAGATTGATTAACATCCAATCCATTTATTCAATTCAATTGCTAATTCATTTAACAAATAAAGTTGAATTTCATTTATATAACTCAAGTTCACATTCATTTAATAAATTCCCTTTATTAATTTACTTTGATATCAAAATCAACTTCGTTCAACATTACTTAAGTTATATTCCAATTAAACATCATTTGTTTAACTTAACTTAAGTTTCCACTTATAAATCCAAATTCAAATCTTAATCCTATTTAACTTTTACCAAGGTCAAATTTCTTCACTTATTCAAAATTCATATTAAATCCAGATTTCATATTCCACAATCTCAACTTAGATTTAATTGATTCACTTATACTTGCTTTAATTTAACTTCATCCTTTAAGTTAAATTTATTCTATCAGAATTTAAATTATATAAGTTATCAATCCATTCAATTCCAGAGTCTTTTCAATCTTTCAAAACTATTTTGAAATCTGTTCAAATTTATCTTTTGAATTCCCAAAACAAAAATCCAAAATTTCCCAATCAACTTTTATTTAAAATATTCTGGCAGCAATTCCTCTTTTGGAAACCCGAAAATGAATTCTAATGATGTGGCCATCATCATCAGGATTATTTTCCAGCGACCTGAAAAGAGTTTAGAGCTTTCATCACTCTAAAACATTTTTCCAAAATATCAAATCCTTTCAAAACACTTCTCTGGAATTTTATTTCAGATTATAAATCACAATTACAAATCTTTTACTTATATAACTTCACTTTATATATATAAGATTATTCCACAATTGTAAATCATATTAATTATAACTTCATCTTTATAATTCATTGGTTTATACAATTTACTCTTTCACAATTGTTGTTTTATTTAACTTATTCAAACAGCTTTAATTAACTTGTATATATATACATTTTAACAACCAATTCATATATATACTTTAATAATTCTGAAAAAATATTTCTTTATATACAAATTATAATCAAGGTAAAATTATTTCATTTACCCAATTTTAAAACAATACTGTGCCGAATTGTTCTATATAAGTGTTTAGAAACCCCTTCGATCCAGTTTTGCAAGACTGTGTCGACGAAGGTTCATATACCACTCAATAAACCAATCATCACAATACAAAACAATTTTATATTCACTAACAAATACGCGCTCGTATCTATTATTACACTCAGCTCATTCTAGAGTACTGCTGACTCTATCTCTAATGAGTAACACCCAACAGAGCAGGGTTGTCGCTTAACCATATGCTCTGATACCAAATGTAACATCCCGAAAATTTTCGACTTTCGAAAATTCAACATCGATACTCACTTTATCGACTGCTGAGCCATCGAATGCCGGAAACGCGAAAAGTTATGGTTTTAAGAAAGAAGAAAAAGGTAGAAGAAGAAGATAGAAGAAAAAGAAAGAAGAACAACAACACAACATCAGATACAGAAGCAGAAAACAATATCAGAATCTCACATATCGCAGCGGAACAATATATAATAGATAAATGAATAATCTCTAAAACAAAGGACTATATCATTTTATACATACATCAATCAGAGTCAATATACAACAATGGACAGTTATATAAACTTGTCCTCATACAGAATACACAGCGGAATAAATACTATCAGATACAAATACTACGTCTCGCCATCCAGCTTGCTTCCAAAGCTCCAGAATATCCAGAATATCCTGATAACATAACTCTAGGCTGCCCGTGTGGAAATTGGTGGGCACCCAGAGTTTAGAAGGTAACAATAAACTCCGAGTCAGTCATGGTGACTGGTGTGAGATCGTAAAACAGTTATTCTTTCACAAAGAAATAAAATAAATTCGCAATGCTTTTGGAAAATGAAACTACCATAAGACCTCCCACCACACACACAATGCAAACGCAGAATTGGAGGAGATTTCTTCTTATGATAGTCAAAGATGCTTACTACGCAAAAATCAAATTATTTTTGATATTATTATTAGTGCATAGTGTAGAAAACATTTCGAAAGTATAATATTAATCTTAGCCAGCATAGACATTTCGAACTATGCCTACTATAGCTACCATCCAAACAGTGGGGCGCCACCATAAGTGAATGATAGGTTCTACAACTAAAACCGTACAAGGCTCGTATTGTTTCTTTGGATTTCCAACAAATGGTCAGGCTAAGGAACTTCCTATCCACGATGGGTACGTCCCTGGAATAGACGACCCGAGAACCTAACCGGATCTCTGCCAACACAAGGCCGGGTTACCTCTGCAAAAATAGGTAACTACTGACACGCGTATGCCATCCCCCGATCGTCACCGATCTTCCCGAGGATCCCCGATTCGCAACAAACCACATAGAAAATAATAATGCAGTAACCACAGAGGTTAAGTATCTGGGCTCCATACCATGATACCACCTTTATCCAGAAGGAATGACATACACTAAGGGGCGCTACTCCCTAGAACCTTGCCGCATTCTTCCTGTTTCGACCATTTCCGGGGTGTGAGGCTCGACGAAGTCTCGTCCACAAAGCTACGCTTTCTCAAAAAGCCCTGCTTCGGGTCAAAAAAAATGATCAACCTATGATCACAAAGATATAAGATCAAACAAATGATCATATCACAAATGATCAAACATTGATCATTTCACAGCAACACTCAGTATGCCACGTTACCAAATTGGGATATATCGCTGATAAATTTCAACTACATAACCTCTGAGCTCGTACGTCTCAGAGAAGGGTGTTAAGCTAAGAGAATAAATTCTCCACCACCAACAGAAATGTATTTGAAAGAAATCAGCTTTATATCTCAAATTGTAACGTCAGACACACAATCCATACAAGTCTGTTCCGGGATCGAACAGAACCGAAGGCACTTCTCACGAAGCCCTTGCATATCCGGATAAATTTCTAATCACGTCTGGACTTCCCGTCACTAAGGGTGATAAAAACCTCTAAATCGGAGATCAGCCGATGTAGAGTAACTCGACGGTAATCCTTCCGTTTTCAAAAATATCCGGTCTTCAACACCGGTCTTCAAATGCAATTCATAACGACGTATCACATATTCGGAATGGGTTATACGACCCCATGGTCCATTCCCGGCTAACCCGAATAGTGAGCGTTTATTTAAAAACAAGTGTGGCATTCAATTTCATCCAATTCACAACAAATACCTATCTAAAGGTAAATATCGATAGTCGGTTATTTAACTATCAATAAAGATGCGCAACATCATCAGATTCCAAATAATTTTCCAAATTATTTCATCTTCAAAAATATCTTTACTAGATATAAAATTTCCACACTTCAAAAATAAATCAATATTTATTTTTAAACAAATTCCCATTTCTTTTATAAATTCCATAGTGAATTTATATCTTTCAAAATATCTACTGATATACGATTTTCAATCGATTTCACATATTCACTTTCGATTTATCTTTAAGAATATAAATTCTCAAAACCATTTCATTTCATAATGGAAAAGCATTTCCCTACTTATTTAATAATAAGTATTTCACAAATCATTTATTTTCAACATTTGAAAATATTCGATATACTTAAATCAAAATTTAAGTATAAATTCATTCTTTAAGGAAAACATTACTATAACAACATTTATTTGAGTCAAAACGAATGTTACGTAAAACATCGTTACGACGACTCAAAATCACTAGTATAGGGATTCGGAATTTAGATAGATATATGAATCCCAATACTACACAACAATATTTCCTTTCGGAAACCATTTACTATAACAACAGTGTTATAGTCCATCATTTCCTTAAATTCCTCGAAAACGTCTATTTCAACAATAAATGTTGAAATCTATGATTTCGATTCATAATACATTTTAAAACATCCTTAAAATGTTTAACTTCATTTTTAATATCACTTCTTCAAAAACGTATCCATTTTACTTAAAATTATATTCACTGTCCAAAATCGTGAATATAATTCACTTAACCCAATTTCAATCTTTTCTACACATTTTTATTTCAATAAAAATTCGCTATCCAAAATCACGAATATATCTTCTTTAACATTTTAATTTATCAAATCCAATTGATTTCGAATTTATAAAACAACGTTTATAAATTCTATTTCTATTTCTATTTTCTAACGACTTAAATTTAATAAATCTTCTTTATTAATAATTCGATAAATATTCCATCTAAAGGTAAAAATCCAATTTATAAGTTTATTACTTATAAATCCTTTATTCTACACATCTATTCAATTTATACTTCACAATTTATAATTTCATTCACTTACGAATTTTTATCTCATCTTGTTCTAACACTTACAAAGCTCGTTTAAAATTCCAATATTTTAGATTTATAAATATCGACTTTTTAAATCCTTTAAATAGACCGTTTATAATACTGTGAAAAACTCAATTTAAACCCTTTTTTAAATAAATCAACTATTTATTCAAAAATGACACTTGGGTTATATTTCACAAAAATCTTAACTTTTATAACTTTAAAATTTTAAACGTTTATTTATTTAAAATAAATCAATTCAAAAATTCAATAAAATGTCTACTTTCCAAAATCACTTTAAAAATCCTTTTTTAAAGTAAAAGTCGTTATTCTTACATTTCAAAACTGAATCTGATGATGCAACAGCATCAATTAGTCCATCACAACAGTCAATATCATATATCATCATATGATAACAGAATATATATCAACATCGGTAAATAAATAAATACAGTTGAGGAATCCAGTTGGATCCCTCCAACCTGTTTCCCTGCATCCACAGATGTTAGCACAATACCAATTCCGCTCCAGTACGGAATTATCGCGGTATATGGGTTTTATAAAAATCCGCTTACTAACGGCGCAATAGGGTCTCATCCGCTATACGAGGCGGGAAATCAATCAATCCAATATATACATATGCCAATATGTATATATTGCTATATATAATAGATATATCCTACTATATCTAATATCACATCCAATAGCAATCAACACAATCAATAACTGCAAAAATTCCACATTCAAATTTGAGTGAGAAGATCTCACCGTGATTTTAATTCTGATTTCAGCGTTTATTTCGAATAAAATTAAACGCGCGTTTAATTTTACCCGAAATTCAAACTAGCTCCAAACGATTCCAATCCAATTGCATCGCGTAGTATTCGCAAATACGATTCCAACGCACTTTGTTTCATCGAAATCTGATAACGTATGACCAAGATACAACATTTTAAACATTACACGATATAAATTATAATTTATTTACAAATTATTTTTAATTTCAAACCCACAGCTTCATCACATCCGTTCGTTCTGGAGATGAAATCAAAGCCGTGCGCTGCTCTTCCTTCCCGCTCATTACCAGGCACCACGCAAACAAAGAAACCCAACCCGCCGCCGTTTAACCCTAACACGCCACCCCTCTCCGACGATCTTCACCCCATCAAACTACCACCACAGGAACCGCCTCCGCGAATGCCACACACGGCCAGTGACCGGTCAGGTCCGTTCGCCTATGGGCTTCGAAAATCGTGCACAATTACCGGCCGTTCGAGCTCCTCTAGCTCCTCCTTCGATCGATCGTAACACATCATATCCGTATGGATGGATAGCCCTCGATGAGTTCTAGATGTTTCATGTTGGAAGTTTTTAACGATAGCGAATAGGTTGGTCGGAAATTGGGGAGGAAGGAGATGATTTCCTGGCCGTTGAGAAGGGGGTGGCGGCTGGCTTTGCAAATTAGGGTTTTTATTTTATTTATTTTTTTCTTTGAGAGCTATGGGCTATTTATAGAAAATTAACCGAAAACACTATTCATCCCGGGATTTCCGGAATCCGATTTACGCGCGGTAACTAGCATTTCTGGGGTTTATCCCGCATTCCGAACGCTATGGAACAGGTTTCGAAAGCTAATTCGGACATCTGTGTGAGATATAGCAATAAACGATCAATTTAAATTAAACCGATTTAAATCGATTTCGAGGCATTTTGGCTTGCCCCGGACAAACGATAAATCCAAAAATTACGAAATTTGAAATCTTACAATAATATCACATTACGGATCCGATGAAACTGGTTTCGTCGAAATCCGAGACTTTTTGAAAAATGACTATTTTAACTCGACGATTTAAAATTAAAACGATATCGATGCGTTTCGAGCTGCCACGGTCAAACGATAACTCCGTTTGCTATGAAAATTGAAATCCGATAATAACTAACTATTACGGATCCAATGGAACTGGTTTCGTTCAATTCTGAGACTGTTCGAAAATTGACTATTTTTCAGTCGATAATTAAATATTAAAATGTTCGATTTTCACAGTTTCACTTGAAATTCAATTTTAAAAGTTCTATAACCTTTTTATAAAACTCCAGTATGATTAAATAAAATTTTACAAATCATTTTCAATCATTTTAAACTCGTTTTTCAATTATCTCTGGAATTTCACTATTTAATTTATCGATTTAATTATCCAATTAAACCCAATATTCGAAAAATAAATCATTCGACTTATTAAATTCATTTATTAATATTAAAAATCAATTAAATATTCGAATTTTAATTATCAAAAATTCTGGGTCGTTACAGACTTCCCCCCTTAAAAGAATTTCGTCCTCGAAATTACAAGTTAGGAAAAAGATACAAAATCCGTTAACTTTCCAAAACAAACCGTTCAAATTAGATTTTCAAATCTGTTAAGTGTTTAACTTCTCCAAAATTCATAGTTAACTTTTCACAAAATCTTTACTAAGTTTTCAAATCATAACTTAGTTTTCAAAATTTTCAAATTTCTCAAAAATATTCTAACGCCTTAAATTTTCAGAAAATTTCGCCAGCGTCTCCTTTGCGCGGCTCGATCCGAAAAAAAAAATGACAGTGTATATATATCACAAATATACATCCCATCAAGTGATGAGGCATCCCGTAGGGAAAAAGTGTAAAAGTACGATATTTAATCCGAGATATGTACCTTATTATTTATTTAGCGAGCGTATACGGCTAATATAGCGCGAAAGCGAGCTCCAAATGCGAAGCAACGCCATCCGCACCTACTAAACACTCAACAAACCATATGAGAACATGTAGATATGAAAATAAAATCAATATACATCGTATAGCAACATAACTACATATGCTAACATAACAATGCATTCAAAAGCAACAATGCAACCATCAAACAATCATCCAACTATCATCCAACAACTTCATAACCAAATCAATATAGATTCACTTCTCATTAACATTCATTGAATTGGTTTTCAATTTTAAATCATATTCGATTCATTTACATTGGATTTAATCAACATTCTCTTTCAATTCAATTAGTTTACATTCACTAATTCACATTCGTTCACTTCCAATTTGAATTTAATCACATAGCTTTCCAATTTGCTAATTCAATTTCATTAATACTTAATGAAATTTTTTATACACAATCAACTAACAATCAAATAACAACCAATGTATATTCAACACAACCAAATTATAAATTTTACATTCGATTTGGTTCAACATTTTTAAATTAAATTGACTTCCATTCAATTTATTTAATTTCTCAACTTCATTAGCTTTTAATGAATTAACACTTATATTCATTATTTCATATCAATACTTCACATTAGATTGATTAACATCCAATCCATTTATTCAATTCAATTGCTAATTCATTTAACAAATAAAGTTGAATTTCATTTATATAACTCAAGTTCACATTCATTTAATAAATTCCCTTTATTAATTTACTTTGATATCAAAATCAACTTCGTTCAACATTACTTAAGTTATATTCCAATTAAACATCATTTGTTTAACTTAACTTAAGTTTCCACTTATAAATCCAAATTCAAATCTTAATCCTATTTAACTTTTACCAAGGTCAAATTTCTTCACTTATTCAAAATTCATATTAAATCCAGATTTCATATTCCACAATCTCAACTTAGATTTAATTGATTCACTTATACTTGCTTTAATTTAACTTCATCCTTTAAGTTAAATTTATTCTATCAGAATTTAAATTATATAAGTTATCAATCCATTCAATTCCAGAGTCTTTTCAATCTTTCAAAACTATTTTGAAATCTGTTCAAATTTATCTTTTGAATTCCCAAAACAAAAATCCAAAATTTCCCAATCAACTTTTATTTAAAATATTCTGGCAGCAATTCCTCTTTTGGAAACCCGAAAATGAATTCTAATGATGTGGCCATCATCATCAGGATTATTTTCCAGCGACCTGAAAAGAGTTTAGAGCTTTCATCACTCTAAAACATTTTTCCAAAATATCAAATCCTTTCAAAACACTTCTCTAGAATTTTATTTCAGATTATAAATCACAATTACAAATCTTTTACTTATATAACTTCACTTTATATATATAAGATTATTCCACAATTGTAAATCATATTAATTATAACTTCATCTTTATAATTCATTGGTTTATACAATTTACTCTTTCACAATTGTTGTTTTATTTAACTTATTCAAACAGCTTTAATTAACTTGTATATATATACATTTTAACAACCAATTCATATATATACTTTAATAATTCTGAAAAAATATTTCTTTATATACAAATTATAATCAAGGTAAAATTATTTCATTTACCCAATTTTAAAACAATACTGTGCCGAATTGTTCTATATAAGTGTTTAGAAACCCCTTCGATCCAGTTTTGCAAGACTGTGTCGACGAAGGTTCATATACCACTCAATAAACCAATCATCACAATACAAAACAATTTTATATTCACTAACAAATACGCGCTCGTATCTATTATTACACTCAGCTCATTCTAGAGTACTGCTGACTCTATCTCTAATGAGTAACACCCAACAGAGCAGGGTTGTCGCTTAACCATATGCTCTGATACCAAATGTAACATCCCGAAAATTTTCGACTTTCGAAAATTCAACATCGATACTCACTTTATCGACTGCTGAGCCATCGAATGCCGGAAACGCGAAAAGTTATGGTTTTAAGAAAGAAGAAAAAGGTAGAAGAAGAAGATAGAAGAAAAAGAAAGAAGAACAACAACACAACATCAGATACAGAAGCAGAAAACAATATCAGAATCTCACATATCGCAGCGGAACAATATATAATAGATAAATGAATAATCTCTAAAACAAAGGACTATATCATTTTATACATACATCAATCAGAGTCAATATACAACAATGGACAGTTATATAAACTTGTCCTCATACAGAATACACAGCGGAATAAATACTATCAGATACAAATACTACGTCTCGCCATCCAGCTTGCTTCCAAAGCTCCAGAATATCCAGAATATCCTGATAACATAACTCTAGGCTGCCCGTGTGGAAGTTGGTGGGCACCCAGAGTTTAGAAGGGAACAATAAACTCCGAGTCAGTCATGGTGACTGGTGTGAGATCGTAAAACAGTTATTCTTTCACAAAGAAATAAAATAAATTCGCAATGCTTTTGGAAAATGAAACTACCATAAGACCTCCCACCACACACACAATGCAAACGCAGAATTGGAGGAGATTTCTTCTTATGATAGTCAAAGATGCTTACTACGCAAAAATCAAATTATTTTTGATATTATTATTAGTGCATAGTGTAGAAAACATTTCGAAAGTATAATATTAATCTTAGCCAGCATAGACATTTCGAACTATGCCTACTATAGCTACCATCCAAACAGTGGGGCGCCACCATAAGTGAATGATAGGTTCTACAACTAAAACCGTACAAGGCTCGTATTGTTTCTTTGGATTTCCAACAAATGGTCAGGCTAAGGAACTTCCTATCCACGATGGGTACGTCCCTGGAATAGACGACCCGAGAACCTAACCGGATCTCTGCCAACACAAGGCCGGGTTACCTCTGCAAAAATAGGTAACTACTGACACGCGTATGCCATCCCCCGATCGTCACCGATCTTCCCGAGGATCCCCGATTCGCAACAAACCACATAGAAAATAATAATGCAGTAACCACAGAGGTTAAGTATCTGGGCTCCATACCATGATACCACCTTTATCCAGAAGGAATGACATACACTAAGGGGCGCTACTCCCTAGAACCTTGCCGCATTCTTCCTGTTTCGACCATTTCCGGGGTGTGAGGCTCGACGAAGTCTCGTCCACAAAGCTACGCTTTCTCAAAAAGCCCTGCTTCGGGTCAAAAAAAATGATCAACCTATGATCACAAAGATATAAGATCAAACAAATGATCATATCACAAATGATCAAACATTGATCATTTCACAGCAACACTCAGTATGCCACGTTACCAAATTGGGATATATCGCTGATAAATTTCAACTACATAACCTCTGAGCTCGTACGTCTCAGAGAAGGGTGTTAAGCTAAGAGAATAAATTCTCCACCACCAACAGAAATGTATTTGAAAGAAATCAGCTTTATATCTCAAATTGTAACGTCAGACACACAATCCATACAAGTCTGTTCCGGGATCGAACAGAACCGAAGGCACTTCTCACGAAGCCCTTGCATATCCGGATAAATTTCTAATCACGTCTGGACTTCCCATCACTAAGGGTGATAAAAACCTCTAAATCGGAGATCAGCCGATGTAGAGTAACTCGACGGTAATCCTTCCGTTTTCAAAAATATCCGGTCTTCAACACCGGTCTTCAAATGCAATTCATAACGACGTATCACATATTCGGAATGGGTTATACGACCCCATGGTCCTTTCCCGGCTAACCCGAATAGTGAGCGTTTATTTAAAAACAAGTGTGGCATTCAATTTCATCCAATTCACAACAAATACCTATCTAAAGGTAAATATCGATAGTCGGTTATTTAACTATCAATAAAGATGCGCAGCATCATCAGATTCCAAATAATTTTCCAAATTATTTCATCTTCAAAAATATCTTTACTAGATATAAAATTTCCACACTTCAAAAATAAATCAATATTTATTTTTAAACAAATTCCCATTTCTTTTATAAATTCCATAGTGAATTTATATCTTTCAAAATATCTACTGATATACGATTTTCAATCGATTTCACATATTCACTTTCGATTTATCTTTAAGAATATAAATTCTCAAAACCATTTCATTTCATAATGGAAAAGCATTTCCCTACTTATTTAATAATAAGTATTTCACAAATCATTTATTTTCAACATTTGAAAATATTCGATATACTTAAATCAAAATTTAAGTATAAATTCATTCTTTAAGGAAAACATTACTATAACAACATTTATTTGAGTCAAAACGAATGTTACGTAAAACATCGTTACGACGACTCAAAATCACTAGTATAGGGATTCGGAATTTAGATAGATATATGAATCCCAATACTACACAACAATATTTCCTTTCGGAAACCATTTACTATAACAACAGTGTTATAGTCCATCATTTCCTTAAATTCCTCGAAAACGTCTATTTCAACAATAAATGTTGAAATCTATGATTTCGATTCATAATACATTTTAAAACATCCTTAAAATGTTTAACTTCATTTTTAATATCACTTCTTCAAAAACGTATCCATTTTACTTAAAATTATATTCACTGTCCAAAATCGTGAATATAATTCACTTAACCCAATTTCAATCTTTTCTACACATTTTTATTTCAATAAAAATTCGCTATCCAAAATCACGAATATATCTTCTTTAACATTTTAATTTATCAAATCCAATTGATTTCGAATTTATAAAACAACGTTTATAAATTCTATTTCTATTTCTATTTTCTAACGACTTAAATTTAATAAATCTTCTTTATTAATAATTCGATAAATATTCCATCTAAAGGTAAAAATCCAATTTATAAGTTTATTACTTATAAATCCTTTATTCTACACATCTATTCAATTTATACTTCACAATTTATAATTTCATTCACTTACGAATTTTTATCTCATCTTGTTCTAACACTTACAAAGCTCGTTTAAAATTCCAATATTTTAGATTTATAAATATCGACTTTTTAAATCCTTTAAATAGACCGTTTATAATACTGTGAAAAACTCAATTTAAACCCTTTTTTAAATAAATCAACTATTTATTCAAAAATGACACTTGGGTTATATTTCACAAAAATCTTAACTTTTATAACTTTAAAATTTTAAACGTTTATTTATTTAAAATAAATCAATTCAAAAATTCAATAAAATGTCTACTTTCCAAAATCACTTTAAAAATCCTTTTTTAAAGTAAAAGTCGTTATTCTTACATTTCAAAACTGAATCCGATGATGCAACAGCATCAATTAGTCCATCACAACAGTCAATATCATATATCATCATATGATAACATAATATATATCAACATCGGTAAATAAATAAATACAGTTGAGGAATCCAGTTGGATCCCTCCAACCTGTTTCCCTGCATCCACAGATGTTAGCACAATACCAATTCCGCTCCAGTACGGAATTATCGCGGTATATGGGTTTTATAAAAATCCGCTTACTAACGGCGCAATAGGGTCTCATCCGCTATACGAGGCGGGAAATCAATCAATCCAATATATAGATATGCCAATATGTATATATTGCTATATATAATAGATATATCCTACTATATCTAATATCACATCCAATAACAATCAACACAATCAATAACTGCAAAAATTCCACATTCAAATTTGAGTGAGAAGATCTCACCGTGATTTTAATTCTGATTTCAGCGTTTATTTCGAATAAAATTAAACGCGCGTTTAATTTTACCCGAAATTCAAACTAGCTCCAAATGATTCCAATCCAATTGCATCGCGTAGTATTCGCAAATACGATTCCAACGCACTTTGTTTCATCGAAATCTGATAACGTATGACCAAGATACAACATTTTAAACATTACACGATATAAATTATAATTTATTTACAAATTATTTTTAATTTCAAACCCACAGCTTCATCACATCCGTTCGTTCTGGAGATGAAATCAAAGCCGTGCGCTGCTCTTCCTTCCCGCTCATTACCAGGCACCACGCAAACAAAGAAACCCAACCCGCCGCCGTTTAACCCTAACACGCCACCCCTCTCCGACGATCTTCACCCCATCAAACTACCACCACAGGAACCGCCTCCGCGAATGCCACCCACGGCCAGTGACCGGTCAGGTCCGGTCGCCTATGGGCTTCGAAAATCGTGCACAATTACCGGCCGTTCGAGCTCCTCTAGCTCCTCCTTCGATCGATCGTAACACATCATATCCGTATGGATGGATAGCCCTCGATGAGTTCTAGATGTTTCATGTTGGAAGTTTTTAACGATAGCGAATAGGTTGGTCGGAAATTGGGGAGGAAGGAGATGATTTCCTGGCCGTTGAGAAGGGGGTGGCGGCTGGCTTTGCAAATTAGGGTTTTTATTTTATTTATTTTTTTCTTTGAGAGCTATGGGCTATTTATAGAAAATTAACCGAAAACACTATTCATCCCGGGATTTCCGGAATCCGATTTACGCGCGGTAACTAGCATTTCTAGGGTTTATCCCGCGTTCCGAACGCAATGGAACAGGTTTCGAAAGCTAATTCGGACATCTGTGTGAGATATAGCAATAAACGATCAATTTAAATTAAACCGATTTAAATCGATTTCGAGGCGTTTTGGCTTGCCCCGGACAAACGATAAATCCAAAAATTACGAAATTTGAAATCTTACAATAATATCACATTACGGATCCGATGAAACTGGTTTCGTCGAAATCCGAGACTTTTTGAAAAATGACTATTTTAACTCGACGATTTAAAATTAAAACGATATCGATGCGTTTCGAGCTGCCACGGTCAAACGATAACTCCGTTTGCTATGAAAATTGAAATCCGATAATAACTAACTATTACGGATCCAATGGAACTGGTTTCGTTCAATTCTGAGACTGTTCGAAAATTGACTATTTTTCAGTCGATAATTAAATATTAAAATGTTCGATTTTCACAGTTTCACTTGAAATTCAATTTTAAAAGTTCTATAACCTTTTTATAAAACTCCAGTATGATTAAATAAAATTTTACAAATCATTTTCAATCATTTTAAACTCGTTTTTCAATTATCTCTGGAATTTCACTATTTAATTTATCGATTTAATTATCCAATTAAACCCAATATTCGGAAAATAAATCATTCGACTTATTAAATTCATTTATTAATATTAAAAATCAATTAAATATTCGAATTTTAATTATCAAAAATTCTGGGTCGTTACAAATCCAATATATACATATGCCAATATGTATATATTGCTATATATATATATATATATCCTACTATATCTAATATCACATCCAATAGCAATCATATCAATCAATAAATAACTGCAATATCAACTTTTCATTCGAGTGAGAAAAATCTCACCTTAGCTTTTCATTTTGCCATCCCATTTTCTATCTTGACTTGTTTTCTCGATTCCACAGTTTTAAACCTTGTATAGACATTATACAAATAAATTAACATTCGAACCCAATCGAAAAATTTAAATTTTTATTTTAAAATTTTGATTCATTGGTGATTTCATTTTTAAAAAATTAAATTTAATTTAGACTATTTCTCCTTTATACAGATTTTTCCATTTCCTTAACTATTTATATATAAATGTATATAACTCAATAAAATAATTTTACTTGTTTAAATTCTCTTCTTCTGCATACATTCTTTTAAAAAATTTACTAAATCAAACAATTTAAATTTTTAACTAACCAATTTCTCCTTCACTGTATATAAGTGATAACAGCATACTTTATCTTACTGCAATTATTATATACCTATTTTTTTCTAGTTTTAACATATTATCATACTAAAAAAATCAAAACTAAGGTCATATATTACTGCATATAGACTTTCTTCAGTTTACACTGAACTTTAACATATATTAAATCGAATAGAATTTATACCTTATTGCTCTCGATTCTTGAAATCACGACCTGCTCGCGAAGCCCTTGCTTCCCCTCATTGACAACGACAACACACCACCGCTCAGTCGCTGCTCGAATTCGCGACATCCTTTCCTGCCATCGCAAGTGCCTGACTTCCCATAATCGCATGCGAACCCAACTGCCCCGAGCTTCCAGTACCCACGAGATCGCGACTCCTCAGACCAAAATTGTCGAAATCGAACAACTACCTCCACTCAATCGAGTCGCGAGAACCCTACGCGACATCGCGACCTTCAGCTCGTACCCTAGCTCTCTCGCGAACTCTACGGCCTCCGACATCGCCTGCTCGACCATGCCTCGTGACCAACCTCGAAGTCGCTTCCAGGTGCTCGAGAACCCATACGCTCGCGTTCGAATACGTCACGCCACTCGACAAAGACGTCACCTCCGAGTTCGAGCTCCAGATTTCACTTATTCAAACTCCAAATTGACGAGTCCAAGGCGAAAAATCGACGAGCCCCAGCTGCCTCGCGATCGAACGAGTCGCTGCGCCTCCTCTTCGTTATGCTCGAAATCGATTTTGATTTTTTTTAAAGAGGCTTCGGCCAACTGATTTTTATTTCGTGAATGAATGTTTAAAGAGGGGATCTATGTTTGAAATGCTTTGAATGAGAACTCGGTCGCCATTGTTTTGATTTGAACGAACAGATCTCGAATGATTTGAACTGAGGAAGGACGAGATATTTGAAATTGAAGACGGCATGGTTATCACGATTTCTTTCGTGTATTTTATCAGAAGGAGGGAGGGTACGAACGAGACAAAAGGGAGGCGAATTGTACTTATGGTCGGATAAAAGAAAAGCAACCCTATTTTATTTAGATTCAATTCGTTTCAAAACAAAGTCCAACGCGTTTATATATCATACGCTCAAACCACAATTCCAATTATTACGAAATTTGAAATCCGACGATAATTCAACGTTACGGACCCAATGGAACTGGTTTCGTCGAATTCCGAGACTGTTTGAAAAATGACTATTTTTAAATATCGGTTCAAACAATTAATTTCAAAACTGATCAAATTGTTTCCAAACTCAATTCTGAAGCTTCTGTTATCTTCAGTATTATCAATACGAATTTTAAAAGCTTTCGAAATATTTTTCTTCGGCCTACAATTGAAGATACCAATTTTATTCAACTTATAATAGATTAAATTTTTATAATTTAATCACCAAATTCAAAGTTATATCGGGGATTCAAATTAAATCATCGTTCAAATATTTAAAATTAATTAAATATTCTCAATTTAATTTGTTCAAAATTCTGGGTCGTTACAGACTTCCCCCCTTAATAGAATTTCGTCCCAAAATTACAAGTTAGGAAAAAAAAAGGTCCTTAACTCGTCTACTATTTTTCACAATCCAATAGTTTTATCAAATTATCAAAACAAATCTTTCTACTAAAGATTCATTATCAATTCAACTAATTTTTCCAACTCAAATTATAAGTTTCCAAACAACATTGTTTACTTTCAATTCAAATTTAAATTCAAATTCAAATTCAAATTTTAAACTTTCAAAATTTCTCAAAAATTTTCTAACACTCGAAATTTTCAAAAAATTTCGCCAGCGTCTCCTTTGCGTGGCTAATACGGTACGACTACAAAACGTCCCTACGGACTCTCATATTTCAAAAAGAAAAAGAAAAAGCCAAGCGGCTAGAGAAGAAATCATCAAAAACTCATATTGAAATTCAAATACTTACCTTTCTGTCGAGCAATTCAAATTCTCTTCAAAATTAAAATCCCAATTCCTTTACACCTGTATATCCTACTAGCCATAATATCTAGTTACAATATTCCAACCATTTTGCAAATTCTATTACAAAAAAAAAAATTGATACTTACTTCTTATACATTTTTAGTTCACTATTGAAGTTACATATCTATTATCATTCAATTTTACATTTCAAATTTCATTTGAATTCAATTCACAATTCCAATCTAATTTGGATTCAGTTTACTTCTGAATATTGAATTTATCAATTATCTTTAGTTCACTTCAAACTAATCTTGAAACTTCATTTTATTTCACACAATTCACATTTGTTTTCAACATTCTGTTTCAATTTCCAGTTTTATCTTTATTCAATCATCACTTAGAATAATTTCAATATCACATTTACTTAAGAATTTCACTCTTCATTTCTTAGGTTCAATATAAATATTCCATATACACATTATATTTTCAATTCACTATTTTGGTTTATAACCACTTATATTAAACTGGATTTCCAATTTTGTATGAATTTTAATTCATCTTTCATTTATAACAATTCAATTCATTTCTATTGCTTACAACTTCAAAATGAATCTCAACTTTCAATTTCACTTTTATTACATTGATTCACTTATATTTTCTTTAATTTAACTCCAATCTTTAAATTGAATTTATTCTATCAATATTCAAATTGCATAAGTTATCAACTTAATAATATTTCATAAGATTCCAGAGTCTTACCAACATTTCAAAAATCAGTTTGTAAACAATTCAAATTCCATTCGAATTTCCAAAACAAAAACCCAAATTTTTCAAACAACTTCCATTTAAAACAATTTGGCAGCAATTCCTCTTTTGGAAACCCAAAAATGAACATCGATGATGTTGCAGTCATTACCGAAGTTATTTTTCAGCGACCGAAAAGAGTTTAGAGCTTTTATCTCTCCAAAATACTTTTCAAAACCTTCGAAATTCATTTTCAAATCAAAAAGGATTTAAACTTTCCAAATCTTCAAAATTTTCAAATTCTTTTCAAAACATTTCCAAATACTTCTCTGGAATTCCGTTTTAAATTACAATTCACATTTATAATTTACATTCTTTAATTTCATTTGTATATGAATTAATTTCTTAACTTTGGAGTTACAATTCCAATTTCTTATTTAATTTCAATGATAATAGATTAATATTATCACTTCTGACAATCATGCAACCATATACTATAATAATACATAGAAAACATTTCTTTTCTGTACAAAAATAGTTTTGGGCAAAATTATCTCATTTACCCTATTTAAAACAATATTGTGCCGAACTGTTCTATTCGAGCGTTTAGAAACCCCTTCGATACAGTTTTGCAGACTGTGCCGACGAAGGTTCATATGCCACTCAATAAACCAATCATCACAATACAAAACAAATTTTATATTCACTAACAAATACGCGCTCATATCTATTATTACACTCAACTCATTCTAGAGTACTGCTGACTCTATCTCTAATGAGTAACACCCAACAGAGCAGGGTTGTCGCTTAACCATATGCTCTGATACCACGCTGTCAAGACCCGCAAATCCATACCCTTGATTAAACACTAATCTCCATTGATTAACTCAAGAGGCATGGAAATACGAACCCTGAGGGGTTTTAAGAAAAAGAAATAGAAGAAAAGATAGAAGAAAAAGAGAAGAAGAAGAAAGAGAGAAAAGAGAAAGAAGAAAAACATCAAAACAGAAAACAATATCAGAATCTCACATATCACAGCGGAACAATATACAATAGATAATTACTAGTCTTTTAAAACAAAGAATTATATCAGTTTATACATACATCAATCAGAGTCGATATACAACAATGGACAGTTATATAACTTGTCCTCATACAGAATACACAGCGGAATAAATACTATCAGATACAAATACTACGTCTCGCCATCCAGCTTGCTTCCAAAGCTCTAGAATATCCAGAATATCCTTATAATCTAACTCTAGACTGCCCGTGTGGAAATTGGTGGGCACCCAGAGTTTAGAAGGGAACAATAAACTCCGAGTCAGTCATGGTGACTGGTGTGAGATCGTAAAACAGTTATTTTCACAAAGAAAATAAAACAAATTCGCAATGCTTTTTGGAAAATGAAACTACCATAAGACCTCCCGCCACACACACAACGCAAACGCAGAATTGGAGGAGATTTCTTCTTATGATAGTCAAAGATGCTTACTACGCAAAATCAAATTCTTTTTGATATTATTATTAGTGCATAGTGTAGAAAACATTTTGAAAGTATAATATTAATCTTAGCCAACATACGACCAGTATCGTATGCCTACTATAGCTACCATCTAAACAGTGGTGACCACCGTACGTAAATGGCAGGTTCTACAACTAATACCGTACAAGGTTCGTATTGGAGTTTGGATTTCCAACAAATGGTCAGGCTAAGGAACTTCCTATGCCATGATGGGTACGTCCCTGGAATAGACGACCCGAGAAATAACCTAACATTACGGTTAGATCTCTGCCAACACAAGGCCGGGTTACCTCTACAAAAATAGGTAACTACTGACACGCGTATGTCATCCCCCGATCGTAACCGATCTTCCCGAGGATCCCCGATTTCCAACAAACCACATCAAAATAGTAATGCAGCAACCACATAGGTTAAGTATCTGGGCTCCATACCATGATACCACCTCTATCCAGAAGGAATGACATACACTAAGGGGCGCTACTCCCTAGAACCTTGCCGCATCCTTCCTGTTTTGACCATTTCTGGGGTGTGAGGCTCGACGAAGTCTGTAACGACCCGTATTTTTACGGATCAAAACATTCTAAAATGATTGACCTTTGGTTGTATGGTTGTTAAGTCATTTCAGGTTTTGGCAGAATTTTTGCTCAAGTCCTAAGTCGTAGCCGACTTAGGAGTTTTGGACGAGTTAAGCAACAAGTCTGGGTCGAGTTGCCGACTCAAGGAATTCACCGAGTTAAGGGAGTATGGTTGACCGACTTAAGGTAGTGACCGACCTAGGAGATAAGTCGTGACCGACTTAAGAGGTTCAGACGACCTAAGAGAATGTTGTGAGCGACCTAAGTGTTTGGGTATTAAGTGTTAGGTCGGCAGTTCGAGTTAAGGTTTCGAGCGACCTATAGGATGTAGTGTATAGTTAGGTCGGCAACGACCTGGAGGAGCTGGGTTTTGCCTAAGTGCTAGGTCGCGTGAGTTGTTAGGTCGCGTGTTGGTATAAGTCGTTAGGTCGTATAGGCTGGTTAAGTCGGCATAGCAGTAAGTCGTAAGTCGTTTAACCAGTTAAGGCGCGTGCGCATTAAGTCGTAGACAGGGTTCGTATGTGCGCATGTGTTGAGTCGGAGGTTGCTTTAGGTCGACAAGGGTTAGGTCGGAGGCTCTGTTAAGTCGTGGGGGTTTTTAGGTCGTAGGTCGGCATAGTATTAAGTCGGCAGCGACTTAAGGAGATAGCCGAGTTACGACTTAGGCAGTTTTCAGCTATAAATAGGAGGGGTTGTTCTCACTTTTTGGGATCCGGATTTTGAAGCGACGAAGTGCTGCCATTTTGAGAGCTCGACTTCTACACTTCTTCACTTCTTTTCTCCCCTCTAATATAGTTCTTCCATCCATCCAAATCGAAGATCAAGATTGAAGATTCAAGAGCTTAGATTGAAGATCTTCATCTTTTCAAGAGCGATTTCTTCATTTGAAGCGGATTTGTGATAGATCTAGCTTAGTTCTTCGCTGTCCAGATCTGAAGCGTGTTGATTTGGGTTTGTTTAGGTGATTTGGTGAGTGGTGATTATCTCTCACACGGATCCAAAGGAGTATATCGGATTGTTGGCTCGATTTGGTGTTAAAATAGTGATTTCCATGCATTTTCTTCATACTATGTGTAGATCCATATAGATCCATTGTTCATGATGATGTTACATCCATTTTATCATATGTTAACCTATGCAAGTTCATTCATCAAGTTTGTAGAGATATAATCCATGTTTTCATGCTTATTGGACTTTCAACTCTTTAATTACGAAAATGCCATTATTGTTATAATTGTCTACTTAGATCATATTTGAATGCTTGATTGCTTGGATTGATGTTTGATTTGATTGATTGTTATGAACTAGATAATTGATGATTAGATTTAGATCGAAGATGATTCAAAAGCTAAGGGAAAGGCTCTTGAATTGGGAAAGCTGCTCGTGGCATATGTAGCGGGATGATGAAGCTCTTATGCATAGATTTGATGATGTGATGATGAGATGAGGCTTTGCGAGGATGTAATGAAGCGAGGCAATCATGTGATGAAGACTTGGTCTAGTCCAGACGGGATCATTCCAAGCATGTTGATAACTCGGTGATATGATTCGAGTTGAGGATAATGAATGGATATGAGAATAGTCGTCGAGGAGGATGACTAGGAGGCTTGGATAGCATCGTTGTTGAAGGTTCTAGCATGCTCTAAGCAAGAGTACGTTTGGGCAGATTCGATAGTCCCAACGGCCAACTGTTGATGGTCGAGTACTCTGGGCAGATTCGATAGTCCTAGGCACGGGCTGCGACGACGTGCGGGAGTTATGTCTAGAACCGGGGTTTCCATTAGCCCTTGACGGACGGCTGAAAGAATGTGCCGGTCATTCAATTAACGGTGATATCGAAGCAATGATAACAGTGATAGCCAGAGTCATGGATGTTTGGTTGTATCGTCATTCGGACTCAAGAGCGGTATTTTCTGGGTGCTTATCTGATTTAGGCCTTGTTACTTGGAAAACATCGCCCTTGACTCGAGTGATAGTAGATTTACCTTAAATTGTATGCTCTGCTATGTTTGCTTCTGCTTAGTGTGTGTCTGGGGGCTATCACTGTAGAATGAGGTTGGAGTGGGAGGGTTGTATTCCTATTCCTTTTCCTTTATGCTCTTTTGGTATGTTGTTAGTTAATCTACTGCTCACTAAGACTGTTGTCTGACTCAAGGCTTTATGTTTTAATTCTTATTGCCTTGGGCTGTTCGTCCATTTTTGGGACAGGCAGACTAGGTAGCAGGTGACAGGTGCTGATCTCTTCTCACGATGCTGATATCGAAGACGAGCTGGAGGGTCGCATATTATCTTCTTATTATATGTACTGGATATTCCGCTGTTTTGTATTCTCTGAGAGATATGTAGTGAGGCTGGATGTATTGACTATGTGATGCTTGTATTCAACTATTATGGAGTTTTATATGATGTCATTTTGTTCTGTAAAGCTTCACTATACATATGTTCTATTGTATTTTGTCCATGCGCTGTGAGTAATACGATAGATTCTGTTGTTTTTAAATCTTACCTTGACAATCGTCCATGGTCGCCTGGCACACTTTACAGCGCTCTATCTCTAGATTCGGTGCAGGGGTCATGGGCGGTCGTCACATTTGGTATCAGAGCATTGGTAAATCGATTTTACCCAACGCTCGCTGAAGTAACTACGTATGAGAGACGTAATTGTATTTTGATGGATGAATACTATATATAATATAGTAGCTTAGTAGAGTTTGAGTCCTTTATGCAGTTGTTTCTCTAGATGTTCTAATCATTCCTTTTTATAGATATTGAGAATGAGTCGAAGAGGGAGACCAGCTGCTAGGGAAGGCCGTGCTACTGAAGAGACTGCTGATTATGCAGCCATGTTCGAAGCCATGATGACTTCGATCATGAGAAGGATACCAGTTCCGGGGGCAGCGGTTGATGTTGGAGTTCAAGTCCAAACTCCGAAACCAGTGGATTTTGCTAAGTTGTGCAAGGATTATACTGCTCTTGGAGGGAAGGTTTTCTTGGGAACAGAATCAACTATTGAGGTCCAGAGGTGGATAGATGCTTGTAGAAGGATCTTTGGTGATTTGGGAATTGATGATGCAACTAAGAGGAAGTTGGCATCAAGGCAGCTTCAAGGGAGAGTTTCTGATTGGTGGAACTCTATTACCATCACTACTCCGGAAGAAGAGATTACTTGGGAGCAATTCCAAGTCAGATTTGAAGCTAAGTTCATTTCTACAGCTCAGAAGTCTGTTCTGTTCAAGAAGTTTGTAGAACTCAAGCAGGATGGAAGATCTGTTCTTGAGTATGTTTCTGAGTTTGAAGCTATGTCCAAGTATGCCCGGTCATATATTGAATCTGCTTATCAGAAGAACGAGAAGTTTGTGACCGGCTTGGATAGTTATCTTGGGAGACAGTTGGTGGATCATTTGGACGATTCATTTAAGAAGCTTGTGGAGAAAGCTCTTAGGCATGAGAGTCTGTTTCCTAAGGAAGGACCTGTTGTTGCTGTTACCAAGGGAGAATCTAAACCACAGCAGGGTGGAAACCAGAAGAGGAAGCAGCAGCAGCAGAAGGGTAGGGATGGCCAGAAGAAGCCGAAAGGCGAGGTGACTTGCTACAATTGTCAGCAGAATGGCCATTTCTCTAAGGATTGTAAGAATTCTAAGGTGCCGATGAAGTGTCACAACTGTGACAAGCCGGGGCATTTCAGGAAGAATTGTCCAGAACCAAGGAAGGACAGGCAAATTGTGCAAGCTTATGCTTTGGGAGCTGTTCCGTCGTCTTCAAAAGCTCCTACTGCTGAAGAGAAGGGAAAGAGTGTGGTTGTTCAAGGTACTCTTTTCCTATGTGGTATTCCAGTTAGAGTTTTGTTTGATACTGGAGCATCGCATTCGTTTGTTTGTAATGAACTAGTGGGCCGGTTAGATTTGAAGCCGGATATTGTTGATAGGCCATTGGTTGTGACTAATCCAGTTGGGGGTTCGTCTTGTTTGTGTATGTTATGCCGTGGTCTAGTTGTGTCGAGTCATGGTTGCTCTTTTGTTTGTGATTGCTTTGTTCTGAACTTTGCGGGGTTCGGAATTATCTTGGGTATGGACTGGCTTAGGAAGTATGCGGCAAAGGTTGATTGCGAAAGGTTGGAAGTGACAGTCGAGAATGTGGAGGGGCGAAAGATTGTGATACGATGTAAGCATGAAGAAGGCGTCTTCATGAGCTTCATGTATTCGCTAGTTGTTCCACAGGATGGACTGTCATCAGTGCCGATCGCTAATGGATTCGAGGATGTCTTTGACGAAGTCAAAGGGTTGCCGCCGCATAGAGAGATCGAGTTTCGTATAGATCTAGTTGAAGGAGCCAGACCTGTTGTGATGCCTCTTAGGCGGATGGCGCCTAGGGAACAGCAGGAGTTGAGGGTGCAAGTTGATGATCTTTTGCAGAAAGGATTCATTCGGCGTAGTGTGTCCGAGTGGGGTGCACCAGTTGTGTTTGCAACCAAGGCAGATGGATCGTTGAGATTGTGTGTCGATTATCGTGAGCTGAATAAGGTGACTAAGAAGAACAAGTATCCATTGCCGAGAATAGATGACTTGTTTGATCAGCTTCACGAGGCTAAGGTGTTTTCTCAGATGGATTTGGCAACGGGATTTCACCAGTTGAGAGTGGCTAAGGATAGTGTGCCGAAGACTGCTTTTAGGACACCATCCGGTTTCTTTGAGTGGCTGGTAATGCCGTTTGGATTGACTAACGCGCCAGCATATTTTGTGGATCTTATGAATAGAGTGTTCAGAGATCAGTTGAACAAGTTCGTACTTGTGTTCGTGGATGATATTCTGATTTATTCCAGAACGGAGGAAGAGCACAAGACGCACTTGCGTATTGTTTTGGAAATCTTGCGGAAACATCAGCTGAAGGCTAAGTTTTCGAAGTGTCACTTCTGGAAGAGTGAAGTGAGGTTCTTAGGCCATGTGATTTCTGGAAGTGGAATAGCGGTTGATCCCGCTAAGGTGGCAGCAATCCAGGATTGGGTTAGACCTAAGAATGCATCTGATGTGAGAAGTTTTCTTGGATTAGCAGGATATTATCGACGGTTTATCAAAGACTTCTCCAAGATAGCTGCACCGTTAACAGGATTGACGAAGAAGAACCAAGTGTTCAGTTGGAATGCTAAGTGTGAGCAAGCCTTCGGAATCCTGAAAGAGCGATTGACGAGTGCTCCTGTTTTGACTATTCCAAGTGGGAATGATGAGATGGTGGTTTACACCGACGCATGTGGTACTGGACTTGGAGCAGTGCTGATGCAGAAGGATAAAGTTGTTGCGTATGCCAGTCGACAACTGAAGCCGCATGAAAGGAATTACCCAACTCATGATTTGGAATTGGCGGCGATTGTATTTGCTCTGAAGATGTGGAGACATTATCTGTTGGGAGTTCGATTCGAGTTGTTTACGGATCACAAGTCGTTGAAGTATCTTTTCTCCCAAAAGGATTTGAATCTTCGGCAGCAACGTTGGCTAGAGTTTTTGGCATCGTATGACTTTGGTATAGCTTATACTCCGGGAAAAGGTAACGCAGTGGCTGATGCGTTAAGTCGAAGACATGCAGGATTGGGAGCCATGTTTTCTGAATGGAAGAATCTCGAGTATTTAGCTGGATTTGACTTCAGGCCTAGATGTGAATTGGAACCTGAGATGTTGGCAAACTTATCGATAAGACCCACTCTTGTGGAAAGGATTGGCGAGGGCCAAAAGCGAGATGATAAGCTTGTCAAGATTATCCGTGAATTGGAATCTGGATTGGATCCAGAAAAGGATAAAGGATTCGAGGTCGATCGAGAGGGTTGGCTTCGAAAGCAAGGACGACTAGTTGTTCCCGATATAGATGAATTGAGGAGTGAAGTTCTGAAGGAAAGTCATCACTCGAAGCTGACAATTCATCCAGGAGGAAATAAGATGTATCGGAATATGAAGAGAACCTACTACTGGGAAGGTATGAAGAAGGATGTTGGAAATTTTATTTCCAAATGTATGAACTGCCAGTTGGTAAAAGCCGAACAGAAGAAGCCAAGTGGATTGCTTCAGCCATTAGAAGTTCCTACATGGAAATGGGAACAAGTGTCGATGGATTTTATCGATGGATTGCCTAGGACCAGATCGGGAAATGAAGGAATTTGGGTCATTGTGGATCGTCTGACTAAGAGTGCACGATTCATTCCTGTTCGATCGACTAGGACTGCATCAAAGTTGGCTGAGTTGTATGTTAAGTGGATAGTTCGTTTCCATGGTATTCCGAAGAGTATAGTGAGTGATCGAGATCCATTATTCACTAGTGGATTTTGGAAGAGCTTCCAGGAAGTTTTGGGAACCGAGTTGTGTTTGAGTACAGCTTATCACCCTCAAACAGATGGTCAGACCGAGAGAGTCAACCGAGTTTTGGAAGATCTCCTCAGGGCTTGTGTTTTGGATTTCGGAGGATCATGTGAAGATCACCTTCATTTGGTAGAGTTTGCGTACAACAACAGTTACCAGTCAAGCATTGGTATGGCACCGTATGAGGCATTGTATGGAAGACCGTGTAACTCTCCGACATGTTGGTTGGAAACTGGAGAGAAGCTGATACTTGGGCCAAAGATGATTCTACAGACTTTAGACTGTATAGAGATCATTCGGCAACGAATGAAGGCAGCCCAAGACCGTCAGAAGAGTTATGCCGATAAGCGTCGAAAGGATTTGGAATTCGACGTAGGAGATATGGTTTTTGTGAAGATTTCTCCACTGAAGAATGTTATTCGATTCGGGAAGAAAGGAAAATTGACTCCGAGATTTGTTGGACCATTCCCGATCATCGAGCGAATTGGAAAGCTCGCTTACAGATTGGAGTTACCAGAGAAGATGTCGAGTGTGCACAATGTTTTTCATGTATCGTATCTACGGAAGTATGTGCACGACTCGAGTACCGTAGTTTCTGTTGATAGGTATGAAGATTTCGAAGTTGATCCAGTCGATAGAAGACCTCGTAAGCCGCTTCGTGTTGTTGGAACCGACACGAAACAGCTTAGGAGGAAGATAGTTAAGTTGCTCAAGATACAATGGAGTGATGATGATAACGACTGTACGTGGGAGGTGGAAGAGAGGATGAAAGCAGCTCATCCTGAACTCTTCAAGGTATGGCCCTAAGGTGTCGTGTCATCTAACGAAATTGTAACTTGTTCTAAGTCTTAGAATTCTGTACGCTAAGCTAGAATTGGATGCATGGTTTATTGATTGTTATGGATGATAGGCGTACAGAATAGCTTTGATTGCCTTGTTTGTTTGGAATTTCGGGGGCGAAATTCCTAAGGGGGAGAGAATGTAACGACCCGTATTTTTACGGATCAAAACATTCTAAAATGATTGACCTTTGGTTGTATGGTTGTTAAGTCATTTCAGGTTTTGGCAGAATTTTTGCTCAAGTCCTAAGTCGTAGCCGACTTAGCAGTTTTGGACGAGTTAAGCAACAAGTCCGGGTCGAGTTGCCGACTCAAGGAATTCACCGAGTTAAGGGAGTATGGTTGACCGACTTAAGGTAGTGACCGACCTAGGAGATAAGTCGTGACCGACTTAAGAGGTTCAGACGACCTAAGAGAATGTTGTGAGCGACCTAAGTGTTTGGGTATTAAGTGTTAGGTCGGCAGTTCGAGTTAAGGTTTCGAGCGACCTATAGGATGTAGTGTATAGTTAGGTCGGCAACGACCTGGAGGAGCTGGGTTTTGCCTAAGTGCTAGGTCGCGTGAGTTGTTAGGTCGCGTGTTGGTATAAGTCGTTAGGTCGTATAGGCTGGTTAAGTCGGCATAGCAGTAAGTCGTCTAACCAGTTAAGGCGCGTGCGCATTAAGTCGTAGACAGGGTTCGTATGTGCGCATGTGTTGAGTCGGAGGTTGCTTTAGGTCGACAAGGGTTAGGTCGGAGGCTCTGTTAAGTCGTGGGGGTTTTTAGGTCGTAGGTCGGCATAGTATTAAGTCGGCAGCGACTTAAGGAGATAGCCGAGTTACGACTTAGGCAGTTTTCAGCTATAAATAGGAGGGGTTGTTCTCACTTTTTGGGATCCGGATTTTGAAGCGACGAAGTGCTGCCATTTTGAGAGCTCGACTTCTACACTTCTTCACTTCTTTTCTCCCCTCTAATATAGTGCTTCCATCCATCCAAATCGAAGATCAAGATTGAAGATTCAAGAGCTTAGATTGAAGATCTTCATCTTTTCAAGAGGGATTTCTTCATTTGAAGCGGATTTGTGATAGATCTAGCTTAGTTCTTCGCTGTCCAGATCTGAAGCGTGTTGATTTGGGTTTGTTTAGGTGATTTGGTGAGTGGTGATTATCTCTCACACGGATCCAAAGGAGTATATCGGATTGTTGGCTCGATTTGGTGTTAAAATAGTGATTTCCATGCATTTTCTTCATACTATGTGTAGATCCATATAGATCCATTGTTCATGATGATGTTACATCCATTTTATCATATGTTAACCTATGCAAGTTCATTCATCAAGTTTGTAGAGATATAATCCATGTTTTCATGCTTATTGGACTTTCAACTCTTTAATTACGAAAATGCCATTATTGTTATAATTGTCTACTTAGATCATATTTGAATGCTTGATTGCTTGGATTGATGTTTGATTTGATTGATTGTTATGAACTAGATAATTGATGATTAGATTTAGATCGAAGATGATTCAAAAGCTAAGGGAAAGGCTCTTGAATTGGGAAAGCTGCTCGTGGCATATGTAGCGGGATGATGAAGCTCTTATGCATAGATTTGATGATGTGATGATGAGATGAGGCTTTGCGAGGATGTAATGAAGCGAGGCAATCATGTGATGAAGACTTGGTCTAGTCCAGACGGGATCATTCCAAGCATGTTGATAACTCGGTGATATGATTCGAGTTGAGGATAATGAATGGATATGAGAATAGTCGTCGAGGAGGATGACTAGGAGGCTTGGATAGCATCGTTGTTGAAGGTTCTAGCATGCTCTAAGCAAGAGTACGTTTGGGCAGATTCGATAGTCCCAACGGCCAACTGTTGATGGTCGAGTACTCTGGGCAGATTCGATAGTCCTAGGCACGGGTTGCGACGACGTGCGGGAGTTATGTCTAGAACCGGGGTTTCCATTAGCCCTTGACGGACGGCTGAAAGAATGTGCCGGTCATTCAATTAACGGTGATATCGAAGCAATGATAACAGTGATAGCCAGAGTCATGGATGTTTGGTTGTATCGTCATTCGGACTCAAGAGCGGTATTTTCTGGGTGCTTATCTGATTTAGGCCTTGTTACTTGGAAAACATCGCCCTTGACTCGAGTGATAGTAGATTTACCTTAAATTGTATGCTCTGCTATGTTTGCTTCTGCTTAGTGTGTGTCTGGGGGCTATCACTGTAGAATGAGGTTGGAGTGGGAGGGTTGTATTCCTATTCCTTTTCCTTTATGCTCTTTTGGTATGTTGTTAGTTAATCTACTGCTCACTAAGACTGTTGTCTGACTCAAGGCTTTATGTTTTAATTCTTATTGCCTTGGGCTGTTCGTCCATTTTTGGGACGGGCAGACTAGGTAGCAGGTGACAGGTGCTGATCTCTTCTCACGATGCTGATATCGAAGACGAGCTGGAGGGTCGCATATTATCTTCTTATTATATGTACTGGATATTCCGCTGTTTTGTATTCTCTGAGAGATATGTAGTGAGGCTGGATGTATTGACTATGTGATGCTTGTATTCAACTATTATGGAGTTTTATATGATGTCATTTTGTTCTGTAAAGCTTCACTATACATATGTTCTATTGTATTTTGTCCATGCGCTGTGAGTAATACGATAGATTCTGTTGTTTTTAAATCTTACCTTGACAATCGTCCATGGTCGCCTGGCACACTTTACAGCGCTCTATCTCTAGATTCGGTGCAGGGGTCATGGGCGGTCGTCACAAAGTCTCGTCCACAAAGCTACGCTTTCTACAAAGCCATGCTTCGGGTCAACAAATGATCAACCTATGATCACAAAGATATAAGATCAAACAAATGATCATATCACAAATGATCAAACACTGATCATTTCACAGCAACACTCAGTATGCCACGTTACCAAATTGGGAGTATATCGCTGATAAATTTCAACTACATAACCTCTGAGCTCGTACGTCTCAGAGAAGGGTGTTAAGCTAAGAGAATAAATTCTCCGCCACAAACAGAAATGTATTTGAAAGAAATCAGCTTTATATCTCAAATTGTAACGTCAGAATACAATCCATACAAGTTTGTTCCGGGATCGAACAGAACCGAAGGCACTTCTCACGAAGCCCTTGCACATCCGGATAATTTTCTAATCACGTCCGGACTTCCCATCCCTAAGGGTGATAAAAACCTCTAAATCGGAGATCAGCCGATGTAGAGTAACTCGACGGTAATCCTTCCGTTTTCAAAAATATCCGATCTTCAACACCGGTCTTCAAATGCAATTCATAACGACGTATCACATATTCGGAATGGGTTATACGACCCCATGGTCCTTTCCCGGCTAACCCGAATAGTGAGCGCTTATTCAAAAATAAGTGTGGCATTCAAATTCATCCAATTCACAACAAATACCATTCAAGGTAATTATTGATAGTCGGTTATTTAACTATCAATAAAGATGCGCAACATCATCAGATTCCAAATAATTTTCCAAATTATTTATTTTCCAAAATATCTTTACTAGATATAAAATTTCCACACTTCAAAAATAAATCAATATTTATTTTTCTAAACAGTTTCCATTTCCTTTATAAATTCCATAGTGAATTTATATTTTCAAAATATCTACTGATATACGATTCTCAAATCGATTCCAATATTCATTTTCATTTTATCTTTACAAAGATAAATTCTTAACAAACATTTCATATCATATTGGAAAAGTAATTCCATACTTATTTAATAATAAGTAATTCACAAATCTATTTATTTTCAACATTTGAAAATATTCAATATACTTAAATCAGTATTAAGTATACATTTCATTCTTTAAGGAAATCTATTTGAGTCAAAACGAATGTTGCGTAAAACATCGTTACGACGACTCAAAATCACTAGTATAGGGATTCGGATTTTAAGATAGATATTTAAATCCCAATACTAGATAAAAACATTTCCTTTCGGAAATCATTTACCATAACAACAGTGTTATAGTCCATCATTTCCTTATTTCTCGAAAACGTCTATTTCAACAATGAACGTTGAAATCTATGCTTTCGATTCATAATACATTTTAAAACATCTTTAAAATGTTTAACTTCATTTTTAATATCACTTCTTCAAAAATAAATCCATTTTTATTTAATAATATATTCACTGTCCAAAATCGTGAATATACTTCACTAACCAAATTTCAGTCTTTTCTACACATTTACTTTAAGGATAATTCGCTATCCAAAATCGTGAATATATTTCCTTTAATAACCTTCTATATTTAATTTATCCAATTCAATTGATTTCGAATTTATAAAACAATATTTATAAATTTCACCTTTTATATTTTATAACAACTTCGATTTGTAAATCTCCTTTATTAACAAATTCGATAAATATTTCTTATAAATCTTCTATTCTATTCTACAATTTCATTCATTTTAACTTCACAATTTATACATCTATAAATTTCATTCATTTTAACTTCACAATTTATACATCTATAAATTTCATATCTTTACTTATAAAAACTCGTTTTAAAGTTCCAATAATTTTAATTGGTAAATATCAATTTTGTACATCTTTTATAATACTTTAAAAATCTCAATTTAACCCATTTTACAATTAAATCAACCTTCATTTCAAAAATCACACTTTGGTTATATTTCACAAAAATCTTAACTTTTTATAATTTTAAAATTTTAAACGTTTATTTATTTAAAATAAATCACTTCAAAAATTTCTTTTATTATCAACACCGTTATTGTTAAATTTTTCAAAGATGAATCCAATGATGCAACGCACCAATTAGTCAATCACAACATTCAATATCATATATCAATATGATAACATAATCTACATCAATATATCTGTAAATAAATAAATACAGTTGAGGAATCCAGTTGGATCCCTCCAACCTGTTTCCCTACATCTAAAGACGTTAGCACAATACCAATTCCACTTCGAGGTGGAATATCGCGGTATATGGGTTTTATAAAAATAATCCGCTTACTAACGGCGCAATAGGATCTCATCCGCTATACGAGGCGGGAAATCATCAATCCAATATATACATATGCCAATATGTATATATTGCTATATATATATAGATATATCCTACTATATCTAATATCACATCCAATAGCAATCATATCAATCAATAAATAACTGCAATATCAACTTTTCATTCGAGTGAGAAAAATCTCACCTTAGCTTTTCATTTTGCCATCCCATTTTCTATCTTGACTTGTTTTCTCGATTCCACAGTTTTAAACCTTGTATAGACATTATACAAATAAATTAACATTCGAACCCAATCGAAAAATTTAAATTTTTATTTTAAAATTTTGATTCATTGGTGATTTCATTTTTAAAAAATTAAATTTAATTTAGACTATTTCTCCTTTATACAGATTTTTCCATTTCCTTAACTATTTATATATAAATGTATATAACTCAATAAAATAATTTTACTTGTTTAAATTCTCTTCTTCTGCATACATTCTTTTAAAAAATTTACTAAATCAAACAATTTAAATTTTTAACTAACCAATTTCTCCTTCACTGTATATAAGTGATAACAGCATACTTTATCTTACTGCAATTATTATATACCTATTTTTTCTAGTTTTAACATATTATCATACTAAAAAAAATCAAAACTAAGGTCATATATTACTGCATATAGACTTTCTTCAGTTTACACTGAACTTTAACATATATTAAATCGAATAGAATTTATACCTTATTGCTCTCGATTCTTGAAATCACGACCTGCTCGCGAAGCCCTTGCTTCCCCTCACTGACAACGGCAACTCACCACCGCTCAGTCGCTGCTCGAATTCGCGACATCCTTTCCTGCCATCGTAAGTGCCTGACTTCCCATAATCGCATGCGAACCCAACTGCCCCGAGCTTCCAGTACCCACGAGATCGCGACTCCTCAGACCAAAATTGTCGAAATCGAACAACTGCCTCCACTCAATCGAGTCGCGAGAACCCTACGCGACATCGCGACCTTCAGCTCGTACCCTAGCTCTCTCGCGAACTCCACGGCCTCCGACATCGCCTGCTCGACCATGCCTCGTGACCAACCTCGAAGTCGCTTCCAGGTGCTCGAGAACCCACACGCTCGCGTTCGAATACATCACGCCACTCGACAAAGACGTTACCTCCGAGTTCGAGCTCCAGATTTCACTTATTCAAACTCCAAATTGACGAGTCCAAGGCGAAAAATCGACGAGCCCCAGCTGCCTCGCGATCGAACGAGTCGCTGCGCCTCCTCTTCGTTATGCTCGAAATCGATTTTGATTTTTTTTAAAGAGGCTTCGGCCAACTGATTTTTATTTCGTGAATGAATGTTTAAAGAGGGGATCTATGTTTGAAATGCTTTGAACGAGAACTCGGTCGCCATTGTTTTGATTTGAACAAACAGATCTCGAATGATTTGAACTGAGGAAGGACGAGATATTTGAAATTGAAGACGGCATGGTTATCACGATTTCTTTCGTGTATTTTATCAGAAGGAGGGAGGGTACGAACGAGACAAAAGGGAGGCGAATTGTACTTATGGTCGGATAAAAGAAAAGCAACCCTATTTTATTTAGATTCAATTCGTTTCAAAACAAAGTCCAACGCGTTTATATATCATACGCTCAAACCACAATTCCAATTATTACGAAATTTGAAATCCAACGATAATTCAACGTTACGGACCCAATGGAACTGGTTTCGTCGAATTCCGAGACTGTTTGAAAAATGACTATTTTTAAATATCAGTTCAAACAATTAATTTCAAAACTGATCAAATTGTTTCCAAACTCAATTCTGAAGCTTCTGTTATCTTCAGTATTATCAATACGAATTTTAAAAGCTTTCGAAATATTTTTCTTCGGCCTACAATTGAAGATACCAATTTTATTCAACTTACAATAGATTAAATTTTTATAATTTAATCACCAAATTCAAAGTTATATCGGGGATTCAAATTAAATCATCGTTCAAATTTTTAAAATTAATTAAATATTCTCAATTTAATTTGTTCAAAATTCTGGGTCGTTACAAACCATGTGCGTGGTGGAGATTCCAGAATGAAGTAGGATGGTGGCGACGATTCCAATTGATGTATATATGTGGACCTGACTCCCGTGAGTTGGCATAAGGTGGCTAAAACAAGAGCATTCGATGGGCCAATGAGGTAGCACCTCTGATCGGATGCATTTCTTCGATACCATTCTATTACTTTGTGATTGATTTGGTGGTCACCCTTCGATTCTGATTGGGAGTGTGTTCCGAGGTGGGCGGTAGTGGCTGCTATGCGTTTCCACCAGTCCGGATGCGTAATTGGTATATCTTGTAACGCCCCACTCTGAGACCCACTGTAACAAAGAGTATTACGGGAGTAATACTGTCTGTTAAAGCGGAGAATAGAGTATAGTGGAAGCTACCATCTATAATCAAGCTATAACTATCTACCGAATACGTCGAAAGGTGGAATCTATTTAAATTTTTCTCAATCAGGTGGTTCGACATATTCGGTAAATACTTATAACGAAATTACAAATGGCTAAAGATCTATCAGGACAAAGCATAATAACATAATGAAATAGCATCACAGAACAGAATCACATAACAGATATAAAATCCCAGAACAATACATCATCAATACAGATCCAAATACTATAAGTGGATACAAAGCCACCGCTCACACATGTGAGTCAAAAATATGTACATATCAAAGTCTGAATGATAATATAGTAGCAGAATAGTGGACAAATAAAGCGCTATCTATCAGCATAGCAGATAATGTCCAAGCGGAAGCACAGAAGCTAAGTCCAGAGACCTAACCTGAAACAACTCGGTCTGACCCGAGCGAAAACACTCGGGTCAGGCTAGCTAAACAATCAGTAATAACTGAGATATATAATAATGCGGTACATAAATAAAATAGTACTTATCCAAAGAGAAGTATATTATGAACCACATGAATATAATGACGATCCCTAATCATCAATAAACAATAAAAATCTCCAAAGAGAAATCAACACCAAAGTGTAGAATAAATAAAGTCGCCTCATATCATCGGCGTAGCCAAAGCCATAAAAAGATGCGCATAGGCAATAATCCCAATAGTGACCAGAGTCTGTGATCAATGCCCAAGCAAAGATCGATGCTCCAAAGAGGCATGGGGATATACTGAAAAGTCAATGAAATCAAACACTGAAAAGCAGTGTCCAGAGACACTATGGATCCATAAGGTAACCGCACTTACATCATATGGTTCCATAGAACCAACACCGAATGGCGGTACTCGAATGGATATAAAAATAATCAGATAATACAAGTTTTGCACGTGCACCGACCAGAGTCGTTGTTGCCAAGTACTGTAGAGTTGTGATCGATCACTCGCACCGATGCGAAACGCGCGAGACGGCGAGATCCTTCCCAGAAGGATAAAGGCCCAGAGGCACACGCCGAAAAATAAACTGCTCCATAGAGCAGGTGTCCAGAGACGGTTGCCCAGAGGCGTGGTGACCCAGAGGTCCAGTACTGGCCGCCCAGAGGCTAATGTGTCACTAACTTCTTGGAGAGGAACCTGCAAAGTGTTAACAATGAGTCCCATACCTCACGTTCGCACTAAACGGTTTCCTAACCAATAGCAAGCTCACACTTCAAACAATAAAAAGTCTACCTCATATCATCGGTAAACTAGATCCAAAGGTCAAAACGATCAATCGAATAGGCCGGGGATTAACCGGAAAGAAAATACACACGGTTTCCATAGGCCGGAGATTTCCTAACCGTTTAAGCACCTTTCCACTTCGCTCGACGTGCTAAAAGTGAGTGTGAGATTTTTATTATAGAAAATAATGGTGTAAAACGGATTTATAAC
Organism: Allium fistulosum; assembly: GCA_030737815.1. Lineage (NCBI taxonomy): Eukaryota > Viridiplantae > Streptophyta > Magnoliopsida > Asparagales > Amaryllidaceae > Allium > Allium fistulosum. The sequence goes on along the minus strand of CM060904.1, from coordinate 162,229,643 downwards.
TGATTTTCGGAATCACTTTTAAAACGGTCATTTGAAAGGTCTCCTATTATGGAGTAATTAATTTAATAATTAAAATAATATTATATAATAATTTTCAAAAGCCATTTAGGAGTGAAAAATCTTTTAAAAATGATTCATAAAACCCGTGTACGAAATCTAGAGACAAATCTCAAAGAAATCAATGAAAACCAGAAAATCATCAAAAATATTCCAAGTGTTTGTAAACATTCAAAAACAGCTGTGAACTCAAGTTCGATAATTTATTTGGACCAGCAAACTGTGTCCAAATGTCATGAAAATTTGCAGGCATGTAGTCCAACACCCCTACTTTAATATGCAAAAATAATTTCTGGATTCCGAGTTGAGACGAAGTGGCAGCGACGTCTCAAAGTTGGACCCAGAACAAGATTTACACTGTTTACAAACAGCGACTAGAGTTCAACTTCGACACGAAATTCGAAGTACCAAACGAACTCCAATGTTGTCCAAATTTTCCTGAGATGGAGTTCGAAACTCCACCTTTCTAACGAGACCAAAAACGTTGAATTCCGACTTCCGATGCGAACGTGGAGGCATCGCGGAGTGGCGCTCAAAAGCTGGAAACAGAAGGGATATTTGATTTTCATTCCAAGTGTTTGACCATTCAAAAACTGCTGCGAACCCAAGTTCGGCAATTTATTTGGACCAGCAAACTGAATCCAAATGACATGAAAACTGGTAGGAATATAGTCCAACATCCCTACTATAAGATGCAAAAAGAATTTCTGGAATCCGAGTTGAGACGAAGTAGCAGCGACGTCTCAAAGTTGGACCCAGAACAAGATTCACACTGTTTACAAACAGCGACAAGAGTTCAACTTCGACACGAAATTCGAAGTACCAAAAGAATGCCGATAATGCCTAAATTTTACAGAGATGGAGATCGAAACTCCACCTTTCCAACGAGACCAAAAATGTCGAATTCCGACTTCGGATGCGATCGTGGCGGCATCGCGAAGTGGAGAAAAAAAATCTGGAACAGGGTTTAAAAAAAATTTATTTATTATTTTTTTTTTTTCTCGGGACAGTGGTAAGAATGTACAATTTTGACCAAAATAACTTTGAAATTTCATGAAACTCAAAACATGAAAGTTTTAGCTCTAAATTTAAGCTTTCCAGAACATCCAAAATTATTAGATTTGGATAAGAAACGAGAGAGATACATGCAAAACAATATCAGATTGAAACTCAAGATAACTTGTTAAAGACAGAATTGGTCTTCTGTCTTTGAACGCATTTCAGGTCATCTAAATTGCAATATTACAGAAAACTCACTGAACAAAAATTGTAGCATATGTTTTAAGCTTTCCGGAACATTCAAAATTATCTAATTCGGATCAAAAACGAGTAACTTATGGTCAAATCAATTTCAGGGTTTTATTTTATCAACCTTGTAGTTTGTTGTCAGGTCAGCGACAAACAAACGTGATTTCGACCATTGAAACCACAAAATTAGGCAAAGCTCAAAACATGAAAGTTATAGGCTACAGAATAAGCTTTCCAGAACTTCAAGAAAATCTTAATTCTGATTTAAGATGAATGAGATATGCCTAATTTACTAACAGCAATAAACTAATTATAATTTCAGCTAGCATATATTACCTCTTTCCAAGCAATGAAAAAAAGATCAAAGAGTTTCACAATCTAAATGCACAAAAAAAAGAGGATTACAAAATAATTTCAGAAATTAAAGAATGAATTAGAGGTGGGTTTTGTGATTGCTATTACCTCTTTTAGTAGTTTGGATTAACTCTCTTTGATTTGGTGTAGATTGGAGTCTTGCTTAGGAGGCCATGACTAGGTTTTGGAGCTTTCTAATTAGGTTTTAGTGGTTATGAAATGAAGTGTTGGCTGAAATGGGAGAGTAAAAGATACTTTATAGGCTAATGGTTAGGGTTATTGGATCTAATACCCATTAGGACTTTGTATTATTCATGTGCATACATATATAGGCAATTTTCTCTAAGTACACTCTACATACAAATTACTAAATACATTTCAAACCATAGAAAATTATGAAAATATGTTAACAATTACTTTTAGCCATTTCATAAAATCCTATATCAACAATATTTTACATTTTAACCCCTAATTTTTCCAAAACACCGTTTATAGTTAATATTAGCCAAAATCACCATTTTGCAAATAAATTGCAAATTAATTTCCCAAATCAAATATTGCACTATTTTACACATATAAAATTTTGCAATAATATAAATTACAAATTTCCCTAATTAATTTCCTTGAAATGCTCCATTTTACACTTAAGCCCAAAATATTAATTTATTCAAAATGACTAAATTTTGAACAAATTAGCCACATTAAAAATTCATTAATAGCTCCAATTAAATTAAAATCCCAATTTTAATTTATTATTTGGTAACCGCAATCACGGGTTGTTACATATCTACCCTGGCATTGCCTAGTTGTGCCGTGTCACCTACAATATCGAGCTTTACTACGAGTTTGGATTTCTCCCGTAGCCTATGGAGTATTGAGGGTAGCCCCCGATCTGTGAGTATGCTAATACGGGATAGACTACTGGGACTATTATGTGTTAAGGTGGAAAATGTAAAGCCTTAATGCTATTTAAAAGTATGTTTATTTTATATTAGACGTTATTATAATAGCGTATATTACTACATAGTAGATAGTTTAACGGATCCTTACAGGATGGTTATCCCAAACATCCTTTGAGTTACTTTTATTTCAGTTGATATTTCACTTGAGTTGGATTTATTAATATAAGAATGTTAGTCCTAACTCGAGTGTTTTGTGTTTTGCTTTACGCTCGGGTCAGACTGAGTGTACCAGTGTTCGAGACTCACCTTTGAAGCTGGAGCTTCGCGTGGAGTTCCAACTATATCTATTCAGCTTGTAGTTATTCCGTTGATTCCAGTGATGTATTCTGATATTGTATTTGAATATTGTATTTGAGACTTCTGTTGTATCTTATTTAACTCTGTTTATATATGGTAGCTTCATGAACTACTATTCTTTTTTTCCGCTGCATTATTGTTATATTACTCTGTGTCTGTGGTCTGTGATTATTTTATTTACTATATATGCTGAGTTTTGCCAAATTTAAATTAACAGTCTGATATTTTGAGCAATTCAATTTCCGACATACGTGGATACGAATGGCTGAAAATTTCAGGATGTTACATGTGGTATCAGAGAGCTGGTTTTAGGCAAAACTCAACATATAGAGTAAAATTTAATTACAGAATCACTTTCGTTCGAGCTTGAATTCCTTCTTCTTTGACTTGGTTTCCTTTGAATTTTGGAACGTTCACTTCGGTTCCAAAGACCACTCTTGTCTCCCCTATTCGTGTCTTCTTGATTCTGGAGAATCCCATAACTCCACTTCAAATAATATCTATAATAAATCGGGGGTCTCGCCAATCTTTGAATGATTTGTAAAGGGGTGAAACTCCTTTACAACGACATTGATTCACCGGAGATTTAGGTATCCTCGGTTTAGATGCAGCTATCTCTTGATATGCCTGAATGCTATCTTTTGTGATCGAATGTCGATTACCTCAGAATTCTGTATCGATCTTATTTTGAAGTCACGGTTGACTCGGTTATGGTTGCCCATGATTTATATGATTTTATCCATTCTTTTCTCTCTTGAAATCTATTCTCTATCGAGCCTATCTTCTAGTTGAATTCTTTGGTTAGGATCCCTCTATATTTGGATCTCTAACTTTGTTTTGAAGTCCATTCTGGAACCATCGTGTGAAGGAGTGTATTTGTAATTTATATTAAAATGTTTTATAGTGTGTTGTTTGAGTTGTTATGCTGATTTGGGGTTTTGATCGATTCGTCTGATCAACGATATCGATAGAAATTTCAAAACACTTGAACAGAGCAAACTGACACAATATTATTTTCAAATTGGGTAAATGAAATAAATTTGTATGATTATATTATAAATATACAAGTAAATATTTTTGGAAGTAATAAGTTAATTAGGTTGGTTGTTTGAAATGATAATATTTGATTATCATTTATTGTTCTATAATGAATTTATAAACATGGTTTATAAATTGATTTGAAATTTAAATGAATTTAAACCAGGAATTTGAGAATTTAATTTCAGGTAATTTTGAACTTTGGCTTTAAAGTACGTATTATTTAAAGTATTTTTAAATAGAAATTTTGCATCCAAAAGAATTTTTAAATGCTTCAATCAGTGCTCTTCTCTTTTATCGCTGGAAAATAATTTCGTTGATGGCGGCCGCATCATCGACATTCATTTTCGAATTTCAGAGTGGAGAGACCATTCTTTAGCTTTGCTACGGCTTTGTTTTGGAAAATGAATTGATTTGAATTTCTAAAGTATGATTATATACATTTATCTTTAAACTGTTTAAAGTTAATCGGAAATTTAAAAATTCTTAAATTTATGATTTATAGATGATTTCAGTTATAAAATGAAACCAAAATTGGGAATATATATTTAAATTTGAAATAATTGAATTGGAAAATTTTATTTGTAATAAACTCAATTACATTCTAATACAACTTACCTAAATCATTCAAAATTTGAATATGAAATTGGATAAAATACAATATAAAATGACTTTTATAAATAGAATTTGAGTGGTTATAATAAAGGGTATACTATAAATATTAATTGAAATAAATAGAATAATAAGTTGATTGAATAATAGATGAGACAAATAAATTTGTTTTGAAGGAATTAATAAATTGAAATTAGATCAAGTTATGGAAATACCTTGAATTTAAAATCAGTTATTGAATATAAATTAATTTAAATTGAAATTTATATGGTTTAAATTAATTTATATGGTTTAAATATATGTAATAAGATATATTAAGTGAAATAAACTTAATAATAATTTGGAATAAAAGAATTAAATTTGTTGAATAAAATATGAGTATAATAAATGATTATACAAATTGATGATTTAGAAATTGTTAATTTAAGATGACTAGACAATAAGATAATGAATTTAGAAATAGATGGAATGATTTAACTTAAGTGAACTCAAATGGATTAAATCAAATTGTTGAAAGTTAATTAGTTTAATTTAAAATTTATATGGTTTTAAATTTATTGTTTATTTTGGATTCAAATCTATTCTTCCTTCTAGTAGTTTTATTCTCCTACCTTCTTCTTTTTCGGGGACGAAAAGTTTTGAGTGGGGGAGAGTGTAACGACCCGTAGATTTTAGATAATTTTATTTGTTTATTTATATATTTAATTGAAATTTTGTGAAACTTTAAACAATAAAATTTTGAAATTTAAATTTGATATTTGAAATGCGTCTGTTTTAACATAGCAACTGGTAAATTTTTATCAGATAATTTGGAAGTTTATTTTCTAGTGTAATTTTATTCCAATTTATATCAGTTGAAACTGATGATAATAAAAGTGCTCCAAAACCTAAATATGTCAACATGAGAAAATTTATTTAGAACACTCTGAATCAGACTGCGAAATTCATTTTGCAAAATTTGGACGTTTCTAGCTCCGTTTGGATTTTTCCGTACGGAATAGCAACGTATATCGGTACCGATTATCGACTTTTGATCGGATAATCGTACCACTGATATATGTATACCGTTTTGATCGTGTCATCATGCTGATCTCTACGGTATATTCAATTCTGTGTTTTGAAGTCCGATACATAGTGGAACCTACGCACGGTAAGCGTATCAGTACCGCATTTGTGCCATCTCCTTCCGTGTGCTTTTTCAAATCTCTAGCCGTGTAAAACAATCCGTTGCTTTATAAAATTCAGAAACTACTTTTGACCCTTCACATTTCAAATATTTGTATTTATATTCGTGTGTGTTTGCAAAAAAAATGGACAAACACCTCAAAGTTGTATGATTTAATAGATCTTATGTTGTTCTTAGTGATTTGCGTGATTTATGCAAATATATGAAAAGCAGGGACTAAACTGTAAAAAGACACACAAATTTATAGTGGTTCAGCCAGAATGTGCCTACGTCCACTTTATATGTTATTTCTCTTCTCTTCTTTTGATTACAAGTACAAAGCTTTGATACAAGTAAAAGAAAGTTGTTTGAAAGTTCTCTCCGTGCTTGAGCTCTCAAACTTGTCCCCCATTGTTGTACCCCTGCCCCTCTATTTATAGAGTGAGGCTGGGGGTAGGGGTCTTGGAGGTATATAGCAGCTGGTGGGCCTGGGCTGACGTAATCTGGCCTGGCGCGTCTTGGTTCGGCCTCCCTTGGTTCGGTGGTAGGAGTTGAGTGTTAGTATGGAGACGACTTGGTCCGGTTGTGGTGGGGAGAAAATTGGTCCGGCAGTAGATTGGTCCGGCAGTGGAAAGGTTCGGCAGTGGATTGGTTCGGCAGTGGATTGGTTCGGTGGGACTTGGGTGGAGTGGCTGGTTCGGCATTGCTTGGACCGGGAGGACTTTGATTCATGGAGTTGGAATTGAGTTGGTTCGGCATTGGGTCGGAATTGAGTTGGTTCAGCATTGGTTTGGAGATGACTTGGTCCGGCTATTCTGATCCGGTGGTGAGGATTCTCCTAACACTTGCCCCCCAAAGTGGGGCGTATGCTAGCAGACGGCCTACTTTGTTTCTTGGTCATCTTCATTCGGCTCCTGAGTGCTGGTCCAGTTGGTCCGGTATCCTTCATTTGCCTATAAGTAGAGGCGTTAAGCCTTCGTCCTTCCTTTCTGAGTGAGATAGCCGAACCAACTAGGTGCAGAATTAAGGTTGACCGAATCAATTGAATACCAAGTCATACTTAACTGCCGATCCAGGTGAGTTTGTCTTCGCCGAATGAACTTATGGGGTTGGACTACCGAATGGGAGGGAGGGTTTTCATATTGGAATGCCGAATGAGCTTCCACTTGGAATGCCGAATGAGCTTCCACTTGGAATGCCGAATGAGCTTCCACTTTTGGAAATGCCGAATGAGCTTCCACTTGGAATTTACTGAATGAATTCGGAGATTCCGAGTGTTGAATGATCCCTCTACCGGATGGAATTTTATACCTGAATCACTAGTGAAACTCTAGATTATATAGTTCACGTGTCTTAACGATATACTTTCTTGCGTCTGCAGATAAATGTCTCAAAGAGTGAAAACCCGATCGGATAAGAAGAAGTCCCAGGGCGAAGGAGAGTCTTCCACAGTGCCCCCTGCTAAGCCAGGACCGGAACGTCACGGAACTGCCCCGAGATCACTGGTGGATGGGTACGGCCCTCGGGTGCTTCTTAATTCCCCGCCCGATTGCTTTCCTAGCTCCCTCAAGGAAGAGCAACTTGATGTCATCTCCCGTTCTTTCGGAATTGATAGGGCGCGCATGCTGTTGCCAGGGAGAGAAGTTATGCCATATGACCCTCCCGAAGTTTTAGGCGAATCCTCACCACCGGATCAGAACAGCCGGACCAAGTCATCTCCAAACCAATGCCGAACCAACTCAATTCCGACCCAATGCCGAACCAACTCAATTCCAACTCCATGAATCAAAGTCCTCCCGGTCCAAGCAATGCCGAACCAGCCACTCCACCCAAGTCCCACCGAACCAATCCATTGCCGAACCAATCCACTGCCGAACCTTTCCACTGCCGGACCAATCTACTGTCTGACCAATTTTCTCCCCACCACAACCGGACAAAGTCGTCTCCATACTAACACTCAACTCCTACCACCGAACCAAGGGAGGCCGAACCAAGACGTGCCAGGCCAGATTACGTCAGCCCAGGCCCGCCAGCTGCTATATACCTCCAAGCCCCTACCCCCAGCCTCAATCTATAAATAGAGGGGCAGGGGTACAACAATGGGGGACAAGTTTGAGAGCTCAAGCACGGAGAGAACTTTCAAACAACTTTCTTTTACTTGTATCAAAGCTTTGTACTTGTAATCAAAAGAAGAGAAGAGAAATAACATATAAAGTGGACGTAGGCACATTCTGGCTGAACCACTATAAATTTGTGTGTCTTTTTACAGTTTAGTCCATGCTTTTCATATATTTGCATAAATCACCCAAATCACTAAGAACAACATAAGATCTATTAAATCATACAACTTTGAGGTGTTTGTCCATTTTTTGTGCAAACATTTTTGGTGCTTTCACTGAGAACTAGAAGCTCGAAGCTTCAGCTTCATCCACTTAACAAGTTTTCCTAACAGCATCGTCCGCCACTTGGAAAACATGCCTCCCAAACAGAGAAAAGATGTTAACAAAGGAAAAAACCCGCATCCAGCAGTCTTCCAGATCCAGCTGTCACGAATCAAGTAAATCGTCCTCCTCCAGCAACAATAACAAATGAAGGACAGGCTAACCCAACCACTCCTGCCACAGAACAGCCTACAGCAATTACTAGGGTAGATTTGGACAGAGTTGTGGTTGAAGTAACTAACCGCTTCACGTCCCAGCAGGAAGCCTTGGTGGACCATCTCATGTCACGCTTAAGGGATGCTGAAGAATCCAACCACAACACTGAAACATAGGGTGAGTCCCAGTCTGGAGGATCTTAGAGACAACAAAGATCTTCCTTCTTCGAAGGAGCTAACGGCAGAAGTAGCCATGGTAGGAGCCGAGACCGAGCACAGCCCGAAGTTAGGCCTGAGGAAACGTTTGGTACCGAACCCAACGGGGGAGGTACCGGACGGAGGTCAACTGTAGCTGAGCCTGTCATACTGCCTAACCACGGAAACGCCGGTGAACGGGGCCGAGCTAGAGTCCAGCCCGAAGTTGGACCCGAGGAAGTGCTTAGATCAGAACCCAGCAGGGGAAGATCAAGGCAAGGGCCAACTGTAGCTGACCCTAGCATGCTCCCAGAAGATCAAAGGCAGCCGCTGGAAAATATGAGGAACGATAGACGATACCATCCCTACAGGTCATCTAGATGGAATCAATCCCATAGAACAGAACCAAACTCATTTCTATCTGCTCCAAATTCTGATGAAAGGATGGCACGCTTATTCAGAGAGTGTGTCCAACGGGAGGAAAGAGATCGAGGGATAGGCGCTAGGGTAACCAGCCCTTTCGCCCGCAATATCGAAATTGCTATCACCCCCCGAGAATGGAAGATGCCGACAATGGAACCTTACAAAGGAACCTCCGACCCCGTTGTACACTTACAGAGGTACACGCAACATATGCTCATGAGTGGAGCAACAGAGGGAGTACTATGCAAATGCTTTCCACTCTTCTTAGCAGATCTCGCTACTTCCTGGTTCTGTCATCTACCCCAGGGATCCATCAGCTCGTGGGAAATGTTGAAAGAAAAGTTTATCAGTCAGTTCCGCATCCATGTGGAACAACCTAAGGACGCTTATTCCTTATCCAGCGTCAAACAGAAACCTGGAGAAAAACTGCAGCAATACCTAACCCGATTCAATGCCGCAGCAGCCGCAGTCCAAGATGCCGATGAGAAGATTATCCTAATGGCCCTCTGTAGTGGTGTGCATCCGGACACTAAATTTGCTAGAAGGTTGACGAAAGAAAAACCAGCTAATTTACCCGATTTCTTCCATGAAGCCGGGAAATACATGAGGCTTGAGGATGCTGCCGTTGAGGGGCAGTCAGGACAGCAAAATAAGGCAACTCACAGCAACGCCCCCGCTGTGGCAAGGGACGTTCGAAGAAATGATTCCAGAGACAATGCTGGGGGCAAGAAGGGAGAAAAGCGCCTATATCGGCCTGGGCCGAGATTCGACACTTACACTCCTTTGAATGAGACCGTCGAAAATATCTTCCTTGCCACCCAAGGCGAAGTTAGATACAAATGCCCACCATACAAAAAAGAATCAGATAACGCGCAGAAATCTGGAAAGTTCTGCCGCTTCCACGAATCTCACGGGCATGATACCAATGAATGCCATCATCTCTGGGATCTGATTGAGGAACACATCAGAAGGAAGAAACTGGAACGTTATGTAAAAAGTCAGGACAGGACTCCAGCTCCTACCAATGAAAACCCAAGGCTACCCTCACCGGACACCGGCAGAGGAAACCGCAACGCTAGCAGCTCTAGTCAAGAGAAAATAGTGGTCCATACCATCTCAGGAGGACCGCACATCGCGGACAGAAGCTGGAAAGAGATGGAAAGGTATGGAAAGTCGCTTAGAGACAATAAAGACTGTGTCAATTCGGTTATAGAAGAGCGCCACCCGAAGCGGAAAGAAAGTAATGACATCACATTCGGTAAGCGTGACCTAGAAGAAAGGCAGTACCCTCACATGGATCCCATGGTCATCTCTGCCCGACTCGGTCCCGTCGAAGTTTACCGAATCCTGGTAGACACTGGAAGCTCAGTAAACATCATGTTCAAACACGCATTCGACAAAATGAAGCTATCAATGAAGGATGTATCTCCCTGCGATAAACCACTACACGGTTTCACTGGGGATGCTAAGATGCCCCTCGGGCAACTGGACCTCTTTGTTGAGATTGGAAGCCATCCCCGCCCCATTGTACGGAAGCAGACGTACGTGCTAATAGAAAACCATTCGGCCTACAACGCCTTCTTAGGAAGACCAGCCTTGTCTGACTTCCAAATTGTCCTAGCCCCATGGTGTCTAAATGTGACGACCGCCCATGACCCCTGCACCGAATCTAGAGATAGAGCGCTGTAAAGTGTGCCAGGCGACCATGGACGATTGTCAAGGTAAGATTTAAAACAACAGAATCTATCGTATTACTCACAGCGCATGGACAAAATACAATAGAACATAAGTATAGTGAAGCTTTACAGAACAAAATGACATCATATAAAACTTCATAATAGTTGAATACAAGCATCACATAGTCAATACATCCAGCCTCACTACATATCTCTCAGGGAATACAAAACAGCGGAATATCCAGTACATATAAGAAGATAATATGCAACCCTCTAGCTCGTCTTCGATATCAGCATCGTGAGAAGAGAATAGCACCTGTCACCTGCTACCTAGTCTGCCCGTCCCAAAATGGACGAACAACCCAAGGCAATAAGAATTAAAACATAAAGCCTTGAGTCAGACAACAGTCTTAGTGAGTAGTAAATTAACTAACAACATACCAAAAGAGTATAAAGGAAAAGGAATAGGAATACAACCCTCCCACTCCAACCTCATTCTACAGTGATAGCCCCCAGACACACACTAAGCAGAAGCAAACATAGCAGAGCATACAATTTAAAGTAAAGCTACTATCACTCGAGTCAAGGGCGATGTTTTTCCAAGTACCAAGGCCTAAATCAGATAAGCACCCAGAAAATACCGCTCTTGAGTCTGAATGACGATACAACCAAACATCCATGACTCTGGCTATCACTGTTATCATTGCTTCGATATCACCGTTAATTGAATGACCGGCACATTCTTTCAGCCGTCCGTCAAGGGCTAATGGAAACCCCGGTTCTAGACATAACTCCCGCACGTCGTCGCAGCCCGTGCCTAGGACTATCGAATCTGCCCAGAGTACTCGACCATCAACAGTCGGCCGTTGGGACTATCGAATCTGCCCAAACGTACTCTTGCTTAGAGCATGCTAGAACCTTCAACAACGATGCTATCCAAGCCTCCTAGTCATCCTCCTTGACGACTATTCTCATATCCATTCATTATCCTCAACTCGAATCATATCACCGAGTTATCAACATGCTTGGAATGATCCCGTCTGGATTAGACCAAGTCTTCATCACATGATTGCCTCACTTCATCACATCCTCGCGAAGCCTCATCTCATCATCACATCATCGAATCTATGCATAAGAGCTTCATCATCCCGCTACATATGCCACGAGCAGCTTTTCCAATTCAAGAGCCTTTCCCTTAGCTTTTGAATCACCTTCGATCTAAATCTAATCATCAATCATCTAGTTCATAACAAGCAATCAAATCAAACATCAATCCAAACAATCAAGCATTCAAATATGATCTAAGTAAACAATTATAACAATAATGGCATTTTCGTAATTAAAGAGTTGAAAGTCCAATAAGCATGAAAACATGGATTATATCTCTACAAACTTGATGAATGAACTTGCATAGGTTAACATATGATAAAATGGATGTAACATCATCATGAACAATGGATCTATATGGATCTACACATAGGATGAAGAAAATGCATGGAAATCTCTATTTTAACACCAAAACGAGCCAACAATCCGATATACTCCTTTGGATCCGTGTGAGAGATAATCACCACTCACCAAATCACCTAAACAAACCCAAATCAACACGCTTCAGATCTGGACAGCAAGGGATGAAGCGTGATCTATCACAAATCCGCTTCAAATGAAGAAATCTCTCTTGAAAAGATGAAGATCTTCAATCTAAGCTCTTGAATCTTCAATCTTGATCTTCGATTTGGATGGATGGAAGTACTAGATTAGAGTGGAGAAAAGAAGTGAAGAAGTCGAGCTCTCAAAATGGCAGCACTTCGTCGCTTCAAAATCCGGATCCCAAAAAATGAAGCCAACCCCCTCCTATTTATAGCAGAAATCCTTAACTCGGCTGCCTTCTTAAGTCGCTGCCGACTTAATACTTAACTAAATCCTAGGTTGCATAATTCTATAGGTCGCTCCAACTAACCCACGACCTAACACTAACTCGCCGAAGTCTTTAACTCGGTCATGACTTAGCTCTTAGGTCGTTCACGACCTAGGACTTAGACAAATCTGCCTAAAAATCTGAAATGACTTAAAAATGCAAAAATTCCAGATTTTGACGAACTTGTCGATCCGTAAAAATACGGGTCGTTACATTCTCTCCCCCTTAGGAATTTCGCCCCCGAAATTCCAAGCAATCAAAAACTATTCTGTACGCCTACCATCCATAGCAATCAACAAACCATGCATCCAATTCTAACTTAGCGTACAGAATTCTAAAACTTAGAACAAGTTACAATTTCGCGAGATGACACGACAGCTTAGGGCCATACCTTGAAGAGTTCAGGATGAGCTGCTTTCATCCTCTCTTCCACCTCCCACGTACAGTCGTTATCATCATCACTCCATTGTATCTTGAGCAACTTAACTATCTTCCTCCTAAGCTGTTTCGTGTCAGTTTCAACAACACGAAGCGGCTTACGAGGTCTTCTATCAACTGGATCAACTTCGAAATCTTCACAGCTATCAGCAGAAACCACTGTACTCGAGTCGTGCACATACTTCCGTAGATACGATACATGAAAAACATTGTGCACACCCGACATCTTCTCCGGTAACTCCAATCTGTAGGCGAGCTTTCCAATTCGCTCGATGATCGGGAATGGTCCAACAAATCTCGGAGTCAATTTTCCTTTCTTCCCGAATCGAATAACATTCTTCAGTGGAGAAATCTTCACAAAAACCATATCTCCCACGTCGAATTCCAAATCCTTTCGACGCTTATCGGCATAACTCTTCTGACAGTCTTGGGCTGCCTTCATTCGTTGCCGAATGATCTCTATACAATATGAAGTCTGACGAATCATCTCTGGCCCAAGCATCAGCTTTTCTCCAGTTTCCAACCAACATGTCGGAGAGTTACACGGTCTTCCATATAATGCCTCATACGGTGCCATACCAATGCTTGACTGGTAACTGTTGTTGTACGCAAACTCCACCAAATGAAGGTGATCTTCCCATGATCCTCAGAAATCCAAAACACAAGCTCTGAGGAGATCTTCCAAAACTCGGTTAACTCTCTCGGTCTGACCATCTGTTTGGGGGTGATAAGCTGTACTCAAACACAACTCGGTTCCCAAAACTTCCTGGAAGCTTTTCCAAAATCCACTAGTGAACAATGGATCTCGATCACTCACTATACTCTTCGGAATACCATGGAATCGGACTATCCACTTAACATACAACTCAGCCAACTTTGATGCAGTCCTAGTCGATCGAACAGGAATGAATCGTGCACTCTTAGTCAGACGATCTACAATGACCCAAATCCCTTCATTTCCCGTTCTGGTTCTAGGCAATCCATCAATAAAATCCATCGACACTTGTTCCCACTTCCAGGTAGGAACTTCTAATGGCTGAAGCAATCCACTTGGCTTCTTCTGTTCGGCTTTTACCAACTGGCAGTTCATACATTTGGAAATAAAATTTCCAACATCCTTCTTCATACCTTCCCAGTAGTAGGTTCTCTTCATATCCCGATACATCTTATTTCCACCTGGATGAATTGTCAACTTCGAGTGATGACCTTCCTTCAGAACTTCACTCCTCAATTCATCTATATCGGGAACAACTAGTCGTCCTTGCTTTCGAAGCCAACCTTCTCTATCGACCTCGAATCCTTTATCCTTTTCTGGATCCAATCCAGATTCTAAATCACGGATAATATTGACAAGCTTATCATCTCGCTTTTGGCTCTTACCAATCCTTTCCACAAGAGTGGGTCTTATCGATAAGTTTGCCAACATCTCAGGTTCCAATTCGCATCTAGGCCTGAAGTCAAATCCAGCTAAATACTCGAGACTCTTCCATTCTGAAAACATGGCTCCCAATCCTGCATGTCTTCGACTTAACGCATCTGCCACTGCGTTACCTTTTCCCGGAGTATAAGCTATACCAAAATCATACGATGCCAAAAACTCTAGCCAACGTTGCTGCCGAAGATTCAAATCCTTTTGGGAGAAAAGATACTTCAACGACTTGTGATCCGTAAATAACTCGAATCGAACTCCCAACAGATAATGTCTCCACATCTTCAGAGCAAATACAATCGCCGCTAACTCCAAATCATGAGTCGGGTAATTCCTTTCATGCGGCTTTAGTTGTCGACTGGCATACGCAACAACTTTATCCTTCTGCATCAGCACTGCTCCAAGTCCAGTACCACATGCGTCGGTGTAAACCACCATCTCATCATTCCCACTTGGAATAGTCAAAACAGGAGCACTCGTCAATCTCTCTTTCAGTATTCCGAAAGCTTGCTCACTCTTAGCATTCCAACTGAACACTTGGTTCTTCTTCGTCAATCCTGTTAACGGTGCAGCTATCTTGGAGAAGTCTTTGATAAACCGTCGATAATATCCTGCTAATCCAAGAAAACTTCTCACATCTGATGCATTCTTAGGTCTAACCCAATCCTGGATTGCTGCCACCTTAGCGGGATCAACCGCTATTCCGCTTCCAGAAATCACATGGCCTAAGAACCTCACTTCACTCTTCCAGAAGTGACACTTCTAAAACTTAACCTTCAACTGATGTTTCCGCAAGATTTCCAAAACAATACGCAAGTGCTTCTTGTGCTCTTCTTCAGTTCTGGAATAAATCAGAATATCATCCACGAACACAAGTACGAACTTGTTCAACTGATCTCTGAACACTCTATTCATAAGATCCACAAAATATGCTGGCGCGTTAGTCAATCCAAACGGCATTACCAGCCACTCAAAGAAACCGGATGGTGTCCTAAAAGCAGTCTTCGGCACACTATCCTTAGCCACTCTCAACTGGTGAAATCCCGTTGCCAAATCCATCTGAGAAAACACCTTAGCTTCATGAAGCTGATCAAACAAGTCATCTATCCTCGGCAATGGATACTTGTTCTTCTTAGTCACCTTATTCAGCTCACGATAATCGACACACAATCTCAACGATCCATCTGCCTTGGTTGCAAACACAACTGGTGCACCCCACTCGGACACACTACGCCGAATGAATCCTTTCTGTAAAAGGTCATCAACTTGCACCCTCAACTCCTGCTGTTCCCTAGGCGCCATCCGCCTAAGAGGCATCACAACAGGTCTGGCTCCTTCAACCAGATCTATACGAAACTCGATCTCTCTATGCGGCGGCAACCCTTTGACTTCGTCAAAGACATCCTCGAATCCATTAGCGATCGACACTGATGACAGTCCATCCCGTGGAACAACTAGCGAATACATGAAGCTCATGAAGACGCCTTCCTCATGCTTACATCGTATCACAATCTTTCGCCCCTCCACATTCTCGACTGTCACTTCCAACCTTTCGCAATCAACCTTAGCCGCATACTTCCTAAGCCAGTCCATACCCAAAATAATTCCGAACCCCGCAAAGTTCAGAACAAAACAATCACAAACAAAAGAGCAACCATGACTCGACACAACTAGACCACGGCATAACATACACAAACAAGACGAACCCCCAACTAGATTAGTCACAACCAATGGCCTATCAACAATATCCGGCTTCAAATCTAACCGGCCCACTAGTTCATTACAAACAAACGAATGCGATGCTCCAGTATCAAACAAAACTCTAACTGGAATACCACATAGGAAAAGAGTACCTTGAACAACCACACTCTTTCCCTTCTCTTCAGCAGTGGGAGCTTTCGAAGACGACGGAACAGCCCCCAAAGCATAGGCTTGCACAATCTGCCTGTCCTTCCTTGGTTCTGGACAATCCTTCCTGAAATGCCCCGGCTTGTCACAGTTGTGACACTTCATCGGCGCCTTAGGATTCTTACAATCCTTCGAGAAATGGCCCTTCTGCTGACAGTTGTAGCAAGTCACCTCGCCTTTCGGCTTCTTCTGGCCATCCCTACCCTTCTGCTGCTGCTGCTTCCTCTTCTTGTTTCCACCCTGCTGGGGTTTAGACTCTTCCCTAGTCACAGCAACAACAGATCCTTCCTTAGGAAACAGACTCTCATGCCTAAGAGCTTTCTCCACAAGCTTCTCAAATGAATCGTCCAAGTGATCCACCAACTGTCTCCCAAGATAATTATCCAAGCCAGTCACGAACTTCTCATTCTTCTGGTAAGCAGACTCAATATATGACCGGGCATACTTGGACAAAGCTTCAAACTCAGAAACATACTCAAGAACAGATCTTCCACCCTGCTTGAGTTCTACAAACTTCTTGAACAGAACAGACTTCTGAGCTGTAGAAATGAACTTAGCTTCAAATCTGACTTGGAATTGCTCCCAAGTAATCTCTTCTTCTGGAGTAGTGATGGTAATAGAGTTCCACCAATCAGAAGCTCTCCCTTGAAGCTGCCTTGATGCCAACTTCCTCTTAGTTGCATCATCAATTCCCAAATCACCAAAGATCCTTCTACAAGCATCTATCCACCTCTGGACTTCAATGGTAGATTCTGTTCCCAAGAAAACCTTCCCTCCAAGAGCAGTATAATCCTTGCACAGCTTAGCAAAATCCACTGGTTTCGGAGTTTGGACTTGAACTCCAACATCTACTGCTGCCCCCGGAACCGGTATCCTTCTCATGATCGAAGTCATCATAGCTTCGAACATGGCTGCATAATCAGCAGTCTCTTCAGTAGCACGGCCTTCCCTAGCAGCTGGTCTCCCTCTTCGACTCATTCTCAATATCTATAAAAAGGAATGATTAGAACATCTAGAGAAACAACTGCACAAAGGACTCAAACTCTACTAAGCTACTATATTATATATAGTAATCATCCATCAAAATACAATTACGTCTCTCATACGTAGTTACGACAGCGAGCGTTGGGTAAAATCGATTAACCAATGCTCTGATACCAAATGTGACGACCGCCCATGACCCCTGCACCGAATCTAGAGATAGAGCGCTGTAAAGTGTGCCAGGCGACCATGGACGATTGTCAAGGTAAGATTTAAAACAACAGAATCTATCGTATTACTCACAGCGCATGGACAAAATACAATAGAACATAAGTATAGTGAAGCTTTACAGAACAAAATGACATCATATAAAACTTCATAATAGTTGAATACAAGCATCACATAGTCAATACATCCAGCCTCACTACATATCTCTCAGGGAATACAAAACAGCGGAATATCCAGTACATATAAGAAGATAATATGCAACCCTCTAGCTCGTCTTCGATATCAGCATCGTGAGAAGAGAACAGCACCTGTCACCTGCTACCTAGTCTGCCCGTCCCAAAATGGACGAACAGCCCAAGGCAATAAGAATTAAAACATAAAGCCTTGAGTCAGACAACAGTCTTAGTGAGCAGTAAATTAACTAACAACATACCAAAAGAGTATAAAGGAAAAGGAATAGGAATACAACCATCCCACTCCAACCTCATTCTACAGTGATAGCCCCCAGACACACACTAAGCAGAAGCAAACATAGCAGAGCATACAATTTAAAGTAAAGCTACTATCACTCGAGTCAAGGGCGATGTTTTTCCAAGTACCAAGGCCTAAATCAGATAAGCACCCAGAAAATACCGCTCTTGAGTCCGAATGACGATACAACCAAACATCCATGACTCTGGCTATCACTGTTATCATTGCTTCGATATCACCGTTAATTGAATGACCGGCACATTCTTTCAGCCATCCGTCAAGGGCTAATGGAAACCCCGGTTCTAGACATAACTCCCGCACGTCGTCGCAGCCCGTGCCTAGGACTATCGAATCTGCCCAGAGTACTCGACCATCAACAGTCGGCCGTTGGGACTATCGAATCTGCCCAAACGTACTCTTGCTTAGAGCATGCTAGAACCTTCAACAACGATGCTATCCAAGCCTCCTAGTCATCCTCCTTGATGACTATTCTCATATCCATTCATTATCCTCAACTCGAATCATATCACCGAGTTATCAACATGCTTGGAATGATCCCGTCTGGATTAGACCAAGTCTTCATCACATGATTGCCTCGCTTCATCACATCCTCGCGAAGCCTCATCTCATCATCACATCGAATCTATGCATAAGAGCTTCATCATCCCGCTACATATGCCATGAGCAGCTTTTCCAATTCAAGAGTCTTTCCCTTAGCTTTTGAATCACCTTCGATCTAAATCTAATCATCAATCATCTAGTTCATAACAAGCAATCAAATCAAACATCAATCCAAACAATCAAGCATTCAAATATGATCTAAGTAAACAATTATAACAATAATGGCATTTTCGTAATTAAAGAGTTGAAAGTCCAATAAGCATGAAAACATGGATTATATCTCTACAAACTTGATGAATGAACTTGCATAGGTTAACATATGATAAAATGGATGTAACATCATCATGAACAATGGATCTATATGGATCTACACATAGGATGAAGAAAATGCATGGAAATCTCTATTTTAACACCAAAACGAGCCAACAATCCGATATACTCCTTTGGATCCGTGTGAGAGATAATCACCACTCACCAAATCACCTAAACAAACCCAAATCAACACGCTTCAGATCTGGACAGCAAGGGATGAAGCGTGATCTATCACAAATCCGCTTCAAATGAAGAAATCTCTCTTGAAAAGATGAAGATCTTCAATCTAAGCTCTTGAATCTTCAATCTTGATCTTCGATTTGGATGGATGGAAGTACTAGATTAGAGTGGAGAAAAGAAGTGAAGAAGTCGAGCTCTCAAAATGGCAGCACTTCGTCGCTTCAAAATCCGGATCCCAAAAAATGAAGCCAACCCCCTCCTATTTATAGCAGAAATCCTTAACTCGGCTGCCTTCTTAAGTCGCTGCCGACTTAATACTTAACTAAATCCTAGGTTGCATAATTCTATAGGTCGCTCCAACTAACCCACGACCTAACACTAACTCGCCGAAGTCTTTAACTCGGTCACGACTTAGCTCTTAGGTCGTTCACGACCTAGGACTTAGACAAATCTGCCTAAAAATCTGAAATGACTTAAAAATGCAAAAATTCCAGATTTTGACGAACTTGTCGATCCGTAAAAATACGGGTCGTTACACTAAAGATGAAGTTTCCAACGGACAATGGAATAGGGGAAGTAGAAGGAGACTAGGACATTGCTCGAGACTGCTATGTGACTGAACTTCGCAACAACCACAGGAAGGATAAAGGGAAGGGTGTAGAGATTGCCCTCTGCACGAAAAGTCTAGAAGCATAGCAACTAAAGAAAGCCCCTCCTCTTCGATATACCAGCGACCCTTTCAATGAATTAGACCCTAGGGACAAAGAGGAGGAGGCCACCGCCGAGCCTGCAGAGGCTATGGAGTTTATATCTGTAGACAAGCATGACTCAAGTAGACTATTGAAAATTGGGTCCCAACTAAAAGCCGAATTGAAGGAACAACTCATCGATTTTCTCCGCCATAACTTGGATGTATTCGCATGGTCACACGCTGACATGACCGGAATCTCCCCCGACATAGCATGCCACGTATTAAACATTGATCCTACCAAGGCGCCCGTAAAACAAAGAAAGAGAAGTATGGGGGCAGAACGATCAGCAGCCCTCGATGAAGAAGTAAAGAATCTACTCGCCAATGACTTCATACGAAAAGCTATCTACCCAGAATGGATCGCCAACCCGGTACTGGTAAAGAAGGCTAATGGGAAGTGGCGAACCTGCATTGACTTTTCCAACCTAAACGACGCCTGCCTAAAGGATTGCTTCCCACTTCCCCAAATCGACCAACTTGTAGACAGCACAGCCGGGCACGAGCTCCTATCTTTTATGGACGCATACTCAGGATATAACCAAATTCCTATGCATGCTCCCGACCAAGACCACACTAGTTTCGTCACCGACCGGGGTTTATACTGCTATAAGGTAATGCCTTTCGGACTTAAAAATGTAGGAGCCACCTACCAGCGCCTCGTCAACAAGATGTTTGCAGGGCTAATAGGACAAACTATGGAAGTATATGTGGATGTCATGCTGGTAAAGTCAAGGAAAGCCAAAGATCACGTAAGCCACCTAGGCAAGATGTTCCAGGTACTTCGATAGTATGGAATGAAGTTGAATCCACTAAAGTGCTCCTTCGGAGTGTCATCAGGAAAGTTCTTAGGATTCATCGTACATGCCAGAGGGATTGAAGCAAACCCTGAACAAGTCCGAGCGCTAAGGGATATCAAGATACCTTCCACTCGGAAGGAAATGCAAAGTTTGAATGGAAAAGTAGCCGCCCTAAGCCGATTCATCTCCAAGGCAACAGACAAGTGTGTTCCCTTTTTCGAAGTTCTAAAGAAAGACAAAGGAAAGTTCGAATGGACTGACGAATGCTTAACTGCTTTCCTTAACTTAATCGAACACCTCCAGAAACCACCGGTACTCTCGACTCCAAGCGAAGGCGAAGAATTATACCTATACCTTGCTGTGTCATCTCACGCCCTAAGCGCTGCCTTGGTAAGGGAAGACAACCGCATGCAGCGGCCAGTTTACTTCGTCAGCAAGAGGTTTACTGGGGCAGAAGTCAGATATCCTAAACTCGAGAAGCTAGCATACTGTTTACTAATCACATCACGAAAATTGCGTCACTACTTCCAGTCCCATTCCATCAAAGTTCTGACCGATCAACCATTGAGGCAGGTACTCCATCGTCCCGACACTTCTGGGCGACTACTTAAATGGTGCATTGAACTAAGTAAGTATGATATCACCTATCACCCTCGCACCGCCATCAAGGGACAAGCCATGGTTGATTTCATTGCAGAATTCACTACCAACGAAGATAAGGAGCAATTGGAAATAGCAAAAGACATCAAGTGGAATCTCTTTGTGGATGGAGCATCGAACGAACAAGGCTCGGGGGCAGGTGTGGTAATAATCACTCCCAGGGGGAATAAGCTGCACTATGCTATAAGGTTGGAGTTCGCTGCCACCAACAACGATGCAGAATATGAAGCGGTGATAGCTGGATTAGAACTTGCCATAGAAATCGGAGCCAATTCTTTGTGTCTTCATAGCGATTCTCAACTTATTGTTAACCAGATGCTAGGAGAATTCCAAGCTCGAGAAGAACGACTCATAGCATATCTAAAGAAGACCAAGTTACTTCTCAGCCGATTGGACCACTACCTAGTCAAACACATCCCTCGGGAAGATAACCAAGAGGCCGACGAATTGGCGAAGCAAGAAAGTGTGAGAGACATCGCCATCTTCAGGGCAGTAACCATCTCGAAGCAACTGGCCCCAAGTTTTGAGCAAGTGAATCTGATAGCTACAACCGAAGAAGCAACTTGGATGACTCCCATCCGAGACTACCTACAAAGCGGCACGCTACCCAACGGGCATAACGAAGTCAAGAAAATCTTGAGGAAAGCATCCCGCTACACAATACAAGAAGACGTCCTCTATCGGCGCGGATTCTCTAACCCGTTATTAAGGTGTGTCGCTGGGAGGGAAGCCAAGGAAATCTTATCTAACATCCATCAGGGAAGCTGCGGAGATCACACCGGAGGGCAAACTTTAGCAAAGAAGACACTCCGATATGGATATTTATGGCCTACCTTAAGCAAGGACGCCTTAGATTTCGTCAAAAAGTGTGACAGATGCCAGAAGTTTGCTAAGATTCCGCGGCTACCAACAACTGAAATTACTCAAATGACCAGCCCTTGGCCCTTCGCAATATGGGGAATCGACTTAATCGGCGAACTGCCAATGGGCCGAGGCGGGGCCAAATATGCTATAGTGGCAGTCAACTATTTCACCAAATGGGCGGAAGCGGAACCTTTAAATAAAGTATCTTCAACAAAAGTTATCAACTTCTTGATCAAAAATGTTCTGTGTAGGTACGGAGTCCCACTCAAAATCATATCAGACAATGGACTTCAATTTGACAGCGAGGAATTCGCCAACTGGTGCCAAGAACACGGAATTCACAAAAGCTTCTCATCCGTAGCGTATCCCCAGGCAAACGGACAAGTCGAAGCAGTCAACAAAATTCTGAAAACTCTAATAAAAAAGAAACTCGAAAAGTCAAAGGGCGCTTGGTTGGATGAACTCCCTACGGCACTATGGGCCTATCGCACATCTTTCTGAACATCGACGGGGCACACTCCTTTCTCTTTGGCATACGGATCGGAAGCTATGCTCCCAGTTGAAACCTTTGTGCCTTCCCACCGTAGGATCCACTATAACCCAGAAGAGAATGAAGAACTCCTTCACATGTCTTTGGATCTAGTTGAGGAGAGAAGAAATGATGCAATCCTTAAAGCAGCAGCCCACAAACAGAAAGTGGCGGCCCAATACAACTCCAAAGTCAAGCATCGTACCTTACAAGAAGGGGATCTTGTCCTCAAGCGAATCTTCCCTCGCCCCGGAGCACTAGACCCAATCTGGGATGGACCATATGTAATCCATAAAGATCTCCACAACGGAGCTTATATTTTGTCAACAGTGGACGGAGAGGTGTTCCAGAGGGCATGGAACATCCAACACCTCCGGCGATACTTTTCTTAACTTGTATTGCCCATATGAAGTGAATTAACAAAGAGAATCAGTGGACGTAGGCATTTTCGTGCCGAACCACTTTAAAAAACCTTGTCTCTTTTTTTTTAACTTGTTCCTTTATATCTTGGCTGCTTGTTAACTTTATCCTTTTCTGTTGGACAAAATCCTGTGCATACAGCATTTCAATTCGAGGCACTCCACAGCACAACTTCATCTGGACAAGACCTAACAGGTACTATGCGAATCTATGCCCTCGCCAATGAGACACTTTCACTCCAACATCCCTCTGCTGCGGGTTAACTCATTGCTCGCAACGGCCCTTAAAGCCAACTGTAATGAGCCGATTATAAGCCACCGAGAAGGCCGACTATAGCCGAGGCAGCTCATTACGGCGTTCGGCTCACCGGCAACTGTGAACCGATTATAAGCCCCAACATAAGGTGTGGCCAGCCAGGGGCAGTTCACGGTTGACGATCGGCACCCACACTAGCCGGCCAAAGTAAATCGAATAATACCCACGATTACGGGCCATAATGGCCCGGGTAGTTACTGTGCGCGATATCGACTCCGATGTGTTTTAAGTACGGCTGTGGTAAAAAAGAATTAACTCCCCGCGGAGGCATAAGATGGGTGACAAATGTCTCCAAGACCCACAGCTAGGGAAAGTGACTACAAAGCCCGTTTGCCACGAACTTAAGCACATCGAAGGACTTCCGTGATTGGAAGTTTTACTATTTCACATATTTCAATTTTACTTAAGAAACTTTTCCCCTATCCTCTGTAACAATCCCTGAAGTGCAGGACACAAAACAGGAGACACTCACTAATAGAAGCGGATACTCACAGCAAAATACTGGACTGCATCCCTTACTCGGTCACACAAGATATTCAAAGTTGCCATCTACAAGCAAAATATAAGGGGCGGTATTTCCTTCTTTCATATATGCCTATAATTTGTTCACACCTCACGCTAACACTGCAAGTCATGAAATTATGTTTTAAACAAGAACCTGACACCAAACACAATTTAATTACAAGAATATGCATAGCTATATTTCTTAGGCAACATGTCAAAATAGCAAAAACATTCAAAAGACGACAAGATCAGCTTAAGTTAAAGGATTGCACATCAAGAATAAAGCTATTTATTACAAGTAGCAAGAATTACAACCTAAAAGTTACTCTACTGTTTTAAGACTAACATATATTGCCATGTCAAATCCACAAAAAGAATTCCCCAGGTCTAATCAGGGAGCCGGCTGCGTTGGAGTCTTGTCCTTGTCCTGTTGCCCACCTGTCCGGTCAGAAAAAGAAATCATTAGTGATAAGCAACAGAGTTAACAAAAGAAGAAAATAATGAAGTAGAGATTACCAGCAACTTCCCCTTGATCGTCTTGGTCATCATCCCCTACTTCCACACATGCCTCCTCAACAGCGAACAACCGCATCCCCTCTTTCACCGTTGTCTTCTCCTCCTTGGTAAACTGAGCGGTGACCACATCCATCCTAAAAGCCACTCCACCCTCCTTATCCGCCTCAGCCTTGGCCTCCTCTAGAGCCCTGAGGTAAATCCTAGCCATAACCCGGGGGTAGTCGTCCATCCAAGATAAGTTGCCCTGCTTCCAAGTGCGAAAGTACATGTCCTGCAGCATATCGTCCATCATCCTCTCATTTTCCTCAAACTCCCTCATACGGGCCTCAGAAACCGATAGCCTTGCAATGGCAGCATCCCTTTCCAGTCGGTATCGCGAGCAGTCAGCCTGAAGGGACCTCCTCATCACCTCCATCTCCTCCTTTAGCCTGACCTGAGTAAGCTCTACGGCTTCAAGCTTCCCTGACAGCTCCTCTACCTACTCAAGATCCGCCCTCCGAACCTCGTCCATTGTCGAGATGGCCATATTTATCTGCTCCTTGCAATCAGCCTCCATCTTCCGCAATTCCGCCTTACTAGCCTCCTCCATAGTCTTCCTCAACCGCCCGGAGGCAGCCTCATGCTGGGAAATCTGAATCGCCTGATCAGCAAGCTGTTTGGCCTGATCCGAAACCATCAATCGTAGTCGGATGTTGGCACTCCCAATCTCCTCTCCAGCCTTAACCAGCCGGGCATGATGCCCCATCAGCTTCCTAGTCTCCTCCGCCACCCGATCAATATTAGCCTTGGCCTCGTCTCCCATGGTAATTACCCGAGTGGTAAGTAAATCGAGATTTAAGGACTTAGCCTCATCAAGCACCCGTACCATGGGATTGCGGGGAAGAAGGTGCTCACCGGTAACCTCGTCAAAGGTAATATCATGAGAACCTAGATCCAGATCAGGGTGACCCGCAAATGGATTACGAGCCAAACCAGGACGATCAATCTGCGTAACGGTAGGATTTTCAGACAGGTGCGGAGAGAGTGCGAACTCAATATCCTCCTCTGTGATATCATGAAGGGGCTGAATTGGGGCAGGGGACCTAGTGAAGGTTCGGATAAGGGATGACTCCTCTTTCTCTTCTGAATACCCTCTTCAATAACCCCGAGAAGAGGACGGTAGTCGACTACATCCCCGGAATGGTGGGTCGGAGTCTTCGGCTTGGCGGAAGCTTTGGAGAGCTTGTATTGTTCAAGCCTGTGCCGAAGATCTGAGGCCTTGGCCGTTTTACCTGCTCCTGATATAAAGAACAAGTGTCACAAGCTTACATTGATCCATAATTCAAGAAACGCGATAAATTAAAAGTTAAAAGAAGAAAGGAAACACATCTTTTATACAAACCCTGGGGAGGAGTAGGATACTGCAATGAGTCCTGGATTTCATTCCAGGACGGGAGCGGATCATAAAATATTCCTAAGTCCCTATCATAAATGGAGCCTGCAGGAGTCAAAAGTTCACCTTGAGTCGTTAGAGCCACCTTGGCTGGAGTAGTCTGAGAAGATTCGCTTGCACCGGTCCCGGCCTTGTCGGCTTTCCCGGATTTCTCTACCAAAGTCGTTTCTCCGTCCAGCCCCTCAAAAGCCTGAAGAAATGCATCATCCGTCCACTCCTGAATCTCGCCTGCCTGCCCAGGGAGCAAGGCCCCGATGCCATCGCCACCATCATCACCTTCCCGACCATCTCCACCCTCACCTCTTTCCTTCTCTACGTCTTCCTCCCCATGGGTAAGTGGACAATTGCTGGGGGAAGGACCGTCCGACTTCTTAAGTTTCTTACCTCCGACAGCTGGAGGTTTCGTGAAAGGTTTCCTCTTGCCACTCTCTACCGTGACACCTCCCTTAGCCTGAACAGCCGCCCTCTCCTCCGCCATTTCCCTCAGCTTGACTACTGACTGCTGTGGAAGGATCAAGTTATACTCCAGAAGGGTCGCATTTCTGTTCAGGTAGGCAGCTGATCTATCTCTCCCGGGGATAGCTTCTATCTCAACCGCCGTCTGAACCAGGCGATCAGTCTCCACAACCGCAAAGCCACCTGTCGCTAGCAAAAATGAAAACGTATGAGAAAAAGCATCGCAACCAGAATGGAAATTACAAATAAAGCATCGACTTACATCCAGAGGTGAAACGCCGAATAGAAACAGAGTCGTCCCTGACGAAGAACCACTCCTTCTTGAACATGCTATACTTAGAATACAGATCCAAGACCGGCTTAAAGGTTACAGCTGACTCCAAGCTGATGTATGGGGACCCCTTCTTATGGCCCCTCAGATTATATAAGTACCGGATCTCCCGGTTGGAAGGAGCACGCCCATACTCCCTCTGGAAGATGACGAAGAGGCTCACCAGTATAGTATAAGAGTTGGGTTGAAGCTGGAATGGGGCCACCTTTAGATATGTGAGAAAGCTGAGTACCCAAGCATTAAGAGGCAGGATGGCACCACACATACAGTGGTATCTGCTGTAGGCAAAGTACCCTTCGGGAGGGTCATATGGCATAACTTCTCTCCCTGGCAACAGCATGCACGCCCTATCAATTCCGAAAGAACGGGAGATGACATCAAGTTTCTCTTCCTTGAGGGAGCTAGGAAAGCAATCGGGCGGGGAATTCAGAAGCTCCTGAGGGCCGTACCCATCCACCAGTGATCTCGGGGCAGTTCCGTGACGTTCCGGTCCTGGCTGAGCAGGGGGCACTACGGAAGACTCTCCTTCGCCCTGGGACTTCTTCTTATCTGATCGGGTTTCCACTCTTTGAGACATTTATCTGCAGACGCAAGAAAGTATATCGTTAAGACACGTGAACTATATAATCTAGAGTTTCACTAGTGATTCAGGTATAAAATTCCATCTGGTAGAGGGATCATTCAACACTCGGAATCTCCGAATTCATTCAGTAAATTCCAAGTGGAAGCTCATTCGGCATTTCCAAAAGTGGAAGCTCATTCGGCATTCCAAGTGGAAGCTCATTCGGCATTCCAAGTGGAAGCTCATTCGGCATTCCAATATGAAAACCCTTTCTCCCATTCGGTAGTCCAACCCCATAAGTTCATTCGGCGAAGACAAACTCACTTGGATCGGCAGTTAAGTATGACTTGGTATTCAGTTGATTCGGTCAACCTTAATTCTGCACCTAGTTGGTTCGGCTATCTCACTCAGTAAGGAAGGACGAAGGCTTAACGCCTCTACTTATAGGCAAATGAAGGATACCGGACCAACTGGACCGGCACTCAGGAGCCGAATGAAGATGACCAAGAAACAAAGTAGGCCGTCTGCCAGCATATGCCCCACTTTGGGGGGCAAGTGTTAGGCGAATCCTCACCACCGGATCAGAACAGCCGGACCAAGTCATCTCCAAACCAATGCTGAACCAACTCAATTCCGACCCAATGCCGAACCAACTCAATTCCAACTCCATGAATCAAAGTCCTCCCAGTCCAAGCAATGCCGAACCAGCCACTCCACCCAAGTCCCACCGAACCAATCCACTGCCGAACCAATCCACTGCTGAACCTTTCCACTGTCGGACCAATCTACTGCCGGACCAATTTTCTCCCCACCACAACTAGACCAAGTCGTCTCCATACTAACACTCAACTCCTACCACCGAACCAAGGGAGGCCGAACCAAGACGCGCCAGGCCAGATTACGTCAGCCCAGGCCCGCCAGTTGTTATATACCTCCAAGACCCCTACCCCCAGCCTCACTCTATAAATAGAGGGGCAGGGGTACAACAATGGGGGACAAGTTTGAGAGCTCATGCACGGAGAGAACTTTCAAACAACTTTCTTTTACTTGTATCAAAGCTTTGTACTTGTAATCAAAAGAAGAGAAGAGAAATAACATATAAAGTGGATGTAGGCACATTCTGGCTGAACCACTATAAATTTGTGTGTCTTTTTACAGTTTAGTCCCTGCTTTTCATATATTTGCATAAATCACCCAAATCACTAAGAACAACATAAGATCTATTAAATCATACAACTTTGAGGTGTTTGTCCATTTTTTGTGCAAACAGTGTGAGTTACATTGTGTAACAACCCTGTATTTTGTAATTATTTTAAATTGAATTGCCTGATTTAAAAACATTATTTTATTTATTATAATGGATAAATTTTGTTATTTTAAATATAATTTTGATTTTTATGTGAATTATAATTTCAAACATGAATAAATAAGATATTTTCCAGAAATGTGAATTTTGGTCAATATAGTCAAACTTTGACTTTTAATATAAATATTTAAAATGATGAAATTTTGAATTCTATCTTTTATTATGAAAGTAAATAAAATTTCAAGAATACTGCTTTTTGTTTCATTGAAATCTGATTTATAATGTGAAAGTTATGCCTTTTTAAATATTGTGTATAATTTGTTGTATTTAACAAAATTGTTAATTTTAAATTATACAAATAATATTTTATTTGGTCAGGTAATGTTCTAATTTATAGTTATATGGGTAAAATAACATGTTATGTATATATTTTGGTTTTAAAACATTTTTAAAAGAACAATTGGAATTTTCCAAGTCCGCTGCAATTTATTTACAATTTTTAATTTCTAGTTTCAATTAATTAAAGTAATTCTTATTTATCTTTTTATTTTCTTAAGGATTTATTTTATTTTTCATATACACTTTATTTTGTTCAGAATTCATTTTATTTTACTTGAACTTTTATTGGATTAGAAGTAAGGTTATAATTTTCCAAAGTTAAGTGTATCTTGTTTATATTTTTAAATGCTTGTTTCAATATATTAGCTATTTTCTCACTTTATTTTCTATTTTACTTAAATTATTTATTTATTTTCTTTTTCACTTTATTTTGTTCAGCTTTTTATTTTTATTTACTGAAATTTATTTAGTTTATTTTGTTTAAAAGAATTTGGAAATTCAAAGAGACTTTGTGCTTGTAACTTGTGACTCTTCCTTTTCCTGCCTCTTCATTGCCTTGGCCTTTCATTTTCTCTTTGTAGTCGTACATTCCTTATTGCTTTTCATGTGAAAATAAATTCTTTTCCTCATCATTTTCAGCCATAGCAATTTCTGAAATCATTTTGTAAGTCACGGCTTCCATTCTCCTCTTTTCTTCTTCCTTTTTCCATTTGTTTGCCTTGATTTTACCATGCTTTGCTCAGCCTAACCCCTCCACCATCTCCTCCACCGACCACCACCACTTCTTCCCCACATCAACCACGACCTATAATCCATCTCCTCTGACCACCACCTCTGGCCTTGACATTAGATGAAGCCACCACCTTAAATTTGCACAAGAACCCCTTAAAAACAACACTAGCCGACCTATATTGCTTCACCACCTTCATTCACCACCTTAGCCACCACCATAGCCGCCACCACCACCTTGCCATGACCCCTACACACTCCTCCATCTCTGTCCAGATATGAAGACCCCATGGCCGAACCTATATGTGGTCATAACCGAGCCAAAAATGCACCAAAACCCTTCTATTTTGTCTTGTCCCTTTGCATTCTTGATGTTGTAACTCCTACCTCTTCACATCCCATTGTTTGACCTTCTTTTTGCTGACCATTGGATGAGCATTTCAGGTCCAGACCTGATCATGGATGAGCCAAATGATGTCATGGCCAAGCACTTGGATGGTTAAAGCAAGGTCTAGTCATTCTATTCCTTGTTTCCTTTAAATTTCCAATTGTTTCAATGTATTTTGTATTGAATACATATGTTTATATTGTCTTTTTATTTGTTGTCTACAAGATAAATATCAAGGCTCTTTATTCATTTGAATCAAATCGTGCTATCGTGCTTTCGGGAATTCATTTGTGTGTTTTGATTTGCAAACTCCAGCGTAAAAAAGGTGAGTAAATCTCACACGACATTTTATACTTATACAAATGTGAAGCGACAACAATTGAATGTGTAGAATATTATGATATGTTATAACTTCCTGTGATGATTTAATTATATGATGTTAAACCTGTTAATTTATTTGTCATCTCATCTGTTACTGTTATATATTGTATACTGTTCATTTTATATTTGTTTATCACACTGCAAGTTCCCTGTAGATTAGATTCACTATGGGTTGAAATGATACATACCCGAACGGACTTTAGAACAAGGAAAAATCGTTATGGACTGAAATGATAGGCCTGAACGGTTTTTATTTATTTTATTTAACTTGGGATTGCGGGTTTGAAATGACAGAACCCGGATTTTTGCTTTTTAAACTCTGGGTTGAAATGATACATATCCGTATCACTTGACCTAGGTTAGAAAACTATATACAGGCCCGTGGTTATTTTATAAAGTATTTTGAATATTTTAAATATTTTTAAAAGTGTAAAATTGTGAAAATTTGATTTAAATTGGATTTTAAATTGTTTAAATAAAGAAATTTAGATTTTTCTAGAAGTTAAAAATGTAATTTAAATGAATGGTAAAAGTGAATTTTTGAAATATAACTTAAGTTTGGAAATTTGGAAATTTGGTTTTAAAATGATATTTAAGTTATATAAATAAAATGGAAATTTAATTATATTTGGAAAATGGTAAATATGATAATTTGATTTGAATTTGAATTTAAATGATTTAATAAAGTGTTATTGAGTTTTCTATGTATTAAAATGTTTAAATAAATGAATGCTTAAAAGTTTAATTTTAAAATATAACTTGACCTGGAAATGTGAATTTGGTTTTTATTAAAGGTTTAAGTTAATTAAATAAAATTGAAATTTTAGTTTAATTTGTGAAATGGAAATAAAATATAAGTGTTAAGTTTATTTGTTAAAAATGTGAAGAAAGGGAAATTGTACATTTGGATTTGTTAAGTAAATTTATTGGAAATTTGGATTTTACTATAAATGTTTCTTATAAAAAATCATAAATTAAAAGAGTAAATTTAATGAACATTTTTTAATGTCAAAATATGATTTTTATAATGTTTAAAAGGTTTAATATTGAATTTTATTATTTTCTGGATATACACTAAAATCTGGAAATTACTTTAATAGCATTCAGAAATGCTATGATTTCTGATTTGAACTAAAATTGAATAAAAGAGCTATTACAGCATTTCTGAAATGCTGTAGTTGCTGTAGTTGAACTAAATAAACTAAAACTTGACTCACTTTTATTACAGTAGTTCTGTAATTGCTGTAGTGGTCTTCTGTCTTTGCTGAATTTAATTAAAACCTTTAATTTGAAACCTAAGCTATTACAGCATTTCGGGAAATGCTGTCTTTGCTGTTTTAAACTAAATTTCAAATAAAACTGAAATTTAACAGCTTTTTTAAATGTTGTCTTTGCTGAATTAAAATGTTTTCAAGTATAACTTATAACAGCTTTTTCTGAATGTTGTGAAAGGCTGAAATTTTCAATGTGTATGGTTTTTAACTTAGTAAATGAACTCAGAATAGTTTAAAACTTTGGAAATTAAATACTTTATTTGAAAGTATAATAATTACACTTTTAAATGGTTTAGATGAATTATTTTGATTGAAATATAAACCATTTAAAAGATGACTTGAAATGATAATAAATGAATGATATCTTTGAATTTAAAAGGTATTTAAAGTTGAATATTTGGATTTGAACTCAAATGATGATTTGATAATGATGTTTTGAAAAGATATGATATTTTGATATATTAAAATGATTTGAAATGATATGATGTTTTGATATATTAAAATGATTTGAAATGAAGTTTTTGAAAGGATATGATGTTTTGATATATTGAAATGATTTGAAATGAAATTTTGAAATGATATGATATTTTAAATATACTGAAATGGTTTGGAATTAATTTAATCTTTATTTTGATAAAGATTTGGATTTGAAATGATATTCTATTTTGAAGTATAAAATACTATTTTAAAATTATAACCACGGGTTATAATAACGATTGGTTGTTAAAGAGACCGGGATCGGATATGGACATACTCTTTATCGATACCGAAAACCACTTTGACAACTGTGTACGCGGTGGAGTTTCCAGAATGAAGTAGGATGGTGGCGACGATCCTAAGGTATATGCGTGGACCCAACTCCCGTGAGTTGGCATAAGGTGACTAAAACAGGAGCGATCTCAGGCCAATGAGGTAGCACCTCTTATCGGACGCACTTCTTCGATACCATTCTATTACTTTGTGATTGTTTGGGTGCACCCCTTGATTTGGGAGTGTTGTTCGAGGTGCAGCGGTAGTGGCTGCTATGCGTTTCCATCAGTCCGTGTGCGTAATTGGTATATCTACCCTGGCATTGCCTTGTGTGCCGTGTCACCTACCATATCGAGCTTTACTACGAGTTTCAATTTGTGTCGTACCTATGGAGTATCTTCGCATAGCCTTTCGAGGTATGCAGGTACTGTGTAGACTATTGGCATATTATGTGTTAGGGTGAGTTCAGATTAAATGTAAAGCCCTAATGCTATTTTAAAGTATGTTTATTTTATGATTAGACATTATTATAATAGCGAAATATTACTACTACATAGTAAATAGTTTAATGGATCCTAAGAGGATGGGCGGTCCCAAGCATCCTTTAAGTTACTTGTATCTTTATTACAGTTCACTTGAGTTGGTTTACATTGTATAAGTATGTATGTCATGACTCGAGTGTTTTGTGTTTTGCTTTACGCTCGGGTCAGACTGAGTGATACAGCATTAGAGACTCACCTTTGGAGCTGGAGTTTTGCTTTGAAGAACCAGATATCTATTCATTTTGTTATCCAGTTGATTCCAGTTGTTTTCTGAGTTGTACCTGATTATCATACTGCTACTCCTGTTGTATCTTGGTATTCCAATTGTATCTTAATTAACTCTGATGTATTTATATAGTAGCTTCATGAACTACTATTTCTTTGTTTCTGGTGCATTATATTACTCTGTGTCTGTGATCTGTGATTATCTATTTACAGTATATGATGAGTTTGCCAAATTTTTATTTACAACGCGGTATTTTGAGCAATTCAAGTCCGACATGTGCGGATGCGAGTGGTTGAAAATATCGGGTCGTTACATGTGGTATCAGAGCTCTAGTTTTAGGCAAACTCAGCATATAGAGTAAATTTAATTACAGAATCACTTTCGTTCGAACTTTAATTCCTTCTTCTTCGATTCGGTTTCCTTTGAATTTTGGAACATTCCTTTCGGTTCCAAGTCCATTCTTGTCCTCCCCTATTCGTGTCTTCTTTTTTATGGAGTGTCCCATAACTCCACTCCGAATAATCTTTCTAATGAATTGGCGGTCCCGCCAATATTCTAATGATTTGTAAAGGGGTGAAACTTCTTTATAAAAAGCTTTGATTCACCGAAGACTTATGTATCCTTGGTTTACGATGCTACTATCTCTTACTATGCCTGAATTCTATCTCTTGAGATCGAATGTAGATTTACCCCAGAAAATCCACATCGATCTTAGTCATTAAGTCACGGTTGACCTGGTTAAGGTTGCCCGCGATATATATAGGCTTATCCATACTCCTTATTCTATTGTTTAATCATCTTATCTTTTCTCTCCAACTCATATTCAAATCAGAAGTTCACTTTGATTTGAGTCCATCAAAATCTGAATCTCTATCCTTATTTTGACAATTTATCTTGTATTTGAAATTTTTTATATTTAAAGATGTTTTATATATTGTGTTTTTTGAGTTGTTGATGTTGATTTGGGTTTCCGATCGATTCGCCTGATCAACGCTATCGATAGGACCCCCAAAATACTTGAACAAAACAAACTGACAAATGGATAAATTTTGTATAATTATAATATGTATAAGGTTAATTTTCTGAATTTTGGTAATTAATGGAATTGGGTGTTAAGAAATAATATTTAACTTTGTATGTATTTTATAATCATTGGCTTTAGTTTCATATCTAAATAATTAAACATGGTTATAAATTAATTTGGAAATTTAAATGGATTTAAATCAAGAATGTGAGAATTTAATTTCCGATGATTTCGAACTTTATTTTGAAATTTTTAAAAGGGACATATTATTTAAAAGTATTTCTAGTAGAAATTGTTTCAAAGTATTTTTAATTTGTAAATCAGTGCTCTTTTCTTTGTCGCTGGAAAATAATTTCAGTGATGACTACAGCATCATCGACATTCATTTTCGAGTTTCGAAGTGAAGAAACCATTCTGTAGTTTTGCTACAGTTTTGTTTTGAAGATAAATTTATTTGGATTTCTAAAATATGACTTGATGTATAATATATATTGGTTTATGATTTCAAATTTGATTTGATATATATTAAGTATATAATTATTTTCTCTAAATAGTTTGAAGTTAATCGGAAGTTTAATTCCTAAATTTTATCTTAAAGGATAAGGTCAATTATAAGATGAAATTACAATTTTGGATAAATAATTAAGCTTGAGATAATTGAATTAGAAATTTTTATTTGTATAATACTCAATTACATTCCAATATAACTTACCTAAATTATTCAGAAGTTGAATATGTAATTGGAAAATATACAAAATAAAGAGAATTTTATAATAAAACTTAAGTGGTTATAATAAATGTTATACACATAAATTTTATTTATAAAGGATCAACAGAGGTAAATAGAGAAAAAGGGTTAATTGAATAATTTACAATATAATGATATAAAAAAAGAAATTATAAATAAATTGAAATAGTTATAATAAGTGAAATAAACTTAATATATATAGGATTTGATATATTAAGTGGAATAAATTTAAGAATAAATTGGAATAAAGAAGAATGAAATTTAATGAATAAAGATGAAATATAATAAATGATTGTTCAAATTCATGACTTTATAAATTGTTGATTTGATGATGAGATAATGAGATTTAAAAATAATTAAGATTTATTTAACTCAAGTGAAATCAAATGGATGAAATTTATTATTAATGTAAGTTGAAATTTTCATGGTTTTAAATTTATTATCTTATTCTGTTTTCCAATCTAATTTCATTCTGGTTGTTTCCATTCTCATACCTTCTAAGTAGGAAATCAAATTCGAATTGGTTAGCCTTGGAGCTACTGTTCTCTTTCAGCTTGATCTTGCCTCTGATTTTCACCAACTCAGGGTTGCTGAGGAAAGTATTCCCGAGACTGCTTTCTGTACTGAGAATGGTTTCTTCTATGAATAGTTAGTCATGCCTTTTGGTTTGACTAATGCTCCTGCTCTCTTTGTTGATTTGATGAATCGTGTTTTCGTATTGTGCTTAATAAGTTTGTTCTAGTCTTTCTTTCTTTCTCCTTTTCCTTCATCATTTAACTTTTCTATTTCTTCTATGGTTCTTACTTCTCCCTATTCTGAATCTAAGCATTGCTTACCATCCACAGACCGACGGTCAAACGGAAAGGGTGAATCAGATTCTCGATGATCTTTTTGGTGCTTGTGTACTTGATTCTGGAGGATCTTGGGAATATCATCTCCACCTTGTTAAACTTACCTATAACAACAGTTATCAGGTATAATTTCAATCTTCTTGTCATCTTATCTTAATCCTATTTCATACTATATTTTTCTATGTTTTCCCGTACCTCATTCCTTTTCGGGGACGAAAAGTTTTGAGTAGGGGAGAGTGTAACAACCCTGTATTTTGTAATTATTTTAAATTTAATTGTCTTATTTAAAAACTTTATTTTATTTATTAAAATGGATAAAAAAAATTATTTTAAATATAATTTTGATTTTTATGTGAATTATAATTACAAACATGAATAAATAAGATATTTTCCAGAAATGTGAATTTTGGTCAATATAGTCAAACTTTGACTTTTAATATAAAAATTTAAAATGATGAAATTTTGAATTTTATCTTATATTATGAAAGTAAATAAAATTTCAAGAATACTGCTTTTTGTTTCATTGAAATCTGATTTATAATGTGAACGTTATGCCTTTTTAAATATAGTGTGTAATTTGCTATATTTAACAAAATTGTTTATTTTAAATTATATAAATAATATTTTATTTGGTCAGGTAATGTTCTAATTTACAGGTATATGGGTAAAATAACATGTTATGTATATATTTTGGTTTTAAAACATTTTTAAAAGAACAATTGGAATTTTCCAAGTCCGCTGCAATTTATTTATAATTTTTAATTTCTAGTTTCAATTAATTAAAGTAATTCTTATTTATCATTTTATTGTCTTAAGGATTTATTTTATTTTCAATTTACACTTTATTTTGTTCAGCATTCATTTTATTTTACTTGACTTTTTATTGGATTAGAAGTAAGGTTATAATTTTCCAAAGTTAAGTGTATCTTATTTATATTTTTAAATGCTTGTTTCAATATATTAGCTATTTTCTCACTTTATTTTCTATTTGTAACGACCCGACTTTCCAGACCCGGAAAATCGAACCATTTTAGTTAAGAAGAAGAGGTAGAAGAAGAAAAATAGAAAACAACATCAGAATCTAACCATCGCAGCGGAATAAAATATAATATATATTAACAGATCTTTACACAAATCAAAACTATATCAGTTTTATATAATATAGCATCAAAGTATACACCAGAGAACATATAACATACAACTGGACAATAACCATATCATGTCCTCAATACAACAGAATACAACCATCAACACAGCGGAATATATATATATATATAAACAAGTACGGGAGATACGTCTCGCCATCCAGCTCATCTCCTGAGATCCACAGCATCATATCCTGTAACCTATAATACTCGGTCTGACCCGAGCATCATGTAAAACAATACCCGAGTCAGTCTGGAAAACCAGCGTGAGAAAATCACACTCAAATTGATTATTAAAGTTTCAAAAATCCTTTTGAAAACAAAAGCATCTCGTAAGACCACGCCACAAATAAACATGTCGGGTTTTTACCTTACGATAGCTAAAACACTTTTTATCAAAATCCTCTGATATTATAATAGTGTCTATTCACAAATACTTATTAAAATAGCTGAAATTGTTACATGATTAAATTCCAGCATACTAGCCACAACGTGGGTAATACAAACCAAACTCGTACAAGGCACGTAGGGAGAATGGATTTCCAACGAATGACTAGGCACTGGGGTACCACCTGTCACAGTACGTGGCCTAGATCACAGTACCGAGGAGTACGCCCGCTCCCCTGCAACACAAGGCCGGAATCATCCCTTACTGGATAATTCCAAATAAAATCACCCCACGGTTGGGATCAGCAACCGCACCACTAAGCCGAAATAAAAGGGACATCTAGACAGGGATGACTTTACTCTCAAGTGGGGGCTACCCACGAAGCCTTGCTGCATAACCCCTGATTTTCAGTCATTCCCGGTTGATGAGGTTCGAGGCTAAACGATACCTTTATAGCACATATCCCTTAGAATGCCCATCGTCCACCTGACGATGTCACGAAAGCATTCGTCCATACAAGTCCGTCCCGGGTCCGAACGGAACCGAAGGCACTATTCCTACTACATCCATTTTGGAAATATCCTCAGGATTAGTAGCGACTAGCCCTTGCACTTCACTGCTCCATCTTCGACTCCGAACACGTTACACGAAACGTACAAACCGGATCGAAGTACTATTCGAGTCTCCAGACCTAGAATCCCGGTATACGGAAACTCGATCCCGGTCTCTTCGAAACGATCAGCGCATTTGGCCAATATTGATAGTCGGTTATTTAACTATCAATTAACATCCACAAGCAACCATCACACAATAAATAATTTCCCACATTATTTATTTGCCCAAATATCTTTCCAAGATATATTTCTATTTCCAAACTCCTTGTGAAAACAATTTCAAACAGTTTCCGCTTACGGAATACATTTCCCAAATAATTATTTCTCTGAAACACCAAGCACAAAATACTTTAGATTTAAAAATAATTTAAAAGCACTTTACTATAAATATACTTTATAATATTGAAATTTAAAAACTACTTTAATACCTTAACAAAATATATACTTAAGGAATATTTAAAATGAAACCACTTTACAAATATAAACTAAATTTCTCTTTTTAAAACATAATACCAAATCACTTTTATATAATTACTACAATAATAGATTTTTGAAAATACTACTTTAGACCTTAACATTTAGAAATAAATCAATTTTCTAAAACATGCTTTTAAAAACACAATTAGAACTTTTAACTTATATTTAAAATTTCTTTGAAAAATGTACTTGGCTATCCAGAGAAATACACTTCTCATTCCCATCTTTTAAAAATAAATCAACATTTATTTTTAAACCAATTCATATCCCTTTATAAATTCCCACCTTGAATTTATATTTTCAAATATCCACTGATATTTCATTTTACTTTATAAACCCAGTTTATATCTCCAAAATCTCATTTCTCTTTAAATTCCAAATCCCAAAGTATTTAAATCAATTTATAATTGATTTGCCAATCTACTTTGAAATAAATTTCCTTACTTAATCCATTTATTTCCAAGTTCATTAACTTTCAGATTTTATTTCTCATTATGATTTAAAATCTTTAAACTGAAACACAAGTTTCAAATTTCCCACATTCTTTCTTTCTTTTTAATTACATTTAAACATTGAATTAAAAATAAATTATTTATTCCTTTAAATAATATCACATAAGTTCTCTTTAAATTCAATATTTCTTTATTTATTCAAA
Source organism: Allium fistulosum (assembly GCA_030737815.1). Lineage (NCBI taxonomy): Eukaryota > Viridiplantae > Streptophyta > Magnoliopsida > Asparagales > Amaryllidaceae > Allium > Allium fistulosum. The sequence continues at coordinate 162,190,560 of CM060904.1, read as the reverse complement.
ATTCCTCTTTTCCATATTTATTAGAATTTTGGGAATCACTTTTATTCTTAATCAGATTCATTCTCAAATTTATTCCAAACTCTTATAATTATTTTACTTAAAAATTTACTCTTTTATTTCTTTCCAAAAATTCAATTCTATAGAATTTAATAACTCATTATACTTAGATATTCAATCCAACAATATCTTCCAATATTTCAATCATCAATAAAATCATCACAGGATATCAACAATCATATCACAGAATATTTAAACAAAATTAAATATTTTGAGGAATCCAGTTGGATCCCTCCAACCTGTTTCCCTGCATCCACAGATGTTAGCACAATACCAATTCCAATTCAAAGTGGAATATCGCGGTATATGGGATTTATATAAAATCATCCGCTATTATGCGGCGCATAGGGTCTCATCCGCTATATAATGCGGGAATATCAACTCCAATATATACATATGCCAATATGTATATATTGCTATATACTACTATATATAGTATAGCATATCAATCAATGCAATCATCCAATCAATTATTTAAATTTAACCATTTAAATTTAAATTCAACTGAGTGAGATTAACTCACCTTTGCTTTTATTTGCACTCCACTTCCTTTCCGACTTGCTTCCTTCACAATTTACGACCTTGAATAAATATTATTCAGTTTATTAACAGTTGAATTAATCGAATGATCAATTACCGCTTAGTAAATTTGATTAACTAATTATTCCCTTTATACTAAATCTTTCCTGGAAAAATAAATTTTAAGTTTACAAAAATAATTAAAATCGGTTAATTTAAACCGGACTATTAAATCTAGAATGTATGTTTATTTTCTTGAGACTACATACATATATCCTAAAAAAAAATTCTAAATAGGTTTAAAAATCCTATTTATTTATTTTTGTTTTTATATAACTTTACAACATTTTAAAATTCAAACTTTATAAATACAAAATAATTCTCTATTTCCATATATACATCCTAAAAATCTAGTTTCTATAAACTCTATAACAATTTAAAATTCCTATATTCATAAAAAAAAATCGTATATATGTATATAATTTTCCCGTACATATATATTGAAAATACTTTGTTAAAATGTATATTTCACTGTAAATAATTACTTCCTTCAGTATATAAATCTGCACTTATGTATATATATATTTAAGAAAAATAATACCTCACTGCGAACAGGAAATCAAACCGTATATATCTATATTTTATAGAACTCGACCTTTGCTGCTTATAAAATTAACAAAACCAAAATTACAGAAATTAAGTTAGACAATGCAGCAAAGTACCTCACTGCCTATCCTCCCTCGCGAGCACGCGTACTAACACACGATTCTCCGACCAAATCCCAAGTCGAGTCACCACAGTACTCCACGCCCAAATTCCCATTCCTAAGATGCATACACTTCGAACTCGAACCTCCCCTGAAGTCACGACTGCTACCAACCTGGTCACCACCGAACAAAGGTCGGACCTAGCTAGGAGGCGTCATACCCTGCTCGAATGCCCTCTACGTACGCACGCGATCCCCTCTCTTACCCCAGTCGAGTCGCGATCAACTCGATCGCGAGATCTAAATAATCCTCCCATTTTCTCTTCTTTTTTTTTTCTCTGCCATTCGATTTCGAACAAACAAGGGAAGAGGGAATTTGATTCCACTTTGATTTTTCGAACGAAAGTGGTTTGCGTTGGTAAATAAATTCGATTCATTGAAATAGGAATTGGAGGAGGAGGGAAAGGATAACGTCGAGTGCCATTTTTTTCTTTCTCTTTTTATTAAGCTGAGTGTTTTGCTTTTGTTGGATGAAGAGAGTATGTCGGCTATCCCAAAGAGACGTTCGCGTGTTACAGAAGCTAAAGAAACGTACGATTGAAAAGGGACTCAACTGTACCTGATTTAGCCAATATATATATTTTATTATAGTGAATTCTCGATATGTATATCAGCGCGTTATTATACCGTACGATCACAAAACAACTCCACTCACCATGAAATTTGAAACCCGATAATAAAACACTATTACGGCTTCAATGGAACTGGTTTCGTCGAAATCCGAGACTGTCCCTCGAAAGGCTATCTTTAAATTAAATTTAAACAGTATATTTTTAAAACCGAACAAATCATCTTCAAATTCGATTTCAACACTTCTATTATTTCCAGTATCATTTATATGAATTTTACGAGCTTTCAAAATATTTTTAATTAGCTTAGAATACCAGATTTACTATTTTATCCAACTTCAAATAATTTAATTTAATAATTAAATTACTCAATAAACAGCGATATTTGAAATTTAAGTAAATAATTAACCTCTGAATATTTAAAATTAATTAAATATTCTAATTTCAAATATACAAAAATTCCGGGTCGTCACATTCCTCCCCCCTTAAGAGAATTTCGTCCCCGAAATTACCCGTTAAGAAGAATGTTCCAACTCCCGTTTATCATTTCCCTTAAACAAAACAGTTTTATCAATTTATCATCTCAAATCTTTTATTTAAAGGTTATCATTTCAACTAACTGTCCACATTTTTAACCGTAGTTTCCAAACAACCTAATTTTACTTCACAATTCAAATTCAAATTTGAATTCAAATTTAAATTATTAAATTTCTCAAAAATTTTCTAACTCTCTAATTTTCCGAAAAATTTTGCCAGCGTCTCCTTTGCGCGGCTAGCTCGGTACTACTACAAAATGGCTCTACGGCCTCCGAATCTCAAAAGAAAACAAAAGGCCAAGTGGCTGGATCAAAAACCCAATCAAATTTCATATAGAAATTCAAATACATACCTTTTTGTCGGGCCATTAAATTTATCTTCTAAAATCAAAAATCCCAATTTATCCATTGCTTTTATACACCTGTATATCCTACTAAGCAATAATATTCAATCACAATTCCAAAGTCATTTTATACCTTTCCTTTACAAATTTTCAATATTTGTTTTACTTAAGCCCGTACGATACACATATATCATCCGTACGCAATATCACATTTGATCGCTCACTCGATCACACAATTTCACTTCCGAACTAGTATCGTCCACCCGACTTCCTAGTGCGGACTCAGATCTGGTTCCTTGATCAGAAACCGTCATTCTCCTTGCATAGCCACCAACTATGATAGAGAATATCCAGAATCAATCAACAATCCATATCCAGGCTCGCCGTTGAAAATCGAGTGAAAAATCCTGATACGGATCGATAAAACTATCTCGAAATTCTGTGTTCGACATCTGGACCAAATAGCTATGCGAATAAAATAATATACGTACATCTTACGTATAAATTCCAATTGATTATCAGTTATATCAATTCTCCTTTATTCACATTCCTTTTGATTGTTATCCCCTTATTCACAACTATCCCATTTCACAACTTCAGTTTTAGTCTTCATTCAACTATTCACTTAGTATATATTTTTATTTTTCCATTCCAAAATTTACTAAGTATATTTCCAATACCAATTTTCTTAAGAATTTCATTCTTCAATTCTTAAGTTCAATATAAATTTTCTTATATTTATTTACTACTTCACCACTGAAGTGTATATATTCAAATTGAACTCCCATTTCATATGAATTTCAACATACTTCAATTTACTACTTCACTTCAAATATAAATACTTATTCCACATTTCATTCAGATTTTCATTTCCAATTGTTCTTTCTTAAATTCAATTCATCTCCAACTTCCAAAAATTGAATTTTATTTAGCTCGAAAACAATCCAAGTTAATTCATTCAATAACTATTTCTCAACTTATTTAAACCACTCCTCTGTTTGAGTTCAGTTTCCATTCAACATTTACTTAAGTCAATAACTTAAGTTTATTTTTCATTTAACCAACCCTTTAAAGTTTTATTTCCATCTTTCATTTGATTCTTATTTAATCAAATTCCATCCATTTATTTATTTAATATAATTGGTTCATTCACTCAATCATTATGAATTTTATTTTCAATACTCAATCCATCTGGAATTATTTTATTAATAACCAGGTCATTTCCAATTTATTTTCACTTATTTGGATTTTATTCGCAATTCAAACCATCACTATTTTAATCCAATTTCATTAACTCACAATTCAATTTCATTAACTAATTTATTATCTAATTAGTTCCTCCGCTGGTTAAAATTAAATACTTGCTTTTTAATTCCAAATATCACTTCACTTAATTATCTTAAGTTCAATTTATTTTATAACTCAAGTTTGGATTTATTTAAAAATTAAGATTGCTCATCTTAGTCGTTTCCATTTGATAATTACAATTTCAAATTATAACTCTTAATGGTTCAAAGAAATGAATTCTCATTTATGACTTACAATTTCATTTCTATTCATAAGTTTTAACTTACTTGCTGAAGACCTGGGACTATTCATTTAAGTCCATTTCCATCTTTATAATCAAATTTCAAATTATTACACTTAATAATATGAATTTCTTTACACAATTATAAGCATTTTACATTACCTTTATACCCAATTCAATTCGACTTCAACTTATTCACATTTAACTCAATTCCAATTCTCAATTTTATTTAACTTATCTTAAGTTAAATTCAAATATATTTTATTCACCTTCATATACTCGAATTAAATTTTAATTCAAGTATACAATTTTATACAAGTTTTACAATTCATTCACCTTCAAGTTCTCTAACTCTTTTATCTACCAACTTATATTACTCATTGAGTTACTTTCATCTCATAATTATAATCCCAGAATTAAACTTTCATTCCCTTCTTATTACAATCAACTTCATTCTATACTTTATAGTGTTGATTCATTTAAATTTCCACATTTCTATTTTAAATAGAATTCCCATAATTCAATTGCCCGGTTTTATTTCAAAAACCATTTTGAATTCATAAATAGCTCATACACATCTGGTATATCACATCAAATCCCAATTTCCAAAACAATCTGCTTTTACCAAACAAATTTTCCCTTTGAATTTCAAAACCAACCCAGTTCACAATCACTTCCAATTTAAAACAGTTTGGTAGCAATTTCTCTTTGGAAACTCGAAAATGAACACCGATGATGTCGCGATCATCATCGGAATTATTTTCCAGCGACCGAAAGAGAATTTAATGCTTTTATCACTTTAAAACTTTTCAAACATTTTTAAATCCCAAATCCCACCAGATTTCAATTCATTTTCAAAAATATTCATGGAATAATATCACCATTATTTTCCCAAAACCTTAAAACTATTTTTTTAAATCCAAAGGAATTTAAAATCCTTCCCAAAACTTAAAATTCAAAATCCATTCAATTTTATATCCAAACATTACTCTGGAATTCTACATTTACAAATTTCATTTGTTTATGAATTTATCTCATTTGATTATAAATCACATTTGTAATCCACATTTGTATATAAAGTTTATCTAAATTTATAAATTTCATTTAGTCTATATTTCAAATTCCATTTTGTTATATAAATTTATTCTTCAACTTAGGTTATAAGTTTTCAGTTTCTACTTAATAATGAGACTAACTCATTATGGTCATTTTCTAACAACCCAGCATCCAAATATATAACCATAATAATTTTCGAATAATTATTTCTTTTATATACAAAATAATTTGGGCAAAATTATTTCATTCACCCTATTTAAAACAATACTGTGTCGAACTGTTCTATTCAAGTGTTTAGAAACCCCTTCGATACAGTTGTCCAGACTGTGCCGACGAAGGTTCATATGCCACTCAATAAATCAACCAACACAATATAAAACCATTTTATATTCACTAACAAATACGCGCATATCTATTAATACTCTCAAAATTCCCACCAGAGCCAAGGTTATCGCTAGCCTATGCTCTGATACCAACTGTAACGACCCGACTTTCCAGACCCGGAAAATCGAACCATTTTAGTTAAGAAGAAGAGGTAGAAGAAGAAAAATAGAAAACAACAACAGAATCTAACCATCGTAGCGGAATAAAATATAATATATATTAACAGATCTTTACACAAATCAAAACTATATCAGTTTTATATAATATAGCATCAGAGTATACACCAGAGAACATATAACATACAACTGGACAATAACCATATCATGTCCTCAATACAACAGAATACAACCATCAACACAGCGGAATATATATATATAAACAAGTACGGGAGATACGTCTCGCCATCCAGCTCATCTCCTGAGATCCACAGCATCATATCCTGTAACCTATAATACTCGGTCTGACCCGAGCATCATGTAAAACAATACCCGAGTCAGTCTGGAAAACCAGCGTGAGAAAATCACACTCAAATTGATTATTAAAGTTTCAAAAATCCTTTTGAAAACAAAAGCATCTCGTAAGACCACGCCACAAATAAACATGTCGGGTTTTTACCTTACGATAGCTAAAACACTTTTTATCAAAATCCTCTGATATTATAATAGTGTCTATTCACAAATACTTATTAAAATAGCTGAAATTGTTACATGATTAAATTCCAGCATACTAGCCACAACGTGGGTAATACAAACCAAACTCGTACAAGGCACATAGGGAGAATGGATTTCCAACGAATGACTAGGCACTGGGGTACCACCTGTCACAGTACGTGGCCTAGATCACAGTACCGAGGAGTACGCCCGCTCCCCTGCAACACAAGGCCGGAATCATCCCTTACTGGATAATTCCAAATAAAATCACCCCACGGTTGGGATCAGCAACCGCACCACTAAGCCGAAATAAAAGGGACATCTAGACAGGGATGACTTTACTCTCAAGTAGGGGCTACCCACGAAGCCTTGCTGCATAACCCCTGATTTTCAGTCATTCCCGGTTGATGAGGTTCGAGGCTAAACGATACCTTTATAGCACATATCCCTTAGAATGCCCATCGTCCACCTGACGATGTCACGAAAGCATTCGTCCATACAAGTCCGTCCCGGGTCCGAACGGAACCGAAGGCACTATTCCTACTACATCCATTTTGGAAATATCCTCAGGATTAGTAGCGACTAGCCCTTGCACTTCACTGCTCCATCTTCGACTCCGAACACGTTACACGAAACGTACAAACCAGATCGAAGTGGTATTCGAGTCTCCAGACCTAGAATCCCGGTATACGGAAACTCGATCCCGGTCTCTTCGAAACGATCAGCGCATTTGGCCAATATTGATAGTCGGTTATTTAACTATCAATTAACATCCACAAGCAACCATCACACAATAAATAATTTCCCACATTATTTATTTGCCCAAATATCTTTCCAAGATATATTTCTATTTCCAAACTCCTTGTGAAAACAATTTCAAACAGTTTCCGCTTACGGAATACATTTCCCAAATAATTATTTCTCTGAAACACCAAGCACAAAATACTTTAGATTTAAAAATAATTTAAAAGCACTTTACTATAAATATACTTTATAATATTGAAATTTAAAAACTACTTTAATACCTTAACAAAATATATACTTAAGGAATATTTAAAATGAAACCACTTTACAAATATAAACTAAATTTCTCTTTTTAAAACATAATACCAAATCACTTTTATATAATTACTACAATAATAGATTTTTGAAAATACTACTTTAGACCTTAACATTTAGAAGTAAATCAATTTTCTAAAACATGCTTTTAAAAACACAATTAGAACTTTTAACTTATATTTAAAATTGCTTTGAAAAATGTACTTGGCTATCCAGAGAAATACACTTCTCATTCCCATCTTTTAAAAATAAATCAACATTTATTTTTAAACCAATTCATATCCCTTTATAAATTCCCACCTTGAATTTATATTTTCAAATATCCACTGATATTTCATTTTACTTTATAAACCCAGTTTATATCTCCAAAATCTCATTTCTCTTTAAATTCCAAATCCCAAAGTATTTAAATCAATTTATAATTGATTTGCCAATCTACTTTGAAATAAATTTCCTTACTTAATCCATTTATTTCCAAATTCATTAACTTTCAGATTTTATTTCTCATTATGATTTAAAATCTTTAAACTGAAACACAAGTTTCAAATTTCCCACATTCTTTCTTTCTTTTTAATTAAATTTAAACATTGAATTAAAAATAAATTATTTATTCCTTTAAATAATATCACATAAGTTCTCTTTAAATTCAATATTTCTCTATTTATTCAAAATTCCTCTTTTCCATATTTATTAGAATTTTGGGAATCACTTTTATTCTTAATCAGATTCATTCTCAAATTTATTCCAAACTCTTATAATTATTTTACTTAAAAATTTACTCTTTTATTTCTTTCCAAAAATTCAATTCTATAGAATTTAATAACTCATTATACTTAGATATTCAATCCAACAATATCTTCCAATATTTCAATCATCAATAAAATCATCACAGGATATCAACAATCATATCACAGAATATTTAAACAAAATTAAATATTTTGAGGAATCCAGTTGGATCCCTCCAACCTGTTTCCCTGCATCCACAGATGTTAGCACAATACCAATTCCAATTCAAAGTGGAATATCGCGGTATATGGGATTTATATAAAATCATCCGCTATTATGCGGCGCATAGGGTCTCATCCGCTATATAATGCGGGAATATCAACTCCAATATATACATATGCCAATATGTATATATTGCTATATACTATTATATATAGTATAGCATATCAATCAATGCAATCATCCAATCAATTATTTAAATTTAACCATTTAAATTTAAATTCAACTGAGTGAGATTAACTCACCTTTGCTTTTATTTGCACTCCACTTCCTTTCCGACTTGCTTCCTTCCCAATTTACGACCTTGAATAAATATTATTTAGTTTATTAACAGTTGAATTAATCAAATGATCAATTACCGCTTAGTAAATTTGATTAACTAATTATTCCCTTTATACTAAATCTTTCCTGGAAAAATAAATTTTAAGTTTACAAAAATAATTAAAATCGGTTAATTTAAACCGGACTATTAAATCTAGAATGTATGTTTATTTTCTTGAGACTACATACATATATCCTAAAAAAATTCTAAATAGGTTTAAAAATCCTATTTATTTATTTTTGTTTTTATATAACTTTACAACATTTTAAAATTCAAACTTTATAAATACAAAATAATTCTCTATTTCCATATATACATCCTAAAAATCTAGTTTCTATAAACTCTATAACAATTTAAAATTCCTATATTCATAAAAAAAATCGTATATATGTATATAATTTTCCCGTACATATATATTGAAAATACTTTGTTAAAATGTATATTTCACTGTAAATAATTACTTCCTTCAGTATATAAATCTGCACTTATGTAAATATATATTTAAGAAAAATAATACCTCACTGCGAACAGGAAATCAAACCGTATATATCTATATTTTATAGAACTCGACCTTGCTGCTTATAAAATTAACAAAACCAAAATTACAGAAATTAAGTTAGACAATGCAGCAAAGTACCTCACTGCCTATCCTCCCTCGCGAGCACGCGTACTAACACACGATTCTCCGACCAAATCCCAAGTCGAGTCACCACAGTACTCCACGCCCAAATTCCCATTCCTAAGATGCATATACTTCGAACTCGAACCTCCCCTGAAGTCACGACTGCTACCAACCTGGTCACCACCGAACAAAGGTCGGACCTAGCTAGGAGGCGTCATACCCTGCTCGAATGCCCTCTACGTACGCACGCGATCCCCTCTCTTACCCCAGTCGAGTCGCGATCAACTCGATCGCGAGATCTAAATAATCCTCCCATTTTCTCTTCTTTTTTTTTCTTTTTTTTTTCTCTGCCATTCGATTTCGAACAAACAAGGGAAGAGGGAATTTGATTCCACTTTGATTTTTCGAACGAAAGTGGTTTGCGTTGGTAAATAAATTCGATTCATTGAAATAGGAATTGGAGGAGGAGGGAAAGGATAACGTCGAGTGCCATTTTTTTCTTTCTCTTTTTATTAAGCTGAGTGTTTTGCTTTTGTTGGATGAAGAGAGTATGTCGGCTATCCCAAAGAGACGTTCGCGTGTTACAGAAGCTAAAGAAACGTACGATTGAAAAGGGACTCAACTGTACCTGATTTAGCCAATATATATATTTTATTATAGTGAATTCTCGATATGTATATCAGCGCGTTATTATACCGTACGATCACAAAACAACTCCACTCACCATGAAATTTGAAACCCGATAATAAAACACTATTACGGCTTCAATGGAACTGGTTTTGTCGAAATCCGAGACTGTCCCTCGAAAGGCTATCTTTAAATTAAATTTAAACAGTATATTTTTAAAACCGAACAAATCATCTTCAAATTCGATTTCAACACTTCTATTATTTCCATTATCATTTATATGAATTTTACGAGCTTTCAAAATATTTTTAATTAGCTTAGAATACCAGATTTACTATTTTATCCAACTTCAAATAATTTAATTTAATAATTAAATTACTCAATAAACAGCGATATTTGAAATTTAAGTAAATAATTAACCTCTGAATATTTAAAATTAATTAAATATTCTAATTTCAAATATACAAAAATTCCGGGTCGTCACACTATTTTACTTAAATTATTTATTTTCTTTTTCACTTTATTTTGTTCAGCTTTTTATTTTTATTTACTGAAATTTATTTAGTTTATTTTGTTTAAAAGAATTTGGAAATTCAAAGAGACTTTGTGCTTGTAACTTGTGACTCTTCCTTTTCCTGCCTCTTCATTGCCTTGGCCTTTCATTTTCTCTTTGTAGCCGTACATTCCTTATTGCTTTTCACGTGAAAATAACTTCTTTTCCTCATCATTTTCAGCCATAGCAATTTCTGAAATCATTTTGTAAGTCACGGCTTCCATTCTCCTCTTTTCTTTTTCCTTTTTCCATTTGTTTGCCTTGATTTTGCCCTGCTTCTTCATGCTTTGCTCAGCCTAACCCCTCCACCATCTCCTCCACCGACCACCACCACTTCTTACCCACATCAACCACGACCTATAATCCATCTCCTCTGACCACCACCTTTGGCCGTGACCATTAGATGAAGCCACCACCTCAAATTTGCACAAGAACCCCTTAAAAACACCACTAGCCGACCTATATTGCTTCACCACCTTCATTCACCACCTTAGCCACCACCATGGCAGCCACTACCACCTTGCCATGACCCATACACACTCCTTCATCTTTGTCCAGATCTGAAGACCCCATGGCCGAACCTATATGTGGTCATAACCGAGCCAAAAATGCACCAAAACCCTTCTCTTTTGCCTTGTCCCTTTGCATTCTTGATGTTGTAACTCCTACCTCTTCACATCCCATTGTTTTACCTTCTTTTTGCTGACCATTGGATGAGCGTTTCAGGTCTAGACCTGATCATGGCTGAGTCAAATGATGTCATGGCCAAGCACTTGGATGGTTAAAGCAAGGTTTAGTCATTCTATTCCTTGTTGCCTTTAAATTTCCAATTGTTTCAATGTATTTTGTATTGAATACATATGTTTATATTGTCTTGTTATTTGTTGTCTACAAGATCAATATCAAGGCTCTTTATTCATTTGAATCAAATCGTGCTATCGTGCTTTCGGGAATTCATTTGTGTGTTTTGATTTGCAAACTCCAGCGTAAAAAAGGTGAGTAAATCTCACACGACATTTTATACTTATACAAATGTGAAGCGACAACAATTGAATGTGTAGAATATTATGATATGTTATAACTGGCTATGATGATTTAATTATATGATGTTAAACCTGTTAATTTATTTGTCATCTCATCTGTTACTGTTATATATTGTATACTGTTCATTTTATATTTGTTTATCACACTACAAGTTCCCTGTAGATTAGATTCACTATGGGTTGAAATGATACATACCCGAACGGACTTTAGAATAAGGAAAAATCGTTATGGGCTGAAATGATAGGCCTGAACGGTTTTTATTTATTTTATTTTAACTTGGGATTGCGGGTTTGAAATGATAGAACTTGGATTTTTGCTTTTTAAACTACGGATTGAAATGATACATATCTGTATCACTTGACCTAGGTTAGAAAACTATATATAAGCCCGTGGTTATTTTATAAAGTATTTGGATATTTTAAATATTTTTAAAAGTGTAAAATTGTGAAAATTTGATTTAAATTGGATTTTAAATTGTTTAAATAAAGAAATTTGGATTTTTCTAGAAGTTAAAAATGCAATTTAATTGAATGGTAAAAGTGAATTTTTGAAATATAACTTAAGTTTGGAAATTTGGAATTTTGGTTTTAAAATGATATTTAAGTTATATAAATAAAATGGAAATTTAATTATATTTGGAAAATGGTAAATTTGATAATTTGATTTGAATTTGAATTTAAATGATTTAATAAAGTGTTATTGGGTTTTCTATATATTAAAATGGTTAAATATATGAATGCTTAAAAGTGTAATTTTAAAATATAACTTGACCTGGAAATGTGAATTTGGTTTTCATTGAAGGTTTAAGTTAATTAAATAAAATTGAAAATTTAGTTTAATTTGTGATATGGAAATAAAATATAAGTGTTAAGTTTATTTGTTAAAAATGTGAAGAAAGGGAAATTGTACATTTGGGTTTGTTAAGTAAATTTATTGGAAATTTGGATTTTATTGTAAATGTTTCTTATAAAAAATCATAAATTAAAAGAGTAAATTTAATGAACATTTTTGAATGTCAAAATATGATTTTTATAATGTTTAAAAGGTTTAATATTGAAGTTTATTATTTGCTGGAAATACACTAAAATCTGGAAATTACTTTAATAGCATTCAGAAATGCTATGATTTCTGATTTGAACTAAAATTGAATAAAAGAGCTATTACAGCATTTCTGAAATGCTGTAGTTGCTGTAGTTGAACGAAATAGACTAAAACTTGACTCAGGTCTATTACAGCAGTTCTGTCATTGCTGTAGTGGTCTGCTGTGTTTGCAGAATTTAATTAAAACCTTTAATTTCAAACCTGAACTATTACAGCATTTCGGGAAATGCTGTCTTTGCTGTTTTAAACTAAATTTCAACTAAAACTGAAATTTAACGGCATTTTTAAATGCTGTCTTTGCTGAATAAAAATGTTTTCAAGTATAACTTATAACAGCTTTTTCTGAATGCTGTGAAAGGCTGAAATTTTCAATGTGTATGGTTTTTAACTTAGTAAATGAACTCAGAATAGTTTAAAACTTTGGAAATTGAATACTTGATTTGAAAGTATAATAATTACACTTTTAAATAGTTTAGATGAATAATTTTGATTGAAATATAAACTATTTAAAAGGTGACATGAAATGATAATAAATGAATGATATCTTTGAATTTAAAAGGTATTTAAAGTTGAATATTTGGATTTGAACTCAAATGATGATTTGATGATGAAGTTTTGAAAAGATATGATATTTTGATATATTAAAATGATTTGAAATGAAGTTTTGAAATGATATGATGTTTTGATATATTAAAATGATTTGAAATGAAGTTTTTGAAAGGATATGATGTTTTGATATATTGAAATGATTTGAAATGAAGTTTTGAAATGATATGATATTTTAAATATATTGAAATGGTTTGGAATTGATTTAATCTTTATTTCGATAAAGATTTGGATTTGAAATGATATTCTATTTTGAAGTATAAAATATTATTTTAAAATGATAACCACGGGTTATAATAATGATTGGTTGTTAAAGAGACCGGGATCGGATATGGACATACTCTCTGTCGATACCGAAAACCACTTTGACAACTGTGTACGCGGTGGAGTTTCCAGAATGAAGTATGATGGTGGCGACGATCCTAAAGTATATGCGTGGACCCAACTCCCGTGAGTTGGCATAAGGTGGCTAAAACAGGAGCGATCTCGAGCCAATGAGGTAGCACCTCTTATCGGACGCACTTCTTCGGTACCATTCTATTACTTTGTGGTTTGGGTACACCCCTTGATTTGGGAGTGTTGTTCGAGGTGGAGCGGTACTGGCTGCTATGCGTTTCCATCAGGCCGTGTGCGTAATTGGTATATCTACCCTGGCATTGCCTTGTGTGCCGTGTCACCTACCATATCGAGCTTTACTACGAGTTTCTATTTGTGTCGTACCTATGGAGTATCTTCTCATAGCCTATCGAGGTATGCAGGTACTGTGTAGACTATTGGCATATTACATGTTAGGGTGAGTTCAGATTAAATGTAAAGACCTAATGCTATTTTAAAGTATGTTTATTTTATGATTAGACATTATTATAATAGCGAAATATTACTACATAGTAAATAGTTTAATGGATCCTTAGAGGATGGGCGGTCCCAAGCATCCTTTTAGTTACTTGTATCTTTATTACAATTCACTTGATTTGGTTTACATTGTATAAGTATGTATGTCCTAACTCGAGTGTTTTGTGTTTTGCTTTACGCTCGGGTCAGAATGAGTGATACAGCATTAGAGACTCACCTTTGGAGCTGGAGTTTTGCTTTGAAGAACCAGATATCTATTCATTTTGTTATCCAGTTGATTCCAGTTGTTTTCTGAGTTGTACCTAATTATCATACTGCTACTCCTGTTGTATCTTGGTATTCCTATTGTATCTTAATTAATTCTGATGTATTTATATAGTAGCTTCATGAACTACTATTTATTTGTTTCCGCTGCATTATATTACTCTGTGTCTGTGATTATCTATTTACTGTATATGATGAGTTTGCCAAATTTTTATTTACAACGCGGTATTTTGAGCAATTCAAGTCCAACATGTGCGGATGCGAATGGTTGAAAATATCGGGTTGTTACACATTGCCTTTCGACATTTTCTTTTCAAAATTTATTATAATATATATGTATATTATATATGGTAGCCTGTTCCACTCCATTACCCCTCCATATTACCTGCCGAAATCATGCTCTTCATCTTCTAGCTTTTCTTTTCCTTCCCACCTTATCTCCTCTATTCGTTTGCTTAAAATTATTATTAATAAGAAATTATATAATAACCTCCTTCTCTCCTTTTTGCCATCTACCTGCAACCTTACCCATGCTTCACCCATTACCGCTCTTCCGCCTCTGACCTTCCGACCACACCATGCCGCCACGCCTAGTCACCCTCCACTAGTTTCCATTCCATAGCATCAAGTGACGCTCATCCCCTCCCTCTCGGCCAAGCATCCCGAACCCGAGCATGGCCAGCACCCAAACCTCGTCCCTGCCTTCCATCGCCGAAACCCAGGCCGAGCCTCCTCCTCCCTAAGCTTCGGCCGTGTGATAACCTGGATTTTCAGATATCTGCTAATTGGAAATTAACAGGATTGAATCTATTAAATACATTGATTTATTTTTTGAATGTGATAATCTATTTATAAATATATTTATATTTTAAACTTGAGTTTGAAATAAGTTTTAAATTAAAAAGTTCATTTTTTTAAAATATTCTTTCATTTTAAAATTCTAACATAAGATAAATTTTGTTTGGAAATTTGATTTAATTTAATATTGAATAAATAATCATATGACTTTAAAATACTCAAAATAAAAATTTAATTTGTTTAAAATGATTTTGGCATAAGTTTAAATTTAAACAAAAGGTTTTTTCTGTATATATATAGCTTGATAAGGTAAGTAATTTTGTGATATCCCGGATTTTCGGGCATCAGATAATTGGATAATTATCTGATTTAACTTTTTAAAATACTGATTTATAAATCGAACAAATTCAAATGTGATAATCTCCATTTAAAAATTTATTTAAAATTTGGTAAGATTGTTAATTTCAAATCAATAATGATAATATGTTGTATATATTCATGTATAGAGAATTTTTATATACAAATTGAATTTGCGTTCGTTTAAATATATATGATATATATATCAAATTGATTTTTAAATTGAATTTGAAGTTGAATCTAGATTTAAAATTTGGAAAGTCAAAACATAGATATTTTAAATATTTTAAAATAATATATAAGCTTTTATTTATAAATATAATTGGTTTTTATTTTCTTTAAAGAAATTTTTATATATAGATAAGTATTTGTAAATTAATAAATTAAGTATAAAGCTTTTATTAATACTTAAATATAAGTAAAGATTACTTAAATTACAAGTGTTAAATTATGAGATCATGTAAATAACATGTGTAGGTTAATTAACAAATGTGATGGACAAATGTTAGGAAATGATACAAGTGTCTTTTATTTATTTTATTTTCTTTAAAATTTAACAAACCACAAATTAACTCTATATAAACATTCATCTTCTATCTTCATTTCTTTTTCCTTATTTTCAACTTCGAAACCAGGAAACTCAAGAAAAATCTGTAATAAACTCATAATCAAAACCTGTAAACATTCTCAATTAATCAAACCAAAATCTTCGACCAGATCTGTAAAACATTTTGCAATCCACCAGAAAATCAAACAAATCAAAAGCCTGTGACCAAATTTGCAAACCTGAAATCAGAAGAAAATACAACATCAGTTTCCAAGTTTTTATACATGAGATCAAGCTAGCAATTCAATCAAACATCAAAAACAAGTTGCAAGCTTCAGTTTTAAGGGATTCTCAGATCTTGAGTAATCAAGTTTTCAATTTTCAAAAGAGCAGTAGCTTCCAGTTTTCAGGCTTCTGTTTCAAAGCTCTGTCCTTCAAACTGTGAGTAAACAAAACAACATCTTGTTTAACTCAATGCATGTGAAGATTTTATGATATAATGATGTGGAAATTGCTGCATAAATGAAATTAGACCTGCGTGTTATTAATATGAAGTGTTATATGTTTGCATGTCAGAATATATCTATGTATCCCTGTTTCTAAGTTACAGGATTTAAAGATCTAATCAAAAGAAGAAGAAAAAAATTCAAGAATTCCTTATCTAATCTCTTATAGGGTTTGGTATTCGAATAAGTTATGTTTGTTTAAACAGAAACTAAGTTTAAAATTTTATTTAAGTATAATAAGTATGAAATTTTCTGGAAATTAAGAAATTCAGTGAAATAGAAATTCGAGTCAAAATTTAAGTTGTTAAATCCTCGAGTTCTGATTGTATATTTGGATCTGTGACTCAAAAACATGATTTTAGTATAGAATTCAGGATTTTTAATGTTAGGGATGTTGAGAATTTCTTAGTTGATCGGGAATTACATTTTGACTAATTTCTGATGATGGGAGGTTGTGGAAAGATCAGGATTATTGCTGGAGGAAGGTCGTAGGTCGGTGGTTAAGAGAAAATTGGTAGCTCGATTTTTAGATCGTTGTGGTGGCTGAACGAAGGCGAAGAAGGGTTTAGGGCTGCGTTCGAGTCGAGATGGTTGTCGTGGCGAATACGACATCGTGGCGATGTCGAGTTAGACTAGAGGAGGGGAAATAGGGAGGTAGTCGTGTGGCGAAGGTTCAGACGTGACGTCGTGGCTTCTGGTGGCCTGAGGCGGTGGGTCGAGACGACTCTTGGATGATCGATACGTTCCAGTGGAATTTAGTTTGCTCGAAATCGATTTTCGGGTTCGATTCCAAGATAGGGTGGTCGAAATCGAAGGGGGAGGTCGAAGTCGACTTGTCGGCAATGGCAGTGGTGGCCGGAACTACGGCGATGGATTGTACAGGTGCACGCGTATCTGTGTATCTGGTTATTTGTTGTGGGCTTTGAGTTCGGGGAAGAAGAAGTTGACACGGGGTCGATCTCGATGATGAAGAGCGTTTGACTCGAAGCAGGGAAAGAGAGCGAGTGGCACGGGTTAAGGCTCGGGTAAATTGGAGTTTGTCTCGGAGTGATCTCGAGTGTGTTGGCATGAGCGATTTTAACTTAACAGTTTTTAAATTTAAACAAGTTTTAAAAAGATTTTGAGGAAGGTGAAGAAGAACTCGAAGGTGGACTCGAGTAAGGGATCGGATTTGACCCGAAGCAGAAATAGAAAGATTTTAAACATGTTTTGGAAAGTTTTGTAAAGCAAAAAAAAAAAGAAAGCAAAGACTTTGATAACTTATTTCATAAAGTAAAGGATGTGATAACAAGTTCCAAGTAAGTTATTTAACAGGTTTAAATAAGTTTCCAGATTTAATTAGTGCTAAAATTTGTTGGTGAAGAGTAGTTATATATTAGATTAAATATGAAATTGATTAAGAGGAATTAATGGAAGTAATTAATATTGTATAATTACTTAGTGATAGTGATAAATGGATAATTACTAAATGTTATTAATAAAAGGAAAATTACTTAATGGAAGTAATTAGGGATTAAATACTTAGTATAATTTATTAAGGGATTGATTAATTAAGGAAATTAATTAAGGGTTAATAAATTAATGAGTGTGATTTATTAAAGAATAATTAATTAGGTAAGTGATTAAATAATAATTAATTTGAGTAATTAATTAAGGATCAATGCGATTAATGTGAATGGGTGAAGGTTAATTAATTTGTGTAATTAATAAAAGGGAAATTACTTAATGTAATTAAAGAATGATTAATCAAGGATGACTAATCAAGATGAATAATTAAGGGATGATTAATTAATTGAATATAATTAATTAATCTTAAATAAGCAAGATTTAAAAATAATAAAGTAATTAATTTAATTCATTGGTAGTTAATTAGATAAATTGGAAATGGTATGACTAAATTATCTTGCTTATGGATGATCGAAGGATTTTTGAATGCCTTGGATTATTTATTATCCCTGATATGTGATTGTGATATTTTGTGTTATAAAATGTTTTTGTAATATGATATGTTGGGTTGAACAGTGATAATGTGGTTATCTATGATGAAATGCTGTGTAAGAGTGACATCCAGTATTTAAAATTTAATTATATTCACTTGAATAATTTGGGTTAAGATAATATTGGATTCGAAGAGACCGGAGTCGGGTATTAGTAAATAACCGAAACCACTTCGATTCTTTATAAATTGATATATGAAATCAATAAGTTGGAATGGAATGATTTAAGTGAATTGGACCATTGAATTTAAGTTTTGGTACTTAGAAATTGGTGAGTGAAATAAATGATGTCTATAACAAATTGTTAACTTGTAATTGATACAAGTTACCCCGGGTTATATATATAAGTTGTACGCTTTTGTAATTCATGTTAGATGAGTTTACTCACGCTGGTTTCCAGCCTGACCCGGGTGTTACTTTGATGTAATGCTCGGGTCAGACCGAGTATTACAGCTTTTCAGGTTAGGACGTTCTGGAGCTCAGGAGGCGAGCTGGATAACAAGAACGTATGGGATATTCCGCTGTGATATATTATAGTTGCCGGAGACATGTTAATTCTAACTGTCTAGTACATTTGTGAATGTTGTAACTCTGATGTATTAAAATGTAATTAACAAATACAGTTTTCTTTATATAACTGATATTATTATTTGTTATTATATTTAATCCGCTGCGAATGTGAGATGTTGTGTTCTCTGTTCTTCTTTCTGTTTCTTTCTTCTATCTCTTTCTTTTTCTTCTAACTATCTGGAATTTTCGGGTTCGAAATTTCCGGGTCGTTACACTTGGTATCAGAGCTGAAGGTTAAACCTTGGCTCTGTTGGGATTACTCATTAAGGATAGGGTCAATAGTACCCTAAGATGAGTTGAGTGTATATATATATGAGAGCGTATTTGTTATTTTCTTATATAAAGGTTTTAAAAAGGTTTTAAAAAGGTTTTAAAATGATTTTAAAAATAAATGATTTTTATATAAGTTTATCTTTTGATATATATAGAAATAATTTTCTAATTATTAAATATATTAAAGAAATTGGTTGTTGAATCATTGGAATTAAATAAAATAATAAGAATTAAGTGGTAATAGTAATACAACCAAATTAAAATTTAATGAAGATAAGTTTGAAATGGATCCAAACTGAAATTAAAAATCCAATTGGAATTAAAGATAATTTAAAATTGGGAAGTTTTAAATCTAAGTCCAGAAAACTTGAGATTGTTTTAAAGAAATTTGTTTTGAAATTAAAAACCAAGAATGGTTTAAAATTTAAAGTATGACTTGAAGTGCAAATGAAATAAATATGTATATAAGTTAGATATACATAAGGTCAAAGTTGACTGGAAGTAAACACTAAGGGTTGAGTTTTGAATTTTCTGGAAATATGATAAGTTTTAAAAACTTAAGTGGGAAAGTTTATTAATTTAAAGTTTAAAATTTGAAATGGGAAATTCAAATTGGGTAAAGATGACTAGATTAAATTGAATTTAACTTAAGGAAAGTTAAGTGAGTTTGGAATGAACAACTTGAATTGGAAATTTCAAGATGAAATTGAAATTTAACTTGGAAAGTTAAAATGGTGAATTTGATTAGTTTGAATGAATGAAGAAATGGATTGTGATAATATATCCATTATAAAGATAAATGAAAATTAAACCTTATTTTGAAATTAAGGATATGGAATCCCTTTTAACTTAAGATTTGAATATTAAGAATTGAATTTGTAACTTAAAATTGTTTAAGAATCAGTTTCAAAGTTGGAAGATAAAATTGGGCAATAAATTGAATTTTGAAGATACAAATTTCTTTGAACTTTTAAATTTGAAATTTAAAATAAGTTAAGTAATGATAGTTTAAAATGGAATTTTGGATTTAGGATTGATTTGATTTAAAAGTAAGGGTTAATTTGACTTAAGTGATTAAATCAATATTTAAAATATTTAACTCGAATTTATATAATTCGAGATGGTTTTAAGTTGAGATTTAAATAAAATTTGATAATCCAAATTGATTTGAAATAATTTGGAATTGTGATTAAAGTTGAATAAGTTTAAAAATCAAATGAAAATTGATTTGAATTTGGAAAGGAATTAAGGTTAATTCAACTTGAATTGGGATTAAATCAATTTCAATAGAAATTGAAGTATTGAGTCAATTTAAATGGAAGTAGAAATTTAAATTGAATTGATAGGGAATTGAACGGTTTGACTCTGGACTATTTTCAAAGTAATTTGTTTTAATATAAACCTATTTTTTTCAAACTATTTACTATACAATCTTTCTTCTTAAACCCCAAACTATCTTATACTTATTTTACAATTATTTTGGAACTATTTAACTATTTTGAAACTGTCTTATAAACTAATTACTATTTTTCAGTTACCTACATCTAATCACTATTTTAAATCTATTTTGCAATTATCTAACTATTTTATACCTATTTAATTATTTTACAGCTATTTTATAAACTAATAACTATTTTTCAACTACTTATCTATTTTAAACTTTTTCAAGCTATTTTTAAATTTAAAAAGGTCAGAGTTCAAACTGTTTGTAATTGAAGTAATAACTCAATTGGAAATGGAAGCAATTGAGAATAAGTGAATGGAATTAAAGGAAATGTGAATAGAAAGGAAAGTGATTTGGCTAATAACCAATAAAGATTAATACGTAGGATATACATATATTATTCTATTCGCATAGTAATTTGATCCAGATTTGGGCACAGAATTTCGAGATAGTATTATCGATCCGAGTTGGGATTTTTCGCTCGATTTTCGACGACGAACCTGGATATGGGTTTTTGATTGGTTCTGGATATTCTCTATCATAGTTGTGACTATGCAAGGAGAATGACGGTTTCTAATCAAGAAACCAGATCTGAGTCCGCACTAGGAAGTCGGGTGGACGATACTAGTTTGGAAGTGAAATTGTGTGATCGATTGAGTGATCAGATTGATATTGTGTACGGATGATGTGTACATCGTACGGATTTGAATGAAATTGATATTGAAGATTGTGGATAAGAACTGTAAAATGGTTTTTGAAAAGAAATATGGTTAATAACTTTATAAAAGATTTATCAAATGTGAATATTTGATTTAGAATAAAATAAAGTTATATTTTGTAATATGATAAACTTCCCTTATTGAATCTAGCCAGAATAAAAAGGGTTTTGAAATATTTGAAGTATAAAGAGGTTTTATACAAGTTTGAAATGATCCAAAGATTTTTCAAAGTTATATATATCTATATCTATATATATATAAAGGATCTTATGAGAATGATTTTGGAAAAGGTTTTGGGAACCTATGGAATTTGGAAAGGGCTTTTGATTTTTGAGAAATCAATTTTGGATTTTGGAAAGCCTAGTTTGAGAATTATCGATTTTTGGTAATCGATTTTGTGTAAAGGAGATTTTGATAAATCATAAAGGGTATGATTTGAAGATACTATAAGTATATAGTATAAAATGTTTTGAGTATAGCTCTGGGGAAAAAGGCGCTCCCTTGAAATGAACTTCTCAGGAGTGCCACTGGGTGGTACTGCCTTGAACCCCAAGGGGGGATTCTAAAGTTGATCCTGTGAGGAGTCCGGACAAAACTAGTTCCTGAGGATTATTTGTGTAGCGAAAGTCGAGGGGCTGGTGCCCACAGAGGCATTTGGGTTATGCTGTGACGACAGTTTAACTCGATGTCACTGCGATCTACTGCAGACCATAGCGAAAGTCATGTGTGCCGCTGAGAGCCAACTGTCTACGTTTGATTTTATATCGGTAGACTGTGACACTATGGTAACATAGCGAAAGTCGTTTGTGCCGCTGAGAGCCAACAGTCTGCGTTTGATTTTATATCGGTAGACTGCGACCTATGTGGGAGAAGTTTCATTATTTGGCAGCGAAATTCGGTGGCGCTGATGCCTACAGTTATATGGGTTTGTGCTGTGATAGTAACGTAAGGCCCGGGTATAACTGCGATCTGTAGCGGGTTCCATGGCGTAATCGAGGAGCGCGGAGACCTACAGTTATCTGTGGATTTTGCCGGGACAGCAACGTAACCATCGGGTTAACTGCGACCATGGATGGGGGTGATGATTTCCAGAGCATTCTCACCAAAGATATTTTCTCTATTTTCAAAACTGTTTTCTATATTTTCAATAAATTATTTTCCAAATATTTTCACTGGGTGTTGAAACCTGGTCTGCTAAGTACTTATAGATTTTCAGTCTTACGCCTGATCAACGTATGACCGAATTTCTATGAGAATGAGGATGGACTGGTTGAGACATCGAGTTATAAAAAGTATTTTTATAAAACTATTTTGGTGATATTATATTGATTTTTGAAGTATTTTAAAATTTCTTAATTAAAGAGTTTATAGATGAAAATACTCAAAGAATAATTTAACTGTAATAAAATTCTTGCTTCATTCCTTTTCGAGGACGAAAAGATTTAAAGGGGGGAGGAATGTGATATCCCGGATTTTCGGGCATCAGATAATTGGATAATTATCTGATTTAACTTTTTAAAATACTGATTTATAAATCGAACAAATTCAAATGTGATAATCTCCATTTAAAAATTTATTTAAAATTTGGTAAGATTGTTAATTTCAAATCAATAATGATAATATGTTGTATATATTCATGTATAGAGAATTTTTATATACAAATTGAATTTGCGTTCGTTTAAATATATATGATATATATATCAAATTGATTTTTAAATTGAATTTGAAGTTGAATCTAGATTTAAAATTTGGAAAGTCAAAAGTTAGATATTTTAAATATTTTAAAATAATATATAAGCTTTTATTTATAAATATAATTGGTTTTTATTTTCTTTAAAGAAATTTTTATATATAGATAAGTATTTGTAAATTAATAAATTAAGTATAAAGCTTTTATTAATACTTAAATATAAGTAAAGATTACTTAAATTACAAGTGTTAAATTATGAGATCATGTAAATAACATGTGTAGGTTAATTAACAAATGTGATGGACAAATGTTAGGAAATGATACAAGTGTCTTTTATTTATTTTATTTTCTTTAAAATTTAACAAACCACAAATTAACTCTATATAAACATTCATCTTCTATCTTCATTTCTTTTTCCTTATTTTCAACTTCGAAACCAGGAAACTCAAGAAAAATCTGTAATAAACTCATAATCAAAACCTGTAAACATTCTCAATTAATCAAACCAAAATCTTCGACCAGATCTGTAAAACATTTTGCAATCCACCAGAAAATCAAACAAATCAAAAGCCTGTGACCAAATTTGCAAACCTGAAATCAGAAGAAAATACAACATCAGTTTCCAAGTTTTTATACATGAGATCAAGCTAGCAATTCAATCAAACATCAAAAACAAGTTGCAAGCTTCAGTTTTAAGGGATTCTCAGATCTTGAGTAATCAAGTTTTCAATTTTCAAAAGAGCAGTAGCTTCCAGTTTTCAGGCTTCTGTTTCAAAGCTCTGTCCTTCAAACTGTGAGTAAACAAAACAACATCTTGTTTAACTCAATGCATGTGAAGATTTTATGATATAATGATGTGGAAATTGCTGCATAAATGAAATTAGACCTGCGTGTTATTAATATGAAGTGTTATATGTTTGCATGTCAGAATATATCTATGTATCCCTGTTTCTAAGTTACAGGATTTAAAGATCTAATCAAAAGAAGAAGAAAAAAATTCAAGAATTCCTTATCTAATCTCTTATAGGGTTTGGTATTCGAATAAGTTATGTTTGTTTAAACAGAAACTAAGTTTAAAATTTTATTTAAGTATAATAAGTATGAAATTTTCTGGAAATTAAGAAATTCAGTGAAATAGAAATTCGAGTCAAAATTTAAGTTGTTAAATCCTCGAGTTCTGATTGTATATTTGGATCTGTGACTCAAAAACATGATTTTAGTATAGAATTCAGGATTTTTAATGTTAGGGATGTTGAGAATTTCTTAGTTGATCGGGAATTACATTTTGACTAATTTCTGATGATGGGAGGTTGTGGAAAGATCAGGATTATTGCTGGAGGAAGGTCGTAGGTCGGTGGTTAAGAGAAAATTGGTAGCTCGATTTTTAGATCGTTGTGGTGGCTGAACGAAGGCGAAGAAGGGTTTAGGGCTGCGTTCGAGTCGAGATGGTTGTCGTGGCGAATACGACATCGTGGCGATGTCGAGTTAGACTAGAGGAGGGGAAATAGGGAGGTAGTCGTGTGGCGAAGGTTCAGACGTGACGTCGTGGCTTCTGGTGGCCTGAGGCGGTGGGTCGAGACGACTCTTGGATGATCGATACGTTCCAGTGGAATTTAGTTTGCTCGAAATCGATTTTCGGGTTCGATTCCAAGATAGGGTGGTCGAAATCGAAGGGGGAGGTCGAAGTCGACTTGTCGGCAATGGCAGTGGTGGCCGGAACTACGGCGATGGATTGTACAGGTGCACGCGTATCTGTGTATCTGGTTATTTGTTGTGGGCTTTGAGTTCGGGGAAGAAGAAGTTGACACGGGGTCGATCTCGATGATGAAGAGCGTTTGACTCGAAGCAGGGAAAGAGAGCGAGTGGCACGGGTTAAGGCTCGGGTAAATTGGAGTTTGTCTCGGAGTGATCTCGAGTGTGTTGGCATGAGCGATTTTAACTTAACAGTTTTTAAATTTAAACAAGTTTTAAAAAGATTTTGAGGAAGGTGAAGAAGAACTCGAAGGTGGACTCGAGTAAGGGATCGGATTTGACCCGAAGCAGAAATAGAAAGATTTTAAACATGTTTTGGAAAGTTTTGTAAAGCAAAAAAAAAAGAAAGCAAAGACTTTGATAACTTATTTCATAAAGTAAAGGATGTGATAACAAGTTCCAAGTAAGTTATTTAACAGGTTTAAATAAGTTTCCAGATTTAATTAGTGCTAAAATTTGTTGGTTAAGAGTAGTTATGTGATATCCCGGGATTTATGGACAATATCAATTTAATAATCTGTTTAAATAATTAAATTGATTTGTTAATCTTTGATAATAAAATTTTGAATTGGTTAATAATCTAATTAAATAATATTTAATTGGTGAATTTTATCTTTTATAAGTTAATAAAATGATTTCTATCTATAATATATATATGAGTATATATTGTAAATAGATTGCCTTTGATTTGAAAGTTAATAAATAAATAAATTCTTGCTTTTCTAATATATATATATTGATAGTTTGGAGATTTGGATTTATTTAATATTAGCTTTTCAAAGTTATTTAAACAAAATATCTATATGGTTTTAAATAAAGATTAATAGTAAGGTTAATTTATTTTCTTTTTAAATATTGTTAATAAATATGATTTAAGAATATATATATATATAAGTTTAAAATATAATTTGTATATGATATGCTAATTCATTTAGTAATAGTAGTAATCTATAATCTCTTTTATGAATTATTTTAAAATAGATAAATTATTATGTTAAACAATATTTTTAATATATTGTTATATATAGAAATAAATAGATTTTAATAGAATGGTTATTTCAAATTGAATGTGTAGTTATATATGTATGTATATAACTTGACTTTAAATTGGATTTTAAATATAATTTGAATTTGAATGTAAATTAGTTTTGAAATTCAAAGGTAGATATTTTAAAATATTTGGATTCAAAATACATGTATAAGCTTTTATTTATACATATACAATTGATTTTATTTCTTTGAAAAAAGTAATTTATAAATAGAAAAGTATTTAAGTAAATAAAGAAAAGCTTTTATCTACATTTAAAATAAATATAAATTTATCAAAAGGACATGTGTAAATCTATAAAAGCTTGTTATAACAAATGTAAACAAATTAACACATATAAAGACAAGTGTCCATCTTTTAAATTTCTATTTTCTTTTATTTTTAAGAAATTATTTCAGCCTATACAAACATTGTTCCTTATCCTTGTTTCTTTTCTGATCTTCATTCCAAAAGCTAAGAAAACTGAATAAAATTCTCCTCTCAAAACAATCAGTAAATTTACTTTCCTCTCAACCAAAATCCTCTCAAATACAATCTAGAATCATTTCTTCAACCTGCACTTGTAAATCTGAAAACAAAAGGCCTGTTTCCTTATTCAAATCTGGAACATGCAAAACAATTTCAAAAATAAGATCAAAGCCTGCAAATTTTCTTCTGTCTGAAATCAACAGCAAGTAATCAAATAAATCAAACTCAACAACCTGTCTCCAGTTTTTAGCCTGAGCATGGTTTCAAACTTAAACATCCAATGGCAAGTCAACAATCTTAATATCAGCAACTTCGGTTACTTTCAAATCTTCAACATATATCAACCTGAGATCAAACTGGCAACCAAATCAATTCAACGAATTCAGATTTAATTCAATAGTAAGAAGATCAAGTGCAAGTTCCAGATTTAAGAAAAAAACTGTCCTCTGTTTCTTATTTCAGGTGAGTAACATCTGTTTTAAAAATCTTAATTTTATAAAAATCTGGTTGCATGTTAAATTCTGGAATAAAAAAAAATGTTCTGTGTGATTTTATATAAGTAGAATATATATATAAATGGATGTATAGATGTGTGTTTGTCTGTGCATGTTTGGATTTGTCTGTGTTCCTCAGTTCTAGTTTTCCAGAGAGTAAACTTAACCTCTGAAACTTAGTTTAAACCTGATGTTATAAATTGCCTTATGGAAATTGTATATTATCTGTTCTAATCTATGTATTTATGCTCTGAAATCATGTTGATATGAAAGTATATAAACATGCATGCCTGTAAACCTGTATATGTCTCTGTAACTATCTCTGTTATAAACTCAGAGACAAGATTTTGAAGAAAAACCTTATTCTCTTTATCCATTTTTCTTTTAGTTTCAGTTTTCTAACAATATATGTTTGTTTAAAGATAAACTATGATTTAAAGTTATTTCTAAGCATAATAAGTTTGTATATTTCTGGAAAAAGAAATAAGACAGTAGAAAATCTAAAACATGTTAAATTCAAACATCACGATTTTCTGAATTTCCTATTTAATTTAAATCACCTTTGGAAAGCATGAATCTTAAAAGTAAAATGATGATTTTTAGTGTTGTATAAATTGAGTTTTCGCGAGTTGAACGGAAATTGTATTTTCGTCAATTTCTGGCGATTGGGGAAGCGATGGACATCGTGATCGTTGCTGGAGGAGGATGGTGAGATGGGGATCACGGGAAAAATGGGCTGAGATTTTATAGTTCACCGTGGTGGTGAATCAACGGTGATTTAGGGTTTTATAGCCTGTTCTTGCCGATGTTGTTTTCGAGAACAATTCATCGTCGTGGAAAGACCGGACATGATCGGAGGTGGGGGAAATGGTAGAGGGTTGTCAGTCGAAGCCTTTGGCGATAGGACGTGGTTTCTGATGGCCTGTGGTGGTAGAACAAGGAGTGAGAAGGCAGTGGTTTTGGTTCCTGTGGTGTTCGTTTTTGCTCGAAATTCGATTGTGGGGTTGGTTTAAGTTACTGGTGATCGAGATCGTGAAGGGTAGTCGTAGATGATATCCCGGCGTTGGCGTCGATGATCGAAGGCGAGCGAGTCGCCTGTGCACGTGCACACATGGTATCTGTCTGGGTTGAGATTGGGGAAAAAGTAGACGTTCTCGAGTAAGTTGATGGTTGGCTCGAAGCCATTCTCGTAAAATCAGGGTGCTGGCTCGGGAATTCGAAGGGAAGTCTCGCGTGGGTTTAAACAGTTTGTAAAATCTTTAATATATCAAAGTTTAAAACAAAAGGAAAGAAACTCGAAGTTGGTCTCGGGAAAATTGGGTTTTTTCTTGGGTAATATGATGTTTGGCTCGGGTAATCTGTGATGTTGCAGTTTTAAATCTGACAGGAGTTTTAAAATTTAAACTGAGTTTAAAAAAGTTTGAAACAAGATTTAAACAAAGTTTTAAAGCAAATTTAAAGTATGGTTTCAAATCTAATTTGAATTATAATTTGAAATAAATTACTTAAGGTAATTAATTAAATAAGTTTGATAAGTAAATTGATTTATTTAATTAATTTAAGAAAATCACTGGGTGATTTAATAATTACTTAAAGGTAATTAGTGGAAGTATAAATTACTTAGAAAAGTAATTAAAGATAATTAGTGGATGTAATTAACTAAAGATGGTTAATAAAAGTAATTTGAGTTAATTATTTTAAATAATTAATTAAGGGATTAATTAAAGAATAATTAATTAAGGAGTAATTAATTTATGTTATGAAGTGATTAAGGGAAGTTAATTACTAGATGAGATTAATCAAAGGTGATTAATAAATGTGGTTTAATTTAAGATTAATTATTAAATGTAATTAAATTTAAATAGGATAATTAATTAAGGTTTAATTAATTAAAGGAAAGTGATTAATAGTTAATTGATTTCTATAATTAACTAAAGAATAATTACTTAATGTAATTAATTTAAATGAAGTAATTAATTAAAAGAAGTAATTAAGGATCATTAATTAATATAATTAATGATGTAATTAAAGTTTGATTAATTAAGATTAATTAATCAATAATAAGTAATTAAAGAGTAATTAATTAATTGTAATTAATTAAGGATTAATGTAATTAATATAGTTAATAAACTAATGAAGTAATTAAAGATTAATTACTGTAATGGTTTAAGATAATTAATTTGTAAAATTAATTAAGGATTAATTACTTAAAGTAATTAAAGTATAATTAATCAGGAATGATTAATTAAGTTTGATATTTAGAGTATGATTAATTAATTGGTTTAATTAATGATTAAGTAAGAAGGATTTATAGAATGAAGTAATTAATTTAATTCACTTTAAATTAATTAGAGATGATATAAATCATTACTTATGATTCTATGAATGAGTGATAGTATTGAATACTTGGCATTGATTGATATCTCTAATGAGATATATGCTGTATGATATGGATGTTAGTTGAATTGTATGGATTATCTGATAATGTTGATTATCTGTTGTGAATTATCTTTCTTTGTGTATAAAGATAATGAATTAAATTCTTTTAACCTTAAAACAACTTGGCCCTTAAAAGATACGTTTTGGATTTCGATGAGACCGGGATCGGGTTTCCGTATACCGGATTTCCAGGTCTGGAGACCCGAATACCACATCGATCCAAATTAACGATAGGTCGTGAATCTCAAGTGAAGATGAAGATTCAGAGTGCAAGGGTTATTGTCGTTAACTCTGAGGGTGATTCCAAAACGAGTGTAACGAGATAATGCCTTCGGTTTCGTTCGAACCCGGAACGAACTTGTATGGATTGAATGCTTTCAGCACATCGTCAGGCGGACGATGAGCATTCTAAGTGATATGTTCTGATTAAAGGTAAATCGTAACCTCAAGCCTCATCAACCGGGAATGGCTAAAACAGGGGAGGTGCAGCAAGGCTTCGTGGGTAGCACCCACTGAGAGCAAGATAGATCCCTGTCTAGAGGTCCCTTTTCTTTTATTCGGCTTAGTGTGTGGTTGGTCGCGCCAACTACGGGATTATCTTGTTCGGGATTATCCAGTAAGGGATAGTTCCGGCTTTGTGTTGCAGGGGAGCGGGCGTACTCCTCGGTACGGTGATCTAGGCCACGTACTGTGACGGGCGGTACCCCAGTAGCCCTGCCATTGTATGGAATCCAAACTCCAATAAGTGCCGTACGTATTAGTTGTGCCCAACTATGTTGGAATGTGAGATGTAAGCATTTCAGCTATTTCTATATTTTACTTGAAAACCTTAGACCCTATTATAATAAAATCAGATTTCCTATCAAATGTTTTGGTTAGCGTAAGGTAAAAACTTACCCATGTTTATTTGTGGGGAGTCTTACGTGATACCTTTTCTTTCTAAAGGTTTTGAAGTTAAGCAAGTTTAACCTGTTACTCACACCAGACCCATGTCTGACCCAAGTTGTTTATTTCTGTTTTATAAACTCTTGGGTACTCAAATTTTTACGAGTAGCCAAGGGATTCAGGTTTAGCTTTGACGAATTGTGGAGGAGCAATGGAGCAGGAGGCTTCAGCGTTGTAGATATATATAGTAGTTCCGCTGTGTCTGTATCTCTGTAGTGTATTGAGTTGTAATGTCTAGACAGATGTTTATAACTGTCTAGTAAGTGATGTATATGCTGTGTAACTCTGTAAAGTGTTGTATACTATGTAATAGTTTATGTTATTAATATAATTTATTCGTTCCGCTGTGAGATCGTTGTTGTTGTTTCTTTCTTTCTTCTCTTCTTTTCTATTTTCTACCCCTTTCTTTCTTCATAATGATCCGACTTTCTGTGGAGAAAAAGTCGGGTTATTACAGTTGGTATCAGAGCATAGGTTGAGCGAATGCCTAAGCTTTTGGTTAAGTGAATATCAGAACACTAGGTTGAGTGAATACCTAGGTTCGGAAGGATTGTTCATTAGAGATAGGATCTGTAGCAACCTGTTTGAGTCTGAGTATATATATACGAGAGCGCGTATTTGTTAGTTATATAAAATGGTTTTATATTGTGTTAATTGATCGGTTGGGTGGTATATGGATTCTGGTCAATACGAGTAGCTAACGTTATTGATAGGGATCTCTAAACACTTGGACCAGGCCAATGGACACAATATTGTTTTAAAGAGGTAGATGAAATAATTCTACCCAGATATAATTTCTATATAAACAGTATCATTTTAAATGTATATGGTATTAGTAATGATTGGTTGAGATGATAATAATTTATCATCTAGGATTAGGAGTCTGAGTGTTGAGGTTGGAAGTGTATCTGTCGAGACCGTAGACCTAATACCGTCTCGAGTGAACTTTGCAATTGTGAGGATTTCATCGATCTTTGAAGAAAACCTGTTAAGGTTCGGAGTTCATCTTTGAAGTTTGGATGGGTAGAGTTGGATCTGTCGGAGAACAGAAGCGAGTGATGGTATCTCAGGTAATAGTAGCTGTGTGATAAGATGCAGTGACCATGGATGTTCCCGAAGATGTTTTCTTTGGAACAAGTTAATGAAGTGTGTCTGCTTCGGTATTGTGGCTGAGTTCAGCATGGTGATTCTGTTTGGTTTGAAGTTCGAGTTTCTCGAAAAGCTTTGGATTAGAAGTCTTTGGCATCTGTGGCAGCAGTGCAGATCGGGAGTATTCTTTGTGTTGGCAGGAAATTTTCTGACTGAGCATTTTTTTCTGAAGTGGAGTTCAGAAGCAGCAAAGTGGATCCATTTCTTCAATGAATTGGATAAATAAGCGTAAGCTGTTCTAATTGGTAAAGAGAGAACAGTTTCTTTTCATTTGGCTGAGTGGATCGCAAAAGTGACTTGCGATTGTTGAGTGTTCTCTTGAGTTACCTGAAATTTTCTGGGATGTGTTGTCCAGTTTGTGCTTGTGTTCTTCATCAGCATTCTACTCCAGATCAGAGTTGAGAAGTAGAAGCAGTTTGGGATTGAATCTCTGGATAGGAGAAGTAAGTTTGGAATCTACGGATATTTGGTAGTAGAGTTGTGTTTTGGATTATGGGTAGATAATGAGAGGATCATTCTGTTGAGTTGTTTTTGGTTCTATCTGTTTCTAGAAGCATCAGCGAAGGTTGAGCTGATCAGGAAGGATGTAGTTAGCCCAGGATTGTCTGAAGGATTTTGTGGATAAGAGATGAAGAGGAATTTTGAATTCAAAGTCGGAGACTTCGTTGTTGTTAAAGTTTTCTTTGGTAAAGGGAGCTATAAGATTGGGTAAGTCTCGGAAGTTAGTTCCGAGTTATATTGGATCTTTTCGGTGTTCTAATTTGGATAAGTGCTTTGATCTACTGAATTTAATTGTCAGTTTGGATGACTAGAATTCAATGCATTTTAAGTATCTCTGAGGGAGTACGTGTTTGATCTATCTCTGGTTTTGGAACCAGCAGTTCTGGAGGAATTGGTTGTTGAGTCAGACTCGTCTGTAGTCTGATATTCTGTTTAGTTTTGTAGATCTAGATAAGTAGGAGCTCTATAGCTTAGTAGTATTGGTTGTTTGGATTGTTTGTAGAGCGAGTATCCCGATATATATATACTTGGGGAAACTCGAGGAAATTCTATTCAGAATTTTTCGCTGGATAGTTAGAATTATTTGTTTGGATGATTGGTTGCTATGATTGTTAGCATATGGATGATAATATATGCTTGTGATTTAAATAGATTATTAAATTACCTTTGTTTTAAATTTCGGGGACAAAATTATTTTAAGGGGGGAGGAATGTGATATCCCGGGATTTATGGACAATATCAATTTAATAATCTGTTTAAATAATTAAATTGATTTGTTAATCTTTGATAATAAAATTTTGAATTGGTTAATAATCTAATTAAATAATATTTAATTGGTGAATTTTATCTTTTATAAGTTAATAAAATGATTTCTATCTATAATATATATATGAGTATATATTGTAAATAGATTGCCTTTGATTTGAAAGTTAATAAATAAATAAATTCTTGCTTTTCTAATATATATATATTGATAGTTTGGAGATTTGGATTTATTTAATATTAGCTTTTCAAAGTTATTTAAACAAAATATCTATATGGTTTTAAATAAAGATTAATAGTAAGGTTAATTTATTTTCTTTTTAAATATTGTTAATAAATATGATTTAAGAATATATATATATATAAGTTTAAAATATAATTTGTATATGATATGCTAATTCATTTAGTAATAGTAGTAATCTATAATCTCTTTTATGAATTATTTTAAAATAGATAAATTATTATGTTAAACAATATTTTTAATATATTGTTATATATAGAAATAAATAGATTTTAATAGAATGGTTATTTCAAATTGAATGTGTAGTTATATATGTATGTATATAACTTGACTTTAAATTGGATTTTAAATATAATTTGAATTTGAATGTAAATTAGTTTTGAAATTCAAAGGTAGATATTTTAAAATATTTGGATTCAAAATACATGTATAAGCTTTTATTTATACATATACAATTGATTTTATTTCTTTTAAAAAAGTAATTTATAAATAGAAAAGTATTTAAGTAAATAAAGAAAAGCTTTTATCTACATTTAAAATAAATATAAATTTATCAAAAGGACATGTGTAAATCTATAAAAGCTTGTTATAACAAATGTAAACAAATTAACACATATAAAGACAAGTGTCCATCTTTTAAATTTCTATTTTCTTTTATTTTTAAGAAATTATTTCAGCCTATACAAACATTGTTCCTTATCCTTGTTTCTTTTCTGATCTTCATTCCAAAAGCTAAGAAAACTAAATAAAATTCTCCTCTCAAAACAATCAGTAAATTTACTTTCCTCTCAACCAAAATCCTCTCAAATACAATCTAGAATCATTTCTTCAACCTGCACTTGTAAATCTGAAAACAAAAGGCCTGTTTCCTTATTCAAATCTGGAACATGCAAAACAATTTCAAAAATAAGATCAAAGCCTGCAAATTTTCTTCTGTCTGAAATCAACAGCAAGTAATCAAATAAATCAAACTCAACAACCTGTCTCCAGTTTTTAGCCTGAGCATGGTTTCAAACTTAAACATCCAATGGCAAGTCAACAATCTTAATATCAGCAACTTCGGTTACTTTCAAATCTTCAACATATATCAACCTGAGATCAAACTGGCAACCAAATCAATTCAACGAATTCAGATTTAATTCAATAGTAAGAAGATCAAGTGCAAGTTCCAGATTTAAGAAAAAAACTGTCCTCTGTTTCTTATTTCAGGTGAGTAACATCTGTTTTAAAAATCTTAATTTTGTAAAAATCTGGTTGCATGTTAAATTCTGGAATATAAAAAAAATGTTCTGTGTGATTTTATATAAGTAGAATATATATATAAATGGATGTATAGATGTGTGTTTGTCTGTGCATGTTTGGATTTGTCTGTGTTCCTCAGTTCTAGTTTTCCAAAGAGTAAACTTAACCTCTGAAACTTAGTTTAAACCTGATGTTATAAATTGCCTTATGGAAATTGTATATTATCTGTTCTAATCTATGTATTTATGCTCTGAAATCATGTTGATATGAAAGTATATAAACATGCATGCCTGTAAACCTGTATATGTCTCTGTAACTATCTCTGTTATAAACTCAGAGACAAGATTTTGAAGAAAAACCTTATTCTCTTTATCCATTTTTCTTTTAGTTTCAGTTTTCTAACAATATATGTTTGTTTAATGATAAACTATGATTTAAAGTTATTTCTAAGCATAATAAGTTTGTATATTTCTGGAAAAAGAAATAAGACAGTAGAAAATCTAAAACATGTTAAATTCAAACATCACGATTTTCTGAATTTCCTATTTAATTTAAATCACCTTTGGAAAGCATGAATCTTAAAAGTAAAATGATGATTTTTAGTGTTGTATAAATTGAGTTTTCGCGAGTTGAACGGAAATTGTATTTTCGTCAATTTCTGGCGATTGGGGAAGCGATGGACATCGTGATCGTTGCTGGAGGAGGATGGTGAGATGGGGATCACGGGAAAAATGGGCTGAGATTTTATAGTTCACCGTGGTGGTGAATCAACGGTGATTTAGGGTTTTATAGCCTGTTCTTGCCGATGTTGTTTTCGAGAACAATTCGTCGTCGTGGAAAGACCGGACATGATCGGAGGTGGGGGAAATGGTAGAGGGTTGTCAGTCGAAGCCTTTGGCGATAGGACGTGGTTTCTGATGGCCTGTGGTGGTAGAACAAGGAGTGAGAAGGCAGTGGTTTTGGTTCCTGTGGTGTTCGTTTTTGCTCGAAATTCGATTGTGGGGTTGGTTCAAGTTACTGGTGATCGAGATCGTGAAGGGTAGTCGTAGATGATATCCCGGCGTTGGCGTCGATGATCGAAGGCGAGCGAGTCGCCTGTGCACGTGCACACATGGTATCTGTCTGGGTTGAGATTGGGGAAAAAGTAGACGTTCTCGAGTAAGTTGATGGTTGGCTCGAAGCCATTCTCGTAAAATCAGGGTGCTGGCTCGGGAATTCGAAGGGAAGTCTCGCGTGGGTTTAAACAGTTTGTAAAATCTTTAATATATCAAAGTTTAAAACAAAAGGAAAGAAACTCGAAGTTGGTCTCGGGAAAATTGGGTTTTTTCTTGGGTAATATGATGTTTGGCTCGGGTAATCTGTGATGTTGCAGTTTTAAATCTGACAGGAGTTTTAAAATTTAAACTGAGTTTAAAAAAGTTTGAAACAAGATTTAAACAAAGTTTTAAAGCAAATTTAAAGTATGGTTTCAAATCTAATTTGAATTATAATTTGAAATAAATTACTTAAGGTAATTAATTAAATAAGTTTGATAAGTAAATTGATTTATTTAATTAATTTAAGAAAATCACTGGGTGATTTAATAATTACTTAAAGGTAATTAGTGGAAGTATAAATTACTTAGAAAAGTAATTAAAGATAATTAGTGGATGTAATTAACTAAAGATGGTTAATAAAAGTAATTTGAGTTAATTATTTTAAATAATTAATTAAGGGATTAATTAAAGAATAATTAATTAAGGAGTAATTAATTTATGTTATGAAGTGATTAAGGGAAGTTAATTACTAGATGAGATTAATCAAAGGTGATTAATAAATGTGGTTTAATTTAAGATTAATTATTAAATGTAATTAAATTTAAATAGGATAATTAATTAAGGTTTAATTAATTAAAGGAAAGTGATTAATAGTTAATTGATTTCTATAATTAACTAAAGAATAATTACTTAATGTAATTAATTTAAATGAAGTAATTAATTAAAAGAAGTAATTAAGGATCATTAATTAATATAATTAATGATGTAATTAAAGTTTGATTAATTAAGATTAATTAATCAATAATAAGTAATTAAAGAGTAATTAATTAATTGTAATTAATTAAGGATTAATGTAATTAATATAGTTAATAAACTAATGAAGTAATTAAAGATTAATTACTGTAATGGTTTAAGATAATTAATTTGTAAAATTAATTAAGGATTAATTACTTAAAGTAATTAAAGTATAATTAATCAGGAATGATTAATTAAGTTTGATATTTAGAGTATGATTAATTAATTGGTTTAATTAATGATTAAGTAAGAAGGATTTATAGAATGAAGTAATTAATTTAATTCACTTTAAATTAATTAGAGATGATATAAATCATTACTTATGATTCTATGAATGAGTGATAGTATTGAATACTTGGCATTGATTGATATCTCTAATGAGATATATGCTGTATGATATGGATGTTAGTTGAATTGTATGGATTATCTGATAATGTTGATTATCTGTTGTGAATTATCTTTCTTTGTGTATAAAGATAATGAATTAAATTGTTTTAACCTTAAAACAACTTGGCCCTTAAAAGATACGTTTTGGATTTCGATGAGACCGGGATCGGGTTTCCGTATACCGGATTTCCAGGTCTGGAGACCCGAATACCACATCGATCCAAATTAACGATAGGTCGTGAATCTCAAGTGAAGATGAAGATTCAGAGTGCAAGGGTTATTGTCGTTAACTCTGAGGGTGATTCCAAAACGAGTGTAACGAGATAATGCCTTCGGTTTCGTTCGAACCCGGAACGAACTTGTATGGATTGAATGCTTTCAGCACATCGTCAGGCGGACGATGAGCATTCTAAGTGATATGTTCTGATTAAAGGTAAATCGTAACCTCAAGCCTCATCAACCGGGAATGGCTAAAACAGGGGAGGTGCAGCAAGGCTTCGTGGGTAGCACCCACTGAGAGCAAGATAGATCCCTGTCTAGAGGTCCCTTTTCTTTTATTCGGCTTAGTGTGTGGTTGGTCGCGCCAACTACGGGATTATCTTGTTCGGGATTATCCAGTAAGGGATAGTTCCGGCTTTGTGTTGCAGGGGAGCGGGCGTACTCCTCGGTACGGTGATCTAGGCCACGTACTGTGACGGGCGGTACCCCAGTAGCCCTGCCATTGTATGGAATCCAAACTCCAATAAGTGCCGTACGTATTAGTTGTGCCCAACTATGTTGGAATGTGAGATGTAAGCATTTCAGCTATTTCTATATTTTACTTGAAAACCTTAGACCCTATTATAATAAAATCAGATTTCCTATCAAATGTTTTGGTTAGCGTAAGGTAAAAACTTACCCATGTTTATTTGTGGGGAGTCTTACGTGATACCTTTTCTTTCTAAAGGTTTTGAAGTTAAGCAAGTTTAACCTGTTACTCACACCAGACCCATGTCTGACCCAAGTTGTTTATTTCTGTTTTATAAACTCTTGGGTACTCAAATTTTTACGAGTAGCCAAGGGATT
Organism: Allium fistulosum; assembly: GCA_030737815.1. Classification (NCBI taxonomy): domain Eukaryota; kingdom Viridiplantae; phylum Streptophyta; class Magnoliopsida; order Asparagales; family Amaryllidaceae; genus Allium; species Allium fistulosum. The sequence continues at coordinate 162,152,651 of CM060904.1, read as the reverse complement.
CAGGTTTAGCTTTGACGAATTGTGGAGGAGCAATGGAGCAGGAGGCTTCAGCGTTGTAGATATATATAGTAGTTCCGCTGTGTCTGTATCTCTGTAGTGTATTGAGTTGTAATGTCTAGACAGATGTTTATAACTGTCTAGTAAGTGATGTATATGCTGTGTAACTCTGTAAAGTGTTGTATACTATGTAATAGTTTATGTTATTAATATAATTTATTCGTTCCGCTGTGAGATCGTTGTTGTTGTTTCTTTCTTTCTTCTCTTCTTTTCTATTTTCTACCCCTTTCTTTCTTCATAATGATCCGACTTTCTGTGGAGAAAAAGTCGGGTTATTACAGTTGGTATCAGAGCATAGGTTGAGCGAATGCCTAAGCTTTTGGTTAAGTGAATATCAGAACACTAGGTTGAGTGAATACCTAGGTTCGGAAGGATTGTTCATTAGAGATAGGATCTGTAGCAACCTGTTTGAGTCTGAGTATATATATACGAGAGCGCGTATTTGTTAGTTATATAAAATGGTTTTATATTGTGTTAATTGATCGGTTGGGTGGTATATGGATTCTGGTCAATACGAGTAGCTAACGTTATTGATAGGGATCTCTAAACACTTGGACCAGGCCAATGGACACAATATTGTTTTAAAGAGGTAGATGAAATAATTCTACCCAGATATAATTTCTATATAAACAATATCATTTTAAATGTATATGGTATTAGTAATGATTGGTTGAGATGATAATAATTTATCATCTAGGATTAGGAGTCTGAGTGTTGAGGTTGGAAGTGTATCTGTCGAGACTGTAGACCTAATACCGTCTCGAGTGAACTTTGCAATTGTGAGGATTTCATCGATCTTTGAAGAAAACCTGTTAAGGTTCGGAGTTCATCTTTGAAGTTTGGATGGGTAGAGTTGGATCTGTCGGAGAACAGAAGCGAGTGATGGTATCTCAGGTAATAGTAGCTGTGTGATAAGATGCAGTGACCATGGATGTTCCCGAAGATGTTTTCTTTGGAACAAGTTAATGAAGTGTGTCTGCTTCGGTATTGTGGCTGAGTTCAGCATGGTGATTCTGTTTGGTTTGAAGTTCGAGTTTCTCGAAAAGCTTTGGATTAGAAGTCTTTGGCATCTGTGGCAGCAGTGCAGCTCGGGAGTATTCTTTGTGTTGGCAGGAAATTTTCTGACTGAGCATTTTTTTCTGAAGTGGAGTTCAGAAGCAGCAAAGTGGATCCATTTCTTCAATGAATTGGATAAATAAGCGTAAGCTGTTCTAATTGGTAAAGAGAGAACAGTTTCTTTTCATTTGGCTGAGTGGATCGCAAAAGTGACTTGCGATTGTTGAGTGTTCTCTTGAGTTACCTGAGATTTTCTGGGATGTGTTGTCCAGTTTGTGCTTGTGTTCTTCATCAGCATTCTACTCCAGATCAGAGTTGAGAAGTAGAAGCAGTTTGGGATTGAATCTCTGGATAGGAGAAGTAAGTTTGGAATCTACGGATATTTGGTAGTAGAGTTGTGTTTTGGATTATGGGTAGATAATGAGAGGATCATTCTGTTGAGTTGTTTTTGGTTCTATCTGTTTCTAGAAGCATCAGCGAAGGTTGAGCTGATCAGGAAGGATGTAGTTAGCCCAGGATTGTCTGAAGGATTTTGTGGATAAGAGATGAAGAGGAATTTTGAATTCAAAGTCGGAGACTTCGTTGTTGTTAAAGTTTTCTTTGGTAAAGGGAGCTATAAGATTGGGTAAGTCTCGGAAGTTAGTTCCGAGTTATATTGGATCTTTTCGGTGTTCTAATTTGGATAAGTGCTTTGATCTACTGAATTTAATTGTCAGTTTGGATGACTAGAATTCAATGCATTTTAAGTATCTCTGAGGGAGTACGTGTTTGATCTATCTCTGGTTTTGGAACCAGCAGTTCTGGAGGAATTGGTTGTTGAGTCAGACTCGTCTGTAGTCTGATATTCTGTTTAGTTTTGTAGATCTAGATAAGTAGGAGCTCTATAGCTTAGTAGTATTGGTTGTTTGGATTGTTTGTAGAGCGAGTATCCCGATATATATATACTTGGGGAAACTCGAGGAAATTCTATTCAGAATTTTTCGCTGGATAGTTAGAATTATTTGTTTGGATGATTGGTTGCTATGATTGTTAGCATATGGATGATAATATATGCTTGTGATTTAAATAGATTATTAAATTACCTTTGTTTTAAATTTCGGGGACAAAATTATTTTAAGGGGGGAGGAATGTGATATCCCGGGATTTATGGACAATATCAATTTAATAATCTGTTTAAATAATTAAATTGATTTGTTAATCTTTGATAATAAAATTTTGAATTGGTTAATAATCTAATTAAATAATATTTAATTGGTGAATTTTATCTTTTATAAGTTAATAAAATGATTTCTATCTATAATATATATATGAGTATATATTGTAAATAGATTGCCTTTGATTTGAAAGTTAATAAATAAATAAATTCTTGCTTTTCTAATATATATATATTGATAGTTTGGAGATTTGGATTTATTTAATATTAGCTTTTCAAAGTTATTTAAACAAAATATCTATATGGTTTTAAATAAAGATTAATAGTAAGGTTAATTTATTTTCTTTTTAAATATTGTTAATAAATATGATTTAAGAATATATATATATATATAAGTTTAAAATATAATTTGTATATGATATGCTAATTCATTTAGTAATAGTAGTAATCTATAATCTCTTTTATGAATTATTTTAAAATAGATAAATTATTATGTTAAACAATATTTTTAATATATTGTTATATATAGAAATAAATAGATTTTAATAGAATGGTTATTTCAAATTGAATGTGTAGTTATATATGTATGTATATAACTTGACTTTAAATTGGATTTTAAATATAATTTGAATTTGAATGTAAATTAGTTTTGAAATTCAAAGGTAGATATTTTAAAATATTTGGATTCAAAATACATGTATAAGCTTTTATTTATACATATACAATTGATTTTATTTCTTTTAAAAAAGTAATTTATAAATAGAAAAGTATTTAAGTAAATAAAGAAAAGCTTTTATCTACATTTAAAATAAATATAAATTTATCAAAAGGACATGTGTAAATCTATAAAAGCTTGTTATAACAAATGTAAACAAATTAACACATATAAAGACAAGTGTCCATCTTTTAAATTTCTATTTTCTTTTATTTTTAAGAAATTATTTCAGCCTATACAAACATTGTTCCTTATCCTTGTTTCTTTTCTGATCTTCATTCCAAAAGCTAAGAAAACTGAATAAAATTCTCCTCTCAAAACAATCAGTAAATTTACTTTCCTCTCAACCAAAATCCTCTCAAATACAATCTAGAATCATTTCTTCAACCTGCACTTGTAAATCTGAAAACAAAAGGCCTGTTTCCTTATTCAAATCTGGAACATGCAAAACAATTTCAAAAATAAGATCAAAGCCTGCAAATTTTCTTCTGTCTGAAATCAACAGGAAGTAATCAAATAAATCAAACTCAACAACCTGTCTCCAGTTTTTAGCCTGAGCATGGTTTCAAACTTAAACATCCAATGGCAAGTCAACAATCTTAATATCAGCAACTTCGGTTACTTTCAAATCTTCAACATATATCAACCTGAGATCAAACTGGCAACCAAATCAATTCAACGAATTCAGATTTAATTCAATAGTAAGAAGATCAAGTGCAAGTTCCAGATTTAAGAAAAAAACTGTCCTCTGTTTCTTATTTCAGGTGAGTAACATCTGTTTTAAAAATCTTAATTTTATAAAAATCTGGTTGCATGTTAAATTCTGGAATAAAAAAAAATGTTCTGTGTGATTTTATATAAGTAGAATATATATATAAATGGATGTATAGATGTGTGTTTGTCTGTGCAAGTTTGGATTTGTCTGTGTTCCTCAGTTCTAGTTTTCCAGAGAGTAAACTTAACCTCTGAAACTTAGTTTAAACCTGATGTTATAAATTGCCTTATGGAAATTGTATATTATCTGTTCTAATCTATGTATTTATGCTCTGAAATCATGTTGATATGAAAGTATATAAACATGCATGCCTGTAAACCTGTATATGTCTCTATAACTATCTCTGTTATAAACTCAGAGACAAGATTTTGAAGAAAAACCTTATTCTCTTTATCCATTTTTCTTTTAGTTTCAGTTTTCTAACAATATATGTTTGTTTAAAGATAAACTATGATTTAAAGTTATTTCTAAGCATAATAAGTTTGTATATTTCTGGAAAAAGAAATAAGACAGTAGAAAATCTAAAACATGTTAAATTCAAACATCACGATTTTCTGAATTTCCTATTTAATTTAAATCACCTTTGGAAAGCATGAATCTTAAAAGTAAAATGATGATTTTTAGTGTTGTATAAATTGAGTTTTCGCGAGTTGAACGGAAATTGTATTTTCGTCAATTTCTGGCGATTGGGGAAGCGATGGACATCGTGATCGTTGCTGGAGGAGGATGGTGAGATGGGGATCACGGGAAAAATGGGCTGAGATTTTATAGTTCACCGTGGTGGTGAATCAACGGTGATTTAGGGTTTTATAGCCTGTTCTTGCCGATGTTGTTTTCGAGAACAATTCATCGTCGTGGAAAGACCGGACATGATCGGAGGTGGGGGAAATGGTAGAGGGTTGTCAGTCGAAGCCTTTGGCGATAGGACGTGGTTTCTGATGGCCTGTGGTGGTAGAACAAGGAGTGAGAAGGCAGTGGTTTTGGTTCCTGTGGTGTTCGTTTTTGCTCGAAATTCGATTGTGGGGTTGGTTTAAGTTACTGGTGATCGAGATCGTGAAGGGTAGTCGTAGATGATATCCCGGCGTTGGCGTCGATGATCGAAGGCGAGCGAGTCGCCTGTGCACGTGCACACATGGTATCTGTCTGGGTTGAGATTGGGGAAAAAGTAGACGTTCTCGAGTAAGTTGATGGTTGGCTCGAAGCCATTCTCGTAAAATCAGGGTGCTGGCTCGGGAATTCGAAGGGAAGTCTCGCGTGGGTTTAAACAGTTTGTAAAATCTTTAATATATCAAAGTTTAAAACAAAAGGAAAGAAACTCGAAGTTGGTCTCGGGAAAATTGGGTTTTTTCTTGGGTAATATGATGTTTGGCTCGGGTAATCTGTGATGTTGCAGTTTTAAATCTGACAGGAGTTTTAAAATTTAAACTGAGTTTAAAAAAGTTTGAAACAAGATTTAAACAAAGTTTTAAAGCAAATTTAAAGTATGGTTTCAAATCTAATTTGAATTATAATTTGAAATAAATTACTTAAGGTAATTAATTAAATAAGTTTGATAAGTAAATTGATTTATTTAATTAATTTAAGAAAATCACTGGGTGATTTAATAATTACTTAAAGGTAATTAGTGGAAGTATAAATTACTTAGAAAAGTAATTAAAGATAATTAGTGGATGTAATTAACTAAAGATGGTTAATAAAAGTAATTTGAGTTAATTATTTTAAATAATTAATTAAGGGATTAATTAAAGAATAATTAATTAAGGAGTAATTAATTTATGTTATGAAGTGATTAAGGGAAGTTAATTACTAGATGAGATTAATCAAAGGTGATTAATAAATGTGGTTTAATTTAAGATTAATTATTAAATGTAATTAAATTTAAATAGGATAATTAATTAAGGTTTAATTAATTAAAGGAAAGTGATTAATAGTTAATTGATTTCTATAATTAACTAAAGAATAATTACTTAATGTAATTAATTTAAATGAAGTAATTAATTAAAAGAAGTAATTAAGGATCATTAATTAATATAATTAATGATGTAATTAAAGTTTGATTAATTAAGATTAATTAATCAATAATAAGTAATTAAAGAGTAATTAATTAATTGTAATTAATTAAGGATTAATGTAATTAATATAGTTAATAAACTAATGAAGTAATTAAAGATTAATTACTGTAATGGTTTAAGATAATTAATTTGTAAAATTAATTAAGGATTAATTACTTAAAGTAATTAAAGTATAATTAATCAGGAATGATTAATTAAGTTTGATATTTAGAGTATGATTAATTAATTGGTTTAATTAATGATTAAGTAAGAAGGATTTATAGAATGAAGTAATTAATTTAATTCACTTTAAATTAATTAGAGATGATATAAATCATTACTTATGATTCTATGAATGAGTGATAGTATTGAATACTTGGCATTGATTGATATCTCTAATGAGATATATGCTGTATGATATGGATGTTAGTTGAATTGTATGGATTATCTGATAATGTTGATTATCTGTTGTGAATTATCTTTCTTTGTGTATAAAGATAATGAATTAAATTCTTTTAACCTTAAAACAACTTGGCCCTTAAAAGATACGTTTTGGATTTCGATGAGACCGGGATCGGGTTTCCGTATACCGGATTTCCAGGTCTGGAGACCCGAATACCACATCGATCCAAATTAACGATAGGTCGTGAATCTCAAGTGAAGATGAAGATTCAGAGTGCAAGGGTTATTGTCGTTAACTCTGAGGGTGATTCCAAAACGAGTGTAACGAGATAATGCCTTCGGTTTCGTTCGAACCCGGAACGAACTTGTATGGATTGAATGCTTTCAGCACATCGTCAGGCGGACGATGAGCATTCTAAGTGATATGTTCTGATTAAAGGTAAATCGTAACCTCAAGCCTCATCAACCGGGAATGGCTAAAACAGGGGAGGTGCAGCAAGGCTTCGTGGGTAGCACCCACTGAGAGCAAGATAGATCCCTGTCTAGAGGTCCCTTTTCTTTTATTCGGCTTAGTGTGTGGTTGGTCGCGCCAACTACGGGATTATCTTGTTCGGGATTATCCAGTAAGGGATAGTTCCGGCTTTGTGTTGCAGGGGAGCGGGCGTACTCCTCGGTACGGTGATCTAGGCCACGTACTGTGACGGGCGGTACCCCAGTAGCCCTGCCATTGTATGGAATCCAAACTCCAATAAGTGCCGTACGTATTAGTTGTGCCCAACTATGTTGGAATGTGAGATGTAAGCATTTCAGCTATTTCTATATTTTACTTGAAAACCTTAGACCCTATTATAATAAAATCAGATTTCCTATCAAATGTTTTGGTTAGCGTAAGGTAAAAACTTACCCATGTTTATTTGTGGGGAGTCTTACGTGATACCTTTTCTTTCTAAAGGTTTTAAAGTTAAGCAAGTTTAACCTGTTACTCACACCAGACCCATGTCTGACCCAAGTTGTTTATTTCTGTTTTATAAACTCTTGGGTACTCAAATTTTTACGAGTAGCCAAGGGATTCAGGTTTAGCTTTGACGAATTGTGGAGGAGCAATGGAGCAGGAGGCTTCAGCGTTGTAGATATATATAGTAGTTCCGCTGTGTCTGTATCTCTGTAGTGTATTGAGTTGTAATGTCTAGACTGATGTTTATAACTGTCTAGTAAGTGATGTATATGCTGTGTAACTCTGTAAAGTGTTGTATACTATGTAATAGTTTATGTTATTAATATAATTTATTCGTTCCGCTGTGAGATCGTTGTTGTTGTTTCTTTCTTTCTTCTCTTCTTTTCTATTTTCTACCCCTTTCTTTCTTCATAATGATCCGACTTTCTGTGGAGAAAAAGTCGGGTTATTACAAGTTATATATTAGATTAAATATGAAATTGATTAAGAGGAATTAATGGAAGTAATTAATATTGTATAATTACTTAGTGATAGTGATAAATGGATAATTACTAAATGTTATTAATAAAAGGAAAATTACTTAATGGAAGTAATTAGGGATTAAATACTTAGTATAATTTATTAAGGGATTGATTAATTAAGGAAATTAATTAAGGGTTAATAAATTAATGAGTGTGATTTATTAAAGAATAATTAATTAGGTAAGTGATTAAATAGTAATTAATTTGAGTAATTAATTAAGGATCAATGCGATTAATGTGAATGGGTGAAGGTTAATTAATTTGTGTAATTAATAAAAGGGAAATTACTTAATGTAATTAAAGAATGATTAATCAAGGATGACTAATCAAGATGAATAATTAAGGGATGATTAATTAATTGAATATAATTAATTAATCTTAAATAAGCAAGATTTATAAATAATAAAGTAATTAATTTAATTCATTGGTAGTTAATTAGATAAATTGGAAATGGTATGACTAAATTATCTTGCTTATGGATGATCGAAGGATTTTTGAATGCCTTGGATTATTTATTATCCCTGATATGTGATTGTGATATTTTGTGTTATAAAATGTTTTTGTAATATGATATGTTGGGTTGAACAGTGATAATGTGGTTATCTATGATGAAATGCTGTGTAAGAGTGACATCCAGTATTTAAAATTTAATTATATTCACTTGAATAATTTGGGTTAAGATAATATTGGATTCGAAGAGACCGGAGTCGGGTATTAGTAAATAACCGAAACCACTTCGATTCTTTATAAATTGATATATGAAATCAATAAGTTGGAATGGAATGATTTAAGTGAATTGGACCATTGAATTTAAGTTTTGGTACTTAGAAATTGGTGAGTGAAATAAATGATGTCTATAACAAATTGTTAACTTGTAATTGATACAAGTTACCCCGGGTTATATATATAAGTTGTACGCTTTTGTAATTCATGTTAGATGAGTTTACTCACGCTGGTTTCCAGCCTGACCCGGGTGTTACTTTGATGTAATGCTCGGGTCAGACCGAGTATTACAGCTTTTCAGGTTAGGACGTTCTGGAGCTCAGGAGGCGAGCTGGATAACAAGAACGTATGGGATATTCCGTTGTGATATATTATAGTTGCCAGAGACATGTTAATTCTAACTGTCTAGTACATTTGTGAATGTTGTAACTCTGATGTATTAAAATGTAATTAACAAATACAGTTTTCTTTATATAACTGATATTATTATTTGTTATTATATTTAATCCGCTGCGAATGTGAGATGTTGTGTTCTCTGTTCTTCTTTCTTCTTTCTGTTTCTTTCTTCTATCTCTTTCTTTTTCTTCTAACTATCTGGAATTTTCTGGTTCGAAATTTCCGGGTCGTTACAAATTTAATAATAAAGAGATAATTTCTTTTATAAATTATTTTAATTTAATAATGAGTTATTTTTAAACAATATTAATAATGTAATATTCTTACAAATAGATTTTTAATAGATATTGTTATATATATATATATTGGAAGAAACTATGATTTGTAAATTTGAAATAAAGTCTTTCAAAATGTTTAGATTAAAATAAATCTTATTAATATTAACATAAGTATATAAATAATAAGTAAATTTAGTATTGATAGTTTAAATTTAAAAATTAAGGGAAATAAAAATAAGCATTTGTGTTAAGATTGGAACTAAATACTTAGGCTAAAAATTCATAGCATTGACTAAACCAACTTTATATATGTACATGAGGTATAAATACAAACCAGGGCTTTGTATATATGTTGCCTGTAAAATAGTGATGCAAGGTAAGTAAAATATGTTTGTAAATAGGCAAGGCAAGAATAATAATAATAATAATAATATAATAATAGGCCTGTAAATAAATATGTAGGGCAAGCAAAAGAAGGTAAGTTGGATACATAAAGTACTTAAGCATTTAATGCTAACCAAAGCAACATCATTTCTAGTACATAAATATACATCTATCAGCCTCCAAAATAAAATCCGCATAGTAAAATAACAAGAAGGAAATATCTGTGAAGGCTTGTTAAGGAAGACAATATTATGTATTCTTGAACAAACAAAGTGTAGATAAGTAAGTAGACTTGTAAAACAAGACAAAAGCAATTAATGTTAATATCCTAAGCACACAATGCATATCATTTCAGCCACCATGAGAACTAGAATACCAGGCTAGCAAATTAAAGAATACAAATATCTCTGAAGGGTTGTACAAGATTGTATAACCTATGTTGTACAAAAATGATAGTATATATAAACCTGCTTCTTATACATCAATTCCATCTCAGTTTTGAGCATCCTCATTGAGCAAACCTGAGATACATAGTATCAAAAATTTAAAACAACTGCAACTTAAAAAAAAATCAAGATTAATACAACTCTGAGAATCAGGAAATCAAAGAAGAAGATTCCCAGCTTGCAAATTCAAAGCCTGATTTATAGATGAAAGACTCTGTTCATTTTGAATCAAGTGAGTAACTTATTTTCTTAAATTTAAAAGTAGGAATTTGTGTTTATATCTTTATGCATAAATGTCTGTGAATGATGAATAACAGTGGAGTGCAGTCTGTTAATCAAATACATGCTCTGTTAGGAGTTTCTCAATACAATGTTTTGATTTAAAAATCATTCTCACTTGATACACATATTGTTGAGCTGGGTGTTAAGACAAAATTTCTTGTTTTATCATAAACCAAAGTTTAAACATATATTCAAGTTGTAACAGTTTGGAAATAGCTCTGAAAACTCAAAGAACTGGGAATATCATATATAAAAAAAATTCGAATGTCTTAATTCTCGAATTCAAATATAAAATCTGAAATCTTATACCTTGACTTGATTTTTAAAGTAAGAATGGAAATTTTTAGATCATGATTTCAATAGAGATTTGGGTTTGTTCGAATTTCCTTGTTTGGAAAATTCTGGCGAACACATCGATGATGAGGGTGGGGTTTTCGTCTGGTGATAGAGGAGTGATGTGATAGTGTGACAAAATTGTCAGAGGTAGTGGATGATCACTTTAGCGGCGGCGGTGATCATTTTAAATCGGTAGACCTAGTTTAGTGGGTAACCGAGAATTAGTGCAGCATAACATCTCTGGTGAATCGAGTTCGTCAGAACTCTGGGGATAGGAAGAGGGGATGTTGGTGAAGTCGGGATCGGAACCTCTGACATTCTGGTGATCTGGGTTGGGAGGACGAAGGAATTTTCCAGGTCTGGGTTGTTCAGGTTAGAGCTTGAAAGCTCGATTTTGATTTCGAGTTGATTGTGAGGTTTTGATGGTCGTTGTCTGATTCGGGAATGATAGTCGACATGTGGGAAGAGTAGGCGATGGTCGGAGCCTCGCCGTGGATGGTGCAGGGTGCACGGTGCATATTTGGTGATGGTGATGATGGGTTTGTGTAGGAGTTTTGTACTCGGGTTTTTACTCGAGTTGTTTAGGGTTTTGTTCGAGATTTGTAGGACTTGGCTCGGGGGTTTTAAGTCTGTGTTGGGTCTTTTGTTGGTTTCAGGTATTAACACCTGATAAGTTTTACAATATAAACTAGATTTAAATTTGGAAGCAAAGACTTAAACAAAGTTTTAATAAATTTTATGTTATGAATTCAAATTTAATTTGTATCCTAGTTTAAATAAATAAAGTTTGTGGAAATTTACATTGTTTGACAACTTTAAAATGTTTAAAGTACTTTTATTTAAAAGATTTGAATTTAAAATGAAATTGGTTTAAAATTCTTATAACTTCCTTTTATAAGATAAATATTCTTTAACAATTGTTTAAAAGTCATTTTGAATTATGTTAAATTTTGTTAAAGATAAATGTGTAATTATTTAAAATCTTAAGTCTGAAATGGAATTTAAAGGTAAATCTAAAAGTAAACATTTTCAAAGTTTTTTAAAATATGATAATTAAAAGATTGTTAATAGTTAATGTGGACCATTAACTTAGAATTATTTAGTAATTAATTAATGTGATTAGTTTTTAATAATTAATTAGATTAATTAATTAATGATAATCAATTGTGGAAATTGTTTAAGTATAAGTACTTACTAAAGAAATTAATTACTCATTGTAATTAATTAAGTTTAATGTGATTAGTTTAAATTAATTAATTTAGTTTAATTAATTTAAGAAATCCCTAGATGATTTGTTAAGTATAATTACTTGATGAAAGTAATTAAGGAAAGAATTAATTAATATGAATGGTTAAGGCTAATTAATCTAAGTGATTAATTAAAAGACAATTACTAAATATAATTATAAGATAATTAATTAAGGATGGTAAATTAAGATGGATGATTATAAATGATTAATTAATTGGATTGTAAGTAATTAATGTAAGGTAAGTAGGATTAAGGTAATCCAAGTAATTTAAGAAGTAATTAATCTAATTGGAGATTAATTAAAATAATTATGAATTAATCAATTTTACTTATGGACGATTGGGTGACTTGGATTATGGGATAACCTTGATTTGGGGTGTGATGTATTGGGAAATGCTGGGATAAGTTGAAGTGTGATTTTGTGAATATTCTATCGATAATTGTTTTGCTGGTGATTATTATACCTTGTATTATGATTGATTAGTATCCATTTAAACTATAATTAAAGGTGTAGTGAAATCGAGGAGACCGGGGTCGGGTATCAGTAATACCCGAAGCCACTTCGATTTGAACTATTTATGATTCTATACGGATTTTACATGTGAAATCAATAGATTGAATGGAATAAAATGGACCTTTGAACCAAGTTAGAATACTTAGAATTTGATTTCTGAAAATAGCGTTAAGCATATCAAACAATGAACTCGAAGTAAGTACGAGTTACCCGGGTTTTCCCTTTAAGTTTGAATTTAGTATTTAAAATTATATGGGTTTACTCACGTTGGTTTCCAGCCTGACCCGGGTGTTACTTTGATGTAATGCTCGGGTCAGACCGAGTATTACAGATTTTCAGGTAAGGACGTTCTGGAGCTCAGGAGGAGTACTGGATGGCAGGACATATGGAGTGTTTCCGCTGTGACTATTATTTCTGATTATCTGAGACATATTTGATTTATATATGACCATTGTTGTGTATTGAAATATAAATCTGATGTAAATAAATGTAAATTGACAGATACAGTATTCTTTTGTAAACTGTTATTATTTGATATTATATTTTGATCCGCTGCGAATGTGAGCATCTATGTTATGATTTCTTTTTCTTTTCTTCTATCTCTTTCTTATTTTTCATAACTATCTGGAATTTTTGGGATCGAAAATTCTGGGTCGTTACAGTTGGTATCAGAGCGAAGGTTGAGCGAGAACCTTGGCTCTGGTGGGTATACTCATAAGGATAGGGTCAATAGAACCCTAGAATGAGTTGAGTGTTTATATATATATATATATATGAGAGAACGTACTTGTTATTTTCCTATATAAAGATTTTAAATGATTTTATGAAAGAATAAATTTCGGTAAATATATAGCAATATTTCTTACTAATAAATGTTAAAGTAATTGGTTGTTAAAAATTATTGGAATTAAATAAAATAATGAGAATTAAGTGTTAATAGTGGTACAACCAAATTGTAATTGAATGAAGATAAATTTGAAATGGATCCAAACTGAAATTAAAATCCTGAATTTGTAGAAATGTTTTCAGGATAAAGATGATAATGAATTGGTTTCCAGATATGACAATCTTGGTTATTATCATAAATGGTTGTTGTATTTAATAGTGGAATGTGTGTTAATGAGTAAGCAAAATAAAATGTGTTAAGGATATAAACTTAGATGAGTATAACTTGTAAATTAGAACGGATTTAAATTGTGAAGTTTAAACCTAAGTTTAGAAACATTTGAATTGTTTCAAAGTGTTAAAAGAAAAGAATAAATAATATTGTTCAGAATATACTTGAATGTGATCTTATTTTAAATAAGAAGTTGTTTGAAAACTTAAAAAGAGATCTGTCTTAAATTAAAACCAAAGGTGGTTTAAATTTTAAACTATAGCCTGGTGGGCTAAGAAATAAATATGTATATATGGATACAAAGATGGTTTGAAATAAACTATAAATGTTGAGTTTTAAATTTGGGAAATGAGATGTGATATCCAAGGTGATAAGTTTTTGAACTTATAAGATTATTAATGTGAAGTTTAAAATTTGAAGTGGGAATTCAAATTTGAGTAAGTTTGACGAGATTAAATTGAATTTAACTTAAAGGAAGTTAAATAAGTTTGGAACAAGCAACCTGAATTGGAAATTTCAAGATGAAATTTAGATTTAACTTGGGAAGTTAAATGGTTGATTTGAATTGGGAGTTTGTGTGATCTCAAAATGGGTTTGAGGTCTGGAAATTGGAAATGGATGGATGTTTTGGAATAAATTGGATGATGTCAGCCTATTGTTATTAATAATCCTTACATTGTGAATTGGATTTGTGATATCCCGGAAATTTGAGCAATATCAATTTAATAATCTGTTAAATAATTAAATTGATATTGATGATCTTTGATAATAAAATTTGAATTTAATTTAATAATCTAATTAAATAAGTACCAAATATGTTATTTCCCAATAATAAGTATAATGTATTATTTTTATAAATATGAATGGATTTTAAAGACTATGGAATTGTTATTTTAAATTGATAAGTAGTTGTATATGAATATATATATAACTTAATTTTTAAATTGAATCTTAGGATTTAATTTGATTTGAATTTAATTTAAGTTTTGAAATTCAAAAGAATAGATATTTAAATTGATTTGGATTTAGAATATTTGTATAACTTTTATTTATAAATGTAATTAGTTTGTTTCTTTAAAAAGTGATTTATATATATAGATAAGTATTTAAATAATAAGAAAAGGCATTTTATTTACATTTAAAAATAAATATAAATATGTAAAAATTACTTAAAGGACAAGTGTCATTTTTCTAAAGCCTTGTCTTAACATGTGTAAATAAAAGATAAACTCAAAATGACAAGTGTCTTCATTTATTTTTATTTTCTTTTATTTTTATAAATTACAAATTCACTTACATATATACATATGCATTCATTTATTTCATTTATTTCTATTTCTTTCTTTTAAAAACAAGATAAACTTAGATTTATCTCTAATTCAAATCTGAATCAAGTCAGTAATCTAATGCCTCAAACTAGAAATTAAACACCTCAAACCAAATCAAAGATCTGTAACCATTCCTCAAACCAGAGATTATCAAAATCAAATCTCTGTAAACCATTTTCCAAAATCTAAATCAAAGTTCAGCCTGCATTTCTTTTGGCCTGCAATTCTTTTCAACATCAAAGCCTGCATTTTCTTTAGTCTGGAAGCAATCCTGGAAAACAAGTATGCATGTAGATTTAAAGCAATTTAAAGCCCAACAATTCAAGTTTTAAATCAAATAAGCAAAGCAAAAGCAAAAGCATTCAAGTTCTCAGTTCAAAAGCTATTGCAAAGATAAATCTGCCTTTGTTTCATCTTTGTTTAAGGTGAGTAACATTTTTAAAAATAAACTTAAGTTGATTCTGAAATTCATGTTAAGTATTGAATGAAATATGGTTGCATGTGAATCTTTATAAGTAGTTCTGCATATATATGTATTGATGTATGAATATACAAGTGCATTTTCCTGTTTGTATATATGGATGTATTGTATGCATGTATGAATATGAACTCTGTTCTGTTTTGTTTGCCCAGACTCAAGAATTCCCTTTAAAATCTCTTACTACTTGATCTAGTTCTTGTTAGGACTAAACTTATAAACAAAAGGTGTTGATTTATCATAGAGGAATGTTTTAAAATTTAGTTAAGTCAAACTTTAAAACCAAGTATCTCTGTAAAACAAAAACAACAAGTGCATGTATATATAAGTGGAAACCCAAACATTTTAATTCGTAAATCCAGGATTATAAATGGAATGCATAAGCTATAACATGATTTTTAGTATTAAAATTATAATTTTTAGTTCAATAATAAAGGAGCAGTTCTGGTTTAAACTAAATATGAATTTTGGGTAACTCTGTTGATCTTGGAGAATTTGGGATGTTGTAGTTTTCAGTGATGATAGAGGAATGATCGGTGATGGTAGGAAAATTGTCAGGAAGGTGTTTAATTCACTGAGGAGGTAGCAGTAGTTGATTATTTGCTAGAACCCTAGTTTAGCTAGATTAGAAAAAAATCGATCATCGCGGCATCTAGAATCGATCGAGTGCTTCAGGCTTTTGAGAGAGGGAAGTTTGGTCGATGACGATGACATGGCCGGAGTTTCAGGATGTCTGGTGGTCGGAGGGTCGTGGTCGAGACGTTGCCTTTAACGTCCCGAAAATTTTCGACTTTCGAAAATTCAACATCGATACTCACTTTATCGACTGCCGAGCAATCGAATGCCGGAAATCCGAAAAGTTATGATTTTAAGAAAGAAGAAAAAGGTAGAAGAAGAAGATAGAAGAAAAAGAAAGAAGAACAACAACAGAACAAGAGCAGAAACAGAAAACAATATCAGAATCTCACATATCGCAGCGGAACAATATATAATAGATAAATGAATATCATTTAAAAACAAAGAACTATATCAGTTTTATATATACATCAATCAGAGTCAATATACAACTCAATACAATACATCACATCAATGGACAGTTATATAAACTTGTCCTCATACAGAATACACAGCGGAATAAATACTATCAGATACAAATACTACGTCTCGCCATCCAGCTCGCTTCCAAGCTCTAGAATATCCAGAATATCCTGATAACATAACTCTAGGCTGCCCGTGTGGAAATTGGTGGGCACCCAGAGTTTAGAAGGGAAACAATAAACTCCGAGTCAGTCATGGTGACTGGTGTGAGATCGTAAAACAGTTATTCTTTAAAATGAACAACAGTAAATCTTAAAGTCAATTCGCAATGCTTTTGGAAAATGAAACTACCATAAGACCTCCCACCACACACACAATGCAAACGCAGAATTGGAGGAGATTTCTTCTTATGATAGTCAAAGATGCTTACTACGCAAAATCAAATCATTTTTGATATTATTATTAGTGCATAGTGTAGAAAACAGTTCGAAAGTATAATATAAATCTTAGCCAGCATAGACATTCCGAACTATGCCTACTATAGCTACCATCCAAACAGTGGGGCGCCACCATAAGTGAATGGCAGGTTCTACAACTAATACCGTACAAGTGTCGTATTGTTTCTTTGGATTTCCAACAAATGGTCAGGCTAAGGAACTTCCTATCCACGATGGGTACGTCCCTGGAATAGACGACCCGAGAACCTAACCGGATCTCTGCCAACACAAGGCCGGGTTACCTCTGCAAAAATAGGTAACTACTGACACGCGTATGCCATCCCCCGATCGTCACCGATCTTCCCGAGGATCCCCGATTTCCAACAAACCACAAAGTAATAATAACTGTGCAGCAACCACAGAGGTTAAGTATCTGGGCTCCATACCATGATACCACCTTTATCCAGAAGGAATGACATACACTAAGGGGCGCTACTCCCTAGAACCTTGCCGCATTCGTCCTGTTTCGACCATTTCCGGGGTGTGAGGCTCGACGAAGTCTCGTCCACAAAGCTACGCTTTCTCAACAAAAGCCCTGCTTCGGGTCAAACAAAATGATCAACCTATGATCACAAAGATATAAGATCAAACAAATGATCATATCACAAATGATCAAACACTGATCATTTCACAGCAACACTCAGTATGCCACGTTACCAAATTGGGATATATCGCTGATAAATTTCAACTACATAACCTCTGAGCTCGTACGTCTCAGAGAAGGGTGTTAAGCTAAGAGAATAAATTCTCCGCCACCAACAGAAATGTATTTGAAAGAAATCAGCTTTATATCTCAAATTGTAACGTCAGACACACAATCCATACAAGTCTGTTTCGGGATCGAACAGAACCGAAGGCACTTCTCACGAAGCCCTTGCATTTCCGGATAATTTTCTAATCACGTCAGGACTTCCCGTCACTAAGGGTGATAAAACCTCTAAATCGAAGATCAGTCGATGTAGAGTAACTCGACGGTAATCCTTCCGTTTTCAAAAATATCCGGTCTTCAACACCGGTCTTCAAATGCGATTCATAACGACGTATCACATATTCGGAATGGGTTATACGACCCCATGGTCCTTTCCCGGTTAACCCGAATAGTGAGCGTTTATTTAAAAATAAGTGTGGCATTCAAATTCATCCAATTCACAACAAATACCTATCTAAAGGTAATTATTGATAGTCGGTTATTTAACTATCAATAAAGATGCGCAACATCATCAGATTCCAAATAATTTCCCAAATTATTTCATCTTCAAAAATATCTTTACTAGATATAAAATTTCCACACTTTAAAAATAAATCAACGTTTATTTTTCTAAACAGTTTCCCTTTCCTTTATAAATTCCATAGTGAATTTATATCTTTCAAAATATCTACTGATATACGATTTTCAAATCGTTTTCAATGTTCGATTTCGATTTATCTTTAAGAAGATAAATCTCAAAAACGTTCATTTCATATTGGAAAACATTCCATACTTATTTAATAATAAGTATTTCACAAATCATTTATTTTCAACACTTAGAAAATATTCGATATACTTAAATCAAATTAAGTATATATTCATTCTTTAAGAAAATCATAAATTTTACATCTATTTGAGTCAAAACGAATGTTGCGTAAAACATCGTTACGACGACTCAAAATCACTAGTATAGGGATTCGGATTAAGATAGATATATAAATCCCAATACTACTTCAAAACATTTCCTTTCGGAAATCATTTACTATAACAACAGTGTTATAGTCCACCATTTCCTTAAATTTCTTGAAAACGTCTATTTCAACAAGAACTGCGGAAATCTCTGCTTTCGATTTATAATACATTTTAAAACATCTTTAAAATGTTTAACTTCATTTTTCAATATCACTTTCCCAAAACAGTATCCATTTTACTTAACAATATATTCACTGTCCAAAATCGTGAATATACTTCACTAACCTCATTTCAATATTTTCTACCCATTTTTATTTCAATAAATATCCACTATCCAAAATCGCGGACATATCTCCTTTATTAAACTTCTATGTTTAACCTATCAATTTCAATTGGTTTTGGATTTATAAACAATGTTTATAAATTTCACATTTTATATTTTATAACAACTTCGATTTGTACATCTCCTTTATTAACAAATTCGATCAATATTTCTTTTGTAGGCAAAAATCCAATTTATAAGTTAATTCCTTATAAATCTTCTATTCTACAATTTTATTCATTTTAACTTCACAATTTACACATCTATAAATTTCATATCTTCACAATTTTAAAATTCTATAAGATTCATATCTTCACTTATTAAAAACTCGTTTTAAAATTCCAAAAATTTTAATTGATAAATATATCAATTTTTCTGTACATCTTTTATAATACTTAAAAAATCTCAATTTAACCCATTTTACAATTAAATCAACTTTCATTTCAAAAAATCACACTTTGGTTATATTTCACCAAAAATCTTAACTCTTATAACTTTAAAATTCTAGACGTTTATTTTTCAAAAATCACTTTAAAATCTTTTTAAAATAAAAGTCGTTATTTTTACTTTTCAAAACTGAATCCGGTGATGCAACAACACCAATCAGTCCATCACAACAGTCAATATCATATATCAATATGATAACAGAATATATCAAAATATCTGTAAATAAATAACTACTGGTGAGGAATCCAGTCGGATCCCTCCAACCTGTTTCCCTGCATCCACAGATGTTAGCACAATACCAATTCCGCTCCAGTACGGAATTATCGCGGTATATAGGTTTTTATAAATCCGCTTACTAACGGCGCAATAGGGTCTCATCCGCTATACGAGGCGGGAAATCAATCAATCCAATATATACATATGCCAATATGTATATACTGCTATATATAGATATATATCCTACTATATCTAATATCACATCGAATAGCAATCATCAAATCAATAACTGTAAAAATTCCACATTCAATTTTGAGTGAGAAGATCTCACCGTGATTTTAACTGATTCCAGCGTTTTTATTTCGAATAAAATTAAACGCACGTTTAATTTCATCCAAAATTTTCACTGACTCCGATCGTACCCAAATCAGTTGCATCGCGCAGTATTCGCAAATACGATTCCAACGCACTTTGTTTCATCGAAATCTGGTAACGTATGAGAGAGTTATAACACTTTGAAGTTAATACAAATTTAAATATCACTTAATCAACATTTTAATTAAAAATTTAAACCCTAACATCATCTACCGTTCAATTCCTTTGTAGCAAATCTGGGCCGCACGCGTTGTCTTCCCTCCATCGCGTTCGTTCGCGTACGCAAAGAAACCCATGAAGCCGCCTTAAAACCCTAAATGACTCGACTCATTCGACCATCTAGAGAGCGATCAAGTGCTGGCATCTCGAAGCCACTTCCCCCACCTACCATCACCGGCGATCCCATGAAGCTCGGTTGAGCATCCCCCTCCAGAAACGCGTGCGAACGCATGAACTTTGAACCTTAATCGCGATCGATTCGCTTGACCATAGAACATCTCAGCCGTTAGATACGTAGTACTCGACGAGTTCTTCAATCTTCCAGTTGGAAGTCTCTCGAATAGATGCAAGGATTTAGAGAAACTTGAGGGGAAACGACGTGAGATGCTGGCCATGGAAATAGCAAGAGGCGGCTGAAGTTTGTAAAACCCTAGGGTTGAATTGCTTTGCAAAAGAAAAAGTGGAGGGGTTTATATAGAAAAATTCACAAATCACTATTCATCCGGAATTTTCGAACTCGAAATCGAACGTGCCGGCTGACGTTCCTAAGGTTTACCCCGCGTTCCGAACGCAATGGAACGTGTTTCGGAAGCTAATTCGGACATCTGTGCGAGATACGGAGAAAAAACGATCAATTTAAATTAAACCGATTTAAATCGATTTCGAGGCGTTTTAAATTGTACCGGACAAATGGTAAATCCAAAAATTACGAAATTTGAAACCATGCAATAATTTCACATTACGGATCCGATGAAACTGGTTTCGTCGAAATCCGACACTGTTTGAAAAATGACTATTTTAACTCGACGATTTAAAATTAAAAAGATATCGATGCGTTTCGAGTTGCCACGGTCAAACGACAACTCCGATGGATACGAAAATTGAAATCCGGTAATAACTAACTATTACGGATCCAATGGAACTGGTCTCGTTCAATTCTGAGACTGTTCGAAAATTGGCTATTTTTACAGTCGATAATTAAATATTAAAATATTCAATTTTCACAATTTAACTCAAATTCCAATTTTAAAAGTTCTATAACCTTTCAATAACTCCAGTATGATTAAATAAAATTGTACAAATCATTTTCAATCATTTTAACTCGATTTTTAATTATCTCTGGAATTTCAATCATTAAATTATCGATTAAATTGACCAAATTAAATCCAATATTCGAATAATAAATCATTCGACTTCTTAAATTCATTTATTAATATTTAAAATCAATTAAATATTCAAATTTTAATTATCAAAAATCCTGGGTCGTTACAGACTTCCCCCCTTAAAAGAATTTCGTCCTCGAAATTACAAGTCAGGAAGAAAGGTCCTTAACTCGTCTACTGTTTTTCACAATCTAAGAGTTTTATCTAATCATCAAAACAAATCTTTCTACTACAGATTTGTTATTAATTCAACTAAATTTTCCAACTTCAATTCTAAGTTTCAAACAACATTGTTTTCCTTAACAATTCAAATTTAAATTCAAATTCAAATTTAAACTTTCAAAAATTTCTCAAAAATTTTCTAACGTCCTAAATTTTCGAAAAATTTCGCCAGCGTCTCCTTTGCGCGGCTAATACGGCACGACTACAAAACGTCCCTACGGACTCTCAGATTTCAAAAAGAAAAAGAAAAAGCCAAGCGGCTAGACAAGAAATCATCAAAAACTCATATTAAAACTCAAATACGTACCTTTTGTCGAGCAATTCAAATTATCTGTGAAATCAAATTCAATTTCTTTATACCTGTATATCCTACTAGCCATAATATCTAGTTACACATTCAAACCATTTTGCAAATTCTATTACAAAATTTTCAATATAAACTGCTTATATCATTTTTTTACTTCACTGTTGAAGTTACATATCTATTTCATTCAATTTTACATTTCCCATTCATTTGTATCTAGTTTACCATTTCAACTAAATTTGGATTCAATCTACTTTCAATTCTGAAATATTGAATTTTATCAATTATCTGTCATTTACAACTGCACTATCTTAAATTAGTTCCAATTACTAATTCAAATTGATATCAATTCAATTTATTTTAATTCTACTTCGATTAAATCTACTTACATTTGAACTGGATTTCCAATTCCCATACGAATTTTAATTCATCTTTCATTTACAATTATTCAATTCAATTCATTTGCTTACGAATTCGAAATGAGTTTCAACATTTAATTTGACTTTCATTAAATTGATTCGCTTGTATTTACATTCATTTAACTTCATTCTTTAAGTTAAAAATATTCTATCAAAAAGCAAATTGTATACGTTATCAACTTGATAATATTTCATAAATATGGTATTCCAGAGTCTTACCATCATTTCAAAGCCATTTTGAAAACAATTCAAATTCCATTTGAATTTCCAAAACAAAACCCAAATTTCCAAAACAACTTCCATTTAAAACGATTTGGCAGCAATTCCTCTTTTGGAAACCCGAAAATGAACACCGGTGATGCCGCGGTCATCATCGAAGTTATTTTCCAGCGACCGAAAAGAGTTTAGAGCTTTCATCTCTCTAAAATACTTTCCAAAACCTTCGAAATCCATTTTCAAATCAAAAATGATTTAAACTTTCCAAATCTCCAAAATTTTCAAATTCTTTTCAAAACATTTCCAAATACTTCTCTGGAATCCCGTTTTAAATTACAATTCACATTTATAATTTACATTCTCAAATTTCATTTGCATGTGAATTTATTTCTTAACTTTGGAGTTATGATTTGAATTTCTTATTCAATTTCAATAGTAATGATAACATTTCAATATCATCACTTTCCTAACATCCATGCAACCATATACTGTAATAATTTACAGAAAATCATTTCTTTTCTATACAAAAATAGATTTGGGTAAAATTATTTCATTTACCCCATTTAAAACAATACTGTGCCGAATTGTTCTATACAAGTGTTTAGAGATCCCTATCGATAGAGTTGTACGGACAATACCGACCAGAATCCATATACCACTCAACAAACCAATCATCACAATATAAAACAATTTTATATTCAAATAACAAATACGCGTTCATATCTATTATTACACTCAACTCATTCTAGAGTACTACTGATTCTATCTCTAATGAGTAACACCCAACAGAGCAGGGTTGTCGCTTAACCATATGCTCTGATACCAAATGTAACGTCCCGAAAATTTTCGACTTTCGAAAATTCAACATCGATACTCACTTTATCGACTGCCGAGCAATCGAATGCCGGAAATCCGAAAAGTTATGATTTTAAGAAAGAAGAAAAAGGTAGAAGAAGAAGATAGAAGAAAAAGAAAGAAGAACAACAACAGAACAAGAGCAGAAACAGAAAACAATATCAGAATCTCACATATCGCAGCGGAACAATATATAATAGATAAATGAATATCATTTAAAAACAAAGAACTATATCAGTTTTATATATACATCAATCAGAGTCAATATACAACTCAATACAATACATCACATCAATGGACAGTTATATAAACTTGTCCTCATACAGAATACACAGCGGAATAAATACTATCAGATACAAATACTACGTCTCGCCATCCAGCTCGCTTCCAAGCTCCAGAATATCCAGAATATCCTGATAACATAACTCTAGGCTGCCCGTGTGGAAATTGGTGGGCACCTAGAGTTTAGAAGGGAAACAATAAACTCCGAGTCAGTCATGGTGACTGGTGTGAGATCGTAAAACAGTTATTCTTTAAAATGAACAACAGTAAATCTTAAAGTCAATTCGCAATGCTTTTGGAAAATGAAACTACCATAAGACCTCCCACCACACACACAATGCAAACGCAGAATTGGAGGAGATTTCTTCTTATGATAGTCAAAGATGCTTACTACGCAAAATCAAATCATTTTTGATATTATTATTAGTGCATAGTGTAGAAAACAGTTCGAAAGTATAATATAAATCTTAGCCAGCATAGACATTCCGAACTATGCCTACTATAGCTACCATCCAAACAGTGGGGCGCCACCATAAGTGAATGGCAGGTTCTACAACTAATACCGTACAAGTGTCGTATTGTTTCTTTGGATTTCCAACAAATGGTCAGGCTAAGGAACTTCCTATCCACGATGGGTACGTCCCTGGAATAGACGACCCGAGAACCTAACCGGATCTCTGCCAACACAAGGCCGGGTTACCTCTGCAAAAATAGGTAACTACTGACACGCGTATGCCATCCCCCGATCGTCACCGATCTTCCCGAGGATCCCCGATTTCCAACAAACCACAAAGTAATAATAACTGTGCAGCAACCACAGAGGTTAAGTATCTGGGCTCCATACCATGATACCACCTTTATCCAGAAGGAATGACATACACTAAGGGGCGCTACTCCCTAGAACCTTGCCGCATTCGTCCTGTTTCGACCATTTCCGGGGTGTGAGGCTCGACGAAGTCTCGTCCACAAAGCTACGCTTTCTCAACAAAAGCCCTGCTTCGGGTCAAACAAAATGATCAACCTATGATCACAAAGATATAAGATCAAACAAATGATCATATCACAAATGATCAAACACTGATCATTTCACAGCAACACTCAGTATGCCACATTACCAAATTGGGATATATCGCTGATAAATTTCAACTACATAACCTCTGAGCTCGTACGTCTCAGAGAAGGGTGTTAAGCTAAGAGAATAAATTCTCCGCCACCAACAGAAATGTATTTGAAAGAAATCAGCTTTATATCTCAAATTGTAACGTCAGACACACAATCCATACAAGTTTGTTTCGGGATCGAACAGAACCGAAGGCACTTCTCACGAAGCCCTTGCATTTCCGGATAATTTTCTAATCACGTCAGGACTTCCCGTCACTAAGGGTGATAAAACCTCTAAATCGAAGATCAGTCGATGTAGAGTAACTCGACGGTAATCCTTCCGTTTTCAAAAATATCCGGTCTTCAACACCGGTCTTCAAATGCGATTCATAACGACGTATCACATATTCGGAATGGGTTATACGACCCCATGGTCCTTTCCCGGTTAACCCGAATAGTGAGCGTTTATTTAAAAATAAGTGTGGCATTCAAATTCATCCAATTCACAACAAATACCTATCTAAAGGTAATTATTGATAGTCGGTTATTTAACTATCAATAAAGATGCGCAACATCATCAGATTCCAAATAATTTCCCAAATTATTTCATCTTCAAAAATATCTTTACTAGATATAAAATTTCCACACTTTAAAAATAAATCAACGTTTATTTTTCTAAACAGTTTCCCTTTCCTTTATAAATTCCATAGTGAATTTATATCTTTCAAAATATCTACTGATATACGATTTTCAAATCGTTTTCAATGTTCGATTTCGATTTATCTTTAAGAAGATAAATCTCAAAAACGTTCATTTCATATTGGAAAACATTCCATACTTATTTAATAATAAGTATTTCACAAATCATTTATTTTCAACACTTAGAAAATATTCGATATACTTAAATCAAATTAAGTATATATTCATTCTTTAAGGAAATCATAAATTTTACATCTATTTGAGTCAAAACGAATGTTGCGTAAAACATCGTTACGACGACTCAAAATCACTAGTATAGGGATTCGGATTAAGATAGATATATAAATCCCAATACTACTTCAAAACATTTCCTTTCGGAAATCATTTACTATAACAACAGTGTTATAGTCCACCATTTCCTTAAATTTCTTGAAAACGTCTATTTCAACAAGAACTGCGGAAATCTCTGCTTTCGATTTATAATACATTTTAAAACATCTTTAAAATGTTTAACTTCATTTTTCAATATCACTTTCCCAAAACAGTATCCATTTTACTTAACAATATATTCACTGTCCAAAATCGTGAATATACTTCACTAACCTCATTTCAATATTTTCTACCCATTTTTATTTCAATAAATATCCACTATCCAAAATCGCGGACATATCTCCTTTATTAAACTTCTATGTTTAACCTATCAATTTCAATTGGTTTTGGATTTATAAACAATGTTTATAAATTTCACATTTTATATTTTATAACAACTTCGATTTGTACATCTCCTTTATTAACAAATTCGATCAATATTTCTTTTGTAGGCAAAAATCCAATTTATAAGTTAATTCCTTATAAATCTTCTATTCTACAATTTTATTCATTTTAACTTCACAATTTACACATCTATAAATTTCATATCTTCACAATTTTAAAATTCTATAAGATTCATATCTTCACTTATTAAAAACTCGTTTTAAAATTCCAAAAATTTTAATTGATAAATATATCAATTTTTCTGTACATCTTTTATAATACTTAAAAAATCTCAATTTAACCCATTTTACAATTAAATCAACTTTCATTTCAAAAAATCACACTTTGGTTATATTTCACCAAAAATCTTAACTCTTATAACTTTAAAATTCTAGACGTTTATTTTTCAAAAATCACTTTAAAATCTTTTTAAAATAAAAGTCGTTATTTTTACTTTTCAAAACTGAATCCGGTGATGCAACAACACCAATCAGTCCATCACAACAGTCAATATCATATATCAATATGATAACAGAATATATCAAAATATCTGTAAATAAATAACTACTGGTGAGGAATCCAGTCGGATCCCTCCAACCTGTTTCCCTGCATCCACAGATGTTAGCACAATACCAATTCCGCTCCAGTACGGAATTATCGCGGTATATAGGTTTTTATAAATCCGCTTACTAACGGCGCAATAGGGTCTCATCCGCTATACGAGGCGGGAAATCAATCAATCCAATATATACATATGCCAATATGTATATACTGCTATATATAGATATATATCCTACTATATCTAATATCACATCGAATAGCAATCATCAAATCAATAACTGTAAAAATTCCACATTCAATTTTGAGTGAGAAGATCTCACCGTGATTTTAACTGATTCCAGCGTTTTTATTTCGAATAAAATTAAACGCACGTTTAATTTCATCCAAAATTTTCACTGACTCCGATCGTACCCAAATCAGTTGCATCGCGCAGTATTCGCAAATACGATTCCAACGCACTTTGTTTCATCGAAATCTGATAACGTATGAGAGAGTTATAACACTTTGAAGTTAATACAAATTTAAATATCACTTAATCAACATTTTAATTAAAAATTTAAACCCTAACATCATCTACCGTTCAATTCCTTTGTAGCAAATCTGGGCCGCACGCGTTGTCTTCCCTCCATCGCGTTCGTTCGCGTACGCAAAGAAACCCATGAAGCCGCCTTAAAACCCTAAATGACTCGACTCATTCGACCATCTAGAGAGCGATCAAGTGCTGGCATCTCGAAGCCACTTCCCCCACCTACCATCACCGGCGATCCCATGAAGCTCGGTTGAGCATCCCCCTCCAGAAACGCGTACGAACGCATGAACTTTGAACCTTAATCGCGATCGATTCGCTTGACCATAGAACATCTCAGCCGTTAGATACGTAGTACTCGACGAGTTCTTCAATCTTCCAGTTGGAAGTCTCTCGAATAGATGCAAGGATTTAGAGAAACTTGAGGGGAAACGACGTGAGATGCTGGCCATGGAAATAGCAAGAGGCGGCTGAAGTTTGTAAAACCCTAGGGTTGAATTGCTTTGCAAAAGAAAAAGTGGAGGGGTTTATATAGAAAAATTCACAAATCACTATTCATCCGGAATTTTCGAACTCGAAATCGAACGTGCCGGCTGACGTTCCTAAGGTTTACCCCGCGTTCCGAACGCAATGGAACGTGTTTCGGAAGCTAATTCGGACATCTGTGCGAGATACGGAGAAAAAACGATCAATTTAAATTAAACCGATTTAAATCGATTTCGAGGCGTTTTAAATTGTACCGGACAAATGGTAAATCCAAAAATTACGAAATTTGAAACCATGCAATAATTTCACATTACGGATCCGATGAAACTGGTTTCGTCGAAATCCGACACTGTTTGAAAAATGACTATTTTAACTCGACGATTTAAAATTAAAAAGATATCGATGCGTTTCGAGTTGCCACGGTCAAACGACAACTCCGATGGATACGAAAATTGAAATCCGGTAATAACTAACTATTACGGATCCAATGGAACTGGTCTCGTTCAATTCTGAGACTGTTCGAAAATTGGCTATTTTTACAGTCGATAATTAAATATTAAAATATTCAATTTTCACAATTTAACTCAAATTCCAATTTTAAAAGTTCTATAACCTTTCAATAACTCCAGTATGATTAAATAAAATTGTACAAATCATTTTCAATCATTTTAACTCGATTTTTAATTATCTCTGGAATTTCAATCATTAAATTATCGATTAAATTGACCAAATTAAATCCAATATTCGAATAATAAATCATTCGACTTCTTAAATTCATTTATTAATATTTAAAATCAATTAAATATTCAAATTTTAATTATCAAAAATCCTGGGTCGTTACATTGCCAGATTTGGTCTGTGTTCCAGTTTTTGGTGCTCTCATACTCAATTTTGATTTCGCGAATTGATCGAAGAATTGATGATCGTGAGATGGTGTAGGGAGGAACGTCGACTTGTGGGGATACTCGGCGATGGTCGGAGTTGACGCTGGTGGTCGTACACGTGCACGCGATCGTGATGTGTCTGGGTGAAGTCTGTTTTTACAAAGTAAGGTCTCGCGTTTTGTTCGAGTTATTTCGAGGGAGACTCGGGTTTTTAGGGGATGCGACTCGAAGTATTTTGGTGGAGTCTCGAGTACATCAGTGTTGCCAGGTTTTCTAAAACCTGTCAGTTTAAATTTAAAACTGAATTTAAATTGTGAAGTAATATTTAAACAGGGATTTAAATCAAAGTTTTAATATATAGATTCAAGTTTGGTTTTAAAACTTAGATTGGAAATAAAATAATTTTTATAAATTTAAATGTTTTAAATGTTAGTTATATTTAAATGGTTTGAAATTTAAAAGGAAGTTGATTTAAACTCTTTTAAAAATTCTTTTATAAGATATAAGAAATTCTCTAACATATAAAACTTTTAATTTGGTTTTAAACTTGGTTAAAGACAAATTGGTATTCATTTTAAATCTAGAATTTAAAATGAAATTTAAAAGTAAATTTGAAATGGATGTTTTCAAATGTATTTGTGAATGATAAATTTAACCGTGAATAAGAAAATGTTTTTATCTTAAAGTTAAAATCATTAAAACTTTAGGGTAATTAAAATGGTTTAAATAATCTAATTAATTAATGATTTGGATTAATTAATTGGTAATTAAGGATTATAAATTAAAATATTAATTAATAATTAATGATTAATTAATAAAGTAATTAAAGATTAATTAAGTTATGGTTAACACTTAATTAATTAAATAATTAGAGATTAATTACTTGGTTATTAAGATTATTAATTTGAAATTAATAATGGTTAATCTAAGTTAATTACTTAAGAAAAGTAATTAAATAATTGTTAATGAAAGTCATTAACTATGGATTATTAAATAATTAATTAATGTGATTAATTTTAATAATTAATTAGATTAATTAATTTAAAGATAATCAATTATAGAATTTGTTTTAAATGAATTACTTAATGGAAGTAATTAAGAATTAATTACTTATTGTAATTTAATTGAAGTTAATTTGATTAGTTAAGTTAATTAATTAAGTTTAATTAATTAGAATAATCAAGAGATGATTTGATAAATAATTACTTAATGAAATTATTAAGGTAAGATTATTTAGGGAAGTTAATAATAGATAATTACTGGAAGTAATTAATTGAATGGTTATGTATTAATGAAAGTAATTTAAGTTTAATTACTTGTGAATTAATCAAGGGATTAATTAAGAAATTAATTAAGGAATAATTAATTTAGTTAATGAAAGTAATTAAGGGTAGTTAATTACTGATTGAAGATTAATCAAGGTGATTAATAAATGTGTTTTAATTAAAGGTTAATTACTTAATGTAATTAATTTAATTTTAGTAATTAATAATCAATTTGTAATTAAGGATCATTAATTAATATAATTAATGATGTAATTAAGATTGATTAATTAAGTAATAATTAATAAATGAAGTGATTAATTAATGTAATTAATTAAGGATTAATGTAATTAATTATAGTTGATTAATTTAATTAATTATAGTTAATTAATTAATGAAGTAATTAAAGGTTAATTATTATAAGTGGTTAAGGTTAATTAATTTAAGTAATTAATTAAAGGATAAATTACTTGGATATAATTAATAGGTAATTAATCAAAGATGATTAATTGAAATGAATTATTAGAGGATAATTAATTAATTGATTGTAATTAATTAATGGTTAAGTAAGCAGGATTTATAGAATGAAGTAATTAATTTAATTTACTTTAAATTAATTAGAGACGTTATAAATCATTACTTATGAATGGGTGATAGTATTGAATACTTTGCATTGATTGATATCTCTGATGAGATATATGCTGTTTGATATGGATGTTAGTTGAATTGTGATGATAATATGGATTATCTGTTATATTGATAATGTTGATTATCTATTGTAATGTTGTGAATTATCTTTCTATGTGTATAAAGATAATGAATTGAATTGTTTTAACCTTTAAAACAACTTGGCTTAAAAGATACGTTTTGGATTTCGATGAGACCGGGATCGGGTTTCCGTATACCGGATTTCCAGGTCTGGAGACCCGAATACCACATCGATCCAAATTAATGATAGGTCGTGAATCAAGTGAAGGTGAAGATTCAGAGTGCAAGGGTTATTGTCGTTAACTCTAAGGGTGATTCCAAAACGAGTGTAACGAGATAATGCCTTCGGTTTCGTTCGAACCCGGAACGAACTTGTATGGATTGAATGCTTTCAGCACATCGTCAGGTGGACGATGAGCATTCTAAGATAGATGTGTTCTATTTAAAGGTAATCGTGACCTCAAGCCTCACAAACCGGGAATGGCTAAAACAGGGGAGGTGCAGCAAGGTTAGTGGGTAGCACCCAAGTAGGACAAGATTACCTCTGTCTAGATGTCCCTTTCTATTTTCGACTTAGTGTGTGCGGTTGAATCATGACAACCGTGGGGTATCTTGTGCTGGAATTATCCAGTAAGGGATGTTCCGACCTTGTGTTGCAGGGGATTGGGCGTGATCCTCGGTACGTTGATCTAGGCCACGTACTGTGACGGGCGGTACCCCGGTAGCCCTGCCATTGTATGGAATCCAAAATCCAATAAGTGCTATCGGACTTGATTGTATACCTATGTATGCTGGAATTTAATGAATGTAACAATTTCGGCTATGTGAATACTTATTTGAAAACCCTAGACCTATTATAATACAATCGGATTTCCTATCAAATGTTTTGGTTAGCGTAAGGTAAAAATTTACCCATGTTTATTTGTGGGGAGTCTTACGTGATACTTTTTCTTTCAAAAGGTTTTGAAGTTAAGCAAGTTAAACCTGTTACTCACACCAGACCCATGTCTGACCCAAGTTGTTTATTTCTGTTTTATAAACTCTTGGGTACTCAAATTTTTACGAGTAGCCAAGGGATTCAGGTTAGCTTTGACGAGTTATCTGGAGGAGCAATGGAGCAGGAGGCTTCAGCGTTATAGATATAAATAGCAGTTCCGCTGTGTTGATCTTTGTATTGATCTATGTTTTGTATTGAGTTGTAATAACTAGACAGATGTTTATAACTGTCTAGTATGAGTGTGTAATCTGTGTAACTCTGATAGATGATGTATATGATACTATGTAATAGTTATGTGATATATTATATTTTGTTCCGTTTCCGCTGTGAGTATCTGTTGTTGTTTCTTTCTCTTTCTTTTCTTTTCTACTTCTCACCCCTTTCTTTCTTACTGTCGATGCGACTTTCTGGGGAGAGAAGGTCGGGTCGTCACAGGATTTGTTTAAATGAATGAAGAAATGGATTGTGGTGAGATATCCATTATTGAAAAAAAAAATTAATTTGAAATTAAGGATATGGAACTACTTTGAACTGAAAATTTGAATAATTGAATTGGTAAATTAAAATTTGTTTAAAAACTGGTTTTAAACTGGGAAATAAAATTGGGTAATAAATTGAATTTTTAAGATAAAATTGTTTTGAACTCTTATTTGAACCTAGAAATAAGTTTATGTAGAAGTAAAGATAAATTAAAATGGAATTTTGAAATTTGAACTCAGAATTAAATGGTTAGGCTGTTAAATTAAAAGTAAAGGTTAATTTGATTTATGGGATTAAATCAATATTTGGAATAATAACTCGAATTGGTATAATTCGAGATGGGTTAAAGTGAAATGAAATAGAAAGTTAATTGGAAATTGGCAATTGATTGGAAATGGAAATTGGGAAGTTGAACAGTTTGGCTCTGAACTATTTTCAAAATAATTTTTTTTAATATAAATCTATTTTTCCAAACTATTTACTATACAACCTTTCTTTTTAAACCTAAAACTATCTTAAGCTTGTTTTCAAATTACTTTTGGAACTATTTAACAATTTTGCAACTGATTTATAAACTAATTACTATTTTTCTACAACTTTATAACTGATTACTGTTTTACAGCTATTTTACAAACTAATAATTATTTTTCAACTACTTATCTATTTTTAAAATTTTCAAGCTATTTTCTAAATTTAAACTGATTTGAGTTCAAACTATTATTGATTAAATACCCAACTGAGATAAGAACTGAAGTGATAATCCAAATGGGGATTAAGGTAATTGTGGATAAGTGAATAAGATCAAAGTGAGGATGAATAGAAAGGAAATTGATTTAATTGATAATCAATGAAGATAAGACGTAGGATGTACGTGTATTATTCTACTCGCATAGTGATTTGATCCAGATTCGAGCACAGGATTTCGAGATAGTATTATCGATCCGAGTTGGGATTTTTCGCTCAATTTTCGGCGGCGAACCTAGATATGGATTTTTGATTGGTTCTGGATATTCTCTATCATAGTTGTGACTATGCAAGGAGAATGACGGTTTCTGATCAAGAAACCAGATCTGAGTCCGCACTAGGAAGTCGGGTGGACAATACTAGTCCGGAAGTGAAATTGTGTGATCGAGTGAGCGATCGAATTGATATTGCATACGAATGATATGTGGACATCGTACAGGTTTGAATGAAATTGATATTGAAAATTTATGAATAAGAATTGTAAAATGGCTTTTGGAATTGAAAGTATATTTTGTGAAATATATGATGAAGTAAAGTGGAAATTGGATATTTCTATGGTAAAAATTTACTTTATGGAAATATAAGTAATGTGGTTAATAACTTTATAAAGAGTAATCAAATTTGAATATTTGATAAACAAAGTTATATATCTGGTTATATATGGTTATATATGGTAGACTCCCCTTATTGAATCTATTGCCAGAAGAAAAAGATTTTCGAAAGTATTTGAAGTATAAAAAGGGAATTTATACAAGTATGAATTGAATCAAAGATTTTCCAAGATTATTATATATGTATATATAAAAAGGATTTGTGAAAATGATTTTGAGGAAATATTTTGGGAACCTATGGATTTTTGAAAAGGCTTTTGATTTTTGAGGAAAATCAAATTTGGAATTTGGAAAAGCCTAATTTGAGAATCATCGATTTTGGGAATCGATTTTGAGAAAGGAGCTTTATATGAGATTCATACTTGGTGTATGATTTGGAAAATACTATATGTGTATAGTATAAAGTGTTTTGAAAGTGGCTCTGGGGAAAAAGGCGCTCCCTTGAATGAACTTCTCAGGAGTGCCACTGAGTGGTACTGCCTTGAGCCTCTAAAGGGGAGGTTCTAAAGTTGATCCTGTGAGGAGTCCGGACAAACTAGTTCCTGAGGATTATTTGGTAGCGAAAGTCGATGGCGCTGATGCCTACAGGGGAATTTGGATTATGCAGTGACGACAGTGTAACTCGATGTCGCTGCGATCTACTATGGGGACCAAAGCGAAAATCGTGTGGAGGATGAGTGCCAACAGTCTGCACTTGATTTTGCCGGGATGGCAACGCAACATCGGTAGACTGCGGTCTATGGTCAAGTGGAGGAGTTTCATTCTTTTGGCAGCGAAATTCGGTGGCGCTGATGCCTACAGTTATATGGGTTTGTGCTGTGATAGCAACGTAAGGCCCAGGTATAACTGCGATCTATAGCGGGTTCCATGGCATAATCGAGGAGCGCGGAGACCTACAGTTATCTATGGATTTTGCCGGGACGGCAACGTAACCATCGGGTTAACTGCGACCATGGATGGGTGTGATGATTTCCAGAGCATTCTCACTAAAGCTATTTTCTCTATTTCAAAATTGTTTCTATGTTTTTAATAAATCTATTTCCCAAGTATTTTCACTGGGTGTTGAAACGGGTTTACCAAGTACTTATAGATTTTCAGTCATATGCCTGATCACCATATGACCGACTCTCTATGAGAACGAGGATGGGCTTGTTGAAACATCTAGTTATAAAAGTATTTTTTATATATATAAAAATGACTTTAGAATAATATTATATAGACATTAAAAGGTGTTTTAAAAATGATCAAAGAAAATTTATCTGATATTAAGCATTTTGATATTCTAGCTTTGTTCCTTTTCGAGGACGAAAAGATTCAAAGGGGGAGGAATGTGATAACCTGGATTTTCAAATAGCTGTTAATTGGAAATTAACAGGATTGAATCTCTTAAATACATTGATTTATTTTTTGAATGTGATAATCTCTTTATAAATATATTTATATTTTAAACTTGAGTTTGAAATAAGTTTTAAATTAAAAAGTTCATTTATTTAAAATATTCTTTCATTTTAAAATTCTAACATAAGATAAATTTTGTTTGGAAATTTGATTTAATTTAATATTGAATAAATAATCATATGACTTTAAAATACTCAAAATTAAAATTTAATTTGTTTAAAATGATTTTGGCTTAAGTTTAAATTTAAACAAAAGGTTTATATATATATAGCTTGATAAGGTAAGTAATTTAATAATAAAGAGATAATTTCTTTTATAAATTATTTTAATTTAATAATGAGTTATTTTTAAACAATATTAATAATGTAATATTCTTACAAATAGATTTTTAATAGATATTGTTATATACATATTTTGGAAGAAACTATGATTTGTAAATTTGAAATAAAGTCTTTCAAAATGTTTTGATTAAAATAAACCTTATTAATATTAACATAAGTATATAAATAATAAGTAAATTTAGCATTGATAGTTTAAATTTAAAAATTAAGGGAAATAAAAATAAGCATTTGTGTTAAGATTGGAACTAAATACTTAGGCTAAAAATTCATAGCATTGATTAAACCAACTTTATATATGTACATGAGGTATAAATACAAACCAGGCTTTGTATATATGTTTCCTGTAAAATAGTGATGCAAGGCAAGTAAAATATGTTTGTAAATAGGCAAGGCAAGAATAATAATATTAATAATAGTAATAATAATAATAATAGGCCTGTAAATAAATATGCAGGGCAAGCAAAAGAAGGTAAGTTGGATACTGTAACGACCCGTATTTTTACGGATCGACAAGTTCATCAAAATCTGGAATTTTTGCCTTTTTACGTCATTTCAGATTTTTAGGCAGATTTGTCTAAGTCCTAGGTCGTGAACGACCTAAGAGCTAAGTCGTGACCGAGTTAAGGAATTCGGCGAGTTAGTGTTAGGTCGTGGGTTAGTTGGAGCGACCTACAGCATTATGCAACCTAGGATTTGATTAAGTATTAGGTCGGCAGGGCGAGTTAACGACCTAAAGAACTGACCGACTTAAGGATATGGCGACTCAAGGGTAGGCAGACCTAGTGGAGTAAGCGACCTAGTGGTTACTGGGTGTGTGGTTAGGTCGGCAACGACTTAGAGTGTATAGGAGTTAGGTCGGTTGGACGAGTTAGTGGGTTGACCGACTTATGAGTGTAGACGACTTAAGGTTAGAGTTAGGTCGTAGTAACCGAGTTAAGGGATAGGTCGCTATGTGTTAGGTCGTCTGGTAGCTTGGTTGGTTAGGTCGTAAGCGACCTAAGGGTTAAGTTGTACCAAGTTAAGTCGACTGGGTGGGTTAGCGACCTAAGGAGTTAACAAGTTGGCGACCTTAAGAGTTAGGCTATGTGTTAGGTCGTAACACTGTTAGGTCGCGTAGGTTGCTAAGTTGTTAGGTCGCAAGGTTTTATAAGTCGTAGGTCGTAGAGGCAGTCTGTGTTAGGTCGCTGGGTTTCGTATAAGTGTTAAGTCGAATGGTGCTAAGTTGTTAAGTCGTCCAGGCGACTTAGGAGGGAGCGCGCGTGTATTAGGTCGTGTAGCTCGAATAAGTTAGGTCGCGCGCATGTTAAGTCGTAGGCTTGTCTGTTAGGTCGGAGTTGTTGGCTAAGGCTTAGGTCGGTGGGAATCTTAGGTCGTAAGTCGGAGACGACCTATGGAGTTAGCCGAGTTACGACTTAGGCAGTTTTCAGCTATAAATAGGAGGGGTTGTTCTCACTTTTTGGGATCCGGATTTTGAAGCGACGAAGTGCTGCCATTTTGAGAGCTTGACTTCTACACTTCTTCACTTCTTTTCTCCACTCTAATATAGTGCTTCCATCCATCCAAATCGAAGATCAAGATTGAAGATTCAAGAGCTTAGATTGAAGATCTTCATCTTTTCAAGAGAGATTTCTTCTTTTGAAGCGGATTTGTGATAGATCTAGCTTAGTTCTTCGCTGTCCAGATCTGAAGCGTGTTGATTTGGGTTTGTTTAGGTGATTTGGTGAGTGGTGATTATCTCTCACACGGATCCAAAGGAGTATATCGGATTGTTGGCTCGATTTGGTGTTAAAATAGAGATTTCCATGCATTTTCTTCATCCTATGTGTAGATCCATATAGATCCATTGTTCATGATGATGTTACATCTATTTTATCATATGTTAACCTATGCAAGTTCATTCATCAAGTTTGTAGAGATATAATCCATGTTTTCATGCTTATTGGACTTTCAACTCTTTAATTACGAAAATGCCATTATTGTTATAATTGTCTACTTAGATCATATTTGAATGCTTGATTGCTTGGATTGATGTTTGATTTGATTGATTGTTATGAACTAGATAATTGATGATTAGATTTAGATCGAAGACGATTCAAAAGCTAAGGGAAAGGCTCTTGAATTGGGAAAGCTGCTCGTGGCATATGTAGCGGGATGATGAAGCTCTTATGCATAGATTTGATGATGTGATGATGAGATGAGGCTTTGCGAGGATGTAATGAAGCGAGGCAATCATGTGATGAAGACTTGGTCTAATCCAGACGGGATCATTCCAAGCATGTTGATAACTCGGTGATATGATTCGAGTTGAAGATAATGAATGGATATGAAAATAGTCGTCGAGGAGGATGACTAGGAGGCTTGGATAGCATCGTTGTTGAAGGTTCTAGCATGCTCTAAGCAAGGGTACGTTGGGCAGATTCGATAGTCCCAACGGCCAACTGTTGATGGTCGAGTACTCTGGGCAGATTCGATAGTCCTAGGCACGGGCTGCGACGACGTGCGGGAGTTATGTCTAGAACCGGGGTTTTCATTAGCCCTTGACGGACGGCTGAAAGAATGTGCCGGTCATTCAATTAACGGTGATATCGAAGCAATGATAACAGTGATAGCCAGAGTCATGGATGTTTGGTTGTATCGTCATTCGGACTCAAGGGCGGTATTTTCTGGGTGCTTATCTGATTTAGGCCTTGGTACTTGGAAAACATCGCCCTTGACTCGAGTGATAGTAGTTTTACTTTAAATTGTATGCTCTGCTATGTTTGCTTCTGCTTAGTGTGTGTCTGGGGGCTATCACTGTAGAATGAGGTTGGAGTGGGAGGGTTGTATTCCTATTCCTTTTCCTTTATGCTCTTTTGGTATGTTGTTAGTTAATTTACTGCTCACTAAGACTGTTGTCTGACTCAAGGCTTTATGTTTTAATTCTTATTGCCTTGGGCTGTTCGTCCATTTTGGGACGGGCAGACTAGGTAGCAGGTGACAGGTGCTGTTCTCTTCTCACGATGCTGATATCGAAGACGAGCTGGAGGGTGGCATATTATCTTCTTATTATATGTACTGAATATTCCGCTGTTTTGTATTCTCTGAGAGATATGTAGTGAGGCTGGATGTATTGACTATGTGGATGCTTGTATTCAACTATTATGGAGTTTTATATGATGTCATTTTGTTCTGTAAAGCTTCACTATACATATGTTCTATTGTATTTTGTCCATGCGCTGTGAGTAATACGATAGATTCTGTTGTTTTAAATCTTACCTTGACAATCGTCCATGGTCGCCTGGCACACTTTACAGCGCTCTATCTCTAGATTCGGTGCAGGGGTCATGGGCGGTCGTCACATTTGGTATCAGAGCATTGGTTAATCGATTTTACCCAACGCTCGCTGACGTAACTACGTATGAGAGACGTAATTGTATTTTGATGGATGATTACTATATATAATATAGTAGCTTAGTAGAGTTTGAGTCCTTTATGCAGTTGTTTCTCTAGATGTTCTAATCATTCCTTTTTATAGATATTGAGAATGAGTCGAAGAGGGAGACCAGCTGCTAGGGAAGGCCGTGCTACTGAAGGGACTGCTGATTATGCAGCCATGTTCGAAGCTATGATGACTTCGATCATGAGAAGGATACCAGTTCCGGGGGCAGCAGTTGATGTTGGAGTTCAAGTCCAAACTCCGAAACCAGTGGATTTTGCTAAGCTGTGCAAGGATTATACTGCTCTTGGAGGGAAGGTTTTCTTGGGAACAGAATCTACCATTGAGGTCCAGAGGTGGATAGATGCTTGTAGAAGGATCTTTGGTGATTTGGGAATTGATGATGCAACTAAGAGGAAGTTGGCATCAAGGCAGCTTCAAGGGAGAGCTTCTGATTGGTGGAACTCTATTACCATCACTACTCCGGAAGAAGAGGTTACTTGGGAGCAATTCCAAGTCAGATTTGAAGCTAAGTTCATTTCTACAGCTCAGAAGTCTGTTCTGTTCAAGAAGTTTGTGGAGCTCAAGCAAGGTGGAAGATCAGTTTTTGAGTATGTTTCTGAGTTTGAAGCTTTGTCCAAATATGCCCGGTCATATATTGAGTCTGCTTATCAGAAGAATGAGAAGTTTGTGACCGGCTTGGATAGTTATCTTGGGAGACAGTTAATGGATCATTTGGACGATTCATTTGAGAAGCTTGTGGAGAAAGCTCTTAGGCATGAGAGTCTGTTTCCTAAGGAAGGATCTGTTGTTGCTGTGACTAGGGAAGAGTCTAAACCCCAGCAGGGTGGAAATAAGAAGAGGAAGCCGCAGCAGTAGAAAGGTAAGGATGGCCAGAAGAAGCCGAAAGGCGAGGTGACTTGCTACAACTGTCAGCAGAAGGGCCATTTCTCGAAGGATTGTAAGAATCCTAAGGTGCCGATGAAGTGTCATAACTGTGACAAGCCGGGGCATTTCAGGAAGAATTGTCCAGAACCGAGGAAGGACAGGCAGATTGTGCAAGCCTATGCTTTAGGAGCTGTTCCGTCGTCTTCGAAAGCTCCTACTGCTGAAGATAAGGGAAAGAGTGTGGTTGTTCAAGGTACTCTTTTCCTATGTGGTATTCCAGTTAGAGTTTTGTTTGATACTGGAGCATCGCATTCGTTTGTTTGTAATGAACTAGTAGGCCGGTTAGATTTGAAGCCGGATATTGTTGATAGGTCATTGGTTGTGACTAATCCAGTTGGGGGTTCGTCTTGTTTGTGTATGTTATGCCGTGGTCTAGTTGTATCAAGTCATGGTTGCTCTTTTGTTTGTGATTGCTTTGTTCTGAACTTTGAGGGGTTCGGAATTATTTTGGGTATGGACTGGCTTAGGAAGTATGCGGCTAAGGTTGATTGCGAAAGGTTGGAAGTGACAGTCGAGAATGTGGAGGGGCGAAAGGTTGTGATACGATGTAAGCATGAAGAAGGCGTCTTCATGAGCTTCATGTATTCGCTAGTTGTTCCACAGGATGGACTGTCATCAGTGCCGATCGCTAACAGATTCGAGGATGTCTTTGACGAAGTCAAAGGGTTGCCGCCGCATAGAGAGATCGAGTTTCGTATAGATCTAGTTGAAGGAGCCAGATCTGTTGTGATGCCTCTTAGGCGGATGGCGCCTAAGGAACAGCAGGAGTTGAGGGTGCAAGTTGATGACCTTTTACAGAAGGGATTCATTCGGCGTAGTGTGTCCGAGTGGGGTGCACCAGTTGTGTTTGCAACCAAGGCAGATGGATCGTTGAGATTGTGCGTCGATTATCGTGAGCTGAATAAGGTGACTAAGAAGAACAAGTATCCATTGCCGAGAATAGATGACTTGTTTGATCAGCTTCACGAAGCTAAGGTGTTTTCTCAGATGGATTTGGCAACGGGATTTCACCAGTTGAGAGTGGCTAAGGATAGTGTACCGAAGATGGCTTTTAGGACACCATCCGGTTTCTTTGAGTGGCTGGTAATGCCGTTTGGATTGACTAACGCGCCAGCATATTTTGTGGATCTTATGAATAGAGTGTTCAGAGATCAGTTGAACAAGTTCGTACTTGTGTTCGTGGATGATATTCTGATTTATTCCAGAACGGAAGAAGAGCACAAGACGCACTTGCGTATTGTTTTGGAAATCTTGCGGAAACATCAGCTGAAGGCTAAGTTTTCAAAGTGTCACTTCTGGAAGGGTGAAGTGAGGTTCTTAGGCCATGTGATTTCTGGAAATGGAATAGCGGTTGATCCCGCTAAG
The DNA here is from genome assembly GCA_030737815.1 of Allium fistulosum. Lineage (NCBI taxonomy): Eukaryota > Viridiplantae > Streptophyta > Magnoliopsida > Asparagales > Amaryllidaceae > Allium > Allium fistulosum. The sequence continues at coordinate 162,111,922 of CM060904.1, read as the reverse complement.
GTGGCAGCAATCCAGGATTGGGTTAGACCTAAGAATGCATCAGACGTGAGGAGTTTTCTTGGATTAGCAGGATATTATCGACGGTTTATCAAAGACTTCTCCAAGATAGCTGCACCGTTAACAGGATTGACGAAGAAGAATCAAGTGTTCAGTTGGGATGCTAAGTGTGAGCAAGCTTTCGGAATCCTGAAAGAGAGATTGACGAGTGCTCCTGTTTTGACTATTCCAAGTGGGAATGATGAGATGGTGGTTTACACCGACGCATGTGGTACTGGACTTGGAGCAGTGCTGATGCAGAAGGATAAAGTTGTTGCGTATGCCAGTCGACAACTGAAGCCGCATGAAAGGAATTACCCAACTCATGATTTGGAGTTAGCGGCGATTGTTTTTGCTCTGAAGATGTGGAGACACTATCTATTGGGAGTTCGAGTCGAGTTGTTTACGGATCATAAGTCGTTGAAGTATCTTTTCTCCCAAAAGGATTTGAATCTTCGGCAGCAACGTTGGCTAGAGTTTTTAGCATCATATGATTTTGGTATAGCTTATACTCCGGGAAAAGGTAACGCAGTGGCAGATGCGTTAAGTCGAAGACATGCAGGATTGGGAGCCATGTTTTCTGAATGGAAGAATCTCGAGTATTTAGCTGGATTTGACTTCAGGCCTAGATGCGAATTGGAACCTGAGATGTTGGCAAACTTATCGATAAGGCCCACTCTTGTGGAAAGGATTGGCGAGGGCCAAAAGCGAGATGATAAGCTTGTCAAGATTATCTGTGATTTGGAATCTGGGGTGGATCCAGAAAAGGATAAAGGATTCGAGGTCGATCGAGAGGGTTGGCTTCGGAAGCAAGGACGACTAGTTGTTCCCGATATAGATGAATTGAGGAGTGAAGTCCTGAAGGAAAGTCATCACTCGAAGCTGACAATTCATCCAGGAGGAAATAAGATGTATCGGGATATGAAGAGAACCTACTACTGGGAAGGTATGAAGAAGGATGTTGGAAATTTTATTTCCAAGTGTATGAACTGCCAGTTGGTTAAAGCCGAACAAAAGAAGCCAAGTGGATTGCTTCAGCCATTAGAAGTTCCTACATGGAAGTGGGAACAAGTGTCGATGGATTTTATTGATGGACTGCCTAGAACCAGAACGGGAAATGAAGGGATTTGGGTCATTGTGGATCGTCTGACTAAGAGTGCACGATTCATTCCTGTTCGATCGACTAGGACTGCATCAAAGTTGGCTGAGTTGTATGTTAAGTGGATAGTTCGTTTCCATGGTATTCCGAAGAGTATAGTGAGTGATCGAGACCCATTGTTCACTAGTGGATTTTGGAAGAGCTTCCAGGAAGTCTTGGGAACCGAGTTGTGTTTGAGTACAGCTTATCATCCTCAAACAGATGGTCAGACTGAGAGAGTCAACCGAGTTTTGGAAGATCTCCTCAGAGCTTGTGTTTTGGATTTCGGAGGATCATGGGAAGATCACCTACATTTGGTAGAGTTTGCGTACAACAACAGTTACCAGTCAAGCATTGGTATGGCACCGTATGAGGCGTTGTATGGAAGACCGTGTAACTCTCCGACATGTTGGATAGAGACAGGAGAAAAGCTGATGCTTGGGCCAGAGATGATTCGATAGACTTCGGATTGCATAGAGATCATTCGGCAACGAATGAAGGCAGCCCAAGACCGTCAGAAGAGTTATGCCGATAAGCGTCGAAAGGATTTGGAATTCGACGTTGGTGATATGGTTTTTGTGAAGATTTCTCCACTAAAGAATGTTATTCGATTCGGGAAGAAAGGAAAATTGACTCCGAGATTTGTTGGACCATTCCCGATCATCGAGCGAATTGGAAAGCTCGCCTACAGATTGAAGTTACCGGAGAAGATGTCGGGTGTGCACAATGTTTTTCACGTATCGTATCTACGGAAGTATGTGCATGACTCGAATGCGGTGGTTTCTGCTGATAGCTGTGAAGATTTCGAAGTTGATCCAGCTGATAGAAGACCTCGTAAGCCACTTCGTGTTGTTGAAACCGACACGAAACAGCTTAGGAGGAAGGTAGTTAAGTTGCTCAAGATACAATGGAGTGATGATGATAACGACTGTACGTGGGAGGTGGAAGAGAGGATGAAAGCAGCTCATCCTGAACTCTTCAAGGTATGGCCCTAAGGTGTCGTGTCATCTCGCGATATTGTAACTTGTTCTAGTTTTAGAATTCTGTACGCTAAGTTAGAATTGGATGCATGGTTTGTTGATTGCTATGGATGGTAGGCGTACAGAATAGTTTTGATTGCTTGGAATTTCGGGGGCGAAATTCCTAAGGGGGAGAGAATGTAACGACCCGTATTTTTACGGATCGACAAGTTCGTCAAAATCTGGAATTTTTGCATTTTTACGTCATTTCAGATTTTTAGGCAGATTTGTCTAAGTCCTAGGTCATGAACGACCTAAGAGCTAAGTCGTGACTGAGTTAAGGAATTCAGCGAGTTAGTGTTAGGTCGTGGGTTAGTTGGAGCGACCTACAGCATTATGCAACCTAGGATTTGATTAAGTATTAGGTCGGCAGGGCGAGTTAACGACCTAAAGAACTGACCGACTTAAGGATATGGCGACTCAAGGGTAGGCAGACCTAGTGGAGTAAGCGACCTAGTGGTTACTGGGTGTGTGGTTAGGTCGGCAACGACTTAGAGTGTATAGGAGTTAGGTCGGTTGGACGAGTTAGTGGGTTGACCGACTTATGAGTGTAGACGACTTAAGGTTAGAGTTAGGTCATAGTAACCGAGTTAAGGGATAGGTCGCTATGTGTTAGGTCGTCTGGTAGCTTGGTTGGTTAGGTCGTAAGCGACCTAAGGGTTAAGTTGTACCAAGTTAAGTCGACTGGGTGGGTTAGCGACCTAAGGAGTTAACAAGTTGGCGACCTTAAGAGTTAGGCTATGTGTTAGGTCGTAACACTGTTAGGTCGCGTAGGTTGCTAAGTTGTTAGGTCGCAAGGTTTTATAAGTCGTAGGTCGTAGAGGCAGTCTATGTTAGGTCGCTGGGTTTCGTATAAGTGTTAAGTCGAATGGTGCTAAGTTGTTAAGTCGTCCAGGCGACTTAGGAGGGAGCGCGCGTGTATTAGGTCGTGTAGCTCGAATAAGTTAGGTCGCGCGCATGTTAAGTCGTAGGCTTGTCTGTTAGGTCGGAGTTGTTGGCTAAGGCTTAGGTCGGTGGGAATCTTAGGTCGTAAGTCGGAGACGACCTATGGAGTTAGCCGAGTTACGACTTAGGCAGTTTTCAGCTATAAATAGGAGGGGTTGTTCTCACTTTTTGGGATCCGGATTTTGAAGCGACGAAGTGCTGCCATTTTGAGAGCTCGACTTCTACACTTCTTCACTTCTTTTCTCCACTCTAATATAGTGCTTCCATCCATCCAAATCGAAGATCAAGATTGAAGATTCAAGAGCTTAGATTGAAGATCTTCATCTTTTCAAGAGAGATTTCTTCTTTTGAAGCGGATTTGTGATAGATCTAGCTTAGTTCTTCGCTGTCCAGATCTGAAGCGTGTTGATTTGGGTTTGTTTAGGTGATTTGGTGAGTGGTGATTATCTCTCACACGGATCCAAAGGAGTATATCGGATTGTTGGCTCGATTTGGTGTTAAAATAGAGATTTCCATGCATTTTCTTCATCCTATGTGTAGATCCATATAGATCCATTGTTCATGATGATGTTACATCTATTTTATCATATGTTAACCTATGCAAGTTCATTCATCAAGTTTGTAGAGATATAATCCATGTTTTCATGCTTATTGGACTTTCAACTCTTTAATTACGAAAATGCCATTATTGTTATAATTGTCTACTTAGATCATATTTGAATGCTTGATTGCTTGGATTGATGTTTGATTTGATTGATTGTTATGAACTAGATAATTGATGATTAGATTTAGATCGAAGACGATTCAAAAGCTAAGGGAAAGGCTCTTGAATTGGGAAAGCTGCTCGTGGCATATGTAGCGGGATGATGAAGCTCTTATGCATAGATTTGATGATGTGATGATGAGATGAGGCTTTGCGAGGATGTAATGAAGCGAGGCAATCATGTGATGAAGACTTGGTCTAATCCAGACGGGATCATTCCAAGCATGTTGATAACTCGGTGATATGATTCGAGTTGAAGATAATGAATGGATATGAAAATAGTCGTCGAGGAGGATGACTAGGAGGCTTGGATAGCATCGTTGTTGAAGGTTCTAGCATGCTCTAAGCAAGGGTACGTTTGGGCAGATTCGATAGTCCCAACGGCCAACTGTTGATGGTCGAGTACTCTGGGCAGATTCGATAGTCCTAGGCACGGGCTGCGACGACGTGCGGGAGTTATGTCTAGAACCGGGGTTTTCATTAGCCCTTGACGGACGGCTGAAAGAATGTGCCGGTCATTCAATTAACGGTGATATCGAAGCAATGATAACAGTGATAGCCAGAGTCATGGATGTTTGGTTGTATCGTCATTCGGACTCAAGAGCGGTATTTTCTGGGTGCTTATTTGATTTAGGCCTTGGTACTTGGAAAACATCGCCCTTGACTCGAGTGATAGTAGTTTTACTTTAAATTGTATGCTCTGCTATGTTTGCTTCTGCTTAGTGTGTGTCTGGGGGCTATCACTGTAGAATGAGGTTGGAGTGGGAGGGTTGTATTCCTATTCCTTTTCCTTTATGCTCTTTTGGTATGTTGTTAGTTAATTTACTGCTCACTAAGACTGTTGTCTGACTCAAGGCTTTATGTTTTAATTCTTATTGCCTTGGGCTGTTCGTCCATTTTGGGACGGGCAGACTAGGTAGCAGGTGACAGGTGCTGTTCTCTTCTCACGATGCTGATATCGAAGACGAGCTGGAGGGTGGCATATTATCTTCTTATTATATGTACTGGATATTCCGCTGTTTTGTATTCTCTGAGAGATATGTAGTGAGGCTGGATGTATTGACTATGTGGATGCTTGTATTCAACTATTATGGAGTTTTATATGATGTCATTTTGTTCTGTAAAGCTTCACTATACATATGTTCTATTGTATTTTGTCCATGCGCTGTGAGTAATACGATAGATTCTGTTGTTTTAAATCTTACCTTGACAATCGTCCATGGTCGCCTGGCACACTTTACAGCGCTCTATCTCTAGATTCGGTGCAGGGGTCATGGGCGGTCGTCACAGATACATAAAGTACTTAAGCATTTAATGCTAGCAAAAGCAGCATCATTTCTAGTACATAAATATACATCTATCAGCCTCCAAAATAAAATCTCCATAGTAAAATAACAAGAAGGAAATATCTGTGAAGGCTTGTTAAGGAAGGCTTGTTAAGTAAGTAGACTTGTAAAACAAGACAAAAGCAATTAATGTTAATATCCTAATCACACAATGCATATCATTTCAGCTACCATGAGAACTAGAATACCAGGCTAGCAAATTAAAGAATACAAATATCTCTGAAGGGTTGTACAAGATTGTATAACCTGTGTTGTACAAAAATGATAGTATATATAAACCTGCTTCTTATACATCAATTCCATCTCAGTTTCGAGCATCCTCATTGAGCAAACCCGAGATACATAGTATCAAAATTTTAAAACAATTACAACTTAAAAACAAAAATCAAGATTAATACAACTTTGAGAATCAGGAAATCAAAGAAGAAGATTCCCAGCTTGCAAATTCAAAGCCTGATTTATAGATGAAAGACTCTGTTCATTTTGAATCAAGTGAGTAACTTATTTTCTTAAATTTAAAAGTAGGAATTTGTGTTTATATCTTTATGTATAAATGTCCATGAATGATGAATAACAGTGGAGTGCAGTCTGTTAATCAAATACATCCTCTATTAGGAGTTTCTCAATACAATGTTTTGATTTAAAAATCATTCTCACTTGATACACATATTGTTGAGCTGGGTGTTAAGACAAAATTTCTTGTTTTATCATAAACCAAAGTTTAAACATATATTCAAGTTGTAACAGTTTGGAAATAGCTCTAAAAACTCAAAGAACTCGGAATATCATATATATATAAAAAAATTCGAATGTCTTAATTCTCGAATTCAAATATAAAATCTGAAATCTTATACCTTGACTTGATTTTTAAAGTAAGAATGGAAATTTTTAGATCATGATTTCAATTGAGATTTGGGTTTGTTCGAATTTCCTTGTTTTGGGAAATTCTGGCGAACACGGCGATGATGAGGGTCGGGTTTTCGTCTGGTGATAGAGGAGTGATATGATAGTGTGACAAAATTGTCAGAGGTAGTGGATGATCACTTTAGCGGCGGCGGTGATCATTTTAAATCGGTAGACCTAGTTAGTGGGTAACCGGGAATTAGTGCAGCATAACATCTCTGGTGAATCGAGTTCGTCAGAACTCTGGGGATAGGAAGAGGGGATGTTGGTGAAGTCGGGATCGGAACCTCTGGCGTTCTGGTGATCTGGGTTGGGAGGACGAAGGAATTTTCCAGGTCTGGGTTGTTCAGGTTAGAGCTTGAAAGCTCGATTTTGATTTCGAGTTGATTGTGAGGTTTTGATGGTCGTTGTCTGATTCGGGAATGATAGTCGACATGTGGGAAGAGTAGGCGATGGTCGGAGCCTCGCCGTGGATGGTGCAGGGTGCACGGTGCATATTTGGTGATGGTGATGATGGGTTTGTGTAGGAGTTTTGTACTCGGGTTTTTACTCGAGTTGTTTAGGGTTTTGTTCGAGATTTGTAGGACTTGGCTCGGGGGTTTTAAGTCTGTGTTGGGTCTTTTGTTGGTTTCAGGTATTAACACCTGACAAGTTTTACAATATAAACTAGATTTAAATCTGGAAGCAAAGACTTAAACAAAGTTTTAATAAATTTTATGTTATGAATTCAAATTTAATTTGTATCCTAGTTTAAATAAATAAAGTTTGTGGAAATTTACATTGTTTGACAACTTTAAAATGTTTAAAGTACTTTTATTTAAAAGATTTGAATTTAAAATGAAATTGGTTTCAAATTCTTATAACTTCCTTTTATAAGATAAGTATTCTTTAACAATTGTTTAAAAGGCAGTTTGAATTATGTTAAATTTTGTTAAAGATAAATGTGTAATTATTTAAAATCTTAAGTCTGAAATGGAATTTAAAGGTAAATCTAAAAGTAAACATTTTCAAAGTTTTTTTGAAAATGATAATTAAAAGACTGTTAATAGTTAATGTGGATCATTAACTTAAAATTATTTAATAATTAATTAATGTGATTAATTTTTAATAATTAATTAATGATAATCAATTGTGGAAATTGTTTAAGTTTAAGTACTTACTGAAGAAATTAATTACTCATTGTAATTAAATAAGTTTAATGTGATTAGTTTAAATTAATTAATTTAGTTTAATTAATTTAAGAAATCCCTGGATGATTTGTTAAGTATAATTACTTAATGAAAGTAATTAAGGAAAGAATTAATTAATATGAATGGTTAAGGCTAATTAATCTAAGTGATTAATTAAAAGACAATTACTAAATATAATTATAAGATAATTAATTAAGGATGGTAAATTAAGATGGATGATTATAAATGATTAATTAATTGGATTGTAAGTAATTAATGTAAGGTAAGTAGGATTAAGGTAATCCAAGTAATTTAAGAAGTAATTAATCTAATTGGAGATTAATTAAATTAATTATGAATTAATCAATTTTACTTATGGACGATTGGGTAACTTGGATTATGGGATAACCTTGATTTGGGGTGTGATGTATTGGGAAATGCTGGGATAAGTTGAAGTGTGATTTTGTGAATATTCTATCGACAATTGTTTTGCTGGTGATTATTATACCTTGTATTGTGATTGATTAGTATCCATTTAAACTATAATTAAAGGTGTAGTGAAATCGAGGAGACCGGGTGTGATGACCCGGAATTTTGAGCAATATCAATTTAATAATCTGTTAAAAAATTAAATTGATATTGATAATCTTTGATAATAAAATTTGAATTTAATTTAATTATCTAATTAAATAAGTATTTAATTGGTGAATTTTATCTTTTAAAAGCTAATAAGATATTTTCTATTTGTAATATATATATATATTTATTTGTATATATTGTAAATAGAAAAGCTTTGGTAAATTGGAAATTTAGATTTAATTTAATATGAACTTTTCAAAGTTATTTAAATAAATAACCTTATAGCTTTAAAATACTTTAGGTAAATGTTTAAATTGTTTAAGATATATTTTAACTTAAGCTTAAATATAAATAAGATTTAACAAAAAGGTTTGTTTTATTTTTTAAAAAAATATTACTTGATAATATAATCTCTTATATAAATTATTTAAATTATCAAATATGTTATTTTCAAATAATAAGTATAATGTATTATTTTTATAAATATGAATGGATTTTAAAGACTATGGAATTGTTATTTTTAAAATGAATAAATAGTTATATATGTATATATATATAACTTAATTTTTAAATTGAATCTTAGGATTTAATTTGATTTGAATTTGAATTTAAAGTTTTGAAATTCTAGATATTTTAAATTGTTTTGGATTTTAGAATATTTGTATAAACTTTTATTTATAAATATAAATAGTTTTGTTTCTTTAAAAAGTAATTTATATATAGATAAGTATTTAATAAATTAAGAAAAAGGCTTTTTATTTACTTTTAAAATATATAAAAATAAGTAAAATTACTTAAAAGACAAGTGTTAATATCTAAAGCCTTTGTATTAACATGTGTAAATAAATGATCAATTCTAATGACAAGTGTCCTTATTTATTTTCATTTTCTTTTATTTTTATAAATCACAAATTTACTTATATATAAACATATGCATTTCTTCACTTCATTTCTTTCTATTTTCTTTTCAAAAGAAGAGAAACTCAAACCAAAATAACTCAAACAAATCTGAAATCGATACTCCTCTAACTAGTAATCAATTCAAAAACTTGCAAACTATTTTCAAGTTTCAAATCAATAACCTGTGAACATCTTCTTCAAACCTGAGATGGAAATCAGAAACCTGCAAACATTTTCATCTCTGTTTTGAATCTGAGTCATCTTCAACAAGGCTTCAAGTCATCTCTGCATGTTTCAATAACAAGCAACTCAAGCATTCCAGTTTACAAAACAAAGAAGCAAAGACATTTATGTTTACAAAAGCATCTTTCCAGCAACTCAAAGTTTTAAAGTTCAAAAGCTTTTTCAAAGTAAAATAGGCTCTGTTCTTCATTTGAACAGGTGAGTAACATTTTTAAAAATAAACTTAAGTTGATTCTGGATTTCATGTTAAGTTCTGAATGAAAGATGGTTGCATGTGAATATTTATAAGTAGTTCTGCATATATGTATTGAATGTATGAATATGTGTGCAAGTCTGTTTCTCTTAAGATATATATGTTCAAGTTTAAGCAAGTTTTGGTCAAATCCTTTTCCTCTTTATCCAATCTATATTTGGATTTAAGTATTAAATAGAACATGTTTGTTAGATCATAGAATAGGCTTAAAATTTGTAATCAAGTTAAAATAAACTTGCATGTCTCTGGAAAACTCAGTATAACAGTGCAAGCATATTTATGTTAAATTTCAAACATATTGATTCATTGATCTAAATATATAATCTGAAAGCTTATTCAAAATCATGATTTTTAAAACAAAAATCATAAATTTTAGATTAAGGTTGAATGTGCAGTTCAAGTTGATCAGTATAGGGTGTTTTGGGTTACCTCTGGCAATATAGTAGCTCGAGATGGTTGTGATTCTCACTGGAGATGTAGGGATGATCGGAGATGGTGGGAAAAATGTTTGGAAGGTGGTTAAACCACCGTGGTGTTGGGAATTGATCGATTTTGTTTTAAACCCTAAATTGGGTTGTGGTCGGAAATTAGAGGACAGCGTCAACTAGGGTGCATCGAGTTCCACCGAACTCAGGGGATGGGAAGCTTGGATGATGGCGAATGTGTGACCGGAGGTGTAGGCACTCCGGTGGTTGGAGAAGCGAGTATGATGTTGTTCCAGGTTTGTATTTTTGTTCCAGGTTTGGGATAGCAGGCTCGATTTTGTTTTCGAATTCGTTTTGACGATCTGATGATCGAGGGATGGTGTGAAGATGGTTGCTGTGACGCCCCACCTCTATGCTCATAATAACAAAGAGTATTAAGAGAAATACTGTCTATTATTACGAAGAATAAGGCTGGATAGGAGCGACCATCCGTAGTTGGCCTTACACTAATATTGGTTATCTCGATAGGAGTGGTATATGCTTTTTATTTTTCATCTATTATTTATTTACTCCCATCGACATATCCAATTATCAGTATAAAACAAACTACGATAGTTCATAATAGTTTAGGACATTAGATATAACAATAACACAGATAATATAATTGCGGAACACAGATTAACAAAAATCTCATATATATATAACCGATGTCAGTTACAATATAGTTGACACGATACATATGATACAACTACAACTGCTGACTCTAGAAGTTATATATACAAGTACATTATCGACTAATATACATGAATACATATCGTTCTATACAATGACACGACTACTACTAAATGACACTGACAACTTCAGAAGATGTGAAAAGTCTTCATATCCTGAACAACAACTCAAAGAAGAAAATCTACAACCTGAAATAACTCGGGTCTGACCCGAGTATTACATTCAAAAGAAAATAATACCCAGGTCAGTCTAATTCAAACCAGTTTATTAGTGCATATACGCAGTAATAATTTAAATAGACGACAATCACAATAATTCCCGTCTATCCGATTCTTTAAACAAAGAAACCAGATAACGGTCAATATAACACATAAAAGTGTTTAACAAAAATCAGCAGATTTGAATCATCAACAGAGATAAATAAACAATTTATCAAATCGACTAAATCAATTTAAAGCCATTGAAATTGTCACTTTAAAAACCATCAAAGTTCGATTGTCTGCCGTACACGCACGCGTGTACGGCCTCGCCAATACGGCATAGAAGATCAATGCATCACGACGCAAAGGAAATATCAATTCAAAATTGTCAATTCTGGGTGGCTGCAGTGCACACGCACATACATGTGCACTGCCTCGCCACACAATAATGGTAGTGAAATACAAACCAAAAGAGTGGCATAAACAAGGATAAAACAGGTATGCACTGTAAACTGGATAGTGCAGCTATCTTACTCACGACCCAGGGCCGTAGTACATCTTAACTCGACTGCAGGTGAGTTAGTGAAACAACAAAGCCCAAAAGAAACTGGACTAGTAACAAAACCCAAATCAGGTGGATAACCAATGCAACACTCAGGTCAGTGAGTACTTCATAAATGCAGACCAGATCCGAGTGGCGACAGAGACAACACAACAAGATCAAGTGGATATCCAGCATACACAATGACAACCAAGTAGTATATACATGAAGTGAAGTTGAAACAGAGTCAACTAAATGGAACTGGACATGCAACAACATATTTGATCACAGTGCATACATGAATATCAATATACTGCAGGAGTAATAGGTAAAATTAAACAGTGTAGTAAAACATGCACACTTATATAATTGTATGCAAGAAAATGAACAAACCAGTTTTTGAACAAATCTTCACAACCAAACTGATCAGATTTCACTAAGAAATGAATCAACAACATAGTAACTTCAGTATAACATGATCAGAGACTAGAGGGAAATTCAAAGCTAAATGCAACTGATACATGACAGAGATGAACAACTTGCAACTGCAGACTACAACCATGACCAAAACAAGAAGCTCAACAACAACAATGCCCAAAATAACTTGAACGAAGCTACTAAAGGAATGCAGACAATGGCCGAGAACCCAGACCAATACTACAAATCAAATGCTAGGTCGAACAACTACATGATGAACAAGACTAAAATGAAGACAATATGAAACAATGCAGCCTCATAAGTTTTCATCAAATATATCTTGATATAATTTCATGCTTCTTTTAAAAAAATGATGACCCAGGCATGCATAAGAACACACGTAATTAGTGGAAAAGATTGTAACCTGGCCTTACTACTATATGAATGTATTATGGATTTAAATAAAGGTCAACAACATCACTTTTCCAAAATGAATCAAATGCCAACATATGAGAGAGAATTATGCAGGGCATAGCAACAACATAATAAACATAGGAAAATATCATGAGAATGAGAAATTCCGTAATGGCAATTATACACGTCTAGTTGTAGTAAAGATTGCAGAAACAATTGCCCAACACCAAAGAACAGGTTATGTAACATAAAGAAAATCCAAAGCATCAGTGAAAACAAAGGCAAGGCTCATGTCGCACTAGATTCATAAGGATCAAACACGCGGCTGATTCAAATATTGTAAACAAATTGCTAGTGTAGCTGCACATGTCATGGAACCAGTCAGTTCCGAAGCCACAGGATAAAATTCGAACCAAATAAGGTCGCAGGGATTATAAACAAAAACCAAATACTGTCAATAACAGTTTCAAAAGCAGTAGTTGTCAAGAATTCAAGCAACCAAATACACAAATAACCGAGATTAAATTAGATGTGAGTGAGGAAGTCACTCACTTTGTTTGCTAAATCGAAGCAGCCGCGATAGAAGCCACACGAAGTCGAAAGCCCCAATTTTTTTTCTGAAGCCATACGTTTCCAGATCGAAGAACGAAAGTTGGAGCCCTAAATTTCCAAAGCTCCGAGTAGCAGCGAACGAGACGAAGGAAGTCGAACGATGCCCTAATTCGCGAACGCCATTTTTTTTTCTTCGATTTATTTTTAGGGCACGAATGAATGAGAGGGAGGCGGGTTCGTGGTTTTAACAGAGATAACATCGTGATTCCAGGCGTGAGTTATGGCGTGATTTAAGGAGTAGCTGAAAATGGAGGAAACGAAGCCGCCATTAATTTTCGTTCGATTTTTGTTTTGGGTTGTCGAATGAAAAATGAATCAGGGGGAAACGGCATACGCTTGAGAAAACACGGCACCAAGGATAAACGTGGGCCGAGAATAAATTTAAAGCCCGCTTAACCAAATGAATTATTAAAAAGAATTTCAACTGATAATAATCCCAACAGCAACTAGCTACCAACATTAACCACTTAATGACGATAAATAAATTGATGTGAAAACTCGGGTTGTTACAGTTGCCGATGTGGGGAAGCCATCGTGGATGGTCGGAGGTGACTACATCTCCGATGCATGTGCACGGTGCACAAATTTTTGGGATCTGGTGAATCTGGTTTGAACAGAGGAAGGTTACTCGATTTCTCGAGTTTTCTTGCGTGAGAGACTCGAAGTACTTAGGGTTTCGACTCGAAGTAATTTAGGGTGGGGCTCGAGTACATTAGTGTTGCTAGGTTTTAAAACCTATCTGTTTTAAATTTAAACTAAATTTAAATTTGTGAAGCAATATCTAAACAGAATTTTAAATCAAATATTTAATATAGATTCAAGTTTAGTTTGAATTTTAGATTGGAGATAAATAAGTTTTATAAATTTAAATGTTTTAATAAGTTTAAATGTTAGTTATATTTTAAATGGTTTGAATTTTAAAAGGAATTTGATTTAAACTCTTTTAAAAATTCTTTTATAAGATATAAGAAATTCTTTAACATGTAAAGGTTTTTAATTTGGTTATAAACTTGGTTAAAGATAAATTGGTATTCATTTTAAACCCCGAATTTAAAATGAAATTTAAAAGTAAATTTGAAAATGGATGTTTTCAAATGTATTTGTGAATAATAATTTAACCATGAATAAGAAAATGTTTTTATCTTAAAGTTAAAATCATTAAATCTTTAAGGTAATTAAAATGGTTTAAATAATCTAATTAATTAATGATTTGGATTAATTAATTAAGTAATTAATGGTTTAAATTTATTAATTAAGGTTTAAGTTAATTAATTAAGCAATAATTAATTTGTAATTAAGAATCATAGAGTTGATTTTTAAATTAATGATTAGAAATTAATTAATCAAGTAATTAAGTTACAGTTAATACTTAATTAATTAAATAATTAGGATTAATTAATGGGTTATTAATTGTTAATTAATTTATAATTAATAATAAGAAATGTAAGTTTTAATTACTTTAGAAAAGTAATTAATGAATCTTAAATAGTTAATGAAGATCATTAACTAAGGATTATTTAATTATTAAATTATGTGATTAATTTTAATAATTAATTAGAAATTAATCATTTATGAAAATTGTTTAAATGAATTACTTAATGGAAGTAATTGAGGAATTAATTACTCATTGTAATTAATTAAGTTAATTTGATTAGTTAAGTTAATTAATTAAGTTTAATTAATTTAGAATAATCAATGGATGATTTGATAAATAAATTACTTAATGTAATTAATAAGGTATGATTATTTAGGGAAGTAAATAATAGATAATTCTTGAAGTAATTAATTGAATGGTGATGTATTAATGGAAGTAATTTGAGTTTAATTACTTGTGAATTAATTAAGGGATTAATTAAGAAATTAATTAAGGAGTGATTAATTTGGTTAATAAAAGTAATTAAGGGTAGTTAATTACTGAATGAGATTAATCAAGAGTGATTAATAAATGTGGTTTAATTAAAAGTTAATTACTTAATGTAATTAATTTAATTAAAGTATTTAATAATAAAATGTAATTAAGGATCATTAATTAATATAATTAATGATGTAATTAAGAATTGATTAATTAAGGAATAATTAATAAATGAAGTGATTAATTAATGTAATTAATTAAGGATTAATGTAATTAATTATAGTTGATTAATTTAAATTAATTATAGTTAATTAATTAATGAAGTAATTAAAGGTTAATTACTATAAATGATTAAGGATAATTAATTTGAGTAATTAATTAAAGGATAAAATTACCTGAATGCAATTAAAAGGGTAATTAGGGGATAATTAATTAATTTGTAATTAATTAATGGTTAAGTAAGCAGGATTTATAGAATGAAGTAATTAATTTAATTCACTTTAAATTAATTAGAGAGGGTATAAATCATTACTTATGAATGGATGAATAATATTGAATGCTTTGCATTGTTTGATATCTCTGATGAGATATATGCTGTGTGATATGGATGTTCTAGTTGAATTGTGATGGTAATATGGATTATCTGCTTATATTGATAATGTTGATTATCTATTGTGATATTGTAAATTATCTATCTATATGAATATAGATAATGAATTGAATTGTTTTAACTTTAAAACAACTTGGCCTTAAAAGATACGTTTTGGATTTCGATGAGACCGGGATTGGGTTTCCAGATTTGGATATCCGAATACCACATCGATCCAAATTAACGATAGGTCGTGAATCTCAAGTGAAGATGAAGATTCAGAGTGCAAGGGTTATTGTCGTTAACTCTGAGGGTGATTCCAAAATGAGTGTAACGAGATAATGCCTCCGGTTTCGTTCGAACCCGGAACGAACTTGTATGGATTGAACGCTTTCAGCACATCGTCAGGTGGACGATGAGCATTCTAAGATAGATGTGTTCTATTTAAAGGTAATCGTAGCCTCAAGCCTCATCAACCGGGAATGGCTAAAACAGGGGAGGTGCAGCAAGGTTAGTGGGTAGCACCCAAGTAGGACAAGATTACCTCTGTCTAGATGTCCCTTATTATTTCGGTTTAGTGTACGGTTGGTCATGACAACCGTGGAGTATCTTGTGCGGGAATTATCCAGTAAGGGATGTTCCGGCCTTGTGTTGCAGGGGATTGGGAGTAATCCTCGGTACAGTGATCTAGGCCACGTACTGTGACGGGCGGTACCCCCAGTAGCCCTGCCATTGTATGGAAACCCAATTTCCAATAAGTGATAACGGACTTGATTGTATAACCCACTTTGTGGCTAGTATGCTGGAATTTAGTAATGTAACAATTTCAGCTATTTCATATTTATTTGAAAACCCTAGACCTATTTTAATATAACTAGATTTCCTATAAATGTTTTAGTTATCGTAAGGTAAAAACTTTTCCGTGTTTATGTGCGGGAAGTCTTACGAGATACTTTTTCTTTCCAAATGGTTTTCGAAGTTAAGCAACTTTAACCTGTTACTCACACCAGACCCATGTCTGACCCAAGTGTTTATTTCTGTTTTATAAACTCTTGGGTACTCAAATTTTTATGAGTAGCCAAGGGATTCAGGTTAGCTTTGACGAATTGTGGAGGAGCAATGGAGCAGGAGGCTTCAGCGTTGTAGATATAGATAGTAGTTCCGCTGTGTTGATCTTTGTATTGAACTCTGTATTGTATTGAGTTGTAATAACTAAACGGGTGTTTATAACTGTCTAGTATGTGATGTATAATCTGTGTAACTCTGATAGATGTTGTATACTATGTAATAGCTTATGTTATTAATATAATTTATTCGTTCCGCTGTTGAGATTTTGATGTTGTTTCTTTCTCTCTTCTCTTCTTTTCTCTTTTCTATCCCTTTCTTTCTTATTAATGATGCGTCATTCTGTGGAATGAGTGGCGGGTCATTACACCGGGGTCGGGTATCAGTAATACCCGAAGCCACTTCGATTTGAAATCTTTATGATTCTATACAGATTTGACATGTGAAATCAATAGATTGAATGGAATAAAATGGACCTTTGAACCAAGTCAGAATACTTAGAATTTGATTTGTGAAAATAGCGTTAAGCATATCAAACAATGAACTCGAAGTAAGTACGAGTTACCCGGGTTTTCCCTTTAAGTTTGAATTTAGTATTTCAAATTATATGGGTTTACTCATGCTGGTTTCCAGCCTGACCCGGGTGTTACTTTGATGTAATGCTCGGGTAAGACCGAGTATTACAGATTTTTAGGTAAGGACGTTCTGGAGCTCAGGAGGAGTACTGGATGGCAGGACGTATGGAGTGTTTCCACTGTGACTATTATTTCTGATTATCCGAGACATATTTGATTTATATATGACCATTGTTGTGTATTGAAATATAACTCTGATGTAAATAAATGTAAATTGACAGATACAATATTCTTTTGTAAACTGTTATTATTTGATATTATATTTTGATCCGCTGCGAATGTGAGCATCTGTGTTATGTTTTCTGTTTCTTTTCTTCTATCTCTTTCTTCTTTTTCATAACTATCTGGAATTTTCGGGATCGAAAATTCCGGGTCGTTACAGGCCGAGCGTTTTCTTGGGAGGTACAGCTTTATTTGTGCGTGTTCTTTATATATATAAGGTTTATATATATATATATATATATAATTTACAGAATTTGTATATTGGCTCTGTTGTTATATGTACATGTAAGAATACTTTTATAAATCATTATCTGTTAATATATATTGATTTTTTTTAATTCTGTAAAGTTAGTCATATATATATATATATATATATATATATATTCTCCTATTAGTATATGTATACGTATATATATTAGTGTATATATGTATAATAGTTATATATAAGTTCATATAATCGATCTGTATTTTTTTATAAGTATTATATGTTATGTTTTGTTTAAAGCGTTATATTATATAAGTTGTTTTAAAAATATAATAGCGAAATTTCTATAACTATATAAACTTATACAATGAAGATAGTACAATAATTTTTATATTGATTTTTATAATAATATAATTAGTTCGGTTTGGATATGTGTTTGTAAAATCTTATGGATTAGTTGTTATATATGTCTTTGTTTATATGCATATTTTGTTAGTTATATAAATTACATTACTGTATATAAGTTGTTGTATAGGTTAGTCCAAAATATTTATATATCTATTAGTATTTTACTTTTGTATATGTATATAGTATGATGATTGATATATGTAAGAGCATGTTTTTGACAGTACTATATGTGTTTAGTTATAATGAAGAAGTACTGTATAAAATATACTACTTGGTTTAAAGAAAAAAAAGAAGAGGAACAAGCTATATTTATATTTTTACAAGTATGAAGTGTCAATGTACGCATTTTTACTACTATCGGCTTTGTCCTGTTTTCCTGTATATTATTTGTATTAAATTTTGTAAACAAGATGTGTGTGTGTGTGTGTATAGTATGTGGGACCGTATATATGTATTTACATTTTGTGGGTTACATCATGTATAGTTTGGACTGTATATTTATTCTCTTACGAAAATATGGGCTTTAATGTATGTTTATATAAATTAGTTTATATATAAGTATACATTAGTTCGGTTTTAAATTTACATATAGTGACTTTGGTTTATGTGTTTTAATTTAAAACAATGAGTTTTGAAATACATGTATATATATTTTATTAATAAATGTTTGAAATTAGAATATGATTTTGTATATATATACAATTTTATAGGTTATATCTATATCAATTCACATATATCATTTATCTTTATCGATCTAGTTCTGATTTGTTCTCATAGATTTCTATTTGTCAGCCTTGTCCGTTGAATTCGTGCCGATTTTTGTTTTGCTTGGATTCATACTACAAATCCAACGTCCATATCAGTGTGCGTATCCGCGTCATCTTCTCATTCATCTCTAGCCTCGAAAGGTGAGCAATCACTCACGATTAACGTTATTTTATTTATTAAATGAGATTTCAATTGAAACGCCAATTGAAATATGCTGCTACTAGTTATTTACATTGTTATATATATGCCATTATCTGTATCTGTTCCACTGTGACATCTGACACCATTATCTGTTATTTATATTGATGATATATGCCCGTTACTGTTTTTATATTATTATCATATCTGTTATCACTCTACAAGTTCCCTATTAGTATAGAATTCACTATGGGTTGAAATGATACATACCCGAACGATCTGTAGAATAGGAGAAAATCATTATGGGTTGAAATGATAAACCCAAGCGATTTTCATTGAATTGAATTTGGGATTGCGGGTTGAAATGATATATACCCGTATATATTTAAATTGCGGATTGAAATGATAAATATCCATATCATTTGACCATATGGTAGAAAATTTTATATAGACACCGGTGGTCTATATATAAATATTTTGAAAATGATTTCTGTGGTTTTGAAAGGAAATATATGGTTTTGATAAATATTGATTTTAAAGATTTATTAAAGTTGATTTAATAAAGTTGATATATAATATGTTTAAGTATTTAATTAATATATATTTTTTCAAATATAGAGTTTATAATGATTCAGGTTGGAAAGAAAAATTTGAAATTTGATTTGAAATTATATTTATTTAAGAATTATACTTAAATAAGTTTGATTTGAAATTTATTGAACTGGAAATTTTAAAGAAGTGTTTTACAACTTGAAATTTGATTATGGTGACTTAAATGGATATTTCAAACTAATATAAATTTAAATGGGATATTTTGTAAATTGAAGTTGTATTCAAATGATATTGAAATAATTAAGTAAATATTTCAAAACTAAATATTAGAAAAGTGAATTGATATATATATAAGTTTTGAAATGTGGAATATTTGAAGCTTTGAATATATTGAAATTGAAATGGGTTATTTGTGGTTCAAATTGGTATTTGAAATCGATATAACTTGAAAATGTTTAATTGAATTGGAATTGAAATTGATGGTTTAGATTTGGTTAAATTTGAATTTGGAATTCGAATTGATCTGAATCGATTTGTGAAAGTCGAGGAAACTATTTTATTTTATAAATTATTTTAATATAAACTATTTTAAGATAAATCATTTCTAATATAAATTATTTTATTATAAACTATTTTAACTTATAACTATTTATATAAACTATTTTTATTTATAAACTATTTTAACTTATAACTATTTATATAAACTATTTTATTTAAAAACTATTTTATTATATATACAAATTTTAATATCTAAACTGTTAAGAGGAAAGTGTTATGATTTCCAAAATGCTATGATTTCAAAGTGTTATGATTTCCAAAATGCTATGATTTCAATGCCGTGATTTCCGAAGTGTTTGATTTTAAAAGACTATGATTTCGAAAGCGTTATAACTTTGGAAAGTGATATGATTTTTGGAAATGGATATATTTGAAATGGAAATGATATTTTGGTTTTGAAGTATAAACTATTTTGAAATGACCGTGGTGTTTTGTGTTTTGCTGACTCGAGTGTTTTGTGTTTTGCTTTACGCTCGGGTCAGACTGAGTGTACCAGTGTTCGAGACTCACCTTTGAAGTTGGAGCTTCGTCTGGAGATCCAGCTATATCTATTCATCTTGCAGTTATTCAGTTGATTCCGGTGATGTATTCTGATCTTGTATTTGAATATTGTATTTGAGACTTCTATTGTATCTTATTTAACTCTGTTTATATATAGGTGCTTCATGAACTACTATTCTTTTGTTTCCACTGCATTATTGTTATATTACTCTGTGTCTGTGATCTGTGATTATTTTATTTATTGTATATGATGAGTTTTTCCAAATTTAAATTAACAATATGATATTTTGAGCAATTCAATTTCTGACATACGTGGAAACAAATGGCTGAAAATTTTAGTATTTTACAATTTAAATCCCAAGTTACAATTTAAATCAATAATTAAATATTTAACTTCAATTATATTTAATTTTGAAACAATTTACTTAACACTTTTAATCAAATCAAGTTATTACAATTTAAAATTCTATCCTTTGAAAATCTCATAAACAAATAAATTTAAATAACATTTATTTGAAACATATCTTTAAATTACAATTTAATCTTAATTATCTTTCCAAATCCTTATTTATTTAAGTTGTTACAAAAATCTATTTTATTTATATTAATTTAAATAATTTTAAAACATATTTTATATTTTTTTTAAATTATATCTTATTTTATTAAATTCTATTAAATTAAATTTTTTATTAAATTGATTTTTTTTATTTTGTTAAATTTTATTAAATTATATTTTAAAATAATAAAATTATAAGCTAAAAATCTTATAACTTACCTTTTTAAGACTTATTATTAACTTATAAATAAAAAACTCCAAAACATATAATTTTTTTAAAATTAAAGTTTATATATATTTAAAATAAATCTTTAAATTAAATTTAAAAATCAATTTTTATTAAATCAAACATATTTCCAAGTTTCAAAAATTACTTTAAAAATCAACCAACGCTGTCCGTATATGGTTTCTATCCAAGGGTCATGTGATTTGGGTATTTATCATTTCAACCCAAAATTATTAAATTTTCCAAGTATATATCATTTCAACCCGCATCCCAAGCCAACAGTTTCCTAATCTATATAATTGTTCGGGTATGTATCATTTCAACCCATAGTGATTTTCCTAACATCTAAGGGATCTTGCAATGTGATTGAAATAATAATAACATGACATATATAAAAAGGGAACTTAAAATGTGATTTAACAAATAAAATAACATAACAATAACCATACATGTTTCATAGCATATCACATAGCAACAAATAACATATCTTGTAAATCAGCATATCATATATGTGCCAAACTAACATATTATCTATGTGTCAAATTATATGTCAAAGGGGAACATCATATCAATTCATATGAGAAAAAAATTACTGACAAAATTCCTAGCTAAAACTAACATTTCAATTGCCATCAATTCACTTATCATAACCATGTTATTCATGAGTGATTTCTCACCTTTTGTGGCTACGAAAAGTATAACAACATAAATGAATACGGAGTAGAGATCACAAGCTAAACAAGTCCAAATCCAATGTAATAACAAGATCCAAAGCAATCCAAGATCTAAACAAAGCAATGATATGAACAAGCTTACAACAAATATGTTTCTTCTTTTCCTTTTTTTTAAGAGAGGGGAAAGAGAAGAGGGAGCATAGGGTTCGGTCAGTGCTTTCAAAGAGGTGTAGTGCTCGGCCAAAGTGGATAGGTGGTGGTAGTCGACATCGAATGATCGTCGATTTCACCAAAACCATACTTGAAAATAGGTCGTCTTTAAGAAAGATATGGACCAGAATATTACTGAATCTGTAAAAGTGACTAACTAGAAAGTTTTTGCAAATTCTTTTCTCTCCACTTTCAAAAAGGAATCACTCAAAAAGCTTTTGTCTTGAGGAAGTTACGGTCAAAACAAACAGAGGTGTTTTCTGAGTTGAAAATATGAGTACAAAAACACTTTGAAAAGATTCGAGTTTTTGGCATAGCAACTTAAGGAATTTGAAAAACTGATCTAAAAGAAAGTTGAAGCCACCAAAAAAAAAATGGATTATAAAAAAGAATGACATTTTTAGGCCAGAATTGAAGAAGTTCTGTTGTAATGAAAATGGGGAAGAAAGAGAGAGGAAGGAGAGGAGAGAAGAGGGAAAGGAGAGGAGATTGGAGTTTTAGTTTAGGAATTCAGGGATAAAGGAATTTAGGCAAGGGGAGAGGAGAAAGGAAGGAGAAGAATACAGAGAAGTTTTTCAGAGAGAAGAATTGAGGAAGAGATAAAGATTGTATGTACTTTATTTCATCAGAAGTGTCTATAAGTGAATGGGTGAGGCCCTTTAGTTTCCAAGTGTCCATAGTATCCCTAGGAAGCCTAATAGTCATTGGGAAGCCCAATAACCAAAGTGGAAAACCCAAGAGTAATTGTAAAGAGAATTATAGTAGAATTACAATAGGAGATGCAATATATACATGTACAGGGAATACACTGTACATTTATGCGAGTTTTTTTACTGTAAATTGCATATTTACATTTTTAGAAGTTCGATTTTGATGAAACGAAAAGTGGAATCCTTCTTAGAATTAAGTCTAGATTTTTTTCCAACGATAAAATTTAAATTTTAAAACTTTTAAATTTTTAACAAAAATTCAAAATTTAACTAAGTTT
The DNA here is from genome assembly GCA_030737815.1 of Allium fistulosum. Taxonomy (NCBI): domain Eukaryota; kingdom Viridiplantae; phylum Streptophyta; class Magnoliopsida; order Asparagales; family Amaryllidaceae; genus Allium; species Allium fistulosum. The sequence goes on along the minus strand of CM060904.1, from coordinate 162,089,140 downwards.
GACCAAAAGTTGACTTTTCACGAAATTTTCCATTTGAATGTTGGTTACACACTTGAATTAGATTTGAATAATTACATTTTCAAAACCGACATTTTTCGTTTGAATATAAATGAATGTAAATTAAATGTGAAACTGAAATAAATTTCAAATTCCCCAATAACAAATTTAGTTTGCATTATTCATAAAAAAATGTTAAATCATTCAACTTTAGTTTAATGGTATTCAACGTTTACTGTTACAATCACTTTATACTAACTATTTCCGCTATTTAACAAATGTAACTCTTGTTCGAATTCAAGTCTCTTATTCTTATAAAATTACGCAAAAAAATGTTCATTTATTATTTTTCACAACTTTGTTTTGTTTTCGTTACGATGTTTAAATCTAATTTAACACAAATTGTAACGACCCAAAATTTTCGACACCGAAAATTCGACATTAATACGTTCACTGTAGAAATGTCGAGCAATCGAACGTCGGAAATTCCAGATTGTTAGGGTAAAGAAGAAAAGAGGTAGAAGAAGAAACAGAAAACCATAGCATAGAATCTCACAATCGCAGCGGTCAAAATATAATATACAAATAGCAGCATTTACACAAGAAAAGTTGTAACTATCTATTTACAGACAATATATCAGAGTACAACCATTCACAAATAAACTGGACAGTTATAACAACTTGTCCCTGACTACTTTCAATACAATCTCAAATACACAGCGGAATAAACTCCATACGTTTCTGCCATCCAGCTCGCCACCTGAGCTCCAGAACGTCCTAACTTGAAAATCTGTAATACTCGGTCTGACACGAGCATTACAACAAAGTAACACCCGGGTCAGGCTGGAAACCAGTGTGAGTAAACCCATATATATGAAATACCAAGCTATATAACTTAAGTGAATTACCAGGGTAACTCGTACTTTCCTACGAGTTCTAATCTTATTTAAGTCAATCATTCATCTCAAAACAATATCCAAAAATCATTATCCAGTTTAAATATCCATGATACTTAACTTATTTCATTCTTGCCTGTTTGCTTCTAACCAAACTATAAACAATTACTGTAAATTACTAATCGAAGTGGTTTTGGTTATTTGCTGATACCCGACCCAGTCTCTTCGAATTCAATATCATTTATCTTTAATCACAGTTGTTTAAGTGGATACAAATCAATTTATATTCAGAATATTATACCACACAAAAATTCATCATCGATAGATGACCCACAATATTACTGTTCAACCCATCATATCACAGCACAACTCAATCGCCCATCAGAGACAACAACAATCCAAGCCATCCGATATCACTCAATCAACCATAAGCAAGATTTATCAGATATATAATTCCTAATTAATTTAATTAATCTCCAATTAAATTAATTACCAACTTTAATCACTTGGATTACCTTAACCCTACTTACTTAACATTATTTAATTAATTACAACCCAATTAATTAATCATTTTTTAATCATCCATCTTAATTAATCATCCTTGATTAATTATCCTTTAATTACATTAGGTAATTAACCTTTAATTACCACATAGATTAATTAGCCTTAACCATTACATTAATTAATGATCCTCTAATCACTTTCACCAATCTCATTCAGTAACTATCCATTAAAATTACTCCAATAAGTAATTATTCCTTTAATCATTTCCATTAATTATTCTCTAATTACTTCATAAATAATCTTTTACTTAATCACATTAACAGATTTCCCATCAATTAATTACTTTGATTAATAAACCTTAATTAATTACCTTAATTAATTACATTTATTAATTAACCTTAATTAATTAATCATTAATTAATTATCCCTTAGCTATTAATTAATTACTCATTAATTATTAATTAATTTATAAATAATTAATCTTTAACTACTATTAATTAATCCTTAATTATTAATTAATTTATTAAATGATAAATCATTTACCTTAATTATCTTCTTAATTATCATTTAAAATCTCACTTAATAACCTTGGAATCAAATTATCATTAACTATTGATTAACCTAAAAACTTAAATTAAATTAATAATTAAAACACTTTATCTTAATTAATTAACTATTTAATTACATAATTAATTAAGTTTAAAGACAAATGAGGATTAACTTAATTAATAATTTCTCAACTTAAATTATCAAACATTAATTAATCAATTATTATTTAAAATAGTTTTAAGACAATAAGTTTTAAACTTGACTTGGTTAAACTTAAAAAAATTTAGTATATAAAACATTTTACCCGAGGAAATTCTGGGTTTACTCGAACATGTACCCGAGTTTCTCAACTTTTTCCCCGAGCTTCCTCTTCTCTTTCTTTTTAAAACTTAGTTTAAATTTTTAAAAACTGTTATACTTTAAAACACTCGCTCACGTACTCGAAACAACCCCAAGCCCATCTTCCTTTTTCCCCAAGCTTCAACCCGAGAAACTTCTCAAAGCAAAAACTGACACATAGATATGCCGCGTGCACCTGCACTCATCGTCGACGACGATCGGACCTCCAAATCCATCTCCGTCGAGTCGCCTACGGCCTCCACCATCGATCCAAAACACCCAAATTCAAAAATATGCTCGAAAACGAAATCGAGCCTACCAGTACAAACTGGAACAGGCATCTCCGACCTAAACTCGCCTCGTCCAAGCGACGCCGACCACCAGAGAACACCATTCTCCGTCTGAAGCCTCGCCACGAACCTAAGCCTTGATTCCAGCACGACCGGCCTCCTCCGGTGCTCCGACGACGGAGCAGTAAGCAACATTCCCACATCGACCGTGAACCCTCCTAAAACCCTACTTCGACCATTCCCCATCGCCATGATGAACAAACATCACTCCAGCTATTTTTGCCGACATCGCCGATCACCCATCTTGCTTCGGCAAAAACCATGACCACCAAAGACTCAACGATCACTAGAAAATGCCCAGAACACAAACCACGTTCAACTCGTAATATCACACGATTTACAAACTTAAATTTCATGATCTTTCTTTTAAAAATCATAGTTTTCAAAAACAAAAATTGATTATATACCTGAAACAAACAATTATTATGATCGAGACTTTGACATGTATTAGAATTATACTGTTCTTCTTCTTATTGTTAAAACTAGCTTCAATTCTTTTATATAAATATTTTTAGATCAGATATCTTGTAATTTCAAACAAGATTTGTTTATATACCTAAGTCCTAAAAGAATTGAGGGAAGAGATATGAATTTTTAACAAAGTTTTATAACTTGAAGCATAAGAACAGAGCAACAACAGACATGCACGCCAATATATTCTTATATATATATACATATGATCATATAAAACAATCATGAAATCACTTTTCACTAATTTACTTTAAGATCACTGCATGCAACAAGACTTAAAATAGATTAAAAACTTGTTTACTCACTGTTGAATGAAGAATAGGGAAAGCTTGGGATGATGGACTTGAAACTGGAATTGATCTTTAATTATGTTGAACTGCTACTAGATTTTGATTCTAATCTGAGACTGAGTTGAACTGATCCTAGCTTAGCTTGCTTCAAGTTGTATTTGTGAAGATATTACTTTAAATTCTTTGTATTTTTGAAGTAGTTTAGATAAAATTTTCTCTGGTTTATATTATAGATATTCTTTCTCTTTGTTTTGAGATTGAAGATAGAAAAAGAAATGAGAGTAGAAAGTAGGGAGGTTTATATAACTCAGTTTTATCATTTTATTTAAAAGAAATAAAAATTATGTAATGACCCGATATTTTCAACCATTCGCATCCGCACATGTCGGACTTGAAATGCTCAAAATACCGCGTTGTAAATAAAATTTGGCAAATCTCAGAATATACAGTAAATAAATATAATCACAGATCACAGACACAGAGTAAAATAATACAGCGGAAGTAAAAGAAATAGTAGTTCATGAAGCTACTATATAAATATATCAGAGTTACATAAGATATAACAGAAGAAATAAAGTACAACAGAAGTCTCAATACAATAACCAAGTACAAGATGAGTAGAACAACGGAACATAAATAGATAGGACAAGACAAGCAGACAATCTCCATCGATTCAAATCTCCGAGACAGTGGAAATCCAAATATGTGAATAACTCAGGATGACCCGAGCGTAATTAAAAATACAAACACTCGAGTCAGGAGGATATATACTTATATAATGTAAACCAATTCAAGTGAACTGTAAAAAAGTACAAGTAACTTAAAGAATGCTTGGGATCGCCCATTCTTTAAGGATCCATTAAACTATCTACTATGTAGTAATATTCGCTATTATAATAATGTCTAATATAAAATAAACATACTTTTAAATAGCATTAAGGCTTTACATTTTCCACCTTAACACGTAATAGTCCCAGTAGTCTATCCAGTATTAGCATACTCCCAAAATGGGGGCTACCCTCGATACACCACAGGCTACGGGAGAAATCACAAATCGTAGTAAAGCTCGATATGGTAGGTGACACAGCACACAAGGCAATGCCAGAGTAGATATACCAATTACGCATCCGGACTGGTGGTGACGCATAGCAGCCACTACCACCCACCTCGAATAACACTCCCAAATCAAGGATGCGCACCAAATCAATCACATGTAATAGAATGGTATCGAAGAAGTGTGTCCGATCAGAGGTGCTACCTCCTTGGCCCGTCGATCGCTCCTGTTTTAGCCACCTTATGCCAACTCACGGAAGTTGGGTCAACATATATACCTTAGGATCGTCGCCACCATCCTACTTCATTCTGGAAACTCCACCGCGTACACAGTTGTCAAAGTGGTTTTCGGTATCGACAGAGAGTATGTCCATATCCGATCCCGGTCTCTTTAACAACCAATCGTTATTATAACCCGTGGTTATAATTTAAAAACAGTTTATACTTCAAAGTAGAATATCATTTCAAATCCAAATCTTTATCAAAAATAAAGATTAAATCAATTCCAAACCATTTCAATATATTTAAAATATCATATCATTTCAAAACTTCATTTCAAATCATTTCAATATATCAAAATATCATATCTTTCCAAAACTTCATTTCAAATCATTTAATATATCAAAATATCATATCTTTCAAAACTTCATTTCAAATCATTTAATATATCAAAATATTATATCTTTTCAAAACTTCATTATCAAATCATCATTTGAGTTCAAATCCAAATATTCAACTTTAAATACCTTTTAAATTCAAAGATATCATTCATTCATTATCATTTCAAGTCACCTTTAAATAGTTTATATTTCAATCAAAATAATTCATCTAAACCATTTAAAAGTGTAGTTATTATACTTCTAAATCAAGTATTAAAATTTTCAAAGTTTCAATTCAATTCAATTATTTATTTCAATTAAATTTCCATAGACCATTTCAAATCTTATAAATTTCAAATATAGATTTAATCCACAAAATAACTATTCAAATTATAAAATAAATTCCAAAGCTTTAATATCCTATATTTCATAAGTCCAATATCTTTTAAATAGATTCAAATTACAAGTAAACCAAATATTTTTCATACTAATATAAACTTCAATTATTCTTTCCAAGATTTAATATCATTTCAAATTCATTTCAAAATATCAAAATGTCATTTCAAAACATCATTTATTTAATTTAAATTTAAATACCATTTAATCACATTTCAAAATAGTTGTATTTCCCAAATCAACTATTACATTTAAATCATTTAAAGTCAATTCATTATATTTAATAATTAAATATTTAATTCCCAAAATTTAATCTTTTTCAAAGATCATTTATTCATTTGAATTTATTAAACAAAGAAAATTCAACTTTCGCAGCACTTTGAAAATGCTACGAAATGTTATGCTATAAAATAGTTCATTAACAAAAGACAGCATTTAAATGCTGTAATAGGTTTCTTTTAATTTCAAGTAAACTTTGGTTAAATTAAACAACTATAGCACTTACAAAGTGCTATAATAACCTTTAGTTCAAATTAGCCTTTTAGTTCATTTAAAACAACTACAGCATTTTTTTAAAATGTTGTAATATCTTTTACATTACATTTCAAAAATGCTGTCAAATCAAATTCAGATTTTTATTTACAATTTGACACATAATTAACTTTTAATATAAATCATTTTAACTTATAAAATCATATATTTTCACATTTTAAAAACAATCATTTAAATACATTTATTTCTATGATTTTATAAAGTCAAATTTCCATACAAAAATCAAATTAAATAACAGTTAAATTTTCATCTCTTTAATTAAATTCTTAACTTAACAACTAAGTTTAAATTTCCAAAATATAACTTATTTCCATTTATTTTACTTAATTAAAATTTCACTTTTAACAAAATTCACAATTTCCCAATTTAAGCAACACAATTCACTTAAACACTCATTTATTTCATATTTTAATTTATACAAAATCATTAACACTTTTAAAATTTATTATTACTTAACAAAAATCATTAAATTCATCTTTAAATCAAATTTGTCATATTTCCTTACCTTACATAAACTCCATTTATAACCAAAATCATAAATTCCAAAATTAACTTATATTTCAAATTCTACTTCACCATTTACTTAATTCACTTATATAATTTGTAGAAAATCACTAATATTTTATAGAAATCATTTTAATAAAATTTAAATCAAAATATCATAATATTTACATTTTAAAAATATTTTAAAAATTTCAAAAAAATATATAAACCACGGGTCTGTATAAAATTTTCTAGCCTAGGTCAAGTGATACGGATATATATCATTTCAACCCGTAATTTACAAAGAAAACCGGGTTCTATCATTTCAAACCCGCAATCCCAAGTTAAATAAAATAAATAAAAAGTCGCTCAGGCTTATCATTTCAGCCCATAACGATCTTTCTCTATTCTAAAGTCCGTTCGGGTATGTATCAATTCAACCCATAGTGAACCTAATCTACAGGGAACTTGCAGTGTTATAAACCGATAAAAATGAACAGATTAACATCATATAACTGTGATAGATGATACAACATATGTAATAATAGGGGTAAACATTATATGATCATAATATAACAGTTATAACAGGATGATATAATTCTACAGATTCAAATGGTGTCAGTTTACTAGTTATATAAGTACACATCGTCTGGTGAGAATTACTCACTTGTTTAATGGCAAACAACTACACCCAACAGAGATCCACAAAAGCACAAGAGTACGAAAATGATTTGAGTGTGAGAGAGGCAAGGTTAAATTGCTTGAATACATGAAACAAACCAATCCAAATATATATTAATAAACACTACACAACAATTTAAACAACTTGCACATGCATGCGCAAAACGCTTTCAAACAAATTGCACTTGCTTCCATCTAGCATAGGCTCAGCCATGGTTGGAAAATACACGACTAAAGCTTGCTTTTGGGTCTGGTTGTGGACATATAGGTGTCGGCCAAGCCTAGAGAAAATGGTGCACTAGTTTGTGAAGCAAGAGGCTAACATTACAAGGCAATATCATGGATTCAAGGCAACTAATGGGCTCGGCCAAAGCCAAGGAAAGCATGGCTATTTCAGGTGGGGTCAGGTAGTGGTGTGCAGAGATGTGTCAGGTCAGAATTTGGCTGGTGGAGGTGGTGTTTGGTTGGCCTAGGTGGAAGAGAGAGGTGGTGATAGGTGAATGGTCTCGGCTAGGCATGTAGGTGATGTTTTCAATAGTTTTTTGTGGGATTTGCTAAAGGGGAAAGTACGGCTTGGTCATGGCAGAGGGGAAGGAGGCTGAAGAGGCTGAGGATGGTGGTGGAACAGGTCGGAGAGGGTGGTGGAGGGGTGTGGCCGATCCAATGCAAGGAGAAGGCAATGCAAAATCACTTTAAAAATCAATAAAAGAGGTGGAAAAAGAAATGGAAAAGAAGACATTACCCAAAGTTTTTGTTCAGATCTGAAAGTATGTGTGAGAAGTGATGAGAAAGAAGTGTTTTCACATGAATGATGAGAAGGAATACATGGCTGAAGTTGAGAATTGGATAGCCAAAAGTCAAGCAAGTGAAAGGTCAAGAAATGAAGAGCTTTGAAGGTTAAAAGTCACAAAACAAAAGCTATTTGCCTCTTGATATTTCTATTCTTTTTATATACAGAATAGATGAATAAAATTTCAAAAATAAGGATAAAAACTCAGAAATGAAAATAAAATGCAAAAATAAATAAATAAATTTTAATTAAATATAATTTAAATTAAGAAAATGGCTTAAAATGCAAACTAGGCTTTAAAATTTTTAAATAAATTCAATAAGCTTTAGAAAAATTTTATAATCACTTTAAAAATATTTAAAATTCAAAATATATATGATAAAAGCTAAATATACAAATTAGTGTAAGATATATCAAATAAAATGTCATTTATATAAATTAAAAATAAAGAAAATTGTTAAATAACTCAATATACACACAATATTGAAAACAGTATAACTTTCACAATTTAAATCAATTTTCAACGAAACAAAAAGCAGTATTCATGTTATTAAATCTATTTTCATAATAAAAGATAAAATTTAAGAATTTAAATATTTAAATTTAAAGTTCAAAAGTCAAAGTTTGACCAGTTTGACCACAAATATACTTTTTAGGAAAATATTCAATTTATACAAGTTTGGAATTATATTTCATATGATAATCAAAATTTATATTGAAAATGAAATGTTTGAAATAAAACAAGTTTAAAAATAGTTTCAAAATAAAATAAAGTTTTTAAATAAAAAATTCAAATTAAAATAATTAAAATATACAATAAAAATAGTTTCAAAATGCAGGGTTGTTACACTCTCCCCCACTCAAAACTTTTCGTCCTCGAAAAGGAATAAGGTACGGGAAAGCACAGAAAAAGGTAGAGTGAAATAGGATTAAGACAAGATGACTAGGAGATTGAAATTATACCTGATAACTATTGTTATAGGTAAGTTTAACAAGATGAGATGATCTTCCCAAGATCCCCCAAAAATCAAGGACACAAGCACGAAAAAGATCCTTTAAAATCTGATTCACCTTTTCGGCTTGACCGATGGTCTGTGGATGTCAAGTAGTGCTCAGATTCAAAATGAGTACCAAAGATTATAGAAAGATTTCTAAACAGAAAGATCATAGAAAGATACCTATACCAGTCTGTAGCAAGATAAGGAAATTAAGGACAACTAAAAGATAGTTTGAAAACAAAAGAAGATAATAAGTTAGAAACCATGGAAATTTCAACTTAACTTGATGATTAATTTTACATAAGTTAAATAAATCTTAACTATCTCTAATTTCATTACCTTATCATCCAATTTTCTTAAACTACCAATTTCAAAAATCATGGATTTGCAAAATCATTATTTATACTCATAATGTACTTAATAAATTTAATTCCTCTTTATTCCTAATTAAAATTAAATTTATCCCTCTCAATATATTTTATCACCTATGTTAAATATACTTACACCTATTAAAACTACTTTAATTTATTCTTAGCTCCTTTAACATCATTTTATTGTGTAAATTATTCCATTACTCTTTTACTCTATTTACCTCTGTTAATCTTTTTATAACTAAAATTTAAGTGTATAACATTTATTATAACCACTCAAATTTTATTTATAAAACTTTTATATTGTATATTATCCAGTTACATTGTTAACTTCTAAAATTAAGGTAATTTATATTGGAAAGCAATTGAGAATTATACAAATAAAACTTTCTAAAATTAATATACAACATAAACATTCTAATTCAATCATTTCAAGCTTGAATATTTATTTAAAAATTTTGATTTTCTTTTGATACTTGAAGTTATTATTTAAGATAGAATTTAAGAATAAAATTTTCGATTCCTTTCAAACCATTTAAAGATAAATAAATGTATGTACATAATTTGTCAAATCAAATTTAAATCATATATCTATATATATTATAAATCAAATCATATTTTAGAAATTCAAATCAATTAAATTTCCCAAAACAAAGCTGTAGCAAGACTACAGAATGGTCTCTTTACTTCGAAACTCGAAAATGAAAGTCGATGATGTCGCGGTCATCACCGAATTTATTTTCCAGTGACAAAGAGAAGAGCACTAAAATTTCAAAACTTTAAAATTCTTTGGAAACAAATTTCTATTCAAAAATACTTTAAATAATATATCCTTTTAAAACTTTAAACACAAGGTTTGAAACCATCGGAAATTAAATTTTGAAATTCTTGATTTAAATTCATTTCAGTTCCCAAATCAAATTTATAAACAGCTATTTATAAATTCATTTATAGAATGATAAATCAAGTATTATCATTTCAAATAATCAATTCAAATCAATTTATTAAGTTCCATAATATTTACTTATATCCAAATTTATTTCATTAACCAAATTTTAAAATAATATTGTGTCAGTTTGTTCTGTCAAAGTGTTTTAGAAATCCTATCGATAGCATTGATCAGACGAATCGATCGGAAGCCCAAATCAACATCAACAACTCAAACAACACAATATATAAAACAAACATAGATTTACAAGTATAATTCAAAATGTTTGGAGATATTTTGGAAACAAAGACAAGATGATTAATTAACAAAATATGAAGATGGATAAGCTTAGATAAATCGCGGGCAACCTTCCGGGTCAACCGTGACTTAATGAATAAGATCAATTGTGTATTTTTTTCAGGGGTAAATCTACATCCGATCTCAAGAGATAGAGTTTGTAATAACAAAAGATATTAGCATCTAAACCAAGGATAGATATAAATCTTTGGTGAATCGATGCTAATTGTAAAGGAGTTTCCGTTTTTACAAGTCATTAGAGTATTGGCGAGACCGCCAATTCACTATAAAGCTCATTCGAAGCGGAGTTATGGGATGCTCTAGAATCACAAGAAGACGAATAGTGAGGGACAAGAATGGATTTTGGAACCGCGAGGAACGTACCAAAATTCAAAGAAAATCAAATAAAAATGAAGAGATTCAAGCTCGAATGAAAGTGATTCTGTAACTAAATTTACCATACATTCTAAGTTTTGCCTCAAAGCCAAAGCTCTGATACCACATGTAATGACCGCGTCAGTGGGGTAACGCCCACCGTAGCATACAGCTGTACCTGTGTTCTACCTTTACAGCCAGCCTCTCGACTGCACCAACCCCGCAGGGACATGTTGGAGTAAGAGTCATCCGCTCACTACCAAACCAAATGCGAGAACCCCCTATCATGCTGCACCTGCCAAGTGCATAGGCAGACACACATGTCGGACTTGAATTGCTCAAAATACCGCGTTGTAAATAAAATTTGGCAAATCTCAGAATATACAGTAAATAAATATAATCACAGACACAGAGTAAAATAATACAGGGGAAGTAAAAGAAATAGTAGTTCATGAAGCTACTATATAAATATATCAGAGTTACATAAGATATAACAGAAGAAATAGAGTACAACAGAAGTCTCAATACAATAACCAAGTACAAGCTGAGTAGAACAACGGAATAGAAATAGATAGGACAAGACTAGCAGACAATCTCCAGCAATTCAAATCTCCGAGAGAGTGGAAATCCAAATTTGTGAATAACTCAGGCTGACCCGAGCGTAAATAAAAATACAAACACTCGAGTCAGGACGATATATACTTATATAATGTAAACCAACCCAAGTGAACTGTAAAAAAGTACAAGTAACTTAAAGAATGCTTGGGATCGCCCATTCTTTAAGGATCCATTAAACTATCTACTATGTAGTAATATTCTCTATTATAATAATGTCTAATATAAAATAAACATACTTTTAAATAGCATTAAGGCTTTACATTTTCCACCTTAACACGTAATAGTCCCAGAAGTCTATCCAGTATTAGCATACTCCTAAAATGGGGGCTACCCTCGATACTCCACAGGCTATGGGAGAAATCACAAATCGTAGTAAAGCTCGATATGGTAGGTGACACGGCACACAAGGCAATGCCAGGGTAGATATACCAATTACGCATCCGGACTGGTGGTGACGCATAGCAGCCACTACCGCCCACCTCGAACAACACTCCCAAATCAAGGGTGCGCACCAAATCAATCACAAGTAATAGAATGGTATCGAAGAAGTGTGTCCGATCAGAGCTGCTACCTCCTTGGCTCATCGATCGCTCCTGTTTTAGCCACCTTATGCCAACTCACGGGAGTTGGGTCCACGTATATACCTTAGGATCGTCGCCACCATCCTACTTCATTCTGGAAACTCCACCGTGTACATAGTTGTCAAAGTGGTTTTCAGTATCGACAGAGAGTATGTCCATATCCGATCCCAGTCTCTTTAACAACCAATCGTTATTATAAACTGTGGTTATAATTTAAAAATAGTTTATAATTCAAAATAGAATATAATTTCAAATCCAAATCTTTATCAAAAATAAAGATTAAATTAATTCCAAACCATTTCAATATATTTAAAATATCATATCATTTCAAAACTTCATTTTAAATCATTTCAATATATCAAAATATCATATCTTTCCAAAACTTCATTTCAAATCATTTAATATATCAAAATATCATATCTTTCAAAACTTCATTTCAAATCATTTAATATATCAAAATATTATATCTTTTCAAAACTTCATTATCAAATCATCATTTGAGTTCAAATCCAAATATTCAACTTTAAATACCTTTTAAATTCAAAGATATCATTCATTCGTTATCATTTCAAGTCACCTTTTAAATAGTTTATATTTCAATCAAAATAATTCATCTAAACCATTTGAAAGTGTAATTATTATACTTCCAAATCAAGTATTAAAATTTTCAAAGTTTCAATTCAATTCAATCATTTATTTCAATTAAATTTCCATAGACCATTTCAAATCTAATAAATTTCAAATATAGATTTAATCCACAAAATAACTATTCAAATTATAAAATAAATTGCAAAGCTTTAATATCCTATATTTCATAAGTCTAATATCTTTTCAATAGATTCAAATTACAAGTAAACCAAATATTTTTCATACTAATATAAACTTCAATTATTCTTTCCAAGATTTAATATCATTTCAAATTCATTTCAAAATATCAAAATGTCATTTCAAAACATCATTTATTTAATTTAAATTTAAATACCATTTAATCACATTTCAATATAGTTGTATTTCCCAAATCAACTATTCCATTTAAATCATTTAAAGTCAATTCATTATATTTAATAATTAATATTTAATTTCCAAAATTTAATCTTTTTCAAAGATCATTTATTCATTTGAATTTATTAAACAAAGAAAATTCAACTTTCGCAGCACTTTGAAAATGCTACGAAATGTTATGCTATAAAATAGTTCATTAACAAAAGACAGCATTTAAATGCTGTAATAGGTTTCTTTTAATTTCAAGTAAACTTTGGTTAAATTAAACAACTATAGCACTTACGAAGTGCTATAATAACCTTTAGTTCAAATTAGCCTTTTAGTTCATTTAAAACAACTACAACAATTTTTTAAAATGTTGTAATATCTTTTACATTACATTTCAAAAATGCTGTCAAATCAAATTCAGAGTTTTATTTACAATTTTACACATAATTAACTTTTAATATAAATCATTTTAACTTATAAAATCATATATTTTCACATTTTAAAAACAATCATTTAAATACATTTATTTCTATGATTTTATAAAGTCAAATTTTCATACAAAAATCAAATTAAATAACAATTAATTTTTCATCTCTTCAATTAAATTCTTACCTTAACAACTAAGTTTAAATTTCCAAAATATAACTTATTTCCATTTATTTTACTTAATTAAAATTTCACTTTTAACAAAATTCACAATTTCCCAATTTAAGCAACACAATTCACTTAAACACTCATTTATTTCATATTTTAATTTATACAAAATCATTAACACTTTTAAAAATTATTATTACTTAACAAAAATCATTAAATTCATCTTTAAATCAAATTTGTCATATTTCCTTACCTTACATAAACTCCATTTATAACCAAAATCATAAATTCCAAAATTAACTTATATTTCAAATTCTACTTCACCATTTACTTAATTCACTTATATAATTTGTAGAAAATCACTAATATTTTATAGAAATCATTTTAATAAAATTTAAATCAAAATATCATAATATTTACATTTCTAAAATATTTAAAAAATTTCAGAAAAATATATAAACCACGGGTCTGTATAAAAATTTCTAGCCTAGGTCAAGTGATATGGATATATATCATTTCAACTCGTAATTTACAAAGAAAACCAGGTTCTATCATTTCAAACCCGCAATCCCAAGTTAAATAAAATAAATAAAAAGTCGCTCAGGCTTATCATTTCAGCACATAACGATCTTTCCCTATTTTAAAGTCCGTTCGGGTATGTATCATTTCAACCCATAGTGAACCTAATCTACAGGGAACTTGCTGTGTTATAAACTGGTAAAAATGAACAAAATAACATCATATAACTGTAATAGACGATACAACATATGTTGTAACGACCCGTATTTCTACGGATCGAAAAGTTTGTCAAAATCTGGAATTTTCAGCATTTTTAAGTTGTTTCAGATTTTGGATGGAATTTGCCTAAGTTCTAGGTCGTACGCGACCTAAGAGTTGAGTCATGGGTTGTTGGCGACTTAGGTGATAAGTCGTGAGCGACTTAAAGAAAGTCTGCGACCTAAGGGGATAGGCGAGTTAAGAGTTAGGTCGTAGCCAGGTTAAGTGGTAGGTCGCACTGACTTGAGTCGTACCTAAGTATTAGGTCATTCAGATAATAAGTTGCATGGTGGTTTAGGTCGTGGACAGTTTGGAGCGACCTATAGGGGTAGCGAGTTAAACCCAGTAGTTAACGACCTAGGGGTGAGCGACCTAGTGGTTCCGAGTTAGCATAGTTAGGTCGGCAACGACCTAAGGAGTTTGGAGATAGCAGTGTAGCGACCTAGTATTTTGGGGTGACCTATAAGATGTTAGCGACCTAAGAGTTAGCGAGTTAACAACCCAGTATTTAGCGACCTAGTAGTTAGCGTGTTAGGGAAGGTTAGGTCGAGTGAGCGACCTAAGAGAGTTAGCGTCTTATAGGATTTGGCAACCTAAGATTAGTAAGCGACCTAAGGGGATAGGTCGGCAGCGACCTAAGGAACTAGTGATAGTAGTTAGCGACCTAGTATGGTGGAGCGACCTATAGGTTAGCGACCTAAGAGTTAGGTCGTGAGCTCTGTTTTAGTTAGGTCGCGTGTTGGCATAAGTTGTTAGGTCTCATAGGTTGGTAGGTCGCGTAAGAGTTAGGTCGCGTGTTGTATAGGCGCGCGCATGTGTTAGGTCGCTGAGAAGTTAAGTCGCGTCTAAGTGTTAGGTCGCATGAAGACTTAAGGTGGTAGGTCGTGAGCGACCTAAGGGGTTCTTAAGCCGCGAGCGCTGCTAAGTCTTAACTCATAGATAGGTTGGCCTGGTAGGTCGTAAGTGCGCTTGGACTTAGGTCGTTAGGTCACATGCCTGCGGTATGTTAGGTCATAGGGCGTTAAGCAGCTAAGTCCTAGGTCGTAACTTTGGTAGGTCGAAGTCTTTAGGTCGGTTGGTTTTAGGTCGTAGGTCGTGAACGACCTAACTCCGAGGTTACGACTTAAGGGAATTTCAGCTATAAATAGGAAGGGTTTTTCTCACTTTTTGGGATCCGGATTTCGAAGCGACGAAGTGCTGCCATTTTGAGAGCTCGACTTCTACACTTTTTCACTTCTTCTCTCCACTCTAATCTAGTGCTTCCATCCATCCAAGTTGAAGATCAAATTGAAGATTCAAGAGCTTAGATTGAAGGTCTTCATCCTTGGAAGTGAGATTTCTTCAGTTGAAACGGATTCGTGATAGATCAAGCTTGATCCTTCGCTGTCCAGATCTGAAGCGTGTTGATTTGGGGTTGTTTAGGTGATTTGGTGAGTGGTGATTATCTCTCACACGGATCCAAAGGAGTATATCGGATTGTTGGCTCGATTTGGTGTTAAAATAGTGATTTTCATGCATTTTCTTCATCCTAAGTGTAGATCCATGTAGACCCATTGTTCATGATGATTTGATAACCATTTTACTAAGTGTTAACCTATGCAAGTTCATTCATCTAGATTGTAGAGATATTTCTCATGATTTCATGCTTGTTAGACTTTCAACTCTTTAATTACGAAATTGCCATTATTATGATAATTGTCTACTTAGATCATATTTGAATGCTTGATTGTTTGGATTACTGTTTGACTTGGTTGATTGCTATGAATTAGATGATTGATGATTTGATTAAGATCGAGGATGATTCAAAAGCTGAGGGAAAGGCTCTTGAATTGGGAAAGCTGCTTGTGGCATATGTAGCGGATGATGAAGCTCTTATGCATAGATTTGATGATGATGTTGAGATGAAGCTTTGGGAGGATGTGATGAAGCGAAGCATGATATGAGATAGTCTTGGTCTAATCCAGACGGGATCATTCCAAGCAGATTGATAACTCGGTGATATGGTTCGAGTTTGAGGATAATGGATGCTCGAGAGGCGCTTGAGCTAGTATGGAAATAGTCGTCGAGGAGGATGACTAGGAGGCTTGGATAGCATCGTTGTTGAAGGTTCTAGCAGACTCAAAGCAAGGGTACGTTTGGGCAGTTGCGAAAATCCCAACGACAATGAATTGATGGTCGAGTACCCTGGGTAGTTGCGAAAATCCTTGGCACGGGCTGCGACGACGTGCAGAGTACTGTCTAGAACCGGGGTTTCCATTAGCCCTTGACGGACGGCTGAAAGAATGTGCCGGTCATTCAATTAACGGTGATATCGAAGCAATGATAACAGTGATAGCCAGAGTCATGGATGTTTGGTTGCATCGTCATTCGGTCTCAAGAGCAGTGTTTTCCGGGTGCTTATCTGATCTTGGTTTAGGCCTTGGGGGTTTGTGCTTGGAAAACATCGCCCTTGACTCGAGTGATAATTACTTTACTTTAAATTGTATGCTATGCTATGTTTTCTTCTGCTTAGTGTATGTCTGGGGCTATCACTGTAGAATGAGGTTGGAGTGGGAGGGTTGTTTCCTATTCCTTTTCCTTTATGCTCTTTTGGTATGTTGTTAGTTAATTTACTGCTCACTAAGACTGTTGTCTGACTCAAGGCTTTATGTTTTAATTCTTATTGCCTTGGGCTGTTCGTCCATTTTTGGGATGGGCAGACTAGGTAGCAGGTGACAGGTGCTGTTCTTGCTTCTCACGATGCTGATATCGAAGACGAGCTAGAGGGTTGCATATTATCTTCTTACTATATGTACTGGGTGTTCCGCTGTTTGTATATTCTCTGAGTGTTGTGTAGTGAGGCTTGATGTATTGACTATTTGGATGCTTGTATTCAACTATTATGAAGTTTTATATGATGGCATTTTATTCTGTAAAGCTTCACTATACATGTGTTCTATTGTATTTTGTCCATGCGCTGTGAGTAATACGATAGATTCTGTTGTTTTTAATTTACCCTGACAATCGTCCATGGTCGCCTGGCACACCTTACAGCGCACTTTCTCTAGATTCGGTGCAGGGGTCATAGGCGGTCGTCACATATGTAATAACAGGGGTAAAAATTATATGATCATAATATAACAGTTATAACAGGATGATATAATTCTACAGATTCAAATGGTGTCAGTTTACTAGTTATATAAGTACACATCGTCTGGTGAGAATTACTCACTTGTTTAAGCTGGAGATTGCAAACAACTACACCCAACAGAGATCCACAAAAGCAAGAGAGTACGACAATGATTTGAGTGTGAGAGAGGCAAGGTTAAATTCCTTGAATACATGAAACAAACCAATCCAATTATATATTAATAAACACTACACAACAATTTAAACAACTTGCACATACATGCACAAAACGCTTTCAAACCAATTGCACTTGCTTCCATCTAGCATAGGCTCAGCCATGGCTGGAAAATACATGACTAAAGCTTGCTTTTGAGTTTGGTTGTGGACCTATAGGTGTAACGCCCCAAGATTTTCGCGCTCGAAAATCGACATCCATACTTCATATCGTATTCGAATGTCATAGATTCGTTCGTTCAAATCCGGTTCGGCGGAGCTTATAACAACATTAAGTAAATAACATAGTAGAATAAATGAATAATACATTGATATACAATATCTGATACAACAGAGTGATACAAATGAATATCAATATACATCAGAGATATGATACAACAAATAGCAGCGAAAAGAAAATGATAACATCGGCAGCGGATAATCTTCAACTTCAAAGCACCAATCTAGAAATAGCTTGAACTCCCAATAACAAGGCACAAAGATGAGCAAGTGCAATCCGATCCAAAGACTGAACTAGCTCCAGATAAATCTACTAATCCTGACTATCTGAAAAACCCAACCCTAGACTACTCGTGTAGAAAAATTTTGAGCATCCAGAGTTTAGCAAAGAAACAATAAACTCCGGATCAGTCATGGGACTGGTGTGAGCAACAAAAACAGTTTATCTTTAAAAACAAATAGTAGAGAATTTTAAAGTCAATTCGCAATGCTTTTGGAAAATGAAACTACCATAAGACCTCCCACCACACACACAATGCAAACGCAGAATTGGAGGAGATTTCTTCTTATGATAGTCAAAGATGCTTACTACGCAAAATCAAATCATTTTGATATTATTACTAGTGCATAGTGCAGAAAACATTTCGAAAGTAGAATATAAATCTTAGCCAGCATAGGTACCATTATAGTATGCCTACTATAGGTACCATATTAAATGGCAGGTTCTACAACTAAAACCGTACAAAGTTCGTATTTTGAAGATGGATTTCCAACAAATGGTCAGGCTAAGGAACTTCCTATTCCACGAAAGAAACGCCTCTGGCGGGACGCTCCGAGAACCAAACCGTTCTCTGCCAAACAAGGCCGGCTACCCCTTTTCCCAAGGGAATATACAAAACCTCAGATATGCCACCCCCGGTCCTTTGGGACCTTTAATGAGGTACCTCTAATCCAACATCACACATAATAAATAAAGTGTGTCCACATGAGTAAGTATCTGGGCTCCATACCATGATACTACCCTTTTCCAGAAGGAATGGTCATACCCTAGGGGAGCTACCCCTAAAACCTTGCCGCACAATTCCTGTTTCGACCATTACCGGATTGTGAGGCTCGATGAAGTCTCGTCCACAAAGATACGCTTTGTCACAAAGCCATGCTTTGGGTCAACAGATGATCAACCTATGATCAAAAAGATAAATGATCAAACAAATGATCATATCACAAATGATCAAACACTGATCATCACACAGCAACACTCAGCATGCCACATTACCAAATTGGGAATATATCGCTGATAAATTTCAACTACATAACCTCTGAGCTCGTACGTCTCAGAGAAGGGTGTTAAGCTAAGAGAATAAATTCTCCGCCACCAATAGAAATGTATTTGAAAGAAATCGGCTTTATATCTCAAAGTGTAATGTCAGACACGTAACCATACAAGTCTGTTCCGAGTTCGAACAGAACCGAAGGCACTTCTCACGAAGCCCTTGCAAATCCGGATAATTTCCAATCACGTCCGGACTTCCCATCACAAAAAGAGTGATATAAATCTCTATACCGGAGCAACTCGGTGCAGAGACATTCGACAGGTTGTCCTTTCATTTTTGAAAATATCCGGTCTTCAACACCGGTCTTCAAATGCGATCCATATACGACGTATCACTATTCGGAATGAGTTATATGACCCAAAGGTCTTTTCCCGGCTAACTCGAATAGTGAGCGCAATATTTAAAAATAAATGGATATGGGGTTTCAATTAAGTCACAACTTATTACCCAAAATCTTTCTTTTCAAATGGTTTAACAAATTACCATTTTAATCTTTAAACAAAAGATTTATTTTAAAACAACCTTCAACGGTTTAAACCATTTCCAGATTTTTATCCTTTAAACAAAAGATTCATTCACAGATTTTCCAAATCAATTTCCATTTCAATTTAACTCGTTAAATCTTTAAATCAAAGATTTAACTTATAGCTTTCAAAACAATTTCATTTCGAATGGGTTAAACAAATGATCATTTTAAATCTGTTAAAAATAACAGATTCAATTCATAGCTTTCAAAAAGAATTCATTTCGAACTTGGAAAACCATTTTTCAATTCAAACTTGAAATTCCTTTAATTAAACTGGAATTTTATTTCTTATCTGAAAGCTTTAATTATTTGAAAACAAACAGTTTCATTTCAGAAAGTCTGATTCATTCATACGAGTTGAAATCCTTGGGTTAAATTCAAATTCCCAACATTATACTTTTAAATGGTTTAGATTCATACAAACACATTTATATCATTTTTAATCGTAATTTCAAATCATAGGATTCAATTTCAAACTTGAATTCAAATTTAAATCAAATTATTTAAATTTTCAAAACTCGATTAAGTTATTCAAAATAACTTTTATCTTTGAAACTCCATTTCAAAAGCTTTTCATTTAAAACCCCAAATTTCAATTTCAAAATCAATTGAAATTAAAATTTCAATTTCAAAAATATCAAATTTAAATTATCTGCGACTTAACCGATTTCCACGTGAAATCCATATTTGTGTGTGTAAGGGTGTAGTCCAGGGGTTTAACACAATAGTGCAACACAATGAATCATCACAGATCAAAATACAGGATATAGTTGATAAGCGATATAAACTATAACGCTCATCTTCATTCACAGATCACAGATATATATCACAGGTAAGTAAACTACAGATCACAACATAAATCAGGATGTATCACAAAGCATCACAAATCAGGGATGTCAACAATCAAATCATCCGATAGAATCCAAATATCCATAGGTAAGGTCAGTAAATTTTCTGATTTAATTAAATTAGATTTAATTTCTATGAACAATTTACTAATCCTGGTTAATTAATCATTAATTACAAACCATTTTAATTAATTATCCTTTAATTAATTATCTTTAATTAATAAATTAATCCTTAATTTGTAATTAATAAATTAATTAAATCTTAATCACCTCCATTTATCAATTAGTCTTTAATTAATAAATCATTCTTTAATTTGTAATTAATAAATCCTTATTACTGATTTAAATAAACCTTTCATTTATTACCTAATTAGATTTAATCCCCTTGTTTTATTCATTTTTAATTGCATAATCAATCCTTAGATGAATTCCATTAATCGGTCATTAATCACCTTTTAACAAATAAACCGGCTTAAACTTTGAAGTAGTTCGACAGTTTTAAATTTAAAACTTAGATTTAAACTTATTTCAAATGTCTATTTTACCATTTTAATCTTTTAGTTTAAATTCAAAACTCAAAATACCTTTACACTTAAAAGTTGTTAAAACCAAATTTAAATTTCAAAATTTAAATCATTTCAAATCTAAGGTTCAAACTACTTGAATTCAGATTCAAATTTAGGTTTCAAACTTAGTTAAAACTCTGTTTTCAGTTTTTTAAACTCCAGTTTAAATTTTTAAAACAAACACTGCAGATTTTTATTTTACCCGAGGCAAACATCAATTATCCCGAGACCAACCTCGAGTTTTACCTTGCCTCACTCGTCCTCGAGTTCCCTCACGAATTTCTTCGAGTACGACTCGAACTCGTCCCCAACCCAGACTGCTTCTCCCCCCAAAACATCACAAACCCAGACGAACAAACGTGCACGTGCACGTGCACGGAGCCACGGCGGCGCTTCGGCGATCCGCTCCACCTCCGGCAAGTCGATGATCCTTCTCATACCAAAATTCGATCAACCGAACTTTGTCTACAACTCGAAATTGAAATCGAGCTTCGAACTCCAACCTGGAACAAACTGGAACCATCCCATCCCAAACCTGTCATCGCTTCGATCTCCCATCTCCGGCCACCAGAGTGACAGCAACCCCGACCACAACTTCGACAACTACCACACTTTCATTACCCAAAACATGGTTGAACTCGATCAACCACAGACGAAAAATAAATCGGAAAGTTCGACCCCATCAAAATTAGGTTTCCAGGTTTCAAACGCTTTCCATCGCCGCCGTGATGAACTTCCAACCACCTCACTATTTTTCCCACAACCTCCGTACACTCCTCCATCATCTCAGAAAAGCCCGACCTCGCCAGTGCCTCCGACCGCCTAAAATTTGTCGAAAACCATTTTCTGTTCAACCCAAAACTGCTCTCAATCCACTTGACTAGAACTCGTGATTTTTATATTAAAAATCCTAACTTCTAGAGATGATTCAAGATATATACTTGAATCATTAAAATTCAACATTTTATTTTACATGCTTTGAAAGATTCTACTGTATTTTCCAGACTTCTTTCGTATTTCCAAACCATTCTGCTAGGATTATATTTTAAACTTTAATTCATACTTTAACAAACATATTTTATTTGAATCTCAACATTTAACAATAACCAGATAAGGAGATTTGAATTTCTTGGTTTCTTTTTTTATCTTTGAAGTTTAAAAACAGAGAAAAACAACACAAATTTTACATGTACAGTTATTCACATTCATATACACAGATCATTCACTTATATATGCACCTATCATTCCAATAATCTATCAAGCAATAGAACAATTGTAACATAGGGTAGATGTTTACTCACCTGTTATTATTTTCTATAATTTGAAATTGACCATCACAAACAAATTTTGTTTAGAGATCAAAATCCAACATAATCTTTTATTTAGAAATCAAAGTCTAGAATTTATTATATATATATATAAAGAATTGGATTTAATTTGGATTTGGTTGGGTCTGAGAATTACAACAGAGTACTGACATTTTTAACATGCAGGTTGAAATTCACTTTATGCAAACATACTTCATTTAAAGGTCATTACAAATCTATTTGTATATTTAAGATAGGAATTCTTGTTAGGAATTTTGTGGTTTGAATTACCAGAGAGATGTATACAGACCTATTTGCATTCATTCAGATATTCCATCATCACCCAAAATCAAACATTCATCTTAGCATCAAAATTAGGCTTTAAAGAGAAGGTTGCTCACCGTGTCTAAGAAATGAACAGATCCTCCTTTTGAGTTTTCAACTGAAAATTCCAGTTCCATTTTGATTTTCCATTTTGAAAGCTTGAACACTTGCTTGAGATGGTCTGATCTAGATTTTATTTTGGTTACTTGTATTGAATTTCCATTGAATCTGAAGCCTGTTGTTGAGATTATAGGCCTAAAAATTCTCTCTGTTTCGATTTCCAGTTTTCTTCTTTGTTTTGATGTTTTAAACTTTGAAACAATGTTTGCTCAGATCTATTTTTTTCTTCAGCTTGGATGAACGAATGAATGGAAGGCTGATATATAGGAGATGTGTTGTACAGGTGATGTTTGTTTTTGTACTAGGGACATGGCTGGTATGCTTGCATTAAATGCATGAAGCATGTTGCATTAATTACCTACAACTTTATGCAGGCTGATGTGAGTATGTTATGTGTTAGAGGCATCTTGTATATATATTTACTTATTTTTATTTTTGTTTTGCCTTTATTACTTTATATTGTATTTGTTTGTATATAGGTAGTTATATTTGTTTTACCTTTTTCTTTTATTGTTTGAATGTGTATTTCTTTTGTTTGTATATATGTTCTTATAAACTTTGGTTTATACTTCTTCTTTTGCCTTATGGCTTTGTAATATAATAAGCTCCTATATTAATATGTTGTTATGATTTTTAGCTAATGTGATGTTTGAAGTTATCTATGTGTTTACTTGATAATCTATACATAACTATATATTTTGTTTTCTTTTATAAGCCAATACTTTAAATGTATTTTATTTTTAAACAACAGATTTGTTTTATACTTAAACTTAAGATTAATTAGATATATTTCATAAAATCAAATTGTCTTTGAACCATTAACTAAAAATAAAAATTCAAATCCAATTTGATTCTCCATTCTCATTAATATATTTTTAAAACCATTTATTTAGGATTTTATTTCAAATCCAATATGTACATATATACAATATTTTAAATTCAAATGATTTGTACAGAATTTATTCGAATTCGGGGAAACTCGCTTCCATTTATAATAAATTTTACAAATTTTTATTCAAAAATTCATTTAATTATAAATTAAAATTAAATTAAAATCCAGGGTCGTTACAATAGGTGTCGGCCTAGCTTAGAGAAAATGGTGCACTAGTTTGTGAAGCAAGAGGCTAACATTACAAGGCAATATCATGGATTCAAGGCAACTAATGGGCTCGGCCAAAGCCAAGGAGGGCATAGCTATTTTAGGTGGGGTCAGGTAGTGGTGTGCAGAGGTGTGTCAGGTTGGAATTTGGCTGGTGGAGGTGGTGTTTGGTCGGCCTAGGTGAAAGAGAGAGGTGGTGATAGGTGAATGGTCTCGGCTAGGCATGTAGGTGATGTTTTCAATAGTTTTTTGTGGGATTTGCTAAAGGGGAAAGTACGACATGGTCATGGCAGAGGGGAAGGAGGCTGAAGAGGCCGAGGATGGTGGTGGAACAGGTCGAAGAGGGTGGTGGAGGGGTGTGGCCGATCCAATGCAAGGGGAAGGCAATGCAAAATCACTTGAAAAATCAATAAAAGAGGTGGAAAAAGAAATGGAAAAGAAGGCATTACCCAAAGTTTTTGTTCAGATCTGAAAGTATGTGTGAGAAGTGATGAGAAAGAAGTGTTTTCACGTGAATGATGAGAAGGAATACACGGCTGAAGTTTAGAATTGGACAGCCAAAAGTCAAGCAAGTGAAAGGTCAAGAAATGAAGAGCCTTGAAGGTTAAAAGTCACAAAACAAAAGCTATTTGCCTCTTGATATTTCTATTCTTTTTATATACATAATAGATGAATAAAATTTCAAAAATAAGGATAAAAAATCAGAAATGAAAATAAAATGCAAAAATAAATAAATAAATTTTAATTAAATATAATTTTAATTAAGAAAATAGCTTAAAATGCAAACTAGGCTTTAAAAATTAGAAATAAAATCAATAAGCTTTAGAAAAAAATTTTAATCACTTTAAAAATATTTAAAATTCAAAATATATACGATAAAACCTAAATATAAAAATTAGAGTAAGATATATAAAATAAAATGTCATTTATATAAATTAAAAATAAAGAAAATTGTTAAATAACTTAATATACACACAATATTGAAAACAGTATAACTTTCACAATTTAAATCCATTTTCAACGAAACGAAAAGCAGTATTCATGTTATTAAATCTATTTCATAATAAAAGATAAAATTTAAGAATTTAAATATTTAAATTTAAAGTTCAAAAGTCAAAGTTTGACTAGTTTGACCACAAATATACTTTTCAGGAAAATATTCAATTTATAAAAAGTTTGGAATTATATTTCATATGATAATCAAAAATTATATTTAAAATGAAATGTTTGAAATAAAACAAGTTTAAAAATAATTTCAAAATAAAATAAAGTTTTTAAATCAAAAATTCAAATTAAAATAATTAAAATATACAATAAAAATAGTTACAAAATGCAGGGTTGTTACAAATTAAGACACTTGTTGAATTAACTTACATTTGTCATTAGTATGCTATAATTAATTTACACTTGTAATTAGATAAAATCTTTGGCTTACATTTGTAATTTTCATTTGTAAATATGTTTTTATATATATATTTGTATTATATTTTAAATTTAGTTTTATATTTATTCATGTCTTATATAATTATATTTATACTTTCTCATTTATTTATTTATATATAACTTAAGAGAGAATGGTATAAAATTCCAATTATACACTTATAAATAATTTTTAAAAGAAGATTACCACATTATTATTGCCTAAGAATCCGGGTTATCACATTCCTCCCCCCTTTAAAACTTTTCGTCCTCGAAAAGGAACGAAACCATAATTTATTACTATGCTTATTACTAGTTAAATTACTCTTTGAACATTTTTAACTCTTAACTCTTTTTATTTAAATTTTTAAAAGACCTTAAAAATCTACATAATATTATCAAAATAGTTTTAAAAATACTTTTTATAACTTGATGTTTCAACAAGTCCATCCTTGTTCCCATAGAGATTCGGTCATACGTTGATCAGGCGTAGGAATGAAAATCTATAAATACTTGGTAAACCCGTTTTCAACACCCAGTGAAAATATTTGGAAAACATTTTGGTGAAAATATAGAAAACACTTTTGAAAATAGAGAAAACATCTTTGGTGAGAATGCTCTGGAAATCATCACCCCCTCCATGGTTGCAGTTAACCCGATGGTTACGTTGCCATCGCGGCAAAATCCATAGATAACTGTAGGCCTCCATGCCCCTCGATTACACCATGGAACCGCTACAGATCGCAGCTACACCCGGGGTTACGTTGCCATCAAGACAAAAACCCATGTAACTGTAGGCATCAGCGCCCTCGAATTTCGCTGCCAAATGAAACTTCTCCACTCCTACCATAGATCGCAGTCTACCGATGTTACGTTGCCATCACGGCAAAATCAAACGTAGACCGTTGACACTCACCTCCACACGATTATCGCTATGGTCCACAGTAGATCGTAGTGACATCGAGTTACACAGTCGTAACCCAAATGCCTTTGTAGGCATCAGCGCCCTCGACTTTCGCTACCCACACATAATCCTCAGGAACTTCAGTTTGTCTGGACTTCCTCACAGGATCAACTTTAGAACCCACTTAGGGCTCAAGGCAGTACCACCCCGTGGAACTCCTAAGAAGTTCATCTCATGGGAGCGCCTTTTACCCCAAAGCCATTCTCAAAACATTTTATACTATTCACATATAGTATCTTTCCAATCATACTCTTTATGATTCACATAAATCTCCTTTACACAAAATCGATATCTCAAATCGATAATCCTTAACTTGGCTTTCCAAATTTCTAAAATTGATTTTACCCAAAAATCAAAAGCCTTTCAACATCTATAGGTTCCCAAAAACCTTTTCCCCAAAATCATTCATAAGATCCTTTATATATATATATATAACCTTGCAAAATCTTTGGATCACTTCATACTTGTATAAATTTCCTTTTTATACTTCAAATACTTTCAAAAACCCTTTTTCTTCTGGCTATAGATTCAACAAGGGGAGTTTATCATATATAACAAAGATATATAACTTTGTTTATTCCAAATCAAATATTCAAATTTGATTACTCTTTTATAAAGTTATTAACCGTATTACTTTTCTATAAAATGAGTTCTAATCATATAAATATCCAACTCCTATTTTATTTCATCCTTCATTTTTCAAAATATACCTTTCCATTCAAAAATCATTTCTCATTTCTTTCAAAATTTCAATATCATAAGTTAATCTTTTATCTCTACTAATCAAAACCATTAATTTTTTTAAATTAGAGTTAAATTCCATTAAATTCCAGTAATGGAATATATATTATCTCAATCTACTTCTTAATTCATTTAAACAATCTAATTCACAGTTCCATAGATTATTAATAACAATAGGATGATATCAGGATAAGCCAAGGTAAATAAACATCCAAATTATCTAAACACCAATCAATAGCATCCATTACCCATTTGCAGATCTCACATCAACCCATTTAACTTCTTAGTTTAAATTCCCATTTCATCTTGAAATTTCCAATTCAGGTTGATTGTTCTAAACTTATTTAACTTTCCCTAAGTTAAATTCAATTCATTTAATCCATTCAATCTTACTAAATTTGAATTCTCCATTTCAATATTTTAAACTTTTTATCAATATACCTTCTCACTTATACGTTCAAAGACTTATTTCTCTTTGGGTTTTAAATCACACTCCAAGTAGAATCAAAACTCAACACTTCAGAGTTTATTTCAAATCATCTTTGATATTATGTATATCCACTAATGTATACATATTTATTTCTTTTGCACCCCAAGACATATTTTTAAACCACCTTTGGTTTTCAATTCAAAACACATTTCTGTTAAACTTTTAAAACAACTCTTATTTTAAAATAAAATTCCTACATTTAAAAATATTATTCAAATTCTATTTGGTTATATAAATTACCACCCAATTCTTATTATTATATTTAATTCCAATAACCATCAACCCATTCCTTAATATATATAATAATTAGAAAAACTATTGCTTTATATACCAAAATATAAGCTTATATATAAAAAAAATCATTTCATTTTTAAAACTGCCAGACTGAATAGCTTATTGATAGCTGAATAATTTTTGCAATATCACATCATTGGCTACCCACGGATCAAACCAAAACTTAACTTCATATGAGGTAGCCATCCTATGAACTATCAAGGGAAGTAAGGTGTCACGCAAGCCAGGCAACTTTCTCCAAGTCCAACTACAAGTTTGAGGAATAGGCACACTCCAGAAGCTATTCCTTCCTATTCTATGGGCCCAAACCCAATCAACCCACCCACTGTTCTTCCTGGCAAATATTGAATTTAGATGTGTACTGAAAGCAGCAACATTCCATTTCATGATGTTTATAACTCCTAGCCCTCCAGAATTTCTATCTTTTTCAAAAAGACTGAAAGAGCAAGGTAGAGGTTTCCTGTTATGAATGGAACCAGTCCAAAAAAATATTAGCATGGCACCTCTAATCAGATACAAAAGTTTAGCAGGCAAAATAAAAGCTTTTTACCAATAAACGACCATAGAAAAGGCAACCGATTTGATAAGAACTAGCCTTCCTGCCTGAGATAAATATCTGTTTGCCTACCTGTCTAATAATGTAACAATTTTGGTGTACAGAGGAAGGCAATCAGAGAGCTTTAATCTAGAGGTTAAGAGAGGGAGGCCAAGATATGTCATATTTGAGTCCATAAGCTGAAGCCTAGAAATTTGCAGTAGTGACAAGGAAATTTGAGAAGAAATTCCAGCAAAAGTAATACTGGATTTGGGACAATTAAGCAGCAAACCAGTCGTATTGTAGAAATCGGTCAAAGAACTAATTACACACTGAATCGATGAAAGATGAGGCTTAGTGAATATCATTATATCATCAGCGATCATAAGAGTAGTAACATTTGTAAGCTTACACTTAGGGTGGTATCTGATCTGACCAGAAGAGTGCTTGATTTTCATGTATTTCGTGAGGACCTCCATCACTAAAAGAAATAAATAAGATGAGATGGGTTCACCCTGCCTAATTCCTTGCCTGCTCTTGAAATACCCTATAGGTCGACCATTGAGAACAATAGAGTAGCTAGGAGTTGATATACATTCATAAATCCATCCTACAAAAGGCTTAGGAAATTTCATTAAAGCCATAATACGAACTATAGAGGACCAGTGTATCGAGTCATAAGCTTTCGTGAGGTCAAGCTTTAACATTGCTGATGGAGTTGCATTAGATCTCCCATACCCACAAAGAAGCTCTTGGGCAAGAAGAATGTTGTCAAATATACTTCTGTTAGGTAGGAAGGCAACTTGATTCTGTGATATAATTTGAGGGAGGACTTGCATTAATCTAGTGGCAATAAGTTTGGAAAGACATTTGTACACCACATTACAACAAGAAATAGGTCTGTAAGAAGATATAGAGCAAGCATCATGAGATTTTGGGATTAAGACAATGTTAGTAGATTTGACTTCAGATAGAAGAGAGCATTTATTAAAAAAGTTATGAACAGCCTTGCAGAAATCATGTTGAACAATGTCCCAGTATGTAATGAAGAAAAGAACATTAAAACCATCAGGACCACCACTCGATTTTCTATTCATGGCAAAAAGAGTATGTTTAATTTCTTCATCAGAAACCTGTTGTATAAGCAAAGAAGACTACAAACTGGAGATAGTTGGAAGGGGAATATCATTCAACATATCAAGGTCTGGATTAAAGTCAGAGGAGTTACCAAGTAAATCTTCAAAATAACTAAGAAAGGCTGCATCAATTTGCTCGGGAGAGGAGGCTAGAGTACCATCAAGAGAACGTATCGTACGTATATTTTCTTTAGCTTGCTTAATTTTGATAGAAGAATGAAAAAACTCAGTGTTACGATCACCAAAGTGAAACCACTTATAGTGAAACTGCTGTTGTTTCATCCCACTTTCAATATCAAGAGCTTTGTTAAGTAGTGTGCAGAGCATTCCTTCCTCCTCAGCAGCAACAGGGTCCTATGGGTTATTCATCATAAATTCTTGAGCTTGTTTATACCTAATCTTCAATAAAGTTGACTGCTTAGTTCCATCCCCATGCAATTCAGCTGCCCAAGTTCTCAATTGATTTTTAACAAGTTTGAGCTTCCTGCAAAGAATAAACATAGGGTTACCATAACAATGTGAGGACCATGCATTACCAACAATTGGTTTGAATTCAGAGGAGCGAGTCCAATCATTAAAAAATTTGAAACTTTTTTTTTCCTTTTTCATGGAGGGACCAGTTGAAAGAATCAATGGGGAGTGGTCAGAGAGGATTGGATGAAGAAGATTGACAAAGAGATTAGGCCAAACAGTGAGAGATTTTAAGTTGCAGAAAGCATGATCAATAGTGGAGAAAGTTCTGACTCCACTCCTGCTTCTATTATTCCAGTAAAATCTTGCACCAGAAGTTTGAATTTTGAGGAGATCAGAATCAGAGATGGCAATGTTCAAAGGAAGGATGTGCTTGGGGAATAAGGGCTGACCACCATACTTATCATCAAGCTGAAGACAGCTATTAAAGTCACCCATGATCAGCCATGGATGTGATTCTTGCCTAAGATAAGGCAAGAAGTCAAAGAGATTTTGTCTTGAAGCAGAGGAGTTATCTGCATAAATAAAAGTAATGTAGAATGAAGTTTGAGTTTACTGACATATGACTTTAGTGTGAATGAATTGCCTAGAAGATAGGATAGAGGATATAGATAATGCAGTAGGATCATAGAGGATTAATATCCTACCAAATTCAGAATCAGAAAGATTATGGAGATGTTTCCAATTAGGGTTAATGTAATTAGCAGCCCTAATAGTTAAAGTGAGGTTGAGTTTAGTTTCAAGAATAGCTATTAATTTAAGATTATGAGAGAGAATGAGATTTTTAACATGATCCAGTTTCAAGTGACAATGAGCACCTCTTATGTTCCAAACTCCTAAATTTTGAATCATCATAAATCTAGAGAGATTGGTGGATTGTATTTTTTCTGCTCCTAGTAGCAAGAGAATGAGGATCAGCAGGACCAGATTTGAAATTTGGATTTTTCTTTGATGTTGTTCTTTTATTACTATCATTTTTACCAAGGGTTGTGTCTTCACACAACTGTTTTCCTTTGTCAATCCATCCTAGAATGATAATATTATTAACATATGGAAACTGAGCTGAAGATGAAGGAGGAGGAGTTGAAGAGAGGATTTGAGAGATATGGGGATCTAAAATAGGAGTAGAGGAAGTTTGAAGAGAATGTTTGGAGGAAGAAGCTGAAGTGACATTTTGCATGCAGCAGGAAAGTTCAAATATGTTATTAGCATAAGAGTTGATGATGTTTGTTTCTAAAGCATGAGAACCTTGCATATTTGTGTCATTAGTTGCCACCATTTGATTTTGATCATTTTCAAGTTGTAACAGTGAAGATTCTTGATCGTTGCATGCAGAGGAGGTGTGCACATGCACATGAGATACACCTTGCACTCTTGTTTTGTCATGTATTTTACCACTACCAGTAACTTCGGGGCAAACTGTGGAATTTACCATGCCTTCTTCGAGAAACTCTCCCTCCTCAATACCTATGTCAATTCCTATTGCTTTTTCCTTATCCACCAGTTCTGCTACCTCAGAAACCTCATTTTGGTCATCTCCTAGCACTTGAAAACTATTCACCATACTATTAACCGAGACATGATGGGAAACTGGATTTTGATTAACTTTTTCAGCTCTGTCCTTGGTACCCACCCCATCATTAACATTAGCACACTGAAGCGACTCAGTGCCTATTACCTCCCTTTGGATTTCACTAACTTCATTAAGACCGATTCCTTTGTTCTTTTTTTATTATAAGTGACTTTTTTCCAAACCTCTTTCTGGTTTCTAGTCTTGCTCAACAACTCTTGTTTGTCTTTTCCTGACTCATAAACACATGGAGATTCTTTTTCATCATGATTAGAGACTTCATTATCTATTGGTGCAAACAAGCAGTTATGATCAGAATGACAAAACTCACTACAAAATACACACACTTCTGGTTTCCATAAATAATCTACTGCAACTAGTTGGTCGATACCATCCATCAGTTTTACTAGAAAATTATTCATAAGTTTTTTGTCAGGTTTAACTTCTACAAGACATTTAGCATAAGTTATCCTGTCTAACCTCTCAGTTGACTGATCCATGCACAGAAACTTCCCAACCCTTGATGCCAACCAATTAATACCATAATGCGACCAGGCATAAAGAGGAATATTATATAATTTAATCCAAATAGGAACAGAGCGTATTGTTCCACAACTATTAGCTACTGTAACATCCCACGGCTTCAAGATGAAAAGTTTGTTTCTCATTATGATTGGATCAGCCTCAGAAATCCTATGTTTGTCATCTGCAGAAGTAAAACTGAAGAGAAAGAGAAACCCATCAGACTTAACATTAACATCACCTTTCAGCTTCCATACTTTCTTCAGATGATACACAACAGTAGCGTACGGTAGTGGCTCGTCTAGAAAAAACCCCATAAGGCAGTCCTTCCAAACATCAGTACTAACCTTTATAATTTCACTTGTTGGCATGAGTACATCACCAGAGAACTGAAGAGGAATTTCCCGAGGGACATAAGAGCCTGCATTACGAGGCTTGGATTTGAAAAGAGATGTCCGAGGCAAAGAGTTAAGAGTAGAAGATTAATTAACTATTTAGTTACCCCATTAACTATTTAATTACATGATTAATTAAGTTTAAAGACAAATGAGGATTAACTTAATTAATAAATTTCTCAACTTAAATTAACAAACATTAATTAATCAATTATTATTTAAAATAGTTTTAAGATAATTATTTTTAAACTTGACTTGGTTAAACTTAAAAACTTTGAGTATATAAAACATTTTAGCCGAGGAAATTCTGGGTTTACTCGAACAGGTACCCGAGTTTCTCAACTTTTTCCTCGAGCTTCCTCTTCTCTTTTTTTTAAAACTTAGTTTAAATTTTTAAAAACTGTTATACTTTAAAACACTCGCTCACGTACTCAAAACAACCCCGAGCCCATCTTCCTTTTTCCCCGAGCTTCAACCCGAGAAACTTCTCAAAGAAAAAACTGACACACAGATATGCTGCGTGCACCTGCACTCATCGTCGACGACGATCGGACCTCCAAATCCATCTCCGTTGAGTCGCCTACGGTCTCCACCATCGATCCCAAACACCCAAGTTCAAAAATATGCCCGAAAACGAAATCGAGCCTACCAGTACAAACTGGAACAGGCATCTCCGACCTAAACTCGCCTCGTCCAGGCGACGCCGACCACCAGAGAACACCATTCTCCATCTGAAGCCTCGCCACGAACCTAAGCCTTGATTCCCCCACGACCGGCCTCCTCCGGTGCTCCGACGACGGAGCAGTAAGCAACATTCCCACCTCGACCGTGAACCCTCCTAAAACCCTACTTCGACCATTCCCTGTCGCAATGATGAACAAACATCACTCCAGCTATTTTTGCCGACATCGCCGATCACCCATCTTGCTTCGGCAAAAACCCCAACCACCAAAGACTCGACGATCATTAGAAAATGCCCAGAACAAAAACCACGTTCAACTCGTAATATCACACAATTTACAAACTTAAATTTCATGATCTTTCTTTTAAAAATCATAGTTTTCGAAAACGAAAATTGATTATATACCTGAAACAAACAATTATTATGATCGAGACTTTGAAATGTATTAGAATTCTACTGTTCTTCTTCTAATTGTTAAAACTAGCTTCAATTCTTTCCTATAAATATTTTTAGATTAGATATCTTATTATTTCAAACAAAATTTGTTTACATACCTAAGTCCTAAAAGAATTGAGGGAAGAGATATGAATTTTTAACAAAGTTTTATAACATGAAGCATAAGAATAGAGCAACAACAGACATGCACACCAATATATTCTTATATATATACATATGATCATATAAAACAATCATGCAATCACTTTTCACTAACTTACTTTAAGATCACTGCATGCAACAAGACTTAAAACAGATTAAAAACTTGTTTACTCACTGTTGAATAAAGAACAGGGAAAGCTTGGGATGATGGACTTGAAACTGGAATTGATCTTGAATTATGTTGAACTGCTACTAGATTTTGATTCTAATATGAGACTGAGTTGAACTGATCCTAGCTTAGCTTGTTTCAGGTTGTATTTGTGAAGAGATTACTTTGAATTCTTCGTATTGTTGAAGTAGTTTAGATAAAATTTTCTCTGGTTTATGTTACAGATATTCTTTCTCTTTATTTTGAGATTGAAGATAGAAAAAGAAATGAGAGGAGAAAGTAGAGAGGTTTATATAACTCAGTTTTATCATTTTATTAAAAAGAAATAAAAATTAAGACACTTGTTGAATTAACTTACATTTGTCATTAGTATGCTATAATTAATTTACACTTGTAATTAAATAAAATCTTTGGCTTACATTTGTAAGTTTCATTTGTAAATATGTTTTTATATATATATTTGTATTATATTTTAAATTTAGTTTTTTATTTATTCATGTCTTATATAATTATATTTATACTTTCTCATTTATTTATTTATATATAACTTAAGAGAGAATGATATAAAATTCCAATTATACACTTATAAATAATTTTTAAAAGAAGATTACCACATTATTATTGCCTAAAAATCCGGGTTATCACGAAAATGGATGATGCTCATATTGCATTAATTTACCATTAATTTCTCTTTATTTTAATAAAAATGTTTCCAATGATTTCAATTGTAATAAGTTCAATATTAAATAAAAATGAACACAAATAATACAACCACTGTTTTCTTTACATTTTATATATTCTAACATTTATTAGTTTATTTCATACAACAAATACATGCATTAATTATCAAATAAATGTTTCTTATCAACGTCTCTCATTAAATGTTTTCTTATTAGAGGTCAACTTACCATATACAATTTAATTAATAAATTTAGGTCTCTCCTATTAAATAGCATTCATTTTATTATTTATTCACATTGACCCTTATTATTCAGTTGCTGTTAATTATTACCTACAGATTAATATCATTGAATCACATTCCAATAATTGTTACCGACTCCTCATATCACAATTTGTCATTTAAGAATCCATTTTAACTTCATATCCAATGAGTTTACATTAATAGATCATTAAATTTATTTCTTCTCATCTTTATTCAGAAATTTTATTTAATTTAATAAATTCTAACAGGTTAAAATATGGGTCGTTACAATCTCCCCCACTCAAAACTTTTCATCCCCGAAAAGGAACGAGATAGTAGAATATAAGCAAACAAAAAGATAAGATAGATTCGAAATGCATAGTACCAGATACAAAAAATTAATTCAAAACCATATAAATTTCATTTTCGACTGTTAACATTATACATTTTCATTACTTATTAACATCATTTATCATTATTATTCTAGTTAACTCCCTTTCAATTTAGTTTATATTCTATTCAATTGTTTCAATTGCTTTACATTCATTTCGTTTACGCTCGATATATTCAATTTAAATTTACGACCTAAGTTCCCCTTTTTTCCCTTGAATCAAAATCCATTTAACTCATTTCATAAATTCACTTCATTAGCTTATATATTTTTATTCATTTCAAATAACTCTACTTAAGTTAAATTTTTATTTCATAGTTTGACTTCAAACTTTCTATTCTTAACATTCATATTGAACCAATTTTAAATTTTGTTTTACTTATATTTATCAAATCTGTAAGTTCTAAAACTTTAACTTCTACGTTTTCAAACATTTAAATCATAATATTCATATTCCATTTTTGTATTGACATTATAAATTTTAAATCACAATCGCTTTCATTCTTACTTTAGTTAAGATAGATTTCATTTAGCATCACAAATTCGGTTTCGTTTGCTTAGCCAAAATGTTTAACCATTTTAGATTTGGTTTTAAGTTCTATTTCTCTTAAATTTCAAGTTATACAACTCTTACATCTTTACTTAAGTTTCTTTACAAATTAATTTAAAATTTCATTTTCACATTTATTTAAAACTCTTGTTCTTTTATACAGCTTTATACAAGTTTACTAAGCTACACTTAATTTATAAACATTCCTTACAATTCTAATAACTTATTTTCCTATTTAATTTACAACAGTTTACAAGATATGGTTTATAATTTAGTTTACTTCTTAAGTTCACATTCAGCCACTTAAAAGAATTCCTCTCTTAATCATAAACTAACTGTATATCCTTTTATTATAACACTTA
Source organism: Allium fistulosum (assembly GCA_030737815.1). NCBI lineage: Eukaryota > Viridiplantae > Streptophyta > Magnoliopsida > Asparagales > Amaryllidaceae > Allium > Allium fistulosum. Next base: position 162,052,766 of record CM060904.1, on the reverse strand, counting down.
ATTTACACTTAGATTACAATATTTACACTACTTTATTCAAGTTTAATTATTTAGAAACTTACAAATTTTTATTTAAAGACATTCTTTGTAATTTTGCTTTCTCATAAATCCAATTGACTTCAATTCAATTATTAAAATTGATTTAGTTTAACTTTATCTTTCATACAATTCCTTATTCATTCAATTGGTTAACATTCACTTCATTTTTATATTTAAATTCATTTCGTTTCAAATTAAATTTATTTCATTTAAATCATTTTGTTAACTAGTTTATTAACACTTCTTAAGTTTGATTTTTAATTCATTACGCTACTAAACAACATTTCAACTATATCGGATATATAAATTTTCTTTATTAGTTTATTCTTTAAATTAATTTTATTAACTTATTTCATTAATTCAATTCATTTAACTTTGCTTAAGTTAAAATCTATCTCATTGTTCAATCAATAATTCCATTTCAATTAAAATTGAATGTCACGTTTATAACTCAAGTTCCTTATTCATTCACTCAAATAGTGTCTCTCTTTATTATGAAAATTATCCATTAAACATTTCATTAATATTTACTTTCAATTTCAATTGGAATTATTTCATTTAACTTTGTCACCTAAGGTCATTTGTCATTTACTTAAATAATATTTTAATTTTTAGTATTCAGTTTATATTTAAATCAATTCATACATATTAAAATGTTATACACTTAAATCCATATTTATAACATTTCCTCAATGATAATTGTAACAACCCATATTTTTAACAAATATTTTAAAATTAATTTATTTGAAAACATTGATTTTAAATCATTAAAAATTGAAATATTGGAATTTTCCAATGTAATTTTGGGATTTGTTAGTAATTTATTTTCCAAATATAATAAAATAATGATTTTCTAGAAATTTTATATGTTGGTCTACTTTGGTCAAACTTTGACTTTTAGTTGAAATTTTAAATTTTGAAATTTTAATTTCTAATCTTTTTCTTTGAAGCAATATTTGTTTCTGATATCCTGCTTTTCGTTTTGTAAAATTCTGTTTTACACTTTTTAAAATTGATAAAATTCAGTGTTTTACACGCAATTTTTCTCTATATTTTCATTGTTCATTTTCCTATTTATTTTCCATCTTTTATTTGTTTGGGCTTTGAATTTTATTTGTGTTGAATTGTTTTGTTTTGGGCTTGACAAATGGCTTTGGAAATTCAAGTGACATAGGTTTTCTTTTCTTTAATGTTAAGTGAGGCCTTTCCTTTGCCTTAGCTGTTCAAAATTCTTCCCATGCCCTAGCCATACATAACAAAACTTCTCACCTTATTTCTCTTCTCATTCACATTCCTGAAAAAAGAGAAACCAGTAAGTTTCATCATGTCTTCATCCTTCTTCATCTTTTTAATTTTACTTTTTCTTTGTTCTTAAGCAAGCTCGGCCATCACCATTTCTTAGGCTTTGCCGACCATCTTCCTCCACCACCACCACCTCCTGTAAAGCCAGCACCAGCTCACCACCTCCACTGACCCAGGCCGTGACCTCCTTGACAAAAGCACCACCATCCCATGCATGAAACCCTAACCAAACCTCCACTTGATCACACTTCCTCTTCTTCTGGCCTCGGCCAACACCAATTCCTCCACCTACTTTGCCTTGCCATGACCATTCCTATCCTTAGCCGTGACCTGACCTGATGTGTCTTGATCCATTACATCACTTGACCAGATCTGAACCCATGGGCCGAGCCATACTTGCCTAGGTCGAACCCACTTGAACCAATGACCTTCCATGTGCTTGCCTTTTTGCATTCACAACTCCTACCTCTTCATATTCCAATGCCTTGCCTTCCATTTTCTGACCATGGCCGTGTATTACATGTAGCAACTAGACATGGCCGAGCCTAGATGCTTCAAACCATGTATGGCCGAGCCTTATGTGGTGATGGTTGAGCCTATTTGCTTTGTGGCCGAGCCCACTTGTTTGGTTCTGTGCAGTTAATGCCTCGCTATATCCCCGCTATAACTCCGATATATCTTATAGTGGATTCCTACCGCTACGATTTTTCCATATATCCCCAACATATAGCCTTTCCGCTTTAATCCCCGCTATTTCAGCTATATCCCGTTATTTCCGCTATATTCTGCTATTTCCGATATATCTTCTATAAAAAATTGGATTGAAAAATGATATTTATACGCTATAAAAATTATGAAATTAATTAATTTCATTGAATTTTTTATATATGTTTAGAAATGATAATACTCTAATATTCTACTAAATTAAATTAAGTTATATAACAGTTTTACGTTCATTTACAATACATTTTCACATATTTTTATTTAAAATTATTTTTGTATTAATTATAATTCAATTGAATGTTAATTTTTCACATAATTACTATCTATATATTTGTAAAAACAACAAGTATGGGATTTATATGCTATTTTAGAGTAATCCGATGTATCCCGCTATATCTTCGCTACATCCCAGCTATGACTTTTTGCATCTCTACCGCATTGAATCCACCGAGCGCTTTAACTGCACAGGTTTGGTTAAACCAATTTTACTTCACTTTGTTTCATTTTGATTTATAAATTTTGTGTTGAATTATATATTTATGTATGGTTGTATTTTATTTGTTTATAAGATTTGGATTTGGGTGCTACTTCTCCTCTAATCTGATTCGTTCTTTGTCGTGTTTTTTCGGAGTTTGTTCTTGTGTTTGAATTGTCATCTCTAGCTTTAAAAAGGTGAGTTTATCACTTTTGACAAAATCGTACTTATATAAATGTGAAACAATGTCACTTGAATTGTAGTAGTTGATATGCTATGTTATAGACTCACATCTGCCTGTTATCTGACATTATATGATGATATTACCTGATTATATACCTGTTGCATCACCTGACATCATATGATATGTTTTACTGTTTATTTATTTTCTGTTTCTCACACTGCAAGTTCCCTGTTAGTATAGAATCACTATGGGTTGAAATGATACATACCCGAATGGACTTTAGAATAGGGAAAAGTCGTTACGAGCTGAAATGATAGGCTCGAGCAATTTTTATTTGACTTGGGATTACGGGTTTGAAATGATAAAAACCCGAAATTTTAACTAATTACGGATTGAAATGATATATTATCCATATCACTTGACCTAGGTTAGAAAATATTATGCAGACCCGTGGTTAATTTAAAATGATTTTTTCTAATTTTTTTTAAGTATTTTTAAATGTAAAAATATGAAATTTTAACTTAAATTGGATTTGAATGATTTAAATAGTGATTTTCTATAAGTTAAAATTTTATAAGTTGATAAATGGTTTAAATTGAAATTTAAAATTTGATTTAACTTAATAATTGAAAATTTGATTAAAAATGAAATTTTAAGCTTAACTTAGTAATTAAAATATTTTTAGTTATGAAATGGATATTTTAAAGAAAGAAATATTAAGAATTTTTTGTTAAAATGAAAAGTTAAGCAAATTGTAATGTAAATTTGACTTAATAAATGAATTATAATTAAATTGGATATTTATTAATAAAATGTTATTTTATTAAGAATTATAAGTTAAGTAATATCCAAATAAATAATTCTGAAAAGTGGAATAAGTTGATAAGTTAAAAATGAGAAAAAGTTGAAAATATATATTATTTTAAATTGTTATAATAAACTTATAATAGTAATTATAGCATTTCAGAAATGCTATTTTAATGTAGTGTTTTTCAAATTAACACTGTATCTACAGTAACGTTTCATAAGTACTACTGTTTCTGAAATGTATTGGTTTTTCAAATTAACACTGTACCTACTGTAACATTTTATAAGTGCTGCTGTTTCTAAAAAAGACTATATTTCTGAAATACTACTATCTACAGTAACATTTTCTATGTGATGCTGTTTCTGAAAGATGATATTTTCGAATACTAATATATGTATTATCACATTTTTCAAAGTGCTATGAATGCTGAAATACAATGTTTTGGAAAGGTATAATTGAATGAATGAACTTAGCAATGATACGACTTTGGAAATGAATATTATTTTGAAAGATATTGACATTAATTTTAATGGTTTAAATGAATATGTTTTGATTTGAAATGTAAACCATTTTGAAATTTATAACCACGGGTTATAATAACGATTGGTTGTTGAAGAGACCGGGATCGGATATGGACATACTCTCTGTCGATACCGAAAACCACTTTAACAACTGTGTACGCAGTGGAGATTCCAAAATGAAGTAGGATGGTGGCAACGATCCTATTGAGGTATATACGTGGACCCGACTCCTGTGAGTTGGCATAAGGTGGATAAAACAGGAGCGATTGACGGGCCAATGAGGTAGCTCCTCTGATCGGGCACACTTGTTCGATACCATTCTACTACTTTGCGATTGATTGGGTGCACCCTTTGATTTTTGGGAGTATGGCTCGAGGTGGGCGGTTGTGGCTGCTATGCGTTACCACCAGTCCGGATGCGTAATTAGTATATCTACCCTGGCATTGCCTGGTTGTGCCGTGTCACCTACCCTAGCACGCCTTATACGAGTTTGATTTGTGTCGTACATATGGAGTATCCTCTAGTAGCCCCCCGATCTGGAGGTATTACGGTACTGTATAGACTATTGGCACTATAAAATGTGTTAAGGGGGATATGGGTAACGCCTTAACGCTATTTTTAAATAGTTTACTTTACTTTAGACATTATTATAATAGCGTATATTACTACATAGTAGATAGTTTAACGAATCCTTAAAAGATGGGTGATCCTAAGCATCCTTTAAGTTATTGATGCATTTCTGTTACAGTTCACTTGAGTTGGTTTACATTGTATAAGCATGTATGTCCTGACTCGAGTGTTTGTATTTTTATTTACGCTCGAGTCAGCCTGAGTATTTTAGCTTTGGACTCACCTTCTAGAGCTAGAGATTGCTAGAGTTATCTGTCTATCTAGTTGTCTTTCCATTTCAGTTACTTCATTAAGCTTTGCTTATGTATTTGTGAACTTATGTATTCAGACTTCTGTTGTATCTGTTTTTAAGACTATGGTATTTTGTATCTATTTTCAGACTATGTATTGTAGTGGCTTCATGAACCACTATGTATTTTTATTTTTGCTGCGAGTTATTCTGATATTCTGTGTCTGTGATTGGTTTTATTTGCTCCAAATTTATTTACAATCTATTGTTTTGAATTATTCAAGTCCGACATGTGTGGATTTATTGTCGATTTGAATGGTCCAAAATAGTGGGTCGTTACATTTGGTATCAGAGCGAGGTTTTTGGCAAACCTTAGCCTATGGAGCAGAAACTCATTAGAGATAGGGTAGAAATACCCTAGAATGAGTGAAATCAATCTTAGAATCGTTTCTTTGTGAGAGAACGAATTTTTAAGTATAAAATGATTTTCAAATGATTTTAAAAGTTTTTAAAGATTATTTTGGATATAAAATTTCCTTGTTTTAAAATCTCATTTTCTTAAATTTATTCCTTTCGAATCCATCTTGTTAATTTGAATTCGTTTGATTAGGAATTCCATTCTAGTTGAATATTATCTTTGTCTTTCTGTTTTACCTTTGTCCTAAAATTCATTCTTGATTTTTCAGGATGAATCGTAGGAATGCCAGAGGTAGGGGTCATGGTATTGCCCCAGTTCCCGAGCCTGTTCACCCATCAGGTTCACCACTCTTTGCAAGGAATTCACTCAGCTTGATGTCACCAAGTTTACTGGATCTGAGAGCATCGTAGAGGCTCAACAGTGGTTGAGGAGTCTTGAGAGGATTTTTAATGGTTTGGAGATTACTGATGCTCAGAAGCATCAGTTGGCAGCTTGGCAGCTTCAAGAGGCAGCCCAGGATTGGTGGGAGTCTGTCATAGCTCAAACTGTGGAGGAAGATATTTCTTGGAATCAGTTTAGGTATCCTTTTGTGTTAGTCTTGTTTTTGTTTCAGCTTTCCCTCTTTGAAATCTATCTTAAGCTTATCTATCTCTTTTCCAGGGAGGCTTTTGTGGCAAAATGGATGCCCGAAGCCGGGAAATCTCAGCTTTATCGTGAGTTTATGGATCTTAAGCAGGGTAGCATGTCCTTTTCTGAGTATGAGCGGAAGTTCAATGAACTTTCCAAGTTTGGTCCCAGCCTGATTGACACCCTACTTAAGAAGAATGAGAAGTTCATAGCTGGTGCTCGTCCGGAGTATTATGATCGTCTCATTTCTCATGTTCATGGAACTTTCACCGAGCTTATGAATATGGCTATCCGTTATGAGAATCCTACTTCTATGGATCCTGCTGTTGCTCGTGCTCCTTCTTCTCAGTCTTTCTCTACTAATTCTAAGAAGAGAAAGCCTAATTTCCTTCAGCAGAAGAAGAATTGGCCCAAGAATCCAGGATTGGGATCTTCATCTTCTCCTTCTCAGAGGCAGCCTATCAACCTATCTTCTATTACCTGTTTCAAGTGTGATCAGAAGGGACACTATGCTAATGGTTGCCCTAATTCAGTTGGTGCTGCTATTCCTCCTCCTGCTCGGTTGAATAGGCGTGATCTATGCCATATTTGTTTGCATCCGGGTCATATCTGGAAGGATTGTCCTATTCAGCAGAAGGGCAAACCGTCGGGTATTTTTGTTGTTACCTCTGTTTCTTCACCTGCTCCACCTGCTCCCGCTCCTAGTGATAACCAAGGTACTCTCCTGGGCACCTTTTCCTTATTAAATCATCATGTTCGTGTTTTATTTGATACTGGAGCTTCCTATAGTTTTATTTCTGTGGATCTTTGTGATAAGTTTGAGCATCTTGTTTCTCCTATGTATGCTGTTGAATCTTTGTGCGTTAAAAATCCTATTGGTGGTCCCGCGAACCTTAACAGGATTTGTAAGCAAGTGAGACTTTTCTATTCTGGCCATCGTTTTTCTGGTGATTTCTATGTTATGTGTTTCGATGCTTTTGATTTTTTGCTTGGAGGTGATTGGCTGAAGAGACATGAAGCCGTTATCTCTTGTAAAACCCAGACTGTTTCTCCTGTGGATGATCAGGGAAATTCTTTGGTTATTCAGTGTCGTATGCCTCACGATTATGCTGGCAGTTTTATTTATTCTCTGGATTCTTCTCCTGATGATCTTCATTCAACTCGGGTGGTCGAACTCTATCCCGAGGTATTTGGTGAAGTCACTACTTTACCTCCTAAGCGGGAAATTAATTTCCGTATTGATCTTATTCCTAGAGCTCGACCTGTAGTTCTTCCTCCCAGAAGAATGACACCCCGTGAGAAGGTTGAGTTAAGGAAACAAATTAAGGACTTGTCCTACAAGGGTCTGATCATACCTAGTCATTCTGAATGGGGAGCAACAATGGTTTTCGTCATTAAGTCCGATGGTTCTTTAAGGATGTGTGCTGATTATAGAGAGCTGAACAAGCTCACTATGAGGAATAGATATCCTATGCCTCGTATCAATGATATGTTCGATCAGCTTTATGGAGCTACTGTTTTCTCTTAGCTTGATCTTGCCATAGGTTTCCACCAGCTAAGAGTTGCTGAGGAAAGTATTCCCAAGACTTCTTTCTGTACTGAGAATGGTTTTTGTGAATGGTTAGTTCTTCCTTTTGGTTTGACTAATGCCCCAGCTTTCTTTATTGATTTGATGAATCGTGTTTTTGTGATGTTCTTAATAAGTTTGTTCTGGTCTTTGTTGATGATATTCTGGTCTTTTCTATGATCGAGGAAGAGCATGAATCTCATTTGAGCTTTGTTCTAGGGACTCTTAGGAGTCATCAGTTGAAAGCTAAATTCTCTAAATGCCATTTCTGGAAGGATGAAGTCTGATTCCTTGGACATATTGTTTCTAGTAATGGAGTTTCTGTTGATCCAGTCAAGATCGCTGCAATCAATGTAAGTCTACCTTTTCTCATCTTTCTTTTATAATCCAATTATTCTATCTTTCTTTGTAGTTCTTATTTTTCCCTATTCTATTTCAGGATTGGGAAACTCCTAGGACTGCATCAGATATCCGTAGCTTTCTGGGCCTTGCCGGTTATTATCGAAGATTCATTGAGAATTTTGCTCGGATTGCTGCACCACTCCCTGCTTTGACTTGTAAGAATGCTAAGTTTATATGGAATGATAAGTGTAAAGGTGCATTCAATGAGTTAAAGCGCAAGCTTACTTCCACACCAGTTCTTACCGTTCCAAATGGAAATGAGGGATTGACGGTATACACCGATGCTAGTCGTGAAGGTTTGGGAGCTGTTCTGATGCAAGATGGGAAGGTCATTGCTTATGCCAGTCATTAGTTGAAGACCGATGAAGCCAATTATGATGCTTATGATTTGAAATTGCTTGCTGTGGTTTTTGCTTTGAAGCTTTAGAGGCATCATCTTTTGGGAACTAAGTTTGAGCTATTTACGAATCATCAGTCTTTGAAGTATATTTTCACCCAGAAGGATTTGAATCAAAGACAAGTTAGGTGGCTAGAGTTCCTTGCTTCTTATGACCTCGACATCAACTATAACCCTGGGAAAGCTAATGTGGTGGCAGATGCTTTGAGTCAGAAGAAGGAGATGTTGTGGCAGCTTGTTGTTTCTTCTCCTCTTTTGGATCGTATCATGGCTAAGCACGATGAGGATCAGATGCTTAGGCTTATGAAGGAGAGTGTTCGTAGCAGGGTTGGTGGTAGTAGTCTTGATGTTAGTGGAGCTCAGATCGATGATAGAGGGATTTTGAGGATTAATAATCGGATTTGTGTCCCGAATGTTGATGGATTGAGACAGGAGTTACTTCGGGAAAATCATCGATCCAGACTTTCTATTCATCCGGGTGTGACCAAGATGTATCAGGATATGAAGAAGTTGTATTGGTGGAAGGGTATGATGCGTGATATCTCCATTTTTGTTAGTAGGTGTGCGACTTGTCAACAAGTCAAGGCCAATCATCAGAAGACCCCTGGTTTGTTGCAGCCCCTTGAGGTTCCCAATTGGAAATGGGAACAAGTTTCTATGGATTTTATTGATCGATTACCGAGGACTAGGAGGGGTAATGAGAGTATTTGGGTTATTATGGATAGATTGACCAAGTCAGCTCTTTTCATTCCGGTCAAATATACCTGTTCTGCTTCCAGTTTGGCTGAGATCTATTTGAGGGAGATTATTCGTCTCCATGGTGTTCCTGTCAGTATTGTTTGTGATCGTGATCCCATCTTTACCAGTCAGTTTTGGAGAACATTTCAGGAATCGTTGGGTACTCATCTGAATCTGAGCACTGCTTACCATCTGCAGACCGATGGTCAAACGGAAAGAGTGAATCAGATTCTAGAGAATCTTCTTCGTGCTTGTGTTCTTGATTATGGAGGATATTGCTAAGATCATCTCCATCTTGTCGAATTCACCTATAACAATAGTTATCAGGTATAATCTCAATTTTCTATTTTATTCTTGTATTAATCCTTTATCTATCTCATTTCTATCTTTTATATTCAGGCCAGTATTGAAATGTCTCTGTTTGCTTCTCTTTACGGATGACCATGCAGATCTCCATCTTGCTGGATTGAATCTAGTAATCGTTTGGTTCTTGGTCCTGAGATGATTTTGGAGGCTTCGGAGAGAGTTGAGGAGATTAAGAGAAAGATGAGGAGTGCTCAGGATAGGCAGAAGAAGTACGCCGATCGGCGTAGAAGGAGTTCGGAGTTTGCTGTTTGTGATTTGGTTTTCCTTAAGGTCTCTCCCTTAAGGAATGTGATTTGGTTTGGTCGTAGAGGGAAGCTTGCTCCTAGGTTCATTGGTCCTTTCTGCATCTTGTAGAGGATTGGTTCTTTAGCTTATCGTCTGGTTTTGCCTGAGAAGTTTTCTAGAGTGCATAATGTATTCCATGTTTCGCATCTTCGTCGGTATCTTCATGATCCATCCCTTATTGTTCAGCCTTCTGCTTTTGAGAGTTTGGATATTCAGCCTAATCTGACTGTCGAGAGGAAGCCACTTCGTATTGTCGATCGAGGTACAAAGCAGCTAAGAAGGAAATCTGTCAACCTGGTCAAAGTGCAGTGGAGTATTGATGACCGGGATTGTACCTGGGAGACGGAGGAGAGCATGCGTGCTTCGAATACATAATTGTTTGTTTCAGGTACTATTCGTTATTCTACCTTATTCTCTTTTTCTTTGTCTTTCTGTGTTTTGTTCCTTTTCGACGACGAAAAGCTTTGAGTGGGGGAGAGTGTAACAACCCATATTTTTAACAAATATTTTAAAATCAATTTATTTGAAAACATTGATTCTAAATCATTAAAAATTGAAATATTGGAATTTTCCAATGTAATTTTGGGATTTATTAGTAATTTATTTTCCAAATATAATAAAATAATGATTTTCTAGAAATTTTATATACTGGTCAACTTTGGTCAAACTTTGACTTTTAGTTGAAATTTTAAAATTTGAAATTTTAATTTCTAATCTTTTTCTTTGAAGCAGTATTTGTTTCTGATATCCGTCCTGCCTTTCGTTTTGTAAAATTCTGTTTTATACTTTTTAAAATTGATAAAATAAGTGTTTTACACGCAATTTTTCTCTGTATTTTCATTGTTCATTTTTCTATTTATTTTCCATCTTTTATTTGTTTGGGCTTTGAATTTTATTTGTGTTGAATTGTTTTGTTTTGGGCTTGATAAATGGCTTTGGAAATTCAAGTGACGTAGTTTTTCTTTTCTTTAATGTGAAGTGAGGCCTTTCCTTTGCCTTTGCCGTTCAAAACTCTTCCCATGCCCTAGCCGTACATAAAAAATCTTCTCACCTCATTTCTCTTCTCATTCACGTTCCTGAAAAAAAGAGAAACTGGTAAGTTTCATCATGTCTTCATCCTTCTTCATCTTTTTCATTTTATATTTTCTTTTGTTCTCAAGCAAGCTCGGCCATCACCATTTCTTAGGCCTTGCCGACCATCTTCCTCCACCACCACCACCTCCTGTACGGCCAGCACCAACTCACCACCTCCACTGACCCAGGCCGTGACCTCCTTGATCAAAGCACCACCATCCCATGCATGAAACCCTAACCAAACCTCCACTTGATCACACTTCCTCTTCTTCTAGCCTCGGCTAACACCAATTCCTCCACCTACTTTGCTTTGTCATGACCATTCCTATCCTAAGCCGTGACCTGACCTGATGTGTCTTGATCCATTACATCACTTGACCAGATCTGAACCCATGGGTCGAGCCATACTTGCCTAGGCCGAACCCACTTGAACCAATGACCTTCCATGTGCTTGCCTTTTTGCATTCACAACTCCTACCTCTTCATATTCCAATGCCTTGCCTTCCATTTTCTGACCATGATCGTGGATTACATGCAGCAACTAGACATGGTCGAGCCTAGATGCCTCAAACCATGTATGGCCAAGCCTTATGTGGTGAAGGTTGAGCCTATTTGATTTGTGGACGAGCCCACTTGTTTGGTTAAACCAATTTTACTTCACTTTTTTTCATTTTGTTTTATAAATTTTGTGTTGAATTATATATTTATGTATGGTTGTATTTTATTTTTTTACAAGATTTGGATTTTGGTGCTACTTCTCGTCTAATCCGATTCGTGCTTTGTCGTGTTTTTCGGAGTTTGTTCTTGTGTTTGAATTGTCATCTCTAGCTTTAAAAAGGCGAGTTTATCACTCTCGACAAAATCGTACTTATATAAATGTGAAACAATGTCACCTGAATTGTAGTAGTTGATATGCTATGTTATAGGCTCACATCTGCCTGTTATATGACATTATATGATGATATTACCTGATTATAAACCTGTTGCATCACCTGACATCATATGATATGTTTTACTGTTTATTTATTTTCTGTTTCTCACACTACAAGTTCCCTGTTAATATAGAATCACTATGGGTTGAAATGATACATACCCGAACGGACTTTAGAATAAGGAAAAGTCGTTACGAGCTGAAATGATAGGCTCGAGCGATTTTTATTTGACTTGGGATTACGGGTTTGAAATGATAAAAACCCGGAATTTTAACTAATTACAGATTGAAGTGATAAAAACCCGAAATTTTAACTAATTACGGATTGAAATGATATATTATCCGTATCACTTGACCTAGTTTAGAAAATATTATACAGACCCGTGGTTAATTTAAAATGATTTTTTCTAAAATTTTTAAGTATTTTTAAATGTAAAAATATGAAATTTTAACTTAAATTGGATTTAAATGATTTAAATAGCGATTTTCTATATGTTAAAATTTTATAAGTTGATAAATGGTTTAAATTGAAATTTAAAATTTGATTTAACTTAATAATTGAAAATTTGATTAAAAATGAAATTTTAAGCTTAACTTAGTAATTAAAATATTTTAGTTATGAAATGGATATTTCAAAGAAAGAAATATTAAGAATTGTTTGTTAAAATGAAAAGTTAAGCAAATTGTAATGTAAATTTGACTTAATAAATGAATTATAATTAGATTGGATATTTATTAATAAATGTTATTTTGTTAAGAATTATAAGTTAAGTAATATCCAAATAAATAATTCTGAAAAGTGGAATAAGTTGATAGGTTAAAAATGAGAAAAAGTTGAAAATATATATTGTTTTAAATTGTTATAATAAACTTATAACAGTAATTGTAGCATTTCAGAAATGCTATGACTTTAATGTAGTGTTTTTCAAATTAACACTGTATCTACAGTAACGTTTCATAAGTACTACTGTTTCTGAAATGTATTGGTTTTTCAAATTAACACTATACCTACTGTAACATTTTATAAGTGCTGCTGTTTTTGAAAAAGACTATATTTCTGAAATACTACTATCTACAGTAACATTTTCTAAGTGCTGCTGTTTTTGAAAGATGATATTTTCGAATACTAATATATGTATTATCACTTTTTTCAAAGTGCTATGAATGCTGAAATACAATGTTTTGGAAAGGTATAATTGAATGAATGAACTTAGCAATGATACGACTTTGGAAATGAATATTATTTTGAAAGATATTGACATTAATTTTAATGGTTTAAATGAATATGTTTTGATTTGAAATGTAAACCATTTTGAAATTTATAACCACGGGTTATAATAATGATTGGTTGTTGAAGAGACCGGGATCGGATATGGACATACTCTCTGTCGATACCGAAAACCACTTTAACAACTGTGTACGCAGTGGAGATTCCAAAATGAAGTAGGATGGTGGCAACGATCCTATTGAGGTATATACGTGGACCCGACTCCTGTGAGTTGGCATAAGGTGGATAAAACAGGAGCGATTGACGGGCCAATGAGGTAGCTCCTCTGATCGGGCACACTTGTTCGATACCATTCTACTACTTTGCGATTGATTGGGTGCACCCTTTGATTTTTGGGAGTATGGCTCGAGGTGGGCGGTTGTGGCTGCTATGCGCTACCCCTAGTTCAGATGCGTAATTGGTATATCTACCTTGGCATTGCCTAGTTGTGCCGTGTCACCTACCGTAGCGCGCCTTATACGAGTTTGATTTGTGTCGTACCTATGGAGTATCCTCTGGTAGCCTCCTGATCTGGAGGTATTACGGTACTGTATAAACTATTGGAACTATAAAATGTGTTAAGGGGGATATGGGTAACGCCTTAACGCTATTTTTAAATAGTTTACTTTACTTTAGACATTATTATTTTAGCGTATATTACTACATAATAGATAGTTTAAAGGATCCTTAAAGGATGGGCGATCCCAAGCATCCTTTAAGTTATTGATGCATTTCTATTACAGTTCACATGATTTGGTTTACATTGTATAAGTATGTATGTCCTGACTCGAGTGTTTGTATTTTTATTTACGCTCGGGTCAGCCTGAGTATTTCAGCTTTGGACTCACCTTCTGGAGCTAGAGATTGCTGGAGTTATCTATCTATCTAGTTGTCTTTCCAATTCAGTTATTTCATTTAGCTTTGCTTATGTATTAATGAACTTATGTATTCAGACTTCTGTTGTATCTGTTTTTCAGACTATGGTATTTTGTATCTGTTTTGAGACTATGTATTGTAGTGGCTTCATGAACCACTATGTATTTTAATTTCCGCTGTGAGTTATTCTGTGTCTGTGATTCTGTGATTGGTTTTATTTGTTCCAAATTTATTTACAATCTATTGTTTTGAATTATTCAAGTCCGACATGTGTGGATTTATTTTCGATTTGAATGGTCCAAAATAGTGGGTCGTTACAATAATAAATGATAATACTTGAACATTATCACCTCAGACAAACTACACATCAATATTAACGATATAAATTTTCAAAAATAATACTTTAATATATATATAATATAAACCTAATTAACAAAATAAACAACACAATATAAAACAATTTCTATAACACTAAAAATACGCTCTCTCATAGGATGATTCAAGAATGGATTTTAGAACAAAGATAGAGATTCAAATTTTAAAGGAATCCTAATCAAAGAGAATTCTAACCAAGAAGATAGGCTTGAAAGGAAGGATGATTTTGTAATTGATTCTACTCATTCTAGGGTATTACTACCCTATCTGTAGTGAGCTTTTACCTCATAGGCTAAGATTTGTCGAAACCAAAGCTCTGATACCAACTGTAACGACCCGCTATTTCGAACCATTCAAATAGACAATAAACCACACATGTTTGACTTGAATTGTTCAAAACAACATATTATTATATAAATTTGGGGTAAATAAAATCAATCACAGAATCAAAGACATAGAATATTACAACATCACGCAGCGGAATAGATAAACATAGTAGATCATGATGCTACTACATAAACATCATAGTCTTTAGCAAAAATAGAAATCCAAATACATAGAGGTTCGCTAATACATAAGCAAATGACAAATGTCTGAACAGAAATAATTGAAATGACAAAAATAGCTAATTAGATAGAGAGATCTCCAACCAGTCTCCAGCTCCAAAAGATGAATCTCGAGTGCTGTGATACTCAGGCTGACCCAAGCATAAAGCAAAACAAAACACTCGGTGAAATGTACAATGAAATGCATCCATAACTCAATGGATGCTTGGGATTCCCATCCTTTAAGGATCCATTAAACTATCTACATATAATAGAATACGCTACATAGATATTGTCTATCATAAAGTAAAGTATTAAAGTAGCGCTAAGGCGTTACCCATATCCCCCTTAACACATTTTTATATAAATATCGTAGTCTATACTGTACCGTAAGCTCCACCGTAAACTGGTAGGATACTCAGGGAGCACTTCATAGGTACGATACAAACCAAAGTCGTAGTGGGCTCGATCAGGATAAATATGACAAGGCACGCGAGGCAATGCCCAAGGTAGGATTCTACCGTTTTGCACTCCCGGACTGGTGGTAACGCATAGCAGCAACTACCACCCACCTCGAGACACACTCCCATAATCAAAGGTGCGCACCAATCAAATCACAAAGTAACATATATGGTTTCAAAGAAGCATGTTCGATAGGGGGAGCGACCCCACTTGGCCCGGTATAGCTCTTGTGTTAGCCATTTTAATTATGACCCGAAAGTCAAGGCTATCCATCATCGTTCTCTTACTTCGTTCCAACAACGTTCGCCAAAACCACCCTACTTCATTCTGGATTTCTCCACCACGTACACAATTGTTAAAGTGGTTTTCGACATTAGCAGAGAGTATGAAAATATCTGATCCCGGTCTCTTTAACAACCAAACGCTTATTTCACACCGTGGTCATTTTATAAAACATTTTCATAATTTAAATCCCAAGTTACAATTTAAATCAATAATTAAATATTTAACTTCAATTATATTCATTTTTAAACAATTTACTTAACACTTTTAATCAAATCAAGTTATTACAGTTTAAAATTATATCCTTCGAAAATACCATAAACAAATAAGTTTAAATCACATCTTATTTGAAACAAATCTTTAAATTACAATTTAATCTTAATTATCTTTCCAAATCCTTATTTATTAAAGTTATTGCAAAAATCTATTTTATTCATATTAATTTAAATAATTTTAAAACATATTTTATATTTTTATTAAATTAATTTTTTATTAAATTAAATCTTATTTTATTAAATTCTATTAAATTAAATTTTTTTATTAAATTAATTTTTTTTATTTTGTTAAATTTTATTAAATTATATTTTAAAATAATAAAATTATAAGTTAAAAATCTTATAATTTACCTTTTTGAGACTTTTTATTAACTTATAAATAAAAAACTCCAAAACATATAATTTTTTTCAAATTAAAGTTTATATATATTTAAAATAAATCTTTATATTAAATTTAAAAATCAATTTTTATTTAATCAAACATATTTCCAAATTTCAAAAATTACTTCAAAAATCAACTAATGGTGTCCATATATAGTTTTCTATCTAAGGGTCATATGATTCGGGTATTTATCATTTCAATCCAAAATTATTAAATTTTCTGGGTATATATCATTTTAACCCGCATCTTAAGCCAACAATTTCCTAATCTATATAATCGTTCTGGTACGTATCATTTAAACCCATAGTGATTTTCCTTACATCTAAGGGAACTTGCAATGTGATTGAAATAATAATAACATGATATATAAAAAAAGGGAACTTGAAATGTGATTTAACAAATAAAATAACATAACAATAACCATACATGTTTCATAGCATATCACATAGCAACAAATAACATATCTTGTAAATCAGCATATCATATATGTGCCAAACTAACATATTATCTATGTGTCAAATTATATGTCAAAAAGGGACATCATATCAATTCGTATAAAAAAAATTTACTAACAAAATTCCTAGCTAAAACTAACATTTCAATGACATTTCAATTGTCATCAACTCACTTATCATAACCATGTTAGTCGTTAGTGATTTCTCACTTGACGTGGCTACGAAGGTGATAACAACACAAATGAATACGGAGTGGAGATCACAAGCTAAAAAAAATCCAAATCCAAAGTAATAACAGGATCCAAAGCAATCCAAGATCCAAAAAAAGCAATGATACGAACAAGCTTGCAACAAATATTTTATTCTTTTACTTTTTTTTGAAGAGAGGGGAAAGAGAAGAGGGAGCATAGGGTTCGGTCTATGCTTGCAAAGAGGTGTAGTGCTCGGCCAAAGTGGATAGGTGGTGGTGGTCGACTTCGAATGATCGTCGATTTCACCAAAACCATACCTGAAAATAGGTTGTCTTTAAGAAAACCTTTGGACTAGAATATTACTGAATTTGTAAAAGTGACTAACTAGAAAGTTGTTGCAAATTCTTTTCTCTCCACTTTCAAAAGAGAATGACTCAAAAAGCTTCTGTCTTGAGGAAGTTATGGTCCAAACAAATAGAGGTGTTTACTGAGTGCAAAATCTGAGCACAAAAACACTTTAACAAGATTCGAGTTTTTGGCATAGCAACTTAAGGAATTTGATGAACTGATCTAAAAGAAAGTTGAAGCCAGTGGAAAAATAAATGGTTTGAATAAAAAAGAATGACATTTTTCGGCCAGAAATGAAGAAGTTATGTTGTAATGAAAATGGGGTAGAAAGAGAGAGGAAGGAGAGGAGAGGAGAGGCAAAGGAGAGGAGAGAGGAGATTGTAGTTTTAGTTTAGGAATTTAGGGATTTAGGAATTTAGGCAAGGGAAGAGGAGATGGGAAGGAGAAGAATACAGAGAAGTTTTTCAGAGAGAAGTGTAACGACCCAGGATTTTGGTTATTTGAAATTGGAATATTTAATTGATTTTAAATATTTAAAAGTTAATTTTTAACCTAAATTTCAAATATAACGATTATTTGATAATTTAATTATTGAGTTTAATAAATGGAAATTTGGTTAAATAGTTAAATTTTGATTTTTAGCTTGATACAAATAATTTAAAGGTTTATTAAATTTCTATTAGTAAGAATGAAGATAATAATATTTCTAAATTGGAGTAAAAAGCGATTTTCTCAATTTTAAAAATATCTCGTTTGAATTAACATATAAAAATACCCTTCCGGGGCACAGTATCGGATTTTGACAAAACCAGTTCCATTGGATCCGCAATTGTATATTGGATTTCAAGTTTCGTAGTGGCTGGAGTTATCGTTTAGTCGTACGGGATATAAACGCGTTGAAATTAATATCGAAAATTGAATATAATAATTGGGTCCAAAAAGCTATCTTCTCCACACGATCAAATTAGGACTTGGAACCTTTTCCATTGCGTTCGGAATAGGGGTATAACATTATGAACGCCTAGTGACACGCCTTGATAGGGGTTCAAGATTTTGAGTTGCATAGATCGAGATATTTTGAAATTAAATTAACATATTAATTAGTCAATCTCCCTTTCAGCTGTTATTCCATCTTTTCACTATACCTTTGACCCATTCAAACACACATAGCATCTTCTTCTCCTATTTAAACGCACATGCAAGTCACAGTAAAGAGAAAAACAATCCAAGCTCTAAAAAATTATAACTCATAGCATACTCAATGAAAAAACTAAAACTTGTTTGTAAATTCGTATTTCTCAATCCTCTTCGATCTGGTATGGTTTTGGAGGGAGCGGCTGCCTTTTTATCAAACTCAACAGTAATGTCAAACCATTTTTTCACTAGGGTTCCATTTTTTATTAAATCTAGGCCTCGATTCGTCAAACGGAGTTTGTATTTGCGTTCAGGAAGGAAAACGACACCTGGGTGGTCAACTTGGTGGCGTGCGGTTCTCGGTTGGGGGGTCGCGAGGTTTGGAGCCGTGCACGAGATAGCCTAGGTCGCGATTGTTAAGGGAGTGCCAAGCTCGAAGGTATGGGTATGGGAAGGAGCGGGTTTCGACGAGAAGGCTATTGGTGGTGGTCGCGTGAAATTTAGTGAAGGGATGGAGGGGTAAGGGAAGAGAGAAGGTGTCGGCATGGAGGAGTTTGGTTGCTATGGATGGATGGTTGGTTACTTGGACTACTTGTGATGATTGTATGGTTTTGTTTGCAAGTGATTATTGTTATGTTATGTTGATTGTTTTGCTATCAATTTAAACAACTTAAATAATTACTGTTTTACATAATTCTAACCCTTTTGGATTATATATGTGAAATACAGGTTTATGGAAGCAATAGCTACTGCTTTTGGTTTCATAAAATAAGCATTGTTTGCCCGACTAATAGGTACGTTTTCGGATTACAGTTTATAGCGATATTATACTGTTTTCCCATGGTTTGGGATATTTTATTTTGAAATATGATATATATATATACATATATATATATATATATATATATGTTTACTATTGATTTTATTTTTTCTCCCAGACCACTCCGTACAAAGGAGACTCTACCGAAATTTTCCATGAATTTTGGACTTAGAAAATTTTTGTGAAAGTAAAGATATTTTCAAACTTTTATTAACTTGAATATGAAAGGATTTAATTGTTTTATAAATTGATATATTTTATTTAAATTATTTAATTGTGTAAATTAATTATTATAAATTGAATACTTTGAATAAAATATATTAATTCCTTCTTTTCCTTTTCGAGGATGAAAAGTTTTGAGTGGGGGAGAGTGTAATAACCCATATTTTTTCGATAATTAAATATTGAATTTAATAAGATTTTAGGATTTAATATTGTATGAAATTAAAATTTTATGATTTGTTAATAAGAAAATAACCAGAATGAAATTTAATAATGTTAATTTAAAGTAATTAATAATTATTTTAATGTAATTCTAAGCAATTGAAATAATTGTAAAGTTAAGTTTGGTTATAAAGTGTAAATAAGGAAATAACTCAAATGTGTATTAAACGGTGAAATTGTATGTAATTAATTGAAATTGTTTAATATAGAATAATTAATCAGTATGCGAATTTATTAGTTTTGTTTGTTAACAATAAACATAGAAATGTGTTTGAAATTTTAAGTTGTAATAATGGTTTAATTATCATTGCATTATTTAATCTGTTGAAATTAAATTGTAAATAAATTGAAATTAATCCAATTAAATATTGTGATTAATGTGAATTAAGATGATAACTATAGAATATTGGTGTAATAAAATGTAAACCAATGTTAATTATATCCATAAAGTAATGATTGATGGAATAATAAGCGCGAAATCAAAATAAATCAATTTACTGGGTTTTAAATTATAACTAATGAATTTATTGCAATTGAAATTGACCGTTGTAAATTAGTGCAATATTAAATATTGGATTTGAAATGGATAATTTGTTTTAAAAGATTATAAGTTTATAGGTAATCAAAAATGAGGAAATTTGTTAATTATAAAATTTGAATTGAAAAAGTGATTTGATTAATTTAATAATCATTTATTTAATTAACGTGAAAATAGACATTTTGGCCACTGTCTCGGATTTTGATGAAACTAGTTTCATCAGATCCGTAATGGTGAATTATTGTAGGATTTCAAGTTTTGTAGCTATCAGACTTGTTGTTTGATCGTACGGGCTCGAAACGCGTAGAAATCAATTTATTTAAATCAATTTGAAATAAGCTGATTTTAAAAGATAACTTCTTCATACGATGGAATTAGGACTTGAAACCTGTTCCATTGAGTTTAAAAATATCAAAAACATCTATTTTGATATATGGGATGACCCATTTTCATTTCGGAAGCGAAACGAGCTTTACGGGTTGTTATTGCCGTTCAAACTAATTCAATATGTTGTTCGTTCTTTCTTATCGGGCCGTGCCATATAAATAGTCTTGTTTCCCAAACCCTAACAGCCTTTCTATTTCTGATTACAGTACGTACACTTCTATCCGACTATCTCCTCCTTCTAATGGCAGAAACATATTCCAATTTCAAAACCCTATTCCAATTTCAAATTCAATTTCAAAATCAAACTCCTCCAAACCCTATCATATTATATACCGTTTCGAAGCTCTCGAATAGCGTAACTCACTGCAATGATTCGTTTCTCGAATCGAATCATCGTTTGACCAGAATCGAAGATGAACCTCGATCATATGAATTAGGGTTTCGATTTCAACGGTGGATTTTCGTCCTAGGAGCGATCGGCGAGCACTGGTCGGTAGAGGGAAGCGAGGCGAGTCCATCTATGGTTTCACTTTGGCCATAGTCGATGGGATGTTGCCAGAAATTGCCTATAAAGGCAACGACGGCGAACGTGCTTTGACGAGCTACAGGTTGTCGCGTGGGTATGGCTGAGTTCACCTCAGTCAGGGCTGTCCATTGTTAGTATCAGATCTAGGCACGGAGGCCCTAGGCGGCAGCGATGATGAGAATTTGGTGGCGGCTGAACCTTGTTGCTCGATCGAGATCTATAAAGGGGGGTTAGGGTTTCGGCAGAGGTAATATAATTACAATAATGCCCTTATTTTCTATTTTATTTTCAATATAAAATTCATACGTTCTAATATCCATAACTTTTGCATACAAGGTCTGATTTACGCGCGGATTTCTCCGTTACGATCGTGTCGAAAACCAGACATTATGGAATTGGTTTGGATGAATTCTGAGACTGTTTAAATTTGGGCCTTATTTTGGATTTCAAAGCGATTTGAAATCAAAGGTGAGTGTTTTAACCCACTCACAACTACTAGATTATCTTTTGTTAGTTAAATTGAATTTATGATGTGATTAGAAATTGATTGGTTGATGTTCGATATATTTAAATTGTCGGTCTAGTTAAATTTGACTTTTATTGAATTTAATCTCCATTTAATTTAATGTTGAAGTTTAATTACCAGTTTATACCTGTTAATAATAATCAGTTAATTGTTGACGTTTATTGGTTGCTTGAATGTTGATTGTGATGGATGTTTGATTGTTGAAATTGGATGACTGGATGTTATATTCATATTGTTATAACATTGCAAGTTCCCTTAGTTATTGCTAGAAAATCACTATGGGTTGAAATGATACACACTCGAACGATCTAATAGAATAGGAAAAAATCGTTATGGGTTGAAATGATAGACTCGAGCGATTTTATGGATTTTAAATTTAAATTCGGGATTTCGGGTTGAAATGATATATACCCGTAGATTTTAAATTATTGCTGGTTGAAATGATATATATCCGTACCACTCGACCATAGGATAGAAAATTATATACGGACACCGGATTGGTTAAATTAAATGATTTCAAATCCTTAAACTTTGAATTCAGTTAAATGATATTTCAAAATAATTAGATTTATATAAACTGAATTAGTTTCGAAAATCCGAGCTTTAAATGTTGAAATTGGAATTGATTTAAAGGAATAGTTTAGAGAAATTAAATTGAAATTTTAAGGTTGAATTTGAAGTATAAATGACATTTATCGAAATTGAGTTATTGAAAACGTTTGAAAATGTAACTATGAAATCTACTAAATTTGAAATAGTTTGGATTTATTGTCGAACTGGGATTTGAAATAGATATTGATTAAATTGTTTAAATGAGAATTTGGATTGAAGGACAAAATTTAGTTTGTTGATTTGAAAGCTGGACATGATCCAGATGTGTTGAAATAAAAGAAATAGTTTAATTTGATTTAATTTCAAATTTACCATTTTAATATAAACTGTTTAAAATATATTATTTTAAATCCTGATTATTAAAAATTTCAAACTATTAAACTAATTTAATCTATTTAAAACTATTTAAAACTATTTTAATCAATTTAAACTATTTTAATTTATTTTAATCTACTATAATCTATTTAATCCAATTTAATCTATTTTAAACTATTTTAAACTAATTTACCCATTTTATTCTATTTTAAATCTATTTAATCTACTTTAAATCAATTTTGAATCTATTTAATCTATTTTGAATCTATTTAATCTATTTTAAATCTATTTAATCTATTTTAAATCTATGCAAACTATGCTAAACTATTTAAATATTTATAACTATCCAAAACTATTTTCTAAATTTCAGACTGTATAGAGTGGAAGTGGTTATATTTAAATACTTGATTTAAAAGCAAATATGATTAAATGGTGTAATAACCTAAGTTGGGATTTAAATAACATATTTTGAGTAAATATGATGATTTTGAAATGAGGGTTTAACCTATTTTGAAAATATGATTTCGAAAGTGAATATGATTTCGAAAGTGATATGGTTTGAATTGAATATGATATTTTGATATCAATATGAAATGGTTTTGAAAATGTAAATGAACCATCCGGTGTGTAATAAGCATTTGGTTGTTAAAGAGACCAGGATCAGATATTGTCATACTCTCTGCCAAAACCGAAAACCACTTTAACAACCGTGTATGTGGTGGAGATTACATAATGAAGTAGGATGGTTTGGCGAATGATTCTGTATGAGGTATTTACGTAGCCCAGACTCATGTGAGTTAGCTTGATGTGACTAAAATATGAGCTATATCAGGGCCAAGTCAGGTCGCACCTCCGATCGGACATGCTTCTTCAATACTATATTATGACTTTGAGATTGATTTGGTGGCCACCCCTTGATTTGATTATGGGAGTGTGTTCTGAGGTGGGAAGTAGTAGCTGCTATGCGTTACCACCATCCCGGTTCGGCAAACAGTAGAATCCAACCCTGGATTTACCTCGCGTGCCTTGTCACATGCCTTATCGTGCCTTCTACGAGTTTGGTTTGTGTCGTTCCTATTGAATGCCCCTGATAACCCACCAGTTTACGGTGGAGTTTACAATAGCTGTATAGACTACGACATTATATAAAATGTGTTAAGAGGGATATGTGTAACGACCCAGAATTTGTATTAATTAAAACTTGAATATATAATTGATTTTAAATATTAATAAGTGAAATTAATAAGTCGAGTAATTTAAAATTCGAATAACTGGATTTAATTTGGACAATTAAATCGATAATTAAATAGTGAAATTCCAGAAATAATAGAAATCTGGATTTAATGTGTTGAAAATGATTTATAAAGTTATATTAAATCATACTGGAGTTATAGAAATGTTATAGAACTTTTAAAATTGGATTTAAAATTAATATGTGAAAATTGAATATTTTAATATTTAATTATCGACTAAAAAATAGCCAATTTTCGAACAGTCTCAGAATTGGACGAAACTAGTTCTATTGGATCCGTAATAGTTTGTTATTATCGGATTTCAATTTTCATAGCAATCGGAGTTGTCGTTTGACTGTGGCAGCTCCAAACGCATTGAAATTGTTTTAATATTAATTTGGCAAGTTAAAATAGTCATTTTTCAAAAAGTCTCAGATTTCGACGAAACCAGTTTCATCGGATCCGTAATGTGATATTATTGTGAGATTTAAAATTTCAAGTCAATCAGATTTATCGTTTGTCCGGGGCAAGCCAAAACGCATCGAAATCGGTTTAAATCAGTTTAATTTAAATTTGACTGTTTATTTCCGTAACTCGCATAGATGACCGAATTAGCTTCCGAAACACGTTCCATTGTGTTCGGAACGCGGGGTAAACCTTACGAACGCCAGGCGGCACGTGTGATTTGGAGATCGTTTGGGAAAGTCGTTTTAAAATGAATTTTATCT
This sequence comes from Allium fistulosum, assembly GCA_030737815.1. Taxonomy (NCBI): domain Eukaryota; kingdom Viridiplantae; phylum Streptophyta; class Magnoliopsida; order Asparagales; family Amaryllidaceae; genus Allium; species Allium fistulosum. The sequence goes on along the minus strand of CM060904.1, from coordinate 162,028,330 downwards.
TATTATATACATATATATATACACGTTAACAACGAAACCCTAACCTAAAGCTTCAGCCGCCTCTAATCTATTCAATGGCCGAGAATTCTTGATCTTCTTCCACTAATTTCTCTTAATCCACGAATCGATTCGAAAACATTTCAACTAGAACATCGAAGATCATCACGAGCTCTACGATCTCAACGGCTATGATCGTTTATGGTCATGTAAATCAATGTGAAATTGTGTATAAAGACGAGATGTTCGCGCACGTTTTTCAATGTGAATAGATGACCGAGCTCAGCCAAATCAGGACCGAAGGTGGGGTTTGCTAGTGGCTTCAATTTGGTGTGTCCTGATCGAGGTATATGTTGACGAAGTGGTGGCGTGTATTGGGGTTTGTGGAGTTTGGTTGGGTTCGGGTGCGTCTCTACCTGGAAGAGAACGAACGTGGGGAGGGAAGAAACAACGTGGATGGCCAGATCTGGAGATTTTGAAATGAACGGCCTGATGGAAAGGTTTTAAAATTTAAAAGAAATTGAATATTTATTTGTATTTAAATTTGTACGATGTTTAAAATACGATAACTTTTTGATGCGAGGTCGAAAAAATGCGAAACCAGTTGCGTTGGAACCGTTTCGACGAGCTCTTCGCGATGCAACTGAATTGGAAGCGATTGGAGTCAGTGAAAATTTTGAGTGAAATTAAACGTCCGTTTAATTTTATTCGAAATAAAAGCTGGAACTGAATTGAAATCAAGGTGAGAACTCCTCACTCAATCGAATGTTTTGTTTCGATTTATATTTTAAATAGTTGAGATTTAAAATTGTTGATAGTGTTGATTGTGATGAATTGAATGATGATTGCTATTTATTGTGATAAATAGACATTATACGCCATTAGTAAGCGGATAATATTTATTAAACCCACATACCGTGATAATTCTGTACTGGAGCGGAATTGGTATTGTACTAACATCTGTGGATGCAGGGAAACAGGTTGGAGGGATCCAACTGGATTCCTCACCGTAGTAATTTATTTACAGATATTGTTATATATTCTGTTGTCATATTGATATATGATGTTTGGATGCTATGATTGACTATTTGGTGCTGTTGCATCATCGGGTCCATTTTTGAAGTAAAAATAACGATTTTGATTTTAATTTGGGATTTTTGAATTATTATAAACGGTTTATATAAAAGATTTATAAAATTGATATTTTTAAACTAATATATTGGAATTTTAAAATGAGTTTTATAAGTGTTAAAAGGAAGTATAAATGGATTTCATAAGTGAATGAAATTAATAGATTTATAATGTGAAGTTATAAAATGAATAGATTTTTGCAAATAAATGAATTATAAGTATTTAACTTATAATATAGATTTTTGGTATATAATTGATTTATAAATTGATTTGGTTAATAAAGTGTTTTATAAGTTAAAGTTGTTATAAAATACAAATGGAATTTATAAATAGATTTGTAGATCCGAGAAATGACTTATTTTGATAAGTTAAGTTATATAGCTTATTAAAGGAAGTATATTCACGATTTTGGACAGTGGATAATCCTTTAAATAAAATGTGTAGAAATGTTAAGTTTGGATAATGAAGTATATTCATGATTTTGGACAGTGAATATATTATTAAATAAAATGGGTATGGTTTGGAAAGTGATATTACGAAATGAAGTAATTGTTTTAAAAGATGTTTTAAAACGTGTTATGTATCGAATACATAGATTTCAACAATTATTGTTGAAATAGACGTTTTCGAGAAATAAGGAAATGGTGGACTATAACACTGTTGTTATAGTAAATGGTTTCCGAAAGGAAATGTTTTATATAGAATTTGGATTTATATATCTATCTAAATTTCGAATCCCTATACTAGTGATTTTGAGTCATCGTAACGATGTTTTACGTAACATTCGTTTTAACTCAAGTAAATGTGCTTAAGAGGATGATTTCCTTAAAGAATGAAATATATACTAAATTTTGATTTAAGTATATTGAATATTTTCAAATGTTGAAAATAAATGGATTTGTGAATTACCTATTATTAAATAGGTATGGTAATGCTTTCCCAATATGAATGAAGGGTTTGAAATTTTATCTTTTGGAGATAAATTGAAATGTGGAAATTGATTTGAAATTGTTTTCAAATGGTTAAGTGTGGAAATTTTATATCTTGTAAAGATATTTTTGAAAGATAAATAATTTGGAAAATTATTTGGAATCTGATGATGTTGCGCATCTTTATTGATGGTTAAATAACCGACTATCAATAATTACCTTGAATGGGTATTTGTTGTGAATTGGATGAATTTGAATGCCACACTTATTTTTGAATAAGCGCTCACTATTCGGGTTAGCCGGGAAAGGACCATGGGGTCGTATAACCCATTCCAAATATGTGATACGTCGTTATGAATTGCATTTGATGATCGGTGTTGAAGACCGGATATTTGTGAAAACGGAAGGATTACCGTCGAGTTACTCTACATCGGTTGATCTCCGATTTAGAGGTTTTATCACCCTTAGTGACGGGAAGTCCGGACGTGATTGGAAATTATCCAGAATTGCAAGGGCTTCGTGAGAAGTGCCTTCGGTTCTTTTCGATCCCGGAACAGACTTGTATGGATTGTATGTCTGACATTACACTTTGAGATATAAAGCCGATTTCTTTCAAATACATTTCTGTTGGTGGCGGAGAATTTATTCTCTTAGCTTAACACCCTTCTCTGAGACGTACGAGCTCAGGGGTTATGTAGTTGAAAGTTATCAGCGATATATTCCCAATTTGGTAATGTGGCATGCTGAGTGTTGCTGTGTGATGATCAGTGTTTGATCATTTGTGATATGATCATTTGTTTGATCATTTATCTTTGTGATCATAGGTTGATCATCTGTTGACCCAAAGCATGGCTTTGTGACAAAGCGTAGCTTTGTGGACGAGACTTCGTCGAGCCTCAACAACCCGGAAATGGTCGAAACAGGAATGTTGCAGCAAGGTTATGAGGGTCGCGCCCTTTAGGGTATGTCATTTCCTTCTGGAAAGGGGTGGTATCATGGTATGGAGCCCAGATACTTACTCATGTGGATACACTTTCTTTATGATGTGTGATGTTGGTTACCGAGCGCTTGGATAAAGGTCCCAAAAGACCGGGTGATGACATATTCGTGAGTTACCTGTTACAGGGGTAACCCGGCCTTGTTTGGCAGAGAGCAGTTTGTCTCTCGGGACGTCCAGCCAGAGGCGATCCTATTCGGCAGGAGGAAAAATTTCAGTTAATTACGTTATAAAAATCATTAAAAATCTGGGGTCGTTACAGAACCCATATCGAATTTGTACGAACGACGAATAACGACCCAAAAGTTCGTTCTGCCTCCGTAATAAAAATGGGTCATCCCATATATCAAAATAGATGTTTTCGATATTTCTAAATTTAATGAAACAGGTTTCAAGTTCTAATTCCATCGTATGAAGAAGTAGCTTTAAAATTAGCTTATTTCAAATTGATTTCAATTGAATTTAATTAAATTGATTTCTACGCGTTTCGAGCCCGTACGATCAAACACCAAGTCCGATCACTACAAAACTTGAAACCTTACAATAATTCATTGTTACGGATCCGATGAAACTGGTTTCGTCGAAATCCGAGTCAGTGGCCAAAATGGCTATTTTCACGTTAATTAAATAAATTATTATTAAATTGATTAAATCACTTTTTAATTCCACTTTTAATAACTAACAAATTTTATCATTTTTGGTTACTTAAACATTTACAATAATTTAAAACAAATTTACATATCAATTCATACACCAGTTACAATGTTCAATTTCAACTGAAATTAAATCCAATTACGTAAAATTTAATTCCAATAAATTGATTTAATTTGATTTCAATCTTTTTATTCAATCAATTATTACTCTATAGACATAATTAACATTTGTTTATATCTTATTACACTAATATTCTACAATTATCATCTTTTACCATATTAGTTGTAGTATTTCAATTACATTGAATTTTTGTCAATTTTATTATAATTTAAAATCTCAATAAATTAATTTATCTTTGTATCACTTTTTTTATTAAATCAATTATCGCCTTGTGAATATAATTAACATTTCTATACCTTTTATTACATTCACAATTTCCAGTTATCGTCTTAACTCATTTTACGTAACATTTAATTTAATTTAATTATAATTGATTAAATAAATTGTAACAAATAACAATTGTCACCTTTTCTACCTTTAATCACATTTATAAGTTTATTATCTACAACAAGCGTTAAAATTACTACCACAACACTAATTTTATTCAATTACAATTAATCACATTATTTCATTAATTTATACATATGTAAATTATCAATTACACCTTTAATCCAATTTATCAATTAATACACACATCATTACAATTTATTTAAAATCTATAGCCAATTATAACTTTTTAATCATTTTAATTAAAAGGAATTACATTTAAAACAGTTATCAATTACCTTAAATTAATACTGTTACATTTTATTCTAGTTATATTCTGATTATTAAATCACAAATTTTTATTTCCTCCAACATTAAATCACCAAACCTTATTAAATTAACTATTTTTAATTATTGAAAATTTACAGGTCGTTACACTCACCCACTCAAAACTTTTCGTTCTCGAAAAGGAAAGGAAGAAAAAGGAGGAAATAAGTAATCAATATATCTTATTCGAATATTAAATTTATAACCAATTAATTTACATATTTAAATAATTTAAATAAAAAATATCAATTTATAGACAATTGAATCCTTTATATTCAAGTTAATGAAAGTTTGGAAAACATTTCACAAAAATTTTCTAAGTCTAAAATTCATGGAATTTTTCGACAGAGTCTCCATTATACGGAGAGGTCTGGGAGAAATAGTAATATCAATAATACAAAATATATCACATATTTCAAAATAATATATCCCAAACCATGGGAAAAACAATATAATATTGCTAGAAAACCGTAATCCGAAAACGTACCTATTTGTCGGGCAAACAACGCTCATTTTATGAAACCAAAAGTTGTAGTTATTGTTTCCATAACCTGTATTTCATTTATATAATCCAAAAGAGTTAATAATTATATAAAAGAGAATATTTATTTTATCTCTATTAGTCACAACCAAATCAATACAACATCCAATAGTCACAAGCAACAAAACCATACAATCATCACATGCAATCAAAACAATCAACCACCCATCCATGACAATCAAGACAAAGGGTTTGTTTGGTTTTAAAACTTTTAATCGTATAAAATGATAAATAAACTACTAAGTATACCATATACTCAACAGTCTTAGATAAAACTCAATAGATCATTTATAGATCCTATACAATAGATACCTATTTGTCAAACAAACAATAATTTCAAATAATATTTAAGTTTTATTCACTACAAGAAAAGTCACTTTTGATGGCATGATTTGACAGCGTGTTAGCCAGCATTGCAATTATTAGTTATTTGACAAAAGTAAAAAAGGTTTGAAACGTCTTAAAAAAGGTTTAAAACGCTGTAAACATAAGGCGGTGAAAATTTTGTTCCTTCCCGCTAATAAATTCTTTCCCTCCCACCGCTTAACACTTAAGCAAAAAAATTGTTTTCCCACGCTGCTGCTTTATCAAAACTTAGACAAAGAAGTTCATTCCCTCTCAAATCTAAAAAAACTCAATAAAACCTAAAATTATCCTAATTCCTTTCCTATTCGAAGACGCCTATAAAAGAATTATCATATTTGTTGCCGACCTAATTGAATCTTATAGGAAAGCTAATCGCCCTTTGCATGATCTTTGTTAATTGCACCGAGAAGAAGAATATGCGACTTCACAAATTCGATGTTAGGTAAGTATATAGTATAATTTATTGTCTTCTGATTTGTTTGATTTTGTTTAGAATGTTTAGGTCTGCAAGCCCCAACTCTAATCTTCTTGCGATTCATTTTTTTACTAGCAACTGTTGTCTTCATTAAATGGTTACAGTTCTTTAATTTGTACAGAAGAGGTTTATAGGTTCCTTTACCGGACACCAATCACATAGTTGGTAATGAGTCGACTGATTTTGTTGTTGCTTGTGTCCGTAGGCCAGAAAGATTTTCTACAAACCGAACCTGTAAGTTAGAATCCATAATAGGTATAGCACAGATAATTTTCTGTCTTCTACCACAGATTCATTGTTTAATCATCCTTTATTAAATCGAAGTTCTATGATGTAACGTACAGAACCTTTAACATCTACTATCAAATGATGAACACTTGCTGCTGGTAAGACTGCTTTCAATGGACTTTTATCATTTATCTTTATTTTTGTACTCTATTACCGTTTTCTTTTTTTCTTCTTGAGATGTTACCACAATGTTGCAAAGTTGGCTGACAAATGTCTAGCTGGACATCTGATAGAAGATGGAAATGAGTGAAGTTGTAAGGTGGTTCAAAAAAAAGTGCAGGTTAGTGAAATTCAGTTAGGAGCTAGAAGCATATAGGAAGTGATGATTTGATTCTTCTTAAGTCACGATTTGTCATCGATATCCCAAGTTCTATCAGTGCATGTCTTATCTCTAATAGAATGTTGTTCAGTAGCTAGAATTGTTTAATATTGCTCAATAATTGATTTTTACAGGCAAACAATGTGGTGAACTAAGCACTAATTTGTGGATAAAGTTCTACAGAAGTTGCACAACTGGTTGTTTTATATTCAAACCCCCATGAGAAAATATGCTTTCGGTTTACAAGTGTTCCGATTTACAAAAACTCTGGCTAAGTGACATGTTTAGCAGTGGCACATAACCACATAAGTATCAATACTTTATCTTCTAATTGGTAGTCTATGACTTGGTAATCGAAATCTTTTTACTGACAAGTTGGATATGAAGTAGACCTAATAGTTGTTGTGCTATGATTGAAACATCCAAGAAACCACAATACAGTAAAGATGTCAGCTAGCTTTTTTTAACCTTGTGGCTTTAGGTAAGTTGACAATTAGGATCCAAGTTTCTGTCAATTGGTCAAATAGTTTTAATAGGCACACTACTTTTTTAAGAGGTCATATATAACTGCATTTAAATTGTTTTAACCAAGCAGGTACATGAGTTCATAAGCTATTTGACCCTATGATGTCAGAGCAGAGCAAACGAAGCTGCTGATATCATAGATACAACAAACAAGTAAGTCAACCATCTTTGATGTTTATCATTAACATTTAAATAATGCAAGGATTTTAACATGTATTGGACTATGTGCTTTAATATACTAAGTTATAGTAAGTTTTTTGCTTTTCTTTGTGGGACAACACCCATTGATTTTCAAAAGTTATTCAAGGAATTTAATTGAATTTTATCTTTGTTAATAGTGAGTATTATCAATTTAAACATCCCCCCAAACAATAAGTTTGCACTATCTTAAAGAACTGCTAACTGCAAACATCATGTTAAAGTTTGCACTATTTTCTATGAGCTGGCATTGTAAGTTTGTCTCCTGAAACAAACTCTAATAGACAAATTGTGCATTCTAAGTTTCTCATATAAGTATTTGTAATAACTATACTTTGAAAGCTCACGGGGTGAAAGTGAGCATGGTTACATGAAAAATACTTGATGTGGAACTTTATATGGCTGAGAAAAATCCAGAGTCAACCATAACTGGAGAAGTCAAGATCGGCAATTTCATTACATGGCCTAAGTCATTAGTTGGATTGCATTGAAGTGGATTGATTTAAGGTACTTTTCCACCATTTCTAACTAAATTTTAACTAATATTATTTTGGTGCTATCAAGTAGAATCTTATTGCTATTGTAATCATAAAGCCTATAGTTTAAAAAGATTTTATACATCAGGAGCAAGTTTATGTTTAATATTATATGCTATACCCGTTAACTGCTGCATATGTAAATTTAGTAAACCAATAATAACTCGCTTACCTGCGCTGAAACTGCAACGGACGGATAGTTTGTGCTGCATAAACCAACCTGCGATAAATGCTTATGCCTTTTCCAACGTTAACGAGGTTAGTTGGGTGCTGATAGAGTTTGCAGGTCATGATGCAGTTATAGTTCGCAATGCAGTTACCGTTTAATTTATTCACAAACTCTAATTTATTCAAAGTATGTTGTTGTCAAAATGTCCCTCAAATTACAATACCCTATTTCATAATAAATAATTATGATGTTCTGCTAACATATACCAATATTTAACGTATAGTCATACATATAACAATGTTTCAAAGTATGTTGTTATCAACATTAGCTATGCATTCAAGGTACTCTTCGACTGCTACCGTGCCTTCACCTCATTTATTATGGATCAAATGTATTGGATCATAAATGAAATCTCAATTTACACTTGATGACTGGAGGCAACTTGATGACTGGTGGTCACGTTCGTGAATAGGATGGGCGCTAGTGAATGTTAGGTGAGTGATTTCCCCTTCCACTCACACATCTATGATTCTAATCACCTAAGTTTTAATTTTTATCAACATCTCATGGATAATGGTATTTTTATCAAAGGGTTCTAAAATTCAATAGTTCTAAGAAACAAAAGAAAATAGAAGCGTTGAGAAGAGGAACATTAGATTCTCTATATTATATGTTTATTTATTTATCTTTTTAAATGATTAGGCTGTGTTTCTTTAGAGTAAGAAATCTAATTGTTGAATGTTTGAATAGTTAACTGTTTTTATTTACAGTAACAATTGTGCTTCTTTATTGTTTTTATGATATAGAAAACATCAAGTGTTCAACTAACACTGGATTTTGTTAGATGAAGGCGTTGGATACGTACAAGGCAACATCTTCCTGATAATATGAGGAACATTTTATCTGTTATGCATCCTAATTCTTCTGGTGTATTGCCATGGATGAGTATGTCGAAGGAAGCAGACCTGTGTTTGCAAGTTCAGCCTTATACCAAAGGTTCGCAAGAGCCATATACTTGGAGCTAGATTATTGGTTTAGATTCAAGGAAGGATCAAAAACCCAGCCAAAAGGCTTCACACTGAATTAAATGCTGCAGTTTTTGATTGGAAAATATCTGTTAATTCAACTATTAAGTTGGAGAACAAGCTTCCCTATGAATCAGAGTATGCTATATGGGAGAAAAATGTTGAAGGGAATATGGTGGAGAAATAGCATGGTACTGTATCATCTGGTGGAAGTGCATTCATCTATTCAGCTGACATAAGAAGACCAGTTTATCTCACTTTATTTGTTCTAAGGTGGTTGGGATTTTGAGAAGGTAATTAGGTGTTTGAATTATATCTTATGAATAGTTCTCAATGTTAGCTTTCCCATCTCTAACTGTTTAATTCAAGTTATGCCTAGGAAGCTGTTTTGATTATGGATTTATCTTCTAGACACAAGTCGTCGTTTTGGATGGTTCAACATAAAACTAACAAGTATGATATTTGTTTATGTTTTATAAATAATTTCTGATCAGAACTGCCTAAAAGCTATTGCTTTCATCCAACAGTCTAAAATTCTTTTTACCGCGTAGTTAGTCAGGTAAACAAAGAAATATTAATTCAGTACACCAATTCAGCACTAATCGAGCTTGTAGGTGAGCGTGGGTTATCATTACCTAGTTGCATTCTTGATGATGCTTTCATAAATTGAACTTCTTTTTAGTTGGGTAAGTAACTATCTGTGTTTTTCCTCATTTTGCTGTGTAGGTAACTATCATTTACTTTGCGCTTAACAATGTTGTTCACTTTTTTAGTTCTGGGTCTTGCGTTGTTCTTCAATGCATGTTTAGCAGCACATGGAGGATCATCATGTATATATTCATTAAGTCACATGCATTTTGGTGATCCAAAAGTATGGTATGGAGTTCCATCATATGCTGCTGCTAAAATTTGAGGATGCCATGAAAAAGCACCTACCTGATCTTTTTGAAGAACAGCCTGGTTTACAACATGATTTGGTACAACATTTTTACCAATTCTTTCCTTATTGTTTATATTACATGTATGTTCTTAAAAAAATTACATCACATCATAACAATGCATCATTCTTACTAAATAGCACTTTTGAATTGATAATCAGGTGACATAACTATAACCGACAGTTTTGGAATCCGAAGGCATTCCAGTTTATAAAGCAATCAAAAATCAGAAGAATTTGTTATCACATTTACAAGAGGATATCATTCAGGATTCAACTGCGGATTCAATTGTGCAGAAGCTGTAAATGTAGCTCTGGTTGACATATGGTCACTATGCTACTGAGCTTTACAGTGAAAAGAAGCACAATCTGTATCTTATTGGAGCATATTGTTAAGCTATAAAAGGGACTGAGATATAGAAGAACATAAGAGAGAGGAGAACGATTTCAAAATGATTGGCCAAACGATCATTTTTGTCGTCTTGAATCATTGCCGGTCTGGCTTATTATTAAGGTAATGTATTCTTACAACTTACTTGAAATATATGTTAAGAAAAGAGATGGTTAAATAATGTATCTCTTCGTTTTTGAGTGATACCTCTAACGTGCATGAAAATCACATAGTTAATACTTACAAAAGGGCCGGTTTGAACATGACAGTACTTCTAGAAAGTGTAAACCAAGCTGGCCTTAACTAAGTTACTAAATACTAATGAGTAATCCTTACTGGTACACATAGATAATGTACATGGAGAGTTTTGTCTAGTTATATATATGGAAAGTATTTTTCTAACCAAATATAGCCAAGCAAACTTTACAGATTAACCAAATATAGAAAACAAATAACAATCCATATTTGATCAAACAAACATGTATAGAAAATAAGAATGACCCAAATACAGCTAATAAAGTTAGCTGATAAAACACATAGATGGTGGGTTTTCTGTTACATTACCTCTATCCAGTACAACATCAAACTAAATATATAATTACACACATATATTATAATACTACAACAAGTTACATAATTCCTCTACTGATCCTCTTTCCATAAGCATTAATCCAATCATCATCTACTGTAGAACTAATATTAACACAAAATAACCTAAGAACATGAAGTTTCTTATCAATAATCCTACGCTTGCAATCGATGAACAGACGCTTCTCCAGCTTTGGGCCTTCAGAAGAATAGCTGTAGAAAGAGACCACGTACCCGGCCTGCAAACTCTGCTCCTTGACAAACGATTTAAATTATAAACTTTAAATCAACAGCTCCCATCAAATCCATCTAATCCCGCAACCTTTAAATGCAGGTCCATGGTTGCTCGTGGATCATCAATAAAGGGAGCCCCTTCTCAAAGGGATTCTTTTGAACCTTTTTTATATTATTACTAGAGAAAATACATAAAAACCAGTTACATTTATGGCATCTAACTGAAAGCAGCCGAGCTTCTCTGCGTTAATCATTTGATTGAAAAATGAAAACAGAATAATACTGTCAATACAAATCAGCTAGAGCCTAGAGGTAGATGTATCTCCAGCGGCGGACAATTCAATTCGCATCTCAATCCACTCGGAATTTATTTTTAGATAATAATGCTTCTTTCTCCGAAGTTATTCATCAACCTCAAAGAGCGAAAATACAAGTACAAGCCACCGCTAACAAAATACGACATGCACGCTTGATTAATAGAATTAAGATCGAACATATCAATTTAAATGCCCTGTCTATGAAAATTAGTTGGATATACAATGGCCTAAAGTTCCCAAATGTTTAATTAATCATATTAAACCTACATTAAAACCAGAAGCAATCGTATAAAACCATGTAAGAGCATGACTATTGTCCTGTCAACATTCATTGTTTTCTCCGTGTAAAAATGCAGATATCATGAAGGTTTGATATTGAAGCAACACAGTTAGAAACATTACATACGAGTATCATAGAAGCAACTTTCTATTTGAATACAATTATGGCGTAATGAATCTTTTTGACCATGAATCTTTTTGATTGATCCACATGTACGTTAGAGGTATACATATCTCTTCGTTTTGATTGACATTTGAAGTTAGTTTAAACATTAAATGCATGTTTATTTATTTTTATTTTTGGTTATAATATTGAGACTGGGCCTATATCATATCTTTGTAGGAAACCAATATCTAAACCGAAATCTCAAACCTTAGTTAAACTCCTTAGTTTGTTACATAATCAATATTCCTATGATCTACGAGTTTAACGTATCTGTGAATATATAAGAAAAATGCTTCCAACGATTTGGCTTGTTTGAGATGTAATATAAATATATATATGAAAATGCTAATATTTAGTACCAAGTGTTAATATATCAACTTATGAACGGATTCTAATCTATTACTCTTACCTTGCAGAATATATTTCTCCTAGGGACTTTTTTCATCTTATTTGTTTGCGATAGTTTTTTATTACCATTTATTATACAAAAGCTTGTTTATAAGCACTTATTGATTACCGAATATCTAAATGCCATGCCTTATGTCTATGTTCTTTCAGGAGGGTGCATGTGAGTGTTGAACATGATATGGGAGGAAGTGATGCTGCTTCTAAAACAATTAGGTTTTTCGTTGGCATCGAAATGATTCGCCAATACCTTTAACATATCGTGTAGTGGAAGTTGAACCATTTGATAATACAGAAACCGATACTCAAGTAATATCTAAAGCAGTTAAATCTGCAAAATTTGCCTTGAGACATAGCTCAAAGTCTATGGACATGAAACTTTCCACCTCAAGAAGAAGTTTACAAATTTTAGAAAAGGTTGACGGCTTGTGTCAAAACTGTGTTATGTTATCTCCACAGGATTATACACAGGATTATTCAAATCGTCATTGGCATCTCAATATCTATTCATGATTCTGAACACTATAGTGCTGGGATTTCTTTTTTTGAGCTTGAGAGAAAGGTACCAAGAAGTGGAATTTTGTTATTAAATTTTGTTCAACTGTTAAATTAATATTGTATGTCATGCAGGAATGAGTAGATGTTGAAGCATTTGCTTCTGATGGGTCTTATTTTAACCTTTTGGCACTGCGTAAAATGGATTCTGAGAGGACAAAGGTTGATTTTTTTTCCTCTTTAAATATATAAATCACATGGATTTCCGGGTAGGTGTGACCTTATTAATATGCAATAGTTTATTGTTGCTAATGATAAGCTATAACCGAGCGATGGTATAGTAACAGAATAATAGTACTGCCTTGTCAATACTCACTAATAAGCATCCTATTGTAATTGGTTAAACATATATTTGTAGCACATACTCTTTTCTGATCACATAGAGTGAAGCTATGTAATGTTTTCATTATATATATAACATTAATGAAATTTCTGTTTAGAGTTGGTGGGTTGATTTCGCTTGTAGGTTGTTCATTTTCTACCCCTGACCATAGTTATCAACCGGCTGGGACGGAGTATATCATTATGTCAATACAACACTGAATTGATAGAGCATATTCATCCGAATGACCCTTCCAAAACTTCTCAAATGGGATTCTAGTGTCAGAAATGAGTTACTGAGGGTAGGAGCTCAATTTTTGATCACTTATGGTTGCTTAAATTTTCAACTTTTTTATTATAATAACTGTTCACTTTCTAAACATTCAGATGCAGCTAAATGGTTCCAACTGGAGTACGCCATTTAGTATTGACTTGGATGGTGTGATTCGTGTTTCCATGAAAAATGACAATGGAAATGTCCAAATGTATGCAAGGGCTGTAGTACGCAGTGGACCGAAAGGCTCACATTATAAAGTTATAATACACCCAGCATCATCAGGGAGTCCTTACAGGGAGTCCTTACAGGTTTGTATATTATGCTTTTGTTTGGACGTATCTTTGTCTCAGTTTTATTTTTTAGAGACATGCAGGATTACACCATTTGATGTGGAAGAATTGTTGAAACAAGATGGACATTTAATTTAAAGACCTTCATAAGGTAACACCTACACCGATGTAAATGATTGACTGATTTAGTTCATTTTTATGTACCATATTAGGGTATAGATGTAGATGTATATATATAAACATTATTTGGTTCTTGTTGTGTTCTGAAGTAGTGGATAAAACTTAGATTTCAGATTGTATTGATTACAACTTTACCCAGAATCCTAGCAAGCCAGTGCCACTGTCCTTAGTGTGCTTCTTTAAAGCATGATTGATCACAATAACAGGTTCATTAGGGGTTATGCTAGTTTCAGTAACTTAGTCTTTGGCGATGCATCTTTTGTACTTATACATACTTGTATATATTGACTAACATATGTATGTTTGTGTTTCTTCTTCACAGGTGTTGTATGATGCTTTTGAGGTTGATACATGATGTCACACTCTTTCTCCTTTATATCGGTCATGCTTATCGACGGTCAATAAAATATTTTTAGTATGTATCGTTTTGGTATGCTACACTCAATTTGTGTACTTATGTTTAATTTTTATCACAAATATTTATGTTTAATTCTTCATGTATGAAATATTATGGATATATATGTATATTGTGATTTGGTTTATGACTCAATTTGTGTACTTATGTTAATGTGATGAATGTGGTTTTTTGAGTTATAATATATAAGTAGAATTGAAAATTGTAAGCTTTGAATGTTAAGGCAGCAAAAAATGTGCAATAAATTTTTTTTATAGCGTTCTAACTAAGCAATAAAAAGAAAAATTGTTCAGCTTTGTTATACTATAGCCTCATGTTAGTGCTATACAAAATATTTTGCAAAGAGTAAATAGTTTTCATAGCAATAAGACGGTGCTATAATAGATAGTAATGAATTTTCTATAGCATTTCAATGTGTCATAAAAGGTTGACACGATGATTCCATAGCGCGTTCAAATGCTATAATAATATAGCATGTCGACATATTTATAGCAACTAAAATGCGTCATAAAAAGTTCTATACCACGTTTCATAATGCTATAGAAAAGCAGTTGCACCAATATGGCCTATTTTAGATGGCAAGAAAAATACGTTTTCCATTGCAAGTATGACACGCTATAGTATCTACCAGACTTTTTACAACATGTTGATCTATGGCGATTATAGAATCGATATAGAAAGTTTTTATGGCGGTTTTTACACACTATAAAAAGTCCTTTTTGTTGTAGTGATTCTTATTACTCTTTCTTTTTCACATTATTCACTGTTCATTTTCATTTGTTCAGACGATGCTTGTTTAATTTCTTTACATTTATCACTTACAAAAATCATTTCCCATTCATTTATACAATACATTTTTCTTTTCATTACTTTACATTCATTGCTTAAATAAGTTATTTCCATTTCAATTATTAGATTATTTATTATGTAAATCTCTTTACAATTTAATTCACCATTAATGGATTATTTCTTTTTCACATTCATTCTTCCATATATAGTATTATTGAATATTAAATCCATTTCTAAATCATTTCAATGCTTTTTGAAGTTATAACCTTTCAATTAACGTAATACTGATTTTTATTATAAATGGCTTCAACATTAAATTAAGTTTATAATTATTTACTTACAGTGTTCACCTTTCTATTACTTTAATTAGTAGCATTCAAATTGTTTACTTAGGTTTGCAATAAGCTTATACGTCTTAATTCTCCCTTTAAAACATAATTACATTGAACGTTTTCATTATTTAAGTTTTACTTGTATAATATTCCATTACATATTCTTATTAACATTACAACTTTTAACATTTTGGTAAGTTATATATATATATATATGTCTTAAGAATGCAATTGAAAGTTACACAAGTTCATCTTGTTCATTTTTTTCAAAGTTCAATAATTCATCTTCTAAATTTTCATTATTCTTAAGTTTACAAGTTTCCAATTTCTCATATATACCATTAATCACTTAGCATCTAATTACTTATATTTCTCTTCATTCTAGAAACTTCCAATTATTAAAATAATTAAGATTTCATTCATTCTAATAATTGAAAACTACCAATTGTTAGAAAATTTAAGAACTAAACTTCGGGTTCATTTTAGTCACTTAGAAAATAATATTTATATTTATCCTTTATAGACCAAATCAAATTTAGAAATTCAAAATTAAGGTTTTATTCATCAAAATAGATGTGTAGTAAAACTACTATAGCAGTCTCCTCACATTGAAACTCGAAAATGAACGTAGATGATGCGAGCACTCATCACCGAAATTATTTTCCAGCGATTGAGAGGGGAGTACAGAACTTATTTCCATTAAAAGTTCCCTTTAAAACTTTCTTTCAATCATATGGAAATATTCATATCAGAAAATACTTCTAAATACTACTAATATTATATTCCAAAACCCTTTGAAAGAAATTTAAAAAATCCTTCAGTTTCGAACTTCCAATTTATATGTACTTTATTTGTAAATCCTATTTTTCAATCAATATTCATAAAAAAATTCTATCTAACAAACAAAATATTACATCCAACTATATCATTTATAAAATATATTATTTTATATACAAAATATATAATAAGCAAAATTATATCATTTACCTATATTTCAAAACAAATATTGTGTCGGTCTGCCCTATTAAGTGCTTGGAAATCCCTATCGATGTCATAACGTCTTATGCACCGACCAGAATTTATAAATACAAAACGAAACAAATTAACACAATACAAAAACCTTTTATAACACTAACAAATATGCTCTCTCATATATATACACTTAGCGACTCATTCTAGGTTATTACTACCCTATTCTATATGAGTCAAACCCCACAAAGCTAAGGTTATCGCTAAACCAATGCTCTGATACCACTTGTAATGGCCTACCTTTATGGACGTTTTAAGAAGACACACACGTCAGACTCAAACCATTCAAAAGGGAAGATTGTTATGGGGTAAATAAGAAAAAGTAGAGGAAGAAAGAAAACAAATATAAAATCTCGTAGCGGAAGGACAAAATATAATAATCAAATAAACAGTTTATGAAGCTGTTTACAAATAACATTGATTAAACTTTTATAATACAGATCAGAGTTACATACAATAAGAATAAATAATAAATAAATAAGCGGAAAAGCATGATGCAGTGGAATAAATATAATACATAATAATAGTACAAAATCTTCGTCTTTATCCTCCAAAAAGCACTCTTCGATAAACTGAAAAGCTCAGACTGACCCGAGCGAATTAAAAAGACAAAACACTCGAGTCGGAACTAAAAGTCTTATATAAGTTAAGTCAACAGTAAGTAAATATGAGTGTAATGGCGTCAGAGATGTTTATGGGATTTGACATCTCCTATCCAGTGTCCAACGTGAGTGCAATAACTTAAGAGATGTTCGGGATTTCCATCTCTTCGAGATCCGTTAAACTATCTACTATGTAGTACAATACACTATTATAATAGTGTCTATAGTAAAGTAAAGTATTAAAATAGCGTTAAGGCATTACCTATATCCCCCTTTACACATTTTATATATTCCCATAGTCTATACAGTACCGTACACTCCTCCGTGAGGTTTACCCAGAGGGCACTTCATAGGTATGGTACAAAACAAACTCGTAGAAGGTACGATAGGGCATGTGAACACGGCACTCGAGCCAATGCTCGGGTAGATAAACCAATTGCGGATCCGAACTGGTGGTAACGCATAGCAGCTACTACCGCCCACCTAGGAACACACTCTTACAATCAAAATCAAGGGGTGACCACAAAATCAATC
Source organism: Allium fistulosum (assembly GCA_030737815.1). Lineage (NCBI taxonomy): Eukaryota > Viridiplantae > Streptophyta > Magnoliopsida > Asparagales > Amaryllidaceae > Allium > Allium fistulosum. Next base: position 162,010,726 of record CM060904.1, on the reverse strand, counting down.
GCAAAGTAATAGAATGATATCGAAGAAATGTGCTCGATAGGAGGAATGACCTCACTTGGACCGGCGCGGCTCCTGTTTTAGTCACATCTAAGCTGACTCACTGGAGTCAGGGTCACGTAAATACCTCATACAGAATCGTTCGCCAAACCATCCTACTTCATTTTTGGAATCTCCACCACGTACACAGTTGTTAAAGTGGTTTTCGGTATTGGCAGAGAGTATGATAATATCTGATCCCGGTCTCTTTAACAACCAAACGCTTATTACACACCGGATGGTTCTTTTACATTTCCCAAAACTAATTCATAATTTATACCAAAATATCATATTCTCAAAACCATATCACTTTCGAATCATATTCACTTTCAAAATCACATTCACTTTCAAAATCATATTCACGTTTGAATTTATCGATAACATAGGTTAATTAAATCCTCATTCCAAAATCATCATATTTACTCAAATATGTCATTTCACAAAAGGTATCAATATCAAATTCCAACATAGGTTGTATCATCATCAAGGATTTAAATATAAATACTTCAACTTTAAACCGTCTGAAATTTTAGAAAATAGTTTAGATAGTCATAAATAGTTTTAATAGTAAAAAATAGTTTAAATAGATTAAAATAGTTTAAATAGTAAAATAGTTTAAATAGATTTAAATTTGATTTAATTAGATTTAAAATGATTTAAATAGATTTAAAATAGATTAAATAGATTTAAATTATATTAATTAGATTTAAAGTAGATTAAATAAATTTAAAATAGATTAAACAGATTTAAATTATATTAAATAAATTTAAAATAGATTAAATAAATTTAAAATAGATTAAATAGATTTAAATTATATTAAATAGATTGAAAATAGATTAAATAAATTTAAAATCGATTAAATAGATTTAAACTATATTAAATAGATTAAATAAATTTAAAATATATTAAATAAATTTAATTAGTTTAAGATTGGTAAAGTAGATTAAATTGGATTAAATAGGTTATAATAGATTAAAATAAATTAAAATAGTTTAAATTGATTAAGATAGTTTAAATTAATCAAAATAGTTCAAATTAGTTTAAAATAGATTTCAAAGTTATATCCAAACATTTTCAATAACTCAATTCCGGTAAATTCATTTATATTTGACACTTCAACTTTGAAATTCCAATTTAAATCCTTTGAACAATTCATTAAATCAATTCCAATTTCAACATTAACGCTTGGATTATCGAAAATAATTCAGTATATATAATTTAATTTCTATTTCAAAATGCCAGTTAACTGAATTCAAAATTTAAGGAATTAAAAATCATTTAATTTAACCAATCCACTGGCCGTATATAATTTTCTACCCTATGGTCAAGTGATACGAATATTTATCATTTCAATCCGCAATTTAATTTTTTACGAGTATATATCATTTCAACCCGCAATCCCGAATTAAATAAAATCCATAAAACCGCTCGAGTCTATCATTTCAACCCATAACGATTTTTCCCTAATCTGTAGATCGTTCGGGTATGTATCATTTCAACCCATAGGGAACTTGCAGTGTTATAACAACATAAAAATATAACATTCGGTCATCCAATATCAACAATCAAACATTCATCACAATCATCATCCAAATCAATCAATAAACATCAATAGATAACTGATTATCAATAATAGGTATTAAATTGACAATTAAATTCAATATTAAATTAAACGACAATTAAATGCAATAAAAGTCAAATTTAACTAGAATGACAATTTATATATAGCAAACATCAATAATTCAATTCCAAATCTCATCATAAATTCAATTTAACTAACATAAGGTAATTCAGTAGTTGTGAGTGGGTTAAAACACTCACCTTTGATTTCAAATCGATTTGAAATCCAAAATAAGGCCTAAAATTTGTCAGTCTCAGTATTCGTCCAAACAAGTTTCATAATGTCTGGAATTTCGATACGATCCCAACGAAAAACATGGCGCCCAAATCCGAGTTCGTATGCAAAAGTTATACACATTAGAAGTTACACGATAAAAATCAAAACAAATAAAAGAAAAGGAACAGCCTCACCTGCCACATCACCCCACTCACGCGACATCTTCCTTTACGCGTTTGAAAACCCTCCATCGTTTGTTCGAGTATGAATGCAGCCGCCACCCTAGATAGCACTTTGACCATCGACTACTGCCACCACATTCACCTTTGACCCGATCCAACCCGACCGCCGAACTAGCCATGCTCGCCTCCACCCTCGGCCAGAAGGCCGCCCTCTCCGGCTCCCCTAGGACCCATTCCTCCGCCAAGTTACATCACCCAATTTCGGCGATCGCAGCCACTTTCCGATGGTTCACCACTGTAGATCATCACCAATTGTCGTCCTCTATGCCATGGTACCCTCCGATCATCCTGTAGTTGAAGATCCACCGTCCAATTGGAAACCCTAGCAACAAACGGTCGAGCTTCTTCAAAAAATTCAGGTCAAACGAAGCATCATATCAGAAAATGAATTGCTGCAGTGAATTACGTCGAGAGCTTTCCAACGATATAGAATATGATAGGGTTTGGAGAGTTTGAATTTTGAAATTGGTTTTGGAAATTGGATTTAGGGTTTTGTAATTTAATTGTTTGTTGCCATTGAGAAAAGAGAAGCAGAAAGAATCGTACGTACAGTAATGAGAAATGAAAGGGTGCTAGGGTTTAAAACAGAACTATTTATATTAACAAAATCCGATAAGAAAATGAACCCATATCGAATTTGTACGAACGACGAATAGCGACCCAAAAGTCAGTTCTGCCTCCGAAAAGAAAATGGGTCATCCCATATATCAAAATAGATGTTTTCGATATTTCTAAATTCAATGGAACAGGTTTCAAGTTCTTATTCCATCGTATAAAGAAGTTAGCTTTAAAATCAGCTTATTTCAAATTGATTTCAATTGAATTTAATTAAATTGATTTCTACGCTTTTCGAGCCCGTACGATCAAACGACAAGTCTGATCGCTACGAAACTTGAAACCTTACAATATTTCAATGTTACGGATCTGATAAAACAAGTTTCGTCGAAATCTGAGCCAGTGGCCAAAATGGCTATTTTCACGTCAATTAAATAAATTATTATTAAATTTATTAAAGCACTTTTTAATTCCACTTTTAATAACTAACAAATTTTATCATTTTTGGTTACTTAGACATTTACAATTATTTAAAACAAATTTACTTATCAATTCAGTGTTAATTATTACACCGGTTACAGTGTTCAATTTGAACTGAAATTAAATCCAATTAAATAAAATTTAATTCCAATAAATTGATTTAATTTGATTTCAATTTTTTTATTCAATCAATTATTACTCTATAGACATAGTTAACATTTGTTTATATCTTATTACACTAATATTCTATAATTATCATCTTTTACCATATTAGTTGCAGTATTTCAATTACATTGAATTTTTGTCAATTTTATTTTAATTTAAAATGTCAATAAATTAATTTTTCTTTGTGTTACTCTTTTTATTAAATCAATTATCCCCTTGTGAATATAATTAACATTTCTATACCTTTTATTACATTCACAATTTCCAGTTATCGTCTTAACTCATTTTACGTAACATTTAATTTCATTTAATTATAATTAATTAAATAAATTGGTAACAAATAACAATTGTCACCTTTTCTACCTTTAATCACATTTATAAGTTTATTATCCACAATAAGCGTTAAAATAACGACCACAACACTGATTTTATTCAATTACAATTTATCACATTATTTCATTAATTTATACATATGTAAATTATCAATTACACCTTTTACCCAATTTATCAATTAATACACACATTATTACAATTTATTTAAAATCTATAGCCACTTATAACTTTTTAATCATTTCAATTAAAAGGAATTACATTTAAAGCACTTATCAATTACCTTAATTAATACTATTACATTTTATTCTAGTTATATTTTGATTATTAAATCACAAATTTTTATTTCCTCCAACATTAAATCACCAAACTTTATTAAATTAACTATTTTTAATTATCGAAAATTTATGAGTCGTTAAAAGTTAGCTTTTAAAATCATCTTATTTCAAATTGATTTCAATAAATCGATTTCTGCGCGTTTCGAGCCTGCGCGATCAAACGACAAGTCTGATTGCTACGAAAGTTGAAATCCTACAATAATTCACTGTTACGGATCCGATGAAACAGATTTCGTCGAAATCCGAGATAGTGTCCAAAATGGCTATTTTCACGTTAATTAAATAAATTATTATAAAATTGACTAAATCACTTTTTAATTTCAAATTAATAACTAACAATTGTTATCGTTTTTTGATTACCTATACACTTATAATCTTTTAAAACAAATTTCCATGTCCAATTCAATGTTAAATATTACACTAATTACAGTGTTCAGTTTCAACTGTAATAAAATCAAATTAATTAAAATTAAAAAATCCAAATAAATTAATTTAATATTATTTATATTTTATTATTCCATCAATCATTACATTATGGACATAGTTAACATTGTTTTACCATTTATTACATTAGTACTCTACAATTATCATCTTAATTCATATTTACTGCAATATTTAATTACATTTATTGCAATTTATTCCCAATTGATTTTCAATGAATTAGATAGTGAATTTATAATTAAACCATTGCTATAACTTACCGATTCAAACACATTTCTATGTTTATTATTAACAAACAATACTAATAAATTTACATACCGATTTATTATTCTCTATTAACCAGTTTCAATTAATCACATATAATTTCACCGTTACAACATTTGGTTTATTTCTTTATTTTCAATTTATAACCAATTTTATTTACAATCATTTCAATTAATTGAAATTGCCTTAGAGTAGTTATCAATTACCTTACATTAACATTGTTACATTTCATTCTAGTTATTATTTTCATTAATAAATCACAAATTTTTATTTCTTACTTTATTAAATTACAAAATCTTATTAAATTCAATATTCGAAAATGTTGGGTCGTTACACTCTCCCCCACTCAAAACTTTTCGTCCTCGAAAAGGGAAAAAAGGGATTAAGAAACTAATATATTCAATTCAAAGTAGTCAATTTATAAACAATTAATTTACATAATTTAATAATTTAAATAAAATATATCAATTTATAACAATTAATTCCTTTTGTATTCAAGTTCAATAAAAGTTTGAAAACTATTTCCACTTTCACAAATTTTCTAGGTCCAAAATTCACGAAAAGTTTCTACAGAGTCTCCTTTGTACGGAGAGGTTTGGGAGAAATAATAATATCAATAATAATAGTATATATATATAATATTTCAAAATAAAATATCCCAAACCATGGGAAAATAATATAATATCGCTATAAAACCGTAATTCGAAAACATACCTATTTGTCGGGCAAATAACGCTTTATTTATGAAACCAAAAGCAGTAGCTATTGCTTCCATAAACCTGTATTTCACTTATATAATCCAAAAGAGTTAGAATTATGCCAAAGAGAAATATTTACGTTGTTTCAATTAATAACAAACAAATCAATACAACATAACAACAATCACTTGTAAACAAAACCATACAATCATCACGTGCAATCAAAGTAATCAACCATCTGTAACAACCCGCATATTTTACGATTTTATATTTAAATATTTATTTAAATATAACGTCGTTAAACAGATTAATGTCCGAAAAGCTACTTTTTGCAAACGGTCGAATTAGGACTCGGGACCACTTCCATTGAGTCCAAAATGGTGTTTGCGACTTTTTTGAGTATAAGCTTCGATATGTTTGGAGTAAGTTGAATTTTGCTATTTTCTCTTGGGCTTTTTGGGTTTGGGTTTCACTCCAACTCACTCTATAACTTAGTTCAGCCCTCTCCTCTCCTCTTCACTTCATTTCTATTTTCTTAAACACTCTAGCAACCGAAAATGGGGAGAGGAATGGGAAATTAATATTCCAAGCCCTAGTTTCCTCTTGCAAACTCTAATTCATGCTCCAAATTTGGGGAAAAGCTAAGGTAAGCTCCATCTTCATCTTCTCCATCTCTTCTCCTCTTCAATTTCAGAAAATTCATAAACCCTAATTTAGGAAATACTTGTTTTGATCTTAGATTGAAGCTTGTGGAGTTAAAGTGAAGAGTGGTTGATCTTTTCCTTGTGTTGAGCTCCTTATCTTTGTTTCTGAGTTAAAAAGGTGAGTTTTGAACTCACATCTACTTCTCTTGATATCATTGATGTTAGGTATGAATTCCTAACACATATTCATATTCATTTGCCTTTGGTTTGAATTGATTTGGTGAACATTTCAATTTTTGGTGTTTTGGAGTCAAAAACTCTAAAAATCATAGCTTTGATGTTTGATCATGCTTTTGGTGGCGTATTGGAGAGCCAATAGGGCTGGGTTGTCGATTGGCATAAACCCCTAGCGCCCATTGGTCGTCCGATCGAAAATAAGAAGAATTGCTCTTCATTAGATAGGCTGAAAAACTGCCCCAGTGCCAGTCAGTCGACTGACCCTCTGCAGTCAGTCGACTGGCTGTAGTGAATAGGTGTTCCTAGGGCTGTCTGCAGAAACAGAGAGTCTCTGTTTCCTGCAGTCAGTCGACTGGCTGTAGGAAATGAGATTTTCGAGTTTCTGGTTCAGTCGACAGACTGCAGGGTGCCAGTCGACTGACCTGCTTGTTTTTGCCTATTTTGCCTATTTTTCTTGAGTTTCCAATTTTAACCGATTCGGGTTGTTCCAATTAGTTGTTATTGCATATTTGACTTTGATAATTCCTTTTTGATTTCATACACGGGTTTTATATAAAATGATCTTTTCAAATTTTATTAAAAGCTCATTTCTCCAATTTATAATTTCTATTTAAAACACACACACAATTTTGCACTTCGAGCGAAGAGGGAGGAGAATTAAATGATTAGATAAAACGCGTGCTATGAACATGTGCGTTCATCTTTTCAGTTAATTCCTAATCTATTCGTTTGACCGTTTTGACCTCTGGGTCTGGTTTACTAATGAGATGAGGTGAACTTTATACTGCTTTGAGTGTGAAATTGGCTAACGGTTAGTAAACCGTTTAGTGCGAACGTGGGGTATGGGACTCACGTTAACATTTTCCGGGTTCCTTTCTGAGAGTTGTGACACATTCCACCGGACAGTGGTGTCCAGTACCGCCACTACGGTTTGTTGTCTTCGGGCGTATGGATCCTTGTACTGAGCTCGAGCACCTTTTGTTTCTTTGACAATTATATTTCCCTAGTGTGTCGGCTTTCGGTGTAGGTCCTATGAACCACATGATATATAGCGATTACCTTGTGGAAACTTGTGTACCTTTATTGGTATTTGCTATTTGCCTTTTGGCTTGTTTTGGGATATGATATCCTTTAGTTATTAGGATTGCCGATGAGATGAGGCTTATTATTCGACATTATGTGATGTTGATTCCTCTTTGGAGGATTTATTTATTTTCTAAGTGACTACGTTTTCACAATGTTAGTAATGTGGTTATTGTTGCACTTCTCTTTGGAGGAGTATTATATCATCATCTTATACCGCATTATTATTATCTAGCTTTGTCTAACTGATTTGTTAGCCAGACTGACCCGTGTATTTTATACTCGGGTCAGACCGAGATGTTTCAGGTTAGGTACTTTGGACTTAGCCTATTTTGCTTCCGCATGGACTATTTCGCTAGCTCCTTTTTGTTATAGCTTTTTGTGCAGTCCTTTTTGACTTTAACTCTGATATGTATTCTATTGACTCGTCTGTATATTGTGGTTTGCTTACCACTTGACATGTCTCATTTTTTAACTCTGTAATGTATCAGTATATGTGAAAGTGTATGTGATGATCTACTGTTCTGTGATGTGAATTACATTGAGTTGTTATATTTTATTCTGATAGATCCTTCAGCCGCCTATGGCTTTGTATTAAGTATTTATTGGAGATGTCGATCCATTTAAGTAAGAAGTGGCATTGTCGGCATATTCAATAGATAATTAAGACAGGGTTATAGATGGTCGCTCCTATCCAGCTCTATTCTCCGTATTAGCAGACGGAGTTACTTAGTAATACTCTTTGCTAATGTGGGTCTTGGAGTGGGGCGTCACAGCTTGGTATCAAAGCTGAGTTCAGAACAAAATATGATAAACAAAGAACAGAGACACATATTAAATACATCAAAGGGTAATACGAATGTTACGAATCTTTGAATCAACGTGCCTTTATTCTTTCCGTTCCTTTGGGGTAGATAGAAATTTTTGGGAATACGTCTAGGAATGTATTTTTCCGTAGTATTCCATATTTGAATTAATGATATCTACCTTTTGAATAATCTTTTTCTTATCTTTTAGCTAATGGCCGGAAGAGGTAGAGGACGACGCTCGGATGCTGGGCACTATAGTGGCTCGCATCCGGATGGCGTTTATATGTCTGCCGATCAGTTTTTGGAGTTATTTAGGAGCACTCAGCCTTCAGCTCCTATTCGTGCATCTCCTCCACGCAAGTCTGCCTTTGCACGCTTGTGCAGTGACTTTTCTCATCTTGGTGGAAAGCCATTCAAAGGCTCCGAGTCCGTCCTTGAGGTCCAAGCTTGGATTCGCACATGAGAACGTATCTTTTCTCGCATGGATCTTTCTGACCATGATCGAGTTCTTGTAACTTCTAGCTTATTGCAAGAGCGTGCCCTTGATTGGTACGAGCTTCTTATATCTGAACTTGATGAGTCTGTTCTTTCTTGGACTCAGTTCCGGGAACGATTCGAACTCAAATTCGTTCTTGAATCTGAGAAAGTTTTATTAGCCCGTCGCTTCCTTGAGTTGAAGCAAGGGAAGTCTTCCGTTTCTGATTATGTTGCATCTTTCGAGGCCTTATCTAAATATGGTCTTGAATTTATTAGCACTTCTTATAAGAAGAATATGAAGTTTGTCTCGGGTCTTAAGAAATATCTTAAGAAGTCTTTAATGCTCCAGCTTAAGCTTTCTTTCGAGGAGTTGGTTGATTCGGCACTTCATCTCGAGGCCATCGAGAAGGAGTGTGATAGTGGTGATTATGTTGAGGTTTGCAAGAACCCCAATAAGAAGAAGTTTCCATTTAATAAGCAGGGATTTCTTCCTTCCAAGAAGAAAAAGCCTATTGAATTTGGTTCTAACTCTCAATCTGCTGGAACACCTTTGTGACGACCGCCCATGACCCCTGCACTGAACATAGAAATAGTGCGCTGTAAAGTGTGCCAGGCAGCCATGTACGATTGCCAAGGTTAAGTTAAAACAGCAGAATCTATCGTATTACTCACAACGCATGGATAAAATACAATAGAGAAAAATATACATAGTGAAGCTACACAGAACAGAATCGCATCAAATAAGCCTCATAGTAGTTTGATACAAAAATCTGAATAGTCAATACATCCAGCCTCACTACATATCACTCAGAGAATATACAAGCAGCGGAACATCCAGTACATATAATAGGAAAATAATAAGCAAGCCTCCAGCTCATCTTCGTCATCAGCATCGTTGGAAACTAAGAACAGCACCTGTCACCTGCTACCTAGTCTGCCAAACAGCCCAAGGTAATAAGAGTTGAACATAAAACCTTGAGTCATACAACAGTCTTAGTGAGCGGTAAATTAACTAACAACATACCAAAAGAGCATAAAGGTAAAAGGAATAGGAACCCAACCCTCCCACTCCACCTCTTTCTACAATGATAGCCCCCAGACACACTAAGCAGAAATAAACATAGCAAAGCAGACATTTAAAGTAAAGCAATTATCACTCGAGTCAAGGTCGATGTTTTCCAAGCACAAACCCCCAAGGCCTAAACCAAGATCAGATAAGCACCCAGAAAACATTGCTCTTGAGACCGAATGACGATACAACCAAACACCATGACTCTGGCTATCACTGTTATCATTGCTTCGATACCACCGTTAATTGAATGACCGGCACATTCTTTCAGCCGTCCGTCAAGGGCCAATGGTCACCCCGGTTCTAAACAGAACTCCGCATGTCGTCGCAGCCCGTGCCTAGGACTATCGAATCTGCCCAGAGTACTCGACTACCAACTGTAATCTTTTGGGACTATCGAATCTGCCCAGCGTACTCTTGCTTTGAGCCTGCTAGAACCTTCAACAACGATGAAATCTCAGCCTTCTAGTCATCCTCCTCGACGACTATTCTGATACTAGCTCAAGCGCCTCTCGAGCCAACCATTATCCTCAAACTCGAACCATCTCACCGAGTCATCAACATGCTTGGAATGATCCTGTCTGGATTTAACCAAGGCTATCTCACATCATGCCTCGCTTCATCTCATCATAGCAAAGCCTCATCTCAACATCATCATCAAATCTATCCATATGAGCTTCATCACCCGCCACATATGCCACGAGCTGCTTTTCCAATTCAAGAGCCTTTCCCTTAGCTTCTGAATCATCTTCGACCATCTTGTCTAAGTCCAACAAGTAATCAACTAGTTTATAACAATCAATCAAATCAATCATTAATCCAAGTAATCAATCATGCAAACAAGATCTAAAAGCAATTATAACTAAAAATGGCAATTTTGTAAATAAAGAGTCCAAATCTAACAAGCATGAATCATGAGCAATATCTCTACAACTTGATGAATGAACTTGCATAGATTAACATGTAGTAAAATGGATATCAAATCATCATGAACAATGGATCTATACTTAAGTGTAAGAAAATGCATGAAATCACTATTTTTAACACATAATCAAGCCATCGATCCAATATACTCCTTTGGATCCGTGTGAGAGATAATCACCACTCACCAAATCACCTAAACACTTCAAAAGCAACACACTTCAGATCTGGACAGCGAAGGATCTAGCTCGATCTTCCAAAATTCTGCTTCAAACGATGAAATCTCTCTTCGAAGAATGAAGATCTTCCATCTAAGCTCTTGGATCTTCGATTTGATCTTCGATTTGGATGGAAGGAATCACAAGATTAGAGTGGAGAAAAGAAGTGAAGAAGTGCAACACTCGAGCTCTCAAAATAGCAGCACTTCATCGCTTCAAAATCCGGATCCCAAAAAGTGAGGAAAAACCCGTGTATTTATAGGCTGAACCATAAGTCGTTTGCCCCTTAAGTCGTCCACGACTTATGAAAACCCACGACCTATGACTTACGACTCAGCAAATCCTTCGACTTAACACACATAGGCGGCTTAGCGACTTAACTGAGATGCTGACCTAACGACCTAACTACAACGCAAGTGCGCGACCTAACTGCACTCACGATCTAACGACTTAAGTCCTTACGCGACCTTACGACTCAACTGGGATACGACTTAGCGACTTAACACACTACCGCATTTCTACCTAAGTCGTTTGGACGACTTAATGACTTATGACTCAATGACTTAACAACTCAACGACACCTAAGTCGTCTGGACGACCTAACTACTCATAACAAACTTAGGTCGCTCATGACCTAACTAAGCACAACACCCCATAGGTCGCTCACGACCTAACTAAAACAACTCCTTAAGTCGCTCGAACGACCCAAACTCCCTAGGTCGTTAACCCGCTTAGGTTGCTCATTCTCCTTAGGTCGCCTAAACCCTTAAGTCGTCTACCCCTTAAGTCGTCAAATCCTATAGGTCGCTCCAATCTCTTAAGTCATCCCAAACTACTGTACGACCTAAGCTACTATATCGCTCCACAACCCAATCTGCTACACGACCTAACTCTGGTCGACCTAAACTCTGGACGACTTAACAACACTAACAACCTAATAACAACTGTTTTACAATCTTTTGATCCGTAAAAATACGGGTCGTTACATTCTCTCCCCCTTAGGAATTTCGCCCCCGAAATTCCAAACAAACAAGAGCAATCAAAAACTATTCCGCATGCCTACCATCCATAGCAATCAACAAACCATGCGTCCAATTCTAGCCTAGCATGCAGAATTCTAAAACTAGAACAAGTTACAATGTCGTGAGATGAAACGACACCTTATAACCATACCTTGAAGAGTTCAGGATGAGCTGCCTTCATCCTCTCTTCCACCTCCCATGTACAGTCGTTAACATCATCACTCCATTGTACCTTGAGCAACCTAACTACCTTCCTCCTAGGCTGTTTCGTGTCAGTTTCCACAACACGAAGCGGCTTACGAGGTCTCTTATCAACTAGGTCAACTTCAAAATCTTCACAGCTATCAACAGAAACCACCGTATTCGAGTCGTGCACATACTTCCGTATATACGATACATAAAAAACATTGTGCACACCCGCCATCTTTTCTGGTAACTCCAATTTATAGGCGAGCTTTCCAATTCGCTCGATGATCGGGAATGGTCCAACAAATCTCGGAGTCAATTTTCCTTTCTTCCCGAATCGAATAACATTCTTCAGTGGAGAAATCTTCACAAAAACCATATCACCTACGTCGAATTCCAAATCCTTACGACGCTTATCTGCATAACTTTTCTGTCGGTCTTGGGCTGCCTTCATTCGTTGCCGAATGATCTCTATGCAATCCGAAGTCTGTCGAATCATTTCTGGCCCAAGTATCAGCTTTTCTCCTGTTTCCAACCAACATGTCGGAGAGTTACACGGTCTTCCATACAATGCCTCATACGGTGCCATACCAATGCTTGACTGGTAACTGTTATTATATGAAAATTCCACCAAATGAAGGTGATCTTCCCATGATCCTTCGAAATCTAAAACACAAGCTCTAAGGAGATCTTCCAAAACTCGATTGACTCTTTCAGTCTGACCATCTGTTTGGGGATGATAAGCTGTACTCAAACACAACTCGGTTCCCAGAACTTCCTGAAAGCTCTTCCAAAATCCACTAGTGAACAATGGGTCTCGATCGCTCACTATACTCTTCGGAATACCATGGAATCGAACTATCCACTTAACATACAGCTCAGTCAACTTTGATGCAGTCCTGGTTGATCGAACAGGAATGAATCTCGCACTCTTAGTCAAACGATCTACGATGACCCAAATCCCTTCATTTCCCGCTCTGGTTCTAGGTAACCCATTAATAAAATCCATCGATATTTGCTCCCACTTCCATGTAGGAACTTCTAATGGCTGAAGCAATCCACTGGGCTTCTTTTGCTCAGCTTTTACCAACTGGCAGTTCATGCACTTGGAAATAAAATTTCCAACATCCTTCTTCATACCTTCCCAGTAATAGGTTCTCTTCATATCCCGATACATCTTATTTCCACCTGGATGAATTGTCAACTTCGAGTGATGACTTTCCTTCAGAACTTCATTACTCAATTCATCTATATCGGGAACAACTAGTCGTCCTTGCTTCCGAAGCCAACCCTCTCGATCGACCTCGAATCCTTTATCCTTCCCTGGATCCAATCCAGATTCCAAATCACGGATAATCTTGACAAGCTTATCGTCTCGCTTTTGGCTCTCGCCAATCCTTTCCACAAGATTAGGTCTTATCGATAAGTTTGCCAACATCTCAGGTTCCAATTCACATCTAGGCCTGAAGTCAAATCCAGCCAAATACTCGAGACTCTTCCATTTTGAAAACATGGCTCCCAATCCTGCATGTCTTCGACTTAACGCATCTGCCACTGCGTTACCCTTTCTCGGAGTATAGGCTATACTAAAATCATATGATGCCAAAAACTCTAGCCATCGTTGCTGCCTAAGATTCAAATCCTTTTGGGAGAAAAGATACTTCAACGACTTATGATCTGTAAACAACTCGAATCGAACTCTCAATAGGTAATGTCTCCACATCTTCAGAGCAAATACAATCGCTCCCAACTCCAAATCATGAGTCGGATAATTCCTTTCATGCAGCTTCAGTTGTCGACTTGCATACGCAACAACTCTATTCTTCTACATCAGCACTCCTCCAAGTCCAGTACCACATGCATCGGTATAAACCACCATCTCATCATTTCCACTTGGAATAGTCAAAACAGGAGCACTTGTCAGTCGCTCTTTCAGAATTCCGAAAGCTTGCTCACACTTAGCATCCCATCTGAATACTTTGTTCTTTTTCATCAATCCTGTTAATGGTGCAGCCACCTTGGAAAAGCCTTTGATAAATCGACGATAGTATCCTGCTAATCCAAGAAAACTTCTCACATCAGATGCATTCTTAGATCTAACCCAATCCTGGATTGCTGCCACCTTAGCGGGATCAACCGCTATTCCATTTCCAGAGATAATATGGCCTAAGAACTTCACTTCACTCTTCCAGAAGTGACACTTCGAAAACTTAGCCTTCAGTTGATGTTTCCGTAAGATTTCCAAAACAATACGCAAGTGCGTCATGTGCTCTTCTTCAATTCTGGAATAAATCAAAATATCATCCACGAACACTAGTATGAACTTGTTCAACTGATCTCTGAACACTCTATTCATAAGATCCACAAAATATGCTGGCGCATTGGTCAATCCAAACGACATTACCAGCCACTCAAAGAAACTGGATGGTGTCCTGAAAGCAGTCTTCGGCACGCTATCCTTAGCTACTCTTAACTGGTGAAATCCCGTTGCCAAATCCATTTGAGAAAACACCTTAGCTTCGTGAAGTTGATCGAACAAGTCATCTATTCTTGGCAATGGATACTTGTTCTTCTTAGTCACTTTATTCAGCTCACGATAATCCACACACAACCTCAACGATCCATCTGCTTTGGTAACAAACACAACTGGTGCACCCCATTCGGACACACTACGCCGAATGAATCCTTTCTGTAAAAGATCATCAACTTGCACCCTCAACTCTTGCTGTTCACTAGGCGCCATCCGCCTAAGAGGCATCACAACAGGTCTGGCTCCTTCAACTAGATCGATACGAAACTCGATCTCCCTATGCGGCGGTACCCCTTTGACCTCATCAAAGACATCCTCAAATCCATTCGCGATTGGCACCGATGACAGTCCATCCCGTGGAACAACCAGCGAATACATAAAGCTCATGAAGACGCCTTCCTCATGCTTACATTGTATCACAACCTTTCGCCCTTCCACATTCTCGACTGTCACCTCCAACCTTTCACAATCAACCTTTGCCGCATACATCCTAAGCCAGTCCATACCCAAAATAATTCCGAACCCTGCAAAGTTCAGAATAAAACAATCACAAACAAAAGAGCAATCATGACTCGATACAATCAGACCACGGAATAGCATACACAGACAAGACGGACCCCCAACTGGATTAGTCACAACCAATGGCCTATCAACGATATCCGGTTCTAAACCCAACCGGCCTACAAGTTCATTACAAACAAAAGAATGCGACACCCCAGTATCGAATAACACTCTAACTGGAACACCACATATGGAAAGAGTACCTTGAACCTCCACACTCTTTCCTTTCTCTTCAGCGGTAGGAGCTTTTGAAGATGATGGAACAGCCCCCAAAGCATAAGCTTGCACAATCTGCTTGTCCTTCCGCGGTTCTGGACAATTCTTCTTAATATGCCCCGGCTTGTCACAGTTGTGGCACTTCACCGGCACCTTTGGATTCTTGCAATCTCTGGAGAAATGGCCCTTCTACTGAAAATTGTAGCAGGTCACTTCACCCTTCGGCTTCTTTTGGCCATCCTTACCCTTTTGCTGCTGCTGCTTCCTCTTCTTGTTTCCACCCTGCTGCGGTTTAGACTCTTCCTTGGCCACAACAACAACAGATCCTTCTTTAGGAAACAGATTTTTGTGCCTGAGAGCTTTCTCCACAAGCTTCTCAAATGGATCGTCCAGATGATCCAAAAACTGCCTCCCAAGATAAATGTCTAAGCCTATCACAAACTTCTCATTCTTCTAGTATGAAGATTCAATATACGACCGGACATACTTGGACAAAGCTTCAAACTTAGAAACATACTCAAGAACTGGTCTTCCACCTTACTTGAGCTCCTCAAACTTCTTAAACAGAACAGATTTCTGAGCTGTAGAAATGAACTTAGCTTCAAATCTGGCTTGGAATTGCTCCCAAGTAATTTCTTCCTCCGGAGTATCAATGGTGATAGAGTTCCACTAGTCAGAAGCTCTTCCTTGAAGCTGTCTTGATGCAAGCTTCCTTTTAGTTGCATCCTCGATTCCCAAATCACCAAAAATTCTTCTATAAGCATCTATCCATCTCTGGACTTCAATGGTTGACTCTGTTCCCAAAAAACCTTTCCTCCAAGAGCGGTATAGTCTTTACACAGCTTAGCAAAATCCACCAGTCTTGGAGCTTGAACTTGAATTCCAACATCAACTGCTGACCCCGGAGCTGGCATCCTTCTCATGATCGAAGTCATCATAGCCTCGAACATAACTACATAATCAGCAGCCCCCTCAGTAGCACGGCCTTCTCTAGCAGCTGGTCTCCCTCTTCGACTCATTCTTAATATCTATAAAAAGGAATAATTAATACACCTTGCGAACAACTGCATAAGGGGTTCAAATCATTCTAAGCTACTATATTATATATAGTAATCATCCATCAAAATACAATTACGTCTCTCATACGTAGTTACGTCAGCGAGCGTTGGGTAAAATCGATTAACCAAAGCTCTGATACAAAATGTGACGACCACCCATGACCCCTGCACTGAACATAGAAATAGTGCGCTGTAAAGTGTGCCAGGAAGCCATGGATGATTGCCAAGGTTAAGTTAAAACAGAAGAATCTATCGTATTACTCACAGCGCATGGATAAAATACAATAGAGAAAAATATACATATTGAAGCTACACAGAACAGAAGCGCATCAAATAAGCCTCATAGTAGTTTGATACAAAAATCTGAATAGTCAATACATCCAGCCTCACTACATATCACTCAGAGAATATACAAGCAGCGGAACATCCAGTACATATAATAGGAAAATAATAAGCAAGCCTCCAGCTCGTCTTCGTCATCAGCATCGTTGGAAACTAAGAACAGCACCTGTCACCTGCTACCTAGTCTGCCCATCCCAAAATGGATGAACAGCCCAAGGTAATAAGAGTTGAACATAAAACCTTGAGTCAGACAACAGTCTTAGTGAGCGGTAAATTAACTAACAACATACCAAAAGAGCATAAGGTAAAAGGAATAGGAACCCAACCCTCCCACTCCACCTATTTCTACAGTGATAGCCCCCAGACACACTAAGCAGAAATAAACATAGCAAAGCAGACATTTAAAGTAAAGCAATTATCACTCGAGTCAAGGTCGATGTTTTCCAAGCACAAACCCCCAAGGCCTAAACCAAGATCAGATAAGCACCCAGAAAACATTGCTCTTGAGACCGAATGACGATACAACCAAACATCCATGACTCTGGCTATCACTGTTATCATTGCTTTGATACCACCGTTAATTGAATGACCGGCACATTCTTTCAGCCGTCCGTCAAGGGCCAATGGTAACCCCGGTTCTAGACAGAACTCTGCACGTCGTTGCAGCCCGTGCCTAGGACTATCGAATCTGCCCAGAGTACTCGACTACCAACTGTAATCTTTTGGGACTATCGAATCTGCCCAGCGTACTCTTGCTTTGAGCCTGCTAGAACCTTCAACAACGATGAAATCTCAGCCTTCTAGTCATCCTCCTCGACGACTATTCTGATACTAGCTCAAGCGCCTCTCGAGCCAACCATTATCCTCAAACTCGAACCATCTCACCGAGTCATCAACATGCTTGGAATGATCCCGTCTGGATTTAACCAAGGCTATCTCACATCATGCCTTGCTTCATCTCATCATAGCAAAGCCTCATCTCAACATCATCATCAAATCTATCCATATGAGCTTCATCACCCGCCACATATGCCACGAGCAACTTTTCCAATTCAAGAGCCTTTCCCTTAGCTTCTGAATCATCTTCGACCATCTTGTCTAAGTCCAACAACTAATCAACTAGTTTATAACAATCAATCAAATCAATCATTAATCCAAGTAATCAATCATGCAAACAAGATCTAAAAGCAATTATAACTAAAAATGGCAATTTTGTAAATAAAGAGTCCAAATCTAACAAGCATGAATCACGAGCAATATCTCTACAACTTGATGAATGAACTTGCATAGATTAACATGTAGTAAAATGGATATCAAATCATCATGAACAATGGATCTATACTTAAGTTTAAGAAAATGCATGAAATCACTATTTTTAACACATAATCAAGCCATCGATCCAATATACTCCTTTGGATCCGTGTGAGAGATAATCACCACTCACCAAATCACCTAAACACTTCAAAAGCAACACACTTCAGATCTGGACAGCGAAAGATCTAGCTCGATCTTCCAAAATTCCGCTTCAAACGATGAAATCTCTCTTCGAAGAATGAAGATCTTCAATCTAAGCTCTTGGATCTTCCATTTGATCTTCGATTTGGATGGAAGGAATTACAAGATTAGAGTGGAGAAAAGAAGTGAAGAAGTGCAACACTCGAGCTTTCAAAATAGCATCACTTCGTCGCTTCAAAATCCGGATCCCAAAAAGTGAGGAAAAACCCGTGTATTTATAGGCTGAACCATAAGTCGTTCGCCCCTTAAGTCGTCCACGACTTATGAAAACCCACGACCTACGACTTACGACTCAGCAAATCCTTCGACTTAACACACATAGGCGGCTTAGCGACTTAACGCTACACGACCTAATTGAGATGCCGACCTAACGACCTAACTACAACGCAAGTGCGCGACCTAACTGCACTCACGATCTAACGACATAAGTCCTTACGGGACCTAACGACTCAACTGGGATACGACTTAGCGACTTAACACACTCCCGCATTTCTACCTAAGTCGTTTGGACGACTTAATGACTTACGACTCAACTAAACACAGGGTCTCTCGACCTAACACCTAAGTCGTCTGGACGACCTAACTACTCATAACAAACTTTGGTCGCTCACGACCTAACTAAGCACAGTACCCCATAGGTCGCTCATGACCTAACTACAACAACTCCTTAAGTCGCTCGAACGACCCAAACTCCCTAGGTCGTTAACCCGCTTAGGTTGCTCATTCTCCTTAGGTCGCCTAAACCCTTAAGTCGTCTACCCCTTAAGTCGTCAAATCCTATAGGTCGCTCCAATCTCTTAAGTCATCCCAAACTACTGTACGACCTAAGCTACTATATCGCTCCACAACCCAATCTGCTACACGACCTAACTCTGGTCGACCTAAACTCTAGACGACTTAACAACACTAACAACCTAATAACAACTGTTTTACAATCTTTTGATCCGTAAAAATACGGGTCGTTACAACCTTCCATTCGGAAGTGTTTCAATTGTGGTTCTCCTGATCATATGATTCGAGCTTGTCCTAAGCCTCTCTTTTGTCATTATTGCAAGAAGGAAGGTCATCGTATTTCGACTTGCCCTACTGCTCCTGCTAGTGCTAGGTCTGGCAAGCTTTATGTTTCTAAAGCTTCTGGAGGTCCTTCTTAGCCCAGAGGTATATCTCCATCTATTTTTGAAAGTTCTATTTTATTTCATGACCGTAGTATTCGAGTTCTTTTCGATACGGGAGCTTCGCATTCTTTCGTACAGAAAAAGCTCGTCGATGATTTGTCTTTGGATGTTTCTTGTATGGTTACTTCGTTGAGGATTGCAAATCATATTGGGGGATCCGCAACCCTTAGCATGCTTTGTGATGATGTTGAGATTGTTTTATGTGGCTTTTCTTTTCGTACGAATCTGCACGTCATTTCTTATTTGGATTTTGATATGATTTTGGGTATGGACTGGCTAGTGAGATACGATGCCAGGATTATTTGTTCTGAAAGAATTTTATATCTTCGACATCCAGATTCGTCTACTCAGCTATCACTTGTTCTTCGAAATGTGGATAATTCTGAAATGGCCTTATATTCTCTTGACTCACGAGATGATGATGATATATCTCATATTCCTATTGTTTGTGACTTCTCTGATGTTTTTGAGCCGGTTTCGGGTTTGCCACCCAAGCGGGCGATCGAGTTCCGCATTGATCTCATTCTAAGCACGAAGCCAGTTGGCCGTCCTCCCACGAGGATGTCTACAAAAGAAAATGAGGAACTCAAGAAGAAGCTTTTAGAGATTGAGTCCAATCAGTTGATTCAATCTAGTTTTTCACCGTGGGGTACCGCGGTCGTCTTCTTGAAGAAGTCCGATGGAACTCTTAGGCTTTGTATCGACTATCGCAAGCTTAACGAGTTGACCATCAGGAATAGGTATCCTTTGCCGAGGATCGATGATATGTTCGATCTATTGAGTGGCGCTAAGGTCTTCTCTCAGCTTGACCTTGCCACTGGTTTTCATTAGCTCCGAGTCACGGAAGAGAGCATACCCCTTACAGCTTTCTGCACTCGATATGGTTCTTTCGAGTGGCTCGTTATGCCATTTAGTTTGACGAACACTCCTGCTTTCTTTGTTGATCTTATGAATCGAGTAGTCCGAGAATTTCTCGATAAGTTCGTCCTTGTGTTCATTGACGACATTCTTGTTTATTCTAAGTCTGAAGCTGAGCATGCTAATCACTTGAGAATTGTCTTGAGTACTCTTCGTCACCATCAGCTAAAAGCCAAATTCTCCAAGTGGCATTTTTTGGAGAATAAGGTTAAGTTCTTAGGCCATGTTGTATCTTCCGAAGGCATTTCGGTCGATCCCTCAAAGATCGAAGCTATCCAGAATTGGAAGAGGCCTGAGAATGTTCATGAGATTCGTAGTTTCCTTGGATTGGCGGGTTATTACCGTTGGTTCATTAAGGATTTTTCCCGTGTTGTGCTTCCTCTCACCAGCCTTACTCGGAAAGGCATTCGTTATATTTGGTCCGATAAGTGTGAAGCTTCCTTTCAGACATTAAAGGAACTTCTCACTAATGCTCCTATTCTTGTGGTTCCCGAGGTGAATCATGATCTTGTTGTCTACACCGATGCTTGTGGTAGTGGTCTCGGTGCTGTGCTTATGCAGAAGGATTGGGTAGTTGCTTATGCTTCTAGGCAACTGCGTCCGAATGAAGTTCGCTATGCCACTCATGATCTTGAGTTAGCCGCCATTGCCTTCGCCTTGAAGATTTGGCGACACTATTTATTGGGCGAGCGCTTCATTCTCTATACCGATCATAAATCCTTGAAGTATTTGTTCACTCAGAAAGAACTCAATATGAGGCAACAACGTTGGCTCGAGTTTCTTACCTCCTATGACTTTGATATCCAGTATACCCTTGGTAAGGGTAATCGTGTTGCCGATGCGCTTAGTCATAGACATTCGGCTGTTATTTCTTTGATGCTTGCCGAATGGGATATTCTTGAGACTCTATCTTTTTATGATATTCGTGATCGAGCTCCATCTTCTGATTCTCCAATAGTATTATTCAGTTTGGAAGCTCGACCCTCTCTATTGGATCGTATTGCCGAAGCTCAGCGGCGTGATCCTGATCTTGTGTATCTTATTCAGCTTTGTGAGACTGAATCCCGTGAGGAGGCGTTGCGGGACTTCAACATTGATCTTCATGGGTGTCTTCGCAAGAAGAACCGTCTTGTTGTGCCTTCTGATTCTATACTTAGGCATGACATTCTTGAAGACTATCATCTATTTAAGTATACTATTCATCCTGGCAGTAGTAAGATGTATGCCGACATGCATCGCCTTTATTATTGGGAAGGCATGAAGCACGATGTGGCGAGTTATGTGAGTAATTGCATGACTTGTCTATGTGTTAAAGCCGAACATCAGCGCCCTTCTGGTCTCCTTCGGCCTCTAGGGATTCCATTGTGGAAATGGGATCAGATTTCGATGGATTTCATTAATGGCCTACCTCGTACGAGATCAGGCCGTTCTAGCATTTGGGTTATTATTGATCGCCTCACCAAGTCAGCTCATTTTATTCCTATTAAATCTAATAGGACTGCTTCTCTTTTGGCTAAGTTATTTATCAAGGAAATCGTGAGACTTCACGGTGTTCCTGGTTCGATTGTGAGTGACCGTGATCCTTTATTCACCAGTCATTTTTGGAAGTCTTCAGCAAGCTTTGGGAACAAAGCTTAATTTCAGCACAACTTATCATCCACAGTCTGATGGATAGACTGAACGGGTGAATCGTATCTTGGAAGATCTCCTCCGTATTTGTATTCTTGATTTCGGAGGTAGTTGGGAGGATCATCTACCCCTTGTAGAGTTCTCCTACAACAATAGTTTTCAGTCCAGTATCGATATGGCTCCTATCTAAGCCTTATACGGAAGGCCATGTCGATCACCTTCTTGTTGGTTGGAATCTGGGGAGATGCTTATTCTTGGCCCAGATTTTGTTCATGATTCTTCTGAGAAGATTGTTCTTATTCATCAGAGAATGAAAGAGGCACAGAGCCGCCAGAAATCCTACGCGGATAACCGTAGGAAGCCTCTCGAGTTCTCGGTTGATGATCTTGTCTTTATTCGTGTTTCTCCTTTGAAAGGGGTTATGCGCTTCAATGTGACGGGGAAATTGGCTCCTCGCTTTGTAGGACCATTTCCTATTACTGAACGTATTGGCACTGTGGCTTATAGAGTTTCACTTCCAGCTCATTTATCCGGAGTTCACAACGTGTTTCGCGTCTCTCAGCTTCGGAAGTGTCTTCGAGAATCAGATTATGTTATCGACTCTCCTAATTTGCAAGGGCTTGAGATCTCACCAGATTTATCTATTGTACAACAGCCTATTCGCGTACTTGCCACGGAGGTGAGACACCTTCGAAACAAGGACGTGCCACTCATTAAAGTTCAATGGTCCGCTAATCCCAATGATTATACTTGGGAAACCAGAGTGTTTATCGAGCGATCCTATCCGGATTTTCTATCTTTGCTTAGCAATGGTGAGAATATCTTTTCATCTCAAGCTTATTTTTTCTTGTCTTCTTGGTTGTAAGTATTTAGTTGTTACAAATTCTTCTCTAGGAATTGCGCGGACGCAATTTTGTTAAGGAGGGGAGATCGGTAACAACCCGCATATTTTACGATTTTATATTTAAATATTTTATTTAAATATAACGTCGTTAATCGGATTAAAGTCCGAAAAGATACTTTTTGCAAATGGTCGAATTAGGACTCAGGACCACTTCCATTGAGTCCAAAATGGCATTTGTGACTTTTTTGAGTATAAGCTTCGATATGTTTGGAGTAAGTTGAATTTTGCTATTTTCTCTTGGGCTTTTTGGGTTTGGGTTTCACCCCAACTCACTCTATAACTTAGTTCAGCCCTCTCCTCTCCTCTTCACTTCATTTCTATTTTCTTAAACACTCTAGCAACCGAAAATGGGGAGAGGAATGGGAAATTAATATTCCGAGCCCTAGTTTCCTCTTGCAAACTCTAATTCTTGCTCCAAATTCAGGGAAAAGCTAAGGTAAGCTCCATCTTCATCTTCTCCATCTGTTCTCCTCTTCAATTTCAGAAAATTCCTAAACCCTAATTTAAGAAATACTGGTTTTGATCTTAGATTAAAGCTTGTGGAGTTGAAGTGAAGAGTGGTTGGTCTTTTCCTTGTGTTGAGCTCCTTATCTTTGTTTTTGAGTTAAAAAGGTGAGTTTTGATCTCACATCTACTTCTCTTGATATCATTGATGTTAGGTATGAATTCCTAACACTTATTCATATTCATTTGCCTTTGGATTGAAATTATTTGGTGAACATTTCAATTTTTGGTGTTTTGGAGTCAAAAACTCTAAAAATCATAGCTTTGATGTTTGATCATGCTTTTGGTGGTGTATTGGAGAGCCAATAGGGCTGGGTTGTCGATTGGCATAAACCTCTAGCGCCCATTGCTCATCCGATCGAAAATTGGAAGAATTGCTCTTCATTAGATAGGCTGAAAAACAGCCCCAGTGTCAGTCAATCGACTGACCCTCTGCAGTTAGTCGACTAGCTGTAGCGAATAGATGTTCCTGGGGCTGTCCGTAGAAACAGGGAGTCTATGTTTTCTGCAGTCAGTCGACTAGCCCGCTGCAGTCAGTCGACTGACTGCAGGAAATGAGATTTTCGAGTTTCTGGTTTAGTCGACTGACTGTAAGGTGCCAGTCGACTGACCTGCTTGTTTTTGCCTATTTTGCCTATTTTTCTTGAGTTTCCAATTTTAACCGATTCGGGTTGTTCCAATTAGTTGTTATTGCATATTGACTTTGATAATTCCTTTTTGATATCATACACGGGTTTTATATAAAATGATCTTTTCAAATTTTATTAAAAGCTCGTTTCTCCAATTTATAATTTCTATTTAACACACACACAATTTTGTACTTCGAGCGAAGAGGGAGGAGAATTAAATGATTAGATAAAACGCATGCTATGAACACGTGCGTTCATCTTTTCAGTTAATTCCTAATCTATTCGTTTGACCGTTTTGACCTCTGGGTCTGGTTTACCGATGAGATGAGGTGAACATTATACTGCTTTGAGTGTGAAATTGGCTAACGGTTAGTAAACCGTTTAGTGCGAACGTGGGGTATGGGACTCACGTTAACATTTTCTGGGTTCCTTTCTGAGAGTTGTGACACATTCCACCGGACAGTGGTGTCCAATACCGCCACTACGGTTTGTTGCCTTCGGGCGTTGCCTTCATGCGTTGCCTTTGGGCGTTGCCTTTTGGCGTTGCCTTCGGGCGTATGGATCCTTGTACTGAGCTCGAGCACCTTTTTTTTCTTTGACAATTATATTTCCCTAGTGTGTCGCCTTTCGGGGTAGGTCCTATGAACCACACGATATATAGCGATTACCTTGTGGAAACTTGTGTACCTTTGTTGGTATTTGTTATTTGCCTTTCGGCTTGTTTTGGGATATGATATCCTTTGGTTATTGGGATTGCCGATGAGATGAGGCTTATTATTCAACATTATGTGATGTCGATTCCTCTTTGGAGGATTTATTTATTTGCTAAGTGACTACGTTTTCACTATGTTAGTAATGTGGTTATTGTTGCACTTCTGTTTGGAGGAGTATTATATCATCATCTTATACCGCATTATTATTATCTAGCTTTGTCTAACTGATTTGTTAGCTAGACTGACCCGTGTATTTTATACTCGGGTCAGACCGAGATGTTTCAGGTTAGGTACTTTGGACTTAGCCTATTTTGCTTCCGCATGGACTATTCCGCTAGCTCCTTTTTGTTATAGCTTTTTGTGTAGTCCTTTTTGACTGTAACTCTGATATGTATTCTATTGACTCGTTTGTATATTGTGGTTTGCTTACCACTTGACATGTCTCATTTTGTAAACTCTGTAATGTATCAGTACATGTGAAAGTGTATGTGATGATCTACTGTTCTGTGATGTGAATTACATTGAGTTGTTATATTTTATTCTGATAGATCCTTCAGCCGCCTATGGCTTTGTATTAAGTATTTATTGGAGATGTCGATCCATTTAAGTAAGAAGTGGCATTGTCGGCGTATTCAATAGATTATTAAGACAGGGTTATAGATGGTCGCTCCTATCCAGCTCTATTCTCCGTATTAGCAGACAGTGTTACTTAGTAATACTCTTTGCTAATGTGGGTCTCGGAGTGGGACATCACACCATCCATCCAAAACAACCAAACAAATGGTTTGCTCGGGTTCAGAGACTTTTAATCGTATAAAATGATAAATAAAATACTAAGTATACCATATAATTAGTAGTCTTAGATAAAACTTAACAGATTATTTATACGTCTTAAAAAATTAAAAGTATCACCTCCCAAACATCCCATAAGCTAAACAACTAAGAATTCCAAATATTATTAAGTTTGTTCTTATTAGTTTTGTTTCACATCATTTACTGTTCAATTTATTTTCATTCATACAATGCTATTTCATTACTTTACATCCATTTACTTACATAATATTTTAAAATGTAAGTTTCTTTGCAATTCTAATTCACCATTTTCATTTACGTTGATTTCCTTTTATATAAATATTCATTTGTGAATCGACCCATACTTCCTTTTCTTTTCACTCTTATTTCTTTCATATATAGTATTCACTTTTACTATTTACTTTAATTATAATCGACTTCAAATATTACTTAAGTTTATAATCTTTTACTTACAGTATTCGCTTTTTCTATTAAATTTAATTACTAGCAACTTCAAATTATTAACTTATACAAGAAAAGTCACTTTTGATGGCATGATATGACAGCATGTTAACCTGCATTGCAATTATTAGTTATTTGACAAAATTAAAAAAGGTTTGAAACGCCTTAAAAAAGGTTTAAAACGCTGTAAACGTAAGGCGGTGAAAATTTTGTTCCTTCCCGCTAATAAATTCTTTCCCTCCTACCGCTTAACACTTAAGCAAAAAAATTGTTTTCCCATGCTGCTGCTTTATCAAAACATAGACAAAGAAGTTCATTCCCTCTCAAATCTAAAAAAACTCAATAAAACCTAAAATTATCCTAATTCCTTTCCTATTCGAAGACGCCTATAAAAGAATTATCATATTTGTTGCCGACCTAATTGAAACTTATAGGAAAGCTAATCGCCCTTTGCATGATCTTTGTTAATTGCACCGAGAAGAAGAATATGCGACTTCACAAATTCGATTATAGGTAAGTATATAGTATAATTTATTGTCTTCTGATTTGTTTGATTTTGTTTAGAATGTTTAGGTCTGCAAGCCCCAACTCTAATCTTCTCGCGATTCATTTTTTTACTAGCAACTGTTGTCTTCATTAAATGGTTACAGTTCTTTAATTTGTACAGAAGAGGTTTATAGGTTCCTTTACCGGACACCAATCACATAGTTGGTAATGAGTCGACTGATTTTGTTGTTGCTTGTGTCCATAGGCCAGAAAGATTTTCTGCAAACCGAACCTGTAAGTTAGAATCCATAATAGGTATAGCACAAATAATTTTCTGTCTTCTACCACAGATTCATTGTTTAATCATCCTTTGTTAAATCAAAGTTCTATGATGTAACATACAGAACCTTTAACATCTACTATCAAATGATGAACACTTGCTGCTGGTAAGACTGCTTTCAATGGACTTTTATCATTTATCTTTATTTTTGTACTCTATTACCGTTTTCTTTTTTTCTTCTTGAGATGTTACCACAATGTTGCAAAGTTGGCTGACAAATGTCTAGCTGGACATCTGATAGAAGATGGAAATGAGTGAAGTTGTAAGGTGGTTCAAAAAAATAGTGCAGGTTAGTGAAATTCAGTTAGGAGCTAGAAGCATATAGGAAGTGATGATTTGATTCTTCTTAAGTCACGATTTGTCATCGATATCCCAAGTTCTATTTCAGTGCATGTCTTATCTCTAATAGAATGTTGTTCAGTAGCTAGAATTGTTTAATATTGCTCAATAATTGATTTTTATAGGCAAACAATGTGGTGAACTAAGCACTAATTTGTGGATAAAGTTCTACAGAAGTTGCACAACTGGTTGTTTTATATTCAAACCCCCATGAGAAAATATGCTTTCGGTTTACAAGTGTTCCGATTTACAAAAACTCTGGCCAAGTGACATGTTTAGTAATGGCACATAACCACATAAGTATCAATACTTTATCTTCTAATTGGTAGTCTATGACTTGGTAATCGAAATCTTTTTACTGACAAGTTGGATATGAAGTAGACCTAATAGTTGTTGTGCTATGATTGAAACATCCAAGAAACCACAATACAGTAAAGATGTTAGCTAGCTTTTTTTAACCTTGTGGCTTTAGGTAAGTTGACAATTAGGATCCAAGTTTCTGTCAATTGGTCAAACAGTTTTAATAGGCACACTACTTTTTTAAGAGGCCATATATAACTGCATTTAAATTGTTTTAACCAAGCAGGTACATGAGTTCATAAGCTATTTGACCCTATGATGTCAGAGCAGAGCAAACGAAGCTGCTGATATCATAGATACAACAAACAAGTAAGTCAACCATCTTTGATGTTTATCATTAACATTTAAATAATGAAAGGATTTTAACATGTATTCGACTATGTGCTTTAATATACTAAGTTACAGTAAGTTTTTTGCTTTTCTTTGTGGGACAACACCCATTGATTTTCAAAAGTTATTCAAGGAATTTAATTGAAATTTATCTTTGTTAATAGTGAGTATTATCAATTTAAACATCCCCCCAAACAATAAGTTTGCACTATCTTAAAGAACTGCTAACTGCAAACATCATGTTAAAGTTTGCACTATTTTCTATGAGCTGGCATTGTAAGTTTGTCTCCTAAAACAAACTCTAATAGACAAATTGTGCATTCTAAGTTTCTCATATAAGTATTTGTAATGGTTATACCTTGGAAGCTCACGGGGTGAAAGTGAGCATGGTTACATGAAAAATACTTGATGTGGAACTTTATATGGCTGAGAAAAATCTAGAGTCAACCATAACTGGAGAAGTCAAGATCGGCAATTTCATTACATGGCCTAAGTCATTAGTTGGATTGCATTGAAGTGGATTGATTTAAGGTACTTTTCCACCATTTCTAACTAAATTTTAACTAATATTATTTTGGTGCTATCAAGTAGAATCTTATTGCTATTGTAATCATAAAGCCTATAGTTTAAAAAGATTTTATACATCAGGAGCAAGTTTATGTTTAATATTATATGCTATACCCGTTAACTGCTGCATATATAAATTTAGTAAACCAAAAATAACTCTTTTACCTACGCTGAAACTGCAATGGACGGATAGTTTGTGCTGCATAAACCAACCTGCGATCAATGCTTATGCCTTTTCCAATGTTAACGAGGTTAGTTGGGTGCTGATAGAGTTTGCAGGTCATGATGCAGTTATAGTTCGCAATGCAGTTACCGTTTAATTTATTCACAAACTCTAATTTATTCAAAGTATGTTATTGTCAAAATGTGCCTCAAATTACAATAACCTATTTCATAATAAATAATTATGATGTTCTGCTAACATATACTAATATTTAACGTATAGTCATACATATAACAATGTTTCAAAGTATGTTGTTATCAACATGTCCTATGTATTCAAGGTACTCTTCGACTGCTACCATGCCTTCACCTCATTTATGATGGATCAAATGTATTGGATCATAAATGAAATCTCAATTTACACTTGGTGACTGGAGGCAACTTGATGACTGGTGGTCACGTTCGTGAATAGGATGGGCGCTAGTGAATGTCAGGTGAGTGATTTCCCCTTCCACTCACACATCTATGATTCTAATCACCTAAGTTTTAATTTTTATCAACATCTCATGGATAATTCCAAAAGCATTTCGAATTGACTTTAAAATTCTCTGCTATTTATTTTTAAAAGTTAAACTGTTTTACGATCTCACACCAGTCACCATGACTGACTCGGAGTTTATTGTTCCCTTCTAAACTCTGGGTGCCACCAATTTCCACACGGGCAGTCTAGAGTTAGGTTATCAGGATATTCTGGATATTCTGGAGCTTTGGAGATAAGCTGGATGGCGAGACGTAGTATTTGTATCTGATAGTATTTATTCCGCTGTGTATTCTGTATGAGGACAGGTTATATAACTGTCCATTGTTGTATATTGACTCTGATGATTGATGTATGTATAAAATGATATAGTTCTTTGTTTTAAAAGACTAGTAATTATCTATTGTATATTGTTCCGCTGCGATATGTGAGATTCTGATATTGTCTCTGTTCTGTATCTGTTGTTGTTTCGTTGTTCTTCTTCTATCTTTTCTTCTATTTCTTTTTCTAAAACCCTCACTATTGGAGTTTCCGGCACTCGATTGCTCGACAGTCGATAAAGTGAGTATCGATGTCGAATTTTCGAAAGTCGAAAATCCCGGTCTTGACAAAGTGGTATCAGAGCATATGGTTAAGCGACAACCCTGCTCTGTTGGGTGTTACTCATTAGAGATAGAGTCAGTAGTACTCTAGAATGAGTTGAGTGTAATAATAGATATGAGCGCGTATTTGTTATTTGAATATAAAATTGTTTTATATTGTGATGATTGATTTATTGAGTGGTATATGGATTCTGGTCAATACGAGTAATTAACGATCATTGATAGGGATCTCTAAACACTCGAATAGAACAATTCGGCACAGTATTGTTTTAAATAGGGTAAATGAAATAATTTTACCCAAAGCTATTTTTGTATAGAAAAGAAACGATTTTCTATGAATTATTATAGTATATGGTTGCATGGTTGCTAGAAATGATAACATTAAACTATTATCATTGAAACTAAATGAGAAATTGGAATTATAACTCCAAAGTTAAGAAATAAAATTTGTATACGAATGAAATTTGTGAATTATAAATGTAATTTGTAATTTAAAACGGAATTCCAGAGAAGTTTTTGGAAATGTTTTGAAAGGAGTTTGAAAATTTTGGTGATTTGAAAAGTTTAAAATCTTTTTGATTTGGAAATGAAATTCAAAGGTTTTGAAAGGTATTTTAGAGAAATAAAAGCTCTAAACTCTTTTCGGTCGCTGGAAAATAACTTCGGTAATGACTGCAGCATTACTGATGTTCATTTTCGGGTTTCCAAAAGAGAAATTGCTGTCAAATTGTTTTAAATAGGAGTTGTTTGAAAATTTGGGTTTTTGTTTGGAAATTCAAATGGAATTTGAATTGTTTTCAAATGGTTTTGAAAAAGTGGAAACGACTCTGGAATCCTATTTAAAAAAATACTTACGAAATATTAATAAGTTGATAACTTATGGAATATTGGGAATCTGATTGAAATGAAAGTTCAAATTGAAATGAAAGAATTTGTGAACAAATAAATAAATTTGCAATGGCAAATGCGAGAAAATAGAATTGAATGTTAAAATTCATTTCGAATTCGTAAGCAAATGAATTGAATTGAATAAAGTAAATTGAAAGATGAATTAAAATTCGAATTGGAAATCCAGTTTAATATAAGTGGTTATAAACCAAAATAGTAAATTGTAATAAATTTTGGGAATGAACAAAAGTGAATAAGACTGGAATTGAAACTGAAGATTGAAAACAGATTTGAATTTGTAAGTGGATTAGAATTAGAAATGAATTAGTAATTGAAACTAATTTGAAATAAGCAGTTGAAAATGAAAGCTAATCGATAAAATTCAATATTCAGGAGATAAATAGAATCCAAATTTGAATTAAAATGGTAAAGTGAATTCAATGAATTTGAAATGTAAATTTGAATGGATATGAATATGTAACTTCAACAGTGAAGTAAGCTAAAAATGTATATGCAGTTTACATTGAAAATTTTGTAATTAAATTTGCAGAATAGGTTGAATGCTGTAACTAGATATTATGGCTAGTAGGATATACAGGTGATAAATTGGGATTTTGATTTCAAAGATGAATTTGAATTGCTCGAAAAAGGTATGTATTTGAATTATAATATGAGTTTTTGATGATTTCTCTCTAGCCGCTTGGCTTTTTCTTTTTCTTTTTGAAATCTGAGAGTCCGTAGGGACGTTTTGTAGTCGTGCCGTATTAGCCGCGCAAAGGAGACGCTGGCGAAATTTTTCGGAAATTTAGGGCGTTAGAAAATTTTTGAGAAAATTTTGAAAGTTTAAATTTGAATTTTGAAT
Organism: Allium fistulosum; assembly: GCA_030737815.1. Taxonomy (NCBI): domain Eukaryota; kingdom Viridiplantae; phylum Streptophyta; class Magnoliopsida; order Asparagales; family Amaryllidaceae; genus Allium; species Allium fistulosum. Next base: position 161,979,252 of record CM060904.1, on the reverse strand, counting down.
TCGAATTTGAATTTAGTAGTAAAACAATGATTGTTTGAAACTTAGGGTTGAAATTGAAAGTTAGTAGAAATGATAACGAATCTTTAGTAGAAAGATTTGTTTTGAAAGATTGATAAAACTATTAGATTGTGAAAGATAGTAGACGAGTTAAGGACCCTTTTTCCTAACTTGTAATTTCGAGGACGAAATTCTTTTAAGGAGGGAAGTCTGTAACGACCCAGAATTTTGACCGAATTTAAATTGAGAATATTTAATTTATTTTAAATATTAGAACGATAATCTAATTCGAATCCCGGATTTAAATATTGAAATCGGCGATTAAATTATAAAATTTAATCGATTGAAGTTGAATAAAAAAATTTGTATCTTCAATTTAAAGATAGGGAAAAATATTTCGAACGCTTGTAAAAATTATATTGATAACACTGAAGATAACAACAGCTTCAGAATTGAAATTTAAACGGTTTCGTTCAGTTTTGAAATTTATATCGTTCGACCGATATTTAAAATTAGCCGTCCGAGGCCCAGTCTCGGAATTCGACGAAACCAGTTCCATTGGGTCCGTAATATTGAATTATTACCGGATTTCGAATTTCGCAGTGATCGGAGTTGTTATGTGAGCGTATGACACATAAACGCGTTAAGAATTAAACTGAAATTTAATTTAAAATTTTTGTAAAATCAAATCACTGCCACCCTACTCCTGAGTAAGCAGACCTATTCTCTGCTGAATCACGATTCCTTGTCTCCCCATTGCTTTACAAAAATTCACGCAAGACATCTTCTTTTTATCAATAGCTGAACGACAGTTTTCCTCCTCAATTCAACTCGTTCGAAATTAAAATATACAAAATCATGGCCACTTCCCGTTCGAGAAAAAAATCGATTTGCCTCTTTCGAATAAACTCGTTCTTTTTTTTCCTAAATCCTTTAGCCTGCCTCGTTCACATTTTAAATCCTTTCGTTCTTCCCCAAATCACTACCCTTCACGAAATCGAGATTAGGGAATGGCGACTGGAGCCATCACGGAAGCGCGCTCGTTCAAATGGGGGCAGATCGAAGTAGCGCGTGCGAACGTGAGGCGGCGTGGGGGAAAGTCGATGTCGGTGAGCTCGAGAGTCATGGGTTCGAACGTGTATGGGTCGCGATGATTTTTAGTGGGCGGCGCACGCGCGTTCGAGTGGGAGGCGACGGAGATGTCGCGGTGCTGAGAGGTTCGCTAGGGTTTGGGGGCGACTTCCGCGACTTCGCGATGGCATTCGCGAGCCCAAGGCAGCGCGATGCGATGGCGACGTGTTAAATCAATGGTGGTTCGCGAGGCGATCGAAGCTAGGGTTCGTGGTGATGAGCGGAGCTGGGCATGGCGAGGGTGTAAAGCTGCAGTCGAAATGAAGAACAGTGAAGTCTGGTGGTCGTGATTTGGTATTGAACGAGCATTGTAGTGTCGTGATTATCTGAGTTCGTCGAGTTATAAGGCAGCGAGGTATATTTATTTTATCATTTATTTAGTTCAATACATATATGTATACATATTGAGAAAAAAAATGATAATAATAAATAAATTTGTTAAAGAGAATTTGTTCAAAATTAAAAGTATTGATTCAAACTGGAATTTTTAAAAGAACAAAATAAATATGCATCTCTGTGATTTATTCGATTTATAAACTTATCAAATTTTTTTTTTGTTGCTTAAGATAATAGTTTATTAATGGAAATTTAGTTTAGATATAACTTTTTGTTAAATCAAATTGTTAAAAAGAATTTGTTAGTCAAAATAAAATCACAAGTTAATTGAATTATTAAGTGGAAATTTATTTGTTCGATTTAATTCGAATATTAATAAATTGTATAATTGTTTATACAAGGTTAAAATTTGCAAAGAAAACAAACTGGAATGGAAAATGGATGGCAAATTAAAGCTAAGGTGAGATTTTTCTCACTCGAATAAAATGTGGAATGTTTACAGTTATTGTTTGATTGCTATGATTGCTGTTTGTATTAGATATGATAGGATATATCTATATATATAGCAGTATATACATATTGGCATATGTATATATTGGATTGATGATTTCCCGCCTCGTATAGCGGATGAGACCCTATTGCGCCGTTAGTAAGCGGATTTATAAAAACCTATATACCGCGATAATTCCGTACTGGAGCGGAATTGGTATTGTGCTAACGTCTTTGGATGCAGGGAAACAGGTTGGAGGGATCCAACTGGACCCCTCATATTGATTGATTTTTATTTATACTGTGGTATAAATCTGTGAATGATTATTGATGTTATTAATCATATCGATGTCTGGAAATTGATTGAAAGCTAAAAATTTAGCTGAATGGATGTTTGATATCATTGGATTCCAAAAATAAATGAAATTGAATTTTTGGAATCAAAATAGAAATTTCTAAGTGAATTTAATTTTAGAAATTGAATAAATTTTGAAGAAAGGAATTTTTAAAGTATAAAAAGTTAATTTTTATAATCTTATCAAATTTATCCCAGAATCAAGTGGAAATGTTAAATAAATGGATTTCGTAAAATAGTGATTTTAAATTGAAGTATTTAATTTAAAATTTGGATTTTTAAAAATAGATTGAAAGAAACGATTGAAATTTATTTCCTTAAAAAGGAATTTATTAAGAGAAGATAAGTTGGAAATCCGATTAGAAATTTACTTGGTAAATTGAAATGATTTGGGAAGTAAATGTAAAATGACTTCAATTTAAAGAATCCTTTTATAAACAGGATGTTGAATAATTTGAGAAAAAATAAGGAATTTATTTTAGTAGTGAAAATAAATTTAGAAATCAATATTGAAATTGAATTGATATTGAAGTTTTTATAAATAGAATTGAAATTTATAAAAGTTGTTATAAACCCAAAGTCACTTATTTTAATAAGTTAAATATAGAAGTTGATAAAAGAAGGTTTATAAGCCGAAGTTGTTATTAAAAAGAGAAATAGAATTTATAAACGTGCTTATAAATTCGAAATAGATTGAATGTGATAAATCTAATATAGAAGATTATTTAAGAAGATATATTCACGATTTTGAATAGCGAATTTTTATTGAAATAAAAATGTGTAGGAATGATTGAAATGGGATTAAGTAAATTTTATTCACGATTTTGGACAGTGAATATATTGTTAAGTAAAATGGATTCATTTTTTGAAGAAGTAATATTTTAAAAATGAAGTTAAACATTTTAAAGGTGTTTTAAAATGTGTTATGAATCGAAAGCATAGATTTCAACATTTATTGTTGAAATAGACGTTTTCGAGAAATATAAGGAAATGGTGGACTATAACACTATTGTTATAGTAAATGATTTCCGAAAGGAAATGTTTTTATCTAGTATTGGGATTTACATATCTATTTTAATCTCGAATCCCTATACTAGTGATTTTTGAGTCGTCGTAACGATGTTTTACGTAACATTCGTTTTGACTCAAATAAATGTTGTTATAGTAAATGTTTTCCTTAAAGAATGAATATATACTTAATATTGATTTAAGTATATTGAATATTTTCCAAGTGTTGAAAATAAATGATTTGTGAAATACTTATTATTAAATAAGTATGGAATTGCTTTTCCAATGTGAAATGAACTGTTTGAGTTTTTATCTTTTAAAGATAAATTGAAAAGTGAATATTTGAAATTGTTTTCAAATGGCTAAGTGTGGAAATTTTATATCTTATAAAGATGTTTTTGAAGATGAAATTATTTGGAAAATTATTTGGAATCTGATGATGTTGCGCATCCTTATTGATAGTTAAATAACCGACTATCAATAATTACCTTTAGATAGGTATTTGTTGTGATTGGATGAATTTGAATGCCACACTTGTTTTTAAATAATCGCTCACTATTCGGGTTAGCCGGGAAAGGACCATGGGGTCGTATAACCCATTCCGAATATGTGATATGTCGTTATGAATTGCATTTGAAGACCGGTGTTGAAGACCGGATATTTTTGAAAACGGAAGGATTACCGTCGAGTTACTCTACATCGGCTGATCTCCGGTTTAGAGGTTTTATCACCCTTAGTGACGGGAAGTCCCGACGTGATTGAAAATTATCCGGAATTGCAAGGGCTTCGTGAGAAGTGCCTTCGGTTCTGTTCGATCCCGAAACAGACTTGTATGGATTGTGTGTCTGACGTTACAATTTGAGATATAAAGCTGATTTCTTTCAAATACATTTCTGTTGGTGGCGGAGAATTTATTCTCTTAGCTTAACACCCTTCTCTGAGACGTACGAGCTCAGAGGTTATGTAGTTGAAATTTATCAGCGATATATCCCAATTTGGTAACGTGGCATACTGAGTGTTGCTGTGAAATGATCAGTGTTTGATCATTTGTGATATGATCATTTGTTTGATCTTATATCTTTGTGATCATAGGTTGATCATTTTGTTTGACCCGAAGCAGGGCTTTTTATAGAAAGCGTAGCTTTGTGGACGAGACTTCATCGAGCCTCACACCCCGGAAATGGTCGAAACAGGAAGAATGCAGCAAGGTTCTAGGGAGTAGCGCCCCTTAGTGTATGTCATTCCTTCTGGATAAAGGTGGTATCATGGTATGGAGCCCAGATACTTAACCTCTGTGGTTACTGCATTATTTTTTCTATGTGGTTTGTTGCGAATCGGGGATCCTCGGGAAGATCGGTGACGATCGGGGGATGGCATACGCGTGTCAGTAGTTACCTATTTTTGCAGAGGTAACCCGGCCTTGTGTTGGCAGAGATCTAACCGTAACGTTAGATTCTCGGGTCGTCTATTCCAGGGACGTACCCATCGTGGATAGGAAGTTCCTTAGCCTGACCATTTGTTGGAAATCCAAAGAAACAATACGTGACTTGTACGGTTTTAGTTGTAGAACCTGCCATTTAATATGGTAGCTATAGCAAGCATACTATAATGGTACCTATGCTGGCTAAGGTTTATATTCTACTTTCGAAATGTTTTTCTACACTATGCACTAATAATAATATCAAAAAGAATTTGATTTTTGCGTAGTAAGCATCTTTGACTATCATAAGAAGAAATCTCCTCCAAGTCTGCGTTTGCATTGTGTGTGTGGCGGGAGGTCTTATGGTAGTTTCATTTTCCAAAAGCATTTCGAATTGACTTTAAAATTCTCTGCTATTTATTTTTAAAAGTTAAACTGTTTTACGATCTCACACCAGTCACCATGACTGACTCGGAGTTTATTGTTCCCTTCTAAACTCTGGGTGCCCACCAATTTCCACACGGGCAGTCTAGAGTTAGGTTATCAGGATATTCTGGATATTCTGGAGCTTTGGAGATAAGCTGGATGGCGAGACGTAGTATTTGTATCTGATAGTATTTATTCCGCTGTGTATTCTGTATGAGGACAGGTTATATAACTGTCCATTGTTGTATATTGACTCTGATGATTGATGTATGTATAAAATGATATAGTTCTTTGTTTTAAAAGACTAGTAATTATCTATTGTATATTGTTCCGCTGCGATATGTGAGATTCTGATATTGTCTCTGTTCTGTATCTGTTGTTGTTTCGTTGTTCTTCTTCTATCTTTTCTTCTATTTCTTTTTCTAAAACCCTCACTATTGGAGTTTCCGGCACTCGATTGCTCGACAGTCGATAAAGTGAGTATCGATGTCGAATTTTCGAAAGTCGAAAATCCCGGTCTTGACAAAAACGTATATATATACGTTTATTAATATATTATTTTAATATTAAATTAACTTTTAAACAACTTTTCAAACAATCTCTAAACAACGCGTGCCGACAGGCGATTATAATGTTTTACCCACGTTTCGAACACAATGGAACGTGTTTCGGAAGCTAATTTGATCGTATGCGCGAGTTACGGAAATAAACGATCAATTTTAAATTAAATCGATTAAAATAGTTTCTATGCATTTTGAGCTGCCACGGTCAAATGTCAACTCCGATTGCTACGAAAATTGAAATCCGATAATAACTAACTATTACGGATCCAATAGAACTATTTTCGTCGACTTCCGAGACTGCGCCCCGGAAGGCTATTTTAACCCATCGATAAATTCGAGTGATTTTCAAAATCGTCGAAATCTCTCAAAATTTTACTTTTAAAACTTTACTAACTCCATTATAAATCAAATAGAATTTATATTCACATTAGAAATCATTCTGATTCATTTCGAATCAAAATCTGATTATTTGCATTATTATATTATTAAATCCTATTATTAAATTAATAAAATATCCCAAATTTAATTTATTGACTTTTGATTCCATCCAAAAGTCAAATACTAAAATTCAAATCAAACTAGACTTAGAACAAATTTTAGAAACCATTTTCGTATCTATATACAACCAGATTCACCAATTATCCAGATTTCAAATAACAGATTATTATTATCCAAATCTAATTAAATTGCCGTATTTGAAATTATTAACTAATTTTATTAATTTGACCAAAATCTTCTTATTTTAGAATCAAATTAAAATTCACATTCAAAATTTAAATTGAATTAAATGTTCAAAATCTAACGACCAAAATTCCGGGTCGTTACATTCTTCCCTCCTTAAAAGAATTTCGTCCCGAAATTTGCTAAGGTAGGAAAATGCTACTAACTCGTTTATTTACCCAACTTACATAGTTAAAAACTTACATTCGCTTTCCAAAGCCTTTTAGTTCAATTCCAAAACCATTTGCTTATTACTAACTCAAAAGCGTTGTTTCCAACATCATTTCAAAAAGAACTTTCCTTGATAACCAAAATTTTCAAAATTCCAAAATATTTTCTAACTCCCAAAATTTAAAAAAAAAATTGACAGCGTCTCCTTTGTACGGAGAGCCTTTTACAATATCACAATAGATATAAATATGTATACATCGACCCACACGGTCAGAAAAACCAAAAACAGTTCATATTTCCTATTTTTATTGCGTAGGCGTACCTTAGATTAGCATTTTAAAAGCAAGCGGCTAATATATTATGCATTTACGCGCTCCAACTCTATCGATTGCCTTCCGCACCTGTACTTACTCAAACAAGCACATCAGTTTTCAATAAATATGAAATTCTAACAACATTCTATTCATTAATCTTGGCCAAACACATCAATTACATAGCATATACAACAAATTTGCATAATCTTACATGCAAACCATATTTTAAAGGCTATATCACAAGGTTTCAACATCATTTTAATTTCTTTTACAAATTCAAACTTCATTTTATTTCACTCCCTTTCAATTCCAAATTGATTCACAATCAAATTTCTATTTTCAATTGGATACATTAGCACTTCTTTTATGATTAACTTGCATTTATACTCAAATCCACTTAATAAGGTTTCAATTCAATCCAATTGGTTCAAAAACGAATTTTATTTACTTCTTTTAATTCATTTCTTTCGTTTTCGGCAATGACTAATTTCTTAAGTAAATTCTAAAGTTATCCATGCAAGTAACCGTCACTTAAGCTTATAACCATTTAAAATTAATTCCAGCTTAAGTTTATACTAATTTTATTCCATTCGGAAATATTCACAACCCAAATATTCTTACTTCATTACTATTATTAAATCAAATTCCTATTCATACACTTCAGGTTCATCACCCAACTTAAGCTTATATTAATATCATTCCATTCTGGATTATTTACAACTCATACATTCTTATTTCACCACAATAATTAATTAAAATCCTTTCACTTGCATTTCAATTTTATTATCTAAACAAATTTCATTCAAGACCACTCAGAAAGCTTGACCACAATCATTTTACAATTTGCTTAAGTTATTTCAGTTTTACCATATTCCCATTTCTTCTTATATCAATTTTATTTCCATTTCAATTTGATTCTCATCCAATCAAATTCCAATCCATTTACAAATTTTAATTCAATTAGTTTACTCATTCAATCCATTTAAATTTTTAATTCACCTTCACAATTCATTCCTGAATTTACTAATAACATGACCATTCTAATTATTCTAAATCAGAACTGGGTTTTAATTGGCTTTTCAAAAAAATTTTTAACAAGCTACCAAGATTTATTCATCCCAATACAATTTCCATTTAATTTAGTTTACTCTAGATCCATCTTCAAACTTGTCTTTATTTAATTTAGCTTACACTAAATTCATCTTCATACAAATTTCTTTGAATTCAGTTGAGTGAAAATTTAATTATTCAATATCATTTCAACTAAATTAAATTTTCTTTCATTCAATCTTTTATCGATTTAATTCAAGTTCAACCAACCTCATTTAGCCCACTTAAATTCATATCACTTCCTTACAAATTTAAGTAAGGATTTAGATTACATTCAATATTATTTATAACACAACTGAAAATTTGATTTCAGTTCAATTCAACCCAAACTCAAATAAATTTTACTTCTCAATATATAAGCTTCAACACTTATTTATCAACCTAAGTCCATCCACATTTCATACTGGGATTTAAATTTGGACTTTCCATAAAATGCTCACCATTTTTTTTGGTTTCACAATGTATTTCTCTATTCATAAGTTCAACAACATATTTATTTAAAAGCTTATATTGCTTGTTGGAGTCATTTTCTTCTTATAAGCACAATTCCAAATTACATATATACTAATTAATAACTTAAGGGTATAAAATTTCATTTCACCATTATAACCCATAATTATAATCATTTTACTTTTCAACCTTATGTCCAATTAAATTCAATCTCAATTCACATTTTATATTTAACTTATCCGGAATTAAATCCGAATATATCTTATTAGATCTACTTCACTTTATAAGCTCAATAATTGATTCATCTTAACCTTTCACATTATTTAAATAGAATTTTCAGAATTCCATTGCCCAGATTTATTTCAAAACCAATTTGAAATCATAAATAACACATACCCACTTTGTATATCAAATCAAATCTCCGGATCCCAAAATACTTGGTTTTACCAAAACAAATTTCCCTTTCGAAATTTCTAAAACATACTTGTTTATCAAACAAGTTCAAACCAATAATCATACCAAACCACCCTAGTAGCAATTCATCAATTAGAAACTCGAAAATGAATTCTAATGGTGTGGCCATCATCATCAGGATTATTTTCCAGCGACTGAAGTGAATTCAATACTTCTTTACTTCCATAAATTCATTTCAAAACAATTTTCCCATTCAAAATATTTTCCAAAATAACACTCCATTTGTGACTTCAAACACTTTGGAAAACATTTTCAAACATTCCCAAGATTTAAATTTCCAAACTTTTGTTTTAAATCCATTCAAAAAACTTTTCAAAATTTTCGGGATTTAAATTCTAGTTCAAATCAAATCTTGGTTATACTTCTATTGGATAAGTCATACTTATAGAATTCTATTTGGTTATAACCATTTCAAATTTTATATTCTTATTTGATTACAATATTAACAACCAAACATCCAAATATATATAATAATTTCAGAAAATAATTTCTTTTATACCAAAATAAAATTTTGGGTAAAATTATTTCATTTACCCACTTTAAAACAATACTATGTCGGTTTATCTTGTTTAAGAGTTTAGAAACCCCTATCGATACGTTTGTACTTCCCGTACCGACCAGAATTCATAAACACTCAACCGATAAGTCAACACAGTATAAAAACTATTTTATATTCACTAACAAGTACGCTCTCATATCTATTATTACACTCACACTCATTCTAGAGTACTACTGACTCTATCTCTAATGAGTAACACCCAACAGAGCCAAGGTTGTCGCTTAACCAATTGCTCTGATACCACATGTAACGATAAGATCTTTCGACACTCAAAAGTCGACATTAATACGTCCACTGTATCAAATGCCGCGCAATCGAATGCCGGAAAACCGAATCATTAGAGTAAAAAGAAGAGGTAGAAGAAGACAGAAGAAAAAGAAACAGAAACAACAACATAAATCTCACATTCGCAGCGGAACAATATATAATAGATAAATGAATAATCTTTAAGCAAAGAACTATATCGTTTTATACAATACATCATTAGAGTTTACAACAATACACATCACTTGACAGTTATATAAACTTGTCCACATACAGAATACACAGCGGAATAATACTAGTATAAGTGATACGTCTCGCCATCCAGCTCGCCTCCAGATCTCCACAGCAACTTCTGAATTCCAGAATGACCTGATAACCTGACTCTAGACTACCCGTGTGGAAAATTGTGGGCACCCAGAGTTTAGAAAGGGAACAATAAACTCCAGCTCAGTCGTGGGACTGGTGTGAGATCTCAAAAACAGTTATTTTCAAATTTGCAATGCTTTGGGAAAATAAAACTACCATAAGGCCTCCCACCACACACACAATGCAAACGCAGAATTGGAGGAAATTTCTCCTTATGATAGTCAACCATGCTTGATACGCAATATCTTTTTAATATTACCACTAGTGCCTAGTGTGAAAAACATTTTGAAAGTATAATATTAATCTTAGCCAGCATACAACCATTATTGTATGCCTACTATAGCTACTATGTTCAATAGCAGGTTACCGCCACATTCCATAGCAGGTTATACAACTAAAACCGTACAAGGTTCGTATTGTTTCTTTGGATTTTCCAACAAATGGTCAGGCTAAGGAACTTCCTACTGCCACATGGGTACGCCTCTGGAGGGACGTCCCGAGAACTAACTAGCTCTCTGCCAACACAAGGCCGGGTTACCTCTTACTAGTTAACTACTACACGAGTATGCCACCCCCCGGTCGTTTGCGACCTTTATCCGAGGGCCCTCGATCACAAAGCAACAATCACACAGTAAATGAGATTGGAGCAACCACACAGGTAAAATATTTGGGCTCCATACCATGATACCACCTTTTTCCAGAAGGAAATGACATATCCTAAATGGTGCGACCCTCATAACCTTGACGCATCTTCCTGTTTCGACCATTTCCGGGGTGTGAGGTCCGATGAGGTCTCGTCCATAAAGCTACGCTTTAAACGAAAGCCATGCTTTGATCAACAAATGATCAATGAATGATCATCAACACACAGCAACACTTAGCATGACACACTACCAAATTGGGAGTATATCACTGATAAACTTCAACTACATAACCTCTGAGCTCGTACGTCTCAAAGAAGGGTGTTAAGCTAAGAGAATAAATTCTCCTCCACCAAACAGAAATGTATTTGAAAGAAATCAGCTTTATATCTCAAAGTGTAATGTCACACATACAACCATACAAGTCAGTTCCGGGTTTGAACAGAACCGAAGGTACTTCCAAAGAAGACCTTCCAATCCGGGTATCCACAATCCCGATCGGACTTCCATCACATAGGGAATCTCTATACCGTAGCTACTCGGTGTAGAGACAATCAATAGGTTATCCTATCGTTCTCGCAATACACCCGGTCTTCAACACCGGTCTTCAAAGGCTATCCATTTACGTCGTATCACTATTTGGAATGGGTTATATGACACAAAGTCCTCTCCCGGCTAAACCGAATAATGAGCGCTTGTTTTTAAAAAAACAAATTCAAATGCCATTTCTAAGGCACACATCGATAGTCAGTTATTTAACTATCAAACAACATTCACAACAATCATCAAATTTAAATAATTTTTCCAAATTATTAAATTTCAAAATATCTTTACAAGATATATATTTTCCACACTTCATCACTTTGAAAACCAATTTCAAATCACTTTCCACTAGCGGGATAATATCCCCAAAATTATTTTTTTCCACTGTAAATTTAAAATTCCAAATTTTCACCGATATATGATTTTCAAATCGATTTCCAATTATTCACTTTCAAACACCAAATCAAATTAAAAATTGATTTCTCAATTTCATTTCAAACCCCAAATCAAATTCCAAATTGATTTCAAATTCATTTCAAACATTAAATCAATTACAAATTGATTTCCAAGTTTATTTCAAATAACAAAGCATTTATAAATTGATTTCCAAGTTTATTTCAGCACAAAATAAATTTTCATTCAAACACCAAATAAATTTTCATATCAATTTCCCAAAGACTTATTTTCAAATACCAAATCGATTATCAAACGGATTTCATAAAATTTTATCACCTTTTAAAATCAATCCCTTTACTCTTTCCAAATTATTTAAAATTCCATTTTCAATAAATTCTTCCACTTTAAAACAATATTATTCAAAACCCATTGATTAATATCTTTTCCCATATTTTGGAATTAATTCGATAAGATTTCAAAAATCAACTTTATGCTTTTAAATTCCTTCTTTTAAATTTACCCAATTCTTTCAAAATAAGTTACTTAAAATTTCCTACTTTAATTTCAAAAATCCAATTTTATTTATTTCTCGTATCCAACAATACCAAAAATACATTCGGCTAAATTATAGCCTTCAACAATTTCAATCACCAATATAATCATTCACAAATTATCAATAATTCATCACATAGCATATGAAACAAATTCATACAATTTGAGGAATCTAGTTGGATCCCTCCAACCTGTTTCCCTACATCCACGGAGGTTAGCACAACAATTAAATACCCATTCCACTTCGAGGTGGAATATCGTGCTATATGGGTTTAATAAAATATCATCCGCTATTATGCGGCGCATAGGGTCTCATCTGCTATATAATGCGGGAAATCAATCACTCCAAATATATATATATATATATAGAATACTACTATATATACTACCACATCCAAACAGTCAATCAATAACTGCAATACCAATTTAATTTGAGTGAGAAGATCTCACCTTGAGTTTAAAACGCTAAGCATTCCAATTTTATATTAAATCGAGCGCCTTCGATTTAATCTAAAATTTTCACAAGTTTTAATCGCCTCCAGATCAGCACTGCGGCATAGATCTCGTCGCTGCTATTCCAACGCTTCCTGTTTCGTCGAATTTCGACAACGTATGCATTAGATATGAGATTTTAAAGGTTTGAATAGAATTTAAAACAAATTTCTTTTTTTTACCATCGGCCGTTCGTTCTGGAAAAAGAAATCACAGCCGCACTTTACTTCTTCTTCCACGCGCGTTAGAGGTTCAAACCGAACCCATCAACGACGACGTTGACCAACTATCGCTACACCTCCGATCAACTTCATAACGATCGGCGATCTTCACTGCAAAGCCCACCACTACCTCCTCCTATGGCCAGAGACATGCATGACTCGGCCCCTCCTCTCCCCAAAAAAACGTGCCATACGATGATGATAAAGAAAATCCACCGTTGGATCTGTAGGTCTTCTCACGTTCTACAATGTTCACGTTGGAAGTTTTTGAATCTAAAGCCTAGATCGAGAGGAATTAAGGGACATACCATGGTGGTTATCGGCCATTGAATGATTCATGGCGGCCACGAGAATGGCTAGGGTTTCTTTGAAGAAAACGTATATATATATATACGTTTATTAATATATTATTTTAATATTAAATTAACTTTTAAACAACTTTTCAAACAATCTCTAAACAACACGTGCCGACAGGCGATTATAATGTTTTACCCACATTCTGAACACAATGGAACGTGTTTCGGAAGCTAATTTGGTCGTATGCGCGAGTTATGGAAATAAACGATCAATTTTAAATTAAATCGATTAAAATAGTTTCTATGCGTTTTGAGCAGCGACGGTCAAACGTCAACTCCGATTGCTACAAAAATTGAAATTCGATAATAACTAACTATTACGGATCCAATAGAACTAGTTTCATCGAATTCTGAGACTGCGCTCCGGAAGGCTATTTTAACCCGTTGATAAATTCGAGTGATTTTCAAAATCGTCGAAATCACTCAAAATTTTACTTTTAAAACTTTACTAACTCCATTATAAATCAAATAGAATTTATATTCACATTAGAAATCATTCTGATTCATTTCGAATCAAAATCTGATTATTTGCATTATTATATTATTAAATCCTATTATTAAATTAATAAAAAATCCCAAATTTAATTTATCGACTTTTGATTCCATCCAAAAGTCAAATACTAAAATTCAAATCAAACTAGACTTAGAAAAAATTTTAGAAACCATTTTCGTATCTATATACAACCAGATTCACCAATTATCCAGATTTCAAATAATAGATTATTATTATCCAAATCTAAATAAATTGCCGTATTTGAAATTATTAACTAATTTGATTAATTTGACCAAAATTTTCTTATTTCAGAATCAAATTAAAATTCACATTCAACATTTAAATTGAATTAAATGTTCAAAATCTAACGACCAAAATTTCGGGTCGTTACATTCCCTTTGGGTTGAAATGATACCCGAACGATCTATAGATTAGGAAAAAATCATTATGGGTTTAAATGATAGACTCGAGCGATTTCATGGATTTTATTTAATTCGGTATTGCAGTTTGAAATGATATATAACCATAAAATGTTAAATTGTGGATTGAAATGATAAATATCCGTATCACTTGACCCTAGGGTAGAAAATTACATACGGACACCGGATTGGTTAAATTAAATGATTTTGAATCTTTAAATTTTGAATTCAGTTAACTGGTATTTTGAAATAGAAATTTGGTTTATATAAACTGAATTATTTTCGAAAGTCCAAGTGTAAATGTTGAAATTGGAATTGATTTAATGAATTGTTCAAAGGATTAAAATTTGAATTTCAAAGTTGAGGTGTCAAATATAAATGAATTTATCGGAATTGAGTTATTGAAACATTGGATATAACTTTGAAATCTATTTTAAACTTATTTAAACTGTTTTAATTAAATTAACTATTTTAATTAATTTAAAACTATTTTCATATATATTAATCTATTATAACCTATTTAATCCAATTTAAATCTATTTTACAAATTTTAAACTAATTAAATTTATTTAATCTATTTTAAATCTATTTAATATAATTTGAATTTATTTAATCTAATTTAAATTTATTTAATCTATTTTAAGTCTATTTAATGAATTTAAATCTATTTTAAATTTATTTAATCTATTTTAAATCTATATAAATCATTTTAAATCTAATTAAATCAAATTTAAATCTATTTAAACTATTTTTACTATTTAAACTATTTCAATCTATTTTAAACTATCTTTAAACTATTAAAACTATTTATGACTATCTAAACTATTTTCTAAAATTTCAGACCGTGTAAAGAGAAAGTATTTATATTTAAATCCTTGATGATGATGCAACCTAAGTTGGAATTTGGAATTTATACCTTTTGTGAAATGACATATTTGAGTAAATATGATTTTGAAAGTGAATATAATTTGAAAATGATATGGTTTTGAGAATATGATATTTTGATATCAATTGTAAATTGACTTTTTGGAAATGTAAAAGAACCATCAGGTGTGAAATAAGCGTTTGGTTGTTAAAGAGACCGGGATCAGATATTGTCATACTCTCTGCCAATAACGAAAACCACTTTAACAACTGTGTACGTGGTGGAGATTCCAGAAATGAAGTAGGATGGTTTGGAGAATGATTCTGTATGAGGTATTTATGTAACCCTGACTCCCGTGAGTCAGCTTGATGTGGCTAAAACAGGAGCTATACCGGGCCAAGTGAGGTCGCATGTGACGACCTGTCTTTTTGGACGTTTTAAGCAGACACATATGTCAGACTCAAACCATTCAAAAGGGCAGATTGTTATGGGGTAAATAAGAAAAGCAGAGAAAGAAAGAAAACAAATACAGAATCTCGCAGCGGAATGACAAAATATAATAATAAAATAAACAGTTCATGAAGCTGTTTATAAATACATTGATTATAATTTTACAGTACAGATCAGAGTTACATAAACCAGGATAAATAATAAATAAATGCAGCGGAACAATATGATGCAGTGGACTACATATAATAAGTAATAATAGCACAGAATCTTCGTCTTCATCCTCCAGAAAGCAGTCTTCGATAAACTGAAAAGCTCAGACTGACCCGAGCGAATTGAAAGACAAAACACTCGAGTCGGAATTAAATGATCCTATGTAAGTAAAATCAACAGTAAATAAGTATGAGTGTAACGACGTCAGAGATGTTTACGGGTTTTGACATCTCCTATCCAGTGTCTAACGTGAGTGCAATAACTTAAGAGATGTTCGGGATTTCCATCTCCTCGGGATCCATTAAACTATTTACTATGTAGTACAATACGCTATTATAATAGTGTCCACAGTAAAGTATTAAAAAAGCGTTAAGGCGTTACCCATATCCCCCTTAACACATTTTATATATTCCCGTAGTCTATACAATGCCATAGGCTCCACCAAACTGGTGGTTTACCCAGAAGACACCCCATAGATACGGTACAAAATAAACTCATAGAAGGCGCTCTAGGGCATGTGAACACAAACTCAAGGCAATGCCATGGTAGATTTACCAATTGCAGAACCGGGGGTGTGGTAACGCATAGTAGCTACTACCGCCCACCTCGGAACACACTCCCATAATCAGAATCGAGGGGTTGCCACCAAATCATCACAAAGTCATAATATGGTATCGAAGAAGCATGTCCGATCGGAGGAATGACCTCACTTGGCCCAGGTATAGCTCCTGTTTTAGTCACATCTAAGCTGACGCACATGAGTCAGGGTCACATCAATACCTCATACAGAATCGTTCGCCAAACCTTCCTACTTCATTTTTGGAATCTCCTCCACGTACATAGTTGTTAAAGTGGTTTTCGTTATTGGCAGAGGGTATGATAATATCCGATCCCGGTCTCTTTAACAACCAAACGCTTATTTCATACCGGATGGTTCTTTTACATTTCAAAAGTCAATTCATACTTAATATCAAATATCATATTCGATTGCAAACCATATCACTTTCAAAATCATATTCACTTTCAAAACCATATTCACTTTCAAAATCGTCTTCACTTTTAAATTCATAATTACTCAAATACGTCATTTCATAAAAAAGTATCAGTTTCAAATTCCAACTTAGGTTGTATCATCATCGAGGATTTAAATATAAATACTTCAACTTTACACAGTCTGAAATTTTAGAAAATAGTTTAGGTAATTATAAGTAGTTTTTATAGTTTTAAAAATAGTTTAAATAGATTTAAAATAGTTTAAATAGATTTAAAATAGTTCAAATAGTAAAAATAGTTTGAAATGATTTAAATTTGATTTAATCAGTTTAAAAATGATTTAAATAGATTAAATATAGATTTAATAGATTTAATTCGAGTTAAAATGATTTAAATAGATTTAATATAGATTAAGTAGATTTAAATTATATTAAGTAGATTTTTAAATAGATTAAATAGATTTAAAATAAATTAAATAGACTTAAATTATATTAAATAGATTTAAAATAGATTGAATAAATTTAATTAGTTTAAAATAGGTGAAATTGATTAAATTGGATTAATAGGTTATAATAGATTAAAATAATTTAAATTGATTACAAAAGTTTAAATTAATTAAAATAGTTTAAATTAGTTAAAAATAGATTTCAAAGTTATATCCAAACATTTTCAATAACTCAATTTCCAATAATTTCATTTATATTCGAAACTTCAACTTTGAGATTTCAATTTAAATCCTTTGAACAATTCATTAAATCAATTCCAATTTCAGCATTTACACTTGGATTAACGAAAATAATTCAGTATATATATATATAAATCAACTTCTATTTCAATATACCAGTTAACTGACTTCAAAATTTTAAAGGTTAAAAAAAAATCATTTAATTTAACCAATCCGGTGTCCGTATATAATTTTCTACCCTAGGGTCAAGTGATAAGATATTTATCATTTAGATCCGCAATTAAAAATTTTACGGTTATATATCATTTCAAACTGCAATCCCGAATTAAATAAAATCCATAAAATCGCTCGAGTCTATCATTTCAACCCATAACGATTTTTCCATAATCTATAGATCATTCGGGTATGTATCATTTCAACCCATAGGGAACTTGCAATATTATAACAATATAAAATACATCATCCAGTCATCCAATATCAACAATCAAACATCCATCACAATCATCATCCAAATCAATCAATAAACATCAACAGATAACTGATCATCAGTAACAGGTATTAAATTGACAATTTAGATTCAATATTAAATTAAACAATGATTAAATGCAATAAAAGTCAAATTTAACTAGAATGGTAATTTAAAAATACCAAACATCGATCAATAAATTTGTAATCACATCATAAATTAAATTTAACCAACATAAGATAATTTAGTAGTTGTGAGTGGGTTAAAACACTCACCTTCGGTTTTAAATCGATTTAAAATCCAATTTAGGGTCCAAATTCAAAATTTCTCAGAATTTGACCAAACCAGCGTCATAATAACCAAAATTTTGAAACGATCGCAGCGGAGTAAACCGCGCGCAAATCCGACCTCGTATGAACAAGTTATAGTCATTAAATGGTTGAACAATTTAAAATTTAAAATTATATTAAACAAATTTCAATCTATACCACGTCACCATCGTTCCCACTCTCAACCATCAGCACACGCACGCGGAGGAAACCGAATCCAACCCGCAACTTTGACCGAACACTGACACCTCCTCGGGCCACCGCACGATCGCCGACCCCACCACTTCCATGCCACGACCTCCCCCATGTCACCACTGCTACTCGCGAGCGACCCTTGCCTCGAGAAACGCAGCCGCCGCCGCTATTACTCGAACCCTAGTTGAATTTTCGAAGAAAATCTGGCCATCAATTCACCAAACCAACCACACAGATGCGCTTCATTCGCCGCTCCCCACAAACCAGTACCCTCCATTCAATGATCCGACGAAGTTGATCTCGACACGATGAACGACCGAGAATAATTCACCGATTTCTGGAAAAACGATGATTCGATGCAGAAAACAAATTGCAGATCTGGGTTACGCTCGTCGAGAGCTTCGAAACGATATATAATTCGATATAGTTTGGAGGAGTTTGATTTTTTTGAAATTGATTTGAAACTGGATTTGTATTTCGGAATTTTGGTTTTTAGCCATTGAGAAAGGAGGAGCGACATGAACTTCTGTACTTACTGAAATTAGAAATGAAAGGCTATTAGGGTTTAGAACAAGACTATATACACTAACGTAGCCCGATAAGAAATGAATAAGCATCAGAATAGATTTGAATTGATGATTACAACCCGAAAAGCCCATTCTGTCTCCGGAATGAAAATGGGTCATCCCATATATATTAAAATCGATGTTTTAGACATTTTTAAATTCAATGGGGAACAGGTTTCAGGTCCTAACTCCATTGTATGAAGAAGTTGCTTAAAAATCAACTTATTTGAAATTGGTTTCAATCGAATTTAATTAAATTGATTTCAGTGCGTATCAAGCCTGTACGATCAAAAGACAAGTCCGATCGCTACAAAACTTGAAACCTTAAAATAATTCACCGTTACGTATCCGATGGAACTGGTTTCGTCGAAATCTGAGACCGTGGCCAAAATGGCTATTTTCACGTAAATTAAATAAATTAATATTAAATTAATTAATCACTTTTTAATTCAATATTTATAAACTATTAAATTTCATCATTTTTGATTTCTTAGACATTTATAATAACTTAAAGCAAATTTACATATCAATTCAGTGTTAATTATTTTCCTAAATACAGTGTTCACTTTCAACTGTAATTAAATCTAATTAATTATAATTCAATTTCAATAAATTGGTTTAATTTAATTTCAAGCTTCTTTTTTTTCCAATCAATTATTATTATATTAACATAGTCAACATTTGTTTATATCTTATTACACTAATACTTTACCATTACCATCTTAGTTTTCATTCACGTAGTATTTAATTACATTTAATTGCAATAAATTCATTTATTATAATTTTATATTACAATAAATTGGTCAAACTTGATTCCAATTCTTTTTATTCAATCAATTATCGTATTATGAATAAAATTTACATTGGTTATATCTTATTGAATTAATATTCTACAATTATCAATTTAATCTACATTAACTGCACTGATCAAGTGAAATAATTGCAATTGATTTCAAATTTAATTTAACAGGCTAAATAAATAGGTAACATATAATAATTGTCACCATTAACTTTTAGTCACATTCTATAAGTTTATTGTCTACAACAAGTGGTATAATTTCTACTACAACACTATTTTTTTTCAATTGCAATTTATTACACATTATTTCATTAATTAATCAACATTTAATTTATCAATTTCTCCTTTAGTCTAATCCCCATTAATACATACATTACTATAATTTATTTACAATCTATCTCAATTGTAACTCTTTAATCCTTTTAATTAATTGGAATTACATTTAAAGCAGTTATCAGTTACCATAAATTAATGCTATTTCATTTTATTCCAGTTATATTATTATTATTAAATCACAAATTTTTATTCCTTTCGACATTAAGTCAAAAAACCTTATTAAATTTACAATTTTTAGTTATCAAAAATTATGGGTCGTTACACTCTCCCCCACTCAAAACTTTTCGTCCTCGAAAAGGAAAAGGAAGGGAAAAGAAGGAATTAAGTAATCAATATATCTTATTCAAAATATTAAATTTATAAACAATTAATTTACATAATTAATTTAAATTAAATATATAAATTTATAACAATTTAATCCTTTATATTCAAATTAACAAAAGTTTGGAAAGCATTTCACAAAATTTTCTAAGTCCAAAATTCATGGAAAATTTCGGCAGAGTCTCCTTTGTACGGAGAGGTCTGGGAGAAATAATAATATCAATAATAACAATATATCATATTTTTCAAAATAAATTATCCCAAGCCACGGAAAAAACAATATAATATCACTACAAAACCGTAATCCGAGAACATACCTATTTGTCGGGCAAACAACGCTTATTTATGAAACCAAAAGTAGTAGCAACTCCTTCCATAAACTTATATTTCACTTATATAATCCAAAGAGGTTAATAATTATATAAAAGAGAAATATTTAAGTTGCTTCAATCAATAACAAACAAATCAATACAACATAACAACAATCATTTTGGAAACAAACAATACAAACATCATTTCAACAAAGAAAACAATCATCCATCCATTGCAACCAAAACAAGTGGTTTGTTCGGGTTCAGAGACTTTTAATCATATAAAATGATAAATAAACTATGAAGTAAACCGTACACTTAACAGTCATAGATAAAACTTTATAGATCATTTATACATCCTACACAATAGAAGTATCCTTTCCCAACCAATCTATAAGTCAAACAAACAATAATTTCAAAGAATATTTAAGTTTTATTCTTTTACTCTTTCTTTTTCCCATTATTCACTATTCATTTTCATTTCTTCATACAAGGCTTGCTAAATTTCTTTACATTTATCACTTACAAAATTCATTTTCCATTCATCTATACAATACCATTTTTCTTTTCATTACTTTACATTCCTTACTTACATAAGTTATATCCATTTCAATTATGTGGATCATAAATGAATTCATTATTGAGTATTGTATATATTTTATTTCAGTTTACTTCACCTTTACAATTTAGTTTGATTTTCCCTTTTTTTCTTAACATCATTTACTTTTCTTTTCTCATTCATAAAATGTTTATTTTCATTAATTTACATTCGTTATTACTTACAAAAGTCCATTTCTCCATTATTCATACTATGCCATTTTCTTTAATTTTATTACCTTACATTCATTGCTTAAATAAGTTATTTTTTATATCAATTATAAGATTATACATTATTAGGTAAGTTTCTTTACAATTCACTTCACCATTTATAGATTATTACCTTTTCACATTCATTCTTCCATATATAGTATTATTGAATATTAACTTCATTTCTAAATCATTTCTAATGTTAACTGAAGTTATAATCATTCAATTTATATATAGTACTCATTTTAATTCTAAATGGTTTCAATATTAATCCAAGTTTATAATCATTTACTTACAGTATTCACCTTTATCATTAAATTTGATTACAAATAGTTTAGATGTTAATTTAAGTTTATAATCATTTTTCTTACATTATTCACTTATATTACACTTTATTAGTAACATTTCAACTATTAACTTCAGTTTATAACAATTTATATAACATCAGAATTCCTATAAAAAGAAAGTAAGTCCATTGAACACTTCATTTTTCCCTAAGTTTTATTTGTATAATATTCTATTACATATTCTTATAAACATTTCAACTTTTAACATTTTGGTAAGTTATATATATGTCTTAAGAATGCAATTTAATATTACCCAAGTTTCTCTTATTTATTTACTCAACAAAATGTTCAACAGTTACCATTTCTTATTTTCATTTCCTTTTTATTTACGGTTTCCAAAATTTCACTTTCTTATCTATTTCATTAATCATTTTAACATCAAATTTCTTATTTTCATTTTTGAAGTTTCCAATTATTAATATAGTCAAGATTCCATTCATTACCATAATTTCAATTTCAAATATACAAAAACTTAAGAATTAAACAAACGGGTTCCATTTTAATCCTTTTTAAAATAATGTATATAATCATAACTTACACACACACACACACATATATATCAAATCAAACTTCAGAATTTAAAATTAGGATTGATTTATCAAAACGGATGTGCAGTATAACTACTACAGCAGTCTTCCCACTTCGAAACTCGAAAATGAATGTCGATGATGCCTGACACTCATCACCGAAATTATTTTTCAGCGACAGAGATGGGAGTACAGAACTTACTTCCTTTTTAAAAATTTCTTTTAAACCTTTCTTTCAAATCACCTTGAAATATTTATCAGAAAATACTTCCAAATAACATTAATATTATATTCCAAAATCTTTCGAAAGAAATTTCAAAATCTCGGAACTTAAGTTCTCAAATTCCAGTTTATATTCATTTTATTTGTAAATTTTATTTTCCCAAATCAATATTTATAAAAAAATTCTACCTAAAAAACAACATATTACATCCATCTATATCATTTATAAAATTTTATTATTTTTAACACAAAATATATAATAGGCAGAACTATTTCATTTCCCTATATTTCAAAACAAGTATTGTGTCGTCTGCTCTATTAAGTGCTTAGAAATCCCTATCAATGTCATAGCGTCCTATGCACCAACCAGAATTTATAAATACAAAATAGAACAAATTAACATAATACAAAAACCTTTTATAATACTAACAAATACACTCTCTCATATATATACAGTCAGCGACTTATTCTAGGGTATTACTACCATATTTATATGAGTTAGACCCCACAAAGCTAAGGTTATCGCTAAGCCACAGCTCTGATACCAACTGTGTTAGGAAATTCAATCTACGGTTTCGATGATAACAACTATACAATGGAAATCGAATATACATATATATTATATATACACAGGTACTTGCTAGAACAACATCACTATAAAGACAAGAACGAGGCTCAAAGGACACTACAAGAGACTACAAGTCGATAGGTACAGAGAAGCAAAAGAAAAAGTGCATAAAAACTGATATGTACAATATCAGACGTCTGGGCGCACAAGCCAGACGTTTGAATCAGTTCTCTGGAACAACAGTCAGGCAAAACTAGACGTCTGGTAATAGCACTCAGACGTCTGATCTTCTACTATATTCAAAAATATATATAGTATCAGACGTCTGAAACATATCCTAGACGTTTGATTTCAAACTTGAATTTCAGAAATGGACTTCAACTGCCACATTCGAATGGACATCTCCGCTTCCCTTTGCCGCAACTCTTCATCATCAACAGAAGCAACTGAAGAACATTCGTTAATGGACGTAACTACTCAAGATACCTATCTACAACTATATATAGCATCAAGAATCAAGAAAAAGGACTCACCTTTCATACTTACGCTTTCTAATTCTATACTATATTTTTGATCTCTGCACTCTAGCATTCTTTACTTAGATGATATTATTTTTGGTTCAACTAACGAAAATCTTTGTTCTCAATTTTCAAATATTATGAAAAGTGATTTTGAATGTCTCACATGGGTGAATTAAATTTCATTTTAGGATTACAAATAAAACAACTTGAAAATGGTATTTTTATACATCAAGAAAAATATTGTAACGATTTATTACGTCGCTTTGGAATGGGTAAAACTTCAAGCAAACCAACACCAATGAGTACTAGTGTTCACTTAGAACAAGATGATAATGGAAAAGATTTTGATGAAAAATTATATCATAGTATGATTGGTTCCTTACTATATTTGACGGCTAGTCGACCCGACATTATGATGAGCGTATGTCTTTGTGCCCGATTTCAAGGAAAACCAAAAGAGTCTCACCAAAGAGCTGTTAAACATATCTTACGATATATATCTAGTACTAGAGATTACGGTTTGTTTTACCATAAAGGATCATCATTTGAACTTGTTTCATATAGCGACGCGGATTTCGGTGGATGTAAAACAGATCGTAAGAGTACTAGAGGAACGTGTCATTTCATTGGACAATCGTTGGTTTCATGGTTTAGCAAAAAGCAAAACTGTGTCTCTTTATCCACTTGTGAAGATGAATACATTTCAGCGGCCTTAGCATGTGCACAAGTGATATACATGCAACAAATGCTTAAGGATTTCGAAAAAGTTATCGATAAATCACCAATATATTGCGATAATACAAGTGCAATAAATTTATTGGAAAACCCTGTAAATCACTCACATACTAAACACATAGATATAAGACATCACTTTTTACGCGACAATGTAGAAAAAGGAATTATTACATTAGAATACGTAAATACTGAGAATCAAATAGCAGATATTTTCACAAAACCACTAAATGAACAAACATTTGTTAAACTACGACGCGATTTAGGAATATGTTCTCTTAATGATCTTATCAGCTAATTCTAAGTTTCATTTATTTACTTTTGGTTAAAAAAGTTTTAATCCACAAACAAAATATTGTAACACTAACCAACAATTTTTTAGAATGTTTGTTTTAACTATTTATAACTTTTTACAACATGAATAAATAGCTCCTACTTTTACAAATAAAATACAGAATTTATATTGGTTCTTTTTAAAATAAACAAAAGCAAAACAAAAACCGACAACTCTCACCTCTCCTTTTCAACATCAACCTCGGATAGTTCAGCAGATACCCCTCATCGACTTCCTACTCCTACACCAGGTCAAGAACGGACCTATAAGTGGTCCTCCTACCACACGGGATTCACTCCTGACAAAAAACGATCACTATTTGGATCTCCTAACACCAAGGAGAAAATCGATGATATACATCATTATCAAAAGCAACAAATGGAGTTACAACAAGAACTATACTTCGAACAAAAAGTCACTGCAAGACGACTAAGTTTTCTAGAGCAAGTAGCGATCAAAATTTTCAATTCACGAAAGAAGGATGTACATGAACCACTTCCGATTCCTTGCAATCCTATGGATCCTTCTGCCTCTTATCGAACACCTTGGGATCCTCCACCTAGGCAATTCTCTGGTTCCCCAAGAACCAACGAACGTGGAAATATTTGGTCTCCACTCAAGCCGTGGAAGGATAGCAAATCTAAAGATTGCAATGCTCCATCTTCATCTAAATAAATTTGCTTATTCTCATTATATTTTTATCTAACTATATTTGTATTCTTTTTCACAAATAATAATATCATGTTTCACCAAAATCAATCTCTCGAAAATTAAGCAACATCCTTCAAAATAAGGCTATTTTAAGCCGAAAAATATATATTTCAGACGTCTGAACAATGCCACCAAATGTTTGACACACTTGTATCACACAATTTTACAATTCTGTGGATGTATCAGACGTCTGATATAACCCTCCAGACGTCTGAAAATAGTGGCTGCATCATAAAAATACACAACAGTTTATTTCAGACGTCTAAAAATTGTTCCCAAACGTCTGAACAAAGTTTCTGCCTTCTAAAATTACCAACAAGGCAAATTTTAGGCGTTTGATTCTACATCCATACGTCTAACAAAACTCTCTGACTTTGAAATTTTACAACTCTATCTATTTCTGACGTCTACCACCAATAACCAGATGTTTGAACATATTTACTGTCTTCATATTAGTTTAAATCAGACGTCTGATTCACTTTCCAGATGTCTAAAATTCAATCGACACAATTAAGTAACCTTATAACGTCTATTTTTCCCACTTTTTTCCATTTCATTTCATTTCGTTTCTACTGCAAATTCAATACCTAAATTCTCCAAATCCCTTTCTCCTTCAAACACGCTCGATTCTCATGGTACCAAAAACAAAAAACCCTAAAATCTCTAAAAGAAAGCAAGACCAAGCCACTTCATCCAACCCGCAAGTATGTTCTGATGATCAAATTGAGAGATGGATGAATCGCGTACCACATTCAATCAAAAGAGATGAAGACATTCAAAAGAAGAAGCTACATACAAGTCCTTTCTACAATTTGCTTAAATTTCCTATGTACGATTTGGATGAGATATGCAAAAATGCGGGGCTACATCAGTTGATTTCCTTCAACTCGAATAATATCCAAATAGACCAACTTGCGATATTCCTTTTCTATGCAAATTTAGATAGCACTACCGTTTGGAATACCGAAAATGAGGATAATTGGTTATGGTCAAGTGTTTACGGCAACACTATTAGATTTACACCGGGGATTATAGGCCGAACTCTGGGCTATTCCGACTCTGGAGAAGACTTATAAAACATCCCGGATATGCGCCTTAAACCTAGCGGTAATATTACCCATCAGATTTGGGAAGATGAAATGCCGAGATTTGCTTCGAAATACTTACGACCTAAGGTGAGACTACTCACTAGAATGATCATCAACACTATCATTCCTCGCCTTGGTAGCCATGAGCAGATCATAGAGTTAGAGCACAAGGCTCTATACGCTATCTTCAGTGGTACGAGGGTTAATTAGGCAAAATTCATATTTGACGAGCTCAAACATTATTGGACTCGCTCACGCCCATCTATCATCTATCCTACCTACATCTTGCGACTTCTCCGAGCTCACAACATCCCTTCATATTTATCAACTTTTGAAGAGATTTCTCCCAAGTACGCATCCACAAAGTTCTTCTCCCATATGTACTTACCAGAAAATCCTCCGGATTTTATGTCATTTGAAGAATGGACGCAACGTCGTCAACAAGATAGCCAAGCTATCCCTCCACCCCAACAACAACCTGAACAATCACAAGAGAAGAGCAACATCGTGAGCATACTCCTCCTCCTCCTGCACCTTTTGATTATTCGTGCCAAGACGACATTTTGGAGACCTACATTGAGACAAATCCAAATGAGAGTATTCGCGACTTAACTCTCCAAAATCAACTCATTCTGTCAAGGAATCAATTTTTTTTGTCTAAACGTATCGATAGCTTTGAAACAACGTTTGCTTCATGCCTAGCCACAGTTGAAGCATCGCTTTCAACTACACTATCAGTTCTAAAAGAGGTTCTTCAACGAGTTCGTGGTCCTACACCACCTTCGGAAGATTGGCCAACTCCAACGCCTTCTCCTCCTCCTTTAAAACACTCTAAACTTTTTGAAGAGGAAAAAGAACCTCTCCAACAAACTCCGACATCTCCAAAAAAAAACAAGCTAGCTCTTCCAAGAATGAAGATGAAGGAGATGATCAAGTTAAAGCTTCCCCAAAAGATCCTTAGTTTTTAGGATTCCATCTTTTGTATTATAATAATAAAAAATCTATGCATGTAATCAATCAATTTGTTTAATGAAAAGTGCTTTTTGGTTTGTTATTTCTGTTTATATTGATATAACCTTCCTACAGTTGGTACATATTTCATATTACGAACATGTTCTCTAAGTTAAAAAAATATTAACACTTTTTGATAATGCCAAAGGGGGAGAAATAATGGAAAGCACATATTCAAGGGGAGATTTATAAAAATATATCTAAGTACATTGAATAGTTGTCATCATCAAAAAGGGGGAGAATGTTAGGAAATTCAATCTACGGTTTCGATGATAATAACTATACATTGGAAATCGAATATATATATATATATATATATACACACAGGTACTTGCTAGAACAACATCACTATAAAGACAAGAACAAGGCTCAAAGGACACTACAAGAGACTACAAGTCGATAGGTACAAAGAAGCAAAAGAAAAAGTGCATAAAAACTGATATGTACAATATCAGACGTCTGGGCGCACAAGCCAGACGTTTGAATCAGTTCTTTGGAACAACAGTCAGGCAAAACTAGACGTCTGGTAATAGCACTCAGACGTCTGATCTTCTACTATATTCAAAAATATATATAGTATCAGACGTCTGAAACATATCCTAGACGTTTGATTTCAAACTTGAATTTCAAAAATGGACTTCAACTGCCACATTCGAATGGACATCTCCGCTTCCCTTTGCCGCAACTCTTCATCATCAACAGAAGCAACTGAAGAACATTCGTTAATGGATGTAACTACTCAAGATACCTATCTACAACTATATATAGCATCAAGAATCAAGAGAAAGGACTCACCTTACATACTTACGCTTTCTAACTCTATACTATATTCTTGAACTCTGCACTCTAGCAATATTTACTTGTATTCACTCTTCCATATACTCAGTTCTTCATAGACAATATTATTTAGAGATGTATATTGGAAGAAATTGTACAAATTAGTCAACATCCGTGTTATATTAGAACACATATTTGACAAGAACAACTCATTGTAACCAAGCCTATTCCTCCGGGCGAAGCGAGGGTTTTTTGATAGTCGAATTCCGAAGGGGAGCTTCGGGACTGGACGTACGATGGGAGGTCCGAACCAATATAAAATCCTGGTGGGCTTATTCTATATTTACTTAGATTAATATTATTTTAGTTGCATCATATATTCTATCACATATACTTGCATATACATTACACGATCCACCTCGTAGACTTTCAAACTGTAACGACTTGACTTTTTGGACGTTTTAAGCAAACACACACGTCAGACTCAAACCATTCAAAAGGGCAGATTGTTATGGGGTAAATAAGAAAACCAGAGAAAGAAAGAAAAGAAATACAGAATCCCGCAGCGGAATGACAAAATATAATAATCAAATAAACAGTTCATGAAGCTGTTTACAAATACATTGATTATAATTTTACAATACAGATCAGAGTTACATAAACCAGTTAAATAATAAATAAATGCAGCGGAACAACATGATGCATTGGACTACATATAATAAGTAATAAAAGCATAGAATCTTCGTCTTCATCCTCTAGAAAGCAGTCTTCAATAAACTGAAATGCTCAAACTGACCCGAGCGAATTGAAAGATAAAACACTCGAGTCAGAACTAAAAGATCCTATGTAAGTTAAATCAACAGTAAATAAGTATGAGTGCAATGGCGTCAGAGATGTTTACTAGTTTTGACATCTCCTATCCAGTGTCTAACGTGAGTGCAATAACTTAAGAGATGTTCGGGATTTCCATCTCCTGAGGATCCGTTAAACTATCTACTATGTAGTACAATACAATATTATAATAGTGCCTACAGTAAAGTAAAGTATTATAATAGCGTTAAGGCGTTACCCATATTCCCCTTAACACATCTCTTAAGTTTACCGGAGGAGCGTACGGTACTGTATAGACTATGGGAATATATAAAATGTGTTAAGGGGGATATGGTAACGCCTTAACACTATTTTAATACTTTACTTTACTATAGACATATTATAATAGCGTATTGTACTACATAGTAGATAGTTTAACGGATCCTTAGGAGATGTAAATGCCGAACATCTCTTAAGTTATTGCACTCACGTTAGACACTGGATAGAAGATGTCAAACCCCGTAAACATCTCCGATGCCGCTGCACTCATATTTATTTACTGTTGATTTAACTTACATAAGATCTTTTAGTTTTGACTCGAGTGTTTTGTCTTTCAATTCGCTAGGGTCAGTCTGAGCTTTTCAGTTTATCAAAGATTGCTTTCTGGAGGATGAAGGCAAAGAATTCGTACTATTATTTATTCGTTATTCCATTGCATCATGTTGTTCCGCTGCAATTATTTATTATTTATTCTTGTTGTATGTAACCCTGATCAGTATTATAAAAGTTTAAAAAATGCTATTTGTAAATAGCTTCATGAACTGTTTATTTGATTATTATATTTTGTCATTCCGTTGCGAGATTCTGTATTTGTTTTTTTTCTTTCTCTGCTTTTTCTTATTTACCCCATAACAATCTGCCCTTTTGAATGGTTTGAGTTTGACGAGTGTGTCTGCTTAAAACATCCAAAAAGGCAGGTCGTTATAGTTGGTATCAAAGCTTTGGTTTAGCGATAACCTTAGCTTTGTGGGGTCTGACTCACTAGAATTTGGGTAGTAATACCCTAGAATGAGTCATTGAGTGTGTGTATATGAGAGAGCGTATTTGTTAGTGTTATAAAAGGTTTTGTATTCTATTAACTTGTTCTGTTTTGTATTTATAAATTCAGGTCGGTGCATAGGATGCCATGATATCGATAGGGATTTCTAAACACTTAATAGGACAGACTGACACAATATTGTTTTGAAATAAAGGTAAATGAAATTTACAAACAAAATGAATATAAATTGGAAATTTTAGAACTTAAGTTCCGGGATTTTGAAAATTTCTTTCGAATGATTTTGGAATATATTTGTATTATTTGAAAGTATTTTCGGTAAATATTTTTAATATGATTTGAAAGAAATGGTTTAAAGGAAATTTTAAAAAAGAAATAAGTTCCGTACTCCCTCTCTCTGTCACTGGAAAATAATTTCGGTGATGAGTGCACGCATCATCGACGTTTATTTTCGAGTTTCAAAGTGGAAAGACCGCTGTAGTAGTTTTACAACACATTTGTTTGATGACAAATCTTAAAATTTTCTAAATATGATTTGGATATATAAAAGGTATTATTACATATATATATATATATTTAAATGATTTGAAATGGAACCTGGCATTTATTAAATTTCTATAAATTAGAGATTTCAATTGTTGTAATAAAATGAAATTTTAACTATTTAATAGTTGGAACTTCTAAAATGAAAATAAGAAATTAAATGCTAAGTTATAAATGAAATATACAAGAAATTTGAAACTTGTAACCTGTAAATTAAAGGATATGAAAAATCTGAAAGATGTGATTATTGAACATTTTTACTAATTAAAATAAATAAGATAAACTTGTGTAACTTTCGATTGCATTCTTAAGAACACACACACACACACACACAGATATGTATATATATATATAACTTACCAAAATATTAAAAGTTATAATGTTAAATACGAATAGGTAATGGAATATTATACAAGTAAAACTTAAGTAATGAAAGTGTTCAATGGAATTTCTTTTATAAATAAGAATTTTGATATTATAGTTGTTATAAACTTAAGTTATAATTGAAATGCTACTAAATAAAATGTAACAGAAAAGTGAGTACTGTAAGTAAATGATTATAAACTTAAGTTAATGTCTGAAGTTATTTATAAATAAAGAAAAAAATATAATGAGTACTATATTGAGTTAATGTTATAACTTCAGAAAAGTTGAAATGATTCAGAAAACAGATTAAATTTTCAATGACATTATATAAGGAAATGAATGTAAATTAAAAAGTAAGTAACTTAAGTATGAACTTATGCATTAATCACTACAAGAAAAACATTCTTTTATAGCGGCATATAGCCGCTATTAAACACAACTATAGCGGTTTGATAAACGCTGTATATCGACATGTTATAAAAAAGAATTGCACATTTATAACACAAAAAAAACCGCTATAAAAGATCATGATTTCATAGCATAAAGTAGCCGCTATAAAAGAGCATGACTTATAACGCCTATTTGCCGCTATCCTTTGGCAGTAACCTCATACATTGCATTATCTTTTTATAGCACTTATGTCATATAGATATAACGCTTTTTAGGAGCTATGCTTTATTTTACTATATATTTGATGCACCCCACTATTACATTTTAATAATAACAATCAAAATGAATCTTCTTTAAATAGATAACGATTTGAATAGTGTATGAACGAAAAAAATATAATAATCAGCAAATGTAACGTATATTCATGATAACAAAATAAAGTATCAACTAACAAAAAATAAGTTCAATACATGAGTTACCAAATTCAATACATATTCATGATAGTAAAAGACAACATAGTTCAAAGTTAACGTCTACAAGTACCAAATGCATCACTAAGAACTTGAACTGCTCAAAGCCTATATTTTGCAACATCAGAGAATATAACATCAACCATTCCAACTAACATCCTATATTTTGCAGGATGTCTAGCATCTTCTATGATAGGGATGACATTGGTTCGCTTTTTTGCCATGTTAACAAGGTCCCTTCCACTTCTGTGTGAGAATTCAACAGCATATACCATTACTGTCTGCCAAAATTGATAAAACAAAAATGTCATGACCATGTGCATACTTCAGAGAACCACAAACACGTAAAATACAGTATTAACACATAACCGATAACATACTGGTCCAACAAGATCAGATACATGAGAAACTGTAGTTCCTGATGCAGCTCCAAGATAAAGAACGCGAGCACCAGGTTTCTAATCAAAAAGAACACAAACATAAGTGTATATCAAACCAATAATAGCCATCCCAAAAAAATCAAGCTAAGGATTGACCTTCTGCAACACATTTAAAAGGTGAAGACCAACTGCAAATTACTCATAAATTAGTTTACAGCTCAGCAGTAAAACTTGGTGGAAAAACAATATACTGCAAAAAATAGCCCCTTTTTTGTGTTTCAAGGAAAAATCTCCCTATTTGTCTGCTTTCATAATCAAGACTTTTCCCAAATGTTATTGCAATTTGCATTTATCTTGGTTAATAATTAATCATCCATTCAATTAAAACAAGTGAGCCTACCCTATTTATTTATTTTCACACCCTTTATAATATTTTTATACTACAAACCCCAATGAAATATTATCACTTTTCTGTATATCCCCGTGGTTATCATTAAACAATTAAAACCACTTAATTATTCCACGTTATCAAAGAATCTAAGACTCGCGGTTAATTTTACTAAACACTTAAGTTGACAAATTTTCAAGCTATAATTTCTAAAAACATAATGTTATAAAAGGTTGGTGAATGATGACTACTAAGCTAGACAATTATCACAATATGTTGCATCCCTTATTTTATTTTTTACATGCAATTTAAAGGATATGTATTTTTCATACTTCTTGCATTTCTGAGCAAAATGAATTTTGATGTTTTGGTTAAATTGCAAAATGAATGTCATTCCATATGGCAGTCAACAATGAATTGGGAGAGAACTACATGACTAGTACAAAAATTGTAAGACTGCAACTCAATGGTCTTAATCTAAGTCAATCCCAGCTCACAGCTTACACCACACTGATATTAATAATAAAATAGCAAACATAAAAACAACTGATCTAAAGTACATAAGTAACCTTAACGGATAACGATTTTATATCATAAGACCAATTAACACAATTCATAACAAACGAATACTTCAGAGAAACTCTCTCTACCGCAAAAATACATAGTAGAAAATAGTTTGATATTAGAACGTCAACAGTTTAATAGTTTCACAAGGAATTAACATAATTACCTCCCTACCAGGCTCCAAGCTACAAAACCCCAACCTGCAATACTCCACGCTGCAAATGTCTACTTATTTCAGCAATAACCTTAAATCAACTAAGAACTGGATGTACCACTTCCCTCTCATAAATGGCCTTTGATACATTGGCATTCCTTCATCATTGATTGCCTTGAATTGATCTGCACCACATACCTTAATATTAGATAGTTCAGTCATTCAAATCTCTTTTAAAGAGTACTGTTTCTTTGCCAGCAGCAAACTCAGAAGTACTGGGGCAGGCTAAATTACAATAGTTGCAAGTTATGATATTCAAGTATCATAGATCTTGTGCTAGATGAACATATGTAGTATCACATATTCTACTAAAGTTCTTCCCGACTGCTAAAGCAAAAGTCTAAGATCAGTGACATTTATCGCAATAAGTTGAGCCATCAATGTCAACTTTTCCTAATAATAATACTTAATATATAATTACATATCATAACCATTTATAAAAGGAAATAGATTAATTTGGAAACAAATTTGAGATTGGTAAATTGGAATAAACTCTCTTTTGTAAAATTGCTTGTATGCAAATCATATATTTATATTTATATACTAGATAGATAGATAGATGTTTCAAAAATTCCAAATAACAAAAAAAACATCAATTGATGAAATGGAACAACATATAAAAAACATGAAGGCAAAAGAAGTTAACAATATAATAAGAAGCATGCCCAATTCAAGACATTAGGAAAGGACGTGACAAACAAATTAAGTAATAGGCAAAAGAAGCAAGATTTATTTCAATGCATTGAATTATTAAAGGACCTGTGTCCCTGTGTATTCAAAGAAAACAAGCTAAAATGGAAAGTTGAGAAACTAATTCAAAGCACAGTGATAAAAAAAATATACAAAATAACTTTAAGGCATAGGACTAAACAAGATATGAAAGTAGCCTACAAAAGTTGCTACCATTCACATGGGAATTGTCAGGGACGTATGTAATAAATGCAAATGCAAATATAAGAAATTATATGTAAGCACTTTAAGCTACAGGCAAAGATGTATCAATGCTAAAGCAATAAAAGCTGCTACTATTCACAAAAGAAAATTTTGCATTAAGCCTAAATTAATGTGTTCAATTGCAAGACTACAAAGCAAAGACAACTAGGACACACAAAACAAAAGAAGCAACAACCTGCTACTATTTATTAAAAGGAATTTTGCACTTAGGCCTACTTAAATGTGGTCTATTGCATATGGCATTGCATGACCGTTTCCAAGACAAAAGCACAGAGGACGTGCAAAACCAAGTGGAACAACTTCGCTACTATTCACAAAAAGGAAGTTTAGACATAACTCTAGGTAAATATGTTCAGTTGCAAAGGGAAAATCCTAAGGTGCAACAAGTTCAAAGAAGCAATTGTGCTTGTTTAATGTAAGGACTCCAATTTGCATAGTATTAATTTTTTCTAAAAATTGCCATTCATTATTCATAATTGGAGTCCCTTGCAGTGTACCCGATTCTAATGTCCAGAAACAATCTTTGTTCTACCACAATTTTTTCAAACAATTCATCATTTACAACTTCACTTCTTCAGTAACCATCTTTCCAATTATCATGTCGAATTAAAATAAAAAACAGCAAACCCTTGAATCTTCTTATTCGTCTAATCTTAATTTTGAATCCAACTTCTCTTCGTAAATCCAAAATTCTCCATTATACAATTCTAATCTTTACCCTTAAAGATTTCTGTTTTATCCAAATGAATTCTATTCATATAGTACCAGTTGCAACAATAATTATTAACACAAAATAATACGATCAATAAGGAAATTTCAATATGTAAAATATTTTTCGATGTTTGAATATACTATTTGATTGCACGGATATTGGATTAAATGAAATGCGCGCTGCCTACCATGATTTTATTATATGCCACTTAACATCAGATTCAATTATTTTTATTCCATCCTAAACAGCCTGCGTATTTTATTTTCTACGGTCGATCACAGTCGTACAATGACAAACAACCGTGTATCTTTGATTTTCAATAGTCGTCCATTGTCGTAAGACGATAAACAGCCACGGTGATAAAAAACGGAAAAATATTTAGTATGTATTTGATAAAACCAAATACGTTACTAGTAAGCATGTAAATATAACTTGCAGGGTGGTCATCAGTCTACCCACAGTAATAGGCTAAATGAAATGCAGTTTGAAGGCATAGAGACTCTAGAAGAATTAAACAATATGTAGTGTAGGAACTTTACTTATAGACGTGGTAGCGAACGTAGCAAACGGTAGAAGAAAAGTTAAAATGGCAAACACAAATCGCACATCCAATTTCAAGCATCCAATAATATAACAGAGATTTTCAACTTAATCCTACCGAATAATCATCATAACAATTCTTACAGCAATCTAGTTGAACGCAAATATAATCGTAACGAAATGATAAAGTCGAATTAAAACAGTTAATAAACATAACCTAGAAATTTCTAACATAGAAATCCAAGCAGATAATTTAGGGGTTCTAGACACTTCGACTTGGGAACTGCTGAAGAGTGATGAGCGGAGATCGGAGGTGGCGATGTCGAGCGATGAGCAATGAGCGAAGATCGGAACAGCTTAAGAGCAATGGAGAGCGATGAGGAGGGAGATGGAAATTTAGGGTTTTGGGAGGAAGACGAGAAAGATTAAGTGTTTTGAGAGGGAAACGAAAATTTTGGGAGGGGTAATTTTGTTTTGGGGCGTTACGTGGGTAAATAACTGAGTATGCGTTGCGTTTGTCAAAACAGAAGAGAGCAAACCAAGTAAGAAAAATAAATAATTAAATGTAATCAATAACGCTTTAGAATAAGGCATTATTGAATGTCGTTATTAATAACATACTTTCTTGTAGTGAATGAATATTAATATCTAATGGAATCAAGTATATAAATTTATAAATGTGAACTAAACTGCAATAAAATATATGTGATATTTAAATAATGAATTCAATGATTATTATAAACAATTGAATGGATATAACTTATGTAAGAAATGAATGTAAAGTAATGAAAAAATTTGCATTATATGAATAAATGAAAAAAATGAATTTTGTAAGTAATGAATGAAATAAATGAAATTAAGCACTGAATGAATGAATGAGAATTGAATTTTGTAAGAAATGAATGTAAATTAAAGAAAATAATCATTGTATGAATGAAGAGAAGAAAAATAAACAATAAATGATATGAGAGAAATATGTAAAAATAAACTTAAATAATGTTTGAAATTATTGTTTGTTTGGCTTATGGATTGGTTGGAAAAGGATACTGCTATTTTGTGTAGAGATGTATAGATAATCTATTGAGTCTTATCTACGACCGTTGAGTGGATGGTTTACTTAGTAGTTTATTTATCATTTTTACATGATTAGAAGTTCTAAAACCAAAAAAACCATTTGTTTTGGTTGAAATGGATGGATGATTGTTTTCTTTGTTGAAATGATGTTTGTGCTGTTTGTTTACAAGTGATTATTGTTATGTTGTATTGATTTGTTTTGTTATTAGTTGAAAACAACTTAAAATATTTTTATTTTACATAATTATTAACCTCTTTGGATTATATGAGTGAAATCCAGGTTATGGAAGCAATAGCTATTGCTTTTGGTTTCATAGAATAAGCGTTATTTGCCCGACAAATAGGTACGTTCTCGGAGTACGGTTTTACAGCGATATTATATTGTTTTCCCGTGGTTTGGAATATTTTATTTTAAAAAATATGATATATATTGTTATTATTGATATTGTTATTTCTCCCAGACCTCTCCGTACAAATGAGACTCTCCCGAAATTTCCGTGAGTTTTGGACTTAGAAAATTTTGTGAAATGTTTTCCAAACTTTTGTTAACTTGAATATAAAAGTATTTATTTGTTATAAATTGATATGTTTTTATTTAATGATTTAATTTTGTAAATTAAATGTTTATAAATTTAATATTTTGAATAAGATATATTGATTGGTTAATTCCTTCTTTTTCCTTCTTTTTTCTTTTCAAAGACGAAAAGTTTTGAGTGGGGGAGAGTGTAACGACCCATAATTTTCGATAATTAAAAATTGTTAATTTAATAAAGATTTTTGATTTATTGTTGGAAGAAATGAAAATTTGTGATTAATAATAAGAATATAACTGGAATAAAATGAAATATATTAATTTAAGGTAATTAATAACTGCTTTAAATGTAATTCCAATTAATTAAAAGGATTAAAGAGTTATAAATTGGTACAGACTGTAAATAAATTATATTAATGTATGTATTAATGGACAATTGGATTAAAAGAGCAATTGATAATTTAAATGTTGATTAATTTATGGAATAATGTGTAATAAATTATAATTGAACAAAAATTACTGCTGTAGTAGTAATTATAACATTTGGGTGTAGATAATAAACTTATAAATGTTATTAAATGTAGAAATGGTGACAATTGTTATTTGTTACCAATTTAATTAATCAATTACAAACAAATGTAAATAAATGTTACATTAATGTGAGTTAATAAAATAACTGCAAATTGGGAATGTAATAAAATGTATAGAAATGTTAATTGTATTCATAAGACAATAATTGATTTAATAAAAGAGTGAAACAAAGATAAATTAATTTATTGGGATTTTAAATTATAATAAAATTTACATAAATTCGATATAATTGAAATGTTGCAACTAATATGTTAAAAGATTATAATTGTAGAATATTAAGTTTAATATTAGTGTAATAAAATGTAAACAAATGTTAACTTTGTCTATAGAGTAATAAGTGCTTGAATAAAAGATTGAAATCAAATTAAAACAATTTATCGGAATTTAAATTTAATTAATTGGATTTAATTACAGTTGAAATTGAACACTGTACTTAGTGAAATATTTAACACTGAATTTGATATGTAAATTTGTTTTCAATTATTGTAAATGTCCACGCAATCGAAAATGATAAAAACGGTTAGTTAATTAATTTAAATATAAGATGTGATAAATTTAATTTAATAATAATTTATTTAGTTAACGTGAAAATAGCCATTTTGGCTACTGTCTCGTATTTCGACGAAACCAGTTTCACCGGATCCGTAACAGTGAATTATTGTAAGATTTCAAGTTTCGTAGCAATCAGACTTGTCATTTTATCGAACAGACTCGAAACGCCTGGAAATCAATTTAATCAAATTCTACTGAAATCAATTTGAAATAAGATGATTTTAAAGCTAACTTCTTCATACGATGGAATTAGGACTTTAAACTTGTTCCATTGAGTTTAACATTATCGAAAACATCTATTTTGATATATCGGATGACCCATTTCTGTTTCGAGAACGAAACGGGCTTTTCGGGTCGTTTATCGTTCAACTTTCAAATCGATCTAGTCCATTGGTTTCTACTTCGAATTTGCCTATTTATAGCCTGTTATAAACCCTAGTAGCCTTTTTATTTCTTATTCCATTATTCTGTACGTACAATTCCTTCTCATCTCCTCTTTCTAATGGCAGAAGCCAATTCAACTTCAAAACCCTCATTTCAATTTCAAAACCAAATCCAAAAATCAAACTCCTCCGAACCATATCAAATTATATATCAATTCGAAGCTCTCGACGAGCAAAATTCACTAGTGTGATTTGTTTTTCAATCGGATTCACTATTTATCCAGAAATCGAGGATGGACCTTAGTCGTCCATTCTAGGTTTTCGACGATCCAACGGTGGATCATCGTCCGATCGGCGATCAGGAGGTGGTGTTGGGAAGGTGGTGTCAAGCAAGTCTCGGGGGGGGTGGCCGTTAATCTCATATATGTACGTTGTCACAGGAAATGGCCATTTTTGGCCGGCAGCGGCGTGGGTCCTTGGGGGAGCCAATGGAGGCGGTGTCGGCATGGAGGGGGTGGCTCAACGACGCGAGCCTAATGGTGTGTGTGGATCGGCGTTGCATGACAGTGGGTTATTGCTAACTTTATTAAGCGTTGCATGACTTGCCAAATTATAAAGGCCGAGCATCAAAGGCCCGGTGGGTTATTGCAACCTTTAGACATTCCAATATGGAAGTGGGATCAACTTTCCATGGACTTTATTGACGGTCTTCCCCGTTCTCGTTCGGGTAATGATAGCCTATGGGTAATAGTAGATAGACTTACAAAATCTGCCCATTTTCTTCCCGTTCGGTCCAATCGGACCGTACCTATTTTGGCTAAAATCTATGTCAAGGAAATTGTTAAATTGCATGGAGTCCCTACTTCTATTGTTAGCGATCGTGATCCATTCTTTACTAGTGGATTTTGGAAAGGTCTTCAAAAAGCTTTGGGAACAAAGCTCAATTTTAGCACCGCTTATCATCCTCAATCCGATGGACAAACTGTAACGACCCAGAATTTTTGATGATTAAAATTCGAATATTTAATTGATTTTAAATATTAATAAATGAATTTAATAAGTCGAATGATTTATTTTTCGAATATCGGGTTTTATTTGATAATTAAATCAATAATTTAATAGTGAAATTCCAGAAATAATTGAAATCTGGATTAAATGTGATTAAAAATGATTTGTAAAATTTTATTTAAATCATACCGGAATTATAGAAAGGTTATAGAACTTTTAAAATTGAATTTGGAGTTAATCTGTGAAAATTGAATATTTTAATATTTAATTATCGACTGTAAAAATAGCCAATTTTTGAACAGTCTCAGAATTGAAGGAGACCAGTTCCATTGGATCCGTAATAGTTAGTTATTATCGGATTTCAATTTTCGTATCAATCGGAGTTATCGTTTGACCGTGGCAACTCGAAACGCATCGATATCGTTTTAATTTTAAATCGTCAAGTTAAAATAGTCATTTTTCAAAAAGTCTCGGATTTCGACGAAACCAGTTTCATCGGATCCGTAATGTGATATTATTGTAAGATTTCAAATTTCGTAATTTTTGGATTTACCGTTTGCCCGGGGCAAGCCAAAACGCCTCGAAATTGATTTAAATCGGTTTAATTTAATTTGATCGTTTATTGCCATATCTCACAGACGATCGAATTAGCTTCCGAAACCTGTTCCATTGTGTCCGGAACCCGGGATAAACCCCAGAAACGCCAGTCACCGCGCGTAAATCGGAGTTTTGAAATTCCGGATGAATAGTGTTCGTTCAAACTTCTATAAATAGGCCCATTTTTCACAATTTTAGAGAAAAAAGAAAACCCTAACACTAGAAAACGCAGCCGCCACCATCAATTCGACGGCCAGAAAATTTCATTCCTTTCTCCCTCAATATCTCATGATCCATTCACCATTAGACTTCGGCATCTGAACGGAAGTTGTAGAGCGTCTCGAGCTCGACAGATCCATACGGTGGAGTGGGGTTATCGTCGACCATGGGGCAAGAAAAGGGGCCGTGTTCACGTGCGTTTCGTGCACGTTTTTCCACATCAGGGACTGACCGAGCTTGGAGCAATGCAGGGCGATGGTAGCTCACGTCGTGGGCTTCGAAGGGCCGTAGTTCGATCGTCTTCAAGGCGAGTAGTTTGGTCGCGATAATTCGCGAACCAATGGCGGCCGTGGGTTTCATTTCGCGATTTCACCTGGAGTTCACGTAGGCGGGAAGAAGAAAACAGCATGCGGCTAGATTTTCATCTCAGGGAATGGACGGTCCAGATCAAGCTAGGTTAAAAATTTAAAATAAAATTGTAAATAATTGTATAAAAAATTGAGTAAACTTCAAAATGCAATAACTTGGTCATACGTTATCAGATTACGACGAGATTTTTTGCGTTGGAATCGTATTGACGAGCTCTTCGCTATGCAACTGATTTGGAGTCGTTTGGAACTAGTTTGAATTTCGGGTAAAATTAAACGGCCGTTTAATTCTATTCGAAATAAACGCTGGAACGGAAATTAAAATTAAGGTGAGATCTCCTCACTCAGATTTATATTGAATTGCAGTTATTGATTGATTTGTTTGAATGTGCTATTAGATATGATAGGATATATCTATATATATAGCAGTATAAACATATTGGCATATGTATATATTGGATTGATTGATTTCCCGCCTCGTATAGCGGATGAGACCCTATTGCGCCGTTAGTAAGCGGATTATTTTTATAAAACCCATATACCGCGATAATTCCGTACTGGAGCGGAATTGGTATTGTGCTAACATCTGTGGATGCAGGGAAACAAGTTGGAGGGATCCAACTGGATTCCTCACCTGTAGTTATTTATTTACAGATATTGATGTATATATTCTGTTATCATATGTTGATATATGATATTGACTGTTGTGATGGACTGATTGGTGTTGTTGCATCATCGGATTCAGTTTTGAAATGTAAGAATAACGACTTTTACTTTAAAAAAAAAGGATTTTAAAGTGATTTTTGAAAGTAGACATTTTATTGAATTGTTGAATTGATTTATTTTAAATAAATAAACGTTTAAAATTTTAAAGTTATAAAAGTTAAGATTTTTGTGAAATATAACCCAAGTGTCATTTTTGAATAAATAGTTGATTTATTTAAAAAAGGGTTTAAATTGAGTTTTTCACAGTATTATAAACGGTCTATTTAAAGGATTTAAAAAGTCGATATTTATAAATCTAAAATATTGGAATTTTAAACGAGCTTTGTAAGTGTTAGAACAAGATGAGATAAAAATTCGTAAGTGAATGAAATTATAAATTGTGAAGTATAAATTGAATAGATGTGTAGAATAAAGGATTTATAAGTAATAAACTTATAAATTAGATTGTTGCACTTAGATGGAATATGAATAAAATTGGATTTTTGCCTTTAAATGGAATATTGATCGAGTTATTAATAAAGAAGATTTATTAAAGTGAAGTCGTTAGAAAATAGAAATAGAATTTATAACCGTGTTTATAAATTCAAAATCAATTGGATTTGATAAATTAAAATGTTAAAGAAGATATATTCGTGATTTTGGATAGCGAATTTTTATTGAAATAAAAATGTGTAGAAAAGATTGAAATTGGGTTAAGTGAATTATATTAACGATTTTGGACAGTGAATATATTGTTTAGTAAAATGGATACGTTTTTGAAGAAGTGATATTAAAAATGAAGTTAAACATTTTAAAGATGTTTTAAAACGTATTATGAATCGAAAGCATAGATTTCAACGTTCATGGTTGAAATAGGCGTTTTCGAAAATATAAGGAAATGATGGACTGTAACACTGTTGTTATAGTAAATGATTTCCGAAAGGAAATGTTTTGATGTAGTATTGGGATTTATATATCTATCTAAATTTCGAATCCCTATACTAGTGATTTTGAGTCGTCGTAACGATGTTTTATGTAACATCCGTTTTGACTCAAATAAATGTGTTTTAAGAATGATTTCCTTAAAAGAATGAGATATATACTTAATTTTGATTTAAGTATATCGAATATTTTCTAAGTGTTGAAAATAAATAGTTTTGTGAAATACTTATTATTAAATAAGTATGGAAATGCTTTTCCAATATGAAATGAACTGTTTTGAGATTTTATCTTCAAAGATAAAATGAAATGTGAAAATTGATTTGAAATTGTTTTCAAATGATTAAGTGTGGAAATTTTATATCTAGTAAAGATATTTTGGAAGATAAAATTTTTTGGGAAAATTATTTGGAATCTGATGATGTTGCGCATCTTTATTGATAGTTAAATAACCGACTATCAATAATTACCTTGAGTAGGTATTTGTTGTGAATTGGATGAATTTGAGTGCCACACTTATTTTTGAATAAGCGCTCACTATTCGGGTTAGCCGGGAAAGGACCATGGGGTCGTATAACCCATTCCGAATATGTGATACGTCGTTATGAATTGCATTCGAAGACCGGTGTTGAAGACCGGATATTTTTGAAAACAGAAGGATTACCGTCGAGTTACTCTACATCGGCTGATCTCCGATTTAGAGGTTTTTATC
Source organism: Allium fistulosum (assembly GCA_030737815.1). Lineage (NCBI taxonomy): Eukaryota > Viridiplantae > Streptophyta > Magnoliopsida > Asparagales > Amaryllidaceae > Allium > Allium fistulosum. The sequence goes on along the minus strand of CM060904.1, from coordinate 161,935,747 downwards.
ACCCTTAGTGACGGGAAGTCCGGACGTGATTAGAAATTTATCCGGATATGCAAGGGCTTCGTGAGAAGTGCCTTCGGTTCTGTTCGATCCCAGAACAGACTTGTATGGATTGTGTGTCTGACGTTACAATTTGAGATATAAAGCTGATTTCTTTCAAATACATTTCTGTTGGTGGCGGAGAATTTATTCTCTTAGCTTAAAACCCTTCTCTGAGACGTACGAGCTCAGAGGTTATGTAGTTGAAATTTATCAGCGATATACTCCCAATTTGGTAACGTGGCATACTGAGTGTTGCTGTGAAATGATCAGTGTTTGATCATTTGCGATATGATCATTTGTTTGATCTTATATCTTTGTGATCATAGGTTGATCATTTTTGTTTGACCCGAAGCAGGGCTTTGTAGAAAGCGTAGCTTTGTGGACGAGACTTCGTCGAGCCTCACACCCCGGAAATGGTCGAAACAGGAAGGATGCAGCAAGGTTCTAGGGAGTAGCGCCCCTTAGTGTATGTCATTCCTTCTTGATAGAGGTGGTATCATGGTATGGAGCCCAGATACTTAACCTATGTGGTTGCTGCATTATTATCTATGTGGTTTGTTGGAAATCGGGGATCCTCGGGAAGATCGGTTACGATCGGGGGATGGCATACGCGTGTCAGTAGTTACCTATTTTTGCAGAGGTAACCCGGCCTTGTGTTGGCAGAGATCCGGTTAGGTTCTCGGGTCGTCTATTCCAGGGACGTACCCATCGTGGAAAGGAAGTTCCTTAGCCTGACCATTTGTTGGAAATCCAAACTCCAATACGTGACTTGTACGATATTAGTTGTAGAACCTGCCATTTACGTACGGTGGTCACCACTATTTAGATGGTAGCTATAGTAGGCATACGATACTGGTCGTATGTTGGCTAAGATTAATATTATACTTTCGAAATGTTTTCTACACTATGCACTAATAATAATATCAAAAATGATTTGATTTTGCGTAGTAAGCATCTTTGACTATCATAAGAAGAAATCTCCTCCAATTCTGCGTTTGCATTGTGTGTGTGGTGGGAGGTCTTATGGTAGTTTCATTTTCCAAAAGCATTGCGAATTGACTCTAAAAATATTCCTTTGTTTATTTTAAAGATAAACTGTTTTACGATCTCACACCAGTCATCATGACTGACTCGGAGTTTATTGTTCCCTTCTAAACTCTGGGTGCCCACCAAATTTCCACACGGGCAGCCTAGAGTTATGCTATCAGGATATTCTGGATATTCTGGAGCTTTGGAGATAAGCTGGATGGCGAGACGTAGTATTTGTATTTGATATATTTATTCCGCTGTGTATTCTGTATGAGGACAAGTTATATAACTGTCCATTGTTGTATATTGACTCTGATGATTGATGTATGTATAAACTGATATAGTTCTTTGTTTTAAAAGATTACTGATTTATTTATTATATATTGTTCCGCTGCGATATGTGAGATTCTGATATTGTTTCTGTTTCTGCTCTTGTTCTGTTGTTGTTCTTCTTCCTTCTTCTTCTGTTTTCTTCTTCTTCTTCTGCCTTTTTCTTCTTTCTTAAACCCTCACTATTGGAGTTTCCGGCACTCGATTGCTCGACAGTCGATAAAGTGAGTATCGATGTTGAATTTTCGAAAGTCGAAAATTCCGGTACGTGACAGCGTGGTATCAGAGCATATGGTTAAGCGACAACCCTGCTCTGTTGGGTGTTACTCATTAGAGATAGAGTCAGCAGTACTCTAGAATGAGTTGAGTGTAATAATAGATACGAGTGCGTATTTGTTAGTGAATATAAAATTGTTTTATATTGTGATGATTGATTTGTTGAGTGGTATATGGATTCTGGTCGGTATTGTCCGTACAACTCTATCGATAGGGATCTCTAAACACTTATATAGAACAATTCGGCACAGTATTGTTTTAAATTGGGTAAATGGAATAATTTTACCTTGATTATATTTTGTATAGAAAAGAAATGTTTTTCTATAAAATACTATAGTATATGGTTGCATGGATGTTAGGAAGTAATAATGGTAAATTATTATCATTGAAATTGAATAAGAAATTGAAATCGAAACTCCAAAGTTAAGAAATAAATTCATATACAAATGAAATTTGAGAATATAAATTATAAATGTGATTTGTAATTTGAAACGGAATTCCAGAGAAGTATTTGGAAATGTTTTAAAAAGAATTTGAAAATTTTGGAGATTTGGAAAGTTTAAATCTTTTTGGATTTGAAAATGGATTTCAAGGGTTTTGAAAAATGTTTTGACGGAATGAAAAGCTCTAAACTCTTTTCGGTCGCTGGAAAATAATTTCGATGATGATCGCGACATCACCGGTGTTCATTTTCGGGTTTCCAAAAGAGAAATTGCTGCCAAATTGTTTTAAATAGAAGTTGTTTGGAAAAATTTGGGTTTTGTTTTGGAAATTCAAGGGATAAATTGAATTGTTTTCAAAAATGGTTTTGAAAATGTTATTAAGACTCTGGAATGCTATATAAAAATATTTATGAGAATAATAAATGAGTTGATAACTTATACAATTTGTTGTGAATTTAGATTGAATAAATTTAACTTAAGGAATTTTGAGTTAAATTAAAGTAAGTATAAGTAAATCAATAGAAATCCAAGTAGTAATTTTTGAATATAAAGTTATATAACTTATAAAATAAGAAAATAGAAGTGAAACGAATTGTTAAAAGTGGTTAAACAATTTTATTAAGCAAAATGAAATGTGATTCTGATTAAGTGATGAAATCTGACTTGGGTAAAGTTAAATAAAAATAGAGAATCTGAATTGGATTGATAAATGAATTAAGCTATTGAACTAATTGAATGTTGAATCAGTCTTATGTAAATGAATTAGTGAATGAGTTTCAGAATGAATAAATAAAAAATTGCAATTGTAAGTGCAAGAGAATAAAATTGAAATGTTAAAATTCATTTTGAATTTGTAAGAAAGTAAGACTGAATTTGAATTTGATTGGGAAGGATTAAACTAAAATTAGTAAGTGAAGCTAATTGAACGAAAGAAAAAAAAACTGGAATTAAAACTGAATGTTGAAAACAAATTTGAATAAAGTGAAATACAATTTGTGATAAATTAGTAATTGAAACTAATTTGAAATAGTGCAGTTATGAATGAAAGATAATTGATAAATTCAATATTCAGAAGTTAAATAGAATTCAAATTGAATTGAAATTGTGAATTGAATTCAAATGAAATTGAAATGTAAAATTGAACGAAATTGAATATGTAACTTCAATAGCGAATTTAAAAATGATATAAGAAGTAAGTATTGAAATTTTGTAATAGAATTTGCAAAATAGTTTGAATGCTGTAACTAGATATTATGGCTAGTAGGATGTATAGGTATATAAAGGGATTGGAAAATTTATTTCAAAGATGAATTTGAATTTGCTCGAAAAAGGTATGTGTTTAAATTTGAATATGAGATTTGATGACTTATTTCTCTAGCCGCTTGGCTTTTTCTTTTCTTTTTGAAATCTGAGAGTCCGTAGGGACGTTTTGTAGTCGTACCGTATTAGCCGCGCAAAGGAGGCTATGGCGAAATTTTTTGAGAATTTAAGGCGTTAGAAAATTTTTGAGAAAACTTGAAAGTTTGAAATTTGAATTTAAACTCGAATTTGAATTTTGAAGTTAAACAATGTTGTTTGGAACTTATAATTGAAGTTGGAAAGCTAGTGTGAATGATAACGAATCTTTAATAGAAAGATTTGTTTTGATGAATTGAAAATTGATAAAACTATTTGAATTTGAGAAAATAGTAGACGTGTTAAGGACTCTTTCTTCCTGACTTGGTAATTTCGAGGACGAAATTCTTTTAAGGGGGGAAGTCTGTAACGACCCAGAATTTTTGATGATTAAAATTCGAATATTTAATTGATTTTAAATATTAATAAATGAATTTAATAATTCGAATGATTTATTTTTCGAATATCGGGTTTTATTTGATAATTAAATCAATAATTTAATAGTGAAATTCCAGAAATAATTGAAATCTGGATTAAATGTGATTAAAAATGATTTGTAAAATTTTATTTAAATCATACTGGAATTATAGAAAGGTTATAGAACTTTTAAAATTGAATTTGGAGTTAATCTGTGAAAATTGAATATTTTAATATTTAATTATCGACTGTAAAAATAGCCAATTTTTGAACAGTCTCAGAATTGAACGAGACCAGTTCCATTGGATCCGTAATAGTTAGTTATTATCGGATTTTAATTTTCGTATCAATCGGAGTTATCGTTTGACCGTGGCAACTCGAAACGCATCGATATCGTTTTAATTTTAAATCGTCGAGTTAAAATAGTCATTTTTCAAAAAGTCTCGGATTTCGACGAAACCAGTTTCATCGGATCCGTAATGTGATATTATTGTAAGATTTCAAATTTCGTAATTTTTGGATTTACCGTTTGCCCGGGGCAAGCCAAAACGCCTCGAAATTGATTTAAATCGGTTTAATTTAATTTGATCGTTTATTGCCATATCTCACAGACGATCGAATTAGCTTCCGAAACCTGTTCCATTGTGTCCGGAACGCGGGATAAACCCCAGAAACGCCAGTCACCGCGCGTAAATCGGAGTTTTGAAATTCCGGATGAATAGTGTTCGTTCAAACTTCTATAAATAGGCCCATTTTTCACAATTTTAGAGAAAAAAGAAAACCCTAACACTAGAAAACGCAGCCGCCACCATCAATTCGACGGCCAGAAAATTTCATTCCTTTCTCCCTCAATATCTCATGATCCATTCACCATTAGACTTCGGCATCTGAACGGAAGTTGTAGAGCGTCTCGAGCTCGACAGATCCATACGGTGGAGTGGGGTTATCGTCGACCATGGGGCAAGAAAAGGGGCCGTGTTCACGTGCGTTTCGTGCACGTTTTTCCACATCAGGGACTGACCGAGCTTGGAGCAATGCAGGGCGATGGTAGCTCACGTCGTGGGCTTCGAAGGGCCGTAGTTCGATCGTCTTCAAGGTGAGTAGTTTGGTCGCGATAATTCGCGAACCAATGACGGCCGTGGGTTTCATTTCGCGATTTCACCTGGAGTTCACGTAGGCGGGAAGAAGAAAACAGCATGCGGCTAGATTTTCATCTCAGGGAATGGACGGTCCAGATCAAGCTAGGTTAAAAATTTAAAATAAAATTGTAAATAATTGTATAAAAAATTGAGTAAACTTCAAAATGCAATAACTTGGTCATACGTTATCAGATTACGACGAGATTTTTTGCGTTGGAATCGTATTGATGAGCTCTTCGCTATGCAACTGATTTGGAGTCGTTTGGAACTAGTTTGAATTTCGGGTAAAATTAAACGGCCGTTTAATTCTATTCGAAATAAACGCTGGAACGGAAATTAAAATTAAGGTGAGATCTCCTCACTCAGATTTATATTGAATTGCAGTTATTGATTGATTTGTTTGAATGTGCTATTAGATATGATAGGATATATCTATATATATAGCAGTATATACATATTCGCATATGTATATATTGGATTGATTGATTTCCCGCCTCGTATAGCGGATGAGACCCTATTGCGCCGTTAGTAAGCGGATTATTTTTATAAAACCCATATACCGCGATAATTCCGTACTGGAGCGGAATTGGTATTGTGCTAACATCTGTGGATGCAGGGAAACAGGTTGGAGGGATCCAACTGGATTCCTCACCAGTAGTTATTTATTTACAGATATTGATGTATATATTCTGTTATCATATGTTGATATATGATATCGACTGTTGTGATGGACTGATTGGTGTTGTTGCATCATCGGATTCAGTTTTGAAATGTAAGAATAACGACTTTTACTTTAAAAAAAAAAGGATTTTAAAGTGATTTTTGAAAGTAGACATTTTATTGAATTGTTGAATTGATTTATTTTAAATAAATAAACGTTTAAAATTTTAAAGTTATAAATGTTAAGATTTTTGTGAAATATAACCCAAGTGTCATTTTTGAATAAATAGTTGATTTATTTAAAAAAGGGTTTAAATTGAGTTTTTCACAGTATTATAAACGGTCTATTTAAAGGATTTAAAAAGTCGATATTTATAAATCTAAAATATTGGAATTTTAAACGAGCTTTGTAAGTGTTAGAACAAGATGAGATAAAAATTCGTAAGTGAATGAAATTATAAATTGTGAAGTATAAATTGAATAGATGTGTAGAATAACGGATTTATAAGTAATAAACTTATAAATTATATTGTTGCACTTAGATGGAATATGAATAAAATTGGATTTTTGCCTTTAAATGGAATATTGATCGAGTTATTAATAAAGAAGATTTATTAAAGTGAAGTCGTTAGAAAATAGAAATAGAATTTATAACCGTGTTTATAAATTCGAAATCAATTGGATTTGATAAATTAAAATGTTAAAGAAGATATATTTGCGATTTTGGATAGCGAATTTTTATTGAAATAAAAATGTGTAGAAAAGATTGAAATTGGGTTAAGTGAATTATATTCACAATTTTGGACAGTGAATATATTGTTTAGTAAAATGGATACGTTTTTGAAGAAGTGATATTAAAAATGAAGTTAAACATTTTAAAGATGTTTTAAAACGTATTATGAATCGAAAGCATAGATTTCAACGTTCAAGGTTGAAATAGGCGTTTTCGAAAATATAAGGAAATGATGGACTATAACACTGTTGTTATAGTAAATGATTTCCGAAAGGAAATGTTTTGATGTAGTATTGGGATTTATATATCTATCTAAATTTCGAATCCCTATACTAGTGATTTTGAGTCGTCGTAACGATGTTTTACGTAACATCCGTTTTGACTCAAATAAATGTGTTTTAAGAATGATTTCCTTAAAAGAATGAGATATATACTTAATTTTGATTTAAGTATATCGAATATTTTCTAAGTGTTGAAAATAAATAGTTTTGTGAAATACTTATTATTAAATAAGTATGGAAATGCTTTTCCAATATGAAATGAACTGTTTGGAGATTTTATCTTCAAAGATAAAATGAAATGTGAAAACTGATTTGAAATTGTTTTCAAATGATTAAGTGTGGAAATTTTATATCTAGTAAAGATATTTTGGAAGATAAAATTTTTTGGGAAAATTATTTGGAATCTGATGATGTTGCGCATCTTTATTGATAGTTAAATAACCGACTATCAATAATTACCTTGAGTAGGTATTTGTTGTGAATTGGATGAATTTGAATGCCACACTTATTTTTGAATAAGCGCTCACTATTCGGGTTAGCCGGGAAAGGACCATGGGGTCGTATAACCCATTCCGAATATGTGATACGTCGTTATGAATTGCATTCGAAGACCGGTGTTGAAGACCGGATATTTTTGAAAACGGAAGGATTACCGTCGAGTTACTCTACATCGGCTGATCTCCGATTTAGAGGTTTTTATCACCCTTAGTGACGGGAAGTTCGGACGTGATTAGATATTTATCCGGATATGCAAGGGCTTCGTGAGAAGTGCCTTCGGTTCTGTTCGATCCCGGAACAGACTTGTATGGATTGTGTGTCTGACGTTACAATTTGAGATATAAAGCTGATTTCTTTCAAATACATTTCTGTTGGTGGCGGAGAATTTATTCTCTTAGCTTAACACCCTTCTCTGAGACGTACGAGCTCAGAGGTTATGTAGTTGAAATTTATCAGCGATATACTCCCAATTTGGTAACGTGGCATACTGAGTGTTGTTGTGAAATGATCAGTGTTTGATCATTTGCGATATGATCATTTGTTTGATCTTATATCTTTGTGATCATAGGTTGATCATTTTTGTTTGACCCGAAGCAGGGCTTTGTAGAAAGCGTAGCTTTGTGGACGAGACTTCGTCGAGCCTCACACCCCGGAAATGGTCGAAACAGGAAGGATGCAGCAAGGTTCTAGGGAGTAGCGCCCCTTAGTGTATGTCATTCCTTCTGGATAGAGGTGGTATCATGGTATGGAGCCCAGATACTTAACCTATGTGGTTGCTGCATTATTATCTATGTGGTTTGTTGGAAATCAGGGATCCTCGGGAAGATCGGTTACGATCGGGGGATGGCATACGCGTGTCAGTAGTTACCTATTTTTGCAGAGGTAACCCGGCCTTGTGTTGGCAGAGATCCGGTTAGGTTCTCGGGTCGTCTATTCCAGGGACGTACCCATCGTGGAAAGGAAGTTCCTTTGCCTGACCATTTGTTGGAAATCCAAACTCCAATACGTGACTTGTACGGTATTAGTTGTAGAACCTGCCATTTACGTACGGTGGTCACCACTGTTTAGATGGTAGCTATAGTAGGCATACGATACTGGTCGTATGTTGGCTAAGATTAATATTATACTTTCGAAATGTTTTCTACACTATGCACTAATAATAATATCAAAAATGATTTGATTTTGCGTAGTAAGCATCTTTGACTATCATAAGAAGAAATCTCCTCCAATTCTGCGTTTGCATTGTGTGTGTGGTGGGAGGTCTTATGGTAGTTTCATTTTCCAAAAGCATTGCGAATTGACTCTAAAAATATTCCTTTGTTTATTTTAAAGATAAACTGTTTTACGATCTCACACCAGTCACCATGACTGACTCGGAGTTTATTGTTCCCTTCTAAACTCTGGGTGCCCACCAAATTTCCACACGGGCAGCCTAGAGTTATGTTATCAGGATATTCTAGATATTCTGGAGCTTTGGAGATAAGCTGGATGGCGAGACGTAGTATTTGTATTTGATATATTTATTCCGCTGTGTATTCTGTATGAGGACAAGTTATATAACTGTCCATTGTTGTATATTGACTCTGATGATTGATGTATGTATAAACTGATATAGTTCTTTGTTTTAAAAGATTACTGATTTATTTATTATATATTGTTCCGCTGCGATATGTGAGATTCTGATATTGTTTCTGTTTCTGCTCTTGTTCTGCTGTTGTTCTTCTTCCTTCTTCTTCTGTTTTCTTCTTCTTCTGCCTTTTTCTTCTTTCTTAAACCCTCACTATTGGAGTTTCCGGCACTCGATTGCTCGACAGTCGATAAAGTGAGTATCGATGTTGAATTTTCGAAAGTCGAAAATTCCGGTACGTGACACAAACCAAGCGTGTGAATTAAACTCTTGAAGATCTCCTTCGTGCTTGTGTTCTTGATTTTCGTGGAAGTTGGGAAGATCATATTTCTCTTGTTGAGTTTTCCTATAATAATAGCTTCCAATCTAGTATTGGTATGGCACCTTTCGAGGCACTATACGAAAGGCCATACCGATCTCCTTCGTGTTGGCTTGAAGCCGGTGAGAAGTTGGTTTTAGGTCCAGATTTTATTCGGGATGCCATAGAAAAGACTGACCTTATTCGTCATAGGATGAAAGAAGCTCAAAGTAGACAAAAATCCTATGTCGATAACCGAAGAAGGAAATTAGAATTTTCTGTGGGAGATTTGGTGTTCATTCATGTTTCACTTATGAAGGGTGTTGTGCGTTTCAGTCGATCGGGAAAATTAGCACCTCGATATATTGGTCCATTTCCCATCACCGAATGCATTGGTTCCGTGGCTTATCACCTTTTATTACCGGCTCAGTTTTCTACTATTCATTACGTATTCCACGTCTCTCAATTATGGAAATGCCTTCAAGATTCCGATTCTGTTCTTGAGCCCGGTGTTATTGAAGAAATTGAAGTTTCGCCTAATTTGACTTATGAGCAACATCCTATTCGAATCATTGCTTCGGAGGTTAAACGCCTTCGAAATAAAGATGTTCCTCTTGTGAATGTTCAATGGTCCTCAAATCCTAAGGATTGCTCTTTGGAATCCAGAGAATTCATCGAGCGAACACATCCGGACTTACTCTCTCGTGCTCTTTAAAGGTGAACTTCTCATTTCAAAATTTCTTCTTTTTGTGTTGTTATCCCTTTGTATGGTTGTTACTTTTTATTTCTTTTTCTTAAGTATTGCGAGGACGCTATTTCTTTAAGGAGGGGAGTCTGTAACAACCCGCATTTTTTACGATTGTATATTTAAATGTTTTATTTAAATATAGCATCATTAATCGGATTAAAGTCCGAATAGATACTTTTTGTAAACAGACGAATTGGGACTCGATACCACTTCCATTGAGTCCAAAATGGCGTTTACAACTTTTTTGAGTATAAACATCGATATGTTTGGAGTTGGGTGAATTTTGCTATTTTTCTATTGGGCTTTGGTTTTGGGTTTCAACTCATTACTCATCTAATACCCTAACTCCACTCAACTTCCTTCATTCATTCTCATTTTTCATAATATTCTCTAGCTAAAGGAAAAATGGTGGAAGAGAAAGGAAATTAAAATTCCTAAACCTAGTTTACTAGGAAATTGAAATTCAAGCTCTAGAAAAGAAAGAGAAGCTAAGGTAAGCATCCTCTTCTTCTTCTCCATCTCAATCTCTCTTCAATTCTCAAAAATTCCTAACCCTAACTTAGGAAAAACTTCACCTTTGGTAATAGATTGAAGATTCTTGAGGTGTGTTGAAGAGGAATTGTTCTTGCCTTGTTTTAAAAGCTTCTCATTCATTGTTTTTGGGTTTAAAGGTGAGTTCTTTAACTCACATCTACGTCTATAGCTATCATTGCTGTTAGGTATGAAATCCTAACATTTGTGCATATTCATTTGCTTTTAATTTGAATTGGTTTTTTGAATTCTCCAATTTTTGGTTTGAAGTCCAATTTTATGAAAATCCTACTATGGATGTTTGGACATTGATATTTGGGGTGTATCGAAGAGCCTTTAAGGCTGGGTTGTCACTAGGCGTAAATCCTTAGTCGTCGTTGCTCGTCCGATCGCCCCCGATGCGTTTTGGCCACTTTGGCCTAGGCAAATTGTTGCCCAGACCAAGTGACCAGATGTCTAGTGACCAAGTCCAAACGTCTGGTTTGGACCTGGAGCAAAAATATATGCACGCAGAATAATAAAAAAAGCATTGACTAATTCCAAACGTCTGAAATACAGGACCAAACGTCTGGATGAGTCTCAGACGTCTGACTTGAAGTGTCAGACGTCTGGGGGTTCTCTGGATTATTTCCAGAGAACAAATCCAGACGTCTGGATTTTAAACCAAACGTCTGGTCATGGCTCAGACGTTTGTTTCGATATTCCAAACGTCTGGGTGGGTTTCTGAACTATTTCCAGAAAACAAATCCAAACGTCTGGATTCCAAACCAAACGTCTGGAAACGTTCATTTTTGCCTATTTAGGCTGTTTTGTGTGGATTTCCTATTTTAATCGATTTTTCTTGATCCAGATAGTTTTCATCACTTATTATCGACTTTGATGACTTCTTTCTTTGGATTTTTGGGAATATCCGTTTGATGGATTTGATATCGATTTCTATGGTTTTGATTCACGTCTTCGAATGTGAATCTTTGGTGATTGATTATTTTTACAATCATTTTTGTGATTTGTCACTTTCAAATGCAAAGGTTTCTGTACTAGTAGTAAAGATTCAAACTCTTTCACAATGTTGTTTTCAACTCTATTTTAATACAAATCTCGTTTATAAAATCATTTTCCAATCTATTAGTATATACAAACCTTAACCTCATTCGTATGAGAAACCTAATTAAACGGCTAAGTAAAACAAGTGGTATGAAACGCTTGTGTTTACTTCGTCGATTAATTCTTGGACTTGTTCGATTGAACTCTTGTGACAATTTTCGAGTGGAAATCAACAATTTGTTCGTAAATATTTAAGTTAAGCTAGTGGTTATGGGACATGAAGCTAAACTCATTTATTTACTAGCTTAGTGTAATTAACACTTCTTATTGATCGATGATGATCATTTTGTGATTTAGACTAGCGATGTGCGATGTCTATTTATTTGTGTGGGGACTAAAAACCCCGTTTGTGGAACTTCGGTTCAATTTGGTGGGGTAGCGACCCATGGTCTTCTGGCCGTTTGTGGAGCTTCGGCTCAAAATTGATGATTAGCGACCATGGAATAGCGTTACGTTTGTGATGCACGTGTTGGTGAGTTTTCATGCTCCCGTTTGTGATAGGACTTTCCCCTTTGTGATTTCTGGATTTATGGTTGTGATTTCTAGAATTTGTGTTTCACCAATTTTCATGGTTTGCATTGATAAGATCTATCAATATTTGTGTTTTGGTGATTAATTTAAAAAATGTGATTCTTTTTGGTGTTTTGAGATGATTTGAGATATTATATGATTTTTGTTGTTATTTGATGTATACTTGACACAGTATGGCATTTTGTTATCATACGTTTTTGGTCATATCTCTTATCCTATCTCTTTTTATCTAATATTTATAGCTAGACTGATCCGTTTTTTATTTTCTTCTTAAATAATACTCGGGTCAGACCGAGGTATTTCAGGTGCCCCTGCTTGACTTCTTATCAGGAACCATCATCTGATTTTTGGCTAACTACTTTACATCAGTAGTTTTTGTTATTATACATTTGAGATAGAGACTCCTTGATGTATAATTATTCTTTTGTCTAGCACTTGTATCTATTCATTGTGATGTAGTGGATCTTGTATGGCAACTACTTTTATGTACACTTCTGTGAGATATATTCATATCTGTTTCCGCATTTGTGATATGAATATCTGTGACTGATTTATGTTATGTTTATTTCTATATTTGTTTCCGAAGGCCTCATAGCCACTGTGTGGTAGCTTTGAGTTTGTATTTAATATGTCGAATTTCCTCTTAAAACGAAATGTAAGTTATATTATCTGACATATCGGTACTCGCACAAAGCAATTACACAGATGGTCGCTCCTCAACAGCCTTATTCTTCGTGCTAGTCGATGGCATTACCCCGTAGTGTCCTTGGCTAGTGTGAGTATAGAGGTGGGGCATCAAAATTGTTTAATTAAATATTGAATTTAATTGTTAGTTTAATACCTGTTAATGATAATCAGTTATCTATTGATGTTTATTGGTTGATTTGGATGATGGTTTTGATGGATGTTTGATTGTTGATATTGGATGACTAGATGTTGTATTTTATATGGTTATAACACTACAAGTTCCCCATGGGTTGAAATGATACATACCCAAACGATCTATAGATTAGGAAAAAAAACGTTATGGGTTGAAATGATAGACTCGAGCGATTTTATGGATTTTATTTAATTCGGGATTACGGTTTGAAATGATATATAACCGTAAAATGTTAAATTGTAGATTGAAATGATAAATATCTGTATCACTTGACCCTAGGGTAGAAAATTATGTACGAACACCGGATTGGTTAAATTAAATGATTTTGAATCTTTAAATTTTGAATTTAGTTAACTGGTATTTTGAAATAGAAATTTGATTTATGTAAACTGAATTATTTTCAAAAGTCCAAGCCTAAATGTTGGAATTGGAATTGATTTAATTAATTGTTCAAAGGATTTAAATTTGAATTTCAAAGTTGAGGTGTCAAATATAAATGAATTTATCGGAATTGAGTTATTGAAATGTTGGATATAACTTTGAAATCTATTTTAAACTAATTTAAACTATTTTAATTAAATTAACTATTTTAATCAATTTAAAACTATTTTAATTTATATTAATCTATTAAAACCTATTTAATCCAATTTAAATCTATTTTACCAATTTTAAACTAATTAAATTTATTTAATCTATTTTAAATTTATTTAATCTAATTTGAATTTATTTAATCTAATTTAAATTTATTTAATCTATTTTAAATCTATTTAATGAATTTAAATCGGTTTAATCTTTTTTAAATTTATTTAATCTATTTTAAATCTATATAAATCATTTTAAATCTAATAAAATCAAATTTAAATCTATTTAAGCTATTTTTACTATTTAAACTATTTCAATCTATTTTAAACTATCTTTAAACTATTAAAACTATTTATGACTACCTAAACTATTTTCTAAAATTTGAGACTATGTAAAGAGAAAGTATTTACATTTAAATCCTTGATGATGATACAACCTAAGTTGGAATTTGGAATTGATACCTTTTGTGAAATGACATATTTGAGTAAATATGATTTTGAAAGTGAATATGATTTGAAAGTGATATGGTTTTGAGAATATTATATTTTGATATCAATTGTAAATTAACTTTTTGGAAATGTAAAACAACCATACGATGTGAAATAAGCGTTTGGTTGTTAAAGAGACCGGGATCAGATATTGTCATACTCTCTGCCAATATCAAAAACAACTTTAACAATTGTGTTGTAACGACCCGATATTTTCAACCATTCGCATCCATTATAAGTGTATAGGTAGACACTCATGCCGGAGTTGAATTGCTCAAAATACCGCGTTGTAAATAAAATTTGGCAAATCTCAGAATATACAGTAAATAAATATAATCACAGATCACAGACACAGAGTAAAATAATGCAGCGGAAGTAAAAGAAATAGTAGTTCATGAAGCTACTATATAAATATATCAGAGTTACATAAGATACAACAGAAGAAATAGAGTACAACAAAAGTCTCAATAAAATAACCAAGTACAAGCTGAGTAGAACAACGGAACTGGAATAGATAGGACATGACAAGCAGATAATCTCCAGCGATTCAAATCTCCAAGAGAGTGGAAATCCAAATCTGTGAATAACTCAGGCTGACCCGAGCGTAAAGCAAAACACAAAACACTCGAGTCAGGACAATATATACTTATATAATGTAAACCAACTCAAGCGAACTGTAATAAGGGTACAAGTAACTTAGAAGATGCTTGGGACCGCCCATCCTCTAAGGATCCGTTAAACTATCTACTATGTAGTAATATACGCTATATACAGTAGTGTCTAATCAGTAAAGTATAATCATATAGAAAATAGCGTTAAGGGGATGGAGAACCTTAACGCGGTCGGATCTTAAAATCATAATCGTAGTAAAGCTCGATATGGTAGGTGACACGGCACAACTAGGCAATGCCAGGGTAGATATACCAATTACGCATCCGGACTGGTGGTGACGCATAGCAGCCACTACCGCCCACCTCGAACAACACTCCCAAATCAAGGGTGCGCACCAAATCAATCACAAGTAATAGAATGGTATCGAAGAAGTGTGTCCGATCAGAGGTGCTACCTCATTGGTCCGTCAATCGCTCCTGTTTTAGCCACCTTATGCTAACTCACGGGAGTTGGGTCCACGTATATACCTTAGGATCGTCGCCACCATCCTACTTCATTCTGGAATCTCCACCGCGTACATGGTTGCCAAAGTGGTTTTCGGTAAGACAGAGAGTATGTCCATATCCGATCCCGGTCTCTTTAACAACCCAACGTTATTATAACCCGTGGTTATAACTTTTAAAAACAATACTTTACTTCAAAATAAAATATCATTTCAAACCATATCTTTATCAAAATAAAGATTAAATCAATTCCAAACCATTTCCATATATTTAAATTTTCATATAATTTCAAAACTTCATTTCAAATCATTTTAATATAATAAAATATCATATCCTTACAAAACTTCATTTCAAATCATTTTAATAAAATAAAATATCCTATCAGTTCAAATCCAATATTCAACTTTAAATACCTTTTAAATTCAAAGATATCGTTCATTTACTATCATTTCAAATCACCTTTAAATAGTTTATATTCCAATCAAAATAATTCATTTAAACCTTTTAAAAGTGTAATTATTATATTTTCAAATCAAGTATTCAATTTCCAAAGTTTCAAACCATTCTGAGTTCGTTTACTAAGTCAAAAACCCTAATTATTAAAATTTCAGCATTTCACAGCATTTAAAAACAACTGCTATAAGTTATATTTGAAAACATTTTTAATTCAGCAAAGACAGCACTCAAAACTGCTGTTAAAACTCAGTTTTAGTTGAATTATAGTTCAAAACAGAAAAGACAGCAATTCAGAAGTGCTGCGGTAGTTCAGATTTCAAAACAAGGGTTAAATTTGGTTTCAGCAAAGACTGCAGACCATTATAGCATTTCCAGAGAATGCTATAATAGACCTGGGTTCAATATTAGCCTATAAGTTCAACTGCAGCAACTGCAGCATTTCAGAAATGCTGTAGTAGCCCTTTCATTCAAATTTTAGTGTAATTCAGAACCATAGCATTTCTGAATGCTATTAAAAGTGATTTCCAGCTTTTTAGTGTATTTCCAGCAATTAATTAACTTCATTTTAAACTCTTTAAACATTTTAAAAAAATCATAATTTAACATTTAAAATGTTTATTTACATATCATTTAACATGTATCTTTTTTCACAATAAATTTCTTATAATTAAATCCAATTTTCAACAATTTACTTAATAAATTTAAGTGTAAAAGTTTCCAATTCTTCACATTTCAACAAATAACTTAACACTCCAAATTTAAATTACCATTTCACAAATTTAACTAAATTTCCAATTTTATTTAATTAACTAAAACCTTTAATTAAAACCAAATTTCACATTTCCAAGTCAAGTTATATTTTAAAAGATCACTTTTAAACATTCATTTATTTAACCACTTAAATTCATAGAAAAAATCAATAATACTTTAATAAATCACTTAAATTCACATTTAATCAAATTATCATATTTACCATTTCCAAATAAAATTTAATATCCATTTTTTTTATATAACTTAAATATCATTTTTAACCAAATTCCAAATTTCCAACTTAAGTTATATTTCAAAAATCCAGTTAAACCATTCATTAATTACATTTTTAACACATAGAAAAATCATAATTTCTTTATTTTAAACATTTCAAAATCTATTTAAATCAAATTTCATAAATTTATATTTTTTAAAATACTTAAAAATATTCAAAACACTTTATAAAATAACCACGGGCCTGTATATAATTTTCTAACCTAGGTCAAGTGATACGGATATGTATCATTTCAATCCGCAGTTAAAAAAGAAAAATCCGGGTTCTATCATTTCAAACCCGCAATCCCAAGTTAAAATAATTTAAATAAAAATCATTCAGGCCTATCATTTCAGCCCATAACGATTTTTCCCTATTCTAAAGTCCGTTCGGGTATGTATCATTTCAACCCATAGTGATTCTAATCTACAGGGAACTTGCAATGGTGATAACAGATATAAATAACAGAATAACATTAAATAATAGTAACATATGATATAATAAGTGTAATAACAGGTGTGAACATCATATGATAATAATATAAACATATATAACATGATGATATACATTACAGATTCAAATGGTGTCGGTTTATCAGTTATATAGGTACATATTGTCTGGTGAGAATAACTCACCTTTTACGCTGGAGTTAGCGATCAAAACACACAGAATAGATTCCAGAAAGCACGACAAGCACGATACATCACGACTTTTGATTTGAATGAATAGTGAGCCTTGATATTTATCTTGTAACAACAAATAACAAGACAATATAAACATAACATTCAACCCAAACTAACATTGAAACAAATTGAAAAATAAAAGCAACAAAGAGAAGATATGATTGGACCTTGCCTTAGCCACTCAAATGCTTGGTCTAGGGACTCTTTAGCTCGGCCATGATGTGATATAGCTCAGGTTTGGGTCAGGTATGGCATCAAAACTCACGGCTACATAAGTGTGAAGAGGTAGGTGAGTTGCAAGTGAAGTATACAAAAGATCAAGGCAAATAGGTGAGGTTTGGTTCAACTTTTGGCTCGGCTTGGTCATCCTATGGGCTCGGTCATGCATGGTTCAGGTCAGGTCAGAGGAGAGGCTGATGGTTTGGGGTCAGGTCATGATGGTGGTAGAGGCTAAGGAGGTGGCCAAGGCAAAATATGGAAGTGGTGTTGAAGTATTGGTCGGCTAGCATGGTTTTCATGGAAATTTTGCAACTTTTTATGGTGTTGTGTTCATGAGGAGGTCATGGCCACTTCAGGTCAGAGGAGGGGGATGATTTGGCTGTGGATGAAGTGGGAAAGAAGGGATGGTGGTGGTCGGAGAAGATGGTGGTGGTTGAGGCCGAGCTAGACAAGAGCAAGTCAAGGCAAAATCAAGTGGAAAAAGAGGAAGAAAAGTGAAAAAAAGGGAGCCATTGTTTGAATTTTTTTCTCAAGATGAAATGTCGTGCAAAATGAAAGAGATGAGGAAGTTTTCACGTGAAAACCAATGAAAATTGTACGGACAAAGCAAAAAAAATGAACGGCCAAAGCAAGAAATGAAAAGGCAAAAGCAATTTGAAAAGACAAGGAGATGAAAAGACTAGAAAATGAAAAGGTTTTGTCTCTTTGTTTTCTATTTTATTTTATTCAAATAAACTAATTAAAATTTCAGTAAATAAAATAAAAAGCTGAACAAAATAAAAATGAAAAAAATATAAATAATTATTTTAAGGAAAAATAGAAAATAAAATGAGAAAATAGCTAATATATTGAACAAGCATTTAAAAATATATAAACAATGTACAATAAACATTTAAAAATTATAACAATACTTTTAAACAAATAAAAGTCAAGTAAATAAAATAAATGTTGAACAAAATGAAGTGGAAATGAAAATAAAATAAGATTTGAAGAAAATAGAAAAATAAATAAAGAATTTCTTTTATTAAATGAAACTGGAAATTAGAAATTATAACCAGAATACAACTGACATTGGAAAATGTCAATTACACTTTTAAAAATGTTTTAAAACTAAAATATATACGTAACATGTTATTTTACCCATATTATAACATTACATGACCAAATAAAAGATTATTTATATAATTTAAAATAAACAATTTTGTTAAATACAGCAAATTACACACAATATTCAAATGGGCATAACTTTCACATTATAAATCAGATTTCAACGAAACGAAAAGCAGTATTCTTGAAATTATATTTACTTTCATAATAAAAGATAAATTTTAAGATTTTATATAATTTTTTTTTTAAATTTAAAAGCCAAAGATTGAACTGTTTGAATAGAAATTCACTTTTCAGTAAACTAACCAATTTATACTAGTTTGAACTATAAATCACTTAATAATCAACATTTATATTTAAAATGAAATGTTTGAAATAGAACAAGTTTAAAATAATTTAAAATAAAAAAAAATAAAGTCAAAATTAAAGTATATGCAAAGTCTAGGGTTGTTACACTCTCCCCCACTCAAAACTTTTCGTCCCCGAAAAGGAACGAGGTACGGGAAAGCACAGAAAAAGATAGAATGAATAGAATTAAGACAAGATGATAAGAAAATTGAAATTACACCTGATAACTATTGTTATAGGTAAGTTTAACAAGATGGAGGTGATCAAATCAAGAATATAAGCACGAAAAAAAAAATCCTCTAGAGTCAGAATCTCCCTTTCACTTGACTGACGGTCTATGAATGGAAAACATTGTTCAGATCCGGATGAGTAACAAAGAATATCAAAGATTACAAAAAGATTT
Source organism: Allium fistulosum (assembly GCA_030737815.1). NCBI lineage: Eukaryota > Viridiplantae > Streptophyta > Magnoliopsida > Asparagales > Amaryllidaceae > Allium > Allium fistulosum. Next base: position 161,916,363 of record CM060904.1, on the reverse strand, counting down.
CTAAACAGAAAGATTATAGAAAGATGCTTATACCAGCCTGTAGCAAGATGAGGGAAAATAAGGACAACCAAAAGATGGTTTGAAAAACAAAATAAGATAATAATTTGAAACCATAACGCTTTGAAATCATAACAATTTAGGGATGTTTATCATTTGGAAATCACACTACTAAAATCATAACACTTGGAAATGTTATTAAAAAAAACATAATACTTTGAAAATCATAACACCTTTTTAAAAATAATCTTCATTTAAACCATTTAAATCCAATGTCAAATAATATTTATTTCAAAGCTGTAACATTTCTAAGCTCATTCAATTATAAAAATTTCCAAAAATCGTCTTTTCAAAATAGTAGCACGTATAAAATGCTACAGTAGATATATTAGTATTTCAAATCAGTTTTATTCCAGAAATATTCATTTGGATATCATTTAACTTATGACTTATTAAAACAAACTTTTATGAATGGAATATCCAAATTAAAGTATACTTCATTTATTAAGTTAAAAGTTCACTATTTTAGTTAGCTCTTAATTTAACACATAACCTAACACTTTATTTAAAATACCCATTTCACAAATAGATATTCCTTTAATAAGTTACACTTAAAATTCCATTTGAAAACCAAATTCTCAATTATCAATTTTTAGTGATGTAAAAATACATTTTAACTATTTGAATCATAATTATTCATTTTTCAAGACATATCTATTTCATAAATAAATATTTATATAGCAAATACAACAATCAAATTTCTTTACACATTTATTCATTTAGACATCAATTAAACTATGAATTCAAGTTAAATAAGCTTTATTACAAAATGTCTAATTCCAATGTAATTTATTTTATCTATTCAAAGATACATTATTTATTATACAACATATTCATTTCAGGAAATAACCATTATTAAAATTCCTAGGTTACGCTTAAGGTTCCATAGTAAATCAAATTTGATTATTAAGTTATTTAAATAAAATCTCTTTAAATTCCTTTTCACTATTTACCTCTGTTAATCTTTTATAACTAAAATTTAAGTGTATAACATTTATTATAACCACTCAAATTTTATTTATAAAAATCCTTTCTATATTGTATATTATCCAATTTCATTGTTAACTTCTAAAAAATTTAAGGTAAGTTATATTTGAATGCAATTGTAATATACAAATAAAACTATCCAATTCAATTATCTCAAGTTTGAATCATTTATCCAAAATTTGGATTTTTCTTTTTATAATTGAAATTATTCTTTAAGAAAAAAATTTAAGAATTTGAATCTTCGAACATCTTCAAACCATTTGGAGATAAGTAATTATATATACATAATATGTTAAATCAAATTTAAATCATATATCTTTGTATATATTATAATTCAGTCATATTTTAGAAATTCAAATCAATCAGATTTTTCCAAAACAAAGCTGTAGCAAGACTACAGAATGGTTTCTTCACTTCGAAACTCGAAAATGAACGTCGATGATGCTGCAGTCATCACCGAAATTATTTTCCAACGACAAAGAGAAAAGCACTAAATTTTTAAACTTTAAAATTCTTTAGAGACAAATTTTTATTCAAAATACTTTAAATAATATCCTTTTAAAAATTTTAAACACAAGGTTTGAAACCATCGGAAATTAAATTCTTTAACTTTCTTGTTTTAAATTCATATTTCAGTTCCCAAATAAATTTATAAACAACTATTTATAAATTCATTTGTAGAACAATAAATGATAAATCAAGTATTATCATTTCAAATTATCAATTTAAATCAATTTATTAAGTTCCATAAAATTATATATCCAAATTTATTTCATAAACCAAATTTTAAAATAATATTGTGTCAGTTTGTTCTGTCAAAGTGTTTTAGAAATCCTATCGATAGCGTTGATCAGACGAATTGATCGGAAACCCAAATCAACATTAACAACTCAAACAACACAATATAAAACAAAACATTAATTTACAAGTACAGTTCAAAATGTTTGGAAGATAGATTGGAACAAAAGACAAGATGATTAAACAGAGTAGAGAGATGGGTAAGCTTAGATAAATCGCGGACAACCTTAACCGGGTCAACCGTGACTCAATGGATAAGATCAAATGTGGATTTTCCGGGGTAAATCTACCTTAAATCTCAAGAGATAGAGTTTGGAATAATAAAAGATATTAGCATCTAAACCAAGGATAAATATAAATCTCTGGTGAATCGATGCTGATTATAAAGAATTTTCACCCTTTTACAAGAAAATTAGAATATTGGCGAGACCGCCAATTCACTATAAAGATCATTGGAAGTGGAGTCATGGGATACTCCAGAATCAAAAGATGATGAATAGTGAGGGACATGAATGAATTTCGGAACCGTAGGGAACGTTCCAAAATTCAAAGGAAAATGAATCAAAGGAAGAGATTCAAACTCGAACGAAAGTGATTCTGTAAATAAATTTACCATACATTCTAAGTTTTGCCTCAAAGCCAAAGCTCTGATACCAACTGTAACGACCCGATATTTTCAACCATTCGCATCCATTATAAGTGTATAGGTAGACACTCATGCCGGAGTTGAATTGCTCAAAATACCGCGTTGTAAATAAAATTTGGCAAATCTCAGAATATACAGTAAATAAATATAATCACAGATCACAGACACAGAGTAAAATAATGCAGCGGAAGTAAAAGAAATAGTAGTTCATGAAGCTACTATATAAATATATCAGAGTTACATAAGATACAACAGAAGAAATAGAGTACAACAAAAGTCTCAATAAAATAACCAAGTACAAGCTGAGTAGAACAACGGAACTGGAATAGATAGGACATGACAAGCAGATAATCTCCAGCGATTCAAATCTCCAAGAGAGTGGAAATCCAAATCTGTGAATAACTCAGGCTGACCCGAGCGTAAAGCAAAACACAAAACACTCGAGTCAGGACAATATATACTTATATAATGTAAACCAACTCAAGCGAACTGTAATAAGGGTACAAGTAACTTAGAAGATGCTTGGGACCGCCCATCCTCTAAGGATCCGTTAAACTATCTACTATGTAGTAATATACGCTATATACAGTAGTGTCTAATCAGTAAAGTATAATCATATAGAAAATAGCGTTAAGGGGATGGAGAACCTTAACGCGGTCGGATCTTAAAATCATAATCGTAGTAAAGCTCGATATGGTAGGTGACACGGCACAACTAGGCAATGCCAGGGTAGATATACCAATTACGCATCCGGACTGGTGGTGACGCATAGCAGCCACTACCGCCCACCTCGAACAACACTCCCAAATCAAGGGTGCGCACCAAATCAATCACAAGTAATAGAATGGTATCGAAGAAGTGTGTCCGATCAGAGGTGCTACCTCATTGGTCCGTCAATCGCTCCTGTTTTAGCCACCTTATGCTAACTCACGGGAGTTGGGTCCACGTATATACCTTAGGATCGTCGCCACCATCCTACTTCATTCTGGAATCTCCACCGCGTACATGGTTGCCAAAGTGGTTTTCGGTAAGACAGAGAGTATGTCCATATCCGATCCCGGTCTCTTTAACAACCCAACGTTATTATAACCCGTGGTTATAACTTTTAAAAACAATACTTTACTTCAAAATAAAATATCATTTCAAACCATATCTTTATCAAAATAAAGATTAAATCAATTCCAAACCATTTCCATATATTTAAATTTTCATATAATTTCAAAACTTCATTTCAAATCATTTTAATATAATAAAATATCATATCCTTACAAAACTTCATTTCAAATCATTTTAATAAAATAAAATATCCTATCAGTTCAAATCCAATATTCAACTTTAAATACCTTTTAAATTCAAAGATATCGTTCATTTACTATCATTTCAAATCACCTTTAAATAGTTTATATTCCAATCAAAATAATTCATTTAAACCTTTTAAAAGTGTAATTATTATATTTTCAAATCAAGTATTCAATTTCCAAAGTTTCAAACCATTCTGAGTTCGTTTACTAAGTCAAAAACCCTAATTATTAAAATTTCAGCATTTCACAGCATTTAAAAACAACTGCTATAAGTTATATTTGAAAACATTTTTAATTCAGCAAAGACAGCACTTAAAACTGCTGTTAAAACTCAGTTTTAGTTGAATTATAGTTCAAAACAGAAAAGACAGCAATTCAGAAGTGCTGCGGTAGTTCAGATTTCAAAACAAGGGTTAAATTTGGTTTCAGCAAAGACTGCAGACCATTATAGCATTTCCAGAGAATGCTATAATAGACCTGGGTTCAATATTAGCCTATAAGTTCAACTGCAGCAACTGCAGCATTTCAGAAATGCTGTAGTAGCCCTTTCATTCAAATTTTAGTGTAATTCAGAACCATAGCATTTCTGAATGCTATTAAAAGTGATTTCCAGCTTTTTAGTGTATTTCCAGCAATTAATTAACTTCATTTTAAACTCTTTAAACATTTTAAAAAAATCATAATTTAACATTTAAAATGTTTATTTACATATCATTTAACATGTATCTTTTTCACAATAAATTTCTTATAATTAAATCCAATTTTCAACAATTTACTTAATAAATTTAAGTGTAAAAGTTTCCAATTCTTCACATTTCAACAAATAACTTAACACTCCAAATTTAAATTACCATTTCACAAATTTAACTAAATTTCCAATTTTATTTAATTAACTAAAACCTTTAATTAAAACCAAATTTCACATTTCCAAGTCAAGTTATATTTTAAAAGATCACTTTTAAACATTCATTTATTTAACCACTTAAATTCATAGAAAAAATCAATAATACTTTAATAAATCACTTAAATTCACATTTAATCAAATTATCATATTTACCATTTCCAAATAAAATTTAATATCCATTTTTTTTATATAACTTAAATATCATTTTTAACCAAATTCCAAATTTCCAACTTAAGTTATATTTCAAAAATCCAGTTAAACCATTCATTAATTACATTTTTAACACATAGAAAAATCATAATTTCTTTATTTTAAACATTTCAAAATCTATTTAAATCAAATTTCATAAATTTATATTTTTTAAAATACTTAAAAATATTCAAAACACTTTATAAAATAACCACGGGCCTGTATATAATTTTCTAACCTAGGTCAAGTGATACGGATATGTATCATTTCAATCCGCAGTTAAAAAAGAAAAATCCGGGTTCTATCATTTCAAACCCGCAATCCCAAGTTAAAATAATTTAAATAAAAATCATTCAGGCCTATCATTTCAGCCCATAACGATTTTTCCCTATTCTAAAGTCCGTTCGGGTATGTATCATTTCAACCCATAGTGATTCTAATCTACAGGGAACTTGCAATGGTGATAACAGATATAAATAACAGAATAACATTAAATAATAGTAACATATGATATAATAAGTGTAATAACAGGTGTGAACATCATATGATAATAATATAAACATATATAACATGATGATATACATTACAGATTCAAATGGTGTCGGTTTATCAGTTATATAGGTACATATTGTCTGGTGAGAATAACTCACCTTTTACGCTGGAGTTAGCGATCAAAACACACAGAATAGATTCCAGAAAGCACGACAAGCACGATACATCACGACTTTTGATTTGAATGAATAGTGAGCCTTGATATTTATCTTGTAACAACAAATAACAAGACAATATAAACATAACATTCAACCCAAACTAACATTGAAACAAATTGAAAAATAAAAGCAACAAAGAGAAGATATGATTGGACCTTGCCTTAGCCACTCAAATGCTTGGTCTAGGGACTCTTTAGCTCGGCCATGATGTGATATAGCTCAGGTTTGGGTCAGGTATGGCATCAAAACTCACGGCTACATAAGTGTGAAGAGGTAGGTGAGTTGCAAGTGAAGTATACAAAAGATCAAGGCAAATAGGTGAGGTTTGGTTCAACTTTTGGCTCGGCTTGGTCATCCTATGGGCTCGGTCATGCATGGTTCAGGTCAGGTCAGAGGAGAGGCTGATGGTTTGGGGTCAGGTCATGATGGTGGTAGAGGCTAAGGAGGTGGCCAAGGCAAAATATGGAAGTGGTGTTGAAGTATTGGTCGGCTAGCATGGTTTTCATGGAAATTTTGCAACTTTTTATGGTGTTGTGTTCATGAGGAGGTCATGGCCACTTCAGGTCAGAGGAGGGGGATGATTTGGCTGTGGATGAAGTGGGAAAGAAGGGATGGTGGTGGTCGGAGAAGATGGTGGTGGTTGAGGCCGAGCTAGACAAGAGCAAGTCAAGGCAAAATCAAGTGGAAAAAGAGGAAGAAAAGTGAAAAAAAGGGAGCCATTGTTTGAATTTTTTTCTCAAGATGAAATGTCGTGCAAAATGAAAGAGATGAGGAAGTTTTCACGTGAAAACCAATGAAAATTGTACGGACAAAGCAAAAAAAATGAACGGCCAAAGCAAGAAATGAAAAGGCAAAAGCAATTTGAAAAGACAAGGAGATGAAAAGACTAGAAAATGAAAAGGTTTTGTCTCTTTGTTTTCTATTTTATTTTATTCAAATAAACTAATTAAAATTTCAGTAAATAAAATAAAAAGCTGAACAAAATAAAAATGAAAAAAATATAAATAATTATTTTAAGGAAAAATAGAAAATAAAATGAGAAAATAGCTAATATATTGAACAAGCATTTAAAAATATATAAACAATGTACAATAAACATTTAAAAATTATAACAATACTTTTAAACAAATAAAAGTCAAGTAAATAAAATAAATGTTGAACAAAATGAAGTGGAAATGAAAATAAAATAAGATTTGAAGAAAATAGAAAAATAAATAAAGAATTTCTTTTATTAAATGAAACTGGAAATTAGAAATTATAACCAGAATACAACTGACATTGGAAAATGTCAATTACACTTTTAAAAATGTTTTAAAACTAAAATATATACGTAACATGTTATTTTACCCATATTATAACATTACATGACCAAATAAAAGATTATTTATATAATTTAAAATAAACAATTTTGTTAAATACAGCAAATTACACACAATATTCAAATGGGCATAACTTTCACATTATAAATCAGATTTCAACGAAACGAAAAGCAGTATTCTTGAAATTATATTTACTTTCATAATAAAAGATAAATTTTAAGATTTTATATAATTTTTTTTTTTAAATTTAAAAGCCAAAGATTGAACTGTTTGAATAGAAATTCACTTTTCAGTAAACTAACCAATTTATACTAGTTTGAACTATAAATCACTTAATAATCAACATTTATATTTAAAATGAAATGTTTGAAATAGAACAAGTTTAAAATAATTTAAAATAAAAAAAAATAAAGTCAAAATTAAAGTATATGCAAAGTCTAGGGTTGTTACATGTGTACGTGGTGAAGATTTCAGAAATGAAGTAGGATGGTTCGGCCAACGATTCTGTATGAGGCATTTACGTAACCATGACTCCTATGAGTCAGCTTGATGTGGCTAAAACAGGAGCTATACCACCAGTTCGGGAGTGCAATTGGTAAATCTACCCTGGGCATTGCCTCGAGCGCCTTGTCGCATGCCTTATCATGCCTTCTACGAGTTTGGTTTGTACCATACCTATGGAGTGCCCTCTGCTAGCCCTCCAGTTTACGGAGGAATTACGGTACTGTATAGACTATGAGAATATATAAAAATGAGTTAAAGAGGATATGGGTAACGCCTTAACAATATTTTAATCCTTTACTTTACTGTAGACATATTATAATAGTGTATTGTACTACATAATAGATAGTTTAACGGATTCTTAGGAGATGTAAATCCTGAACATCTCTTAAGTTATTGCACTCATGTTAGACACTGGATAGGAGATGTCAAACCCCGTGAACATCTCCGACGCCGTTGCACTCATATTTATTTACTGTTGATTTAACTTACATAAGATCTTTTAGTTCTGACTCGAGTGTTTTGTCTTTCAATTCGCTTTGGTCGGTCTGAGCTTTTCAGTTTATCGAAGACTGCTTTTTGGAGGATAAAGACGAAAAATTTGTACCATTATTTATTCGTTATTCCACTGCATCATGTTGTTCCGCTGCAATTATTTATTATTTATTCTTATTGTATGTAACTCTGATCTATACTATAAAAGTTTAATCAATGTTATTTGTAAACAACTTCATGAACTGTTTATTTGATTATTATATTTTGTCATTCCGTTGTGAGATTCTGTATTTGTTTTTTTTCTTTCTTTGCTTTTTCTTATTTACCCCATAATAATCTGCCCTTCTGAATGGTTTGAGTTTGACGCGTGTGTTTACTTAAAACGTCCAAAAAGGCCGGTCGTTACATTTGGTTTGTCCAGACCAAGGACAACTCGTATGGACAAATTTTATCAGATAATCGTCATTGGAGGTCAATGAGCATTCTAAGTAGAATTGTCTCTTGAAAGGTAACGCTTAGCCTCAAGCCTCATCAACCGGGAATGACTAAAACAGGGGAGATGTAGCAAGGCTAAGTGGGTCACACGGAAACCAATATATTATGGATATGGTTGTGCATGAAAGAAGGAGCGCTCGATTGTAAGGTTGGGAATACCCGTAGTGATAACATATTCGGTCTATCCAGGTTAAGGTAGGCCAGTCTTGTGTAGCAGAGGTTACCGGCGAGGTCCTCGGTACATTGTTCTAGAGGTGTACTGTGATGGGCGGTACCCTAGTGGCCCAGTCATCGTATGGAATCCATTCTCCAATATGAGCCTTTCGGTTTTGTTTATAGATCCTAGTATGCTGGAATTTAATTAATGTAACAATTTCGGCTATTTGAATAAGTATTTGTATTTAGAAACTATTAAAATATCACTGGATTTTCTATAAAATGTTTTGGTTATCGTAAGGGAAAAACCCGTCGTGATTATGTGGTCTTACGAGATACCTTTGTTTTTCAAAGGATTTTGATAACTCCAATAATTCAAATTGAGTGTGTTTTCTCACACTGGTTTTCCAGACTGACTCGGGTATTATTTTATTATAATGCTTGATTCAGACCGAGTATTACAGATTTAGGATAGAATGTTATGGAGCTCAGGAGGCGAGCAAGAGGAGTAGAGACGTATCTTCGTACTTGATTTATATTTCCGTTGTATGAGGACAAGTTAGTAAACTATCCAGATTGATTGTTGTATATTGTACTCTGATAATGGTATGTATATTAACAGCACAGTTCTTGTATTCAAAATCTATTATTATCTATTATAATTTGTTCCATTGCGATTGCGAGATTCTGTTGTTGTTGTTGTTCTATTTTTCTTCTAACCTTTTCTTCTGCACCCCTAAAGATTTGTATTTTCGTTCAATTTGAGTTGCAATGATGTGAATTAGGGTCGACTCAAAGGAGTACGAATTTACGGACCTTTACAAAAATATCCCAAACCACGGGAAAACAATATAATATCGCTATAAAACCATAATCTGAAAACGTACCTATTAATCAGGCAAACAAACTTTATTTATGAAACCAAAAGCAATAGCTATTGCTTCCATAACCTGTATTTCACTTATATAATCCAAAGAGTTAAAATTATGTGAAAGAATAGTATTTTAGTTGTTTCAAATCAATAGCACAAACAACATCCATATATCACAATCATATGCAAACAAAAATATATAACCATCATAGGCAACAAAGAATACATCACACATCCATAGCAACCAAAACTATTGGTTTTTTTAGGTTCAGAACTTTTAATCGTATAAGGGTGATAAATAAACTAATAAGTGTATCTTATGCTCAACAGCCGTAGATAATTACTTAATGGATTATTCATACAACCTCAAACAATTAGAATTATTCTTTTTCAAACTTCCCATCAGCCAAACAACAAGAATTTTAAATTTAATTACGTTTATTCTACTGGTTTTTTTCTCATCATTTACCTTTCCATTCATTTATTATATAAAGATCAATCACTTGCATAATTTTTTTTCCATTAAAGATTTAAGTCATTAATGAATCATTTCAAAAAATATTACTTAAGCTCCTACTGCCTTACCTAAGTTTATAACTTAATTCTGTTACAAAATACAAATTTAAGTTTTTGGTATTCGCCTTTGAAGAGAAAAGAAATATTTCAATATATCTAAAAATTCAAGTAAAACATTTAACCTCATTCACTTAGTAAGAATATAAGATATATTTAAATCATCCTCATAGCATTTTGCAAAGATTTTTCAAAAAGTTTAAACAATGTTAGAAGTTTATATCAAAACATTATGATAAGCTTTTTAAAAAAATAAAGTTCCCTAAATTCGATAATTTATTAAACTCATTATTTGAAAATAAGTACAAACTCTAGATTATTAAACTAAAACTAATAGTATACTCAAATCTTACACTAAATATCCAAATCAAAGTATAAAATTTCATATCTTCATAATTAATTTTACACACTTGTTTTAAAATGAATATTCAAATCATGGAAAAACATTTATTATGGTTTAATACAAAATTCAAATAGTAAATAAACCTATAAATTTACTATTAGTACTTCGAAATCAAGTAAATATTTCAAACTATACTTCCAAAATAGAGATTCAAATTTATTTGTCAAGTATATTACTATAAATGAACTTCGCAAATCATTTTTTTCCATTTATATAGTATCTTTAAATTATACATTCAAAGAAACTTATATAAATTTTACTTGAAATATTCATTTGAAACTTCATTTGCAAATCAGTTATCTTTAATACTTTAATACTTTACGGAAAAATTCATCTGTAAAATTTCTTGCTTCATTTATAAATACCATTTAAAAATTTTAAATAACATCTTTATAAATATGAGTAAACTATTTGAAAACAATTATTTACATCATTACTTATAATTAAAAAGAAGTTACTGAAAACCTTAAATCCATTATTTATAAATTTTATTAGTTTCAAATCTCAAAATACTTTTAAACATCATTAATAAATCAATAATCATTAACTTTAAATATGTTTTATTTAATTAATAACTTCTCATAATATTTACCACACTAATAATTTACTATTAAACCATGTTGTACATAAGTAAACAATACTTTAAACATTTTAAAGTATTTTGAAATGAAAAAAAATGACCAAAATATCTTTTATACAATACTTTATCAAAATACTTTTATAACTCGATGTTTTTACAAGTTTATCCTCATTCTTGTGGACTCTGGTCATACGTTGATCAGGCGTAAGACTAGAAATCTCCAAGTACTTAGTAGACCCATTTCAACACCCAGTGAAAATACTTAAAAACAGGTATGAGAAGTACCGCTCAAAATTTGATGTCAAATGATGATGTTACGATAGTAGTGGCCCGCTACTGATCCCGTGTTTAGGCAATGGACACAAAACTTTCTAGAAGATCATTCCGCATTCCGGATTCCAGAAAAATATCGTAGCTATTTTGTAAACAAGGGACCATCTACCCCTGCTGTAGTGGTAGATGTTGATTCAATGATTTACGTAATGGATGCACTTCCTTCCCAGAAGATCCATAAACAATAGATCCCAGGATCGAAAGCGCCTCCATTGGTTAAACTAAATAACCATCTACCTTGAAAAAAAATCGAGGAACTTATGAGTTTAAGTCTGGACAAACATATCGGTTCAAATCCATTTCTGTATTCACCCAAGTATATTAGGGTTTATCGGTCGAATTCATTCCTGGATTCCCCAAGTCCATCTTGGTCGAAGCATATTGTAACAACCCTGGTTTAAGTGATTACCAGTAAGTATTAAAGTATAACGATGGTTATAATTTAATATTGAGAATAATAATAATTTTGAGAATTTAAATTGTTTAGTTGGAATAAATAATGAATTTTGGGAATAAAAAGAGAAAATAACGTTTTGGAACTTTATTATAGTGGTTTGAGTTAATAATAAGTGGAAGATGATTTTTATTTGGTGATAGTGCAATAATTTTATTAATTATTGTCATTTGCTTCTTTTAAATAATTTTTAAAAGGAGTATTTGATTTTTAAAGAGTGTTATATTAAATAAAAAGGTGAAACTAGGTTTAAAAATATGATTTGGTCGTAAAATTGAGTTTATAATGATTGGTTACATTTTATTACACAAGAAGATTATTTTTGTGTAATTTTTGGAGTTAAAAATATTGATTTATGTAATTATAAGTGTAATTGGCTATTTATTTAAAAATAAGGGTTTTAATAATAAAAATATTTTTATAACCAAATTTATCTTTTTATTAAGTTCAAAATAGTTTAATTAACATGTAAACAGGTATTCATAATTTTATCATGTGAAAACTTTGAAACATTTGATGTTTGTTTAAGAACATAAGTGTTTACTAGTGTACTAAGTGTTAAAACTAAGTACTTAGGCAATTTCTTTTATTATTGGGTATTAACCCCAATTAAAACATTTAGCCTGTAGAAGTGAGAAGGAGATATTCTCCTTCCTTCTACGTTCATTTGTTTTCACTTACTGTAAGTTTCAGAAAACTACAGTAACTTCAAAAGAAAAGAGAAAACATTCCCTCTTCAAAACCCTAAGCAAATTTCCCAAGTTAAATTCAAATCTTTGTGTTTTTAAAATCGAATTGGAGCTAAATCAACAGGTAATCAAAATCTAAAACCATTTATTCATCAAAAATCAAGTTTTGAAATTTTTTCTCTGTTAACTGTTCTCTTTCTTTATTGCATGTCTTTGCTTCAAGTTTATACAGGTTTCTGAGGCTCAAATTCGAGCAAAGCTTCTACCTTTCAGCGGATAATCCAAGGGTTTTTGCTTTCATATATCAAGGTGAGTTATAAAACTCACAAAAGCTAGCTGAGCCAAGCTCAAAATCGCCTAAACAGTGAATAAATTAGCTTCTATTTGTATATTCTTGTAGTTATTCTCTGTTCAAAATCTGATTTATATTGCTGTTTGAAAGCTTATAACTTTTGATTCCAACAACGAAATGCTGTAGGATTTTATTTGGTTTGTAGACCATGTTTTGTAGATTACACATACCAAATTTTAGGTCATTTCGACTTATGTATCTTACAGAAATATGCTGCCGAAGTTCGATGTGGAGCATGTTTTTGCCCAGATTTTTACAGTGAAAACATCGTCTGGGTTCAAGTTTGAGACGTCGTAACTTTCTCACACTTTGTCCAAATTGTGTGATTATTTTTTTAGTTTAAATCATAGTTGTTTTCCTTTATGGTTGTCAAATTTTAGGTCATTTCGACTTATGTAACTTATAGAAATATGCTACCGAACTTTGACTCGGAGCGTGTTTTTGCCCAGATTTTTACAGTAAAAACACTGTTTGGGTTCAACTTTGCGATATCATAAATTTCTCATACTTTATTTATGTCAAATTTGAGTTCATTCCGTCCTCTTTAGCCTTTAGAAACTTACTATCAAACTTTGAATTGGAGCATGTTTTGCTCCAGCAGTTGACAGTGAAATCTGGTTGAGTCCAACTTTGAGAGATTATCTCTCTTGTCCGATTGTATCCGTTCTTTTTTTTATTTAAACTAGAGTTGTTAATCTCTATGCTTGCAAAATTTCAAGTCTATTAAAACTCTGTAACTAGTTGAAAATTTGTTTGGAAGTTGAACCCGAGATGTTTTTCTGGCCTGGACATTTTTGGTTTTTTTTTAACTGTTGCAAACATGGCCTGAGTCCATGTTTGAGACTGCGTAACTTTTTCATTTCGAGTCAGAATTCATCGATTCTTTTTATGTTTGAAAGCCGAAGTTTTCTACTATGTGCTCACCAATTTTTAGTTCAATCAAAGGTCGTATGGCCACCTGTTTCATGTTCGAAACTTGAACCCAGAGAAGATTTCGGACCTAGTATTGTTGCAGATGCATTTTTATGTTCTTTTCCATCCGTCTTTTGACTTTTAATTCATGTTTTTGTGATATTTCTGAAATGTTTTGAGGCCATGATATCTATCAGTAGGCTAGCCAAATTTTGGAGATTTTGAAATTTAAATTTTGTATTAAATTTGAATTTAATTTGAATTGAATTCGAATATCGATTTTAGTGATTTCTAGGGTTTTTATTCGTTTTCGAGCATGGATTTTTCCAAACCTTTTTGAAATATTTTTTAAAATAAATCGGAATTTTAAATTATTGTATGATATTTTTAAACTATTTTCAAATATAGAATCCATTTATTCTCGATAATAAGGGAATTTTCAAATATGGCTTTCAAAATTGGTATTAAAAGCTTGTTTTCTCAAGTAAATTATTTTATATCTAAAATACATGATTTTGCACTATTCAAGCGAATGAGAAGGAGAATTAAATGGTTTGGTAAAACACGTGGTATGTGACACATGCGTTTATCTTATCGGTTAATTCTCGACTTGTCCGTTTGATCGTTTTGACCTGCGGGTTGAGCTTACCAATGAGACGAGGTAAACTTTTTACTGCTTTGAGTGTGAAATTTACTAGCGGTTAGTAAACCGTTTAGTGCGAATGTGTGGTATGGGACACACGTTAACACTGTTCGGGTTCCTATCCAAAAGTTTGTGACACGTTTGTCTAAGAGACGTAATTGCCTGTACTGGACCTTCGAGTCATTTGTCCTTTGTGACGTTTGTCTAAGAGACGTATTTGTCCATTGCGACATATTTTTCCTTCGGGATGTTGTCCTTCGAGATGTTTGTCTAAGAGACGTATTTATTGTCCTTCGAGACGTTTGTCTAAGAGACGTGGGGCCTTATTTTGAGAGAGCAGTACTTAGCGGGCTTTGGCCATAAGCATGTGCTATATCTTTGAGATGATTTCATTGATGTTTGTGATTTCCCTAGTGTATCGCTTTTTTTTGGAATTGGTCCTTTGAACCGTTCGATATATATTTGTGGTGATTACCTTTCGGGAATTTGAACTCTTGGAAGTTCTATTTTTGAGATTTGAATTGCCTACACTAGAGTTATATGAGATTTGCCTTTTGGTGTTTACTTGAGATTTTATTCTCCTCTTTGGAGATATATTTGCCTTATGGCGTGTTTGAGATGGGATCTCTTTATTCATGTTTTGGGTTTACCAAGATGGCGGGTTTAGGTTTTCCCCTAAACCATATTTGATGTTTTATGAATGACGATGATACGAGGATTACCGGTTTTAGCATTTTATGGGTTATTTTATCTCTTTTGAGATTATATGCTTGTGTAGTGATACCATATTATCACTTAATGTAATCATACACTTTAATTGTCTTTTCTCACTTAAGAATATTATCACATTATCCTTATGCTCATATTATCGCTTATCCTTGTTAACTGATTTGTTTAGCTAGACTGACATGTGTACTTTATTCGCGGCTCAGACCGAGGTGCTTCAGGTTAGGTACATTTGGACTTAGCCTATTCTGCTTCCGCATGGACTATTCTGCTAGCTCTTTTTGTTATAGCTTTTTATGTAGTCCTTTTGTTGCTGCTCTGATATGTATATTCTTTTGACTCGCTTGTATATTGTGGTTGCTATACCACTTGACATGTATCATTTTGTATACTCTGTGATGTATCTGTATATGTATATATATGTAATGATCTACTGTTTTGTGATGTGTTTTGCATTCGAGTTATTGTATTTTGTTCTGATAGATCCTATAACAACCTATGGCTTTGTATTAAGTATTTATTGGATATGTCGATTCACTTGAGAGAAAAAAATATATGGCATTGTCGTCGTATTCAATAGATATTTAAGACAAGGCTATAAATGGTCGCTCCTATCCAGCCCTATTCTCTGCATTAGCAGACAGTATTACCCAGTAATACTATTTGCTAATGTGGGTCTCGGGGTGGGGCATCACAGCTTGGTATCAGAGCTGATTTTAGAACAAAATATGATAAACACAGAACAGAAGCACATATTATGGTACATCTAAGAGTAATACAAGTGTTACAAATCCCTGAATCATTGTGCCTTGTACCTTATCGTGTCCTTTGAGATAGAACTTTGGGATATGTCTAGGAATATATTTTATTCCATAGTATTCCATAATAAAATGTATAATATCTTATCTTAGGAGTAATCCTAATTATGATTGTTCTATTCGAGTCCTCTTAGATACGAGTGCTTGACACTCATCCGTATCGGAGGAATTTGTTGATGCTTTTTGATATTCTTATCTTGTGATTTCTTTGAGGATTGCGAATCCCATTGAGGGATCTGCAACATTTGGTGTGCTGCTCGAGGATTTTGGGATTGTTCCTGTAGCTTATCTTTTCATGCGAATTAGCAAGCTATTTTTCTATCTAGAGTTTGGAATGGTTTAAGATGGTGTGGCTTGCATATTATCAAGCCACATTCTGTGATTTGAAGGATCCTATATTTAAGTATCCTAATTTGGCTGATTTGTTGTTTCTTGTTCTTCGGAATGTTAATGATAATTCCGAAGTCTTTGTATTCACTCTTGAGTTTCGAGATGTTGATGATATATCTCGAATTGCAGTCATTATGACTTTGTTGATTTCTATGAGTTCGTTCGGGTATGACACCCAATCGAGCAATTGAATATTGTATTGACTTCATTCCCGGTTCTTAGCCTTTCGGTCATCCTCTCACGAGGATGTCAACTAGGGAAATGAGGTGATTCATTGAATTTATTTGATATTATCGTTCTTGCCTCCTTTTGAGATATCCTCTTTGGATACTAAATTGTTGATATACTTTGTAAAATTACATCACTCAAAGTAATGATATGTTGTTAATGTTCTTCTTCTCATTCAAGAAGATATCTTAACCTTACTCTTATATCTCATTTCTCTCCTTTTAATCTATTGTGTGGTGCTAGGGTCATTCCTCAGCTTGACCTTACACCAATTTTTCATGAGCTACGAGTCGCGAAGGATAGCGTTACTCTTACCACATTCCGCACTCGTTATGAGTCTTATGAGTGGTTCGTTATATCGTTTGGAATAATGAACACTCTAGTTTATTCCATCAATCCTGAGGATCGAGTATTCTGGGAATATCTCGATGAGCTCTAATTGTGTTCCTTGATTTGAGAATGAGTAATAAATTGTGTTTTCAAATTTTTAAAAAATTGAAGATAAGTTTCTAAGAGAAATTGGATTTTATTTTTGGAAAAACAAAGAATATTTTGAGTATTATATATGAGGTATTTCTTTTTAAAAAAAATGTATTTTTGTGTTGGGTTGTCCGTCTAGTGCTTTAAGAATTCTGGTCGATGCGTTTAGCCAACGTTATCGATAGGAATTTCCTAAACGCTGTGATGAGATAATCAGACACGGCAAATTGAGTTTTAATAAGTAAAGTTTGAAAATAATTAATATGGTGGAGTATTAATTTTTATTTTAAATGTTTAATAAAACCATTGAACCATGGTGAGTGTTGGATGAGTAGCGAGGTAGTTTTGATCATTTGATCAACTCTGCCACCAATCGATGGGGTCATTCACTATAAATCAATGTCCAGGCAATACCCTTATATTATTAGAAATCTGAGAAATTGAATATGGTAATTTGGGAAAGAAAAAGTGAATAATTCTCATTAAGGAGATGTCTTGATTAGAAGAAAATATCATTTGATTCTTTGATTCATAAAATGATGTATTTAAGGTAAAAGAATACTTTGGTTTGAAAAATTAAAATATTAATTAAATAGTTTAGTACAAGTTATTAATGATGACTAAAAAAAATTGTTTTGACACTTAGTTATTTGAGTAATAGTAGAGGATGGATATAATAGTCTATATTAAGAGAAAATGAAGAAGTGTTAGTTTAGAACATTTAGTATAAATTTGTGAGCCAGTTTTTGTTTTAAACTTAAATGGTATTAAAACTTGTGGGTTTGAAATTGCAAAATTCTTTTGAAAACAAGTTTGAATTAATTATCAACTTTAATAAGTTTTATGTTGATACTTAGATGGAAATATAATTTTAAACTTTATATATATATATATATATCCCAAAAATTTATTTGGTGGATAATCAATAATCATATCTTGATAATGAAAGAGATTAGTTATCTCTTCCAAAATGAGTCTTCATAGTTAATTGTTATAAAGCTAGATTTTGGAAAGTAATGAAAGTATTTCCACTTAATGAATTGTTTTTTTGATGATTACATAAAGTTGATCATAATTTTGTATGTCTTAGCTTTCTGGTAAAAAGAAGACCATTTAATAAATGGTTTAGAAAAAGTTTGTTTGAAAATGTAATTTGAAACTAAAATGGTTTGGGAAAAATTTCAAATTTTAAATTGATTTAAAAGCTGAAATTTTGTTTGAAAAAGTGATGTAATAAAACAACGATAACTTGAGATTTATAACTCCAAATGAGTTCAGTCTTTTTGTAAATGAAAGAACTTTTAGTAAGCTATAAATTTTATTTTTACCACTTTGGAAGATTTTGATTTAATTTAGTTTAAAATAGGTTTGAAAGTGGATAGGCATTTCTACCCTATTACAACATTCTCTAAGATTTAAGCTGAAAGTAAATTTGGCATAACCTTCAAATACTTACTATGATTTTGATGATCTTTATATCGCTGAAAAGCCTAGACTTAGTAGAACAACTTTTATTTTATAAGAATTCTCTTATTTTGATATTTCTATGTCAAAATTTGTTTTTTACAGCAGGTTTGTAATTGGAATTTACTTGTTTTCTTTATGGTCATGTGTATTCTACTTATATTGTGAAGGTAATAGAATTGATGTTTAGTATAAATATATATTTCAATCTGGAATATATTTTGGTAGAATTTAAGAGTGAAACATTTTAATCACCTTAAATGAAGAGTTTGGAGATTAAATTGGATTTTTGAAAGAGGTTTTGAAAATTTCAAAATGTTGAAATTCGAGAATTTGATTATGTAGTAAAAGGATTTTGATAACCTTGAAAATATTTGTTGAGTTAAATAGAAGTATAAAATCCATTCTTTAAGTTTGTCATGCCTTTTTGCAATTACCTAATGACTTGCATTTACGCGGTCGTTGAATTGGTGGTATTGAAGGGAAACCACCTACCTCTTATTGGGTTTTTTTTTCCGTAATAGTGGTCAATTTAATATCGGTATGACTCCCTTCGTAGTGTTATACAGAAAGTCGTATCGATTATCATCTTGTGGGTTGGAGTTTGGGATAAAGTTGTGACTAAATCCGACATCTGTTCGTGAAGCTTCTTACGAATCGATCTCACCCGATTTATCTATTGCGTAGCATCCTATCCATGTTTTGCTTTGAAGGTGAAACACCTTCGAAATAAAGATATATTACTTGTAGAAATCCAATGGTTCGCAAATCCAAGTAGTTACACTTTGGAAACCATAGAATTAATCGAGCAAGCCTTATCTTGGTTTTCTACCATTCTATTTTGAGAGTTAGAGAATTTTTAAACTCGAGCTTGTTTATTTATCTTTTGCTTAATGAAATAAATATGTTGAATATAGCACTTTTCTAGAAAATTGCGGGGACGCAATTTTTATAAGGGGGGAGTCTGTAACAACCCTGGTTTAAGTGATTACCTGTAAGTATTAAATTATAACGGTAGTTATAATTAAATATTGAGAATAATAATAATTTTAAGAATTTAAATTGTTTAATGGGAATAAAAAATTAATTTTGGGAATGAAAAGAGAAAATAACGTTTTGGAACTTTATTATAGTGGTTTGAGTTAATAATAAGTGGAAGATGATTTTTATTTGGTGATAATGCAATAATTTTATTAATTATTGCCATTTGCTTCTTTTAATAATTTTTAAAAGGAGTATTTGATTTTTAAAGAGTGTTATATTAAATAAAAAGGTGAAACTGGGTTTAAAAATATGATTTGGTCATAAAATTGAGTTTATAATGATCGGTTACATTTTATTACACAAGAAGATTATTTTTGTGTAATTTTTGGAGTTAAAAATAGTGATTTATGTAATTATAAGTGTAATTGGCTATTTATTTAAAAATAAGGGTTTTTAATAATAAATATATTTTTATAACCAAATTTATCTTTTTATTAAGTTCAAAATACTTTAATTAACATGTAAACAAGGCTTCATAATTTTATCATGTGAAAACTTTGAAACATTTGATGTTTGTTTAATAACACAAGTGTTTACTAGTGTACTAAGTGTTAAAACTAAGTACTTTGGAAATTTCTTTTATTATTGGGTCTTAACCCCAATTAAAACATTTAGCCTGTAGAAGTGAGAAGGAGATATTCTCCTTCCTTTTACGTTCATTTGTTTTCACTTACTGTAAGTTTCAGAAAACTACAATAATTTTAAAAGAAAAGAGAAAACATTCCCTCTTCAAAACCCTAAGCAAATTTCCAAAACTAAATTCAAATCTGTGTTTTTAAAATCGAATTGGAGCTAAATCAATAGGTAATCAAAATATAAAACCATTTATTCATCAAAAATCAAGTTTTGAATTTTTTTTTCTCCGTTAACAGTTCTCTTTCTTTATTGTATGTCTTTGCTTCAAGTTTATACAGGTTTCTGAGGCTCAAATTCGAGCAAAGCTTCTACCTTGCAGCGAATAATCCAAGGTTTTTGCTTTCATATATCAAGGTGAGTTATAAAACTCACAAAAGCTAGCTAAGCCAAGCTCAAAATCGCCTAAACATTGAATAAATGAGCTTCTATTTGTATATTCTTGTAGTTGTTCTGTGTTTAAAATCTGATTTATATTGTTATTTGAAAGCTTATAACTTTTAATTCTGACAACGAAATGCTGCAGGATTTTTTTTGGTCTGTAGACCATGTTTTGTAGATTAAGCATACTTAATTTCAATTCATTTCGACCTATGTATCTTACAGAAATATGCTGCCGAACTTCGATTCGGAGCATGTTTTTGCCCAGATTTTTACAATGAAAACACTGTCTGGGTTCAACTTTGAGACATCATAACTTTCTCATAATTTGTCCAAATTGCATGATTGATTTTCCAGTTTAAATTATAATTGTTGGACTTTATGCATGTCAAATTTCAGGTCATTTCGGCTTAGGAAACTTATAGAAATATGCTACCGAACTTTGACTCGGAGCATGTTTTTGACCAGATTTTTACAGTGAAAACACTGTCTGGGTTCAACTTTGCGACATCATAACTTTCTCATTGTTAACGCTGAAAATCGAACGCTAACACCCAGTGTGTGTAATAACAATGTGAAAGCACCACCCGTTGGTACGGGAACAGAATATAAGCTGAAAATAGCAGAAAACGGTAAAGGAACAACAGATTTATAGTGGTTCGGCCCGTAGTTGAGCCTACGTCCACTTTATAGTCTTTTATTGCTGATCTGGTTACAATTTGATACAATGCACTTTGAATACAATTCACTTTGATCACTCAAACACTTCAGATTAGTAACTCAAACTTTGACGATGAGATTTGTCGAATCCATGTCGGATGTGTAGAATCTCGTTCAAAGCTTGTTGTAGTATCTTCGATGTTTGGTGTTCTTCGAGTCTTGGATGAGTTGAGAATTCGGCAGAGTAATGGCGCTTCAGAAAATGATTGGCCAAAAGTCCTTTTTCCATTGGAGTTAGGGGGGTATTTATAGGAGTGATTCTGGACGGAATTTTTGCCAAGTCTTAGGTCGTGTACGACCTAAGTTAAGTCGTTGGCCACTCGCGACTCGAGAAGTTAGGCTGCTGAAGTTGTACTCGGTCTTATCTGAACAAGAGATAGGCCGTAAGCGACCTAAGATAGGTCGTGAACGACCTAAAGTAAGTCGTGCCCCCTTTCTTTGCTTTTAGCTCATTAGGTTGTTAAGTCCTTGAGTCGTTAGCCTCTTAAGTCGTAAGTCGCTGAGCCGCTTCAGGAGTTAGGTCGTAGACAACTTTTAGGTCGTTAGCTCGTGAAGTCTTTAGGTCGTTAAGTTTCTTAAGTCGTTAGGTTGCTAACTTCCTTAGGTCGCAGAGTCTTTAGGTCAGGAACCTCCTTAGGTCGTTAGGTCGCTGACTTCCTTAGGTCGCAGAGTCTTTAGGTCGGGAACCCCCTTAGGTCGTTAGGTCGCTAACTTCCTTAGGTCGCAGAGTCTTTAGGTCGCAGAGTTTTAGGTCGGCACTAAAATATGAGTTAACATTTGCCCCTCGAAGTGCAGGCCTATGTCATAGGTCGTGTGCTTCGAATTAACTTTGCTAGGTCGTGAACGACCTAAAACTCTTGCTAACTCGTATGCCTACTCACCTTCTTTTCTCAGCCTCATATAAATTAGTTAGGTCGCTCATTCCTCCCTACCTTACTGCTCCGAACATCCACTGCCATTGACGAATTTTCAAACTTTCGAAGGCGAACTCGATCCAGTTAATCGTCGATCCATTTCTACCAGCATACTACGTAAGTGGATCCAATCTCTACTCCACCATAATCGTCGTTCGATCGTGAATCCATGTTTTCCGATCCAAGTCCAATTTCACGTGTCATGTTTCATTTTGAATGGTTATTTCGATCGACTTTTTAATCGTCGTTTGATATGTTGTGGTAATTCATGAATGCACGGAAATTTTTATAATGGATCGGAGGGGTTTGGAGTCGATTTCTTAGGCGATTTGATGGTATGTGGAGATGAATGAAACTCGCGTAGAGGATGATAGATTTTCTTTGTAATGGCGTTGTCGGGTTATCGGGTTTAGTAAGTGATTGCGTGGGGAGGAAGTCAGCGATCTATCAAATCTGTACGATCTGAAAGTTAGGTCGTGAGAAACCTGACCAATCTAAGGATTCATGTGACCTAAGTAGTTTCTGACCTATGCTAGGTCGTGAACGACCTAGGACTTTGAGAATCTTGCCTCGCCTTTGAATCTTGCACTGTGCGACCTAAAGATGCCTCGACCTATGATAGGTCGTTGAACGACCTAGGACTTGAATCAACTCTGCACTGCCCTGAACATTTTAATTTGCACAGTACGACCTAAAAATGCCTCGACCTATGATAGGTTGCTGAAAGACCTAGGACTTGCGAAGTTTGGCCAGAAGTTGACTGAGCTTTGAATTTGAACTGAATTGTACTTCTTTGCAAATTGTTTTGACTTTAATGTTAATAGCCTATTAATCATAACATTTGCAGAAAAATGGGACAAACATACTACCATCGACTGCCCACATCGAATGACAGATTAGCCGGTAAAGAATAATCAACTTTAATGAACTGTGCGAATGAAATGTTGCGAACAAACCAATTCAAGTGAAGTATCAAAGCAAAGCTAAAATAATCAATTAAAGCCAATTTGTTTGCATTAACACTGCACTTGAGGTTTAAATTAACAAGTCCTGAAATTTTGTAATCGACTAATTTGTCAACTGTCAACTAGTTCAATTTCAGTTATGTTTGCTTTCTACTCTTATTAGTTCTGCACAACACTTCACATTTTTTAGGAAACGTGCACCTTCATATTTGAATATCCAGTTGATTGTGTAGAATGACATCTCAACAAGAAGACACAGGACCAGCTGGAGAAGCTTTTCCGATTGCCAACCCATTGATCTGTAACGACCCGACTTTCTTTGCCCAGAAAGACGCATCGTTATGAAGAAAGAAAGGGATAGAAGAAGAAAAGAAAAGAAGAGAGAACAACAACACATCAGAAATCTCACAGCGGAACGAGAAATATATTATCACATAAGATATTACATAGTATCATATACATCAGAGTACACAATTTATACATCACAGAATAGACAGTTATAAACTTCTGTCTATTATACAACACAAGTCCACCAGTACAATACAGACTAATACAAACACAGCGGAAACTCTATATATCTACTCGCTGAAGCCTCCTGCTTCACAGCTCCTCCAGAATTCGTCAAGATTATCCTGAATCCCTTGACTACTCAATACAATATTGAGTACCCAAGAGTTTAATAAAACAGAAAATAAACACTTGGGTCAGACATGGGTCTGGTGTGAGTAAACGGTTTAAATTGCTTAACTTTGAAAACCTTTGAAAACAAAAGTATCACGTAAGACTCCCCACACATAAACATGGGTAAGTTTTTACCTTACGCTAACTAAAACATTTGATAGGAAATCCAGTTATATTATAATAGGGTCTAGGGTTTCCATGTAAAATACAGAAATAGCTGAAATGCTTACATCTCACATTCCAACATAGTTGGGCACAACTAATACGTACGGCACTTATTGGAGTTTGGATTCCATACAATGGCAGGGCTACTAGGGTACCGCCCGTCACAGTACGTGGCCTAGATCACCGTACCGAGGAGTACGCCTGCTCCCCTGCAACACAAAGCCGGAACCATCCCTTACTGGATAATCCCGAACAAGACAATCCCGTAGTTGGCGCGACCAACCACACACTAAGCCGAATAAAAGAAAAGGGACCTCTAGACAGGGATCTATCTTGCTCTCAGTGGGTGCTACCCACGAAACCTTGCTGCACCTCCCCTGTTTTAGCCATTCCCGGTTGATGAGGCTTGAGGTTACGATTACCTTTAATCAGAACATATCACTTAGAATGCTCATCGTCCGCCTGACGATGTGCTGAAAGCATTCAATCCATACAAGTTCGTTCCGGGTTCGAACGAAACCGAAGGCATTATCTCGTTACACTCGTTTTGGAATCACCCTCAGAGTTAACGACAATAACCCTTGCACTCTGAATCTTCATCTTCACTTGAGATTCACGACCTATCGTTAATTTGGATCGATGTGGTATTCGGGTCTCCAGACCTGGAATACCGGTATACGGAAACCCGATCCCGGTCTCATCGAAATCCAAAACGTATCTTTTAAGGCCAAGTTGTTTAAAGGTTTAAACAATTTAACTTATCTATATTCATACAGATAGATAATTCTTAATTCACAATTGATAATCACATTACCAAATATACAGATGATTCATAACCAATATGTAATCCATATCAACATCACAATAGTTAATCTATAATACCATCATAATACAACCAAGCATTCATACCATACAACATTACTTATCTCATTTCTGAGATTACATCCATTCAGGACAATCAATGTCATCCATTCTTGTATAAGCAATGATTTACTTAATCACAACATAATTAATTTAAAATGAATTAAATTAACTATCTCTATCTTTAATTAATTTAAAGTGAATTAAATTAATTACTTCATCTCTTAATTAATTTAAAATAAATTAAATTAATTACTTCATTATAAACCTTACTTATATAATCATTAATTAATTATAAATTAATTAATTAATCTTCCTCTAAATTTCCACTTTAATTAATCACCCTGATTAATTATACTTTAATTACATTTAAGTAATTATCCTTAATTAATTTTCCAAATTAATTATCCTTAATCCAATACAGTAATTAACTTTTAATTACTTCATAAATTAATTAATTAATTACTTCATCTCTTAATTAATTACAATTAATCACTTATCATTTGATTAATTAATCTTAATTAATCAACTCTTAATCACATCATTAATTATAAACTAATGATCCCTAATTACACCTTTAATTAATTATTAATTACATTAAGTAATTAACCTTTAATTAAACCATAATTTATTAATCACCCTTGATTAAACTTAACCATTAATTAACTCTAATTAATTATCTTCCTTAATTAATTATTTTTAATTAATTACCTTAACAAATAATTAATTACCTTATAATTAATCTTAATCCTTTAATTAACTTAATTAAATAATTTATTTAATTAATAACACTAAGTAATTAACCTTAATCACTTCTTATTTAATTACTTTCATAAAATAATTATCCTCTAGTTATTTTATTAAATAACTTTCCTTTTACTTAATTACATTCAGTAATTATTCCTTAATCACTTCATCAAGTAATTATACTTAACTTAATTTATAAGTGATTATCTTAAGTAATCACAAATTAATTAATTTAACTTAATCATTTAAATTTAATTAAATGATTCTTAACTTATTATATTAAAGGTTCTTAATTAAGAAACTACTATCTTAATTTAAATCAATTATTTACCAATAACACTTTATAATTAAAATAATTTAATTTTCTAAATTTCCTTTTCAATTTAACTATCTTTAATTAAATCAACATTCTAAATACTTAAGAAAATTCCTATTTTAATTGATTACTAAACACATTTTAACTTGAACCTTTAAATCTTTAAAACTTTTCCCAAGTTATTAAATATAATTAAATACAAATTTATTTCAAAATCTGCTTATTTTATTTTAAAACTCAATATTATAAAATATATAAACTTGTTTAAACTCAGAAAATATTACAAAACAAAATTTCTTTTGTTTAAACTTTAAAACATTTCCTGTTCTATTTTAAAACCTGAAAACTTAAATCTGCCTCACCTAACACTCGAGCAAACACCCCTGGAGACTCGAAGAAACACTCGCGTCTAAAACTCACTTCCCCTGCTTCGAGTAAAACACTAAAATCCCCGAAGAAAACCTGGTATCCACTTCTTCCCCAAACCAAATTCTCAGATGCACGCTAACGTAGCCGTGCACGTGCACACCCACGATGATCAACGGCGATCACTATTTCGACCTCCGGCAAGTCAGACTCCATCACGCTATCACGTACAACCATTCCAAACTTCACGATTCGAACGAGATTCGAATTCGACTATTTCGAACCCATCACCTGGAACGAAGCATCACCAGAAATCGTTCGTCTCCGATCATCCCAGTCTCGAGGAACCTCGCCATCTTCCCCATAGCTTCGCCTCGCCTACCCACATCTCCAAAACAAAACGCGGTCGTCTCCGATCATCTCTCGATGTCACGAGACCCATTTGAAGTATTCACGACAAACCCAGACAATAAACCCTATCTCCTCAAATTCCAACAACCACGATAAATGATAAATTACCATACTATTTTTCCCAAGTGCCTCGACATCTCCACTACCTCCATCCCAAAAATCAAGTCTTCACTCGCCTCCGATCGACGAAAATCGATCAACTTGCCCAAAATGAACAACTCGAGAAAGCTCCATAAATTTCAAACTAAAAATCGAGTTATACCTATTAAAATTCATGATTTTCTATATTGAATCCAATCATGCAATCAAAACTTAAAATTTAATCAATCAAATTTTAACCAAATTTATAATTTACTGCTGTTTATAAGATTTCGAGACAAATGCTTTATATAAATTCCAGGACTCATTTTTATTAGTGATGTTACATAATTTTCATCATTTTTCATTTACAAAACAAAAGCTAACTGTGATTATATGATGAGATATAGATTTTAAAAAGAAAGATTCAAACTCTGTAAATACACAGAGCCTAATATACATATAAACTAGCTATTCACAGGAGATAAACAATTGTATACATGCATACATCCATTTCAATTCAAACATGAAGGCTAACACATGATTTTATTCACATAACAAAGTGGAAACAAGATTTTAAAACTGTTTTTAAAACTTAAGTTTACTCACCTTTATCAGAGAACAGAGAATAGAAACTGTTTCCAGGCTTGCATGTTTGGTTTTGAACTTCTATTTGCCTTGATGAATTTAATCTTGCTGTTGATCTTTGAAATTTGTTGATAGATTTCCTTTTTCATGATCTTCAGGTTGAAATTGAAGATCTTGAGACTGCCATTGAAATCTTCTTGTTTTATATTTGAATTTCCAGTTTCCAGATTTACTTCTTCTTTTGCTTTTAGATTTCCAGCTTATATTATTTTATTTTCTTTCATTGATTCGAATTGTTTTAGTGGAGAAAGAAATGAAGATAGTTTTAGAGCTGAAGAAAATGTCAGATTTCTTTCTATAATTTAAAATTTTTAAACTTAATTACCAAAGAGAAAAAATGAAGCCACTTGTCTTTTAAGTATTAATTTGCTTATACCTATGCTTACATTTTTACAAATGTCACTAAACCACCTTAATAGGCTTACAAGTGTTAATCTTGTTTTTAATTAATTTACTTAAGTCATTTATGTGTATTTAAGAAATATTTATGTGTATAAAATGATGTGTTTGTCTTTTTATAATTAAGCTTTTAGATTTCTATATATATATATATACAAATATGAATTTATGGAAACAATTATTTATAAAAACTTACACTTTGATCAAATTAATATAACATATTTTTATATGCTTGAGAAATGGAGTTTAACTTTATATATATATTTCACAAAACAATTTTGACTTATTTTAGAATTTTTAAAGAGAAAGGATTATTAAAACAAATAAACTTCTTAATTTAAATCTTATTTAAACTTAAGCTTACATATATATTTATAATAAATAAGAAATTATTCTTGTTATTTAAATCTCAAATATTATTTCCAAAAGTATTAAACCAAATTACAAATTTCCAAATTACAAATTATATATATTAAAGTTTGAAAATACTTTATTAAATTCAAATTCAATATTCTTTCCATTCCAATATATACAAATATATATATTCTAAATGGAAAATATTTTTAACATTAGCTTGATAATTATCATATTGAATTTTAATACATAACTTCAAATCACAATATATATACATATATATTATAATTTGAAAACATATCCTTTATTAAATTAAAGACTCCCTATTTATAATATATATACCAATATATATATACATTATAAATAGAAAACATTTATATAAGTTTTGAAAGATAAATCTTACCAATTTTAAATTGTTAGAAAAGATATTAATAAATATTGCCAATTAAATATTATTAACCTTTAAAATGAATAAACTTGTCAATTTACAAAATAAAATCGACAAATCAATTTAATTATTTATAAAGATTATTAAATTGATATTGCCAAAATTCCGGGATATCACATGATCGACCCTCCAGAAAGAACTCTGACCACCCTGAGCCACAAAGTTTTCAGACAATTGTGTACCCAGTTTGGTATTGCCGAACCAGATGCTATATTTCCTAGAGCAAACGACACTGCTAACAGGCCACCTCTCGGTTTTGTCGCAGTGAATCATCAGATGTGCTTAAGTGGAGCTATTCCCCCTTTTAACGAATTTCTCCGAGAACTTTTTCTTCGATTAGCTATCTCGCCTTTCCAGCTACATCCCAACGGTTATGCCGTCTTGATGGGGTTGTGTGTTCTGTTTAGGAGGACGCTCAACCGTCTTCCAAGCTTCGATGAAATTTGCTATTTGTGTACCTTTGCCAAGAATAAAGATCACCCTTCAATCGTGCTTGTGAGGGGCGCCAGAAACCGGAAGTTGATTTTGGATTTACCCGATAGTGCTCACGAGTTCCTAAGTCAATTCTTCTTTGTCCGATGTCCTCCGGGATTCTACTCTGTTTGGAGAGTCGGGAGTAAGATTGCCTTTCTCTATTCATCTCATGAGCTTTTCAAGACCCGAATTATAAAATGCTTATCTTCATTCTTTTCTTTTTTCAGCACTTCCTCCCCCGCTTTGAAATCCCAGTCTCAAGTCAATTTTTGAAACTTTAAATGCTGTGGCTATGGAAGAGAGAAGCGCCAAATTCTTATTGAAAGATGAATTTTTGCACCAGTTCGAACTTCTACATTCTTCTCGTTCCATCCAGCCTCATGAAGTTCCTGATTCTCCAGCAAAGACATCAGCTGCCCCAGCCCTTGCCGAAGAACTTTCACTGAAAGAACCCACCACTGAGACTTCACTGGTGAAATGTTCCACTGCTATTGATGTTGCGGGGTCCTCCAGCAAGTTAACACTTTCTCCAGTGATTGAAGAGGAGGAAAATCCTCGCATTTCGAAAAGACGGTTGATGTGGGAGTTGAAAAAGAGAGTTCTGCTGGGCATCGCGGCGATGATACTTTTGATAATTTGAGCGATATAATGATAACTTCTCAGGAGCTTTTTAAAGATGATATTTCAAAAGCGATCTCTCCTATTGTTGAAGCGACTTCTTCTTTACAACAAGCTTCGACACCTTCTACACCAGTCATCGCCGTTCCCACATTAAAGCGTGGTTTGTAGTTTGACGCGCGTGGTTTGTAGTTTGATGCGCGTAGTTTGCACGCCGCACACACTTAGGATTTTTCGGCACTTATACGCACTTATCCTCTTTTTCTGGAGATTTCTAAACTTCGTTTCTTTTCCATTTTCAGATTCTCCGATGGGACGCTCTGGCTCATACTATGACAAGTTTCAGCGCCATGGAGGCCGCGGAACTTATGACTTTAGGCGATACCTCAATGTCCCGAGGGAAACAGATGAAGAAAGAGCTATTAGGAAAGCTCAAGAGAGGCGAGACTATGAGCGTCAATACGGGAGGAGGGATGAGCGACACGACTCTTCTCATAGAGGCGATGATTCCCATAAGCGAAAATCTTATGACGATAAAGAGAAGAGTCACTTTACTGGAGATCCGAGCAAGCGGGTCAAGCCTAGTGACGTGTCTGCAACTTCTGAGAAGACCCCTGCTTCAATTCCTCTCGATATCTCCTCTGATTCTCCTGCTCTTGAGAAGTCTGATATCCAAACAATCATCAACAGACCCCAATATCAAGTTGGACAGGGTCCGCCAACTCTTCAAAGTCGGTTCCCGCAATGGTGCTTAAAGGGGGTACGCTTCGACCTTGACTTGGTCCCGATTGATAAACCGGCTACGCTGCGTAACCTTGATGTCGTCAAACTTGATATTGAAAGGATGTCTGGATGGCAAAAACTTGTTGAAGAGCTGCAAAGGGTCAATCGTGCGAATCTCGAAGCCATGCTGACCATGGAGAACGATAAATCAAAGTGGGATAAAGTTTGCAAGCAGCACAATGCTGAGATGAAGAGCATCACTGACGATTATGGGAGTCTTGAAGCTGAAGTTGAAAGACTGAAGAACGAGCTTGCCACTTCTTCCACTTCTTACTCTCAAAAAGAAGAAGTGTTTCAAAAACAAGTGCGGGATGCGCATGCTGCTCAAAGGGATACTGAGATGAGACTTGCGGCTGAGCAGCATGCTACTGAAGAATATCGCAAAAACACTGCTCAGTTATGGGAAACGGTTAACTCCCAGAACATGGAGATCGAATTGTTAAAGGCTCGACTTTCTAAAGTTGAGAAAGAGCATGATGAGGCTGTTGCTGGTCAAGTTGCAGCCATCAATGAAAAAGAAGCGGCTGAGCAGTCGCATGAGGCAACGAAGGAAAAAGTCAGCTCTACTCTATTTGACTTCTATATCCATAGCGTTTTGGGGCACGGAAGCCTCTCATTTTTGGGGCCGGATTATGAAGTCACCTTGGCTGAAGTATGGGAGGCGATAATCGACATGTTTGGTGGTGCCGGTTATGCCGAAGCAGATCTTGAAGCAACTTATTTAGATGAAGATGCCCGTGCTGCACTTGTTAAGGGAAAGGAGCAACTTGCCCAAGCGCGAGCCGAAGTGACGGGAGAGAGGCGTTCTGAAAAAGAAGTACTTCCTACTGCCCCTGTTCGTGCTCCGGTTTCAGCTGATGTCGACATTATAGGCTCCAGTTCCCATTCCCCGCCTCCTGCTAAGATCATAACTGAGATTACAACTGCACAAGGCGGAAATGAGGACGAAGAAAGCACCGAAGCATAAGATTATGAGATCGTCACCACAAAGCCAACTTCTCCAAGTAACTTCAAAGTTCAACCGGGTCAAGCGGATTACTTGTTCGCTTCAACTGACTTTGATGAATTTCTCGCCTATTACTTAACTTCTGATGACCCAATATCTTCTCTTTTTTCGGAGAATATTGATTTTAACTTCTTTTCTTCTATAGTGGAGGCACCGAGCGCTATACACTCTTCTGCTCTTCCTGCTGTTCCTCCTCCAACCCTTTAAGTTACTCCTGCTTCTCAACCAGGTTCGCAGGAAGAGCAAATAGAAGCCCTTCGATGCTTGGAGGATCCACCCGCTTCACAAGAACAGAAGGCGGAGGATCTTGAGGACAGTGAGAAGACTCCGGAGCAGTCTCTTGATGATAACACTAAGCTTTCTGCGCTACTTACTACTCCGGGAAGTGAGTCTTCCTCGAAGAGGAAAGGGAAGCGCGTCATGAAGAAAACGAAGAAAAACATTTCCGCTGGAGAAGATGATGCAGAAGAAGATCCAACTGCACCCTCTTCTCCTTCTTCTCCGACCCATCCCTGCCGGATTTCGAAGCTAATCATCAAACCGGGCAAGGGAACTAAGGGTGGCAGGAAGAAGGAGTGATAACCTGGATTCTACTTTTCTTATTTTTCTTTTTGCTTGTATCGACTGGGGATTGTGCGGGTACCGGTCCCTGCTTTTTTGAGATCTGCACATGTAAAGAATTTTCACAGTATTGATAAAAATAATTCTTTTACTTGCATGAATTCTTGTATATGTAAGAATGCATCTATTTCCCATTTTAGTGTAGAATAAGCGATTCTTTTTGTTTGTACAAACTTTTTGTCTGTGTTTTGAGAATGCATTTATTCCACATCTTTTCCGTGTGATATTGTAATGTGCTTGTGGTATGTCGCTTGAATACAACTTTTATTGTTGTAGTCGTATTGTATGATATTGCCCTTATACCACAAGTGCATTGCAATATCTTTTTGCTTTGGAGAGACTTGTACTCTTATTTTTGGAGAATAACTATTCCGTCTTCGAGGAAACAATTATTCTACTTAAATGGAGCGTGTCTCGTTTTTGGAGAAGTTTTCATGCTTCAACCTTCGGAGATGGTCACTTCATGTTTTTGAGAAGTGAATTCTCCTACGCGGTAAAGCGGGCCTCTAAAGAGGATTTTACTTAGCACTTCAATTTCTGGGGAAGAATTTTTCAAGATGAACAAGTAGGTCTTCCTTGAGAGTTGAAGTGTGCCTCTGAGGAGGGCTTTTTGGCCTTTTTGAGGAGTAGCATTTGGACTCCGAAGAGTAGCATTATGCTTTGTGAAGTAGCGTTGCGCCCCCGGAGAGGTCTTGTGTTTGTGCTTCCGGAGAAGTCTCGTGCCTCCAAAGAGGTCTTGTGCCTCCGGAGAGGTC
Organism: Allium fistulosum; assembly: GCA_030737815.1. Taxonomy (NCBI): domain Eukaryota; kingdom Viridiplantae; phylum Streptophyta; class Magnoliopsida; order Asparagales; family Amaryllidaceae; genus Allium; species Allium fistulosum. Next base: position 161,883,501 of record CM060904.1, on the reverse strand, counting down.
TTGTGTGCCTTGGGGAAGGTCTTCTGCCTCCGAAGAGGGCAGTGTGTGCCTTTGGGGAAGGCTTGTGCCTCGTAAGAGGGCTTGTGGTGCCTCGGGAGAGGTCTTGTGCCTCCGAAGAGGTCTTGTGCCCACGAAGAGGTCTTGTGCCTCGGGAGAGGTTTTTATTTGATTGCCTGGAAGTTACTTTCTCACAGTTAAATGGATTCACAGGGCGGACACAAGTTACTTAATTGGATGTTCGTTCACACAAACGATCGCAATTAGTTAACAAAGGCCTTGCCTCAGTAGTTCCACCAACCTTTTTGTTGAGAAGAGCGTCTCCATTTATTGGCGTGCCTTCGAAGAGGGCTTGTGCCTCCGTAGAGGTCTTTATCCTCCGAAGAGTTGTGCCCCCGAAGAGGTCTTGTGCCTCCGACGAGGGCTTTTGTTGATCAGCTCACCCATATCTCTTTGTTGTTTGCTCATTGATGGTCCCCTGTTATTGTCTCCGAGCCTATGTTCCTTTCCTTTACAAGCAGTTTGCTCTATCCAACGGAGTGAACTTCACTGTTGATTGATTTCATGGGACAGGCGCAAGTTATTCAATCAAATGTCTGTTTATACAAATCGATCGTAATTAGTTAACAAGCGTCTAGTTCCTTTTCTTTGGAAAAGTGTCCCTTCGGTGGAATCATCAACTTTTGGTGTAAAGTTCATCTTATGTTGGATTTGAATTTGGAACTTTCTGTGGCTTGAAATTTGTTTATTGAGTGATTTACGGGGTTCACTTGGCATTGCGATGGGTAAGTTTTGTTTTAATGACCTGCAATATTAAATCGATATTTTAGCAATACGTTTAGAGTATTTACACATCGAAATGAAACAGGCATTTTATAATAATAAAGAACACAAAATTTATAGTGGTTCGGCCAAGAACTGGGCCTACATACACTTTATAGCTCTTTTATTCATCATCACTGATTTTACAATGGTTTAAAATACAATCGATACATCCATAATCATTTTACAATTTCAAGCAAAGCTTTTTAAGTAAAATATGGGCGCAAATGATTGCTGTTCCAAGCTCTTGGGACTGGATCTCCTTCGACAGTTGTGAGTTTGAATGTGCCATTAAGAAGTTTATTGCCTATGACATATGGCCCTTCCCAATTTGGTCCAAATACTCCGACTACTGTCATGATCCTTTTCAAGACTAAGTCCCCGACTTCAAAGCTTCGTTGGCGGACTTTAGAGTTGAAGTGCCTTGCAATTCTTTGCTGATGGGCTGCAACTCTGAGTCTAGCTTCTTCCCTTCTTTCATCAAGAAAGTCTAGTGCTTCGAGTTGCAATTTTTCATTTTCGGCCTGGTTGAAATGAACTCTCTTGTGTGAAGGGACTTCTAGCTCTACTGGAATCATCGCTTCCGATCCGTATGCCAATGAGAATGGAGTGTGCCCAGTTGCAGTTTTATGGGTTGTTCTGTATGCCCATAGTGCTAGTGGTAGCTTATCAACCCATCCACCTTTTGCTTTTTCAAGCTGCTTTTTGATGGTTGACTTGATAATTTTGTTTACTGCTTCCACTTGCCCGTTTGCCTGCGGATGAGCCACTGCTGAGAAACTTTTTCGGATTTTGAATTGCTTGCAGAAGTCCTGGAACTCTTCGCTTTCAAATTGAGTACCGTTGTCTGTGATTATCTTCTGTGGCACACCATATCTGCAAATGATATTTTTCGTTACAAAATTTATCATCTTTTTAGAAGTAATATTGGCCAAAGGTTTAGCTTCATCCCATTTAGTGAAATAATCAACAGCAACAATAGCATATTTTATTCCCGGCTTGGCAATTGGTAAAGGTCCATTTAGATCTATCCCCCAAATGGCGAATGGCCATGGACTGACCATCTGTGTTAGTTCAGTTGAAGGTGCTCTTGGGATTTTTGCAAATCTCTGGCATTTGTCACATTTTTTGGAGTAGATAGCAGCATCTCGATTGATATCGGGCCAAAAATACCCATACTGAAGAACTTTCTTAGCAAGTGTTTGACCGCCTGAATGATCCCCACATCCTCCTCCGTGTACCTCTGCTAAGATTGTCCTAGCTTCTTCCTTGGTTACACATCGGAGTAATGGCATTGAGAATCCCCGCCTATATAACCGGCCGTCTTGAATTACATATCTTGATGCTTTTCTTAACAGCTTTTGGCGTTCTTTAGAATTTTCTGGTAGGGAGCCGTTGAGCAGATATTCTTTGATTGGGGTCATCCATGACTCTTGTTCTTGAGATACAACCATAATCCAGTCGATATCCATATCATCAGTTCTTGGAGCTGACAAAACCTCCACAGGAACCAATCCCAATAAATGAGCTTCTCCGGAGCTTGAATACTTTGCAAGAGAATCCGCTTTCATATTTTCCTCTCGAGGTATGTGGCTTATCGAATAATGATCGAAATCATTGAGAAGTTCAGAAGCCTTCGACAGATAAGCGGGCAGATTTCCTCCTTTAGCTTGAAATTCCTTCTTGACCTGACACACAATAAGCTAAGAATCACTGAAGATTTGCAATGCTTTGATGTTCAATTCCTTTGCAATTTTTAATCCAGCAATTAGAGCTTCATATTCTGCTTCATTGTTTGTCAAAGGGAATTCCAATCTTAATGCGTAACATAACGATCGCCCTTCGGGGGTTTCAAGCACAACCCCAGCTCCGGAACAGTAATCATTTCTTGAGCCATCAACATATAACTTCCATTTGGTCGGGATGTCAATTGTAATCTCTTCCTCTTTATCACCCTTGTCTGTATACTCTGCGATGAAATCCGCTAAGGCTTGTCCATTGATCGCTCTTCGGGGATGATAAGTGATATCATATTGGCTAAGCTCAATATTCCACTTCAGAAGACGGCCCAAAGTTTCAGGGCGAAATAGGACTTGCTTTAGGGGCTGGTCGGTGAGAACTTTGATAGGGTGAGCTTGAAAATACGGTCTCAATTTTCTGGAAGCAATCAGTAAACAATAGGCGAGCTTTTCTAGCTTTGAATAATTCATTTCTGCCCAGTGAGTCTTTTGCTGATATAGTAGACCGGGCGCTGAACTTTTGCATCCTCTCATACAAGTGCTGCACTCAGGGCATGAGATGAAACTGCTAAGTATATGAAAAGGTCTTCGCCGTTGTTGGGCTTGGAAAGTATTGGAGGCACTTCCATGTGACGGATTAATTCATCGAAAGATTTCTGGCACTCAAGTGTCCATTCGAAGTTCTTCTTTCCTTTCTTTAAAGCGTCAAAGAAGGTGATGCATTTATCAGTAGCTTTGGAAATGAATCTACTTAAGGCAGCAACTTTTCCATTTAGGCTCTGCAGTTCCTTCTTTGTTCTAGGGGCTTTGACTTCTCTTAGAGCAGTAATTTGGGCAGGATTGGCTTCAATGCCCCTAGCGCTTACAATAAATCCCAAGAATTTCTCGGACTCTACTCCGAATGAACATTTTAAAGGGTTGAGCTTCATTCTGTATTTTCGGAGGATTTCGAACATCTCTGCTAAGTGGTCCATACGGTCAACTGCTTTCTTCGATTTCACTAACATATCATCGACATAGACTTCCATTGTTTTCCCAAGTTGCGATTTGAACATTACGTTAACAAGCCTTTGATATGTTGCCCCTGCATTCTTTAATCGGAAGGGCATGACTTTGTAGCAGTAAAGACCAACATCTGTGATGAAGCTCGTATCTTCCTGGTCCGACTCATGCATCATAATCTGGTTATACCCGGAGTAAGCATCCATAAAAGATAACAATTCGTGCCCGGCTGTTCCATCTACCAGATGATCAATCCTTGGTAACGGGAAACAGTCTTTGGGACAGGCTGTGTTTAAATCTGAGAAATCAATGCACACTCTCCATTTTCCATTTGCCTTTTTAACCAGCACAGGATTTGAAACCCAATTTGGATATGTGGACTCTCTGATGAAATGATTTTCCATGAGTCGGTCTACCTCTTCCTTTAGCGGTGCTGATCTTTCTGGACCTTGGGTTCTTCTCTTCTGTTTCACAGGCGTGAATTTCGGATCAATATTCAAAGTATGTACAACAATCTCTTGAGATATTCCACACATATCGGCGTGACTCCAAGCGAAAACGTCCAGATTTGCTTTCAAAAATGATATTAGCATATTTTGGACTGCCATACTGAGTTGCGAACCCACATTTAGCACTTTGTTTCGGTCTTTAAGATCAACAGGTATTGGTACCGTTACTTCCATTGGCACCACTCGATTTTCCTCTGCACTGGCTTTTCTGGGGTCCATTTCTCTCTTTGCACCACTATGTTCGCCATTGCAGGGACCGCCCTGTATTTGCTACAAGGTTGGTGTGACGACCCGCCCTTCTATACACAGAAGGACGCATCGACAGTAAGAAAGAAAGGGGTGAGAAATAGAAAAGAAGAGAAAAGAGAAAGAAAGAACAACAGATACTCACAGCGGAAACGAATGAAATATAATATATCACATAAAATATTACATAGTATCATATACATCAGAGTTACACAGATTATACATCACATACTAGACAGTTATAAACATCTGTCTAGTTATTACAATTCAATACAATACAAAGATCTATACAAAGACCAACACAGCGGAAACTATCTATATCTACAACGCTGAAGCCTCCTGCTCCATTGCTCCTCCACAATTTGTCAAAGCTAACCTGAATCCCTTGGCTACTCGTAAAAATTTGAGTACCCAAGAGTTTATATAAAACAGAAATAAACACTTGGGTCAGACATGGGTCTGGTGTGAGTAACAGGTTAAAATTGCTTAACTTCAAAACCTTTTGAAAGAAAAGGTATCACGTAAGACTTCCCACAAATAAACATGGGTAAGTTTTTACCTTACGCTAACCAAAACATTTGATAGGAAATTCGATTGTATTATAATAGGTCTAGGGTTTTCAAATAAATATGAAATAGCCGAAATTGTTACATTCATTAAATTCCAGCATACATAGGTATACAATCAAGTCCGATAGCACTTATTGGATTTTGGATTCTATACAATGGCAGGGCTACCGAGGTACCGCCCGTCACAGTACGTGGCCTAGATCAACGTACCGAGGATCACGCCCAATCCCCTGCAACACAAGGTCGGAACATCCCTTACTGGATAATTCCCGCACAAGATACCCCACGGTTGTCATGATTCAACCGCACACACTAAGTCGAAAATAGAAAGGGACATCTAGACAGAGGTAATCTTGTCCTACTTGGGTGCTACCCACTAACCTTGCTGCACCTCCCCTGTTTTAGCCATTCCCGGTTGATGAGGCTTGAGGCTACGATTACCTTTAAATAGAACACATCTATCTTAGAATGCTCATCGTCCACCTGACGATGTGCTGAAAGCATTCAATCCATACAAGTTCGTTCCGGGTTCGAACGAAACCGAAGGCATTATCTCGTTACACTCGTTTTGGAATCACCCTCAGAGTTAACAACAATAACCCTTGCACTTTGAATCTTCACCTTCACTTGATTCACGACCTATCGTTAATTTGGATCGATGTGGTATTCGGGTCTCCAGACCTGGAAATCCGGTATACGGAAACCCGATCCCGGTCTCATCGAAATCCAAAACGTATCTTTTAAGCCAAGTTGTTTTAAAGGTTAAAACAATTCAATTCATTATCTTTATAGACATAGAAAGATAATTCACAACATTACAATAGATAATCAACATTATCAATATAACAGATAATCCATATTATCATCACAATTCAACTAACATCCATATCACACAGCATATATCTCATCAGAGATATCAATCAATGCAAAGTATTCAATACTATCACCCATTCATAAGTAATGATTTATAACATCTCTAATTAATTTAAAGTAAATTAAATTAATTACTTCATTCTATAAATCCTGCTTACTTAACCATTAATTAATTACAATCAATTAATTAATTATCCTCTAATAATTCATTTCAATTAATCATCTTTGATTAATTACCTTTTAATTATATCCAAGTAATTTATCCTTTAATTAATTACTTAAATTAATTAACCTTAACCACTTATAATAATTAACCTTTAATTACTTCATTAATTAATTAACTATAACTAATTAAATTAGGCAACTATAATTAATTACATTAATCCTTAATTAATTACATTAATTAATCACTTCATTTATTAATTATTACTTAATTAATCAATCTTAATTACATCATTAATTATATTAATTAATGATCCTTAATTACAAATTGATTATTAATTACTAAAATTAAATTAATTACATTAAGTAATTAACCTTTAATTAAACAACATTTATTAATCATCTTTGATTAATCTCATTTAGTAATTAACTCCCTTTAATTACTTTTATTAACTAAATTAATTATTCCTTAATTAATTTCTTAATTAATCCCTTGATTAATTCACCAGTAATTAACTCAAATTACTTCTATTAATACAATCATTATTCAACTAATTACTTCCAGTAATTATATATTATTTACTTCCCTAAATAATCACACCTTAACAATTACATTAAGTAATTATTATTAAACCATCTCTTGATTATCCTAAATTAATTAAACTTAATTAATTAACTTAACTAAACCAAATTAACTCAATTAATTACAAATGAGTAATTAATTCCTTAATTACTTTTATTAAGTAATTACATTTAAACCATTTCACAAATGATTATCTTTAAATCAATTAATCTAATTAATTATCAAAATTAATCACATTAATTATTTATTTAAATAATCTCAAGTTAATGACCTTCATTAACTATTAACAACCCTTTAATTACTTTTCTTAAGTAATTAACTTAGATTAATTATTATTAATTTCAAATTAATAAATCTTAATAACCAATTTAATTAATCTAATTTATTTAGTTAATTAAGTGTTAACCATAACTTAATTAATATTTAATTACTTTATTAATTAATTCTTAATCATTAATTAATATTCTAATTATAATCCTTAATTACAAATTAATTATTCTAATTAATTAATCTTAATCACTAATTAATTAGTTTAAACCATTAATTACTTATTTAATTAATCCAAATGATTAATTAATCAATTAAATTAATTATCCATTAAATTTCCTAATTAATTCAATGAACACAAATCTCTAATTACTTTAAGATAAAACATTTTCTTATCAAAGGTTAAATTATCATTCTTAAATACATTTGAAGACATCCATTTTAAATTAACTTTTAAATTTCATTTTAAATTCTAGATTTAAACTGAATACTAATTTATCTTTTACAACGTTTTAAACAACATTTCTAAAACTCTTTTAATTTACAAGTTAAAGAAATACTCATTTATAAAGAAGTTTAAAAGGTGCTAACAAATTCATATTTAAATTTATAAAACTTATTTTAAATCTCAATCTAAGATTCAAAACCAAACTTGAATCCATATATTTAAACTTTGATTTCAATTCTTGTTCAAATATTACTTCACAATTTAAATTCAGGTTTAAATTTAAACAAACAGATTTTAAAACCTGGCAACACTTTTTACCCGAGACCACTCAAAAAAACTTCGAGTCGCCCATTCAAAAACTCCGAGTCACACACGAACAAACTTGAGAGAATCTCGAATAGCCTCCCCTGTAAATCCCAGACTTCACCAGAGATACACCCACGATCTCATGCACGTGCACGGTTATCCTCTTCAACTCCGGCCATCGACAACATCTCCCACCAGTCGACGTTCATCCACCTACCAGAATCCCATCACTCGAGCAACGAAACGAAGTCGAGATCAAACTCGAGCATAAAACCAAACCTGGAACCACAGACTACAACTTCCAAAGCCTGTCAACATCTCCTCGTTCTTCCACTACTGATCACCAGAACGCTAGCGACTTCGGTGATGAGTTCATCCATGTCACGATTACAATTTCCCAGAGTTCTATTGAACTCGATTCACCAGAGACGTGGTGACGATTGATTTTTCTAACCTAGTTAAAACTAGGGTTATAATCTTTAATTCTAAATCATTTCTTCCTTACTGCCTTAATTCGACTTCTAGTAATTTTCCTTGAATCTTCGATCATCCCACTATCCTTACTGAAGATTTCAACATACCAAACCATCTAGATCAACCGAATTACCCAAAACTTCATATTTAGTTTTAACCAGAACTGCTCCTTTAATACTAAACTAAAAACTATGATTTTAATACTAAAAATCATGTTATCATTTATGTTTTCACTTTATAAACCTGAATTTATAAATTACAAAGTTTTAATTTTCACTTTTATATAACATGCACTGTTATTTTGGTTACAGAGGCACTCAGACTAAAAGTTTGACTTAATTAAACCTTTTTACATTAGTATATGATAAATCAAACATATTTTGTTTAAATATTAAATCCAATTCAACTCTAGATCATGGGATAATGATTTTATATCAAAAACAGGAGCCTGGAATTAAAGAAAACAGAGACACATTGATACAAAACAACATGCACACCTATATACATTCATGTATATGCAGAATCATCTATAAACATTCACACCACAACACAATTATCATAGAATTAAGCATGCAAACATAATTATACTTAAGTTATTTTAAGTAAGAATGTTACTCACCAAACATGCAGATGAACAGAGGTTTATATTTTGAAAATCTTTTGAAACTGAGAAACTTGAATGCCTCTTGCTTTTGCTTATTTGATTTAAAACTTGAATTTGCTGGGCTTTACTGATTTAATTTAGAACTGCATGCATGCTTTCCTCCAGGTTGAAGAAATGAAGGCAGACAGCTTTGAGATGATTCCAGGTTGAAAAGAATGCAGACAGGCTGAAGACTTGCTTCAGATTTGAAAATGGTTTCAGGGTATTGAATTTTCTGGTTGAAGAAGACTTTTGATTTTTGAAAACTTCTGGTTTGAGGAGTTGATTCTAGATTGAAAAGAAAATGTTGCAGGCCTTTGTTTTTGATTTGAAATTTTTTTTACAGATCTTTGATTGGGTTTGAGGAAAATTTGTTTACTGATTTCAGATTTTAATTTAGAGAAAGAAGTTTTGGGGAATATGGATTACTGATTTGTTTCAGATTTGTTTAGAGAAAGAGGTTTTTAGTTATCTTGTTTTGAAAAGGAGAATAGAAAAAATGAAGTAAAGGGATGCACATGTATATATAAGTGAATTTATGATTTTATAAAAATAAAAGAAAATAAAAATAAATGAAGACACTTGTCATTTTGAGTTTATCTTTTATTTACACATGTTAAGACAAGGCTTTAGGAAAATGACACTTGTCCTTTAAGTAATTTTTACATATTTATATTTATTTTTAAATGTAAATAAAATGCCTTTTCTTATTATTTAAATACTTATCTATATATATAAATCACTTTTTAAAGAAACAAACTAATTTATATTTATAAATAAAAGTTTATACAAATATTCTAAAATCCAAAACAATTTAAATATCTATTCTTTTGAATTTCAAAACTTAAATTAAATTCAAATCAAATTAAATTCTAAGATTCAATTTAAAAATTAAGTTATATATATATTCATATACAACTACTTATCAATTTAAAATAACAATTCCATAGTCTTTAAAATCCATTCATATTTATAAAAATAATACATTATACTTATTATTTGGAAATAACATATTTGATACTTATTTAATTAGATTATTAAATTAAATTAAAATTTTATTATCAAAGATCATCAATATCAATTTAATTATTTAACAGATTATTAAATTGATATTGCTCAAATTTCCGGGATATCACATTCCTCCCCCCTTAAAATAATTTCGTCCCCGAAATTTAAACAAAGGTAATTTAATAATCTTATTAAAGATTTTAATTTTAAATCACAAGCATATATTATCATCCATATGCTAACAACCATAGCAACCAAATCATCCAATCAAACAATTTAACTATCTAGACAAAATTCTAGATAGAATTCCTCGAGTTTTCCCAAATATATATATATATATATATATATATATATATATATATACCGGGATACTCGCTCTACAAACGATCTAAACAATCAATACTACTAAACTATAAAGCTCCTACTCATCTATATCTACAGAACTAAACAGGATATCAGACTACAGACGAGTCTGACTCAACTACCAAATCTTCCAGAACTGTTGATTCCAAAACCAAAGATAGATCAAACACGTACTCCCTCTGAGATACGTAAAACTCAATGAATTCCAGTCATCCAAACTGACCATTCAATCCTGAAGACCAAATACTTATCCAAATCAGAACACAGAAGAGATCCAAACACAATTCTACTTCACAACTATCAGTAGATTCCAAACTTACTTCTCCTATCCAGAGATACACTCCAAACTGCTTTCGCTGCTCAACTCTAATCTGAGGTAGAATGAAAATGCTGATGAAGAACATGAGCACAAACTGAACAACACATCCAAGAATATGGTTCAACGGATCCATAAAGAAAACTCGGATACTCCATCAAAACTTGAGTTGCTTCACCAAACTCCATCTCTAGAAAACATCCTTCTACTCAGTTGAACCACCGGTATCAAACCTGGAATTCAGTCGATAAGAAAACTCAATCTTCAGATGCCGACAAACTTCTGACTTCTCTGAAGACATCTAGAAAAACTCTGACAACCCAAGAGAACACTCAGCAATCGCAAGTCACTTTTGCGATCAATCCAACCTAATTCCAAGGAAAAACTGTTCTCTCTTTACTAATCAGAACAGCTCATACTTAACTATCCAATCCATCGAAGAAATGGATCCACTGCGCTGCTTCTGAACTTCACCATCAGAAAAACTGCTCAGCCAGAAAACTTCCTGCCAACGCACAGAATACTTCAAGCTGCACTGCTACCACAGATGCCAAAAACTTCCTATCCAAAGCTCTTCGAGAAACTCGAATCTCAAACTAAAACAGAATCACCATGCTGAACTCAGCCACAACACCAAAAAATACATACTTTCTTTACTCGGTCCAAAGAAAACATCTTTGGGAACATCCATAGTCACTGCATCTCATCACACAACTACTATTACCTGAGGTATCAAGATACCATCACTCGCTTCTGCCTAATCGACAGATCCTACTCTACTCATCCAAACTTTCACTTCAAAGATAAACTCCGAACCATAACAGTCTTCCTTCAGAGATCGATGAAATCCTTCACCACAGCAAAGCTTACTCAAGATGGTATTGGGTTTACAGTCTCGTCAGATACTTCCAACCTCAACATTCAAACTCCAACCATTTGTAGTCGTGTTACACACACCACCACCTATCTACCTTTATAACTCATATTGGAAAACCCGAACAGGTAACCTAATAAATAGGTAGAATAAATAAATATATATATATATATATAGTTATATAAAAATTTACAAATACGCTCTCTCAAGATAGACACCACTCTAGAGCTTAGGTATCCGCTCAGCCTATCGCTCTGATACCAAATGTGACGACCCGCCCTTCTATACACAGAAGGACGCATCGACAATAAGAAAGAAAGGGGTGAGAAATAGAAAAGAAGAGAAAAGAGAAAGAAAGAACAACAGATACTCACAGCGGAAACGAATGAAATATAATATATCACATAAAATATTACATAGTATCATATACATCAGAGTTACACAGATTATACATCACATACTAGACAGTTATAAACATCTGTCTAGTTATTACAATTCAATACAATACAAAGATCTATACAAAGACCAACACAGCGGAAACTATCTATATCTACAACGCTGAAGCCTCCTGCTCCATTGCTCCTCCACAATTCGTCAAAGCTAACCTGAATCCCTTGGCTACTCGTAAAAATTTGAGTACCCAAGAGTTTATATAAAACAGAAATAAACACTTGGGTCAGACATGGGTCTGGTGTGAGTAACAGGTTAAAATTGCTTAACTTCGAAACCTTTTGAAAGAAAAGGTATCACGTAAGACTTCCCACAAATAAACATGGGTAAGTTTTTACCTTACGCTAACCAAAACATTTGATAGGACATTCGATTGTATTATAATAGGTCTAGGGTTTTCAAATAAATATGAAATAGCCGAAATTGTTACATTCATTAAATTCCAGCATACATAGGTATACAATCAAGTCCGATAGCACTTATTGGATTTTGGATTCCATACAATGGCAGGGCTACTGGGGTACCGCCCGTCACAGTACGTGGCCTAGATCAACGTACCGAGGATCACGCCCAATCCCCTGCAACACAAGGTCGGAACATCCCTTACTGGATAATTCCCGCACAAGATACCCCACGGTTGTCATGATTCAACCGCACACACTAAGTCGAAAATAGAAAGGGACATCTAGACAGAGGTAATCTTGTCCTACTTGGGTGCTACCCACTAACCTTGCTGCACCTCCCCTGTTTTAGCCATTCCCAGTTGATGAGGCTTGAGGCTACGATTACCTTTAAATAGAACACATCTATCTTAAAATGCTCATCGTCCACCTCACGATGTGCTGAAAGCATTCAATCCATACAAGTTCGTTCCGGGTTCGAACGAAACCGAAGGCATTATCTCGTTACACTCGTTTTGGAATCACCCTCAGAGTTAACGACAATAACCCTTGCACTCTGAATCTTCACCTTCACTTGATTCACGACCTATCGTTAATTTGGATCGATGTGGTATTCGGGTCTCCAGACCTGGAAATCCGGTATACGGAAACCCGATCCCGGTCTCATCGAAATCCAAAACGTATCTTTTAAGCCAAGTTGTTTTAAAGGTTAAAACAATTCAATTCATTATCTTTATACACATAGAAAGATAATTCACAACATTACAATAGATAATCAACATTATCAATATAACAGATAATCCATATTATCATCACAATTCAACTAACATCCATATCACACAGCATATATCTCATAAGAGATATCAATCAATGCAAAGTATTCAATACTATCACCCATTCATAAGTAATGATTTATAACGTCTCTAATTAATTTAAAGTAAATTAAATTAATTACTTCATTCTATAAATCCTGCTTACTTAACCATTAATTAATTACAATCAATTAATTAATTATCCTCTAATAATTCATTTCAATTAATCATCTTTGATTAATTACCTTTTAATTATATCCAAGTAATTTATCCTTTAATTAATTACTTAAATTAATTAAACTTAACCACTTATAATAATTAACCTTTAATTACTTCATTAATTAATTAACTATAATTAATTAAATTAGGCAACTATAATTAATTACATTAATCCTTAATTAATTACATTAATTAATCACTTCATTTATTAATTATTACTTAATTAATCAATCTTAATTACATCATTAATTATATTAATTAATGATCCTTAATTACAAATTGATTATTAATTACTAAAATTAAATTAATTACATTAAGTAATTAACCTTTAATTAAACAACATTTATTAATCATCTTTGATTAATCTCATTTAGTAATTAACTCCCTTTAATTACTTTTATTAACTAAATTAATTATTCCTTAATTAATTTCTTAATTAATCCCTTGATTAATTCACCAGTAATTAACTCAAATTACTTCTATTAATACAATCATTATTCAACTAATTACTTCCAGTAATTATATATTATTTACTTCCCTAAATAATCACACCTTAACAATTACATTAAGTAATTATTATTAAACCATCTCTTGATTATCCTAAATTAATTAAACTTAATTAATTAACTTAACTAAATCAAATTTACTCAATTAATTACAAATGAGTAATTAATTCCTTAATTACTTTTATTAAGTAATTACATTTAAACCATTTCACAAATGATTATCTTTAAATCAATTAATCTAATTAATTATCAAAATTAATCACATTAATTATTTATTTAAATAATCTCAAGTTAATGACCTTCATTAACTATTAACAACCCTTTAATTACTTTTCATAAGTAATTAACTTAGATTAATTATTATTAATTTAAAATTAATAAATCTTAATAACCAATTTAATTAATCTAATTTATTTAGTTAATTAAGTGTTAACCATAACTTAATTAATATTTAATTACTTTATTAATTAATTCTTAATCATTAATTAATATTCTAATTATAATCCTTAATTACAAATTAATTATTCTAATTAATTAATCTTAATCACTAATTAATTAGTTTAAACCATTAATTACTTATTTAATTAATCCAAATGATTAATTAATCAATTAAATTAATTATCCATTAAATTTCCTAATTAATTCAATGAACACAAATCTCTAATTACTTTAAGATAAAACATTTTCTTATCAAAGGTTAAATTATCATTCTTAAATACATTTGAAGACATCCATTTTAAATTAACTTTTAAATTTCATTTTAAATTCTAGATTTAAACTGAATACTAATTTATCTTTTACAACGTTTTAAACAACATTTCTAAAACTCTTTTAATTTACAAGTTAAAGAAATACTCATTTATAAAGAAGTTTAAAAGGTGCTAACAAATTCATATTTAAATTTATAAAACTTATTTTAAATCTCAATCTAAGATTCAAAACCAAACTTGAATCCATATATTTAAACTTTGATTTCAATTCTTGTTCAAATATTACTTCACAATTTAAATTCAGGTTTAAATTTAAACAAACAGATTTTAAAACCTGGCAACACTTTTTACCCGAGACCACTAAAAAAAAATTCGAGTCGCCCATTCAAAAACTCCGAGTCACACACGAACAAACTCGAGAGAATCTCGAATAGCCTCCCCTGTAAATCCCAGACTTCACCAGAGATACACCCACGATCTCGTGCACGTGCACGGTCATCCTCTTCAACTCCGGCCATCGACGACATCTCCCACCAGTCGACTTTCATCCACCTACCAGAATCCCATCACTCGAGCAACGAAACGAAGTCGAGATCAAACTCGAGCATAAAACCAAACCTGGAACCACAGACTACAACTTCCAAAGCCTGTCAACATCTCCTCGTTCTTCCACTACTGATCACCAGAACGCTAGCGACTTCGGCGACGAGTTCATCCATGTCACAACTACAATTTCCCAGAGTTCTATTGAACTCGATTCACCAGAGACGTGGTGACGATTGATTTTTCTAACCTAGTTAAAACTAGGGTTATAATCTTTAATTCTAAATCATTTATTCCTTACTGCCTTAATTCGACTTCTAGTAATTTTCCTTGAATCTTCGATCATCCCACTATCCTTACTGAAGATTTCAACATACCAAACCATCTAGATCAACCGAATTACCCAAAACTTCATATTTAGTTTAAACCAGAACTGCTCCTTTAATACTAAACTAAAAACTATGATTTTAATACTAAAAATCATGTTATCATTTATGTTTTCACTTTATAAACCTGAATTTATAAATTACAAAGTTTTAATTTTCACTTTTATATAACATGCACTGTTATTTTGGTTACAGAGGCACTCAGACTAAAAGTTTGACTTAATTAAACTTTTTAACATTAGTATATGATAAATCAAACATATTTTGTTTAAATATTAAATCCAATTCAACTCTAGATCATGGGATAATGATTTTATATCAAAAACAGGAGCCTGGAATTAAAGAAAACAGAGACACATTGATACAAAACAACATGCACACCAATATACATTCATGTATATGCAGAATCATCTATAAACATTCACACCACAACACAATTATCATAGAATTAAGCATGCAAACATAATTATACTTAAGTTATTTTAAGTAAGAATGTTACTCACCAAACATGCAGATGAACAGAGGTTTATATTTTGAAAATCTTTTGAAACTGAGAAACTTGAATGCCTCTTGCTTTTGCTTATTTGATTTAAAACTTGAATTTGCTGGGCTTTACTGATTTAATTTAGAACTGAATGCATGCTTTCCTCCAGGTTGAAGAAATGAAGGCAGACAGCTTTGAGATGATTCCAGGTTGAAAAGAATGCAGACAGGCTGAAGACTTGCTTCAGATTTGAAAATGGTTTCAAGGTATTGAATTTTCTGGTTGAAGAAGACTTTTGATTTTTGAAAACTTCTGGTTTGAGGAGTTGATTCCAGATTGAAAAGAAAATGTTGCAGGCCTTTGTTTTTGATTTGAAATTTTTTTTACAGATCTTTGATTGGGTTTGAGGAAAATTTGTTTACTGATTTCAGATTTTAATTTAGAGAAAGAAGTTTTGGGGAATATGGATTACTGATTTGTTTCAGATTTGTTTAGAGAAAGAGGTTTTTAGTTATCTTGTTTTGAAAAGGAGAATAGAAAAAATGAAGTAAAGGGATGCACATGTATATATAAGCGAATTTATGATTTTATAAAAATAAAAGAAAATAAAAATAAATGAAGACACTTGTCATTTTGAGTTTATCTTTTATTTAC
The DNA here is from genome assembly GCA_030737815.1 of Allium fistulosum. Taxonomy (NCBI): domain Eukaryota; kingdom Viridiplantae; phylum Streptophyta; class Magnoliopsida; order Asparagales; family Amaryllidaceae; genus Allium; species Allium fistulosum. The sequence goes on along the minus strand of CM060904.1, from coordinate 161,867,135 downwards.
ACATGTTAAGACAAGGCTTTAGGAAAATGACACTTGTCCTTTAAGTAATTTTTACATATTTATATTTATTTTTAAATGTAAATAAAATGCCTTTTCTTATTATTTAAATACTTATCTATATATATAAATCACTTTTTAAAGAAACAAACTAATTTATATTTATAAATAAAAGTTTATACAAATATTCTAAAATCCAAAACAATTTAAATATCTATTCTTTTGAATTTCAAAACTTAAATTAAATTCAAATCAAATTAAATTCTAAGATTCAATTTAAAAATTAAGTTATATATATATTCATATACAACTACTTATCAATTTAAAATAACAATTCCATAGTCTTTAAAATCCATTCATATTTATAAAAATAATACATTATACTTATTATTTGGAAATAACATATTTGATACTTATTTAATTAGATTATTAAATTAAATTCAAATTTTATTATCAAAGATCATCAATATCAATTTAATTATTTAACAGATTATTAAATTGATATTGCTCAAATTTCCGGGATTTCACGGTTGGGCTATTGATGCGGAGAAGGGCTGCCGCATCTTTTCCCATCTCTCTCTTCCTGGCCTCTCGAAGCTCTATAAGGTAGCATTCCCGCCCATCATTTTGATCTCCTTTAATGACACCAACACCATTATCTGTAGGAAATTTCATAGTTAGGCACCACGGGGCCAGAATGGCTCTGAATGCAGCTAAAGTTGGACGGCCTAGGAAGGCATTGTAGGCAGAAAATCCATCAACAATTACAAAAGTTTGTTTTCGAACTACCCTTTTCTGCCCCTCTCCAAGTTCCACAAACAAGTCGACAGTTCCGATTGGTTGCTGCGGTTCCCCAGTGAACCCAGCGATCTTTTGTGATGAAGCCTGAACGTCATTCATTGGAATCTTCATTTGGTCAAATGTTTTCTTGGAGAGTATATTGCAGGAAGCACCGCAATCAATGAGCACTCGTCTTACAATAGCTGGCCCAATTCCTTCAGAAATGACCAAGGGATCTATGGTTGGAGCTTCAATACCCATAGAATCCCTAGCCTTGAACATAATATCATCATTAGAAGTTTTCTGCTGCTTCAGGGGTGCAGCGTCTTCTATAGCAAAAACATCTTCTTCTGCTGGGGTGTATTTCAAAGCACGAGCATATCGTTCCATTTCACCCCAGCTTCTGCCCGCTGGGTGTGGGCCTCCTGTAATCACATTGATAACTGGCCTTTCGGATTCATGTGCGGTATTGCTCTTACCCGAGCCAGATGGATGAGTAGGAAGCTGCTGCCCCTGAGTAGACGAATTTGGGTCACTCCTGCTCTTCTTAACATACTGTTGCAGCTTGTTTTCCCTTAACAACTCTTCAATTAAGCTCTTCAAATGACGGCATTCGTTGGTATCATGACCGGGTTGGTTATGAAATCTGCAAAATTTTCCATTTCGCATAGCACCCTTTCCAGGTTTTATCTCAGCCGGTTTAGGATACTCCACAACATCTTTGGTGGAAAAGAAGATATTTTCCGGAGTGTCGGTTAATGGAGTGAAATCTGAGGGCTTGAAGAAGTGAGGTTTCTTTAGATCTTTTTGTTTCTTCCCATCGTTATTTTCCCTTTTTTGACCTCCGGAATCTTTCTTAGCTGAAGTAGCATTGTTATTCTCTACCCTTGTCGCCACCACTTTCATTGGTGCCGGAAGATTCTCCAAGCGTATGAACTCGTCAGCTTTCTTATAGAATTTCTCGAGTGAATTTGGTTCTTTCATTTTCAGCCACTTCCCAAATTCACTTGACTTGTCGATTGCTTGCATTAGATAAGTCAAAACCATTCGTGGTTCCGCGTTGTCGACTTCAGCAAGAGCTATATTGAAGTGATTCAAGAATGACTTAATAGGCTCTCCCGGATTCTGCTCAAGACTAGACAATGACATTATGTCTTTCGCCTTTGAAGCGTACAGCTTGAATTGCTCTTTAAACTTTCGGGTTAGATCGGAAAACTGGTCTACGGATCGAACGGGAAGCTTGGTAAACCAAAGAAGTGCCACTCCTTCCAAATATACCAGGAAATACCGGCACTTAATCTCATCAGTTGCCCTTGCGCCGGTCATGTGCCAATCATATTTATACAAGAATTGATTTGGATCACTTGTCCCCCGATAAGCAGGAATGGTGGGGGGAACAAATTTTCTGGGAAACTCAGCTTTTAGAATCCTCTCAGTAAACGGAGTTTTACTCGGCGCGAATCCCCATTCGCTCTAATCTTCATATCTCTGCATGTTTTCTTTCATTATTTGCCGAATCATGCCAGAGAGATATTCCTCATTGCTTAATGACTTTGCGGAGTAAACTTCGGCCATTTTCTCGGAAGTTTGTACGGGCAAATGTTCGTGGAAAACTGGCGATGGCCTGGATCCTTCAGCTTGGAGGGGTGCCCCTTCAGCAGCACCTGATCCCCCTTGAGGAATATTTCTCCCTTCGGAGTTGTGAAGAGCATCAGCAATGTTTTCTTCATTATTCACTGGTCTTTGACTAGCCCCGAGCAAAGCATTTAACTTCTCCATCATTAGAGTATTCTGAGTTTCAATCTGCTTATACAGCCCGGACACTGCGGCGTCTAATTCTTCTCGCGTCACTCCAACACTTGGAGCTGCCTGACTTGGAGAAGGAGAAGTGGCAGTATTATCGTGAGCCTCTTCAGATCTGACAAACTTACGTTTCCTTCCAGGAGCCATTATATCCAACAGACTTCTGGTCTTGAGAGAGACTTTTTCAACAAACTTTTTTGAAGCAATGATGACAATATTCCTGAGTTCAACTCTCAATGAAAGCACCAAAATGTTAACACTGAAAATCGAACGCTAACACCCAGTGTGTGTAATAACAATGTGAAAGCACCACCCGTTGGTACGGGAACAGAATATAAGCTGAAAATAGCAGAAAACGGTAAAGGAACAACAGATTTATAGTGGTTCGGCCCGTAATTGAGCCTACGTCCACTTTATAGTCTTTTATTGCTGATCTGGTTACAATTTGATACAATGCACTTTGAATACAATTCACTTTGATCACTCAAACACTTCAGATTAGTAACTCAAACTTTGACGATGAGATTTGTCGAATTCATGTCGGATGTGTAGAATCTCGTTCAAAGCTTGTTGTAGTATCTTCGATGTTTGGAGTTCTTCGAGTCTTGGATGAGTTGAGAATTCGGCAGAGTAATGGCGCTTCAGAAAATGATTGGCCAAAAGTCCTTTTTCCGTTGGAGTTAGGGGGGTATTTATAGGAGTGATTCTGGACGGAATTTTTGCCAAGTCTTAGGTCGTGTACGACCTAAGTTAAGTCGTAGGCCACTCGCGACTCGAGAAGTTAGGCTGCTGAAGTTGTACTCGGTCTTATCTGAACAAGAGATAGGTTGTAAGCGACCTAAGATAGGTCGTGAACGACCTAAAGTAAGTCGTGCCCCCTTTCTTTGCTTTTAGCTCATTAGGTTGTTATGTCCTTGAGTCGTTAGCCTCTTATGTCGTAAGTCGCTGAGCCACTTCAGGAGTTAGGTCGTAGACAACTTTTAGGTCATTAGCTCGTGAAGTCATTAGGTCGTTAAGTTTCTTAAGTCGTTAGGTTGCTAACTTCCTTAGGTCGCAGAGTCTTCAGGTCGGGAACCCCCTTAGGTCGTTAGGTCGCTAACTTCCTTAGGTCGCAGAGTCTTTAGGTCGGGAACCCCCTTAGGTCGTTAGGTCGCTAACTTCCTTAGGTCGCAGAGCCTTTAGGTCGAAGAGTTTTAGGTCGGCACTAAAATATGAGTTAACACTCATATTTTATCCAAATTGCATGATTCTTTTTACAGTTTAAATTATAGTTGTTTTACTTTATTTACATCAAACTTTGAATTGGAGCATGTTTTGCTCCAGCGGTTGACAGTGAAATCTGGCTGTGAGTCCAACTTTGAGAGATTATATCTCTCTCGTTTCTTGTCCGATTGTATCCGTTCTTTTTTATTTAAATTAGATTTGTTGAAATCTATGATTACAAAATTTCAAAGCTATTAAACCACTGTAACTAGTTGAAAATTTGCATGGAAGTAGAACCCGAGATGGTTTTCTGGCCTGGACATTTTTGGTTTTTTTTGAACTGTTGCAAACATGGCCTGAGTCCAAGTTTGAGACTGCGTAACTTATTCATTTTCTATCGGAATTCATCGATTCTTTTTATCTTTAAAAGAAGAAGTTTTCTACTATGTGCGTACCAATTTTGAATTCTATCAAAGGTCGTATTACCACCTATTTCATGTTCGAAACTTGAACGCAGAGAAGATTTCAAACCTGGGTATTGTGTTGCCGATGCATTTATGTTCTTTTCCGTCCGACTTTTAACTTTTAATTCATGTTTTTATGATATTTCTGAAAAAAAATTTAGGCCATGATGTCTATCAGTAGACTAGCAAAATTTTGGAGATTTTGAAATTCAAATTTTGGATTAAATTTGAATTTAATTCGAATATCGGTTTTAGTGAATTCTTGAGTTTTTATTCGTTTTCGAGCACGGATTTTTCCAAACCTTTTTGAAATAAATTTTAAAATAAATAGGCATTTTAAATTATTATTATATGATATTTTAAAGTATTTTCAAATATAGAATCTATTTATTCTCAATAATAGGGAATTTTCAAATATGGCTTTCAAAATTGGTATTAAATGCTTGTTTTCTCAAGTAAATTATTTTATATATAAAATACACGTTTTTGCACTATTCGAGGGAATGAGAAGGAGAATTAAATGGTTTTGTAAAACATGTGGTATGGGACACGTGCGTTTATCTTATCGGTTAATTCCCGACTTGTCTGTTTGATCGTTTTTACCTTCGGGTCGAGCTTACCGATGAGATGAGGTAAACTTTTTACTACTTTGAGTGTGAAATTTACTAGCGGTTAGTAAACCATTTAGTGCGAACGTGTGGTATGGGACATACGTTAACACTATTCGGGTTCCTTTCCGAAAGTTTGTGACACATTTGTCTAAGAGACGTAATTGCCAGTACTAGACCTTCGGGTCATTTGTCCTTCGGGACGTTTGTCTAAGAGACGTATTTGTCCATTGCGACGTATTTGTCCTTCGGGATGTTGTCCTTTGGGATGTTTGTCTAAGAGACGTATTTATTGTCCTTCGGAACGTTTGTCTAAGAGACGCGGCGCCTTATTTTAAGAGAGCTGTACTTAGCGGGCTTCGGCCATAAGCACATGCTATATCTTTGAGATGATTTCATTGATGTTTTTGATTTCCCTAGTGTATCGCCCTTTTCTGAAATTGTTCCTTTGAACCATTCGATATATATTTGTGGCGATTACCTTTCGGGAATTTGAACTCTTGGAAGTTATATTTTTGAGATTTGAATTGCCTACACTGGCATTATATGTGATTTGCCTTTTGGTGTTTACTTGAGATTTTATTCTCCTCTTTGGAGATATATTTGCCTTGTGGCGTGTTTGGGATGGGATCTCTTTATGCATGTTTTGGGTTTGCCAAGATGGCGGGTTTAGGTTTTCCCCTAAACCATATTTGATGTTTTATGAATGTCGATGATACGAGGATCACTGCTTTTAGCGTTTTATGGGTTATTTTATCTCTTTTGAGATTATATGTTTGTGTAGTGATACCATATTATCACTTAATGTAATCATACACTTTAATTGTCTCTTCTCACTTGAGAATATTATCACATTATCCTTATGCTCATATTATCGCTTATCCTTGTTAACTGATTTTTTTAGCTAGACTAACCCGTGTATTTTATACTCGGGTCAGACCGAGGTGTTTCGGGTTAGGTACATTTGGACTTAGCCTATTCTGCTTCCGCATGGACTATTCTGCTAGCTCGTTTTGTTATAGCTTTTTATGTAGTCCTTTTGTTGCTGCTCTGATATGTATATTCTTTTGACTCGCTTGTATATTGTGGTTGTTATACCACTTGAAATGTATCATTTTGTATACTCTGTAATGTATCTATATATGTATATATCACTACAAGGGGAACAATGATTTCCGACGGCTGAAAACCGTCGGCGGCCGTCGGAAAAGCCGTCGGAACATACGTCGTCGGGGAGCAGTACTTCCGACGGCTTCCGACGGAAGTCGCCGTACATATTCCCAACGACTTCCGACAGTTTTAGACGGATTCCGACACGTGTCGGGACCCGCCGGAAATCGTCGGTAAAAATGTCCTACAGGCCGTCGGAAGCCGTCAGAAATATCGTACCTGTAAACTGTCGGAAGCCGTCGGAAGCCGTCGGAAATCTGCTGTTTTTTTATTACTACTGCAAATGTAGCCTTCCATACACATTTCTCTTCCAAAAACTATTAGCAATACTGCACAATCCAATGTACAATATACCAACCAAATATCAAAACCCAAACTACATAAAATTAATCAAACCCACAAATATACCAAATTACATCAAAATAAAATACATAATATACATAACCATTCCAACAACCCCAACAATAAGTGTTATACCATGTTATACATACACAAAATCAATCTCCACATCATTATACAACCACACAACCAAGTGTATCAAAAATAATCATACAAAACTAAAAAAACATACCTGAAAAAACAAGAAAGCAATGAATCAATCTCCTCCAGATCCAGAGCCAGCAGAGGATGGGAAGCGGCCACCAAACTGCTGCATGTACTCTAACAACTGTGTGGTCTGCATGGCCTGTTGGCGGTTCTGCTCCTCCAGTTGGGACACTCTAGTCCGCAATTCTTCTATATCTGCTAGATCGCTTTGACCTCTATTCCGCCGACCCCGTCTCTGACTGCTGGCCTGCAATAAATATTAAATTTAGCTGTGTGATCTTTGTAAGTGTATGTGGATATCTCTGTAAATGAATAAAATTCAAGTTAAATATCAAATTAGCAGTAAAATAAATTATTTACCACTTGATTGCCAAATTCGTATCATCTACCATGATCTGCTGGATCCATAACTGACTCAAAAATAGCATCCTCCTCATCAGTCGTCAGCTGTTCTCGACTCGTATCAGCAAGAAGTTTCTAGCGCTACTCCATAAATTTTTCCTGCATTAACAAATTAATAACATCATATCTTATTTCATTATAGCTTAACAAGCAGAAAAATTACTAATACTACATAAAATGAAATATGATTACATGGCTCTTGCTGGATTTATTGTCCTGCCATGTATACGAAACAGTTCCGTCCGGATTTACATGCTCGACAGCATGCGTACAAGTGAACACGTCCATATAGCCCACTAGACCATGCGCCTCAGCTTCCTGAAGTTGATTTTTACATACAATTTTTATACATTTAAAATTATATAGCATAAACTATTTACAATTATCATTCAGTAAATTTACCAACTCCTGCCGATACTGCTGAAATGACTTCGACCCTCCGCGATGAGTGATGGGATTTTTATTTATGTTTGCAGAGTTTCTATCCGACTCTGCCTGTACATTCAAAATTTGATACATTATTTTTCAATCATGTCAAATTAATAATTCAAAATAATTTAGTATACTTGCCTTCGCCTCGTCCGTTTCCCAATATCCCAACTATGCTTGCCATACGCTCTCCCCTATCCACCGTGGTTTCTTACCGGATTTCTTAATTTTGGATATCGTGTCCCTATAGTTCTTGCACATCTTCTTCATCCAGTATCCTCGTGCCAGCAGCATATTGTTTGTCTGGATGTCTATCTCAACCTGTGTATCACAATAAAAAGTAAAAAGAAAATATTACACTGTAAACGATAAACAGTAGAAAAACGACAAAAACAAATTAAAAATGGAAAACAGAAAAATATACATACAAGGACATCCTGCCATATGCACTCTATGATGTGAGGAGGGATGTTATCCCACTTCGGTCAGCAAGCACTCATCCTACTCCGGTAAGAAGCTCTAGAAACATCCAACACCACCTTCGAGGGCAGTAGGTCGAACCCCCTGTTTTTAAATATGATACAGATAAGTACGTACGTATATCAAAAAAAATGCTGAATAAAATTTATTTCTTACCCCTCTGCTCTAGGTATTTTATTTTATATATAAAAAGAAATAATTTCCATAAATCTGTATGGTTTTTTTATGGATAGTTGTTTGTTGGAGATGTTAATAGTTAGACCATCGATATTGTTTGGATTAAACTAAATACGAATACTTTGTGAACTCTATTTCACGAAGCATTCGATAATTAGATTGAATTGATATCTAATTGCAATAAGAGTGGTTTACAATAGCAAAGATAAAATTAATGAAATGTTTTCATAATAAGGTAATTGAATTTTATAAGTCTATTTATAATATGGCTTATAAATAGAAAGGACATAAAAGCTGAGATTCTTAGAATTTAAAATCCCGTTGATTTTCTAAAATTGTTTTCAAAGCTTTCATGAGTAATAATAATATTATTTTGAAAGTGTTTTTGAATATAAATATATTTTAAAAGAATTTTGAAAGAAATAAAAGCATTGAACTCGCTTTAGTTGTAGGGAAATAATTTTGGGGATGACTGCAGCATCGTCAGTATTCATTTCGAGTTTCCGAGTGAGAATTGCTACCAAAAGGAATTTATTTCTGGTTGAAACAAGTTGTTTATATTTCAAAGATATAATTTGATATACAAAGTAGATATGTATGATATTATTTCAAAATGATTTGAAATGTAAAAATCTGGTGTTTGAATTTTGAGATTTTCAGCCAAGGAGGTTATTGTATGATATATGTTAGTTTAGAAAGTGTTGAACTTATTTGGTAGAGTTTTAAAAGTATTTGAACTTGGGTATAAAAATTTTGACAAATAAATTAAAATAAAACCATCACGTTTTGGTAGTTCGTAAATTATATGAATTTCGAACTATTAAAATAGTGAATAAATAGGTTTGGAAGTTTGTTTAATATTTTGGCTAAGTAAAACGAAATCTGAATTCGTATAAACTTTTTAGGATATGAGAGTATTATATTAATTTGAACTTGAATCAAGGAATATTTATTTACTTAAGTAAAAGTTGTAAGAAATAATTTAAACTTTAAGTTTAAATTATGAAATAAATGGATTTATAAAATAAATTGAAAATGAAGTGAAAAGGTAATAAAACCAAGTTTGAAAATATTAACTTAACAAATTTTTGTTTATTGAAATTTATGAACTTAAGTAATGAAGTTAAGTAAAATCTAACTTTAGTTTAAGTTAAAATAATGAAATTTAAACTGAGAATTTGAGAACTTAAATCCCGGTGCTTTGATGATTTCTAAGATTTGAAAAAAATAATACTATTATCAAAAAATATTTACGAATGGAAGTCGTTTCAAAGGGATTTTAAAAGGAAGTAAGTTGAAACACCCCCACACCCCTTAATATACCCAAAAGGACACATTAAGAAGCGTGGTGCGTTATAGGTATAACTAAAGCTAACAAAGACTAAGATTCACAAGACAAAAATAGGTAAAAACAGCGGAAACTAAATAATAACTTAATTAAAACCAAGCTTCATAATTACTTCATAAATAAGTCAAATACCAAATACAACATCCATATCTCAAAACCCATCATGTCTTATGAAATAAAAATTCATAGTCTCAAAATCTGAGTACATAATATCCCACGAAATAAGGCAGTACGCAAAGAGAACTAAAGCTAAAATAAAAGAAATACATAGAAGAAATCTCCTCCAAGAAACTCCAAGCTGCAGCAATCTACTGCCTTCTCCCTTGATTACCTAAGGGGGAAAAAGGGGAAAATAGAGGAATGAGTCAGACTAAAAGTCTGGTAAATGATAGTAATTACTAGAGTCTTTAAGCAAGATAAAAGTAATAGACTCTGCAATAGTTTTAGCATAAATAAGGATAATAAAGGAAGTAGGAAAGAGATAAACTGGAAATAAGTACGATTAAATATTGCACAATTTATAAGGTAGGTTAACTTTGATTGCTTGCACTTGTCCTTGATTTCTACTTTGATTAGGCTGAATTTCTAATCCTATAATTAGGATGTAACCCTAATTCTACCCTTTTTGATCGACCTGTTACTCCATAGACCTTACTACGGACCAACCATTATATAACTCCCTACATAGCAACCAATGGTATCTACGGAAGGTGAACAGAGCAACTACTGTGGATCTGAACGACATATATAGCTCCCTACACAGAAGGCAACAGTGTCTACTAAAGATACCCATACTAAGTGCTTGGAACTCATAACTATTACTAAGCACCCGCAATGGAAGTCGCACGCGTAACTGCCACCATGCCCATGCTACCTTTTTCTCCACCTATTGGGTCTTCTTATTACCTCCACCGTCCAGCATAAGCGTGCCCCTCATCTCCCTTCAGGCTAATACGACATCACCGTGTGTCCATATAAAAATAGGGAAAATGCTGTTGGTACTGCCCCTTCATCCAAACAATATCTAGTTTCTCCATTTATCCAAATCCCCCGTGATTTGGGCTCCTATTTGACCAATTACTACCATTCTTAGCATAAGCGTGCCCTAGACTTACCGTTTTGTCTAATAGGGAATGTTATTTGGTGCAGGTCCTACTTTTATCTTTGCTTATTAACTTAGGTAAATTATTTAAATAAGCCTTTACATTTTTCTCTGCTATCTGTGCTTATTAATTTATCCTAAGTCTTAAAATAAGCCTTAATCTATTCTTTTTCTTATTTTAACCTACGTTATAATCATGCTTATTACTTAACCCGATGTATAAGTGTGAAAATAAGCCTCTTCCATTTTTTTTATTCTTTTTAGTTATAATTCTAAGTTATAACTTGGCCAATCTTTTTAATTCAGTCCAATTAATGTCATAATTAGGCATAATTTCAGTACAATTCCATTTATATTACAGTCTTTGAAATTTACATCTTATATTCTGTTATTTCAGTTTATAATTTGGTTCATATTCGCGTTAATCCTATTCTAATCCATACACAAAGAAGAAGAAGGAATAAAAGAAAACTGAAAATAGAAGAAAATCCAAAGCGTAAAAAAAAGAAGATGTAAATAACGTATAAATAATAGTAAATAAACTTAAATACTGTAAATAACTGTAAATAAATGGAAAACCTATAATTAACAGAAATAGATTAAAATTACTGAAAATAATAGCTGAAAGGAAATAGACTGAAAATAATTCTAAAAACGGTAAATAAACTACTAAAAAGGCTATTCCAAAAATCGTAGTAAAACTACAACTATTGGAAACCCTATTATTTTAAATTACTTAAAGAAATCTTAAAATAATTACAATCACTCATCTCTGGTCCTAAGCTCTTCCTTTGGTCTTCCCGAATCCACTTGGAGTTGTAAAATAACTTAATTTATAATGATTTTCTCCTTTGGAAAAATTGTTCTGTTTAAGGTCCTTCCTAAAAAGGTGAACCCAATTGGAGAAAACCTAGAATGAGAAAAAGTGTTAGGTCTAGGGGTCTATTTATAGGTGTAGAAGTGGATCTTGGACCATTGGATATGGAGATTGAATAGGATGCAAACACGTCATAGGCTGAATAGGGGCCATCGGATGCAGAAACGGAAGAAACGTATTAAACTAAAGGATGAAAAACACGTGTTCGGTGGCTGCTGATTCGTTCAAACGAATTAACATTCGTTCACCTGCTAAAATGCAAGGCGGGTCGACCGGACGGTCTACCGCCCCCTTGTCCAGGTCAACCAGCCGGTCAACCTAACCATATATATATATATATATATATATATATATATATATGTGTGTGTGTGCATATTTCATTTTATTTCTGCTTATTTTGTTTATTTTGTAACTTGGTCATATTAGCTCGGGTTCTGATGTTATATATATGGAAATTGACCAGAAAATTACCACGGACACAATGGTGCAACTTCTGTGGCTTAATTTTGAAAACTTCACAAAGTTATTTTATTATTTAATTAATTAACAAATTAATTATTACGGGTTAAATTTTGGGTTGTTACATTCTCCACTCCTTAAGGGATTTCGTCCCTGAAATATTTAAGGATAAAGAATGTACTAAATGTTTCCATCCAATTCTACAACCAACTACTCAATCATCAACCATTCATCCATTATCCTTAAGTTTTTCTAATGCAATTTATTATACTTACGCAATTAGTGTAGTGCAAATGTCCCTAACTAATGCAAAAGATTAGACGGTCCACTGATTCAGTTGACCCCCTTTTATGCAATCATATATGTACCATGTATCCAAAAGAATGCAAAAATTTCCTAATGTGTAACGACCCGAATTTCCAGACCCGGAAAATCGAACCATTTTAGTTAAGAAGAAGAGGTAGAAGAAAAAGAAGAAGAATAGAAAACAACAACAGAATCTCACATACGCAGCGGAATAAACTATAATAGGTAATAACAGAGCTTTACACAAAACAAAACTATATCTGTTTATATATACATCATCCAAATACATTATCAGAGTACATCACATCAATATCATACAACTGGACAGTAATCATAACTTGTCCTCACAATCTGAATACACAGCGGAATATATATAACTCAATATAAATAGTACGTATCGCCATCCAGCTCCACAGCATCATATCCTGTAATCTATAATACTCGGTCTGACCCGAGCATCATATAAAACAATACCCGAGTCAGTCTGGAATACCAGCGTGAGAAAATCACACTCAAATTGATTATTAAAGTTTCAAAACCCTTTGAAACAAAAGCATCTCGTAAGACCACGCCACAAATAAACATGTCGGGTTTTTACCTTACGATAGCTAAAACACTTTTTATAAAATCCTCTGATATTATAATAGTGTCTATTTACAAATACTTATTCAAATAGCTGAAATTGTTACATGATTAAATTCCAGCATACTAGGTATACAAACAAATACCGTACAAGGCACGTAGGGAAAATGGATTTCCAACGAATGACTAGGCACTGGGGTACCACCTGTCACAGTACGTGGCCTAGATCACAGTACCGAGGAGTACGCCCGCTCCCCTGCAACACAAGACCGGAATCATCCCTTACTGGATAATTCCAAGTAAAATCACCCTACGGTTGTGATCAGCAACCGCACCACTAAGCCGAAATAAAAAGGGACATCTAGACAGGGATGACTTTACTCTCAAGTGGGGGCTACCCACGAAGCCTTGCTGCATAACCCCTGATTTTCAGTCATTCCCGGTTGATGAGGTTCGAGGCTAAACGATACCTTTTCAGAACATATCCCTTAGAATGCCCATCGTCCACCTGACGATGTCACGAAAGCATTCGTCCATACAAGTCCGTCCCGGGTCCGAACGGAACCGAAGGCACTATTCCTACTACATCCATTTTGGAAATATCCTCAGGATTAGTAGCGACTAGCCCTTGCACTTCACTGCTCCATCTTCGACTCTGAACACGTTACACGAAACGTACAAACCGAATCGAAGTGGTATTCGAGTCTCCAGACCTAGAATCCTGGTATACGGAAACTCGATCCCGGTCTCTTCGAAACGATCAGTGCATTTGGCCAATATTGATAGTCGGTTATTTAACTATCAATTAACATCCACAAGCAACCATCACACACAATAAATAATTTACCACATTATTTATTTACCCAAATACCTTTCCAAGATATATTTCTGAATTTTCAAAACTCATTTGAAAACAATTTCAAAACAGTTCCCGCTTACGGAATACATTTCCAAATATTTATTTCCTCTGAAACACCAAGTACAAAATACTTTTAAATTTTAAAATAATTTAAAACACTTTATTTAAATATACTTTATAACATTGAAATCAAACTACTTTAATACTTTATTAAAAATATATACTTTAAAATAAACCACTTTATAATTATAGACTAAATTTCTCCTTTATAAAACATAATAGCAAATCACTTTAAACAATTACTATAATAATAGATTTTTTTTGAAAATACTTACTTTAGAAATTTAACAATTTGAAATAATAGATTTTCTAAAATTTGATTTTTAACATAACAATAAATCCTTTAACCAATATTTATATGTAAATATCCACTGATATTTCCCCTTACTTTATAAACCCAGTTTATAAATTCCAAAATCTCATTCCTCTTTTAAATTTCCAATTTCAAACATTTAAATCAATTCTATATTTGATTTCAAATTTGCTTTATCTTGAAATAAAATTCCTTATTTCAAAAACAATAACTTCGGGTTTTATTTCTTAACTACGAGTTAAAACCTCTTTCAACTAAAATACCCATTTTCGGATTTCCAAAATTCCTTATTTACTCTTTAATTAGAATTTAATTCTTGAATTAAAAGTAATTTCTTTATTCTTTTAAAACAGTATCACTTTGGTTTAAAATTTATTACTCCTCTGTAAATTTAAAATTTCTTTTTCCCCATATCTGTTAAGATTCCAAATCACTTTATTTTTATTTCAATTTATTATTAATTCTATTCCAATTCACTTGAATTGTTTTACTTAAATTTCTATCTTTTTATTTCTTTCCAAAAATTCAATTCCATAGAATTTATAACTCATTATACTGGGAATTCAAATCAACCACATTATCCAATATAAAATCATCACAGAATATCAAATATCATAACACAGAATATTTAAACAAATTAAATATTTGAGGAATCCAGTTGGATCCCTCCAACCTGTTTCCCTACATCCACAGACGTTAGCACAATACCAATTCCACTTCGAGGTGGAATATCGCGGTATATGGGTATATAAAATATCATCCGCTATTATGCGGCGCATAGGGTCTCATCCCCTATATAATATGGGAATATCAACAACTCCAATATATACATATGCCAATATATATATATTGGTATATACTACTATATACCATATCAATCAAATCAATCATCCAATCAATGATTTAAATTTATCCATTTAAATTTAAATTCAACTGAGTGAGATTAACTCACCTTTGATTTCTGATTTGCAATCCAACCAAACCAGCTTGTTTCCTTTCAGATTTTTGACCTTGAATAACAATTTATAGTTTTGTTAACATTTGGAATAATTGAATGATTAATTACCATTGAACAGATTTAATTAATCAATAATTTAATTTAAACTATTTCACTTTAAATAAAATTATTTTTTTAGTGACATATAATTAAACAGGTTTATTAGACAAATTAATCACTATTTCATGGATTAAATTTAAACTTATCATTTGATTTAAATCTATTTTTCCTTTGGAATCTTTAGTAACTAAAATGATTAAATAAGTTAATTAATTTATTTTTTTTTCTTCTCTTTTTTTTTTATTTTTACAAAAACTTAAGCAGTTTCAAATTTTCACTTAGAATCTGAAAACAATTTAATTCACACACATATATATAAATATATGCATATTAACACAAAATCGAACATTAAAATCATATACCTCACTGCCGACTCGATGCCATCACACATTCGCCTAGCTACCGCACACATCGAGCGCAGAACGAACCACAAATCAGAAACTACCCATTCTCTGAAGCCTCGACAACCCACGGCATTATCTTGACATCGCGAAGCCAAACCCTATTCCCAAATCAAACAACGAGCAACCCTCATCGCCACTTCCTGTCGTTCGAACCAAGTCCACGACCCTCGAGCCTTGGTAAAACGCTAATTCCCCACCGCGATTTCGAAACTCCTCTCAGTCACCGTCCAGCGCGTGAGCTCGAGCTGCCCTCTGACGAACCTCGCGACGAACCCAGCACCACGCGACTCGTTCCCTATCATTGATCGACATCACCACTTCTCTCCAGGTTGCGAGCTTCCATCGACCCGCTGTCGAGCACGAGTTCCCCTCCCAGTTCGATGATGGCGACGCGATCTTCTCGCGTGTTCGAGCACGCGAGTTCTTCCTTTCTCCGCCATTTTTTTTTTCGTTGAGAAGGGGCTCAACTAAATTTGAATTTCAGAAGAGCACGCGAATTTGATCGGAGGCAATTCGTTTAGACGAATTGGAATAGGGTTTGTTGAGAGAGAGGGGAGTACAGGCATTCACTTTCTCCGTTTTTTTTTCTTTTTACTGTTTGAACGAGAAAACTCTGCCCTAGTTGAAACGGAAGAAAGGGGAACGGAGAGACAAGGATTTAACTGATGGAGAGTGAAGCGTGTTGGAGAAGCTGAGAGGAAAAATAATACGGCTGTGATGAAAGATTTTTGACAGGTGAAAAGATGTACGATATTTTGAATTAAAACAATTAATTATTCTAGGCGTTTATATACCGTACGATCACACGACAACTCCGATCACTGCGAAATTTGAAATCCGATAATAATACAATATTACGGATCCAATGGAACTGGTTTCGTCGAATTCCGAGACTGTGCCTCGGAAGGCTATTTTTAAATTCAATTTAAACAATATATTTTAAAAACTGAACAAAACACTTTTAAATTCAATTTAAAAGTTTCACCACCTTTAGTATTATTAATATGAATTTACAAGCTTTCAAAATATTTTTAACAAGCTCAGAATTCAGGATTCTCTATTTTATCCTATTTTCAATTGTTAAATTCAATAGTTAAATTATCCCATACACAGTGATATTTGAAATTAAAGTTAATAATTTATCTCTGAATATTTAAAATTAATTAAATATTGTGACGACCCGGCTTTTTCTCCACAAAAAGTCGTATCATCAAGAAGAAAGAAAGGGATAGAAAAGAGATAAGATAGAGAAGAAAGAAAGAAACACATCAGAATCTAAACAGCGGAACGAATAAATTATATTAATCAAATAAGATATTACATTGAATCATATACATCAGAGATACACAGCTTATACAACACATACTAGACAGTTATAAACATCTGTCTAGTCATTACAACTCAAATACACATAACAAATGACTCATACAGACTAACACAGCGGAACACTATATCTACGAACGCTGAAGCCTCCTGCTCCATTGCTCCTCCAAAGATTCGTCAAAGCAAACCTGAATCCCTTGGCTACTCGTAAAAATTTGAGTACCCAAGAGTTTAATAAAACAGAAAATAAACACTTGGGTCAGACATGGGTCTGGTGTGAGTAAACGGTTTAAACTTGTTAAATTTTGAAAAACCTTTGAAAGAAAAGATATCTCGTAAGACTTCCCGCACATAAACACGGAAATGTTTTTACCTTACGATAACCAAAACATTTGATAGGAAATCTGATTATATTATAATAGGGTCTAGGGTTTTCAAGTAAAATACAGAAATAGCTGGAATGCTTACATCTCACGTTCCAACATAGTTGGGCACAACTAAATCGTACGGCACTTATTGGATTTTGGATTCCATACAATGGCAGAGCTACCGGGGTACCGCTCGTCACAGTACGTGGCCTAGATCAACGTACCGAGGATCACTCCCAATCCCCTGCAACACAAGGCCGGAACATCCCTTACTGGATAATTCCCGCATAAGAAACCCCGCGGTTGGAGCCAGCAACCGCCCACACAGCCGAAATAAAAAGGGACTCTAGACAGGGGAATCTTATACTACTTGGGTGCTACCCACTAACCTTGCTGCACCTCCCCTGTTTTAGCCATTCCCGGTTGATGAGGCTTGAGGTCACGATTACCTTTAATCAGAACACATCACTTAGAATGCTCATCGTCCACCTGACGATGTGCTGAAAGCATTCAATCCATACAAGTTCGTTCCGGGTTCGAACGAAACCGAAGGCATTATCTCGTTACACTCGTTTTGGAATCACCCTCAGAGTTAACGACAATAACCCTTGCACTCTAAATCTTCATCTTCACTTGAGATTCACGACCTATCGTTAATTTGGATTGATGTGGTATTCGGGTCTCCAGACCTGGAAATCCGGTATACGGAAACCCGATCCCGGTCTCATCGAAATCCAAAACGTATCTTTTAAGGCCAAGTTGTTTAAAGGTTTAAACAATTTGATTCAATTCAATACTTGAATTCACACAGCATTAACATAGATAAATATCACACATTTATCACGGATATATCCAATATCATATCACAGAATATCATAACATATCATCCAATAGATATCATCCAATTTAGATATTCTATATTAACAATCAGCTATAAGCAACAATTATTAACCCTATATTATAATTAATTTAATTATCTTAAATTAAATTAATTACTTAAGAATTAATTATCTAACCTTGCTTAATCAATCATTAATTAATTACAAACCTTTAATTAATTAATTACTCATTAACTATTAATCATCCTTGATTAATTATTTATTAATTACATAAAGTAATTATTCTTAAATTAATTTTACAAATTAATTATTCTTAACCATTAACAGTAATTAACCTTTAATTACTTTCATTAATTACATTAATTAATAATCCTTAATTAATTACTTCCATTAGTTAATTAACTATAATTAATTAATTACCTTGATCCTTAATTAATTACATTAATTAATTAAACTTTAATTAATCATTTCTATTAACCTACCTTATTTAATCATATACAGTAATTATCATCCTATAATTACTTACCTTAATTAATTAACTTCTTAATTAATCATATTAATTCTTTAATTAATTACACCAAATACTTAATCCTTAATTACTTCTCCTAAGTAATTATACTTTAATTTCTTCTCATTAAGTAATTTCCTTTAATTAATTACATCCTGTAATTATTACTAATACTAAGTAATTACACATATCAATCTTATTAAGTATTCATACTTAATCCTTTATCAAGTGATTATCTTTAATTAATCTACAAATTAATTAACTTAAATCAATCACATTCATTTCATTAATTACACTTGAGTAATTCATCCTTAATTACTCTTAAACAAATTAATTAATCTTTAATTACAAATTAATTATTCTTTTAATTATTAAATAATAATCCTCAATTATTAATTAATAAAACTAAATAACAAATTAATAAATCTTTAATTATCAGTTAACCAATCCTTAATTACCATTTGATTAATCCTCAATTAATCTTTAATTACAAATTAATCACCCCTTAATTAATAATTAATAAAACCTAATTATTAATTAATAAGACTTAATTACAAATTAAGTACTTCTTAATTACCAATTAATTTACCTTTATTACTTAATTAACACTCTCTAATTACTTAATTAATTAGTCACTAATTACAACTTAATTACTTAATTAATTAATCACTAATCATTAATTAATTACCAAATTAATTAACCACTAATTATAAATTAATTACCTCTAATTATCTAATTAATAATTCTTAATTACAACTAATTAACCTCTTAATTAATTAATTTATAATCCTTAACAATTAATTAATTAACTACTTAATCAATAATTAATATAATTAATCATATTTTAATTACTTCATTTAATTATTAAAATCTTAATTACCTTTAAGATAAATCATCATCTTTATTAATTACCTAATCACATTATTTAAAAACATTTAACCTTTAATTAACATTTAATTATATTTATAAAGAATTAAGTTTAAAATATCATAAATTTTAACTTAACAAACATAAGTTAAACAATCATATTATTTTCTTAATTAAAGGTTAAAGAAACATTTATAATAGGAAGAAATTATTTAAGAAAAGTTTTAAAACAATCCAATTTTTTCCCAAAACATTGCTTTAAAAACTTTTAAAACATTATTAAAATTTCTGCTTACCACTTACTTCGGGTTCAACCCGTTATTTACTCGAGTTCATCTTCGAGTTTTCCTTCACCTTCCTTTCCTTTTTCTTTTTAAAAACTTAGCTATAAATTTTTAAAAACTGCTGTGATTAAACACTCTCGTGCACGAGACAAAACGCGATTAAATCAAGCAAACGACTCGGGAAATCACACTTCTTCCCCGAAGCCTTCGTTCTTTCCAGATTGATGCACACGTGTGCATGGTGCACACGAATCTGACCACCTCTGGTCAACATTCCGACCATAGTCAGATCCACGTTGACCTTGCCTACCCTCTCAACCACCTACCTCGATGATTCCTCCGGCGAAACGAAATCGAACAAGTCGATCGAAAACTGAAGCAACCTGATCGGCCAAAAACTCCACCGGTCACCATCTCCGACCATTAGAACACAAGCCGATCTACCCAAAGTTACCCTAAACTCCGATGAACCTTTCCTCATCCTCGCGATCGAGCCCGAAACTTCATAGCCGTCGCCATCGTCTCGAATACATGGCTTACCCAAATCAACTACAAAACCCTACTTCATTCAATTTCCGATGCCACGGCAAATGATAGATGCTTCCACTATTTTTCCCGATCTTCCCAGTTGCCAAGCTAACTTCGACAAAAACCCGACCATCCAATGGTTCGTTGATCGCCGGAAAAAGTAAAAATACATTCTCTGTTCAACTTCAAACTGCACCCCTTATATATAACTAAAAATCGAGATTTAAGTTTTAAAAATCCTATTTCTCAAAGATGAATCAGATTATAAACTTGAATTTATAAATCCTTGCACTTGATTTAACCCAAATCTAAACTTTCACTGTTATTTTTCCACTTCCCAGAGAGTTTCAAACTTAATTCATATAAATTAAATTTTAAAAACTAAATTGTGTTTAACAAACAACTTTTGTTTTGAAACTCAAGGCCTAACAGTAATTAGTTAAGGTGATTTGAATTTTAAAGTTAAATCTAAACCTTGTATCTGTAAACAGAGTTAAATATGAACATAACAGACATGCATACCTTAATATATTCATATATCCAAGAATCCATATACATACAAGCATAATTTATACCATACATTAAAGATCATCACAAGCAAACAACATAAACAGATATAAATTACTTTTTTTAGAAGAAAGTTTACTCACTTTAACTAACAGGGAAGCAAATATTTATACATACTAATTTTAGTACAGGCATTTTATTGTACAAGCATGCATTCACAGATGAAATCATATGCAAACCATATTACCATAACATTCATCACAACATTTAATTTTATTCTCAGATCTAAAAAAAAACTGTTTTAAAAATAAAGGTTTACTCACCTTTAACCAAAATGCAGAGAGCTTAAAACTGAGATGAAAACTGAATCTTTTGACAATTTGAAAAACTTGGTATTGCTTGATGATCTTTAGACTGGAAATTTGACTTTGTTGAGATGAAACTTTGAAAAGGAAATCTGTTGTCTTCTTCTTAAAAACTGAAATGCCTAGTTGCTTGATAAACTGGAATTTGAAAACTTTAAGATCTTTGATTTCGGGTTGCATTTGTTTTAGAGGAGATTACAGGCTTTTGATTCTGATTTTGCCTCTGCTATGAATATCACAGGTTGATGACATTTTCTGGTTTGACGAATTTAAGACTTTAGCTTGAGAAGGTTACAGAGTTTTGAATTTTCTCTGATTGTTTTGAGGAATGAACTTCAGATTTTAGTTTATGAAAATTTCTCTGGTTTGAGGAATTCGATTCTGGTTTGAGAAAATGAGGCTACAGGCTATTGCATTTTTCACTTAGATTTATAAAAGGAAATGAGAAGAAGAAGGCTAAAGATATATATAGCCTGATTTAAAAAAAAAAATTCAAGAAATAATGACACTTGTCTTTTGTCTTGATTAATATGCTAACACATGTTATTTAAGAGGTTTAATATGTTAACACATGTAATACTACATGCATAAATATTTTTAAATGATTTTAAAAGCTTTTTATATTTATTTCCTAATTAGATAAATACATATCTTATTTTATAAATGCTTTTCTTAATTTATAAAAATAAAACTTTTAAAAGAAAATAAAATAAAAACCAATTAGATTTTAACTAAATCATATATAGTATATTTAATCCATTTTAAATGCTAATATAAAACTTTTATATTTATCTACTATCAACTAAATACTTTATAAATTCATATGAATAAATTCCTTTAAGGAAAATAATATAAGACAAATCTTATTTTAACTAAAAACTTATTTATATATTTAAATCCAAACTATGTTATTATTTTTATTTTAAGATATATATATTTCTTTAAATTCAATTCTTAAATCCAAATTCAAAGTCAATTTAAAAATCCAAATTAGAAATCAATTCAAATAAATATATGTATATATTAAATTTTAACAAGCACATTATTAATATTAAATAATTATTCTATCTAAAATCAATTTAAATACACATATATACATATATTTTTAACAACACTTATTAAATTTGAAAATAATAAGTCTATTTAAAATCTATTTATATTTATATTTAAAAACAACTCATTATTTAATTGTTTGAAAATAACAATTTTACCAATTTTAAATAATTAACTTACAAGATTATCACATTTTAAATTCCTTGAAATCCCGGGATATCACATTCCTTCCCCCTTAAAAGAATTTCGTCCTCGAAATTTAAAACAAAAGATAATCTAAAGTTTTTATTTTATTTTAACCAATTTTAAAACAATTCAAGCCTACTTATCAACCATACACTATCAACAAACAACTATTCATCCAAACAAACAATTTTATCCAAACAACTATACTAGCTACCCGGACACAGATCCGGATAAGCTTCCTAAAATTTCCTTGAGTTTTTCCCAAGTATATATATATACCGGGATACTCGCTCAACAGAATTCAAACAACCAATTCTACTGAGCTACAGAGCTCCTACACAACTAGATCTATAAAACTAAACAGAATATCAGACTACAGATAAGTCTAACTCAACTACTAAATCCTTCCCGAACTACTGGTTTCAAAACCAGAGATAGATCAAACACGTACTTCCTCAAAGATACGCGATATACTCCGAATTTCAGTTATCCAAACTGGCCATTCAATCCTGTAGATCAACACTTATCCAAATCAGAATATAGAAGAGATCCAAAACAACTCGGAGCTGACTTCACAGACTTACCCAATCTTATAGTTCCCTTTTACCAGAGAAAACTTCAATAATAACGAAGTCTCCAACTTCGAATTCCAAATTCCTCCATCTCTAATCTTCAGAACTTTCTGACAATTCTGGACTGCCTACATCCATTCCGATCAGCTCAACCTTCGCTGATACTTCTAGAAACAGACTAGACCAATCAACTCAGCAAAATGATCTCCTTAAGATTGACTAGAATCAAGAAACACAAACTCTACTCCTCAATATCAGAAGATTACATCTTACTTCTTTTATCCGGAAAAGACAAAACAGATGCACTGCCAATCTGAACTCAAATCCAGAAAAATTTCCTGTAGCAACTCTTAATCCCAACACTGCAACTTCCAGGTTCTTCCAGCTGTCACCTTGCTTCCGCTGCACAACTCTGATCTGGAGAAAATGAGAAAGCTGTCGATGAACTCGAGCACAGACTAGACAACTTATCCCGTAAAAATGGTTCAACATATCCATAAAAATAAAACTCAGAAGTTCCATGAAATACTGAGCTGCTTCACCAAATCCTTTCTCTAGGAGACATCCTTCTACTAAGCTGAACCACCGTTAGCAATTCTGAAATCAAGTTGATACAGAACTCAATCTCAAATGCAGACAAACTTCTGACTTCGCTGAAGACATCCAGAAAGTCTCAGATAACTCAAGAGAATACTCAACTATCGCAAGTCACTTTTGCGATCAACTCAGCCTAATATCCAAGAAACTGCTCTCTCTTTACCAATCAGAACAGCTTATGCTAATTAACCAATCCATCGAAGAAATGGATCCACTCTGCAGTTTCTGAACTCCACCTCTAGAAAAACTGCTTAGCCAGAAGATCTTCTTGCCGGCACACGAAACACTCCTAGCTGCACTGCTGACCCAGATGCCAAGTCTTCCTATCCAAACTTCTTCGAGAAACTCGGACTCCAATCCAAACAGAAAAGACTCTGCTGAACTCAGCCACAACACCGAAGCAGACACATTTCTTCAAACTTGCTCCAAAAGAAAACATTTTCGGAGACATCCATAGTCACTACGTCTCAGCACGCAGCTACTACTTCCTGAGTTACCCAGATACCATCACTTGCTTCAGCTCATCCGACAGATCCAAATTCTACTCAAAGATGGACTCTGAACCTTCATAGGTTTCCTTCAGAGATCAGAGAAATCCTCACACCATATCAAAGCTTACTCGAGACGGTATTAGGTCTACAGTCTCGATAGATACATTTCTAACCTCAACATTCAAACTCCAACCATTGGTAGTCGTGTTTCACACACCACCACCCTATCTACCTTTATATCTTATATTGGAAAACCCGAACAGGTAACCCAACAAATAGGTAGAATAAAAATATATATATAGTTAAAAATTTACAAATACGCTCTCTCAAGAAAGAATTCACTCCAAAGCTAGGTATTCACTCAACCTACAGCTCTGATACCAACTGTGACGACCCGGCTTTTTCTCCACAAAAAGTCGTATCATCAAGAAGAAAGAAAGGGATAGAAAAGAGATAAGATAGAGAAGAAAGAAAGAAACACATCAGAATCTAAACAGCGGAACGAATAAATTATATTAATCAAATAAGATATTACATTGAATCATATACATCAGAGATACACAGCTTATACAACACATACTAGACAGTTATAAACATCTGTCTAGTCATTACAACTCAAATACACATAACAAATGACTCATACAGACTAACACAGCGGAACACTATATCTACGAACGCTGAAGCCTCCTGCTCCATTGCTCCTCCAAAGATTCGTCAAAGCAAACCTGAATCCCTTGGCTACTCGTAAAAATTTGAGTACCCAAGAGTTTAATAAAACAGAAAATAAACACTTGGGTCAGACATGGGTCTGGTGTGAGTAAACGGTTTAAACTTGTTAAATTTTGAAAAACCTTTGAAAGAAAAGATATCTCGTAAGACTTCCCGCACATAAACACGGAAATGTTTTTACCTTACGATAACCAAAACATTTGATAGGAAATCCGATTATATTATAATAGGGTCTAGGGTTTTCAAGTAAAATACAGAAATAGCTGGAATGCTTACATCTCACGTTCCAACATAGTTGGGCACAACTAAATCGTACGGCACTTATTGGATTTTGGATTCCATACAATGGCAGAGCTACCGGGGTACCGCTCGTCACAGTACGTGGCCTAGATCAACGTACCGAGGATCACTCCCAATCCCCTGCAACACAAGGCCGGAACATCCCTTACTGGATAATTCCCGCATAAGAAACCCCGCGGTTGGAGCCAGCAACCGCCCACACAGCCGAAATAAAAAGGGACTCTAGACAGGGGAATCTTATACTACTTGGGTGCTACCCACTAACCTTGCTGCACCTCCCCTGTTTTAGCCATTCCCGGTTGATGAGGCTTGAGGTCACGATTACCTTTAATCAGAACACATCACTTAGAATGCTCATCGTCCACCTGACGATGTGCTGAAAGCATTCAATCCATACAAGTTCGTTCCGGGTTCGAACGAAACCGAAGGCATTATCTCGTTACACTCGTTTTGGAATCACCCTCAGAGTTAACGACAATAACCCTTGCACTCTAAATCTTCATCTTCACTTGAGATTCACGACCTATCGTTAATTTGGATTGATGTGGTATTCGGGTCTCCAGACCTGGAAATCCGGTATACGGAAACCCGATCCCGGTCTCATCGAAATCCAAAACGTATCTTTTAAGGCCAAGTTGTTTAAAGGTTTAAACAATTTGATTCAATTCAATACTTGAATTCACACAGCATTAACATAGATAAATATCACACATTTATCACGGATATATCCAATATCATATCACAGAATATCATAACATATCATCCAATAGATATCATCCAATTTAGATATTCTATATTAACAATCAGCTATAAGCAACAATTATTAACCCTATATTATAATTAATTTAATTATCTTAAATTAAATTAATTACTTAAGAATTAATTATCTAACCTTGCTTAATCAATCATTAATTAATTACAAACCTTTAATTAATTAGTTACTCATTAACTATTAATCATCCTTGATTAATTATTTATTAATTACATAAAGTAATTATTCTTAAATTAATTTTACAAATTAATTATTCTTAACCATTAACAGTAATTAACCTTTAATTACTTTCATTAATTACATTAATTAATAATCCTTAATTAATTACTTCCATTAGTTAATTAACTATAATTAATTAATTACCTTGATCCTTAATTAATTACATTAATTAATTAAACTTTAATTAATCATTTCTATTAACCTACCTTATTTAATCATATACAGTAATTATCATCCTATAATTACTTACCTTAATTAATTAACTTCTTAATTAATCATATTAATTCTTTAATTAATTACACCAAATACTTAATCCTTAATTACTTCTCCTAAGTAATTATACTTTAATTTCTTCTCATTAAGTAATTTCCTTTAATTAATTACATCCTGTAATTATTACTAATACTAAGTAATTACACATATCAATCTTATTAAGTATTCATACTTAATCCTTTATCAAGTGATTATCTTTAATTAATCTACAAATTAATTAACTTAAATCAATCACATTCATTTCATTAATTACACTTGAGTAATTCATCCTTAATTACTCTTAAACAAATTAATTAATCTTTAATTACAAATTAATTATTCTTTTAATTATTAAATAATAATCCTCAATTATTAATTAATAAAACTAAATAACAAATTAATAAATCTTTAATTATCAGTTAACCAATCCTTAATTACCATTTGATTAATCCTCAATTAATCTTTAATTACAAATTAATCACCCCTTAATTAATAATTAATAAAACCTAATTATTAATTAATAAGACTTAATTACAAATTAAGTACTTCTTAATTACCAATTAATTTACCTTTATTACTTAATTAACACTCTCTAATTACTTAATTAATTAGTCACTAATTACAACTTAATTACTTAATTAATTAATCACTAATCATTAATTAATTACCAAATTAATTAACCACTAATTATAAATTAATTACCTCTAATTATCTAATTAATAATTCTTAATTACAACTAATTAACCTCTTAATTAATTAATTTATAATCCTTAACAATTAATTAATTAACTACTTAATCAATAATTAATATAATTAATCATATTTTAATTACTTCATTTAATTATTAAAATCTTAATTACCTTTAAGATAAATCATCATCTTTATTAATTACCTAATCACATTATTTAAAAACATTTAACCTTTAATTAACATTTAATTATATTTATAAAGAATTAAGTTTAAAATATCATAAATTTTAACTTAACAAACATAAGTTAAACAATCATATTATTTTCTTAATTAAAGGTTAAAGAAACATTTATAATAGGAAGAAATTATTTAAGAAAAGTTTTAAAACAATCCAATTTTTTCCCAAAACATTGCTTTAAAAACTTTTAAAACATTATTAAAATTTCTGCTTACCACTTACTTCGGGTTCAACCCGTTATTTACTCGAGTTCATCTTCGAGTTTTCCTTCACCTTCCTTTCCTTTTTCTTTTTAAAAACTTAGCTATAAATTTTTAAAAACTGCTGTGATTAAACACTCTCGTGCACGAGACAAAACGCGATTAAATCAAGCAAACGACTCGGGAAATCACACTTCTTCCCCGAAGCCTTCGTTCTTTCCAGATTGATGCACACGTGTGCATGGTGCACACGAATCTGACCACCTCTGGTCAACATTCCGACCATAGTCAGATCCACGTTGACCTTGCCTACCCTCTCAACCACCTACCTCGATGATTCCTCCGGCGAAACGAAATCGAACAAGTCGATCGAAAACTGAAGCAACCTGATCGGCCAAAAACTCCACCGGTCACCATCTCCGACCATTAGAACACAAGCCGATCTACCCAAAGTTACCCTAAACTCCGATGAACCTTTCCTCATCCTCGCGATCGAGCCCGAAACTTCATAGCCGTCGCCATCGTCTCGAATACATGGCTTACCCAAATCAACTACAAAACCCTACTTCATTCAATTTCCGATGCCACGGCAAATGATAGATGCTTCCACTATTTTTCCCGATCTTCCCAGTTGCCAAGCTAACTTCGACAAAAACCCGACCATCCAATGGTTCGTTGATCGCCGGAAAAAGTAAAAATACATTCTCTGTTCAACTTCAAACTGCACCCCTTATATATAACTAAAAATCGAGATTTAAGTTTTAAAAATCCTATTTCTCAAAGATGAATCAGATTATAAACTTGAATTTATAAATCCTTGCACTTGATTTAACCCAAATCTAAACTTTCACTGTTATTTTTCCACTTCCCAGAGAGTTTCAAACTTAATTCATATAAATTAAATTTTAAAAACTAAATTGTGTTTAACAAACAACTTTTGTTTTGAAACTCAAGGCCTAACAGTAATTAGTTAAGGTGATTTGAATTTTAAAGTTAAATCTAAACCTTGTATCTGTAAACAGAGTTAAATATGAACATAACAGACATGCATACCTTAATATATTCATATATCCAAGAATCCATATACATACAAGCATAATTTATACCATACATTAAAGATCATCACAAGCAAACAACATAAACAGATATAAATTACTTTTTTTAGAAGAAAGTTTACTCACTTTAACTAACAGGGAAGCAAATATTTATACATACTAATTTTAGTACAGGCATTTTATTGTACAAGCATGCATTCACAGATGAAATCATATGCAAACCATATTACCATAACATTCATCACAACATTTAATTTTATTCTCAGATCTAAAAAAAAACTGTTTTAAAAATAAAGGTTTACTCACCTTTAACCAAAATGCAGAGAGCTTAAAACTGAGATGAAAACTGAATCTTTTGACAATTTGAAAAACTTGGTATTGCTTGATGATCTTTAGACTGGAAATTTGACTTTGTTGAGATGAAACTTTGAAAAGGAAATCTGTTGTCTTCTTCTTAAAAACTGAAATGCCTAGTTGCTTGATAAACTGGAATTTGAAAACTTTAAGATCTTTGATTTCGGGTTGCATTTGTTTTAGAGGAGATTACAGGCTTTTGATTCTGATTTTGCCTCTGCTATGAATATCACAGGTTGATGACATTTTCTGGTTTGAGGAATTTAAGACTTTAGCTTGAGAAGGTTACAGAGTTTTGAATTTTCTCTGATTGTTTTGAGGAATGAACTTCAGATTTTAGTTTATGAAAATTTCTCTGGTTTGAGGAATTCGATTCTGGTTTGAGAAAATGAGGCTACAGGCTATTGCATTTTTCACTTAGATTTATAAAAGGAAATGAGAAGAAGAAGGCTAAAGATATATATAGCCTGATTTAAAAAAAAAAATTCAAGAAATAATGACACTTGTCTTTTGTCTTGATTAATATGCTAACACATGTTATTTAAGAGGTTTAATATGTTAACACATGTAATACTACATGCATAAATATTTTTAAATGATTTTAAAAGCTTTTTATATTTATTTCCTAATTAGATAAATACATATCTTATTTTATAAATGCTTTTCTTAATTTATAAAAATAAAACTTTTAAAAGAAAATAAAATAAAAACCAATTAGATTTTAACTAAATCATATATAGTATATTTAATCCATTTTAAATGCTAATATAAAACTTTTATATTTATCTACTATCAACTAAATACTTTATAAATTCATATGAATAAATTCCTTTAAGGAAAATAATATAAGACAAATCTTATTTTAACTAAAAACTTATTTATATATTTAAATCCAAACTATGTTATTATTTTTATTTTAAGATATATATATTTCTTTAAATTCAATTCTTAAATCCAAATTCAAAGTCAATTTAAAAATCCAAATTAGAAATCAATTCAAATAAATATATGTATATATTAAATTTTAACAAGCACATTATTAATATTAAATAATTATTCTATCTAAAATCAATTTAAATACACATATATACATATATTTTTAACAACACTTATTAAATTTGAAAATAATAAGTCTATTTAAAATCTATTTATATTTATATTTAAAAACAACTCATTATTTAATTGTTTGAAAATAACAATTTTACCAATTTTAAATAATTAACTTACAAGATTATCACATTTTAAATTCCTTGAAATCCCGGGATATCACAAATATTCCAATTTCAAATGCTCAAAAATTCCGGGTCGTCACATTCTTCCCCCCTTAAAAGAATTTCGTCCTCGAAATTACCAGTTAGGAAGAATGATTCAATTCCCGTTTACTATTTTCTCAAATCCAAATAGTTTCAACAACCCCAAGACAATCTTTTATTAATGATACACTAATCATCTTTTAACTTTCCAAACTTATTCATAAGTTCAACCCAAATCACTTACTTATCAATTCAAATCTAAATTTGAATTCAAATTTTAAATTATCAAAATTTTCTCAAAATTTTTCTAACTTTCTAAATTTCCGAAAAATTTCGCCAGCGTCTCCTTTGCGCGGCTAGCTCGGTACAACTACAAAATGGCTCTACGGCCTCCCAATCTCAAAAAGAAAACAAAAAAAAACCAAGTGGCTGGATCAAAAACCCAATCAAATTTCATATAGAAATTCAAATACATACCTTTTGTCGAGCCATTAAATTTTATCTTCTAAATCAAAAATCCCAATTTATCCCTTGCTTTTATACACCTGTATACCCTACTGAGCAATAATATTCAATCACAGTTACAAAGTCATCTTATACTCTTCTTTACAAATTTCCAATATTTGTTTTACTTAAGCACGTACGATGCACATATATCTTCCGTACGCAATATCAAATCTGATCGCTCACTCGATCACACAATTTCGCTTCCGAACTAGTATCGTCCACCCGACTTTCTAGTGCGGACTCAGATCTGGTTTCTTGATCAGAAACCGTCATTCTCCTTGCATAGCCACAAACTATGATAGAGAATATCCAGAATCAATCAACAATCCATATCCAGGTTCGCCGTCGAAAATCGAGTGAAAAATCCCACTCGGATCGGTATAATTACCTCGAAATTCTGTGCTCGAATTCTGGATCAAATAGCTATGCGAATAAAATAATATATGTACATCCTACGTATAAATTCCAATTGATTATCAGTTATATCAATTTCCTTTTTATTCACATTCATTGATTGTTATTCACTTATCACACTTATCCCATTCACATCTTCAAATTTTAATCGTCATTCAATTATTCACCTAGAATAATTTTCCTCCATACCAAATTTACTTAAGAATTCACGGATTTGTTTTACTTCATTTTTGAAGTTTATATTTATTTTCACTTCCCCATTGAAGTTTATTTTCATTACTATTTACTTAGCCCTTACAATTTCATTTAAACTCAAATTGGCTTCCATTTTGAATATGGATTAGTTTCACTTACTATTTAATTTAAACCTCAAATAACAGTTTATTTACGAACTTTACTTTCTTTAGTTCCTTTGATTTCACTTCACCTTACATTCACATTTGAATTAGATTTCAATATCCAGTTTTAATTTCATTTGCTTAACAAATTTAAATCATTTATCGTAAATGAAAATTTTCAAAAAAATTTCTAACTCCCAAAATTTATGGAAAATTTTGGCAGAGTCTCCCTTGTACGGAGGGACTTCTGCGATATCGCAGGATGCACAAATATATATATATACATCGGCCTCAGGCCGGAAATCACAATATATATCAATATATGCAGTTCATATCTCCTATTTTGAATTTTTGCGTAAGCGTACCTTATTTTTAACATTTTTAAAGCAAGCGGTAATTTATTTTAGAAATGCACACGGCCAAATCCAGCCATACGGCTTCCCTAAACCTGTACTAACTCAATATAAATATGTGAGTGACAAATATTCAAAGTTCATTAACATCTTACTAAATTTCAATAGCTAACATTTGTATAACATAAGAAATATCCACTAAACACTTCCATAAGCTAATTTACAAGGTTCCGACAAAATTTCCAATCAATTTTGAGGCTACTTCAATTAATTCCAATGGTTTACAATTTAGTTCCTTACATTTAATCTATCGTTAATCCAACTTTATTTAACGGGTTTTCAATCTATTTAAACTTCATTCTCATTCCAATTTACTTCAAACTTAATAAATAAACCATTCCAATCCAACTCTATTTTATAATTCAAGTTTTGGCTTCCTATCCATTTTTCCAAAATACAACCAAATTCATTTAGCTTATTTCTTCCACTATTTAATTTTATAAGTCGCAACTTCTTTATATCATACTTTCACCTATTTAAAACCAATTCTATTCGCCTTTTACTTTTTAACTCGGATTATACAATTTTATTTACAATACAAATCAATACCATTGTATTCCAATCCCATTTTTATTTTTAGTTTCAACATTTCCACTTATTTTCAGTTCACTATCAATTCCAATCAAATTCTATTTTTAATTCAAATTTATTTCCAGGCTTCATTATTAACTCACAATCCATACAATCGAGTTAAGTTTCATTAGCATACTTATCAAATAATTTATTTAGATAAACAGCTTACTTCCAATTTTTAAACCAATATTTGGTTTTATCTCAATAAAAACTACTACATCATCTTTCCTTGAGTTCAATATTATTTTATAATTCCAGTTTGGATTTATTCATTTTTAATCCAACAAGCTCATATTCAATCCAATTGATCTCGAAATCAAATTTCATTTTACTTCAATTAATTGGCTTATACTCTAACTTATTATATTTTTTCCGTTTTCTTACTTATTTCAACCTTTTGTAAGTATCCAAACTTTATTTATTGTCCCATAATCATTTTAATAAAATTCCAGAGTTTAAACAACTTTCAACATTTCATAATCACTTTTGAAATCAACTATATCCAAACTCCTTTGGTAAATTCAATTATCCCTTTGAATTTCAAAACCCACCCAGTTCACAATCATTTCCAATTTAAAACAGTTTGGTAGCAATTTCTCTTTGGAAACTCGAAAATGAACACCGATGATGTCGCGATCATCATCGGAATTATTTTCCAGCGACCACAGAGAGTTTAGTGCTTTTATTTGTTAAAAAAAATCTTTCAAATATTTTAATTTCCAAATCTCTCCAAAACTTTTGAAAACTACTTTCAACTTCCAAGGGATCCAAACCTTTCTCAAAATTCCAAATTTGAAACCCATTCCGATTTATTTCCAAATATTTCTCTGGAATCCTATTTCAAATTTTAGATCACATTTGTATATGAAGTTTTATTTCAACTTATAAATTACATTTATACTCTATATCTCAAATTTTATTTTATTATAAAATTTTATTCTTAGCTTTGGTTATAAATTTCAATTTCTAGTTAAGTTTCCATATATTAATGATAGTAATTCCATATTATCACTTCTAACATCCAAACAACCATATATACTAACTAGAATAGTTTACAAAACGTTTCTTTTTATACAAAAAAAAATAATTTGGGTAAAATTATTTCATTTACCCTACTTTAAAACAATACTGTGTCGAATTGTTCTATACAAGTGTTTAGAGATCCCTATCAATGTTGTGGCGTCCCACACATCAACCAGAATCCATAAACTACTCAATAAACCAATCAACACAATATAAAACAATTTTATATTCACTAACAAATACGCGCTCATATCTATTAATACTCTCAAAATTCCCACCAGAGCCAAGGTTATCGCCAACCTGGCTCTGATACCACCTGTAACGACCCGAATTTCCAGACCCGGAAAATCGAACCATTTTAGTTAAGAAGAAGAGGTAGAAGAAAAAGAAGAAGAATAGAAAACAACAACAGAATCTCACATACGCAGCGGAATAAACTATAATAGGTAATAACAGAGCTTTACACAAAACAAAACTATATCTGTTTATATATACATCATCCAAATACATTATCAGAGTACATCACATCAATATCATACAACTGGACAGTAATCATAACTTGTCCTCACAATCTGAATACACAGCGGAATATATATAACTCAATATAAATAGTACGTATCGCCATCCAGCTCCACAGCATCATATCCTGTAATCTATAATACTCGGTCTGACCCGAGCATCATATAAAACAATACCCGAGTCAGTCTGGAATACCAGCGTGAGAAAATCACACTCAAATTGATTATTAAAGTTTCAAAACCCTTTGAAACAAAAGCATCTCGTAAGACCACGCCACAAATAAACATGTCGGGTTTTTACCTTACGATAGCTAAAACACTTTTTATAAAATCCTCTGATATTATAATAGTGTCTATTTACAAATACTTATTCAAATAGCTGAAATTGTTACATGATTAAATTCCAGCATACTAGGTATACAAACAAATACCGTACAAGGCACGTAGGGAAAATGGATTTCCAACGAATGACTAGGCACTGGGGTACCACCTGTCACAGTACGTGGCCTAGATCACAGTACCGAGGAGTACGCCCGCTCCCCTGCAACACAAGACCGGAATCATCCCTTACTGGATAATTCCAAGTAAAATCACCCTACGGTTGTGATCAGCAACCGCACCACTAAGCCGAAATAAAAAGGGACATCTAGACAGGGATGACTTTACTCTCAAGTGGGGGCTACCCACGAAGCCTTGCTGCATAACCCCTGATTTTCAGTCATTCCCGGTTGATGAGGTTCGAGGCTAAACGATACCTTTTCAGAACATATCCCTTAGAATGCCCATCGTCCACCTGACGATGTCACGAAAGCATTCGTCCATACAAGTCCGTCCCGGGTCCGAACGGAACCGAAGGCACTATTCCTACTACATCCATTTTGGAAATATCCTCAGGATTAGTAGCGACTAGCCCTTGCACTTCACTGCTCCATCTTCGACTCTGAACACGTTACACGAAACGTACAAACCGAATCGAAGTGGTATTCGAGTCTCCAGACCTAGAATCCTGGTATACGGAAACTCGATCCCGGTCTCTTCGAAACGATCAGCGCATTTGGCCAATATTGATAGTCGGTTATTTAACTATCAATTAACATCCACAAGCAACCATCACACACAATAAATAATTTACCACATTATTTATTTACCCAAATACCTTTCCAAGATATATTTCTGAATTTTCAAAACTCATTTGAAAACAATTTCAAAATAGTTCCCGCTTACGGAATACATTTCCAAATATTTATTTCCTCTGAAACACCAAGTACAAAATACTTTTAAATTTTAAAATAATTTAAAACACTTTATTTAAATATACTTTATAACATTGAAATCAAACTACTTTAATACTTTATTAAAAATATATACTTTAAAATAAACCACTTTATAATTATAGACTAAATTTCTCCTTTATAAAACATAATAGCAAATCACTTTAAACAATTACTATAATAATAGATTTTTTTGAAAATACTTACTTTAGAAATTTAACAATTTGAAATAATAGATTTTCTAAAATTTGATTTTTAACATAACAATAAATCCTTTAACCAATATTTATATGTAAATATCCACTGATATTTCCCCTTACTTTATAAACCCAGTTTATAAATTCCAAATCTCATTCCTCTTTTAAATTTCCAATTTCAAACATTTAAATCAATTCTATATTTGATTTCAAATTTGCTTTATCTTGAAATAAAATTCCTTATTTCAAAAACAATAACTTCGGGTTTTATTTCTTAACTACGAGTTAAAACCTCTTTCAACTAAAATACCCATTTTCGGATTTCCAAAATTCCTTATTTACTCTTTAATTAGAATTTAATTCTTGAATTAAAAGTAATTTCTTTATTCTTTTAAAACAGTATCACTTTGGTTTAAAATTTATTACTCCTCTGTAAATTTAAAATTTCTTTTTCCCCATATCTGTTAAGATTCCAAATCACTTTATTTTTATTTCAATTTATTATTAATTCTATTCCAATTCACTTGAATTGTTTTACTTAAATTTCTATCTTTTTATTTCTTTCCAAAAATTCAATTCCATAGAATTTATAACTCATTATACTGGGAATTCAAATCAACCACATTATCCAATATAAAAAATCATCACAGAATATCAAATATCATAACACAGAATATTTAAACAAATTAAATATTTGAGGAATCCAGTTGGATCCCTCCAACCTGTTTCCCTGCATCCACAGACGTTAGCACAATACCAATTCCACTTCGAGGTGGAATATCGCGGTATATGGGTATATAAAATATCATCCGCTATTATGCGGCGCATAGGGTCTCATCCCCTATATAATATGGGAATATCAACAACTCCAATATATACATATGCCAATATATATATATTGGTATATACTACTATATACCATATCAATCAAATCAATCATCCAATCAATGATTTAAATTTATCCATTTAAATTTAAATTCAACTGAGTGAGATTAACTCACCTTTGATTTCTGATTTGCAATCCAACCAAACCAGCTTGTTTCCTTTCAGATTTTTGACCTTGAATAACAATTTATAGTTTTGTTAACATTTGGAATAATTGAATGATTAATTACCATTGAACAGATTTAATTAATCAATAATTTAATTTAAACTATTTCACTTTAAATAAAATTATTTTTTTAGTGACATATAATTAAACAGGTTTATTAGACAAATTAATCACTATTTCATGGATTAAATTTAAACTTATCATTTGATTTAAATCTATTTTTCCTTTGGAATCTTTAGTAACTAAAATGATTAAATAAGTTAATTAATTTATTTATTTTTCTTCTCTTTTTTTTTTATTTTTACAAAAACTTAAGCAGTTTCAAATTTTCACTTAGAATCTGAAAACAATTTAATTCACACACATATATATAAATATATGCATATTAACACAAAATCGAACATTAAAATCATATACCTCACTGCCGACTCGATGCCATCACACATTCGCCTAGCTACCGCACACATCGAGCGCAGAACGAACCACAAATCAGAAACTACCCATTCTCTGAAGCCTCGACAACCCACGGCATTATCTTGACGTCGCGAAGCCAAACCCTATTCCCAAATCAAACAATGAGCAACCCTCATCGCCACTTCCTGTCGTTCGAACCAAGTCCACGACCCTCGAGCCTTGGCAAAACGCTAATTCCCCACCGCGATTTCGAAACTCCTCTCAGTCACCGTCCAGCGCGTGAGCTCGAGCTGCCCTCTGACGAACCTCGCGACGAACCCAGCACCACGCGACTCGTTCCCTATCATTGATCGACATCACCACTTCTCTCCAGGTTGCGAGCTTCCATCGACCCGCTGTCGAGCACGAGTTCCCCTCCCAGTTCGATGATGGCGACGCGATCTTCTCGCGTGTTCGAGCACGCGAGTTCTTCCTTTCTCCGCCATTTTTTTTTTCGTTGAGAAGGGGCTCAACTAAATTTGAATTTCAGAAGAGCACGCGAATTTGATCGGAGGCAATTCGTTTAGACGAATTGGAATAGGGTTTGTTGAGAGAGAGGGGAGTACAGGCATTCACTTTCTCCGTTTTTTTTTCTTTTTACTGTTTGAACGAGAAAACTCTGCCCTAGTTGAAACGGAAGAAAGGGGAACGGAGAGACAAGGATTTAACTGATGGAGAGTGAAGCGTGTTGGAGAAGCTGAGAGGAAAAATAATACGGCTGTGATGAAAGATTTTTGACAGGTGAAAAGATGTACGATATTTTGAATTAAAACAATTAATTATTCTAGGCGTTTATATACCGTACGATCACACGACAACTCCGATCACTGCGAAATTTGAAATCCGATAATAATACAATATTACGGATCCAATGGAACTGGTTTCGTCGAATTCCGAGACTGTGCCTCGGAAGGCTATTTTTAAATTCAATTTAAACAATATATTTTAAAAACTGAACAAAACACTTTTAAATTCAATTTAAAAGTTTCACCACCTTTAGTATTATTAATATGAATTTACAAGCTTTCAAAATATTTTTAACAAGCTCAGAACTCAGGATTCTCTATTTTATCCTATTTTCAATTGTTAAATTCAATAGTTAAATTATCCCATACACAGTGATATTTGAAATTAAAGTTAATAATTTATCTCTGAATATTTAAAATTAATTAAATATTCCAATTTCAAATGCTCAAAAATTCCGGGTCGTCACATAATGATACTGGTAATTCTATATGCGTGCTACAAACATCATCCAAATGCAAAAATCATGTGATAATCATCCATTTATAGTAATCATGGAAATAAAATAAAAATGCGCACACATTCATATGCATATGCTCTAGTGTCCTAGTTAGGCCGATCCCTAAGGAATAATAATGCCTAGTGTACCTATATGCATCCATAGCATCCACTAGCAAACACTTGCAATCACTAGAATACATCATTCATGACATGTTCTATTAACATGTTTACATCAAATCCTACCATCCATAGGTTGAAACCTAAGTTCTACACTCCCAAACGATAATAAAGGAAAGAACCTATTCAAATCTAAAGATGGAAAACGGAATTCTAAAACTTACTATCAAAAAGATGAGGATAGGAAGTACGAATCTTCTCTTCTGCTTCCCAAGTGGCGTCTGCAGCATCATCTCCCCATTGCACCTTAACTAGTGGAACCTCCTTATTCCTTAGTCGCTTGATGTCTCTTCCAACAATTTTCGTGGGTATACGCTGAATAGAAGCTTCCCTTTCTACCTCCACCTCCTCTAACTGACTAGGCTCTACAACCTCCGCGAGTCATGTAAGCACTTTCGCAAGTGCGAAATATGGAAAACGTCGTGCACTCCTACGAGCCTATCAGGTAGCCTTACTCGGTACGCCATCTTCCCAACTCTCTCTGTGATAGGAATGGTCCAACAAATCTAGGAGCTAACTTTCCATTTGAACCGAATCTAACCACCTTCCTAAGTGGGGATACTTTGATAAAAACTAAGTCACCAACCTCAAAACTCTAAGTCTCTCCTCCGCTTGTCTGCATACGACTTCTGTATGTCTTGAGCTACCTTCATCCTTCACCGAATCAAATCCACCCTCTCAGAGGTCTCCCTAACCATATCGGGTCCAAGTAATAACTTCGCCGTAGACTCTACCCAACATGAAGGGGACTTGCAAGGTCTCCCATATAAAACCTCGATTGGTGCCATTCCTATACTTGTTTAGTAACTATTATTGTACGCAAACTCAACCAATGGAAGATGCTCCTCCCAAGTACCTCCAAAGTCCAGAATGCACATCCGCAGCAAATCCTCAAGCACCCTATTTACCCCCCCCCCCCCCGTTTGGCCATCTATCTAGGGATGATAGGCCGTACTCAACCTAAGTTGCATCCCTAGCGCTTCCTATAAGCTTCTCCAAAACTCACTGGTGAAAATGGGATCTCTTTCACTAACAACGCTAGAAGGAACTCTGTGTAGACGGACTATCTCTCGAATATACAAGGATGCCAAATATGAAGCCATACGCTTACTCTTAACTGGGATGAAGAGAGCACTCTTGGTCAATTTATCAATAATCACCCAAATTCTAGTGTTCCCCTTCCTAGAACGGGGTAAAACATCAATGAAATACATAGAAGTATTGTCCTACTCCACTCCGGCACATCTAAGGGTTTAAGTAATCCACCGTGCTTCTGCCGCTCTGCTTTTACCCTCTGGCATATGAGAAACTTAGCTGCAAATTCTGCCATGTCCTTACTCATACCACCCCAATATAACATCCTCTTCATATCCCGATACATTTTGTCACCACCCGGATGAATAGTCATGTGGGAATGGTGCGCCTCCTCCAAAACTGCTCTCAACAAGTCACTGGCACGTGGAACATAAAGCCTCCCATCTCTCCTAAGCCACCCTCTGCTATCAATGGAATAGCGTTGGAGATGTCTTGAGACCTCTCCTCGGCTAATCCTATCCATAATGTCCATGAGCTCTGAATCCTCCTCCTGCCTCAAGCCAATCTGATCCATAAGGGTAGGCCTCACCTCTAATGTCACCAACAATCCTGGAGTAATGTCCGTAGAGGGCTTAAAATCAAAAGTAGAAATAAATTCTAATATCCTCCACTCTACGAACAAAGGACCAAGGGTTGATTTCTTTCT
Source organism: Allium fistulosum (assembly GCA_030737815.1). Lineage (NCBI taxonomy): Eukaryota > Viridiplantae > Streptophyta > Magnoliopsida > Asparagales > Amaryllidaceae > Allium > Allium fistulosum. The sequence continues at coordinate 161,827,238 of CM060904.1, read as the reverse complement.
ACTCAATGCATCCGCAACCACATTACCCTTTCCAGGGGTATAAGCTATCTCAAAATCATACGAGGGTAAAAAATCCATCCACCTTTGTTGCCTCAAGTTCAAGTCCTTCTATGAGAATAGGTACTTTAAAGACTTATGGTCAGTAAAAAGATCAAAACTCTCTCCAAGCAAATAGTGCCTCCAAGACTTGAGTGCAAAAACTATGGCAGCCAACTCCAAATCGTGGGTAGGGTAGTTCTTCACATGCGTCCTCAACTGCCTACTACGATAACACACTACCCTCCCTTCTTGCATCAACACTTCTCCTAGACTCGTTCCGCATGCATCAGTGTATATAGTGAAAGGCTTAGTTCCGTCGGGTAAAACTAACATTGGTGCACCAGTAAGGGCTCTCTTTAGCTTTGTGAAGGAATCCTCACAATCTACGTCCCACACGAAAGCTTTATTCTTCTTAGTAAGGCGCGCGAGTGGTGCCGAAATCTTGGCAAAGTCTGTAATGAACTTCCTATAGTAGCCAGCCAATCCTAGGAAGCTCCTAACCTCGGTAACGTTCTTGGGCGCCTTCCAATCTTGCACTGCAATAACCTTGGCGGGGTCAATAGCCAAACCTTCCTTCGAGACTACGTGCCCCAAGGAACGAATTTCCTCTCTCGAAAAATGACACTTCGAAAACTTAGCTCTCAAATGATGACTACAAAATGTGCGAAGAACTTCTTCCAAATGAACAACGTGTTCCTCCTTATTCTTGGAAAATACCAAGATATCATCCACAAATACTACCACAAACTTATTTAGGACATCCTTAAAGATGCGGCTCATCAAATCAACGAAATAAGCTAGAGCATTGGTTAGCCCAAAAGGCATAACCAACCACTTGAAGAATCTGTCCGGTGTCTTAAAGGTAGTCTTATCTATGCTATCATCAGCGACTCTAAGCTGATGAAATCCCGTGGCTAAATCAAGCTGAGAGAAAACCAAAGAACCTACCAACTGGTCAAAAGGATCATCAATCCTAGGGACTGGATATAGGTTCTTCTTGGTGAGCTTATTTACTTCTCTATAATCTGCGCAAAGTCGGAGAGAACCATCCGCCTTAGTGGCGAAGACGATTGGCGCTCCCCACTTCGATATGCTCCTTCTTGTGAATCCTTTCTCCAAAAGCTCATGATTTTGCCTGCTCAATTCTTTCCTCTCCCTATGTGCTATGTGCCTCACAGGTAATGCTATAGGCTTAGCATTCTTGGTCAAATAAATCCTGAAGACAATCTCTCTCTTAGGGGGTAATCCCCTAACCTCCTCGGAGATGTCTGCAAAATCTCTGACGATGGGAACTGAATGCAACTCTGATGACGATGAATCGAGAGAATAGAGAAAACTCAACATGACTGACCCTTGCGGGTTGCAAGATACCTCTAGAGTCCTACCACTGCAAGTCATAAGTCTAATGACTCTTCTCTCGCAGTCTAAGAAAGCTCTGTATGTGGATAGCCAATCCATCCCTAAGATCATCCCATACCCCGAGAATTCCAAAACATAGGCATCATCGTCAAATTCTACGCCTAGGATAAAGATTTTCAAACCCCTACAAACCATAGATAAGTGTGCCGATCCTCCTATGAGGTTTTAAACAATAATACGGTCTACTACCAATGATATGTCCAAGTGCAAACAATCTACTAGAGAACTAGAGATAAAAGAATGTGATGCTCCAGAATAAAATAAAGTCCGAATGGGAAAATAAGATATAGAAATCAAACCTTCAACTATGACTTTCCTACCTCTATGCAGAATGCTACTGGAAGGTGCTACGTCTAACGTCTGAATCTGCGAAACTGGTGCACTCGCTCCTTGAGGACAACTCCTACTCATATGACCGGGCTGCCCGCAAGTATAGCACTTACCCTTCATCTTCTCCTTCCAGCAATCCCTGGCTATATGTCCAACCTTCCCACAACCATGGCACTTCATTCCTTTCTTAATCTGCTTCTGAGGGCCATCACCTTTCTTCTTCTTCTTCTTCTTCTTCTTCTTTTCCCACTACTTCTTCTTTGAACCTTCTGACTTAACCTCCTCTTTAGTCTCTCCCTCTTTGACTGTATCCGACATAAGCACCATCTCGACCAAAGACTCATAAGTAGCTCACGTCGGTACATGTGTCGGCAATAATCCCTGAAGAGGTTGATTCAATCCCTTCCCAAACCTCATAGCTTTCTTGTGCGGTGTGTTCACCAAATCCATACCAAACTACGACAACTCATTGAATTGATTAATGTATTCCTTAATAGACAAACTTCCTTACTTCAAATTGATAAACTTCTCCAGCTGAAAACTCTCTTCCGCCTGAGATAGAAACTTCCTATCGAATCGCTCCCGGAATCCATCCCAAGTAACCTCTCTACCCTATAACTCAATCACCTCCCGCCAATAAGATGCCTCCCCTTTTAGCTGACAAGCGGCCAGCTGAACTCGCTGCTGACCATCCAATCCCAAAAGACCAAAAATCCTCTCTGTGTCCCTAAGCCATGCCCTCGCCTCAACAAAAGTCTCCTTGCCAGAAAGAGTCTTCCCGCCCAAAATCGCAAAATCGTTACAAAGCTTAGAGAAATTGATGGCGGGAAGTTGAGTTGATGGGATTCCCACTCGTTGGTGTAGGATTTGGCGCAGTTCCATGCACCTCTGGAGTCGTGGCTTGTAAGTACCTACGAAACCAGGCTGGGACTGGAATGCCCTCAGGAAGGTTCGGGGCATCAGCCGTTCTACGAAAAGAAAATGATAGTTTAGGAAAGAGTCAAATGGAGATTGAACTGGACTTATGAGGGGATTTTTATAAAAATTCTTTTATACTTAAATCATTTCTAAAAGTTCTTTTCTGAGAAATCTTTTAAAACAAGTTATTTTGAAAAATACTTTACTTTTTAATATACCAAGTGAAATTTCACACACCTCTTAATATACTCAAAAGGACACATTAAGAAGCATGGTGCGTTGTAGGTATAACTAAAGCTAAGAGAGACTAAGATTCACAAGACAAAAATAGGTAAAAACAGCGGAAACTAAGTAACAACTTAATTAAAACCAAGCTTTATAATTACTTCATAAATAAGTCAAATACCAAATACAACATCCATATGTCAAAACCCATCATGTCTTATGAAATAAAAATTAATAGTCTCAAAATCATAGTACATAATATCCCTCGAAATAAGCCAGTACACAAAGAGAACTAAAGCAGAAATAAAAGAAATACATAGAAGAAATATCCTCTAAGAAATTCCAAACTGTAGCAATCTACTGACTTCTCCCATGTTTGCTTAAGGGGGAAAAGGGGAAAATAGAGGAGTGGGTCAGACAAAAATTCGGATGAATGATAGTAATTACTAGAGTCTTTAAGCAAGATAAAAGTAATAGACTCAACAACAGTTCTAGCATAAATAAGGATAATAAAGGAAATAGGAAAGAGATAAACTAGAAATAAGTACGATTAAATATTGCTCAATTTATAAGGTAGGTTAACTTTGATTGCTTGCACTTGTCCTTGATTTCTACTTTGTGTAGGCTGAATTCCTAATCCTACAATTAAGATGTAACCCTAATTCTACCCTTTTTGATCAGCCTACTACTGCATAGACCTTACTACGGACCAGCCACTATATAAGTCCCTACACAGCAACCAATGGTATCTACGAAGGATGCACAGAGCAACTACCGTGGATCCGGATGACATATATAGCTCCCTATGCATAAGGCAATGGCGTCTACTAAATACACCCATACTAAGCGTTTGGAACTCATTGCTATTACTAAGCACCCGCAATGGAGGTCGCACGCGTAACTACCACCATGCCCATGCTACCATTTTCTCCACCTATTGGGTCTTCTTATTACCTCCAACGTACAACATAAGCGTGCCCCTCATCTTACTTCAGACTAATGCGAGATCACCGTGTGTCCATAGAAAAATAAGGGAAATGTTGTTGGTACTGGCCCTTCATCCAAACAATATCTACTTGCTCCCCTTATCCAAATCCCCAGTGATTTGGACTCCTATTTAAACAATCAATATCATTCTTAGCATAAGCGTGCCCTAGACTTACTGTTTTGTCTAATAGGGAATGCTATTTAGTAAAGGTCCTACTTTCATCTTTGCTTATTAACTTAGGTAAATTATTTAAATAAGCCTTTACATTTTTTCTCTACTATCTGTGCTTATTAATTTATCCTAAGTTTTAAAATAAGCCTTATTCTATTCTTTTTCTTATTATAACCTACGTTATAGTCATGCTTATTACTTAACCCGAGGTCTAAGTGTGAAAATAGCCTCTTTCATTTTTTTATTCTTTTTAGTTATAATTCTAAGTTATAACTAGGCCAATCTTTTTAATTCAATCCAATTAACGTCATAATTAGGCGTAATTTCAGTCCAATTCCATTTATATTACAGTCTTTGAAATTTACATCTTATATTCCGTTATTTCAGTTTTCTTACAATTTAATCCATATTCGCATTAATCCTATTCTAATCCTTATGTAGAGAAGGAGGAATAAAAGAAAACTGAAAGTACAAGAAAATCCAAAGCGTAAAAAAAAAGATATAAATAACGTATAAATAACAGTAAATAAACTAAAATACCGTAAATAACTATAAATAAATGGAAAAGCTAAAATTAACAGAAATATATTAAAATTACTGAAAAGAATAGCTAAAAGGAAATAGACTGAAAATAATTCTAAAAAGGGTAAATAAACTACTAAAAAGGCTATTCCAAAAATCGTAGTAAAACTACAACTATTGGAAATCCTATTATTTTAAATTACTTAAAGAAATCTTAAAATAATTACAATCACTCACCTCCGGTCCTAAGCTCTTACTTTGGTCTTCCCGTATCCACTTGGAGTTGTAAAATAATTTAATTTTTAACGATTTTCTCCTTTGGAAATATTATTCCGTTTAGGGTCCTTCCTAGAAAGGTGAACCCAATTGGAGAAAACCTAGAATGAGAAAAGGTGTTAGGTCTAGAGGTCTATTTATAGGTGTAGAAGTGGATCTCTGACCGTTGGATTTGGAGATAGAATAGGATTCAGCCACGTCATAGGTTGAATAGGGGCCATCGGATGTAGAAACGAAAGAACTAAATTAAACTAAAGGATGCAAAACACATGTTCGGTGGCTGCTGATTCGTTCGAACGAATTAACGTTCATTCGCCTACCAAAATGCAAGGCAGGTCGACCAGGTGGTCGACTGCCACCTTGCCCAGGTCTACCTGACCATGTATGTATGTATATATATATATATATATATATGTATATATATATATATATTTCGTTTTATTTCTGCTTATTTTGTTTATTTTGTAACTTGGTTATATTAGCTCAGTTTCTGACGTTCTATATATGAAAATTGACCGAAAAATTACCACGGACACCATGGTGGAACTTCTTTGGCTTAATTCTGATAATTTCACAAAGTAATTTATTATTTAATTAATTATTATGGATTAAATTTCGGGTTGTTACATAAGTCCCGTACTGCCCTCTTGTAATGTCCCACCTTTTTGGACGGTTTAAATCGATGATAAAACACATACATCAGGCTCAAACCATTCAAAAGGGAAGATTGTTATAGGGTAAATAAGAAAAAGCAGAGGAAGAAAGAAAAACAAACACAGAATCTCACAACGAAATGACAAAATATAATAATCAAATAAACAGTTCATGAAGCCATTTTACAAATATCATTTGATTACACTTTTTCAACATAGAATCAGAGTTACATACAATAAGAATCAATATATAAATAAATGCAGCAGAACAACATGATGCAGCGGAATAAATAAAATAGAAAATAATAGTATACGATCTTCGTCTTCATCCTCTAGAGATAAATAGTCTTCAATACACTGAAAAGCTCAGACTGACCCGAGCGAATTTAAAAGACAAAACACTCGAGTCAGAACTAAAAGATCTTATGTAAGTTAAATCAATAGTAAATAAATATGAGTGTAACGGCGTCAGAGATGTTTACGGGGTTTGACATCTCATGTCCAGTGTCTACGTGAGTATAGTAACTTAAGAGATGTTCGGGATTACCATCTCCTAAGGATCCATTAAACTATCTACTATGTAGTACAATACGCTATTATAATATGTCCACAGTAAAGTAAAGTATTAAAATAGCGTTAATGCATTACCCATATCCCCATTAACACATTTTAAATATTCCCGTAGTCTATACAGTACCGTAAGCTCCACCAAACCGGTGGTTTACCCAAAGGGCACTCCATAGGTACGGTACAAAACAAACTCGTAGTGGGCGCGATAAGGCATGTGACAAGGCATGCGAGACAATGCCAGGGTAGGATTCTACCATTTGCGCTCCTGGACTTGTGGTAACGCATAGCAGCTACTACCGCCCACCTCGGAACACACTCCCATAATCAAATCAAGGGGTGGCCACCAAATCAATCACAAAGTCATCATATGGTATTGAAGAAATGTGCCCGATAGGAGGTGCGACCTCACTTGGCCCGGTATAGCTCCTGTTTTAGCCACATCAAGCTAACTCACGGGAGTCAGGGTTACGTAAATACCTCTTATAGAATCATTCGCCAAACCATCCTACTTCATTCTGGGATCTCCACCACGTACACAGTTGTTAAAGTGGTTTTCGGTATTGGCAGAGGGTATGACAATATCTGATCCCAGTCTCTTTAACAACCAAACGCTTATATTACACCGGATGTTTCTTTTAAATTTCCAAAACCGTTTCATAATTGATATCAAAATATCATATTTTCAAAACCATATCACTTTCGAAATCATATTTACTTTCGAAACCTTGTTCACTTTCGAAATCATATCACCTTTGAAATCATATTTTCAAATCATCATATTTACTCAAAATATGACATTTCACTGGAAAATATCATTTCAAATCCTAACTTAGATTATAACATCATTTTACCATATCTGCTTTTAAATCAAGGATTTAAATATAAACACTTCAACTTTACACAGTCTGGAATTAGAAATGCTTGGGTTTTAAAAATAATTCAGTTTGTATAGATCAAATTCTATTTCAAAATATTATTTAACTGAATTCAAAATTTAAAGATTTAAAAAAATCATTTAAATTATACAATCCGGTGTCCGTACATAATTTTCTACCCTATGGTCAAGTGATACGGATATATATCATTTCAACCTGCAATAATTTAATATTTAAGGGTATATATATCGTTTCAACCAGCAATCCCAAATTTAATTTCAAATCCATGAAATCGCTCGAATCTATCATTTTGACCCATAACGATTTTTCCCTAATCTATCAGATCGTTCGGGTATGTATCATTTCAACCCATGGGAACCTGCAGTGTTATAACAATATAAAAATATAATATCCAGTCATCCAATATCAACAATCAAACATCCATCACAATCACCATTCAAACCAATCAACAATCAATAACAAGTGACCAATTATCAATAACGGGTATTAACTGGCAATTTAGAATTTAATATTAAATTAATGGCGATAATATTCAATAAAAGTCAAATTTAACTAGATTGAAAATTTAAATATCCAAACATCAACCAATCAATTTCTAATCGCATCATAAATTTAATTTAACTAACATAAGATAATCTAGTAGTTGTGAGTGGGTCAAAACACTCACTTTTGATTCAAATCGATTTGAAATCCAAAATAAGGCCCAAAATTCAACAGTCTCAGAATTCATCCAAACCAATTCAACAATGTCCAGAATTTCGATACAATCCCAATGAAACAAACCGCGCGCAAATCCAAGCATGTATGTAACATATGTTAGAACATTTGAAAAATTAAAATTTAATTAAAATAAAGAATAAATGAATTACCCTCATACCACTACCACGTCAGCATCCTATTCGAAAGCCTACACGAGCAAACGCGTAACCCTATATCGACCTTAAGCCTATAGCCGTCGATGAACAATGATGAACGCACGCCTCTACGTCGCCGTTATGGCCAGCCGCGACCTCGCCAGACCCATCCCAATCGAGCGCCGACCTTCCCTATGCCTACGCGACCACCCGTGACGACGACCTCTGAGCGCCCAAATTCCAGCCACTGCCACCCTATTACAAAACCCTAGTTGAATTTTGTAGGCCGATTCAACCATCAAATCACCAAACAAACCATATTGATGCGCTCCACTCGTCCATCTCCACATGATTGTACCCTCTATTCGACGATCCGCCGCAGTTGATCAAACCCCTAATGAACGGCCGAGAATGATTTGGCCAATTCCGGACAAAGCAAAACCCGATTTCAAAAACAAATAGTAGATCTAGATTATGCTCGTCGAGAGCTTTCCAATGATATATAATATGCTAGGGTTTGGAGAGTTTGAATTTTGAAATTGGTTTTGAAATTGGATTTTGGGTTTTGTAATTGGATTTCGTTTCTGCCATTAGAAGAAGGAAATAGGCAAATAGAATTGTATGTACAATAGAATAGAAAGACTGCTAGGGTTTGAGAAACAAAGCTAGTTATGAACAAAACCCGATAAGAATGAATTTAAGCCCGAATTAATTGAATTGACAATAACGACCCGAAAAGCCCGTTCGGCCTCCGAAATGAAAGTGGGTCATCCCATATATCAAAATAGATGTTTTTGATATTTTATAACTCAATGGAACTTGTTTCAAGTCCTAATTCCATCGTATGAAAAAGTTAGCTTTTAAAATCAGCTTATTTCAATTGAATTCAATTAAATCGATTTCTATGTGTTTCAAGCCCGTACGATCAAACGACAAGTCCGATTACTACGAAACTTGAAATTCTATAATAATTCACTGTTACGGATCCGATGAAACTGGTTTCATCGAAATCCGAGATAGTGGCCAAAATGGCTATTTTCACATTAATTAATTAAATTATTATTAAATTAATTAAATCATTTTTTTTCAATTACAATTTTATAATTAACAAATTTTATCATTTTTGATTACTTAGTAACTTATAATCCCTTTTAAAACAAGTTTCCATATCAATTCAATGTTGAATATTACACTACTTACAATGTTCAGTTTTAATAGGAATAAATTCAATTGATTATTAAATTAAATTCCAATAAATCCATTTATTTGATCTTTCATCTTATGGATATAGTTAACATTAGTTTATATCTTATTACATCAAAATCTACAATTATCATCTTTATTCATATTAATAAAATATTTAATTACATTTATTGCAATTTATTTCCAATTTAATTTCAACAAAGTTAATAAATAGGTAACAAATAACAATTGTCACCTTTTACTTGATTTAATCACATTTACAAGTTTATTATCTACAAACAAATGCTATACCTACTTACACAACACTGATTCTATCCAATTACAATTTATTACACATTATTTCACAAATTAATATAACATTTAATCTATTTCCTTATTTACAATTTATAACCAATTATAACCTCCCACGCTCAAGACTTTTCGTCCCCAAAAAGGAAAAAGAATGGAAACGAAGGAATTAGTATATCTTATTCAAAGTATTCAATTTATAAACACTAAATTTGCATATTTAAATAATTTAAGTAAATTATATCAATTTATACACAATTAAATCCTTTCATATTCAAGTCCAACAAAAGTTTGAAAAACATTTCCACTTTCACAAAAAATTTCTAAGTCCAAAATTCACGGAAAATTTCGGTAGAATCTCGTTTGTACGGAGAGGTCTGGGAGAAATAATAATATCAATAATAACCATATATATATCTTATTTCAAAATAAAATATCCTATACCACGGGAAAACAATATAATATCGCTATGAAACTGTAATCCACAAAACGTACCTATTTGTCGGGCAAACAACGCTTTATTTATGAAACCAAAAGCAGTAGCAATTGCTTCCATAACCTATATTTCACTTATATAATCCAAAGAAGTTAATAATTATCTAAAAAGTAATATTCATGTTGTATCAATCAATAGCAAACAAACCAACCCAACATAACATTAGTTGCTAGTAACAAAACCATACAATCATCACATGAAATTAAGGTAACAAACCATCCATCCATGACAATCAAAACAAATGGTTTGTTCGGGTTTAGAAGCTATTAATTGTATAAAATGATAAATAAACTACTAAGTATACCATACACACAATAGTCTTAGATAAAACTTAATAGATTATTCATACAACCTTACCAATTAGAAGTATCCTTTCCCAACGTCCCATAATCCAAAACAAACAATAATTTCAAATATCGTTTAAGTTTATTCTTATTAGTCTCCTTTCGCATCATTTGCTGTTCAGTTATTTTCATTCCTTCATATGGTGATTATTCTATTTATTTAACTTCATTACTTATCAAATTGGTTTCATATTCATTCATACAATGCAAATTTCCATTAAACTTACATTCATTTACTTGCATAAATCATTTCCATTCAATTATTTAAAATAATCAATGAATTCATTATTGAAGGATTACATACATTTTATTTCAGTTTACTTCACATTTATTATTTACTTTGATTTCCTTTTTACATCAATATTTATTTGTGAAATAACTCATAATTATATTATTTTTACATTTATTTCTTTCATATATAGCATAGTTGAGTATTAAATTTATTTCTAATTATTTCAATATTTTATGAAGTTATAATCATTCCATTAATATAGTATTCACTTTTACTATTCATTTTTAATTACAAATATCTACAACATTTACTTAATTTCATAATCATTTTCTTACAGTATTCACTCTTCATATAAATTTAATTAGTAACATTTCAAATTATTAAACTAAGTTTATAATAATTTATTACATCAGAATTCTTATTTATAGAAGTAATTACATTGAACATCTTCATTACTAAAGTTTTACTTGTATAATATTCTATTACATATTCTTATTAACATTTCAACTTTTAATAATTTGGTAAGTTATATATATATATATATCTGTATGTGTATGTATGTATGTATGTATGTATGTAAGTTTTTAAGAATGCAATTGAAAGTTACACAAGTTACCTCATTCACTTTAGTAAACAAAATGCTTAATAATTACATCTTCTAAACTTTCATTATTCTTTAACCTGTAAGTTACAAATTTCCAATTTCTTATCTATTTCATTTATCACTTAACATCTAATTTCTTATTTTCACTTAGAAGTTTCCAATTATTAAAATAGTTAAGGTTTCATTCATTATAATAATTACAATTTCTAATTTATAGAAACTTAAGAACTAAACACCGGGTTTCATTTTCAAATCATTTTAAAATAATATATATACTCACATATTTATATATCAATTATATTTAGAATCTAAAATTTAAGATTCGTTATCAAAACAATTGGGTAGTAAAACTACTATAGTGGTCTTCCCACTTTGAAACTCGAAATTGAACGTCGATGATGCGTGTACTCATCACCGAAATTATTTTCCAGCAACAAGAGAGGGAATGCAGAACTTATTTCCTTTAAAAATTCTTTTAAAACACTTCTTTTAAATCACATTAAAAATATTTATATCCAAAATACTTCCAAATAGTACTAATATCATATTACAAAATCTTTTGAAACCAATTTAAAAACCCCAAAACTTAAGTTCTTAAATTTCAATTCTTATTTCTTTACTTGTAAATCCTATTTTACAATTCAATATATATAAAACTCACTTCCTAACAAACAAACATATCATATGCAACAATATCCATTTATAAAGTTATTATTTTATATACAAAATATAATACTTGGTAAAATTATTTCATTTACCTATATTTCAAAACCAATATTATGTCGGTCCGCCCTAATAAGTGTTTAGAAATCCCTATCGATGCCATAACATCTTATGTACCGACCAGAATTTATAAATACTAAACAGAACAAATTAACACAATACAAAAACCTTTTATAACACTAACAAATACGCTCTCTCATATATATACACTCCACGACTCATTCTAGGGTATTACTACCCTATTTCTAATGAGTCAGACCCCACAAAGCTAAGGTTATCGCTAAACCAAAGCTCCGATACCAAATGTAACGACCCACCTTTTTGGATGGTTGAAATCTACGATATACCACACACATCAGACTCAAACCATTCAAAAGGGAAGATTGTTATGGGGTAAATAAGAAAAGTAGAGGAAGAAAGAAAAAATAAACACGGAATCTCATAGCAGAATGACAAAATATAATAATCAAATAAACAGTTCATGAAGGCATTTTACAAATACCATTTGATTACACTTTTTCAACACAGAATCAGAGTTACATACAATAAGAATAAATAAATAAATAAATAAATAAATGCAGTGGAATGACATGATGCAGCGGAACAAAATAAAATAGAAAATAATAGTGTATGATCTTCATCTTCGTCCTCCAGAGATAAATAGTCTTCAATACACTGAAAGCTCAGACTGACCTAAGAGAATTGAAAAGACAAAAAACTCGAGTCAAAACTAAAAGATCTTATGTAAGTTAAATCAACAGTAAATAAATATGAGTGTAACGGAGTCAGAGATGTTTATGGGGTTTGACATCTCCTATCCAGTGTCTAACGTGAGTACAGGAACTTAAGAGATGTTCGGGATTACCATCTCCTAAGGATCCGTTAAACTATCTACTATGTAGTACAATACACTATTATAATATGTCTATAGTAAAGTAAAGTATTAAAATAGAGTTAAAGCGTTACCCATATCCCCCTTAACATATTTTATATATTCTCGTAGTATATACAGTACCGTAAGCTCCACCAAATCGGTGATTTACCCAGAGGGCACTCCATAGGTACGGTACAAAATAAACTCGTAGTGGGCGCGATAAGGCATGTGACAAGGCATGCGACGAAATGCCAGGGTAGAATTCTACCATTTGCGCTCTTGGACTAGTGGTATAGCAGCTACTACCACCCACCTTGGAACACACTCCCATAATCAAATCAAGGGGTGACCACTAAATCAATCACAAAGTCATAATATGGTATCGAAGAAATGTGCCTGATAGGAGGTGCGACCTCACTTGGCTCGGTATGCTCCTGTTTTAGCCGCATCAAGCTAACTCACGGGAGTTAGGGTTACGTAAATACCTCATGAAGAATCGTTCGCCAAACCATCCTACTTCATTCTGGAATCCCCACCACGTACACAGTTGTTAAAGTGGTTTTCAGTATTGGCAGAGAGTATGACAATATCCGATCTCGGTTTCTTTAACAACCAAACGCTTATTTCACACCGGATGGTTCTTTTAAATTTCCAAAACCATTTCATAATTGATATCAAAATATCATATTTTCAAAACCATATCACTTTTGGAATCATATTTACTGTAACGACCCACCTTTTTGGATGGTTTAAATCGACAATAAACCACAATGTCAACTAAAACCATTCAAAAGGGAGGATGTTAATGGGGTAAATAAGAAAATAATAGAAAAGAAGGAAAACCAAAACACAGAATCTCGCAGCGGAATAACAAAATATAATAATCAAATAAACAGTAATGAAACTGTTTTACAAATGAATTTGATTACACTTTTACAATATAAATCAGAGTTTTACATACAAAAGAAATAAATAAAAAATGCACCGAAACACATGATGTAGTGCAATAATTAATAATAAATAGTAGACTCATCTCCGTCTTCATCCTCCAAAATAAAATGGTCTTCAATACACTGAAAAGCTCAGACTGACCCGAGCGTAATGGAAAGACAAAACACTCGAGTCGGAACTAAAAGATCTTATGTAAATCAAATCAAAATAAATAAATAGAAATATTAGTGCAATGGTTTCAGAGATGTTATGGGATTTCCATCTCCTATCAAGTGTACAACATGGATATAATTAATTAAAGATTTCAAATGATTCGAAATACCAATCTTAATCATTTTAATTAAAATAATCTAGGGTTTAAATTAACTAATACCTCTCAAATAATTCAATTCCAATAGATAATCCAATTTTGAGAGATAATATGGACATATCATTTCAGTCAGTATCAAAAAAATCAAAATTTCCAAATCAATGAAAACCGCTCAGGTTTATCATTTCAATCCATAGTGATAACAGAGATATATACTAAATAAACATCCAATCATCCAAAATGTCAACCAATAACGTTCATCACAATCCAACATCCAAATCAGCCAATAAATCACAACAATCAATTGATTGTCATTATCAGGTGTTTAACTAGCAAATTATATTCAATTTTAATTAAATGGCAATTCAATTCAATATAAATTCAAATTTAATTTAAATGACAATTTAAAAATAGCAAACAACAATCAATAAATTTCTAATCACATCATAATTTAATTTAACTAACATAAGATAATTTAGTATTCGTGAGTGGGTCAAAACACTCACCTTTGATATTTAGAACGCAAGAATCCAAACAAAGATGCTTTTTCCAACAGTCTCCAAACTTAGCCAAACCTATTTCACGCCGTCAGGAATTCCACTAAGAGTCCAACGGAAGAAACTACGCATGTATCGGAGCTCGTATGTGGAAGATATTCAGGTTATAAGGATATATAAAAAAAATACGTACACATTTAATTATTAAAATAAGAAACTTTAATAACTCACGTTTTCAAATTTGATGTACCCAAAACAAAGGCAAGAAGTAAAAAGCCAAAACCACGAAAGCTAATTCTCATTGTTCATTTTTTAAGGCTTCTTACAGAAGAAGGCAAGGTGATGAGGAAAGGTGTGGATGTGGTTGAGGAAGAAATAAATGCTTACACTTTTTTTTTGAACATAGCTTCAGTAAAAATGAATTGGCAGTAACTAAGTGGAGGTATAAAGCTATGTTGACATTGAGACTTTGAAGAAGAAAAAAATAGAGGCCCTGATGTTTGAAAAATAATGAAGTTTTAGGGGAAAGAATGAGATGAAAGGGAAGTAACAAACGAAATAGATATGGAAGGGACAAATAAAATAAAGCTATATAATCTAAGTAAATGCTTTTGGTAAAAAAATAAACAAAACGAAAGAATGAGAAAGGATGTGAATTCACGTTTCAACTACATCAGAGAATTGCAATAAAACCAAATGTGGACACAACACCAGAACTGTCATTTTGTAACGGTTATAACAGTTGGTAATCAAATTTCCAACGGTTATGACCGTTGGTAGCAGGTAAGTTATAATTTTTTTTACATATTTTGTAACGGTTATAACCATTGGGAATTTTGGTCATTCCCAACGGTTATAACCATTGCGAAACTTGGTAATTAATTGCATGTTCCACTCAATTAAATATATTAACACCAAATATACTTTTTTTACACCCGTTTAAACATAATTAACATACAATAAATAAATTTGAATACAACAACCAACGTAACGTTACACAAAATAAAAGATGATTCGGAACTCAAATTCATGTTTTTTTCAAAATAAAGTTTTTCTCAAAGCGCAATCACGAAACCTAAAAAGTTAATTTAATTTAAATTTCAAGATTAGTGTTAAAATTACTTATATACAACCTCAAATTGATATTTAATGACTGTAAAATATTGTTTTAAAAATCATTTTTTTCTTCTTTTTATAAAACTATTTTTACCTTTAAAATATAAATGTTCCTTTTATTTTCATTAAAACATTCTTTTTATTTTTAACAATAATGTATGTTTCTTTCGTTAAATCCATTAATTAAAATTAATGTTTCATTTTTTTTACATACTCCTTTAAATTAAATGATTCCAAATTGACATAATTGTAATTAATTTCAAAATTACACCTTAAAATGGATCCTAACAAACGTACATTTCTTTCATTAAACGCCATTAATTTCAAACAAATTCTCTTTCCCTTTTATTGAAAGATTCCAAGTCAAATTAACGGTAATAAATTCATTAAATAATTTAAATTCCAATATAGTTTTATTTTTATTTTTATCTTAGTATTCAATCTATTATCATCTTATAGATATACTTAACGTTGGTTTACCATTTTATTACCTCAATCTTCTATAGTTATCACTTTAATTCATATTAACTGCAATAAGTAATTAGATTAATAGCAATTGATTTTCAATTTAATTTCAATGGATTAAATAAATAGGTGATAAATGAAAAATGTTACCTTTTACTTACTTAATCACATTTATAAGTTTATTATCAACAACAAATGTTATGACTACTTACACAATCCTGATTATACTCAATTTTCCATTAATTTCATATAATTTTCCCCTTTTTATATAACAATTAATTCATTTCCTTATTTCAACTTATCACCAAATAACTTTACAATTACTAATTACTGACATAAAATTCCAACATTAAACCCAACATTCAATTGCCTTAATTCCATTAGTTACCCTTTTTATATAACATTTAATTCATTTCCTTATTTCAACTTATCACCAAATAACTTTACAATTACTTTAATATTCAAACGGATAAATTAATGAGAATATAGTTAATACGATCATTTATAATAATAATTCATACCCATTATCTTATTCTTTACAACCAAGGGTTATAATTTGCTTACCCAAAAAGGTTTTGTATTCAATATTAACCTATTTCATTTAATTACGTACAAGTTCACCAATAACTACCTTATTTAATTTATTTCATTATTTACAATTATAACCAAGTCAACCTACAATTTATTTCAATTAATTTGAAATTACATTAAATAGTTATCAACAGCATTTAAACAACACCACTGATTTCATATTCAATATTAGCCAATTCTAATTGATTACATATAATTTCAACATTCAATGTCTTTCCTTATTTATAGTTATAACCAATTATAACTTTACAGTCACTTCAATTAATTGGAATTACATTAAAATAGTTAGCAATTACCTTATATTAACATTGCTAATATTACATTCTAGTTACTACTCTCATTATAACATCACAAATTTTAGTTTTCTTTTAATATAAAATTCTAAAATCTTATTTAATTAATATTTTAATTATTGAAAAATACGGGTCGTTACATTTACTTTCGAAATCTTGTTCACTTTCGAAATCATATCACCTTTGAAATCATATTTTCAAATCATTGTATTTGCTCAAAATATGACATTTCACAAGATAATATCATTTCAAATCTTAACTTAGATTATAACATCATTTTACCATATCTGCTTTTAAATCAAGGATTTAAATATAAACACTTTAACTTACATAGTCTGGAATTTAGAAATAGTTTGGATAGTTTTAGACAGTTTTAAAATAGTTAAAATAGTTTAAAATAGCTTTTAAATGGTTAAAATACTTTAAATATAGTTTAAATGGTTTTTAATAATTTAAAATATATTAGAATAGTTTAAATTGTTTTTATAATTTAAAATAGATTAGAATAGTTTAAATGGTTTTTAATAGTTTAAAATAGGTTAAAATAGTTCAACATAGCTTTTAAACGGTTAAAATACTTTAAATATAGTTTAAATGGGTTGTTAATGATTAGAATAGTTTAAATGGTTTTTAATAGTTTAAAATAGTTTAAAATAGCTTAAATAATTTAAAAATAGATTAAAATAGATTGAAATAGTTTACAATAGATTAAAATAGTTTAATAGTTTAAAATAGGTTATAATAGTTTAAAATAGTTCAATAGTTTATATTAAAATAATTAATTTGGAATTAATATCAAAATTAAGCCATTTCTTTCATTTCAACACATCTGGACCATGTCCAGCTTTCAAATCAACTAACTAAAATTGGTCTATCAATTCAGATTCTCAATGAAAACCATTTAATCAATATCGATTTCGAATCCATGTTTGAATTATCAATTTAAACCACTCCAAATTAAATAGATTTCAAGTTGTATTCAAACATTTCAATAACTCAATTTCGATAAATTTCATTTATGCTTAAAAATTCGTTTTGAAATTTCCATTTTAATTCTTTAAACAATTTATTAAATCAATTCCAATTTCAACATTTAACGCTTGGATTTCGAAAATAATTCAGTTTGTATAGATCAAATTCTATTTCAAAATATTATTAAATTGAATTCAAAATTTAACGATTTAAAAAAATCATTTAATTTAACCAATCCGGTGTCCGTATTTAATTTTTTACCCAATGGTCAAGTGATATGGATATATATCATTTCAACCCGCAATAATTTAAAATTTACGGGTATTTATATCATTTCAACCCGCAATCCCAAATTTAATTTCAGATCCATGAAATCGCTCGAGTCTTTCATTTCGACCCATAATGATTTCTCCCTAATCTATCAGATCATTCGGGTGTGTATCATTCAACCCATGGGAACTTGCTGTTTTATAACAATATAAAAATATAACATCCAATCATCCAATATCAACAATCAAACATCCATCACAATCACCATTCAAACCAATCAATAATCAATAACAAGTGTCTGATTATCAATAGCGGGTATTAACTGGCAATTTAGAATTTAATAGTAAATTAATGGCGAAAATATTCAATAAAAGTCAGATTTACCTAGAATGACTATTTAAATATCCAAACCTCAACTAATCAATTTCTAATCGCATCATAAATTTAATTTAACTAACATAAGATAATATAGTAGTTGTGAGTGGGTCAAAACACTCGCTTTTGATTTCAAATCGATTTGAAATCCAAAATAAGGCCCAAAATTCAACAGTCTCAAAATTCGTCCAAACCAGTTCCAGAATGTCCGAAATTTCGATACGATCCCAGTGAAACAAATAGCGCACAAATCCGAGCATGTATGTAAAAGTTACATATGTTAGAACATTTTAAAAATTAAAATTTAATTAAAATAAAGAATAAATGAATAGCCCTCATACCACTACCACGTCAGCATCCTGTTCGAAACTATAACGGCCCGAAATTTCCGACCCCGAAAACCGACACTAATACGTTTACTGTATATAGTGCCGAGCAATCAAGTGCCGGAAATACCAGGCTGTTATGGTTTAGTAGAAAAGGAGATAGAATAAGAAACAAAAACAACAGCACAGAATCTCACAATCGCAGTGGAACAAAATATAATATACAATAGCAGCATTGTTATACAAGAAAAGTTATAACTATCAATGTACATATACATGATATCAAAGAACAACCATCAAGAAATAAATTTGGACAGTTATAATAACATGTCCCTAAATACTGAAATAAACAGCCTATAATACATAGCGGAATATAGTGAATACGTCTTTGCCATCCAGCTCATCTCCGGGCTCCAAAGCGTCCTAACCTGAAATTCTATAATACTCGGTTTGACCCAAGCATTACAATAAAGTAACACCCGAGTCAGGCTGGAAACCAGCGTGAATAAACCAACTAGATTGGAAATACTTAAGTTATAAAACTTCTTCGGAACCAAGGTAACTCGTATATCCGATGAGTTTTTATAAGATTAAAACCAAACACTTTTACAAAAAATCCTATCGATATTGTAATAATGTCTGAATACACCTAATTATTTATAATAATCCAGTCTACTTAATTTATTCAATTCCAGCCTATTGGATTCTATAATCAACCCATAAAGATCTGTAGTGATTATTAAATCGAAGTGGTTCCAAATAACGCTGATATCCGATCCCGGTCTCTTCGAATCCATATGATAAATTTTTAAAGGGTAAATTGTTTAAAATAAACGATTTATTATTTAAGGCGACCATTTCAAATATGGGAATTTATTACAAATTTTATTTCAAAAATAAAACGTATCATCACTTAAATCCCATTATTTTAATCTGTTTGACCACTCAATAGTACCAATAAGAATAATTGAAATGAATACCCAATAGAGTTAAGATGGGATATAGATCGTTAGATAATTTGACGATCATTAGTCAATATCGAAACAATTCCCTTACCGGGATTTAATTTGCCTCGATTAAGCATATCCTTGTATACTTAAATCCGAATTAATTATAATAGAAACGCTTTACCTTTAGTTAATTAAAACTTAACACTTACCCAATATCCAACTTGTTAATTTGTATCAATCTTAAAAGTCAATTAATAATGTAATCAATTGCGTTTAATTTATAAAATGCCATTGAACTTTAAACCGCGTGTTTAATTTATCAATATTTTTATTAGTGTAAATAAATATAAATTGTTATATAAATCTATTTATAAATCCCATTCCTCCTTCCTCTTTTTTTTCTCTCCTTTTATTTTCATTTTTCTTTCTATTTTTCTTTCCTTGATTTATTTTCCTTTCTTTCCTTTTACTTTTTCTTCTTAATTTATTTTCCCTTTTCCTTTATTTTTTTTCTTTTTTTTCTTCTTACCCGGCCCAAACCACTTGGCCCAAAACTTCCTTATACCCTTCTTCCAGTTTATTTCTTCTCCTTCCTTTTCCTTCATTCCATATGCCTAGACATAAACGTGCACACATGCGTGCACGTGTACGCCAACTCCAACCCTCGATGCTGGTCGCCGACTACTCACGCAAATCAACATCGACCATCCCCATTCGTAATACCACCCGAAACCACGATTTGACGCTTGGTTCGAAAAGTCGGTCACCAACTCAAAAAAACTCGAACACCACATCATCGTCCATCGCGTCGCCTCACCTCCCTAAGCCTCCATCACCTACCAGACTTTGGCCATACGTTCGCCATAACCCCCTGGTCCCTTTCCCCTAGGTGCGCAATCCCTTCTCTCCCTCTCACCACCGCCATTCCTCTCGAACCTGAGACCTAAACAACACCGCTGCTAAACCCTACCTTCTCCACGACAGACCACCACGTCACGCTTAAAAATACATCACCATTTTTCTTGAACTCCCCGACCACTGAACCCTCTCCATGCCAGTGCTCGACTCACGTCACTAACCAGTTCGTCGAAATTTGACGAATTCTCAAATCCCATTCATCCTCCGGTTCCACCACCTTCACGCCACTAAAAACCTTCAAACTACCCTTAAAATTCATATCTTTCAATGACGATTTCAATAGGATTATTATAAATAAGCTGGAATTGAATAAATTATGTAGACTAGATTATTATAAATAAGTAGCTGTATTTAGACATTATTACAATATCGATAGGATTTTCTGTAAAAGTGTTTGGTTTAAATCTGATAAAAACTCGTCGGATATACGAGTTACCTTGGTTCCAAAGAAGTTTTATAACTTAAGTATTTCCAATCAAGTTGGTTTACTCACGCTGGTTTCCAGCCTGACTCAGGTGTTACTTTATTGTAATGCTCGGGTCAGACCGAGTATTACAGATTTTCAGGTTAGGACGATTTGGAGCTTAGGAGACGAGCCAAATAGTAGAGACGTATTGAGTATATTCTGCTATGTATTATAGACCGTATGGTTAGTGTTTAGGGACAAGTTATTATAACTGTCCAGATTGGTTGTACTCTAATATCTTGTATGTATATTAACAGTTACAGCTTTTTTTGTATAAAATGCTATTATTTCGTATTATATTTTGTTCAGATGCGATTGTGAGATTTTGTCTTGTTGTTTCATGTTCTTATTCTATCTCTTTTTCTGCTTTACCCTAACAGTCTGGGAATTTGGGCACTCGATTGTTCGGCCCCTATACAGTGGATGTATTAGTGTCGATTTTTGGGGTCGAAAATCTTTCGGGCCTTTACATTTGGTATCAGAGCAGAAGGTTAAGTGTAAAGACCCAAAAGTTGGCCTTCGAAAATCGGCACCCGTACTCCACTTGTACTCAAAATGCCGTAGATTCAAATGCCAAATCTGGTTCTCCGGAGCTATAACACAACTAAGTAAATAACACAGCGGAAGAAAAGAATAATACATTGATATATAATATCTGATACAACAGAGTGATACAATGAATATCAATATACATCAGAGATATGATACAAGAAATAGCAGCGGAAAAGAAAATGATAACATCAGCAGCGGAACAATATCAATAGAAGTGATCACTCCAAAATGATCTTCAGACAAGAATGAATCCACAACTCCAAGATTAGCAACTCCGATGAATGAACTAGCTCCAGATAATCTACTAAACCTGAATATCTGAAAAGAAACCCAACTCTAGACTGCTCGTGTGGAAAATTATGAGCACCCAGAGTTTAGGAAAGGAACAATAAACTCCGGATCAGTCATGGGACTGGTGTGAGCAACAAAAACAGTTTATCTTTAAACAACAACAAAAGGATTTTAAACATTGAAATCCGCAATGCTTTTGGAAAATGAAACTACCATAAGACCTCCCGCCACACACACAATGCAAACGCAGAATTGGAGGAGATTTCTTCTTATGATAGTCAAACATGCTTACTACGTAAATCATTGGATATTATCATTAGTGCATAGTGTAGAAAAACATTTTGAAAGTATAATATTAATCTTAGCCAACATACGACCAGTATCGTATGCCTACTATAGCTACCATCTAAACAGTGGTGACCACCGTACGTAGATGGCAGGTTCTACAACTAAAACCGTACAAGGTTCGTATTGGGAAATGGATTTCCAACAAATGGTCAGGCTAAGGAACTTCCTTCCGCCGCATGGGATCGCCTCTGGCGGGACGTCCCGAGAGACAAACTGCTCTCTGCAAAACAAGGCCGGGTTACTCCTGTAACAAGTAACTCACGACTATGCCATTCCCCGGTCCTTTGGGACCTTTATCCGAGGCGCCTCTAAACCAACATCACACATAATAAAGTGTATCCACATGAGTAAGTATCTGGGCTCCATACCATGACACCACCCTTTTCCAGAAGGAAATGACATACCCTAAAGGGCGCGACCCTCATAACCTTGCTGCAACATTCCTGTTTCGACCATTTCCGGGTTGTGAGGCCCTGACGAAGTCTCGTCCACAAAGCTACGCTTTTTCAAAAAGCCACGCTTTGGGTCAACAGATGATCAACCTATGATCACAAAGATAAATGATCAAACAAATGATCATATCACAAATGATCAAACACTGATCATCACACAGCAACACTCAGCATGCCACATTACCAAATTGGGAGTATATCGCTGATAACCTTCAACTACATAACCTCTGAGCTCGTACGTCTCAGAGAAGGGTGTTAAGCTAAGAGAATAAATTCTCCGCCACCAACAGATATGTATTTGAAAGAAATCAGCTTTATATCTCAAAGTGTAATGTCAGACATACAATCCATACAAGTCTGTTCCGGGATCGAACAGAACCGAAGGCACTTCTCACGAAGCCCTTGCAAATCCGGATAATTTCCAATCACGTCCGGACTTCCCGTCACTAAGGATGATAAAACCTCTATATCGGGGATCAGCCGATGCAGAGTAACTCGACGGTAATCCTTCCGTTTTCAAAAATATCCGGTCTTCAACACCGGTCTTCAAATGCTATCCATATACGACGTATCACATATTCGGAATGGGTTATACGACCCAAAGGTCCTCTCCCGGCTAAACCGAATAGTGAGCGTAATATTTAAAAACATATGGATATGGGATTTCAATTAAGTCACAACTTATTACCCAAAATCTTTCTTTTCAAATGGTTTAACAAATTACCATTTTAAATCTTTAAACAAAAAGATTCAACCTTTACGGTTTAAACAGTTTCCACACTTTAATCCTTTAAACAAAAGATTCATTCACAGATTTTCCAAATTTATTTCTATTTCAATTTGATTAACTCGTTAAACCTTTAAATCAAGATTTAACTTATAGCTTTCAAAACAATTCCATTTCGGATGGTTTAGATAAATCATTATTTTAAATCTGTTAGAAATAAACAGATTCAATCCATAGCTTTCAAAAATAATTCATTCTAAACTTGGAAAACCATTTTTCAATTCAATCTTGAAATTCCTTTAATTAAACTGGAATTTCATTTCTTATCTGAAAGCTTTTATTCCTTTAAAACAAACAGTTTTTATTTTGGAAATCTGATTCATTTATACGAGTCAAAATCTTTGGGTTAAACCCAAATTCTCAAAATTATACTTTTAAATGGTTTAACTTTATATAAACACATTTATAACATTTTTTTTATCCCTAGTATCAAATCATAGGATTCAATTTCAAACTTGAATTCAAATTTAAATCAAAATATTTAAATTTTCAAAACTCGATTAAGTTATTCAAAATAACTTTTATCTTTGAAATTCCATTTCAAAAGCTTTTTTTACTTTAAACCCAAATTTCAAATTTCAAAATCAATTGAAATTAAATTTTCAATTTCAAAAGCATCAAATTTAAATTATCTGTGACTTAACCGATTTCCACGTGAAATCCATATTTGTGTGTGTAAAAGTGTAGTCCAGGGGTTTCACACAATAGTGCAACATCAATCATCACAGATATATCGATAAGCGGTAAAATCGATAACGCTTATCTTCATTCACAGATTCATAGATAAAATAAATTTATCGATCACAAAGATTCACTATTACAATTCGATGTGGGTTTCGGATAACCAACTGGAATCCGACTCCCTGTCGCATCGAAATTCCAAATGTCGTTTACGGGTCAAGGGTTTCATATTCACAAAGTAATATATCACAGAAACAGATATATATCGCAGATAAGTAAATTACAGATCACATCATAAATCAGGATGTATCACAAAGCATCATATATCAGGGATATCAAACAATTCAATCATCCAATCAAATCCAAATATTCACAAGTAAGGTCAGTTAATTATCTGATTTATTCAAATTAGATTAATTACTTAGGAATTTCTAATCCGGGTAGATTAATCGTCATTAATTATTAACACCTCTTAAATTACTTTTCTAAAGTAATTAAATTAAGATTTATTATTACTTACAATTAAATTTCATCTTTAATAACTCATTGCCAAATTCCAAATCTTAAAATCTGATTTGAAACTTATTTCAGGTTTTACTTTTAAATTTAACTTGTTTAAATTTTATTTTCGAATCCAATTCTAATTTAAATTCCAATTTTCATCAATACCTTTAATTTCTTTAAATTATTAAAACAAATGGAATTTAAAACTTTTTTTTTTCATTTATCTTCAAAACTGAATTCTAATTCAAACTGGAATCTTTATTTACATTTTGTTTTATCTCCAGTTCTAAACCTTGATTAAATTTAAATTAATTTAAAACAGAAAATCAGTTCAGGTATCAAAACCTGGACCAAAACTCTGACCCGAGCCACCCTGTTTCTTCTTCGAGTAAACTGCTCGATCTACTCGAGTACGACGCAAGGAATTTCAGCTCTTCCCAGGCAAACGAACAAAACCCAGTTTACTCGAGTTAAACTCGAGCCGCTCCCTTCATTTCCCTGATAAAACAATCAATTTGTTTCGAGTCTCCTCTGCGCAAATTCGAACCCACCCAAAACACAGCCCCACTAGAAATTTCCCCACCGTGCACGTGCACATCATCGTTCGCCACTTCCGATCGCCACCCATGCTTCGAGCAAGTCGAAGGTCATCCCCAGCTCCGCTTCCAACCACCCAACTCCGGCCAGTTCAACTCGAACGCGAATTCGAGTGAAATTCGAAACCTGGAACACTCGACAGCGACCCCACCACAAAACCTGGCAACACCACTTCTCGAAGCTCCGACCACTAAAATTCGAGCGACTCCGGCTACGAACGCGTCACACTTCCAACCACCATCCCCCCAAAGCACACGCGACTCGGTCGATCATCGGTGATGAACTCACCTCGTTTCCAGGCCTCATCAAAACCATGTACTAAACCCTACATTCCCCTCGTCCCCTCAAATCTTGCAATAGAAAATTTATTTAACATTTTTCCAAATATCATTGATCTCTAAACTTGCTTCGTACAAATTTTCAACATCTAAAATTCGTGCGATCTGTGTGAATTGATTTAAAAGCAATTTTAGTTCAACAAGGATCTGCTCTCGACATACTTGAGGAAAAATCAAAATATTTGTTTTAAAAATCAAATTTTTGTATAATAATTCAAATTCAAATCCTGAAACGATAGGTTGTGATACTTAAATTTTGACTTATTTTAAACTTACTCAGTAGATTTGATTCCAGAGTCGAAATCAATATTATTCTGACTTAAAAATATATTTTAAAACTAAAGCTTATAGTTAAGCAAACAAGTTTCTTTTGAAACTTAATTTTAAACAGAGACAAGATCACAAGATTTAAATTTTTAAATCAAAACTTGTATACTG
Organism: Allium fistulosum; assembly: GCA_030737815.1. Taxonomy (NCBI): domain Eukaryota; kingdom Viridiplantae; phylum Streptophyta; class Magnoliopsida; order Asparagales; family Amaryllidaceae; genus Allium; species Allium fistulosum. The sequence goes on along the minus strand of CM060904.1, from coordinate 161,801,125 downwards.
GTAGATAAAAAAACAGAGAACACTCTGATGAAAGCAACACACATGCCAGACATACATATATTCACAGCAGACATCATAAGATATATATATTCTTTCAAATCGACTAGCAGGTAACCAAAATTACCTACTTAAACTTTTAAAAGTGAAGTTACTCACCAGGCTTTTGAAACAGAAGGTTTGATCTTTGTTTGAAAAGAGGAGAGCTTGAAACAGGCATGTGAAAACTTGTATTATTTTTGTGGTTGATTCCAGAAAATCTGAACTAGCTTGAACTTGAAAACTGAGATGTTTGGACTAGCTTGAACTGAAATGCTTTGTTTTTCTTATTGATTTCCAGGTTTGAACATTTCTTTCATTCGTTCTTTTACTTAGGTTGTATTTGTTTTAAGTCTTTTAGAAACTGGGATTTGCAAAGTCTTTTGTATACGAAATAAAATGAGATAGTTGCATTTGTACACTTAAATCCCAACTAGTACAAAAGAAGCCAGAGATTTTTATTTTAAAAGAGGCTGAGAATTAAATATCTCGTGTACTAGTGGTGAAGACATTTAATGTCTTGCTCCTTATCTAGTTTACACAACCCATATTTTATTCTTTTATGTACTAAGAAATCTTACACAAGTTTATTTTTGTTTGACTTAGATGCTAAGCATAGTTACCCTACTTACATTCGTATATACTGAGATGATTTTTACTGCCTGCTCATGTATAATGCTATAATGTAAAAATATTTACTTGCCTGCAACAAATCCTACAGCTACATATATGCAAAGCTTGGCACCTTCTTCTTATTTTATAAATGTATTTTATTTGCCTTTGTTTATGATTTACTTACTTTATATTTTCCCTTTTTACTTTGTTTATTTTCTTACTTACCAGGCAGCTTTTATACCTTATGTTGATATTTTCTTATACACTTTGTTTATTTGTTTGGACTACCATATATATATATTTCTTAAGTCTTGTTTTGCAAGTATACATATATAAACTTCTTTGCTTTTGACTATAGATCTTAATTTATGTTTGCAAAGTAATCCATGTTCAAAGATATTTATATTATGTACCCATGCATTCATTTATTTATTTTTTTATTTCTTTGTTTTAAAGTTCAACTATCAAACATTTTCCAAGTCATTTATTTAAATTTTAAATTCAAATACAAATTCAATATTCAAGTTTAAATTCTAAAGTCAAATTCAATTTTTTACTAATATTTACAATATTTTTAAATTTTTAAACGATTTATACAAATATACTTGGATATCGGGGAAACTCGCAATCCATTTATCGTTTTATTTCACAAATTTTATTCAAAAACTTATTTAATTATCAATTTAAATGTAATTAAAATTCGGGGTCGTTACAGACTTCCCCCCTTAAAAGAATTTCGTCCTCGAAATTACCAAGGAGACACAAAGATAGATGAAGAATATTTCATCAAATCAACTGAACATTTATTCTGCATTTGGCTCACCAAATCAGAATATCAATAACAGATAAAAGAACGAATCTGTTTGACACTTCACAAGATACTCGGGTTATCCAGATCTACGAAGTATGGAGTGGCATCGGTCAGTTCGAAGTGATAACTAACCATTCGTAGTATATACTGGGACCCAAAAGAATAGATGGATATATGGATACAATTTCAAAATTTTTAGTTTAGAAACTAAATTATATCTATCAACTATAGCAATCAAAGCACCCAATTCATCCAAACAAACAATTTTGGCCTATCTGGAGTTTATTGTCCCATATTAATATATCGAATTCCTTTCTGGATCTACCAGAAATTATCAAAGAATTTAGAAAAGATAACGAACCAAATAGATTGATAGAGAAAAGATTATTTCCTTGTTGTTACAGAGTATTGACCATTTCTAGTCGTATTCCCCTGTCCCCTATCACATCCTCTTCTTGCACTCATACTCACTATCAGTGGATAGTAAGAGAATTTACTGAGACATTCGAACGGATATCTGAGGATACTCATTCTAGAGTTTACTTCACTCTATCTCTAATGAGCTACTTAACGTGTTATACTCCTGAGCTAAAGTTCAACCTTAGCTCTGATACCACATGTAACGATCCGGCATTTCCGGCAGCAGCGACCGGTAGGCTTTGCAACCATCCCAGCCCCACCGTGGCTTACACTGGCACCTCGCAGTTGCTTTTACGGCCAGCCTCTCGACTGTCACAACCAACCCATCCCACTCAGGGACATGTAGGGGTAAGAGTCTCCCGTTCGCCACCAAACCGCGAAGCGAGAACCCCCTATCATGTTGTAATATAGCAAATGCGATCCATATACGACGTATCACATATTCGGAATGGGTTATACGACCCAAAGGTCCTCTCCCGGCTAAACCGAATAGTGAGCGTAATATTTAAAAACATATGGATATGGGATTTCAATTAAGTCACAACTTATTACCCAAAATCTTTCTTTTCAAATGGTTTAACAAATTACCATTTTAAATCTTTAAACAAAAAGATTCAACCTTTACGGTTTAAACAGTTTCCACACTTTAATCCTTTAAACAAAAGATTCATTCACAGATTTTCCAAATTTATTTCTATTTCAATTTGATTAACTCGTTAAACCTTTAAATCAAGATTTAACTTATAGCTTTCAAAACAATTCCATTTCGGATGGTTTAGATAAATCATTATTTTAAATCTGTTAGAAATAAACAGATTCAATCCATAGCTTTCAAAAATAATTCATTCTAAACTTGGAAAACCATTTTTCAATTCAATCTTGAAATTCCTTTAATTAAACTGGAATTTCATTTCTTATCTGAAAGCTTTTATTCCTTTAAAACAAACAGTTTTTATTTTGGAAATCTGATTCATTTATACGAGTCAAAATCTTTGGGTTAAACCCAAATTCTCAAAATTATACTTTTAAATGGTTTAACTTTATATAAACACATTTATAACATTTTTTTTATCCCTAGTATCAAATCATAGGATTCAATTTCAAACTTGAATTCAAATTTAAATCAAAATATTTAAATTTTCAAAACTCGATTAAGTTATTCAAAATAACTTTTATCTTTGAAATTCCATTTCAAAAGCTTTTTTTACTTTAAACCCAAATTTCAAATTTCAAAATCAATTGAAATTAAATTTTCAATTTCAAAAGCATCAAATTTAAATTATCTGTGACTTAACCGATTTCCACGTGAAATCCATATTTGTGTGTGTAAAAGTGTAGTCCAGGGGTTTCACACAATAGTGCAACATCAATCATCACAGATATATCGATAAGCGGTAAAATCGATAACGCTTATCTTCATTCACAGATTCATAGATAAAATAAATTTATCGATCACAAAGATTCACTATTACAATTCGATGTGGGTTTCGGATAACCAACTGGAATCCGACTCCCTGTCGCATCGAAATTCCAAATGTCGTTTACGGGTCAAGGGTTTCATATTCACAAAGTAATATATCACAGAAACAGATATATATCGCAGATAAGTAAATTACAGATCACATCATAAATCAGGATGTATCACAAAGCATCATATATCAGGGATATCAAACAATTCAATCATCCAATCAAATCCAAATATTCACAAGTAAGGTCAGTTAATTATCTGATTTATTCAAATTAGATTAATTACTTAGGAATTTCTAATCCGGGTAGATTAATCGTCATTAATTATTAACACCTCTTAAATTACTTTTCTAAAGTAATTAAATTAAGATTTATTATTACTTACAATTAAATTTCATCTTTAATAACTCATTGCCAAATTCCAAATCTTAAAATCTGATTTGAAACTTATTTCAGGTTTTACTTTTAAATTTAACTTGTTTAAATTTTATTTTCGAATCCAATTCTAATTTAAATTCCAATTTTCATCAATACCTTTAATTTCTTTAAATTATTAAAACAAATGGAATTTAAAACTTTTTTTTTTCATTTATCTTCAAAACTGAATTCTAATTCAAACTGGAATCTTTATTTACATTTTGTTTTATCTCCAGTTCTAAACCTTGATTAAATTTAAATTAATTTAAAACAGAAAATCAGTTCAGGTATCAAAACCTGGACCAAAACTCTGACCCGAGCCACCCTGTTTCTTCTTCGAGTAAACTGCTCGATCTACTCGAGTACGACGCAAGGAATTTCAGCTCTTCCCAGGCAAACGAACAAAACCCAGTTTACTCGAGTTAAACTCGAGCCGCTCCCTTCATTTCCCTGATAAAACAATCAATTTGTTTCGAGTCTCCTCTGCGCAAATTCGAACCCACCCAAAACACAGCCCCACTAGAAATTTCCCCACCGTGCACGTGCACATCATCGTTCGCCACTTCCGATCGCCACCCATGCTTCGAGCAAGTCGAAGGTCATCCCCAGCTCCGCTTCCAACCACCCAACTCCGGCCAGTTCAACTCGAACGCGAATTCGAGTGAAATTCGAAACCTGGAACACTCGACAGCGACCCCACCACAAAACCTGGCAACACCACTTCTCGAAGCTCCGACCACTAAAATTCGAGCGACTCCGGCTACGAACGCGTCACACTTCCAACCACCATCCCCCCAAAGCACACGCGACTCGGTCGATCATCGGTGATGAACTCACCTCGTTTCCAGGCCTCATCAAAACCATGTACTAAACCCTACATTCCCCTCGTCCCCTCAAATCTTGCAATAGAAAATTTATTTAACATTTTTCCAAATATCATTGATCTCTAAACTTGCTTCGTACAAATTTTCAACATCTAAAATTCGTGCGATCTGTGTGAATTGATTTAAAAGCAATTTTAGTTCAACAAGGATCTGCTCTCGACATACTTGAGGAAAAATCAAAATATTTGTTTTAAAAACCAAATTTTTGTATAATAATTCAAATTCAAATCCTGAAACGATAGGTTGTGATACTTAAATTTTGACTTATTTTAAACTTACTCAGTAGATTTGATTCCAGAGTCGAAATCAATATTATTCTGACTTAAAAATATATTTTAAAACTAAAGCTTATAGTTAAGCAAACAAGTTTCTTTTGAAACTTAATTTTAAACAGAGACAAGATCACAAGATTTAAATTTTTAAATCAAAACTTGTATACTGGTAGATAAAAAAACAGAGAACACTCTGATGAAAGCAACACACATGCCAGACATACATATATTCACAGCAGACATCATAAGATATATATATTCTTTCAAATCGACTAGCAGGTAACCAAAATTACCTACTTAAACTTTTAAAAGTGAAGTTACTCACCAGGCTTTTGAAACAGAAGGTTTGATCTTTGTTTGAAAAGAGGAGAGCTTGAAACAGGCATGTGAAAACTTGTATTATTTTTGTGGTTGATTCCAGAAAATCTGAACTAGCTTGAACTTGAAAACTGAGATGTTTGGACTAGCTTGAACTGAAATGCTTTGTTTTTCTTATTGATTTCCAGGTTTGAACATTTCTTTCATTCGTTCTTTTACTTAGGTTGTATTTGTTTTAAGTCTTTTAGAAACTGGGATTTGCAAAGTCTTTTGTATACGAAATAAAATGAGATAGTTGCATTTGTACACTTAAATCCCAACTAGTACAAAAGAAGCCAGAGATTTTTATTTTAAAAGAGGCTGAGAATTAAATATCTCGTGTACTAGTGGTGAAGACATTTAATGTCTTGCTCCTTATCTAGTTTACACAACCCATATTTTATTCTTTTATGTACTAAGAAATCTTACACAAGTTTATTTTTGTTTGACTTAGATGCTAAGCATAGTTACCCTACTTACATTCGTATATACTGAGATGATTTTTACTGCCTGCTCATGTATAATGCTATAATGTAAAAATATTTACTTGCCTGCAACAAATCCTACAGCTACATATATGCAAAGCTTGGCACCTTCTTCTTATTTTATAAATGTATTTTATTTGCCTTTGTTTATGATTTACTTACTTTATATTTTCCCTTTTTACTTTGTTTATTTTCTTACTTACCAGGCAGCTTTTATACCTTATGTTGATATTTTCTTATACACTTTGTTTATTTGTTTGGACTACCATATATATATATTTCTTAAGTCTTGTTTTGCAAGTATACATATATAAACTTCTTTGCTTTTGACTATAGATCTTAATTTATGTTTGCAAAGTAATCCATGTTCAAAGATATTTATATTATGTACCCATGCATTCATTTATTTATTTTTTTATTTCTTTGTTTTAAAGTTCAACTATCAAACATTTTCCAAGTCATTTATTTAAATTTTAAATTCAAATACAAATTCAATATTCAAGTTTAAATTCTAAAGTCAAATTCAATTTTTTACTAATATTTACAATATTTTTAAATTTTTAAACGATTTATACAAATATACTTGGATATCGGGGAAACTCGCAATCCATTTATCGTTTTATTTCACAAATTTTATTCAAAAACTTATTTAATTATCAATTTAAATGTAATTAAAATTCGGGGTCGTTACATTAAGCGAGAACCTTGGCTCTAGTGGAGATTACTCATTAGAGATAGGGTCAGTAGTACCCTAGAATGAGTTGAGTGTAGTGTATATGAGGGCGTACTTGTTATTTTCTTATATAATGATTTTATAAACGGTTTTAAAAATGATTTTTATATAAGGCTATATTTTGATATATATATATAAATAAAGCAATAATTTTTCTGAATTATTATAGTATATTGAGGTGATTGGGTGTAGTTATTAAAATAAAATAAAATTATTAAATTTAAGTGGTAGTATATATATAACCAAATAAAAGTGTGGGTAAGGATTAACTATACAAATAAATTAAGTTAAAAATGGATTCAAAACCTGAATTTAAATCCCAGAAAATTTAAAAGAATTTTCAAAGTATTTGAAATAAGTTACCCTGATTTTATTTCTCCAGTAAATTATTATGGAATATATGGTGTGTTTGATTTCCAGGTATGGTAATATTGATAATTATCATAGATTAAGTATTATGTCTTAATAAAGGATGTTTATTATAAAATAAACAATGATGAAATAGGGTGGAATGTTTTTAAGGAAGTAAAATTATATAGACCTGACTTATAAATTAAGATGGATTTAAATTGTGAAATTTGGAATCCAAGTCCCAGAATTTTGAAATGTGTTTCAAAGTGTATAAGGAGATAATAAATAATATTATTTAGAATATTTTGAATATAGAAATCTTTTTTTTAAGATAAGAGTTGTATGAAGACAAATGTGTTTTGGATAAAAACCAAGGATGGTTTGAAAATTTAAAGTGTGATTGGATATATGAATGGGATAAATATATATATATATATGTAGACACATATACGATTTCAAAGTTGATTTGAAATTAAAACTAAGTGTTGAATTGTGGAATTCCTCTGAGAATATGAAGTATAACCTTAAGAAAAAAATAAGTTTTGAACTTATAAGTGGGAAGGGATATTGATAAAAATTTAAATTTGGAGTGAAAAAATTAAATTGACTAAGGTTAAAGGGATTGAACGAATGGGAAATTTAACTTAGGCTGAGTTAAATAACGAACAACCTGAATTGGAAAATTTCAATGTGAAATGGAAAATTTAACTTAGGGAAGTTAAATGGATAAAAATTTAGAGGGAAGTATGGATTTGATAAAAGGCTATGTATTGATAATTTCAAACAGCTTTTTAAATAAAACAAGTTTCTAATTTTTAAAATTTTCTGATGGATGATATTGATGATGTTTAGATCATTGTATGTTTATTTACTATCATATCCTGCTATCATCCTGTTTGTTATTTATAGTATATAAAACTGTGGATTGGATTATTCCGAAAAAATTTAGAAGCGGTTTGAAATGATATATACCCAACCCTGAAATTGAATAGAAATAAAATTTGGATTTATGGAAATGGAATCATTTTGAATTTAAGTTAAAATGTTAAAAAGGAATTTGTCAACCAGAATTGTTTAAAGGATTGAATTTAAAAATTTGAAGTATAAATAGGTAATAAATTGAATTCCGAGAATTGATTTGTTTAAAAAGACTTGGACTCTCGCTCGAACCTTGAAATAAGTTTAAGTAGAAGTAATTTAAAAGAATATATGGAATTTGGGCTCAGAATTGAATTATTTTAAAGATTTGGGTTGATAAATTAAATATTAAAGGTTAATTTGATTTAAGTAATTAAATCCACATTTTGAAAGCCGAACTCGAATTTATATAAATCGAGATAGTTTAAAATTTAAGAATGGAATTAGGATTAATTCAATTAGGTATTGAATTGAATTAATTGGAATTGTAATCAAAGTTGAATTTGTTAAAATTCAAATGGGAATTGATTTGAATTGGAATAGAAATCGAAGATAATTCAAATTGGAATTTGGATTGAATCAATTTAAATGGAAGTGGAAATTGAAAAATGATTTGAATTGGAGATTGGAAATTGAATTAGTTTGACTCTAAAACTATTTCCAAATAAACTATTTTAATATAAACTGTCAAAAATCTACTTTCTTAAATATTCATATTATTTTGATTTTTCCAAGCTATTTACTATACAAACCATCCTTTTAATAACTCAAACTATCATATATTAACTATTTTAAAATTATTCAAGCTATTTTCTAAACTCAAACTGGTCAGAGTGAAAATTGGTTATATTTAAATCATGGATTTAAATACGAATTGGGATAAATTGAAGATATAACCCAAATGGAAATTGAAGCGGTTTTGTAGTGAAAGAAAAATCAGATATCGAAGCAAAAATGATTTGAAGTGAAAGAGTATATTTTGAGAAATATATGGTGATAAAAATAAAGAGTAAATAGTCACTATAACTGGGAAATTACTTTGCAAGAAATAAGTAAAGTGACAAATGACTTTGAAAAGGAAATAGATCTTGAAAATTTTGATTGGGCATTAATGAGATCATATATATTAGTTATATATTTAAACTTCCATATTGCAATTATAACCGGAAGGAAATCATCTTTAAAGGATATTTGAAATATAAAGTGGAATTTATATAAGTATGAAATGGTCCGGAAATTAATCAAGTTGAAGAATAATCTTATATATATAAATGATTTTATATGTATATGAGAGTGGAACTAAAAGGGTTTTGTAACTCATTGGTTTTAAAGGCTTTTGATTTTGGCAAAAAAGAAAAATTTGGGAATTTGGAAAGCCAAATTTGAGAACTATTGATTTTGAAGATATCGGTTTTGTGTATATGTGATATATATAAAGAGTATGATTTGAAAGGTACTATATGTGTATAGTATGAAATGTTTTGAGAATGCTAGGGAAAAAAGGCGCTCCCATTTAGAGTTAAAACTTATAGTAGGAGATGCACTGGGTGGTTCTGCCTTGAGCCCTAAGGGGGGGGTTCTAAATTTAGATCACAGAGGACGTTCGGACAAAACTTTAGTTCCTGAGGATTGTGTTTGAGGTAGCGTAATTCATGTGGTGCTCATGCATACAGTTACATTGGGTTTTGCTGTGATGGCAACGGAACCTTTGTTGTAACTACGATCTATCGCCGTTCCATAGCGTAAGTCGAGTGGCGGTGATTGCCTACAGTCTACGTTTGATTTCATTGTGATAGCGATGTAACATCGGTAGATTGCGATCTATGTGGTTTGGTTCCATAGTGAAATTCGCGTGGTAGTGAGTGCCTATAGTCTACATTGGTTCCACTGGAACAGTGACATCACTTTGTGTAGTCTGCGATCTATGTGGTAAAGTTTCGTCTGGCAGCGTAATTCGAGGGGCGCTGATGCCTACAGTTACATGAGTTTTGCTGTGATAGCAATGTAACACTGGGTGTAACTGCGATCTGTTTAGTTTCCATGGCGAAAGTCGAGAGGTGCGGATGCCTACAGTTTTCTTATGGTTTTGCCGGGATGGCAACGCAATCATCGTGCTAACTGCGATCCATGGAGGGGGTGATGATTTCCATAGTATTCTCGCAAATGTTTTTTCCAAGTATATTCACTGGGTGTTAAAAATGGGTCTACTAAGTACTTATAGATTTTCAGTCCTACGCCTGATCAACATATGACCGAATTTCTGTAAGAACAAGGATGGACTTGTTTGGACATCAAGTTGTGAAAAGTATTTTATATAAAGCTATTTGGTAATATTATGTAGTTTAAAAAGTGTTATAAACTTTAAAATAAAAAGGGTAAGGAAGGTAAAATGTTTTGAAGAATGATTTAACTAATAATAAACATAAAAATTAAAATTCTCGCTTCATTCCTTTTCAAGGACGAAAAGTTCTAAAGGGGGGAGGAATGTGACGACCCGGACTTTTTGACGTTGTTATTGGGAAATTAATTGATTTTAATTATTGAAGTATTGATTTTTAGTCGAAAAAATAAATCTTTAATATTTAAAATATCAGAATATATATAAATTGATCTGTAATAAATGTTGAATTTTAAAATCTCTGGATATGATAAATCTTATAGAAAATAAATAATACATATATATATATAAACTCCACCATGTGAATTTAAGATAAGATATCCAATATATATATATATATATAAGTTTATACAAACTTTATGGTATTTGATAATGTATATATGTATATAAATGTACACATATGTATACATGCCCATATGAAGTGATGTTATGCAAAATAATGGATAAGTATATATATGAAGTAGAATATAGAGATATACATAAGTTAAGATGGATATAGTACTTGTAAACATAGAAATGTATAAGTATAAATGTATGCACATGGTGACAAACAAAATATGTATGTATGTTATGTGAAATAGTGTGCATATATATATATATATATATGAGTATGTAAACATATAAGTATATGTGACTATGTGTATAAGCATATGGAATATGTAGGGGTATATATGTATATGTGTATATACATTATTATAAAAAAAGGAGAAAGGCAAACATATATACAAAAGAATGCATATGTTGTATACACAAAGGGGAACACAACATTAAATACCCATCCTCTCAAGCACATATTATATCAAATCCCCTTTTCAAAATTATCAAATCTTTTTTTTCAATAATCAAATCAGGTCTTGGTTTCAAATCAAAGTAAAATATATAAGAAAAAGGAAAAAGTAAAACAATGAAATACTGTACACATGAACTGCAGCCTACTTTCTATTATAAATAGCACATTCCTTTGTTTCATTTTCATTCATTCGAACTAAATATAACAACAAATAAACATTTCTTCCAATTCTCAACTTAAAACAAACAAAAACAACTCAATAGGAGGATCAAAACCAAAATGAAAATATATCTGCTCGGTTCAAAAGAAAATAAAAAGGTGAGTAAAACTATTTTTTTGTATTATACTGTGAATCATGTTTGTGTTGGAGGTGTACATAGAAATGTTATTTGATAATTATGCATGGAATAGGAATACATATTTATACATATATATGGATGTATACTCACTGTTATAACCAGAAAAAAACAAGCCTCGAAGCAAAAATCAAAGCAACAGTGAGTAAAACCTACCAAGATTTGTTTCTGGTCATCTTATATCTACATATCATTAAGTCTTGAATAAACCCTTACTTATGAAAAGTTTACAAGGTAGCTAGATATATACACTTTTGTAAATGCAAGCTGGACAAGCCTGTAACCAGAAAAAGAAAATATACTTCACCAGCCTCTGTTTTTAATAAACAGGTAGAGGCTTTCCCTCTAAAAATCAGTAACTCAAAATTCCTTTAGCTTTTGAACTTAGTTCTAAAACAAAAGTTGTTAATTTTGAGTGTAGTATAATCTAAAATTGGTTTCATTTAGATTTATCAAGGAAAGATGGGGAAGTGACCTTTTTTAGTGAATGGGTTAACCAAGGATAAAAATCCAATACTCATATTTTAATGAATGAACCACATAATCGAAACCCTTGAGCGTAGTCATGAATTTTAGGATTGTTTGGTGATTTTTTAACGTTGTGTAGAGGGAGGGGCTGGAGTTGATCGGATTTGGGGAGTTCGCCAAATTCCGGTGACATGGTGACTGGTGGGGTGTGATGTTGGACGAGGAGGAGGGGCTGATGATGGGGAATCTAGGAAAAATGGGGCAGTGTTTTTCTGTTAGGGTTATTGGCTTAACGAGGGTGAACTAGGGCTTTGAGGTGGGTTGTTTTGGTCTTGGGTTCATGAAGAATGGTAGTGGCGAGAGGGAGAAAGTGGATTGAGCACCTGGGGGGAAAGGACCAAGAGGTTGTGGCGAACGTAGGGCCAAAGTTTGGTAGGTGATAGAGGCATAGGGAGGCGAGGCGGAGCGATAGAACGGTGATTGTGGTGTTCGAGTTTTTGGATTGGTGATTGACTTTTTGGACCAAGCGTCAAACTCGGTTTTCAGGTGGGTAGGCGAGGCATGGTGCTCTTGGGTGGTTCGCGAGAGCGGTCGACGACAATGAAGGATGGCCGGCGTTGATGTGCAGGTGCACATATCCGGGCGTGCACAAGTTGGATGGAAGAAGAGAACAGAGAGGAAGAAAGAACTAAAGAGAAAGGGGAGAGGAGAAGTGGGCTGGTTTAGGCCAAGGGGAAAAAAAAGAAAATATAAGAATAGGAATAAGGAAAAAAAATAAAGAAAAGGAAAATCGAAGGAAAAGGAGGAAGAAAAAGAAAGAGAGAAAAAAAAGAAAATAAGGAAAGAAGAAAAGTAATGGAATATATACACAAACACACACACACATTTATATGATGACTTACGTCTTCTTCTCTTAACCAAAAATATATTTTCAGTTTATAACCCGAAATTTAAAGCTCAATAATATTTTATAATTTAAATGATAATTAATTACATTATTATTTGACTTAAGCTTGTGGATAATTAGTGATATTTTATAATTTATTTTTAGTTAATAAATTGGTTAATTCAAAATTAAATTGGATAAAAATATAACTAAAATCGACTAAGTAAAGTTAATAAAATCCTAAGGAGTGGGTCATCTGATATTGGTTATCGATCGTTAAATTAGATAACGATCTATATCTTTGCTTATCTACATTTGATATTCGTTTCAATTATTCTTTTCTGTACTATCGAGTGGTCAAACAAGTTAAAATAATGGGATTGTAATAATAATACGTTTTACTTGAAACAAGAATCCATAATAACTTCCCATATTTAAATATTGCCACACTAAATAATAAATTGTTTTTTCTACAATTTACCTTTTTAAACTTGTCACTTGGTTTCGAAGAGACCGGGATCAGATATCAGCGTTATCCGGAACCACTTCGATTTAATAATCACTACAAATCTTTACGGGTTTGATTTTAGAATCTAATAGGTTGGAATTGAATAAAATAAATCTGACTATTTAAAATAAGTAACGATACTTAAATAGTATTTTAAATATCAAATGATTTGTGTGACAAGTGTTTGGCTATAACAAGATAAAAACTCATAGTGATGTACGAGTTACCTTGGTCCCAAAAAAGTTTTACAACTTAAGTATTTCAAGTTAAATGAGGTTACTCACGCTGGTTTCAGCCTGACTCGCGTGTTACTTTATTGTAATGCTCGGGTCAGACCGAGTATTACAGATTTTCAGGTAGGACGCTTTGGAGCTCAGGAGACGAGCTGGATGGCAGAGACATATTGAGTATATACCGCTGTGTATTATAGACCATATGGTTAGTGTTTAGAGAAAATTATTATAACCGTCCAGATTGGTTGTACTCTGATATCTTGTATGTATATTGACAGTTACAGCTTTTCTTTATATAAAATGCTGTTATTTCATATTATATTTTGTTCTGCTGCTGTAACGACCCTGAATTTTGAACAAATTAAATTGAGAATATTTAATTAATTTTAAATATTTGAACGATGATTTAATTTGAATCCCCGATATAATTTTGAAATTTGCGATTAAACTTTAAAATTTAATCTAGTGAATGTTGAATAAAAATTTGAATCTTCAATATTTAGCTGAAGAAAAATATTTCAAAAGCTCTTAAAATTCGTATAGATAATACCGAAGATAATCGAACTTTCAAAATTGAATTTTAAACTGTTTTGCTCAGTTTTGAATTTAATTGTTCGAATCGATATTTAAAAATAGCCGTTGGAGGCACAGTCTCGGAATTCGACGAAACCAGTTCCATTGGGTCCGTAATATTGTATTATTACCGGATTTCAAATTTCGTAGCATTTGGAGTTGTTATGTGGCCGTACGATGAATAAACGCATGGAAATTAAATTGAATTCAATTTAGATTTTTAAATTTAAAACCTTGCCGACATACACACGTTCATCTCCTTCAATCACGCAAAGAATCACGTAAAGCAATCGTGCCAGCCATACTTCGTTCAATTTTAAATAATCTCGTTCCCCTCTCCTTTACAAACGAAAGCCCCTCTCAGATTCAAATGAAAATAAACAAAATCGAGCAGTTTAAAAATGGCCGCAGTTCTCTTTAAACTCAAATCGAAGACGAGGCTTCTTCCTTTATTCAAATTTAAAGACAGTTCGAACGAAATCAAAACGAAACCCCACTCGTTCTTTCCCGTTCAACATCCATTCCCCCCTCGTCCAAATCGATTTCGAGAGCAATAAGAGGAGCCATGACATTTTTCCTCTGCCGATGTTCGATTCGATCAGTCGAAGAGCCACACGCGTTCAATCTATTGTAGCATGGGTGGTGACGAATCGAGCAGCGCGCACGATGGTGATCGCTAGTGGAAGTCGCGAGCACGGAAATTGGGGGCGTAGCTTTAGTTCGTCTTCTCGAAGCAATGGCAGGCAAGGCGCGCGAGGCAGTGGTCGCGGCAATGTCTGGGCAGTCGCGTCGCGAAGCAAGGGCAGGTCGCGATTCTGGTGGCGTTTGTTGGGCGTTGTGGCGAAGTCGATAGCGTGGAGGGTCTCGCGAGTGGCATAGTGAAGATGGGACAGCAGTTCAGTGGCGAAGTCGATCTGGGGTAAAATGGTTTGATCTGAATTCAGTTTAAATTCTACAGTTAATTTTTAATTTAAATTTGAAATGGTGATTTCGAATATACATAGGAATTTTTATGCAGATTTTAAAATTTTACAGGTTAATTTGGTATATGCAGTTCAAACAAGAATTTAAACATACATATACACATATTTAACCGACTATTTGACTTTAGAATAATGCTAGTGATTAACTTATTTAATTAAGTGTTACCAAAAGTATTTAAGGGAAATTTGTTTAAATAATGTTATTCAAAATCAAATTGTTAGTTAATATAATTTTTTTTTAAAGAAATAAATTTGAAAAGAGATCATGGATAATTTAGATTACCAAAGGTTAGTATATTGAATTAGTTTTGAAAGTAAAATTATTAAAAAGAGAACTTTAATAATTAGTTAGAAAAAATTTATTAAAAAAAGAAAATTGGTTTAAAAGGAATTATCAGATAATGAAATCACCAATGAACCAAAATTTTAAAATGAAAATTTAATTATTCAGTTGATTCGAATATTTATAAACTGTGTAAATATTTATACAAGGTATAAATCAAGTCAAGATAATTGGGTCGAGAATGGAAATGGATTGCAAAAATAAAAGCGAAGGTGAGATTTTTCTCACTCAAATTGAATGTGGAATTTTTGCAGTTATTGATTTGATATGAGTGCTATTGATTGTGATATTAGATATGATAGGATATATCTATATATATAGCAATATATACATATTGGAATATGTATATATTGGATTGATGATTTCCCGCCTCGTATATCGGATGAGACCCTATTGCGCCGTTAGTAAGCGGATTATTTTTATAAAACCCATATACCGCGATATTCCACCTCGAAGTGGAATTGGTATTGTGCTAACGTATGTGGATGCAGGGAAACAGGTTGGAGGGATCCAACTGGATTCCTCACCAGTAGTTATTTATTTACAGATATTGATGTATATTCTGTTATCATATGTTGATATATGATGTTTGATGTTGTGATTGACTAATTGGTGCTGTTGCATCATCGGATTCAAGTTTTAAAAATAACGACTTTACTTTAAAAAGATTTTTAAAGTGATTTTTGAAAATATACGTTTTATGGAATTTTTGAATTGATTTATAAACGTTAGAATTTTAAAGTTATAAAAGTTATAATTTTTGGTGAAATATAACCAAAGTGTCGTTTTTGAAATAAAAGTCGATTTATTTATAAAATGATTTGAGTTGGGATTTTTGAATAACTATAAACGATTTGTATAAAGGATTTATAAAATTGATATTTATAAATCAAAGTATTGGAATTATAAAATGAGTTTTTTTTTAAGTGTTAAAAATGAAAAAAATTATGGAATCCGTAAGTGAATGAAATTTATAGATTTATAAATTGTGAAGTTGAAAATGAATGAAATTGTAGAATAAAAGATTTATAAGAAATTGACTTATAAATTTGATTTTTTACCTTTAAATGGATCTTGATTTAATTTGTTAATAAAGGAGATTTATAAATCAAAGTTGTTAGAAAATAGAATTTATAAACGTTGTTTTATAAATTCGAAATCAATCAAAATTGAGGAATTTAATATAGAAGGTTATTAAGGGAATTTTATCCACGATTTTGGACAGTGGATAATTCTTGAAATAAATGTGTAGAAAAGATTGAAATTTGGTTATTGAAGTATATTCACGATTTTGGACAGTGAATATATTATGGAAAAAAAATGGTTATGTTTGGGAAAGCGATATTATAAATGAAGTTAATTGTGTTAAAAAATGTTTTAAAACGTGTGAACTATCGAAATCATAGATTTCAACATTTATTGTTGAAATAGACGTTTTCGAAAAATAAGAAAATGGTGGACTATAACACTGTTGTTATAGTAAATGATTTCCGAAAAGAAATGTTTTTATCTAGTATTGGGATTTATATATCTATCTTAATTTTCGAATCTCTATACTAGTGGTTTTGAGTCGTCGTAACGATGTTTTACGTAACATTCGTTTTGACTCAAATAGATGTTGTTAAAATAAATGATTTCCTTGAAGAATGAAATATATACTTAATATTGATTTAAGTAGATTGAATATTTTCAAATGTTGAAAATAAATAGATTTGTGAAATACTTATTTTTAAATAAGTATGGAAATGCTCTTCCAATATGAAATGAACTGTTTTGAGATTTTATCTTCAAAGATAAAATGAAATGTGGAAATTGATTTGAAATTGTTTTCAAACGGTTAAGTGTGGAAATTATATATATCTTGTAAAGATATTTTTGAAGATAAGATAATTTGGAAAATTATTTGGAATCTGATGATGTTGCGCATCTTTATTGATAGTTAAATAACCAACTATCAATAATTACCTTGAATGGATATTTGTTGTGAATTGGATGAATTTGAATGCCACACTTATTTTTGAATAATCGCTCACTATTCGGGTTAGCCGGGAAAGGACCATGGGGTCGTATAACCCATTCCGAATAAGTGATACGTCGTTATGAATTGCATTCGAAGACCGGTGTTGAAGACCGTATATTTTTTAAAACGGAAGGATTACCGTCGAGTTACTCTACATCGGCTGATCTCCGGTTGAGAGGTTTTATCACCCTTAGTGACGGGAAGTCCGGACGTGATTAGAAATTTATCCGGATATGCAAGGGCTTCGTGAGAAGTGCCTTCGGTTCTGTTCGATCCCGGAACAGACTTGTATGGATTGTGTGTCTGACGTTACAATTTGAGATATTGAGCTGATTTCTTTCAAATACATTTCTGTTGGTGGCGGAGAATTTATTCTCTTAGCTTAACACCCTTCTCTGAGACGTACGAGCTCAGAGGTTATGTAGTTGAAATTTATCAGCAATATATTCCCAATTTGGTAACGTGGCATACTGAGTGTTGCTGTGAAATGATCAGTGTTTGATCATTTGTGATATGATCATTTGTTTGATCTTATATCTTTGTGATCATAGGTTGATCATTTGTTTGACCCGAAGCATGGCTTTGTAGAAAGCGTAGCTTTGTGGACGAGACTTCATCGAGCCTCACACCCCGGAAATGGTCAAAACAGGAAGGATGCGGCAAGGTTCTAGGGAGTAGCGCCCCTTAGTGTATGTAATTCCTTCTGGATAAAGGTGGTATCATGGTATGGAGCCCAGATACTTAACCTCTATGGTTACTGCATTATTATTATTATGTGGTTTGTTGCGAATCGGGGATCCTCGGGAAGATCGGTGACGATCGGGGGATGACATACGCGTGTCAGTAGTTACCTATTTTTGCAGAGGTAACCCGGCCTTGTGTTGGCAGAGATCTAACCGTAACGTTAGGTTCTCGGGTCGTCTATTCCAGGGACGTACCCATCGTGGAAAAGGAAGTTCCTTAGCCTGACCATTTGTTGGAAATCCAAACAAAACAATACGAGCCTTGTACGGTTTTAGTTGTAGAACCTGCCATCTAATATGGTAGCTATAGCAAGCATACTATAATGGTACCTATGCTGGCTAAGATTTATATTCTACTTTCGAAATGTTTTCTACACTATTGTGACGCCCCACCTCTATACCCACGCTAACCAAGAACACTACGATGTAGTGCTGTCAATTAGCGCGGAGAATAAGGCTGTGGAGGAGCGACCATCCATGTAACTTCTTTGTGCGAGCATCGATACGTCAGATAGAATAGAATGCATATCTTTTAAGGAGGAAATCCGACATACCGATACAAACACAAAGCTATCACACGGTGGCTATATATAATCTTCGGAAAACAAACATAGCAATAATCATAACATAAATCAGTCACAGACATCCATATCACAAAGGCGGAAGAAGATATGAATAAATATATAACACATGAAAGTGTACATCAGAGTAGTGGTCAGAAAGATCCACGATAATACAAAAGAATAGCATCACGTGCTATACAAAAGAATAAGTACACAACATAGAGTCTATATCTCAAAGGTGTACATCCAAAAACTACTAATCTAAGTAGTTAGCCAAAAGTCAGAATAATCCTGAAGAGAAGTCAAGCAGAAGCACCTGTAACATCTCGGTCTGACCCGAGTATTATTTATAAGAAAATAATAAACGGATCAGTCTAACTATAAATATCAGATGATATGGTATACAGTAAAAGGCATGACATGAACATGTAATAACCATAGCGACATACTACTATAAGTATGTAAATGATAATCAACAAAAGATTAATCAATATCACAAGAATCTTCTCAAAGATAAAATAGGGTATCATACCCTAAACTTGTATTCATAACAAGTCAATAACACATGAATTCACCAATGCACAAAAACTGATATCATATCAATGAAAATCATGAAAATTGGTGAAGCACAAAATTCCAGAAATCATCATCAGAAATCCAGAAAACACATAAAGGGGGGAGGCCTAACACATGAATGGGAGCATGAAGCTCACCTACGCGTAAACACATGACGAGAAGTTATCTCATGGAAGCTATCCATTAAATTTTACACATGAATGGCCCGAAGACCATAGGAAATGTGATGGCGAAACATCACATGATCGGGGTATAGTCTCCCACGTAGACAAAGAGACATCGCTCAATCGCTAGTCTAAATCACAAAAATGATCGTCATGATCATAAGGAAGTGTCAATCACACCAAGCTAGTAAATATATGAGTTTAGCTTCATGTCCCATAACCACTTGCTTAACTTAAATATTTACGAACAAGCTGTAAATCTTCACTAGGAAATTGTCACAAAAAGGGTTCAATCGAACAAGTCCAAGAGCTAACCGACGAAGTGAACGCAAGCGTTTCATACCACTCGTTTTACTAAGTCGTTTAAGTCGATTTCTCATTCGAGTGAAGTAAAGGCTTGTATATACTAGTAGATTGAAAATCGGTTTGAGAAAACGAACTTTTGATACTTAAAATAGTGTTGAAATCGCTTTGATGAAAGAGTTTTGATATTTACTATTAGTATTGAAACCTTCATATATCTTTAAAGTGACAAGTCATAAAACGATGGTAGAACAAATCAATTCACGTACGAAGACGTGAGTAAAGTCCAAAGAAGTCAATCCCAAAACCATCAAAGTAGAAATTCTGATAAACGTTTTTCAGAAGAGATTGCCTACGCAGAGTAATACGGGGTTCGACCTGCCCGGTCAGGTCGCGGGGGTCCAGGGGGCAGCGCCCACGGCGGGGTGCGGGGCAGCGCCCCGTCACGGTACGACTTAGTGAAGGCAAGCTGGTCCAGCGACCTAAGGAAAAGTAGGTCATACGACCTAAGAGTTCACGCGACCTAACAAGGCTAAGGATAAGGTCGGAGACGACCTACGACTTAACAAAGTCCTGCGACCAAAGGAAAATCGCGACCTAAAAAGACCAAGTGTAAGGTCGGCGACGACCTACGACTTACGACTTAAGGGGGTAAGCGACTTACGACTTAAGGGATAAGGTCTTACGACCTAAGTGGAGAATGCCACGCGAGCTGGCAGAAGAACAGGTCAAACGACCAAGTACTAACTCGCGAACGACTTAACGACTTAAGCCCTGAACGACTTAGTGGAACGAACGACTTAACGACTTAAAAGCCAACGACCTAGGACTTAAGAGCCATACGAGCTACGAGCTAACTGCAAACGACTTAAGGCCAAACGACCTACGACTTAACTCGAGGCGAACGAGCTAACTGCAAACGACTTAAGGCCAAACGACCTACGACTTAACTCGAGGCGAACGAGCTAACTGCAAACGACTTAAGCCTTTAACTCGTGAACGACTCATGCCTTTAACTCGTGAACGACTCAGGCCAGGCAGAAACGACTTAACACTTTAACTCGAGAACGACTCAGGCCTTTAACTCGTGAACGACTCAGGCCAGGCAGAAACGACTTAACACTTTAACTCGAGAACGACTCAGGCCTTTAACTCGTGAACGACTCAGGCCAGACGAACAGAAATACACGCGCGCGACCTAAGCCCTTAACTCGTGAACGACTCACGACTTAGGCTTAACTCGTGGACGACTCAGCGAAGGCCAGAAACGACTTAAGGCCAGGAAAATCACCAAAACGCTGAAAATTGAAGTTTTTCGCCAATCCAATCCAAACCAAATGCAAATGTTGATGCAAATACAATAGGGGATCATTCCCAACAGTCCAAGATAGATATAGGCAAGATGTGAGATCAAAAATCTCACCTTTTCACGGAATTTGATGAAGATGGAGATTTGAGAGCAAGGCAAGAACACCACCAAGCTTGAATCAATGGTCTAAACGTGAATTTGATGTTGAATCTCGGATTTGCAATGGAATTTGTGTTTGGGAGTTTTAATTTCTCTTTCCCTCCACCATTTTTGAAGAAGCTTGAAGTGATGAAGAGAAGAGGGGGTGGGCTGAGTTAAGAAGGTGCAGTCCAACCCAAAGTCTCAAGCGGGAAAAGTGACGAAAATTTCACTATCTCCAAACATATCGAAGTTTACACTCAAAAAGATCGCAAACGTCATTTTGAACTCAATGGGGGTGGTCTCGAGTCCTAATTTGACCGTATGCAAAAAGTAGCTTTTCGGACTAACATCCGACTAACGATAAAATATTTAAATAAAATATTTAAATATAGAATTGATAGATATGCGGGTTGTTACAACTATGCACTAATAATAATATCAAAAAGAATTTGATTTTTGCGTAGTAAGCATCTTTGACTATCATAAGAAGAAATCTCCTCCAATTCTGCATTTGCATTGTGTGTGTGGCGGGAGGTCTTATGGTAGTTTCATTTTCCAAAAGCATTGCGAATTTGTTTTATTTTCTTTGTGAAAAAAATAACTGTTTTACGATCTCACACCAGTCACCATGACTGACTCGGAGTTTATTGTTTCCCTTCTAAACTCTGGGTGCCCACCAATTTCCACACGGGCGGCCTAGAGTTATGTTATCAGGATATTCTGGAGCTTTGGAGATAAGCTGGATGACGAGACGTAGTATTAGTATCTGATATTATTTATTCCGCTGTGTATTCTGTATGAGGACAAGTTATATAACTGTCCATTGTTGTATATGACTCTGATTGATGTATGTATAAACTGATATAGTTCTTTGTTTTAAAAGACTAGTGTTATCTATTATATATTGTTCCGCTGCGATGTGTAAGATTCTGATATTGTTTTCTGTTTCTATTGTTGTTCTGTTGTTCTTCTCTTCTTCTTCCTTTTTCCTCTTTTCTTCTTCTTCTACCTTTTTCTTCTTTTTAAAACCATAACTTTTCGGGTTTCCGGCATTCGATGGCTCGGCAGTCGATAAAGTGAGTATCGATGTCGAATTTTCGAAAGTCGAAAATTTCGGGACGTTACATTTGGTATCAGAGCATATGGTTAAGCGACAACCCTGCTCTGTTGGGTGTTACTCATTAGAGATAGAGTCAGTAGTACTCTAGAATGAGTGTGAGTGTAATAATAGATATGAGTGCGTATTTGTTATTGAATATAAAATTTTTTTATATTATGATGGTTGGTTTATTGAGTGGCATATGAACCTTCGTCGGCACAGTCTGCAAAACTGGATTGAAGGGGTTTCTAAACACTTGAATAGAACAATTCGGCACAATATTGTTTTAAATAGGGTAAATGAGATAATTTTGCCCAAAACTATTTTTGTATAGAAAAGAAATGTTTTTCTATAAAGTACTATAGTATATGGTTGCATGGATGTTAGGAAGTAATAATAGTGAATTATCATCACTGAAATTGAATGAGAAATTGGAATTATAACTCCAAAGTTAAGAAATATAATTCACATACAAATGAAATTTAAGAATGTAAATTATAAATGTGACTTATAATTTAAAACGAAATTCCAGAGAAGTATTTGGAAATGTTTTGAAAAGAATTTGAAAATTTTGGAGATTTGGAAGGTTTAAATCCTTTTTGATTTGAAAATGAATTTCAAAGGTTTGGAAAGTATTTTGGAGAGATGAAAAGCTCTAAACTCTTTTCGGTCGCTGGAAAATAATTCCGATGATGACCATGGCATCATCGGTGTTCATTTTCGGGTTTCCAAAAGAGAAATTGCTGCCAAATTGTTTTAAATGGAAGTTGTTTGGAAAATTTGGGTTTTTGTTTTGGAAATTCAAATGGAATTTGAATTGTTTTCAAAATGGTTTTGGAAAGGTTGAAAAGACTCTGGAATACCATATAAAAGTATTTATGGAATATTATTGAATTGATAACTTATACAGTTTGAATTTTGATAGAATAAATTTAACTTAAAGGATGGAGTTAAATAAATGTAAGTATAGGTGAATCAATTAAATGAAACTGAAATTGAAAGTTGAGATTCATTTTGAAGTTGTAAGCAATGAATTGAAATTAAAAAAATGAAATGAGACTTGAATCAAGTGGAATAAAATCCAAACCTGAGAAAAATAAAATGGATTGAATCCGAATAAGCTACTTTGATAATTTATTAATTCACGAAATACAGAAATGGAAGTTGAATTAGTTAAATTGAAACTTGAATTGTGAACTAAATAAAAGAATGGTTCGAATTTGCAAATATATTCAAGTAAGTAGAGATAAATTTCTGAATGAATGGAATTTACAGTTACTAGTAAATAAAATTGAAGATGAATGTTAAACTTTGTTTTGAATTTGTTAGTAAACGTAATTCAAGCTGAATATTCGAAATTTAAATTTAAAATGAATTAGTAAATGAAAGATAATCGATAAAATTCAATATTCAAAAGTTAAACTGAATCCAAATTAGATTGGAATTGTGAATTGAATTCAAATGGAATTTTGAAATGAAAAATTGAATGAAAAGAATGTATAATTTCAATAGTAAGCTAGAAATGTATAAGCAGTTTATATTGAAAATTTTGTAACAAGATGTGCAAAATGGTTTGAATATATGTAACTAGATATTACGGCTAGTAGGATATACAGGTTATAAAGGAATTGGGAATTTTGATTTCAAAGATAAATTTGAATTGCTCGACAAAAAGGTATGTATTTTAAATTTCGATATGAGATTTACTGATTTCTTCTCTAGCCGCTTCGCTTTTTCTTTTTCTTTTTGAAATCTGAGAGTCCGTAGGGACGTTTTGTAGTCGTGCCGTATTAGCCGCGCAAAGGAGACGCTGGCGAAATTTTTCGGAAATATAGGGCGTTAGAAAATTTTTGAGAAAATTTGAAAGTTTAAAATTTGAATTTAAACTCGAATTTGAATTTTGAAGTAAACGATATTGTTTGAAAACTATGAAAGGTTTAGAAAGTTAGTTGAGATAATAACGAATCTTTAGTCGAAAGATTTGTTTTAAAAAATTGATAAAGTTATTGAATTTGAGGAAAAGAGTAGACGAGTTAAGGACCATTTTTCCTAACTTGTAATTTCAAGGACGAAATTCTTTTAAGGGGGGAAGTCTGTAACGACCCTGAATTTTGAACAAATTAAATTGAGAATATTTAATTAATTTTAAATATTTGAACGATGATTTAATTTGAATCCCTGATATAATTTTGAAATTTGCGATTAAACTTTAAAATTTAATCTAGTGAATGTTGAATAAAAATTTGAATCTTCAATATTTAGCTGAAGAAAATTATTTCAAAAGCTCTTAAAATTCGTATAGATAATACCGAAGATAATCGAACTTTCAGAATTGAATTTTAAACTGTTTTGCTCAGTTTTGAATTTAATTGTTCGAATCGATATTTAAAAATAGCCGTCCGAGGCACAGTCTCGGAATTCGACGAAACCAGTTCCATTGGGTCCGTAATATTGTATTATTACCGGATTCAAATTTCGTAGCATTTGTAGTTGTTATGTGGCCGTACGATGAATAAACGCATGGAAATTAAATTGAATTCAATTTAGATTTTTAAATTTAAAACCATGCCGACATACACACGTTCATCTCCTTCAATCACACAAAGAATCACGTAAAGCAATCGTGCCAGCCATACTTCGTTCAATTTTAAATAATCTCGTTCCCCTCTCCTTTACAAACGAAAGCCCCTCTCAGATTCAAATGAAAATAAACAAAATCGAGCAGTTTAAAAATGGCCGCAGTTCTCTTAAACTCAAATCGAAGACGAGGCTTCTTCCTTTATTTCCTTTATTCAAATTTAAAGACAGTTCGAACGAAATCAAAACGAAACCCCACTCGTTCTTTCCCGTTCAACATCCATTCCCCCCTCGTCCAAATCGATTTCGAGAGCAATAAGAGGAGCCATGACATTTTTCCTCTGCCGATGTTCGATTCGATCAGTCGAAGAGCCACACGCGTTCAATCTATTGTAGCATGGGTGGTGACGAATCGAGCAGCGCGCGCGATGGCGATCGCTGGTGGAAGTCGCGAGCACGGAAATTGGGGGCGTAGCTTTAGTTCGTCTTCTCGAAGCAACGGCAGGCAAGGCGCGCGAGGCAGTGGTCGCGGCAATGTCTGGGCAGTCGCGTCGCGAAGCAAGGGCAGGTCGCGATTCTGGTGGCGTTCGTTGGGCGTTGTGGCGAAGTCGATAGCGTGGAGGGTCTCGCGAGTGGCATAGTGAAGATGGGACAGCAGTTCAGTGGCGAAGTCGATCTGGGGTAAAATGGTTTGATCTGAATTCAGTTTAAATTCTACAGTTAATTTTTAATTTAAATTTGAAATGGTGATTTCGAATATACATAGGAATTTATATGCAGATTTTAAAATTTTACAGGTTAATTTGGTATATGCAGTTCAAACAAGAATTTAAACATACATATACACATATTTAACCGACTATTTGACTTTAGAATAATGCTAGTGATTAACTTATTTAATTAAGTGTTACCAAAAGTATTTAAGGGAAATTTGTTTAAATAATGTTATTCAAAATCAAATTGTTAGTTAATATAAATTTTTTTTTAAAAAGAAATAAATTTGAAAAGAGATCATGGATAATTTAGATTACCAAAGGTTAGTATATTGAATTAGTTTTGAAAGTAAAATTATTAAAAAGAGAACTTTAATAATTAGTTAGACAAAATTTATTAAAAAAAGAAAATTGGTTTAAAAGGAATTATCAGATAATGAAATCACCAATGAACCAAAATTTTAAAATGAAAATTTAATTATTCAGTTGATTCGAATATTTATAAACTGTGTAAATATTTATACAAGGTATAAATCAAGTCAAGATAATTGGGTCGAGAATGGAAATGGATTGCAAAAATAAAAGCGAAGGTGAGATTTTTCTCACTCAAATTGAATGTGGAATTTTTGCAGTTATTGATTTGATATGAGTGCTATTGATTGTGATATTAGATATGATAGGATATATCTATATATATAGCAATATATACATATTGGCATATGTATATATTGGATTGATGATTTCCCGCCTCGTATAGCAGATGAGACGCTATTGCGCCGTTAGTAAGCGGATTATTTTTATAAAACCCATATACCGCGATATTCCACCTCGAAGTGGAATTGGTATTGTGCTAACGTCTGTGGATGCAGGGAAACAGGTTGGAGGGATCCAACTGGATTCCTCACCAGTAGTTATTTATTTACAGATATTGATGTATATTCTGTTATCATATGTTGATATATGATGTTTGATGTTGTGATTGACTAATTGGTGCTGTTGCATCATCGGATTCAAGTTTTAAAAATAACGACTTTACTTTAAAAGGATTTTTAAAGTGATTTTTGAAAATATACGTTTTATTGAATTTTTGAATTGATTTATAAACGTTAGAATTTTAAAGTTATAAAAGTTATAATTTTTGGTGAAATATAACCAAAGTGTCGTTTTTGAAATAAAAGTCGATTTATTTATAAAATGATTTGAGTTGGGATTTTTGAATAACTATAAACGATTTGTATAAAGGATTTATAAAATTGATATTTATAAATCAAAGTATTGGAATTATAAAATGAGTTTTTTTTAAGTGTTAAAAATGA
Organism: Allium fistulosum; assembly: GCA_030737815.1. Taxonomy (NCBI): domain Eukaryota; kingdom Viridiplantae; phylum Streptophyta; class Magnoliopsida; order Asparagales; family Amaryllidaceae; genus Allium; species Allium fistulosum. Next base: position 161,774,297 of record CM060904.1, on the reverse strand, counting down.
AAAAAATTATGGAATCCGTAAGTGAATGAAATTTATAGATTTATAAATTGTGAAGTTGAAAACGAATGAAATTGTAGAATAAAAGATTTATAAGAAATTGACTTATAAATTTGATTTTTTACCTTTAAATGGATCTTGATTTAATTTGTTAATAAAGGAGATTTATAAATCAAAGTTGTTAGAAAATAGAATTTATAAACGTTGTTTTATAAATTCGAAATCAATCAAAATTGAGGAATTTAATATAGAAGGTTATTAAGGGAATTTTATCCACGATTTTGGACAGTGGATAATTCTTGAAATAAATGTGTAGAAAAGATTGAAATTTGGTTATTGAAGTATATTCACGATTTTGGACAGTGAATATATTATGGAAAAAAAATGGTTATGTTTGGGAAAGCGATATTATAAATGAAGTTAATTGTGTTAAAAAATGTTTTAAAACGTGTGAACTATCGAAATCATAGATTTCAACATTTATTGTTGAAATAGACATTTTCGAAAAATAAGAAAATGGTGGACTATAACACTGTTGTTATAGTAAATGATTTCCGAAAAGAAATGTTTTTATCTAGTATTGGGATTTATATATCTATCTTAATTTTCGAATCTCTATACTAGTGGTTTTGAGTCGTCGTAACGATGTTTTACGTAACATTCGTTTTGACTCAAATAGATGTTGTTAAAATAAATGATTTCCTTGAAGAATGAAATATATACTTAATATTGATTTAAGTAGATTGAATATTTTCAAATGTTGAAAATAAATAGATTTGTGAAATACTTATTTTTAAATAAGTATGGAAATGCTCTTCCAATATGAAATGAACTGTTTTGAGATTTTATCTTCAAAGATAAAATGAAATGTGGAAATTGATTTGAAATTGTTTTCAAACGGTTAAGTGTGGAAATTATATATATCTTGTAAAGATATCTTTGAAGATAAGATAATTTGGAAAATTATTTGGAATCTGATGATGTTGCGCATCTTTATTGATAGTTAAATAACCGACTATCAATAATTACCTTGAATGGATATTTGTTGTGAATTGGATGAATTTGAATGCCACACTTATTTTTGAATAATCGCTCACTATTCGGGTTAGCCGGGAAAGGACCATGGGGTCGTATAACCCATTCCGAATAAGTGATACGTCGTTATGAATTGCATTCGAAGACCGATGTTGAAGACCGGATATTTTTAAAAACGGAAGGATTACCGTCGAGTTACTCTACATCGGCTGATCTCCGGTTGAGAGGTTTTATCACCCTTAGTGACGGGAAGTCCGGACGTGATTAGAAATTTATCCGGATATGCAAGGGCTTCGTGAGAAGTGCCTTCGGTTCTGTTCGATCCCGGAACAGACTTGTATGGATTGTGTGTCTGACGTTACAATTTGAGATATTGAGCTGATTTCTTTCAAATACATTTCTGTTGGTGGCGGAGAATTTATTCTCTTAGCTTAACACCCTTCTCTGAGACGTACGAGCTCAGAGGTTATGTAGTTGAAATTTATCAGCAATATATTCCCAATTTGGTAACGTGGCATACTGAGTGTTGCTGTGAAATGATCAGTGTTTGATCATTTGTGATATGATCATTTGTTTGATCTTATATCTTTGTGATCATAGGTTGATCATTTGTTTGACCCGAAGCATGGCTTTGTAGAAAGCGTAGCTTTGTGGACGAGACTTCATCGAGCCTCACACCCCGGAAATGGTCAAAACAGGAAGGATGCGGCAAGGTTCTAGGGAGTAGCGCCCCTTAGTGTATGTCATTCCTTCTGGATAAAGGTGGTATCATGGTATGGAGCCCAGATACTTAACCTCAATGGTTACTGCATTATTATTATTATGTGGTTTGTTGCGAATCGGGGATCCTCGGGAAGATCGGTGATGATCGGGGGATGACATACGCGTGTCAGTAGTTACCTATTTTTGGAGAGGTAACCCGGCCTTGTGTTGGCAGAGATCTAACCGTAACGTTAGGTTCTCGGGTCGTCTATTCCAGGGACGTACCCATCGTGGAAAAGGAAGTTCCTTAGCCTGACCATTTGTTGGAAATCCAAACAAAACAATACGAGCCTTGTACGGTTTTAGTTGTAGAACCTGCCATCTAATATGGTAGCTATAGCAAGCATACTATAATGGTACCTATGCTGGCTAAGATTTATATTCTACTTTCGAAATGTTTTCTACACTATGCACTAATAATAATATCAAAAAGAATTTGATTTTTGCGTAGTAAGCATCTTTGACTATCATAAGAAGAAATCTCCCCCAATTCTGCGTTTGCATTGTGTGTGTGGCGGGAGGTCTTATGGTAGTTTCATTTTCCAAAAGCATTGCGAATTTGTTTTATTTTCTTTGTGAAAAAAATAACTGTTTTACGATCTCACACCAGTCACCATGACTGACTCGGAGTTTATTGTTTCCCTTCTAAACTCTGGGTGCCCACCAATTTCCACACGGGCATCCTAGAGTTATGTTATCAGGATATTCTGGAGCTTTGGAGATAAGCTGGATGACGAGACGTAGTATTTGTATCTGATATTATTTATTCCGCTGTGTATTCTGTATGAGGACAAGTTATATAACTGTCCATTGTTGTATATGACTCTGATTGATGTATGTATAAACTGATATAGTTCTTTGTTTTAAAAGACTAGTGTTATCTATTATATATTGTTCCGCTGCGATGTGTAAGATTCTGATATTGTTTTCTGTTTCTATTGTTGTTCTGTTGTTCTTCTCTTCTTCTTCCTTTTACCTCTTTTCTTCTTCTTCTACCTTTTTCTTCTTTTTAAAACCATAACTTTTCGGGTTTCCGGCATTCGATGGCTCGGCAGTCGATAAAGTGAGTATCGATGTCGAATTTTCGAAAGTCGAAAATTCCGGGACGTTACAGTTGCGATTGTGAGATTTTTTGCTGTTGTTTCATGTTTTTATTCTACCTCTTTTTTCTTCTTTACCCTAACAGTCTGGGATTTCAGGCACTCAATTGTTCGGCACTCTATACAGTGGATGTATTAGTGTCGGTTTTTGGGGTTGAAAATCTTTCGGGCCGTTACACTTCTACCCTTCTTCCAATTTATTTATTCTCCTTCCTTTTCCTTCATTCCAGATGCCTGGACATAAACGTGCATACACGTGTGCATGTGTACGCCAACTCCGGCCCTCGATTCTGGTCGCCGACTACTCACGCAAACCAACATCGACCATCCCCATGCGTAATGCTACCAGAAATCACGATTTGACGCCTGGTTTGAAAAGTCGATCACCAACTCAAAAAAACTCGAACACCACATCATCGTCCATCGCTTCGCCTCGCCTCCCTAAGCCTCCATCACCTAACAAACTTTGGCCATACGTTCGCCACAACCCCCTTGTCCCTTTCCCTCAGATGCTCAATCCCCTCTCTCCCTCTCGCCATCGCCATTACTCTCGAACCCGAGACCTAAACAACCCTGTTGTTAAACCCTACCTTCACCACGACCGGCCACCACGTCACACTTAAAAATACATCACCATTTTTCCTGAACTCCCCGACCACCGAACCCACTCCTTGCTAGTGCTCGACTCACGTCACCGACCGGTTCGCCGGAATTTGACGAATTCTCAAATCCCATTCATCCTCCGATTCCACCACCTTCACGCCACTAAAAACCTTCAAACTACCCTTAAAATTCATCTCTTTCGAAGACTATTTCAACGTATAATTCATTCGTTTAAATTTGATAATTAAATTTTCGGGTAAAATTGGAACACTTACTGTTAAATCGGGTTTTCACTCCCTATACTCCATGAAATTGAACAAGGTATATTTTAAAATATACTATACTTGAAAACAAGCAAGTTTTGTTTTGGAAGTGAGATTTAAAACTAAACAGATTCAAAGATAATAATTTTTGAAGCTGCAACATACTAATTTTTCTAAAGGAACAGGGTGTATATGTGCATTTTCTATGTGTTCTACAGGGATCTTACCATATGGAACACATACATATAATAAGCAAGGGTATTTTTAACATAGAAGTATTTGACAAAACAAAAGTTTACTCAACTCCCATCCATACGTAAGTATATATATAATTCCAGTAGTAAAGGTTCAGTTCTACTCACTGTAGTAGGGAGATACACCCTGTTGTTTACTGTTTTGACCTTCCTCAAGCTTTAGCTTTAACACTAAGCTTATTGTTTTTAATGGCTTCATACCTCCTTGCTATATTATTATTATGATATATACATATATTTTTTTCATGAATGTTTTCGAATGGAAAATGCAGGGCAGTGATATGTGAGTATATATAAAGAGGATGTGAGTGTGTTGTTCAAGTTACAGGAAGAGGGTAAATATACATGCCTATACATTAAGTTTCATTTTTATCTTTTCTTTTGTTTGATATTTTGACTAGATAAAACTGATTTGATTTCATATAAAAGCTTTGATGTTTTTCCTTGGTTTGATTTATATTTTGACATTGATTTTGAAATCTTGCCATAATGATGTTCCCTAATATGTTTACATATGCATATATACATACTTCATATATATATATATATATATAAGTTTTGTGCTTATTTACACATACACTATTTTATATTAACATATATACACATATACTTGCATTTACTTTATCATCACATACACATTTTTCATTTATAGAAATCTCTTCCATTTGCATGTATGCTTACCTTTATTTATACATATTTATTTACTTTGCTTATATAAAATTTATCATTATATGTATACATATGTGCCTTCATGCTATCTCCTATTTATCTATATATTACTTCATATGACATATATTCATATATGCACATTTACATACTTATATATTATCAATTACGTAAAGCTAGTGTACATATATATATATATATATATATATACTTTGTCTGTTTATCCTAATTTTTAAGTGGTGGAGTTTTTATGTATATTTCCTCTAAGCTTTATCATACCAGAAATTTAAAATTTAAATTTTTATATAGCTTTGAATCAATTTATATATTCAAATATTTTAAATATCAAAAATTCATTTGTTCGACTCGTAAAATCAATATTTCAATAATTAAAATCAATTAGTCACCCAATTAACAGACGTCAAAAATCCAGGTCGTTACAGAAACCCTACACGAGCAAATGCGTAACCCTATCTCGACCTTGAGCATGTAGCCGTCGATGAACAATGATGAATGCATGCCTCTACGTCGCCGTAAAGGCTAGCCGCGACCTCGCCAGACCCATCCCCATCGAGCGCTGACCTTCCCTATAACTACACGACTACCCCGACGACGACGACGACCTCTGAGCACCCAAATTGCAGCCGCCGCCACCCTATTACAAAACCCTAGTTGAATTTTATAGGCCGATCCAACCATCAAATCGTCGAACAAACCATACTGATGTGCTCCACTCATCCATCTCCACACGATGGTACTCTCGATTCGACGATCCATCGCAGTTGATCAAACCTCCCAATGAACGGCCGAGAATGATTTGGCTAATTCCAGACAAACCAAAACCTTATTGCAAAAATGAATTCCAGATCTAGATTACGCTCGTCGAGAGCTTTCCAAAGATATATAATATGATAGGGTTTGGAGAGTTTGAATTTTGAAATTGGTTTTGAAATTGGATTTGGGGTTTTGTAATTGGATTGATAATAACAACCTGAAAAGCCCGTTCTGCCTTCGGAATGAAAGTGGGTCATCCCATATATCAAAATAGATGTTTCTGACATTTTTATACTCAATGTAACAGGTTTCAAGTCCTAATTTCATCGTATGAAAAAGTTAGCTTTTAAAATCAGCTTATTTCAATTGAATTCAATTAAATTGATTTCTACATGTTTCAAGCCCGTACGATCAAATGACAAGTCTGATTGCTACGAAACTTGAAATTCTACAATAATTCACTGTTACGGATCCGATGAAACTAGTTTTCGTGGAAATCCGAGACAGTGGCCAAAATGGCTATTTTCACATTAATTAACTAAATTATTATTAAATTAATTAAATCATTTTTTTAATTCCAATTTTATAATTAACAAATTTTAACATTTTTGATTACTTAGTAACTTATAATCCTTTTTAAAACAAGTTTCCATATCAATTCAATGTTGAATATTACACTAGTTACAGTGTTCAGTTTCAATAGCAATAAGTTCAATTGATTATTAAATTAAATTCCAATAAATCCATTTATTTGATCTTTCATCTTATTATTCAATCCATTATCATCTTATGGATATAGTTAACATTAGTTTATATCTTATTACATCAAAATCTACCATTATCATCTTTATTCATATTAATGCAATATTTAATTACATTTATTGCAATTTATTTACAATTTAATTTCAACAAATTTAATAAATAGGTAACAAATAACAATTGTCTCCTTTTACTTGATTTAATCACATTTACAAGTTTATTATCTACAAACAAATGCTATACCTACTTACACAACACTGATTCTATCCAATTACAATTTATTACACATTATTTCACAAATTAATATAACATTTAATCTATTTCCTTATTTACAATTTATAACTAATTATAACCTTTCAATAATTTCAATAAATTGTAATTACATTAAAATAATTAACAATTAACTCAAATTAACATTGTTACATTTCATTCTGGTTATTATTCTCATTAATAAATCATAAATTTTTATTTCTTCCAATATTAACACCTACACCTTATTAAATTAAATATTTTTAATTATCGATAATTACGGGTCGTTACACCTCTTTTGTCGTTGGAAAATAATTTCGGTGATGACAACCGCATCCTCGACATTCATTTCCGAGTCTCAAAGTAGGAAAGGCCACTTAGTAGCTTTGCTATGCGTTTGATTCGATAAACGGTTTTTGATTTAAAATCTCTAAATATGATTTGATATATATATATATATATATATATGAAAGATATGAGTGTATATATATTTATTTGAAAATGATTTGGAAGGAAACCCGGTGTTTAGTTCTTGCATTCCCTATAAATTAAAAAATTTCACTTATTGAAATGAGATGAATTAACAAAATGATTTTATAAAATAGTCCAGAAATGATTTGATATGAAATGTGTTAAACATAACGTGAAATAATTGAAATTTGAATAAATTGAATGTAAATGAAATAAATGTGAATAAATTGGAAGTAAACCAATTAGATGTAAATAAAGAATGGATGTTAATAAGAGATGATAGTGTATAAATAAACTGTTGACAGTGGATAATGTAAATTGTTATGGTTTGGATTAATTGGATGAATATTATTTGTTGGATGGTTTGTTTTGTTGCAAATCATTGTTTTAACTGCTTTTGGTTACATATGATTGATATGTTATGTATTAGTGCTTATGCTTATGGTTCGGAATAAGAATACATGTTATACAGTTCTATTAAGCTCATGCATGTTTTCTATATCTTATTATAAGTGGCTAATATTCAAACTTGAGTTGAGATAAGTACGCATGAAGACAGTTTGGATGTATATGCGATTCTAGTTGCTTTTGCTCGCTTTAATATGAGCGAACTTGCTCATATTAATAATAATAAGGTACATATCTTGGATTACATACCGTACTTTTATATTTTTCCCTATGGGATGCCTCATCACTGAGATGAGATATATATTTGTTATATATACATACATACATATATATATATATATATCTGTGTGTGTGTGTGTGTGTGTTGTAAAATTTTCCGATCAAGCCGCGCAAAGAAGACGCTGCTGAAATTTTCCGCAAATTCGGGTGTTAGAAAAATTTTGAGACTTTAAAATTTTATAACTTGTTTACAAATAAGCCGATATCAGAGTGGCATAGCGAAAGCGTGGTAAAGGTTTTGCAAATAAGAACTTATGTTTTGCATGTTGATTATTTTGAGTAAAATATATCAGATGTTAGATTACTTACTTAATTTCTTTTTGAGGACGAAAAGTTTTGAGTGGGGGAGACTGTAATGACCCGTATTTTTTAACTTTTTTAAATTATTAAATTTTATATAATTATTGAACAAAAATGGTTAAAAGTAAAAAAAATTAATGATTTATTGATTTAATTTAATGGATATGAACTTAGATAAAATTTTAAATAACAAAATTCAGTAAGATAAAAGATGATAACTTATATTAGAAAGTAAATTAAATGATATTGAATTGTAACTAATTGATAATAGAAATTGAGATAATCAATGTTAAGTTAATAAAGAATCGAATGAATGTTATTAAAAGTAAAACCATAAGTTTATTTATATGAAATTGTATTTTTGAGAAATATAAATTCAGAAATAAGAAAACAATTATTTGGTAAGAAATGAATAAATTTTGCTGTATACAATAATTGCAAAGATCTTGAATTATTGTAAAATGGAAGTAGTTGTTTTATTATTTGAATTCGTTTTAAAAGAAAATTTTATACGTTAAATAATTTATATTTCAAATATAGTAATTTATTTGACAATTTAATTGTCATATTTAATATTGGAAATTACTTAAATAATTGAATCCTGAATTTAATATGAATGAAAATGATGTCGGAAGTTGATTTAAATTTTATTTAAGCAAGAATGAAGATTTTTAACTTTTAGAATTGAATTTAAAGTGAATAAATTTATTTTGGAAATTATTTATTTTAATTAACGTGTAAAAATAGTCTTTTTGGGCACTGTCTCGGATTTCGACGAAACCACTTTCATCGGATCCGTAATAGTGAATTATTATACGATTTCATGTTTTGTAGCAATCAGACTTACCGTTTGGTCGTACGAGTTTGAAACGCGTAGAATTTATTTTCAGAACTTTAATTAATATAATTCGATTTTGAAAAGCTATCTTCTGAAAATAATGGAATTGGCTCCCGATATATGTTCCATTGTGTTCGTAATATCGGTATAACATATAGAATGCTAGGCGGCACGTTTCGATTGGAGTTCGAAAATTTTCACGGATGAATAGTGCCATGGGAATTTTCTATAAATAGTCTCAACCTTTCTTCCATTTGCGAAAACCTAACTCCATTTTCTTCAGCCGTCATTTTATACATTTCAACGGCCCGAAATTTGACTTCTTCTCTCCTTGATTTCTTCTATTCCCTTTAGCGAAATCGAACGGCACCAAAAGTAAAAATGAAGAGCTCGATCTCCTCTACATAAGGTACGGTTGAATCGAGTCGGAAGCTTATAAATTCGCTAGAATTGAGACATATAAGGTGCGTGGGTTTATGGGTTTTCGAGATCAACAATGGAGTTTTGGGCGATCGAACTTCTAGTGAAGGTGGATATCGACATCGCGCACGCGTTGGTGGGATCTCATCGGCACTCGGCGATTCAGTGGGTGGCGCGCATGGTAGATGATGGAGGCGGTGATGGGTTTCTTGGCTTGGAACGTGATAGAGGATGGAAGAATAGGTTAAGTTTTTAATTTATTAGTTATGTTAATTATATCGAATGCTAATTAATTCGTAACTTTCTCGTACAAGGTCAAATTCGAGCGGAACGAGTCGCGTTGGATTCGTATCGACGAAGGGTACGAAATGGAGTTGGATTGGAATTTATTTGACTCTGAAAAATTTTCTATTTCAAGTAAAGGCGAGTGATTAAACCCGCTCAAGAATACTGTGACGACCGCCCATGACCCCTGCACTGAACATAGGAATAGTGCGCTGTAAAGTGTGCCAGGCAGCCATGGACGATTGCCAAGGTAAATTAAAAACAACATAATCTATCGTATAACTCACAGCGCATGGATAAAATACAATAGAAAGTATATATAGTGAAGCTTTACAGAACAGAATCTCAATTAAACTTCATAATAGTTTGGTACAAACATCTGAATAGTCAATACATCAAGCCTCACTACATATCACTCAGAGAATATACAAGCAGCGGAACATCCAGTACATATAGTAAGAAACTAATACGCAAGCCTCCAGCTCGTCTTCGTCATCAGCATCGTCGGTCACTAAGAACAGCACCTGTCACCTGCTACCTAGTCTGCCCATCCCAAAAATGGATGAACAGCCCAAGGTAATAAGAGTGGAACATAAAACCTTGAGTCAGACAACAGTCTTAGTGAGCGGTAAATTAACTAACAACATACCAAAAGAGCATAAAGGTAAAAGGAATAGGAATCCAACCCTCCCACTCCACCTCTTTCTACAGTGATAGCCTCCAGACACACACTAAGCAGAAGCAAACATAGCAAAGCAAACAATTAAGGTAAAGTAATTATCACTCGAGTCAAGGTCGATGTTTTCCAAGTACAAACCCCCAAGGCCTAAACCAAGATCAGATAAGCACCCAGAAAACATCGCTCTTGAGACCGAATGACGATACAACCAAACATCCATGACTCTGGCTATCACTGTTGTCATTGCTTCGATACAACTGTTAATTGAATGATCGGCACATTCTTTCAGCCGTCCGTCAAGGGTTAATGGCAACCCCGGTTCTAGACATAACTCCGCACGTCGTCGCAGCCCGTGCCTAGGACTATCGAATCTGCCCAGAGTACTCGACTACAATCATAGTCTTTAGGGACTATCGAATCTGCCCAACGTACTCTTGCTTTGAGCCTGCTAGAACCTTCAACAACGATGAAATCTCATCCTTCTAGTCATCCTCCTCGACGACTATTTCCATACTAGCTCAAGCGCCTCTCGAGCAAACCATTATCTTCAACTCGAACCATTTCACTGAGTTATCAACATGCTTGGAATGATCCCGTCTGGATTAAACCAAGGCTATCTCATATCATTCCTCGCTTCATCACATCCTAGCAAAGCCTCATCTCAACATCATCATCATCAAATCTATCCATATGAACTTCATCATCCGCTACATATGCCATGAGCAACTTTCCCAATTCAAGAGCCTTTCACTTAGCTTTTGAATCATCTTCGACCATCTTCTCTAATCAAATCATCAATCAACTAATTCATAACAATCAACCAAGTCAATCATTAATCCAAGTAATCAAACATTCAAACGTGATCTAATAAACAATTATAACTATAATGGCAATCTTGTAAATAAAGAGTCGAAATCTAACAAGCATGAAAACATGAGTAATATCTCTATAACTTGATGAAAGAACTTGCATAGGTTAATCATGTAGTAAAATGGATGTCAAACCATCATGAACAATAGATCTATACTTAAGTTTACGGAAATGCATGGAAATCACTAATTTAACACCAAATCAAACCAACGATCCGATATACTCCTTTGGATCCGTGTGAGAGATAATCACCGCTAACCGAATCACCTAAACATCTCAAAAGCAACACACTTCAGATCTGGACAGCGAAGGATCTAACTCGATCTATCACAAATCCACTTCAAACGATGAAATCGCTCTTCGATGGATGTAGATCTTCAATCTAAGCTCTTTGATCTTCGATTTGGATGGAAGGAAGCACAAGATTAAAGTGGAGAAAAGAAGTGAAGAAGTGTAGAACTCGAGCTCTCAAAATAGCAGCACTTCGTCGCTTCAAAATCCGGATCCCAAAAATGAAGAAATGGACGTGTATTTATAGGCAGATTTTCTAGGTCGTCCGCCCCCTTAGGTCGTCCACGACCTAACAACCCCAACCTATGACCTAATAGATCTGCGCATCCACGACCTACGACCTATCGTATGCGCGCGACCTAACTGCTTAGCCCTTACGCGACCTAACATAAGTCGCGACCTAACTGAGATGCCGACCTAACACACACACGCGACCTAACTATACTCAGCAATCCACCTTAGGTCGCTTACGACCTAACTTCAACACAAGGTCTCACGACCTAACTATAATGACTTAGCACCTTTAGGTCGTCTAACGACCTATCTATTCACAGAAGCTCACGACCTAACTAACTTAGGTCGCTTACGACCTAACTAAACACAGAAGCTCACGACCTAACTAACTTAGCTAGAATACGACTTAACATCCACGCGTCCTAACGACTCAACCCACTTATCTTCTTAACTCGTCCACGACCTAACCTTCTTAGGTCGTTAACTCGCTTAGTTCCTTAGGTCGCCAACTTCCTTAGGTCGCTCCACTTCCTTAGGTCATCTACTCCGACCTAACTACTATACGACCTAGGACTTAGACTATGGACGACTTATCAACAATGCGACCTAATGATAATTGTTTTACGATGTTTCGATCCGTAAAAATACGGGTCGTTACATTCTCTCCCCCTTAGGAATTTCGCCCCCGAAATTCCAAGCAAATAGAGCCATCAAAGACTATTCTGCATGCCTACCATCCATAGCAATCAACAAACCATGCATCCAATTCTAGCTTAGCATGCAGAATTCTAAAACTAGAACAGGTTACAATGTCGTTATATGACACGACACCTTAGGGCCATACCTTGAAGAGTTCGGGATGATCTGCCTTCATCCTCTCTTCCACCTCCCATGTACAGTCGTTATCATCATCACTCCATTGTACCTTGAGCAACCTAACCACCTTCCTCCTAAGCTGTTTCGTGTCGGTTTCCACAACACGAAGCGGCTTATGAGGTCTCTTATCGACTGGATCAACTTCGAAATCTTCACAGCTATCAACAGAAACCACTGTATTCGAGTCGTGCACATACTTTCATAGATACGATACATGAAAAACATTGTGCACACTCGACATGTTTTTTGGTAACTCCAATTTATAGGCGAGCTTTCCAATTCGCTCGATAATCGGGAATGGTCCAACAAATCTCGGAGTCAATTTTCCTTTCTTCCCGAATTGAATAACATTCTTTAGTGGAGAAATCTTCACAAAAACCATACCACCTACGTCGAACTCCAAATCCTTACGACGCTTATCGGCATAACTTTTCTGACGGTCTTGGGCTGTCTTCATTCGTTGCCGAATGATCTCTATGCAATCCGAAGTCTGTCGAATCATTTCTGGCCCAAGTATCAGCTTTTCTCCAGTTTCTAACCAACATGTCAGAGAGTTACACGGTCTTCCATACAATGCCTCATATGGTGCCATACCAATGCTTGAATGGTAACTGTTATTATACGAAAATTCCACCAAATGAAGATGATCTTCCCATGATCCTCCGAAATCTAAAACACAAGCTCTGAGGAGATCTTCCAAAACTCGATTGACTCTCTCGGTCTGACCATCTGTTTGGGGATGATAAGCTGTACTCAAACACAACTCAGTTCCCAAAACTTCTTGGAAGCTCTTCCAAAATCCACTAGTGAACAATGGGTCTCGATCGCTCACTATACTCTTTGGAATACCATGGAATCGAACTATCCACTTAAAATACAGCTCAGCCAACTTTGATGCAGTCCTAGTCGATCGAACAGGAATGAATCTTGCACTCTTAGTCAGATGATCTATGATGACCCAAATCCCTTCATTTCCCGTTCTTGTTCTAGGTAACCCATCGATAAAATCCATCGATACTTGCTCCCACTTCCATGTAGGAACTTCTAATGGCTGAAGCAGTCCACTTGGCTTCTTCTGTTCGGCTTTTACCAACTGGCAGTTCATGCACTTGGAAATAAAATTTCCAACATCCTTCTTCATACCTTCCCAGTAATAGGTTCTCTTTATATCCCGATACATCTTATTTCCACCTGGATGAATTGTCAACTTCGAGTGATGACTTTCCTTCAGAACTTCATTCCTCAATTCATCTATATCGGGAACAACTAGTCGTCCTTACTTCCGAAGCCAACCCTCTCGATCGACCTCGAATCCTTTATCCTTCTCTGGGTCCAACCCAGATTCCAAATCACGGATAATCTTGGCAAGCTTATCGTCTCGCTTTTGGCTCTCGCCAATTCTTCCCACAAGAGTCGGTCTTATCGATAAGTTTGCCAACATTTTAGGTTCCAATTCACATCTGGGCCTGAAGTCAAATCCAACTAAATACTCGAGACTCTTCCATTCTGAAAACATGGCTCCCAATCCTGCATGTCTTCGACTTAACGCATCTGCCACTGCGTTACCCTTTCCCGGAGTATAGGCTATACCAAAATCATATGATGCCAAAAACTCTAGCCATCGTTGCTGCCTAAGATTCAAATCCTTTTGGGAGAAAAGATACTTCAACGACTTATGATCTGTAAACAACTCGAATTGAACTCCCAATAGATAATTTCTCCACATCTTCAGAGCAAATACAATCGCCGCTAACTCCAAATCATGAGTCGGATAATTCCTTTCATGCGGCTTCAGTTGATGACTTGCATACGCAACAACTTTACCCTTCTGCATCAGCACTGCTCCAAGTCCAGTACCACATGCGTCGGTGTAAACCACCATCTCATCATTCCCACTTGGAATAGTCAAAACAGGAGCACTCGTCAATCGCTCTTTCAGGATTCCGAAAGCTTGCTCACACTTAGCATCCCATCTGAATACTTGGTTCTTTTTCGTCAATCCTGTTAACGGTGCAGCCACCTTGGAAAAGTCTTTGATAAATCGACGATAGTATCCTGCTAATCCAAGAAAACTTCTCACATCAGATGCATTCTTAGGTCTAACCCAATCCTGGATTGCTGCCACCTTAGCGGGATCAACCCCTACTCCATTTCCAGAGATAATATGGCCTAAGAACCTCACTTCACTCTTCCAGAAGTGACACTTCGAAAACTTAGACTTCAGCTGATGTTTCCGTAAGATTTCCAAAACAATATGCAAGTGCGTCTTGTGCTCTTCTTCAGTTCTGGAATAAATCAAAATATCATCCACGAACACTAGTACGAACTTGTTCAACTGATCTCTGAACACTCTATTCATAAGATCCACAAAATATGCTGGTGCATTGGTCAATCCAAACGGCATTACCAGCCACTCAAAGAAACCGGATGGTGTCCTGAAAGCAGTCTTCGGCACACTATCCTTAGCCACTTTTAACTGGTGAAATCCCGTTGCTAAATCCATCTGAGAAAACACCTTAGCTTCGTGAAGCTGATCAAACAAGTCATCTATTCTCGGCAATGGATACTTGTTCTTCTTAGTCACTTTATTCATCTCACGATAATCCACACACAACCTCAACGATCCATCCGCTTTGGTTGCGAACACAATTGGTGCACCCCATTCGGACACACTACGCCGAATGAATCCTTTCTGTGAAAGATCATCAACTTGCACCCTCAACTCTTGCTGTTCCCTAGGCGCCATCTTCCTAAGAGGCATCACAACAGGTCTGGCTCCTTCAACTAAATCAATACGAAACTCGATCTCTCTATGCGGCGGTAACCCTTTGACCTCATCAAAGACATCCTCAAATCCATTAGCGATTGGCACAGATGACAGTCTATCCCGTGGAACAACCAGCGAATACATGAAGCTCATGAAGACGCCTTCCTCATGCTTACATCGTATCACAACCTTTCGCCCCTCCACATTCTCGACTGTCACCTCCAACCTCTCACAATCAACCTTTGCCGCATACTTCCTAAGCCAGTCCATACCCAAAATAATTCCGAACCCCGCAAAGTTCAGAACAAAACAATCACAAACAAAAGAGCAATCATGACTCGATACAATCAGACCACGATATAGCATACACAAACAAGACGAACCCCCAACTGGATTAGTCACAACCAATGGTCTATCAACAATATCCGGCTCTAAACCCAACCGGCCTACAAGTTCATTACAAACAAACGAATGCGATGCCCCAGTATCAAACAACACTCTAACTGGAACACCACATATGGAAAGAGTACCTTGAACCACCACACTCTTTCCTTTCTCTTCAGCGGTAGAGGCTTTCGAAGATGATGGAACAGCCCCCAAAGCATAAGCTTGCACAATCTGCTTGTCCTTCCGCGGTTCTGGACAATTCTTCTTAACATGCCCCGGCTTGTCACAGTTGTGGCACTTCACTGGCGCCTTCAGATTCTTGCAATCCCTGGAGAAATGGCCCTTCTACTGACAATTGTAGCAGGTCACTTCGCCCTTTGGCTTCTTCTGGCCATCCTTACCCTTTTGCTGTTGCTGCTTCCTCCTCTTGTTTCCACCCTGCTGTGGTCTAGACTCTTCCTTGGTCACAGCAACAACAGATCCCACTTTAGGAAACAGATTCTCATGCCTGAGAGCCTTCTCCACAAGCTTCTCAAATGAATCGTCCAAATGATCCACCAACTGCCTCCCAAGATAACTGTCCAAGCCTGTCACAAACTTCTCGTTCTTCTGATAAGGAGATTCAATATACGACCGGGCATACTTGGACAAAGCTTCAAACTCAGAAACATACTCAAGAACTGGTCTTCCATTTTGCTTGAGCTCCACAAACTTCTTGAACAGAACAAACTTCTGGGCCGTAGAAATGAACTTAGCTTCAAATCTGACTTGGACTTGCTCCCAAGTAATTTCTTCCTCCGGAGTATCAATGGTGATAGAGTTCCACCAATCAGAAGCTCTCCCTTGAAGCTGTCTTGATGCTAACTTCCTCTTAGTTGCATCCTCGATTCCCAAATCACTAAAGATCCTTCTACAAGCATCTATCCACCTCTGGACTTCAATGGTTGATTCTGTTCCTAAGAAAACCTTTCCTCCAAGAGCAGTATAATCTTTACACAACTTAGCAAAATCCACCGGTCTTGGAGTTTGAACTTGAACTCCAACATCTACTGATGGCCCCGGAGCTCGCATTCTTCTCATGATCGAGGTCATCATAGCCTCGAACATAGCAACATAATCAGCAGCCCCCTCAACAGCACGGCCTTCCCTAGCAGCTGGTCTCCCTCTTCGACTCATCCTTAAATCTATAAAAAGGAATGATTAATACACCTTGAGAACAACTGCATAAAGGACTCATATACTTCTAAGCTACTATATTATATATAGTTATCATCCATCAAAATACAATTACGTCTCTCATACGTAGTTACGTCAACGAGCGTTGGGTAAAATCGATTAACCAAAGCTCTGATACCAAATGTGACGACCGCCCACGACCCCTGCACTGAACATAGGAATAGTGCGCTGTAAAGTGTGCCAGGCGGCCATGGACGATTGCCAAGGTAAATTAAAAACAGCATAATCTATCGTATAACTCACAGTGCATGGATAAAATATAATAGAAAGTATATATAGTGAAGCTTTACAGAACAGAATCTCAATTAAACTTCATAATAGTTTGGTACAAACATCTGAATAGTCAATACATCAAGCCTCACTACATATCACTCAGAGAATATACAAGCAGCGAAACATCCAGTACATATAGTAAGAAACTAATACGCAAGCCTCCAGCTCGTCTTCGTCATCAGCATCGTCGGTCACTAAGAACAGCACCTGTCACCTGCTACCTAGTCTGCCCATCCCAAAAATGGATGAACAGCCCAAGGTAATAAGAGTGGAACATAAAACCTTGAGTCAGACAACAGTCTTAGTGAGCGGTAAATTAACTAACAACATACCAAAAGAGCATAAAGGTAAAAGGAATAGGAATCCAACCCTCCCACTCCACCTCTTTCTACAGTGATAGCCTCCAGACACACACTAAGCAGAAGCAAACATAGCAAAGCAAACAATTAAGGTAAAGTAATTATCACTCGAGTCAAGGTCGGTGTTTTCCAAGTACAAAGCCCCAAGGCCTAAACCAAGATCAGATAAGCACCCAGAAAACATCGCTCTTGAGACCGAATGACGATACAACCAAACATCCATGACTCTGGCTATCACTGTTGTCATTGCTTCGATACCACCATTAATTGAATGACCGGCACATTCTTTCAGCCGTCCGTCAAGGGTTAATGGCAACCCCGGTTCTAGACATAACTCCGCACGTCGTCGCAGCTCGTGCCTAGGACTATCGAATCTGCCCAGAGTACTCGACTACAATCATAGTCTTTAGGGACTATCGAATCTGCCCAACGTACTCTTGCTTTGAGCCTGCTAGAACCTTCAACAACGATGAAATCTCAGCCTTCTAGTCATCCTCCTCGACGACAATTTCCATACTAGCTCAAGCGCCTCTCGAGCAAACCATTATCCTCAACTCGAACCATTTCACCGAGTTATCAACATGCTTGGAATGATCCCGTCTGGATTAAACCAAGGCTATCTCATATCATGCCTCGCTTCATCACATCCTAGCAAAGCCTCATCTCAACATCATCATCATCAAATCTATCCATATGAGCTTCATCGTCCGCTACATATGCCACGAGCAGCTTTCCCAATTCAAGAGCCTTTCACTTAGCTTTTGAATCATCTTCGACCATCTTGTCTAAATCAAATCATCAATCAACTAATTCATAACAATCAACCAAGTCAATCATTAATCCAAGTAATCAAACATTCAAACATGATCTAATAAACAATTATAACTATAATGGCAATCTTGTAAATAAAGAGTCGAAATCTAACAAGCATGAAAACATGAGTAATATCTCTATAACTTGATGAATGAACTTGCATAGGTTAATCATGTAGTAAAATGGATGTCAAACCATCATGAACAATAGATCTATACTTAAGTTTACGGAAATGCATGGAAATCACTAATTTAACACCAAATCAAACCAACGATCCGATATACTCCTTTGGATCCCTGTGAGAGATAATCACCACTCACCGAATCACCTAAACACCTCAAAAGCAACACACTTCAGATCTGGACAGCGAAGGATCTAACTCGATCTATCACAAATCCTCTTCAAACGATGAAATCTCTCTTCGATGGATGTAGATCTTCAATCTAAGCTCTTTGATCTTCGATTTGGATGGAAGGAAGCACAAGATTAAAGTGGAGAAAAGAAGTGAAGAAGTGTAGAACTCGAGCTCTCAAAATAGCAGCACTTCGTCGCTTCAAAATCCGAATCCCAAAAATGAAGAAATGGACGTGTATTTATAGGCAGATTTTCTAGGTCGTCCGCCCCCTTAGGTCGTCCACGACCTAACAACCCCAACCTACGACCTAACAGATCTACGCATCCACGACCTACGACCTATCGCATGCGCGCGACCTAACTGCTTAGCCCTTACGCGACCTAACATAAGTCGCGACCTAACTGAGATGCCGACCTAACACACACACGCGACCTAACTATACTCAGCAATCCACCTTAGGTCGCTTACGACCTAACTTCAACACAAGGTCTCACGACCTAACTATAACGACTTAGCACCTTTAGGTCGTCTAACGACCTATCTATTCACAGAAGCTCACGACCTAACTAACTTAGGTCGCTTATGACCTAACTAAACACAGAAGCTCACGACCTAACTAACTTAGCTAGAATACGACTTAACATCCACGCGTCCTAACGACTCAACCCACTTATCTTCTTAACTCGTCCACGACCTAACCTTCTTAGGTCGTTAACTCGCTTAGTACCTTAGGTCGCCAACTTCCTTAGGTCGCTCCACTTCCTTAGGTCATCTACTCCGACCTAACTACTATACGACCTAGGACTTAGACTATGGACGACTTATCAACAATGCGACCTAATGATAACTGTTTTACGATGTTTCGATCCGTAAAAATACGGGTCGTTACAAATACTAAAATATTTCTTATGTTAATTTAATCAAAATCATGGAGTGATTTATTTTATTGACTGTTATTTCGTAATTTAACTGACATAGAAATCGACATAGAAATTGACCTGCTAGAAATTTGAATTAACAATTAAATGGAAACTGTACTAGTAGTTAGACTTCTGATTTTAATAGTTTGTTAATTATTGGGATATTTTGATTGATTGGATGTTGATTGTGATGGATGTTAATTGGTTGATGAATTGCATGATTTGGGTGTTTATTTATTTTATATTTCTCTGTTATCACCCTATATATTATTGATAGTATATAAAACTGTAAATTGAATTATTTCGAATAAATTAAGAAATAGGATGAAACAATATATACCTATGACACTGAGATTTAGATTGAAATGATATATATCCATTTCTGCAATTAAAAATTGAAATAACTATTCACTTGGCCATAGGATAGAAAATTATATACGGGCACCGGATTGATTAAATTAAATGGTTTTAAATTCTTGAGATTGAATTCATTTTAGATGATATTATTTTAAGAAATAAAACAATTGATTTATGGAGATTGAATTATTTTCGAACTCGAGCTTGAAATGTTGAAATTGAAACTGGTTAAAAGAAATCATTTAAAGAATGCAATTTGAAATTTTAAGTTATAATTGAAATATGATTTGAATTATGGAAATTGATTTGTTTTAAAAGATTTGAACTTTATTCGAACTATGGAATTCATCTAAGTAAAAGTGATTTAAATCGACATTTAAAACTTAGGCTCGGAATTGAATTAGTTTGAAGATTTGAACCTTAAATTAAATATTGAAGTTTAAATTTGATTTAAGTGATTTAAACCGGTAAATTGAATTGGACTTGAAATTTATACAAATTAAGATGGTTTAAAATGAGAATTGAATTGAAACTTAAACCATTGAATCGAATCGTTGAATCAAATTTGAAGTTAACTTGAATTGAAATTGAAATTTAATCAGTTTGATTGAAATTTGGACCTGAGTCCGGATTTATTGAAAATGGAAAGAAATAGTTTTACATTTGAAACTATTTTCGAGTCATCACACCTAGGAAGTTTTAATACTTAAATAACCAGCTGAGGAAACATGGAAGACAAGTACTGCCTACCAACCAAAATCTCAGCCTTCACATTCATCTATGGCAACACCAAATTTTTAATGGAATTTAGCAGTAAATAAAAGAGTTCCATTTATGCACCGTTTGAAAAAATAATTACAAGCTATTCTCACAACTACCAAACTCTATGAACACTAGTCTTCCATCCAGATCTGTAAAAAGATTGTTACAGGAAGGAGTACATGCACTACATTAGACACAAAGATCCAATTATAAAAAGAAGTAATCAATAAAAATAAAAATTTTAATAAGATAGAGGTAGAACATGTTCTACACATGCATGGTACGAAGTAGGCGAAGATCTATGTGTTATGGCCTAACAACCAATGCTAGCCTCCAGATCTAATGCAGTAATGATTTTTGTAGGTTATTTTGATTTATCTTTATGAAGAAGTGGAGTTGTCTTCCACATTTTAGTGATGCCATTAGTTGAAATGAAAAAGGAGGGTGAGGGTTTGAAGTCGGTTGAAGTGAACAATTTGCTTTCATTTTCCAAGCAAGAAAGCTCTAGATTATGGGTGAGTGTGCATTTTAAAGTGGGTTGAGGGTTATTGCGTGTTATTAGGCCAATATTTTGGCTAGGTTGTAAAATTTTGTGTATACATTTACACAATATTGAAATCTTGAGCCATGTTCACAAAAATATGATTGTTGTTTGATGTAAGGCTATCGTGTTAATTATTTTTGGATTGATATGGTTACTTGTCTAACTAGTTAGATGTGCATTGTTAACACTCATTGATTGGTAGAAATAAGGATTTGATGGCTTTTGTATGTGTATGCATGTTAAGGTATTATTACCTATTTTGTGTCGCCATGTTGTAGATGATACGATGGATGTGCTTACTTAGTTGTGTTGATGTGTTAGTGATATACTATTATGTATTTACATTTATGGTTGTAGGAGAAGAGCAGGTTTAGGTATAAAAAATAGAACTACGTGGACTTGATCGCGAAAGGGTAAGTAGGCAATCATTTTCTATGCAATGGCCATTGAATCTATTAGATTGGGCTGAGGTGTATAAAATTTGGTAGTCCTAAACTAATTGACACTATTTTTCTTTTTTACTTTAAGTGTCAATATTTTCCTAAAGTTTGTTGTAAAAGTGGTAGAAACGGAATAAAAGCTTAGTTGAAGGCTGCATCTACAGGTTGACCATTTAATAAATTTATTATATTGTTTGTAATGCATTGACAACCGATATAATTAGACACACACATATATAATTATAGATATTCTCTTTGTCGTATAGTTATTTTATATTCTTGTGTGTTGAAATAAGTGAATATTGTTTGTTTCCTCTCAGAGGTAAATTAATTGTTAAAAATTTGTACTTCAAATTATTCACCTAACGACTTGAGGTTTTTAACATATTAGATAAGTGCTTAAGTTTTAGTTTATCTGGGTTTGAAACTAATTTTATGCATTAAAAATTAATTTTTTCATTTGGCATCAAAGATTAGGTTGTTATTCCTGAGCCTTGGGTAGGTTTAAACTATTTAGATTATATAAACTTACACCAAATATTAGGTTAAAATAATACGAGAGAGTGTATTTGTTGATTTTTGTAAGCTTTGGTTTTATGTATAATCCTCGTTACCCCCTACTTAGATGATGTTTATTTATGATGGCCTATATAGGGAAAAATAGATGTGGTGGAAATTGAGTAAGATTGACTCTTATAAGTAGGGCTGGGTACTAGTTATAATTCGAATCTTACGCACATAGCGTTAACTTTTGTAAAGAGTTTAAGGAAAACGATTTGTAAAAAAATATATAAATATTATTGGGATTTAAACAATTTATTGGAGAAGGAATTTCAAACGGGGAGTAAAGGTAAAATGTTTAATTTGAGAAACAAGTTATTTTTAGTGTAATGTTATTTTGTAGGAAAAGTGTTTGGTTTTTGAAATATCTTATTCAAAAATAGTTCGTAAAAATATACTTGGTTTTGAATGTTTGAAGCTATTTTAGTAGAAAAGATTTTGGTTAAACTACCTTTGAGTTTGAAAACATTCTGTGGAAATTATTTTGTTGAAGATAGTATGATTTGTGATATTTTATTAGAAGTATTTTTTATGGAATAATTTGTAAGAAACTTTATCGAACAAAAAGATAATACTTTTGTAAGAAGAACTTTTATAAGAAACACCAAGTTATATGTGTGGAACATTTGTTTCAAGAGAGTTTTGAAAGGAAAATATTATTATTTTATTTGGAACAATATGTTGAGGAATATTTTATTAAAAAAATATTTAAATATCTTTTGTTTAGTGAAACAAAACTTTAATAGAAAGGATATTAATTTTGTTATATATTCTATTAGGAGTATTTTAGTGAAAGAATTTTATTTTTGAAAAATTCTCAACTGGAAAATACTTTTCAAGGAAAATATGTATACTGTTGGAAAGTGTTTTATTAGGAAGTCTACCAAATAAACTTCCTTAGTAAAATTTACATGCGTAATATTGGAAGAATAAATGACTAGACCGGATTGCATTGGCGTTAGACGAGTGGATAGTATGAATTTAAGGTTCATCCAAAATTGATTATGAGGAAGCAGCCATGACTATTATATGCAGAATGTAGGGATGTGTATTTTATGGTGTTCTATTGGGCTAGGCTATGATGATATGGTTATCATCTTGGATGGATAGGGCAGTAGTATTTTTTCTTAATATTTATTCATTTTCGTTGATTTCATTTGCTTGGTTTGATTGAGTTGGTTGCACTATTCTTATGTTTGTTGAGTAATTAGTCAAGAAAATTATGTTTCTTAGTTTGATTATGGTTGCTTTATAGTTACTGACATGTTTTGTTACAATAATTTCTTTTGCTTGCATTGCCTTGTCGTTGTTTGCTTGTTGACTATATTCATATTTTTTTATTTTTTTGTTTCGTTATCTCGTTGTGCTAGATTTTATAATACTTCATATTGTGGAATGCAACAATATGGGATTAAATAAAAAATATGATTAATTAAACCATAAAAAGGGACTAGTATAATGATAAATTCATCAATAAAAGAATTAAATGAGTAAAAAAGGAACGTGGTAATAAAAGGGGTTAAGGAATTAATAAGATTAAGCTGGAATGAGATTTTCGCTCAAATAGAAATTAAGTTGTTTCATTCATGCTAATTTTTTCGAAAAAAAGTTCAAAACCCCAGACCGGTCGCCATTATCATAGGGTGATGGAAAGAAAATGAAAAATAATAAAACAAAGAAGTAGAAGAGATTTAATCAGGCTGTAAATCGAAGTGAGTACTAATAACTTTATTTCTTATTTAAGCCTAATAGATGTAGATTTTATATGTTTTTATTATTTTGAGTTGTGGTAAACATGTTTTGATGATTATAGAATGTGTCTGTACATGTTAGGATGTTAAATAACATAACTTGAAATATATTTAAGATAAAAACAGGAAGTGACCAACTCCTCGGTGTTAAATAAGAGATATATTTAAGATAATAACATGAAGTGACCGACTTCGAATGAATTGAATTTTTGTTATGATGCTTATAACATCAAAGTGAGTTTCAATTTTCACTATTTTCAAAATAATATATAATTTATTGGAAATTTTCTAAGATGAAAATTGGAAATACTGACTGTAAATTAATATTTAAAAATAGTAAAATTAAATATTTTGATTTGAAATTTTTACTAAAGGTAAAGGAAAGTGTTTTCAAATTCTATGAATTTCTAGGATTTTTTTAGTTAATACGTATTAAATGGTAAGGTGAAAAATATCCCTAATTAGTGAAATAATTAAACAAAGGGATTAATTAAGTTAGGATTAAAGGAAAGAAATCATGGCTTATAGCAAAGATTTCTGCTACAATATAAAAGTAACTAATGAGAATATGGCACATGTAAAGGATTAGTCAAAAAGCAGTTACTTTATGGAGGAAAATATCAGTTTTCTACTTCATAACTATTTTTCATTTTAAACATGTGTTAGCCACAAAGTTTCATTTTTGATTGCTTTAAAGCTAGACTTACAATAACCTCAAAGTTAGATTTTAGATAACTTTAAAGCTATATTTATGATAGTTTGAAAGCTAGACTTTTTGTAGCTTTAAAGTTAGACTTTGTGATAACCTTAAAGTTAGACTAGAGAAAGCCTTAAAGTTAGAATTAAGAAAGTTTTAAAGTTAAGCCTTTGAAAGTGGTAAAGTTAGAATTTCGATAGCATTAAAGCTACATCTTTGATAACCTTAGTGTTAAACACGCGATATGTACAAAGTTAGGCCTCCGATAGCATGAATAGGAAATAACAAATTTTTGATGCTCGATGACTTAAATACATCTTGGTAGCATGATAGCTTAAATGTGCGATAGTAAACCTTAGAAGTACAATAGCCAAAATGTGTGATAGTCATTCTTAGAAGCTCGATAGCTTAAGTATGTGTTAGAAATTCTTAGAAACTACATAACTTAGCCTTGAAAGTCAATAACTTAAATATGTGATGATGGTATAAGGTCAATGTGGCAACCAAGAATGTTAACATTACAACATTAATAAAGAAAGAAAATGTAGGCCTACGTGGAAACCTAAACGTCTAAACATGACATATTTTAGGAACGATGGTGTAAGGCGTAAATGGAAACCAAATGTCTAAACACGACATCATTTGGAAATGATGGTGCAAGGCTTATGTAGCGACTAAACGTCAAAAAATGATGTTATTTGAGAACGATGGTTTGAAGCCTAATAGGCAACCAAGTGTTAAAACACGACATCATTTAAGAGCAATGGTGTAAGTCCTATGTAACGACCCGTAAATTTCAACTGTTTTAATAACGTTATTAATTGAAATTTTGTGAAATTTTAAACGATAAAATTTTGAAATATAAATTTGATATTTGGAATGCGTTTAGTTAAACATGGCAACTGGTAAATTTTCGTCCGAAAATATGAAAGTTTATTTCGCGCGTAAATTTACTTCAATTTAATCAGTTATAAAGCAATGAAAATAAAATGTTTTCGAAACCTAAATATTTTTACATAGAAAATTTCTAAACCATCTTCTAAGCAAGATGTCAGTTTGTCGTTTTTCCAAATTCGGACATCTTTGGCTCCGTCGGTCTTATTTTCTTGCGTTTTTCTTGCATTTTTCCGCCAGTTGAAAATTTCGAATTTTATAATACAATCGAACCACTGATATCTGTATACCGTTTCGATTGTCTCGTCGTGCTGATCAGCATAGTTTATTTAATTCTGTGTTTTGAAATCCGGTACGCGACAGTACCGTATTCGATTCTTTTGAATTCCTCTGTTAATTCAATTGCAAATAGTTGAATTGTGAACGGTCGAATTTAAGTTGTCACTGCTTTTATTATCTCCATAAATTCTGCAACTGACTTGCCACTTTTCATATTCTTCTATTTATTTTCTTGAAGACCACGTAGCAGCTTTTCACTGTTTATGTGTGTTCCCAATTTTCGCACTCCTCTTCTTTTTCATTGTTGCTCTTTTCCTTTTTGTTTTGTTAGCCTGCCACTTCAAAATTTTTCTTCCCACCTTTCTTCTTGACTTCGGCCTCAAAGCTTTTGCCGCCTCCTCACCGAGCTCCACCCCAGCCTAACTCGAATCAATCTCCGTCTCCGGCCTGCCTCCTCTCCACTGACCTGCCGCCATCCACCTCCAGTCCCTGACCATGCCTACATCCGCCGCATCTCTTCCCACACAACCCCACACCATCGGTCTTCCACCCTCCGACCTTCGGCCTTTCCACATGTTGTCGAAGCAACTCTCCCCGGTCTGTCAACTTCGGCCAGCAAAGGACAGACAACTTCCTCCTCTGCCTCGCTTCAAACTTTCATCTCGGCCGGGGTTTTCTTTTCCCTCCTCCTCCTCTGTTATACTACGGTAAGTTTAATATATATAGATTTTGGGTTTCGTTTTATATTATATGGGTATAGATTTTTTGACTTTAAATACTATATATCTGATTTGCAAACTCTTATCTGATAAAGTTATGAATATATAAATATGGATCTAAAACTGTTATATTTTGTTTTACCGTTTCAACAGATATAGGTCTTGTTTTAAAAGGTATAATTTTGGTTTCTATTATATTGATCTGTTGAGTTTAAATTTATATGTTTGTACTTATAACTTGCTGTTGTATGTGTATGAGTATATCACCTATTTCATATATGTAAGCATGTTTAAGTTTAAAAATATATATAATATGTTAGTTACTATATGATCTCTATATATCTATTTATAAGTATAGTTTTGCGTATAATCGGCCGTGATGTGTTCATTTAAATAATTTGTCATTTTATGTTAGTACCTATAAAGTTGTTTTATTTTGTTCCAAATTTTTTTTTTACATATATACATATATTAGCTTATGTAGATAAGAATATATGAGCTTGGCTTTTCAATTATACATTGTCTATAATTAAGGAATATAAGATCTTTTTTATATATATATATATAAATTTTGAAAGTTATATAATATATCTGTTAAGTTATGGATGTTACCTTTAACATATAAATAATATAGCTATTTTGGATATAGGTATGTTGATTTAAATTATATAATATGTACGTGTAGTGTTGTGCTGAAAAAAAAGAAAAGAGAAGAAGAAATAGCAAGCTTGTCAGTTTAGTTGTTTATCAGATATATATTCACTTTGCTTAAAGTGTACTTAAAAATTTGAGAGTCTGTTGTTTATTTTTGTTTACAGTAACTGTTGTATTACAAAAGAAGTGATATATACGTCTAGTGTATATCTTTTTATATGTTTTCAATATAAAAGTTATATATATATCTTAGTATACATATTAGTTCCTATGCATTGGTTTATATTTAAGTACTGCCTTAGGTTATAATATATTAGATTTGAACATAACAGTTATGTTTCCAGCTACAGGTTGCATATATAGTTATATGATGTAGCTTGTTAAAATTTTGTAGTATATAACAGTTTGTTTAAAGTATATATATGAGATATATATTTGTTTGGTATGTTTTAATGAAAAGATTTATCATAGTTTAATATATATATAAATTTGTTTTAAAATGCAAGTATTTTGCATTTATATGTATTTATTTCAAAATATAATGAATATTAATATTTTGGGAAATGTGTATTTGTATATGTGGTTACTTGTGTTAGTGAAAACGTTTAAAATTTATTTAAGGAAATTTTGAAAGAAATACATAAATCTTATAAACATTTATTTTTGAATTGTAAATATATAGATTTTCGTGTGGATATAATTGGTTTTTAAGATGTATGTATATATGTATAGATTTTATTTTGATAGGTGTTTTAAGTTGAGTATTGATTTCAGGAAAGTTTATAATAATTATTTGTTTCAGTTAATCAAGCCAATTTGATTCTTTCTCATCGATTTTTGATTTATCAACTTGTCCGTCGAACTCTTGTCTATCTTGCTTTTCTTTGAAATCCGTGTCTGGAATCGTAACTCACCTATCGTCGAATCTCTCTTTCTAGCCTCGAAAGGTGAGCAATCACTCACGATTAATGTTCTTTATTTATTAAATTTGATTTCAATTGAAACGACAATTGAAATATGCTGCTGTTAGTTAATTACACTGTTATATATGCTATTGCCTGTATCAGTTCACCTGTGACATTTGACACCATTATCTATTAATTATTTATGTGATGATAATGCAGTTTGGCTGATAATTGATTGATTGTTGATGTTTATATTAGACGGTAAATTGTTAGTGATAAATGATAAATAGTATGCAAAATTGAAATGGATATAGGATAGTTAACAAATTTTAAAACTAATTTATATGATTAGTGAATATGACCCCTTTTATTTGTTAAATTAATTGACATGTAGAATAGTGATAATTACACTTTGAACCATCGACGTATATTAGATTAATTGTTGTAGTGAAAAAAATTGAAATTGAATGATAAGTGAAAACCGTAATGTAATAATCTTTAATCTACATGAAATGATAGTGTAGATTCTAGAAATAATTATATTAATTCGTACAAATAACAATGCGAATTAATACGGTTATTTCAGGATTATTTGAATTGATTATTGGATTGTTATTGTTTGTTGTTATTGCTTGTTTATTTACTTTGACACCATCCCAGCTATCACACTACAAGTTCCCTTTGTTATGCTTTGATTTTTGAATTAAATTGGAATCGGGTTGAAATGATAAATACCCAAATTAAACTTTGACCTAGGATAGGAAATTAAATAAAACCCGATTGGTCACTAATTTGATTTAAAATAAAATTAAGATTTTATTGAATAAATAATATGGTTTTGAAATGAAGTTGAAATTTGAATTTTTAATGAAAGGAAAATGTTAATATTTAATAATCTGAAACAAAATATTAACAATGTAATTGATGAAAGAACGTTGATTAATTTGAGAAATGATTGAATTAAGTTTGAAATGATTTAATAATTAAGTTTGAAATTATAAATAGGGTTGAATTATTTAATGATTAAATTGAATTGAATGCTTGAATAAGTGAAATTGAACTTTTAATAAGTGAATTTTACTTCGTAGATAATTGAAATTGAGTTTCTTTATTAATTAAGTTTTGGAAAATTATTTAAGTAAGTAAATAAGTGAAATTGAATTTCTTTAACAAGAAATAAAATGTGATATTTGAAATTAATGTAAGACTTGTAATTCAAAGAATTTGATTTTACGAATTTAACTTAATTAAATTTGTAAGTTTTGATATAATGGCATTGAACTAAAGTAATCGATTTAATGAATTGGAAATTTAATAAAAATTGTTTGAATGACAAATTTACTTAATGAATATTGAATGAAATCGATAAATGAGTTTAAATTGATTTGAATGTTAAATAAAATTTATTTAAATGATTTCGGAATGAAACTTATATACGAATTTGAATCAATATTTGAATTGTTTTAAATAGAAATTGAAATTGAATTATCAGATTTTGAAACGGTAAATTGGAAGTTTTGAAATGTAATTTTGAAAATTGGTTTAGAAAGACAAATGAAGTGTTGATTTACAAATTCTAATTGAAATTGTAATTGATTTGGTTTTGAAATTGATTAAACGACCAATCGGTGTAATAATTACGAAAGTTATTAAAGAGACCGGAATCGGTTATGGACATACTCCCTGTCTAAACTGAAAACCACTTTAATAACCATACGCGGAGTGGTGATCCAGAATGAAGTGGTTGGAATGATGTTCGTGTTGACTGAAGAAAGAGAACGATGATGGATAGCCTTGACACTTGTGTCAAATTGGAAATGACTAAAACAGGAGCCGTGCCGGGCCAATGGAGGATTAGCTACCTCAAGTGAACACACTTCTTCGAACTACTCATTACTTGTTGTCGATTGATGCACCCTTGATTTTGGGAGTGTTGTTTCACGCTGTTGCGGGCGCTGCGGCGTTGCGTTCTCACCAGTCCGGATCAGGCAAACGGTAGTATCACTACCTTGGGTATTGCCTCATGTGCCTTGTCATACTTGTATTCCCTATTCGCGACCACTACGATTTTGGTTTGTACCTTTAGTATATGGAATTCCCTCTGGTGACTTCCGGTTTTGGGGAAACTACGGTCTTGTATATGCTCTTGGGAATAAAAATGTGTTAAGGGTGGAATGGGCCATGACTTAACACTATTTTGATATCTTTATATTACTGATAGACATTATCTACTTATCGTACACTACTACATAGTAGATAATTTAACGGATCCTTAAAGGATGGTTATTCCTAACATCCTTTGAGTTACTGGTATTTCAATTGCTATTTCACTTGAGTTGGATTTATAAATATAAGAATGTTAATCCTGACTCGAGTATTTTGTGTTTTGCTTTACGCTCGGGTCAGACTGAGTGTACCAGTATTCGAGACTCACCTTTGAAGTTGGAGCTTTGCTTGAAGATCCATCCATCTATTCTACTTTTAGTATTCGATGATTCCAGTGATGTATTCTGATTTGTATCTGATGTATCGTATTACTCTTTTGTTGTAAACTCTGATGTATCTTATATATTCATATTGTAGCTTCATGAACTACTATCTCTTTTATTTCCGCTGCATTTATTACTCTGTGTCTGTGATCTGTGATTACTTATTTACTATATATGTTCAGTTTTGCCAAATTTAAATTAACAACGCGGTATTTTGAGCAATTCAATTCCGGCATGAGTGTCTACCTATACACTTATAATGGATGCGAATGGTCCAAAATAACGGGTCGTTACAGTTGGTATCAGAGCTTTGGTAGCTCTAGGCAAAACTCAACATATAGGGTAAATATATTTACAGAATCACTCTCATTCGAGATTTAATCTCTTCCTTTTGACTCGATTCCTTTGAATTTTTGGAACGTTCCATGCGGTTCCAAATTTCATTCGTGTCCCTCACTATTCATCTTCTTTCAATTCTGGAGCATCACATAACTCCTCTTCGAATGACCCTTATAGTGAATCGGCGGTCTCGCCAAACTTCGAATGATTTGTAAAGGGGTGAAACTCCTTTATAATAGGTATCGATTTACCAGATATTTCTGTATCCTCGGTTTACGATGCTATATATTCCCTGCTATACCTGAATTCCATCTCTTGAGATCGAGTGTTGATTTAACTCGGAATTCAGCATCGATTTTATTCTTGAAGTTACGGATGACCCGGTTAAGGTTGCCCGTGAATTAAATAAACTTACCCATCTCCCGATTCTGTTATCGAATCATCTTATCTTTTCTTCCGAATTGGTCTTCGAATTAGAATTCTCTTTGATTTGAGTCCATCAAATTTGAATCTCTATCATTGCTTTGAATCCATTCTTGTATCGTCGAGCGAGGAAGTGTATTTGTAAATTTATATTAAAAATGTTTTATATATTGTGTCGTTTGAGTTGCTGATGTTGATTTGGGTTTTCGATCGATTCGTCTGATCAACGCTATCGATAGGATTTCCAAAATACTTGAGCAGAGCAAACTGACACAATATTGTTTTCAAATTTGTTTGATTATATTGTAAAAATATAAGTAAAATTTTCTGGAATTTAATAAGTTAATTAAATTGGTTGTTTGAAAAGATAATATTTGATTATCATTTATTGTTCTAAATGAATTTATAAATATGGTTTATAAATTGATTTGGAATTTGAAATGAATTTAATTCAGAAATTTGAGAATTTAGTTTCCAGTGATTTCGAACTTTGGTTTTAAAATTTTAAAGTATATATTATTGAAAGTATTTTCGAACAGAAATCGTTTTCAAAGAATTTTAAAATGTTGAAATCAGTGCTCTTCTCTTTGTCGCTGGAAAATAATTTCGGTGATGGCGGCCGCATCACCGACATTCATTTTCGAGTTTCGAAGTGGAGATACTATTCTGTAGTTTTGCTACGGTTTTGTTTTGAAAAATATTTTGATTTGAATTTCTTCAGTATAATTTGATTTATATATATATATAGGTATCTTATTTTAAAATTTAATTTGATTTGATATAAATATATTATATATATCTCTAAATTGTTTAAAGTTAATCGGAAATCTAATTCTTAAATTTTGTTAAATGATGTTTTCAATTATAAATAAAACTAAATTTTGAATAAATATTTAAACTTGAATAATTGAATTGGGAAAATTTTATTTGTATATTGTTTAACTGCATTCTAATACAACTTACCTAAATCGTTCAGAAGTTGAATATGTAATTGGATAATATATAAGATAAATTGAATTTATAAATAAAATTTGAGTGTTTATAATAAATGTTATACACTAAATTTTGGTTATAAAGGTGTTAATAGAGTTAGATAGGATAATAAGTAAACTCAGTTAATAATGAAATAAATTTGTTTTGAAAAAATTAATAAATTGAAATTTGATCAACATATGAAAATACCTTGAATTTAAAAGAAATTAATAGATGTAAATTAATTTAAATCGAAACTTTTATGTTTTAAATTAATTTATATGGGTTAAATATATGTGAGTAGATATATTAAGTAGAATAAATTTAATAGTAATTTGGAATAAAGAAGAATTTAAAATGGTTGAAGAAAATATGATTATAATAAAAGACTAATCAAATTTATGGTTTTAGAAATTGTAAATTTAAGATAATTGGATAATAAGATAATGAATTTAGAAATAGTTGAGATTGATTTTTGTAACAACCCGCATATCTATCAATTCTATATTTAAATATTTTATTTAAATATTTTATCGTTAGTCGGATGTTAGTCCGAAAAGCTACTTTTTGCATACGGTCAAATTAGGACTCGAGACCACCCCCATTGAGTTCAAAATGACGTTTGCGATCTTTTTGAGTGTAAACTTCGATATGTTTGGAGATAGTGAAATTTTCGTCACTTTTCCCGCTTGAGACTTTGGGTTGGACTGCACCTTCTTAACTCAGCCCACCCCCTCTTCTCTTCATCACTTCAAGCTTCTTCAAAAAATGGTGGAGGGAAAGAGAAACTAAAACTCCCAAACACAAATTCCATTGCAAATCCGAGATTCAACATCAAATTCACGTTTAGACCATTGATTCAAGCTTGGTGGTGTTCTTGCCTTGCTCTCAAATCTCCATCTTCATCAAATTCCGTGAAAAGGTGAGATTTTTGATCTCACATCTTGCCTATATCTATCTTGGACTGTTGGGAATGATCCCCTATTGAATTTGCATCAACATTTGCATTTGGTTTGGATTGGATTGGCGAAAAACTTCAATTTTCAGCGTTTTGGTGATTTTCCTGGCCTTAAGTCGTTTCTGGCCTTCGCTGAGTCGTCCACGAGTTAGGCCTAAGTCGTGAGTCGTTCACGAGTTAAGGGCTTAGGTCGCGCGCGTGTATTTCTGTTCGTCTGGCCTGAGTCGTTCTCGAGTTAAAGGCTGAGTCGTTCGCGAGTTACTGGCTTGAGTCGTTCAGGAGCTAAAGGCTTGAGTCGTTCAGGAGCTAAAGGCATGAGTCGTTCAGGAGTTAAAGGCCTTAAGTCGTAGGTCGTTTTGCAGTTAGCTCGCTCGCCCTGGCTTAAGTCGTTAAGTCGTTAAAGGCTTAAGTCGTTAAGTCGTTCAAGACTTAGGTCGTATGACCTTATCCCTTAAGTCGTAAGTCGCTTGCCTCCCTTAAGTCGTAAGTCTCTTGCCTCCCTTAAGTCCTAGGTCGTATGACTCTTAAGTCCTAGGTCGTTGGCTTTAAATCGTTAAGTCGTAGGTCGCTGCTTCTCTTAAGTCGCTTTCCTCCCTTAAGTCGTAAGTCGTTCGCGAGTTAGTACTTGGTCGTTTGACCTGTTCTTCTGCTAGCTCACGTGGCATTCTCCACTTAGGTCGTATGACCTTATCCCCTAAGTCGTAAGTCGTTCGCGAGTTTGTACTTAGTCATTTTACCTGTTCTTCAGCTAGGTTGCACGGCAGTCTTCCCTTAGGTCGTATGACCTACTTCTCCTTAGGTCGTTGGACCAGCTCGCCTTCACTAAGTCGTACCGTGACGGGGCGCTGCCCCGCACCCCGCCGTGGGCGCTGCCCCCTGGACCCCCGCGACCTGACCGGGCAGGTCGAACCCCGTATTACTCTGCGTAGGCAATCTCGTCTGAAAAACATTGATCAGAATTTCTACTTTGATGGTTTTGGGATTGACTTCTTTGGACTTTACTCACGTCTTCGAACGTGAATTGATTTGTTCTACCATCGTTTTATGACTTGTCACTTTAAAGTTACATGAAGGTTTCAATACTAATAGTAAATATCAAAACTCTTTCATCAAAGCGATTTCAACACTATTTTAAGTATCAAAAGTTCGTTTTCTCAAACCGATTTTCAATCTACTAGTATATACAAGCCTTTACTTCACTCGAATGAGAAATCGACTTAAACGACTTAGTAAAACGAGTGGTATGAAACGCTTGCGTTCACTTCGTCGGTTAGCTCTTGGACTTGTTCGATTGAACCCTTTTTGTGACAATTTCCTAGTGAAGATTTACAGCTTGTTCGTAAATATTTAAGTTAAGCAAGTGGTTATGGGACATGAAGCTAAACTCATATATTTACTGGCTTGGTGTGATTGACACTTCCTTATGATCATGACGATCATTTTTGTGATTTAGACTAGCGATTGAGCGATGTCTCTTTGTCTACGTGGGAGACTATACCCCGATCATGTGATGTTTCGCCATCACATTTCCTATGGTCTTCGGGCCATTCATGTGTGAAAATTTAATGGATAGCTTCCATGAGATAACTTCTCGTCATGTGTTTACGCGTAGGTGAGCTTCATGCTCCCATTCATGTGTTAGGCCTCCCCCCTTTATGTGTTTTCTGGATTTCTGATGATGATTTCTGGAATTTTGTGCTTCACCAATTTTCATGATTTTCATTGATATGATATCAGCTTTTGTGCATTGGTGAATTTATGTGTTATTGACTTGTTATGAATACAAGTTTAGGGTATGATGCCCTATTTTATCTTTGAGAAGATTCTTGTGATATTGATTAATCTTTTGTTGATTATCATTTACATACTTATAGTAGTATGTCGCTATGGTTATTACATGTTCATGTCATGCCTTTTACTGTATACCATATCATCTGATATTTATAGTTAGACTGATCCGTTTATTATTTTCTTATAAATAATACTCGGGTCAGACCGAGATGTTACAGGTGCTTCTGCTTGACTTCTCTTCAGGATTATTCTGACTTTTGGCTAACTACTTAGATTAGTAGTTTTTGGATGTACACCTTTGAGATATAGACTCTATGTTGTGTACTTATTCTTTTGTATAGCACGTGATGCTATTCTTTTGTATTATCGTGGATCTTTCTGACCACTACTCTGATGTACACTTTCATGTGTTATATATTTATTCATATCTTCTTCCGCCTTTGTGATATGGATGTCTGTGACTGATTTACGTTATGATTATTTCTATGTTTGTTTTCCGAAGATTATATATAGCCACCGTGTGATAGCTTTGTGTTTGTACCGGTATGTCGGATTTCCTCCTTAAAAGATATGCATTCTATTCTATCTGACGTATCGGTGCTCGCACAAAGAAGTTACATGGATGGTCGCTCCTCCACAGCCTTATTCTCCGCGCTAATTGACAACACTACATCGTAGTGTTCTTGGTTAGCTTGGGTATAGAGGTGGGGCGTCACAGCTTGGTATCAGAGCCAAACTTCGGAACAACGTAGAATAACTTAACAAGGATCATCGTCCTAAGTCCACCTTAGGAGTTGTGTTTCAGGATTTAGCTCGAGTCTTCGAACCGACTTATCCTATTTTCTTTATGATTCCTTGTTTCATCATTCAAGATTGTTTGATGTTCATTGGTGAATAACCTTCTTCTTTCTCTTCTTTCTTTCTAAAGGAAGAGGATGTCAAGACCAGGCCGTCCCAGAGCTGGGACATCTACTGCGGCTCCTCGAGATGGAGTTTTTATGACAACTCAACAGCTTCTTGAGTTAGTGACGAATGCCCAAGCAGCTGGAGTTAACCCGGAACCTACTCACCCAAAGTCGGGATTTGCACGGTTGTGCAGCGATTACACCAATTTGGGTGGGAAGCCCTTCAAAGGTTCCGAACCTATTATCGAGGTTCAAGCTTGGTTAAAATCATGCGATCGGATTTTCTCTCGCATGAACCTTATCGACCTGCACCGCGTTCAAGTGGCTTCCAGTATGCTCCAAGAGAGAGCATTGGATTGGTATGAACTTCTCACTTCCGAAATTAATGAAGCGGACCTCACTTGGGAGCACTTCCGAGAACGCTTCGAATCGAAATTCGTACCCGAGGCTGAAAAGGTAACGTTGGCTCGACGATTTATTGACCTTGTTCAAGGTCAGGCTTCTGTGGCGGATTACGTCGCATCATTCGAATCCCTTTCCAAATATGGGGTCGAATATATAAATACTCCACTGAAGAAGAACCAGCGGTTCGTTTATGGCTTAAACAAAAGCCTCAAGAAGCCATTACTTTTGAAGTTAGAAGTTTCTTTCGACCAAATTGTAGATATCGCTCTTCGTCTTGAAGAGGCTGATAAAGAAAGTGATGTTGAAGTAGTAGCTTCCAAACCTGGCTTTAACAACAAAAAGAGGCCCAACAAATTTAAAGGTCCTTACCCGAACAAAAAGGGTAAACAAGCAGCTCCTACTGCAAAGACTTTTTCCTCTGATGATAACAAATGCTACAACTGTGGTGTTAAGGGCCATTATTCGAACAAGTGTCCAAAGCCCCGCTCTTGCCGCTACTGTAAAGGCACAGATCATTATATGCACCAATGCAAAAGGCTTCAACAGAAGGAGGGAAAGCTTAATGTGGCTCAAGCCCCTGGTAACACATCTGGCCGTCAAGGTATGTCACATTCTGTCCTTGATGGCATTATATTATTTCATGATCAACCAATTAGAGTTCTCTTTGATACGGGTGCATCCCATTCTTTTATATCAAAAGAACTTGTCGATACTTTTTCTATAAGTGTTACTGCTTTAATGACTTCATTAAGAATTGCGAATCCGGTTGGTGGATCCGCAACTCTTAGTTTACTTTGTAAAGACGTAGAGATTATTTTATGTGATTTTTCTTTCCTAGCCGATTTGCATGTCATGCGTTACTTAGGCTTTGGAATGATTTTGGGTATGGATTGGCTTACTCGTTATGAAGCTCATATCATATGTCCTGAGCGGACTATTTATCTCCGTCATCCGCAATCTGTTAATCAGATTTCTATTATTCTTAAAGATTCGGATTCCGCTTTAGTTGCATCATTATATTCTTTAAATCCTCGTGATGATGACAATGATGATGAGGAGGATGTCATTTCTCGTATTCGCATCGTTCGTGAATTTTCCGACATCTTTGAGCCCGTTTTAGGATTACCACCTAAACGAGCAATTGAGTTCAAAATTAATCTTTTACCTGGAGCTCAACCTATTACTCGTCCTCCTTATCGCATGTCTAATAAGGAGAATGAAGAGATGCGCAAACAACTATCCGAGTTGGAGACGAAGCAACTTATTCGCTCTAGTTCCTCGCCTTGGGGAGCTTCAGCTATTTTCGTAAGTAAGTCCGATGGTACACTTAGGCTTTGCGTCGACTACCGCAAACTTAATGATCTTACTATTAAGAATAAATATCCATTGCCTTGGATTGATGATCTGTTTGATCAACTCACTGGTGCTAGAGTATTTTCACAATTGGACTTGGCTACCGGTTTCCATCAGCTTCGTATTGCAGAGGATAGTATTCCTTTGACTTCGTTCCATACGCGATATGGATCTTATGAATGGCTAGTTATGCCATTCGGTTTAACGAATGCTCCGGCTTATTTCGTTGACCTTATGAATAGAGTTTTCAAAGATTTTCTCGATCGGTTTGTTCTCATCTTTATTGATGATATACTTGTGTTTTCTAAAACCGAGGAGGAACACGAAAAGCATCTTCGAATTGTATTGGAAACTCTTAGGAGCAATCAACTAAAAGCAAAATTTTCTAAATGCCATTTTTGGCAATCTAGTGTGAAATTTCTCGGTCATATTATTTCTGAATCCGGAATATCAGTGGATCCTTCAAAGATTGAAGCGATTCAAAATTGGAAGAGACCAGAAAGCGTGACTGAAATCCGTAGCTTTCTCGGATTGGCAGGTTATTACCGCCGTTTTATAAAAGACTTTTCTAAGATTGCCGTACCTCTTACTGGCTTAACAAAGAAAGGTGTTAAATACAATTGGTCAGACAAATGTGAAACTTCTTTTCAGAAATTAAAAGAACTCCTTTCTGATGCTCCTATTCTTATTATTCCCGAAGGGAATCAAGACTTTGTCGTTTACACCGATGCTAGTCGCGTTGGTTTGGGTGCCGTTCTTATGCAAAAAGAACGTGTTATTGCTTATGCTTCTAGGCAATTGAAGCCGGCTGAGACTAGATATGCCACGCATGATTTAGAACTCGCGGCTATCGTTTTCGCCCTTCGAATTTGGCGACATTATCTTTTGGGAGAAAAGTTTATTCTTTATACTGATCATAAGTCTTTGAAATATTTGTTTTCTCAAAAGGAACTTAATTTGCGTCAACAACGTTGGCTCGAATTTCTTGCCTCTTATGATCTTGACATTCTTTATACTCCCGGAAAGGGGAATCGAGTTGCCGACGCACTTAGTCGAAAACAACAAGCGGTTGTTTCCATGATGATATCTGAATGGAACGATCTCGAACTTTTATCCACTTGTGAAATTCGAGATCGTGTTTCCGAATTATGTTCATCTCTTGTTTTATGTAGCCTTGAGGCTCGTCCTTCTTTATTAGACCGCATTCTTGAAGCTCAACAACTAGATCCTGAATTGGCTTTGCTTGGCCAAAATCTTAAGGATAAAACCGATATTGAAGGTTTGAAAGACTTTGATATCGACTTTCGTGGCGGCATTCGAAAATTTGGTAGACTTATCGTACCAAATATTAGTGATCTTCGTAGAGACGTTCTAGAAGATTCTCATCGTTCCAAGTATTCCATTCATCCCGGTAGCAGTAAAATGTACGCTGATATGAAGCGACTTTATTATTGGGAGGGAATGAAATCTGATATCGCTAACTTTGTTAAGTGTTGCATGACTTGCCAACTTGTTAAGGCTGAACATCAAAGGCCCGGTGGGTTATTGCAACCATTGGAAATTCCAGTATGGAAGTGGGATCAAATTTCCATGGATTTTATAGATGGCCTTCCCCGTTCTCGTTCGGGTCATAATAGCTTATGGGTGATTGTTGATAGACTTACTAAATCCGCCCATTTTATTCCTGTTCGGTCAAACCGAACCGTTCCTCTTCTGGCCAAACTCTTTGTCAAAGAAATTGTTAAACTGCATGGAGTTCCTTCTTCCATTGTTAGTGATCGGGATCCATTGTTTACTAGTGGATTCTGGAAGAGTCTTCAAAAAGCTTTGGGAACGAAGCTTAATTTTAGCACCGCTTATCACCCCCAGTCCGATGGACAAACTGAGCGTGTGAATCAAACACTTGAAGACCTTCTTCGTGCTTGTGTACTTGACTTTGGTGGAAGTTGGGAAGATCATATTTCACTTGTTGAATTTTCCTACAATAACAGCTTCCAATCTAGTATTGGTATGGCTCCTTTCGAGGCACTTTATGGAAGGCCATGCCGATCTCCTTCTTGTTGGCTTGAGGCCGGTGAGAAACTGGTTTTAGGACCAGACTTTATTCGAGATTCCACAGAAAAGATTGAACTTATTCGACATAGGATGAAAGAAGCCCAGAGTAGACAAAAATCCTATGCCGACAACCGAAGAAGGAAATTAGAATTTTCTGTTGGTGATCTTGTATTTATTCGTGTTTCACCAATGAAGGGTGTTGTACGTTTCAGTCGATCGGGAAAGTTAGCGCCTCGATATATTGGGCCATTTCCTATCACCGAGCGTATTGGTTCCATGGCTTACCGCCTTTCATTACCGGTTCAGTTTTCTGCTATGCATGACGTGTTTCACGTTTCTCAATTACGGAAGTGCCTTCGGGATTCCGATTCTACTCTTGAGCCCGGTGTTGTGGAAGAGATTGAAGTTTCACCTAATTTAACTTATGAGCAGCATCCTGTTCGAATTATTGCTTCGGAGATTAAACGGCTTCGAAATAAAGATGTTCCGCTTGTTAAAGTTCAATGGTCCTCAAATCCTAAGGATTGCTCTTGGGAAACTAGAGAATTCATCGAGCGTACACATCCGGAATTACTTTCTCATGCTCTTTGAGGTAAACTTCTTAATTCCAATTTCTTTTGTGTTAATATGCTTTTATGGTTGTTACTTTTTATTTCCACCATATATATATTGCGAGGACGCAATTTCTTTAAGGAGGGGAGTCTGTAACAACCCGCATATCTATCAATTCTATATTTAAATATTTTATTTAAATATTTTATCGTTAGTCGGATGTTAGTCCGAAAAGCTACTTTTTGCATACGGTCAAATTAGGACTCGAGACCACCCCCATTGAGTTCAAAATGACGTTTGCGATCTTTTTGAGTGTAAACTTCGATATGTTTGGAGATAGTGAAATTTTCGTCACTTTTCCCGCTTGAGACTTTGGGTTGGACTGCACCTTCTTAACTCAGCCCACCCCCTCTTCTCTTCATCACTTCAAGCTTCTTCAAAAAATGGTGGAGGGAAAGAGAAACTAAAACTCCCAAACACAAATTCCATTGCAAATCCGAGATTCAACATCAAATTCACGTTTAGACCATTGATTCAAGCTTGGTGGTGTTCTTGCCTTGCTCTCAAATCTCCATCTTCATCAAATTCCGTGAAAAGGTGAGATTTTTGATCTCACATCTTGCCTATATCTATCTTGGACTGTTGGGAATGATCCCCTATTGAATTTGCATCAACATTTGCATTTGGTTTGGATTGGATTGGCGAAAAACTTCAATTTTCAGCGTTTTGGTGATTTTCCTGGCCTTAAGTCGTTTCTGGCCTTCGCTGAGTCGTCCACGAGTTAGGCCTAAGTCGTGAGTCGTTCACGAGTTAAGGGCTTAGGTCGCGCGCGTGTATTTCTGTTCGTCTGGCCTGAGTCGTTCTCGAGTTAAAGGCTGAGTCGTTCGCGAGTTACTGGCTTGAGTCGTTCAGGAGCTAAAGGCTTGAGTCGTTCAGGAGCTAAAGGCATGAGTCGTTCAGGAGTTAAAGGCCTTAAGTCGTAGGTCGTTTTGCAGTTAGCTCGCTCGCCCTGGCTTAAGTCGTTAAGTCGTTAAAGGCTTAAGTCGTTAAGTCGTTCAAGACTTAGGTCGTATGACCTTATCCCTTAAGTCGTAAGTCGCTTGCCTCCCTTAAGTCGTAAGTCTCTTGCCTCCCTTAAGTCCTAGGTCGTATGACTCTTAAGTCCTAGGTCGTTGGCTTTAAATCGTTAAGTCGTAGGTCGCTGCTTCTCTTAAGTCGCTTTCCTCCCTTAAGTCGTAAGTCGTTCGCGAGTTAGTACTTGGTCGTTTGACCTGTTCTTCTGCTAGCTCACGTGGCATTCTCCACTTAGGTCGTATGACCTTATCCCCTAAGTCGTAAGTCGTTCGCGAGTTTGTACTTAGTCATTTTACCTGTTCTTCAGCTAGGTTGCACGGCAGTCTTCCCTTAGGTCGTATGACCTACTTCTCCTTAGGTCGTTGGACCAGCTCGCCTTCACTAAGTCGTACCGTGACGGGGCGCTGCCCCGCACCCCGCCGTGGGCGCTGCCCCCTGGACCCCCGCGACCTGACCGGGCAGGTCGAACCCCGTATTACTCTGCGTAGGCAATCTCGTCTGAAAAACATTGATCAGAATTTCTACTTTGATGGTTTTGGGATTGACTTCTTTGGACTTTACTCACGTCTTCGAACGTGAATTGATTTGTTCTACCATCGTTTTATGACTTGTCACTTTAAAGTTACATGAAGGTTTCAATACTAATAGTAAATATCAAAACTCTTTCATCAAAGCGATTTCAACACTATTTTAAGTATCAAAAGTTCGTTTTCTCAAACCGATTTTCAATCTACTAGTATATACAAGCCTTTACTTCACTCGAATGAGAAATCGACTTAAACGACTTAGTAAAACGAGTGGTATGAAACGCTTGCGTTCACTTCGTCGGTTAGCTCTTGGACTTGTTCGATTGAACCCTTTTTGTGACAATTTCCTAGTGAAGATTTACAGCTTGTTCGTAAATATTTAAGTTAAGCAAGTGGTTATGGGACATGAAGCTAAACTCATATATTTACTGGCTTGGTGTGATTGACACTTCCTTATGATCATGACGATCATTTTTGTGATTTAGACTAGCGATTGAGCGATGTCTCTTTGTCTACGTGGGAGACTATACCCCGATCATGTGATGTTTCGCCATCACATTTCCTATGGTCTTCGGGCCATTCATGTGTGAAAATTTAATGGATAGCTTCCATGAGATAACTTCTCGTCATGTGTTTACGCGTAGGTGAGCTTCATGCTCCCATTCATGTGTTAGGCCTCCCCCCTTTATGTGTTTTCTGGATTTCTGATGATGATTTCTGGAATTTTGTGCTTCACCAATTTTCATGATTTTCATTGATATGATATCAGCTTTTGTGCATTGGTGAATTTATGTGTTATTGACTTGTTATGAATACAAGTTTAGGGTATGATGCCCTATTTTATCTTTGAGAAGATTCTTGTGATATTGATTAATCTTTTGTTGATTATCATTTACATACTTATAGTAGTATGTCGCTATGGTTATTACATGTTCATGTCATGCCTTTTACTGTATACCATATCATCTGATATTTATAGTTAGACTGATCCGTTTATTATTTTCTTATAAATAATACTCGGGTCAGACCGAGATGTTACAGGTGCTTCTGCTTGACTTCTCTTCAGGATTATTCTGACTTTTGGCTAACTACTTAGATTAGTAGTTTTTGGATGTACACCTTTGAGATATAGACTCTATGTTGTGTACTTATTCTTTTGTATAGCACGTGATGCTATTCTTTTGTATTATCGTGGATCTTTCTGACCACTACTCTGATGTACACTTTCATGTGTTATATATTTATTCATATCTTCTTCCGCCTTTGTGATATGGATGTCTGTGACTGATTTACGTTATGATTATTTCTATGTTTGTTTTCCGAAGATTATATATAGCCACCGTGTGATAGCTTTGTGTTTGTACCGGTATGTCGGATTTCCTCCTTAAAAGATATGCATTCTATTCTATCTGACGTATCGGTGCTCGCACAAAGAAGTTACATGGATGGTCGCTCCTCCACAGCCTTATTCTCCGCGCTAATTGACAGCACTACATCGTAGTGTTCTTGGTTAGCTTGGGTATAGAGGTGGGGCGTCACAATTTTAGTGAAATCAAATGGATTAAATCAATTATTGAATATCAATTAATTTAAATTTGAATTTATATGGTTTAAATTAATTGTTATTTTGTATTTCAAATCTGTTTTCTTTCTGGTTGTTTCTATTCTCCTACCTCGTTTCTTTTCGGGGACGAAAAGTTTTGAGTGGGGGAGAGTGTAACGACCCGTAAATTTCAATTGTTTTAATAACGTTATTAATTGAAATTTTGTGAAATTTTAAACGATAAAATTTTGAAATATAAATTTGATATTTGGAATGCGTTTAGTTAAACATGGCAACTGGTAAATTTTCGTCCGAAAATATGAAAGTTTATTTCGCGCGTAAATTTACTTCAATTTAATCAGTTATAAAGCGATGAAAATAAAATGTTTCCGAAACCTAAATATTTTTACATAGAAAATTTCTAAACCATCTTCTGCGCAAGATGTCAGTTTGTCGTTTTTCCAAATTCGGACATCTTTGGCTCCGTCGGTCTTATTTTCTTGCGTTTTTCTTGCATTTTTCCGCTAGTTGAAAATTTCGAATTTTATAATACAATCGAACCACTGATATCTGTATACCATTTCGATTTACTCGTCGTGCTGATCACCACAGTTTATTTAATTCTGTGTTTTGAAATCCGTTACGCGACGGTACCGTATTCGATTCTTTTGAATTCCTCTGTT
This sequence comes from Allium fistulosum, assembly GCA_030737815.1. NCBI lineage: Eukaryota > Viridiplantae > Streptophyta > Magnoliopsida > Asparagales > Amaryllidaceae > Allium > Allium fistulosum. The sequence continues at coordinate 161,730,142 of CM060904.1, read as the reverse complement.
AATTCAATTGCAAATAGTTGAATTGTGAATGGTTGAATTTAAGTTGTCACTGCTTTTATTATCTCCATAAATTCTGCAACTAACTTGCCTCTTTTCATATTCTTCTATTTATTTTCTTGAAGACCACGTAGCAGCTTTTCACTGTTTATGTGTGTTCCCAATTTTCGCACTCCACTTCTTTTTCATTGTTGCTCTTTTCCTTTTTGTTTTGTTAGCCTGCCACTTCAAAAAATTTCTTCCCACCTTTCTTCTTGACTTCGGCCTTAAATCTTTTGCCGCCTCCTCACCGAGCTCCACCCCAGCCTAACTCGAATCAATCTCCGTCTCCGGCCTGCCTCCTCTCCACTGACCTGCCGCCATCCACCTCCAGTCCCTGACCACGCCTACATCCGCCGCATCTCTTCCCACACAACCCCACACCATCGGTCTTCCACCCTCCGACCTTCGGCCTTTCCACATGTTGTCGAAGCAACTCTCTCCGGCCTGTCAACTTCGGCCAGCAAAGGACAGACAACTTCCTCCTCTGCCTCGCTTCAAACTTTCATCTCGGCCGGGTTTTTCTTTTCCCTCCTCCTCCTCTGTTATACTACGGTAAGTTTAATATATATAGATTTTGGGTTTCGTTTTATATTATATGGGTATAGATTTTTTGACTTTAAATACTATATATCTGATTTACAAACTCTTATCTAATAAAGTTATGAATATATAAATATGGATCTAAAACTGTTATATTCTGTTTTACTGTTTCAACAGATATAGGTCTTGTTTTAAAAGGTATAATTTTGGTTTCTATTATATTGATCTGTTGAGTTTAAATTTATATGTTTGTACTTATAACTAGCTATTGTATGTGTATGAGTATATCACCTATTTCATATATGTAAGCATGTTTAAGTTTAAAAATATATATATAATATGTTAGTTACTATATGATCTATATATATCTATTTATAAGTATAGTTTTGCGTATAATCGGCCGTGATGTGTTCAATTAAATAATTTGTCATTTTATGTTAGTACCTATAAAGTTGTTTTATTTCGTTCCAATTTTTTTTTTTTACATATATACATATATTAGCTTATGTAGATAAGAATATATGAGCTTGGCTTTTCAATTATACATTGTCTATAATTAAGGAATATAAGATCTTTTTTTATATATATATATATAAATTTTGAAAGTTATATAATATATCTGTTAAGTTATGGATGTTACCTTTAACATATAAATAATATAGCTATTTTGGATATAGGCATGTTGATTTAAATTATATAATATGTACGTGTAGTGTTGTGCTGAAAAAAAAAGAAGAGAGAAGAAGAAATAGCAAGCTTGTCAGTTTAGTTGTTTATCAGATATATATTCACTTTGCTTAAAGTGTACTTAAAAATTTGAGAGTCTGTTGTTTATTTTTGTTTACAGTAACTGTTGTATTACAAAAGAAGTGATATATACGTCTAGTGTATATCTTTTTATATGTTTTCAATATAAAAGTTATATATATCTTAGTATACATATTAGTTCCTATGCATTGGTTTATATTTAAGTACTGCCTTAGGTTATAATATATTAGATTTGAACATAACAGTTATGTTTCCAGCTACAGGTTGCATATATAGTTATATGATGTAGCTTGTTAAAATTTTGTAGTATATAACAGTTTGTTTAAAGTATATATATGAGATATATATTTGTTTGGTATGTTTTAATGAAAAGATTTATCATAGTTTATTATATATATAAATTTGTTTTAAAATGCTAGTATTTTGCATTTATATGTATTTATTTCAAAATATAATGAATATTAATATTTTGGGAAATGTGTATTTGTATATGTGGTTACTTGTGTTAGTGAAAATGTTTAAAATTTATTTAAGGAAATTTTGAAAGAAATACATAAATCTTATAAACATTTATTTTTAAATTGTAAATATATAGATTTTCGTGTGGATATAATTGGTTTTTAAGATGTATGTATATATGTATAGATTTTATTTTGATAGGTGTTTTAAGTTGAGTATTGATTTTAGGAAAGTTTATAATAATTATTTGTTTCAGTTAATCAAGCCAATTTGATTCTTTCTCATCGATTTTTGATTTATCAGCTTGTCTGTCGAACTCTTGTCTATCTTGCTTTGCTTTGAAATCCGTGTTTGGAATCGTAACTCACCCTATCGTCGAATCTCTCTTTCTAGCCTCGAAAGGTGAGCAATCACTCACGGTTAATGTTCTTTATTTATTAAATTTGATTTCAATTGAAACGACAATTGAAATATGCTGCTGTTAGTTAATTACATTGTTATATATGCTATTGCCTGTATCAGTTCACCTGTGATATTTGACATCATTATCTGTTAATTATTTATGTGATGATAATGCAGTTTGGCTGATAATTGATTGATTGTTGATGTTTATATTGGACGGTAAGTTGTTAGTGATAAATGATAAATAGTATGCACAATTGAAATGGATATAGGATGGTTAACAAATTTTAAAACTGATTTATATGATTAGTGAATATGACCCCTTTTATTTGTTAAATTAATTGACATGTAGAATAGTGATAATTACACTTTGAACCATCGACGTATATTAGATTAATTGTTGTAGTGAAAAAAATTGAAATTGAATGACAAGTGAAAACCGTAATGTAATAATCTTTAATCTACATGAAATGATAGTGTAGATTCTAGAAATAATTATATTAATTCGTACAAATAACAATGCGAATTAATACGGTTATTTCAGGATTATTTGAATTGATTATTGGATTGTTATTGTTTGTTGTTATTGCTTGTTTATTTACTTTGACACCATCCCAGCTATCACACTGCAAGTTCCCTTTGTTATGCTTTGATTTTTGAATTAAATTGGAATCGGGTGGAAATGATAAATACCCAAATTAAACTTTGACCTAGGATAGGAAATTAAATAAAACCCGATTGGTCACTAATTTGATTTAAAATAAAATTAAGATTTTATTGAATAAATAATATGGTTTTGAAATGAAGTTGAAATTTAAATTTTTAATGAAAGGAAAATGTTAATATTTAACAATCTGAAACAAAATATTAATAATGTAATTGATGAAAGAACGTTGATTAATTTGAGAAATGATTGAATTAAGTTTGAAATGATTTAATAATTAAGTTTGAAATTATAAATAGGGTTGAATTATTTAATGATTAAATTGAATTGAATGCTTGAATAAGTGAAATTGAACTTTTAATAAGTGAATTTTACTTCGTAGATAATTGAAATTGAGTTTCTTTATTAATTAAGTTTTGGAAAATTATTTAAGTAAGTAAATAAGTGAAATTGAATTTCTTTAACAAGAAATAAAATGTGATATTTGAAATTAATGTAAGACTTGTAATTCAAAGAATTTGATTTGACGAATTTAACTTAATTAAATTTGTAAGTTTTGATATAATGGCATTGAACTAAAGTAATCGATTTAATGAATTGGAAATTTAATAAAAATTGTTTGAATGACAAATTTACTTAATGAATATTGAATGAAATCGATAAATGAGTTTAAATTGATTTGAATGTTAAATAAAATTTATTTAAATGATTTCGGAATGAAACTTATATACGAATTTGAATCAATATTTGAATTGTTTTAAATAGAAATTGAAATTGAATTATCAGATTTTGAAACGGTAAATTGGAAGTTTTGAAATGTAATTTTGAAAATTGGTTTAGAAAGACAAATGAAGTGTTGATTTACAAATTCTAATTGAAATTGTAATTGATTTGGTTTTAAAATTGATTAAATGACCAATCGGTGTAATAATTACGAAAGTTATTAAAGAGATCGGAATCGGTTATGGACATACTCTCTGTCTAAACTGAAAACCACTTTAATAACCATACGCGGAGTGGTGATCCAGAATGAAGTGGTTGGAATGATGTTCGTGTTGACTGAAGAAAGAGAACGATGATGGATAGCCTTGACACTTGTGTCAAATTGGAAATGACTAAAACAGGAGCCGTGCCGGGCCAATGGAGGATTAGCTACCTCAAGTGAACACACTTCTTCGAACTACTCATTACTTGTTGTGGATTGGTGCACCCTTGATTTTGGGAGTGTTGTTTCACGGTGTTGCGGGCGCTGCGGCGTTGCGTTCTCACCAGTCCGGATCAGGCAAACGGTAGTATCACTACCTTGGGTATTGCCTCATGTGCCTTGTCATACTTGTATTCCCTATTCGCGACCACTACGATTTTGGTTTGTACCTTTAGTATATGGATTGCCCTTTGGTGACTTCCGGTTTTGGGGAAACTACGGTCTTGTATATGTTCTTGGGAATAAAAATGTGTTAAGGGTGGAATGGGCCATGACTTAACACTATTTTGATATCTTTATATTACTGATAGATATTATCTACTTATCGTACACTACTACATAGTAGATAGTTTAACGGATCCTTAAAGGATGGTTATTCCTAACATCCTTTGAGTTACTTGTATTTCAATTGCTATTTCACTTGAGTTGGATTTATAAATATAAGAATGTTAATCCTGACTCGAGTGTTTTGTGTTTTGCTTTACGCTCGGGTCAGACTGAGTGTACCAGTATTCGATACTCACCTTTGAAGTTGGAAGTTTGCTTGAAGATTCAGCCATCTATTCTGCTTTCAGTATTCGATGATTCCCGTGATGTATTCTGATTTGTATCTGATGTATCGTACTACTCTTCTGTTGTAAACTCTGATGTATCTTATATATTCATATAGTAGCTTCATGAACTACTATCTCTTTTATTTCCGCTGCATTTATTACTCTGTGTCTGTGATCTGTGATTACTTATTTACTGTATATGTTCAGTTTTGCCAAATTTAAATTAACAACGCGGTATTTTGAGCAATTCAATTCCGGCATGAGTGTCTACCTATACACTTATAATGGATGCGAATGGTCCAAAATAACGGGTCGTTACATCCTATGTGGTAATTTATAATGTTAAAATAAGACATTATTGCAAAACAATGAAGTAAGGCCCAAGTGGCAACCTAAGAATGATGATTATAGAACCTAGTTTATGAAATGATGCTACAAGTAGGGCATGCTTATGGTTTAAATGGAGATTTTATGATTATGGTTCATGCTATGATGTTCATTCTACATGATAATATGGAGTTGAAGGGAAAGGCATTAGTAACTGGAAAATGCGTTCCGCTACGTGCATGGTGTCACTATGTTTTATGTTAGGGTAAAGCATTACTCATTTCAAGTTTTATGTCTGACCCATGTTTTTATTATAGTTTTTCCATAAATCCATGGGTACTATTTGAGTAGGTTAAGTTTATGGGTGTAGCTAGTTTTCTTGGTGGCGAATAAAAGCTCCAAAGATAAAGAAGGATATTTTATAGATAATATAGCTTTATTTTGAATTCCATTATCGTAAAACCAAGTTGTACAAATGTTTAAGTTTTCTTGTCGGCATCTTCATATATCGGCCAAGAAATAATTATCTATGTTTTTATTATATTTACCCTTATATAGGCACGATTGGGATATGAAAATATAAAGACGATTTATGTAATGGAAAACATATTTAGCTTCTCTAGACACTTAATGTTGTTGAAAAAATCTGATCTCATTTTGTCGCTTAAAAATAATTCTAGTGATGCCTGCAACATCATCGTTTATTTTCGGACCTTAAATGAGAGATGTTGCAATTTGGTATCAAAACTTAGGTTAGGGAACATTAAAGTAGAACAAACCTAAGTAAGTCTAGGTAGAAAAAAATAGTTGAAAAGAATCACATTAGGAAGGGTATATACACTATATATATATATATATATATATGTGTGTATGTATGTATGTATATAATATCATGTATCTTGATATATACATACATATACATAGGTGGATAGATAACCTCTACTATTGCTCTCTCCCTCTTTGCTTATTTTTCTTACAAGAACTTGCTTATTTACAAGGCTAGAATGGAAACAAGAAGAGGATGATTAACAATGAGGGTATCAGGGCAAATGCTAGTAGGAGAACTGCAAGTATACAGAGTAATGGACAAGGAAGGGAGCGAGAATAGAATGAAGCCATGAATAGAGGCATTTAAATGCTAGCTTCGGCAGCCGGAAATGTGAATGTGAAAGCACTTTTCCAATAGTTTGTAGCAAACTTAGTGTAATAACAAGTTCGGCATCAAGTACCACCGCAAGCCACAAATGTGCCAAGGGGCCCGGTGCAGGCTTATATGGAGGATTTTGCTAAGGTGAACCAGAATTTTTGAAGCTTAGAATAGGAGATATATGATGGTAAAAAAGGCATTTGAGGTCAGTGATTGGTTGCGGATGAGTGATCGGATTTGTGGAGACTTCGGGTTTACAAACGTTCAAAAAATGAAGTTGTTGTCTAGATAGTTTAAAGGTTTAGCTATTTTCTATTAGGGTGCCATGAGGGCAGAAGTTCCCAAGCAGGAAGTAAAATGGAAAAGGTTCAAGAAGATGTTTGTGTAGTAATTTATTCTAAAATCGGAGACATCAGCGATGTTTTGAGCACTTGTCGAACTTGAAAGAAGGGAGCATGACTGTACTAAAGTATACGCAAAAGTTTAAACATTATCTAAGTATAGGACTTATCTTATCAAAACCGCGAGGAAGAAGTTAGTGAAGTTTACTTAGGGTTGAGGCTGGGGTTGGGTGATAGGATGATAGCTCATCTAGCATTTCAAATTAATAATGTGGCGGATATAACAAGGCTTTATGAGCTTATGTACATGGAGGGGAAAATGTGAGACCGAAAGCTCGGATGGTTAAGAAGAAGAAGTTCACCCTATACAAGAAGGGTAAAAAGGGTCAATAATAAAAGGGAAAGGCACAGGAGTGGGAGCCCTAAAGGATGCCACTAAGGTTACTAGTTATAATTATGGACAAAAGGGCCTTTATGCATCTAATTTCCAAAAGACGAATAGAGTAGCTAAGGTTAAGTGCTTTATCTGCGACAAAACCATGCTATAGGAAGATGGATTGTCTAAATTTAGGGAAAGTAAAGGTGTATGCCTTGGTTGGACACAAACAGTTAAGCCATTTGCTATGGAAGAAAGGAATGGTATGGAGCTTGGAGGTACGATTTTGATTTCTAGTATTTCAACTAGAGTTCTTTTGATACTGGTGATGCACATTCTTTCATTTTGAAAGATTTGGATGATAGATTGCGGCTATATACCACTTATTTAGTTACATCTTTGCATGTGGTTAATCTGATCAGTGGGTACGCCACTCTCGTCTTACGGTGAACTAATTTAGAATTTGTTTTATATGAACATTTGTTTTGGTTGCGACCCATTTATGTTTGACTTCGTAGGCTATGAGGAAATTTTTTGTATGGACTAGCAAGAATGTAACGATGCTAGAATCTATTTAACCGCTAGATTTGTCGTTTTACGAAATCCAAGAGGAGGTGAAAGGGATTGGTAGCATTAGACATGGTAAATGGGAAGTTTGGAACTATGTTGTATGTCATGGAGGCTCTAGAGGATGAGATTAAAAGAGTATTGGTAGTTCGAGAATTTACATATGCTTTTGAACCTGTGATGGGATTACCACCTAGAAGAGTGATTACTTATACCCTTTGGACTACAAACAACTTATATGAGCGGTTAGTCATACCTTTTGGGCTAACTAATACCCCTGCATTCTTGATGGATCTTATGAACCATATATTTCAAAATCAATTGGATGGATTTGTTGTAATTGTAAGTCAGCGGAATAGGGATCTTAAGACTAAATTAAAACTAGAGGGGTGTGAAAAGTATTTAATAGATTATATGAATATTTTTCAAATTCTTTAAGGTTTTACTTGGAATGATGTAATTAACAATCACAGAAACAATCAATGAATCAAAGTACAGATAAAAGAAAATGCAGTGAAAGTAAAAAGGAAAGAACACACCATGATTTTATACTAGTTCGGAGTTACCTTATATCCAGTCCCGCACAATTCCTTTCTACATATTTCTTTTCAACTAGTAAATGCAAATACAATCCCGATTTTAAGGCTACGAGACACACCCTCCATAATTCCGGCCTCTGGTTAGAGTCACTTGATTTTCGGGCAACAAGCATACCCACTAGATTTACAGGCTACTAAGCACACCCAATTGATTTTACATGCTTCAATCGCACCTATTTGGATTTTAGGGATATCAAGCATACCACAGAGTATAAGAGTATGATTTAATAGAGTTTACAGTCTCAGATCTTTGATGTTGATTACAATTGAATCTATAACTCTTGAATAGCACTTTGATCTTGAAAGAGATGAGAGAAATCAGAGAGTGTATGAAAGAGAATCAAACTAATAATGATTGAATTTCGGTAAAATTATGGTAAAAATTGATTTAGAAATCAAAACAGTGAAAAGAGGAGAGAAAAATAAGAAAGTAGTTAATAAAAATTTGTTTGGAGGTCTGGTATATATAGGAAATCAACGGTCATGTTAATTCGTGAAGAGATACGACGAAAAGACACTTCCATTCAAATTTGAATTTTGAATTTTACGGCCACTATGTCAACATATGCCTATAGAGTATGTCGACATACTCTTCATAATTTTGAAAAACACTTTAAAAGTATTATTTTGAAAATTCGTTGCTTTGTAAAATAATTTGATACTTTGTAGAATTATTTAAATATAGTTTATACACATTTTAATCAAAATATAACTTAATAAAACTTTATAAAATAATTCTGAAAGATTTATTTAGAGTATTCAATAACATATAAAAATATAATTATAACTTTTCAAAATATTAGAAAATATTCAATATATGTATATATATATATATATAAACTTAAAAACACTAGAATGATATCTTTATAAGTAAGAGATTAAAAATCATTTTGGGAAATATTTTTGAAAAGATTCTTTTTAAAACCAGAATATTTGAAATACACTTTAAAACATAATTAGAAAAGGTGAGAGAGATCAGGAAAGTGCTATCAAGGTTTTAACATAAATTTCATGACTTTATAACTTATCTGGAATATCTTAAAATCTTGAACACTTCAATACTCATGAGTCTTCATTCTTGAACTATCTTGAACTCTTGAAACTTTATATCAACATCCAGAACCTACTCTTGTTATCAACACTGATTCAACCAATATTAGTTTTAACCTTTAGGATATTCCTAACAGCCAATAAAGCAACATAAAGAAAAGAAAATTTCATTCAAGTAATTAAAAACTTTTGATATATTAAAAGTGTACCATTTTCTGATCCATTTTACCATTTTGTCCTGAATTATGTATTGCTGTGAAGCATATGTTAGCAATTTCTATATCTGATTCATTATCACTTGAGGATGTGTCTGAATCATCTAATGTTGTAGTATATGTTCTTCTTTGTTTTCTGGATGAATCGATGTTTGGTGTAGTTTTCAGTTTTCAGGACGTGGAAAGTCTCATTTCAAATGGCTAGGATCATCGCAGTTATAACATCTAATTCCGTTTCCACTTCCGCTTTTTGGATTTTTGTTGTCATTTCTTTTGAAATTATTCATCTTCCTATATTTTAGAAAATTTCTGAAATTCCTTGTCATGAAAGCAATTTCTTCATCGTCATCGCTGTTTGAATCCAAATTATCCATCGTTGCATTAAAAGCTATAGATTTCTTCTCTATTGCTTTGCTCTCTCCTACCCTGCATTTGTGCTTCAAAAGACATTAAATTGTCAATTGACTTTTCAATTTTTAGAGTGCTAATGCCATTATCCTCTTCGATTGAAAGAGTCTTTTGATCCCATTCAGGAGTAAGTGAATTGAGGATTTTTCTAACTTAATCCTCTTCAGAAAAACTTCGGACTCATTTTGAATAATTGAAACTGGTTTGTTAACAAGGAAATTTTGGTCTGTTTGACCTTACTTGTCCCTTCATGTGTAACTTGCAAAGTTCTCCAATTTCAAATGCAGACTTATATTAGATACTCTATTAAATTCATTTCTATCAAGCAAACAAAATAATAAATTCATAGCCTTAGAGTTACTTTATGTAACTACTATTTAGTCAGCAGTCCGCTATGTAAAATTAGTTGCTGGTTCAGTATACTTAGTTTGTGTAATATTCCAAGTGTCTAAACCAATTGGCAGTAAATAAATTTTCATTCTACGTGACCAATATGTATACTTACTGCCATTAAAAAGTGGAGATCTATTAGTGGATTGTCTTTGACAAATGAGTTACTGACAAGTGTATTAATAGTGTTACTAATAATTCTATTACCAGTGTTGGTAACCATTTAAACTTTTTCAAAAATAATACGATGAATACTTTGAAAACAAATGTTCTGATACCAAATGTGAGTTAGCGGAATACGGATCTTAAGGCTAAATTAACACTAGAGGGGGAGTGAATAGTGTTTAATGGATTATATGAATATTTTTCAAATTCTTTAAGATTTTACTTGGAATGATGTAATTAACAATCACAGAATCAAAGTACATAAAAAGTAAATGCAGTAAAAGTAAAAAGGAAAGAACACATCAGGATTTCATAACGGTTCGGAGTTACCCTACATCCAGTCCCGCACAATTCCTTGTATGAATTTCTTTTCAACTAGTAAATACAAATATAATCTCGATTTCAAGACTATGAGACACACCCTCCAATATCCCGACCTCTGGCTAGAGTCACTTGATTTCCGAGCCACCAGCACACCCACTAGATTTACAGGCTACTAAGCACAACCAATTGATTTTCCAAGCTATAATCACATCGACTTGGATTTTAGGGATACCAAGCACACTACAGAGTATAAGAGTATGATTTGATAGAGTTTACAGACTAAGACCTTTGATCTTGATTACAATTAATACTATAACTCTTGAATAGCACTTTGATCTTGAGAGAGATGAGAGAAATCAAGAGTATATGAAAGAGAATCAAACTAGTAATGATTGATTCTAGTTGAATTTCGACAGAGTTTTGATAAAAATTGATTTAGAAATCAAGTGAGTGAAAAGAGGAGAGAAAAATAAGAAAGTAGTTAATAAAAATTCGTTTGGAAGTTTGGTATATATAGGGAAATAATCATCATGTCCATTCGCAAAGAAATATGATGAAAAGACACTTCCATTCAAATTTGAATTATAAATTTTATGGCCACTATGTCGTCATATGCCTATAGAGTATTTCGACATACTCTTTGCAATTTTGAAAACACTTAAAAAATATTATTTTGAAAATTTGTTGCTTTGTAAAATAATTTGATACTTTGTAGAATTATTTAAATATAGTTTATACACATTTTAATCAAAATATAATTCAATAAAACTTTATAAAATAATTTTGAAATATTTAATAAGAGTATTCAATAATATATAAAAAATCAATATAATTATAACTTTTTAAAATGTAAACAAAAATTCAATATATATATAAGCTTAAAACACTAAAATGATATCTTTATAAGTAAGAGATTGAAAATCATTTTGGGAAATATTTTGAAAAGATTATTTTTAAAACTAGAATATTTGAAAAACAATTTAAAAAAAATTAGTGAAGGTGAGAGAGATCAGGAAAGTGCTATCAAGGTTTTAGCATAAATTCTATAACTCTATAACTTATCTGGAATATCTTGAAGTCTCGAAATCTTCAATACTCATGAGTCTTCATTCTTGAACTATCTTGAACTCTTGAAACTTTATATCAGCATCTAGAATCTATTCTTGATATCAACTTCTTAATACTATACAGTCTTCCTAATCAATACCTATCTAATATCCTGCACTGTATACTATATATATCTTGATAAAACATTAGTATCTATATTTTATATAATGTCATATAGCTGTTATAACCAAAACCAAAACCTAAGGTACTAGCAATAATAACCCGCATCTTCGGACATATCGATCTAAAGCCCAACAGCAGCACTTGAACTCCCATCGTGATAAGAAACACAAATTGTTAGGTTTTGATGGTTTGTAAGGTACAGAAAAAATAACTTTGGAACATTCTACACTTTCAGATCTCATAGTGAAAGAAATAAAATATAAGTACTGAAATTAACCCAAATCATTACTTTTTTAAACAACAATGACCCATACAAGAAACATCTAAATAAAATCTCCAAATAGAAATATATGTCTAAATGACAAGTACAATAAGATACATAGGGAATGACAATAAATAAATATATCTCCAAGGTGCACGGTTACCTCCTCAATGCATCTTATCCCCATCATACCACCTATTACACTGTCATATTGTATTAGATATAAAGAGGGAAAAATATGGGAGATTGGACAAGGTCTAGTGAGTGAGTGATATCACTAGCGATATCGTGTAAATAGGCAGATAAATTATCATTTATAATCTACACCGCCTAAGGATGTCCATTTGTTTGTGTATATTATATCTAGAAAATGTTCTAACTGGTACAATATAGGGTAAAAATCTACAATGCGCTCGAAAATATGATAATTTTCTACAAAGATTTCAACCCAAAGGTTAGACATCTAGAAACTAGGTAAACCTAGGAATACATTAAGTATACAGTCCCACTAGTAAACCGCCTAACTATACATTGAGTAAACATTCTCAATGGTAAACCGCTTAAGTCCCACAGACATTGAGTATACATCACAATGCATGGGCTCACACTAAATAAAAACCCCAGTGGTAAATTATCTACCAAAGCATCGAATAAACAACCTTCGTAGTAAACATGTACTATATCGTTCAACCTGAAGTAAAAACGGTCGATAAACAATTCAACTTCCTCATAAGTTCATCCACTTAACCATTCCCCAACCCTAATATTACGGAAGTCTCCACCTCCACACTTCGCAAATCAAGATATGCGATCTAGGCGCTAATAGTAACGATAGGAGAACCTAGTCACGATAAAATCGCATGTCATGCTGAGCATTATGCCGTACAAGATCATGAAGTGTGAACCGCAAAACGTCAACTAAGTGGGAAACAAGTCCTGTATGTTGCACAACTTCATGTATTTGTTCGAGCTGCAGAAAACCAAGGAGTTGGAACAAATTCCCCAAATCTTTTCTACTTGGTTTAGGCCACGTCTAGGTTCAACCTAGATTATCCATAGGCTATCAATCGACTGAATAAACATGTCAGTCATAGGTTCCGTTTATCATTTTTTTAAATTGCATAGCCAATCAAGTGGACAGCGTTACAAGTTGACTGCAAGGAATTCAGTCGAACGGTAACTTTAGTCAGCCATTTATTTGACCCCAAAAATGAATGGATTCTTCACGAGTTAAGCCTGTGTCTTCCCCAGCGTTTCCTTGAAGCAATTAAGTCAATTGGCCTATATTTTTAGTTGATTGGATTTCCAGAAATATGATTTTTCAACATTTTTTAATTTTTTATTGAATTTTTAACTATTTATATTTAGTTATTCTATCGGGTAATCATGCATAAACTTTGAATTTGAATGATCCTATTTTTAAACAATTACCTATAAATAATTTTGAATTTTATCATAACCAACCTTTTGTGTATTTTATCCAATAACTATGTATAAATTATTCTATGATTCTTTAACATATATTTACTCAAAGTTGATTCTTATCTTCTATGTTGAATTGGATCAAGATGGTTATAAAGTTTATACATATAGATTCACTTTTATTCATCAAAATAATTTTTTTATTTATTGCATATAATCAGATCTATATGATTTTAAGGGAGAACTTTATTCAATCTACCCTACCCTCAACTTCATCAATTTTATTATCAAAGTCATTATCTAGGGTTTCCCAATTATTTCAAATTATATAAATGTCTAATTAAAAATAATTAATTCAATTTAAAAATCATAATTCTAAATTCTAAATATATGTATATATATATATATATATATGTATGTATGTATGTATAAATGAACTTAAATGCTTATCAACATCATATTCACTTCATATATAAACCTACTCACCTCTATACAATGCCTATAAAGAAATCCCTCAATGTCCTTCTTTGATTCAATTTGATTTGGTGTTCCTTCTCCTTTACTTAAATTGTAATTTTTTTGATTTGATTTCTTCTCTTCTTTTCAATTTGATATTCTATCTTTATTTGGAGTTTGATTCAATAATTGTTTAAACAAATTTTTTTTAAGATTTAAAAAAGAAGAAGAAAAGGAATGAATATTAGGTGAGGCAGCGGCTACAAATAAAGAAAAGTGGAGAATGAGGTGAGTTAGAAAATTCCCTTATATGCACAAATCTTGAAATTTCCCCTCAGTCCACGACTTATTTCGCCTTAAAATGCATGATACAGTAAATGATATATATCTCCTACATCTTATGTCTATTTCTAACATTTTGCATATGTATTTAGGCAATAAAATTCTACTCAACGTATGGTAAAAGTCATATTTTTCAAATTTCTTCATTTGTAAATTTTTTGACTTTTAGCTTTATATAAAATTACCAAAATTCTCCTTTTAGTTAATTATTTGTTTTTATTAAAAATACAGGGTGTTACATTTGTATTATTCTTCACTAATGATATTTTGGTGTATTCTAAGAATGAGCAAGGCCATGAAGTTCATCCTGCATTGGTGTTGGAGATCGTGAGGCAACATAAGATAAAGGACAAATTTCCAAAGGTCATTTTTGGAAGTGAGAAGTTAAGTTTCTTGGTCATGCCATTTCAAAGAAGGGATTAGCAGTATATCCATCTAAGATAGAGACAATTAATGATTAAATGAAACCAGGGATAGTTACTAAAATGAGAAGTTTATTGGGGTTGGATAGTTATTATCCTTGACTAAGCTACTCGAGAAGAATGAAAAGTTCGAGTGGACTCATAAGCATGAAGGATCACTTCAGAAGTTAAAGGGATTATTGACTACCGCTCCTGTTTTGTTCGTACATGAAGGGAATCATTATTTGATCATTTAAATTGATGCTTATGGAACCAGATTGGGAGAAATTTTGATACAAAATGGAAGAGTAGCAAAATATGCATATCATCTGTTAAGACTACATGAAGTTCACTATCTGACTCATGACATATGTGAGAAGCAACAATCTTTGCATTAAAAATTTGGAGATATTATTTGTTAGGAGAACGGTTTGAATTATATATGGACCATAAGTCTGTTAAATAATTATTTTTTCAAAATGAATTAAAGATGAGGCAACAGAGATGATTGAATTTCTTGAAAGCATACAATTTTGACATAAAGTATATGCTAGGAAGAGGAAAAAAGGTGGTCAATTCTTTGAACAGTGTTTGCACGAAAAATGGGCAAACACCTCCAAGACATTGCAGTAGGGCTATGAATACTGTTTACAGTATACAGCTACCGTTTGATGAATATTTCTTGCAAATGTATGTGGAAGAAAGTCAATAGTTTGCAATAAAGAATAAATAAAGGGCTGAAATGTAAAAAGACACAGAATTTATAGTGGTTCTGCCTGAACGTGCCTACATCCACTATACCCCTTTTATTATCCTTTCATATCTGATTACAAGTACAAGCTTTGAATTTGAATAAACTTGTTGTTAGGACTAAGGATTTTTTCTCTCTTAGTTGTCTGCCATTGTTGATGGAAGCTTCACTATTTTCCCTCCTCCCCTCTTTATGATGCCATATGCCTAGTATTTATAGATTGAGGTTGTGGGAAGAAGCAGCTGAGTACATGGCTTCTAGGCTTTGGTTCAATATTTCTTCCTCTAGGCTTTGGTTCAACCTTTATGTTGTTCCACTGCTCTTGGATGCCAATCGAATACTATCCTATTAGCTCCCTTCAGTCGCCCATCCAGACCTTAGAGTCTTGAATGTCGAAACAGGTAGGTTCATCCTAAAAGTACAAAAAAGAGTGGATCCAGCCTCAGAAGGGCTAGATCAGATATGTCTGATGGGTCTAGACCCAGAAGAGTTGGACCAAGTGGGTGCAGCCCCCGACCAGGTGTGTCCGGGTAAGGTGGCCCGGACAAGGTGGGTCTGGATAAGGTGGGGTCCGGCCCTTCGGACCAGGTGGGGTCCGATAAACTACCAGACCAGGTCAGGTCCGGTAGCCTGTCGGACCAGGTTCCTAGCCCGGTTGACTGTCCGGCAGAGAGCCGGACCAAGTGGGGTCCGGCCTATTGGACCAGACTCCTGGTGTAACGACCCAGAATTTTCATCATTTGAAATTCATATATTTAATTAATTTTAAATATTAATAAGTAAGATTTGGAAGTCGAATTTATTTAATTTCGATATAGTGATTTAATTGGACGATTAAATTATGAATTTAATACTTGAATTTAGGGTAAATAATTGAAATCTGAATTAAATGTGATTAAAAATGATTTAAAAAGTTATATTAAATCATATTGGAGTTATAATGATGTTTGTGAACTTTTAAATTCGAATTAAAAGTTAAATTGTGAAAATTGAATATTTTAATATTTAATTGACGACTAAAAATGACCATTTTTCAAACAGTCTCGGATTTTGATGAAACCAGTTTCATTGGATCCGTAATGTTAAATTATTGTAAGGTTTCAAATTTCGTGTCAATCGGATGTACGGTTTGTCCAGGGCAAGCCAAAACGCATCGAAATCGGTTTAAATCGATTTGATTTAAATTTGATCGTTTATTTCCGTAACTCTCACATACGACCGAATTTGCTCCCGAAACACGTTCCATTGTGTCCGGAACGCGGGGTAAACCTTACGAACGCCAGCCGGCACGCTCGATTTCGAGTTCGAAAATTTTGGGGTGAATAGTGTTTTGGAATTTTTCTATATAAGGACCTCTATATTCACTTTTGCATCAAAACCAAAACCCTAGGGTTTGCAGCCGCCACTTTAATGTTGATGGCTGAAATTCATCCTCCTTTTCCCTTAATCTCTCTAAATCCGTCGAGAATTAGCTAAAACGCTCAACTATAACGTTGAAGAGCACGACGAGATCTTAAGATCCATACGATGATGATGATCATCGGAGCGACGTGGAGGCCATAAATTGCTCGCATCCACCTTGGGCTGCGCACGAAAATCGAGAAGGAAATGGAGGCCGAGCTTGCTATGCTCATGGCCGTGGGTAGTTCTCGTCGAGGCCGTTCGTTTGGCGTTGCTTGATCGTTCTGGAAGTCGTCGTGGTGGTCGTGAAAATTGCTTGAAGGGTGGCGACTTATGAATTTGTATACGTGAGTTTTCACGTGAAGAGGAAGAACATGCAGCAGCGGTCCAGATCTGCAGATGCTTGGATGAACGGCCAAGATGAGATCTAGGGTTAGAAAAATAAAAATAAAGCTGAAATTGTATATTTAAATTCATACAAACTTTGAAAAATCATAACTTTTTCATACGAGGTCCGTTTCGCGCGAAACAAGATGCGTTGGAATCGTATGGACGAGCTCTACGCAATGGAGCTGGATTGGTATTTTTAAGAGTCAGTGAAAATTTTGGATAAAATTAAACGCTCGTTTAATTTTAATCAAAATAAATCGCTATCGCAACAACTACAGCAATGGTGAGAACTTCTCACTCAATCGAATGTTTTGTTTCGATTTAAATTTTAAATAGTTAGATTTAAAATTGTTGATAGTGTTGTTTTGTAAATTGGATGATGACTGTTATTTATTGTGATAAATAGACCCTATACGTCGTATATTAAGCGGAGGTTATTTATTAAAAACATATACCGCGATAATTTCACATTGATGTGGAATTGGTATTATATATGTAAATAGCAATATATATATATATATATATATTGGAATATGTATATATTGGAGTTGATTTCCCGCATTATATAGCGGATGAGACCCTATTGCGCCGCATAACAGCGGATAATATTTATAAATCCCATATACCGCGATAATTTCACATTGAAGTGAAATTGGTATTGTGCTAACATCTGTGGATGCAGGGAAACAGGTTGGAGGTATCCAACTGGATTCCTCAAACATTTGAATTTATTTCAATGTTGTGTGTTGATTATTTATAATCGCCGTTCGATTATACTGTGATTGAATCTGTTGACAGCTATAAATTAGCCGAATATATTTTTGGTATCGTTGGATACCGAAAATAGATAAAAATTGGATTTTTAAAATGTAAGTTGTAAAATTTATCGAAAAGTTTATTTTTGATAATTGGATAAAATTAAAAAGAGTTTTAAGATAAAAGTTTTATTTTTGAATTATATTGGATTTAATTTCAAATATGGGAAAAGGCTTAATAAAATGGATTTGGGAAATATTATCTATAAACTGAAGAATTTATCAAAATTTGGGATTTTTAAATAGATTTGAAGAGATAAAGGAATTTATTTTAAAAGGGAAATATTTTCAAAACGTTTGGAAATTTGATTTGGTGTTTTAAAATAAATTTGAAAATAAATTTGAAAATAAATTTGAAAATAAATTTGAAATTTATTGATTTTTAATTTACTATAACTAGTAAAATTGATTTATTAAAAATTTATCTGATTTAAAATTATCAGATGATTATATTAATCCTATCTAAGGATGTTTGGATTATATTGGATGTTAAATTGTTTGACATCTTTGATGTGTGATGTTTTGTGATATATCATGTTTTGTATTGCGATCTGTGATTTATTTATCTGTGATATATGATATATCTGTGATCTGTGGATGGAAGATAAGCGTTATAATTTATACCGTTTATCAATTATATTGTTATATTTGATCTGTGATGATTGGATGTTGTTGCACTATTGTGTTAAACCCGTGGACTACACAATACACACACAAATGTGGATTTCACGTGGAAATCGGTTAAGTCACATATTTTATCAAATTTTGAAAAGATTGAATTTTTGAATCCAAAATTGTTTTGAAATTGAAATTGAAAGTTTTGGAAGCAAGTTTCAAAATAAGAGTTATTTTAAATAACTTAATAAAATTGGAATTTAAATCATTTAATTTATATTTTGAATTCAATATTTTGAAATTGAATTCAATGAATTGGGAATTTTGGTTTAAAAGATTTAATAAGTATAAAAGGTGTTTTTTTATGGTTTTTAACCAATTAAAATACGGTCTTGGGAAAATTTAAATTTAAATTCAAGTTTATACTTGAATGGCTTTAACCTATATAAATGTAACCAGTTTTTCCCAAATCGAAAACTATCTGTTTTCAAATAATAATGGCTTTCATAAAGTGAAAGGATTTCCAATTTGTATCGAAAACATCTCTAGTTGAAATGAAATTGTAAATAGTTTGGAAAACTATGAATTAACCTTTGTAATGATAATTAAACTTTATTTTGAAATAAAAGAGTATTTCAAAAGGTGTATCTTTTATATTATAAAAGACTTGAATTGTGAATAGTTTTGAAAGCTATATATTAAATCTTAATCTAAAGATTTAATGGGTTAATTCAACTTAAATGGAAATGATTTGGGAATCTGTGAATAAATCTTTGTGAAACTGGGTAAACTTTGTGAAGTAAATCTTTTTGTTTAAAGATTTAAAATGGTAATTTGTTAAACCATTTAATGGAAAGGATTTGGGTAATAAGTTGTGACTTAATTGAAATCCCAATATTCATATGTTTTGAAATATTTGTGCTCGCTATTCGGGTTAGCCGGGAAAAGACCTTTGTGTCATATAACCCATTCTGAATTAGTGATACGACGATATGGATCGCATTAGCTATATTACAGCATGATAGGGGGTTCTCGCTTCGCAGTTTGGTGGCGAACGGGAGACTCTTACCCCTACATGTCCCTGAGTGGGAGGGGTTGGTTGTGACAGTCGAGAGGCTGGCCGTAAAAGTAAATGCGAGGTACAAGTGTATGCCACGGTGGGGCTGGGATGGTTACAAAGCCTACCGGTTTCCACTGCCTTGTGAGAGTCGTTACATTTGGTATCAGAGCATATGGTTAAGCGATAACTTTGGCTCTGTTGGGTGTTACTCATTAGAGATAGAGCAGTAGTACTCTAGAATGAGTGTGAGTGTAATAATAGATACGAGTGCGCATTTGTTAGTGAATATAAAATTGTTTTATATTGTGATGATTGGTTTATTGAGTGGTATATGGATTCTGGTCGGTATAGTCTGTACAACTCTATCGATAGGGATCTCTAAACACTTGTATAGAACAATTCGGCACAATATTGTTTTAAAAATTGGGTAAATGAAATAATTTTACCTCGATTATATTTTGTATATAAAGGAATAATTTTCCAGGAAATTATTAAAGTGTATATAAATTGAATTGTTTGGTTGTTGAAAATGTAAGAATATACATGAATTAATGAAAGTTGTTTGAATAAATTATATAAGAGCAACAATTGTATAAGTTTAGAATTATAATTGATATGATTTACAATTGTTAAATAATCTTGCATGAATAAAGTTAAATAGTGAAATTATATGAGAAAAAGATTTATAAATATGATTTATAAATAAAAAGAAATTTTGAGAAGAATTTAAGCACTGAATTCACTACTGTTGCTGGGAAATAATAAGGGTGATGACTGCAGCATCATCAGTATCATTTTCGAGTTTCTGTGTGATTGATTTGCTACCTTAATAAATTGGAAATTGAAGTTTTGTTGTGATAACCAAATTTTAAATAAAAATCCAAATTGTAATTGATGAATATAAGTTGAAATGAGTTTTATACTTATAATATGAATTGGAAGTTAATTATATAAGTTGTGTAACTTATAAAATGAGAAGATATAAGTGAAACCAATTGTAAAAGAAATGGTTAAACAATTTTGTTAAGCAAAATGAGATATGAATTTGAATAATTGATGAAATTTGACTTTGGTAAAAGTTAAATAAAATTTACTTTAGAATTGGAAATCTGAATTGGATTTATAAGTGGAAATTTAAGTTAGGTTAAACAAATGATGTTTAATTGAAATATAACTTAAGTGATGATAAATGAATTTGATTTTGATATCGAAGTAAATTAATAAAGTGAACTGATTAAATGAATGTGAACTTGGGTTATGTAAATAAAAATTTAACTTTATTTGTAAAATGAGTTAGCAATTGAATTAACAAATGGATTGAATGTTAATCAATCGAATGGGAATAAATTGATAATGAATGTAAGTGTTAATTCACTAAAGCTAATGTAAATTGGAAGTTGAATAAATTGAAAGGAAGTCAATTTAATATTAAACCAATTGGAAAATTTAATGTGTTGAACCAAATTGAATGTAAGTAATGTAAGTTTAATAATTTGGTTGTGTGAAATGTACATTGGTTGTTATATTGATTGTTAGTTGATTGTATACAGTATAATTCATTAAGTGTTAATGAAATTGAATAAATGAAATTGAAAGCTATGTAATTGAATTTAAATTGAAATTGAAGTAAATTTAAATAGAAATTGATTTGAATTGAAAGTGAATCAACTTGAATGTAGGGCTGTAAAGGGATGCAAACAGATACGGATAGTGCTGTATCCGTATCCGTATCCGAAAAATAAAATCCGCATCCGTATCCGTATCCGCTATCCGCGGATATTTCAAAAAGAATATCCGTATTCGCATCCGCGGATATTTTCGGATATTCGACAGAATCCGCATCCGTCAATATAGATTTGATTTCTTTTATGATATTTGCATAAATAATGTAATCAAACAGTACTAATAAACAACACAATGTAATGGGTATCATGAACAAGTTACAAGACATAATGACATGCTTCATTTATCCAATTTTCTAAAAATACTTCTGGGATGAAAAACACTTGAACTACATACACAGCAACTACAATCTGTTGTGATGAATAAACAAGGAAAAAATACAACATATTGTATCACACACACAACAAAACAAATAAAAATAGAGCATTCCTCCTCAAACTTCATATCATTTCTTCTTCTTCAAACGCAGGCCCACCTATAAAAATACACATTGAAATAACTTATTAAAAACGGTTACACTGTACATCTAGCATTAAACAGAGAATGAAACGCTGTACATCTAGCATTAAACAAAGAATGGGTTTTGTTTGTGATTTTTGAGATGGAAGAAACACAAAAACAAAAATGCACAAAGACAGAGTACAAGTTAATGAAGAACAGTGATGAAACCATACTTAATAGTTTAGATCATGCGGTTTCTGGATATATGTTCTCATCATTTCTAAAATCATCAATATAATTAAGCCCGTGTTCTTCTATAGTAATGTTCTTCAGCAGTAGTGAAAACATAGTAATGAATCATCATTTATGTACTATCTGATATTACCTGCAATGGATGCATAACAATAATAGCAGCATTGACCAAACCTCCAATTGCATTGCATGCCCTGTCAACACTACCAGCCTTAAACGTATATCCTAACAAATAACAACAAAGAGCTTTAAACTGAAACAATACCAGCAATTGCTGCACATATAAACAGACTAGTCTAATTTTGTCAATATTTAGAATCATCAGATAAATCAATAAGCATGTATTCTATGTATTCTAAAGTCTCTATCTAGTTTATCATTATTTAAAATCAACAATTCTAAAGGTGGGCTTACGACTGACTACCCTACAACTAAAAATGTTTCAATCACAGTTAGACAGATGCATTTTAGAAGTAAAACGTAGAACTGAGGTATGATGAGCTAAACAGATGCATTTTAGCAGTAAAACAAAAAAGGAAGGGGAGCTAATTTACCTAAATTATATCAAAATGCAATTTACTCTTAAGCCTAGTTCATCATTTAATACTTTTAACTCTCAATGCAATCACTCTTGACATTTTGATAATGAATTTTTTAAGGTCCCCTTAGAGTTAGAGCACATACTAAGGTTATAAACTTATAATAACAAAATAACATTACTAAATTTGCATCATTGTGGTTTGACCTGTGGTTAAAGGTAGTAGAGTGATTAACAAACTTGGGGTTGAAACGATGGAAAGAACTAGAGGCGAGAAGTTATAAGTAAGTGATATCCTAGAAGGAGGTGTTTGGAAGACTAAATTCATCTTTTTAATTTGTTTAAATGATAATGTGAATAATTTGCATTTGCAGTAATCAAAAAGACGACTATTGGGTTTGGTCGTGCAGCGCTAGTGGTAATTATAATTTTAAAGATATTTGGAAATCGATTAAAACATCATTTTCTCACATTAAATGAGCGGATTTGATCTGGAATAAAATTCACGTCCCAAAAATGTCTATCTGTCTTCTTAAAGCAATAAACATTTTTTTACGAACAAAAAAGAGTGATCCAAAGAGGTGTGCTCTGTAATCAACTGGAAGAGAACACGAGCACTTATTTTTTAAATGTCAGTTTATAGCTTACATATGAAATGGTGCAAAATTAAACTATCAAATCAAAGCTCGAGATAATCAAACAACTGTTAATAGTGTATTAACAGAATATCAATAACCAAACAATCTCTACTAAGTAACCAACTAATATTAACAGTGTAATACCAAATAATCAAACAATAGCTTTGAGTTCATACCACTGACTTGAAGAAGAAGTAGCTGTCGTCGTAGATTGAATTTGAAAAGTCGTCGATTTTGCTTGAACTTGAAGAAGACTTGAGTTGTCGCTCGGAATCGTCGCTTGAAATAGCTTGAGTTGTTGCTCGGAATCGAAGTAGTTCAGTCGTCGCTTGAAGCAGAGACAGAAATTAGGTCTTAGTAGAGATAATGAGAAGACGCCATTTTTTTCTGAATTAGGTCTTAGTCGCTTGAAGTAGTTCAGTCGTCGTATTAACAGAAGACGCCATTTTTTTCTGAATTAGGTTTTAATTGAGTGAATGAGATAATGAGAGGCGGCTGTTTTGTGTTGTACGAGAGGATCTAGGGTTTGATAAAGGGAAGGATGTTGATAATAAGGATCCAACGGTTGAAAATAATATTTGGTTTTATAATTATTTAATTTGGTTAGTTGAAGAATTAAGTATAATTTGAAAATAAAAAATGGATATTTAAGTCCACAGCGGACGGATATTTTTCGGATACGGATAGTGTCATATCCGTATTCGTATCCGAAAATATTTTCGGATATCGGATATCCGTATCCGCTTTTCGGATATCGGATATTTTTCGTATTTTCGGATACGGATACGGACGAATTTCGGATTTTTCGGGTACTCATTGACAGCCCTACTTGAATGTAAATTAGTGAATGTAAACTAATTGAAAATGGATTGAATGTAAGAAATTGAGTTGAAACTATTCGGATTGAATGGAATGGTATGTAATTTGGTTGCAAACAAATGAAACTAGTGTTAAAACCTTGAATATGTGCTTATGAATGAATATCACATGTATTGCTTATGAAAACTACTTGTTATTATTGAAAACAAGTGAAATATGAATAGATTTCATATATATGTCACTTACGTGTTTGAATTGAGTAAGTACAGGTGCCGTGGCTGCCGTTCGGTTGATTTGGTTGCGCTAAAATGCTTAATAAATAACCGCTTTGCTTAAAAATGCTAAAAAGGTACGCCTACGCAATAAAAATAGGAAATATGAATTGTTTTTCTGCTTTTCCGACCGGGTGGGTCGATGTATACATATTTATGTCTATTGTGATCCTACTACGATCGAACCGCGCAAATGAGATGCTGGCGAATTTTTCTAAAAATTTAAGGCGTTAGAAAATTTTTGAAAATTTTGGAAAATTATTGTTAATGAAAAGTCAATTTCCAAATTGACATAAAACGTAGGAATTGAACTAGAAAATGGAAACCATTGTTTTGGTTGAAGTTAAAGGTTTGGAAAAAGTGAATATAAAATTTTCACTAAGTGGATTTTTGAAAAGTTAATGAATTTGGGGCATTTTTCTTACTTTGCAATTTCGAGGATGAAATTCTTTTAAGGGGGGAAGTTTGTAACGACCCAGAATTTCCGTCATTTGAAATTCGTATATTTAATTAATTTTAAATATTAATAAGTAAGATTTGGAAGTCGAATTTATTTAATTTCGATATAGTGATTTAATTGGACGATTAAATTATTAATTTAATACTTGAATTTAGGGCAAATAATTGAAATCTGAATTAAATGTGATTAAAAATGATTTATAAAGTTATATTAAATCATATTGGAGTTATAATGATGTTTGTGAACTTTTAAATTCGAATTAAAAGTTAAATTGTGAAAATTGAATATTTTAATATTTAATTGACGACTAAAAATGACCAATTTTCAAACAGTCTCGGATTTCGACGAAACCAGTTTCATCAGATCCGCAATGTTAAATTATTGTAAGGTTGCAAATTTCGTGTCAATCGGATGTACGGTTTGTCCAGGGCAAGCCAAAACGCATCGAAATCGGTTTAAATCAATTTGATTTAAATTTGATCGTTTATTTCCGTAACTCTCACATACGATCGAATTAGCTCCCGAAACACGTTCTATTGTGTCCGAAACGCGGGATAAACGTTACGAACGCCAGCTGGCATGCTCGATTTCGAGTTCGAAAATTTTCGGGTGAATAGTGTTTTGGAATTTTTCTATATAAGGACCTCTATATTCACTTTTTCATCAAAACCAAAACCCTAGGGTTTGCAGTCGCCACTTTACTATTGATGGCCGAAATTCATCCTCCTTTTCCCCTTAATCTCTCTCAATCCATCGAGAATTAGCTAAAACGCTCAACTACAACGTCGAAGAGCACGACGAGATCTTCAGATCCATACGGTGATGATGATCATCGGAGCGACGTGGAGGCCATAAATTGCTCGCGTCCACCTTGGGCTGCGCACGAAAATCGAGAAGGAAATGGAGGCCGAGCTTGCTATGCTCACGGCCGTGGGTAGCTCTCGTCGAGGCCGTTCGTTTGGCGTTGCTTGATCGTTCTGGAAGTCGTCGTGGTGGTCGTGAAAATTGCTTGAAGGGTGGCGACTTATGGGTTTGTATACGTGAGTTTTCACGTGAAGAGGAAGAAGATGCAGCAGCGGTCCAGATTTGCAGATGCTTGGATGAACGGCCAGGATGAGATCTAGGGTTAGAAAAATAAAAATAAAGCTGAAATTGTATATTTAAATTCATACAAACTTTGAAAAATCATAACTTTTTCATACGAGGTCCGTTTCGCGCGAAACAAGATGCGTTGGAATCGTGGACGAGCTCTACGCAATTGAGCTGGATTGGTATCTTTAGGAGTCAGTGAAATTTTGGATGAAATTAAACGCTCGTTTAAATTTAATCAAAATAAATCGTTATCGCAACAACTACAACAAAGGTGAGAACTTCTCACTCAATCGAATGTTTTGTTTCGATTTAAATTTTAAATAGTTAGATTTAAAATTGTTGATAGTATTGATTGTGTAAATTGGATGATGACGGTTATTTATTGTGATAAATAGACCCTATACGCCGTATATTAAGCGGAGGTTATTTATTAAAAACATATACCGCGATAATTTCACATTGATGTGGAATTGGTATTATATATGTATATAGCAATATATATATATTGGAATATGTATATATTGGAGTTGATTTCCCGCATTATATAGCGGATGAGACCTTATTGCGCCGCATAATAGCGGATAATATTTATAAATCCCATATACCGCGATAATTTCACATTGAAGTGAAATTGGTATTGTGCTAACATCTGTGGATGCAGGGAAATAGGTTGGAGGTATCCAACTGGATTCCTCAAACATTTGAATTTATTTCAATGTTGTTGTTTGCGCCAAAATTGGTCACAAACACCCAATAGCCGTTGAAAGCACCAGTTCGCAATCACAGATCACAAATATCAAATATGTAGAGAAATAAGTATGCAAATCACTCAGGAAACTCAATAAAAACAGTAAATGACACAGGATTTATAGTGGTTCGGCGATCTTGCCTACGTCCACTCTGAAGTTGATGACTTTATTGCTTGATACTTGAAGATCACAATTTCTTATAATGTAGTACAATAAATTTTATGATCTAAGTCTGAATCTAAGGCAGTAGTGGTGATTTGGAGTAAATCTGGCAGAGTCTGGGCGCTCTTTAGCTCTTAAAATTGTCCGACCCCTTTTCTGAATGACCAGGGGCTCTATTTATAGGTGTAGGAGGCTGATATTTCGCCTAAAATTAGGGAGACTACTTCTGGCACGTGTGGGGGCCCATGCGCCCGCGTCCAGAAAATCTGGGCCCGCTTCGGGATCGATTCGAACTCTATTCGAATCGATCAAGAATTCATCTGATGGAGCTGAAATTTGGTGAGAACATTCTTCAACATGTATGTAAGCTTCTGTGAAAATTTCATGGCATTTGGATCAGGGATTTGTGAGATATGATCGATACGAGATCAATGTTCCGTGTGTACTGCCTTGTTCGAATCCATGGTTTCGTATCGATGACCTTCGCATCGATAAAGCACGTGGTTTTGCAGTGGCATGGCGCGCATCCTTCGGGTAGATCCACCTTTTACTCCGAGTCGACCGCGTCTCCCTTAAACTTCGCCTTACTCGTATCAGAGACGTTTCCCGAATCCATCGATGCTAGTTGGATACGAAGACAGCATCTAATGGATACGAAATCAAGGCTTCCCGATGGATTCGATCAAGCCTCCTTTCTCTTATGGATTCGATACGAACTAAGGCTTATGGGTACGAAACCGACCGTCTTGAAGTAAGGTGCACCGATGGATGCGAAGCGGCGTGGATTGATCGAGTCGAACGTCATTGATTCGAACATGCAGACACGAGAACACCTGATGGATTCGATCTACGCAAATATGATGGATACAAATCTGATCGATTCGAACGGGTTTTTGATGGATACGAATAGCGCATTTTATCTAACTTGTATCGATCATATCTCATTCATACGAACTCCGATTAACTTGAAATTTGGAATGCTGGCTCCCATGACTTAGCTCGCCTTGTCCTATCAATTGTAGCCAGATCCGGACTTGGACAAAATTCATTGATATCCATGGTGAAACAGTGTATAATGAACTTTTATGACGAACTGTCTTTAGTTTTCCAGTCAACTTTTTGGTGTCACGGCCTTTCCAAAAGGCAGGATAACATTTGCCCCCCAAAACATGCCTTGCGATAGGAAGGTGTGTTTTGTAGTTCCATAAGCTGGACGTTCATATCCTATCATCGACCTGTAAAGAACTTGATAGTCTTTCCTGACCACGAATGACGATCGTTCACGACCGTATGTCATCTGAGGTAATATGGGACCTTTCGAGGTCGGATGCCGTTCGCGGCAAATAACTAAATGGAACCGTTCATTGTCGGATGTCGTTCTAGACGAGTTGTGACCGTTCGCGATCGAGTGTCGTTCCAGATGAATTATGATGGATTATGATTGTTCATGGTCGTATGATGCATGAGATAAAATGTGATCATTCACGATCGGATGCTGCACGAGGCAGAATGTGATCATTCGCGATCTAATGTCGTACTGGGTGAATTGTGACCGTTCGTGGTCGGGTGCCGCACGAGGCAGAGTGTGATCGTTCGCGATCGAATGTTATACTAGATGAAGTGTGACCGTTTGCGGTCGGGTGCCGTACGAGGAAGATCACGACCGTTCAAGGTCGGGAGCCGTTCGAGGCTAATGGTGACCATTCGAGGTCGGGTGCCGTACGAGGCTGATCGTGACCGTTCGAGGTCGGGTGCCGTTCGAGGCTAATGGTGACCGTTCGAGGTCGGTTGCCGTACGAGGCAGATCGTGACCGTTCGAGGTCGGGTGCCGTTCGAGGCTAATGGTGACCGTTCGAGGTCGGTTGCCGTACGAGGCAGATCGTGACCGTTCGAGGTCGGGTGTCGTTCAAGGCTAATGGTGACCGTTCGAGGTCGGTTGCCGTATGAGGCAGATCGTGACCATTCGAGGTCAGGTGCCATTCGAGGCTAATGGTGACCGTTCGAGGTTGGGTGCCGTTCGAGGCTAATGGTGACCGTTCGAGGTCGGGTGCCGTTCGAGGCTAATGGTGACCGTTCGAGGTCGGGTGTTGTTCGAGGCTAATGGTGACCGTTTGAGGTCGGGTGCCGTTCGAGGCTAATGGTGACCGTTTGAGGTCGGGTGCCGTTCGAGGCGAATGAGTGTGCCCGGGGGGACTTAGTATTATCGATGTCAGGTTCACGTTCGGGTGAATTTCTGAATCAACGATCGTGGCGGTTCGTCGCCATACAAGGTGTGCTTGTGGACCGTTCGCGATCCAAAGCATACGCGAATAACTTTTTCTACAAAATTGCAAATATCAAATTAACGTTCACATGAATTCCATAACAGAAATGTCCAAACAAACAAAGTCCAAATGTCCAAATCAACATGAAACAAAAGCAAAGCAAGGATGTCAAAGTGTAAATTCTACCTACGAAACGGTCAATAATCATTCAGAGCATGCATGTGGATCGTGATCTCGTACATGTGTAAATGGTGTGATGGTGTTAGTGAGAAGTTTACGACTTGTTCATCGTTATTTAAATCAATTGATAACAATACGGTGCCCGGCTCGGGGTTACCCCTAGCTGATGTAGATGGTGGCCGCTCTGGTTCCACCGTTGGAGCTCGCCTTCTCACATACTGAAGTAGCCTACCGTTCCTGATATGCCCTTCTACCTCATCCTTCAGGTGTCTACAGTCATTTGTGCTATGTCCATTCAGCTCGTGGAATAAGAAATATTTGTCTGATTTTCTCTCGTCGGTAGTTGGATCCCGTCGCATTGGTCTACGATAGGCGACTTGTTCTCGGATGTCTTGGTAGATTCGCTCCAAACCCTCGTTCAGTTCTGAATAGTTGGTAAATCGCGGCTCCCACCGTTGCCGCTTTGACCTGTCATCATTTTCTTCAGCCTTTCGCTTCCCTTTACCAGTCTCTGCACCTTTTCCAAGTGAATTACCGCCTCTAACTGTATAAACATCGATTTCTTCTTCTCTCTCCGTACGAGCATCCTCTAATCGCAAAAACTTTTTGGTTTCATGATAAAACTCTCCCAGTTTCGTAGGTGGATCCTTAGTTAGTGAATTCTTGAACTCCGTGCCATCAGATATTCCAGATACAGCTGCCATCATGACCATAGATGGATCTGGTCGATCCACTGATGCTGCTACCGCATTGAATCGCGTTAGAAAACTCCTTAAAGATTCCCCGGCCTTTTGTTTTAGATTCGCCAAACTCATCACGTTCTTGGGTCTCGAAATATGAACCCTGAATTGTCTCATAAACCTTTCTGTCAAATCTGTCCAAGTCCCAATGGAGCCACTCTCCAGTTGTCTAAACCATAGCGCTGCAATGTCCGTCAAATACAATGGAAAGCACCGGGCCATGACTTCCTGTGATGCCCCCAGCACTTCCATGTGCCTCATATACTTCGTTAGATAGACCGCTGGATCCATCCGCCCATCATACATTTCCACCGATGGTAGCTTGAAGTCTGGTGGATTCCTGGCCTGCCTGATCATAGAAGTAAAGGGACTCCTATGTACATCCTTCAGATCTCTATTGACTAGTCCGCCTCTCATGGCCCGTCTGACCATCTCTGCCAACCTGTCGTTGTCGTCAGGCTGTGATCTTTGAGTGTCACCTTCGTTCTGCCCCCCTGGTTGAGCGTTCATCCTTCTATTGCCACCAGGTTGTTCGGATGTCCCTGAATATCTTCCCGGGATTGGATCAACATGCTCTAAGTGTATGCCCCCCAGCTCCGGCGCTGCGCCAGATGGTCCTGCTCCGTTCTGGATTCTGGTTGCTCCTCGATTTTGTGCTCCAAGTTGTCCAATTTGTTGAAGCAAATTCTGGATTATTTCCTCCTGTCTCTTCATCATTGTCTCCATCTCATCCCAGGTGATGAAGATCGATGCTTGGTTTGCCCCTGAGGAAGCCTCTTGACTCCCTTCATGCTGACTTTGCTCTGGTCTCTGCCTTCTACTTGTTTGTCTTGTCATGATTCTTCGGATCTAAATCTCTTAGCCTTCTGATTCAACTTTCAAATGATTGAACTCCTGAATTTCAGTTCTCAGTGAAAGCACCAAAATGTTTGCGCCAAAATTGGTCACAAACACCCAATAGCCATTGAAAGCACCAGTTCGCAATCACAGATCACAAATATCAAATATGTAGAGAAATAAGTATGCAAATCACTCAGGAAACTCAATAAAAACAGTAAATGACACAGGATTTATAGTGGTTCGGCGATCTTGCCTACGTCCACTCTGAAGTTGATGACTTTATTGCTTGATACTTGAAGATCACAATTTCTTATAATGTAGTACAATAAATTTTATGATCTAAGTCTGAATCTAAGGCAGTAGTGGTGATTTGGAGTAAATCTGGCAGAGTCTGGGCGCTCTTTAGCTCTTAAAATTGTCCGACCCCTTTTCTGAATGACCAGGGGCTCTATTTATAGGTGTAGGAGGCTGATATTTCGCCTAAAATTAGGGAGACTACTTCTGGCACGTGTGGGGGCCCATGTGCCCGCGTCTAAAAAATCTGGGCCCGCTTCGGGATCGATTCGAACTCTATTCGAATCGATCAAGAATTCATTTGATGGAGCTGAAATTTGGTGAGAACATTCTTCAACATGTATGTAAGATTCTGTGAAAATTTAATGACATTTGGATCAGGGATTTGTGAGATATGATCGATACGAGATCAATGTTCCGTGTGTACTGCCTTGTTCGAATCCATGGTTTCGTATCGATGACCTTCGCATCGATAAAGCACGTGGTTTTGCGGTGGCGTGGCGCGCATCCTTCGGGTAGATCCACCTTTTACTCCGAGTCGACCGCGTCTCCCTTAAACTTCACCTTACTCGTATCAGAGACGTTGCCCGAATCCATCGATGCCAGTTGGATACGAAGACAGCATCTAATGGATACGAAATCAAGGCTTCCCGATGGATTCGATCAAGCCTCCTTTCTCTTATGGATTCGATACGAACTAAGGCTTATGTGTACGAAACCGACCATCTTGAAGTAAGGTGCACCGATGGATGTGAAGCGGTGTGGATTGATCGAGTCGAACGTCATCGATTCGAACATGCAGACACGAGAACACCTGATGGATTCGATCTACGCAAATATGATGGATACGAATCTGATCGATTCGAACGGGTTTTTGATGGATACGAACAGCGCATTTTATCTAACTTGTATCGATCATATCTCATTCATACGAACTCCGATTAACTTGAAATTTGGAATGCTGGCTCCCATGACTTAGCTCGCCTTGTCCTATCAATTGTAGCTAGATACGGACTCTGACAAAATTCATTGATATCCATGGTGAAACAGTGTATAATGAACTTTTACGATGAACTGTCTTTAGTTTTCCAGTCAACTTTTTGGTGTCACGGCCTTGCCAAAAGGCGGGATAACAGTTGTGTGTTGATTATTTATAATCGCCGTGCGATTATATTGTGATTGAATCTGTTGACGGCTATAGCCGAATATATTTTTGGTATCGTTGGATACCGAAAATAGATAAAAATTGGATTTTTAAAATGTAAGTTGTAAAATTTATCGAAAAGTTTATTTTTGATAATTGGATAAAATTAAAAGGAGTTTTTAAGATAAAAGTTTTATTTTTGAATTATATTGGATTTAATTTCAAATATGGGAAAAGGCTTAATAAAATGGATTTGGGAAATATTATCTATAAACTGAAGAATTTATCAAAATTTGGGATTTTTAAATAGATTTGAAGAGATAAAGGAATTTATTTTAAAAGGGAAATATTTTCAAAATGTTTGGAAATTTGATTTGGTGTTTTAAAATAAATTTGAAAATAAATTTGAAATTTATTGATTTTTAATTTACTATCACTAGTAAAATTGATTTATTAAAAATTTATCTGATTTAAAATTATCAGATGATTATATTAATCCTATCTAAGGATGTTTGGATTATATTGGATGTTAAATTGTTTGACATCTTTGATGTGTGATGTTTTGTGATATATCCTGTTTTGTATTGCGATCTGTGATTTATTTATCTGTGATATATGATATATCTGTGATCTGTGGATGGAAGATAAGCGTTATAATTTATACCGCTTATCAATTATATTGTTATATTTGATCTGTGATGATTGGATGTTGTTGCACTATTGTGTTAAACCCGTGGACTACACAATACACACACAAATGTGGATTTCACGTGGAAATTGGTTAAGTCACATATTTTATCAAATTTTGAAAAGATTGAATTTTTGAATCCAAAATTGTTTTGAAATTGAAATTGAAAGTTTTGGAAGCAAGTTTCAATTAAAATAAGAGTTATTTTAAATAACTTAATAAAATTGGAATTTAAATCATTTAATTTAAATTTTGAATTCAATATTTTGAAATTGAATTCAATGAATTGTGAATTTTGGTTTAAAAGATTAATAAGTATAGAAGGTGTTTTTTATGGTTTTTAACCATTTAAAATACGGTCTTGGAAAAATTTAAATTTAAATTCAAGTTTATACTTGAATGGCTTTAACCTATATAAATGTAACCAGTTTTTCCCAAAACGAAAACTATCTGTTTTCAAATAATAATGGCTTTCATAAAGTGAAAGGATTTCCAATTTGTATCGAAAACATCTTTAGTTGAAATGAAATTGTAAATAGTTTGGAAAACTATGAATTAACCTTTGTAACGATAATTAAACTTTATTTTGAAATAAAAGAGTATTTCAAAAGGTGTATCTTTTATATTATAAAAGACTTGAATTGTGAATAGTTTTGAAAGCTATATATTAAATCTTAATTTAAAGATTTAATGGGTTAATTCAATTTAAATGGAAATGATTTGGGAATCTGTGAATAAATCTTTGTGAAACTGGGTAAACTTTGTGAAGTAAATCTTTTTGTTTAAAGATTTAAAATGGTAATTTGTTAAACCATTTAATGGAAAGGATTTGGGTAATAAGTTGTGACTTAATTGAAATCCCAATATTCATATGTTTTGAAATATTTGTGCTCGCTATTCGGGTTAGCCGGGAAAAGACCTTTTTGTCATATAACCCATTCCGAATTAGTGATACGACGATATGGATCATATCGAAGACCAGTAGTGAAGACCGGGTATTTGTGAAAACGATAGGATGACCTATCGATTGTCTCTGCACCGTTAGCTACGGTATAGAGATTTCTTTTGTGATGGGAAGTTTTATCGGGATTGTGAATACCCGGATTGCAAAGGCTTCTTTTGAAGTGCCTTCGGTTCTGTTCGAACCCGGAACAGACTTGTATGGTTACATGTCTGACATTACATTTTGAGATATAAAGCTAATTTCTTTCAAATACATTTCTGTTTGGTGGCGGAGAATTTATTCTCTTAGCTTAACACCCTTCTCTAAGACGTACGAGCTCAGAGGTTATGTAGTTGAAATTTATCACTGATATACTCCCAATTTGGTAATGTGGCATGCTGAGTGTTGCTGTGTGATGATCATTTATTGATCATTTGTGATCAAAGCGTGGCTTTGTGGAAAAGCGTAGCTTTGTGGACGAGACTTCGTCAGACCTCACAACCCGGAAATGGTCGAAACAGGAATATGCGGCAAGGTTATGAGGGTCGCGCCCTTTAGGGTATGTCATTTCCTTCTGGAAAAGGGTGGTATCATGGTATGGAGCCCATATACTTACTCATGTGGACACACCTTATTTATTATGTGTGATGTTGATTACCGAGCGCTCGGATAAAGGTCCCAAAGGACCGGGGGATGGCATATTCGTGAGTTACCTAGTTACAGGGTAACCCGGCCTTGTGTTGGCAGAGAACTAGTTAGTTCTCGGAACGTCCAGCCAGAGGCGATCCCATGTGGCGGTAGGCAGTTCCTTAGCCTGACCATTTGTTGGCAATCCATCTTCCAATACGAACCCTGTACGGTTTTAGTTGTAGAACCTGCTATTTAACATAGCAGCTATAGCAGGCATAATATAATGGTACCTATGCTGGCTAAGATTAATATTGTATTTTCGAAAGAATTTTTACACTATGCACTAGTAATAATATCAAAAGAGTTTGTTTTGTGTAGTAAGCATTTTTTACTATCATAAGAAGAAATCTCCTCCAAGTCTGTGATTGCATTATGTGTGTGGTGGGAGGTCTTATGGTAGTTTCATTTTCCAAAAGCATTACGGATATTTTCCACTTCCTTTGTTGTTGTTGTTTTAAAAGATAATAATTGTTTTAGTTCTCACACCAGTCACCATGACTGACCTGGAGTTTATTGTTTCCTTCCTAAACTCTGGGTGCCACCAATTTCCACACGGGCAGTCTAGAGTTAGGTTATCAGGTCATTCGGGATTCAGGAGATGTTGTGGAGCTCAGTGGCGAGCTGAATGGCGAGACGTATCACTTGTATATGATATATTATCCCGCTGTGTATTCTGTATGAGGACAAGTTTATTTAACTGTCCAGTTATGTTGTATATTATTGTTGTAAACTCTGATGATGATGTAATGTATAAGATGATATAGTTCTTTGATTTAAAGATTATTCATTTATCTATTATATATTGTTCCGCTGCGAATGTGAGATTCTGATGTTGTTTCTGTTGTTTCTTCTTTCTTTTTCTTCCGTCTTCTTCTACCTCTTCTTTTTCTCCATAACAATTCGGTTTTCCGGCATTCGATTGCTCGGCAGTTGATACAGTGGATGTATTAATGTCGACTTTCAAGTGACGAAAAGTCGAGTCGTTACACCAGGTCCGGCTATCGGACCAGGTGGGTCCGGCAGACTACCGGACCAGGTGACAAGATGGGTCCGGTAGAGAGCCGGACCAGGTGGGGTCCGGCAGGATGCCGGACCAGACTCCTGGTCCAACATTTGCCGGACCAAGTGGGTCCGGCTTGGGACCGGACCATGCGTCCAGTCCCAAAGGGCCGGACTTGTGTGGGTCCGGCCCTAATAGGCAGGACCAGGCTGTTCGGCCCTATGGGACCGGACCAGTACGAGTTTGGCTCCCCTATTGGGCCGGACTTTGGAGTTCCGACCCTGATGGGCCGGACTTAGCCGGACCGGACCTGCGTGGGTCCGGCCTGGGCTGTCAATTCCTGTGGGGCTGGACCTGTGCGGGTCCGGCAATGGCGGGCATGATCTGGCGGGCCCGGCCCTGCTGGGCCGAGCTTAGCTTGGGCGTACCTATGCGAATCCAGTCTTTGTTGGGCTGGATCTAACTTCGCTGGGTAGCTTCTTCGCTTATCTAAACGGGGTCGGACTTTTGCAGAAAGCGGTCTTCGAGGCTTTATTGTCGGGCCGTGTTAGGCAAACCTTAAAATGATCATATTTTTCAAACCGTTGTTCGGATTGAGACGCTGTTTGAACCTGTGCCTACATCTTGACCTCGCGAACATTTCTAAGTAGCTTTGAGTCTATTCCAAAACTCTGACAATTCTAACTTTTCATATCCAATATGCGGTGGGTGAAAATGCCTACAACATTTTCCCCTCGAAGTATACTTTCGCGAATGCAAAGTATGCTTTGTTTGATCTAGGGTTGCCTCACCAGTAATGTAGGCATCATCCTGATGTTTGACTTTCCACATCTCATCATCGTACTCAAGAGGAGTTTCCTTTCGTTAACTGTATGTGATGCTTCATTTGTCTTGAGGAGGACTTGCTGGTCACTTGACGCCATTTTTTAATCTTCCTGCATTTGGCAGGGCGGTATTTCCTCTTAACCTTCCTATTTCAGGCTTCAAGGTCTTGAGTAGTACTTGGACTTGCTGATATTCCCTTCGTAGTACTTGACCTGGGACCCGTGATGTGGAATTTCTGGTTCCGACCATCATATGGCCAGGTTGAGTGAGCATGACCTTACCATTAGATTGCTGAGTTTGTATATTTCTTCATTAATTTTTTCATGCTTAGTCAAGGTCAATTATTGATGGAGTAATGATTTTCCATTGGAGGGTATTTGTACGTAAAACATTATGCATAGCGTTATTGAGTGGATGTTGGCTAAGTCTGACCAAATTGGGCTAATAGGCTTACGTTTCATCTAGTCTGGTAAAGTGATGACATTTGGAGTAATTCCTCGCTCTTCTGTTAGGTCTTCCAGGACTTGCCCTTAGGCACATTTGTATAAGATTACCTTAGCCAATTTCCTTTGTAGTTTTCCTGCCGATGTCTCGTGTGTCTGTTTGGAGTCGACTACTAGCAAGCGTTAATAGGGTAGGCGTTGGGTCTGAGCGGGTGGTCTTGGCTCTTTTGAGCGGAGCTCAAGGAAATTTGTCGGCATCGCGAATTAGGAGTCAAATTGCTGGTCCGGTTTATGTCGATTATCGTAGTCAGATGTCTCCGACGTGGAATGTTTATTGGTGACATCAGCTTGCTTTCTCTACCTCGATCAGGTAGAATCAACCTTTTAACTCTAATGTCCCGTTGGCTTTGGCGGTAGAGGATCGTCCTATTCTGTTGACTTTACCTACAAGTTTAGGATCCTTTTGAGCCTAGTGAGGTCAAGGACTTTCATCCTTGCCTTAGAATTAGTTACATACAATTAATACATTTTTATTTGGAATTTTACCATAGTTATGTGTTAGAGTCATCCCGTGTGTCCTCGGGATTAATTTATTAGGTAAAGGTATCAAGATATTTATGTTAAAATAGACTTTGATATGAATTAATTACATTCGGAAGGTTAGAGATAGAATCACTTCTACTTTGAGTGGTCATCATCATTCGAAGTGATTCCCTATTACTAAGGTTTAGAGAGTAATTTGGGGGGGGGGACATGGCCGTCCACAAATACTCATCACATCCTCCAGAGCTCCTTCTAGCGACGGTGTCAAAAGTCGGTCGAGAGCGCTCATTATTTTTCTGGGTTTTCTCCCAGCATAGTGTGCTAAGTTGCTTCTCCCAACTTGCTGCCTTGTATCATGAATGGGTTTTAAACTTGCGAGCTTAAGGTTATGATTCCAATGTGCTATTACCAAGCTGAGTGGTAGTGTACGTGTATGATCAAGGGGTGAGGTGGTGCTATGCCCCCAAGTACTTTTTATCGAATTTAGCTTATCTTACAAAAGTTATTCATACCTTTGCACTGAGTTTTTTCTCAGGTCCCATAAGTGTGCTCAGGTTTGGGAGAATCCTTACAATTTTTCAAGCGAAGTTGGCTGGAAGGGATATTCTAATTCTTATTGCAATGTTGGATTGAAGTTCCACTATCTCTGACGGAGTTGAGTCGATGCTCCATTTCCTCTAGTGGAGTGGAAGCGAATGAATGTCCTGTTGTGGTTGGCAGAGTGCAAGTCATATTTCTACTATCTGTATGTAATGCCACAACACAAAACGAAAATGTTAGAAGCTCCTAGTTTAAGTACAATGAACCATACTCAACGTCAAGAGAGTCCTTCTAAACTTAAGATTTGTGGCATGTAAGTTACTTGCCATGATTGTGGATTTTGGTGACATATGGTTTTTCAGCCAAACCTATGTTCCAAGGGAGTGTAACTTTTGCGACTGCCGTACTTAAGATTTAGAACCGGGATTCGCACATAGTAACTACCTGGACCATTATGGCCTATATCGTGAGTATTATTTGATTTACTATGGCCCGGCTAGCGTGGGTATCGATCGTCAACTACGAACTATCCCTGGCTACAGCCATGCCTTAATCGTAGGATTTATTATCGGTTCGTAGTTGCTGGCGAGCCAAACGCCAATGATAAACTGCCTAGGCTATAATCGTGCCTAATCCGTGGCTTATAGTCGGTGTATCATTGCTGATTGGAAGGCTGATCGTCAGTAGTGAACTACCCAGTCTACTTTCATGCCCTTAGTCTTGGTTATCTTGCTTTCACTACCGCCGGCGAGAACTTGCGATTGATCGCAATAGGAATAATGTCAGATGAGAAAAACATCAATTTTTTTAGTGGTTTTAGGTGACACATGCTTTTTACAAGCTGAGAGAAGTGATGGCGGAGATGTTGGAGATTCCTTCCTTTCCCAATCACCTTTCCCATTAACTATCGACGGAATGTAAGCTCTGTTGTGGAGATCTTTATGAACAACAAATGGTCCTTCCCAAACTGGATCTAGCACACCTGGACGAGGAAAGACTTGCTTGAGAATAACGTCTCTCTCTTATAACTTTTGGAGCTTCACCATAGATTTGTATTGTTGTGTCGCTTTCTGTCCATGTGCGGCGGTCTTAAGGGCGGCGTTACTACTTCTCTCCTCAACTTGTTTGGCCCAATATGCTTAAAGCAAACAAAATTTGTCATGTTGCTGTTTTGTAGGAGGCCTGGTTGGCCCCTAGTGCCGCGGGTAGTTCGTCGATCCGTGCTCCTTTGGATTTATCTAGTTTTTCCTTAATTAGTGTTTGCAGGATTTTGTTGACAGCTTCAACCTGCCCATTGGCCTAGGGAAACTCCTGTTATGAGTCAATCAATGCTAGGCTTCGAATGCATCTATTCTTTGAGTTACTCAAGATAGGTTTGTGTCTGGATGCCCGACTGGTATGTCATTGCCAAGGAAAGGGGCAGTTGTCAGCAGTGAGCTGCCCAAGCTATTGCCCTTAGTCATGGCTATTTTATTTTCACTGTTGCTAACACATGCTTGTGATCTAGGTTGCTAATCATAAAAGAAGGAGCAGTTATAACAACATAGATGTTAAGTGAATATAACCATGTGTGTTAAGTGCATATAACTGCATATGTGTTAAGTGAATGCATTAGTCTCTTGCCTCTGTCAAACGGAAAGAGTTGTTTAGACCAAACCTGCCGCTTCGAAAGAAGCGCAAAGTACCAGGTTGTGTAGTATGCCTGGTTTAAGATTTTCTCTTGAATAGGAATTCTCGCTTGGTATTTTTATAAGACTCTGTGGAACTTAGGATCCAATGGCATTGTCCTAGAATGACAACAACCGAGTTAGATAAAAATGAAAGAAGAGGTTTGTTATGGTACCTCCTTTGCAGGACCATCTATTGTCATGCATATGACATGTTTATGCGAGCATATTGTGTGATTGGAGAGCTCCTCATAAGAATTTTCTACAAGTACTCTATTAGATAACGAGGGTTTTACTGGGCCAAGATTCTTGTTTGGCGTTTTAGTGCTGCCTTTTAGCAGTCATTGGTCTAGTCATTTTGTCAAGTTGACTCTGGCTAGTTTGGTGGACTTATAGTGGATGTCTCTAGTGAGCATCCTGCTATCCTTAGTTCTTAATCAATTTGAATTGTGTTTTTTGATTATTGGATCACGATGGAGTGGTGAAGCTAGTATCTTGATTGGTGACTGCAATGTCCTAGCGGTTTACTATATATATATTACTGATTCGTGTTGAATTGTGATATGAGTAGTGGTGGTGGTTTTGGATATCTTTCGCCTTTTTGTCGTGGGCCAAATATGTTGGAATTATTGGAGCTCCGTCTTTCAAAGCCTTTCTGTTTAAACTATTATGTTATCCAAGTTCTCGGTAGATGTCATTTCCATCGTGTCTTCTTCCTTACCCTTTGAGGTAACACCATACTCAAATGGATGGCTTCTCTCTCATCATTGATCATTCGAGCTCCGGAGGCAGAGAATTGTATCTCTTCCATTTTGCTATGGCATTTGTGTTGCAAGCTGTGCTAGCGTCCCTGGGTGACCATCTATCTGAACTCCTTTACTTCGTGTAGCGTGTAAGCACCCTCGGGTCGATCGGCACATGCAGCGGATTTACGAATCCTTCCTTCACCTTTTTCCAAGGATGGAGATCTAGGAGTAGAGGGTAGAGCTTTGCAATAGCTTAAGATTGATTAGAATGAAAGAAAAGTAATTATATAGTACCTCCTTTGTGCCATCCGTTTATCAGCAAGTGTGGAGATCTTGGCAAGTGTCTAGGGGGCCGGGTTAGCCCCTTATAAAGGTTTGTAGTGGGCACTCAAAAGTTTTTGTTTTTCTGGAGGGTAGACTAGTAACTCTTGGTCTTATCTCCCTCTCTTTTCATATTTATTTAACATATCCCTAGGTAAGGAGATCTATTGGCATTATTTGAATCATGTCTAGTATGCGTTGGATTGGTGATGCCTTCGTGCATGATAGGAGTGACGAAGTGTCATGCTTGTCATATCTAGACTTTGATTATTCAATCATCATGACTTTGGTCTTCAAGTTGTGATATTTTGATCCATTAGTGGGATCTCAATTGTAGTACTTTGATTTGATGATGGATGGAAAAAGGGTTGTGCTTGGGGTTCATTTGGTTATGTGGAATGCCCCCTATGTTCTCTAGACTAGGACTTTCCTTGTATTATGACGTTGAGGTCGAATACTTCTATCTGTCCTAAGTGTGTCAAGAGTTTATCCATTAAAGCTTTATGTTAAGCAGTGAAGTGTTTACTGATTTCAATCACAACCATGTCGAATTTACGTCCAATAATTTTTAGCACCGGGAGGTTATTAGACTAGTCTTCCTGCTTTTTCACATCTAGATAGTTGTTGTATTCTTTGCAGCGGAGTTTTGTTACTTTAGGCGCCACATCAGGAAGTTGATCTCCTTCCCTTCCTAGAGAGTTTGTACCTTTCGAGAGAGATAATTCAATTTTCGGAAAGGATTAGGGTGTTTTGTAGCTTCAAAGGGTTAATGGTCCAACTCTTAAAGAGAGAATCTTAAGATAGGAGGTATAGCTTCTCAATCCAAGAAATGGTGATTGCAAACTTGAAAAAAGAAGAAAAAGAGAAAAGTTCTAATTTCAAAGAGACAATGACTTTAGATCAGGAGAAAGGATTTCGAGTTTGGAGGGAGAAAAGGATTTTCTTAGAACCATAATTTACATTTTATTAGGGGAATAGATTCCTCTTATACAAAAGAGGAAGATAGTTTCCTTATGTTAAAGAAGCAATGCTTCTGGATGGAAAGAGAATAAGATTTGATTTTACATCTGAAAAATGACTAAGTGTTCCTTTTGGTCAAAAGAGTGTTTTTTTTAATCGGGAATGAGAAGAAGAGGATAGAACGATTTCAGATCTAAGAAATAAATACATGTTTCTTTTTCGCTGAGAAACAGTGTTTGTGGATCTGAAATAAGAGAAAAGAAAGAGAATTTTTTTATCTTCAAGGAATAGTGATTGCAGATCTGAAAAGAGAAATAGATTTTTCAAAAGTAATGGTTTCAGATCTGTGAGATATAGAGTATTTTAATCCAGGAAACAATGATCTCAAACTGGGAAAGTAAGGAAAAGAGAACCTCTCATGCCAAGGAGATAGTAACTTTAGATCTGAAAAGAAAAAGGAATAAATTTAAAAAAAAAATGCAGTTTCAAATCTCAAGACTAGAAACAAGTTTTCTTTTGTGAAAGAAGATAATGATCCAGATCTACATAGAGTAAAAAGGGGGGTTTCTTATACCAAGAAACCATGTATTTGGATTCCAAATGAGAAAAGAGAGGCGGTTTGATTTTAGATCCAAAGAATGGGTTCATGTGCTTATGGATCCAGAATAGTAAAAGTAATATCTAGAAAGCGGACAAGAGAATTTCTTTATGTATTAAAATGGATGTTCAGATCTGAAGAGAAAACGAGGATTTTTTGTTTTATGTAAAGTAGTCAGGATAGATCTGAAAAGAAACATAGATTTCATGTCTTAGAAAAGGGGAGAGAGTTTCTTAAGAACAGAAACGATAATCTTTAGTCAGAAGATTAGAAATAGCAGGTTTCAAAATAAAAATAAAAGTAAGAAAGAGAGAATTTCTTTTTAAAAAGGGAAAGTTCAGCTCTCAATGAAAGCACCAAAATGTTTGCACAAAAAATGGAAAACACTTCCAAGACGTTGCAGTAGGGCTATGAATACTGTTTGCAGTATACAGCTACCGTTTGATGAATTTTTGTTTCGAATGTATGTGGTAGAAAGTCAATAGTTTGCAATAAAGAATGAATAAAGGACTGAAATGTAAAAAGACATTAAATTTATAGTGGTTCGGCCTGAATGTGCCTACATCCACTGTAACCCTTTTATTTTCCTTTCATATTTGATTACAAGTACAAGCTTTTAATTTGAATAAACTTGTTGTTATGACTAAGGATTTTTTCTCTCTCTTAGTTGTCTGCCATTGTTGATGGAAGCTTCACTATTTTCCCTCCTCCCCTCTTTATGATGCCATATGCCTAGTATTTATAAAGTGAGGTTGTGGGGAGAAGCAGTTGAGTACATGGCTTCTAGGCTTTGGTTCAACCTTTCTTCCTCTAGGCTTTGGTTCAACCTTTCTTCCTCTAGGCTTTGGTTCAACCTTTCTGTTATTCCACTGCTCTTGGATGCCAATCGAATACTATCCTGTTAGCTCCCTTCAGTCGCCCATCCAGAGCTTAGAGTCTTGAATGTCGGAACAGGTAGGTTCATCCTATAAGTACAAAAAAGAGTGGATCCAGCCTCAAAAGGGCTGGACCGGATATGCCTGATGGGTCTAGACCAAGAAGGGTTGGACCAAGTGGGTGCAGCCTAGAACCAGGTGTGTCCAGGTAAGGTGGCCCCGGACTAGGTGCGGTCCGGTAAACTGCCGGACAAGGTGGGGTCCGGCAGGCTGCCGGACCAGATTCCTAGTCTGGTCGACTGTCCGACAGAGAGCCAGACTAGGTGGGGTCCAGCCTACCGGACCAGGTGGGTCCTGCCTGTCGGACCATGTGGGTCCGACAGAGAGTCGGACAAGGTGGATCTGGCAGAAAGCCGGACCAGGTGCGTCCAGCCTGCCGGCAGGCCGTCGGACCTGGTTGGTCCGACTTGC
The DNA here is from genome assembly GCA_030737815.1 of Allium fistulosum. Classification (NCBI taxonomy): domain Eukaryota; kingdom Viridiplantae; phylum Streptophyta; class Magnoliopsida; order Asparagales; family Amaryllidaceae; genus Allium; species Allium fistulosum. The sequence goes on along the minus strand of CM060904.1, from coordinate 161,686,580 downwards.
CAGACTAGACTCCTGGTCCGGCATTTGCCGGCCAGGTGGGTTCGGCCTAGGACCGGTCCAGGTGTCCGGTCCCAAATGGCCGGACTTGTGTGGTTCCGGCCCTCATAGGCCGGACCAGGCTGTCCCGCCCTGTGGGGCCGGACCTGTGTGGGTCCGGCCTGGGCTGTCAAGTCCTGTGGGGCTGGACCTGTGCGTGTCCGGCCCTGGTGGGCATGATCTGACGGGCCCGGCCCTACTGGGCCGGGCTTAGCTTGGGCGTACCTATGCTGATCCAGTCTTTGTTAAATCGGTAAGTCTACTTCGTCGGCTTTTAGTGTTAAGCATACTTAATTACTTTTCAAACAAGTAGTTAAATAAAACACGACCACTAAGCAATTCCCAACCTCTTTTTTAAATCCTTTTTTTATAATTTAAAACCTTTTTATAAATTATATATATAAGTATAGTAATTTATTTGTAAAACTAGATGATTAATAAAACAATGTAAAAGATATAATATTACATAAGATATTTATACTTTAATAAAATAGTCAACATATTTTCTAAAACTATATATACTTAAAAATACTTATAATATGTTTTAAAACATTCATTCAAAATATCACTTGAAAATAGCAAGTTTATAATTTACTTAAAAAGTTGGAAAAACCATGTTTTCCTTATATTTAAAAATAATCCTTCTACTTTAAAAATACATAACTAATTCTTAAAATAGATAAAATTTCAAACTACTTTTAGTATACTCTAATATGAGTTAGAAAACACTTGTAAAAATAATGAAACAAAATACTTAAACTGAAATATATTTTTAAATCTTTAAAGTTCAAAACAAAGGCTAAAACGTGACAGTTTTGCACAAATGAAAGTTTAACCACTTTTTAATATGTTAATCAAATTTTTATCATCTAAACTTTTTATAACAGCAACCACACACAATATACATCACAAATATGGCTAGGATCCCCTAAGGATCTCTTAATAAAGTTCCTTAGAAATTGCCAAACATAAGGCAATTCCTAAGTGCACCTATAGCGACTATCGCTACAAGAGCACTTTAAATCCAAGTCCAATCTAAACCAAAGTCCAAATACAACTTGTGTGCTTTGTTTCAAGGCTATGCTACCAGCCATTCAAATCCATATATATGGATTACATATGCCATTTGCTTTGAAAGCGAGAATCAAATCCAAATATTACAACATATATCAATATCCATTCAATCATAAAGAAACAAACAATCAGAAAGACATATACACAATGTAGTTTCATTCAAGGTTTTCAGTTAGCTCAGCCTTAAACAATCAAACAACCATGTCCAAACCTCCACTTCCTACCTCAACCTTGCAAACACCTAACATCCTACCACTCCTTAGCTTTGCACTTGCTTTTGCCTAAAACCCCTTAATAGCTCATGGCCCCTTAATGTAGGTGGAGTTTTTCTTCACTTCTTTAAGACCTAGGTTTATGGAAGGTTTTGTGATGTTTTCCTAAGGTCCTTAGCCAAGTTTTCATTGATTTGAAGTTGTTTAAAATTATTTTCTTTAGGAAATTTAATGAAGAGAAGGATATGAGTGTATAGATTTTTGCACTAAAAATGTGAAATGGATTCAAGGAGTATGCACCCACTTATAAAGACATGAAGTGGTGCTCCCTGCCCATGCTCTCACCCCCTTGTCTTGTGGTGGAAGGCTCACCCCTCCACATGCTCCTTTACATCTCCTTTACACCTCCTTCCTTTAATAAAAGACCAAACCACCCCTTACACAAAATATCTCCTTATCTTCTAGAAGGTTCTAGAAGATTATAATCGCTATATAAAAAAAGTGTGTTAATTAGTTACTAACATGTTCATTAGATAAGTAAAAAAGAGTTCGAACAACTTATATCGAATAAAAATCTGTTTATCGATAAATTGATTTTCGGTCACATTATCGATATTTCTTCGAAGTATTTATTTTTATAAATAAATTTCAAAGACAAGTTTATCTTCATTTTTTTATTAAAAGGGGGGTTGTTTGTGCCAAAATTGATCATAAATAGCCAATTGTACGTGAAAGCACTAATCCAATATTTAGATCCAAATAGAAAAATATAGATTCACAGATCCCATAATAGATTGTAAAAAGGTAAATGAACATATGAGTTTTATAGTGGTTCGGCAAACTCCGACCTACGTCCACTCCCATAATCTTTATTTATATTGTAAGATTACAAGTACATTTGTTTTTGCCTTAGAAAATTAATGGAGGAAGAGATAAGAAGTGATGAAGGAAGTCAGCCGAAAAGGTCCCTTCCAATGAGCCAAGTCCACTGCATTTATAGGTGAAAACGTGCATGGATCGGGCTGAAATTTTGGTAGAAGAACATCCAGACCCATACAACCGGACCAAAAAAATTTGGGATCGATCGGACACCAAAAAATAATTTAGGCCGGTCGTTCCATACTAACTCCAATGGACCTGCGATCATTTTTATTGGTTCCTCCATCCTCTAGTCCTTGCTTCTAAAGTTTTGCGCCATTCTGACATACCGTTTGTGAGATATCGATCGATCTTTGCTATTTTGACTAGAAATTGGACCATAGAAGGTCATTCCATGCTTCATTCTTTTGAGCTTCGATCAATCATATGGGTTCCCCATGATGTTAGCTACTTGTCTCCAAATTTCGTGCAATTCCGACGTACCGTTTGTGAGATATCGCATTTTATGTAAAACTATGGATCATTGTGCTGATTTGTACGATCGTTCCAGTAACAATCGGCCTCTTTTCTAAGATTTCAACCTTCTAAGCTGCAATCGATCATGGGGGTGCTCCATGATGTAAGCTACCTGCTCTCAAAATTTCATGCATTTTCGATATACCGTTTGTGAGATATCGCGTTTTCCGTAAAACTATGGATCGTTATGCTGATTTGTATGATCATTCCAATAATGATCAGCCTCTTTTCTAAGATTTCATAATTTTGAGCTATGATCTATTATGGAGGTGCTCCATGATGTAAGCTACTTGCTCTCCAAATTTTGTGCAATTTTGATGTAGCATTTGTGAGATATCGCATTTTCCGTAAAATTATGGATCGTTATGCTGATTTGTACAATCGTTCCAATAACGATCGGCCTCTTTTCCAGGATTTCATCCTTTTGCGTTATGGTCGATCATGGAGGTGCTCCATGATGTAAGCTACTTTCTCTCCAAATTTTTGCAATTCCGACATACCGTTTATGAGATATCGTATTTTCCGTAAAACTATGGATCTTTATGCTGATTTGTACGATCGTTCCAATTTCGATCGGACTCTTTTCCAAGATTTCATCCTTTTAAGCTGCAATTGATCGAGAGGATTCTCCATGATGTAAGCTACTTTTCCTCCAATTTTTGGGTATACAAGCTCTGATTGACTTGAAATTTGAGATGTGGCCTCACAGGGCCTTCCTTGTGACTTCATATTGATTGCACCTTGATCGGGACCCAGTCCGAATCCATCCAACTACTGTCCATATTCCAAATATCATCGATTTTCGAGCCTGATAACCATCTCTCCGAACTTCTTGCCTTGATGATCACAGAAGCCATTTATCCAACTTTTATGATATACTGTCTGGTCAAAAGGTGGTATAACAAGGGTTAAGAAGGTTATTAAATCATTTAATCATATTAAATCTATGATTTAAATATTTCAATAATTCAGATATTTAAATACAAAATGTCCGAAATTCTAGGTCGTTACAATAGCGCTCTTTAACCACTACATGTTTTTTAGATTAACGTTATTAAATAGTAAATCAGCTTTAAGCCCCGCTAATTTATGCTACACTCGCTAAATCAAGGCTTTTTAGAACCTCCTTTATCAATATTGGTACAAAAAGGTTGATTTGACTAGTTCTCTTTTAATCCAAATCAAAAAAGTTAGTGTAAAGACCTAATTTTAAGGCATATGTGCTCAATATAAGTTAAAAATTTAATGTAGTCGCCAAATCTGGACTACATGAATCCTGGTATTTTTCAATTTTGTAATGTAAGATTAAACCATATTTTTCCTACATAAATGATGTGAGAATGAGAATAAATTAATTTTAAATATTTATTTTTTTATCTAATGAAGCTTTTTGCACTTCCACTATTTTATGTTATATCCCCGCTTTATCCCCATTATAACTTTTACACCTCCACCACTATAGAGCTGCTAAGTGCTTTAACCACATAGGTATTACGTGGAAGAATTATGAAATAATTATATAAAGATGTACGTTATACTTAAATAATGTATATAGAAATATAGACATAACTTAATAAAGTCTGATGTATTTACTTGAATAACAAATTTATGCAATGGCAAAAAAGAAGAAATAATTAGTTAATTAGACGTATGAAATTATATAATAAAAATTTGAAAACTTCTAGTTCAATATTAGAAATCCAGATGTTTGGATTATAAAACAAATGTCTAAACGGTCTGAATAAAAATGGCAGATGTTAGAATATTTATGTTGAGATGGTATTGAACCTATACCCTGAATGACCTGTATAAATGGTTGAAGAACCTTTTAACCGATTGAGCGATAGTGTTAGGATGTTGTTTGTTGTATAATATTGTATGGTGTGATACTCGAAGTTGATGAGTTTTTATTATGTTTTATACTATGCTAAATATGATAAGCCTTATTGAATGCTTTGGCATGGCTCCAGTTAGTAGTATAGGTGTCATGATCTGCTCCTTCATTCTACGGGGATCGGAGAGATATTGATATGACAATCTAATGTTCAGTATAGTGACTAAAAAAGTGGGTCTATATTTAGTCTGTCGATTGGGAGTCTGGGAAGACATAATCTTCGTATGTGTGTGTGTGTGTGTATGTATGTATATTATTATAGTTAACCAAATTTTGGAAGTAATGTTATGTTTAGGACCTATCACATACGGTGTAGATTAGCGGAGATAGATACATGTTTCTAATTCACTATAGTGACTATATAGGAATATTAGTTTTTGTAATTCAGTTGTAGAAGGGTTAAGGTATGACTTCCAATTGGTCCTTCTTATGGAGGACATAGTAACCAAAATAAAAACATTAGGGTACATTAATTAGTTATAAAGCGTATCATTCTAAAGGTATTGTTATCCATTTTGTTGCCTCAATGACCAATAGTGGGGTGTTGTCGACCCTTGTCAACATCCTAATGTTATATGATGATTTTAGTTATGTATTATATTCATGGAAATGGTAATGTTGACATAATATGAAAGATAGACTAAACTAATAGAGAAAAGAAACTCCAAAATAATAAATATAGAGATAGCCTATAACGATGTTTTATTGGCATATTGATCTTAGATTGGTTGACTTTCACATGCTGTACTGTGAAGGATGACACTGGATACTATGTCATGCATTTTCTGGTGCATTCGTGTTTTGCTAAGTGCTTTTGTTATGGATCTTTGTTGTTAGGATACATGAGTTGGATTGTGGTAGATATGACCCGAAATTGATCTTATGTTCTTTGTTGATGGATGTTTCTTATTTCATGCTATAGTTTGGGATGCATAGTTATAAGAATGTACATAATATGCATGTAGTAAAATATTTGTTCTTCATTGTGAATACATGCTTGATTTCTCATGTAGATGATTGTGTTATGCGATAGTTGTATGACATTAAATAGTAATTTATGATTGGTATTTTAACAACCCGCATATTTCACGATTATATATTTAAATGTTTTATTTAAATATAGCATCGCTAATCGGATTAAAGTCCGAAATGCTACTTTTTGTGAACAGTCTAATTAGGACTCGAGACCACTTCTATTGAGTCCAAAATGGCGTTTTCAACTTTTTTGAGTATAAACATCGATATGTTTGGAGTTGAGTAAAATTTTGCTATTTTTCTATTTTGGGCTTTGGGTTTGGGTTTCAGCCCACTAACCCAACTTAATACCCTAACTCAACTCCTCTTCATTCATTTCATTCCTCATTTCCTAACACTCTTGCTCAAAAGGAAAATGGGGGAAAGAATGGGAAATAGAAATTCCTAAACCCTAGTTTTGATTAGGAAACTCAAATTCAAGTCCAAAATCAAGGAGAAGCTTAGGTAAGCCTCCTCTTCATCTTCTCCATCTCTATCTCTCTTCAATTATAGAAATTCCTATAACCTAACTTAGGAAAAACTTCACCTTTGATAATAGATTGATGATTCTAGAGGTATATTGAAGAGGAATTGGTCTTGCTTTGTTTTAAAGCTTCTCGTTCGTTGTTTTTGGGTTTAAAGGTGAGTTCTTTAACTCACATCTACGTTTATAACTTTCATTGTTGTTAGGTATGAATTCCTAACATCTATTCATGTTCATTTGCTTTTGATTTGAATTGATTTGGTGAATTTTCCAAATTTTGGTGTTTTGGTCCAATTTTTATGAAAATCCTACTATGGATGTTTGGACAAGATATTTGGGGTGTATCGAAGAGCCTATAAGGCTGGGTTGTCGCTTGGCATAAATCCCTACGTCGTTGCTCGTCCGATCGCTCCCGAAACTTTTTGTCCATCTTGGCCTAGGCAAACTGTTGCCCAGGCCAGGTGACCAGACGTCTGGATATCAAGTCCAGACGTCTGGTTTGGACTGGAGATTAAAAAAAACGGCAGAGAGTTGGACCAGACGTCTGGTCCAAACCTACCAGACGTCTGGTTAGTTTTCAGACGTTTGGTTTGAGTTTCAGACATGTGGTAGTTTCTGGAAAATTTCCAGAAATCAATTCCAGACGTCTGGATGAACTCCCCAGACGTCTAGAATTGCCAATTTTGGGCTGTTTTTGATTGGATTTCCAATTTTAATCGATTTTTGTTGATCCGGATAGTTGTTTTCACTTATTATCGACTTTGATGACTTCTTTCTTTGGATTTTTGGGAATATCCATTTGATGGATTTGATATCGATTTCTATGGTTTTGATTCATGTCGTCGAATGTGAATTTTTGGTTGATCGATTGTTTCTACAATCGTTTTCTGTGATTTGTCACTTTTAAAAATACAAAGGTTTCTATACTAGTAGTAAATATTCAAACGCTTTCACAAAGATGATTTCAATACCATTTTTAATACAAAACTCGTTTTAAATCCGTTTTCCAATCTATTAGTATATACAAACCTTTACCTCATTCGTATGAGAAATCTAATTAAACGGCTTAGCAAAACAAGTGGTATGAAACGCTTGCGTTTACTTCGTTGGTTAATTCTTGGACTTGTTCGATTGAACTCTTGTGACAATTTTCGAGTGGAAATCTACAATCTGTTCGTAAATATTTAACTTAAGCTAGTGGTTATGGGACATGAAGCTAAACTCATTTGTTTACTAGCTTAGTGTAATTTACACTTATTTTCGAGTGGAAGTCTTCAATCTGTTCGTAAATATTAAAGTTAAGCTAGCGGTTATGGGACATGAAGCCTAACTCATTTATTTACTAGCTTAGTGTAATTTACAATTATCGATCACCGATGATCATTTTGTGATTTAGGCTAGCGATGTGCGGTGTCTCTTTGTTTGTGTGGGGGACTAGGAACCCCATTTATGGAACTTCGGTTCAATTTGGTAGGGTAGCGACCCATGGTCTTCGAGCCATTTGTGGAGCTTCGACTCAAATTGGTGGGGTAGCGACCCATGGTCTTCGGGCCATTTGTGGAGTTTCAGCTCAAACTTGATGGTTAGCCACCATGGAATAGCGTTCCGTTTGTGACACACGTGTTGGGGAGTTTTCATGTTCCCGTTTGTGATAGGCCTTCCCCTTTTTGTGATTTTTGGATTTCTAGTTGACGATTTCTAGAATTTGTGTTTCATCGATTTTTGCGACTAGCATTGATATGTTTTGTCAATATTTGTGTTTTGGTGAATAATTTAAAGAATATGACATTCTTTTTGGTGTTTAAGAATATTTGAGATATTGTATGCTTTTTGTTGATTATCTGATGTATACTTGTCACAGTATGTCATTATTGTTATCATAAGTTTTTGTCATATCTCTTATCCTATCGCATTTTATATGATATTTATAGCTAGACTGATTCGTTTATTATTTTCTTCTTAAATAATACTCGGGTCAGACCGAAGTATTTCAGGTGCTTCTGCTTGACTTCTTATCAGGGCCCTTCACCTGACTTTTGGCTAACTACTTTAGCTTAGTAGTATTTTTGTTATTATACATTTGAGATAAAGACTCCTTGATGTATACATATTCTTTTGTCTAGCACTTGTATATATTCTTTTGTGATATAGTGGATTTTGTATGACCATTATTTTGATGTACACCTTTATGTCTTATATTCGTATTTGTTTCCACCTTTGTGATATGAGTATATGTGACTGATTTGTGTTAAGTTTATTTCTATATTTGTTTTCGAAGTCCGCATAGCCACTGTGTGGTAGCTTTGAGTTTATATTTGATATATCGTATTTTCTCTTGAAATGAAATGTAAGTTATATTATTTGACATATCGGTACTCGCACAAAGCAATTACACAGATGGTCGCTCCTTAACAGCCTTATTCTTCGTGCTAGTCGACGGCATTACCCCGTAGTGTCCTTGGCTAGTGTGAGTATAGAGATGGGGCGTCACAGCTTGGTATCAGAGCCAAACTTCGGAACAATGTAGAATAATCTAGCAAGGATCATTGTCCTAGGTCTTTCTTAGGAATCGTGCCTTAGGATTTATTCGAGTCATTGGACCCGTTCTATCCTATTTTCTTTTATGATGCCTTGTTTTATATATCAATTTTGTTTGATATTCATTCTAAGAATAACCTTTTTCCTCTTCTTTCTTTCTTTCTTAAAGAAGAGAAATGGTTAGATCTAGCAGTCCTAGCAATGGTCAATTCAGCAGTCCTTCTCTGGATGGCGTATTCATGTCTGCCCAACAACTTTTGGATCTTGTAAAGAATCAAAAGTTTATTTGTGCATTGAGTAAGAACCCCAAAAAGGTTTTACCTATGAAATTAGAAGTGCCTTTCGACCAGTTCGTAGATATCACTCTTCGACTAGAAGAGGCCGATAAAGAAAGTGATGTTGAAGTTGTGGATGCCAAACAAAACTTCAACATCAACAAGAAGAGGCATATTAAGTTCAAAAACCCTAGTCCCAACAAGAAATGGAAGTAGGCAATTTCGGTAGTAAGGACTCCTACCTCTAGTCATGGACAATGCTACAATTGTGGTTCTATGGACCACTATGCGAATGAGTGTCCGAAACCCTTTTCTTGTCGCTATTGCAAAGGTTTGGGTCATCTTTTATCTTCATGTCCCAAACTTCAAAGTAGGAGAGAGGGAAAGCTGAATGTTGTGCAAGCCTCTAGTAACCCTTCTCTTGGTCAAGGTATTTTTCATTCAGTCCTTGATGGCATTATTTTATTTCGTGATCTTCCTATTTGATTTCTTTTGATTCGAGTGCATCTCTCTCTTTTATATCAAAAGAACTTGTTGATACTTTTTCTTTAAATATTATGGGCTTGATGAATTCACTGAGAATTGTGAATCCGGTTGGTGGATCCGCAACACTCAGTTTCTTTGTAAAAATGTCGAGATTATTTTATGTGATTATACTTTCCGAGCTGATTTTCATGTTATGCACTACTTAGTTTTCGGAATGATTTTTGGGAATGGATTGGCTTAATCGATATGAAGCACATATCCTATGTCCAGTGTGGACTATCCATCTTCGACATTCTCAATCTGTTAAGCAGATTTTTAATCTTTCTTAATGATTTCGATTCCAATTCGGTGGCATCATTTTATTCTCTAAACCCACATGATGAGGAAAATGTTATTTCCCTCACTCAAGTAGTTCGTGAATTTTCCAGTATATTTGAGCTTGTCTTAGGATTATCACCTAAGCAATCTATTGACTAAGGTCTTTTCAGCTCGATCTTGCCACCGGTTTTCATCAGCTACGAGTTGCGGAGGGTAGCATTCCACTTACCGCATTCTGCACTCATTATGATTCTTATGAGTGGTTCATTATGTCATTCGGTTTGACGAACCTTCTACCTTATTTCATCCATCTTATGAATCGAGTATTTTATGAATATCTCGATGAGTTTATCCTTGTATTCATTGATTATGGATGAAAACAACAATTTAAAATTTGCAAATCTTTTTAATAAGATATTTATAAGTATAATTGGATTTTGTTCTTAAAACGAGAAAAGAATATTCGTAGAATTTTTAAGAGACATGTTTATCATATAGAAGATGATTTTGTGTTATTTTGTCCGTTGAGTGCTTTAAGAATTCTGGTTGATGCGCTTGATCAACGTTATCGATAGGAATCTCCTAAACGCTATGATGAGACAGTCAAACACAATAAATTGACCTGTAAAAAGTAAAATTTTCAAAAAAGATGATTACATAAAGTTAATTATAATTTTGAATGTCTTAGCTTTTCGGGACAAAGGATCAATTAAAAGAACTCTTTTCCGATGCTTTTATTCTTGCGATTCCCGAAGGGAACCAAGACTTTATTGTTTATACCGATGCTAGTCGTGTTGGTTTGGGTGCCGTTCTCATGCAAAGGGAACGTGTTATCGCTTATGCTTCTAGGCAATTAAAGCCTGCCGAGACTAGATATGCCACTCATGATTTAGAGCTCGCAGCTATTGTTTTCACTCTTAGAATTTGGCGTCATTATCTTTTGGGAGAGAAATTTGTTCTCTACACCGATCATAAATCTTTAAAGTATTTATTTTCTCAAAAGGAACTTAATTTGCGCCAACAATGTTAGCTCGAGTTCCTTGCATCTTATGATCTTGATATTCTCTATACTCCCGGAAATGGTAATCGAGTTGTCGATGCCCTTAGTCGTAAGCAACAAGCGGTTGTTTCAATGATGATATCCGAATGGAATAATCTCGAGACATTATCCACTTGTGATATTCGAGATTGTGAATCCAATTCATGTTCATCTCTTGTTTTATGTAGCCTTGAGGCTCGTCGTTCTCTTTTAGACCTCATCCTTGAAGCTCAAAAGAAAGATCTCGAATTGGCTTTTCTTAGCCAAAGTTATAGGGATCAAAATAAGGTTGATGGTTTGATAGATTTTGAAATCGATACTCGTGGTGGCATTCAAAAGTTTGGTAGACTTATTGTGCCAAACATTTGTAATCTTCGTAAAGACATTTTAGAAGATTCTCATCGTTCTAAATTTACCATTCATCTCGGTAGTAGTAGCGACTTTATTATTGGGATGGAATGAAATCTGATATTCCCGTTTGGACATTCCTGTTTGGAAGTGGGATCAAGTCTCCATGGACTTTATTGAAGGTCTGCTCTGTTCTCGTTCGGGTCATGATAGCCTATGGGTGATAGTAGATAGACTTACAAAATCCGCCCATTTTCTTCCCGTTCGGTCCAATCGGACCGTACCTCTTTTGGCTAAACTCTATGTCAAAGAGATTGTTAAATTGCATGGAATTCCTACTTCTATTATTAGCGATCGTGATCCATTATTTACTAGTGGATTTTGGAAAGGTCTTCAAAAACCTTTGGGAACAAAGCTTAATTTTGGCAGTGCTTATCATCCTCGGTCTGATGGACAAACCGAGCGTGTGAATCAAATTCTTGAAGATCTCCTTCTTGCATGTGTTCTTGATTTTGGTGGAAGTTGGGAAGATCATATTTCTCTTGTTGAGTTTTCCTATAATAATAGCTTTCAATCTAGTATTGGTATGGCACCTTTTGAGGCACTCTACGGAAGGCCGTGCCGATTTCCTTCGTGTTGGCTTGAAGCCGATGAGAAGCTGGTTTTAGGTCCAGACTTTATTGGTGTTCATTTGTGTTTCACCTATGAAGGGTGTTGTGCATTTCAGTCGATCGGGAAAAGTAGCACCTCGATATGTTGGTCCATTTCCCATCACCGAACGCATTGGTTCCGTGGCTTACCGCCTTTTATTACCGGCTCAATTTTCTGCTATCCATGACGTGTTCCACGTTTCTCAACTACGGAAATGCCTTTGGCATTCCGATTCTATTCTTGAGCCTGATGTTATTGAAGAAATTGAAGTTTCACCAAATTTGACTTATGAGCAACATCCTATTCGTATCATTGCTTCGGAGGTTAAACGCCTTCGAAATAAAGATGTTCCTCTTGTGAAAGTTCAATGGTCCTCAAATCCTAAGGATTTCTCTTGGGAATCCAGAGAATTCATCGAGCGAACACATCCGGACTTACTCTTTCATGCTCGTTAGGGTAAACTTCTCATTTCAAAATTTCTTCTTTTGTGTTGTTATGCCTTAGTATGGTTGTTACATTTTATTTTCCTCTTAATTATTGCAAGGACGCAAATTCTTTAAGGAGGGGAGTCTGTAACAACTCGCATATTTCACGATTATATATTTAAATGTTTTATTTAAATATAGCATCGTTAATCGGATTAAAGTCGGTAATGATACTTTTTGTAAATAGTCGAATTAGGACTCGAGACCAATTCCATTGAGTCCAAAATGGTATTTATAACTTTTTTGAGTATAAACATCGATATGTTTGGAGTTGAGTAGAATTTTGCTATTTTTCTATTTTGGACTTTGGGTTTGGGTTTCAACCCACTAACCCAACTTAATACCCTAACTCAACTCCTCTTCATTCATCTCATTCCTCATTTCCTAACACTCTTGCTCAAAAGGAAAATGGGAGAAAGAATGGGAAATAGAAATTCCTAAACCCTAGTTTTGATTAGGAAACTCAAATTCAAGTCCAAAATCAAGGAGAAGCTTAGGTAAGCCTCCTCTTCATCTTCTCCATCTCTATCTCTCTCCAATTACAGAAATTCCTATAACCTAACTTAGGAAATACTTCACCTTTGATAATAGATTGAAGATTCTATAGGTATATTGAAGAGGAATTGGTCTTGCTTTGTTTTAAAGCTTCTCGTTCGTTGTTTTTGGGTTTAAAGGTGAGTTCTTTAACTCACATCTACGTTTATAACTTTCATTGTTGTTAGGTATGAATTCCTAACATCTATTCATGTTCATTTGCTTTTGATTTGAATTGATTTGGTGAATTTTCCAAATTTTGGTGTTTTGGTCCAATTTTTATGAAAATCCTACTATGGATGTTTGGTCATGATATTTGGGGTGTATCGAAGAGCCTATAAGGCTGGGTTGTCGCTTGGCATAAATCCCTACGTCGTTGCTCGTCCGATCGCTCCCGAAACTTTTTGGCCATCTTGGCCTAGGCAAACTGTTGCCCAGGCCAGGTGACCAAACGTTTGGATATCAAATCCAGACGTCTGGTTTGGACTGGAGATTAAAAAAATTGGCAGAGAGTTGGACCAGACGTCTGGTCCAAACCTACCTTACGTTTGGTTAGTTTTCAGACGCTTGGTTTGAGTTTCAAACGTCTGGTAGTTTCTGGAAAATTTCCAGAACTCAAATCCAGACGTCTGGATGAACCCCCAAACGTCTAGAATTGCCAATTTTGGGCTGTTTTTGATTGGATTTCCAATTTTAATCGATTTTTGTTGATCCGGATAGTTGTTATCACTTATTATCGACTTTGATGACTTCTTTCTTTGGAATTTTGGGAATATCCATTTGATGGATTTGATATTGATTTCTATGGTTTTATTCACGTCGTCGAATGTGAATTTTTGGTTGATCGATTGTTTCTACAATCATTTTCTGTGATTTGTCACTTTTAAAAATACAAAGTTTCTATACTAGTAGTAAATATTCAAACGCTTTCACAAAGATGATTTCAATACCATTTTTAATACAAAACTCGTTTTTAAATCCGTTTTCCAATCTATTAGTATATACAAACCTTTACCTCATTCGTATGAGAAATCTAATTAAACGGCTTAGCAAAACAAGTGGTATGAAACTCTTGCGTTTACTTCATCGGTTAATTCTTGGACTTGTTCGATTGAACTCTTGTGACAATTTTCGAGTGGAAATCTACAATCTGTTCGTAAATATTATAGTTAAGCTAGTGGTTATGGGACATGAAGCTAAACTCATTTGTTATCCCGCCTTTTGGCAAGGCCGTGACACCAAGGAATTGACTAGTAAACCAATGACGATCCATCCCAGGGATCGGTTATACACAGGCTCACTATGTATATCGATGAATTTTGTCCAAGTGCGGATCGAGCTAAAATTGGTATGACATGACAAGCTAAGCTATGAGAGTCAACGTTCCAAATCTCAAGTCAATCCGAGTTCGTATACTCAAGTTATGAACCATACAAAATTGGATAAAAACCAACCACCGACCGAATCGCTCAGTTCGAATCCATCAGAGAAGCCAATTTCGACTCGCTCACTTCGACTCGCTTCGCAACCATTAGAAGTGACTACTTCGACTCACTCCGCTTCACCTCCATCAGATGCCTTCTTCGACTCGCTTAGCTCGCATCCCTGAGAAAAGCCTTCTTCGACTCACTCCGCTCGAACCACTGTTCGACTCCATCAAGTTCGACTCCATTGGCAGAGCCACTGTTCGAATCGATCAAACCATGACCACTTCGTGTCCATCACGGAGCCTTTGTTCGAATCCCTCAGGATGCTCCACTTCGACTCGCTCAATCAAAGCACAATTCGACTCGCTCAATCAGAGCACAATTCGACTCGCTCAATCAAAGCGCATTTTGACTCGCTCAAAACAGCATCAAAGACAGAGTGATCCAAAGATTCAAGCGCCATGTCACCGAGTCGAACGAAAGCGAGTCGAACAGAGCGAGTCGAACAGAGCGAGTCGAACGAAATAGCCCACCAAGAATCCCAATTCGTATCGATCATATCTCCTAATCTACAAGTCCAAATGCTATGAAATTTTCACAGAAGACTACGGGCATGCTAAAGAATGTCCACGCCAAATTTCGACTCCACTGGATGAAATCTTGATCGATACGAAATCTGTTCGTATCGATCACGGATCGGACCGAAACTTCACAGGCTTGGGCGCGCTGGCCTGGTAATGTGCCAGAGAGGGTCTCCTGAGATCTGAGCGAAATACCAGCCTTCTACACCTATAAATAGACCCCCAAAGCCAACAGAAAAGGGGTTCTTCTTCTCTTTCGAGCTCTCCAACGCCCAGACTCTGCCGGATCCAGATCTGAGCTCCATTGCTGCTGCTACCAACGAGATTTACTGCTGCAAATCATAATCATCTGTTGTAAATTACTGAATTCACTTGTAATCTTCAAAGAAAGATCAATAAAGCTAACAACTTCATAGTGGACGTAGGCGATACGCCGAACCACTCTAAATTCTTGTGTCTCCATGCATTTTAATTGCTTTCATATTTGAGATTTGGAGTTTTTGTTAGATAATCCTCTTTTTACATTTAATTTCTTCATTTTATCTCTTAAAAAACTTCCGAAGAGTGTTGTGCCCAATTTTGGTACAAACACTTTGGTGCTTTCACTGAGAACTAACCCAATTCTTCTCCTGCTCTTTGGATCTCCTATCTATATCGGATTGCACAAATCCAAGAAGAAGATACAGATCTAGAACTTTGAAGCCCATCCATTCTATTCGGATCTGTATCAGATCTAGGAAAGGACTTTCACTAATTCACCATGGTAAGTACACGGACTACCTCTACAGCTGCTGATCAAGGAGGACGGGACCGACAAAATCTCGCACAATTAGCTCCATCAAATCAAGATGTTGCCGGACCTTCAGATCCAATAGGCCCGGTTACCAGACAAGAGTTTCAGATGTTGCTTCAAGAGTTGACCCAGAGTAGCCAATAGCTAACTGAGCAACTACGCGCCAACACAGAGTTGTCCAACCAGCTAAATCGCCAAAGGCGCAGAAGATCCAGAAGAGACCAAGGTTCTTATTCTTCCACAGAGAGTTCAGCTTCATCTGACGGTCATCACCGATCCACACGCCCACGGTTGGACGTCAGCTACACCCAAGCCATGGGACACCAACCTGCTTCGAATCTTGGGCAACCTAGAGCTGGACCATCTGCTAGTCTCCGTACAGAACCTTCAACTCGAGGAGGAGCTGCTCCTTACCATGTCACCGGCAACATTGCGATAACTACCACTATCGAACGAGGGGGTAATGCTGTAAACTAAGCTGATCCTCAACGTAACCAATGAGAGAAGACTCCTGAGCCTTATGTCCCTGAGGATGTTGAACCAAGGAGGCGAGGCACGGATCGTTGACCGCGTCCGGTCCAGACTCGCGCTGTGGAACCCGACCACACCTTGGCACAGCATACTCCTAGTATCCGAATGTCGGATATACCAACGATGATCCGCCAAATGATCCGTGAAAGTCAGGGTCTCTCTAATGACGACTGGGGAATCTCCCGGAGTCATACCCCTTTCACCGATGACATATTGTATGCTAAACCACCTCGGCGCTTCAGGATGGCGACTTTGCCAGTTTACGATGGGAATTCTGATCCCAATCAACACATCCTGAAGTACGAATGGCTGATGAGTGCTGTGAGAGCTGATGATGCAGTAAAGTGCCATAGTTTCCCCATTTCCTTAGGGGGCATCACTACCATGTGGTTTACTCGTTTGCCACCACGATCTATCTCTAGCTTTGACCAGATGGCCACCAAGTTTGTTGAACAGTTCCGTATGCACGTGGCGAGGCCTAAAGATGTTAACACTCTGTCTAGTGTTACACTGGCTCCCGGAGAAACACTTAGGCGTTACTTGGAGCGATTCCATGCTGCATGTGCAGAAATAAGCAATCCCAATGATAACTCTATCCTAATGGCATTGAGTAAAGGGATTGATGCTGATTCCGAGTTCGGAAATTGGTTAGCTGGAAAACCACCTTCGTCATTGGACCGTTTCTATTCCAAGGCAGCCCAATTCTTGAGAAGGGAGGATGCGAAACAATCTAGGAAGCAGGATGACGCAGGGCCCAACATCAAAGGAATCCAAAGTAACATCGCTGTCAAACAATCCGGAGATAGTTCTGGAAAAGTTCAGTTGAACGTACAAAATAAACAGAATCAGCAAAGGGACAATGGAAATCAAAACAAAAAACACGATCAGAATCGTGGTCCGTGGCGTAGAGCTTCCATGTACGATAATTACACTCCTTTAAACACGTCGTTAGAAAATGTGTATCTATAGACCTCCAACACCATGCAATACAAGAAACCTGCCCCAAAACCACCAACTGAAAGACAAATCCAAACAGGGAAATTTTGTAGATTCCATGAGAGCTATGGCCACAACACCAATGAGTGTCGTCACTTACAAGACCTCATTGAAAAACTGATACGTGAACGGAAGTTGGATTAGTATGTGCGGGCGCCGCAGTCTGGTGGTGCGGGCCCATCAAATCAGAATCATGCACCGAATCAGGAAAGACAGGAGGAACCCGCTCGTACAGGCGGGAGGTTGGTTATCAATACAATAAGTGGTGGTCCTCACCCAGCAGATCGAAGATGGAAGGAAATGGAGTCGTATGTCAGTTCTATCAAGCACGCGGACTTCGAGTGTTGTAGTAAATTTGATGAAGGTGCTTCGGCCAAGCAACAGAAGACGATGACAGATGACATCGTGTTCAGGAACAGAGATGCTGATAAAGTCGAAGCCCCCACTATCGATCCACTGGTCATCTCAGCACAAGTAGGTCCCGCTTGGATGAAAAGGATCTTAGTTGACAGTGGAAGCTCTGTGAATATTTTGTTCAAGAGAGCTTATGATCAAATGAGAATGGAAGCCACGGACTTGAAGCCCTGTCAATCCCGAGTCCATGGTTTCAACGGAAGTGCTACTATACCCACTGGAATGGTGGAATTGCTAGTAGAGTTGGGAGTTGGAGAACATCGGAGAGTACGAATGTTGCAGTTCATTGTTTTGGACATAGACTCCCCTTATAATGCTTTCTTGGGCCGACCAGCCCTCACTGAATTCAGGGTAGCCATTGCCCCGTGGTGTTTGACTTTAAAATTTCCCACTGATCACGAGGTAGGAATCATTCAGGGAGATCAGGCTGCTGCCAGAGCCTGTTATGTCGTTGAGCTGCGGGAAGCGCAACGAAAGGAGAAAGGAAAGGGCATGGAGGAATCTCTCTGCGTCTGCTTTGCCGATAATTGACAATTAACGCCCGGGCCTAGGCCTGGGCACCCCAGCCTATTCCTCAAGGACCTTGACCCAAGAGAAACTGAAGACGAAGGAGAATCTAAAGAAAGTCAAGCATCCTCGGCCGAACTGACGGTTGATGTCCCAATTGACAATGACGATGACTCAAAAATGATAAAGATTGGATCTCAGCTAAGCCAGCAAACTCAAAAGGAATTGGTTGAATTTCTGCGGGCAAATCTTGACGTATTTGCCTAGACACATTCCGATATGTGTGGGATCTCACCGGACATCGCGAGCCACACTCTGAACATTGACCCGCGGCATGTCCCGGTCAAACAGAAAAGGCGTGGTATGGATCTAGAGAGATCTACCGCCCTTAAAGAAGAAGTAGAAAAGCTTAAAGCAAACGGGTTTATTCGAGATGTGCTATATCCTGAATGGGTATCGAATCCCGTGCTCGTCCGAAAGCCAAACGGAAAGTGGAGAACATGTGTCGATTATTCTGATCTGAATAAAGCATGTCCCAAAGACAGTTTCCCGCTTCCTAGAATTGATCAGCTAGTAGATTCGACAACTGGGCATGAACTCTTATCCTTCATGGACGCGTATTCTGGCTACAATCAGATACCAATGCATTTACCCGATCAAGAACATACCAGCTTCATAACCAATCTGGGACTTTACTGTTACAAAGTTATGCCATTCGGACTCAAGAATGCTGGGGCTACTTATCAACGATTGGTCAATCGGATGTTTGCCAATCAAATTGGGAAAACAATGGCAGTATATATAGACGACATGCATGTGAAGTCACGGCTCTCCACCGACCATGTTAAAGAACTGGAAACAATGTTCAACATACTTCGAGAATACAAAATGAAGCTAAATCCACTGAAATGTCATTTTGGAGTTGCATCCGGAAAATTCCTTAGGTTCATCGTCAATGCTCGAGGGATCGAAGCTAATCCTGAAAAGATCTGGGCTATCAGAAATATCGAAACTCCGAAAACTATAAGGCAGGTCCAAAGCCTCAATGGGAAAGTAGAAGCATTGAGCAGGTTCATTTCAAAGTCCACTAACAAATGCATTCCCTTCTTCGATCTAATCCGAAATGGAAAACGAAACTTTGAGTGGACCACGGAGTGTGAAGGCGCTTTTCAAGCACTAGTTCAACATCTATCCACAACACCTATACTGTCGAAGCCTATCGATCATGAGAAGTTGTTCGTATACTTGGCGATATCAGAAAACGCTATCAACGCTGCATTTAATTCGAGAAGAAGACAAGATACAGAAGCCAGTATACTACGTCAATAAACGGTTGACTGGGGCTGAAAGGAATTATCCGAAATTAGGGAAGTTAGCTTATTGCCTTGTTATTGCATCAAGAAAACTCCGACCGTATTTCCAGGCACATCCCATCACTATTTACACTGACCAGCCGTTACGACAGGTTCTTTCACGGCCTGAGACGTCTGGTAGGTTACTCAAGTGGAACATCGAACTGAGCCAGTTTGATATTACTTACACTCCAAGACGAGCGATCCAAGGACAAGTCCTAGCCGATTTCATAGCTGAATTTACCATTCCAGAGGACTTGCCCGAAACCAGCGAATCCCCCGAATACGTCTTTATACCCACGGCGCATCAAATGACCGGTGTTCGGGCGCTGGTGTTGTAATTGAAACTCCCGAAGGCCGATCCATATGTTATGCTTTGAAGTTCGATTTTCATGCGACTAATAATGAAGCTTAATATGAAGCCCTCTTAGCTGGCTTGAAACTTGCTAGGGATTTGAGAATTATCGCAGTGGAAATTTATTGTGATTCACAGTTAGTTGTGTGTCAGGTGCGAGGAGAATATCAAGCAAGAGATCGAAGGCTGGCTGCTTACTTAGCTCAAGTTCAGGAAGTACTAAATCAGTTCGATTATTATGTCGTCTATTGTATACCTCGGGAGCACAACCAAAAGGCCGATTCATTGGCAAAGCTAGCCAGCACAGGTGAAGCTCAGCAAATGGGACTCGTTCCCGTAGAAATGCTATCTTCCCCAAGCATCGACCAGACAGAAATAAACTGGGTATGTGAAACCGTTCCTGAAAAAGATTCATGGATGACCCCACTCAGAAATTACATTGAGCACGGAACCCTACCGGAGCACAGAAGTGAAAAGAGACAAGTCCTTCGGAAGGCCTCACGATTTACCATCCAGAACAGACTCATGTACAAAAGGGGGTACTCAGTCCCTCTACTCCGGTGTATCGCTCACGATGAAATTAAACAAGTATGGCACGATGTGCACGAGGGAGAATGTGGCGATCACACCGGGGGGCAAGCACTTGCCAATAAAATACTTTGTTACGGATATTACTGGCCGACCGTGAATCGCGATGCATCGGACTATGCAAAGAAATGTGATAGGTGCTAGAAATATGCGCGAATTCCTAGAGCTCCTCTTATCGAGATAAAGTAAATGGTCAACCCATGGCCGTTCGCAATGTGGGGCATCGACATCATCTGTGTCCTACCTCTAGCGAAAGGTGGAGCGAAGTTCGCCATCGTCGCGGTTGATTACTTTACAAAGTGGGCTGAAGCCGAAGCTCTCGCTACCATTACAACGAAGAAAGTAATCAACTTTGTGGTTTGTAACATCATCTGTCGATTCGGTCTCCCACACACCATTATTACGGACAACGGAACCCAATTCGACAGTGCTGAATTTAAAGATTTCTGCAAACGGTTTCACATCCAAAAGAAATTCTCTGTAGTTGCACACCCTCAGGCAAACGGACAGGTTGAGGCAGTTAATAAAGTTATAAAATCCATTCTGAAAAAACTACTGGAAAAGGTCGGGGGCAAGTGGGTCGATGAACTTCTTATGGCTTTATGGGTTTACCGAACAACCCACAAAACCGCAACCGGCCACACTTCATTCTCTCTCTCATATGGTTCAGAAGCCGTCATTCTAGTTGAACTAGAAGTACCTTCTCATCGTGTGACATACTATGATCCAAAGACGAATGCTATATTACTTGCTGAATCTCTTGATCTACTAGATGAGAAGCGTGAAGAAGCTGATTTGAGGGTAGCTGCGCATCGAAGTCGAGTCGCCTGATTGTACAACGCCAAGGTCCGCCCGCGAACCTTCGAACTAGGCAATCTCGTCCTCAAAAGAATCTATCCAGTTCCTTCGCATATGAAACCGACATGGGAAGGACCGTATGTTATTGAACAAAGGCACAGAGATGGCATATTCAAATTATCGACCGTCGACGGTCTAACTCTGCCAAGAGCCTGGAACAGCGAAAGTCTTCGTTGCTACTACACATAATAGGCTATTTTTTATCTATTTAGTTTACATTCCCTTTTGCAATTTTTTTCTGCATTTCGAAATTATAATTTGTAATAAGGCAACTGACTTTGCCATATTTTCTTATTTCAGCAATAAAATGCAATCTCTTCGAGCCAGAGCTGTGACTTACTTGAAATGCTTCATATGATCATCACTATGCACGGAGAGCTAAGTTCCACTATACGGTGGAATTTATTCAAATAGGGAGTGACTGCGATGCATCCAATCACTCGCTAAGTGAAACCCGAGCTCGGGGACCAGCCATCACATCAAATCCAAGAAAGGATTGATACATGATAATCCTTCTTTCAACTCCGAACTCCCAGAGTGCGAGTCGGAGCATAAACTTCAACTCCGAACTCCCAGAGTGCGAGTCGGAGTATAAACATCAACTCCAAATTCCCAGAGCGCGAATTGGAGTATAAACATCAACTCCGAGTTCCCAAAGTGCGAACCGAAGTATAAACATCAACTTCGAACTCCCAGAGTGCGAGTCGGAGTATAAACATCAACTCCAAACTCCCAGAGTGTAAGTCTGAGTATAAACATCAACACCGAACTCCCAGAGTGCGAGTTAGAGTATAAACGTCAACTCCGAACTCCCAAAGTGGGAGGCGGAGTATAAACATCAACTTCGGGTTCCCAGAGTGCGAACCGGAGTATAAACATCAACTCTGGGTTCCCAGAGTGCGAACCGGAGTATAAACGTCAACTCCGAACTCCCAAAGTGTGAGGCGGAGTATAAACATCATCTCCAAACTCCCATAGTGTGAGTCGGAGTATAAACATCAACTCCGGGTTCCCAGAGTGCGAACCGGAGTATAAACATCAACTCTAAGTTCCTAGAGTGTGAACCGGAGTATAAACATCAACTCCGGGTTCCCAGAGTGCGAACCGGAGTATAAACGTCAACTCCGAACTCCTAGAGTGTGAGGCGGAGTATAAACATCAACTCCGGGTTCCCAGAGTGCGAACCAGAGTATAAACATCAACTTCGAACTCCCAAAGTGTGAGTCGGAGTATAAACATCAACTCCAAACTCCCAGAGTGTGAGTCGGAGTACAAACATCAACTCCAAATTCCCAGAGCACGAGTTGGAGTATAAACACCAACTCCGGACTCCCAGAGTGCGAGTCGGAGTATAAACATCAACTTCGAACTACAAGAGCGCGAGTCGGAGTGTAAATGTCGATTCCAAGTCCCCAGAGCATGGACGTATGATTTAAACTTAAGCCGGCGTGACCAACCGTCGATAAACAAATGAGGATCCCCGGAGTACAGATATGATCATTGACAATCAAACGAGCATGGATGGATTACTCAATCTCCGCCTGTCTCGGACACCCGTTTGGTGGCACTAGACTCAACATGTTACAAGTAATAAGCGATCGTCGACTGATGTTTTAGAACACACCACCAAGACTGGGGGGCAAGACTTAAGCATCAACCATCGACGGAAGCGATACGACGTCAAAATTCAACTCGCTTCCCGATCACAAACCATGTCCACAGTTTCCGAACTTGGCGAACAAAAACAAACTTGATTCGAAAGCTAAAACTTCACAAGTACACTTCAGATATTGAAACACTTGGACCAATACACAATGACAGAAAAGAAGCCAAAAAAGAGAAGTTTCATTTCTATTGTTTATAGAAGAAGTTCGTATACAAGTTTCCAAAAAATTCCTACTAGCAGGGCCCGAACCCGCATCTATACACGGCCAACAAAATGCAAGTCAAAATAAACCGGGGAAGCATGTTTAATCTTTCTTCTTCCTTGGCTTCCTTCTCGGTGTAGACCCGTTGGAGCCACCGCTAATCTTCCTCTTCGAGCCTTTGCTTTTCGGCGGTGGGTCTTCAGGCGAGGGCATTATATCAACATCCTCCTCCGAACTCGAGTGGATAGGAATGCTCCTTGCGGGCGGAGTCAGAGGGATAGGATCAAATGTGGAAGATGGCATGGCCACACTAGTGTCAGAAAATGTACCGCCGGGCGATATCATTCTAAGCGGAGCTGGACCAAGTGCCGCCGTCCCACCTCCAAAACTGCCACCATGCGCTGCGGCATCCATTTCAGCGACGATTTGTGCCAAGATTTCCTCTTCAGTACCCGAACGAGCCTCGTTGGGAGCGTCAGTAGTCAGCATCAAAGAGCTTGTGGTGGGAACTCCTCCGCCCATGACGAATGATAAGTCAGCTAAAGGGTCGCCATGACGGCGAAAGAGTTCTTCCATCAACTGCTCATCAAATACAAGTGTACTTCCCTGAGCATCGTCGGGCGGGGCAGTTGTACTCACGGTGATTGCTTCAGTCACGATGGCCTCCTGCGTTTGATATGATTCTTGAGTAGCAGGAGGCATGGCCGGTGCGACATCAATCACTGGACAAAGAATAAGAGAACTGGTAGAACTTAACTCGATTGAAGATTTCGACTTAAGAAAGATATGTGGAATGTTCAGAATACCTTCCTCAGTTTGACTCGTAGGTGGCAGAGCGGCATCAGTGACTTGCGCTGCAGCCGGAGACATCTGAGGCTGATCTGGATTGTAAGCAGGAACTGCCTGGGGATCGACCACAGACAAGGATTCGAGCTGGGTTGACGCGGGAACTTCAAGACTTGCTTCATGGTGGTCAACCCCTGAACCCTCTCCCACTTCAAATTGCTGGCCACTAAGTCTTTCCTTCTCATGCAGAATCATTGAATCGTGAAGAATCTTCTTTTAATCTTCAGTCAAAATGCGATTCTCGAGTTCAAACTCATCCACAGACTCGCCCTGATGCGCCTCCTTCTCTTCCTCAACCAGTCGGCCCTAAGCGTTATAAAGATGCGTTGGATAATCATCGAGCCAGGCTAGACCCATGTGCCTCAGCACATTAGTGTTGTAAACAACGAGAAGGTCTTCGATGTCAGCCTCTAGCCTGGACTCGTCCGACTTCACTTTCTCCTCAACCTCAGCCTCCACCTTGTGGACTTTAGCCACAGCTGCATCCCGCTCACCCTTAAGCAGAAAAGTCTGCTCGCACGCCTTCTGGGCTGCGCTGTTTGCATCATCCCTTTCCGTGGCCATGTCGGCGAATTTGGTCTTAAGTTCATTGAGCTCCTTGACCGCCGCATCCCGCTCGGCGGTAACTGTAGTGTTCCGGTGGCCCATCTCCTCCACTAGGGCAACATGTGTCTGCCCCAACCTCTCCATTGCCGCCTTCGCTTCGTCAGCTTTTTTGGTGGCCTCAATCTTCGATTTCCGAGAAGACTCGGCCTTAGCAGTGAGCACTTGAATGATCCGGTCCCTTTGAGCAAGGTCGGTCTCCATTTTCTCAAGCGCTTTGGCTCACTCAAAGGCCACCTTAGAAGCCTTCTCTGCAGCCTTCGCCCACTCTCTATACCGGGTGTAGATGTCATGAACATAATCATGCATCGTGTTTTCCACTCCAGACGGAATTCTTTTTAAGTGTGGTGGGAAGACATAGCCATCAAACGGAATTCTTTTTAAGTGTGGTGGGAAGACATAGCCATCAAAGCAAATATTCAGAAAATCCTTCCTCATCTGAGCCAATTTAAGGGCCCCTTCTCCTGTAGGATCAGCTGGGACCTACTCTGTAATTATAGAGGCCGTGGTCTCGACTCTCTGAAGATGAGTCTCAGATCTAGAAGTATGGGAAGATGGCCTGTGACGAGAAGGCTCTGGCGGATGTGGAACAATAATAGGGGGTGGAGATGGAAGTCTAGGAGGAGGAGAGCGCGATCTAGACCGATGTCTGTATTCTCTGTCCCTATCACGCCCGTACCTATCTTGGTTAGAGTACTCGCGACCGCGATCTCTATCTGAGTCCCTACTGCGGGAATCATAATAAGAAGAAGCCTTTCGGGCCGAGAGGAGATTCCCGAGCATCGATCCTTTCCCAGACATGGTACCTGAAAATGAGAGATGAAGGAAAAGTTAGCGATCCCCCAAGTTGGGCGGTTTACAGTTATGAATCGTGTAGTGCAGTGAAGTGTATGTATGTGCAACCCCCCGACCAACCGAAAATGTCAGCCGGACTTGTAGCAAGCGACCCACTCAGCTCAAGAGCATTATCAAGCTCCTCCATCCCGGCGTCGTGTTGAGATGACACAAAATCCGAAATCGGAATATCAGCAAGCCCTGTAAAAGGACTCTCTACTTGCGGGGGAGGAGCCTCCGAGATTCTAATCCCTGGGACAGGCAAGGACACAACCACGGATTTTAATCGCTCGAATTTAGAATGCTTGTGAGTAGCAGCCTTGCCTTTTCTCCTCCCTCCGGAATCCTGGATATCGGAAGAAGGCCCAGTTGGGAGCTCGGTATCGGTAGGCGTTCTTTCTGGATCAACTTCTTCGGCTATCACGACTGCGGGCGCTTTGCGCTTCACTCGTTCCTTCAAGACCACTCTATGTGTCCCTTCCAACTGTATGCTTTGCCTCCGTTCTATCAGCTCGACAGTCCTCAAATTTCTGTCAGACAGAACCAAGTCGATATGCCTCTCTTCGCCCGGAAATGCTTGACGGATCCGAACTATCTCTCTGAAGTATGCACCGTCAGGTCGAGAGATTGCAGCTATAAAAGAGGAAAAGTATGTCAGTTTTGAAGTCAGTTACTGATATCTTGGTGATTCAAGAGAAGAATGAAAACGCTTACGTCTGTCCAACCACCGCCTAGCAAATCCAAGGGGGCAACGAACGTAGAACCATTCGGTCTTGAAGTAACTTAGCCTTCCCCAGGAGCCCATCACAATGTGACAGTTTCTGACCGCTTCCAGGAAGGTGAAAGAAGGGCTATCTCCATGGCTCTTGACGTTAAATAAATATCTGATTTCGATCGGCTTCGGCGGTCGAAAGAGGATCTACATAAATAGAATGAATGTGCTGTTCAGCAAAGCATACCCGTTGGGATGTAGATAGGATGGGACTATTCCAAGGAATGATAACATCTCCCTTATATATTGATTGAAAGGAGGAAGTGTCCCCGCTGTGGATGCGTGACGGTTGAAAGCAGTAAACCACTCCGGGGGATGATGTGGCCTGTCATTTGGCCCAGGTAGTAACACGTCGTCAAGCGACAGACCGTACCTTAAACAAATCCGTCCTAGCATATGTTCGAAGATACCCGACGGCACAAAATCTCATGGATTACAAATAAACCGAGCCCCTAGACGCTCGTCCGGAGCTGGCTCTATAACTTCGGCTTCAATAACCGGTATCTCTATGGTTGGAAGAATAGAACTCGGGAGTTCCTACTGCTGTGAACTTGAGGGTTCCATGAATAGCTAGCTTATGAAAAATCATTGTTAAACAAACAATAACGCTCATGCATCCCCCAGTGTAAAGTGTGTGAGTGTGATGTGCAGTGCAGTATTGTATATCACTTGAGAGGATCAACAGGATTGAAGAAAACATGAAAACGACGAGACTTCGGAGTTCAGTCGGAAGGACCGTCATCGCTGACCGTCACAACCATGCCATCCAGTTATTAGCTATCAGTCCAAGTTAAAGTGTGTTATCATTTTGATAAGTTCCAGTTTCATCGACAAGCTTCAATAGGCAATCATATATGCGGTGAAACGATTAAGTCCAGTTATCCAAGTTTGAAGCTCGTCGGATTCAATTGTTCAAATGTGCAAGGAATCTCAAATTTTTTAATGATCAATTCGTATCGCTCACGAGAGCCGTGTTCGCATCGATAAGTGATGGTCATCTATGTATGAGTAAGACTCGGTCAGAAGGTTGGCATGCAAGTTCGACTCGATCAAGAGGCTGGGAATTTCGAATCGGTCAGAGCGCAACACTTCGAATTGATTAAAAGCCTCCGGTTCGAGTCGATCCCAAGACGACGCAGTTTGACTCGATCCCAAGGCTACGCAGTTCGACTCGATCCCAAGGCTACGCAGTTCGACTCGATCCCAAACCTCCAGTTCGACTCGATCCCAAGCCTCCAGTTCGACTCGATCCCAAACGTCCACTTCGACTCGATCGAAGGCCATCATTTCGAATCGATCAGAGTGCAACACTTCGAATCGATTAAAAGCATCCAGTTCAAGTCGATCCCAAGACTACGCAGTTCGACTCGATCCCATGGCTACGCAGTTCGTCTCAAAGCCCCTACTCCAGATCGACGCGAAGCTGAGGCAAAAGAATCTCGATCGATCGCAAAGGAATCTCGATCGATCACGACTTTGGTTGATCTGATGTTAAAAATCGAGTCTCGTCGTCTACACGTTGAATTCGCTTGGGGGATTACCTATGACTGGCAGTTAGTTCGAATGATTAAGAATCGACTCGAGTGCAGGAATGTATTTTCTTTCTTCTCGAGTTTCTGAGCGATACGAAGGTAAGGCAGGAAAGAGAAAGGTAAAAAGTGAAAAAATGGCTCTAAGTACAGAGTATTTATATGGACTCAAAAGCAACGGTAAAAAACTATTCTCCTCCCTAGTGAGTTCAACTGGCTATGAAGTGTCACCACAGAATCGAGTCGAACAAACAATTCGAATCCATCATGGAAGTTTACATCGACTCGCTCCACTTCAATTCGCTCAGTTCGCATCCACCAAGAATGCCTACTTCAACTCGTTCAGTTCAAATCCATCATCGAGTCGGACAAGCGCTTTGTGTCCGTCATCGAGACGAACAAGCACTTCGTATCCATCGAACCCTGCGTCCATCGATACGAAATCTTTGTTCGTATCAATAGTTTCCAACTCCTTCCCTACAACGTCGATACGAACAGTCAATTCGAATCCATCAAATCATGGCTTCCAGAGGCCAACTCCATCGAATCGAAATACTCACTTCGCATCCATAAATTCAATGAAAATCGTCCTCAATGCTTCAACCCTTCACATCGATTCAGGAGAGGATCGTTACGAAGGAGCATTCAAAAATGACCATCGAGCGTTGTTACAACGAATTTTACGTCGGTTCAGGAGAGAATCGATACGGAATTCAATATAAGATAAGCTGACAACGACTCGTGAACGTACAAATGTCAACGAGAGTCAGATTAGCATATATGTGTGTATGTCGGACTAGTATTCAGTATTCCAGATTTACAGGAATTGGAAACTTATTTAATAACAATTACAACAACAAACGGCTATCCCCTAGAATACAACAGTTAGTTTCAACAATACAAGGTACAGCAGCTGACAGTCAACAGTTTACATTATCAAGAAAATCAGTCGAAGATTACAGCTTTCATCGAAAAGACAATAACTAGTCAAAATGAAGACTGCAGCACTTCAAAGCACATCATGATTCCACAAGACGTACTTTGGGGGGCAAATTTTATCCCGCCTTTTGGCAAGGCCGTGACACCAAGGAATTGACTAGTAAACCAATGACGATCCATCCCAGGGATCGGTTATACACAGGCTCACTATGTATCTCGACGAATTTTGTCCGAGTACGGATCGAGCTAAAATTGGTATGACATGACAAGCTAAGCTATGAGAGTCAACGTTCCAAATCTCAAGTCAATCCGAGTTCGTATGCTCAAGTTATGAACGATACAAAATTGGATAAAAACCAACCACCAACCGAATCGCTCAGTTCGAATCCATCAGAGAAGCCAATTTCGACTCGCTCACTTCGACTCACTTCGCAACCATCAGAAGTGACTACTTCGACTCGCTCAGCTCACATCCCTCAGAAAAGCCTTCTTCGACTCGCTCCGCTCAAACCCCTGTTCGACTCCATCAAATTCGACTCCATTGGCAAAGCCACTGTTCGAATCGATCGGAAAATGACCACTTTGTGTCCATCATGGAGCCTTTATTCGAATCCCTCAGGACGCTCCACTTCAACTCGCTCAATCAAAGCATAATTCGACTTGCTCAATCAGAGCATAATTCGACTCGCTCAATTAGAACACATTTTGAATCGCTCAAAACAGCATCAAAGGCAGAGTGATCCAAAGATTCAAGCGCCACTTCACCGAGTCGAACGAAAGCGAGTCGAACAGAGCGAGTCGAACGAAACAGCCCACCGAGAATCCCAATTCGTATAGATCATATCTCCTAATCTACAAGTCCAAATGCTATGAAATTTTCACAGAAGACTACGGGCATGCTAAAGAATGCCCACGCCAAATTTCGACTCCATTAGATGAAATCTTGATCGATACGAAATCTGTTCGTATCGATCACGGATCGGACCAAAACTTCACGGGCTTGGGCGTGCGGGCCTGGTCATGTGCCAGAGAGGGTCTCCCGAGATCTGAGCGAAATACCAGCCTCTTACACCTATAAATAGACCCCCAAAGCCAACAGAAAAGGGGTTCTTCTTCTCTTTCGAGCTCTCCAACGCCCAGACTCTGCCGGATCCAGATCTGAGCTCCATTGCTGCTGCTACTAACGAGATTTACTGCTGCAAATCATAATCATCTACTGTAAATTACTGAATTCACTTGTAATCTTCAAAGAAAGATCAATAAAGCTAACAACTTCATAGTGGACGTAGGCGATACGCCAAACCACTCTAAATTCTTGTGTCTCCATGCATTTTAATTGCTTTCATATCTGAGATTTTGAGTTTTTATTAGATAATCCTCTTTTTACATTTAATTTCTTCATTTTATCTCTTCAAAAACTTCCAAAGAGTGTTGTGCCCAATTTTGGTACAAACATTATTTATTTACTAGCTTAGTGTAATTTACACTTATTTTCGAGTGGAAGTCTACAATTTGTTCGTAAATATTTAAGTTAAGCTAGTGGTTATGGGACATGAAGCCTAACTCATTTATTTACTAGCTTAGTGTAATTTACACTTGTCGATCACTGATGATCATTTTGTGATATAGGCTAGCGATGTGCGGTGTCTCTTTGTTTGTGTGGGGGACTAAAAACCATGTTTGTGGAACTTCGGTTCAATTTGGTGGAGTAGCGACCCATGGTCTTCGGGCCGTTTGTGGAGTTTCAGCTCAAACTTGATGGTTAGCGGCCATGGAATAGCGTTCCGTTTGTGACACACGTGTTGGGGAGTTTTCATGCTCCCGTTTGTGATAGGCCTTCCCCTTTTTGTGATTTCTGGATTTCTAGTTGACGATTTCTAGAATTTGTGTTTCATCGATTTTTGCGATTGGCATTGATATGTTTTGTCAATATTTGTGTTTTGGTGAATAATTTAAAGAATATGACATTTTTTTGGTGTTTGAGAATATTTGAGATATTATATGATTTTTGTTGATTATCTGATGTATACTTGTCACAATATGTCATTATTGTTATCATACATTTTTGTCATATCTCTTATCCTATCTCATTTTATATGATATTTATAACTAGACTGATCCGTTTATTATTTTCTTCTTAAATAATACCCGGGTCGGACCGAGGTATTTCAGGTGCTTCTGCTTGACTTCTTATCAGGGCCCTTCACCTGACTTTTGGCTAACTACTTTAGCTTAGTAGTTTTTTTGTTATTATACATTTGAGATAGAGACTCCTTGATGTATACATATTATTTTGTCTAGCACTTGTACCTATTCTTTTGTGATATAGTGGATCTTGTATGACCACTATTTTGATGTACACCTTTATGTCTTATATTCATATCTATTTCCACCTTTGTGATATGAGTATATGTGACTGATTTGTGTTATGTTTATTTCTATATTTGTTTCTGAAGTCCACATAGCCACTGTGTGGTAGCTTTGAGTTTGTATTTGATATGTCGAATTTCATCTTGAAATGAAATATAAGTTATATTATCTGACATATCGGTACTCGGACAAAGCAATTTCACAGATGGTCGCTCCTCAACAGCCTTATTCTTCGTGCTAGTCGACGGCATTACCCCGTAGTGTCCTTGGGTAGTGTGAGTATAGAGGTGGGGCGTCACAGGTATATTTTCCCATGCTTTGTGCATGATTACATGGTTAAACCCATGATATGGTATAGTATCTTATGTACCAGCTTGATGATGTATTCTTTGGGTGAATTGTGGGAGCATAATTCTTTTAAGGAGGAAGAATGCCACAACCAGCAAATTTGATATAGTTAATACTATAAAATGGTTTTAAAGGAATAATGATTTGATTGTTGTATTTATAATTGTTGCATAATTTTTTCGAGCTGATCAGTTTAAATATACGTTTGATAGATTTGGATTTACAATTTGAGAAATAATGGTGTTACAGTGTCAAAAGGGCATGTAATTGCTCTTGGTCCAAATGGATGCAAATAACCAAACTCACATAACCGTCTATATAAATAAAGTTAGAAACCCGTAGGGCGGGTCTCCACTTCAAAAATTCCTCCTTATTCCTAAAATCCCTTTAATTCCAATTAAATGGCAAACAGAATTCACTAATTATGGATTAATCCCAAAATTCATAGTGCCAAACCCCATCTTATTATATATTAAATTGAAGCTCTGATGCGACAAAGAGACGGGTGTAATTGTTTTTTCATCAAGCGCTCCAATTGATCAAAAACTAATGAAACATTCTCGCTTAATTATATTTCTCAAATTTGATTCAATGGTAAAAGGATGATTAATCGACGATCGAAGGGTACCATTGTGTTGTTGAAAAGAGTCAGTTTATCCCTGGTGGTCGATCGTTCAGATGATGACTGGGATTGTCTAAAATATCGATAAGGGTTGGAAACCCTAAAGGCGGCAGTGGCCTTACGGCTGCGGTGAAATGCCAAGGTGGGGTTGACCAAATATGGATTAAGGCAGGGAGTGCAGTGGTGGCATTGAATCAGGTGACAGTAGATATGGCGTGGCATTATTTCATGATGATCTAAGTAGAGAATAGGTTTACTATGCCAGACTAGGTTGGTCAAAGGGAAGGCAAATTTAAGCAACTCCTATACTTTTAATAGTTAAAAAATTAAACTTTGAACCTTCTAACATTATTACATTCACATACGACTATAGTTTCTTGCGCAGTCTGTTGCGTTCGGTTTATGGAGAGGTTTCAGACATTCTAGTACACGGTTTGTTGAGATTTGAGATGATTGGTGAAATTGTCTTATTAGAATTCAAAGGTTGTAAGTATTTACATTTTTAAATATTAAATAAACACACACACACACACATATATATATATATATATATGTATATGTATATATATTCTATTGATATGTAATTACATTCATTAGATAATAATTTATATATTTCGATGATTTTTCATATGGAGTATAGTTGGATTAGATTAGATTAATTTGCTTATTTATTTAATTGTTTTATTGACTGAATTGATGTTTACATATTAAATTATTAAATATGTAAAATCGTATAGTTAAAATGTGATAGCTAGGATAGGGTGTAGTTGGCTAGTTCAAGGTATGGCTTATATACTATGATAACGGCCAGTTGTTGATTGATTGAATCAACACTTAAGACTATCATATAAAGAACCATGTATAATTATTTATAAATAGTGCTTACAATAAGATTATTATAAAGAGAAAGTTTACATAATGTTGTTATTTATGAATTTCTAGGAAAAATTCATAAATACTAATAATAAATTAATTTAAAAAATTTAGAAAAAATAATGGTAAATTGATATTGATTATGAATCAATATTTAAGCTAAAATTTTGATTAAAGCCTAACAATAGAACAATAAATAAAATGGTTTATATAAGAGAAGAAAATAGTATGTTTTAACTAAATGATGATAAAAGAACATTTAAGTTAATGAACTATCATTAAATAAATGATTTATTTATTTACAAAATGTTCTTTAAAGTAAGTTAATATCTTTAATAATAGGATGATTTACCATATTGGAAACGAAGTGATACCACATATTATTGGTCATCTACTGTGAGATTTGGTGTTTATTGTTGTGGACATGCTATTTGTGAGATGATTACCATTTCTTGATACTTGGATTGGTGATTGCTATTTGATTGTTATTGTTGTGTGATAAGGGGTTCTCGTTTTGGGTTTGGTGGCGAGCAGGAGACTCTTACCCCTACATGTCCCCTGCGAGGGGTTGGTTAACCGGTCAGGTGTGACAGTCGAAAGGCTGGCCGTAAAAGCAAGTTCAGGGTACCAGTGTGAGCCACGGCGGGTCGTTATATGGCCGCTGTCGCCGGACCGTCACATTTGGTATCAGAGCTAAAGGTTGAGTAAGAACTTTAGCTTTGGAGTATAACACATTAGGTGGCTCATTAGAGATAGGGTGAAGAATACCTAGAATGAGTATCCCTGAGATATCTTGTCTGTATGCCTTAGTTAATTCTCTTACTATTCACTGATAGTGAGAATGAGTGCAAGAAGAGGATGAGATAGGGGACAGGGGAGTACCACTACAAATGGTCGATACCCTGCAACAACAAGGAACAACTTTTTCCTATCAATCTCTTTAATCATCATCCAATTTCAATTCTTTGAAGGCTTTGTGGCAGCTCCAAAAAGAAGCTTCGGTGTGGTGGTAGCCCTGCGAATCGTGTAGAAAAGGTTCTACTTCCTATTTTGTATTCTCTTCATCAGTTTTCTATCAGCTTTCTTGTTTTTAACATTAATAAATTTGAAATTTTAAATTGGTTAACAAAATATAAAGTTAACAAAACGATTTCGGTTAAAACCAAATTTGGAAATTGTGTGTAGATTTTCGTGATCTTAATAAGTTAAGGATAAATTTCCTTTGTTCCGAATCGAGCACCATGCAATAGATTTTTTTCTATGATGGATCTAGCCCAAAGATCCCATCAGCTAGGAATTGTGAAAAAAATTGTATCCATTTGTCTGTTTTATTGGGTCTAGATTTATTCTACGAACAGTTAGTTATCCCTTCGGGCTAATCAATGCCTCTGCATATTCGTAAATCAAATGACTCGAATATTTCGTAAAGTGTTGAATGAATTTGTTCTTGTATTTATTAAGATTCTGATTTGGTAAGCCAAATGTAGAATAGATATTTCAATTTGATGTGGCAGTCAATTTCTCTATCTTTCATCTATTCTTTGTTGTCTCCCTTTCTAGCAAATTTCGAGGACGAAATTTTCTTAAGGGGGGAATTTGTAACGATCCCGGTTTTGAGTCAAATTTAAAATTGGTAATAAATATATAATTTTGGATTTAATTGTGAATTAATTTGATTTTTTCCAAATTTAGTAAGATTTTTTATTTATTTATATATATGTATATGAATTTATTGTAATTTGGTTTTTGAAATTCAAATTCAATAATAAATATTTTAAGAGATAATTTGAATTTGAAAACTATATAATTTAAAACTAATAAAATTTTGTTTTCTAATTATATTAAATATGCATTTTGATTTGAAAGTTATATTTTGAATTTGATATAAATAATTTTTCAAAAAGTTGTTTAAAGTTAAATTCTACGTTTTAAAAATAAACTTAAAGTTATAAATATATATGTAAAAGGAAATGCATTTATTAAGAATAGAAAAAAAATATTTAAACATTTATACATGAAAATAAAGACAAGTGTAATCATCTCATCATGAAATTAAATATGTGTAAGCATGATAATAAAAGATGTGAACAAGTGTAAAACATGTATCATGCAAATTTACAAATGTCATTATTTTCTTTTTATTTTTAAGTAATAGATAAAATAAAAAGAAGGCAATCTATATATTCCTACCTCTCTTACTCTTCTCATTTTTTCTCTAATAATTTCAAAACCATGGTAACCAAGAATAAAACCAGATAAAATATAGAAAATCAAACAACAACCAAAACTCAAGCCTGAAAACAAACAGAACAAGATTCAAACAATCTTTTACAAAAATCTCAAACCTGAGATCAAATGAAAACAAAATCAAACAACAGCTTTCAAATTTTCAACCTGATCAAGCAATGATTCAAAGCTCAACTCAATATTCATCAAATAAGGATTCAAGATCAAAATCAAAACAAGTGCAGATCAACTTACAGATCAAAACAAATCAACAAATCAAGTTTCAGTGTAAATCAAACTTCCAGGTTCTCTGTCTTCATCCAGGTGATCAAACTGACCTATTTAAAATTTTAATCTATGATATATCTAAATGCTTTGTGAAGTAGTTGTTGTGAAAAATGATGAATGAATGCAAATATATCTGCATGTATATATATTTATGTGTGGATTGAGGTTTGCATGCCTGTGTATATATGTATATACTATGTTTTATTTCCAGACCCTAGAACAACCTATGAAAAATTCATATCTTCCTTCCCAGGCAAAATTAAGCTTTGATCTTTAAAAAGAAATTGTTTGTAACATTAAAATTTCAATTTTAAAAATAATATTAAATTCAAAATATCTGTGACTTAACCAATTTACCATGAAATCCATATTTGTGTGTGTGTGGTGTAGTCCAGGGGTTTTACACACAACAATAACATATCACAACCATCATCAAATCAAGCACAACAATATCGATAAGCGGTATAGTACTATAACGCTTATCTTCATTTACAGGTTCACAGATAAATAATATAAATTCATCACAAATAAATAAATTACATTTATCACAGCTCAAATCAAAGCAATTCATATCACAGAGCATCACACATCAGAGATATTAATCAATTCAAGCATTCAATACAATCCAATCATCCATAAGCAAGATCAATTAGTTATTCAATCCCTAATTAATTCAATTTAATTTCCAAATAAATTTAATTAATTACTTATGAATTAATTATCCAAATCCTGCTTAATTAACATTAATTAATTACAAACCATTAGTTATTATTTTAATTAATTAATCAACCTTAATGATCCATCTTAATTAATTATCCTTAATTAATTAATTATCCCTTAATTAATCACATAAATAAATTAACCTTAAGTTAATTACATAATTAATTAACCCTTAATAAAAGTAATTATCTTTAAATCATAAATAAATTAACCTTTAATCATTAATCAATTCACCCTTAATCATTAATTAATTATCCTTTAATAATTAATTAATTAACCTTTAATTATTAATTAATTAACCTTTAATTAATTAATTATCCTTTAATTATGAAATAATTAACCTTCAATTTTTAAGTAGTTAATCTTTAATTATTAATTAACCCTTTGATTACTTCCATTAATTAATCCTTACATTAAATGATAATCCTTTTTATCTTAATTAATTACTTAATCGTCGTTTAAATCTTATTAAATTTAATTGCTTGAAAACAATTATACAAATCATTTGAGAACATTGATTAATTAAGTTTAAAACACAACCCTTCATCACTTCTTAATTCAACATCATCTTATTTTATTTTGAAACACTTATGGATTCAATTACATAATTAATCTAATATGTAATTTCTTTTAAAACAAAAACAAATTTAAACATTTGAAATCTTTGAAAACATATTCATTTTAAATATATTTTAAACTTGGCTAAACATCTTGATAAATTTAAACTTGCTTTTACTTTTGAAAACCTAAACTTGATTTCCTTTTTTTAAAATTTCAAAACCTGTACAAAATTTATTTTCGAATTTTGAAAACCTGTTATCTATCAAAACAGACCCGAGCCAAAGTAAAAATTACTCGAGCCCAAACCTATATTTCCCGAGACAATCTAACAAAAACTTCCAGTCCAACATCATCTTCCCCGATCACCATAATCATCCGAGACACAATCGCGTGCACGTGTACGTGCACCATCACTCCGACCATCACTGATCGTCGCCGAGTCCCTCAACAAGTCGCCTATGACCCCGGCATCTACTTCGACCACCCAGCTCTACGAGACCACCTGAGAATCGAAAACAAGCTATTCGATTACCTGGAACCCAACACGATCATCAAAAACACCACGTATCGCCACCAACGACCACCTGTGACCACGCCAGTCCACCCAAACTGATAGGCCCATGTTCCTTTGATTGCTTTCTGGTTGTAGTCATGGCAGAATTCTGTTCTGAGAGTAAGGTATGGATAAAAGAAATAGAGAGATATGTGATGTTTCTTGATTAACACTACTAAAGAACAAGGCTGGAAGAAGAAGGAGAATAGAACATATGAACTTTTTAGGAAGCAGTGAGGTAGAAGACTCGAAGTAAGGGAGGTTTGAGACCGAAGCAGGTTTCAGAAAATTTTTGTGAATAACAAGAAGGAAGCATGCATGCAAGAAAACAGAATTAAGAAGAAAGAAATAAGAACAGCATCTTTTATTAATAATTCAATATCACAAGAGTTATTTATAGTACAATCTGAATGGTACTAAACTAACCCATAACACCAAAATTAACCCTAGTTAAAATACAATGTACACACCAGCTTCATAACCCATAGCACCCATACGTACACACTGTGCCTGTGCACACATGCACAGCTGATACTCATAGTTCTTTATACCCCAGCCTTATGCCATTGCTTCGACTTTACCCTCTTCCATGCCTAGACCATTGCCATCCTCTCTGACGAACTCTACCACAACCTCCGGTGAACTTAGGCTGGAATCACAAACTGCTTCTACTTTAGCTTGTACTATGTCAGTGCTTGTTTTTGAGGCATAACAACTCCTTCTCTCTTGAAGAATGGACCTTGCCCCAAGGTCCAATGTAGGGAATTTCTTAATAATTTCCCAATATTCTTCCCATGTGGCTTCTGACTCGGGAAACTCCTTCCATTTAACTAAGATTTGAACCACAGGCTTGTTATTTATTGGAACTATCCTCCTGTCCAAAATGCTTTCAGGTTCCCTTACCAACTCTTCACTGAAACTGGGCATATTTTCTTGTATAATCACTCCTATGCCCAGTTTTTTCTTTAACTGTGATACGTGAAACACAAGATGTATTTTTGCCTCATGTGGCAATTGTAGCTGATAAGCCACTTCACCAATTTTCCTATCAACTTGGTAGGGGCCATAAAATTTAGGTGATAGTTTGTGTGTCTTTTGAGTTCTAGCTGTCATTTGTCTATAAGGTTGCAGTCTCAAATAAACCCAATCACCTATGTCAAAGCTTCTTTCTGTTCTCTTATTATCAGCGTATTTCTTCATTCTGTCCCGAGAAAGATTCAAACTATCTTTTAAAAATTGAAGAATAATATCTTTGGAAAATAAAATATCTTCTACTTGCGGCACCTTGGTAGTGTTTGGAACATAAGTAAGTAGAGTTGGTGGTGATATTCCATACACAGCATGGAAAGGAGTCATATTAGTGATTGTCTTCCATGTTGTATTGTACCAAAATTCGGCTAATGTCAGCCACCTCGACCATTCAAAGGGCTTATGACTTACGAAACACCTCAAGTAGCCCTCTAAAATCCTATTAGTGACTTCGGTTTGTCCGTCGGTTTGAGGGTGATACGCGGTGCTGAGTTTGAGAGTGCTGCCTTGGAGTTTAAATAGTTATTTCCAAAAAAGGCTAGTAAAAAGAGAGTCTCTATCACTAACAATAGTAGTAGGCATTCCGTGCAACTTAAAAACCCCATCAAAAAATATATGTCCAACTCCTTGGGCTGTATATAGGTGAGATAGAGGAAAAAAATGGGCGCATTTTGATAGCCTATCTACTACAACATAAATTACAGTATATTTTTGGCTCTTTGGTAGGCAAGTTATGAAATCCATAGTAATGTCTGACCAAATTCTTTCTGGAACAGGTAGAGGTTGTATTAAACCAAGAATGTGTATATTTTCATACTTACTTCTTTGACAGACTTCACATTCCCTTACAAATTTCTCCATATGCCTCTTCATTTTCTTCTAATAGAACACTGTTTTTATTCTTTTAATGGTAGCCTTAATGCCGGAGTGGCCACTGAGTGGAGTACAGTGAAACTCATTGATGATGATATCAAGTAGTTCAGTGTTGAGATGATCAATCAATATTTTCCCTTTGTAGAAGAGGAGGCCATCCACTAGCTTGTATTTGATATTTACATTACCTTCTGCTATGATTTTATTGATTATCTCTAAGTATAGTGGTGAGTTCATCAAGGTGTTTTTGAGTTCTGCTAACCAACTATCTTGTACTCGAGATATATGCATGCATTAATGTTTGTTTTCATCTCTCCTGGATAAAGAATCAGCCACTATATTTTCTTTTCCACATTTGTATTCTACTTTATAGTTAAATCCATGTAACTGTGCTACCCATTTTCCTTGAATTTCGGTGTGTAACCTTTGAGTCAAAAGATGCTTCAAACTCTGATGATATGTCCTTATAATAAATTGTCTACCTAACAGGTACTGTGACCACTTCTTGGTTGCCAACATTAATGCTAGAAGCTCCTTTTCATATGTGGAAAGATTTAAATGCCTGCTCTATAGTGCCTTACTCAAGTAGGCAATAGGCTTACTATTTTGCAATAGGACTGCTCCTATACCCATGTTGCTAGCATCACATTCTACAATAAAGGGTTCATTGAAATTGGGCATAGCTAGGACAGGTGGGGTCATGAGACACTACTTTAATTTCTCAAAAGCTATAGTAGCTTGTTCATTCCATATGAATGAGTATTTCTTTAATAAATTTGTCAAAGGTTTAGCTATTAGACCATAATGTTTGATGAACTTTCTATAGTAGCCAGTGAGACCTAGGAATCCTCTTAAAGCCTTGATTGATGTTGGAAGGGGCCACTCCTTAATAGCTTGTACCTTACTAGGGTCCAGGGCTATGCCTTCTGCTGATATCACATGGCCAAGATAGTCAACAATTTCTTTGACAAAGAAGCATTTTGATAACTTAATTAACAGCTGATGCTTCTGCAAGACCTGAAAAACAACTTTAATATGTTCTAAATGCTCAAGCATAGCTTGGCTATAGATTAGTATATCATCAAAAAATACCAATATAAATCTTCGGAGGTAGGGTTTAAAGATTGTATTCATTAATGACTGAAATGTGGAGGGTGCATTAACAAGACCAAAGGGCATCACTAGAAATTCATAGTGTCCATCATGTGTTTTAAATGTAGTCTTGTGTATGTCTGCATCATGTACCCTTACCTGATGGTAACCCAACATTAGATCTAATTTAGTAAAATATTTAGCACCAAATAATTCATCGAATAAATCATCTATTAAAGGAATATGGAACTTATCTTTGATGGTGATGTTGTTAAGCCATCTGTAATCAATGCACAACCTCCAGGTCCCGTCTTTTTTCCTTACCATGACTACTGGTGATGAGTATGCACTATAGCTTGGTCTGATGATTCCTGAATTTAGCATATCCTGGATAATTTCTCTAATTCATTCTTTATATAATGAGAGTGTCGGTAAGGCTTGAGGCATATAGGCTTTGACCAAGATAATAAAGGTATTTGATGATCATGGGACCTTTGAGGAGGAAGGGAAGTGAGTGGAGTATGCACTTGCGGGAATTCCTTTAGAAGATACCTCACTACTTCGGGAATCACTTGGGGTTCCTCATCCAAATAGTGTGAGCATAACATCATGGTCAGTTAACCTTGTACACAGTCTTTTTGTATGGTTTTTTGTCAACATATTTTACTCCATCTAGTCGAATTCCTTGCCATATAAATGGTTTGTCTTGATAAGTAAATCAAACTTGTAATTTAGAGAAGTTTAAGGTCACACTTCCCAAGGTCTTCATCCACTAGACTCCAAGTACAACTTGACAATCTTCTAGAGGAAGTAACAAAAGATCCACAGGCATGGAACAATTCTGACAACTAAGAATGATTTGATTACACAGTCTTGTTCCCTGTAGTGTCTCTCCATTATCTACAAGAACTTCAAACTTTTTTGAGTTATCTATTGCCAATGGAATTTTCTTTGCCAAGTTGCTATAAAGTTATGAGAAGAGCCCGAAACAATAATCACCTGAACTGGCTTACCTTTAATTGATCCACACACCTTAATTGTATGTAAAGCAGGAATACCACACATGGCATGAAATGTAATTGCTAGGATTGGTTCCTCTCCTTCCTTGACTTCTTGAATTTCTTCACTGCATGGTTCACTATTGTCTTCTTCATTTTCATCATTGCCTAAATTCATAATTCCTTCAAGAATGTAAACTTGCTTGGTCTTGCAGTGATGATTTGGGTGTCATTTCTCATTGCAGCCGTAACAAAGATTCTTTCTTTTCTTATCCAAGATTTCTTCTGGAGTTAGACTTTTGAATTTATTAACATCAGTATTGGTGGAGGTTCTAACAGGGGATGGGCCTGAATAGTTGTTCCTGAAATTCTTAGATGGAAGGTTCTTGGATGGAGTTGCTTGTGAAGAAGGAGGTGGTTTATACAACTTTCTTGAAAGGGACCATCTCTGCTCATAAATCTTAGCTAAAGAAACTGCTTCCTTGAAGTTTGTAGGTCTAGCAGCTTCAACGTCAATTCTAATATCTTCCTTCAGGCCATCCATAAATTTATCAATAACATAATCTGGATGTAGATGTGGTAGGAGTCCTTGCAGCTGTTCAAATTTGGTGAGGTAGGTATGGACTGAAGAGAGTTGCTTTAAATGCCCCAAAAGGTCTCTTTAATTCGGGTGGAGCAAATCTGATGATGATTTCTTCCTTAAAGATTTTCCAAACATCATGATTCTTGACATTATGCGATAGCCATTTGTACCATTTTTGAGCATCATCCTTCAAGTGAAATGAGCAAGTTAGAACCCACTCAACTTCAGGAGTGTGATGATATCTAAATAGCTGTTCAACTTGATCAATCCATTCTATAACAGTTTCGTCTCCGGAATATACTGGGAATTCCAACTTAATGGTTGTGTTCTGCAGTAAGGAGGGGGATGGTAAAATGTTGGGTAGTCTTGTAGGACCGTGTGGATTTGGATCATTGAAATGAACTGGAGTGTTAACATTTCTGTTGTTGTTTCTCTGGTATGGTGGCACGTATGGAGTGCTTTTGGATGATTCTTGATGACCACTGATAGACTGCTTCTTATTTTGCCTCATTTCGTGCATAAAAGACTCTAGTGTTGCTAAGAGCATATCAATCTTTCCATTCATTTCTTGGGTGGTTTGGTAGAGTTCTTATTGGGCTTCAGAAAGTTGGTCGAGTGTATTGTTAGTTTTATCATTGAAATGTTCTTGTCTTGCCCATGGATCATGTACATCATCAAGTGGAGGCATGGTGACGTTGCTGTTGTAATCAGGTTTTGGCGATTCAGGGTGATCATTCAAATCATCTTGCGGGTCTGGCTCTAATACCACTTTGATAGGCCCATGTTCCTTTGATTGCTTTCTGGTCGTAGTCATGGCAGAATTCTGTTCTGAGAGTAAGGTATGGATCAAAGAAATAGAGAGATATGTGATGTTTGTTGATTAACACTACTAAAGAACAAGGCTGGAAGAAGAAGGAGAATAGAACGTATGAACTTTTTAGGAAGCAGTGAGGTAGAAGACTCGAAGTAAGGGAGGTTTGAGACCGAAGCAGGTTTCAGAAAGTTTTTGTGAATAACAAGAAGGAAGCATGCATGCAAGAAAACAGAATTAATAAGAAATAAATAAGAACAGCATCTTTTATTAATAATTCATATATCTGATGATTTAATTCAATATCACCAGAGTTATTTATAGTACAATCTGAACGGTACTAAACTAACCCATGACACCAAAATTAACCTTAGTTAAAATACAATGTACACAGCAGCTTCATAACCCATAGCACCCCTACGTACACAGTGTGCATGTGCACACATGCACAGCTGATACTCATAGTTCTTTATACCCCAGCCTTATGCCATTGCTTCGACTT
This sequence comes from Allium fistulosum, assembly GCA_030737815.1. NCBI lineage: Eukaryota > Viridiplantae > Streptophyta > Magnoliopsida > Asparagales > Amaryllidaceae > Allium > Allium fistulosum. The sequence continues at coordinate 161,643,555 of CM060904.1, read as the reverse complement.
TACCCTCTTCCATGCCTACACCATTGCCATCCTCTCTGACGAACTCTGCCACAACCTCCGATGAACTTAGGCTGGAATCACAAACTGCTGCTGCTTTAGCTTGTACTATGTCAGTGCTTGTTTTTTAAGCATAACACAAACATTCGCCAGAGTCCCCTGCTTCCTTTCCCCCACCTCTGACCCAACTCGATGCGATAACGACGACGCGCGAACTCAAAAATCAACGTCGACCAAACCAAGCAGTTTAACCCTAGTTCGCTGTCGCTAGGTCACTCCGGCCATCTATAACATCCCTTACCATTTTTCCCCTGATCCCCCTTCTTCACTCTACCTCCAGCATCGATCACGTTGATCAACTCTTCGCCGATCAATGGAATTTACCCAAAACATGTTTTCCATTCAACACGCGAATGCTCGTGATTTCCCTACTTAAAAATCGAGATTCGATTATCAAAATTCATCAAATTGTAATACGTATCAGATTGCGAAGTCAAATTATGAAATTAAAACCATTGATTTTTCTGATTTTAATAGATTTTACTGTGAATCCTTATTTTTAAAATATTCACAAATTATTTTTACTTAGAACCATTTTTAAAATTGAAATTTTAATGTTACAAACAATTTCTTTTTAAAGATCAAAGCTTAATTTTGCCTGTGAAGGAAGATAAGAATTTTTCATAGGTTGTTCTTGGGTCTGGAAATACAACAGAGTATATACATATATACACAGGCATGCATACCTCAATCCACACATAAATATATATATACATGCAGATATATTTGCATTCATTCATCATTTTTCACAACAACTACTTCACAAAGTATTTAGATATATCATAGATTCCAATTTTAAATAGGTCAGTTTGCTCACCTGGATGAAGATAGAGAACCTGGAAGTTTGATTTACACTGAAACTTGATTTGTTGATTTGTTTTGATCTATAAGTTGATCTGCACTTGTTTTGATTTTGATCTTGAATCCTTATTTGATGAATATTGAGTTGAGCTTTGAATCATTGCTTGATCAGGTTGAAAATTTGAAAGCTGTTGTTTGATTTTGTTTTCATTTGATCTTAGGTTTGAGATTTTTGTGAAAGATTGTTTGAATCTTGTTCTGTTTGTTTTCAGGCTTGAGTTTTGGTTGTTGTTTGATTTTCTATCTTTTATTTGGTTTTATTCTTTGTTACCATGGTTTTGAAATTATTAGAGAAAAAATGAGAAGAGTAAGAGAGGTAGGAATATATAGATTGCCTTCTTTTTATTTTATCTATTACTTAAAAATAAAAATAAAATAATGACATTTGTAAATTTGCATGATACATGTTTTACACTTTTTCACATCTTTTATTATCATGCTTACACATATTTAATTTCATGATGAGATGATTACACTTGTCTTTATTTTCATGTATAAATGTTTAAATATTTTTTTTCTATTCTTAATAAATGCATTTCCTTTTACATATATATTTATAACTTTAAGTTTATTTTTAAAACATAGAATTTAACTTTAAACAACTTTTTGAAAAATTATTTATATCAAATTCAAAATATAACTTTCAAATCAAAATGCATATTTAATATAATTAGAAAACAAAATTTTATTAGTTTTAGATTATATAGTTTTCAAATTCAAATTATCTCTCAAAATATTTATTATTGAATTTGAATTTCAAAATCCAAATTACAATCAATTCATATACATATATATAAACAAACAAACAAATATCTTACTAAATTTGGAAAAAATTCAAATTAATTCACAATTAAATCCAAAATTATATATTTATTACCAATTTTAAATTTGACTCAAAACCGGGATCGTTACAAAAAATTATGGTTATTATTTATGGAATGATACAATCACTTGTTTGATTGGATTACTACGCTTGGTTGACACATGATTAATATTGGTAGAAATACCGACTTAATAGCTTTTGTATGTTTATGCGTGTTAAAGTGTTGTTACCTATTTAATATTGCCATGTTGTGGATGGTATAATGGATGTGATTACATGTTTATATTGATGTGTGAGCGATATATTATCATGTATTAACATATATGGTTGTAGGAGAAGACTGCGTTTGGGTATGAAAAATAAAGCTATGTGGACTTGATTTCGAAATGGTATGTAGGCAACTTTTTCTATGCAATAGCCACCTAATTCCACAGATTGAGTTGGAGATGTATAGAAATTGACCTAGTCCCAAACTAAAAGGTACCATTTTTCTCTTTTACATTATATCTCGATATTTTCTTAAAGTTTACAGGTAAAAATATCAGAAAGGAAATGTAAGCCTAGCTGAAGGCTTCATCTATAAGTTGGTCATATCATTGTATTGTATTTATATTGTTAGTAAACATAGTAATGACTGATATAATTGGAAATATGTATAATTGTAGATATTCTGTTTGTTGTATATTTATTTTATTTTGTACCATGTTGAAGTAATTGAATATTGTTTGTTACCGCTATTAGGTGAATTAATTTTCTTAAAAATTTGTACTTTAAATTGTTCACCTAACGACCTGAGGTTTTTAACATCTAATATTTGTGGTTAAGTTTTATTTTATCTCATTTTAACCCTAATTTTAGGCGCTAAATGTTTAGGGTTCTTACACATATACGATGTAGGAGACGAACCCATAAATAGTGAAGTTCGAGAGATCAATGGAGATTTAACAACGTGTTTCACCTTCTCCTTTCCATATTGAGTAGGATATACTCAATTATCCACTTTAATCTCCTTCTCAAGAATATCTCTAGACTTTCCTAGTCTAAACCAATAGACTCAATAACAAGCTCTGCATCATTCAAAGCATTAGCTTAAGAATCATCACCATAAATATGCCCAAAAGTAACACCAACGAAACCGGCCTTGCCTATGATTGATCTCCACATAGAATCTAAACATCTGCAATTTTGTCATCAACCATGGTATCATTAAAAATAATAGTATATCTCTAAATATGAAAATAATTCAATGGCTCCAAATGTATTTGGAAATTTTCTGTTCTCTTAGTGTCATCATTTAATAGTGGTTCCACCTTCAACAAAGACCTCTCATCAAATATCATATATCTTCCGATCATATGTTGTTTTACACCACAACCTACACCTCTTCACTCTTTCTCTGTAGCCTAATAATATGTGCTTGCTTCCCTTGGGATTCAACTTATCATGTCTCCCATCAACTAAGTAAGTTTAACAACAGAACACGGCAGGTTGTAACCATATCTCCTCAAGGATATTCATATCTATAGCAATTGAAGGTGTGTGGTTTAAGAGAAATACCTCCATAATAATATAACCTCTGTCCAAAATTCCTATTATAGACCAGCAGTCAATCTTAAGCTTATGCTCTCCTCTACTATATCTGACATATACTCTCCACTACCCCATACTAATGTGAATCAATGAAAATAGAAAAAATCTTTAACTACATGCTCGTACCTAAGAGACTTAAGAATATACATTAGGGGAAATTATGTAATTTGTTATGTTACATCTTAACTTAGTGATGAATCTTATTCGAAATAAATGTATCATTTTAGTTTTGTTTTCAATTATGTTGTTTGTTATGTGTGATAAAAATAATGACTCCGAGCATTAGACATAGATAAATAAAAAAATCCTCGAGAATATTATATCGATTACTGATGTGAATTGGTTATAACCATGAGTATTGAATCGATCTGGCAATAATTTTTAATGTTAAACATTCCTAGTCAATATGCATTAGTAAGAGATAATAATGCATTTTCTACCACTAGTGTACGTAATTCTCTCCATATGTTGGATGGTAAATTACTCATAACCATTTGGGGAACTTAACAGGTTATGTATTGTTGATCGTTGGATGTTTGCAGGATGGCTCAACCGAGTCCTATGTAGGCTAAATGTATCCAAGCCAAAACATAATATCTTAGCATCACGATGTGCCATGGCCATTAGACTTAGGAATGTTGTGTAGCTTAAATTAGGAGACCATGCTTTGATTTTAGTTAACTCATGCTATCATGCCCACCCTTTTGAGTGTATTCCAAATCATTTAGAGTGAAAAGCTATTCAATAGAAGATTTGTCTCCTTCGATATAGGATATTAGTATTCACATAACTGGAAGCCAACTTAAAGTCAGAAAAAAATCTATGGTCACAACACTTTCACTTACTCGGTAATTGTTATCGTCTGAACCAAGGATTTGAAGTTGGTCTTCACTGTTAACTATGGATATTGTTAGAGATTTTGACTGTTGACCAAACTCATATCTAAGTGAGCTAGCAATGATGAAAAGAAAAAATGTGTAGACATAGTCGCTTAAGGGTGTATGCTCTATTAGATGAAAATATGATTTTCTTAGAATATATATAAGCAAAATAACTTCTGTCATAATGGAACACCAATGAAGCCAATACTACTATGGACTTTGATATCAAATTGTCTGATATTATTTACTGATTGAGTTTTCACATGTGAATTACAAAGTGGACATTGATTGAACGAATTATAGACGCGACTGATTTATGAATGTTATAAACTTAATGGAGAAATTAATATAAATGTTATATTGATTTGTTTTGCGAAATTGATATTATTACAAGATAATATATTAATTAAATAATATATGCAAATGTTGTATATATATTTTAATTAACTAAAATGGCTAAATAATATTTAAATAAATAGAATTGGCATTTCAATTGTTTAAAAATGATTTTATGGATGGCAAAAAATTAATTTTTTGTAAATATAGGCTGGCCTCCATTTAACAGAATGCATATTGATGTATTCTTCTATTTATTTAATGCGTGGTTTTATCTGTGGAGAGGTAGATTAAATCTAGGCTCATATAAACGGGCTCTGCACTATAATATATAATAACGTCTTTATGAAACCCTAGCCACCATAATAGTCATCTTTCTCTCTCTCTCGAAACTAAGATCTCCATTAGGGTTTCCAAGAAAGCATGCAACTTTACTTTAGGGAAGGAGAAGTGTTATTTGGTATTTCATCCATATGACATTTTAATGGAATTAGACTATGAAATGATGAAGGAATGGACTCTCGACTTGGACAAGGCTAACTACAAGGATCAAAAGTAGAAATGGAAGAAATTTTCCTAAGTCCATGGACTGGTACAGATCCATGGATAGACAAGTATCGATCCATCGAAAGTGAAAATTTCTTCTAATTCTCTTTACTATGGCTCTATATGCTATTTTGAAGAAAAAGACAAGTTTGGGCATTAGGGGATGGGTTAGTATAGATCCATTATAATTACCATTTTGCTAATATTCGAGGAAAAATAAAACTTTTGGTCCAATGTCACGACCCGACTTTCTATGCCCAGAAAGACGTATCGTGAATTAAGAAAGAAAGGGATAGAAGAAGAAAAGAAAGAAAAGAAGAAAGAACAACAACATCAGAAACTCACAGCGGAACGAATGAAATATAATATATCATATAAAATATTACATAGTATCATATACATCAGAGTTACACAACTTATACAACACATATTAGACAGTTATAAACATCTGTCTAATTCATACAACTCAAGTATCACAGATACAGACACAACATATACACAGCGGAATCATCATATATCTACACGGTGAAGCCTCCTGCTCCAAATCTCCTACAGAATTCGTCAAAGCTAACCTGAATCCCTCGACTACTCAATACAATATTGAGTACCCAAGAGTTTAATAAAACAGAAAATAAACACTTGGGTCAGACATGGGTCTGGTGTGAGTAAACGGTTAGATTGCTTAACTTTGAAAACTTTTGAAAACAAAAGTATCACGTAAGACTCCCCACAAATAAACATGGGTAAGTTTTTACCTTACGCTAACTAAAACGTTTGATAGGAAATCTGATTGTATTATAATAGGGTCTAGGGTTTTCAAGTAAAATACAGAAATAGCTGAAATGCTTACATCTCACATTCCAACATAGTTGGGCACAACTAATACGTACGGCACTTATTGGAGTTTGGATTCCATACAATGGCAGGGCTACTGGGGTACCGCCCGTCACAGTACGTGGCCTAGATCACCGTACCGAGGAGTACGCCCACTCCCCTGCAACACAAAGCCGGAACCATCCCTTACTGGATAATCCCGAACAAGATAACCCCGTAGTTGGCGCGACCAACCACACACTAAGCCGAATAAAAGAAAAGGGACCTCTAGACAGGGATCTATCTTGCTCTCAGTGGGTGCTACCCACGAAGCCTTGCTGCACCTCCCCTGTTTTAGCCATTCCCGGTTGATGAGGCTTGAGGTTACGATTACCTTTAATCAGAACATATCACTTAGAATGCTCATCGTCCGCCTGACGATGTGCTGAAAGCATTCAATCCATACAAGTTCGTTCCGGGTTCGAACGAAACCGAAGGCATTATCTCGTTACACTCGTTTTGGAATCACCCTCAGAGTTAACGACAATAACCCTTGCACTCTGAATCTTCATCTTCACTTGAGATTCACGACCTATCGTTAATTTGGATCGATGTGGTATTCGGGTCTCCAGACCTGGAATACCGGTATACGGAAACCCGATCCCGGTCTCATCGAAATCCAAAACGTATCTTTTAAGGCCAAGTTGTTTAAAGGTTTAAACATTTAAACTTATATTCTGAATGATATAAACAGATAGATAAATAACATTATCACAATAGATAATTCATATCAACATTCATCTCACAAAGCAGCATATATCATATATATATCAGAGACATACAAATCATCCAATATCAACCAATCACCCAATATCAATCATCTATAAGCAGAATTGATTAACTCCAAATCAATTTAATTAACCTTTAATTAAATTAATTACTACCCTTTAATTACTTGGATTACCATAATCCTGCTTACTATCATTAATTAATTATAAATTAATTAATTAAACATCTTAATGATCTTCCTTAATTAATCTTCCTTGATTAATTATACTTTAATTACATTCAAGTAATTATCCTTAACCATATTCAATAATTAACATTTAATTACTATCATTAATTATAATAATTAATGAACCTTCATTAATCAATTAACTATAATTAATTTTATTAATCCTCAATTAATTACAATTAATTAATCATATTTAAATTAATTACTTTTATTAATCAACCTTGATTAATTTTATTAATTATATTAATTAATAATCCTCTAATAACTTCATTAATTAATTACCTTCTAGTTAATTAAATAATTAATCTTTAATTAACTACATTCATTAATTAACCTTAATTAATCAATAATAATTAACCATCTTGTAATTACTTACCTTAATTAATTCCTTAATTAATTATATTAATTAATTATTCTTTAATCAGTTATTATTTATTAATTAATCTTAATTAATTAATCCTTAATTACATCATTTATTATATTAATTAATAATCCTTAATCACTTCCTTAATTAATTACTCTCTTTTAATTAATTACCTTAACTAGTAATTAATCACATTATTAATTAATTCTTAATCCTTAATTAATTAATTACTCTTTAATTAATTAACTTTAAATCAATTATATTAATTATCCTTTAATTAATAACATCAAGTGATTAACCCTTTTAATCACTTCCATTTTTATTACTTCCATAAGTAATTTTCTCTTCTCTTAATTACATTCAGTAATTATCCATTAATTACTTGACTAAGTAATTATACTTAATTAATCATAGTGATTATCTTTAATTAATTAGACTAATTAATTAACCTAAAATTAATTACATTAATTAATTACTCAATTAATCATCACTTAATCTTTAATTAATTTATTTATTAATTACACTTATTTCCACTAATTACTTCATTTAGTAATTATCCTTAATTACAAATAGTAATTAAGCTTTAATTTAATTTATTGATTAATTATCCTTAATTAATCTCTACTTTTAAAGATAAACTCATCATTTAATTTAAATACTTATTTCTATCATTTAAACTTCATTAAACCAATTTAGAAATCAAATATATATTTTTCTTAAGAACCAAACAATTTAAACATTTAAAATTGATATTTTAAAATCTTTGGAAAACCCTTTTTCAAACTTGCTTAAATAAATTAAATAAATAGTTGCATCTTTTAAAAACTTATTTATCTTAAATATATTAAAACTTGGTTAACATTTTCTTTTGCCCTTTTAAAATAAAACTTGTTAAATTATTATTTAAATCAAAGAAATTCAAAGGAAAACATTAATCTTTAGAATTTTAAATTTTGAAAATAGTTTTAAACTTGACCCTATTCTTTGAAACTTACTTAGTTTAATACACAAACATCTCATTAGCTTAAAACTTGTAATATTTGCATTTCAATCCTGGAAACCCAAACACATCCCAAACAAGACCTGGTAACAAAATCTACCCGAGCTATCTCCCTCATTTCCCTGAGTCTACCCCGAGTCCACTCGAATACCCCCTTGCTTCGAGACAAAAATCAAATCGCACGAGCTCAACCCGAGTTGCCTTCATCTTCTCCAACGCCAGCAACTACCAGATAGCACAAACGTGCACACGTGCACGTGCACGTCGTTCGACGTCGCTCCGACCAATCATCTGAACGTCGATCAGTCCCCCTTAGCCTCGACATTCCAACCATCAACCCAGAAACCCATCTTCATCATCGAAATGAAAACGAGTTTCCTCGTCAAAAATCTGGCACTAATCTGATCGGAAATCACCAACCACCGATGGTCACGACCTCGAGAACACTCGCCAACTTCGCCGCAGCTTCGCCACGCCTCCAGCAATCTTTTCCCCCTATCGCGAACGATTCCGGATCCCCTTATCCCTCGCCATTGCCTCGATAGTCCAGAAGAACAAAATACGAACTTTAAACCCTAGTTCATCTCGTTCCGATCACCACAGCCAAAAATAAAATCAACTACAATTTTTCCAGTGATCTCCAAGCTACCACCCTTCTCCAGACCGAAGCCCAACGTCGATCTCGACTACGTTCGTTGGAATTTGGCGAAAATACCAATTCCGATCAACTATGAAAAGCACGACAGTTTCTAATCTAAAAATCATAATATTACCCTTAAAATTCACCATTTACAAATACGAATCAGTTAGGATAGTCAAACCGGAGAATTTAAAAGTTTGATTTCTGACTAAATAAATTTTCCACTGAAATTTTCTATTTTTTTTAATATAATTTCTAAATTTAATTACTTGTAACCATTCTTAAAATTTATTTTACATTGTTACAGTTATTTCCTTATCAGGAATCATAGCTTGAAGATGATTATATAGGTAGATATAAAAATTTAAATGAAAATTCTAGTCTGGAACAAAAACAGAGATGTATATACATATTCACAGATTATTTCACAGGCAAATCTCTTTTGTAACATGGATTCACATCTACCATTCATGTAAACATTATATATCATGTTACTGCAACATTTATATCAACATAGTATCATATTTTTAAACTGTTTTTAAATAAAGTTTACTCACCTTTTTATTAAAACAGAGAGACAGGTAATGTATATATATATATATAAACAGATATACACATTTCAACAGAGCAATTTCAAAGCATATATGTATCCAGATCAGTCATGCAATCCATCATACAACAATTTCCATATATTTATCACATGCATCAAGATTTAAAAACTGTTTTTAAAATAAATATTTACTCACCTTTTTATTTTTAGAGAACAAAACAGAGCAGTGTTTTCCAGGCTTTTTGTTTTCAATTTGAATTCTCGAACTTGTATTTGATTTTGTTTCTGGCAATACTTTTGATTTCTCTTTGTTGTTGAAATCCTTGCATGTTTGATTTACTTTGCTGCAGGTTGCATTTTGGAGATGATTCTTTATTACAGGCTTTGGAAATTTGATTTATCAAGTTGGAGGTTGAATCAGTGTTGAATTTGTACTTGATTTAGTTGCAGATGTGATTTTGGTTTCTGTTTTGATTTGTTTTTAGTTTTAGAGGAAGAAAGAAAAGAATTGAACTGAGAAATGAAACCAGGTTTCTCTAAACATATGTTATTTAAGATAATTTAGTTTTTAAATTTTCAAATAAATGAAATGAAGGCCACTTGTTAACTTGCATGCATATACAAATGTTAATGCATGTTTCATTATCTTACAAATGTTAAAAGCTTGAATTATTATGTTTAAACCCTTATTATAAAAAGTATTTATATTTATAAATTTATGTAAATCTGAATTATTATTAAATTTTATTTATGTTTACAAACCATTAATTTAAAGAGATATTAAAAAGAAAGGTCTACTTAAACCTATATATATTTATAACCATTTAAATTTAAACATTTTAAAGAATACAAAATAAAACTTTATTTAAACTATCATGTTTAAAATAAACAATTATCTTATATTTTGAAAACAATTGAATTAAATCTAAACTAACCTTTGAAAAATATTAATTTTAAAACAAAGCTTTAAATCACAATTCATACATATATAAATTATCAATAGATTAAATTCAAAACAATCCAAATTATAACATATACATGCATATATATTACAATTTGAAAATTCATCTTTAATTTAAAACAAAAGATATTCCCATTCACAATATATATCAAATATATATTATAAATAGATTAAAACTTTATTAGCTTTAACAAACAAATCTTATCAATTTTAAATCAATATTTCTAGATTAAGTATTTATTAAACTTTAAAATATTAAATTAACCAATTTAAATTTAAATTATAAAGAAAATTATCAAATCAATTAAATTATCAATACTGATTATTAAATTTATATTGCCCAAAAACCCGGGATATCACATTCCTCCCCCCTTAAAATAATTTCGTCCCCGAAATTTAAAACAAAGTTAATTTAATAATCCAACAAAGATTTTAAAACAGCAACCACATACCTATCATCCAATTACTAACAACCAAAGCAACCATTCAAAACAGTCAAACCTAACTAACTATTATGATAAAAATCAGGATAGACTTACTAACACTATCTAGAGTTTCCCCGGATATAAATCACCGGGAGACTCGCTCTACAGAAGCTAAACAAACAACACCACTATGATCCAGAGCTTCCCTTATCTCTAGATCCACTAATCTGAACAGAATATCAGATCACACCCAAGTCCAGCTCAACTTCTAAATCCATCTGAACTGCAGATTCAACAACTAATGATGGATCATATACGTACTCCCTCAGAGATACGTGAAATAGAATGGATTCCAGATATCCAAACTGGCCATTCAACCCTGTAGATCAAAGAACTACTCCTCTCGAGAACACAAGAAAATTCCAAAATATTTTGGATCTAGCTTCCAGACTTACCAAATCTTATAGCTCTTATAATCGAGGAAAATTTTAAACAGTTTCCAATTTCCAACTTCGAATTCCAAACTCTGACTCATATCTGCATAGCTCACCAGACGATCCCGAGCTACCTCATCTCTTCCTGATCAACTTAACCCTTGCTGATGCTTCTTGAAACAACTGGACCAAGAAACAAAATGATCTTCAAATCTGCTGAAATCCACAACTCTACTCCACAAGCAATAGAAGACTGAACTTCTTTTTCCCAGGTTCCGAAAACTTCTATACACTCTCAGAATGTTCATATAAACTTCTTGTAGAAATCTGAGGTTACTTCCTTTCTTGCACAGCTACTACCCTTGCTTTCGCTGCACAACTCTGTTTTTGAAATAGATGAGAATGTCGATGAACTCGAGCACAAACTAGATCCACAAATAAGCGGGAACATTGGTTATCTTAAAGACATAGCCAACTACTCAAAGAATGGACGAGTCCTCGGTCAATGGTACTGTCTTCAGCTATCCTTAGCTAGAGGAAACTCAAAATTAGAAACAGAAGAGAAAACACAGATACTCTATAAAATTCTAAGATGCTTCACCAATCCTTCTCTAGGAACAAATCGATATAAACTAAATCTTTACCTACGGGCAACCTTTGACCTCTTCGATAACTTTTACTTTCTCTTGAGATGCCTCAACTCCATACAAAAGATTACTCAAGATGAACTCTCAAACTAATCGCAAGTCACTTTTGCGTTACAACCTAGTTCAGATTTCAAAGAAACTGTTCTCTCTTTACCAATTAGAACAGCTTTAAGCTTTTCCAAACAAGGTTAACCCTTCAAGAAAAACTTCACCATCTACTCGGACTGCTGATAGAAGAACCACAAAGATTCCGGAACCATCGAAGAAACGAACCACACTGCTGCTTCCAAACTCTATCTCGACAGCACAACGAACACTCCGAGCTGCACTGCTATCACAGCTAACCAAGAACTTCTAATCCAAAGGCTTCTCAAAACTAAAACCATCAACAAACCTCTCAACGAATCTCCGAGATGGCAGACATCCAAAAGAAACTCGGGCTCCAAACCAATCGCCAATAACTTACTCTTCTTAAGGGAACAATGAGACCATGTCCGAAGAACAACTAATCGACCTTAGTCCCATACTTCAATATAGACAAAACTCTCTTACTTGATATCAGAGAATTCCTATACAGTCGAGTCTTTCCTGCGGTAGACATCAACTGTTCCTCCAATACCTTCTTAATCTTGTTCCAAAAAGAAAATCTCCTTCGGGAACATCCATAGATATTGCGTCTTATCACACAATTGCTCCTTCCTGAAGTCGCCAAGCTACCATCACTTACTTCTGCACAACTGATAGATTCAACTCTAGAAAATCTGCTCACCCGAGCTCAACCAATCTTACATTCCAATAATGGACTCCGAATCTTGAAAAGGATTTTCTTCAGAGATCCGAGACATCCTTACTCCATACTGCCAACTTACTCGAGACGATATTGGGTTTACAGTCTCGATATATACTTCCAACCTCAAACATTCAAACTCCAACTATTGGTAATTGTGTTACACACACTACCACCTTATCTACCTTTATAACTTATATTGGAAAACCCGAACAGGTAACCCAATAAATAGGTAGAAATACATAAATATATATATTTAAAATGATATATATTTTTTTATATAGAAATTATTTCTGGGTAAAATTATTTCATCTACCTCTTTAAAACAATATTGTGTCCGTTGGCCTGGTTCAAGTGTTTAGAGATCCCTATCAATAACGTTAGCTACTCGTATTGACCAGAATCCATATACCACTCAACCGATCAATTAACACAATATAAAACCATTTTTATATAACTAACAATTACGCGCTCTCAAGATAGACACCACTTCAGAGCCTAGGTATTCACTCAACCTGCTGCTCTGATACCAACTGTCACGACCCGACTTTCTATGCCCAGAAAGACGTATCGTGAATTAAGAAAGAAAGGGATAGAAGAAGAAAAGAAAGAAAAGAAGAAAGAACAACAACATCAGAAACTCACAGCGGAACGAATGAAATATAATATATCATATAAAATATTACATAGTATCATATACATCAGAGTTACACAACTTATACAACACATATTAGACAGTTATAAACATCTGTCTAATTCATACAACTCAAGTATCACAGATACAGACACAACATATACACAGCGGAATCAGCAAACCCGATCCCGGTCTCATCGAAATCCAAAACGTATCTTTTAAGGCCAAGTTGTTTAAAGGTTTAAACATTTAAACTTATATTCTGAATGATATAAACAGATAGATAAATAACATTATCACAATAGATAATTCATATCAACATTCATCTCACAAAGCAGCATATATCATATATATATCAGAGACATACAAATCATCCAATATCAACCAATCACCCAATATCAATCATCTATAAGCAGAATTGATTAACTCCAAATCAATTTAATTAACCTTTAATTAAATTAATTACTACCCTTTAATTACTTGGATTACCATAATCCTGCTTACTATCATTAATTAATTATAAATTAATTAATTAAACATCTTAATGATCTTCCTTAATTAATCTTCCTTGATTAATTATACTTTAATTACATTCAAGTAATTATCCTTAACCATATTCAATAATTAACATTTAATTACTATCATTAATTATAATAATTAATGAACCTTCATTAATCAATTAACTATAATTAATTTTATTAATCCTCAATTAATTACAATTAATTAATCATATTTAAATTAATTACTTTTATTAATCAACCTTGATTAATTTTATTAATTATATTAATTAATAATCCTCTAATAACTTCATTAATTAATTACCTTCTAGTTAATTAAATAATTAATCTTTAATTAACTACATTCATTAATTAACCTTAATTAATCAATAATAATTAACCATCTTGTAATTACTTACCTTAATTAATTCCTTAATTAATTATATTAATTAATTATTCTTTAATCAGTTATTATTTATTAATTAATCTTAATTAATTAATCCTTAATTACATCATTTATTATATTAATTAATAATCCTTAATCACTTCCTTAATTAATTACTCTCTTTTAATTAATTACCTTAACTAGTAATTAATCACATTATTAATTAATTCTTAATCCTTAATTAATTAATTACTCTTTAATTAATTAACTTTAAATCAATTATATTAATTATCCTTTAATTAATAACATCAAGTGATTAACCCTTTTAATCACTTCCATTTTTATTACTTCCATAAGTAATTTTCTCTTCTCTTCATTACATTCAGTAATTATCCATTAATTACTTGACTAAGTAATTATACTTAATTAATCATAGTGATTATCTTTAATTAATTAGACTAATTAATTAACCTAAAATTAATTACATTAATTAATTACTCAATTAATCATCACTTAATCTTTAATTTATTTATTTATTAATTACACTTATTTCCACTAATTACTTCATTTAGTAATTATCCTTAATTACAAATAGTAATTAAGCTTTAATTTAATTTATTGATTAATTATCCTTAATTAATCTCTACTTTTAAAGATAAACTCATCATTTAATTTAAATACTTATTTCTATCATTTAAACTTCATTAAACCAATTTAGAAATCAAATATATATTTTTCTTAAGAACCAAACAATTTAAACATTTAAAATTGATATTTTAAAATCTTTGGAAAACCCTTTTTCAAACTTGCTTAAATAAATTAAATAAATAGTTGCATCTTTTAAAAACTTATTTATCTTAAATATATTAAAACTTGGTTAACATTTTCTTTTGCCCTTTTAAAATAAAACTTGTTAAATTATTATTTAAATCAAAGAAATTCAAAGGAAAACATTAATCTTTAGAATTTTAAATTTTGAAAATAGTTTTAAACTTGACCCTATTCTTTGAAACTTACTTAGTTTAATACACAAACATCTCATTAGCTTAAAACTTGTAATATTTGCATTTCAATCCTGGAAACCCAAACACATCCCAAACAAGACTTGGTAACAAAATCTACCCGAGCTATCTCCCTCATTTCCCTGAGTCTACCCCGAGTCCACTCGAATACCCCCTTGCTTCGAGACAAAAATCAAATCACACGAGCTCAACCCGAGTTGCCTTCATCTTCTCCAACGCCAGCAACTACCAGATAGCACAAACGTGCACACGTGCACGTGCACGTCGTTCGACGTCGCTCCGACCAATCATCTGAACGTCGATCAGTCCCCCTTAGCCTCGACATTCCAACCATCAACCCAGAAACCCATCTTCATCATCGAAATGAAAACGAGCTTCCTCGTCAAAAATCTGGCACTAATCTGATCGGAAATCACCAACCACCGATGGTCACGACCTCGAGAACACTCGCCAACTTCGCCGCAGCTTCGCCACGCCTCCAGCAATCTTTTCCCCCTATCGCGAACGATTCCGGATCCCCTTATCCCTCGCCATTGCCTCGATAGTCCAGAAGAACAAAATACGAACTTTAAACCCTAGTTCATCTCGTTCCGATCACCACAGCCAAAAATAAAATCAACTACAATTTTTCCAGTGATCTCCAAGCTACCACCCTTCTCCAGACCGAAGCCCAACGTCGATCTCGACTACGTTCGTTGGAATTTGGCGAAAATACCAATTCCGATCAACTATGAAAAGCACGACAGTTTCTAATCTAAAAATCATAATATTACCCTTAAAATTCACCATTTACAAATACGAATCAGTTAGGATAGTCAAACCGGAGAATTTAAAAGTTTGATTTCTGACTAAATAAATTTTCCACTGAAATTTTCTATTTTTTTTAATATAATTTCTAAATTTAATTACTTGTAACCATTCTTAAAATTTATTTTACATTGTTACAGTTATTTCCTTATCAGGAATCATAGCTTGAAGATGATTATATAGGTAGATATAAAAATTTAAATGAAAATTCTAGTCTGGAACAAAAACAGAGATGTATATACATATTCACAGATTATTTCACAGGCAAATCTCTTTTGTAACATGGATTCACATCTACCATTCATGTAAACATTATATATCATGTTACTGCAACATTTATATCAACATAGTATCATATTTTTAAACTGTTTTTAAATAAAGTTTACTCACCTTTTTATTAAAACAGAGAGACAGGTAATGTATATATATATATATAAACAGATATACACATTTCAACAGAGCAATTTCAAAGCATATATGTATCCAGATCAGTCATGCAATCCATCATACAACAATTTCCATATATTTATCACATGCATCAAGATTTAAAAACTGTTTTTAAAATAAATATTTACTCACCTTTTTATTTTTAGAGAACAAAACAGAGCAGTGTTTTCCAGGCTTTTTGTTTTCAATTTGAATTCTCGAACTTGTATTTGATTTTGTTTCTGGCAATACTTTTGATTTCTCTTTGTTGTTGAAATCCTTGCATGTTTGATTTACTTTGCTGCAGGTTGCATTTTGGAGATGATTCTTTATTACAGGCTTTGGAAATTTGATTTATCAAGTTGGAGGTTGAATCAGTGTTGAATTTGTACTTGATTTAGTTGCAGATGTGATTTTGGTTTCTGTTTTGATTTGTTTTTAGTTTTAGAGGAAGAAAGAAAAGAATTGAACTGAGAAATGAAACCAGGTTTCTCTAAACATATGTTATTTACGATAATTTAGTTTTTAAATTTTCAAATAAATGAAATGAAGGCCACTTGTTAACTTGCATGCATATACAAATGTTAATGCATGTTTCATTATCTTACAAATGTTAAAAGCTTGAATTATTATGTTTAAACCCTTATTATAAAAAGTATTTATATTTATAAATTTATGTAAATCTAAATTATTATTAAATTTTATTTATGTTTACAAACCATTAATTTAAAGAGATATTAAAAAGAAAGGTCTACTTAAACCTATATATATTTATAACCATTTAAATTTAAACATTTTAAAGAATACAAAATAAAACTTTATTTAAACTATCATGTTTAAAATAAACAATTATCTTATATTTTGAAAACAATTGAATTAAATCTAAACTAACCTTTGAAAAATATTAATTTTAAAACAAAGCTTTAAATCACAATTCATACATATATAAATTATCAATAGATTAAATTCAAAACAATCCAAATTATAACATATACATGCATATATATTACAATTTGAAAATTCATCTTTAATTTAAAACAAAAGATATTCCCATTCACAATATATATCAAATATATATTATAAATAGATTAAAACTTTATTAGCTTTAACAAACAAATCTTATCAATTTTAAATCAATATTTCCAGATTAAGTATTTATTAAACTTTAAAATATTAAATTAACCAATTTAAATTTAAATTATAAAGAAAATTATCAAATCAATTAAATTATCAATACTGATTATTAAATTTATATTGCCCAAAAACCCAGGATATCACATCCAAGGTCATGAATTAGTACCAATCCATGGATGGAATGGTACCGTACCATGAAATATTGGGATTTGGTCCAACATCGATGTTTATCCTCTTATCCTTTCAGATCTGGTTGACTTATGAACTCAAACTGAATTTGGCGATTAAAATGGATGAGTTAAGCTATAAAAAGCAATCTTCTTCAAATAGAAAAGGACTTTTGGGACTTTTGGATCTTCTGTTAAGGGGAAATGCCACCAATTTGAGATCTTATGATAGAATTATGAATTTCTCATTTTAAATTGGTTTGTATTAGCAAAGAATCAATGATAACAACTAAAAAGTGGACGTAGTCAGCGATTTGCCAAACCAATCTAAAAACTCTTGTATTCATTTTCTTATCTTTTCTATTACATTCATTTTAATTTTATTTCGGTCTTTTCTATTGATTGGGGGCTTTTGTCCAAGAATAGGGTTAACATTTTTTATTCTTTCACTTAGAACGTTGAAGATTAGGGCCAGATATTAGCTTGGTACTAGGATTTCAAAAATCTCCAATGGGACCAATGGAATGATGGGACTAAAGAGAGGTACCAGTAAGATGTTGACAGATGAAGAAGGTGTTGGAGCACATGAAGGAGATGGCAGTGGATCTAAACAATCTCCTTCGCATTTGACGCAAAAAGAGCTAGATAGGAAAATGGTTGTTGAAAAAAAGTGGAATTGATGCAAAAAGCTATCATGGAAGAGCTTCAAAAGCAATTCGCATCAATGAAGCAACCCTAAGTCGGAGAAGGATCTCTGTAGCAACCCACATTCTCTACACATTTCTACGTATCGGTGAATTGTAAAAATATTATTTTCATAATCAAATGACCTTGGATTAGACTAAAACTTTGGATAGTATTGAGTTTTGACATTTCTGAGCCCTAAAACTGCTTTTGGACAGTTTTGATCTTGAAAACCTATAAGGGCTATAACTTTTGATATAAGAGGAATTAGGTCTTGAAACCACTTCCAAATGAAAGAGTTGTTGGTTTGCATTTCTATAGAGTTGTCATAAAAGATTTTTGGACTTATGATTTAGGACATATCGCGGTTTTAAGTTTGACAGCTTTTAGGCATATTAGTGGGCAATTATCCTATGCTCAGAATTGGACCCATTAACCCATTTGAGATAATGTTAGCTGCAGCATTATAGAAGTCACTACTTACTTTTCCACTTTCTAAAATTTTTTCTGAACCGCCATTAATTAATCTCCCATCAAAACTTCATTAAATTCATATTAAATTAGGCTTAATCGAGCAATTAAGGGTAGGTTAGCAATGGGATTAATAGAGGAATCTTCTAATTGCTACTTTGGTGCTTTGGGATTCTGCTTTTTCTATCCATTTCAGATCTACATTGATTTTGTGTTTTTGATTGATTTTACATTTAAAAATGAGTGATTTATCATCTCACAAGCTGTATATATGCTTATATATATTAAAACCTCCCCAATCGGGAGAGAAATTACCAGGCACTCGTTTCAATTTTCGATCATGGGATCTGTAAATCAATTCTATTCTTCCGTTCCCATCTCTTATACATAAAGGTGAAATCGTGTTTTCTTTTTACAAAGTATTTTGCCGTTTCACTCCAGTTCAAATCGATTTCTATGAATTGGGGGATGTGTTCAATTAGGTGATATAGCATTCCATACTTCCAAATCGTTATGCTGATTCATCTCCAGTGCAATTCGAGATTCATTGAATTGGAGAATTAGTGAGATCCGAATATTAATCGACCTTCAATTGGGGGTTCTGGCAAGCAGATGGAAATCAACATGTGTATTAGTAGTGAATCACGCTTGAAGAGTGCTTCAGTCTAGTACACGAATTGGGTAAGATTCCTGCAATCGATTGTTGGTTTTGGATTCAATGATTATTAATTTATCGTCCATAGAGATTCAAGGTATTATATTTTAGGCGTGTATTATAAGCAGTCTTTAAGATATTTTTGGGATCTGGAATGACAACAATCTTCTATTCTCACTTGTAACTGGCGAAAACACTTTCTTGTTATATTATATACTATCGGTTCTAGCTATTCCTTATTGTGTAGTGATTATCAGATCTATGATACTACGAGATAGTCATCTATATTTGATTTTGGGATCTAAAAATAAATTCTGATTATTAAAGCATCCCTTTGTTTTCTAATAAACGGCAAAACCAATTTTCACAATATCAAATTATATGCAGAGTAAATGAAGTTTTGGTTCTTCAGTTTGATGTGATGTATAATCATCCATGCATGTTAGGTGAACCATATCTACGACTTTTCTCTTTTAAAAGGAATAACCCCTATGACTCGAACTATCTAAACATCAATGAATCGTGATGATGGCTGGTATGATTTTTGGATCTACATGAACCTTTATTTGCATATTCAAAAATAAGGACTACCATTATAAAACATGAGATTTTCTTGATGGCTGGGTCAGATCGTTGTCTAAAACTCGCCAAGTTTGTGGTAGTTTGGTTTGATTTCATACCATTGGTTGTGTGATGAATTGAGTCGATGTTGGATGAGTATCTTTGCTATCAAATTCCATGGTATGCAAGTAAAAACTAGGGGTTGCAGATGGAGAAGATCACGTAATTTGCGGTTATCAGTCAGTTATCAATGATTCGCAGTTATCAATGCAGCAGTTGAACGGAACATGAGAGTTTGAGCTAATATTGGACTTATAACGTGTTGATCTTGATGCTCTTTGGAAAATTTATCTTAAGAGTTTTAATAGACTGGAATGGTTAGTTTTTGTGGATAAAGGTGATTGTGTTTGTAAGATGTAGTGTACTTGTGTAGTATTGCTGTATTGTATTTATATGTGTACTACATACTATTAGTTATACTAATAAATGTACCATTTTCAAAAAAAAACATGTTTTGGATCCACTTTTGAACTCAAATATCTCCTTTTGAAATGATTTGAAATTATAAATGATTTATAGATGAGTTTAAATGATTGTAAATTGGTTTTTATGGGTTCTTTCATGTCATTGTTGAGGCTATGAACGGTAGAATAGGATATAATTGTTATTCGGTCATTATTTATAATATGATGCTTGTTTTTTGTTTGTGCAATAAGGTCGCATATTTGAATCGCTATGGGAAAAAACGAATCACATGACAGGTATGCTCTGTTGTATGATTGAATACCTATCTATCTTTAAATCACGTGCAGTCTCATTGCACATCAGACCACAGAGATGCCTCGTCGTTTGATATGCACTAGCACAACAAAAAACCAAATGTTGTTTGATGTTATTGTATCATTTCTGAAATTCCCATTAGACAACATATAAATATTGACTAATATGAATAATTATTCACAAAATGAAATTTAAATATTATATTTAAACAAATATTTTATTTCAAATCAAATTCAAATACAACTTTCACTATCACTCTACTTACATTTTCAAATACAACTTTCACTATCACTCTCATATATACAATATTTCTCTATACTCTCACATATAACTTTTTTTACTCACATGAGTTTGTTTTTGATGTTGATCTTGATTTTCTTACTCCAGCTTCGGTCCAGCCATCTCCTATACCTATCAAATAAACTACGCGATAAAATGGAAAAGGAAACAAACCTAAATTTCAAAACTAAAATTGAATTGAATATTAATATTGCCTCAGTTTATGGGTTTGTTTTCTCTTCATGTTTTAGATAGGGATAAATACATATGTGCAAGGTCAATTTATGATATGCACAGTATATCACAATGAATATCACAAGGTCGAGCACCGATTAAATTTCACGAATTGTTGTAAAGGTCAAGCTCGAAGGTTCAACACATTGCAAACATACACAAGGTTAAGCCTAAGCCTCCTCGGCTCAACTCAGGTGCACATATCATAAAACAAGTTTCAACAATTCAAGTTCAAAACAAGTGCATCAACAGGTGAAACACCAGAATACTCAAACCTGGAAATGCACACTTACACATTCACACATGTATACATACATATGTATGTATGTATGTATGTATGTATATACATTAAAATGCACACTTGCATATCCAGGAAATGCAAACAAGACCACTAGGTAAGAATTCAAGGCAAAACTGCAGTGCACATAATGTTCAGAACTACGGTGCATATAAATTAGAATTCAAGTGCACATAAACAAGCTCAGGCAAAACTGCAGTGCAAATAGGAGCAACTTAAGGCAACTCAAACAAGTTCAAATCGAAATGGTTCAGAAATTAAAAATGGTTCAAATAAAGGCATGAACAAGGAACACCAGAAAATGTACACATAAAGCATGTATAATGGTACATGCATGACAAGCATTTCATGCTATAGGCAGCAAGTATATATCATCAAAGTAAGCATGTACATATATACATATACATGTATATATGTATACATATACATAGCAATCAAACGATAAGTGCTCAGGCAAAACAAGAAATCACAGTGCTGAAGCAAGTATATACAAGCTTGAGTGTACATAAGTGTATAAAAGTACATGCAATATATAAAAGTATATATACAAGAACTAAATTGGAACAAGATTTGCAATTAAAAGTGTAATAAGAAATCACAGTGCACATAAACAAGCTCAGGCAAAACAACAAGTGCTGAAATAAGTATCAAAGTGCACAAACAAGAAACCAAACCACATGAAAGGGATTTAACCAATGTCAAGGCAGTGCAGTGTGCAAGTACATGGATAAGGCCAACAATGCAACAATGCATTAAGGCAGTGCCACAAACAACAAGTCCCACAAATTAAAACAAGGTAGTACCACAAATTAAAACAAGGCAGTGCCATAAACATTCAGGCAACAAAGCAATGTACAAGTATAGATCAACCACCAACATTCACACATATATACATACATATGTATGTATGTATATGTATGCATGTATGTACATACATATGTATGCATGTATGTACATACATATGTATGTATGTATATACATAGATGATATTGGAATCAAACTGCACTGCAACAAGATCAACTCAAAATGGTTCAACTCAAAGCAACAAGAAGAAGCAAGTGACAGTGTATATGAAAACATAGGAGCAGGTAAACAAGGGACAATGAAAACATTCTACTCCTATATAGAAATTCTAGGGACAATTTCAATAGGTATGGAAACATATGAAAACATTAAATTGTATATGAAAACATACATTCAGATAAACAGGGGACAGTTTCGACATAGGAGCAGCAAGACTCAAGTGCCAGTGCACATAGGAGTAGCTCAATGCAACTCAAAACAAGATGAACCCAAAATGGTTTAGCTCAATGCAATTCAACAATTGGTTCAGCTCAAAATGGTTCAAACTCAAACCAATGTGTGTATGTGTGTCTGCACACACACACACATAGTGAGTAGAAATGGTTCAAGCTCAAACTATCTCGAAGCAATTCAACAAATGGTTTAGCTCAAAATGGTTCGTCTCAAAGCAAACCAGTTCAAGCTCAAAATAGTTCACAAAAAATTAAAACAAGATAGTGCCACAAATTAAAATAAGGCAGTGCCATAAACATTCACACATATATACATACATATGTATATACGTATATACAAGGATGATATTGGAATCATAATGCACTGCACTAAGATCAACTCAAAATGGTTCATCTTAAAGCAACAAGGAGAAGTAATTGACAGTGTATATGAAAGCATAGGAGCAGATAAATAAGGGACATATGATAACATTCTGCTCCTATATAGAAATTCTATTGATAGTTTCGATAGGTATGCAAACATATGAAAACTTAGGAACATATGAAAACATTAAAGGGTATATGAAAACAAACATACAGATATACACATATGTATATACATACATGTACATAGTGAGTAGAAAGGCAACAAGTATATCACTTAGTGTCAAGCATCAGGGAAAACATTTCATTTCAGTTTAAGGTAAGTGAAAGAATCATAAGTGCAAGGGGCAACCAGCGAAACAATGAAGTGATCAAAGTCGAACTTAACTTCCCAAAATCATACAATGAAATTGTAAGGTGGAAGAATCAAATGAATAGGAATCAAAAGGACATTCACACATATATACATACATATGTATGTATGTATATACATGCAAGTTCAAAACATCCACTAACTCAGACATGAACTAATAAAGCAGAAACAAAAGTTTTCACCATCACAACACATATATCTCAAAACATTTATGTACATGACCAAAACAAGTTAGTCAGTGCACTTCAGCCAACTTTTTTTTATTGTCACATAAACAGTTAAATCATCATAGGAAAATTAAGTCGAGATCAATACAAAATCGAAGGGGGGTAGAAATCGAATGGGAATCAGATGGCCAAGAAAATACTTTAAAATTCAAATATCAGCATATATATGAAAATATTGGAAATTAATTCCTATATAAAGAACCCAATTCATCATTGGTAGGATAATCGAAGTCAAGAACAATATAAATCGAAAGGGGCAAAAATTGTACCAATATCAATCGACGAACACTCAATAAGGAGCCACAACCATCAATAGCCATGAAATCAAAGCACGCAATCAACAAGGAATGAAAGGAGTAAGACGATTCGAATGAATTTCAAAGTGGCTAAAACCCTAATTTCAGAAGATGTTCAATTTGTTCAAACGATGAAAAGATTTGAGAGGGAAACAAAAATAAAAAGGGGGACAAAAATATAAAGGGGTAAACAAAAAAAGCGGCCATGAAATAATTGAGAGGGAAAAGATGGAGCCAAAACTAAAAATTTGATAACTTAAATCAAACGACATATAAAATGTTGTCTGAATAACAAGCATGTACATAGAGATTTCATGGGCTATTTAGACAACAGATGAGAGATTTCACAGGCTATTCACACAACGGATGATTTTTCCATGTGTTGTGTAAAAAGTAGGACAACATGAAATCACCCTTATGTTGTGTGATCACTGTTATCTAATTCACTTTGTGGCATAGTGAATTAGTTGAAAAATGTTCAATGAAGCGAATTGAAGATGGAATGACTTTGATGGATCTACTCTAGAATGTTTTGAGTTGAACCGATGGAAACGAGTTGCACGCAAATTAAAGCATTTGTATTGTGTAATAACCTGCACCTTTGGACACACCAATTCAAATCCCAAAAAAATGTTTGAATTCGATTCGTGCCAATCGTTAGGTTTTTATGGATTGCATGATATAGAGAAAAATACAATTTTAAAACATTTTATACTTCCATATCTCACAGCGAAAGAAAATAAAGTATAAGTACTGAGAAAATCCAAAATCAGCATTGTCACAAAACAGTCGTTGTCCATACAAGTACTGATAAAATAGAGTCTCTAAATGGCAATACAATATAAGTCTGTATGGTAAATAAAGTAAGGTACATATGATAATAATGATAAATAAATACATCTTTAAAGTGCTAATTCACTTTCTCTACTCACCTTATCTTGATCACTTCACCTACTGCCATGTCCTCTTGTAATAGATAAAAAGAGGGAGAAATGGAGAGGAATGGACAGGGTCTGGTGAGTGAATTATATCACTAATAATATGGTGTTGACAAGTAATTAAAGTTCAGTTATAACCTATGCAACCTAGGGGTGTTTTTTGTGTGCGTGTACTATGTATAAGGAATTAGCTACTTTTTACATTATAGATTGACAATCCTTAATGCACCTTAATCCAATAGCGATCAAAGAAAGTTTCCTCCCAAAGATTGGACATCCTGAAACTAAATAAACCTAGAAATATCTCTAGGTACGGTCTCAAAAATAGACCACCTTATTATACATTGGATTAACATTCTCAATGGTAGTCACTTTATTATGTATTGAGTTAACATTCTCAATAGTAATCGCTTGAGCTTCACCAAACCGAGTATACATCAAAATGCCAAGCCTACACATCAGGTTAACAATCCCAATATTATCATTTTGGTTAACAATCCCAATGATAAATTGTCACCTAAGCAATGAGTAACCTCCTCATTAACGCACGTATCCTATGCCTTATATCGTTCAACTTGTAGCAACAAGTGAGAAAAGATGCACTCGCATATCCGAAGCCATGCCTGGACCTCAAGAAAAGACTCAGAGCCTTTGAAAAGGCTTGCCTCCAAGATAAGAGAAATCAGTACACATACGCATAACGGAAGACTTGCGAGGATGAGACGATGGAGTAGGAGCTGGAGGCTGAGTGCTCCTAAATAACTCCATAAACTGATCGGCGGACATATATACGCCATCGGGATGTGAGCCACTGGATTGCCCAGCATCCGAGCGACGACCTCTGCTTCTTCCAGCCATAAGCTGAAAGTTAAGATAAGATAAAGGTTATTCACAAGGTAGATATCGTTATTTCAATAATGGTATACTATGGAATTAAAATGCATTCCTAGACGTATTCCCAACTTATATCTACCCCAAAGGACAGAAATAGGTTAAGGACACGATGATTAGGGGATATGTAACACTTATATTGTACTTCGATGTACCGTAATATATGTTCTATTCTGTGTTTATCATATTTTGTTCTGAACATAGCTCTGATACCAAGCTATGACGCCCCACCCCGAGACCCACATTAACAAAGAGTATTATTAGGTAATACTGTCTGCTAATGCGGAGAATAGGGCTGGTTAGGAGCGACCATCCATAGCTTTGTCTTAAACATCTATTAAATAAGTCGATTTGGTGCTCTAAATTTTTTTCTTTCTCAAGTGGATCAACATATTCAATAAATGCTTAATACAAAACTACAATGGCTAACGGTTCTATCAGAACAAAATATAACAACAATATGTACAACACATCACAGAATAGCAGTTCAACATATATATACATATACATAGATACATCCTAGTACAATACAAAATGATACAACAGAAGTGGTACAAGGACCACACTATATACATCGAGTTAAAATAATAGATACATATCAGAGTTATACAAAACGACTACAAACATACAAAAAAGGAGATAAGTAGATATCCAAAGCAGAAGCAGCATACCAAAGTCCTATGGTAGGTGTCTAACCTGAAACAACTTGGTCTGACCCGAGTATATAAAAATACACGGGTCAGTGTAGCTTAAATAACCAATTAGTAAATGATAGGAGTAAAGTATATGGATAAAAGATAACAACTCTTCTCGAAAGAGAAGAAGCAACACTAAGTCTAAGTCATTAGGGTTTCTAGGCAGAGATAAGTTCAACACAATATCAAATACCCACAAATGTACGCCTCATATCATCGGCCTAATCCAATAGCCAATATAATAGCTAAGTCAAAAAACAACATCAATTATCCATAAATATACGCCTCATTTCATCGACATAGCAATAGCCAATATAATGGCTTTCATTAGCTATAACTCCTAAATAGGAGATTACAAATCTAAAAAACGCTAAAGAATGGCAACTATGAATCATAACATATAGAACTCGACTAAGAGTTCAAAACTCCAAATGTAATCACCATACAATCAAAGCGATAGCACTTAGGCTATATAAATAATCCAACAAAGGCAACTATGGTGAAAACATGTATAATTCATCAAAATCCTTGAAATCAACACGGAGAAATCTAGAAAAACAACAATATAAGGAATAGGACCCAACAACCCAATAATAGCCTAACAGCTATAAATGTAGAAAGAACCCAACAGCCCAATCTATGGCCCAACAGCCTGCCAAGTACAGTGTACAAGATACCCACTTGGCTCTTTTAGGACCCAACAGCCCATGATTAGCCCAACAGGTATATATGTACACGTAGGACCCAACAGCCCAAGTACTGGCAATACCTCGTGAATGTGTCACAAACTCTCAAATAGGAACCCGAAAAGTGTTAACAGTGCATCCCATACCACACGTTCTCACTTAACAGTTTACTAATTGCTAGTCAATGCCACACTAGAAAACAAATCATTCAAATCACAATAATTACCTCATCTCATCGGCAAATACGACCCAAAGGTCAATAGCTTCAAACGAACAAGTTCGGAATTAACCGAAATAGTAAACGCATGTGTCCCATACCACATGATTTACTAAATCGTTTAATTCTCTTCCTCATATGCTCGAAGAGTGCAAAAACATGTATTTTATATAGAAAATAATTTGTTTGAGAAAACTAGCTTTTAAAACAAGTTTCGAAATTGCTTTGGAAAACAAACCTTTGAAATTCTCTTATTATAGAGAATATATAATTTTTATAGCTTTAAAAATAATTTATAAATATTATATAATATATTTTTCAAAAGCTATTTTATTTTAAAAATCTTTTCGAAATTGTTTTGGAAAATCCGTGCTCGAAAACAAGGAAAATCATCAAAAAAATTACCAAAAACCGACATTCGAAATCGTCTCAAAAACGATTCAATTCGAATCACAAGTTCACTAAAATTTTGGCTTGCCTATTGATAGGCTTCATGGCCATCATAAAATCACAAAAATGTCACAAAATCAAGTAGAAAATGTGAGCAAAACAAGCTGGAAATGCCTGAAGAACAAAGGAGCAAGCAAGGAAAAAAACACACTATAGGTCGACCTATAGATCGACCATTATAGTCCATACGTCTATCGTACGGTCGACCTAAGTGGTCTCTTGGTCGACCCTAGGGTCGACCTGTAAATTGCCTGGGTCGACCTAGTGTATGCGATTTTCTTCAGGTGATTTTCTGGCTTCAATTCAAACTTTGAGCATAAGATTTAGGCAGTAACAATATGATTCAGGCTAAGAAAATTTGCATGCTGAAACTACAACATCTAAACTACAATCCAGAAAAATTCTAGCAGCATTTCAACATCAGAAATTAAAGATATGAACCCACAAAGAAGCAATCAAGAGCAATATTTACTGTAAACCAATAGAAATGTTTACGGTAAGCTAATTTTGAAGCAGTTTTTGGCTAGTGATTTCTGTTTTCAGCTAGAATCTTGTAAGTTTAGAACTCACCTTTGCAAATAGTGGATTAAACTCGAGCAAATTGAAGGAAGAAGAGAGCTTTAGGCTTGAAATAGCTTCAGCAACCTGAATAGAAGCGGTACAGACACATGCAAACCAAAAATACAAATTACAAACAATCAACTTTTTCAAAATCATAATTTGATGAAATAGAATTAGTTTTTGTAGTGATTACCTGAGAAAAATAGCTTTAATTTGATAAAATTACAGCAAAGAAGTGGATTAATTGGAGATTTTGAGCCTAGGTTTGAAAGAGTAAAGTTTTCTCAGCTTGTTTCTTTTTTTGTTTACTGAATACTTATAGTACGTACAAGGAAGAAGAATGGAGCTTTTCTTTCTTAGGTAATGTAGGTAAATGGGCTTAGACCCAATTTGAAAAAGAATTAGTTAATAAAATCTAATTTAACACTCAATTAGTACTAAAACACTAATATTAACATATCTACAACTTATATTTACATGTTTTCTTCACTATAAAATCATACAAATATATATATCTATGCTTATCAAACATTTTAACAACAAATAAAAAGATAATTTAGTTATAAAAATATTTTTCATTATTAAAAACTCTTATTTTTAATTAAATATACAATTTACACAATAATTACATAAAACACTATTTTTAACACCAAATATTTCAAAAAAATTATTTTCTTGTATAATTAAATACAATAAACCATTTTAACATCGTATCTTTTTTTAAACAAAATTCCACCTTTTTATTTATAATAAACAAAATATTAAATCAAATACTTCTTTAAAATCAATAAATGACACATTTTCCAAAATTACTAAAATTATTGCATTTCTCTAAATGAAAACCATATTTCACTCATTTTTATCATAACCAACCAATAATAAAGTTTCTAAAACTTTATTTTCACATTTTATATTTAAAATCCATTGTTTATTCAAAATAAACAATTTTAAATTTCCAATTTATTTTATTTCACAATATTAAATTATAACCACCGTTATAATTTAATATTACAGGTAATCACCAAAACCTGTGTTGTTACAGGTGGTGGAGAGTGGTCATCACATTTGGAATCAGAGAGAGTTTGGGATGTCTGCTAAGTTGATACTGGATCCAATAAAGGTAGAATAAAAGGAACAATATAGAATAGATCGAGAGATATATGAGAGAGTGTATCTATTATATATTTTGGTTTTTATAACTATATAGTAGTGTATGTGCATATATACAGTAAGTCATATTGCATACATAAGTGTTACCTTATTCCTTCGTAAGAGATTGATTAGTGTTATTACAATTGATATGGATGAGCATGCGCACTAGGAATGTAGCATGAAACTCTATTTCCAAAGATGAAGAAGGAGCGGGCTCAGGGGTAGTAGTTAACCCTAACATGCCGACCATGTTCAACACTATGATGAGGAACATGATGTAGAACGTCCAAGGAGGATCTCAAGGGGCTATAGTTGGTGGTGGTGATTCGGTGCAAGTGCTAAGGGTTGATTTTGCCAAACATAACAAAGACTTTGCTAGTCTTAAAGGCAAACCATTTTTTGAAATGGATTCACCTATTGAAGTTCAACATTGGTTGGATACGTGCAAATATATATTTGATGATTTGGAGCTAAAGGATGCTCAAAAGAGGAAACTGGCCTCTGTGAGACTTCAAGGAAGGGTGATGGATTGGTGGAACATTGTTAAGACTGCTTGAGGACCAGTTTACTTAGGAATAATTCCAAGCCCAAATTTGAAGAGAAGTTTATCCTAGTTGTACATAATTCGGTCTTATTCTGGAAGTTTGCTGATATGAAATAAGGCGAGATGTCTGTTTTAGAATATGGTGCTGAGTTCGACATGCTATCGAAATTTGTTATGTCTTTCATTGACACTCCCTTGAAAATAATGATAAGTTTATTATGGGTCTGAATGATTATCTTAGAAAGAGGCCGGTATGTCATACTGATGAGAGTTTTGAGAAAAATTTCAAGAAGGCTTTGAGGCATCCGAGCTTATATCCATAGTTATAGACCGTTGTTGTTCCAAAAAAGGAGGCAAGACTGCGGGTAGGCGGGGCAGTAAGAGAAAGTGGAATAGCAAGAATAAGTAGTTCCAAGGAAAGCGTAGCGAAAAGAAAGGCAAATAGGAGCCTACATACCAGCAATGTGGAGAGTTGGCCATCTTAGCAACAACTGTAAGAGTGTAAAAAATAATTGCTTCAATTACAATAAGATGGGCATATACTAGAGCCACCTAGAGATAAGAAAGTAGTGATAGCTTATGCTCTGGATGTCGTTCCTCGTTCGTTGAATGCTCCATCGGCAAAAAATAAGGGAAGGGCATCACTATGTTTTTTATTTATGGTATACCTACTATTTTGTTTGATATCGGGGATTCACATAACCTGGTAGATAGGCTAGGACTAAGTCCTGACCTATTAGGAAGACCTTTGGTTGCGATGAACATGTGAGTAGTTTAGCTAATTTTAGTATGGATTTTCATGGCATTGTGTTATCAAGTCATGGATATGTGTTTTCTTATGATTGCTCTATGCTTGGTTTTGTAGGGTTTGGTATCATATTAAGGATGGACTGAGTTCAAAGGTACGATGTATTGGTCGACTGTGAGAGGTTATCGATGATGATAAGGACAAATAATGAACGTCGGTTATAGTCATAACCGAGGATGTAACTATGGTTAATTTTGTGTAATCCCTCAAGATACCGCACAATGGGTTTTCATCAGTACCCATTGTTAGATAGTATCCAAAATATTCAAGGATGTCATCTGGCTACCACCACATAGAGAGACTGGGTTTCTTTTCGATTTGGGGAGGGATGACATGTCTTTTGTATTGCCATTGAAACGTATGACGCCCAAAGAGCAACGATAACTAGCGGTGCAATTGAATTACCTACTCAGGAGAGGGTTCATTCGTAGGAGTATATCTGAGTGGGGAGAGCCTATTGTTTTCTCTGTGAAGGCGGGCTACTTTTTGAAACCTTGTGTTGATTGTCATGAGTTGAATAAGACAATAAGAAAGAACTAGTATCCAATCCCCGTATTGAGGACCTGTTCAATCAGTTTCATGATGCAAATGTGTTTCCTTAGTTGGATTTGGCAACAGAATTCCATTAACTGAGATTGGGGAGGAATAAAATGTTGATTATTGCACTTTGTATACCATCAAGATTTTATGAGTGGTTGGTTATGCCGTTCGAGCAAACCAACGTGCCAACATACTCTGTCGATCTTATGAACTTTTTTTAGTGATCAGCTAAATAAGTGTATGCTTTTGTTCATTAATGATATTTTTATCTATTAACCGATGGAAGAAAAACACAAGACACGTTTGAGAGTGATGCTTGAGACATTGAGGAAGCATGGGTCGAAGGATAAATTTTGAAAGTGTCACTTCTAGAAGAAGTAAGTGAGGTTCTTAGATCATGATGCCTTAAAGCAGGGCATTATTGTGGATCCTCCCAAAGTAGTTGCGGTCCAAGATTAAGAAAGACCTAAGAACGCTATGGATGTAAGAAGTTTCCTTGGATTAGTGGGTTGCTATAGACGTTTCATAAAGGATTTCTCAAAGGTAGCTACATGGTTGACTCATTTGACGAAAAAAATCATACCTTTTTGTATGATGTGAGGTGTGAGTACTTGTGTACATAGATACTCATGGCATTAGATTTGGGAGCGGTATTAACGCGGAGAGGTAAAGTTATCGCTTACGCAAGCAGGCAACTGAAACCGCATAGGTGGAATTACCCTACCTATGATTTGGAGTTAGTAGCGATATTTTTTGCACTGAGATATGGAAGCATTACTTGCTAGGAGAACGATTTAAGTTGTTTATGACTATAAATCGTTAACGAATTTATTTCTCATGGAAGGACCTTAACCAACCGCAACAAAGATGGTTAGAGTTCATAGCCTCCTATGACTTTGACATTTCCTATATGCTTGGTAAGAGAATGGCTACCACTGATGCATTGAGTAGGAGACATCACAGCTTAGGAGCTATGTTCCTATAGTGGACATAACTAGAGTACATAGGTAGATAAGATTTCTA
Organism: Allium fistulosum; assembly: GCA_030737815.1. Classification (NCBI taxonomy): domain Eukaryota; kingdom Viridiplantae; phylum Streptophyta; class Magnoliopsida; order Asparagales; family Amaryllidaceae; genus Allium; species Allium fistulosum. The sequence continues at coordinate 161,610,771 of CM060904.1, read as the reverse complement.
GTCTTAATGTAAGATAAAACCAAAGATGTTGGCGAATTTGACTATTATACCTACTCTAATAGAGGGGATTGGTAATCAAGAGCGTGATGCTAAACTAGCAAAGATTAATTCTAAGCCTAAGATGGGATTTTAATCTGAGGATATGAAGCATATAAATTCAACTGAGATGGTTGGCTCCATAAGGATGGAAGATTATTCGTACTCAACATTGATGGACTTAGAGATGAGGTGCAACATGATGCCATCATTTAAAATTTCCTACCCATCTCGAAGGTAATAAAATGTATCGTGGTATGAAGCAAATATTATATTGGGAGGGGATGAAGATGGGCGTCGAGGCATTTATTTCAAAAGTGCATGAATTGCCAACTAGTGAAAGCTAAGCAGAGCAAACCGAGTGGTTTGTTGCAACCACTTAAGGTTCCACCATGGAAGTGTAAATAAATATTGATGGACTTTATTGATGGGTTGTTGAGGACTAAAGGAGGGTATGATTTCATTGGGTCATAGTCGATAGACTAGTGAAGAGCGCTCGATTTTTACCTTTAGAGTCCAATAGAGTGACATCAAAACTGGTTGAGTTGCATGAGAAATGGATTGTAATATTCCATGATGTACCAAAGATCATTGTGAGCGATCAAGCCCCATTATTCATTAATGGATTTTGGAAGAGCTTACAAGAGGCATCGGGGAAAAAGCTGCATTTGAGTATAGCTCATCACCTATAAACTAATGGTCAGACCGGGAGATTAATCATATACTTGAGGATCTCTTACGGTCTTGTATTCTTGACTTTGGAGGCTTGTGGGATGATCATTTGTATTTAGTAGAGTTTGCATACGATAGTAGATATCAATCTAGCATTGGTATGGCACCATTCTAGGCATTATACTTCTGACCATCCAACAATCCTTCAAGTTGGTGGGAAGTGGGCAAAAATTTGATAAGGCCGGATAGGACTAGAGAGACTTCAAGGAAGATAGAAATCATTTGATAACGATGGAAAGCTGCACAGGATAGACAGAAGAGCTATGTTTATAAGAGAAGATGTGATTTTAAGTTCTCTATTGATGATATGGTGTTTGTCAAAATTTCTCCATCAATGAATACAATTTTATTTAGCAATAAGTGGAATGTTGGCATCGAAATTTGTATGGCCTTTTCTAATACTTCAAAGGATTAGGCACCTAGCATATAGTGTCGATTTTCTTTAGAAGATGGCGGGTGTGCACAATATATTACATGTTTCTTACATTTGTAAGTTTGTATAGGACTCAAGCAAGACGCATCGGATCAGCCTGATGATATTAAAGTCAAAAAAAAGAATCGAGGCCTTGAAAGTCTATCCCTATAGTCGAGTAGAGTATAAAGCAACTTAGAAGGAAGATGATGAGGTTGGTAAAGGTTCAATGGGATGAAAGCAAAGGTAGTAGCACTTGAGAGACTAAGAAGATCATGAGGACCACTTTTCCGGCGCTCTTTACTTGGTGAAGTTCAAATTATCGCATTTACTTTCGCATTTGGCATTTTATATTGCTTAGTTAGTTTCTTGCATGCAAGGGTGTTAGCATATGTTTATTGCTTTCTTATTCGCATGATTGATTATTAGTACACTCGTTTGATTGGTTGACATGCTTTGTATTGATATTCTTTTGGTTATGTTTTGTTTGTGGAATTTCGAGGGTGAAATTCTTAGAGGGAGAACGGAACAACCCACATTGTCTAAACATTTCTGTGTCTCGAAGGATTGTAGACTTATTATTATGTTTATAAAAAAATGACCTTATATTGGACTAAAACTTCAGGTAGTATTGAATTTTTATAATTTTGACTCCTAAGATTAATTTGGGTAATTTTGACCCTAAAAAACTTATAAGAGATATAACTTTTGATAATAGCCATATTGGGTCTTGAAACCATGTCCAAATAAAATATTTGACAGTTTGTCTTTCTATACAGGGGTCCTAATAGATTTTTGGACTTACGTTTGGAAGATATTGCAATTTCAAGTTTAATAGTTTTTAGGCGGATTAAGAGATAAATTAGCCTAAGCCAAAAATTAGGTATATTAATCCATTTTGAGATTATGGCTATCTACATCATCAATGACGGCCAGTAATCACTTTTCCATCTCCTAACAACTTATTGTAAACTTCACTAACCCATCTTGTATTAAAAATCAGTCAAATCCATACTAAATTGGGCTTAATGAAGTAATTGGGGTAGATTAACAAGGGATAGTAGGGGAATCTTCTAAATACAATTTGGGTGCTTTAGGATTCATGCTTTTGCTGTCCGTTTTAGATCTACATTGGTTTTTGTGTTTTTGATTGAGTTTACATCAATTGAGTGATTTATCATCTTAAAACTTTATATATGCTTATATATACTTTAAACATTATTTGGATCCACTTTTAAACTAAAAAAATGCACTTTTGAACTGGTTTGAATTATAAATGATTTATGAGTGAATTTAAATGATTTGAATTTTTTTTACATATGTTTTCATAACATGGTTGATCCTATTAACGGGAGAATAGGATATGGATGTTATTTTGATTTTTTGTTATGATATGATGTGTGTTTGTTTTGTATGATGTATTTGCGTGTTTGAATTTGTTAGAAAATTCTTAACCAAATAAATTGAGGATGGAATGATTTCGATGGATTGGCTCTAGAGTGTTTAGAGTCAGATTAATGCAAACGAGTTGCACAAAAATCAAAGAATTCAAATTGGAGATGCATCAAATTAGAAAAAGTCCATAATTCTACTAAGTGTTGAGTGCAATCGATTCGCACCGATTGATCGCTATGTGTTGGCATTGTGTTTTTGGGTAAGTGGCCCAAGGCAAGGTGTAGTGGATGGCACTTTAAGGCTAGAGCATTTTTAGTTTGGGCCAGAATAAAGGAAAGCATGTACCACATATCCAAATGAGTTCGAAGATGCGGCTATGTCTGAAGCATGGAGATGACTTCGAGGTTTGGGTGAAAATACAAATGGACGACTTCGGAAGAGGAATAGTGCATGAGAAGGGAGATTGGATTGGCTAAAAATTAGCTAAATCTTATATTGGATCATTCAGCACCAACCCATATGGGTCGGTATCGATCAATCTGACATTATGTCAGATGGTCGAGCAAGGTCAGAGAAACAAGCATGATCAATCGCATATTTATTGGAGTAATGGTGAAGCATGGGGATCGATCAGTGGTGGTATGAGTTCTCAGGGATTTATGCAAGGAATACTCTATAGCTACTCTAAGGTAAGCATAAGGCAACTTCAAGGTTGATGAGGTGGCTACTTCGAGGTTCACATAAGGCAACTTAGAGAAACATCGAGGCAATCAAAGAAGTGATGAGACTTCGATCACTCGATATTCTGAGCAGCGTAGATCGAGTACTTCATGAGGGAAGTAACTATGGCATTTGGATATTGGTTGAGCAAACAAGTTCTAAGTAATAACTTTTATAGTAGGCTGAGAGGTTATTCTACTATCAGTACATTTTCCAAGAGATCATTGGAGCTATAAGGTTGTGATGTGTGCTCGTAAGCAGGAATAGGGTAGCCTGAGTTTACTCGAGATAATATTGGTGTACCCATATCTTTGGACATGCAAGTGTGTCTAGTTCCTAGCCTCATAGTATGCAAAGGGTCGAGTAATTGAGTGCGACGTTGATTAGCTGTTGACCATCTAACTGGGGTCATACGAGTTATTATATTCTAACTACATCTGATTGAGTGATGCAAGACTTGGTTGATGGTTGACATGTTAGTTGGTGATTGCTATGTTTGCTATGGTTGTCGTATTTTAAGATGGATGTCGTATGATGTAGGTATTAGTGAGTTAGGTATCCTAACACTCTAAATTTTACTTTAAGTAGTAGTACACACCTATAATGATAGTATAACATATACAATGTTATGTTCTAACTTTTTGGATGCAGGGATAGGACACGTATGACCTTCATACCATATGCTCCTACTTTACTATATTGGCTTTTATATCTATTTTGAGATTATAGATTGCTCATACCATAGTTATGTCCAACCAAGATTATTTACATTGCTTCTACTCTTAAATGAGTCGATTGAGGTAGCATGTAAGAGAGAATGCATGGAGTCGTATAGAGCATAAGCATGAGGCTATCGCTTTTATATATCTATATTTGGAGCTTTTACTACTATATTCCGTTGTGAAGTATTGTGAAGATATATTAGTATTTGTTATTGTTAGAGACAATTTGTTTAGATTTTATTTATTTAGATGTATAAACTCTATTATTTCTTGCTTTGTATAACTGTAATGAACCCGATGCACTTAGATTTATTTCGGTTCATTTGGTTATATTACCGTCTCACTTGTTTTATATTTATGCTACTATTACATGTTATCTATGCACTATGAGATATAAGACAAATTCCACTTTAGATTATTGTTATTTTACCCTTGTCGGCTTCCCTCCATGAGTCAGGTACCATTGAAGCGCACTTATGGTATCATATATTTGTATATTGGTTACTATAGGTAATGGGTAGTCATCGTAATCTCGCTATAGAGATCACAAAAATAGAAGGAATTCTCTATCTTCTTTGTATATAGAAAGTACTTTAGATAGGCACAAACCTAGAAAGGTGTCAGTTATAGGAAATCGACGAAGGAGACAATATGGTGAAAGAAGAATTTCCTATGGGTCAGTGCTAATTCATCAAGGAGAGAGGATGATGGTGGGGGTGCCTTAGTGCAAGTTGATGATAAACTAGCTATTGGTTCCAAGGAATAGAAAGGAATTTTGAAAAAAATACTCGAAGGGGACATAGTCCGAATTGATGTAAAAGAGTAGCATAACGAATGGACTCCCTATATTTGGGGAGACCTAGGCGTCATGCCGATACCCGTCATAGTTCGGGCAGTGGCCATAATGGAAAATCGTAAAATCGAACACACTGTGATGCACATGATGGTTGTCATACAGGGCTAGAGGAGAATGATGAAATGATAAGTGAAATAATCTGGAGATTGCTTCAGCAAAACCAACATGACAATAATTTGGAAACCGCTTCTAGTTGGAATTTATTTAATGCAGAAACTTGGGCGAGTTAATATCCTTAGAAGTTCATTATGTCGATGATGCATAATTAAAACGTATTAATAGATCTAATGCAACATTTTGAAATATGATTTTCATATGGTTGGTTCTAGAGCAAATAATGATGTTAAATATAGATGTTTTCTGTTATTTCTTGAAGGACTTGCGATGGTATGGTTGTGCAGGTTGAAACCCAAATCTATCTTATTGTATGATTAGTTAGTAAATATATTTTTGAATTAGCTCTTAGTCCAGTGCAACCAAAGGATGTTATGTCGTTGGCCAACATCCACCAAAGGACTAGAGATACCATGAAGAGTTATTTAGAGAGGTTCGCTGCTATAGTTACATAAGTGAAGAATCCAAGAGACAATGTTGTGTTGATGAAATTTGTGGGAGGAGTGGATTATAAACAAAATTTGGGAGGTGGTCGATGATTAAGCCAACTACACAAATCATTTTTACAAAAAACTAATCAATTTCTATGCTTGGAAGAGGCAGTGGAAAAGGTGTTGAATGATGGCAGTCGGGTTTGACTTAGCAACTGTAACGACCCGTACTTTTGACTATTGTAAGTTATTAAATTTAATGTAACTATTGGATAAATATGGGTAGAAATAAAAATTTAAGGATTTAGTCATATTGATTTATTGGATAATTAAATTGTTTAAATTTAATATTGAAAATTATTTGAATAATTGAATCTGGGATTTAATGAGAATGAAAATGGTATCGAAAATTGGTTTAAATTTTATTTAAATATGAATGAAGATGTTTAACATTTAAAATTGGATTTAAATGTGAATAATTAAATTTGGGAATTTTATATTTTAATTAACATGTAAAAATAGCCATTTTGGCCACTGTCTCGGAGTTATTGTAGGATTTTAAGTTTCGTAGCGGTCGGACTTGTCATTTGGCCGTGCGAGCAAGAAACGTGTAGAATTTAATTTCAGAATTTAATTTAAATAACTGATTTTAAAAAGTATCTTCTGCATACGATCGAACTAGACCTCGAGACTAGTTCCATTGTGTTCGGAATAGGGGTAAAACATTAGGAACGCCAGGCGGCACGCTTCGTTTGGAGTTCAGAATTTGCGAACCAATCAGATGAGATATTTTCGTATTTAAAATAATATAATAAAAGGGTCAACACTCGTATTGTACGCCGTCTATTCTCTATTCCCTGTAGCTTTCCCCATTTCTTTTGAATCACTTATTTCAAACCAAAAAAATCGTTCAAAAAAATAAAAATAAAAAATATATAAATAAATGGCGAACATTCATGATGCCGGAGGGGATCACAGGCGGAGGCGGCTCGGCAACAAAAGGTGGAGGCGAGTTCTCATTTGTCTGTTGGGTTTGGGGTTTAGGGTTTCTAATCACTCGACTAGGCAATGACCGCGCGCAGCCTGAGAGGCGATGGAGGCGGGGGTTGCGGTGGCACTGGAGTAGGTGGCTCTGGCGATCGTTCTTCTTATCTAAAACAAAAAAAATCGTGCTGAAAGATGGAATCGCGTTTGCCTGCAGGTGCTGCGTGAACAAGAGAGAAGGTATCGGTCGTGTTTTTATTGTTATTATTATTATTATTAATTAATGTGTTAATTAATTTTTAATTATTCGTTTCGTTGATTAAATCGTATCTTATCCGTACGAGGTCCGATTCGGGCGAGAAAAATCACATTGGAATCATATCGACGAAGGCTTCGACGTTGAATCGGATTGGAAATTTGTTTGAAATTGAAATATTTTCAATTTCAGATAAAGGTGAGTGTTTATACGCTCACAATTGACTGAACTAATTTTATGTTAGTTAACTTAATATCGTGAAGTGATTGAAATTTATTGATTGTTGTTTGATAAGTTTAATTGACATTAAAATTGACATCTGAATTAATTGATAGAATTTGAATTGACAGTTAAATTGAATTAGAATTTAATTGCCTGTAAAATACCCGATATTGATAATTATGAAATTGTTGTGAGTTTTATTGACTGTTTGGATGATTGGTTGTGATGATTGCTATTGGTTTATATTTGAATATTTATATCATGTTATCATCCTGTATATTATTTACAGTATATAAAACTGTAAATTGAATTATTTCGAATAAATTAAGAAATAGGTTGAAATGATATATACCTATGGCATTTATTTTGGATTGAAATGATATATATCCATCTCTGGAATTAAATTGGAATAATTGATTCACTTGGCTATAGGATAGAAAATTGTATACGAACATCGGATTTGTTAAATTAAATGATTTTAAAATTTTTGTTTGTAAATTATTTAAATGATTTGATTTTAAGGAATAAAAATCGAATAGATGGAAATCGAATTATTTTCAGACTTGAGCTTGAAATGTTGAAATTTAAATTTGGTAAACGAAATTGTTGAAATAATCAAAGTTGAGATTTTGAATTTATAATCGAAATATGATTTGAATTTCAGAAATTGATTTGTTTTAAAAGATTGGATTTTTATTCTAACTTTGAATATTGCTAAGTAAAAGTGATATAAAACGATATTTCAAAATTGAGCTCGAAATTTAATAATATTTAAAGGTTTGGATTTTTAAATTGGATATTGAAGGAAAATTTGATGTAAGTGTTTTGAACCGATATTTTGAAAATCAAACTCGAAATTGATATAAATCGAAATGGAATTAATTTGGGATTTGAGTTGAAATTAATTTGGAATTATAATTGAAATTAATTTGGAATTGGCATTGAAATTAATTTGGAATCGAAGTAAATATCGACTTGAAATCGGAATTGAATCGATTAAATCGAAATGGAAATTGGAACTGATTTGGATTGAAAAATTTGGAAAGTGAACTGGTTTGACTTTGAAACTATTTTTAAATGAATATTTTTAGTATAAACGATTTAAAAATCTAAATTCTGTAAATATTCAAACTATTTTGATTTTCCAAACTATTTTACTATATAAACCATTTTTATAACTCAAACTATTTTCTATTAAATTATTTTAACTATTTAACTATTTTAAAACTATCTAAACTAATTTCTAAAAATGCAAACTGGTCAAAGGGTGGAATGTTTTATATTTAAATTTTGGATTTAAATGCATATTGGATTAAAGTGAAGTTATAACCAAAATTATAATTAGAATCAAAATTTTGAAGTGAAATCGATATATCCATCTGAATTGACTTTTTGAAGCAAAATATGATTTTTGAAGCGAATATGATGATTTCGAAATGGATTCAATTTTGAAACGAATATGATATTATTATTTTTTTGGCAAAGCCAGCGAGGTTGACTGGACCCCTACCAGTTTTATTGCAACACAATAAAAGAGTACAAATTCAAAGCAAAAAAGAAAGAGAGCAAAGAAAATAAAAAAAACAATTGACAAAGCAACAAGAATCAAACCCACCAAGCATAATATTGTCAGGATAAACTCTGTTGCCATTCCTCAATTGCTTGAGGGTGCCTATCTTAACTTCATGCCATAGAATATCAATCTTCTTCCTTTGTTTTTCAAAAACAATTGCATTCCTTTCCTTCCATATTACCCTCAGGTATATTTTCAAACATACTGCTAATACTCTAGGCCTATCATTTCTCTATCTAGTTGCTTTGTAAATATTACTCCACATGCTAGAACTACCACTTGAAAGATTATAACCAGTAATGCCACTAATTTTGTTCAACAAGATTTTGAGAGCAGGGCAGTCAAAGAACAAGTGTTCAGTAGTCTCCTCATGCAACTCACAAAAAAGACATAAAGGGGAGCAAGCCAGACCAAATTTGATCAAATTACTTCTGGTGAGGAGAGCTTGATTTATAACTTTCCATAACATCAAGTTGTCAGAAGGCACAGAGTCATTGGACCAGATTATAGAGGTCCACCTGGAGGCAGGCAGAGGAGCATAATTAGTAACAAAATTGTACACACCCTTAACAGTATGAGGCTTCATATTCCATGTGACAGAATCCAGATGATGTGCAGAGCAGTAGTTGACTTGAATCTCACTCCACAACTGCCTGAGCAGTTGATTACTACTAAATGGCAGTTGCAATTTCCCTTCATGCACATATTCATTTGCTTTTGCATCATAGTGTATTCCAGATTGTTGTATCTGATGATAATCACACACCTTTGATAAAATTATTCCTTTGCTAGACCATGGTTCATGCCAGAAGCTTACAACAGAGTTAGCAGCAAAATGATATTGTATCATTGGGAGATATACCTCTCTTAACTTAAGGATATTTCTCCAGATCCAGCTGCTGTTTTGTGGTATATCCATACACCAAAAGTATTTAGTCTTTATGCAATGTTGCCATATCCAATTAACCCATAAGCTTCCTCTCTTGTTGATGAGGTCATCAAAATGTGTACTTATTGCTGCATAGTTCCACTTCCTAGCATTAATAACACCAAGCCCACCCAGTCTCAGGGGAGTTTCAAATTTTGTAAATGAGCAAGGCATTAGCTTCCTATTGTGAATACTGCCTGACCAAAAATATCCATTCATTGCAGACCTAACTAGTTGCAACAGCTTAGTTGGGAGGATTAAGGTTCATGCCCAGTAGATTAAAGAGGAAAAAACAACAGTTTTAATTAGGACTAGTCTTCCACTTTGAGTCAATTGCCTATTAGCCCAAGCAGTCATAACTGATGAAATTTTATTGTATAATGGAATACAGTCAGCATTTGTAATTCTTTTAGAGATTAAGGGAAGACCTAGATACCTCATATCATTATCCATGCAAGTGAAACCAATGTGTTGATAAAGAGCAGCTGCCTGAATACCACTAACTCCAGCAATTAACATGGAAGATTTTGCTTTATTAATTGAAAGGCCTGTCATACAGTAGAAGGACTGCAGAGCCTCCATTATACCAGTCAAAGAGGGAAATTCAGGCTTTGTAAACAACATAACATCATCAGCAAACATTATAGAATTTATTTGAAGTGAAGAGCACTTCGGATGGTACTTAATTATCTTTTGAGTGTATCTAGATTTAAGAATAACAGTAAACACCTCCATAACCAACAAAAATAAGTAAGATGATATAGGATCACCTTGTCGAATGCCTTTGCTACTTCTGAAAAATCCTACAGGTCTGCCATTTAAAACAACTGAGAAGGTTGGAGTGGAAATGCATACATGTATCCAAGACACAAAAATTTTGGGAAACCCCATAACTGCCGTAATCCTAACAATTGATGCCCAATGAATAGAATCATAGGCTTTAGATATATCAATTTTAATAGCAGCAGAAGGGGTCACTTTGGCTCTACTATAATCTTTAGCAACTCTTGAGCTAGAAGCACATTATCAAGTATATTTCTGGAAGGTATGAAGGCAGCTTGATTCATGGAGACAATGGTAGGCATTACACTGACCAGACGGGAAGCAAGAATTTTAGTGATACATTTATATATTACATTACAACAAGAGATAGGCCTGAAAGAGGATACACATGTTGGAGGAGGACTTTAGGGATTAGCGCAATATTAGTACAATTAACTTCCCCGGGTAACTTGCATTTAGAGAAGAAATTGTGGATTGCCTGACAGAAATCATGGCCAAGAACACTCCACGTTGTTGTAAAGAAGGTCACATTAAGGCCATCAGGGCCTCCAGATGATTGCTTATTCATAGCAAAAAGAGTTGCTTTTATTTCCGCGTCAGTTACAGGCCTAATAAGAGATTGAGCTTCATGACTTGATATGCAGGGCAGAGCAAGAGTTGAGATTTGTTCTAGATCAGGAGTGAAACCATTTTAATTTCCAAGCAGAGAAGAGAAGTAATCTACAAAGGCCTGATCAACAGATTCAGCAGTAGAAAAAAGGGTACCTTGATCATCATAAATACTAAAAATATTGTCTCTAGCATGCTTGACCTTTAATGAATCGTGGAAAAACTTAGTGTTCTTATCTCCTTCAACAATCCATTTATTATGCAATTGTTGCCTCTTCATATTAGCTTCCAAGCTAAGAGCATTGTTAACATCACTGTATAATTTGCCTTCAACCGCAGCAGCATGCACATCAAGGGGATGCTCCATCATATAATCATGTTGATTCTTCAATTGTTCCTTAAGAGTTGTTGAAAGCAAACTACCAGATCCAAAGGTGGTAGAAGCCCACAATTTGATCTCCTGTTTGGTTCTTTTCAATTTCCTGCAAAACTTATACATGGGGTTACCAAAGAAATAAAATTCAGAGTTAACATGAGAAACTAAGGCAAGAATGTGGTCATGCTTGAGCCAAGCATTAAAAAATTTGAAACTTCTCTTTTCCTTTCGTAAATGGTGACCCAGAGTTAAAATCAAAAGAGAATGATCAGACATTATGGGATGAGGAAGGAAGACAGACAAGGAAGGCCAACGGGTGAGGGCTTGGATGTTGCTGAAAGCATGATCAATTGTCGTGAAAGTACGTACTCCACTACGACTTCTATTGTTCCAAGAGTACTTAGCTCCTGACTTATTAACCAAAATTAAGTCAGACTCAACAACAGCTAGATTGAAAGATGCTATGTCTCCAGGACTAAGAGGATTACCACCACATTTGTCAGTTAGGTCAAAGCAAGAGTTGAAATCACCTAAAACCACCCAGGGGTGAGAAGATTGTCTTAAAGGAGGCAAGGAGTTGAAGAAAGAATTCCTAGAAGGGACAGAGTTGTCAGCATTAACAAAGGTGATGTAGAAGGAGGATTGGGTTTGAGTTTCATGGACATGAAAGTGAATGTATTGTCTAGTAGTTAGAATTGGGGATAGAGTAATAACTGCAGGATCATAGATAATAAGGATTCAACCATATAAAGCTGTTTCAAGATTGTGATGGTAATCCCATGCAGGATTAATGTAAGCAGCAGCTTTGATGGATAACGAAAGATTAAGCTTAGTTTCAAGCAATCCAATAAGACAAATATCATAAGTAGAAATGATACTTTTAACCTGATCAAGTTTAATGTTACTATGCGCACCTTTGAGATTCTAGGCAGCAATTTTTTTATACATAAAATAATTATTGTTGTTTGGAGGAGTTATTTCTTCTCTTAGCAGAAAGAGATCTTGTTTCAATTTCCCTACAAGGCAGAGGATGAGGTGAGGAAAGATGAGCAGTTGAATGGGAGGAGGAAGGAACTTGAGATGGAATAGATTGTGGAAGAGGGAAAGAGATATTTGAAGGCCATCCTGGCAAGTCAATGAAGAAGTTGTATTGAGGTGGGTCATGAGGTTGAGAATCATCATCAGACTTGAACATAGAAGTAATTAGTTGTGATATACTAGTTTCAAAAGCTTTACACCAAGTTTTGTCAAGTTCTGTTACCAGTGTATCTTCTTGAGTATGCACTTCAGCAATGCCACTACCAATTTCCTTGCTTTTGCCACAAAAGGAAGTAACATTATTATGTATGTGCTGCTCATCAACTTTCAAGGATGGTAGTTTATTATCAGCTGATTACCATCAACAGATTTTGTATTATTCACGGGAGTTTCCTTACATATTTCTATACAATTTACCTCATAAGTAATTTCCCCTTCCTCCTCCTCTATAATTTCCAAAAAGTCATGCCGATTCACATAATTTTGCAAAACATTATATTTATTGTGAGTTATAACAGTACATGTTTGGTAAACTTTATGATATTCATTATGAACGGTAGTTGCAGATCTGGTTTCCTCATTTACACCATGATCAGTTTTATCCTCTGTTCCTATCATTTTCTTTGATATGTCCTCCAGATCCTTACTTAAGTCTCCTTTTTTTCCTTTATTTCTATTGACTTTTTGCCAGACTTGCTTCACTTTATCTTGTTTGTCAGAGTATTTCCCCTTCCTCACCCTGTCATGGTTCACATCACCAATTTCTTGATGATCGATGGTTTCACATTGTTTATCATTCTCTTCAATTACAGATTTCTTACAAGTACTTACCAAATGCCCAAACTCCTTACATATAGTGCAAATTTCCGGCTTCCAGAGGTAATCAACTTTAACAACCTGATCTGTCCCATCAAGCAGTTTAACTATGAAGCATTCTGGTAATTCATTCTTGGGAGTGACTTCAACTAAGAATTTGGCAAAAGAGATTCGTTCAAATTTTCAGTTGAAGCATCCATACATAGAAGTTTGCCGATCCTTATTGCTAACCAGTTTATTCCCAATGGAGACCATGCATACAAAGCAATGTTAGATAACTTAATCCAAACTGGAACTGCTTTGATGCTACTATAGCTATTGCCTACATTTTCATCCCATGGCTTTACAATGAATAGTTTGTTCCTCATCACCACTGGATCAGACTCAAAAATTCTAGTCTTATCATCTTCGTTAGAGAACTTGAACAAGAACAAGAAACCATCTGATTTAACAGATACGGATCCACGTAATTTCCATGCTTTTTTAAGATAGTACAATACAGTCGTGTATGGTAGTGGGTTATCAAGAAAAAATCCAACCAAGTATTCTTTCCACATAGAGTTACCTGCTTTCACTACATCAGTAGGTAGAACTAAAGCATCACCGTTGTAGTCAAGTTGTAAGTCACGAGGTACATATTTCGCAGCATTAATGGGTTTCGCTTTGAAAAGAGAACTCCAAGCTAGTTGGGTTTGAGGAAGGGGTAGCAAAGGAGGAGTAGAAAGATTCAGGGCAGAGGTCTTGGAAGAAGAAGAATTTTCCATGGAGGCAGAGACAGGATGGGTTCTGACAGGAGGGATGGTAGAAGGTAGAGGAATTGACTGGGAAGCATGGTAAGCAGCAGAGGGTGGAACAAGTAAAGGGGAACAAGGACTAGGTTGCAGAGAGGATGATGGATGGGATGGTTCAGCGGGAAAGAAAAAAGAATTTGGGAGGGTCCCCATTTTTGAAAGAAAAAAGAGCTTTATTTCATGTGATTGACGAATATGATATTTTGATATCAAGTATGAATTGTTTTCGAAATATAAAAGTACCAACTGGTGTGTAAAACGACGTTTGGTTGTTAAAGAGACCGGGGCCTCTTATTGGCATACTCTCTGTCAATATTGGAACCACTTTAACAACTGTGTACGCGGTGGATGATATCCAAAATGTAGGGGTTAAATTGGCAACGTTTACTTGAATGAAGTAAGAGAACGATGATAGATAGCCTTGACACTCGTGTCATAATTGAAATGGCTAAAACAGGAGCCTATGTCTGGCCATTGAGGGTGGCTACCTCTAACGACGTTGATCCCTCGTATTACTATTGTGATTTCTTATTCGATGGATGCACATTTTGTCGGTTGGATTGATTGTCGCGGTCGGCCACAGATGGTTTACAACCAGCCAGAAAGGGTAAATTGGTAGAATTCTACCTTGGGCAATGCCTCACGTGCCTTGTCATATTTTATCCTTATACAAGCCCATTACGACTTTGATTTAGTACTATACCTATAGGGGCCTCACTAGCTACCGACGTTACCGGTTGTGTTACAGGACCTGCATAGACTACATGCTATAAAAATGTGTTAAGGGGGATAATGTAAAGCCTTAACGCTATTTTGATATTTATTTTATTTTACTGATAGACATTATCTATTATAGCATACACTATTATATATAGATAGTTTGACGGATCCTTAGGAGATGAAAACCCCATAACATCTCTTAAGTTATTGCACTCATATTTCATGATATTGATTTGACTTACATAAGAGTATTTTAGTCCAGACTCGAGTGTTTTGCCTTTTTATTATGCTTGGGTCAGTCCTGAGTTTTGCAGCGTATTGAAGATTATTCTCTGGAGGACGAAGACGAAGATTTGGTATATTACTATTATTATTATTCTCCGCATCATGTTATTATGATATATTGATTATTTATCCCTGATTATATATATATATAACTCTGATAAATGTTGTATAGGTTATAATCAAATGTATAGTAAATAGCTTCATGAACTGTTTATTTGATTATTATATTTTATCATTCCGCTGTGAGATTCTGTGTTTGTTTTCTTCTTCTTTTCTTATTTTTCTTAATTAACCCCATTGATTATCTACGTTCTGGATTGTTTAAGTTGGACATGTGTGGACTATTGTCGATTTAAACCTTCCGAAATGTGGGTCATTACAGCAGCATTGTAAAGAGTAATGTGGGTATTAGAAGGACAGTAACAATGCTATAAACAATCAAGGTGATAACAAGCAAAAAAAACAACACTATGGGAAAAAAGAGATCCTAGGAGGCATTTTTGTTTCAACTACAATGGAAAGTAAAAGGAGTTGAATGAATACATTGAGAATATATACCTTGCGACATAAGGTACTATGAGGTAAAATAAGCCCTCTTCGAGATAGGCTACTTACGAGGAGAAATGCCCAGGAAAGTATTGTCGATTTCATGAGATGCATAGCCACGATACCAATGAGTATTGCAATTTGAAGGATGTGATTGGGAAGAAGCTGCTCCAATAGTCTATTAGGAAATTTTAGGAAGGTGATCATGAAATGCTAAACCTCCAAGGCAGCCACCTTGGGGTAATATAGATGGGACAAGTGGAGAGGGTCCGGGGTCCCCAAGACGTTCATTGTTGATCAATACTATTTCCAGATATCTACATCTCGTAGAAAAAAGCTGGAACATAATGGAGCACTATAGGTTCTCTTTGAAACACTCTCCACAAGGGATGTGTTATGCAACTGAAGACAATGTCGGGTCAGGTCTGTTTGGCAGCGAATGGAATATGGAAATTTTCAAAAAAAAATTCATAAATGGATCTTAATGGGGCTATATAAATAACAAGCTATTATTCAAATCTAGGCTACATTTTGAGTTAATATTGTATTTCAATTAAAATGTGTTTTTGTTATAGGTACAGAAATTTAAACCTTTCACATTCCACATGTAAAACTTCTATAATTACTAGTCACAATGAGTTGTTTATCCAATTTAACATGTTTGCGTTGATTAAATATAAGGTGTTTTATGTTCCATTATTTTAGGTCTGTAAAAAATCACATCGATATACATGGCATGATAGGATAACAACTATGATATACATATACATAATGACATAAATTCAAAGCATATGGAAATTGAATACATACATATAATTGTTATGTTTGCAACTAGTATATGCTTCTATACATTATATATGATAAATAATTAAGTAATTCATACATCAAATTAAAAATGACAAGCTTAAGGCTCTCAACATTCCTATTGCTTACCATCAACCAATAAGAGTAATTAAAAATGGCTTAGCAATAATCAATGATGGTAAACATATACACACACACACACACACATATATACATATACATATATATGTGTGTGTGTGTGTTCCATTTTAGATTTAGTTGGGAAATTAATATGTGTATATAATTAATATAGCTCATATCTCTTATTTAATTTATGCATATGTTAATTAATAAATCATAATTTTATTTTATGTTTATGAGCACATACTATAAAATACAAAATAATTTTATTTAACATTCCAAAATTATATTTTACTTACAGTCCAAAATCTAGTTTATGTACACAAATCATAAATTCCAAAACAATTTTATTCAACATTCCAAAGTCATAATATATATAAGTATATAATCCAATTTATGTATACAAACCCAACAATAAAGTTACAAACCATTAAATTTTAGTTATGAAAAGTGGAATGTTATGTTTATAAGATTAGCACAATAAACTATTAGTAGTTTGATGTAATTTTCATTAGGCTTTAATTTTATAATAAATTAATTCATGTACACAAATTATATTAAATCAATTATTAATTTTAAAAATTATACATCAAATTTATAAACATGAGTTATCATCATGTATTTGGTTTAAACATCTTGAAATCAAATAAATAACAATGTTTACCAATTTTTTAATCCTACCGCTTGTCATACATTAGTCTGTGTATGAATCCTAGGATCTGATTCCACCTACTAGATCATGCAATGATTAGAGTATTATCACAAGTATAAGAGAGGAGGTTTTAGGTAGAAGAGTGGGGAATAATAAGAGGTGTTCTTTGGTGGATGGAAGCTAGGGTTTTTCATTCTCATCAAGAAGAAAAATGAAGGACTTTAAGATGCTATTTATATAAGAGTTATTAGGAGATTTATCTACCACTAACAACTCTTAAAATTCAATGCAAAAGAAACCTCTTTATGTCCATAATGTGGCCGCCCCACCTTTTTACCCTTTATTTGTTATTTACTTGCATATTTTAATGCATTTAAACATATATTAATATCATACATTAATATATACATGTATAACGCTTATACATACACCAAAATAATTACCAAAAGCATCCTAAAAATTCCAAGATCTACAAAACATATTAATTGCACTCTAATTACTAAAAGCACTCAAAATTAATATATCTAAAATATTAATTTATTTAATTAATTCATAAAACATTATAAATTAATTAAATTAGGCGATATTTTGGAGATTGAACAGATTAAGTTATGCAACTCATAAGTGTGAACCCAATCGGCAATTAATATTGAACAATTCAAACACTAATGTTTGCACGTCACCTTAGGTGTTGGTGTGATAGTTTGGTCGAACTCATCGCTTATTGATCTTTCAGTAAAATCATATTTTAGATTGATTTATGCATCACCTTTAAGCAGTGATATATTATACGCACGTTTTCTTTGTCACTAAAGTATCACTTTTAATATATGAGTTTGGTTGCTGTCAAAATTCTAACAATATCTGTATATAACTATATAGTCCATCTCTAAAGTCCTTGGTTCATTAATAGCACTCATTATTAATCGAAATGCCCTGGCTGAGACTTTTGAGTTTGAGTTGACCGCAGTTGACCGTGATACTGACCTCCCATAACAAAGGAGATGAATTCTCTATTAAATAATACAGTCGCTCGACCGTAGTTGATCATGATACTTTTGACTATTGTCATTCGATGGTCGTCATGCCATAGTTTAACTAAAATTAAAGTGGATTGTTCGGGTCGAAGTGCCATAATATTCTCAAGTCGAAGAAACTACGCAACATCGTCACACTGTGATTTCCTATTTGACCTTGCTATATCAACCAATAGGAAACTCTTGATTGGGTCATTCTGGAATCATCCAATAATTGTAATTACATAACCCCTTGGTACCTCCAATAGCAGAGTGATAAATTTCCCAATGTTTGGAGAGCGTTGCGCACTCTGGTCTCAATGGATATATCATTACCCTTTTCTCAAAACATCTTGACCATGAATATTTAAAACAAAGAATTTTGACTTAGGAATCGATACTCGGGGTTACAAAAATTTGTAACTACAACCATATATTACTTTATTTAAGGATTTTTTATTTATATATATTAAATTATTATTAAACCATTTATTTATATCACAATATACCATTATAATAGTAAACAAACATTAAAGAATATTTTATTTTAACGAGATTGGTTTCAAAGTTAGGATATACAGCAAATTACATAATTGCTCCTTTTGGCATAACCCTTTCACTTTCAATCTCCCTCTTGCAATTAGGGAAATTTTAGATCCACAATCCAATATCTTCTCGATCTGTCACCTTAAATCAAAATGAGAGATGTGCCTCAGTGAATGGATATGTATTATCATTTTATATCTTTTATGATATTTTGGGTTATCCATCAATTAGATAAACTATTTATCATGTAGCAGCGACACTGTTTGAGGCGGAGAAGAGTGCTGGGCACTATGATTAGCTTTAGAGTCAAGGCAGGTTTTTGGTTGAGCCTAAATGAATATTGGCGTTCGTTGTATACATTTTGCACAAACAATATTTGCGGTAAATAGTTCAAATAACTAAGTATTTATTAAACAATATTGATGTTGATTAGATTATCGCTACTTATTAGTATACAAGTAAGACACACACACATGGATATATATATATATATATGTTTCGCCAATAAATTAAAAATGAATCGAGTAGTTTTATAATTTATAAAAGCAATAAAATTTATATTATTAAACTTTATGTCAATACGATAGTTGAATATTTGCATACCAAATAATCTTAAAAGACTCAAGTACAAAATTAGTAAATAATATAAATTTCAATTTATAGTTATTTATTTTATGTTTGATTAAGAAATTATTTTAAATAACTTTTAAAAGACTAATATAATTAAGATAAAAAAGTTAAGAAATTAGTAAAGCTGAATTTCAAAGAAGTGAGAAATTAAAGAGTATCTTTTATTCTCAAATATAAAGAAGAATTATTGTTATTTATTAAGTGATTGTTTGTACATTTTACAAGAGATATAGAAAAATGATTCAAGCATTGAAATTATTGAAATACAAAGATCTACAATAAATGAACAATGTAATTGGATGATTTTATTATAAACGTATTTAATCTAATCAAATAAAAAATAAAGTTATAGTAAAAGTGGTTATTTCCTACACTTCAAGAAAAGCTCAGCGATCAGATGGTGCTTCAGACAAAGGAAGTAATAAATCATTATATTAAAAAGGTAGGAAGTTAAAATTGCAAAGTTGCGCCTAATCGGTGCTTAGTGGCTTCCTTGACAGCATAGTGTGGCAATCACAGACAATGCATCTTATAAATCCATGAGTTCTTGATTCGTTTTTAATCCATGTTTCATTATTGATGTCATAATATTTCATTGGACATTCGGTATAGACAACCATCTTTATCTCATCCATAAATTTGCATATACAAATTTTTGCTACAACTCTATTCTTGGTAATGCATTCTTCCTACTAGAATTTGTTGCGACTTTCTCATTTGGAACTCTTTCCATCATAAGACCTTAGTTAAGGTTGAGCCTTTAGTTAAGATTATTTTGCTACAACTTGATATTTCCAACGAAGATTTAGTAAGAATATCCTTCATAAGAATTCACTACTTCATGAACAATTCTCAATATTTCATAAATATGCATAAACACTTCACTTTCTAAATTTACAAATTTGATTTCATTTTCGTACTGTACCAAATACTTATGTAAATTTTATTCAGTGCAAAACATATGCAATGGAACTTACTTCCAATGCATACTCACACACCTCATTTCACATGAACATCTCTTTTTGGAATTCGTGTTTAAATTTTTTAATACTAGTATTATGTACTGCGGTCTGGATGATCCTAATATCTGACTATATACATATATGTGAGACACTAATGTCATGTATTTTCTCATCATGGTCCTTCTGTCTATTTATAGTCTTAGAAATAACTTAATACCTTTTCAATATTTCTTTATTATAGGGACACACTTCCTTTTCATTTTGACTCTAATCAAGCATTTTTTTATTTTTTAGTCAACATACATGTCGTTACATACATGTTTCTATTTTTTGATATGTTTGATTCAAGATTGTAATTTAATCCCAAATTCATAAGACATTCATCACTCCTACTGATCCCAAGAGACCAAATGTTCGCATTAGTAGAGTTCAACAACTTATGGGCAAACTCCTAATGGAATTAAGCAAGGTGATTAATAAAATTGATTTTAAATCCAACATTTGAAGCATTTCCCAACTATCGTTAGTTAATAAGTGTATAACTTTCCAATTACGATTATTTGCATAAGATGGATCATATCTCATTGAACATACCTTAAAAACCATATTTTGTTGGTATAATTGGATTCCATTCCAGACTTTCTCAACATCTTCAAGTGGCAAAGTCTATACTTTCACGACTTGCGAGCAACTAAGAAGGTTGAAATTCAATTTTATTTTCTTGTATTATGAAATCACATTTTCTCTTCGATGTATGATACTTCTTATCAAGCAATGTTATTTACTATGTCCTTATTTGGCTAGATTAATTTTATATTATCACTTTATTTTCATTTCATTATCTTGGATCTTATCCAAGTCAACCAAATTTCCACCAAGTTCCTTTAGATTGAAATTCGTAGTTTAGGAGGTGTCATTTCCTGAAACAACGTTTTATTTCTTAGTGCAACTAGACAAGATTCCAAAAGCTTGTATAATTTTCATTATAACAAACTTTGCTTTGAGTTTAGGCAATTAACGTACTAAATGTTTGTCAAAAATTTATATCTTAAGTTTTTACATCCTATCCTATATCATATCATATATGTGAAGGAACTAGACCAACACACAGCGGTTTGAATGGTTGAATTTCAAGAAAAATATCATTTTTAGATCTTACTAGGTCTATGAAGCCTAAATTAATTTAGACCAATCTAAATAATTTAAATAAAATCTTTATTTTACTTAATTAAATTTATATAAAAGGTTTGATTTTATTTACGTATAGTATATAATATATATATATATATATCTGTGTGTGTGTGTGTGTGTGTTATCCAATCACTTGGTCCGGCTACAAGGTGATAATTACAAAGGCTTTGATTGAGTCTGGATAAGACTCGAGCTAGAAGAAATTGGAGATACAATGGTTGAATGCATTCAATATATTTTGGAGTTTATGTACGGCTCGTTCAAAGGAAGGAAGGGTGTGTTGGTAGGAACTCCACATGTATCGCTCGGCTTAGGGTAGAAGTTCGTCGTTCGGTCAATTGTCGTTCGGTGAAGAATTGTTCAATCAATTGTCATTCAGTCAATTGTCGTTTGGTCTGGATAGTACAATATATGTTGTTCGGTCCAAATGCTTCAGCACTCACCGCTCGGTCAACGAGGTGAAGCCATACATGGGTCGGCTATGGAGTTTTGTTCGGTCTTATTTCAGTGCTGGTGGTCCCGTCATGACAGTTTAATGTAACTCGTTCGGTGTAGGCAAGCGGAGTTGGTGGTCGTCGATTCCACTTCAAAGTAAGGCAGGTTGCATCATCGCTTACTTCGAGTCCTTAAGAGGATTGCTTCGAGCTATCACTAAGACACCTCGGTTCGGCATTTGCCGCTCGACCGATGACGCTCGACAAATATGGCTCGGTCTGGCGTGTAGGAGTTGTCGGTAGTGGGCCGAGGTACTTTTCTCCTAGGCCTGAGAAGGAAGTCCAGCCTATCTTTGCCTATAAATAGAGGAGCAGGGGTGCGATGGAAAAGGAACTTTTTTCGGGAACTCCGGGGAGACTCTGCCATTTTCAAGACTCACTTATTTTCTGTTCAAACTTGTATTCAAGTTGTTGGTGTATGGATTGTATCTGTATTCAATAGTTTGAAAAAGCAATGAAGATTAAACTCAAAGTGGACGTAGGCAGTTACGCCGAACCACTATAATTCTGGTGTTCTCGTTTGTTGCATTAAGTTTTGCATACATTCCTTTATTTTAATTCTCTATCTTTATTAATCTCTCTACACAAATCTTTCTTTGGGTGTTAGTGACCAATTTTGGTGCTAACAGTATATATGTATCTATCAAATACGCTGAAACAACCCGACTTCCTATGCCCAGAAAGTCGGATCATTATGAAGAAAGAAAGGGGTAGAAAATAGAAAAGAAGAGAAGAAAGAAAGAAACACAACAACGATCTCACAGCGGAACGAATAAATTATATTAATAACATAAACTATTACATAGTATACAACACTTATCAGAGTTACACAACATATACATCACATACTAGTCAGTTATAAACATCTGTCTAGATATTACAACTCAAATACAATACAAACACTATCACAGAGATCTACACAGCGGAATACTATATCTACGAACGCCGAAGCCTCCTGCTCCATTGCTCCTCCAGAATATTCGTCAAAGCTAAACCTGAATCCCTTGGCTACTCGTAAAAATTTGAGTACCCAAGAGTTTATATAAAATAGAAATAAACACTTGGGTCAGACATGGGTCTGGTGTGAGTAACAGGTTAAACTTGCTTAACTTCAAAACCTTTTGAAAGAAAAGGTATCACGTAAGACTCCCCACAAATAAACATGGGTAAGTTTTTACCTTACGCTAACCAAAACATTTGATAGGAAATCTGATTGTATTATAATAGGGTCTAGGGTTTTCAAGTAAAATACAGAAATAGCTGAAATGCTTACATCTCACATTCCAACATAGTTGGGCACAACTAATACGTACGGCACTTATTGGAGTTTGGATTCCATACAATGGCAGGGCTACTGGGGTACCGCCCGTCACAGTACGTGGCCTAGATCACCGTACCGAGGAGTACGCCCGCTCCCCTGCAACACAAAGCCGGAACCATCCCTTACTGGATAATCCCGAACAAGACAATCCCGTAGTTGGCGCGACCAACCACACACTAAGCCGAATAAAAGAAAAGGGACCTCTAGACAGGGATCTATCTTGCTCTCAGTGGGTGCTACCCACGAAACCTTGCTGCACCTCCCCTGTTTTAGCCATTCCCGGTTGATGAGGCTTGAGGTTACGATTACCTTTAATCAGAACATATCACTTAGAATGCTCATCGTCCGCCTGACGATGTGCTGAAAGCATTCAATCCATACAAGTTCGTTCCGGGTTCGAACGAAACCGAAGGCATTATCTCGTTACACTCGTTTTGGAATCACCCTCAGAGTTAACGACAATAACCCTTGCACTCTGATCTTCATCTTCACTTGAGATTCACGACCTATCGTAAATTTGGATCGATGTGGTATTCGGGTCTCCAGAACTGGAATCCCGGTATACGGAAACCCGATCCCGGTCTCATCGAAATCCAAAACGTATCTTTTAAGGGCCAAGTTGTTTTAAGGTTAAAACAATTCAATTCTTATCTATATACACAAAGATAGATAATTCAATAGATAATCTACATTATCATCCCAAACAGATAATTCACATTATCATTATAATTCAACCAAACATCCATATCATATATCAATCATATCTCATCAGAGATATCAAACAATGAAATACATTCAATCTCATTCATCCATCCTTAAGCAATGATTTATATCATCTAATTAATTTAAAGTGAATTAAATTAATTACTTCATCCTATAAATCCTGCTTAATTAATTATTAATTAAACCAATTAATTAATCATTACTCTAAGTATCCATCTAAATTAATCATTCCTGATTAATTACCCTTTAATTACTTTAAGTAATTAATACTTAATTAATTTCACAATTTAATTATCTTAAACCATTCAGTAATTAATCTTTAATTACTTCATTAATTAATTAACTATATTTAATTACATTAATCCTTAATTAATTACAATTAATTAATTACTTTAATCACTTATTATTTATTAATTAATCTTAATTAATCAATTCTTAATTACATCATTAATTATATTAATTAATGATCCTTAATTATTCTTAATTAATTATCTTATTTAAATTAATAATTAATTAGTCACATTTATAAATCACCTTTGATTAATAACATTTAGTAATTAACTACCCTTAATTACTCTTCCATAAATTAATTTCTCCAAAATTAATTATCCTTTAATTAATCCCTTGATTAATTATACAAAAGTAATTAAACTAAAATTACTTTTATTATTAAATCATCTTTAGTTAATTACATCCAGTAATTACCTTTAATTACTTTCCTAAGTAATTACACTTCACTAATTACATTTAAGTAATTATACTTATTCAAATCACCAAATGATTATCTTAAATTAATTAAATTAATTAATTTAACTCATCAAATTTATTTAATTAATTACCTTAAGTAATTAATTCCTTTAATTACTTTCATTAAGTAATTATACTTAACCAATTCATAAAAGATTTATCATTTATTAAAAATCTATACTTATCTAAATAAATGATTAATCCCAAATTAATTAACCTTAATTTATTAACTTATAATCCTAATTATTTAATTAATTAACACTAAATCATTAATTAATTAAATTACCAAATTATTCTTTAATTACCTTATTAATTTAATGACTCCTTTATCATTAAACCTTAATCACTTTCTAAATTAAAGTATTAACCTTTAACTACTTTAATTATTACTAACAAAGACTTTAAAAGATTTAACTTAAAAATCTTTCTTTTAATTTATTTTAAATTAAAGATTAAAAATAGATTACAATTTAATTTTAACCAATATTTAAATCAAATATACAAAATCTTTTTAAATCAAATGTTAAGAACACTTAACATTTATAAAAGAAATTTACAAGATTTTTAAACCAATTTATTTAATTTAAAAATTCTTTTAAACTATACTTTGAACATTTAAAGATGTTTATATATATTAAAATAAAAACTTATTTATTTTTACAACTGGGATTCAAGTTTAATTTGAATCCATACTTTAAAATTTTAATTTAAACCTTGTTTAAATTTCTGTTTTCAAATTTTTAAAAATAGTTTTAATAATTTAAAACAACAGATTTAAAAAAAACTGTACCAGGTCAATGACCCGAGCCCAACATCCAAAATACCCGAGAAAAACATCAAAATACCCGAGTACTCCTTCGAGTTTTTCCTTCCATTTTATTTTCTAAAAACTGTTATAACCCATACGAGTTTCCCCTGAACTAACCCGAGCCAGCACCCTGTTTTCTCGAGAATGACTTCGAGTCATCTCATCAATTTACTCGAGTACGCTTCTTCTTCCTCTAACTCAAAACCAACCATTGCCGATACCTTGTGCACGTGCACAACCGTTCTGGTCATCTCCGATCCATACTCTGCCCATCGACAAGTCAGCGACCTCCTCCCCTAACGTTTCGATCACCGAGAACCTCGAATCGATTGCGAACTCAAAATCGAGCAACTCGATACAACCTGGAACCCAACTTGATCATCCAAATCCATCTCGCATGGCCAACTCCGTTCATCTGAACTTGCGCCACCAAGTCCAAAGCTGCGCCACATCATGATGCATCGATTCAACCCATACCGGTCACCTCCGGTGTTTTGACGACGACGAAATCGACTGGAAACTCACGTCGACCAAAACCAATTCTTAAACCCTACTTCTACCTCGCTGCGCCACCACGATGGATAAAAAACCCCTGACCATTTTTCCAATGATCACTGACCTACCAGCGTGCTCTAGCCTCAACCCCGAAATCCATAATCCATTTGATTGCCAGAAATTTACAGAAACCCAATTTTTATTCATACTAGAATATCTCATTAATTATAAACTTTAAAATTGTGATTTCTCTTCTAAAAATCATAACTTAGTCTAGAGCTTCAGTTTATAATCCTGAATTGTTAAATTAACATATTTGAATTTCCACTTATATTAAACTAGTTCTGTTCTTTTGATTTTTCCTGGCCACTCAAGTTTTGTTTTAACTTAAATTAAATTCTAAACTCTAATATATGATAAAACAAACAATATTTGTTTATAACTTAAATCATAATATTAACTAAGTTAAGAGATACAGAATTTTCAATCAAAACTTAAATTTAAAAACTGGAAACAGAGATAACAGACATGCACACCAATTTACATCCATATATACAAAATATACATACATACCAAACATATTAAACAACATGCAGGCATATTATATCATAGATTCAAGAATTTATAAGATGCAACAGATATCATATACTTAAAATTTTAAAATAAACGTTACTCACTTTTTAAAAGCAGAGAACAAAGCTTCCAGCTTAAATTTGAAAAGCTTTTGAATCTTTTAAAACTGGAATGCCCTAGCTTCTGGACTTTGATTTAAAACTTGAATTGCCCTTTTGAAAACTTGAATTCTAGCTTTAGTTTGAAATTTTCTCAGTTGCATGCAGACTATACTCTTTATTTCCAGATTTTTCTTGCTTCCAGAAAAGAAATTGCAGGTTTTGTTTTGATTCCAGATTTACAAATGTGGCTAAAAAGCTTTGTCTTTGATTTGAATATGAATTACAGGATATTTGAGAAAGATGATTATGGTTTGAAGAATACAGGCTTTGCCTTCAAAACAGAGAAGGTTGTTTGATGATCTCTGCTTTGATTTTGAAACTGAATTACAGGTTATTGATTTTGAAAATGCAGGCTAGTGGTTTGAGGAAGATGTTTTGCAGATTTGAAAAAGAATTTGCAGTCTTTTGTTTCCAGATTGAAAATATATTACAGATCTTATTTTTGGTTTGAGGAGTTGATTACTAATTTGTTTTTGGAGAAATTTTGTTTGCAGGCTGAAGTCTTTCTTAATGTTTGAAAATGTGAAGATAAAAAGGGAATTGAAGGTAAAGAAAAATGTTTATATAGGCTGAAAATAATTTCTTAAAAATAAAAGAAAATGGAAATTTAAAAGATGGACACTTGTCTTTCTCATGCCATAATCTTATAACACATATTATATTAAAGCCTTAGGAGCTAACACATGTCACCATGGTTACTTAATAAATTAACACTTGTCTTTTTAATTAATTTTATTTATTGTAAATGTAATTAAAAACCCTTTCTTTATTTTATAAATACTTATCTATTTATAAATTACTTTAAAGAAATAAAACCAATTATATATATAAAAATAAGAGCTTATACATATATTTTAAAATCCAAAACTATTTAAAATATCACCTCTTTTGAATTTCAAAATAATTTAAATTCAAATTCAAATTATATTTAAAATCCAATTTAAAGTCAAGTTATATACATACATATATAACTACACATTCAATTTGAAATAACCATTCTATTTTATTAAAGTCTATTTATATCTATAAATAAAACAATACATTTTTAATATTGTTTTAAAATAACAAATTTGTCAATTTAAAATAATTTATGAAAGAGATTATAAATTTCTATTATTTACCAAATAAATCAATATATCATATGTAAATTGTATTTTAAACTTATATATACTCTTAAATCCATATTTATTTAGCAATATAAAATAATCCTTATTATTAATCTAGTTTAAAACCATATAGTTATTAATTTTAAATAACTTTGAAAAACTAATATTAAATAAATCCAAATCTCCAAACTATCAATATATATATTAGAAATTTAAAAACAAGATTTTATTTATTTATTATATTTCAACCCAAAGCTAATCTATTTACAATATATATACTTATATATATATATATATACATTATAAATAGAAATCATTTTATTAGTTTTAAAAGATAAATTCCACTAATTAAATATTTATTCAATTAGATTATTAAACTAATTCAAATTTTATTATCAAAAATTATCAAATCAATTTAATTATTTAAACAGATTATTAAATTGATATTGCCCAAAAATTTCCGGGATATCACATTCCTCCCCCCTTAAAATAATTTCGTCCCCGAAATTTAAAACAAAGGTAATTTAATAATCTATTTAAATCACAAACATATATTATCATCCATATGCTAACAACCATAGCAACCAATTTACCCAATCAAACAATTTTAACTATCCAGACAAAATTCTGAATAGAATTTCCTCGAGTTTCCCCAAGTATATATATATCGGGATACTCGCTCTACAGAATCCAAACAAACAATACTACTAAGCTATAGAGCTCCTACTTATCTAGATCTATAGAACTAAACAAGATATCAGACTACAGACGAGTCTGACTCAACAACCAAATCCTCCAGAACTGCTGATTCCTAAACCAGAGATAGATCAAACAAGTACTCCCTCAGAGATACGTAAAACACAATGAATTCCAGTTATCCAAACTGACAATTCAATCCAGTAGATCAAAGCTTTTATCCAAATCAAAACACAGAAAAGATCCAAAATAACTCGGAGCTAACTTCCCAGACTTACCTAATCTTATAGCTCCCTTTAATCAGAGAAAAACTTCACAACAACGAAGTCTCCAACTTCGAATTTCAAATTCCTTCGTCTCTTATCCACAAAATCTTCAGACGATCTCGGCTTCCTACAAATCCTTTCTGATCAGCTCAACCTTCGTCGATGCTTCTAGAAACAAACTAGACCAAAAATAACTCGACAAAATGATCCTCTCAAAATCTACCCATAATCCAAAACACAAATCTACTCACAACATCAGAAGACCGAACTAACTTCTCCTATCTGGAAAAGACAAACGGATGCACTCGCCAAACTACTTCCGCTGCACCATTCTGATCTGGAGTAGAATGAAAATGCTGATGAAGAACACAAGCACAAACTGGACAACACATCCCAGAAAATCTCAGATAACTCAAGAGAATAGTCAGACTATCGCAAGTCACTTTTGCGATCAACCCAGCCTAACTGCAAAGAAAACTGTTCTCTCTTTACCAATCAGAACAGCTTATACTTATCTATCCTATCCATCGAAGAAATGGATACACTCTGCTGCTTCTGAACTCCTTCTTCAGAAAACTGCTCATCCAGGAAAACTTACTGCCAACACACAGAATACTTTGAGCTGCACCGCTGCCATAGATGCCAAAGACTTCCTTACCAAAGCTTTTCGAGAAACTCGAACTTCAAACCAAACAGAATCACCATGCTGAACTCAGCCACAACACCGAAGCAGACACACTTCCACAACTTTTTCCAAAGAAAACATCTTCGGGAACATCCATAGTCACTGCGTCTCATCACACAGCTACTATTACCTGAGGTATCAAGATACCATCACTCGCTTCTGCCCAACCGACAGATCCAAACTTCAAAAATAAACTCCGAACCTTAACAGGTTTCCTTCAGAGATTGTGAAATCCTTACACAACTGTAAAGTTCACTCGAGACGGTATTAGGTCTACAGTCTCGACAAATACACTTCCAACCTCAACACTCAGACTCCTAATCCTAGATGATAAATTATTATCATCTCAACCAATCATTACAAATACCATATACATTTAAAATGATACTTTTTTATATAGAAATTATATCTGGGTAAAATTATTTCATCTACCTTTTTAAAACAATATTCTGTCCGTTGGCCTGGTCAAGTGTTTAGAGATCCCTATCAATAACGTTAGCTACTCGTATTGACCAGAATCCATATACCACTCAACCGATCAATTAACACAATATAAAATCATTTTTATATAACTAACAATTACGCGCTCTCAAGATAGACACCACTTCAGAGCCTAGGTATTCACTCAACCAAAAGCTTAGGCATTCGCTCAACCTATGCTCTGATACCAAATGAAACAACCCGACTTCCTATGCCCAGAAAGTCGGATCATTATGAAGAAAGAAAGGGGTAGAAAATAGAAAAGAAGAGAAGAAAGAAAGAAACACAACAACGATCTCACAGCGGAACGAATAAATTATATTAATAACATAAACTATTACATAGTATACAACACTTATCAGAGTTACACAACATATACATCACATACTAGTCAGTTATAAACATCTGTCTAGATATTACAACTCAAATACAATACAAACACTATCACAGAGATCTACACAGCGGAATACTATATCTACGAACGCCGAAGCCTCCTGCTCCATTGCTCCTCCAGAATATTCGTCAAAGCTAAACCTGAATCCCTTGGCTACTCGTAAAAATTTGAGTACCCAAGAGTTTATATAAAATAGAAATAAACACTTGGGTCAGACATGGGTCTGGTGTGAGTAACAGGTTAAACTTGCTTAACTTCAAAACCTTTTGAAAGAAAAGGTATCACGTAAGACTCCCCACAAATAAACATGGGTAAGTTTTTACCTTACGCTAACCAAAACATTTGATAGGAAATCTGATTGTATTATAATAGGGTCTAGGGTTTTCAAGTAAAATACAGAAATAGCTGAAATGCTTACATCTCACATTCCAACATAGTTGGGCACAACTAATACGTACGGCACTTATTGGAGTTTGGATTCCATACAATGGCAGGGCTACTGGGGTACCGCCCGTCACAGTACGTGGCCTAGATCACCGTACCGAGGAGTACGCCCGCTCCCCTGCAACACAAAGCCGAAACCATCCCTTACTGGATAATCCCGAACAAGACAATCTCGTAGTTGGCGCGACCAACCACACACTAAGCCGAATAAAAGAAAAGGGACCTCTAGACAGGGATCTATCTTGCTCTCAGTGGGTGCTACCCACGAAACCTTGCTGCACCTCCCCTGTTTTAGCCATTCCCGGTTGATGAGGCTTGAGGTTACGATTACCTTTAATCAGAACATATCACTTAGAATGCTCATCGTCCGCCTGACGATGTGCTGAAAGCATTCAATCCATACAAGTTCGTTCCGGGTTCGAACGAAACCGAAGGCATTATCTCGTTACACTCGTTTTGGAATCACCCTCAGAGTTAACGACAATAACCCTTGCACTCTGATCTTCATCTTCACTTGAGATTCATGACCTATCGTAAATTTGGATCGATGTGGTATTCGGGTCTCCAGACTTGGAATCCCGGTATACGGAAACCCGATCCCGGTCTCATCGAAATCCAAAACGTATCTTTTAAGGGCCAAGTTGTTTTAAGGTTAAAACAATTCAATTCTTATCTATATACACAAAGATAGATAATTCAATAGATAATCTACATTATCATCCCAAACAGATAATTCACATTATCATTATAATTCAACCAAACATCCATATCATATATCAATCATATCTCATCAGAGATATCAAACAATGAAATACATTCAATCTCATTCATCCATCCTTAAGCAATGATTTATATCATCTAATTAATTTAAAGTGAATTAAATTAATTACTTCATCCTATAAATCCTGCTTAATTAATTATTAATTAAACCAATTAATTAATCATTACTCTAAGTATCCATCTAAATTAATCATTCCTGATTAATTACCCTTTAATTACTTTAAGTAATTAATACTTAATTAATTTCACAATTTAATTATCTTAAACCATTCAGTAATTAATCTTTAATTACTTCATTAATTAATTAACTATATTTAATTACATTAATCCTTAATTAATTACAATTAATTAATTACTTTAATCACTTATTATTTATTAATTAATCTTAATTAATCAATTCTTAATTACATCATTAATTATATTAATTAATGATCCTTAGTTATTCTTAATTAATTATCTTATTTAAATTAATAATTAATTAGTCACATTTATAAATCACCTTTGATTAATAACATTTAGTAATTAACTACCCTTAATTACTCTTCCATAAATTAATTTCTCCAAAATTAATTATCCTTTAATTAATCCCTTGATTAATTATACAAAAGTAATTAAACTAAAATTACTTTTATTATTAAATCATCTTTAGTTAATTACATCCAGTAATTACCTTTAATTACTTTCCTAAGTAATTACACTTCACTAATTACATTTAAGTAATTATACTTATTCAAATCACCAAATGATTATCTTAAATTAATTAAATTAATTAATTTAACTCATCAAATTTATTTAATTAATTACCTTAAGTAATTAATTCCTTTAATTACTTTCATTAAGTAATTATACTTAACCAATTCATAAAAGATTTATCATTTATTAAAAATCTATACTTATCTAAATAAATGATTAATCCCAAATTAATTAACCTTAATTTATTAACTTATAATCCTAATTATTTAATTAATTAACACTAAATCATTATTATCATTAAACCTTAATCACTTTCTAAATTAAAGTATTAACCTTTAACTACTTTAATTATTACTAACAAAGACTTTAAAAGATTTAACTTAAATATCTTTCTTTTAATTTATTTTAAATTAAAGATTAAAAATAGATTACAATTTAATTTTAACCAATATTTAAATCAAATATACAAAATCTTTTTAAATCAAATGTTAAGAACACTTAACATTTATAAAAGAAATTTACAAGATTTTTAAACCAATTTATTTAATTTAAAAATTCTTTTAAACTATACTTTGAACATTTAAAGATGTTTATATATATTAAAATAAAAACTTATTTATTTTTACAACTGGGATTCAAGTTTAATTTGAATCCATACTTTAAAATTTTAATTTAAACCTTGTTTAAATATCTGTTTTCAAATTTTTAAAAATAGTTTTAAAAATTTAAAACAACAGATTTAAAAAAAACTGTACCAGGTCAATGACCCGAGCCCAACATCCAAAATACCCGAGAAAAACATCAAAATACCCGAGTACTCCTTCGAGTTTTTCCTTCCATTTTATTTTCTAAAAACTGTTATAACCCATACGAGTTTCCCCTGAACTAACCCGAGCCAGCACCCTGTTTTCTCGAGAATGACTTCGAGTCATCTCATCAATTTACTCGAGTACGCTTCTTCTTCCTCTAACTCAAAACCAACCATTGCCGATACCTTGTGCACGTGCACAACCGTTCTGGTCATCTCCGATCCATACTCTGCCCATCGACAAGTCAGCGACCTCCTCCCCTAACGTTTCGATCACCGAGAACCTCGAATCGATTGCGAACTCAAAATCGAGCAACTCGATACAACCTGGAACCCAACTTGATCATCCAAATCCATCTCGCATGGCCAACTCCGTTCATCTGAACTTGCGCCACCAAGTCCAAAGCTGCGCCACATCATGATGCATCGATTCAACCCATACCGGTCACCTCCGGTGTTTTGACGACGACGAAATCGACTGGAAACTCACGTCGACCAAAACCAATTCTTAAACCCTACTTCTACCTCGCTGCGCCACCACGATGGATAAAAAACCCCTGACCATTTTTTCGATGATCACTGACCTACCATCGTGCTCTAGCCTCAACCCCGAAATCCATAATCCATTTGATTGCCAGAAATTTACAGAAACCCAATTTTTATTCATACTAGAATATCTCATTAATTATAAACTTTAAAATTGTGATTTCTCTTCTAAAAATCATAACTTAGTCTAGAGCTTCAGTTTATAATCCTGAATTGTTAAATTAACATATTTGAATTTCCACTTATATTAAACTAGTTCTGTTCTTTTGATTTTTCCTGGCCACTCAAGTTTTGTTTTAACTTAAATTAAATTCTAAACTCTAATATATGATAAAACAAACAATATTTGTTTATAACTTAAATCATAATATTAACTAAGTTAAGAGATACAGAATTTTCAATCAAAACTTAAATTTAAAAACTGGAAACAGAGATAACAGACATGCACACCAATTTACATCCATATATACAAAATATACATACATACCAAACATATTAAACAACATGCAGGCATATTATATCATAGATTCAAGAATTTATAAGATGCAACAGATATCATATACTTAAAATTTTAAAATAAACGTTACTCACTTTTTAAAAGCAGAGAACAAAGCTTCCAGCTTAAATTTGAAAAGCTTTTGAATCTTTTAAAACTGGAATGCCCTAGCTTCTGGACTTTGATTTAAAACTTGAATTGCCCTTTTGAAAACTTGAATTCTAGCTTTAGTTTGAAATTTTCTCAGTTGCATGCAGACTATACTCTTTATTTCCAGATTTTTCTTGCTTCCAGAAAAGAAATTGCAGGTTTTGTTTTGATTCCAGATTTACAAATGTGGCTAAAAAGCTTTGTCTTTGATTTGAATATGAATTACAGGATATTTGAGAAAGATGATTATGGTTTGAAGAATACAGGCTTTGCCTTCAAAACAGAGAAGGTTGTTTGATGATCTCTGCTTTGATTTTGAAACTAAATTACAGGTTATTGATTTTGAAAATGTAGGCTAGTGGTTTGAGGAAGATGTTTTGCAGATTTGAAAAAGAATTTGCAGTCTTTTGTTTCCAGATTGAAAATATATTACAGATCTTATTTTTGGTTTGAGGAGTTGATTACTAATTTGTTTTTGGAGAAATTTTGTTTGCAGGCTGAAGTCTTTCTTAATGTTTGAAAATGTGAAGATAAAAAGGGAATTGAAGGTAAAGAAAAATGTTTATATAGGCTGAAAATAATTTCTTAAAAATAAAAGAAAATGGAAATTTAAAAGATGGACACTTGTCTTTCTCATGCCTTAATCTTATAACACATATTATATTAAAGCCTTAGGAGCTATGTAACGACCCGACTTTCCAGACCCGGAAAATCGAACCATTTTAGTTAAGAAGAAGAGGTAGAAGAAGAAAATAGAAGAACAACATCAGAATCTAACCATCGCAGCGGAATAAAATATAATATATATCAACAGATCTTTACACAAATCAAAAACTATATCTGTTTATATAATACATCATCAGAATACATCATCAGAGTACATCAACATCCATAACATACAACTGAATACACAGCGGAAAAATAATAGCAAGTACGAGAGTACGTATCGTCATTCAGCTCGTCTCCTGAGCTCCACAGCATCATATCCTGAACCAGTTTATCTCGGTCTGACCCGAGCATCATATAAAACAATACCCGAGTCAGTCTGGAATACCAGCGTGAGAAAATCACACTCAATTGATTATTAAAGTTTCAAAATCTTTTGAAAACAAAAGCATCTCGTAAGACCATGCCACAAATAAACATGTCGGGATTTTACCTTACGATAGCTAAAACATTTTATATCAAAATCCTCTGATATTATAATAGTGTCTATTCACAAGTACTTATTAAAATAGCCGAAATTGTTACATCTATTAAATTCCGGCATACTAGCCACAAAGTGGGTAATACAAACAAAACTCGTACAAGGCACGTAGGGAGAATGGATTTCCAACGAATGACTAGGCACTGGGGTACCACCTGTCACAGTACGTGGCCTAGATCACAGTACCGAGGAGTACGCCCGCTCCCCTGCAACACAAGGCCGGAATCATCCCTTACTGGATAATTCCAAATAAAATCACCCCACGGTTGGGATCAGCAACCGCACCACTAAGCCGAAATAAAAAGGGACATCTAAATAGGGATGACCTTACTCTCAAGTGGGTGCTACCCACGAAGCCTTGCTGCATAACCCCTGATTTTCAGTCATTCCCGGTTGATGAGGCTCGAGGCTAAACGATACCTTTATAGCACATATCCCTTAGAATGCCCATCGTCCACCTGACGATGTTTCGCAAG
The DNA here is from genome assembly GCA_030737815.1 of Allium fistulosum. Lineage (NCBI taxonomy): Eukaryota > Viridiplantae > Streptophyta > Magnoliopsida > Asparagales > Amaryllidaceae > Allium > Allium fistulosum. The sequence continues at coordinate 161,574,956 of CM060904.1, read as the reverse complement.
CATTCGTCCATACAAGTCCGTCCCGGGTTCGAACGGAACCGAAGGCACTATTCCTACTACATCCATTTTGGAAATATCCTCAGGATTAGTAGCGACTAGCCCTTGCACTTCACTGCTCCATCTTCGACTCTAAACACGTTACACGAAACGTACAAACCGAATCGAAGTGGTATTCGAGTCTCCAGACCTAGAATCCCGGTATACGGATACTCGATCCCGGTCTCTTCGAAACGATCAGCGCATTTGGCCAATATTGATAGTCGGTTATTTAACTATCAATTAACATCCACAAGCAACCATCACACAATAAATAATTTCCCACATTATTTATTTGCCCAAATATCTTTCCAAGATATATTTCCAAATTTTCAAAGCTCATTTGAAAACCATATCAAACAGTTTCCGCTTACGGAATACATTTCCCAAATAATTATTTCCACTGAATCACCAAGTACAAAATACTTTTAATTTTAAAATAATTTAAAAACACCAAATATATTTTATAACATTGAAATTTTAAAACTACTTTAATACTTTATCAAAATATATATTTTAAGAATATTTAAAATAAAACCACTTTATAAATATAAGCTGACTTCCTCTTTAAAACATAATACCAAATTACTTTTTATATAACTACTACAATAATAGATTTTTGAAACTACTTACTTTAAAAAGTTAACATTTAAAAATAATCAATTTTCTAAAACATGCTTTTTAAAACATATTAAAACTTTTAACTTATTTTAAAAAATTGCTTTGAAAACGTACTTGGCTATCCATAGAAATACACTTCTCATTCCCATCTTTTAAAAATAAATCAACATTTATTTTTAAACCAATTCATATTCCTTTATAAATTCCCACCTTGAATTTATATTTCAAATATCCTCTGATATTCCATTTCACTTTATAAACCCAGTTTCCAAAATCTCACTTCTCTTTAAATTTCAAATTCCCGAATATTTAAATCAATTTACAATTGATTTTCCAATTTATTTTACTTTGAAATAAATTTCCTTACTTAATCCATTTATTTCCAAATTCATTAACTTCCAGATTTTATTTCTCATTATGATTTAAAATCTTTAAACTGAAACACAAGTTTCAGATTTCCCAAATTCCTTCTTTCTTTTTAATTACATTTAAACATTGAATTAAAATAAATTATTTATTCCTTTAAATAATATCACATAAGTTTTTAAATTCAATATTTCTCGGTTTATTCAAAATTCCTCTTTTCCATATTTAATTTATTCGAATTCACTAGAATTACTTAACTTAATTTTATTCTTTTATTTCTTTTCAAAAATCCAATTCAATTGCTTTTGATAACTCATTATACTGGGAAATTCAATCCAACCAGATTATCCAATATAAATCATCACAGGATATCAACAATCATATCACAGAATATTTAACAAAATTAAATATTTGAGGAATCCAGTCGGATCCCTCCAACCTGTTTCCCTGCATCCACAGATGTTAGCACAATACCAATTCCACTTCGAGGTGGAATATCGCGGTATATGGGTTTTATAAAATATCATCCGCTATTATGCGGCGCATAGGGTCTCATCCGCTATACAATGCGGGAATATCAACTCCAATATATACATATGCCAATATATATATATATTGGTATATACTACTATATACCATATCAATCAAATCAATCAATTCAATCATCCATCAATATTTAAATTTAACCAATTAAATTTAAATTATAATTTAACTGAGTGAGATTAACTCACCTTTGCTTTATTTGTAACCCATTACCATTTCCGGCTTGATTTCCTTTCAGGTTTCAAACCTTGAATAACAATTTACGATTCATTAACATTCGACCTTACCGACAATAAATTTCAACTTACTTATTTGATTTTAAATTTAAATTTTAATCATAACAAATTCTTTCACATAAATAAACTATATACATCTCGAAAATCTAATCTTTATAACTTCTGCAAGATTTTAAAATCTTATATTACCCAAAATCATTTATATATTTTCTACAACCTATATATATATATTTATTAAATTAAACAAAACTGTAAACACCTAACTATTAATGTCCTGATAAGTGAAATAATCATCAACCATTTATTTATAAGTTTTGAACCTAAGTAATAATTGAAGTAAAATGTTCAGAATTAAGCTACCTCAACTCGATCAGGCAACCCAAGATCAACGAGCTTCTGCCCGATACCCACCTCACGTCTTCGACGAGCTCGTCGCCTACTTCCGCTCGAACTCAAAATACACAGCCACATCAACATAAGCATCTCCTTCTTTGAAACCTCAACCACATCTGAACCTGACATTACAACCCGCGACCGCATCAGATCCGGCCTTCTACACTACGAGCCTACGCCATCGTCAACGCAGCTCCAAACTGAACAAATGATTTCAAGCACTGCACCTTCCTTATCTCAAACGGCATATTGGCCTCAACTCCAAATGACTTCACTTTGCAAATCGAGTTTCCAGACATCGATTAAATCATTCCAGATCAAAGAAAACTTAGGTCCTGCTCACCGCCTCCTCCAAATATCGTGCACCCTTCCCGCCATCGCGAGTTCACCCAAGATCGTGAGCCACCTCTCGCGTTGCCTGTTGGCCGAGAATCCTCCATGCCCCTGCTCTACTCATTAGTCGCCCCCACGCGCTTGACCCGACTGCCACCAACAAGCTGTCGCGAGACCATCACCCACCGCGAGCTCCAACCTGCAGCCCTTCGACGCCCAACGCCGTGACCCATACCAAAGCAAGTCGCGGCCCCAAAATCGCGTGCGTACGCCGCCCTAGTCCCCAAGTCGCGCGAGACTTCGATTTCAGCCACGTTGTGGGCTGGGATAAAAGGAAAGAGGCGATCGAATATGAAGATGAACGCGTGGGTTTTTTTTTTTTTTTCTTTTCTTTAAGAATCTGAAGAGGAAAACTCGTTAGGGATTTGAAGAAGGCTCGGGATATTTTGTTTTAAAAGAAAAGTGTGTTCGAGAAGCCAAAAGAAGCGTGTTGGAGAAGCTGAGAGAAAAATACGGCTGATGAAAGATTTTTGACAGATGAAAAGATGTACGATATTTTGAATTAAAACAATTAATTATTCTAGGCATTTATATACCGTACGATCACACGACAATTCCGATCACTGCGAAAATTGGAATCCGATAATAATACACTATTACGGATCTAATGGAACTAGTTTCGTCGAATTCCGAGACTGTGCCTCGGAAGGCTATTTTTCAAATTTAAACTTAAACAATAAAATTTCAAAACAGAACAAAACAGTTTGAAATTACATTCTGAAACTTCTATTATCTTCAGTATTATCATTACGAATTTTACGAGCTTTCAAAATATTTTTAATTAGCTTAGAATGCCAGATTTACTATTTTATCCAACTTCAATATAAATTTAATTTAATAATTAAATTACTCAATACAGCGATATTTGAAATTTAAGTTTATAATTAATCTCTGAATATTTAAAATTAATTAAATATTCCAATTTCAAATGCTCAAAAATTCCGGGTCGTCACAAGCTAACACATGTCACCATGGTTACTTAATAAATTAACACTTGTCTTTTTAATTAATTTTATTTATTGTAAATGTAATTAAAAACCCTTTCTTTATTTTATAAATACTTATCTATTTATAAATTACTTTAAAGAAATTAAACCAATTATATATATAAAAATAAGAGCTTATACATATATTTTAAAATCCAAAACTATTTAAAATATCACCTCTTTTGAATTTCAAAATAATTTAAATTCAAATTCAAATTATATTTAAAATCCAATTTAAAGTCAAGTTATATACATACATATATAACTACACATTCAATTTGAAATAACCATTCTATTTTATTAAAGTCTATTTATATCTATAAATAAAACAATACATTTTTAATATTGTTTTAAAATAACAAATTTGTCAATTTAAAATAATTTATGAAAGAGATTATAAATTTCTATTATTTACCAAATAAATCAATATATCATATGTAAATTGTATTTTAAACTTATATATACTCTTAAATCCATATTTATTTAGCAATATAAAATAATCCTTATTATTAATCTAGTTTAAAACCATATAGTTATTAATTTTAAATAACTTTGAAAAACTAATATTAAATAAATCCAAATCTCCAAACTATCAATATATATATTAGAAATTTAAAAACAAGATTTTATTTATTTATTATATTTCAACCCAAAGCTAATCTATTTACAATATATATACTTATATATATATACATTATAAATAGAAATCATTTTATTAGTTTTAAAAGATAAATTCCACTAATTAAATATTTATTCAATTAGATTATTAAACTAATTCAAATTTTATTATCAAAAATTATCAAATCAATTTAATTATTTAAACAGATTATTAAATTGATATTGCCCAAAAATTTCCGGGATATCACATACGCATATACATGTATAGTGTACATGCAACATATAGATATGTACATAATTTAATGTGCATGTAAATGCTGGGATTTACACAACAACATATACATTTGCCCCATCATACACACACACACACATATATATTTGCTATCCATATTTATTTTGTTATAAACACACACATGTGTGGGTATGTGTATAATAAAATAAATATGGATAGCAAATATATATATATATATATATAATATTTATATATTTAATTATGTTTATTTAAAAATCGATTAATTCAAATGAATTAAACTTTGATACTTAAAATATCCAAAGATGTTATAAATTTAAAACGATCTTGATGTAAGGGAAAAAAATCTATTTCAAGTTTAAATTTAAATTTTGAAATTTTAATAATATATATATATGTATATGTATATGTATAATTTCTTGATAATAAGCACTTAAAGCATATTATATTTAATTTTTAAATTTATCTACAAAATATTAACTAATAAATATAAATAACATATGTGTTAAGGACCACTAGCTCAACATGTTAGTGGTGTAATGCTTTATACATAGGTTCTAAATGTCGTGGGTTCGAGCCCTTGAGACATTAAAATGAGTGTTGTACTTGAATAAAAAGTATCACTCTTACTATCAAAAAATATAAATAACATATGTTTAATTTTTTTATTTCGGTCGCAACATTTTATAAAATAATATAATATTTTTGTTAATATAATCTGTATGAGTTTATATATAACAGTAAAAACAATAACAACTGTTATTATTATAAATCCGTAGGGATTTAATAAAATAAATTGTTTTTTGAACATGTATATTAACTTTAAAAGGTTTAAAATATTTATAGGTTATAAATCATGTTTTGCATACACACACACACAAAACTTTTTAAATAGATATACATGTGGATATATATTTATAGATAAATATTTAAGAAATATACATCTACATATAGTAAATACTAAAATCATATTTAATTTTATTATTTAAAAATGATTCTAATTTTGAAAAAATCTTTTTATCTATATATAAAGGCGAGAATATATATATATATATATATATAATTTGAATGTACACAAGTTTTATTTTTTTATGCAAATGAAGATCTATATACTTATAAAATCAAATAGCAAATATATATATATATATATATATGTAAATTCGTGATAAATAGAGATTAATTTACACTTGTAAGATTTAAATTGTAAAGACCCGCAAATCCGTCTTCCGAAAACCCGACACTGCTACGTCCACTGTAGCAATTGCCGAACAATTGGATGGCGAAAACGCGAAACTTTAATATTTAAAAGAAGAGGAGGAAGAGAAGATGAAGATAGAAGAAAAAGAAAGAAGAACAACAACAGAACAAGAGAACAGCAACAGAAACAGAACAATATCAGAATCTCACATATCGCAGCGGAACAATATATAATAAATAAACACTAGTCTTTTAAAACAAAGAACTATATCAGTTTATACATACATCAATCAGAGTCAATATACAACTCAATACAACACAGCACATCAATGGACAGTTATATAAACTTATCCTCATACAGAATACACAGCGGAATAAATATATCAGATACAAATACTACGTCTCGCCATCCAGCTTATCTCCAAGCTCCAGAATATCCAGAATATCCTGATAACATAACTCTAGGCTGCCCGTGTGGAAATTGGTGGGCACCCAGAGTTTAGAAAGGGAACAATAAACTCCGAGTCAGTCATGGTGACTGGTGTGAGATCGTAAAACAGTTATTTATCTTTAAAATAAACAACAGAAAAACTTTAATGTCAATTCGCAATGCTTTTGGAAAATGAAACTACCATAAGACCTCCCGCCACACACACAATGCAAACGCAGACTTGGAGGAGATTTCTTCTTATGATAGTCAAAGATGCTTACTACGCAAAATCAAATCATTTTTGATATTATTATTAGTGCATAGTGTAGAAAACATTTCGAAAGTAGAATATAAATCTTAGCCAGCATAGACATTTCGAACTATGCCTACTATAGCTACCATCCAAACAGTGGGGCGCCACCATAAGTGAATGATAGGTTCTACAACTAAAACCGTACAAGTCACGTATTGTTTCTTTGGATTTCCAACAAATGGTTAGGCTAAGGAACTTCCTTTTCCACGATGGGTACGTCCCTGGAATAGACGACCCGAGAACCTAACCGGATCTCTGCCAACACAAGGCCGGGTTACCTCTGCAAAAATAGGTAACTACTGACACGCGTATGCCATCCCCCGATCGTCACCGATCTTCCCGAGGATCCCCGATTTCCAACAAACCACAAAGTAATAATAACTGTGCAGCAACCACAGAGGTTAAGTATCTGGGCTCCATACCATGATACCACCTTTATCCAGAAGGAATGACATACACTAAGGGGCGCTACTCCCTAGAACCTTGCCGCATCCTTCCTGTTTCGACCATTTCCGGGGTGTGAGGCTCGACGAAGTCTCGTCCACAAAGCTACGCTTTCTCAAAAAGCCCTGCTTCGGGTCAACAAAAATGATCAACCTATGATCACCAAGATATAAGATCAAACAAATGATCATATCACAAATGATCAAACACTGATCATTTCACAGCAACACTCAGTATGCCACGTTACCAAATTGGGATATATCGCTGATAAATTTCAACTACATAACCTCTGAGCTCGTATGTCTCAGAGAAGGGTGTTAAGCTAAGAGAATAAATTCTCCGCCACCAACAGAAATGTATTTGAAAGAAATCAGCTTTATATCTCAAATTGTAACGTCAGACATACAATCCATATAAGTCTATTCCGGGATCGAACAGAACCGAAGGCACTTCTCACGAAGCCCTTGCATTTCCGGATAATTTTCAATCACGTCAGGACTTCCCGTCACTAAGGGTGATAAAACCTCTAAATCGGAGATCAGCCGATGTAGAGTAACTCGACGGTAATCCTTCCGTTTTCAAAAATATCCGGTCTTCAACACCGGTCTTCAAATGCGATTCATAACGACGTATCACATATTCGGAATGGGTTATACGACCCCATGGTCCTTTCCCGGCTAACCCGAATAGTGAGCGATTATTCAAAAATAAGTGTGGCATTCAAATTCATCCAATTCACAACAAATACCTATCTAAAGGTAATTATTGATAGTCGGTTATTTAACTATCAATAAAGATGCGCAACATCATCAGATTCCAAATAATTTTCCCAAATTATTTATTCTTCAAAAATATCTTACTAGATATATAATTTTTTCCACACTTCAAAAATAAATCAACGTTTATTTTTAAAACGAATTCTCATTCCTTTATAAATTCCATATTGAATTTATATTTCAAAATATCTTCTGATATACGATTTTCAAATCGATTTTCAATATTCAATTTCAATTTATCTTTTACAAAGATAAATTCTCAAAACGTTCACTTCATTTGGAAAAGCATTTCCATACTTATTTAAAATTAAGTGTTTCACAAATCTATTCATTTTCAACACTTGAAAATATTCGATATACTTAAATCAAATTAAGTATATATTCATTCTTTAAGGAAATTATAAATTTCAACATCTATTTGAGTCAAAACGAATGTTGCGTAAAACATCGTTACGACGACTCGAAGTCACTAGTATAGGGATTCGGATTTAGATAGATATATAAATCCCAATACTACATCAAAACATTTCCTTTCGAAAATCATTTACTATAACAACAGTGTTATAGTCCACCATTTCCTTAAATTTCTCGAAAACGTCTATTTCAACAAGAACTGCGGAAATCTCTGCTTTCGATTTATAATACATTTTAAAACATCTTTAAAATGTTTAACTTCCTTTTTAATATCACTTCTTCAAAACTATCCATTTTACTTAACGATATATTCACTATCCAAAATCGTGAATATACTTCAATAATTACATTTCAATCTTTTCTACACGTTTTATTCCAAAAATTATCCACTTATCCAAAATCGTGGATAAAATTCCCTTAATAACTTCTATATTACATTCATCAAATTTGATTGATTTTCAAATTCATAAAACAACGTTTATAAATTCACCTTTATATTTTCTAACAACTTCGATTTATAAAATTCTCCTCTTATTAACTTCTAAAATTACTTATCAAAATAAGTGATTCCAGATTTATAAACAACGTTTATAAATCACATTTATACTTCATAACAATTTCAACTTATGAAATCATTTCATTTAGCAATTTCTATTTATATCCCAATTAAGTGCAAAAATCTAATTTATAAGTAAATTACTTATAAATCGTTTATTCTACAACATCTATTCACTTTATAACTTTACGTTATAAATCTATTAATTTCATTCACTTATGAAATCCTTTTATACTTCTTTTCTAACACTTATAAAAAAATTCGTTTTAAATTTCCAAAAATTTCAATTGATAAATATATCAATTTTTCTGTACATCTTTTATAATACTTAAAAAATCTCAATTTAACCCATTTTACAATTAAATCAACTTTCATTTCAAAAATCACACTTTGGTTATATTTCACCAAAAATCTTAACTCTTATAACTTTAAAATTCTAGACGTATCTTTTTCTGAAATAAATCAATTCAAAAATTCGATAAACGTCTACTTTTCAAAAATCACTTAAAAATCTTTTTTTAAAATAAAAGTCGTTATTTTTACATTTCAAAACTGAATCCGATGATGCAACAACACCAATCAGTCCATCACAACAGTCAAGATCATATATCAATATGATAACAGAATATATCAAAATATCTGTAAATAATCAATACGGTGAGGAATCCAGTTGGATCCCTCCAACCTGTTTCCCTGCATCCACAGATGTTAGCACAATACCAATTCCGCTCCAGTACGGAATTATCGCGGTATATAGGTTTTTATAAATCCGCTTACTAACGGCGCAATAGGGTCTCATCCGCTATACGAGGCGGGAAATCATCAATCCAATATATACATATGCCAATATGTATATACTGCTATATATATATATAGATATATCCTATTATATCTAATAGCACATCAAATAGCAATCAACACAATCAATAACTGCAATTCAAAATTAAATCTGAGTGAGAAGATCTCACCTTAGATTTTAAATTTTCCATCCACTTTCCATTTCAGTTTTGTTTTCTCGATTTTAACCTGGTATAAACAATTTACACAATCTATTAATATTTGAATAAATCAACAATTCCATTTGTAATTTTAGTCAACTACCGAATTTATTAACATTCGAATTTAAATCGAACTATCAATTTTTCCGTTATGATAGTTTTAATTAACAACTTCTTCTTTATTTAAATTCATCTAACTTCAATTTTAAAATTTTTAAAATTAACAGTGAACATTTTCTTTTTTTCTTTTTTTTTCCTGGAGATAATTTATTTTACAAAATTTTAAATTTATAAATTTGGCAAAACTACACACTTACATTTTCACTGTAAAAATAACTTTAACTCTGAGACTAAATTATACCTCATTGTCGACCAGATGAACTTGACGCGACTCCACCCTTAGCCAGCTCGTCGCGGCCACCTACGCTGCAGCGACTCGATCGAGCATCAACCCAAATACGCGACACTGCTTCGAACTCCACTCGCGCTGCCTCACTCGAGCCCCACTGTGCTCCCAGTCGATCGCGCTCCCCTCACCGTGAAGCCCTAGTTGCCCGAAAGCCCACTGTCATTCTCGAACTCGACTGAATGGCGACCACGTCGCGATGCCAACGCCTTCATGCTCGCAAACGAAACCAATACCTCCCCTTTTATCACGAATCGATCGCGAGTGCCTCCTTTCGACCGAGAACATCGCCTCTGTCACGCCGTTTGAATCGCGAAACCCCTCTGCCACGCTCGAACGCGAAGACGACTCGAGTTGCCCTAAGATCGGCAACCGATTGAATCTCGAACGATGGAATTCCTGTTTCCACCATTTGTTTTCTTTTCGAACGTAGAGGAGGTCAGCATTTATTTTAAAACGAGAAGAGGGGAACGCGATTTGTTTTTTGATTGCGGCCATTTATTTTTTTTCTCTGAACAAGATTTTGATTTCGAACGAAATGATCTTCTTTCGTGTATTTTACAGAGGGAAGGAGACAGGAGTACGCGACGTTTCAGGGAATAGGTCTGCTAAAGAGAACCTAGGGTGGCTGATGTTGATTAGAAATTTAAACTTTAAATTTAAATTTGAATCTGATTTAATTTCAACGCGTTTATGTGTTGTACGTTCACATAACAACTCCGATAAATACGAAATTTGAAACCCGGTAATAATACAATATTACGGTCCCAATGGAACTGGTTTCGTCGAATTCCGAGACTGCGCCTCGGAATGCTAATTTTAATTATCGGTTCAAACCATTAAATTCAAAACTGATCAAATCGATTTAAATTTCGATTCTGAAGCTTCAATCATTTTTAGAATTATCAATATATATTTTACAAGCGTTTGAAATATTTTCTTCGGCTTAAAATTAAAGATTCAACATTTTGTCCAACTTTAATCGATTAAATTTTAAAGTTTAATCGCTAGTTTCACAGTTATATTCAGGATTCAAATTAAATCATCGTTCAAATATTTAAAATTAATTAAATATTCTCAATTAAATTTGGTCAAAATTCTGGGTCGTTACAGACTTCCCTCCTTAAAAGAATTTCGTCCTCGAAATTACAAGTTAGGAAGAAAAAAAAAGGTCCTTAACTCGTCTACTATCTTTCACAATCTAAATAGTTTTATCAAATTCTTTCAAAACAAATCTCCTACTAAAGATTCGTTATCATTCAACTCATTTTCCAACTTCAATTATAGTTCAAAACAACATTGTTTGCTTAACAATTCAAATTTAAGTTTAAATTCAAATTTAAACTTCCAAATTTTCTCAAAAATTTTCTAACGCCCTAAATTTTCGAAAAATTTCGCCAGCGTCTCCTTTGCGCGGCTAATACGATACGACTACAAAACGTCCCTACGGACTCTCAGATTTCAAAAAGAAAAAGAAAAAGCCAAGCGGCTAGAGAGAAATCATCAAAAACTCATATTCAAATTTAAATACTTACCTTTTCCGAGCAATTCAAATTTATCTTTACAATCAAATCCAATTCCTTTAATACCTGTATATCTACTAGCCATAATATCTAGTTACAGCATTCAAATCATTTTGCAAATTCAATTACAAATTTTCAATATAAACTACTTATATCATCTTTTAGTTCACTATTGAAGTTATATCCATTATCTTCAATTTTACATTTCAAATTTTATTTGAATTCAATTTCACATTTCAATTTCTCATTTGAGTTCAATTCACAATTCCAATCTAATTTGGATTCAATTTACTTTCAATTCTGAAATATTGAATTTTATCAATTATCTGTCATTCACAACTGCATCATTTTAAATTAGTTCCAATTTCAATTTGAATCTTATTCCAATCAGATTTCAAATGTTTTATAAGTTATCAACTTATTTACATTTCATAAATATGGTATTCCAGAGTCTTTTCAACCTTTCAAAGCTATTTTAAAAACAATTCAAATTATCCTTTGAATTTCCAAAACAAAATCCAATTTTCCAAACAACTCCTATTTAAAACAATTTGACAGCAATTTCTCTTTTGGAAACCCGAAAATGAACACCGGTGATGTCGCGATCATCATCGGAATTATTTTCCAGCGACCTAAAAGAGTTTAGAGCCTTTCATTCTTTCAAAATACTTTCCAAAACCTTCGAAATTCATTTTCAAATCAAAAATGATTTTAAACTTTCCAAATCTCCAAAATTTTCAAATTCTTTTCAAAACATTTCCAAAAACTTCTCTGGAATTCCGTTTTAAATTACAATTCACATTTATAATTTACATTCTTAAATTTCATTTATATGTGAATTTTATTTCTTAACTTTGGAGTTGTAATTTCAATTTCTTATTTAATTTCAATGATAATAATAATAATTCAATGTTATCATTTTTCTAACAACCAAACATCCATATACTATGATAATTCATAGAAAATCAATTCGTTTCTATACAAAAATAGATTTGGGCAAAATTATTTCATTTACCCTATTTAAAACAATACTGTGTCGGTTTATCTTGTTTAAGAGTTTAGAAACCCCTATCGATTACAGTTAGCTAGACTGCACCGACCAGAATCCATAAACAATCAACCGATAAGTCAACACAATATAAAACAATTTCATATTCAAATAACAAATACGCGCTCATATCTATTATTACACTCAACTCATTCTAGAGTACTACTGACTCTATCTCTAATGAGTAACACCCAACAGAGCAGGGTTGTCGCTTAACCATATGCTCTGATACCAACTGTAAAGACCCGCAAATCCGTCTTCCGAAAACCCGACACTGCTACGTCCACTGTAGCAATTGCCGAACAATCGGATGGCGAAAACGCGAAACTTTAATATTTAAAAGAAGAGGAGGAAGAGAAGATGAAGATAGAAGAAAAAGAAAGAAGAACAACAACAGAACAAGAGAACAGCAACAGAAACAGAACAATATCAGAATCTCACATATCGCAGCGGAACAATATATAATAAATAAACACTAGTCTTTTAAAACAAAGAACTATATCAGTTTATACATACATCAATCAGAGTCAATATACAACTCAATACAACACAGCACATCAATGGACAGTTATATAAACTTATCCTCATACAGAATACACAGCGGAATAAATATATCAGATACAAATACTACGTCTCGCCATCCAGCTTATCTCCAAGCTCCAGAATATCCAGAATATCCTGATAACATAACTCTAGGCTGCCCGTGTGGAAATTGGTGGGCACCCAGAGTTTAGAAAGGGAACAATAAACTCCGAGTCAGTCATGGTGACTGGTGTGAGATCGTAAAACAGTTATTTATCTTTAAAATAAACAACAGAAAAACTTTAATGTCAATTCGCAATGCTTTTGGAAAATGAAACTACCATAAGACCTCCCGCCACACACACAATGCAAACGCAGACTTGGAGGAGATTTCTTCTTATGATAGTCAAAGATGCTTACTACGCAAAATCAAATCATTTTTGATATTATTATTAGTGCATAGTGTAGAAAACATTTCGAAAGTAGAATATAAATCTTAGCCAGCATAGACATTTCGAACTATGCCTACTATAGCTACCATCCAAACAGTGGGGCGCCACCATAAGTGAATGATAGGTTCTACAACTAAAACCGTACAAGTCACGTATTGTTTCTTTGGATTTCCAACAAATGGTCAGGCTAAGGAACTTCCTTTTCCACGATGGGTACGTCCCTGGAATAGACGACCCGAGAACCTAACCGGATCTCTGCCAACACAAGGCCGGGTTACCTCTGCAAAAATAGGTAACTACTGACACGCGTATGCCATCCCCCGATCGTCACCGATCTTCCCGAGGATCCCCGATTTCCAACAAACCACAAAGTAATAATAACTGTGCAGCAACCACAGAGGTTAAGTATCTGGGCTCCATACCATGATACCACCTTTATCCAGAAGGAATGACATACACTAAGGGGCGCTACTCCCTAGAACCTTGCCGCATCCTTCCTGTTTCGACCATTTCCGGGGTGTGAGGCTCGACGAAGTCTCGTCCACAAAGCTACGCTTTCTCAAAAAGCCCTGCTTCGGGTCAACAAAAATGATCAACCTATGATCACCAAGATATAAGATCAAACAAATGATCATATCACAAATGATCAAACACTGATCATTTCACAGCAACACTCAGTATGCCACGTTACCAAATTGGGATATATCGCTGATAAATTTCAACTACATAACCTCTGAGCTCGTATGTCTCAGAGAAGGGTGTTAAGCTAAGAGAATAAATTCTCCGCCACCAACAGAAATGTATTTGAAAGAAATCAGCTTTATATCTCAAATTGTAACGTCAGACATACAATCCATATAAGTCTGTTCCGGGATCGAACAGAACCGAAGGCACTTCTCACGAAGCCCTTGCATTTCCGGATAATTTTCAATCACGTCAGGACTTCCCGTCACTAAGGGTGATAAAACCTCTAAATCGGAGATCAGCCGATGTAGAGTAACTCGACGGTAATCCTTCCGTTTTCAAAAATATCCGGTCTTCAACACCGGTCTTCAAATGCGATTCATAACGACGTATCACATATTCGGAATGGGTTATACGACCCCATGGTCCTTTCCCGGCTAACCCGAATAGTGAGCGATTATTCAAAAATAAGTGTGGCATTCAAATTCATCCAATTCACAACAAATACCTATCTAAAGGTAATTATTGATAGTCGGTTATTTAACTATCAATAAAGATGCGCAACATCATCAGATTCCAAATAATTTTCCCAAATTATTTATTCTTCAAAAATATCTTACTAGATATATAATTTTTTCCACACTTCAAAAATAAATCAACGTTTATTTTTAAAACGAATTCTCATTCCTTTATAAATTCCATATTGAATTTATATTTCAAAATATCTTCTGATATACGATTTTCAAATCGATTTTCAATATTCAATTTCAATTTATCTTTTACAAAGATAAATTCTCAAAACGTTCACTTCATTTGGAAAAGCATTTCCATACTTATTTAAAATTAAGTGTTTCACAAATCTATTCATTTTCAACACTTGAAAATATTCGATATACTTAAATCAAATTAAGTATATATTCATTCTTTAAGGAAATTATAAATTTCAACATCTATTTGAGTCAAAACGAATGTTGCGTAAAACATCGTTACGACGACTCGAAGTCACTAGTATAGGGATTCGGATTTAGATAGATATATAAATCCCAATACTACATCAAAACATTTCCTTTCGGAAATCATTTACTATAACAACAGTGTTATAGTCCACCATTTCCTTAAATTTCTCGAAAACGTCTATTTCAACAAGAACTGCGGAAATCTCTGCTTTCGATTTATAATACATTTTAAAACATCTTTAAAATGTTTAACTTCCTTTTTAATATCACTTCTTCAAAACTATCCATTTTACTTAACGATATATTCACTATCCAAAATCGTGAATATACTTCAATAATTACATTTCAATCTTTTCTACACGTTTTATTCCAAAAATTATCCACTTATCCAAAATCGTGGATAAAATTCCCTTAATAACTTCTATATTACATTCATCAAATTTGATTGATTTTCGAATTCATAAAACAACGTTTATAAATTCACCTTTATATTTTCTAACAACTTCGATTTATAAAATTCTCCTCTTATTAACTTCTAAAATTACTTATCAAAATAAGTGATTCCAGATTTATAAACAACGTTTATAAATCACATTTATACTTCATAACAATTTCAACTTATGAAATCATTTCATTTAGCAATTTCTATTTATATCCCAATTAAGTGCAAAAATCTAATTTATAAGTAAATTACTTATAAATCGTTTATTCTACAACATCTATTCACTTTATAACTTTACGTTATAAATCTATTAATTTCATTCACTTATGAAATCCTTTTATACTTCTTTTCTAACACTTATAAAAAAATTCGTTTTAAATTTCCAAAAATTTCAATTGATAAATATATCAATTTTTCTGTACATCTTTTATAATACTTAAAAAATCTCAATTTAACCCATTTTACAATTAAATCAACTTTCATTTCAAAAATCACACTTTGGTTATATTTCACCAAAAATCTTAACTCTTATAACTTTAAAATTCTAGACGTATCTTTTTCTGAAATAAATCAATTCAAAAATTCGATAAACGTCTACTTTTCAAAAATCACTTAAAAATCTTTTTTTAAAATAAAAGTCGTTATTTTTACATTTCAAAACTGAATCCGATGATGCAACAACACCAATCAGTCCATCACAACAGTCAAGATCATATATCAATATGATAACAGAATATATCAAAATATCTGTAAATAATCAATACGGTGAGGAATCCAGTTGGATCCCTCCAACCTGTTTCCCTGCATCCACAGATGTTAGCACAATACCAATTCCGCTCCAGTACGGAATTATCGCGGTATATAGGTTTTTATAAATCCGCTTACTAACGGCGCAATAGGGTCTCATCCGCTATACGAGGCGGGAAATCATCAATCCAATATATACATATGCCAATATGTATATACTGCTATATATATATATAGATATATCCTATTATATCTAATAGCACATCAAATAGCAATCAACACAATCAATAACTGCAATTCAAAATTAAATCTGAGTGAGAAGATCTCACCTTAGATTTTAAATTTTCCATCCACTTTCCATTTCAGTTTTGTTTTCTCGATTTTAACCTGGTATAAACAATTTACACAATCTATTAATATTTGAATAAATCAACAATTCCATTTGTAATTTTAGTCAACTACCGAATTTATTAACATTCGAATTTAAATCGAACTATCAATTTTTCCGTTATGATAGTTTTAATTAACAACTTCTTCTTTATTTAAATTCATCTAACTTCAATTTTAAAATTTTTAAAATTAACAGTGAACATTTTCTTTTTTTCTTTTTTTTTTTCCTGGAGATAATTTATTTTACAAAATTTTAAATTTATAAATTTGGCAAAACTACACACTTACATTTTCACTGTAAAAATAACTTTAACTCTGAGACTAAATTATACCTCATTGTCGACCAGATGAACTTGACGCGACTCCACCCTTAGCCAGCTCGTCGCGGCCACCTACGCTGCAGCGACTCGATCGAGCATCAACCCAAATACGCGACACTGCTTCGAACTCCACTCGCGCTGCCTCACTCGAGCCCCACTGTGCTCCCAGTCGATCGCGCTCCCCTCACCGTGAAGCCCTAGTTGCCCGAAAGCCCACTGTCATTCTCGAACTCGACTGAATGGCGACCACGTCGCGATGCCAACGCCTTCATGCTCGCAAACGAAACCAATACCTCCCCTTTTATCACGAATCGATCGCGAGTGCCTCCTTTCGACCGAGAACATCGCCTCTGTCACGCCGTTTGAATCGCGAAACCCCTCTGCCACGCTCGAACGCGAAGACGACTCGAGTTGCCCTAAGATCGGCAACCGATTGAATCTCGAACGATGGAATTCCTGTTTCCACCATTTGTTTTCTTTTCGAACGTAGAGGAGGTCAGCATTTATTTTAAAACGAGAAGAGGGGAACGCGATTTGTTTTTTGATTGCGGCCATTTATTTTTTTTCTCTGAACAAGATTTTGATTTCGAACGAAATGATCTTCTTTCGTGTATTTTACAGAGGGAAGGAGACAGGAGTACGCGACGTTTCAGGGAATAGGTCTGCTAAAGAGAACCTAGGGTGGCTGATGTTGATTAAAAATTTAAACTTTAAATTTAAATTTGAATCTGATTTAATTTCAACGCGTTTATGTGTTGTACGTTCACATAACAACTCCGATAAATACGAAATTTGAAACCCGGTAATAATACAATATTACGGTCCCAATGGAACTGGTTTCGTCGAATTCCGAGACTGCGCCTCGGAATGCTAATTTTAATTATCGGTTCAAACCATTAAATTCAAAACTGATCAAATCGATTTAAATTTCGATTCTGAAGCTTCAATCATTTTTAGAATTATCAATATATATTTTACAAGCGTTTGAAATATTTTCTTCGGCTTAAAATTAAAGATTCAACATTTTGTCCAACTTTAATCGATTAAATTTTAAAGTTTAATCGCCAGTTTCACAGTTATATTCAGGATTCAAATTAAATCATCGTTCAAATATTTAAAATTAATTAAATATTCTCAATTAAATTTGGTCAAAATTCTGGGTCGTTACATAAATGCACATGGACATACCTATGTTAACATATACACATCTCCAATGGAATAATAAAATTGCTAATGAATAGCGAAACGCGATCTGGCGATTTGCGCCCTCCTCTCTGTGATTCCCTCTCCTCATCTCCGCGTCTCTCCTCCTAATTTCCACTTCTCCTCCCTTGTTCCCTCTCTCCCTCTCATACTCTCACTCAGGTCGTCGTTTTGGCTTATGTCTGCTACTGCCCCATTTTCAAAATCGTCTTTGCTTTCTCTCACTGAGTTTCCGCCGCTTTGTAATCGATCCTTCCCTGTGTTTACCATGAATCATGTTGCGGATGCTTGCTGTGATACTTCGGTTTCTGACTTTCGATTGCCGTCGTTAGGGATGCCCTGTCCATCTCCTGCTGCAAACGTGATTAAGCAGGTTATTGCTTCTACTTCTCCAGTAATCAGTGTTAAGGGAAATAGTGTTTTGTCTGATGTTGGTCTGGGTTTGGTCACGGCTGATGTTGCTGGACTTTGCACTTCAACTGTTTGTAGTATTGTTTCTGAAGATATAGCCCCTAAAGTCAGTGATATTTCTGTCATGGCCCATGTTGATGTTCAGCCTTGTCCTTCTGTTCCAATGCCGAATTGTCATAAATCTTGGTCATCTCTTTTCAAATCTCTGTCGCGTAATGCGGGTGATTACAAACCTGTTGAATTTGATATTGTCGAAGAGAATGGAGTGATGATCCCTCCTCCATCGGTTATGCAAGCTGGAGTTGATTTTTGGTCTGAGTATTTGGTTGGTTTCTTTCTGGAACCTAATCACCGTCTTCGTGATCCGGTCCCGGTTTTTCGTAGGGCTTGGAAGCTGCATGGTAATTTGCAAGTTAAGCTGATCGACTCCTTTTATTACCTCAGATTCTCCTCTTCCGAAGAACGTCGGTCTGTTCTTGGTGCTGAGCCTTCCTTCTTTTCTGGTAGACCTTTTATTATTACTCCCTGGTCTCCGACTATGGCGCGTGCTCATGAGCAGGTGCTTTCCATTCCCATTTGGGTTTATTTTTCACAAATCCCCTCTGCGCTTCAGCCTTTGATTGGGTTGAATTGGTTGGCTTGCAATGTCGTAAAATTGAAATGCTTTGATTCTAATACGGTTGCTCGAGAAAAATTGATGTACGCCAAGGCTCTAATTGAGATATCCCCCTTTAAGCCTCTCTCTGCCACAATTCCTGTTCAACTTGTTGTGGGGCATGTTGCGGAGGTTCGTGTTCGTTATGGATGGGTCCCTGATATTTGCACCACCTGTCACTCTTTTGGTCACCTACATACCTCCTGCCTCTTCTCCAAAGGCTCTGTGGCTCCTTCCAAGATTCCACTGCCTCGTCCCCCTATTCAGAAATGGACTCCGAAGGCTCCTTCCGTTGTCTCTCATGTCGATCCCCTTCCTGCGGGTGCTTTTTCTGATCTGGGTCCGCCTCCTTCTGTTGTTAGGCCTGCCTCCCCTGATTTCCAGGTTGCCCCCTCCATTGTGACCTCCTTACCTGATTTTTGTTTTCCTCCTTCCGTTGCTCGGGCTGCCCCTCCTCCTTCTGCTGTGGTTCCTTCTGCTGACCCATCTTTACCTCTAGATGTTTCAGATTCTTCCCGGTTTGTTTGGGAAGATTCTGAAAGGTGTTGGGTTGACCTTATTTCTGATGTGCGATATAGCCCAATGAATGATTTTTTCTTCAAATTTGTTTCCGATGAACAGATGGACCTTAGGTGTCTTTTTTACATTCCATCTGGTGATGCATTAGTTCTAGATATGGATGGTGCTCTTGCGAGTGATAACTCTTCCATGCTAGACGACTCTTCTTGGGATCGCTCTTTCATTTATTCTCCTGATGCTTTGGGTTACGACCCTTGTCTTGCGCTCCGTTTCCGCCCCTATGCTGGTCTTTGGGGTAAAGACCTTTTGGTCTCTGATGTTGTTGGCGACTCTTCCATTCTGGAGGAGTCCTAGCAAACGTGATTCCGTAGTTCTGTGACACTCTGTCACATACCTGTTCTGTATTTTTCTTTTTTTAGTAGTTAAGGTGCTTTTATCTTACTCCTGTACTTCATCTTTTATTACTTTCATAATAAAAAGTGGACGGCCCACTATAAAACCGGCTGGCCTTGCCAAAAAAAATTTACACTTGTATATTGACATAGATGAATGAATATATAATATAAAAATAGATTATAAAGTACTACTGTTGTAGCCTTGAATGTGCACGTTGAATGATGAATTCAAAGTCTAATCTATAATCTTCCAAAAATATAGCTAACTCAAGAGATCACCACACCTTTAAAATAGACTGAATTAGATTTAAATTCCATTTGTAAATGAAGAGTGAGGACTCTTATGCTTGTGGCCAAGATAGTGAGGATGGAGGCTAAAAGTAAAGTGAAAATAAACGAGGATGGATTATTTATATAGGTAACATAAAGGAGCAAAAGGAGTAGATCTTCTTATTTATACCTTCTCATTGCCTATTCAAAAACTAATTTTTCTACGAAAATATCCTCTACTCCCTTCCTATTATGGTTGGCCATATTTGGCTGATAGGACCTATATGAATTCCAAATCTAATCGATATTTTGTATTCTAAATCCAATTTAAATGTTCATCGATATCGTATATCGACACAAACATATATAACTTTTGTACATGCACTTTATTAAATAATGATTCAAATAGATCAAATAAAATTTAATAATTAATATTTCGCAAATAGTAATTAATTTGTAAAAATTATAATTTAATTAAATTGTGTGGTATTTCAGAGCATTCAATGTTGCGGTTGTGCGACTTATAGGTATAAATTAGTCAATGATTAATATTGATTAATTTGAATACTAACGTCCATACATCACCTTAGCTAGTGGTGTGACAATTTGATCGAACTTATCGCTTATACATTTCGATAAATGCAATTACTCTATTTTAGGCATTACTTAGTAGTAATGATAATTTACACCAATTCTCTTTGTTAAAACTATATCACATCTGAACTTATGGAATTTGATTTTGGTCAAAACTCTAATACCGTCCACATTCAACTTGTATAATACAAACACAAAGTCCTTGGTTCAATAATAACTGTTATTATATCTATATATATATATATATTCAATTTGAGTTGATTACACTTGACCGTGAAACTGACCTCATATAAATTAAGAGACAAATTCTCTATCGTATAGTTTTGTACTTCCAATTACATTGACTCAGACCAAACTTTTATCAAAGTGGAGTGTCCATATTGAAGCTCAACAGTATTCTCAAGTTGAGATAACTGTGCAATATCTTCACTTCTAGATCTATGTTTGACTTTAGTTACAATAACCAACAAAAAACCTCTCGAATGTGTCATTCCATTGTTATCCAATAACTATCAGTACATAACCCATTAGTGCCGCCATTAGTAATACACTATCTAACATTTGGAGAGCTATACGTACTCCGCTCTCAATGGATGTATCGATATGCTATCTCGAAACATCTTGAATAGAAATGTTTAAAACGATATGTTATTTTTATTATGATAAATTTCTCATGATTACAACACATTGCAATTATTATCATAAAACATATCATTTAGGGATTTTTTATATGAAATATACTTAAATTAAATAATTAATCAACATAACAAAGTATGATAAGTGAATAATAAAAAACACTTTTTATTTCGAACAAGATTTTATTACCGAATTAATTATTTATAATAAATTACAGAATTTCCATTTGGGCATACTCCTAACTCTACCAATCTCTCACTTGTACTTATGGCTAATCATGAAATTTCAATTCCACCCCTTAGATCGGTTTGCTGAGAATCGACCGAGTCAGACCCTTCATGAAGGAATCTGCTATGTTTTCGTTTGTAACTACTCTTAGAATTTGGACTTCTTTCTTCATGATAAATTATCTAATGAGGTTGAACTTTCTAAGGATGTGACATGATTTCTTATTTTCTCTAGGTTCCTTTGCGATGTGCATCGCAACATTGCTGTCACAAAACAATTTCAATGGATCTTCCGTATTGGGAATCACCCCTAGCTCACACAAAAATTTGTGCATCTAGATCACTTCTTTAGTTGCTTCATTATGGGTGGTGTACTCGGCCTTCATTATGGAATTAACTAACGTTTCTTATTTGGAAATATTCTAACTAACAACCCTACTGTTTAAAGTGAAACCGTAACCCGATATTAACTTACTATTATCGATATCACTTTGCCAACCGTAGTTTGTATATTCCTTGACAAGGAGGTCTCATTTTCATATCTGAGGAATAAGTCCTCAGTATTTCTTAAATACTTAAGTATACATTTTACAGCAGCCCAATGTTTTTCTCTAGGATTACACTGGTAATGGCTTATGCATCCTAATACATAGGCCACATCAGGTCTAATACATAGCACGGCATACATTATGGAACCAATTGCCTATACATACTGTATTTTCTTCATATGCATTTTCCCATCATCGGTACTAGGAGCATACTTCTTAGAAAGGATGATTCCAGATTGTGTTAGAACATTCCCACACTTGAACTCCATATTGAACCTTTTCACTATGGTATCTTTATACAGGGATCGAGACAATCATAGTAACCTCATAGACCTACCTTTACAGAGTTTTGCATCTAGTATTTTGGTCACTTTTCCCAAATCCTTCGTGGAGAAGTTCTTGGATAATCAAGCCTTTTCTGATTGCAACAATGCAATGTCATTACTAATCAGTAACAAATCATCGACATATAAAACTAAGAATACAATAGCACTTCCTTGTTCTTTACGGTATATGCATGCTTCCTCTATGTTCTGACAAAAAACATATTATTTGATTACTTTATCAAAACACTTATTTCAACTTCTTGAAGCTTTGTTTGAGACCAGAATTGGATCTTAACAATTTGCAAGCCTTGCCTTCACTCCCACTGACCTCGAAACCGTCGGGCTTTGACATTTGAATGGTTATTTCTAAATCACCATTTAGAAACGTCTTTCACGTCCATTTGCTATATATCATGGTCATAGAATGCGGTAATAGTTAGAATTATCCGAATGCATTTAAGTATTGCGACAGACGAAAACGATTCCTCATAATCAACACCATGAATTTGATGAAACCCTTTTGCAACTAGCTTTTCTTTATAAGTCTCAACTTGTACATCTGCATTTAGCTTTTTCTTAAAAATCCATTTGAATTTGATAGGTGTTATTACTTCAGGTATGTCAACCAAAGTTTATACTTTATTTTCATATATGAATCCATTTCAGATTTCATAGCTCTAAGCTAAAGTACAAAGTCTTTACTCTACGGTGCTTGTAGTAATGACAAAGGACACTCATCTTCTAAAACATAGCCCTCAACCTTGCCATTTACAAGAAAATTAAAGTATCTCTCTGGTGCATGATATTCCCTATTAGACCTTCCAATAGGATGTGTGTTTTTGTATACTGATGAATTTGATTCATTTGATGGTTCATCCTCTATGTTAATTTCTCGGATCTCATTGAAGTCTACAACTTCATTGTTAATTTTTTTGACTAAAATTCCTTTTCAAAAAAGATAGCATGTCAAAAAAAATTAAACTTTTGTTCCTCGATATTATAGAAAATATATCATACTGAATTCGTAGGATATCCTAATTTACACAGTGTCGATCTTGCCTCAAGTTTATTGGGGCAAACGTTCTTAAAGTAGGTTGGACAACCCCACACCATCAAATACTTGAGTTGGGCTTTCTTCCCACACCATATCTCATATGGTGTCTTAGGCACAATTTAGTAGGAATCAAATTCAACATATGCACCGTTGTTTCCAGTGAATATCCTCAATTTGATAGAGGTAACTCAGATTTACTCATCATGAAACGAACCATATCTAATGAGGTTGGATTCCTTCTTTCCAAAACACCCTGTGTTGCGGAGTATAGGGTGGAATAAACTGAGACACAATCTCGTTGTCCTTTATTTATTATTGGTGCTCTCGTCCAACGTACTCACCTCCTTGATTAGATTGAAGTATTTTGATCGTATGGTCCATTTGTTTTTCACCCTCATTCTTATACTCTTTAAATTTCTTATAGACATCGGATTTGTTCGTCATAAGATACACATATCCTAGTGTTGAGAAATCATCGGTAAAGTTACAAAATAAGAAGCATTATCTTGGGCGATTATAAACATCAGACCACCTACATCAATATATATAAGACCCAAGAGTTCGTTAACTCTTTCGTTCCTCCCACTAAAGTGATGCTTGGTCATTTTTCCTTCAAGCATGACTTACACGTATGAAATAATTCAGAATCAAATGATAGTAGAAAACCTTCATTTTTAATTTATGTAGACGTTTCTCACTTATATGACCTAGCATACAATGTCATAGATAATTGTTATTAATGTCAACATTAAAAGAATTATTCATATCACAGATATAATTAGTATTAATGACACAAATGCCATTATCCAAAACATTGTTGTAGATTTCATTTTCATCCAACATAACGTTCATAACATTATGAACATAAAGAAAAAAATATCTTGTCTTAGACAATCTGGATACTGAAATTATTCCATAAATAAAACAAAATAGCAATTATTTAAAATTAACTCAAATTCATTCGGCAAAGCCAAGGATAGTCTCCAATTGCAGTTGTATCTACTTGAGATCTATTTGCAACTTGAAGTCACATCTCACCTTTTCCACATGTCGCCAGTTCCAAAGTCCTTGTAACTAATTATAGATATGATTCCTAGATCCTTGATTTAGAACCCAAGATAATTCATTGATCGTAAAATAGTTTCAAATCATAAATATACTTGTGGGAGCGGCCGAACTATTTTTTTTCTTTTCTTTGACTATTCCAAGTATTCTTGACAGTTCCATTTCAACTGCCCTTTCTTGTGACAATGATGAATTTCACTCTTATCATTTGGAGCAATCTTCTTATTCTTCTTGTTAACACGTTTCCTCATCTCCAGACCATTCGAAGATGATGCTTTCCCTTGTATTGCGAGCACTGCACTTTGATCCTTGCATGAAGACTCGACCGATCTCATCATATTAAGAAGCTCCATGAGGCTTACATACAAATGGTTCATATTATAGTTGAATATGAACGACTCAAACTGTAGAGTAAGAGACCCTAAGGTCAAATCCACTTGTATCTTGTTGCTTATCGTGACGTCTAATAAAGAAAGTCTATCAATATAGCCTTTCATCATTAAGACATACCCGTCCACTTTCATGTCCTTCGACATCTTTGTGTTGAATAACTTCTAAGCAATCTCATACCTCAGAGAATGAGATTATCAAAGATTTGATGGACAGACATGTTTTCATGGTGTCTTTGCAACGGTTTGTCTAATGTAGACAACATGTAAACTTGGGAAATTTCTAGGTTCGCAACCCATTTTTTACAAGCAATTATTAGTTTGGGGTCTACATCATCGGCGGGTCATACTCTAGAAGGTCCAGTTATTAACAATCATAAGAGTTCATATCTAAGTGCTATTTTTATTGCTCTTAGCCACTATATGTAGTTAGGTTAGGTTTATTGAATTTGTCATTTTTAGGAAACAACTTTGGCATAGGCATTTTTCAACAAATTTAATTTAATAGATTAGGACATTAAATTTATAACAAATGTTCTTATAATATTAGTAAGGTTAAACATTATATTTCATTTTACTAATAAGCTCCCACTAGATTTTTATATTCTTCCAAACCCTAAAAGAAACGTATAAGTCTTTCGACTACTTTAGTGAGTGTTAGAACTCACTTTCCTTAGGATTATAGTCTTGAGTTTGCTCAACAAATCATAACCTCTCAAATAATAGATAGTACTTTATTGTAAGGACCCGTAATCTTCAATAATTAAAAATTGTTAATTTAATAAAGTTGGTAATTTAATGTTGGAAGAAATAAAAATTTGTAATTTAATAATAAGAATATAATTGAAATAAAGTGAAATAATATTAATTTAAGGTAACTGATAACTGCTTTAAATGTAATTCCAATTAATTAAAAGAATTAAAGAATTATAATTGATATAGGTGTAAATAAATTATGGTAATGTATGTATTAATTGATAATTGGATTAAAAGAGTAGTTGATAAATTAAAGGTTGTATTAATTAATGAAATAATGTGCAATGAATTGTAATTGAATAAATTTAGTGTTGTAGTAGTAATTATAACACTTGTTGTGGATAATAAACTTGTAAAATGTGACTAAAATTTAATGGTGACAATTATTATATGTTACCTATTTATTTAGCCTGTTAAATTAAAATTTGAAACCAATTGCAATTAATTCACTTAATAAGTGCAGTTAATGTAGATTAAATTGATAATTGTAGAATAGTAATTCAATAAGATGTAACCAATGTAAATTTATTCATAGTATGACAATTGATTGAATAAAAAGAATTGAAATCAAGTTTGATAAATTTATTGGAATTTAAGCTATAATAAATGGATTTATTGCAATTAAATGTAATTAAATACAACGTTAATGAAAACTAAGATGAAATTGTAGAAGGTTAGTGTATCCAGATATAAACAATGTTAACTATGTCTTTAGAGTAATAATTAATTTAATAAAAAGACTGAAATCAAATTAAAAACAATTTATTGAAATTTAATTTTAAATTAATTGGATTTAATTACAGTTGAAATTGAACACTGTAATTAGTGAAATATTTATCACTGAATTCGATATGTAAATTTGTTTTAAATTATTGTAAATGTCTATGTAATCAAAAATAATAAAAATGGCTAGTTAATTTATTTGAATATAAGAAGTGAGAAATTTAATTTAATATTAATTTATTTAATTAACGTAAAATAGCCATTTTGGCCACTGACTTGGATTTCAACGAAACTAGTTTCATCGAATCTGTAACGGTGAATTATTGTAAGGTTTCAAGTTTCGTAGCGATTGGACTTGTCGTTTGATTGTACGAACTCGAAACGCGTAGAAATCAATTTAATTAAATTCAATTGAAATCAATTTGAAATAACTTGATTTTAAGCTAACTTCTTCATACGATGGAATTAGGACTTGGAACTTGTTCCATTGAGTCTAAAATTGTCGAAAACATCTATTTTAATATATGGGATGACCCATTTTCGTTCCGGAGACAGAACGGGCTTTTCGGGTCATCTATCGTTCAACTTTCAAATCAATCTTGTCCACTCATTTCCATTTCGGATCTGCCTATATATAGCCCGTTATAAACCCTAGCTATTCCTTATTCCATTTGTCTGTACATACAATTTCATCTGTCCACTTCTCCTTCTTAATGGCAGACAAACAAATTCCCAATTCAATTTCAAATCAAATTTCAATGGAAAATTAAAACTCCTCAAACCCTATCAAATTTTATATCAATTCGAAGCTCTTGACGAGCGTAATTCACTGGTGTAATTTTTTTCTCGAATCAAATCACCAATTGTCCAGAATTCGCAAATCAATTTCGGCCGTCCATATGAATTTTTGACGATTCAACGGCGAATCGTCTATTATACGACGATCGAAGGTCACTGCGAGGTAGAGGGTGTCGAGAGCAGTGCATCCATAGGGTTCATTTTGGTCAGAGGTGCTCGTATTTACCGCAATCGGCTGTTGAAATTGGCGGCGGCGCGAGGTGATAGGGGCGGTCGGAGGGTGGTCAGAGGCCACGGCGTAGTCGGCTTGACGAGGGCGTTCACGTAGTGGGCTTCGATCGGGCTATCAGTGGCCATAGGCACGGCGTTTGGGCGATAGGCGATGGCGGTTGTCACTGTGTTGGCTCATGTCGCGATCTGAGATTGGGAACTAGGGTTTCAAACGATGATTTAGGTAATGACGTGGCCTTCTTTAATAAATTTATTAATTTCTCAATTTAATTATTCAACAGTTCTAACAATCATAACTTTCACATATGAGGTCCGTTTCACGTGCGGTTTGTTTCCCTGCGATCGTATCGAAATTCCATACATTTTGACCCTGGTTTGGACAAATTCTGAGATTGTTCAAATTTGGGCCCTATTTTTGATTTTAAATCGATTTGAAATCAAAGGTGAGTGTTTTAACCCACTCACAATTACCAAACTATCTTATGTTAGTTAAATTAAATTTATGATGTGATTTGGAAATTATTGATTGATGTTTGGTAGGTTTAAATTGTCATTTTAGTTAAATTTAACTCTTATTGCATTTAATTATCGTTTAATTTAATATTGAATTTAAATTGTCAAATTAATACCTGTATTGATTATTAGTTATCTATTGATGTTATTGATTGATTTGGATGATGATTGTGATGTACGTTTGATTTTTGAGATTGGATGACTGGATGTTGTATTTTATATTGTTATAGTATTGCAAGTTCCCTATGGGTTGAAATGATACATACCCGAACGATCTATAGATTAGGGAACAATCGTTATGAGTTGAAATGGTAGACTCAAGCGATTTTATGGATTTTTATTTAATTCGGGATTGCGGTTTGAAATGATATATAACTGTAAAATTGTAAATTACGGATTGAAATGATAAATATCTGTATCACTTGACCCTAGGGTAGAAAATTATATACGGACACCAAATTGGTTAAATTAAATAATTTTTAATTCCTTAAAATTTGTATTCAGTTAACTGGCATTTTGAAATAGAAACTAATTTATATAAACTGAATTATTTTCGACATTCCAAGTGTTAAGGTTGAAATTGGGATTGATTTAATGAATTGTTCAAAGGATTTAAATTTGAATTTCAAAGTTGAAGTGTCAAAAATAAATGAATTTATCAAAATTGAGTTACTGAAAATGTTTGGATATAACTTCGAAATTTATTTTAAACTAATTTAAACTATTTTAATTAAATTAACTATTTTAATCAATTTAAACCATTTTAAATTATTTTAATCTATTATAACCTATTTAATACAATTTAATCTATTTTACCCGTTTTAAACTAATTAAATTTATTTAATCTATTTTAAATCTATTTAATATAATTTACATCTATTTAATCTATTTTAAATTTATTTAATTTGTTTAAAAATCTACTTAATATAATTTAACTCTATTTAATCTATAATTAATCTATTTAAACATTTTAAATCTATTTAATCTATTTAAATCAATTTAAATATAGTTAAACAAAATTTAAATCTATTTAAAATATTTTACTATTTAAACTTTTTTAATTTATTTAAACTATTTTAAACTATTAAACTATTTATGACTATTTAAACTATTTTCTAAAATTGGAAACTGTGGGAAGTTGAAGTATTTGCATTTAAATCCTTGATGATGATACAACTTAAGTTGGAATTTGAAATTGATACCTTTTTATGAAATGACATAATTGAGTAAATATGATTTTGGAAAGTGAAGACAATTTCGAAAGTGAATATGATTTCGAAAGTGATATGGTTTGAAAATCGAATATGATATTTTGATATTAACTATGAATTGACTTTTGAAATATAAAAGAACCATCCGGTGTGTAATAAGTGTTTGGTTGTTAAAGAGACCGAGATCGGATATTGTCATACTCTCTGCCTACCGAAAACCACTTTAACAACTGTGTACGTGGAGGAGATTCCAGAAATGAAGTAGGATGGTTTGGTGAACGGTTCTGTATGAGGTATTGACGTGACCCTGACTCCCGTGAGTCAGCTTAGATGTGACTAAAACATGAGCTATACCTGGGCCAAGTGAGGTCATTCCTCCGATCGGATATGCTTCTTCGATACCATATTATGACTTTGTGATGATTTGGTGGCCACCCCTTGATTTTTGATTATGGGAGTGTGTTCCGAGGTGGGCGGTAATAGCTGCTATGCATTACCACCAGCTCGGTTCTGCAATTGGTAAATCTAACCTGGCATTGCCTCGAGTGTCGTGTTCATATGCCCTAGAGTGCCTTCTACGAGTTAGTTTTGTACCGTACCTTTGGGATGTCCTCTAGGTAAACCACCGGTTTGGTGGAGCGTACGGCATTGTATAGACTATGGAAATATATAAAATGTGTTAAGGGGGATATGGGTAACGCCTTAACGCTATTTTAATACTTTTACTTTACTGTAGATATATTATAATAGCCTATTGTACTACATAGTAGATAGTTTAACGGATCCTTAGGAGATGGTAATCCCGAACATCTCTTAAGTTATTGCGCTCGTGTTAGACACTGGATAGGAGATGTCAAACCCCGTAAACATCTTTGACGCCGTTACACTCATATTTATTTACTGTTGATTTGACTTACATAAGAACTTTTAGTTCTGACTTGAGTGTTTTATCTTTTCAAATTCGCTCGGGTCAGTCTGAGCTTTTCAGTTTATCGAAGATTGCTTTCTAGAGGATGAAGACGAAAATTTTGTACAATTACTATTTATTATATTTATTTCACTGCATCATGTTGTTCCGCTGCACTTATTTATTTATTCCTGTTTATGTAACTCTGATTTTTGTGTTGTAAAAAGAATAATTAAATGTATTTATAAAACAGCTTCATGAACTGTTATTTGATTATTATATTTTGTCATTCTACTGCGAGATTTTGTATTTGTTTTATTTCTTTCTCTTTTTCTTATTTACCGCATAACAATTTGTCTTTTTGAATGGTTTGAGTCTGGCATGTGTGTTTGCTTAAAACATCCAAAATTGCAGGTCGTTACATTTATCGATTGTATCATATACAACTCCTAACCCATGGCCTTTGCCCTAATCTCATTTCAACCTTGAGTTTTCTCTACAAATCAAAAGCAATTATTCACTCGTACATACCATTTCATGACGACCTATGTGTAAATGTATGTACCTTGAGTTTGCTCGACAAATACGTATATATATATATATATATATATCCTACCACGACTATTAATATATTAATAATACTACATATAAAACTCTAGCTTGAGTTTGCTTAACAACTAGAGAGTATGCAAGTAATTTATTAATATATGAATGGTAGAGGACAACACTTATATTAAGTATTCATAATCTTTAATATGCTTATTTGAGTGATATCGACTTATGGAATAATATATTTCCTATGAAATACCTTAGGGTTCAACTGTCAAAGGCATCTGAAATCACGGTATATTTATTATACAAATGTATTTATTTCATAAATCTAATTTGGGTTTATTACAGTTCCACCTAAATTCATATTATATAAGTTTAATTCATAAATAATAGTTTATAGTTTTAATTAACTTATATAGTATTCATATGTATAATGTTATATTAATTTTACTAATTAAATCTTAATTAATAATGTAATTAAATAATTAATTAACATTTTAATTAATTTAATTTTATTCATTTTGAACATTTCCACATTGAATACATATACTATAACATTAGTAGTGATACACAAATATCATAATACATGTATATTATTTTATTTATTAACTCATATTTAATTAAAAATAATTTTAATTAATTACAACAATCATTTATTAATTACCTTAAACATTTTAAGATAAAGTTACATATATCATTATATATGATTTTGTTTAATTAACTAAATTTCAATTAATTTATTTATTTATTTAATCAAATGAATTATTATTATAATTTTCAAAAATAATTAATTACTTTTCAAAACAATTTTGAAAAATATTTTATAGAATTTATAAAATTACCAATGGCAGATAATATGGATTATTTGGGTATCCTACTTTCAACCTCTAGGATAACAACTGCCCAATGCCTTCCTTTATATGATAAGATAAATGCTGCTATTGATTGTTGGGCCAATAGGTTCTTGAGTCAAGTAGGAAGGCTTATCTTGATTAAGTCTGTTGTTTTCTCCATGGTGGTATACTAGTCTAGAAATTTATACTGCCTAACAAGTTGTTGAATATGATAAGAAGTGCTATGCATTAGTTTCTTTAGCCTGGGAGCATTCATTCAAGAAAACTAATACAATGTGCTTTCAGAAAAATTGAGCTTCCTCTTCAAAACGATGACCTTGGGCTAAACAATATTCACTGTGGAACATAGCTGCTTTCAGCAAGCATTTTGATTCATTGCTAAATAAAAATGATAATATATGGGTTAAATGGACATTGGCTCACAATATTGGTAGAAAAAATTTCTTGACCATGAGTGCCCCTCTAAACTATAGCTGGATAAGGCATAGAATCTTAAATCTAAGATTGACCTTCCTTTCTCATATCAGGCTCATCCCTTCTCCTGATGGCAGCGCTAGTTTTTGGGATGATCCATGAGCCTTGCAATGAATGATACTTCCCAAATCCTTTTCTTATAAACATATTGTTCAATCTGGAATCAATAGAGAAGCAAAAGCTAAAGAATTTATAGTTGATGGGGTGCTCATATTGCCTTATTCAAGCAATCAGTATATACGAACTATGTGGACTGCATTGTAAGCAAAACATTATCCTTCGCATCTAAAGAGCATGTTGTTTGGACCGATAAAGAGAAATTTCACTGTATAAGTTTGATTTATAAATCAATCTCAGTTACTGCCGCCATGCCTGTTTTTGGTTTGAGTAAGAGAATCTAAATCGATCACCCCCGCAAGAGAAAGCATGCTGATGTGGAAGGTTTTCAGGAATTCTTTACTCACAAAAGCTAAGTTGATCATGTTAGGTATGGATGTGAACCTGGTGTGTATTTTTTGCAATGTGGAGAGTGAGGACAGTATGCATTTATTCTTTAATTGCTCTTTCATTTTTGAAATTTAGAAATGTTTGATGTCTAAGCTTGGCAGATATAACATGGATAGAAATAACACAATTGAATGGGGTATCGTATACAAAGCAACCAGGTGGAGAAACTTGCACTCCTTTGCTACTTTTCATTTTGAAGAAGTTTGTTAAAGACATGTGGATGGAAAGAAATAATAGATTCTTCAACGGAAAAACAAAAGGGAAAGTTGCTTTGCGGCATGAAATATATCATGAAATTGCCATTGGGATGAAAGAATCAGTGTATGCTTTTGACAATTCACTGATTTATATCTGGCTGTGATTGGTCTACTGTGTTCTCCTTGCTTTTCTTCTATTATTTTATCGTGTATTGTGCTGCCCTGTTTTGTGTTTCTTATTTTGCTTTGTTTCCTTTTCTTGGGCTCATAGCTTATTATCACCCAATAGTCTTTGTTTTATTGGCTTTGCAATAAAACTTGTAGGGGACCGGTCAACACCGCTAGCTATGCTAAAACAATTCTTTTATATTTTAAGCTTATCCTTTTAAATTTAAAATATTATTTATAATTTCAAAATATATTTTGAAAATTAGTCCAAGTTCTAAAATCAATTTATGCCTTTATACTAGAAATAACCTATCGGCTTACTTCAACTTTCAGGCCAAGCTAGTAGCCAGGTAAAGTAGAGTACTTCCAAACCCAACTTTCAACACTACTTTTCTAGACACCCTACTAAATTGGTAGGCTTTAATAAGTTAGCCCTAATACTACAAAATTTAGATCGTACATCCTATTAGGCTCTGCTACCATTGATAAAACTGGGCCAGTATGTAGTGAGTTAAATGGGTGAACTTCAAATAAAATTCCATTTTAAGATCTTATTGGGCCTATAAAGTCTAAATTAATTTAGATCAAATCTAAATAATTTTAAATATATTTTTTTATTTTATTTAACTAAATTTATATAAAAGGTTTGATTTTATTTATATATAATAATAATTTATATATGTGTAACAAATACACATATACATGTATAATATACATGCAGCACATAGATGTGTGTAAAGTTTAATATACCCGTATATAAGCATTGAGACTTACACTGCAACAGACACATTGACTAATTCAAAAGGATTTAACTTTAATATCTAAAATATATAAAGGTGTTTTAAATTTAAAACTAGACCTAGATCCAAGAGAAAATTTATATTTCAAGTTTGTATTCAAATTTGAAATGTTAATATTATATATATATATATATATATGTATGTATGTATGTATGTATGTATGTATGTATGTATGTATGTATAATTTTCATTTATAATAAAACTATAATATTTTATATTTAATTTTAAAATTTATTTATAAAATGTTAACTAATATATATAAATAACATATGTTTAAATTATTATTTTTATTTCAACCGAAATATTTAATAAAATTATATAATTTTTTATTTTTATAAATCTGTGCGGATTTTTGTGTATGTGTATATATATTTATAATTTAATTATAAACTCCTTATAGATTTTATATTAAAAAAATTTGTTTTAACTATAAATTCGTGCGGAGTTATATTTTTTTTCTTAAAACATATTTATTAATTTAATTTTTTTAAAAATATTTATAAGTAATGTGTCACGATCCAAATTTCAGCGTTCGAAAATCGACACCCGTACTTCACTTGTACTCGAATGCCGCAGATTCAATCGTTGAAATTCGACTCGTGCTGGAGCTTATAACACCATTAAGTATAACAACACAGCGGAAGAAAGAAAGAAATGATATCATATACAACTTCAATGAATACAATATCCAGAATGATACACAACAATGATATCAATAATATACAACAATATCAGAGATATGATACAATGCTACAGCGGAAATAATAACAATGGAAGAGATCACTCCAAATGATCTACAAAAGAGAATGAGTCCATCAACTCCAACATCAGCTCGAACCACCATCACGTTGCACCAAGATAAGCAACGTCGGTCATGGTGAACTCCAAACTCGGAACTAGCTCCAAATAATCTACTAACCATGACTATCTGAAAAACCCAACTCTATACTGCCTGTGTGGAAAATTATGGGCACCCAGAGTTTAGGAAGGGAACAATAAACTCCGAGTCAGTCATGGGACTGGTGTGAGTAACAAAAACAGTTTATCTTTAAAACAAACAACAAAAGAATTTTAAACATTGAAACCCGCAATGCTTTTGGAAAATGAAACTACCATAAGACCTCCCGCCACACACACAATGCAAACGCAGAATTGGAGGAGATTTCTTCTTATGATAGTCAAACATGCTTACTACGCAAAATCATTGGATTATTATTATTAGTGCATAGTGGAAAACATTTCGAAAGTATAATATTAATCTTAGCCAACATAGACATTTTGAACTATGCCTACTATAGCTACCATCTAAACAGTGGTGACCACCATAAGTAAATGGCAGGTTCTACAACTAAAACCGTCAAGGTTCGTATTGGGAATTGGATTTCCATCAAATGGTCAGGCTAAGGAACTTCCTATGCCACATGGGAACGCCTCTGGAGGGACGCCCCGAGAACCACCTGGCTCTCTGCCAATACAAGGCTGGTTACCGCTTCCCGGGTAGTAAACCTGAGATATTCCACCCCCGGTCCTTTGGGACCTTTATCCGAGGCCTCGATCACACAGCAACAATCACACAGAGTAAATGAGATTGGAGCAACCACATAGGTAAATATCTGGGCTCCATACCATGATACCACCTTTTTCCAGAAGGAATGGACATACCCTAGGGGAGCTACCCTTGAAACCTTGCCGCATCTTTCCTGTTTCGACCATTTTCGGTCTGTGAGGCTTGATGAGGTCTCGTCCACAAAGCTACGCTTTTTCACAAAGCCTTGCTTTGATCAACAAATGATCGGCAACACACAGCAACACTCAGCATGCCACACTACCAAATTGGGAATATATCACTGATAACCTTCAACTACATAACCTCTGAGCTCGTACGTCTCAGAGAAGGGTGTTAAGCTAAGAGAATAAATCTCCGCCACCAAACAGAAATGTATTTAAAAGAAATCAGCTTTATATCTCAGTGTAGTGTCAAACATACAACCATACAAGTCTGTTCCGGGTTCAAATAGAACCGAAGGCACTTCCGAAGAAGCCCTTGCAAATCCGGATAATTTCTAATCACGTCCGGACTTCCCATCACAAAGGGTGATAAAATACCTATACCGGGGACCAGTCGATGCAGAGACATTCGACGAGTTGTCCTTTCGTTTTCGAAAATATCTGGTCTTCACCACCGGTCTTCAAATGCTATCCATTATTCGGAATGGGTTATATGACACAAAGGTCCTCTCCCGGCTAAACCGAATAATGAGCGCAATATTTAAAAACATATGGATATTGGGATTTCAATTAAGTCGTAACTTATTACCCAAAACTTTTCTTTAAATGGTTTAAACACATTACCATTTCCAATCTTTTACAAAAAGATTCATCTCACAAAGTTCACCCAGTTTCACAAAGATTCATTCACAGATTTTCCAAATCAATTTCCATTTCAATTGGATTAACTCATTAAATCTTTAAATCAAATATTTAATTCTTAGCTTTCAAACAATTTCATTTCAAT
Source organism: Allium fistulosum (assembly GCA_030737815.1). Lineage (NCBI taxonomy): Eukaryota > Viridiplantae > Streptophyta > Magnoliopsida > Asparagales > Amaryllidaceae > Allium > Allium fistulosum. The sequence continues at coordinate 161,538,398 of CM060904.1, read as the reverse complement.
CTTTTATACAAAAGGTACACCTTTGCAATTTCAAAACAAAGTTCAACAATCTTTCACAAAGATTTATTCATAACTCGGAAAACTATTTTCCAATTCAAACTTGAAATTCTTTTAACACAAATTGGAAATTCATTTCTTATATGAAAGCTTCTATTATTTGAAAACAAATAGTTTTCATTTTGGAAAATCTGATTCATTTATACGGGTTAAAGTCTTTGGGTTAAATTCAAGTTCTCAAAACCATACTTTTAAAATGGTTTAAATTCATATAACACATTTATAACATCTTAACCATAATTTCCAAACATGGAATTTAATTCCCAATTTTGAATTCAAATTCAAATTAAATTATTTAAATTGGAAACTTTTACCAAGTTATTCAAAATAACTTTTATCTTAAAACTCCTTTTCAAAAGCTTTATTATTTAACCCAAATCCATTTCCAAAATCAATTGAAATTAAAATTTAAATTTCAAAAATATTAAATTTAAATCATCTGTGACTTAACCGATTTCCTCGTGAAATCCATATTTGTGTGTGTATAGTGTGGTCCAGGGGTTTTACACAGTAGTGCCACATTATTCAATCATCACAGATTACATACAACAATATATTTGATAAGCGGTATAACTATAACGCTTATCTTTAATTCACAGATCATAGATATATACAAACGTATCACAAATAAATGAATAAATTATACACAGCTCAATCCATAGAACAAATATCACGGATCAGATAGGACAATCAGTTCAAAGCATCTCATACAAGACAATCATTCATAAGTAAGGTCAAGCATTCAATAATCATTTATAAGCAGGATTTATCAATTGTTTAATCCTAATTAATTCAATTTATTTCCAATTAAATTAATTACTTATGAATTAATTATCCAATCCTGATATATTAATTACAAATCATTTGATATAAATTAATTAATCAATCACCTTAATTAATTATTCTTAATAAATTACTATAACAAATAAATTACTCCTTAATTTATAATTATTTCTTAATCACTTTCATTAATTAATTTACCTTTAATAAAATAATTATTCTCAAATTAATTAACTTAATTAATTTATCACATTATCCTTGAATCGATTATTGCTTAATCACTTGATTAATCAACTTTGATTACAAATTAACATTTAATTAGTAATCCTTAATTACCAATTAATTATTCCTTACTTAATCTCCATTTGATTAATTAACCTTAATTAATCGTAGTAAGTAATTATTCTTCAAGTAATTATCCTTTAATTACTTACATTCATTAATAAATCATTAATAACATAAAATCTTAATTAATTAAAAGATAAAACATTTTATCTTGATTTCTTTAATTATCATTTAAACCTTGTTTAATAATTTTGTAATTAATTATCATTAACCACTTACTAAAACCTTTAAGTTAAATTATGGATTAAAACACTTCATCTGTTAATCATTTACTTAATTACAATATTAAGTTTATTTAAAATAACTCTTTTAAAACAAAGGTTATATATATATTGAAATACTTTAAACTCAAATAAATTTATTTTTCCCAAGCCTTTAATAAACTCCATCTTAATTAACATTAATTATTTTAAAAGAAATGGTTAAGAAATTATTTAATCTTGATTAAGTTTTAAACTTTAAAACTTGTTATTTCTTTTAAATTAAAACTTGCTTACTTCTATTCAACTAAAACCCAAGCTAATTGTTGGAATACCCGAGTCCAACTTCGAGTAGCCTACACTTCCCTTTTTCTTCGAGTCAAACCCAGTCCAACTTCGAGTCTTCCTCGAGCAAAAATGCTTCTTCTCCAAACTCAACAACCCAGATACGAGTAACACGCATGCACGTAGACGTGCACAAGCACGGCGCCCCTCGCCGATCGACGTTTATGCCGCCGGCACATCACCCACGACCACCCAAGCTAGTCTGAGCAACCCAAAACCCAAAATCACCCCTTAATCGAAATCGAGACATTCTTGATTTCCTGGAATCGAAAACCAATCCCTGTAACCACCTCGCGTGCCTTCCTTCGACCACCAGAGCGTCGCTACCTCCGGCCACGACTCCATCAATGTCCCCTCTACCTTCCTCTTGAACCACGACGAACTCGATCGCCCACAAACGACGAACGAGACTAAGTAGAAACCCATGACAAAATTAGGTTTCCAGAACTAAATCGATCGCCACCACCTCCACGACCACCTGCAGCCCTATCCACTATTTTTCTCCGACACCCCGTAGGCTCCTTCACCTCCTCGAGAAACTCCGGCCTTCCCAGATACTTAGATCACCAGAAATCGGCTATAACCCAATTTTTGTTTAAACAAGAACTGCAGCTTCAATTCCCAACTAAAAATTATGATTTTATTCTTAAAAATCAAGTTTTTGCATGATGTTTCAGTTTATATTCTTGAATTTATAAATTAGGATGATTAAATTTCCTCTATATTGAAATTCCTCTGTTATTTTGATTTTCTAGAGCAAGATACACATCTATTTCAACTTAAATAAAATTTAAATTTCAAGCTATGATTAAACAAACAATCTTTGTTTTTGTACTAAGTTTAAACATCAAGTAGATTAGGTGGGAATGGTTTTTTTTTTGAATTGAAATCTAGTGTTTTTAAATATAAGGCAGATGTTGATCATCAGCCTGCACACAATCACCCATCCATTTGAATATTCATAGAGGAATTATATAAGTATTCGTACATACTCATCACAGTTTCAACTCACAACAATTTCATAATCATTTAAAATCTTAAAAAAACAAGTGTTACTCACCTTCCAAATCATGGCTTGAATTCTCCTGAGCTTGGGTTTAACAGAGAGTATTTTGTTTTACTGTTATATTTTCTTCCTCTAGTTTGTATTAAAGTAGACTGTTGTTGAAGTTGAATTGTTGTTTTAAATATAAAATGATGTTTACTCTAGTTTTACTCAGCTTGACTGAAATGAGGAGAAGCTTGATATATAGAAAATGAGTTGTACAGGTGATATATTATTTTGTACAATATAGGTACAAGATTTTTTCTTTGCTTGGTGGCTAATAATTTTACTTCGGTGGCTGATAGAAAATATGTTGTGTTTAGAGATGCAAACATTTAATGCATAGTACTTTATGTTTCTATACTTATCTTATTATATTTTTATTTTATACTTTGTTTGTGTTCTTACTTCTTGCCTTGCATTTCTTTAACTCGGCTAAGATGATATATAGTGGCTTGCATTTATTAACTTGTCTTTATTTCTTGAGTACATACTTAAATATATATCTTCCTTTGCAAGCTTATAGATATTTATATTCTTCTTTTTGGAAGTACATTCATATGTATTATTTTTCTCTTGTTTTCATATTTGAATGTATATTGATATTTATATCTTTCTTGTGGCATATGCTTTGTAATATAAATAAGATTCTATGTTGTTTAAACTTATATAATTTATTTCTATGTTCTACTTTTATTTCTAGCTCAAATATTTATTATTACTTTTATTTTTGTTTTATTATTTTTTTGTATCTATTTTATTTGTTCTCTTTAGTCTTGTTACTTGATAATAAAAATGAATTTCTATTATTATTTTTGTTTGTTTTACTACTTTGTATTATTTTGTATTGATTTATGATATCAAGATTTACTTTATATTGTATGAACTATAAAATTTATTATTTTATAATATAGATGAATTTCGATATTTTTATTTTGTTGTTAAAATTTTAGCAATTATTTGTTTACATTATATTTTTATTAAAATTTGACTTTTTATAATTTATCATATATATTTGTATTTCTTTCTACTTTTATCAATTATAAATTCAAAATTATTTATTTTATACTTGTGTCAAATTCCCATATTTTTATATTTATACAATTTAATATATATATATATATATATATATATTCAATTTGAATTGGGGAAACTCGCTTCAATTTACAATTAATAATACAATTTTCATTCAAAAATTCAATTAATTATCAATTTAAATTTATTTAAAATCCTAGGTCGTTACAACCTTCCCTCCTTAATAAATTTCGTCCCCGAAATTTGCCAAGGAGACACAAAGATAGATGAAAAATATTTCATCAAATCAAACTGAACGTCTATTCTGCATTTGGCTTACCAAATCAGAATATCAATAATAGATACAAGAACAAATCTTTTTAATTTTTCCACAAGATACTCAGGTTATCCAGATCTACGAAATGTGCAGTGGCATTGGTTAGTTCAAAGGGATACCTAACCATTCGTAGAATATATTGGGACCCAAAGAATAGATAGATATATGGATATAATTTCAAAACTTTCAGTTTAGAACTAAAGTATACCTATCAACCATAGCAACCAAAGCAACCAATTCATCCAAACAAACAATTCGACCTATTTGGAGTTTAAGTCCCATACAAATATCAAGTATTCTTCCTGGATCTACCAGGAACTATCAAAGAATTGAGAAAAAGATGCTGAACAAAAGAGATTGATAGAGAAAAGATTGCTTCCTTGTTGTTACAGGGTATTGACCATTTATAGTTGTATTCCATTGTCCCCTATCTCATCCTCTTCTTGCACTCATACTCACTATCAGTGAATAGTAAGAGAATTTACTGAGGCCTACAGACGGATATCTTAAAGATTACTCATTCTAGGGTATACTTCACCCTATCTCTAATGAGCTACTTAATGTGTTATACTCCTGAGCTAAAGTTCAACCTTAGCTCTGATACAATTTGTCACGATCCAAATTTCAACGTTCGAAAATCAACACCCGTACTTCACTTGTACTCGAATGCCACAGATTCAATCGTTGAAATTCGACTCGTGCCGGAGCTTATAACACCATTAAGTATAACAACACAACGGAAGAAAGAAATGAATGATATCATATACAACTTCAAAGAATACAATATCCAGAATGATACACAACAATGATATCAATAATATACAGCAATATCAGAGATATGATACAATGCTACAACGGAAATAACAACAATGGAAGAGATCACTCCAAATGATCTACAAAAGAGAATGAGTCCAACAACTTCAACATAAGCTCGAACCACCATCACGTTGCACCAAGATAAGCAACGTCAGTCATGGTGAACTCCAAACTCTAAACTAGCTCCAAATAATCTACTAACCCTGACTATTTGAAAAACCCAACTCTAGACTGCCCGTGTGGAAAATTATGGGCACCCAAAGTTTAGGAAGGGAACAATAAACTCCGAGTCAGTCATGGGACTGGTGTGAGTAACAAAAACAGTTTATCTTTAAATCAAACAACAAAAGAATTTTAAACATTGAAACCCGCAATGCTTTTGGAAAATGAAACTACCATAAGACCTCCCGCCACACACACAATGCAAACGCATAATTGGAGGAGATTTCTTCTTATGATAGTCAAACATGCTTACTACGCAAATCATTGGATTATTATTATTAGTGCATAGTGGAAAACATTTTGAAAGTATAATATTAATCTTAGCCAGCATAGACATTTCGAACTATGCCTACTATAGCTACCATCTAAACAGTGGTGACCACCATAAGTAAATGGCAGGTTCTACAACTAAAACCGTACAAGGTTCGTATTGGGAATTTGATTTCCAACAAATAGTCAGGCTAAAGAACTTCCTATGCCACATGGGAACGCCTCTGGAGGGATGCCCCGAGAACCACCTGGCTCTCTGCCAACACAAGGTCGGTTACCCCCATCCCGGGTAGTAAACCTGAGATATTCCACCCCCGGTCCTTTGGGATCTTTATCCGAGGCCTCGATCACACAGCAACAATCATATAGAGTAAATGAGATTGGAGCAACCACATAGGTAAATATCTGGGCTCCATACCATGATACCACCTTTTTCCAAAAGAAATGGACATACCCTAGTGGAGCTACCCTTGAAACCTTGCCGCATCTTTCCTGTTTCGACCATTTCCGGTCTGTGAGGCTTGATGAGGTCTCGTCCACAAAGCTACGCTTTTTCACAAAGCCTAGCTTTGATCAACAAATGATCGGCAACACTCAACATGCCACACTACCAAATTGGGAATATATCACTGATAACCATCAACTACAAAACCTCTGAGCTCGTACGTCTCAGAGAAGGGTGTTAAGCTAAGAGAATAAATCTCCGCCACCAAACAGAAATGTATTTGAAAGAAATCAGCTTTATATCTCAGTGTAGTGTCAAACATACAACCATACAAGTCTGTTCCGGGTTCAAACAGAACCGAAGGCACTTCCGAAGAAGCCCTTGCAAATCCGGATAATTTCTAATCACGTCCGGACTTCCCATCACAAAGGGTGATAAAATACCTATACCGGGGACCAGTCGATGCAGAGACATTCGACGAGTTGTCCTTTCGTTTTCGAAAATATCTGGTCTTCACCACCGGTCTTCAAATGCTATCCATTATTCGGAATGGGTTATATGACACAAAGGTCCTCTCCCGGCTAAACCGAATAATGAGCGCAATATTTAAAAACATATGGATATTGGGATTTCAATTAAGTCGTAACTTATTACCCAAAACTTTTCTTTAAATGGTTTAAACACATTACCATTTCCAATCTTTTACAAAAAGATTCATCTCACAAAGTTCACCCAGTTTCACAAAGATTCATTCACAGATTTTCCAAATCAATTTCCATTTCAATTGGATTAACTCATTAAATCTTTAAATCAAATATTTAATTCTTAGCTTTCAAACAATTTCATTTCAATCTTTTATACAAAAGGTACACCTTTGCAATTTCAAAACAAAGTTCAACAATCTTTCACAAAGATTTATTCATAACTCGGAAAACTATTTTCCAATTCAAACTTGAAATTCTTTTAACACAAATTGGAAATTCATTTCTTATATGAAAGCTTCTATTATTTGAAAACAAATAGTTTTCATTTTGGAAAATCTGATTCATTTATACGGGTTAAAGTCTTTGGGTTAAATTCAAGTTCTCAAAACCATACTTTTAAAATGGTTTAAATTCATATAACACATTTATAACATCTTAACCATAATTTCCAAACATGGAATTTAATTCCCAATTTTGAATTCAAATTCAAATTAAATTATTTAAATTGAAAACTTTTACCAAGTTATTCAAAATAACTTTTATCTTAAAACTCCTTTTCAAAAGCTTTAATATTTAACCCAAATCCATTTCCAAAATCAATTGAAATTAAAATTAAAATTTCAAAAATATTAAATTTAAATCATCTGTGACTTAACCGATTTCCTCGTGAAATCCAATTTGTGTGTGTATAGTGTGGTCCAGGGGTTTTACACAGTAGTGCCACATTATTCAATCATCACAGATTACATACAACAATATATTTGATAAGCGGTATAACTATAACGCTTATCTTTAATTCACGTATCACAGATATATACAAACGTATCACAAATAAATGAATAAATTATACACAGCTCAATCCATAGAAAAAATATCACAAATCAGATAGGACAATCAGTTCAAGGCATCTCATCCAAGACAATCATTTATAAGTAAGGTCAAGCATTCAATAATCATTTATAAGCAGGATTTATCAATTGTTTAATCCTAATTAATTCAATTTATTTCCAATTAAATTAATTACTTATGAATTAATTATCCAATCCTGATATATTAATTACAAATCATTTGATATAAATTAATTAATCAATCACCTTAATTAATTATTCTTAATAAATTACTATAACAAATAAATTACTCTTTAATTTATAATTATTTCTTAATCACTTTCATTAATTAATTTACCTTTAATAAAATAATTATTCTCAAATTAAATTAACTTAATTAATTTATCACATTATCCTTGAATCGATTATTGCTTAATCACTTGATTAATCAACTTTGATTACAAATTAACATTTAATTAGTAATCCTTAATTACCAATTAATTATTCCTTACTTAATCTCCATTTGATTAATTAACCTTAATTAATCGTAGTAAGTAATTATTCTTCAAGTAATTATCCTTTAATTACTTACATTCATTAATAAATCATTAATAACATAAAATCTTAATTAATTAAAAGATAAAACATTTTATCTTGATTTCTTTAATTATCATTTAAACCTTGTTTAATAATTTTGTAATTAATTATCATTAACCACTTACTAAAACCTTTAAGTTAAATTATGGATTAAAACACTTCATCTTTTAATCATTTACTTAATTACAATATTAAGTTTATTTAAAATAACTCTTTTAAAACAAAGGTTATATATATATTGAAATACTTTAAACTCAAATAAATTTATTTTTCCCAAGCCTTTAATAAACTCCATCTTAATTAACATTAATTATTTTAAAAGAAATGGTTAAGAAATTATTTAATCTTGATTAAGTTTTAAACTTTAAAACTTGTTATTTCTTTTAAATTAAAACTTGCTTACTTCTATTCAACTAAACTCGAGCTATTTGTTGGAATACCCGAGTCCAACTTCGAGTAGCCTACACTTCCCTTTTTCTTCGAGTCAAACCCAGTCCAACTTCGAGTCTTCCCCGAGCAAAAATGCTTCTTCTCCAAACTCAACAACCCAGATACGAGTAACACGCATGCACGTAGACGTGCACAAGCACGGCGCCCCTCGCCGATCGACGTTTATGCCGCCGGCACATCACCCACGACCACCCAAGCTAGTCTGAGCAACCCAAAACCCAAAATCACCCCTTAATCGAAATCGAGCCATTCTCGATTTCGTGGAATCGAAAACCAATCCCTGTAACCACCTCGCGTGCCTTCCTTCGACCACCAGAGCATCGCCACCTCTGGCCACGACTCCATCAATGTCCCCTCTACCTTCCCCTTGAACCACGACGAACTCGATCGCCCACAAACGACGAACGAGACTAAGTAGAAACCCATGACAAAATTAGGTTTCCAGAACTAAATCGATCACCACCACCTCCACGACCACCTACTGCCCTATCCACTATTTTTCTCCGACACCCCGTAGGCTCCTCCACCTCCTCGAGAAACTCCGGCCTTCCCAGATACTTAGATCACCAGAAATCGGCTATAACCCAATTTTTGTTTAAACAAGAACTGCAGCTTCAATTCCCAACTAAAAATTATGATTTTATTCTTAAAAATCAAGTTTTTGCATGATGTTTCAGTTTATATTCTTGAATTTATAAATTAGGATGATTAAATTTTACTCTATATTGAAATTCCTCTATCATTTTGATTTTCCAGAGCAAGATACACATCTATTTCAACTTAAATAAAATTTAAATTTCAAGCTATGATTAAACAAACAATCTTTGTTTTTGTACTAAGTTAAACATCAAGTAGATTAGGTGGAAATGTTTTTTTTTGAATTGAAATCTAGTGTTTTTAAATATAAGGCAGAGAATAATGTTGATCATCAGCCTGCACACAATCACCCATCCATTTGAATATTCACAGAGGAATTATATAAGTATTCGTACATACTCATCACAGTTTCAACTCACAACAATTTCATAATCATTTAAAATCTTAAAAAAAACAAGTGTTGCTAACCTTCCAAATCATGGCTTGAATTCTCCTGAGCTTGGGTTTAACAGAGAGTATTTTGTTTTACTGTTATATTTTCTTCCTCTAGTTTTTATTGAAGTTGAATTGTTGTTTTAAATATGAAATGATGTTTACTCTAGTTTTACTCAGCTTGACTGAAATGAGGAGAAGCTTGATATATAGAAAATGAGTTGTACAGGTGATATATTATTTTGTACAACACAGGTACAAGATTTTTTCTTTGCTTGGTGGCTAATAATTTTACTTCGGTGGCTGATAGAAAATATGTTGTGTTTAGAGATGCAAACATTTAATGCATAGTACTTTATGTTTCTATACTTATCTTATTATATTTTTATTTTATACTTTGTTTATGTTCTTACTTCTTGCCTTGCATTTCTTTAACTCGGCTGAGATGATATATAGTGGCTTGCATTTATTAACTTGTCTTTATTTCTTGAGTACATACTTAAATATATATCTTCCTTTGCAAGCTTATAGATATTTATATTCTTCTTTTTGGAAGTACATTCATATGTATTATTTTTCTCTTGTTTTCATAATTGAATGTATATTGATATTTATATCTTTCTTGTGTCATATGCTTTGTAATATAAATAAGATTTATGTTGTTTAAACTTATGTAATTTATTTCTATGTTCTACTTTTATTTCTAGCTCAAATATTTATTATTACTTTTATTTTTCTTTTATTATTTTTTTTGTATCTATTTTATTTGTTCTCTTTAGTCTTGTTACTTGATAATAAAAATGAATTTCTATTATTATTTTTGTTTGTTTTACTACTTTGTATTATTTTGTATTGATTTATGATATCAAGATTTACTTTATATTGTATGAACTATAAAATTTATTATTTTATAATATAGATGAATTTCCATATTTTTATTTTGTTGTTAAAATTTTAGAAATTATTTGTTTACTTTATATTTTTATTAAAATTTAACTTTTTATAATTTATCATATATATTTGTATTTCTTTCTACTTTTATCAATTATAAATTCAAAATTATTTATTTTATACTTGTGTCAAATTCCCATATTTTTATATTTATACGATTTAATATATATATATATATTCAATTTGAATTGGGGAAACTCGCTTCAATTTACAATTAATAATACAGTTTTAATTCAAAAATTCAATTAATTATCAATTTAAATTTATATAAAATCCGGGGTCGTTACATAATGTTTATAGTTAAATATATATCTATATATATAATATTTTTAAATAAACATATATATGGATACATATTCATAGATAAATGTTTAAGATATGTGTGAGTGATAATTACTAAAATTATATTTAATTTAAAATATATTAAAAATCATTTTATTTTTCAAAAAAAAATTGTATATAAAAAGGCTGAAAGTATATAAATAATTTGAATGTATAATTTTTTTTACATAATGAATATGTATAAACTTATAAAATCAGACAACAAACATATATGTAAATTCGTGATAAATAGAGATCAATTTACACTTGTATATTGACATAGATGAAAGTATGTATAATAGAAAATATATTAGAATTTACCAACGTTGTAGTTTTGAATGTGCACCTTTAATGTTAAATCCAAAACTCCTTAGACCAATCTGTACTGTTTTTAAAATGCAACTAACTGAAGATAGCACCACACCTATAAAATAGATCTAATTTGATTTAAATTTAATTTGGAAATGAAAAGGGGGAGGACACTTATGGCCACAACCATGAGATGTGAAAGTGGAGGGTAAAAGTAAAATGAAAAATGAATGAGGATGGATGGTGTATATAGGCAACAAGAAGGAGCAAAAGGAGGAGATTCAGATCTCCCTGTTTACCTCATCTCATTGCCTATTCAATACCATATTTTTTAACAAAAATCTCCCCTCCCCTTCATATTATGGCCAGCCATATATGGGCTAATAGGACCCATATAGTTTTCCTAGTCTAATCAATATTTTACATTTTATTAAATGTTTATCGATATCGTATATCGATACGTACATATTTAACTTTTATATCCGCACTTTATTAAAGATCGCTTAAAATAAATCATATAAAATTTAGTAACTAATATTTCATACATACTGATTAATTTATAAAAATTATAATTTAATCAATCTTGTGGTATTTCGGAGTATTCAACATTACGGTAGTGCGACTCATAGGTGTAAATTCTATCAACAATTAATATCGAACAATTCAAATACTAATATTCACACATCATCATAGCTAGTGGTTTGATAGTTTGACCAAATTTATCACTTACATATTTTTCGGTAACATCCAATTTCACTATTTTGAGCAGTAATTGTACTGGTCGTAACAATTATTTACACAAATTTTCTTCATCAAAACTATGTCATTAGGACATCTGGAATTTGGTTTTGGTCAAAATTCCAATATCATTCACATTCAATTTGTATAATCCAAACGCAGAGTCCTTGGTTCAATAATAACTATCATTATTAACCGAACTGCTCTGCTAGAGACTTTGACATTGAGTTGACTATAGTTGACCATGATACCAGCCTCATATAATTAATGAGAAGAATTCTCTATTGAATAGTGTTTTGCGTCCAATGCTTCCACTTAGACCCAACTGTTGTACTTCGATGGACATGCCATGATTTAACCATAATCAAAGTGAAGTATCTACATTGAAGCTCAACAGTCTTCTCAATTTGAGAGAACTATGTAAGATTGTAACTTTGAGATTCTTTACTTGACCTTAGTTATATTAAACAACAGAAAAACTCTCGAGTGACTCATTTCATAATTATTTTATAATTATAAATACGTAACCTCTTGGTTCCCCTACCAGCCATGAGTAATACACTGTCCGACATTGGAAGAGCGTAACGTACTTTAGTCTCAAGGGATGTATCGCTATCTTGTCTCGAAACATCTTGAATAGGAATATTTAAAACGATATGTTATTTTTATTATGATAAATTTATCATGATTACAACATATTGCAATGAGTATTGCATAACATATCATTTATTGATATTATATTAAATATACTTAAATTAAGTAAACAGTTAATATAACAGAGTATGGAAAATATACAATAAAGATAAAATCACATTTTGTTCTGAACGAGATTTTATTACAGAGCTGATAATTTACTATAAGTTATAGAATTTCCCTTAGGGCGTACCCCTAACTCTATCAATATGAATTCGTAAACTCGACTCTAGATAATACCAGATTAATATATTTATCTACTAATAAATATATATCCTCTTAGAAAGATTAGCTCAACTTTACTCATGTAAATCAAATCATAATTTCATTACTATTTATACATCATAATATAGAGAAGGAGAAGTAACATTTGATAGAAACCAATATACTCACCTTAGTCGATCATATTGAAGTGGTTTTTTACTCTTTTGCAAATTTTCAATTTTACTTTTATGCACACTAGAAATTTGACTCAGTGTATCAATATACATAAGTTTGTATCTCATATATTTCAATAGTAAAAATAAAGTAGGTGGACATGATTTTGGTATTTTAGACTAGGATATCTTTATTTGTCTATCCCAAACATAATGGTTGCTCAGGCCCAAACTCATTTAGGGTGACACATTATGATACTCCCTGATAACAACCAAGGTTGTATCAACTCTGGTCATACTCTAACCGAATATGAGTACTACTATTAATCACTTGAGACATACTTCATCATGACTAACAATTATAAATACGAAGACATTCTTTGTATATATAGTGTAATATATCTCACCAATAAATAACATAGTCTAAACTTCCAAAATCAATTATGCTTAATATTCAGACACTTATATAATAATTTAAGCCCGCTCACCACTTAGTCAAGAATACAAATATAATCAATACACAATTTCACAAGTTTATTACATATCATATATAAATAATAATAACCTATGTTTATTTTCGATCAAATCGAAAATAAATATTATTTCATAAAATAATATCGGTATTCTTGACTAAGTCTATTCTAACTTAGATGTGTCCATCGACAAAGCTCATATTGGTTTTTGGAATTTTTGTACCATAAACAACCAATGACCGAAAGGTAAACTTCATTATATTAATTTGATATTGGGAACTTCGGTAGGTTGGTTACCGAGAATTTTAGGTAGTTGCCATAAGCTGGGTTAGGTTTTATGTGTTGCTATCGAGAGAATAAGTCTATGCCAAGAATTTGTTATATGAGATGAGCCGAAGGCAAAAGTAAGAAAGTAGTAAAGAGAGACACTGAGATTTATAGTAGTTCAGGATTAAACTCTACGGCCACTTTGTCCTTTCCTTCTTGAGAGTCTTTTACCGAAGTTGAAAGGCTATTACAATGTTGAGCTAGCTAAGTCTGCCATCAATAAGTTTTTATCAAAGTTCTATAGCAAAGTAGAGTTTATCCTTTAGTATCTGGATTAAGCTCTGCCAAAAAGTCCCTTTCTAGATTGGAATTTGTGCCTATATATAGCCATCTGGAGATGACGTGGATCGATGAGGTGGCTTTCATCGTTGAGTGGAGCGTAAGATTGTTGACACATGTCAATGATATGGCTTGTTTGAATATAGAATGCAGATTGATGACATGTATTTTGTGGGACCTTCCTTTCAGGTATATTTGGAATGTACACGTGGATTATCTATATTTAATAATATCATAATATAGTTGCACGTTCTTTTAGGTTAATCTTGTCTCCGAAGCTTTATTCCTTCATAATATTGTACCCTTCGGCTTTCGATTTCCACCTAATAGTCTGTATTCATAGAAAACTAAATAAGATGTTATGTCATATTGACCTTTGGACGTAGCCTTCTATGGAGTGTACGCCCTGTTTGATGATAACAAATATATTTTTATATTTGATTTTTTTAAGAGTGTGTTATAGTTATAAACAATCATCGACGCACAGTTTTGTTTCCAATTAACTTGTTTATAATTTTTCAATCAACACATCACATACCACACATTTTATTTTTTCTGTAAAAATAATATATGTTTGTTATTATATATAAAAAAAATTATGAGATAATGCAATTAATTTCCATTTGATATTAATAAATATATGTTGTATTTAATGTGTTTGTTTAGCGTTGTGTATTTACAGGATATAGTTAATAACAAACTTCGATAATGAATATTGATTCTATATATTTGTGCAAAAGAAATATCAACATATTTCAGAACAAATTCTTATAAAGTTATAAAATTTTCTACATAGTTTTGATAAAAATAAATTGAAAAATATAAGGTAAAAATTGTAACTTTTTGCTGAATAGTGTTTTGAATTTGCAACATTTTTTACATTCCAAACTTTCTATTTGAAAATGGATGTTTATATTTGTTCTTTATGAGATTCGAACTTCTGTCCTTTTGTTTGCATATAAGGGTATTTTTAAAACTTCGCAGTCATACCAAAAAATTATTTTTATTCCAACCATTAATAAAGATAATATACAGCAGACTGTTTTTAAAATCAATTTCAAACCAATCAAATGAAAAATATATTTACCAAGTCAAAGCTCCTAGTATTTCTCACATTTTCCAGTACTTCTCCCAATCACCTAGATCCAAGTTTCGATGTCCCGATGTGCCAAGTTCATTTTACCAATGTTTTCATAACCGGACCGTGAATCAAACCGTGAGGACTCAGGGTTCGAGGTTTCGAGGGTTCGACCGGTCGAACCGTCAAAAACCGCACATACTCTTTTTCGAAAATTAATACATTTAAATGCAACGTATTAATCTTAAGTACACAATAAACCAACATCTTCAATAAAAATATACGATATTAATTCATAATTCACACATTAATTCTAATATGAAAAACTAAACAAAATTTGTTACACTAGCTGCACTAATTACGAATATAAAACGGGTGGAGATTTGAAAACATATTTTGAAGCGAAAAAATTGTGCATATGGAAGGGTTCAACCGGGTTCAAATGAAGGGTTAAACCGTCAATTCAAAGGTCGAATCAAGGTTCTTGCATGAAGGAGTTTTGATTGAGTTCCCGACCTTTAACCCCTACGGCTCGAGGTTCAACCGTGGCCGGGTCGGGTTATGAAAACCTTTTTCCTTAGGGGTTTATTTGCAAAAATGTATCCATGTGTCATGTGGTAAATGGCTGCGCACACGGGGACACTTAATTTGGTATAGAAGATTTGAACCCCCGCTATACCTCCTTTTGATCCCAGGTAAATACACCTTATGACTAAATTTTCATTATAGGATATCAATACAAAAGGTACAAGGAGCGGACATTTTACCAGCATATATCATCTCCTCCTTCAAATCAATCCGATCATATCTCATCAAAGTAATTACATCACAAGCAGAGCATTGATCAACTCTCAATTCTGGCAATCATATAAACATTAACTACATCAATGTCTCACTACATCGTTGACTGCACAATCATAGGCGAACTCATACTGCTCTGAAGTTCTTTTCAGCAACACACATATTCATCAACTCAGAAACGATAAACAATATCAGTTCAAACACGCATCCAGCATTCTCAGAGCAGCGTTACTAGGGAGCACAGCATCGGTTTCAGATTTGGAGCAGTACACATCACAACTTCATTCAACCATAGCCAAACACAATTCCAAATCGACGGGCAACAAACCAGACTTATAAACACTCCAAACTTCTACCACAACCAGAGACGCAAGCACCAAAACAACGATCATTTCCATATCAAAATCATCATAAAATTCATTATCACCATCTCCATCTCCGCCTCAACACAGTTCATGCCATTGTCAAATCGCCACCATTTCTTGTCGAGGCATCAGCTTCGGAATAACATCAGAGCTATAAAGAGACGTTACCTCTCTCATCAATGAACTTACAAAGTGAACAGATAGCTTCATCACAGTAACATGCGGTACCATCTAGTTTTCAAGTATCGCAAGCTTTTAATCCACCATCAAAACGACGAAGGCGTCGTCTTCATCACTCCAGATCTAAACAACGGCAGTCGATCAGATCCAGTCGTTTTCATTATCAGAGAGCAAAGAATCATCCAGCTTCGAACCTTCGATGAACCATGCTCCTGCAGCAAAATCCAAACACCAAGCTTCCACATTGCATAAACTTCACACCTCCAGACATTACCAGCCAAGTTCATCACTAATCTCCGGCACGACATCATAATCGCGACATCTCAGGAGCAGCGGCGCATTGCAAATCGAGGCAAACATAATTTTTCGGCGGCCGCTGTTTGGAGTCGAAGACGAAGAAGATTATTAGGAGGCGGAGATCTCAGCTTCGCGGCGGCTGCAAGACAAGGCGGGCGGTGGCAATTTCCCGAAAAAAAAAAGGAAAAGAGCGACTTTTATCGGAGGAGCAAAGCTTGCGAAGAAACGATTTGAGAAGAGGTATAAAAGGAACGGCTGGTCAATGGTCAAAGCTTAGAGCATCTTCAACGCCTAGACGCTACTTAAATCAGCACCGAGTACTAAACGTTGATTTAATTAGCATCCAAGCTATGGACGCTCTTTAAATCCACGTTTGTGGTTGGACTTCTATAACTGGGACATCCAACTCCTTTCTCTTCATAATTCTTCTTATTTATTTTGGTTTTAATAGGAAAATCGTTGATATGCCGCCATATATAACCAAAATCGCAAGACGAATTGTGCGCCATCAGTCGGAGGAGCTTGTAGGCCCAGCACACGTTGCTCCAGTTCTGGATACGACGATTTACCAACTACGGATTCTGCACGAGTTGCCAGAGGGATACAGTCATCGTATCTTCACGGCATTCGATGCGGTCGAGGTACAATTATAACTAAAAGATAACTATCCATTAAATAATGTTTATTAGATAGATATGTGATATTGTAAAGTGTCTTGGTTGTTTGAATTTAAATTGTACAATAATACCGAACAACCGTTTAATTTTTCAGTCCCAGTACGTCAGCTATCGTGGTAGTTGGGCTAAGTGTAGAGCGCAGAAGTATGACACACTACCCTAGGCTTTAGTAGATAGGCTGCAGACTAGTCCTTTTGCGTAGTCCTTATAGATTAGGCCGTCACAGTCTTTTGATCGTCCAATTATAGCAGTCATAGTTGAGAGATGGTGGTCTACGACGCATACTTTTCAATTTTCGGATTTTGAGCTCGGCATTACCCCCGCCGACTTTTATATGTTGACTGGGATTGAGATTGGAGGTTCTCACAGGATACCATTTCCTTTTGACCATACGTTTGAGAGCCCCGAGGTCTTCACTATTTACCTACCACAGTTTGTGGAGGGTCATGTTGCCTCCGAGACGGTCCCCCTTACATATCTACATGTGTACATTGTAGCTTACATGGGCACTGAGGTTATGATTGACACCGTGTTTAGATCATTTCTGCTGTATTTATTTGGTTCGACTTTCTTTTCGAACCAAAAGAGTACCATTAGATTAGGTTACCTTGTAGCGGTAGCAGATTTAGATCGGCTGCACATTATAAACTGGGGTTCTGCTATACTCGGATATTTGTACACCGCTCTTGATTCTTTTGCGTTGGGGGAGGTTATTCATGTGAGAAATGCGGATTAAGGATCTTAAGGCTAGAATTAACACTGGAGGGGGGTGAATAGGGTTTTAAGAAATTTGTTAATCTTTTTGAGTTTTATCTTAATTTGTTAACAATGTATACACTAATCAAACACAGATATGAACACAGAATCAAACACAGATGCAAATATAAAGTAAAAGCAGTAAAGGAAAGAACACACCGGATTTTATACTAGTTCGGAGTTACCCTACATCCAGTTCCGTAACACAAGTACGGATTTCCTTTCAACAACAATTCAACAATTACAACCCTCGATTTCAAGGCAACGAGGTACACCCTCCAGAATGACAATCCTCTAGGTAGAGATACTTGATTTCTGGGGCAACAAGTTCACCCAATTGATTTCCAAGGCTACAATCACACCTTTTCTCGCTTAATTGATTTCCAAGGCTACAATCACACCTTTTCTCGCTAATATATTACAAAGAAGTCTATAACTCTGAATAGCACTGAGAACCTTGTAGAGATAGTGATGGAGAATCAAACTAGAAGTAATCGAGTATGATTCGATGTTGATTTCGGCAGAGTAATGGTATGATTTTGTATTAAGAAATGTGGAAGAAGAAGAGGAGTGAAAACCAGAAAAAAGTGATTAAAAATTCATTGAAACTGACCCCTATTTATAGAAGATCAACAACCGTGACCATTCATGAAGAGTTATGGCGAATAGGCACTTCTTTTGAAATTTGAATTTTGAACTTCAACTGTCACTATGTCGACATAGTGCCTAGGGGCATGTCTACATCCCTCAGCCAAAATTGATATTTTGAATTTCTATAAAAATAATATTTATCTTATATAAAAACTATTTAAAACTTTATAAATGTACTTGAATATAATTGAAATTCATAAGTAAATATAAAGAACAATATATACATAATTTAACTATAATTTTATATTTAAATCTAAGTATAAATATTAAAAGAAATATATTATTTGAAAAGACATTTAAAATCAGGAGTAATTTGACTTTGAAATTAAAGATGTTTTGAGGCTAAAATTATTTAAAATCAGGATAGAGAGTTTTGAATCTTTTAAAAGGAAAGTTTTGAAATCATTTTGAAAACAAGATAATTTTGTAAAATCATTTGAATTAAAATTAGTGGATACAAAAAATGTCCCACTAGATTTTCGTAGGTTCCATCCTACTTAGGGTTCCATCCCTTTAATGGGCTCGAAGTGGATTCCATTCCACGAATAAATTGGATATTAAGATGCCAGTGCTTTTCTACGAGTTTTAACAAATATTCCTAATAAAACAAACTTAACCTTGAAGTCTTGATAATCTTGATACTCATGAGTCTTCTATCTCTATATCTTGAATCTCTATACTGTACAGTCTTCATTCTTGATACATGCATGGTTAGATCCTGCATATACATATATATCTAAACTTGTAATGTTAGTATTTATATTTTATAATCTATTCTAAGGTTGTTGTCATCAAAACCATCATCTCATGGACTAACAATCTCCCCCTTTGATGATGACAACCTTGGTTTATAAAATATTCTTTCTATCCTAATAACTCCCCCTAAAACTAACAACTCCCCCTTAATCTATGCCTAACTACCCTATTTTATATTTCTCCCCCTTTGTCATCAACAAAAAAAATTTACTCCCCCTTACTCTTGGACTTTAGTACCTGCATTGATAAACTATACAACGGAATATTGTTAACGCTAAAAAGTGAACGCTAGCATCCGGTGTGTGTAATAGAATCGTGAAAGCACCACCCGTTGGTACGGGAACAGAATATAAGCTGAAAAATAGCAGAAAAGCAGTAAATGAACAACAGATTTATAGTGGTTCGGCCTGTAATTGAGCCTACGTCCACTTTATAGTCTTTTATTGCTGATTCGGTTACAATTTGATATAATATCCTTCAAAATACAATACAACTTGATCATGAAAGCACTCTTGACTACTAGCTCGATCTTTGATGATGAAACTCGACGAATCCGTGTTGGATGTAAGGAGTTCTTCTCGAAGCTTGTTGTAGTGTCTTGAATGCTTGAAGATCTTTGATTGCTGAATGAGAGGAGACTTCGACAGCGTAACGGCGCTTGAAGAAATGAATGGCCAAAAGTCCTCTTCATGTTGGAAGTGGTGGGTTATTTATAGGAGCTGATTTGGACTCAGGAAATTTTCCTAAGTCTCTAAGTCGTGGTCGACTTATAGAAGTCTTAGGTCGTAAGTCGGCAACGAGATAAAGCGCTTGTACCAGTTGGTACTTCCAGAACGAGTTAGTAAGTCGTGAGCGACTTAGTTTAAGTTATAAGTCGATAACGACCTAAAAGATGCAATCCTGTTTTCGTTCCCTTAAGTCGGTGACGAGGTAAAGGCGTATAAGGTGTTCTGAGATTGTACACGACTTAGTATAAGTCGTAGGTCGGCGACGACTTAAGAGATAGGTCGTAAGTCTTAAGTTATCAACAATTGCCTTAGGTCCAAGACTCCCTTATCTCATAGACCCTTGAGTCGTAGTACTTCTTAACTCGGAGCATTTCATAACTCGGTGTTGTTAGGTCGGAGCAGAGTTAACCCATAGGTTGTTAAGCTGTTGAGTCGGAAGCCCTTGTTAACTCGCAATTTGTTAAGTCGGTAGATCACTTCAGGCTTTAGGTCGCAAGCATCTTAAGTAGTTAGGTCGCAAGCTCCTTTAGGTCCCAAGCTTCTTCAGTAGTCAGGTCGCAAGCTCCTTTAGGTCGCAAGCTTCTTCAGTAGTTAGGTCGCAAGCTCCTTTAGGTCGCAAGCTTCTTCAGTAGTTAGGTCGCAAGCTCCTTTAGGTCGCAAGCTTCTTTAGGTCGCAACACTGCTAGGTCGCAATGCTCCCTGTAGCTTTAGGTCGCAACATTGCTAGGTCGCAATGCTCCCTGTAGCTTTAGGTCGCAACATTACTAGGTCGCAGTATCCCCTAAGTCGTAGGTCGTTGGGCTACTTCAAGAGTTAGGTTGTGACATTCTTAGGTCGCGTCTTTCTTAGGTCATGACATTCCTGTAGCTTAGGTTGTAGCTTCACTAAGTCGCAGAATTCCCTAAGTCGTGACTTTGTTAGGTCGCAAAGCTTCTCTTAGGTCGCAAAGTTTTAGGTCGCTTAAAGGAATTAACATTTGCCCCTCGAGGTATATGACTATGCCATAGGTCGTATACTTCGATTCAACCCTGCTAAGTCGTGGACGACCTAAAACTTCGTGCCTATTCGCCTTCCATTCTCAGCCCATATAAACTGTTAAGTCGCTTTCTTCCTCCTAATCCTTCTGCTCTAATTTCCCGTTGCTATTGGCAAATCTTTGAACCCCCAAGAGAGAATTCAACTTGTTTAAACGACGATTCATCCTTTCTAACAAACTACGTAAGTGAGTTTCGATCTCTATCCCACCATAATCGCCGCCCAATCACGAGTTCATGTTCTCTAACCCAAGTTTAATTTCATGCATTTGTGTTTCGTTTTTTGAATGATTGTCACAATCGACATGTTAACATGATTCGTGAATGCACGGTAATGTTTGTAATGAATCGAAGAACTTGAAATTGATTTACTGGGCGATTCGGTTGGTATGTAGAGATGAATGGGATTCAAGAAGAGGATGAATCGTTTTCTTTATACTAGCAGTATCGGGTTATTGGATCAGTAAGATTGTTTGGAGAAGAAGCCAGCGACCTAGCAGATTCGGATGGCTTTAAAAGTTAGGTCGTAAGGTTCTTGGCGACCTAAGCCTTGCGATCTAAAAAAAAACATCTACAACTAAAACGAAGCTGACCAACCTCTTTTGCGACCTAAGAATTTTCAACCTATGCTAAGTCGTATGCGACCTAGGACATGGAGTAAATTGCATTGACTTGATCCACAGTTACATTGTGCGACCTAAATATGCCCCGACCTATGATAGGTCGCTGAACGACCTAGTACTTGAAACAAATTTGTAAAGCCCTGAACGCTTCAAATTGGACAGCACGACCTAAAAATTGCTCTGACTTATGTTAGGTCGTGAACGACCTAGGACTTAGAAATTTAGGCAGAATTTGGCTGATTTTTGAATTTGAATTGTTTTAGACTTCGTTGTACTTCTTTTCAGATTGCCTTAACTTTAATGCTGATAACCTGTTTAGAAGCAACATTCACAGAAAAAATGGGACGAATATACTGCCATTGATTGCCCACATCAAATGACAGATTAGTCGACAAAGAATATCAAACTGAAATGAACTTCGCGAATGAAATGCTGTGAACTAACAAATCTAAGTGAAGTATTAAAGCAAAATTGAAACGATCAACTAAAGCTGATTTATTTGCATCAACACAACACTGTTCTTGGACTTAAGATATCAAGCCCCGAAACTTTATAATCGACAAGTATCAATTAATTTAGTTTCATTTATATTTTCTTGTTATTGCGTTAGTTTTGCACAACACTTCACTCTTTTTTAGGAAACGTGCACCTTAATATTTGATCGTCCAGTTCCTTGTGTAGAATGGCATCTCAACAGGAAGACTTGGAAATGGCTGGAGAAGCTTTTCCAATTGCTACTCCACTGAACAACCCTCCGGAACGGACTTCTACTACTCTGAGCCACAAGGTCTTCAGACAATTGTGCATACAATTCGGCATTGCCGAAGCAGATGCTTTACTTCCTGGGTCAAGCGACACTGCTGACAGGCCGCCTCTTGGCTTTGTTGCTGTGAATCGTCAAATGTGCTTGAGCGGAGCTATTCCGCCCTTTAATGATTGTCTTCGAGAACTTCTCCTTCGGCTATCTATCTCCCCTTTTCAATTGCACCCTAATGGATACTCCATCCTGCTGGGACTGTGTGTGCTTTTCAGGCGAACGTTGGGCCGTTTTCCCAGTTTTGCCGAAATTCGTTTCTTGTGCACATTTGCAAAGAACAAAGATCATCCCTCTATTACACTTGTGAGGAGTGCCAGGAACCGTAAACTAATTTTGGACTTGCCCGAAAGTGCCCATGGGTTCTTGACTCAATTCTTTTATGTCCGCTGTCCTCCGGGATTTTATGCCATTTGGAGAGTCGGAAGTAAGATTGTCTCTTTCTGATTTGTTTTTAAGACTTTTCAGAACTCGAACTGTCAAATGCTTAACTTCATTCTTTCTTTTTGCAGCACTTCCTCCTCCACTTCGAGATACTAGTCACAAGTTAATTTTAGATACTTTGAGTGCCGTTGATGTTGAAGAGAGGAGTGCCAAATTCTTGCTGAAAGATGAATTTCTGCACCAATTTGGTCTTTTACATCCTTCTAGATCGACCCAGATTCATGAAATTCCTAGTTTTGATGCAGAAACGTTAGCTGCTTCGGGCTCTCAAGCAGAGGCATCGAATGCCCCAGTTTTTGCAGAAGAAGTTGCATCAGAAACACCTGTCGTAGAGGCTGCTTTGATAAAGTGTTCCGCATCCACTAATGTTGTAGGGTTAGTCAGCAAATCGGCACTTGCCCCAATTATCGAGGAGGAAGAGAATCCTCGAGTTTCTGAAAAATCAATTGATGTGGAAGTTGAGAAGGAGAATTCTGCTGAGCATCATAATGATGACACCTTCGATGACTTGAGTGACATAATAATAACTTCTCAAGAGCTTTTCAAGGATAATATTCCAAAGGCGAACTCTCCTGTCATTGAAGCGACTTCCTCTTTGAAACAGACCTCGACGCCTTCTACACCTGTCGTCTCCGTTCCCGCACTAAAGCGTGGTTTGTAGATTGACGCACGTAGTTCGCACGCCGCACACACTTAGGATTTTTCTGCACTTATAAGCATTTACTCTTTCTTTCTGGAAATTTCTAAGCTTTACTTATTTTCTGTTTTTCAGATTCTCCGATGGGACGCTCCGGCTCATATTATGACTCATTTCAGCGCCATGGAGGTCGTGGATCCTATGACTTTAGGAAATATCTTGGTGACCAAAGAGAGACAGATGAGGAACGGGCCCAAAGGAAGGCTCAAGAAAAATGGGATTATGAGCAGCAGAAGAGAAGAAGAGATGCTGATCGATATGATTCTTCTTACAGAACTTATGATTCTCATAAGCGAAAGTCTTATGATGACAAAGGGAAGACTCATATTACTGATGAATCGAGCAAACGGTCTAAGCCAAGTGACGCGTCTGCTATTTCTGAGAAGACTAACGCTCCCATTTCTTCTGACATTCCGGCCGGTTCTCCTCCTCTAAAGGAATCTGATATTCAAACCATCATTAACAGGCCACAATATCAAGTTAAAGACGGCCCTCCAACGCTTCAGAGCCGATTTCCGAATTGGTGTCTAAGAGGAGTCCGTTTTGACTTAGATTTGGTTCCCATTGATAAGCAGGCAATGCTGAGAAATGTCGATGCTGTCAAGCTTGATATTGAAAGAATGTCTGGATGGCAGAAGTTGGTTGATGAACTTCAAAGGGTCAACCATATTAACCTTGAGGCGATGATGACCATGGAGAACGATAAAGAATGGGACAAATGGCGTAAGCAGCATGATGCGGAGATGACGAGCATTGCAGACGACAACGCAAAGCTTGCGTCTGAAGTTAAGCAGCTTAAGGAAAATCTCGCTTCTTCTTCTGCATCATATACTCAAAAAGAAGAAGTCTTTCAGAAGCAAGTGCGGGATGCGCATGCTGCACAAAGAGATGTCGAAATGAAGCTTGCTGCCGAACAGCACATCACTGAAAAATATCGAGTAGAAAACACCGAACTGCGGGAAAAGTTCACCTCCCAGAACGTGGAGATTGAGTTACTAAAGTCTCGACTCGCTAAAGCTGAGACGGCGCGTGATGAGGCTATTACTGGTAGGGTTTCTGCCATTGCCGAAAAAGAAGCGGCTGAGCAATCACATGAGGCAACGAAAGCAAACATCAGTTCTACCTTATTCGACTTTTATTTACACTGCGTTCTGGGTCGTGGGAGCCTTGCTTTTCTAGGTCCAGATTATGAAATCACTCTGGCTGAAGTGTGGGAAGCCGCACTTGATATGTTTAAAGGTGCCGGCTATGATGAAGCAAAATTTGAGGAAGCAAAATTTGAGGCTCGCTATCTTGATGATGAGGCTCGCGCCGCTCTTGTTAGAGGGAAGGAGCAGCTTGCTAAAGCGCAGGCTGAATCACTGGGAGAAGAGCTTTCAAAAGAGGAAGCTCCTTTAACTGCTCCTGTTCATACTTCCACTTCGGCTGATGCAAACATTATGGATTCCAGCTCTCATCCTTCACATCCAGTTGTGACCACTCCTACAGAAGAAGAGGCAATGAAGGACTTTCAGGCTCGGGAATTTGAGATTGATCTCGCTAAACCGGCTTCTCCAGGTAACTTTGACGAGACGAATTCAGTGAATTGCTTATTCGATTCAACCGAGTTCGACGAACTTCTTACTTATTACTTAAGCTTTGACGATCCACTGTCTTCTTTTTCCTCGGAGAATACTGATTTTGATTTCTTTTATTATGCAGCGGACGTGCCGGAAACTGCACCAATTTCTCCTTCTTCAGCTGTCGTTCCTCCTTCTTCTCAAGTTACTCCTCTTCCAGCTTCTCAACCAGGTCCACAGGAAGAACAGATAGCAGCCCTTCAAGGCTTGGACGAACCACCTGCTTCCAAGGAGCAGAAAGCAGAAGATCTGGAAGATAGCGAGAAGACCCCGGAGCAGTCTTTTGACTACGACACAAAACTTTCTACATTTCTTACTCCGGGGAGTGAGTCTTCTTCCAAGAAGAAGGGGAAACGTGTGGTTTCGAAGAAAGGAAAGAAGCGTTCTTCTGTTGCTGGAGATGAAGCAGAAGTCGATTCGGCTGAGTCTCTTTCTCCTTCTTCTCCGATACGGCCTTCGAAACTAATTACCAGGCCGGGTAAAGGCTCCAAGGGTGGGAAGAAGGAGAAATGAGTTTGATTTTGACTTTTCTGCTTTTTGCATGTGTTGACCGGAGATTGTGCGGATACCGGTCTCCGCTCCTTTTTGTAATCTGCACAATGTAAAAAGTTTCCATAGTATTGAATAAAATAGCTTTTTTACTTGTACAAATTCTTGTGTATGTGAGAACGTATCTGTTTCTCTTTTTTAGTATAGAACAAATGATTCTTTTTTTTTGTTTGAACAAACTTTTGTTTGTTTTTTTGAGAATGCATTTATTCCACATCTATTTTTCATGATATCGTAATGAACTCGCGGTATGTTGCTTGCATATTACTTTATTCATGTAACTGAATAGTATAGTGTTGCCCCCATACCGCAAGTACATTGCAACATTTCTAACTTCTTCAAGACTGATACTCTTACTTCATAGAATAACTACTCCACTTTTAAGGGAGGAATCATTCTGCTTTTGATAGAGTATATCTCGTCTTCAGAGAAGTTTTTACTTTCTCTTTTTTCCTGAAGAACACTTCAACTTTTGGGAATGATCACTTTTATTTGTTAAAAAGTGAATTTTCCTAAGCAGTGAAATGAGCTTCTGAAGAAGGTTTTGATTTTGTGCCCCAGTAAAGGGTTTATTTTTGGCACTTCAAGCAAGGTGAAGTATGCCTCTGCAGAGGTCTTTTGGTCTCTAAAGAGAAGCGATTTTGGTCTCCGAAGAGAAGCGATTTTGGTCTCCGAAGAGAAGCAATTTTTGTTCTCCGAAGAGAAGCAATTTTTGGTCTCCGAAGAGAAGCAATTTTGGTCTCCGAAGAGAAGCAATTTTGGTCTCCGAAGAGAAGCAATTTTTGGTCTCCGAAGAGAAGCAATTTTTGGTCTCCGAAGAGAAGCAATTTTGGTCTCCGAAGAGAAGCAATTTTGGTCTCCGAAGAGAAGCAATTTTGGTCTCCGAAGAGAAGCAATTTTGGCATTTCAGCTCTGGTGAAGTGGGTCTCCGAAGAGAAGCATTTTGCACTTCTACACGGGTGAAATGTGCCTCCGAAGAGGGCTTTTTAGCATTTCATCACTGGTGAAGTGGGTCTCCGAAGAGAAGCATTTTGCACTTCTACACGGGTGAAATGTGCCTCCGAAGAGGGATTTTGCCTCCGAAGAGGGCTTTTGCCTCCGAAGAGGTCTTGAAATTGCCTGGAAGTTACTTTCTCATGGTTGAGTGGATCCACGGGGCAGACGCAAGTTGCTTGATTGGATGTTCGTTTGCACAAACGATCGCAATCAATTAACAAGGGCCCTGTTCCTTCAACTTGGGAAGGTGCCCCTCCGGTGGTTCCACCAATCTTGTTATTGAGAGAAGCACTTTCATTTATTGGCGTGCCTCGTTAGAGGGCTTTGTTGACCTTTGGGAAGGAGCATCGGTTGGTTGGTGTGCCAGGAAGGTTGCTTCTCAGGGGCAAGTAGATCCACGGGATGGACGCAAGCTGCCTGATCGGATGCATCACGATCAGTTAGCAAGAGCCCTGTTCCTTCTGCTTGGGAAGGTATCCCTTCGGTGGTTCTACCGGCCCTTTTATTGAGGAGCAAAATTCCTTTTGGTTGCTTCCGTGCTTACTTGGTATTTGCTTTAATAAATGATTTGTAAGGCTCGCTTAGCTTTGCGATGGGTGAGCTTTTCTTTAATGACCTGCAATATTAGATCGACATTTTAGCAATACATTTAGAGTATTTACACATCGAAATATAACAGGCATTTTATAATAGAAAACACAGAATGCATAGTTTTTCATTATTCAGTCACGCTGATTTCTCAGCGGTTTACAATGCAGAAGTTACACATCCATCATCATTTTTTACAAATTTAAGCAACGCTGTTAAGCAAAAAATGGATGCTAGTGATTGTTGTTTCAGAATCTCCGGACTGATTTTCCATTTGCACTAGATTTGCAGCTTCGGATTTATATGCCAGAGAAAGTGAAAGATGCCCCAGTTGCAGTTTTGTGGACAATTAGCAGTCGTCCCAACTTCTGCCTGCTGGGTGTGGACCTCCTGTGACAAAATTAATGACAAGCTTTTCTGAATCTTGCACTGCAGTGTTGTTGAGAGAATCGGATTGATGGGTAGGACGTTGTTGATCCCGAGTGGATGAGGTTGGAGCGACTCCGCTTCTCTTAACGTATTGTTGGAGTTTACCCTGCTCCAGCAATTCTTCAATCACATTCTTTAATTGGCGACATTGGTCAGTGTCATGGCCAGGTTGATTGTGAAATTGGCAGAATTTTCCATTACGCTTTGCACCTCTCGTCATCTCAGGTGGCTTAGGATACCTGACAACGTCCTTTGTTGCAAAAAAGATATTTCTTGGTGTATCAGTTAAAGGAGTATAATCCGAAGGATTAAAGCGGCGAGGTTTATTTTCATTTCCCTGGCTCTTTCCTCCTTCATTCTCCCTTTTCTGACTTTCAGATTCTCTTTTATTAGATGGGACATTGTTATTATTAGTTTGGGCAGCAACCACTTTCGATGTCGTCGAAAGGCTTTCAAGGCGAATGAACTCGTCGGCCTTTTTATAAAATTTATCAAGTGAGTTCGGTTCCTTCATCTTTAGCCATATCCCAAATTTACTCGATTTATCAATGGCTCGCATCAAATAAGTCAGGATCATGCGTGGTTCCGCATTTTCTACTTCGGCTAAAGCTATATTGAAACGGCTCAAGAAAGATTTGATTGATTCTCCGGGCGCTTGTTCCAGGTTAGACAGTGACATTATATCCTTAGCTTTTGAAGCATACAATCTGAACTGTTCTTTGAACTTTTGCGTTAAGTCGGAGAACTTATCTATAGACCGAACTGGAAGCTTTGTGAACCAAAGTAAAGCCACACCTTCCAGGTATACTGGAAAGTATCGACACTTGATCTCGTCTGATGCTCCTGCACCGGTCATATGCCAATCGTATTTGTATAGGAAATGATTAGGGTCACTCGTTCCCCTATAGGCTTGGATAGTAGGAGGTGCAAATTTCCTTGGAAACTCCGCTCTCAGGATCCTTTCAGTAAACGGAGTTCTGCTTGGCGCGAATCCCCAGTCAGCCTCATCCTCTTCCCTTTGCATGCTCTCTTTCATGATGCGGCCAACCATTTCAGACAGGTACTCTTTATTGTTCAAAGACACCTCCGGGCAAGCATCAGTTCTTCCCTCGAAAGTTTGCCCGGGTATAGGTTCATGACTAGTTGGTTGCGGCATAGAACCATCAGCTTGGAAAGGTGGCATTTCAGGAAGAGTAGTTTGATGGTTTTCTGGTTGACGATTTGCCCCGAGCAGAGCAGTTAATCTATCCATCATCAAAGCGTTTTGAGTTTCAATTTGTTGGTATAATCCAGAAACTGCATCATCCAATTCAGCCCTGGTGACTCCAACGGTTGGAGTTGCTTGGTCTGTTATTGGGGAAGCGGAAGTCCCTTCGTGAGCATTTCCGGATCTGATAGGTCTACCTCTTCTCCCAGGAGCCATTATTTCGGATCTGGTTTTTGAGAAAGGTTCTTTTTATGAATCTTTGCGAAGCAACGGTGGATGATCGCCTGAGTTGGGTTCTCAGTGAAAGCACCAAAATGTTAACGCTAAAAAGTGAACGCTAACACCCGGTGTGTGTAATAGAATCGTGAAAGCACCACCCGTTGGTATGGGAACAGAATATAAGCTGAAAAATAGCAGAAAAGCAGTAAATGAACAACAGATTTATAGTGGTTCGGCCTATAATTGAGCCTACGTCCACTTTATAGTCTTTTATTGCTGATTCGGTTACAATTTGATACAATATCCTTCAAAATACAATACAACTTGATCATGAAAGCACTCTTGACTACTAGCTCGATCTTTGATGATGAAACTCGACGAATCCGTGTTGGATGTAAGGAGTTCTTCTCGAAGCTTGTTGTAGTGTCTCGAATGCTTGAAGATCTTTGATTGCTGAATGAGAGGAGACTTCGACAACGTAACGGCGCTTGAAGAAATGAATGGCCAAAAGTCCTCTTCATGTTGGAAGTGGTGGGTTATTTATAGGAGCTGATTTGGACTCAGGAAATTTCCCTAAGTCTCTAAGTCGTGGCCGACTTATAGAAGTCTTAGGTCGTAAGTCGGCAACGAGATAAAGTGCTTGTACCAGTTGGTACTTCCAGAACGAGTTAGTAAGTCATGAGCGACTTAGTTTAAGTTATAAGTCGGTAACGACCTAAAAGATGCAATCCTGTTTTCGTTCCCTTAAGTCGGTGACGAGGTAAAGGCGTATAAGGTGTTCTGAGATTGTACACGACTTAGTATAAGTCGTAGGTCGGCGACGACTTAAGAGATAGGTCGTAAGTCTTAAGTTATCAAAAATTGCCTTAGGTCCAAGACTCCCTTATCTCGTAGACCCTTGAGTCGTAGTACTTCTTAACTCGGAGCATTTCATAACTCGGTGTTGTTAGGTCGAAGCAGAGTTAACCCATAGGTTGTTAAGCTGTTGAGTCGGAAGCCCTTGTTAACTCGCAATTTGTTAAGTCGGTAGATCACTTCAGGCTTTAGGTCGCAAGCATCTTAAGTAGTTAGGTCGCAAGCTCCTTTAGGTCGCAAGCTTCTTCAGTAGTCAGGTCGCAAGCTCCTTTAGGTCGCAACACTGCTAGGTCGCAATGCTCCCTGTAGCTTTAGGTCGCAACATTGCTAGGTCGCAATGCTCCCTGTAGCTTTAGGTCGCAACATTACTAGGTCGCAGTATCCCCTAAGTCGTAGGTCGCTGGGCTACTTCAAGAGTTAGGTTGTGACATTCTTAGGTCGCGTCTTTCTTAGGTCGTGACATTCCTGTAGCTTAGGTTGTAGCTTCACTAAGTCGCGGAATTCCCTAAGTCGTGACTTTGTTAGGTCGCAAAGCTTCTCTTAGGTCGCAAAGTTTTAGGTCGCTTAAAGGAATTAACAAATATATAATATATAGATTAAGAAATAATGATACTTATGAGCATAATAACTTAATTAAATACTATATTCATTTCAGTGTATATATATATATATATATGTTTCACACACCAATCTTCAAACCAAATAAAATCAATCCACACAAAGTATCAATTCAAACTAAATTAAATCAAACAAATTAATTCAGACAAATCAAACAAAGAAAGAAAATTAAACGTTACGAGGAACATCAACCCATCCTTCTTCTCCAAAGATAGGGTCTTGTTTGATGGCATCCCAATTCTCATTATCAACAGATAGAGAAACGGGAGGATGTGCTTCATTATCATCCTTGTGCAGGGAGGAGATCATCCAACGAATTGCACCGAAGTGTCTCTCTTGTTCCTTGATCATCTGCATTTGACTCAATTCTAAGTGACGCTGATTACGGAGAATGATAGAGAGAATATTCTTGAATGAATTGAGTGTTTCTTCAAGATTTTCAGATAGATTGTGAATAGGATTGGCCATAATTAAATTAGAGAAAGAAATGAAGGATATAGAGAATGAAAAATAATTTTCAGTGAAGATTTCTGGAAGAAAATGGTATATATAGGTGTTGAAATTCGTTTAAAATGAATAGACATTTAGTAGTTATTCAAATTTCAAATTCAAAATCAATAATCACTTCTGACCAGTACATGTCGACATGGTCAAGGGGGGTATGTCGACATACTATAGTGAATTTTGATGATAATTTTATTTTGTGAATAATGATGTATATATATTTCTATAATATACTAACATTTATTCAAGATATAAAATAAGCTAGATGACAGGAAGGAAATTCAATTTCATTGCATAATAGGATAATACAATGATTAAACATAAAGAACTACACGAACATTTGAAATAAAACAAACTAAGACAAATACAATAAGATACTAAAAGATAAAACTAGTTAGAAGATGAAGATGATGAAGATAGTCCAAGTTTCTTGCTGACTTTTGAAAAGAACTTGTTCATCTTCGAAGACATGTTATCCAACTTCTTACTAACGGATCGTTTTAAAATCCATTGATTCTCCACAATTATCTTTTGGTTTTTGAGAAGGGTTTTGTTGGATGGATTGGAAGGATATTCAATACTTTCTAAGGATGTTTCACCTTCTTCTTCTTCTTCTATTTCCATTTCATCCCTTTCTTCTTCTTCTTCCTCTTCCATTTCTTCATGAGCCAAACGCTCTTCCTTTTCGGTAAGAGTCTCATAAGGTTGAAAATCATATGGGATTTTCATGAGAGAAATGTTTGAGATATTAAAAACTTTTCTAGAGACAAATTCTTCACCTTTGAAATCCACTCCAAAATAGTTGAAAATCCGAGTAAGGTAAATTCCATGATATAAAGTGTTTTCTTCCATTTCAAAATTTTTTAGGACGAAGTTCATCCAAAATAACTTGCGCCCAATTGATATCATAATTTCCGAAAATAGCAAAAAGTGCTTTGCACACTTTTGAGGTAGGATTGTTAAAATTTCCCGATCTTAGGGTCAAAGTATGTTGTAAGAGAAGATTGACAATTCTTGCTTTAGGACGAAAGTTTCGGTTTTTATATTCAAAGTTATCATCTCCTTCAAAAATATGATGAAATGTCTCACGATCATGTTCATCGATTTTAAAACTAGAAAGATCCATTCTCGTGCTTTTGCAATTAAGAATGGTACCCAAAAGATCACAATTCAAAACAATTTGAGTGCCTTTGACACTACTCCAAATTTCATTCTCATTTCCATTATAAAAACCATGGTTTAAATTAGCATAGAAGATTTTGACAAGATTAGGATAGCAAACAAAATCATTTTGAGAAGAGTCAATAAGACTTAAAACACCATTGTTTGCAAAAAGAGAATCAATTTCATAAGAAGAAAAATCTTGAAAAATAGCAAATTTTCCGGGATGGACTTTGGCATAATTAGCATAATTGATGTATGCTTTAATTGCCTCCGGATCATTGAATAATTGTTCTTTGATTTTTCTGGAAATTCTCATGGTTGAGGGGTTGCTTGAAGAAGCCATTAGAATAGAGAGTAGAGAGCTTGAATATATGAAGAGAGAGTTTGAATTTGAAAATGAAAGTGAAAAGATATGATAAAAGATAGTGAATAAATAGGCTTTCAAAGGACATATTCTTTGGTCAAAAGGTATCTTTTCAGAGAAATAAATGAAGTGAAAAGGTGGAGGGAAATTCAAACATTTGAATTCAAAATTTGAAATTCAAATTCAGGTAGGTATGTCGACATTGTGGTAGGGGCTATGTCGACATGTGCCTTTGAATTTTCATGACATGATTTTTCCTAAGTTATCTAATACATATATATATATATAAATATTATTATTAATGTCTATATTTCTGAAATATTATTGTACTTATAATATATTTCAGAATGTGTCAAAAATAATAAAAATAATAATAAAATAATAGTAAAAATAGAAAATAAATTTTAAAATTCAAACAACATAACAATTCAAAATCAATCAATCAAACAATCAAGCAACTAATTCTATGCAAGCAATTTCAACCAATTGTATTATAAACGTGTACCTTTTTCTGAATCCATTTCTTTGAATTCGTCGGAGTCGTGAACTACAATGAAACACAAATTCGAATTATCCGTCTTTTGATCATCACTTGAGGGTGAGTCTGAGTCATCTAGAGTAGCAGTAAATGCATGCTTCCGTTTCTTTGCTAGTTCATTGTTCATAGGAGGATTCTGCCTATCTAGATACGGACAGTCTCTTTTGATATGACCTGGTTCGTCACAATTGAATAATTTGATAAAGTTTGGTACTGTAGTCTGATTACTGGGATTCTTAAAGTTTTTTATCTTGGAACTATTCAATTTTCTGTACTTCAGGAATTCCCTAAAATTCCTGGTCATAAATGCTATCTCTTCATCATTATCACTGTTTGAGTCTGATCCATCGGTCAATGCATTGAATGCCATTGATTTCTTTTCAGATGCTTTGCTTTCTCTTCTCCCGATCATTTGAACTTCAAACGACATTAGATTTCCAATCAATTCTTCTATCTTTAAAGTACTGATGTCATTTGCCTCTTCAATTGCAAGTGTCTTTTGATCCCATTCTGGAGTGAGAGAATTTAAAATTTTTCTGACTTGATCTTCTTCCGAAAATTCCTTTCCCAAAGA
Organism: Allium fistulosum; assembly: GCA_030737815.1. Classification (NCBI taxonomy): domain Eukaryota; kingdom Viridiplantae; phylum Streptophyta; class Magnoliopsida; order Asparagales; family Amaryllidaceae; genus Allium; species Allium fistulosum. Next base: position 161,504,322 of record CM060904.1, on the reverse strand, counting down.
TATTAAAGAATGCACAATATCTTGAAATCGACTATACATATCTGAAATAGACTCATTAGTATTCATTTTAAATAACTGAAACTGATTTATGAGCATGGAAATTTTGGTCTGTTTAACTTTGCTTGTTCCTTCGTGAGTTACTTGCAAAGTTTTCCAGATTTCATATGCAAACTTACAAACTGACACTCTATTAAATTCATTTCTTTCAAGTGAACAAAAAAGAATATTCATTGCTTTAGAATTATTTTGTGCAACAGTCTTTTGCTCAGTGGTGCACTGTGCAAAATTAGTTGTGGGTTCAGAATATTCAGTTTGTGTGATATTCCAAGTATCTAATCCTACAGACTGTAAATATATTTTCATCCTACATGCCCACTATGCATAGTTACTGCCATTAAAAAGTGGTGGTCTGGCAGTAGACTGACCTTCTACAAATGAACTAGTGTTGGTGGTAATAGTAGTACTAGTGTTAGTAGCCATTTTGAATTTTTTCAAAATTCAGATAATGAAACTTTTGAAAACCAAGCTCTGATACCAAATGTGAGAAATGCGGATTAAGGATCTTAAGGCTAGAATTAACACTAGAGGGGGGGTGAATAGTGTTTTAAGAAATTTGTTAATCTTTTTGAGTTTTATCTTAATTTGTTAACAATGTATACACTAATCAGACACAGATATGAACACAGAATCAAACACAGATGCAAATATAAAGTAAAAGCAGTAAAGGAAAGAACACACCAGATTTTATACTGGTTCGGAGTTACCCTACATCCAGTCCCGCAAAACAAGTACGGATTTCCTTTTAACAACAATTCAACAATTACAACCCTCGGTTTCAAGGCTACGAGGTACACCCTCCAGAATGACAATCCTCTGGGTAGAGATACTTGATTTCCGGGGCAACACGTTCACCCAATTGATTTCCAAGGCTACAATCACACCTTTTCTCGCTTAATTGATTTTCAAGGCTACAATCACACCTTTTCTCGCTAATATATTACAAAGAAGTCTATAAATCTGAATAGCACTGAGAACCTTGTAGAGATAGTGATAGAGAATCAAACTAGAAGTAATCGAGTATGGTTCGATGTTGATTTCGGCAGAGTAATGGTATGATTTTGTATTAAGAGATGTTGAAGAAGAAGAGGAGTGAAAACCAGAAAAAAGTGATTAAAAATTCGTTGAAACTGACCCCTATTTATAGAAGATCAACAGCCATGACCATTCATGAAGAGTTATGGCGAATAGACACTTCTTTTGAAATTTGAATTTTGAACTTCAATTGTCACTATGTCGACATAGTTCCTAGGGGCATGTCGACATCCCTCAGCCAAAATTGCTATTTTGAATTTCTATAAAAATAATATTTATCTTATATAAAAACTATTTAAAACTTTATAAATATACTTGAATATAGTTGAAATTCATAAGTAAATATAAAGAACAATATATACATAATTTAACTATAATTTTATATTTAAATCTAAGTATAAATATTAAAAGAAATATATTATTTGAAAAGACATTTAAAATCAGGAGCAATTTGACTTTTAAATTAAAGATGTTTTGAGGCTAAAATTATTTAAAATCAGGATAGAGAGTTTTGAATCTTTTAAAAGGAAAGTTTTGAAATCATTTTGAAAACAAGATAATTTTGTAAAATCATTTGAATTAAAGTTAGTGGATACAAAACAATGTCCCATTATATTTTCGTAGGTTCCATCCTACTTAGGGTTCCATCCCTTTAACGGGCTCGAAGTGGATTCCATTCCACGAATAAATTGGATATTACGATGCCAGTGCTTTTCTACGAGTTTTAACAAATATTCCTAATAAAACAAACTTAACCTTGAACTCTTGAACTCTTGATAATCTTGATACTCATGAGTCTTCTATCTCTATATCTTGAATCTCTATACTGTACAGTCTTCATTCTTGATACCTGCATGGTTAGATCCTGCATATACATATATATCTAAACTTGTAATGTTAGTATTTATATTTTATAATCTATTCTAAGGTTGTTGTCATCAAAACCATCATCTCATGGACTAACAAGACAGATGTTTGGCTTTTGGTACATTCTGTCATGCTAGTACTACAAGTACACGGCGAACATGCATCCACGTTTTTTGAGACTGCTATTCATGCTCCAGAGACAAATTTTCCACGCATGAGATGGTGGGAGCGTGTTCAGTTCGTTTCTCGGTTGCCTATGAGGGTGAGACACGACCTGATGGAGGCCCGTATGCAGATTGATATGAGGTGTATGGGCAATATATTCCGGGCAACGTGGGATGCGTATTGGATTGCCATCAAACAAGCGGACCTGATGCATGATGCGCATCCACTATATATTTCGTATCACTTGGGCATGCGGAGGATGATCTTACTCCCACAGGCGTTTCTTCCTATTTGGTATTTGAGGGAGCGATGCTGGTTTCAGACTACTGGGGAGTTACATATCCCTGGAGATCCATTATCTTACGACGACATGTTCAGCAGACGTCGGACCATTGGATTGCAGTATATACAGGGATTGAGGCAGACTGGTTGTGTAGATGCTTCTACAATTTTCTTAGCGGAGGGAGACTATGACCTCTACTGGGTTAGAGTTGCTCCTCGACGATATATGTTACCTGACTACGCTCGAGGGGTGAACTTCGATCATATAGGCGCACACGTTGCCAGCGGTAGAGTTCATGCACCTCCATTTTCTTTTGATCCCACTCCATCCCAGTATTCTCAACAGCCCATGGACTTCGGGTTGGACACCTCTTATAGAGCGTATGATCTTACTAGTACTCTTATCGAGCAGCCGATAGTTTATCCCCCAGATCATGATATTGCTAGTGTCCCCACTGTTGGACTATACCCGCCTCATGAGATAATTCATTGTATTAATATTTAATTGTACAGTATCAGTTAATCAATATAATATTGATATATTATATGTAATTATAGTATGTAGGTAGGTTGGACGAGCATAGGCGTTATATTGCCGCCATTCAGCATATGACACTCGTTCATACCCAGGCGCTCAGTCTTCAGGCTCAGGCGATGCAGGTCCAGATTGATGACTTGCAGGCTCAGCTGGCCGTAGTTCAGCTTGGTCATGGTGGTCCCGCTCATGACGATGATGTGGACGAGGATGACGACGGTGGCGGCGACGAGGACGAGGACGAGGATGGCGGCGGCGACGACGACGACGATGTTGTTGACTTAGGATGATCATGTTGTGTACTGTTATATTTATTTTACCGTTGATTGTATATATTGATGGACTACTTTATTGAATTAAGGACAAGTATTATTGTTTATTTGTTGCGTTATACAGTTTTTTTTACATTTACATTGAGGACATGTATTGAGGACATATACTGTATTGAGGACATGTATTGTATTACACTGCTTTTGATGTTTGCATAGCTTTATTTACAACACATTTATATTGCATAGCTTTATTGGTAGTGTGTGTCACGTCATATTGAGCACTGTTTGCACATTGAACTTCTTTTGATGTTGGCATAGATTTATCGACTCAAACTTGCACATCACATCGATCTTCTCCTGCGCTTGCCTGCTTCTTTCTTGATGCCTTCTTTCGTGAATTTCAAGAGCGGCATTCACTTTAGCATCCACCACAGCATCAACTTTATTTTTTCTCTTTGCTGCTTTTGCCCCAATTGATCTATAACTTTCATCCGGTCTCTGATTGAGCGCATCCGACTCATTTTCTCACTGAAATTGACTTTCTCTACAAGATGAATCTCCCGGGCTTGATGAGTATGAAGATTTTGATGCTTTGTTCTTCCCCTTCCCCTTTGTTTGAACGTCTCAAAGGCTCTTAGCGTTATCGGAGTTCCACTTCGGTGTGCTCGTCAGCAACTCGTAACAGTTAGCAAATTGGTAATAATGCACCTTTTTAGCTCCGTTTTCCCTAGGAAAAACCTTTATGAATTTCTTTTTCGCCATTTTTTTTTCTGTAAATCCAAATAGAAAAAAATTACTAATCATATTTACATTGTAAAAAACTAGTAATAACAAGAAACATACCAAATGCTCTTCGCCTATTCCACTAGGGTTCACTTTCTTTATTTTATAAATCTGTGATTCATTAAACTAAGTTTGTCGATTGATTTTGCCGAACCGACCTTGAATCGCCGACAAAGAACGAGTACTTTCAAGATGCTTAAGGTTGAAGGTATGCATTATTTTCTTCCAAAACTTATCACCGCTCCGATCGTTGCCTCTTATCGAGTCATTCGTATAGTGACAGTAAATGTTGCATGAGTCGTAGTCCACGTCGCTTCTCCATGGATTGGACGAATGCTGTGTGGGAGGAGTGTTCGGTTGCTGCTGGCTATCGTCGAAGTAATATTTTTGAGACTGAGAAGGATGCATGAAGTCTCCAAAAGGCGAAGTCATTTTCAGATAATGCAGTTTGTAGAAGAAATGAATGAAGATGTTTGTGTAGAAAGGATGAGTTAAGAGAGTGAATTTATAGAGAAGGCGTAAAATGGTCGTTGGAATGTGGTCGTTTGAACTAGCCGTTGGAGAGGGAGCTGTTGCAAAATAGCCGTTGGCCAATTCAGAATACTTGTCCACTTAATATTAGCCTTAATATTCAGCTTCATATCGTTTGTTGGAGTGGAAATTTGAAGCGAGGCTTAACATAAAGCCTGAATCTCCAACTGTTGGAGATGCTCATAATAGGGAGGGATTTTTTGTTTAAGCCTTTTATTCCATTTTTTCTAAAAATTATTATTACTTTTTATTTTGTTTTTGTTTTAATTTTAAACTCTAGTTTTTTTTTGGATTGAACTACTAGGCTAGGATTAGTATATTTAGGTTAGCAGTGAGTGTGCGTTTACAATTGTGTTAAGTGTTCAAATATATATTCTTTCAGTAATTTTGGGAGCAACAGTGGGCACTAACGGATTAGTAGCCGTATCTGGTATATCTGTGTGTTATTTACTTTTTGCATTAATGTTTGGCATTATTTATCTACGAAATATTTTAAATACCCTTATTCACCCCCTCCTTTATGGTATATTGCACGATCCTAACAAGTGGTATCAGAGCGGCTTGTTAGAAAAAAATCCGATAATATGTCTCACCCTAGTTATAGATTTAGCAAGAGTCGGTCTATTTCTATTCCACCTCTTTTTTACGGAACAGATTTTTCAAATTGGAAATTAGGAATTGAATTTTATTTAAAATCTGTTAATTTTAAATCTTAGGATATCGTTCAAAATGGTCATGATATGATAGATAGGAATAATATTTCACTTAATGCTTATGTTATGGTCAATGGTCAAGACTTATAACGGGGAGGGATTTTTTGGGTGGGAGAAAATTACCTGGTTCCATTCCCCGCTGTTTCCATGAAGCAGCGAATAAAAATACTCAATTTTTTTTTAAAATTTTGCGAAAGTCCACTTCTTTAAGAGAGAAAAGAGACTTTTGTGTAAAAATCTCTTCTTTCTTTTTGGTTAGGTCTTTTATTTCATTTTTGTCAACAATTATTATTAGGATTTATTTTTGTTTTATTTTAATTTTAAACTCTAATTTTTTTGGATTGAATTACGATTTGTAGTTCAAAAAATTCTCGATTTTGAGGTAAAGTTGAGGTAGGATTACTATGTACAAGATTAGTATATTCAGGTTAGTTATAACAACCATGTTTTGAATATGCAATATTGTACGAATTCAATTGAAATAAAAGTATTTGAATTCGACTTTTGATAATTATCATTTTTAGAATTAAATTATTATTTGGTTAAAGTTTGTTAGAATAAAAATTGAATTAATTTATAAATTCCTTTTTAGATAATATATTAAAATTCAAATAAAATGTTTTAATATATATATATATATATACATACATACATATATACATATATATATAATTGAAAGTACAAATAATAATTTTATATACTTGAAATAGATGAAAAAAAGATTTATTTGATATTTAATAAAATCAATAAATCGATGAAAATGAATAATTATTGAATTTAAATATTTTTGGTAAAATATAAGATATATCAAGTAAAATTGGAATTGAATTCACAATTCAATGATAGAATTATTCATATGTGAATAAAGAGGTTCCAAATTGCAATTTAAAAAGATATAAGGGAAATCGATTAAAATAAGGATATAATTGAGAATAACATTGATTATAGATTTAATCCATTTCATTTCCTCTCTTCAACACTTCTAAGCCCAAGTCCACTAAAAAAAAAGCAAATAATAGCCAAGCCTTATATTATTATTTCCTACTCTTAGTCTAATTGAAAACCCAACACATAACCCTTGCTTCCATTCTCTGTCATAATTCCCAATCACGAAATCGCGTTTTTAGAAGAAAAAAACAAACAAATGAAACGAGCGTTCAAGGTAGAGATGGAAGGTGACGCAAGCAAAGACGACGGTTGGTGATGTGTAGCAACTCGCGCACGTGGCCGGCGTGATGGGCGAGGCGAGGGAGGTTGTGACCTAGGATGTCTGGGGTCGGGCGTTAGGCGGCGTGTGTTAGGTAGTATGTGCTAGCAACTGAAGGAGCGAAGATTTTTGGATGCATTCGATGGTAGCTAGGGTGTTAGCCAGCAATTGATTTGGCCTTTTTGGGTGCATGTTGAAGCTAGTGAAGATGTATTGATCGGTAGTCGGTTAAGGTGAGTTATTTTTAACTCACAATTTTATTTCTACCTATATGAATTCCTTTTGCATGCCTTGATATGGTTGATTGTGTGATAATACATGGGTGTTAATGATTCAATTGAATGAGATATTGTTGCATACTTATGTTTGGTTGATAGTTTGTTGATATATGGACTGTTATGTGGATTGAAAGTGATCAATTTGCAATTGGAACTGTAACGACCTGAAATTTTATCACATTGATTTTTGGAATATTTAATTAGTTTTAAATATTCGATTTGGGGTCCTGCTTAAATGCAATAAAATCTATGTTCCAAGTAACTGTTTGATTTTTAATGACATATTTTTAATTTAATTTATAGAATTTTTTCCTTAATTTTTAATTTACAAAATAAGTAAATTTTCGTTTGACGTATTTTACGGCAAACGTGAAACCTCACAGAATAAGTTAACTTGTCTATTTTATTGTTGTTTTGTGATCACGTCACATTTCCCTACGCAATATTTTATTTTCTGTCAATCGCGGCAAGTAATCAGATGCGATACTGTTTGGCAAATGCCGAAAACAAACACACACATACATATGCACATCTAGTACACAACTTTCCCCACGGCCCCCATATTATCTCAGCATAAAACTTGTCTCCCCTTGTTTTCACTGACAATGTTCACCCTTGTCCCCTTGGATTTATGGTTTCATTTATGGCTCTAGGGCCTATACATATGTAAACAACAAATGCACATCCTTTCCTTGCTGCCATGGTTGCTCCTATATTCATCTCCCTCTTCTTTTTCATTATCCATGTTCCCGAGAATGAAAAAAAGCATTCTTTCTTGTTCAAAAATCACTACCTCTCAAACCCTTCACATTTAACCAAATCATTCAACATAAAATTTGTTTGTATCCACCTCTAGTATTTTGTAAAAATTAACATCACTTGATTTCATCGAATATCGATCGAGAAATCATCAAATATCAGTAAAGAGAAATTTTTTCTTCAAAACTTTAAAAATCAATTTCTCATTATTCGTGAATAATTGATCGACGTCGCTAGCATCGTCTAGTTCATATCGAAGCGTAGTATTTTTGGTAAGGTTTCGGTGCGATTCCGTGATGACGATCGACGTTCGTCGAAGACTAGGATTTGAGTTGATTTTGGATTTTGGCAGTGATTCATGAATTGAAGCATGGGGTAGTGATCGAGATGGAGAGGCGGTCGAGTGGTGAAATTTTGGTGGGTTTGGTGATAAAAGTTGTCGCACAATTTTGGGAACTTGGAGCATGTCGACGATCGGAATTTGCTTCAGCGGTGCGAAGGCAAGGTGGGGGAGGGGGTGCTTCGCGATGAGCGCATAGAGGGGAGTTGAATGGTGGCCTCGGCAAGTCGAATGGAGGGTGGGTTCGCGCGTGCACGAGATGGGTTACTGGAAGAGGATGGAGGAACGTTTGGGATGAAGTTGAGGAAGAAAGAACTGTGGAGATGGGGCGGGTTACATTGGATGGGTCTTGGGCCATTTCAATTGAGGTGAGAAACATTTTGTTTTGATTATTTAATATTATTAAATGTTGTAAACTTTGAAACTTTGTATCTTGCTCGTTTGAACTCCGATTAAACTCTGGATTTTTGCATTATACTCGTATGGACGAGTACAACGTTACAGTGTAACTTATTGATAGCTTTAGACAAGTATAAATTTATGACATGCAAAAACAGATAGGATTTAAATTACGTTATTTTAATTACTAACGTCGTTTAAATTTATATACCTTAATTATTGATGTTTATTTGGCCAAATAAAATTCTGTTGAATTAAACTGGATTGAATATGGTAATTGGATACCTGTTAGCGGAATTAAACATCGTTCCGCTAATTAAATAAATTTTGCAATTAATTAGCAGAATAAATCCTCGTTCTGCTATTTTGAAGATTTGGACATTTGATTACATATCGTTAATTTATATCCCGCTTTGAATAAGTGATAGGTTAACCAATGATGGTTAAGTGTTGGATTTATTTACATAGTCGTTGATTATGTAAATATCTGCTATTAACTTGAAAAGTTAAATTGAATAATATGGTAGCTTGTTTATGTACTATGGTGATCGTTAAGCCTACTTCAAAATTTAAAAAGCTAAATTTTGATTTGAAATTTATTTTAAGAATAATTATTATTTAGTAATAAGATTTTTAAAAGTAATAATTATTTATTAATAATGTTTTAAAGATAACTAATAATCGTTTTTAATAATGATTTAAAGTTAATTACTTTATTAATATAATTCTTAAAAGCTATCTCTTAAAGTTATTTAAGAATATCTAACAATTATTTTAAAGTTATTTAATTATTGTTTTAAAATGTTAATTTAATTATTTATTTAAAGTGATTTAACTATACTTAATTTTTAATTAAAGTTATTTAATTATATTGATTTGAGTTATTTAATTTTATTTATAGGTTAATTAATTATCATATTAATATTGGTTTAAAGTTAATTAATTATTGTATTAATAGCGTTTTAAAGTTAATTAATTATTATATTAATATTGTTTTGAAGTAACTTATTAATACAATAATAGTGTTTAAAATTAATTTAAAATATTATTAGTGAGATTTTAAAGATTATTTTAAATGAGATTTAATTTAAATGAAATAGATGGCTGTTTAAATAATAACTTATTATTTAAAGTTATTTTAAAAATTTATGATTTATCAAAGGAACCTTACTGACTTAAAGAGTCCATTAAATAAGTTTGTTAAAATACGGAAAGATTTTTATAAATGGCTCTGGATATTTATAAAAGAAATTTATCAATAAGTTTTTTAAAGAGAAGTTTTATAAATGGGGTTTGAGATTTATAAAGAATGTTTATAAAGAATGTTCATAAATAAATTTGATGTTTATAAAGAATGTTCTATAAATAGATTTGATAATTCTAAAGAAACATTATAAATAGATTTGGAGAAATTTATAAAATAAAGAAATTTGAAAATGAATGGTTAATTTTCATGGCGTAATTCGAGGGGCAGTGATTGCCAATTTACTATGGAATCGCTGGGATAGCGACCTAACTATTGTGTAAGCTGCGACCCATGGTCGATATTGACCAGTACTTTCCATATCTATCTTTTTTAAGTTTGCAGGTATTGTGAAAGAAATGGTTTGTGAATATACTTATACCGATGAGATAAGTATATGAATATTTTAATAAGTATTTGAAAGATGATTTTAAGTTAATGGAAGATTAATCTAAGAGGCTTAGTAATTACCATGGGAAATTTAATCTCTACTTGCATGTTTGATTATTTGATTGTTAAATAACCGACTATCAAATCTTGGCCTAAATATGTAATCCTTCTTAATTTTGGTGGTACGAAAATATTCCCTACTTAACACCGAAGGATTTTAACTCTGGAAATATCTAGGGGAAACACGGGATTTTATGGTGCAGTTACCATCGGTGTTGCTATGTTGTACGTATAAACTCGTTTTGTTCTTTTAGGATAAATGATAAGGAGATCCATCCACTTAAACGGTTTAGGGTGATCCCTGCTCTTATGTATTGTTTGATTATTTTCTAAAGAACCGGTATTGAGCATTTCAGAAATCGGCGATTGGTTTTTGGAGTGCCAGGGAAGCGGAAGAGTGTACTCATAAGAGATGACACGAAAACTGTAACCACTCCGAAACCATATACGGTTTTATGGATGAGTACCCGTGATATATTAGGATGTTGGAACTCATGTGCTATTCCAAGACCCGTTGGGGTATGGGAATCCATGCGTGATTCCAAGATTTATTTGAGACATCTGAGTCCATGTGTGATTAGGAGACCCGTTGGGGTATTGGAATCCATATGGGATCCTATGATCTATTTTAATGGCGCTACTGAGCTGGAATGTTGGACGTAGGCTCATCAGTGGTAATGACTAAAGGTAGAGATAGGAGGCATGACCAATAGGGTTGGCGAACCTATAGGGTGTAGTCAGCTCCTCCTAGATGTTCCTTATAGTTGTTATGCATGCATGGGGGAAATGCACTCGGTCTTAGCGAGACGAGCTATGTTTTTCCTACGGTACATCACTAGGGATGTCTACTGCTTCGGAAGGATATCTCTGATCCTTGTGCAGGAGGACCATTTCTTGAAGTACTGAGGGCACCTCCATTGAAATCCTACACAATTAGCGAACGTGCCTTATCGGTTTTTGATTATATACCTTGTATTGTAGTGATGTACACTCACGAGAATCACAACTACTTGATTATTATTATTTTCACCCTTAGACATTATTATAATATCACTGGATTTCTATAAAAAAGGTTTTGGTTATCGTAAGGTAAAAACCCGTCCGTGTTTATGTGTGGCGTGGTCATACGAAATACCTTTGTTTCAAAAGGTTTATTTAAACTTTAAGAATCCATTTGATTGTGTTTCTCGTGCTGGTTTTACAAGACTGACTTGGGCATTGTTTTCCTATAATGCTCGGGTCAGACCGAGCATATTTCCAAGTTTAGTTCGATGTTTTGGAGCTTCTGGAGATGAGTTGGAGGCTCAGAGACATATTCACGTACATGGTTATTTTTCCATTGCATTCATTGTTGTATTTATCAGCAAATTATGAGGACAAGTTGTTATAACTTTCCGGGCTGAAATAGGTTAGTATACTCTGATTTATGTCGGTATGTACATATAATACAATTCTGTTTTTGTGTAAAGGTTTCTTGTATATTATAGATTATTCGTTCCGTTGTGAGATTCTGTGTTGTTTATTTTCTTCTTGTCTTCTTTCTTTTTCCTTTCCCCTAACTATCGGCCTTTCCGTTCAATTTGAGTGGGTCATGTGTGGGTTATTGGCTACTTGAACTGTACAGAAAAGTGGGTCGTTACAGTTGGTATCAGAGCTTAGGTTGAGCGAACACCTAGGCTTTGGTGGGGTTGACTCATTAGAGATAGGGTAAGCAAGACCCTAGGATGAGTTTGAGTGTCTATATATAAGAGTGCGTATTTGTGATTTTCATAAAAATGTTTTATATTGTGTTGTTTGATCCGTTGAGTGGCTTAAGATTTCTGGTCAATGCATTTGGCTAAAATTATCGATAGGGATTTCCTAAACACTTGAACAAGGTCAACCGACATAGTATCATTTTAAAAAACGGGTAAATGAAATAATTTTACTTGGATATATATTATATATATAAAAGAATAATTTTTCAAAAATTTAATATAGTTATTATTGGTTGTGTTTGGTTGATAGAAATGATAATATTCCATCATTATCATCTAGGATTTGATTGGTCATGCTCGTCCATTTCTGGGCATTGACAAATTATCTATTAATCTACCTAGAAACTTCCTTTGAAACCTGAGTTGGATAGATAGGAATCTTTGGAACATTGAAACGAATACCTTGTGAATTAAGTTTCATAATTTGAATATAAGGCGCTTGTGGATAATGTTGGGTTAAAAATTTGATTTGTAAGGGTTGTTTATTTAAAAGAACATTTGAATATTTTGGGATGAATATTTTAGAAACAATTTTATATAAAGGTTGATTTGATAAAATTAAGTTTTAGTAAATGTTGTTTTATAAAAAGGAATTTGGAATATTTTGGAAATGATTTAATATAGAAGTTGGCTATATTTAATTAGGGTTTTATAAAAGAAGTTTATTGAAAGAAAACTTAAATATTTTCGAAATAATACTTGAATAAAGTGATTTATATAAGGAAGCTAGAATATTTTCACAATAAATATTTGAGAAATGATTTCATTTAAAAGGGGGATATTTTTAAATTTGATCTATAAAAATGTGTGTATAAATAAAAGGAATTTGAGAATTTAAATCCCGGTATTTTGGAAAATCGTTTTCAAGGTTTAAAGGTTAATAATAGTATTTGAAAATATTTTTGGGATAAAAATATTTCTAAGGATTTTCAAGGGGATATAAGCACTGAATTCACTTCAATGCTGGAAAATAATTCTGATAATGATTGCAACATCGTCGGTGTTCACTTTCGAGTTTCTAAGTGTAGAATTGCTACCATTAGAATCTCTCTATATAATTGTTTCGATAATAGAAATTTTTATTTGATTCCAAAAGTATGATTTGATTTACCATAGAGTAAATATGTATATTATCATTTTAAATGATTTGTGGAAAAAGAAATAATAGTTTTATTTGAGATAGTTTCGGTGTATCAATATTTTGGAAATAGTTTGCTTAGAAATATACTTAAGTATAAATATCTTTGAAAAGGAATTTTATGGAAAGGTGTGTTTTCTTTAGCTGATTCGGGGAATGAGTCCCGATTTGTTTGCGGTGATCAGAATAATCTTCTAAGTAACGATCGGATGTTTGCTTAGGCGAACGGTATTGTGCACTTAGTAAATTATTCCCATTGTCATTGTACGATCGGAACGAGTTCGAATCCGAATGAATCCAAAGCAAGTTGGAAATTGATAGTTTTTTAAAAACTATTTATTTGGAAATATATTTAGTATAGTTTCAAAATGAATTTGAAAAGGAAAAAGTGGTTTTCAGTTAACTATTTCAAGTGACTCGAAAATAACTAAAATGGGTAAGAGATGCGTTCGGATGGTAAACGTTTCTCTTGAGTACTTATCCTTATAGTAAGGAAATGTTGATACTATTTGGTAGTACCCGGTTCCTTGGTATAATTTTAGGGTTACTCGAGTTATATATATATTCTATGGATTAAAATATGGTATCGATTTAGAAGGTGTTTTGAATAAAAATCGGAGTGTTTAAATTCTTAAGTGAATTCAAATAAAAGTTTAAATCTGATAGTTGTGTACACCCTTAGGGTATGATTGGGTATTATACCAGTTTGTAAACTTAAGCAATGTTTTATGAAAACATCTTCATAAATAATTTAGTGGGAATAGAATGGGTATTAAGAATAAATAATTAAATAAGTATGTAGAATGGATGTAGATCATTTCTTTTTCCATATAGTTTTGTTTCAATACTCGAGTACAAGGCTTTAAGGTGTTTCATACCCTTCCAAATAAGGATCTATTACTCGTTTTTGATGGCAAACACTTGATGAGGGTTTTGGTATGGGACCAATGTTTTCTTTCATAGTATATGGCTATGTAAGGGGAACAGAGGTTCCTAATTAGGGAGCCTGATCGGAGTCCGCACTAGAAAATCGGGTGAGCGATGCTAGTTTGGAAGTGGAGTTATGTATTCGAGTGGTGATCGAATCAGATTTAGTATATGAATGACCTAGGAACATCATGCGGGCTTATGAATAATATTGGATGTTTATGTGGTGAAATTTTGGGAGCGAAATTCTTTTTAAAGGGGGGAGAATGTAACGACCCGGAATTTTATCACATTGATTTTTGGAATATTTAATTAGTTTTAAATATTTGATTTGGGGTCCAGTTTAAAATGCAATAAAATCTATGTTCCAAATAACTGTTTGATTTTTAATGACGTATTTTTATTTAATTTATAGAAATTTTCATATAATTTTTAATTTAGAAAATAAGTAAATTTTCGTCTGACGTATTTTACGGCAAACGTAGGCATTTTGAAACTTTACAGAATAAGTTAACTTGTCTATTTTATTGTTGTTTTGTGATCGCGTCACATTTCAGTACGCAATCGTATTTTATGTTTTGTTAATCGTGGCTCGTAATCAAATGCGATACTATTTGGCAAAGTGCAAGAAACAAACACACACATGCATATGCACATCCAGTACACAACTTTCCCCACATCCACCATATTGTCTCAGCACAAAACTTGTCTCCCCTTGTCTTAACTGACAATGTTCACCCTTGTCCCCTTGGATTTGTGGTTTCATTTATGGCTCTAGTGCCTATATATATGTAAGCAACAAACACACATCCTTTCCTTGCTGCCATGCTTGCTCCTATATTCATCTTCCTCTTCTTTTTCATTATCAATGTTCCAGAGTGAAAACAAAGCATTCTTCCTCGTTCAAAAATCACTACCTCTCAAACACTTCACATTTAACCAAATCGTCCAACATAAAAAAATTTGTATCCACCTTTAGTATTTTTAAAAATAAATGGCACTTGATTTCGTCGAATATCGATCGAGAAATCATCAAATATCAGTAAAGGGAAAACTTTTGTTCAAAACTTTAAAAATCAATTTCTCTTTATCCGTGAAGAATTGATCGACACCGCTAGCACCGTCGAGTTCGTATCAAAGCGTAGTATTTTTGGTAAGGTTTCAGCGCGATTCATTGATGACGATCGACGTTCATCGAAGACTAGGGTTTGAGTTAGTTTTGGATTTTGGCAATGATTCGTGAATTGAAGCATGGGGCAGTGATCGAGATGGTGAGGCGGTCGAGTGGTGAAATTTTGGTGGGGTTTGGTGATAAAAGTCGTCGCATATTTTTGCGAACCTGGAGCACGTTGATGGTCGAAATTTGCTTCGGCGATGCGAAGGCAAGGCGGGGGGGGGGGGGAGTGCTTCGCAATGAGCGCACAGAGGGGAGTTGGATGGTGGCCTCGGCGAGTCAAATGGAGGGCGCGTTCGTGCATGCACGAGATGGGTTACTGGAAGAGGATGGAAGAACGTTGGGGATGAAGTTCAGGAAGAAAGCTCTGTGGAGATGGGGCGGGTTGCATTAGATGGGCCTTGGGCCGTTTTAATTGAGGTGAGAAACATTTTGTTTTGATTATTTAATATTATTAAATGCTGTAAACTTTGAAACTTGTTATCTTGCTCGTTTGAACTCCGATTAACCTCCGGATTTTTGCATCGTACTCGTATGGACAAGTACAATGTAATAGTGTAACTTAGTGATAGCTTTGGACAAGTATAAATTTATGACATACGAAAACAAATAGGATTTAAATCGCGTTATTTTAATTAACAACGTCGTCTAAACTTATATACCTTAATTATTGATGTTTATTTAGTAAAATAAAATTCTGTTGAATTAAACTGGACTGAATATGGTAATTGGACACCTGTTAGCGGAATAAAACACCGTTTCGCTAATTAAATAAATTTGGTAATTAATTAGCAGAATAAATCCCCGTTCTGCTATTTTATAGATTTGGACATTTGATTATATATCATTAATTTATATCCCGTTTTGAATAAGTGATAGGTGAACCAATGATGGTTAAGTGTTGGATTTATTTACATAGTCGTCGATTATGTAAATATTTTCTATTAACTTGAAAAGTTAAAATGAATAATATGGTAGCTTGTTTAAGTACCATGGTGATCGTTAAGCCTCCTTCAAAATTTAAAAAGCTAAATTTTGATTTGAAACTATTTAAGAATAATAATTATTTAGCGGTAAGATTTTTAAAAGTAATAATTATTTATTAATAATGTTTTAAAAATAATTAATAATCGTTTTTAATAATGATTTAAAGTTAATTAGTTTATTAATATAATTCTTAAAAGTTATTTCTTAAAGTAATTGAAGAATATTTAATTATTATTTTAAAGTTATTTAATTCCTGTTTTAAAATGTTTAATTTAATTATTTATTTAATGTGATTTAATTATACTTTGTTTTTAATTAAAGTTATTTAATTATATTGATTTAAGTTATTTAATTTTATTTATCGGTTAATTAATTATCATATTAATACTGGTTTAAAGTTAATTAATGATTATATTAATAACATTTTATAGTTAACTAATTACTATATTAATATTGTTTTGAAGTAACTTATTAATACAATAATAATGTTTATAATTAATTTAAAATATTGTTAACGAGATTTAAAGTTATTATTTTAAATGAGATTTAATTTAAATGAAAATAGATGGACATTTTAATAATAACTTATTATTTAAAGTTACTTTAAATAATTTATGATTTATCAAAGGAACCTTACAGACTTAAAGAGTCCGTTAAATTAGTTTGTTAAAATATGAAAAGAGTGTTATAAATGGTTCTGGATATTTATAAAAAAATTATTAATGAGTTTTTTTAAAGATGTGGAATGGAGAAGTTTTATAAATGGGGTTTGAGATTTAGAAAGAATGTTTATAAAGATTGTTTATAAATAGTTTTGATGTTTATAAAGAATGTTTTATAAATAGATTAGAGATTTATAAAGAAACTTTATAAACATATATGGAGATATTTATAAAATAAAGAAATTTTAAAAGGAATGGTTAATTTTCATGGCATATGGCAGTGATTGCCTACAGTTTACTATGGATTCGCTGGGATAGCGACGTAACCATTGTGTAAGCAGCGATCCGTGGTCGTTATTGAACGGTACTTTCCATATCTATTTTTTAAAGTTTGCATGTATTAATGAAAGAAATGGTTTGTGAATATACTTATACCGATGAGATATGTATATGAATATTTTAATAAATATTTGAAAGATGATTTTAAGTTAATGGAGGGTTAATCTAAGAGGCTTAGTAATTCCTATCGGAAATGTAATATCTGCTTCCATGTTTGATTATTTGATAGTTAAATAACTGACTATCAAATCTTGGCCTAAATATTTAATCCTTCTTAATTTTGGTGGTACGGAAATATTCCTTACTTAACACCGAAGGATTTTGACTATGGAAATATCTAGACGAAACATGGAAATATATGGTACATTGAGGTGTTATACTGTACGTATAAACTTGTTTTGTTCTTCTAAGACAAATGTTAAGGAGATCCGTCCACTTAAACAGTTAGGGGGTGATCTCCGCTCTTTTGTATTGTCTGATTATTTCCTAAAAACCGGTATTGAACATTCCAAAAATCAACGATCGGTTTTTGGAGGGCCAGAGAAGAGGAAGAGTGTACTCGTAAGAGATGACTCAAAAACTGTAACCACTCCGAAATCATATACGGTTTTATGGAGGAGTTTTCGTGATAAATTGAGATGTTGGAATCCATGTGCGGTTCCGAGACCTATTGGGGTATAGAAATCTGTAACGACCCTGAATTTTGAACAATTTGAATTGAAAATATTTAATTAATTTTAAATATATGAACGATGATTTGACTTGAATTTCAAATTATCAGAATGAATTAGCGATTAAATCTTTGAATTTAATCTATTGAAAGTTGAATAAAATTTGAATCTTCGATTTTAAGCCGGTTAAAAATTAATTTAAAAGCTTGGAAAATTCATAATGATAATACTGAAAGTAATAGAAGCTTCAGAATTTAATTTGAAAGCGATTTTTTCAGTTTTGAAATTGTATCGTTTAAATTGAATTTAAAAATAGTCTTCCGAGGCACAGTCTCGGAATTTGACGAAACCAGTTTCATTGGGTCCGTAATATTGAATTATTACTGGATTTCAATTTTCGTATTTATCAAAATTGTTTTGTGAACGTACGACGTATAAACGCATATAAAATTAAATCGAATTCAAGATTGAATTTCTGTAACAACTGGGGTTTTGCCCAAAATTTTGATCATCGATAAACGATCTATGTAGACAGATAATTTCTGTTTGTTGTTGAAATTGTTATAACGATAAAATCTTCGTCAAATTGGCAATATTAATTTCTGTTAATTTTATTTAAATTGGTAAAGGGATTGGAATTCTTTTATTTAAAATTTTATTGATACGAAATAAATAAATATTATAGAGCCATATGCAAAGCAAGATAGTAAAACCAAGTAAGATCAATACAAACAAAAGTATGCAAATTTACATAAACATTCATCACAACTTTACATAAACAAAAGTATGCAAGATAATAAAAGACATCAGCTTTCAAAGGAAGCCGATGTTTTGTATAAGATATTAACATACCTTTAGTACACTGATAAAATCATATCAGCCCACGATGCAAGTACTTTAACCCACGATTTCTTCTGCAAACCCACGTTTTCCTCTGCGAGACCACGATCTTTTCCCCCCCTTCTCTGTTAAAACCACGAAACCATCCTCCCCTTTTCATTCAAACCCTAAAACAACGAAATCGAACGAGAGAAAGAAAATAAATGGCGGCCTAAAGGAAAGAATTTCGTTCGCTCGTCCTCGTGTTCATTCGTCTTCAAACTCATACGTCTTCTCGTTCGTTCCTCCTCAGCAATTAGGGCTTTCGAAATCTAGGGCTTCGGCGATTTCGATTCTCTGGCAAATTTGGAGCTTCGGCTTCGACCGATCGTTCGTCTTCTTCTTGCTCGCGCCGACTCCGTCTGCTCCGATTCGTCGACAAAAGGTGAGTGAACTCTCTTCACTCACATCTAATTCGAACCGTTCGAACTTGTCTGTTTATTTTGTTTTGTGGCCTTTGATTTTCGACTTGGTTTTATGATGAGTTTTGTTTCTGGTCTTTCACTGTAAATTATGGATTTGTTGTAGTGGTTTACGTACCTCTGTACAATGGTTTCGAATTGAAGCCATGTTTGGAGTTGAAGCTTGAATACTTCCTTTATGGCACTAGGTTGCTTATTTGTTTCGACCTTTGTCTTGGTCATGAGCTCACGGTATTGTGCGATTGCATTGGAGTAATTTGTTTTCTGAGGAGTATAAATTCTAGACGTATGTTGGTTTGTGATGATTTCTAACTTGAATTACACCTCTTAAAACAGATCAAACCAAATAGAGATTAGTTATAAAAATCAGGATGATATCTGAAATATTGAAAGTTTACTGTATATTAGGCACTATATGTACTGTTGTATACTTATATGTTACGGTCTCTCATTAAGATTCATGATGCTTTAGGAGAATAACTGATGAACTTTGCGAGCCAGAATTTATGAACATTATATGTATAAGAAGCATGTTCAGTTAAACTTAGTTTTATTCGAAATTTTGTAATAAAAGTAATACATATAGTTTCGAAACTATGTGTCTGTCCTTTGTGTATATATTCTACATCATTTTATTGTCTGATACATTTCCCTACTTAAAACTTGACTCAAAATTTTGTTAAATCTGGCTTTACATTTAAACTCAGTTTTCTTTCTTTAAAATTTTCAAAAAATTTATATTTTTGCTTTGCCATGTTGCATAGATTTGATTGCTGCTCCATGTATGCTTTGGCATTTATGCTTTAGTCTGTTCATTTGAGTCATTCACTAGACATTGGTTCATTCACTGTTTCACTATCCTTATGAGTGTGCTACCTTCTCTTCATAGTAGGTTGAGCTGGTATATTTGTCACAGTGCATTCGAACTTGGTTGCATTGGATTTAAATCCACTGTCTTAACTTGTACTTGATTTGGTTTTGGAAATCTCGGCTTGAATCTGGACTTGATTTTGAGATTTATCTCTGACATTTTCAAAAGTACAGATACGAACTTTTCCTGTTTTGTGAATTTCGGCCTTGACTGTTTTTGAAACCTCGGTTTTGCATCTGGTTGGATTTGTTTGACTGTTTCAATAAGTAACAGATATGCACTTGATCCTATCTTTGTCACAAATGCTTTATCACTTCATTCATTCACTGTTGTGCATTTGGCATTTATCATACTGGACCACTGTCTGCATTCATTTCAAATGTTGTTGATATTAGTTTGTTTCATCTGTCAATCCATACCATTTCCATTGCTGTAATTGCTATACTGTTGAGCTTTGTTTGTTGCATTCACACTAGTTTGCATTCACGACCTTGTTGTCTTTGTATTGTACCTGCACACTCTGGTCTTTATGTTGTTGCCCTTGTGTGTTGCATTGTGCATGTATCACTTTGCATTCATACACTTGAGTTTGGTTTGGGGCAGTGCTTGCATGTGAGTTGTTTTCATTGTGTTGCATCTTGCATTCATTAGCTTGTATCACTGTCTTCACTGTGAACTTTTGGCTCTGGCATTCATTGATTATAGCTCCACTTGTTATTTGTTCAGTCTGCATTCCTTTGTAATGTTGTACATCTGTAGCTTCACTGATTATATTCATATTTGTGATGTTGGCACTTCACTGAGTTTGTTATGCTTGTGGCACTGTTGTTGACCCTGGGTAGCTCCGGTTACTCGATCATAACTGTTGTTTTGGTCATCTTTGTTGCCTGTGTGTACTGCTTGGGCTATTTTGTTCTGCCTCCAAAATATTGTTGCAGTTTGAGGCCCGATTATTTGAGTTTGTACACTATGTTGCACCGTTATCTATGCGCACGAGTTGGCGGGGCAGTGCACACGTGTACGAATGCACACGTGTGTACGGCAGCCAATAACACTGTTTATCTCTGTTGATGATTTAAATCTGTTGATTTATTGTTTAACACTGTTTAGTGTTAAAATTTTCGTTATCCGATTTCTTTGTCAAAAGGATTGGATAGACGGGAATTACTGTGACTGTCGTCTACTTAAATTATTACTGCCTATATGCACTAATAAACTGGTTTGAATTAGACTGACCTGTGTATTATTTTCTTTTGAATATAATACTCGGGTCAGACCGAGTATTTTTACAGCTTGAAGATTTTCGAGCAGCGAAGTTAGAGAGAGAGTAAAGAACCATTTTTAGTTTCAGAAGAAAATTGTATTTTAAGATATTCCGCTGTATTAGTATTAAAATTGTATAAACTCTGATGTATATAAAAAGATTTATAGTAATGAAATAAATTCTCATTTGTTTTAATTCAGTGTTATTATCTGTGTTTCTGTGGCTGATTCTGTTTAAACCTTATAAACTAAATAACAATTCGTCTTTTTGAACGTTTCAAGTTGGTTTAATTACCGACTGGGGACGGTCAAAAGGGGGAATGTTACAAGGTGGTATCAGAGCTTTGTTTTACACAAAGCTTAGTTTATGATGTTTAATATGAATAGTTACTAGAAACACTTTAAAAGAAGATGTTTTTCAAATCCAAAGAAGTATAAAATTGTTTTAGAAAATATAAGTAAAGTGTAGGTTGAATATGAAAATAAAGATTTTTAACTTAAGAAAAGTTAAATCGAATTGAATTAGTATTAATAAATATATGGATTTGAAATTTAACTAAAGGAAGTTAAATAAATTGAAATTGATTAGATAAATTAGTGTGATGGAAAATTAAACTAAAAGGGTAAGTGATTACCTAATATGAATGATAATCGTATATATCAGGATAATGTAAATTTACAAATTTGTCTTAGGAAAATGATTGAATAATCCAACCTTTTCTAATGGAATTGTCAATTTTAATAGGAAACTTCGAAACATCTTGTTAATTAAAATGGCGAAAACCGAAGCACAAAAAGCAGCACGTCGTGAACAAAGAGCAATTGCCCGTAGAGAAGCACAATTGACACGTGCGGAAATCGAAAGGAGATTTAATGAAAGGCAAGGACCTGGTCCCTATGATGATGTTACTTGTTATCGATGTCATAAAAAAGGACATTTCGCCGTTACGTGTCGAGAGAAGAGAAAGAAAAGGAATGTGAATGACCGTTTCGCTCGTCCTGAGATAGTATGTTTTAAATGTCAAGAAAAAGGACATTTTCTTAGTCATTGCCCTAAAGTGAAAAGGAAGAAGAGTGCACTAGATTTACCTGTCGATAGATTGACAGTCTGCTATCATTGTCGCCAGAATGGACATATAGCCAGAAACTGCACCGAAAGGCAGCGTGGAAAGCAAGCTATAGCCCGTCCCGCTAGAGCGAAAAGTGTAAAACTGATAGATAAGGATGGGAACGTCACGTATTTTTGCGGGAACTGTAGGAGCTGGGGGCACGTTGACTTTGAATGCGTCAATCCTCCTTTAATCCAACCTGAAATAGTGCAAACCGAAGATGAAAGTTCGGAACAGATGAGTACTACCAAACGGGAAGACGATAGTCCTCTATGAGTCTGAATCTTAAACCAGTCAATATATTTGAAGCGATCAATATATTTTGTAATACTATCTTTTGTAATCTAAAAACTTCTAAGTATGTATTATGAAAACTTTAAGCTATGTATAGTTTGTACGTGAATGTTTATGGTAAGATTTGGAAGAAATATCTTAATGAAATTGTGTTTTGGGGAGAAAAATTTACTTGTGCTTTACCTGTATGAAGTAAACCAGTTGTTAAATGTTTGAACAGTTTTGTTAAGTGAAACAAAATCTGAATTTTGAATGTGATATGAATTTGACTTTAGTACAAGTTAAATAAAATGATTTTTGAAATGAAATCTAAGTTAAGTTAAATAAAATAGAATTTCAAATAAATTTGAGCCGAACTTAAGTTTTATGGTGAAAATAAATGCAAGTAGAGATAAAATGAAACATGGCTTAAGTAATAGTGAACCAAATTGAATTTGATATCAAAATGAATTGATAAAGTGATGTAATGAATATGAATTTGAGTTATAGAAAGGGAAATTCAACTTTAATTGTAAAAGTGAATTAATGAATATGGTGAGTATAAGAATTCAATCAGAATTAGAATATAAACCAATTGAAATTAAGTGTGTTAAACCACATTGAATGTAAGCAAAGTAAATAAATTTGGTTTTGCTAGTTGATTGTATAGAATTCATTAAGTATTAATGAAATTGAATTTATGGAATTTGGAAGCTATGTAAATTGAATTCAAATTGAAAGATAAGTAAATCAAAATAGAATTGATTTGAATTGAAGCAAACTAACTTGAATGTAAATTAGTGAAAGTAAACTAATTGAATATGAATGAATGTTAGAAAAATCTAATGTGAATAAATCAAATGCGATTAGATTGAAAACCAAGTCGATAAATGATTTACTAAAGAATTAGTAGATTATTTTGGAAATGGAAAATTGATAAATTTATATAATAGTTTAAATTGGAATTTTTGAATTATTATAACCGGTTTATATTGAAGATTTGAAAAGATTGATATTATATTGGAATTTTAAAATGATTTGTATAAGTGTTAAAAGTGAAATATTTAATGGATTTCATAAGTGAATGGAAATTACAGAATTAAAATTGTGAAGTTATAAAATGAATAGGAGTTGCGAAATAAAAGAATTTATAAGTAATTTACTTATAAATTAAAATTCTGATATAAAACTGAGTTATAGTAGGAATGATTAATGAAGTAAATTTTTATGAATTGAAGTCTTTATAAATAGGAATAGAATTTATAAACGTTGTTTATAAATTCGAAACTGACTTATTTTGATAAGTAAAATCTTTATAGTTTGTTAAAAGTAGTATATTCACAATTTTGGACCGTGAATATATTATTGAATAAAATGGACATGTTTGGGAAAGTGATATTTTAAAACGAAGTAAATTGTTTTAAAAAGATGTTTTCAAAGGCATTGAATATCGAAACCATAGATTTCAACATTCATTGTTGAAATAGACGTTTTCGAATATAAGGAAATGGTGGACTATAACACTGTTGTTATAGTAAATGATTTCCGAAAGGAAATGTTTTGTATAGTATTGGGATTTATACATCTATCTAAATTTTGAATCTCTATACTAATGATTTTGAGTTGTCGTAACGATGTTTTACGTAACATTCGTTTTAACTCAAATAAAATATGTGAAAGAGAATGATTTCCTTAAAGATGAAATATATACTTAAATCTAAGTATATCGAATATTTTCAAATGTTGAAAATAAATGGATTTGTGTATTACTTATTTTTAAATAAGTATGGAAATGTTTTTCCAATATGAAATGAAATGTTGTGAATATATTCCGTAAGGAATAAATGATTTGAAATTCATTTTTGAAGTTGAAGTTGAAAAGTTAAATGAGAATTTGAACAATTTGTTCAATTTGAAAATTTTCAAAATGATTGAATCGCTGAGTTAAAATTGAGTTTAACTTCGACATCAAAGACAATATAAGTTGAGCTTTGAATTTCAGATGATGATTTGGATTGCATGTCTAACATTGTGAATTGATGACATAGCAATTGATCTCTATTAAATATATATCTGTTGGAGGCGGAGAATTTATTCTCTTAGCTTAACACCCTTCTCTGAGACGTACGAGCTCAGAGGTTATATATCGATAGACATCAATTCTGTGTTGAGAATTGACGATGTAAGCGTGAAATCCAAATCGAATGTGAAAGTCGATAATGAATTGGAATTATGAATATGAATTAGGTTTGAGATAACCTTAAATTTCCAAATCGACTTAGAGGAAAATTTTGAAATCCTTTATTTGTTATGAATATGAGATATGTAAGTTTTTAGAACTTATATATATGAATGCGGTGAATTGAAAACCGTTAGTTTAGAAAGACATTGTTATGGAAATCTTATGTATGTTTACATGGATATGATATGTACGAAATGTGAAATGAAAGTACTACATATATGATATTATGTTTTCTAAACTGAGGATGTGGAAAAGTACCTTCCATTTATTATTAAAGAAGGTATTGGAACTCTCGATGAGTGTCCATTTGAAATTCGTAGCTACGTAGAATTTTAGTCAGAGTGACTATTTGAATCGGAAATCCTTCGCGATAGTTCATCGCGATGAGATTAGATTTGATTGATGATTAGCGTAATTTGAGGGGCGAGATGCCCACAGTTACAAGCGATTCCACTGGGATAGTGGCGTAACCGCCGGGTAAACTGCAATCTAATGCCAGGCGAAATTTGAGGGGCGTGATGCCTACATACACGAGCGATTCTACTGGGATAGTAGCGTAACCGCCGTGTGTACTGCAATCTATGGCGACAACCATGGCGAAATTTAAGAGATGTGAAATCTACAGCCACAAGCGACTCTACTGGGATAGTAGCGTAACCGCCGGGTGGAACTGTAATCCATGGGGGAACGTGCTTTCCATATCCATTTTTAAAAGAATTTTTAAAAGTATTTTCACTGGGAATTGAAGCAAGTATGTTTAGTACTTGGAGATTTTTAGACCTGCGCCTGGCCAGCGTATGTCTAATGTCTGTGAGAACGAAGATGGACTTGTTAAATTTCGAGTTAGCAAGTATTTTCAAACTGTAAATAGCAAATCAATGATTTGAAATTAAAATTACAAAAAAATTCCTACCTAATGAACTAAGGAAGAGGATCTTTGAAATGTTTTGAAAGTCCACAGCTTTGGAAGAGATATATTATATAAATCTCTAATGTGAAGAATTTTAAGTTTGAATCTGAGTTGTAAATTAAAAATGTTAGTAAAAGACTTTTGGGTTTTGATTTTTGAAAATCAATGAACAAAAGAGAAGATAAACAAAACTAGTGAGATTAAACAAATGAAATGAATCCTATATTCATTTATTTGTATTGAGTTTTAAGTTTAGAAAAAAATTGACTAGAGTATAAATATCGATGAAATTTTAACAACTTTTCCTTTTCGTGGACGAAAAGTTTTTAAGGAGGGGAGTTTGTAACGACCCTGAATTTTGAACAGTTTGAATTGAAAATATTTAATTAATTTTAAATATTTGAACGATGATTTGACTTGAATTTCAAATTATCAGAATGAATTAGCGATTAAATCTTTGAATTTAATCTATTGAAAGTTGAATAAAATTTGAATCTTCGATTTTAAGCCGGTTAAAAATTAATTTAAAAGCTTGGAAAATTCATAATGATAATACTGAAAGTAATAGAAGCTTCAGAATTTAATTTGAAAGCGATTTGTTCAGTTTTGAAATTGTATCGTTTAAATTGAATTTAAAAATAGTCTTCCGAGGCACAGTCTCGGAATTTGACGAAACCAGTTTCATTGGGTCCGTAATATTGAATTATTACTGGATTTCAATTTTCGTATTTATCAAAATTGTTTTGTGAACGTACGACGTATAAACGCGTATAAAATTAAATCGAATTCAAGATTGAATTTCTGTAACAACTGGGGTTTTGCCCAAAATTTTGATCATCGATAAACGATCTATGTAGACAGATAATTTCTGTTTGTTGTTGAAATTGTTATAACGATAAAATCTTCGTCAAATTGGCAATATTAATTTCTGTTAATTTTATTGAAATTGGTAAAGGGATTGGAATTCTTTTATTTAAAATTTTATTGATACGAAATAAATAAATATTATAGAGCCATATGCAAAGCAAGATAGTAAAACCAAGTAAGATCAATACAAACAAAAGTATGCAACTTTACATAAACATTCATCACAACTTTACATAAACAAAAGTATGCAAGATAATAAAAGACATCAGCTTTCAAAGGAAGCCGATGTTTTGTATAAGATATTAACATACCTTTAGTACACTGATAAAATCATATCAGCCCACGATGCAAGTACTTTAACCCACGATTTCTTCTGCAAACCCACGTTTTCCTCTGCGAGACCACGATCTTTTCCCCCCCTTCTCTGTTAAAACCACGAAACCATCCTCCCCTTTTCATTCAAACCCTAAAACAACGAAATCGAACGAGAGAAAGAAAATAAATGGCGGCCTAAAGGAAAGAATTTCGTTCGCTCGTCCTCGTGTTCATTCGTCTTCAAACTCATACGTCTTCTCGTTCGTTCCTCCTCAGCAATTAGGGCTTTCGAAATCTAGGGCTTCGGCGATTTCGATTCTCTGGCAAATTTGGAGCTTCGGCTTCGACCGATCGTTCGTCTTCTTCTTGCTCGCGCCGACTCCGTCTGCTCCGATTCGTCGACAAAAGGTGAGTGAACTCTCTTCACTCACATCTAATTCGAACCGTTCGAACTTGTCTGTTTATTTTGTTTTGTGGCCTTTGATTTTCGACTTGGTTTTATGATGAGTTTTGTTTCTGGTCTTTCACTGTAAATTATGGATTTGTTGTAGTGGTTTACGTACCTCTGTACAATGGTTTCGAATTGAAGCCATGTTTGGAGTTGAAGCTTGAATACTTCCTTTATGGCACTAGGTTGCTTATTTGTTTCGACCTTTGTCTTGGTCATGAGCTCACGGTATTGTGCGATTGCATTGGAGTAATTTGTTTTCTGAGGAGTATAAATTCTAGACGTATGTTGGTTTGTGATGATTTCTAACTTGAATTACACCTCTTAAAACAGATCAAACCAAATAGAGATTAGTTATAAAAATCAGGATGATATCTGAAATATTGAAAGTTTAGTGTATATTAGGCACTATATGTACTGTTGTATACTTATATGTTACGGTCTCTCATTAAGATTCATGATGCTTTAGGAGAATAACTGATGAACTTTGCGAGCCAGAATTTATGAACATTATATGTATAAGAAGCATGTTCAGTTAAACTTAGTTTTATTCGAAATTTTGTAATAAAAGTAATACATATAGTTTCGAAACTATGTGTCTGTCCTTTGTGTACATATTTTACATCATTTTATTGTCTGATACATTTCCCTACTTAAAACTTGACTCAAAATTTTGTTAAATCTGGCTTTACATTTAAACTCAGTTTTCTTTCTTTAAAATTTTCAAAACATTTATATTTTTGCTTTGCCATGTTGCATAGATTTGATTGCTGCTCCATGTATGCTTTGGCATTTATGCTTTAGTCTGTTCATTTGAGTCATTCACTAGACATTGGTTCATTCACTGTTTCACTATCCTTATGAGTGTGCTACCTTCTCTTCATAGTAGGTTGAGCTGGTATATTTGTCACAGTGCATTCGAACTTGGTTGCATTGGATTTAAATCCACTGTCTTAACTTGTACTTGATTTGGTTTTGGAAATCTCGGCTTGAATCTGGACTTGATTTTGAGATTTATCTCTGACATTTTCAAAAGTACAGATACGAACTTTTCCTGTTTTGTGAATTTCGGCCTTGACTGTTTTTGAAACCTCGGTTTTGCATCTGGTTGGATTTGTTTGACTGTTTCAATAAGTAACAGATATGCACTTGATCCTATCTTTGTCACAAATGCTTTATCACTTCATTCATTCACTGTTGTGCATTTGGCATTTATCATGCTGGACCACTGTCTGCATTCATTTCAAATGTTGTTGATATTAGTTTGTTTCATCTGTCAATCCATACCATTGCCATTGCTGTAATTGCTATACTGTTGAGCTTTGTTTGTTGCATTCACACTAGTTTGCATTCACGACCTTGTTGTCTTTGTATTGTACCTGCACACTCTGGTCTTTATGTTGTTGCCCTTGTGTGTTGCATTGTGCATGTATCACTTTGCATTCATACACTTGAGTTTGGTTTGGGGCAGTGCTTGCATGTGAGTTGTTTTCATTGTGTTGCATCTTGCATTCATTAGCTTGTATCACTGTCTTCACTGTGAACTTTTGGCTCTGGCATTCATTGATTATAGCTCCACTTGTTATTTGTTCAGTCTGCATTCCTTTGTTGATGTTGTACATCTGTAGCTTCACTGATTATATTCATATTTGTGATGTTGGCACTTCACTGAGTTTGTTATGCTTGTGGCACTGTTGTTGACCCTGGGTAGCTCCGGTTACTCGATCATAACTGTTGTTTTGGTCATCTTTGTTGCCTGTGTGTACTGCTTGGGCTATTTTGTTCTGCCTCCAAAATATTGTTGCAGTTTGAGGCCCGATTATTTGAGTTTGTACACTATGTTGCACCGTTATCTATGCGCACGAGTTGGCGGGGCAGTGCACACGTGTACGAATGCACACGTGTGTACGGCAGCCAATAACACTGTTTATCTCTGTTGATGATTTAAATCTGTTGATTTATTGTTTAACACTGTTTAGTGTTAAAATTTTCGTTATCCGATTTCTTTGTCAAAAGGATTGGATAGACGGGAATTACTGTGACTGTCGTCTACTTAAATTATTACTGCCTATATGCACTAATAAACTGGTTTGAATTAGACTGACCTGTGTATTATTTTCTTTTGAATATAATACTCGGGTCAGACCGAGTATTTTTACAGCTTGAAGATTTTCGAGCAGCGAAGTTAGAGAGAGAGTAAAGAACCATTTTTAGTTTCAGAAGAAAATTGTATTTTAAGATATTCCGCTGTATTAGTATTAAAATTGTATAAACTCTGATGTATATAAAAAGATTTATAGTAATGAAATAAATTCTCATTTGTTTTAATTCAGTGTTATTATCTGTGTTTCTGTGGCTGATTCTGTTTAAACCTTATAAACTAAATAACAATTCGTCTTTTTGAACGTTTCAAGTTGGTTTAATTACCGACTGGGGACGGTCAAAAGGGGGAATGTTACAAAATCCATGCATGATTCCAAGATCTATTTGAGATATGGGAGTCCATGTGTGATTCCGAGACCCGTTGGAATATTGGAATTCATGTTTGATTCCATGATCTATTTTGATGGATGTGCATGAGCTAGAATGTCGGACATCCTCATCAATGGTAATGACTAAAATCAGAGATAGGAGGCATGGCTAGTAGGGTTGGCAAACCCATAAGGTGTAGTCGGCTCCTCCTAATGTTTCTTACGGTTGTTATGCATGCATGAGGCGATGCACTCGATCTTAGCGAGACCAGCTATGTTTTTCCTATGGTACATCACTAGGGATGTATGCTGCTTCGGAAGGATATCTCTAATCCTTGTGCAAGAGGACCATTCCTCGAAGTACTGAGGGCACCTCCATGGAAATCCTACATAATTAGCAAATGTTCCTTATCGGTTTTTGATTATATACCTAGTATTGTTGTGATATACACTCATGAGCATCATAGCAACTTGATTATTATTATTATCACCCTTAGACATTATGATAATATCACTGGATTTTCTATAAAAGGTTTTGGTTATCGTAAGGTAAAAATCCGTCCATGTTTATGTGCGGCGTGGTCTTACGAAATACCCTTGTTTCAAAAGGTTTATTTAAACTTTAAGAATCCATTTGATTGTGTTTCTGTAATGTTTCGACTTTTCGTCGCTCGAAAATCGACATTAATACGTCCACTATATCAACTGCCGAGCAATCGAATGCCGGAAAATCGAATTATTATGAAGAAAAAGAAGAGGTAGAAGAAAACAGAAGAAAAAGAAAGAAGAAACAACAGAAAACACAAAAACAGAAACAATATCAGAATCTCACATTTGCAGCGGAACAACATATAATAGACAAATGAATAATCTTTAATCAAAAGAACTATATCAGTTTTACATTACATCACATCAGAGTTTACAACAACAATACAACACTGGACAGTTATATGAACTTGTCCATATACAGAATACACAGCGGAATAAATAATATCATATACAAGTGGTACGTCTCGCCATCTAGCTCGCCACTAAGCTCCACAGCATCCCGAATCAAGAATGACCTGATAACCTAACTCTAGACTGCCCGTGTGGAAATTGGTGGGCACCCAGAGTTTAGGAAGGGAACAATAAACTCCAGGTCAGTCATGGTGACTGGTGTGAGAACTAAAACAGTTTATCTTTAAAACAAACAACAGGAAGATTTTAAAGTCAATTTCGCAATGCTTTTGGAAAATTAGACTACCATAAGACCTCCCGCCACACACACAATGCAAACGCAGAATTGGAGGAGATTTCTTCTTATGATAGTCAAAGATGTTTACTACGCAAAATCAAAACCTTTTTGATATTATTATTAGTGCATAGTGTAGAAAACATTTCGAAAGTATAATATTAATCTTAGCCAACATACGACCAGTATCGTATGCCTACTATAGCTACCATCTAAACAGTGGTGACCACCGTACATAAATGGCAGGTTCTACAACTAAAACCGTACAAAGTTCGTATTTGAGTTTGAATTTCCAACAAATGGTTAGGCCAAGGAACTTCCCATTGCCACATAGGTACGCCTATGGAAAGACGACCCGAGAAATAACCTAACATTACGGTTAGATCTCTGCCAACACAAGGCCGGCTTACCCCTAACTGGGTAACTACTGACACGAATATGTCATCCCCCGATCGTAACCGATCTATATCCGAGGATCCTCGATTCCAAAAACCACATAAGAATAATAATGCAGCAACAACATAGGTTAAATATCTGGGCTCCATACCATGATACCACCTCTATCCAGAAGGAATGACATACACTAAAGGGGCGCTACCCCCTAATAACCTTGTCGCATCTTTCCTGTTTTGACCATTTCCGGGGTGTGAGGTCCGACGAAGTCTCGTCCACAAAGCTACGCTTTGTCACAAAGCCATGCTTTGGGTCAAACAAATGATCAAAGTAATGATCACAAAGATAAATGATCAAACAAATGATCATATCACAAATGATCAAACAATGATCATTTCACAGCAACACTCAGCATGCCACGTTACCAAATTGGGAGTATATCACTAATAACCTTCAACTACATAACCTCTAAGCTCGTACGTCTCAGAGAAGGGTGTTAAGCTAAGAGAATAAATTCTCCGCCACCAACAGATATGTATTTGAAAGAAACCAGCTTTATATCTCAATTTGTAACGTTAGACAGACAACCATACAAGTCTGTTCCAGGATCGAACAGAACCGAAGGCACTTCTTACGAAGCCCTTGCAAATCCGGATAATTTTCTAATCACGTCCGGACTTCCCGTCACTAAGGGTGATAAAACCTCTATATCGGAGATCAGCCGATGTAGAGTAACTCGACGGTAATCCTTCCGTTTTCAAAAATATCCGGTCTTCAACACCGGTCATCAAATGTGTAACATTACGACGTATCACATATTCGGAATGGGTTATACGACCCAAAGGTCCTTTCCCGGCTATCCCGAATAGTGAGCGCTTATTCAAAAATAAGTGTGGCATTCAAATTCAAGCAAATCACAACAAATACCCATTCAAGGGTAAATATTGATAGTCGGTTATTTAACTATCAATAAAGATGCGCAACATCATCAGATTCCAAATAATTTTCCAAATTATTTAATTTCCAAAAATATCTTTACAAGATATATAATTTTCCACACTTAACCATTTGAAACAAATTTCAAATATTCACTTTTCAATTTATCTTTAAAAGATAAAATTTTAAAGCTTTCATTTCATATTAAAAAAGCATTTCCATACTTATTTAATAATAAGTAATTCACAAATCATTTATTTTCAACACTTGGAAAATATTCAATATACTTAAATCAAAATTAAGTATATATTTTCATTCTTTAAGGAAATCATTCTCTTTCACAAATTTTATTTGAGTCAAAACAAATGTTACGTAAAACATCGTTACGACAACTCAAAATCACTAGTATAGGGATTCGAAATTTAGATAGATATATAAATCCCAATACTACACAAAAAAAATTCCTTTCGGAAACCATTTACTATAACAACAGTGTTATAGTCCACCATTTCCTTATTTCTCGAATACGTCTATTTCAACAATGAATGTTGAAATCTATGTATTCGATACTTAACACGATTTAAAACATCTTTTAAAACAATTACTTCATTTCATAATATCACTTCTCCAAAACATATCCATTTTGTTTAATAATATATTCACTATCCAAAATCGTGAATATACTTCGTTAATGCATTTAACGTTTTTACATATTTTACTTAAAAGATTATCCACTGTCCAAAATTGTGGATAAAATTCCCAACCAAACTCTTATTATTACAACATTTAACTTAAAGGATAATTCGCTGTCCAAAATCACGAATATATCTCCTTTATTATCCAATTCAATTTATATAACTCAATTTTATACCGGAAGTCTATATTATAAGTTAAGAACTTATAATCCATTTATTTACAACATCTATTCATTTTATAACTTCACAAATTATAATTCTATAAATTTCGTTCACTTATGAAATCCATTTTTTCCATTTTAACACTTATAAAAACTCGTTTTATAATTCCAGTATTCTTAATTTATAAAATATCAATTTTATACATCTTTTATATAAATCGTTCATAATAATTCAAAAATCCCAATTTAAAATCAAAATCGTTATTTTTAAACTTCAAAAATGGATCCGACGATGCAACAGCATCAATCATCAATCACGACAATCAAGCATCATATATCATCATATGATAACCAACAAATATCACAATATCTGTAATCAAATAAATATTGGTGAGGAATCCAGTTGGATCCCTCCAACCTGCTTCCCTGCATCCACAGATGTTAGCACAATACCAATTCCGCTCCAGTACGGAATATCGCGGTATATGGGATTTATAAAATATTATCCGCTATTATACGGCGCAATAGTGTCTCATCCGCTATACAATGCGGGAAATCAACTCCAATATATACATATTCCAATATATATATATTGCTATATACATAAATAATACCAATTTCACTTCAATGTGAAATTATCGCGGTATATGTTTTTAATAAATAACCTCCGCTTAATAACGGCGTATAATGTCTATTTAACAATCAATAGATAGCAATCATCATTCAAACATACATTCAAGCAATTTTAAATCTAATTATTTAAAATATAAATCGAAACTATTTCGATTGAGTGAGAAGTTCTCACCTTGATTTTTCGATAGCAATTTGTAGCGTTTTATTTCGAATAAAATTAAACGTGCATTTAATTTTACCCAAAATTTTTGCTAGCTCCGAACGACTCCAATCCAATTCCATAGCATAGTGCTCGTCCATACGATTCCAACGCAACTGGTTTCGTAATTTTTCGATCCCGTATGAAAGAGTTACGACATTTTGAAGTTAACACAAATTTTTATATAAATAATCATACAATTCCTTTTATATTTTTAAACCTAACTCAATCACAGCCCTCCATTTCGAAACCCCTAGATCACAGCCGCGAATTTCTTCATCTCCCTTACGTAAACACTCCCAGCAAACGAACGCACGCGAACCCATTCTTGCCGCCATCCTCTTTGAATTTTCGCACCTTCCTTGTCGATTTTGAAGACGATCAGCCAATTCCTTACGAACGCCCATGACGAGGGCTACCCACGCCTACAACCGTGCTCAACTCGGTCACGTATTGGCTTCCAAAATCACATGTGAACGTGAGGTGTTCAAGCTTTAATTGCCGTTGATCTACTCGACGATAAACGATCATAGCCGTTGGATTTATGGAGAAGGATGTGCTCTACAACATTGCAGCTGGAAGTTTTGTGAATCGATTTGTGGATGTGAAGAAAATTGAGGAGGAAGTAATGAGCATTCTCGGCCATTGAAAAGGAAACGGCGGCTGATGATAACAAACCCTAGGGTTTTGATTTCTTTTGCAAAAATGAATTTTAAGGGGGGTTTTATAGAAAATTTTCTCAAACATTATTCACCCCGGATTTTCCGAACTCTAAATCGAGCGTGCCGGCTGACGTTTCTAAGGTTTACTCCGCGTTCCGAACACAATGGAATAGGTTTCGGAAGCTAATTCGGTCATCTGTGCGAGTTACGGAATTAAACGATCGATTTTAAATTAAACCGATTTAAATCGATTTCGATGCGTTTTGGCTTGCCCCGGACAAACGGTACATCCGATTGACACGAAATTTGAAACCATACAATAATTTCACATTACGGATCCGATGAAACTTGTTTCATCGAAATCCAAGACTTTTTGAAAAATGACCATTTTTAACTCGCCAAATTAATATTAAAACAATTTCGATTATTTCTGGAATTTCAAACATTAATTTATCGATTTAATTACCCAATTAAATCCAGTTATTCGAATTTTAAATTATTCGACTTATAAATTCTACTTGTTAATATTTAAAATCAATTAAATATTCAAATTTTAATTGACAGAAATTCTGGGTCGTTACAAATTTCCCCCCTTAAAAGAATTTCGTCCTCGAAATTACCAAGTAGGAAAAATTCACAAAATCTGTTAACTTCTCAAAACAAATCGTTCAAATTAGATTTAGAAATCTCTTAAGTGTTTAACTTTTCCAAAATTCAATAGTTAAACTTCTTACAATAACTTTACTAACTTTTCAAAATTTTCAAATTTTCCAATTTCTCAAAAATATTCTAACGCCTTAAATTTTCGGAAAATTTCGCCATAGCCTCCTTTGCGTGGCTCGATCCGAAAAAAATGACAGTGTATATATATCACAAATATACATCTCATCAAGTGATGAGGCATCCCGTAAGGAAAAAAGTGTAAAAGTACGATATTTAATCCGAGATATGTACCTTATATATAATTAGCGAGCGTATACGGCTAATATAGTGCGAAATCGAGCTCCAAATGCGAAGCAAACGCCATCCGCACCTACTAAACACTCAACCAAACAAATGAGAACATGTATGTAGAAAATAATATCAATATACATCATATAGCAACATAATAACTACATATGTGCTAGCATAGCAAATGCAACAAACAACAAATGCAACCATCATCCAATAAACATTCAACAACTTCATAACCAAATCAATATACATTCACTTTTCATTAATATTCAATGAATTGGTTTCCAATTTAATCACATTTGATTGTTAACGTTGGATTTTTACTAATATTCATTCGTTCAAATTCAATTAGTTTACATTCACTAATTTACATTCAAGTTGGTTCACTTCCAATTCAAATTGAATCAATTCTATTAAAATTTACATATTATAAATTTGAATTCAATCACTTTAGCTTCCAATTTCGCTAATTCAATTTCATTAACACTTAATGAATTATATATAATCAACTAACAATCATATAACAACCAATGTCATTCAATCACAACCAAATTATTAATTTTACATTCGATTTGGTTCAACACTTTTAATTCTAATTGGTTTAATATTAAATTGACTTCAACTTCCAATTTATTAGCTTTTTATGAATTAATCATTTACATTCATTATTCCATCTCAATTTATTTCCATTAGATTGATTAACATCCAATCCATTTCTTAATTCAATTGCTAATTCATTTAACAAATAAAGTTGAATTTCATTTATATAACTCAAGTTCACATTCATTTAATAAATTCACTTTATTAATTTACTTTGGTATCAAAATCAACTTCGTTCAACATCACTTAAGTTATTTTCCAATTAAACATCATTTGTTTATCTTAACTTAAGTTTCCACTTATAAATCCAATTCAGATTCAAATTTTATTTAACTTTTACCAAAGTCAAAGTTTATCAATCATTCAAATTATATCACATTTTGCTTAACAAAATTGTTTAATCACTTTATCATTTGGTTTTGCTTACATTTATTCATTTTATAAGTTATACAACTTATATTAAACCTTTAAAAACCATTTTTGAAATCAATTCAAATTATCCTTTGAATTTCCAAAACCAAATCCAAATTTTCCAAACAACTTCCATTTAAAATAATCTGGCAGCAATTCCTCTTTTGGAAACCCGAAAATGAACACCAATGATGTCGCGATCATCATCGGAATTATTTTCCAGCGACCGAAAAGAGTTTAGAGCTTTCATCTCTCCAAAACATTTTTCCAAAATATCAAATCCTTTCAAAACACTTCTCTGGAATTTTATTTCAGATTATAAATCACATTTATAAATCTTTTACTTATAAAATTTCACTTCTTATATATAAGATTATTTTACCATTGTAAATCATTTTAATTATAATTTCATACATTATAATTCATTTGCTTATATAATTCATTCTTTTACAATTGTTGTTTTATTTAACTTATTCAAACAACTTTTATCAACTTATATATGTTTACATTTTTAACAACCAAACAATCAATTATATACTTTAATAATCCTGAAAAATTATTTCCTTTATATACAAAATATAACCGAGGTAAAATTATTTCATTTACCCAATTTAAAACAATATCGTGCCGAATTGTTCTATATAAGTGTTTAGAGATCCCTATCGATAGAGTTGTACGGACAATACCGACCAGAATCCATATACCACTCAACAAATCAATCATCACAATATAAAACAATTTTATATTAACTAACAAATACGCGCTCGTATCTATTATTACACTTAAACTAATTCTAGAGTACTACTGACCCTATCTCTAATGAGTAACACCAAACAGAGCGGGGTTGTCGCTTAACCATATGCTCTGATACCAACTGTAACGTTTCGACTTTTCGTCGCTTGAAAATCGACATTAATACGTCCACTATATCAACTGCCGAGCAATCGAATGCCGGAAAATCGAATTATTATGAAGAAAAAGAAGAGGTAGAAGAAAACAGAAGAAAAAGAAAGAAGAAACAACAGAAAACACAGAAACAGAAACAATATCAGAATCTCACATTCGCAGCGGAACAACATATAATAGATAAATGAATAATCTTTAATCAAAAGAACTATATCAGTTTTACATTACATCACATCAGAGTTTACAACAACAATACAACACTGGACAGTTATATGAACTTGTCCATATACAGAATACACAGCAGAATAAATAATATCATATACAAGTGGTACGTCTCGCCATCCAGCTCGCCACTAAGCTCCACAACATCCCGAATCCAGAATGACCTGATAACCTAACTCTAGACTGCTCGTGTGGAAATTGGTGGGCACCCAGAGTTTAGGAAGGGAACAATAAACTCCAGGTCAGTCATGGTGACTGGTGTGAGAACTAAAACGGTTTATCTTTAAAACAAAAAACAGGAAGATTTTAAAGTCAATTTCGCAATGCTTTTGGAAAATGAGACTACCATAAGACCTCCCGCCACACACACAATGCAAACGCAGAATTGGAGGAGATTTCTTCTTATGATAGTCAAAGATGTTTACTACGCAAAATCAAAACCTTTTTGATATTATTATTAGTGCATAGCGTAGAAAACATTTCGAAAGTATAATATTAATCTTAGCCAACATACGACCAGTATCGTATGCCTACTATAGCTACCATCTAAACAGTGGTGACCACCGTACGTAAATGGAAGGTTCTACAACTAAAACCGTACAAAGTTCGTATTGGAGTTTGGATTTCCAACAAATGGTCAGGCCAAGGAACTTCCCATTGCCACATAGGTACGCCTCTGGAAAGACGACCCGAGAAATAACCTAACATTACGGTTGTGACGACCGCCCATGACCCCTGCACCGAATCTAGAGAAAGTGCGCTGTAAAGTGTGCCAAGCGACCATGGACGATTGTCAAGGTGAATTAAAACAACAGAATCTATCGTATTACTCACAGCGCATGGACAAAATACAATAGAACATATGTATAGTGAAGCTTTACAGAACAAAATGCCATCATATAAAACTCCATAATAGTTGAATACAAACATCCAAATAGTCAATACATCAAGCCTCACTACATATCTCTCAGAGAATACAAAACAGCGGAATATCCAGTACATATAAGAAGATAATATGCAACCCTCTAGCTCGTCTTCGATATCAGTATCGTGAGAAGAGAACAGCACCTATCACCTGCTACCTAGTCTGCCCGTCCCAAAATGGACGAACAGCCCAAGGCAATAAGAATTAAAAACATAAAGCCTTGAGTCAGACAACAGTCTTAGTGAGCAGTAAATTAACTAACAACATACCAAAAGAGCATAAAGGAAAAGGAAGAGGAATACAACCCTCCCACTCCAACCTCATTCGACAGTGATAGCCCCCAGACACACACTAAGCAGAAGCAAACATAGCAGAGCATACAATTTAAAGTAAAGTAATAATCATTCGAGTCAAGGGCGATGTTTTCCAAGTACCAAGGCCTAAATCAGATAAGCACCCAGAAAATACCGCTCTTGAGTCCGAATGACGATACAATCAAACATCCATGACTCTGGCTATCACTGTTATCATTTTTTCGATATCATCGTTAATTGAATGACCGACACATTCTTTCACCCGTCCGTCAAGGGCTAATGGAAACCCCGGTTCTAGACATAACTCCCGCACGTCATCGCAACCCGTGCCTAGGACTATCGAATCTGCCCAGAGTACTCGACCATCAACAGTTGGCCGTTGGGATTATCGAATCTGCCCAAACGTACTCTTGCTTAGAGCATGCTAGAACCTTCAACAACGATGCAATCCAAGCCTCCTAGTCATCCTCCTCGACGACTATTCTCATATCCATTCATTATCCTCAACTCGAATCATATCACCGAGTTATCAACATGCTTGGAATGATCCCGTCTGGATTAGACCAAGTCTTCATCACATGATGCCTCGCTTCATTACATCCTCGCAAAGCCTCATCTCAACATCACATCATCAAATCTATGCATAAGAGCTTCATCATCCCGCTACATATGCCACGAGCAGCTTTCCCAATTCAAGAGCCTTTCCCTTGGCTTTTGAATCGTCTTCGGTCTAAATCAAACCATCAATCATCTAATTCATAACAATCAATCAAATCAAACATTAATCCAAACAATCAAGCATTCAAATAAGATCTAAGTAGACAATTATCACAATAATGGCATTTTCGTAATTAAAGAGTTGAAAGTTCAATAAGCATGAAAACATGAATTATATCCCTACAAACTTGATGAATGAACTTGCATAGGTTAACATATGATAAAATGGATGTAACATCATCATGAACAATGGATCTATATGGATCTACACTTAGGATGAAGAAAATGCATGGAAATAACTATTTTAACACCAATTCGAGCCAACAATCCGATATACTCCTTTGGATCCGTGTGAGAGATAATCACCACTCACCAAATCACCTAAACAAACCCAAATCAACACGCTTCAGATCTGGACAGCAAAGGATCAAGCTTGATCTATCACGAATCCGCTTCAAACGAAGAAATCTCTCTTGAAAAGATGAAGATCTTCAATCTAAGCTCTTGAATCTTCAATCTTGATCTTCAACTTGGATGGATGTAAGCACTAGATTAGAGTGGAGAAAAGAAGTGAAGAAGTGTAGAAGTCGAGCTCTCAAAATGGCAGCACTTCGTCGCTTCGAAATCCGGATCCCAAAAATGGAACAAAGCCCTCCTATTTATAGCTGAAATCCTTAACTCGGCTGCCTTCTTAAGTCGCTGCCGACTTAACACTATGCCGACCTACGACCTAAGGCTTTGCCGACCTAAAAACCCCCACGACTTAACAGAGCCTCCGACCTATCAGAACCTCCGACCTAAAACTCTCGACCTATCCAAACCTTACGACCTAACCGATAAGCCCTCACGCGACTTAACGCACCAGGTCTCAATGAGATACAACTTAACTCCTAGGTCGCTCGCGACTTAACACACAGGCTACGACCTAACACCAAACCAAAACCCAGCGACCTACGACTTAACAGGTTACGACCTAATTCCTTAAGCTTCCACGCGACCTAACATAAGTCGCGAACAACTGGGATGCGACCTAACTCTACCCAGACTTACGACTTAACTCCTTAAGTCGCTTACTACTACTTAGGTCGATGCCGACCTAACTACACTAACTCGCTAACCTCTTAAGTCGCTCAACCCTATAGGTCGCTAATTCCTATAGGTCGCTAACTTCTATAGGTCGTCCCAACCGACCTAACAACTTAATTACTAAGTCGCTAACCCGGAACCACTAGGTCGCTAACTTTCCCAGCCGACCTAACACTTAACAAAAACTTAGGTTGCATAATTCTATAGGTCGCTCCAACTAACCCACGACCTAAACCACCATACGACTTAAGACAATACGACCTATTTCTTAACTCGGTCAAAACCTTAAGTCGTCTACTATATCTTTAAGTCGGTCACTACGACCTAACTCTATCCTTAAGACGCTCCAACCTGTCAACCGACTCAACCCATCTTCCTTAGGTCGTCGCCGACTTACCCCTTAAGTCCTTAACTCGCCCAGACTCATCACTAACTCGTCCAGAACTCATAAGTCGGCTACGACTTAGGACTTAACCAAAATTCTGCCAAAAATCTGAAAATTAATAGAAATGCAACCAAAGGTCAACTCTTCTACGATGTTTCGATCCGTGAAAAATACGGGTCGTTACATTCTCTCCCCCTTAGGAATTTCGCCCCCGAAATTCCAAACAAACAAAGCAACCAAAGACTATTCTGCACGCCTACCAATCATAGCAATCAACAAACCATGCATCCAATTCTAGCTTAGCATGCAGAATTCTAAAACCAGAGCAAGTTACAATATCGTGAGATGACACGACACCTTAGGGCCATACCTTGAAGAGTTCAGGATGAGCTACCTTCATCCTCTCTTCCACCTCCCACGTACAGTCGTTATCATCATCACTCCATTGTATCTTGAGCAACTTAACTACCTTCCTCCTAAGCTATTTCGTGTCAGTTTCAACAACACAAAGCGGCCTACGAGGTCTTCTATCGACTGGATCAACTTCAAAATCTTCATAGCTATCTGCAGAAACTACTGTATTCGAGTCGTGCACATACTTCCGTAGATATGATACATGAAAAACATTGTGCACACTCGACATCTTCTCTGGTAACTCCAATATGTAGGCGAGCTTCCCAATTCGCTCGATGATCGGGAATGGACCAACAAACCTCGGAGTCAATTTTCCTTTCTTCCCGAATCGAATAACATTCTTCAGTGGAGAAATCTTCACAAAAACCATATCACCTACGTCGAACTCCAAATCCTTACGACGCTTATCAGCATAACTCTTCTGACGGTCTTGGGCTGCCTTCATTCGTTGCCGAATGATCTCTATACAATCTGAAGTCTGCCGAATCATCTCTGGCCCAAGTATCAGCTTTTCTCCAGTTTCCAACCAACATGTCGGAGAGTTACACGGTCTTCCATACAATGCCTCATACGGTGCCATACCAATGCTTGACTGGTAATTGTTGTTGTACGCAAACTCAACCAAATGAAGGTGATCTTCCCATGATCCTCCGAAATCCAAAACACAAGCTCTGAGGAGATCTTCCAAAACTCAGTTGACTCTCTCGGTCTGACCATCTGTTTGAGGGTGATATGCTGTACTCAAACACAACTCGGTTCCCAAAACTTCCTGGAAGCTCTTCCAAAATCCACTAGTGAACAATGGGTCTCGATCGCTCACTATACTCTTCGGAATCCCATGGAATCGAACTATCCACTTAACATACAACTCCGCCAACTTTGATGCAGTCCTAGTCGATCGAACAGGAATGAATCTTGCACTCTTGGTCAGACGATCCACAATGACCCAAATCCCTTCATTTCCCGTTCTGGTTCTAGGTAATCCATCAATAAAGTCCATCGATATTTGCTCCCACTTACATGTAGGAACTTCTAATGGCTGAAGCAATCCACTTGGCTTTTTCTGTTCGTCTTTTACCAACTGGCAGTTCATACATTTGGAAATAAAATTTCCAACATCCTTCTTCATGCCTTCCCAGTAGTAGGTTCTCTTCATGTCCCGATACATCTTATTTCCACCAGGATGAATTGTCAACTTCGAGTGATGACTTTCCTTCAAAACTTCACTCCTCAATTCATCTATATCAGGAACAACTAGTCGTCCTTGCTTCCGAAGCCAACCCTCTCGATCGACCTCGAATCCTTTATCCTTTTCTGGATCCAATCCAGATTCCAATTCACGGATAATCTTGACAAGCTTATCGTCACGCTTTTGGCTCTCGCCAATCCTTTCCACAAGTGAAGGTCTTATCGATAAGTTTGCCAACATCTCAGGTTCCAATTCACATCTAGGCCTGAAGTCAAATCCAGCTAAATACTCGAGACTCTTCCATTCTGAAAACATGGCTCCCAATCCTGCATGTCTTCGACTTAACGCATCTGCCACTGCGTTACCTTTTCCCGGAGTATAAGCTATACCAAAATCATATGATGCTAAAAACTCTAGCCATCGCTGCTGCCGAAGATTCAAATCCTTTTGGGAGAAAAGATACTTCAACGACTTATGATCTATAAACAACTCAAATCGAACTCCCAATAGATAATGTCTCCACATCTTCAGAGCAAAAACAATCGCCGCTAACTCCAAATCATGAGTCGGATAATTCCTTTCATGCGGCTTCAGTTGTCGACTTGCATACGCAACAACTTTACTCTTCTGCATCAGCACTGCTCCAAGTCCAGTACCACATGCGTCGGTGTAAACCACCATCTCATCATTCCCACTTGGAATAGTCAAAACAGGAGCGCTTGTCAATCGCTCTTTCAGGATTCCGAAAGCTTTCTCACACTTAGCATCCCATCTGAATACTAGATTCTTTTTCGTCAATCCTGTCAATGGTGCAGCTACTTTGGAGAAGTCTTTGATAAACCGTCGATAATATCCTGCTAATCCAAGAAAACTTCTCACATCCGATGCATTCTTAGGTCTAACCCAATCCTGGATTGCTGCCACCTTAGCGGGATCAATCGCCATTCCATTTCCAAAGATAACATGGCCTAAGAACCTCACTTCACTCTTCCAGAAGTGACACTTCGAAAACTTAGCCTTCAGCTGATGCTTCCGTAAGATCTCCAAAACAATTCGCAAGTGCGTCTTGTGCTCTTCTTCCGTTCTGGAATAAATCAGAATATCATCCACGAACACAAGTACAAACTTGTTCAGCTAATCTCTGAACACTCTATTCATAAGATCCACAAAATATGCTGGCGCGTTAGTTAATCCAAACGGCATTACCAGCCACTCAAAGAAACCCGATGGTGTTTGAAAAGCAGTCTTCGGCACACTATCCTTAGCCACTCTTAACTGGTGAAATCCCGTTGCCAAATCCATCTGAGAAAACACCTTGGCTTCGTGAAGCTGATCAAACAAGTCATCTATTCTCGGCAACGGATACTTGTTCTTCTTTGTCACCTTATTCAGCTCAC
Source organism: Allium fistulosum (assembly GCA_030737815.1). NCBI lineage: Eukaryota > Viridiplantae > Streptophyta > Magnoliopsida > Asparagales > Amaryllidaceae > Allium > Allium fistulosum. The sequence continues at coordinate 161,460,248 of CM060904.1, read as the reverse complement.
GATAATCCACACACAATCTCAACGACCCATCTGCCTTGGTTGCAAACACAACTGGTGCACCCCACTCGGACACACTACGCCGAATGAATCCTTTCTGCAAAAGATCATCAACTTGCACCCTCAACTCCTGCTGTTCCCTAGGCTCCATCCGCCTAAGAGGCATCACAACAGGTCTGGCTCCTTCAACTAGATCTATACGAAACTCGATCTCTCTATGCGGCGGCAACCCTTTGACTTCGTCAAAGACATCCTCGAATCCATTAGCGATTGGCACCGATGACAGTCCATCCCGTGGAACAACTAGCGAATACATGAAGCTCATGAAGACGCCTTCTTCATGCTTACATCGTATCACAATCTTTCGCCCCTCCACATTCTCGACTGTCACTTCCAACCTTTCGCAATCAACCTTAGCCGCATACTTCCTAAGCCAGTCCATACCCAAAATAATTCCGAACCCCGCAAAGTTCAGAACAAAACAATCACAAACAAAAGAGAAACCATGACTCGACACAATCAGACCACGGCATAACATACACAAACAAGACGAACCCCCAACTGGATTAGTCACAACCAATGGCCTATCAACAATACCCGGTTCCAAACCTAACCGGCCTACGAGTTCATTACAAACAAACGAATGCGACGCTCCAGTATCAAACAAAACTCTAACTGGAACACCACATAGGAAAAGAGTACCTTGAACAACCACACTCTTTCCTTTCTCTTCAGTAGTAGGAGCTTTCGAAGACGACGGAACAGCTCCCAAAGCATAAGCTTGCACAATCTGCTTGTCCTTCCTCGGTTCTGGACAATTCTTCCTGATGTGCCCTGGCTTGTCACAGTTGTGACACTTCATCGGTGCCTTCGGATTCTTACAATCCTTCGAGAAATGGCCCTTCTGCTGACAATTGTAGCAAGTCACCTCACCGTTCGGCTTCTTCTGGCCATCCTTACCCTTCTGATACTGCTGCTGCTTCCTCTTCTTGTTTCCACCCTGCTGTGGTTTAGACTCTCCCTTGGTCACAGCAACAATAGATCCTTTCTTAGGAAACAGACTCTCATGCCTGAGAGCTATCTCCACAAGCTTCTCAAATGAATCGTCCAAATGATCCACCAACTGTCTCCCAAGATAACTGTCCAAGCCTGTCACAAACTTCTCATTCTTCTGATATGCAGATTCAATATACGACCGGGCATACTTGGACAAAGCTTCGAACTCAGAAACATACTCCAGAACTGATCTTCCACCTTGCTTGAGCTCCACAAACCTCTTGAACAGAACTGACTTCTGAGCTGTAGAAATGAACTTAGCTTCAAATCTGACTTGGAATTGCTCCCAAGTAATCTCTTCCTCCGGAGTATTGATGGTAATAGAGTTCCACCAATCAGAAGCTCTCCCTTGAAGCTGTCTTGATGCCAACTTCCTCTTAGTTGCATCATCAATTCCCAAATCACCAAAGATCCTTTTACAAGCATCTATCCACCTCTGGACCTCAATAGTTGATTCTGTTCCCAAGAAAACCTTTCCTCCAAGAGCAGTATAATCCTTGCACAACTTAGCAAAATCCACTGGTTTCGGAGTCTGAACCTGAACTCCAACATCAACTGCCGCCCCCGGAACTGGTATCCTTCTCATGATCGATGTCATCATAGCTTCGAACATGGCTGCATAATCAGCAGTCTCTTCAGTAGCACGGCCTTCCCTAGCAGCTGGTCTCCCTCTTCGACTCATTCTCAATATCTATAAAAAGGAATGATTAGAACATCTAGAGAAACAACTGCAGAAAGGACTCAAACTCAACTAAACTACTATATTATATATAGTATTCATCCATCAAAATACAATTACGTCTCTCATACGTAGTTATGACGGCGAGCGTTGGGTAAAATTGATTAACCAATGCTCTGATACCAAATGTGACGACCGCCCATGACCCCTGCACCGAATCTAGAGAAAGTGCGCTGTAAAGTGTGCCAGGCGACCATGGACGATTGTCAAGGTGAATTAAAACAACAGAATCTATCGTATTACTCACAGCGCATGGACAAAATACAATAGAACATATGTATAGTGAAGCTTTACAGAACAAAATGCCATCATATAAAACTCCATAATAGTTGAATACAAACATCCAAATAGTCAATACATCAAGCCTCACTACATATCTCTCAGAGAATACAAAACAGCGGAATATCCAGTACATATAAGAAGATAATATGCAACCCTCTAGCTCGTCTTCGATATCAGTATCGTGAGAAGAGAACAGCACCTGTCACCTGCTACCTAGTCTGCCCGTCCCAAAATGGACGAACAGCCCAAGGCAATAAGAATTAAAAACATAAAGCCTTGAGTCAGACAACAGTCTTAGTGAGCAGTAAATTAACTAACAACATACCAAAAGAGCATAAAGGAAAAGGAATAGGAATACAACCCTCCCACTCCAACCTTATTCTACAGTGATAGCCCCCAGACACACACTAAGCAGAAGCAAACATAGCAGAGCATACAATTTAAAGTAAAGTAATAATCATTCGAGTCAAGGGCGATGTTTTCCAAGTACCAAGGCCTAAATCAGATAAGCACCCAGAAAATACCGCTCTTGAGTCCGAATGACGATACAATCAAACATCCATGACTCTGGCTATCACTGTTATCATTTCTTCGATATCATCGTTAATTGAATGACCGGCACATTCTTTCACCCGTCCGTCAAGGGCTAATGGAAACCCCGGTTCTAGACATAACTCCCGCACGTCGTCGCAACCCGTGCCTAGGACTATCGAATCTGCCTAGAGTACTCGACCATCAACAGTTGGCCGTTGGGATTATCGAATCTTCCCAAACGTACTCTTGCTTAGAGCATGCTAGAACCTTCAACAACGATGCAATCCAAGCCTCCTAGTCATCCTCCTCGACGACTATTCTCATATCCATTCATTATCCTCAACTCGAATCATATCACCGAGTTATCAACATGCTTGGAATGATCCCGTCTAGATTAGACCAAGTCTTCATCACATGATGCCTCGCTTCATTACATCCTCGCAAAGCCTCATCTCAACATCACATCATCAAATCTATGCATAAGAGCTTCATCATCCCGCTACATATGCCACGAGCAGCTTTCTCAATTCAAGAGCCTTTCCCTTGGCTTTTGAATCGTCTTCGGTCTAAATCAAACCATCAATCATCTAATTCATAACAATCAATCAAATCAAACATTAATCCAAACAATCAAGCATTCAAATAAGATCTAAGTAGACAATTATCACAATAATGGCATTTTCGTAATTAAAGAGTTGAAAGTCCAATAAGCATGAAAACATGAATTATATCCCTACAAACTTGATGAATGAACTTGCATAGGTTAACATATGATAAAATGGATGTAACATCATCATGAACAATGGATCTATATGGATCTACACTTAGGATGAAGAAAATGCATGGAAATCACTATTTTAACACCAATTCGAGCCAACAGTCCGATATACTCCTTTGGATCCGTGTGAGAGATAATCACCACTCACCAAATCACCTAAACAAACCCAAATCAACACGCTTCAGATCTGGACAGCAAAGGATCAAGCTTGATCTATCACGAATCCGCTTCAAACGAAGAAATCTCTCTTGAAAAGATGAAGATCTTCAATCTAAGCTCTTGAATCTTCAATCTTGATCTTCAACTTGGATGGATGTAAGCACTAGATTAGAGTGGAGAAAAGAAGTGAAGAAGTGTAGAAGTCGAGCTCTCAAAATGGCAGCACTTCGTCGCTTCGAAATCCGGATCCCAAAAATGGAACAAAGCCCTCCTATTTATAGCTGAAATCCTTAACTCGGCTGCCTTCTTAAGTCGCTGCCGACTTAACACTATGCCGACCTACGACCTAAGGCTTTGCCGACCTAAAAACCCCCACGACTTAACAGAGCCTCCGACCTATCAGAGCCTTCGACCTAAAACTCTCGACCTATCCAAACCTTACGACCTAACCGATAAGCCCTCACGCGACTTAACGCACCAGGTCTCAATGAGATACAACTTAACTCCTAGGTCGCTCGCGACTTAACACACAGGCTACGACCTAACACCAAACCAAAACCCAACGACCTACGACTTAACAGGTTACGACCTAATTCCTTAAGCTTCCACGCGACCTAACATAAGTCGCGAACAACTGGGATGCGACCTAACTCTACCCAGACTTACGACTTAACTCCTTAAGTCGCTTACTACTACTTAGGTCGATGCCGACCTAACTACACTAACTCGCTAACCTCTTAAGTCGCTCAACCCTATAGGTCGCTAATTCCTATAGGTCGCTAACTTCTATAGGTCGTCCCAACCGACCTAACAACTTAATTACTAAGTCGCTAACCCGGAACCACTAGGTCGCTAACTTTCCCAGCCGACCTAACACTTAATAAAAACTTAGGTTGCATAGTTCTATAGGTCGCTCCAACTAACCCACGACCTAAACCACCATACGACTTAAGACAATACGACCTATTTCTTAACTCGGTCAAAACCTTAAGTCGTCTACTATATCTTTAAGTCGGTCACTACGACCTAACTCTATCCTTAAGACGCTCCAACCTGTCAACCGACTCAACCCATCTTCCTTAGGTCGTCGCCGACTTACCCCTTAAGTCCTTAACTCGCCCAGACTCATCACTAACTCGTCCAGAACTCATAAGTCGGCTACGACTTAGGACTTAACCAAAATTCTGCCAAAAATCTGAAACTTAATAGAAATGCAACCAAAGGTCAACTCTTCTACGATGTTTCGATCCGTGAAAAATACGGGTCGTTACAATGGTTAGATCTCTGCCAACACAAGGCCGGGTTACCCCTAACTGGGTAACTACTGACACGAATATGTCATCCCCCGATCGTAACCGATCTATATCCGAGGATCCTCGATTCCAACAACCACATAAGAATAATAATGCAGCAAGAACATAGGTTAAATATCTGGGCTCCATACCATGATACCACCTCTATCCAGAAGGAATGACATACACTAAAGGGGCGCTACCCCCTAATAACCTTGCCGCATCTTTCCTATTTTGACCATTTCCGGGGTGTGAGGTCCGACGAAGTCTCGTCCACAAATCTACGCTTTGTCACAAAGCCATGCTTTGGGTCAAACAAATGATCAAAGTAATGATCACAAAGATAAATGATCAAACAAATGATCATATCACAAATGATCAAACAATGATCATTTCACAACAACACTCAGCATGCCACGTTACCAAATTGGGAGTATATCACTAATAACCTTCAACTACATAACCTCTAAGCTCGTACCTAATTGGGAGTATATAAATCGTTCATAATAATTCAAAAATCCCAATTTAAAATCAAAATCGTTATTTTTAAACTTCAAAAATGGATCCGATGATGCAATATCAACAATCATCAATCACGATAATCAAGCATCATATATCATCATATGATAATCAACAAATATCACAATATCTGTAATCAAATAAATATTGGTGAGGAATCCGGTTGGATCCCTCCAACCTGCTTCCCTGCATCCACAGATGTTAGCACAATACCAATTCCGCTCCAGTACGGAATATCGCGGTATATGGGATTTATAAAATATTATCCGCTATTATACGGCGCAATAGGGTCTCATCTGCTATACAATGCGGGAAATCAACTCCAATATATACATATTCCAATATATATATATATTGCTATATACATAAATAATACCAATTTCACTTCAATGTGAAATTATCGCGGTATATGTTTTTAATAAATAACCTCCGCTTAATAACGGCGTATAATTCTATTTAACAATCAATAGATAGCAATCATCATTCAAACATACATTCAAGCAATTTTAAATCTAACTATTTAAAATATAAATCGAAACTATTTCGATTGAGTGAGAAGTTCTCACCTTGATTTTTCGATAGCAATTTGTAGCATTTTATTTCGAATAAAATTAAACGTGCGTTTAATTTTACCCGAAATTTTCACTAGCTCCGAATGACTCCAATCCAATTCCATAGCGTAGTGCTCGTCCATACGATTCCAACGCAACTGGTTTCGTAATTTTTCGATCTCGTATGAAAGAGTTACGACATTTTGAAGTTAACACAAATTTTTATATAAATAATCATACAATTCCTTTTTTATTTTTAAACCTAACTCAATCACAGCCCTCCATTTCGAAACCCCTAGATCACGGCCGCAAATTTCTCCATCTCCCTCACGTAAACACTCCCAGCAAATGAACGCACGCGAACCCATTCTTGCCGCCATCCTCTTTGAATTTTCGCACCTTCCTTGTCGATTTTGAAGACGATCAGCCAATTCGTTACGAACGCCCATGACGAGGGCTACCCACGCCTACAACCGTGCTCAACTCGGTCACATATTGGCTTCCAAAATCACATGTGAACGTGAGATGTTCAAGGTTTAATTGCCGTTGATCTACTCGACGATAAACGATCATAGCCGTTGGATTTATGGAGAAGGATGTGCTCTACAACATTGCAGCTGGAAGTTTTGTGAATCGATTTGTGGATGTGAAGAAAATTGAGGAGGAAGTAATGAGCATTCTCGGCCATTGAAAAGGAAACGGCGGATGATGATAACAAACCCTAGGGTTTTGATTTCTTTTGCAAAAATGAATTTTAAGGGGGGTTTTATAGAAAATTTTCTCAAACACTATTCACCCCGGATTTTTCGAACTCCAAATCGAGCGTGCCGACTGACGTTTCTAAGGTTTACCCTGCGTTCCAAACACAATGGAATAGGTTTCAGAAGCTAATTCGGTCATCTATGCGAGTTACGGAATTAAACGATCGATTTTAAATTAAACCGATTTAAACCGATTTCGATGCGTTTTTGCTTGCCTCGGACAAACGGTACATCCGATTGAAACGAAATTTGAAACCATACAATAATTTCACATTATGGATCCGATGAAACTGGTTTCGTCGAACTCCGAGACTTTTTGAAAAATGACCATTTTTAACTCGCCAAATTAATATTAAAACAATTTCGATTATTTCTGGAATTTCAAACATTAATTTATCGATTTAATTACCCAATTAAATCCAGTTATTCGAATTTTAAATTATTCGACTTATAAATTCTACTTGTTAATATTTAAAATTAATTAAATATTCAAATTTTAATTGACAGAAATTCTGGGTCGTTATAGTTTCTCACATTGGTTTTACCAGACTGACTCGGGTGTTGTTTTCCTATAATGCTTGGGTTAGACCGAGCATATTTCTAGGTTTAATTAGATGTTTTAGAGCTTCAGGAGACGAGCTGGAGACCCAGAGTCATATTCACGTACAAGGTTATTTTTCCATTGCATTCATTGTTGTATTTATCAACAAATTGTGATGACAGCTTGTTATAACTGTCTGGGTCGAAATAGGTTAGTATACTCTGATTATGTCTGTATGTATATATAGTACAGTTTTGCTTTTGTGTAAAGGTTTCTTGTATATTATAGATTATTCATTACGCTATGAGATTCTGTGTTGTTTAGTTTCTTCTTGTCTTATTTCTTCTTTCTTTCTCCTAACTATCCTCCTTTCCATTCAATTTGAGTGGGTCATGTGTGGTTTATTGGTTGCTTGAAATGTACGAAAAAGTGGATCGTTACAGGAATGCTGTCCAATTGCAAATTTAATTTTATTAACTTATACAAAATACACGTATTATTTGTGTGATCGGAGTTGTTGGAAAGCAAGTCGAGTCACCGAATTATTCCATATTATGGAATTATATATTGTAGATCGATTTTGGGTCTGGAGGTTGCATTTTGATGGGTTTATTATTTAAATTGGTTAAATGTTTTTAAAAGATTTTCAAAATGGGGCTATATCAATTTTGATCCTTACTGGAATTTATTTTATATAATATATAGCTAAAATATACTATATTCTTAACTTATTCAATTATTTCAAAAATTCTATTCAAAGCTTTTAAAGATGAGTAACATTTATTCTCAAAACCTTTTTAAATTTACCTTTATAAGTATATTATAATTTTGGAAATGTTTTAAAGGAAAAATAAAATATAGTACTATATTTTAAAACCTGTTATGGAAGTAATAATTTCAATTTCAAGTGATTTTAGTTATAAAAGAGGTTTATATAATTTCAAAAGAGTTCAAAAACCTTTGTAAATAAACAACTCTTCCGTAAAATGAATTTAAGGATTTAAAAGTGATTTTGGGAAATTATATCCTTGTATATAAAAAATTAATTTACAACTCTTTTATTTTATTTATTGCGGATTTGGATTTTTATTCCTTACTTCTTTTGCTTCCTTGATTTCTGAAATTTCTAGAATTTTGATGATTTCATATTTTAGGGAATTTTCCATTATTCTAAATTATTTAGAATAATATATATATATATATATATATTAAATACATTATATATGAAAAGAAATCATCTTTAAACTAGTTATATTAAATATAACCTTTAGAAATCGTTTATATTGCTTGGATAAGATATATTATCTACTTCAAAATTCTAGATAAGAAATATGGTTTTGAATCTTATAATTAAAAGTATTTGGATAAAGAAAGATTATTATAGAATTTTTAATAACAATAGTGTTTTTAAAGCTGAATATAAAATTTTATATATTAGCTTTCCAAATGTATATAGTAGGATATTTTATAAATACAGCTATTCTATGGTCATTAGACAAATACGTAAATGATTTTAAAAGAAGTAATTTCTATATAACAATATCACTTCAATTGGATGAGAATTTTAATCAAACAATTTAATAGTGCTAGTTGTATGAAACACTATATAACTCTTTATCAATTAATTATTGGACTCTTATGATGCAATATTTTATGGAGTGGAGTTTACGATCTTTTAGTAAACATTCGAGTATCGCCTAGTGGTTATCGGACATTTGTGGCGACACTAGTTTGATTACTAACTAAAAGTATTTAACCCTTAATATTTTAGCTGAGTGGAAATTACAATCTCTTTGTAAATATTCAAGTATCGCCTAGTAGTTATGGAACATTTAGGGCGACAATATTTTGATTACTAATTAGAAGTGTTTAACACTTAATATTTTAGTTGAGTGGAATTGTAACGACCCAGTATTTTCAACCATTCGCATCCGCATATGTCGGACTTGAATTGCTCAAAATATCAGATTGTTAATTTATAATTTGGCAAAACTCTGCATATACAGTAAATAAATCAATCACAGAATCACAAACACCGAGTAATATAATAATAAGCAGCGGAATAAAATAAATAGTAGTCCATGAAGCTACTATATAAAACATCAGAGTTTGAAACAAAATACAACAGAATATCTCAAATACAATATAGTCTCGAATACAAACAGATGACAAGTCTGGACAGAACAACTGGATAGCTGGAAGCTAAATAGATATAGATGGATCTCCAAGCGAAGCTCCAAACTTCAAAGGTGAGTCTGAAATGCTGTGACACTCAGTCTGACCCGAGCGTAAAGCAAAACACAAAACACTCAAGTCAGGATTAACATTCTTATGTCAATAAATTCAACTCAAGTGAAATACCAACTGAAATACAAGTAACTCAAAGGATGTTTGGGATAACCATCCTCTAAGGATCTGTGGAACTATCTACTATGTAGTAATATACGCTATTATAATATGTCTATAGTAAAGTAAAAGGTATTAAAATAGCGTTAAGGCGTTACCCATATCCCCCTTAACACATTTTTATATTCCCATAGTCTATACGATGGCGTAAGCTCCTCTGTAAACTGGAGGTTTACCCAGAGGACACCGCATAGGTACGGTACAAAACAAACTCGTAGAAGGCGCGCTAGGGCATGTGAACACGGCACACGAGGAGATGCCAGGGTAGATATACCAATTGCACTCCCGGACTGGTGGTGACGCATAGCAGCTACTACCGCCTACCTCGGACACACTCCCATATCAAAAATCGAGGGGTGGCCACCAAAACAATCACAAAAGCAATAAAATGGTATCGAAGAAATGTGCCCGATCGGAGGAATGACCTAACCTGGCCCGGTATAGCTCCTGATTTTAGTCACATCTAAGCTGACTCACGGGAGTCAGGATCACGTCATACCATATAGAATCGTTGCCAAACCATCCTACTTCATTTCTGGAATCTCCACTACGTACACGGTTGTTAAAGTGGTTTTCGGTATTGGCAGAGAGTATGACAATATCCGATCCCAGTCTCTTTAACAACCAAACGTTATTATAACACCATGGTCATTTCAAAATATCATATTCATTTCAAAACCATATCAAATTCGATATCATTATTCACTTTAAATAATATTCATTTCCAGAATCGTAACACTTTCAAAAATTATAACCATTTTGAAATCATAACACTTTTGAAATCATAGCACTTTAGAAATCATAACACTTTGGAAATTATAACACTTTGAAATCATAACACTTTGAAATCCTAACACTTTCCACTCAATAGTTTAGACATAGGAAATAATATATGTAATAAAATAGATTTTAAAATAAAATAGTTTATATAGTAAAATAGTTATAAATTAAAATAGTTTATATTAAAACAATTAGTATATTAAAATAGTTTTATATTAAAATAGTTCAAATTGAAATATATTCATAAAGTAAAATACTTTTTATATATTAAAATACTTTATATAAAATAAAAATAGTTTCCTCAAATTTCACAAATCGATTCAGATCAACTTGAATTACCAAAATTCAATTAAATTTAATCTCAATTCACCAATTTCAATTCAGTTCAAAACCATTTAAAATTTATATCGATTTCAAATACATATATAATCACAATCTAAAAAATTTCAATTTCAATAGATTTCAAAGCTTAATTTCATTTATATTTCAAATTCAACTGTACCATTATTTTATATTGAAAATTCACTTAGTCAATCCCATATTATTTAAATAAAACCTTAAATTACAATTTATATAAACCAAATATTCCCTTCAATTTATTTACTTTAAATATTCATTTAATCACTTTAAATCAAAATTCAAGTTATAAATCATATCTATAAAATCTCAAATTTAATAAGTTTCAAATCGGTTTTATTTAAGAACGCTTCAAATAAATTTCCATTTCTCTGTCCAACTCAATTTATTTAAAATTATCATCAAATCTATTTTAAAGATATAATATCTTAAAATCAATATTTATTAAAACCACATATATTTCTTTTCAAAACCTTGGAAATCATTTTCAATATATATATATATATATATATATATATATATAGACCAACGGTGCCTGTATATAATTTTCTATCGTATGGTCAAGTGATACAGATATTTATCATTTCAATCCGCAATTTAAATATATACGGGTATATATCTTTTCAACCCGCAATCCCAAATTCAATTCAATGAAAATCGCTTGGCTTTATCATTTCAACACATAACGATTTTCTCCTATTCTACAAGATCGTTCGGGTATGTATCATTTCAACCCATAGGGAATTCTATACTAACAGGGAACTTGCAGAGTGAGAACAGTCATGATAATAATATAACATATCAACAACAGAGATATATCATCAATAACAAATAAAATAAAATATAAACAATATGATATGGTGTCATATCCCACAGGTGAATAATTACAGATAATAACATATCATATAAAGCAAATATAATATTAACAATTCAATTTAGCAGCTTATTTCAATTATTGTTTCAATTGAAATCAAATTTAATAAATATATGTAACGACCCGACTTTCTAGACCCGGAAAATCGAACCATTTTAGTTAAGAAGAAGAGGTAGAAGAAGAAAAATAGAAAACAAAATCAGAATCTAACCATCGCAGCGGAATAAAATATAATATATATTAACATATCTTTACACAAATCAAAAACTATATCTGTTTATACAATACATCATCAGAGTACATCAACATCCATAACATACAACTGAATACACAGCGGAAAAATAATAGCAAGTACGAGAGTACGTATCGTCATCCAGCTCGTCTTCTGAGCTCCACAGCATCATATCCTGAACCTGTTTATCTCGGTCTGACCCGAGCATCATATAAAACAATACCCGAGTCAGTCTGGAATACCAGCGTGAGAAAATCACACTCAATTGATTATTAAGGTTTCAAAAATCCTTTGAAATCAAAAGCATCTCGTAAGACCACGACACAAATAAACATGTCGGGTTTTTACCTTACGATAGCTAAAACACTTTTTATAAAAATCCTCTGATATTATAATAGTGTCTATTTACAAATACTTATTAAAATAGCTGAAATTGTTACATCTATTAAATTCCGGCATACTAGCCACAAAGTGGGTAATACAAACAAAACTCGTACAAGGCACGTAGGGAGAATGGATTTCCAATGAATGACTAGGCACTGGGGTATCACCTGACACAGTACGTGGCCTAGATCACAGTACCGAGGAGTACGCCCGCTCCGCTGCAACACAAGGCCGGAATCATCCCTTACTGGATAATTCCAAATAAAATCACCCCACGGTTGGGATCAGCAACCGCACCACTAAGCCGAAATAAAGGGACATCTAGACAGGGATGACTTTACTCTCAAGTGGGGGCTACCCACGAAGCCTTGCTGCATAACCCCTGATTTTCAGTCATTCCTGGTTGATGAGGCTCGAGGCTAAACGATACCTTTATAGCACATATCCCTTGGAATGCCCATCGTCCACCTGACGATGTCACGAAAGCATTCGTCCATACAAGTCCGTCCCGGGTTCGAACGGAACCGAAGGCACTATTCCTACTACATCCATTTTGGAAATATCCTCAGGATTAGTAGCGACTAGCCCTTGCACTTCACTGCTCCATCTTCGACTCCGAATACGTTACACGAAACGTACAAACCGGATCGAAGTGGTATTCGAGTCTCCAGACCTAGAATCCCGGTATACGGAAACTCAATCCCGGTCTCTTCGAAACGATCAGCGCATTTGGCCAATATTGATAGTCGGTTATTTAACTATCAATTAACATCCACAAGCAACCATCACACAATAAATAATTTCCCACATTATTTATTTGCCCAAATATCTTTCCAAGATATATTTCCAAATTTTCAAAGCTTATTTGAAAACAATTTCAAAACAGTTTCCGCTTACGGAAAACATTTCCAAATATTTATTTCCTTTGAAACACCAAGTACAAAACACTTTTAGATTTTAAAATAATTTAAAAACACTTTATTTTAAATATATCTTATAACATTGAAATCAAACTACTTTAATACTTTATTAAAAATATATACTTTAAAATAAACCACTTTATAATATAAACTAAATTTCTCCTTTTAAAACATAATAGCAAATCACTTTTATATAATTACTACAATAATAGATTTTGAAAATCTTACTTTAAAGTTTAAACATTTAAAAAGAATAGATTTTTCCAAACATACTTACTTAGGAAATTAACATTTAGAAATAATCAATTTTCTAAAACATACTTTTAAAAACACAATTAGAACTTTTAACTTATATTAAAAATTTCTTTGAAAACGTACTTGGCTATCCAGAGAAATACACTTCTCATTTCCATCTTTTAAAAATAAATCAACATTTATTTTTAAACCAATTCATATTCCTTTATAAATTCCCACCTTGAATTTATATTTCAAATATCCTCTGATATTCCATTTCACTTCATAACCCAGTTTATAAATTTTAAAATCTCATTCTCTTTTAAAAATCCAAGTTTTTAAACACTTAAATCAATTTCCAATTGATTTCCATTTTACTTCACCTTGAAATAAATTTCCCTATTTACTTCAATTATTTCAAATACATTAACTTTCATATTTTATTTCTTTATTATGAGTTAAAACCTTTTTAACTAAAATACCAATTTCGGATTTCCAAACTTCTTCAATTAATATTTTAATTAAATTAAATCTTTAAATTTCAATAAAATCAATTCTTTTATATTTTTAAATAATATCACTTTAGTTAAAGATTTATTTCTTCCTTGTTAAATTCAAAATCCTCTTTTCCCATATTTGTTCGAATTAAGAAATTTCTTTATTTCTTTTACAATTCCTTATTTAATTTATTCAAATTCACTAGAATTATTTAACTTGAATTTTACTCTTTTATTTCTTTACAAAAATCCAATTTAATTGCTTTTGATAACTCATTATACTGGGAAATTCAATCCAACCAGATTATCCAATATAAATCATCACAGGATATCAACAATCATATCACAGAATATTTAAACAAAATTAAATATTTTGAGGAATCCAGTTGGATCCCTCCAACCTGTTTCCCTGCATCCACAAACGTTAGCACAATACCAATTCCACTTCAAGGTGGAATATCGCAGTATATGGGTTTTATATAAAATCATCCGCTATTATGCGGCGCATAGGGTCTCATCCGCTATATAAATGCGGGAATATCAACAACTCAAATATATACATATGCCAATATGTATATATTGCTATATACTACTATATACCATATCAATCAAATCCATCAATTCAATCATTCATCCCTATTTAAATTTAACCAATTAAATTTAAAATTAAACTGAGTGAGATTAACTCACCTTTGCTTTTGTTTTGCCATCCATTACCATTTATTTTCATCCTTGCTTGTTTCCTTTCAGATGTCGACCTTGAATAACAATTTATGTGATTTCATTAATATTTGAAATATTCGAATAAATCGAATAATTAAATTCTCATTAGATAGATTTAATTAACTAATTATTTTATCAACCCTAGTAAATTAAATCTTATTATTATTATTTTTCTCTTCATTCAACTACATATGAAAAATAATTCGTATAGGTTTTAAAAGATCAAATCTTCATATATAACTTCCAACATCTTAAATTTCTTTTTATTATTTAATTTTGAACTAACAAATTGATTTATCCAAATAATTTCCCCCCTTAAAACCTTTAATAGCTAAAATAAATTTAAACAAGTTAGTTAAACAATTTGATTCCAAAATTCATTATTTACAATAATTAACCAGAATACTATTTTTATTCTTTTCCCCGGTAACTGTTATTCTACTAACAGTTCAGAACTAACTGTAACCTTCAAATTGATAAACAATTAACAATATACCTCACGGTCGCATCGAGACGCTCCACGCTTGCCTCCCACTCAAATACCAGGTTGCGACTTTCATCTGAAATTTCCAGTTCGAACGAGCTTGCCCCACTCGATCATCTTCCACCATATCGACTTCCTCCAGTAGCCACGTGGACCTCACACCCATCGGCCAGTCCACCAACAACACGCGAACCCTCATTCCCCTTGCGTCGCCATCGAAGACTGCGACGTGCTTTATCTCCAGACCCACGCGCGTACGAATGCCTCGCTTCCTAAGGTTGAAGTCGTCGCCGCCTAGTTTCGCGCCTACCAGGTCGAAATTAATTAGCAGTGGCAGTAAAGAGACTGTAGCAGGACTTCGAATTAGCAGTAGAAATATCGCGTAGGAGGCAAGGATGAGTTGACGATGGCTGATGGAATAGCCGAGTGTAGCGATGATTATTATGAAGGCGTTGATTTGATTTGTAAACGAATTTGAATTCGTTCTGTTTAAAATTAGATGGAGGAAAAGGGAAGGGAGGCTATGATTTTTGTTCTGCCCTTTTGAAGAAGTTGAAAAAAATGAAATCTGGTTTTAATTTGAGAGGAAGGGAGGATAGGAAGAACATCGGCCTTTATTTATTTTAGAGATCGAACTGATTTTTTTTTTCTTTTTTTTTCTCTGGCTTTGCTTCGTTCGATCTGCTATGAATAACTGAAGAGGGGACGAGAACGAGATAACATATCGGCTGGGAAGCTTCACGAGTACGCATTGGGAAAAATATCTCTGACTATTGTACTATAAATTTTAAATTATATTATAACACTTCAAACCGTCTCGTTGCATAATGCGAAATCCCAAACCCCAAACCAGACATTCCAACAGACGTTTATAGGGTTTTACCCGCATTCCGAACACGATGGAACGCGTTTCAGAGGCTAATTTGATCGTATACGCGAGTTACTGAAGAAAACGATCAATTTCGAATTAAATCGATTCAAACAATTCGAAGCGTTTTGAGCTGCCAGGGTCAAACGACAACTCCGATTGCTATGAGGATTGAAATCCGATAATAACTAACTATTACGGATCCAATAGAACTGGTTTCGTCGAATTCCGAGACTGTGCCCCGGAAGGCTATTTTTAAAATTCAATTTAAACGGTATATTTTTAAAAATGAACAAAACACTTCCAAATTCAATTTTAAAAGTTTCATCACTTTCAATATTAACAATATAAATTTTCTGAACCTTTAAATTATTTTTAACAGGCTCAAAACTCAGGATTCTCTAATTTACCCTATTTTCGATTGTTTAATTCAATAATCTATCAACCAATAAATACTGTATATTTGAAAATAAAGTTAAAATTTAACCTTTGAATATTTAAAATAAATTAAATATTCCCATTTCAAATATACAAAAATTCCGGGTCGTCACATTCCTCCCCCCTTAAAAGAATTTCGTCCCCGAAATTACCAGTTAGGAAGAATGATTCAATCCCCGTTAACTATTTCCCAAATTCAAACAGTTTTAACAATACCCAAACAATCTTTTATTAATGATACACTAATCATCCTTTAACTTCCCAAACTTATTCATAAGTTCAACCCATACCACCTACTTATCCATTCAAATTTAAATTTGAATTCAAATTTTGAATTATCAAAATTTCTCAAAAATTTTCTAACTCCCTAAATTTCCGAAAAATTTCGCCAGCGTCTCCTTTGCGCGGCTAGCTCGGTACTACTACAAGATGGCTCTACGGCCTCCCAATCTCAAAAAGAAAACAAAAAGCCAAGTGGCTGGATCAAAACCCAATCAAATTTCATACAGAAATTCAAATACATACCTTTTTGTCGGGCCATTGAATTTATCTTCTAAAATCAAAAATCCCAATTTATCCATTGCTTTTATACACCTGTATATCCTACTAAGCAATAATATTCAATCACAATTCCAAAGTCATTTTATACTTTTCTTTACAAATTTACAATCTTTGTTTTACTTAAGCCCGTACGATGCACATATATCATCCGTACGCAATATCACATTCGATCGCTCACTCGATCACACAATTTCACTTCCTAACTAGTATCGTCCACCCGACTTCCTAGAGCGGACTCAGATCTGGTTTCTTGATCAGAAACCGTCATTCTCCTTGCATAGCCACCAACTATGATAGAGAATATCCAGAATCAATCAACAATCCATATCCAGGTTCGCCGTCGAAAATCGAGTGAAAAATCCTAATTCGGATCGATAAAACTATCTCGAAATTCTGTGTTCGAATCCGGATCAAATAGCTATGCGAATAAATAATATACGTACACCTTACGTATTAATTTCAATTGATTATCAGTTATATCAATTCTCTTTTATTCACATTCCTTTTTGATTGTTATCCCCTTATTCACAACTATCCCATTTCACAACTTCAGTTTTAGTCTTCATTCAACTATTCACTTAGTATATATATATATATTTTCATTCCAAAATTACTAAGTATATTTCCAATACCAGTTTTCCCAAGAATTTCATTCTTTAATTCTTAAGTTCAATATAAAATTTTCTTATATTTATTTACTACTTCACCATTGAAGTGTATATATTCAAATCGAATTCCAATTTCATATGAATTCCAACTTACTTCAATTTACTACTTCATTTCCAATTTTTTTCCTTAAATTCAATTCATCTCCAACTTCCAAAAATTGAATTTTATTTAGCTCGAAAACAATCCAAGTTAATTCATTCAATAACCATTTCTCAACTTATTTAAACCACTCTTCTGTTTGAGTTCAGTTTCCATTCAACATTTACTTAAGTCAATAACTTAAGTTTATTTTCCATTCAACCAACCCTTTAAAGTTTTATTTCCATCTTTCATTTGATTCTTATTTAATCAAATTCCATCCATTTATTTATTTAATATAAGTGGTTCATTCACTCAATCATTTTGAATTTTAATTTCCATACTCAATTCATCTGGAATTATTTTATTAATAACCAGGTCATTTCCAATTTATTTTCACTTATTTGGATTCCATTCGCAATCCAAACCATCTCTATTTTAATCCAATTTCATTAACTCACAATTCAATTTCATTAACTAATTTATTATCAAATTAGTTCCTCCGCTTGTTAAAATTAAATACTTGCTTTTTAAATCCCAAATATCACTTCACTTAATCATCTTAAGTTCAATTTATTTTATAATTCAAGTTTGGATTTATTTAAAAATTAAGATTACTCATCTTAGTCGTTTCCATTTGGTAATTACAATTTCAAATTATAACTCTTAATGGTTCAAAGTAATGGATTCCCATTTATGACTTACAATTTCATTTCTATTCATAATTTTTAACTTACTTACTTAAGATCTGGGACTATTCATTTAAGTCCATTTTCATCTTTATAATTAAATTTCAAATTATTACACTTAAGAACTTAAGAATATGAATTTCTTTACACAATTATAAGCATTTTACATTACCTTTATATCCAATTCAATTCGACTTCAACTTATTTACATTTAATTTAATTCCAATTCTCAATTTTATTTAACTTATCTTAAGTTAAATTCAAATATATTTTATTCACCTTCATATACTCGAATTAAATTTTAATTCTAGGATACAATTTTGTACAAGTTTTACAATTCATTCACCTTCAAGTTCTCTAACTCTTTTATCTACCAACTTATATTACTCATTGAGTTATTTCCATCTCATAATTATAATCCCAGAATTAAACTTTCATTCCCTTCTTATTTCAATCAACTTCATTCTATACTTTATATTGTTGATTCATTTAAATTTCCACATTTTTATTTTAAATAGAATTCCCAGAATTCAATTGCCCGGTTTTATTTCAAAACCATTTTGAATCCATAAATAACTCATCCGGTATATCACATCAAATCCCAATTTCCAAAATAATCTGCTTTTACCAAACAAATTTTCCCTTTGAATTTCAAAACCAACCCAGTTCACAATCATTTCCAATTTAAAACAGTTTGGTAGCAATTTCTCTTTGGAAACTCGAAAATAGACATCTATGATGCTGCAGTCATCACCGAAATTATTTTCCAGCGACCGAAAGAGAATTTAATGCTTTTATCACTTTAAAACTTTTCAAATATTTTTAATTCCTAAATCCCAACAGATTTCAATTCAATTTCAAAAATATTCATGAAATAATATCACCATTATTTCCCCAAAACCTTTAAAACTATTTTTAAATTCAAAGGAATTTAAACCTTTCCCAAAACTTCAAATTCAAAACCCATTCAATTTTATATCCAAACATTACACTGGAATTCTATCACATTTTATTTCAAGTTATAAGTCACATTTACAATTTACATTTACAATTTTCATTTGTTTATGAATTTATCTCATTTGATTATAAATCACATTTGTAATTCACATTTGTATATAAAGTTTATCTAAATTTATAAATTTCATTTATAGTCTATATTTCAAATTCCATTTTGTTATATAAATTTATTCTTCAACTTAGGTTATAAATTTTCAATTTCTACTCAATAATGAGACTAACTCATTATTGTCATTTTCTAACAACCAAGCATCCAAATATATAACCATAATAATTTCAAATAATTATTTCTTTTATATACAAAATAGTTTGGGCAAAATTATTTCATTCACCCCATTTAAAACAATATTGTGTCGAACTGTTCTATTCAAGTGTTTAGAAACCCCTTCGATACAGTTGTCCAGGCTGTGCCGACGAAGGTTCATATGCCACTCAATAAATCAACCAACACAATATAAAACCATTTTATATTCACTAACAAATACGCGCTCATATCTATTAATACTCTCAAAATTCCCACCAGAGCCAAGGTTATCGCCAACCTTCGCTCTGATACCACATGTAACGACCCGACTTTCCAGACCCGGAAAATCGAACCATTTTAGTTAAGAAGAAGAGGTAGAAGAAGAAAAATAGAAAACAAAATCAGAATCTAACCATCGCAGCGGAATAAAATATAATATATATTAACATATCTTTACACAAATCAAAAACTATATCTGTTTATACAATACATCATCAGAGTACATCAACATCCATAACATACAACTGAATACACAGCGGAAAAATAATAGCAAGTACGAGAGTACGTATCATCATCCAGCTCGTCTTCTGAGCTCCACAGCATTATATCCTGAACCTGTTTATCTCGGTCTGACCCGAGCATCATATAAAACAATACCCGAGTCAGTCTGGAATACCAGCGTGAGAAAATCACACTCAATTGATTATTAAGGTTTCAAAAATCCTTTGAAATCAAAAGCATCTCGTAAGACCACGACACAAATAAACATGTCGGGTTTTTACCTTACGATAGCTAAAACACTTTTTATAAAAATCCTCTGATATTATAATAGTGTCTATTTACAAATACTTATTAAAATAGCCGAAATTGTTACATCTATTAAATTCCGGCATACTAGCCACAAAGTGGGTAATACAAACAAAACTCGTACAAGGCACGTAGGGAGAATGGATTTCCAATGAATGACTAGGCACTGGGGTACCACCTGACACAGTACGTGGCCTAGATCACAGTACCGAGGAGTACACCCGCTCCCCTGCAACACAAGGCCGGAATCATCCCTTACTGGATAATTCCAAATAAAATCACCCCACGGTTGGGATCATCAACCGCACCACTAAGCCGAAATAAAGGGACATCTAGACAGGGATGACTTTACTCTCAAGTGGGGGCTACCCACGAAGCCTTGCTGCATAACCCCTGATTTTCAGTCATTCCCGGTTGATGAGGCTCGAGGCTAAACGATACCTTTATAGCACATATCCCTTGGAATGCCCATCGTCCACCTGACGATGTCACGAAAGCATTCGTCCATATAAGTCCGTCCCGGGTTCGAATGGAACCGAAGGCACTATTCCTACTACATCCATTTTGGAAATATCCTCAGGATTAGTAGCGACTAGCCCTTGCACTTCACTGCTCCATCTTCGACTCCGAACACGTTACACGAAACGCACAAACCGGATCGAAGTGATATTCGAGTCTCCAGACCTAGAATCCCGGTATACGGAAACTCGATCCCGGTCTCTTCGAAACGATCAGCGCATTTGGCCAATATTGATAGTCGGTTATTTAACTATCAATTAACATCCACAAGCAACCATCACACAATAAATAATTTCCCACATTATTTATTTGCCCAAATATCTTTCCAATTTATATTTCCAAATTTTCAAAGCTTATTTGAAAACAATTTCAAAACAGTTTCCGCTTACGGAAAACATTTCCAAATATTTATTTCCTTTGAAACACCAAGTACAAAACACTTTTAGATTTTAAAATAATTTAAAAACTGTGACGACCCGGAATCTTCGTATATTTGAAATGTGAATATTTAATTTATTTTAAATATCCGAAGGTTAAATTTTAACTTTAATTTCAAATATACGGTATTTATAGGATGATAGATTATTGAATTAAACAATCGAAAATAGGGTAAAATATTGAATCTTGATTTTTAGCCTGTTAAAAATAGTTTAAAGGTTCAGAAAATTTATATTGTTAATATTGAAGGTGATGAAACTTTTAAAATTGAATTTCAAAGCGTTTTGTTCAGTTTTGAAATTTTATTGTTTAAATTAAATTTAAAAATAGCCTTCCAAGGCACAGTCTCGGAATTCGACGAAACCAGTTCCATTGGATCCGTAATATTGTATTATTATCGGATTTCAATTTTCGTAGTGAATGAAGTTGTTGTGAGAGCGTACGATATATAAACGCCCTGAAAATTTATATTGGAATTTAAACATATTTATATTTGTGCTAAGTCAAAATGAACAACATTACCTGACTTCTTTTCGTATCCATGTCCCCTCTTTTAACTACAGCACGCAAACATCTAGAGGAGATTTTTTTTTTATTTAACAAACGTACTTCGTTCTAGATTCAATAGGAAGCCGAACCTCTCTCTCTCTAATATCGAAACTGAAAACTCAGGCCTACTCTAAAAAAAAAAAATGTAAATGAATGACGATCTCCTTCCAGTCATTGTTCGAACTCGAGACGTGATTCGCGAGTTGAAGGAAGGAGAGGCGTTCGTTCCGATAGCGACGAGCTCGTTGGGGATTTAGGGCACGCGATGCTGAGAAGTGAGTTCGATGTCGCGACCTAAGGTGTTCGGCAGGAGTCGAGCTGGAGCTAGGGCTCGAATTGTGATGACTCAGCACTCACTCAAGGTCGAAGTGATGGGAGATGGCGGCGGCTGGGCTCATTCGTTCACATGGGGAAGGGCATCGCGGGTCGCGTTCGATCGAAGGGAGGGGGTGTTCGCGAATTCTGGTAGGGTTTAAAGCTCAGTGGACGACGGGGTGGTTCCGTTCGAAGGGATGGCCGAAGTTGCACAGTTTTGGGGAGGGTCTCGAGCTCTGAGCAGTCTGGTGAGGAATATTCGATTTATGTTTTCAATTAATTTAAGTATATATATACAGATTTTGTAAAAAAGGGGTGAAAATATAATTATACAGACATAAATGTAGTTTTCCATCTTATTTAATAGATGTATATAAAGGTAAGGTTTTGAAATGGAATTTTTAAATATTTAAGAAGTTTGTATAAAACCCAAATTTACAAAAATTATGTAAATTATTTTATATGTAGTCTCAAAAATATACTTTTTCAATTTACTCGTTATTTTAAATAATGTATTTAGGGTGATTAATTGGGTGATTTACTTGTTTAGTTATTTTAGTTATCTAGGGAAATGTATTAAAGGGATGAATTGATAAGGAGTAAAAGTAAGAATGGTTTAAAAATATTTACAGAGAAAAAATATGTATATATACCCATTTACTAAACTTATTTAATTTCTTCTGTCGCTAAAATATTTTATTAAAGGGAAATTTGTTTGAAATTAAATCATTAGTTAAAATATATGTTATTAAACAGTAATAAATTGGTTTGATTCGATTCGAGTATTAATAAATTATAAAATGTTTATACAAGGTTGAAATCTAAAAAAGGAAACAAGCTGGTCTGGAGGGAGATATAAACAATAAACTCAAAGGTGAGTTAATCTCACTCAGTTTAATTTTATTTAAATTTAAATTGGTTAAATTTAAATATGGATGAATGATTGATTGAATGATTGTTTGGATTGATTGATATGCTATATATATATAGTAGTATATAGCAATATATACATATTGGCATATGTATATATTGGAGTTGTTGATATTCCCGCATTATATAGCGGATGAGACCCTAGGCGCCGCATAATAGCGGATGATTTATTTTAAATCCCATATACTGCGATATTCCACCTCGTAGTGGAATTGGTATTGTGCTAACGTCTGTGGATGCAGGGAAACAGGTTGGAGGGATCCAACTGGATTCCTCAAAAATTTATTTTATTATTCTGTGATCTGAATATTGATATCCTGTGATGATTTGATATTGGATGTTGTGGTTGATTGAATTCCCAGTATAATAAATTTTGAAAATCTATGGAATTGAATTTTTGAAGAAAATAAAGAATAATAATTTAAGTAAATTGGAATAAATTTAAAAGTGAATTATAAATAAGATAAAATAAAGAGAATTGGAATTTTAGTAAATACAGGAAAAAGAAATTTAAATTTACGAAGGAGAAATAAAGATTAGAAAACTCAAGTAATATTGGTTTAGAGAAATAAAGGAATTACTTTTAATTTAATAATTTAATTTAATTAAAACTGTAAATAAGGAATGTTGGGAATTTAAAATAGGTATTTTTCAGTTAAAAGGGGGTTTTAAATTCACAAATGAGAGATAAAATTTAAAGAGTATTGTATTTGAAATAAATAAAGTAAACAAGGAATTTTATTCCAAAGTAAAGCAAATTTGAAATCAATGGTAGAATTGATGTAAATGTTTGGAATTGGAAATTTAAAGAGAATGAGATTTTGGAAATTTATAAACTGGGTTTATAAAGTGAAATAAATGTCGGTGGGCATTTTAAATATAAATTCAGGATGGGAATTTATAAGGGAAGGAGAATTGGTTTAAGAATAAATAATGATTTATTTTTAAAGAAGTGGAAGTGAAGTATTTTCTGGATAGCCAAGTACATTTGGTTTTAAAAGCAATTCTAAATATTTGTTAAAGATTTATTGTTAATTTTAAAATCAGGTTTAGAAAATCTATTATTTCAAATGTAAATTTTCAAAAGCAAGTATTTTTCAAAACTATTATTGTAATAGATATAGAAGTGATTTGGTAATACGTTTTAAAAGGAAATTTGTTTATATTTTTAAAGTGGTTTTATTTTAGATATTTTTAAATATATATTTTAACTTAAGTTTTAAAGTAGTTTTCAAAAGGTGTTTTATAAAGTATATTTATAATAAAGTGTTTTAAAATTATTTTTAAAATCTAAAATGGGTTGTACTTGGTATTCCAGTGAAAATAAATATTTGGGAAATTATTCCGTGAAAGGAATATAGTTTGAAATTGTTTCCAATGGGGATTGGAAAGGGGAATAATATCTTGCGAAGATATTTTGGAAAAAAAATAGATAATTGGGAAAAATTATTTATTGTTGATGGTTGTTATGGATGTAAATTGATAGTTAAACAACCGACTATCAGTATTGGCCAAATGCGCTGATCGTTTCGAAGAGACCGGGATCGGGTTTCCGTATACCGGGATTCTAGGTCTGGAGACTCGAAAACCACTTCGATCCGGTTTGTACGTTTCGTGGGGAAACGAGGGTAATATTGATAAGGGGATAGTGTTATCAGTTCTGTTCGGACCCGGAACAGACTTATATGGATGAATGCTTTCGGACATCGTCAGGGGACGATGGGCATTCTAAGTGAAACGTTCTGAAGGTAACGTTTAGCCTCAAGCCTCATCAACCGGGAATGACTGAAAATCAGGGGTTATGCAGCAAGGCTTCGTGGGTAGCGCCCACTGGAGAGTATGATCATTCCTGCCTAGACGTCCCTTTTATTTCGGCTTAGTGGTGCGGTTGCTGATCCCAACCGTGGGGTGATCATATTCGGAATTGCCCATAGGTGATTCCGGCCTTGTGTTGCAGGGGAGCGGGCGTACTCCTTGGTACTGTGATCTAGGCCACGTACTGTGACAGGTGGTACCCCAGTGCCTAGTCATTCGTTGGAAATCCATTCTCCCTACGTGCCTTGTACGGTATTTGTTTGTATACCTAGTATGCTGGAATTTAATCATGTAACAATTTCAGCTATTTTAATAAGTATTTGTGAATAGACACTATTATAATATCAGAGAATTTTGATAAAAAGTGTTTTAGCTATCGTAAGGTAAAAACCCGACATGTTTATTTGTGGCGTGGTCTTACGAGATGCTTTTGTTTCAAAAGGATTTTTGAACTTAAAAAAATCAATTGAGTGTGATTTTCTCACGCTGGTATTCCAGACTGACTCGGGTATTGTTTTATATGATGCTCGGGTCAGACCGAGATAAACAGGTTCAGATTGTAGCTGTGGAGCTCAGGAGACGAGCTGGATGGCGATACGTACTTCCGTATTTGTTTATTGTTCCGCTGTGTATTTGGATGTATATCATTGATGTGATGAGCTCTGATGATGTATTCTGTAAATGTATTGTATAAACAGATATATCTTTCTGTTTGAGTAAAGATCTGTTTTGTATATATTATATTTTATTCCGCTGCGATGTGAGATTCTGTTGTTGATTTTCTGTTTCTTCTTCTTCTACCTCTTCTTCTTTAACACAAATGGTTCGATTTTCCGGGACTGGAAAGTCGGGTCGTTACAGTGGTATCAGAGCTTAGGTTGGCGATAACCTTGGCTCTGGTGGGAATTTTGAGAGTATTAATAGATATGAGCGCGTATTTGTTAGTGAATATAAAATGGTTTTATATTGTGTTGGTTGATTTATTGAGTGGCATATGAACCTTCGTCGGCACAGTCTGCGCAACTGTATCGAAGGGGTTTCTAAACACTCGAATAGAATAATTCGACACAATATTGTTTTGAAACGGGTAGATGAAATAATTTTACCCGAAAAATGTATTTTGATATAAAAGAAATATTTCTTTAAATTATTATATATTTGGATGTTTGGATGAAAATATTCTGACAAATTAAAATTGAAAAATATGGTAAGATTGTAAAATCAGAATGATTTACTTAACCAATGGATATTTGTATAAATATGAATTGTACAAATGAATTATAACTAAAAATTTGATTTAATCAAACGGTAAATTTAAACCCTGGATATTTGGAAGTGTTTTCAAAGTGTTTTGAAGATAAACACAAGCATTATTATTTTGGAAAGTATTTCTGGAAGGAAAATTGTTTCAAATAAATTTTTGAAAGGGATATAGCAATAAATTCATTTCAGTTGCTGGAAATAATTCGGAGGATGACGGCCGCATCTTCAGAATTTATTTTCGAACTCCTGGGTGACGAATTGCTGCCAAATTGATTTATTCAGAAAAGCTAGTTGTTTTTGAAATTTCCAAAGGAAATTTGTTTTGTTTTTGAAATTTCAAATGAAATTTGTAGGGAATAAAAATCCAGAATTGGTTTAATAACGTGAGAAGTGTGATTTTGGAATAAGTGGGGATTTCAAAATGATTTGAAACTAAAAGCCGGGTACATAAGAATTCTAAATCTTTATTTGAATCAAATGGAGAAATAAAATTAAGTTGAGACAAATGAGCTTAAACTAAGTTTAATTTTGAGTTGGATTTGAAGCAAACTGAGAAAAATAAATCCAGTTGTATTTGGATTGTTGGAATCGAATTGAAATAAATTGTAATGAAATTCAGTTGAATTATAAATAATATTGAGTGAAATTAAAATCCTTACATTAACAAGTAAGAGTAAGATGAATAAGAGATGTGCAGTTTGGAATAGAGATTTGGGTTAAATTAAATTTAGCTTGGATAATGGTAAAGGAATTAAATTTATTGGAAAATTAAATTAATTGTGGCTTGAATGGGAAGTTATAGCTAAGTAAATAAATTTGTTTGGTATTTGGAAATGAATAAGATCCAGTACTTGAATTATAAAACCCGAGGAGATTAACTAGGGTGATTTGTAAGGATAAAAATCAAATATTGTATTGGTTAAAATGGAAGTAAACTAATTTGGAATAAATTAGTAAATCAAATATGTTAATGGAATTTGGATTTGGTAATAAAAGTGAAAGTGTGAATGAATAATGGAGTTGAAGTATAATAGTGATAATTTGAATTGTAAATAATTGCAAGTAAGTAGAAATGGATTGAAGTAGACTTGTTAGTAATAAAATACAATTCAGAAATAAATTATCAAATGCGGATTAGAATTTATATTGGATTCAGTGAATTTACCAATTAAATTATAAGTGTAATCGAATTAAAATAAATTGAATTGGAATCAATTCAAATTGGTTGTAAAACCCAAATAATCATTTATTTATATGGATATGGACGAGGCTGCATTAAATAAATCGTCGTTTGACGTAAACAAGGAAGTTAAAATTCTATAAGTTGATAGAAGTTAAATAGATTGATTTTTAGATCAACTGAATTAAATGTGAGTTTGTTTTGCTAAAATGAATCGAATGTGAGAATTGAGTTGTAAACAATTTAAATTAATGGTGGAACCCTATAAATTGCTTATAAGTGTTGTTTAACTTGCATTGCTTATTAAAACGCTTATGTTGCTAGTTAAATATGAAAAATGTTGTTAAGTTGCATGATTTTGGCACTTACATCTTTAAATTAAGTAAGTACAGGTTCGGAGAAGCCGTATAGCTGATTTTGGGTTGCACTAATTGCTAAATAATAAGCCGCTTGCTTTAAAATGCTAAAATGAGGTACGCTTACGCAAAAGAATTCAAAATAGGAAATATGAACTGTTTATATTGATATATTGTGATTTCCGGCCTGAGGCCGATGTATATATACATATTTGTGCATCCTGCGATATCGCAGAAGTCCCTCCGTACAAGGGAGGCTCTGCCAAAATTTTCGTAAATTTTGGGAGTTAGAAAATTTTTGAGATTTTTGAAAATTTTCATTTAACGACAAATGATTTAAATTGGTTAGCAAATGAAATTGGAACTGGATATTGGAATCTAATTCAAATGTAAATGTAAGGATAAGTGAAATTGAGGGAACTAAAGAAGTGAAGTTTGCGTATAAACTGTTAATTGAAATTTAAATTAATTAGTAAGTGCAACTAATTAAACGTTCGGGTAAAAGCCAAATTGAAATCAAATGGAATAAGTATTTATATTTGAAATGAAGTGGTAAATTGAAGTAAATTGAAATTCATATGAAATTGGAATTCGATTTGAATATATACACTTCAGTGGTGAAGAAGTAGATAAATATAAGAAAATTTTATTTTGAACTTAAGAATTGAAGAATGAAAATTCTTAAGAAAATTTGTAGTGGAAATATACTTAGTAATTTTGGAATGGAAAAATACAATATATATATACTAAGTGAATAGTTGAATGAAGACTAAAACTGAAGTTGTGAAATGGGATAGTTGTGAATAAGGGGATAACAATAAAAAAAGAATGTGAATAAAAGAGAATTGATATAATTGGTAATCAATTGGAATTTATACGTAAGATGTACGTATATTATTTTATTCGCATAGCTATTTGATCCAGATGTCGAACACATAATTTCGAGATAGTTTTATCGATCTGAATCAGGATTTTTCACTCGATTTTCGACGGCGAACCTGGATATGGATTGTTGATTGATTCTGGATATTCTCTATCATAGTTTGTGACTATGCAAGGAGAATAACGGTTTCTGATCGAGAAACCAGATCTGAGTCCGCACTAGGAAGTCGGGTGGACAATACTAGTTCGGAAGTGAAATTGTGTGATCGATTGAGCGATCGAATGTGATGTTGCGTATGGGTGATATATGTGCATCGTACGGGCTTAAGTAAAACAAATATTGAAAATTTGTAAAGGAAAGTATAAAATGACTTTGGAATTGTGATTGAATATTATTGCTTAGTAGGATATACAGGTGTATAAAAGCAATGGATAATTGGGATTTTTGATTTTAGAAGATAAATTTAATGGCCCGACAAAAAGGTATGTATTTGAATTTCTGTATGAAATTTGATTGGGTTTTTGATCCAGCCACTTGGCTTTTTGTTTTCTTTTTGAGATTGGGAGGCCGTAGAGCCATTTTGTAGTAGTACCGAGCTAGCCGCGCAAAGGAGACGCTGGCAAAAATTTTCGGGAATTTAGAGAGTTAGAAAAATTTTGAGAAATTTTTGATAATTTATAATTTGAATTCAAATTTAAATTTGAATTGATAAGTAGGTGATATGGGTTGAAACTTATGGATAAGTTGGGAAGTTAAAAGCTGATTAGTGTATCATTAATAAAAGATTTGTTGGATTAATTGTTAAAAACTATTTGGGTTGAGGGAATAGTTAACGGGAATCGAATCATTCTTCCTAACTAGTAATTTCGGGGACGAAATTCTTTTAAGGGGGGAGGAATGTGACGACCCGGAATCTTCGTATATTTGAAATGTGAATATTTAATTTATTTTAAATATCCGAAGGTTAAATTTTAACTTTAATTTCAAATATACGGTATTTATAGGATGATAGATTATTGAATTAAACAATCGAAAATAGGGTAAAATATTGAATCTTGATTTTTAGCCTGTTAAAAATAGTTTAAAGGTTCAGAAAATTTATATTGTTAATATTGAAGGTGATGAAACTTTTAAAATTGAATTTCAAAGCGTTTTGTTCAGTTTTGAAATTTTATTGTTTAAATTAAATTTAAAAATAGCCTTCCAAGGCACAGTCTCGGAATTCGACGAAACCAGTTCCATTGGATCCGTAATATTGTATTATTATCGGATTTCAATTTTCGTAGTGAATGAAGTTGTTGTGAGAGCGTACGATATATAAACGCCCTGAAAATTTATATTGGAATTTAAACATATTTATATTTGTGCTAAGTCAAAATGAACAACATTACCTGACTTCTTTTCGTATCCATGTCCCCTCTTTTAACTACAGCACGCAAACATCTAGAGGAGATTTTTTTTTTATTTAACAAACGTACTTCGTTCTAGATTCAATAGGAAGCCGAACCTCTCTCTCTCTAATATCGAAACTGAAAACTCAGGCCTACTCTAAAAAAAAAAATGTAAATGAATGACGATCTCCTTCCAGTCATTGTTCGAACTCGAGACGTGATTCGCGAGTTGAAGGAAGGAGAGGCGTTCGTTCCGATAGCGACGAGCTCGTTGGGGATTTAGGGCACGCGATGCTGAGAAGTGAGTTCGATGTCGCGACCTAAGGTGTTCGGCAGGAGTCGAGCTGGAGCTAGGGCTCGAATTGTGATGACTCAGCACTCACTCAAGGTCGAAGTGATGGGAGATGGCGGCGGCTGGGCTCATTCGTTCACATGGGGAAGGGCATCGCGGGTCGCGTTCGATCGAAGGGAGGGGGTGTTCGCGAATTCTGGTAGGGTTTAAAGCTCAGTGGACGACGGGGTGGTTCCGTTCGAAGGGATGGCCGAAGTTGCACAGTTTTGGGGAGGGTCTCGAGCTCTGAGCAGTCTGGTGAGGAATATTCGATTTATGTTTTCAATTAATTTAAGTATATATATACAGATTTTGTAAAAAAGGGGTGAAAATATAATTATACAGACATAAATGTAGTTTTCCATCTTATTTAATAGATGTATATAAAGGTAAGGTTTTGAAATGGAATTTTTAAATATTTAAGAAGTTTGTATAAAACCCAAATTTACAAAAATTATGTAAATTATTTTATATGTAGTCTCAAAAATATACTTTTTCAATTTACTCGTTATTTTAAATAATGTATTTAGGGTGATTAATTGGGTGATTTACTTGTTTAGTTATTTTAGTTATCTAGGGAAATGTATTAAAGGGATGAATTGATAAGGAGTAAAAGTAAGAATGGTTTAAAAATATTTACAGAGAAAAAATATGTATATATACCCATTTACTAAACTTATTTAATTTCTTCTGTCGCTAAAATATTTTATTAAAGGGAAATTTGTTTGAAATTAAATCATTAGTTAAAATATATGTTATTAAACAGTAATAAATTGGTTTGATTCGATTCGAGTATTAATAAATTATAAAATGTTTATACAAGGTTGAAATCTAAAAAAGGAAACAAGCTGGTCTGGAGGGAGATATAAACAATAAACTCAAAGGTGAGTTAATCTCACTCAGTTTAATTTTATTTAAATTTAAATTGGTTAAATTTAAATATGGATGAATGATTGATTGAATGATTGTTTGGATTGATTGATATGCTATATATATATAGTAGTATATAGCAATATATACATATTGGCATATGTATATATTGGAGTTGTTGATATTCCCGCATTATATAGCGGATGAGACCCTAGGCGCCGCATAATAGCGGATGATTTATTTTAAATCCCATATACTGCGATATTCCACCTCGTAGTGGAATTGGTATTGTGCTAACGTCTGTGGATGCAGGGAAACAGGTTGGAGGGATCCAACTGGATTCCTCAAAAATTTATTTTATTATTCTGTGATCTGAATATTGATATCCTGTGATGATTTGATATTGGATGTTGTGGTTGATTGAATTCCCAGTATAATAAATTTTGAAAATCTATGGAATTGAATTTTTGAAGAAAATAAAGAATAATAATTTAAGTAAATTGGAATAAATTTAAAAGTGAATTATAAATAAGATAAAATAAAGAGAATTGGAATTTTAGTAAATACAGGAAAAAGAAATTTAAATTTACGAAGGAGAAATAAAGATTAGAAAACTCAAGTAATATTGGTTTAGAGAAATAAAGGAATTACTTTTAATTTAATAATTTAATTTAATTAAAACTGTAAATAAGGAATGTTGGGAATTTAAAATAGGTATTTTTCAGTTAAAAGGGGGTTTTAAATTCACAAATGAGAGATAAAATTTAAAGAGTATTGTATTTGAAATAAATAAAGTAAACAAGGAATTTTATTCCAAAGTAAAGCAAATTTGAAATCAATGGTAGAATTGATGTAAATGTTTGGAATTGGAAATTTAAAGAGAATGAGATTTTGGAAATTTATAAACTGGGTTTATAAAGTGAAATAAATGTCGGTGGGCATTTTAAATATAAATTCAGGATGGGAATTTATAAGGGAAGGAGAATTGGTTTAAGAATAAATAATGATTTATTTTTAAAGAAGTGGAAGTGAAGTATTTTCTGGATAGCCAAGTACATTTGGTTTTAAAAGCAATTCTAAATATTTGTTAAAGATTTATTGTTAATTTTAAAATCAGGTTTAGAAAATCTATTATTTCAAATGTAAATTTTCAAAAGCAAGTATTTTTCAAAACTATTATTGTAATAGATATAGAAGTGATTTGGTAATACGTTTTAAAAGGAAATTTGTTTATATTTTTAAAGTGGTTTTATTTTAGATATTTTTAAATATATATTTTAACTTAAGTTTTAAAGTAGTTTTCAAAAGGTGTTTTATAAAGTATATTTATAATAAAGTGTTTTAAAATTATTTTTAAAATCTAAAATGGGTTGTACTTGGTATTCCAGTGAAAATAAATATTTGGGAAATTATTCCGTGAAAGGAATATAGTTTGAAATTGTTTCCAATGGGGATTGGAAAGGGGAATAATATCTTGCGAAGATATTTTGGAAAAAAAATAGATAATTGGGAAAAATTATTTATTGTTGATGGTTGTTATGGATGTAAATTGATAGTTAAACAACCGACTATCAGTATTGGCCAAATGCGCTGATCGTTTCGAAGAGACCGGGATCGGGTTTCCGTATACCGGGATTCTAGGTCTGGAGACTCGAAAACCACTTCGATCCGGTTTGTACGTTTCGTGGGGAAACGAGGGTAATATTGATAAGGGGATAGTGTTATCAGTTCTGTTCGGACCCGGAACAGACTTATATGGATGAATGCTTTCGGACATCGTCAGGGGACGATGGGCATTCTAAGTGAAACGTTCTGAAGGTAACGTTTAGCCTCAAGCCTCATCAACCGGGAATGACTGAAAATCAGGGGTTATGCAGCAAGGCTTCGTGGGTAGCGCCCACTGGAGAGTATGATCATTCCTGCCTAGACGTCCCTTTTATTTCGGCTTAGTGGTGCGGTTGCTGATCCCAACCGTGGGGTGATCATATTCGGAATTGCCCATAGGTGATTCCGGCCTTGTGTTGCAGGGGAGCGGGCGTACTCCTCGGTACTGTGATCTAGGCCACGTACTGTGACAGGTGGTACCCCAGTGCCTAGTCATTCGTTGGAAATCCATTCTCCCTACGTGCCTTGTACGGTATTTGTTTGTATACCTAGTATGCTGGAATTTAATCATGTAACAATTTCAGCTATTTTAATAAGTATTTGTGAATAGACACTATTATAATATCAGAGAATTTTGATAAAAAGTGTTTTAGCTATCGTAAGGTAAAAACCCGACATGTTTATTTGTGGCGTGGTCTTACGAGATGCTTTTGTTTCAAAAGGATTTTTGAACTTAAAAAAATCAATTGAGTGTGATTTTCTCACGCTGGTATTCCAGACTGACTCGGGTATTGTTTTATATGATGCTCGGGTCAGACCGAGATAAACAGGTTCAGATTGTAGCTGTGGAGCTCAGGAGACGAGCTGGATGGCGATACGTACTTCCGTATTTGTTTATTGTTCCGCTGTGTATTTGGATGTATATCATTGATGTGATGAGCTCTGATGATGTATTCTGTAAATGTATTGTATAAACAGATATATCTTTCTGTTTGAGTAAAGATCTGTTTTGTATATATTATATTTTATTCCGCTGCGATGTGAGATTCTGTTGTTGATTTTCTGTTTCTTCTTCTTCTACCTCTTCTTCTTTAACACAAATGGTTCGATTTTCCGGGACTGGAAAGTCGGGTCGTTACAAAAACACTTTATTTTAAATATATCTTATAACATTGAAATCAAACTACTTTAATACTTTATTAAAAATATATACTTTAAAATAAACCACTTTATAATATAAACTAAATTTCTCCTTTTAAAACATAATAGCAAATCACTTTTATATAATTACTACAGTAATAGATTTTGAAAATCTTACTTTAAAGTTTAAACATTTAAAAAGAATAGATTTTTCCAAACATACTTACTTAGGAAATTAACATTTAGAAATATTCAATTTTCTAAAACATACTTTTAAAAACACAATCAGAACTTTTAACTTATATTAAAAATTTCTTTTAAAACGTACTTGGCTATCCAGAGAAATACACTTCTCATTTCCATCTTTTAAAAATAAATCAACATTTATTTTTAAACCAATTCATATTCCTTTATAAATTCCCACCTTGAATTTATATTTCAAATATCCTCTGATATTCCATTTCACTTCATAACCCAGTTTATAAATTTTAAAATCTCATTCTCTTTTAAAAATCCAAGTTTTTAAACACTTAAATCAATTTCCAATTGATTTCCATTTTACTTCACCTTGAAATAAATTTCCCTATTTACTTCAATTATTTCAAATACATTAACTTTCATATTTTATTTCTTTATTATGAGTTAAAACCTTTTTAACTAAAATACCAATTTCGGATTTCCAAACTTCTTCAATTAATATTTTAATTAAATTAAATCTTTAAATTTCAATAAAATCAATTCTTTTATATTTTTAAATAATATCACTTTAGCTAAAGATTTATTTCTTCCCTGTTAAATTCAAAATCCTCTTTTCCCATATTTGTTCGAATTAAGAAATTTCTTTATTTCTTTTACAATTCCTTATTTAATTTATTCAAATTCACTAGAATTATTTAACTTGAATTTTACTCTTTTATTTCTTTCCAAAAATCCAATTTAATTGCTTTTGATAACTCATTATACTGGGAAATTCAATCCAACCAGATTATCCAATATAAATCATCACAGGATATCAACAATCATATCACAGAATATTTAAACAAAATTAAATATTTTGAGGAATCCAGTTGGATCCCTCCAACCTGTTTCCCTGCATCCACAAACGTTAGCACAATACCAATTCCACTTCAAGGTGGAATATCGCAGTATATGGGTTTTATATAAAATCATCCGCTATTATGCGGCGCATAGGGTCTCATCCGCTATATAAATGCGGGAATATCAACAACTCAAATATATACATATGCCAATATGTATATATTGCTATATACTACTATATACCATATCAATCAAATCCATCAATTCAATCATTCATCCCTATTTAAATTTAACCAATTAAATTTAAAATTAAACTGAGTGAGATTAACTCACCTTTGCTTTTGTTTTGCCATCCATTACCATTTATTTTCATCCTTGCTTGTTTCCTTTCAGATGTCGACCTTGAATAACAATTTATGTGATTTCATTAATATTTGAAATATTCGAATAAATCGAATAATTAAATTCTCATTAGATAGATTTAATTAACTAATTATTTTATCAACCCTAGTAAATTAAATCTTATTATTATTATTTTTCTCTTCATTCAACTACATATGAAAAATAATTCGTATAGGTTTTAAAAGATCAAATCTTCATATATAACTTCCAACATCTTAAATTTCTTTTTATTATTTAATTTTGAACTAACAAATTGATTTATCCAAATAATTTCCCCCCTTAAAACCTTTAATAGCTAAAATAAATTTAAACAAGTTAGTTAAACAATTTGATTCCAAAATTCATTATTTACAATAATTAACCAGAATACTATTTTTATTCTTTTCCCCGGTAACTGTTATTCTACTAATAGTTCAGAACTAACTGTAACCTTCAAATTGATAAACAATTAACAATATACCTCACGGTCGCATCGAGACGCTCCACGCTCGCCTCCCACTCAAATACCAGGTTGCGACTTTCATCTGAAATTTCCAGTTCGAACGAGCTTGCCCCACTCGATCAACTTCCACCATATCGACTTCCTCCAGTAGCCACGTGAACCTCACACCCATCGGCCAGTCCACCAACAACACGCGAACCCTCATTCCCCTTGCGTCGCCATCGAAGACTACGACGTGCTTTATCTCCAGACCCACGCGCGTACGAATGCCTCGCTTCCTAAGGTTGAAGTCGTCGCCGCCTAGTTTCGCGCCTACCAGGTCGAAATTAATTAGCAGTGGCAGTAAAGAGACTGTAGCAGGACTTCGAATTAGCAGTAGAAATATCGCGTAGGAGGCAAGGATGAGTTGACGATGGCTGATGGAATAGCCGAGTGTAGCGATGATTATTATGAAGGCGTTGATTTGATTTGTAAACGAATTTGAATTCGTTCTGTTTAAAATTAGATGGAGGAAAAGGGAAGGGAGGCTATGATTTTCGTTCTGCCCTTTTGAAGAAGATGAAAAAAAACGAAATCTGGTTTTAATTTGAGAGGAAGGGAGGATAGGAAGAACATCGGCCTTTATTTATTTTAGAGATCGAACTGATTTTTTTTTTCTTTTTTTTTCTCTGGCTTTGCTTCGTTCGATCTGCTATGAATAACTGAAGAGGGGACGAGAACGAGATAACATATCGGCTGGGAAGCTTCACGAGTACGCATTGGGAAAAATATCTCTGACTATTGTACTATAAATTTTAAATTATATTATAACACTTCAAACCGTCTCGTTGCATAATGCGAAATCCCAAACCCAAAACCAGACATTCCAACAGACGTTTATAGGGTTTTACCCGCATTCCGAACACGATGGAACGCGTTTCAGAGGCTAATTTGATCGTATACGCGAGTTACTGAAGAAAACGATCAATTTCGAATTAAATCGATTCAAACAATTCGAAGCGTTTTGAGCTGCCAGGGTCAAACGACAACTCCGATTGCTATGAGGATTGAAATCCGATAATAACTAACTATTACGGATCCAATAGAACTGGTTTCGTCGAATTCCGAGACTGTGCCCCGGAAGGCTATTTTTAAAATTCAATTTAAACGGTATATTTTTAAAAATGAACAAAACACTTCCAAATTCAATTTTAAAAGTTTCATCACTTTCAATATTAACAATATAAATTTTCTGAACCTTTAAATTATTTTTAACAGGCTCAAAACTCAGGATTCTCTAATTTACCCTATTTTCGATTGTTTAATTCAATAATCTATCAACCAATAAATACTGTATATTTGAAAATAAAGTTAAAATTTAACCTTTGAATATTTAAAATAAATTAAATATTCCCATTTCAAATATACAAAAATTCCGGGTCGTCACAATATAAGAACGTTAACCGTGAGTGATTGCTCACCTTTCGAGGTTATGGAGACAACGATAACTGAGATAGTGGCACGGACATGCACATGGATACAGACACGAGCAAGGCAAAGCTAATCACATTTGGAATCGATGGAAACAAATCGAGATAAGCTATAGGTTGATGGAAACGAAGCTGATGACTTGGTATTGACGAAACAAATCAAAACTGGATTGATGCAGATAAATGGTATAAGTGAACTTGTATATATATAAACACTATATATATCAAAATCATATTTTAGTTCAAACACACATATATATATCTATATATGTAAAAATTTCTTCCAAGAATCAATATTAAATTTAAACATATCTACATATATCAAAAATCGAAATATTTATATTTATATATATATATATATATATTCCAAGGTCATTATAAATTTTAACTCATATAATAAAATATATATATTATATACAGTACATGAAATCCTTCCTAAAACTAATATTTTGAATGCATACTAATACAATATTTGTACACGTGTACCCTAATATATTATAAAATATATACTATATATCTTGACATATAAAAAATATATATCTTACTGTAGAATTTCAGAAATCTGAACATTCATAAACTAAACATTATAAACATTATACATACACGTAACGGTAGATAAACTTTATTAAATGAACTTTATGAGCATACTTTATGATATGTTAATATGTTTTATACTTTAAAAGTTTATCCCACTTTATAATTTTTACAAGCTAATGTATATATACAGGCAACACGATATATACAAAATTGAAACCAAACTTACCTATATATATAACTATATTATAGCAACAGACCACACTCTCTTATACACGCTGATGTAAAACTATATATAAGTAACCAGATAGTAGATAATAAAATATAAGCTATACATACTAACAGCCTATACATATACTAACCCATAATATAAAACTCTGAATTATATATATATATATATCATATAATATACATTACTAATGTATTATGATAACCAAAAAAAACTAACATATAAACTATACTATAATATGTAACTTTTATATTATACTCTAAATAAATAAACATATTTGTATATACGTATACCTATAAAAATTTATATAAATAACCACGCATACACTTTCATTTACACATAAATAACCAAATATATACATCCATATATATAACTGTAAACATATACTGTTATATCAAGATATACATACACATCTTCATAGATGCAACGAAGGAGGAAGATGAGGTCGAGGCTGGTGACAAGATGAGGCAGCCGATGATGTGGATCTAGAAAGTGAAGAAGGGTAGGCAAGCAGGGAAATGGTGGCTTCGGGTGTAGGCGTGGTAGATTGGAGAGAGGGGAGGCCGCGGGCTATTTGATGGAGGAAGGCTCGGGTCAGGGAAGGAGGAGACATGGAGATAGCCTTCGGTTGTGAACGTGTGAAGGCCAGCGAGCTACGGGAGAAGAGGAAAAGAAGAACAGCAGGCGAATGATGGAGATGCAATTTCAACAGCAAATCTCTTCTATTTGTTTTCTTTATAAAGGCACAGAACGAAAATGAAGGAAGAGAGATAAATAGAAATGAATAACAGCTAATAATGTTCATTGAAACCCGGGAATAACAAAAGTAAAAAAAACTGGAAAAAATTAATGGTTGGTGACCACTTGAATCACGTATGAAAATGAAGGAATGGAGTTATTAAAGCAAAAATGAAAATTGAAACCGTTGCCAAATAAGTGAATAAAACGTATACAAATTTTATACATTTTGATTTTCGAACCGATTATGGGATGGCAATGGTCACCCTTCGATTGAGCTGAATAATTAAAGCAATTGATGGTTGCTTGGGTACCATGGCTATAGTTTGAAAGGCAATAGAAAACAAAAGGTCGCGGTTACGGTACGACTACGACACCAGTTTTTGTCGTTTCTTTCGCGTACCAGATCCCAAAATACAGAAATAAATATACTGTGGAGATCAGCACGATGAGATGAATAGAATGGTACACAGATATCAGCGATACGATCGAATTATAAAAATTTGAATTTCCGCTACCGGAAATGCTGCAAAATTGCAGAAAATAAGATAAATGGAGATAGAGAAGATCAAATTTGAAGAAACGAATTATGACGTCTCACTCAGAAAATCATTTACAAATTTATTGTATAAAATATTTAGGTTTGAAAAACATTTTTATTATCATCAATTATTAACTGATTAAATTTAAATAATATTACATAAAAAAATAAACTTCCAAGTTATCTGATGAAAATTTACCAGTTGCTATGTGAAAGTAGACGTATCTCAAATATCAAATTTTTATTTTCAAATTCAATTATTTAAAATTTCACAAAAATTCAGTTAATTACGTTATTAAAAAAGTTAAAATTTTCGGGTTGTTACAGGAATTTATGATTTCATTGTAAATATTCGAGTATCACCAAGTGGTTATGGGACATTAGGGGAAACTTGAGTATTTAACATTAGAAAGTATATAACAATTTAGATCAGAAACGATCTTTGGAATATCACACATCTAGGCATGTACGGTAAGTATCGGCTTGTCTTTTTATGGCATGCATCCAAGCGTGATCGGTGGGTATCAGCTTTTCTTTTGGTTGACTTACTTTCATACTTTTCTTTTGGTTGACTCGCTTTCATGCTTGTTTTTTAGTTTTTACTCGCTTTTATGCTTATCTTTTGGTTTTGACTCGCTTTTATGCTTGTCTTATGGTTTTGACTTGCTTTCATTTTGGTTTGTGATTCTAATTTTGTGAGATATTTTGAGATGATTGCTTATGATAAGCATCAAATATTTTATGACATGTGATTTTGGTATATTGATGCCTTTTTGTTGTGATTTGGGTACATTTTATAGCTATTACTATATTATTAAGACTCTTGCATGCTTATTATATTGTGATTTCACATTTTATGTGATACATCCATTTGAGGAGATATTTTGCTTACATTATAGTGTTTACTATATCATCTTGTCATATTCATGTATATTATTTGATCTCATCCAGCTTTATTTAGAGATAGTCTGACCCCTTTTGTTTAATAGTACTCAGGCCAGACCGAAACTTGTCAGGTATAGGGATTCAGTGACCTTGGATGTTAAGCTAGCATTGGAGATGGACATATGTATGTATGTATGTATGTATGTATGTATTATATGTATTGTTTAGGCTATATTCCTTGCGTATATGTTTTTTATGACTCATGTATGGAGGATAATGAGTTGTTTGTATATATGTGAGTTTAGTATCCTCTTTTGTAGATGCACTCTATGTAATATTTTTGGCCTGTAATATAATTTCCGCTTTGATCTATGATTCTATGTTCTATATTATTTCATATATTATTCTGATTTATATTAGCCAAC
Organism: Allium fistulosum; assembly: GCA_030737815.1. NCBI lineage: Eukaryota > Viridiplantae > Streptophyta > Magnoliopsida > Asparagales > Amaryllidaceae > Allium > Allium fistulosum. Next base: position 161,419,489 of record CM060904.1, on the reverse strand, counting down.
ATGGCTGTTGCTTTGTACTGAGACTAGTCACACCATTATATTTCTTTAGATATAAAGGTAGAAGCATGATAGTGTTAGCCCAAGGGAATAAACACAGATGGCCGCTCCTATCCATTCTTATTCTCCGTACTACTAGACAATAACTATGTAATATCTTTTGCTAGTATGGGTATAAAAGTGGGAGCATTATGACTTGGTACCAGAGCAGTTCAGAGCAATATAAAATATTGAAGACATAAATCTTGGCCTTAGAGTGACTTAGAATCCCTATTCCCCCTTGGGTGTGTGGTATTCACCCTAAATCAAAGCGATTGTAAGACTATACAATGATAACTATGGTGATTATCTGGGGACGTATTTATTTTTTTCATATAATATATTACCCTTATCCCTGTCTCTTTGATGTGCTTATGCTTATGCTTGTGTGTAATGGTAAGATCCTGTAGTGATCAGAGCGCACAGCAGAATCTGGAGAATAGCTTTCTGCTGAAGGCGAATTACATTGTTTTGTTTGTAAATGGTTGATAATGGATGTGTATATATGTATAAGCATTGAAAGTAATATTTCTTTTTGTAAGCAAGAAAATAATTTTCGAGAAAGTGTGGATATTATTTTCTAAAAGTGGTTGGAAGAATTTTAATGATTTATTTCGTGTTAATTGGTCCGTTGAGTGGGTTATGCATTGTGGTCGATACGAGTATCTAACGTATTGATAGGGATTTCTAAATGCTTAAACGAGATAGAACTACACAATATTTTGGAAATGTAACAAGAAATGATTTTCTTGGAGCTTTATATTGTTTTATAAAGTAATGTGTTAATTTAAGAAATTAAAAACAATGTTTTCCAAACTAAAATATTTTTAAACAACGTATGCAGCCACGAGAGCAATAGGAAGTTGAGTATTAGCGAGGCTTTATTGACATAAAATTCTAGATAGTCAACATTATAGCCAATTAATGAGACAAATCACTAAAAGCTTGTGGCACGACGATGTTGTATATTTTACTATAAATTAAACTTGGGAATTATGTATAAAACAATATACTTGTTAAAGTTCGATTCAAGAACATTTTCTAAAGATATATCTATAGATATAATAGATCCTTTTGAACTGCGGAAAGTAAATAAAAGTGAATTTCTAGCAAGGAAATATTAATAATAATAATAATATAAAGAGTGAAAACACTTTGGAATATAATTAAAAGAAATAAAATACTTGGGAAAATGTAATCATTATAGGAAAAAAGAGATATATAACTTGAATTATTGTTGTGATTGATATATTATACCCATAGACAATTTTTATTGAAATAGTGCCTTGGATAAAAAATGAGTTATAAAATATTTAAAATTTTTAAATGGATGGTTTGAAATGAAAAGTTGATGGAATAATTAATTGGAAAAAATTATATAATTGGTGTGAAGGTACGACGGTCCTTGTTTTGAAGAAGATTAATAAATAAGGCAATGACGACTTGGAGTCTTAAGTTACTTTTGAAAATGTGTTAAGAAGTTTGTAAAAAAAAATATTTTCTATAGTTAAAGTGATAGTAAAAGTTTGAAGATTATTTGGAACGATAATTGAGATTTGGTCTTAAAATATCAATTAAATGGATTTGAAATGGCTCCAACTATTTAAATGTTTATATAATGATGTACTGCACCAACATGTAAGTTGACATGTTGGAATGCTTATGGAACCATTCACACTTAACACAATTTTCAATGTATGAAAATATGGAAGACTGATAGTAAAATCATAAGGAATTTTTCAAAGGGTTGTTTTGTTCCTAAATGTTGTTCGTTTCCGAGATTTTATTGATAGTATTTTGAAATTTGACTTATATGTTTAGTGTATTAAAATTGTGAATTCTCAAAACATTATAAACTAATAAATGAACTCCCTTATATGTATTTGACTGAAAGTTCCAAATTGTGCACTAAGGGTTTTACATTTTGCACTTGAATTTTTTTAGTTTTTTTGACAGTAGTGGTCCTTCCTTTTGTGAAATATTTTTACCTTGCAGCATACCATATCCTAAGACATACGCTTATGATTATTACGTATTACTACATAATATCCAAATAATTATTAGCATGTAATATAGTTATTGAATTACATGGAATAGTTATTTAATAACATGTCCTAAACATGGAAAATACTTAGTACAAGTGAAGTGTTGATGTTATACATACAAAACCACCTTACTCAATACAAGCATGCTACATAAGTTTAAAACTAACCACATAAAATATGCATGTTCAGAAATTGGTCAGGTGGTTGCTACTAATTTATCATTTAATAGTGTAATAAGGCTCAAGGGTGTAAAGCAAACAGATGGTTATGTGCTTTATTGAAAGAATGATGAGTTGGAAAAAGAAAAAAAAAGAAGAAAACAAGTTGGTTTTAGAAAATTTGTATTGTGAAAAGTACTTAACAAATTTTGACATAGCTTTTGATTTAACCGTTTGATTTTGAGATTCTTTTATTGGTTGAAAAATATTTTAGTATAGAACAACTTTCGTGTTCGTCAGTTTTGAAAATTTTGGAATCTATTGTTGTTAAAATTCGATTGAATTTAAATCAAAATTCTGGCTGGGTTAGTTAATTTTTGATTTTTTGAGTTTAACTGTTTCGATCATATCTTTTGAAGAGTTGTTAGATTTTGATGATTTTACACTTTCTGAAAAGTTAATAATATGAGCAATAATTTTTTTGTTAAGAGTTTTGTGTAATTTTGGCGTTTTCTATGCTAAAACCGTCATTTTTGGAAGAGGGCCTGCATTTTTCAACCAATTCATGAATTGTACAAGCTTTAGAAAAAACTCTATAACTCATGTCATACTCTACATTTTAATGATCCGAAAGTTGATTTTCAAAGCTTATTCATGGTGTAACACTTTTATTTTTGAAAATCATATCTAATTTTATGATTTTTGTCCTTTAGCTTTGTCGAGATTGGCCAGACTAGAAATGTTTGTTGCAGATATGTATTACAATTATGCATGCTTATTATATCTTATATATGCGACTAATGTTAGAAGACAAGTTAAGCGCAAGTGCTCTATAAGGTCTAGTTTGACTATGTGGCATCTTTAGCTTGCTTTTGCTCGCAAAATAGTAAGATAACTTACTAAAATGCTAAAATAAAGGTATGCTTAGCATTTATAAGTATAGAGATGTTAGAAATATTGATATATATTTTTTTCCGGCCATGTGGTTGATGTATATTGTGTATATTATATTTGTGAAATTGCAAACGGCTCTCTGTACAAAGAAGACTCTGTCGAACTTTTTCGAATTTTTCTCACTTAGAAATTTTCAATAAATTTTTCATATACGAAGAAATAAAAGTTAATTAATGTATCTATTTAAATTTACAGCATACGATAAATTTTATTCTAATGTTAATCACTTAGAGGATTGAACGTGTTTCAACTTAATTATGGAATTTGAAAGTGGATTGATGTTTGAGTGTGTTAACGTCTCCCCATAAGGAATTACGAGAACGTAATTTTCATAAGGAGGAGGTCTACACAACCCTACTTTGAATACGTAATATTGTACAAATCCAGTTGAAAAAAAAGTATTTGAATTCGATTTTTTATAATTATTATTTTTAGAATTAAATTATCATTCAATTAAAGTCTATTTAATAAAGGGTCTTGTAGTAAAAAAAATGAATTAATTTATAAATTCCTTTTTAGATAATATATTAAAATTCAAATAAAATGTTTACAAAAATTATTTGAAAGTGCAAATAATTTTATAAAATAGACGAAAAGAGGTTTTATTTTATATTTAATAAAATCAATAAATCGACGAAGATAAATAATTATTGAATTTAAATATTTTGGGTAAAATATAAGATATATCAAGTAAAATTGGAATTGAATTTACAGTTCAATGATAGAATTATTCATATATGAATAAAGAGATTTCAAATTACAATTTAAAGAGATTTAATGGAATTCGATTAATATAAAGACTTAATTGAGAATAACATTGATTATAGATTTAATCCATTTCATTTCCCATCTTCAACACTTCTAAGCCCAAGCCCACTAAAACAAATAGCAAATAATAGCCCTCTCAAGCCTTTTATTATTATTTCCTACTACTAGTCTAATTGAAAATCGAACCTGTAATCCTTGCTTCCATTCTCTGCCCTAATTGCCAATTACGAAATCGCGTTTTCAGAAAGAAAAAAAACAAACGTGGGTGTTGAAGGTGGAGATGGAAGGCGACGCAAGCATGGATGGCGATTGGTGATGTGTAGCTACTCGCGCGCACGTGGTTGGCGTAATAGGCGCAGAGAGGGAGGCCGCGACCTAGGATGGCTGGGGTCGAGCGTTAAGGGGTTTGTGTTAGGCGGCGTGTGCTGGCAACTGGAGGGGCGACGACTTTTATGTCATCGATGGTAGCTAGGGTTTTGGCCAGCAATTAATTTGGCATTTTTGGGTGCATGTTGAAGGTATTGAAGATGTATTGATCGACAATCGGTTAAGGTGAGTTATTTTTAACTCACAATTCTATCTCTAGCTATATGAATTCTTTTTGCATGCTATGATATCGTTGATTGTGTGATAATAGCTGGGTGTTAATGATTGAACTGAATGAGATAATGTTGCATACTTATGTTTGATTGATTGCTTGGTGATATGTGGATTGTTATGTGTATTAAAAGAGATCAATTTGCAAATGGAGCACTGTTCAATTGCAAGTTTAGTTTTCTTAACTTATATAGAAGTACATGCATTGTTTATGTGATCGAGGTTGTTGGAAAGCAACTTGGGTCACTAAATAATTTCATATTATGGAATTATATGTTATAGAGCGATGTTGGCTCTAGAGGTTGCATTTTCATGGGTTTATTGTTCAAATTGGTTAAATGTTTTTAAAAGATTTTCAAAATGAGGTTATATCTATTTTGGTCCTTATTGGAATTTATTTTATATAATATGAGTATATACGCATGTCCTTGTGGACCGGCACTTAGTTACTGGTGAATTTACTATCTAACTATATAAACAATATCATCGAAGTAGTTTCAACATCTAATTGAAAAGCCAAACACTTTAAGAGAATTTTGCAAATTACGTTAGGGAATCACACAAAATTTCCAATATATATGTTATTAAAATGTTACTTTATTCTTTTTGGATGTTCGTTATTCATATACCTAAGATGGTCATGTCAATAAAATACATTTTGAATAACATACATTAAGAATTACCTTTAAAGTTCCCTTAATAAGCTCTTATATATAAACTATGATGATGTAGTTGGTACATAATATAAAACAAAATATGGCATCCACCTTCATTAATCTTGGTTAAAAGAAAAAATGTTATCACTACATCACCTTCATTAATTAACTAATACGTTAATATTAGTATGATGTTATCACTCACCCAAAGATAACAGTAAAATCTATTGCAAAAAAGAAAATATTACCTAAAAAAATATGGATCTAAAATTCTGCACCCTTAACAAATTGCACATCGAACTACGAATATATTTCAATAGTTCTATTGACTTCGATCTATGTTTTATCCATTAAAATCAATATCACTAACTTTAAAAGTCAAACTTACATGTCAATTCAAGCTGCATTTAGCATAGTCATATTCTAACAGCATGCATCAATAAGAATACATGTTTGATTTCCCATCCAGTAATAATCGTGGACGTGAAGTTTCTGGGCTTCACTTCCCATTGCCTCGTATAAAACAATCATAAAACGTCACTCATCTCTTCATGAAATCAAAACCTTTCTTCTTTTCTCATCCACCTTGGTGACTCTTCAAACCACTCCTCAAGATGAATTCCTTGAATTTTTCCTCGCAATTCTTATAATTGCACCTCATTTAAAACTAATACACAAATGCAACATATGCTGCATATCAAAAGAATTCCAGAATAAATAACAAAAACAACAAGAGGTTTAAAACATGTAAATATGCCAATTTAACCCTATCATGTTTGTTTCAAATAATACAGTGGAGGGTAAATATACTTCTATATGACTACTATATATTCTCACGCACTTGGACATATATTTGACCTCATCTGTTACTTAAAATATGTTGGCATAAATCTTTTTGTAAATTAAATATATTGCTTTTGTACATTTAGACATAAGAGCATAAACGCAATTTATAGAAATTTTAAATTAGGCATATACTTCGTTGGAAAATGATATGGTTTTGCATTTAAATTAAGCACAATAGATTGAGTGTTCATCTTAAATAGCTGTCAAAAACCAAGTGCATGGTAGACATTAAATGGTCATATGAGTCTAGAAAATAATTTGAAATATATACAATATCAACCCCCATCATGAACTTAAATGTAGACAACATAAAACCGCAAAGTAATTATTTCTGTCCTCGATGACCTACAAACAACATGTTATGATATATATGATAAAACTTAGACTAGATTCATATAGAATTTAACAACTCAAATAAGGTTGTCCAACAGACTATAGGATTAGATTATATCAAACCGGATAACCGAGTTCTGTAGTCATTCATGCATATGTATTTACTATAAAAACATTGATTAGGAGATGACGTTAAGATAATAGAATCAATGCTCTATTGTTATTTTGATCGATGGGTAAAAATATACTTAAGCATAGAAGCTTGGTTCAAACGCATTGAAAGTGTCAAAGTGATATATTCAGATTAGAGAGATTAAGGTTCTGTTTTTAAACTCAATTACAAATATATATATATATATGTGTGTGTGTGTGTGTGTGTGTGTGTGTGTGTGTGTATAATACAAAAAATGGCACGTATGTAATTAAAAGAAAATCATGCATGTACATAAATACACATTTACTTCAACTAATCCAATTATAACTTCAAATCGAAATATTATTTAAAATTCATGCACTAAATTTATTTGTCGACACTTTTCTTTTGCACTTGCATAACTTTATATTGTAATTGTAAACTCCAATACAAATTACAATATAAAACAAAAGCTTTAAAAGAAGATAGAAATTACATAAATTAAATAAACACTGAATCCTAACCTAAGAATGCAATGATCGATCGAGCTACCTAATCAAAGTTAATTGAACAAATTAAATGAATAACAAGTCGAATCAATGCTCGATTGAGCCACCTAATCAAAGTTAATTGAACAAATTAAGTGAATAGTGACTTGGACCAATAAGCTAACCACTATCCGTTTTACTGGGGAAAGAAAAAAATCGCTACCTGAAAACGTTTTTGCAGTTATATTAAACTCTAGCAGACTTTAGATGAGCATGTTTTGGATCTGCAGTCTATTCTTGTACACAGCCAAAACTTAGTTCATCAATACCGCAAATAGAAACATATGCTGTGTGTAGAGGCTGCTGCTATAGAGAACCCCATCACCATGAAGTCTAGTGACGAATGGACTGAAATTTTGTATATTTCTGTTGTTCCTTCCAGTTATTGTAGTGGCCAGTTGGATATATAGAAAGTTCTTTTATAGTTAGAATAAATGATGGTGTCCCTTCATGCACTTACATGTAAAAATCTTAACTAGCATGTCATTCATTATAAGTAGTAAATACTATTAGAGAAGTTCTACTTAGAATTAGCTCCACTTTGTACATGAAATACTTGTAGTATGCTCAAGTAATTTGCCAACATAGTACATGAAATTCTTGAAGCATGAAACACCATATGCAACTATGTATATACTATATTCTCTATTCATTTAATGTTTGTACATGCATATGAATTGTCATCCAAAAATGTTTAACTTATGTCTATAAGCTAAAATATGCTTAACTTGTGCTTCTATTACGCCGAAGTTTTAGACGATTTTCATAGTTTCTCGTAAATTTGATTTAGAGTATGGGTTGAAATATTTTATAAATTCTAGATTCAAAATAATATGTTGTATATTACTACCATTCAAAGATATAAACATGCATAGTAAAGTAACATTGGAAGAAAGATAGCTAGTTCATCCAGCATAAACACAAACCCATCATTTTCCAATCCAAAAAGTTTAGCTTGTGTTTATGAGCTTAGGAAGCAAATAATGCTGACCACTGACAAAAATGAGTGAAGCTTATGCAGGTAGTAAGAAATTAAAACCAATACGGTACTCCATAGTCTACATGCATTCACTTACAGTAGATACTTTTTTTATATAAACTGGGTGAACTACTCATATACCTTAAAAGTAGTTAGTTTTTGACAAACCCAAAATAACTTAAAGATAAAATTATAAGAAATGCTATTCTCATTCAATCCGTACTTATATGCATATAATGCCGACATATTGATTTTTTCCTCAGTTTTAAATTATATTATTGTGTATATATTAATCAACTTGTAATTCTAGAAAAAAGTAGGTAAGTTTTACTATTGTTAAATCAGTTTGCGATATTAATAGCATCCAGCATTGTTACTATTTTTATAATTAGGAAACAAAACTAGAACCGAAAATAGTAATAAAAAAGTCATAAAGAATCATATGTAAAACTAAAATCAAGTGTTAAAAATCAAAATCATTATAAAATAGTTTTATGGTAATATATGTCAAAAGTGAAACCCTTAAATTAAAAGTTGAACAATTACCAAAAATTCATTAAATTTAAATTATAAGATAAAAATCGAGATCAGAATAAATATCTGCATTTGAGTGATAAATCCGATACTGCAAAAATAGTCTAAAATTAGGGATTCTGAGTACAGTATGCAAAACTGAGAAGATAACCATAGTCAAACAGTGGATTAGAGCAATCCAAATGAGTTCGAACATCATCTGCAATTAAGAAAAGAGGAAGACAAATCGATATCTAAATAGTGATATAAAAATATACCAAAATCATGCTTGAAATTCGTTGGCAAAGCAACAGCTACCTAATCGAATAACGGTTAGCGAAGTGTTAGAATCAGAATGGAATAAGGTAACCCTATTGTAGAACTATAGAACTTTGATTGCAAATTGTAGCCGAATGGAGCAGGTGTAATGTCCGGCAAAGGATAACTTCAGTGATCTGGTAGCGGAGCTATTTGATTGGCACCGACAGTAGATTATCGACGATGATGACATTGATGTTTAAGTTGGGATGGTAATGGTTTTTTACTGACAATAACGAAAGGAAACGCTGAAGGGTCCAATAATAGATAGAGAATAATTTTGGAAATCCAAAAGGACGCGGTTGAAAATAGTTTACATAATTCTAATTATTAGTAGTGTATATGTGTGTGTAGACACACATACACATATACATGCATACAAAAATTGAAAATCTGGAAGAAGAAAAATTTATGGTTGAACGGTGTTAAAATTGAAGAAATAAAATGGTCAAAACGTTGATATATAGCTCATATAGCTAAAAACATCAATTTTTTTATGTTAAAATATATTCAAAATAAATTCATAATATGAAATCGGTAACTGTTCTTACATGAAGAAGACATTGTCATGCAACTTATACCATATATGGTTTTAAATTTAGATCAGCATAGGTATTGCAATAAAGCTGGTAATATCTAATTTGATGTATACATATATTCTTTGTTATCCCGCCAAAGAATGGAATTGTGCATATATAATCTAATGCTGACTTTAAACACTCGGTGTCTATTTGGAATAGTTAGTTTCATCGATCATTTAAGATTAGAGTGTTTGTTATCATTAATTTATGTTGTTCGAGTGTTTTCTCAAAAGCATTACATACGCGTTAAGAGAGTGGACATGCGTAAAGCTAGTGCTTATATTCAACATAAGCACCTTTATTTTTTTTAAATTTTTTAGAAAATAATATATTCTTAAAACAAATTCACAATATGCAGATGAGTATAGTGGGGTTATTGTATGCCTTGATGCTAAATCCAGCTTACACTGAGAACATGCAGAGGTGTTATTTCACAGCCCCAATTACCCGAGAGAAGTTTTAGGTATGCAAACTTCCAAATATTCAATATTGGTTCAAAATTTCTGTTGAAATAGTATATTGTTTTCCAAGTTTGTGGTATAAGTTTAGTTAGTGGATCACACACTCCTGTGTTAATTTATTAACTAACTAAATTCAATGGAATTCGATTATGCTAAAGTAAATGCCTGAATTGTGATATTGATATATATTACTTTAGACATCTCGATCTGCATAGCAAATGCCAATTGATGAATTACATGGATAATTGAATCTATACTTCTAATAATTATTTGTGGATGTATTTTATGCTGAATACATATAATTTTCAGGATAAAAACACAGTTCCAATAACTTTTATTAAAGCTATTAACGGTTCCAATATAGATAATCTTCGATATTAATTTTTGATATGGACGGAGTAAATGTAAAGATATATGAAAGATCAATTGTGTTGGTCGATGTTCCATTATGGACATATATAGCTCCTTGTACATAATATAATGTATGTTGTACTCCTACTCTAATCTAGAACTGCTGAAGGCGTTGATGGTGGAAGGAATTTCAAGGAAAAAAATTTAATATAAGAAAAGGTACCTATGAGCCTATTAAATATCGGATCAAGGATGATGGAGCATAATCGTATAGCTGCACAGGTGATTCGAGGAGTGGTTTTGAAACTTCGCTGCTGTTGCACTCAATGGAAGTCGAGTTAACAGATCAGTCGTCAGGCGTTGCTACTATCGCACTCATTCACAATCGATTTGACAGATCAATCTGAAGGCGCCACTGCTGTCGCACGCACTGGAAATTGATCTAAGAGATGAATCGGCAGGTAATGGAGATAGTACTTGTAACTGATCTAGTAAAGTAAAATGTACTGATAATTACCGGCAAAGGAAGCGTAATGGAAGGCAGAGCAAATTTGAGCATATTCAGTGGATAATCGACAATCGTGGCCACTAGTGAAGAGGGGAGGAAATCAAATTGTTTTTTTCTTCCTATGGTGAGAGGGAAAGGGAATTAGGGTTATGTAGGTTTGGGAAGAGGGATGAAAACGCGGATGCGAGATGTCCGGGGGGAAAACAGACGAAGGGTATATTTGGAATTTAAAAAAGACACTGTGTAAATCTATTCAATGAATTCTCCTTATTAGTAGTAAAGATATGGCTAAAATATATTATATTCTTAACTTATTCCTTATTTCAAATTTTGTATTGAAAACTTTTAAAGATGAGTAACATTTATTCCCAAAACCTTTTTAAATTTACTATTACAAGTATATTATAATTTTGGAAATGTTTTAGAGGCAAATGATAAAATATAGTATTATACTATCAAAACTGTTATGAAAGTAATAATTTCAATTTCAAGTGATTTTAGTTATAAAAGAAGTTTAAATGATTTTGAAAGAATTCAAAAGCCTTTATAAGTAAAAAACTCCTCCATAAAATGAATTTAAGGATTTAAAAGTGATTTTGGGAAATTATATCCTTGTATATATAAAATTAATTTACAAATCATTTATTTTATTTATTATGGATTTTGATTTTTATTTCTTGCTTCTTCTGCTTCCTTGATTTTTAAAATTTCTAGAATTTTAATGATTTCATATTTTAGGGAATTTCCATTATTCTAAATTATTTAGAATAATATATATATATATATATATATATTAAATACATTATATATTTAAAGAAATCATCTTTAAACTAGTTATATTAAATATAATATTTAGAAATCACTTATAGAGCTTATATAAAATATATTATCGATTTCGAAATTCTGGATTATAAATATGGTCTCAAATCTTATATTTAAAAGTATTTTGATGAAAAAAGATTATTATATAATTTTTAATAATAATAGTGTTTTCGAAGCTGAATATAAAATTTTATATGTATTAGCTTTCTATATGTATATAGTAGCATATTTTATAAATATAGCTATTTTAGGGTAATTGGACCAATATTTTAATGAAGTTAAAAGGAGTAATTTTTATGTAAAAATATTACTTCTATTAGATGAGAATTTTAATCAAACAATTTAGTAGTGCTAGTGGTATGAAACACTATGTACCACTTTATCGGTTAATTATTTGACTCTTATAATGGAATATTTTATAGAGTGGAGTTTATGATCTTTTAGTAAATATTCGAGTAAGCCTAGTGGTTATGGGACATTTGGGGAGTCACTAGTTTGATTACTAATTGGAAGTATTTAACACTTAATATTTCAGCCGAGTGGAAATTACAATCTCTTAGTAAACATTCGAGTATCACCTAGTGGTTATGGGACAGTTGGGGCGACACTAGTTTGATTACTAATTGAAAGTATTTAACACTTAATATTTTAGCTGAGTGGAATTTACAATCTCTTAGTAAATATTTGAGTTTCACCAATTGGTTATGGGACATTAGAGGAACTCGAGCGTTTAACATTAGAAAATAAATAGCACTTTAGGTCAGAAATGATCTTTGGGACATCATGCATCTAGGGATGTATGGCAGGTATCGGCTTGTCTATTTATGGCATGCATCTAGGCATGATCGGTGGGTATCAGCCTGTCTTTTGGTTGACTCGCTTTCATGTTTTTCTTTTGGTTGACTCACTTTCCTGCTTGTCTTTTGGTTTTGACTCACTTTTATGCTTGTCTTTTGGTTTTGACACGCTTTTATTCTTGTCTTATGGTTTTGACTTGCTTTCATTCTGGTTTGTGATTCTGATTTGTGGGATATTTCGATTCACTATATTTTGAGATGATTGCTTATAATAAGCATCAAATATTTTATGACATGTGATTTTGGTATTGATGCCTTTTTGTTTTGATTTGGGTACATTATATGTTATTACTATATTATTAAGGCTCTTGTATGCTTATTATCGTGATCTCACTTTTTATGTGATACATCCATTTGAGGATATATTTTTCTTACATTATAGTGTTTACTATATCATCTTGTCTTATTTATGTATATTATATGATCTCATCCAGCTTTATTTAGGGATAGTTTGGCCTGTTTATTTTATAATACTCGAGTCAGACCGAGACTTGTCAGATATAGGGATTCGGTGACCTTATATGCTGAGCTAGCATTGGAGATAGACATACATATACTATATATATATCATTTAGGCTTATTCCATGTGTATTTATTTTGCATGACTCATGTGTGGAAGATAATGACTTGTTTGTATATGTGTGAGTTTACCATCCACTTTTGTAGACCCGCTCTATGTAATATTTTTGGCATGTATTATAATTTTCACTGTGATTTGTGATTCTATGTTATGTGTTATATTACATATTGTTCTAATTTATATTAGCCAACGTGTCTATTGCTTTGTACTGAGACTGATCATGCCATTATATTTCTTTAGATATAAAGGTAGAAGCGTGGTAGTGTTAGCCCTAGGGAATTAACACGGATGATCCCTCCTATCCAGCCTTAATCTCCGTATTAGAAGACGATATTACTATGTTATATCCTTTATTAGTATGAGTATAAAGGTGGGGCAGTACATTATCAAGGAATGCGAGTTTATAGGTGTTTTAAACATTCGAATATTTAATTCTAGTAGTAATCTTGGGAGCAACAGTAGGCACTAATGGGTTAGTGCTGAAGTTAGGTATATATATATGTATTATTTACGTTTTGCATTAATGTTTCTGAATTATTTATCTATTGTTCTATGAAATATTTTAAATACCCTATTCAGCCCCCTCTAGAGTATATTGCACGATACTAACACCTTCTAGGTTTACGCCTTTAAGAAGTAAATTATGTCAGCTAAGCATTTAATATCATAATCCCTACGGTATGTAAACCTTTGGGTCTATGTATTATAGCCTTGTTAGGATATATTAGGCTTCGGAGCTAGCAGTTAGACCATTCCTTTTGGTTGCATAAATTTTTTTGGGAATGAGCTATCTGTAGACCCTTTGGCCTTATGTATTTTACCTAAAATTCCTTCGACAAAACATGATATAATGCATGTTGCCCAAAATTCTCTTTGGAATAAAACAAAGTGGACATTGAAGGTTTAGATTTCGTTTTTTTTTGTTGAAGATTGTCATTAATGAGAGAATAAACCTTTCTACTACGTATTTAATGATGTTGACCCATGACTTTATCAAATTAGCTCCATAAAAAGTTGACTTTTCTTTTACTATATAAAACTGTTCGTTTTCTGCCATTTGCAGCATTTTGAAAATGTAATATTGTTTAATACAACAACTATTAGTGATATGTGATCGAGATTTTCTTAATTACTATTTTATTCAATTTTAGAAACATATAAAATTTTGCTCTTGCCTTCCTCCTCACTCACTGTACTGTTCACAATAATAAAAATTGCCGCTAAAATTTCTTATTGAGTTCTCAATCGTTTGAATTCTCTTCCAAACTAAATTAGTATGTTTCTAATCTTTTCACACTGGGTTTACTTAAAAATATGTATTCTTATGCAATTTTAACCTTATGCGTATTTTCTTATTCATTGAATTAGTTTTATAGTTTATGTGCCAGGATTAGTCTCACAGATTTTAAGTGATTTATGAAATTGTAGTTTTACTGTGATTTATCCCTAGCATATTTAATCAGGGGACAATTGATTTTATCGATTTTATTTGATTCATATTCTTAATGTACTAAATTTTCTTAATCCTATGGTTATTACTTTGATTTATTATTTTATGTTATTTGTGAGTTGATATACTTATATAGTAGGTATTTGTGTTTGATTATTAGTTATGGCCATTTGTTTTATTTTTCGAAATTTTATTTTCTATTTTGGCCTAAATTTATATTTTTGATTCCCTGGACCATATATGTATTCATCTTTAAATATGCAAGCTAATCTCGACCGAATACTATCTAATTATGGCATAACATGGGTCAAGGCTATTGCACCGAGACCTACCAATAAGTGGTATGTTCAACCAAAGGGGTGCTTTACTTGGGCTGTAAAGTATTTGACAAATGACCTATTGATATGTGTGATACTAACATTCTTTGTCGACTTGTTTCAGATTTATAACCTAAACCCCTTTCAACTACTTCCACCATTCTATAACACTAGTTCAGCCCTTAAAATCATGAATAACCTATGAGGGAGGAGATAACTAATGAAGCAATAAACTATCTCTTTGACCTTTGGGACTCAAAGTTAGCATTTCCCCTTCCTACTTATTATCTCCAAGTTAGGAACAAACAATCTCTCATCAATCCCATCAGCAAAATAATTCTCAAAAGGTGGTTTTATGTTGGATCTTCCCATCCCCGGATAATCACAACTTTTTCACAAGCTAGTAAGTTTTCGTCTTAACCTAAGTATTTTCATTTGAAAGACTGATATTATGTTTATAATTTATTTTCACTTACTATAGATAAATTCGAGAAAACACAACCCCTCAAAGGAATTTAAATCTTGCTCTGAAAATTTTTCTTCTTTACCGAAAGACAAGTGTTGGTGGCATGTAGTCTTGATGGTAGAGAACTTATGGAGGTGTGGCTTTCTTACTCTAATTGCTTCTTTCTACGGTTATACTCTGTGGGTTTCTCAATAAAAATCTCATTGGCTTACATATGTTGTAGTTGTCGAAAAGAAGAAAGAGGGAAGCATACCAATCACCCTCGAGAATACAACTTCTTCTAATTAACAAGAGAAATGAGATTACATGGAATGAACAGGGCTATATCTCATAAAGCAAAGTAGGTACAAGATTATATAAAACCGCATTATTCTCTCAAGGAAGCAGGTCTGTTGTGTTAAAGCCCAATTCACTATTTGTTACAATTTGCTTCTGTATACAGCATGTATAAATACTGCACATATCATGTGTTACATTATCAATCTGAGATTAATAAAAAATATCTCTTTTGCATTTTATTTCAATTCTTTATCTTGGTATCAGAGCTTCAGTCGCCTAACGGCAAGTGCCTCGCCAGAGAACTCATCAGAATCAGTATCATCATTTGAGCTTTGGCTGCACCCCCAGTTCTCATCAGATTGTATCTCATCACCTAAGAAACTGAGTTTTTATTATTCAAGAAACCCACATTTACCTCTAAAGGAGACAAGTGCCTCGCCAAGAACAGGTCAGGTTGGTGTCATCACTCTAGATCTGGCTACACTGTCCATATTCCCTTCAACATCATCAAGAAAGAAGATCAGGAATGTCTTTCTTCTTCCTTTCATTTAATACTGTGTATACTTGCACAGATCATTGAAATCTGCATCAATGGCTGAGGGAAATGAAGATCAGTCCTCAACTTCACCAACTGCTTCAAGAGTTACCCCAAATCTGTCTAATGAAAGCAATGCAATAGTGATTATCAATCCCAAAAGTCAGATAATAATGACCCAGCTTGATGAAAATAACTACCTTTTATGGAAGTTTCAAATCGAAACAGCCATAAGAGGATATGGGCTTGATGATTATATCAAAGGAACAATTACTGTTATGGCAAGAATGATAGAGAGCAGTGACGGAAAATTAATCAGTAATAAAGATTTTACAAATTATCAAAGGCAAGATAGTCTACTGTCATCTTGGTTATTGTCATCAATCAGTTCTAATCTCCTACCACAACTTATTGGTTGTAAAACAGCTCATGATATATGGTTAACAATGGAGCAAATCTTCAGTTCTCAATCAGTAGCAAAGATAATGTTTTATAAAAGACAGTTGCAAAACTTAAAGAAAAACAGCATGGGTATGAATGAATATCTGACCAAGATCAAGACTCTATGTGATCTTCTTGATGCAGCAAGACATAGAGTCTCTGACACTGAGCAGATACTCACTATTTTAAATGGCTTGGATGAGAATTATGAGTCAGTTGTTGCAGTAATATCATCAAGAAAGAAAATACCTAATATGCAATATGTTAAGGCAACTCTTCTTGCACATGAAGGTAGAATAGATCAAAAGAAATTAGTTAGTACTGATCTATCAATTGCTTCAAGAAACAACAATTACGGTAGAAACAACACTCAAAATTATCCAAGAGGAGGACCAAATTCAAGAGGAAGAAATAGAGGGGGTAGATGGAATAATGGAAACAGATTAAGATGTCAAATCTGTGAAAAATATGGTCATGCAGCAAACAAATGTTACTTCAGGTTTGATGCATCATATATACCCAACCAGCAATTAAATTCCCAATGAAACAACAATCAAAGTGCAAATATGGCAAGTATGCAATCTGAAGCTAAAGGAAAGTCTGCCAACATCAGAAGTTACCAAACAAACATTGCTAAGCCTGAAGACATACAAGATGAGTCTTGGTATCCAGACTCAGGGGCAACAAATCATGTTACTAATAATCTTGACAACTTAAATCTTGGAAACAAGGAGTACAGAGGTAACAAAACCATACATATGAGCAATGGTGAATCAATTAAGGTCACTCATACAGGTTTTGGTAGCATAAGAGGAAACAGACAATTATATCTTAACAATTTATTGAGAGTACCACAAATCAAGAAAAATCTGATGAGTGTATCTCAATTTGCCAATGATAATAATGTTTATTTTGAATTTCATCCTAAACATTATCTTGTTAAAGATAGATTTACTAATGATATTCTTTTGCAGGGTGAAATGTATAAGGGTCTCTACAAGTTCAATGCTGTTGATTCAAAAGTCTCTGCAAACTAGAGCTACGGTTGTTTATATTCCGAGATGAATCAAAATAAAATGTTGAATAATGATTTTGATGTTTGGCATCATAAACTGGGGCATCCAAGTGCTAGTATTGTAAAGAAAATCCTATGTGATAATAAAATCTCTCATACAAATATATCTCTGCCTTATATATGTACATGTTGTCAAATGGGTAAAAGTCACAAATTACTTTTTACCAAATCAGAAACTGTATAGAATAAACCATTAGAATTAATAGCAACTGATCTGTGGGGTCCTGCTCCTATTAACTCTGACTATAGATTCAATTATTATGTATCTTTTATTGATGCTTACTCCAGGTATACATGGATATATTTTCTCAAATTAAAGTCAGAAACTGCAAAAGTTGTGGTGCATTTCATAACTCAAGTTGAAAAGCTAACAAATCATCTGGTCAAAGTCTTTCAATCAGATGGAGGGTCAGAATATAAACCACTAAGTGAATACTTCAAAGAAAGAGGAATAGTGCACAGAACAACATGTCCACATACCTCAGAGCAGAATGGGTTGATAGAAAGAAAGCATAGGCATATAGTTGAGATAGGCCTCACTCTGCTAGCTCAGGCTTCACTGCCTTTAAAGTTCTGGCCAGATGTCTTCAGTACAGCTGTGTATTTGATCAACAGACTGCCAACCAGAACTCTAAGGATAAAAATCCCAATTGAAATGCTATTTAACACCAAACTAGACTACCTCAAGCTTAAAGCCTTTGGTTGTTTATGTTTTCCCTTGCTCAGACCATATAACTCACACAAATTGAGCTTCAGATCATCTCCCTGCACATTCATTGGTTATGCTGAGAATCAAAAAGGATACAAGTGTTTAAGTGACAATGGCAAAGTTATAGTGTCTAGACATGTTACTTTTAATGAGCATCAGTTTCCTTTTTCAAATGTCAAAGTAAAAACATCCAGCAAAGTCTATAATCCAAAAGTGTCTATACCATCAATACCCATTTATCAAGATGAACTTACTGTTAAAAGAACAGAAGATGCTCTGAATAGCTCCAGTTCACAACACATAGTGTCTGATTCCAGACCAGGTCATGAACCATATGATCAGCCAGAAAATAATAGTGTTAACAGTGACCCTCATGAGAGTCATCAAGATCTGTAAGAACAAAGTTCATCCAGACCTCAACAACTCATAGCCCAACTTGCTCCTATACATAGTACTGCTCCTGCAAGAACTCAACATCACATGATTACTAGAGCTAAAAGTGGTATATTCAAACCAAAGATATATGCAGTAGACATAGAGACAGAGGAACCAGAATCTTATGATCTAGCAGTAAAGAATGAAAAGTGGAAAGCAGCCATACAAGAGGAATACAATGCACTGATAAAGAATGAGACATGGGAACTGGTACCTACACCTGAACACAAAAACACAGTTGGATGCAGATGGACATTCAGACTCAAAAAGAATCCTGATGGCACTATTCAAAAATATAAGGCAAGACTAGTGGCAAAAGGATACACACAACAACAAGGGTTTGACTTCACAGAGACCTTCTCACCAGTTGTCAAGCCAACAACAATAAGAATTGTTCTAACCATTGCACTACACAACAATTGAAAAATACGACAACTGGACGTAAACAATGCTTTCTTAAATGGAGAACTTCAAGAAGAGGTTTACATGGAACAACCTTATGGTTTCAAGCAGTCAAGCAACATGTCAATGGTGTGCAAGCTAAGGAAGGCCATATACGGGTTAAAACAGGCTCCAAGAGTTTGGTTTGACAAACTCAAGTCAACTCTAATCAAGCAAAATTATCATCAAACTAAATCTGACACATCATTATTTACAAATTACTACAATGATAATATGACATATGTTCTAATTTACGTTGATGATTTCATTGTTACAGGAAGCAGTGAGGTGGAAATTAACAAATTAATTCAACATCTCGACAGTCATTTTTCTATCAAAGATCTTGGAGATCTCAACTACTTCCTGGGAATAGATGTCAAAAGAATCAACAATACAAAGCTTCACTTATGTCAAAGAAAATACATTGCAGAGATTCTGCTCAAAGCAAAAATGGACAAAGCTAATTCTCTACCCACTCCTATGATCAGCAACTGCAACCTATCTAAACATCATGGTGAGCCTATTACAAACATAAAGCAATACAAAAGCATAGTGGGAGCTCTACAATACGTTACAATAACAAGACCAAAAATATCTTTCAGTGTAAATAAGGTATGTCAGTTTATGCAAAGTCCACTGGATGAACATTGGAAAGCAGTAAAAATAATCCTAATATATCTCAGAGGAACTATCAATCATGGTTTGATACTAAAATCATGTGCTAGCATCAACATAACATGCTTTGCAGATGCTAATTGGGCAACTGATTTGGATGCTAGAAAATCTACTACTCACTACTGCATATATCTTGGAGAAAACCCAGTATCATGGTGTTCTAAAAAGCAGTCAACCATATCTAGATCTAGTATAGAAGCAGAATTCAGAAGTGTAGCAAGTGCAACTGCTGAAATTATGTGGATCGAGTCTCTATTAAGTGAGCTAAAGATCAAAACCACAAGAACATCAACTATATGGTGTGATAACTTGAGTACAGTTTCATTAACAACAAATCCAATTCTGCACTCAAGGACTAAACACATGGAACTAGATTTATACTTTGTGCGAAAACAAGTGATAAATGGAAAGCTCAATATTAATCATTTACCTGCTACTTACCAAAGAGCAGATGTGCTAACGAAACCCCTGTCTGCTAAAAACTTTAATAGATTCAGGGAGAACCTCAAGGTCAAAGACATCAATTACATCTCAGAGATGCTAAAGGATACTTCAAGCAGCTATGTCTCAAGATCTGACACCAAATCAAGAGAGGAAACACAAAATACAGCACCACAGCAAACCCCTGCTCAACGATTTTACTCAAACTCACTGTAACTCAATCTAGCTAAGAATATCTTAACTAGACTGAAGATTCTTCAATTCGTTTTGGATTTTATGTGAAAGAAGAAGAATCAGAAATTTTTTCAACTAAGAAGAGAAAGGAAGGAAGCCCTAGCCGACATTGAGGGGGAGTAACAAGAGAAATGAGATTACACGGAATGAATAGGGCTATATCTCATAAAGCAAAGCGGGTACAAGATTATATAAAACCACATTATTCTCTCAAGGAAGCAGGCCTGCTGTGTTAAAGCCCAATTCACTATTTGTTACAATTTGCTTCTATATACAGCATGTATAAATACTGCACATATCATGTATTACATTATCAATCCGAGATTAATAAAAAATATCTCTTTTGCATTTTATTTCAATTCTTTATCTCCAATACTTCTAATTCAAGCCATAACCCTAAGGGTAGACCATGGATACTTTCTTCTATTTTTAGGACATATATATGTGTACTTCAAAACTAATATACTTTTACATGTTTTTCTACTTAATAATTTGTATTCATGTTTTATCATTTTTTTGCAGCATGGACGAATTAGCCATAGGTTCTATAATGTTAAAGAAGAAGAAGGTATGACTGAAAAGGCTTCCAACCAGCCTTCAGGCCAAAAGCGTTCTTATCAATTAGAAGAGGTTCCAGACCTAGATAAACATAAGAAAAAAAGTTGTTGTCTCCAGGAAACCAAGAACTTATCCTCTGCTTCTTACTCTTCTAGAAGGTCCTATTCTTCCTCCTTAACATGTAAAACCCCACATTCTTTAACTCTAGGAAAAGAAAATTTTAATTAGTCAAGAAAACCATCAGATCAAGGCTTTTAATAGTATAAATGATTATAAGATTGACGTCCCGACCGCTAATTTTGATTTTTAGAAATTCTTGGAGTTTGGCCTCCAAGACCCTCTTCCGGTAAATATTATTACTTAAAATATTTTGCCTAGCATATTTCTCTGTCTTATGTTTTGAATGTATACTTAACAAACCACCATAGAGTTTTGATCCTTTGAAATAGATATGAATGTTTGAAAGAGGCTGTAGAAGAAGCCGAGACAAACAAAAAAGAAGTCTCCTTCTTTCAAAAACAAATAATTTACTTAGAAGAGGAGGTCCGTGAAACCAAACTTCTCACGAGTTTAACATTCTTAACTTAAATGAGAGTTTAAAGGTTAATGACCGAGATCTAGAGGCTAAATATGCAAACCTTCTTAATCTTCAATACGATCTTGAGGCAAAGGATGCTTAGCGCATAAGCTTCAATATTACTTGGACACAAAAAATGCAGATATGCCTAATATTTAGAAGGATCGTGGCTAGACACGCTGAAATTCTTAATCTTAACAGGGATTTAAAGGCCTGAGATAATGAAGTAACAATACTATCGAAGGAGGTTAAAGTTCTGAAAGATGAGGCCAAGGAGCTTGTTACTCCATCCTAGTTGAGATTAAGGCAAGTGGGAGAGCTTTTGAAATTCTTTTTGACGCTTATACCAAAAGTAGAGATAAAGGTCCTCCCCTTACTTTCTAGTTTCTAGGAGAAGAGGAACCGCATGTAGAGGCATTCTTTCACAAAAAAAGTACAAGGGCTCGAGGGATGCTATATATATATATATATATATTATTCTATCATACGTATAAACTTTAAAACCTGGTTTGCTATATATATACATATGAATTTTTGGTTGTATATTATTTCATTACATGAATTTTCTTTCTTATTTTAGACTAAATCGATACAATCTCTTTTGGCATTCATTTTTACTTTCGCATTCTTTGAACCATAATAAGAGAAAAAACTATCAATTGCTTAAGGTAATAAGTACCCTCAAAAGCTGCCTTCATGCGAGTAGGCTTTACAATATTGAATTTTCTAATCATCCTGAAGACGTTAAAGAATCTCACGACAAGACATGTGCTAAAGCTATTAAGTCCCTTAAGACTAAAATCACTTGATTAACGAATCGAATCTTGAGTTTTATGTACAAACTCAAGTTTATATTTTAGAACCGAGATGAGGTATTCCAAGAGTTTACAAAGTTATCACAGCAGTGTTAGGAGAAGGTTCTCAAACAAAAACAATCCAAATTTCTTCGGAGATTTTATGGTCTTGGGATAAATATATTCCGAGAGGTTGTCCTCGGATTTACAAGCATAAGTTTGTAACATCCCTAAAAAATTAACCAGAAATTTAAAAAATAAATTAAGTTAATTATAATACGGGTAAAAGTGGAATTTACACAAACATCCAAATTCGGCTACGAAATTTACACCGCCACGTTCATAGCGGTTTTCGAGATTATTTTCATATGTAAAGTTTTGTAATTGGAGCTCGTATAAAAAAGCTATTAAAGTTTGAAAATTCAAATCGAAAATAATTAAAATACAAATATATGGTAATAAATTATAAAATAGAAAACATTAACTGGTCACACCATGGTTGGGACTGACCCATATCGCCCCAAGTCAACCAGTCAACTGATCAAAAGTTAGCGGTAGGGTTAGGTTTGGCCAAACGGTGTGTATTTTATATAATTAAATATAACAGAAGATATCTATTTCTACACCTATAAATAGAACGTTAAGTTGGTAGTATGAACCCTAATCTAATCACGTACGTTCCAAAACTTCGTCTCTGCCAAAACTCTTCGCTTCTCGCCAAACTAACCATTCTTAAAAAAACTGAAAATTAACACTAAAGATTAGAGAAGGAGAAGATAATCAAATTGAAGAAGGAGAGAGATCGACGAATAAAGCGAAGGCGATTCTAGATGAATAAAAAGGGAAATAGCTTACTAGAGATGAGTGGGTTCATTATTAACTATGATGATTATATATAATCGAAATTATCTATACCTATTTGATCTAGAATTTGTCCAATTTGATCAAAGGTATTATTTTTTCAAAAGTTGAAACTAATTGGAAATTTGATAGAAATCTAAATTGTATGAATATGATTCCTATTTAATGACTAAAGTAAATTGGAGATATAAGTTGGGTTAGTTTGATTATAAGATGAACGCCCTTTTGTTCACCTCAAATATTAAATCTGCAATTTAATGTGTATATCAATATACCCTGTTGATGTTGATTTTACGCCGAGTTAATTTAAGATATAAATATACCAATATAATTATGGAATTTGTAAAAACTGAGGCAGTGAAAATGAAATAGGGTTCACTGTTGAAATTATAGAGTAAAAAGTGTGATTAATTGTCAAACAATGAAATTAAAACAAAACTCAATGTTTTACAGCAATAAACATCGACGTATCGACAGGCTTACTATAGTTAACCGAAAATGAGCGGTCGACAGCTACAATAGCCGACAGTCGACCGGTCATCGAATTTCAGTCTCAAGTTGAACCTCGGCCTAAGGCCCAGGTTTATGTGTGTTAGTATATTAGTAGGGAAATTAGTTCTCAAATTCTCGACTTTGGATATTACGGGACGAGATAGATGTGTACACGGGCAATTAGGCCTAGGCACTATCCGTTCAGCAAACCTCACATTCGATACAAGGTTGTTCGATCGCGAGGTTGTGCTAAGCACATGACCCTAACAAGAGGTTCCTTGGGTATGCACGACACCGTTGGTGGATGCCTGGCACGGTGGATAGTCCGACATTAATGGAAGGTTCCACGGTGGATACATGATACTTTTGGTGGATGCCTAGAGCAGTGCAATAAGTGGCATTACCATTGAGCATGGACACGAATGCAGTGGATCCTAAGACGTCTTCGACACAAGTTAGCATTGCAGGCTCCTCTCAACGCGAAAATATGATATGTTGTAGTCGTAGTTGGGGGAATATAGTTCCAAGGGTGATATTGTATGCGAGTCTATGTTAGGAGTTATTCTATAGGTTATTAGTCTGATCCATCGTTATTCTGAGGGTTGATTAGTTATTCGACCCTAAGTGTAAACCTTCACAAGATGTTGGGTGTAAGTGTTTTTAGAGCTACATTCCATGGGTTAATGAAACCAACCTTAGTAAGTAGTTCACAAACACAAATAGGACACCTTATTTCTTATAGATTATAATGAAGTCAATTACATGTGATCACCATATATTAATGATGTAACTCATTCACCAAACTTTTGTCTGATCCAATCCTTTCCTTTTTCCCCCACCACAAGAGGAAAAGGCAGCAGATGATTGACCGACATCTAGTACTTGGAAGTGCGAGCTTGATGTTGGCACCGCATATTATTCTTTATCACTCTATATCGGACTATTTATCATACGTAGCACTTATCAGCTATATGTTATTGTTTTGTAAACTCTGGATTTTGAATAAATATATTTTGAGACTATATTTTCTGAGATATTTCTGAGATGATTATTTTTCCTATTTACATTTTACTTCCTTTCGATGTGAGATCTGAAAGTGAAGAATGTCTTAGATTTTATCCTTATAATCTTAGTCTCTATAATATTTTAAAACCCGATAGCTCGTATTTCTTAACATGACGCAAGTCCGAAAGTCATACTGGGCTTCGGATTGGTGTGTCCGGAGGTGCGGGTTGTCACATTTGGTATCAAAGCGAAGTTTAAGATTCCTTATGAGCTAGGCACGTATTGAGAGAACGCACTTGAATATTCTGAAGAAAATAAAAGAGTTTTCCAAAAAGTCTTACAATTTTTTTTTTCAAAATGGGTTTCCAAAAAGTATGTATATATGTATAGATAAAATGTTTCTCAAAGGTTTTGTATATGTAAGTATAATACGAAAAATGCTATCACTTATTCTTGCCAATACTATTTGTTGAAAAGTTGTTAGTAATTCCTAAATCACAGATAGGAAGAATGAGCAATCCTACTGGTTGCAGCTTAGGTGATGCAGCTGAGATTTTGGGCGTGAACATCCCAAAATGATTCGGTCAGTATCTATAAGCGAGATGACAGGCTAAGCTTAACCCTAATAGGAGACCTACAGAACAAGCGTTAGTGTAGTTCCTGCCTATTAGAACTATGATTCTCAGTTTTGATGATGACAACTCCATACCAGAGGATTAAATATACTAACCGGAGAAGTTTTACTACAACTTCAAGAAGGTAAAAATAAATCGCGCTCAAGCTTCGAAGATCATTGATCAGCAAATATTGGAAGTGCACTTAAAGATTATACATTTATGAGTCATGTTTTCTTAGTTATATGTTGTTAAAACCCACAGGAACTTTTTCATATTCACATAGATCGTCAAAATGAAAATTTATAATTTTTATATATTTTTTAATTTAAAAAGGCTACTGGAAATTGAACTAGAAGTGCCAACTGGTGGACCGTTGGAAGCCCGTCGGTGCACCCGTGAACGCTTCGAATTCAATTTCCCAAAATGAATTTTAAACTTCTTTTCACTCTAACAACCGTGATTCTTCTTTCTCCTTTAGTTATGACCTTCTACGATGGAGAGCCTCAATACCTTTTTGATCAAATTCCTTCAACTCTATAAATAACTATGTTTTCAACAAGTTTAATCACCAAATTATTCTCTGATTTTCTTATTCAAATTCTGAAACCCTATCAGTGCTCATTCTTTAGTAATTGTTGGGTAAATTTCTCACCCAGAAGATCTCAAGACCATGGAAAGCTAAAGTTCATTCGGCATCCTCACCACATCCGAACCAGCCACCACCGAACGAGAGACACTCGCCTCCTACCGAACCACACTTCCCACCGAACCACACTTCCCACAGAACCACACTTCCCACCGATCCAAGCTTCCTACCGAACCACACTTCCCACCGAACCAAGCTTCCTACCGAACCACACTTCCCACCGAACCAAGCTTCCCACCGAACCACACTTCCCACCGAACCAAGACGATGCAGAACCAGATTTGCCAGGCCAGATTGTATCAGCCCGGGCCCATCAGCAGTTGTATACATCCAAGACCCCTACCTCCAGCCTCACTCTATAAATAGAGGGGCAGGGGTACAACAATGGGGGACAAGTTTGAGAGCTCAATCACGGAAAGAACTTTCAAACAACTTTCTTTTACTTGTATCAAAGCTTTGTACTTGTAATCAAAAGAAGAGAAGAGAAATAACATATAAAGTGGACGTAGGCACATTCTGGCTGAACCACTATAAATTTGCGTGTCTTTTTACAGTTTAGCCCCTGCTTTTCATATATTTGCATAAAACTCCAAAATCACTAAGAACAACATAAGATCTACTAAATCATACGACTTTGAGGTGTTTGTCCGTTTTTTGTGCAAACATTTTTGGTGCTTTCATTGAGAGCTAGAAGCTCGAAGCTTCAGCTTCATCCGCTTAACAAGTTTTCCTAACAGCATCGTTCGCCACTTGGAAAACATGCCTCCCAAACAGAGAAAAGATGTTAACAAAGGAAAAAACATCGCATCCAGCAGTCTCCCAGATCCAGTTGTCACGAATCAAGCAAATCGTCCTCCTCCAGCAACAGTAACGAATGAAGAACAGGCTAACCCAACTACTCCTGCCACAGAACAGCCTGCAGCAATTACTAGAGCAGATCTGGACAGAGTTGTGGTTGAAGTAACTAACCGCTTCACGTCCCAGCAGGAAGCCTTGGTGGACCATCTCATGTCACGCTTGAGGGACGCTGAAGAATCTAACCGCAACACTGAATCATGGGGCGAGTCCCAGTCTGGAGGATCTCAGAGACAGCTAAGATCTTCCTTCTTCGAAGGAGCTAACGGCAGAAGTAGCCGTGGTAGGAGCCGAGACCGAGCACAGCCCGAAGTTAGGCCTGAGGAAACGTTTGGTACCGAACCCAACGGGGAAGGTACCGGGCGAAGGTCAACTGTAGCTGAGCCTGTCATGCTGCCTAACCACAGAAACATCAGTGAACGGGGCCGAGCTAGAGTTCAGCCCGAAGTTGGACCCGAGGAAGTGCTCAGATCAGAACCCAACAGGGGGAGATCAAGGCAAGGGCCAACTGTAGCTGACCCAAGTGTGCTCCCAGAAGATCAAAGGCAGCCACTGGAAAATATGAGGAATGATAGACGATACCATCCCTACAGGTCGTCTGGACGGAATCAATCCCACAGAACAAAACCAAACTCATTTCTATCTGCTCCAAGTTCTGATGAAAGGATGGCACGCTTATTCAGAGAGTGTGTCCAACGGGAGCAAAGAGATCGAGGGATAGGCGCTAGGGTAACCAGCCCTTTCGCCCGCAATATCGAAATTGCTATCACCCCCCGACAATGGAAGATGCCAACAATGGAACCCTACAAAGGAACCTCCGATCCCGTTGTACACTTACAGAGGTACACGCAGCATATGCTCATGAGTGGAGCAACAGAGGGAGTACTGTGCAAATGCTTTCTGCTCTTCTTAGCAGATCTTGCTACCTCCTAGTTCTGTCATCTACCCCAAGGATCCATCAGCTCGTGGGAAATGTTGAAAGAAAAATTTATCAGTCAGTTCCGCATTCATGTGGAGCAACCTAAGGACGCTTATTCCTTATCCAGCGTCAAACAGAAACCTGGAGAAAAGCTGCAGCAATACCTAACCAGATTCAACGCCGCAGCAGCCGCAGTTCAAGATGCCGATGAGAAGCTTATCCTAATGGCCCTCTGCAGTGGAGTGCATCCGGACACTAAATTTGCTAGAAGATTGACAAAAGAAAAGCCAGCTACTTTACCCGATTTCTTCCATGAAGCCGGGAAATACATGAGGCTTGAGGATGCTGCCGTTGAGGGGCAGTCAGGACAGCAAAATAAGACGACCCATGGCAACGCCCCTGCTGTGGCGTGGGACGTTCGAAGAAATGATTCCAGAGACAATGCTGGGGGCAAGAAGGTAGAAAAGCGCCTATATCGGCCAGGACCAAGATTCGACACTTACACCCCTTTGAACGAGACCGTCGAAAATATCTTCCTTGCCACCCAAGGCGAAGTTAGATACAAACGCCCACCATACAAGAAAGAATCAGATAACGCACAGAAGTCTGGAAAATTCTGCCGCTTCCACGAATCTCACAGACATGATACCAACGAATGCAATCATCTCCGAGATCTGATTGAGGAACACATCAGAAGGAAGAAACTGGAACGTTATGTAAAAAGTCAAGACAGGACTCCAGCTCCTGCCAATGAAAACCCAAGGCTACCCTCACCAGGGACCGATAGAGGAAACCGCAACGCTAGTAGCTCTAGTCAAGAGAAGATAGTGGTCCATACCATCTCAGGAGGTCCGCACATCGCAGACAGAAGTTGGAGAGAGATGGAAAGATATGGGAAGTCGCTTAGAGACAATAAAGACTGTGTCAATACGGTTATAGAAGAGCGCCACCCAAAGCGGAAAGAAAGTGATGACATCACATTCAGTAAACGTGACCTAGAAGGAAGACAGTACCCTCACATGGATCCCATGGTTATCTCTGCTCGACTCGGTCCCGCCGAAGTTTACCGAATCCTGGTAGACACTGGAAGCTCTGTAAATATCCTGTTCAAACACGCATTCGACAAAATGAAGCTATCAATGAAGGATGTATCTCCCTGCGATAAACCACTACACGGTTTCACTGGAGATGCGAAGATGCCCCTCGGGCAGCTGAACCTCTTTGTTGAGATTGGAAGCCATCCCCGCTCCGTTGTGAGGAAACAGACGTTTGTGCTGATAGAAAACCATTCGGCCTACAACGCCTTCTTAGGAAGACCAGCCTTGTCTGACTTCCAGATTGTCCTAGCCCCATGGTGCCTGAAAATGAAATTTCCAACAGACAATGGGGTAGGGGAAGTGGAAGGAGACCAGGATATTGCACGAGACTGCTATGTAACCGAACTTCGCAACAACCACAGGAAAGATAAAGGGAAAGGTGTAGAGATTGCCCTCTGCACAAAAAGCCTTGAAGCATAGCAACTAAAGAAAGCCCCTCCTCTTCGATACACCAGCGACCCTTTCAACGAATTAGACCCTAGGGACAAAGAGGAGGAGGCCACCGCCGAGCCTGCAGAGGCTATGGAGTTTATATCTGTAGACAAGCACGACTCAAGTAGGCTACTAAAAATTGGGTCCCAGCTGAAAGCTGAATTGAAGGAACAACTCATTGATTTTCTCCGCCACAACTTGGATGTGTTCGCTTGGTCACACGCTGACATGACCGGAATCTCCCCCGACATAGCATGCCACGTATTAAACATTGATCCTACCAAGGCGCCTGTAAAACAAAAAAAGAGAAGTATGGGGGCAGAGCGATCAGCAGCCCTCGATGAAGAAGTAAAGAATCTACTCGCCAATGATTTCATACGAGAAGCTGCTTACCCAGAATGGATCGCCAACCCGGTACTAGTAAAGAAGGCTAATGGGAAGTGGCAGACCTGCATTGACTTCTCCAACCTAAACGACGCCTGCCCAAAGGATTGCTTCCCGCTTCCCAGAATCGACCAACTTGTAGACAGCACAGCCGGGCACGAACTCCTATCTTTTATGGATGCATACTCAAGATATAACCAAATCCCTATGCATGCTCCCGACCAAGACCACACTAGTTTCATCACCGACCGGGGTTTATACTGCTACAAAGTGATGCCTTTCGGACTTAAAAATGCAGGAGCCACCTACCAGTGCCTCGTCAACAAGATGTTTGCAGGGCTAATAGGACAAACTATGGAAGTATATGTGGACGACATGCTGGTGAAATCACGGAAAGCCAAAGATCACGTAAGCCACCTAGGCGAGATGTTTCAAGTACTTCGGCAATATGGAATGAAGTTGAATCCACTAAAATGCTCCTTCGGTGTGTCGTCAGGGAAATTCTTAGGATTCATCGTTCATGCCAGAGGGATAGAAGCAAACCCTGAACAAGTCCGAGCGCTAAGGGACATCAAGATACCTTCCACCTGAAAGGAAATGCAAAGCCTAAATGGAAAAGTGGCCGCCCTAAGCCGATTCATATCCAAGGCAACGGACAAGTGCGTCCCCTTTTTCGAAGCTCTAAAGAAAGATAAAGGAAAGTTCGAATGGACGGACGAATGCTTAACCGCTTTCCTTAACTTAATCGAACACCTCCAGAAACCACCAGTGCTCTCAACTCCAAGCGAAGGAGAAGAATTATACCTATACCTTGCTGTGTCATCTCACGCTTTAAGCGCTGCCTTGGTAAGAGAAGACAACCGCACGCAACGACCAGTTTACTTCGTCAGTAAAAGGTTTACTGGGGCAGAAGTCAGATATCCTAAACTTGAAAAGTTAGCATACTGTTTACTAATCACTTCACGAAAACTACGTCACTACTTCCAATCCCATTCCATCAAAGTTCTGACCGATCAACCACTAAGGCAGGTACTCCATCGTCCCGACACTTCCGGGCGACTACTTAAATGGTGTATTGAGCTGAGTCAATATGATATCACCTATCACCCTCGCACCGCCATCAAGGGACAAGCCATGGCTGATTTCATTGCAGAGTTCACTACCAGCGAGGATAAGGAGCAACTGGAAATAACAGAAGATATCAAGTGGAATCTCTTTGTGGACGGTGCATCTAACGAACAAGGCTCGGGGGCAGGTGTGGTAATAATCACTCCCAGGGGAAATAAACTGCACTATGCTATAAGGTTGGAGTTCGCTGCCACCAACAACGATGCAGAATATGAAGCAGTGATAGCTGGACTAGAAATTGCCATAGAAATCGGAGCCAATTCTTTGTGTCTTCACAGCGATTCTCCACTTATTGTTAATCAAATACTAGGAGAATTCCAAGCTCGAGAGGAATGACTCATAGCATATCTAAAGAAGACCAAGTTGCTTCTCAGCCGATTGGATCAGTACTTAGTCAAACACATCCCTCGGGAAGAGAACCAAGAGGCCGACGAATTGGCAAAGCAAGCAAGTGTGAGAGACATCACCATCTTCGGGGCAGTAACCATCTCAAAGCAACTGGCCCCGAGTTTTGAGCAAGTGAATCTGATAGCTGCAATCGAAGAAGCAACTTGGATGACTCCCATCCGAGACTACCTACAAAGTGGCACTCTACCCAACGGACGTAATGAAGTCAAGAAAATCTTGAGAAAAGCATCCCGCTATACAATACAAGAAGACATCCTCTATCGGCGCGGTTTCTCTAACCCATTATTAAGGTGTGTCGCCGGAAGGGAAGCCAAGGAAATCTTATCCAACATCCATCAGGGGAGCTGTGGAGATCACACCGGGGGGCAAACATTAGCAAAAAAGATACTCCGATACGGATATTTCTGGCCCACCTTAAGCAAGGACGCCTTAGATTTCGTCAAGAGATGTGACAGATGCCAAAAATTTGCTAAGATTCCACGGCTACCAACAACTGAGATTACTCAAATGACCAGCCCTTGGCCCTTCGCAATATGGGGAATTGACTTAATCGGCGAGCTACCAATGGGCCGAGGCGGGGCCAAATATGCTATAGTGGCAGTTGATTATTTCACCAAATGGGTGGAAGCAGAACCTCTGAATAAAGTATCTTCAGCAAAAGTTATTAACTTCTTGATCAAAAATGTTCTATGCAGGTACGGAGTCCCACTCAAAATCATATCAGACAATGGACTTCAGTTTGACAGCGAGGAATTCGCCAACTGGTGCCAAGAACACAGAATTCATAAAAGCTTCTCATCCGTAGCATATCCCCAGGCAAACGGACAAGTCGAAGCAGTCAACAAAATTCTGAAAGCTCTGATCAAAAAGAAGCTCGAAAAGTCAAAGGGCGCTTGGGTGGATGAACTCCCTACGGCACTATGGGCCTACCGCACATCTTTCAGAACATCGACAGGGCACACTCCTTTCTCTTTGGCATACGGATCGGAGGCTATGCTCCCAGTAGAAACTATTGTGCCTTCCCACCGTCGGATCCACTATAACCCAGAAGAGAACGAAGAACTCCTTCACATGTCTTTGGATCTAATCGAGGAGAGTAGAAACGAGGCAGTCCTCAAAACAGCAGCCCACAAGCAAAAAGTGGCAGCACAATACAACTCCAAAGTCAAGCATCGTACCTTGCAGGAAGGGGATCTTGTCCTCAAACGAATCTTCCCTCGCCCTGGAGCGCTAGACCCAATCTGGGATGGACCATATGTAATTCATAAAGATCTCCACAACGGAGCCTATATTTTGTCAACAGTGGACGGAGAGGTGTTCCAGAGGGCATGGAACATCCAACACCTCCGTCGATACTTTTCTTAACTTGTATTTCCCATATGAAGTGAATTAACAAAGAGAATCAGTGGACGTAGGCCTTTTCGTGCCGAACCACTTTAAAAAACCTTGTCTCTTTTTTAACTTGTTCCTTTGTATCTTGGCTGCTTGTTAACTTTATCCTTTTCTGTTGAACAAAATCCTGAGTATACAGCATTTCTATTCAAAGCACTCCACAACACAACTTCACCTGGACAAGACCTAACAGGTACTATGCGAATCTATGCCCTCGCCAATGAGACACTTTTGCTCCAGCATCCCTCTGCTGCGGGTTAACTCATTGCTCGCGACGACCCTTAAAGCCAACTGTAATGAGCCGATTATAAGCCACCGAGAAGGCCGACTATAGCCGAGGCAGCTCATTACGGCGTTAGGCTCGCCGGCAACTGTGAACTGACTATAAGCCCCAACATAAGGTGTGGCCAGCCAGGGGCAGTTCACAGTTGACGATCGGCACCCACGCTAGCCGGCCACAGTAAATCGAATAATACCCACGATTGCGGGCCATAATGGCCCGGGTAGTTACTGTGCGCGATCTCGGCTCCGATGTGTCTTAAGTACGGTTGTGGTAAAAAAGAATTAACTCCCCGCGGAGGCGTAAGATGGGTGACGAATGTCTCCAAGACCCACAGCTAGGGAAAGTGACTACAAAACCCGTTTGCCACGAACTTAAGCACATCGAAGGCCTTCCGTGATTGGAAGTTTTACTATTTCACATATTTTAATTTTACTTAAAAATCTTTCCTCCTATCCTCTATAACAATCCATCAAGTACAGGATACGGAGTAGAAGACACTCGCCAATGGATGCGTGGATCCACAATCAAATGGCAGGGCATTCAACTACTTTCCATGCTCAGTCATACAAGATATTCGAAACTGCCATCTACAAACATAACATGAAAGGCGGTATTTTCTTCCTTTATGTACAAATGCATGACTATAATTTTTTCACACCACACACTAATATTACAAGTCATGAAATTATGTTTTAAAACCAAAACCTGACATCAAACACAACTCAATTGCAAGAATACGCATAGCTATATTTCTCATACAACATGTCGAAAAAGCAACAAACATTCAAGAAAATCAGCCCAAGTTAAAGAATTACACGTCAAAAATAAGACTATTTATTACAAGTGGCAAAATATTATAACCCAAAGACTACTTTACTATTTTTCGATTAACATATACAACCCTGTCAAACCCACAAAAAGAGTTTTTTCAGATATAATCAAGGGGCCGGCTGCAGTGGAGCTTTATCCTTGTCCTGTTGACCCCCTGTCCAGTCAAAGAAAGGACTCATTAGCAATAAGCAACCAAGTTGATGGAGAAACTAAAAAGAGAGACTTACCAGCGCCTGCTTCCTGACTATCCTGATCGTCATCCTCTACCTGCACGCCTACCTCCTCAGCGGCAAGCAACCGCATACCTTCCTTCACCGCCACCTTCACCTCCTTGGCAAACTGGGCAGTGACCGCATCCATGCTGAAGGCCACGCCACCATCTTTATCCGCATCGGCCTTGGCCTCCTCCAGAGCCCGAAGATAGATCTTAGCCATGATCCTGGGATAATCATCCATCTAGGATAGGTTACCCTGCTTCCAGGTTCGGAAGTACATGTCCTGGAGCATTTCGTCCATCATCCCCTCGTTCTCCTCAAACTCCCTCATCCGGGCCTCGGAAGCCAACAACCTCCCAACGGCAGCATCTCTCTCCGATCGGTATCTCGAGCAGTCGGCTAGAAGGGATCCCCGCATTGCCTCCATCTCCTCCCTCAACTTAGCTTGAGCAAGCTCTGCAGCCTCAAGTTTCCCGGACAATTCCTCCACCTGCTCGAGATCCGCTTTCCGAACCTCGTCCACCGTGGCAATAGCCATGTCAATCCGCTCTTTGCAAGTAGCTTCCATTTTCCGCAATTCGGCCCGACTGGCCTCTTCCATGTTTTTCCTTAATCGTCCAGTAGCAGCCTCATGCTGAGAAATCTGAATAGCCTGATCCGCAAGCTGTTTGGCCTGATCCGAAACCACCAATCGAAGTCGGATATTGGCGCTCCCAATCTCCTCTCCGGCCTTAACCAGCCGGGCATGATGCCCCATCAGCTTCTTGGTCTCCTCCGCCACCCGATCAATATTAGCCTTGGCCTCGTCTCCCATAGTGACTATACGAGTAGTGAGTAAATCGAGATCTAAGGACTTGGCTTCATCAAGTACTCGTACCATGGGGTTACGGGGGAGAAGGTGTTCGCCAGTGACTTCATCAAAAGTAATATCATGAGAGCTTGGATCCAGATCAGGATGACCCGCAAATGGATTACGAGCCAAGTCGGGACGGTCGATATGAATAACAGAAGGGTTTCCGGACGGGTGCGAAGAAGGTGCAAACTCGCTACCCTCCTCAGTGATATCATGAAGAGGCTGAGCCGGAAGCTGAGGACCGGGCAAAGGTTCGGATAAAGGATGACTCCTCTTCCTCTGCTGAATACCCTCTTCGATGACCCCAAGGAGAGGACGGTAGCCGACTACAT
Source organism: Allium fistulosum (assembly GCA_030737815.1). Classification (NCBI taxonomy): domain Eukaryota; kingdom Viridiplantae; phylum Streptophyta; class Magnoliopsida; order Asparagales; family Amaryllidaceae; genus Allium; species Allium fistulosum. Next base: position 161,384,268 of record CM060904.1, on the reverse strand, counting down.
CCCCGGAGCGTTGGGTCGAGGGCTTCGGCTTAGCAGAAGTTTTGGAAAGCTTATATTGCTCAAGCCTGTGTCGAAGATCTGAGGCCTTGGACGTCTTGCCTGCTCCTGATATAAAGAACAAGTGTCACAAACTTATATCACTATATGATTCGAGAAACGCGGTAAATTACAAGTTAAAAAAGGAAAAAGAAACACAGCTGTGGTTGTACAAACCCTGGGGAGGAGAAGGATACTGCAATAAGTCCTGGATTTCATTCCAGGACGGGAGCGGGTCATAAAATATTCCTAAGTCCCTATCATTAATGAAGCATGCAGGAGTCAAGAGTTCACCTTGAGTTGTCGTAGCCGCCTTGGCTGGAATGGTCTGAGAAGACTCGCTTGCACCGGTCCCGGCCTTGTCCGCTTTCCCGGTTTTCTCTACCAAAGCCGGATTTTCGTCCAGCCCCTCGAAAGCCTGGTGGAACGCATCATCCGTCCACTCCTGAATCTCGCCCGCTTGCCCAGGAAGCAAGGCACCGATGCCATCACCACCTTTATCACCTTCCCGACCATCTCCACCCTCACCTTTTTCCTCCTCTATATCTTCCTCCTCCTGGGTAAGTGGACAGTTGCTGGGGGAAGGACCATCCGACTTCTTGAGTTTCTTACCTCCGACGGCTGGAGGTTTCGTGAAAGGTTTCCGCTTGCTACTCTCTACCGTAACACCTTCCTTGGTCTGAGCAGCCGCCCTCTCCTCCGCCGTTTCCCTCAGCTTAACTACTAACTGCTGTGGGAGGATTAAGTTGTACTCCAGAAGGATCGCATTTCTGATCAGGAAGGCAGATGATCTATATTTCCCAAGAATAGCTTCTATCTCGGCCGCCGTCTGAACCAGGCGGTCAGTCTCCACAACCGCAAAGCCACCTGTCGCTAGCAAAAATGAGAGAGTATGAGAAGAAGCATCGCAACCGGAATAGAAATTATAAGCGAAAACTCAACTTACATCCAGAGGTGAAACGCCTAAAAGAAACTGAGTCGTCCTTGATGAAAAACCACTCCTTCTTGAACATGCTGAATTTGGAGTACAGATCCAAAACCGGCTTGAAGGTCACAGCCGACTCCAAGCTAATGTATGGGGACCCTTTCTTATAGCCCCTCAGATTATATAGATACCGGATCTCCCGATTGGAAGGAGCGCGACCATACTTCCTCTGGAAGATGATGAAGAGGCTCACCAGTATAGCGTAAGAGTTGGGTTGAAGTTGGAATGGGGCCACCTTTAGATATGTGAGGAAGCTGGCTATCCAAGCATTGAGAGGAGGAATGGCACCACACATGCAGTGGTATCTACTGTAGGCGAGGTACCCTTCAGGAGGATCGTACGGCATAACTTCTCTCCCCGGCAACAGCAAATGCGCCCTATCAATTCCGAAAGACCGGGAAATGACATCGAGCTGCTCCTCCTTAAGGGAGCTAGGAAAGCAATCGGGCGGGGAGTTCAGAAGTTCCTGAGGGCCGTACCCATCCACTAATGATCTCGGGATTGGACCGTGACGTTCGGGATTCGGCTGAGTTGGGGGCACGGCGGAGGAACTTCCTTCACCCCCAGATTTCTTCTTGTCCGATCGAGTCTCTGCTTTGCGAGACATTATCTGCAACACCAGAAAAACATGCTGTTAGAACAGAGGATGTAAACAAATAAACATCAGTAGCCCATTCGGTAATATGTAGTATAAGCTTTCATTCGGTGGTAAAGCAACTCACGTGATTCGGCTACAAGTGATTCGGCTACAAGTGATTCGGCGCACGTTGATTCGGCTGCAGTTGATTCGGCTGCAATTGATTCGGCTAACAAGCAATATTCGGTGAAGAAATGCAATGGCCTAAGACTCCCATTTATAGGAGGAGGTTGAATCATCGAACCACATGGTTCGTTTCTGGAGCCGGATGAGATTGCTCAAACTCAAACAAAGCAGGACATGCGCGCACGCACATCCTACTTTGGGGGGCAAATGTTGGGTAAATTTCTCACCTAGAAGATCTCAAGACCATGGAAAGCTAAAGTTCATTCGGCATCCTCACCACATCCGAACCAGCCACCACCGAACGAGAGACACTCGCATCCTACCGAACCACACTTCCCACCGAACCACACTTCCCACCGAACCACACTTCCCACCGATCCAAGCTTCCTACCGAACCACACTTCCCACCGAACCAAGCTTCTTATCGAACCACACTTCCCACCGAACCAAGCTTCCCACCGAACCACACTTCCCACCGAACCAAGACGATGCAGAACCAGATTTGCCAGGCCAGATTGTATCAGCCCGGGCCCATCAGCAGCTGTATACATCCAAGACCCCTACCTCCAGCCTCACTCTATAAATAGAGGGGCAGGGGTACAACAATGGGGGACAAGTTTGAGAGCTCAATCACGGAAGGAACTTTCGAACAACTTTCTTTTACTTGTATCAAAGCTTTGTACTTGTAATCAAAAGAAGAGAAGAGAAATAACATATAAAGTGGACGTAGGCACATTCTGGCTGAACCACTATAAATTTGCGTGTCTTTTTACAGTTTAGCCCCTGCTTTTCATATATTTGCATAAAACTCCAAAATCACTAAGAACAACATAAGATCTACTAAATCATACGACTTTGAGGTGTTTGTCCGTTTTTTGTGCAAACAGTAATATTCAATTCTATGATTTTCTTACATCCTAAACTCTTGTTCATTCAACTATAGATCAATTCTTGTGAGTAATAGGAGATTGTAGTATATTGGGTAAATTTGTGTGTTGAGGACACATCCACTACCAAAGTCTGTAAACTATCCAGTTAGTGTAAAAGACATATTCAATGGCTTAGGAAAGTGTAAAGGCCTATTCCTCCACGTAAAGTGAAGGTGTTGTTGAGTAAAAGCCAGAATACGAGATTCTGAGACTAGACGTAGAACGATGGTCCGAACAAATATAAAAAGTACGGCGACCAAGCTTTTCACTTTATTTTATTTATTTTTATAATACTATTATGATCCTACACATATTTACTTAGTATCAGAGCAGGATATTTCATAAACCGTAACACGGTTTCTGAAAAATATTAATATGGCACACATAAGCACTTTTCTAGAAGGCCAGTCCACTGCACGACCACCACTATTTACTAGTAGTGGTTATAATTTCTAGTTAACTAGAATGAGAATTTATATGGAAGCTAACAGTCTAGAAATTTGGATGACACACAAACAAAATATGAAATTCCAAGCAAAACAATAACTGCATGGACTCCCGAACAAAAGACCGTGGCAACCAATAATTCAAAACTATGAATATTCTCCTTTGTGCTTTACACAAAAATGAATATTCTAGAGTTATGATATGTAAAACTGCTTATGATATATGACGTACTTTACAAGTCACTCACTAAGGCCCAAGCAAGATTAAACAATCATGAATAGCTATGTTAAATAATCAATTTTAGAATGTAAGATAATGAAAATATAGATTAAAAAATCATGAATAGCTATGTTAAATAATCAATTTTAGAATTTTAGAATGAAAGATAATGAAAATATTTCCAATATGTATTCTCGTTTAAAAGATATTACACATGCACTAAAAGGACTGGATGAAACCGTGTCTAAATTCGATATTGCTACAAAAATATTAAACTCTTTAACCAATGATTAAAAGAGAAAAGTACTAGCAATTGAAGAAGCTAATGATCTTTCTCACTCAAGGTTGAGGAGTTAATAAGTAATCTAATGGCCTATGAAGTAAATTTGCAGGCTAGAAAATTTTGAAATTAGGAGAAAAAGGACCATAGCATTCGAGGTTGAGGAGGATTCTAAAATAGATGAAGAAGAAATGGCCTTCATAGCTAAAAACTACAGAAAATTCGAAAGGCAAGTTAAGAGAGAAAATGGTAATAACTACAATAGCTTAGAATTCAAGTGTTTTGGCTGCAACAAATTCGAACATATCATAAAGAATTGTCGATTACAAAATAATGGAAAGAAGGAATTCTAGAGCAAGAATATATTCGACAAGAAGGAAAAGTCCACATGTCAAGCCACTTGGGATTATTCAGACTCCTCATCATCTTCAGATAGTGATAGTGATACGGAATAAGCTAGTGTCTCTTTATGGGCACAAAAGATGAGGTACAAATTGATTTAACTTTTAATGAATTATTTGAATTTTGCATAGAACTAGATGAAAAATTTAGAAATTTAAGAAAAACACACAAACAAACCATAGTAAGCTGAAATATAGCAAAATTTGAGATAATGTTAAAAGATGAGAAAAATATTTTAGAAGAAGTAATTGAAACTCAGAAATAGTCATTAGAAAAATCTGTTTCTAAGAATGGAACATAAATTTTGTTTCAAAATAAAAATGAAATTATCTAAAGAATGTGATTTTTTTAAGACATAAGTAAGGATTTAAAATTTTCTAATAATAACTTGAACTCTAAAATTGAATATTTAGAAAAAGAAATAAATTCCTTAGAAAATAAAAATACTAATTTATGTTAAAAAATTAAAGAATTAGAAAATTCACAAGACTCCTTTGAAAATTTGACAAATAAAATTTCTGTGCTAGAAATTGAAATCGATTTATATAGAAATGAAAATTTCAAATTATCAAAAGAAAAGTCTGAATTAACTTTAAAATAAACCTTCTTGAATCTGAAAATTTAGAATTTAAATAAAAGTTAGAAAAGTTTCTACAAATGTTTCAAAATTTAATAAAGGTTAGAAAAATTTATCAAATTTGATAAAAATTTCTAGACCAGCACATAATAAAAAATGGATTGGGATTTTGAAAGGACAAGAACAAGAAGTGTGACGACCGCCCATGACCCCTGCACCGAATCTAGAGATAGTGCGCTGTAAAGTGTGCCAGGCGACCATGGACGATTGTCAGGGTAGATCAAAATAACAGGATCTATCGTATTACTCACAGCGCATGGACAAAATACAATAGAACATATGTATAGTGAAGCTTTACAGAACAAAATGACATCATATAAAACTCCATAATAGTTGAATACAAGCATCCAAATAGCCAATACATCAAGCCTCACTACATGACACTCAGAGAATACAAAACAGCGGAACATCCAGTACATATAATAAGAAGATAATATGCAACCCTCCAGCTCGTCTTCGATATCAGCATCATGAGAAGAGAACAGCACCTGTCACCTGCTACCTAGTCTGCCCGTCCCAAAAATGGACGAACAGCCCAAGGCAATAAGAATTAAAAACATAAAGCCTTGAGTCAGACAACAGTCTTAGTGAGCAGTAAATTAACTAACAACATACCAAAAGAGCATAAAGGAAAAGGAATAGGAATACAACCCTCCAACTCCACCTCTTTCTACAGTGATAGCCCCCAGACACACACTAAGCAGAAGCAACATAGCAGAGCATACAATTTAAAGTAAAGTAATAATCATTCGAGTCAAGGGCGATGTTTTCCAAGTACCAAGGCCTAAATCAAATAAGCACCCAGAAAATACCGCTCTTGAGTCCGAATGACGATACGACCAAACATCCATGACTCTGGCTATCACTGTTATCATTGCTTCGATATTACCGTTAATTGAATGACCGGCACATTCTTTCAGCCGTCCGTCAAGGGCTAATGGAAACCCCGGTTCTAGACATAACTCCCGCACGTCCTCGCAGCCCGTGCCTAGGACTATCGAATCTGCCCAGAGTACTCGACCATCAACAGTTGGCCGTTGGAACTATCGAATCTGCCCAAACGTACTCTTGCTTAGAGCATGCTAGAACCTTCAACAACGATGCTATCCAAGCCTCCTAGTCATCCTCCTCGACGACTATTCTCATATCCATTCATTATCCTCAACTCGAATCATATCACCGAGTTATCAACATGCTTGGAATGATCCCGTCTGGATTAGACCAAGTCTTCATCACATGATTGCCTCGCTTCATCACATCCTCGCAAAGCCTCATCTCAACATCACATCATCAAATCTACGCATAAGAGCTTCATCATCCCGCTACATATGCCACAAGCAGCTTTCCCAATTCAAGAGCCTTTCCCTTAGCTTTTGAATCGTCTTTGGTCTAAATCAAACCATCAATCATCTAATTTATAGCAATCAATCAAATCAAACATTAATCCAAACAATCAAGCATTCAAATATGATCTAAGTAGACAATTATAACAATAATGGCATTTTCGTAATTAAAGAGTTGAAAGTCTAACATGCATGAAATCATAAGAAATATCTCTACAATCTTGATGAATGAACTTGCATAGGTTAACACTTAGTAAAATGGTTGTCAAATCATTATGAACAATGGATCTACATAGATCTACACTTAGGATGAAGAAAATGCATGAAAATCACTATTTTAACACCAAATCGAGCCAACAATCCAATATACTCCTTTGGATCCGTGTGAGAGATTATCACCACTCACCAAATCACCTAAACAACCCCAAATCAACACACTTCAGATCTGGACAGCGAAGGATCAATCTTGATCTATCACGAATCCGCTTCAAACGAAGAAATCTCTCTTGAAAAGATGAAGATCTTCAATCTAAGCTCTTGAATCTTCAACCTTGATCTTCGATTTGGATGGATGGAAGCACTAGATTAAAGTGGAGAGAAGAAGTGAAGGAGTGTAGAAGTCGAGCTCTCAAAATGGCAGCACTTCGTCGCTTCAAAATCCGGATCCCAAAAAGTGAGAAAAACCCTTCCTATTTATAGCTGAAAATCCACTAAGTCGCTCGGAGTTAGGTCGTTCACGACCTACGACCTAAAACCTACCGACCTAAAGACTTACCAACCTACGACTTAACAAAACCCCCAGCCTCTACGACCTAACCTAACGCGCACCTGCGACCTAGCGCTTAAGCGCATCTTCGACCTAACTGCTAAGCCTTACGCGACCTAACAAAGCTCTCCATCCTACGACCTAACGAGGTTACGACCTAACACTTAAGCGCATCAGCGACCTAACGCTTAAGCGCTTACGCGACCTATCACTCACGCGACCTAACACCTAGACAAAACCCAGCGACCTAACAACTCACGCGCCTTAACAACCCAGCGACCTACCAGTGTTACGACCTATAACCTTGCGACCTAACAACTCACTGGAATACCCATGCGACCTAACAGTGCTACGACTTAACACTTAGATCCACGCGACCTAACCAACACGGCACCCCATAGGTCGCTTACGACCTAACTACCCTAACCAGCCAACCCCTAAACAGCTTAACTCTTAGGTCGCTAACAATTAGATCGCTAACTCCTATAGGTCGCGAACTACTATAGGTCGCTAACTACTAGTTTCCTTAGGTCGCTGCCTTCCTAGCTCCTTCGTCCTATAGGTCGCTCCAATGCTTAGGTCGTTCACAACACTAGGTCGCTCACGACTTAACTACGACAACACCTTAGGTCGTAAACCCACCCCACTTCCTTAAGTCGCCTACGACTTAAATGTTACGACCCTAACTTCAACATACAAATCCAATCCTTAGGTCGCCTACGACATACTCCACTACGACCTAAGCTAACATACAACCTAACTCTTAGGTCGCTCCACCTTCTTAGGTCGCCAACTACGACCTATCCCTTAGGTTGCCAATCCTATAAGTCGGTCACGACTTAAGACTTAACCAAATTCTTCCCAAAATCTGAAACGACTTAAAAATGCAGAAAATTTCAGATTTTAACAAACTTTTCGATCCGTAAAATACGGGTCGTTACATTCTCTCCCCCTTAGGAATTTCGCCCCCGAAATTCCAAACAAACAAAGCAATCAAAGACTATTCTGCACGCCTACCATCCATAGCAATCAACAAACCATACATCCAGTTCTAGCTTAGCGTACAGAATTCTAAAACTAGAACAAGTTACAATATCGCGAGATGACACGACACCTTAGGGCCATACCTTGAAGAGTTCAGGATGAGCTGCCTTCATCCTCTCTTCCACCTCCCACGTAAAGTCGTTATCATCATCACTCCATTGTATCTTGAGCAACTTAACTACCTTCCTCCTAAGCTGTTTCGTGTCAGTTTCAATAACACGAAGCGGCTTACGAGGTCTTCTATCGACTGGATCAACTTCGAAATCTTCACAGCTATCAGCAGAAACCACCGTACTCGAGTCATGCACACACTTCCGTAGATACGATACGTGAAAAACATTGTGCACACTCGACATCTTCTCTGGTAATTCCAATCTATAAGCGAGCTTTCCAATTCGCTCGATAATCGGAAATGGTCCAACAAATCTCGGAGTCAATTTTCCTTTCTTCCCGAATCGAATAACATTCTTCAGTGGAGAAATCTTCACAAAAACCAAATCTCCAACGTCGAATTCTAAATCCTTTCGATGCTTATCGGCATAACTTTTCTGACGGTCTTGGACTGCTTTCATTCGTTGCCGAATGATCTCTATACAATCTGAAGTCTGTCGAATCATCTCTGGCCCAAGCATCAGCTTTTCTCCAGTTTCCAACCAACATGTCGGAGAGTTACACGGTCTTCCATACAATGCCTCATATGGTGCCATTCCAATGCTTGATTGGTAACTGTTGTTGTATGAAAACTCCACCAAATGAAGGTGATCTTCCCATGATCCTCCGAAGTCCAAAACACAAGCTCTGAGGAGATCTTCCAAAACTCGGTTGACTCTCTCAGTCTGACCATCTGTTTGAGGGTGATAAGCCGTACTCAAACACAACTCGGTTCCCAAAACTTCCTGGAAGCTCTTCCAAAATCCACTAGTGAACAATGGATCTCGATCGCTCACTATACTCTTCGGAATACCATGGAATCGAACTATCCACTTAACATACAACTCAGCCAACCTTGATGGAGTCCTAGTCGATCGAACAGGAATAAATCTTGCACTCTTAGTCATGCGATCTACAATGACCCAAATCCCTTCATTTCCCGTTCTGGTTCTAGGCAATCCATCAATAAAATCCATCGACACTTGCTCCCACTTCCATGTAGGAACTTCTAATGGCTGAAGCAATCCACTTGGCTTCTTCTGCTCAGGTTTTACCAACTGGCAGTTCATACACATGGAAATAAAATTCCCAACATCCTTCTTCATGCCTTCCCAGTAGTAGGTTCTCCCGATACATCTTATTTCCACCTGGATGAATTGTCAGCTTCGAGTGATGACTTTCCTTCAGAACTTCTCTCCTCAATTCATCTATATCGGGAACAACTAATCGTCCTTGCTTCCGAAGCCAACCCCCTCGATCGACCTCGAATCCTTTATCCTTTTCTGGATCCAATCCAGATTCCAATTCACGGATAATCTTGACAAGCTTATCGTCTCGCTTTTGGCTCTCGCCAATCCTTTCCACAAGAGAAGGTTTATTGATAAGTTTGCCAACATCTCAGGTTCCAATTCACATCTAGGCCTGAAATCAAATCCAGCTAAATACTCGAGACTCTTCCATTATGAAAACATGGCTCCTAATCCTGCATGTCTTCGACTTAGCGCATCTGCCACTGCGTTACCTTTTCCCAGAGTATAAGCTATACCAAAATCATATGATGCTAAAAACTCTAGCCAACGTTGCTGCCGAAGATTCAAATCCTTTTGGGAGAAAAGATACTTCAACGACTTATGATCCGTAAACAACTCGAATCGAACTCCCAACAGATAATGTCTCCACATCTTCAGAGCAAATACAATCGCCGCTAACTCCAAATCATGAGTCGGGTAATTCCTTTCATGCGGCTTCAGTTGTCGACTTGCATACGCAACAACTTTATCCCTCTGCATCAGCACTGCTCCAAGTCCAGTACCACATGCGTCGATGTAAACCACCATCTCGTCATTCCCACTAGGAATAGTCAGAACAGGAGCACTTGTCAATCTCTCTTTCAGGATTCCGAAAGCTTGCTCACACTTAGCTTCCCATCTGAACACTTGGTTCTTCTTCGTCAATCCTGTTAACGGTGCAGCTATCTTGGAGAAGTCTTTGATAAACCGTCGATAATATCCTGCTAATCCAAGAAAACTCCTCACATCTGATGCATTCTTAGGTCTGACCCAATCCTGGATTGCTGCCACCTTAGCGGGATCAACCGCTATTCCACTTCCAGAAATCACATGGCCTAAGAACCTCACTTCACTCTTCCAGAAGTGACACTTTGAAAACTTAGCCTTCAGATGATGTTTCCGCAAGATTTCCAAAACAATACGCAAGTGCGTCTTGTGCTCTTCTTCCGTTCTGGAATAAATCAGAATATCATCCACGAACACAAGTACGAACTTGTTCAACTGATCTCTGAACACTCTATTCATAAGATCCACAAAATATGCTGGCGCGTTAGTCAATCCAAACGGCAATACCAGCCACTCAAAGAAACCAGATGGTGTTCGAAAAGCAGTCTTCGGCACACTATCCTTAGGTACTCTCAACTGGTGAAATCCTGTTGCCAAATCCATCTGGGAAAACACCTTAGCTTCGTGAAGCTGATCAAACAAGTCATCTATTCTCGGCAATGGATACTTGTTCTTCTTAGTCACCTTATTCAGCTCACGATAATCCACACACAATCTCAATGACCCATCTGCCTTGGTTGCAAACACAACTGGTGCACCCCACTCGGACACACTACGCCGAATGAATCCTTTCTGCAAAAGATCATCAACTTGCACCCTCAATTCCTGCTGTTCCCTAGGCGCCATCCGCCTAAGAGGCATCACAACAGGTCTGGTTCCTTCAACTAGATCTATACGAAACTCGATCTCTCTATGCGGCGGCAACCCTTTGACTTCGTCAAAGACATCCTCGAATCCATTAGCGATCGGCACTGATGACAGTCCATCCCGTGGAACAACCAATGAATACATGAAGCTCATGAAGACGCCTTCCTCATGCTTACATCGTATCACAACCTTTCGCCCCTCCACATTCTCGACTGTCACTTCCAACCTCTCGCAATCAACCTTTGCCGCATCCTTCCTAAGCCAGTCCATACCCAAAATAATTCCGAACCCCGCAAAGTTCAGAACAAAACAATCACAAACAAAAGAGCAACCATGACTCGACACAATCAGACCACGGCATAACATACACAAACAAGACGAACCCCCAACTGGATTAGTCACAACCAATGGCCTATCAACAATATCCGGTTCCAAACCTAACCGGCCTACGAGTTCACTACAAACAAACGAATGCGACGCTCCAGTATCAAACAGAACTCTAACTGGAACACCACATAGGAAAAGAGTACCTTGAACCACCACACTCTTTCCCTTCTCTTCAGCGGTACGAGCTTTTGAAGACGACGGAACAGCTCCCAAAGCATAAGCTTGCACAATCTGCTTGTCCCTCCTCGGTTCTAGACAATTCTTCCTGAAATTCCATGGCTTGTCACAGTTGTGACACTTCATCGGCACCTTCGGATTCTTACAATCCTTCGAGAAATGGCCCTTCTGCTGACAATTGTAGCAAGTCACCTCGCCTTTCGGCTTCTTCTGGCCATCCTTACCCTTCTGCTGCTGCTGCTTCCTCTTCTTGTTTCCACCCTGCTGGGGTTTAGACACTTTCCTGGTCAGAGCAACAACAGACCCTTCCTTAGGAAACAGACTCTCATGCCTGAGAGCCTTCTCCACAAGCTTCTCAAATGAATCGTCCAAATGATCCACCAACTGTCTCCCAAGATAACTGTCCAAGCCTGTCACAAACTTCTCATTCTTCTGATATGCAGATTCGATATATGACCGAGCATACTTGGACAAAGCTTCAAACTCAGAAACATACTCAAGAACAGATCTTCCTCCTTGCTTGAGCTCCACAAACCTCTTGAACAGAACAGACTTCTGAGCTGTAGAAATGAACTTAGCTTCAAATCTGACTTGGAATTGCTCCCAAGTAATCTCTTCTTCAGGAGTATTGATGGTAATAGAGTTCCACCAATCAGAGGCTCTCCCCTGGAGCTGCCTTGATGCCAACTTCCTCTTAGTTGCATCATCAATTCCCAAATCACCAAAGATCCTTCTACAAGCATCTATCCACCTCTGGACCTCAATAGTTGATTCTGTTCCCAAGAAAACCTTCCCTCCAAGAGCAGTATAATCCTTGCACAACTTAGCAAAATCCACTGGTTTCGGAGTTTGGACTTGAACTCCAACATCTACTGCTGCCCCTGGAACTGGTATCCTTCTCATGATCGAAGTCATCATAGCTTCGAACATAGCTGCATAATCAGCAACCCCCTCAGTAGCACGGCCTTCCCTAGCAGCTGGTCTCCCTCTTCGACTCATTCTCAATATCTATAAAAAGGAATGATTAGAACATCTAGAGAAACTACTGCATAAAGGACTCAACTCTACTAAGCTACTATATTATATATAGTATTCATCCATCAAAATACAATTACGTCTCTCATACGTAGTTACATCAGTGAGCGTTGGGTAAAATCGATTAACCAATGCTTTGATACCAAATGTGACGACCGCCCATGACCCCTGCACCGAATCTAGAGATAGTGCGCTGTAAAGTGTGCCAGGCGACCATGGACGATTGTCAGGGTAGATCAAAATAACAGGATCTATCGTATTACTCACAGTGCATGGACAAAATACAATAGAACATATGTATAGTGAAGCTTTACAGAACAAAATGACATCATATAAAACTCCATAATAGTTGAATACAAGCATCCAAATAGCCAATACATCAAGCCTCACTACATGACACTCAGAGAATACAAAACAGCGGAACATCCAGTACATATAATAAGAAGATAATATGCAACCCTCCAGCTCGTCTTCGATATCAACATCGTGAGAAGAGAACAGCACCTGTCACCTGCTACCTAGTCTGCCCATCCCAAAAATGGACGAACAGCCCAAGGCAATAAGAATTAAAAAGATAAAGCCTTGAGTTAGACAACAGTCTTAGTGAGTAGTAAATTAACTAACAACATACCAAAAGAGCATAAAGGAAAAGGAATAGGAATACAACCCTCCCACTCCACCTCTTTCTACAGTGATAGCCCCCAGACACACACTAAGCAGAAGCAACATAGCAGAGCATACAATTTAAAGTAAAGTAATAATCATTCGAGTCAAGGGCGATGTTTTCCAAGTACCAAGGCCTAAATCAGATAAGCACTCAGAAAATACCGCTCTTGAGTCCGAATGACGATACGACCAAACATCCATGACTCTGGCTATCACTGTTATCATTGCTTCGATATCACCGTTAATTGAATGACCGGCACATTCTTTCAGCTGTCCGTCAAGGGCTAATGGAAACCCCGGTTCTAGACATAACTCCCGCACGTCCTCGCAGCCCGTGCCTAGGACTATCGAATCTGCCCAGAGTACTCGACCATCAACAGTTGGCCGTTGGAACTATCGAATCTGCCCAAACATACTCTTGCTTAGAGCATGCTAGAACCTTCAACAACGATGCTATCCAAGCCTCCTAGTCATCCTCCTCGACGACTATTCTCATATCCATTCATTATCCTCAACTCGAATCATATCACCGAGTTATCAACATGCTTGGAATGATCCCGTCTGGATTAGACCAAGTCTTCATCACATGATTGCCTCGCTACATCACATCCTCGCGAAGCCTCATCTCAACATCACATCATCAAATCTACGCATAAGAGCTTCATCATCCCGCTACATATGCCACAAGCAGCTTTCCCAATTCAAGAGCCTTTCCCTTAGCTTTTGAATCGTCTTTGGTCTAAATCAAACCATCAATCATCTAATTTATAGCAATCAATCAAATCAAACATTAATCCAAACAATCAAGCATTCAAATATGATCTAAGTAGACAATTATAACAATAATGGCATTTTCGTAATTAAAGAGTTGAAAGTCTAACATGCATGAAATCATAAGAAATATCTCTACAATCTTGATGAATGAACTTGCATAGGTTAACACTTAGTAAAATGGTTGTCAAATCATTATGAACAATGGATCTACATGGATCTACACTTAGGATGAAGAAAATGCATGAAAATCACTATTTTAACACCAAATCGAGCCAACAATCCGATATACTCCTTTGGATCCGTGTGAGAGATAATCACCACTCACAAAATCACCTAAACAACCCCAAATCAACACGCTTCAGATCTGGACAGCGAAGGATCAATCTTGATCTATCACGAATCCGCTTCAAACGAAGAAATCTCTCTTGAAAAGATGAAGATCTTCAATCTTAGATCTTGAATCTTCAACCTTGATCTTCGATTTGGATGGATGGAAGCACTAGATTAGAGTGGAGAGAAGAAGTGAAGGAGTGTAGAAGTCGAGCTCTCAAAATGGCAGCACTTCGTCGCTTCAAAATCCGGATCCCAAAAAGTGAGAAAAACCCTTCCTATTTATAGCTGAAAATCCACTAAGTCGCTCGGAGTTAGGTCGTTCACGACCTACGACCTAAAACCTACCGACCTAAAGACTTACCAACCTACGACTTAACAAAACCCCCAGCCTCTACGACCTAACCTAAAGCGCACCTGCGACCTAGCGCTTAAGCGCATCTTCGACCTAACTGCTAAGCCTTACGCGACCTAACAAAGCTCTCCATCCTACGACCTAACGAGGTTACGACCTAACACTTAAGCGCATCAGCGACCTAACGCTTAAGCGCTTATGCGACCTATCACTCACGCGACCTAACACCTAGACAAAACCCAGCGACCTAACAACTCACGCGCCTTAACAACCCAGCGACCTACCAATGTTACGACCTATAACCTTGCGACCTAACAACTCACTGGAATACCCATGCGACCTAACAGTGCTACGACTTAACACTTAGATCCACGCGACCTAACTAACACGGCACCCCATAGGTCGCTTACGACTTAACTACCCTAACCAGCCAACCCCTAAACAGCTTAACTCTTAGGTCGCTAACAATTAGATCGCTAACTCCTATAGGTCGCGAACTACTATAGGTCGCTAACTACTAGTTTCCTTAGGTCGCTGCCTTCCTAGCTCCTTCGTCCTATAGGTCGCTCCAATGCTTAGGTCGTTCACAACACTAGGTCGCTCACGACTTAACTATGACAACACCTTAGGTCGTAAACCCACCCCACTTCCTTAAGTCGCCTACGACTTAAATGTTACGACCCTAACTTCAACATACAAATCCAATCCTTAGGTCGCCTACGACATACTCCACTACGACCTAAGCTAACATACAACCTAACTCTTAGGTCGCTCCACCTTCTTAGGTCGCCAACTACGACCTATCCCTTAGGTTGCCAATCCTATAAGTCGGTCACGACTTAAGACTTAACCAAATTCTTCCCAAAATCTGAAACGACTTAAAAATGCAGAAAATTTCAGATTTTAACGAACTTTTCGATCCGTAAAATACGGGTCGTTACAAGAAGAGTTCTAAGAAAAATAGTTTTCTCTATACTAAATTTAAAAAATCTAGTACTAAAGGGTAGTCTGAAAATAAAACCATAAATATATGGATTCCAAAAACTAATAATAATCTCATTAGAAAGAAATATACAAATAAATTTCTTACCGATGTTCATGATAATGTTAATTATTCTTTTAAAGTTTTTATCAAACCCTCCTTAGTAAGGTTACCAAAAACTTAACTCTAGGAACCTAACGTAGGAAGGGGTACCAATAATTTTTTTTTCAAGTATCCACACAGTAATAAAAAGAGAAGATGTATTCTAGACACCGAATGTTCCAATTGTAAGATAGGGAACTCCAACATGCATATAAATATCAGACTAATAGATGGAGGTATCATATCTTTCGGTGAAAATTCAAAATGGTACATCATCGGAATAGAGGATGTCAGCAATAATGGTAATCCAAATTTTCCTTTAATCACTAATGTTTATTTAGTTAAAAATTTAAAACATAATCTATTAAGTATTAGTCAACTATGTGATGAAGGTTTTAAAATTAAATTCTCCTTTAAACTTTTAAAGGGTTTTTGGCTCTGAAATAAAAAACCATCATCGATGGACTGGTTGACCACGATCGTTGCACGATGAGGGTATATTATTTTAGATTTTGACCTTTTATTTTGTTTTGTTTTGTTTTTTAAAATTTATACTTGTATATCTTTTAAAAATACACATAACAACCTTTTTTAGAAAGTATAATTAAGTTTTATTGGATAATTTTTTTTAGATAATTGTAGTAATAACCAATTAACATTGATTTAAGCTAATGTATTTTATACATAAATTAAGATTTTTATATTGAAAAATTATTAAGTTTCTTAAGTGAATAACATTATTATTTTGGAATTTATAATATATGTATGTTAAAAAGTTTAAATTTTAGTTATTATATTCTTGTAGCTTCATTTTAAAAACATTCTATTAGATACTATGCTTGAATATCTAATTTCAAAAACAGTTTTAATTTTAAGAATTTTGAAAAGTCCTTTATAAATTTTATGACCTTGCTTAAAATATTTTAGTAGATTGTGTTTTAAGAATTTTAATTTTATTAATAAATCTAATGTTAATAAGGTTTATTATGAGACCTGGACATCATATAAATTATTGGAAAATATTTTTAAACTATATCATTTATGGAACAAATTCCAAATTCTCATCATAATCTAATATACGTATTTTCATTTAATGGTTTTGTAAATATATATGCTATTTGATTTTCAGTGTTTATGAATTCTAGATTAATATTCCCTTTTTCAAAATGATCTCCTAAAAAATGGTATCCTATATCAATGTTCGTAGTTCTAGAATGATATGCAAGATTTTTTGCCAAATTAATTGCATTAGTGTTATCACAGTAAATAGTGATTTAGTTAAGTTTACACCAAAATCATTTATAGTTGCTGCATATAAATCATGTGAGCACAAGCTAAAGCAGTTGAACTATATTCTACTTCAGAAATAGAGAGAGATGCAATTTTGGTTCTTACTAAAACAAGAGACTAAGGATTGGTGCATAAATGAAAAGTACCACTAGTGCCTTTTCTATCGGTACAATATCCCCCAAAATTCGAATAGACATTCTTTAGGATATAAAACTCCAAAAATTATTAGTTCTGATAGATATTATAAAATTCTTAATAGCTCTTTGGTGTGACTCCTTGGGATTAGCTTGAAAAGGGGCGAAAAGACACACACTCATCATTATATCGGGGTGGCTCGGAGTTAAGTAAAGTAATGATCCAATCATACTCTTACAAAGTTTCTGATGGACTTCCTTACCATTCTCATCTTTATCTGGGTGAATATTTTACTTATTGGTGTTGGCTTGCTGCTCATATTATCGACCAAATCTTCTAATTAAATCTTTACAATATTTTTCTTGTGAAATAAAAATTCTATTTTCTAGTTGTTTAATTTGTAATCCAAAAAAATAATTTAATTCACCCATATGGGACATTTCAAATTCTTTTCTCATTATTTCAGAAAAATATGTACGAAGTTTTTCATCGGTAGAACCAAAAATAGTATCATCAATATATATTTAAACACTTAATAGATCGTTATTTTCATGTTTTATAAACAGAGTTGAGTTAACCTTTCTAATTTCAAAACCAGAATTTATTAGATAACTTTTTACTCTATCATACCAAGCACGTGGTACTTTTTATGACCATATAAGGATTGCTTAAGTTTATAAACAAGATTTGGATATTTTTCGTGTTTAAATAAGGGTGGTTGTTCAACATAAACATTTTCTTTTATTAAGTCGTTTAAGAAAGCACTTTTCACATCCATTTGATATAATTTAAAATTGTGATGATAGGCAAAAGCTAGTAGTATTCTAATTGTTTCGAGTCATGGAACAAGATTAAAGGTCTCGTCATAGTCGATTCCTTCTTTATTATTGTATCCTTGAGCCACTAGCCTAACTTTATTCCTAACCATATCACCATATTCATCACTTTTATATACCCATTTTGTTCCTATTACAACTTGATCATTATGTCTTGGAACTAATTCCCACAAACTATTATATTCAAATTTGTTTAATTCTTTTTGCATAGCTAAAATCCAATATTTGCCTTTTCCTGCTTCCTTATAATTTTTAGGTTCAATTGTAGATATAAATGCTAAGTGAATAATTTCATTTAATTGTTTTCGAGTCAATATTTAGTTCTAACGTCACCTAGTATATTTTTAGTAGGACGATCTTTTAAAATTCTTGGAGTTTCTTTATTTTTATTTTGTTATGGTGAGTTAACTATTTTTTGAGTAATTTCATTATTTTTGTTCTGTTCATTTTGAATAGTAATTGATGGTTGATTAACATTGAGTACTTCAGAATCATCATCTATTTTGTTAAAATTTTCATCAACGGAAACATGCAAAGTTTCTTCGATTGAGTTAATCCATTTATTAAATATGTGGTATGCCTTACTCTTTTCTGGATAACTGATCAAAATTCCTTCATCGGCTTTAGAGTCAAACTTACGAAGATTATCTTTAGTATTTAAAATAAAACATTTTGATCCATAAACATTAAAATATGATATTTTTGGTTTACATAGTGTTAACCCACCTTTTGGCAAGGCCGGATTTAACCCAATGGATTTTGTAATCATCAAGACAGGACGTCCGAAGAGGTGATTATTTGGAATGAAGGTCGGTTATATTTAAATCTACACACGATAGTCGGATGGATTTGGATGGATAGCACTCAAAAAATGGCTAAGTATGGAACTAACACTCCCCTAGGGGATCGGTACCTACCCTTGTTTCCGTCTTGAACTAGTTGAGATCGATATGGAACGACAAGGAAGGCCCCATGAGGCTACATTTTAAATTTCAAGTCATTTGGAGTCTGTATGCTCAAGATATTGAAAAGTACTTCACCTATAGAAAGGGATCAGTATAGGAGGGATCGGTATAAAAGGGATCAGCTAAACTCAATTTTGCAGCGACGATCGGTCAATAACTCAAAATCTAACATGCTATCAACATGAAACTTGTAATACAAGCTCATTACAACATGTGGAGCACCCCCTAGGGATCTCATTCCAATCGGAGAAATTTGGAGGGATCGACGTTACTCTCTTTGGAGAGATCGGTGGAAATCAGAATTCAAGCAACACTATTTCACAGAGATGCAATATCTCACAAACCGTACGTCGGAATTGCATAAATATTAGGGAGCAGGTAGCTAACATCATGAGGCACCCCTCAAAGGGATCGAAGCCCATTTGGACACACTAATAGGGATCGTTACAGATCCATATGATGGCCCCAATGGGTTTGGAAATTTTTGGACGGCCTCGTCTTGGTTTTCCAAAACTTCTACCGAAATTTCAGCCCAATCCGTGCACGTCTTCTCTTATAAATACAATGGGAACGGCATCAGAAAAATGTTCTTCTTTCTGCTTCTCTTTATCTTCAACCTGGGCTATACTCTGCTAATTTTATTCTTGAATTTCAAATTGTAACTGTAGACAAACTACTGTATAATAAAAAGGATTATTTTGGAGTGGACGTAGACTGGAGTTAGCCGAACCACTATAAATCTTGTCCCTTTTTTACTTGCTTTCATTTTTAATTTGTTTGTTCTTCATATTATATTCTGTACATTAGATACTCTCTGAGATCTGTGATTGGATATTGGTGCATTCATACAACTGGGTGTTGGTGGCCAATTTTAACGCCAACATTTTGGTGCTTTCACTGAGAAACCTAGCCCCCGCAGATTTGTAGTTCAGATTCAGAGTTTGAAAAAGATCTAGAGCTTGGAATTAAAGCAATGGTGAAGCAATCTACAAGAAGATAGGTAGCAGATAGGAGCCATCTTTAAGGGAGTTAGGAGGCTTCCTCAGGAGCTGGAGCTAATCAAACTTCCGCCTACATCACTAGGGAGGAGATGGAAACAATGGTGAATGCTATACATGAGCAGATGCTGAAATGACAGGAGAAGATGATGCGGAATTTACTACAACGGATTTGACAAGCTGTAGCACAGAATCAAGGGAATAGAGCGGCAGTGGCTAATGACAACTTAGATCGAGGTGTTGAAGCGACAAGAATCGCTGGAAATCATAATCAGGAACATGGAAATGGTGTCAATGGACAAAGGAATGGAACAGAGCAGCTAGGGGCAGTCTCCGACCATCCTAAAGGGATTGGCATCGATCCCTCCAAAGGGATCGGTACCGATCCCCAAAGGCTAGGGGCATGCCCCCCAGGTCTGGTTGATCGTGATGCTGGAGGACCTACGATCAATCCCATGGTGCTTGGTACGAATCAGAATTTGGATGCTCGTCTGGAGAAATACGTTCCAAAATTCCCTATTAGACTCGGGGGGCAGCATGGGCATGATGATAGGAGACTAATACTAGAAGACAATGACAAGTTTGTAGAGATGATCAGGCGAGCTATGCGTGGAGGATTGTTGAATAGGGATCTGGATGATGTAAATAGAAGTCTATTCGCTCCTAATATAAGGAATGCTAGGAGTCCACCAGAAAGTCGTATCTGACTATGCATATGATGAGATATAATGGCACATGGAAGTACTAGGGGCATCGAAAGAAGTCTTGGCATGATGCTTCCCCCTGTACTTAATGGATTTAGCTGCGCTATGGTTCAGACAGTTGGAAAGTGGTTCTATTAGCACATGGAAAGAATTGGTCGAAAGATTTATGAAGTAGTTTCGGGTACACGTTATGAGACCCAAGAATGTGATGACATTGAAATCAGTAAAGAAATGGGTAGGAGAGTCACTCAAGAATTTCTTAACCATGTTCAATACGGTAGTTGTTTTGGTGGATCGATTATAACGATCCTGACTCGGCCTTCGAAAACGACACCCGTACTTCACTTGTACTCGAAATGTTGTAGATTCAAACGCCAAATCTGGCTCGCCGGAGCTTATAACACAGTAAGTATAACAACATGGCAGAATAAAGAAATCAATGATATCATATACAAATCCAATGAATACAATATACAGAATGATATAC
Organism: Allium fistulosum; assembly: GCA_030737815.1. Taxonomy (NCBI): domain Eukaryota; kingdom Viridiplantae; phylum Streptophyta; class Magnoliopsida; order Asparagales; family Amaryllidaceae; genus Allium; species Allium fistulosum. Next base: position 161,363,321 of record CM060904.1, on the reverse strand, counting down.
AACAATGATATCAATATAATACAACAATATCAGAGATATGATACAATGCTACAGCGGAAAAATATCAGTAGAAGAGATGACTCCAAATGATCTGAAAAGAGAATGAGTCCAACGACTCCAACATCTAGCTCGAACCTCCATCACGATGCACAAAGATAAACAACTACTATTTTATATTGATTACCCATTATTTCACAATTTTATTCAAAAATGAAATTAATTATCGATTTACAATTAATTAAAATTCGAGGTCGTTATAATCGACCAGATCCATCGATGGTTTTGATGGCGGCAGTGTCAGGAGTTGCAGATAATTCAGATTTTAAGAGATCACTAATACGGGATCCACCGATGGATCTTCGGAAATTCTACCATGAAGCAGAAAGGTTTCCACGACAAGAAGATGCAAAAGCTGATAGACATGCAATAGAAGTTAATACGGTACGGGGTGGAGAACTGCCTGGTGAGAGCTCTGGAAAGGACAAGGGTAAACATAACATGGACAATAGCTTCAATGGATCGAAGCGGCAGAGGGGATAACCCAAATTATTTTCTTACTCGGAATAGAATGAAACCCTAGAACATATATATTTGGATACTCGAGGATGCCTTCCGTATCGAAGGCCAGCAGAGAGGGAACCCTCCGAACGTGAACGGACATAAGGAAAGCGCTGTCCATTCCATGAGATGGATGGGTACAATAGAAATGACTGTAGGCATTTGAAGAATATCATTAAGGAGCACGTGAGGAATGGTCAGTTACAACAATACGAAAGGACTTGGGCTGCAGCGGTGGAACAGGAGCAGTCACCGTCCACCTCGAATGAAAATCGCACTTGATTAAGGCATCATCATCAACTTGTCATCAATTGATTAGGATGGTATGGAATAAGTAACAAACTCCGTAGTAGGATGGCTAAGTCACTTACACATGTACGGGATTGAGGACGGTCCCTAGGCATGCCCTGAGATGATGATACATCGTTGTGCTCGAATTTGTGAAATTTGTTTTTTTTTTCTCTTGTTTGCTTCGAACTCTTGTTTTTCTAATTTTTATTTGAACTCTAGTTTATTGGTTGTACGGACTCATATTTTATATTTTGGCAAATGGACTTAGGAATGCTTAAATTTGGATCAATGTAACAGATAACATAGTTCGCGGTTGTGATCCTGTCAAGAGAAACAGGATAACAATTGCAAGGTAGGGGTCCTTTTGTTGAGCGAACACGACGAAATGGACTCGTGCATCATGGATTAAGTCCTCGACTGGGTATTGAGCCAGAAGAATAAAACCTAATAGGTCGTCAGGTATGGATTATGCCTGGCAAGGGGTAGGTTGCTTCGCCTGAACGCGATGGATGGACCTACTCAGGTCCTCGAGTAAGGATTATGCACGACAAGGATCTGGAAAGATCAGGGTCGTCGGGTATGGACTATGCCTAGCAAGGAGTAGGCCGCTTCACTTGAGTGCGATGTATCGACCTACTCAGGTCGTCAGGTATGGACTATGCCTGGCAAGGAGTAGGTCACTTCGCCCGAACGTGATGGACCGACCTACTCAGGCCGTTGAGTATGGAATATGCTCGGCAAGGACCCAGAAAGGTCACAGATTTGGATATGGATTCAGATGTCGACTTAGTTATTGGATATGGATGGACATGGATTCAGCCTGGAAATGTATTGGATTTTCGATTAGATATCAGTAGATTATGGATTTTGAACTTTGGATTTTTGATTTACAACTATTCAAAACATATCTTCGTATCGCAAGATATGTTTTGGGGGGCAAAGTGTTAACCCGCCTTTTGGCAAGGCTAGATTTAACCCAATGGATTTTGTAACCATCAAGACAGGACATCGAAGAGGTGATTATTTAGATTGGAGGTCGGTAATATTTAAAGCATATTTTTAACTTTTAAATCTTTTAATTTTTGAATTATTTTTACAAAATTTCTAAACATTACGAAAGTATCACTTTTATGTTTAAAAAAAATCCAAGTATATCTTAAAATTGCATCAACAATTACAATAACATATTTATTATGATTTATTAATCTTACTTGAGTTGGATCAAGTAAATCTAGATGAAGTAGTTTCAAAGGTTTATTAGTGCAAATTTCATTTATAGATTTAAAAGAAGATTTGTTATGTTTTCCTTTTTGACAAGCATCACATAAATTATTTACTTTGAAATTTATTTTTGGTAAGCCTCTTGCAATTTCATATTTTGCTAGTTTATTTAATAATTTAAAATTAATATAACAAAACCTTTTATGCCATATCCACAGATCATTCAAATTTGCTATAAGGCCTATGTTATTATCATTATTAACTTTCATATTCAAAATATAAATGTTTCATTTTCTTACACCTTCAAAGATTAATCTTTCAATTTGATCAAAATGTTACAACTATCTTTTTCAAATTTCATTTTAAAACCTTATCAAATAGCTGACTAATCTTATATTAGTACTCTGACATATGAAATTATGAAATTTGTATGATTGGTTATTGTGATCATTTGTATGTTCCATGATTGCCATTTTTCTATGTTTGTGATATGTTGTTTATGGTCTATGATGTTCATTCTTTGATATCTACTATATTGTTCATTTTTGTTCTCCTTTTTTATATGACAAAAGGGGAGAAATCATCAGTTATATGCATACATTCAGGTATCAAAATATAAAAATCTTTTCATACATATAGATAAGGGGAGTATTGTATTCGTATCACTAGTAATTATCATCTCTTCGAAAATGCATATATGAGCTGTCATCATCAAAAAGTGGGAGAATGTTAGAACTACGATTCTCAGTTTTGATGATGACAATTCCATACTAGAGCATGAAATACACTAGTCAGAAAATATTTACTACATCTTCAAGAAGGTAAAAAGAAATCACACTCAAGCTTTGAAGATCATCAATCAACAGATGTTGGAAAAGCACTTGAAGATTATAAATTTGTGAATTGTGTTGTCCTAGTTATATGTTGTTAAAACACATAATAACTTTTTCATATTCACAAAGATAGTTAAAATGAAATTTTATAATTTTTATATACTTTTTAGTTTAAAAGAGCCTCTGGAAATTGAACTATAAGTGCCCACCAGTGGACCAATGGAAGCCCACTGGTGCGCCAGTGAACACTTCGACTTCAATTTCCAAAATTGAATTTTAAACTTCTTTTCACTCCAATAGTTATGATCCTTCTTCCTTCTTTAGTCACGACCTTGTCATAGGATTTTCGGATTGATGGACCTTGGAGATGACTTTAGGAGAAACTTGCCACTGGGCATTTACAAGGAGAGGCTCTAAATTGGTGGAACATGGTAGTGGCAGAGGAAAATAAGGAAGAGATAACTTGGGGAGAGTTTAAGAGGCATTTTGAGATGAAATTTCTTTCCATTGCAGAGTAGGGAGTACAGTTGGAGAAGTGTATACATTTATAGTAAGGAGAAATGTCGGTGAAAAAATATGTAAATTAGTTTAATGAGTAGGCTAGGTTTGGTCTAGATTTGATAAATACCCCTCACGAAAAAGCTTTGAACTTTGCAAATTGCTGAACTAGCTTTTTCAAGATTTGACCATTAGTCACATTCTCATGAGGGCGGCTTTTGAGGGTTTGGTGGAGATGGCTTTGCTAAATACTATTTCTAAGGAAGAGGTAAGGAGTAAGCCCAAAAAGCCAATGGATAGACACCCCAGCAAAATCATCAGAAGGGCGGAATAGGGACCCAAGGCAAGATTAAGAAGTAGGAGATCAGGTGCAAAAAACGTGATAGGAAGGGAATGTTATGAAGGAGTGGAGGACGATCATATCAAAGATCAAATATTACAACTATAATCAACTCGAGCATATGAGGAGGGAGTGTCCGACAATGCCGAAGATCTATACCTAAGTTGTTTTAGCTTATGCCCTAGATGTAGTTCCCAGCTCAAGTGTGCCTCCAGTAGCGGACAAGGGGAAGAAGGTCATAATTGAAGATGTGTTAAATTTATCTGATTTATCTGTTCATACCTTATTTGACACTAGGGCATCACATTCTTTTATTTTGAGTAGACTTGTAGATGAGTTGCACATAGACACTAGCATAGTTGTTGACATTGTATCAAACCATGATCGAGGATCAACTTATTTTTTATGATTTGTAAGAGTTTGAAATTGTTTATTTTGAGGGTCGAGTTTGAATTCGATGCTTTTGTCTTGGGGTTTCCGGGTTTAGTTTGATTTTGAGTATAGACTGGATGACCATGTATGGGGAGATCTTAGATTGTGATAGAGAGGTCGTTCTTTTGGGTACATTTAGTTGACACATTCTAGAGGTTTATTCCGATCCCAGAGGTTCGGCTATATTGAGTTACCTATATTATTTAGACTATCACACGATGAGTTAGTTTCAGTGCATGTAGTTCAAGACTATTCGGACGTATTTTTCAAAGTTACCGATCTTCCACCCTAAGGGGAGATTGAGTTTTAGATTTATCTTGTGGAGAACGCCATACCTGTTGCCTTATCTTTAAGGTATATAGCTCCTAAAGAAAGACGCGGGCTGAATAAGCAAGTGAATGAGCCGTTGGAGAAGGGTACCTATTGTCTTTGCCATTAAGGCAGATGGTTCTTTGAGGCTTTAGGTCCTGAATAAGCTGACAAAGAAGAATTGTTATTGGTTTCCCACGTTGACGATCTCTTCGATCAATTAGTTGGAGTGAAGGTGTTCTCTCAGCCTGACTTGGCTATCGAATTCCATGATTCCATCAGCTGCGTGTAGCTGAGGATAGTATTCAAAAGACCGCTTTCATACACCGATGGACTTTATGAGTGGTTAATCAAGCCTTTTAGGATAACCAACGCACATGCTTATTTTGTTGTTCTGATGAGTCGAGTTGGTAGACGGTTGCTTAATAAGTTCGTGGCAATATTTGTTAACGACTTATTAGTCTATATGAAAAGTGAGGAGAAGCACAGGTTGCATCTAGAAGAAGCGTTCAATACTCTCCGTGGGCATAAGTTGATGGTGAAGTTTTCCAAATGTCACTTTCGGCGCAAGGAGGTTTTCTTTTTGGGACACATTGTCTCTGAGCATGGGCTACGATCGATCCTAGTAAAGTTGCCTATAGTACAGGATTGGCGTGTGCCGAAGAATGTAATGGAAGTTAGGAGTTTCCTTGGTTTGGCGGTTAATATAGGAAGTTCATTAAGGACTTCACTAAAATCTCTGCCCTTCCGACCTTCCTTACCAAAAAGAATTTGGTTTTCTCATGGGACTCAAAGTGTGAGGATTCTTTTATCAAGGTGAAGGAGTTGTTAACTTGTGCACATGTTCTAGTATTACCCAATGGTACAAAGGCATTCATTGTATATACCAACACTTGTGGTATGAGATTAGGTGCGATTTTGATGCTAGAAGGGAGAGTAGTGAGCTATGCTAGTCGAAAATAGAAAGTCCACGAGAGAAACTATCATACCCATGGTCTTTAGTTGGTGGCCACTTCTTTTGCACTCAAGTCATGGAGACATTATTTACTTGGAGAGAGGTTTGAGCTGTACATGGATTATAAGACTTTGAAGTATTTGTTCTCCCAAAAGGATTTGAATTTAAGGCAAAAGAAATGGATGGAGTTCTTAGCATCGTATGATTTCGATATCTCCTATATTCCAGGCAAGTGCAATGTTGTAGCCGATGCACTGAGTAGAAAGCACGTGATGTCGAGTCCTATATTCTTAGAGTGAAAGCACTTAGAGTTTATCTCCACGTTCAATTTTCGACCATTGTTACACATCACTTCGGGATTGTTAGCAGCTTTGGTGCAGTTAATAATTATGGACCGCAGCAGGTCAACTTAGAATCAAGATATGGAGTTATTGGATATTTTCAAGAAGCTTGGTAGAGGACAGTAGTCAAGTCATTTGAGGTGCTATACCTTTGACTCAAAGGGTGGGTTACAAAAAGATGGTAGATTATATGTTCCTTTAATTATGTATTTTATTGACATGATACTAACCGAGTCGCATCGTTCGAGGATGGCCATTCATCCGGTGGAGACAAAATGTATCTTTATATGAAGAGAGTCTGTTATTGGTCGGGTATGAAGGCATGTGGCGGAGTATGTGTCAAGGTAAATGACTTGCCAAAGGGTAAAGGCTGAGCAAAAGAAGCCGAATGGATTATTGCAGCCATTAAATATACCGTAGTGGAAGTGGGAGAGTGTTTCTATGGATTTCATTAATGGACTACCTAGCAGCAGGAAGGTGAATGAAAGTATTCAGGTCATAGTCGACTAACTGACCAAATGTGCTCACTTTGTTATGGTAAGAAGTACGAGAACTACTATATCTTTGGCGACACTATACATGTAACGATCTGGGGATTTTCGACCCTCGAAAATCGACATCAATACGTCCATTGTATAAAATGCCGAACAGTCGAGTGCTGGAAATACCGGTTCATTAGGGGTGAAGAAGAAAAAGGTAGAAGAAGAAACAGAACAACAAAGAATCTCACAATCGCAGCAGAACAAAATATAATATATAATAACAGATTTTAAATACAAGAACTGTACTGTTAATATACATACCATTATCAGAGTACAACAATTCAATACATCAATCTGGACAGTTTAATAACTCGTCCTGATATACATAACTCACACAGCGGAATAACTAAGTACATGATATACGTCTGAACTTCTCCAGCTCGTCTCTTGAGCTCCATAGCATTTAACCTGAATCTGTAATAATCGGTCTGACCCGAGCATTATAATAAAATAACACTCGAGTCAGTCTGGAAAACCAGCGTGAGAAAACACACTCAATTTGAATTATTAACTTTTCATAATCCTTTGAAAAAAAGGTATCTCGTAAGACCACGTCACAAATAAACACGATGGGTTTTTCCCTTACGATAACCAAAACACTTTATAGAAAATCCAGCGATATTATAATAGTGTCGAAATACAGATACTTATTCAAATAGCTGAAATTGTTACATTAATTAAATTCCAGCATACTAGGCTCTACAAACAAAACCGTAAGCTTGTATTAGAGAATGGATTCCAACGAATGACTGCGCCACTGGGGCACCGCCTGTCACAGTACACCTTTAGAACCATGTACCGAGGACCACACTGAATATGTTATCACCTCGGGTGTTCCCACCCTTACCATCGAGCGCTTCTTCTTTCGTGTGTACCCATATATAAGATAAATAAGGTTTCCGAGGACATCTAGAAAGGTGATAACATACCCTACTTGGGTGAGACCCACTTAACCTTACTGCGTCTCCTCTGTTTTAGTCATTCCCGGTTGATGAGGTTCGAGGCTAAGCGTTACCTTTCAAGAATAGTTATTCTTAGAATGCTCATCGTGCTCCAATGACGATGTTCTGATAGCATTCGTCCATATAAGTTGTCCTAGGTCTGGACAAACCGAACCACCATCTTCATCATCTTCACGGTATTCATTCGTGACGTTCAAACCGGATCGAAGTGGTTTTCGGATAATTAAATTCGATCTCCGTCTGTTCGAAACGATTAACGAAATTGGCCAAAATTTGATAGTCGGTTATTTAACTATCAATAGACATCCAAAAACAATCATCAGGCCTTATTATAAATTTCCCAAAATTTATTTCAAAATAACTTTATAAGATATTAATTACAGTTCTTCAACATTTGAAAACAATTTCAAATTCTTATATCTCCTACAGAAATTTCCACTCTTTTTCAACACTTAGAATATTTTTCTCCATTTCATTTTAAATTCACACTTAGGAAATACCATTTTTATTTCCTATTCCTCTTTCTCAAAATCATTTACAATTTTATTTGTAAATTTCTCAACTCGTTTTACACGAATTCTAAATTTCCGGAATTCTTTAATTAATTCCCTTCAATATTTCCCAAGTCAATTATACTTACTTATAATTCCAATTTCCCTTTCTATTTCTTTAAGGAATTCTATGTCATTCTTCGAAGTTCACTTTTATTTAACCTCTTCGGAATTTTCTTGCTTTTCTTCCTAATTTTCTATTTAAGAATTTTCTTGTAAATCATATTTACTGAATAACCCATTTCCAGGCTCCCGAGAAAGTTTATAAATAAATTTAAAACATTTTCAAAACTTTATATATATATATAAATAAAAATAAGTATTTAAAGAAAATAATAATAATTGTTTTTAAGACATATTCAAATAATTATTTAAAATATTGAAAACACTTTCTTATAACATCATTTTTCAAAGTAGGTTTAAACATTTAGGATTTTATTAAAATAAATATTAAGTATTTTAAAAATTCACTTCTGAAATATTTCCATACCAACTAACCTAGAAATTTATATAGTTTAATAAATAAGAATTTTCCTTTTAAAATAAAAATTTAACTTATCGATAAAATACATTTTTAAATCTCAATAACCAAAATTTCAATTTAAAAATCTTCTTGATTTCCATCACATTACTTCCATTCCAGTCTACTTAACCATTTCACTTTAAAAATAGTATTTACTATTTTTCTCACCATATTTCTATATTCTAATATAAATTCTTCCCGTAAATTTATATTTCCAAATTTATCATCCGATATCACTTTCCTTCATTTATAAACTATGTTTATAAATTTTCTATAACTCCTTGAGTTTCACTAAAATAATCTCCCTTATAAAATTCCATTTCTATAAATTCAATTTCTTATAAATCTCTTTTACTTTTACCCATCTATTTTTTTATATCAAATTTCAACATCTTTCTATATTTTTCGAATATCATTTTTAAAAATACAGTCCTTAACAATTCCTTTATAAAATTTGTTTTAGATTTTCTATTTAAACTATTTTTTCCGCATTATTTAATATGATAAAAAATTCACCATTTCTTATTCAACCCAATCTCTTTAAATAATCCAATTTTTGATATACATATTTTTATATTAAAAATCACCTTTTAATTCCTTAAAAAATTTAAAATAATATTTATGGTATGTAATATATATCAAAAATTAATTTCCATGCTATTTTAACATTTAAATTTTTACAACACACAATAATCCAGCATTTTATATGTATAAAAAAATACTAACATATTTGAGGAATCCAGTTGGATCCCTCTAACCTGTTTTCCCTGCATCCACAGATGTTAGACAACAATAAAAATACCAATCCCAATTCGAGGGGGATATCGCGGTATATAGGATCAACCGCTATTATGCGGGGCACATAGGGTCTCTCCGCTATAATATGCGGGAATATCACTCCAATACTAATATATATACTACTATACACATTTAATATCCAACCAGATAATAATTTTATAAATTCAACCAACAATCAATAATTTATTTTAACCATTTAAAATAAATTCCTGAAATCCAAAGAGAGTGAGATTTTACTCACCTTGATATTTTATATTGGCCGACATCCAGATTTTAAATTTCAGCTTGTATATCTCTCATCAACGAACACAAATCGTCTTGTTTCCATGATTTTTGACCTCATATGCAAATTTTAAAATTTTATAAGAATTCGTTCTAGTCAAAACAATTTATCGTGACTTAATTAATTAATTAATCAAACGTTAATTACCTTCGCATTCACCATCTCGACTACGGCCATCGAACATCTGCCATCACCATCTAACCCCAAACAATCACGACATCACTAGCTCACGACCGATCACCCCACTCTCGCACTCCACCACTGCTACGATTTAGGACCCTGAACGAGAAATTACGTGCGCACCACCCACCAACGCCGTAGTGCCGCCGGCCTCGCGCCTGTCGCTGTCACGAACGCCGACCAAACTCGCTTGCCTGTGGCCTCGCAGGCAAAAACCCCCAACATAAAGTAACCCGAACCTTCCCAGCTTCGCTGCCCTCAACCCCTAGCTCGCGCGCCATACGACGTCGCGACTTCATCCTTCAATCGACCCCCACCTCCATCACACGAGCAAACCCCCTCTCGCCGTGCGCCTCTTCTCCAGATATATACTTCTTCGATTGATTGAAAAAATGAATTTGATTTTCTCAAATTAATTTGAGAGCGGAGGGAAAAAGAAACAAACGTGATTTTTGAATTTCTACGGCCACCATTTTCTTTTTCTTGTTTCCAGATTAAGACGATTTGTTTTGAACGAAATTTGAATTCGTTTTCCCTATCTTTATTTTACTACTGAGTTCGACTTTTACATTGAAGAAGAGGGAAGTTGTACGCAGATTTTAAAAGGTATAGGAAGACGTGATTTGAATTGAAAAGTGGCGTGCATGAGAAGGTTAGCTACAGTGATTTGAAGAGAGGTGAGAAAGTTCTGATGTGAAATATCTTGACCAGTCAATGTTATCCCGCCTTTTGGCAAGGCCAGGACACCAAGGAATTGATTGGATTCCAAATATCGCTAGTCATGGATATCGATGAATTTTGTCCGAGTCCGGATCGAGCTACAATTGATGAGACATGACTAGGAGAGCAAAGGAAGCCAACGTTCCAAGTTTCAAGCCAATCCGAGTTCATACGCTCAAGTTACAATGGATGCAAGTTAGGGTAAAAAGCATGTATTCGTATCCATCAATGATGTTCATTTCGTATCCATCAGGGAACATCATTTCGTATCGATAGAGGTAGCCGTGTCTCGAATCCATCGAGTTCGTATCGATCGATCTCGTATCCATCGATAGTTAGTACAACTCGTACCGATTGACCAAATGTCTGCTTCGTACCCATCGGGTTACCTTACTTCGTGTCCATTAGGCCCGTGTCCATCATCCGTTTTACATCGGCAAGTCCCCGTGACTTCGTAACGATCAGGTTGGCAACGTTCGAACCCATCGAGTTCGCATCAATCAGATTCGTATCCATCAACAGGTTACGTACCTCGCAGCCATCAGTCAATATCTACTTCGTATCCATCGGGCCACTGTTCTTCGTATCCACCAGAAAACCTCACTTCGAATCCATGACCAATGACTTATTCGTATCCAACAAGTCAACCAACTAGGGTGACGTGTAATCCATCGAAGCAAACGAGGCGAGATCCATGGAGTCGAAGCGGTCAACGCGGAGTGAATACTGGATCGAAACGAAGTGCGCATGCCACATCATCTCAGAAGCACGTGCAGTGATCGATACGATGGGATCGACTCGAAGCCATGGAGTCGAACGGAACAGCCAGCGATGAATGCCATTTCGCATCGACGATATCTCGCAATCCACCGATCCAAATCCAATAAGATTTTCAGGAAAGCTTGCATACACACTGAAGAATGTCCCTACCAAATTTCAGCTTAATTGGACATCATCTTGATCGATACGAATTGGATTCGTATCGATCGCAGATCGAGGCGAAACTTTCTGGAAATGGTCGCGTGGGTCCCCTCACGTGCCAGACCAAGTCTCCCGAAGTTTAAGCGAAATCTCAGCCTCCTACGCCTATAAATAAAGCCCCAGAGCATACAGAAAAAAGGGGGCTTTTGATTCTGAAGCGACCAAACTCTGCCGGATTGAGATTTGCATCTTATTCCTACTGTTGAATTCGAATTCCAAACTGTAATTCACTGTTGTTCGCTGTAATTGCTTGTAATCATTGAAAGAGAATCAATAAAATCATCAAAACTTCATAGTGGACGTAGGCGATACGCCGAACCACTCTAAATTGCTTGTCTTTGCATTTTACGTTTCTGTTTGTTGGAGTTTTTGTTAGATAATTTCTGTTTTACATTCACGTTCTTCATTTTATCTCTTCAAATAACTTCCGAAGAGTGTTGTGCCCATTCTTGGTACAAACACTTTGGTGCTTTCACTGAGAAAACTAGTTTTTTCTCCTGCTCCTTGGATCTACCATCGATACCGGATTGCATAAATCCAAGAGGAAGATCCAGATATCCAACCCGGAATCCTTCCATTCTATTCAGATTTGCTTAAAATCTAGGCAAGGACTCCACCACTGAAAATGGTTAGTACAAGAACTGCCGCTACCGCTGCTGATCAAGAAGGCCGGGATAGACAGAATCCTACACAGCAGCCTTCTTCCAATCAGGACAACACAGCTCACTCGGATCCGTCAGGGCCAGTCACCCGACAAGAGTTCCAAGTGTTGCTCCAAGAACTAACCTAAAGCCGACAACAGTTGGCTGAACAGTTGCGTGCCAATGTTGAATTGACCAACCAACTAAACCGCCAGAGCCGTAGAAGGTCCAGGAGGGATGATGTTTCCCGCGCGTCTACTGAAAGTTCCGCCTCATCTGACTATCACCACAGGTTTACCCGTCCCCGGTTAGAAGGGAGTCATGCACAAACCACTGGATATCAACCCGCCTTGACCGTTGGACAATTAAGGACAGGGCCGTCGACCAGCTTCCAGACAAGACCCTCGACACGAGGAGGCACTGCTCCATAGTATACCACGGACAACCGCGCTACAACCGCCGCGGTAGAAACGAGGGTTGATACCCGAAATCTGTCAGAGCCGAACAATCAACAGCGCAGACATACTCCTGAACCATATGTCCCAGAAGATGCTAAGCCAAGGAGGCGAAATATGGACCGTCGACAGCGCCTGGTCCAAACTCGCATTGTGGAACCCGACCAGACCTTAGCTCAGCATGCCCAGAATATGCCAGTGTCAGATATTTCGACCATGATACGTCAGATGATTCGCGAGAGTCAGGGGATCACTAATGATGATTGGGGAATCTCCCATAGTCATACCCCTTTTACAGACGAGATATTATACGCTGAACCCCCTCGGCGATTCAGAATACCAACTCTCCCAATGTATGAAGGAAATAGTGACCCCAATCAACATATTTTGAAATATGAATGGTCAATGAGTGCCACAAGAGCTGATGATGCAGTGAAGTGTCGAAGTTTCCCCATCTCTCTAGGGGGAATCGCGACAATGTGGTTTACATGGCTACCACCTAGATCTATTTCTTCGTTCGATCAACTGGCCAAAAGGTTTGTGGAACAATTTCGTATGCATGTTGCTAGCCCTAAAGACGTTAATACCCTATCTAGTGTCACCCAAGCTCATGGAGAGACGCTCAGGCGTTACTTAGAAAGATTCCACGCTGCATGTGTTAAGATTATCAATCCCAACAACAACTCGATCTTGATGGCGTTAACCAAAGAGATTGATCTCGATTCTGAGTTTGGGAATTGGTTGGCTGGAAAACCACCCGCATCGTTGGACCATTTCTACTCCAAAGCCGCTCAGTTCTTACGGCAAGAGGACGCGAAACAGTCTAGGAAGCAGGACGATGTGAGGCCCAATAGTGAGGGAATACAGAGTAACGTAGTGGTTAATCAGTTCGGTGAGAATTCCGGAAAAGTTCAGCTGAATATACAGAACAAGCAAACTCAGCCGAGAGGCAACAATGGCCAGGATAAGAAAAGAGATCAGAACCGAGGCCCACGGCGTAGGGCTCAAATGTTTGACAATTACACGCCGTTGAATACGTCATTGGAGAACGTATACTTACAGACTTGCAACACTATACAATACAAGAAGCCTGCTCCGAAACCCTCATCGGAGAGGCAGGTTCAAACAGGAAAGTTCTGTAGATTCCATGAAAGCTACGGCCATAATACCAATGAGTGTCGACATTTATAGGACCTCATCGAGAAGTTGATCAGAGAGAGGAAGTTGGATCAGTTTGTGCGGGCGCCGTAGTCTGGTGGAGCGGGCCCTTCAAATCAAAATCGTTCACAAAATCAAGAAAGACAGGAAGAACCCGCTCGTGCGGGCGGAAGGTTGGTTATCAACACGATAAGTAGTGGTCCCCACCCAGCAGACAGAAGCTGGGGGGAAATGCAGTCGTATGCTAGTTCTATGAGGCATGCAGACTTCGAATGCTGTAGTAACTGTGAAGATGGAACTCCGGCTAAACAACTGAAGATAATGTCTGATGATATCATATTCAGAAGCCGAGACGTGGATAAGGACGAAGCCCCTACAATTGACCCACTAGTCATATCTGCCCAGGTGGGTCCTGCTTGGATGAAGAGGATCCTGGTTGACAGTGGGAGCTCTGTGAATATCTTGCTTAAACGGGCTTACGATTTAATGAAGATGGAAGCAAAGGATTTGAAACCCTGCCAATCCCGAATCCACGGTTTCAACGGGAGTGCTACGATACCCGTTAGAGTAACAGAACTACCAGTGGAGTTGGGAGTGGGAGAATGCTGGAGAGTCCGGATGTTACAGTTTGTTGTTTTAGAGATTGATTCACCTTATAATGCGTTTTTGGGCCGACCGGCCCTTGCTGAGTTCAGGGCGGCCATCGCCCCATGGTGCTTGACTCTGAAGTTCCCCATCGATCGTGGGATTGGAGTCGTTCAAGGAGATCAGGCAATGGGGAGGGCCTGCTATGTTGCTGAGCTACGCGGGGCGCAGCGAAAGGAGAAGGGAAAGGGCGTAGAGGGATCTCTCTGCGTCCGTTCTATTGATGATTGACAATTGATGCCTGGGCCTCGGCCCAGGCACCACGACCAATTCTTGAAAGACCTTGACCCTAGGGACAATGAGGATAAAGACGAATCTAAGGAGAGTCAAGCTTCTCCGGCCGAACTGACTTTGGACGTCCCAATCAGTGAGGATGATGATTCGAGGATGCTAAAAGTTGGGTCTCAACTGAGCAAGTAGACACAACAGGAATTGGTTGAATTTCTCCGGGCGAATCTCGACGTCTTCGCCTGGACACACTCTGACATGTGCGGGATCTCGCCAAACATTGCAAGTCACTCCCTGAATATAGATCCACGATATGTCCCGGTCAAGTAGAAAAGGCACGGTATGGATCCAGAGAGATCTACCGCCCTTAAGGAGGAGGTTGATAAGTTACAATCGAACGGTTTTATTCGAGATGCCTTGTATCCAGAATGGGTGTCCAACCCCGTACTGGTTCGAAAGCCGAATGGGAAATGGAGAACTTGCGTCGATTACTCTGACTTAAACAAGGCTTGTCCGAAAGATAATTTCCCACTTCCTCGAATTGACCAGCTTGTAGATTCGACAACCGGACATGAATTATTATCTTTTATGGATGCTTATTCTGGCTACAATCAAATACCCATGCATTTGCCTAACCAAGAACATACCAGCTTCGTAACCGATCTGGGGCTCTACTGTTACAAAGTCATGCCATTTGGTCTAAAGAACGCCGGAGCAACATACCAACGCTTGGTATACCGGATGTTCGCCAATCAGATCGGGAAGACCATGGAGGTTTACGTGGATGACATGCTGGTGAAGTCTCGATTCTCCACAGATCACATCAGAGATTTAAATTCGATGTTCAGCATTCTTCGAGAATATGGAATGAAGCTTAATCCATTAAAGTGTCACTTTGGCGTTGCCTCTGGAAAGTTCCTCGGATTTATCGTTAACGCTCGAGGGATAGAAGCGAATCCCGAAAAGATCTGGGCAATAAGGAACTTACAAACTCCAAGAACGATAAAACAAGTCCAGAGCCTCAACGGGAAGGTAGCAGCGCTGAGCGGGTTCATTTCAAAATCCACCGATAAATGTATTCCTTTCTTCGATCTGATTCGGAAAGGAAAGCGAAATTTTGAATGGACCATGGAATGCGAAGGAGCATTCCGATCGCTGGTTCAACATCTTTCCACACCACCGATCTTGTCAAATCCGATTGACCATGAACAGTTGTACCTATACCTGGTAGTGTCAGAGCATGCAATCAGTGCTGCTCTAGTTCGGGAGGAAGACAAAGTGCAGAAACCGGTCTACTATGTTAGTAAACGGCTAACAGGAGCTGAAAGAAATTACCCAAGACAGGAGAAACTGGCTTATTGCCTGGTCATCGCCTCAAGAAAGCTCCGCCCTTACTTCCAAGCTCATCCTCTTACTGTGTACACCGATCAGCCATTACGACAGGTCCTCACGCGACCTGAGACGTCTGGTAGGTTGCTCAAATGGAACATTGAACTAAGCCAATTTGATATCGCGTACGCCCTGTGGAGAGCCATTCAAGGACAAGTCCTGGCAGATTTCATAGCCGAATTTACCGTTCCAGAGGACTTGCCCGAAACCAGTGAATCCCCTGAATACATATGGAAGTTGTATACCGACGGTGCATCAAACGACCGGTGTTCGGGCGCTGGTGTTGTACTTGAAACTCCCGAAGGCCGATCCATATGTTATGCTTTGAAGTTCGATTTTCATGCAACTAATAATGAGGCTGAATATGAAGCCCTCTTAACTGGACTAAAACTTGCCAGAGATTTGAGGATTATCGCTGTGGAAATTTATTGTGATTCACAGTTAGTTGTGTGTCAAGTACAGGGAGGGTATCAAGCGAGAGATCGAAGGCTAGCTGCTTATTTGGTTCGAGTTCAGGAAGTACTGAATAAGTTTGATTATTATGCCGTTTATTATATACCTCGCGAACGCAATCAAAAAGCCGATTCTTTGGTGAAGTTAGCCAGCACAGGTGAAGCACAGAACATGGGACTTGTCCCCGTCGAAACTTTGTTCTACCCAAGCATCGATCAAATAGAGACAAATTTTGTGTTTGAAACCGCTCCCGGTAGAGAATCGTGGATGACTCCGTATCGAAATTACATTGAGAATGGGACGTTGCCTGAGCATAGAAATGAGAAAAGACAAATTCTACGAAAAGCTTCGAGTTCGTCATTCAGAACGAAATCATGTACAGAAGAGGTTACTCTGTTCCTCTCCTCCGATGTATCGCGCACGATGAAATCAAACGAGTGTTACATGACGTACACGAAGGAGCGTGTGGCGATCACACCGGTGGGCAAGCACTCGCTAAGAAGATACTTCGATATGGATACTACTGGCCGACAGTGAACCAAGATGCAGCAAACTATGCCAGAAAGTGCGATAGGTGCCAGAAACATGCTCGAATTCCAAGAGCGCCGCCTACCGAGATAACTCAAATGGTCAGTCCCTGGCCATTCGCAATGTGGGGCATCGATATCATCGGCGCTTTACCTCTGGCAAAAGGTGGTGCGAAGTACGCCATCGTCGTCGTTGACTACTTTACAAAGTGGGCTGAAGCTGAAGCCCTCGCAACCATTACGACAAAGAAAGTGATAAATTTCGTGGTTCGCAACATCATCTGTCGATTTGGACTCCCGCATTCCATCATCACCGATAACGGGGCCCAATTCGAAAGCGTGGAATTCAAGAATTTATGTCAATGGTTTCATATCCATAAAAAGTTCTCGGCAGTTGCACATCCTCAGGCAAATGGTCAGGTCGAAGCTGTCAATAAAGTTATAAAATCCATCCTAAAGAAACGACTGGAAAAGGCCGGGGGCAAATGGGTTGGTGAACTTCCTATGGCATTATGGGCCTATCGAACGACTCACAAGACCGCAACCGAACACACCCCGTTTTCCCTATCTTATGGCTCAGAGGCCGTTATTCCGGTCGAGACGGAAGTGTTTTCCCATCGCGTGACTTACTACGATCCGAAAACGAACGCTATATTGCTTGGTGAATCTTTGGATCTATTGGATGAGAAGCGGGAAGAGGCTGATTTGAGAGCAGCCGCATATCGAAGTCGGGTCGCCCGATTGTACAATACCAAAGTTCGACCTCGAACCTTTGAACTCGGCGACCTCGTTCTCAAGAGAATCTATCTAGTTCCTTCACACATGAAACCAAATTGGGAAGGACCATATGTGATTACACGAAGACTCGGAGATGGCACATTCAAACTATCGACCGTTGACGGTCTTGATTTGCCAAGGGCCTGAAACAGCGAGAGTCTCCGTCGCTATTACACATGACAGGCTTTATTTATTTCATTATATCTTTCCATTTATCAATTTGTTTCTGCATTTTGAAATTTGAATTCTGTAATAAGGCAACTGACTTTGACACATTTTCTTATTTCAGCAATAAAATGCCATCTCTTCAAGCTAGAACCGTGATTCATTAAATACGATATACAACATCACGATGCATGGAGAGCTAAATCCCATCACGCAATGGGACTTATTCAAATGGAGAGTGGCTGTGATACGACCGGCCACTCGCTAAGTGAAACCCGAGCTCAGGGGCAAGTCATTACACTAATGTTAAATAGGGTTGGAACACAACAATCCTATAATCGACTCCGTATTCCCAGAGTGCGAAACGGAGTATAAACATTCGACTCCGTATTCCCAGAGTACGAAGCGGAGTATAAACAATCAACTCCGTATTCCCAGAGTACGAAACGGAGTATAAACATTCAACTCCGTATTCCCAGAGTGCGAGATGGAGTATAAACACTCGACTCCGTATTCCCAGAGTGCGAGACGGAGTATAAACATTCGACTCCGTATTCCCAGAGTACGAGACGGAGTATAAACAATCAACTCTGTATTCCCAGAGTGCGAAACAGAGTGTAGACATTCAACCCCGTATTCCCAGAGTGTGAAGCGGAATATAAACAGTCAACTCCGAACTCCTGGAGCACGAGTCAGAGTGAGAAAACTAACTCCAATTTCCCAGGATATGGGTTGGGGTACTAACGTCAATCTTAAGTTCCCAAGATGTGAACAACAGCTTACGAGATGACTTGTATCCCCAGAGTGTGGATAAAACGATTCATAAGGAAACAAGTGTAGTTCGATCACTCGATCCTCACTCCTTGCGATCGCAAGCTGATCACCATAACTTCACCCCGGAACTGGGGGCAGGTTCAAGTGTTAATCACTACCCGAAACTTCATGGTGCTCAAGTCCGATTCAATCTCCGATCACAACTCAAGTCCGAGATTTCCAGGCTTGGCAGACAAAACAAGCTATGCTTAAGCGTTAAAATAATGCAAGTACACCGGACTGAAGTTCGAACGCTGCAACATTTAAGCATAAAAGGAATTTAAGTTGAAACAAGAAGACAAAATTTTATTTCAACTAATCAAAAGCAATGGTTCATACACAAGCCTTTCCAAAAAATTCCTACTAGCAGGGGCCGAACCCGCATCTATACACGGCCTACAAAAAGAAAAAGATAACAAAATTCCTGACTGCAAAAAGGAAACACATGCCTAAAAAAGTCTATCTAATCCTTCTTTTTCCTCAGCTTCTTCTTCTTCGAGGAGCTACTGGAGCCACCAGTGATCTTTCGTTTAGAGCCTTTCTCCTTAGGCGGGCTCCCCTCGGACGAAGGCATAATGTCGACATCATCCTCCGAGCTGGAATCTATGGGGATGCTTCCCGTAGGAGGAGTTGGGGGAACGGAATCTACAGCCGGGGGCGGGACTGGCGCACTAGTATCAACGAGCGTGCCCTCGGGAGGTACAATCATAAGGGGAGTAGGGCACTGCGCTACTGCTCCGCCATCTAAGCTGCCGCCATGCGCCGCTGCCGCCATCTCGGCATTAATCTCAGCCAACATGATCGCTTCTCGTTGTGCTCGGGCCTCACTATGTGTCGTAGTGGTTTGAGTCGAGATGTCAAAAGCAGATGAGAATCCACCCAGGCCGAACGGTAAGTCTGCAAAAGTGTCACTCTGTCGGCCAAGGAGCTCGTTTATCATCTGTTCATCTAAAGAAAGTGAGCTCCCCTGTGTTACCTCGACCGGCGCAACTGTCACAACGGAGGTCGCCTCAGAGATGATGGCCTCCGACACTTGGCATGATTCCTGGGCTACGGGAGGCGCAACTGGTGCAACTTCAGTCACTGATCGAAGAAAAGAAACATTTGTTAGTGTACACTTATATACAAATTCTTCAGTCCAAGTGAACAAGAGATTAGTTCAGAGTACCTTCCTCGGTTTGGCTCAGGGTAGTCTGAATGAATTCAGAAGGATGCTCCTTAATAGGAGATAGATGTGGCTGGTCCGGATCGTAGGCTGGTATGGGCTGGGAGACGATCGTCGAAGTCGGCTCAGACTGAGATGACGTGACAATCTCAGAACTCGTAATATGGTGCTCAGCACCAGAGCTTTCTCCAACTTCCTGAGACTGGGCACCAAGCCTCTCCTTCTCGTGAGAAATCATGGAGCCATGGAGAACTTTCTTTTCATCATCGTTAAGTATGCAGTTCTCCAGCTCGAATTCATCAATGGCTTCATCGGGATGCCCAGATTTCTCCTCCTCAACCAGCATGTTCCAAGCGTTGTAGAGATGTGTTGGATAGTCGTCGACCCAAGTCAGATCTCGGTGCCTTAGCACGTTGGCATTGTAAGTGACGAGTAGCTCTTCTACCTCAGCCTCGATCCTGGCTTCCACCTGTCGTATCTTCTCATCAACTCCAGCCTCAGCTTCGCAGACTTTTTCCATAGCCGCATCCTTCTCCTTCCGAAGCACCACCGCCTGATCACATGCCTCCTGCGCAGAGACATTGGCCGAATCCTTCTCCCTCGCTATTTCAGAGAACTTTGATTTCAGCTCATTAAGCTCCTTGAGAGCGGCGTCTCTCTCGACAGTAATGGTGGTATTCCTGTGACCCATGTCTCGATTGCGGTATAGTGCTCTTGTTTCATCCTGGTCATGGCCGAGTTTACCTCATCGACCTTTTTAAGATCTTCCATTTCAGACTAACGAGAAGACTCGGCCTCAGTGTTGAGCACTTTCATGATTCGGTCTTTGTGACCCAGCTCCTTCTCCAGCTTTTCGATGGCAACAGCCCGATCAAATGCTACTTTGGATGCTTTCCTCGCGGCCCTGGTCCACTCCTTGTACTGAAAGAATATATCCGCAACGTAGTCATGGATAGTGTTTTCAGCTGTTGGCGGTATTCTTTTCAGATGCGGAGGAAAGACATAACCATCAAAGCAGATGTTAGGAAATTCCTTCCTCATTTGTGCTAGTTTAAGTGCTCCTTCCCCGGTTGGATCAGTCACGACCGGTGTAGTAGTTGAAGAAGTGGCTATTTCAGTCCCACGTGGAGGATCGGATCTCGGAGTGAGGGAAGGCGGCTTAGGCCGTAAAGTTTCAGGAGGACAGGAAACTATAACCGTGGGCGGTACCGAGGTCCTGGGAGCAGGAGAGCGGGATCGTGATCGGCGTATGTATCCCTTATCTCTATCAGACCTCCCCTGACCAGAATGCCCCGACTCATAATCTCTCTCGCCCTCTCTCCTGCGTGGCTCATAGTAACGGTGCTTGTTGCGCAAACTGCCCATCACAGAACCTCGTCCAGACATCGTACCTGAAAAATAAAATACGGAAGATCAGTAACCGTTTATGATATACTGTTTACAGTTAGAAAACTGTGCTATGCCGTGAAGAGTGTATGGATATGTAACCCCCCGGACCAACCAGAAGTGTCGATCACGCTAGTAGGAAGAGACTCGCTAACGTCGAGGGTGTGTTGTAGTTCATCCAAGTCAACTTCATGTTGTGCGGATGCAAGGTCCGGAATTGGAAGGTCAGCGAGCCCTTCGAATTGATTTTCGGCTTGCGAGGAGGATGCCTCCGAGATTTTAACTCCTGAAGGAGGGCGGTTTAAGACCATAGACTTCCGTCTCCCAGATTTAGCCTGTTTAAAGGCCACTGCCTTGCCCTTTCTTTTTTCATCGGAATCCGAGGTTGCATCAGCGGGCCCAACCAACGGCTCCTCATCAGTATGAGTTCTTTCGGAGTCAGGTTCCTCGATTATTACGACTTTGGGTTTCGTCCGCCTGACTTTTTCTCTGGAGACAGTCTTTAGTGCGCCATCGAGCCTTATGCTTTGTCTCCGCCCAATCAACCCAAGAATTCTGAGATTCCGGTCCGTCAACAACAATTCGATATTCCTTTCTTCACCCGGAATTTCCTGAAGAACCCGGACTATCTCTTTATAGTAACCGCCTTCAGGTCGCTGGATTATTGCTAAAAGAAAAGAAAAAAAAGCAAACATGATTTCGATTTCATTCGTGCATTGCCTTGTCAACTACTTGAAAAAATAATGATACTCACATCTGAACAGCCATCTTCTGGCAAACCCCGGAGGACATCGGACGTAGAACCACTCCGACTTGAAGTAGCTCAGTCTAGTCCAAGACCCTGTGACCACTTGGCAGTTTCTTACAGACTCCAAGAATGTGAAAGATGGACTGTCGGTTCGAGTTTTGAAATTGAACAAGTATCTTATGTCGGTCATATGGGGAGGTCGATAGAGGTACTCCATAAAAGCAATGAACAAGCTGTTGAGTGAAGCATATCCATTTGGGTGTAGCTGAGATGGAGCAATCCCGAGATAAGCCAACACTTCTCTTATATATTCGTTAAACAGGGGGAGTGTCCCGGCTGCGCATGCATGTCGGTTAAATGCAGTGTATCCCTCCGGGGGATTATGCGGTCTGTCATCCGGTCCCGGCAGTAATACATCGTCCAACGATAGACCATGCCTTAAGCATATTCTCCCTAGCATATCTTCGGAAATATTGGACGGGACAGAATCAGGTGGACTATTGATGAAGGACGCGTCAGGCAACTCGTCCGGAGCTGGACCGATAACTTCGGCCTCGATATCCGGAATCTCAAGTCTAGGAGGGGTCGAATTCTGAGTTTCTTGCTGCTACGAACTTGATGGTTCCATAACAAGCTAACTCACGAGAAATCATCATTAGACGATAAAAAGCCCGTACATGCCCCAGTGTAAAGTGTATGAATGAGTTGTGCAGTGCAGGTGTTGTGCATGATTTGAGCAAAAGTATGCAGAACTAAGAGGAAGTATGCAAACGACAAGGTTTCGAGGTCCAGTAGGAATGGCCGTCATCGCTGACCGCCACAACTACGGCATCCAGATATTAACGGTTGATTCAAATTGAAGTTCGTTATATTTTCGTTTTTTTTACTAAGTTATAGTTCCATCGACAAGCTTCGAAAGGCGGTAAAATGTGTAGTTTAACAGTCAAGTCCAGACATGCGAAAGTGAAGCTCATCGGAATTATGCTAGAGAATGTCGCATATTCGAGTCCATCGGGATATAAATTCGAATCGATCCTGAGAGGCCCATTTCGAGTCCATCATAATACCAGTTCGAATCGATCAAGAGGAGGTTATTCGAATCCATCAAAGCATCAGTTCGAATCGACACCAGTGAACATGTTTCGAGTCGATTATCAGGGGCCGACTTCGCATCGATCAGGGTGAGATGACTTCGAATCGATCCTGAGCTGCTTAGTTCGTACCGATCAAAAAAGCCTTAGCTTGACATCGATAACGCTCGAATCAACATTTCTCATATCAATTGTAGACGTAAGATTCGTATCGATCTGAAGCTAAAGACTTCGTAACAATCATTGACTGATTTTCTCGTATCGATCACTTCGTATCGATATGATTAACCACCATGACCATCAGTTCGAACTGCATCGTCACTGGTTAGTCCCAAGAATCGATTCAAAATCCAGGAAAATACCATTGCTCTCATCAATTCGAACGCGACTCCCCTATCGATTCGAAATCGTCTATTCCACTCTTTCTTCTCCAATCTGCAAAAAACACCATGGCCATCATACTTTCGAGCCAGATCTGGTTTTACCAGTTGCCAAAAGGGAAGATTGGTGGAGAAAGAGTAGATCCATGGCGGCCTTATCATTTAGATTCACAGTTGCTTACCTAATTTGGGATTGGGATTCAAAGATCTGAAGGAATAAGTCTGATCGAGTCGAAAGTACGGAGTTGTTGTCTCTTCCTGAATCGATCGCAAAGGATTAAAGGCAACAGTAAAAGAAAGTAAAAAAGTGAAAAATGGCGAAGTCCCAGGTATTTATATGGAGCCTAGGGTAGAACCGAGTCGATTCGTCTCCCAGTTTACATGATCGGCCACAGCCAATTGACTCATGGGTCGAGTCGAAAATTGTGTTTCGAATCCACTTGACCCGAAGTCTCCATCGATACGAAACGCACAAGGAAGACGCCTGTATGCGGTAAACTCCAACCAATTCGAAGTGTCCATTTCTGTAACCATCGACTCTCAACAATGCAAACTCATCGATGCGAAAGATCATTTCGTATCCATCATTGAAGACCGCGTCGCTGTGAAAAACTACTTTTCAAACCTTCTATGTCGATTCAGGAGAGGATCGATATGAAGGATCTATTCAAAAACAACCATCAGACGTCGTTTCAACTCGAATTTCAAATCGGTTCGGGAGAGAATCAATATTCAATAATGAGCTAAACTGACAACGATCCACGAACTTGCAACTTTTCAAAGCACGTCATGTTTTCACAAGACGTACTTTGGGGGGGCAAATGTTATCCCGCCTTTTGGCAAGGCCAGGACACCAAGGAATTGATTGGATTCCAAATATCGCTAGTCATGGATATCGATGAATTTTGTCCGAGTCTGGATCGAGCTACAATTGATGAGACATGACTAGGAGAGCAAAGGAAGCCAACGTTCCAAGTTTCAAGCCAATCCGAGTTCATATGCTCAAGTTATGATGGATGCAAGTTGGAGGAAAAAGCATGTATTCGTATCCATCAATGATGTTCATTTCGTATCCATCAGGGAACATCGTTTCGTATCGATAGAGGTAGCCGTGTCTTGAATCCATCGAGTTCGTATCAATCGATCTCGTATCCATCGATAGTTAGTACAACTCGTACCGATTGACCAAATGTCTGCTTCTTACCCATCGGGTTACCTTACTTCATGTCCATCAGGCCCGTGTCCATCATCCGCTTTACGTTGGCAAGTCCCCGTGACTTCGTAACGATCAGGTTGGCAACGTTCGAACCCATTGAGTTCGCATCGATCGGATTCGTATCCATCAACATGTGACGTGCCTCGTAGCCATCAGTCAATATCTACTTCGTATCCATCGGGCCACTGTTCTTCGTATCCACCAGAAAACCTCACTTCGAATCCATGACCAATGACTTATTCGTATCCAACAAGTAAACCAACTAGGGTGACGTGTAATCTATCGAAGCAAACGATGCGAGATCCATGGAGTCGAAGCGGTCAACGCGGAGTGAATACTGGATCGAAACGAAGTGCGCGCACCACATCATCCCAGAAGCACGTGCAGTGATCGATACGATGGGATCGACTCGAAGCCATGGAGTCGAACGGAACAGCCAGCGATGAATGCCATTTCGCATCGACGATATCTCGCAATCCACTGATCCAATCCAATAAGATTTTCAGGAAAGCTTGCATACACACTGAAGATTGTCCCTGCCAAATTTCAGCTTAATTGGACATCATCTTGATCGATACTGAAAGTGAATATGGATCGATAATATAGTTAAACTACGACTAGCAAGTGCGGAATTATAAATAATAGTAAATGGCAGTAATAAAAATGACAACAGGGATTTTTATACTGGTTCGAACTTCTCGTTCTACGTCCAGTCCCAGACTCCTTCTGGAATTTCTCTAACAATCCTCACTTAACCCGGAGGAACAGGTATTACACCGCCTGAGCAACCGAACAGGACTTTTCCGCCTAAGCAACCGAATAGGACTTTTCCGCCTAAGCAACCGAATAGGACTTTAAATACAATTTGGTAAATTGTTTCTAGACTTTGTGTGTTCTTTGAATAACACGAATATAGTCAATGTAGTACACCCTTCCTATAATCTTCTTGATATGATGATTTGAATGTGCAAAGATAGGAAGTATAGATTGAAAATCGCTTGTGATTATGATAATACAAAGCAAGTATAGATAGAAAGAATTCGTTATAGAAATAGTGGATTTTCATCTCTATTTATAGTATTGAATAGTTTTAATTCAATAGTTGTAACTATTAGAAGAAGTGCAACTCTTGGTGAAGAAGACAACTCTTCAGATTTTGATATTATATGAAGTGATGCTTCAGTTCGTCAAGTTCAGATGTCTGAGATAAAAGTGACAGATGTCTGAATAATTTTGAATTTCAAAAAAATCAAAGGAAACACTAAACAGTTAATTTAGACGTCTGTCTTTTAATTCAGACGTCTGTCTAGGATGACAGACGTCTGTTATTAAGTGACAGACGTCTATTTCATATGGAAATAGAAGAATTTACAACATAGTACTCAGACGTCTGTTATCTTAATTTAGACGTCTGAAATTGATGTCAGACGTCTGAATTAATATACAGACGTCTATTTCTGTACTGTTCTGTTCCTTTGTTTATTTTATTATTTTTGAACTTGAGAATATATATAATTTTGAAAATACCTTTTTTATATTTATTTTAAAGCAAGATTTTCAAAAGTATATGTGTGTGTGTGTGTGTTTCATCACCATATCAGAGATTGTACAAATATATCTCACTAGATTTTATAAAGAGCTTTTAATCTTGTTGATGATAATAGCTTCTTTTGATGATTCCTGCAAGAATATTTGACATAATAATATATAGATTGAAATATATAGTTGTCGCATTAAAATCGAAGAAGTCAGGTTTCAACATTCTCCCCCTTTTTGATGATGACAACTATATAATTCATCGATTAGTTATAATCATACCTTTTGCTCCCCCTGTCAATATGACCATATTATATAGCAGAAATATAATTATTTCTCCCCCTTTGTCATTAACAAAAAGAATTGTTGGGGTTGACTTGGAAAATAACAAAACTGTTAATAACACACTAATTAAGAGATGTTAAACAAACCAAGCAAGATATAAACAAAACAATGTTTAGGATACATCATAGTTGATTTTTTAAAAAAAATAAAATTATACAATCTTATCATTTAACATTGTTTGAACCAAAAAAAAATTTATGAGAGAAGATTTAACCAAAAGAGACACCAAAAGAGAAACCAAAAGAGAACCATCTTCATTCACCATTCTCCCCAAGAAGGAGAAGAAGGAGGTGAGGATCCATGAGACTTTTTCCATAATTGACGAAGAATTGTCTTGATATTTCTCAATTCTCGTGCATTCTCTTCGACTTTGGCATCAAAGTAATCGAATCTAGAATTGATGGAAGAAAAGCCTTGTGCTATTTGTTGAGAAATTTTCTTTTGATTTTGAGAAATAATGATGTCAGATTTGAGCTTTTCATTTTTAGTATACGAGCGAGAAGTACCAGAAATTAGTTCTATCTCGAAATTTTCCGAATTTGGGCTTTGAATAAAAGCTTGCTCAAAAGCTTCATCTTCATCTTCTTCTTTATTTTCCCTTTCTTCATCATTCTTTTCTTTTTCAGTATTGTCTTCATTTCCATTATGTCCGGAACTACTTACTTTTGCTTTTCCTTTCTCTTTTTGTAAAGCAAGTTGTTCCGCTTTATAATCATTAAATGTTGGAAATGTTGGAGGAGATTCTGGTAATCCCATTAAACTGAAGAAGCGAATGTTGGATACCTTGATTTTTTCAAATTCAATTGATGGACTTTGAATAGAGAAGGCACTTAAAATTCGAGTAATATAGGGAGCATAGATAATTGAGCGTTTCTTGGAGTCATGATAAGTGCGAAAAGCATCATAAAAGTATTGAGCCCAATTGATTTGAGTATTGGATAGAATTGATTGAAGAGCTTTATCTTCATCATCGTAAATGACCTCATGGCTTCCTTGTCGGGGAAAAATTGTTTTTATTATCATTCTAAGCAATAGTCGAGGTCGAGGACGAAGATGATTTGATCTATCTGTGGATTTTTCAGGTTCAAAAAGATAATATTCGATTTGTTTAAGTGCTTCTCCTTCTAACTTAAAGTCATCTATGTCGACCCCTTCCGAGCTACATTTTAAAATTCGTCCAATGTCAGAAGGAGTTATTTGCAGAATGTTTCCAAAAACGCTTGTCCAAAGCGTTCCTTTTTCTCGATGAATTCTAATTTTTGGATTGTTAACATTCGCTAGAAATAATAGTACACTAAGTCTGCAAATGTTGACTTGATTATCTTTGAAATCAATAAGGCTTGTAATCTGAGATCTATCAGTATAGAGCCTAAGTTTGTAGAGAGGAAAATGATCAAGATTATGAAAGATACCATGAAATGATTGAAGAGAACATAAATGCTTGTAACGAGCCATGCTTCTAGGTTCGTGGTATAACCAAGCTTCAATTTGATCTTCCGAAGGAAGAATGTGAGGAGGTTGATGAGATGAATCTCCTTTTTGTTTCTTAGGTTTGGGTGCCATTGAAAAATGAAAAACTAGGGTTTTGAGTTTGAGAGACGAGAAAAAATAAACCGTTTAAAAAAAAAACGTATGTAGATTTTCTTCTTAACAGGGTTTCAGACGTCTGAAAATTAAACAGTCGTCTGAAATTCTGTAGAATAAAAACATAGACTAGAAGAACAGACGTCTAAAAATTTATAATAGCCGTCTAAGATGTATGACAGACGTCTAAATATATTAGACAGACGGCTCAGAAGGTTTAAAATGAAACAGAGAGCAAAAAACATTTTGCACTAAATTCAGACGTCTGATCTTTTTATGTTTAGACGTCTATTATGAATAACAGACGTCTGTTATCTTTAAACAGACGGCTAAAAGTTGACTGCAAAATTATAGACAGATTTAGACGTCTGTGAAAAGTGACTCAGACGTCTGTGTGTCTGAAGATAGTAAAAGTAGTTGTTTTTACAGACGTCTGTTGAAAAATATAGACGTCTGTATGTCTGATAAAAGATTTTCTTTAGTTTAGGCCCTTTTTTTTTTTTAAAAAAAATATAGATTATTTATTTCTATTGATAAGAACATAATACAAAAACAAACATACAGACATATATATATTATCTATTTAGGAGTCTTTGGAGTTTTTGGAGACTTCGGAGACTTCCCTTTGGATGATTCGAGTTGATTTTGTTCAGCAGACTGATAAATAGGAGACCATTGAGATTGACGTTCCCATGAATTTGGGGATACATGAGGACGTTGAGGTGAGAGAATATGTGCATTTGTGTTGATCGGAGATGAACCACATATTTTTGCAGCACATCGTTCAAGAAAACTGAGTCGTCTTCCATGACTCTTTTGTTCAAAATACATTTCTCGCTGAAGATCAAGTGTTTCCCTCTGATAGTGATGTAAATCATCTATCTTTTCTTTAGTAGATGGAGATGGAAATAAATTTCTTCGCGAACGTTTATTTTCCGGCGTATATCCCGTATGATGACTTTGTGGTGGACATATCGGAATATAAGCTGGAGTTGGAGTCGGAAGTTCGGAAGACCCAGAACTAGGAGTTTCGAAATTAATTGAAGAAAACTCAGATGTATAGGAGGGCTCATCTGAAGATGAACCAGCCATGGAATATAAGAATAATGCAAAGTTCAAAAACATATTTGTATTTTCACCTTTAAAAAAAAATAGATAAACTGAAAAAAAATTTCTTTGGTAAAAAGAAATTTATAGACAACTAAAAGCTAAAAAATAAATGGTTAATATTAAAAGAAGACAAAATTTAATGTTAACCAGAAACAATATGTGTGGGTAAAAGAAAAATTTAAATAAAGATAGAATAGCTGAAGTAAACTTCATAAATTGTTGAGAGAGATAATACCAAGTTCTCGTCTCAATTTTACAAAAATGTTTTCATTTAAAGGTTTTGTAAAAATATCTGCTAATTGATTTTCCGAAGATATAAATTCTAGATTGATTATATCTTTTTCAATATTATCACGAAGAAAATGATGACGAATGTCAATATGTTTTGTCCGTGAATGATTTACTGGATTTTTAGATAAATTTATAGCACTAGAGTTATCACAGAAGATTGTAGATTTAGATAAGTTAAAACCAAAATCTTGAAGAGTTTGTTGCATATAAATTACTTGAGCACATGCCAAAGCTGCAGATATATATTCTGCTTCACAAGTAGAAAGTGATACGCAATTTTGTTTCTTACTGAACCAAGATACTAGAGACCGTCCAATGAAGTGACAAGTCCCACTTGTACTTTTTCTATCCGTCCGACTTCCTCCAAAATCAGCATCACTATATGATACTAATTCAAAAGGACATTCTTTCGGATAAAATAATCCAAAATCTTTGGTTTTGTTGAGATAACGTAAAATACGTTTCACTGCTCTAATATGTGATTCTTTAGGATCGGCTTGAAATCGTGCACACAAACAGACACTCATCATAATATCGGGTCTACTAGCAGTTAAATATAATAACGATCCAATCATACTTCGATATAACTTTTGGTCTACACTCTTGCCATTTTCATCTTTTTCAAGATGTATGGTTGTACTCATAGGAGTTGGTTTGGCAGAGGTATTTTCCATACCAAAGCGTTTGATTAAATTATTACAATATTTTTCTTGATTTATAAAAATACCATTATTAATTTGTTTTATTTGAAGTCCAAGAAAATATGTTAATTCTCCCATATGAGACATTTCAAATTCATTTGTCATTATTTTAGAAAATTCTTGACATAATTTATCATTAGTTGATCCAAAAATAATATCATCTACATAAATTTGAACAATTAAAATATCATTTTTCTTTTTCTTAATAAAAAGAGTTTGATCAACCTTTCCAATTTCAAAACCAGAATTGATTAAATAAGTTTTTAAACGATCATACCAAGCACGAGGTGCTTGTTTCAAACCATATAAAGCCTTTTTAAGTTTATAAACATGTTCTGGAAATTGTTCGTGTATAAACAATGGAGGTTGTTCAACATAAACATTTTCTTTAATAAATCCATTTAAAAAAGCACTTTTAACATCCATTTGATATAATTTGAAATCATGAAAACAAGCATAGGCTAATAGAATTCGTATTGCTTCTAATCTTGCGACAGGAGCAAATGTTTCTTCATAGTCAATTCCTTCTTCCTGATTATATCCTTGAGCAACTAATCTAGCTTTATTTCTAGTGATATTACCATTTTCATCAGCTTTATTTTTAAAAACCCATTTAGTGCCAATAACTGTTTGATCAGATGGTCGTGGAACTAAATCCCAAACGTCATTTCTTTCGAATTGGTTTAGTTCTTCTTGCATCGCAATAATCCAATAATCATCAGTTGAGGCTTCCTTAATATTTTTAGGTTCTATATTAGAAAGAAATGCTATATGACCCATTTGATTTAGTTGATTTCTTGTTTTAACTCTTTCATCAATTTCTCCTATTATATTTTGAATTGGATGATCTTTTAAAATTCTTGGTGGAGATTTTAAATCAGTTTCAATTTGATTTAAAGAAGAGATATTATCAGGTGAAATGTTGTCAATAGTAGAGTTTGAATTTATTAAAATGTCTTCATCATCATTTGTTTTAATTTTAAAATTTTCATCAAATGAAACATGAAGTGTTTCTTCAATAGATTTAGTTCTTATATTATAGATTCTATATGCTTTGCTTCGTTCGGAATATCCGATGAATATACATTCATCTGATTTTGGATCAAATTTACCTAATTGATCTTTTGTATTTAAAGCGAAACATTTAGAACCAAAAACTTTAAAGTAAGATATATTTGGTTTTCTACCGATGAAGAGTTCATATGGAGTATGTTTAGTTAAAGGTCGAATAGAAACACGATTTAGGACATAACAAGCAGTAGCAACGGCTTCTGCCCAAAATTGTTTTGGAAGAGTGGTTCCATTCAATAGAGTCCTAGCACATTCTTGAAGTGTTCTATTTTTACGTTCAACAACTCCATTTTGTTGAGGCGTTCTTGGAAATGAAAAGTTATGAAATATTCCCTTTTTATTACAGAACTTCTCAAACAATTCATTTTCAAATTCTCCTCCATGATCACTTCTAATATTTTTAATTTTTAGATTTTTATTATTTTGAATACGTTTAGCAAAGATTTTGAAATTCTCAAAAGTATCACTTTTGTTTTTCATAAATAAAGTCCAAGTATATCTAGAGAAATCATCAACTATTACAAAGACATATCTATTGTGATTAATAGATTGAGTCTGAGTTGGTCCAAATAAGTCTAGATGCAACAATTCAAGAGGTTGCAAAGTTGAGATGATCTTCTTGGATTTAAAAGTAGATTTAGTTAGCTTTCCTAGTTGACAAGCATCACAAATGCTATTTACCTTAAAATTCATTTTAGGTAATCCTTTTACCAAATTATTTTTGGATAATTTATTAATAGCTTTGAAATTTATATGACAAAATCTTTTATGCCATAGCCAAGGATCATTTTCTTTGACTAATAAGCACATATTTGTATTATAATTTATTTTCATATTTAAAATATAAATATTATGATCTCTTACTCCTTCGAAAATGATATTTTTGTTATGATCAAAAATATTGCATTTATTTTCAGAAAATACTATGTTAAAACCTTTATCACATAATTGACTAATACTAAGTAAGTTATGTTTTAAATTTTTAACTAATAAGACATTTGTAATAAGAGGTAATTTAGATGTACCGTCATTGCTCACATCGCCTTTGCCGATGATGTAACCTTTTGAATTATCTCCAAAAGTGACAGATCCTCCATCTGAGTAGATAATGTTAGTTAACATATTTTTATTGCCTGTCATGTGTTTTGAGCAACCACTGTCTAGAATCCATTTTCCTCTTTTCTTAATCGGTACCTGCAAAAAATATTGAAATTCTATTGGTACCCACTTCCTCTATAGGGTCCTAAGGGTTAAATCTTAGGAAGCCAAACCCAGTTGGGTTTAGAGTTCCCTTTAAAAATAAAATTTTCATTCTTATGTACAGACATAATAAAAGATTTAATGTAGTTTTTCTTAATCAAATTATTATTAGTTTTTGGAACCCAAATCATAATTGATTTTGGATGAATAATTTTTGAAGAAGATTTTTGAGCAGATATAGATTCCTTTTTCTTAAAATTAGTATATAAAGAACCATTATTTTTATAATGCTTTTGTATTGGTTTTTTATATCCTAATCCCTTTTTATTTGAACAAGTTTGAGAATTCTCAATTATTTTAGAGAGATTCTCTTTTCCACTGTTAAATTTAGAAATATTTTTAGAAATATTTTCCAGTTTTGTTTTAAGATTTGATACTTCTATATCAAGTGTTTTAATATTAGAGTTTAAATCATAATTTTCTTTTGCTAATTTAACATTCTCATATTTCTGTTTTTCTATTTCACTGCTTAAATCAGTCAATTGAGATGTTATATTAACATAAGATTCTTGAGATTTTACTAACTCTTCCTCTAATATTTTCTTTTCATCTTTTAACATGACAGTTTCTATTTCAGATCTATTTAATTTTCCTAAAGCATCTTTATATTTACTCTTTAGAATTCTAAGTTTATCTAACAATTCAGAGTTTATTTCTATTAAATCGTCAAAAGTTAGATCACTTACATCATCATTTGTTGCCATAAAACAAACATTGGCTTGTTCTGAATCACTATCATTATCACTGTCTGATGAAGAAGATTCTGTATCATCCCATGTAACTGAGAAGGCTTGTTTCTTTTTATATTTGTCCTTTTTGAAATTATTCTCTTTCTTCCGATCAGGACAATCTTTCTTTATGTGGCCCTTCTTGTGACATTCGTAGCATTCAAGAGATGAACTTGATGGCTTATTAAAACCCTTGTTATTTCCAAATTTATTACTCTTTTTGAATTTTAAAAACTTTTTGAAATTCTTAGCTATAAATGCCATATCATCTTCTGATTCAGAGTCTTCTTTTTCTGCTTGAAAAGCGATAGTTTTCTTGTCCTGTGCTTGTGCTCGTCTTGCCTGCAAATTTACTTCATAGGACATTAGATTTCCTATTAACTCTTCTGTTTTTATGGTTGAAATATCATTAGCTTCCTCGATAGCTAAGACTTTTCGTTCCCATTCATCATTTAAAGAGTTAAGGATTTTTGATACAACATCAGATTCAGTAAAAGTGACTTCTAAAGCTAAAAGAGAGTGATAAATATCCTGGAATCTAGAATACATTTCACTAATACTTTCTCCTTGTTTCATCCTAAAATTTTGAAATTGGTTTTTAAGCATAGAGATCTTGCTTTGTTTAACTTTATTTGTTCCTTCGTGTGTAACCTTAAGAGTATTCCATATTTCATATCCAGTTTTACAGATACTGACTCGATTGAATTCATTTTTGTCTAAAGCACAAAATAACATGTTCATTGCTTTTGCATTTGCAGTAGCATCTAGTTTTTGAGTATTAGACCATGTAGCATACTCTGTAGTAGGGATATGATATTCAGTTTGAATAATATTCCAGGTTTCAAATCCACTTGCTTGCATAAAAATTCTCATTCTAGTTGACCAATAACTATAATTTAATCCGTTAAACAATGGTGGTCGTGTAGTGGCTTGTCCCTCAGTAAAACTGTTGCTAGTGTTATTGTCCATATTATTAAAATATCAGATAACTGTGTTATAGTTACTTGATGACCTTGCTCTGATACCAAATGAAAGTGAATATGGATCGATAATATAGTTAAACTACGACTAGCAAGTGCGGAATTATAAATAATAGTAAATGGCAGTAATAAAAATGACAACAGGGATTTTTATACTGGTTCGAACTTCTCGTTCTACGTCCAGTCCCAGACTCCTTCTGGAATTTCTCTAACAATCCTCACTTAACCCGGAGGAACAGGTATTACACCGCCTGAGCAACCGAACAGGACTTTTCCGCCTAAGCAACCGAATAGGACTTTTCCGCCTAAGCAACCGAATAGGACTTTAAATACAATTTGGTAAATTGTTTCTAGACTTTGTGTGTTCTTTGAATAACACGAATATAGTCAATGTAGTACACCCTTCCTATAATCTTCTTGATATGATGATTTGAATGTGCAAAGATAGGAAGTATAGATTGAAAATCGCTTGTGATTATGATAATACAAAGCAAGTATAGATAGAAAGAATTCGTTATAGAAATAGTGGATTTTCATCTCTATTTATAGTATTGAATAGTTTTAATTCAATAGTTGCAACTATTAGAAGAAGTGCAACTCTTGGTGAAGAAGACAACTCTTCAGATTTTGATATTATATGAAGTGATGCTTCAGTTCGTCAAGTTCAGATGTCTGAGATAAAAGTGACAGATGTCTGAATAATTTTGAATTTCAAAAAAATCAAAGGAAACACTAAACAGTTAATTTAGACGTCTGTCTTTTAATTCAGACGTCTGTCTAGGATGACAGACGTCTGTTATTAAGTGACAGACGTCTATTTCATATGGAAATAGAAGAATTTACAACATAGTACTCAGACGTCTGTTATCTTAATTTAGACGTCTGAAATTGATGTCAGACGTCTGAATTAATATACAGACGTCTATTTCTGTACTGTTCTGTTCCTTTGTTTATTTTATTATTTTTGAACTTGAGAATATATATAATTTTGAAAATACCTTTTTTATATTTATTTTAAAGCAAGATTTTCAAAAGTATATATGTGTGTGTGTGTGTTTCATCACCATATCAGAGATTGTACAAATATATCTCACTAGATTTTATAAAGAGCTTTTAATCTTGTTGATGATAATAGCTTCTTTTGATGATTCCTGCAAGAATATTTGACATAATAATATATAGATTGAAATATATAGTTGTCGCATTAAAATCGAAGAAGTCAGGTTTCAACAGATACGAAATGGATTCGTATCGATCGCAGATCGAGGCGAAACTTTCTGGAAATGGTCGCGTGGGTCCCCTCACGTGCCAGACCAAGTCTCCCGAAGTTTGAGCGAAATCTCAGCCTCCTACGCCTTTAAATAGAGCCCCAGAGCATACAGAAAAAGGGGGCTTTTGATTCTGAAGCGGCCAGACTCTGCCGGATTGAGATTTGCATCTTATTCCTACTGTTGAATTCGAATTCCAAACTGTAATTCACTGTTGTTCGCTATAATTGCTTGTAATCATTGAAAAATAATCAATAAAATCATCAAAACTTCATAGTGGACGTAGGCGATACGCCGAATCACTCTAAATTGCTTGTCTTTGCATTTTACGTTTCTGTTTGTTGGAGTTTTTGTTAGATAATTTCTGTTTTACATTCACGTTCTTCATTTTATCTCTTCAAATAACTTCCGAAGAGTGTTGTGCCCATTCTTGGTACAACAGTCAACATATAAAATATGTATATATATATATATATAATTTAAATTTTAAATCGTCTCGAATTTGTAGCTTAAAATCTCGACCTCCTATCGAGGCATGCCGCTAGGCGTTTATAATGTTATACCCCTATTCCGAACGCAATGGAAAAGGTTTCGAGTCCTAAATCGATCGTATGGAGAAGATAGCTTTTGGACCCAATCATTATATTAAATTTTCGATGAAAATTTTAGCGCGTTTATATCCCGCACGATCAAATGATAACTCCAAAAGCTACGAATTTTGAAATCCGATAATAGTACACTATTATGGATCCAATGGAACTAGTTTCGTCGAATTCCAAGACTGTGCTCCGTATCGCTATTTTTAAATGTCAATTTGAACAAACTATTTTTAAAATTGAACAGATCACTTTCAAATTCAATTTTAAAAGTTGCATTGTCTTCAGTATTATTAATATAAATTTTACAAGCCCTTAAATATTTTTTTAACGAGTTTAAAACTCAAGATACGATAATTTACGTAATATTCAATTATAAAATTCAGTGATTAAATTTTCAAATAAAATGCTATACTCAAATTCTGAATTTATTTTATAAATAACAACAACTTCCATATTCAAAATCAACTTATAATTCAAATTCAATATTTAAAACCATTTAAATATTCAAAATCGAATAACGAAAAATCCGGGTCGTTACATTCCTCCCCCATTAAAAGAATTTCGTCCCCGAAATTGCTAAGGCAGAAAGAAGGCCCTAAACCCCTTTAACTTTTCCAAAATCACTTAGTAAAAATCCGATATTCACTTTCTAATCCTTTAACTTCAACCAAACAATTTGTTTTCAATTGTAATTCCAAAATCTCTTATTTCAATTACAATTTGAAATCAATTTCGTCATTAACAAAAAATTTCAAAATTTTTCTAACATACTAAATTTCTGAATTTTTTTGGTAGTCTCCTTTGTACGGAGGACCTTTTGCAATATGACAAGCGATATAAATATATACACATCGACGCACACTGTCGGAAAAAAAAATATCAATAATTATATTTTTCGTAGTATTTAATCTGAAAACGTACCTTATTTAGCGTTTTTAAGCATTATTTAGCAAGCATTTACTTCATATGCAACTACGCAACCAAAATCTAGTCCAACAGCCTCCGGTTGCCTGTACTTACTCAATTTAAACCATATAAGTACCAAAATATGAAAGTTCAATAACATTTCATTCAATTAACCAATTAAACACATGAATTTCATACACAACATGCCAAAACAAAGATTTATAAGCAATTATGAGGTTCCGTTACTAATTCGATTGCTTTCAATCAATCCATATATCATTTTATTCAATTCAAATGATTTACAATCCAATTTATTGCGTTCAATTTATTTTTATATCAAACAAACCCATATCCTTTTCAAATTGACTTAAAATTCAATTTATTCGCCTTCTATTAATTCATAAAATTTTATTTACTTTCGTTTACATCAAACGACAAATTTTCATGCACATTGGCGATATCCATTTAATAAAATTACCACTAAAGCTTATAGCAATTTTAAATTGATTCCAAATCAATATTATTCCATTTCAAATTAAATCCATTTCAATTTTAATTTCATACTCAAATCCATTTATTTAATATCCCAAGCCATATCAATTTATTTACGCTTTACTTGAATTTATTTATAACTTAAGTTATCACCACTTTAAACTATTTCCATTTTACTTAACACATTCCAAATTTCTTTTTTAATTTGCTCACAACTAAGTTGAATTTTATTTAATTCAAGTTTCATTTCCAAATTCCATTTTTAACCCACAATCCAAATTTATTCAACCCAGTTAATATCCATTTTATATCCAACTGACTAATTAATTATCTAATTAGTTCATTTCCACTTTATAATTCAATATTTGATTTTTTTTTCAAAAATCACTTCAAACAATTTACTTGAGTTCAAATTCACTTTATACTTCAAGTTTGGGTTTTTATTTCGTTTCCAAAATATCAAACTCTTTTTATTTTGGCTTATCTATTCCAATTTTCAATTTATAAGTCACACAACTTATTTTTTTTATATTTCCATCAATTCTATACTCGAGTATATTTCTATTTTATTTTTAACTCGAGACTATACATTCATTTATAGTTTAAATATATTTTTATTCCATTTATTTCAACTTTTATAAGCTATTGAAGTTTATTTATTCCATTCAAAATCATCTATAACTAAATTCAATTTTATTTTCAATTCAATCCAAACACAACTCAATTTTGTTTAACTTAGCTTAAGCTAAATTCAATTAGTTCAATTTAATAAGAATTTCCCACACTTCCTTATATATATTTGTTCCATTCACTTATTCACATACATATGCTTTTATATTTAGTTAGCTTCATTACATTTTATTCCTTTCATTCCATCTATTTTAATCACTTCATTTATTGGTGTATTTCCTTTAACTTTTGCTTTAGTAAATTCCAATTCCATTAATGCACTTCATTCATTCAATTCAAACCAAATCAATTTTAAATTTCTAAAATTTAATTCACTCAATTTAAGTTAAATCCCATTTTAACTTCTCATTTTTAAATTTTAATATAAAAATTCCATTTTCACACTTCTCTCCTTATAAATATCATCCTCCACTTGTAAGTTAAAAAAAACTTATTTCCGATATTTCCCAGAACATTTAATAAGGTCCTAGAATTCAAACTCTCGGAATTTATCCCAAATCATTTGAAATAATATATAACACATATATAAACATATAACTCTGTTTTAGCCAATCATTTCCTTCAATTTACAAAAACCAACTTGATTTTTATCCAATAATTTCCTCGAAATCTCTAAAACAGAATTTGTTTTTCACAAAAATCTCCATATCAAACTTCTACGGTAGCAATCCGTCACCTAGAAACTCGAAAATGAATACCGGTGATGCTATAGTCATCACCCGAATTATTTTCCAACGACTGAAGTGAGTTCAATTCTATATCCCTCCCAAATCCATTTTAAAGCAATTTTCTTTCACAAAATATTCAAAAATAATGCTCTTATTATTATTTTCCATGCCACTTTGAAAAATATTTTTTTCCAAACTTCCTAGAATTTAAATTTTCAGTTTCCGGTTTAAATCTAGTTTTAATTATAATCCATTCGTATAATTTGTACTTATACAAATTTTCTTTTGGTTATATAAACCATTTCCAATTTTATAATCTTGTTTGATTATAATATTATCATCCAAACACTCCAAATATATATAATAATTTCAGAAAATTATTTCTTTTATATTAAAATATGGTTTGGGTAAAATTATCTCATTTACCCACTTTTTAAAACAATAATGTGTCGGTTTCCCTAGTTTAAGAGTTTAGAAATCCCTATCGATATAGTTTTCCAGACTGTACCGACCAGAATTTATAAATATTCAACCGATAAGTCAACACAATATAAAATAATTTATATTCACTAACAAATACGCGCTCATATCTAGTAATATAGTCAAACCCATTTTACGGTATTACCGACCCTATCTCTAATGAGTAATCCTCACCAGAGCCAAGGTTCTTGCTTAACCTTCAGCTTTGATACCAAGTGTAACGATCCGGGAATTTTCGACCCTCGAAAATCGACATCAATACGTCCACTGTATAAAATGCCAAATAGTCGAGTGCCAGAAATACCAATTCATTAGGGGTGAAGAAAAAAAAGGTGGAAGAAAAGAAACAGAACAACACAGAATCTCACAATCGCAGCCGAACAAAATATAATATATAATAACAGATTTTAAATACAAGAACTGTACTGTTAATATACATACCATTATCAGAGTACAACAATTCAATACATCAATTTGGACAGTTTAATAACTCGTCCTGATATACATAACTCACACAACGGAATAACCAAGTATGTGATATACGTCTGAACTCCTCCAGCTCGTCTCTTGAGCTCCATAGCATTTAAACTGAATCTGTAATACTCGTTTGACCCGAGCATTATAATAAAATAACACCCGAGTCAGTCTGGAAAACCAACGTGAGAAAACACACTCAATTTGAATTATTAACTTTTCAAAAGCCTTTGAAAAACAAAGGTATCTCGTAAGACCACGTCACAAATAAACACGAAGGGTTTTACCCTTACGATAACCAAAACACTTTATAGAAAATCCAGTGATATTATAATAGTGTCTAAATACAAATACTTATTCAAATAGCTGAAATTGTTACATTTATTAAATTCCAACATACTAGGCTCTACAAACAAAACCGTAAGCTCGTATTGGAGAATGGATTCCAACGAATGACTGGGCCACTGGGGTACCGCCCGTCACAGTACACCTCTAGAACCATGTACCAAGGACCACGCCAGGATACCTTGCTACACAAGACCGGCCTAACCCTAACTTGGATAAACCGAATATGTTTTCACCTTGGGTGTTCCCACCCTTACCATCAAGCGTTTCTTCTTTCATGTGTACCTATATATAAGATAAATAGGGTTTCCTAGGACATCTATGTCACGACCCCGAAATTTAAATTTATTTAAATTTATAATTAAATGAATTCTTGAGTTAAATTTATGATTAAATAAATTTTTGATAAAAAAATTTGTAAATTAAATTTATAAATAGAAGCGAGTTTCCCCGATATCCAAGTATATTCTGTATAAATGTTTTAAATTTAAAATATTGAATATATGTGTATATATGATATATGAGTAAATTTGAAATTTTATATATAAGTATATATTGATTTGAATTTGAATTTCAAATAAATGGATTTTTTTAAAATTAATATAAATTGAATACAAAGTAACACATTAGCTAAACCTTAACAATAAAATAAAAATAGGAGTTCACTCATATCCATAAGTACTAAAACAAACAACATAATTAAAATAGGAATTTCTTTACAATACATAAGTTAAGTTAGATAATAACTAAAACAACTTTTATAATATGTTTATAAAACAAAATGAAGTACAAGCAAATATAATATAAAGTAAACACATTTATTTAAAGACCTAAAAACAAATGAAAGCTGCCAGGCCAATCTAAAGAAAAGATAATAAAAAAAAATGAAACAAAGCATCTCTAAAGTACATACAATACCTTCTCAGCCTATAAACAAAATACAAAAGATAAAATAT
The DNA here is from genome assembly GCA_030737815.1 of Allium fistulosum. Classification (NCBI taxonomy): domain Eukaryota; kingdom Viridiplantae; phylum Streptophyta; class Magnoliopsida; order Asparagales; family Amaryllidaceae; genus Allium; species Allium fistulosum. The sequence continues at coordinate 161,322,282 of CM060904.1, read as the reverse complement.
AAATATGCTCAAATGTGAAACCAACAAACAACAAATGCAAGTCGTATCACCTGTAAACAAAAGAAAGCATAAGTAAAAGAAAAAAAAAATACAAATGTCTATGTACACTTGTAAAATAAGACAACAAATGATATTTAAGTTAAACAAGTGTATATATGTAAGTATAGGCTTGAGATAGAAGACATAAAGGACTGGAGTATCTTATCAGCCATGCCTATAACAAAAAAAAAAAAAATACTATCACTTGTACCAGCAAAGAAATGCAAGCATCTTCAGCATGCTTATGGTACAAATAATATACTGCATACTTCTTTTCTTTTATATACATCAAACTTTCTTCATTTCATTCGTCCACCAAGCTAAGTAAAACTGAAGTAAACAAATGATTTAAAACTCAAGACAACATTCAACTCAAAGGGGAACAAAATAGAATTCAAGAAAAAAAATCAACTGCAGTCTTCAAACAACAGAAGTCCTCTGTTCTTCATCTTCTCAAACAGTGAGCAAACTTATTTAAAACCCATCTATATATTTTGATGTCTGGGTTAATGTTTGAAATAGATTGTGAAAAGTGATTGTTGGTTGATAATTATGCCAGTATGCTTGTATGAATATGTGTGAAAAAATTGTATGTGCTTGCCTGTATAAGGTGATCATTTTTGTTCATTGCTTACAGGTTTATTAAATCCTGTTAAAAGAATTTCAAAGCACCACACCCAAATGATTTTGGGCTATAAACTCTGAATGAAAAATAGTTGTTTATAGGTGATATCATTCTAAGGAAAGGAAAATTTAATTCCAAGTGTTTAATTTGAATATTCATTTAGAAAATGAAAATATACAGTGATGATTTAAAATTTGCCCAGAATTAAATGTTTTGATTTCAAAATTCGATCACTTGAATAGTTTTAACTTGGAAATTAATGAATTTTAGTATAAGTATCTCGATTTTTAATAATGGGGTTATTGAGAAATGTTGAGTTGCCCAGGAAATGGACTTCTACATTTTTCTGGTGATCGAATCATCTTTGGATGCTAAGATTTGGGTTGAAGCAGGTTTGAACACCATGGAGTTTAGGAAAATTGTCGAAAATATTATCCATTGCAAGAGATGAGAGAACGAGGCAAGAATAGGGTTTTAGCTCGAGTTTTGTTGTGGTCTGGGATCGAGGTGATTTCGTCATCTCTGAGTGATCGAGTATGATGAGGAATTGGGGAAATGGAAGATTGGATGGAGACGAAGGGTTGGCCGAAGTTTCGTGATCTCTGATGGCCAGAGGAGGCGCCGCGGGGTTGATTTCTGGTGGTGGCTGTTGGGTTCATTTAATCGAGATTCCTCGATTTCGTTCTGAGGATAAACTCGAGATTCTGGGCTATCGTGTTGATGAAGGGGGTGATAGGCGACTTGTTCGTGGAGTCGCTGGAGGCGAGATCGTCGTTGACGATCTGTGCACGTGCACGTGCACGCTGGTTCATCTGGGTGGTTGCGTTTTTGGGGAAGAAGGGTTGGTCTCGAGTCGATCACGAGGTAAATGAAGTTCTGCTCGAAGCACAGGGAAACGAAGGGAGACTCGAAGCCTTGCTCGAGAAAAATAAGGGTTGTCTCGGGTTTTCTGGAATATTGGTCTTTCACAGGTTTCAAGTTTAAAAGAAAAGTATGTTTCAGGCTTTAAAATGCAACAGTTCTTTTGGTTATAAAAGTAAATTCTTAAGTTAACAAAGTTCAAACCATATTTAAACTAAACAAGTTTCTAAAGGGAAATAAATAAAGTTCCAAATTTTAAAACAAGTTTCAAAGTTTTAAATGTTAAAGTAAATATTTTGAAATCATTTTGTTTATAAATAACCATATATTGGGTTGATTGTTTTAAAATCTTTAAGTATTTTCAAATGTGATATGGGAAGTAATTGATTAGTTTATCAGTTAAGAGTGATGATTAATTTAAGATCAATTAATCTATGATTAAAAGACAATTATTCAAAGATAATTATTTGAGGACTAATTAATTTTTGTGATTAATTAAGGAATAATTATTTTGAGTAAATTTATTAAGGATAAATTAATCTAATTAATAAATTAAAGATAATTAATTAAATGAGAGTCAAATAGTTAAAGGTTGATTATTTAATAATTAAAAGTTGATGAGTTACATTTAAAGGTTAATTAATTTATTATAAATGGTTAATTTGTAAATGATTAAAGAATAATTAACCAAAATGATTTGTAATATTAATTAACCCAGATTGGAAATTCATAAGAAATAAATCTAATTTGAATTTATCAGATAATAAATCTGACCTTACTTGTGAATGTTTGGATTCTATTGGATGACTTGATTGTTTGATATTTCCTGATATATGATGCTTTGGGATATATTCTGATTTGTGTGTAATCTTTACTGCAGTTTATTTATCTGAAATTTATATATATCTGTGATCTGTGAATAAAAGATAAGCGATATAGTTTATATCGTTTATCAACTATATCCTGTAGTTTGATCTGTGATGATTTATTGTGTTGCACTATTGTGTGTAAAACCCCTAGACCACACTGTTACACACACAAATATGGATTTCACGTGGAAATCGGTTAAGTCACAGATAATTTAAATTTGATATTTTTGAAATTGAAAATTTTAATTTCAATTGATTTTGAAATTTGGGGTTTAAAGTGAAAAGCTTTTGAAATGAAATTTCAAATATAAAAGTTATTTTGAATAACTTAATCGAGTTTTGAAAATTTAAATAATTAGATTTAAATTTGCATTCAAAATTGAAATTGAAATCTATGATTTGGAAACTAGGGACTAAAGATGATATAAATGTGTTTGTATGAATTTAAACCATTTTAAAAGTATAAGTGGGGAATTTGAATTTAACCCAAAGACTTCAACTCGTATAAATGAATCAGATTTCCAAAATGAAAACTGTTGTTTTCAAATGATAAACACTTTTAGATAAGAAATGAAATTCCAGTTAATTAGGGGAATTTCAAGAATGAATCGAAAAATGGATTTTTCAAGTTATGAATGAACTGTTTTAAAAAGCTATGAATTAAATCTGTTATCTTAACAGATTTAAAATGATGTTTGTTTAAACCATTTGAAATGGAATTGTTTTGAAAGCTATTAGTTAAATCTTTGATTTAAAGATTTAACGAATTAATTAAACTGAAATGGAAATCGATTTGGAAAATCTGTGAATGAACCTTTGTGAAATTAAGTGAACTTTGTGAATTGAATCTTTTTGTTTAAAAGATTAAAATGGTAATTTGTTTAAACCATTTGAAGAAAGATTTTTGGGTAATAAGTTGTGACTTAATTGAAATCCCAATATCCATATGTTTTAAATATTGCGCTCACTATTCGGGTTAGCCGGGAAAAGACATTTGTGTCATATAACCCATTCCGAATAGTGATACGTCGTATATGGATGGCATTTGAAGACCGGTGATGAAGACCGGATATTTTCGAAAATGAAAGGACAACCTGTCGAATGTCTCTGCACTGAGTTGCTCCGGTATAGAGATTTATATCACTCTTTTGTGACGGGAAGTCCGGACGTGATTGGAAATTACCCGGAATTGCAAGGGCTTCGTAAGAAGTGCCTTCGGTTCTGTTCGAACCCGGAACAGACTTGTATGGATACATGTCTGACATTACACTTTGAGATATAAAGCCGATTTCTTTCAAATACATTTCTGTTGGTGGCGGAGAATTTATTCTCTTAGCTTAACACCCTTCTCTGAGACGTACGAGCTCAGAGGTTATGTAGTTGAAATTTATCAGCGATATATCCCAATTTGGTAATGTGACATGCTGAGTGTTGCTGTGTGATGATCAGTGTTTGATCATTTGCGATATGATCATTTATTTGATCTTATATCTTTGTGATCATAGGTTGATCATTTGTTTGACCCGAAGCATGGCTTTGTGACAAAGCGTAGCTTTGTGGACGAGACTTCGTCGAGCCTCACATCCCGGAAATGGTCGAAACAGGAAGGATGCAGCAAGGTTCTAGGGAGTAGCGCCCCTTAGTGTATGTCATTCCTTCTGGATAAAGGTGGTATCATGGTATGGAGCCCAGATACTTAACCTCTGTGGTTACTGCATTATTATTATTATGTGGTTGTTGGAATCGAGGATCCTCGGGAAGATCGGTGACGATCGGGGGATGGCATACGCGTGTCAGTAGTTACCTATTTTTGCAGAGGTAACCCGGCCTTGTGTTGGCAGAGATCCGGTTAGGTTCTCGGGTCGTCTATTCCAGGGACGTACCCATCATGGATAGGAAGTTCCTTAGCCTGACCATTTGTTGGAAATCCAAAGAAACAATACGGGACTTGTACGGTATTAGTTGTAGAACCTGCCATTCACTTATGGTGGCGCCCCACTGTTTGGATGGTAGCTATAGTAGGCATACGATACTGGTCGTATGTTGGCTAAGATTAATATTATACTTTCGAAATGTTTTCTACACTATGCACTAATAATAATATCAAATGATTTGATTTGCGTAGTAAGCATCTTTGACTATCATAAGAAGAAATCTCCTCCAATTCTGCGTTTGCATTGTGTGTGTGGTGGGAGGTCTTATGGTAGTTTCATTTTCCAAAAGCATTGCGGTTTTCAATGTCTAAAATTCTTTTGTGTTATTTAAAGATAAACTGTTTTTGTTGCTCACACCAGTCCCATGACTGATCCGGAGTTTATTGTTTCTTTTCTAAACTCTGGGTGCTCAAAATTTTCTACACGAGCAGTCTAGAGTTTGGTTTTTCAGATATTCAGATTCAGTAGGTTATCTGGAGCTAGTTCAGTCTTTGGATATGGACTGCACTTGCTTATCTTTGTGCCTCGTTATTGGGAGTTCGAGCTATATCTGGATTGCTGCTTTGGAGATGGAGATTATCCGTTGTTGATGTTATCGTTTTCTTTCCGCTGCTATTTCTTGTATCATATCTCTGATTGTATATAGATATTCATTGTATCATCATTGTATCTGGATATTGTATCAGATGTTGTATATCTATATTCTTTTTATTCCGCTGTGTTATTTACTTAATGTTGTTATAAGCTCCGGCGACTCGGATTTGAACGGTCGAATCTACGACATTCGAGTACGATGTAAAGTACGGGTGCCGATTTTCGAGCGGGCAAAATCCGTATCGTTACATTTGGTATCAGAGCTAAGGTTGAACTTTAGCTCAGGAGTGTAACACATTAAGTAGCTCATTAGAGATAGAGTGAAGTAAACTCTAGAATGAGTGTATCCTTAAGATATCTGTTCGTACGCCTCAGTAAATTCTCTTGCTATCCACTGATAGTGAGTATGAGTGCAAGAAGAGGATGAGATAAGGGACAAGGGAATACGACTATAAATGGTCAATACCTTGCAACAGTGGAAACAATCTTTCTTATCAATTTTCTTTGATTCGTTTCCAAATTCTTTTCATTTCTTCGTATCAGCTACAAGAAGAAGTTTCGGTGTGATGATGGTTCTACGAATCGTTGTAGAAGATCCTTACTTTGTATTTTCATCGGTTTCTTATCAGCTTTTCGATTTAAACCTTAATGAATGTGAAATTGGAATTTTAAATTGAATTAAATTGACTAATAAAATATAGGATAAATTGAATTGTATTTATAAAACGATTTCGTTTGAAAACCCAAATTTTGAAATTCTATTGTAATTTCTTTTGAATACCAAAGTCCGAAGAGGGACAAATTGGTATATATTCTGAGATATTCCGATTTGAGTTTAGAATTCATATCATAAGTTTGAGGAGTTATAGGAGATTGCATCTGTCTATCTCTGTGTTGTTTTCGTGCCTGCGAATTTCGAGGACGAAATTCTTTTAAGGGGGGAAATTTGTCACGACCCCGAAATTTAAATTTATTTAAATTTATAATTAAATGAATTCTTGAGTTAAATTTATGATTAAATAAATTTTTGATAAAAAATTTGTAAATTAAATTTATAAATAGAAGCGAGTTTCCCCGATATCCAAGTATATTCTGTATAAATGTTTTAAATTTAAAATATTGAATATATGTGTATATATGATATATGAGTAAATTTGAAATTTTATATATAAGTATATATTGATTTGAATTTGAATTTCAAATAAATGGATTTTTTTAAAATTAATATAAATTGAATACAAAGTAACACATTAGCTAAACCTTAACAATAAAATAAAAATAGGAGTTCACTCATATCCATAAGTACTAAAACAAACAACATAATTAAAATAGGAATTTCTTTACAATACATAAGTTAAGTTAGATAATAACTAAAACAACTTTTATAATATGTTTATAAAACAAAATGAAGTACAAGCAAATATAATATAAAGTAAACACATTTATTTAAAGACCTAAAAACAAATGAAAGCTGCCAGGCCAATCTAAAGAAAAGATAATAAAAAAAAATGAAACAAAGCATCTCTAAAGTACATACAATACCTTCTCAGCCTATAAACAAAATACAAAAGATAAAATATAAATATGCTCAAATGTGAAACCAACAAACAACAAATGCAAGTCGTATCACCTGTAAACAAAAGAAAGCATAAGTAAAAGAAAAAAAAAATACAAATGTCTATGTACACTTGTAAAATAAGACAGCAAATGATATTTAAGTTAAACAAGTGTATATATGTAAGTATAGGCTTGAGATAGAAGACATAAAGGACTGGAGTATCTTATCAGCCATGCCTATAACAAAAAAAAAAAAAATACTATCACTTGTACCAGCAAAGAAATGCAAGCATCTTCAGCATGCTTATGGTACAAATAATATACTGCATACTTCTTTTCTTTTATATACATCAAACTTTCTTCATTTCATTCGTCCACCAAGCTAAGTAAAACTGAAGTAAACAAATGATTTAAAACTCAAGACAACATTCAACTCAAAGGGGAACAAAATAGAATTCAAGAAAAAAAATCAACTGCAGTCTTCAAACAACAGAAGTCCTCTGTTCTTCATCTTCTCAAACAGTGAGCAAACTTATTTAAAACCCATCTATATATTTTGATGTCTGGGTTAATGTTTGAAATAGATTGTGAAAAGTGATTGTTGGTTGATAATTATGCCAGTATGCTTGTATGAATATGTGTGAAAAAATTGTATGTGCTTGCCTGTATAAGGTGATCATTTTTGTTCATTGCTTACAGGTTTATTAAATCCTGTTAAAAGAATTTCAAAGCACCACACCCAAATGATTTTGGGCTATAAACTCTGAATGAAAAATAGTTGTTTATAGGTGATATCATTCTAAGGAAAGGAAAATTTAATTCCAAGTGTTTAATTTGAATATTCATTTAGAAAATGAAAATATACAGTGATGATTTAAAATTTGCCCAGAATTAAATGTTTTGATTTCAAAATTCGATCACTTGAATAGTTTTAACTTGGAAATTAATGAATTTTAGTATAAGTATCTCGATTTTTAATAATGGGGTTATTGAGAAATGTTGAGTTGCCCAGGAAATGGACTTCTACATTTTTCTGGTGATCGAATCATCTTTGGATGCTAAGATTTGGGTTGAAGCAGGTTTGAACACCATGGAGTTTAGGAAAATTGTCGAAAATATTATCCATTGCAAGAGATGAGAGAACGAGGCAAGAATAGGGTTTTAGCTCGAGTTTTGTTGTGGTCTGGGATCGAGGTGATTTCGTCATCTCTGAGTGATCGAGTATGATGAGGAATTGGGGAAATGGAAGATTGGATGGAGACGAAGGGTTGGCCGAAGTTTCGTGATCTCTGATGGCCAGAGGAGGCGCCGCGGGGTTGATTTCTGGTGGTGGCTGTTGGGTTCGTTTAATCGAGATGCCTCGATTTCGTTCTGAGGATAAACTCGAGATTCTGGGCTATCGTGTTGATGAAGGGGGTGATAGGCGACTTGTTCGTGGAGTCGCTGGAGGCGAGATCGTCGTTGACGATCTGTGCACGTGCACGTGCACGCTGGTTCATCTGGGTGGTTGCGTTTTTGGGGAAGAAGGGTTGGTCTCGAGTCGATCACGAGGTAAATGAAGTTCTGCTCGAAGCACAGGGAAACGAAGGGAGACTCGAAGCCTTGCTCGAGAAAAATAAGGGTTGTCTCGGGTTTTCTGGAATATTGGTCTTTAACAGGTTTCAAGTTTAAAAGAAAAGTATGTTTCAGGCTTTAAAATGCAACAGTTCTTTTGGTTATAAAAGTAAATTCTTAAGTTAACAAAGTTCAAACCATATTTAAACTAAACAAGTTTCTAAAGGGAAATAAATAAAGTTCCAAATTTTAAAACAAGTTTCAAAGTTTTAAATGTTAAAGTAAATATTTTGAAATCATTTTGTTTATAAATAACCATATATTGGGTTGATTGTTTTAAAATCTTTAAGTATTTTCAAATGTGATATGGGAAGTAATTGATTAGTTTATCAGTTAAGAGTGATGATTAATTTAAGATCAATTAATCTATGATTAAAAGACAATTATTCAAAGATAATTATTTGAGGACTAATTAATTTTTGTGATTAATTAAGGAATAATTATTTTGAGTAAATTTATTAAGGATAAATTAATCTAATTAATAAATTAAAGATAATTAATTAAATGAGAGTCAAATAGTTAAAGGTTGATTATTTAATAATTAAAAGTTGATGAGTTACATTTAAAGGTTAATTAATTTATTATAAATGGTTAATTTGTAAATGATTAAAGAATAATTAACCAAAATGATTTGTAATATTAATTAACCCAGATTGGAAATTCATAAGAAATAAATCTAATTTGAATTTATCAGATAATAAATCTGACCTTACTTGTGAATGTTTGGATTCTATTGGATGACTTGATTGTTTGATATTTCCTGATATATGATGCTTTGGGATATATTCTGATTTGTGTGTAATCTTTACTGCAGTTTATTTATCTGAAATTTATATATATCTGTGATCTGTGAATAAAAGATAAGCGATATAGTTTATATCGTTTATCAACTATATCCTGTAGTTTGATCTGTGATGATTTATTGTGTTGCACTATTGTGTGTAAAACCCCTAGACCACACTGTTACACACACAAATATGGATTTCACGTGGAAATCGGTTAAGTCACAGATAATTTAAATTTGATATTTTTGAAATTGAAAATTTTAATTTCAATTGATTTTGAAATTTGGGGTTTAAAGTGAAAAGCTTTTGAAATGAAATTTCAAATATAAAAGTTATTTTGAATAACTTAATCGAGTTTTGAAAATTTAAATAATTAGATTTAAATTTGCATTCAAAATTGAAATTGAAATCTATGATTTGGAAACTAGGGACTAAAGATGATATAAATGTGTTTGTATGAATTTAAACCATTTTAAAAGTATAAGTGGGGAATTTGAATTTAACCCAAAGACTTCAACTCGTATAAATGAATCAGATTTCCAAAATGAAAACTGTTGTTTTCAAATGATAAACACTTTTAGATAAGAAATGAAATTCCAGTTAATTAGGGGAATTTCAAGAATGAATCGAAAAATGGATTTTTCAAGTTATGAATGAACTGTTTTAAAAAGCTATGAATTAAATCTGTTATCTTAACAGATTTAAAATGATGTTTGTTTAAACCATTTGAAATGGAATTGTTTTGAAAGCTATTAGTTAAATCTTTGATTTAAAGATTTAACGAATTAATTAAACTGAAATGGAAATCGATTTGGAAAATCTGTGAATGAACCTTTGTGAAATTAAGTGAACTTTGTGAATTGAATCTTTTTGTTTAAAAGATTAAAATGGTAATTTGTTTAAACCATTTGAAGAAAGATTTTTGGGTAATAAGTTGTGACTTAATTGAAATCCCAATATCCATATGTTTTAAATATTGCGCTCACTATTCGGGTTAGCCGGGAAAAGACATTTGTGTCATATAACCCATTCCGAATAGTGATACGTCGTATATGGATGGCATTTGAAGACCGGTGATGAAGACCGGATATTTTCGAAAATGAAAGGACAACCTGTCGAATGTCTCTGCACTGAGTTGCTCCGGTATAGAGATTTATATCACTCTTTTGTGACGGGAAGTCCGGACGTGATTGGAAATTACCCGTAATTGCAAGGGCTTCGTAAGAAGTGCCTTCGGTTCTGTTCGAACCCGGAACAGACTTGTATGGATACATGTCTGACATTACACTTTGAGATATAAAGCCGATTTCTTTCAAATACATTTCTGTTGGTGGCGGAGAATTTATTCTCTTAGCTTAACACCCTTCTCTGAGACGTACGAGCTCAGAGGTTATGTAGTTGAAATTTATCAGCGATATATCCCAATTTGGTAATGTGACATGCTGAGTGTTGCTGTGTGATGATCAGTGTTTGATCATTTGCGATATGATCATTTATTTGATCTTATATCTTTGTGATCATAGGTTGATCATTTGTTTGACCCGAAGCATGGCTTTGTGACAAAGCGTAGCTTTGTGGACGAGACTTCGTCGAGCCTCACATCCCGAAAATGGTCGAAACAGGAAGGATGCAGCAAGGTTCTAGGGAGTAGCGCCCCTTAGTGTATGTCATTCCTTCTGGATAAAGGTGGTATCATGGTATGGAGCCCAGATACTTAACCTCTGTGGTTACTGCATTATTATTATTATGTGGTTGTTGGAATCGAGGATCCTCGGGAAGATCGGTGACGATCGGGGGATGGCATACGCGTGTCAGTAGTTACCTATTTTTGCAGAGGTAACCCGGCCTTGTGTTGGCAGAGATCCGGTTAGGTTCTCGGGTCGTCTATTCCAGGGACGTACCCATCGTGGATAGGAAGTTCCTTAGCCTGACCATTTGTTGGAAATCCAAAGAAACAATACGGGACTTGTACGGTATTAGTTGTAGAACCTGCCATTCACTTATGGTGGCGCCCCACTGTTTGGATGGTAGCTATAGTAGGCATACGATACTGGTCGTATGTTGGCTAAGATTAATATTATACTTTCGAAATGTTTTCTACACTATGCACTAATAATAATATCAAATGATTTGATTTGCGTAGTAAGCATCTTTGACTATCATAAGAAGAAATCTCCTCCAATTCTGCGTTTGCATTGTGTGTGTGGTGGGAGGTCTTATGGTAGTTTCATTTTCCAAAAGCATTGCGGTTTTCAATGTCTAAAATTCTTTTGTGTTATTTAAAGATAAACTGTTTTTGTTGCTCACACCAGTCCCATGACTGATCCGGAGTTTATTGTTTCTTTTCTAAACTCTGGGTGCTCAAAATTTTCTACACGAGCAGTCTAGAGTTTGGTTTTTCAGATATTCAGATTCAGTAGGTTATCTGGAGCTAGTTCTGTAACGACCCGTAAATTTCAACTGTTTTAATAACGTAAGTTAGTTGAAATTTTGTGAAATTTTTAAACGATAAAATTTTGGAATAAAAATTTAATATTTGGAATACGTCTAATTAAATATAACAACTGGTAAATTTTCGTCCGAAAATACGGAAGTTTATTTCGCGCGTAAATTCACTTCAATTCAATCAGTTAAAAAGCAATGAAAATAAAATGTTTTCGGAACCTAAATATTTTTACATAGAAAATTCTAAACCATCTTCTGAGCAAGATGTCAGTTTGTCGTTTTTCCAAATTCGGACATCTTTGGCTCCGTCGTTCTTATTTTCCGCAAAATAGCAGTATTCTGGTGCCGATATCGATTTTTATCGGATGATCGTACCACTGATTTCTATATACCGTTTTGATCGTCTCGTCGTGCAGATCTCTACGGTATATTCGATTGTCAAATTCGAAGTTTCGTTGTACGTTGCACTTTGTGTAACGCCTACCGTATCGGTACCCGTTTTAGTCTCTTTGTTCCTTGTCCTTTCATAACCCACTTTGTAAACCAACGGTCATTAGCCATTAAACATTTTGTGAAATTCAAACCGTAACCTTCACTATTCCCTATGTCCATTTATTATTCACTGGCTCGTTTTCTATTCTCTTTCTCAGCATTTCTATTTTGATACAAGTTGCAAAATATAAAGGTGAGTGACAACTCATGAGCATTGATTTTTGATAAATATATATCACGTTCCCTCTAGCCTACTACTCTCTCTCTCATTTATTTATTCTTCTTCTTTTTCATGCCATAGCACTCAACAGAGGCTCTTCTTCATCCCACTCACGCATGTTCATATTCAATGAAAAATGTGTGCCTGAAAAAAAATATTTGAAGCTGACCACCATTCCGCACTATAACCTCCAATCTTATTTTGCGTGCAGCTGTCCTTCTTCCCAGCCTCCAACTTGCAACCGACCCTCCTCCGCAGGTCCGCCCACGCCCAGCCTGCTATCTTCCTCCCTCCAATCCCGCTTCCGGCACGCGAGTGTAGCCCGCAACCCGACTTCACCCTGCGCTTCTCTCTCTCGGCTGTGCTTTCCACTCTCCGGACGTGTCTCCTTCGTTTTTATCTGCGGGTTAGTTATATTTAAGTTTATATATATTAGATCTTATATTTTATTAGTCGTTTGTGAGCTAGAGGGTATTCGGAAGTTATGATTTCTGAAAACAAAATATGCCTACTATATTTTCATGCATAGTTCGTAGGATATGTTTCCCTTCTAATAAGATATGAAACCATAAAATATATTCAATGTTTTATATATGTCAGTATATTATAGTTTACTTATAATTTAAGCTGCAGGCTTCTGGTATATGTACTTCTATATGTTTAAAATTCATAAGTATATGTGATGGTTTATATTTTTTGTATACGTTAGATCTGTATATGAACCTGGATACTAAAAGGAATATATTCGAACGTACATGATAAAAAAAAAATTATTTTAAATATATAATAGTTATAATACCCGTTTATACTTATAAGTTATAAAGTCATTTATATCTTTCTTTCCAAATTCAAAAGCCTATATATATTCTCTGTACATAGTGATGTTTAATATATTTGCTGTTGTATATTTATAAGTACAAAACTATATTTTATAAGCCTACTTCTTTTATAAAGGTATTTATATATGTTTCGGGTATGCATAAGTTATGTAAAAGGCGGCCTAGTTATATGCAGTTAAATGATAGGCTATGTTTTGTTGTAGACGGAAGTTTTCAAAACTATGTATATTAGTTTTAAGTGGTTTTGTTGAGTTTATTTCAGTATATAGTAGCGTATATTAAATTATAGTGTATTTGGTATAAAATTTTGGACATAAATTATATATACACTTTTATAAAAAGTTTTTTTACAGTTAGGCGTTGGCACGTGATATGCTGTATTTTAATACATATACATGAAAAACTTGATTAAGTAAGTTATATATATTGGATTACAACAAGTGTAGAACCTAATGCCTGAAAATTTTAGTATATTTCGAGATGAATATAAATAGATATATAAACATATTTTACGTTTAAAGAATTTCAATTTTGAATGTTACTGTAAAAGTATGGTACTTTAATATAAAGATGGTATGTTAGGTCGAAATGAATATAATGTGTTGCTACTGGTTTTATATATATGTTGAGTCTAATTTAAAAGTAATGATTTTGAAGTGGGCATATGTATTAAGTTTTTTTAAAAAAAAAAGAAAAAAAAAAGAATGTGATTGTATTTAGAATATGTCTATATATATAGTTATATACAGTTATATTTTTATATTCACTTATGCCATTTATCTTCATCGACCCAGTTCTAATTTATTTCATCGATTCCTTTTATCAGCCGATTTGTGCCAATCTAGCTATTGATTTGAGATTTCGTGCCTGGACTTCGCAACCACTTCATTGTCTATCTCTCTAACCTCGAAAGGTGAGCACTCACTCACGATTAACGTTCTTTTATTTATTAAATTTGATTTCAATTGAAACGACAATTGAAATATGCTGCTGTTAGTTAATTACACTGTTATATATACTATTGTCTGTATCAGTTCACCTGTGACCTCTGACACCATTATCTGTTAATTATTTATGCGATGATAATACAGTTTGGCTGATAATTGATTGATGGTTGATGTTATATTGGACGTTAAATTGTTAATGTTAAAATGATAAACAGTATGAAATTGAACTTGATATAGGATAATTAAATGTTAAATTTGATTAACTGACATTTGTATAATATGACCCCTTTAACTGTTAAATTTATTGATACGTAGGATTTGTTTAATTACATTTTGAACCATTGAATGTATATTGTTAAATTGATGATGTATGAAATGGTAAATGGATGACAAGTGAAAACCGTAATGTAATAATCCTTAATCTACATGAAATGATAGTGTAGATTCTAGAAATAATTATATTAATTCGTACAAATAACAATGCGAATTAATACGGTTATTTCGGGATTATTTGAATTGATTATTGGATTGATATTGGTTGTTGTTATTGCTTGTTTATTTACTTTGACACCTTCCCAGTTATCACACTGCAAGTTCCCTTTGATATGTTTTGATTTTGAATTGAATTGGAATCGGGTTGAAATGATAAATACCCAAATTGAACTTTGACTTAGGATAGAAAATTAAATAAAACCCGATTGGTCAAAAATTTGATTTAAAATAAAACGAAGATTTTATTTGAATAAATATTATGGTTTTGAAATGAAATTAAAATCTGAATTTTAATGAAAGGAAATTGTAATATTTAATAATCTGAAACAAATATTTACAATGTAATTGATGAAGAATGTTGTTTAATTTGAGAAATAATTGAATTAGGTTGAAATGATTTTAATAATCAAGTTTGAAATTATAATTAAGTTTGAAATTATTAAATTTTGAAATTATTTGATAATTAAGTTTGAATTATTTAATAATTAAATAAGAGTGAATTATTTAATGATTAAATTGAATTGAATTCTTTAATAGGTAAAATTGGACTTTTGAATAAAGGAATTTACTTCGTAAATAATGGAAATTGAGTTTCTTTATTAATTAAGTTTTGGAAAATTATTTAAGGAAGTAAATAAGTGAAATTGGATTTCTTTAACAAAAAAATGAAATGTGATATTTTTGGAATTAATGTAAGACTTGTAATTGAAAGAATTGATTTGACGAATTGAATTTAATTCAAAATTTTAGGTTTTAAAATGGAGTTGAACTTAAGTAATTGATTTAATGAATGAGAAGTTTAATAGAGATTGTTTTGAATGATAAATTACTTAATGAATATTGAATGTAATCGATAAATGAATTTAAATTGATTTGAATGTTAAATTAAATTAATTTAAATGTTTTTCGAAATGAAACTTATATACGATTTTGGATGTCCGCATAAAAAGGTGAAAGATCTGATTAAGGCTAATGGGTGGGATTGCTCCTCTTTACCAATAAATCAAGATAAAAAGGAGCTCATTCAATACATGCCTATCTACTATGGCAGAGACATGGATGTATGGGTCTGGAAGCCTACTGGTAATGAATTCTCTACTAAGGCCACCTGGGAGGAGATTAGACAAAAAGACAGCAAAGTCTCTTGGAGCAAAGCTATATGGGATCATGTTAATAATCCAAAAATGGCTTTTACAGCCTACAAAGCTATTCTGAAGAGATTGCCAACAAGGGATAGACTATCGAAATGGGGCGTAATAGATGAAACTATCTGTGTCTTATGTAATCAGAGTCCAGAATCACATGAACATTTATTTTTTGCATGTAGCTTTGCAAACTCGGTGTGGACTTCGTGTAACAATTACCTAAATACAACACCTCATTCTAACAACTTAATTGAACAAGTGGAGTACCTGAGTCAGAGAGGAGGCGACAAAGACATTGAATCCAAGCTGCACAAAATCGCCATCACTGTGACTGCGTGGAGTATATGGAAAGAAAGAAATCGAAGAATTTTCCAGAACAAACATAGAAAGCACACGGAAGTTAATGGATTAGCAATTGTGGACATGCAGATAATTATGAAGAGGATTAAGAGGGGAATTCTTACCAGGCAGGCACGAGACGAAGCTCATGCTGTAGGAGAGGGCTGGAATTTTCCATCGCAAGGAATCCCAAGTAGGAGTCGTCAGTTCCAGCCGCCATGAAATGTTTTGGGAGAGTTACTTTTCGCTACTTTCTATTTTGCTTTTTGGAAAGGTTTAGTTGTATGTCGGAATGTTTGTGTACTTTGTTTGTACTGTTCAGCGTGGGCTGACTTGCTATGGGCTTTTAATGCCTCAATAAAATTTTACCAATTTACAAAAAAAAAAAAAAAAAAATATTTGAATTGTTTTAAATAAAGTTTGAAATTGAATTATAAGATTTGAAATGGTAAGTTGGAAGTTTTGAAACGAAAATTTGGAAATTGTTTTAGAAAGACACATGAAATGTTGATTTACGAATTCTATTTGAAATTGAAATTGATTTTGTTTTTGAAATATATAAACGACCAATCGGTGTAATAATTACGAAAGTTATTAAAGAGACCGGGATCGGTAATGGATATACTCTCTATCTGAACCGAAACCACTTTAATAACTATACGCGGAGTGTTGATCCAGAACGAAGTGGATGGTTTTGGTGAACGCGTTGACTGAAGAAAGAGAACGATTTTGGATGACCCCTGACATGACTAAAACAGGAGCCGCGCCGGGCCATTGAGGATCGCCATCTCTAGCGGACACACTTCTTCGATACCATATCTATTACTTTTGTGATTCGATTTGGGTGCACCCCTCGATTATGGGAGTGTTGTTTCGCGGTGTTGGGGTAGTAGCTGCTATGCCCAACATCAGTCCGGATCACGCAACTACTAGTATCCTAGTTGGTATCGCCTCATGTACCTTGTCATACTGATTATCCTATTCGCGACCACTACGATTTTGATTTGTACCTTTAGTATATGGATTGCCCTCTGGTGACTTCCGGTTTTGGGGAAACTACGGTCTTGTATATGCTTTTGGGAATAAACAGGTTAAGAGGTGTATGGGCCCTGCTTAACCCTACTTTGATATCTTTATATTACTGATAGACATTATCTACTTAGCGTACATTACTACCTAGTAGATAGTTTAACGGATCCTTAAAGGATGGTTATTCCAAACATCCTTTGAGTTACTTGTATTTCAATTGCTATTTCACTTGAGTTGGATTTATTAATATAAGAATGTTAATCCTGACTCGAGTGTCTTGTGTTTTGCTTTACGCTCGGGTCAGACTGAGTAGTTCAGCTTTCGAGACTCACCTTTGGAGTTGGAGCTTTGCTTGAAGATCCAGCCATCTATTCTGTTTCCAGTATTCGATGATTCCAGTGATGTATTCTGATTTGTATCTGATGTATCGTATTACTCTTCTGTTGTAAACTCTGATGTATTTTTTTATATATTCATATAGTAGCTTCATGAACTACTATCTCTTTTATTTCCGCTGCATTTATTACTCTGTGTCTGTGATCTGTGATTATATCTATTTACTGTATGTGTTCAGTTTTGCCAAATTTAAATTAACAACGCGGTATTTTGAGCAATTCAACTCCGGCATGAGTGTCTACCTATACACTTATAATGGACGCGAATGGTCCAAAATGGCGGGTCGTTACAGTTGGTATCAGAGCTTTGGTAGCTCTAGGCAAAACTTAACATATAGGGTAAATGTATTTACAGAATCACTCTCATTCGAGTTTCAATCTCTTCCTTTCGACTCGATTCCTTAGAATTTTGGAACGTTCCCCTCGGTTCCGAAATTCATTCGTGTCCTTCACTATTCGTCTTCTTTCAAATTCTGGAGCATCCCATAACTCCATTTTGAATGATATCCATAATAGATCGGCAGTCTCGCCAATCTTCGAATGATTCATAAAGGAGAAAAACTCCTTTACAATAGGCATTGGTTTACCAGAGATTTCTGTATCCTCGGTTTACGATGCTATCTATTCCCTGCTATACCTGAATTCCATCTCTTGAGATCGAGTGTTGATTTACCTCGGAATTCAGCAATCGATCTTACTCTTGAAGTCACGGTCGACCCGGTTATGGTTGCCCGCGATTTATATAAGATTATCTATTTCCTTATTCGGTTAAATAATCATCTTATCTTCTGTTTCAACTTCTTTTCGAATCAAAAATTCTCTTTGATTTGAAATCTATCAAAATTGAATCCCTATCCTTATTTTGAAAATTCATTCATGTATCGTCGAGCAAAGAAGTGTATTTGTAAATTAATATTTAAAAATGTTTTAATATATACTGTGTTGTTTGAGTTGTTGATGTTGATTTGGGTTTCCGATCGGTTCGTCTGATCAACGCTATCGATAGGATTTCCAAAACACTTGAGCAGAGCAAACTGACACAATATTGTTTCAAATTTGGAAAATGAAATAAATTTGTTTGATTATATTGTGAAATATAAGTAAAAAATTTCTAGAATTTAAAAGGTTAATTAAATTGTTTGTTGAAATAATAATATTTGATTATCATTTATTGTTCTAAATAAATTTATAAATACGGTTTATAAATTGATTTGGAATTTTAAATGAATTTAATTCAGAAATTTGAGAATTTAGTTTCCGGTGATTTCGAACTTTGGTTTTAAAATTTTAAAGTATATATTATTGAAAGTATTTATCGAATAAAAATCGTTTTCAAAGAATTTTAAAATGTTGAAATCAGTGTTCTTCTCTTTATCGCTGGAAAATAATTTCGGTGATGACGGCCGCATCATCGACGTTCATTTTCGAGTTTCGAAGTGAAGATACTATTCTGTAGCTTTGCTATGGTTTTGTTTTGAAAAATATTTTGATATAAATTTCTTCAGTATAATTTGATTTATATATATAGGTATCTTATTTTAAAATTTAATTTGATTTGATAAATATATTATATATATCTCTAAACTGTTTAAAGTTAATCGGAAATCTAATTCTTAAATTTTGTTTAAGGATGATTTTAATTATAAATAAAACCAAAAATTTGGAATAAATATTTAAACTTGAATAATTGAATTGGGAAAATTTTATATATTGTTCAACTGCATTCTAATATGACATACCTAAATCATTCAGAAGTTGAATATGTAATTGGATAATATATAAGATAAATTGAATTTATAAATAAAATTTGAGTGTTTAAAATAAATGTGATACACTAAATTTTGACTATAAAGATGTTAATAGAGTTAGATAGGATAATATGTAAACTCAGTTAATAATGAAATAAAATTTGTTTTGAATGAATTAATAAATTTGTTTTGAAAGAATTAATAATTTGTTTTGAAAAATAAATTGTAATTTGATCAACATATGAAAATACCTCGAATTTAAAAGAAATTAATAGATGTAAATTAATTTAAATCGAAACTTTTATGGTTTAAATTAATTTATATGGTTAAATATTTGTGATAGGATATTAAGTAGAATAAATTTAACAGTAATTTGGAATAAAGAAGAATTTAAAATTGTTGGAAAATATGATTATAATAAAAGACTATTCAAATTTATGATTTTGAAACTGTTAATTAAAGATGATTGGATAATAAGAAAATCAATCTAGAAATAGTTAAAGCTTGATTTAACTTAAGAAAAATCAAATGGATTAAATCAAATTATTAGATATAAATTAATTTTAAATTTTAAATTGTATGGTTTAAATTAATTATTTTATTTGTTTTCCAATCTATTTTCTTTCTGGTTGTTTCTATTCTCCTACCTCGTTCCTTTTCGGGGACGAAAAGTTTTGAGTGGGGGAGAGTGTAACGACCCGTAAATTTCAACTGTTTTAATAACGTAAGTTAGTTGAAATTTTGTGAAATTTTTAAACGATAAAATTTTGGAATAAAAATTTAATATTTGGAATACGTCTAATTAAATATAACAACTGGTAAATTTTCGTCCGAAAATACGGAAGTTTATTTCGCGCGTAAATTCACTTCAATTCAATCAGTTAAAAAGCAATGAAAATAAAATGTTTTCGGAACCTAAATATTTTTACATAGAAAATTCTAAACCATCTTCTGAGCAAGATGTCAGTTTGTCGTTTTTCCAAATTCGGACATCTTTGGCTCCGTCGTTCTTATTTTCCGCAAAATAGCAGTATTCTGGTGCCGATATCGATTTTTATCGGATGATCGTACCACTGATTTCTATATACCGTTTTGATCGTCTCGTCGTGCAGATCTCTACGGTATATTCGATTGTCAAATTCGAAGTTTCGTTGTACGTTGCACTTTGTGTAACGCCTACCGTATCGGTACCCGTTTTAGTCTCTTTGTTCCTTGTCCTTTCATAACCCACTTTGTAAACCAACGGTCATTAGCCATTAAACATTTTGTGAAATTCAAACCGTAACCTTCACTATTCCCTATGTCCATTTATTATTCACTGGCTCGTTTTCTATTCTCTTTCTCAGCATTTCTATTTTGATACAAGTTGCAAAATATAAAGGTGAGTGACAACTCATGAGCATTGATTTTTGATAAATATATATCACGTTCCCTCTAGCCTACTACTCTCTCTCTCATTTATTTATTCTTCTTCTTTTTCATGCCATAGCACTCAACAGAGGCTCTTCTTCATCCCACTCACGCATGTTCATATTCAATGAAAAATGTGTGCCTGAAAAAAAATATTTGAAGCTGACCACCATTCCGCACTATAACCTTCAATCTTATTTTGCGTGCAGCTGTCCTTCTTCCCAGCCTCCAACTTGCAACCGACCCTCCTCCGCAGGTCCGCCCACGCCCAGCCTGCTATCTTCCTCCCTCCAATCCCGCTTCCGGCACGCGAGTGTAGCCCGCAACCCGACTTCACCCTGCGCTTCTCTCTCTCGGCTGTGCTTTCCACTCTCCGGACGTGTCTCCTTCGTTTTTATCTGCGGGTTAGTTATATTTAAGTTTATATATATTAGATCTTATATTTTATTAGTCGTTTGTGAGCTAGAGGGTATTCGGAAGTTATGATTTCTGAAAACAAAATATGCCTACTATATTTTCATGCATAGTTCGTAGGATATGTTTCCCTTCTAATAAGATATGAAACCATAAAATATATTCAATGTTTTATATATGTCAGTATATTATAGTTTACTTATAATTTAAGCTGCAGGCTTCTGGTATATGTACTTCTATATGTTTAAAATTCATAAGTATATGTGATGGTTTATATTTTTTGTATACGTTAGATCTGTATATGAACCTGGATACTAAAAGGAATATATTCGAACGTACATGATAAAAAAAAATTATTTTAAATATATAATAGTTATAATACCTGTTTATACTTATAAGTTATAAAGTCATTTATATCTTTCTTTCCAAATTCAAAAGCCTATATATATTCTCTGTACATAGTGATATTTAATATATTTGCTGTTGTATATTTATAAGTACAAAACTATATTTTATAAGCCTACTTCTTTTATAAAGGTATTTATATATGTTTCGGGTATGCATAAGTTATGTAAAAGGCGGCCTAGTTATATGCAGTTAAATGATAGGCTATGTTTTGTTGTAGACGGAAGTTTTCAAAACTATGTATATTAGTTTTAAGTGGTTTTGTTGAGTTTATTTCAGTATATAGTAGCGTATATTAAATTATAGTGTATTTGGTATAAAATTTTGGACATAAATTATATATACACTTTTATAAAAAGTTTTTTTACAGTTAGGCGTTGGCACGTGATATGCTGTATTTTAATACATATACATGAAAAACTTGATTAAGTAAGTTATATATATTGGATTACAACAAGTGTAGAACCTAATGCCTGAAAATTTTAGTATATTTCGAGATGAATATAAATAGATATATAAACATATTTTACGTTTAAAGAATTTCAATTTTGAATGTTACTGTAAAAGTATGGTACTTTAATATAAAGATGGTATGTTAGGTCGAAATGAATATAATGTGTTGCTACTGGTTTTATATATATGTTGAGTCTAATTTAAAAGTAATGATTTTGAAGTGGGCATATGTATTAAGTTTTTTTTAAAAAAAAAAGAAAAAAAAAAGAATGTGATTGTATTTAGAATATGTCTATATATATAGTTATATACAGTTATATTTTTATATTCACTTATGCCATTTATCTTCATCGACCCAGTTCTAATTTATTTCATCGATTCCTTTTATCAGCCGATTTGTGCCAATCTAGCTATTGATTTGAGATTTCGTGCCTGGACTTCGCAACCACTTCATTGTCTATCTCTCTAACCTCGAAAGGTGAGCACTCACTCACGATTAACGTTCTTTTATTTATTAAATTTGATTTCAATTGAAACGACAATTGAAATATGCTGCTGTTAGTTAATTACACTGTTATATATACTATTGTCTGTATCAGTTCACCTGTGACCTCTGACACCATTATCTGTTAATTATTTATGCGATGATAATACAGTTTGGCTGATAATTGATTGATGGTTGATGTTATATTGGACGTTAAATTGTTAATGTTAAAATGATAAACAGTATGAAATTGAACTTGATATAGGATAATTAAATGTTAAATTTGATTAACTGACATTTGTATAATATGACCCCTTTAACTGTTAAATTTATTGATACGTAGGATTTGTTTAATTACATTTTGAACCATTGAATGTATATTGTTAAATTGATGATGTATGAAATGGTAAATGGATGACAAGTGAAAACCGTAATGTAATAATCCTTAATCTACATGAAATGATAGTGTAGATTCTAGAAATAATTATATTAATTCGTACAAATAACAATGCGAATTAATACGGTTATTTCGGGATTATTTGAATTGATTATTGGATTGATATTGGTTGTTGTTATTGCTTGTTTATTTACTTTGACACCTTCCCAGTTATCACACTGCAAGTTCCCTTTGATATGTTTTGATTTTGAATTGAATTGGAATCGGGTTGAAATGATAAATACCCAAATTGAACTTTGACTTAGGATAGAAAATTAAATAAAACCCGATTGGTCAAAAATTTGATTTAAAATAAAACGAAGATTTTATTTGAATAAATATTATGGTTTTGAAATGAAATTAAAATCTGAATTTTAATGAAAGGAAATTGTAATATTTAATAATCTGAAACAAATATTTACAATGTAATTGATGAAGAATGTTGTTTAATTTGAGAAATAATTGAATTAGGTTGAAATGATTTTAATAATCAAGTTTGAAATTATAATTAAGTTTGAAATTATTAAATTTTGAAATTATTTGATAATTAAGTTTGAATTATTTAATAATTAAATAAGAGTGAATTATTTAATGATTAAATTGAATTGAATTCTTTAATAGGTAAAATTGGACTTTTGAATAAAGGAATTTACTTCGTAAATAATGGAAATTGAGTTTCTTTATTAATTAAGTTTTGGAAAATTATTTAAGGAAGTAAATAAGTGAAATTGGATTTCTTTAACAAAAAAATGAAATGTGATATTTTTGGAATTAATGTAAGACTTGTAATTGAAAGAATTGATTTGACGAATTGAATTTAATTCAAAATTTTAGGTTTTAAAATGGAGTTGAACTTAAGTAATTGATTTAATGAATGAGAAGTTTAATAGAGATTGTTTTGAATGATAAATTACTTAATGAATATTGAATGTAATCGATAAATGAATTTAAATTGATTTGAATGTTAAATTAAATTAATTTAAATGTTTTTCGAAATGAAACTTATATACGAATTTGAACCAATATTTGAATTGTTTTAAATAAAGTTTGAAATTGAATTATAAGATTTGAAATGGTAAGTTGGAAGTTTTGAAACGAAAATTTGGAAATTGTTTTAGAAAGACACATGAAATGTTGATTTACGAATTCTATTTGAAATTGAAATTGATTTTGTTTTTGAAATATATAAACGACCAATCGGTGTAATAATTACGAAAGTTATTAAAGAGACCGGGATCGGTAATGGATATACTCTCTATCTGAACCGAAACCACTTTAATAACTATACGCGGAGTGTTGATCCAGAACGAAGTGGATGGTTTTGGTGAACGCGTTGACTGAAGAAAGAGAACGATTTTGGATGACCCCTGACATGACTAAAACAGGAGCCGCGCCGGGCCATTGAGGATCGCCATCTCTAGCGGACACACTTCTTCGATACCATATCTATTACTTTTGTGATTCGATTTGGGTGCACCCCTCGATTATGGGAGTGTTGTTTCGCGGTGTTGGGGTAGTAGCTGCTATGCCCAACATCAGTCCGGATCACGCAACTACTAGTATCCTAGTTGGTATCGCCTCATGTACCTTGTCATACTGATTATCCTATTCGCGACCACTACGATTTTGATTTGTACCTTTAGTATATGGATTGCCCTCTGGTGACTTCCGGTTTTGGGGAAACTACGGTCTTGTATATGCTTTTGGGAATAAACAGGTTAAGAGGTGTATGGGCCCTGCTTAACCCTACTTTGATATCTTTATATTACTGATAGACATTATCTACTTAGCGTACATTACTACCTAGTAGATAGTTTAACGGATCCTTAAAGGATGGTTATTCCAAACATCCTTTGAGTTACTTGTATTTCAATTGCTATTTCACTTGAGTTGGATTTATTAATATAAGAATGTTAATCCTGACTCGAGTGTCTTGTGTTTTGCTTTACGCTCGGGTCAGACTGAGTAGTTCAGCTTTCGAGACTCACCTTTGGAGTTGGAGCTTTGCTTGAAGATCCAGCCATCTATTCTGTTTCCAGTATTCGATGATTCCAGTGATGTATTCTGATTTGTATCTGATGTATCGTATTACTCTTCTGTTGTAAACTCTGATGTATTTTTTTATATATTCATATAGTAGCTTCATGAACTACTATCTCTTTTATTTCCGCTGCATTTATTACTCTGTGTCTGTGATCTGTGATTATATCTATTTACTGTATGTGTTCAGTTTTGCCAAATTTAAATTAACAACGCGGTATTTTGAGCAATTCAACTCCGGCATGAGTGTCTACCTATACACTTATAATGGACGCGAATGGTCCAAAATGGCGGGTCGTTACAAGTTCAGTCTTTGGATATGGACTGCACTTGCTTATCTTTGTGCCTCGTTATTGGGAGTTCGAGCTATATCTGGATTGCTGCTTTGGAGATGGAGATTATCCGTTGTTGATGTTATCGTTTTCTTTCCGCTGCTATTTCTTGTATCATATCTCTGATTGTATATAGATATTCATTGTATCATCATTGTATCTGGATATTGTATCAGATGTTGTATATCTATATTCTTTTTATTCCGCTGTGTTATTTACTTAATGTTGTTATAAGCTCCGGCGACTCGGATTTGAACGGTCGAATCTACGACATTCGAGTACGATGTAAAGTACGGGTGCCGATTTTCGAGCGGGCAAAATCCGTATCGTTACAATCTAGAACGGTGATAACATACCCTACTTGGGTGTGACCCACTTAGCCTTGCTGCATCTCCCCTGTTTTAGTCATTCATGGTTGATGAGGTTCGAGGCTAAGCATTACTTTTCAAGAACAAGTTTTCTTAGAATGCTCATCATCCTCCAATGACGATGTTCTGATAGCATTCGTCCATACAAGTTGTCCTAGGTCTGGACAAACCGAATCACCGTCTTCATCATCTTTACGGTATTCATTCGTTACGTTCAAACTAGATCGAAGTGGTTTTTGGATAATTAAATTCAATGTCGGTATCTTCGAAACGATTAACGAAATTGGCCAAAATTTGATAGTCGTTATTTAACTATCAATAAACATCCAAAAACAATCATCAGACCTAATTATAAATTTCCCAAAATTTATTTCAAAATATCTTTATAAGGTATTACTTTCAGTTCTTCAACATTTGAAAACAGTTTCAAATTCTTATATCTCCAACAGAAATTTCCACTCTTTTTCAACACTTAGAATATTTTTCTCCATTTCATTTTAAATTCACACTTAGGAAATACCCTTTTTATTTCCTTTTCTCTTTCTCAAAATCATTTACAATTTTATTTGTAAATTTCTCAACTCGTTTTACACGAATTCTAAATTTCTGGAATTCTTTAATTAATCCCCTTCAATATTTCCAAAGTCATTATACTTACTTATAATACCAATTTCCCTTTTTACTTCTTTAATGAATTCTATTTCATTCTTCGAAGTTCAATTTTATTTAACCTCTTCGGAATTTTCTTACTTTTCTTTCCAATTATATTTAAGAATTTTATTATAAATCATATTTATTGAATAACCCATTTCCAGGCTCCCGAGAAAGTTTATAAATAGATTTAAAACATTTTCAAAACTTTATATATATAAATATGTAAATAAAAATAAGCATTTAAAGAAAATAATAATAATTTGTTTTTAAGACATATTCAAA
The DNA here is from genome assembly GCA_030737815.1 of Allium fistulosum. Lineage (NCBI taxonomy): Eukaryota > Viridiplantae > Streptophyta > Magnoliopsida > Asparagales > Amaryllidaceae > Allium > Allium fistulosum. Next base: position 161,296,035 of record CM060904.1, on the reverse strand, counting down.
TAACTATTTAAAATGTTGAAAACACTTTCTTATAACATCATTTTTCAAAGTAGGTTTAAACATTTAGGATTTTATCAAAATAAATATTAAGTATTTTAAAATTCACTTCTGAAATATTTCCATACCAACTAACCTCGAAATTTATATAGTTTAATGAATAAGAATTTTCCTTTTAAAAGAAAATTTTAACTTATCGACAAAATACATTTTTAAATCTCAATAACCAAAATGTCAATTTAAAAATCTTCTCGATTTCCATCACATTACTTCCATTCCTATCTCCTTAACCATTTCACTTTAAAAATAGTATTTACTATTTTCTCACCATATTTCCATATTCCAATGTAAATTCTTCCCGTAAATTTATATTTCCAAATTTATCATCCAATATCACTGTTCTTCATTTACAAACTACGTTTATAAATTTTCTATAACTCCTTGAGTTTCACTAAAATAATCTCTCTTATAAAATTCCATTTCTATAAATTCAATTTCTTATAAATCTCTTTTATTTTTACCCATATATTTTTTTATATCAAATTTCAACCTCTCTCTATATTTTTTCGAATATCATTTTTAAAATATCCAGTCTTTAAAAATTCCTTTATAAATTTTTTTAAAATTTTCTATTTAAAATATTTTTTCCGCATTATTTAATACGATAAAAAATTCACCATTTCTTATTCAACCCAATCTCTTTAAATAATCCAATTTTCGATATACATATTTTTATATTAAAAATCTCCTTTTAATTCCTTAAAAATTTTAAAATAATATTTATGGTATTTAATATATATCCAAAATTAATTCCATGCTATTTTTAACATTTAAAATTTTACAACACACAATAATCCAGCGTTATATATATATATATATATATATAAAGTACTAACATATTTGAGGAATCCAGTTGGATCCCTCCAACCTGTTTTCCCTACATCCACAGATGTTAGACAAAAACAAAAATACCAATCCCACTTCGAGCGGGATATCGCGGTATATAGGGTCATCCGCTGTTATGCGGGGCGCATAGGGTCTCATCCGCTATAATATGCAAGAATATCACTCCAATACTAATATATATACTACTATATACATTTAATATCCAACCATATAATAATTTTATAAATTCAACCAACAATCAATAATTTATTTTAACCATTTAAAATAAATCCAGAAATCCAAAGAGAGTGAGATTTTACTCACCTTGATATTTTAAATTGGCCGACATCCGGATTTTAAATTTCAGCTTGTATATCTCTCAACTACGAATACAACTCGTCTTGTTTCCATGATTTTTGACCTCGTATGCAAATTTTAAAATTTTATAAACATTTGTTTTAGTCCAAACAATTTATCGTGACTTAATTAATTAATTAATTAATCAAACATTAATTACCTTCGCGTTCACCATCTCGATTACGGCCATCGAACATCTGCCATCACCATCTAACCCCAAACAATTACGACATCACTAGCTCACGACCGAACATACCCCTCTTGCACTCCACCACTGCTGCGATTTAGGACCCTGAACGAGAAATTATGTGCGTACCACCCACCAACGCCGTAGCGCCGCTGGCCTCGCGCTTGTCGCTCTCACGAACGCCGTCCAAACTCACCTGCCCGTGGCCTCGTGAGCAAAATCCCCCAACACAAAGTAACCCCAACCTTCCCAGCTTTTCCGCCCTCAACCCCTCGCTCGCGCGCCTTACGTCATCGCGACTTCGGCCTTCGATCGACCCCCTCTTTCATCACGCGAGCAAACCCCTTATCGCTGTGCGCCTCTTCTCCAAATATATACTTCTTCGATTGATTGAAAGAATGAATTAGATTTTCTCGAATTTATTTGAGAGCGGAGGGAAAAAGAAACGAACGTGATTTTTGAATTTCTGCGGCCACCATTTTTTTTCTTGTTTCCAGATGAAGATGATTTGTTTTGAACAAAATTTGAATTCGTTTTCCCTATCTTTATTTTACTTCTTAGTTCGACTTTTACATTGAAGAAGAGGGAAGTTGTACATAGATTTTAAGAGGTGAAGGAAGACGTGATTTGAATTGAAAAGTAGCATGCATGAGAAGGTTAGCTAGAGTGATTTGAAGAGAGGTGAGAAAGTTCTGATGTGAAATATCTTGACCAGTCAATATATATAATATATATATATATATAATTTAAATTTTAAATCGTCTCAAATTTGTAGCTTAAAATCTCGACCTCCTATCGAGGCATGCCGCTAGGCGTTATAATGTTATACCCCTATTCCGAACGTAATGGAAAAGGTTTCGAGTCCTAAATCGATCATATGGAGAAGATAGTTTTTTGGACCCAATCATTATATTAAATTTTCGATATAAATTTTAGTGCGTTTATATCCCGCACAATCAAACGATAACTCCAAAAGCTACGAATTTTGAAATCCGATAATAATGCACTATTATGGATCCAATGGAACTGGTTTCGTCGAATTCCAAGACTGTGCCCCGTATCGCTATTTTTAAATGTCAATTTGAACAAACTATTTTTAAAATTGAACAGATCACTTTCAAATTCAATTTTAAAAGTTGCATTGTCTTCAGTATTATTAATATAAATTTTACAAGCCCTTAAATATTTTTTTAACGAGTTTAAAAATCAAGATACAATAATTTACCCAATATTCAATTATAAAATTCAGTGATTAAATTATCAAATAAATTGCTATACTCAAATTCTGAATTTATTTTATAAATAACAAAAACTTCCATATTCAAAATAAACCTATAATTCAATTCAATATTTAAAACCATTTAAATATTCAAAATCGAATAACAAAAAATCCGGGTCGTTACATGAGGGAGGTAATTTGGTTACACGGAGTTCCTTTAAGCATTTTTAGGGACCGAGATCCACTTATCACCGGCGAGTTTTGAAGGAGTCTTCAGGAGGCTTTAGGCATTTAGTTGTGTTTGAGTACCGCTTAACTCCCACAGACGGAGTAGGTGAACCGGATATTGGAAGATTTACTGCAGATATGCATCTTGGATTTCAGAGGCTGTTAGGAGGATCACTTGCCACTAGTGGAGTTTACTTATAATAACAGCTATAGACAAGTATTGAGAGGGCACCGTTTGAGGTGTTATACAAGAGACCTTGATGATCACCATCTTGTTGGTGGTACACTACGGTTAGGATCATTTTTGGACCAGATATGGTGAGGGGGACATCAAAGAAGGTAGGCTTAATCTGTATAAGGATGAAAACCGTGCAAGATAGGCAGAAGTCTTATGTTGATAGGTGATGCACAGAGCTGGAGATCGTGGTGTGCGATATGCTTTTGTGAAGGTCACACGGCTTAGGCATAGTAGGAGGTTTGGTAGTTCGGGAAAGTTTGCATCAAGATTTGTAGGGCCATTTTCAATCATAGGTAGAGTAGGGAAGTTAGCTAATAGGGTAAATCTTCCTGAAAAGTTAGTGGGATTACACAACATTTTCCACGTGTACTTACGGAAGTGTCTATATGATTCAATAGCTATAGTCGAGCCGAGTCAGTTAGAGGATGTGGTAGCAGAAAGGGATTCACTTGTTCATCGTGCACCCACCCGTATCGTTGAGCATGATACAAAGCGACTCCACAATAAAGTTGTTAAGCTTGTTAAGTTCAAGTAGGGAGATAACCCAGCGGAGAGTACATGGGATCCTAAAGAGAAGATCCGAGCAACCCATCCAGAATTCTTTTCTGGTACGTTTTCGTTTAGTTAATATGTATAAGCTACTTATGCACTTAAGCTTTAGCTTAGTGTACCCCATAGGTAGACACATTTGGATGCTAGGAATGGTCGTGAACGTGTCATTAGGACATATTTTGGATGATGGTTGCTAACAGATTTATTTATTAAATTAATCTTTTCACACTTAGGCAAATATTTTCGGGTTAGCATGCATTCACACCATCGCTTGTTTTATTTACCAAGTTATATGCATATGGTTCTTGCATATAGATTGATTGGTTGCATATACATATAGAACTACCAGTATATTTACCAAGAATTTTGCATACATTTGGATACATGACATAAGCACTTGCATTTCAAGAGGTCGATTAGATAAGGAGGCCCTCTAATTTTTGCACTAGCATAGGTTCATGTGCATTCCATGCCTATATATACATTTTGCATTAAAAATTTGAACTAAGAACAATGGTTACCAATGGTTGATGGCTGAGTAGATGGTTGTAAGTATTAATTTCTGTACGTACAAGTTGCATTTTTCCATCCTTGGAGATTTAGGGTACAAAATCCTTTTAAGGGGGAAGAATGTAACACGTGTAAAAAATTATTAGAAATTTAATAAAATAAATTAATTTAATTATAATAAGGGTAAAAGTGGAATATTCAAAAACATTCGAATTCAGCTACGAAACTTGCACCATTGCATTCGTAGCGATTTTATGGACATTTTCATATATAAAGTTTTGTAATCAGAGCACATATGAAAATGTGTAACGACCCGTGAATTTCGTTAACTAAGTTTGTCATAATTTCCATAATTTATAGTAATATGAATGTTAGGAAGTAGATGTAGCAATTGAAATTAAAAGTTAACAAATATATATATATATATATATATATATATATATATATATTTAAAATGAAATTCCAATTCAATAAAATAATGTAAATGTTACGATTTGATCTTTAAATAGAATATGAGAAACAAGAGTAAGTATTGAATAATATGTTATTTATTTATGGTATTGAATAAAAATTGGTAAGCCAATTGTAATTAATGGTAATAATGTGATATAAGCTAATAAATTAGATTTCAATGCAACACCCATTAATGAATGTAATTGAAATAGGATTTAGGTAAATGTATACTAGGTTATAAATCAAAAAGAAGGAAACAAACGTATATATCGAATTGATTAATGAATAAATATACATTGAATAGTAATTGAATGTACAGTTAATGGAAATTGTATAAAATCAATAATGATAATTAGTTGTGCCTTATGGATAATTAATTCCATAACAGAAAGAGTAAATGTATTCATTTGAATATAAAATTGCAATTGGGTAGGGATTGTTAAGTAACAATGTTAATGCAAGGTAAGTGATGCTAAATTAAAGTCAATAATAATGAAGAGTGATTAATTCAAAATTTGTAACATATATTTTAAATTACCTGCTTATTTGTTAATAGAATTTGTAACGACCCAGATTTTCTGATAATTAAAATTCGAATATTTAATTGATTTTTAATATTAATAAATGGAATTTAGAAGTCGAATGATTTATTTCTCGAATATTGGATTTAATTGGATAATTAAATCGATAAATTAATAATTGAAATTCCAGAGATAATTTAAAATCGAGTTTAATATGATTGAAAATGATTTGTAAAATTTTCTTTAATCATACTGGAGTTATAGAAAGGTTATAGAACTTTCAGAATCGAATTTAGAATTAAACTGTGAAAATTGAATATTTTAATATTTAATTATCGACTGTAAAAATAGCCAATTTTCGAACAGTCTCAGAATTGAACGAGACCAGTTCCATTGGATCCGTAATAGTTAGTTATTATCGGATTTCAATTTTCGTATCCATCGGAGTTGTCGTTTGACCGTGGTAGCTCGAAACGCATCGATATCATTTTAATTTTAAATCGTCGAGTAAAAATAGTCATTTTTCAAACAGTGTCGGATTTCGACGAAACCAGTTTCATCGGATCCGTAATGTGATATTATTGTAAGATTTCAAATTTCGTAATTTTTGGATTTACCATTTGTCCGATACAAATTAAAACGCCTCGAAATCGATTTAAATCGGTTTAATTTAAATTGATCGTTTTTCTCCGTATCTCGCACAGATGTCCGAATTAGCTTCCGAAACTTGTTCCATTGCATTCGGAACGTGGGGTAAACCTTACGAACGTCAGTCGGCACGCTCGAATCGGAGTTCGAAAAAAATTTGATGAATAGTAAATCGTTAAGTTTTCTATAAAAGCCCTTGTTTTCTTCATTTTGCAAAAGAGAAACGACCTTAGGGTTTTACAAACTTCAGCCGCCATATACGAAACTGATGGCCAGCGTCTTCCACCATTCCCCCTCGATTATCTCCTCATCCACGCATTTTTAGGCAACAACTTCAACTAGTGAATTGAAGAGCTTCGCGAGCTCTACGATGTGAACGGCTATGATCGCCTGATTCGCAACAGGGAGGCCAAAATCGAGCGACAAAGGCGCTGCGTTCGTGCTCGTGCTTCGAGCTGGAGAGGCCACCGAGTTCCTCGATACTCGAGCCGTGGGTGAAGCTTGTGATGGCGTTTCATTTGGCAATGCTCGATCAACATGAAATTGATTATGGGTGGTCGCGATTTTCGTTTGTTTGACGCGTTCATGGGTTTCGGTCGCGATTCGTTTACCTGGAGAAGATGATGCGCGTGCAACGGCTAGATCTAGCCTATGGAAAATGTGTGGCCATGATTTATTAGGGTTAGAGATTAAAGATAATTTGTAAATTTATATTATATAAAATGTGTATAAACTTTAAATTGTTATATCTCTTTCGTACGAGATCGAAAAAATGCGAGATTTTTTGCGATGGGATCGTATTGACGAGCACTACGCGATGCAACTGATTTGGAAGCGATTGGAGTCAGTGAAAATTTTGGATAAAATTAAACGGCTGTTTAATTTATTCGAAATAAAAAGCTGGAACGGAATTGAAATCAAGGTGAGATCTTCTCACTCAAATGAAAGTGGATTTTCTTTTACAGTTATTGATTGATGATTGACTGTTTGGATGTGATATTAGATATGATAGGATATATCTATATATATAGCAATATATACATATTGGCATATGTATATATTGGATTGATGATTTCCCGCCTCGTATAGCGGATGAGACCCTATTGCGCCGTTAGTAAGCGGATTTATAAAAACCCATATACCGCGATAATTCCGTACTGGAGCGGAATTGGTATTGTGCTAACATCTGTGGATGCAGGGAAACAGGTTGGAGGGATCCGACTGGATTCCTCACAGTATTGATTATTTACAGATATTTTGATATATTCTGTTATCATATGATGATATATGATATTTGACTGTTGTGAGGGACTGATTGGTGTTGTTGCATCATCGGATTCAGTTTTGAACTTTAAAAATGACGACTTTTAATTTAAAAGGATTTTTAAAGTGATGTTTGAAAATATACGTTTTATGGAATTTTTGAATCGATTTATAAACATAAAATTTTAAAGTTATAAAAGTTAAGACCTTGGTGAAATATAACCGAAAAGTGATTTTCGAAATAAACAGTTGATTGATTTATAAAATGGTTTAAGTTGAGATTTTTAGAATATTATAAACGGTTTACTTAAGAGGTTTATAAAGTTGACACTTTATAAATTAAAATGTTGGTATTATAAAGCGAGTTTTTATAAGCGTTAAAATGATTTTTTTTTAGAATTTATAAATGAATGGAATTTATAAATTGTGAACTTATAAATGGAGGTGATTTTGTAAAATAAAGGAATTATGAGTATTTGACTTATAATATGGATTGTTGGTATAAGATTTGAGTTATAAATTAAATTTGTTAATTCAGGGAATTTTTATAAATCGAAGTTTATAAATAGGGGAAAGAATTTATAGACATAGTTTATAAATTCGAGATCAATTGGGTTTGATAAATTAAATATAGAAGATTATCAAAGGAGATATATTCGCGATTTTGGATAGCGAATTATTATCGAAATAAAACGTGTAGAAAATAGTGAAATGTAAATAGTAAAGTATATTCACGATTTTGGATAGTGAATATATTGTTAAGTAAAATGAACTTGTTTTGGGAAAGCGATATTATAAAATGAAGTAACTGTTTTAAAAGATGTTTTAAAACGTGTGAATTATCGAAATCATAGATTTCAACATTTATTGTTGAAATAGACGTTTCGAGAAATAAGGAAATGATGGACTATAACACTGTTGTTATAGTAAATGATTTCCGAAAGGAAATGTTTTTATCTAGTATTGGGATTCATATATCTACCTAAATTCCGAATCCCTATACTAGTGATTTTGAGTCGTCGTAACGATGTTTTACGTAACATTCGTTTTGACTCAAATAGATGTAAAATTTATGATTTCCTTAAAGAATGAATATATACTTAATATTGATTTAAGTATATCGAATATTTTCAAATGTTGAAATTAAATTGATTTGTGAAATACTTATTATTAAATAAGTATGGAAATGCTTTTCCAATATGAAATGAACTGTTTTGAGATTTTATCTTCAAAGATAAAATGAAATGTGGAAATTGATTTGAAATTGTTTTCAAATGATTAAGTGTGGAAATAATATATCTAGTAAAAGATATTTTGGAAGATAAAATAATTTGGGAAAATTATTTGGAATCTGATGATGTTGCGCATCTTTATTGATAGTTAAATAACCGACTATCAATAATTACCTTTAGATAGGTATTTGTTGTGAATTGGATGAATTTGAATGCCACACTTATTTTTGAATAAACGCTCGCTATTCGGGTTAACCGGGAAAGGACCATGGGGTCGTATAACCCATTCCGAATATGTGATACGTCGTTATGAATTGCATTCGAAGACCGGTGTTGAAGACCGGATATTTTTGAAAACGGAAGGATTACCGTCGAGTTACTCTACATCGGCTGATCTCCGGTTTAGAGGTTTTATTACCCTTAGTGACGGGAAGTCCTGACGTGATTGGAAATTATCCGGAAATGCAAGGGCTTCGTGAGAAGTGCCTTCGGTTCTGTTTGATCCCGGAACAGACTTGTATGGATTGTGTGTCTGACGTTACAATTTGAGATATAAAGCTGATTTCTTTCAAATACATATCTGTTGGTGGCGGAGAATTTATTCTCTTAGCTTAACACCCTTCTCTGAGACGTACGAGCTCAGAGGTTATGTAGTTGAAATTTATCAGCAATATATCCCAATTTGGTAACGTGGCATACTGAGTGTTGCTGTGAAATGATCAGTGTTTGATCATTTGCGATATGATCATTTGTTTGATCTTATATCTTTGTGATCATAGGTTGATCATTTTGTTGGACCCGAAGCAAGGCTTTTTGAGAAAGCGTAGCTTTGTGGACGAGACTTCGTCGAGCCTCACACCCCGGAAATGGTCGAAACAGGAATGTTGTGGCAAGGTTATGAGGGTCGCGCCCTTTAGGGTATGTCATTTCCTTCTGGAAAGGGGTGGTATCATGGTATGGAGCCCAGATACTTACTCATGTGGATACACTTTCTTTATGATGTGTGATGTTGGATATCGAGCGCTCGGATAAAGGTCCCAAAGGACCGGGTGATGACATATTCGTGAGTTACCTGTTACAGGGGTAACCCGGCCTTGTTTGGCAGAGAGCAGTTTGTCTCTCGGGACGTCCAGCCAGAGGCGATCCCAATCGGCAGGAGGAAAGGAAGTTCCTTAGCCTGACCATTTGTTGGAAATCCATCTTCCAAATACGGAACTTGTACGGTATTAGTTGTAGAACCTGCCATTTACTTATGGTGGCGCCCCACTGTTTAGATGGTAGCTATAGTAGGCCTAGTTCGAAATGTCTATGCTGGCTAAGATTAATATTATACTTTCGAAATGTTTTCTACACTATGCACTAATAATAATATCAAAAATGATTTGATTTTGCGTAGTAAGCATCTTTGACTATCATAAGAAGAAATCTCCTCCAATTCTGCGTTTGCATTGTGTGTGTGGCGGGAGGTCTTATGGTAGTTTCATTTTCCAAAAGCATTTCGAATTGACTTTAAATTTATCCTGTTGTTTATTTTAAAGAATAACTGTTTTACGATCTCACACCAGTCACCATGACTGACTCGGAGTTTATTGTTCCCTTCTAAACTCTGGGTGCCCACCAATTTCCACACGGGCAGCCTAGAGTTATATTATCAGGATATTCTGGATATTCTGGAGCTTTGGAAGCAAGCTGGATGGCGAGACGTAGTATTTGTATCTGATAGTATTTATTCCGCTGTGTATTCTGTATGAGGACAAGTTATATAACTGTCCATTGTTGTATATTGACTCTGATGATTGATGTGATGTAATGTAATAACATATATAGTTCTTTGTTTTAAAGATTATTCAATTATCTATTATATATTGTTCCGCTGCGATATGTGAGATTCTGATATTGTTTCTGTTTCTGATGTTGTTCTTTTGTTTCTTCTTTCTCTTTCCTTCTATCTTTTCTTCTACCTCTTCTTTTAAAAACCCTAATGGTTCGGTTTTTCGTTCACCTTGAGTAAATAGATGGAGATTAGTGTCTATTCAAGGGGTACGGAAAAGCGGGTTATTACATTTGGTATCAGAGCACATGGTTAAGCGACAACCCTGCTCTGTTGGGTGTTACTCATTAGAGATAGAGTCAGTAGTACTCTAGAATGAGTTGAGTGTAATAATAAATATGAGTGCGTATTTGTTATTTGAATATAAAATTGTTTTATATTGTGATGATTGGTTTGTTGAGTGGTATATGGATTCTGGTCGGTATTGTCCGTACAACTCTATCGATAGGGATCTCTAAACACTTATATAGAACAATTCGGCACAGTATTGTTTTAAATTGGGTAAATGGAATAATTTTACCTCGATTATATTTTTTTTTATAAAGAAATAATTTTTCAGTGTTAAAGTGTATATAATTGATTGTTTGATAGTTTGAAAATGTAAATATATACAAGTTAGTTAAAGTTGTTTGAATAAGTTGAATTAAAACAACAATTGTGAAAGAGTAAATTGTATAAAAGAATGAATTATAAAGGGTGAAGTTATAATTAATATGATTTACAATGGTAAAATAATCTTATATATAAATAGTGAAATTACAAAAGTAAAATATTTGTAATGAGATTTATAAATCAAGGAAATTTTTGAAAAGAATTTAAAGCACTGATTTCACTATTGTTGCTGGGAAATAATAAGGGTGATGACTGCAGCATCATCAGTATCATTTTCGAGTTTCTGTGTGATTGATTTGCTACCATAGTAAATTGGAAATTGAGGTTTTGTTGTGATAAACAAATTTGAAATTAAAGTCCAAATTTAAATATGGTAAATATAAGTGAAATAAGATTTATACTTATGATATGAGATAATAGATTTAACTTTGGTAAAGTTAATGAATTTGAGTAGCATAATGAAATATGATGTGAAATTTAACTAAAAGAAAGTCAAATGTGATATAAATTTGAATGATTGATGAAATTTGATTTTGGTAAAAGGTTAAATGAATTTTGTTAAGAAAAACAAAATCTGAATTGGATTTATAAGTGGAAACTTAAGTTAAGTTGAACAAATGATGTTTGAAATGGAAAATAACTTAAGTAATGTTGAAACGAAGTTGATTTTGATATCAAAGTAAATTAATAAAGTGAATTTATTAAATGAGTGTGAACTTGAGTTATATAAATGAAATTCAATTTTATTTGTAAAATGAAGTAGCAATTGAATAAATAAATGGATTGGATGTTAATCAATCTAATGTAAAGTATTGATATGAAATAATGAATATAAGTGTTAATTCATTAAAAGCTAATGAAGTTGAGAAATTAAATAAATCGAATGGAAGTCAATTTAATTTAAAAGTGTTGAACCAAATCGAATGTAAAATTTATAATTTGGTTGTGTTGAATATACATTGGTTGTTATTTGATTGTTAGTTGATTGTGTATAAATTCATTAAGTATTAATGAAATTGAATTAGCAAATTGGAAAGCTATGTGATTAAATTCAAATTGAAAATGAACCAACATGAATGTAAATTAGTGAATGTAAACTAATTGGAAACAAATGAATGGAAGCTGATAAAATTCAATATTCAGGAGATAAACCGAATCCAAATTAGATTGGAATTGTGAATTGAATTCAAATGAATTTGAAATGTAAATTTGAATGGATATGAATATGTAACTTCAACAGTGAAGTAAGCTAAAAATGTATATGCAGTTTACATTGAAAATTTGGTAATTAAATTTGCAGAATAGTTGAATGCTGTAACTAGATATTATGGCTAGTAGGATATACAGGTATGAAGGAATTGGAATTTAATTTCGAAGATAAATTTGAATGGCTCGACAAAAGGTAAGTATTTGAATTCGAATATGAGATTTGATGACTTATTTGTCTAGCCGCTTGGCTTTTTCTTTTTCTTTTTGAAATCTGAGAGTCCGTAGGGACGTTTTGTAGTCGTGCCGTATTAGCCGCGCAAAGGAGACGCTGGCAAAATTTTTCGAAAATTGCGAGTGTTAGAAAATTTTTGAGAAATTTTTGAAAGTTTAAATTTGAATTTGAATTTAAAACTGAATAGAGAAGTTAAACAATGTTGTTTGAAACTTATAATTGAAGTTAGAAAGCTAGTTGAATGATAACGAATCTTTACTAGAAAGATTTGTTTTAAAAAAATTTGATAAAACTATTGAATTGTGAAAAATGATAGACGAGTTAAGGACCATTTTCCTTACTTGGTAATTTCGAGGACGAAATTCTTTTAAGGGGGGAAGTTTGTAACGACCCAGATTTTCTAATAATTAAAATTCGAATATTTAATTGATTTTTAATATTAATAAATGGAATTTAGAAGTCGAATGATTTATTTCTCGAATATTGGATTTAATTGGATAATTAAATCGATAAATTAATAATTGAAATTCCAGAGATAATTTAAAATCGAGTTTAATATGATTGAAAATGATTTGTAAAATTTTCTTTAATCATACTGGAGTTATAGAAAGGTTATAGAACTTTCAGAATCGAATTTAGAATTAAACTGTGAAAATTGAATATTTTAATATTTAATTATCGACTGTAAAAATAGCCAATTTTCGAACAGTCTCAGAATTGAACGAGACCAGTTCCATTGGATCCATAATAGTTAGTTATTATCGGATTTCAATTTTCGTATCCATCGGAGTTGTCGTTTGACCGTGGTAGCTCGAAACGCATCGATATCATTTTAATTTTAAATCGTCGAGTAAAAATAGTCATTTTTCAAACAGTGTCGGATTTCGACGAAACCAGTTTCATCGGATCCGTAATGTGATATTATTGTAAGATTTCAAATTTCGTAATTTTTGGATTTACCATTTGTCCGATACAAATTAAAACGCCTCGAAATCGATTTAAATCGGTTTAATTTAAATTGATCGTTTTTCTCCGTATCTCGCACAGATGTCCGAATTAGCTTCCGAAACCTGTTCCATTGCATTCGGAACGTGGGGTAAACCTTACGAACGTCAGCCGGCACGCTCGAATCGGAGTTCGAAAAAAATTTGATGAATAGTAAATCGTTAAGTTTTCTATAAAAGCCCTTGTTTTCTTCATTTTGCAAAAGAGAAACGACCTTAGGGTTTTACAAACTTCAGCCGCCATATACGAAACTGATGGCCAGCGTCTTCCACCATTCCCCCTCGATTATCTCCTCATCCACGCATTTTTAGGCAACAACTTCAACTAGTGAATTGAAGAGCTTCGCGAGCTCTACGATGTGAACGGCTATGATCGCCTGATTCGCAACAGGGAGGCCAAAATCGAGCGACAAAGGCGCTGCGTTCGTGCTCGTGCTTCGAGCTGGAGAGGCCACCGAGTTCCTCGATACTCGAGCCGTGGGTGAAGCTTGTGATGGCGTTTCATTTGGCAATGCTCGATCAACATGAAATTGATTGTGGGTGGTCGCGATTTTCGTTTGTTTGACGCGTTCATGGGTTTCGGTCGCGATTCGTTTACCTGGAGAAGATGATGCGCGTGCAACGGCTAGATCTAGCCTATGGAAAATGTGTGGCCATGATTTATTAGGGTTAGAGATTAAAGATAATTTGTAAATTTATATTATATAAAATGTGTATAAACTTTAAATTGTTATATCTCTTTCGTACGAGATCGAAAAAATGCGAGATTTTTTGCGATGGGATCGTATTGACGAGCACTACGCGATGCAACTGATTTGGAAGCGATTGGAGTCAGTGAAAATTTTGGATAAAATTAAACGGCTGTTTAATTTATTCGAAATAAAAAGCTGGAACGGAATTGAAATCAAGGTGAGATCTTCTCACTCAAATGAAAGTGGATTTTCTTTTACAGTTATTGATTGATGATTGACTGTTTGGATGTGATATTAGATATGATAGGATATATCTATATATATAGCAATATATACATATTGGCATATGTATATATTGGATTGATGATTTCCCGCCTCGTATAGCGGATGAGACCCTATTGCGCCGTTAGTAAGCGGATTTATAAAAACCCATATACCGCGATAATTCCGTACTGGAGCGGAATTGGTATTGTGCTAACATCTGTGGATGTAGGGAAACAGGTTGGAGGGATCCGACTGGATTCCTCACAGTATTGATTATTTACAGATATTTTGATATATTCTGTTATCATATGATGATATATGATATTTGACTGTTGTGAGGGACTGATTGTTGTTGTTGCATCATCGGATTCAGTTTTGAACTTTAAAAATGACGACTTTTAATTTAAAAGGATTTTTAAAGTGATGTTTGAAAATATACGTTTTATGGAATTTTTGAATCGATTTATAAACATAAAATTTTAAAGTTATAAAAGTTAAGACCTTGGTGAAATATAACCGAAAAGTGATTTTCGAAATAAACAGTTGATTGATTTATAAAATGGTTTAAGTTGAGATTTTTAGAATATTATAAACGGTTTACTTAAGAGGTTTATAAAGTTGACACTTTATAAATTAAAATGTTGGTATTATAAAGCGAGTTTTTATAAGCGTTAAAATGATTTTTTTTAGAATTTATAAATGAATGGAATTTATAAATTGTGAACTTATAAATGGAGGTGATTTTGTAAAATAAAGGAATTATGAGTATTTGACTTATAATATGGATTGTTGGTATAAGATTTGAGTTATAAATTAAATTTGTTAATTCAGGGAATTTTTATAAATCGAAGTTTATAAATAGGGGAAAGAATTTATAGACATAGTTTATAAATTCGAGATCAATTGGGTTTGATAAATTAAATATAGAAGATTATCAAAGGAGATATATTCGCGATTTTGGATAGCGAATTATTATCGAAATAAAACGTGTAGAAAATAGTGAAATGTAAATAGTAAAGTATATTCACGATTTTGGATAGTGAATATATTGTTAAGTAAAATGAACTTGTTTTGGGAAAGCGATATTATAAAATGAAGTAACTGTTTTAAAAGATGTTTTAAAACGTGTGAATTATCGAAATCATAGATTTCAACATTTATTGTTGAAATAGACGTTTCGAGAAATAAGGAAATGATGGACTATAACACTGTTGTTATAGTAAATGATTTCCGAAAGGAAATGTTTTTATCTAGTATTGGGATTCATATATCTACCTAAATTCCGAATCCCTATACTAGTGATTTTGAGTCGTCGTAACGATGTTTTACGTAACATTCGTTTTGACTCAAATAGATGTAAAATTTATGATTTCCTTAAAGAATGAATATATACTTAATATTGATTTAAGTATATCGAATATTTTCAAATGTTGAAATTAAATTGATTTGTGAAATACTTATTATTAAATAAGTATGGAAATGCTTTTCCAATATGAAATGAACTGTTTTGAGATTTTATCTTCAAAGATAAAATGAAATGTGGAAATTGATTTGAAATTGTTTTCAAATGATTAAGTGTGGAAATAATATATCTAGTAAAAGATATTTTGGAAGATAAAATAATTTGGGAAAATTATTTGGAATCTGATGATGTTGCGCATCTTTATTGATAGTTAAATAACCGACTATCAATAATTACCTTTAGATAGGTATTTGTTGTGAATTGGATGAATTTGAATGCCACACTTATTTTTGAATAAACGCTCGCTATTCGGGTTAACCGGGAAAGGACCATGGGGTCGTATAACCCATTCCGAATATGTGATACGTCGTTATGAATTGCATTCGAAGACCGGTGTTGAAGACCGGATATTTTTGAAAACGGAAGGATTACCGTCGAGTTACTCTACATCGGCTGATCTCCGGTTTAGAGGTTTTATTACCCTTAGTGACGGGAAGTCCTGACGTGATTGGAAATTATCCGGAAATGCAAGGGCTTCGTGAGAAGTGCCTTCGGTTCTGTTTGATCCCGGAACAGACTTGTATGGATTGTGTGTCTGACGTTACAATTTGAGATATAAAGCTGATTTCTTTCAAATACATATCTGTTGGTGGCGGAGAATTTATTCTCTTAGCTTAACACCCTTCTCTGAGACGTACGAGCTCAGAGGTTATGTAGTTGAAATTTATCAGCAATATATCCCAATTTGGTAACGTGGCATACTGAGTGTTGCTGTGAAATGATCAGTGTTTGATCATTTGCGATATGATCATTTGTTTGATCTTATATCTTTGTGATCATAGGTTGATCATTTTGTTGGACCCGAAGCAGGGCTTTTTGAGAAAGCGTAGCTTTGTGGACGAGACTTCGTCGAGCCTCACACCCCGGAAATGGTCGAAACAGGAATGTTGCGGCAAGGTTATGAGGGTCGCGCCCTTTAGGGTATGTCATTTCCTTCTGGAAAGGGGTGGTATCATGGTATGGAGCCCAGATACTTACTCATGTGGATACACTTTCTTTATGATGTGTGATGTTGGATATCGAGCGCTCGGATAAAGGTCCCAAAGGACCGGGTGATGACATATTCGTGAGTTACCTGTTACAGGGGTAACCCGGCCTTGTTTGACAGAGAGCAGTTTGTCTCTCGGGACGTCCAGCCAGAGGCGATCCCAATCGGCAGGAGGAAAGGAAGTTCCTTAGCCTGACCATTTGTTGGAAATCCATCTTCCAAATACGGAACTTGTACGGTATTAGTTGTAGAACCTGCCATTTACTTATGGTGGCGCCCCACTGTGTAGATGGTAGCTATAGTAGGCCTAGTTCGAAATGTCTATGCTGGCTAAGATTAATATTATACTTTCGAAATGTTTTCTACACTATGCACTAATAATAATATCAAAAATGATTTGATTTTGCGTAGTAAGCATCTTTGACTATCATAAGAAGAAATCTCCTCCAATTCTGCGTTTGCATTGTGTGTGTGGCGGGAGGTCTTATGGTAGTTTCATTTTCCAAAAGCATTTCGAATTGACTTTAAATTTATCCTGTTGTTTATTTTAAAGAATAACTGTTTTACGATCTCACACCAGTCACCATGACTGACTCGGAGTTTATTGTTCCCTTCTAAACTCTGGGTGCCCACCAATTTCCACACGGGCAGCCTAGAGTTATATTATCAGGATATTCTGGAAATTCTGGAGCTTTGGAAGCAAGCTGGATGGCGAGACGTAGTATTTGTATCTGATAGTATTTATTCCGCTGTGTATTCTGTATGAGGACAAGTTATATAACTGTCCATTGTTGTATATTGACTCTGATGATTGATGTGATGTAATGTAATAACATATATAGTTCTTTGTTTTAAAGATTATTCAATTATCTATTATATATTGTTCCGCTGCGATATGTGAGATTCTGATATTGTTTCTGTTTCTGATGTTGTTCTTTTGTTTCTTCTTTCTCTTTCCTTCTATCTTTTCTTCTACCTCTTCTTTTAAAAACCCTAATGGTTCGGTTTTTCGTTCACCTTGAGTAAATAGATGGAGATTAGTGTCTATTCAAGGGGTACGGAAAAGCGGGTTATTACAGAATTAGAATTTGTAATAAGTGATAATAAAATAAATGAAGGTTACACTAATGGGAAATGAAATAACGTTCATTAAATGTTGAGTAATCATAGGGTCATATTTATTAAAAGCGTTACTTTAATAATGTGGATTAATTGAGAAATTAATACTAGAAGCATGTAAAGTAATAACTAAAAGGGAAATACGTTATAAATTGATTTTACCTAAATTTAAGTGTAAGTTAAAGGTTGAATTTGGAACTTATCCATTTAATTTGAAACTTATTAGGATAAAATGGTATTCAATTTATAATGAGGGTTTATTTTAAGAAATCGAAATAAATTCTTTAATGAGAGAATTAAGCTACTTTAAACTGACGGGAATTTGTTTAAAGAATTACAAATTAATAAGTAAATCAAGAGTGTAAAATTTATGAATTATAGAATTTGAACCTTTAATAGTGAGTTAATTTATTTAGATTATAATAGTTGAATTTATTGCAAACGAATAAACTCAAATATGTAATTATTATTGTAATTTAAAATTTTAGTTGAAAACGGGAAATATTTATGTGATAATTTTAAATCCAATGGTACGCCCTTCTATTTGGAATTATGAATGAAATAATTATGGGTAAATTCAATTTAATAGAAATTTTGGGAACTAAAATTTATAATTTTGAATATAATGAAAATTTAAGATAGGGCATTTCAATTCAATTGATAAATTATTTTCTCTAGATTGACGTTTAAATTTTGTTTAAATAATTGCAAATGATTGAGAAGTATATAGGTGATAGATTGTCAATTCTATAATTGAAATATAAAATTCGATTTAATTAATTTAATTTTATTTTATTTAATTAATATAAAATTTGCCTTTTTGGTCACGGACTCGGATTTCGACGAAACCAGTTTCATCGGATCCGTAACGGTCAATTATAATAGTGTTTCAAGTTTCGTAGCGATCGGACTTGTCGTTTGATCGTACGGACTCGAAACGCCTTGAAATTTATGCAATTGAAATCAATTTGGAAAATATTGTTTTTAGCATAACTTCTTCATACGATGGAATTTGAACCTGAAACCTTTTCCATTGAGTTTAAAATATTTTAAAACACCTATTTTGATATATGGGTTTACCCAATTTCGTTCCGGGGTCAGAACGGACTTTTTGGACCGCGTTGGCGTTAGCGCGTACACCTGTTTTATCCATCTATTCTATTTTCAACCTTCTCTATAAATATCCTGTTATAAACCCTAGCCTCCCTAATCTTCATTTGTCTGTACGTACAATTCATCTTCTTCTTAGCTCCTCATTCCAATGGCAGACAAAACCTAATTCCCAAATTCCAAAATCTAATTTCAAAAAAAAAAATCGAGATTTACGCGCTTCGGGTCACGCTTCGGGTTTCAAGGGGAAAAACCCTGGAGCTACTTCGGGTCACGAAGAAAATGACTCGGGTCTCCGGGTCGTTTTGGCAAAAACTCAGAGCAAGCATCGGGTATTTGAGGCGGCGGACCGGGTTGAACTCGAAGTCGACTCAGGACCAGAATTTTCCAATCTTCAAATTTTCATAACTTTTGCATACGGACTCGGATTTGGACGCTGTTTCTTTTGTTAGGATCGTATTGAAATTCCAGATCTTTTGACGCTAGTTTGGACGAATTCTGAGACTGCAAAATTTTTGGGTTTAAATTGAATTTAAATTCAAAAGGTGAGTGTTTTAACCCACTCACAACTTCTAAGATTTCTTATGTTTGTTAAATTAAATTTTGATGTGATTTAAAATTTATCTATGATCGTTTGGGCATATATTTAATCATCATCTCAGTTAGATAACATTTAGTTAAATTTAATTGTTATTTAATTTTATTATTGCATAAAATTTGCGAGTTAAATTTATTTATTATTGCATATAAACTGCTAGTTGAACAGTTATTAATTTTTATTGAATATAAACTATTTGTTGATGCCTGTTATATTTTATATGCTTATATTGATGTTTTGTTTAAATTGGATGATGATTGTAATAAATGGTTGTTTATTGATATTTGGATGAATGGATGCTATATTTTATATTGTATAAACTGCAAGTTATTATGCATTTTTATTTTATTCGGGATTGCGGTTTGAAATGATATATAACCATAATTTTATTTTAAATTGCGGATTAAAATGATAAATATCCGTATCACTTGACCATAGGATAGAAAATTATATACAGGCACCGTGGTGTATATATAAAATATTTTAAGGGATTTTCTATGGTTTGGAAAGAAATATACGGTTTAATAAATATTAAATTTTGATATTATATAAATATTATTTTATATATGGTTAAATTCTAAAATTTAAGCTATGTATGACTTGATGATGTTTTAAGTTTGATTTACGAATATTTCAAGTTTGAGCTTTATTTAAGTGATATTGAATTTATTAAATAAATATTTCTAAACTAAATAATAGTAAATTGAATTAAGGTATATATAAGATTATCATATTTGGTTGGGAATTTTGGAATATTTAAAGACTTGAAATATACAAAATTGAAATGTTTTATTGAAATTAAGGTATTATTGTTTTTCAAAGAATTTGTTTTCGAAATTGTTATAACTTTGAAAGTAATATGGTTTGAAAATGAATTTATTTGAAATAGAATTTATTTAAGAATTATCTTTAAATATATTGATTTGAAACCGATTGAAATTTTGAGATTAAGAATATAACTGCATTATGTGATTTGGGTTTAAGACGGTTTTAAAGAATATTTCAAGTTTTATAATTAAAAGTAAGAATAGTGATTAAAAATTTGGATTTTATTTAAATGATATATTATTGAATTTGGTTTTTAAGTATATACTATTTTGAAGTAAATGATATGTTTTGAAATAGCAATAATAATTTGGTTTTAAAGTATATACTATTTTGAAGTAGAGGATATGGTTTGAAATGGCAATAATATTTTGGTTTTTGATGTATATACTATTTTGAAATAAAGAATATGTTTTGAAAGGGCAATGATTGTGTTTTTAAAAGTATATATATTTTTTTAAAATGACCACGGTGTTATAATAACGATTGGTTGTTAAAGAGACCGGGATCGGATATGGACATACTCTCTGTCGATACCGAAAACTACTTTGACAACTGTGTACGCGGTGGAGTTTCCAGAATGAAGTAGGATGGTGGCGACGATCCTAAGGTATGTTACGTGGACCCAACTACCGTGAGTTGGCATAAGGTGGCTAAAACAGCAGCGATCTCGGACCAGTGAGGTAGCACCTCTTCTCGGACACATTTCTTCGATATTATACTCTTACTTGTGATTGATTAGATGGCCATCCTCCGATTTGGGAGTGTTGTTCGAGGTGGAACGGTAGTGGCTGCTATGCGTATCCATCAGTCCGTGTGCGTAATTGGTATATCTACCCTGGCATTGCCTAGTTGTGCCGTGTCACCTACCATATCGAGCTTTACTACGATTATGATTTTAAGATCCGACCGCGTTAAGGTTCTCCATCCCCTTAACGCTATTTTCTATATGATTATACTTTACTGATTAGACACTACTGTATATAGCGAATATTACTACATAGTAGATAGTTTAACGGATCCTTAAGAGATGTGAATCCCAAACATTTCTTAAGTTACTGCACTCACGTTAGACACTGGATAGGAGATGTCAAACCCCGTAAACATCTCTGACGCCATTTACACTCATATTTATTTCATTGATTTAACTTACATAAGATCTTTTAGTTCTGACTCGAGTGTTTTGTCCTTTCAATTCGCTCGGGTCAGCCTGAGCATTTCAGGATTTGAAGGCCCTATTTCTGGAGGATGAAGACGAAGATTTTATTACTACTATTTGTTATATATTCTACTACACCATTGTATTCCTTTGCATTTATTATCATTCTCTGGTATGTGTAACTCTGATATGTATTGTATAAGTATAATCAAATGTTTTGTAAAACAGCTTCATGAACTGTTATTTGATTATTATATTTTATCGTTCCGCTGCAAGATTCTATTTTGTTTCTTTTATTTCTCCATTTTTTTCTTATTTACCCCATAACAATCCGCCCTTCTGTATGGTTTAAGTTGGCACGTGTGTCTGCTTAAGCGTACAAAAAGGTGGGATGTTGCAAAATGTTATTAAAGTTGGAAAATTTTGAATCGAAAATAATTAAAAGGTAAATATATAATAAGAAATTATAATATAGGAAACATTAACCGGTCTACACCTAGGTTGGGACCGGTCGACCTCTACCGATCGACCGCCCCAAGCCAGTTGGTCAAGTGTTAACGGCTAGGGTTAGGTTAGGCCGAACGACCCAAATTTTATATAATTAAATCTAATGGCCGATGTAGATTTTTTCACCTATAAATAGAACGTTAAGTTAACAGTAAGAACCCTAATACAATCTTATATGCTCCAAAACTCCATCTCTTCCAAATCTCTCTATTTCTCTCCAAATCAACATGTTCTTCAAAAACACAAATTTAGAAATTAAAGTCATAGATTGAGAAGAAGAAGATAATCAAACTAAGGAAAGAGAGAGATCAACGAACCAAGCGGAGGCGATTCTAGGCGAATAAAAATGGAAATAGCTTATTAGGGGTGAGTGGGTTCATTATTAACTATGTTGATTATATGTAATCGAATTTATTTATACTTATTTGATCTAGAATTTGTCCAATTTAATATGAGATATTGTTTATCTAGAAATTGTAACTAATTGGGAATTTGATAGAAATCTAAATTATATGAATATGATCCCTATTTAACGACTAAAATAAACTGGATAAATAAGTTAGGTTAGTTTGATTGTAATTGAACGCCCTTATTGCTCACCTCAAATATTGAATCTGCAATTTGATGTGTATATAAATATACTGTAATACCCCAAGATTTTGAGGAAAATTCTTTTATTAAATGATTAAAATTCTGGGGGAAAATCAGAATTATTATATAGGTGGGATTTTCAGTGGTGCAAGGTTGTGTGCATGTGTGCACGTGCACACTAGTTATGGCACTAAGGGAAAATCCAGAATTCCTGGATAATAAAACAAGGAAGGAAAACATTTAGATAAAATGTTTTAAATAAAGAAAATATAGACTTAGACATGAGTATTAAAAATTCCTGAGGATGTGTGTATATATATATATCTATATATATATGCCTATGTATGACTTGTCTGAAAATTTAGACAGAAGAAAACATTGATTTATAATGAATAAGTGAAATTTTAAATAGGTGTAGAAATGCACATAAGTATGCACATGTTTTCTGCAAATAAATGGTTAAAATTAAATTAACACCCATGGTTGTATAAATGTATATATATCCAGATATTATGGAGCAGAAAATAAATAAAGGAAGCGCTAAAACAGTAAGAACCAAAGTGCAAGAAAGCAAATGTACATAGGCAGAAAAATAGAAAGTCACACCATTATCATGTTTGAGGTAAATATAATAAAAATACTTAAAGTTATCACTTTCTGAAAAGAAAGGAAAATAGGCACAATTTAGTCTTGTTTTAAAATATTGGCCGGGACATTAAGGGTTAGGAGGGAAGGAATGTGCAATGCCAAATGCATGATTCTGGTCTGGGCTAAAATAGGGATTTTGCATCACCCAAAACCCTAGACAGAACCCTTATTTAAACCAAGAGCCCAATCAGAAAACTGCTCTCTCACTAATTAATTAACCTAAGGAAGAAGAGGAAGATAAGGCTAAAGATTTGAAGGGTTTTCTGGTTTGAGTTTGTGTAAGCATTTAGGTGAGTATCCTCACTCATATACATGGCATTAAGACCTGGGATTAGGCAGCCAAGCTTTTATATGCTATATTTTGCATGTTTTGATTTACAAACTATGTTGGCTGCTGATGGTTTCATGAATGTTTGATGAGATATGATCTGCTATGCTGGATGTATAACTTTGTTGTTCTATTTTCATCTCTGTATATTATACCAAAACCTTAAGGAACATATATCAAAGTATTTGTAACTAGTTTGAATAATGGCTTAAGACAAAGAATGAAAAGATAAAGAAAACTATGAGCTGCATATACATTGGTATGGTGCTGAGGCTTGAAATAATTGGTTAAGGGTGCAATGGAGTTTTTCTCTATAAGTGCTGAGCCCTAAACTAAACAGAAATTTACAAGCCTAAAAACTATGTTTAAACAGGATTGAAAATCTGGCTAAATATAGTTGCTTGCAAAATCAAAATAAACTCAATAGAGCCATGTATTTATTCTCAGTTGCAAACATTCTGGTATATGCTTGAATAGGGGGTTTATATGCTAAATAATGTGAGATGGAATGACTGGGGTGTTATACCTCTAGAAAGTAACCTTTAACTTGCTTGCAATATTATGTCTGCAAGGTAACTAGTATGTTTCATGAGTACTGGTGGTATGTACACCTAGCTATCATTGATAGAATGAACATAAATACACTTAGTGATATAACTAAGGATTTTGTGCCAAGAAGGCTGCTGGAATGCTTGTCCTATTTGAAGTAGACAAGTTGGCACATGGCTTGTTTAAGTCCTGAGATCTTTGTGCCATAATGTTAATTAGTTCATGGCAATGTGTCCCTTTGATTCCTTATAGCAGATGAGGCCAGGAATTTATAAGAAAAAGATAAGGCAACCTAGTAGTTCCAGATAAAAGTTGTTTTATTGCATATGTTTGCTCTTATGTATTGTACATGATAATACCTGTCAAGTATGCAAAGTATATCTATGCTGTTTCCTTAGCTTAATATCATGGATATGTTAGAAATGCTCACACCAGATCATAGATCTGACCCTTATTGCTCATGGCACATGGGGGTGTCTCATTTATAATGAGGCAGCCACTAATGCTTTTGCAGGTTATGATGGAGCTAAGTAAGCAAGATTAAAAAGATATGGAATAGAGGATGCTAAGATAATTAGAAATAAAAGCTAAAATGTGTTAATTCATGCATGTATTCCCTGATTAATATGGCTATCTAAATGTATTAAGTAGGAAGAACTTGTAAGAGACATGTGCTATGTTGTTTCTGGTTATTTCTGTTTTGGTATGTACTAAGGATATTGATGTTGAACTGATTTGAAAACCTATTTGCTAAAGTTGTTTTGATTTAGAGGTAAAACCTGGATTTTATAAGCATAATCATTTTATGATGATTTCAGTAATCCTGAGTTCTTTCAAAAAGAATATAGATATACAGAAAATAATATTGGGAAAACCAGAAAAGAATTAAACTGATATATCTTCAATTTATGATATTGACATAAGTCCAGATGCAAGAAAAAGTGTTTATACTTTAAAGATGTATTTTTAAAAGAGAAGTATGATTAGGAAGAATGATATATATCTGATCACAAATTGTCTGATTCACACAAATATATACACATGCTTTTGAAAAGGAAAGGTATCAATGTTTTGTGTATAATCTGGGTTGTAAAAATGCAAACAAAAGAATGGCCAGAGTAACCACATGGTTAGGCCATAGGTCAGGCCAAATGCTCCACTTCAGATCAATGAAGCAAGGGAACATATGAGCTCAGTTTTCTGGAAAATGAACAAAGACACTGACATGTACATGTATATCTGTGTACATGTTGAAATTAGGCAAAAAAAATATAGATGTAAATTCTTAAAACAGTTGAAAGAATGGGTTTTAAAAATAGTTATGCAAGAAGAATTGTTTTGTATGTTAGGTTATAGGCAAAAATCAAATATATATGTATAATTATAGGTAGGTATCAGATTTCAGCCATACAGGAGAAAATAAAAAGAAAAACAAAAATTGTGTTTGAACCGACCAGCATAGTACTCGAACTAGTGACCTTGCATGAATAAGTTAGGCGCGTTTCCATTACGCCTAGATGTTGCTTGTGTTCACTTAGGATCCACTTTCTTTTAACCTGAGTTTGATAATATTCAGACTTTAAGACAATCATCTATATTATAGGCTTGCTTTCTACTGATTATTGCTTGGTTATTTCTTAATTATAATAACAAGTCTAAGGAACATATTTCCAGAGGACACTATAGTCAAAAATCAGGATACATTAAGTTTTAATTTAAAAGGGAATTTATCACATTTTTGCAAATTTAAAAAGGATTTCTACTTATTATCATGCTCTGATTCAAGTAGAATATAACATAGATATCTTCATATATGTATGTTAAAAATGATTTAGAATTAAAACAATATTTCTATATTGTGAAAGATCCTGGATATATTTTTGTTTATTGGAGAAAAGAAAATGACCCTGGGAAGTATATTTGTAAAAAAAAAATCACCAATAAAATTAGTGTGTGAATAGGAGGGTCTTTTCATTTGGTATCAGAGCTATGTTTTAATTAACATAGCAAATGTTCGTATGCTTATGTTTATACTAGGTTTGTTTGTATATTTGACTGCTTATAAGTATTCCCTGAATGTATGTATGTGTGTGCATGTGACATACACAATGATTAAATAGGAAAGATACAATCAATTTAAAATTAAAGCTAAGTGTTATAAACTAATAAGATGAAATACATATACTTTTAGAAATATGGTAGGAAGAGGGTCTCATCATCAAGGAGGATCTAGCACACCACAAATGCTTGACATGTAGGAATTTGTGAGAGTTTTGAGAGATGGAATTGGGCACAGACCTGAGAACCCACATGAGGAGCTCTCCAAGTTAGTGAAGACTTATACCAACTTGGGAGGTAAGAGCTTTGAAGGAACTGAAAGTGTAATGGAGATTCAAGCATGGCTGAGGACATTAGAGAGGATCTTCACTGATATGCAACTAGATGACCAAAGGAAGAGGCAAGTGGCCTCAAGGCAATTAAAAGGTGCAGCCTTGAGTTGGTGGGAGGTGATCATAGCTGGCCGGAATGAAAATGATATTAATTGGAATCAATTTAAGGAGATGTTAGAGGCAAGGTTTGTTCCAGCCTCAGCAAAAACCACTTTACTTGAGGAATTCATCAAACTTAGACAGGGGACTATGAATGTCACAGAATACACCCAGAAGTTTGAGGGATTGTCTACCTATGGGGCAATGTTAGTGGCTGATGAAGCATCCAAAAATGATAGATACATCAAGGGATTGAACCCAGGGCTTAGCAGGGCTATACTACCTTATGCTGACAGAACTTTTGATCAAGTGATAGATTTGGCTCTGAAGATTGAGCAGCATGACAAGGAAAGAGATAAGTTCAGGAACTTCAGAAACAATAGTAACAAGAAGAACAAAGGAAAGTACCACCCTTATGATAAGAAGAAAGGAGAGGCAGATGGTAAGAAGGCAGTAGATGCAAAGCCCAATGAAGCCAAAAGAAAAATAGTTTGCAACCATTGTGGGAAAGAAGGCCATATTAAGCCAAGATGCCCAGAGCTAAAAGGGGGAGCTTTCAAATGCTATCTATGTGGGAAGGAAGGGCATATGAAAAGAAATTGCCCAGAATACAAGCAACAAGGAAAAGTGGCAAACCTGGAAGGTAGGGGCAAGGCCATAATTGAGGCAAATGCTGAAAACCATGGTCAAGTGGAAGGTACACTATTTATTTGTACCATACCTTTAGCTGTAATATATGATACCGGGGCAACCCACTCACTCATTTCCCATGCAATAGTTAAAAGGTTGAAAATGAACTGCAATTTGGCTGAAGTACCTCTGTTAATACAAAGCCCTTTAGGAAGTTCTAGTGTATTAGATATGATCTGTGTGGATGTGAATTTGAACATAGGAGGAAACACATTTGTTTCCAATTTATATGTTCTAAACTTCCCAAATATAGGAGTTATATTAGGGGCAGATTGGCTAAGACAATTCAAAGCCATAATTGACCTAGATGCATCCACCATTTCACTACAAAATTCTAAAGGCCAAAGGGTTACAATTCTATGTGAACCTATCAAAGAAAACAGTCTAAATCATTTAATTGAATTAGAAAATAATTCCAAGGAAATAGCTATTAATGAAATCCCCATAGTTAAAGAATACTTGGATGTATTTGGGGAAGTAAAAGGTGTCTCACACCATAGACCTGTTGAATTCCAGATTAACCTTATGCCTGGGGCTAGCCCAGTTATCAAAAAGCCTACAAGGATGGGGCCAAGTGAATTAAAAGAGCTAAAGAACCAGCTGGAAGAATTAGAAGCCAAGGGGTTTATAAGGCCAAGTAATTCATGCTGGGGTGCTCCTGTAGTATTTGTTAATAAGCATGATGGTACTTTAAGAATGTGTATAGATTACAGAGAATTAAACAAAGTAACCATCAAAAACAAATATCCATTACCCAGGATAGATGATCTCTTTGATCAACTCAGTGGAGCTAAAGTGTTTTCTAGGCTAGACTTGGCATCTGGGTTTCATCAGATGAAGGTTGAGGAATCAAGTATTAAATATACAGCATTCAACACAAGATATGGTTTGTATGAGTTTCTGGTTATGCCATTTGGGCTAACAAATGCCCCTTCTTACTTTGTAGACCTAATGAATAGGATATTCAGAGATTACTTAGACAAATTTGTTCTGATTTTTATAGATGATATTCTAATCTACTCTAAAACAATAGAGGAACATGAGAACCACTTACATTTGGTCTTATCTAGATTAAGAGAAAAAGATTTGAAAGCAAAGTTCTCTAAGTGTGTGTTCTGGCAAGAGGAAGTACACTTTCTTGGACATGTTGTCTCTGCTAGAGGAATTTCAGTAAACCCCAATAAGATAGTAGCAATCCAAGCATGGAAGAAGCCTAACAATGTTAGTGAAGTTAGGTCATTCATGGGGATGGCAGGATACTATAGGAGGTTCATACAAGGATTTTCTAAAATAGCAATGCCACTCACTAACCTGACTAGGAAGAACCAAAAGTTTATATGGACTGATAAGTGTGAACAAGCTTTCACCCAGATCAAGGAGGCTTTGGTAAAATCACCAGTGTTGAGAGTACCAGAAGGCAATGAGGGATTGGTTGTATATACAGATGCATGTGGGTCAGGGCTAGGGGCTGTGTTGATGCAGCAAGATCAGGTCATAGCTTATGCATCTAGACAACTAAAACCCCATGAAACTAGATATGCAACTCATGATCTTGAGTTGGCAGCAGTAGTATATGCCTTAAAGCTCTGGAGGCATTATTTATTGGGTGCAAAGTTCATTTTATACACTGATCACAAGGCCTTAAAATATCTCTTTTCACAAAAAGATTTAAATATGAGACAACACAGATGGGTTGAATTTCTTGCTGCTTATGACTTAGATATACTTTATACACCAGGCAAGGCTAATAAAGTGGCAGATGCATTGAGTAGGCAGCATGCAAAAATGGCCATGTTAATGATGGAGGAGTTTAGAGATTTGACCATGCTCACTGATTTGGAAATAGATGAGAACAGTGGGATAAGTATGGAGATAATTGAGGAAGAAAAGAGTAAAGGAAGGTTAAGCTTAATTACTTTACAATCAAACTTGGCCTTGAAGGTGGCAAAAATGCAAGAAGAAGATCAAGACTTAGCAGAAAAGAGGTCTCTCCTATTAAAGAAGGAAGAAGTGAAGGATTATCACATAGATGTAAAAGGATACTTAAGGTACAAGGGAAGGATATGTGTCCCAAACATCATAGAATTGAAAGAAGAAATCCTTAATGAGTACCATAGGAGCAAATATTCCATACATCCAGGCAGCACCAAAATGTACCAAAACTTAAAAAGGGATTATTGGTGGAAGGGAATGAAGTCTGATGTAGCCAGATATGTTGCTAAGTGCATGGTTTGTCAACAAATAAAAGCTGAGACCCAAAGACCTTCAGGGTTATTACAGCCACTTAGCATACCACAGTGGAAGTGGGAAGACATATCTATGGATTTCATAGATGGTCTTCCTAGATCCAAGAGGGGAAATACAAGTATTTGGGTGATTGTAGATAGGCTGACTAAAGTAGCCCACTTCATACCAGTGAAAGCAGACAGAAATGCACCTAGGTTAGCCCAAATTTTTATGAGAGAAGTGGTAAAACTGCATGGTGTTCCTAAAACTATAGTGAGTGATAGGGATACAATCTTCACTTCAAGATTCTGGAAGAGCTTCCAAGAGGCTATGGGGAGTGAATTGTGCCTAAGCACTGCTTATCACCCCCAATCAGATGGGCAAACAGAAGTGGTAAACAAGATTTTAGAGGATTTGCTTAGAGCATGTGTGTTAGACTTTGGAGGAAATTGGGAGGACCACCTCCATTTGGCTGAGTTCACATACAATAATAGCCACCAAAGTACAATTGGAATGGCACCCTTTGAAGCCCTATATGGGAAACCATGTCTATCACCTATGTGTTGGGCTGAGGCAGGAGAGAAAGCTATCCTAGGGCCAGAATATGTCAAAGACATCACAGAGAAAATAGAACTGGTGAGAAAGAGGATGGCAATAGCTCAAGATAGGCAAAAGAAGTATGCTGATGCAAAGAGGAAGACAGTGGAATTCAAAGTAGGTGATTATGTCTTCATTAAGGTTTCACCAATGAAGAAAGTCTTGAGATTTGGCAAGCAGGGGAAACTCAGACCCAGATATGTTGGACCATACAAGATTTTGGAAAGGATAGGCTCACTAGCCTATAAGCTGGAGCTTCCAGAGAAGATGAGTGCAATGCACAATGTGTTTCATGTGTCACAACTAAGGAGATGGGTACATGACAAGGAGGAAATCTTAGAAAAGCCTACTGAAGTTCAGATTAATCCAGATCTAATCTATGAAAAAGAGCCAGTGGGAATTGTGGCAAGGGAAGAAAAGAAATTAAGAAACAAGACATTGAAGCTTGTAAAAATTCAATGGAGTATAGATCCTAGTGATTGTACTTGGGAGCTAGAGGATAAAATCAGGATGGATTACCCTAGGCTCTTTGCAAATTTGAAAGGTAAATTCTTAGATTACTAAGAAAGTTTGATATGTATGATAGACAGTGACTATTTGAATTGCTCATGCATGTTTAAATAATTTTTCCTGAGAAAGTAGGAGTATTCAAAGATTATGTTGCAAATTGTGAGGGCACAATTCCTAAAAGAAGGGGTGATTGTAATACCCCAAGATTTTGAGGAAAATTCTTTTATTAAATGATTAAAATTCTGGGGGAAAATCAGAATTATTATATAGGTGGGATTTTCAGTGGTGCAAGGTTGTGTGCATGTGTGCACGTGCACACTAGTTATGGCACTAAGGGAAAATCCAGAATTCCTGGATAATAAAACAAGGAGGGAAAACATTTAGATAAAATGTTTTAAATAAAGAAAATATAGACTTAGACATGAGTATTAAAAATTCCTGAGGATGTGTGTATATATATATATCTATATATATATGCCTATGTATGACTTGTCTGAAAATTTAGACAGAAGAAAACATTGATTTATAATGAATAAGTGAAATTTTAAATAGGTGTAGAAATGCACATAAGTATGCACATGTTTTCTGCAAATAAATGGTTAAAATTAAATTAACACCCATGGTTGTATAAATGTATATATATCCAGATATTATGGAGCAGAAAATAAATAAAGGAAGCGCTAAAACGGTAAGAACCAAAGTGCAAGAAAGCAAATGTACATAGGCAGAAAAATAGAAAGTCACACCATTATCATGTTTGAGGTAAATATAATAAAAATACTTAAAGTTATCACTTTCTGAAAAGAAAGGAAAATAGGCACAATTTAGTCTTGTTTTAAAATATTGGCCGGGACATTAAGGGTTAGGAGGGAAGGAATGTGCAATGCCAAATGCATGATTCTGGTCTGGGCTAAAATAGGGATTTTGCATCACCCAAAACCCTAGACAGAACCCTTATTTAAACCAAGAGCCCAATCAGAAAACTGCTCTCTCACTAATTAATTAACCTAAGGAAGAAGAGGAAGATAAGGCTAAAGATTTGAAGGGTTTTCTGGTTTGAGTTTGTGTAAGCATTTAGGTGAGTATCCTCACTCATATACATGGCATTAAGACCTGGGATTAGGCAGCCAAGCTTTTATATGCTATATTTTGCATGTTTTGATTTACAAACTATGTTGGCTGCTGATGGTTTCATGAATGTTTGATGAGATATGATCTGCTATGCTGGATGTATAACTTTGTTGTTCTATTTTCATCTCTGTATATTATACCAAAACCTTAAGGAACATATATCAAAGTATTTGTAACTAGTTTGAATAATGGCTTAAGACAAAGAATGAAAAGATAAAGAAAACTATGAGCTGCATATACATTGGTATGGTGCTGAGGCTTGAAATAATTGGTTAAGGGTGCAATGGAGTTTTTCTCTATAAGTGCTGAGCCCTAAACTAAACAGAAATTTACAAGCCTAAAAACTATGTTTAAACAGGATTGAAAATCTGGCTAAATATAGTTGCTTGCAAAATCAAAATAAACTCAATAGAGCCATGTATTTATTCTCAGTTGCAAACATTCTGGTATATGCTTGAATAGGGGGTTTATATGCTAAATAATGTGAGATGGAATGACTGGGGTGTTATACCTCTAGAAAGTAACCTTTAACTTGCTTGCAATATTATGTCTGCAAGGTAACTAGTATGTTTCATGAGTACTGGT
Source organism: Allium fistulosum (assembly GCA_030737815.1). Lineage (NCBI taxonomy): Eukaryota > Viridiplantae > Streptophyta > Magnoliopsida > Asparagales > Amaryllidaceae > Allium > Allium fistulosum. The sequence goes on along the minus strand of CM060904.1, from coordinate 161,263,729 downwards.
GGTATGTACACCTAGCTATCATTGATAGAATGAACATAAATACACTTAGTGATATAACTAAGGATTTTGTGCCAAGAAGGCTGCTGGAATGCTTGTCCTATTTGAAGTAGACAAGTTGGCACATGGCTTGTTTAAGTCCTGAGATCTTTGTGCCATAATGTTAATTAGTTCATGGCAATGTGTCCCTTTGATTCCTTATAGCAGATGAGGCCAGGAATTTATAAGAAAAAGATAAGGCAACCTAGTAGTTCCAGATAAAAGTTGTTTTATTGCATATGTTTGCTCTTATGTATTGTACATGATAATACCTGTCAAGTATGCAAAGTATATCTATGCTGTTTCCTTAGCTTAATATCATGGATATGTTAGAAATGCTCACACCAGATCATAGATCTGACCCTTATTGCTCATGGCACATGGGGGTGTCTCATTTATAATGAGGCAGCCACTAATGCTTTTGCAGGTTATGATGGAGCTAAGTAAGCAAGATTAAAAAGATATGGAATAGAGGATGCTAAGATAATTAGAAATAAAAGCTAAAATGTGTTAATTCATGCATGTATTCCCTGATTAATATGGCTATCTAAATGTATTAAGTAGGAAGAACTTGTAAGAGACATGTGCTATGTTGTTTCTGGTTATTTCTGTTTTGGTATGTACTAAGGATATTGATGTTGAACTGATTTGAAAACCTATTTGCTAAAGTTGTTTTGATTTAGAGGTAAAACCTGGATTTTATAAGCATAATCATTTTATGATGATTTCAGTAATCCTGAGTTCTTTCAAAAAGAATATAGATATACAGAAAATAATATTGGGAAAACCAGAAAAGAATTAAACTGATATATCTTCAATTTATGATATTGACATAAGTCCAGATGCAAGAAAAAGTGTTTATACTTTAAAGATGTATTTTTAAAAGAGAAGTATGATTAGGAAGAATGATATATATCTGATCACAAAATGTCTGATTCACACAAATATATACACATGCTTTTGAAAAGGAAAGGTATCAATGTTTTGTGTATAATCTGGGTTGTAAAAATGCAAACAAAAGAATGGCCAGAGTAACCACATGGTTAGGCCATAGGTCAGGCCAAATGCTCCACTTCAGATCAATGAAGCAAGGGAACATATGAGCTCAGTTTTCTGGAAAATGAACAAAGACACTGACATGTACATGTATATCTGTGTACATGTTGAAATTAGGCAAAAAAAATATAGATGTAAATTCTTAAAACAGTTGAAAGAATGGGTTTTAAAAATAGTTATGCAAGAAGAATTGTTTTGTATGTTAGGTTATAGGAAAAAATCAAATATATATGTATAATTATAGGTAGGTATCAGATTTCAGCCATACAGGAGAAAATAAAAAGAAAAACAAAAATTGTGTTTGAACCGACCAGCATAGTACTCGAACTAGTGACCTTGCATGAATAAGTTAGGCGCGTTTCCATTACGCCTAGATGTTGCTTGTGTTCACTTAGGATCCACTTTCTTTTAACCTGAGTTTGATAATATTCAGACTTTAAGACAATCATCTATATTATAGGCTTGCTTTCTACTGATTATTGCTTGGTTATTTCTTAATTATAATAACAAGTCTAAGGAACATATTTCCAGAGGACACTATAGTCAAAAATCAGGATACATTAAGTTTTAATTTAAAAGGGAATTTATCACATTTTTGCAAATTTAAAAAGGATTTCTACTTATTATCATGCTCTGATTCAAGTAGAATATAACATAGATATCTTCATATATGTATGTTAAAAATGATTTAGAATTAAAACAATATTTCTATATTGTGAAAGATCCTGGATATATTTTTGTTTATTGGAGAAAAGAAAATGACCCTGGGAAGTATATTTGTAAAAAAAAAAATCACCAATAAAATTAGTGTGTGAATAGGAGGGTCTTTTCATATACTCTGTTGATGTTGATTTTATCCTGAATTAATTTAAGTTATAAATATACCAAAATAATTATGGAATTTATAAAACTAAGGTAGTGAAAATGAAATAGTGTTCACTATTGAAATTACAATGTAAAAAGTGTGATTAATTGTCACAAAGAAATCAAAACAAAAATCAATGTTTCACAGCAATAAACATCGACCGGTCGACATGCTTACTGTAGCTGGTCGACAACGAGCGATCGACCGCTACAATAGTCAGGGGTCGACCGGTCATCTAATTTCAAGCATAGGTTGAACATCATCCTAAAGCCCAGGTTTATAAATTTATATATATATATATATATTAGTATATTAGTAGGGAAATTAGTTCCTTAATTCTTAACTTTTGGATGTTACGGGACTAGATATACGTGTATATGGACAAATAGGCCTTGACACTATCCATTCAGCGAACTTGACATTTGATACAAGGTAGTTCGATCGCGAGGGTGTACTAAGCACACGACACTAACCAGAGGTTCCTCGATGTATGCATGGCACTATTGGCGGATGCCTGGCACGATAACCATCCTCTAAGGATCTTCAGAACTATCTACAAGGTGGAAATATACATTATAACTAGTCCGGCACTAACGGAAGGTTCCTTGGTGGATACATGACATTCTTGGTGGATGTCTGACGCAGTGCAATAAGTGGCGTTACAGTTGATCTTGGACATGGATGCAGCGGACCCTAAGACATCTTTGATGGGATTCAGCATTGCAGGCGCCTCTCAAGGCGTAAGCACGATACGCTATAGTCGTTGTTGGATAAATTTAGTCACGAGGGTGATATTGTATGCAATCCTATGTTAGGAGTAGTCCCAGAGGTTTGTCTGATCCGTCGTTGTTCTAAGGCTTGATTGATTGTTCGACCCTAAGTGTAAACCATCACAAGATGTAGGTTGTAGGTGTATTTAGAGCTATATTCCTTAGGTTAATCAAACCAAACTTTGTAAGTAGTTTCCAAACACAAGTAGGACACCCTAGGTTGCGTAGATTATAAATGAAGTCAATTGCATGTGATCATCATATATTAATGATGTAACTCATTCCCTAGACTTTTTCCTGACCCACTCTTTTCCTTTTTCCCCCCACCACAAGAGGATAGGGCAGTAGGTGATTGACCCAGAACCAGTATGTGGCAAAGTGAGCTTGGAGTTGGCACCGCATATCATTCTTCATCACTCTTCTTCATCACTCTCCCTGTAAATATTTATCGTACTTAGCACTTATCAGACTATATGCTGTTATTTTGTAAACTCTGGATTTTGACTATGTATATTTTGAGACTGTGTTTCCTAGGATATTTTCTAAGATGATTATTTTCAGTATTTACAATTTACCTCCTTCAGATATGAGATCTGAAAGTGAATAATGTCTTAGATTTTATCCTTATAATCATAGTCTCTGTAATGTTTTAAATCCTGATAGCTCATATTTCTCAGCATAATGTGAGTCTGAAAGCCACCCTAGGCTTTGGATCGGTGTGTTCGGAGGTGCGGGTTGTCACCAAGTTCCTATCATGGCTGCTACCGAAGGGGAGTACTGAAAGTGGCACATTTTCTAAATCTATTCATGTAATAATGTCAAGGCTAGAACCACTGGATTCTTCTCTATTTTAGCATTCAGTTCCTAGAGTAGGACTATGCAAAAAACTTTTATCTTATGATATGGCTAAGCCTTCAGGAACACTTGCCGATGTTAGGTCTAAAGGTCTTATAATTATGCATAGTAAGAAGGAGAAATTAGATCTTTATAAAGCATTAATGTTTTGAATTTCTATTACAGTTTCAAAATTTGTAATCTTTTAATATAATAGAAAGTAACTTTATCTCTTGGCTTTTGTTTTGACTTTATGTATTGTTTTACTGTAATCAGGACTCGACATGCCTAAGCTGTTTAAGCAATAAGCAAGCACATCTTTCCATTTAAAGGGCTTATGATGTTAAAGTCGTGGAAATGCGACTTCTTCAAGTAAAACTTATGGCATTAGAGACCCAAGTTGACTTTCTAACATCCAAGCCTGCTTCAGGTGACTACAATTCAAAGCTATTAAAAGAAAACGAGAAACTTTATCAATCAATTAAAGAGTTTTGAAGAGCATGTTAAGCCTACTCTGTAGATGTGCAATTAATGCCCCGCTAAATCTCCGCTATAGTGCATAGCACTCTCCAGCCACTACACCATTTCATTTTAGCGCTATTAAATGGTAGATCCACTTTAAGAACCATTATTTTCTACTACACCCACTAAATCAAGGCTTTTTAGCACTCGTTTTAGCAACCTTAATATACAAAGGCCGATTTGAGTAATTTTCTATTAAATTAAATCAAAAATGGGTTAATGACATAATTTTAAGGCATAAGTGCTCAAATAAGTTAGAAATTGTAGTCACCAAATCTAGTCTGCATAAATTATGATATTCTTTAATTTTGTTATATAAGCTTAAAAAATATTTCTTTTTCCTACACAAATGGAATGAAAACGAGAATAAATTAACTTTAAATATTTGGTTTGATATATAATGAAGCTTTTTGCTCCTTCGCTATTTTCCGCTATATCCCCGCTATAATTTTTGCACCTCCACTGCTGTAGAACCACTAAGCGCTTTAACTGCACAGCTCTGGAGGCTATATAATTTTTGAATCAAGCCTTGGAATGATTATTACGGATTTATTTGGCTCAGTGGTTGACCTTTGTCAATGGCATGATAATGCTAATAAACAGCTTTCAAAGATTAAGCTTAAAGAATTTGCGATCATAGAAGATCTTCAAAATATTTTGATTGCAATCATCTCAAAAGGGGAGGAGTTCGAAGTTGGGGTTTGGTCCAACTCCCCTCTCCTCGTAGAACTAAAGTTGTCTTAAAAGGTCATGGTTCAACACAGAAACTAAAGAAAATTGAAGAGAGTCTGCTTTCAGCACAAGTTTGGCTAAGGTTCCAATGGAACTTAAGGATGGGAAAATTATTCCCTTTATACCATACAAGAAGGCATGGACTAGAAAAATATATGATCGCATGGAATAAAATTTTAATAAACTTTCTAACGAAGTCAATGCTATGGCCGAGAGCTAGACAAACCAAATGCTTGAGAATCTCCATCAAATCAAAGGTTATTATGAGTGTGTGCTTGAAACCTTAGTCTCTTATGGAGTTCCACTAGATTTATCATTTGTTTCGGATGAGGGAGAACTTGACCGTATTATGCAGATAGTGCAGGATATAAATATTTGTATTGCTACATTCCTCGCTCGCAAGTCAATCATCCTGGGTCCTCGAAGGGTAAGCAAGACTAAAATCATGGGAAATATAAAAGAAGTTCGAGTTTTGGGGAGCTCTCCTCAAGAAGCACAAAAAGAAATCATAGGCCGAGGAAACGCCTTTATAGAAGAGTAGATTTATATTTGAATTATTTCGATTCGATTGAAAGCATGTATTCTTGTAATAATTCTTTTCCGAAATTTTGTAATATTTGTCTTATTATTTTTCACTTTGTCTATAGTATAATTATAATTTAGCTAACTTTTTTGGTAGCTCATATGCTAAATATTTCTATTATTGTGTTGACTAATATAAAGGATCTCATGTTCTTTCGATATCTAAAAGTAGTATATCAATGCTTTTGATCACTTTGTTTATTTCGGGTTTGTCTTATTTTGTTGGGTTTTAGAATCCATTTACTTAGTTTTGTGTTGTGAAACGGCGGTCGGACCAAGCTCCCCGTCTCCAGCACGTGGCGTACGCATATGGGTTGGCACACACTTTGTTGTAACAAAAGGAATCCCCAATGTTACGTGCCTACCAACCCATATTTATACACCACTTGTCCAAGTTATTTAGCGATGTGGGACTTTCCAAATCCGAACCGTCTTCCTCCATTAAACATGCGAGACATCCCTAACATTTTGTTTATTCTTTTAATGCTCTTTTATGCATTAATTTTGACATCTTGTCGTAGGAGTCGCTCCTAATACCATATCTCGAATTCTACATAATCTATCATATAAATTTTTAATTTTAGTGCCTCTTCTGTTTTTCACTAATGCTTCTTTGAGAGCCTATATGTCTTGTATGTTTTTTCATACTTATATATCATTTTTGAAGGGCTAGTCTTTTAATTTTCATTAGTTGTTGATTCTATTCATAGAGCTTAGGCGTCCTAGCCAATCTTCTCGAGTCTCACTGAGTTCTTTTACTTTAATTTCTAATTAAATTTGTTAGAGCATAAAAGTCCAAAAATCTAATTTCTTATATCCTTTCAATGCATGAATGTTAATCTTTAGCATGTAATATACTAAAGCTATTATGTAAATTTCAGGGCATTTTTCCCTTAGCATTCACTAATCTTAAAAAGGTCTTGGGTCTTACCAAGCCTATTCAACTAAATTCTGCAGCGTCCGGCCTTTTGCATCATAATTGATAAGGTCTCGGGTCTCACGGGGCCTTCTAAATTAATCTTCAAGATACCTAACCTTTGGCATCTAGCCATTCATAAGTCTATAGTGTGATATGATCTCATGTCTCACTAAGTCTGTCATACTGACGAAGAGTCAATCTTATGACTTATACTTTCGAATTAGAACCAGCCTTGTGGTAATAGTTTCAGTGCTAGCCTCATGGCACATATTCACGATGCCAGCCTTGTGGCATATCTTCTTGATTGTAGCCTGGCAGCATATATTCTCAGTTCCAGCTTTGTCGCATATATTCTTAGTGCTTGCCTTATGACATATATCCTCGGTGGAGCCTTGTGGCACATATTATTGTGCTAGGTCGATAGTAAATCCCAGGTGACATAGTCCTCTTAGAGGTAGTGGTAAGAGTTTCTCCATAGGTGCATCAATGTGGGGATATGCAAGGAGCGAATTCCTTAGGGGCCTACCATCTCTTCAGCGTGGTCACGTAATCGAATTTGTCATGGATATAAAAGGTTGGGGTTATGGAAACACTTAGAAAGATATTATTGCTAATGAAATAAACAAACTTATAGTTGGAATTAACCGTTAAAATATATTGTATTTACTATGTAGTAGACTTTAGTGGAGTAACGAACTTTTCGCTAGCATGCGGCACTGAGCCAAGGAAAAGCATTTTCTACTTCAAAGAAATGTACCCCTGGTGAAGAAGTTACATATTAGTTTCCATTTTTCTTTTGAAAAGTTTTACAAGGCAATCCTTCAGGTGATCGCTTCCCATCCATAATCCTATTTTTCATAAACATTTTTCCTTTTGAAAACTTTTCAAGCAAGCCAATTTGGTATTCAACTTGTAATCAAGTTTTAACCTCTCATCTTACAAGAAGTTTTCGTAATCATAAAAATAGGCATGAAATAAAGCTCGTGGCTAACCTTAAATGAAAAAAGTGTGAATGATATGGGGTCAAACCCATTAATTGATAATATATGTATTCAATTATAAACTTGGCTGAAAGGGCTCTCTTCCGAAGATCGTATAAGAAATCTAAGAATACTGAATGAAATATGAAGGTTGTTGATAAGGCCAATTAGTGCTCCCAGTTATAAACCTAGCTGAAAAGGCATTTTCCAAAAACATATGAGAAATCCATAAATATCGAAGGTTAACGAGAAAGCAAATATGAAGATCGAAAGAAATGTGAATACCGAAATCTAGAGATGAAGATAAAATCCATGTCAAAGTAATGATCTGACGGTATATGAGTATAAAGCTTCCAAAAGGTTTACTACTTAACTTCTTTTCAGTTATTACTTACCCCTTGCATTCTTATATATTGAATCCCGAAAGTGATGGTTGCAGTAGTGAAATAAAGATGTGCTTGCAATGCATTTTTCCAAAGAAATAAGTTGGTATATTGATTTTCCTAAAATAGAAACCAAATAGAGTATTCAAACTATTTCTTAATAAAATTTAAAAGTTCCCCTTTTCGGATCATATTCTTTATGGCATAAACAAGCTTTCAAAACTTATTTGTTTTATGTTTATTCATGTTGTAATAATTTTAGCTTTTTTGGCTTTCCCTTTTCGGAGAAGGATAGTTTAGATAAGGAAGCTTGTCATTGGTTTTTTGAAACATATTGGTTACGGTATCATTAAGAGTAGTAAGAGCTTTTCTTTCTTTAATTTCTTCTGGGGTTTTTCAGTTGAGATTCTAATAGTGGTCTTTTGGCAATTTTAGACCGCTGAACTTGATCTTTGTATGACATTAACTTAACACTTAAGTCCTTTATTTCTTCATTCATTGTTATGAATATTTTACTAAGTTGCGCACCTGCTTGCAGTGACTCTTAGATATTGTGAAAGTTGTCTGACTTGGTGTAACGACCCGACTTTCCAGTCCCGGAAAATCGAACCATTTGACTTAAAGAAGAAGAGGTAGAAGAAGAAGAAACAGAAAATCAACAACAGAATCTCACATCGCAGCGGAATAACATATAATATATACAAAACAGATCTTTACTCAAACAGAAAAATATATCTGTTTATACAATATATTTACAGAATACATCATCAGAGTTCATCACATCAATGGCATACATCCAAATACACAGCGGAACAATAAACAAATATGGAAGTACGTATCGCCATCCAGCTCGTCTCCTGAGCTCCACAGCTACAATCTGAACCTGTTTATCTCGGTCTGACCCGAGCATCATATAAAACAATACCCGAGTCAGTCTGGAATACCAGCGTGAGAAAATCACACTCAATTGATTATTAAAGTTTCAAAATCTTTTGAAAACAAAAGCATCTCGTAAGACCACGCCACAAATAAACATGTCGGGTTTTTACCTTACGATAGCTAAAACATTTTATATCAAAATCCTCTGATATTATAATAGTGTCTATTCACAAGTACTTATTAAAATAGCCGAAATTGTTACATCTATTAAATTCCGGCATACTAGCCACAACGTGGGTAATACAAACAAAACTCGTACAAGGCACGTAGGGAGAATGGATTTCCAACGAATGACTAGGCACTGGGGTACCACCTGTCACAGTACGTGGCCTAGATCACAGTACCGAGGAGTACGCCCGCTCCCCTGCAACACAAGGCCGGAATCATCCCTTACTGGATAATTCCAAGTAAAATCACCCCACGGTTGGGATCAGCAACCGCAACACTAAGCCGAAATAAAAGGGACATCTAGACAGGGATGACTTTACTCTCAAGTGGGGGCTACCCACGAAGCCTTGCTGCATAACCCCTGATTTTCAGTCATTCCCGGTTGATGAGGCTCGAGGCTAAACGATACCTTTTCAGAACATATCCTTTAGAATGCCCATCGCCCACCTGACGATGTCACGAAAGCATTCGTCCATACAAGTCCGTCCCGGGTCCGAACGGAACCGAAGGCACTATTCCTACTACATCCATTTTGGAAATATCCTCAGGATTAGTAGCGACTAGCCCTTGCACTTCACTGCTCCATCTTCGACTCCGAAATCGTTACACGAAACGTACAAACCGGATCGAAGTGGTATTCGAGTCTCCAGACCTAGAATCCCGGTATACGGAAACTCGATCCCGGTCTCTTCGAAACGATCAACGCATTTGGCCAATATTGATAGTCGGTTATTTAACTATCAATTAACATCCACAAGCAACCATCACACAATAAATAATTTCCCACATTATTTATTTGCCCAAATATCTTTCCAAGATATATTTCTATTTTCAAACTCCTTTTGAAAACAATTTCAAACAGTTTCCGCTTACGGAATACATTTCTCCAAATATTTATTTCCACTGAATCACCAAGTACAAAATACTTTAGATTTAAAAATAATTTAAAAGCACTTTATTATAAATATACTTTATAATATTGAAATTTAAAACCACTTTAATACTTTACTAAAATATATACTTTAAAATAAAACCATTTATAAATATAAACTAAATTTCTCTCTTTAAAAACATAATACCAAATCACTTTTATATAATTACTACAATAATAGATTTTTGAAAATACTACTTTAGGCTTTAACATTTAGAAATAATCAATTTTCTAAAATATGCCTTTTTAAAACATATTAAAACTTTTAACTTATATTTAAAATTGCCTTGGAAAAACGTACTTGGCTATCCAGAGAAATACACTTCTCTTCATATCCTTTAAAAATAATTCAACATTTATTTTTAAACCAATTCATATTCCTTTATAAATTCCCACCTTGAATTTATATTTCAAATATCCTCTGATATTCCATTTCACTTTATAAACCCAGTTTATATCTCCAAAATCTCATTTCTCTTAAATTTCAAATCCCAAAATATTTAAATTAATTTACAATTGATTTTCCAATTTACTTTGAAATAAATTTCCTTACTTAATCCATTTATTTCCAAATTCATTAACTTCCAGATTTTATTTCTTATTATGATTTAAAATCTTTAAACTGAAACACAAGTTTCAGATTCCCAAATTCTTTCTTTCTTTTTAATTACATCTAACCATTGAATTAAAATAATTTATTTATTCTTTTAAATAACATCACATAAGTTTTCTTTAAATTCAATATTCTCTGTTTATTTAAAATTCTTCTTTTCCATATTTAATTTATTCGAATTCACTAGAATTACTTAACTTAAATTTTATTCTTTTATTTCTTTCCAAAAATCCAATTCAATTTCTTTTGATAACTCATTATACTAGGAAATTCAATCCAACCAGATTATCCAATATAAATCATCACAGGATATCAACAACCATATCACAGAATATTTAAACAAAATTAAATATTTTGAGGAATCCAGTTGGATCCCTCCAACCTGTTCCCCTGCATCCACAGACGTTAGCACAATACCAATTCCACTTCGAGGTGGAATATCGCGGTATATGGGTTTAATATAAAATCATCCGCTATTATGCGGCGCATAGGGTCTCATCCGCTATATAAATGCGGGAATATCAACAACTCCAATATATACATATGCCAATATGTATATATTGCTATATACCACTATATATAATATAGCACATCAATCAATGCAATCATCCAATCAATTATTTAAATTTAACCAATTAAATTTAAATTATAATTTAACTGAGTGAGATTAACTCACCTTTGTCCCCTTAAATTTGCAATCCACTTCAATCTCGATTTGGTTTCTCGATTTATGACCTTGAATAAACAATTTACGATTTATTACTATTTGAATAAATCAAACAATTAATTTCCATTTATTTAGTTTTCAACTAAAATTCTGATTTGTCTGATAATTAAATTTTGAAGTAAATTCTTCTAATAAAACTATTTTTAGTGACTAAAATAAGTAAATAAGTTAATTGAAACAATTTAATCTCCAAATCCATTATTTAAAATTAAACTAGTAGATTTAGAATGTGTACATATATATTTAAACTAAAACCAGCATATATTCATTTTGCTTTTAAAATTCTGTATGTATACACCTATATAATAGTCTATACAGATTTAAAAATCTGGTTTTAAGTAAACTTCTCAAACATTTTAAATTCCTATTTTATTTCAATTCCAGGCCTTATACAAATTTATTTGCTTTTAACTAACTACATATTAATTTATTAAATCAAAATTGAACTACCGAGAAAATCTTCAAAATACCTTACGCACGCGACTTCCAAACGCGGCCCACCCTGCCTCGATTGCTTCTCTCCAGTCGAACGACAACGCGACCACACCTCCCCATCGAACTCGCGACCCCCCTAATTCCCCTGAGTAGCTCGAATCCATCACAAATGTCGCGTGCTCTACCCTTCACTTCCAGCGATGAACTGAGCAAGAAACCCTCGCCATCGACCTATCATCTTCGCTCGCGAGTCAGGCGAACCCAAATCCAATTCCATCCTCATCGACCGGTTGCGCTCGAGCTTCCAACCTAGCGACCCCCTTTCCCCTTCGCCTGTGGCCGAGGCCGAGCTGCGCCTTCCAGCGCTCGCGTATGCGAGGCCGACTCGAAAGTCTCGACTGCAAAGCCACGACGAGTTTGATCGTTTTCGCCCTAGGTTCGGTTTGATTTGAACAATTTTTCCCCTTTTTTTCTTTCTGTGAAGTATTCGATCTCGACCGAGAATTTAATTGGAGATGAGCACGATTTCTTCTTGGCGTTCTCGAATCGATTGCAGGCAATGGAGGGAACGCGGTTGAATTTGGGGAGTAGAAATAGGATTCGTGATTTGTAAATTTGAAAAATAAGGGAGTGAAATCGTTCGGCACTTAATTTCGTTCCCCCCTTGAGTTCTCTCTCAAAGTTTTGAAATTTGAAAGGCAGTAGTCTCCATGAAGTGCCTTTAGAAGGAAGGAGAGGAGAACGATATAAATTTTTACTCGTTTGAAGCTTCGAGCATAATCTTTTTTTCTCGGCTGTAAATATCAAAGAGGGGAAGCGTATAGAAGAAGCTGAAAGGAAATAATACGGCTATGATTTGATTTTTGATCAGATGTGTATATATTTAATTCGGTTAATTATTTTCTCGGCGTTTTTATCTCGTATGATCACACGACAACTCCAAACGCTACGAAAATTGAAATCCGATAATAATACAATATTACGGATCCAATGGAACTGGTTTCGTCGAATTCCGAGAATGTGCCTCGAAAGGCTGTTTTTAAATTCAATGTAAATGATATAAAATTTCAAAACTGATCAAATCAGTGTTAGATTCAATTTAAAACTTCTATTATCCTCAGTATTATCAATATAAATTTTACAATCCTTCAAATTATTTTTAACAGGCTTAAAATTTCAGATTCAAGAATTTTACCCAATCCCGATAATTAAATTTAAAAATTAATTATCCAAATAAATACTGTATATTTGAAATTAAAGTTAAAATTTAACCTTCGGATATTTAAAATAAATTAAATATTCTCATTTCAAATATACCAAAATTCTGGGTCGTCACATTCCTTCCCCCTTAAAAGAATTTCGTCCTCGAAATTACTAGTTAAGAAGAATGATTCAATCCCCGTTAACTATTTTCCAAATTCAAACCGTTTTAACCATACCCAAACAATCTTTTATTAATGATACACTAATCATCTTTTAACTTCCCAAACTTATTCATAAGTTCAACCCATACTACCTACTTATCCATTCAAATTTAAATTTGAATTCAAATTTTGAATTATCAAAATTTTTCAAAATTTTTCTAACTCCCTAAATTTCCAAAAAATTTCGCCAGCGTCTCCTTTGCGCGGCTAGCTCGGTACTACTACAAAATGGCTCTACGGCCTCCCAATCTCAAAAAGAAAACAAAAAGCCAAGTGGCTGGATCAAAAACCCAATCAAATTTCATATAGAAATTCAAATACATACCTTTTTGTCGGGCCATTAAATTTATCTTTTAAAATCAAAATCCCAATCTATCCATTGCTTTTATACACCTGTATATCCTACTAAGCAATAATATTCAATCACAATTCCAAAGTCATTTTATACTTTCCTTTACAAATTTTCAATATTTGTTTTACTTAAGCCCGTACGATGCACATATATCATCCCTACGCAATATCACATTCGATCGCTCAATCGATCACACAATTTCACTTCCGAACTAGTATCGTCCACCCGACTTCCTAGTGTGGACTCAGATCTGGTTTCTCGATCAGAAACCGTCATTCTCCTTACATAGTCACAAACTATGATAGAGAATTTCCAGAATCAATCAACAATCCATATCCAGGTTCGCCGTCGAAAATCGAGTGAAAAAAAATCCTAATTCGGATCGATAAAACTATCTCGAAATTCTGTGTTCGACATCTGGATCAAATAGCTATGCGAATAAAATAATATACGTACATCTTACGTATAAATTCCAATTGATTACCAGTTATATCAATTCTCTTTTATTCACATTCCTTTTTGATTGTTATCCCTTTATTCACAACTATCCCATTTCACAACTTCAGTTTTAGTCTTCATTCAACTATTCACTTAGTATATATATTTTCCAATCCAAAATTACTAAGTATATTTCCAATACCAATTTTCTTAAGAATTTCATTCTTCAATTCTTAAGTTCAAAATAAAATTTTCTTATATTTATCTACTTCTTCACCACTGAAGTGTATATATTCAAATCGAATTCCAATTTCATATGAATTTCAATTTACTTCAATTTACCACTTCATTTCAAATATAAATACTTATTCCACATTTCAATTCAGATTTTCATTTCTAACAAATTTTCTTAAATTCAATTCATCTCCAACTTCTGAACATTGAATTTTATTTAGCTCGAAAACAATCCAAGTTAATTCATTCAATAACTATTTCTCAACTTATTTAAACCACTCCTCTGTTTGAGTTCAGTTTCCATTCAACATTTACTTAAGTCAATAACTTAAGTTTATTTTCCATTTAACCAACCCTTTAAAGTTTTATTTCCATCTTTCATTTGATTCTTATTTAATCAAATTCCATCCATTTATTTAATATAAGTGGTTCATTCACTCAATCATTATGAATTTTATTTTCCATACTCAATTCATATGGAATTATTTTATTAATAACCAGGCCATTTCCAATTTATTTTCACTTATTTGGATTTCATTCGCAATCCAAACCATCACTATGTTAACCCAATTTCATTAACTCACAATTCAATTTCATTAACTAATTATTATCTAATTAGTTCCTCCGCTCATTAAAATTAAATACTTGCTTTTTAATTCCAAATATCACTTCACTTAATTATCTTAAGTTCAATTTATTTTATAATTCAAGTTTGGATTTATTTAAAAATTAAGATCGCTCATCTTAGTCGTTTCCATTTGATAATTACAATTTCAAATTATTACACTTAAGAACTTAAGAATATGAATTTCTCTGCACAATTATAAGCATTTTACATTACCTTTATATCGAATTCAATTCGACTTCAACTTATTTACATTTAATTCAATTCCAATTCTCAATTTTATTCACCTTCATATACTCGAATTAAATTTTAATTCTAGGATACAAATTTATACGAGTTTTACAATTCATTCATCTTCAAGTTCTCTAACTCTTTTATCTACCAACTTACATTACTCATTGAGTTATTTTCATCTCATAATTATAATCCCAGAATTAAACTTTCATTCCCTTCTTATTTCAATCAACTTCATTCTATACTTTATATTGTTGATTCATTTAAATTTCCACATTTATATTTTAAATAGAATTCCCAGACTCCAATTGCTCGGTTTTATTTCAAAACCATTTTGAATCCATGAATAACTCATACATATCTGGTATATCACCTCAATTCCCAATTTCCAAAACAATCTGCTTTTACCAAACAATTTTCCCTTTGAATTTCAAAACCAACCCAGTTCACAATCATTTCCAATTTAAAACAGTTTGGTAGCAATTTCTCTTTGGAAACTCGAAAATAGACATCGATGATGCTGCAGTCATCACCGAAATTATTTTCCAGCGACCAAAAGAGAATTTAATGCTTTTATCACTTGGAAACATTTCAAACATTTTTAAATCCCAAATCCCACCAGATTTCAATTCAATTTCAAAAATATTCATGAAATAATATCACCATTATCTCCCCAAAACCTTTAAACTATTCTTAAATCCAAAGGAATTTAAACCTTTCTCAAAACTTCAAATTCAAAATCCATTCAATTTTATATCCAAACATTACTCTGGAATTCTATCACATTTTATTTCAAGTTATAAGTCACATTTACAATTTACATTTACAAATTCCATTTGTTTATGAATTTATCTCATTTGATTATAAATCACATTTGTAATTCACATTTGTATATAAAGTTTATCTCAATTTATAATTTCATTTATAGTCTATATTTCAAATTCCATTTTGTTATATAAATTTATTCTTCAACTTAGGTTATAAGTTTTCAATTTCTACTCAATAATGAGACTAACTCATTATGGTCATTTTCTAACAACCAA
Organism: Allium fistulosum; assembly: GCA_030737815.1. Lineage (NCBI taxonomy): Eukaryota > Viridiplantae > Streptophyta > Magnoliopsida > Asparagales > Amaryllidaceae > Allium > Allium fistulosum. Next base: position 161,247,887 of record CM060904.1, on the reverse strand, counting down.
GCATCCAAATATAACTATAACAAAATTTCAAATAATTATTTCTTTTATATACAAAATAATTTGGGCAAAATTATTTCATTCACCCTATTTAAAACAATATTGTGTCGAATTGTTCTATTCAAGTGTTTAGAAACCCCTTCGATACAGTTGTCCAGACTGTGCCGACGAAGGTTCATATGCCACTCAATAAATCAACCAACACAATATAAAACCATTTTATATTCACTAACAAATACGCGCTCATATCTATTAGTACTCTCAAAATTTCCACCAGAGCCAAGGTTATCGCCAACCTAAGCTCTGATACCACTGTAACGACCCGACTTTCCAGTCCCGGAAAATCGAACCATTTGACTTAAAGAAGAAGAGGTAGAAGAAGAAGAAACAGAAAATCAACAACAGAATCTCACATCGCAGCGGAATAACATATAATATATACAAAACAGATCTTTACTCAAACAGAAAAATATATCTGTTTATACAATATATTTACAGAATACATCATCAGAGTTCATCACATCAATGGCATACATCCAAATACACAGCGGAACAATAAACAAATACGGAAGTACGTATCGCCATCCAGCTCGTCTCCTGAGCTCCACAGCTACAATCTAAACCTGTTTATCTCGGTCTGACCCGAGCATCATATAAAACAATACCCGAGTCAGTCTGGAATACCAGCGTGAGAAAATCACACTCAATTGATTATTAAAGTTTCAAAATCTTTTGAAAACAAAAGCATCTCGTAAGACCACGCCACAAATAAACATGTCGGGTTTTTACCTTACGATAGCTAAAACATTTTATATCAAAATCCTCTGATATTATAATAGTGTCTATTCACAAGTACTTATTAAAATAGCCGAAATTGTTACATCTATTAAATTCCGGCATACTAGCCACAACGTGGGTAATACAAACAAAACTCGTACAAGGCACGTAGGGAGAATGGATTTCCAACAAATGACTAGGCACTGGGGTACCACCTGTCACAGTACGTGGCCTAGATCACAGTACCGAGGAGTACGCCCGCTCCCCTGCAACACAAGGCCGGAATCATCCCTTACTGGATAATTCCAAGTAAAATCACCCCACGGTTGGGATCAGCAACCGCAACACTAAGCCGAAATAAAAGGGACATCTAGACAGGGATGACTTTACTCTCAAGTGGGGGCTACCCACGAAGCCTTGCTGCATAACCCCTGATTTTCAGTCATTCCCGGTTGATGAGGCTCGAGGCTAAACGATACCTTTTCAGAACATATCCTTTAGAATGCCCATCGCCCACCTGACGATGTCACGAAAGCATTCGTCCATACAAGTCCGTCCCGGGTCCGAACGGAACCGAAGGCACTATTCCTACTACATCCATTTTGGAAATATCCTCAGGATTAGTAGCGACTAGCCCTTGCACTTCACTGCTCCATCTTCGACTCCGAAATCGTTACACGAAACGTACAAACCGGATCGAAGTGGTATTCGAGTCTCCAGACCTAGAATCCCGGTATACGGAAACTCGATCCCGGTCTCTTCGAAACGATCAACGCATTTGGCCAATATTGATAGTCGGTTATTTAACTATCAATTAACATCCACAAGCAACCATCACACAATAAATAATTTCCCACATTATTTATTTGCCCAAATATCTTTCCAAGATATATTTCTATTTTCAAACTCCTTTTGAAAACAATTTCAAACAGTTTCCGCTTACGGAATACATTTCTCCAAATATTTATTTCCACTGAATCACCAAGTACAAAATACTTTAGATTTAAAAATAATTTAAAAGCACTTTATTATAAATATACTTTATAATATTGAAATTTAAAACCACTTTAATACTTTACTAAAATATATACTTTAAAATAAAACCATTTATAAATATAAACTAAATTTCTCTCTTTAAAAACATAATACCAAATCACTTTTATATAATTACTACAATAATAGATTTTTGAAAATACTACTTTAGGCTTTAACATTTAGAAATAATCAATTTTCTAAAATATGCCTTTTTAAAACATATTAAAACTTTTAACTTATATTTAAAATTGCCTTGGAAAAACGTACTTGGCTATCCAGAGAAATACACTTCTCTTCATATCCTTTAAAAATAATTCAACATTTATTTTTAAACCAATTCATATTCCTTTATAAATTCCCACCTTGAATTTATATTTCAAATATCCTCTGATATTCCATTTCACTTTATAAACCCAGTTTATATCTCCAAAATCTCATTTCTCTTAAATTTCAAATCCCAAAATATTTAAATTAATTTACAATTGATTTTCCAATTTACTTTGAAATAAATTTCCTTACTTAATCCATTTATTTCCAAATTCATTAACTTCCAGATTTTATTTCTTATTATGATTTAAAATCTTTAAACTGAAACACAAGTTTCAGATTCCCAAATTCTTTCTTTCTTTTTAATTACATCTAACCATTGAATTAAAATAATTTATTTATTCTTTTAAATAACATCACATAAGTTTTCTTTAAATTCAATATTCTCTGTTTATTTAAAATTCTTCTTTTCCATATTTAATTTATTCGAATTCACTAGAATTACTTAACTTAAATTTTATTCTTTTATTTCTTTCCAAAAATCCAATTCAATTTCTTTTGATAACTCATTATACTAGGAAATTCAATCCAACCAGATTATCCAATATAAATCATCACAGGATATCAACAACCATATCACAGAATATTTAAACAAAATTAAATATTTTGAGGAATCCAGTTGGATCCCTCCAACCTGTTCCCCTGCATCCACAGACGTTAGCACAATACCAATTCCACTTCGAGGTGGAATATCGCGGTATATGGGTTTAATATAAAATCATCCGCTATTATGCGGCGCATAGGGTCTCATCCGCTATATAAATGCGGGAATATCAACAACTCCAATATATACATATGCCAATATGTATATATTGCTATATACCACTATATATAATATAGCACATCAATCAATGCAATCATCCAATCAATTATTTAAATTTAACCAATTAAATTTAAATTATAATTTAACTGAGTGAGATTAACTCACCTTTGTCCCCTTAAATTTGCAATCCACTTCAATCTCGATTTGGTTTCTCGATTTATGACCTTGAATAAACAATTTACGATTTATTACTATTTGAATAAATCAAACAATTAATTTCCATTTATTTAGTTTTCAACTAAAATTCTGATTTGTCTGATAATTAAATTTTGAAGTAAATTCTTCTAATAAAACTATTTTTAGTGACTAAAATAAGTAAATAAGTTAATTGAAACAATTTAATCTCCAAATCCATTATTTAAAATTAAACTAGTAGATTTAGAATGTGTACATATATATTTAAACTAAAACCAGCATATATTCATTTTGCTTTTAAAATTCTGTATGTATACACCTATATAATAGTCTATACAGATTTAAAAATCTGGTTTTAAGTAAACTTCTCAAACATTTTAAATTCCTATTTTATTTCAATTCCAGGCCTTATACAAATTTATTTGCTTTTAACTAACTACATATTAATTTATTAAATCAAAATTGAACTACCGAGAAAATCTTCAAAATACCTTACGCACGCGACTTCCAAACGCGGCCCACCCTGCCTCGATTGCTTCTCTCCAGTCGAACGACAACGCGACCACACCTCCCCATCGAACTCGCGACCCCCCTAATTCCCCTGAGTAGCTCGAATCCATCACAAATGTCGCGTGCTCTACCCTTCACTTCCAGCGATGAACTGAGCAAGAAACCCTCGCCATCGACCTATCATCTTCGCTCGCGAGTCAGGCGAACCCAAATCCAATTCCATCCTCATCGACCGGTTGCGCTCGAGCTTCCAACCTAGCGACCCCCTTTCCCCTTCGCCTGTGGCCGAGGCCGAGCTGCGCCTTCCAGCGCTCGCGTATGCGAGGCCGACTCGAAAGTCTCGACTGCAAAGCCACGACGAGTTTGCTCGTTTTCGCCCTAGGTTCGGTTTGATTTGAACAATTTTTCCCCTTTTTTTCTTTCTGTGAAGTATTCGATCTCGACCGAGAATTTAATTGGAGATGAGCACGATTTCTTCTTGGCGTTCTCGAATCGATTGCAGGCAATGGAGGGAACGCGGTTGAATTTGGGGAGTAGAAATAGGATTCGTGATTTGTAAATTTGAAAAATAAGGGAGTGAAATCGTTCGGCACTTAATTTCGTTCCCCCCTTGAGTTCTCTCTCGAAGTTTTGAAATTTGAAAGGCAGTAGTCTCCATGAAGTGCCTTTAGAAGGAAGGAGAGGAGAACGATATAAATTTTTACTCGTTTGAAGCTTCGAGCATAATCTTTTTTTCTCGGCTGTAAATATCAAAGAGGGGAAGCGTATAGAAGAAGCTGAAAGGAAATAATACGGCTATGATTTGATTTTTGATCAGATGTGTATATATTTAATTCGGTTAATTATTTTCTCGGCGTTTTTATCTCGTATGATCACACGACAACTCCAAACGCTACGAAAATTGAAATCCGATAATAATACAATATTACGGATCCAATGGAACTGGTTTCGTCGAATTCCGAGAATGTGCCTCGGAAGGCTGTTTTTAAATTCAATGTAAATGATATAAAATTTCAAAACTGATCAAATCAGTGTTAGATTCAATTTAAAACTTCTATTATCCTCAGTATTATCAATATAAATTTTACAATCCTTCAAATTATTTTTAACAGGCTTAAAATTTCAGATTCAAGAATTTTACCCAATCCCGATAATTAAATTTAAAAATTAATTATCCAAATAAATACTGTATATTTGAAATTAAAGTTAAAATTTAACCTTCGGATATTTAAAATAAATTAAATATTCTCATTTCAAATATACCAAAATTCTGGGTCGTCACATTCCTTCCCCCTTAAAAGAATTTCGTCCTCGAAATTACTAGTTAAGAAGAATGATTCAATCCCCGTTAACTATTTTCCAAATTCAAACCGTTTTAACCATACCCAAACAATCTTTTATTAATGATACACTAATCATCTTTTAACTTCCCAAACTTATTCATAAGTTCAACCCATACTACCTACTTATCCATTCAAATTTAAATTTGAATTCAAATTTTGAATTATCAAAATTTTTCAAAATTTTTCTAACTCCCTAAATTTCCAAAAAATTTCGCCAGCGTCTCCTTTGCGCGGCTAGCTCGGTACTACTACAAAATGGCTCTACGGCCTCCCAATCTCAAAAAGAAAACAAAAAGCCAAGTGGCTGGATCAAAAACCCAATCAAATTTCATATAGAAATTCAAATACATACCTTTTTGTCGGGCCATTAAATTTATCTTTTAAAATCAAAATCCCAATCTATCCATTGCTTTTATACACCTGTATATCCTACTAAGCAATAATATTCAATCACAATTCCAAAGTCATTTTATACTTTCCTTTACAAATTTTCAATATTTGTTTTACTTAAGCCCGTACGATGCACATATATCATCCCTACGCAATATCACATTCGATCGCTCAATCGATCACACAATTTCACTTCCGAACTAGTATCGTCCACCCGACTTCCTAGTGTGGACTCAGATCTGGTTTCTCGATCAGAAACCGTCATTCTCCTTACATAGTCACAAACTATGATAGAGAATTTCCAGAATCAATCAACAATCCATATCCAGGTTCGCCGTCGAAAATCGAGTGAAAAAAAATCCTAATTCGGATCGATAAAACTATCTCGAAATTCTGTGTTCGACATCTGGATCAAATAGCTATGCGAATAAAATAATATACGTACATCTTACGTATAAATTCCAATTGATTACCAGTTATATCAATTCTCTTTTATTCACATTCCTTTTTGATTGTTATCCCTTTATTCACAACTATCCCATTTCACAACTTCAGTTTTAGTCTTCATTCAACTATTCACTTAGTATATATATTTTCCAATCCAAAATTACTAAGTATATTTCCAATACCAATTTTCTTAAGAATTTCATTCTTCAATTCTTAAGTTCAAAATAAAATTTTCTTATATTTATCTACTTTTTCACCACTGAAGTGTATATATTCAAATCGAATTCCAATTTCATATGAATTTCAATTTACTTCAATTTACCACTTCATTTCAAATATAAATACTTATTCCACATTTCAATTCAGATTTTCATTTCTAACAAATTTTCTTAAATTCAATTCATCTCCAACTTCTGAACATTGAATTTTATTTAGCTCGAAAACAATCCAAGTTAATTCATTCAATAACTATTTCTCAACTTATTTAAACCACTCCTCTGTTTGAGTTCAGTTTCCATTCAACATTTACTTAAGTCAATAACTTAAGTTTATTTTCCATTTAACCAACCCTTTAAAGTTTTATTTCCATCTTTCATTTGATTCTTATTTAATCAAATTCCATCCATTTATTTAATATAAGTGGTTCATTCACTCAATCATTATGAATTTTATTTTCCATACTCAATTCATATGGAATTATTTTATTAATAACCAGGCCATTTCCAATTTATTTTCACTTATTTGGATTTCATTCGCAATCCAAACCATCACTATGTTAACCCAATTTCATTAACTCACAATTCAATTTCATTAACTAATTATTATCTAATTAGTTCCTCCGCTCATTAAAATTAAATACTTGCTTTTTAATTCCAAATATCACTTCACTTAATTATCTTAAGTTCAATTTATTTTATAATTCAAGTTTGGATTTATTTAAAAATTAAGATCGCTCATCTTAGTCGTTTCCATTTGATAATTACAATTTCAAATTATTACACTTAAGAACTTAAGAATATGAATTTCTCTGCACAATTATAAGCATTTTACATTACCTTTATATCGAATTCAATTCGACTTCAACTTATTTACATTTAATTCAATTCCAATTCTCAATTTTATTCACCTTCATATACTCGAATTAAATTTTAATTCTAGGATACAAATTTATACGAGTTTTACAATTCATTCATCTTCAAGTTCTCTAACTCTTTTATCTACCAACTTACATTACTCATTGAGTTATTTTCATCTCATAATTATAATCCCAGAATTAAACTTTCATTCCCTTCTTATTTCAATCAACTTCATTCTATACTTTATATTGTTGATTCATTTAAATTTCCACATTTATATTTTAAATAGAATTCCCAGACTCCAATTGCTCGGTTTTATTTCAAAACCATTTTGAATCCATGAATAACTCATACATATCTGGTATATCACCTCAATTCCCAATTTCCAAAACAATCTGCTTTTACCAAACAATTTTCCCTTTGAATTTCAAAACCAACCCAGTTCACAATCATTTCCAATTTAAAACAGTTTGGTAGCAATTTCTCTTTGGAAACTCGAAAATAGACATCGATGATGCTGCAGTCATCACCGAAATTATTTTCCAGCGACCAAAAGAGAATTTAATGCTTTTATCACTTGGAAACATTTCAAACATTTTTAAATCCCAAATCCCACCAGATTTCAATTCAATTTCAAAAATATTCATGAAATAATATCACCATTATCTCCCCAAAACCTTTAAACTATTCTTAAATCCAAAGGAATTTAAACCTTTCTCAAAACTTCAAATTCAAAATCCATTCAATTTTATATCCAAACATTACTCTGGAATTCTATCACATTTTATTTCAAGTTATAAGTCACATTTACAATTTACATTTACAAATTCCATTTGTTTATGAATTTATCTCATTTGATTATAAATCACATTTGTAATTCACATTTGTATATAAAGTTTATCTCAATTTATAATTTCATTTATAGTCTATATTTCAAATTCCATTTTGTTATATAAATTTATTCTTCAACTTAGGTTATAAGTTTTCAATTTCTACTCAATAATGAGACTAACTCATTATGGTCATTTTCTAACAACCAAGCATCCAAATATAACTATAACAAAATTTCAAATAATTATTTCTTTTATATACAAAATAATTTGGGCAAAATTATTTCATTCACCCTATTTAAAACAATATTGTGTCGAATTGTTCTATTCAAGTGTTTAGAAACCCCTTCGATACAGTTGTCCAGACTGTGCCGACGAAGGTTCATATGCCACTCAATAAATCAACCAACACAATATAAAACCATTTTATATTCACTAACAAATACGCGCTCATATCTATTAGTACTCTCAAAATTTCCACCAGAGCCAAGGTTATCGCCAACCTAAGCTCTGATACCACTGTAACGACCCGACTTTCCAGTCCCGGAAAATCGAACCATTTGACTTAAAGAAGAAGAGGTAGAAGAAGAAGAAACAGAAAATCAACAACAGAATCTCACATCGCAGCGGAATAACATATAATATATACAAAACAGATCTTTACTCAAACAGAAAAATATATCTGTTTATACAATATATTTACAGAATACATCATCAGAGTTCATCACATCAATGGCATACATCCAAATACACAGCGGAACAATAAACAAATACGGAAGTACGTATCGCCATCCAGCTCGTCTCCTGAGCTCCACAGCTACAATCTGAACCTGTTTATCTCGGTCTGACCCGAGCATCATATAAAACAATACCCGAGTCAGTCTGGAATACCAGCGTGAGAAAATCACACTCAATTGATTATTAAAGTTTCAAAATCTTTTGAAAACAAAAGCATCTCGTAAGACCACGCCACAAATAAACATGTCGGGTTTTTACCTTACGATAGCTAAAACATTTTATATCAAAATCCTCTGATATTATAATAGTGTCTATTCACAAGTACTTATTAAAATAGCCGAAATTGTTACATCTATTAAATTCCGGCATACTAGCCACAACGTGGGTAATACAAACAAAACTCGTACAAGGCACGTAGGGAGAATGGATTTCCAACGAATGACTAGGCACTGGGGTACCACCTGTCACAGTACGTGGCCTAGATCACAGTACCGAGGAGTACGCCCGCTCCCCTGCAACACAAGGCCGGAATCATCCCTTACTGGATAATTCCAAGTAAAATCACCCCACGGTTGGGATCAGCAACCGCAACACTAAGCCGAAATAAAAGGGACATCTAGACAGGGATGACTTTACTCTCAAGTGGGGGCTACCCACGAAGCCTTGCTGCATAACCCCTGATTTTCAGTCATTCCCGGTTGATGAGGCTCGAGGCTAAACGATACCTTTTCAGAACATATCCTTTAGAATGCCCATCGCCCACCTGACGATGTCACGAAAGCATTCGTCCATACAAGTCCGTCCCGGGTCCGAACGGAACCGAAGGCACTATTCCTACTACATCCATTTTGGAAATATCCTCAGGATTAGTAGCGACTAGCCCTTGCACTTCACTGCTCCATCTTCGACTCCGAAATCGTTACACGAAACGTACAAACCGGATCGAAGTGGTATTCGAGTCTCCAGACCTAGAATCCCGGTATACGGAAACTCGATCCCGGTCTCTTCGAAACGATCAACGCATTTGGCCAATATTGATAGTCGGTTATTTAACTATCAATTAACATCCACAAGCAACCATCACACAATAAATAATTTCCCACATTATTTATTTGCCCAAATATCTTTCCAAGATATATTTCTATTTTCAAACTCCTTTTGAAAACAATTTCAAACAGTTTCCGCTTACGGAATACATTTCTCCAAATATTTATTTCCACTGAATCACCAAGTACAAAATACTTTAGATTTAAAAATAATTTAAAAGCACTTTATTATAAATATACTTTATAATATTGAAATTTAAAACCACTTTAATACTTTACTAAAATATATACTTTAAAATAAAACCATTTATAAATATAAACTAAATTTCTCTCTTTAAAAACATAATACCAAATCACTTTTATATAATTACTACAATAATAGATTTTTGAAAATACTACTTTAGGCTTTAACATTTAGAAATAATCAATTTTCTAAAATATGCCTTTTTAAAACATATTAAAACTTTTAACTTATATTTAAAATTGCCTTGGAAAAACGTACTTGGCTATCCAGAGAAATACACTTCTCTTCATATCCTTTAAAAATAATTCAACATTTATTTTTAAACCAATTCATATTCCTTTATAAATTCCCACCTTGAATTTATATTTCAAATATCCTCTGATATTCCATTTCACTTTATAAACCCAGTTTATATCTCCAAAATCTCATTTCTCTTAAATTTCAAATCCCAAAATATTTAAATTAATTTACAATTGATTTTCCAATTTACTTTGAAATAAATTTCCTTACTTAATCCATTTATTTCCAAATTCATTAACTTCCAGATTTTATTTCTTATTATGATTTAAAATCTTTAAACTGAAACACAAGTTTCAGATTCCCAAATTCTTTCTTTCTTTTTAATTACATCTAACCATTGAATTAAAATAATTTATTTATTCTTTTAAATAACATCACATAAGTTTTCTTTAAATTCAATATTCTCTGTTTATTTAAAATTCTTCTTTTCCATATTTAATTTATTCGAATTCACTAGAATTACTTAACTTAAATTTTATTCTTTTATTTCTTTCCAAAAATCCAATTCAATTTCTTTTGATAACTCATTATACTAGGAAATTCAATCCAACCAGATTATCCAATATAAATCATCACAGGATATCAACAACCATATCACAGAATATTTAAACAAAATTAAATATTTTGAGGAATCCAGTTGGATCCCTCCAACCTGTTCCCCTGCATCCACAGACGTTAGCACAATACCAATTCCACTTCGAGGTGGAATATCGCGGTATATGGGTTTAATATAAAATCATCCGCTATTATGCGGCGCATAGGGTCTCATCCGCTATATAAATGCGGGAATATCAACAACTCCAATATATACATATGCCAATATGTATATATTGCTATATACCACTATATATAATATAGCACATCAATCAATGCAATCATCCAATCAATTATTTAAATTTAACCAATTAAATTTAAATTATAATTTAACTGAGTGAGATTAACTCACCTTTGTCCCCTTAAATTTGCAATCCACTTCAATCTCGATTTGGTTTCTCGATTTATGACCTTGAATAAACAATTTACGATTTATTACTATTTGAATAAATCAAACAATTAATTTCCATTTATTTAGTTTTCAACTAAAATTCTGATTTGTCTGATAATTAAATTTTGAAGTAAATTCTTCTAATAAAACTATTTTTAGTGACTAAAATAAGTAAATAAGTTAATTGAAACAATTTAATCTCCAAATCCATTATTTAAAATTAAACTAGTAGATTTAGAATGTGTACATATATATTTAAACTAAAACCAGCATATATTCATTTTGCTTTTAAAATTCTGTATGTATACACCTATATAATAGTCTATACAGATTTAAAAATCTGGTTTTAAGTAAACTTCTCAAACATTTTAAATTCCTATTTTATTTCAATTCCAGGCCTTATACAAATTTATTTGCTTTTAACTAACTACATATTAATTTATTAAATCAAAATTGAACTACCGAGAAAATCTTCAAAATACCTTACGCACGCGACTTCCAAACGCGGCCCACCCTGCCTCGATTGCTTCTCTCCAGTCGAACGACAACGCGGCCACACCTCCCCATCGAACTCGCGACCCCCCTAATTCCCCTGAGTAGCTCGAATCCATCACAAATGTCGCGTGCTCTACCCTTCACTTCCAGCGATGAACTGAGCAAGAAACCCTCGCCATCGACCTATCATCTTCGCTCGCGAGTCAGGCGAACCCAAATCCAATTCCATCCTCATCGACCGGTTGCGCTCGAGCTTCCAACCTAGCGACCCCCTTTCCCCTTCGCCTGTGGCCGAGGCCGAGTTGCGCCTTCCAGCGCTCGCGTATGCGAGGCCGACTCGAAAGTCTCGACTGCAAAGCCACGACGAGTTTGCTCGTTTTCGCCCTAGGTTCGGTTTGATTTGAACAATTTTTCCCCTTTTTTTCTTTCTGTGAAGTATTCGATCTCGACCGAGAATTTAATTGGAGATGAGCACGATTTCTTCTTGGCGTTCTCGAATCGATTGCAGGCAATGGAGGGAACGCGGTTGAATTTGGGGAGTAGAAATAGGATTCGTGATTTGTAAATTTGAAAAATAAGGGAGTGAAATCGTTCGGCACTTAATTTCGTTCCCCCCTTGAGTTCTCTCTCGAAGTTTTGAAATTTGAAAGGCAGTAGTCTCCATGAAGTGCCTTTAGAAGGAAGGAGAGGAGAACGATATAAATTTTTACTCGTTTGAAGCTTCGAGCATAATCTTTTTTTCTCGGCTGTAAATATCAAAGAGGGGAAGCGTATAGAAGAAGCTGAAAGGAAATAATACGGCTATGATTTGATTTTTGATCAGATGTGTATATATTTAATTCGGTTAATTATTTTCTCGGCGTTTTTATCTCGTATGATCACACGACAACTCCAAACGCTACGAAAATTGAAATCCGATAATAATACAATATTACGGATCCAATGGAACTGGTTTCGTCGAATTCCGAGAATGTGCCTCGGAAGGCTGTTTTTAAATTCAATGTAAATGATATAAAATTTCAAAACTGATCAAATCAGTGTTAGATTCAATTTAAAACTTCTATTATCCTCAGTATTATCAATATAAATTTTACAATCCTTCAAATTATTTTTAACAGGCTTAAAATTTCAGATTCAAGAATTTTACCCAATCCCGATAATTAAATTTAAAAATTAATTATCCAAATAAATACTGTATATTTGAAATTAAAGTTAAAATTTAACCTTCGGATATTTAAAATAAATTAAATATTCTCATTTCAAATATACCAAAATTCTGGGTCGTCACACTTGGGAAGCCAGGAAGTTCATGGACAAGATCATAAGCTTCATCTTTATCTCCTACCAAAATGATGGTGGCCAGACATTCATTATTATCTTCTTTTATAAGTTGAATCCAAAAGTTGAGGGGTGGTTCTAAGTTGAAATCTTCTTTTTCATTTTCTTTACTAGAGCCACCTATGGTTGGTTGATTTTCTAAACAAGGAAACAGAGAGTTGATGCCTTACTTCTAGCACCAAAATGTTGGTTGGATTTTTCGTACCACCAACACCCAAGGATCGAATGGTAAACTTTGGTCAGTTAATTTTGTCTTAGGAGGTTTGATGGGCTGGTGACTGAAAGTTTTAGGTAGATGTTAGAGGTTAGGATTAGTTTTATTGGTTAATGCCATAAGAATAAATTGGTGCCAAGAGTTAGTTATGTGAGATGAGTTGAAGTAAAAAATAAGAAAGTAGTAAAGGGATACACCAAGATTTATAGTGGTGCAGGGTATAACCCTATGTCCACTTTGCCCTTTCATCCTTTAGAGTCTAATACCAAATCTGAAAGGCTATTATAATGCTGAGCTAGCTAAATCCGGCATTAATGATTTTTTATCAAAGCTCTAATATAGGAAAGCAAATTTATCCTTTGGTATATTGATTAATCTATGCCAATAAGTCTATTCTACATTGAGGTATACGCCTATTTGTGGCCATATGAAGAGGATGTAGATCAATGACATGGCTTGCACTTTTGAGTCGAGACGTTAGATAGTTGACACTTGTTAATGACCAACTTGCTTTGAATAAGCATGAAAATTGACGATGTGTACTTTAAAGGTGCCTTCTTTTTAGCTATATCTAGAATGTACATGTGGCTGGTTAATAATTCATAGTATCATATTATTGCTACACATTCTTTTAGGTTGATTATGTCTCTAAAGCTTTATTCCTTTATAATATTGTACCCATCGACTTCTAGTTTCCTCTGAATAGTCTATACTCATAGACTACTAAACAAGATGTTATGTTATGTTAACTTTCTGACTTAGCCTTCCAGGTTTAGGCCTTTAGGATGTTAATTAAGTTAGCTAAGTATTTATATCTTAATGCCATCGATATGTGACCCTTAGAGCTTTATACCTTGGGTCTAGGGATAGCCTTGTTAGTATCTTAGGCTTCGAGGCTAGCAATTAGAATTTTTTTTTTACTATGTTTCTTTTCTTTTGAGAATGAGTAATTTGTAGACCCTTTGGCTTTATGTATTTTATCTAAAACCACTTCAGCAAAATATGATATAAAATATATGATGAGATCCCACTGTTTTTTTACCACTACTATAACAAAATCGATAGCACGAAGTTCTATTAGTTTTACCATGGTAGTTATATTTCAACAAATTTCCAATCGATATTTCGAATTCAGTATCTAATAGCTCTATGATATAGAACTTATGAAAGAAAATATTTTACAAGAACTTGAAATCATATTTCATGCTCCTTGCAGCATCTTCTAATATTAGTATAATTCCAATTATAATGTCTCTTTAGGAATCTGAGGTGATGTTCACCATCTATTCATCCCAACAATAACAATGATATTATTATCTTCTTAAATTTCTTTTTCATTCCTCAAAGGTCAAAACTTTACAAGAAAACCTAATTATGAGATCATGGCTTAATTCTAATACTCAATTGAAATTGTTCAACATTAAAAAGTTAAGGATATAGATCTTACAATAAATTAATTAAACCAAACTGACATTTAGTTCATCAGGCCTGCTTTTAGTTCTTAGTTTGAAACTATTCCAACAAGCAAAATACACTCATTCATATTCAATATACAATCTCGTACTAAGTTTTATTTGCTCTATTCAAATAACAATAATTCGACATTAGTATATTACATAATAATGTTGCTCACCGTACAACTATTGTATGTGATCAATATGGATCAAATATCCATATTCTCATATTATTTATAAAGTCCATGCTCATATGGATAATAAATAATATTAAGAAATTTAAAACTTAAATGGACCTAGACTCGGAAAATTTAAATGATTATACACTTGGCTTGATATCATGGGCTTTGAAGTGACTACATGCCAAAAGAACTACATTTCTTTGACAATATATAATTTTAGTTCACTATGTATACCTTAATTAATAAAAAAATTATTGTTTATATTATGAAAATTTGTATTAGTAGGTATTATAATATTACATGCATTCTTATAATTATTAGATTGGTTAAATGTGATTCACTTCATTTATCTAATAAGGTCCCATCAGATCTTATATTTCTCAGAACCCTAAGAGAAAAAATAGAAATCTTTCGATTTCTCTAGTTAGTATTAGGACCCGCTTATATCGGAGATTCGACCTTGAGTTTGCTCAACAAGTCGTATACCCACAAGTGGTGGATAACACATAATCAGTCATATCCTATGTAACTCCTAACCATGGTCTTTTTCCTTATCTCAATCTTCACCTTGAGTATACTCAACAAGCCAAGAGAGACGAGTCACTCTGACCTATCATTTCATGATGACCTAAGTATAGATGCTCATATCTTGAGTTTACTAGATAAATACAAGCATTTATCTTACCCTTCTATAGATATACTAAATAAAACTACACTTGGTAGGCCAGGCTTGAATTTTCTTAACAACCAACACGTATGTAAGTACTCTATCTAATGTATAAATGACAGAATGAAACATTGTTAAGATTCATAATTTTTAATAACTAAGAGTGCTATCAATTTACAAAATAATGTATTTTGTAAAATACTCACATGATTCAAGTGTCTAACATATCTGATATCATCGTATACATACCGTATATATGTACTTGCTCTGGAAATCTAAGTTGGGTTTGTTTTAGCAATTATACATATTAGTTATAAATATATGTATAATATTAATTTTCTTATAAATTTTATATTTCAATTAATCAATTAATTTAAGATATTACAAAATCTTAAATATTAATTCAATTTTAGACTAATATATTCAGTTATAACATTTATAATTATATATATTATAACATTTATAATCTATATATATGTTTAATCATAATAATTATGGTATTATTATACATATATCAATATAATTCTAATTTACTTATTAACTTTTATATGTGATTAACTTATATAATGTATGTATCTTATCAATTAAAAAAATTGAAATAATCTTTAATATTTATTCTATTTGACAAATTAATTAAATTTGATTTTAAATTTAGAAATTCTAAATTATTTTCTTAAACACATTTAAGAAATACTAACAACTATAACATTTATAGTTATATGTATAGATATATATCAGTATACATGTATATATCTTTTATTTAATTAAAAATTTAATTAATTATTTATTTTAAAATTAAAAATTTCAAACCCAATTCAAATTCAAAATTCAAATTCAAATTTAAATCCAAAATTCCAAAAACAAATTATAAATTTGTAAGTTATAACAATTACAACACACATTTAAAAGTTGAACAACTTTACATCTTTTATACATATATATTATACATGTATATTGTATCCTTTTTGAATTAGTCCAAGGCCCAAAAAAAATTTTAGGCCTTACACTTGGGCCAACCTTAAAAATTACATTATCCATTAGGCCAAGATTGAAGCCAGGGAGCGGAAGGCACTGGTTGCTCCTTCCCAAAGCTTTAGACCCTCAATCCTAGACACATGTTAGATAATAAAGCCTAGTAGTTGGCGTAACGCCAATTTGGCTCTTATACCATTTTTGGTTCATATACATTTGGTAGTGAATGAAATATGGTAAAGGTTATCTAGCATTTGAACCAAGCAACTTCTTAATGAATTTGAGCTTCAAGATGATGAAGGAATGGATCAAGAAGCTCAAGAGATGACAAGAATGATGGAAAGAAGAAGAATAAGAAGTCCGATAAGAATACACATAAGTCAAATCATTTCTGTACCGACATGACAGTACTATATTGTTTCGTGATATGAGACCCACTTCTGAGTAGTAGGTGTGGACGCCTTGTATTTCGCAGAAAAAGTCAAGATTAGCATAGGACAAATCATGTCAATACCGAAATGATTTATAGAAGCAACTTTTACAATGAAGCTAGGGGACTTGAAGAATTAAAATTAAATATGAAGAAACATTGCAGGTGTAAGATGAAAAATCATGTCAGCATCGACATGAATTGAGTTACAAGTTTTATTCATTCTTCATGCTTGAATGCATGGATCTGATCTCTTACTCAATCTTTCGTGAGATGGTGACTTTAATGTATGGATTTGCCTATAAATGTCCATTCTTTGGCAAAAAAATGGATCTTTCTTTCTGATCTTGAATACTCTACCTCTTTTTAACCATATAGAACTGTCTAGCTTGAATTTCAAATGATACCTAGATCTAACACATTTGTAGTTCAATTGTACTTGTGCAAAACCATCAAAAATAAATTTAAAGTGCATGCCAGCAATTGATTTGAGGTCAAATCACTATTTAATCCTATATATTCAAGCTTTAATTTCATTCTTAGATCTATCATTCTCGTTTTTGTTGATCTCGGCCGTTGTGTCATTTTTTGACCCAACATGTTTAGTGCTTTCACTAAGAAAGATGACTCTTAGGCATAGATCTGGCTTTAACTTTGGATTTGAAGCATCCATAATGTAGATCTAAGGATTGTTTACTGTAGATATGAAGTTATTTGGATTTTTAGCTAGAATCTACTTGTAGATTTGAAGAAATGGATCCAAGGAAAGGTGCTACAAAATCTAGAACCATATTTGAAGATGGTCATGAAGGATCTCAACATGATGAAGTAGAGACTAATCAATCTATGCCTGCTTTACCTACATTCTCATCTCAGCTAACTAAAGTTGTGATAAGGGATGAAATGGAAATGATGATTTTTTATATGAATATAAGGATAATGGAGCAACAAAATAATCAAATGGACATAATGAAAGCTATGCAGGGCCAATCGACAACATTAGCTTAGCCCCGACAAATGAATGAATCGCAGAGGCAAAGGAAAGATAGTAGGGGATCATCATATTATAATTCTAGCGAAGAAAGCTCGTCTTTGATGGAATAGTGTAGAAGGGATGGAATTCGACCTACGCGGAGAAGGGATAGAGCAGCACAGAAGATAGCTGCAAATGATGGCATAGCTCTGGTAAAGACAAAAGATGTGGGTACCGGCATGTCCAATCAAGTTGATACCAACATGAATTTTGAAGCAATGAATCTTTTTGGCAGCGAGGCAGAGTTGCGGCATGTTGGTGTTGATGATCGACAAGCTACTGGTGCTTAGACTAGTGGTGTTTAGAGAGATGCTATAGAACCAGCAAGGCATCGATAGAGAGGGTCTGGAGGAATGGCTTCCCCAGAGGCAAATGAGCCCAAAAATCATGCAACGAACCGAGAGCGTTTTAGAGTCAAATGCTCACGGGTTGTGCCTAACCCTTGCTATCCAACCACCTAAAGAAGTAAGGAGTACATCTCTAATATGACCAAGAAGTCATTGAACAAGAATTAGATAGAACTAACGGCGAGTGGGAACCATCATCGAGCCGAACCCTATTCACCGTAAACACTGTAATAGAGAGGAATCAGATGAAGTTCATGATGCCAACTATTTTAACTTGTTATGGAACTACTAATCCAAGGTAGCATCTGTAGAAGTACGAATGGAAGATGGATAGTTCTTGTGCTGCAGATGGTGTGAGATGTAGATACATTCCTATATCTTTGGATGGGGTTCCTACGATGTGGTTCACTTGGCTCACGTCGAGGTTCATGCCCTTGTTCCATCAGCTTGCAAAGAAGTTATAATAGTTTCAAGTCCACACCATGCGACCGAAGGACGTGATATCGTAGTCAAATGTTCATCATAGTATCGGAGAGACTCTGAAAAACTTCCTGAAGAGGTTCAATGCTGTAGTTACTGAAGTAAGCAACCTAGGAGAAGATATTGTTTTGATGGCGTTGATTAACGGAGTTCATCCGAGAATGGATTTCTGATGTAGCGCGTACCTCGAACTCGCAAGCGACCTACCTTTGTCGCGAAACCCTAGATCGTGAGGAAGAATCGTTTCAGAATTCCTTAGGTCGCAAGCGACCTATCCTATGTCGCGAGCTTCCTACGTCGCGGAATCCAGTAGGTCGTGAGATGTCCAAAGTCACTCCAGATTTCAGCTTAGGTCACGAAGCAGTAGATCGCGAAGCAAAACCCTATGTCACGAATTTCTCCAGTAGGTCGCTCCGCCTTATGTCGCATGGCCTTATGTCGCTCCAGTTAAGTCGCTCCATCGAAGGTCTCGAACGAGAGAAGGTCGCGAACGACATTCCAGTTAGGTCGCGAAGCTTAAGTCGCTGAAGCTTAGGTCGCTGAAGGAATTTATGCCGCATTACTCTTAAGTCGTTAAGTCGCTAAGCCGCTTCTTTAAGTCGCTGATTGGATGCGAATTCCTTAAGTCGCGAACGAGAATCCAGTTAGGTCGTGAAGCTCCTTATGTCGCTGCTGCTATGTCACTGCCAAGTTGCTATGTCGCAAGGATCTTAAGTCGTATGTTGATTTTTAAGTCGTGAACTCTTGTATGTTGATAGGTCGTTACTGTGTGTTTTTTTTGTTAAGTCGTTTATACTGTTGTGATGTATTTTGCTTAAGTCGTGTGAAGTGTTGTAACGTGTGTTGAGTTGTAAACTCCTATAAATAGCGGGTGAGTTGTATCATTTTGGGAGTTGATTTTTGAATAAAATTTGGTTTGTGCTTTGTGCCGCCATTAAAATTGGAAGTTGAGTGTTATCTCCTTTCTCCATCTTCGGATATTCGAGTGCGCTCGAATCAACGAACTTGAAGTTGATTCACGGAATCTCGTGTGCGAGATCAACGTCGAAGAATCGTAGATCTTCTAACGCGGTACCGTGCGCGATCAACGTGTTGAAGATAGCTAGAATCTGGTATCTCGAGAGATCAACGGATTTGGGCACTTGGGTATCTTCAATTAATCGATTCATTTTGTTTCATCGATTCATTTTCCGCGAATTCATCAATTCGTGAGTTTTTTGATCCTGTAGGCTGCGTCATTTGGTATCAGAGCGAGGAAACGAACTTTTCCAAGTTCGTTGGGTGTGAAGTTTCAAGATTTGAAGTTTGTGTTTGGATTTGTTGAAGATTTGACAATGCCTCCAAGAAGAGTTAATCATCATCAGAATGTTGCAGATGTGTATCGAAGAGAAGATGCTGAACAAATGGAGCAACGAATTAGTGATAAATTCAATGAGAAGTTTGATGAGGAAATTGGTAGATTGGAAAGGCTCATGATGGATATGAATCAAACTCGACAAAGAGCATCGCCTGGTTCAAATCAAGGTGGACATAGAATTTCGCCGTCAAATTCCGAGAGGAGAAGAATGTCACCACCATCGGATCGGGAAAGAAGAGAACCGTCAGTTTCAGGAGAAAGAGACGTGCGTGGTAGCAGAAATGTTGATGGTCAGAATCGACATCGACATACGTCAGATTTGGAGGAATCCAGTGATAGTGGTAGTAGCTCTTGTCGAAACTGTGGCCAAGTGCGAAATCGAAATAGAGATTACGAAGATGATCGTCGATGGGAGTCGGGGATGAAAACAGAGATTCCAGAATTCAAAGGGGGAATGCTAGCGGAAGAGTTTCTGGATTGGTTATCAAATGTTGAAGAAATTTTTGACTTCAAGGAAGTACCTGAGCATCGTAGAGTTAAGTTGGTTGCTACATGATTGAGGGGAAGAGCTATGGCATGGTGGCAACAAACTAAACTTACACGGGAAAGAATGGGAAAGTCGAAGATTGTTTCATGGGAAAAGATGAAGAAGTTGATAAAGGCTACTTTCTTGCCTTATAATTATCAGTCTCTTATGTATCAACGCTTACAGAATTTGAGACAAGGGACAAATTCGGTAAATGATTATGCAGATGAGTTTTATCAACTGATTGGTAGAAACGATATCATGGAAACGGAGGAACAGTTGACATCCAAATTTGTTGGAGGATTGAGAATGCAAATTTAGGATATGGTAAATATGTTTGTTCCGAGATCCGTTGCTAAAGCACACCAGAAGGCTCTAGCTTGGGAGAAGCAAGGTAGAAGAGGAGGTGGTGCGTTTACAAGTTCGAGCAATTAGGTGAAGGGGGCTAGTAGCAATACTAATGTTTCCAAGGCTGTTAGTAAACCGGTTGTCAATGAAGCTACTAAGACCAAGGTCAACAACAATTCCAAGTGTTATAACTGTCAGGAGTTTGGTCATAAGAGCAATGAATGCCCGAAGCCTAAGAAGCGAGCGATGGTTGCTGAGGTTGAGGATGAGGATGCAGAAGTAGAATGTTCCAATTCACCACATGTTGAGGAGGAAGAAGAATTATTGATGGGAGACGAGGGATATTCTTTAATGATGAAGAGATCTTGCTTGACACCAAAGCAGGAAGAGGAGACTAGTTGGTTGAGGAGTAATATTTTTCAGTCGACATGCACTATTTTGGGAAAAGTTTGTAAGTTTGTTATCGATGCAGGGAGTTGTGATAACATAATCTCTACAGAAGCTGTAAGGAAGTTGGCGTTAAAGACAGAGAAGCATCCCAAACCCTACAAATTGGCTTGGATGAGGAAAGGTGGGGAAGTGAAGGTTGGTCGAAGAGCTTGTGTAACTTTTTCCATCGGAAAGAAGTATAAAGATGAAATTTGGTGTGACGTGGTGGATATGGATGTATGTCATTTGTTGTTGGGAAGACCGTGGCAGTTCGATAGAGCCGTGCAACACGATGGTAGGACTAACTGCTATAGTTTCATGTTCGATGGCACTAGAATCACTTTAGCTCCTAAAAGGCGACAACAAAGTGAAAGCAAGTTGGAGGAAATCGAGGAACTAAAGACTCTGTTATCTTTGAAGGAATTTGTCAAAGAAGTAGAAAATAGCCCTGAAGTATTTCTGTCGATTGGACGTGAAAGTAGTGAAGCGGTTGAAATTCCTGAGGAAGTTAAACCAGTGTTGAAAGAATTTGAAGATGTGTTTCCTGAAGAATTACCAAAAGAGTTACCACCGTTGAGAGACATACAACACCAGATTGATCTTGTTCCCGGAGCTGTGTTACCACATAGACCACATTAAAGAATGAGTCCAAAGGAGCACGAAGAGTTGAGAAGGCAGGTGGAAGAGTTACTTGAACAAGGGCGCGTACAAGAAAGTTTAAGTCCTTGTGCAGTACCAGCCTTGTTAGTGCCAAAGAAGGATGGAACTTGGAGAATGTGTACAGATAGTCGAGCACTAAACAAGATTACGGTGAGGTACAGATTCCCGATGCCAAGGTTGGATGACTTGTTAGATCAGTTGAGTGGGGCTGCTATCTTTTCAAAGATTGATCTGAAGAGTGGGTATCATCAGATTCGAATTCGACCAGGGGATGAATGGAAGACTGCCTTCAAGACACGGGAGGGGTTGTATGAATGGCTGGTCATGCCATTTGGTCTTTCGAATGCACCTAGTACTTTTATGCGAGTGATGAATCAGATCTTTCGACCGTTTATTGGAAAGTTCGTGGTGGTATACTTTGATGATGTATTGATATACAATGGAAGCACAAAAGAGCATCTACAACATTTGCGGGAAATGTTGATGATACTTCGTCAGGAGCAATTTTACGCGGCAACAAAGAAGTGCACGTTTATGACGCACAGTGTTTTATTCTGGGGGTATGTATTGTCCAAGGAAGGTATCCAGGTGGATCAAAGTAATGTTGAAGCAATCAAGGATTGCCCACAACCCAGGACTATAACCGAAGTGTGAGAAGTTTTCATGGTTTAGCATCATTCTACCAAAGGTTTATTCCACATTTCAGTAGTGTGATGGCACCAGTGACAGATTGTATGAAAGGAAAGCAGTTTGTGTGGACTGAAGAGGCTGACTCTACATTCCAACAGATCAAGACACTCTTGACTACAACATTGATTCTTAGATACCCGGATTTTTAGTTACTATTTGAGTTACATACAGATGCATCCAAAGTTGGAATTGGAGGAGTGTTGAGTCAGAAGGGTCGTCCAATTGCTTATTTTAGCGAGAAACTTTCTGGAGCCAAGACAAGATATAGTACCTATGACTTGGAGTTCTATGCTATTGTCCAAGCCATAAAGCATTGGAGACACTATTTGTTTCATAATGAGTTTGTGTTGTATACTGATCATGAAGCATTGAAACATTTGCAGGGACAGGATAAGATTGCAGCCAGGCATGCTCATGGATTGCATACTTGCAACAGTTTACATTTTTTTAAAGCATAAGTCGGGAGTTACAAATCGTGTGGCAGACGCATTGAGTAGAAGAAATCATTTGTTGACTACGATGAGAGTTGAAGTGACGGGGTTTGATGTATTTGCAGATTTGTTTGTTGAGGATCCTTACTTTGCCAAGATTGTAGATAAAGTCGAGAAAGGGAGGACGGATGAGTTTGTGTTGGTAGAAGGTTTTCTATTTAAGGGAAATCAGTTGTGTATACCAGAGTGCAGTTTGCGAAGAGAAGGATAATTTGAAGAGCTGGGATGTGAAATTGTGTCAGGCAGAATTTGCACATAATCATGTCGTTAATCGAAGTACTGGATTCAGTCCATTTCAAGTGGTATATTCAGCAATTCCGAAGGGACCGTTGGATTTGTCGACAGTTCCACTTCAGAAAGGGGTTGTTAAACGAGCTTGTGATTTTGTGAATGAGTTGCAGGAGTGTCACAGGATTGTTCATGAACGATTGCTTAAGTCAAATGAGAAGTATAAGCAATTAGCAGATAAGAAGCGAAGGAGTGTGGACTTCAAAGAGGGTGATTTTGTTTCCGCAGTATTGACGAAAGATCATTTTCCAGTTGGAACTTACAACAAGTTGAAAGCTCGAAAGATTGGTCCAGTAGAAATCTTGAAGAAGATCAACGATAATGCGTATCAGTTAAGTTTGTCGGAAAATGTTCATACTTCTGATGTTTTCAATGTCAAACACTTAATTCCGTATTATGGGGAAATGCTTATCGAAGAAGAGGAGAGCGTGAATTCGAGGTCGAATTCTTTCCAACCAGGGGAGGATGATGCAGCGCGTACCTCGAACTCGCGAGCGACCTACCTTTGTCGCGAAACCCTAGATCGTGAGGAAGAATCGTTTCAGAATTCCTTAGGTTGCAAGCGACCTATCCTATGTTGCGAGCTTCCTACGTCGCGGAATCCAGTAGGTCGTGAGATGTCCAAAGTCGCTCCAGATTTCAGCTTAGGTCGCGAAGTAGTAGATCGCGAAGCAAAACCCTATGTCGTGAATTTCTCCAGTAGGTCGCTCCGCCTTATGTCGCGTGGCCTTATGTCTCTCCAGTTAAGTCGCTCCATCGAAGGTCGCGAACGAGAGAAGGTCGCGAACGACATTCCAGTTATGTCGCGAAGCTTAAGTCGCTGAAGCTTAGGTCGCTGAAGCTTAGGTCGCTGAAGGAATTTATGCCGCATTACTCTTAAGTCGTTAAGTCGCTAAGCCACTTCTTTAAGTCGCTGATTGGATGCGAATTCCTTAAGTCACGAATGAGAATCCAGTTAGGTCGTGAAGCTCCTTATGTCGCTCCAGTTAGGTCGCTGCTGCTATGTCACTGCCAAGTTGCTATGTCGCAAGGATCTTAAGTCGTATGTTGATTTTTAAGTCGTGAACTCTTGTATGTTGATAGGTCGTTACTGTGTGTTTTTTTTGTTAAGTCGTTTATACCATTGTGATGTATTTTGCTTAAGTCGTGTGAAGTGTTTTAACGTGTGTTGAGTTGTAAACTCCTATAAATAGCGGGTGAGTTGTATCATTTTGGGAGTTGATTTTTGAATAAAATTTGGTTTGTGCTTTGTGCCACCATTAAAATTGGAAGTTGAGTGTTATCTCCTTTCTCCATCTTCGGATATTCGAGTGCGCTCGAATCAACGAACTTGAAGCCGATTCACGGAATCTCGTGCGCGAGATCAACGTCGAAGAATCATAGATCTTCTAACGCGGTATCGTGCACGATCAACGTGTTGAAGATAGCTAGAATCCGGTATCTCGAGAGATCAACGGATTTGGGCACTTGGGTATCTTCAATTCATCGATTCATTTTGTTTCATCGATTCATTTTCCGCGAATTCATCAATTCATGAGTTGTTTTATCCTGTAGGCTGCGTCAATTTCGGTGGAGGCTCAAGAGAGAATAGTCGTCTACCATGGAAGAATTTTATCGAAAGGCATCCCAATTTCTAATCTTGGAAGAAGTGGATTTGGCTATCAGAATAGCTTTTGATGGTCAAGAGGGACTGAGTATTGCAATACGATAACTTTGCTATTAAGTAGACAAGTGATAGTGCTGGGAACGTTGCAGTGAACATTGGAAGCAACAACAATGCTAAGAGAAGGGACAAAGGCACATGTGGAAGTAAATAAGATGCTAAGAAGCGCACTAGGTACACTAGGTTGGGTGATTACACTCCGTTAAATGACACGATTGAGAATATCTACCTTGCTACGCATGGTATTGTGCGTTAAAGAGACTAACTTTGATAGAGGCAACTGAAGATGAAAGGCATTCAAGTAAGTATTGTTGTTTTCATGAAACACATGGCCATAATACCAATAAATGCTGCATTTGAGAGAGGTGATTGAAGTTTTGATGAGAAAGAAGAAATTATAGCGATACATCAGGAACCTGTAGGATGGCGGTAGATGAATAATAGAACCCAATGGAAGGCTGCCTAAGGGAATTTGGTTGGGTCCAGGAGGGAAAGGCTAAGACTATCGGTGAGAGGAATAGTGATTAATACCATCTCTAGAGGGCCTCATCCTGTAAAGAAAATCTGGAACAAGATAGAGAGTTATGGCAGCTTGTTGTGGCATGTGCCTCAAGAAATGTGTTTTTCGATAAAGGATGGGATGCCAGCAAAATAGAAAAGAATGATGAATCAAGACATCGTGTTCAAAATTAGAGATGCTGGCAGAATGCAGGTGTCGACGCTTGACCCTATGGTTAGTACGGCCATGATTGGGCCAACAAAAGTGCATCGAGTCCTTATTAATCGTAGGAGCTTAGTTAATATTTTGTTTTAAAGGACGTTTGACTAGATGTGACTCAGCGAGAAGGATCTGAAGCCGTGTAAGTCTTATATTTGGGGATTTACCAAAGAGGCTAAGGAACATGTTGGTGGCATAGAGTTACCAGTTGAGTTGGGAGAAGAACACTGCAAGATAGTGTGGTTATAAATGTTTGTTATGGTCGATGGATTCTCAGCCCGTTTTGTTTTCTTAGGCCGACCGACCCTTGCCAGTTTCAAAACTGCGCTTGCTCCATGGTGTCTAATGATAAAGTTCCGTACCGAGAATGGAGTAGGAGCAATACAAGATGACAAGAGTACTGGTCGAGATATCGCGACTTAGAAGAGGAAATGTGACAGGATAAAGGAAAAGATACAGAGAAGTCTCTTTGTATCAAAACTGCTGATGCATAGCAACTACTGCTCAAGCCCTACGTCGGGTCCTAATGCAGGTTCTATAAGCATATAGACCTAGGAAAAGAGTCAGAGGATGTGAGAGTGGCACTGGTGGAGCTGATGGTCAATATTTTGATAGATAATGATGATCCGATGAAGGTTCTCAGGAACTGGTCTCAACTCAGCCTGGAATGAGGAAAAAGTTAGAAGAGTTTCTCTAGGAAAACACGGACATGTTTGCTTGAACGCATTCCGATATGTGTGGGATTTTATTGGAGATGGCATGTCACACATTGAATGTGGACTCAAAACACCCTCTTGTGAAATGAAAGAGACTGTAGTATGGAACCAGAGTAATCTGCTATGCTTAAAGAAGAAGTGGATAAGACGAAGGCAAATGGCTTCATCAGCGATGCACCATACTCGAAATGGTTATCGAAAAACTATGTTGGTCAAAAGGGAAAATGGGAAATAACATGCATCTATTATTCTGACTTGAATAAAGCATACATAAAGGACTGCTTCAGCTTCTCATGGATTAACTAACTTGTAGATGGAACTACCAGACATAATATGATATCCTTTATGGATATATAACCTAGTTAAAATCAGACAGCAATGCACGTCCCCGATCAAGAGTATATGAGATTCATCACGAACTTGGGGCTATTTGGTATCGAGTCATGTAGTTCAGACTGAAGAATGCTGGAGCTACTTACCGGCGACTTATGAACATAATATTTAAAGATCAGATAGGACAAACTATGGAGGTCAATATGGACAACATGCTTGTGAAGTCACACCGATCAATGAATCACATGGGTGTTCTCTTAGAAATGTTAATGTACTTCAAAAGTATGGAATGAAGCTCAATCCACTAAAGTGTTCTTTCAGAGTTTCAAGTTTTAGGTTTTATTTAAACCTAAAAAGCATTGAAGCTAACCCAGAACTGATTAAAGCGTTAATAGAGGTTACTGCCCCAAAGACGAGGAGGAAGATGTAGAGCTTGAATGAAAAGTTATGATACTAAGCAAATTAATCTCAAAGGCAACCAAAAAGTGCATACCGTTCTTTGATGCCCTCAAGAAAGAGAAGGGAAAGTTTACCTAGATGAAGGAATCTCAATATGCTATCCAAATCCTATTAGAATATATAGAGAGACCACTAGTGTTATCTAAACCTTTGGAGGGATAAGATCTGTTCATTTACTTAGCACTCCCTGCCTATGCACTGACTGTAGCCTTGGTGTATGAGAAGAGTAGAATGCAAAGATCAGTATATATAATCAACAATCGTTTTACTGGAACGGAGAAGAATTATCCAAAGAGAAAAAGCTAGCGTACTGTTTGTTGATAGATGCGATGAAGTTTATGCCATATTTCCAAGCTCATTAAATTAAGGTGTTGATTGGTCAGCTATTGAGACAAGTATTGCATCGACCCGAGATTTCAGGAAGCTTAATGAATTGGAATATCGAGTAAAGCTAGTATGATATATCTTACTATCCTAGGAAGGGATTTGAGGACATACATTAGTGCATTTCATTTTCGAGTTCTGTAACAACCCTGTATTTTACAATTATTTTTAAATTGATTTTTCCAGATTTAAAAGCTTTATTTATGAAAAGAATAAATTTTGTTATTGTAAATATAAAAAACTTTGATTTTGTATGTGGATTTGAATTCCAAATATGACTAAATTTAATATTTCCAGAAAATGTGAATTTTGGTCAAATAGTCAAACTTTGACTTTTAAACTTAAAAATTTAAAAGTTTGAAATT
This sequence comes from Allium fistulosum, assembly GCA_030737815.1. NCBI lineage: Eukaryota > Viridiplantae > Streptophyta > Magnoliopsida > Asparagales > Amaryllidaceae > Allium > Allium fistulosum. Next base: position 161,219,845 of record CM060904.1, on the reverse strand, counting down.
ATAAATTTTATCTTTTATTATAAAAATAGATGTAATAACTTGAACACTACTTTTCGTTTCGTTGAAAACGGAGTTAAAATGTAAAAGTTATGTACATTTCAATTTTTAGTATAATTTGTTTATTTGTGCAATTTTGCCTATTTTAAATTTTATAAATCATATTTTCTTTCTTATATTTTGTTTTAATATGTGTTAATATGTTTTTTATGTATATTTTTGTCCTTTTATATTTTTAAAAATGATAATAGAATTTTTCCAAAATTTACTGTATTTATTTTTCATTTTTAAAGGCTGTTTTCCTATTTTCTGCTATTTTCTTCATTAAAAATTATATGTAAATTAAATTTTTAATATTTATTTTGTGAATATATTTTTATTTTATGTTATTATTTATGTTCAAATATATATTTCAAGCTCATATGAATTTTCTAAAAATTTATTCTATTCAATTCCAAATTTTCTAGACTAGTTTACTATTTTAGCTATTTTCTTAATTTAACTTTATATAATTGATAAATATTTATATAAATTATTATAGTTTGATAAAATTTTGAAATTTTATCTGGGATTATTATTTGTTCCAGAATTATAAAGTTATAAAAAGGAATTAAAGATATATGAAGAGTTTGATACCTTTTGTGTGCTTAGTCCTTTTGAATTCTACCGTTTCTTTTTCAATCAATACATCTTTTATTTTTTTGCCGTTCTATCCCTCATTTTTTCCAGCCAACTTCCTCATGTTTTTCACGAGTTTTCAAAGCTTCTTAACCCTAAAAAAAATCATGGCCTCCATCTTGCAAAATTTTAGGTAAATTCATCTTCTTTTCTTCTTGTTTTTATGGTTTTCTATTGAATTTTTGTATATTGTTCTCAACTTCATGGCTCCACTCCTCCTCAATCAGATCTAGGCCGACCTCCACCACCTTTATTTCTGATCAACCAATCCCCTAGCACCCCACCATGGCCAGGCCGAGCCATCTTGGCTAGAGAACACCACCAAAAATCCAATATTACATCACATATATGCAAGCCTAGACCTAGAATTGTCACCATCACCTTCCACCACCCATAGCCGCCACCAACACCACCTCCACCACCTCCAGCACCACCTGGACCCTCTACCACGTCATCACCTTGGACCCCACACCTCTGGCCGTGCCCCATGTTGAAATAGATCCACCAAAAACCTAAACAAACTCCACCAAAATTGCAATATACACTTGAAAACTTGCATTTCCAAGCACCTATGCCTTCACCACTTCACCAAACCACTTTGGCAGCCACATACATCATCACCACCAGCCATTTTCTGACCTAACACCTCTGTCACATCTGTACCTAACCCCACCAGGCCTGTCCATGCTCTTGCTTGCCTTGGTCGTGGCTTGTTGTTGCATAAAAACATTGGTGTGTTGCCTTAGCTTGTGTAGTTCATGTACACAAACCTTTGCTCTTTTCCCATGCTATGGCCGATCTTATTGACCCAAACCAGATCTAAATTCACACCATGGCCATGTATTCCAACCTAGGGCTGAAGCATTAAAGGTTGAAAGCAAGTGCAAGCATTTCTATTTGCTTTATGCAGTCATTTCTAACATTGTTTTATTTAAATTTTGGGTTGAAAACTTATATTGTTTGTATCGTTTTGTCTTATGTATCCGAGGAGTTAACCTTGTCTCTCCCACACTCATCATCATCATGGCTAAGAAAATGAACCCCTTGTTCGATCTTTTGAATGGTTAAAGCACGGTCAAGTAATCTATTCCGTTGTTGCTTCTTATCTTCATTGTTTCAACATTGTTTTGCGTTGAATATTTATGTGTATATTGTCTTGTTTTGGTTATTGTTTACAAGATAAATATCAAGGCTCTCCATTCATTCAAATCAAAAGTCATGCTATATCGTGCTTGTTGTGCTTTCTGGAATCTATTCTGTGTGTTTGATCGCTAATCTCCAGCTTTAACAGGTGAGTTATTCTCACCAGACAATATGTACCTATATAACTAGTAAATTGACACCCTGTGAATCTGTAGAAATATATTATCATGTTATACTTGACTATATTATGATCATATGATGTTTATACACCTGTTATATCATATGTTACTGTTATTTAATGTTATTCTGTTATTTATATCAGTTATCACCATTGCAAGTTCCCTGTAGACTAGAATCACTATGGGTTGAAATGATACATACCCGAACGGACTTTAGAATAGGGAAAATTTGTTATGGGCTTAAATGATAGGCCTGAACGATTTTTATTTAATTTATTTTAACTTGTGATTGCGGGTTTGAAATGATAGAACCCGGATTTTTCTTTTTTTAACTGTGGATTGAAATGATACATATCCGTATCACTTGACCTAGGTTAGAAAATTATATACAGGCCCGTGGTTATTTTATAAAGTATTATGGATATTTTTAAGTATTTTAAAAAATTATAAATTTATGAAATTTGATTTAAATAGATTTTGAAATGTTTTAAAATAAAGAAATTATGATTTTTTTCCATGTGTTAAAAATGTAATTAATGAATGGTTTAACTGGATTTTTGAAATATAACTTAAGTTGGAAATTTGGAATTTTGGTTAAAAATGATATTTAAGTTATATAAATAAAATGGATATTAAATTTTATTTGGAAATGGTAAATATGATAATTTGATTAAATTTGAATTTAAGTGATTTATTAAAGTATTATTGATTTTTCTATGAATTTAAGTGGTTAAATAAGTGAATGTTTAAAAGTGATCTTTTAAAATATAACTTGACTAGGAAATGTGAAATTTGGTTTTAATTAAAGGGTTAAGTTAATTAAATAAAATTGGAAATTTAGTTAAATTTGTGAAATGGTAATTTAAATTTGAAGTGTTAAGTTATTTGTTGAAATGTGAAGAATTGGAAACTTTTACACTTAAATTTATTAAGTAAATTGTTGAAAATTGGATTTTATTATAAGAAATTTATTATGAAAAGATATATGTTAAACGATATGTAAATGAACATTTTAAATGTTAAAATATGATTTTTAAAATGTTTATGTGTTTTAAATTAAAGTTATTTAATTGCTGGAAATACACTAACACTTGAAATTAACTTTTAATAGCATTTAGAAATGCTATAGATTCTGTTTTGAACTAAAATTGTGTAAAAAGAGCTATTACAGCATTTCTGAAATGCTGTAGTTGCTGTAATTGAACTTATAGGCTAATATTGAACTCAGGTCTATTATAGCATTCTCTGGAAATGCTATAATGGTCTGTAGTCTTTGCTGAAACCAAATTTAACCCTTGTTTTGAAATATGAACTACCGCAGCACTTCTGAAATGCTGTCTTTTCTGTTTTGAACTATAATTCAACTAAAACTGAGTTTTAACAGTAGTTTTAAGTGCTGTCTTTGCTGAATTAAAAATGTTTTCAAATTTAACCTATAGCAGTTGTTTTTAAATGTTGTGAAATGCTGAAATTTTAATAATTAGGGTTTTTGACTTAGTAAACAAACTCAGAATGGTTTGAAACTTTGGAAATTGAATACTTGATTTGAAAATATAATAATTACACTTTTAAAAGGTTTAAATGAATTATTTGATTGGAATATAAATTATTTAAAAGGTGACTTGAAATGATAATAAATGAAGTATACCTTTAAATTTAAAAGGTATTTAAAGTTGAATATTTAGATTTGAACTCAAATGATATTTGGAATATTAAAATGATTTGAATTGAAGTTTTGAAATGATATGATATTTTAAAAATATGGAAATGGTTTGGAATTGATTTAATCTTTATTTTGATAAAGATTTGGATTTGAATGATATTCTATTTTGAAGTATAAACTGTTTTTAAACTTATAACCACGGGTTATAATAACGATTGGTTGTTAAAGAGACCGGGATCGGATATGGACATACTCTCTGTCGATACCGAAAACCACTTTGACAACTGTGTACGCGGTGGAGTTTCCAAAATGAAGTAGGATGGTGGCGACGTTCTTAAGGTATGTTACGTGGACCCAACTCCCGTGAGTTGGCATAAGGTGGCTAAAACAGGAGCGATCTCGGACCAGTGAGGTAGCACCTCTTCTCGGACACATTTCTTCGATATTATACTCTTACTTGTGATTGATTAGATGGCCATCCTCCGATTTGGGAGTGTTGTTTGAGGTGGACGATAGTGGCTGTTATGCGCTCCATCAGTCCGTGTGTGTAATTGGTATATCTACCCTGGCATTGCCTAGTTGTGCCGTGTCACGTACCATATCGAGCTTTACTACGATTTGTGATTTCTCCCGTAGCCTGTGGAGTATCGAGGGTAGCCCCCATTTTGGGAGTATGCTAATACTGGATAGACTACTGGGACTATTACGTGTTAAGGTGGAAAATGTAAAGCCTTAATGCTATTTAAAAGTATGTTTATTTTATATTAGGCATTATTATAATATCGAATATTACTATATAGTAGATAGTTTAACGGATCCTTAGAGAATGGGCGATCCCAAGCATTCTTTAAGTTACTTGTACCTTTATTATAGTTCACTTGAGTTGGTTTACATTATATAAGTATATATTGTCCTGACTCGAGTGTTTTGTGTTTTGCTTTACGCTCGGGTCAGCTTGAGTTATTCACAGATTTGGATTTCCACTCTCTTGGAGATTTGAATCGTTGGAGATTATCTGCTTGTCATGTCCTATCTATTTCAATTCCGTTGTTCTACTCAGCTTGTACTTGGTTATTTTATTGAGACTTTTGTTGTACTCTATTTCTTCTATTGTATCTTATGTAACTCTGACATATTTAGATAGTAGCTTCATGAACTACTACTTCTTTTACTTCCGCTGCATTATTTTACTCTGTGTCTATGATCTGTGATTATATTTATTTACTGTATATTATGAGATTTGCCAAATTTTAATTACAACGCGGTATTTTAAGCAATTCAACTCCGGCATGAGTGTCTACCTATACACTTATAATCGATGCGAATGGTTGAAAATATCGGGTCATTACAGTTGGTATCAGAGCTTTGGCTTTAAGGCAAAACTTAGAATGTATGGTAAATTTATTTACAGAACCACTTTCGTTCGAGTTTGAATCTCTTCCTTTTGATTCGATTTCCTTTGAATTTTGGAACGTTTCCTGCGGTTCCAAAATTCATTCGTGTCCCTCACTATTCATCATCTTTTGATTCTAGAGTATCCCATGACTCCACATCGAATGATCTTTATAGTGAATTGGCGGTCTCGCCAATGTTCTAATTTTCTTATAAAGGGGTGAAACTCCTTTACAATAGCATCAAGTCACCAAAGATTTTATATCCTTGATTTAGATGCTAATATCTTTTATTATTCCAAACTCTATCTCTTGAGATCGAACGTAGATTTATCCCAGAAAAATCCACATCGATCTTATTCTTTAAGTCACGGTTGACCCGGTTAAGGTTGTCCGCGATTTACCTAAGCTTACCCATCTCTCTACTCTGTTTTACCATCTTGTCTTTTGTTTCTAAACTATCTCCAAACATTTTGAATTGTACTTGTAAATCTATGATTTTTTTTATATATGGTGTTGTTTGAGTTGTTGATGTTGATTTGGATTTCCGATCGATTCGTTTGATCAACGCTATCGATAGGATTTCTAAAACACTTTGACAGAACAAACTGACACAATATTATTTTAAATTTGGTTAATGAAATAAAATTTTGATATATAAGTAAATTTATGGAACTTAATAAATTGATTTAAATTGATAATTTGAAGTGATAATACTTGATTTATCATTTATTGTTCTACAAATGAATTTATAAATAATTGTTTATAAATTGATTTGGGAACTGAAATGAATTTGAATCAAGAATTTGAGAATTCAAGTTTCAGATGGTTTCAAACCTTGTGTTTTCAAGTTTTAAAAGGATATATTATTTAAAGTATTTCGAATAGAAATTTTGTTTTCAAAGAATTTTAAAAGGTTTAAAATTTAGTGCTCTTCTCTTTGTCGCTGGAAAATAATTTCGGTGATGACTGCAGCATCATCGACGTTCATTTTCGAGTTTCGAAGTGAAGAGACCGTTCTGTTGTCTTGCTACAGCTTTGTTTTGGGAAATTTAATTGATTTGAATCTATAAAATATGACTGAATTTATAATATATAGATATATGATTTAAAATTTGATTTGACATATTATGTATGTATAATTACTTATCACTAAATGGTTTGAAAGGAATCAGAAGTTTAATTCTTAAATTTTATTTTTAAAGTATAATTTCAGTTAAAAGAAAAAAAATTCAAAAATTTGGATAAATGATTCAAACTTGAGATAATTAAATTGGAAAGTTTTATTTGTATAACACACAATTCCATTCCAATATAACTTACCTAAATTACACAGAAGTTGAATATGAAATTGGATAATATACAATATAAAAAGGATTTTATAAGTAAAATTTGAGTGGTTATAATAAATGTTATACACTTAAATTTTAGTTATAAAAGATTAACAGAGGTAAATAGTGAAAAAGGAATTTAAAGAGATTTTATTTAAATAACTTAATAATCAAATTTGATTTAATATGGAACCTTAAGTCTAACCTAGGAATTTTAATAAAGGTTATTTCCTGAAATGAATATGTTGTATAATAAATAATGTATCTTTGAATAGATAAAATAAAATACATTTGAATTGGACTTTTGGTAATAAAGTTTATTCAACTTGAATTCATAGTTTAATTGATGTCTAAATGAATAAATGTTTAAAGAAATTTGATTGTTATATTTGCTATGATAAATATTTTATTTATGAAATAGATATGTCTTGAAAAATGAATAATTATGATTTAAATAGTTAAAATGTATTTTAACATCACTAAAACTTGATAATTGAGAATTTAGTTTTCAAATGGAATTTTAAGTGTAACTTATTAAAGGAATATCTATTTATGAAATGGGTATTTTAAATTAAGTGTTAGGCTATGTGTTAAATTAAGAGCTAAGTAAAATAGTGAGCTTTTGACTTAATAAACGAAGTATAGTTTAATTTGGATATTCCATTCATAAAAGTTTGTTTTAATAAGTCATAAGTTAAATGATATCCAAATGAATATTTCTGGAATTAAACTGATTTGAAGTACTAATATACCTACTGTAGCATTTTATAAGTGATGCTGTTTTGAAAATACAGTGTTTTGGAAATTTTTAAAATTGAATGAACTTAGAAATGTTACAACTTTAAAATGAATAATGTTTGATCTTGGATTAAAATGGTTTAAATGAAGATTATTTTTAAAAGGTGTTATGATATTCTAAGTATTATGTTCTTTTTTAAGAATAACATTTCCAAAGTGTTATTATTTTAGGAGTATAATTTCCAAATGATAAACATCCCTAAATTGTTATGATTTCAAAGCATTATTGTTTCAAATTTATTATCTTATTTTGTTTTTTTTAAACTATCTTTTGGTTGTCCTTATTTCTCTTATCTTGTTACAGAATGGGAAGGCTATTGCTTATACCAGTCTGTTTAGAAATCTTTTATAATCTTTGAAATCTTTGTTACTCATTTTGGAATCTGAACACTGTTTTCCATCCATGGACCGTCGCTCAAGTGAAAAGGGTGATTCAGACTCTAGAGAATCTTTTTCGTGTTTGTGTTCTTGATTTGATCACATCCATCTTGTTAAACTTGCCTATAACAATAGTTATCAGGTGTAATTCCAATATTCTTATCATCTTGTCTTAATTCTATTCATTCTATCTTTTTAGGTGCTTTCCCGTACCTCGTTCCTTTTCGGGGACGAAAAGTTTTGAGTGGGGGAGAGTGTAACAACCCTGTATTTTATAATTATTTTTAAATTGATTTTTCCATATTTAAAGCTTTATTTATGAAAAGAATAAATTTTGTTATTGTAAATATAAAAAACTTTGATTTTGTATGTGGATTTGAATTCCAAATATGACTAAATTTAATATTTCCAGAAAATGTGAATTTTGGTCAAATAGTCAAAACTTTGACTTTTAAACTTAAAAATTTAAAAGTTTGAAATTATAAATTTTATCTTTTATTATAAAAATATATGTAATAACTTGAACACTACTTTTCGTTTCGTTGAAAACGGAGTTAAAATGTAAAAGTTATGTACATTTCAATTTTTAGTATAATTTGTTTATTTGTGCAATTTTGCCTATTTTAAATTTTATAAATCATATTTTCTTTCTTATATTTTGTTTTAATATGTGTTAATATATTTTTTATGTATATTTTTGTCCTTTTATATTTTTAAAAATGATAATAGAATTTTTCCAAAATTTACTGTATTTATTTTTCATTTTTAAAGGCCGTTTTCCTATTTTCTGCTATTTTCTTCATTAAAAATTATATGTAAATTAAATTTTTAATATTTATTTTGTGAATATATTTTTATTTTATGATATTATTTATGTTCAAAAATATATTTCAAGCTCATATGAATTTTCTAAAAATTTATTCTATTCAATTCCAAATTTTCTAGACAAGTTTACTATTTTAGCTATTTTCTTAATTTAACTTTATATAATTGATAAATATTTATATAAATTATTATAGTTTGATAAAATTTTGAAATTTTATCTGGGATTATTATTTTTTCCAGAATTATAAAGTTATAAAATGGAATTAAAGATATATGAAGAGTTTGATACCTTTTGTGTGCTTAGTCCTTTTGAATTCTACTGTTTCTTTTTCAATCAATACATCTTTTATTTTTTTGCCGTTCTATCCCTCATTTTTTCCAGCCAACTTCCTCATGTTATTCAAGAGTTTTCAAAGCTTCTTAACCCTAAAAAAAATCATGGCCTCCATCTTGCAAAATTTTAGGTAAATTCATCTTCTTTTCTTCTTGTTTTTATGGTTTTCTATTGAATTTTTGTATATTGTTCTCAACTTCATGGCTCCACTCCTCCTCAACCAGATCTAGGCCGACCTCCACCACCTTGATTTCTGATCAACCAACCCCCTAGCACCCCACCATGGCCAGGCTGAGCCATCTTGGCTAGAGAACACCACCAAAAATCCAATATTACATCACATATATGCAAGCCTAGACCTAGAATTGTCACCATCACCTTCCACCACCCATAGCCGCCACCAACACCACCTCCAGCACCTCCTGGACCCTCTGCCATGTCATCACCTTGGACCCCACACCTCTGGCCGTGCCCCATGTTGAAATAGATCAACCAAAAACCTAAACAAACTCCACCAAAATTGCAATATACACTTGAAAACTTGCATTTCCAAGCACCTATGCCTTCACCACTTCACCAAACCACTTTGGCCGCCACATACATCATCACCACCAGCCATTTTCTGACTTAACACCTCTGCCACATCTGTACCTGACCCCACCAGGCCTGTCCATGCTCTTGCTTGCCTTGGTCGTGGCTTGTTGTTGCATAAAAACATTGGTGTGTTGCCTTAGCTTGTGTAGTTCATGTACACAAACCTTTGCTCTATCTTTTCCCATGCTATGGCCGATCTTATTGACCCAAACCAGATCTAAATTCACACCATGGCCATGTATTCCAACCTAGGGCTGAAGCATTAAAGGTTGAAAGCAAGTGCAAGCATTTCTATTTGCTTTATGCAGTCATTTCTAACATTGTTTTATTTAAATTTTGGGTTGAAAACTTATATTGTTTGTATTGTTTTGTCTTATGTATCCGAGGAGTTAACCTTGTCTCTCCCACACTCATCATCATCATGGCTAAGAAAATGAACCCCTTGTTCGATCTTTTGAATGGTTAAAGCACGGTCAAGTAATCTATTCTGTTGTTGCTTCTTATCTTCATTGTTTCAACATTGTTTTGCGTTGAATATTTATGTGTATATTGTCTTGTTTTGGTTATTGTTTACAAGATAAATATCAAGGCTCTCAATTCATTCAAATCAAAAGTCATGCTATATCGTGCTTGTTATGTTTTCTGGAATCTATTCTGTGTGTTTGATCGCTAATCTCCAGCTTTAATAGGTGAGTTATTCTCACCAGACAATATGTACCTATATAACTAGTAAATTGACACCCTTTGAATCTGTAGAAATATATTATCATGTTATACTTGACTATATTATGATCATATGATGTTTATACACCTGTTATATCATATGTTACTATTATTTAATGTTATTCTATTATTTATATCAGTTATCACCATTGCAAGTTTCCTGTAGACTAGAATCACTATGGGTTGAAATGATACATACCCGAACGGACTTTAGAATAGGGAAAATTTGTTATGGGCTGAAATGATAGGCCTGAACGATTTTTATTTAATTTATTTTAACTTGGGATTGCGGGTTTGAAATGATAGAACCCGGATTTTTCTTTTTTTAACTGCGGATTGAAATGATACATATCCGTATCACTTGACGTAGGTTAGAAAATTATATACAGGCCCGTGGTTATTTTATAAAGTGTTTTGGATATTTTTAAGTATTTTAAAAAATTATAAATTTATGAAATTTGATTTAAATAGATTTTGAAATGTTTTAAAATAAAGAAATTATGATTTTTTTTCCATGTGTTAAAAATGTAATTAATGAATGGTTTAACTGGATTTTTGAAATATAACTTAAGTTGGAAATTTGGAATTTTGGTTAAAAATGATATTTAAGTTATATAAATAAAATGGATATTAAATTTTATTTGGAAATGGTAAATATGATAATTTGATTAAATTTGAACTTAAGTGATTTATTAAAGTATTATTGATTCTTCTATGAATTTAAGTGGTTAAATAAGTGAATGTTTAAAAGTGATCTTTTAAAATATAACTTGACTAGGAAATGTGAAATTTGGTTTAATTAAAGGGTTAAGTTAATTAAATAAAATTGGAAATTTAGTTAAATTTGTGAAATGGTAATTTAAATTTGAAGTGTTAAGTTATTTGTTGAAATGTGAAGAATTGGAAACTTTTACACTTAAATTTATTAAGTAAATTGTTGAAAATTGGATTTTATTATAAGAAATTTATTATGAAAAGATATATGTTAAACGATATGTAAATGAACATTTTAAATGTTAAAATATGATTTTTAAAATGTTTATGTGTTTTAAATTAAAGTTATTTAATTGCTGGAAATACACTAACACCTGAAATTAACTTTTAATAGCATTCAGAAATGCTATAGATTCTGTTTTGAACTAAAATTGTGTAAAAAGAGCTATTACAGCATTTCTGAAATGCTGTAGTTGCTGTAATTGAACTTATAGGCTAATATTGAACTCAGGTCTATTATAGCATTCTTTGGAAATGCTATAATGGTCTGCAGTCTTTGCTGAAACCAAATTTAACCCTTGTTTTGAAATCTGAACTACCGCAGCACTTCTGAAATGCTGTCTTTTCTGTTTTGAACTATAATTCAACTAAAACTGAGTTTTAACAGCAGTTTTAAGTGCTGTCTTTGCTGAATTAAAAATGTTTTCAAATATAACCTATAGCAGTTGTTTTTAAATGCTGTGAAATGCTGAAATTTTAATAATTAGGGTTTTTGACTTAGTAAACGAACTCAGAATGGTTTGAAACTTTGGAAATTGAATACTTGATTTGAAAATAAAATAATTACAATTTTAAAAGGTTTAAATGAATTATTTGATTGGAATATAAACTATTTAAAAGGTGACTTGAAATGATAATAAATGAAGTATACCTTTAAATTTAAAAGGTATTTAAAGTTGAATATTTAGATTTGAACTCAAATGATATTTGGAATATTAAAATGATTTGAAATGAAGTTTTGAAATGATATGATATTTTAAAAATATGGAAATGGTTTGGAATTGATTTAATCTTTATTTTGATAAAGATTTGGATTTGAAATGATATTCTATTTTGAAGTATAAACTGTTTTTAAACTTATAACCACGGGTTATAATAATGATTGGTTGTTAAAGAGACCGGGATCGGATATGGACATACTCTCTGTCGATACCGAAAACCACTTTGACAACTGTGTACGTGGTGGAGTTTCCAAAATGAAGTAGGATGGTGGCGACGTTCTTAAGGTATGTTACGTGGACCCAACTCCCATGAGTTGGCATAAGGTGGCTAAAACAGGAGCGATCTCGGACCAGTGAGGTAGCACCTCTTCTTGGACACATTTCTTCGATATTATACTCTTACTTGTGATTGATTAGATGGCCATCCTCCGATTTGGGAGTGTTGTTTGAGGTGGACGATAGTGGCTGCTATGCGCTCCATCAGTCCGTGTGCGTAATTGGTATATCTACCCTGGCATTGCCTAGTTGTGCCGTGTCACCTACCATATCGAGCTTTACTATGATTTGTGATTTCTCCCGTAGCCTGTGGAGTATCGAGGGTAGCCCCCATTTTGGGAGTATGCTAATACTGGATAGACTACTGGGACTATTACGTGTTAAGGTGGAAAATGTAAAGCCTTAATGCTATTTAAAAGTATGTTTATTTTATATTAGGCATTATTATAATATCGAATATTACTACATAGTAGATAGTGTAACGGATCCTTAGAGAATGGGCGATCCCAAGCATTCTTTAAGTTACTTGTACCTTTATTACAGTTCACTTGAGTTGGTTTACATTATATAAGTATATATTGTCCTGACTCGAGTGTTTTATGTTTTGCTTTACGCTCGGGCCAGCCTGAGTTATTCACATATTTGGATTTCCACTCTCTTGGAGATTTGAATCGCTGGAGATTATCTGCTTGTCATGTCCTATCTATTTCAATTCCGTTGTTCTACTCAGCTTGTACTTGGTTATTTTATTGAGACTTTTGTTGTACTCTATTTCTTCTGTTGTATCTTATGTAACTCTGACATATTTAGATAGTAGCTTCATGAACTACTATTTCTTTTACTTCCGCTGCATTATTTTACTCTGTGTCTGTGATCTGTGATTATATTTATTTACTGTATATTCTGAGATTTGCCAAATTTTAATTACAACGCGGTATTTTGAGCAATTCAACTCCGGCATGAGTGTCTACCTATACACTTATAATGGATGCGAATGGTTGAAAATATCGGGTCATTACAAGTTCACCATCCGAGATGATGAAAGGAAGATGAATGGATTCAACTTTCTCAATGAAAGTTATATGTAAATGGAGCCTTCAGGGAGAACCAATCATTGGCTAGAGTAGTTCTTATGACCCTAGAGAGATGAAGGATCTATTATGCCTTAAAGTTAGAGTTCCCAACGGCAAACAACGAAGCCGAATACGAAGTGTTGACTGTGAGACTCAAGATAGCAAAGGAAGTGAGTGTCAAGACATTATATATATTCAACGACTCTAGGTTGGTGGTCTATCAGGTGGAAAAGGAATTTAAGGCTAAGGGAGCAAGACTTGCCATTTTACCTAACAAATTTTTTAGAATTATGAATGATATCGAACATTACACAATACGCACATCCTTAGGGAGGAAAATATAAAAGCCGATTCACTATCCAATCTGGCTAGTTCTGGGGATGCACAACTTTTAGATATCATTCTATTTGAGATTTTGATGACTCCAAGCATAGACGAGATAGATGTTGATTGGATCTTGGATGTCGAGGAAGATAAGTAGTAGTGGATGACTTCAATTAAAAAATATTTGCTAAAAGGGACTCCCAGAAGGAAGAAATAAATAACGAAAATTCCTATGCAAAATACCTCAATTCATTACACAAGAAGGAGTGCTATAAGGTAAAGGATTCTCAATGCCCTTGCTAAAGCGTGTCACTAAAGATGAGCTAGGAAAATTCTTGCAAAATTGAATGAAGATAGCTACGGTGATCACACTTGGGGTAGACATTAGCAAAGAAGGTTCTTCGTTATGGATATTTCTGGTTAATGGTCAGTTGAAATGTGGCTGACTATGCTAGAAGATGTGATAAGTGCCAGAGGTATGCAAAGATACCAAGAGCTCCATCTAATGAGCTTATGCAAATGGTTAGCCGATGTCCAGTTGCAACGTGTGGGATTGATATTATTGATGTATTACCCATGTCAAGAAGCGGAGTGAAATATGCTATAATGGCGGTGGATTACTTAAAACAATGAACCGACGTATAACTGCTCACAAGGATTACCTTGAAGAAGGTGATCAACTTTATAGTGAAAAACATTTCGTGTCGATATGAATTTCTACAAAGGATAATCACTGACAATGCAACTCAATTCGAGTGCCGAGTTTAAAGAATTTTGCACGTAGTACCGAATTGAGAAGAGCTTCTCCATAGTAGAACACCAATTAGCAAACAGATAGGTGGAGGCGATGACCAAGATCATCAAATCCAACATTAATATGAAATTTAAAAGGGCTAAGGGTGACTTAGTTGATTAGCTATGTAACAAACCTCTCCGAAACAGGATTAATTTTCGACTCAATAAAAGCTCATCAAACATTAGGCCCATTCCAAAGCTGGTTATTGGTTGGTAAAGTTGATACAAAGAACAATATACAGAGCTATCTATCTATGCTTTCAGAATCTCACGGTGGAAGAAATAAAATATAATAACTGAAACAAGTACCCATTTCATAAAAATTCAAACCTTAGAAATACAACATATTATCCCAAAATATCCATAATATAATATCTCAAAATAATATCAATATGTCTGAAACAGGGTACATCAAAATATATCAAAACATAGATAAATAAATAAACTGCCACAAATCGTCACCACCGCCTCTGTCTTCTCCATCAACATTGTTCCCTCTAACTTGTGGATTATAATGAGGATGGAATAAAAACAACAATGCATGATGAATGAAAATCTCAAGTCTTACCATAATAGTACCTGGGCGGTATTATTTAGAAAAGTAATATGTCTTGCACATCCAATACTTTATCCTACCAAGCATTCCTCCAAATGGTAGCCCAAAGGCTCTTCCAGTCCAACTCCATAACTCTAACGTAGGTGCAATGCAACTACCATTAATTATGCCCAAACGATGTGAGAGAAAGCACCTGAGCCACTTAATACCTCTTTAATGGGAAGTAGGCAGACTTTGACCATTTAATACCTATACCCTAGGCAGATTCCCGTCGTTTAATACCTAAACCTAAGGTAGACCCCTCTTTGGTACTCCCTGAGCAGTATCATAAGAAATTTCACCAGGCCACTTAATACTTCTTTTATGGAAAGAGGCGGACCCTACAATAGCCACTTAATCCTCAACCCTGAAGTTGACCCCTACCAGAGATTTCTTACTACCGCACCTTAAAGATATTCCTAACCATTTAATACTTCTTGAATGGGAAGAATGCAGACCCTATAATAGCTACTAAATACATTCAACACAGAAGCAGGCCCTTATTGGGATACTCGTCGTATGAACCATAACCCAAATCGTGACGTCTCACATTAGTCTGATTATTCGTAGGGGCTGATAGCCAAATTAGCTGGAGAGACTTACCTTACAGAATTGGGACTAACCCCATGTTTATCGTGGGTACTTATTATAGATGATGCCTCATGTTAGTTCAAAAGTAACACTGCTGGTAGCCAAATTAGCTGGACAGATTTCTGTGTGTTTTTGACTGACCTCGCATCCTTATAACTTAGTCATATTTCTGCTCTCCTAACATACTATAATATCTCACTGCATTTATGACTTAAGGCCTTATAAGGAAAACTTCTTATTTCGCCTTTAATTATGGATTAATTTCCATAAATATCCTTAACTCCTTCTTATAGGGTTTAATACTATTTACTAACCTATTTATTGTATACGATACGAATAATATGTTATTATGTATATGTTAATATACTTATACATATCTAATATTTTAGCTAACTAAATATTCCTAAGCGTGCGTAGAAATATTCCTATTCTAAAATTAACGTTTCATATACTAATTGTTAAAATGTCAAAACTTCCATATTTATACAAGCCTAAGTTCCATAAAATAATTTACAAAATAGCTAATATCCTTAGCTAGACCAAATAGACTTGTGTATATATATATATTGAAATGGAATAATACCAAACTTATTTTATATTAATATAATAGAATCACGCCTTTATTTGAAGGAAACAAAACTTACAATTTAAACCATTTATATTCTATTCAACTTTTACGCATACAACCTTGAAGCAGGAAAAAGATTCATATTTATCTATATTACAAAACTAAATGGTTCAAACTACAAATAAAAAAAATTTATAATTTGCACACCATTTCCAATAATTTTGTTTTCTAAACCCTTATATCGCAACAACAGAAATTAGAAGAGGAAGTTGAATAGAACATAAATTATTCAAATCGCAAACAACAAATTTAATTCTACTATATTAACATAAAATAATTGAAATTCCAATATATCCAAGAATTAACAATTTATTTGGGTGAATTTTAGGGGTTTAAGTTCTGGGTTTTCGTATATAGAATCCCTAAGGCATAAAACAGATCCAAATCTTACTACACAACTACTAAAATGTGAAAAACTAAGATTTTCACTCATTGATAGTTTCCAACTCTCCTTTGGATCTAATTTATGCCCTTGCCTAACTGCTCCTTCAAGTTTCTTCTTTATAGAATATACAATAATTCAATTGTATACAAATTAGATTTAGAATCAGTTATTAGGGAAGAACAGAATTAGAAAACATATATATAAATATCTAAAATCCCTTACCTGAAAATTCAACCGATTCTAAATCGTCGGGTTGAAAAAGAAGACTGATAGAGTTTTGCTAATGTTCCAAACATATTGTGAATAAAATCAAGGGGCTAGCCTCTTATTTATAGTGGTTAGAACGCAGCAGAACCATAGGATTTAGATCGATTAAATTAATAAAATCTAGGCCATCCTTGGCCTAACTTAACCTTAGCCGCCACTCACTTACCGGTTGACCACTCACCCTTAAGTGGTCGATCGCTAACGTTTGACTGGTCATGGTAAGGGGGTCGACAGGTCCCATATTTTGAAACATAGATTAAATATTTCCCTTTACTTTTTATTTCTTTTACATTTTTTCCTCTAACGTTAGCGCTTTTTTAACGTTAAATTACCCTAACATTAAATTATTTATTGCCATTTTAATTTCAAACATTAAAATTATTTAATTATTAAAATTTAAATTTGTTCAAATAATTTTTAATTTAAAAACTTCAAACGCTAATAATTTTTCCTTTTAAGCTCGATCGCAAAATTTTATATATAAAAGTTGATCAGAAAATCACCACAAACACAATGTTGTAACTTTTGTGGTTAAATTCCGACGTTAGCAAAATTTCCAATTTTAACCTTATTGTTAATTAATCATTTCTTATTAATTTTTATGGGGTGTTAGAAATTACCACTTGCATTGGGGGTATATAGGACAACCCACAAGTCCGCGACTGGCCATACTTGTTCATGCTAGCCTACGAAACTAAGGCCATGATGCTGATCAAATCTAAAGTCTCTTATCACCAAAGATTGCATTATGACCTCAATATGAATAAGGAACTCTTGGTTGAATCCCTCGACTTTGTCTTGGAGAAACGAGAAGAGGCTTATCTAAGGATTGTTGCTCACTAGATAAGAGTAGCAAAACAATTCAATGCCAAGGTCATAAACCGTACCTTATAGATGGACGGCCTCGTCTTGAACCAGGTTTTCCTAGTACAGAGGCACTTCGCTCGAATTGGGAAGGTCACTATTGTAAGATTGCAGTATAGGGATCTTAAGGCTAAATTAACACTAGAGGTGGGGTGAATAGTGTTTTCTAATTATATAAATATTTTGAAATTATACTTAGAATAATGAGATTAAGAATCACCAAAACAATCACAGAATCAAGACATAGATAAATAGGTAATGCAGTAAAAATAAAAGGAAAGAACACACCAGGATTTTATACTGGTTCGGAGTTACACTACATCCAGTCCCATACAATTCCATGTACATATTTCCTTTCATCTAGTAAATGCAAATACAATCTCAATTTCAAGGCTACGAGACATACCCTCCAGAATCCTGGCCTTTGGGAAGAGCCGCTTGATTTCCGGGCTACAAGCACACCAACTAGATTGTGGGATACTAACCACACTCAATTGATTTCATGGGCTACAATCACACCCACAAGTATATTAGTTTGATTTTATAGAGATTTACAATCTTCGAACTTCAATATTGGCTGCAAATGATCGTATAATCCTTGAATAGCACTTAGGTCTTGATTGGAGTGAGAGAGATGATAGAAATCAGAAAGCAAACGATAGAGAATCGAACTAATGGCAATGGAGTTTGATTCTAGTTGAAATTCGATATAATATAGTTATACGTTGTTTTAAAAAATAAGAAATAAGAAGGAGGGGAGAAGAACAATGAAAAGTGATTAAAAAATTCATTGGAAACACAGGTATTTATAGAGGAATAATGGTCATGTCTATTCGTGAAGAGATACAATGAACATACACTTCTTTTGAAAATTGAATTTTGAAATTCATGGCTTATGTGTCGACATATAGGGTTAGAGTATGTCGACATACTCTTTGTAATTTTGAAAAACACTTTAAAATATTATTTGAAAATGTATTGTTTTGTGAAATAATTTTATACTTTGCAAGTATGTCTAAATATAATATATATACATTATAATCATAATAAAACTTAAGTAAAACTATATGATAAGAATTCTGAAAAATAAGCTAATATAATTCAAAATCAAATAAAAATAATAACTTGGTAAAATATTAAAAAATAAAATAATAAGTATAAGAATTTTAAAAACTATTAAAAGCTATTTTGAAAAGAATATTTAAAAACCAAAACATTTTAAAACTATTTTAGGACTTAAAATAGAGTGAGAGAGAGAGATCAAGAGCTATCAGAATTTTAACAAACATTCTAGACTTTATAACTTATTTGGAATACCTTGGAATCTTGAACTCTTAAATAATCATGAGTCTTCATTCTTGATTCTCTATATCAACATCTTTAACACTTCAATCTTTACTTGATACTGTACAGTCTTCTTATATCAACACATGTCTAATATCCTACACTATATACTATATACCTTGATAAAACTTTAGTATTTATATTTTATATGATTTCCTAAATTTGTTGTCATCAAAACCAAATCCTTAGGTACTAACAACTCCCTATTTTTTATAATGACAACTTTGTATATAAAGTATAATATAACTTCCCCTTAATCTACATCATATAAAACTCCCCCTTAATCTATGCCTAGTATTTTATATATTTCTCCCCTTTTGGCATCAATCAAAAATAACTCACTATAACTATAATTCTAACCCTAACTCTTAATACTAATTCTAACTCCATTTTCAATAAACACTATATACTTATAATGATATAAATATATATATAAATGATAAGTGATATGATCATGAAATACAAAATGACAAGAATGATATATAAGAGATGATAAGCAAAGCACAAATCATTATAGTAATCAAGCCATACTATATATTCATTCAATTATCATATTTACAAACCACCAAATCCATACACACAATAAAGTCAAATTAAAGTTAAAATACACACTGTTCGTAAATTAAACGAAGAAGAAGTCCTATTCTAACGAGAATTCTTAATGATAGGAGACTTATGAATGGGACAATGAGGATAAAGAAAGCAAAAGTTTCCCTTTTGTTCAACGAGATTTCCATCTCGGTCGAAACAAACTTCCCCAATGCATTGAACCTCTTCATCCTCCTCCATATACTGTTCCTCTTCTTCCTCTTCCTCTTCTTCTTCTTCTTCCTCTTCTTCTTCGCTGCTTTGAAGAGGATTATGAATGGCTGAATTCGCAGAATCATTTTCAATAATTATTGGATTTGTAGAGTTATCCAATAGATATTTCTGAAGATTACGCAGAACCCTACTTCGTTTCTCTTCTTCCTTCGACATACCAAGTTGTACAACTTGAATTTTAGTCAAATCTCCAGAACATTCTTCATATCATCCTCCAGTTTGATAACTTTTGCCACCGTAGTGTTTTGGAAGGGTCTGAGGGTAGGAGAAGGTAGGAAAATGTTGAATTATGGTTTGGATTTGAAGAGGATGCCATGATTTATTTATTTCAAAAGTTAAGAACAGTGAAAAGGCAGAAAATGAAGAAGAAAATCGAATTTGGTGTTTATATAACTGCCAAATTAAATTTTAGGGGGAAAATTTAAAAAACAATTTTTTCCGTTATATGTCGACATATAGTGGTCATGTATTTTGACATACGTTGGAAAATTTTGTTTATTTTATTTTTCTTATTAATTATGTAAATTTATGTTATAATTTTTTAAATTTCCGATAGAGAACGAATAGCTAATTCTCTTCTTAACTTAGTAAAGGAAGTTTGATTCAATGATTTCATCAAAATATCAGCTATTTGATTTTCAATGTTTATAAATTCAAGTGATATAACTTCTTTATTTACATTATCTCTTAGAAAATGATGTCTTACATCAATATGTTTAGCTCTAGCATGATGAGTTGGATTTTAAGATAGATTAAGCGCACTCGTATTATCGTAGTATATTGGTGATTTAGCAAAATTTAAACCAAAATCTCTTAGAGTTTGTTGCATATAGATAACCTGTTAATAGTAATGCTGCTGAAATATATTCCTCTTCTATCATAGACAGAGAAACAATATTTTTCTTTTTACTAAACCAGGAAACAAGAGAGTGTCCCAAAGGTGACAAGTTCCACTTGTACTTTTTCGGTCTGTTTTACAACTGGCATAATCAGCATCACCATATGAAATTAATTCGAATGAATCATCTTTTGGATAAAAGCGCCCATAGTCTGATGTTATATTAACATATCTTAAAATTCGTTTTACAGATTTTAAATGAGTTTCTTTAGGTTGAGATTGATATCTTGCACAGAGACAAACACTATGTATTATATCAAGTCTACTAGCAGTTATTTAGAGTAGTGATCCAATCATTCTTCTGTATAGTTTTTGATCTACGTCTTTTGAATTTTCTTCTTAGTTTAATTTTACATTAGTTGCCATAGAAGTTGGTTTACCGCTGGTATTTGCCATACCAAATTTTTTAACTAAGTACTTAGCGTATTTTTCCTGACTAATAAAAATTGCATTGCTTAGTTGTTTAATTTATAATCCTAGAAAATAATTTAGTTCTCCCATATGACAAATTTCAAATTCTTTATTTAGATTTTCGTTAGTAGATCCAAAAATAATAACACCTACGTATATTTATATTAATTGGATATCATTTTTATTTTTTTTAATAAAGAGAGTACTATCTATTTTGCCTATCTCAAAATTTGATTGTAATAAATAGGATTTAAATTTATCATACCAAGCTCTGGGAGCATATTTTAGACTATATAAAGCTTTCTTTAATTTGTAAACATGATTTGGTAATTTTTCATCTTCGAAAAGTGTGAGTTGTTCTACATATACATCTTCTTTAATGAATTCATTTTAAAATGCACTTTTAACATCCATTTGATATAATTTGAAATTATAATTGTTAGTAAAAGCAAGTAAGATTCTTATAGCCTCTAATCTTGCTACAGGTGCAAAGGTTTCATCAAAGTCTATACCCTTCTCTTGACAATAACCTTGTGCAACTAATCGAGCTTTATTTCTTACGACCTCCTTGTTTATTCATTTTATTCCTATATACCCATTTAGTGCCTATAATAGACTTATCCTCGGATCTTGGTGTTGATTACCATACATTATTTCTAGTGAATTGATTCAATTCTTCTTACATAGCAATAATCCATGAATCATCAGTTGATGCTTCTTTTGGATTTTTAGGTTCAATGGTTGAAATAAAATCTACATTACTCATTTTGTTTTATTTAGTTTTAACAACAGATTCAATATTACCAAGTATATTTTCTATAGGATGATCTTTTAAGTATATAGTCCTTTTATTTCGATATAAATTTCAATTATTATCATAGGTTTCAGTGTTCTCGTTACTTTCAATTTCATTATCAACGTTTTCTTCATCAACAATATTTTGATTATGAATTTTGCAATTTTCATCAAATGAGACATGTAGTGTCTCTTCAATAGTATTAGTTCTAGTATTAAAAACTCTATAAGCTTTATTTCTATTTAAATATCCAACAAAAAATTCTTTATCTGATTTAGCATCAAATTTTTCTAAATTATCTTTAGTATTTAAAATAAAATATTTACCACCAAAAACTCTAAAATATAATACTTTAGGTTTCTTATTATAAAATAGTTCATAAGGAGTTTTCTTAGTTAATGGTCTTATTAAAATTCTATTTAGTATATAACATGCAGTACCAACTGCCTCAGCCCAAAAATTCTTTGGTAAATAACTAACATTTAGCATAGTTCTAGCGCACTTTTGAATCGTTCTATTTTTACATTCTACTACTCTAATTATTGTGATGTTCTTGGAAATGAAAAATTATGGGTTATACCTTTCTTATTACAGAAATTCTCAAAATTTTCATTTTTGAATTCTCCACAATGATCACTTTAAATAGTTTTAATTTTTCTGGACAGATTTTTTAGTTTGTTTAACAAAGATCTTAAACATTTCAAAAGCATCACTTTTAAGTTTTAAGAAAATCGTCCACGTAAACCTAGAATAATCATCTGATTATAAATACATATCTAATATGATTTATATATTGTATTTGAGAAGGACAAAAAGATCTAAGTGAAGAAGTTCAAGAAGATGAGAAGTAGAAATCATATCTTTTGATTTAAATGAACTTTTTCTAGGTTTACCTAATTGACACGCATCACATAGATTATTAACTTTGAAGTTCATTTTCGAAAGAGCTCTAACTAAATCATTTTTAGCAATTTTAGAAATAAGTTTGAAATTCAAATGCCCAAATCTTTTATGCCAAATCCAAGGGTCACTTTTTCCAGCCAAAAGAAATATGTTATCATTTGAGATTTTCATTCTTAATATATAAATGTTTCGTTTCCTAATACCTTCAAAGATAATGTTTGACTCATTATCTTCAATGTGACATTTATCTTTTATGAATTTAATTTTAAAACCTTTATCACGCAACTGACTAATACTTAATAGATTGTGTTCTAAATTTGTAACTAACAAAACATTGGGAATAGTAGGAGTTTTAGAATTACCGACATTGCTGATGCCAATCACATACATATCCTTCAAAATTATCACCAAAATTGCCCGATCCTCCTTCTTTGTAAACTGTATCTTTCAAAATCTCCAGATTTCCAGACATGTGTCTTGAACAACTACTATCCAATATCCATTTATCCTTTTTAATCTATAGTGTCTGATTATCAGATGTTTGTTCATCAAAGTCCATGTAACATGTCTATTCTTGCAATTTATTCCTTTTTAATAGATCATGTGACTTTTCATAACGAATAGATGCAAATCTATGAAATATTGTAATAATGATTTTACAAATCATCCTTTTGAAAATAGTGTTAAAAATATCATTAAAGAATGTTATTACAACTTTTCAATAATCAGTTTATGAATACTCTGAAAACCAATGCTCCGATACCAAATGTAAGATTACGTAATAGGGATATTAAGGCTAAATTAACACTATAGGGGGGTAAATAGTGTTTTCTAATTTATATAAATCTTTTTGAAATCTTTTGAAATTAAACTTAGAATAATGAGATTAACAATCACATAAACAGTCACAGAATCAAACACAAATAAATAGTAAATGCAATAAAAATAAAAGGAAAGAACACAGAAGGATTTATACTGGTTCGGAGTTACCCTACATCCAGTCCGGTACAATTCCTTGTATAGATTTCTTTTCAACTAGTAAATGCAAATACAATCTGGATTTCAAGGCTACGAGACACACCCTCCAGAATCTCGGCCTCTGGGTAGAGCCGCTCGATTTTCAGGCTATAAGCACACCCACCAAATTTACAAGCTACTAAGCACACCCAATTGAATTCACACGCTACAATCACACTCACAAGTATATCGGTTTGATTTTATAGAGATTTACAAACTCATAACTTCAACCTTGATTACAGATGATCCTATAATCCTTGAATAGCACTTAGATCTTGATTGGAGTGAGAGAGATGATAGAAATCAAAGAGCAAATGATAAAGAATTATACCAATAGCAACGGAGTTTTATTCTGGTTGAAATTCGACAGAGTATGGTTATAATTTGTTTTAGAAAATGAGAGAGAAGAAGGAGGAGAAAAGAACAATGAAAAGTGATTGAAAAATTCATTGGAAACATAAGTATTTATAGAGGAATAATGGTCATGTCTATTCATGAAGAGATACGATG
Organism: Allium fistulosum; assembly: GCA_030737815.1. Lineage (NCBI taxonomy): Eukaryota > Viridiplantae > Streptophyta > Magnoliopsida > Asparagales > Amaryllidaceae > Allium > Allium fistulosum. Next base: position 161,195,597 of record CM060904.1, on the reverse strand, counting down.
AATAGACACTTCTTTTGAAAATTGAATTTTGAAATTCACGGCTAGTGTGTCAACATATAGGGTAAGAGTATGTCGACATACTCTTTGTAATTTTGAAAAACACTTTAAAATATTATTTTCAAAATGTATTGTTTTGGGAAATAATTTTATACTTTGTAAGTATGTTTAAGTATAATATATATATATATATATATTATAATCATAATAAAACTTAATTGAAACTGCATGATAAGAATTTTTAAAAATAAACTAATATAAATCAAAATCTAATAAAAACAATAACTGGGTAAAATGTTAAAAACTAAAATAATAAGTATAAGAATTTCAAAAATTATTAAAAGCTATTTTGAAAAGCATATTTAAAAACCAAAACATTTTAAAACTATTTTAAAACTTAAAATAGAGAGAGAGAGAGAGATCAAGTGCTATCAGAATTTTAACAAACATTCTAGACTCTATAACTTATTTGGAATATCTTGTAATCTTGAACTCTTGAATACTCATTAGTCTTCATTCTTGAGTCTCTATATCAACATCTTTAACTCTTTAACTTTTACTTAATACTATATAGTCTCCTTATATCAACACCTGTCTAATATCCTGCACTATATACTATATACCTTAATAAAACATTAGTATTTATATTTTATATGATTTCCTAAAGTTGTTGTCATCAAAACCAAATCCTTACGTACTAACAACTATGTGATTGAACAGAAGCTTGAAGATGTAACTTTCAAGCTATCGACTATTGATGTGATCCCAATTCCATGGGCATGAAATAGGGAGCACTTATGGCACTTTTTCACTTAGATTTATGTTTTATGCAAATAATACATCCTATCGATTAGGACTTGATGTAACAAGGAAAATTCTGTTGTTCTTTCATTCATTAATAAAGATGATTTTTAGAATTAGTGGAACCATATTCTTATAAGTATAACTTTAGGCTACATGACCAGTGGTAGTACCAAAAATTCTGTGTTTTGAAAAACCAGATGTCTAGAAACCCGGGGATAAGTAACAATGAACAATTTTGATCCATGATTGGGTCACTAGAGTGTAATCATACTAAGATCGATTGGATGATTACCCTTGCACATCTAATCTTTGACCAATGCTTGGAGACAGACAAGGTCAAGGATTGATTTCCATATATAGATCTCTAAGATGCCATATCCCAAAGATAGGAACCAATGTAGAATTAAATCTATTTTTAGGTGCAACCTCGTTTATGGCCGAACGCAATATGTTCAGTCGACAACAAACAAGGTCGGTCGACAAGTATCTATGATCATCACTTGGAGATATGAGAAATCAAGGATGGATGCCTAGAGGCGTGCATCCAAGACATGGATTCCTAGAGGCAGGAGTTGGTGCAGAATGGAAGTTTTTGCAAATACAAGCTCTTTACAGTTGAACGGGATACATCCAACTGAGGATAAATGGAGTTGGCCAAAGAAATGCAGTTTTGTTTGGTCAAATAATAAACACCTTAGCACATAATAAATAGAGCTAAGTATTTAAATCACACTAGGAAATTGCATAATTTATAGTATGTATGAATTTACAGTAAATAATGGCATTGCATAGATCATAGACACATGCAAGAATAATATATTAGAATTTGAATTATACACGATTATATTATAAATGCAGGAAAGTTTACAGGCAATAGAAATAAAAGATGCAATATTGTAAGTAAGGAAAAGGTTGGATGGAAACAATCTTTTTATTTACATAACTTTTTGTACAGAGTTTGTAAGGGTTGCTCCTACATAACGCCGGCCTATATACATGTCAAAAAGAAAAAAATAGCACAAATGTCTATCCACATAAAGCAAAATGCCTTACTTCCTTTTTGGTTTCTTTACCGCTGTGTAGCCTTTCTTCTTCAAAGGCTTGCTTTTTACTCCCTTGATAGGCTCTGAAAGCAAACTTCTTGTCATCATAATAAGAGCCAGACTTTAGTTAACTGGAAGCGGCTCTGAGTACAGGTGCAAAGGGGATCTGAGTGGGACTGGTAGGGGGATTGATGTGGATAGTTAAGCCGGGGAGAGAATTCGATAGCAAAAAGGAGGATTCTCTGTACTGGACTTTTGGTTCACCTTGATCTTTTAAAAGTCAATTTTATCCTATCCATAATTGAAATTTTCTCGGGACCTTTCTCACAAACTATGGTTAGCTCATCGTCAATTGAACCTTTAGCTTCCTTCAGGCTCTCTAGGGCCCTTATTTTCTTTGAGTCAAATTCGAGGCTGGAACTGGAAGATGGCATAGGAGCGGTGAGTGCTTTAGTGATGGTGTTTGATTTAGTTGTTGAAGCACTTAGTCCTAAGGCATATATGATAGTTGCGAAGATGGCAGTGTCAACAATTGACCTGTAAGTTTACAAACAAAAAGGTAGAGGACTAAAAATGTCATTAGGCCAGAGCTAATGCTTCTCAAATAACGGAGATGTGAGAAATATAACTTTGGCTGGCGAAGACTCTTTTGAGGGAGGCAAGTGATTTCCCCTTCCTTTAGAGTTTTTAAAGATGCATGTAGAGTAGGAGATCTGTTGAAGGAGTGAAGCCTAGAGCCTAGGGATCGTATCCCCCAAAGGTGCTAGTATCAGGAGCTGTAGATACAGGTGCTTGCGTCACAACAACCTCCAAAGTGGTTGTTAAGATGTGATAATATATACTTCTCAAGCTAGACTAGTGTCATCTACATGATCAAGAAGGCTGGGATTCATGGGAGTCTCAGTAGGCGCCTGTTCTTCGACTGCAGCCTATATTATCAAGATTTTCTGGCCTTCTTCCAGGGCTACAAAATCCTCTTCATCTAAGAATTTTCTCTTCGGCATTTCTTTATCAACATTACTGGCAGATTCTTTGGCCCTTTTTATAATTTTATCCTAGGCCACAGCTAGAGTCACAGGATAGTCACGTCTCATGCATTTGAGATTGTTCATCTCTATAACATTTGCAAAAAAAACTGAAGGAGGGTGGCTTTCACTTCTTCTTCAATTTGGAGTGTTTTGGCCTTAAGATCTGCATTTTATTTCCCTACGGGGGCCAGCTTGACTTTTAATTCGTTAGACTCACCTTGAGCCTACTTCCTTGATTCTTGTTCAGTCATTAGGTCAGCTTTGAGTTTAGCGGCTTCGAGTTAGAGCACAACATTCTCAGCTACTTTTGTCTTGGTTTTCTTCTCAATGTCAATGCTGGCAGTGTGGGCATTCTTCAACTGCTCGTTGAGGACTAGCCTCTTAACTACGTAGGTGTAAACCCCCATACCTTAATGGGCCTGAATTTCGACTAAAATTGAAACCCAATTCCGTCAAAGCACAGATCGTTGGATTTGGTACCTGCAAATAAGCATGAGCATTGTCAGAGATTGATAGAAATCTAAACTCACAGCGAAAACAATAATAGGACAAGAATACTGACTATGACTACTACCTTGTAATTAATGGTATCCCTTGGATAGCAGATTATTACATCAACATTGAGCATGAGAGAAAAAGAGACCTCTCCAACAACTAAGCACATCCAGCTCCAATGACTTATTCCTCAAAATCTATCCTATGGATTGTAATGAGGAGGGGGTCAGAACAACGTTCTGGTTACATAAAAATCTATAAACTGTCCATAATATAAATTTATACCGATTGGTTTCCATTTAATAGTTATATCCATTAAGGTTAGTAATTCTAATCTAACCTTGCATTGCATACATGATTACTTACTTACCCCTTCCCAAGGTACAAAATACTAATGAAGCCTTATCAACAACCCAATCCTTCCAAACCCATTTGCCACTTAATACTTCTAATTATGAAGCAGACTTCTATAATACTTTTGAAAAGAGAAATAGGAAAACTTTGCCATTTAAGACGTTAATCATCATAGACCCCATCATTTAAGACCTATTCCCAAGGTGGTTTCCTAACAATGTTGTCAATGGTTGGTGGGTCCTAGCTACAAAGGCCTCTAACCACTATCTAAGGCTTCCGACATTTAATATCTAACTATTACTACATCCATCGATAAAATCGTAGCCATGTAATAAACATTATCATAGCCACTTAATAATATTTATTAGAAAATTGGCAGACTCTGGTCATCTAATGCCTTAATTAAGGTAGACCCCATTATTTAGTACCTATTTCCAAGGCATGCTCCTTAATGGTACTATCGATATTACGGCCTTAACAATGTGAGAGTTGTACCCAAGCCACTTATTACCTTATTAATAATGATAGGCAAACCCTTAACTAGTTAACACCTATTTATAGATATGCCTTTGTCATTTAATACCTAACCCTAAGGCGGACTCCTCACTGGTACTATCTAGCTGACATTGCTTGGAAATCTCATTGGGCTACTTAATACTTCTTTTGTAGGAAAGACGCAAACTCTTCAGTCACTTACATGAAGCAAACCGTTCCTCAGATATCCACTATCACTCTTAATTATAAATATGGAATATCATTAGGTTATTTCTTTCGATAAGGAGGTGAGCCCTACAGCCACTTAATACCTCAACATTGAAGTAAACCCTCTTAGAGGCATCCTTATTTAGGAGAGAGGTGAACCCTACAGCCACTTAATACCTCAAACTAGAAGCGAACCCCTATGGAGATATCCCTCACCGCTCCTAATTCCAAATTTAGACCATTTAATACTTTTCCAATTAAGAAAGCAAACCTAATCTCTCACATCGTCATGGGTCCTAGGATTAGTGATATCTCACATCGGCGGTAAGTACACCCGACTTCTGGTAGCCTCAAAGTGAAGGGCGGTCTTCCGTCGAGTGACTCTACTAACCTCGCATCACTAACCTACTAAGTCTAATTAACCATCCTAAGTCTTTACTTATATTATCTTAAGTAGATAATAGACTTAGCTTACTAATTCCCTTATTATTTAAGGCTATAAGATTTACCTTAAATATTTATCTACTATAAATCCCCGTTTAATGCTTATAAATGTCAATTTTTCCATAAAATCCTAATGAACATTCCCTAAGACATTTATGTATGATTAATAATTTCAAATTAGCGTCCTTTTATATCTATTCCACTTTTATCAGTCCTATTAATCCATTTACCATATCAGGTTATTGCAATTCCCATATTTATTACCATTTATTCCCCATTTATTATAGTTACAACTTATTAAATTCCTTTCTCATTAGTTAATTATCCTAAATGCGAATATTATGTGCAAGCATCGTTATTAGCTTTTTATTTAATTATTATAATTGCGGTAGATTACGTATAATTAACTACTTTTATCAAGTATATTATAATTATATATCTTTGCTAGAATATTCTTTTCCATGTTTAATTGTTGGAATCATATCTAAAAAGATTATCCGCTATAATTTCCATAAATTAGCAAAAAACAAAAGATTTAACTTTAAAAGATTACATTGTTTTGAAATTACAAGGAATAATAATTTCTTTTTACTACTGAAATAGACAGTGTAAACTACGATAAATTCATACTTTACATATCTCTTTCTCTTTCTATTTGCATCTATTCCTTGTTAGATCAAAAGTTGTATTTTTCTAAAGGGGAAAGAAATCAAACTAATTTACAAATATTAAATGGATCTAAATTCCAACAATTCCAAATATATAAAAGTTTATATTCCAATAAGATTGGGTAATAATCCAAACTTATAACATTATTATACAAACTATTTCAGATCTGGAATAAATTTCATTCAAATCAATGTTTTAAATTCGTACTTTTGGGACTGATTTCCAAATCAGGTTGGAAATAATTCTAAATCAATTCATAAATAAGAATATGTACGCGATATTTATTGCATTCAGATTATATTCAATTTGTTGTCTACAACTCATATACAATTATCTAATTAGGCATAAAAATCAAATAAACATCAACGAGATAATTTTCATATTATAACAAACTATAAAATTTCCCACTCACCTTTTAAAAGCGATCTAACGCTCCAGATCTGAAGTAGAACCTTTGATTCATCCCCAAATCCTCTTTAATCCAACAGATATGTATAAAATGGTATATACACACACGTTACAATTATAGATCTTAGAAGAGATTTGGGATATGAAGAGAAAATAGATACAAATATATAGATTACCTCAAATGCATGTATGGTTGATTATCTTCTCTTCTCCTTTTTGTTAGATTTATATTCTTCTCCAATTTGTATGAATACAGATACAAATATCTTATCTTTATAATTTAGAAAGAAAGTAGAGAAGAAGAAATGGCAGAGCATCGCTATTGCCTCCAGAAAAACATGAGAAGAGAAGGGAAGGCTAGGCCTGAATTTATAGACGTTAGAATCTACCAGAATTGTTAGATCGAAATATATTAAATCCGAGCCATACATGGCCAAGGTTTACTGGAGTTGTTACATATGAAGTGGTCCACCACCCCCTTCCTAGTGGTCGACCTCCCCTGGTCGGCCGCTCTAATATGTGGGTCGACCTGTGGGCCCCAACTAATAAATTAAAAACGTTAATTTTTCTTATCTACGTTTTCGTTCCGATTTCGTTTTTCGCCTGTAACTTCTTCGTTTGGACTTCGATCGCAAAACTCCAAATTTGAAAGTTGCTCGAAATTTCGCCATGAATACAATGGTGCAAGATTTGTGGTCAAATACCATCGTTTGCACAATTTCCATTTTCAGAGCCTAATTAATTAATTGATTAACTAATTAAATAACTAACAATAAATTACTGGGTGCTACAATAAGCCATAGCCAATTCAGATATCCTTTATGGTAATTCTTGGTAGATTTATCCTTTTCATCCCATTCCTTCTTGACTTAGCCAAGTCATTGTTGTAGTTCTTGCATATGTAGTTTTGGTCAGCTCGAATGATCAACTGGTTAGCACCATTGACATTGGAGGGGCCCTTGGCCATTTTCCTTTATTGGTATATCTACTTTACAACCTTCTAGTGCTAGGTGATGCCTTCATTTTCATAGCTTCATGGAAGGTCCCTGACAAAGCAATCAAATCCAACCCCCTTAAGGTAGAATTCAGGAAGATCCTTCTACATCTTTATAATTACGACAGAAGATTGGCCTTTGTGGTATGGAGGATGAGCAGTGTGACGTGAGGCTATTCTTTGCAAGATCAGTGAAACTGCTGAGAATGGAAAGGGTCGTCAATTTTGGATTATTGGGGAGTAGAAGTAGCGGTGGTAATTGGTCGAGATAATGGAGAAAGTTGTTAGTAGGAGGATTATCGATGTTGAAAAGATTGAGAGTATGAGTGTTGTTGAAGTTAGGAATCAAAGTCGCACTTGGAGCGGTCATGCGATTCTCTCTGTTCAACGCAGCGACACTGTATTTCCTCAGCATCTCACTATTTCCAATCATCCTTAGTCTTTCCATCCCTGACTCGTAGTGAGAAGGTCTCGATGTCTGGGAACGATGCATCTAGCCCTTTCTCGAAGCCTTTCGATATGGCTGCATCTCCCCATTATACCTGAAAAGAAAATAAACCGTATTAAGTTTGAATTGATGGATTAAGAACAAGTGCAGAATTTTTTTCTTGTAATCCTAGAAGTGTATCAATATGAAGTGTTGTCATGCCCTAGGCAGGCTATGGACCATGTTCGATGGGATCTAAAGATGAAGTTTCATCACCCTCTGCGGTTTAGAGTATATTGCTCAATGGGAAGCTGAATTCGTAGGGTTGGTATTTAAGATGCATTTGAAGTTCAACTGTCGAAAGGGTAGTCGGAGAAGTTTCCAAAGTCACTAATAGAACCGAAGCTGTTTCTGGATGCATCCATTGTTGGAGTTGTCACTTTAATAAGACCGTGCCGGGTTCAAATGAAAATTGGGAAGACTTGATTAATAATTGTTTTGGTCTAGGAGGTAAAGTGACCACGGTGCCCTTAGCGGATGTCTTCCCTAATGATTCATCTCCACCGGCATCGTAGTCCTTGTCTTCATCTTCTACGCTCTCTCCTTCATCTTCTACTTCGTCTCTGCCTTCTTTTATATTTTCTCTATGAGAAATGCGGATTACGGATCTTAAGGCTAGTATAAACACTAGAGGGGGTGAATAGTGTTTTAAGGAATTACTAATTCTTTTTGAGTTTATATTAATTTGAACACAAATGTATACAATATTCAGACACAGATATGATCACAGATTCAAACACAGATGCAAATATAAAGTAAAAGCAGTAAAGGAAAGAACACACCAGATTTTATACTGGTTCGGAGTTACCCTACATCCAGTCCCGCACACAAGTACGTATTTCCTTTCAAAAACAATCTTTACAATTACAACCCTCGATTTCAAGGCCACGAGGTACACCACTCCAGATTCACAATCCTCTGGGTAGAGATACTTGATTTCCCGGGCAACAAGTTCACCCAATTGATTTCCTAGGCTACAATCACACCTATTCTCACTTGATTGATTGCCAAGGCTACAATCAATCCTTTTCTCACTTGATTGATTACAAAGAAGCCTATAACTCTTAATAGCACTGGGATCTTGTTGAGATAGTGATAGAGAATTAAACCAGAAATGATCTAGTTAAATTCAATGGTGATTTTGGCAAAGTAATGGTAAGAATATATATAAAGAAATGTGGAAGAAGAAGAGGAGTGAAAACCAGAAAAATATTGTTAAAAATTCGTTGAAAACATCCCACATTTATAGAAGAACAACATCCATGTCTATTCGTGAAAGGTTATGGCGAATAGACACTTCTTTTGAAATTCAAATTTTTGAAACCAACTGCCACTATGTCGACATGGGTATCTTGGGTATATCGACATCCCAAAGGAAATTTTGGTGATTTGTTTTTCTTTGAAAATTACTTCTATCTTATATTAAAACTATTTTAAACTTTATAAATATACTTAACTATAGTTAAAATACATAAGTAAATATAGAGAATAATATATATATAATTTTACTATAATTTTATATTTAAATCTAAGTATAAATATATTATAATTAAAAGATAGTTTAAAACAAACGAAGTTTAAAACAAGAGTTTATTTAAAAACAAAATCAAAGAATATTTTAAGCCTAAAACATCTTTTTGAAAATAATTTGAAAAGATAATTTTTAAGGGTAAAACATTTTGAAAACCGGTTTTGAAAATTATTTTGAAGTAGTTTTGCAAGCTTCTTCCTGCAGAATATCTCATCACATCAGGACTCGAGAACTTGTACAAAACCAGGATGTTCGTGGGTTTGTAAGCCACTTGTCGTAGGTTTGTAAGCTACTTGTCGTGGGTTTGTAAGCCACTAAAAAGGTAGAAATGGGTTCCATCCAAAATGAAATATGGAGTGAAGATTTCAGTGCTATTATGAAGTTTTAACATAATTCTAGACTCAATACTTATCTTGTATTATTAAAATCTTGAACTCTTGATAACTTGATTTCTTGATACTCATGAGTCTTCAATCTTGATATCTTTGATCTTTAAATTCATCAGTCTTGTATCTCTATACTGTACAGTCTTCATTCTTGATACCCGCTGTCACGTACGGGAATTTCCGACTTTCGAAAATTCGACATCGATACTCACTTTATCGACTGCCGAGCAATCGAGTGCCGGAAACTCCAATAGTGAGGGTTTTAAGAAAAAGAAAAAGTAGAAGAAGAAGAAGATAGAAGAAAAAGAGAAGAAAGAAAGAAGAAGAACAACATAACAACATCAGAACAGAAAACAATATCAGAATCTTACACATCGCAGCGGAACAATATATAATAGATAAACACTAGTCTTTTAAAACAAAGAACTATATCAGTTTATACATACATCAATCAGAGTCAATATACAACTCAATACAACACAGCACATCAATGGACAGTTATATAAACTTGTCCTCATATAGAATACACAGCGGAATAAATACTATCAGATACAAATACTACGTCTCGTCATCCAGCTTATCTCCAAGCTCCAGAATATCCAGAATATCATGATAATATAACTCTAGGCTGCCCGTGTGGAAATTGGTGGGCACCCAGAGTTTAGAAGGGAACAATAAACTCCAAGTCAGTCATGGTGACTGGTGTGAGATCGTAAAACAGTTTATCTTTAAAATAAACAACAGGAAAACTTTTAATGTCAATTCGCAATGCTTTTGGAAAATGAAACTACCATAAGACCTCCCGCCACACACACAATGCAAACGAAGACTTGGAGGAGATTTCTTCTTATGATAGTCAAAGATGCTTACTACGCAAAAAATCAAATTCTTTTTGATATTATTATTAGTGCATAGTGTAGAAAACATTTCGAAAGTATAATATAAATCTTAGCCAGCATAGGTACCATTATAGTATGCTTGCTATAGCTACCATATTAAATGGCAGGTTCTACAACTAAAACCGTACAAGGCTCGTATTGTTTCTTTGGATTTCCAACAAATGGTCAGGCTAAGGAACTTCCTTTTCCACGATGGGTACGTCCCTGGAATAGACGACCCGAGAACCTAACCGGATCTCTGCCAACACAAGGCCGGGTTACCTCTGCAAAAATAGGTAACTACTGACACGCGTATGCCATCCCCCGATCGTAACCGATCTTCCCGAGGATCCCCGATTTCCAACAAACCACATAGATAATAATGCAGCAACCACATAGGTTAAGTATCTGAGCTCCATACCATGATACCACCTCTATCCAGAAGGAATGACATACACTAAGGGGCGCTACTCCCTAGAACCTTGCTGCATCCTTCCTGTTTCGACCATTTCCGAGGTGTGAGGCTCGACGAAGTCTCGTCCACAAAGCTACGCTTTCTCAAAAAGCCCTGCTTCGGGTCAAACAAAATGATCAACCTATGATCACAAAGATATAAGATCAAACAAATGATCATATCACAAATGATCAAACACTGATCATTTCACAGCAACACTCATATGCCACGTTACCAAATTGGGAGTATATCGTTGATAAATTTCAACTACATAACCTTTGAGCTCGTACGTCTCAGAGAAGGGTGTTAAGCTAAGAGAATAAATTCTCCGCCACCAACAGAAATGTATTTGAAAGAAATCAGCTTTATATCTCAAATTGTAACGTCAGACACACAATCCATACAAGTCTGTTCCGGGATCGAACAGAACCGAAGGCACTTCTCACGAAGCCCTTGCACATCCGGATAAATTTCTAATCACGTCCGGACTTCCCGTCACTAAGGGTGATAAAACCTCTAAATCGGAGATCAGCCGATGTAGAGTAACTCGACGGTAATCCTTCCGTTTTCAAAAATATCCGGTCTTCAACACCGGTCTTCGAATGCAATTCATAACGACGTATCACATATTCGGAATGGGTTATACGACCCCATGGTCCTTTCCTGGCTAACCCGAATAGTGAGCGCTTATTTAAAAATAAGTGTGGCATTCAAATTCATCCAATTCACAACAAATACCTATCTAAAGGTAATTATTGATAGTCGGTTATTTAACTATCAATAAAGATGCGCAACATCATCAGATTCCAAATAATTTTCCCAATTATTTATTTTCCAAAAATATCTTTACTAGATATAAAATTTCCACACTTCAAAAATAAATCAATATTTATTTTTCTAAACAGTTTCCATTTCCTTTATAAATTCCATATTGAATTTACCTTTTTCGAATATCTACTAATATTCGATTTTCAATCGTTTTCAAATATTCAATTTCAATTTATCTTTTAAGAAGATAAAAATCTCAAATGTTTCATTTCATTTTGGAAAGCATTCCATACTTATTTAATAATAAGTGTTTCACAAATCTTTTATTTTCAACACTTGGAAAATATTCGATATACTTAAATCAAATTAAGTATATATTCATTCTTTAAGGAAATCATTTATTATAACAACATTTATTTGAGTCAAAACGAATGTTACGTAAAACATCGTTACGACGACTCAAAATCACTAGTATAGGGATTCGAAATTTAGATAGATATATAAATCCCAATACTATACAAAATATTTCCTTTCGGAAATCATTTACTATAACAACAGTGTTATAGTCCACCATTTCCTTATTTTTCGAAAACGTCTATTTCAACAATAAAACGTTTAAATCTATGATTTCAATTCACAATACATTTTAAAACATCTTTAAAATGTTTAACTTCATTTTTAATATCACTTCTTCAAAAATGAATCCATTTTATTCAATAATATATTCACTGTCCAAAATCGTGAATATACTTCACTTAACCAAATTTCAATCATTTCTACACATTTTATTTAAAAGTTTATCCACTGTACAAAATCGTGGATATAATTCCTTTAATTAACTTCTACAATTCACTTATCAAAATAAGTGATTTCGGATTTATAAACAACGTTTATAAATCACAATTTTATATTTTATAACCATTTCAACTTATAAATTCCTTTTATTATCCAATTCAATTTATAACTCAATTTTCTACCAAAAGTCCATTCTATAAGTTAAACACTTATAATTTGTTTATTTACAAAAATCGTTCTTTTAGGACTTCACAAATCATTTATTCTGTCCTTTATAAAACCCATTTTAACATCATTTAAAACGTCTTTTAAAACTCCTTTATAATTTCATCACTTTGATTTATAAAAATCAAATTTTTATAAATCTTATATATAGAGCTTTCATAATAAATTCAAAAATCTCTATTTAAACCATTTTATAAATAAATCGACTTTTATTTCAAAAACGACACTTCGGTTATATTTCACTAAAAATTATAACTTTTATAACTTTAAAATTTTACGTTTATAAATCGATTCAAAAATTCCATAAAACGTATATTTTCAAAAATCACTTTAAAAACCCTTTTAAAGTAAAAGTCGTTATTTTTACATTTCAAAACTGAATCCGATGATGCAACAACACCAATCAGTCCATCACAACAGTCAATATCATATATCAATATGATAACAGAATATACATCAATATCTGTAAATAAGTAAATACAGTTGAGGAATCCAGTTGGATCCCTCCAACCTGTTTCCCTGCATCCAAAGATGTTAGCACAATACCAATTCCGCTCCAGTACAGAATTATCGCGGTATATGGTTTTATAAAAATATCCGCTTACTAACGGCGCAATAGGGTCTCATCCGCTATACGAGGCGGGAAATCAATCAATCCAATATATACATATGCTAATATGTATATATTGCTATATATATATATATAGATATATCCTACTATATCTAATATCACATCCAATAGCAATCAAATAAATAACTGAAAATTCCACTTTTATTTGAGTGAGAAGATCTCACCTTGATTTCAATTTCGTTCCAGCGTTTATTTTCGAATAAAATTAAACACGCGTTTAATTTTACCCGAAATCCTCCCTAACTCCAAACGACTCCAAATCAGTTGCATCGTGTAGTGTCCGTCAAGACGGTTCCAACGCACTTCGTTTCATCATTTTCCGATCTCGCAGCAAAAAGTTATGATTATTTGAAGTTAATACAAATTTATAATTTCTTTATTCAATTTTAAACCCTACACTATCACAGCCGTGTATTTTATTTTGGAGAGATCTGGGCCACTCTTCCTTCATCTCCTTCCTAGGTCACGCGTGCACGTTTAAACCCAATGCCGTTCGAATTCTTCGATCACCGTACCTCCAACCGATCACCAGAAGTTGATCAACCACTGCCGTTTGAAACGCCTCCCTCCACTCCCCCTTCGGCTGCAGCGCCGATGAACTCGGCCTCGCGTGGATCTCCAAAAACGCGCGCGAAGTTCATCCATTCCAACCCCTTTTGCCGATGATTCACTCGCTTAAAATAGATCATACCCGTATAGATTTCGAGATCTCATCACACTCTATCGTTTTGTAGTTGAAGATTTTAGCTATAAGTGGATGAATTTGAAACGATTGAGAGGAGAAGTTTGGAACAATTTCGGCCATTGATGTTTTAAGAGGCGGCTGAAGAAAACCCTAGTTAGGTTTTTTTGTTTATCTTTGCAAATGAAGGGAATAGAAGTCCTTATATAGAAAATTGCCAAATTACTATTCATCGAAAAAATTTCGAACTCCAAATCGAGCGTGCCGGCTGACGTTTCTAAGGTTTACCCCACGTTCCGGACACAATGGAACAGGTTTCGGAAGCTAATTCGATCATCTGTGCGAGATATGAAATTAAACGATCAATTTAAATTAAACCGATTTTAAATCGATTTCGAGGCGTTTTGGCTTGCCCCGGACAAATGGTAAATCTAAAAATTACGAAATTTAAAACCATGCAATAATATCACATTACGGATCCGATGAAACTGGTTTCGTCGAAATCCGAGACTTTCTGAAAAATGACTATTTTAACTCGCCGAATTAAAAATTAAACGGTATCGATGCGTTTCGAGCTGCCACGGTCAAACGATAACTTCGATTGCTACGAAAATTGAAATCCGATAATAACTAACTATTACGGATCCAATGGAACTAGTTTCGTTCAATTCTGAGACTGTTCGAAAATTGGCTATTTTTCAGTCGATAATTAAATATTAAAATATTCCATTTTCACAGATTAACTTTAAATTCAATTTTAAAAGTTCTATAACCTTTCTATAACTCCAGTATGATTAAATAAAATTTTCCAAATCGTTTTCAATCATATTAACTCGATTTCCAATTATTTCTGAAATTTCAATTATTAATTTATCGATTTAATTGTCAAATTAAATCCAATATTCGAAAAATAAATTATTCGACTTATTAAATTCATTTATTAATATTTAAAATCAATTAAATATTCGAATTTTAATTATCGAAAATTCTGGGTCGTTACAGACTTCCCCCCTTAAAAGAATTTCGTCCTCGAAATTACAAGTTAGAAAAAATGGTCCTTAACTCGTCTACTATTTTTCACAATCCAATAGTTTTATCAATTTATCAAAACAAATCTTTCTACTAAAGATTCGTTATCATTCAACTAATTTTCCAATTTCAATTATAAATTTTAAACAACATTGTTTAACTTTCAATTTAAATTTAAATTCAAATTCAAATTTAAACTTTCAAAATTTTCTCAAAATTTTCTAACGCCCTAAATTTCCGAAAATTTTTGCCAGCGTCTCCTTTGCGCGGCTAATACGGCACGACTACAAAACGTCCCTACGGACTCTCAAATCTCAAAAAGAAAAGAAAAAGCCAAGCGGCTAGAGAAGAAATCATCAAATCTCATATTCAAATTTAAATACATACCTTTTTCGAGCAATTCGAATTATCTTTGAAATCAAATCCAATTCCTTTATAACACCTGTATATCCTACTAGCCATAATATCTAGTTACATATATTCAAACTATTTTGCAAATTCTAATTTGGATTCGGTTTATCTTCTGAATATTGAATTTCATTTTCTTGCACTTGCAGTTGCAAATTTATTCACAAATTCATTCATTTACCCTTTGAATCTCATTTCTATCAAATTTCAAATATTTTTATAAGTCTTTGACTTATTTACATCTTGATTTATAAAATCATTTATACATTCACATTACTAATTCCATTATGAATTTTATCTTCAATTATCCTTTTTGAATTCTATTTTCATTTATGAATCATATTTACAATTCATATTCATAATTTTTGTTCATATATGAATTTATTTTCCTATACTTTCAATTCACATTTATAGATTTCATTTGTTAATGAACTTTAATTCCAATCACAATTTCATATTTTACATTAACAATTTCTATTCGTATAAGTTATCAATTCAATCATATTCCATAAATATTCTTATAAAGTATTCCAGAGTTTTTTTCAACCTTTCAAAGCCATTTTGAAAACAATTCAAATCGTCCTTTGAATTTCAAAAACAAAACCCAAAATTTTCAAACAACTTCCATTTAAAACAATTTGGCAGCAATTCCTCTTTTGGAAACCCGAAAATGAACACCAGTGATGTCGCGATCATCATCGGAATTATTTTCCAGCGACCGAAAAGAGCTTAGAGCTTTTCATTCCGTCAAAACATTTTTCAAAACCCTTGAAATTCATTTTCAAATCAAAAAGGAATTAAACTTCCCAAATCTCCAAAATTTTCAAATTCTTTTCAAAACCTTTCCAAATACTTCTCTGGAATTTCGTTTCAAATTACAAATCACTTTTATAATCTATATTCTCAAATTTCATTTGTATATGGATTTATTTCTTAACTTTGGAGTTACGATTTCAATTTCTTATTCAATTTCAATGATGATAATTCACTATTATTACTTCCTAACATCCATGCAACCATATACTATGATAATTCATAGAAAAACATTTCTTTTCTATACAAAAATAGTTTTGGGCAAAATTATCTCATTTACCCTATTTAAAACAATACTGTGCCGAATTGTTCTATTCAAGTGTTTAGAGATCCCTATCGATAGAGTTGTACGGACAATACCGACCAGAATCCATATACCACTCAACAAACCAATCATCACAATATAAAACAATTTTATATTCACTAACAAATACGCACTCGTATCTATTATTACACTCAACTCATTCTAGAGTACTACTGACTCTATCTCTAATGAGTAACACCCAACAGAGCAGGGTTGTCGCTTAACCATATGCTCTGATACCACGCTGTCACGTACGGGAATTTCCGACTTTCGAAAATTCGACATCGATACTCACTTTATCGACTGCCGAGCAATCGAGTGCCGGAAACTCCAATAGTGAGGGTTTTAAGAAAAAGAAAAAGTAGAAGAAGAAGAAGATAGAAGAAAAAGAGAAGAAAGAAAGAAGAAGAACAACAGAACAACATCAGAACAGAAAACAATATCAGAATCTTACACATCGCAGCGGAACAATATATAATAGATAAACACTAGTCTTTTAAAACAAAGAACTATATCAGTTTATACATACATCAATCAGAGTCAATATACAACTCAATACAACACAGCACATCAATGGACAGTTATATAAACTTGTCCTCATATAGAATACACAGCGGAATAAATACTATCAGATACAAATACTACGTCTCGTCATCCAGCTTATCTCCAAGCTCCAGAATATCCAGAATATCCTGATAATATAACTCTAGGCTGCCCGTGTGGAAATTGGTGGGCACCCAGAGTTTAGAAGGGAACAATAAACTCCAAGTCAGTCATGGTGACTGGTGTGAGATCGTAAAACAGTTTATCTTTAAAATAAACAACAGGAAAACTTTTAATGTCAATTCGCAATGCTTTTGGAAAATGAAACTACCATAAGACCTCCCGCCACACACACAATGCAAACGCAGACTTGGAGGAGATTTCTTCTTATGATAGTCAAAGATGCTTACTACGCAAAAAATCAAATTCTTTTTGATATTATTATTAGTGCATAGTGTAGAAAACATTTCGAAAGTATAATATAAATCTTAGCCAGCATAGGTACCATTATAGTATGCTTGCTATAGCTACCATATTAAATGGCAGGTTCTACAACTAAAACCGTACAAGGCTCGTATTGTTTCTTTGGATTTCCAACAAATGGTCAGGCTAAGGAACTTCCTTTTCCACGATGGGTACGTCCCTGGAATAGACGACCCGAGAACCTAACCGGATCTCTGCCAACACAAGGCCGGGTTACCTCTGCAAAAATAGGTAACTACTGACACGCGTATGCCATCCCCCGATCGTAACCGATCTTCCCGAGGATCCCCGATTTCCAACAAACCACATAGATAATAATGCAACAACCACATAGGTTAAGTATCTGAGCTCCATACCATGATACCACCTCTATCCAGAAGGAATGACATACACTAAGGGGCGCTACTCCCTAGAACCTTGCTGCATCCTTCCTGTTTCGACCATTTTCGGGGTGTGAGGCTCGACGAAGTCTCGTCCACAAAGCTACGCTTTCTCAAAAAGCCCTGCTTCGGGTCAAACAAAATGATCAACCTATGATCACAAAGATATAAGATCAAACAAATGATCATATCACAAATGATCAAACACTGATCATTTCACAGCAACACTCAGTATGCCACGTTACCAAATTGGGAGTATATCGCTGATAAATTTCAACTACATAACCTCTGAGCTTGTACGTCTCAGAGAAGGGTGTTAAGCTAAGAGAATAAATTCTCCGCCACCAACAGAAATGTATTTGAAAGAAATCAGCTTTATATCTCAAATTGTAACGTCAGACACACAATCCATACAAGTCTGTTCCGGGATCGAACAGAACCGAAGGCACTTCTCACGAAGCCCTTGCACATCCGGATAAATTTCTAATCACGTCCGGACTTCCCGTCACTAAGGGTGATAAAACCTCTAAATCGTAGATCAGCCGATGTAGAGTAACTCGACGGTAATCCTTCCGTTTTCAAAAATATCCGGTCTTCAACACCGGTCTTCGAATGCAATTCATAACGACGTATCACATATTCGGAATGGGTTATACGACCCCATGGTCCTTTCCCGGCTAACCCGAATAGTGAGCGCTTATTTAAAAATAAGTGTGGCATTCAAATTCATCCAATTCACAACAAATACCTATCTAAAGGTAATTATTGATAGTCGGTTATTTAACTATCAATAAAGATGCGCAACATCATCAGATTCCAAATAATTTTCCCAATTATTTATTTTCCAAAAATATCTTTACTAGATATAAAATTTCCACACTTCAAAAATAAATCAATATTTATTTTTCTAAACAGTTTCCATTTCCTTTATAAATTCCATATTGAATTTACCTTTTTCGAATATCTACTAATATTCGATTTTCAATCGTTTTCAAATATTCAATTTCAATTTATCTTTTAAGAAGATAAAAATCTCAAATGTTTCATTTCATTTTGGAAAGCATTCCATACTTATTTAATAATAAGTGTTTCACAAATCTTTTATTTTCAACACTTGGAAAATATCCGATATACTTAAATCAAATTAAGTATATATTCATTCTTTAAGGAAATCATTTATTATAACAACATTTATTTGAGTCAAAACGAATGTTACGTAAAACATCGTTACGACGACTCAAAATCACTAGTATAGGGATTCGAAATTTAGATAGATATATAAATCCCAATACTATACAAAATATTTCCTTTCGGAAATCATTTACTATAACAACAGTGTTATAGTCCACCATTTCCTTATTTTTCGAAAACGTCTATTTCAACAATAAAACGTTGAAATCTATGCTTTCAATTCACAATACATTTTAAAACATCTTTAAAATGTTTAACTTCATTTTTAATATCACTTCTTCAAAAATGAATCCATTTTATTCAATAATATATTCACTGTCCAAAATCGTGAATATACTTCACTTAACCAAATTTCAATCATTTCTACACATTTTATTTAAAAGTTTATCCACTGTACAAAATCGTGGATATAATTCCTTTAATTAACTTCTACAATTCACTTATCAAAATAAGTGATTTCGGATTTATAAACAACGTTTATAAATCACAATTTTATATTTTATAACCATTTCAACTTATAAATTCCTTTTATTATCCAATTCAATTTATAACTCAATTTTCTACCAAAAGTCCATTCTATAAGTTAAACACTTATAATTCGTTTATTTACAAAAATCGTTCTTTTAGGACTTCACAAATCATTTATTCTGTCCTTTATAAAACCCATTTTAACATCATTTAAAACGTCTTTTAAAACTCCTTTATAATTTCATCACTTTGATTTATAAAAATCAAATTTTTATAAATCTTATATATAGAGCTTTCATAATAAATTCAAAAATCTCTATTTAAACCATTTTATAAATAAATCGACTTTTATTTCAAAAACGACACTTCGGTTATATTTCACTAAAAATTATAACTTTTATAACTTTAAAATTTTACGTTTATAAATCGATTCAAAAATTCCATAAAACGTATATTTTCAAAAATCACTTTAAAAACCCTTTTAAAGTAAAAGTCGTTATTTTTACATTTCAAAACTGAATCCGATGATGCAACAACACCAATCAGTCCATCACAACAGTCAATATCATATATCAATATGATAACAGAATATACATCAATATCTGTAAATAAGTAAATACAGTTGAGGAATCCAGTTGGATCCCTCCAACCTGTTTCCCTGCATCCAAAGATGTTAGCACAATACCAATTCCGCTCCAGTACGGAATTATCGCGGTATATGGTTTTATAAAAATATCCGCTTACTAACGGCGCATTAGGGTCTCATCCTCTATACGAGGCGGGAAATCAATCAATCCAATATATACATATGCCAATATGTATATATTGCTATATATATATATAGATATATCCTACTATATCTAATATCACATCCAATAGCAATCAAATAAATAACTGAAAATTCCACTTTTATTTGAGTGAGAAGATCTCACCTTGATTTCAATTCCGTTCCAGCGTTTATTTTCGAATAAAATTAAACACGCGTTTAATTTTACCCGAAATCCTCCCTAACTCCAAACGACTCCAAATCAGTTGCATCGTGTAGTGTCCGTCAAGACGGTTCCAACGCACTTCGTTTCATCATTTTCCGATCTCGCAGCAAAAAGTTATGATTATTTGAAGTTAATACAAATTTATAATTTCTTTATTCAATTTTAAACCCTACACTATCACAGCCGTGTATTTTATTTTGGAGAGATCTGGGCCGCACTTCCTTCATCTCCTTCCTAGGTCATGCGTGCACGTTTAAACCCAATGCCGTTCGAATTCTTCGATCACCGTACCTCCAACCGATCACCAGAAGTTGATCAACCACTGCCGTTTGAAACGCCTCCCTCCACTCCCCCTTCGGCTGCAGCGCCGATGAACTCGGCCTCGCGTGGATCTCCAAAAACGCGCGCGAAGTTCATCCATTCCAACCCCTTTTGCCGATGATTCACTCGCTTAAAATAGATCATACCCGTATAGATTTCGAGATCTCATCACACTCTATCGTTTTGTAGTTGAAGATTTTAGCTATAAGTGGATGAATTTGAAACGATTGAGAGGAGAAGTTTGGAACAATTTCGGCCATTGATGTTTTAAGAGGCGGCTGAAGAAAACCCTAGTTAGGTTTTTTTGTTTATCTTTGCAAATGAAGGGAATAGAAGTCCTTATATAGAAAATTGCCAAATTACTATTCATCGAAAAAATTTCGAACTCCAAATCGAGCGTGCCGGCTGACGTTTCTAAGGTTTACCCCACGTTCCGAACACAATGGAACAGGTTTCGGAAGCTAATTCGATCGTCTGTGCGAGATATGAAATTAAACGATCAATTTAAATTAAACCGATTTTAAATCGATTTCGAGGCGTTTTGGCTTGCCCCGGACAAATGGTAAATCTAAAAATTACGAAATTTAAAACCATGCAATAATATCACATTACGGATCCGATGAAACTGGTTTCGTCGAAATCCGAGACTTTCTGAAAAATGACTATTTTAACTCGCCGAATTAAAATTAAACGGTATCGATGCGTTTCGAGCTGCCACGGTCAAACGATAACTTCGATTGCTACGAAAATTGAAATCCGATAATAACTAACTATTACGGATCCAATGGAACTAGTTTCGTTCAATTCTGAGACTGTTCGAAAATTGGCTATTTTTCAGTCGATAATTAAATATTAAAATATTCCATTTTCACAGATTAACTTTAAATTCAATTTTAAAAGTTCTATAACCTTTCTATAACTCCAGTATGATTAAATAAAATTTTCCAAATCGTTTTCAATCATATTAACTCGATTTCCAATTATTTCTGAAATTTCAATTATTAATTTATCGATTTAATTGTCAAATTAAATCCAATATTCGAAAAATAAATTATTCGACTTATTAAATTCATTTATTAATATTTAAAATCAATTAAATATTCGAATTTTAATTATCAAAAATTCTGGGTCGTTACACCTGCATTGTTAAATCCTGCATATACATATATATCTAAACTATAATGTTAGTATTTATATTTTATAATCTTATTCTAAGGTTGTTGTCATCAAAACCATCAACTCAAGGACTAGCAATCTCCCCCTTTTTGATGATGACAACCTTTGTTTATAAAATATTATTTCTATCCCATTGACTCCCCCTAAAACTAATAACTCCCCCTTAATCTATGCCTAACTATCATATATTTTATACTTCTCCCCCTTTGTCATCAACAAAAACTAACTCCAGACTATATAACTCCCCCTTAGTCTAATATTAAATGATTATAATGATAGTGTTATCATAAATAATCAACACTTAAATCTAAAACTAAAACTTTAGTCCTTAATTACAAACTCTCCTAACTAAGAATCTATATATAATAATATTTGTAATATAAGAACACAAATCATTTATATTGTTATATTTACATGAGCGTAGAGAACGTAAGTAAAAACATACAACAATAGGAAAGAGGAAAGAGAAACTAATGCATGTCCTTAAAAATGGGAGATCTATGAACCGAACAATTTGGATAGTGGAAACAGAAATTTCAACGTTGTTCGACAAGATTTCCATCTTTGTCAAAACACACTTCGCCAATGCAAACGACTTTGTCGTTATCTTCAGCGTGCTCTTCTTCCATGGGGGCTTCTTCTTCTTCTTCCTCGCTGTCCTCTTGCACTTGATCTCCTTAAGACTCTTCATCAATCAAGATCGGATTAGCATGATTGTCCATTATAAATTTTTGCAAATTTATAAGAATTTTGCCTTGCCGTTCTTGTTCTTTGGCCATTCTAAGTGCACCACTTGAATTTTAGTCATTAGTTGCAGTGCATCCTTCAAAGAATCCTCCATTTTCGTCAGTCGTGCAAGTGTAGTTTGTTGAAACGGTCTAGAAGTAGGACAAGGGAACAAAAAGATTGAATTTTTGTTTGATTTGGAAGAGGAGGCCATTGTTTAAATGTTTTCAGAAGATAGAACAGAGAAAGAACAGAAAGAATGATCCAATTTTCGAAATAAGAAGAATATATAACCACTTATTTGAATTTTGGTGGGAAATATTCAAAAATAAAAAATCGTTATATGTCGACATGGTCAGGAGGGGGATGTCGACATGGTGCTTGATATTTTTACTATTTGATTTATTTTTAATTTAATTTTTAATTATACTTTGTTATTTACATTTTATATTTTAGTTATAGAACAAATACCTAATTCTCTCTTAATTTAGTAAATATAGATTCATTTAAGGGTTTTGTTAATATATCAGCAATTTGATTCTCAGAATTGATATAATCGAGAGTAATTACTTCCTTACTTATATTATCTCTGAGAAAATGATGTCTGATATTAATATGTTTAGTTCGAGCATGATGAGTAGTATTTTTGATAAATTTATTGCACTAGTATTATCACAATAAATTGGTGATCTTGAGATATTTAAACCAAAATCTTTTAAAGTTTGTTGCATATATATTACTTGAGAACAAGCTAAAGCAGCAGATATATACTCTGCTTCAGTTGTTGATAAAGAAACTGTGTTTTGATTTTTACTAAACCAGGAAATCAGAGAATGCCCCAAAAAGTGACAAGTTCCACTTGTACTTTTTCGGTCTGACTTACAACCAGCATAGTCAGCATCACAGTAATATATTAATTCAAAAGAATCATTTTTAGGATAAAATAAGCCATAGTCAATGGTGTGTTTAATATATCTTATGATACGTTTTATAGCTTTTAAGTGGGTCTCTTTGGGTTGGGATTGATATCTTGCACACAGGCAAACGCTATGCATGATATCAGGTCTACTAGCAGTGGTATAGAGTAGTGATCCAACCATTCCTCTATATAATTTTTGATCTACATCTTTCGAGAGATCTTCTTTACTTAGGTACTCATTGGTTGCCATGGGAGTGGGTTTTCCACTTGCAGTAGTCAAACCAAATTTACTAACTAGGTCTTTAGCATATTTTTCTTGACTAATAAAGATACCATTATCTAATTGTTTTATTTGTAATCCTAGAAAGAAGTTTAATTCACCCATATGACTCATCTCAAACTCTTTTGTCATTATTCAAGAAAATTCTTTATTCATTTCAAAATTAGTTGATCCGAAAATGATATCATCTACGTAAACTTGTACTAGTTGAATATCATTTTTATTTCTTTTAATAAAAAGAGTATTATCTACTATACCAATTTCAAAGTTTTATTGAAGTAAGTAAGATCTTAGTCTATCATACCAGGCTCTAGGAGCTTGTTTTAAACCATATAGAGCTTTCTTAAGTTTGTAAACATGATTTGGAAATTTTTCATTTTCAAAAAGTGGTGGTTGTTCAACATATACTTCTTCTTTTACAAATCCATTTAAAAAGGCACTTTTAACATCCATTTGAAATAATTTGAAAATTTGCGAAAGCAAGTAGAATCCTAATGGCTTCTAATCTTGCTACGGGAGCAAAGGCTTCATCAAAATCTATTCCTTCTTCTTGACCATAACCTTGAGCGACTAACCGGGCTTTATTTCTAACGACCTCACTTTGTTTATAACGACCCCGAATTTTATTTATATTTAAATTTATAATTAATTTAATTTTTGAATTAAAATTGTGAAATGTATCGATGAATTGAAGCGAGTTTCCTCGAATTCAAATAAATCTGTATTAATCATTTAAATTTAAAAATATTGTAAATATTGTATATATGTGAATATATATGTATACGGGCATATATGAGTAAAAATTGAATATATATGTATATATTTGATTTGAATTGAAATCTTAAATAAATGGTTTAATAATAAATATTAGAATTGATGGTTAATATTGGTTTGAGTTTATAAAATAATATAAGAAATAAATATATATAGAGAAATACAAGATAAGAAATATTAAAGTAAAAATTATAATAATCATTTAAGCTAGAAATAAATATATAAAAAGGGTAGACTATAAAATCCAAAGTAACACATTAGATAAAATTTAACAACATGTTAAAAATAGGATTCATTTATATTACAAAATAATAAGTATAAGAAGAAAATAAAATACACTTAAATATAAAAAAATAAACATATTTGTACACTTGTAAAGGAAATTATTGCTATGTATATACACTTGCAAAAGAAAACATATATTCAAGAAAGTAAACAAATGTATGTACATGTGCAAAGGAAGCCACCAGATTTTCTTATGCACTGTACAAAATAAAATATGAGATTGTACAAAGCAAAGGAAAAAGAAGACATTAGTATATAATACATTCAAGTGTAAACAAGAGAAAAATATAAGTGTAGATTGTACAAAATAGTAAATGCAAGCCATCATAAGATTCTCTCAACCGAAATGAAGTAAAAAGAAAAATTTATAAATGAAATATGGTACAACTAATTAATGCTATGATCCATCAGCCACCAAGGAAAACATATCCCTGCCTATTTTTGTACATACAACTCATATCAACTTTTACAAAATGAATACCCTGTAAACTCATTTTCTTTATCAAGTCTTCCTCATATCAGTTCGTTCATTTCAAACTGAGAAAATATGAAGCAAGCATCATCTCAACCTAAAACAAACATCAACTTAAACAACAACAAAAAAAATCAAATCAATACAAACAAAAAGATTTCAACTTGAATTTAAAAGCCTGGTTCATAAGGAAAAAAACTCTGTTCTTCTTCTCCTGGAAAACAAGATCAAAGCTTCATTCTCTGTTCATCATCTTTCACTGTGAGTAACATTACTTGTGAAATCTTAAATTTAATTTGGTGCATGCTATTCCTTGAAATAAATATGTTTATATGAAATTTCTGGTATTTTCCATGAATGTGTATAAAGTGGATATGCTGACTGAGTATGAGTGTCTTCTGTTATTCCCAGGCTCAAGTTTTTAAATTCAAAAATTTATATTCTCTTGATTTAATCACTGATAGAACAAATTATATGAATAAAAGAGGTTTGTTTTATCATAAACTAAAGATTTAAGATATATGTAAGTTAAAAAAAATTTGTTAATAGCTCTAAAAATCAAAGAACAGAGGAAACTCCATATATACCAAAAATTCAAATTTCTTAATTCATGAATTCGAATATATAGTCTGAATCCTGATACCTTAACTTGATTTTTAAAGCAAGAATTATAGTTTCTAGACCAAGAATTCAAGAGCAGTTGGGGTTTGTTTGAACTTCTTTGTTTTGGAAAATTCTGGCGAACACGTCGATGAGGGAGGTCGGGGTCTTATGAGATGGTAGAGGACCTTACGGGGTGTCGGAGAAAAATAGAGGGGTGGTCGGCAGGTGAACGTGGTGGCGGCGATGAGTGATTTATTTTTGGAAACCTAGTTTTGTGGGGTCGAGAACTTTGGTCTCGTTTGTTGCTTGGAGTTGATCGAGTACTACGAAATTCTGGGAGATGGTCGAGGGAGGTTGGACGAGTGGTTGGTCGAAGTTTCGTGGCCTCTGATGGCTTAGGGCGGTGGCGCGAGGCATTTGCGTGACGATTATTTTGTACCAGTTTGGACCGGAGGGCTCGTTTGCGAATTCATGGTAGTTACTGGTGTCCGGGTGGTCTAATGGTCTAAGGGGGTTGTCGTTGACTCGATAATGGCCGGAGCTTCGACCAAGGGTGGCCATTCCTACTGTGCATGTGCACGGTGTTAGTTTTATGTCAGTGGACAATGGTCTGGGAAGGGAAGCGTTGGACTCAAAGCCGGTCTCGAAGGAATCATACGCTGGCTCGATATGAGTCCGGGGGATTTTGGGTATACACCGGGTTAAATACTTAAACAAAATTTTAAGTTTGAAATAAAAGTATACGGGTTGTTTTCTAGGAAAACTCGAAGCAAGCATGCTTTTGTCTCGAGAAACATACGGGGAGGCTCGGATTTGTTATAAAACCAGTTTTCAAAGTTTTAAACTAATTCAAATTTAAACATGTTAAAATTTTCTTTTGAAAAAGTATTTTGTTTAAAACATGGGATTAGTTTTGAAGTTTAAAAAATAAATTATTTTAAAAGTAATTAAGTTAATTAATTTATTTTTGTGACATTATCTATTAATTAATTCTTAATTTAAACTAAATGAGTAATGTAATTAATCAAAATGAATTGTTGTTTTAATTAACCTTAACCTTTTGAATAAATCATGTGTTAGTGATGATTAATTATGAATTTTATCGATTAAAGAGTTTAATGATAATAAAGCGATTAATTAAGATAAATGATTTATCTTTGAATTTATTAAGTAATTAAAAGTAATTAAAGGGTAATCAATCACTTAAAGAAAATTGCTTAATGAAAGTAACTAAGGATAATTATTTAATGATTTAAGGTTGGTAAATCAAGTGTTTAAAGAATAATTAATTAAGGATAATTAATTTAATGGCAATTGATTAAGGGTTAATTAATTAATGTAATTAATTAAAGGATAATTAAATAATTAAAGGTTAATTATTTATTTATTAAAGGTTGATTGATTTAATAATTAAGGTTGATTAATCAATAACTAAAGGTTAATTAATTTATTTTCAAAGGTTAATTAATAAATGAGTAAAGGATAATTAATTAAAATGGTTTGTAATTAATTAATGTTAATTAAACCAGGGTTAGTGACTAATCTGATTTAATTTAATCAGATAAATAAATTGACCTTACCTATGAATGTTTGGACCTGACTGAATGGTTGAATTGTTGATATTCCCTGATCTGTGATGCTGTGTGATATATTCTGATTTGTGTGTGATTTGTACTGTAGTTTATTTATCTGGGATGAATGTGATATATTATCTGGAATTTATATATCTATAATCTGTGAATGAAAGATAAGCGTTATAGTTATACCGCTTATCAACTATATTTTTGTATTATGATCTGTGATGATTGAATGATGTTGCACTACTGTGTGAAACCCCTGGACTACACCATACACACACAAATATGGATTTCATGTGGAAATCAGTTAAGTCACAAATGATTTAAATTTAATGTTTTTGAAATTGAAATTCTAATTTCAATTGATTTTGGAAATGGATATGGGTTAAATGTTAAAACTTTCGAAAAGGAGTTTGTAAGATAAAAGTTATTTTAAATAACTTAATAAAGCTCCCAATTTAAATAATTCAATTTGAATTTGAATTCAAGAGTTGGAATTGAATTACATAATTGGAAATTATGGTTAAAGATGTTATAAATGTGTTTATATGAATTTGAACCATTTTAAAATATTGGTTTGAGAATTTGAATCTAACCCAAAGACTTTAACTCGTATAAATGAATCAAATTTTCCGAAATGAAATCTGTTTGTTTTCAAAGAATAAAAGCTTTCATATAAGAAATGAAATTCCAATTTAAGTTAAAAGGAATTTCAAGTTTGAATTGAAAAATGGTTTTCCAAGTTATGAGTGAATTCTTTTTGAAAGCTATGAATTGAATCTGTTTATTTTAACAGATTTAAAATGGTAATTTGTTTAAACCATTCGAAATGAAATTGTTTTGAAAGCTATAAGTTAAATCTTGATTTAAAGGTTTAACGAGTTAATCCAATTAAAATGGAAATCGATTTGGAAAATCTATGAATGAATCTTTGTGAAACTGGGTAAACTTTGTGAATTAAATCTTTTATTTAAAAGATTAAAGTGTGGAAATTGTTTTAAACCATTGAAGGTTGTAAAAATGAATCTTTTTGTTTAAAGATTTGAAATGGTAATTTGTTAAACCATTTGAAAAGAAAGTTTGGGTTTAAGTTCTGACTTAATTGAAATCCCATTATCCATATGTTTTTAAATATTACGCTCACTATTCGGTTTAGCCGGGAGAGGACCTTTGTGTCACATAACCCGTTTCGAATAAGTGATACGTCGTATATGGATGGCATTTGAAGACCGGTGTTGATGACCGGGTGTTTGCGAGAATGATAGGATAACCTATCTATTGTCTCTGCACTGGGTAGCTCCTGGTATAGAGATTCTCTAAGTGATGGGAAGTTCGATCGGGATTGTGAATACCCGGATTGCAAGGGCTTCTTCGGAAGTGCCTTCGGTTCTGTTCGAACCCGGAGCAGACTTGTATGGTTACATGTCTGACATTACATTTTGAGATATAAAGCTGATTTCTTTCAAATACATTTCTGTTGGTGGCGGAGAATTTATTCTCTTAGCTTAACATCCTTCTCTGAGACGTACGAGATCAGAGGTTATGTAGTTGAAATTTATCAGTGATATACTCCCAATTTGGTAATGTGGCATGCTGAGTGTTGCTGTGTGATGATCATTTATTGATCATTTGTGATCAAAGCGTGGATTAGTGAAAAAGCGTAGCTTTGTGGACGAGACCTCTTCGGACCTCACAACCCGGAAATGGTCGAAACAGGAATATGCGATAAGGTTATGAGGGTCGTGCCCTTTAGGGTATGTCATTTCCTTCTAGAAAAGGGTGGTATCAGGTATGGAGCCTTGGTATTTAACCTATGTGGATACTCCGATCTCATTTATTGTGTGATTGTGTGTTTATCGAGGCGCCTCGGATAAAGGTCCCAAAGGACCGGGGAATGGCATATTCGTGAGTTACCTAGTCACAGGGGTAACCCGGCCTTGTGTTGGCAAAGAGCTAGTTAGTTCTCGGGACGTCCAGCCAGAGGCGATCCCATGTGGCGGTAGGAAGTTCCTTAGCCTGACCATTTGTTGGAAAATCCAAAGAAACAATACGAACCTTGTACGGTTTTAGTTGTATAACCTGCTATGGAATGTGGCGGTAACCTGCTATTGAACATAGTAGCTATAGTAGGCATAACGTGAAATGCTTATGCTGGCTAAGATTAATATTATACTTTCGAAATTTTTTCTGCACTATGCACTAATAATAATTATCCAATGATTTTGCGTAGTAAGCATCTTTGAATATCATAAGAAGAAATCTCCTCCAATTCTATGTTTGCATTGTGTGTGTGGCGGGAGGTCTTATGGTAGTTTCATTTTCCAAAAGCATTACGGGTTTCAATGTTCAAAATTCTTCTGTTGTTTGTTTTAAAGATAAACTGTTTTTGTTGCTCACACCAGTCCCATGACTGACTCGGAGTTTATTGTTCCCTTCCTAAACTCTGGGTGCCCACCAATTTCCACACGGGCAGTCTAGAGTTAGGGTTTTCAGATATTCAGGTTTAGTAGACAAGTTGGAGCTAGTTCAGTGTTTGGAGTTCACTGACGACTGACGTTGCTCATCTTGGTGCATCGTGTTGGTGTTCCGAGCTTGATGTTGGAGTTATTGGACTTATTCTCTTTCGAGGATCATTTGGAGTTATCACTTTTGTTATTTCCACTGTATTATTATTTATCTCTGATATTGTTGTATCATATTGATATCATTGTTGTATATCATACTGGATATTGTATTCATTGGAGTTGTATATGATATCATATGTTTTCTTTCTTCCGCTGTGTTGTTATACTTAATGGTGTTATAAGCTCCGGCGAGCCAGATTTGGCGTTTGAATCTATGACATTTCGAGTACAAGTGAAGTACGGGTGTCGATTTTCGAAGGCCGATTCAGGATCGTTATAATTGGTATCAGAGTTGAGGGTAAAACTTTAGCTCAGGAGTATAACACATTAAGTAACTCATTGGAGATAGGGTGAAGTATACCCTAGAATGAGTATTCCTAAGGTATCCGTCCGTATGCCTCAGTAAATTCTCTTACTATCCACTGATAGTGAGTATGAGTGCAAGAAGAGGATGAGATAGGGGATAGGGGAATACGACTTTAAATGGTCAATACCTTGTAACAACGAGGAAACAATCTTTTCTCTATCAATCTCTTTTGTTCAACATCTCTTCTCAATTCTTTGATAATTTCTGGTAGAGCCAGGAAGAGATTCGATATATTAATATGGGACATAAACTCCAAATAAGCCAAAATTATTTGTATGGATGAATTGGTTGCTTTGTTGTTATAGTTGATGGGTATACTTTAATTCTAAACTAAAAAATTTTGAAATTGTACCATATATTTATCTATTCTTTGGGTCCCGATATGTTCTACGAATGGTTAGTTATCCCTTCGGACTAACCAATGCCACTGCATATTTCGTAGATCTGGATAAACCGAGTATCTTCTGAAGTGTTAAAACAGATTCGTTCTTGTATCTATTATTGATATTCTGATTTGGTAAGCCAAATGCAGAATAGATATTCAGTTAATTTGATGAAACATTCTTCACCTATCTTTGTGTCTCCTTGGCAATTTCGAGGACGAAATTTTTTTTAAGAGGGGAAGTCTGTAACGACCCCGAATTTTAATTATATTTAAATTTATAATTAATTGAATTTTTGAATTAAAATTATGAAATGTATCAATGAATTGAAGCGAGTTTCCCCGAATTCAAATAAATCTGTATTAATCATTTAAATTTAAAAATATTGTAAATATTGTATATATGTGAATATATATGTATACGGGCATATATGAGTAAAAATTGAATATATATGTATATATTTGATTTGAATTGAAATCTTAAATAAATGGTTAATAATAAATGATAATAATAAATATTAGAATTGATGGTTAATAATGGTTTGAGTTTATAAAATAATATAAGAAATAAATATATATAGAGAAATACAAGATAATAAATATTAAAGTAAAAATTATAATAATCATTTAAGCTAGAAATAAATATATAAAAAGGGTAGACTATAAAATCCAAAGTAACACATTAGATAAAATTTAACAACATGTTAAAAATAGGATTCATTTATATTACAAAATAATAAGTATAAGAAAAAAATAAAATACACTTAAATATAAAAAAATAAACATATGTGTACACTTGTAAAGGAAATTATAGCTATGTATATACACTTGCAAAAGAAAACATATATTCCAGAAAGTAAACAAATGTATGTACATGTGCAAAGAAAGCCACCAGATTTTCTTATGCATTGTACAAAATAAAATATGAGATTGTACAAAGCAAAGGAAAAAGAAGACATTAGTATATAATACATTCAAGTGTAAACAAGAGAAAAATATAAGTGTAGATTGTACAAAATAGTAAATGCAAGCCATCACAAGATCCTCTCAGCCGAAATGAAGTAAAAAGAAAAATTTATAAATGAAATATGGTACAACTAGTTAATGCTATGATCCATCAGCCACCAAGGAAAAAATATCCTTGCCTATTTTTGAACATACAACTCATATCAACTTGTACAAAATGAATACCCTGTAAACACATTTTCTTTATCAAGTCTTCCTCATATCAGTTCGTTCATTTCAAACTGAGAAAATATGAAGCAAGCGTCATCTCAACCTAAAACAAACATCAACTTAAACAACAACAATCACAAAAAATCAAATCAATACAAACAAAAAGATTTTAACTTGAATTTCAAAGCCTGGTTCATAAGGAAAAAAAACTCTGTTTTTCTTCTCCTGGAAAACAAGATCAAAGCTTCATTCTCTGTACATCATCTTTCACTGTGAGTAACATTACTTGTGAAATCTTAAATTTAATCTGGTGCATGCTATTCCCTGAAATAAATATGTTTATATGAAATTTCTGGTATTTTCCATGAATGTGTATATAGTGGATATGCTGACTAAGTATCACTGTCTTCTGTTGTTCCCAGGCTCAAGTTTTTAAATTCAAAAATTTATATTCTCTTGATTTAATCACTAATAGAACAAATTATTTGAATAAAAGAGGTTTGTTTTATCATAAACTAAAGATTTAACCTATATGTAAGTTAAAACAAATTTGTTAATAGCTCTAAAAATCAAAGAACTGAGGAAACTCCATATATACCAAAAATTCAAATTTCTTAATTCGCGAATTCGAATATATAGTCTGAATCCTGATACCTTAACTTGATTTTTAAAGCAAGAATTATAGTTTCTAGAACAAGAATTCAAGAGCAGTTGGGGTTTGTTTGAACTTCTTTGTTTTGGAAAATTCTGGCGAACATGTCGATGAGGGAGGTCGGGGTCTTCTGAGATGGTAGAGGACCTTACGGGGTGTCGGAGAAAAATAGACGGGTGGTCGGCAGGTGAACGTGGCGGTGAGTGATTTATTTCTGGAAACCTAGTTTTGTGGGGTCGAGAACTTTGGTCTCGTTTGTCGCCTGGAGTTGATCGAGTACTATGAAATTCTGGGACATGGTTGAGGGAGGTTGGGCGAGTGGCTGGTCGAAATTTCGTGGCCTCTGATGGCATAGGGCGGTGGCGCGAGGCATTTGCGTGACGATTATTTTGTACCAGTTTGGACCAGAGGGCTCGTTTGCGAATTCATGATAGTTACTGGTGTCCGGGTGGTCTAATGGTCTAAGGGGGTTGTCGTTGACTCGATAATGGCCGGAGCTTCGACCAAGGGTGGCCATTCCTACTGTGCATGTGCACGGTGTCAGTTTTATGTCAGTGGACAATGGTCTGGGAAGGGAAGCGTTGGACTCAAAGCCGGTCTCGAAGGAATCATACGCTGGCTCGAGTATGAGTCTGGGGGATTTTGGGTATACATCGGGTTAAATACTTAAACAAAATTTTAAGTTTGAAAATAAAAGTATACAGGTTGTTTTCTAGGAAAACTCGAAGCAAGCATGCTTTTGTCTCGGGAAACATACGGGGAGGCTCGGGTTTGTTATAAAACCAGTTTTCAAAGTTTTAAACTAATTCAAATTTAAACATGTTAAAATTTTCTTTTGAAAAAGTATTTTGTTTTAAAACATGGGATTAGTTTTGAAGTTTAAAAAAATAAATTATTTTAAAAGTAATTAAGTTAATTAATTTATTTTTGTGACATTATCTATTAATTAATTCTTAATTTAAACTAAATGAATAATGTAATTAATCAAAATGAATTGTTGTTTTAATTAACCTTAACCTTTTGAATAAATCATGTGTTAGTGATGATTAATTATGAATTTTATCGATTAAAGAGTTTAATGATAATAAAGCGATTTATTAAGATAAATGATTTATCTTTGAATTTATTAAGTAATTAAAAGTAATTAAAGGGTAATCAATCACTTAAAGAAAATTGCTTAATGAAAGTAACTAAGGATAATTATTTAATGATTTAAGGTTGGTAAATCAAGTGTTTAAAGAATAATTAATTAAGGATAATTAATTTAATGGCAATTGATTAAGGGTTAATTAATTAATGTAATTAATTAAAGATAATTAATTAAAGGATAATTAAATAATTAAAGGTTAATTATTTAATGATTAAAGGTTGATTGATTTATTAATTAAGGTTGATTAATCAATAACTAAAGGTTAATTAATTTATTTTCAAAGGTTAATTAATAAATGATTAAAGGATAATTAATTAAAATGGTTTGTAATTAATTAATGTTAATTAAACCAGGGTTAGTGACTAATCTGATTTAATTTAATCAGATAAATAAATTGACCTTACCTATGAATGTTTGGACCTGACTGAATGGTTGAATTGTTGATATTCCCTGATCTGTGATGCTGTGTGATATATTCTGATTTGTGTGTGATCTGTAACGACCCGTAAATTTTAACCGTTTTAATAACGTAATTAATTGTAATTTTGTGAAATTTTAAACGATAAAATTTTGAAATATAAATTTGATATTTGGAATGCGTTTAGTTAAACATAGCAACTGGTAAATTTTCGTCCGAAAATATGAAAGTTTATTTCGCGCGTAAATTTACTTCAATTTAATCAGTTAAAAAGCGATGAAAATAAAATTTTTCCGAAACTTAAATATTTTTACATAGAAAAATTCTAAACCATCTTCTGAGCAAGATGTCAGTTTGTCGTTTATCCAAATTCGGACATCTTTGGCTCCGTCGATCTTATTTTTCAGTGTTTTTCTTGCATTTTCCGTTATTAGAAAATTCGAATTTTTATAATTCAATCATACCACTGATATCTGTATACCATTTTGATCGTCCTGTCATGCTGATCTCCGCCAGTATATTTATTTCAGTATTTCAGCATTCGATTCGCGTCGAAATCCGCGAACCGATTTCGTATCAGTTCCGCAACTTGCATCCTGTTTGGACTGTGACCATTCATTATCCATCGGTTCAACTATTGAGCTATTTACAATTCCATTTCGGTGAATTCAAGCACTCACCAACCATTATTATTCAGCTTTTGGCCTTTTATTTTCACTGGTTCCAATGTCTTTCACTGGTTCCAATGTCACGTTACTTAAATGTACAGTTTTCATATTATTCTTTTTAGCTTCCTATTTTATTCTCTACACCTATTCACAATTGTTCACCCCTCTCTCTTCTTTTTCTTTTCTTCCATCATTTTGCACGTAGGTCATTCTCATCTTCACCGAGACCACTCTCTTTTACACCCGCCTTCATGAAACCACCGCTTCCTTCTACCCTCTCTCTCCGCTCCGATCCGCTTCCACTACCTGTGTAACGACCCGGAAATTTCGATCCCGAAAATTCCAGATAGTTAGGAAAAGAAGAAAGAGATAGAAGAAGAAACAGAAAATAAAACACAAAACCTCACATTCGCAGCGGATCAAAATATAATATCAAATAATAGCAGTTTACAAAAGAATACTATATCTGTCAATTTACATTTATAATACATCAGAGTTACTCTCACACACAACACTGAGTATATACAAATCAAATATATCTCAGATAAACAGAAATAATAGTCACAGCGGAAACACTCCATACGTCCTGCCGTCCAGCTCATCTCCTAAGCTCCAGAACGTCCTTACCTGAAAATCTGTAATACTCGGTCTGACCCGAGCATTACATCAAAGTAACACCCGGGTCAGGCTGGAAACCAGCGTGAGTAAACCCATATAACATGAAATACCAAGCTATAAAACTTATTTGAAAACAGGGTAACTCGTACCCTCCACGAGTACTTACTTATTATAGTCAAACAATCACTTCACAAAATAATATCTAAGTACCGTTACTTAGTTCCAATGGTCCAGATTTACTCAATTTATTTTATTCCAGCCTATTCGATTTACACATCAAATCTATAATGAATTATAGATTACAAGTCGAAGTGGTTTCGGGTATTTACTGATACCCGACCCCGGTCTCTTCGAATCCAATGTCATCTTAACCTAAGTTATTCAAGTGGATAAAAACTAAATTTTCAATATTACACAACAATTTATCATTAATAAATAACTAGATTGTTACTGTCCTTATGATCATATCATATCACAACGTTCAAGGCAATTACAACATTCAATCATCCATAATTTAATTAACCTCTAAATAAATTAATTTCTAATCTTTAATCATTTAGATTATCTTCACTTAACATTAACTAGCTACAAACAAACAAATTAACTAGTTATCTTTTTAACTATCCATCTTATTCAATCGTCATTGGTTAATTATCATTTAATTACCATAAATAATTAACTCTTAATTTAATTTATAAATTAATTAACCTTCGTCCATTCTTATTAATCACCCAAATTAACTATCCTTTAAATCACGTCCCTTTTACCATCCTTCGATTAATCACATTTATAATTTATTAACCCTTAATACATTATCTTAGTTAATCCATACTCTAATTAATTTCGCAAGGTAATTAATGCTCAATTACTTCCATTAAGTAATTTATTATTTGAGGAATTATCTAATCTCAAATTACCAAGTAATTAACCTTAATTAATTAATTAATATTCCCTTAATTAAGTAAATTTCAATCATTAATTAATTAATTCCTCTTTACTAATAAATTTAATTCCCATTTGTTTTCATTCAATCAACAGGTTTACAATTTGCAACTTTATTTCAATAACAGTTCTAAACTGAAAGGCAACAATCTAATTACTCGAGACAAACACCCATACTACTCGAGCCAGTTCCGAGTCCTACTCCCAAACTTCCCTTACTTCGAGTTGTCACACGAAAATCATGCGAGCTTCTTCGGGTTCAACTCCTCCTTTCCCAGTTCGAAACTTCCCAGTGCACACAACAGTGCTCGGTGCACATACACCACCGCCGTCGGCCACCATAGTTCGTCGCGACCATCCCCATCGATCACGTAAACCCACACGAGCATGAATTCGAACCCAGATCCATCAATTGATTCGTGAATCAAAATACGACCAAAACGAGCCAAAACAGCGGCAGCTCGAACCCATAAACTCCATCACCGCCGACCATCTCGTTGCCAATGACCATCGCCAACCCCACCACCGAGTTGCCACACCCAAGAACATCAACTCCCCCAAAACTGAACGAACTCGATTCACTAACCAAGCCGCAAATGCCTTCACAGCCAAACCCAAAAACAAAAACAACTAAAACCCTAGTTCGAGCAAAATCGAACGATTCACTCATTAGAAAAATTATCCTGTATTTTTCCTATAACCAGCAATCTATACACAAGCTTCAACCAAGATTTCAATCCAAATTATAGCATGGATAATCAGTAATCACCAAAACTCCCAAAAACACACAAACCCAAAATCCTCAACGAATACTCAACTAAAAATCACAAATTACATATCAAAACTCATGATTTTCTACCTAGATTACATGCATGTAATTAAAATTAAAATTTAAGGTAGTTAATTATTGACAGGAATCAAGATTTCACTGTAATTTACATTTTAAAAGTTATTTGTAAGTTTAATTTTTTTACAGTAACTATTTTTAATATTACCAACAACCAATATCAAACACCTTTTATTCAATCATCAATGTGAAATAATGATGTTAGTGGAAGATTCGAATTAAACTGAATGATACAAAAAAAAACTGTAAATAACAAAACATATTTACACAGTCACTAACTAGCTTCTTTGTATTCAAACATGCAATAAACTTCACATCATATTTGTAACTAAACTACTGTATAATTCATCACACAAATGTAGATCAAATAACAGGTTCAAATCTGTTTTTAAAATGAAGATTTACTCACAGAGATATCCATGTACATATACACATATAGTCATTAAATCAACATGCATACCATTCGCACTAATTAAATACTCAAGTTTTACTGCATGCATTAAATGCTAAACAGATTTAAACCCTTTAAAATCACTGTTTGTTTACTCACCTTGTTTCCCAGAAGAAGAACAGAGTTCCATCTATGCTGAGACAGGCTCGAGTATCTTTGCTTGCTAAAGTCTGTTCAATCTCTGGTTGTATTGAATTTGTATGTTGATTTGTTTGTTGAGATGATAATTACTTTAAATTTTCCTCAGCTTGATTTACGAACTGAAATGAAATTGATATGTGGAAAGTGAAGTTACAGGGTAATATATTTGTACAGGTTGATATTTGTTTGTACAATTTTATCAGTGATATTTTTCTTATTTTGGAGGCTGAGACAACACTTGGTGGCTGCATTAAATTGGTTGTACAACTTACCTTATTTTATTTACTTTAAATTCTTCTCAGTCGTAATGGTGAACGAAATGGAGATGATATACATATATATATAAATATGCAGGCTTTTGCTTCATATGCTTGTTTAAGGTGATAAAAGAATAAATTGTTTGTACACTTTCTTAGCAGGGATTTTCTTCTATTGTTGGCTGATAGATTCATTTGGGTGCTAGCATTAATTAGTTTGTACCATACTTATCCTTTTTCCTTCTTCTTTATCTCGTTTGTACAGGTATGAAGATATCCAGGTGTCTTCTTTTATGAACAGGTTGGCTAAATATTTTGAAATGACAAAATTTGGGCTTGAGCAGATAGTATTAAATGCCCTGTTTCTTAATATGTTTACATATTATAGTGATGTTTCTGCTGTGTATAGATATTTGTATAAAACATTTGTGTTACTACCAGCTTGAATAATGTTTGCCTGATTTGACTTTATATATTTAGTCTTGTGAATGGAGATATTTTGTTCAAAGACATTTGTTTTATTATTTCATAGCTTACACAATATACATACTTTTGTGTCTGGTTTTATTTTAATTTTATACATTTTTCTTCACTAATAAAATTGTTATAGTTGTTTACATATATTTACCCTTTGTTGCTTACACATCAAATCACTTAATTTTTGCTTTTATTTATTTTTTTATTATATTTTAACTATCAATATTTAAATTTTATTCATATGGCTTACTTATATTTTATACTTATATTTCATATTGATAGAATTTGAGTTTATTTTAAACATTATTATCTACAGATATTTATACCAAATGTTAACAAGGCAAAGTATTTTAATTCAGTTATATAAGGTAGATTTTATTGTACATATTTTAAGAGCTTTATTGTAAATTTTCAAAAATCAAATTCCCCTTTAAAAATGCAAATCTATGTAAACAAATGGCAAATATTTCCAAAAGTCATATTCATCTCTAAATGATAAGTTTACATTTTATTTAATTGGATTAAATATTTATCAAAATCATACTGCTAAAATACCGGGTCGTCACAACCTGCCGAACATATGAACCTCTCACTCGGCCTCGCCTCACAGCACATCTCCCATGTCCCCTCAACCGACAGCCAAAGCACCATCATCCACCCTTGTTTCTCCACACTTCCACTCCCTCCACCAGCACGCCTACCCACCCACCAGACCCGAAAGCAAATCCATCCCACCCATCTCCTCCGCCGACGACTTCCCGGTCAACAGCTCAACCGCTCCTCCAACTGGCCTCGGCCACCTTGTTTTCGTGTCGTCGCCCCTATCCATTATAATTGTTATATATGTAAAGAGGTTAGTTTATATATTTTGCTAATTAGTTGAAAATATAAGTATTTACAGTAGGATATATATATTGGTATACGCAACATATTAGTTAAGAATGTTTTCATGTATTGTAAACATAACATATTAACATACAGCTATGATGTTTGTTTGAAACAATCGATAACGATAATATACAACCTGCTTATATATAGTGCAAACATGATACACGAGTTCGGTTATAATCTGTAGGTTATTTATTTGGAATTTTATATATTGTTAGTTATATATTATATATATGTATATATATTTACAAGTCGCAGCTTATATAAGTTATAAGGTAGGTTTATATGTAAGTATATATATAACATGTGTTCGATTTCTTTATATATACAGATTTCGAAAGTTATTTGTTTATTTTAATTATATGTTGTATATGATTTGGGTAATAACCTAAATATATATATATATTATGTGTAGTGTATATATAGTATAAAGGTGAAGTTTGTTTTGTTTGATTTCGTACAAATATTTGTTCCGTATATAAGTATATTTTATAACATGTTATAGTTTAAGCACATACTTATAACAGTTCCGTGTATATATATATATGTTTTGGTCTGGGTGATGTGATGCATGTTGTACAAAGTGCATTATTATGAAATAAGATATAAACTTATGGCTTATCTAAGTTGTATTACATGTATTGGTATTATATACAATAATATGTTGTTAATATGGGTTGATTTAAATTTATGTACGTGGGAAAGAAAAGAAACTATACACTTTGTATGTGCTGTAGGTTATAAAATGTACATAACGTAAATTATAGGAGTTTGGTTTTCATCTATATATATAGATGTTATTTTATATAAAAATTTAAATTTTGATTCGAAAAAAAGTATGTATGTTTTAATATAGTATGTATTTAAAAATTTAGAGTATGACTTTATTTATAATGCGTATGTTAAACAAAATTAATTTTTAAAGTGTATAAATATATATAAATATATAGAAATTTTATGTGTTTGAAATAATTATTGATATAAATGTTGAAACATATATACATATATTCCCTGTATATGTTTGGCTGTTTCTAATTATCTCGTCAATCCCCATCCTTCAGCTTGGTCAGTCAAAAAATCCGGCTTCCGCTTACTTTGCTTTGGGATTCGTATTTGGATTCGTATCTCAATTTCAGTGTCTATTCTCTCTAGCCTCGAAAGGTGAGCACTCACTCACGATTAACATTCTTTTATTTATCAAATTTGATTTCAATTGAAACGACAATTGAAATAGGTTGCTGTTAGATATTTACACTATTATTACCTATATCAGTTCACCTATGACATCTGGCACATTTATTTGTTAATTATACGATGATAATCCAGTTTGATTGTTAAATGACTGATTGTTTGATGTTTACAATTGGACGTTAAAATTGTAATGTATAAAGTGATAAATATTATGCAAGTAAGTTTGACGTAGGATAATTAAAATTTGAATCGACATATATGTTGAATTTGATTAGTTGAATATGATCCCTTTTAATTGTTAAATTAATTGACATGTAGAATAGCGATAATTACACTTTTAACCATCGACGTATATTGGATTAATTGCTGTAGTGTAAAAAAATTGAAATTGAATGACAAGTGAAAACCGTAATGTAATAATCTTTAATCTACATGAAATTGATAGTGTAGATTCTAGAGATGATTATATTAATTCGTACAAATAACAATGCGAATTAATACGGTTATTTCGGGATTATTTGAATTGATTATTGGATTATTATTGTTTGTTGTTATTGCTTGTTTATTTACTTCGACACCATCCCAGTTATCACACTGTAAGTTCCCTTTGCTATGTTTGATTTTGAATTGAATTGGAATCGGGTTGAAATGATAAATACCCAAATTGAACTTTGACCTAGGACAGAAAATTAAATAAAACCCGATTGGTCAATAATATGATTTAAAAATAAACGAAGATTGTATTTGAATAAATAATATGGTTTTGAAATGAAGTTGAAATTTGAATTTTTAATGAAAGGAAAATGTTAATATTTAATAATATGAAGCAAAATATTAACAAATGTAATTGATGAAAGAACGTTGTTAAATTTGAGAAATGATTGAATTAACTTTGAAATGACTTAATAATTAAGTTTGAAATTATTAAACTTTGAAATGATTTAATAATCAAGTTTGAAATTATAATTAAGTTTGCAATTATTAAACTTTGAAATTATATAATAATTAAGTTTTGAATTATTTAATAATTAAATAAGGTTGAATTATTTAATGATTAAATTGAATTGAATTCTTTAATAAGTAAAATTGGACTTTTTAATAAGTGAATTTACTTTGTAAATAATTGAAATTGAGTTTTCTTTATTAATTAAGTTTTGGAAAATTATTTAAGAAAGTAAATAAGTGAAATTGAATTTCTTTAACAAGAAATGAAAATGTGATATTTTTGGAATTAATATAAGACTTGTAATTGAAAGAATTGATTTGACGAATTTAATTTATTTCGATTTGAAGAATTGATTTAATGAAGTTGAACTTAAGAAATTGATTTAATGATTTGGAAATTTAATAGAAGTTGTTTTGAATGATAAATTTACTTTACGAATATTAAATGAAATCGATAATGAATGTAAATTGATTTGAATGTTAAATTAAGTTAATTGAAATGATTTCGAAATGAAACTTTTGTACGAACTTGAATCAATATTTGGATTGTTTTCAATATAAAGATTGAGATTGAACTATAAGATTTGGAAACGGAAAATTGGAAGTTTTGAAACGTAAAGTAAGGAAATTGGTTTTGAAAGACAAGTGAAATGTTGATTTACGAATTCTAATTGAATTGAATTTGATTTGGTTTTGAAATATATAAACGACCAATCGGTGAAATAATTACGGAAGTTATTAAAGAGACCGGAATTCGGTTATGGATATACTCTCTATCTAAACCGAAAACCACTTTAATAACTATGCATGGAGTGATGATCCAGAATGAAGTGGTTGGAATGATGTACGTGTTGACTGAAGAAAGTGAACGATGATGGATAGCCTTGACACTTGTGTCAAATTGGAAATGACTAAAACAGGAGCTGTGCCGGGCCAATGGAGGATTAGCTACCTCAAGTGGACACACTTCTTCGAACTACTCATTACTTGTTGTCGATTGGTGCACCCTTGATTTTGGGAGTGTTGTTTCACGGTGTTGCGGGCGCTGCGGCGTTGCGTTCTCACCAGTCCGGATCAAACGAACGGTAGTATCACTACCTTGGGTATTGCCTCATGTGCCTTGTCATACTTGTATCCCTTTATTCGCGACCACTACGATTTTGATTTGTACCTTTAGTATATGGATTGCCCTCTGGTGACTTCCGGTTTTGGGGAAACTACGGTCTTGTATATGCTTTTGGGAATAAAAATGTGTTAAGGGTGGAATGGGCCATGATTTAACACTATTTTGATATCTTATTATTACTGATAGACATTATCTACTTATCGTACATTACTACATAGTAGATAGTTTAGCGGATCCTTAAAGGATGGTTATTCCAAACATCCTTTGAGTTACTTGTATTTAAATTGCTATTTCACTTGAGTTGGATTTATTAATATAAGAATGTTAATCCTGACTCGAGTGTCTTGTGTTTTGCTTTACGCTCGGGTCAGACTGAGTGTACCAGTATTCGATGCTCACCTTTGGAGTTGGAGCTTTGCTTGAAGATCCAGCCATCTATTCTGCTTTCAGTATTCGATGATTCCAGTGATGTATTCTGATTTGTATCTGATGTATTGTGTTACTCTTCCGTTGTATCTGGTTTAACTCTGATGTATCGTATTACTCTTCTGTTGTAAACTCTGATGTATTTTATATATTCATATAGTAGCTTCATGAACTACTATCTCTTTTATTTCCGCTGCAACTATTACTCTGTGTCTGTGATCTGTGATTATTTATTTACTGTATATGTTCAGTTTTGCCAATTTAAATTAACAACGCGGTATTTTGAGCAAATTCAATTCCGGCATGAGTGTCTACCTATACACTTATAATGGATGCGAATGGTCCAAAATTCCGGGTCATTACAGTTGGTATCAGAGCTTTGGTAGCTCCAGGCAAAACTTAGCATATAGGGTAAATGTACTTACAGAATCACTCTCATTCGAGTTTCAATCTCTTCCTTTGACTCAATTCCTTTGAATTTTGGAACGTTCCCCTCGGTTTCGAAATTCATTTGTGTCCTTCACTATTCGTCTTCTTTTAAATTCTGGAGCACCCCATAACTCCATTTTGAATGATATCTATAATAGATCGGCGGTCTCGCCAATCTTCGAATGATTCGTAAAGGAGCAAAACTCCTTTATAATAGGCATCGATTTACCAGAGATTTTAGTATCCTTGGTTTACGATGCTATCTATTCCATGCTATACCTGAATTCCATCTCGTGAGATCGAGTGCTGATTTACCTCGGAATTCAGCATCGATCTTATTCTTGAAGTTACGGACGACCCGGTTAAGGTTGCCCGTGAATTAAATAAAGGGTACTTTTGACACAGATCCTTATTAAGTTTCAAAATTCACGAAAAGTCCTTCACTAAATTTCAGTGTAAATTAGATCCCTGTTTTTTATTCACGATTATTGCAGAGCATGATGCAACATTTCATAAAAGTTGCTGATATTTCCGCAACATTTTTGTACACTGAACATAGTGTATGAAAGTTGCTGAAATATCAACACTTATTTATAAAAGTTGCTGATATTTCAGCAACATTTATGTACACTGTGAACACAGTTTATGAAAGTTGCTGAAATATCAGCACTTATTTATAAAAGTTGCTGACATTTCAGCAATAATTTTTCTTTGTTTGTACAATAAAACTTTGACACAGATAGTTGCTGAAATATCAGCACTTATTTATAAAAGTTGCTGACATTTCAGCAATAATTTTTCTTCGTTTCCAGAAAACAGGGACCCGCTTTACAATGAAACTTTGACAGGGACCCGCTTTACAATATGAAAGTATGATAGGGATGTCTCCCTAATTTCCACTTAAATAAACTCATCCATCTCCCGATTGTGATAATTGAATCATCATATCTTTGTTTCGAACTTATCTTCGAATCAAAATTCTCTTTGATTTAAGTCAACAAAAAAATTTTGAATCCCTATCCTTATTTTGAAAATTCATTCCTGTATCGTCGAGCAAAGAAATGTATTTGTAAACTAATATTTAAATGTTTATGTACTGTGTTTTTTGAGTTGTCGATGTTGATTTGGGTTTCCG
Organism: Allium fistulosum; assembly: GCA_030737815.1. Taxonomy (NCBI): domain Eukaryota; kingdom Viridiplantae; phylum Streptophyta; class Magnoliopsida; order Asparagales; family Amaryllidaceae; genus Allium; species Allium fistulosum. Next base: position 161,150,768 of record CM060904.1, on the reverse strand, counting down.
ATCGATTCGGCTGATCAACGCTATCGATAGGATTTCCAAAACACTTGAACAGAGCAAACTGACACAATATTATTTTCAAATTTGGAAAATGAAATAAATTTGTTTGATTATATTGTGAAAAATAAGTAAAATTTTCTGGAATTTAATAGGTTAATTAAATTGTTTGTTTGAAACGATAATATTTGGTTATCATTTATTGTTCTAAATAAATTTATAAATACTGTTTATAAATTGATTTGGAAATTGAAATGAATTTAATTCAGAAATTTGAGAATTTAGTTTCCGGTGATTTCGAACTTTGGTTTTAAAATTTTAGAATGTATATTATTGAACGTATTTTCGAATAGAAACCGTTTTCAAAGAACTTTAAAATGTTGAAATCAGACCTCTTCTCTTTGTCGCTGGAAAATAATTTCGGTGATGGCGGCCGCATCATCGACGTTCATTTTCGAGTTTCGAAGTGGAGATACTATTCTGTAGCTTTGCTACGGTTTGTTTTGAAAATATTTTGATTTGAATTTCTTCAGTATAATTTGATTTATATATATATAAGTATCTTATTTTTAAATTTAATTTGATTGATATAAATATATTATATATATCTCTAAATTGTTTAAAGTTAATCGGAAATCTAAATCTTAATTTTTGTTAAAAGATAATTTTAATTATAAATAAAACCAAAATTTGGAATAAATATTTAAACTTGAATAATTGAATTGAGAAAATTTTATTTGTATATTGTTCAACTGAATTCTAATACAACTTACCTAAATCATTCAGAAGTTGAATATGTAATTGGATAATATATAAGATAAATTGAATTTATAAATAAAATTTGAGTGTTTATAATAAATGTTATACACTAAATTTTGATTATAAAGATGTTAATAGAGTTAGATAAGATAATAAGTAAACTCAGTTAATAATGAAATAAATTTGTTTTGAAAGAATTAATAAATTTGTTTTGAAAGAATTAATAAATTGAAATTTGATCGACATATGAAAATACCTTGAATTTAAAAGAAATTAATAGATGCAAATTAATTTAAATCGAAACTTTTATGGTTTTAATTAATTTATATGGGTTAAATATATGTGAGTAGATATATTAAGTAGGATAAATTTAACAATAATTTAAAATAAAGAAGAATTTAAATTGTTGAAAATAAAATATGATTATAATAAAAGATTATTCAAATTTATGGTTTTAGAAATTGTAAATTTAGGATAATTGGATAATAAGATTTTGAATTTAGAAATAGTTGAGATTGATTTTAGTGAAATCAAATGGATTAAATCAATTGTTGAATACCAATTAATTTAAATTTGAATTTATATGGTTTAAATTAATTGTTATTTGTATTTCAAATCTATTTTCTTTCTGGTTGTTTCTATTCTCCTACCTCGTTCTTTTCGGGGACGAAAAGTTTTGAGTGGGGGAGAGTGTAACGACCCGTAAATTTTAACCGTTTTAATAACGTAATTAATTGTAATTTTGTGAAATTTTAAACGATAAAATTTTGAAATATAAATTTGATATTTGGAATGCGTTTAGTTAAACATAGCAACTGGTAAATTTTCGTCCGAAAATATGAAAGTTTATTTCGCGCGTAAATTTACTACAATTTAATCAGTTAAAAAGCGATGAAAATAAAATGTTTCTGAAACCTAAATATTTTTACATAGAAAAATTCTAAATCATCTTCTGAGCAAGATGTCAGTTTGTCGTTTTTCCAAATTCGGACATCTTTGGCTCCGTCGATCTTATTTTTCAGTGTTTTTCTTGCATTTTCCGTTATTAGAAAATTCGAATTTTTATAATTCAATCATACCACTGATATCTGTATACCGTTTTGATCGTCCTGTCATGCTGATCTCCGCCAGTATATTTATTTCAGTATTTCAGCATCCGATTCGCGTCGAAATCCGCGAACCGATTTCGTATCAGTTCCGCAACTTGCATCCTGTTTGGACTGTGACCATTCATTATCCATCGATTAAACTATTGAGCTATTTACAATTCCATTTCGGTGAATTCAAGAACTCACCAACCATTATTATTCAGCTTTTGGCCTTTTATTTTCACTGGTTCCAATGTCTTTCACTGGTTCCAATGTCACGTTACTTAAATGTACAGTTTTCATATTATTCTTTTTAGCTTCCTATTTTATTCTCTGCACCTATTCACAATTGTTCACCCCTCTCTCTTCTTTTTCTTTTCTCCCATCATTTTGCACGTAGGTCATTCTCATCTTCACCGAGACCACTCTCTTTTACACCCGCCTCCATGAAACCACCGCTTCCTTCTACCCTCTCTCTCCGCTTCGATCTGCTTCCACTACCTGCCGAACATATGAACCTCTCACTCGGCCTCGCCTCACAGCACATCTCCCATGTCCCCTCAACCGACAGCCAAAGCACCATCATCCACCCTTGTTTCTCCACACTTCCACTCCCTCCACCAGCGCGCCTACCCACCCACCAGACCCGAAAGCAAATCCATCCCACCCATCTCCTCCGCCGGCGACTTCCCGGTCAACAGCTCAACCGCTCCTCCAACTGGCCTCGGCCACCTTGTTTTCGTGTCGTCGCCCCTATCCATTATAATTGTTATATATGTAAAGAGGTTAGTTTATATATTTTGCTAATTAGTTGAAAATATAAGTATTTACAGTAGGATATATATATTGGTATACGCAACATATTAGTTAAGAATGTTTTCATGTATTGTAAACATAACATATTAACATACAGCTATGATGTTTGTTTGAAACAATCGATAACGATAATATACAACCTGTTTATATATAGTGCAAACATGATACACGAGTTCGGTTATAATATGTAGGTTATTTATTTGGAATTTTATATATTGTTAGTTATATATTATATATATGTATATATATTTACAAGTCGCAGCTTATATAAGTTGTAAGGTAGGTTTATATGTAAGTATATATATAACATGTGTTCGATTTCTTTATATATACAGATTTCGAAAGTTATTTGTTTATTTTAATTATATGTTGTATATGATTTGGGTAACAAACTATATATATATATATATATATATATTATGTGTAGTGTATATATAGTATAAAGGTGAAGTTTGTTTTGTTGGATTTCGTACAAATATTTGTTCCGTATATAAGTATATTTTATAACATGTTATAGTTTAAGCACATACTTATAATAGTTCCGTGTGTATATATATATATATATATGTTTTGGTCTGGGTGATGTGATGCATGTTGTACAGATTGCATTATTATGAAATAAGATATAAACTTATGGCTTATCTAAGTTGTATTACATGTATTGGTATTATATACAATAATATGTTGTTAATATGAGTTGATTTTAATTTATGTACGTGGGAAAGAAAAGAAACTATACACTTTGTATGTGCTGTAGGTTATAAAATGTACATAACGTAAATTATAGGAGTTTGGTTTTCATCTATATATATAGATGTTATTTTATATAAAAATTTAATTTTTGATTCGAAAAAAAGTATGTATGTTTTAATATAGTATGTATTTAAAAATTTAGAGTATGACTTTATTTATAATGCGTATGTTAAACAAAATTAATTTTTAAAGTGTATAAATATATATAAATATATAGAAATTTTATGTGTTTGAAATAATTATTGATATAAATGTTGAAACATATATACATATATTCCTTGTATATGTCTGGCTGTTTCTAATTATCTCGTCAATCCCCATCCTTCAGCTTGGTCAGTCAAAAAATCCGGCTTCAGCTTACTTTGCTTTGGGATTCGTATTTGGATTCGTATCTCAATTTCAGTGTCTATTCTCTCTAGCCTCGAAAGGTGAGCACTCACTCACGATTAACGTTCTTTTATTTATTAAATTTGATTTCAATTGAAACGACAATTGAAATAGGCTACTGTTAGATATTTACACTATTATTACCTGTATCAGTTCACCTGTGACATCTGACACATTTATTTGTTAATTATACGATGATAATCCAGTTTGATTGTTAAATGACTGATTGTTTGATGTTTACAATTGGACGTTAAAATTGTAATGTATAAAGTGATAAATATTATGCAAGTAAGTTTGACGTAGGATAATTAAAATTTGAATCGACATATATGTTGAATTTGATTAGTTGAATATGATCCCTTTTAATTGTTAAATTAATTGACATGTAGAATAGCGATAATTACACTTTTAACCATCGACGTATATTGGATTAATTGCTGTAGTGTAAAAAAATTGAAATTGAATGACAAGTGAAAACCGTAATGTAATAATCTTTAATCTACATGAAATTGATAGTGTAGATTCTAGAGATAATTATATTAATTCGTACAAATAACAATGCGAATTAATACGGTTATTTCGGGATTATTTGAATTGATTATTGGATTGTTATTGTTTGTTGTTATTGCTTGTTTATTTACTTCGACACCATCCCAGTTATCACACTGTAAGTTCCCTTTGCTATGTTTGATTTTGAATTGAATTGGAATCGGGTTGAAATGATAAATACCCAAATTGAACTTTGACCTAGGACAGAAAATTAAATAAAACCCGATTGGTCAATAATATGATTTAAAAATAAACGAAGATTGTATTTGAATAAATAATATGGTTTTGAAATGAAGTTGAAATTTGAATTTTTAATGAAAGGAAAATGTTAATATTTAATAATCTGAAGCAAAATATTAACAAATGTAATTGATGAAAGAACGTTGTTAAATTTGAGAAATGATTGAATTAACTTTGAAATGACTTAATAATTAAGTTTGAAATTATAATTAAGTTTGAAATTATTAAACTTTGAAATGATTTAATAATCAAGTTTGAAATTATAATTAAGTTTGCAATTATTAAACTTTGAAATTATTTAATAATTAAGTTTTGAATTATTTAATAATTAAATAAGGTTGAATTATTTAATGATTGAATTGAATTGAATTCTTTAATAAGTAAAATTGGACTTTTTAATAAGTGAATTTACTTTGTAAATAATTGAAATTGAGTTTTCTTTATTAATTAAGTTTTGGAAAATTATTTAAGAAAGTAAATAAGTGAAATTGAATTTCTTTAACAAGAAATGAAAATGTGATATTTTTGGAATTAATATAAGACTTGTAATTGAAAGAATTGATTTGACGAATTTAATTTATTTCGATTTGAAGATTTGATTTAATGAAGTCGAACTTAAGAAATTGATTTAATGATTTGGAAGTTTAATATAAGTTGTTTTGAATGATAAATTTACTTTACGAATATTAAATGAAATCGATAATGAATGTAAATTGATTTGAATGTTAAATTAAGTTAATTGAAATGATTTCGAAATGAAACTTTTGTACGAACTTGAATCAATATTTGGATTGTTTTCAATATAAAGATTGAAATTGAACTATAAGATTTGGAAACGGAAAATTGGAAGTTTTGAAACGTAAAGTATGGAAATTGGTTTTGAAAGACAAGTGAAATGTTGATTTACGAATTCTAATTGAATTGAATTTGATTTGGTTTAGAAATATATAAACGACCAATCGGTGAAATAATTACGGAAGTTATTAAATAGACCGGAATTCGGTTATGGATATACTCTCTATCTAAACCGAAAACCACTTTAATAACTATGCGTGGAGTGATGATCCAGAATGAAGTGGTTGGAATGATGTACGTGTTGACTGAAGAAAGTGAACGATGATGGATAGCCTTGACACTTGTGTCAAATTGGAAATGACTAAAACAGGAGCTGTGCCGGGCCAATGGAGGATTAACTACCTCAAGTGGACACACTTCTTCGAACTACTCATTACTTGTTGTCGATTGGTGCACCCTTGATTTTGGGAGTGTTGTTTCACGGTGTTGCGGGCGCTGCGGCGTTGCGTTCTCACCAGTCCGGATCAGGCGAACGGTAGTATCACTACCTTGGGTATTGCCTCATGTGCCTTGTCATACTTGTATCCCTTTATTCGCGACCACTACGATTTTGATTTGTACCTTTAGTATATGGATTGCCCTCTGGTGACTTCCGGTTTTGGGGAAACTACGGTCTTGTATATGCTTTTGGGAATAAAAATGTGTTAAGGGTGGAATGGGCCATGATTTAACACTATTTTGATATCTTATTATTACTGATAGACATTATCTACTTATCGTACATTACTACATAGTAGATAGTTTAGCGGATCCTTAAAGGATGGTTATTCCAAACATCCTTTGAGTTACTTGTATTTAAATTGCTATTTCATTTGAGTTGGATTTATTAATATAAGAATGTTAATCCTGACTCGAGTGTCTTGTGTTTTGCTTTACGCTCGGGTCAGACTGAGTGTACCAGTATTCGATGCTCACCTTTGGAGTTGGAGCTTTGTTTGAAGATCTAGCCATCTATTCTGCTTTCAGTATTCGATGATTCCAGTGATGTATTCTGATTTGTATCTGATGTATCGTGTTACTCTTCCGTTGTATCTGGTTTAACTCTGATGTATCGTATTACTCTTCTGTTGTAAACTCTGATGTATTTTATATATTCATATAGTAGCTTCATAAACTACTATCTCTTTTATTTCCGCTGCAACTATTACTCTGTGTCTGTGATCTGTGATTAGTTATTTACTGTATATGTTCAGTTTTGCCAATTTAAATTAACAACGCGGTATTTTGAGCAAATTCAATTCCGGCATGAGTGTCTACCTATACACTTATAATGGATGCGAATGGTCCAAAATTCTGGGTCGTTACATGATCTGTACTATAGTTTATTTATATGGGATGAATGTGATATATTATCTGTAATTTATATATTTGTAATCTGTGAATAAAAGATAAGCGTTATAGTTATACCGCTTATCAACTATATTTTTGTATTCTGATCTGTGATGATTGAATGATGTTGCACTACTGTGTGAAACCCCTAGACTACACTATACACACACAAATATGGATTTCACATGGAAATTGGTTAAGTCACAGATGATTTAAATTTAATGTTTTTGAAATTGAAATTCTAATTTCAATTGATTTTGGTAATGGATATGGGTTAAATGTTAAAACTTTCGAAAAGGAGTTTGTAAGATAAAAGTTATTTTAAATAACTTAATAAAGCTTCCAATTTAAATAATTCAATTTGAATTTGAATTCAAGAGTTGGAATTGAATTCCATAATTGGAAATTATAGTTAAAGATGTTATAAATGTGTTTATATGAATTTGAACCATTTTAAAATATTGGTTTGAGAATTTGAATCTAACCCAAAGACATTAACTCGTATAAATGAATTAGATTTTCCGAAATGAAAACTGTTTGTTTTCAAAGAATAAAAGCTTTCATATAAGAAATGAAATTCCAATTTAAGTTAAAGGAATTTCAAGTTTGAATTGAAAAATGGTTTTCCAAGTTATGAGTGAATTCTTTTTGAAAGCTATGAATTGAATCTGTTTATTTTAACAGATTTAAAATGGTAATTTTTTTAAACCATTCAAAATGAAATTGTTTTGAATGCTATAAGTTAAATCTTGATTTAAAGATTTAACGAGTTAATCCAATTAAAATGGAAATCGATTTGGAAAATCTATGAATGAATCTTTGTGAAACTGGGTAAACTTTGTGAATTAAATCTTTTATTTAAAAGATTAAAGTGTGGAAATTGTTTTAAACCATTGAAGGTTGTTAAAATGGATCTTTTTGTTTAAAGATTTGAAATGGTAATTTGTTAAACCATTTGAAAAGAAAGTTTGGGTTTAAGTTGTGACTTAATTGAAATCCCATTATCCATATGTTTTTAAATATTACGCTCACTATTCGGTTTAGCCGGGAGAGGACCTTTGTGTCACATAACCCGTTCCGAATAAGTGATACGTCGTATATGGATGGCATTTGAAGACCAATGTTGAAGACCGGGTGTTTGCGAGAACGATAGGATAACCTATCGATTGTCTCTGCACTGGGTAGCTCCTAGTATAGAGATTCCCTAAGTGATGGGAAGTCCGATCGGGATTGTGAATACCCGGATTGCAAGGGCTTCTTTGGAAGTGCCTTCGGTTCTGTTCGAACCCGGAACAGACTTGTATGGTTACATGTCAGACATTACATTTTGTGATATAAAGCTGATTTCTTTCAAATACATTTCTGTTGTTGGCGGAGAATTTATTCTCTTAGCTTAACACCCTTCTCTGAGACGTACGAGCTCAGAGGTTATGTAGTTGAAATTTATCAGTGATATACTCCCAATTTGGTAATGTGGCATGCTGAGTGTTGCTGTGTGATGATCATTTATTGATCATTTGTGATCAAAGCGTGGCTTTGTGAAAAAGCGTAGCTTTGTGGACGAGACCTCTTCGGACCTCACAACCCGGAAATGGTCGAAACAGGAATATGCGGCAAGGTTATGAGGGTCGCGCCCTTTAGGGTTTGTCATTTCCTTTTGGAAAAGGGTGGTATCAGGTATGGAGCCCTGGTATTTAACCTATGTGGATACTCCAATCTCATTTATTGTATGATTGTGTGTTTATCGAGGCGCCTCGGATAAAGGTCCCAAAGGACCGGGGAATGGCATATTCGTGGGTTACCTAGTTACAGGGTAACCCGACCTTGTGTTGGCAGAGAGCTAGTTAGTTTTCAGGACGTCCAGCCAGAGGCGATCCCATGTGGCGGTAGGAAGTTCCTTAGCCTGAGCATTTGTTGGAAAATCCAAAGAAACAATACGAACCTTGTACGGTTTTAGCTATATAACCTGCTATGGAATGTGGCGGTAACCTGCTATTGAACATAGTAGCTATAGTAGGCATAATGTGAAATGCCTATGCTGGCTAAGATTAATATTATACTTTCGAAATGTTTTCTGCACTATGCACTAATAATAATAATCCAATGATTTTGCGTAGTAAGCATCTTTGACTATCATAAGAAGAAATCTCCTCCAATTCTGCGTTTGCATTGTGTGTGTGGCGGGAGGTCTTATGGTAGTTTCATTTTCCAAAAGCATTGCGGGTTTCAATGTTCAAAATTCTTCTGTTGTTTGTTTTAAAGATAAACTGTTTTTGTTGCTCACACCAGTCCCACGACTGACTCAGAGTTTATTGTTCCCTTCCTAAACTCTGGGTGCCCACCAATTTCCACACGGGCAGTCTAGAGTTAGGGTTTTCAGATATTCAGGTTTAGTAGACTAGTTGTAGCTAGTTCAGTGTTTGGAGTTCACTGACGACTGATGTTGCTTATCTTGGTGCATCGTGTTGGTGTTCCGAGCTTGATGTTGGAGTTATTGGACTTATTCTCTTTCGAGGATCATTTGGAGTTATCACTTCTGTTATTTCCGCTGTATTATTATTTATCTCTGATATTGTTGTATCATATTGATATCATTGTTGTATATCATACTGGATATTGTATTCATTGGAGTTGTATATGATATCATCTGTTTTCTTTCTTCCGCTGTGTTGTTATACTTAATGGTGTTATAAGCTCCGGCGAGCCAGATTTGGCATTTGAATCTACGACATTTCGAGTACAAGTGAAGTACGGGTGTCGATTTTCGAAGGCCGAGTCAGGATCGTTATATTGTTCATTCATTTTATTTTTATAAACCCATTTTGTTCCAATTATAGTTTTATTTTCAGGTCTAGGAACAAGTTCCCAAACATCATTTCTAGTGAATTGATTTAATTCTTTTTGCATAGCCAAAATCAATGAATCATCAATTGATGCTTCTTTTGGATTTTTGGGTTCAATAGTTGATATAAAAGCTACATTGCTCATTTTACTTAGTTGATTTCTAGTTGTAACAACAGATTGCATATCTCCTTGTTCGATGACGGAATTTCTATCGGATTAGAAAACCGTCGAACGAATTTAGAAATAAAATAGCCGCAAGCGCACGGCGTACACTTGTAGTACGTGGGGAATACGGGTCGATCCGCAGAGAATTGATGATTTTAAATCTCTATTCAATCAAATTAAACCAAAGTCGAGTGAAAATTAAGCTAGAGAATTAGAGAATTAACTAACTAACTAAAAGAAAAGAAATGCAAATATAAGAGTTAAATGACAATTTAGAGAATAAATCCACTCTCTAGATCATGTAGTTCAACACATATGAAATCATGATCTCTCTTTTATGGTGATTAGTGCTTTAATTGATGTGCATTTCATAAGTATGGCATATTTGTGCTATTGATTAGCCAACATAAGCCATCAAACTTTGACACACCCCTTAAATCACTTACTAACTTTCATGAAACTTGACAATGAAAATGAAAATGAAATCCATTTTAAGTATGGCCTATTAACTATTGATTAGAAATATAGACCATCAAATTTTAATTTCAAATCACTTTATTTTTTCATAATCATATTTTGATGAAGAGGCAATTAATGTTAGTGATTATTTAAGCATAGCCTATTTGGTGTCAACAATATAGGCTATCAAATTCAAGGCAAAAACAACAATTAAACCACTTCAATCATTCTTCATTAAGCACAAAAAGAGAGCATGAATTAACAAATAGTTGAAGCTACATAATTAGAGGCTTCATTACCCCTAAATTGAAGGGGTTTAGCCTCTCATATTTGTCATTTGATTAACAAATGTAGTTAGCAACATGAAAGCAAAAGGAAAGGAAAATTAAAGATAATGGAAAAGAGAAGCTAATTAACAAGAATTAAAACTAATCTACTTTGCATGAATGTAAATCTACACTACTAACATGAAAGGAAAATAAACAAGAGAAGAAAAGAGCAATGTATTAAAGTTGCATAAAAATTACATAAAAGAAATGGCTAAGTAGCCATGAAAAGAAAAGAGAAGAGCTTGTTTATTTGTGAGCCTAAACTAAACTAAAGAGAGACTAAGGGAAGAGGAAGAGCTACATGAAACATAAGGGGATTTTATACATGTGTTAAACCCTAATTCATATTTTTGGGGAATGCCCAAAATACCCTCCTAGGAAGTGTGGAGGCCAAGTAATCATTAGCTTCAAATAATCCTCATTTAAGTGTACATGAAGCCATTAATTTCATAAGCATGTGCATTAGCCTCTAATTTGTACATTAAGATAGGTGGGTAGGTGGGATCCTCCATTATCTTCACTTTGAATTATTTCCATCTTCATTTGTTCTCTTTACTCTTATGCATGCATATATCATCATGTAACCACTTGTAAAATTCACTAAATTTCCTACAAAACAACATAGAAAATTCCAAGTAAATTTTCACAATTTAATAAATGCATAAAAATGACCATTTTACCCCTGTATGAAGATGAATATGTGACAATTTCAAATAATTTGAATTTTGGTTTAAACAAGTTAAATACCCAATATGATCATTTATTTAATTTAAATAGATTAAATATGGTGGTAAAAATATGCACATTTACGTGCACATCAAATACCCCCACACTTATCTTTTTATTCATCCTCGAATAAAGAAAAAAAACTAAGATAAATCCGTTTTCGTAGGAAACACGATTGCATTGAGCATATGCAACAAGCCGTTAAACCTCTGGGTGTCCCCAGTAGGACGAGTGTTGTCTCGTGAGGGTTTTCAGCGGATACTACCCACAAAATCCAAATGCAAGATGAAAATATTTACACAATGCAGATTTATTTACAAAGAGATGAATGCAAGTTTTTGAAAATATTTACAAATGAAGGATTTACTTTTAAATTAACACACATAAGTTAGATATAGGTTTTGGTCATTATCTTGAAATTTAAGTCATTTACTCGTCAAAATTTCGAACAAAAATTAAGTTATCATAACAAATATACTATAGTTTAACTTGTTGTTTCGGTTGATAACACAGTGTAACTATGAAATGGATCCTTAGTTGATTATCAAAGTTTATCAAAGTGGTATTTCATTTCATTTCAATAACAAATCAAATAAGTTAAAATAGTGCTTGGATTTCATTTGCTTACTCTCTCCATTTTTTCTTTTGAAAATTTTGTTGATATTAACAATATTTACATATGCCTAACTCAAATAAACTGAGGCCAGATATATTACCCATGCACTGCCTTGCGGACTGATGTAAGAGGAATACAGAGCGTGGCGAGTGAACACACGAGTGTGAACACCTATTGACTGTAGGCGTTATTAAAAATAATTTTTTTTATATATATATACACCTACCTCAGATAAACTTAGGCCAGATATACTGATCGTGCACTGCCTTTCGGGCTTACGTGAGAAGGGTACAGAGCATGGAGAGTGAACACACGAGTGTGACACATGACTCTAGGTGTTTATTAAAATATATATACATATATACAAGAAATATTTTTTTGTTTTTTTTTGTTTTTTTTTGAAAGAGAGAGTTTCGCAAAATTATCTTAGCGCTATTTAACTTAGAAGACAAAAAAATGTTATGTCTTTACTTTAAATCAACCACTTTTTAAAACAAAGATTTTCAACTAAGATGTATTTCATAATTAACACGTATGAATCTTCCTAAATACTAGTTAAACCATTGTTATTTGTAATCAAACTTCATTTTTATTTTTGTTAAGACAAATAAATTTTCAAAAATTTCAACTTAATAAACCAAAGCCATATATTTATCCTATAGTGTTTCTTTAAAAACAAATCAAAATGCTTAAAAAAATTGTTTTTGGGATTTTTTTTTAATTTTTTTTTAGTTTTTAAAAGAAAAAGCAAAAATAAATCATGAAAAAGAAAAAATGAAGAGGAGTCTCCCCCCACACTAGATTTTGACTGTGTCCCCACAGTCAACCCAAGTGGAAGGAGAAAAATAAAAATAAAAACATGACCTTTATTTAAATGAAAATTAACGGTATTTACACGAGATCAGAAAGTATATCGTCAAAAAGTAAATGAAACGGTCTTCCAAAGACCGATTCATTTGTCTCATCAAATATGCGAGACACAGCTTAAGCTCGGAAAACCAAACCATAAATGATTTCAAAGTTGAACGTTGATTTGGAAAAACGAATGCTGTTTTATTAAAAATTGTACGAGTCATTTTATTTTCAATGATTTTTGGGGTTGATAAAACGATTGATTGAAGTTCAAGTTTATTTTCACCAAATTGAAATTCAAGCTGTTCGTTGAAAAATTCTTCAAAATTATTGATTTCAAAATCAAATTGGTGATTTAAATCTTCCCTGTCAGAGTTTAACGACTCGTTTTCAAAAAGTCCATAAAACTCGTGTTCGTTAAATTCAACTTCCTTTGTTGGATTATCAACAACTTTATTGCATAAATCAAGTTCAAAATTCAAAGTTGTTGTATTCAAATTTTCAGAAAAAGGAAGATCGAGATTTAAATCGAGTTTCTCACCCTCAAAAGAATTGAAATCCAACTCAATTACCAAATTTTCAACAACTTCTGTGACGACCCGACTTTCATCGGCCAGAAAGTCGCATTGTCAATAAGAAAGAAAGGGATAGAAAAGAGAAAAGAAGAGAAGAGAAAAGAAACAACATCAGAATCTCACACAGCGGAACGAATAAATTATATTAATAACAAAAGTATTACATAATATACAACACTTATCGGAGTTACACAACATATACATCACATACTAGACAGTTATAAACATCTGTCTAGACATTACAACTCAAATACAATACAAACACTATCACAGAGATCTACATAGCGGAACTACTATATCTCTACAGCGCTGAAGCCTCCTGATCCATTGCTCCTCCAGAATATTCGTCAAAGCAAACCTGACTCCCTTGGCTACTCGTAAAAATTTGAGTACCCAAGAGTTTATATAAAACAGAAATAAACACTTGGGTCAGACATGGGTCTGGTGTGAGTAAACAATTTAAATTGCTTAACTTCAAAACCTTTTGAAAACAAAGGTATCACGTAAGACTTCCCACACATAAACATGGAAAAGTTTTTACCTTACGCTAACCAAAACTTTGATAGGAAATCGAGTTATATTATAATAGGTCTAGGGTTTTCAAATAAATATGAAATAGCCGAAATTGTTACATTCATTAAATTCCAGCATACATAGGTATACAATCAAGACCGTTATCACTTATTGGAAGTTGGATTTCCATACAATGGCAGGGCTACTGGGGTACCGCCCGTCACAGTACGTGGTCTAGATCACCATACCGAGGATCACTCCCAATCCCCTGCAACACAAAGCCGGAACCATCCCTTACTGGATAATTCCGAATAAAATCACCCCACGGTTGTGTACATCAACCGCACCACTAAGTCGAAATAGAAAGGGACGTCTAGACAGGGATGACCTTACTCTCAGTGGGCGCTACCCACGAAGCCTTGCTGCACCTCCCCTGTTTTAGCCATTCCCGGTTGATGAGGCTTGAGGTCACGATTACCTTTAATCAGAACACTTCACTTAGAATGCTCATCGTCCACCTGACGATGTTCTGAAAGCATTCAATCCATACAAGTTCGTTCCGGGTTCGAACGAAACCGAAGGCATTATCTCGTTACACTCGTTTTGGAATCACCCTCAGAGTTAACGACAATAATCCTTGCACTCTAAATCTTCATCTTCACTTGAGATTCACGACCTATCGTTAATTTGGATCGATGTGGTATTCGGGTCTCCAGACCTGGAAATCCGGTATACGGAAACCCGATCCCGGTCTCATCGAAATCCAAAACGTATCTTTTAAGGCCAAGTTGTTTAAAGGTTTAAACAATTCAATTCAATACTTGAATTCACACAGCTTTTAACATAGATAAATATCATACATTTATCACAGATATATCCCATATCATATCATAGAATATCATAGTATATCATCCAATAGATATCAACCAAATCAGACATTTTACTCAACCATCATTCATAAGCAACCATTTATTAATCCACATTATAATCAATTTAATCAACTTAAATTAAATTAATTACTTAAGAATTAATTCCTATTCTTGCTTAATCAATCATTAATTAATTACTTATCCATTTAATTAATTAATCATTAAATATTAATCACTCTTGATTAATTATTCATTAATTACATAAAGTAATTATCCTTTAATTAACTTCACAAATTAATTATTCTTAACCATTAACAGTAATTAACCTTTAATTACTCTCATTAATTACATTAATTAATGATCCTTAATTAATTACTTTCTTTAATTAATTAACTATAATTAACTACATTATTAATTACATTAATTAATCATGCATTAATTAATTACTTTCATAAATCAATCCTTAAATAATTACTAACAGTAATTAACTAATCTTAATTACTTCTTAATTACTTATTATTTACTTCATAAATCCTTTTGATTAATTACACCAATTACATACAGTAATTCATTTATTAATTACTTACACTAAGTAATTATACTTAATCAATCTTATTAAGTAACTATACTTAATCAATTACCAAGTGACTATCCTTAATTAATTAACAAATTAATTAACTTAAATAAATCACATTCATTTCTTAAACTTGTTCTGAGTAACTCATCCTTAATTACCCTTTAAACAAATTAATTAATCCTTGATTAATTATTCTTTAACTATTAATTAATAAACCTTAATTATTAATCAATATCTTTTATATTCTTTAATACAAAGTAATCAATCCTTAATTACTTTTATAATTAATTAATTAAACTTAATTAACTAATTAATTACTTCTTAATTATCAATTAATAAAACTTATTTATTAATTAACTTTAATTACAAATTGATTAATTCATAATTACCTATTAATCAATCTTTAAATGATAATTAATTAATCCTTAATAACAGTTAAATAAATTCTTAATTAACTTTAATTATAGATAAATAATTTCTTAATTATAAATTAAGAAAACTTAATTATTACTTAATAAAACTTTATTAAGTACTTCTTAATTACTAGTTTAATTAACCCTTAATCATTTCATTAATCCTTATTAATAATTAATTAAATAAATTAATTAAACTTTACTTAACTTAGTTAATTTCAACTCTTTAAAAATCTTAATTAATCTTAAGATAAAAACATGATCATTAAAAACATTTGATCTTAGTAATTAATTTACTTAATTAAATTATTAATTAAGTTTAAAATAAATAATCATTAATTACTTATCTCTAATTATAAATTAACAATTCTTTATTACAAGTTAATAAATCACTTGAAAACTTAATTGTTAATTTTACTCATCCTTAACCATTAACTAATTTAATAAATCACTCTTTATTTATCTCATTAACTATCAAACTTTTAATAAGTTTAAAATAAAACCTTTCCTTATTAATTAACCTTATTTTCAAATTAAGTTTGAAAATAACTTAAGGTTTTCAATTTATACAATTAAGTCATACAAATTAATTTTATCCATTACAAAGAACTGAAATTTCAAGATATTTGATTTAACTTAATTGTTTAAAGTTTTTAAAACTTATTTTATTTAAATTTTAAAACTGGTTTAAAACTTTTACTTCGGTTTTTAACTCATATATACTTGAAATAACCAAATACATATTCATTTTTAAAAACAGAGTTTGATTTAATTAAACTGTTTGGTTTTATAAAATTTAAACTGTCAAAATCTGGTTTTCACTCAAACTTGCAAATGACCCGAAGACAACCCGAGCCCAAGTCCTTCTTCCCCAAGTAATTTTTAAAACTGCTTGTCTAAAGTTTAAAACTATTATAACTTGACAGTTACAATCAACACTCGCATATGACCCAAAGGAAAACCCGAGCCAAAGTCTGATTTTCGCGAGTCCTCCTCGAAGACAACACGAGAACTTATCTTCTTCCCCAAATTCTAACCACTGATACACATTATGCTCGTGCACGTGCACCAACAATCGCCTCACCTCCGACCACGCTTCTGATCACCATCGAGTCGCCCACCTTCCTCTCAACCATCACTACAACTCCGATCATCAAATCCAACTCGAAAACGAAATCGAGCACTCGAGCTCAAAAACTGGAACAATGTCGAATCTGTGAATCACCAAAATCGCTCACCTCCGATCACCAGCATGGCTTCGCCTCCGGCTACTAACCCCTCTACACTTCATCAATCATCCACATGAGTCTGGAACAACTCGGTCACTAATAGGGATTGCGGTGATAAAAATTTTCCAGAGGAACAAAACTAGGGTTAAAATTTTTGATTCAAAATCACAATCACCCCAAAGCTTTAATCCACCAACTACCATTTTTGCCTGCAACTACGATCAACACTCCATCACCAGAAAAGATACTGGCCCTCCAAACTTCCTAGATCGACAGGGAAGACCAAAAACCCACTATTTTATAAATCTTGAATTCCTCATTCAATATCAACTTAAAACTTTTGATTTAACTCTTAAAAATCATTATCTAAGATAAGTATTTAGATTATAAAAGAAAATCACAATATTTTATAGTTTGAATTTTAACATTTATTAAAATTCCTACTGTCACTTTCTTTTCCAAGTGATGTTTAAATTTTCCTTACTTAATTTTAATTCCAGAACTTAGATTAGGATTTAACAAACAATTCTTATTTGAATCCTAAAGCCTATCAGAGAATAAATGAAATGATTTTGATTTTCCATCAAAACTTCAAACTGTGAATAATGAACAGAGATATACTCAAGCAACCAACATACACACATGGTTCTAATAATTCATATATACATGTATTCAGGTCTAAAACAAACATGCATATTTATTTCAAACATACATTCCAATATTATTTCCAACATATATCATCTGTATCAAATTTAAAGGGGTTTCCTGTTCACAGTTAAAAGGCAGAGTATTGAACTAAA
Source organism: Allium fistulosum (assembly GCA_030737815.1). Classification (NCBI taxonomy): domain Eukaryota; kingdom Viridiplantae; phylum Streptophyta; class Magnoliopsida; order Asparagales; family Amaryllidaceae; genus Allium; species Allium fistulosum. The sequence continues at coordinate 161,133,031 of CM060904.1, read as the reverse complement.
ACTTAGATGTTTAAAATTTACTGATATACACATTTCTTAAATATACCAGAGCATACATAATTCTAGACATACAAGGCGATTACCACACATCAATTCACATGCAATAATATTAGATACTTTAAGTTTTAATTTAAAGGTTTACTCACCTTTTTTATTGTTGAACAGAGAAATTATAACTGGAAGCTTTTCGAACTGCACTTGCTTTTGATTTCTTTTAAAACTGAAAACTTGTTTTGAAACTGAAACTTGCTTGATTTATTTGCATGCATCCTTGGAATGATTCAGACTTGAAAGAATATTGCAGATTTGTCTTGAAAGAACAAATGTTAACAGGCTTTTGAACTTGAGAATTTTGGCTTTTGAAATGATTCCAGGTTTAAGAAATAATGGTTTCAGGTCTTTGAAAACAATGGTTACAGATCTTTTATTTTGATTAGAGGAAGGTTCAGGTTTGAAGAATAAATGGTTTCAGGTTGTAAATTTGTTTTGATTTTTGGTTTGAGATGATTTCAGTTTTTGTTTGAGAAGATGATTTCGGTTTGAACATTTTCTGGTTTGAGAATTTTTGTCTTTGCAAATGAAAAAGATAAGAAAAGAAAAAGAAGAGAGGAGGTGAAAGTTTATATAGTTAATTTAGATTTTATTAAAATTTAAAGAAAATAAAATTAAAGGATGACACTTGTCTCTACCCTTATTTATCTTGTTAACACATGTATTTAACATGTTTAGAAATTTAACACTTGTCATTATTTAATTTTATTTGTTTTTAAAATTATTTAAAAGCCTTTATAATGAATTTTCCTAATTAATTAATACACTTATTAATTATAAATGCTTTTCTATATTATACATAAATGAAACCTTTAAAAGAAAATAAAATAAAAACTAATTATATTCTAATAAAATCATATATAATATATTTAATTCATTTTAAGTGTAAATATAAACTTTTATATTTATTTACTATTAAATAAACACTTCCTAAATTTATACGAATAAATTCCTTTTAAAGAAAATATTGTAAAACAAATCTTAATTTAAATAAAAACTTTATTCATACATTTCATATAGAAATATATTAAAATAATTATCTTTTAAAGATTCAAATTTAAATCCAGATTCAAATTCAAATTTTACTTTTAAAATCCAATTTAAAAGTCAACTCAACATTTATATTTTTAAATAAACACATTATTAAGTTTGAAATGATTATTTCATTTAAAAACAACTCAAGACATATATATATATATAATGTAAACATTACTTATAAATTTTGGAAATGATAAATCTATTTTAAAATCAAATTTATAAAATAATACAATTAAAATAGTTATTCTTATTATAATTCAATCTATATCATAATTAATACATCATATCATTATTATTTGGTTATTTATATTTGAAAATAACAATTTTATCAATTTAAATTAAGAGATTATCACATTTTAAATTCCTCGAAATCCCGGGATATCACACTCCTTCCCCCTTAAAAGAATTTCGTCCTCGAAATTTAAAACAAAAGATAATCCAAAAAAATTTAAATTTATTTTCAAAAATCCAAGCATACACATCAACCATACACTATCAATCAAACAACCATTCATCCAAACAAACAATTTTATCCAAACAAACAATTCATATAAACAAACAACTCTAGTTATCCGGACATAGATCCGGATAAACTCCCTAAAATTATCCAAAGTTTCCCCGATACAGATACTGGGTTACTCGCTCTACTGGATCCAAACTGGTAATTCAATACCGAAGCCAAAACACATATCCTCACAAAAACTCAGAAATATCTAATATACTCGGAGCTATCTTCCTAGTCTTACCCAATCTTATTTGCTCCCTTTTACTGGAGAAATAACAATGAAGTCTCCAACTTCGAATTCCAAATTCCTCCGTCTCTAATCCACAGAACTCTTCTGACGATTCTGGACTGCCTTCATCCTTCCTGATCAGCTCAACCATCGTTGATGCTTCTTGAAACAAACAGGACCAAAAACAATCCAACAAACGGATCCTTTCAAGATTTACAAAAATCCAGAATCACAAACTCTACTCTACAATCATTGGTAGATTCCAAATACTTCTCCTATCCGGAAAAGACAAAACAGATGCTCTCACCAATCTGACCTTCAAATCTTGAAAAGCTTCCAGTAGGAACCCTTTAATCCAAACACTGCAACTTCCGGTTGCTTCTACTCTAGAACAACTACTGCCAAGCTTTCGCTGTTCAACTCTAATCTGGATGCCGTCGATGAACACGAGCACAAACTTGACCATCACATTCCAGAAAATCTCTGACAACTCTATAACTCCAACATCTACTAGAGATGCCTCAAACCCAAGCAAAAGATTTCCCAAGTGAATACTCAAACTATCGCAAGTCACTTTTGCGATTCTATCCAGTCCAATATCCAAAAATACTGTTCTTTCTTAATCCATCAGAACAGTCTATGCTTGACCAATCCATTTGAAAAATGAATCTACTCTGCAGTTTCTGAACTCCACTTCTAAGAAAGCTAAGCCAAAAGATCTTCCAACAGGAACACAGTACACTCGAGCTGCACCGCTGACACAGATGACAAAGACTCCTTATCCAAAGCTTCTAGAGAAACTCGGACTTCAAACCAAACAGGAACACTATGCTGAACTCAGCCACACACCGAAGCAGACATTCTTCCTCAAACTTGCTCCAAAAGAAAACATCGCTGGAGATATCCATAGCCACTGCATCTCATCACGCAGCTACTATTACCTGAGATACCATCACACACTTCTGTCTAACAAACAGATCCAAACTCTCAAAAATCCGCTCACACGAGCGCGATCAAAATTATACTTCAATGTTGGACTCCGAACCTTAATAGGTTTCCTTCAGAGATTAATGAACACCAAATCAAAGTGCACTCGAGACGGTATTAGGTCTACAGTCTCGTCAGATACTTCCAACCTCAACACTCACACTCCAACCAATGGTAGTCGTGTTTCACACACCACCACCCTATCTACCTTTATAACTTATATTGGAAAATCCAAACAGGTAATCCAACAAATAGGTAGAAATATATATATATATAGTTATATAAAAATTACAAATACGCTCTCTCAAGATAGACACCACTCCAGAGCCTAGGTATTCACTCAACCTACCGCTCTGATACCAAATGTGACGACCCGACTTTCATCAGCCAGAAAGTCGCATTGTCAATAAGAAAGAAAGGGATAGAAAAGAGAAAAGAAGAGAAGAGAAAAGAAACAACATCAGAATCTCACACAGCGGAACGAATAAATTATATTAATAACAAAAGTATTACATAATATACAACACTTATCAGAGTTACACAACATATACATCACATACTAGACAGTTATAAACATCTGTCTAGACATTACAACTCAAATACAATACAAACACTATCACAGAGATCTACATAGCGGAACTACTATATCTCTACAGCGCTGAAGCCTCCTGCTCCATTGCTCCTCCAGAATATTCGTCAAAGCAAACCTGACTCCCTTGGCTACTCGTAAAAATTTAAGTACCCAAGAGTTTATATAAAACAGAAATAAACACTTGGGTTAGACATGGGTCTGGTGTGAGTAAACGATTTAAATTGCTTAACTTCAAAACCTTTTGAAAACAAAGGTATCACGTAAGACTTCCCACACATAAACATGGAAAAGTTTTTACCTTACGCTAACCAAAACTTTGATAGGAAATCGAGTTATATTATAATAGGTCTAGGGTTTTCAAATAAATATGAAATAGCCGAAATGGTTACATTCATTAAATTCCAGCATACATAGGTATACAATCAAGACCGTTATCACTTATTGGAAGTTGGATTTCCATACAATGGCAGGGCTATTGGGGTACCGCCCGTCACAGTACGTGGTCTAGATCACCGTACCGAGGATCACTCCCAATCCCCTGCAACACAAAGCCGGAACCATCCCTTACTGGATAATTCCGAATAAAATCACCCCACGGTTGTGTACATCAACCGCACCACTAAGTCGAAATAGAAAGGGACGTCTAGACAGGGATGACCTTACTCTCAGTGGGCGCTACCCACGAAGCCTTGCTGCACCTCCCCTGTTTTAGCCATTCCCGGTTGATGAGGCTTGAGGTCACGATTACCTTTAATCAGAACACTTCACTTAGAATGCTCATCGTCCACCTGACGATGTTCTGAAAGCATTCAATCCATACAAGTTCGTTCCGGGTTCGAACGAAACCGAAGGCATTATCTCGTTACACTCGTTTTGGAATCACCCTCAGAGTTAACGACAATAATCCTTGCACTCTAAATCTTCATCTTCACTTGAGATTCACGACCTATCGTTAATTTGGATCGATGTGGTATTCGGGTCTCCAGACCTGGAAATCCGGTATACGGAAACCCGATCCCGGTCTCATCGAAATCCAAAACGTATCTTTTAAGGCCAAGTTGTTTAAAGGTTTAAACAATTCAATTCAATACTTGAATTCACACAGCTTTTAACATAGATAAATATCATACATTTATCACAGATATATCCCATATCATATCATAGAATATCATAGTATATCATCCAATAGATATCAACCAAATCAGACATTTTACTCAACCATCATTCATAAGCAACCATTTATTAATCCACATTATAATCAATTTAATCAACTTAAATTAAATTAATTACTTAAGAATTAATTCCTATTCTTGCTTAATCAATCATTAATTAATTACTTATCCATTTAATTAATTAATCATTAAATATTAATCACTCTTGATTAATTATTCATTAATTACATAAAGTAATTATCCTTTAATTAACTTCACAAATTAATTATTCTTAACCATTAACAGTAATTAACCTTTAATTACTCTCATTAATTACATTAATTAATGATCCTTAATTAATTACTTTCTTTAATTAATTAACTATAATTAACTACATTATTAATTACATTAATTAATCATGCATTAATTAATTACTTTCATAAATCAATCCTTAAATAATTACTAACAGTAATTAACTAATCTTAATTACTTCTTAATTACTTATTATTTACTTCATAAATCCTTTTGATTAATTACACCAATTACATACAGTAATTCATTTATTAATTACTTACACTAAGTAATTATACTTAATCAATCTTATTAAGTAACTATACTTAATCAATTACCAAGTGACTATCCTTAATTAATTAACAAATTAATTAACTTAAATAAATCACATTCATTTCTTAAACTTGTTCTGAGTAACTCATCCTTAATTACCCTTTATACAAATTAATTAATCCTTGATTAATTATTCTTTAACTATTAATTAATAAACCTTAATTATTAATCAATATCTTTTATATTCTTTAATACAAAGTAATCAATCCTTAATTACTTTTATAATTAATTAATTAAACTTAATTAACTAATTAATTACTTCTTAATTATCAATTAATAAAACTTATTTATTAATTAACTTTAATTACAAATTAATTAATTCATAATTACCTATTAATCAATCTTTAAATGATAATTAATTAATCCTTAATAACAGTTAAATAAATTCTTAATTAACTTTAATTATAGATAAATAATTTCTTAATTATAAATTAAGAAAACTTAATTATTACTTAATAAAACTTTATTAAGTACTTCTTAATTACTAGTTTAATTAACCCTTAATCATTTCATTAATCCTTATTAATAATTAATTAAATTAATTAATTAAACTTTACTTAACTTAGTTAATTTCAACTCTTTAAAAATCTTAATTAATCTTAAGATAAAAACATGATCATTAAAAACATTTGATCTTAGTAATTAATTTACTTAATTAAATTATTAATTAAGTTTAAAATAAATAATCATTAATTACTTATCTCTAATTATAAATTAACAATTCTTTATTACAAGTTAATAAATCACTTGAAAACTTAATTGTTAATTTTACTCATCCTTAACCATTAACTAATTTAATAAATCACTCTTTATTTATCTCATTAACTATCAAACTTTTAATAAGTTTAAAATAAAACCTTTCCTTATTAATTAACCTTATTTTCAAATTAAGTTTGAAAATAACTTAAGGTTTTCAATTTATACAATTAAGTCATACAAATTAATTTTATCCATTACAAAGAACTGAAATTTCAAGATATTTGATTTAACTTAATTGTTTAAAGTTTTTAAAACTTATTTTATTTAAATTTTAAAACTGGTTTAAAACTTTTACTTCGGTTTTTAACTCATATATACTTGAAATAACCAAATACATATTCATTTTTAAAAACAGAGTTTGATTTAATTAAACTGTTTGGTTTTATAAAATTTAAACTGTCAAAATCTGGTTTTCACTCAAACTTGCAAATGACCCGAAGACAACCCGAGCCCAAGTCCTTCTTCCCTAAGTAATTTTTAAAACTGCTTGTCTAAAGTTTAAAACTGTTATAACTTGACAGTTACAATCAACACTCGCATATGACCCAAAGGAAAACCCGAGCCAAAGTCTGATTTTCGCGAGTCCTCCTCGAAGACAACACGAGAACTTATCTTCTTCCCCAAATTCTAACCACTGATACACATTATGCTCGTGCACGTGCACCAACAATCGCCTCACCTCCGACCACGCTTCTGATCACCATCGAGTCGCCCACCTTCCTCTCAACCATCACTACAACTCCGATCATCAAATCCAACTCGAAAACGAAATCGAGCACTCGAGCTCAAAAACTGGAACAATGTCGAATCTGTGAATCACCAAAATCGCTCACCTCCGATCACCAGCATGGCTTCGCCTCCGGCTACTAACCCCTCTACACTTCATCAATCATCCACATGAGTCTGGAACAACTCGGTCACTAATAGGGATTGCGGTGATAAAAATTTTCCAGAGGAACAAAACTAGGGTTAAAATTTTTGATTCAAAATCACAATCACCCCAAAGCTTTAATCCACCAACTACCATTTTTGCCTGCAACTACGATCAACACTCCATCACCAGAAAAGATACTGGCCCTCCAAACTTCCTAGATCGACAGGGAAGACCAAAAACCCACTATTTTATAAATCTTGAATTCCTCATTCAATATCAACTTAAAACTTTTGATTTAACTCTTAAAAATCATTATCTAAGATAAGTATTTAGATTATAAAAGAAAATCACAAGATTTTATAGTTTGAATTTTAACATTTATTAAAATTCCTACTGTCACTTTCTTTTCCAAGTGATGTTTAAATTTTCCTTACTTAATTTTAATTCCAGAACTTAGATTAGGATTTAACAAACAATTCTTATTTGAATCCTAAAGCCTATCAGAGAATAAATGAAATGATTTTGATTTTCCATCAAAACTTCAAACTGTGAATAATGAACAGAGATATACTCAAGCAACCAACATACACACATGGTTCTAATAATTCATATATACATGTATTCAGGTCTAAAACAAACATGCATATTTATTTCAAACATACATTCCAATATTATTTCCAACATATATCATCTGTATCAAATTTAAAGGGGTTTCCTGTTCACAGTTAAAAGGCAGAGTATTGAACTAAAACTTAGATGTTTAAAATTTACTGATATACACATTTCTTAAATATACCAGAGCATACATAATTCTAGACATACAAGGCGATTACCACACATCAATTCACATGCAATAATATTAGATACTTTAAGTTTTAATTTAAAGGTTTACTCACCTTTTTTATTGTTGAACAGAGAAATTATAACTGGAAGCTTTTCGAACTGCACTTGCTTTTGATTTCTTTTAAAACTGAAAACTTGTTTTGAAACTGAAACTTGCTTGATTTATTTGCATGCATCCTTGGAATGATTCAGACTTGAAAGAATATTGCAGATTTGTCTTGAAAGAACAAATGTTAACAGGCTTTTGAACTTGAGAATTTTGGCTTTTGAAATGATTCCAGGTTTAAGAAATAATGGTTTCAGGTCTTTGAAAACAATGGTTACAGATCTTTTATTTTGATTAGAGGAAGGTTCAGGTTTGAAGAATAAATGGTTTCAGGTTGTAAATTTGTTTTGATTTTTGGTTTGAGATGATTTCAGTTTTTGTTTGAGAAGATGATTTCGGTTTGAACATTTTCTGGTTTGAGAATTTTTGTCTTTGCAAATGAAAAAGATAAGAAAAGAAAAAGAAGAGAGGAGGTGAAAGTTTATATAGTTAATTTAGATTTTATTAAAATTTAAAGAAAATAAAATTAAAGGATGACACTTGTCTCTACCCTTATTTATCTTGTTAACACATGTATTTAACATGTTTAGAAATTTAACACTTGTCATTATTTAATTTTATTTGTTTTTAAAATTATTTAAAAGCCTTTATAATGAATTTTCCTAATTAATTAATACACTTATTAATTATAAATGCTTTTCTATATTATACATAAATGAAACCTTTAAAAGAAAATAAAATAAAAACTAATTATATTCTAATAAAATCATATATAATATATTTAATTCATTTTAAGTGTAAATATAAACTTTTATATTTATTTACTATTAAATAAACACTTCCTAAATTTATACGAATAAATTCCTTTTAAAGAAAATATTGTAAAACAAATCTTAATTTAAATAAAAACTTTATTCATACATTTCATATAGAAATATATTAAAATAATTATCTTTTAAAGATTCAAATTTAAATCCAGATTCAAATTCAAATTTTACTTTTAAAATCCAATTTAAAAGTCAACTCAACATTTATATTTTTAAATAAACACATTATTAAGTTTGAAATGATTATTTCATTTAAAAACAACTCAAGACATATATATATATATATAATGTAAACATTACTTATAAATTTTGGAAATGATAAATCTATTTTAAAATCAAATTTATAAAATAATACAATTAAAATAGTTATTCTTATTATAATTCAATCTATATCATAATTAATACATCATATCATTATTATTTGGTTATTTATATTTGAAAATAACAATTTTATCAATTTAAATTAAGAGATTATCACATTTTAAATTCCTCGAAATCCCGGGATATCACAACTTCATTAAGATCATCATTTTCAATTTCAAAAGTTGTTATTTGAAAATCGTCGATTTGGGTAAAAGATGGATTATCACTTGACTCGTCACACATTGAGATTTGATTTTGTTTATCACGTTGTTTCATATATGTTTCAAACAACGAATCCGTGTGATCATCGTAAATTTTGTTCATTTGTTCAACAAAATCCAATTTATAATTATTAGCTTGAGGATTTTCGATTTGGATTTGTTGAGAACAAAAATTATCACCAGCATCATAGTCGAGATTATTCCCATTGCCAAAATTATTTGAAAAGTGGATCACATTTTCGTTTTGATTTTGAAATTCATTTTGGAGTTCAAAATTGAATTGGCATGGGTTATACTCGAAATTGTTTGAATTTTGAAGTGAATTCTAATTTTGATTATTTTGAAAACTTTGATTTGAGTTATCGCACAAATATGAATTACACAACTCATTCATCATTTGATTTTGCTGTGTAGAGATTTCAGGTAGAGATGACATGCTATTTTCAAGATTCGAGGATTGGTCATCGTTTTGAAAATTCTGTTGTTCGAAATTTGAATTATTTAAAGAATAGTTGTCGTTAAAATATCCATACGAATTTGGAGTGAAATTATATGGATTATATTGATTTCCACAACTATTGTAAAATTCATATGAATTTGGAAATTCTGACATTTTCAAGAATATTTTTGAATTTTTTTTATAAAGGAAAAATATTTACAAATAAAATTTATTTTTCAAAAGGGAAATTAATTTTTGTTTTGTTTTTTTTTGGTTTTTCAATTTTTTCTTTGTTTTTGAAAAGGTTTTATAAAATTTTTTTGGATTTTGGTTTTTCTAATTTTTTTTTAAATTTTGAAATTTCAAAGGAAAAGGATTTAAAAATTTCAAGGGAAAAGGAATATTCACAATTTTTTTTAGTTTTGGATTTTTGAATTTTTTTTTGTTTTTTTCTTTTAAAATATGCATGAACTAATGCAACTAAATGAATGCAGTGGTTAATTACAAATGATTTATCCTAAGTTAACCCAAAATTGTATAATCACACATTGTCTTAAATCAACAAGATAGTTCTTAACCAGGTAACGGGCAGGAGTTATCGGTGCACCACGAATCACCGTAGCAATGCAGCCGAAGGTTTAAGTACCTTTAGAGGAACAACCACTATAATATTTACGAATCACCATAATATTTATAAATGGTTATTACTCTGCCGTAGCCTAGACACCAAGAAATTAAATTGTTCATAGAAGACAACTTGTCAATATACAATTAAAAGTTATCGATGTCTAATCGTTATTATTAACAAATTCTAGGATGAAATGCAAAGCAGAAATTAAACGTGTATTAACAATGCAACTACGAATGGATTATTGTTTTTGTTTTTGAATTTTTTTTTCGAATTTTTTTTATAATAAAATGCAAATGCAATTAACTAACAATTAAATTCAAATAAAAATAATATATATAGCAACCAAGCATTTTTTTTTGACAAGCAAAGCGAAGCAATTATTTCTAGCAAGTAGCTCCTTTCCTTTTCTGCTTTTGCAACCTGAAAATAAAAACAAGATACATCTACAGTTTTTTTTATATCGAAGAAGAAACTAAAATAAATGAAAAACAAAACAAATTCAAAACAACCCTCTTTTTTTTTCTCGAAGAGACTCTTTGATTTTTTTTTGAAATTTTTTTTATATTTTTTTTTGAAAAGGAAACTTAAAAGTACTGTTTTGCTTAAAAAAAAGTTTATAAAAAAAAGTTACAATCAACCCGGCTCAACCCCAATTCAAAGTCAAAATGCACGTTCACTTCACTTTTCTTATTTTCGTTCACTCTGAAAGGAAAAAAAATGCTCGAGATTTTTTTCTTTATCAATTCTCAATTTTTTTTTCAAATTCTCCAGTCAAGTTGAAAATTCCAAAGCGAAAGCTTTTTCTTCTCCCCTCCCCCCACATTTTTTTTTGTTCACAAATCGAGTTGGTTCGTGGCTTTTTGGATTGTTGTGGTTTGGGGTTGCTTCTGAGGTGGTCGCAACTGTTGTTCGATTTTAGGTTCGTGGTTGATTCGCGATTGCAGGTGATTGATGAAGGGCGCATGGCTGTTTGGGGGTTTCGATTGAAGGTTGAGGAGATTGAGCTGGTTTCGCGTTTGGTTGAGGGAGGTAAGGAAGTAAGGCAGATAAGCAAGAAGTGGTTTTGATGCGATCAAGGTGTAACGGCTGGAGGTTGGTTTTGTTGAATGACGCAGTTGTTTGGTTTATGAGGAAGTTTGTTGAGCAGACAGTGGTGGATGTGTTTGTAAGTAGTGATATGGAGTATTGGAGGCAGTCGTTTTTATGTGAGCGAGTGTTGCTCTGATGTGAAAATAGAAGTAAGTATTGTTTCTGGTTACAGGGTTGCTCGGCAGAAGAAGTCACAGCAATGATACGTGCATTGGAAGGAAGAAGCAGTTTGCAAAGGGGAATAGTTGATAGAGGTGACAATTGAGATGAAAATCGCAATTGAGATGACAAGGGAGATTGTTGAAGTTAAAGTGATGATGTGGTGATATCTGTAGTAGTTGCAAGAGGTAGGCAGTTTGATGTAGCGTAAGGAGGTTGATGTGCAGTAAGTCTTGGTGTTTGTACTGAGGATGATGTTGGAGGAGATGGTGGGTTTTGGGTGGTTTGTAGAATATGCAGTGGCAGTTTATTGCAGTGGGGTGGTTGATTCGGGGATGGTGATATGCTCTTGTAGTTGTAGTTGTGTAGAGTAGGGGAAGTGAAATGATGGTTATGACTGGTTGTAGAGGAATGATAATGGTGAGTGATCAATTATGTGAAAATATAGGGGCAGTTCTGGTGGTTAGGAGTATGTCAGGGGTGGATGAAGTGTAAGTTGAAATGATGAAGGTTGAATATTGATGTCTGTTATGGAGGAGAAACAGTTGGTGATGGGAAGGGGATGTGGGTTTAAGTTGGAGGTTGTGTTGTGACAAAGATGTTGATAGGGAGGTAGTGTAAGTTGAAGTCTGGGTGTGTGTGTTGTTGTATGCGGCTGATGAGGAGTGGAGAAAAGAAGTTGTTACGGTGGATGATGTGAATGTTGATGGTAAAAGGCAGTAGAGAATGTGAGGAGGTGACGGAGCTTTTGTGTTGCCCTGGTTGATGTTATGTTCAGGTGATTACTGGTTGTTATGGCAGCAGATGTTTTCACGGCAGAGGTAGGTGAGTGTTGATCAGAGAGATGGTTTGATTAAGAGGAGGCAGTTGAGGAGTGCACAGTTGGCAAACAATTTTGAAGTGAGTTTGAACACTTGTTGAAGTGAGTTTGCGGCAGTAATCGAAGTTGGGTTGGCGGGTGATGTGAAGATATAGTTGATGACAGGGGGGTTTGGTGGAGCTGGCAATATGGTGAGGAAGGCAGGTTGATACGACTGTGATGTGAGTGAGTTGTAGGAGGGGAGGCAGTAGAGTGTATGCAGTGTTTTTTTGAAGGAATGGTATATATGTGGTGAAGTGATGTAGGCAGTTGAATGGTGTTTGGGTGAGTGTTGAAACAGAGGCCGTATGATGAAGTGTTGAGTGTGGTAGGGGAAAGGAAAGTGATGTAGTCAGAGTAGAAATGGTTGAAGTGGTTGATGGCAGCAAGCAGATAGATGTTGTAATGTAGCAGATTGGAGGTAGATGGTCTGAAATGAAACAACAACAATCTTCTGTGGTGAACAGACAGGGCAGTGGTGAACACAGTGGTAGAGAAGCAATAGAACAGTAAGAAAGAACTGTAGGATGAAAGGCAGTAACACAATGCACAGCAGTTTGCACAGTTTTGCACTGTTAAGGTTGGAAAAGAAATTGTAATATAAAATTGTAAAAAAAAAGAAATTGGAAAAAAATGAAAGTTGTAAATGCAAAGTGGAATGAATTTTTTTCCTTTTGAAATGAGATTGTGCACTAGTTTTTTTTTTAAAATTCAAATGCAAATGCTAATCAAATAAGAAAAACTAGCACACAAACACAATGCACATAAAAATCAAACAAACACGCTAATTTTTTTGTTTTTTAATATGCAAACACACACACAAAATAAAGACCCAAAAATAATTCGAAGAAGAGAAAATTAAAATCAAAACAATTCCCCGGCAACGGCGCCAAAAACTTGTTCGACGACGGAATTTCTATCGGATTAGAAAACCGTCGAACGAATTTAGAAATAAAATAACTACAAGCGCACGGCGTACACTTGTAGTACGTGGCGAATACGGGTCGATCTGCAGGGAATTGATGATTTTAAATCTCTATTCAATCAAATTAAACCAAAGTTGAGTGAAAGTTAAGCTAGAGAATTAGAGAATTAACTAACTAACTAAAAGAAAAGAAATGCAAATATAAGAGTTAAATGACAATTTAGAGAATAAATCCACTCTCTAGATCATGTAGTTCAACACATATGAAATCATGATCTCTCTTTTATGGTCATTAGTGCTTTAATTGATGTGCCTATCATAAGTATGGCATATTTGTGCTATTGATTAGCCAACATAAGCCATCAAACTTTGACACACCCCTTAAATCACTTTCTTTTGCCATAATCATATTTTGATTTCAAATCACTTTCTTTTGTCATAATCATATTTTGATGAAGAGGCAATTAATGTTAGTGATTGTTTAAGCATAGCCTATTTGGTGTCAACAATATAGGCTATCAAATTCAAGGCAAAAACAACAATTAAACCACTTCAATCATTCTTCATTAAGCACAAAAAGAGAGCATGAATTAACAAATAGTTGAAGCTACATAATTAGAGAGCTTCATTACCCCTAAATTGAAGGGGTTTAGCCTCTCATATTTGTCATTTGATTAACAAATGTAGCTAGCAACATGAAAGCAAAAAGAAAGGAAAATGAAAGATAATGGAAAAGAGAAGCTAATTAACAAGAATTAAAACTAACCTACTTTGCATGAATGTAAATCTACACTACTAACATGAAAGGAAAATAAACAAGAGAAGAACAGAGCAATGTATTTGTGACGACTCGGGTTTTGCCCGCTCGAAAATCAACATCCGTACTTCACATTGTACTAGAATGCCGTAGATTCGACCGTTCAAATCCGATTCGCCGGAGCTATAACAACATTAAGTAAATAACACAGCGGAAGAAAAAAAAAAAAAATAATACATTGATATACAATATCTGATACAACAGAATGATACAATGAATATCAATATACATCAGAGATATGATACAAGAAATAGCAGCGGAAAAAAAAAAGATAACAACAGTAGCGGATAGAATATCTCCAATAGAGTGCTCCAATCCATAGCTAGCTCCAAATAATCTACTCAACCTGAATATCTGAAAGAACCCAACTCTAGACTGCCCGTGTGGAAAATAGTGGGCACCCAGAGTTTAGGAAGGGAACAATAAACTCCGGATCAGTCATGGGACTGGTGTGAGCAACAAAAACAGTTTTATCTTTAAACAAACACAAAAGGCTTTAAAACATTGAAACCCGCAATGCTTTTAGAAAATGAAACTACCATAAGACCTCCTGCCACACACACAATGCAAACGCAGACTTGGAGGAGATTTCTTCTTATGATAGTCAAACATGCTTACTACGCAAATCATTGGATTATTATTATTAGTGCATAGTGGAAAACAATTTGAAAGTATAATATTAATCTTAGCCAGCATAGGTACCATTATACTATGCCTACTATAGCTACCATATTAGATGGCAGGTTCTACAACTAAAACCGTACAAAGTTCGTATTTGGAAGATGGATTTCCAACAAATGGTCAGGCTAAGGAACTTCCTTCCGTCGCATGGGATCGCCTCTGGCGGGACGTCCCGAGAGACAAACTGCTCTCTGCTAACAAGGCCGGGTTACCCCTGTAACAGGTAACTCACGAATATGCCACCTCCCGGTCCTTTGGGACCTTTATCCGAGCTCGGTATCCAACATCACACATCATAAAGAAAGTGTATCCACATGAGTAAGTATCTGGGCTCCATACCATGATACCACCCCTTTCCAGAAGGAAATGACATACCCTAAAGGGCGCGACCCTCATAACCTTGCCGCAACATTCCTGTTTCGACCATTTCCGGGTTGTGAGGCCCTGACGAAGTCTCGTCCACAAAGCTACGCTTTTTCAAAAAGCCACGCTTTGGGTCAACAGATGATCAACCTATGATCACAAAGATATAAGATCAAACAAATGATCATATCACAAATGATCAAACACTGATCATCACACAGCAACACTCAGCATGCCACATTACCAAATTGGGAATATATCGCTGATAAATTTCAACTACATAACCTCTGAGCTCGTACGTCTCAGAGAAGGGTGTTAAGCTAAGAGAATAAATTCTCCGCCACCAACAGAAATGTATTTGAAAGAAATCGGCTTTATATCTCAAAGTGTAATGTCAGACATGTATCCATACAAGTCTGTTCCGGGTTCGAACAGAACCAAAGGCACTTCTCACGAAGCCCTTGCAATTCCGGATAATTTCCAATCACGTCTGGACTTCCCATCACAAAGGGTGATAAAATCTCTATATCGGGGCCAGTCGATGCAGAGACATTCGACGAGTTGTCCTTTCGTTTTCGAAAATATCCGGTCTTCACCACCGGTCTTCAAATGCTATCCATATACGACGTATCAGTATTCGGAACGGGTTATATGACACAAAGGTCCTCTCCCGGCTAAACCGAATAATGAGCGCGATACTTTAAAAACATATGGATATTGGGATTTCAATTAAGTCACAACTTATTACCCAAATTCTTTCTTCAAATGGTTTAAACAAATTACCATTTTTAAATCTTTAAACAAAAAGATTCATTTTAACAACCCTCAACGGTTTAAACAATTTTCACACTTTAATCTTTTAAACAAAAGATTCATTCACAGATTTTCCAAATTAATTCCCATTTCAATTTGATTCACTCGTTAAATCTTTAAAACAAAGATTTAACTTATAGCTTTCAAACGATTCCATTTCAAATAGTTTAAACAAATCATCATTTTAAATCTGTTAAAAATAAACAGATTTAATTCATAGCTTTTCAAAACAATTCATTCATAACTTGGAAAACCATTTTCGCTTCAATCTTGAAATTCCTTTACTTAAACTGGAATTTCATTTCTTATCTGAAAGCTTTTATTCCTTTAAAACAAACAGTTTTTATTTTGGAAATCTGATTCATTCATACGAGTCAAAATCTTTGGGTTAAATCCAAATTCTCAAAATTTTACTTTTAAAATGGTTTAACTTCATATAAACACATTTTTAACATTTTTAATCCCTAGTTTCAAATCATAGGATTCAATTTCAAACTTGAATTCAAATTTAAATCAAATTATTTAAATTCCAAAACTCGATTAAGTTATTCAAAACAACTTTTATCTTTGAAATTCCATTTCAAAAGCTTTTCACTTTAAACCCGAATTTCAAATTTCAAAATCAATTGAAATTAAAATTTCAATTTCAAAAACATTAAATTTAAATTATCTGTGACTTAACCGATTTCCACGTGAAATCCATATTTGTGTGTGTAAAAGTGTAGTCCAGGGGTTTCACACACAATAGTGCAACATCAAACATCACAGATATATCGATAAGCGGTATAATCGATAACGCTTATCTTCATTCACAGATTCATAGATAAAATAAATTTATCGGTCACAAAGATTAACTATTATAATTCGATGTGGGTTTCGGAGAACCAATTGGAATCCGACTCCCTGTCGCATCGAAATTCAAGTGCCGTTTTACGGGCCAAGGGTTTCATATTCACATAGTAATATATCACAGAAACAGAAATCACAGCTCAGCATATATCACACAGCATCACAGATCAGAGATATCAAACAAGTCAATCATTTAGTCAAATCCAATCATCCATAAGTAAGGTCGATTTATTTACCTGATTAAATTAAATTAGATTAGACACTAATCCTGGTTTCATTAACATTAATAAATTTCAATCCATTTTAATTTATTATCCTTTAGTCATTAATTTATCAACCTTAACAAATAAATCAATCAACCTTTAATCATTAAATAACTAACCTTTAATTATTTAACCCACCATTAAATCAATTATCTTTAATTAATTCCTTTAATTAATTATTCCTTAATTTATTATCCTTCCTTAATCACCTTCATTAATCAATTAACCTTTAATTAATTTCTAAATTGATGATCTCAAATTACAAGTTAATTACATCAAGCAATTATACTTTAATCATTTAATTAATAAATTTTAATTATTTATTTAATTACTTTCAATTAAGTAATTTTACTTAACCAATTCCATAATTGATTATCCTTAATTAATTTAATCTAATTAATTGATTAATTAACTTAAATAAATCACATCAATTAATCATTTACCTTGCATATTTAAGTTAAACAAATTTATATAACTCTTCATTCAAATATCAAAGAAAACTTTTATAGAAGAATTTATATAAATAAGGTTTTAAACATTTTATTGGTTAACAAATTCATTTAAAATGAAATATACTTTTAAACCTTTAAACTTGTTTAAACATTTGATTTTATAAAACTTTATTCATTTCAAATTTAGAATACCAATTTAAGTTTTTGAAATCATACTTAAAACTGATTTAGAACTTAATTTAAATCTTTGTTTTCGGGTTTAAAAATCATTTTAAAAGATCCGGTTCAAATTCGAAAACAGACAGGCTTAAGAACCTGTGACCAGAAATTTCACTCGAGGCTGTCTCGAGTCGTTCCCGAGCAAAATTGCTCCCTGCTTCGAGTCCTAGCCAAAACCTACCTGTGACATAATTTTTCAAAAATTTGTTTTAAGTTCTTAAAACTGACCTGATCCCATGCCTAACGAACGCGAGCATGCCCAGTTTTCACTCGAGTCAAACTCGAGTTTCCCCCTTTCCTTCCTCGAGATAACCTCATCTTCCCCAACTTCAACACATCACCAGATGCACACATACACTCGTGTACGTGCACAGCAAGCCCGGCCACCGTAGATCAGTACTTCGACCACCCACAAGTCACTCTCGACCATGGCGACAACACACGAAACTCAGGAACCATGATTCGATCGAGAATCAAAATCGACTCCTAACCCATACGACCTGCAACGTGCTACCAGCAAACACCATTGTCTCTGACGACCTAGACCCCTAAATACCTCGCCGTCCTTGCCAAAGCTTCGTCGAACCCTCCAGCGGCCATCCCCATAAGCGCGTCGAACTCGGTCGATCACCGATGTCAAACGAACCCAAAAATAAGCACGCGACAAAACTAGGTCACCAGACTTAGACCCCTCGCCGCTGCTTCCACAGCCAACTGCACCACCTTCCCCCATTTTTCCTCGACTCTCCGATCACCCCTCCGTCACCCAGAAGAGCCCCGACCTCTCCAGATACACCGATCATCAGAATTTTGTGAAATACCCGATTCCGTTCAACTAAAGATTTCACCTTCAACAACAACCTAAAAATCTTGAAATGCTTATCTAAAATCATCATTCTTTATCTTGAATTTGGTTATGAATCCAAATACGAATTCATGAACATCGAATTTTTTTGACTGATATTTGATTTCTACTGTAAATTATTTACAAAACATTTACTTAATGTTTTTCCTTAATATTATTTTTAGAAGTAACTTTACCTTATTATAAGGAAATTTCTTTCAGAAATCATGGTTTGAAAAGATCTAAAAATGGAGATATGAATTTTCTTTTCTTTGATTGATAGTGAACACTGAAACCTGGAACAGAGGTATATCAACAAACATAGTTCAAATCAGATGTACACACACATCATTTACATGTAGATATATACATGCAGGCATATAAACAAAACACTGTCCTCTCATACTTTTAAAATCAACTCCAAGAATCAAGACAAACAGATGGTTTTTAAAGGTTAAAGTTGCTCACCTTAAAATGAAGACAGAGCAGTTTATTTGCAGCTGTTTTGAAAAACAGTTTGAATTTGAAACTTGAGTCCTGGAATTTGCTTGAACTTTGATTTTTAAAACTGCATGCTGATGAACTTTGATGAAGATGATCCTAGACTTAAATGTATGCAGATGATCTTGAGTTTGAAGAAGAATACAGATGCTATAATTTTTTTCTTTCTGGTTTGCTTAATCTTTGATGAACGAAAATGAAATGGGAAGGCTAATAATAAAGAGAAGTGTACAGGTTGATTATAGGGTTTTGTATATACAGCAGGGTGTGGCTGAAGATGTTTGGAGTTATAGGCTAAAGATAATATCTTGTTTGTACTTTGTTTTGCCTGCATCTTATTTTTTTTTCTCGGCTGAGAGATTTTGTGTGCTAGAGATATCAATTAGACTTGTACAAATGTATATTATTTTGTACAGGTCAATATATTTGTTTTGTACTAAAGATATCTTTGCATTAATTTGATAAGTACTCTTATGTTTCCTACTATATTTTTACGTAGTGTCTTGCATTAATTACTTGAGTCCTTTATGTCTTCTTTTCTTTCTCATATATATATATTTATTCAACTTGTACACACTTGGATTCTTACCTACACTTCGGCTGAGATGATATTTTATGGCTAAAGTGATGTTGTCTTCATTTGTTTGCTTGCTTTGTATTTAAATGTTTTGTTTATTTGGATACTTGTTTCTTTGCATACTTGTTTTCCAGGTTGATGAATTATATTGTCTTCTTGTATACATTTTCTTTTCTCTTGCCTACATACATCCATAATTAATCATACATATAATATTTTATTTTATACTTTACACTTAGATTTATTATTGACAAGTAGTTTTTATAATATGAGTAAACTTCTATCTTTTACTTTATTTTATTTTTCTTTTATTATTTTGTAGTCTATTACTATTTATATTATTTTGTATTGATTTATTAACATGAGATTAAGATATATATCTTTACTTTATATTTTAACATCCTATATATTTTCATTACTTAAACCATTTACTTACATTTTAAATTCAAATCAAAGATATATTTATTCACAATATTTTATTAAATTTAAATGATTTATACAAAATATACTTGAATTCAGGGAAACTCGCATCACTTATCGATTTATTTTACAATTTTAATTCACAAATTCAATAAATTATCAATTTAAATTTAATTAAAATTCGGGGTCGTTACAGACTTCCCCCCTTAAAAGAATTTCGTCCTCGAAATTACCAAGGAGACACAAAGATAGATGAAGAATGTTTCATCTATTCAAACTGAACATTTATTCTGCATTTGGCTTACTAAATCAGAATATCAAAATTAGATACGAGAACGAATCTGTTTAACAATCAACAAAATACTCGGGTTATCCAGATCTACGAAATATGCAGGGGCATCGGTCAGTTCGAAAGGAATAACTAACCATTCGTAGAATATATCCGGACCCAAAGAATAGATAGATATATGGATACAGTTTCAAAACTTTTAGTTTAAAAACTAAGTATACCTATCAACCATAACAAACAAAGCAACCAATTCATCCATACAAACAATTTTGGTTCAGTTGGAGTTTATGTCCCATATTTATATATCGAATCTTCTTTCTGGATCTACCAGAAACTATCGAAGAATTCAGAAAAGATGACGAACAAAAGAGATTGATAGAGAAAAGATTGCTTCCTTATTGTTACAGGGTATTGACCATTTATAATTGTATTCCCCTGTCCTCTATCTCATCCTCTTCTTGCACTCATACTCACTATCAGTGGATAGTAAGAGAATTTACTGAGACATTCGAACGGATATCTGAGAATTACTCATTCTAGAGTTTACTTCACTCTATCTCTAATGAGCTACTTAACGTGTTACACTCCTGAGCTAAAGTTCAACCTTAGCTCTGATACCACATGTGACGACTCGGGTTTTGCCCGCTCGAAAATCAACATCCGTACTTCACATTGTACTAGAATGCCGCAGATTCGACCGTTCAAATCCGATTCGCCGGAGCTATAACAACATTAAGTAAATAACACAGCGGAAGAAAAAAAAAAAAATAATACATTGATATACAATATCTGATACAACAGAATGATACAATGAATATCAATATACATCAGAGATATGATACAAGAAATAGCAGCGGAAAAAAAAAAGATAACAACAGTAGCGGATAGAATATCTCCAATAGAGTGCTCCAATCCATAGCTAGCTCCAAATAATCTACTCAACCTGAATATCTGAAAGAACCCAACTCTAGACTGCCCGTGTGGAAAATAGTGGGCACCCAGAGTTTAGGAAGGGAACAATAAACTCCGGATCAGTCATGGGACTGGTGTGAGCAACAAAAACAGTTTTATCTTTAAACAAACACAAAAGGCTTTAAAACATTGAAACCCGCAATGCTTTTAGAAAATGAAACTACCATAAGACCTCCTGCCACACACACAATGCAAACGCAGACTTGGAGGAGATTTCTTCTTATGATAGTCAAACATGCTTACTACGCAAATCATTGGATTATTATTATTAGTGCATAGTGGAAAACAATTTGAAAGTATAATATTAATCTTAGCCAGCATAGGTACCATTATACTATGCCTACTATAGCTACCATATTAGATGGCAGGTTCTACAACTAAAACCGTACAAAGTTCGTATTTGGAAGATGGATTTCCAACAAATGGTCAGGCTAAGGAACTTCCTTCCGTCGCATGGGATCGCCTCTGGCGGGACGTCCCGAGAGACAAACTGCTCTCTGCTAACAAGGCCGGGTTACCCCTGTAACAGGTAACTCACGAATATGCCACCTCCCGGTCCTTTGGGACCTTTATCCGAGCTCGGTATCCAACATCACACATCATAAAGAAAGTGTATCCACATGAGTAAGTATCTGGGCTCCATACCATGATACCACCCCTTTCCAGAAGGAAATGACATACCCTAAAGGGCGCGACCCTCATAACCTTGCCGCAACATTCCTGTTTCGACCATTTCCGGGTTGTGAGGCCCTGACGAAGTCTCGTCCACAAAGCTACGCTTTTTCAAAAAGCCACGCTTTGGGTCAACAGATGATCAACCTATGATCACAAAGATATAAGATCAAACAAATGATCATATCACAAATGATCAAACACTGATCATCACACAGCAACACTCAGCATGCCACATTACCAAATTGGGAATATATCGCTGATAAATTTCAACTACATAACCTCTGAGCTCGTACGTCTCAGAGAAGGGTGTTAAGCTAAGAGAATAAATTCTCCGCCACCAACAGAAATGTATTTGAAAGAAATCGGCTTTATATCTCAAAGTGTAATGTCAGACATGTATCCATACAAGTCTGTTCCGGGTTCGAACAGAACCGAAGGCACTTCTCACGAAGCCCTTGCAATTCCGGATAATTTCCAATCACGTCTGGACTTCCCATCACAAAGGGTGATAAAATCTCTATATCGGGGCCAGTCGATGCAGAGACATTCGACGAGTTGTCCTTTCGTTTTCGAAAATATCCGGTCTTCACCACCGGTCTTCAAATGCTATCCATATACGACGTATCAGTATTCGGAACGGGTTATATGACACAAAGGTCCTCTCCCGGCTAAACCGAATAATGAGCGCGATACTTTAAAAACATATGGATATTGGGATTTCAATTAAGTCACAACTTATTACCCAAATTCTTTCTTCAAATGGTTTAAACAAATTACCATTTTTAAATCTTTAAACAAAAAGATTCATTTTAACAACCCTCAACGGTTTAAACAATTTTCACACTTTAATCTTTTAAACAAAAGATTCATTCACAGATTTTCCAAATTAATTCCCATTTCAATTTGATTCACTCGTTAAATCTTTAAAACAAAGATTTAACTTATAGCTTTCAAACGATTCCATTTCAAATAGTTTAAACAAATCATCATTTTAAATCTGTTAAAAATAAACAGATTTAATTCATAGCTTTTCAAAACAATTCATTCATAACTTGGAAAACCATTTTCGCTTCAATCTTGAAATTCCTTTACTTAAACTGGAATTTCATTTCTTATCTGAAAGCTTTTATTCCTTTAAAACAAACAGTTTTTATTTTGGAAATCTGATTCATTCATACGAGTCAAAATCTTTGGGTTAAATCCAAATTCTCAAAATTTTACTTTTAAAATGGTTTAACTTCATATAAACACATTTTTAACATTTTTAATCCCTAGTTTCAAATCATAGGATTCAATTTCAAACTTGAATTCAAATTTAAATCAAATTATTTAAATTCCAAAACTCGATTAAGTTATTCAAAACAACTTTTATCTTTGAAATTCCATTTCAAAAGCTTTTCACTTTAAACCCGAATTTCAAATTTCAAAATCAATTGAAATTAAAATTTCAATTTCAAAAACATTAAATTTAAATTATCTGTGACTTAACCGATTTCCACGTGAAATCCATATTTGTGTGTGTAAAAGTGTAGTCCAGGGGTTTCACACACAATAGTGCAACATCAAACATCACAGATATATCGATAAGCGGTATAATCGATAACGCTTATCTTCATTCACAGATTCATAGATAAAATAAATTTATCGGTCACAAAGATTAACTATTATAATTCGATGTGGGTTTCGGAGAACCAATTGGAATCCGACTCCCTGTCGCATCGAAATTCAAGTGCCGTTTTACGGGCCAAGGGTTTCATATTCACATAGTAATATATCACAGAAACAGAAATCACAGCTCAGCATATATCACACAGCATCACAGATCAGAGATATCAAACAAGTCAATCATTTAGTCAAATCCAATCATCCATAAGTAAGGTCGATTTATTTACCTGATTAAATTAAATTAGATTAGACACTAATCCTGGTTTCATTAACATTAATAAATTTCAATCCATTTTAATTTATTATCCTTTAGTCATTAATTTATCAACCTTAACAAATAAATCAATCAACCTTTAATCATTAAATAACTAACCTTTAATTATTTAACCCACCATTAAATCAATTATCTTTAATTAATTCCTTTAATTAATTATTCCTTAATTTATTATCCTTCCTTAATCACCTTCATTAATCAATTAACCTTTAATTAATTTCTAAATTGATGATCTCAAATTACAAGTTAATTACATCAAGCAATTATACTTTAATCATTTAATTAATAAATTTTAATTATTTATTTAATTACTTTCAATTAAGTAATTTTACTTAACCAATTCCATAATTGATTATCCTTAATTAATTTAATCTAATTAATTGATTAATTAACTTAAATAAATCACATCAATTAATCATTTACCTTGCATATTTAAGTTAAACAAATTTATATAACTCTTCATTCAAATATCAAAGAAAACTTTTATAGAAGAATTTATATAAATAAGGTTTTAAACATTTTATTGGTTAACAAATTCATTTAAAATGAAATATACTTTTAAACCTTTAAACTTGTTTAAACATTTGATTTTATAAAACTTTATTCATTTCAAATTTAGAATACCAATTTAAGTTTTTGAAATCATACTTAAAACTGATTTAGAACTTAATTTAAATCTTTGTTTTCGGGTTTAAAAATCATTTTAAAAGATCCGGTTCAAATTCGAAAACAGACAGGCTTAAGAACCTGTGACCAGAAATTTCACTCGAGGCTGTCTCGAGTCGTTCCCGAGCAAAATTGCTCCCTGCTTCGAGTCCTAGCCAAAACCTACCTGTGACATAATTTTTCAAAAATTTGTTTTAAGTTCTTAAAACTGACCTGATCCCATGCCTAACGAACGCGAGCATGCCCAGTTTTCACTCGAGTCAAACTCGAGTTTCCCCCTTTCCTTCCTCGAGATAACCTCATCTTCCCCAACTTCAACACATCACCAGATGCACACATACACTCATGTACGTGCACAGCAAGCCCGGCCACCGTAGATCAGTACTTCGACCACCCACAAGTCACTCTCGACCATGGCGACAACACACGAAACTCAGGAACCATGATTCGATCGAGAATCAAAATCGACTCCTAACCCATACGACCTGCAACGTGCTACCAGCAAACACCATTGTCTCTGACGACCTAGACCCCTAAATACCTCGCCGTCCTTGCCAAAGCTTCGTCGAACCCTCCAGCGGCCATCCCCATAAGCGCGTCGAACTCGGTCGATCACCGATGTCAAACGAACCCAAAAATAAGCACGCGACAAAACTAGGTCACCAGACTTAGACCCCTCGCCGCTGCTTCCACAGCCAACTGCACCACCTTCCCCCATTTTTCCTCGACTCTCCGATCACCCCTCCGTCACCCAGAAGAGCCCCGACCTCTCCAGATACACCGATCATCAGAATTTTGTGAAATACCCGATTCCGTTCAACTAAAGATTTCACCTTCAACAACAACCTAAAAATCTTGAAATGCTTATCTAAAATCATCATTCTTTATCTTGAATTTGGTTATGAATCCAAATACGAATTCATGAACATCGAATTTTTTTGACTGATATTTGATTTCTACTGTAAATTATTTACAAAACATTTACTTAATGTTTTTCCTTAATATTATTTTTAGAAGTAACTTTACCTTATTATAAGGAAATTTCTTTCAGAAATCATGGTTTGAAAAGATCTAAAAATGGAGATATGAATTTTCTTTTCTTTGATTGATAGTGAACACTGAAACCTGGAACAGAGGTATATCAACAAACATAGTTCAAATCAGATGTACACACACATCATTTACATGTAGATATATACATGCAGGCATATAAACAAAGCACTGTCCTCTCATACTTTTAAAATCAACTCCAAGAATCAAGACAAACAGATGGTTTTTAAAGGTTAAAGTTGCTCACCTTAAAATGAAGACAGAGCAGTTTATTTGCAGCTGTTTTGAAAAACAGTTTGAATTTGAAACTTGAGTCCTGGAATTTGCTTGAACTTTGATTTTTAAAACTGCATGCTGATGAACTTTGATGAAGATGATCCTAGACTTAAATGTATGCAGATGATCTTGAGTTTGAAGAAGAATACAGATGCTATAATTTTTTTCTTTCTGGTTTGCTTAATCTTTGATGAACGAAAATGAAATGGGAAGGCTAATAATAAAGAGAAGTGTACAGGTTGATTATAGGGTTTTGTATATACAGCAGGGTGTGGCTGAAGATGTTTGGAGTTATAGGCTAAAGATAATATCTTGTTTGTACTTTGTTTTGCCTGCATCTTATTTTTTTTTCTCGGCTGAGAGATTTTGTGTGCTAGAGATATCAATTAGACTTGTACAAATGTATATTATTTTGTACAGGTCAATATATTTGTTTTGTACTAAAGATATCTTTGCATTAATTTGATAAGTACTCTTATGTTTCCTACTATATTTTTACATAGTGTCTTGCATTAATTACTTGAGTCCTTTATGTCTTCTTTTCTTTCTCATATATATATATTTATTCAACTTGTACACACTTGGATTCTTACCTACACTTCGGCTGAGATGATATTTTATGGCTAAAGTGATGTTGTCTTCATTTGTTTGCTTGCTTTGTATTTAAATGTTTTGTTTATTTGGATACTTGTTTCTTTGCATACTTGTTTTCCAGGTTGATGAATTATATTGTCTTCTTGTATACATTTTCTTTTCTCTTGCCTACATACATCCATAATTAATCATACATATAATATTTTATTTTATACTTTACACTTAGATTTATTATTGACAAGTAGTTTTTATAATATGAGTAAACTTCTATCTTTTACTTTATTTTATTTTTCTTTTATTATTTTGTAGTCTATTACTATTTATATTATTTTGTATTGATTTATTAACATGAGATTAAGATATATATCTTTACTTTATATTTTAACATCCTATATATTTTCATTACTTAAACCATTTACTTACATTTTAAATTCAAATCAAAGATATATTTATTCACAATATTTTATTAAATTAAAATGATTTATACAAAATATACTTGAATTCAGGGAAACTCGCATCACTTATCGATTTATTTTACAATTTTAATTCACAAATTCAATAAATTATCAATTTAAATTTAATTAAAATTCGGGGTCGTTACAGTATTAAAGTTGCATAAAAATTGCATAAAAGAAATGGCTAAGTAGCCATGAAAAGAAAAGAGAAGAGCTTGTTTGTTTGTGAGCCTAAACTAAACTAAAGAGAGACTAAGGGAAGAGGAAGAGCTACATGAAACATAAGAGGATTTTATACATGTGTTAAACCCTAATTCATATTTTTGGGGAATGCCCAAAATACACTCCTAGGAAGTGTGGAGGCCAAGTAATCATTAGCTTCAAATAATCCTCATTTAAGTGTACATGAAGCCATTAATTCCATAAGCATGTGTATTAGCCTCTAATTTGTACATTAAGGTAGGTGGGTAGGTGGGGTCCTCCATTATCTTCACTTTGAATTATTTCCATCTTCATTTGTTCTCTTCACTCTTATGCATGCATATATCATCATGTAACCACTTGTAAAATTCACTAAATTTCCTACAAAACAACATAGAAAATTCCAAGTAAATTTTCACAATTTAATAAATGCATAAAAATGACCATTTTGCCCCTATATGAAGATGAATATGTGACAATTTCAAATAATTTGAATTTTGGTTTAAACAAGTTAAAATACCCAATATGATCATTTATTTAATATAAATATATTAAATATGGTGGTAAAAATATGCACATTTACGTGCACATCACTCCTAGAATAATTTCTATGGGATGATCTTTTAAAAGTTTAATCCTTTTATTAGGATGATTAAATTCATTATTAGTTTCACTTGACTCTTGATTTTGAGTAATTAAATCCTCTTCATCATTTGTCTCTACAAAATTTTTGGGATTTTCATCGAATGAAACATGCATTGTTTCTTCAATGGTGTTAGTTCTTAAATTAAACACTCTGTATGCTTTGCTTCTATTAGAATATCCGATAAAGATACCTTTGTCGGATTTAGGATCAAATTTATCTAAGTCATCTTTTGTATTTAAAATAAAACATTTACTTCCAAAAATTCTAAAATAAGATACCTTAGGTTTCTTTCCGTGAAGAAGTTCATAAGATGTCTTATCAGTTAAAGGTCTTATTAAGATTCTATTTAAAATAACAGGCGGTAGCAATTGCTTCTGCCCAAAAATGTTTTGGTAAATTTACTATCTGAAAGCATAGTTCTCGTACACTCTTGAATCGTCCTATTTTTACGTTCTACTACTCCGTTTTGTTGTGGAGTTCTTGAAAATGAAAAATTGTGAGTTATCCCCTTTTTATTGCAGAATTCCTCAAACTTTTCATTTTCAAATTCACCACCGTGATCACTACGGATGGTTATAATTTTTACATAAAGTTGATTTTGAATCCTTTTTGTAAAGTTCTTAAAACATTCAAAAGTATCACTTTTATGTTTCAAAAATATTATCCATGTAAATCTAGAATAATCATCTATAATTACAAAAACATATTTACTGTGATTTATTGATTGAATTTGAGATGGACCAAATAAATCAAGATGAAGTAATTCAAGAGGTTTTGAAGTTGAAATCATATCTTTTAATTTAAAGGAACTTTTTCTAAGTTTTCCTAATTGACATGCATCACATAAACTATCTACTTTAAAATTCATTTTAGGGAGACCTCTTATTAGATCATGTTTTGACAGTCTAGATAAGAGTTTGAAATTCAAATGCCCAAATCTCTTATGCCAAATCCAAGGTTCACTTGTATTTGCCAAAAGACACAAGTTATCATTTGAAACTTTCATACTAAGAATATAAATATTCTTTTTCCTAATTCCCTCAAATATTATGGTTGAATTATTATCTTCAATGTGACACTTATCTTTTTCAAATTTAATTTTATATCCTTTATCGCAAAGTTGACTAATACTTAGCAAATTATATTTCAGATACTTAACTAGCAAAACGTTAGTAATAATAGGAGTTTTAGAGTTACCGACATTGCCGATGCCAATCACATATCCTTTTGATTTGTCTCCAAAGTTAACCAATCCTCCGTCTTCGTATATTATATCATTCAGCATATCTGGGTTACCAGTCATGTGTCTAGAACATCCACTATCGAGTATCCATTTATTCTTTTTGATCTGCACAATTTGTCCATTGTGGATTGATTCCTCAACACCTATAAAACATGTTTCCTACACATCATAAAAACCTTGTGAACGATTTGACTTTGAATATAGATTATATGTAGACTTATGATACAATGATGATTTGAATATTTTTAAACAAGTATTAACAAAATTTTCAAATATAGCCATTTAAAAAAAATTCAAAATTCAGATTATGAAACATTGAAAACCTTGCTCTAATACCAAATGTGAGAAATGCGGATTACAGATCTTAAGGCTAGTATAAACAATAGAGGGGGGTGAATAATGTTTTAAGGAATTACTAATTCTTTTCGAGTTTATATTAATTTGAACACAAATGTATACAATATTCAGACACAGATATGATCACAGATTCAAACACAGATGCAAATATAAAGTAAAAGCAGTAAAGGAAAGAACACACCGGATTTTATACTGGTTCGTAGTTACCCTACATCCAGTCCCGCACACAAGTACAGATTTCCTTTCAAAAACAATCTTTACAATTACAACCCTCGATTTCAAGGCCACGAGGTACACCACTCCAGATTCACAATCCTCTGGGTAGAGATACTTGATTTCCCGGGCAACAAGTTCACCCAATTGATTTCCTAGGCTACAATCACACCTTTTCTCACTTGATTGATTTCCAAGGCTACAATCACACCTTTTCTCACTTGATTGATTACAAAGAAGCCTATAACTTTGAATAGCACTAGGATCTTGTTGAGATAGTGATAGAGAATCAAACGAGAAATGATCTAGTTAAATTCAATGGTGATTTCGGCAGAGTAATGGTAAGAATATATATAAAGAAATGTGGAAGAAGAAGAGGAGTGAAAACCAGAAAAATATTGTTAAAAATTCGTTGAAAACATCCCCTATTCATAGAAGAACAACAGCCATGTCTATTCGTGAAAGGTTATGGCGAATAGACACTTCTTTTGAAATTCAATTTTTTGAAACCAACTGCCACTATGTCGACATGAGTATCTTGGGTATGTCAACATCCCAAAGGAAATTTTGGTGATTTGTTTTTCTTTGAAAATTACTTCTATCTTATATTGAAACTATTTTAAACTTTATAAATATACTTAACTATAGTTAAAATACATAAGTAAATATAGAGAATAATATATATATAATTTTACTATAATTTTATATTTAAATCTAAGTATAAATATATTATAATTAAAAGATAGTTTAAAAAACGAAGTTTAAAACAAGAGTTTATTTAAAAACAAAATCAAAAAATATTTTAAGGCTAAAACATCTTTTTGAAAATCATTTGAAAAGATAATTTTTAAGGCTAAAACATTTTTGTTGGGTGTGTTTCGACCGGGCCAACACCGCCGAACCATCTCCTTTCCAAATCCCTGCCGGACCATCTCCTTTCCAAATCCCTGCCGAACCATCTCCTTTCCAAATCCCTGCCGAACCAAAACCAAGTCCCACCGAATCAAACTCCAACCAACCATCACCGAATCACTCACCGTCGGACCAAGTTCCACCGGACCAAGTTCCACTGGACCAAGGCGTTACGGACCAACTTTGCCAGGCCAGACTGCATTATCCCAGGCCCACCAGCAGCTATATACATCCAAGACCCCTACCCCCAGCCCCACTCTATAAATAGAGGGGCAGGGGTACAACAATGGGGGACAAGTTTGAGAGCTCAAGCACGGATAGAACTTTCAAACAACTTTTATATACTTGTATCAAAGCTTTGTACTTGTAATCTAAACAAGAAAGGAGAAATAATATATAAAGTGGACGTAGGCACATTCTGGCTGAACCACTATAAATCTGTGTGTCTTTTATAGTTTAGTCCCTGCTTTTTACATATTTGCATAAATCACCCAGACCACTAAAAATAACATAAAATCAACTAAATCATACGACTTGGAGGTGTTTGCCCATTTTTTGTGCAAACATTTTTGGTGCTTTCACTGAGAACGGCTGAACCCCGGACTTCAGCTTCTCCCACTTAACTTTCTTCCTAACAGCATCGCTCATTGCTTGGAAGACATGCCTCCCAAGCAGAAGAAAGATGTTAACAAAGGAAAAAACATCGCAACCAGTAGTATTCCAGATCTAGTGGTCACAGATCAAGTAAATCGTCCCATTCCAGCAGTAGTACCAAATGAAGGTCAGGCAAATCCGACAACCCCTGCCACAGAACAGCCGGCAACAATTACTAGGGCAGATCTAGATAGGGTTGTGGCTGAAGTGACTAACCGCTTCACATCCCAGCAGGAAGCCTTGGTGGACCAACTCATGTCACACTTAAGGGATGTTGAAGAGTCCAACCGCAACACTGAATCATGGGGTGATTCCCAGTCTGGAGGATCTCAGAGACAACAAAGAGATTCCTTCTTCGAAGGAGCTAACGACAGAAGCGGCCATGGTAGGAGCCGAGACCGAGCTCAGCCCGAAGTTGGACCTGAGGAAACGCTTGGAACCGAACCCAACGGGGGAGGTACCGGGCGGAGGTCAACTGTAGCCGAGCCTGTCGCACTGCCTAACCACGGAAACACCAATGAACGGGGCCGAGCTAGAGTCCAGCCCGAAGTTGGAACCGAGGAAGTACTTAGATCAGAACCCAGCTGTTTGTACCAAAAATGGGCACAACACTCTTCGGAAGTTTTTGAAGAGATAAAAGTGAAGAATGAAAATTAAAACTGGGGATTATCTAACAAAAACTCTAAATAACAGAAAGTAAATTGCAAAGACAAGCGATTTAGAGTGGTTCGGCGTTTTGCCTACGTCCACTATGAAGTTTGATGATTTTATTGCTCGATACTTGAAGATTACAATTCTTTATACTGTAGTACAACTGAATTTAAATGCTAAGTGTCAATCTAAAGCAGCGGTGTTGTTCTGGAGTAAATCTGGCAGAATCTGGGCGCTCTTCAGTACTTAGAATTGTCCGACCTCCTTTCTGAATGACCAGGGGCTCTATTTATAGGTGTAGGAGGCTGATATTTCGCCTAAAATTCGGGGAGACCGCTTCTGGCACGTGAGGGGGCCCACATGGCCGAAATCTGGAGATCCGGGCCCACTTTGGGATCGATTCGACCCTTGGTTCGAATTGATCAAGAAACTGTCCAATCGAGCTGAAATTTGGTGTGGACATTCTTCAACATGTGCTCAAGCTTTTGTGAAAATTTCATAGCATTTGGATGCGTAGATCTCAAGATATGATCGATTCAATGTTGCATTTCTGGTGAATCATGGATACTTCGAATCGATCCCTTCGAATCGATAGGGTCGACTCGATGCTCATAG
Source organism: Allium fistulosum (assembly GCA_030737815.1). Lineage (NCBI taxonomy): Eukaryota > Viridiplantae > Streptophyta > Magnoliopsida > Asparagales > Amaryllidaceae > Allium > Allium fistulosum. Next base: position 161,100,612 of record CM060904.1, on the reverse strand, counting down.
TGACGTGGCGCGTGCTTCTCGCATCGATCCGTTTTTTACTCCGGTTTGACTGGGTCGAATCCATGGTTTGGATTCGAGGTAATAGATGCGAAGCTGGACGTGAAGTTTGGTTTCGAAGTAACTTATGCGATGGAGTCGTAGTGTATTGATTGCCTGGATTCGAATTGAGGAGAACCTGATGGCCTCGAATCGACTAAGACCTCATCGATTCGAAGTAGATCACGTGAGCTTGACGTGCTGGCTTTGAACGGAATTTGCTCTGGCGGATACGAAGACGATGGAGTCAACCTTGATGGATTCGAATGGAATTCGCTCTGATGGATTCGAAGACGATGGAGTCAACCTTGATGGATTCGAATGGATTCTAAGCTGATGGATTCGAAGACGATGGAGTCAACCTTGATGGATTCGAACGGAATTCGCTCTGATGGATTCGAATACAAAGCTGTCTCCTCCATTTTCCGTTGGTGATATCTTGAGTGTACGAACTCTGATTGACCCGAAACTTGGAACACTGGTTCTCACTACCCTGTTTGACGTGCCTTATCGATTGCAGCCTGATCTGGACTCGGACAAATTTCATCGACATCCATAGCGATCCTTGCGCGTAGCTGATCTTCGAGACGATCTGTCACCGGTTGCTAGTTAAGTCCTTGATGTCACGGCCTTGCCAAAAGGCGGGATAACATTTGCCCCCCAAAGTACGTCTTGTGTAAACACGACGTGCTTTGAAAAGCTGCAGTCTCTCATTGGATAGCTATAACATGCTTTACCGAAAGTTGCATTCTGTATCGCTGTAATTGACCGTCGTATAATTGGGACTGGCTGTTAGTTCTTCGAGTTATGACGAGATGAACATTTGATTCCTGTAAATGACAAAGATCGAACCTTAGTCAGAGATATGTGCATACGTGTATTATCTTGACTTTGGTTAACGTTGCGTGATCGCAAGTTGTTGTTAGTTCGGTTTGTTATCGAATTCTGCATCGGTCCTCTCCTGGACCGGTTTGAGATTCGAGCTAAAATATTGCTTTTATGATTGTCTATGATCATCCTCTCGTATCGATCCTCTCCTGAATCGGTATAAAGAGTAGACAAGCAATTTTTCACATTGAAACGGTTCGTCCATTTTCATTAGTGGTTGGTGATGGATTCGAAGCTGTGTTTGCTCGAATCGATGGTTTGAATCGCTGGTATCTGATGGATTCGAAACGGTCATTCGAATCGATAGCTTTTGAATCGTTGCATGCTGATGGTCGTGAAGTCAGTACTTCGAATCGATGGGACGCAACGACTCTAATTTAACTTTTGTTGAAAGCTTCGAATCGATGTAGCTTCGCATCGATGAGGCTTTGTAAAGATGCAGCCTTGATGGATTCGAAGTTTTCAGGGATTCGAATGCAATGAGCTCAAACGTGATGGATTCGAATGCGATGGATTCGAGTGGAATAGCGCGTGACCGGCTGGAGTTGGTCATTTTGACCGGGATACGAATCGTCCCGTTTCCTTCGGGAGGCCCATATAAATACGCGATGCCGGTGTCACTTTCACTTTTTACTTTCTACTGCTGCTATAGCTTCTTCTTCGAATCGACCTCTCCAAGGCCAAGACGAACGTGCTCTCCTCGAATCGATCGAACCCCTTCACGCTCTCATAAAATCAGGTAATCAAGGGATCGATTTGAGATGTGAAAGATAGAACTTAGAATCTTTAGCAACGATTCAGTCTTCCCTTCTAAAAACTTCGAGGAGTGATGAGGTCTGAACAAAGTGGGTCGACTCGATGGAACTGGGGAATGAAATCATTCGAGTCGTATTGAATAGAGTGTCGCCTTCCATTGCTTCGCACTACTCCAGGAACGAGTCATTCGAATCGATTTTGAATGCAGAGCTTCGAATTGATCGTCTCAAGAGAAAGAAGGAAAGAAGGTTCGCGGCGATCGATTCGAAGTAGCGATAAATCGATCGATTCGAAGGATCTCAATATTGATCGATTCGAAGTCATGCAAAGATGATGGACTCGTAGTGCTTTTCCATCCTAAGGCTTCACCGAGTCGACCTTAATGGAGTCGAGTTGTGTGGATTCGAATGCCATCGATTCGAGTCAATCGATTCGAACGTTCTGATATCTCCTCTTCTGATTTTGCTCCTACATCCGAACTACGATCAATCTTAAGTTGAACTTTGACGAACATAATGAACTTTAGCATACTTGACTCCGACGAGCTTCGGCCTTGCATAGTCGAACTTGACTGAAAGATTTGACCTCCTTTTTGAAGCTCGTCGATGGAACTGTGACTTAACCAACAATATAACTGACTTATACTTGAAGTAGTTCGTAGTGTTTGGATGGCGTGGGAGTGACGGTCAGCGATGACGGTCATTTTCACTCTCAAATTCCCAAGTTTGGTTGCACGGACATCTTGTTTCAATCTGTAAAATCTGCTTAAGTAACGCACAACACTCGTACTGCACGACACATCCATACACACCACACTGGGGAACGCACGGGCTATTTATGAACTTAATGTTGCTTTATGATGAGTTAGTTAATTATGGAATCTTCGAGTTCCCAACAACAAGAGGTACAGAGCTCGACTCCTCCGGTGCTTGAGATTCCCGATATTCCTGCCGATGTAATCGATCCAGCTCCAGATGAATTGCCGGATGCTATATTTATTGAGGACCCCGCTGACTCTGTCCAATCTAACATTTCTGAATCCCTATTGGGCCGAATTTGCTTGAGACATAACATATCTCTAGGTGATGTATTATTGCCCAGTGCCGCTGATAGACCGCATAATCCACCTGAAGGATATACAGCATTCTATCGCCAAGCTTGCGCGGCCGGAACTCTCCCTCCTTTCAATCAATATATCAGAGGGATGCTATCCTACCTAGGAATTGCTCCTTCGCAACTTCATCCCAACGGGTACGCATTGCTGAACAGTGCCTTTGTCATATTTATGGACTGTCTCTTTCGCCCGCCAAGGCCCACCGAGATCAGACACATATTTAACTTCAAGAGTAGGGGTGATAGCCCGTCTTTTACATTTCTGGAGGCAGTTAGGAATTGCCAAGTTGTAGTTGGAGCTTGGACCCGACTGAGTTATTTCAAGAACGAGTGGTTCTATGTTCGGTGCCCTCCGGGTTTCGCTAGGCGATGGTTGTCTAGACGTAAGCGCCTTAACCTGTTTTCTTGACCAATAGCTCTTTGGTGTTAAAATTGACATTTCATTCCCTTTACAGCCATTATCTCCAGACCCGATGGAGGGCGTTTCAAGGGTATCGTCCGAAGTCTTCAAGAAGTTCCAAGCGAGTTGAGACATATTGACTCGGTGATGAACGATTATAACTTAAGAATTCTTGGTTTGATCGACATCAATCAAAGTATAGTCGTCGAGGGATTGGCAAAGCCCGCCTCTAAGAAGGAAGATAAGAAGAAAACCAAGAAGAGAAAGGTGAAGAAGTCACTCGGAATCAGAATAATCGAGGCGAGTGACGAAGAAAGAACCCACACGGATTCGGAGCCGATGGCTGACCTCTCGGGAAACTTGGAGGAGTCGGGAGAAAGACGGAAAGGCAAGGCCGCCGTTTCCAAAAAACTTAAGTCTAAGGGGTGGAAATATGTGGATGTGTCTCCTCCCATTTCCGGAGTTATGATTTCTGAGGCCGCCCCTTCTCATTCGAGAGACATTTTAAAAGGGCTTGACGATATTCCCATCCCAGATTATATATCGATTTCTCATAATCCTGGGTTGGAGGAATTTCAAGATGTCCTAAACATGAGCGAGCCCTTTTCTTTTAGTGCGGTCAACATTTCCGGTCGGTTTGGGGGTTTACACATTTACACACACTTCCACAGCACTTCACGACTTCTGAGTAGTAAACACTACTTTATGGGATCTTAATCCGTAATTCTTTCTTATCGCAGGTGAGATGTCAGGACGTGGCTCTACTCTGGATAGGCTTCGAAATGTGCGCCAATCTTCTCCATTCTATGATTTCCGCAGGAGAGAGTCAGATATGGATCGCGGGCGAGGCTATTCAAGTCAAGACCGCTATGATAGAGATAGAGATTACTCGCGTTGCCGCTCTGGCCATGATTATTCTGACAGGGATCAGGGATATCAGCACCGATCTCGATCTCGCTCTCCTCCGCCTCCTAGGGCCCCAGTAGACCTTCCAGGGCCTTCTCATCAGCAGCAGCCGCCTTCTCAATCTTCCCGGCCTGATACTCAACGGCCAAGAATAGAACCGACAGCAGCCGCTATAATAGAACAAGCTCCGTCTGAGTTGAGAAGTGAGGGAGCCGCTAAACTCGCCCAAATGAAAAATGACTTCCCTGAAATTTGCATGGATGGCTATGTCTTCCCTCCTAACCTTAAAAGAATTCCCTTGGATGCTGAGACCACTGCCCATAGTTATATCCGTGATTTCTACGCTCAGTATAAGGAGTGGTACAAGGCAGCCGTGAAGGCTTCTAGAGTAGCTTTTGACCGGGCGAAGATTATCGCTGAACGTGATGCTGAAATTGCTAAACAGAAACGCGTCATTGAAGTTCTTCAATCTGAAATGGAGACGTCCCGGAATTCTGAACTTCAAGCTCTCCAGAAGCATGAGGACGCCGTGGCCAAAATGGCTAGGATGCAACAAGAACATTGCGCCACGGTAGAGGAGATGGGCCACCGCAACACCACCATTGTAGCTGAGCGAGACTTAGCCGTTAAAGAGTTGAACGAGCTCAAGGCCAAATTTTCTGAAATGGTGAAGGAGAAGGATGACGCGAACGCCACTGCACAAGAGGCTTGCGACCAAGCAGTATCTCTTAGGGCCGAACTTGCTGCGGCGGCGGTCAAGACTAAGTCTGCGGAAGCAGAAATCCAAGAAAAGATTTTGGAGGAGAGGTCCAGGCTTGATGCTGAGTTTGATGATCTCTTGGTCACGTACAACGCTAATGTTCTGGAGCATAGAAATTTAGCGTGGCTGGGAGATGACTCCATGATCCTGTACAACGCCTGGACCCGGCTAGTGGATGAAAAGAGAGCGGCGCATCCAGATGAAACACTTGACGACTTTGAGTTGGAGATGTGTTTGCTCACCGAGGATGAGAGGAAGGTCCTTCATGAGGCGGTGATCTCTATGGCGAAAGAAAAGCTTGGTGTTCAATCTCTAGAGACAGGCGAAGGCTCGGGGATCGCGCATCACGAGGCAAGGGTTGAAGCTGTAATTCCAACATTGCCCAAGACCACTGGTGCGGTAGATCCCCAGTCTGTTCCTGCATATAATCCTGACCAACCGCTATTATCTTCCGCCGATGATTCTGCCCACGTTTCGGTCCAGACTAAGGAAGGTATTTGAACGCTTCCCGTATTTTAGTTGTGAAGAACCTTAAGCAACACACTTAGCTAACAACCTTCGCTTTGTCGCATTTCAGTGACTGAAGTCGTTATTTCTGCGCCTCTTGCTCTATCAGTCCCATATCAAACACAAGGGGTTGTTTTTACTGAAGCCATCACGACTTCTACCTTGGTCGGCAAAGAGGGAGATGCAAACATGTTTTCTTTTAGCGCTCAAATGATTGAGGAGCTTCTTAATGAACCCATCAATCCCTCCGTCAATCCGTCCGATGCTATGAGTGGGGCTGCTCTGGCCGTTAGTTCATCTATGCTCGCTACTGTTGCATCTGATGCGGCCCAAGCATCCCGTGAGGATGAAATTATTGCCGAGATTGATGCCGAGATGGCAGTAGGGAATGCTGGTATGAATCCGCCCGGGCCTGCCCCGTTAATGGTGATTTCACCGGGCGGTACTGTAATGATCGAAGCCGCTCCTGTCCCACTTCCTGCTACAGCTCCCATGCCTTCAACTCGTCCTCCGAGAAGAATTTCCGTCGTCTCAAGCTCCGAGGAAGACGTTGATATTATGTCGCTGCCGGAGGACAAGCTTGAAAAGAGCAAGCGGTCGAGGGAAAAATCAGGCAGCGGATCTGGTGGAGCTACCCCGAAGAAGAAAATACGGAAGAAGAAAGATTGAACTCTTTCTTTAACTTTCTGTTGTGAAGGGTAGTATTTTGTTGAGTTTTCTATAGTCGTGTATAGATGTGGATTCGGCTCCCACTAGCAGAATTTTTTGAAACACTTTGTAATAAGATTCTTTTCGTTGATAGTGGAAATAAAAATTTATTCCCTTTCTGTCTTCAACTTGTTATGCGTTATGGTTCTGCCCCCAGTATTGGGGATAAGTGTGGAGTTGACGTATGTTTATGCTCCGCCTCGCGCCCTGGGAGCACGGAGTTAAGTAAATGTTTATACTCCGTCTCGCGCTCTGGGAGTACGGAGTTGAATGAATGTTTGTACCCAGCTCGCGCTCTCGGAGTACTCTGGGATTTTGTAAATGTTTATACTCCGCCTCGCACTCTGGGAGTACGGAGTTAAGTAAATAGTTTATACTCCGTCTCGCGCTCTGGGAGCACGGAATTAAGTAAAATGTTTATACTCCGCCTCGCGCTCTAGGAGTATGGAGTTAGGAAAATGTTTATACTCCGCCTCGCGCTCTGGGAGTACGGAGTTAAGTAAAATGTTTATACTCCGCCTCGCGCTCTGGGAGCACGGAGTTAGGAAAATGTTTATACTCCGCCTCGCGCTCTGGGAGTACGGAGTTAAGTAAAATGTTTATACTCCGCCTCGCGCTCTGGGAGTACGGAGTTAAGTAAAATGTTTATACTCCGCCTCGCGCTCTGGGGGTACGGAGTTAAGTAAAATGTTTATACTCCGCCTCGCGCTCTGGGAGTACGGAGTTAAGTAAAATGTTTATACTCCGCCTCGCGCTCTGGGAGCACGGAGTTAGGAAAATGTTTATACTCCGCCTCGCGCTCTGGGAGTACGGAGTTAAGTAAAATGTTTATACTCCACCTCGCGCTCTGGGAGTACGGAGTTAAGTAAAATGTTGATACTCCGCCTCGCGCTCTGGGAGCACAGAGTTAGGAAAATGTTTATACTCCGCCTCGCGCTCTGGGAGTACGGAGTTAAGTAAAATGTTTATACTCCGCCTCGCGCTCTGGGAGTACGGAGTTAAGTAAAATGTTTATACTCCGCCTCGCGCTCTGGGAGCACGGAGTTAGGAAAATGTTTATACTCCGCCTCGCGCTCTGGGAGTACGGAGTTAAGTAAAATGTTTATACTCCGCCTCGCGCTCTGGGAGTACGGAGTTAAGTAAAATGTTTATACTCCGCCTCGCGCTCTGGGAGCACGGAGTTAGGAAAATGTTTATACTCCGCCTCGCGCTCTAGGAGTACGGAGTTAAGTAAAATGTTTATACTCCGCCTCGCGCTCTGGGAGTACGAAGTTAAGTAAAATGTTTATACTCCGCCTCGCGCTCTGGGAGTACGGAGTTAAGTAAAATGTTTATACTCCGCCTCGCGCTCTGGGAGTACGGAGTTAAGTAAAATGTTTATACTCCGCCTCGCGCTCTGGGAGCACGGAGTTAGGAAAATGTTTATACTCTGCCTCGCGCTCTGGGAGTACGGAGTTAAGTAAAATGTTTATACTCCGCCTCGCGCTCTGGGGGTACGAAGTTAAGTAAAATGTTTATACTCCGCCTCGCGCTCTGGGAGTACGGAGTTAAGTAAAATGTTTATACTCTACCTCGCGCTCTGGGAGCACAGAGTTAGGAAAATGTTTATACTCCGCCTCGCGCTCTGGGAGTACGGAGTTAAGTAAAATGTTTATACTCCGCCTCGCGCTCTGGGAGTACGGAGTTAAGTAAAATGTTTATACTCCGCCTCGCGCTCTGGGAGCACGGAGTTAGGAAAATGTTTATACTCCGCCTCGCGCTCTGGGAGTACGGAGTTAAGTAAAATGTTTATACTCCGCCTCGCGCTCTGGGAGTACGGAGTTAAGTAAAATGTTTATACTCCGCCTCGCGCTCTGGGAGTACGGAGTTAAGTAAAATGTTTATACTCCGCCTCGCGCTCTGGGAGCACGGAGTTAGGAAAATATTTATACTCCGCCTCGCGCTCTGGGAGTACGGAGTTAAGTAAAATGTTTATACTCCGCCTCGCGCTCTAGGAGTACGGAGTTAAGTAAAATGTTTATACTCCGCCTCGCGCTCTGGGAGCACGGAGTTAGGAAAATGTTTATACTCCGCCTCGCGCTCTGGGAGTACGGAGTTAAGTAAAATGTTTATACTCCGCCTCGCGCTCTGGGAGTACGGAGTTAAGTAAAATGTTTATACTCCGCCTCGCGCTCTGGGAGTACGGAGTTAAGTAAAATGTTTATACTCCACCTCGCGCTCTGGGAGTACGGAGTTAAGTAAAATGTTTATACTCCGCCTCGCGCTCTGGGAGCACGGAGTTAGGAAAATGTTTATACTCCGCCTCCCGCTCTGGGAGTACGGAGTTAAGTAAAATGTTTATACTCCGCCTCGCGCTCTGGGAGTACGGAGTTAAGTAAAATGTTTATACTCATCCTCGCGCTCTAGGAGTACGGAGTTAAGTAAAATGTTTATACTCCGCCTCGCGCTCTGGGAGCACGGAGTTAGGAAAATGTTTATACTCCGCCTCGCGCTCTGGGAGTACGGAGTTAAGTGAAGGGTTGTCGTGTATCAACCCGTTCGTGGCCTGATGTGATGGCTTGCCCCCGAGCTCGGGTTTCATTTAGTGAGTGGTTGATTGCTTCATAGCCACTCCCTACTTGAATAAATCCCACGATGTGATGGAATTTAGCTCTTCGTGCATCGTGATGTTGTACATTGTATTTAATGAATCACAGCTCTGGCTCGAAGAGATGGTATTTTATTGCTGAAATAAGAAAATATGGCAAGTCAGTTGCCTTATTACAAATTCTAATTTCGAAATGCAAAAGTAAATTGCTGAATAAAAAACATAATAAATAAAGCTTGTCATATGTAGTAGCGACGGAGACTCTCGCTGTTCCAGGCCCTTGGTAAAACTAGATCGTCCACGGTTGATAGTTTGAATGTGCCATCTCCAAGTCTTTGTGTAATCACGTACGGTCCTTCCCAATTTGGTTTCATGTGTGAAGGAACCGGGTAGATTCTCTTGAGGACAAGATCACCGAGTTCAAAGGTTCGGGGTCGAACTTTGGTGTTATATAACCGTGCGACCCGACTTCGGTATGCGGCCGCTCTCAAATCAGCTTCTTCCCGTTTCTCGTCCAACAGGTCCAAAGATTCAGCGAGTAATATAGCATTTGTTTTTGGATCGTAATAAGTTACGCGGTGAGAAAATACTTCTGTCTCAACTGGAATAACGGCCTCCGAGCCATAGGATAAGGAAAATGGGGTGTGTCCAGTTGCTGTCTTGTGAGTTGTTCGATAAGCCCATAATGCCATAGGAAGTTCATCGACCCATTTGCCCTCAGCCTTTTCCAGTCGTTTCTTTAAGATGGATTTGATAACTTTGTTAACAGCTTCGACCTGACCGTTTGCTTGTGGATGTGCGACTGCAGAGAACTTTTTATGAATATGAAACCGTTGACAGAAATTCTTGAACTCCGAACTTTCGAATTGGGTCCAATTATCGGTGATGATGGTACGCGGGAGTCCAAATCGACAAATGATATTATGGACTACAAAGTTTATCACTTTCTTCGACGTAATCGTTGCGAGAGCTTCGGCCTCGGCCCATTTCGTGAAGTAGTCAACTGCGACGATGGCATACTTCGCACCACCTCTTGCCAGAGGTAAAGCGCCGATGATATCGATACCCCACATAGCGAACGGCCAGGGACTGACCATTTGAGTTATCTCGGTAGGTGGGGCTCTTGGAATTCGAGCGTGTTTCTGGCACTTGTCGCACTTTCTGGCATAATTGGCTGCATCTCGGTTCACTGTCGGCCAGTAATATCCATATCGGAGTATTTTCTTAGCAAGCGCTTGTCCACTGGTGTGATCGCCACATTCTCCTTCGTGCATGTCATGTAACACTCGTTTGACTTCGTCGTGAGCGATACACCGGAGGAGTGGAACAGAATAACCTTTTCTATACATGATCCCGTCATGAATGATGAACCGCGAAGCTTTTCGTAGAATTTTCCTTTTCTCATTTCGATGCTCAAGCAATATCCCATTCTCAATATAATTTCGATACGGAGTCATCCATGATTCTCTGCTGGGAGAGGTTTCCAACACATCATTCGTTTTTATTTGATCGATGCTTGGGAAGGACAAAGTCTCGACCGGGACAAGTCCCATTTGCAGTGCTTCACCTGTGCTGGCCAGCTTTGCCAAGGAGTCGGCCTTTTGATTGTGATCTCGAGGTATATAGTAAATGGCGTAATAATCAAATTGATCCAGTATTTCTAGAACTCGAACCAAGTAAGCAGCTAACCTCCGTTCTCTCGCTTGATATTCTCCCCGTACCTGGCACACAACCAACTGTGAATCACAATAAATTTCTATAGCGATAATTCTCAGATCTCTGGCAAGCTTTAACCCAGTCAATAGAGCTTCATATTCGGCTTCATTGTTGGTTGTGTGAAAATCAAACTTCAAAGCATAGCATATGGATCGACCTTCGGGGGTTTCTAGTACAACACCAGCGCCCGAACACCGATCGTTTGATGCACCGTCTGTATAAAGTTTCCAGACATATTCAGGAGATTCGCTGGTTTCGGGTAAGTCGTCTGGAACAGTAAATTCAGCTATGAAGTCAGCCAGGACTTGCCCTTGAATGGCTCTCCGCGGAGCATAAGTAATGTCAAATTGACTCAGTTCGATATTCCACTTGAGTAACCTTCCAGACGTCTCAGGCCGCGTGAGGACCTGTCGTAACGGCTGATCGGTATACAGAGTAAGCGGATGAGCTTGGAAATAAGGACGAAGCTTTCTTGAGGCAATGACCAAGCAATAAGCCAGTTTCTCCAACCTGGGGTAATTTCTTTCAGCTCCGGTCAATCGTTTACTAACATAATAGACCGGTTTCTACACTCGATCCTCTTCTCGGACCAGAGTAGCACTGATCGCATGCTCTGATACTGCCAGATAAAGGTATAATTGTTCGTGATCAATCGGTTTTGACAAGATCGGTGGTGTAGAGAGATGCTAAACCAGCGATCGGAATGCGCCTTCACATTCCATGGTCCATTCAAAGTTACGTTTTCCCTTCCGGATTAGATCAAAGAAAGGAATGCATTTATCAGTGGATTTTGAAATGAACCTGCTTAGCGCTGCTACCTTCCCGTTGAGACTCTGGACTTGCTTTATGGTCCTTGGAGTTTGCAAATTCCTTATTGCCCAGATCTTTTCGGGATTTGCTTCTATCCCACGAGCGTTGACGATGAAACCGAGGAACTTTCCGGATGCAACGCCAAAGTGGCACTTCAACGGGTTAAGCTTCATTCCATATTCACGTAGGATGCGGAACAATGTATCTAAATCCCTGACGTGATCTGTGGAAAATCGGGACTTAACTAACATGTCATCCACATAAACTTCCATGGTCTTCCCGATCTGGTCAGCGAACATTCGATTAACCAAGCGTTGGTAAGTTGCTCCGGCATTCTTTAAACCAAAAGGCATGACTCTGTAACAGTAGAGTCCCAGATCGGTCACGAAACTGGTATGTTCTTGATCGGGTAGATGCATAGGTATTTGATTATAACCGGAATAAGCATCCATAAAGGATAACAATTCATGGCCTGCAGTTGAGTCTACGAGTTGGTCAATGCGAGGAAGTGGAAAACTATCTTTTGGACAAGCTTTGTTTAAGTCGGAGTAGTCGACACAAGTTCTCCATTTCCCATTCGGTTTTTGAACCATTACCGGATTTGACACCCACTCCGGGTATAGAGCATCTCGGATGAAACCATTTGATCGCAACTTGTCAATTTCTTCTTTAAGGGCGGCAGATCTCTCTAGATCCATACCACGCCTCTTTTGCTTGACCGGAACATGTCGCGGATCAATATTCAAGGAGTGACTTGCAATGTTTGGTGAGATTCCGCACAAGTCAGAGTGCGCCCAGGCGAAGACATCGAGATTCGCTTGGAGAAATTCAACCAATTCCTGCTGTATCTGTTTTCCCAGTTAAGACCCAACTTTTAGTACTTTTGAGTCGTCATCCTCACTGACCGGGACGTCCACAGTCAGTTCGGCTGGAGACGCTTGATTCTCTTTAACTTCCTCTTTATCTTCGTTATCTCTAGGGTCAAGATCTTTAAGGAATTGGTAGTGGCGCCCGGGCCTGGACCCAGGCGCTAGTTGTCAATTATCAGTAAAACAGACGTAGAGAGATTCCTCTATGCCCTTCCCTTTTTCCTTCTTCTGTGCTTCACGCAATTCAGCAACATAACAGGCTCTTCCCGCTGCCTGATCTCCTTGAATGATTCCAATCCCATGGTCAGTTAGGAATTTCAAAGTCAAACACCACGGGGCAATGGCTGCCCTGAATTCAGCAAGGGCTGGTCGGCCCAAGAATGCATTATACGGTGAAGCGATGTCAAGAACAACGAATTGCAGCAGTCAGACTCTCCTACGTTCTCCAACCCCCAGTTCCACCGGCAGTTCCACTATCCCAATGGGTATTGTAGCACTCCCACTGAAGCCGTGAACTCGGGATTGGCAGGGTTTCAAGTCTTTAGCTTCCATCTTCATTAAATCATAAGCTCGTTTAAATAAAATGTTTACAGAACTCCCACTATCGACCAGGATCCTCTTCATCCAAGCAGGACCAACCTGGGCAGATATGACTAGTGGGTCGATTGTTGGAGCTTCGATTTTCTCAGCATCTCGGCTTCTAAATATGATGTCATCGGACATTGTCTTTTGTTGTTTAACCGGGGTTCCATCCTCACAATTACTACAGCATTCGAAGCTCGCATGCCTGATAGAGCTAGCATACGACTCCATTTCCCTCCAGCTTCTGTCCGCTGGTTGAGGACCACCACTTATGGTATTGATAACTAGCCTCCCGCCTGTACGAGCGGGTTCCTCTTGTCTTTCTTGGTCTTGCGCACGGTTTGGGTTTGATGGGCCCGCACCACCAGACTGTGGTGCCCGCACGAATTGATCTAACTTTCTCTCCCTGATCAACTTTTCTATGAGATCCTGCAAATGACGACAGTCATTAGTATTGTGGCCATAACTTTCATGAAACCTACAAAACTTCCTGTCTGAATCTGCCTCTATGATGACCGCTTCGAAGCGGGTTTCTTATATTGTTCAGTGTTGCAAGTCTGTAGGTACACATTTTCCAGCGATGTGTTTAATGGTGTATAACTTTCGAACATCGGAGCCCTACGCCGTGGGCCTGGATTCGGATCTCTCTTCTTATTTTGACCATTGCTACCTCTTGGATGAGTTTGTTTGTTCTGTATGTTTAACTGAACTTTTCCGGAATTGTCACCGGACTGTTTAACTGCTACATTGCTCTGTATTCCCTCACTTTCGGGCTTCGCATCGTCCTGCTTCCTAGACTGTTTCGCGTCCTCTTGCCGTAAGAATTGAGCGGCTTTGGAATAGAAACGGTCCAACGATGCGGGTGGTTTTCCGGCTAACCAGTTTCCAAATTCGGAATCAGGATCAATTCCCTTTGTTAATGCCATTAAAATCGAGTTGTCGTTGGGATTACTAATCTCCACACATGCCGCATGAAATCTCTCCAAGTAACGCCTTAGTGTTTCCACACGAGCTTGGGTAACACTGGATAGGGTGTTAACATCTTTGGGTCTAGCGACATGCATGCAAAATTGTTCAACAAATTTCTTAGCCAATTGGTCAAATGAAGAGATAGATCTTGGAGGTAATCTTGTAAACCACATTGTTGCAATTCCTCCCAGTGAGATGGGGAAACTTCGACATTTCACTGCATTGTCGGCCCTTGCGGCGCTCATTGACCATTCATATTTCAATATGTGCTGATTGGGATCAGAATTTCCTTCGTACATAGGGAGAGTTGGCATTCTGAATCGTCGAGGAGGTTCAGCGTATAGTATCTCGTCCGTGAAAGGAGTATGACTTCGAGAAATCCCCCAATCGTCGTTGGTAAGACCTTGGCTTTCGCGGATCATCTGATGTATCATAGTTGAGATGTCTGGCATTGCTACATTTTGAGCATGCTGAGCTAAGGTGTGGTCGGGTTCCACAGTGCGAATTTGGACCGGGCGCTGTCGACGGTCCAAGTTTCGCCTCCTTGGCTCAGCATCTTCTGGGACGTATGGTTCAGAAGTACGTCCCTACTGTTGATTACTTGAATCTGGAAGATGTCGGGTATCAACCCTTGTTTCTACTGTGGCAGCTGTGACATGGTTGTCCGTAGTATATTATGGAGTACGACCACCTCGTGCTGATGGCCCAGCCTAGAAGCTGGTTGACGGTCCTGCCCTCAACTGTCCGACAGTCAGGGCGGGTTGATATCCAGCAGCTTGAGCATGACTTCCGTCCAATCGGGGATGGGTAGATCTATGATGATAGTCAGATGAGGCAGAACTTTCAGTGGATGAGCGGGAAACATCATCCCTTCTGGACCTCCTACGGCCCTGGCGGTTTAGTTGGTTTGTCAATTCAATATTAGCACGCAACTGTTCGGCCAATTGTTGCCGACTTTGAGTCAACTCTTGAAGCAACACATGGAATTCTTGTCTGGTGACTGCCCCAGACGGATCTGAATGAGCAGTATTGTCTTGGTTGGATGGCTGCTGTTGAGCGGGATTTTGTCCATCCCTACCTTCTTGTCCAGCAGCTGTAGAAGTGGTTCTTGTGCTAACCATTTTGAATGATGAATCCTTTTCCTAGACTTTATGCAAATCTGAATAGAATGGAAGGATGATGAATTAGAGATCTGAATCTTCCTCTTGGATTTGTGCAATCCGGTATCGACGGTAGATCTAAGGAGTAGGAGAAAAAAGCTAGTATTTTCTCAGTGAAAGCACCAAAGTGTTTGTACCAAAAATGGGCACAACACTCTTCGGAAGTTTTTGAAGAGATAAAAGTGAAGAATGAAAATTAAAACTGGGGATTATCTAACAAAAACTCCAAATAACAGAAAGTAAATTGCAAAGACAAGCGATTTAGAGTGGTTCGGCGTTTTGCCTACGTCCACTATGAAGTTTGATGATTTTATTGCTCGATACTTGAAGATTACAATTCTTTATACTGTAGTACAACTGAATTTAAATGCTAAGTGTCAATCTAAAGCAGCGGTGTTGTTCTGGAGTAAATCTGGCAGAATCTGGGCGCTCTTCAGTACTTAGAATTGTCCGACCTCCTTTCTGAATGACCAGGGGCTCTATTTATAGGTGTAGGAGGCTGATATTTCGCCTAAAATTCGGGGAGACCGCTTCTGGCACGTGAGGGGGCCCACATGGCCGAAATCTGGAGATCCGGGCCCACTTTGGGATCGATTCGACCCTTGGTTCGAATCGATCAAGAAACTGTCCAATCGAGCTGAAATTTGGTGTGGACATTCTTCAACATGTGCTCAAGCTTCTGTGAAAATTTCATAGCATTTGGATGCGTAGATCTTAAGATATGATCGATTCAATGTTGCATTTCTGGTGAATCATGGATACTTCGAATCGATCCCTTCGAATCGATAGGGTCGACTCGATGCTCATAGTGACGTGGCGCGTGCTTCTCGCATCGATCCGTTTTTTACTCCGGTTTGACTGGGTCGAATCCATGGTTTGGATTCGAGGTAATAGATGCGAAGCTGGACGTGAAGTTTGGTTTCGAAGTAACTTATGCGATGGAGTCGTAGTGTATTGATTGCCTGGATTCGAAGTGAGGAGAACCTGATGGCCTCGAATCGACTAAGACCTCATCGATTCGAAGTAGATCATGTGAGCTCGACGTGCTGGCTTTGAACGGAATTTGCTCTGGCGGATACGAAGACGATGGAGTCAACCTTGATGTATTCGAATGGAATTCGCTCTGATGGATTCGAAGACGATGGAGCTAAACTTGATGGATTCGAATGGATTCTAAGCTGATGGATTCGAAGACGATGGAGTCAACCTTGATGGATTCGAACGGAATCTGAGCTGATGGATTCGAAGACGATGGAGTCAACCTTAATGGATTCGAACGGAATTCGCTCTGATGGATTCGAATACAAGGCTGGCTCCTCCATTTTCCGTTGGTGATATCTTGAGTGTACGAACTCTGATTGACCCGAAACTTGGAACACTGGTTCTCACTACCCTGTTTGACGTGCCTTATCGATTGCAGCCTGATCTGGACTCGAACAAATTTCATCGACATCCATAGCGATCCTTGCGCGTAGCTGTTCTTCTAGACGATCTGTCACCGGTTGCTAGTTAAGTCCTTGATGTCACGGCCTTGCCAAAAGGCGGGATAACACCAGTAGGGGAAGGTCAAGGCAAGGGCCAACTGTAGCTGACCCTAGCATGCTCCCAGAAGACCAAAGATAGCCACTGGAAAATATTAGGAATGATAGACGATACCATCCTTACAGGTCATCTGGACGGAATCAATCCTACAGAGCAGAACCGAACTCATTTCTATCTGCTCCAAATTCTGATGAAAGGATGACACGCTTGTTCAGAGAGTGCGTCCAAAGGGATCAAATAGACCGAGGAATAGGCGCTAGGGTAACCAGCCCTTTCGCCCGCAATATCGAAATTGCCATCACCCCCCCTGAGAATGGAAAATGCCAACAATGGAACCTTACAAAGGAACCTCTGACCCCGTTGTACACTTACAGAGATACACACAGCATATGCTCATGAGTGGAGCAACAGAAGGAGTGCTGTGCAAATGCTTTCCGCTATTCTTAGCAGATCTAGCTACCTCCTGGTTCTGCCATCTACCCCAAGGATCCATCAGCTCATGGGAGATGTTGAAAGAAAAATTCATCAGCCAATTCCGCATTCATGTGGAGCAACCCAAGGACGCTTGTTCCTTATCCAGTATCAAACAGAAACCTGGAGAGAAGTGCAGCAATATCTAACCCGATTCAATGCCGCAGTGGCCGCAGTCCAAGATGCCGATGAGAAGCTTATCTTAATGGCCCTCTGTAGTGGTGTGCATCCGGATACTAAATTTGCTAGAAGATTGACCAAAGAAAAACCAGCTCCTTTACCCGATTTCTTCCATGAAGCTGGGAAATATATGAGACTTGAAGACGCTGCCACTGAGAGGCAGACAGGGCAACAAAATAAGGCAACTCATGGCAACATGCCCGCTGTAGCAAAGGACGTTCGAAGAAATGATTCTAGAGACAACGCTGGGGGCAAGAAGGGAGAGAAACGTCTATATCGGCCAGGACCGAGATTCGACGCTTACACCCCGTTGAATGAAATAATCGAAAACATCTTCCTGGCCACTCAAGACGAAGTTAAATACAAACGCCCCCCGTACAAGAAGGAATCAGATAACGCAATCATGTCTGGAAAATTCTGCCGCTTCCACGAATCCCATGGACATGATACCAAAGAATGCCATCATCTCCGGGACTTGATTGAAGAACACATCAGAAGAAGAAGACTAGAACGATATGTAAAAGGCCAGAACATGACTCCAGTTCCTGCCGATGAGAACCCAAGGCTACCCTCCCCAGAAATAGGCAGAGGAAATCGCAACACCAGCGGCTCCAGTCAGGAGAAGATAGTGGTCCATACCATCTCGGGAGGGCAACACATCGCCGACGGAAGCTGGGCAGAGATGGAAAGGTACGGAAAGTCACTTAGAAACAATGAAGAATGCGTCAATTCTATTATAGAAGAACGCCACCCGAAGCGGATAGAGAATGGAGACATCACATTCAGTAGGCGTGACCTGGAGGGAAGGCAGTACCCTCACACGGATCCAATGGTTATCTCTGCCCGGCTCGGTCCAACTGAGGTTTTTCGAATTCTAGTAGACACTGGAAGCTCAGTGAATATCCTATTCAAGCATGCATTCGACAAAATGAAGCTGTCATTAAAGGATGTTCTTCCCTGCAATAAACCACTGCACGGTTTCACAGGAAATGCAAAGATGCCCCTCGGGCGACTGGACCTCTTTGTTGAAATTGGAAGTCATCCCCGCTCCGTTGTGCGGAAACAGACATTTGTGCTGATAGAAAACCACTCGGCCTACAACGCCTTCTTAGGAAGGCCAGCCTTGTCTGACTTCCAAATTGTCCTGGCCCTATGGTGCCTGAAGATGAAATTTCCAACGGACAATGGAGTAGGGGAGGTAGAGGGAGACCAGGACATTGCTCGAGATTGCTATGTAACTAAACTTCACAATAACCACAGGAAGGATAAAGGGAAGAGTGTAGAGATTGCCCTCTGCACAAAAAGTTTGGAAGCATAGCAACTAAAGAAAGCCCTTCCTCTTCGATATACCAGCGACCCTTTCAATGAATTAGACCCCAGGGACAAAGAGGAGGAGGCCACCGCCGATCCTACAGAGGCTATGGAATTTGTATATGTAGACAGACATGACTCGAGTAGACTATTGAAAGTCGGGTCCCAACTAAAAGCAGAATTGAAGTAACAACTCATTGATTTTCTCCGCCACAACTTGGATGTATTTGCATGGTCACACGCTGACATGACCGGAATCTCCCCTGACATAGCATGCCACGTACTAAACATTGATCCTACCAAGGCGCCAGTAAAACAAAAAAAGAGAAGTATGGGGACAGAACGATCAGCAGCCCTCGATGAAGAAGTAAAGAACCTACTTGCCAATGACTTCATACGAGAAGCCATCTACCCAGAGTGGATCGCCAACCCGGTGCTGGTAAAGAAGGCTAATGGGAAGTGGCGAACATGCATTGACTTCTCCAACTTAAATGACGCCTGCCCGAAGGATTGCTTCCCACTTCCCCGAATCGATCAGCTTGTGGACAGCACAACCGGGCACGAACTCTTATCTTTTATGGACGCATACTCAGGATATAACCAAATTCTTATGCATGCTCCCGATCAAGACCACACTAGTTTCATCACTGACCGGGGATTGTACTGCTACAAGGTAATGCCTTTCGGACTTAAAAACGCAGGAGCCACCTATCAGCGCCTCGTCAACAAGATGTTTGCAGGGCTAATAGGACAAACTATGGAAGTTTATGTGGATGACATGCTGGTAAAGTCAAGGGAAGCCGACGATCACGTAAGCCACCTGGATGAAATGTTTCAAGTACTTCGCCAATATGGAATGAAGCTGAATCCTCTAAAGTGCTCCTTCGGAGTATCATCAGGAAAGTTTCTAGGATTCATCGTCCATGCCAGAGGAATCGAAGCAAACCCTGAACAAGTCCGAGCTCTGAAAGATATCAGGATACCTTCTACCCGAAAGGAAATGCAAAGCCTAAATGGGAAGGTGGCCGCCCTGAGCAGATTCATCTCTAAAGCGATCGACAAATGCATCCCCTTCTTCGAAGCTCTAAAGAAAGAGAAAGGAAAATTCGAATGGACTGACGAATGCTTAACAGCTTTCCTTAACTTAATCGAACACCTCCAGAGACCACCAGTAATCTCAACTCCGAACATAGGCGAAGAGCTATACCTATACCTTGCTGTGTCATCACATGCTCTAAGCGCCGCATTGGTGAGAGAAGACAAACGCACGCAGCGGCCAGTATACTTTGTAAGCAAGAGGTTTACAGGGGCAGAAGCCAGATATCCTAAACTTGATAAACTAGCGTACTGTTTACTAATCACATCACGGAAACTGCATCACTATTTCCAGTCCCATTCCATCAGAGTTCTGACCGATCAACCACTAAGGCAGGTACTCCATCGTCCCGACACTTCTGGGCGACTACTTAAATGGTGCATTGAACTAAGTCAATATGATATCACCTACCATCCTCGCACCACCATCAAGGGACAAGCCATGGCCGATTTCATTGCCGAATTCACTACCAACTAAGGTAAGGAGCGATCAGAAATAGCAGAGGACATCAAGTGGAATCTCTTTGTGGATGGTGCGTCAAACGAACAAGGCTCGGGGGCAGGTGTGGTAATAATCACTCCCAGGGGGAATAAGCTACACTATGTTATAAGGTTGGAATTCGCTGCCACCAACAACGATGCAGAGTATGAAGCAGTGATAGCTGGATTAGAACTTGCCTTAGAAATCGGAGCCAATTCTTTGTGTCTTCATAGCGATTCTTAACTTATTGTGAATCAAATACTAGGAGAATTCCAGGCTCGAGAAGAACGACTCATAGCATATTTAAAGAAGACCAAGTTGCTTCTCAATCGATTGGATCACTATTTAATCAAACACATCCCTCGGGAAGAGAACCAAGAGGCCGACGAATTGGCGAAGCAAGCTAGCATGAGAGACGGCACTATTTCCGGAGCAGTAGCCATCTCAAAGCTACTGACCCCAAGTTTTGAGCAAGTGAATCTGATAGCTGCAACCGAAGAAGCAACTTGGATGACTCCCATCCGATACTACTTACAAAGTGGCACACTGCCCAACGGGCGTAACGAAGTCAAGAAAATCTTGAGGAAAGCTTCCCGCTACACAGTACAAGAGGGCAGCCTCTATCGGCGCGGCTTCTCTAACCCCTTATTAAGGTGTGTCGCTGGAAGGGAAGCCAAGGAAATCTTATCCAACATCCATCAAGGAAGTTGCGGAGATCACACTGGAGGGCAGACTTTGGCAAAAAAGATACTCCGATATGGATATTTCTGGCCCACCTTAAGCAAGGACGCCTTAGACTTCGTCAGAAAATGTGACAGATGTCAGAAGTTTGCTAAGATTCTGCGGCTACCAACAACTAAGATTACTCAAATGACCAGCCCTTGGCCCTTTGCAGTATGGGGAATTGACTTGATTGGCGAACTGCCAATGGGCCGAGGCGGGGCCAAATATGCTATAGTGGCAGTCGACTATTTCACCAAATGGGTGGAAGCAGAACCCCTAAATAAAGTATCTTCAGCAAAAGTTATTAACTTCTTGATCAAGAATGTTCTATGTAGGTACGGAGTCCCATTCAAAATCATATCGGACAATGGACTTCAGTCTGACAGCGAAGAGTTTGCCAACTGGTACCAAGAGCACGGAATTCACAAAAGCTTCTCATCCGTAGCTTATCCCCAGGCAAACGGACAAGTCGAAGCCGTCAACAAAATTCTCAAAACTCTAATAAAAAAGAAACTCGAAAAGTCAAAAGGCGCTTGGGTGGATGAACTTCCTACGGCACTGTGGGCCTATCGCACATCTTTCAGAACATCAACGGGGCATACTCCTTTCTCTTTGGCATACGGATCAGAGGCTATGCTCCCAGTTGAAACTATAGTGCCTTCCCACCATAGGATCCACTATAACCAAGAAGAGAACGAAGAGCTCCTCCACATGTCTTTGGATCTAATTGAGGAAAGAAGAAATGATGCAGCCCTCAAAGCAGCAGCTCACAAGCAAAAGGTGGCAACGCAATACAACTCCAAAGTCAAGCATCGTAGCTTACAAAAAGGAAATCTTGTCCTCAAGCGAATCTTCCCGCGCCTCGGAGCGCTAGATCCAATCTGGGACGGACCATATGTAATTCATAAAGATCTCCACAATGGAGCTTATATTTTGTCAATAGTGGACGGGGAGGTGTTCCAGAGGGCATGGAACATCCAACACCTTCGTCGATACTTTTCTTAACTTGTACTGCCCATATGAAGTGAATTAACAAAGAGAATCAGTGGACGTAGGCATTTTCGTGACGAACCACTTTAAAAAACTTGTCTCCTTTTAACTTGTTCCTTTATATCTTGGCTGCATGTTAACTTTATCCTTTGTTTAACAAAATCCTGTGTAATGACATTCCTATTCAAGACACATCAAGGCGCAACCTCACCTGGACAAGACCTAACAGGTACTATGCGAATCTATGCCCTCACCAATGAGACACTTTTGCTCCAGCATCCCTCTGCTGAGAGTTAACTCATTGCTCGCGATCGGCCTTTAAAGCCAACTGTAATGAGCCGATTATATGCCACCGAGAAGGCCGACTATAGCCGAGGCGGCTCATTACGGCGTTCGGCTCGTCGGCAACCGTGATCCTACTTTATGCCCCAACATAAGGTGTGGCCAGCCAGGGGTAGTTCACGGTTGACGATCGGCACCCACGCTAGCCGGCCACGGTAAATCGAATAATACCCACGATTACGGGCCATAATGGCCCGGGTAATTACTGTGCGCGATCTCGGCTCCGAGTGTCTTAAGTACGGCTGTGGTAAAAAAGATAAACTCCCCGCAGAGGCGTAAGATGGGTGACAAATGTCTCCACGACCCACAGCTAGGGAAAGTGACTACAAAACCCGTTTGCCACGAACTTAAGCACATCGAAGGCCTTCCGTGATTGGAAGTTTTACTGTTTCTCATATGTCAATTTTATTTAAAGAACTTTCCTCCTATCCTCTATAACGATCCCTAAAGTACAGGACACAGAATAGGAGACACTCGCTAATGGGAATAGGAACTCACAACAGGACACTAGGCCGCATTCCATACTCAGTCACACAAGACATTCAAAGCTGCCATCTACAAGTAAAATATGAAGGGGGGTATTTTCTTCTTTCGTGTATAAATACGTGGCTATAATTTATTCACACATCACATTAACATTGCAAGACATGAAATTACGTTTTAAGCAAGAACTTGACATCAAACCCGATAGAATCACAAGCATATGCCCAGCTATACTTCTTATGCAACACATCAAAAATAACGAAAGCATTCATACACGACAGAATCAACTTAAGTTAAAAATTACACGCCAAGAATAAAGTCGTTTATTACAAGTAACTTAATTACAACCTAAAAGTTACGTTACTGCTATGAGACTAACGTAGACAGCAATGTCAAGTAAACAAAAAGATATCCAGGTCAAGTTAAGGAGTCGGCTGCATCGGAGATTCACCCTTGTCCTGCTTCCCCTCCGAAATCTCCTTAGCCATGGAGTGGGAACTTTCAGCATGTTGACCAGAGATATTTGGTGCTCCAGAGGTCCCGCCTGTCCGATCAAGGAAAGGATTCATTAATAATAAGCAACCGAGTTACGAAAAGCTAAAAGGGGAGACTTACCAGCATCTGCTCCTTGATCATCATCCTCCAACTGCACACCAACCTCCTCAGCAGCAAGCAGCCGCATACCTTCTTTCACCGCCACCTTCTCCTCCTTGGTGAATTGAGCCGTAACCACATCCATTCTAAAGGCCATGCCACCCTCCTTATCTGCATCGGACCTAGCCTCCTCCAGAGCCCGGAGATAAATCCTGGCCATGACTCGGGGATAATCATCCATCCAAGATAAGTTGCCCTGTTTCCAAGTGCGAAAGTATATATCCTGAAGCATCTCATCCATTATCCCCTCGTTCTCCTCGAACTCCCTTACTCGGTCCTCAGAAGCCAACAACTTTGCAATGGCAGCATCCCTCTCCGATCGGTATCGCGTGCAGTCAGCCTGGAAGGTTTTCCTCATCGCATCCATCTCCTCCTTCAGCCTGGTTTGAGCAAGTTCTGCGGCTTCAAGTTTCCTGGACAACTCCTGTATCTGCTCGAGATCCGCTTTCCGAACCTCTTCCGCCGTTGCAATCGCCATGTCAATCTGTTCCTTACAAGCAGCTTCCATTTTCCGTAGCTCTGCTCTGCTAGCCTCTTCCATGTTTTTCTTTAGTCGCCTGGAGGCGGCCTCATGTTGGGAATCTGGATGGCCTGATCAGCAAGCTGCTTGGCCTGGTCAGAAACTATTAACCGAAGTCGAATATTAGCACTCCCGACTTCTTCTCCAGCCTTGGCCAGTCGAGCATGATGCCCCATCATCTTCCTGGCTTCCTCAGCAACCCGGTCGATTTTTGCCTTAGCTTCGTCCCCCAAAGTTGTGACCCGAGTGGTAAGCAAATCAAGGTCCAGGGACTTAGCCTCATCAAGCACCCTTACCATAGGATTACGAGGAAGAAGGTGCTCACCAGTAACCTCATTGAAGGAAATATCGTGAGAACCCAGATCCAGATCCGGATGACCCGCGAACGGATTACGAGCCAAACCAGGGTGATCTATCGGGGTAACAGTAGAATTTTCAGACGGGTGCGGGGAAGGAATAAGCTCAGTATTCTCCTCCGTGACATCCTGAAGAGGCTGAGTCGGGGGCAGAGGGCCAGGTGAAGATTCAAACAAGGAGCGACTCCTCTTCTTCCTTTGAATATCCTCTTCGATAACTGCAAGAAGGGGACGGTAGCCTACTACATCTCCAGGATGGTTTGTCGGAGGCTTTGGTTTAGTAGAAGCCTTGAAGAGTTTGTACTGTTCATGACGGTGCCGAACATCTGACACCTTGGCCACTTTACCCACTCCTGTAATAAAAGCCAAGTATTACGAGCATACATTGAGCTATAATTCAAGAAATATACCAAGTTAAGAAGAGTAAAAAAAAATTCACCTTGAATCGCAGAAGTTGCCTCAGTTGAAGCACTCCCGGAAGATAAATCGGCACCAGTCCCGGCCTTACCAGCTTTCTTGGGCTTCTCCGCCAAAGCCGGTCCTTCCTCCAACCCTTCGAAGGCTTGGCGGAGAGCGTCATCTGTCCACTCTTGAATCACGCCTGCTTGCCCAGGAGGTAAAGCCCCAGTGCCATCACCGCTCTGTCCTTCGCCATCATCATCGCCGTGACGATCACCATCACCTTCTCTACCACTTCCACTCTCCGCCTCACCTCCTTCATCCTTACCTCCTTCCTCCTCCACATTTTCCTCCTTCGGAACATCTGGACATGTGCTGGGAGAGGGTCCATCGGACTTCTTGAGTTTCTTTCCCCCGGCGACTGGATGTATCGAGAAGGGTCTCCTTTTGCTGCTCTTTGCCGTAGCCCCTCCTTTAGCTTTGGCAGCCCTCTCCTCCGCCGTGTCTCTCTGCTTGACCACGGACTGATGTGGTAGAATCAGGTTGTGCCCTAGAAGTGTAGCGTTCCTGATCAAGTAAGAAGCCGACCTATCTCATCCCGAAATGGCTTCAATTTCCGCAGCCATCTGAACCAGGCGATCGTTCTCCACGACCGCAAAGCCACCTATCGCTAGCAAGAAATAAAAACACATAAGAAGAAGCATTGCAGTCAGAACGGAAATTATAAATGAGATCCAACTTACAGCCAGAAGTGAAGCGGCGGAAAGAAACGGAGTCATCTCTGACAAAAAACCATTCCTTCTTGAACATGCTGAACTTCGAGTATAAATCCAGGACTGGCTTGAAGGACACAGCCGACTCCAAGCTAATATACGGAGACCCCTTCTTGTAGCCTCTTAAATTGTACAGATATCGGATTTCCCGATTGGACGGAGGATGCCCGTATCTCCTCTGGAAGATAACAAACAGGCTCACCAAGATGGCGTAGGAGTTAGGCTGAAGCTGGAAAGGAGCCACCTTCAGGTATGTGATGAAGCTGACTATCCAAGCATTAAGAGGTGGGATGGCACCACACATGCAATGATACCTGCTATAAGCAAAATAGCCTTCAGGGGGGTTATACGGCATCACTCCTTCCCCCGGAAACAACATATGCGCTCTGTCGATCCCAAAAGAGCGAGAAATAACATCAAGCTGCTCGTCTTTGAGGGAGCTAGGGGAGCAATCAGGAGGTGAGTTCAGAAGCTCTTGAGGACTGTACTCGTCCACTAGCGATCTCGGGGTGGGTCCACGTCGTTCTAGATTCGGCTGGACTGGGGGCACGACGAGGGACTCTCTTCTGTCCGTAGATTTCTTCTTGTCGGAACGGGTTTCTACTTTATGAGACATTGTCTGCAACACGAGAAAGCACATTGTTAGAACAAGGGATGTAGAGATATAAACGAGCAAGTGTATGTTGTCTAGAGTTTCACTTATAATTCAACACACAAATTCATTCGGTAGTACAAAGGCTCGAAGGTTCATTCGGCGCCCATACTCCACAAATTCATTCGGTAGTACAAAGGCTCGAAGGTTCATTCGGCGCCCATACTCCACAAATTCATTCGGTGGTTCAAAACATAAGAGACATTCGGCAATCACCTGATTCGGTAGTCAAGCATGATTCGATGACGTGATTGATTCGGCAGGAAAGAATCTGGTTCGGCTATTTCAGTTGGTAGTGAATAATGAAAGCATAAGGCCCATACTTATAGGCAAATATCAACGACCGGACCAATTGGTTCGGCATTTATGATCGGATGAGAGTGTCCAGGATAAATGGCCTAAAACAAAGCACGCCATATGCATGCACATGCCCTACTTTGGGGGGCAAGTGTTGGGTGTGTTTCGACCGGGCCAACACCGTCGAACCATCTCCTTTCCAAATCCCTGCCGAACCATCTCCTTTCCAAATCCCTACCGAACCATCTCCTTTCCAAATCCCTGCCAAACCAAGTCCCACCGAATCAAACTCCAACCAACCATCACCGAATCACTCACCGCCGGACCAAGTTCCACCAGACCAAGGCGTTCCGGACCAACTTTGCCAGGCCAGACTGCATCAGCCCAGGCCCACCAGCAGCTATATACATCCAAGACCCCTGCCCCCAACCCCACTCTATAAATAGAGGGGCAAGGGTACAACAATGGGGGACAAGTTTGAGAGCTCAAGCACGGATAGAACTTTCAAACAACTTTTATATACTTGTATCAAAGCTTTGTACTTGTAATCTAAACAAGAAAGGAGAAATAATATATAAAGTGGTCGTAGGCACATTCTGGCTGAACCACTATAAATCTGTGTGTCTTTTACAGTTTAGTCCCTGCTTTTTACATATTTGCATAAATCACCCAGACCACTAAAAACAACATAAAATCAACTAAATCATACGACTTGGAGGTGTTTGCCCATTTTTTGTGCAAACAATTTTGAAAAGCGGTTTTGAAAATCATTTTGAAGTAGTTTTGCAAGCTTCTTCCTGCAGAATATCTCATCACATCAGGACTCGAGAACTTGTACAAAACCAGGATGTTCGTGGGTTTGTAAGCCACTTGTTGTAGGTTTGTAAGCTACTTGTCGTGGGTTTGTAAGCCACTAAAAAGGTAGAAATGGGTTCCATCCCAAATGAAATATGGAGTGAAGATTTCAATACTATTATGAAGTTTTAACATAATTCTAGACTCAATACTTATCTTGTATTATTAAAATCTTGAACTCTTGATAACTTGATTTCTTGATACTCATGAGTCTTCAATCTTGATATCTTTGATCTTTAAATTCATCAGTCTTGTATCTCTATACTGTACAGTCTTCATTCTTGATACCTGCATGGTTAAATCCTGCATATACATATATATCTAAACTATAATGTTAGTATTTATATTTTATAATCTTATTCTAAGGTTGTTGTCATCAAAACCATCATCTCAAGGACTAACATTCTCCTCCTCCTATCCCTTCCTTGTCTAAGTTTCCAATGCCTTTATCCTCTTTTTCTTCTTTAAGATTTGTTATGACTCCTTGGCCTTCTTCGCTCCTTTGTTCAACATCATTAGAGTTGCTAACAGAGCAGAAGGACCAACAACGACTCGAGTCATTCTAGTAGGAAATGGGGTTCGTAAGGCATTCCTTTCATTGTAAAGGAGGTAGAACTATAATGATTGAGCATTTGTGGGGAGGTAAGAAGTTTTCCTTATGCTTGGATTAATCCTCTTTAGGAATGCAAATGTATTCATGAGATCTTCGATTGGGACTCATTTTGGGAGATCTGATAGAAATATAGAGAGAATGTTAGTCACTTAGGGAAGAACGCCCAAGTGTGGTAAGAGTATTGAAGGAAGAAGCTTAGGGCCAAATATCCAAATACGGATGAAGCCCTTTGGGCATCGAATAAAGAAGTATTCGCTCTTGAAATAGCTTCACTTGTTATGAAGCACCTGAACGACCTTACAGTGATTTAAAGCATCAACTATCAATAGTGATGGTGTCACTATTCTCTTCTTGAAGCTGACTAGGTACGTAATCTCTTCAAAGGAAGGGGAACAACTTAGGTGCACCATGAATATAATGTAAAGAAATCTCAACAGGGCATACCATTGGATGTACTTGTATCAGAGCTAGTTAACTTTTTAAAGAAATAATTTGAGGAATTCATCAAAGGGAGGAATGAATCCTGAGAGACATATATAACTATTGCATGCGGTGTAGCCTATTGGCATGAGATGAGCCCATTGATGGGATTTAAGCAGAAGGACCTTATATTCGGGGATCCCGTGCTTGATGAAGATTATCCTGAGTTCCTTGGTGGACAACTTAGAAGGCGTTTGGTTCAAAGGGTTGTCCAAGACCGTACGGACCGCCAATCATCCGTCGAAGGGACATGGCCATGAGACCGAACTATTGTGATAACTTAAAGTTGAAGTTCTAGTGTAATCAAATACTCATGATGGAGTAGATGTAGAAGCCCGTGCAGTGGACGAACTACATCTGGAGGTGTAGAAAGGCTAGTATCGATCCAAAGATGGAAAGATTGTCCGGCGTTGATCATTTCAAACTAAAAAATTGATAATGAATGTGGTCAGAATGTTTTATTTTGATATTCTACTTTGATTAAAACTCATGTAGTCGATGTACAGAGTCCAACGAATGTTAATGTATGTTGACCAAACAAATTCTACGCATTGACCGAGGCAGTGCAAAGTATTAATCTATGTCGTGTGACTTGTGTCCATGGCTCAATATACACAAACGTTTGTGTAGATAACCTACTCAAGCTAGTAAATGAGCTCCGTCAAGCTATGGAACCGTATGTCGGATTTTATCCATTATCTTAGAATATACAATAACATAACCGTTGTCCAGAGTAATACAGAGTTTTCTTTTCAAGATCACAAGATCGTGACATTTAACTCAAGGTGTCGATAACTAATTGTGTGTAATGCCAAAGTCCATTCGATGTGACCATTTCCCGAAACCATCCCACCGATACTAAGTCGCCAATCCATATTCAACCGAAGTTCGACAAACGTTGATCATCCCCCGTTTTCATATGTGAACTTGTCAAAACCAAATCAAAATCGATCATATGTGAAAAGATTCAAAGCCAAGGCCTAAAACATCCAAAGTGGACACTAAGTGATTGCGACAGGGAGAAACATGGGGTCAAACCTAAATAAATCTAGAGTCAATTTCGAGTATCAAGAAATTCTTGAGTTCAACACTTCAAGTCGACAATGGTGAGAAAGGGAAGGCATAGGTCAAGGATTAAGTATGGATCGATAACTATGACTCGATGTTTCTGGCAATGGCAATGATGACAATGAGGAGATGGCGACGGCAGCGCTGAGGATGACGCCAGTACCCACCTTGAATTAGAATAAGATCTGATGGATTTGGTTAGAAAAGGCTAGTGTTGACTTGTTTGCAGTGAATTAAGTAAAGGCAGCGCTGGATTGTTTGGTGGCAGCGTCATGAAGGTCGAGATTGAAGCTGGCTAGAGGAATAAATTTGCAAGGCAAGAAACTTGGAATGCCAGTGAATGAAGATGTGGACTCATAAACAATTCTAGATACAAGGTTTACATTTAGCTCATAAATTATGTCGGTATTGACATGATCATGTCAGTGTTAGCATGTTTTGAATGACATGTTTAATTAGAAAAGGAGAGGAAGAAGAATAAAAAGGGAGTCTACCTGATCGAGGTACACTTCCAAAAAATCGAAAGCTCCAAATTTACTTCAGAAAAGGGATGATTCTGCGACTATTTGAAGCAATGAATATACACTCTTGGAGTAGACGATATGCTTCAAGATGACTATTAATCGATCAACGGCCCATCTATAGTTAACATCTGATCACTCTTCTCGATCCAAACCATGTTTTCTTCTCACGAAAGCATATTTTGGTGGGCAAGTATTATCCAACATTTGAACCAAACAACATCTTGGAAAATCTAGGCTTCAAGATGATGAAGGAACGGATCAAGAAGCTCTGCCAGGAATGATGGGAATAAGAACTATAAGAAATTTGAGAAGAATATGCGCAGGTCAAATCATGTCAGTGCCGACATGATCAATCATGTCAGTGCCAACATGATCAATCATGTCAGTACTGAGTTATTTTGTGATGTGTTACCCACTTCCGAGTAGTAGGTGTAGACTCCTTGTAGTTTGCAGAAAAAGACAAGATTTGCATATGAAAAATCATGGATCAACTTTTACAACGAAGTTAGGGGACTTGAAAACTTGAACAGATATAAAGAAACATTGAAGATGCAAGATGTAAAATCATGTCGACACCGATATGATCATTTCGGTACCAACATGATTTAAGGTTACAAGTTTTACTCGTTCTTTGTGCCTGAAGCATTGATCTGATCTCTTACTTTGTCTTCTATGAGATGGTGGCTTTGATAGATGGATTCATCTATAAATATACATTCTTTGACAACAAAAAATGGAACTTTCTTCGCAATATTGAACACTACCTCGTTTTAACCACATAGTACCACATAGCTCGAATTTTATTTGAGTTCTAGATCTAAAACGTTGTAATTCAATTATACTTGTGCAAAACCATTAGAAATAAAATGAAAGTGGATGTTGGCAATTGATTTGAGTTCAAACCACTATAAAATCTAATATTTTCAAGCTCTTTAGTTTTTAGATCTATTATTCTCATTTTTGATTGATTTGGGGTATTGTGTCACTTTTTTGACCCAATAGTAAATTTCAAAAGAAAAATCCCTAAGTGGATCATAATAGGCCTATATGAATAACTAGTTAGCATTCATACTCAGTATACATTTTAAGTTAATGTTTTATTTCAATTTAAATGTGTATATGTTAAATGTACATAAGTTTAAACCTTTCACATTCCACATGTGAAATTTTTATGATTACTAGTCATAATGAGTTGTTTATCCAATTTAATATGTTTGCATTTCTGAAATACAAGGAAGTTTATGTTTCATTATTTTAGGTATGTGAAAAATTATAATTATATACATGGCATGATAAGATAACAACTGTGATATACACATATGTAATAACATAACAATAAATTTTAAGTTAACGGTGCTCCCGCAAAGCAAAAAAGGATGATAGACGATGATATCATCTTTAGGAATTGGGTGTTGACAGCGTCGAAGCTCTAACCTTCGACCCACTAGTGATTACAACCGTGATTGGGCCGGCACTAGTTCATCGAGAGCTAGCGGATGGTGAAAGCTCAGTGAAAATTCTTTACAAGAGGGCATTTGACGAGATGCAAGTTAACAAAAAATATTGTTGCCTTGTAAATCCTATATTCAAGGATTTACGGAATGATAACTCTGATTGAGAGCAGCATGTTACCCATGCAATTTGGAGATACACCCTGTGGGGAAATATAGGTACATAACTTTGTTGCAGTGGATGGCTTATTTTCTTACAATTCCTTTTTTGGCTAATCGACCCTTGTTGATTTTAGGAATGCACTTGCTCCATGGCACTTAGTGATGAAATTTCCAATGGAAGATAGAGTAAGGGAAATCCAAGGCTATAACAGTACTGGACTGGAATGTTACATCGTGGAGTAGCAGAAAGCATGACATAAAGAAAAAGAAAAGAATACAGAGAATTTCTCTATACTAAGTCTAAAAATACATAACAATTACTGTACGAGCCTTGGCTCGGGTGCACTAGCGACCAATATAAAATTTTGGACCCATGGTAAGAATCAAAAGAGACTAGGGTGGGACCAATGGAGTAGATGGATGAGATCATAGTGGATGAAGATGATCTGATGAAGATTGTCAAAATTGAGTCTTAACTCTGCCTAAGAATGAAAAGGGAACTTGCTAGATTTCTAAGAGTGAATAAGGATATGTTCATGTCGACTAACTCTAACGTGTGCAGGATTTCGCTTGAAATTGTGTGCTGCGTATTGATGTCAACCCTACCTTCATTTCATGAAGCAGAGAGACGTATTATGGAATGAGAGAGATTCTCTACGTTAATGAAAGAAGTGGATAAGTTATTGGGTAACAACTTTATTCGAGATGCACTTTACCCGTAATGGTATACCAAATCTTGTGATAGTTGGGAAGGCCAACATAAAGTCATAGACATGCATCGACTATGTAGACATTAATAAATCAAACTCGAAGGACTATTACTTATTTTCGTCAGTTGACCAACTCGTGGATGGGATAGTTGGACATGAACTATTGTTGTTTAAGGATGCATATTCTGGCTACAATAAGATTGTGGTGCACGTCCTCGATCAAGATCGTACGAGCAATATCACAAACTTAGGACTGTATTGTTATAAAGTGATGCCATTCGCTTTGAAGAACGCTGGAAGTACTTACTAGAGTTTGCTTAATAATACGTTTGGAGAGAAAATCAGACAGGCTATAGAACTCTATATATATGATATGCTAGTGAAGTCACAGAGATCAATATACCAGATAACGACCTATCAGTAATGTTTGATGTACTCTGAAAGTATGGAATGAGGCGAACCCACCAAAATGTTCTTTCAGAGTCGCATCTAAAAAGTTTTTAGGGTTCATTGTGAACTCTAGGGGCATTGAAGCTAACTTAAGGCATATTGGAGCATTGAAACAGTTACAGCCCCACGAACTAAGAGGGAAATGCAAAGCCTGAATGGCTAGGATGCCGCTAGGAGTAGGTTCACCTTAAATGTAATGAGTGTGAAGCTGCATTTTAGAACCTATAAGAACATCTTCGAAAACCACTGATCGTAACAAATACTTTAGAAGGATTGCTAATTTTCTTCTAAATGGATAAGATGGCCGTTAGATTATCTGGTACAATTTGGCCTAAGTCAGCCCGATAGGTTTTTAGTTAGCTTATGAGCAATAATAGGTTCATAGTGATCTTGGAAAAACTATGTCATTGAACAGGCTATCTTATGAGATTGAGTAATTATGAGAATGAGTGACCCTATGACCCTGGTGAAAGATGGACTATTCATCTTAACTCCATTTATGCATGATGATATTATGATTATGTTCTAATCCTTTTAGTTGTGGGATATGTTATGAATGACATGTTGATTGTAAAGATAATGGTAAGGGGAAACCCGTTCCGTGCTTGGCGTGATATCATTAGTTATCCATATTTGGTTTGAGATAGTGTAATATTATTCACACAAGACTTTTTGCCCAACTCAAAAATTTTTATTTCCCCTTAAGCTCTCGGGTACTGAATTGAAATTGGGTAGGCGAAGAGTAGTGTAGGTTTTTTAAGTTTAGACAGATAAGCTTCCGAAGACATGCAAGTGGCAAGCCATTATTAAGCGTATTTCGCTATGCGGTTTTGACTACTTTTGTTAATTGATTGCATGTAATGGCAAGTATTATAACTATCAAGTATTTAAGACTCTGATCATCCAAAGGGTCATTTTCATATGTCGCTCTTGGAATTATAATTTTATTTATTATATTTTATCTGAATGATATAATTGCGAGGTGATGCAATTGAATGTAATAACTAGCAAATAAATGAATGAAAATGGTTTGT
Source organism: Allium fistulosum (assembly GCA_030737815.1). Lineage (NCBI taxonomy): Eukaryota > Viridiplantae > Streptophyta > Magnoliopsida > Asparagales > Amaryllidaceae > Allium > Allium fistulosum. The sequence goes on along the minus strand of CM060904.1, from coordinate 161,067,229 downwards.
TTAGAAATTTGTAAATTCTTGTGCTCTTGATGATAACGATACAATAACTGATCTCACTTTGTCACTAGGAAATAATTCTAAGGATGACTACATCATCACTAGTATCTATTTTTCTAGTCTCAAAATAGGAGAGGTTACAACTTGGTTAAAGAGTAGGATTACATAAAACTTAAAAGATATTTGAAAAAAATAACCCAAATAAAATAGAAAGAATAAATTAGGAAATGGGATAGTGTTATAGTAATGTACTTTTCATTTGATATATATATATATATGTATGTATGTATGTATGTATGTGTGTGTGTATGTATATATTTAAGTATATATATCTATCTATACTCTCCCCTCTATCTTAGACCATTCTTTTGTTCTCATGAAGACTCATGATTATATTAAGAGAAATGGATGCTATAAGTGGAAGACAAAACTTTGTAGGTGAGAGCAACATAACTAATGGAAATGTTCAGGCCAATGCAAGAAATGCTAAACGAAGAACCAATGCTAATGCAAATGCTAATGTGGGTGCTAGAGTTGCATCGGTTGGCATCAGGATAATGTATCATTTTTCTGTTAATATGATGCAAGCCGGAGCAACGACCGGACCGATTGGAGGAAATACTTGTAATGTGGGAGTTGCTATGCCTAAAGTGGCTGCTCACAATAACAATGCGGCGTTAAGTTGGGATTATACTAGCTTAGGAGAAAAATCATTATTGAGGATGGAGAAAGCCATTAAAGTGGAGGATTGGATTCTTTAGTGTGAAAGGATTTTTGCTGATTAGGAGCTGAATGATGATTAGAAAAGGAGATTGGCTTCAAGGCAGTTGCAAGGAGCTACTTTATACTAGTGGAACGGTGTTACTATAACAGTATCGGAGGAGGAGCTTACTTAGGCTGACTTTAGAGAAAGGTTCAGAGAGAATATCTAAAGTAGCAAAGTCCACTTTGTTTAGAAAGTTTTTAAAATTGGAGCAAGGAGACATGTCAGTGCTAGAGTATGCAACAAATTTTGATGAGCTGTCAAGTCATGGACAAGCCATCATTAGCACTTTTCTTAAGAAAAATGAAAAGTTCATTCGTGGATTAAGTTGGAGAATGATAGAGAAACAATGCTGCACCTTAGAGATCCATTCAATGTCGTTGTGGACATGGATTTGAAGAATGAATATTTATTTTCATTATCGGGAAAGAATGAGTCTATGGAGACTATAAGTTTCTAAGGCAAGAAGAGAAATATATTTAAGAAGGGAGCTTGGAAAGGCAAACTTCCAAATAAGGGCAATCTAAGGTGACTTGTTGTAAATGTGATTAAAAAGGACACTTTGCTAATGAGTGTCATTCTGGTGAAAAAAAGAAGGTGGATGATAAGAAACGAGTGTGATGTTATAATTGCAAAAGGACGGGGCATTTCAAGAGGAAGTGTCCTAAACCGGTCAAAGATGAAAAGGGAAAGATTTTTGCTTTGGAACCTACAACTTATGAATCGAAGGTTGAGGAGAATGGAAAGGTTGTGTTAGGAGGTACACTTCTTATACATGGCATTCCTATTAAAATTTTGTTTGTTTCTATAGCATCACATTCTTTTATCTCTAGATGTTTAGTAGATAAGTTAAACCTTGAACTGACATATCATATTACTTCTCTGAGGGTTGCAAACCCAATAAGCGACTATGCAATACTTGGAATGAGATGTGAACATTTAGAATTTGATTTGTTTGGTTGTATGTTTTCCTGCAATCTGCATGTGTTTGAGTTTGTGGGTTTTAGGATAATTTTGGATATGGATTGGTTAAGTTTATATGATGCTAGGATATTTTGCCGAGATAGAGTGATGTTCTTAAGACATCCCGATTGCTATGATCGAGTTATATACTCATTAGGAGAATCAATTTTCAACATATGTGCATTGTTGGTTGCCATGGAAGGTATGGAGGAAAAAATAAAACAGGTTTTCATAGTAAGAGAATATATGTTTTTGAACTGATTACGGGACTACTCCAGAAATGTGGCTTAGAGTTTCGAAAAGATCTCATACCACGAACTGAACTCGTAAATGGACCACCTAGTAGAATGACACACACCAAGATGAAGGGTTAGAGGTGCATTTAGTGGAGTTGAAGGGAAGAATTTTATTAAACCAAGTAATTCACCTTAGGGAGTTGCGGTAATGTTTGTTAAGAACCAGAATTTTCATTGAGGTTGTGTATGGATTATGGAAAACTAAATGGGAAGATGGTAAAGAATCGGTATCATTTGCCTAGAATAGATGGTTTGTTTGATCAAGTGATCAAAGCCTAGGTGCTCACGTGCATTTTCTCCTACCTTATTTAGGTGACCATTGTTATATTTAGGAAACCATTGTATTTTCACATACCATATTTAGAAGACCGTTGTTATCTTCTCCTATTGAACTTAGGAGACCGTTGGTAATTTTCTTCTGAATGAACTAGAAAACTATTGGATCACCTAGTACATTTTGGCCCAAGTCAGCCCGCTAGATTTTTAGTTGACATGTGAAAACTAATAGATTCATAGTGACATTGGAAAACTATGCCATTGAATGGACTATTTTATGGGATTGGGTAATTATGGGAATGTGTGATCCTATGAACCTAATGAATGGCAAACTAGTCATCTTAACTCATTTATCATTAGAAAATAAACTAAGAATGATTATAGCATCACTAGTATCTATTATCTTTACGAAATAAGCTATTGATGATTATATCATCACTAGTATCTATTTTTCTAGCCTTAAAATGGAAGATGTTACAGCTAAGGTCTAACACCACTATCTGTATAATGTTGTGTTCAGAAATTTGTTACCACTATGGCCTTGCACCATTGCTTCTAAAATGTTATATTTAACATTTTAGGTTACCACTTAAGTCATATAACTTTTCCCTCTCTAATGTTGTATTTTTAACATTATTGGTTGCTTCATTGGCCTTACAACATCACTCACTTTTAATGTTAAATTTAACATTTTACAAAAGAAGTTACTACTTCACATTTCCAAGTTCTCACAATACATTTCTATTACACATCTTGTAATCTAGTTTTTCCAAAACATACCATCGCATGTCTAACATGTTGTAGTCGTATGTCTAATTCCATAATTATCGCATGTTTAATTTAATGTTATCGCACATCTAGCTAAATAGTTATCACATGTTCAGTAAATAGCTATCGCACGTCTATCTCGATAGTTATTGCATGTTTAAAATTTTAAGTTATCGCATGCTTAAATTCTAGGTTATCACCCATCATACTCAAGTGTTATCGATCACAATTCAAATTTAAGTGTTATTAAACATCTAACTTTGTTGCTATCGCACTTCTAAATCTATCGCTTGTCTTAGATATCGCACGTCTAACTTAAATACTATCACACTTCTAAAGCCATCATATGTCTAACCTATCGCACGCCCAACTTAAGTGTTATGGCACTTCTAAAGCTATCGCATGTCTAAGTTGTCACAAGTATAACTTAAGCACTATTGCACTTCTAAAGTTATCGAATGTCCAACTTAAGTGTTATCTCACAACTAAGCCATCGCATGTTTGAGCTATCACACACTTAAGCTATTGTGCATCTAAGCTATCACATGTCTATGTATCGTAGGTGTAAATACGAAGTTATCACATGTATAACATTGGCTATCGCATGTTTAAATTGAAGCAACTGCAGTTTAATAGAGAACCAATATTTTCCTTAATAAGGTAACTACTTTTTGACTAATTCTTTACACATCTCATTTGCTCATTTATTACTTTTATTTGGTGGTAGAAATCTCCGAAGATGGTTGAAATCTATCCCTTTAACTATTCTTTATAAATTACTTTCCCTAATTATTTCCTTAATTAATGATATTTTCTGCTTAAGCATTTAACTCATGTTAACTCAAAAATTCATGGGAACATTCCCAAAAATTCATAGAAATTCAAAAGCATCATCATTTACCTTCAGTAAAAGTTTCAAAATAAAATATTAAACTTTAATATAATTTACAACCAAAACTACCTGTTTTCGACTTAGAAAAATAATAATACATTTTTTATCATCCGGAAATTATGAAATTTAAACTCATCTCTTTTGTAATGTGATAAATTTCATGTTAAGTTTTCAAAGCATTTGGAGAAGGTTAACTTGTGTTTTACTCTTAAACTTATAAAAACAATATATGGATTCATTTCATTATCATCAAAACATGATTTTCATTAGTCAAAATACTAAAAGTGTCTATAATCCAAACCTAATAGGGGTGGACATGAAAATAGGGTAAGTGTTAGATTAATAGCTTGATTAAAATCCCTTTTTATCTTTAAGTTGAAAGCTTAAATCCCTTCTTTGTTTGATTTTCCTCCTCTCTATCTCTTCTGTAACGGTCGGGCCTACTTTTTATCTTTCTTTGTTTTCATAAAATGAATAAAAATGAAGAGAATGATAATCTCATTAATTTCTTTCCCTTAACATAAAATTTTCTTCATCTTTTTAATTTATGGTCACAATTATTTATGATTATTACTAACTAATCATGATAAGTAGAAATTATGCTGAAGGGCTTCTTATTCTAAGGTGATAAGTTTTGAGGACAACACTTATGAATAATTAATTTAAAGGACAATTTAAAAGAAAATGATAAATTCATTTATCGTTTTAAGTTATACATGAAAATGATAAATTCATATATCATTTTTCTGTATAATTGAAAATGATAACTTCTTTTATCATTTTCCTGTAATTGTTATTGAAACCTAGTTATTCAGAAGTGTTGTCTTTTAAAACTTATTACATTGGACTAAAGAGAGTTTTGAGTGAAAATTCCCTTATGATAATTACTCTTAGCTTACTCAATTAATTTTGTAAGTGTCCAATACTTAATTTATCAAATTCCATTTATGTAATTTCTTTAATTAAATTCTCTTGATTATCATTTAATAAATTCTTATTTTAATTTAATCTCATTTCATGACACTTCAAAATATTGAGCGTTACACTATACCGAAGGGTATTGTGAGTGATAGAGATCCATTATTTTGGAAGAGCTTCCAAGAGGCATTGGAGACAGAACTGAGTTTGAGCATTCCTTATCATCTACAGATAAAAGGTTAGACCGAGAGAGTGAATCGTATACTGGAGGATCTTGTACGAGCTTGCATACTTGACTTTGGGGGATCGTGGAAGGATCATTTGCACTTAGTAGAGTTCGCATACAATAATTGTTATCAGTCGAGCATTAGTGTAGCACAGTTCAAAAACTTTATACGGCCGACTATGCAATACCACTTTGTGTTGTTGGGAACATGCAAGTGATGTTCGACCAATATATATTGAAGTAGAAGAAAAACACCCAACTTTATACCAAGAAATGGTTGTAGGTGGTCGTTGTGGAAAAGTGCAAGATCCAAAGGAATACTTTGCTCATTCCGGCCTAAGGGAAAAGTCGGACAGTTGAGCATGCTAGGCATAAAGTTCGTTGTTTGAGTACTCAAGTAACCGATGAGGAAACCAAGTGTGGTCATGTTTTTCGATTAGAGACGGAAACCAAATACACACAGAAAATTCGAAACACTAGTGCTTAGGACCACTTGCCGGAGATGCGTATCAACTCCAATTCAAAGGCGGTTAGCATTAGGATGCTTTGGAAGAGAACTTGCGGATTAGTTTCATGATGGCTCGGATAATCTTCTAAGTGATTATCTAATGCTTGGTTAGACAAGCACTGTGGTACTTAGTAACATTGTGATGTTGGATGAGTTTGAATCTGAGCGAATCCTAAAAAGTTAGTTGTAAGAATTATTGAGTCTAAAGCAAGGTTTGATTGTGCAAGGAAGGACTGAACTTCGAAACAGTCAAACAAGTTGGAGGATGAAGATGAGATGATTCAGTGCATCAATAATTCCAAGAAAATAGTAAAGGTAAGAAGAAGAAGTTCCAAGGCAGGGATGGGAAGGCCTGGATTATATATGTTGTCGCAATTGCAATGAAGTGGGACATTTTGCCTAGTATTGCAATATGCCGGAAAGGTGCTTCCAGTGCAAACAACTAGCACATTCAAGTAGAATTGTCCAACACACGCTAGGAGTAGATAGTTTGTAAAATTTTATGCCTTAAATGTTGTTCTTAGTTCATAAGTCCGACCGTCGGCGAAAGAGAAAAGGAAGAGTGCCACTATGGACGGTATATACTTTTAGCTCATGATATGCATGTTAAAGTTCTATTTGATACCGGAGCCTTTTGGGATATTCTAAATATCGTACTATTGTATACATAACGTTAACAAAGCTGTGAAAATAAAATAAAAATGGTCAAGAATTTTTGCCTCTTGCAGGATCATACTGCACTTACTGCACTAAAAGAAGATACAAACATATATATACATACACATATTCACGAAATGAATCAAAAAACAAAGATTGACAGGAAAACACAAACAACCAAAAGAATCAATTGCTGCTTTCATCAGTTGGAGAAGCGGTCAAGCTTTCAGGTTGCACGATTTGAGGCTCACTGTTAAAATCTAGACCATTAACCAACACAACCTGATCTTGCGGCATCATCATTACACTTGAAATTTCACGCATATTCTGGTTATGGTTCCTATCGACCATATGACAACTAGAAAACATTTGCTGTGACTGTTGAACAGGCTGATGAAAACTAAGCTGTTGTTGCTGATGATGATGATGTTGATTTTGTGTACGCGAATGAAAAGATTCATTTAGTTGTATTTGCTGCAGTGAAATGTTGCATGTACTAGAAGGATTTTGTACATCTCCTGTCGCGTATTTCAGTCTCTCCACTTCGTTCTTCAGAGCCTCATTCAATGCTGCACAAAATCCTTAACATAATGAATATTTCTAATAAATTATGCATCAGATATGAATATTTGAAGAAATTATCACCTTCATGCAGTTGAGCTTGTTGCTCCATAGCTTGTAGCCGCAACTTAAGTTCATTGTTTTCAGCAGCTAAACTAGTAATATCTCTCTAATGAATAATATGATTCTCTTAGCATAATACAACTGAAGCAAAAGTCAAGTAATTTGAAGAAAAATAAAACAAAAAACCTGAAGAAGAGAGTGTTGTGCAGAAAGGGTAGCGAGTTCGATTTGAAGAGTCTGAACTTTTCTTTCCAGTTCCGAAATGTAACGTGCCTTTCTTTCTTTTGACCTTGCAGCTGACTGTCTGTTGGCTATAATTCTGCATGCAGGCATCCATATGAATAAAGTTGAATACCAATATATGGTGCATGAATTCATACGTAAGTGTTTATATAAAAAACATAAAATATTTTACCGTTTGGCTCTTTTAGGGTCCAAGACTGCAAGCTCGGCTAGTTTTTCAGGAGCCATGGCCTTTTTAGCCTCTATGGACCCGTACCCGAACCCACCAACCGAGAGACTTTGCCCATGCTTGGTTTTCTTTACCGGATCGCCTTCTTCTTGGCACCCGGAACCGACCTTCTCCATGTCTAAATACATGTGGAAGAGGTCATCGTTTGACCCAAAATCGTCCATTAACAGGTTACCGGGTCCAGGGTTGATGTCAGCGATCCTGTAAGGATCGTGGGAATGGGCACGGCGGTGGTGGGTTCCTATGAATGGGTCCGGGTTTGGTAGTTGTGGGAAGAAAATGGTATTCATTTTGCATTTTGTAAGAAAATATTTTGAAATTTTTGTAAGAAAATAAGGGAGGGAAAGGCGGCATTGGAAAAGGGAAAGGGAGGGGAAGATGAGAGGTGTATTTGTAGATAGGATATAGGGTCGTTTGTGAAATCTTGAGGTCATTTTTGAGTTTATTAACTACCAGAGACACCAGCTGCTGTTCACATTTCAAATTACCTAACATGATCGGAAAAAGGGCACCGACCGACGTTCATCAGCATCTCCAGATTTTTATTATTTTATTTTGAGCTAACTCGACGATTGCTAAAAGAAGATAACTTTTGTGATTACAACCTAAAGTAAACATTGTTAACTGTCGAATCAAAATAAATAAAAACAGTGATGTCTGAAAAAATCTATGTTTAAACGGTATGGTATCACTGAAACAGTAATCCAGCAAGGGCCCATTGCAAATTGCTCAAGAATACGGTAGTGGTTCGTTGTTTCAATATGAAATGCCCATAGAAAAGAGTAATTATGTTATTAGTTTAATATATTTTTCCGAAGAGGGAGCTGCAATAATTATAAAAAAAAGAAGTCTTTTTCATAGGTTTTTACCTCCCTTTAACATGCCTTTTATTTTTTGTACGGTACTAAAAACTCCTTATTTTTCTCTTTTTAACATCTTATTCTGAAATATTAATACCATTAAAATTTTACACTTCAAAGTACCATATGCATTTCATGTAATTATACCGAATGAGTTCTAATTTTTAGCAAAAAAATACTAATAGAATGGAATTATTTACACCCATTTGATAGTGTATTGGTGGATGAATAAAAGTTTATTTGATAAAACATCATCAAACATAAATGACCGCTAGCTCAAGTGGTAAGTGATATAACCTTGTAGGCTAAGTTCCTAGATGTTATAAGTTCTAACTCCCAAATCGCCAAAATTATTATTTTGCCTGCATAAAGTATCACTGTTATTATCAAAAATAAACATCATTGAATGAGTTTTAGAATATGATTTCGAAAGAGGAAAATAATGTGCTTTTAGCACTACACCATGTTTTTTACCTGTTCAAAAAGAGAAATAATGTAAAAATAAAAGGACCATTTCAGTATAACTGTAAAAACATAAGGACATTAGAGTTTCCTTAAACTCATCGAGTCTAGTATACTACTCTGTTATGAAGTTCAACTTTGATATGGTCACAACGTGTCAATAATTGATACAAAAGGTCTTAGCAATTGACACATGTACTAAAACTTAAAATTTGATGCATGTAGGTATTAATTTAACAAATCTAATTTTGTCAGCATAGTGCACATATCAAGCGCTTAAGCACTCTATACCAAAATTTGATACATCCTTCTTGTAGCTTAGTTTTTCTAGTAGTTATGCTAAGTAACACTGGCGTGCAATCTAGTTTAAAGAAAAATGACAAATGAGTCATATTTTCCACTGGATTCTCTGTGCATTTGCTCCTTATCTACTTAACATCCTATAATTAACATGAATTAACTAAAGAATTAATTATTGAAATAAGAAACCAAATGCGTAAAGTCATGAAAGTAAATAAGAAATAAGGTGAGCATTTGGATGTACACTTGTTTACCATACGAGGCCGGCCATATATGGAAAATTACATAAGAAAAAGGCCACTGAACCAATAAGGCAAAGGTTATGAATGCCATGGTCCAAATTATTGTGCGACAATAAACATAGTTCTTTCCTCATTTCTTCATATCATTTTACTCAAATAAAATAAAAGCTTAAAGAGCACACTAAAGGTTGCTGCCTAAAAAGAGAAAATAAGAAGAAGAAAATGCAAGCTAAAAGGAAGTAAGAAGATTAAAACAAGATTATTCAAAGATCAAGGGGAGTGATACTAAACGCATATACCATTTGCATTGTGTTTGAATTTGGCTTTGATTTTATACGGTAGTGTTCAAATAAGTTAGTGTTAAAATGAGATAAATGATGTTTTAATTAATGTTTTGGGAAAAAAACTATACATGGATGTTTAGATATGTTTCCCTACTCTTATAATTTCTAATGCTAAAGTTTAATATGATATTTTAATCATAATTTTAGAAATGAGCTTTAAAGTAGAGAATTTTCCTACACCAAAATAATTAGTTATGAATTTTAAAGGAAAATACCAAGTGAATAAATAAGAGGAAATGGCTTAAAAATTAGGACATGAGTAAAATATGTTACGGTAATTATTCAGAATTTTTTTGTATTCATAAGTATTTTCTAGCCAAAATTCATCATCATCGAAGTTAAAACTGTGTAGACCGAAGGAAATTATGTAAGGGATCAAAACTTATAAAGCATATAAACATGATGAAATTAGTGGCTGAGAAAGATACATAAAGGACACTATCACTACTAAAATTGGAGTCTGAGAGTACCAGATGATAAGCTTGTAAAGGTTGCTAAACGACATGTCTGACTTTATCTGTTGCGGAGCTGAGGCGACGACCAAACGTTAAAAAAGTAAACTAAGTATGTAGGGCCGAAGGTAGTGACTTGCATATAGGAGCCCATTGACTTTCAGAGTAGAGCCAATACCGTGTAGAGAAGTACTACACTAAGAGACGAAGTGTTGGTAAAACCAAAAGTCGGAAGGCATAGGATTGAATTAAACCGAAAGCCAAATGGGCACAAGGTTGTATTGTGTCGAGGTATGCAATAATGTAGATGGCCTAAAGGCGAAAGTCATAGGAAGGGCTATGCTAAAGAATTTTTGATGTGTTAGACAAAAGATGAAAGCGCGGCTAGGTAAACTGCACTTAACCAAAAAGGGTAGGGTTTTATTACACTGAAACCAAAAGATACTTACTACGCCGCAATATGAGTGAGGCAGCGTTGTGCTATGGCAAAACTAAAAGATACAGTTTTGTGCTGCAATAAGAGTATCTCAAGGTTGTACTACACTGAAATGAATATATAAAACTATAGCCTGATATATGAGTAATTAGGAAAAACTTGGGAAGCTAAAGATAACTAAAAGAAAGAAACAAGAACTTACAAAAGAATGCGAGTTTGGAAGGGCTATTGATGTCGAGTGGGAATGCTCACTCAAATGCACTGTCTTGGGAAGGCAAGGGAGGGTTATTTGTTTTTCAAAGGGATGTAGGACGTCTGGGTGGCCTGCTGTGCAGTCAATTCCCCGATATTTCCCCGATATATCCCGTAGCGGACTTTTGGGGCAACGATATTCCTATAAAGCGGCCCAATATAGCGGATCCGCTATTGTCCCCGATATTGGGGCAATAATCCGCTATATCTTCGATTTTGTTGCCTCGCTATATCCCTCTTTCCTATAAATAAACATTTTGCATGATGTCTTGCTTTTAAGTATTATGGTAACTTCAAAGTTGATGTAATAATGATATACGCTGTTGGTTATTATAACTAGTTCTAACTTTTTAAGTGTCAACTTTATTTGTCTTTACTTTATTATAACTTGTTTTGTTTGGTGGGAAATAATAAGTAATAATTGTTCCTCTTTTTAATGTAGAATGTTCATTATTCCTCTTTTTAAAGTCGTCCGCTGTATCTTTCTATATCCCCGATATATCGCTACAATTTTCGCACCTCAAACGCTATGGAGCAGCAGGGCGCTTTGACTGCACAAGTGGCCTATATGCTTTCGCGAGAGTGGATGTAATTCTCTTATGGGATTCAAAGTTAAGACAAAGAAATGAAACTGCATAGGATTGTACTTTGCAGTATAAACCAAAGAAAAGAAATTGCTTAAGGTTGTACTTTGTAGCATAAAATAAAAGAATGAAACTGTATAGGGATTTACTATGCAGCATGAAAAGATAAGTCGAAACTGCATGGTACACGCTTCGAGGAAAAAGATATAAGTCAAAATTGCACATGATTGAACTGGGCCGAGGCCGAGACCGAAGGAAATGTAATTCATTAGGTTACCATGTGCAGAGCCAATGGTACTTTTAGGAATAGACCAGATCTGATTTAATTCTTGCATGAGGCAGTTTGTTGTTGTATGCTTTTGTTTAATAGCAAGGGGAAAACTCATTCTTTGTTTTAGCGGTATTGTCTCACTGTACGATGTGTTTAGGATAATGTATTACTTATACCATACTTTATGTATGATCCGTATTTTTATTACTATTTTTTCCATGAACTTTTGGGTACTCGACTGAGTAGGCTAAGTTTATGGACTTAGGCAGGAAGCTTTGGAAGAGACAAATAAAGCAAACCGAAGATGGAAGTAGGAGGCTTGCGTGCAAATAAAGCTTGTTTAGATTTTCGATGCTTAAGTTTCCATGTCGGCACCTTCATATGTCAAGCTTGCCACTCTATTTATGTTCAATTATATTTGACCCCTATGTGAGCACATGTTTGGGATGTACTAAAATTGTTAAAGACTCTTAAGACTATTTGTGTAATGAAAATTTGTAGATGTTCTGTTTACTTGGACTATTTTATATATAGACTGAACTCACTTTTATTGCCTGAAAATAATTCCAATAATGACTTCAGTATCATTAGTTTCATTTTCAGGTCTCTATGTGGGGGATGTTACAGTTCATATCAAAGCTTAGGTTAAGAGACACATATGTAATACCGAGCTAGAAAATATGTATAGTACTTAGAATAAAATGAACATCTTATAGAGGGTATGAGCTAATATATATATATATATATATACACACACACACACATATATATATATATATATACATATATATATGACGTACTTGTATATTGCTATATAGATATATAGCATGATATACCTACTCTTCTATTATTTTTTTACTCTCTTTCTTTTTGTTTCTAATGAAGTTTTTTCTAACAGAAAAGCAAAATGGTTACGAGAAGTGGACGGGTTATGTTAGGAGGAGCAAATGCAAGGATGGAGAATGAAAGTACGTAGACTAATAATGAGAGAAATGAATAAGAAATGCCAAGAGTTGCTAAGGCGAAAGCAATATCGCTAGCTAATGTAGCAGGCATGAATGTTAATGCCTTGTTTAGATAGTTTATGGTACAAATGATGAGGGAGAAAACGTCGAAGGCTATGGAGCCAAGGCTTGCTGTAGCGAGAGAAGACTTCTCAAATATGAACCAAGACTACCGAAACTTGGAAGGAAATATGTTCATAGGGTAGGAGCTCGGTGTTGAAGTACTAAATTGACAAGGGTTTGTAAATGTATTTTCGGAGATCTAGAGTTTGAATGATGCACAAAGGAGAAGGCTAGCATCGAGGTAATTTCATGAAGTTGCATTAGATTGGTGAGAGATGGTATTTCCAAGACCATAGAAGAGGAGATACATGTGTGTAGTTCAAGGAGAGGTTCAAGTCTTAGTTCATACCTAAGTCTCAATGGAGTCTGCTACTATGAGAATTTATTGACTTGAAGAAGGGCAACCTTACGGTGGAAGGGTACATCCAGAAGTTCAACATTTTGGTTATGTATGACAGGGAGATCATTAATAGCCCACCGAAGAAAAATGAGAAGTTCATTAGCAGTTTGAAACAGTGTAATGATCATAAGGTGATGGCACACTTGGCATTTACATTTTAATTCATTATGGATATACCCGAAGGGATGATAGGATGTATTAGAAATAGAGATGATTAGAGTTAAAGGCCAAGGCAGTATAGAAGAAGAACTTTACTCCGTATACCAAAGGCAAAAAAGGTTGTGCCGAAAGGAAGCGGTGGAGAAATTGCTACTACGGATGTTGCTTGTTTTAATTATGGGCAAAAGGAACACTTTGCATCTAAATGTCCAATACCAAATAATCTTGGAATGATAAAGTGCTACAACTGTGATAAGATGGGATGTGACGACCCAGAATTTTCGGACCAGTCAAAATCATTGAAAACCCACCCGTTCTAAAATAAACAAATGATAACAAATGACAACTACCGATTTAATACACAACAGCATTTGATAAATATACAACACTACTAAATGTATAGGATACAATTTTAATAATATAAGTTATCAGAGTAATCATTTATACTACTGAGTGTACTTTAATACATATCAAACTCAAATACTATAAATCTACCTTTGCACAATTCTGGTGTAAGAGACAGCAATATCCAATCCTACAAACTCAATAACCATGTCAATGCGAAATAAAATGGTAAGCAGGAGAGATACATTAACACATGATAAATAGAAAACACTGAATAGGAAAATGTTCCCTAATTATTAGTGTCGCATCACTACCACTTATGACTGCTTACGTATCTCTATCTAATTGGACAACAAACTAGATACAGGATCAAGCTACCGTGGTTCTCCTACCACAAATAGGACTCAAGGACCCTACGATACACAAACATATATGCAATTCCCAAACTACATAACATATAAGATGCAAATGTCGCTTCCAAATCTACCTACTTAGGCTTGTATCATTTCATTCATATTTTTGCAATACGATTAACTTTATTATTTTCAAAATATAATCCTTTTCTAAAATAATCTCTTCGAACTAATTCCTAGTTTTGTTTCAAATCCTTTTGACATAATAATATATATTTTTTTGTATCAAATCATATTTTTCTTCGGGATTTAAAATAAATCACATTTGAAAACGGTATCAAATACTTTGTATAATAATACAGTGTTGTATTTGATATATTTATTTGAAAATTCCAAATACTCTACTATGAAAGCATATCAAAATATATGCAACCAAATCGGGAGGTTTTCTCCCATAACAAGGCAATTGGGTCACAGCGCATAAAAATGAATTAGTATATCCCTCTATATCAAGAGTGGACTATACCTAGGGTTACTCAACCTTTCATCCACTTTTTAGTCATGGGTTACCAGAACATCGGTAACATAACAAATCATTTTGTTTCCCTAAGTGACAAATCATTTTTCACTAATATTCACAAATACTTTCAAAACACAATATAGTTTACTTCCTCAAAATCTTTGGAAAGCCATTTTAAAATCAATGGGGTTTTAGTCCCCGAAATTCTCTTTTCATTATAAAACACATTTTTATAAATACCTTTATATAAATCGCTTTTATATAAAATCACTTTAATATATTTATTTCTAAATATTTCTATTTCTTTAAAGGAAAACATTTCATTTCAAAAGATAAGTATATTTTTCTTTTAAAATTATAATAAACATCTTTCGTAAATCATAATTATTCCTTAATCAATATTATTACTTAACATCTTATAGTCAAACTGCGAAATTCTAATCACAAAAGTGTTTGTGTCTACTCAATCCATGCACCAGCAAAATGTTATTGCTCATAAACTGGCCAAGTACAATTCAAACAACTAAACAAACAATAATAACAAACACATTATTATCAACAATTAACACATGATTAGCTAACACATCATATACTTATTTGACGGTGAGAGAACGCACCTTAAAACCAAGTTAACAAACATCTCAAGCCACAAGAACCTAAGAACAACTTCCTACCATCACCCTGAAGCCAAAGCTACCACCTTTGCTCATCAAAACACAAATGCAAGCCTCTTCCACCACCATGATGCTCATAGCCTGGGATAGGACCACCCATTTCTCTATCTTTCTTCGACTTCTTAGATGCTAAACCATGTTATCTAAGTGATATAAAAACTTTGTGAAAGTTTGGAGGAGAAAGGAGCTGATTTGAATAAGATTTGAGAAAGTTAGAGAGGAGAAAGAGAGGATGAAGACATGAAAAAGAACAAAGTTTCTTTTCCAAAGAATGAATGAATAAAAAAGAGAGCAAGGGGATGTATTTATAGTCTTGAAAAGAATAATGGCAAAAGACCCTTATGTTAGTCCCTGAGGAGTTGGTTTTGATGACAAAAACCTTAGAATAGATTATAAAATATAAATACTAACATTACAAGTTTAGATATATATGTATATGTAGGATCTAACCATGCAGGTATCAAGAATGAAGACTGTACAGTATAGAGATTCAAGATATAGAGATAGAAGACTCATGAGTATCAAGATTATCAAGAGTTCAAGAGTTCAAGGTTAAGTTTGTTTTATTAGGAATATTTGTTAAAACTCGTAGAAAAGCACTGGCATCTTAATATCCAATTTATTCGTGGAATGTAATCCACTTCGAGCCCGTTAAAGGGATGGAACCCTAAGTAGGATGAAACCTACGAAAATCTAGTGGGACATTGTTTTGTATCCACTAATTTTAATTCAAATGATTTTACAAAATTATCTTGTTTTCAAAATGATTTCAAAACTTTCTTTTTAAAAAAGATTCAAAACTCTATGTCCTGATTTTAAATAATTTTAGCCTCAAAAACATCTTTAATTTCAAAGTCAAATTACTCCTGATTTTAAACTATCTTTTCAAATAATATATTTAACTTTTAATATTTATACTTAGATTTAAATATAAAATTATAGTTAAATTATGTATATACTGTTCTTTATATTTACTTATGAATTTCAACTATATTTAAGTATATTTATAAAGTTTAAAATAATTTTAATATAAAATAGAGGTTATTTTCAAAGAAAATCAAAACACCAAAAATCCCTTTGGGATGTCGACATGCCCCTAGGCACTATGTCGACATAGTGTCAGTTGGCTTTAAAATTCAAAATTCAAATTTCAAAAGAAGTGTCTATTCGCCATAACTCTTCATGAATGGTCATGGTTGTTGCTCTTCTATAAATAGAGGTCAGTTTCAACGAATTTTCAATCACTTTTTTCTGGTTTTCACTCCTCTTCTTCTTCCACATTTCTTAATACAAAATCATACCATTACTCTGCCGAAATCAACATCGAATCATACTCGATTACTTCTAGTTTGATTCTCCATCACTATCTCTACAAGGTTCTCAGTGCTATTCAGAGTTATAGACTTCTTTGTAATATATTAGCGAGAAAAGGTGTGATTGTAGCCTTGGAAATCAATTAAGCGAGAAAAGGTGTGATTGTAGCCCTGGAAATCAATTGGGTGAACTTGTTGCCCCGGAAATCAAGTATCTCTACCCAGAGGATTGTCATTCTGGAGGGTGTACCTCGTGGCCTTGAAATCGAGGGTTGTAATTGTTGAATTGTTGTTGAAAGAAAATCCGTACTTGTGTTGCGGGACTGGATGTAGGGTAACTCCGAACCAGTATAAAATCCGGTGTGTTCTTTCCTTTACTGCTTTTACTTTATATTTGCATCTGTGTTTGATTCTGTGTTCATATCTGTGTCTGATTAGTGTATACATTGTTAACAAATTAAGATAAAACTCAAAAAGATTAACAAATTTCTTAAAACACTATTCACCCCCCTCTAGTGTTAATTCTAGCCTTAAGATCCTTAATCCGCATTTCTCATATTTGGTATCAGAGCTTTGTTTTCAAAAGTTTCATTATCTGAATTTTGAAAAATTTCAAAATGGCTACTAACACTAGTACTGTTATTACCACCAACACTAGTTCATTTGTAGAAGGTCAGTCTACTGCCAGACCACCACTTTTTAATGGCAGTAACTATGCATATTGGGCATGTAGGATGAAAATATATTTACAATCTGTAGGATTAGATACTTGGAATATCACACAAACTGAATATTCTGAACCCACAACTAATTTTGCACAGTGGACCACTGAGCAAAAGACTGTTGCACAAAATAATTCTAAAGCAATGAATATTCTGTTTTGTTCACTTGAAAGAAATGAATTTAATAGAGTGTCAGTTTGTAAGTCTGCATATGAAATCTGGAAAACTTTGCAAGTAACTCACGAAGGAACAAGCAAAGTTAAACAGACCAAAATTTCCATGCTCACAAATCAGTTTCAGTTATTTAAAATGAATACTAATGAGTCTATTTCAGATATGTATAGTCGATTTCAAGATATTGTGCATTCTTTAATATCTTTGGGAAAGGAATTTTCGGAAGAAGATCAAGTCAGAAAATTTTTAAATTCTCTCACTCCAGAATGGGATTAAAAGACACTTGCAATTGAAGAGGCAAATGACATCAGTACTTTAAAGATAGAAGAATTGATTGTAAATCTAATGTCGTTTGAAGTTCAAATGATCGGGAGAAGAGAAAGCAAAGCATCTGAAAAGAAATCAATGGCATTCAATGCATTAACCGATGGATTAGACTCAAACAGTGATAATGATGAAGAGATAGCATTTATGACCAGGAATTTTAGGAAATTCCTGAAGTACAGAAAATTGAATAGTTCCAAGAGAAACAACTTTAAGAATTCCAGTAATCAGACTACTGTACCAAACTTTATCAAATGCTTCAATTGTGACGAACCAGGTCATATCAAAAGAGACTATCCATATCCAGATAGGCAGAATCCTCCTATGAACAATGAACCGGCAAAGAAACGGAAGCATGCATTTACTGCTACTCTAGGTGACTCAGACTCGTCCTCAAGTGATGATGATCAAAAGACGGATAATTCGAATTTGTGTTTCACTGCAGTTCACGACTCTGATGAATTCAAAGAAATGGATTCAGAAAAAGGTACACGTTTACAATACAATTGGTTGAAATTGCTTGCATAGAATTAGTTGCTTGATTGTTTGATTGATTGATTTTGAATTGATATGTTGTTTGAATTTTAAAATTTATTTTCTATTTTTACTATTATTTTATTTTTATTTTTATTATTTTTGACACATTCTGAAATATATTATAAGTACAATAATATTTCAGAAATATAGACATTAATAATAATATTTATATATATATGTATATGTATTAGATAACTTAGGAAAAATCATGTCATGAAAATTCAAAGGCACATGTCGACATGGTCCCTACCACGATGTCGACATACCTACCTGAATTTGAATTTCAAATTTTGAAATCAAAAGTTTGAATTTCCCTCCACCTTTTCACTTCATTTATTTCTCTGAAAAGATACCTTTTGACCAGAGAATATGTCCTTTGAATGTCTATTTATTCACTATCTTTTATCATATCTTTTCACTTTCATTTTCAAATTCAAACTCTCTCTTCATATCCTCAAGCTCTCTACTCTCTACTCTAATGGCTTCTTCAAGCAACCCCTCAACCATGAGAATTTCCAGAAAAATCAAAGAGCAATTATTCAATGATTCGGAGGCAATTAAAGCATACATCAATTATGCTAATTATGCCAAAGTCCATCCCGGAAAATTTGCTATTTTTCAAGATTTTTCTTCTTATGAAATTGATTCTCTTTTTGCAAACAATGGTGTTTTAAGTCTTATTGACTCTTCTCAAAATGATTTTGTTTGCTATCCTAATCTTGTCAAAATCTTCTATGCTAATTTAAACCGTGGTTTTTATAATGGAAATGAGAATGAAATTTGGAGTAGTGTCAAAGGCACTCAAATTGTTTTGAATTGTGATCTTTTGGGTACCATTCTTAATTGCAAAAGCACGGGAATGGATCTTTCTAGTTTTAAAATCGATGAACATGATCGTGAGACATTTCATCATATTTTTGAAGAAGATGAAAACTTTGAATTTAAAAACCGAAACTTTCGTCCTAAAGCAAGAATTGTCAATCTTCTCTTACAACATACTTTGACCCCTAGATCGGGAAATTTTAACAATCCTACCTCAAAAGTGTGCAAAGCACTTTTTGCTATTTTCGGAAATTATGCTATCAATTGGGCGCAAGTTATTTTGGATGAACTTCGTCCTAAAAATTTTGAAATGGGAGAAAACACTTTATATCATGGAATTTACCTTACTCGGATTTTCAACTATTTTGGAGTGGATTTCAAAGGTGAAGAATTTGTCTCTAGAAAAGTTTTTAATATTTCAAACATTTCTCTCATGAAAATCTCATATGTTTTTCAACCTTATGAGACTCTTACCGAAAAGGAAGAGCGTTTGGCTTATGAAGAAATGGAAGAGGAAGAAGAAGAAGAAGAAAGGGATGAAATGGAAATAGAAGAAGAAGAAGGTGAAACATCCTTAGAAAGTATTGAATATCCTTCCAATCCATCCAACAAAACCCTTCTCAAAAACCAAAAGATAATTGTGGAGAACCAACGGATTTTAAAACGATCCGTTAGTAAGAAGTTGGATAACATGTCTTCAAAGATGAACAAGTTCTTTTCAAAAGTCAGCAAGAAACTTGGATTATCTTCATCATCTTCATCCTCTAACTAGTTTTATCTTTTAGTATCTTATTGTATTTGTCTTAGTTTGTTTTATTTCGAATGTTCGTGTAGTTTTTTATGTTTAATCATTGTATTATCCTATTATGCAATGAAATTGAATTTCCTTCCTGTCATCCAGCTTATTTTATATCTTGAATAAATGTTAGTATATTATAGAAATATATATACATCATTATTCACAAAATAAAATTATCACCAAAATTCACTATAGTATGTCGACATACCCCTCTTGACCATGTCGACATGTACTGGTCAGAAGTGATTATTGATTTTGAATTTGAAATTGGAATAACTACCAAATGTATATTCATTTCAAACGAATTTCTACACCTATATATACCCTTTTCTTCTAGAAATTTTCACTGAAATTTATTTTTCATTCTCTATATCCTTCATTTCTTTCTCTAATTCAATTATGGCCAATCCTATCACAATCTATCTGAAAATCTTGAAGAAACACTCAATTCATTCAAGAATATTCTCTCTATCATCCTTCATAATCAACGTCACTTAGAACTGAGTCAAATGCAGATGATCAAGAAACAAGAGAGACACTTCGATGCAATTCGTTGGATGATCTCCTCCCTGCACAAGGATGATAATGAAGCACATCCTCCCGTTTCTCTATCTGTTGATAATGAGAATTGGGATGCCATCAAACAAGACCCTATCTTTGGAGAAGAAGGATGGGTTGATGTTCCTCGTAACGTTTAATTTTCTTTCTTTGTTTGATTTGTCTGAATTAATTTGTTTGATTTAATTTAGTTTGAATTGATACTTTGTGTGGATTGATTTTATTTGGTTTGAAGATTGGTGTGTAAAACATATATATACACTGAAATGAATATAGTCTTTAATTAAGTTATTATGCTCATAAGTATCATTATTTTAAATCTATATATTATATATTCTGTTGTATAGTTTATCAATGCAGGTACTAAAGTCCAAGAGAGCAACTGTAACGCCCCACCTCTATGCTCGTAATAACAAAGAGTATTAAAAGAAATACTGTCTATTATTACGAAGAATGAGGCTGGATAGGAGCGACCATCCGTAATTTGCCTTACACTAATATTGGTTATCTCGATAGGAGTGGTATATACTTTTTATTTTTCATCTATCATTTATTTACTCCCATCGACACACCCAATTATCAGTATAAAACAAACTACGATAATTCATAATAGTTTAGGACATTAGATATAACAGTAACACCGATAATATAAATGCGGAACACAGATAAAAACAAAAGTCTCATATATATATAACTGATGTCAGTTGATACATAATTGACACAATACATATGATACAACTACAACTGTCGACTCTAGAAGTTATATATACAAGTACATTATCGACTAATATACATGAATACATATCATTCGATACAATGACACGACTACTACAAAATGACTGACAACTTCAGAAGATGTGAAAAGTCTTCAATCCCGAACAGCAACTCAAAGAAAGAAATCTACAACCTGAAATACTCGGGTCTGACCCGAGTATTACATTCAAAAGAAAATAATACCCAGGTCAGTCTAATTCAAACCAGTTTATTAGTGCATATAGGCAGTAATAATTTAAATAGACGACAGTCACAGAAATCACGTATATCCAACTCTCGATATGAGAATTGGATAACGGCATATATAACACTAAACAGTGTAAATCATCAAATCAAAAATCTCAAAATGATCAAACACGTCAAATTTCTGTGTGGCTGCAGCACACGCACGCGTGCACTGCCTCGCCACACAGTACGTGAAATCATCACGACGGTGAAAACTAACAGCAATCAAAACGGTAGAAGTCAATCATAAATAAACTTACAGGGTCAAACCCGGGTCTTTGAGACCGGATTCAACTCGCTGTAAAATCTCAAAAATCAATTTGAAACACTCACGAACCAACAAAGGCAAAATCAACTAACTCAAGCGAAAAGGAAGCAATGAACAAGTTCACGCTTCAGATCAAAACTGTGATATCGAACAAGCCATGACGGCAGTCAATACCCAAATTTCTCAGATTCAACATGACCATTAAGAGCCCAAAGATAAGGTAATCCAACTGTAGTATGGTAACAAAAGAAAACTGCATATACGACTAAACAGTATACAGTATTAAAACTGAAATTTCCAAAGTGAAGCAAGAACTAATGTTCATGAACATGAGGGCAACATATATGATCAAGTGAAGTCTAACCATCACGTTCCAGTTTATCCAAGTTCAAAGTGCAGGTATGATACTTTGAATGCAATAGTGGGACAGACCAAAATGCAGACCAAAGTCAAGGCAAGAGTATCAGACTACCAAGAAGAGAACAGAGCAATGAAGATTACAAGGAAAACATCACTGCTTCTTATATAGGACAGGCCTGACCACACATGCAAATAGAAGCAAAGCCCAATTACATTAATGAACTTCGAATAGATTCTCATATTACCCGAGACAATATGCCAACATCTCAACCAAACAACAGAGGAAACAAACAGGCAGTGTAACAGGCTAATCATTACACAAGTTAAAGGCCTCAGCATCTCAACAGACATGAAGTCAGTCCACACTGAGCACAGACAGGGTGGAAGTTAGCTTGTAGTTGCAAATTAACTTAAGTTAATGGTAGCATCACTACAGGCTCCAGGTCAAAGACAATAGAGACAGACTCAACAGAACAAAGTGGAGATACCCATCACAACAAGACTCAGGTCAGTGAATATTTCAGATGTACAGACCAGATTAGAGTCACAACAGATACCAGCTCAACCAAGTCAAGTGAAGATAGCCAGACAGCAAGACTCAAACCAACACAAGAGTGCGTGTATGTCTATATATAAAAACACACACATATCTATATCCAATGCAACAGCCAATCGGAAATACTCAGAGGGGAACGCAAAAATGGTCGGAGCCCAAGTAAAGCCACCAGATTTTCAAATCAAGCAAGATAGTGGTTCAACTTCGAAGACCACATTCAACAAAACAGAAGCTTTCAGCTCAACTCGAATGGCTAGAGACAATATCAAGTTAAGGTCTGGTAATAATAAAATCAAACTGAAACCGTGAGCTACTTAACAAAAACATGAAACCACATTCCCAAAGTCAAGTGGCCCAAGTCAAATGTAAATCAAACTGTACCATGATGCAGTGTCACAAACAGCCACATATATACATACATAACTGCATATATATATATGAGTAAAAACACAGAGATGATGGAACTGCAATGGGCCGATCATTGTAAAAGTTTCAAAATAGTGATACACGGCAAGTTCAAACATACCATAAATCAACAGTTTCATCTCAAAAATACCAAGAGCCGGTGCTAACAAAGAAGATAACAGACAGGCCAAAGTCAGAGTATAAATTAATTCAAGACCAAGGAATTTATCCACACTGTGTTAATGAAGTAATCAAATGATACGACTTTGAATAAATCAGTTAACATCTATAACATCTACACGAAAATCAAGTGACCGAGATGAATTCAAACAACGAATACAATTTGGGTACAGATAAAATTCAAATGCATCAAATCGCGTCCCAAAACAAGTCAAAATCATCAACAAAAAAACAAGCGGTCGAAGCACTGAACTAGGAATGAATTTCAGATGTGAGTGAAAAGTCACTCACCTTTATTCGATCGAGAAACTGAAGCGTGGCACTCGAGAATCAAGCAGAGACAAACCCTAGCAGCCATTCTTTTTCGCCCTCGTTCAAATCGTTTTTGGGGTCAGCGATGCGGAGAAAATTGAAAGGAGGAATGGACGAAATAAACGAGAGCCACCATTAGCCTTTCCTTCGTACGCCTTCTCTAGGGTTTTTCCACGAGAAAAATCGATTGGGTCGGGTTATCGAACGAAAAGAAGAAAAATGAGTTTTTTTGGGAAAAAGGGGACGAGTTTCTTTAGTTAGATAACACGGCAGAAACAAGTATGGGCCACACTATTGTTTTTCTTTAAGGCCCGCTACAATCTAAACAAAATTTACAAAAGAATTCAGATCGATTCAAACTGCAATAGCAATTAACCAACGATTTTAATCGTCATTTGACGATAACCAGATAATTGCGAAATCTCGGGTTGTTACAGTAAGGGGGAGTAAATTTTTTGTTGATGACAAAGGGGGAGAAATATAAAATAGGATATTTAGGCATAGATTAAGGGGGAGTTGTTAGTTTTAGGGGGAGTTATTAGGATAGAAGGAATATTTTATAAACAAAGGTTATCATCATAAAAAATGGGGAGATTGTTAGTCCCTGAGGAGTTGGTTTTGATGACAACAACCTTAGAATAGATTATAAAATATAAATACTAACATTACAAGTTTAGATATATATGTATATGTAGGATCTAACCATGCAGGTATCAAGAATGAAGACTGTACAGTATAGAGATTCAAGATATAGAGATAGAAGACTCATGAGTATCAAGATTATCAAGAGTTTAAGAGTTCAAGGTTAAGTTTGTTTTATTAGGAATGTTTGTTAAAACTCGTAGAAAAGCACTGGCATCTTAATATCCAATTTATTCGTGGAATGTAATCCACTTCGAGCCCGTTAAAGGGATGGAACCCTAAGTAGGATGAAACCTACGAAAATCTAGTGGGACATTGTTTTGTATCCACTAATTTTAATTCAAATGATTTTACAAAATTATCTTGTTTTCAAAATGATTTCAAAACTTTCTTTTTAAAAAAGATTCAAAACTCTCTGTCCCGATTTTAAATAATTTTAGCCTCAAAAACATCTTTAATTTCAAAGTCAAATTACTCCTGATTTTAAACTATCTTTTCAAATAATATATTTAACTTTTAATATTTATACTTAGATTTAAATATAAAATTATAGTTAAATTATGTATATACTGTTCTTTATATTTACTTATGAATTTCAACTATATTTAAGTATAT
Organism: Allium fistulosum; assembly: GCA_030737815.1. Taxonomy (NCBI): domain Eukaryota; kingdom Viridiplantae; phylum Streptophyta; class Magnoliopsida; order Asparagales; family Amaryllidaceae; genus Allium; species Allium fistulosum. The sequence goes on along the minus strand of CM060904.1, from coordinate 161,042,562 downwards.
TTATAAAGTTTAAAATAATTTTAATATAAAATAGAGGTTATTTTCAAAGAAAATCAAAACACCAAAAATCCCTTTGGGATGTCGACATGCCCCTAGGCACTATGTCGACATAGTGTCAGTTGGCTTCAAAATTCAAATTTCAAAAGAAGTGTCTATTTGCCATAACTCTTCATGAATGGTCATGGCTGTTGCTCTTCTATAAATAGAGGTCAGTTTCAACGAATTTTCAATCACTTTTTTCTGGTTTTCACTCCTCTTCTTCTTCCACATTTCTTAATACAAAATCATACCATTACTTTGCCGAAATCAACATCGAATCATACTCGATTACTTCTAGTTTGATTCTCCATCACTATCTCTACAAGGTTCTCAGTGCTATTCAGAGTTATAGACTTCTTTGTAATATATTAGCGAGAAAAGGTGTGATTGTAGCCTTGGAAATCAATTAAGCGAGAAAAGGTGTGATTGTAGCCCTGGAAATCAATTGGGTGAACTTGTTGCCCCGGAAATCAAGTATCTCTACCCAGAGGATTGTCATTCTGGAGGGTGTACCTCGTGGCCTTGAAATCGAGGGTTGTAATTGTTGAATTGTTGTTGAAAGGAAATCCGTACTTTTGTTGCGGGACTGGATGTAGGGTAACTTCGAACCAGTATAAATCCGGTGTGTTCTTTCCTTTACTGCTTTTACTTTATATTTGCATCTGTGTTTGATTCTGTGTTCATATCTGTGTCTGATTAGTGTATACATTGTTAACAAATTAAGATAAAACTCAAAAAGATTAACAAATTTCTTAAAACACTATTCACCCCCCCCCCCCTCTAGTGTTAATTCTAGCCTTAAGATCCTTAATCCGCATTTCTCACACCTTAAACCCCTCCCCTTTCTTTCCATGTACAACGCACACCATGCTTTCATTTATACACACATACTTTGTAAAAGTCTTCCCTTGATTTAAACCATGATTTAGGGGTCCTTTTGTCCCCTTAATTAAACTTATGTTTTAATTAATTTGCTTAAGAACTTAGGTGTTTTAAATTATTGTAAATGTGTTCATGTGTTGCTATACAAGTCCAAAGAATTTAAATAACTTTTATTAAATAAAAAAGTTGATTTTTAACAAAACGTTTTCCAGTCACATTTTCAATATTTATTCAAAATATATATTTTTGTAAACACGATTCAAAAAATAAGTTTTCTATCATTAGTTATTAATTAAAAGTGTTTAACAAGGTTATAAAATCACATTTTTAATACTTAACCAATTCTCAAAGTTTGAGATATTCAAAAATGAAGTGTTCAAAATTACGGGTCTTTACAGGGACATCTGAAGAAGGATTGTCCAGAGCTCAAAACGCAGGTCATGCTTTGGAGGGACCATGGGGAGGACTATCCGCCAAAGAGAAAGGCAAGAGCAAAATCTTAGATGTTGTATGGTTAGTAATGCATTTTGGATTAGTAATGCATTTTGGATTAACCAATGCACTTGCATTCTTTATGGACTTAATGAATATAATTTTCTAAGACCAGATGGATAGATATGTGTTGTTTTTTAATGTTGACATCATAGTATACTCGAAAGATGAGGAGGATGTGATGACCAAGGGATTCGAACTCCTGTTGTCCCGAAAATATTTTGGTTAATTATCAAAAGGGATCCCTGCATTCAAACGCTGAGAATGATGAGAGATTTTAGTTTCCGCTTCCCTTTCGTTGTACTTTAACAACAAATTTCATTTTCCCGCTTTTAGTTGCGTCCCTCTACCCAAAAAAAGTTCTATTTTATCCCTTCATCGGTCGTACTTGGACTTCGATATTCTTCAAAATTTGATTTTTTTTCAAGTGGAGTTGTATCGCTTTGTCATTTGCATGTACTTTGATTTAGATAATTGCCCTGATTGGTTATTTATATTTTGTTTATTCGATTCATTTTGTTTTAGGTTTATTGAGTCATTAATCCCAATTTTCATTCTAATCAGGTACTCCACCCTAAATCAAACTTTGTTCGCTCATTTTGCCAGAATACGAAAACTTAATAGAAACCTAGTGGGTTTTTTCTAACCCTGCTTCTGTTTAATTATTTACAAAGTTGATTCTCTATTTTCATTCATTTCTCTATATTATTAGCTTTTGAAAAATCTTGTTGTATTTGATTTTCAATGTGATTAGTTGTAACATTTTTCTTCTATGTTGGTTTCTTGATGCACTTAGTTTATGAAATATAAGAATTGTATATCAATTTTTTGAATATTATATTTTAACTTTTCCCATGGAGCATATCACTCGATAAATCGATAAAATATCACAATTCTTTAAATAAAAAAATTGGAAATATCCTTCTATCTTTTATATATTTTTGTTAAAATTGTTTATATCACCGACCATATCATAATATTTTTATTATTATGTCAATTTATTTGTGTTTAATATTTGGTAGTAGTTTGATTAGTCAGTATGTTATAATTATGCATTTGAAACAACAATCATTTTTGCCAAAAGTTTGAAATGAAATGTTTGTATGTTTAATAAGTAAAAATATAATCGACATTTACTAATGTTTTTTATTTGAATTGTTTTTTCCTTGGTTTTTCAGGATTTATTTTTTTTCTCAGCATTTTTTCATGTTTGCATAATTCAATATATATTTTAACAGATATTTCCTCCTTTTGCAATTTTAATAGATACATGTTTAATGGTTTTTACTAATGTTTTTGTGCTTTCGGTTAAAAAATATGTTAAAGACAACCTGGCATTTTAGTTTGGTAGGTTTGCTTTTAGAACTCTTTAGTTTGATTTATTCTTCTGTGGTAGTATGTTGTCTTATGTATCATATTTGTGATATCATATTGTGATAGAATGTAATCATATAAGTGATGTATACTGTAGGATTAAACTTTGATAGAATTGTTATAATTTATTATACCATTTTATTAAGATTCCTAAATGTATTAAAATATCAAATTTTGATCAAATTCTAAATGTTTATAAGTTGGTTGTTAAGAACTAAGTACTGAAGGTCATATTGAATACAATCATACAATATAATAAATGTAATTCATTATAATTATCGAGGTAATGAATGATATGATTAAATTTTTAATGCAATTGCATTAGATTTTGATGTCATTTCTTATAATAAAATGATCCAAACAAAATAAGCGAGATGAGAGTGATGAATGATGTTCAATTGATGATGTCTGGTGAAGCTCTAGCATAAATGTAATAAGATATGTTCCAGAAAGCAATGGTTGTAGCAAGTACATGGAGTATGTGTTTAGAATGCACATATTTCCCTAGAGTTTACAAGCAAATCTTGATTTCTAGACAATTCAAAAAAAAGTAGACGTTGAAACCAAACCAATCGCCCTCCCCCAACATGCACACACACGCGCGCGCGCGCACATGCTAATATTCATAGATATGTATGTTTATGCATGGTGTGTATGTACATATCCATCATGAGTTTTCAAAGCCATATTTGGTTTTATTATGTGCCCTTATGGTATATGATAACAAATCCATTTTAATACTAACAGAGACAGCTTCATGATGCTCCAACTATTAAATTCCTTAATCAATCTACTATTAAGTTGGAATAGTTGAGAATAAGTATGGTGATAGAGTCGACATGGACAATGTCGTCCTTGCTCACTTGCTCTTAAGAATTAGTGCATCTTGTTTACCTCACCAATGGGGTTTGTAGTAAATTCATGTATAATCTTTGAAGAAAAATTCCCTTGATAAATCATAATACCAATTTTCTTATACATAATTAAACAAATATTGTATTGTTGATGCAGTTTTATCAATAAATAGCTACTTATTCCTCTTTTCTACTTCGAATGACAAAAGGGTGTGTTTTCGTTGTGGTCATGTCATCTTCCTTCTGATTTTTATCACAATATAATCGTTGCATGGTACTCTCTTTTCCCTTGAAAATTTTCTTTCCTTTTTCTGGTTAATTACTATTCAATATTTTGTGTTTGTTTGATTGTAAAATATTTATTGATTATAGATGTAATTAGTCCATTGCTTTGTCTTTTCAGTATAAGGAATTTCCTAAGAATTTATGGAGCTAATAAATTCAAGTCATTTGAAGCATGACTACCATTCCTTAAATATTTAATTTTCATATGGTATCATTCAAATAAACTAGCAGCTAGATAAAAAATAATAGGAGATTAGTTGTTAATATAGTAAATCAATCTCGAGTGATGTATGGTCTATTAAAATCCCTTCTTTTTGTTTCCATAAATAATACGTTCATCGTAAAATCTGCATTTTAGTAAATCAATGGAATTTCCAAATTAGGTGATCAAATTATTGCTTCAAATTTCATTATTATTTTCTATTCTAAAATTCCCAACTTTTTGTTCTTTTTTCATTTAAGATCATATTTTTGCAATATCATATATGAATTTGCATGGTCTTTGTTGATGTGAAATGGGTAGAAATCATTGGGCGAGCTAGTTGTAGTGTCGATGTTTTGAAGCAAGATGATGTAATAAGAGCTGTTCTTAATATTATATTGCTACTGATTCTTAAAGAATGTCCAAAAATATTTATTTGAACTTAAGTGTGTATGCATGCATGCATGCGCACACTTGTGTTTTTGTGTATGTGTGTGAGTTGGTTCACAGTTCAGTCTTCTAGTGGAGAAGTCTTGAAACAAATAAAGTAGTATAGCTAACAATATACATGTCATTTAGCTTAGTTGAAGAAAAGTCATATTATCACCACACCATAATTTATAAACCAAGCATTGTTGTTTTGTTATCATTAACTGGCTTGCTTGGAGCATATTATTAATCATAAATTTACTTGTACTTTTCTTTGGTAGATATATGTAAGAAAATCAGAACTTTGTAAAGAACTCCTATTATATCTCTTTTAGGAAAATAATAACTTAAAGAGTGATCACTTCTGAATGCTATGTTTCTATTTGATATAAATGGAAGTCCAACTATTAAACTTCATGCAGTAGACAAATAGCATTGAAAAAAATTTCTAGTTATTCTCTTTTGCTCACACAAAAGTATTTTCATATTATTTATTCATTTCCTCCTCCTTTTTAATATTTTTGCTCCTAAGCTCAGTTTTCCTTTTACTGTTTTAGATATTATTGGGGACAATGTAACTGCAAAAGTTGAATGTAACTATAATTTCGTGCATTGTGAAATACAAGCTGTAAAAGAAAGAGGATATATTGTATTGATCTCAGTTAACTGTTTGTACAGAGTAGCAATTGTATTTATAAGACTAAAACATATATTGGGCCTTGTGGGTAAGCCCATATTATCACACAATACAATATAACCGCATCTACTATATTTCCTATACTCTAAGACATATTCTCTTCATTATCTATTACGCCCCCTCAAACCTAACGCAAAAGTTAGGGTTTGCGAGATTTGGAGCCGCCAGTGAAAAAATGATTTCTTCAGATTCTTTGATTTTATTTCCTTTGGTCGAGCTATAAGTTAAGGGTTTGATGCTCCTCGACATCGTTCTCGAATGCTTGAGGAGTATAGGTTTGACTTTATTTGTGGTCAAGTTGTAAAATAGGGCTTTGATGATTTTTGTCTTCGTTCTCGAAGGCTTCAGGAATATAGATCTGTGCCTTGGATCTGAGATTGATGTCTGCTTCATCCACGTTAAGTTCTCGGCTGAATCTGGTGAAGTTTAGTCGAGATAGCGGCTTGGTCAGAATGTCGGCCTTCTGGTAAGTTGAAGGTATGTATCTGACTTCAATGTTTCTCTTCATTACTTGCTCCCTCACAAAGTACAAGTCGAGCTCGATGTGCTTTGTGCGAGAGTGAAGTACTGGATTCGCTGAGATTGAGATAGCACTTTGATTGTCACACCAGATAGTTGGTTTGCTGCATGTTTTGATTTGTAGTTCGCTTATTAGTGATGTTAGCCACATAATTTCTGTTGTAACACTGGCAATACTTCTGTACTTGGCCTTTGTGCTGGATCTAGATACCGTAGACTGTTTCTTTGCACACCAAGACACTGGATTTTTGCCTAGATAGACACAGTATCCAATGGTAGACTTTCTATCATCCTGATCAGTAGCCCAATCTGAGTCAGTGAAACCATTAATGTTTAGAGTAGCACTTGTTTGTAGAATTAGTCCTTGATTGATTGTGCCCTTTAGATATCTTAAACTTCTTTTGACTGCTTTCCAATGTTCATCAAGGGGTCTTTGCATAAACTGACTTACTTTGTTTACACTGAATGAGATATCTGGTCTGGTGATAGTAGCATATTGCAGTGCTCCCACGATGCTTCTGTATTCCTTATCATTTAGGATTGGTTCACCTTTGTTTTTTGATAGATGACTGTTGCTTATCATTGGAGTGGGCAGAGGATTAGCTTTGTCCATTTTGGCTTTAACCAGTATTTCATTGATGTATTTTCTTTGATTTAAATGAATCTCTGATTCTGATGTTCTTTTGACTTCTATGCCAAGGAAGTAGTTTAGATCCCCCAGATCTTTGATTGAAAATTCTTCTTTCAAGCATTGTGTGATGTTCATGATTTCTGATTTGTTGCTTCCTGTAATAACAAAGTCATCAACATAAATTAGTATATAGACTATTGTGTCATTAAAAATTTTAGTGAATAATGAGTTATCAGATTTAGTGGGGTTGTAGCCATGTTTTGCAAGAGTTGCTTTCAGCTTGTCAAACCAAACTCGTGGTGCTTGCTTGAGCCCATAGAGTACTTTGTTGAGTCTGCATACTAGCTGTTTTTTGTTTTCATTTGTGAACCCTTGTGGCTGCTCCATATATACTTCCTCCTGCAATTCACCATTAAGAAAGGCATTATTAACATCTAATTGTTTGATAGGCCAATTCTTATGCAAGGAAATTGTTAATATAACTCTGATGGTAGTGGGTTTCACAACAGGAGAGAAAGTCTCATTAAAGTCAAATCCACTTTGTTGTGAATACCCTTTTGCCACCAATCTTGCCTTGTATTTAAGAATTGAGCCATCTGGATTTTTCTTTAATCTAAAAGTTCATTTGCATCCAACTATGTTTTTATTCACTGGTAGGGGTACAAGATCCCATTTCTTGTTTTTTAATAGTGCATTGTATTCATCTTCCATAGCCTTTTTCCAGTTGACATTCAAGATAGCTTGTTGATATGTGGTAGGCTCAGTGATTTCTGCCTCAATACTATATGTCTTTGGTTTGAATACACCACACTTTGCTCTTGTCATCATGTGATGTCCAGTGTTTGTAGGTGTGGATGGATGTCTGTCTTCATCAGTAGCTTCTGGTTGAGTACTGTATGACTGGTTGTCACGCAGTACTTGACAGGGGTCTGCATGATGACTTGTACTTGATGCTATACTGTCAGATCTTACTGATGCATTTCCTTGACCTGGTTCATTTGTGGACTCTGTGTGTTGAGGACTGATGCCACTTTCTTCATGCTGACCATTGCTAATTATTGGTATGACAACTTCTGGTGAGGGTAGCACTTGAGGTATTGAATGCTTTGAATTGTATATTTTTTGAGTTGTTTTGGTTGATGCATCTCTAAAAGGAAACTCATGCTCATTAAATATAACATGTCTGAATATATATATTTTTCCATTTTCATCAAGGCATTTATATCCTTTCTGACTGGTAGCATATCCTAAGAAAGTACATGGCTTAGATCTATAATCTAGTTTATGTGTGTTGTATGGTCTTAGGTAGGGAAAACATAGGCATCCAAAACTCTTTAGACTTTGATAATCTGGTTTGACACTGAATAGCACTTCTATTGGACTTTTGAATTTTATAACCTTTGTAGGCAGTCTATTAATCAAATAAACTGCAGTAGAGAAGGCATCTGGCCAGAATTTTAGTGGTAGAGATGCCTGTGCTAACAGTGTCAGACCAGTTTCAACTATATGCCTGTGTTTTCTCTCTATGAGACCATTTTGCTCAGAAGTGTATGGACATGTAACTCTCTATGTGATGCCCTTCATTTGAAAGTAACTCTTTAGGGGCAGAAATTCTTTACCACCATCTGTTTGTATGACTTTCAATTGACAGTTAGTCTGTCTTTCTACATTAGAGATAAACTGTAACACAACATCTTTAGTTTCAGACTTTGACTTTAGAAAGTAGATCCATACATGTCTAGAATAGGCATCCATAAATGAAATATAGTACTTATAACCATAATCAGCATATATAGGGGCTGGCCCCCATAAGTCTGTAGCAACAAGATCAAGAGGTTTGTTGTAGACAGTCTTTGAATGTGGAAATACAAGTTTATGGCTTTTACCCATTTGAAAAAATGTGCAAGTATAACAATCGGGAATTTTACTAATATGAGTATTGTCACAACAGCTCAAGACATGTTTTATTACATTTAAACTGGGATGGCCTAATTTATAATGCCATACATCAAAGTTTTCAGTATTTTTAATTTTAGAAAAGTTACACCATTTTTTACTGTTTTCAACATTTCTTGAGTTTGGTGCATCAAACTTGTATAGTCCCTTATGTTCTTTACCCTACAAGAGAACTTCACCAGTTAGATTATCTTTGACTAGACAATATCACTACAACAAAAAGACCCTATTACAACTGTATTTTTACAACTGTCTTGAAATGCCAGTTGTAATAAACGTTTTTTACAACTCTTTTTTTCAGAAAGTTGTAATAAACTTATTTTCAACAACTCTTTTATTTTGCCAGTTGTAATAGATGCCTATTACAACCTTCCTTTTTTGCCAGTTGTAATATATGCCTATTTTTGATAACTTTTTTATTTTGCAAGTTGCAATGGATCCCTATTACAACCTTTTTCGTTTGCCAATTGTAATAGATGTCTACTTTTAATAACTCTTCTTTTTTACCAGTTGTAATAAATGCATGTTACAACCTTTTTCCTTTGCATGTTGTAATAATTAATTAATAATTATAATTAAATAATAATACCTATAATTAATAATCAAATAATCAATAAAAATTTAGTAATAATTAATAATTACTATTAAATAATAGTAATTAATAATTAATTTGAAAATATGAAAAAATTAATATTAATAATCACTAATTATTAATTAATGAATAAAAAATAATAATTATCATTAAATAATTAATAATTAATAAATATGAATTAATTTTAATAACGAATAACGAATATTAATAATAAATAATTAAGACATAATAATTAATATTAATATTAAGAAATAAAAATTAAGAATAATATTTAATATTTAGTAATTAACTTTTGATAATTAATAACTAATAATCATGATTTTTTCATAAAGTTGTATAAACTTATTTTCAACGGCTCTTTTTTTACTAGTTGTAATAGTGGCTTAACTTATTTTCATAAACATTACGCTGAAAATTATTACTTCCATATGCATTTAGAGGTTTTTTATATAATATCTTCTTTAACACATACATGTTCTTTTTCCCTACAATCTGAAAATTTTGGCTCCACTAATGCAAATATTTTGGCTCTAATCCAAATATTTTTGGTTCCAAACTAAAATTTTCCCCTACATGCCCTTATTTCCGCCTTCCTCCCAAAAAACACTTATCCTTCGCGCCTCCACATTCTACCAATAGCTCTCCCTTTTCAGAAACCCTAATTCAACCTTTCTTCCCAATTGGCCATCGCACCCGGTCTTCTCGGTCTCAAGCTTGATCTCCATCGCCAGATCCACCCAAATCTCCACACGAGCCTTCCTGTCTCATTGCGCGGACCCAACTCGATTGTAGAAATCGCTTAGATCTGAGGGAGTTGTACATGCGAAATCGAAGTGAGGAACTTGGATGCACGAGCTTCTCATTGGATTCAGCATGGTGGTGAAGGTTTGATAAATCCACAAATTTATGTTGTCAACTAATCTTTTTTTGATGAAAGGCATTAGTCAAATTGATATCAGCATTAGGAGTTCACCCACCACTGCAAAATTTGTATTATGGCAAAGGAGTGCACTGAGGTTAAATCTATTGGAGTGTTTTGAGTAAAAAGGAGCCTACGTTTGATATTGTTGAGGAAGAAAAGGATCTGCCTTTGTTTTTGAAAAGTTAGAAGTTGGCTGATGCTTTTGGATTAGTCGGAGCCGGTTTGTCATCATTGCCTTTCTTTTTGGAAGGCAGCTGTAAAGGCTTATGGTTAGGAGATTACTGCAAGGGACAGTACATTTTTTTCTTCCATTGCTTTTGAATTGGTTCGAGCTTGTACATTGATTTTTTTTAGTTCCGTTAAAAGGTAAAACATTTAATTTTTACATTATAATTCTTTTCCAACTAGATAAAATAATATAGTTCATGCAATATTTATGCAGTTGACCCGTTATTAAATAGGGGTAACAAGACTGTAGTAGTAGCTCCTGACCTTTATAGGGAATGAAAGAGGTATGTTTTTATTCTTTGCGTGATTCTTTCACCATATTAATTCAGTTCATATCTTAGTTTATGCTTTTCTGTATGTTGAGACCTGAGAAATAGCTTAAAGTAACCAGATGAAATCTATTTCAAAGAAAAATAAACTCAACTATGCGGAGTAGAGCAAGCAAGCATGATTTTTTGCTGGTTAATACAAAATTTATTCTTGAACAGTATTGCTGGCAACAGGCACATATTCCATAGATACACAGAAATTAGTGTATTATTTAAACATGCACCAAAATCATATGTATTTAGGCACAAACATATGAATAATTGAGTCCATGTTGGGACTTGGGACTGATGTTTCTTTGCTCTTCCAGGCAAGAAACCACAATCTCTATCATCAAGATTGCTTTGTTGCAGTCAAACTCTCTGTTCAATTTTCCATCAATAAAGTTCCCAACCCAATCTTCTTCTTCCTGCTGCAATTTGTCTTTTAAAGTCGGAACCAATTTGATGATGGTATCGGTTTATTCATAAAAATAAGTTGTTAATTTGTTGTAATAGAGAATGTATGTTTATAGAAAATTTCATACTATCTGATTTGTAAAGAAAGAAACAATCTCCGGGTTTTGGACTCTGTTTTTATCTTTTCTTTCTACATTTCCTCAATTTTGTGTATTCATTATTTCTTACTAAAATAAGCAGAGCATTTTACATTTTTTCTGACCTTCAGTTTGCTGACTCGTATGTCAGGTAATTTTCTCACCTGGTTCTGCACTTGACCACCCTGGTCTTGTCTTTAGTTAGCCGAGTCCTTATATCTGTACTTGCTCATCTTTCTTTCTCTGCTCATGTTCAGTTTCAAAGTAAATCTTGTGCGTTACCTTTGTTTTTAGTGTGCAATTCTATTATTTCACTATTCCAAATCTTGGTAGTGCTCCATTTAATGGCATATTTTCTATAATTATAAATAAGACAGCCATTCGAATATTGAAATGGTGATAACTTTAATATTTGCTTGGCATAATTTGGAATTAAACAATACAGCCATTTAAGTTTTCTCCTTGTATCAATTGACCTAGCTGTTTCATGATGGCAGGGTTGGCAACTTATGATGCTATGCAGTATATTCAGTCTCCACTCTCTATGTTGGCCAGGTGAATTTTTGTTCCTGTTTTTTTTAGATTTTGGAAAAGCTTTGAAAGGATTTACATTTAGACAAATAGGCGTACATGTTTTTGTTGATTGGTACGTATACTAATATTCTTGTTCAATGCAAGTTGCCTCTTTGACATCATTTCGGCTTAATTATATGAATACTGCTGTTATAAATAGCTCTTGATTATAATTCGGTTACCATTTGAGTATACATTGCAGGATCTTATGCTTGAAAGCACTCAACTAGATTGCACTCATATGCTAATTCATATTGCATCATACGTCTGTACTATTGAACTCAACTGGATTCTTAAGCACTCAACTAGATTGCACTCAACTGGATTCTTAAGCTAATGCATATAGGCCTACTTCATACGTCTGTACTATTGGACAAGCGGTTGGAAGGATTGTTGCTTGGCATGGGGAATTGATCTCTTTTGATTAGTACGTATCTGTATTTATATTGACGTATGTTATGGATTTGGTTATGTTCTGTAATAGAATCATGAACTCAAAAATGGTGTAAAATTGAATTGTTTTAGCTTTTATTAAATGTGAATGGTTCATGTTGTTTCAGGTAATGTTAACGATTGTAGTTATTATTAGTGAAATATCGGTTTTAATTATGTTGTGAAATTTATGATTAATAGCAGTTGTCGGAAGATGAATTGCAACATATCTACAAGAGTTACCAACAGTTGTAAAATGGTTATTTGCAAGGGTAAGAAACAGTTGTAATATATAATATCACAACGGTTATATGCAACTAAAGAACACAGTTGTAAAAAATTGATAGTCTTTTACAACTTCTTAAAATACGACTGTGGTTCCACCGTTGTAATATATCTTTTACAACTGTGTTCCACCGTTGTAATATGCCTCTTTTGTTGTAGTGTATGTAGAGTGAAACTCAAAGTACACATTGTTGTCTTTGGCAAATTGTGACACACTCATTAGGTTTTTTTTATTAATGGAACCATTAACAGATTATTAAGGTATAACTGTCTGGCTCCATTAATACTTGCATTTCCAATATGAGAAATTTTAATAGGATTACCATTCCCCATATGTAAAGACTATGTACCTTTGTATTCTTTGTTGCCAAGATTCAAGTTGCTCATGTTGTTTGTTACATGATTGGTTGCACCAGAGTCTGGGTACCAGCTATTATCATGTATATCTTCAGCCTTTGCTATATTTGTGTTTGTGTTGTCTGATGTTGACTCCTGTTGTGCACTGACCATGTTGGCATTGGGATTTTGAGGTCTTGAGTTTTTGTTGCCTTGTTGTGCTGGTGTAAAGTTAACATCAAACCTGAAATAACATTTGTTGGCAGTGTGACCATATCTCTCACAAATTTGACATCTTGGTTTGTTGTTGTTATTGGGATTCCATCTACCACCTCTTCCTCTGAATCTGCCTGATTGACCACCTCTGGGATTATTTGGTTGGTTTCTGTTGCCTTGATTTCTTTCTTGATTCTTGTTTCTGCTTATTGATACATAGTTAGCATTGTGTTCCCAATTTGCTAATTTCTTTTGCTCTAGTCTTCCCTCATGTGCAATTAGAATAGATTGAATGCTTTGTAGTGAGGGTAGTTTTTCATTAGATGATATTACAGCAACTACTGCTTCATAGTCTTCATCCATACCACTTAAGATACACAATATTTGTTCTGTGTCAGTTACCTTATGTCCAGCTGAGGCTAACTGATCACAAATTGTTTTGGCTTTAGAGAGATATTCTCTCATGCTGACATTGTCTTTTCTCAAATTTTGCAACTGCCTTTTGTATTGCATTATTCTGGCAGCAGATTGAGAACTAAATGTTTGCTCAATGGTGTGCCATATTTCATGTGTGGTTTTACACCCAACTAACTGTGGTAATAAACTTGCACTGATTGATGATAATAACCAAGAACTAATTAGTCTATCTTGTCTTTCATGGATTGTGTATTCAGAATTGCTTACTAGTTTTCCTTCGTGATCTGTAGTGAATCTTGGAGGAGTAATTAGAGTACCAAGAACATACTCTTGCTGTCCATATCCTCTGATGGCAGTTTCAAACTGGAATTTCCAGAGCAGATAGTTGGATTGATCAAGTTGAATGGTGATGATCTGACTTTGTGGCTTGATTATGGATTTGATGAGTTCTTAGGTAGTACTGGGTTGTTGCTGAGTGGTTCTTGAATGTTCATGAGGTGTGTTGGCGTTGTCATTGCTTCCTTCAGACATGATGATGAAGATTTATCAAGAAGATGATCAGTGATGGTAAAAGACAGTGATGCAGATGAAACAGAGATGAGGTGCAGGCAGATTTCACTTGAGTGATGATTTGAAATCTGACAGGTGGCTCTAGGCACGGCACTTCAAGTGAGATGATTGGAATCTTGATAATCTGATGGTTTAGTGGCAGCCAGAGGGGTGATATGTGATGAGTTGTCTCTGATATCTCCCTTTCTTGGCAAGGTGACCTCTCCAAATGATGGTAAAACTTCAAGATTGTTACACAGTTGTAAAACTGTGTGACCAAAATCTTAGATGATGAGATTGTTCTGATGAGATTCAAGTTTCTTTTTCCCTTTTTTGAGAATTTAGATCGATCTGCTGTTAAGCAATTTTATTATGGCTCCGATACCATGTAAAAGAAAGAGGATATATTGTATTGATCTCAGTTAACTGTTTGTACAGAGTAGCAATTGTATTTATAAGACTAAAACATATATTGGGCCTTGCGGGTAAGCCCATATTATCACACAATACAATATAACTGCATCTACTATATTTCCTATACTCTGAGACATATTCTCTTCATTATCTATTACAAGCGGTTCGTATTTTATACACACTTATCATGTTCTTAGATTCCTTGGGCATATTTATTTTCTTTCTTGTTGAATTTGTTCATCTAGCTGGAAACTAAACCCTTTTTATTTGTATATAATATAGTGTTATATTATAATAGCGACTACTATAGCTATAGTATGATTTAATATTAAGGGCAAGAATTTGCTATGTTTTTATAAAGAACATTCCAGTGAAGTAGAGTGGAGAAATTTCTTGGTTGAGTACACGAGACTCTCTACTGGTACTTTGATTACCAGATTAGTATTTTTAGGGTTAACTTTGGACCTTGGATTCATGTGTTCTGTACTAGGAAATGTATTGCAAAGCTACTTATATTATGAAGTAGAAAATTAAAGGTAGATGGGTGCTTACAAATCACTAATGATTGAATAAGTTACTATTATATACTTTAGTTTTACCTTCTCATATGAGATAAAAAAGGAAAAAAAAGATGAGATATTAAGCAATGTTAAGGGAAGGGATAAATTCAACTTCTATTTTAAACCATACTTTTCTAATATCATTTGAATATACATTTCATTAACTTTGTAATTTCCATTCAATCAAGGAGCATCTCCTTTGAATATACAAATATATAGTAACTAATGATTGTATATAACTAATCAGGGAGGAAATAATAAGGGATTGCAAATTTATATGAGCTAAAACAGGTCAGATGCCTTAGCTGAAGCAAATATGAAGCAAGAGCACGCAAAAGAAATGAACGTAGCTAATATGAATATAGAGCAGAGGGCTAAAACTATGGGCATTAATCTGAGTTAAAAACAGGGACGCACATGGATATCTAAATTGACAGTGGTAGTAACATATCTACTAAAATAAGACATGAACTTTGCAGGTATGAATGCATTGCTGTAGTTACAAGCATGTACATGTCAAAGTGAGAGCTATATGAATGTATAGAAGAGAGCAAGCTATAGGCATCTACGGAAGAAGCGAGTTGCAAGTATGAAGTAATGATGTCAGCATGCAAAAAAAGAGTGAACTACATACATGCACACGCATAACAACAGCTAAAATATGAAGCTGTAGGCATGAATGAAAGAAGTCAACAAGCAAGGTGTAGTATACTGAATTAAATTTTATTCAGTGCCATTATTAGTTAATATATTCTTTACATATTCAAAAAATATTGATGATATATTCCTAAACAATATTTACCTTTAGTTATGGTTGCTTTCAAGAAGGTCATTATCAACCTTCTAAAGTATGGTTGTTGACTATTGAAGGTCAAAAAGTTATTCCCTAATGCTTATTTTTATTGTTATTTTTATTATTTTTTGAAATGGTACTTAGATACAACATGTAACTGGGACACCAAAGCATAAATCATGTGTCAATAAATGTTCGAATCATGCTACGCAAGTTTCAAACTTGTGACCTCTTGCACCAAAGTCGAATCACTTAACCACTGGAACAATGGTGCTTGTCATTTTTATATTTTAACTAGAGAAAGCTAATTTTTGTGCTGGTTTATACTAATATCCTGTAAACTAATTACTTACAAAGTACATGAGTGTCTCATAAACCGCATGGTCTATGATGGCTTTAAGCGGTTTCGACATACATGCATACACACAGACACACACAAATATATATATATATATATATATATATATGAGATATTAATAGGTATAATGAACATCACTTTGAGTATTTGATGATATTTAGTTTTAAAATACACATTTTTAAAGTGCTATATTTATCAATGGATTACATAGATATAGTTAGTCAAGCATAGTTTAACTCTAATTAAAAGTTTATTGTCATACTACAATCTATTAATTAAAGGAATGGTTAAACGATTTATGTTTATTTCAAGTATACATACATACATACATACATACATATTATATTTCTAATTGTTGAATTTCTTTATTATAGGTAATTAAAGACTTGGAGCAAAGGATTAGCACAATGTCACATTATTCATGTGTTTGAAGTTCCTTTTGATGTAGTAAGCATGTGTTTTTTGTTGTTGTGCATTTTTCATGGAGGTATTTGTGTGTAAAGACCATGAAAACTTTGGGAATATTGTGTAATCTTTATTTTATGGATATTACGCAAACATGAATACGTTTACTATATATTATGTATTATCGAATCATTTAAATGCATTGGCATGATTATTATTCGACTTTGGTTTGAATAAGCTAATTAAAATATAAATAATATTTTTATGAAATTATAGCATAAGATAAGTTTTGTTAAAAATCTAAATAATAATAGATAGCGATATCCAAGTGCTGTTAAAAACAACAAAAAACGGCATTTCATGAATGTTGTGAGAAGAGGATTAGAACTATATAATGGATGTTTGACATCACATATTAAATGTTGTAACAAGATATTCATGACAAAGAATCAATGCTGTAAAAAATTAATTCAACAATGTTTATAAGTTTAGACTTTTTAACGGCTTGTCGTTATACAGCATTTACCAAAACGCTGTCCAATCTTACTACAACATTTTTTATTTGCTATAAAAGGTGACTTTTTGTTGTAGTTCCCTCCTTAAAGAGCCCAACGTCCTTATTGGTTCATCATCACAAACCACCAAAGCATTATGTTTGTGACCCGCATCAGAACTACGTCGATTGACATCCACAACACTGTAACACACAATTTCAGCTGGGTATAAGCTATAATACCAAATGTGACGACCATGGAATTTGAATCCCTATCGTCTTGGAAAGCAACACCATGCAGTAACCACTATGACTAAAGGTCTTTATGTTAACTATTCGAAAGGGACATTACAGAGGAGCATGCGGTTCACCTAAGGCTTGAGCTGGAGACACTAAGACAACATAAGTTAAAGATGAAGTTTTCTAAGTATCATTTTTGGTGAAGTGAAGTGAAGTTCTAAGGCCATGTGGTTTCAGAAAGGGGTTTAGCAGTAGACCCTTCAAAGGTTGATATTATAAATGGGTGTCAGACTGTAACTATAGTGCATAGTTTATTAGGTATAGCTAGCTACTATCGAACATTCATTAAGGACTTCTCTTTTATAGCAGCGCCGATAATGAGACTTGCTCGAAAAAATGAGAAGTATGTTTGGACAAAAGGAGTGTGAGCCTTCATTCCAAGAGTTAAAGTTTTGGTTGATGCATGCTATCGTACTAGTGATACCTGAGGAAAATGATGAAATAACCGTGTATACATATACTTGGGGTTCAAGGTTAGATGAAGTGTTGATGTAGAACTACAAAGTAATTAGCCTAGGCTTTAGGAAATTGAGACCTCATGAAGTTTGATACCTAACTCGTGACTTAGAATTGGTGGTTGTTGTCTTCGCATTGAAGAATTGGAGGAATAATCTCCTAGGAAAAAGGTTCAAGCTATTTACTGACCATAAGTCCTTGAGATATTTCTTCTCTTGGAAGGAGTTGAACATGAAGCAATAGAGGTGGTTAGAGTTTATAGCATTTTATGATTTTGGGATAGAGTATACCCTAGGAAAGAGTAATAAGGTAGTCGATGCCTTGAGCCGAAAGCAGTAGAGTTGTGTTTTGGCAATGATCGAGGAATGGAAGGTCATAGGTACATTATCCACATGTAATATGCAATTTTGGTCTAGTGTAGGTCCAAGTAGTACTTTCAAAATGTTATCATACTTGAAAGTTTGGTTTATGCTGGTGGAGAAGATTATTGAACTACAAAAAGTTGAACAGTTCTCCACCAAAAAAGTGGGAAGTCCAGGGTTAAAAATCAAGGCAGTTGAGATGAAGGGGTTTAGTGTTGATGGAGAAGTCAGACTGCAAAAGAATGGACGGTTGTATGTTTCAGGTATAGGAAGTCTTTGGAAGGAGGTGTTGGAAGAATGTCATCGTTCAAAGTTCAGCATTCACTCTGGTGGTACTAAGATGTACCGAGATATGAATAGAAGTTTATTCTGGGAAGGAATAAAGAAGGATGTTAGAGAGTATGTACGGAGATGTCTCATATGCCAAGTGAAGGCATAACATCAGAAGCCAAGTAGGCTTTTGCAGCCTTTGGAGGTTCGAATTTTAAAATGGGGTTCTATGTTAATGGATTTCGTTGATGGATTACCAAGGTCTAGAGCAAGGAATGAAAGTATATGGGTCATAGTTGATATACTAAATAAGTATGTTCATTTCATTCTGGTGAAGGCCACAGGAAATGCACCAAAGTTAGCCGATATATAATAGGGAAGTAGTGAAAATACATGGATTTCCAAGCACTATTATCAGTGACTAAGACCAACTATTCACCAGTGAGTTTTCATGCAGTTTTAGAAAACTTTGGGCTCAGAGTTGCGCATGAGTACTGCATACCATCCGCTGATCGATGGGCAGACTAGAGGGCCAACAAAGTCCTTGAAGACTTGCTTAGAGCTTGCATTTTAGATTATGTGGGATCTTGATAAGATTACTTATAGTTGGTAGAGTTTTCATATAACAATAGCTACCAAACATGTATTGGTATAACACCATTCGAGGCATTGTATGGAAGATCGTGCAAGTCATTCGTATGATAGATGGAAACAAGAGATAGGCTCGAGTTAGGGCTAGATGTCATGAAGGACGCTACCGAGAAAGTAGAGTTGATGTGGACTAGAATGAAGGCGGTACAGTTCAGGCAAAAGAGTTGTGCCGACAAGAGGAGAAAAGAATTAGAGTTCGAGGTAGACGATTATGTGTTCATAAGGGTTTCACCAATGTGAGGTATGGTACATTTTAGGAAGGCTGGGAAGATAGCACCCATATATGTAGAACCATTTTTGATTATAGAGAAGGTCAGAAAAGTAGCATCCCGAGTGGAGTGTTGGATCTGGCCAGCATGCAATAGGTTAAATGGGTAAATTTCAAAAATATTACTCCAATTTTGGATCTTACTAGGCCTATGAAGTCTAAATTTATTTAGATGTAATCTGAATTAATTTTAAATAAAATCAATATTTTATATGATTTGTAACTAATGTTATTTTAATGTTATATTTGTGTTATATAATATAACATGCATATCATATACACATGTGCATATACGTGCACGTGCAACATATATAGTGTACATGGTTTGGCATGTCCGTGGATAAGTGCTTGAATTTACACTACAACAGACATGTTAGCTCCTCCTTGTACATATGTGTTGTCTAATATACATAGATGTATACATAGTTTTAATACAATATAAAATAGACATATATATTTATATATTTATGTATGTATATTTGACGTTATAATATAAAATGATAGTAAATGTCAATATAAATATTTTGAATTTAATTTCAAATCTTAAATTTCAAATCTAGGTCTACATAATAAAAAATATCTACTAATTTCAATTTCAAATCACAATATTAATTTTGACAAATATATATATATTTTTTAGAAATAAGTTTTTTTAAGTATGTATACAGACGTACAATCTTATATACACATTAAATTAATACTTAGAAATTCTATTTGAAATAACTACATATATAACTATATATTTGATATATTAAAACCTCACGTTTTGAAAAAAGTTATAAAGGTTTCCGTATAGAATTCATTAAAACTTTTTTTCCAAAAACAACTTCATAACATATACATAATTTTTATAGATATTTATATGTACATTTTATAATACACACACACACACGCATATATGCTTTACATAAAAGTAAGGTATTATATTTAATATAACTTATATATACATATATATATAGATTTAATTAAATTTATATATAAAATATTTATTTCCTTAAACTATAATGAATATAAATTAGTAAATATATATATATATATATTATACTTGTATTTATATTTTGAAATCAATGTTTTGTATTAAAAGTATTTAAGTTGTTAATTATTTTCGAAAATTAATGTAATTTTTTTATTTCTAGCCGAATAACACACAGATATATATACATAAAATAATTATTTGTATTACATATATATATGTTTATATTCATCCAACGTTGACAACATAGACATATGGTGATTCAAGATAATATACATATAGTTTATAGTTCTTAAATGACATTATGAGCACAAATAGGTGTGTATATATATATGAATGAAAATAGAATCATTACCTTGATATTGCCTAGTTATAACACGTTGAATCCATTGACTACTCGGATCTGTATCTAAAACTTCCAGAGAGAGCTACCAAACTACAAGCACCAACCACTAATCTGCTATTTTTAATATTTTTGTGTTTTAAAATGCTTGAAACAATGAAGGGGGTGAAGGGATATGGTCGGCTTGAAATAATTGGGAGAAAATTTTTTAGAGATTAGGAGAATATGGGTTAAAGGCATTTAAATAGCAAAGTTTAGACGAGTCAAAAGTGAATCCGGATCCACTATTGTAGCACCTCGTAAGATTTAATAAGAAAATAAGTTAATAAATATTAATTAATAAGATAGTGCTAAAAATGTATATTTGGCAAAAGTTGGAATTTGACCACGAAAGTTATGCCGTTGTGTTTGTGGTAAAATTCTAACCAATTTCCATATAAAATGTGTTGAAAATTGAGAACAAACGAAAAGGTTATGGACGTTTGAAGTTTTTAGATTGAAAATAATTCAAATTGATATCAAATTCAAATAATTAAATAATTCTCAAGTTTGAAATTCAAAAGTATAATATAACTTGGGGGTTAAGTTAACGTTAAAATTATTATTAACATTAAGGAATTAAATAGGGTAATAAATAAATAAAATAACGGCACCAAAAAAATTCTTCCAAAAATAAACCTGACAGTTGACTGCTTACCCTAGGTCGGTCGACTGGTTGTCATATGGCGGTTGGGGTTTGTTTGTAATGGTTAACATTCCAGATTTTATTATTTCAAATCGCTTTAAACCTGACAGTTTTGGTGCATTACAACCACTATAAATAAGAGCCTAGCCCCCTCAGTTTATTCACAAATTATTTCGGGAATGCAATGGAACTCTGTCGGTCTCTCTTCTCAAAAGATTCAAGAAATTCTCTAGAGTTTCAGGTAAGAGATTTTTGGTGTTTATTATTCTATTTTTGATCCTTTTCTCCTCCTTCTAAATTTCTAAATCTAACCCGCAAGCAATTCTCTTGTTGCATTTTTCTAAAAAGAGAAATCTGAAGCAGATTGTCGTGGGCATGTCAAATCCAAAAGAAGCGAAGCTAAGGACCTATTGTGAGTGGAAATCTTAGTCCTTCTATTTTAGTAATTGTATAGTATTGTTTGGATTTGATATATGCCTTGAGGAATTTTGGTTTACGAAAACATCGCATTAGAAACCCCAAAATTTCCCCTAAAGCGAAATATCAATTCTTATGTTGGAATCTCAGTTGTTTTATAAAATAGTGAAATTTGGGTAGATTTTGCAGTTTAAATTGTTTTACCTTCTATTCCACTTCTTATCCTTTTTCTTTAGATTTGATTAAGGAGGTGGTTCAACTTCATGGAGTTTGGTTAGCATCGTTAGTGATAGGAACCCATTATTTTCTAGCGAATTTCAAAGGAGTTTGAAAACAACTTGTAACGACCCGATATTTTCAACCATTCGCATCCATTATAAGTGTATAGGTAGACACTCATGCCGGAGTTGAATTGCTCAAAATACCGCGTTGTATTTAAAATTTGGCAAATCTCAGAATATACAGTAAATAAATATAATCACAGATCACAGACACAGAGTAAAATAATGCAGCGGAAGTAAAAGAAATAGTAGTTCATGAAGCTACTATGAAAATATATCAGAGTTACATAAGATACAACATAAGAAATAAAGTACAGCAGAAGTCTCAATACAATAACCAAGTACAGGCTGAATAGAACAACGGAACCGAAGTTGATAGAACAAGACTAGCAAATAATCTCCAGCGATTCAAATCTCCAGAAGGTGGAAATCCAAATCTGTGAATACTCAGGCTGACCCGAGCGTAAAGCAAAACACAAAACACTCGAGTCAGGACAATATATACTTATATAATGTAAACCAACTCAAGTGAACTGTAATAAAGGTACAAGTAACTTAGAAGATGCTTGGGACCGCCCATCCTCTAAGGATCCGTTAAAATATCTACTATGTAGTAATATTCGCTATTATAATAATGTCTAATAAGTAAAGTATAATCATATAGAAAATAGCGTTAAGGGGATGGAGAACCTTAACGCGGTCGGATCTTAAAATCATAATCGTAGTAAAGCTCGATATGGTAGGTGACACGGCACAACTAGGCAATGCCAGGGTAGATATACCAATTACGCACACAGACTGATGGATACGCATAGCAGCCACTACCGTTCCACCTCGAACAACACTCCCAAATCGGAGGATGGCCATCTAATCAATCACAAGTAAGAGTATAATATTGAAGAAATGTGTCCGAGAAGAGGTGCTACCTCACTGGTCCGAGATCGCTCCTGTTTTAGCCACCTTATGCCAACTCACGGGAGTTGGGTCCACGTAACATACCTTAAGAACGTCGCCACCATCCTACTTCATTCTGGAATCTCCACCGCGTACACGGTTATCAAAGTGGTTTTCGGTATCGACAGAGAGTATGTCCATATCCGATCTCGGTCTCTTTTTCAACCAATCGTTATTATAACCCGTGGTTATAACTTTTAAAAATAGTTTATGTTTCAAATCAAAATACATCCTTTAAACCATTTCAAAATCATATCATTTATTTCAAACTAATACATACTTTCAAACCCAAAACATATCTATTCAAAACCAATTCAAAAATATATCATTTCCATTTCAAAAACAAATTCAATAATATATCATTTCAATAAAACCCAAATTTCAAAATCACTGAATATTTCCTTTAATTTATTAAACTTGAAATCTTCCTTTAAATTATCATAGCATTTTGGTAATGTAACCTTAAGGAATCATAGCATTTATGGAATGTAATACTTCCCAATTTAACATTTTATATAATCAAAGTATTTATATACTTACAAATTTTTTAACATGGTCATTTTATCATAGCCTTATAGTTAAATAAACTTTGTTACTGTAATATCCAATTTAATGCTAAAATTCTTATGTTAAGTTAAGAGTACCTTATTAACTTACATTATCATTACAATAAAGAAACTTTATTATTTTAGTCATTAAAATATGTCATTTACATTAATTAAAACTTACATATTAAATGTACTTTTTAATTTACATTCCTATTACAGTAAAGAGCATTTATCATTTAATCAATATTACACTAATTAAACTTACATTATCGAATGTACGTTTTAATTTACGTTTTATTACAAAAGGGGCATTTATTATTTTAAATCAATATTACACAAATTAAGACTTACATGTTTCTTTCATTAATTAAGACTTTACATGTTTCTTGCAGTAGGTAAAACTTTACATATTTCTTTCATTAATTAGAACTTTACACGTTTCTTTCATAAATTAAACTTTACATATTTCTTTCATTAATTAGAACTTTACACGTTTCTTTCACAATAAATTTCTTATAATTAAATCCAATTTTCAACAATTTACTTAATAAGTTTAAGTGTAAAAGTTCCAATTCTTCACATTTCAACAAATAGACTTAACACTTCAAATTTAAATTACCATTTCACAATTTAACAAAATTTCCAATTTTATTTAATTAACTTAAACCTTTAATTAAAACCAAATTTCACATTTCCTAGTCAAGTTATATTTTAAAAGATCACTTTTAAACATTCATTTATTTAACCACTTAAATTCATAGAAAAATCAATAATACTTAATAATCACTTAAATTCAAATTTAATCAAATTATCATATTTACCATTTCCAAATAAAATTTAATATCCATTTTATTTATATAACTTAAATATCATTTTTAACCAAAATTCCAAATTTCCAACTTAAGTTATATTTCAAAAATCCAGTTAAACCATTCATTAATTACATTTTTAACACATAGAAAAATCATAATTTCTTTAATTCAAAATATTTCAAAATCTGTTTAAATCAAATTTCATAAATTTATATTTTTAAAATACTTAAAAATATTCAAAACACTTTATAAAATAACCACGGGCCTGTATATAATTTTCTAACCTAGGTCAAGTGATACGGATATGTATCATTTCAATCCGCAGTTAAAAAAGAAAAATCCGGGTTCTATCATTTCAAACCCGCAATCCCAAGTTAAAATAATTTAAATAAAAATCATTCAGGCCTATCATTTCAGCCCATAACGATTTTTCCCTATTCTAAAGTCCGTTCGGGTATGTATCATTTCAACCCATAGTGATTCTAATCTACAGGGAACTTGCAATGGTGATAACAGATATAAATAACAGAATAACATTAAATAATAGTAACATATGATATAATAAGTGTAATAACAGGTGTGAACATCATATGATAATAATATAAACATATATAACATGATGATATACATTACAGATTCAAATGGTGTCGGTTTATCAGTTATATAGGTACATATTGTCTGGTGAGAATAACTCACCTGTTTGTGTTGGAGATATCAAAACCAATGACACAATGGAACAAAAGCACGATGACAAGACTACGGACTTGAGTGGAGAGCAAGATCCAAAGCTACAACTCTTGTATTACAACCCAAAACATACATCAAAACAAACACAATTTCAACGCACTAGAAATGGAATAACTTTTAAACGAAAAGAGATTTGAATGTCAAATCTTTTGCCTTGCTTTCTCTATCCTTTTGCATGGCCTAGGGAATGTTTTGGTTCAGGTTTGGACATGGTTTGGGTCTGGTTTGGACCAAGGGATGCACGGCTACAAGCTAGAGATGATGGGGAAGTTACAACATAGGCATGTGAAGAGTTTTATGCAATATGGTGGAGTTTTGGTTCATCTTTGGCTCGGTCTACAAGGTCCTAGGCTTGGCCATGACTTGCTATAGGTCTGGACAGAGGAGATGGTGATGTGTAGTGGTGGTAGCAAGGTGGTGGCGGCGGGTAGAGGTGGTGTCCAAGGTGGTGGGCGAAGGTATGTTGCAACTAGTGGTGGCTATGCATTGTTTTAAGGGATTTGTGCAAGGTTTTGTGTGGTTTTTAGTCAAAAGGAGTGCATGGCCTGTCATGGTCAGAGGAGGAGGGGGTTTGGTCGTGGATGGTGTGGGGAAGGAAGTGGTGGTGGTCGGTGGAGGAGATGGTGGAGGTGTTAGGCCAAGCAAAGCAAGAGAAACAAGGCAAAAATCATTGAAAATGAAGAGAAAAGAAGAAAAAGAAAGAGAGGCCATTACCTATTTTTGGATGAAGCCATGAGAAATGAGGAGCTGATTTGTTTTCATGTGAAAAGATGAGAAACAAAAAGTGCCGGCTACACTAGGGTTTTAGATGGCTAGGGCAAAATTTGAGGAGTTAAAGAAAATGAAGGGTTTGGACAAAAAAGGGCTTAAGTTTCAAAGTGTTTTACAACCTTTCATATTTCTTTTCTTTTTAATCTTTATATAAACAAAAATATTCAGAAAAAAATTTACAAACCGAAATCAATTATAAATATGAGAAAACAAATAATAAATTTTGGAAAAATATAAAAAGAACGAAAAAAAATTACTTAAAAATACCAAACAGTGTTCAAAAATTATAAATAAATCACTGTCAGTCTTGAAAAACTATACACTTCATTATAAAAATATTATGAAGTGAAAATTTGAATTAAAATAATTTATTTATCATTTTCAAAATAAAATAGATAATTAAATTGGAGAAAATAGAAAAGGATTAAAGAAAAATGTTTATAATTTACAAACAGGGCATGGAAATTTGCAAGAAAAATACTACTAACTCTGGAAAAATTCCTACCTTACTTTAAAAATATTTAAAAGCCAAAATATATTTTATATAACATAAATGTACAAATTAGAATAAAATATATCAAATAAAAATGTCATTTATATAATTTTAAAATAAAGAATATTGCTGAATAACCCAATATACACACAATATTGAAAATAGTATAACTTTTGCAATTTAAATCCGTTTGCAACGAAATGAAAAGCAGTATTCAAGTTATTAAATCTATTTTTATAATAAAAGATAAAATTCATAAATTCCAAACTTTTAAATTTTCAAGTTAAAAGTCGAAGTTTGACTATTTGACCAAAATTCACATTTTCTGGAAATATTAAATTTAGTCATATTTGGAATTCAAATCCACATACAAAATCAAAGTTTTTATATTTACAATAACAACATTTATTCTTTTCATAAATAAAGCTCTTAAATTTGGAAAAATAAAATTAAAATTAATTGTAAAATACAGGGTTGTTACACTCTCCCCCACTCAAAACTTTTCGTCCCCGAAAAGGAACGAGGTACGGGAAAGCACCTAAAAAGATAGAATGAATAGAATTAAGACAAGATGATAAGAATATTGGAATTACACCTGATAACTATTGTTATAGGCAAGTTTAACAAGTTGGAGGTGATCAAATCAAGAACACAAACACGAAAAAGATCCTCTAGAGTCTGAATCACCCCTTTCACTTGACCGACGGTCTATGAATGGAAAAACAGTGTTCAGATCCAGATGAGTAACAAAGATTTCAAAGATTATAAAAAGATGTCTAAACAGACTGGTATAAGCAATAGCCTTCCCATTCTGTAACAAGATAAGAGAAATAAGGACAACCAAAAGATAGTTTGAAAAAAAAAAAATAAGATAATAAATGTGAAACAATAACGCTTTGAAATCATAACAAATTAGAGATGTTTATCATTTGGAAATCATACTACTAAAATCATAACACTTTGGAAATGTAATTCTAAAAAAAACATAATACTTAGAAAATCATAACACCTTTTAAAATAATCTTTATTTAAACCATTTTAATTCAAGGTCAAATAATATTCATTTTAAAGTTGTAACATTTCTAAGTTCATTCAATTATAAAACTTCCAAAACATTGTATTTTCAAAACAACAGCACTTATAAAATGCTACCGTAGATATATTAATATTTCAAATCAGTTTTATTCTAGAATATTCATTTGGATATCATTTAACTTATGACTTATTAAAACAAACTTTTATGAATGGAATATCCAAATTAAACTATACTTCGTTTATTAAGTCAAAAGCTCACTATTTTACTTAGCTCTTCATTTAACAAATAACCTAACACTTTATTTAAAATACCCATTTCATAAATAGATATTCCTTTAATAAGTTACACTTAAAATTTCCATTTGAAAACCAAATTCTCAATTATCAAGTTTTAGTGATGTTCTATTTAAATCATAATTATTCATTTTTCAAGACATATCAATTTCATAAATAAAATATTTATCATAGCAAATATAAAAATCAAATTTCTTTACACATTTATTCATTTAGATATCAATTAAACTAAGAATTCAAGTTAAATAAACTTTATTACAAAATGTCCAATTCAAATGTATTTTTTTATTTTATCTATTCAAAGATACATTATTTATTATACAACATATTCATTTCAGGAAATAACTTTTATTAAAATTCCTAGGTTAGACTTAAGGTTCCATATTAAATCAAATTTAATTATTAAGTTATTTAAATAAAATCTCTTTAAATCCCTTTTTCACTATTTACCTCTGTTAATCTTTTATAACTAAAATTTAAGTGTATAAAATTTATTATAACCACTCAAATTTTATTTATAAAATCCTTTTTATATTGTATATTATCCAATTTCATATTCAACTTCTGAAAAAAATTTAAGGTAAGTTATATTTGAATGCAATTGTATTATACAAATAAAACTTTCCATTTCCATTATCTCAAGTTTGAATCATTTATTCAAAAAAAATTAATTTTTCTTTTTATAATTGAAATTATTCTTTAAGATGAAATTTAAGAATTAATTTTCCGGTTTCCTTCAAACCAGATAGAGATAAATAAATATATGTACATAATATGTCAAATCAATTTAAATCATATAACTATATATATTATAAATCAAATCATATTTAGAAATTCAAATAAATTAAATCTTTCAAAACAAAGCTGTAGTAAGACTACAGAACGGTCTCTTCTGTTCAAAACTCGAAAATGAACGTCGATGATGCTGCAGTCATCACCGAAATTATTTTCCAGCGACAAAGAGAAGAGCACTTAATTTTTAAACTTTAAAAATCCTTTAGAGACAAATTTTTTATTCAAAAATACTTTAAATTATATGCTTTTAAAAATTTTAAACACAAGGTTTGAAATCCATCGGAAACTTGAATTCTCAAATTCTTGATTCAAATTCATTTCAGTTCCCAAATCAATTTATAAACAACTATTTATAAATTCATTTGTAGAACAATAAATGATAAATCAAGTATTATCATTTCAAATTATCAATTTAAATCAATTTATTAAGTTCCATAAATTTACTTATATATCAAAATTTTATTTCATTAACCAAATTTAAAATAATATCGTGTCAGTTTGTTCTGTTAAAGTGTTTTAGAAATCCTATCGATAGCGTTGATCAGACGAATCGATCGGAAATCCAAATCAACATCAACAACTCAAACAACACCATATATAAAACAAAACATAGATTTACAAGTACAATTCAAAATGTTTGGAGATAGTTTAGAAACAAAAGACAAGATGGTTAAACAGAGTAGAGAGATGGGTAAGCTTAGGTAAATCGCGGACAACCTTAACCGGGTCAACCGTGACTTAAAGAATAAGATCGATGTGGATTTTTCTGGGATAAATCTACGTTCGATCTCAAGAGATAGAGTTTGGAATAATAAAAGATATTAGCATCTAAACCAAGGATAGATAAAATCTCTGGTGAATCGATGCTGACTGTAAAGGATTTTCACCCCTTTACAAGAAAAATAGAATATTGGCGAGATCGCCAATTCACTATAAAGATCATTCGAAGTGGAGTTATGTGATACTCCAAAATCAAAAGAAGATGAATAGTGAGGGACAAGAATGAATTTTGGAACCGCAGGAAACGTTCCAAAATTCAAAGGAAATCGAATCAAAAGGAAGAGATTCAAACTCGAACGAAAGTGATTCTGTAAATAAATTTACCATACATTCTAAGTTTTGCCTCAAAGCCAAAGCTCTGATACCAACTGTAACGACCCGATATTTTCAACCATTCGCATCCATTATAAGTGTATAGGTAGACACTCATGCCGGAGTTGAATTGCTCAAAATACCGCGTTGTATTTAAAATTTGGCAAATCTCAGAATATACAGTAAATAAATATAATCACAGATCACAGACACAGAGTAAAATAATGCAGCGGAAGTAAAAGAAATAGTAGTTCATGAAGCTACTATGAAAATATATCAGAGTTACATAAGATACAACATAAGAAATAAAGTACATCAGAAGTCTCAATACAATAACCAAGTACAGGCTGAATAGAACAACGGAACCGAAGTTGATAGAACAAGACTAGCAAATAATCTCCAGCGATTCAAATCTCCAGATGGTGGAAATCCAAATCTGTGAATACTCAGGCTGACCCGAGCGTAAAGCAAAACACAAAACACTCGAGTCAGGACAATATATACTTATATAATGTAAACCAACTCAAGTGAACTGTAATAAAGGTACAAGTAACTTAGAAGATGCTTGGGACCGCCCATCCTCTAAGGATCCGTTAAAATATCTACTATGTAGTAATATTCGCTATTATAATAATGTCTAATAAGTAAAGTATAATCAAATAGAAAATAGCGTTAAGGGGATGGAGAACCTTAACGCGGTCGGATCTTAAAATCATAATCGTAGTAAAGCTCGATATGGTAGGTGACACGGCACAACTAGGCAATGCCAGGGTAGATATACCAATTACGCACACGGATTGATGGATACGCATAGCATCCACTACCGTTCCACCTCGAACAACACTCCCAAATCGGAGGATGGCCATCTAATCAATCACAAGTAAGAGTATAATATCGAAGAAATGTGTCCGAGAAGAGGTGCTACCTCACTGGTCCGAGATCGCTCCTATTTTAGCCACCTTATGCCAACTCACGGGAGTTGGGTCCACGTAACATACCTTAAGAACGTCGCCACCATCCTACTTCATTCTGGAATCTCCACCGCGTACACGGTTATCAAAGTGGTTTTCGGTATCGACAGAGAGTATGTCCATATCCGATCCCGGTCTCTTTGCCAACCAATCGTTATTATAACCCGTGGTTATAACTTTTAAAAATAGTTTATGTTTCAAATCAAAATACATCCTTTAAACCATTTCAAAATCATATCATTTATTTTAAACTAATACATACTTTCAAACCCAAAACTTATCTATTCAAAACCAATTCAAAAATATATCATTTCCATTTCAAAAACAAATTCAATAATATATCATTTCAATAAAACCCAAATTTCAAAATCACTGAATATTTCCTTTAATTTATTAAACTTGAAATCTTCCTTTAAATTATCATAGCATTTTGGTAATGTAACCTTAAGGAATCATAGCATTTTTGGAATGTAATACTTCCCAATTTAACATTTTATATAATCAAAGTATTTATATACTTACAAATTTTTTAACATGGTCATTTTATCATAGCCTTATAGTTAAATAAACTTTGTTACTGTAATATCCAATTTAATGCTAAAATTCTTATGTTAAGTTAAGAGTACCTTATTAACTTACATTATCATTACAATAAAGAAACTTTATTATTTTAGTCATTAAAACATGTCATTTACATTAATTAAAACTTACATATTAAATGTACTTTTTATCTTACATTCCTATTACAGTAAAGAGCATTTATCATTTAATCAATATTACACTAATTAAACTTACATTATCGAATGTACGTTTTAATTTACGTTTTATTACAAAAGGGGCATTTATTATTTTAAATCAATATTACACAAATTAAGACTTACATGTTTCTTTCATTAATTAAGACTTTACATGTTTCTTGCAGTAGGTAAAACTTTACATATTTCTTTCATTAATTAGAACTTTACACGTTTCTTTCATAAATTAAACTTTACATATTTCTTTCATTAATTAGAACTTTACACGTTTCTTTCACAATAAATTTCTTATAATTAAATCCAATTTTCAACAATTTACTTAATAAGTTTAAGTGTAAAAGTTCCAATTCTTCACATTTCAACAAATAGACTTAACACTTCAAATTTAAATTACCATTTCACAATTTAACAAAATTTCCAATTTTATTTAATTAACTTAAACCTTTAATTAAAACCAAATTTCACATTTCCTAGTCAAGTTATATTTTAAAAGATCACTTTTAAACATTCATTTATTTAACCACTTAAATTCATAGAAAAATCAATAATACTTAATAATCACTTAAATTCAAATTTTATCAAATTATCATATTTACCATTTCCAAATAAAATTTAATATCCATTTTATTTATATAACTTAAATATCATTTTTAACCAAAATTCCAAATTTCCAACTTAAGTTATATTTCAAAAATCCAGTTAAACTATTCATTAATTACATTTTTAACACATAGAAAAATCATAATTTCTTTAATTCAAAATATTTCAAAATCTGTTTAAATCAAATTTCATAAATTTATATTTTTAAAATACTTAAAAATATTCAAAACACTTTATAAAATAACCACGGGCCTGTATATAATTTTCTAACCTAGGTCAAGTGATACGGATATGTATCATTTCAATCCGTAGTTAAAAAAGAAAAATCCGGGTTCTATCATTTCAAACCCGCAATCCCAAGTTAAAATAATTTAAATAAAAATCATTCAGGCCTATCATTTCAGCCCATAACGATTTTTCCCTATTCTAAAGTCCGTTCGGGTATGTATCATTTCAACCCATAGTGATTCTAATCTACAGGGAACTTGCAATGGTGATAACAGATATAAATAACAGAATAACATTAAATAATAGTAACATATGATATAATAAGTGTAATAACAGGTGTGAACATCATATGATAATAATATAAACATATATAACATGATGATATACATTACAGATTCAAATGGTGTCGGTTTATCAGTTATATAGGTACATATTGTCTGGTGAGAATAACTCACCTGTTTGTGCTGGAGATATCAAAACCAATGACACAATGGAACAAAAGCACGATGAGAAGACTACGGACTTGAGTGGAGAGCAAGATTCAAAGCTACAACTCTTGTATTACAACCCAAAACATACATCAAAACAAACACAATTTCAACGCACTTGAAATGGAATAACTTTTAAACGAAAAGAGATTTGAATGTCAAATCTTTTGCCTTGCTTTCTCTATCCTTTTGCATGGCCTAGGGAATGTTTTGGTTCAGGTTTGGACATGGTTTGGGTCTGGTTTGGACCAAGGGATGCACGGCTACAAGCTAGAGATGATGGGGAAGTTACAACATAGGCATGTGAAGAGTTTTATGCAATATGGTGGAGTTTTGGTTCATCTTTGGCTCGGTCTACAAGGCCCTAGGCTTGGCCATGACTTGCTACAGGTCTGGACAGAGGAGATGGTGATGTGTAGTGGTGGTAGCAAGGTGGTGGCGGCGGGTAGAGGTGGTGTCCAAGGTGGTGGGCGAAGGTATGTTGCAACTAGTGGTGGCTATGCATTGTTTTAAGGGATTTGTGCAAGGTTTTGTGTGGTTTTTAGTCAAAAGGAGTGCATGGCCTGTCATGGTTAGAGTAGGAGGGGGTTTGGTCGTGGATGGTGTGGGGAAGGAAGTGGTGGTGGTCGGTGGAGGAGATGGTGGAGGTGTTAGGCCAAGCAAAGCAAGAGAAACAAGGCAAAAATCATTGAAAATGAAGAGAAAAGAAGAAAAAGAAAGAGAGGCCATTACCTATTTTTGGATGAAGCCATGAGAAATGAGGAGCTGATTTGTTTTCATGTGAAAAGATGAGAAACAAAAAGTGGCGGCTACACTAGGGTTTTAGATGGCTAGGGCAAAATTTGAGGAGTTAAAGAAAATGAAGGGTTTGGACAAAAAAGGGCTTAAGTTTCAAAGTGTTTTACAACCTTTCATATTTCTTTTCTTTTTAATCTTTATATAAACAAAAATATTCAGAAAAAAATTTACAAACCGAAATCAATTATAAATATGAGAAAACAAATAATAAATTTTGGAAAAATATAAAAAGAATGAAGAAAAATTACTTAAAAATACCAAACAGTGTTCAAAAATTATAAATAAATCACTGTCGGTCTTGAAAAACTATACACTTCATTATAAAAATATTATGAAGTTAAAATTTGAATTAAAATAATTTATTTATCATTTTCAAAATAAAATAGATAATTAAATTGGAGAAAATAGAAAAGGATTAAAGAAAAATGTTTAAAATTTACAAACAGGGCATGGAAATTTGCAAGAAAAATACTACTAACTCTGGAAAATTTCCTACCTTACTTTAAAAATATTTAAAAGCCAAAATATATTTTATATAACATAAATGTACAAATTAGAATAAAATATATCAAATAAAAATGTCATTTATATAATTTTAAAATAAAGAATATTGCTGAATAACCCAATATACACACAATATTGAAAATAGTATAACTTTTGCAATTTAAATCCGTTTGCAACGAAACGAAAAGCAGTATTCAAGTTATTAAATATATTTTTATAATAAAAGATAAAATTCATAAATTTCAAACTTTTAAATTTTCAAGTTAAAAGTCGAAGTTTGACTATTTGACCAAAATTCACATTTTCTGGAAATATTAAATTTAGTCATATTTGGAATTCAAATCCACATACAAAATCAAAGTTTTTATATTTACAATAACAACATTTATTCTTTTCATAAATAAAGCTCTTAAATTTGGAAAAATCAAATTAAAATTAATTGTAAAATACAGGGTTGTTACACAACTTTAGAAACTTCGTTAAATCTTAGCACTGCTTATCACCCACAAATCGACGGACAAACTGAAAAGAGTGAGTAGAATCTTGAAGGATTTATTGAGAGTTTGCATCATGGACTTTGAAGGACACTAGGAGCAGCACCTACCATTAGTCGAGTTCGTGTATAATAATAGTTACCAACCGACAATTGGTATGGCACCCTTTAAAGTTCTTTATAGGTGGCCATGCAAACTTCCAAAATGTTGGTGAGAAACCATAACAAAATTCCACTCGAACAAAATTTAATTAGTGCAACTTTGGAAAAGGTAGAGTTGGTTGGGCAACGTATGAAGGCAGTGCAAGACCTTTAGAAATACTACATAGATAAGAGAAGAAAAGAGTTGGAGTTTGAGGTTGGAGACATGGCATTTATCAAAGTTTTATCCCTTAAAATCGTGACATTTTGAAATAAGGAAAGTTGGCACCAAGATTCATTGGGCCTTTTCGAGTTTTGGAAAGAATAGTAAAACTTGCTTATCATGTGGAGCTACCTTATAAGTTTGTAAGAGTCTATGACGTTTGCATTTATGGAAATGCCTTTATAACACAGCCTCTGTGGTAGAGCTTGATCAACTGGGGGGCATCAAGATGGAGCCAATAGCATCTCTACCACTGCATGCATTGTGGAGCATAGAACAAGGAAGCTCTTCAACATAGAAATAAAGCTGATTCGAGTACAATTGGGTAAATCCGATGGAAAGCATAAGGACTTCTCATTCTGAGCTTTTCGTTGGTTAATTTTTTCACCAAAATTAGATGTTGGTTGCATCATGGTT
This sequence comes from Allium fistulosum, assembly GCA_030737815.1. Classification (NCBI taxonomy): domain Eukaryota; kingdom Viridiplantae; phylum Streptophyta; class Magnoliopsida; order Asparagales; family Amaryllidaceae; genus Allium; species Allium fistulosum. The sequence goes on along the minus strand of CM060904.1, from coordinate 161,007,602 downwards.
GCTGGATTGGATGGTAAGAGATGGTTGCTACACTTTTCCAACGTCACGTTGCACTCGTATAGAAATTTTATGCATGTTTAGGATGTTTGCATACATACTTATATAACATGGTCACACACATACGCTAGGATTGAGCTCACTCATAGTATGTCTGCACACATAATCACATTGCACTCTTGGCCGAGTAGATTGTTCCGTAGATAACTTGGTTGTATAATAAGGACGTTTACTACGCGTTACGCTGTTTGCCCATTAGAAAGATTTTGAGAACAAAATCCTTTTAAGGGGGGAGAATGTAACACGCCATAAAATTTAATAAGAAAATAAGTTAATAAAAATTAACTAAATAAGATAACGCTAAAATTGAAAATTTTGCAAAAGTCAAAATTTGACCATGAAAGTTATGTCATTGCATTCATGGCAAAATTCTGATCAATTTCCATATATATTATGTTGAAAACGGAGCTAAAATGAAATGTTATGGACGTTTGAGGTTTTCAGATTCAAAATAATTCATATAGAATTCAAATTCAAATAATTATATAATTCTCAAGTTTGAAATTCAAAAAGAATAATTAGACTTGGAAGTTAAGTAAACGATAAAATTAACGTTAACGTTATGGAACTAAATAAGGTAATAGATAAATAAAAAACAACACCAAAAAATTCTTCCTAAAATAAACGTGTCAGTCGACCACCTAACCTGAGCCGGTCGACCGCTTATCCTGGGTCAGTCGACCGCTAGCGATCGATCGGTTGTCGTGTAGTGGCTAGGGTTTGTTTGCAATGGTTAACGTTCTGGATTTTATTATTTTAAACTGGCTTAAATCCGGTGGTTCTGATGCATTCCAACCACTATAAATAAGAGCCTAGCCCCTTCACTTTTATTCACAAATTATTTTGGAATGCAACAGAACTCTATCCATCTCTCTTCTCAAAGATTCAGGAAATTCTCAAGGGTTTCAGGTAAGAGATTTTTAATGTTTATTATTCTATTTCTAATCCTTTTCTCTTCAACATTAGCTACCCTATCTAGAAACTCCTCTGCTTGCATACCACCTTTGAATTCAGGAATTTCAGTCTTCATCCCCGACTCCCACTTGTGATCATACTCAGAGTGATTTCTTCCTTGTCCTCGTCCTTGTCCTCGAACACTACCACCATCATACTCCTCTTCAAAATCAGATGTATATCGTTGTCTATCTCGTCCACCCACATCTCTACTACCTTCTCGTCTACCACCATCATCCCTTCTATCTACATTCCTCCGTTCACGATCATTCACGTTCCTCCCACGCCCTTGATCATTTTCAACACTTCTGTCTCGATTGGAATGTGGCGAGACTCTACTACCCCCATGGTTAGATTCAGGTGAAACCCTTCTCCGATTTTGATTCATCTCCGTCATAAGCTTTTCTAACCGGCCAATTCCTTCGTTAAGCTTTTCACTAAAGTTTTCATTGATTCTTTGCTCCATCTCATCAGCTTCTTCTCTTCGATACAAAGCTTCTACATTTTGGTGGCGATTAGCTCTTCTTGGCGGCATACTTGAAATCTTTACAAACACTTCAACACTTCAAAATTCAAACATTTTTCGGTCTTTGATCCAAAATGAAACGGATCGAAAACTTCCACTTTGTTGCAAATCGCGATGAACACGATGGACAAAGTTTCGGCCTCCCACTCAAATCCGATCAAACAACTTCAATACAAAGTCGAACACTTCAACTTGATCACGGCTCAACACCTCAAGCTCTCGGCTATCACTTCAACTTCAAAATGAATAGGCTCCAAGTCTCGATTTAGCTATGATTGGCTAAAACAAGCTCTGATACCAAAAACTGACGCAGCGGATTAAACAAAACAATCTTCAATCGGTGAAAGTAGTAATCGGTGGATTGGAAGATACTGAAATGCCCAAATTCGTTGATCCGAAGATACCGAATTCTAGCTATCCCGAACTCGTTGATCGCGCACGATACCGGGTTCAAAGATCTTCAATTCTTCAAGCGTTGATCAAGCGCACTTGATTCCGCGAATCGGCTTCTACAATCGTTGAATCGAGCGCACTCGATTAACCGAAAGAGGAGATAGGAGATTACACTCAACTACCAATTTAGATGAAAGCACACAGCAATCAAAAGAGAATTTTATTCAAAAATCAACAACCTTACAAATGACTCACACGACCTATTTATAGGCGTTTTACAATTCACACGAAATTACAACAAATTACACCATCTCCTAAGTCGGTTCCGACTTACGACCTACGAGTCATGACATAACACCAGTAGTTACAATACCCTATCAACGACTTACAACTTACAATCAGACGATATATGAAAAACAGACGACATACGACTTATAACAGATGCGACTCAACATACAAGTATATTACAACTGACTCACGACTTATAAAAGTTGCGACCTACGACTTAATATAGGTCGGTAACGATTTATCAACAGCTCCAGCTTCCATCAGCGGCAGAGATTATCTCTGCAGAAGGATCAACGGTAATAAGCTTCAGCGACTTAAAACATGCGAGATACTTCTTTCCGACTTAAGAAATTCTGACGACTTATGACTTAAGGATTTCACGAGTTAAACTTCACCAATTTGTTCTCCCCTTTCACTGCGTAACTCAGTAGGTCGTTTAGGCGACTTAAGAGACTCGTTAACTCGCCAGTCTTCGCGAAGTCGTTGCCGAGTTATACTAAGTCGGTCACGACTTATCATTTCATTAGGTCGGTTACGAGTTAGGGCTTCTTCCCAGTTGAGTCGTAGCTCCTTTTCATCTGAACTGTTAGATCGAAGACGACTCAATGCCGCTACATTAACTCGCGCATTGCCTTTGTTATCTCGTGGCGCTCCTTTTAGTCGTGGACGAAGTAAGTCTACCTCCTTATCTTGTGGACGACTTATGGTATCCCGTATACGACCTATGCCTTTAATTTTTATAAGTCGGTCACGACTTAAGCCTTGTAAAATTATAGCTTGGCCTGCATCAATATTTTATAACATATATACATATGTGCTTTGTATAAAAGTTAGGTATTGTACTTAAAAAATTATATATATAAATATATGTACTGATTTAATTAAATATAATGTTTGCACCAAAAGTTGGCACAAACACCCAAGTAGATTAAAGAAGAGAATAAATGAAGAAATCAAAGGGAAAACGAGTAAAAAATAACACACAACGATTTATAATGGCTGGGCTAAACTGTGGCCTATGTCCACTTAAGCTTTGCGAATGATTTCTACAATGTTTTACAAGTAAGATTTCATGGATCGGTATTCTCAGATTGGTGATGATCCAAGAAATTGCTATAATGGTATAAAATTTTATAATGTAGGAAAAGGATCCTGAAACAGTGCCTCTCATCTCTTATTTATAGATGAAGATCGGTGAATTTGTCTCCATTTCAGTCTCCTCATGTTCTCCATTTTCTAAAGTAGGTTACCTAAAGAGATCATGGCTAAATCAGTAAGTTGCTTCTTATATCGGTCACGATCTATGTGCCTTAGGTCGGTAGCGAACCATAAAGTTGGCTCACTGTGCTTTGCATTGATGATTTGTTATTTGATGTTGGGATTATGTATCGGTAGCGATACATATTTCTTGGTTCATTTGCCTTTGGATTTTGATTAACTTGAAGTTGGCTTGATTTCTGGGTTGTTTCCTTCGATCGACGACAATTCAAGAATCTTCGAAATGCTTGCCTTAAACTTGCTTATCTGACATGTGTAAGCTAAAGTGTTTCCACTCTTAAATAGGCCTTCTGGATCAAATTGCTTGGTTTTGTCTTAGTCTTCATTGGGTTGGAATTAGCCTTGATTCTAGACAAGCTCGTTAGATCGGCATCGAATTAAGGGGTTCAGATTGGTATGGATCTAAGACTTGGGCTTTGATCTTATAGTTTGAACTTTGTCACTCCATCTCTCTTGACAAGTAGATGATTTTCCGAAGCATTTGGTAAGCTCATAGCTATATCTTTGAGGTTCACCTAGGATTTGAAATCTGGAGCCATCGTTTTGGATTTCAGAACTGCTTTTTGTCCCTTCGACCATTCTGACCTATCTAGATATGGTTTGGCAACAAAGCTGGATTACATTTTTCCTCCAAAGTATACCTTGTGTCAACAAGGTATGATTTGGATCAAGATAAACTATCGACTTTAAAATTTTATTCTAAACAGATGCTTTCCATTTTCCAAATAGATTTCACAAAGCAGTATGTCGTTTTCGGATCGTTACATTACTTTGGACAGTTTTGGACTCACATCTATTAGATAGTATAAGAGTTGAAGCACATTTCTCGAGTTCTTCATTTTAATTTTGGAAACAATTCTTGATAATTTTCTCTTTGAATCAGTCAAGTAAGGCTTTATCATTCGAAGCATTCTTCATTTTAGCATCACATGCTTCTCTTTTATTTTCATTTTTATCTACTTATTTCTTTCTTCCTTCCTTTTTTTATTTGGATCAGTACTGATCTAGAGTCTTGGATCGGTACCTTATTTTCCAGCATATTTTGTTGGTTCGTCATATACTTAAACAAATTGCGGCTCTTTCCTTCTCTTTACTTGTTCATTTGTTTGACTAAGCGCTTTGGAACTTAAGCTCTTCCATTTTTGATCCTTGCCTCTGATGTTGAAATGTCTCCGCCGCCTAGTTAAATCATTGTTCACCACCATAATTAAAGCTAACACCATCACCTTCAGATTTTACACACAGAAGGGCTTGAATTTTTTTTTGATTTAAACTTTGATTTTGGCCCAAGTTTGCATTTAAACCTTATCGATTCTCTTTAGGTAAGTAGCGGTAATGGCCTGTAAAGTTCATCGATGGCCATTCCACGACCATTTCAGTTCGTCGTTCGAATTCCCTTCCTCTCTCTCCTTGGATCGGTCATTGACCTAGTACTTAGAAAATAAACTTAAATGTTTTTGACAGAACATGATAATTTACTCTTGTTTTTAGTGTTTCAGGTCAAACCTTAAGTATGCTTGGAGATTTTGAGAAAGTGACTCAAGTTTTGGATTATACAACTTTTCTTGAGTCGACTTCGAGTCTTACCTAGGTTTTTCAACTAGCTATTATTTTTCATCAGATTTTTTAAGCACGAATTTTATAATTCAAAGAGAATGGGGGAATGGATTTCTAACATCATTTTGGTCAATCAGTGGTCGTCAACTGCGATTCACTGGGATGGTTTCAAATAACAATCACACCAAACACGCTCTAGCATTCAATCATATTATTATCACTACTTTAAATCAAACACTTCACTCCGGTATCCTATGAGAGAGATCTCATGTCTCTTTGGACTATAGTTCTATTATCGTAAATAATTCAATAGCAGATAAAACTGCTGCATGGTTTCATTCCATGATGGTTCTCGTTTTCTAGCACGAGCGAACTTTCTACATAGATTTTTGGTGTTTGTAGTGCTCTGGACACTGGATATACACACTTCATAGATTGAATTTTTGTTATTGACCCCTCTGATATATAAGATCCAATTGGTCAATATACGCTGACATCTGTTGGGTTTTACACATTGGCTATACGGAACTCCATTTTAGCAAAGGTCAAAGTTTTAATCCTAGCCGACCTCACTTATGTATGGAGTTTTAATTGTTATGGATCATAGATGTTCTTCGCATCTCTCTACAATGGCGATAATTCTATCATCATAAAAATATGTTGAATCTGACACAGATACTAGCTCTTCAATAGTGCTCGTCATGATGTCTACTTCAGCACCTTCTCAGCTTCAACTAGCTAGTTAACAAATGGAGCAGCCTTTAGGGATAGATCATTTTATGTCGACTAAAGATCCCTCTGTAGGGGTTGCCTTAAATATCAACATTGATGATGTCATTATCTTAATAGATCCTCTAGATTCTCCAGCTTTAAAAGTAGATGAGGCGACTCTCCGATGGATATGCAAGAAATACATAATTCCTTTTGATGATGTACTGGTCCCTGCGTGTTTTAACAGGCACATGATTCACTTGAGGGATATACAGCCTCTAATCGATATATGTGGATGGTTGGATGCATTCCACCTTTCAATCACTTTATTCGGTTAGTTCTTCAACACTTGAAGCTTGCCCCTGCCTATTTACACCTAAACAGTTATGCTTCACTGCACAACATGTACATGATCTTCATTCACCATTTGAATAAAGTTCCTACCATGGTAAAGATCCATTATTTGTTTAGTTTCAAGCATCAATAGGGGACTCCTTCACTCACCTTTTTAGAGCCTTCCAAAGATTTTTGTATAGTTATTGGGCTATGGAACAAAATGAGTTACTTTATAGGTGAGTTATATTTTGTGCGCTGTTTGCCTAGCTTTACATTAAAATGGTTATCAGGACGTGAGTTTCGTTTTCATCTTTTATACAGGTGAAGTTAACTTGATCCTAATTGTTAGTTTCGTTATTTTTCATCAAGGCAAATAACTTGTGGAGACCCAGTTGTAACACCCCGTAAAATTTACATTAATAATTAATTAGGCTCAAAAAATAAAATTTGAGCAAATAATGAAATTTGTCCATGAAACTTGCACCATTGCGTTCATGGCAATTTTTTAAGCGACATTCATATTTGGAATTTCACGTTAGGAGTTCAAACAAAGAAGTTATAAGCGTTTAAAGAATTCAGAACGAAAATAATCAAGTGACAAAATATGGTAATAAATATATAATTAAACTGGCACCCACTGGTCGACCCTTACTTTGGGCTAATCGATTGCTAGTAGTCGACCTTTCATAGGGATGTGGTCGATCGATCGAAACAATTCAGTTGGGGTCTGAACCTTGACCAATGACCGGATTTAATAATTTTAATCTAATGGATGCAACTAATTTGAGAGCCTATAAATATAGGCCTAATCCCTCCCTTCTCTTCTTATATTCTCTGATCAAGAGCAGTGAAGCTTTGTCATTTCTTCTTCTCTACTATTCCTCCTAACTTTAAAATAATCTTTATTTATACAAATTGAAGAAGAGAAGAAAATAAATAGAAGAAGAGAAAGAGCGGATCAGCGTTGTGCAATAAAAAGGTAAATTTCAACATTATAAATCTATATTCCCCTTCTTCCCAAGCTCCTCTCAGATCTGTAATTCTAATGGTATGTGTATATCCTTTTATACATATTTCTTAAGATTAAAAAGGAGATGGAGTTGATTTAAAAAATCAGATTCAGATCTAGAGATTTGGAAAGATTCTTAACATGAGTTGGAAATTATCAATTTACTTATAACATTGGAATTTGTTTTATTGTATTTTTATTTGATATTATGCCTAAATAAAGATCTAAAGAGTTGTAGGCCTGAATTAAGTGCATAAAACACCGCCTACATATTCTATAAGTTAATAAGAATATTATTTACACCCAGATCTGTAAATCAGTCCCCAAGTTATTAAAAGCTGAATATGGATAAAGATGTAGAATTTGTTCCATATCCATAATTGGGTTGTAGAAATATTAGTATAGTTTAGATTTTCTCTGATTCTATTAGAATGTGGATTTTCGTATTTTAGTATGTTGGAAGTACTGTTCGTTTAAGCTCCATTAATTTGTTTAATATCTTAATTTCATACAAAAAGTGCAACATTTGATTTGACAAGGAATATACATCAAAAGAGGAAAGAAATGTGTTAAGTATGGATTTTCCTTCCTGTAGTTTACATTGTCTATTTCAATCAAGAGGAATAAATAATTCCTTGTAATTTCAAACTAATAAAATCTCTTATTTTAGGTTAATTTATAGTATAATGGGAAACCTTTTTAGAAGGATAATTCTAACAGATTAAAATACGGAATGAAATATTCTAGTTAAGGTTTAATAACTAGAAACATGGTAATAAATTTATAAACAGGTATAACCATGCTAAAACATTCAAAATAAAAACATGATTAATATACATAATACATGTTATTCGCATTAGATGTAAATTGAACGTTAGAATAAATCGAGAATATATGGTAGGATTTGGAAATAAAGATTGAAAGATTGTAACTTCAAAAATGAATAGGCAATAAATGTGTAATAAATTGGTAGTTACAAGAATTTAAATAGGCTATAAATGGATGAAATGGGATTGGTTAACGAAATTGGTAGGATAATTATGGAAAATTAAGGAAGAAATAATGGGTAAGATTTGAATAAGTAAATAAATGTCTTTAGGAAATGTTAGATTAGGGGAAAATATGCTCGGGGGTTCATCTTAGATTTGAAGTATTAAATGGCTCAGTACCTTCTTGGGAAATAGGGTCTGCTTTATATCCAAAAGAGAGGTAGTAAGTAAATAAAAGGGGTATTTTCCTAGACTTGGTCTGAATAAGGATGTCAGTTGTGACGACCCACTATTTTGGACCATTCAAATCGACAATAATCCACACATGTCAGACTTGGATAATGCAAAATAACAGATTGTAATGAAATTTGGAGCAAATAAAATCATTCACAGAATCACAGACACAGAATTATCAAAATAACTCACAGCGGAAAAATAAAATAAATAGTGGTTCATGAAGCCACTACAATAAAAAGTCTCAAAAACATATACAAAATACATAGTCTGAAAACAAATACAGTTCTAAAACAAGTACAGTAGAAATCCCAAATACAAATGTCTCTAATACAAAGCTGACATAGAAATACTGAACGAAAATAAATGGCAACTAGATAAAAGATGATCTCCAGCAGTCCTAGCTCCAGAAGGTGAGATCCAAAGCTGATACTCAGGCTGACCCGAGCGTAAATAAAACACAAACACTCGAGTCGGGACATACATACTTATACAATGTAAACCAACTCAAGTGAACTGCAATAAAAGATACAAGTAACTTAAAGAATGCTTGGGATAGCCCATTCTTTAAGGATCCGTTAAACTATCTACTATGTAGTAATATTCGCTATTATAATAATGTCTAATATAAAATAAACATACTTTTTAATAACGTCAAGGGGTTACCCATATAGCCCTTAACACGTAATAGTGCCAGTAGTCTATCCAGTATTAGCATACTCCCAGAACAGGGGCTACCCTCAATACTCCACAGGCTACGGGAGAAATCCAAACTCGTAGTAAAGCTCGCTATGGTAGGTGACACGGCACAACTAGGCAATGCCAGGGTAGATATACCAATTATGCATCCGGGCTGGTGGAAACGCATAGCAGTCACTACCGCCCACCTCGAGCCACACTCCCAAATCAAGGGGTGCGCCCAATCAATCAAAAAAGTAATAGAATGGTATCGAAGAAGTGTGTCCGATCAGAGGTGCTACCTCATTGGCCCGTCGATCGCTCCTGTTTTAGCCACCTTATGCCAACTCACGGGAGTTGGGTCCACGTAAATATACCTTTAGGATTGTCGCCACCATCCTACTTCATTCTGGAATCTCCACCGCGTACACGGTTGTTAAAGTAGTTTTTGGTATCGACAGAGAGTATGTCCATATCTGATCCCGGTCTCTTTAACAACCAATCGTTATTATAACCCGTGGTTATAAATTTCAAAATAGTTTATATTTCAAATCAAATACTTCATTTTACCATTTAAAAGTAAAGTCATTATACTTACAAATCAAATATTCAATTCCCAAGAATTTAGCCTTTTCTGAGTTCATTTATTCACTTAAATACATTAAAACATTAAAATCCCAGCTTTCACGGCATTTAGAAAGTGCTGCGGTAAGTTATATTTGAAAACAATTCAATTCAGCAAAGACATCATTTATAAACTGCTGTAATAGTTCAGTTTCATTTGAAAATAAGTTAAATTCAGAAAAGACAGCATTTATAAACTGCTGTAGTAGTTCAGAATTCAATTTAAAAAAAATTAGTTCAATTCAGCAAAGACAGCACTTGCAAAGTGCTGCAATAGCCCTTAGTTAAATTTCCTTTTTGTTCACTTCTGCAACTACAGCACTTACAAAGTGCTGCAGATTCTATTAGTTCAGTTTTTCCTCTATTTTCAGAGACGATAGCATTTCTGAAGTGTTACTAAAAGAATTTCCAGATTTTAAATAGAATTCTAGCCACAAATAAACTCCAATTTAAATCACTTTAACTTATAAAATTCATATTTTTCTACATCAAAAATGTTCATTTAAATACCTTTAACTTATAGTTTTTATAAAGAAAAATTTTATAATAAAAATCAAATTTTCCAAAATTTCACTTATTAAATTCAAGTGTACCATTTTCCCATTCTTTTTATTTTTAACAATTTACTTTAACACTTAAATTTAAATTTCCATTTTCACAAATAAAACTTAATTTCCATTTTTATTTAATTAACTTAAACTTCCATTAAAAATCAAATCACAAATTTCCAAATTAAGTTATGTTTAAATCACAATTTTTCTATTCATTTATTTGACATTTTTAATACATAGAAAAATCATTATCACTTTTCTAAATCATTTTAAATTCAATTTAAATCAAATTATCATATTTTTACATTTTAAAATACTTAAAAATTTCCAGAAAAATATATAAAATAACCACGGGTCTGTATAATATTTTCTAGCCTAAGTCAAGTGATACGGATAATATATCATTTCAATCCGTAATTTACAAAGAAAAGCCGGGTTCTATCATTTCAAACCCGCAATCCCAAGTAAATAAAAATAAATAAAAATCGCTCGAGCCTATCATTTCAGCCCATTATGATTTTTCCCTATTTTAAAGTCCGTTCGGGTATATATCATTTCAACACATAGTGATTCTATTCTACAGGGAACTTGCAGTGTGATTAACAGAAATAAATAAATAGTATAATAAAATATAACATAGCAGATGATGCGACAAGTTTATAACAGGGTTTAACATCATATAATTTACATCACAGGCAGGTATAACATGATATAATAGTTTATACACATTCACTTGTTGTCACTTCATAATTTATATAAGTATAAATGTCATGTGTGAATACTCACCTTTTTACGCTGGAGTTAGCAAATCAAACACACAAACAAAAATCCAGAAAGCATGATAGCACGACTTTGATTTGAGTGGAAAGATAGCCAAGATGTTATTCATGTATTCAAAAATAAAATAAAGCAATAATATAAATATAAATAACACAAAGATTATATTGAAACAAAAATGTAATCAAGGTAAACAAAAGACATAACCTAGCTTTTAAATCGAATTTGCTTGACCACTAACAACTTTTGCTCGACCATACATGCTTATAGGCTCGGCCATGACATGTTTCATGATGGAAAAGGTTAGGGTTTGGAAACACAAAGGCATGGTTAGGCAAGAATGTGAAGGGGTAGGAGTTACAAAGTAGAGAAGGCAAAGAGACAAGGCTAACAAGTGGAGTTTGGTCACCATCTAGGCTCGGCCTATGGGTCCATATGGCTCGGCCAGGGGCTGCTACAGGTCAGGTCAGATCTGAAACAAGGCTAGTGGTGATGGCACATGCTGGTGGTGGAGCTAGAGGTGGTGGCCGTTGTCAAAAATGAAGGGGTGGTGGAAACTAGAGCTCGACTATGAAGTTTTTTGGAGAGTTTTGCATTGTTTTGTGGAGTTGCATCAAGGGATGGTCATGGCCTAAACTGGTCAGAGGGATGGTGATGTTTGAAGCCATGGATGATGAGGAGGAAGGTGATATGGTGGTCAGTGGAGATGGTGGAGGGTTAGGCCGAGAAAAGCTATGAAGAAATCAAGCAAAAATGAGGAGGAAAAGTAGAAAAAGAAGCCATTAACTTACTTGATTTTTTTTGAACTGAAATGGCCGTGAGAATGAAAGAAATGAGAAGCTTTCTCACGTGAAAAACAAAAAGAATACACGGCTAAACAAAAGAAAATGAAAGGCCAAAGAAATTGAAAAGTCTAGACAATGAAAAGTCAAGCAAATGAAAAGACTTTGCCTCTTGAATTTCCAATTCTTTTTAATTCAAAATAAACAAATAAAAATCAGTAAATAAAATAAAAGACAAACAAAATAAAGTGAATAAGTAAAATAAACAATTATTCTTAAGAAAAATAAAAAGTAAATAAAGAAAATAGTTTATTATATTGAAATTAGGATTAAAAATTGCAAACAAAAATGCAATTAACTTTGGAAAAATTATAACTTTACTTCTAAAATGTTTTAAAAATAAAATATTGAAATAAAATTTAATTTAAAATAGTTTAAAAATATTTGCAATAATATTGGGTTGTTACAGAATCGATGGGCTATATCAATAGTTGGTACCAATATAGTTATAGTAGGTATGGCATATATGTTTTGATGTCCAGTGATCTCTCATAAGCGATAGCAAAGACTTAGGTTATGCTCTAATGGATTTCACTTCCTAGTAGTATAGAATTCGTATGGGATATGCGTTAACCTCATGGTAGATGATTAGATGAAAAATTAGTTAAGTGGAGGTGGATTAGTTAACCCTTAGATGAGTCTTTGGGTTTCGGTAGTAGTACGATAGTTAAATTATATATTATAAAAACATATATAAGAGTCATCGGTCTTTGTAGCTAGGTCCGATAGATCGACGTTGACGATATGAAGGGCCTGCTTCATAATTAAGAAGTATTAAGTGGTTGGGATTTTGGGTAAAGAAATAATTAGATGATATATATGTACGTAGGTACACATATCTATAGTATACCTTGGAGAAGGTTAGGCAGATATATCGTACGAGCGTATGAAAGTAAACATATTAACCATAAATATCAAGACATACCATTTAAATGACAACTTATCGGTGTAAATTTATGTTATAGATAAAGTATGAAATTTTCCAATCACCAGAACGTTGTTCTGACCCCCTCCTCATTACAACTCATGGGACAGAGTTCACTAAAGCAAGACAGAATGGTTGATGGGGAAGTCTTTTTATTCATGCTAGGTACTGATAAGGCAATTGGATGTCCAAGGAATACCATTAGTCCTGAGGTAGTGGCATCAGTCGGTATTTATATCCTATTATATTTTCGATTCTGCTTTGGTTTAGTTTGATTGATCTCTAGTATACATATGTTGATTACAGGTTACCAAAACCAACGATTGATACCTAATGGACTTGGGTTTTAATTTTATCAAAATTCTAGCCCATTAAGGTGCGAGTTGTTACACTAGTAGTGCAAGCTTAGAGAACGCTCTTGTAGCCCTTTAGAAAATTCCACTTCAAGACAGAGACATAAGGCTCCTCATTACCGATGAGAATATAGGGGGCGCAATCTTTTAGAAGAGGGTCGTAGTCTAAGCCACGTGCCTATTTCTTATGAAGAGGCTAAGCACGCAAAAGAGGACAAGGTCAATGTTCATGTGGAAGAGAATCAAGAAGTGCCCCATGTACAAGGTCTGATTATCGATCCTAGAATGGGGCTGGAAGTAGAGACAATGATGAGGAGAGAGATAATGATAGAGATGGTGATGAGGATATAGACCTTCGTTATGAGTCAGCTGTGACATGGGTGGCGATGATCAAGTGGTACTAGTTCCTCGATGGCCAAAATTAAAGATTTTTTCATCCCGTACATCTTTGTAGCCTCCGCCAGCTTCCGCAATAGAAGAAACATCAATCCCTCCTTCTAGGGATATTTATGATCATTCGCAAGCATACCGGATGATATAGGCTCTTTTGGTCTCGGCAAGATTAGTATTGGTGATATGGGTTGTCCCATTTGTTTTCCATCTGACATGCCCACAACTGGAGCAAGGGAAATAATTCCCATGAGAAAACTTCAAGTCCACGGCCCTTGGGGGGTACTAAGACACAACAATACTACACGACACTACACGTTCACACTTCATATTTTATTCTCTCCATATTACTATTATTAACATATCTATATTTTGTTTTAAGATTCCATGGAGCGCATGCATCTTTTTGATGATCTTAAGAGCCACGAAGGTAAGTACAAGAAGCTCGGTTTATCAGACCATCTTCGCCAGTCATTTCACGAGTTAGATTCAAGTAGACACCAAAGGTATGAAGAGACTATATGCCTTGTGATGAGTGCCACGGGAAATCTGATAGAATTTCGCCTTCGTGATGCAGATCTCGCTCTCCGCTGCAGCGAAGTATGGATAAATTTTCGATGAGGCCCGACCTTGTCCCTTCTATTAAAGTTCCAACTGTCCTAATTTTAGTCCTACCTACAATGCAACCGATAGTATCTTCCCATGTTCCTCGATGATCTGAGAAGCCATCCGAGCTAGTATATCCTAACAATTTGAAGTGAAGGCCTGGGAAAGAACAGCTTTCTACCATCGTTACAACTACAGAGGCTGAAGTTGTTTCAAACCCACAACTGGCCGCTATGAAGAGTGCCTTTCCAATGCTTTGTCTTGATGATGTCCTATTCGTTGCTCACCTAAAAGATATTCCCCAACACATTAGGGATGACATCCCGGCTTATGTAGGTGATATATATAACCAATATCACAAATGGAAGAGGATAGTTGAGGCCAGTTCGAAAGAATCTTACAATAGAAAGGTATCTCTTTAGGAGAAGGAGCACCTTAAGTAAGACAATAAGTGCATTATTGACAATCTTAATAAGGAAGTTGAAGGGCTCAAGACCTCGTTGGCTGAAGATGAGAAAAGGCTGGGTAAAAAGATAGAGTTCTTCGAAGATTAAATCCAGACCCGATAGAGACAGATTAAGGTTGCTCACCATAGAAGTTACACTCTTACGTTGAAAAAAGAAAAGCTTTAGAAGACCGTAGATGAGCAAGTGTAATGACCCTAATTTTGACTAACATTATTTAGAACATTTAATTAGATAAATTAAATGAAATAATGTAGATAGTTAAGGGATTGAGATTTGTTAATTAAGAAGGAGTCGTGCCTTAATGAATGTATTAGTAAAAAAGAATTAAAAATAAGTAAGTAGGAGGAATATGGTAAGGGTAAAATGGGAATAGCCTTTGTTCCTATACCCTAAACCCTTCTATTCTTCATTCCTCATTCATTTTAACTTTCACAAACAAAACTAAAACACTAATGAACTCGGCCGGCCATCATTAAGAGGATTCAAGGAGAAGAAAAGCTAGGATTCAAGTAGAAAGCTTAAGAAAATCAATCTAAAGGCTAATCTCAACCTTCTTAACAAAAAGCAAAGGTGAATAGTTAGTTTACATCTCACTTTTGATAGTGATTTGGGTTTCAAGTTATATCCGAATTATTTTTACATGTATCATGCCATGTTTTGATCTATTAAATGGATATATATGCTTGTTGATGATTTATATGGTTTAATATGGATTTTATGATATTTTTAGATTAGAAAATCTATCAAATAACATCCAAATGATTTGCATTTTTGATACATAGTCAAAAATATTATTTTAAAAGTGGGTTTCAGGTTTCATAATTTTCTAAGTAATTATGGATTTATTATGACCTTTCCAAGAGAGAAAATAATGAATTTCAGATTTAAATTGTTTAAGGCAATTAAATAATGTTTCAGGGTCTAAAATTTATATATGTTAGAAAACATATTTAATGTGAATTATCATGATTTTGGGGATATTTCCTAAGTGATTAAATATGATTTATAAATTATTTAAGTTATAGGACTTAAATATTTTAAATGTTTTATCAAGGAGAAGGGTTTAAGTGTATAAAATTATTTTCAAATGTTTTATCCGCCTCTAGCCCTTTCGAACTCATGCGGTACCAATATACATGGTATCAAGCTATTGGTATGAAGTGTATTGGACTTATGGGGAAGGTAGTAATGGTGTCGAAGGTATGCATGTGTAAGGGGTGAAGCTGACTTTTGACCTAGTGCCTTCGAAAGGATTGCCGCTTTTGAACCCCTTCAATACCCTAGCTGCCGCATTAAAACCTTTCGCCTTAGTAAGAGGCCGCTTTTTATAAATCTTTAAACCAATGAGTTCAAAGGGTAGGGTTTCAAATCGATACCCTTCCGCAAGTTTTGAAGCCGTTTTTCTTTTAACCTATATTTGCAAAAGGGTGGGTGTCGCTCCTATACCTTTCGACATGGTTGAAGTCGCTTGTTTAAACCTAAGTATACATGCGGAAGTATGTCATCGTTACCCTAAGTGTTTCGAAGGAATAACTTTTGCATAAATCGCCTTAAGGGTTATGTATTTTGTTTTGTTTTCAAACTATGGTTTCTAACAGAATACCTTCAATCGGTTTTGAAGCTATACTTCCATATTTCCTTACTTGAACCCAATGATTTCGAAAGAGGATGTCTATGGTTTTAAGTCATGATTTTGAAGGGTACATTTTGGCCTTTCAGCCTAATGTTTTCAAGGTTAAAGTATTTAACTTGTTACGAAAGGGAGGTTTTCTAGAATTTCGAAAAGGATTGTTTAGGGTTTTAAACAATGGTTTTGAAGGTATTGTTTTGTTTTATAGCCTAGTGTTTTCTGAGTTAAAAAGGGCTTTAACTTATTTTAAAGGGATAGATAGCCCTATTAGTTTTAGGTTTTCATTAACATTGTTTTGTAAAGCATATATCATGGCATAAGTATTTTGAGCACAAAGGGTTGAATTTTCTTGTTTTAAAAAGATATGATTTCAAGGGTAAATCAATTGTAAAAATTGTTTTCAAGGAAATGAAATTTGAATAGGGTAGTTAGCCCTAAGTATATGACTCAGATATTAGAAAACCAGATTATACTAGTGTGGGGTCGCGCCCTACACTTTAGCCAGTAGCCCCTAGCTAATACAAGTCCAAAATTCAAGTCTATAAGGCTTTGTCATTAGTAAGACTAAAATGATGTTACACACAAAAAGGAATGCACCGAGTAGAGATAGGTTATTGGTGAGCCTACAAAACCATTAGGATCAGTTGACCCTAGGAGAAGTATGTTAAGAACAAACCTTCCAGTATTGTGTCTAACAGAAGTTAGAATATTTATTATGTCTATTAGGCCCGAGTCAGCTAATGGTTAATAGTTAGTCAGATAAACTATAATGTTCAGACAGATAGTCATTGATTACCTGATTTATATGCATATATGTTATTACTATTGTTGTTATAATCAGTTTGATTGCAGGATTTTGATTTGCAAAAGATATGTTTTTTAAAAGTGTTAACAAGAAAAATTTTCACCATCCCCAATGTTATATCGAAGGTAATCGAGTTCAAATGAAACCAAATTGTTGAGAAGGCTTCTTCCTTCGGAATCTACCTTTCGACCAGGTTGTCTTAGTCGAAAGGGTTTAAGTAGTTAGCTCGAAAATGCAGGCTAAGGAAGCAGCATCTCGTTCGAAACCTTTCCTTTGAATGGATTGAAAGCAACTATCCATTTTGGCTTCTCATTCCTTTTGATCATGTTAGAAGGCTTGTTCTAACCCTTTTGACAATGTCGAAAGGAATGCATATTTTATTAATATGACATAGCTGCTCTCGGCTCCAGTGGTTTTGCTTCTTTTGTTGAGGAACCCTTCGAAAGGATTGCGGATGTAGCTGGGGATAGACCCTATTTCAAATGAATTCCTCTCTAATCAATTGTTAGCCAATTATAAGCTGGGACCCCTTCGGAACATCCCTTTCGATCTAGTCGAGTGGGGTTTCATTCTTTCAAAACAGGTCTAGTTTGTAACTATCTAGCTCCACTTTGTTTTTCCTGTATAAGATCGACCTAGATATCCCCCAGTGCATGGATTGACCAATGTCGAAACCTCATCATCATTCTTATTTTCATTATCTTATGTTGGTTTTGATGATGATGTATTTCGACTGTGCATACCCAAGTCGATCCTATACATTGCATAGACAAAAAGAAGTTAAGATAATAGGTTAGAATCATATGCAATGGATCATTAGACTAGCTAATGATCTTCCTCATCATCAAAAATCCTTAATGAACCAGCCATCTCTCTTTTATTAACGATCCAAAATGAGTTACAGTTAAGAGAGCTTCATCCCCAACTTGATTTAGGGTTTCTAGAAGATTTAATTGCAGCTAAAAAATTGGAGTAAAAGAAATGAATTTGAGATTCCAAAATTCCATCCCCAAAACTGGACCCCTTGGGTCTTATTTATAGATGCAGGCCGGCCCCCTTCTGCACTCATGCCTTCGACTCGGTCGAAAGGCCTCTTCTTATATCCTGCCTCATGCCTTTCGACTTGGTCGAATGTCTTCGTCTACCTTCGACGTTGTCGAAAGGCATCTCTTTCATATCCTTTGACTCACCTCGTGCTTTCTTCATCTTTTTCCAGACCTTTTGACTAAGTCGAAAGGGTCATTTATCAACATTTTGCCTTTGTTAAGTCTTTAGTATTCCTTCTCTCTGCTTTCTCCAAAACTGCTTTCGACGTTGTCAGAAGGTCTTCAAATGCGCCTTTCTCTTCATGTTGCCTTGATGTGATCGGAAGTAATGATGGGAGCCTTTCGACTATATCGAAGGTTTTTCGTAGGGGCTTTGAAGATATTGAAGGTTTAATGGTTCTGACATTATTGGTAGCTTCCAAATGCTTATTTGTTGATCGACGCGGAACCTTCTCTAGATGTCATTGGCCTCGACCAGTTCAAAAGGCTTGGATTTGCTTTCGAAAGTGTTTTTATAAAGGCAAAACCTTTAGTCCGGAAAGGTTTGGCGCGTAAGTGGGACATTATCATTCATTTCCTTCGAAAGGGGTTCTCAAGCTGTCTTTGCTTATTTATCTGTGTCGAAAGGTTGAAAGTGGCAGAAGGGTAGTCCTGTTTCCATCTGATTCGAAAGCCTTCACACTATTTATTGCTAGTAAAGGCGGTTGGTGTCCCCGACTACTTCGAAACCTTCTTAATGCCTTTGAAACATCTTCTTATGACCTTTGTCGAAACCCATGCCTGTAACTTCATCGAAACCTAATACTCTCATTAACCATCTTTCATACTTCTGCTCTTAAGTGGATTTGATGGCTAACATCCCCCCGTATGAAAGAAGCTTTTGTTTTTTAGGACAAAAATTTCGTAACTTTCTCGCTCTTTATAACTTTATTTTCTTGCAAAATTCAAAGTAAGTAATATTTTCTATTTTTGGCTCATTATCATATTTATGTGTATGCTTCATAATAAATCATCATATTAACACATCTATACCTATTCAGTTAGTTGACCACAATTTTGATTCAAAAGATATAAGGCATGTAATCGATAACCATTAATTCATATGATAAGTGTCATCTACGAACTCCTTGTGGGAAATAGCCAATAGCTGTAAATAGGGGCCACAAGTTGTTATTTGAAACTAGGCCTTTGTGATTCATCCACTTTAATATGTATTTGGAAATTTTCTCGGGGATTTTAATGATCCTGAAGTCTTCATTCAAATGTTGGTGAGCTTCATTTAGAGTCATGAAACATCAACTCTAATTTAGGTATTAAGAAGACCAGTTTGAAGTTTCTGGTTGCCTGGAGCAACTTCAACTCTACAACTTCATACCCCAAGTTTGGGACTCGACAGGGATTAGGAAGCAATGAGATTTAACCCTAGAATTAGATATTAACTTGTGAAGTTTACAAGTTAATAATGAGATATCCAGAATCCAGATAGCCATGTCCAAAAATAGTCCTTTGAGTGGAATTTCTAAACCCAGATTCGGGTATTTATGGTGGATTAACCAGAAACCCGTAATAATTATCTTCATATCAAATATTCCCGAGCCTAGATCAGAACACATGTCAGATAATTAAAAATTATTAACAATTATCTTTGTAAGGAGAATTTCTGACCTAGATTAGGGCATCTGTTGGATGAGTAGAAATCCATGGTAATAGTTTCTCATAATTGGAGTCTTCGACCCAGATTAGGGCATAAGTTGGATAGCCAGAAGTCCCTGGTAGCTGTCTTTAGAAACAACAGGCCCAGATTAGGGCATCAAGTAATAATCCTGAAACCTAGATTTGGGTATAATAATGATAATTAGTGATTAATAAAGACCCGAGACTTGTATTTGGTATTAGAAAATGAAGTCAAGAAATGAAAGTCCAAAAACCCAGATAAAAATCATAAGTGAATAATAACGACTCGAAACCCAGATTCGGGTATTAATAGATTAAATCCTAAAATGAGAAACCCGAAACCCAGATTCGGGTAGTTGATTGATGGAGTTCGGCCCTACTAATTAGATTTTGTCCTCTTTGACATGTATGAACCCTTCAGGTCTTGTATGTAGTTGTAATTTGATCAATTGCCTCTCGGGCCTGGACGTCTTAGTCCATTGGAGATATACATTTCTGGGGTTTGGACATCTTAGTCCATGATATGAAGAGCCTTCTCTTGGGCTTGGATATCTTAGTCCATTATTGGATGAGCCTCTTCTTGGGCTTGGACATCTTAGTCCATTATTGGATGAGCCTCTTCTTGGGCTTGGAAATCTTAGTCCATTTTTGTCTGGTGCTCTTGGTTAGCTCATCTTAGAGGCTGTAAACAAGGACTTACCCGACCTCCATCCAGGAGGCGCTTTGACCAGGCCAGAGACGCGGTCAAGGGCTTGTCCGGTGCTTTAACCTAGCCATAGCGTGGCATGGATAAAGGCTTACTCCGACCTCCTTCCAGGAGGCGCCTTTCCCTGGCCATAGCATGGCACAGATAGGGTCTTGTTTGGTGCTTTACCCTGGCCATATTATGGCGCGTATAGAGGCTTACTCCATCCTCCCTCCAGGAGGTGCCTTGACCTAACTAGAGGCGCGACCAAGGGCTTGTCCGGTGCTTTAACCTGGCAATCTTATGGTGCGGTTAAAGGCTTACTCCGCCCTCCCTCCAGGAGGTGCTCTGTCTTGGCCATCTTGGTGTGGACAGAGGCTTTCTACCATCTTAGATAGACTACCATCTTAGGTAGTATCCAAATATAAGGAGTATTTTACTCCTAACCATGTAGATTTCCTTTTTTTGAAGAAAGAGATGCTTTATTCATTCTTCTTTGGAAAATATGGCCTCAAATATTCAGTATTCCATGTACTCGGAACCATATTGCCGTCTAGTCGGCATAATTTGTAAGCTCCTGGGGAAATTACTTTGCAAATGATTAGTGGTCCTTCCAAATTTGGCCCCAAGGGTCATCTGCGAGGTTTCTGGTATTTGCCATCACTCTTTGGAGTACCAAATCTCCTTCACGAAATGATCGAGTTCTCACTTTCGAGTTGTAGTACCTTGAGATTCTTCTTTGATACTCGGTGGTTCTTACCGCCGCTTCATCTTATAATTCATGTATCAAATCTAAGGACTCTCTTTTCAGCTCTTGATTCATATCGAATGCATAAGCGATTCTTTGGTGTGAGGGTATTTCAATCTCGATTGGTAACATCGCCTCACACCTATATGTCAAAGAGTAGGGAGTATGTCCCGTAGCTATTTTGGTAGATGTTTGCTAAGCCCATAACACAAGTGGTAGTTCTTCTACCCAATTTCCTTTTGCTTTGTTTAACCGCTTTTTTAGAATTGTCTTTATGGTTTTGTTTGCAACCTCAACTGCCTCATTCGCTTTTGGATGTGCGACGGATTAAAAGCTTCTAATGCTTCCATTCTTGTGACAAAAGTGAGAGAATTCTTCACTCCCAAATTTTGTCCCATTGTCAGAAATTATCTTTTGGAGAATTCCAAATCTGGTTATGATATTTTTAACAACGAATCTGATCACCTTCCCAGAAGTAATCTTTGGAACCGGTTCCGCTTCAACCCATTTAGTGAAATAGTGTATGGCGACTATGGCGTACTTTGCTACTCCTTTTGAGATTGGCAATGGGCCGATTAAGTCTATTCCACATACGTCAAAGAGCCATGAGCTTGTAATTAGAATCAATTGACTTGGGGCAATCTGGGAATCTTTGAGTATTTCTGATATTTTTCGCATCTTCTTACATACTCGATGGCTTGGTTTACCATACGAGGCCAATAAAATCATTGCCTCATTATTTTCTTTACCAATTTTGTTCCATTTGAACGATCTCCATAGAATCCCTCATGTGCTTCAGCCATCAATTTTACTCCATCATCCAGGCTTACGCATCTTAAATAGGGAAGGGCATACCCCTTCTTATAGAGGATCCCATCCATTACTGTAAAAGTTGGTGCTTGTCACCTTATTTTTCTTGCTTCACTCTTATCCGGGGGGAGAGGGGTATTCCTTTAGTAAGATATTCAACGATGGGTGACATCCAAGTGTTATCGTATGGGTTACTTGTTGTCGATTGGTCATCCTTCTCATTTGATATTTCTCTATCAACTTCTTTCTCCATTTTCTCTTGTTGCATAGCTCAGGACCTTCTCAGAACTAACAATTCCTTTTCTTGTTCAGATGTTTCCTCTTCAATGCTTGGAATTTCTTGATATCCAATTGGAATGATTCGTGTTTCCAGGGCTCCCCTTGAGCTAGCTAGTTTTTCTAGTGAATCTGCTTGTGAGTTTTCCGCTCTTGGGATTTGATGTATTGAAAAGTCTTCAAACAAGGAAAGCATTTTAAGTATCTTCTTCACATATAAAGACAGCTTGGAGTCCTTCATTTGATATATCTGCTTCATTTGATTTACCATTAGCTGGGAATCACTAAAGATTTGAATTCGTGGAATCTTGAGTTCCAATGCCAAGGTTAACCCCGCTACCATACACTCATATTCTACAACATTGTTCGTCGTGGGGAACCCTAGTTTCATGGCATATTGTAAGCAATGCCCATCTAGCGTTATTATCACATATCCCACGCCATCTCCCATGCTAGCTCCCTATTCATTTGACGCACCATCAACGAACAATTGTCACATAGGCTTCTAATCCCTTTCCTTTTCCGATTGCTCTTTAATGAAGTTAGTGCATTCATTAATGAAATCAGCTAATGCCTGCCCCTTGATGGCGGCTCGCGGTTGAAATTCTATATCATATTGGCAGAGCTCGATTCCCTATTTTACCACTCTTCCTAAAGTTTCTGGTTTACTGAAGACTTGCTTTAGGGGGAAATTAGTCAATACCCTGATCGAATGTGCTTGAAAATATGCTCTAAGTTTTTACGCTGTGAGAATCAAGCAATAGGCTAACTTTTCTATAACTGGGTATCGGACTTCTGCATCCTTCAGCCGTCAGCTCACATAATATACTAGAGGTTGTGCCTCACTCCCTTCTCTAATCAATATTGAACTGACCGCGTGTTCTGAGACTGCCATATATTGGTATAAGGTTTTCTCATTCTCGAGACTAGAAAGTATCGGTGGCTTTTCCAGGTGGCTTTTTAATTCTTGAAAAGCTTTTCTGCAATCTTCCCTCCATTCAAAGTTCTTCTTTTTCTTGATTATATCAAAGAAGGGAATACACTTATCTATAGCCTTGATATGAACCTACTTAGGGCAGCTACCCTTCCATTTAAACTCATCATCTCCTTGCTGGTTTTGGGTTTGGCCATGTCCTTAATGGCTTGAATTTGGTCAGGGCTAGCTTCAATCCCTTGGGCACTTACAAGGTAGCCTAAAAACTTTCTAGAATGGACTCCAAAAGAGCACTTTTGTAGGTTCAATTTCATTTTATATTTCCGTAATATCCTGCATATCTCTTCCAAATCTTTAAGATGATTCTTAGCTTCAACAAACTTTACTAGCATATCATCCACATAAACTTCCATGTTTCAGCCAATTTGCTCCTTAAACATCATGTTGACCAATCTTTGATATGTTGCCTCTGCATTTTTTAATCCAAATGTCATTGCCTTGTAGCAATAAATTCCCCAATCGGTTATGAAGTTGTATGTTCTTCATCTGGTTTGAACATTGGTATTTGGTTGTGCCCTGAATAGGAATCCATGAGAGCAACAACTTGTGCCCGCTTGTTGCATTACTAACTGATCTATTCGCGGTAACGAGAAACAATCTTTTGGACATGCTTTGTTCAAGTCCACATAGTCAATGCAAGTTCTCCATTTCCCGTTTGATTTCTTTACTAGAACTGGATTAGCTAACCACTTTGGGTAGTATATTTCCCGGATAAATCCATTCTCAAAGAGTCTATTAACTTCCTCTTTCAAAGGATCTGACCGCACCTTGTCTAACTGTCTCTTTTTCTTCCTAATGGGGGTTGCTTCTAGATTGATGTTGAGTGCTTGACTCGTGACCATTGGATCAATCTCCACCATATCAGAATGTGACCAGGCAAATACATCTTTGTTGACTATGAGAAATTAGATCAAATCCTTCTTCAACTCACCATTCAAATCCTTTCCCACCTTGACCACTTTTGTAGCGTCATCTGAATCTAGGTATGCTTCCTTAAGATCATATATAAGTTTAATCCTTTCTGTTTCCCCTCGTCAATCGAATTCTATGACAATTGGGTTTTCTTCAACTGAGTTAGCATCAACTCTCTTCCTCTTGCCTCCAGAACGAATGTACCTTTCATACATACATTTATTAGATTTATTAATCTTAATCTTTGCTTCGAATGTTGGATGTGAAAATCCATTATCCAAAGGCTGTAAAATAGTAGAAGAATCAAAGTAAGCAGAATACTCCCTTTTATATTGGCTAGAGTAGAAAATTACATTTCTCAGGAGCTGAACTGCTCCCCTTGGACACTGCCCCATCCTCTTTTTGTCAAGAATTTCACCATGAGATATTTTGGGGAGACGAAGGCATCTATTTCGTCGAGAGTTGGCCTGCCAAAGAAGGCGTTGTAGTCAAATGGCCTGGTTGATTACCATAAAAATAGTATCAAAGGTTCTACAAGTTGGTGGCACCCCCATTTGCATGAGTAGCTTCACTTGCCCCACCGAAGTAGACACTTTATTATTGAATCCAAAGATGGGCTCAATGCTAGGCTCTAATTTGTCTTCAAGGATATTCATTTGGTCAAAGGCATGCTTGAAGATTACATTGACTGCACTGCCTATGTCAATTAGAATTTTGGAGACGATGGATAAGCCAATCTGAGCAGTAATCATCAAAGGATCGTTATGTGGATGGTGAACCCCCTTTTCCTTCTCTTGAGTGGCAACAAGGTTCGGCATTTGAACACTGAGTGGTGGATTCTTTGATGGGGGCTCTTGGACTGAAAAGACGCCGTCTTTAGCTTCCTTGATGTATCTGTTTCTGGCCTCTTTATTGTTCCCCACCGGGTGCGGCCCTCCGTGAATTACATCAATTCTGTATATAGGTGGGCTCAAGCTCAGGGGGGTCTTCATCTTCCAGTATATCGACGGCATTGCTCGGGTGTTTCTGTGGACCATCCCCTATCCTTTGAGCTTTCAGCTGCTCCTGAACAAATTCCTTTAAACGACCCTCTCGGATCAGTTTCTGGATGATTCCAGCCAAAACCCTACACTCATCAGTTTTATAGCCATTTACCTTACGATATACACAGTAATCACTTTCCTTCTTTTGCTCAGGGCTATTCTTGGCTTAAAGGAGGTTGGAAAGTTGACTCTTTCCTTGGCCACGGCATAAACGTAAGATAGTGGCTTGTTTAAAGCGACTGCTTTAGCGATTGGCTCTTCCCATCTTGTTCTTTTATATCCTCGGTCTAAACCAAATCTTCCCCTTTCTTTCTTGGGGATCGCTTTCCTCTTAGCATAGTAAAGTTAATCAATCCGAATGAACTTGTCAACCTGGAAGTGGAAGTCTTGTAAATCTTTACACCCATTAACGAGGAGCTGTTTCCAGAAGGGGGTGTTTTCTATCAAGCCGTAATGTACCGCAATCAGTTTGTCTCGGTCACTCATATCTTTTGCTCTTAGAGCTTCAGCGTTGAACCTCCTCAGATAGTCTCCCAAAGACTCCCCCTATCTTTTCTTTATGTTGGCCAACACTGTATAGTCTATTGTGGGATCTCTGCAAATGTAGAACTGGGCAGAGAATTCATAAGAGAACTGCTTCCATGATTAGATGGTTTTCTCCTAATACTGTCTGTACCACTTTGCTGTAGCTCCTTAAGAGTGACCGGGAATAATCGGTATCTGACAGCTCTAGATGCATTGTACAAATCCATTTGGCTATCGAAAGCCATTAAATGATCGTCCGGGTTTATGACTCCGTGGTATTTCATTATTGGGATCTTTACATAAGGCAGGATGACTGTAGCCATGATCTCATCAGTAAAGGGTGGCACTCTTTCATTATCATTAGCATTTTCATCCATAGTACTTTTTCCTTTTGCGTTCATAGCATCCTTTATTGCCTTTTCAACTGCATCTTTTAGATAAGCCTCAACATTACAATAATATTTATGGTCTGGACCATATACTTTTAACGTTGAGCTTCTGGATTGCTCAAGCGACTTATCATGAATTCTCCCCTGATGGTTAGCTTTTGACTGAGGACGCTCCTTCTTCCTGGAGGATGTCAAGTCAACTGTGCTTTTGTATTCATTGGAGTTAGCTTTTAAATTTCTCCTAGGTGAAACCACCTCATCCCCCTAAGTTGGTTTTGGTGTCTTTAAAGATTTCTGAGATTGTGCCATTTTGAGTAGCTCTTGCATCTCTTGCAGCTGCTACTCCAAGTGGTTGACCTTTGCAGTATTCTCATCTTGCTGAGCTGGGGACGAAGGCTGTCCTTGTACATCCCCTTCCAGATTAAAGGATGGAGCTATGTTCTCCTCAAGAGTGGTGGTGTGGATAACTCCTTCCTCAATTCCACTTAATCGTTTAGATCTCATTTTTCCCACGCAAATCAAATGAACCAAAATTAGTCTATAATACAACCACAAGGGCGAAGGTTCGAGCCCTCCCTCTAGCGCCAAAAATGTTAACGTGAAAACATGTCAACATCCCCAAAGCTATATGGAAGGTAATCGAGTTCAAATGAAACCAAATTGTTGAGAAGGATTCTTCCTTTCGAAACCAACCTTTCGACCAGGTTAACTTAGTCGAAAGGGTTTAAGTAGTCAGCTCGCAAATGCAGGCTAAGGAAGCAGCATCTTGTTCGAAACCTTTCTTTTAAATGGATCGAAAGGAACTATCCATTGTGGCTTCTCATTCCTTTGGATCATGTCGGAAGGCTTGTTCTAACCCTTTTGACAATGTCGAAAGGAACGCATACTTTATTAATATGACATAGCTACTCTCGACTCTAGTGGTTTCGCTTCTTTTGTTGAGGAACCCCTTCGAAAGGGTTGCGAATGTAGCTGAGATAAACCCCATTTCAAATGAATTCCTCTCTAATCATTTATTAGCCAATTATAAGCTGGGACCCCTTCGGAACATCCCTTTCGATCAAGTCGAGAGGGGTTTCATTCTTTCGAAACAGGTCTAGTTTGTAACTGTCTAAGCTCCACTTGGTTTTTCCTGTATAAGATCCACCTAAATATCCCCCAGTTTCATGGATTCGCCAATGTCAAAACCTCATCATCATTCTTATTTTCATTGTCTTATGTTGGTTTTGATGATGATGTGTTTCGACTGTGTATACCCAAGTCGATCCTATGCATTGCATAGACAAAAAGAAGTTAAGAGAATAGGTTAGAATCATGTGCAATGGATCATTAGACTAGCTAATGATCTAAATGATCTTCCTCATCATTAAAAATCCTTGATGAACAAGCCATCTCTCTTTTATTAATGATCCAAAATGAGTTACAATTTAGAGAGCTTTATCCCCAATTTAATTTAGGGTTTCTAGAAAATTTAATTGTGGCTAAGAAATTGAGTAAAAGAAATAAATTTGAGATTCCAAAATTCTATCCCCAAAACTGGACCCCTTGGGTCTTTTTTATAGATGCAGGTTGGCCCCCCTTCCATGCTCATGCCTTCAACCCGGTCAAAAGGCATCTTTTTATATCCTGCCTCATGCCTTTCTACTTGGTCGAAAGGCATTGTCTGCCTTCGACGTTGTCGAAAGGCATTGTCTGCCTTCGACGTTGTCGAAAGGCATCTCTTTCATATCCTTTAACTCACCCTCGTGCTTTCTTCATCTTTTTCCAGACCTTTCGACTAAATTGAAAGTGTCTTTTATCAACCTCTTGCCTTTGTTAAGTCTTTAGTATTCCTTCTCTTCGCTTTCTTTAGAATTGCTTTCGACGTTGTCAGAAGGTCTTCAAATGCGCCTTTTTCTTCATGTTGCCTTGTTGTCATCGGAAGTAATAATGGAAGCCTTTCGACTCTGTTGAAGGCTTTTCATAGGGGCTTCAAAGATATTGAAGCTTTAATGGTTCTGATATTATTGGTAGCTTCCAAATGCTTATCTGTTGATTAACACGGAACCTTCTCCTGATATCATTAGCCTCGACCAATTCGAAAGGCTTGGATTTGCTTTCGAAAGGGTTGTTATGAAGGCGAAACCTTTGTTCCCTAAAGGTTTGGCGCGTAAGTGGGATATTATCATTCATTGCCTTCAAAAGGGGTTCCAAAGCTGTCTTTGCTTATTTATCTGCGTCAAAAGGTTGAAAGTGGTGAAAAGGTAGTCATGTTTCCATCTGAATCGAAAGCCTTCACACTATTTATTGCTGGTAAGGGCAGCTGGTTTCCCCGACTCCTTCGAAATCTTCTTAATGCCTTCGAAACATCTTCTTATGACCTCTGTCGAAACCCATGCCCGTAACTTCATCGAAACCTAATACTCTCATTAACCTTCTTTCATACTTCTACTCTTAAGTGGATTTTATGGCTAACAAAAAGGATATTAGTAAGGGAAAACCTTTTCGGCTAAGCGTCGTGGTCTCACTTAATATCAGTAAGCCGAGATGTAATAGAATTATTCACACCAGGCTTTATGTCTGACTTGAAGTTTATGTTTTCCCCCTAAACTCTCAGGTGCTCAAAATTTAATTTGATTAGACTGAGAGTTAAGGACTTTTCAGGCTTAGTAGGTTGGACGAATAAGCTTCCGAAGACGTGCAGGAGGCAAAGCTAACTATGTAGGGGTTATTTAGTAGTATTTCCGCTGTGATGTTTTTATGACTGATATGTTTATCTATTTAGTACTTTTATCATCCAAGGGGCATCTTCATATGCCACTCTTGGTTTATTTTGTTATAATTATGTTTGATTAAAACCTAGGAATCGTTTTGGGATTATGTAATTGAATATGAAATATTAATTTGAAAAGTAATCAGAAAAGCAGTTTTTGAAATCTATGTTGATTTTATTTCATATTCATGTAATTCTGATATTATGGATACCATTAACATTACTGTATTTTTTCACCGAAAGTTAAAACTATAGATGACTACAGCATTTGTAGCGCTTAGCTTCAGGCTTCAAAATAGGTGATGTTACAAATTGGTATCGGAGCATAGGTTTATGAAAACTTAAAAGAAATTTTAAACTTAAAATGATTTTTGAAAACATTTTCCTAAAGAATTAGGGAAAAGATTAGGGTATGGGATAACGTTATAGTAACATACCTGTATTTGTTATATATAAGTATATGCTTTATCTTTATTCTCACATCTCTTTTAGGCTATTCTTCTCTATCTTACAAAGACTGGAATGCAAATTTAAAGGGAGTAAGATATGGATGCTAGGAATGGAATAGTTAACCTTGGTGGAGGCACCACAACTAATGGAAATGTCAGACAAAACACTAGAAGGAATCCAGGTCAGGCACAAGCTGCTAATGTGGGTGCTGCAGCGCTGCAAGTTGATATGGGAGCTATGTATCAGTTCTTCATCAACATGATGCAAGCTGGAGGTGCTGCGGGATTAGTTGGAGGAAATGTATGAATAGGAAATCTGGAAGCTCCGATGGTCAACAACTATGCAGTGCTGAGTAGAGACTACGCTAGGCTTGGAGGGAAGTCGTTTATCAGGACTGAGGACGCAATTGAAGTGGAGAACTGGTTGCTTCATTGCAAAAGGATTTTTACTGACTTAGGACTCAACGATGAGCAGAAAAGGAGATTGGTGTCAAGAAAGTTGCAAGGAGCAACACTATACTGGTAGAACAGTGTTACTGTAGGAGTAGTTGAAGAGGCTATGACTTGGGCAGAATTCAAAAGGAGATTTGAGGAAAGATTCATGTCGGAAATCGCCAAGTCAACTCTGCTCAGGAAGTTTGTTGAGCTGGTGCAAGGAGACATGACAGTGCTTGAGTATGCTACCAGATTTGAGGAATTATCGAGATACGGATATGCTACGGTTGATACAGTTATTAAAAAGAATGAGAAGTTCATTTGCGGATAGAGACCCAAGCTTGCTAAAGAAACTTTACCACATATTAGGGATCTGTGTGATGTAGTTGTTGAGATGGCTTTGAGGAATAAGGAGATGCTCACTTTCTTTAATGGTAACAAAGTAGTGGAAACTCAAGATGGGCAGAACCAGAAGAGAAAGTTTTTCCATAATAAGGGAGCTCAAAAGAGTGGAGCTGCCAAGAAAGGAAAGACATAAGTTATCTGCTACAAGTGTGACAAGAAAAGGCATTTCGCTAATGAATGTCGCTTAGGAGATGGAAAGAATGTGATCGAGAAGAAGAATATCAAATACTTCAACTGTGATCAGATTGGACATTATAAGAACCAGTGCAAGGAACCGGCCAAGGATGGAAAGAGCAAAGTGTTTGCATTGGAACCAACTACCTCAGGACCAACAACAAGGGAAAAAGGGAAAGCTGTTGTAACGACCCGTAAATTTCAACTATTTTAATAACGTCATTAGTTGAAATTTTGTGAAATTTTAAACAATAAAATTTTGAAATAAAAATTTAATATTTGGAATACGTCTAGTTAAACATAGCAACTGGTAAATTTTCGTCCAAAAATATGAAAGTTTATTTCGCGCGTAAATTCACTTCAATTTAATCAGTTAAAAAGCAATGAAAATAAAATGTTTTCGAAACCAAAATATTTTTACATAGAAAAACTCTAAACCATCTTCTGAGCAAAATATCAGTTCGTCATTTTTCCAAATTTGGACATCTATTGCTCTGTCGTTCTTATTTTCTGCAAAATAGCAGCATTCTGGTACCGATATCGATTTTTATCGGATGATCGTACCACTGATATCTGTATACCGTTTTGATCGTCTCCTCATGTTGATCTCTGTAACATATTCGTATGGGTGTTTCAGAGTCTGGTACATGACGGAATTTGCGTAAACGATAATCATATTGGAACTGTTTAGGCCTTTTGATCTACCCGTGATAAGTCACTTCCATAGTACCTAGCTGTAAAGACACTAGTCTTTATTATTCCCAGAATTCGATAATGTGGCTGTAACTATTCCCAACTGTTCATTTGTGACTTTTGCAATTTCTTTTATATTCAATGTATATCTATATTTTAGTTCGTTTATATTCTAAGTCTCCTCTTCCTCCCTTCTGCTACAGTTCTACCTTTTCCTCTCTATGATATTTTCTTAGTTTTGAGTATCTAAAATCTATGATGGGTGGAAGCCAGCACATCACTTTAATTCTTTTCCCCGCCTGGCCTCACCTCCGAGCCCTCCATGTACACGCGACCACCACCTCCGACAGCTCGCATCTCCCGCCGCCACCCTAGATCGTCGAACTCATGAAACCCAGCAGCCTCCCACAACTCCTTCCTTCCGGCCTTCCACTTTTCTCAACCGCCACCGCCATTCACGCAAGCAGCTGCCACCGCATTTCCTTCTTCCTCCACCACGCGGGCCTCCCATCAAACCAATCCCCTTACCGAAGCAAACATCACCAGCACCAGATCTTCGTTCCCCATGACAGCCGAGCCCACTTCCAGAACTCGACCCCACGACTCCACGCCTGACCATTACCCAAGCCCAAACCCGTGCCCTTCCTCCGCACTGACTCCAACACCAAGCTCCACCGACTTCCGCCACGACATCACCAAGTTACGACCTCCCTCTCAGCCACGCCTCTTCTCCACTGGCCAACTCAGCCGCAACTTCCTTTCACCCCTGCCTCATCATTTATCCACGCAACCCATGGCCTCCCACCTCCCTGTTCGACCACCAAGCATGCACGTCCCTCATCCCTTCCCACTGCCTCTCTGTTATTTGTTAAGTAAGTCATATACATGTGTTATATAAGTTTTGTTTGTTTTATATATACTATGTACATATATTATGTTTCTAAATATTTTGGCAACTGTTGTGTATATGTTTTAGCGACATATCATAGTATACAGGAGTACTATATCTATGCATTTTTCCAGATCGATATATAATTAGATAAGTTTTGTATATATAAAGTTTACATCCTATAAGTTATTATATATGATAATAGTGAAATTTTATTTACAGTGAGAATTTTGTTTTATGTTTGTATATTATAAAATATATAGGTAATGTGTCTAGGCTAGTAGTTTTAAACGTGTGTATATATAATAATATATTTTTACCGGGTACATATATATATGTTTCAGGATGCTAGATTTTAAAAGAAGTATTGTATGTGATTATATGAGGTTGATGTATCGTTTCAAGTGTTTGTTTTTTTAAATAAATTATTCATATTTTTCAAACTGCAGGTCGAATAGTAACATGTATCATCTCAGTTCAGTGTACGTATATAGTTAGTTATTATTATTATTATTTGTATATATAAATTGATACCTTGATATAGATATATTTAACAAGTTGCGTATTTTCTGTGTACTTGCATTTTTTTTTGTTTATGTATTTGTTATATATGAAAAAATACATGCGGTTATAGCTTATATACTAGTATATATATGTATTATTTTGGTTGGTCGGATCTGCTATATATACAGGAACTTATACAAGTTTATAGCGTTGATAGTATAAAGAGTCTATATAAAGAAACACGTGCATACTTGTAAAGTTAAATGGTGATATATTTAACTGTATATAAATTTATGATTTATGTACTGTATATATATGTATTTCTCTATACGTATATCACATTGGGTTTTGGATTATGTTGTCTGGTGGTATACATATGGTTTATATTTCAGGTAGAAAATTTGTATTGGTTTTTGGGTATGTATATGCATTGTCATCCTGGCTTCGTGACAGCTCAACCATTAATTTTGCAATTTGATTGTCGACATCCATTTGACCCAAGATTGTTGCCCCATCATTTGTAATAACAACATCGCCTAATTAAGCCAGTTACCTGTAGTAGTATACATTGTGTCTAGTATAAAAAAAAAGAAAAAGAAAAAAAGTACGATGCATATTTGATGATTGTATATAAGTCCACAATAACAATGATTTGGAAATAAATAGATATAAGTAATATTTTAATTTTATGTTGGATTTTAATAAATATATTAAGATTTTATTTATAGCCGTTTAGATTTAGTATTTATTTGAAAATGTATATAAGTATGTGTGTGTATATATATATAAATTTTTCGAGTTCGAAATTATTATTGGTTAAGGAAATAGTATAATAGAATAATATATATATTTCGTTTCAGCATACATCAAGCAGTTTCTGATTTATTTTCATCGATTCCTTATATATCAGCTTGTCCATCAAATTCGTGCCCATCTAGCTCTGTTTTGGGACGCGTGGTTGGAATCGTAACCCATCTCATTTTCGTTCATCTCTAACCTCGAAAGGTGAGTACTCACTCACGATTAACGTTCTTTTATTTATTAAATTTGATTTCAATTGAAACGACAATTGAAATATGCTGCTATTAGTTAATTACACTGTTATATATGCTATTACCTGTATCAGTTCACCTGTGACATCTGACACCATTATCTGTTATATATGCAATGATAATCCAGCTTGGTTGTTAAATGATTGATTGTTTGATGTTTACAATTGGACGTTAAAATTGAAATGGATATAGGATAGTTAACAATTTTAAAACTGATTTATATGTTAAATTTGATTAGTAAATATGACCCTTTTAATTGTTAAATTAATTGACATGTAGAATAGTGATAATTACACTTTGAACCATTGAACGTATATTTGATTAATTGTTGTAGTGTTAAAATTGAAATCGAATGACAATTGAAGAACCGTATAAATATTAGTGTAATAATCTTTAATCTACATGAAATGATAGTGTAGATTCTAGAAATAATTATATTAATTCGTACAAATAACAATGCGAACTAATACGGTTATTTCGGGATTATTTGAATTGATTATTGGATTGATATTGATTGTTGTTATTGCTTGTTTATTTAATTTGACACCATCCCGTTATCACACTGCAAGTTCCCTTTGCTATGCTTTGATTTTGAATTGAATTGGAATCGGGTTGAAATGATAAATACCCAAATTGAACCTTGACCTAGGATAGAGAATTAAATAAAAAAACCCGATTGGTCAATAATTTGATTTAAAAATAAAACGAAGATTTTATTTGAATAAATAATATGGTTTTGAAATGAAGTTGAAATTTGAATTTTTAATGAAAGGAAAATGTTAATATTTAAAAATCTAAAACAAAACATTAAAAATGAAATTGATGAAAGAACGATGTTTGATTTGAGAAATGATTGAATTAAGTTTGAAATGATTTAATAATTAAGTTTGAAATTATAATTAAGTTTGAAATTATTAAACTTTGAAATTATTTAATAATTAAGTTGAATTATTTAATAATTAAATAAGATTGAATTATTTAATGATTAAATTGAATTGAATTCTTTAATAAGTGAAATTGAATTTTTGAATAAGTGAATTTTACTTCATAAATAAATGAAATTGAGATCTTTATTAATTAAGTTTTGGAAAATTATTTAAGTAAGTAAATAAGTGAAATTGAATTTCTTTAACAAGAAATAAAATGTGATTTATTGAAATTAATGTAAGACTTGAAAATTAAAGGATTTGATTTGATGAATTTAATTTAATTCAAATTGTAAGTTTTGAAATAAGGAAATTGAATTTAAATAATGGATTTAATGAATTGGAAATTTAATAGAAATTGTTTTGAACGACAAATTTGCTTAACGAATATTAAATGAAATCGATAAATGAATTTAAATTGATTTAAATGTTAAATTAAATTAATTTAAATGATTTCGGAATGAATCTTATGTACGAATTTAAATTGATATTTGAATTGATTTAAATAAAGATTGAAATTGAATTATAAGTTTTTGAAATGGTGATTTGGAAGTTTTGAAACGTAAATTATGGAAATTGATTTGGAAAGACAAATGAAATGTTGGTTTATAAATTCTAATTGAATTAAAATTGATTTGGTTTTGAAATATATTAAATGACCAATCGGTGAAATAATTACGGAAGTTATTAAAGAGACCGGAATTCGGTTATGGATATACTCTCTATCTAAACCGAAAACCACTTTAATAACTATATGCGGAGTGATGATCCAGAATGAAGTGGTTGGAAATGATGTTCGTGATGATTGAAGAAAGAGAACGATAATGGATAGCCTTGACACTTGTGTCAAATTGGAAATGACTAAAACGGGAGCTGTGCCGGGCCAATGGAGGATTGATACCTCAAGTGGACACACTTCTTCGAACTACTTATACTTGTTGTCGATTGGTGCACCCTTGATTTTGGGAGTGTTGTCTCACGGTGTTGCGGGCGCTGCGGCGTTGCGTTCTCACCAGTCCGGATCAGGCGAACGGTAGTATCACTACCTTGGGTATAGCCTCATGTGCCTTGTCATACTTGTATTCCATTTATGCGCGACCACTACGATTTTGATTTGTACCTTGAGTATATGGATTTCCCTCTGGTGACTTCCGGTTTTGGGGAAACTACGGTCTTGTATATGCTTGTGGGAATAAAAATGTGTTAAGGGTGGAATGATCCATGACTTAACGCTATTTTGATATCTTTTTATATTACTGATAGACATTATCTACTTATCGTACATTACTACATAGTAGATAGTTTAACGGATCCTTAAAGGATGGTTATTCCAAACATCCTTTGAGTTACTTGTATTTCAATTGCTATTTCACTTGAGTTGGATTTATTAATATAAGAATGTTAATCCTGACTCGAGTGTTTTGTATTTTGCTTTACGCTCGGGTCAGACTGAGTGGTTCAGCTTTCGAGGCTCACCTTTGGAGTTGGAGCTTTGCTTGAAGATCCAGCCATCTATTCTGCTTTCAGTATCCGATGATTCCAGTGATGCATTCTGATTGTATCTGATGTATCGTGTTACTCTTCCGTTGTATCTGGTTTAACTCTGATGTATCGTATTACTCTTCTGTTGTACACTCTGATGTATTTTATATATTCATATAGTAGCTTCATGAACTACTATCTCTTTTATTTCCGCTGCACTTATTACTCTGTGTCTGTGATCTGTGATTATTTATTTATTGTATATGTTCAGTTTTGCCAATTTAAATTAACAACGCGGTATTTTGAGCAATTCAATGCCGGCATGAGTGTCTACCTATACACTTATAATGGTTGCGAATGGTCCAAAATGGCGGGTCGTTACAGTTGGTATCAGAGCTTTGGTAGCTCTAGGCAAAACTTAACATATAGGGTAAATGTATTTACAGAATCACTCTCATTCGAGTTTCAATCTCTTCCTTCTGATTCAATTCCTTTGAATTTTGGAACGTCCCCTCGGTTCCGAAATTCATTCGTGTCCTTCACTATTCGTCTTCTTTCAATTCTGGAGCACCTCATAACTCCACTTTGAATGTTATCTATAATAGATCGGCGGTCTCGCCTATCTTCGAATGATTCGTAAAGGAGTAAAACTCCTTTATAATATGCATCGATTCACCGGAGATTTCTGTATCCTCGGTTTACGATGCTATCTATCTCCTGCTATACCTGAATTTTATTTCTCGAGATCGGATGTTGATTTACCTCGGAATTCAGCATCGATCTAATTCTTGAAGTTACGGACGACCCGGTTAAGGTTTCCCAAGAATTAAATAAACTCATCCATCTCCCGATTGTGATAATTGAATTATCTTATCGTCTGTTTCAAACTTATTTTCGAATCAAAATTCTCTTTGATTTGAGCCCATCAAATTTGAAACCCTATCCTTATTTTGAAAATTCATTCCTGTATCGTCGAGCAAAGAAATGTATTTGTAAACTAATATATATAAATGTTTTAATATATGCTGTGTTGTTTGAGTTGTTGATGTTGATTTGGGTTTCCGATCGATTCGTCTGATCAACGCTATCGATAGGATTTCCAAAACACTTGAACAGAGCAAACTGACACAATATTATTTTCAAATTTGGAAAACGGAATAAATTTGTATGAATATATTATCAATATATATAAGTAAAATTTTCTAAATTTCAATAAGTTAATTTAATTGGTTGTCGAAATGACAATAATTGATTATCACTAAATTGTTCCATAAATGAATTTTTAAACACGGGTTATAAACTGATTTGAAATTTAAATGAATTTAAAATTTAGAATTTGAGAATTTAATTTCCTAAAATTTCAAGCTTTGTTTTTAAATTTTAAAATGTATATTATTGGAAGTATTTTCGAATATAAATGATTTTCAAAGAATTTTAAAATGTTGAAATCAGTGCTCTTCTCTTTGTCGCTGGAAAATAATTTCGGTGATGGCGGCCGCATCATCGACATTCATTTTCGAGTTTCGAAGTGGAGATACTATTCTGTAGCTTTGCTACGGTTTTGTTTTGGAAAATTATTTTGATTTGAATTTTTTTCAGTATATTTTGATTTACATATATATAGGTATCTTATTTTAAGATTTAATTTGATTTGATTTGATATAAATATTATATATATATCTCTAAATTGTTTAAAGTTAATCGAAAATCTAACTCTTAAATTTTGTTAAAGGATGATTTTAATTATAAATAAAACCAAAATTTGGAATAAATATTTAAACTTGAATAATTGAATTTGGAAAATTTTTATTTGTATATTGTTTAACTGCATTCTAATACAACTTACCTAGATTATTCAGAAGTTTAAATGTAATTGGATAATATACAATATAAAATGGCTTTATAAATAAAATTTGAGTGTTTAAAATAAATGTTATACACTAAATTTTGATTTTAAAGATGTTAATAGAGTTAAATAGGATAATAAGTAAAACTCAGTTAATAATGAAATAAATTAGTTTTGAAAAAAATTAATAAATTGAAAGTTGATCAAATTATGGAAATACCTTGAATTTAAAAGCAATTAGTAAATATAAATTAATTTAAATCGAAACTTTTATGGTTTAAATTAATTTATATGGTTTAAAAATATGTAATAAGATATATTAAGTGAAATAAAATTTATAATAATTCGGAATAAAGAAGAATTTAAAATTATTGAAGAAAATATGATTATAATAAAAGACTATTCAAATTTATGGTTTTAAAAATTGTAAATTAAAGAAAATGGGATAATAAGATAATGAATTTAGAAATAGTTGAGATTGATTTTAGTGAAATCAAATGGATTAAATCAATTATTGAATATCAATTAATTTAAATTTGAATTTATATGGTTTAAATTAATTGTTATTTTGGATTTCAAATCTGTTTTTCTTTCTGGTTGTTTCTATTCTCCTACCTCGTTCCTTTTCGGGGACGAAAAGTTTTGAGTGGGGGAGAGTGTAACGACCCGTAAATTTCAACTATTTTAATAACGTAATTAGTTGAAATTTTGTGAAATTTTAAACAATAAAATTTTGAAATAAAAATTTAATATTTGGAATACGTCTAGTTAAACATAGCAACTGGTAAATTTTCGTCCAAAAATATGAAAGTTTATTTCGCGCGTAAATTCACTTCAATTTAATCAGTTAAAAAGCAATGAAAATAAAATGTTTTCGAAACTAAAATATTTTTACATAGAAAAACTCTAAACCATCTTCTGAGCAAAATATCAGTTCGTCATTTTTCCAAATTTGGACATCTATTGCTCTGTCGTTCTTATTTTCTGCAAAATAGCAGCATTCTGGTACCGATATCGATTTTTATCGGATGATCGTACCACTGATATCTGTATACCGTTTTGATCGTCTCCTCATGTTGATCTCTGTAACATATTCGTATGGGTGTTTCAGAGTCTGGTACATGACGGAATTTGCGTAAACGATAATCATATTGGAACTGTTTAGGCCTTTTGATCTACCCGTGATAAGTCACTTCCATAGTACCTAGCTGTAAAGACACTAGTCTTTATTATTCCCAGAATTCGATAATGTGGCTGTAACTATTCCCAACTGTTCATTTGTGACTTTTGCAATTTCTTTTATATTCAATGTATATCTATATTTTAGTTCGTTTATATTCTAAGTCTCCTTTTCCTCCCTTCTGCTACAGTTCTACCTTTTCCTCTCTGTGATATTTTCTTAGTTTTGAGTATCTAAAATCTATGATGGGTGGAAGCCAGCACATCACTTTAATTCTTTTCCCCGCCTGGCCTCACCTCCGAGCCCTCCATGTACACGCGACCACCACCTCCGACAGCTCGCATCTCCCGCCGCCACCCTAGATCGCCGAACTCATGAAACCCAGCAGCCTCCCACAACTCCTTCCTTCCGGCCTTCCACTTTTCTCAACCGCCACCGCCATTCACGCAAGCAGCTGCCACCGCATTTCCTTCTTCCTCCACCACGCGGGCCTCCCATCAAATCAATCCCCTTACCGAAGCAAACATCACCAGCACCAGATCTTCGTTCCCCATGACAGCCGAGCCCACTTCCAGAACTCGACCCCACGACTCCACGCCTGACCATTACCCAAGCCCAAACCCGTGCCCTTCCTCCGCACTGACTCCAACACCAAGCTCCACCGACTTCCGCCACGACATCACCAAGCTACGACCTCCCTCTCAGCCACGCCTCTTCTCCACTGGCCAACTCAGCCGCAACTTCCTTTCACCCCTGCCTCATCATTTAGCCACGCAACCCATGGCCTCCCACCTCCCTGTTCGACCACCAAGCATGCACGTCCCTCATCCCTTCCCACTACCTCTCTGTTATTTGTTAAGTAAGTCATATACATGTGTTATATAAGTTTTGTTTGTTTTATATATACTATGTACATATATTATGTTTCTAAATATTTTGGCAACTGTTGTGTATATGTTTTAGCGACATATCATAGTATACAGGAGTACTATATCTATGCATTTTTCCAGATCGATATATAATTAGATAAGTTTTGTATATATAAAGTTTACATCCTATAAGTTATTATATATGATAATAGTGAAATTTTATTTACAGTGAGAATTTTGTTTTATGTTTGTATATTATAAAATATATAGGTAATGTGTCTAGGCTAGTAGTTTTAAACGTGTGTATATATAATAATATATTTTTACCGGGTACATATATATATGTTTCAGGATGCTAGATTTTAAAAGAAGTATTGTATGTGATTATATGAGGTTGATGTATCGTTTCAAGTGTTTGTTTTTTATAAATAAATTATTCATATTTTTCAAACTACAGGTCGAATAGTTACATGTATCATCTCAGTTCAGTGTACGTATATAGTTAGTTATTATTATTATTATTATTATATATAAATTGATACCTTGATATAGATATATTTAACAAGTTGCGTATTTTCTGTGTACTTGCATTTTTTTTTGTTTATGTATTTGTTATATATGAAAAAATACATGCGGTTATAGCTTATATACTAGTATATATATGTATTATTTTGGTTGGTCGGATCTGCTATATATACAGGAACTTATACAAGTTTATAGCATTGATAGTATAAAGAGTCTATATAAAGAAACACGTGCATACTTGTAAAGTTAAATGGTGATATATTTAACTGTATACAAATTTATGATTTATGTACTGTATATATATATATGTATTTCTCTATACGTATATCACATTGGGTTTTGGATTATGTTGTCTGGTGGTATACATATGGTTTATATTTCAGGTAGAAAATTTGTATTGGTTTTTGGGTATGTATATGCATTGTCATCCTGGCTTCGTGACAGCTCAACCATTAATTTTGCAATTTGATTGTCGACATCCATTTGACCCAAGATTGTTGCCCCATCATTTGTAATAACAACATCGCCTAATTAAGCCAGTTACCTGTAGTAATATACATTGTGTCTAGTATAAAAAAAAAAGAAAAAGAAAAAAAGTACGATGCATATTTGATGGTTGTATATAAGTCCACAATAACAATGATTTGGAAATAAATAGATATAAGTAATATTTTAATTTTATGTTGGATTTTAATAAATATATTAAGATTTTATTTATAGCCGTTTAGATTTAGTATTTATTTGAAAATGTATATAAGTATGTGTGTGTATATATATATAAATTTTTCGAGTTCGAAATTATTATTGGTTAAGGAAATAGTATAATAGAATAATATATATATTTCGTTTCAGCATACATCAAGCAGTTTCTGATTTATTTTCATCGATTCCTTATATATCAGCTTGTCCATCAAATTCGTGCCCATCTAGCTCTGTTTTGGGACGCGTGCTTGGAATCGTAACCCATCTCATTTTCGTTCATCTCTAACCTCGAAAGGTGAGCACTCACTCACGATTAACGTTCTTTTATTTATTAAATTTGATTTCAATTGAAACGACAATTGAAATATGCTGCTATTAGTTAATTACACTGTTATATATGCTATTACCTGTATCAGTTCACCTGTGACATCTGACACCATTATCTGTTATATATGCAATGATAATCCAGTTTGGTTGTTAAATGATTGATTGTTTGATGTTTACAATTGGACGTTAAAATTGAAATGGATATAGGATAGTTAACAATTTTAAAACTGATTTATATGTTAAATTTGATTAGTAAATATGACCCTTTTAATTGTTAAATTAATTGACATGTAGAATAGTGATAATTACACTTTGAACCATTGAACGTATATTTGATTAATTGTTGTAGTGTTAAAATTGAAATCGAATGACAATTGAAGAACCGTATAAATATTAGTGTAATAATCTTTAATCTACATGAAATGATAGTGTAGATTCTAGAAATAATTATATTAATTCGTACAAATAACAATGCGAATTAATACGGTTATTTCGGGATTATTTGAATTGATTATTGGATTGATATTGATTGTTGTTATTGCTTGTTTATTTAATTTGACACCATCCCGTTATCACACTGCAAGTTCCCTTTGCTATGCTTTGATTTTGAATTGAATTGGAATCGGGTTGAAATGATAAATACCCAAATTGAACCTTGACCTAGGATAGAGAATTAAATAAAAAACCCGATTGGTCAATAATTTGATTTAAAAATAAAACGAAGATTTTATTTGAATAAATAATATGGTTTTGAAATGAAGTTGAAATTTGAATTTTTAATGAAAGGAAAATGTTAATATTTAAAAATCTGAAACAAAACATTAAAAATGAAATTGATGAAAGAACGATGTTTGATTTGAGAAATGATTGAATTAAGTTTGAAATGATTTAATAATTAAGTTTGAAATTATAATTAAGTTTGAAATTATTAAACTTTGAAATTATTTAATAATTAAGTTGAATTATTTAATAATTAAATAAGATTGAATTATTTAATGATTAAATTGAATTGAATTCTTTAATAAGTGAAATTGAATTTTTGAATAAGTGAATTTTACTTCGTAAATAAATGAAATTGAGATCTTTATTAATTAAGTTTTGGAAAATTATTTAAGTAAGTAAATAAGTGAAATTGAATTTCTTTAACAAGAAATAAAATGTGATTTATTGAAATTAATGTAAGACTTGAAAATTAAAGGATTTGATTTGATGAATTTAATTTAATTCAAATTGTAAGTTTTGAAATAAGGAAATTGAATTTAAATAATGGATTTAATGAATTGGAAATTTAATAGAAATTGTTTTGAACGACAAATTTGCTTAACGAATATTAAATGAAATTGATAAATGAATTTAAATTGATTTAAATGTTAAATTAAATTAATTTAAATGATTTCGGAATGAATCTTATGTACGAATTTAAATTGATATTTGAATTGATTTAAATAAAGATTGAAATTGAATTATAAGATTTTGAAATGGTGATTTGGAAGTTTTGAAACGTAAATTATGGAAATTGATTTGGAAAGACAAATGAAATGTTGGTTTATAAATTCTAATTGAATTAAAATTGATTTTGTTTTGAAATATATATAAAATGACCAATCGGTGAAATAATTACGGAAGTTATTAAAGAGACCGGAATTTGGTTATGGATATACTCTCTATCTAAACCGAAAACCACTTTAATAACTATATGCGGAGTGATGATCCAGAATGAAGTGGTTGGAAATGATGTTCGTGATGATTGAAGAAAGAGAACGATAATGGATAGCCTTGACACTTGTGTCAAATTGGAAATGACTAAAACAGGAGCTGTGCCGGGCCAATGGAGGATTGATACCTCAAGTGGACACACTTCTTCGAACTACTTATACTTGTTGTCGATTGGTGCACCCTTGATTTTGGGAGTGTTGTCTCACGGTGTTGCGGGCGCTGCGGCGTTGCGTTCTCACCAGTCCGGATCAGGCGAACGGTAGTATCACTACCTTGGGTATAGCCTCATGTGCCTTGTCATACTTGTATTCCATTTATGCGCGACCACTACGATTTTGATTTGTACCTTGAGTATATGGATTGCCCTCTGGTGACTTCCGG
This sequence comes from Allium fistulosum, assembly GCA_030737815.1. Classification (NCBI taxonomy): domain Eukaryota; kingdom Viridiplantae; phylum Streptophyta; class Magnoliopsida; order Asparagales; family Amaryllidaceae; genus Allium; species Allium fistulosum. The sequence continues at coordinate 160,964,213 of CM060904.1, read as the reverse complement.
TTTTGGGGAAACTACGGCCTTGTATATGCTTGTGGGAATAAAAATGTGTTAAGGGTGGAATGGGCCATGACTTAACGCTATTTTGATATCTTTTTATATTACTGATAGACATTATCTACTTATCGTACATTACTACATAGTAGATAGTTTAACGGATCCTTAAAGGATGGTTATTCCAAACATCCTTTGAGTTACTTGTATTTCAATTGCTATTTCACTTGAGTTGGATTTATTAATATAAGAATGTTAATCCTGACTCGAGTGTTTTGTATTTTGCTTTACGCTCGGGTCAGACTGAGTGGTTCAGCTTTCGAGGCTCACCTTTGGAGTTGGAGCTTTGCTTGAAGATCCAGCCATCTATTCTGCTTTCAGTATCCGATGATTCCAGTGATGCATTCTGATTGTATCTGATGTATCATGTTACTCTTCCGTTGTATCTGGTTTAACTCTGATGTATCGTATTACTCTTCTGTTGTACACTCTGATGTATTTTATATATTCATATAGTAGCTTCATGAACTACTATCTCTTTTATTTCCGCTGCACTTATTACTCTGTGTCTGTGATCTGTGATTATTTATTTATTGTATATGTTCAGTTTTGCCAATTTAAATTAACAGCGCGGTATTTTGAGCAATTCAATGCCGGCATGAGTGTCTACCTATACACTTATAATGGTTGCGAATGGTCCAAAATGGCGGGTCGTTACAGCTGTGTTGGGAGGTACGCTTTTGATTCAAGGTGTTTCAGTTAGAGTTCTATTTGATACTAGTGCATCGCATTCTTTTATATTTAATTATTTGATAAATAAGCTTAACCTAGAACCTTCATACCTAGTTATGTCGTTAAGGGTTGCGAATCTGATAGGAGGGTATGCAGCTCTTGGGATGAGATGTGACCACTTAGAGCTTGAATTGTTAGGTCATATATTTGCTTGTAGTTTGCAAATGTTGATTTCATAGGTTTCAGAATTATTTTGGGTATGGATTGGTTAAGTAAGTACGATGCTAGGATATTTTGCCATGATAAGAAAATATCACTTAGACACCCTAGTTGTAATGATCGGATTATATACTCCATAGAAAACCCTAGTTTTGAGATTAATGCTTTGTTGGATGTTATGGATGAAGAAGACAAGTTGAATTGAGACTTCGTTGTTAGAGAATTCACATATGTCTTTGAGCCCGTGATAGGACTACCGTCGAAATGAGCCATTGAGTTTCGGATAGATTTAGTGCCAGGGGCTGAATCTACGGCAGACTGCCAAGTAGAATGACACCTACTGAGATGAAAGAGCTAAAGGTGCAACTGGTGGATTTAGAAGGTAATAATTTTATTATACCAAGCAATTCGCCTTAGGGAGCAGCGCAGTGTTTGCAATAAAACCGAACGGATCGTTGAGGTTGTGTATCGATTATCATAAGCTGAATGACAGGACGATAAAGAACCGATACCCGTTACCTAGGATTGACAATTTGTTCGACCAGTTGGGTGGAGCCAAAGTATTTTCTCAATTGGATTTGGCAACAGGATTTTATCAACTTAGGATAGCATAGGATGGTATTCCTTTGACGGCATTTAGGACTAGATATGGATCATACGAATGTTTAGTGATGCCATTTAGTCTAACTAATGCACCAGCATTCTTCGTGGACTTGATGAACAGAATCTTCCGGGACCATTTGGACAGATTTTTATTAGTATTCATAGACAACATATTGATATATTCCAAGGATGAAAGGGATCATGAAGTTCAACTTAGGATAGTGCTTGAGACACTGAGGCAGCATCAGTTGAAGGCAAAAGTTTTCAAAGTGTCACTTTTGGAAGAAAGAAGTTAAGTTCCTTGGTCACGTGGTTTCAAAGAAAGGGTTGTTAATAGATCTGGCTAAGATCGACGCAGTGAATAATTGGAAGAGACCCGAGACAGTGACTGAGATAAAGAGTTTTTTAGGTTAGCTGGCTACTGCCGGAGATTCATTAAGGATTTCCATGGATAGCCGCACCAATGACTAAGCTAACTCGGAAAGATGTAAAGTTCATTTGGACTGATAAGTGCGGGAGGCATTCCAGAAACTGAAACATTTATTGACTAATGCACCCGTGTTAGTTGTTCCAGAGGGGAATCAGGACTTAGTGGTATACACGGATGCATACGGAATAGGATTAGGAGTTGTGTTAATGTAGAGAGGTAAAATGATTGCTTATGCTTCTTGTCAGCTCAGACCGTATGAAGTTAAATATCCAACTCATGATTTGGAATTAGTTGTGGTAATTTTCAAATTGAAGGTGTGGAGAGAATACCTTTTGGGAGAAAGATTCAAGTTGTTTACGGATCATAAGTCACTAAGATATTTATTCTCTCAGAAGGAGTTGAGTATGAGATAGCAGAGATGGTTAGAGTTCATAGCTGCATATGACTTCGGTATTGAGTACACACCAGTAAAATTAAATAAGGTTGCAGATGCACTTAATAGAAAACATCGGAATGCAGTATTAGCAATGATAGTTGAGTGGAAACGTTTAGAAGTGTTGACTACATGCGGAGTATAGCGGAGATCTGAGGCTAGTTCTAGTCGAGAAACCGCCATGTTATTGTGTTTAGAAGTTCGACCGATGATAATCGAAGGGATTGCTTCTAAACAAGGAGAAGATTCATTATTAGCTGAGCAGATCAGAAAGTTAAGGAATGGAACAGTGAGCAATGACTTGAAAGATTTCAATCTTGACTAGAATGGGTGGTTGAGGAAGAAAGGACGACTATGCGTTTTGAATGTGGGGAACATTAGGAAGGAAGTCCTTAGAGAGTGCCATCATTCGAAGTTCACAATTCATCCGGCAGGAACTATGATCTATCAATATATAAAGAGAAGTTTCTTCTGGGAAGGTATGAAGAGAGATGTAGGCTTATGGGTGAGGCAATGTTTGAACTTTCTACGGGTAAAAGCTGAACATCAGAAACCAAGTGGATTACTTCAGCCTTTGGATGTTCTGGTCTAGAAGTGGAATTCTATCTCAATTGATTTCATAGACGGATTGCCAAGGTCGAATAGAGGAAATGAGAATATCTAGGTTTTAGTGGACAGATTGACTAAGAGTGCACACTTTATACCCGTTAAGTCGACCAGAACAACACTAGATTTAGCTAGGTTATTCATGAAGAATATAGTTAGACTACATGGAATTCCTAGTAGTATAGTAAGCGACAGAGATCCCTTATTCACTAGTGAGTTCTGAAAGAGTCTACAGGATACTTTAGTTACCAAGCTCATTATGAGTATTGCTTCTGCAGACAGATGGACAAACGAAGAGAGTTAACAAAGCCTTAGAGGGTTTGTTAAGAGCTTGCGTGCTAGATTTCGGAGGATCGTAGGAAGACCGTCTACACTTAGTCGAGTTTTCTTATAACAACGGTTATCAGACTAATATAAGGATGGCACAGTTTAAAGCTTTGTGTGGAAGGCCAAGCAAATCTTTGGTTTGTTGGTTAGAGACCGGGATAGATTAATTCTTAGTTCGAATTTGGTTAAAGAAGCTGCAGAAAATATTGAGTTAATTCAGGCTAGAATAAAGGAAGCTCGGTTTAAGTAGAAGAGTTATGCTGATAAGAGGCGGAAAGACTTAGAGTTGTCAGTTGGAGATCACATTTTCATCAAATTATCACTAATGAGAGGAGTGATCAGATTTGGAAAATCAAATTGGCACCAAAATTCGTTGGACAATTTCCTACTATAGAAAGGATCGGGAAACTCACGTATAAAGTAGAGTTACCGGATAGTTTGGTAGGAGTCCACAATGTTTTCCATATTTCTCATCTAAGTATATTCGAGATCCAAAGACTATTATTACATTGACTGTGTTAGAGGATCTAGTAGTGGAACCAGATATGACTATAGTCAGAAAACAAGTTCGCATAGTTGCGAGAGATGAGAAGAGACTAAGGAACAAGACAGTTAGATTAGTCAAAGTCCAGTTGAGTGACGATGAAAGAGACTGTACTTAGGAAACCGAGAGCAGGATTACACACACTTGTCTTGACTTGTTTGATGGTTTGTTTTACCTTTATGTTTGATTGTTGTGGGTACCTTATCATAATTTCGAGGACGAAATTCTTTAAGGGGGGAGTCTGTAATGACCCTAATTTTGACTAACATTATTTAGAACATTTAATTAGATAAATTAAATGAAATAATGTAGATAGTTAAGGTATTGAGATTTGTTAATTAAGAAGGAGCCATGCCTTAATGAATGTATTAGTAAAAGAGAATTAAAAACAAGTAAGTAGGAGGAATATGGTAAGGGTAAAATGAGAATAGCCTTTGTTCCTATACCCTAAACCATTCTATTCTTCATTCCATATTCATTTTAACTTTCACAAACAAAACTAAAACCCTAAAGAACTCAGCCGACCATCATTAAGAGGATTCAAGGAGAAGAAAAGCTAGGATTCAAGTAGAAAGCTTAAGCAAATCAATTTAAAGGCAAATCGCAGCCTTTTCAACACAAAACCAAGGTGAATAATTAGTTTGCATCACACTTTTGATAATGATTTTAGTTTCAAGTTAGATCCGAATTATTTTTGTAAGTATCATGCTATGTTTTGATCTATTGAATGGATATATCGATATATATATATTGAAGAATGGTAAATTTTATTAATGCCTCATAGAGACCAATACAAAAACTCACAAAGTCTCATACAAAACAAGATGAGATAAATAAGACAAAAACACGAAACCAAACTGGAATAATAAAACATATATTCCACAGCAAAAAGCAAAAGTATTCCTACTAGAAAGCTCTGAAGCTAAAGTCATGGCGGATCCACTTTCCAATCTCGAAGGATACTGCTCTCCAGTTCTAACGCACAGATAAAGATCTTGCTTTTAATTCTTTTCACTAGGATCCTGACATCTTGTTCAATAGCGATCTGAATTTGGTGATGATTCTTTGTAGTTTTCTTAAAGACTCTTTGATTCCTCTCTTTCCAGAGATGGAATACTGTTGTGGTGAGGCAAATAAGCTGCAGTTGGGTCAACAAGTCTTCTTTCTTGCAGGAACTCAGGTACAGTAATTCATCTTCAAGGGTAGAAATTGCATGCATGTCTTGATTTTTACTCTTAACATGACTTAACACACGAGTAGAGTATTCACATTCAAAAAATAGATGATTGTGTGATTCTGGGTGGGAATTACATAACTTACAATTGAGATTGACCTCCATACCCCATCTAGCAAGTCTGTCAGCCGTAGGAAGTCTTAAATTAATGGCTTTAAAAGTCATGAATGCCATCTTAGGGTTGTTTGATCGGGACCAGATAGGAGCTGCCCAAAATCTGTTAATATGCTTAGTACGTAGAGCTTCCCAAGCACTATTGGTAGTAAAGATACCATCTTTAGTGTAGTTCCAAGTCCAAGTATCATTGGGTTCAGAGGAGTAGATAGGAACAAACTTGACATCCTCAGCAATAACATGAAGTCCTTTCTGGTCAGGAATCCAATCACCATGTTGAATAATGGAAGCAACTAGATCATCATAGTCTCCAATACATGAAATCATACCCCAGCCATATTTGGCAGCAAGTGAATGTCCATTAATCCAGGGGTCCCTCCAAAGATAAGTATCCCTACCATTAGCAATTCTCCTTGAGATACATGTTTTCAAAACATCCCTGCTCCTTAAAATGCATTTCCAAACCCCAGAAGAGTTAATATCCTCATGCATAGTCCAGAAACTCCCCTTTAAATATCTGCTCCTCATCCACCTAGCCCAGAGAGTGTTAGAGGTTAGAATTTTCCATCCATGTTTAACTTGATAAGTCCTCCTAAGGTCTTTGAGGTTGACGAGCCCAACACCACCTTCAGTTTTAGGTCTGGAAAGAATATCATAACTGACTTTATGTAACCCCCCCTCCAAATGAAGTTAGCACATGCTGAATTAATCTTCTCAATTGAGCTGTCAGGAATGTGAAATGTTTGAAGCCAAAATCTAACTTTAGCAGTAATAACTGTATGCACCAATTCAATTCTACCAGCAAAAGAGAGTAATTTAGAACTCCAACCATTAAGTTTGTCTCTAATCTTTCCAACTAGTTCACGACATTCACGGTCAGTAATGGCATTAGTTGAGAGAGGAACCCCAAGATACTTGACAGGAAGTAGACCTTCCTTAATTTGCAAAATGTCCAAAATGGCTGTTTTAGAAGTGCAATATTTGCTAAAATAGCATTTGGACTTAGTAGTATTTAGCTCAAGACCCACAAATAGATGCAATTGATTAAAAATATGAAGTAAACCCTTAGCAGCAGTTGAGGAAGCTCTAACAGCAATAATCAGATCATCAGCATATAATAAATGATTGACAATATGGTCATGTTTAAACAGAGGCTGAAACAAAGAGTTATAGCAAGCTAATTCCATTTGAAGTGAGAAAAATTCCATGGCAACTGCAAATAAGTAGGGGGAGAGGGGATCACCTTGTCTCAAGCCCCTATTACTAGTAATGTAACCTTTAGGAGTACCGTTAATGATAATGGAATATGTGGGGGTGGATATGCATTCCTCAATAAGATTAATCAAGGAAGTAGGAAAGTCCATACAGTGTAACACATGGATGATAAATTGTCTGTTGATTTTGTCATAAGCCTTTTGTAAATCAATCTTTAAACACATCTTGTCAGCTCCAGGTTTATTGAACTTTCTAATCAGTTCATGAGCTAGTAAAGAATTCTCAGATATGTGTCTTCCTTTAATGAAAGCAGATTGACATTCAGAAATAAGATCAGGAAGAACCTTTGTAAGTCTATTACATATCACCTTACTGAGAATCTTATATAACACATTACAACATGCAATGGGTCTAAATTCTTCAATCCTAGAAGGACTTTCCACCTTTGGAATAAGAGTGATAAATGTGTGGTTTAATTCATGAAGAATTTTACCAGTGTTGAAAGATTCCTGAATAGCTTCTAACAGTTGATTTTTCAGGTGATGCCAATGGAGTTGATAGAACTTAGAGTTCCACCCATCAGGCCCTGGGGAAGAATCAGTGTGAATAGAGAAAACATCAGCTCTTACTTCCTCCTCAGTGATAGTCTCTTGCAGCATATGCCTGCCCACATCAGTTATAAGTGCCCTGCAAGTGATATGAGGTAATGTTATCTTATTCTCACCATTATATAAATTAGTGAAATAAGAAATGGCTCCCTGTTCAAATTGAGAAATATCAGTAGCTAAATCTCCATGATCATTCATAGAATTAATAAGAGCATTACAATTCCTCCTAAAAGACATCTTAGCATAGAAAAATTTGGTCCAATCATCCCCTTGAGTGAGCCATTTCTCTTTAGCCATTTGTTTTGCTTGTATAGCTTGTAAATGAAAGGCCTCTTTAAGATGCTCCTGAGTAGAGAAATAGTTAGAAAGTAAACTATCATTAAGTGGGTCTGCATCAAGAAGAGTCTACAGCTGTTCACGCTCCTGTTGTAATTGACTTATAGTGTCCCGAGTCTTTGTTCTTTCTCTGTTCCAATTTTTCAATCTATGCTTTAGCTCCTTTAACATCATGACCATGGAAAACCAACCATTTCCATCTGTTTTAGGGATATAATTGAAATCAACAACATCAGCATAACCTTCAATTGAGTGCCAGTGATTACCATATCTGAAAGGCCTTCCTTTAGTAAAGTTAATATGTTGATTAAATTGAATATGTAAAGGAGAGTGGTCACTGGTTGAACTAGGAAGTACAGAAATTTTCAAATTAGGGATATTGGACAGGATTTTGTCATTAATAAGTACTCTATCAAGTCTGCAAGCAATTTTTTGACTTCACCACTAAACCAAGTAAATTTCAGGCCAGAGTGGGTTGCTTCAGAGAGGCCAGCTGCTACAATACATTTGTTGAATTCCTCTGTTTGGGATAATCTAAGGGTACTTCCACCTCTTTTTTCATTTGTTTTAAGAACAGCATTAAAGTCCCCCATGACCATCCAGTTATGATTAATATGCTTGGATGTATGAATTAAATAGGACCATAACTGTCTACGAAGAGAAGCCCAATTATGGGCATAAACAAAAGTGCATATGAAGCTCAAGCCACCCACATTAGTACAAGTAACAGTAATGAATTGTTCAGATTTATCTTTAATGGAAAGGTCCCATATGGATTTATGCCAAGTGATAAGTATACGACCTTTAGAAGATGCTGAATTATTGTCTATCCATCCCCAATCATCACCAAACATAGTAGCAAAAAGATTAATATTATGATCCCCCATCTTATTTTCAAGAAAAGCAATAATAGTAGGATTATATTTATTTCTAAGTTTCAAGAGGTCTAATCTTCTAACATCACCATTTAGACCCCCTAACATTCCAGCAAATAATAGACATTAATAGTGTCGAGATTGGCTCCTCGTAACCCGAGCCAAAGTGTTTCTTCCTTTCCCTTTTTTTCTGTTTTGGGAATAAATTGCTCCACATATTTTGGGTTATCTTTAGTATACTGGTCAGATAAATAAAGCTCCTCATCTGAATTTATGGACTCAACTTCCAAATCAATTCCCAACTGATTAATTTCCTGAATGTTATTAGGTGTATCATCGTGATCCACATCTGATGAGGTTTGGACAGCATGTTGGATAGCAGCAATATTTACAGGAGACTTATCATGTTGTACCGCAATATTTGCAGGGGACTTATCATGTTGAACAGCAGGTTGAACAACACCAGACTTTGATGGGGATTTATTTGTGTGATCAGCAGAATGAACAGCAGCAGACTTTGATGGGGACTGATCAGATTGTTCAGCTAGTAGATCAACAGCAGCAGCTGCTGAACGCTCAAGGGAATATATGGCATCAAGAACTTCAGCCGCACAAGAATTACTCTGCCCAGCAGTATTCTGAAGGGAATGCTTATCCAATGGTGACGTCTCATTCATTTGTGCAAGATTATGAAGTGGAGAGCAATTATTCGGCTTTGCTGAACGATTCTGTTCTTCCAGAATGGACTGACTTCCCTAAGGAGTGGGACTACCAGTACTAAAGCAAGCTTCAAAATTATTTTGTTGTAAATCTTTGTAATTATTCTGATCTAGGGTATTTTTTGGCACTGAGCTGCTGGGGTTAAAGTCTGTACCCTGGTTATCAGAATGCTCAGGAAGTATAGTGGTAGTAGCAGTATGATCTGGTGCTGATGCTTTGGGGATCCACTTTTGTATAGTTAGGTTTGGGCATTGTGTATCACTCTAACCAAAACAACTACATGACTTACACAGAGGTGGAATAAACTCATATTCCACCTCTTGCTCATAAATTCGACCTTTGTTATCTTTTGCTCTAATTATTTTGGGAAAAGTGGTATCAGCTGTCACCTCTATTAATACTCTTGCAAATTTAAGTCGTTTAACTTTTCTAGTGAACTCATCAATGTCCAAAGGTTTACCAATAAGGCTAGCAAGTTTACTAATGCCCCTAGCATTCCACAAAGATAGATGTAGGTTATGTAATCTCACCTAAATAGGGTATGTGTCTAACATGTCTCTTTCAAATTGAAAGTTAGCATCCTATTTTTTCATAAATATAAGCCTGCTATCCATAAACCAGGGACCCCCATTTAAAACTTTATCAAAATCTGCATGATTTTCAAATTTTACCAAGAAGAAACCATTATCCCTAGAATAAATTTCCCATGAACCTTCTGGCTTCCAAAGTCTTTTAATGTAAGCATTGAAATGCACATAATAAGGTTGTTTACCCATAAGATAGATGAAAATAGAATTATTCCACATCTCATTAGATAACTGATAATCCAAGTCATCTATACTAGCGAAATTACCTGTATCGTCACTTGCTGGTTGATAAAAAATAATATCTTCTTTGATAGAAACGTGTTTATCAAACAGATCTGACCAGGATCTTATACCCTGAGCCTTATTAAATTTAAAAAGAGAAGCAGTAGTTTTAGGGTTAGACCATGGATTAGAAGAAGCAGTTTGTTTCTGCTTCCCACGACGGCGAACTTCCTGCCAGCCCTCCCGATCTTCGTCATCGGCGGCAGCTGGAGTAGGAGAATGATTAGATGCGGCGGCGGCGGCTGAATCCATGAATTACACGTTTCTTAGAATTTTTAGTTATATATATATATATGCTTGTGGATGATTTATATGGTTTACTATGGATTTTATGATATGTTTAGATTAGAAAAATATATCGAATGACATCCAAATGATTTGCGTTTTTGATATATAGTCAAAAATATTATTTTAGAAGTGGGTTTCAAGTTTCATAATTTTCTAAGCAATTATGGATTTATTATGACTTTTCCAAGAGAGAAAATTATGAATTTCCGATTTAAATTGTTTAAGGTGATTAAATAATGTTTTCGGGTTTAAATTTTATATATGTTAGAAAACATATTTAATGTGAATTATAATGATTTTGGGGATTTTTCCTAAGTGATTAACTATGATTTATAAATTATTTAAGTTAGAGGACTTAAATATTTTAAATGTTTTATCAAGGAGAAGGGTTTAAGTGTTAAATTATTTTCAAATGTTCCAATAAGGAGTCGAAAGTAATTATGATAAAGGAGAATGAAAAAGTTTCCTATGCCAATAAATATGAATGGTAGGTGAAAAGTGTTTTTTTAATAATCATGAATACAGTTTTTATTTAAATTACATCTTCGCCACTACCCTTGCTAGCTTCCGATGTCATACACACCCGTCTATCCCTTCCGCACTCATTTGGTGCCAATATACATGGTATCAAGCTATTGGTACGAAGTGTATTACTTATGCGGAAGGTAGTAATGGTGTCGAAGGTATGCATGTGTAAGGGGTGAAGCTGACTTTTGATTTAATACCTTCGAAAGAATTGCCGCTTTTGAACCCCTTCGCCCTAGCTTCCGCATTAAAACCTTTCACCTTAGTAAGAGGCCACATTTTATAACTCTTTAAACCAATGAGTTCAGAGGGTAGGGTTTCGAATTGATACTCTTTCGCTAGTATTGAAGCAGCTTTTCTTTTAACCTATATTTGCAAAAGGGTGGGTGTCACTCCCATACCTTTTGACATGGTTGAAGCCGCTTGTTTAAACATAAGTATACATGCGGAAGTATGTCATCGTTACCCTAAGTGTTTTGAAGGAATAGCTTTCGCATAAATCCCCTTAAGGGCTATGTATTTTGTTTTGTTTTCAAACTATGGTTTTGAAGGGAGTACCTTCAATTGGTTTCGAAGTTATATTTCTATATTTCCTTACTTAAACTCAATGCTTTCGAAAGGAATATTTTAATGGTTTTGATAGAGGATGTCTACGGTTTTAAGTCATGATTTCGAAGGGTAGATTTTGGCCTTTCGGTCTAGTGTTTTCAGGTTTAAAGTATTTAACTTGTTTCAAAAGGGATGCTTTCTATGATTTTGGCAGGGATTGTTTAAGGTCTTAAAAAATGGTTTCGAAGGTATTGTTTTGGCTTCATAGCCTAGTGTTTTCTAAGTTAAAAAGGGCTTTAACTTATTTTAAAGGGATAGATAACCCTATTGATTTTAGGTTTTCATCAATATTGTTTTGTAAAGCATATATCATGGCATAAGTATTTTGAGTACAACAAAGGGTAGAATTACATTGTTTTAAAAAGATATGATTTCAAGGGTAAATCAATTGTAAGGATTGTTTTCAAGCAAATGAAATTTGAATATGGTAGTTAGCCCTAAGTATATGACTCGGATATTTGAAAACCAGATGGGACTGGTATGGGGTCACGCCCTACACTTTTGCTAGTAGCCCATAGCTAATACAAGTCCAAAATTCAAGTGTGTAGTGCTTTGTCACAGGTAAGACTAAAATGATGTTACGCACAGAAAGGAATACACCGAGTAGAGGTAGGTTATTGGTTATTCTACAAAACCATTATCAGTTGACCCTAGGAGAAGTAAGTTAAGGACAGACCGTCCAGTATTGTGTCTAACGGAAGTTAGAATATTTATTATGTCTGGTAGGCCCAATCAGCAGTAGTTAATAGTTGGCCAGATAACACTATAATGTTCAGCCAGATAGTCCATTGATTATCTGATTTATATGCATATGTTATTGCTATTGTTGTTATAATCAGTTTGATTGCAGGATTTTGATTTGTAAAAGATATGTTTTTTAAAACGATATTAGTAAGGAGAAACTCGTTCCGCTAAGCGGCATGGTCTCACTTAATATCAGTAAACCGAGATGTAATAAAATTATTCATATCAAGCTTTATTTCTGACTCGAAATTTATGTTTCCCCTTAAACTCTCGAGTGCTCAAAATTTAATTTGAGTAGACTGAGAGTTAAGGACTTTTCAGGTTTCGTAGGTTGGACGAATAAGCTTCCGAAGACATGCAGGAGACAAAGCTAACAATGTAGAGGTCATTTAGTAGTATTTCCGCTGTGATGTTTTTATGACTGATATGTTTATCTATCTATTACTCTGATCATCCAAAAGGGCATCTTCATATGTTTCTCTATGCGTATTTTGTAATAATTATATTTGATCAAAACCTAGGAATCATTTTGGGATTATGTAATTGAATATGAAATATTGATCTGAAAAGTAATCATAAAAGCTGTTTTTGAACTGTGTTGATTTATTTCATATTCATGTGCTTCTAATATTATGGATACCATTAATATTGCCATATTTTATCACCGAAAGTTAATACTATAGATGAGTGCAGCATTTGTAGTGCTAAGCTTCGAGCCTCAAAGTAGGGGATGTTATAGCAAGCCTTAGAAATACATAGATTGAAAGAAGCGCTAGAGGCTGAGAAGAAAGAGAAAGCTGATGCTCCCATTCAGGCCTAGGACTATTGCAACGAGTTATTAGACACTCGATAGTTGAGAGATGAGGTCGAAACCTGGGCAAGGATAGCTGATGAATGGGTTAGAGTTGCTAAAGACCAAGTCAAATATGAAATTGAGCCTACTCTTGTACATTTCTATGTGAACATCCTCAAATTTGAGATTTTGAGATGGCTAGATAAGGGGTATCCTTGGGCCTTAACTATGGCTTGGGAAGAAATTTTAAAGTAGGAATGAGAGCATTCTAGTGGGGTTAAAATTGACAAAGAGGAGTTAAAACTTGACTTCTTGGAGGATGAGGACGTAAGGGCGCTCGAGGCCAGTAGGCTCCTCCTGCTTTTTGAGGTCATTCCCTAAGATGCTGTATCTACCGAGATCTAACCCATACCTAGCTCCAAAGGTTTGGGTGAGAGTTCATGTTCTATTCCCTAAGGACCTATGGTAGAAACTTAAATGCCAATGGCGGGTACATCTGGTGCAGCCACTTTTCTTACTTCGGAGCCGCCAACCATCAAGGTCGTTGTTCCTCCTTTGTTCTATTGCAACCTCTACTACCAAGGCAACCTCTAGCACTTCAATGTGTCTGACACCCTAAATGGACGCCTATTATATTCCTTAAGAGACCGGTTTTACAGGCACCGAATCGCTTCCAATACTGCCTATCTTATCCCCTATCTTAGAAGGGGGTTCAGCCTATACTCCATCTCACATGACATATGTTTCTCCAGAGGTATATCATTAACCTCATCTATATTCGAGATAGCTCACATGACACCAGTTGATGTCTCTAATCTTTACTTTTTTGTTTTCCAAGTTTTAGGAAAAACCTGCTTTTGTCCCTTGCTTAAGGGAGACTTGCCTTAGAGCACTTAAGCTACAATAACCGAATCAACCATCTATCTGCCCCTATCCTTAATTTCAACCTCTTTAGCAGGTCCTATGCCAGGTCCTAATATTGAAATATCCATATTTTGTATGAAGAGGCCATAGATGATCCTCACGCAACACAGAAGGACGAAGACATTATCGTTACTCGGGTCGCCGAGTATTTTCATGGACCGTCGATGGGGGAAGTAAAGAAATCACAAACCACATTGATAAAGGACCTCAAGAAGGAAAAGTTGGATAACATTCCTCCTCTTATCTTAGTCTTGCTGCCTACGATGTTGATTATCATCCCTATTTCTTCCCCTACTTTGGGTAGCATTCAGACCAAGACTCATGGGTCTTCGGGAAGTGATTATGGTTGGAATGTTGATCTTAATGGCTATCTATTAGGGGAGGAATAGATGGAAAATCTAGTAAGAGACATACTACACATTCCTTTAGGAAGAAGAGGAGGAAGAAGTAGCATCCCTAGTAAATGTCATGATCCTCTTTTATATAGTTTTCATTTTTTGTTCATAGGCTGCTAATGTGCGGGTGCAGCCCTCAGTTTTGTTTGAAAGGTTTGTCAATAATGAATAAAGCAATTTTCTTCTCAAACCTTGATCTCATTTGTGAATGTTCTTAGCCTTACTTAGCTTTTTATGTTAATTGCAACTTCATTTGAATTAAGGTGCAATAGTTACCAGTTATCATTATGTAAGTATGGGGTATTTCATACTGCAACATAGTTAGATTAGTGGCTTTCTCAGCTTATCCCTAGTCAGGTTCTATTTGACTAGTGGTAAATTTGGAATTTTACACTAATCCTTGCCATCGAAGGGTGGCATCTTTGATATTTATCTTTGGATATTCATGCTCGATCCTACCTATCTCTGGGCGTCGGCCATGATTGTCTACTTTTAGCGGTGGTTTGAATGTCTATCTATAGACGTTTGCGTCTGATCTCGCCTAACTCTAAGTATCGATCATATTCGTCTAAAAGAATCATTCTCCCAATATGACCTATCTTCCAAACCTAAAAGTCAAGACGCCTATCTCTATTCGTTAAAGGTCGGCCTTGCCAGTCTCCATGCAATGGACTGAGGCTTTATCAATCTTCGAGCAAAGTTCTTAGGATGAAAGAATAAGGTGCATTGTCTCGATCCACCCTTGTGTGTTTATACTCCGAGACTCTAATCATGGGTTGAAGGAGTTAGCTGGTGTTTGTCTCCAGATATCTGGAATGATTATATTTCTAAGATTCGCTTACATTTCACAAAATTTGGTCGGAATCTTTCCCTAGGTACCTATATATCTGCATTTAAAATGCAAAATATCTAATTTTGCTGTTATCCATAGCATATATTTAGGCTAATGAGAACACAACTCCATCGATCCCCAAAGCTAATTCATTTCATATCCACACGAATTACAGACTGTCTTGTTATACTAGAGCCTAGTTAAGTATTTACAAAGATATATTTAAGCGAAATATCATCATAGATGTTCGTTATTCGACGCCCTTGGAAGTGAGATTCTGCTAACAGTTACTAGCTTGAATGTTCCATCTCCAAGCTTATGTTTAATGGCGTACAGATGTTCAGGCCCATGTTCACTGGACTAGGGAAGATTCATTTAAGGACAAGATCATTGATCCCAAGGGTCTGATTCCTGACCTTTGCGTTGAATTATCGAGCTACTCGTTTCTGATGAGAAGCAGCCCTTAAATCAGCTTCCTTGCTTCTCATCGGCCATATAAGGGACTCAACCAAGAGCTCCTCATTCGTCTTATGATCGTAATGGGTATTCCAATAAAAACGCACTTCCAATTCCATTAGAATCGTGGCCTATGATCTATAAGCCAAGGCAAATGGAGTGTGGCCAGTTGTGGACTTGCATGTCATTCGGTATGTCCAAAGTGCTAGAGGTAATTCATCGACTCACTTGCCATCTTCCTTTGTCAGTCGCTTCTTCAAGATGAACTTAATGATTTTGTTCACTATGTCCACTTGTCCATTCTTTTGTGGATGTGCTACAGTTTCAAATCTCTTCTTTATTTGTTACTTTCTATAGAAATTCTTGAATTCAACACAATCGAACTGGGTTCCATTGTTGGAAATGGTTGTTTGTGAAATCCCAAGTCAACAGATAATGTTTTTCACTATGAAATTGATCACCTTCTTCTTGGTGATCATGGCAACCGGTTCCGCTTCAACCCATTTTGTAAAATAATCAACTGCAACAATGGCGTAATTTGCTCCTCCTTTCGACAATGGTAGTACACCGATGATGTCAATCCTCCATACTTCAATGGCAATGGACTGACCATTTATGCAATCTCTGTTGATGGGGCCGTAGGAATCTTCATGAATCTTTTGCATCTATTGCACTTTTTGGTGTAAACAGCTGCAACTTAGTTGATTATTGGTTAAAAGTATCTATAGCAAAGAATATCCATTGCCAATGTTTGGCCCTCAGTGTGATCGCTATAGACCATTTTGGGTGCATCCGCAAGGATCATTTTAGCTTTTTTGCTGGCTATACATCGCAATAGATGAGCTGAGAATCATCTCACATATAGTTCCCCTTCCTGATCAATAAGTCATGGAACTTTGCATACGAGTTTTCTTTGTCCATCCTTCCATTTGGTAGAGTTTCTGTCGGAAAGTACTCCTTGATCGTAGTCATCCTTGATTCCTTTTCAACTCAGCCTCCAAGATTAAATCGATGTCCATCTGGTCGATGCTCGGAGCTGACAATGCCTCCATTGGAACTAAACCTATAGTTGCGCATCTCTAGAACTAGCCATCTTGGCTAGCGAATCGGCCATTGTGTTCTTCTCCTTAGGAATATGCATTATGGTGTAGTATTCGATGTCATTAAGTAGTTCTAGAAACTTCATCGTATATGGGGTTATCCTTGCTCCATTAGCTTGAAACTCTTTCTTCAATTGGTAGACCATTAATTAACAGTTGCTATGTATATATATATATACATATATATGTATATATGCAGTATTTTGACTCCCAATTCCTTTTCTATGTTGAGCCCTACGATAAATGCTACGTACTCGGCCTCCTTGTTTGTTGTAAGGAACTCAAGTTTCAAAGCGTAATATATTGATCATTCCACAGGAGTTATTAAGATCACCCCTACCCTCGAGCACCGCTCATTAGATGCTATGTCCATGTATGGTTTCCATAGAGCATTCTGCTCTATGTATTCTCTTCATTCTTCATCTCGGATGGTAAATCCAATAGTGAAATCGGCCAGTTCCTGCCTTGGATTTCCCTTCTTGGATGATAGGATATATCGTACTGACTTGGTACAATATTCCACTTCAACAACCTTCCCGAAGTCTTGGGTGTGTATAGCACCTATCTCAATGGTTAGTCAATCAGTACTTAAGGGCATCGAAGAATGTTATACATTTTTCTATAGCTTTCGAGATAAAGTGACTTAATAAAGCATTTTTCTCTTTCAAGCTTTGCACTTTCTTTATTGTTTCCAGAGCTTTGACATCCCTCGATGCCTTAATCTGCTCTAGATTGGCTTCTATGCCCTTTAAGTTTACTATGAAACCTAAAAAATTTCCTAATGCGACTCTGAACGAACACTGTAGTGGATTGAGTTTCATTCAATACTTTTATAGCATGACAAACATCTTTGATAGGTATCTCGGGTGGTTTTTCGAATGTTGTGACTTCACTAGCATGTCATTCACATAGACCTTCATCGTACGTTTGATCTGATTGTTTAACATCGATTTTACCAATCTCTAGTAGGTTGCTCCTACATTCTTTAGACTGAATGACAAAATGTCATAGTAATACAGTCCTAGGTCAATAATGAAGCTAGCATGATCTTAATATAGAACGTGCATTGGTATCTAGTTGTAGCCAAAATAAGCATCCATGAATGGTAGCAGCTCATTGTCGGCTGTTGAGTCCAGTAGTTGGTCACTCTTCGATGGCAGGAAGCTTTCATTTGGGAATACCTTATTCGAATCTGAATAGTCGATGCATGTACACTATTTTCCATTAGATTTCTTGACCAGCACTAGATTGGATACCCATTCGGGGTACAGAGCATCATGGATAAAGCCATTAGCTTTTAACTTGTCCACTTCTTCCTACAATGCAGCGAATCGCTCCGAACCCAGTCTATGTGGTTTCTGCTTTATAGGAGGACATATGGGGTTCACATTTAATGCATAACACATTATCTTCGGTGATATTCCACAATATTGGAATGTGTATTGGTAAACACATCTAGGTTTACCAGGAGAAACCTTGTCAACTCCTTCATCTTCATACTGAGTTGAGATCCGATCTTTAGGACTCAATAGGATCATCTTGGTCGATCAGGATATTTATCATCAACTGAGCTGGGGCCGCCCTTGCATCCTCTAACTCTTTCCTCGAATCCATAGCTTTGTGAAATTTACTATTCCAACTGAGCATGGGCTTAGGTGGTGGTTGTTATGCATCAATCGACTCGACATAGATAGTCTTTTCCACATCCTTTCCATTTTCACGCCGCTTTGGTTCTCTCAGCTCCACGATGTAGCATTCATGCTAACATTCTGGTCACCTTGGATTATTCCTACCCCATTCTCTATAGAAATTTCATTGTTAGACACCATGGGGATAGTGCCACTTGGAAGCTTGCAAGGGCCGGTCGGCCAAAGAAGGAATTATATGTAGAAAACGTATCAATCACAATGAAGGTCACAACCCGCACTCTCTTGGGGGTATCTTCACCTAAACCCCCTGGCAAGTCAACACACACAATAGGCTCTGCACCCTTTCCGGTAAATCCTTAACATGGCATTAGATCTTAGCCATCCATCATCATCTGATCATAGGTTTTCTTAAATAAGTATTTATAGAACTTCCGCAGTCAATGGGAACTTTCTTCACAATAGCTGGCCCAATCATGGCTGTTTCACCAAAGGGTCAAGGGTCGATGCTTCGACCCTATCTGCATCATGATTTCTAAATACAATATCATCTACCATAGTCTTCAATTGCTTTACTGGAGCTTTGTCTTCGATGGCAAAGCATCTCTCCTGCACAGCATGTCTCAATGAGCTTCCATACATCTCTATCTCATTCTAGCTCTTTTCAACCTAGTGAGGTCCACCGGTTTTTGTGTTAATGATAACTCTTTTCCCAAGCTGCCTAGGTTCATCCTTAATAGGCCCAGTTTGGCCTAATTGAAGCAACTGCCCCTAGGGTTGAGTGTTTCCTTGCTCGCCATCTTATGGGGCTTTCACATACTACTGAAGTTTCTTTTTCCAAATTAAGTTCTCGATCGTGTCTCGCAAGTGTTTACATTCATTAATGTTATGGTCATGTGTTTCATGGAAGTGGGACTACTTCCTAGACATTTTCCCTCTTTTAATCAACTCCCTCCGAGCCAGTTTCTTATAGTGTTTGATATTTTGCGTCGCCAAGTTGATATTCTCAACCGTATCATTCAATTGTGTGTAATTCTCATGCTTAGGGAATCTTGGATGTTTCTTGAAATCTTGTTTCCTACCTTCATGTAACATCTCCCACTTTGAAACATGAAAATGAACGTTGATGATGCTACAGTCATCACCAGAATTGTTTTCAAGCGACATAACGAGTTTTGTATTTTCATTAACAATTTAAGTAAACAGAGTGGTTAAACATTTTTATTACATATCACATGTCTCGAAAATTTATTACATACACAGTTTTCCATATTAACCTGATAGTCATGCCCATGTAGGGGTCAAATAACATAGTAATGCTCCATCTAAACTCATAAAGCTACGGAAATAACATTCTTAATTAAGTAACAAAGCCTCCTACTTCGTCTTTGATCTGAGTATTACGGCGCTTAAAATAAGCCTGCCTGAGACCATAAACTCACCCTACTCAAATGAGTACCCGTGAGTTTATGGGAAAAATAAAAAAAAAGAGTCGGACATAAAGCCCGGTGTAAACAATACCATACCTGAAAACATAATATATATATATATATATAATGAGACCACACCGTAGATCACGGAATGGGTTCCCCCTCACTATTCACTATTTCATAAAAAACAATTATAGTTTTGCTTCCATGGAATTTCTTAGTACCCAGTGCCTACTAAGGTGCGCCCCCACGTAAAGCCCCTCTACTCCTGCGTCCACATGCAATTGCCCCGTAGTTTATTTTTAAACCACTCTTTAAATTGGATGTTACATGGAACCTGTCCCCTATAACATCCTTCTAGCTCATTTATTTAATTGATACTGTATGGAATCGTCCCCTCGTAGTATTTCTTTAGTTAAATTTTAGACTAAGGTGTACCAATCACCTGTAGATTTAAATCGTTTATTTGTTAAACTCTAGACCATAAAGAAACAACCATATGCAGTCACTATGTATTTATTTGCTTAAATTCTGGACTACTGTAAAATAGCCACCAGTAGTCCCTAATAATTTATTTAATTTAAAATTTCATAGAATCAGTCCTTTAAGTCTCTTGGAAGTTGAATGCCTCTGCTCACCTTATTTAGGTGTGCATTCGAGTAAGCGCCGCACCCACATCAATAGCCCTTCTAACCCTATCTCTATCGCATGAGTTCTTTCCCTTACTAGCCGTGGGCTCCCCTGAGTCCTCCTTAATTGTCTTCTATTAGGTTTCATTCACATCATGTGTTGTTAATGCCCCGCTATTACCCCGTTACAACCCTGTTATATCTCATAGTGGATTTCTACCGTTACGATTTTTCCATATAGCCCCAAATATAGCCTTTCCACTTTATGCCCCGCTATTTCTGCTATATCCCATTATTCCTGCTATATTCAGCTATTTCCGCTATATCTTCTTTAAAAGAAATGAATTGAGTGACATTTATACATTATAAAAATTATGAAATTATTTATTTAATTGAATTTTTAATATATTTTCAAAAATGAAAATACTCTAATATTCTACTAAATTCAATTATGTTATAAAATAGTTTTACGTTTATTTACAGTATATTCGCACATGTTTTTTTTTAAAATTATTTCTGTATTAATTATAATTCAATTGAATGTTAATTTTTTATTTAATTACCATTTATATATTTATAAAAACATTAAGTACGAGTTTTATATGATATTTTAGAGTCATCCTCTATATCCTTGCTGTATCCTCGCTATGATTTTTTGCACCTCTGCCGCATTGAATCTGCCAAGCGCTTTAACTGCACAGAATCACATCTTGCCTTGGCACATTCCCGCCATGTCCCAACCTGTATGCGCAATACACTTTCTTATTAAGTGTTCACTTTGACATTGTGATGCAGTATGTCTTACTTATATGGTGCGCAGTTTAGTCTCTTCCAACATTACATTTTTACCATGTAGTATGTCTTCGATATATTGTGAGGCGGACCTACTTTCCTTTGAAAATCCTTGGATTCCCTTGGCAATTCACTACCCCCGATTCCCTAGTGCATGTCTATTAAAAGTCAAACCGCCCTCTCAGCTTAACATCAGACAAAGTCTAACACGTCTGACAACGTCATTACATGTGTCACTACCTGATACATCAAGATTCCACTTTCTGTTACCGACAGTTTCCATTATTTTCTTTTTAGCATTTATATGGATCTGGTCCCCTGTTTGTCTAACACATATTCATCGTATAATTATAAATTACAAGCGACCGTGCAGTTTCCTTTTCCCTAGCACAATAATCTAATATTAGCTTATTTTCTTCATAGAAAACCTTATTGAAATTCTAGAAAATTTATGGAAAACTGTTCTAATATACTTTATTCTTTATTTTGATTTTGCAGATATCTTTCTTATTTATCTTTTAGGTATTCTCCTACAAAAATTCATAATAAATTATTTTACAATGGAAACCTCTCAAATTAGAAACCCATTTGTAAAATCATGATTAGAACGTCATATTAAATTTTCATAACATATTGAAATGTAACAACCCAAAATTTTAACCCGTGATAATTAATTCATTAATTAATTAAATATAAACCAACTTTGTGAAATTATTAGAATTGAGCCACGTTAGTTGCACCATTGTGTCCGTGGTAATTTTCTGGTCAATTTCCATATATAGAACGTCAGAATCCGAGCTAAAATGAATGAGATATGAATTAAACAAAATAAGCAGAAAAAAGAGAGAATACATACATACATACATACATATATATATATATATATATAGGCCAGGTCGACCTGGGCACAAGGGCGGTCGACCCGCCTGTGTTCAGGAACGAAGAAAAATTTTCTACGTTCTAGAGGCTTTCTATGACGTGTTTTGCATTCTTTATTTCAATCCGGTCCTTTTATTCTTGCGTCCGATGGCTCAGATTCAGCCTATGACGTGGTTGCATCCTATTCAATCCCCAAATCCAACGGTCTGAGATCCACTTCTACCCCTATAAATAGAACCCTAGGCCTAACACTTTTTCTTATTCTAAGATTTTCTCCAATTGGGTTCACCTATTCAAGAAGGACCCTAAGCGGAATAATTTTCCAAGGAGGAAATCGTTTTAAATAAAAATATTTAACAACCCCAAGTGTATCGGTGAAGGCCTAAAGGGAAGAGCTAAGGACCAAAGGTGAGTGATTGTAATTATTTAACATTTCGTTAAGTAATTTAAAATAATAGGGTTTCCAATAGTTGTAGTTTTACTACGATTTTTGGAGTAACATTTTTAGTAATTTATTTACAGTTTTTAGAATTATTTTTGGTTAATTTTTGTTTATTTCTATCTTTTCCATTTATTTACAGTTTATTTACAGTATTTTAGTTTATTTACTGTTATTTATGCATTATTTACAACTTCTTCTTACGCCTTGGATTTCCTTCTATTTTCAATTTTCTTTTATTCCTCCTTCTTCTTCTTTGCGTATGGATTAGAATAGAATTAACGCGATTGGATTAAATTATAAGAAATCTAAAATAATGGAATATAAGATGTAAATTATAAAGATTGTAATATATGGAATTGGACTGAAATTATGCCTAATTATGATATTAATTGGACTGAATTAAAGAGATTGGCCTAGTTATAACTTAGAATTATAACTAAAAAGAATAAAAGAAGAAAAGAAGCTTATTTTCACACTAAGACCTTGGGTTAAGTAATAAGCATGATTATAACGTAGTTATAATAAGAAATAGAACAGAATAACGCTTATTTTAAGACTTAGGATGAATTAATAAGCACAGATAGTAAGAACAAGTGTAAAGGCTTATTTAAATAATTTATCTAAGTTAATAAGCAAAGAATTAAAGTAGGATCTGTACCAAATAGCATTCCCCTAATATTTTATGTGGGTACGGTGTTTCACATAAACCTGAAGTGAGACGAGGGGCATGCTTATGCTAGTAGTGGTAGTAATTGGTCAATATATAGATGTTCAAATCACGGGGGATTTGGACAAGGGCACTATTAGATATTGTTTAGATGACGGGCCAGTACCGGCAGCATTCCCCTATATTTTCTATGGACATGGTGTTTCACATAATCCGGAAGTGAGACGAGGGGCACGCTTATGCTGAGTCGAGGTAATAATATGACCCAATAGGTGGAGCAACAGGTAGCATTAGCATGATTGCAGTTACATGTGCGACTTCCATTTCGATGCTCAGTAATCGCTATGAGTTCCAAGCGCTTAGTATGTGTGTCTTTCGTAGACACCATTGCCTTCTGTATAGGGAGCTATGTATCGTCTAGTCCATAGTGGGTGCTTTGTGTATCTTTTGTAGTTACCATTAGCTACTGTGTAGGGAGTTATATAGCGTCTAGTCCGCAGTAAGGTCTATGGAGTAGGAGGCTGATCAAAGGGTAGAATTAGGATTTCAACCTAATTACAGGATTAGGAATTCATCCTAATCAAGCAACTATCAAAGACAAGTTCAAACAATCAAAGTTGACCTATCTTATCAATTGTAATACTTTAATCGTATTTTCCAGTTTATCTCTTTCCTATTTCCTTTGTTTCCTTTTGTATATACTAGAACTATTGAAGAGTCTATTATTTTTACTTTGCTTAAAGATTCTAGTAGTTACTATCACTCACCAAACTTTAAGTCTGACCCACTCCTCTATTTTCCCTTTCCCCCTTATAGGAAATCAAAGGAGAAGGCTGTAGATTGCGGTTTCTTGGAGGATTTTGGGAGAAGATCTCTACCATGTATTTCTTTTATTCTAACTATAACTCTTTCTGTGTACTGGATTATTGTGAGGAATATTATGTACTCTGATTTTGAAACTATAAATTTTTATTTCATGAGATATTTTGGTTTTTGAGACATGTATGTTATATTTAGTATTTGACTTATTTGGTTTATGAGCAATTATGAAGCTTTTGTTTTAAATAAGTATTATTTTAATTTCCGCTGTTTTTACCTATTTTTGCCTTGTGAATCTTAGTCTCTGTTAGTTTCGGTTATACCTACAACGCACCATGCCTTTCAATGTATCCTATTGGGTATATTAAGGGGTGTGGGGGTGTTTCATGAAATCTTTAAAGTAGGACATCTAAACATCCTATATTAATCTATTTTTCCCTAAAACATTCATTAAATATTTTACTTGTTAATGAAAATCCATATGAAACTCCATCATATATAAAAGTATACAAAATCATATAAACCACATAATTGAGAATGATAAAATAGGTTCGGTATTACTCACCTAAATCTTTCAAATATCTTGCTTTAGTCTTCTTAATCTCTCTTTAGCTTCCATTTCCTTATCTTCTCTTTATTTGCTCTCTTTAAGCTCCCACTATTAATGCACTCTGAGGTGTTTATTTTTATTTTTAGTAGAATAGAATTAAGGATTGGAAAAGAGTCGTGCTTATTGTCCCATAATAAATTGGGCAGGCCCTCATACTCTTTTTCATTAGTTCATTACCTATTTTCTATAGTTTAATCCACCACATACATCATTTGTAAGCCCTTACTAATTCTTTAATTAGTAAATTAATTGTTAAGTGTGGGGTGTTACACTTTGTTACCCCGATTACCTCTCTTCCGATTGTTGTTCTTATTTCAAACATTAACAACAACATTCCCGGAACTCCCACCAAGTTTGTTTCACAGACACATAACTCTGAACCACCTCAGTCGATTACCTTCTATTGATCTTTCCAGAAGTTGAATTTGCCTCTTCTAAGCGTAAATATTGAGTTGCTTTTTTGAAATTCTTCCATGGTTGGTGGTGGTTTCATCTTCAACCATTTACTAAAATGTATCACGATGTATTCCTCTAATCAAAGCCATCAAAACAATGTCCACTTTGGCATTGCTAACCTTCGTCATAGCTATGTTAAATCTTCTCAAAAGATCCTTCAAAGGCTCTCCAGAATTCTAAAAAATGTTAGATGATAACATCATGTCTTTTGGACGAGCACCATGCAACCTTAATAGCTTCACAAACATTCTAGCTAGTTGATCAAATGAAGTTCTTGACCTCGGTGGTAGTCGAGTAAACTACACCATAGCCACTCCTTCCAAAAATATCAAAAAATATCTACAACGTACAACATTGGTAGCTTTGGAGCTATACATACGTCATTTATACTTTAACAAATGTTATCTTGGATCAGTTGTTCCATTATAAGAAGGCGTTGTAGGCATGGTAAACCTTCTAGGTCCATCCTCTGGCAAAATCTCCCTGGTGAATGAGTTCCTACTAGGAGAAGAACCCAAATCATCATTACTTCTATGCTGGTTTTTATTTACCAGCTTCTTCACCATATCTACTAAAAACTCTGGTTCTATTAGGTTGGCTGAACGATGATCATCATGGCGTACCCCAAGTGTTTGGCTCTGCAAACACTTTTAGTTTGTTACATAATATCTAGCTTCTCCTGTCCCTGGGGGAACCGTTCGACCAGTCGATCAATTTCTATGATCTCTATGCGACGAGTCAATAACAAAAGTCCGAACTCCAGCATTTTAGCAACTAATAACAAGGCCATCACCATTATCAACATCGTCATGCAAATCAACAAAGTTCTCAGCATTCAAGATGCGACGTGTCAGATTGGTATCGATATGAGATGATGGTTCGACACTGACTTGAGTTTTGCCAGTCTGAGTTCTACCAACTCCAACATTTGAAGTTTCGATTCCTTTTCTCTTCTTTTTCTATTTTCCTTCTCGGTGATTTTAGTCGTATAAAGAGGAAGTATCTTCTTCTTAATTGAAAGGCAATAATTCCTTCATGGTCCTTCTATGACCCTGAGATAGTTGGGTCATCAAGTCCAAGGTTTCTCTCATTCTGTTTCATCATAGCATTCTTACTTTCAAGCATCTTATCGTTCATTTCTTTCATCACCTTATCCAAATCAACTCTAACTCTGAATTTCAATAGTTTTAGGCTGGTTGGTTTCTTATTTGCGCTGAGGGCCAGTGTTTTTAACATCATCAGGCTTGGAGGTAGTTGAATTTTCCTTGGCATTCCTTGGAGCCATTGCTTTGGTAGGTCCTGTGATAGACTATAATGAAATCTGAATAATCTCGAACTTCTAGAACAGAACTTGTAGATCTACTTCATGGATTAAAACAATATAAAGGTTGATAATAGATCTAAAAGAGAGAATAGATCTAAAAACAGAGAAGTTGGGTTCTCAATGAAAGCACCAAAATGCTTACACCAAAAGTTGGCATAAACACCAGAGTAGATTACAGAAGAGAATAAAATAAAGAAACTAAAAGAAAAATGAGTAAAAACAACACATAATGATTTATAGTGGTTCAACTAAAATCTGGTCTACGTCCACTTGATATTTGTTGATGATTTCTTCAAATTTTTACTTATAAAATTTTATGGATTGATAGTATTTGATTGGTGATGATTCAAGAATTTGCTATAACAGTATAGAAATTTAGAATATAGAAAAATAATCCTAATATAGTGCCTCTTATCTCCTATTTATAAATGAAGATCGATGAATTTGTCTCCATCATGTTCTCCCTATGTTATCTATATTCTAAAAAAGGTTGCCTGAAGAGATTGTGGCCAAACCAACAAGTTGCTTCTTAAATAGATACTGATTTGTGTGCCTCAGGTCGGTGACGAACCATAAAGTTTGTTCGATGTGCTATGCATTAATGATTTATTGTTTGAAGTTGCTATTACGCATTGGTGGCGATCCATATTTCTTGATTCATTTGCCTTTGGAATTTAATTTACTTGAAGTTGGTTTGATTTCTAGGTTGTTTCCTTGGATTGATGACAATACCAGAACCTTTGGAATGCTTGCCTTGAACTTGCTTATTAAACACGTGTAAGTTGAACTGTTTCCACACTTGAATAGGCCTTCTGGATCGTATTGCTTGCTTTTTCCTTAGTCTTCATTGGGTTTGAATTGGCCTTAATTCTAAATAAGCTTAATGGATTAGCACCGAACTAAGGGGTTCAGATTGGTACCAATCCAAGACATAGGCTTGGATCTTGTAGTTTGAACATTTTTACTCCATATCCCTTGACAAGTAGATGGTTTTCCAAAGCATTTGGCAAGCTAGTAGCTATATCTTTGAGGTTCATTTGGGATTTGAAATCTGAAGTTATCATTTTGGATTACTGAACTACTATATAACCCTTTGATCGTTCTGACCTATCTAGATATGGCTTGGCTATAAAGCTGGATAACATATATATACGTTATTTTGATTTCCAAAAACTATAATGTATATAAATTAACAAATATACACACAAACACACACATATGTGTGTGTGTGTGTTATACTAATATTTATATATTAAAATCGATATTTTGTTTTAAAAGCATTTAAATTAAAATTAATGTAACTTTTTTAGTTTTAAATCGAATAACACATACATACATGTATACACAAAATATTTTTTAATATGTATATATATTCATCTTATGCTGACAGCATAGACATTTGTGGATTTGTGATAATATATACAGTTTAAACTACTTGAATGACATAATGAGGATATATATATATCTGTGTGTGTGAACGTAAATAAAAACATTGCTCTTTTATGGCCTAGTTATAACACGTAGAAATGTTAAATCCATTGACTTCTTGGATCTGTATCCAAAACATCTAAAGAAAGCTACTGAAAGCACCAACCACCAATCTGCTATTTTTAGTTTAATTTGTGCTTTAAAATACTTGAAACAATAGAGGAATGAAGGGGTATGGTCGACCTAAAATAATAGAGGAGGGAGCAAAAATAAAAGATTAGAAGAAGGGGTTTAAAGGCTATTAGATAGTTGTGGGTTAAAGGAGTTCAAAGTGGATCCAGATCCACTATTTTCTCTTGCTATTTCAAACCTTTTTGAATCAATTCAACCCCATTCTCCCACCATAATGGTCAGCCATGCTTCCCCATGTTTGGGCCTCCAAACTGCTTCAAGGCCGATCACATAAATATGCATTTAAATCTAAATTAAATGCACATCGATATCGTATATCGATACATGTGTACACAACTTTTATATGCACACTATTTTCAACACAAATCTTATAAATTTTTATAATTAATATTTTACAATATTAATTAATTTATAAAAATTATAATTAATTAAATTAAGTGGTAGTCGAAGTATTCAACATTTTGGTTATATGACCCTTAGGTGTAAATTCTGGTGACGATTAATATCGAAGAATTTGAATATTAATGTTCATGCATCACCTTAGCCAGTGGTGTGATATTATGGCCAAATTTATCTCTTGCATAGCTTCGGTAAAATCAAATTTTACTTATTTTAAGCCTTACCCGATAGTGATAATTATTTACACAAATGGACTTCATCGAAAATATATCACACTAGGACTATAGAATTTGGTATTGGTTAAAATTCCAATATCGTCCGTATTGAACTTTATAGTCAAAATTCAAAGTCCTTGGTTCAATAATAATAATAATTATTAACCAAACTATTTTGGCCAAAGACTATGACTAGAGTTGACTTCAGTTGACCGTGATGCTAACCTCATAAATCCGAGGAGACAAATCGTTTATTGAGTAGTCTTTCACTTCCAATGCATACACTCAACCCAGCTATTGTCGTTCGATGGACGTCGTGCTATGATTTTACTATAACCAAAGCAGAGTTCCACATCAAAACATAATGGTATTCTTAAGTCGAGAGAATTGTGTAATATTGTCACATCGACATTTTCTTTTTGACTTTAGTTATATTAACCAACAAAAAACCATCAACTGAGTCATTTCATAGTTACCCAATAACGATCGATAGTAACCCCATGATGTCCCCGGTAGTCATGAGTAATACACTGCCCAACATTTGGAGAGTATTACGTAATTTAGTCTCAACGGATATATCAAATCCTGTCTCGATGCATTTTGATTAGGAATATATAAAAACGATGCATATATCACATTATGATCAATTGCTCATGATTACAACACCTTGTACTTATTATCACAAAACACACCATTTATAGATTTTCTATTGAATATACTTAACATTAAATAAGTAATTAATTATAACACATTATAACAAGTATTTAATAGAAACAAAAGCAACTTTTATTTCAAATGAGATTTTATTACAAAGTTAATTATTTACAATAAATTATAGAATCGCTCCTAGGGCTTACCACTGACTTTATAATGAAGCTGTCAAGAGCTTTTGCGAGGATCCATAATGTGTTTCATATATCACATTTCAGGAAGCGTATTAGGGATCCAAAAGTAGTAGTAAGTCTAAGAGCAGTAGATGACTTGGTCATTGAGTCGAATGTGACCTATATGAGGAAACCAGGTCGAATAGCAAATCTGGACAAGAAGCATCTTCGAAATAAAGTAGTGAAGCTAGCATGTGTCTAGTGGAGTAAGGATTGGGAGGATTGTACGTAGGAAACGAAGGATAAGAGATTAAGAGGGCTTATTTGGAGTTGCTTGTTTCGGCTTAGCATATGTGTTAGTTGTGTATTATTATCGACCATATATATGAGTATTATGGTTGATTATTTTATATTAATTGATGCATTAGTACAGTTCTTTATTATGACATACGGATAGGGGAACTCATATGAGTATGCTAGGGTAGGCATGGGATAGATTGACAATCACTACCGTACCTTAATTGAATTTCATGGTGAAATTCCTTTAAGTGGAAAGCCTGTAACACCCGTAATTAATAATTAATTAACTAAATAATTAATTATTGAAATAAGATATTAAATGGGTAAAGTTATGGAAATAATTAAGAAACAAGATGAGCATTTTGGTGTACACTTGCTTATCATATGATTCTGTTCATATATGGCAAATTACATAAGAAAAAAGGCAATGAACAAATGGGGCAAAGGTTATAAGGGCCACGGTCTAAATTATTATGGGACAATAAACATAAATATTTCCTGATTTCCTCAATATATTCTACTCAAAAATAAAATAAAAGCTTAAAAAGCAAAATCATGATGATGGCCTAAAAAGAGCAAATAAAAAGAAGAAGAAAATGTAAGCTAAAATGAAGTAAGAAGGTCAAAACAAGATTTATCAAAGGTCTAGGTGAGTAACACTAAACCTATGTACTGTTTTCATTATGTTTGAATTCGACTTTGATTTTATATGGTAGTGTTCATATGAGATAGTGTTTAAATGAGTTAATGATATTTCAACGAATGTTTTAGGGAAATAGCCATACATAGGATGGTTAGATATGTTTTCCTACTCTAATGATTTCTAAAAGAGTCGAAAATTTAATATGATGTTTTAATTATAATTTTAGAAATGGGTTTTAGTATAGAATTTTCCTACGCCAAAATAATTAGTTACGAATTTTTTAAAGGAAAATTCCAAGTGAATAAATAAGAGAAATGGCTTTAAATTTAGGACATGAGTAAAATATGTTAAGTTAACTATTCAAATTGTTTTTGTATAGTTATAAGTATTTTCTGGCCAAAATTCATCATCATTGAAGTTAAAGCTATGTAGATCGAAGGCGATTATGTAAGAGACCAAAACCTATTAAGCACATAAACATGATGAAATTAATATTAAATGATTAGGGATAAGAACCCATATAAATGTTGAAAAGGATAAAAAAATGACACTATCACTAACTAAAAGTGGAGTTCGAGCGTACCAGATGATGACACATGTAAAGGTTGGTACCAAACATGTCAAAGTTGGTATGTTGCAGAGCTGAGGTAGCAACCAAACGTTAAGAAAATAAACTGAGTACCTAGGGTTGAAGGTAGTGAAGTTCCTATAGAATCCCATTAACTTTGGAGGGGAGTCAATACTCCGTAGAAAAGTACTACGCTAAAAGAAGAAATGTTGGTAAAAGCCAAAAGTCGAAAGGCATAGGATGGAATTGCATCGAAAGCCGAACATGCATGGGGTTGTATTGCATCGAAGGATGCAATGGTGTAGAAGACCAAAATTCGAAAGGCATGGAAAGGACTAAGACAAATATGTTTTGATGTTTTTGACAAAAGCCGAAAGCGTAGTAAGGAAAACTGCACTTAAGCCGAAAAGGAGCATGGTTTTACTACACCGAAACCGAAAGAGATTTAATGTGTTGCAGTATGAGTAAGGGAAGGGTTGTACTTCGCCAAAACTGAAAGAGAAGTTCTACGCCACAATACGAGTAGGGATGGGTTGTACTACACCAAAATGAATATATATAGTTGTAGCCTAATAAATGAATAATTAGGTAAAGCTTAAGGAGCTAGGGATAATTAAAAGAAGGAAGCAAGAACCGACAGACAAATGTGGGTTCGAAAGGCTATCGATGCTAATTGGGGAAGCTCACTCGAATGCACTACCTTAGGAAGGTAGGAGAGGGGAATTAATCTTCTAAAGGGAAATAGAATGTCTAGGCGGGTTGTATGCCTCCACGAGAGTGGATGTAACTCTCTTATGGGGTTCAAGTTTAAGAAAAAGAAATGAAACTGCTTAGGATTGTACTTTGCAGCTGTATAAACTAAAGAAACGATACTGCTTAAGCTTATACTTTGCATATAAAATAAAAGAACCGAACTGCATAGAGATGTGCTATGCAGCATGAAAATCTAAGTTGAAACCGCAAGGAATGCACTTCAGGGGAAAATGTTATGAGTTGAAACTGCACAAAATAAAACTACGCTAAGGATAAAACCAAAGGGAACATAATCATTATGTTACCATGTGCAGAGCCAATAGGGGTTCGAGAATAGACAAACATGATTGATAACTTCAATGAGACAG
Source organism: Allium fistulosum (assembly GCA_030737815.1). Classification (NCBI taxonomy): domain Eukaryota; kingdom Viridiplantae; phylum Streptophyta; class Magnoliopsida; order Asparagales; family Amaryllidaceae; genus Allium; species Allium fistulosum. Next base: position 160,932,307 of record CM060904.1, on the reverse strand, counting down.
TTTGTTATTGTGTGCTTTTGTTGAATAGTGAGGAAAAAACCCGTTATGTGCTTTAGCGACGTGATCTCACTTTATAGTGTGTTAAGGGTAACATATTACTCATACCAAACTTTAAGCCTAACCTATTGTTTTTTTTATTGTTTTCCATATAAACTTATAGGTACTCGATTGAGTTAGCCGAGTTCATGGACTTAGGCAGGAAGCTTTGGAAGAGATGAAAAACCGAATATGGAAGCAGGAGGCTTTCTTGAAAATAATGATTATTTAGAGTTCTGCTACTTAAGTATCCATGTCGACATCTTCATATGTCGAGCTTGGTACTTTATTTATGTTCTATTGTATTTGACCCCTACGTGGGGATGTGTTTTGGATGTATTAAAATTGTAAATACTCTTATGACTATTATGTGTACTGAAAATTTGTGGTTCCTCTATTTACATAGATTGTTTTATATACACTAAACTTAATTTTATCACCTGAAAATAATTTTGATGGTGACTGCAGCATCACCGGTGTTTATTTTCGGATCTCTAAAGAGGGGGTGTCGCACAAATATAAATTTGAAGTTATCCAGTGGAATAATAATGTTTTGACTAACAAAAAGGCATTTTATAGGATGCATATTTGTTGGATTTATTCCCTAAAGGGTAGCTAGCTAGTCAAATCATCTAAGTGCCATAAAGAAATACACAGATCCACTACAATTCTAACACCCCCTTTTCAATACATGCAATGAATGTTGATTATGCTATAGTCATCACCAAAATTATTTTCAAGTGATGAAATGAGATCAGTGTTTCATTCAGGACACAAGTAAACAAAGCAACTTAATAACTTTGAACTTTATTTAACATGTATTTAAAAAACATTAACCCAAATTGCCTCCCACCCATGGGTAAATATAACAAAACATAAATAGAGACGATGTGTCAATGTATGAAGATGTCACACATTCATTAAACCAGTTTTATAATCCTATTTAAGTATGTGGTGTAAATAAAAAACAACTTAACATAAAGTAAAGCATTTAGCTTCATCATTGATTTCCTTATCCGTAAGCCAAAATAACCAGTATAACCTATAGACCATAAATGTGGCCTGCTCAAGTGAACGACTATGAGTTTATAGGGAAAACAGTAATAAAAAATGGGTAAGAGAATAGTTTGGTGTGAATAATATTAGTCCCCTTAAAACTTAAATAATATGACAGTGAGACCATGTCATAGAGACTGAACAAGTTTTCCCGTTACTATCCCAAAAAAAAATACATCATCGTAACATACGTACATTTGTGTGTTTGTTTGTGTATATATGTATATATATCATGAACATGATAATGAGATTTAAATAAAAATCATTTTCCCTTAAAACCAAGTCGAACTTTTATCAATAATTGTAAAAATCCTTTTAGATCCCCATTTAGGCCTTACCTAGGTGCAGCTTGTCGCTTAGCCATCCACCTAAGCCTGCTTAGACGAGCATATTACAATAGCTAAGCATATAAATAGGCTTATAAGCACTTTTTAGGTATTAATTGAGGCTTGATGTCTTGCTTAAGCATCTACATTATAGTTTCAAGCAACTTTACCTCATTAGCAGCTCCCAGACCCATCATAACTCTTAGGCTTTCATTTTGTATTAATTAATACTACAAAAGTACTGTAATTTTGACAAAAAATTTGAGTTTATCAAAAACTCTTAACTTTGATTAATGTTTGGTTAATCCCTCCCTAAATGATTAATCCATATTCCATGTTATCGCCTAGTGATTTTTACAACCTTGATGAAAATAATGCTTAAAAATGTCTACCATCGTCTTAGGCTTCATCTCCAGCAGGTCTCTTTCTCATTTTTCCTATCCATCGTATTTCTATCCACTTCCTATTCTACCTCAATCCGACTATCCCTAGCTTTAATATCATGTCTATGCTCTTTCCTTCCAAATTTGGTATAACAAAAGATCGAAAAAAGAAAAACAGTTCTCTCAATCAGTTGAACAACCTAATCTGAAGCTTCACTTACTCATTATGTTCACCTTTATGCTATGTCGCCTACTCAAAGGCTTCGATCAACTCAGAAAATTTCATTATTGCCTACTCTTGCAACAAAAGTTTTCCTGCTTTCCTTGAAATAATTGTCATAATTAATGATTTTTCTTCGTCTCCCCCTGTTAGTGGCATCAAGACATCTTTATGTTTTTCGTCTACAACTCCAGTATCCCCATGCATTTGTTCATATATTGATCTCACCCTTGTCAGTGCACATACGCCTAAATCCATACAAAGTGTTGTTGTCCCTATTGCTGCTTCTCCATCCGTAAGTGATTTTTTAAAGTCTGATAAAGACAGTGTGACTTTTCTTGCTAAGTTTATGTTTTTCTTGCTAAGTCTGATAAAGTCTTGGTCTTCTTTATTTTCCCCTAAATCATGTGATAACCTGGAGTATTCATTTAGATAGTTCAATTAAAGAGTGTGAATAGGATCCATATTACTCCTACTAAAGTTACTAAAGCGGGATCGACCTTCTGGCAAGACACCTGGTGGTTTTTTCTGACATTCCCTCATTTTCGATTGTAAAGTACACTTAATAAGACTATTGAAGCTAAAAGGTAGAATTATAATGTAATATGAAAATACCTATACCTAGTTCTTCTTTCAATTCTCTTGTCCAGAGGGTAGTCTTAGGATCCTTTAAGTAAAGCCCGTTATTATTTTGGGAAAGCCTTTAAAATGACTAGATAGAGTCACTCTGTAGAATCTATTTATGATTACGTACTCTCAGTTCTTGTTGGCTTTAGTTCTCGAACATCCCATCTATTTTGCAATTTTTGATTGGTATTGATTTGTTGGTTAATTTGATTAGAGAATTGGTATGCTTTAACATTGCAAGGTTAAGAGTGAAAAGCTTTTTATGCGAGAGCTGTTGGTCAAAATTTGGTTCTAACCCATAAGCTTGGTCAAAGAGTATCAATGGCACTTGAGTAAGACGCAAGTCCTTTAGGCAAATTGTAACGACCCATATTTTACGTATCAGAGGATCATTATAACAACCCATATATTTGGACCATTTAAATTGACAATAATCCACACATGTCAACTTAAATAATACAAAACACGAATCATTATGGGATTATAAATACATAAATGTAAATGAGAATCAATACAACGTCACAGACACAGAACATTCACAGAATAATGCAGCGGAAAATACATCGTCATAATAGCAGTTCATGAAGCCACTACATAAAATACAACAATGTCTTAACATCAAGTGACTAATACAAAAATGTCCAACAGACTAGGACATCAATACATGAATAGAAATAGACCGATAAAGATAAATGCTAAGCCTTCACCATCTTCAACCAACCTTGATCAGCAAACTGGATAGCTTCAGACTGACCCGAGCATATACAAAAGAAACACTCGAGTCAGGACTCAAAATCTTGTACAATAAAATCAAGTGCAAGGGAATAGTTCATAACTTAAAGAAAAATAACATCTCTAAGGATCCGATAAACTATCTATATATACAATATAATACGATAGATAGATAATGTCTAATCAGTAAAGTACGATATTAAAATAGTGTTAAGGCGTTACCATGATCCCCTTAACACATTTTATTCCCAAGAGCATATACAAGACCGTAGTTTCCCCAAAACCGGAAGTCACCAGAGGGCAATCCATATACTAAAGGTACAAACCAAAGCGTAGTGGTCGCGAATAGGATAATCAGTATGACATGGTACATGAGGCGATACCAACTAGGATACTAGTAGTTGCGTGATCCGGACTGATGTTGAGCATAGCAGCTACTACCTCAACACCGCGAAACAACACTCCCAAATCAAGGGGTGCACCCAAATCGAATCACAAAAGTAATAGATATGGTATCGAAGAAGTGTGTCCGCTAGAGGTGGCGAACCTCAATGGCCCGGCGCGGCTCCTGTTTTAGTCATGTCAGGGGTCATCCAATATCGTTCTCTTTCTTCAGTCAACGCGTTCACCAAACCATCCACTTCGTTCTGGATCAACACTTCGTGTGTAATAGTTATTAAAGTGGTTTTCGGTATCGATAGAGAGTATGTCCATATCCGATCCCGGTCTCTTTAATAACTACGTATTTATTACCCGATGGTCATTTAAGTTAAAGTTTAAACAAATCAAAGTCCAAAAGTCAAGGTGCAAATTTGACTTCCAAAGTTTGACATTTCACGATTCAATTTATTTCAGATATTTAAAATCATATTTCCCAATGAAATTTGTGGTCTAACATTTGAGTTAACAATATAATTAAGTATTCAAATTCAATTTAATAAATCTCACTTATTAAATTTAGTTAATACTCCAATTAATTCGGTTTAAAGGAAAATTTTAGTTCACATCATTTAAACCAAATTCTATTCATTTCAATTCGTATTTACATTCATCGATACATTAACCATAACCATAAATTTGATTAAACCAATTTTATTAAATTTAAAATCATTTTAAATTTAAACTATCACTAAATTAAATCCATAAAACTTTAGTTAGTTTCGTATTCCACTTAAGTCAAATTTTCCAAATCTCAAACTTAATTTATGTCAAGTTTCAAATCTATTTAATTAAAACCGATTTTAAATCTAAAGCTAACAACCTAATAAATTTTCAAATTATTAAATTCTAACTTCCTTGTTTTTAAATCTCATTTCATATAAATTTGCCAATTCATTTTATTCAATTAAATAGGTTTATTAATCCGTTTCAATTAAACTCCATTAATTTATTCCTATTAATTTATTTTGATTTAATCCATAAATCAAATCCATTAAGTTCGTTACTAAATTTTCAAACAAATTGTTAAGTTCCTTCCTTAATTTCAAATAGATTTCAATTTCAAAATAATTTTCGTTGACCAATCGGGTTTCTTATTTTTAATTGTCTATCCTAGGCCAAGTTGTTTAATTTGGGTATTTATCATTTCAACCCGATATCATTCAATATAAAACAAAGCATAGCAAAGGGAACTTGTAGTGTGATAATTGGGATGGTGTCAAAGTAAATAAACAAGCAATAGCAAACATACATAACAATTTAACAATTTATTCAAATAATCCCGAAATAATCATATTAACTCACATTTGTTATTTTGCAAATTAATACAATTATTCCTAGAATCCACACTATTATTTCCTATGGATTAAAGATTATTACATTATGATTTTCACTTGGTGTCCGTTATCAAATTTCTACATCAATTGTACATAACAATTTTAATGTCACTACTATTTACCCTAATTAACATCATATTACAGTTCAACATGTTTAATCAAATTAAACAATACATGGCATCAAATTTTAAAAATTAATAGTTGATTTCAACCAAATTTTAACAATCAACACTTTAATATCCAAATTAATATTAACAACAATTATCACTTGATTATCATAGCATAATAGATTGAGTCGTGAATGAAATATTCACCTTGCGTGGTTGAAGAAGATGACGGCGAAGCACGAAGACGAATAGATAAAATAGACGACACAAGCACGAATAAGAACTACAAATCAAACAAAAGATTGTTCAACAATAGTTTAATACAATGTATATATATTGATTTGTATATATATAACGTACCAAAACAAGTCGGGACGAGAGCAAATGAGCCGAAGCGATGTCCTAAGAATCTGGAGCAGTGGCTGAAACAACACGTAAAGTTTATTAAAACATATATATGCAACTTGGAGACTAACTAACAACAGCCGAAGCCTGTATATATCAACACAAAACATGCACACGGAGGGAAACAGGCAGTGGGTAGGGGCTGCGATGGATGGGGTAGAGCATGGAAGCGGGGCTGTCGTCGCATGGATGTTGATGTGTGGACTGGGGCGGCGAACTGGGTGGGTGGCGGAGCGGAGGCTGGGAGGCGGTGAGGCGGACGGCTAGGTGGTACGAGGCGAAGGCTGGGCGGAGCAGGTGGCGGGCGGCTGGGTGGGTACGGGGCAGGGTGGAGGAGCTGGGGACGGTAGTGGGCTGGGGCGGAGCAGTAGGCTGGGGACGGCAGTGGGCTGGGGCGGCAGTGGGCTGGGGCGGAGGGAGGTGAAGCAGTGTGCTGGGGCAGGCGGGGCGAAGCAGGGCGGCTACTGGGGCAGGCGGAGGTGAAGCAGGGCGGCTGCTGGGGCAGGCGGAGGTGCCGGGCGGAGTGGGTTGTCGGGGAGTGGGCTGAGTGGCCGGGCGGAGGCCTGGGCTGGGGCGGGGCGAGTGGCGGGCAGTGGGGAGGCAGAGGCTAGTGGTGGGTGGTTGCATGAGTTTGCAGTGGAGGGGGAGAGTTTACACTGAAGTTTCTTTTTTTTTTTAAAAAATATAAACTAGAGAAGAAGAAGGAGGAAAGGAGTGCAGAGACGTACCAGAGAAGCAGTGAAAATGAGCTGAGTAATAAATGCGAGGAGAGGGTTGCAGAGATATATACAGAGATGTTTAGAGTGTGCATACATCAGTACAATGATGATTTCAAAGTGGAGGCTGTTGGATTCCAAGACAGCTGAATAGACTTCTTGAATTTTGAACGTTGGGCGGTTGGGTACCGGTTTGTGTGGCGTAACGGACCAGTTTGTACTCCGTTAACCAATTAATAACTTGCAACGCCGAACTCCGATTGACACAAACAAATATACCGTTTTGATCAGCGCGGCGAGGTGGACACAACGGTATAAAGATATTGATGGTTTGACATTGTTTACGAAGTGGTAAATCTTATTGAACCATTTTCTCGAGCGATAATTTAACTAGCAATTAAAAACGGAATTTGACAAAACGAAATGCGCCGTCATGATCAGAATATTTTTCTTATGCAACATTGTGAAAAATATTTGAGTTCGGACGATAGAAAATTTACACATAAAATTTAAACTAATATGTAAATTCGGCGAGCGAAATTTACTTCAATATTTTTCGACGAAATTTGGCGTACGCCTATGTCTATCTAGGTGCATTCCAAATGTGAAGTTTGAATGGCAACGGAAGTTGTTTGTAAATATTTGAAATTTCTATTACGAAGAATGCAGCAAAACACCGAAGAATAAGATCGATGGAGCTAAAGATGTCCGAATTTTGAAAAACGAAAAATGACGTCTTTGTCAGAAGATGATTTAGAATTTTTCTATGTAAAAATATTTAGGTTCGGAAGATAAAAAAATTTCACGTTTTAAAATGAACTGATGTGCAGTAAAATGCGCACGAAATTTACTGCGGTATTTTCCGACGAAACTTTACCCATATCTATAATCATCTAGGCGCAATTTAGAAACAAAGTTTGGACGTTGATTGAAATCGTATGTAAGTTTCACATTTTATATTAAAATAACGGTTCTAAAAATTTTAAAATTGGATCGGAATTTCAGGGTCGTTACATTCTCCCCTACTCAAAACTTTTAGTCCTCGAAAAGGAACAAAGTAAAGAGTGGAAGAACAGATAACAGAGATACAATGGATTCATAATAGATTATTGAATATAGTAAAGAGTATAGAGTGGAATTTACCTTCAACAAACAATTCTGGATTAGAATCTCGGATACTCTCCTCGGTTTCCCAAGTGCAATCACGATCATCGGGACTCCATTGGACTTTGACTAGGCTAACCGACTTCCTTCTAAGTTGCTTTGTATCCCTATCAACAATACGAAGTGGTCTCCTCTCTATAGTCAAATCCGGCTCAATATCAACCTCATCTAACTGAGCAATAGGGATGGTCATGGATGGATCATGTACAACCTTCCGAAGATGAGAAACGTGGAATACGCTGTGCACGCCCTCAAATTTCTCCGAAAATGCAACTCTGTAGGCTAGTGTACCAATTCTCTCAGTGATAGTGAATGGTCCAACAAATCTAGGAGTGAGCTTCCCTCTACGACCAAATCGAATAACATTTTTCAAAGGTGATACCTTAAGGAATACCTCATCCCCAACCTGGAATTCTAAATCTCTTCTACGCCTATCAGCATAGCTCTTCATCCTATCCTGTGCGGTCTTCATCTTTCTTCTGATCTCATTAACCTTTTCGGATGCTTCTATAATCATATCTGGGCCAAGAATTAATCGATCACCAGGCTCAATCCAACAAGCTGGCGATTTACATGGCCGTCCATATAAAGCTTCGAATGGTGCCATATCGATACTTGCCTGAATATAAAGGTGGTTAAATTCCAATTCAAATTTGTTTGTTCAAATTGAAAATTTTGACATACCTGATAACTATTATTATAAGTGAATTCAACCAAATGGAGATGGTCTTCCCAAGATCCACCGAAATCAATTATGCAAGCTCGGAGCAGATCCTCCAAAATCTGATTCACCCTTTCAGTTTGGCCATCCGTTTGAGGATCATAAGCTATGCTCAGATTCAGTTTAGTGCCCAAGACGTCCTGAAATGCCTTCCAGAATTTACTAGTGAATAAAGGGTCTATATCGCACACAATACTAGATGGAACTCCATGAAGCCTAACAATCTCTCTCATATATATCTCGGCCAAACTCAAAGCAGTACGAGTGGTCTTAACAGGAATAAAGTTAGCAGATTTGGTCAACCTATCAACAATCACCCAAATACTCTCGTTACCCTTTCTGGTCCTCGGTAATCCATCAATGAAGTCCATAGAAATCTGATCCCATTTCCAACACGGAATTTCTAGGGGTTGAAGTAATCCTGCCGTCTTCTGGTGATCGGCCTTAACTTGTTGGAAAGTGGTGCATCTACTGACATATATAGAAATATCCCTCTTCATCCCACTCCACCAATATAACCGCTTCATATTTCGGTACATCTTAGTGACACCAGGATGAAATGAAAGTGATGACCGATGGTTTTCTCTAAGCACTTCTTGTCTCAATCCATCGACATTAGGAATGCAGATACGATTGTCAATCCTCAGAACTCCATTACTATCTATCTGTGCAACCACTTTACTGTCGGCATTTCCAACTCTACCAAGAACTAACTCCTTCATGCGATAGAGCAAGGTGTCCTCATATTGCTTAGCTTTGATGCGATCCACAAGAGATGGGGAGATAACAAGCTGAAATAGCATGCCTTCTACAAGATTACAACATGACAATGCTTTGCTACGGCTCAAAGCATCAGCTACAACATTTGCTTTCCCAGGAGTATAATTGATGTCGAGATCATATGCAGCTAAGAATTCGAGCCATCGTACTTGTCTCTGGTTCAAATCCTTCTGAGAAAAGATATATCTCAAGGATTTATGATCAGTGAATAATTCAAATTTAACTCCCAAAAGATGATGCTTCCACGGTTTCAAAGCAAATACAACTGCAAGAAGCTCTAGATCATGAGTTGCATATTTTACTTCATGGATCTTCAATTGGCGGCCGACATAAGCAATAACCTTTCCGTTTTGCATAAGAATAGCGCCTAAACCTTCTCGGCAAGCATTTGTATAGACAGTTAATCCTTCACTTCCATCGATCACCGCAAGAACTGGGGCTGAAGTTAACTTACACTTCAACTTATTAAAAGCTGATTCGCACTTCTCACTCCAAATAAACTTGACATCCTTTCGGGTTAAAGCAGTGAGTGGGGCAGAAATCCGGGCAAAGTGCTCAATAAATCTACGATAATAGCCGGCCAAGCCCAAGAAGCTGCGGATATCAGTAGGAGTTTTGGGAGTCTCCCAATCCTATAGATAAATTTCAAATTAGAAAGGGATAAGAGGAATTGAATAGAAATAGTGAATAGGATAGAACTTACATTGATTACGGCGATCTTAGCTGGATCGACCGAAATCCCATTTTCAGAAACTATGTGGCCCAGGAATCTCACTTCGTCTCGCCAGAAGTGGCATTTAGAGAATTTGGCCTTAAGTTGATGATTTCGGAGAGTTTCCAGAACATAAGCAAGGTGTGTCTCATGCTCCTTCTCGTCTTTGGAGAAAACGAGAATATCATCAATGAAAACAAGAACAAACTTGTTAAGTACATCACGGAAAACTCGATTCATTAAGTCGACGAAATAAGCAGGTGCGTTGGTCAAACCGAATGGCATAACCAACCATTCATAGAATCCATTTTCGGTATGGAAAGTTGTCTTATGAATACTATCTTCTGCTACTCTGAGTTGGTGGAACCCAGTGGCAAGATCAAGTTGGGAGAAAACTTTAGCTCCATGGAGCTGATCGAATAAATCATTGATGCGAGGCATCGGATAGCGGTTCTTGGGAGTGCGTTTGTTCAGCTCCCTGTAATCAACACACATGCGAAGAGACCCATCTAATTTGGTGACAAATACAACTACGGCGCCCCATTCAGAACAACTTCTCCTAATCAAACCTCTAGCAAATAGATCATCAATTTGAGTTTTAAGTTCAGCTTTCTCTTTAGGAGCCATTCTTCTGTGAGGGAGAACTACGGGAGTGGCTCCAGGAATAAGGTCAATGCGGAAATCGATTTCCCGTTTAGGCGGTAGGGAGTTGACCTCTCCAAATACATCGGGAAATTTCTGAACAATAGGGGTAGTACTAAGATCATCCGGGTGAGCATCAAGAGAGAATATGAAGCATCCGGCATATTTCTGCGGTGATTTGCATTCAATGACAAGCGGTAGACCCTTGTCATTGACTAGAGAAACAGAACGAGCTTTGCAAGAAATAACAGCATCGAATTTCCTTAACCAATCAGCACCTAACAAGATGTCAAATGCTGCGAAGCCAAGTACATAAAAATCCCAAGTGAATCGATATCTTCCATACAAGAGCATAACCTCTTTACAAATTCTACTGAGGTTGGCAAGTCCTCCAATAGGGTTGGAGACGCATAAGGAAGTAGTAGCAAGAGTAGGTTCTAAGTTGAGCTTATTACAAAGATCAATAGATATGAAGCTATGTGAAGCACCAATATCGAATAATACCCTAATAGGTAAATCATGTAATGAAAAAGTACTTCGTAAGGTACCTTGGTCATCCTGAGCAGGCGGTGTAGGAGTGGTGATAGAAAATACTCCAGATGGTGTGCCACGCTTATACAGTGGGCAGTCTTTCTTGAAATGACCCGGTTGGAGGTAGACATAGCATAAATCTTTCCTAGTCGTAGAAGGTGGTGGAACAGCAGCTCCGGTAGATGGACAACTATTAGCATAATGGCCCTTCTTATCGCATTTGAAGCAAGTGATATTAGCAAGGTCGATTGGGCTTTTCTGAGCATATCCCAATCCTGTAGTCTTCTGCCAAGCTTTCTTTTGTTGATCAAAGTTCATCTTCCTCTTCCCGGGCTGGCTAGAGGAGGGCTGAGTGGGAGTGGCATTGGCAGTAGGTCCCCTAGGCTTTGCCTCATATCTAAGAGCATAGTCAACAAGCTCTGTGAAGGTGCAGTGAGTGTGGCCAGTAAGCAAGTCATAATACTCTGGTCTAGCTCCCAAAATGAACTTCTCGTTCTTTAGAAGCGGTGTATCAATCAATCCCGGGCCGAACTTGGAGAGTTCGTTGAATTTCCTCTCATACTCCGAAAAGGTCATACTGCCTTGCTTAAGATCCATAAAAGCTCTATAAAGTTGTGTTTTCCCAGCAGCTGGCATCCATTGTGCCGAGAAAGTATCCCTAATCAAAAGATAGACAAGATAAATAACATTCCCAAGATTAAAAGAAGAATTTAGACTACGAAATCCAAATAATTTTATACCTAAACTGGGCCCAAGTGATGGTGTTCTCCTCGATACGAGAAGTAACTGATTCCCACCAATCTTCCGCGGCATCCTGAAGTTGCCAGGCAGCAAGCTGACGCTTCTGAGCATCAGTGATCTCTAGACAAGAAAATATCTTCTCTAATCCTTTAAGCCATTGCCGAGCCTCAATAATGTTCTCGGATCCAGAAAACTTAATACCTCCCAGCTGTGTATACTCCTTACTAAGAATGGTGAATTTGACAGGAGCTGGAGCGACAGATGCAGCCTGAGCAGGACCATGGCCCCTTCATCCCCTATGGTTTCCTCTGGTACCCATCCTGAAATACCAAAGATATTGTTAAAGCCAAAGGATAGAAAATCATAGAATTTTTAAGGAAAGTCTAATCAACGAATCAAAGAAGTTTGAAATGAAAGGATTTGGATATTGAATCGATTCTCCTCATTCTAGGGTATTGTTACCCTATCTCTAATGAGTTTATATATAATCCCAAACTAAGGTTTTTAGGGAAACCGAAGCTCTGATACCAACTATAACAACCCGTATATTTGGACCATTTAAATTGACAATAATCCACACATGTCAACTTAAATAATACAAAACACGAATCATTATGGGATTATAAATACATAAATGTAAATGAGAATCAATACAACATCACAGACACAGAACAGTCACAGAATAATGCAGCGGAAAATACATCATCATAATAGCAGTTCATGAAGCCACTACATAAAATACAACAATGTCTTAACATCAAGTGACTAATACAAAAATGTCCAACAGACTAGGACATCAATACAGGAATAGAAATAGACTGATAAAGATAAATGCTAAGCCTTCAGCATCTTCAACCAACCTTGATCAGCAAACTGGATAGCTTCAGACTGTCCCGAGCATATACAAAAGAACACTCGAGTCAGGACTCAAAATCTTATACAATAAAATCAAGTGCAAGGGAATAGTTCATAACTTAAAGAAAAATAACATCTCTAAGGATCCGATAAACTATCTATATATACAATAGAATACGATAGATAGATAATGTCAAATCAGTAAAGTACGATATTAAAATAGTGTTAAGGCGTTACCATGATCCCCTTAACACATTTTATTTCCAAGAGCATATACAAGACCGTAGTTTCCCCAAAACCGGAAGTCACCAGAGGGAAATCCATATACTAAAGGTACAAACCAAAGCGTAGTGGTCGCGAATAGGATAATCAGTATGACATGGTACATGAGGCGATACCAACTAGGATACTAGTAGTTGCGTGATCCGGACTGATGTTGAGCATAGCAGCTACTACCTCAACACCGCGAAACAACACTCCCAAATCAAGGGGTGCACCCAAATCGAATCACAAAAGTAATAGATATGGTATCGACGAAGTGTGTCCGCTAGAGGTGGCGAACCTCAATGGCCCAGCGCGGCTCCTGTTTTAGTCATGTCAGGGGTCATCCAATATCGTTCTCTTTCTTCAGTCAACGCGTTCACCAAACCATCCACTTCGTTCTGGATCAACACTTCGCGTGTAATAGTTATTAAAGTGGTTTTCGATATCGACAAAGAGTATGTCCATATCTGATCCCGGTCTCTTTAATAACTACGTATTTATTACCCGATGGTCATTTAAGTTAAAGTTTAAACAAATCAAAGTCCAAAAGTCAAGGTGCAAATTTGACTTCCAAAGTTTGACATTTCACGATTCAATTTATTTCAGATATTTAAAATCATATTTCCCGATGAAATTTGTGGTCTAACATTTGAGTTAACAATATAATTAAGTATTCAAATTCAATTTAATAAATCTCACTTATTAAATTTAGTTAATACTCCAATTAATTCGGTTTAATGGAAAATTTTAGTTCACATCATTTAAACCAAATTCTATTCATTTCAATTCGTATTTACATTCATCGATACGTTAACCATAATCATAAATTTGATTAAACCAATTTTATTAAATTTAAAATCATTTTAAATTTAAACTATCACTAAATTAAATCCATAAAACTTTAGTTAGTTTCGTATTCCACTTAAGTCAAATTTTCCAAATCTCAAACTTAATTTATGTCAAGTTTCAAATCTATTTAATTAAAACCGATTTTAAATCTAAAGCTAACAACCTAATAAATTTTAAAATTATTAAATTCTAACTTCCTTGTTTTTAAATCTCATTTCATATAAATTTGCCAATTCATTTTATTCAATTAAATAGGTTTATTAATCCGTTTCAGTTAAACTCCATTAATTTATTCCTATTAATTTATTTCGATTTAATCCATAAATCAAATCCATTAAGTTCGTTACTAAATTTCCAAACAAATTGTTAAGTTCCTTCCTTAATTTCAAATAGATTTCAATTTCAAAATAATTTTCGTTGACCAATCGGGTTTCTTATTTTTAATTGTCTATCCTAGGCCAAGTTGTTTAATTTGGGTATTTATCATTTCAACCCGATATCATTCAATATAAAACAAAGCATAGCAAAGGGAATTTGCAGTGTGATAACTGGGATGGTGTCAAAGTAAATAAACAAGCAATAGCAAACATACATAACAATTTATTCAAATAATCCCGAAATAATCATATTAACTCACATTTGTTATTTTGCAAATTAATACAATTATTCCTAGAATCCACACTATTATTTCCTACGGATTAAAGATTATTACATTATGATTTTCACTTGGTGTCCGTTATCAAATTTCTACATCAATTGTACATAACAATTTTAATGTCACTACTATTTACCCTAATTAACATCATATTACAGTTCAACATGTTTAATCAAATTAAACAATACATGGCGTCAAATTTTAGAAATTAACAGTTGATTTCAACCAAATTTTAACAATCAACACTTTAATATCCAAATTAATATCAACAACAATTATCACTTGATTATCATAGCATAATAGATTGAGTCATGAATGAAATATTCACCTTGCGTGGTTGAAGAAGATGACGGCGAAGCACGAAGACGAATAGATAAAATAGACGACACAAGCACGAATACGAACTACAAATCAAACAAAAGATTGTTCAACAATAGTTTAATACAATGTATATATATTGATTTGTATATATATAACGTACCAAAACAAGTCGGGACGAGAGCAAATGAGCCGAAGCGATGTCCTAAGAATCCGGAGCGGTGGCTGAAACAACACGTAAAGTTTATTAAAACATATATATGCAACCTGGAGACTAACTAACAACAGCCGAAGCCTGTATATATCAACACAAAACATGCACACGGAGGGAAACAGGCAGTGGGTAGGGGCTGCGATGGATGGGGTAGAGCATGGAAGCGGGGCTGTCGTCGCATGGATGTTGACGTGTGGACTGGGGCGGCGAACTGGGTGGGTGGCGGAGGCTGGGAGGCGGTGAGGCGGACGGCTGGGTGGGTACGGGGCGAAGGCGAAGGCTGGGCAGAGTAGGTGGCGGGCGGCTGGGTGGGTACGGGGCAGGGTGGAGGAGCTGGGGATGGCAGTGGGCTGGGGCGGAGCAGTGGGCTGGGGACGGCAGTGGGCTGGGGCGGCAGTGGGCTGGGGCGGAGGGAGGTGAAGCAGTGGGCTGGGGCAGGCGGGGCGAAGTAGAGCGGCTACTGGGGCAGGCGGAGGTGAAGCAGGGCGGCTGCTGGGGCATGCGGAGGTGCCGGGCGGAGTGGGTTGTCGGGGAGTGGGCTGAGTGGCCGGGCGGAGGCCTGGGCTGGGGCGGGGCGAGTGGCGGGCAGTGGGGAGGCAGAGGCTAGTGGTGGGTGGTTGCATTAGTTTGCAGTGGAGGGGGAGAGTTTACACTGAAGTTTCTTTTAAAAAAAATAAACTAGAGAAGAAGAAGGAGGAAAGGAGTGCAGAGACGTACCAGAGAAGTAGTGAAAATGAGCTGAGTAATAAATGCAAGGAGAGGGTTGTAGAGATATATACAGAGATGTTTAGAGTGTGCATACGTCAGTGCAATGATGATTTCAAAGTGGAGGCTGTTGGATTTCCAAGACAACTGAATAGACTTCTTGAATTTTGAACGTTGGGCGGTTGGGTACCGGTTTGTGTGGCGTAACGGACCAGTTTGTACTCCGTTAACCAATTAATAACTTGCAACGCCGAACTCCGATTGACACAAACAAATATACCGTTTTGATCAGCGCGGCGAGGCGGACACAACGGTATAAAGATATTGATGGTTTGACATTGTTTGCGAAGTGGTAAATCTTATTGAACCATTTTCTCGAGCGACAATTTAACTAGCAATTAAAAACGGAATTTGACGAAACGAAATGCGCCGTCATGATCAGAATATTTTTCTTATGCAACATTGTAAAAAATATTTGAGTTCGGACGATAGAAAATTTTCACATAAAATTTAAACTAATATGTAAATTCGGCGAGCGAAATTTACTTCAATATTTTTCGACGAAATTTGGCGTACGCCTATGTCTATCTAGGCGCATTCCAAATGTGAAGTTTGAATGGCAACGGAAGTTGTTTGTGAATATTTGAAATTTCTATTACGAAGAATGCAGCAAAACACCGAAGAATAAAATCAACGGAGCTAAAGATGTCCGAATTTTGAAAAACGAAAAATGACGTCTTTGTCAGAAGATGATTTAGAATTTTTCTATGTAAAAATATTTAGGTTCGGAAGGTAAAAAAATTTCACGTTTTAAAATGAACTGATGTGCAGTAAAATGCGCACGAAATTTACTGCGGTATTTTCCGACGAAACTTTACCCATATCTATAATCATCTAGGCGCAATTTAGAAACAAAGTTTGGACGTTGATTGAAATCGTATGTAAGTTTCACATTTTATATTAAAATAACGGTTCTAAAATTTTTAAAATTGGATCGAAATTTCAGGGTCGTTACAATCATAAAATATTATTTTTAAATTTCATTTGAGGTTGTATGACTTTATAATTTTGGAAATGCCTACTAGTGAAATTTCCTATCTTTAGAATTTTATCGAATGATTTAACCCATGAAAACTTGTAATGTATATAACTTTTGATAGAAGCCGAATTAGTATACTGAAACTACTTCCATTGGAAAGATATAATGGTTTAACTTTCTCTAGAATGGTCATAATAGCAATTTGGACTTCTGTCTAGGAGATATGACTGTTTGAAGATTGGCAGTTTATGAAGCAGCTTAGTGGGTAATTAGGAGGTTTGGGGGTAAGCCCACTAACAAATTTTGGGTTTGGTGGCTATAATAGGCCAACCATCATCCCCAAATCATTTTTATCACTTCTCAAATAGACTTAAACTCTCATTAACTCATCCCACATCCAAAACCTTCTCCTCCTCCTCCAAATCATGTCTAAATCATATATTAAGTGTAGATTATCAAGTGGATTTACTAAAGATATTTAAATCTACATTTTTGGGGATGAAAAAATATATATTTGCTATTCATTTTTGAATTAGCCTCGATTTACGTGCAAATTTTGGGTTTTTGTTGAGAGATGTATCATCTCTCGCCTTATTATATATGTGTATATATATATATATTAATATGTTTTGAATTCATTTTTAAGTCAAATTTATGTTTTGTTGTTGTTTTAACACCTTACCTACAGTAAAAACGAGAATACATGGATTTTTGGTGTTCCAAACATATTATTTGGATATATGATTGCCTTGATATATGTTAGGCTATGTTTTAAACACCTTGTATGATGATTGCGAGGATTGATTGTATGATTTGCATGTTTGAATGTTGTTTGGTGCATGTACGGCGTTTGTTTGTATGCTTGAATTGTTGAAAATGGTTATCGGAGCGAACTTGAGCTTGGAACCATGAAACCAGACTTCTATGAATAAGCTCGAAGAAGTTAGGTGTAACAACCAAAAATTTAGGCTATAATAATTAATTAACGAATTAATTGAATAATAAAATAAGTTTGTAAAATTTTCAGAATTGAGCCACGGGAGTTGCACCATTGTGTCCGTGGTAATTTTCTGGTCAATTTTCATATATAGTTTGTCAAAACTGAGTTAATATGAAGAAGATTTGAGAGAAACAAGAATTGAACTAAAACGAAAAAATATATATATATACATACAAAGGATCAGGTCGACCCATACCTAGGCCAGGTCGACCCTAGGGTCCCAAGGCTATAGGTTGACCTATATGTCGACATACAGGTCGACCCGCCTTTGTATTTGGATGTGAAAACGTCCAGGTCAAAGCGTAACGTCATATTTTAATATTTCTTCAATCATGTGCGTTCGTGCTTCCATCCGACAGTTCCTAGTGAGCCTATGACGTGGTTGCACCAGATTTAACCTTCAAATCCAATGGTCTGAGATCCCTAAGCTACACTATAAATAGAACTCTAGGCCTAGCTGCTTTTCTCATTTAGATTTTCTCCTATTTGGGTTCATTGCCAAAAGCTGGACCCTAAATAGAAAAAAATTCTAAGGAGAAAATCTTTTTGATAAAAATATTCTACACTCTAAGAGTGGATCAAGGAAGACCAAGGACTAAAGCTAAGGACCACAGGTGAGTGTTTTGTAACTATTTTAGATTTTTAAGTAATTTAAAATAATAGGGTTCTCAATAGTTGTAGTTTTTCTACAATTTTGAGACAATGTTTGTGTAAGTTTATTTACAGTTTATTTTTAAGTAAATTTCAGGAGTTCTTTTCAGTCTATTTTATTCAGTTATTTTATTCAGCTATTTTTCAGTTATTTACCGTAATTTACAGTTATTTTCATTTATTTACATTTGTTTTAAAGTTAGAATTTACCCTGTAAATGTTAATTTCTTTTTATTCCTTTTTGACGCGAATAAAATATTAAAAAGAGAATAATTCACAAATATGGATTAAAATTGAGAAACACTAAATTTATAGAAATAAGATGTAAAATAATAAGAACTATAACAAAATGGAGATAGACTGAAATAGGCAAATTTGAGATATTTGCAAGCATAATTATAACAAGTAGTTATAACTAAAAAGAGAAAATAGAAAGGGCTTATTTTAAAACTTAGATTAAGTTAATAAGTAAATATAGCAAAAATAACAGAAGAGCCTTATTTTAAAACTTAGACTAAGTTAATAAGCAAACATAGAAGAAGGGTCCGTACCAACAGCATTCCCTTTCAATCAGAAACTGATGGTCTTACAATAGTTAGGTGAAGTTGGGACACACTTATGCTGATTAGGGTAAGTAAGAGGCCAAATAGATAGAGGCTCAAATCTCGGTATTTGGGCAAGGGGCGCAAACAAGAATTTGTTTGTTTGAACCAGTACCGGCAGCATTCCCTTTCAGGTCTAGGTCCGATGGTCTCATAACACTTAGGTGAGGCTGGGCAGCATTCCCTTTCAGGTCTAGGTCTGATGGTCTCACAACAGATTAGGTGAGGCTAGGCACGCTTATGCTGATTAGGGTAAATAAGAGGTCACAAGAGGGGACAACAGATAACATGTACCATCGATGACCGAGCGTGCGGCATTGATTAGGGTAAATAATTCGCTACTGCGTTCCAAGCGCTAAATAAGTGTCTTTTGCTGTGGGACCAACAGGATTGGATCAGCTCACAGTGGCACAACAGAGATAGAAGGCCAATCAATGGATAGAATTATGATTTTAGCCCAATTAAAATAGGATTAGTGTTTCAGCCTAATCACAGTAGTTTAAGACAAGTGCAAACGATCCAAACAGTCAAGCAATCGAAACAATCCAAGTAAACAGAATCAAAAACAGTATTTTACCCTAGTTTTATCTTTTCAGTATTTCTTTCCATACTAGAACTATTACTTAGTCTATTATCTTTATCTTGCTTAAGAATGCTAGTAATTACTTTCACTCACCGGATTTATAGTATGACCCACTCCTCTATTTCCTCTTTTCCCCTATAGGCCAGTAGAGTCGAGGACAGTAGATTCAGATTTCTTGGATGTACATTCCCAGAGTTCTTTATGTATTCTTCTTCTTCTTTTCAGTTTTCTTTTGGTGTACTGGTACTTATGAGAGGGATGATTATTATTTATGTACTCTGATTCTGAGACTGAGATATATTTTTCATAAGACATGAGTATTTGGTTTCTGAGACATATTCTGTTTTTATGACTTAATTTTAAATGAAGTTAAATTTTAAGTTATTATTTAAATGTTTCCGCTGTTTTTATTTATTTGTCTTGTGAATCTTAGTCTCTGTGATGCTTTAGCTATACCTATAACACACCACATTCTTTAGTGTGCCCTTTTTGGGTATACTAAGGGGTGTGGGGTATTTCACTTGGTATTAGAGCCTAAGGTTACAGGATTCCTAAAAACTTGTTTTAAAAGTTAAGTATTTTTCAAAAGTAACATATCTTCAAACTAAAAGTGTTTTTCAGAAAGAAACTCTTATTATAGAAATGGTTTTTAAGTATAAGAGAGTTTTTATAAAAATCCCCACAAAGTCCAATTTAACCTTCTTTCGAGCCTAAATTCTCTTTTCTTTGCATAAAATGGAGGATGCCCTAAATCTTCCAGAGGGTGTCCAAGTCCCTGACTGGTTTCGTAGATACCTTCAAGCTATGACACCATAGGTGCAAGGGCAAACGCCCCATGCAGCACCGGCGGGTGGAGATCCCATTAATCCACCTGTAACAGCCAATTTTTCTAAGCTATGCAAGGACTTCGCTAATCTAGGAGGCAAGACATTTTCCGACATGGAGGATTGCATGAAGGCACGAGCTTGGTTGAGGAATACGGAGTGGATATTTGGGCTGTTAGGATTGGAGAACCGACAGAGAGTTCAGCTTGCATCTTGGCAGTTGAAAGGAGAAGCTTCTTACTGGTGGGAGATTATAGAGATGGAAGGAAGAGAAATTGGTTGGTTTGGATTTAGGGAAAGGTTTGAGAAAAAGTTCTTGTCGCAAGCCGAGGAAAGCATGCAGTTGGAGAAGTTCATTAGTCTGAAGCAAGGGAGTCTTTCGGTGAAGGAGTATATAAATCAGTTTAATGAGTTATCGCGGTTCGGAATGGATCTTGTTAATACACCGCATAAGAAGGCCATCAAGTTTGCTAAGGGTTTGAACCAGCCCCTCCAAGGGTTGTTATTGACACATGTACCTATGGGAGCGACGTATGAATCACTTGTGGAGATGACTCTCATGTCAGATGCTATTAAGGAAGGAGAGCTTAAGGAGGTTCCTAAGTCGGAAAACTCCAAGAAGCAGTGGTGGAAGAATAAGAGGGATAAGGACAAGAAGAAAGGAGGAGGACCCCAAAAGCATATCAAGAAGGGCGAAAAATGTCAAAATTGTGGATTGGTTGGTCATTTCATAAAGGACTGTAAGAAGGACACGATGAAGGGGAGGTGTTACAACTGTGGGCAGCCTGGTCACCTTAGTAGAGCTTGTCCTCAAATGGCAGGGCAGAGAGCAGGAGCACCTACAGTGCAAGTATAGGATTTGGATGCAGCACCTTCTAATAGTGGACCGGAACAAGGTAGGAAAGTCTCTGTAGAAGGTTTGATCTCTATTTCAGATTTTCCTATTCGAACTCTTTTTGACTCTAAAGCATTGCATTCTTTCATTTCTAGTTCCTTGGTTGTTTGTTTGCAGTTAGATATTTCTCTAGTAGTAGACCCTATAGTTGTTTCAAACCCCATAGGAGGATCGACACATTTATCCATGATTTGTAGAGGTTTGAAATTTTTTATACTAGGCGTAGAATTTGATTGTGACGCCTATGTACTGGGATTTTCGGGATATGGGATGATTTTGGGGATGGAATGGTTATCCACTTACGGAGCGATATTGGACTGCAAGAGGAGAGTCGTCAGACTAGAGACATGTAGCGGAAGGACACTCGAGGTTTCTTGCGACCGATAGGGGTCAGTCATGTTGAGCTTCATTTATTCCCATGATTCATCACTAGGAGAGTTAGATTCAGTTCTAGTCATTAGAGATTTCCCAGATGTCTTTGAGGAGGTTAGAGGACTACCCCCTAAGAGATAGATCGACTTTAGGATCTATCTGAATGACAAAGCTAAGCCAGTGGCATTGCCCGTGAGACATATGGCTCCTAAGGAGAGGAAGGAGTTAAGTAAGCAGATTGGTGAGATATTAGAGAAAGGCTTCATCAAACGGAGCATATCTGAGTAGGGAGCACCAGTCGTCTTCGCTACAAAGGCGGATGGTTCCCTTCGACTTTGCGTAGACTATAGATAGCTGAATAAGCTCACAAAGAAGAACCGTTACCCACTTCCTATGATAGACGATCTTTTCGATCAGTTGGTTGGCTCTCTAGTATTTTCTCAGCTTGATTTATCCACTGGATTTCATCAGCTTAGGGTCGCTGACGATAGCATCGATAAGACAACATTTAGAACACCCGATGGATTCTTTGGGTGGTTGGTTATGCCGTTTGGGCTGACCAATGCCCCAGCCTATTTTGTAGATTTGATGAGCCATGTTTTTCAAGATGTCCTAAATAAGTTCGTTGTAGTGTTTGTGGACGAAATTCTGGTGTTTTCCAAGAGTATGGAAGAGCATGCTATTAATCTTGAGGAGGTTCTTTGTACACTTCGTGTTCATCAGTTGAAGGAAAAGTTCTCGAAGTGTCACTTTGGCATGAAGAGGTACATTTCTTAGGGTATGTAGTTTCAAGAAAGGGTTTAGCTATGGATCCCGCTAAGGTAGTAGCAGTACAGGATTGGAAAGCCCCCAAGAATGCTACCGAAGTTAGAAGCTTCCTAGGTTTGGCTGGCTATTATAGGAAGTTTATCGGAGATTTTGCTAAGATTTCAGCCCTGCTTACTCGCCTCGCTAAGAAGAATACGACAACCGTGTGGGACGTAGATTGTGAGGATTCCTTCACGATGCTGAAGAGGGCCTTTACTAGTGCACCAGTGTTAGTTTTACCCGATGGGGTTAAGCCTTTTACAGTATTCACTGATGCATGTGGGACGGGTCTTGGAGCAGTATTGATGCAAGAAGGGAGGGTAGTATGTTATGGAAGTAGACAGTTGAGAACTCATGAGAAGAACTACCCCTACCTATGATTTGGAGTTAGCTGCTATTGTTTTCGTGCTCAAGTCTTGGAGACATTACTTGCTAGGAGCGAGGTTCGAGCTTTTCACTAACCATAAATCATTGACGTACCTATTCTCACAGAAGGATTTAAACTTGAGGCAGCAGCATTGGATGGTGTTTTTGGCATCATATGACTTTGAGATAGCTTACATCCTTGGTAAAGGGAACGTGGTTGTGGATGCGTTTAGCAGGAAGAGAGCAACCCTTAGTCCAATGTTCATGGAGTGGAAAAGCCTAGAGTTTATTTCCACCGTTGATTTTAAGCCCTCTACGGACATTACCCCTGGATTATTGGCATCACTTAAGGTTAAGCCTACCCTCATAAATCAGACTGGCTCAAGGCAGCGAAAGGATTCAAAGCTTATGGATATTTTGGATAGGATTAGCAGAGGAGAGGTCTCTAGACATCTACAACGCTATTCCATTGATAGTAAAGGGTGGCTATGGAGAGATAGAAGACTTTGTGTCCCCTACACTAGTGATTAGACGAGATCAGTTTTAGAAGAGCACACCATTCTCGAATGACTATTCATCCGGGTGGTGATAAGATGTATAGGGACATGAAAGAGTGTTTTATTGGAACGACATGAAGAAGGATGTGGCAGAGTTTGTACCTAAGTGTCTTGTGTGCCAAAGAGTTAAGGCGGAGCAGTAGAGGCCCAGTTGATTGCTTCAACCATTGGATGTACCCGAATGGAAGTGGGATAGTGTTTCGATGGACTTCATAGATGGTTTACCCCGATCTAGAAAGGGGAATACCGGTATTTGGGTGATTGTAGACCGTTTGACTAAGAGCGCCCACTTCATTCCGGTCAAGAGTAAGAGGATGGCACCTTATTTGGCATCCTTATATGTTCATGAGATAGTTCGACTTCATGGAGTTCCCTCTAGCATAGTGAGCGATAGAGACCCTATCTTTACTAGCGAGTTTTGGAGAAACTTGCAAGAGGCTTTAGGGACGCAGCTTAGATTGAGTACGGCCTATCACCCCAAGACGGATGGCCAAATGGAGAGAGTTAATAGAGTTCTTGAGGATTTGTTAAGGATGTGCATTCTTGATTTTGGAGGAACCTTGGAGGAGCATCTTCCTTTAGTAGAGTTCACATATAATAATAGTTTTCAGGCTAGCATTGGGATGACACCTTTTGAAGCTCTTTCTGAAAGACCTTGCAAGTCGCCTTCATGTTGGTTGGAGTCTACAGAGAGATTGCTACTTGGTCACGACATGGTTAGAGAGACTTCTAAAAAGATTGATTTGATTAGGAGAAGAATGAAGATGGCTCAAGATAGACAGAAATCTTATGCAGATAAGCGGAGAAGGGATATTGAGTTTGAGGTAGGAGATTTGGTTTTCATTCAGGTATCTCCGCTAAGAAAGGTAGTGATGTTTGGATCAAATGGGAAACTTGCTCCAGATTCGTAGGACCGTTCCCCATTGTGGAAAGGTTAGGGAAGATGACATAGCAGATAAAGCTACTAGAGAGGCTAGCGGGAGTTCATGATGTTTTTCATGTTTCGCACCTGAGAAAGTGCTTACACGATTCAACAGAGGTAGTGGAACCTAGCCAACTTGAGGAAGTTGAAGTGGAGAGAGAAGCATCGGTTTATCGCATTCCTACCAAGGTCGTTAGACATGATATCAAGAAGCTTAGGAATAAGGAAGTCCCTTTGGTTAAGGTGCAGTGGGGAGATAGTATTGAGGATGCTACATGGGAGGCTGAGGAAAAATACATACCTCTTATCCGCATCTTTTCGATGGTACGTCTTGAATTTTCTATTTCCATCTTTAGTTCTGAATAGGTTCTTTCCTTTAGTATCCTTTGGGAGGGTAGATCTTAGGATTTGACCTATGGATGGTTGGACTGAATGTAAACATGTTACTAGAACATGTTATGTATGATGGACACTAGTGGTTGCAAGTGTTTGCTAGTGGATGCTAATGGACGCATATACATACACTAGGCACTATTATCTCTTAGGGATCGTCCTAACTAGGTCACTAAAGCATACGCATATGGATGTGTGTGCATTTGCATTTTTATTTTATTTCCATGGTTGTTATAAATGGATGATTATCAAATGATTGTTCCATTTGGATGATGATTGTAGCATGCATATAGAACTATTAGTTATCATTAGGAAACTTGCATTCATTTGGATACATGGCACGTACATGATTGCATAAAAAGGAGGTCGACTGAATCAGTAGACCGCCTAATCTTTTGCATTAGTTAGGGACATTGACGCTATACTATTGCATATATCATAAACTGCATTAGAAAACTTAAGGACAATGGATGTAATGGATGGTGGTTGAATATTTGGTTGTAGAATTTGGATGAACATATATATTTCATTCTTCTGTCCTTGGAGATTTCGAGGACGAAATCCTTTAAGGAGGGGAGAATGTAACAACCAAAAATCTAAGCTATAATAATTAATTAACGAATTAATTGAATAATAAAATAAGTTTGTGAAATTTTCAGAATTGAACCATGGGAGTTTCACCATTGTGTCTGTGGTAATTTTCTGGTCAGTTTCCATATATAGTTTGTCAAAATCTGAGTTAATATGAAGAAGATTCGAGAGAAACAAGAATTGAACTAAAACGAGAAAAAAAATATACAAAGGGTCAGGTTGACCCATACCTAGGCCAAGTCGACCATGGGGTCGACCCCCAAGGCCATAGGTCCACATATAGGTCGACATGCAGGTTGACCTGCCTTTGTATTTGGACATGAAAACGTCCAGGTTGAAGTGTAACGTCATATTCTGATCATTCTTCAATCCTGTGCGTTTGTGCTTCCATCCGGCAGTTCCTAGTGAGCCTATGACATGGTTGCACCAGATTTAATCTTCAAATCCAACAGTCTGAGGTCCCTAAGCTACACTATAAATAGAACCCTAGGCCTAGCTATTTTTCTCATTCAGATTTTCTCCTATTTGGGTTCATTGCCAAAGGCTGGACCCTAAATAGAAAAAAATTCTAAGGAGGAAATATTTTAAAAAAAAATATTCTACGCTCTAGGAGTGGATCAAGGAAGACCAAGGACTAGAGCTAAGGACCATAGGTAAGTGTTTTGTAATTATTTAGATTTTTAAGTAATTTAAAATAATAGGGTTCTCAATAGTTGTAGTTTTTCTACAATTTTAAGACAGTTTTTGTATAAGTTTATTTACAGTCTATTTTTAAGTAAATTTCAAGAGTTCTTTTCAGTCTATTTTATTCGGCTATTTTATTCAGCTATTTTTCAGTTATTTACCGTTATTTACAGTTATTTATTGTTATTTGCATTTATTTACATCTATTTTAAAGTTAGAATTTAGCCTATAAATGTTAGTTTTTTTTATTCCTTTTTGATGCGAATAAAATATTAAAAAGAGAATAATTCGCAAATATGGATTAAAATAGAGAAACGCTAAATTTACAGAAATAAGATGTAAAATAAGAAGAACTATAACAAAATGGAGATAGACTGAAATATGCAAATTTGAGATATTTGCAAGCATAATTATAACAAGTAGTTATAACTAAAAAGAGAAATAGAAATGGCTTATTTTAAAACTTAGATTAAGTTAATAAGAAGATATAGCAGAAATAACATAAGAGGCTTATTTTAAAACTTACACTAAGTTAATAAGCAAACATAGAAGAAGGGTCCGTACCAACAACATTCCCTTTCAGTCAGGAACTGTTGGTCTCACAATAGTTAGGGGAGGCTGGGACACGCTTATGCTGATTAGGGTAAGTAAGAGGCCAAATAGATAGAGGCTCAAATCTGGGTATTTAGGCAAGGGGCGCAAACTAGAATTTGTTTGTTAGGACCAGTACCGGCAGGATTCTCTTTCAGGTCTAGGTCTGATGGTCTCACAACACTTAGGTGAGGCTGGGCAACATTCCCTTTCAGGTCTAGGTCTGATGGTCTCACAACAGATTAGGTGAGGCTGGGCACGCTTATGCTGATTAGGGTAAATAAGAGGTCACAAGAGGGGACGACGGTTAGCGTGTACCGGCGATGACCGAGCGTGCGACATTGATTAGGGTAAATAATTCTCTACTGCGTTCCAAGCGCTAAACAGGTGTCTTTTGCTGTGGGACCAACATGATTGGATCAGCTCACAGTGGCACAACAAAGATAGAAGGCCGATCAATGGGTAGAATTAGGATTTCAGCCTAATTAAAATAGGATTAGGGTTTCAGCCTAAACACAGCAGTTTAAGACAAGTGCAAACAATCCAAACAATCAAGCAATCGAAACAATCCAAGTAAACAGAATCAGAAACAATATTTTACCCCAGTTTTATCTTTTCCGTATTTCTTTCCATACTAGAACTATTTCTTAGTCTATTCTCTTTATCTTGCTTAAGAATGCTTGTAATTACTTTCACTCACCGGACTTATAGTCTGACCCACTCCTCCATTCCCCTTTTCCCCTATAGGCCAGCAGAGTCGACGACAGTAGATTCAGATTTCTTGGAGATACAATCTCAGAGTTCTTCATGTATTCTTCTTCTTCTTTTCAATTTTCTTTTCAGATTTCTTTTGATGTACTGGTACTTATGAGAGGGATGGTTATTATTTATGTACTCTGATTCTGAGACTGAGATGTATTTTTCATAAGACATGAGTATTTGGTTTTTGAGACATATTCTGTTTTTATGACTTAATTTGAAATGAAGTTAAATTTTAAGTTAATATTTAAATGTTTCCTCCGTTTTTATTTATTTGTCTTATGAATCTTAGTCTCTGTGATGCTTTAGTTATACCTATAACGCGCCACATTCTTTAGTATGTGCTTTTTGGGTATACTAAAGGGTGTGCAGTGTTTCATTAGGAGCTGCCACAATGCTTAAAGAAGGCACAGAGGTCAAAGAATGGAGTGTAGCAATGAAATCGATGCGAAATTGGAGCTTGGAGAAATTACAGATTTTTTGACCGTTGTTGTTATGTTTGGGGACCGAACATGACTTGCTCTATTTAGGGGTCGAACATGAATACTTTGCCTGGGGTCGAACAGGACTTGCTCTGTTTGGGGGTCGAATAGGTTTTGCTATCTGGGGGGCCAAATACGATTACAGTCGAACATGATTTGTTATTTGGGGTGCCAAATAGGATTATAGCCGAACATGATTTGCTATCCCGGGGGTGAACAAGATTTGTTGTCCGGAGGGCCGAACCGGATTATAGCCTAACATGATTTACAGTCTGGGGGGACGGCGAATAGGATTATAGCCGAATAAGGTTTGTTGTTCGGCGGCCGAACATGATTTGTTATTCGAGGGCCGAACAAGATTAGAATCGAACGAGATTTGTTATTTAGGGCTGAACGGGATTTGCTGTTTAAGGTTGACCAGAGAAGAAAGTTGGGGCTTTCGTCGTGGTGCAACGATACTTTGGGAATTTATTCACGACATGTTTCAGGGCTCTTGGTGGCGATATGGGGTGAAGTTGGAAAACCCAAAAAACTCTAGAAGACCTTGGATTTCATGTGACGGCTAATGAAGAGATGGCGTAGCGCTTTGACTCGATGGCGCCGATGGCGATGACAACTATTTCAAAACCTTAGCACGATGGCTCTACGACTTACGATGGGTGTCTAATGGCATTCCGAAGATGACAACTTAACGATGGGAGTTGTGATGATGATCCACGACGGCAAGTCTAATGATGGGGTCTTGCGAGTAGAATTTGCGACCATGTTCTACCGTGAAGGTAGCCATAATGGGATAATGATCAAGTTTCGTTATGGAGACGCGTACAATGGGATTGTTGATAACTAGAAGGTTTTTAGTATGCTGGTAAAGAAGGGGTATGTGGGTAGCTCCCACTTGGATTTACGCCCATGTCCAAATAAATGATACTTGAATAAGAGGCAAGTCCCCTTAGTCAAGTTGTAACGACCCATATTTTAAGTATCGAAGGATCGCAATATATTATTTTTAAATTTTATTTGAGGTCGTATGACTCTATGATTCTGGAAAATACCTACTAGTGATATGTCCTTTCTTTAGAATTGTATTAGACGATTTTACCCTTAAAAACTTGTAACAGTTATAACTTTTGATAGAAGTTGAATTAGCATCTGAAACCACTTCCATTGGAAAGATACGACGGTTTCCCTTTCCATAAAATTTTCATAATAGTGATTTGGATTTTTTGTCTAGGAAATATAGCTGTTTGAAGAGTGATAATTTATGGAGCAGCTTAGTAGGTAATTAGTGAGGTTTGGAGGCACACCCACTAACTCATTTTGGGGTTTTTTATCCAGCATTTTGACCAAGCCATATTCGAATGAATTGAACCTATCAAGCAGGAGTCCTAAATGATAACTACTAAACTTGGAGGCCAAATAGTGTCAAGAGATAAGGTTTCCAACATGCAAACAACCTCTCAAAGTGGTCGACGCACCATACTACTTCAAGTACCAGAACAAGAGTCCAACATTCAAGCAAAGCTATGGATTGGTACCAATCCTCACATTTTGTCTAATGCTACTTCATATCCACACAAACAAGCATAGGAACGAAGTTCAACCAAGGTCACAAGGTGAAACCAAAGGAACTGTGAACATTCGACATAAAGATCCATCAAAATGCCCCACTTTCTCTATATTCCCTAGTGTTGATGTAAGCAAGCTATTCCAATCTTCAAAGAACCATTCACATGCAATTCGCCATTGATCTCCTCAAGCACCTAAAATTTGCAACTCCATTCCGCCATTAATCCATTACTTTGACCAAGAAACAAGCTCCTAGTAGTGCAAACAAGATGGAAAACAAGAGCTAGTAGCCATAACATAAAGCGGTAGAATCGATTCATAAGGCAATCTTATGGATTGGTATCGATCCATAGTCAATGCTGACATGGCCACGTTTCTTCAAGTTAGACAGCTGCTAAAATGTGAGGAACATAGTGGAGATCATGGAGGAGAAAATCCCGATAACCTACACCTATAAATAGGAGGCTAGGGGCTCATTTTGGGGATCTTTTTGCTTCTTTATCATTATTACATATTTCTTTGTAATCACCCATGGAGTGGTACCGATCCATATGAAATTTACCTATAAAACAATAGTATAATCAAAAGAAACATTAAATGGATGTAGGCATTGATCACCCAAACCACTATAAACCTTGTGTGCCTTGTATTTTACTCATTTTGGTTTACTTTTCTTTAATTTTCTTCTCTTCTAGTATGTATTGGGTGTTTGTGCCATTTTTGGTTCAAATATTTTGGTGCTTTCATTGAGAGATACTTGAATTCAGTGACTTGAAATTTGAAAGTGTTCAAAATGATGAGACGGTCTGCTAGGAAGACCACTGGTAGAGAAAATCAACCAAGGGGTAGCCAAGTGGTGTGTCCTAGGAGCAAACCCCTCATCCGTCTACATTACCAGGGACAAGATGGAGACCATGATGATGAAAATGCAAGAAAGGACGATAGCCTTCCAAGAAGAGATGGTGGAAGGATTTTTCAGGAGAATGGGACAGATGGGAATATCTACTGTAGCTGCAAACCAGGATCAAAAGACTGAATTTGGAGCAAATGCACCTAGGAGTAGAATGGAGCAACCTGGAAGGACCTCGAAGGAGACAACCGAGCATCAATCGGTACCAATCCTCAAGAACACGGGGGCATAACCAATGTTGACTTCGATGGAAATGATGCACGTCTAAAAAATAATGATGCGCGTTTGAATGTGAATCAGAATGTCGTTGCACAACCGGAGGAGTACGTGTCGGTATTCCCTCGTGGGAATGGGGGTTAAGTTGAGAATGCAAACTTGAGAGTTCCTTTGGATGATAATGTCAGACTTGCTAAGATAGTTAGACGAACAACGAGGGGTGGACTACCTAATAGGAGCCTGGAGGATGTGAATAGGAGTCCATTCACTCCTAACATTCAGTACGCTAGGAATCTGCTTAATTTCAAGATGTCGACGTTGGAGATGTATGACGGAAAGATGAATCCAACAGTTCATCTGATGAGGTACATCCAGCACATGGAACTATTGTATGCGTCTAAAGAAATGATGGGACGGTATTTTCCTTTGTATCTGATAGATTTAGTAGCGTTATGGTCTAGACAGTTGGAGAATGGTTCCATCAGCACATGGGCCGAATTGGTAGATAAATTCGTGAAACAGTTACGGGTCCATATTTCATGACCCAAGAAAGTAATGACACTATCGAGTGTAAAGCAGAGGGCCGGAGAGACCCTCGAGAGTTTTTTAGACAAGGTTAAATGCGGCGGCTGCCAGGTTGATAAGCAGGACCCATCATTGGTTCTTATGGCGGTGGTTTCAGGAATAACCAGTAAGATGGATTTTAAGATTGGTTTTTAACAGGATCCTTCTATGGATCTCATAGAATTTTATCGTGAGGTCGAGAGATACCTACGTCAGGATGACACTGAGGTTGAGCGGACAGTGGTTAATACTGTAGATGGCAGAGGAATGTCCGAGGGGGATTAAGCAAAGATAAAGGTAAGCAGAAAGCTAACGGTAGCTTTGGAGGATCAAAGAAGTAGAGAAGGGAGCCAAAATTCTCTTCTTACACAGAATTGAACAAGACCGCAGAGTGAATTTACCTTGACAACAAGGGACAGATCCCCTATCAAAAACCAGTAAGAAGAGATCCCCCTAACCATGAGAGGAGGTCAGGAAAGTATTTCCTATTCCATGAGCTGGATCGGCATAATACACATAATTGTAGGCACTTGTGTGATCAAATCGGGGGAAAGGTAAAAAACGACCAATTATAGCAGTATGTGAGAAACTGAGCTGTAGTGATGGAAAAGGAGTAGCCATCATCTACAGTGAATGGAAATAGCCTTGGATCAAGATGGAGTATAGTCATCTCTAGATTGGGTGGCAGGGAATCAGGTTCGGTCCTCACACCCTATCTTCACTTTCAATAAATAATGCAATATTACAGTTGAGCCACTTTCTCGTGTATAGGATCTCGATTAGTCTTTAGGCACGCTATGAGTTGGATGCTAGTCTATAATGCCTGATGAGGCGGTTATCATGATATTTGGCTCTACGTTTACTATTGTTTGAATTTGAATCCAATAAATGAATCCCTAAATATCAAAATCCACATGAATGTGATAACTGATATTGATCGTGGTAGTCCCGACCGAAGTGACGGGGCAATGACAACAAGTTACAAGTTCTCTTGTCGGAGAGAAAATGGATGGATTTGTACGATACTAATCGCCTTAAGTCCCAACCGAAGAGTCGGAACTGAAATGCAAGGTGCATGATCCCTTGCCGAATGCAAGTGGATTGGACTTGTATGAAAAGTAAGTCACCTAGCCGAAGCACGAGCAAACGGGCTTGCATGGTCATTGAGTCCCCTCACCGGAGAGCGAGTGAATTGGGCTCATCAAGGGTTCGTAGTGACCATGAACTTAAGTATCGGCCGCGAATGGCCATGAATCCAATTAAAATTTAGGAGAGATCATGGACTTAACTATCGACCCCGAATGGCCATGAATTCAATTAATGATCTAGAGAGATCAAGGAATTAACTATCGGTCCCGAACGGTCGGAAATTCAATTCACGATCCGGGGAGATCGTGAATTTTATCATCGACCTGGACATGCCACAGATTTCAACTAACAATCCGAACAAATTGGTATTTCAACTAGAAATCCAGAGAGATCGAGCTTTCAACTAACAATCCAAAGCGATCAGAAATTAAATCGATCATCAAATGCATGACCCAGAGAAGTTGAGATCTAAACCTTGGCTTTGCACACAAGTTGACCTTAAAGTGATTCGGTAGCGATTATCGAACCGAGCCATTGACTTCAACATGTGACTGCTAACCCCTGGATGAACACGGGATTATCCTTATTTGTGACAGGATCCATGATTTACCAATTCTGTGAATACATGGAATCATTGTCTGTATTTGACACTTAAGCAAGGACTCGAATCCTTAAACTATCACGGTCTGGAGCAATCTTTGATTTACAGGTGAATCCAAAGGAGTAGGATAATTTGCCAAAGGTCGATCGATTGATAACCAAAAAACTCAAATATTAATGTTCCGTCGACTTTGACATTTGTTCTCTATTCAAAGCGCATCTTGTTAAAACAAGATGTGCTTTGGGGCGAGTGTTATCCAGCCTTTTATCCAGGCCATATTCGAATGAATTGAACCTATTAAGAAGGAGTCTAGAACAATAACTGCTAAACTTGGGATGCCAAATAGAGTCAAGAGATAAGGTTGCCAACATGTGAACAATCTCCCAAAATGATCCATACACCATACCCCTTAAGTACCAGAACCGGAGTACAACATTAAAGCACATTTATGGATATATACCAATTCATGCCTATGGATCGGTACCAATCCCTACTTTTTTTCCAGCACTACTTCAAATCCACACAAACAAGCCTAGGAACCAAGTTCATCCAAGGTCACAAAGTGAAACCAAAGGAATCGTGAACATTTAACATCAAGATCCATCAAAGTGATGGATCGGTACTTATCCATCCACATGGATCGATAATAATCCATAACACTTCATCCAAAATGTCTCCATTTTCTCTCTATTCCTAAGTATTGATGTAAGCAAGCTATTCCAAGCTTCAAAGAACCATTCGCATGCAATTCTCCATCAATCTCCTCAAGCACCTGAAATCTGCAACTCCATTCCACTACTGATCCTTCACTTTGACCAAGAAATCTCCTAGTAGTGCAAACAAATGGAAAACATGAAGCTAATAGCAAGTTTCCATAACACAAAGTAGTAGAATCGATCCATAAGGAAATCTTATGGATCGGTACCAATCCATAGCCAATGCTAACATAATCATATTTCTTCCAGTTAGACAACTGCTAGGATGTGGGGAACATGGTAGATATCATTTAGGAGCAAATCCCAACAACCTACAGCTATAGGAAGCTAGAGGCTCATTTTCGGGGATCTTTTCGCTTCCTTATCATCATCACATAATTTTTTGTAACCATCCGTGGAGTGGTACTGATCCATAGGAACAGTACCTGTGAAACAATAGTATAATCAAAAGAAAAATTAAGTGGACGTAAGCATCGATCGACCGAACTGCTATAAACCTTGTGTTTCTTGTTTTTTTACTCATTTTCATTTACTTTTCTTAAATTTTCTTCTCTTCTAATATTTATTGGGTGTTTGTTCCATTTTTGGTTCAAACAGGTTTGGTGGCTATAAGTGGTTGAACCATGCTCCTCAAATCTTTTTTACCACTTCTTAAATAGATCTAAACTCTCATTAACCTGTTCTACATCCAAAACCTTCTATTTTCTGCTCCAAATCAAGTCTAAATCATAGATTAAAGGTAGATTAGTAAGGGGATTCACTAGAGATCTTCAATTCCACATTTTTGGAAAAAGAAAATTAGATCTTTGCTGTTCATTTTTGGATTTGCCTCAATTTACGTGCAAATCTCCACTTTTGGGTGTTTAGTGAGTGATGTATCATCTCTTTCCTTATTATACACACACACACATACACACACACACACACACATATATATACATAGATTTTAACATGTTTTGAATTCATTTTTAAAGTCAAAATTAAGTTTTATTGTTGTTTTAAATACCCTATCTATAGTAAAAATGAGAATAAATTGATTTTTGGTGTTCTAGACACGATATTTGGATAAATGATTGCCTTGATATATGTTAGGCTATGTTGTAAACACCTTGTATGATGATTGCTATGATTGACTGTATGATTTGCATGTTTGAATGTTGTTTGGTGCATGTATGATGTTTGTTTGTATGCTTAGATAGTTGAAAATGTTCATCGAAGCAAACTAGAGGTAAGAATCGTGAAAATGAACTTCGACGAATAGGCTCGAGGAAGTTAGGAGTGGTAGCAATGCTTACGGAAGTCACATAGGTCGAAGAATGGAGTGTAGCAATGAAATTGACATGAAATTGGAGTTTGGAGAAATTATAGATTTTCTATCCGATGGTGTTCTATTTGAGGGCTGAACATGATTTGCTCTGTTTGAGGGCTGAATAGGATTTTCTATGTCTAGGGGCTGAACATGAGAGCTTCGTCTAGGGGCTGAACAAGATTTGCTTTGTTTAAGGGGCCAAATAGGATTATGTTGTCTAGAGGCCAGATATGATTTGTTGTCCTGGGAGGCGAACAGGATTTGCTCTCCCAAGGGCGAATAGGAATTGTTGTCCGAGGGGTCAAAAGGGATTATAGCCGAACAGGATTTGCTATGTGGGGAGTAGGGCAAATAGGATTATAGGCGAACATGATTTGATGTCCGAGGGTAGAACTTGATTATATCCAGACATGATTTGTTGTTCGAGGGCCAAGCAGGATTAGAGCTGAACAAGATTTGCTGTTTGGGCGCCGAACAGGATTTGCTTTTGGGGCCGAACAATGGAAATCAGGAGTTCTGCCGTGGCTCAACGATACTTCGGGGATTTCTTCATGGAGTGTTTCAAGGCCAATGGGGGTGATTTGCGGTAAGGTTGGCAACCCCAAACAACTCGGGATGACCTTGGTTTCTTGCGACAGCTAGTAAAGCGATGGCATAGCGCTTTGACTCGATGACACCAACGACGATGACGATAACTTCAGAACCTTGGTATGATGGCTCTACGACTTATGATGGATGTCTAGAGGCATTCCAAAAATGATGACTTAATAATGAGAGTCGAGATGATGATTCACAAGGGCAAGTCTAACAATGGGGGCTTGCGAGTAGAATTTGCGATCATTCTCTACAGTGGAGATAGCCATAATGGGATAACGATTGAGTTCCATTATGGAGACGCATACAGAGGAATCGTTGATAACTCAAAGATTTCTAATATGCTCACAAAGAAGGGGTATGTGGGTAGATCCCACTTGGATTTACGACATTGTCCAAATCAATGATACCTGAGTAAGAGGCAAGTCCCTTAGGCAAGTTGTAATGACCCGTATTTTATGTATCGAAGGATAGTAATATATTATGTTTAAATTTTATTTAACTTCATATGACTCTATAAAATTGGAAAATGCCTACTAGTGACATGTCCTGTCTTTAGAATTTTATCGGATGATTTTACCCTTGAAAACTTGTAACGGGTATAACTTTTAATAGAAGCTGAATTAGCATCCGAGAAGACTTCCATTGGAAAGATATGATGGTTTTATTTTCAATAGAATGGTGATAATAGTGAATTGGACTTTTGACTAGGGGATATAGCTGTCTGAAGATTAGCAATTTATGGAGCTGCCCGGTGGGTAATTAGTGAGGTTTGGAAGCAAGCCCACTAACCCATTCTGGGTTTGGTGGCTATAATAGGTTGAACTATGCTCCCCAAATTATTTGTATCACTTCTTAAATAGATCTAAGCTTTAATAATCCATTCCACATCCAAACCCTTCTATTTTCTCCTCCAAATCAAGTCTAAATCATAGATTAAGGGTAGATTAGCACGAAGATTCACTAGAGATCTTCAAATCTAACTTTTTAGGGAAGGAAAATTAGATCTTTGCTATTTATTTTCGGATTTTCCACGATTTACGTGCAAATCTCGACGTTTTGGTTGGTTGATTAGTGATTTATCATCTCTCGCCTTATTTTATATGTGTATACAGGTTTTAACATTTTTTGAATTCCTTTTTTGAAGTCAAATTATGTTTTATTGTTGTTTTAAAATCCTACCTATAGTAAAAACAAAAAAAATGGATTTTCGGTGCTCTAGACATGTTATTTGGATATATGATTGCCATGATATATGTTAAGCTATGTTATAGACATCTTGTATGATGATTTCTATGATTTATTGTGTGATTTACATGTTTGAATAGTGTTTGGTACATGTATAGTGTTTGTATGCTTGTATGGTTGAAAACGCTTATCGGAGCGAACAAGGGGTAGGAACCATGAAACCGAACTTCGACATATAGGCTCAAGGAAGTTGGGAGTTGTAGCGATGCTTACGAAAGGCACACTGGTCGAAGAATAGAGTGTAGCGATCAAATCAATGTGAAATTGGAGTTTGTTATATTTAGGAGCCGAGTAGGATTTGCTCTGTCTGGGTGTCGAACAAAACTTGCTTAGTCTAGGACCGAATATGAGTGCTTGTTCTAGAGGCAATAGGACTTGCTCTATTCGAGGGCCAAATAAGATTTACTATATGGAGGCCGAACATGATTTCTTATCCGGAGAAGCGAACAGGATTTGTTGTCCGGGGGGTCGAATAGGATTTGCTGCCCGAGGGGCCGAACAGGATTTGCTATCCGGGCGGCCAAACAAGATTATAGCCAAACATGATTTGCTGTCTAGGGTCCAAATAGCACTGTCCAAGGACCGAATGGGATTACAACCAAACAGGATTTGCTATTGGGGGGTCGAACGGGATTTGCTCTCTAGGGCTGAACAAAGAATGAAAGTTGGGGCTTTCATCGTGGCAAAGCGATACTTCAGAGATTTCTTCATGGAGTGTTCCAGGAGCCTTAGCAATGATGTGGGGTGAAGCTGCCTACTCCAAAAAAACTAGGATGACCATATTCTATGCGATGACTTGTGAAGCGATGGTGTAGCGCTTCGACTCGACGATGATGATGATAACTTCAAAACCATGGTAACTCTACGACTTACAATGGGTGTCTAGACGCGATTTGAAGATGGTGACTTAATAACGGGAGTCACAATGATGATCCACAAAGACAATTCCAACGACGTGGGCTTGCAAGTGAATTTGCGACCGTATTCTTCTATGGAGATAGCGGTAATGGGATAACGATTGAGTTTCATTATGGAGACGTGTGTGTAGGGATCGTGGATAAGTCAGAGATTTCTAGTGTGCTCGTAAAGAAGGAGTATGTGGGTAGCTCCCACCTGGATTTACGACCGTGTCCAGATCTTGCGATAGTAGATTACCCTCGGCATTTATGATTCTGAGTCTGGTTCCTAGCCTTACGAAGTGGCATGGATTCGAGCACCAATGAAGCTGGGATTTTGATTGAGTCCCCGGTTTGCGATTGTGCCATACAAGTTATCATATATCAAATGCACACGAATGATGGTGAGGATTGTTTGATGCATCTATGTTTACCATGGTTGTTATCGCTCTAAGGTGTCATATTATGTGGGCACTTTCGACCGTATACCTAGACACTAGACATTTTACTTCAATTGTAGTAAACTTATATGGAAATGATAGTAGATTAACATATATCGAATGGTATGTACTAACTCTTTAGATGCAGGAATAGGTCAGGTATGGTTCTTCATACCATATACCCCTATTTACTATATATGAATTTTATAGTATTTTTGAGATGATGTATCGCTCACATCGAATTGTTGTCTGATCCGAGGTTTTATGCTTTGCTTCTTATTTTCGAGTACTCTTAAATGAGTAGATTAGGTATAACAGGTCTGGATAGCGCATGGAGCCGTACGGAGTACAAGCCGGAGGCTGCGCTTTCATATATCATACTTGGAGCTTACTATCATTTATATTCCGTTATGCGATACCATGGATCTATACCGGTACTTTTATTATTTTAGAGATAGTTTTGGAGTTTATTTTAGAGATTTTGAATGTATAAACTCTACAATTTCAGTTTTTATATAATATGCGAACCCATTGCACTACGATGTTCTTATTTATGGTTCAATTGATTATATCAGTGTCTCACCTCTTTTACATCTATGTTATTGCATTATATTTTGTCTATGCACTGTGAGAAGTTCTATAGGTGATGTGCTTGAATTTCTTTACTTACATCCTCCGCTACCATCTTGCATCGGTCGGGTACATCCTCAATACATTTTATAAGTATATTCGATACTGATGGTGTAGAGCGGTCATCACATTCGGTATCAGAGCCTAGATTGCTTAGACGACCTAGGTTGACACTTGGATCCAATAGAGATATGGAAGGAGCTATCACCTTATAATGGATCAAGCGATATATGAGAGGACGTACTTGTTATATTTTGGTTTTCAATGGTATATATTAGTTATAGTATATAAGTCGCATTGCATTCACAGACAGCACTTGTTCCTTCTAGAGAGACTGGTCATTCTTATTACAGCTTGTGAGAATGAGCTAGCTAACGAGGAATGATGCTA
Source organism: Allium fistulosum (assembly GCA_030737815.1). Classification (NCBI taxonomy): domain Eukaryota; kingdom Viridiplantae; phylum Streptophyta; class Magnoliopsida; order Asparagales; family Amaryllidaceae; genus Allium; species Allium fistulosum. Next base: position 160,893,486 of record CM060904.1, on the reverse strand, counting down.
GGAACTCCATTTTTAGAGTGGAGGAGAAGGTGGGATCCGGGACTACTAACCCTGATTTGCAAAATATGTTCGCTGAGATGGTGCAAAACATAGTTTAGAATGCACAAGTTGCTCTTTCTGTAGCTATTTATGGTGGTTCTCCAATGCAGGCACCGAGGGTTGACACTTGGATCTATCAAACAATCCTCACCACTATTCGTATGCATTTGATATATGATAACTCGTATGGAAAAATCGCAAACTGGGGACTCAATCGAAATCCCAGCTTCATTGGTGCTCGAATCCATGCCTTAATCCCAAGTTAGTTGTTGCTCCCAAGGATGAGCCAAAGTCGTAAGCGGGTGGAGGAGACAAGAAGAAGTGGAACAACAACAAAAACAAGAGGAAACAACTGTAGATCAAGGGTGGCTAGAAGAAGAGCAAGTGGGAGCCTACTTGCTATAATTATAGGGAGAAGGGCCATCTTATTAAAGACTGTAAGATGGAAGGCAAGAAGTGCTACAACTGTACTAAGCTGGGTATATAAAGAAGGATTGTCCAGAACCAACGAGAAATAAGCAAGTTATGTATGTTTACAATTTGGACGGTGTTCCAGCTTCGTCAAGTGCTCTATTGGCGAAGGGAAGGGGAAGAGCGTCATTATACAGGGTGTGCTCGTTATTCTTGATACATCTGTATGTGTTTTATTCGATACCGAGGCTTCACATTCCTTCATATCTAGTGATTTGGTGGATAGATTAGGATTGAAATCTAAGGTGGTTGACCGACCATTGATTTTCACATATCCTGTTAGAGGATCTACTAGCCTTTGTATGGTTTGTCGAGACTTAATTTTATCGAGTCATGAATGTTTGTTTCTTGTGATTTCTTTATCTTGGGTTATGTGGGGTTCGGTACTATTCTAGGGACAGACTAGCTGTAGAAGTACAGAGTAGTAGTGAATTGTGATAGGACGTTGGTGATGATAGGGATGGATGATGGGCATAGGATAGAGATAGGCCGCATGCCTAATAATGAGGTGATGGTTAGCTTTCTGTACTCGCTCAAAGTCCCGCACGACGAGTAGTCTTCTCTGCCTATAGCGAGAGGGTATCCAGACATATTCGAGGAGGTGACTGGATTACCACCACATAAGGAGATAGAGTTTCATATAGGTTTGGTGAGGGATGCCAAGCCGATAGTTATGCTTTTGAGCCATATGGCACCTAGAGAATAGAAAGGGTTGGAGGTGCAATTGAATGACCTATTGAAGCGATGGTTCGTTTGTAGGAGTATATCTGAGTAGGGCGCACCTGTAGTATTCGCTATTAAGGTGGATGGCTCTCTGAGGTTACGTGCAAATTACCGTGAGTTGAATAAGGTGATGAAGAAGAACAAATATCCTCTGCCGTGTATTGATGACTTATTCAATTAGCTCTATGGTGCAAAGGTGCACTCTCAATTGGGCCTTGTGATAGGGTTTCATCAACTAAGAGTGGCGAAGAAGAGTGTGTCGGTCACAACATTTTGTACGCCGTCTGGATTTTATAAGTGGTTGGTTATGCCATTTGGGCTAACCAATACACAACATACTTTATTGATCTTATGAACCATGTTTTTAGGGATCAGCTAAATAAAATCTATACTTGCATTTGTGAATGACACCTTGTTTACTCGAGGATGGAGGAAGAACATAAAGAGCATTCGAGGGTTATACTCAAGGTGTTGAGGAAGCACCGACTAAAGGGAAAGTTTTCAAAATGTCACTTCTGGAAGAGGGAAATGTAATTTTTGAGTCATGCTGCTTCTGAGTAGGGTATTGTCATATATCCTACAAAGGTGGTTGTAGTACATGACTGGGATCGACCGAAGATCGCTGTAGAAGTGAGAAGTTTCCTTGGATTGGCGGGATACGATAGACGTTTTATCAAGGACTTCTCTAAGGTGGCAGCTTCATTAACCAACCTAATAGAGAAGAATTAGACTTTTATCTAGAACGCGAGGTGTGAACATGCATTCGTGAGCATGAAGAAGAGGTTGAAGAGCGGAAATGAGGAGCTGATGGTATACACAGATGTTATGGTACTGGACTAGGTGCGGTGTTGATGCAGAGAGGAAAGGTTGTCGCTCACGCTAGTCGACAACTGAAATCGCACGAGAAGAAGTATCCAACTCACGATTTGGAGTTGACGGTGATTGTATTCGCTTTGAAGATATGGAGGCATTATCTGCATGGAGATAGATTCGAGTTATGTATGGACCACAAGTCGTTGAAGTATCTATTCTCACATAAGGAACTTAACCTTCGCCGGCCGTGATGGTTAGAGTTCCTAGTCTCCTATGACTCTGACATTTCCTATACACTAGGCAAGGGAAATACAATCGCTGATGCATTGAGTAAGAGACAAGCCAACTGGGAGCGATTTTCCTAGAGTGGAAGCAGTTAGAGTCTATCGCTGGCTATGATTTTAGACCTCGATGTGAGTTAAAGCCCGAAGTGTCGGCTAGCCTGACGATCAGACCTACCTTGATTAAGCGGACCGATACTAGTTAAAGGCAAGAGCTAAACTAGCGGAGATCATGGAAAAGATAAAGGAAGGAGCAGAGTCTGTGGAGATGAAGCAGTGCAAGATCGACCGTGATGGTTGGCTCCGTAAGGATGGGAAATTTTTTGTTCTTGATGTCGATAGGTTGAGGGATGAGGTGCTATGCGAGTACCATTATTCAAGATTGACTATACATCCAGCGGCAATAAAATGTACCATGATATGAGGCAGACATTTGATTGGGAAGGAATGAAAAAGGACATTGGGTCATTCATCCCGAAGTGCATGAACTGTTAATTGGTAAAAGTAGAGCATAAGAAGGCAAGTGGTTTGCTGCAACTGCTCGAAATTCCCAAGTGGAAATGGTAATAAGTTTTGATAGATTGCCAAGCACCAGAGGAGGGTATAATATCATCTAGGTCATGGTCGATAGATTGGCAAAGGCTAGATTTATACTCGTAAAGTCTAATAGAATGACATCCAAATTGGCCGAGTTGTATGTGAAGTGGGTTGTGCGATTCCATGATGTGTCAAAGAGCATTGTGAGCAACCGAGACCTTTGTTAACTAGCACGTTTTGGGAGAGCTTATAAGAGATGTAGGGGACGGAGCCGCTTCTTAGTATAGCTTATTACCCACAAACCAATGGACAGACGGAAAGGGTGAATCGTATCCTAGAGAATCTCTTACGAGCTAGCATTCTCGATTTTGGAAGCTCGTGGGACGATATTTGCACTTAGTAGAGTTTGCATACAGCAATAGTTATTAGTCTAGCATTGGTATGGCACTATTTGAGGCATTATATGGTCGACCATGCAACGCTCCTTCATGTTGGTGGAAAGCGGGTGAGAAACAGATACTTAGACCAGATATGATTAGAGAGACTTTGGAGAAGATCGAGATCATTCGGCAATGAATGAAAGCCGCTCAGGATAAATAGAAGAGCTACGCTAATAGAAGAAGATGTGATTTAGAGTTCTCTATCGGCGATATAATGTTTTTCAAGGTCTCTCCACTGAAGAATGTTATATGATTCTGTACTAAGGAGATGTTGGCACCAAGATTCGTTGGTCCCTATCAGATACTTAAGAGGATTGGAAACCTGGCTTACAGAGTCGACTTACCTTAGAAGATGGTGAGTGTGCATAATGTGTTCCACATCTCTCACCTATGGAAGTTTGTCCATGGCTTAGGCATGATAGTTGAACTAGATCAGCTTGGTGATATCAAGATTGAACCAGAAGCATTAAGACATCGTAGGCCTATTCGTATCGTTGGATGTGATACGAAGCAGCTTAGGAGGAAGACAGTAGAGCTGGTTGTGATATCCCGGGATTTCAGGGAATTTAAAATGTGATAATCTTGTAAGTTAATTATTTAAAATTGGTAAAATTGTTATTTTCAAACAATTAAATAATGAGTTGTTTTTAAATATAAATATAAATAGATTTTAAATAGACTTATTATTTTCAAATTTAATAAGGGTTGTTTAAAATGTATATATATATATATGTATATTGATAGGATAATTATTGATAAGTAATAATATGTTTGTTTGAAATGGATATCTATATTTATTTAAATTGATTTTAAATTGGACTTTAAATTGACTTTGAATTTGAATGTAAGAATTGAATTTGAAAAAAATATATATATCTTGGAAATGAAAATAATAATATAGTTTGGATTTAAATCATATGGATAAGTTTTTATTTAAAAATAGATTTGTTTTATATTATTCTTTTTATAGAAATTTGGATATGTATTTATTTAATAAGAATAAATACAAAGACTTTTGAAATAGTATTTAAAAAAAAAAATGATTTTTGCAATATTATATATATTTTATTTAAAATATAATTGGTTTTATTTTATTTTCTTTTAAAGATTGTATTTATATAAATTTTTAAATGTGTTTGTTTATTAGGAATTTAATTAGAAAAGTATTTATAAATTAAGAAAACATATTAGTTAATTAGGAAATCATATTTAAAAAGTTTTTAAAATTCTTTTAGGATAAAAATAAATAAATATTGACAAGTGTTAAGTTATAAATCACTTTGATAACAAGTGTTAAAACATTAATATAAGATAGAGACATGTGTCATTTTATTTGTATTTTCTTTTAATATTAATAAAATCTAAATTTACTTATAAACATTCCTAATCTTCTTTCACATTTTTCTTTTTATATCTTCTTCTCAAAAGATAAGCAAACTATGGCAGAATCGAATCTGAATTTTCCCTCAAATTCAAATCTAAAACCAAAGTGCAAATCAAAGCTGCAATGTTTATTTTCCTGTAATCTCTTTATACCAAAACCATTCTGTTATCAAAAGCCTGAAAAGTTCCTCAAAAATCAAAATCTGAAACCATTGTTCAAGTTTAAAAACCTGAGATTTTCCTCAAAAATTCAAATCTGCAAAATTTATTTCCCTGTAACTCAATTTCCCAAACCAAATACCATAACCAGAAATCAAGTGCAAATAGAAACTGCAACCTGTAGTATGTTTTCAAAAGTTCAAAACAAATTTTCAATCCAGTTCTAAGCTCTGCATTTCCCATATCTGCATCATCTTTCAAGTGCATGCAAATGAATAATTTGGGTCAAGAGCAAACCTGAAGCATTTCTGTTTAAAGCAAGAATCAAACTTCAACTTCAGATTCGAATTCAAAGCTTCAGTTTTTCAAATTCCAGAAATCAAGCAAATTCAGTTTTCAAAGTTTTAAGGCAATTCAAAGTCTTCAGCTCCATTTCCATTCAAGTTTTCAAAGCTTCATCTCAGTTTAAATCACCTCTGCACTTCATTAAAAAGGTGAGTAAACATCAACTTAAAAATCTTAAGTAATAATGAGCCGTTGATTGTTAGATTTTTGAAATGTTTTATGTTTGCATGTGTATGTATATATATGTATTAGCTGTGTATATGAATGTGTTGTATATGTATATGTATCTGGTTGAAAGCATGCATGACTGTTGTTCTTGAATATCCCTGTTCTTAGTTCAGGTTTAAATTTGTTTATCTAAATTCAAAATCATCTCCTATTGATCTCTGTTAGACTTTAGTTCCAAAACAAATTTAGTTTGTTTAAAACTTGAACTTGAATTTAAACATAGTTTAAACATGTTTATGTATATATAGTAACTGGAAATTAAAATTTACAGTAAGAATTTATAAAGATGTTAAAATCAATTATTACAACTATCTGATTCAAATACATAACCTAAATTGGTCTGGATAAACATGATTTTTAAAATAAAAATTATGATTTTTAGATTTGAATTGGATATGAATTTGGGAATTTTCTAGAAATTGGGTTTGGGCCAATTTCTGGCGATCGGAGGGTGATGGAGTCTCGTGTTCATTACTGGAGCATGCTGGAAGGTAGGGGGTCTTGACAAAATTGATCGGTGAATTTTCTGATCATCATGGTGGCGGCATGGCAACGTTGTAGGGTTTAAGGACATATTTTTGTCTGAGTCGTTTTTGGAATAATTTCATTGTCAATAGATGATCGGGGGTGACCGGACCTATGGGGGACGAAGCTAGGGGTTCTGGCGAAGGTTCAGGCAGAAGGTCGTGGCCTCAGGTGGTAGTGGATCGCGATACGAGGTGGTTTTGGTTGTTCGTTTGGGTTCCTGTTTTGGATCGAACTGTTCGATTTCGATTTTGTGTCTGTGGTGATCTATGGGTGATCGGAATCGAAGTGATGGACCATTTACGACTTGTCGAGGGTAGTGTAGTTGGTCGGAGCTCTGACGAGCTAGCGTGCACGTGCACAGCGACGTTGTGATGTCTGGGAGGATGGGTTCTTGGCGACTCGAAGGGAGACTCGGGAATTTGGGAGATAAACTCGAGTTTGGCATCGTGTTCGTGAGTGTTACTATTTTGGTTTTTAACAGTTTTAAGATTTAAACTAAATACTGTTTTTTTTTTTTAAGAAGAAGGTGGAGAAAACTCGGGTTGGACTCGAGCAGGGTAAAGGTTTTACCCGAAGCAAGATTAAAGGAATGAGAAGCATGTTAAAAGTTTTTATAAAGTAAATTTAATTTTTGAAATTTAGAAACAAATTTAGTTTAAGTTCCTCATATAAATTCATAAATAAATGTTCTCCTTAACATTTGATTAAGAAGTTTTGAAATTTGTTTAAATTAAATTTTATTAAGTAAAATTTAAAGTTATTTTAAACTTAAGTTAAAATGCAATTTTAAAGGTTTTATAAAAACAAGTTTTAAAGTTTAAATTGAAAACTAGTTTAAACCATTACTTGTAGATGTTTAAGGCATTTAAGGGAGGTTATGTTTTATTAACTTTAATTTATCAAATTAAATGATTATTTATTTTAAACCTTAATTAATGAGTGAATTGAGAAAAGTTAGTTATTAAGATAAGATGGTTTAATCTTAAGATAATTAAAGTTTTAATATCTTGGTATTAATTAAGTTAATTAAGAAATTAGGTATAATTAATTAATTTAATTAATAATGATTAAGGATTAGTTAAGGAATTGATTAAGCATAATTAATTAACTCAATGATGAAGGTTGATTTAATTAATGACTAAAGATTAATTAATTAGTATTTAATTAATTAAGTAATTAGAGGTTAATTAATTTGTAATTAAGAAATACTTAATTAAGTTTTATTAATTGATAATTAAGGTTTATTAATTAATAAATAAAAAAAAAAATATAAAATATAATTAATCTGTAATTAATAATTAATTAAATGGTTTAAGAGTAATTAAGGATGAATTACTCAAGTATAATTAATGATATGAATGTGATTGATTTAAGTTAATTAATTTGTAAATTAATTAAAGATAATCACTTGATAAAGACATTAAGTATGAATACTTAATAAGATTGATAAGTATAATTACATAGTGTAGGTAATTAATGTATAATTACAGGATGTAATTAATTAAAGGAAATTACTTAATGGGAAGTAATGGAAGTATAATTACTTTACAAAAAGTAATTAAGGATTAATTATTTGGTAATTAATTAAAGGATTAAAGAAATTAATTAAGAAGTTAATTAATTAAGGTAAGTAATCATAGGATGATAATTACTGTATATGATTAATTAAGGTGGATTAATAGAAAGGATTAATTAAAATAATTAATTAAGGATAATTAATCAATGCAATTAATAAAAGTAATTAATGGTTAATTACTGTTAATGGTTAAGAATAATTAATTTGTGAAATTAATTAAGGATATTTACTTTATGTAATAAATAATTAATCAAGAGTGATTAATATTTAATGATTAATTAATTAAATGGATTGTAATTAATTAATGTTGATTAAGCAAAGAATAGGAATTAATTCTTAAGTAATTAATTTAATTTAAGTTGATTAAATTAATTATAATAGAGATTAATAAATGGTTGCTTATGAATGATGGTTGAGTAGAATGTCTGATTTGGTTGATATCTATTAAATGATATGCTATGATATTCTGTGATATGATATTGGATATATCTGTGATAAATGTGATATTTATCTGTGTTAAATGCTGTGTAAATTCAAGTATTGAATTAAATTAAATTGTTTAAACCTTTAAACAACTTGGCCTTAAAAGATACGTTTTGGATTTCGATGAGACCGGGATCGGGTTTCCGTATACCGGTATTCCAGGTCTGGAGACCCGAATACCACATCGATCCAAATTAACGATAGGTCGTGAATCTCAAGTGAAGATGAAGATTCAGAGTGCAAGGGTTATTGTCGTTAACTCTGAGGGTGATTCCAAAACGAGTGTAACGAGATAATGCCTTCGGTTTCGTTCGAACCCGGAACGAACTTGTATGGATTGAATGCTTTCAGCACATCGTCAGGTGGACGATGATCATTCTAAGTGATGTGTTTTGATTAAAGGTAATCGTAGCCTCAAGCCTCATCAAACCGGGAATGGCTAAAACAGGGGAGGTGCAGCAAGGTTAGTGGGTAGCACCCAAGTAGTATGAGATTCCTCTGTCTAGAGGTCCCTTCTTTTTATTCGGCTGTGTGGGCGGTTGAATAGCTACAACCGCTGGGGTTTCTTATGCGGGAATTATCCAGTAAGGGATGTTCCGGCCTTGTGTTGCAGGGGATTGGGAGTGATCCTCGGTACGTTGATCTAGGCCACGTACTGTGACGGGCGGTACCCCGGTAGCCCTGCCATTGTATGGAATCCAAAATCCAATTAAGTGTCGTACGTATTAGTTGTGCCCAACTATGTTGGAACGTGAGATGTAAGCATTCCAGCTATTTCTGTATTTTACTTGAAAACCCTAGACCCTATTATAATATAACTGGATTTCCTATCAAATGTTTTGGTTAGCGTAAGGTAAAAACTTACCCATGTTTATTTGTGGGGAGTCTTACGTGATACCTTTGTTTTCAAAAGGTTTTGAAGTTAAACAACTTTAACCGTTTACTCACACCAGACCCATGTCTGACCCAAGTGTTTATTTTCTGTTTTATAAACTCTTGGGTACTCAAATTTTTACGAGTAGCCAAGGGATTCAGGTTTGCTTTGACGAATTCTGAAGGAGCAATGGAGCAGAAGGCTTCAGCGTGTAGATATCTGTATTTCCGCTGTGTTGATCTCTGAGTCGTTTGTTGTGTTGTATTTGAGTTGTAATAACTAGATAGGTGTTTATAACTGTCTAGTATGTGTTGTATAAGCTGTGTATCTCTGATGTATATGATACAATGTAATATCTTATTTGATTAATGTAATTTATTCGTTCCGCTGTTTAGATTCTGATGTGTTTCTTTCTTTCTTCTCTATCTTTTCTCTTTTCTATCTCTTTCTTTCTTCAAGATGATACGACTTTTGTGGAGAAAAAGCCGGGTCGTCACACTGGTAAAGGTTTAGTGGAGTGCGAGTGAATGCGAGTGTACCTATGAGACTGAGGAGAACATGAGGGCTGCTTATCAAGAGCTCTTTACTTGGTAAGACTTCTATTTATCACATTTACTTACACTTTCAATATTATATAGAGTTGTTTAGTATCCTGCATGCTAGGGTAGGCATGATATCATTTCCTTCTTCTGCGTGCATGTTTGATGTTTGATATGTTTTCTCATGGATTTTAGCCATGCAGGGTAGCCATGCTTGATTTTGTCTTTTTTTTGTTAAGTAATTTGGGGGCAAAACTCCTAAAGGGTGGAGAGTATAACGACTTGTATTTACGTATTGAAGGAACGTAAAATATTGTTTTTAAATTTTATTTGATGTTGTATGACTATATAATTTTGAGAAATTCTTATTAGTGACATTTCATATCTTTAGCATTTTATCGGACAATTTTACCCTCAAAAATTTTAATGGCTATAATATTTGATAGACGTCGAATTAGCATCCAAGACCACTTCCATTGGAAAGATATGATGGTTTTCCTTTTCGTAGAGTGGTCATAATAGCAGTTTGGACTTACTGACTAGAAGATATGGCTCGTAAGAGATTTTGATAACTATTATTCATTTTTACTAAATGCAAATCTAAAATCGAGCCACCGTACCTAAAATCCATTGGAACAACAATTATCAAAAATGATTTGCCTCGATTTACGTTGAAATATCCACTTTTTGGGTGTTTGGTGAGTAATTTATCATCTCTTGCCTTATTATATAGGTTTTAACATGCTTTGAATTCATTTTTGAAGTCAAAATTATGTTTTATTGTTGTTTTAAAACTTTACATATAGTAAAAAAGAGAATAAATGAATTTTAGTGTTCCATACATGTTATTTGGATATATGATTGCCTTGATATATGTTAGGCTATAGTGTAGACACCTTGTATGATGATTTCTATTATTGATTATGTGATTTCCATGTTTGAATGTTGTTTGATGCATGTATGGTGTTTGTTTGTATGCGTGTATGGTTGAAAATTCTCATCGGAGTGAACTAGAGGTAGGAACCATGAAACCGGACTTTGACGGATAGACTCGAGGCAGTTAGGAGTTGTAGCGATGCTTACGGAAGGCATACGGGTCGAAGAATGGAGTATAGCAGTGAAATCGGTGCAAAATCGGAGTTTGGTGAAATTACAAGTTTTATGTTCGATGGTGTTCTTTCTAGGGGTGAATAGGATTTGCTCTACCTTGGGATCGAATAGGACTTGCTCTGTCTAGGGGCCGAACAGGACTTGCTCTGTTTGGAGGTCGAACAAGACTTGCTCTATTAGTGGCCGAACATGATTTTCTGTCTGGGCCGAAAGGATTACAGCCAAAAAGGATTTGCTGTCTAGGGGACCGAACATGATTATAGCCAAACATGAGGGTCAAACTAGATTATTGCCTAACAGGATTTGTTGTCTGGAGGCCGAGTAGGATTATATCCGAAAAGGATTTGTTGTCCAAAGGTCGAATAGGATTATAACCGAACAGGATTTGCTGTTTAGGAGCAAATAGGATTTGTTTTCTAGGGCCGAATGAGAGTTAGGGCTTCGTCGTGACGCAGCGATACTTCGAGGATTTCTACGTGGTGTGTTCTGGGGCTCTTGGGGGTGATTTAGGGTAAAGTTTGCAACCTCAAACAACTCGAGATAACCTTGAATTTTGTGCGACGACCAGTGAAGCGATTGCGTAGCGCTTGGACTCAACGGAGTAGACGGCAATGACGCCAACTTCAAAACTTTGGTACGATGGCTCTACGACTTACGATGGGTATCTAGAGGCATTTCGAAGATGACAACTTAATGATGTGAGCCGTGATGATGATCCGCAAGGGAAAGTCCAACGATATGGGCTTGCAAGTAGAATTTATGACCGTGTTTTACCATGGAGATAGTCGTAAGAGGATAACGATTGAGTTTTATTATGTAGATGCGTGCAAAGGGATCGTTGATAACTTAAAGGTTTCTAGGTTGCTCATAGAGAAGGGCTATATAGGTAGCTCCCACCTAGATTTACGACCATGCCTAAATCTTGCAATAGTAGATTACCATGGACTTTTACGATTGTGAGACTGGTTCCTAGCCTTACGAAGTGGCATGGATTCAAGCATCAACGAAGCTGGGATTTAGATTGAGTCCCTAGTTTGCGATTGTTCCATATGAGTTATCATATATCGAATGCATATGAGTGATGGTAAGAATTGTTTAATGGATGTTATGTTTGCCATTATTGTTATCACTCTAGGGTGTCACATGATGTAGGTACTTTTGACTGCATACCTAGACGTTGGACATTGTACTTCGATTATAGTACAATTATACGAAAATGATAGTAGATTAGCATATAACGACTATTATGTACTAACTCTTTGGATGCAAGGACAGGTCAGGTATGGTTCTTCATAGCCTATACCCTTATTTACTATTTATGATTTTTATAGTACATTTGAGATGATATGTTGCTCACACTATACTGTTATCTGATCTAAGGTTTCATGTTTTTTTTATTATCTTAGGTACTCTTAAATGAGTAGATTAGGATAACATGTCTGGATAGTGCATGGAACTATATCGAGTATAACCCGGAGGCTCTGCTTTCATATATCATATTTGGAGCTTACTACGTTTATATTCTGTTATGTGGTACTATAGAGCTATACCAGCACTTATAGTATTTTAGAGACAGTTTTGGAGTTTAAATTGGAAATTTGGGATGTATAGACTCTACTATTTTGGTTTCTGCATAATCTGTGAAAGTGTTGCACTTTGATGTTCTTATTTATGGTTCATTTGAGTATACCACCATCTCGCATGTTTTACATCAATGTTATAGTATTATATTTTGTCGGTGCACTATGAGATGTTCTATGGGTTATGTACTTGGATTTTCTTTACTTACACCCTTGGCTACCATCTTGCATCGGCCGGGTACCTCCTCAGCGCTATATATAAGTATATTGGATACTGGTGGTGTAGGGTGGTCGTCACACAAGTATGCTAGTCCAAAGTCTATTAGAAGTTATTTATGCAAATAGGAAATTTTTGTTGTCATATGTCACTAAGTCTTAATTTCAATTTGACTTAACAACCATTAATGCCCCCAATTCCAAGCTTTTATTGATGCTTTAAGAAAAATGAGAAATGAGGAAGAAGTACAATTTGAAATTCATCCCCTTTTAGTGAGGGAGTACATGCCTATTTATAAAGAATTCAAACCGTTGGATTTTTGACATGTGATACTTATAGAAATTGAACGTTCATATTTGCTAGCGTGGCACATGCTTGATTTGACATATGGCACAGTTCACCCTAATTTCTTTATGGTGATGTGGCATAGCTAATTCGATTAGTGGATGCCATGTGGCTTGCTAGAATATTGACTATATAAAAATTATTCAACATGTGATAGCTTCAATTATCAATCTATGATAGCCGTATCCATCAACCTTCGACGGTCTCGATTATCATCATGTGATAGCTTCAGTCACTGATTTGCAATAGCTTTGGAAATCAACATGTGATGACTTTATTATCATCAAATTACGATAGATCTACTGATATCAACCTGCATGGTTTAATCAATATCAACAATTTATGATATCTTCATTGATATCAACTTGCGATAGCTTTATAAATATCATCAACTTGTGATAGCTTCATTGGTATCACCAAATTGCATTAGCTTCATTGGTATCAACTTGCGATAGCTTCATCAATATCATCAACTTGCAATAGCTTCATTGGTATCAAGTTACGATAGCTTCATTAGTATCATCATCTTATGATAGCTTTATCAATATCATCAACCTTAGAAGCTTCCCATTGTGATGGCTCCTATTATATCAACCAACTTGTGATGGCTTGTAGCTTCCTATTACATCAATTTCCGATAGCTTCCTATTACATCAATTTATGATAGCTTCATTCACCTCAACTTTCGGTAGCTTTTGGTAACCATCAACTTGCGATAGCTTTTCCTCAACTTGCGATAGCTAGAAATTTTTGTATTAAAAACATATACCCCCCTTTTAATAAAAGCATTTTATACTTTAGCATAAACACTCATGCTTTTGTTCCCCTTCTTATTAAACTCTTAATATTCCTTGAATCTATTATATTAGCCATAGAAGTTTTCCCAATCATAAATTGACGGTTGGAGTGTTCATTCTCCTTGCCTACAAATAGTTTTCCTCTTCCTCTTTTATATTCTCCAATTATCTTAACATTAATCGATCCAAAATCAAACCTTCCTTAAAAGATTTTAATTCTCAAATTAATTTTTTATGGTAATTAGTCTTGTTTGTCATTGTTATCTTTATTTGCCAATTTTCGGTTCCTATTTTATACCTTTTCTTTAATTTAAGGGTCTTAAAAACCATTCATTTTAAGTGTTCGTATTGGTTTCATTGAGTTTCTTAACAATTTTGGTTTTGATCTTTTATTGCAGTAGTTCTAATTTTTTTTTTGGTGGTTTTTTGTTCTGATTTTCAACTGCTTTGTAACACTTGAAAATTTTAACAGAAACTTAATAAGAAAATTAAATTTAAATAAAATAAGGGCTAAAATGAAATTTTCGTAGACATCCAAATTTGACTACAAAACTTGCACCATTGCATTCGTAGCGATTTTCTAAACTATATATAACACTTCGAAATCAGGGTTAGTGCGGAGAAGTTACAGAGGTTTGAGAAATTGAAAATGAAATAATTGAAAAATTAAATTTTATATTACAAAGGTCGACCCGAAGGGTTTGATGGTTGACCCAGGATTTTTGATGGTTGACCGCTATAGGTCGACCCATAACCACGAAGGGTCGACCGTTCACATTAGAAATCGTGAGTTTTGGAGCATCATTTGAACGTCTGAGATTGACCAAATTATTTTTCCTTCGTGCCCAAGTTTTGATGTGCGTACGAGATGTAAAACATGATTCTTCCGGGCATAGCGAACACTCCAAACTGATTCCTAAATTAACACCTAGGTTAATCCTAAATTCATTAGAAAATTTACTATCTACCAAAACATTGCCAAAATTTCTTCCCTCCACCTATAAACTTTTTTCAAAAACAAATTAAAAAACAAAGCAAGAGCACGCTAATAATCAAATCTAGGAGGAGGCAAGATAACGGATGTCGATTCAGAGGCAAAGATTGAAGTTAAAACTTGGATATAAGGTGAGTGGGAGTACGTTTAATAATATGATTTATTACAGTTAAATTTAATATATTCTATTGGATCTAGGTTGTTAGTAATTTAAATTGTAAGTTGTAAGCCCTAATTATTAAACCGGAAATCTGGATTAGAAATTAAAGTATATAAATTAAATAATCTTCAAACCCCTTCTAACTAAAACCCTAAAAATTGGTTAATTGTTAGCATAAGTAACCTGTTAAAATGCATAAACACTAAATCAATTAAAATTGTGTAAACCTATGAAATTGGGAATTTATACTGGTCACTGAAGTTGCTTAGGGTTCACTATAAACGCCGTAATAAATAAAGTTAACACAAATTAATAATCGAATAAAATAATAAGACAAACTCTAATTTTTTTAAGCGACCGGTCGATCCTCACCTTGAGCGGTCAACTGATAGGGTGTAGCGGCCGACCGGCTATCACTTGAAACGCATAACTTCGACCTCGGTCTAAGGCCCGGGTTTGAAATAAAATAGGTATAAATGTTAATTGTTATCTGATCCCATTTAGGGCTATTTATATGTATGTTAGAAGTTGTAGGAAAGCTAGTTCCCTATGAAATGATGCTAGGATGTTGCAACATTGGATAAATGTTCTTTACCCAATGGGAGGTTGATTATTCGATTGGGTTGACTTTTATTGCAGGCACTCATAGGAGGTTCTACTATGGACGTGCAATACTGACTGATGCCTGATAAAGTGTGGCCCGACACAACGGGAGTCCTGGTACGCACGAATACTGACGCGACATGGTATAGTTCAAATGTTGGATCCTGGAGCATGCAATAAGAGGTGTATACTATGGTCGAGAGGCGGACACGGATGCAGACGATGAGACACACCGGCGAGTCGGCATTTCGAGTTTCCCCTCAATGTATAATTGGGTTACGTGTAGCCATAATTAGAGGAAGGACGTTCCCCAGTAGCCTAGTGATAGTGATAGGAGCAGGAATTTATTTCCACAGTAGCCTGGTGACAGCTTTTCCATAGTTAGTAGCAAAGGGGGCGGTGTTTCCACGTTTAACAGCCTAGTGGTGGTGTTTCCATATTGGATAGCTCTAGGAGTAGTAGCATGCACAAGCTTTAGTGTAGGTATGTGTTGGATAAAAATCCCAAGTAAAAGACCTTAGGGATAACAAACACTTGTAGGATAGTCAAGGACACTCAGGATAGAACTAAAGTTAACTACACATGATCACCATATATTAAATATATACTCATTCACCAGACTTTTGTCTGACCTATCCCTTTCTTTTCATTTTTCCTCACCACAGGATGACAGTTTAGCAGTTCATTGGGCATAGAACGTGGAGAAAGGAGTTACATGTTGGGGTTGTCATATTCTTTATTGTTCATCATGCGGTTACTTATTGTACTAAAGTCTGTAAAACTTATATTGCACTTTAGGAACAGTGTATATGGAAATTAAGTATTTTGGAGACTGTTTTTTGAAATGTCTATTTTCGATACTTATATTTTAATTTCTTCCGCTGTGAGATATGAAAGTGTAGAATGTCTTAGAATTTACCATTATAATTATGCTCTGAAATGTTATAAAAACCCAATAACTTGTATTTCTTGGCATGCCGTGAGTTCAAATGTCGCCTTAGTCTTTGAATCGAGGTGTCGGGAAGTGTAGGTTGTTAAAAGCTTTTTTAAGTGTTTTACAATGATAATTCATTTGCTTTATCACTAGTCACTTCGTTACGTGATAGCTTGTTTATTCATTCAACATGCGATGGCCCACTTATTCAACTTGCACTAACCTATATATTTATTTAACATGTGATAGCATATTTATTTGCTCAATATGCGATAGCCTATTTGTTTACTCAACCTGTAATAGCTATTTGTCTACTCAACATGTGATATCATATTTATCCATTAATATGCAATAACCTATTGTCCACTCAATATGTGACAGCATATTTACTCACTCAGCATGTGATAACTTTATCATGTGATAGCATATTTATTCATTCAACATGCGATAGCCTTAACATGTGATAATTTACTTATTTACTCAACATGTGATAGCTTATTTACCCACTCAACATGTGATAATCTTATCATGTGATAACCTATTTATCCATTCAACATGTGATAGCCTTAACATGTGATAATTTACTTATTTACTCAATATGCGATAACACTATACTATATTAGCATGCGGTAGCTTTATTCAACCACTCTTATTATTTTATTACTTGAAAATTTACTAGCTTAGCCATGTGAAATCATTGCATGGTGTCAATATGTGGTAGCTACCATTATTATCAACATATGAGTTTGGAATAAGTTACATAAGAAAGGCTCCTAACTCATATGTTAATTGAGATATAACTTACAATTGACTTGCTTTCAAATTCTTGAGAATATCATCAGCACTCAAACTTTTTTTCTCAACTTATTGTCGAAATGTGTAAGTAAACTAGGAGTAAGTTATATAGAAGATTTTGCTTCTTATTAACTTAATTATTAGTTTGGGTTTTATTAAGCTATTGTTACGATAACTAGTTATTATAGCTGGAAATAAGGGAGGATCTTATAGGGCATCTCTAAGTACTCCCAAGCTCAAGATGCATTCCGAGGAGAAGCTCTACACTAACTGCCAAACCAACTTCTCAAGCAAGAAGACATGGATTCTTTGCGTCATAACTTTGGAATTTTCAAAATCAAAACTAGAGTTCCTAGCCCTTCTAATAGGATCGATACCCATCCTGAGAGATTTTTTTGCCTTTACTCCAATCCATATTTGGCATTCCTGCTACCTTCCTTTAAACGATATCACTGCAAGGACTATGTCTTTTCTTGGGATTGCTCCTATTCATCTCACCCCAAACTCCTACAGCTATATTCGTTCTCTTTTCATGCTTCTCAAGGAACTCCAGCTAGAGGACTTGACCCCTTCAACTTTATGTTCACTTACCGTCCTCCAAAAAGTCAAGTAACAACTCGAAGGTTCTATATTATGTCTCCGTTTTGTGAATAGTGGGTTAATTTTTGACTTTGTTAACAAGACCAATGATCAGAGCCATCAATTCTTATATGTGGTGTGCTTCACTCCTGAGATCTCTGAAAAATTCAACGTCCCCAGTTTGTGGTCAAACTCATATTTTCTTTATTATCTTACTGTTATACTATGCTAACTTTTGTCTTTCTGATCCTGTTTCGAAAGAAGTTGAACCAAAGTTTTGGCCAAAATCAATAAGCTAGGGGATGCTACCAAATACTCAAGGAGCCGACCGAGACTCCTTATTAAGGACAAGCTAAGGAAATATTCCTTAATTTAGCTATTTCTTTGAGTTCTAGGCAAGCCTCCTATCATAAAAGGAATATATATGTTTCTTCATCCCATGTCATAAAGATCGACATCTTTTCGGTTAATTTTTCGATCCGGTGCTCCTCCTCCTGTAACCCTAGATATTCACTAGGTTTTATTCCTTCTATTTTTATGTTGAAAAATAACAATTTCTTTTACTTGATTGTGCTTTCTATTATCTCAGAAGTCAGCTTAGTTGATCCAGCTATTTTGTCATTGAGCACAGATCCTTCACATTTACCTTCTTTCTTGAAAGCTCTTGGAAAACCACCTCTACCTCCTACCTCTAAAGATGGCACATCGTCTCTGACTGCCATAGTGGGAGATATCTTTTTACTGGCTAAATCAAGAAAGCATAAGCAGTAAGGAGGCTCACAAATCTCTCCTGAACCTACCCTTAAAAACACAGAGTGATAATCTTGCTTTGACGTTGAACATGATTCCTTCCTCTAATATCATCATAACCACCATTCCTTCTATACTTTTCAATCAAACCCCGTTATTGATGTTATGGAGTTAACCACTGATAGATTCTCTATCTTTCCTATACAGAAAACTAGGTCTTGAATCTCCACTTTTTTAGGATGCTCCTCCATTAGGTATGAGTGTGAGGGATTGTTACCCCTTGAACTTTGAAGAACTGATAACATCCATCCTTCAATCCTCTACTATCACTTCTTTGAGTTTAAATGACGCTCCCTTCCCTTTTTCAAAAGAAGTCCTTATTTTCCATTTGCAGCAACTCATCTCGGTACAATTTGAGTACACAAGAGTTTTAGGAAAAGAAAACAAAACTTCGAATCAGACATAGGTCTGGTGTGAATAAACTCGAACAACTTAACTTTTACTTTTATAAACACTTTGTAAATCAAAGGCATCTCGTAAGACCACGCCGCACATAAATACGAATGAGTTTTTACTTTATGATAACCAAAACACTTTATATAGAAATATAGTGATATTATGATAATGTTTAGGGTTTTCAAGTAAAATGGAACATAGCCGAAATTGTTATATTAATTAAATTCCAGCATAATAGTTATACAACTAAGACCGAAGGCACTTATTGGAAAATGGATTCCATACAATGACTGGGCTACTAGGGTATCGCCCATCATGGTGCATCTTAGATAAAATAACACCGAGGACCTCGCTAGGATCCCCTGCCAACACAAGATCGACCTACCCCTTGCTGGATAGTACCAAATCAGATCACCCCTCGGTTGGGATCAGCAACTGTACCGAAGTATACACGAGTTGATAGTAGGGACTCTAGATAAAAATGACCTTACTCTAATGGGAGCGACCCACTTAGCCTTGCTACATCTCCCATGTTTTAGTCATTCCCGATTGATGAGGCCTGAGGCTACATTTACCTTTATTATAGCATTACCACTTGGAATGCTAACATTGCCTTCCAAATGTTGACAAAATGTCAGCATTCATCCATACAAGTCGTTCAGGAGATGAATGAACCAAAGGTACTATTTCCACTATACCTGTTTTGGAATCACCCTCAGAGTTAGTAGCAAATAGCCCTTGCACTTCAAAGTCTTCATCTTGGACCTTGACATCACAATTTCAAATTCCAACTACTATCTGATCCCGATCTCTCCAAACCAACATTCGATAATTTTAAAGGGTCAAGTTGCTTATAGTAGCCCATCACATGATCAAGTATAAAGATTTACATATGAACATACATTCAATATTCTTAGATTATCATGACCCGCTTATCAAAATTAACCCTTTTGTATTCATCATGTTCCGAAAGTGCGGTATTTGTGATAAGTACAAGTCAACTTACTGTCAACAAAACGTGTCAACGTTTTATTGCAACTACTTTAATTCATTTTGGTGCTTAATAGTATGGACAAGAGATCCTCTGTTTTTAAAACAATTTACTTAAAACAAGAAAGTTGGTTAAAATAAATAACCGATAGAGTTTTGAAAGAAACTTTTTAATAAGCTTTAATTAAATCATAAGTTTAAAGCTCAACTAAACTTTAATTAATCTTAATTAAATCAAAAATCATACTTTAAACCATAATTAATTAAAAAATTATTTATAATTAAACTTTAATTTAACTTTAATTAAATAACATTCATTTAAGAATTAAATCAAAAGTAAGTGGATAATTAACCTTTAATTAAATAATAATTGATTAAATAAATTACTCTAGTTAAATAATTAATTGAGTAAATAAAATTGATTAAATAAAAATTAATTTCCTTTTATCTTAATTAATCATTATTTAAAACTTCCTTAATTTCAAATAATTACCTGGTTAATGATTTCTTAAACTCTAATTACTTACCCGTATTACTTAATTAATTAATTAAGTAATAATTACCCTAATCAATAAATTAAATTATTAAATAACTAAAACTTAAACTTTAGATTTAATTTATTTGAAATGAGTTTTCAAAAACAATCCAAAATAAAACACTTGAAAACTTGAAATCGTGAAATTTTCCGAACTGCATCCATAGCGACTATCGCTATAAGCGCAGTTCGCTAGAATTGATTTCTAGGTGAAAACCTCACCTTAACCCTAGCTATACATGTTTGAAACACAAATGCAAGAGTTTTTAAAACTTAAACAAAAGTTGAAAAACTTGGAAAACATTTACAAAATCCAAAACTAAAAAAATAAGCTTTTGTTTTCAAATCAGATCTCAAGTCCTTTGCGACTTTTCAAAGTGCTAATTTCACAACAATTACATCACATACACTTGGTTTTGTTTCATAAACACACTACCATCACATCATAACCAACCATTCACATATCCATATCCAAACATATCATTTAACATCCAAATCACAAAAATCCAAGTTCAAACACAACTTATGATCACATGCCATCATAACAACATGATATTTCAACACAATCAACACTATAATTTTACAACACATAGTTAACCAATATCAAGTTATGTCTTTTCCAAAAATAAGAGTTTTACTCACCGAAACTTTACTAAATCAAGGCGAACTTTTGCCAAAACTTGAAAACAACTTAGGATATTGCAAAATTCAAACTTTTGGTTGCTCGAACACTCAAAATGGGCTCGACCAAGGCTAGTTGGGCTTGGCCCTCATGTTTTCTTTTTTGGAATTGTGACTTGCAACTTGGAAGAGGAGGTGTTGTGGTATATGTAGAAGTGGTTTAGCAAGATTTGGAAGTGTTTTAAGTGGAAAGTAGTGATTTTTTTTCTCAAACTAGAGAATATGAAGAGAGGCCATGGGTATGTTTACGTAAGCTGTTAGGAATTTCAAAATAGAAAGGAGGGTTGTAATAATGAGAACATGAAAGTTAAGGGGTATATATTGGCTTAGGAAATTATTTAAAAATATGCAAGTGCTTATAATAAAATATAAATGTATGTGTGCACTACCATCTCCTCCCCTCCAATCCCATCCACTTCAAGTAACCCCCCCCCCTCTTGTAACTATTTATGCCATGCTCTTGTACTTTGTGTCAAAAATGTTATTTTTATATGTATATATACACACTTTTCTTCATAAAATATTTTCTTTTATCCTTATATATACACACTTTAAAGAGAGGCATATACATGCTTATATACACATATATTCATCATGTATAAATAGTTTGTAGTGTGTGCATATGTGTTTAAAATAATGTTATGACATTTTAAATAAATTTTAATCAATGAAAATCAATATTTTGGAAAATAATTTCCTGTCACATTTTTTATTTCTTTATGAACTATATATATTGGTAAACCATTTTTGGAAATGATTTTATCATCATTAGTTATTAATTAAAATAGTTTTATTTGTTAATAACAATCCATTTATTAATTATTTAAAAATGTAATTATGTATCCCTTTAAATAGCGATTAAATTCTGGGTCGTTACACTCTCCCCTTTAAAAGAATTTCGTCTCAAAATTAGCAAACAAGGAGATAATTCAAGCTATGCAAAAAGCTATATATTCATATCATAAACACATACAAAGACAAACACTAAGCATCCATTAGAAACAAACATACACTATACATACAACTTACGACTAACTATCCTAACACCAATTCGGGATAGGCTTCTTTTATACGATCCACAGTCTTCCAAGTGTAGTCTCTTGGACCCTCACTCCACTGAATCTTGACTACTCACACCACCTTATTACACAATCTCTTTTCATCCTGATCCACAAGATAAACTGGATGTCTAACCACTGCCAGGTTCGGTTCTATTTCCAATTCCTCTTGAACCGATGGCTCTACAATCAAGATGGATCATGAACATAGTTTCTCAAATGAGACACATGGAACACATTGTTAACACCCACCAACCTCTCTGGCAACTTGACCCTATAAGCAAGCGATCTAATTCTCTCAAGAATACGAAAAGGTCCGACATACCTTGGAGCCGACTTTCCTGCTTTCCCAAATCTAACAGCTCCTCTTATTGGTGAAATCTTTACGAATACCAAGTCTCCAACACCAAATTCCAAATCCCTTCGCCTCTTATCAGCATAACTCTTTTGATGACCTTGGGCCTTCTTCATTCTTTTCGTGATCACTATAACTTTTTTGGTAGCTTCTTGGATCATGTCCGGTCCAAACACTAATCAATCTCCCGCCTCAACCCAACTTGCTGGTGACTTGCACGGTCTTCCATATAGGTCTTCATAAGGTGCCATACTAATGCTTGTTTGGAAACTATTGTTATAGGAGAACTCAACTAAATGCAAATGATCCTCCCATGATCCATCAAAATCCAAAATATATGCTCTTAAGAGATCCTCTAGAATTCGATTCACTTGCTCCGTCTGTCCGTCTGTTTGGGGGTGGTATGTTGTGCTTTAGCTCAACTTTGTTCCTAGAGTTGTTTGCAATGCCTTCCAAAATTGACTAGTAAATATAAGGTCTCAATCACTTACTATACTCATTGAAACTCCATGCAACCTAAATATCTCTCTCATAAAAATTTCAACTAAAGAAGCAGCGGTCCTTGTTGGTTTCATCGGAACAACATGCACACTCTTCGTTAGCCGATCCACGATAACCCACACTCCTTCGTTTCCTTTTCTGGTTAATGGTAAACCATCGATTAAATCCATTGATATCATTTCCTATTTCCAATTAGGTGTCTGCAAGGGTTGTAATAATCCGGCTATCTTCTGATGATCACCTTTGATTTGTTGATAGCACGAACACATGCTAACAAAGATAGAGATATCTCTCTGAATTCCCTTCCATCAAAACATGCGCTTCATATCCATATGCATCTTCGAGATACTTGGATGGATACTCAATTTAGAATAATGGCATTCTAACAAAACTTCCTGCCTAAGATGTTGACATTCATGCACAGATTCGTCCATTCATCCTCAAAACTCCTCGATTATCAATCTTAAAAATGGTACATTATCCCTCCTCAACCTTCCGGATAATTGCCACTAAGCTTCTGTCCACTCTTTGCTTGATCGCTATTCTTTCTAGGAGAGTCGGGATAACCTCCAAAAGAGTCAAAACTGCATTCCTGCTCAAGGCATCTGCCACCACATTAGCCTTTCCTAGTGTATAAAGAATATCCAAGTCGTAAGACGCCAGAAACTCTAACCACCATTATTGCCTCAGGTTTAGATCCTTCTAAGTAAAAAGATACATCAAGGATTTATGATCCGTGGAGAGCTCAAATTTTTCACCTAATTAAAGAAAGAAAACTTACTCCTAAAATCTCTTAATATTAGAAAGAAACTAAGAGGAATAGAAGGATCCTTACTCAGCAAGTAGTGTCTCCACATTTTCAATGCAAAAATAACAGCTGGAAACTCCAGGTCATGCGTAGCATAGTTCTTCTCATGAGGCTTCAACTGCCCGCTTGCATATGCAATCACCCTACCATGCTGTATCAAAACAGCACCTGGTCCCATTCCACAAGCATCTTTGTAAACCATGAATCCACTATTTCCGTCTAGAACAGCCAAAATTGGTGTACTGGTCAATCTCTTCATTAATTCCAGAAATGCTTCTTCACACTTTGAAGTCCACACAAACTTCTCCCACTTCTTAGTAAGCCCAGTCAATTGGGAGGAAATCTTAGAATAATCTTAAATAAATGTAACACCCTGCATTTTTAAATAATTAAATAATCAAATAACGCTAAACAGTGAAAATAAACATTTTGGAATTGTCAGAGTATGGCCTCGAAACATATACCATTGTGTTCATGGTGATTTTCTGATCAATTTCCATATATAACTTGTTGAAATCCGAGTTAATACGAAGAAGTTACGAGAGAAAGGAAAATCAGAAGAACGAAAAAAAACCTTTAGGTCGACCCACAGTGCACAAGGGTCGACCCCTGATGAACACAGGTCGACCTATAGGTCGACCCACGTTTTCTCCTGGATGTGAATTCGTCTAGGGACGTGCTGAGCCTATTTAATTCAATTTTTGTGCAATCTCAAACGTTGGTTTCTAAATCCAATGATCCGCAGCAAGGCTGTGACGTGGTTGCACCATATTCAATCCTAAAAACCGATGGTCAGAGATCCCCAAACTCCCCTATAAATAGAACCCTAGACCTAGCTATTTTCTCACAATCAGATTTTCTCCCGATTGGGTTCATTGCCTGACGCTGAACCCTAAATAGAAAATATTTCTAAGGAGAAGATCTTCTTAATAAAAATATTAGACACCTTAGAAAGGGATCCAGGAAGGCCATGGAGCAAAACTAAGGACGGGCAAAGCTAAGGACGACAAGTGAGTGGATTTAAATTATATATCTTTTACGTTTATGATATATTATCGTTAGATTCCCGTTAAATATTTTATTTCAATATTTATTCTGTAATTAATTCTGTTAATTAGTTATGTTGAGACTGTAAATTTTATATGAGAACATATATTTAATTATTATTTATATGGAAAAGAAAGAAAGAAATCCAATTAAATATGAATAATATTAGGCTTAACAGTTATAGAGAAAGGCTTAAGCCTAAAAGCAAGAAATTTACAGTAAATTATGCTAAAACGGAAGAAATAAATTAAAAAGGGAAAAATCCAATAACTTGATTTGGAAGTTAGTGATAGATTAGTTGGTTGGTTTAGAAAAGAGAATACATTTCCATAGTTTAATATTGCAAAAATAACGATAAACGTAATTACAAGAATAAAAGAAAGAAAAAAGGAATTAGTGTAAAATAGAGACATTTCTGTATTTTGCATTACCCAATAGTTAAAGAAACAATAAAAGAAATATCTTATAATTTTGAGTTATTGTTTATAACATTATTTAGTACTAAAATATGGAAATGGATTTTTAGCATAGTTTTTGTAAACAACCAAATAGAATAGAACTTGTAACGACCCTAGATTTTAATTTATTCAAATTGATAATTTAATGAATTTTTGAATAAAAATTGGTAAAATTAATTATAAAGTGATGCGAGTTTCCCCGAGTTCGAATGAATCTTGTATAAATCATTTGAATTTAAAATATTGTATATATATATATGTATATATGTGGATATATATGTATTTGAGCATAGATGGGTAAATTTGAAATAATATATATACATATTTGATAAGAATTTAAATCGTAAATAAATGGTTTAATAATAATTTGAGTTTACAAAATAAAATAAATATTTAAGCTAGAAATAAATTAGTTAAAATTCAAACAATAATACCAAGTGATAAAACAAAGCAAAAGGAAAAAGAATTCAAACAAGTAAACAATTTGTAAATATCTTGCAAAAGAAGAAATACAACTAAGTACATATAAGCAAGCTAGAACAAGTAAGAGTAAACAAATGAAACAAATAAACAAACAAAGTAATAAATACAAGTATCTTTACCTACCTCTATCTTCTCAGCCGAAATTAACAAGCACAGATAAAGTATGAAGACATGGGCTAAGCATGGAAACAAGGTACCAAAGCATTTAATGCTAGCTCAAAACAAAGTCAATTCGAGTTTGCTTAGGATCCTTTCAGCCACCATATTTAATAAAAATATCTTTGATATTGTACAAAACAATATAATACATCTCAGCCCATAATGCAAGCATCTTCTGTCATGCCTACTTTACAAAAATATATATACCCTGTACAAAGAAATATCATCTCCTATACATCAACTTCCTCTGCTCCAATTCGTTCATAATCATCAACCTGAGAAAAAAAATGAAATCAAAATAGCAACCTGAAAAACAACAGCAACTACATCAATTCAAACAACAAGATCAACAACAAACAGGATTTAAAGGGAATCATCTGCATTTTTCAAACAATAAGTGTTATCTGTTCTTCTCTGCCATTTTTCAATGTGAGCAAACTTCTAAACAAAATCCTTCTTCCTGTTAGTAAACTTACAGTTTTCGTTTAAATCTTAAGTTTGGTAATTAGTTTATAAACATTGTGTTTGATGTATGATGTAGATATGTGTTTTTGAGATGTTCTCTGGAGATCTAGTATGTGATGTTCTTTAATACTTAAAGTTCTGAGCAAAGAAACTTAAAGAAAAATAAAACATCTTCATGCGAACATTTTTAGCTTAGGATTTGTTAACGCTGAAAATTGAACGCTAACACCCCGGTGTGTGTAGAGAAAAAGTGAAAGCACCACCCGTTGGTACGGGAACAGAATATAAGCAGAAAATAGCAGAAAAGTAAAGAGACAGCAATTTTATAGTGGTTCGGCTCAAAATTTAGCCTACGTCCACTTTATCTTCTTTATTGATGATTCGGTTACAACTCTTTACAATATACTTCGATTACAACACTTTTGAGACGAGTAGCTAGAACTTCGATGTAGAAGACTCTTTCGAATTCATGTTGAATGTGTTTGATATCCTCTTGAAGTCCTTTGAAGCGTCTTTGGTGTTTGGAGTGTTTGAAGTGTCGGTTGAGTCGAGAGAACAGCAGAGTATAGGCGCTCCAGAAAATGATCCCCCAGTCCTCCTCAATGTTGGAGTAGGTGGGGTATTTATAGGTGAATTCTGGGCAGGTGTTAGGTCGTGAACGACCTAAGATAGGTCGTAGGTCACGGACGACCTAAGATAGGTTGTGGTCCACTTGCGACTTAGGAGACATAGCTTGATAGGGTTGCACTTGATCTTATCTGAACGAGATGACAAGTGGTAGGTCGTGAGCGACCTAGGGAAAAGCGGCATAAGGAGTTGTCTCAGCTTGTTTAAACTGGGTAGTGAGTTTTAGGTCGTGAATGACCTAAAATAGGTCGTAGGTCGCGTTGCCTCTCCGCTGTGGTTTACTGTTGCCCCATGTTGATAGTTAGGTCGCTGAGTGCTTTAGGTCGTTAGGTCGTTCCATCTTTAGGTCGTTAAGTCACTGAGTGCTTTAGGTCGTTAGGTCGTTCCATCTTTAGGTCGTTAAGTCGCTTACGAAGTTAGGTCGCTAGGTCGCTTCAAAAGTGGAGTTAACACTTACCCCTCGAAGTACATGCCTATGCCATAGGTCGTGTGCTTCGACATAACTCCGCTAAGTCGTGAGCGACCTAAGACATTCGCGTGCCGATTTGTCTTCCTTTCTTTACCCCATATAAATCGCTAGCTCGTTTCTTCCTCTTCACTTAACCGCTTAGACGACCTTCTCCGCCATTAATGAACTTTCGATCTTCCAAGGACGAATTCAAGCTAACCAGTTGTCGATTTCAACTTTACCATCATATCTCGTAAGTGAATTCGATCTCCATCCCACCATAATGACCGCTGAATTATGAATCCCCATTTTCCGACCCTAGTCCAATTCCATGTGTCATGCTACATTTTGAATGATGTTGCGATTGACTTTTGATTGCCGTTTGATGTGTTGTTGTTGTGATTCATGAAGGCGCAGCAATGCGTTGAATCTATGATGGACCGGAGATGTTTTGAATCGTTTTTCAGGTGATCTGGTGGTATGAAGGGATAATGAATTTCACGAAGAGGATGATGGATTTATTTGTGTAGTTGATAACGGGTTATCGGGTTATAGTTTGACGAGATGGTGAGATATTGCGTGGAGAGGGAGTTAGCGACTTAATAGATCTGAGCGACTTAAAAACATTCGCGACCTAAGAAACCTGGTCGACCTAACATACCAACCGACCTAAGAATTTTCGCGACCTAAGTAAAGCCGAACAACCTTTGATTCTGCAACTTAACTTTTAGGTCGTGCTGGGATTCAAACGACCTAAGACCTACGACCTAACTTGCTTGAATGACAGCAGAACGACTTAACAGATTAACGACCTAACTCCCTGCATAGATTTTAGGTCGCGGCCGAGCTAACACTTAGACAAATCTTGACCTGAAGCCTATGAACTCTTTGATTTGCACAGTGCGACCTAAGGAAGCTCCGACCTATACTAGGTCGCTAAAAATAGTCTGGACGACCTAGGACTTGTAAAATTCTGAAATAACTTGATTTGAACTGCTTGGACTTGAACTGTTTGAACTTGAGCTTTGTTGAACTTCTTTGCAGATTACACTAACTTTTAACCTAACATCCTGTCAAACATGACATTTGCAGAAAACTAGGGCGAATATACTGCCATTGATTGCCCACATCGAATGACAGATTAGTCGATAAAGAATAATCAACTTAAATGAACTTTGTGAATGAAATGCTGTGAATCAACAAACTCAAGTGAAGTATTAAAGCAAAGCTAAAATAATCAACTAAAGTTGATTTGTTTGCATCAACACCGTACTTGGACTTAAAATAACAAGCCCTGAAACTCTATAATCGACACATGTCAACTAATTTGATTCCAGTTATATTTACTTGTCATTTTACTAGTTTTGCACAACACTTCACACTTTTAGGAAACGTGCACCTTCATATTTGAATGTCCAGTTCCTTGTGTAGAATGACTTCTCAACAAGAAGAAACAGGACCAGCTGGAGAAGCCTTTCCAATTGCTAATCCATTGATCGATCCTCCGGAAAGAACCCCGACCTCCTTGACTCATAGAGTTTTCAGCCAATCGTGCATTCTGTTTGGACTTGCTGAAACGGATGTTTTGCTTCCTGGAGTAAACGATACTGCTGACAGGTCACCTCTTGGTTTTGTCGCAGTTAATCGTCAGATGTGCTTAAGTGGAGCTATTCCTCCCTTTAATGATTTTCTTCGACAGCTTCTTCTTCGATTGACTATCTCTCCCTTCCAGTTACACCCCAATGGTTATGCCATCTTGATGGGGTTGTGTGTGCTGTTCAGGAGGACACTCGATCGTCTTCCAAGTTTTGAGGAGATTTGCTATTTGTGCACTTTTGCGAAGAACAAAGATCACCCCTCGATTATACTTGTGAGAGGCACAAGAAACCGTAGATTGATTCTAGCTTGCCCGATAGTGCACACGGGTTTTTAAGTCAATTCTTCTTCGTCCGTGCCCCCCCGGGATTCTATGCCGTTTGGAGAGTCGGAAGTAAGACTGCTTATTTCTGCTCGCTTCATTTTCTGAAATTCTCGAAGCTCAAATTGTCAAATGCTTAACTTCATTCTTTACGTTTTGCAGCACTTCCTCCTCCGCTTAGAGATCCCAGCCACAAGCCAACCTTCGAAACATTAAGCGCTGTGGCTGCTGAAGAGAGAAGCGCTAATTTTTGCTGAAAGACGAG
Source organism: Allium fistulosum (assembly GCA_030737815.1). NCBI lineage: Eukaryota > Viridiplantae > Streptophyta > Magnoliopsida > Asparagales > Amaryllidaceae > Allium > Allium fistulosum. Next base: position 160,863,949 of record CM060904.1, on the reverse strand, counting down.
TTTTTGCACTAGTTCGGACTTTTACACCTCTCTCGATCTACTCAGATTCATGAAGTTTCTGATTCTCAAGCAGAAATATCGGATCTACTCAAATTAAGCCTACGTCCACTTTATCTTCTTTATTGATGATTCGGTTACAACTCTTCACAATATACTTCGATTACAACACTTTTGAGACGAGTAGCTAGAACTTCGATGTAGAAGACTCTTTCGAATTCATGTTGAATGTGTTTGATATCCTCTTGAAGTCCTTTGAAGCGTCTTCGGTATTTGGAGTGTTTGAAGTGTCGGTTGAGTCGAGAGAACAGCAGAGTATAGGCACTCCAGAAAATGATCCCCCAGTCCTCCTCAATGTTGGAGTAGGTGGGGTATTTATAGGTGAATTCTAGGCAGGTGTTAGGTCGTGAATGACCTAAGATAGGTCGTAGGTCGCGGGCGACCTAAGATAGGTTGTGGTCCACTTGCGACTTAGGAGACATAGCTTGATAGGGTTGCACTTGATCTTATCTGAACGAGGTGACAAGTGGTAGGTCGTGAGCGACCTAGGGAAAAGCGGCATAAGGAGTTGTCTCGGCTTGTTTAAACTGGGTAGTGAGTTTTAGGTCGTAGGTCGCGTTGCCTCTCCACTGTGGTTTACTGTTGCCCCATGTTGACAGTTAGGTCGCTGAGTGCTTTAGGTCGTTAGGTCGTTAAGTCACTGAGTGCTTTAGGTCGTTAGGTGGTTCCATCTTTAGGTCGTTAAGTCACTGAGTGCTTTAGGTCGTTAGGTCGTTCCATCTTTAGGTCGTTAAGTCACTGAGTGCTTTAGGTCGTTAGGTCGTTCCATCTTTAGGTCGTTAAGTCGCTTACGAAGTTAGGTCGCTAGGTCGCTACAAAAGTGGAGTTAACAGGATTCAAAAACAAAACAAGTTTGTTTCAACTAGGAATTCAAACCCTGTTTCAACAAAAAAATAAAGCAGCTCTGTACATTGCAAATACAGGTGAGTAGACTAAATCTTTAAAAAGTTTAAATTTATTTAAAACAGTTCAAAACTTCATTTATAAACTGCTTTGTTCATGCTTCAGTATGATAATATTGTAGTGATGCTCTGTGTTCTTTGTAAAAAAAATTATACAGGGATTATATTTGTTTTCAAAACTAAAGTCCATTTGCTGTTAATCACTGACAAGCTTTGGTTTTTCAAATAATCAAGTTGTTTTAATCCTCAAACAAGATTTTGCAAAGTTATTTAAACATACAGTAAGTTATCCTCACTGTAAATTTGTTTTACAGGCATTCAATTGATCTTTGATAAAAATAAATTGTTGAAAAATATAAATTCGAGAATATTTATTGAATCGATACTGCAAGGCATGAATTTTAAAACAAAAATTTAGATTTTTAGTTTGGTATTCTCAAAGAAATTTGTATATGAACAAAAATGGTATTTTTACGAATTTCTGATGATCAAATCATTTATAAATATTGAAATTCGTATTGAAGCATGCTTGAACATCAGGGATGTTGGAAAAATAGTTGAAATATTTTTCAAAAACAAGAATGGGTTGAACGAGATGGATTTAGGGTTTGAGTTCCTGTTTTTGTTCATAACTGTAATTTGTCGAGTTCGTCTTCACAACGAGATCGAGTTGTTCGAGGCTTTGGGGGAGGGTTGCTGGGAGTGTTGTCGAGGTGTGGACGAATTTTTGGCGCCTCAGATGGTCGGGGCGTGGTGAATGAGGCGATGACAGGTTCGATTGTGGTGATGTTCGAGCTCCATATTTCGATCGAGACACTTATTTTTGATTTAGAGTGGATGTTGTCGAATCGAGACCTGATTTGGAGTATAGGAAGGATTCGCGACTTGCCGTTGTTGGTGGAGTTCGCCAAAGCGGCGGCGCCATGTCGTGCACGTGCACGGTGGCGTGGGAATGTCAGCAGATTCGTGTTGGTGGTCGTCGGGAGTTATCACTCGAGGGAATGGAGGGGATGCTTCGAGTAGACCTGGTGCCTGCGTGCGTTTGTTGTATAGTACTGCAGATTTAAATTTTAACTTAATTTAAACTTACAGAAAAAAAGGGAAAAAGAAACAGGGACGAGGGGAGGAGAGGAAGACGCGGGGATGTTGCTGGGAACACTCGAGCTTTACTCGAGTCATTATCATGATTACTCGGGTTGCCTTAAAATGGGTTAAGCCCAAAAATCATTTTTTAAGTTGATAATGTTAAATTAAACAATGTTTTATTTAACATTCGATTTAAGAAAGTTATAAAATTTGTTTAACTTGAATGCTTAAGTTATTTTAAAAAAAAGCTTAATCTAGAAATATAATTAAGTGATGATTACTCATGATAATCAAAGGATTAATCAATGTAATAAATTTGTGAATTAAGGATTATTAATTCATGATTAAAGGTTGAGTACTCAAGTGATTAAACAATAATTTATTTAAGGGCTAATTAATTAATGTGATTTATTAATGATAATTTATTAATTAAAAGTTAATTAATTTATGAAGGTGATTAAGGAATGATAATTAATTGAGGAATAATTAATTAAAGCAATTAATTTAAATATAATTAATTAAATGGTGAATTAAATAATTAAAGGTTAATTATTTAATAATTAAAGGTTGAAATAATAATTAAAGGTTAATTAATTTATTTTTAATGGTTAATTAATAAATGATTAAAGAATAATTAATCAAAATGGTTTATAATTTATTAATAATTAATTAACCAGGATTAGAATTTCATAATAAATTAACCTGATTTGAATTAATCAGACAATTAACTGACCTTACTTATGAATGTTTGGATTCTATTGAATTTGAATTGTTTGATATCCCTGATATATGATGCTTAGTGATACATCCTGATTTATGTTGTGATCTGTAGTTTACTTACCTGTGATATATATCTGTGATATGTGAATGAACGATAAGCGTGATAGTTAATACCGCTTATCAACTATATTTCTGTATTTTGATCTGTGATGATTGTATGATGTTGCACTACTATGTGAAACCCCTGGACCACACTTTTACACACACAAATATGGATTTCACGTGGAAATCGGTTAAGTCACAGATAATTCAAATTTGATGTTTTTGAAATTGAAATTTTAATTTCAATTGATTTTGAAATTGGAAATTTAGGTTTAAAGTGAAAGGCTTTTGAAATGGAATTTCAAAGATAAAACTTATTTCGAATAACTTAATCGAGTTTTGAAAATTTAAATAATTGGATTTTAAATTTGAATTCAAGTTTGAAATTGAATCCTATAATTTGAAACTAGGGATTAAAGATGTTGTACAAGTTATATAAGGGTTAAACAATTTTAAAGTTTTTGATTTGGGAATTTGGATTTAATTCAAGGGTTTTAACTCGTGTAAATATAACTGGATTTTTCCGAAACGAAAACTACTTGTTTTCAAATAGTAAAAGCTTTCATATAAGAAAGGATTTCCAAATTGTGTTGAAAGGTTTCAAGTTTAAAATGAAATAAAATTGAAATGTTTTGAAAACTATGAAATGAGTCTTTGATTCGGACCTTTAGGTCGTATAACCCATTGTGAATACGTGATACGTCGTAATGGATCGCATTTGATGACCGGTGTTGAAGACCGGATATTTTTGAAAACGAAAGGATTACCGTCGAGTTACTATTCATCGGCTGATCCCCGGTATAGAGATTTTATCACCCTTAGTGACGGGAAGTCCGGACGTGATTAGAAAATTATCCGGATTTGCAAGGGCTTCGTAAGAAGTGCCTTCGGTTCTGTTCGAACCCGGAACAGACTTGTATGGTTACATGTCTGACATTACACTTTGAGATATAAAGCCGATTTCTTTCAAATACATTTCTATTTGGTGGCGGATAATTTATTCTCTTAGCTTAACACCCTTCTCTGAGACGTACGAGCTCAGAGGTTATGTAATTGAAGGTTATCAGCGATGTATTCCCAATTTGGTAATGTAACATGCTGAGTGTTGCTGTGTGATGATCATTGTTTGATCATTTGTGATATGATCATTTGTTTGATCATTTATCTTTGTGATCATTACTTTGATCATCTGTTGACTCAGAGCATGGCTTTGTGAAAAGCGTAGCATTGTGGACGAGACTTCGTCGAACCTCACACCCCGGAATGGTCAAAACAGGAAAGATGCGGCAAGGTTATTGGGGGTAGCTCCCCTTAGGGTATGTACATTTCCTTCTGGATAGAAGTGGTATCATGGTATGGATCCCAGATTCTTAACTTATGTGGATGTCACAAATATATATATATATATCTTACTTTGTGATTTGTTGTTGGGGCCCCGGTTAAAGGTTGGTTACAACCGGGAGATGGCATACTCGTGTCAGTAGTTACCCAGTTAGGGGTAACCCGGCCTTGTGTTGGCAGAGATCCGGTTAGGTTCTCGGGTCGTCTTTCCAGAGGCGTACCTATGTGGCAATGGGAAGTTCCTTGGCCTGACCATTTGTTGGAAATCCAAAGAAACAATACGAGCCCTTTACAATTTCAATTGTATAACCTGTCTCCTCAGGAGGCAGCTATAGCAGGCATAATATAATGGTACCTATGCTGGCTAAGATTTATATTCCACTTTCGAAATGTTTTCTACACTATGCACTAATAATAATATCAAAATGTTTTGTTTACGTAGTAAGCATCTTTAACTATCATAAGAAGAAATCTCCTCGAATTCTGCGTTTGCATTGTGTGTGTGGCGGGAGATCTTATGGTAGTTTCATTTTCCAAAAGCATTGCGAATTGACTTTAAAATTCTCTGCTATTTGTTTTAAAGATAAACTGTTTTTGTTGCTCACACCAGTCCCATGACTGATCCGGAGTTTATTGTTTCTTTCCTAAACTCTGGATGCTCAAAATTTTCTACACGAGCAGTCTAGAGTTGGGTTTTTCAGATAGTCAGGATTAGTAGATTTTCTGGAGCTAGTTCAGTCTTTGGATATGGACTGCACTTGCTCATCTTTGTGCCTCGTTATTGGGAGTTCAAGCTATTTCTGGATTGGCGCTTTGGAGATGAAGATTATCCGCTGCTGGTGTTATCTATTTTCTTTTCTGCTGCTATTTCTTGTATCATATCTCTTATGTATATTGATATTCATTTTATCATTCTGTTGTATCAGATATTGTATCAGATATTGTATATCAATGTATTATTCTTTTTCTTCCGCTGTGTTATTTACTTAACTGTGTTATAAGCTCCGGCGACTCGGATTTGAACGGTCGAATCTACGGCATTCGAGTACGATGTAAAGTATGGATGTCGATTTTCGAGCGGGCAAAATCTGCATCGTTACATTTGGTATCAGAGCTAAGGTTACACTTTAGCTCAGAGGTATAACACGTTAGGTAGCTCATTAGAGATAGGGTGAAGTATCCCTAGAATGAGTATATCCCTAAGATATCTGTTCGAATGCCTCAGTAAATTCTCTTGCTATCCACTGATAGTGAGTATGAGTGCAAGAAGAGGATGAGATAGCGGACGGGGAAATACGACTACAAATGGTCAATACCCTGCAACAGTGGTAATAACTTTCTTATCAATCTCTTTTGATTCGTTTCCAAAATTCTTATGATTGCTTCGTACCAGCTAAAAGAAGAAGTTTCGGTGTGATGATGGCTCTTCGAATCGTTGTAGAAAATTCTTACTTCGTATCTTCATCGGTTTCTTATCAGCTTTTCCATTTAAACTTTAAATGAATTGGAAATTTTAATTTGAGGTAAATTGATTAATAGAATATGAGGATAAAATTGAATTAAATCAATAAAACGATATCTTTTGAAACCAAATTTTGAAATTCTATTGTAATTTCTTGTGAATACCAAAGTCCAAAGAGGGATAAATTGGTATGTATTCTGAGATATTCCGACTTGAGTTTGGAATTCATATCTTAAGTTTGAGGAATTATAGGAGATCGAATCTGTTTATCTTTGTGTTGTTTTCGTGCCTGCGAATTTCAAGGACGACATTCTTTTAAGGGGGGAGTTTGTAACGACCCTAGATTTTAATTTATTCAAATTGATAATTTAATGAATTTTTGAATAAAAATTGGTTAAATTAATTATAAAGTGATGCGAGTTTCCCCGAGTTCGAATGAATTCTGTATAAATCATTTGAATTTAAAATATTGTATATATATGTGTATAATGTGGATATATATGTATTTGAGCATAGATGGGTAAATTTGAAATAATATATATACATATTTGATAAGAATTTAAATCGTAAATAAATGGTTTAATAATAATTTGAGTTTACAAAATAAAATAAATATTTAAGCTAGAAATAAATTAGTTAAAATTCAAACAATAATACCAGGTATTAAAACAAAGCAAAAAGAAAAAGAATTCAAACAAGTAAACAATTTGTAAATATCTTGCAAAAGAAGAAATACAACTAAGTACATATAAGCAAGCTAGAACAAATAAGAGTAAACAAATGAAACAAATAAACAAACAAAGTAATAAATACAAGTATCTTTACCTACCCCTATCTTCTCAGCCGAAATTAACAAGTAAAGATAAAGTATGAAGACATGGGCTAAGCATGGAAACAAGGTACCAAAGCATTTAATGCTAGCTCAAAACAAAGTCAATTCGAGTTTGCTTAGGATCCTTTCAGCCACCATATTTAATAAAAATATCTTTGATATTGTACAAAACAATATAATACATCTCAGCCCATAATGCAAGCATCTTCTGCCATGCCTACTTTACAAAAATATATATACCCTGTACAAAGAAATATCATCTCCTATACATCAACTTCCTCTGCTCCAATTCGTTCATAATCATCAACCTGAGAAAAAAAATGAAATCAAAATAGCAACCTGAAAAACAACAGCAACTACATCAATTCAAACAACAAGATCAACAACAAATAGGATCTAAAAGGGAATCATCTGCATTTTTCAAACAATAAGTGTTATCTGTTCTTCTCTGCCATTTTTCAATGTGAGCAAACTTCTAAACAAAATCCTTCTTCCTGTTAGTAAACTTACTGTTTTCTTTTAAATCTTAAGTTTGGTAATTAGTTTATAAACATTGTGTTTGTTGTATGATGTAGATATGTGTTTCTGAGATGTTCTCTGGAGATCTAGTATGTGATGTTCTTTAATACTTAAAGTTCTGAGCAAAGAAACTTAAAGAAAAATAAAACATCTTCATGCGAACATTTTTAGCTTAGGATTCAAAAACAAAACAAGTTTGTTTCAACTAGGAATTCAAATCCTGTTTCAACAAAAAAATAAAGCAACTCTGTACATTGCAAATACAGGTGAGTAGACTAAATCTTCAAAAAGTTTAAATTTATTTAAAACATTTCAAAACTTCATTTATAAACTGCTTTGTTCATGCTTCAGTATGATAATATTGTAGTGATGCTCTGTGTTCTCTGTAAAAAAAATTATACAGGGATTATATTTGTTTTCAAAACTAAAGTCCATTTGCTGTTAATCACTGACAAGCTTTGGTTTTTCAAATAATCAAGTTGTTTTAATCCTCAAACAAGATTTTGCAAAGTTATTTAAACATACAGTAAGTTATCCTCACTGTAAATTTGTTTTACATGCATTCAACTGATCTTTGATAAAAATAAATTGTTGAAAAATATAAATTCGAGAATATTTATTGAATCGATACTGCAAGGCATGAATTTTAAAACAAAAATTTAGATTTTTAGTTTGGTATTCTCAGAGAAATTTGTATATGAACAAAAATGGTATTTTTACGAATTTCTGATGATCAAATCATTTATAAATATTGAAATTCGTATTGAAGCATGCTTGAACATCAGGGATGTTGGAAAAATAGTTTAAATATTTTTCAAAAACAAGAATGGGTTGAACGAGATGGATTTAGGGTTTGAGTTCCTGTTTTTGTTCATAACTGTAATGTGTCGAGTTCGTCTTCACAACGAGATCGAGTTGTTCGAGGCTTTGGGGGAGGGTTGCTGGGAGTGTTGTTGAGGTGTGGACGAATTTTTGGCGCCTCAGATGGTCGGGGCGTGGTGAATGAGGCGATGACAGGTTCGATTGTGGTGATGTTCGAGCTCCATATTTCGATCGAGACACTTATTTTCGATTTAGAGTGGATGTTGTCGAATCGAGACCTGATTTGGAGTATAGGAAGGATTCGCGACTTGCCATTGTTGGTGGAGTTCTCCAGAGCAGCGGCGCCACGTCATGCACGTGCACGGTGGCGTGGGAATGTCAGCAGATTCGTGTTGGTGGTCGTCGCGAGTTATCACTCGAGGGAATGGAGGGGATGCTTCGAGTAGACCTGGTGCCTGCGTGCGTTTGTTGTATAGTACTGCAGATTTAAATTTTAACTTAATTTAAACTTACAGAAAAAAAAAGGGAAAAAAGAAACAGGGACGAGGGTAGGAGAGGAAGTCGCGGGGATGTTGCTGGGAACACTCGAGCTTTACTCGAGTCATTATCATGATTACTCGGGTTGCCTTAAAATGGGTTAAGCCCAAAAATCATTTTTTAAGTTGATAATGTTAAATTAAACAATGTTTTATTTAACATTCGATTTAAGAAAGTTATAAAATTTGTTTAACTTGAATGCTTAAGTTATTTTAAAAAAAAACTTAATCTAGAAATATAATTAAGTGATGATTACTCAGGATAATCAATGTAATAAATTTGTGAATTAAGGATTATTAATTCATGATTAAAGGTTGAGTACTCAAGTGATTAAACAATAATTTATTTAAGGTCTAATTAATTAATGTGATTTATTAATGATAATTTATTAATTAAAAGTTAATTAATTTATGAAGGTGATTAAGGAATGATAATTAATTGAGGAATAATTAATTAAAGCAATTAATTTAAAGATAATTAATTAAATGGTGAATTAAATAATTAAAGGTTAATTATTTAATAATTAAAGGTTGAAATAATAATTAAAGGTTAATTAATTTATTTTTAATGGTTAATTAATAAATGATTAAAGAATAATTAATCAAAATGGTTTATAATTTATTAATAATTAATTAACCAGGATTAGAAATTCATAAGAAATTAACCTGATTTGAATTAATCAGACAATTAACTGACCTTACTTATGAATGTTTGGATTCTATTGAATTTGAATTGTTTGATATCCCTGATATATGATGCTTAGTGATACATCCTGATTTATGTTGTGATCTGTAGTTTACTTACCTGTGATATATATCTGTGATCTGTGAATGAACGATAAGCGTGATAGTTAATACCGCTTATCAACTATATTTCTGTATTCTGATCTGTGATGATTGTATGATGTTGCACTACTGTGTGAAACCCCTGGACCACACTTTTACACACACAAATATGGATTTCACGTGGAAATCGGTTAAGTCAAAGATAATTCAAATTTGATGTTTTTGAAATTGAAATTTTAATTTCAATTGATTTTGAAATTGGAAATTTGGGTTTAAAGTGAAAGGCGTTTGAAATGGAATTTCAAAGATAAAACTTATTTCGAATAACTTAATCGAGTTTTGAAAATTTAAATAATTGGATTTTAAATTTGAATTCAAGTTTGAAATTGAATCCTATAATTTGAAACTAGGGATTAAAGATGTTGTATAAGTTATATAAGGGTTAAACCATTTTAAAGGTTTTTATTTGGGAATTTGGATTTAATTCAAGGGTTTTAACTCGTGTAAATATAACTGGATTTTTCCGAAACGAAAACTACTTGTTTTCAAATAGTAAAAGCTTTCATATAAGAAAGGATTTCCAAATTGTGTTGAAAGGTTTCAAGTTTAAAATGAAATAAAATTGAAATGTTTTGAAAACTATGAAATGGGTCTTTGATTCAAAGACCGAATGAGTTAATCCAACATGAAATAAAAATTGTTTTGAAAGGCTATGAATGAATCTTTGGAAACGAGTTTTGAAAGCTATAAGTTAAATCTTGACTTAAAGATTTAACGAGTTAATTCAATTGAAATAGAAATTGTTTTGAAATCCATGAATGGATCTTTGTGAATGGGGTTAACTTTGTGAATTGAATCTTTTTGTTTAAAAAGATTGGAAATGGTAATTTGTTTAAACTATTTGAAAGAAAGTTTTAAATTATTAAGTTATGACTTAATTGAAATCCCATATCCATATGTTTTAAATATTTCGCTCGTTATTCGGGTTAGCCGGGAAAGGACCTTTAGGTCGTATAACCCATTGTGAATACGTGATACGTCGTAATGGATCGCATTTGATGACCGGTGTTGAAGACCGGATATTTTTGAAAACGAAAGGATTACCGTCGAGTTACTATTCATCGGCTGATCCCCGGTATAGAGATTTTATCACCCTTAGTGACGGGAAGTCCGGACGTGATTAGAAAATTATCCGGATTTGCAAGGGCTTCGTAAGAAGTGCCTTTGGTTCTGTTTGAACCCAGAACAGACTTGTATGGTTACATGTCCGACATTACACTTTGAGATATAAAGCCGATTTCTTTCAAATACATTTATGTTTGGTGGCGGAGAATTTATTCTCTTAGCTTAACACCCTTCTCTGAGACGTACGAGCTCAGAGGTTATGTAATTGAAGGTTATCAGCGATGTATTCCCAATTTGGTAATGTGACATGCTGAGTGTTGCTGTGTGATGATCATTGTTTGATCATTTGTGATATGATCATTTGTTTGATCATTTATCTTTGTGATCATTACTTTGATCATCTGTTGACCCAGAGCATGACTTTGTGAAAAGCGTAGCTTTGTGGACGAGACTTCATCGAACCTCACACCCCGGAATGGTCAAAACAGGAAAGATGCGGCAAGGTTATTGGGGGAAGCGCCCCTTAGGGTATGTACATTTCCTTCTGGATAGAAGTGGTATCATGGTATGGAGCCCAGATACTTAACTTATGTGGATGTCACAAATATATATATCTTACTTTGTGATTTGTTGCTGGGGCCCCGGTTAAAGGTTGGTTACAACCGGGAGATGGCATACTCGTGTCAGTAGTTACCCAATTAGGGGTAACCCGGCCTTATGTTGGCAGAGATCCGGTTAGGTTCTCGGGTCATCTTTCCAGAGGCGTACCTATGTGGCAATGGGAAGTTCCTTGGCCTGACCATTTGTTGGAAATCCAAAGAAACAATACGAGCCCTTTACAATTTCAATTGTATAACCTGTCTCCTCAGAAGGCAGCTATAGCAGGCATAATATAATGGTACCTATGCTGGCTAAGATTTATATTCTACTTTCGAAATGTTTTCTACACTATTCACTAATAATAATATCAAAATGTTTTGTTTACGTAGTAAGCATCTTTAACTATCATAAGAAGAAATCTCCTCCAATTCTGCGTTTGCATTGTGTGTGTGGCGGGAGGTCATATGGTAGTTTCATTTTCCAAAAGCATTGCGAATTGACTTTAAAATTCTCTGCTATTTGTTTTAAAGATAAACTTTTTTGTTGCTCACACCAGTCCCATGACTGATCCAGAGTTTATTGTTTCTTTCCTAAACTCTGGATGCTCAAAATTTTCTACACGAGCAGTCTAAAGTTGGGTTTTTCAGATAGTCAGGATTAGTAGATTTTCTGGAGCTAGTTCAGTCTTTGGATATGGACTGCACTTGCTTATCTTTGTGCCTCGTTATTGGGAGTTCAAGCTATTTATGGATTGGCGCTTTGGAGATGAAGATTATCCGCTGCTGGTGTTATCTATTTTCTTTTCCGCTGCTATTTCTTGTATCATATCTCTGATGTATATTGATATTCATTTTATCATTCTGTTGTATTAGATATTGTATCAGATATTGTATATCAATGTATTATTCTTTTTCTTCTGCTGTGTTATTTACTTAACTGTGTTATAAGCTCCAGTGACTCGGATTTAAACGGTCGAATCTACGGCATTCGAGTACGATGTAAAGTATGGATGTCAATTTTCGAGCGGGCAAAATCCACATCGTTACAGAACTACTTTCTAGAATAAAAGAGAATAAAGTGAAGAGTTAAAGAAATTAAAGAAGAAATCAAGATAATTATTTGACAAGACTACAAACAATAAACAGAAATGTGCCTAGATCTGCATTTACCGCGCAGATAGTAGAATAAAAGCAAAGCAGTTATTATGATAAGTAAATTTGTGACAGTCAGACGTAGTCCCAAGCCAAGATTGTCATATAATATAAGAGAACTAAAGAGAATTCAATATCATAATAAAAGAAGACAGACTAGAATAGAAAGAGACACTTGCAATTATATTTATAACATGTAGATCATAAGGGGATATAGAAGTAACAATTGCAAGTATAATTATAACATAGGTTATAATTAGAGATAACAGAAAAGGCTTATTTTAAAACTTACACTAAGTTAATAAGCAAACATAGAAGAAAGGCCCATCCCAACAGCATTCCCTTTCAGTCAGGAACTGATGGTCTCATAATAGTTAGGTGAGGTTGGGACACGCTTATGCTAATTAGGGTAAATAAGTAGCCAACATAATTAGAAAAGTAAACTAAACGCATAATAAAAGATTAGATGTAGGGTCTAATAAAATGGTAAGATGCGTTTGGAGCAGCTCAAATGATGAAGAGCCTAACGAAGGAGTTCGTCATAGATTTTTAGCACAGAAATAGCACGTCCAACTTAGTTAATTTGAGCTAGAAGGAAGTACGAGACTTCAAGGGGACGTGAGGGTACTCTAGGATGGCCCTCTGGGGTAGGCCTAACGAAGCTGCACCCCCGAAGGCAGGTCTGTAGGTGTTCCATCAAGAGAGTATCCCTTAACTGCTTTTGCATTGCAGGCCTAACGAAGGGAACCTTTGTATGCAGTCAAAAGGTTGATGAATGGAGTAGGATATTTGTATGACACTGTACTTGCGAGTAGGTTTTAGTGGGCAGGGCCCAAAAGGATAGTCGCATGCGGAGACCAAGCTATCATCAACCAAGAGCGAGTTTGGAAAAGTAGAGTTAAACCAACAGGCCAATGATTCTTTCACTATCAAGACATCTGATGAGGGGCGCAGCCAATTGGATGTTTAGATTGTTTGCAGTAGAGCACAACCACTTAGCTCTTTAGAGGTCTTTCGATTAGTTGAGGGGTGGCTGCGTGGGGCCATAGCCATGATGAGAAAAGAAACAGACCAAGTAGAATATCTGTATTGTAGGCCTAACAAAGCTGTCCTATACAGATATAGAAAATCCCTGACTGAGTTCCGTACAAGGTAGACCTTGTTGGTGGGATTCAGGGAGTGCACAGAACAATTATGTAAAGTCCTCAAGGTACGGACTGGGTGGTACATTGTGGATGTCCGAGCATTAGTATAGGCTAGTGCGGATGCAGTTTTACACTTTCATAGTACACGACGGAACCTGTATTGTAGGCCTCACGAAGCTGTACTTTACAGATGTAGTTATAGAACGCTCTAGGAGCAAGACAATGGAGTCCTTTTTGAGGAGGATACGGAAGGTACTATGGGTAGTACTTAGGACCGATGCGGTCATTGGGCATGTAGCTACATATATATTTGTTATTAGGTTTTAATCTACTAGGGAGTAGATGGCTACGATTCACGCACAGAGGCGAGAGTATTATAAACCCAATAAACCTAATGTAACAGAAAATGGAAATAAGACGGTATATGTAGAACTAAGCTTAGAAGTGTGTAATTTGTCCATTCACCAGAACTTTAGTTTTGACCCCCTCCTCATGCATCCCATAGGTTAGGTAGATGGCAAAGACTTTCCAACTTTGAGACACTTGTTTAGAAAGTGTTATTATCTTGATGAGTATTTACTTACTATTACATTTTAGTCAGTTCCGCTATGAGATATTTACTTGAGCTCTGATATATTAGTCTTTGCCTATTTGCAGGATACCAAATACCCAACTCGAGCTTCAGTGGGCTTGGGTTTTAACATTTTTGCGAAAAATCTGGACCCACTGAAATTCGGGTTGTTACATTTGGTATAAGAGCCTAGGTTTAGGATTCCTAGGTAGATAGTGAGTGAACGTATTTGTATTTTTAAGAATATAAATATATTATATATGTATATATACCCCTAGACCCAAAGAGAAATCCATTTTTTAGAAAGAATCGACATATGGAAAGAGTTTGGGAAACAGCTTTGTACTTCGAAGTTCGGATTATAGAAGTCCAAAGAGTTATACGCCCTAGAATGGCAAAGATTTGAGATGTGAAATAGATTCAGTATAAAAAAATGGAGACCCCTATGTAAATAATGGTAAATTTATAATTGTTTCAGATAAGTGGGTTTAGCGGTAATGCCTTGGAATAAATATAAGCACAAAAGAGGAAAATGGAATTTGGAAATTAAAAACCCACTTTAAGTCTAGCCCCATAATTAGATTTTTTAAAAGAAAATTTATGGTTTTAAAATAATAAATATAGAGTTTTGCAGTTTTAAAAAGTGAATATTAGGCTCAGGTCCCTAATAAGTTTCAAAATACACAAAAACCCCAATAAAAAAAAGTATGTAAATTAGGTCCCTAGAATTAAGTTACTAAGTAATAGCATATAGTTATGCAATTGTTCACTGAATAATTGCAGACATTTATGCAGTTATATCCAAAAGTTGCATAAATTTATGCAATTTTTTTGGTGAATAATTGCAGAATTTTCCGCAATTTTTGGGTGAATAATTGCGGAATTTTCCGCAATTTTTCAGTGAATAACTATGAATATGTCTGCAATTTTTTTGATATAATTGAATAAATGTCTGCAATTATTCACTGAATAATTACATAAGTGTATGTCATTATTCGGTAACTTAATTCTAGGGACCTAATTTACAAACTTTTTTTTACTAGGGTTTTTATGTATTTTGAAACTTTTAATTAAAATATATTATTTATTTTAATTAAATCCATAAACTAGTATTTTTGGGTTGTAGTAATGGGGTTTTACGCAACATCTGTTTTAACCCAAATAAAATTGGCTTTGAAGATAATTTCTAAGTATAGAAATAAAGTGGTTTGTAAGCACACTTATTATTTAAATAAGTATATGGAAATGTTTTCTCGTTGTGAAAATGTTAAAACAGTTTTGAAAATGAATTCTTCTGAAAAAGATGTAAGTCAAATATTAGGAAATTAATAAATTTCGTAGGAAATATCTATAGTAAGTGAATATAGATTAAACATACTTTAATCTATTGGAATGAAATGAATAATGGTATAATTTTCTATGAAACCAAACCGCAAGTGAAGATGTTTTGTACAAGTTATAAGGAATACGTGGAAGAGATGTACAAGGTATGCAAAGCACCATATTTTGTATAGCCTATTTCGATAAATTATAAAATAAGTTCATTGTAATTTCACACAAACATGAAATCCTCTTTTAAAAGATTCATAGAAGGTTTTAGCGTTAATGGTTTCTCATAAGAGAAAGTAGTTCCAATACATTAAGGTATAAAACCATTAGGTATAATGAGAAGTGTAATAATTAGAGACAGTGTTAGTTAGGAGGGATATTATAGAGAGCCTTAGTAGGAAAGCTAAGCAATGGAAATTTCACAGTTTTCCATTTATTATGCGCATTGGTTCCTTGCCTTTGTAGAAAGTCCCCATTTGTAGTAAGTTAGAAACTCCTCCAAGGTTAGGTAATTGGAAGAGAAAGAAAGTTAAGGGATTTTTGATAAAATATTTGTTCTTATCTACTCCAGTTTTTGTAAATTTGAAAATCTATGAAAAAAAGATGTTTTGAAAACATGTGAGGACATTTTTGGAAGCCAAGAAAAAAAATATTTTAAGGACAAGCAAGGCATGTTTTAAAGAAAATGGTTTGGTGAAAAAGTAAATAAGTTTTTGGAAGAGAAAAACTTAGTAAACAGTTAAATTTAAAAATCTAATTTTTTTTATGGAAAACGGTAAAGGTCCTTAAAAGGAAAAGAGGAATAAGTTTTGAACTTAGAATTTGTAAGTTTTCCCCTCTAGGTTTGGGGAAGAATTTAAATTCAAAGAGCTGTAAAGAGGCAAGTCTAGAAGATAAAATGTTAAGTAACCAAGTATCTTTGAATTTAATAGAAACTTCAAAGTAACACTTTTAAAGGCAAGAATTTTGGGATTTGATGTTTCAAAAATTTAGAAGCTTAAATTTTTGAAATGAAATGATAAATACCAAACCAAACTTTTAAATATGGAGTAGATAGGAATCATTTCCTAGGTGTGATGGGAAAAGTGTAATGCTATGTAGGAGATAGCAGTGATTACTTTTAGTAGTAATAATAAAAGTTCCCGTAAAGTGTATAAGACACTAGTGAGAACCTAGGAATGTTTCTTCATGTGTGTAAACTATAGAAGAATAGTGAAATTATATTAGTAAGATAGTAAGACACACGTGGTTGGGATAGGTAGACCTTAGTTGGGGAAAAACGAAAGGTAACGGTAAACAGAAAATTTCCCCAAGCTTAATTGCTTTTTTAGATAGAGACTGCATAGATAGAAATCCTTATTTGTTGCAGTAAATGAAACTTGGTTATTCCATTTTGAGTATGGAATGGAAGAGATGAATAGATCATATTCATCGTGAGTAATACAGCGTAAGTTAGTAACGAGTAATAGGCGGTAGGGGAGCATATGAGTTACTTGGATTCCTAGAGTAGGACCTTTCTGTGTCAGGGTGGACATGGTCCTAGGCCTCCTTGCCCTAGATGACTGTGTTTAGCTGATATATTTACCTATCCAGTATCGCTTTATAGTAGGACTTATTTTCTCTTTTAGTTATGAAAATGTACTCTTATATAAGCATTTAGTTCCTATTGTAGCAAAACATTAATGATGCTTTTTCTCTGTATTTTTGTGATGTTCACAAAAAGAGAATAAGGACATAAGACATTAATATTAAAAAAAAAGTAAAAGCTGATAAAAGAATAACTAAAAGGAAAATAACAAATTTAAAGAAAGCGACAGAAAACGTCAACAGAAAAATTTAAAAGGAGAAATTTTCTTATGTAAACTGTGCTTGGGAAGGCAAATAGGGACTTTTCTAGAGTAGCGACATAAGTTCGAAGTACGAAGAAGGTGCGCAAAAGTGAAACGGAGAAATGTGAAGTTTTTCTGTTTTCTACCTTCTTTCTGACATAAGAAATCGAATTCGGAAAATTAGATCTTTCTAAAATTCGAATATTAAAAGTTATGTGGTAGGATTTGGATGTAAAATTCATTGAACTACACCCCTATTCAGTGTGGGAAAAATTGGATGAAAACTGTTTTTTGAGTTTTCAAAAGACTGCATTTATATAGAAATTGCAAGTATATTTAGGGTGTGTGCCTCATGTTTTAAAATAAATTTTTAAAGAAGAAAAGCATTCATATAGGAGGTACCACTTAGAAATTCATGTACATGCATATATTTTATGTTGAATGACACTTTGCACAAGGACACAGATGGTCGCAAAATTGGATGTACATAAAATGGATGTGATTGATGCGAGGAATTACATAATTTTACCCTTGTCGAATTTTGGGGACAAAATTTCCTAAAGGGTGGGAGAATGTAACACCTGCATTTTTAGATAATTAAAAAATCAAATAACGTTGAACAGTGAAAATAAACATTTTGGAATTGTCAGAATATGGCCATGAAACTTATACCATTGGGTTTGTAGTGATTTTCTGATCAATTTCCATATATAACTTGTCGAAATCCGAGTTAATATGAAGAAGTTACGGGAGAAACGAAAATCATAAGAACGAAAAAAAAAAGTAAATAAGGCCCATGGCTCGACCCATAAGTCGATCCACAGTGCACAAGGGTCGACCCATGATGAACACAGGTCAACCTATAGGTCGACCCGCATTTTCCCCTGGATGTGAATTCGTCCAGGGGCGTGCCAAGCCTATTTAATTCAATTTTTGTGCAATCTCAAACGTTGGTTTCTAAATCCAATGATCTGCACCAAGCTTGTGACGTGGTTGCACTAGATTCAATCCTAAAATCCAACGGTCTGAGATCCCTAAACTCCCCAATAAATAGAACTCTAGGCCTAGCTATTTTCTCACAATCAGATTTTCTCCCAATTGGGTTCATTGCATGAGGCTGAACCCTAAATAGAAAATATTTCTAGGGAGAAGAACTTCTTAATAAAAATATTAGACACCTTATAAGGAAATCCAGGAAGGCCAGGGAGCAAAACTAAGGACGAGCGAAGCTAAGGACGACAGGTGAGTGGATTTAAATTATATATCTTATACGTTTATGATATATTATCGTTAGATTCCCGTTAAATATTTTAATTCAGCATTTATTTCAGTAATTAATTCTGTTAATTGGTTATGTTGAGACTGTAAATTTTATATGAGAACTATATTTAATTATTATTTATATGGAAAAGAAAGAAAGAAATCCAATTAAATATGAATAATATTAGGCTTAACAGTTATAGAGAAAGGCTTAAGCCTAAAAGCAAGTAATTTATAGTAAATTATGCTAAAACAGGAGAAATAAATTAAAAAGGGAAAAATCCAATAACTTGATTTGGAAGTTAGTGATAGATTAGTTGGTTGGTTTAGAAAAGAGAATACATTTCCATAGTTTAATATTGCAAAAATAACGATAAACGTAATTGTAAGAATAAAAGAAAGAAAAAGGGAATTAGTGTAAAATAGAGACATTTCTGTATTTTGCATGACCCAATAGTTAAAGAAACAATAAAAGAAATATCTTGTAATTTCAAGTTATTTTTTATAGCATTATATAGTATTAAAATATGGAAATGGATTTTTAGCATAGTTTTTGTAACCAACCAAATAGAATAGAACTACTTTCTAAAATAAAATAGAATAAAGTGAAGAGTTAAAGAAATTAAAGAAGAAATCAAGATAATTATTTGACAATACTAGAAACAATAAACAGAAATGTTCCTAGATCTGCATTTACTTCGTAGATAGTAGAATAAAAGAAAAGCAGTTATTATGATAAGTAAATTTGTGACAGTTGGACGTAGTCCCAAGCCAAGGCTGTCATATAATATAAGAGAACTAAAGAGAATTCGATATCATAATAAAAGAAGACAGACTAGAATAAAAAAGAGACACTTGCAATTATATTTATACATGTAGATTATAAGAGAATATAGAAGTAACAATTGCAAGTATAATTATAACATAGGTTATAATTAGAGATAACAAAAAAGGCTTATTTTAAAACTTACACTAAGTTAATAAGAAGACATAGAAGAAAGGCCTATCCCAACAGCATTCCCTTTCAGTCAGGAACTAATGGTCTCACAATAGTTAGGTGAGGCTAGGGCACGCTTATGCTGATTAGGGTAAATAAGTAGCCAACAGAATTAGAAAAGTAAACTAAACACATAATAAAAGATTAGACGTATGGTCTAATAAAATGGTAAGATGCGTTTGGAACAGCCCAAAGGATGATGAGACTAACAAAGCAGTTCATCACAGATTTTTTGCATAGAAAAGCACGCCCAACTTAGTTAATTTGGGCTAGATGGAAGTACGAGACTTCAACGAGACGTGAGGGTACTCTACGATAGCTCTCTGGGGTAGGCCTAACGAAGCTACACCCCCGGAGGCAGGTCTGTAGGTGTTCCATCAAGAGAGTATGCCTTGACTGCTTTTGCATTGCAGGCCTAATGAAGCGGACCTTTGTAGGCATTCAAAAGGTTGATGAATGGAGTAGGATATTCGTATAACATCGTACTTTGACTTGCGAGTAGGTTTTAGTGGGCAGGGCCAAAAGGATAGTCGCATGCGGAGATCAAGCCATCATCAAGCAAGAGCGAGTTCGGGAAAGACTAGAGTTGAACCAACAAGCCAATGATTCTTTCACTATCGAGACATTGGATGAGGGGCATAGCCAATTGGATGTTTAGATTGCTTGCAGTAGGGCACAACCACTTAGCTCTTTAGAGGTCATTCGATTAGCTGAGGGGTGGCTGCGTGAGGCCATAGCCACGATGAGAAAAGAGTCAGACCAAGTAGAACATCTGTATTGTAGGCCTAACGAAGCTGTCCTTTACAGATATAGAAAATCCCCGACTGAGTTCCGTACAAGGTAGGCCTTATTGGAGGGATTCAGGGAGTACACAGAACGATTTCATATAGTCCTCAAGGTACGCACTGGGTGGTACATTGTGGATGTCCGAGCATTAGTATACGCTAGTGCGGACGCAGTTTTACGTTTTCATAGTAGACGACGGAACATCTGTATTGTAGGCCTCATGAAGCTGTCCTTTACAGATGTAGTTACAAAACACTCTAGAAGCAAGACGATGGAGTCCTTTTCAAGGAGGATACAGAAGGTACTATGGGTAATACCTAGGACCGATGCGGTCAGTGGGCATGTAGCTACATATATATTTGTTATTAGGTTTTAATCTACTAGGGAGTAGATGGGTATGATTCACGCACAAAGGCGAGAGTATTATAAATCCAATAAACCTAACATAGCATAAAATGGAAATAAGACGGTATATGTAGAACTAAGCTTAGAAGTGTATAATTTGTCCATTCACCATAACTTTAGTTCTGGCCCCCTCCTCATACATCGCACAGGTTAGGTAGATGGCAGAGACTTTCCATCTTTGAGACACTTGTTTAGAAAGTGTTATTATCTTAGTGAGTATTTACTTACTATTACATATTAGTCAATTCCGCTGTGAGATATTTACTTGAGCTCGGATATATTTGTCTTTGCCTATTTGCAGGATACCAGATACCCAACTTGGGCTTCAGTGGGCTTGGGTTTTAGCATTTTTGCAAAAAATCCGAACCCACTGGAATTCGGGTTGTTACAAGAAACCTCATGTAGTATCCAACCAAACCTAAGAAACTTCTAACTTCTATAGGAGTCCACGGTTGCTTCCATTCCTGAACAGCTTCCACTTTCACTGGATCTACTGAAATACCTTCTCCTGCCACAATATATCCTAAAAATCTTACCTCTAATTTCCAAAAATGGCACTTAGAAAATTTCACCTTCGGGACAAGTCTCCTTAGTGTTTCCAACACCACTTCCAAATGGTGTTTATGCTCCTTCTCAGATTTGGAGTAGATAAGCATGTCATCGATGAAAACTAACACAAACTTGTTAAGAACATCCTGGGAAAAACGGTTCATGAGATCTACAAAATACGCAGGCGCATTGGTTAGCCCGGAAGCCATAACCAACCATTCAAAGAAACGGTCAGGGCCTCTAAACGCAATTAAGGGTATACTATCTTCAGTGACCCTCAATTGATGGAATCCAGTAGCTAGATCCATCTTAGAACATACCGTAGCTCCATGAAGTTAGTCAAAAAGATCATCAATGCGGGGTAAGGGATACTTGTTCCTAATGGTTAGCTTACTCAACTCCCTATGATCCAAGCACAACCTTAAATATCCATCAGACTTAGCCGCAAACACCAGCGCAGACCCCCAAATTGAACGATTGGGTCTAATCAATCCTCTCCTTAATAGATCCTGGGTTTGACTTACCAACTCCTCTCTCTCCCTCGGAGCCATCCTTCACGTAGGTTGTACCACAGGCCTTGCACCAGGGACCAAATCAATGTGAAACTCTATCTCTTGGTGCGAGGGTAAACTTTTAACCTCTTTGAATACATCGGGAAAATTCTTAACAACTTCAATAGACACTATATTTTCTTGGGATGCCCTCCAGGGCATACAAGAAACTACACATATGGATACTGGGTTCCTTACATGGTACTTTAGCAATTATTCCTGCATTTATTACTAATGATACAGTTCTTTCATTACCATCTAAAACGGCTCCATATTTCGATAACCAATCCATACCAAGAATAATGTCAAATCCCTTCAAGTCCAAGATATACGGGTCGCAAGAAAAGTGATAAGAAAGGTAGAAAATTGGCACATTCTCACAAATCATATTCAAATGGGACCCTACCTATAGGTTAGACACACACATAGGATTTTCTATAATACTAGAAATAAGATGAAATTTATCTACTGGTTCCAAAGAGATAAAATAATGGGAGGCACCAGTATCAAATAATGCTCAAACAAAAATACCATTAATCAGAAGGTACCTTCAAGGACGCCTTTCCCCTTCACACCTGTTGAAGTCAACGTTTCTACGCCTTGGGCTGTTGTACCTTCTTCAAGAGTGGGCAGTCCTTTACCATATGCCCGGGCTGATGCAAATTAAAATAGAGAGTCTTCTAGACCATCAGGGAGTTGGGTCCACCTTACTGCTTTGGAGCTTTACAATTTGGACAGCACCTGGCAATATGTCTTTTCTTCTTGTAAATATAACAACCACTATCCTTAGGCTTTCCTCCTTAACCTTCTCCCTATTTCCCTTTTCCTTGATTCTTCCAATTAGGATTGAACTTCCTCTTGTTAGAACTGTTTCCACTAGGTGCTACTGGAATAGGCTTCTTCTTTTCAAAGACCTCGTACCTCGGAGCCATATTAACTAAATCCATAAAAGTACCCTTAACACAAGCAGTCATTCTCTCTTGGTACTCTTGTATCATATCCAAAACAAACATCTTGTTCTTCTTTAATGGGGTGTTGATCAATTTTGGTCCAAAACAAGATAGCGCGTTGAACTTCGTCTCATATTCAGCTATAGATAGATCCCTCTACTTCAAGTCTGTGAAGTTTTGGTACATCCTCATCCTTCCTGTTGTTGGTAAGAATAGGTCCTCAAAAACTTCTTTAAATCGGGCCCACGAAAACTCTTCCTCAGGAACATTTGCGGTGAGGGAGTCCCACCAAGCTGCTGCTCCCTCTTGCAGTTGCCATGCTGCTAAGAACCTTTTCTGTTCATCGGATAAACTAAGGCCTTTAAAAATCTTTTCGCAAGATCGCAACCAAGCTTACACTTTCATGATAGACTCAGTTTCTTTAAACGGTTTCCTCTTAGGTTGGTGTAATCCTTTCATAAGGTTGTGAAATTCACTATTAGCTGCTCTGGCGTTGCCTCTTCGCTAATCCAAACTCCTCCAGGATTTGGGGTTCGACCATTTGTAGTCGTGGTGCTACCTGCTCCCCTACCTCGTCTGCCTCAGTTACTCATGTCTTACTACCTGGACATAGTAAGATAATTCTTAGAATACTAGAATGAGCTAAATCTTAAAAGAAGGGTACTAATCAAACCTATCAAGCCAATTTATCTAACAGAGATATACATACATATATATATATATGTATGTATGTATGTATGTATATGAATAAAAATTACAAATACGCACTCTCAAAGTTGATCCTAACCCAAAGCCTAATGTTCGTTTACACCTGGCTCTGATACCAAAATGTAACAACGGCCTTTCTTACACCGAAAGATGAGCCATTAACGGTAGAAGAAAAAAGAAAGATAAGAAGAAATTACACAATCTCACCACAAATCAGAACAACATATAATAGATAACATAAGAGATTACTCTATCATTTTCATAATAATAATACATCAGAGTCATTAAATTACAACCTTCAACTGGACAGTTATAACTATTAAACCATATAAAAATACATAGATCGTACATAAACATGGCGAAATATGATAATAACTAGCTAACTGTGAAGCCATCTGCTCCAGATCCTTCAAAATGCTTTGGTAAGAAACCTAGATCACTTGGTTACTCATACAAATTTGAGTACCTAAGAGTTTTAGGAAAAGAAATTAAAACTCCGGGTCAGACATGGGTCTGGTATGAGTAAACTCAACAACTTAATTTTTACTTTTATAAATGCTTTGTAAATCAAAGGCATCTCGTAAGACCACGCCACACATAAACACGGAGGGGTTTTTACCTTATGATAACCAAAACACTTTATATAGAAATCCAGTGATATTATAATAATGTCTAGGATTTTCAAGTAAAATAGAACATAGCCAAAATTGTTACATTAATTAAATTCCAACATAATAGTTATACAACTAAGACCGAAGCCACTTATTGGGAAATAGATTCCATACAATGACTGGGCTACTAGGGTACCGCCTATCAGGATGCATCTCTAGATAAAATAGCATCGAGGACCTCTCTAGGATCCCCTGCCAACGCAAGATCGACCTACCCCTTGCTGGATAGTACCGAATCAGATCAACCCTCGGTCGGGATCAACAACCGTACCGAAGCATACATTAGTTGATAGTAGGGACTCTAGATAGGGATGACCTTACCCTAATAGGAGCGACCCACTTAGCCTTACTGCATCTCCCATGTTTTAGTCATTCCCGGTTGATGAGGCCTGAGGCTACGTTTACCATTATTATAGCATTACCACTTGGAATGCTAACATTACCTTCAAGATGTTGACACAATGTAAGCATTCATCCATACAATTCGTTCAGGAGATGAATGAACCGAAGGTACTATTTCCACTACACCCATTTTAGAATCACCCTCAATATTAGTAGCAAATAACCCTTGCACTTCAAAGTCTTCATCTTGGACCTTGACTTCACAATTTCAAATTCGAACATTTACATCGGTTCGAAGTGGTTTTTCGGATAACAACTACTATCCGATCCCGGACTTTCCAAACCAACATTCGTTAATTTTAAAAGGTCAAGTTGTTTATAGTGGATCATCCCACTATCAGGGTGTAAAGGTTTACATATGAACATACGTTCTGTATGCTTAGATTATCGTAACCCGCTTATTGAAATTAACCCCATTGTACTCATCATGTTCCCGAAGTGCGGTATTTATGATAAGTACAAGTCGACTTAATTTCAATAAAACATGTCAATGTTTTATTACAACTACTTTAATTCATTATGCTACTTAATAGCATGGACACGAGATCTTCTATTTTTAAAGCAATTTATTTAAAAATAGAAAGTTGGTTAAAATAAATGACCGATATAGTTTTGAAAGAAAATTTAAAATAAATAAGCTTTAATTAAATCATAAGTTTAAAACTCAACTAAACTTTAATTAATCATAGTTAAATCAAAAATCATATTTAAACCTTAATTAATTAAAAATTATTTATAATTTAACTTTAATTTAACTTTAATTAAATAACATTCATTTAAGAATTAAACCCAAAGTAAGTGGATAATTAACCTTTAATTAAATAATAATTAATTAAATAACTAACTCTAATTAAAATTAATTAAAGTAAATAAACTTGATTAAATAAAAATTGATTTCCTTTTATCTTAATTAATCATTATTTAAAACTTCCTTAATTAAAAATAATTACTTGGTTAATAATTTTTTAAACTTTAATTACTTACCCTAATTTCTTAATTAATTAATTAAGTATTAATTACCCTAATTAATAAATTAAGTAATTAAATAACTAAAACTTAAACTTTATATTTAATTTATTTGAAATGAGTTTCCAAAAATAATCCAAAATAAAACACTTTAAACCTTGAAATCATGAAATTTTCCGAACTGCATCCATAGCGACTATCACTATGAGCGTAGTTCGCTAAAATTGATTTCTAGGTGAAAAAATCACTATAACTCTAGCTACTACATGTTTGAAACACAAATGGAAGAGTTTTGGAAACTTAAACAAAAGGTGAAAACTTGGAAAACATTTACAAAATCCAAAACTAAAAAAACAAGCTTTTGTTTTCAAATCGGATCTCAAGTCCTTTGCGGCTTTTCAAAGTGCTAATTTCACAACAATTACATCACATACACTTGGTTTTGTTTCATAAACACACTACCATCACAGCATAACCAACCATTCACGTATCCATATCCAAACATATCATTAAACATCCAAATCAAACAAATCCAAGTTCAAACACAACTTATGATCACATGCCATCATAACAACATGATATTTCAACACTATAATTTCACAACACATAGTTCATCAAAATCAAGTTATTTCTTTTCCAAAAACAAGAGTTTTACTCGCTGAAACATTATTAAATCAAGGCGAACTTTTGCCAAAACTTGAAAACAACTTAGGATATTGCAAAATTTGAACTTTTGGTTGCTTGAACATTCAAAATAGGTTCAGCCAAGGCTAGTTGGGCTCGGCCCTCATGTTTTATTTTTGGGAATTGTGGCTTGCAACTTGGAAGAGGAGGTGTTGTAGTATATGTAGAAGTGGTTTAGCAAGAATTGGAAATGTTTTAAGTGGAAAGAAGTGATTTTTTATCAAACTAGAGAATATAAAGTGAGGCCATGGATATGTTTACTTAAGCCTTTAGGGATTTTGAAATGGAAAGGAGGTTTGTAAAAATGAGAACATGAAAGTTAAGGGGTACATATAGGCTTAGGAAGTTATTTTAAAATATGTAAGTGCTTATAATAAAATATATATGTATGCATGCACTACCATCTCCCCCCTCCTCTCTTGCAACTATTCGGCCATGCTCTTGTACTTTGTGTTGAAAATGTTATTTTTATATGTATATTTATACACACACTTTTCTTTATAAAATGTTTTCTTTTATCCTTATATATACACACTTTAAAGAGAAGCATATACATGCATATATACACATGTATTCATCTTGTATAAATAGTTTGCAGTGTGTGCATATGTGTTTAAAATAATGTTATGACATTTTAAATAACTTTTTGCCAATGAAAAATCAATATTTTGGAAAATAATTTTCGGTCACATTTTCTATTTCTTTATAAACTATATATATTGGTAAACCAATTTTGAAAACGATTTTATCATCATTAGTTATTAATTAACATAGTTTATTTATTACTAAAAATCCACTTATTCATTATTTAAAAATATAATTAAATATCCCTTTAAATAGTGATTAAATTCTGGGTCATTACAATCACCCTCTTCCTCGTCCTCCAGAACCATGAATTTTTGTAAAAGCTATCTTATTGTAAAAGATCACACTTTGTAATATAAAGATTGTTTAAAAAAAATATTTTGTGTACCAATTTTTTGACAAAATGTTTATTTATGCTCTTCAATGTAGTTGATGGAGTCTTTTTTCATGCTTTCCTCTGTCCTTTTTGGTTACTTATTCTAAATGAAGACTTGGCATTATTATCATTCTTTGTATGGGTGCTTTGGTCTAGCCCAAGGACAGGACCAAAGGCTTCTTTGACCATCTCCCTTGGATGATTGCTTTGGCCAAGCCCGACGGCGAGACCAAAGGATTAATTAACCAACACTCTTCTGATGGGTGCTTTGGTCGGGCCTGGCAGCGGGACCAAAGACTTAATTGACCATCTTTCTTAGAAGGATCCTTTGGCCAGACCCGGTAGTAGGACCAAAGGCTTAATTGACCATTACTCTTCGGATGGGTACTTATGTTGGGCTTGACGATGGGACCAAAGCTTTATTGCCCATCACTCTTTGGATGGGTACTTTGGTCAGACTTAGTGGTAGGACCAAAGATTTATTGACCTTTTTCCTTGGACCGGTCCATTGGTTAGGGTATGAGGTAGGACCAACGGCTTAATTTACCATCTCTCTTCATATGGGTGCTTTTGCCAAAATTGAGACAGGACCAAGGCTTTATTGTTTCATCATTTCATTTGAAGTCATTCCCTTTTGAAAATGTGTTTTTGAATATTAGTTCCAGAACTTAAGAGTCATGATAAAGATGAATAATTACCACCATTTAAAATATCATGTATTCTTCCTGTAACTTCTTGAGAGTTTATATTCAAAAAAATCCCATAATTCTCCTTCCCTTGCGTAATATTCTATAATCTCATATAAGGCCCTACAATCATTAGTTTTGTGTCCATTTTCTTTATGGTGGTAATGGTACTTGCCTTCTTCTTGTCTTCCTTCCCTTTTCATATTCTTCTTGGGTGTCCAATAATTTAATCTTTCTTTAGTGAGAAAGTATACTTCCTCTTATGAAACACAAAAGGAGGTAACTGTCTTATTTTTGAGTCTTTCGGTAGTAGAACTCCCTTGCTCATTCTAGTGTTTCATTCGGGGAATCATTACCTCCCTTTGTTTTCCTACCAATTTCCTCTTCATAGTTCAAAGGTGTTTCTCTTTTTCCCTAAGAGATATGTTGACAATACTTCTTTATTTCTTAGAAAAATTGTTAAAATCATGATTCAGTTCTTCTTAAAATATTGTTCCTCTGGCTTGAGATTGAATGTCTTGTCTAACTTGGGCAAAAGGGTCATTTTTCAATTTTTATTTCTCCTATGTTTATGGGTTAGTCCTTCTTTATTCAGTTCATTCAATAAGGCAAACATTGGTTTTTCCCTTGTGTGAAAAGGATTCAAACTCCGTTTACTTGGAATATATTGGGAAACTTTCTTCTTTTCTGCTAAAGTTTGAAGGACCAAGTTTCTTAAGTTTAACACTTGTTCTTTACTAAGTATGGGGTATTTCATCAATAGGTTGAGGAGTTTTATTTATTTTCTGGGTCATTGTTGAGAAATAGTAACAATAGGAAATTTTTAGTTGGAATCGATTTTTTTTACCTGATTTTAACTCTCGGTCAAAGCACATTGAAATGCTAGGTTGTAATTTGGTTGTAACATATATGCATGGAAAAAGAGCATCAATGGTACTTGAGTAAGGGGCAAGACCCTTAGGTGAGTATGACTAAGTTATTTATGCAAATAGGAAATTATTGGTGTCCTTAGTCACTAAGTCTTAATTTTAGTCTGACCTAGCGACCATTAAATTCCCAAATCCAAGCTTTTATTTATGCTTAAAGAAAAATAAGAAATGAAGAAAAAGTACAATTCTAAATTTGTCCACTTTCATAAGGAGTACATACGTATTTATAAAGAATTCAAGCCCTCGGATTTTGGCACATGACACTTGTAGAAAATGAATAATCTTGATTTGTTGACATGGCAATGGTACAGTTCACACTAATTTCTTTATGGTGATGCTACATAGATAATCCAATTAGAGGATGCCACGTGGCTAGCTGGAATATTGATTTTAGACAAATACTTTAAAATGCGATAGCTTCAATTATCAATCTGTGATAGCCTAATCCATCAACCTTCGATAGCCTCGATTGTCATCATGTGATAGCTTTAGTCACTGATTTACAATAGCTTTGACTTTCAACTTGTAGAGTTTGTTGTCATCAATTCACAATATCTCTATTGATATCAACTTGCGATAACTTTATTCGTACTTGCGATAGCTTCATCAATATCATCAACTTGCGATGGCTTCATTGGTATCATCAACTTGCGTTAGCGTCATTAGTATCAACTTGCAATAGCTTCATCAATATCATCAACTTGCGGTAGCTTCATTGTTATCAAGTTGCGATAAATTCATCAATATCATCATCTTGCGATAACTTTATCAATATCATCAACTTGCGATAGCTTCCTATTACATCATCTTGTGACAGCTTCTTATTACATCTACTTGTGATAGCGCCTATTACATCAACCTGCGACAGCATCCTATTACATCAACTTGTGATAGCTTCCTATTATATCAACTTGCGATAGCTTCATTTACCTTGACTTTTGGTAGCTTTTGGCAACCATCAACTTGTGATAACTTTTCCTCAACCTGTGAAAGCTTGAAATTTTTCTGGTATAACAAGAGCGTTGATTAAGATAAAACCTGCTAAGTTGTTGTCTTCAGTTTTACTGGTAGAACCGGCTTTTGGGCAGGTTGCTCTGGTAGACGTTAACTATAGATGGAAGTCTCCAATTTATACTATTTGTCTCTCCCTTGGTTATTTTGATACCTTATTCAAGCATTACCCTATTTCGTTGCCTCTATAACATGTAAAAAAGAGGACATCAAGCTTCACATTTCTTAATAGGTTTTGTTGCCGAAAGTGATAAAGCACTTGTGGGTTCACAAATTCCTGCCATTTCCAAACTCATATCTACCCGTTCTCATAAGGAATGATCCTTTTATGTATCTCTTGTCCTTCATGAGACAACTCTTGCTTGATTTCTTTTTTTGATCCAATCGCCCGGTATTCTGATGAGAAAACTTAGGATCGTTAAGTGAGATAGTTTTGATATTCCCCTATGAATATACCTATTTTAGGTGCATTATTGATGAGGAAGGCAAGCAAAGATATTTATTTTATCTTATATCTAGAGATTTATTGTCTCTCTCCATGGAGGGAGAATATGGGGAACAAAATGGTGAATTTATAAAAGATACGATTTAAAGTAGGTGTTTTATTTTCAGTGATGAGACTTTTGATTATGAGCTTAATAGTTACAAGTTGTTCAGTGAATATGTAAAGGTTATTGTTATCCGGCTTTTAGGCCAAGCGGCTTTCGATCAAATTTGGACATCAGGGTGTAGAAGAAATGGTTCAAGGACTTGGGAATATGCTTACAGTGGAAATAGAAAGTGGTTTCAAGAGTTTAGAGTGTAATAGGAGCCAAGGAAAGAATTCGATACCAAACTCTTTTAGATCGGTATGGAGCAAATTTTGTGCACCGTATGGAACTCTAGAACTATGGTTTATGGACTACTAGTTAAAGTGATTGTCTTGAGGCACATTTCTAAAGAAGTAGGTGCATAACTCCAAGAAGCTCTGAAGGAGACAAGTACTAGAGATATCTGAACTTCTCGAAAACAACATGATTTCTTAGGAGAAAGTGCTCGGAACTTGATGGATCGAAGATAGGAGATCAAGTGAAGGAAGATAACACAAGTCGCTATCATAATATCAGCCGATACCGACCACTTCTGGTCAGTACCGAGATAATTCCATTGGTCAGGGGACATTATCTCCCCTCCAACATTCTCAGATCTGATTTTAAAACTGGTATTTCATAGATCTACAACTTTGTTAAGGCGATTTTTCTATAAATACATGGCTTAGAGCAATTGAAATAGGACTTTTTGGCACTTCATCTTCTTCACCCTCTTTCTCTACTTAACCCTAGTCACAAAGGAAGCTACTTTTTGATGTTTTAGGTTATTAGTTCAGTAAAAAAAACCTGTAGTTATGATCAAAATCTAAATCATTTTCTTAAGTACGTTCTTAATTGAGGTATGTTTTTCCTTAGCAAACTAATTCATATTTAATCAAAATTTATGGGAAAATTACCAAAAATTCACCAAAATTTGAAACATTATTTTCTTCCTCTAGTAGGAATTTTAAAACAAAATATTTAATTTTGATATTTTTAAATATTAATTTACATCTAAATTTAAATATTTAACCCTAATAGTGCAAAGTCATATTCACGTAAGTACAAAACTTACATCAGTACCCTACTAATATAAATTATCAATCATTAGCATAATGCATCAGTTCAACTACTAACACGTAATCTTTTCATAACATAAGTTCACTAGTGCCTCTACCAGTACATATAATAGCACTACACTGAAAACTATTTTAGTAGCGCACAAAAAACACTTCCATGACTTATGATAGTGTTTTAGAGAACGCCGTTATGCAACATGCAACTAAAAATCTAAGACTCTCTATTGCATTTTCAAAACGCTACCGAAGAGCAACTTATTACAGTGTTATGCAAACATGACCAAAAAAATTTATCGTAGCACTGTATAAACGTCATTAAAAAGTAAAGTATTGTTGACGCTACTATAAATATTATAGTAGTCTTTTTTTGCCACCGTATATAGCATTTATCAAACGCTGCTAAAAAATGTTGATTTTTTGTGCAAATTTCCCACGTTGTGGTACCTCACTAGATATCCACTTCATTTTGTTCATAACATATATTATATATAGTAATAACTAACATATTTCAATATGAAACCAATAATCATTCATATAATTATCACATTCAAACAACCGAAAAACATATTGATTACATAATAAAATACGATACATAAACAATTTGATACAAAATATTTTAAACAAAATAACCATGTTCACATAAAATCTGTAACCATATAAACCATTAGTTTCAAGACAACCAAGTTAACGTAAAATCCATAACCATACATAGAAGTTTACACAACTAGTGCTAACAAAATGTTATAATATGGACGACAATTAAAGGCAAGTACCAATTCATTATTGCAGCTGATCATTTCTTCAGAAAAGCTTATGTACCTGTAGACAAGTATAATAAAATAAATTAGAACTTGTACAAAAAATTTCGAAGAAATATGGTATATAACTAGTTTAAACTGTATTATATAATGCTGAAGATAATTAACATGTACAAATAGTAGGGATTAACATGTATCAATAATTTCTTCGTATTGAACTGGACCATAAATAAAGAATCACTGTACTCAATAATATAAAATTTATGCAAGTTACCTCAAACTTAAGTCCTACTGCTCTATGCAGTTCTCACGCGATTGAAGTAAGGATGAGCCTTTTGAAGAAAAGAGTAGCATAAAAAGTGACTAGACTGACAAAATATCAAATGTATGAAAAAATAAGAAAAAAATAGAAGATTTTTTTATATATATTGAGTTGTATGAGATAAAAATGCAAACTAGAATTATAACCTAACAAAATATCAAATGTACAAAATGCTCTTCTGGACTGCATACACCTAACAAAATATCAAATGGATTACATGTCACCAAAAAAGTTCATGTCTAAAATTGTAAAGGGATGAACAAAGCTTCAAGCCTGAAAAGAAAAGAATCAGTAAATAAATAACATCTAGTGAAATTGTATCTCAAACTGGTGGTATAATACGAAACTATTGGAGTTAAATAAAAATGCAGAAAAATTCAGATTAAGCATAATCGAAATACCTTTCACTAACAAAGCTCCATTTCTTAATATCCAAAGCATCCATGCCAACGTAAAGGATGAGAAAAAATCTCTGCAATAAAAGGTAAAGTATCAAAAGAATGCCTGCAGTTATTGCAAGAAAACAATTTTGAGTACAATCAATGTACATTGATATGTAGGTTAATGAATCATGTGACCAACTTACTTGGTTGTAACTCTTGAACTTTTAGTCACACTGTGCCACGTATAGTGAGACAAAACTATCCTACAAAAGAAAACTGTGAGAATTCCATTAAGATCTAGCGACTATAATTTTAAGAAGGAAAAAATCATCAGAATATTGTAAAATTAAAATATTAACGCTGTTGAAAAAAGAAAGAAAATCCTTACTTCAGCCAGCATGTACGATAGGTATGCCATAAGCATCATAAATGCAACTTCACGATCAGTAGAGTGCTTGGAACATAAAATAACAAACATCAAATAACACCAATTTCATAGGTATTAGTTTATGACTAGCAAGTCTCTGTTTTTCTTCATAAAAAAATCGATCAAACAAACCTGGCAAAATATAACTTTTTGATGATCTAGGCACTGAGCAATCCAGTTTGCATATGAAATTTCAAAATTATAGTTAAATATTAGGAGATCCACCAGGAAAGGGCAAATATGAACATTAAAACCTTACAAAAGCTCCTAAAAATGTGCTAGATAGAAACAGAAAGATGAAATTCAAAACAAAGTGCAATGCAGTGCCAACATCAATATGTTCGAGATCGAAGTTATGAATTGCATTGAAAAGCACTACAAATGTCAAAGTCTTAACAATTAATTAGGACAGAGTAGCATATCTACATTCTCAAGTCAAACATCAAGACCAATTTCAAATTATGTACAAACCTTATAATATGAATTTTTTGAATTTAAGATTTATAATTGAAATCCCGTATCAATTTTGATGTTTGAACATTATGAATTACAATTTAAATTCCATTTTTGAGAACATTGCTTCTTTATATCTAACCGTTGCCAACGATTTAAGGTTCTTCATGTATGTATGTATGTATGTATATTGTTATGCCGCCTTTTGACTAGGCAGTATATCATAAAAGTTGGCTAAATGGCTTTTGTGATCATCAAGGCAGGAAGCCAAGAGAGACAGTTATCAGGCTCGAAAATCGATTATATTAGGAACTATGGACAATAGTTGGATGGATTTTGTGACGCCCCACCTCTATACTCACGCTAGCCAAGAACACCACTGGGTAATGTCGTCAACTAGCGCGAAGGATAAGGCTGTTGAGGAGCGACCATCCGTGCAATTGCCTTGTGCGAGGACCGATATGTCAGATAGTAAACCATGCATTTCGTTTCAAGAGGAAATCCGACATACCGATGCAAACTCAAAGCTACCACACGGTGGCTAAGTGGACCTCGGAAACAAATATAGAAATAAACATATCATAAATCAGTCACGGGCATTCATATCACAAAGGCGGAAACAGATATGAATATATAACACCAAAAAGGTGTACATCAGAGTAGTGGTCAAATAAGATCCACAATATCACAAAAGAATAGATACAAGTGCTAGACAAAAGAATAAGTATGCATCATGGAGTCTATCTCTCGAATGTATAACAACAAAAACTACAAGTGTAATGTAGTTAGACAAAAGTCAGAAGGTGATCCCAGATAAGGAGTCAAGCAGAAGCACCTGTAACATCTCGGTCTGACCCGAGTATTATTTAATAAGAAAATAATAAACGGATCAGTCTAGCTATAAATATCAGATAAAGGAATGAGATAAAAGCAGAGATATAATAAGAACGTATGATAATAATAATGTCATACTAGAACAAATATGATATAAAACAACAACAAAATCATACACTCTCTCCAAAAATCTCAAGCACTCAAAAAGAACATAATATTCTTTAATTTATTCACCAAACTGCAAATATTGACAAACATATCATTGCCAATCACATAAAGAGGTGAAACAAAAATTCTAGAAATCATCAATTAGAAATCCAGAAATCACAAAGGGGGAGGCCTATCACAAACGGGAGCATGAAAACTCACCAACACGTGTATCACAAACGGAACGCTATTCCATGGTCGCTAACCATAAATTTTGAGCCGAAGCTCCACAAACGGTCCGAAGACCACGGGTCGCTACTCCGCCAAATTGAACCGAAGTTCCACAAAACGGGGTTTAGTCTCCCTCGCAGACAAATAGACATCGCACATCGCTAGTCTAAATCACAAAATGATCATCATCGATCAATAAAAAGTGTGAATTACACTAAGCCAGTAAATATAAGAGTTTAACTTCATGTCCCATAACCACTAGCTTAACTTAAATATTTACGAACAAACTGTAGATTTCCACTCGAAAATTGTCACAGGATTTTCAATCGAACAAGTCCATAAATTAACCGACAAAGTAAACGCAAGCGTTTCATACCACTTGTTTTGCTAAGCCGTTTAATTAGATTTTCTCATACGAATGAGGTAAAGGTTTGTATATACTAATAGATTAGAAAACGGTTTTATAAACGAGCTTTGTATTAAAAATAGAGTTGAAATCATTTTAGTAAAAGAGTTTGAATATTTACTACTAGTATAGAAACCTTTGTAATTTAAAGTGACAAAGCATAGAAATGATTGTAGAAACAATCAACCATCAAAATTCACATACGAAGACATGAATCAAATCCATCGAAATCGATGCCGAATCCATCAAAATGGACATACCCAAAAATCCCGAAATAGAAGTCATCAAAACATATAATAAAAGATAACAACAAATCGGAAAATCATGAATCGATAAAAATTGAAATCTCGAGCTAAATAGGCAAAACCGGTAAAATAGAGCAGGTCACATACTCTAGACGTCTGCTGTATGTACTCAGACGTCTGCAGTAAGTTTTAGGAAATTCTCTGAAACAAACTCCAGACGTCTGAGCTTTCCTGCAGACGTCTGGTGACGAACATTTTTCATGTCCTGGTTCAGTCTGGCCCCCTTTGGGGCAAGTTCGATACACGACGGAAGCAACGAATTGAGCAACTTCGACTGAGGATTTACGCCACTCGACAACCCAGCCTTGTATGGCCCTCCGAAACGCTCCACTAACGTGTTCAAACATCAAAGGTTGGATTTTTAGCAAATTGGATTCCAAAAACCAAAAATTTAACAATTCACCAATTCAATCCAAATCAAGAGCAAATGAACATGAATTAGTGTTAGGAATTCATACCCAACAACAACAATATCTATAGAAATAGATGTGAGTTCAAAAACTCATCTTTAAACCCGAAAACGATGAAGGAGAAGCTTGAATGCAAAGGAAGATCAACTTTTCTTCAACCACAACTCAAGAAGCTAGAATCTAAGCTCAAAAGAAGAACATTTCCTAAGTTAGGTTTAGGAAATTTCTGAAATTAAAGAGAGAATGAGTTGGAGAAGAAGAAGGAGATACTTACCAAAGCTTCTCTTTGAATTTGGAGCAAGAATTTGGTTTTGCAAATGAGAACTAGGGATTGGAATTTCTAATTCCTATACTCTTCCCCCATTTTTAGTTTTGCTTAAGTGTATGAGAAAAATAGAAATGAAGTGAAGAGGAGAGGAGGGGGCTGGACTAGGTTATAGAGAGAGTTGGGGTGAAACCCAAACCTAAAGCCCAATAGAAAATAGAAAAATTCAACTTACTCCAAATATATCGATATTTATACTTAAAAAAGTCGCAAATGCCATTTTGGACTCAATGGAAGTGGTCTCGGGTCACAATTCGACTGTTTGCAAAAAGTAGCTTTTCGGACTTTAATCCGATTAACGATTCTACATTTAAATAAAATATTTAAATATACAATCGTAAAATATGCGGGTTGTTACAGACTCCCCTCCTTAAAGAAATTGCGTCCTCGCAATCTTTAAGAAACAAATAAGAAGTAACAAGAACAAAAGCATATCAACACAGAAGGAAGAAAATTGAAATAAGAAATTCACCTTAAGGAGCACGAGAGAGCAAATTCGGATGTGTTCGCTCGATGAATTCTCTAGATTCCCAAGAGCAATCCTTAGGATCTGAGAACCACTGAACTTTCACAAGAGGAACATCTTTATTTCGAAGGCGTTTAACCTCCGAAGCAATAATACGAATATGATGTTGCTCATAAGTCAAATTAGGCGAAACTTCAATTTCTTCCACAACACCGGGCTCAAGAATAGATTCGGAATCTCGAAGGCATTTCCGTAATTGAGAGACGTGAAATACGTCATGAATAGCAGAGAACTGAGCCGGTAATAAAAGGCGATAAGCCACGGAACCAGTGCGTTCAGTGATGGAAAATGGGCCAATATATCGAGGTGCTAATTTTCCCGATCGACTGAAACTCACAACACCCTTCATAGGTGAAACACGAATGAACACAAAATCTCCCACAGAGAATTCTAATTTCCTTCTTCGATTATCGGCATAGGATTTTTTGTCTACTTTGAGCATCTTTCATCCGATGATGAATAAGGTCGATCTTTTCTGTTTCATCATGAATAAAATCTGGACCTAAAACCAGTTTCTCACCGGCTTCAAGCCAACACGAAGGAGATCGGCATGGCCTTCCATATAGTGCCTCGAAAGGTGCCATACCAATACTAGATTGGAAGCTATTATTATAGGAAAATTCAACAAGAGAAATATGATCTTCCCAACTTCCACCAAAATCAAATACACATGCACGAAGAAGATCTTCAAGAGTTTGATTCACACGCTCGGTTTGTCCATCGGACTAAGGATGATAAGCGGTGCTAAAATTAAGCTTTATTCCCAAAGCTTTTTGAAGACCCTTCCAAAATCCACTAGTAAACAATGGATCACGATCACTAACAATAGAAGTAGGAACTCCATGCAATCTAGCAATTTCTTTGACAAAAAGTTTAGCCAAAATAGGTACGGTCCGATTGGACCGAACGGGAATAAAATGGGCAGATTTTGTAAGTCTATCTACTATCACCCATAGGCTATCTTGGCCCGAACAAGAACGGGGAAGACCGTCAATAAAATCCATGGAAATTTGATCCCACTTCCATATTGGAATTTCCAAAGGTTGCAATAACCCACCGGGCCTTTGATGCTCGGCCTTAACAAGCTGGCAAGTCATGCAACGCTTAACAAAGTTAGCAATATCAGATTTCATTCCCTTTCAATAATAAAGTCGCTTCATATCCGCGTACATTTTACTACTACCGAGATGAATGGTAGGTTTAGATCGATGAGAATCTTCTAAAATATCTTTACGAAGATCAATAATATTTGGCACAATAAGTCTACCAAATTTTCGAATACCGCCACGAGCATCAATATCAAAGTCTTTCAAACCTTCAATATCAATTTTATCCCTACAACTCTGGCTAAGAAGAACCAATTCGGGATCATGCATTTGAGCTTCAAGAATGCGGTCTAAAAGAGAAGGATGAGCCTCGAGGCTACATAAAACAAGAGATGAGCATAAATCGGATTCACGATCTCGAATCTCACAAGTGGACAAAGTCTCGAGATCATTCCACTCGGATATCATCATAGAAACAACCGCTTGTTGCTTACGGCTAAGGGCATCGGCAACAAGATTTCCCTTTCCGGGAGTATAAAGAATATCAAGATCATAAGGTGCAAGGAACTCGAGCCAGCATTTTTGACGCAAATTAAGTTCCTTTTGAGAAAATAAATACTTCAAAGATTTATGATCGGTGTAGAGAACAAATTTCTCTCCCAAAAGATAATGGCGCCAAATTCTAAGGGCGAAAACAATAGCCGCGAGCTCTAAATCATGAGTGGCATATCTAGTCTCGGCAGGCTTTAATTGTCTAGAAGCATAAGCGATAACACGTTCCCTTTGCATAAGAATGGCTCCCAAACCAACGCGACTAGCATCGGTATAAACAATAAAATCTTGGTTCCCATCGGGAATCACAAGAATAGGAGCATCGGAAAGGAGTTCTTTTAATCTTTGAAATGAAGCTTCACATTTGTCTGACCAAATGTATTTAACTCCCTTCTTTGTCAAATTAGTAAGAGGTACGAAAATCTTAGAAAAGTCTTTTATGAACCGACGGTACTAGCCCGCCAATCCAAGGAAGCTACGAATTTCCGTCACACTCTCCGGTCTCTTCCAATTTTGAATCGCTTCAATCTTTGAAGGATCCACGGAAATTCCAGATTCAGAAATGATATGTCCTAAAATTTTCACACGAGATTGCCAGAATTGGCATTTAGAAAATTTTGCTTTCAATTGGTTACTCCTAAGAGTTTCCAACACTATCCGAAG
This sequence comes from Allium fistulosum, assembly GCA_030737815.1. Classification (NCBI taxonomy): domain Eukaryota; kingdom Viridiplantae; phylum Streptophyta; class Magnoliopsida; order Asparagales; family Amaryllidaceae; genus Allium; species Allium fistulosum. Next base: position 160,825,082 of record CM060904.1, on the reverse strand, counting down.
ATGTTTTTCATGCTCCACTTCGGTTTTAGAATAAATAAGAATATCATCGATAAAGATGAGGACAAATCGATCGAGGAAGTCTTTGAAAACTCGATTCATAAGGTCGACAAAATAAGCTGGAGCATTCGTCAAACCAAATGGCATAACAAGCCATTCATAAGATCCATAACGAGTACGGAACGATGTCAAAGGAATGCTATCCTCTCCAATACGGAGCTGATGAAAACCGGTTGCTAAGTCTAACTGTGAAAAGACTTTAGCACCACTAAGCTGATCGAATAAATCATCAATCTGCGGTAAGGGATATTTGTTCTTGATGGTAAGATCATTGAGCTTGCGGTAGTCAACGCAAAGCCTAAGTGTACCATCAGATTTCTTCACAAAAATAGCTGAAGCTCCCCATGGAGAGGAACTAGATTGAATAAATTGCTTCGCTTCCAATTCGGATAATTGTTTGTGCATCTCCTCATTTTCTTTATTGGACATACGATAAGGAGGACGAGTAATAGGTTGAGCTCCAGGGATTAGATTAATTTTGAACTCAATTGCTCGCTTAGGTGGTAATCCTAAAACGGGCTCAAATATGTCGGGAAATTCACGAACAATGTGAATGAGAGAAATGACATCTTCCTCATCATCATTATCGTCATCATGAGGATTTAGAGAATACAAGGATGCTTTCGAATTGGAATCAGAATCTTTCAGGACGAGGGAAATCTGCTTAACAGATTGAGGATGCCGAAGATATATAGTCCGTTCAGGACATAGAATATGGGCTTCATAACGGTTAAGCCAATCCATTCCCAAAATCATTCCGAAACCAAGGTAACGCGGCACGGAAAGAGTAATTACACAAAATAATTTCGACATCTTTACATAATAAACTGAGTATTGCGGATCCACCAACCGGATTCGCAATCCTCAAAGAAGTCATCTGTGACGCCCCACCTCTATGCTCATAATAACAAAGAGTATTAAAAGAAATACTGTCTATTATTACGAAGAATAAGGTTGGATAGGAGCGACCATCCGTAGTTGGCCTTACACTAATATTGGTTACCTCGATAGGAGTGGTATATACTTTTTATTTTTCATCTCTTATTTATTTACTCCCATCGACATACCCAATTCTAGTACAAAACGAACTACGACGGTTCATAATAGTTTAGGACAATGAATATAATAATAACACAGATAATATAAATGCGGAACACAGAATAAACAAAATGTCTCATATATATAACTGATGTCTGTTATAATACAGTTGACACAATACATATGATACAACTACAAACTGTCGACTCTGGAAGTTATATATACAAGTACATTATCGACTAATATACATGAATACATATCAACCTATACAATGACACGACTACTACAAAATGACGAAGACCACTTCAAAAGATATGAAAAGTCTTCATAGCTCAAACAGCAACTCAAAGCAGGAAATCTACAACCTGAAATAACTCGGGTCTGACCCGAGTATTAAATTCAAAAGAAAATAATACACGGGTCAGTCTAATTCAAACTCAGTTATTAATGCACAGAAGCAATAATAATCAATATCAAATAGACGACAGTCACAGAAATCTCGTATATCCGACTCCTCGATAAGAGGATCAGATAACGGCAGATATAACACTAAACAGTGTCAAACAACAAATCAGTAAGTGTAAACCATCAGCAAAGATAGATAAAAAGGTTATCAATGAAGATATGAAAACTCCAGAATTGCCTAAACAGTAATTTACACAAATTCCAATTATTAAATAAATAATTAGAATCTCAAAATGATCAATCGAATCAAATTCCTATGTGGCTGCAGTACACGCACGCGTGCACTGCCTCGCCACACGGTACGTCGTAACTGCAAAAGTCAAAGTGAATCCCAAACCAACAAAACAGCGTAAACAACAAAAATCTAATTATCGATACGATAATCTAAAAACATATAATCTAATTATCTAAAAGATAATTAGATATCGACAAAATCATCAGCTTAAACCAAAATCAGAATACAACTCAAAATATTTTGGATTGGCAACATGAAAGAATGCCAACAATGGAAATCATCAATTATAACATCAAATCTGATTTGGCTGCAGTACACACTCGCGTGTACAGCCTCGCCAAAATCAGATGTACACATGAAGTATACAAACTGCCAAACTCAAAGAAACATGACTCAACAGGTATGAATGGCCTCATCGTCAAAAACAGAGAGACCAAAATGAAACTGCAGCATGCACCAGTAACAACTAGATGGAACTGGAGATTGCAAACTTATATAGAAAATGCACATGAACATGATGGCAACAGTTCAAGGTAACAGTAACAACTCAAATGCAAACCATGTCATAATTGATACAGTGACAAATTGCATAAACAATTTCAAGTGTGCTACGAAGAATATGCAACATGAATATAGATATATCAAATTCAAATTGAAATGCATATGAACATGAAGTAGGCAGTTTATTAACTGGCAAGCAGGTGACACATGGCAATGGAAAAAAAGTGTAGCAGTTCAAGGCTGAGAATAAAACCAGCTAAGTAGCAGTTCGAACATTATGAACCAAGGAAGGCAATGCTCAAACAACTGTAACAATGCACAGTGAAGTGATAAACCAGAGTGTACATGAACTACAAGCTACCCAATGGAAACCTCAAAAAAAGTATCAGACTCGAAACAGAGGCAAGTACACAAAAATCCAAGTTTTATATGCAATTAAACAATGCAGTAAATTCATGTACACTTATATAATTGTATGCAAGAAACAATACATATGTACTCCGGTGGACTGCAAACTGGAAATCTCGTGATGGATCAAAGAATCAACAAGTGATATACACTAGGATATACAGTGCAAACAAGTACACGAGTTAATCTGAACAACATGGATGCAACTCGAGTTTTAGTTTAGTGCACTCAATCTACAAAAGTTTGAATATCACTAAATGCTCAGATTACATGAAACGACACTACAAGGCAACAGATGTGACAACAACCGGCGATGACCATACAAATATGCAAATGTGTGCATACCAGTTCGACTTGCACATGAGCCACCAAATTTAACAGAGCAACGATTATTCAAAGTAACAACATCGGAAATTATAGGCAAAATTCTCCCCAATTCTCAAAGCCAATGATCAGAACAGGGAAGTACAACGTCAATGAAGGACCCAGTTAAGGCAACACTTACAACAAGTGGAAGGCTGCAATACTGTGGTCGAAACAAATTAAACAGATGAATTCCAACATCATAGATCAACAAATTTCAGGAAATCACATATACAAAACCAAGTGACCGAGTTCAATTATGAAGCAAATCGTGGTGGTTACGAAACCACATAACCGCAGTTCATCAGAGAAAGCAAGGCCGAAGCCAACAAAGCAATTGAAAATCAAGAAATTAGTAAACCCACAAAATCATAGTGACTGAATTCATGGAAGCATATCGAAGTCAACAAGAAATTCTCGATTCCAAAAATGACAGAAAACAATGTATGAACAAGTCGTAAATCATCAACAACAAACAAAGTCGAACGACATAGCACAGTAGGATTTCACGTAACAACATCGATTGCCAACATCGAACGAAAACAATGGCCAAGATATACAATATCGAATCAAAATCGAATTGCAGAAGCACTAGAATACGAGTGAATTAGATGTGAGTAAATAGGATTACTCACCTTTTTTCGATGAACAAGCAACAATTTCTCTTCAACGAATTGAAGTAGCCGAACGCACTCCAGTTGACGAACGCAAGTCGAAAGCCCTACTCTGGCGGAAGAGACGAACGAAAGTAGACGAGGCTGTGATTGTTTTTCTCGTTCGTTATGCTTCAGGGTTTTGAATCGAATCGAAAATGAAAGAGAGGGGATCGGTTTCTTCTCTTTATTTTGAAAAGAGGAACGAAGGAGAATGAATTCGTGCCGCCATTTATTCTCGTTTGCACTGATTTAGGGTTTCGTTCTTGAACGGAAAATGAAATAAAAAATGGGAACGGTTACGTACTTGAGCAAATTATCACCGCCCCAATTAAAAGAAGCCCCAAGATTACATATAAAGCCCATACCCTTTAACAAATTTCAAAAGAATTTCAACTCGAATAAAATTCCAATTGCAATTGTCTAACAAATTAAATCGTCATTTGACGATAATCAACTATTATGAAACCCCGGGTTGTTACAGACTCCCCTCCTTATAAAAATTGCGTCCCCGCAATTTTCATAATTAAAGGCGTCAATAACAATTATTTTTCTAACATAAACTGGTTAAGCTAGAAAATAAAAGTCAAAACACAAACACCAAAGAAATCTTTCAATTTCATAAAAGAGATTCACAATTTCTCAACAAAATCTAACTATCAGATAGATAATCAGAAAACAACAAAGCTGAAAAAATGTAATCATCAGCAATATTCAATTATCAATTAGATAATTAGAATACAGAAATCACAAAACAGCAATATCTAATTATCGATACGATAATTAGAAAACAGCAAAATCTAATTATCAATAAAGATAATTAGAAAACACAAATCACAAATCGCAAAATCTCAAATACCTAGTTATTCAACAAATAACTAGAAAACACGAACTTCATAATCAACAAACTCTAACTATCAGCAGTGATAGATAGAAAACAACAATTCAATAAAATTAGTATACCCTAGGATCAATTAGAGACTAGAGAATTACATAATCAGCAAAATTAGCAAATACCCAATTATCGAAAATGACAACCAGAAAACACAATTATCTAATTAACAAAACTATATCCGAAAACATCAGATAATCAGAAACAACAAATATCTGATTATCAAAAACGATAATCAGAAATCTCAAATCAGCAAATATTTAATTACCACAAATGATAATCAAATTTCAAATCAACAAATATTTAATTATCACAACCGATAATCAAATTTCAAATCAACAAATATTTGATTATCAAAAACAATAATCAAATCTCAAATCAACAAATATTCGATTATCAAAACGATAATCAAATTTCAAATCACAAATATTCGATTATCAAAAACGATAATCAAATCTCAAATCAACAAATATTCGATTATCAAAAACGATAATCAAATCTCAAATCAACAAATATTCGATTATCAAAAACGATAATCAAATCTCAAATCAACAAATATTCGATTATCAAAAACGATAATCAAATTTCAAATCAACAAATATTCGATTATCAAAAACGATAATCAAATCTCAAATCAACAAATATTCGATTATCAAAAACGATAATCAAATTTCAAATCACAAATATTCGATTATCAAAAACGATAATCAAATCTCAAATCAACAAATATTCGATTATCAAAAACGATAATCAAATCTCAAATCAACAAATATTCGATTATCAAAACGATAATCAAATCTCAAATCAACAAATATTCGATTATCAAAAACGATAATCAAATCTCAAATCAACAAATATTCGATTATCAAAAACGATAATCAAATCTCAAATCAACAAATATTCGATTATCAAAAACGATAATCAAATCTCAAATCAACAAATATTCGATTATCAAAAACGATAATCAAATCTCAAATCAACAAATATTCGATTATCAAAAACGATAATCAAATCTCAAATCAACAAATATTCGATTATCAAAAACGATGATCAAATTTCAAATCAACAAATATTCGATTATCAAAAACGATAATCAAATCTCAAATCAACAAATATTCGATTATCAAAAACGATAATCAAATCTCAAATCAACAAATATCCGATTATCAAAAACGATAATCAGAATCAACAATTATCTAATTATCACAAGCGATAATTAGAAACAACAAATATCCGATTATCAAAACGATAATCAGGATCAACAAATATCTAATTATCACAAGCGATAATTAGAAACAACAAATATCCTATTATCAAAACGATAATCAGAATCAACAATTATCTAATTATCACAAGCGATAATTAGAAACAACAAATATCCGATTATCAAAACGATAATCAGAATCAACAAATATCTAATTATCACAAGCGATAATTAGAAACAACAAATATCCGATTATCAAAAACGATAATCAGAAACAACAAATATTTAATTATCACAAGCGATAATCAAATCAACAAATATTTAATTACGGATACGATAATTAAATCTCATAACATCAGATATCTAATTACCTGCAGATAATTAGAAACAACAAATATCTAGAAATCAATTAAGAAGACTAGAAAATCAACATAAAAGCTTGGATCGATCCCATCAGAAGGCGAGTTTTCAATTCGCCGCACGTGCATCAACAAATGGCCGAAGCCTACCAAGTACTCAACATAATTTTGGCGCCCAACAAATGACCCGAAGGTCTAGTACTGATATTGACCCGGAGGTCCAACAAATGACCCGAAGGTCCAACAAAGTGGCTCGAAAGCACACGAAATCATCAAATATTTCAATTAACGAGTCCGGAATTAACCGAAATAGCAAACGCACATGTCCCATACCACGTGTTTTACTAAATCGTTTGATTCTCTTCATCGTTTCCTTGAAAGTGCAAAATTGTGTATTTTGTAAAAATACATTTCACATTCTCAAACGGACAAGTCCGGAATTAAGCGAATCAGTAAAAGAAAGGGGTCATAGTCCTCGATTTTGCTGAAACGTTTAAATCGCTTCCTCATTCTTTTGAAAGCACAAACTGTAAAATTCCTAAAAACAATTTTTATTTATTTTAATAACAATTCACATTCTCAACTGAACAAGTCCGGAGTTAAGCGAATCAGTAAAAGAAAGGGGTCATAGTCCTCGATTTTGCTGAATCATTTAAGTCGCTTCCTCATTCTTTTGAAAGCGCAAACTGTTAAAAATTTTATAAAACAATTTTCATTTTAAAATGATTTTCAGTACACGTGATTAAAACAGCAAATCAGTAACAATTTCTATAAGGAAATTGTACTTCTCAAAATACCTTAAAAACGGGTCACAAATCGGCATTGCGGTATAACCGCTTGAAAATCAACTTTTAAAAAAATTTGACTGTTACTGAAGTCAAAGCGACAGTAATTTTCAAACGTCAAATCTCATCAAAATAATTTACACCAAAATGTAATACCAGTGAATTTCCATTCATTAAAATTGCCAACAAAATACCGTGCTTCAAAAATATAGCACTAGTGTAAAAATCCCGTTATAAACATAACGGCAACAAAATACGTTTCATAACCAAGCATCGGTTCAACGTAAAATTAGTGCAGTAACGTGCAATTCATATTTGCACGCACACTGCAATATAAACAAAGAAATTACTCTATTATCTTCAATGAAAATAATTCAAAACATCTAAATCTAATCAATATAATGATTAGCATAAAAGAAAACTAGCAAAATCTCAATGAAGATCACATAACTGCAATCATTTCGAATCCTCAATTCGGATTCGAAATTCTCATAGAAACAAAATAAATGTAGCTATGTAAACAACAAATGAAATTAAATTTCAATTTTCATATTTTGATCTTTAAATCAAAAAGATTATCAGCCGTATTCAGCGAAGACAGTTTCACTGTTTCCGCTGCGCACTCTGATAAACAGAACACAATTTAATCAAATCAACAAAACACATTTTCACTTTTATTTTTAAATAAAGATATTTAAAAATTACATCAAAATTTCAAAACTTTAGTTTTGACTAAAAGCACAAATAAAACATCGATCAATAGTTGTAACATATGTTCCATCTAAGTTATGTTTTATATTATGTCCATAAACCCCAAGTTCTGATACCAACTGTGACGCCCCACCTCTATGCTCATAATAACAAAGAGTATTAAAAGAAATACTGTCTATTATTACGAAGAATAAGGCTGGATAGGAGCGACCATCCGTAATTGGCCTTACACTAATATTGGTTACCTCGATAGGAGTGGTATATACTTTTTATTTTTCATCTCTTATTTATTTACTCCCATCGACATACCCAATTCTAGTACAAAACAAACTACGACGGTTCATAATAGTTTAGGACAATGAATATAACAATAACACAGATAATATAAATGCGAAACACAGATTAAACAAAAAGTCTCATATATATAACTGATGTCAGTTACAATACAGTTGACACAATACATATGATACAACTACAACTGTCGACTCTGGAAGTTATATATACAAGTACATTATCGACTAATATACATGAATACATATCAACCTATACAATGACACGACTACTACAAAATGACAAAGACCACTTCAAAAGGTATGAAAAGTCTTCATAGCTCAAACAGCAACTCAAAGCAGGAAATCTACAACCTGAAATAACTTGGGTCTGACCCGAGTATTAAATTCAAAAGAAAATAATACACGGGTCAGTCTAATTCAAACTCAGTTATTAATGCACAGAAGCAATAATAATCAATATCAAATAGACGACAGTCACAGAAATCTCGTATATCCGACTCCTCGATAAGAGGATCAGATAACGGCAGATATAACACTAAACAGTGTCAAACAACAAATCAGTAAGTGTAAACCATCAGCAAAGATAGATAAAAAGGTTATCAATGAAGATATGAAAACTCCAGAATTGCCTAAACAGCAATTTACACAAATTCCAATTATTAAATAAATAATTAGAATCTCAAAATGATCAATCGAATCAAATTCCTGTGTGGCTGCAGTACACGCACGCGTGCACTGCCTCGCCACACGGTACGTCGTAACTGCAAAAGTCAAAGTGAATCCCAAACCAACAAAACAGCGTAAACAACAAAAATCTAATTATCGATGCGATAATTAGAAAACATATAATCTAATTATCTAAAAGATAATTAGATATCGACAAAATCATCAGCTTAAACCAAAATCAGAATACAACTCAAAATATTTTGGATTGGCAACATGAAAGAATGCCAACAATGGAAATCATCAATTATAACATCAAATCTGATTTGGCTGAAGTACACACTCGCGTGTACTGCCTCGCCAAAATCAGATGTACACATGAAGTATACAAACTGCCAAACTCAAAGAAACATGACTCAACAGGTATGAATGGCCTCATCGTCAAAAACAGAGAGACCAAAATGAAACTGCAACATGCACCAGTAACAACTACATGGAACTGGAGATTGCAAACTTAAATAGAAAATGCACATGAACATGATGGCAACAGTTCAAGGTAATAGTAACAACTCAAATGCAAACCATGTCATAATTGGTACAGTGACAAATTGCATAAACAATTTCAAGTGTGCTACGAAGAATATGCAACATGAATATAGATATATCAAATTCAAATTGAAATGCATATGAACATGAAGTAGGTAGTTTATTAACTGGCAAGCAGGTGACACACGGCAATGGAAAAAAAGTGTAGCAGTTCAAGGCTGAGAAGAAAACCAGCTAAGTAGCAGTTTGAACATCATGAACCAAGGAAGGCAATGCTCAAACAACTGTAACAATGCACAGTGAAGTGATAAACCAGAGTGTACATGAACTACAAGCTACCCAATGGAAACCTCAAAAAAAGTATCAACTCGAAACAGAGGCAAGTACACAAAAATCCAAGTTTTATATGCAATTAAACAATGCAGTAAATTCATGTACACTTATATAATTGTATGCAAGAAACAATACATATGTACTCCGGTAGACTGCAAACTGGAAATGTCGTGATGGATCAAAGAATCAACAAGTGATATACACTGGGATATACAGTGCAAACAAGTACACGAGTTAATCTGAACAACATGGATGCAACTCGAGTTTCAGTTTAGTGCACTCAATATACAAAAGTTTGAATATCACTAAATGCTCAGATTACATGAAACGACACTACAAGGCAACAGATGTGACAACAACCAGCGATGACCATACAAATATGCAAATGTGTGCATACCAGTTCGACTTGCACATGAGCCACCAAATTTAACAGAGCAATGATTATTCAAAGTAACAACATCGGAAATTATAGGCAAAATTCTCCCCAATTCTCAAAGCCAATGATCAGAACAGGGAAGTACAACGTCAATGAAGGACCTAGTTAAGGCAACACTTACAACAGGTGGAAGGCTGCAATACTGTGGTCGAAACAAATTAAACAGATGAATTCCAACATCATAGATCAACAAATTTTAGGAAATCACATATACAAAACCAAGTGACCGAGTTCAATTATGAAGCAAATCGTGGTGGTTACGAAACCACATAACCGCAGTTCATCAGAGAAAGCAAGGCCGAAGCCAACAAAGCAATTGAAAATCAAGAAATTAGTAAACCCACAAAATCATAGTGACTGAAGTCATGGAAGCATATCGAAGTCAACAAGAAATTCTCGATTCCAAAAATGACAGAAAACAATGTATGAACAAATCGTAAATCATCAACAACAAACAAAGTCGAACGACATAGCACAGTAGGATTTCACGTAACAACATCGATTGCCAACATCGAACGAAAACAATGGCCAAGATATACAATATCGAATCAAAATCGAATTGCAGAAGCACTAGACTACGAGTGAATTAGATGTGAGTAAATAGGATTACTCACCTTTTTTCGATAAACAAGCAACAATTTCTCTTCGACGAATTGAAGTAGCCGAACGCACTCCAGTTGACGAACGCAAGTCGAAAGCCCTACTCTGGCGGAAGAGACGAACGAAAGTAGACGAGGCTGTGATTGTTTTTCTCGTTCGTTATGCTTCAGGGTTTCGAATCGAATCGAAAATGAAAGAGAGGGGATCGGTTTCTTCTCTTTATTTTGAAAAGAGGAACGAAGGAGAATGAATTCGTGCTGCCATTTATTCTCGTTTGCACTGATTTAGGGTTTCGTTCTTGAATGGAAAATGAAATAAAAATGGGAACGGTTACGTACTTGAGCAAATTATCACCGCCCCAATTAAAAGAAGCCCCAATATTACATATAAAGCCCATACCCTTTAACAAATTTCAAAAGAATTTCAACTCGAATAAAATTCCAATTGCAATTGTCTAACAAATTAAATCGTCATTTGACGATAATTAATTGTTATGAAACCCCGGGTTGTTACATCATCAAGCCAATAACATTCAAAGACAAAGCATCAACAAGTTCTTTTGATATAAAAGAGTGAGATGCACCCGTATCAAAAAGAACTCGTATAGAAAGATCACGAAATATAATAATACCATCAAGGATAGAATGAGAAATACCTTGATCATGAGAAGTGTTAGAAAGGGCTTGGACAACATTTAGCTTGCCCTCCTTCTTGCCTTGAAGTTTGGGACATAGATAAAGTATGGCCCGAACTCTTGCAATAGCGGCATAAAAGAGGCTTCGGGCACTTGTTTGCATAATGGTCCTTAGAACCACAATTGTAACATTCTCCACGATGAGTGTTAGGAGTATTTGCTACCGGTGTTGCTTGCTTTCCCTTCTTATTGGGATTACGTTTGAATTTAAAGGTCTCTTCTTGTTGATATTTTGTTTGACCTCAGCATGACTATCTTTATCAGCCTCTTCGAGTCGAAGGGCAATGTCAACAAGTTGGTCAAAAGAAACTTCCAATTTTAGAAGTAATGGCTTTTTGAGACTCTTGTTCAAGCCATAAACAAATCTCTGGTTTTTCTTCAATGGGGTATTAATATACTCGACCCCATATTTAGAGAGAGATTCGAAAGATGCGACGTAGTCGGTCACGGAAGATTCACCTTGAACAAGGTCTATGAAGCGTCGAGCTAAAGATACTTTCTCAGCTTCCGGCACGAATTTCAACTCGAACCTTTCCCGGAATTGCTCCCTAGTAAGGTCCGCTTCATTAATTTCGGAGATCAGAAGCTCGTACCAGTCTAATGCTCTTTCTTCGAGCATACTAGAAGCCACTTGGACTCGATGAAGATCAATAAGATTCATGCGAGAAAAGATACGGTCGCATGTTCGAAGCCAAGCCTGGACTTCTATAACGCTCTTGGAACCTTTAAATGGCTTTCCACCTAAGTTGGTGTAATCACTGCACAAGCGTGCAAACCCAGATTTAGGATGTGTGGGCTCAGGAATAGGTCCGACAGCTTGAGCATTTCTGACAAGATCAAGAAGTTGTTGAGCAGACATAAATACTCCATCCTGGGGAGTAGCACTAGATTGACCGGCGCTGGGACGGCCAGGTCTAACCATTTCTCTTCTCTAAGAAAGAAAGAAAGAAGAGGAAAAGGTTATTCTCAAAATGAATATCAAACATCCTTGATTGATAAAACAAGGCATCATAAAAAGAAATAGGATAGAACGGTACGAAGACTCGAATTAAATCCTATAGCACGATTCCTAAGAAAGACTTAGGACAATGATCCTTGCTAGATTATTCTACATTGTTCCGAAGTTTGGCTCTGATACCAAGCTGTGACGCCCCACCTCTATACTCACGCTAGCCAAGAACACCACTGGGTAATGCCGTCAACTAGCGCGAAGGATAAGGCTGTTGAGGAGCGACCATCCGTGCAATTGCCTTGTGCGAGGACCGATATGTGAGATAGTAAACCATGCATTTCGTTTCAAGAGGAAATCCGACATACCGATGCAAACTCAAAGCTACCACACGGTGGCTAAGTGGACCTCGGAAACAAATATAGAAATAAACATATCATAAATCAGTCACAGGCATTCATATCACAAAGGCGGAAACAGATATGAATATATAACACCAAAAAGGTGTACATCAAAGTAGTGGTCAAATAAGATCCACAATATCACAAAAGAATAGATACAAGTGCTAGACAAAAGAATAAGTATACATCATGGAGTCTATCTCTCGAATGTATAACAACAAAAACTACAAGTGTAATGTAGTTAGACAAAAGTCAGAAGGTGATCCCAGATAAGGAGTCAAGCAGAAGCACCTGTAACATCTCGGTCTGACCCGAGTATTATTTAATAAGAAAATAATAAACGGATCAGTCTAGCTATAAATATCAGATAAAGGAATGAGATAAAAGCAGAGATATAATAAGAACGTATGATAATAATAATGTCATACTAGAACAAATATGATATAAAACAACAAAAAAATCATACACTATCTCCAAAAATCTCAAGCACTCAAAATGAATATCATATTCTTTAATTTATTTACCAAACTGCAAATATTGACAAACATATCGTTGCCAATCACATAAAGAGGTGAAACACAAACTCTAGAAATCATCAATTGGAAATCCAGAAATCACAAAGGGGGAGGCCTATCACAAACGGGAGCATGAAAACTCACCAACACGTGTATCACAAATGGAACGCTATTCCATGGTCGCTAACCATAAATTTTGAGCCGAAGCTCCACAAACGGTCCAAAGACCACGGGTCGCTACCCCACCAAATTGAACCGAAGTTCCACAAAACGGGGTTTAGTCTCCCTCGTAGACAAATAGACATCGCACATCGCTAGTCTAAATCACAAAATGATCATCATCGATCAATAAAAAGTGTGAATTACACTAAGCCAGTAAATATAAGAGTTTAGCTTCATGTCCCATAACCACTAGCTTAACTTAAATATTTACGAACAAATTGTAGATTTTCACTCGAAAATTGTCACAGGATTTTCAATCAAACAAGTCCATAAATTAACCGACGAAGTAAACGCAAGCATTTCATACCAATTGTTTTGCTAAGCCGTTTAATTAGATTTTCTCATACGAATGAGGTAAAGGTTTGTATATACTAATAGATTAGAAAACGGTTTTATAAACGAGCTTTGTATTAAAAATAGGGTTGAAATCATTTTAGTAAAAGAGTTTGAATATTTACTACTAGTATAGAAACCTTTGTAATTTAAAGTGACAAAGCACAGAAATGATTGTAGAAACAATCAACCATCAAAATTCACATACGAAGACGTGAATAAAATCCATCGAAATCGATGCTGAATACATCAAAATGGACATACCCAAAAATCCCAAAATAGAAGTCATCAAAACATATAATAAAAGATAACAACAAATCTGAAAATCACGAATCGATAAAAATTGGAATCTCGAGCTAAATAGGCAAAACAGGCAAAATAGAGTAGGTCACATACTCCAAACGTCTGCTGTATACTCAGACGTCTGCAGTAAGTTTTAGGAAATTCTCTGAAACAAACTCCAGACGTCTAAGCTTTCCTGCAGACGTCTGGTGATGAACATTTTTCATGTCCTGGTTCAGTCTAGCCCCCTTTGGGGCAAGTTCGATACACGACGGAAGCGACGAATTCAGCAACTTCGACTAAGGATTTACGCCACTCGACAACCTAGCCTTGTATGGCCCTCCGAAACGCTCCACTAACGTGTTCAAACATCAAAGGTTGGATTTTTAGCAAATTGGATTCCAAAAACCCAAAATTTAACAATTCACCAATTCAATCCAAATCAAGAGCAAATGAACATGAATTAGTGTTAGGAATTCATACCCAACAACAACAATATCTATAGAAATAGATGTGAGTTCAAAAACTCATCTTTAAACCCGAAAACGATGAAGGAGAAGCTTGAATGCAAAGGAAGATCAACTTCTCTTCAACCACAACTCAAGAAGCTAGAATCTAAGCTCAAAAGAAGAACATTTCCTAAGTTAGGTTTAGGAAATTTCTGAAATTAAAGAGAGAATGAGTTGGAGAAGAAGAAGGAGATACTTACCAAAGCTTCTCTTTGAATTTGGAGCAAGAATTTGATTTTGCAAATGAGAACTAGGGCTTGGAATTTCTAATTCCTATACTCTTCCCCCATTTTCAGTTTTGCTTAAGTGTTTGAGAAAAATAGAAATGAAGTGAAGAGGGGAGGAGGGGGCTGAACTAGGTTATAGAGAGAGTTGGGGTGAAACCCAAACCTAAAGCCCAATAGAAAATAGCAAAATTCAACTTACTCCAAATATATCGATGTTTATACTTAAAAAAGTCGCAAACACCATTTTGGACTCAATGGAAGTGATCTCAGGTCCCAATTCGACTGTTTGCAAAAAGTAGCTTTTCGGACTTTAATTCGATTAACGATTCTACATTTAAATAAAATATTTAAATATACAATCGTAAAATATGCGGGTTGTTACAGATTTGGACCAGGTCCCAATCAAGGTGCAATCAATATGAAGTGAAGAGAAGGCCTTCTGATGCCACATTTCAAATTTCAAGTCAATCGAAGTTCGTATGCTCGAGTTATGGACGAAAGAAGAATTTAAATGAATTCATCGGCAACGATCCATAAAACAGCGTAAATTGATGAAGATCGATCAATATCTCAAAATCTACAAAGTCAATGCACTTGAAACTTTCAAAGCATCAATATATTAAAGAGAGGAGCCCATAAAAATGATCACATGACCAAACTCCCAAATCTTGGAAAAGAGGTCGAACGTTATTGGAACGATCGTACAAATCAGCCATAACGATCCATAGTTTTACGGAAAAAGCCATATCTCACAAACCGTACATCAGAATTGTACAAAATTTGGAGAGCAAGTAGCTAACATCATGGAAAACCCACATGATCGATTGCAGCTTAAAAGGATGAAGCATGGAGTGATTTCCTATGATCCAATTTCTAGTAAAAATAGTAAAGATCGATCGATATCTCACAAACGGTAAGTCGGAATGGCGCGAAACTTTGGGAACATGGACTAGAGGCATGGGGGACCCCATAAAAATGATTGCGATCCCATAGGAGTTAGTATGGAATGATCGGCTAAATTATTTTTGGTGTCTGATCGATCTTAAATTTTGTTGGTCGATCGTATGGGTCTGGAGGTTTTTCTGCCGAAATTTCATCCCGATCCATGCACGTCTTCACCTATAAATACAGCGGACTTGGCTCATTGCAATGGACTTTTTTTTGGCTGGCTCTCCTTCATCACTTCTTATCACTTCCTCCACTAATTTTCTAAGGCAAAAATAACTGTACTTGTAATCTTACATATAAATAAAATATTATTGGAGTGGACGTAGGCCGGAGTTTGTCGAACCACTATAAAACTCGTGTGTTCCTTTACTTTTTCTGCTATTTATTCTGCGATCTACGTGCTTATCTTTCTATTTGGAAATTGTTTTTGGAAATTGAAGTTTTCACATACAACTGGGTGTTTGTGACCGTTTTTTGGCGCATATATATATATATATATATATATATATATATATATATATTAGTTACGTATACTTCAATCTCAAGTCTAAGTCATTGAACAAATCAATGGTTGTTTGATCTCTTGGGTGAATTTCTCCAAAGCGTTTCATTAAAATTTGTACAAGATTAGTATTTACTTCAAGTTAAATGTAGTCTTGCAAGTTAAACTGGATTCTTGCGGTATCTCATAGAAATGAAAGTAATTAGTATCAAAATTTAAGTTCAATTTACATAACATGTTATTATTATAATCTTGGAGGAAATTAAGATTAACATATTTTTCTACTCTTAGAGAAAGAGAAACAATTCATATTTAGAATTTTTAACAAAATACTTGTTAGTGTTTTTGTCCATGACTAAGACTCAAAAATATATTTGTTAATGTGAAACTCAGATATTCTTTACTCCTTGTTACGACTGCATTTTGCAAGGGAAGGAAAATTGGTAAAACTTGAATGCCACAACTCGCAAGACACTTATTATAATGTCCATGTATTACAATTGAATTGTAACCTTCTTCTTTTTCTCATTTTGGTCTAAAAATCACTACATCAATCAATTATTTCTGCAACCTTTTCTATCTATTTATTTTTACAAAGATGAGCGAAGGCAACGCCTCTCTTGGCTTCTATATATATAGTAAACGAACGTAACAGCACGCGCTTCGCGTGTGAGTTGTTCTACAAATTGTATATATTTCAAAACACTCCAAAAAATAATTTCTAGAAATATTTAGTCGCTTGCGTTGAACTCATGCATAGTTTGTTTGAATTTTTATTTTAAGTTGCAGTATCTAATTTTTTTTTGGTAGTTTGAATTTATATTTCTGTTATTAGTTAATGAAGAACGAATTTTTAAAGGAATTTCATTTGTTATATCCTATCTTAAAGTGACATTAAGATTTGATTATATTTGAGCGTTCTGAATTTGTAAAAAAAACTATTTATCAAGGTCTATTTTCAAGTGATATTAATGTTTATTAATATTTGTGAAGGCACGTGTTGAATTTGTCAAGTGAGTTTATTTGTTAGATCCAATTTTTAAGGGGTTTGATAACACATATAGATGAGCGTTAAATTATGTATGAGTAAAGGGTATTTTTGGAAGTTTGCGATCAGACCAAAAGTTCGCGCTTCCAAACCAACTATTAATAAAGATGTATGATTTTTTTTTCTATCCCTAATATACTGGGGCTTTGTTTCAGGATTGAACTGCCTATATGGGAGTTGATTGACAAACCATGCTTTATATTTTTGATAAACTTATTTTTTTTTTAATTATTTGATAACATAGAAATTCACAGAACTTGCTTCTTGAATGTATTTAACTTTTTTCCTAACGAATATTAGAATTAATGTTTAATTTGATGTACCCATTATTGCTCATAGTAAATAAGAAGCAAATTAAATTTTGTTGTGGGGCCTGCATTCACTAATTAGTTACAAACAAGCTAGAATTTTTTTGAGATTTATTATTTGGCAATATCATTCCGGTTACGAGCAAATTCAGATACGGACAAAATCAGGATGAATTCCTTTTTTTCTAGTTTTTTCTCACTTTTTTTGGGGTCAAAATTTGCATAAAGTTCAAATCAACAAAAACTCAGAAATGTTGATATTGCTATTAAGAAACTGATAGAAATTGTAAAAATGATTTTGTATTTCATATCTCACATTGTGTACATACGACAATATTTATAAGAGAGAAAGATAATGGCCTTATAACAGAATAGGCCGGGTCAACATACAAGTTTGTGACCGTTTGCTATTTGATACTTCTAAGAGGAAATAAAGAACTATCGGCCGCAATACATATTCATTGTCTTTAATACACCCCCTTTCAATTAGATCTAGGGTTTTCCTCCATCTCAAATCGCCTCAGCCGATTTCATCTGAAACTCCAGTTTCAGTGAAATTTTGTTAAGAAAATTAGATTTATTGTAACGACCCGTAAATTTTAACTGTTTTAATAACGTAATTAGTTAAAATTTTATGAAATTTTAAACGATAAAATTTTGAAATAAAAATTTGATATTTGGAATGCGTCTAATTAATCATAGCAACTGGTAAATTTTCATCAGATAATTTGGAAGTTTATTTTCTAGTGTAATTTTATTCCAATTTAATCAGTTAGAAATTGATTGTGCTGATCTCCACAGTGTATTCATATCTTTGTTTCGGTGGCCGATACGTGTCGGAAAGTCGGAAGAACGATTTCGTATCGGTAACCACTTCGTGTCCTTTTGTTTTCCGTGTCTTTCCGTGTTCCCTGAGACAACTTAACAGCTGTTTGCTTTTATTAATATATGAATTTGACTCTTGCCCCTTGGTATTCACATCGTTTAAAATATATAAAAATAAAAGCGTAGAATTCAAAGCAACGTGTATATGGGATGTGAAGAGGAAAGATCATTTTCATTTGCAAGGCTGTCATGTTTATATCTTTTTTTCTCTCAGAAACGTGCCTGCTCATCTTTCCCCCTCACCCACTCCATCAACCAACACCCTAACCGATCCTCACCTCCACCCTCCAAAACCCCAACAGCCACCGTCTCGCCTCCACCTCCTCTTCCTCTCTGGCCGAAGACTTTCGCCACCGTAGCCCCTCTGCATCATGTAAGTCTGTACATAGGTTGATATCTCATATATATATTTACTTTAGTTTTGATATCATATATATATAAAGTTGCGACAGTTTCACATAGGTTGATATATGACTTACGTTTTTTACAGTAAGATATGTACCACATATACATATAATAAGTGTGTGTAATAGAATTATTTACATTCTGTTAGTGGTATACATAAGTTTCGGCCTGTATATATGCTTATATATTAGTTCTCTATACATGCTATAATACTAGTTAGTGATATTAGTTATATAAATTATGATTACAGTGTTAAAATTTTGTATAGTGTATATATAAATAGTTTATAATATAAGCTACATAGTTTCGAAAATATATTTTAATAGTTTATTTGTATTCGAACGGCAGTGCATAAATTGTAGTTATATATATATGGGTGTATATAAACCTGTTAGTATATATTAGTTTATAAAATTTATATATAAAGTTACAGTTTTAATATGTTGTTATATATTAGCATGTTTAGTAATGTATACAAGTATTTATATATCCAGAAATTTATCTGTGAGCTTTAATTTCAGGGTATATATAACAGTTATATATATACTGTTTGTATAAGTTCTATCATAGTTTGTTTGTTATATTGATAATATAGTCATATATATTTATTTTAAGTTTATTTGAGTTATATTTACACCCAGCAGCTTTAGGTATGATATACCCATGTATGTATTTGGTTTTAAGACTTGTTTGTTATATAATATTATGTTTAGCTGTACATATATATTACAGTCTTTAATTTATACAGTGCAGGCTTATATATATTAGCATCTATAAATACATAGTTTAAGGGTTATATTATACGTTTAAAATATTTATAAAGGAAGTTGTTCTGTTGGTTTGTTTTATAAAAGTATATATTTTCTGTGGAACTTGTTCCTATAGCCGTACATTAGTTTACAATGTTTTGGACGTGGTTATATATAAAAGGTTTATGTAGTATATGTTATAAAGGAAGTTTGTCCTTGTTGGTTTATAAAATATACATTTTCTGAAACTTTATAGATATTGTACCGTAGTATGTATTAGTACATTTGTGTTTATATATAAATCCATATATATAGGTAGGCCTGTACGTTGGGCTTCCAAAAATATACGTTTTATATGTGTCGTATGTTATACAATGTATATACTAAAATAAACACTACAACAAAAATACTCTATTACAACGCCCTTTTTACAACGGGCATTGGCTGCCCGTTGTAATAGTAGGCTATTACAACGGTCCATTCAGGCCCGTTGTAATAGATGCCCTATACAACGCCTTTTTTACAATGGGCAATGACTGCCCGTTGTAATAGAATGCTATTACAACGGTCATTTCATGCCCGTTGTAATATATGTCAACTTTACAACGTTCACAAAATGCCCGTTGTAATAGATACCAATTTTACAACGGTCACAAAATGTCCGTTGTAAGAGGTGCCAATTTTACAACGGGCTAAAAATGCCCATTGTAATAGGTGCCAATTTTACAACGGTCATAAAATGCCCGTTGTAATAAATGTTTGTTGCCAATTTTTGACAACCAATAATTAATAATTACAATGCTTTCTTAAAATTAATATTTATTATTTATTAATATTTAATAATTATTCATTAATAATATTATATTAATCATATGTTACTAATTACTAATTACAATATTATATTGCTAATTACTAATTACAAACCATTAATAATATTATATTATTTATTAATATTTAATAATTAATCATTAATAATATTATATTAATCATTTATAACTTATAATAATAAATGATTATTATTAAATAATCACTAATTACTAGTTGTTATACATAATCAAATATAAATATAAAATAAAACCCTAATTTTTAAACTATAGAAGCCCAAAGATAAATTATAGAAGCCGGCCCAATAAGTAAATAAATATTTCCCTTCTCCGTTTTATCATCGGCATGTATTCTTTTGTCTGTGATAATTCGATGCTCTCTTCGTTCCTCTTTTCCTTTGCTCGAAAAATTAGGGCTTTGGAATTTGTTGAAGCCGCCGACTTATGTAGTTGATTGAAGAATGAATTATATACGGTTTGCTTTGTCAATCAAATTGTCACTTTGATTCGAAGCCGGCTGCTTCTCGATCGAGTTCGACTTGTATTGGTATGTTATTTTCCTTTTGCTTTTCTGGTAGATATGCTTGAACTCGATCGATGATTTGAGTCGAATGATTATTCCTTTTTTGCTTGTACTCGAATGCATAATTTCTGGTATTTTTTTGCATTGGATATTTGTTCGGTTTGAACAGATATTAGTTGTATTACATATTGTTTTAGATGCTTCTTTGGTCCTATGCTGTTTGTTTTTCCCTTGTACTTCAATGTTGTATCTTTTACTACATACAGAAAAGGTTTGACATTAGTTTTGTGTACTCTCGTCAAAGAAGTTTGGTTGTGGTATCATATCAGTTCATTTTGGAATTTTAATGTAGTCATGTTAGCACGGAGTTTTTGCTGGAAATTAGTTAGACACTTTGTTCTAGAATATTTTGTGGCTGGCTGTTATAGTATTGTGAAATGTTCTATGTGAAACTGATAAACTGTCATGGAGTCAGCTTCTTGATGACCGTCCATCTTTATTTATGAACAGCTAGCTAGAGAGACAAAGGAGTTGATAGACATTGTTTCCTCCTTTTTTATGTTCCTTCTGTTACTATGTGTACTTGTACACTGCTACTGTTCATTAATTTTTTGTTTAATATATAAAACGGGTTTGGATTAAATTACTGCATATATAGAATGGGCTTAATTCTTGCATGCATCCTTTAACCAATAAAATATAGCAGTTATGTTATATATACTTTTCTTATATATATAATATATTAGCGGTGTCTGCTTTCTTAAAGTTGTGCGGTTCTAAATTAATTCCTTTTTTGCTTGTACTCGAATTCAATCCCCAAGATTACTAGCTTACCAATAGCATTAGGATTTATAATTTTGAGTTAGAATAGATGGTTGCCAAATGTTGTGGCATTATTTTGCAGTTTGGTTGCTACCTCTGTCGATAGTTATGTGCTTGTCATTTAGGACTGAAGTATATTATTGTCTGGAACACCTATTGAAAAACCACTTAGATCTTCATCATAGTACCCTTGTTTCATCTTACTTTTTGAGAATAACCAATTGAATTAGTTCATTCGTTAATAGTCACTCACAAAATTGAAACTATACAAAACAATTCTCCATATGTTTCAAAAATTGCAAGCACAAGCAAGAATCAAAGTTTTCATCGTTTATTGACACAAGAAAGAGTTCAAGTTCCAATTATTTTTGGAATTAACTTGATGTAAATGTCTCTTCTGCTGTCATTGCCATTGTCACTTCTTATTCTTACAACAATTACTGTTTTTCTACAGGGAATATAATAGCTTTGAATTGCTGGTCAAGGGTTGAGTGGCGGGCTTCATCCAAGTGATTTAAGGCCTCCATTGGCTAAAGCGGTTAGCAAAATTTTGCAGGCAAGTATATCCCGTTTATTGATGTGTCTCTTGTATTTATTTATTTATTTATTTTGCATATAAGGTGCATACCAAGTGTAGCAACTTTTAACAAGTTAATATGTTATTTTTCATTTGTAGGACACCACACTACTTTCGTATGTATGTTTTATCCGGAGAAATGCTAAATGCTCATAAACTTCAATATGTGGGTTTATCTACTGTTTGTCATGTGAATCTCAAAGTCCATCTTTCAATGTTATTCATACTATACAAAATGAGATCTTCACGTTTATTATATTCAAAGGTGTCGTCTGCATATAAAAATCTGGACATTCAATTGATATGTTTATAAATATCTGTAGTAGTATGATGCAAGCCAGGTTCAAATGTTCCAAGGCATAAGTCGTGACCGACTTAAAGAAGATATGAGTCGTGACCAACTTATCGGAGTAGAAGGCCTAACTCGTAACCGACCTAGTGAAACGATAAGTCGGGACTGACTTAGTATAACTCGGCAACGACTCAGTAAAGATATGCGGGTTAGCGAATCTCTTAAGTCACCAGGACGATCTACCGAGTTATGCAGTGAGAAGGCAGAGCAAACTGATGAAGTGTTAGGTCGAGAACGATTTAACGAGTCAAGTGGTAAGTCGGTATCGAGTTACGACTTAGTTAAGTCGTACCATCTTAAGTCGCTGAAACCGGAAGCCGTGGATTTCCCCTGCCATTTTAATCTGGGCCGTTGATTCTGCAAGCATCGCATCTGTTAAGTCGCTGAATAGTTATGTCGTCTGTTTGTAAATAAGTTGAGTCAAGTGGAGTTGTTAAGTCGGCAACGACTTAAATGATGTATTTTTCTATTGTATCTTCTGTTTGCTAAGTCGCTAGGCTTTATTGTAATAAGTCATGAGTCGTCTGTGCTGAAGTCGTAGGTCGTAGGATTGTGTCTCTGTAGTGTAACTCGTAAGTCGTATGCTTTGGTTGAGTCGTAAGTCGAAGAACATATTGAGTCGTAAGTCGGGGAGTTGTGATAAGTCAGAACCGACTTAAGTGTTGTTCAAAATTATGTTGTGATGAGTGTGCGCCTATAAATAGGCCGAGAGTCTCATTTGTAATAGTTTAGTTGATTTGAAATAAAACTCTTGTTTTGTTAGTTTTGTGCTTTCACCAAATTGGTAGTTGAGTGTAATCTCCTATCTCCTCTTTCGGATAATCGAGTGCGCTCGATTCAACGACTGCAGAAGCCGATTCACGGAATCTAGTACGCTAGATCAACATGTGAAGAATCGCAGATCTTTGAACCCGGTATCGTGCGCGATCAACGAGTTCGGGATAGCTAGAATTCGGTATCTTCGGATCAACGAATTCGGGCATTTCAGTATCTTCCAATCCATCGATTGCTACTCTCATCGATCGACATTGTTTTTGATTAATCCGCTGCGTCAGTTTTGGTATCAGAGCTTGTTTTAGCCAATCATAGCTAAATCGAGTCTTGGAGCCGATTTATTTGAAGAGTTAGAGAGGCCGAACTACATCAAGCAAAGCCGAGTCGAAATCGAAGTGAAGTTTTGAGGTTATTAATCACGGCCGAGAGCAAGAAGGGAAGTTGTTCGACTTTGTATTGAAGTTTGGAGGACGGATTTATCTTGTTTGGGAGTTTGGTTGTTCATCGTGTTCATCACAATTTGCAACACGTGTGAAGTTTCCGATCCATTTCATTTTGGATCTAAGTTCGAATTGTGTTTAAATTTTGAAGTGTTGAAGAGTTTTGTGAAGTTTTCAAGTATGCCGCCGAGAAGAGCTAATCGTCACCAAAACGTAGAAGCTTTGTATCGAAGAGAAGAAGCTGATGAGATGGAGCAAAGAATCAATGAAAACTTTAGTGAAAAGCTTAACGAAGGAATTGGACGATTAGAGAAGATGATGTTAGAGATGAATCAGAATCGGAGAAGGGTATCACCTGAATCTAACCATGGAGGAAGTAGAGTCTCACCACATTCCAATCGAGACAGAAGTGTTGATGATGATCAAAGGCGTGGTGGAAGACGTGATGGTAGTAGAGATGTGGGTGGACGAGATAGACAACGATATACATCTGATTTTGAAGAGGAATATGATGGTGGTAGTGTTCGAGGACAAGGACGAGGACAAGGAAGAAATCACTCTGAGTATGATCATAAGTGGGAGTCGGGGATGAAGACTGAAATTCCTGAATTCAAAGGTGGTATGCAAGCGGAGGAGTTTTTAGACTGGATGGCTAATGTTGAAGAGATTTTTGACTTCAAAGAAGTTCCAGAACATTGTAGAGTGAAGTTGGTTGCTACAAGGTTGAGGGGTAGAGCTTTGGCATGGTGGCAGCAAACCAAACTTACACGTGAATGGATGGGAAAGTCAAAAGTTGAATCTTGGGAGAAGATGAAGAAATTGATGAAAGCAACGTTCTTACCTTACAATTATCAATCTTTGATGTATCAACGTTTGCAGAATTTGAGGTAGGGCACAAAGAATGTTAATGATTACGCGGATGAATTTTATCAGCTTATTGCGAGGAATGATATTATGGAAACGGAAGAGCAGGTGACATCTAGATTCATTGGGGGATTGCGAATGCAGATTCAGGATATGGTTAACATGTTTGATCCCAGATCTGTAGCGGAAGCACATCAGAAAGCGTTGGCTTGGGAGAAACAGGGACGACGAGGAGGTGGTGTGTTTACACATTCCAATAATCAAGTGAAGGGTGTTAGTGGAAGTTCTAATGTTTCAAAAGTTGTTGCAAAACCAGTTGTGAATGAGGTTGGGAAGGCGAAAGTCAATAATGGTTTCAAGTGTTATAATTGCCAAGAAATGGGCCACAAAAGTAGCGAATGTCCAAAGCCGAAGAAGAGAGCTATGATAGCGGAGGTCGAAGATGAGGATGAAGAAGCTGAATGTTCCAATTCACCACCTGATGAGGAGGAAGAAGAAGTGTCGGGAGACGAAGGTTACAATCTAATGATGAAGAGGTCCTGTTTAACACCAAAGCAAGAGGAGGATTGTAGTTGGTTAAGCAGCAATATTTTTTAGTCAACATGTACCATTCTATGGAAGGTTTGCAAATTTATTATTGATGCTGGAAGCTGTGATAATATAATTTCTTCAGAAGCTGTGAGGAAGTTGGCGTTGGAGACTGAGAAACATCTGAAACCGTACAAGCTAGCTTGGTTGAGGAAAGGCGGGGAGGTGAAGGTTAGACGAAGGGCTTGTGTGAAGTTTTCAATTGGAAAGAAATACAAGGATGAAATCTGGTGCGATGTGGTAGATATGGATGTCTGTCATTTGTTGCTGGGGAGACCGTGGCAGTATGATAGGGCGGTGCAACATGATGGGCGTACCAACAGTTACAGTTTCATGTTTGAAGGCACAAAGATTACTCTAGTTCCAAAGAAGCGACAACAGGAGGAAAACAAGTTGGAGGAGATTGAAGAGCTTAAAACTTTGTTATCTTTAAAGGAGTTTGTGAAGGAAGTAGAGGAGGAGCCTGAAGTGTTTTTGTTGATTGGGCGAGAGAGCAGTGAAGAGGTTGAAATTCCGGAAGAAGCGAAGCCAGTTTTGAAAGAATTTGACGATGTATTTCCAGAGGAGTTACCAACGGAATTGCCACCATTGAGGGATATACAACATCAGATAGATCTTGTTCCAGGTGATGTGTTGCCACATAGACCACATTATCGAATGAGTCCGAAGGAACATGAAGAATTAAAGAGGCAAGTGGAAGAATTGCTTGAACAGGGGCGTGTGCAGGAGAGTTTAAGTCCTTGTGCTGTACCAGCTTTATTGGTACCCAAAAAGGATGGAACGTGGAGGATGTGCACAGATAGTAGAGCATTGAATAAGATCACAGTCAGATACAGATTTCCGATGCCGAGGCTTGATGATTTATTGGATCAAATCAGTGGGTCCGTAATATTTTCGAAGATTGATTTGAAGAGCGGATATCATCAAATTCGTATCAGACCAGGTGATGAGTGGAAGACTGCTTTTAAAACCCGGGAGGGTCTATACGAATGGTTGGTAATGCCATTTGGCTTATCAAATGCGCCGAGTACATTCATGCGGGTGATCAATCATATTTTTAGACCATTCATTGGGAAGTTTGTGGTGGTGTATTTCGATGATATTCTGATATACAGTGGAAGTGCAGAGGAACACTTGCAACATCTGAGAGAAGTGTTGACGGTACTGCGACAAGAACAATTTTATGCTGCAACGAAGAAATGCGTGTTCATGACGCATAGTGTTTTATTTCTGGGGTATGTTGTATCAGAGGAAGGGATACAGGTGGATCAGAGTAAAGTAGAGGCGATTAAAGATTGGCCGTAGCCCAAGACGATAATAGAAGTTCGTAGTTTTCATGGGTTGGCTTCATTCTATCGAAGGTTCATTCCACACTTTAGTAGTGTGATGGCACCTGTTACAGATTGTATGAAGGGTAAACAGTTTTCATGGACGGAGGAAGCAGGAGTTGCTTTTGAACGAATCAAGGAGTTGTTGACGACAGCACCAATCCTAGCATTACCTGATTTTCAGTTGTTGTTTGAATTACATACTGACGCATCGAAGGTAGGAATTGGAGGAGTGTTGAGTCAGAGGGAACGTCCGATTGCATACATTAGCGAGAAGTTATCAGGAGCGAAGATGAGATACAGTACATATGATGTGGAATTTTATGCTGTTGTGCAATCTTTTAAACACTGGAGACATTATCTATTTCAGAAAGAGTTTGTTCTTTACACTGATCATGAGGCATTGAAGCATTTACAAGGGCAAGACAAGATTTCAGCGAGACATGCATCATGGATTGCATATCTGCAACAGTTTACTTTTGTTGTTAAACACAAGTCAGGAGTGACGAATCGTGTGGCTGATGCTTTGAGCCGAAGGAATCACTTGTTAACTACGATGAAAGTTGAAGTAAAGGGATTTGATATGTTGCCAGAATTATTTGTCGATGATCCTTACTTTGCAAAGTTTGTTGATAAGGTTAAGGAGGGGAAGACGGATGAGTTTATGATGGTAGACGGTTTTCTGTTCAAAGGAAATCGATTATGTATACCTGATTGTAGTTTGAGAATGAAGATTGTAAAAGAGCTACATGAAGAAGGACATGTTGGGAGAGATCGTACATTACAGTTGATTTCACAATCTTACTTTTGGCCATCAATGAGGAAAGAGGTGGAGAGGTTTGTGGAGCGATGTCATATCTGTCAGGTTTCGAAAGGAACTGCGACTAATGCTGGATTATATATGCCGTTACCTGTACCAACTAAACCATGGATTGATGTGAGTATGGACTTTGTGTTGGGGTTACCAAGAACACAGCGTGGAAACGATTCCATTTATGTGGTGGTTGACCGATTTTCGAAAATGGCACATTTTATTGCTTGTAAGAAGACGGCGGATGCTGTTCATGTTGCTCAGTTGTTTTTCAAAGAGATATATCGACTCCATGGATTGCCAGAATCTATTGTGTCGGATAGAGATACTCGTTTTCTGAGTCATTTTTGGCTAAGTTTGTGGAAGATGGTGGGAACGAAGTTGAACTTTAGCAGCGCTTATCATCCGCAAACGGATGGACAGACCGAGGTTGTGAACAGATCATTGGGAAATTTGTTACGATGTCTTGTGCAAGACAATCTGAAGAGTTGGGATGTGAAGTTATGTCAAGCAGAGTTTGCTCATAATCATGCGGTGAACCGTAGTACGGGTTTCAGTCCATTTCAGATAGTATATTCAAGCTTACCGAAGGGACCGTTGGATTTAACGGTCATACCACAACCAAAGAAGACAGTCAAGCGAGCTGCTGATTTTGTTGAAGGATTGTCAGAATGTCATAAAGTCGTTCAAGAACGATTGGAAAAGGCAAATGAGAAATACAAACGATCTGCAGATCTGAAACGAAGGAGTGTTGAGTTTAATGAAGGTGATATGGTATATGCTGTATTAACAAAGGATCGTTTTCCAATAGGCGCTTATAACAAATTGAAAGCCAGAAAAATTGGTCCTGTAGAAATTGTGAAACGGATTAATGAAAATGCTTATAAATTGAAGCTACTAGAGGATGTGTACACTTCTGATGTGTTCAATGTTAAACATCTCGTACCATATCATGGGGATGAACGAGCTGATGTGGAAGAAAGTGCAAATTCGAGGACGAATTTCTTTCAACCAGGGGAGGATGATGCAAGCCAGGTTCAAATGTTCCAAGGCATAAGTCGTGACCGACTTAAAGAAGATATGAGTCGTGACCAACTTATCGGAGTAGAAGGCCTAACTCGTAACCGACCTAGTGAAACGATAAGTCGGGACTGACTTAGTATAACTCGGCAACGACTCAGTAAAGATATGCGGGTTAGCGAATCTCTTAAGTCACCAGGACGATCTACCGAGTTATGCAGTGAGAAGGCAGAGCAAACTGATGAAGTGTTAGGTCGAGAACGATTTAACGAGTCAAGTGGTAAGTCGGTATCGAGTTACGACTTAGTTAAGTCGTACCATCTTAAGTCGCTGAAACCGGAAGCCGTGGATTTCCCCTGCCATTTTAATCTGGGCCGTTGATTCTGCAAGCATCGCATCTGTTAAGTCGCTGAATAGTTATGTCGTCTGTTTGTAAATAAGTTGAGTCAAGTGGAGTTGTTAAGTCGGCAACGACTTAAATGATGTATTTTTCTATTGTATCTTCTGTTTGCTAAGTCGCTAGGCTTTATTGTAATAAGTCATGAGTCGTCTGTGCTGAAGTCGTAGGTCGCAGGATTGTGTCTCTGTAGTGTAACTCGTAAGTCGTATGCTTTGGTTGAGTCGTAAGTCGAAGAACATATTGAGTCGTAAGTCGGGGAGTTGTGATAAGTCGGAACCGACTTAAGTGTTGTTCAAAATTATGTTGTGATGAGTGTGCGCCTATAAATAGGCCGAGAGTCTCATTTGTAATAGTTTAGTTGATTTGAAATAAAACTCTTGTTTTGTTAGTTTTGTGTTTTCACCAAATTGGTAGTTGAGTGTAATCTCCTATCTCCTCTTTCGGATAATCGAGTGCGCTCGATTCAACGACTGCAGAAGCCGATTCACGGAATCTAGTACGCTAGATCAACGTGTGAAGAATCGCAGATCTTTGAACCCGGTATCGTGCGCGATCAACGAGTTCGGGATAGCTAGAATTCGGTATCTTCGGATCAACGAATTCGGGCATTTCAGTATCTTCCAATCCATCGATTGCTACTCTCATCGATCGACATTGTTTTTGATTAATCCGCTGCGTCATAGTATCATGAATATAGTAGCATTACTTGCCGTTTTAGAGGTTTAATAGTAGATACAACAATGATTGTTTAACATCTCAAAACAAGTCTATATAGAATTTCATTGGCTTACTTCAGGGTGGGTAATGAAATTTTTGAATTTATAGGCAGGGATTGTGCTAAATATGCTGCATACGGTAGAATGTAAAATAATGGTTGATTTTGTTGTTAAGCCAGGGGCGGAGCTCCTTGCAAATGGGGTAGGCATGTGCCTACCCCTGCCTATCCCCATTTTTGAAAATATTTTTGAGTGGAAATAATTTATATCTTTTCCGGAAGTACATACTTTCAGCTTTTGTTTTTCTTATTATAATGAATTGATAATTTGCAGGATGTTAAGGCAAACAATATGGACCCTTGTGTTTGCAATGGAGATATCTTGTTAGTTGTCAATGTTGCATCTCATATTTTCATTGCATCAATTTTTTTCTTTGTTTATGTGGACTTTGTTAATTCCTTGAATATATATATTAAATACATCTTCAACATCAGGACTGATAATCAATGGATCATACAATTTACTATTTTGTTGCCTTATGTCATCACACATCTTAGAAATGTCCTATGAATTGTGACTCAATCAACCCAAAATTAATAATACAATGCTGAAAATGAATGTCAGATGACATTAAGTAGGCATCATTATTAACTCTCTCGTTATTATATAAAGATTAGAATTAAAATCACCCACATGAATCCAAGCCAAATCAAATGTTTTAGCTTGTATTTGAATATAATCCCCATACAGAAACTATCCGGTTAGCTGAATTATGATTAAATGATAGTGTAAATGAATTTGAGCCCTCCTTTAATATATACCAAACAGATGATGAACTGATCACATTTGTGCATCAGACTCACACCCCAAGTATCAGGTTCCCACATCAATAAAATTCTTCTTTTTAACATTCCCAGAACTATCATGTTCAAACGACTCTTTATTTAAAGACCTTGAATTTTTTTTAACACGTAACTTATTTTCCAGTAATGGAAAAAATGATGGATTTCTACCTTTAACCATTTAAATAATGTCTAATTTTAGGGGAGTTTAGACCCCTAACATTCTACATGAGACAATCAATCATGATGAAGTGGTAGAAGAGCTCTTCATTTCAAGGTGAGAAGAGTTAGCACCATTAGTTTTATTCTTTTTGACTTCCTTGATTTTGATTTAATATTATTAATCATGTTAGCCCACACTGGATTAATTATTACATCACCTAGAAGCAATGGCCTTAAACTGGAAGTTCTCCTACTCGTGCACTTTTCTATTAATTTTCTGTCTGGTTTGGGTCCCTTGGAATTATCAGAAGCAATGTTCTTATTAGAGTTTAATGAATTAGTAACTTTCTAATTAGAAACAGGTATACTCATTGCATATTAAAATGATGCATCGTCTTTATCAGCAGAAGAATTGTGAAGAGCAAAATCAGATAAAGAAGATGCTTGTTGTTAGACTTGATTGGCATGGCTTGATTGCAACTGGCCAGAAGAGCTGTCTAAAATCTGATCATTGCTCAACTTTGTGACGTAAAATCCATTCTCTTTACTATAAATCTGAAAATCACCGTACGACTTCCAAACATGCTCTAAATAGGTTTTGAAATACGGAAAATATTGCTTCAAATTCAAACCCACAAAATATGTAACAATAGAACAAATCCATTGTTTTCTAGCCGATTCTTTGACCGAGGCAAACATTTTGGCACACTTCTTGTTCAGAAACTCTACAGGAGGGAAGAACCTGAGTGGAGAAGATACGGGGATCTGATTGTTGTAAATAACGTCCTTCCATGTACGGGTTCTAGAAGGATGAGATCCATCTTGTCAATCCATGAAAATCAGTAGATGTAGCATTTTCATCAGGCTTAGTAGGTTTATTACAAGGTCAATACGCAGAAGATGAACCAGAAAGCATGGCAGATATGACACTGGAATTAAATGATGCACCAAGAAATCGATCTGATGAGGATGATGAAACAACTCGATTTGAAACCTGACTATCGCCCAAGTTTTGAGTGTGCCTACATCAACAAGAGATGACCAGAGTGAAACTGCCATTGTGCGCATCATCATGTGGCAACCTGGTAATCTGTTAGTTCATTGAACAGAATTGATAAACAGTCAAATTATGTCTTCATGGTTTAAAGAATAACATTTTTAAGTCTTTGCTAATTGTGTAAATCACCAAATAGCAAAATAAAAGGTGCTATAAAATATTTCCTTTATTAATACCAAGTTAGTCTGTAAGTAGGCAATATACACAAGTGGGCAAAATGATGAAACATGGTATATCCAAGGCTGTAATGGAGCTCCTCTACTCTAGACTATGCATATGTACAAATGCATAGTTTTGGGTTGTTTTATGTTACATTCTTCACATATTTATCACATTTGTTCAATAATATGTCATGAAAATAATGAATTGCACAAATGGTCAATTACATTTTGATTTGGTTTTTATACCATGCACAGTTTACACACCAAAGATGGAGTAAATAATGAATTACACAGATGTAAATAATCAATTTCTATACAAAAATTGTAACTCTATCATATTCATTCAATAATATGCATTGTTTACACGCCATCTTTGGGCTGAACGTCACCTCAATTACATTTTGATTTGGCTTTTATACTAGAAATAGATCATGTTTTGAGCTTGACATAAATACGCAATAAGAAAATAAACACTGATTACTTTAATATCTTTTTGTTCGGAAATTTGAATGCTTCATAGCTGACCCAAGTTTTGAGTTGTTTTACAAGGAAGATAAACCAAAGAAGATAATAGTTATTATGGCAAGAAGGTGAAAAATAGTCATGATTTTTGTTTCAAGATGTCACGTTTCCTTTTTTAAACGAAGACTGATTTTTTACCACATCTAATCGGAATGGAGGTTCAATTGTTTCCAAAAATTGTTTTGTCGTTAAAAATGCTCTCATTTTTCTATTTTATTTTTTATTAATTTTAGCCACTTGGAATATTAAACATGATCTAAAATTTTTATTAAATTTAGCCACAGAGTAGAAAATGATCCATACTTATAATTAATTTGCAAATGTGAATGATGTTGTTTTTTTTTGGCAGTAGTAGCTGTTGATGTTGGTGCAGCAATGGTAAACAGCAGTAGGAAGGTTGGCGATTGTAAAATGATGTTGTTGTTGAGGAAGTATTGTTTTAGATGGTCAGAGGGCAGCGGGTTTGGCAGTACGTAAGAAGATGAGTGGGTATGAAGAAGGAAGTGGTTTTGTTTTGAGTGATGGTTGTTGTATGCTGGATGTAGTTGTGAAGTGATGATGGCAGGGCAGTTTATAGCAGAGGGATGGTCAGGGTAAGTGTGAGGCTATAGTGGTTTGCAGTGAAGTCTGGTGTAGCAGCTTGTTTTGGTGACAATTTCTGGTTGTGGTTGAAGTGTGGGTAATAGTAGTAGGGTGATAGCAGCACGGTGACAGTGGTGAACAGTTTGGATGGTTGATGTTTGCTTGTGGTATGGTGATTATTGGAGTGTGGATGGTGACATGAATTGTTGCTGTCAGTTGTGTTGTTCGAACGCAGGGGGAGTAGCAGTTTCGATGGTTGACAATGTAAATGTGCCCACAGGCAAGGCAGGTATGTGGTCTGTAGTGTAGGCAAAACTATCGATGCAATATATTGTAGCCGATGGCTGTTTTGATGGAAGTTTGTTGAAGTGTTGCAAAGGCAGTGGTATGAGCCGAGTACTGGTATGTTGCTTTATGCTTATGTGTTAATGCTTTATGTATTTGGTTGTTATGAAACTAGTTGTCATGTGTATATTAGAACTATGTCGATGTAAACTTATAACTTTTTGGAATGTATTGGAATTTTATGACTCTAGCTTTTAGTCTTTTCGTACGTGAGTTTGGTTGTTTTATGATAATATTTATTACTCGTTAAATTATTCATTATTGGTATGGATGTACTGCATGGATGCTGCTGTAATTTTTTTTAAAATTTGCATTTATTTTGCAACGGTCAGAAACCGTTGCAGTATCATGTATTACAACGGGCATTGTCCGTTGCGAAATCCATATTACAACGGGCATTGCCCGTTGTAAAATATGATCGACCTATTACAACGAGGCCTAATACAACGGGCGCATGCCCGTTGCGAAATCCATATTACAACGGGCATTGCCCGTTGTAAAATGGTTGTTTTGTTGTAGTGCTAGTGAAGTTGGTTTGAGATATATATATGTGTGTGTGTGTGTATATATATATATATACACACATATATATAGATTTTTGATTTTAATATGTTTGTGTTTAAATTTAATATTGATTCTATAAATATAGTTATATATATTCATATACAAGTTTACTTATACCAATTATCTTCATTGATTCTGATTCATCTCATCGATTATATTTATTAGCTTGTCTATCCAATTTGTGCCAATCTACCTTTGCTTTGGGATTCGTACTTGCAACTTCGTAGCTTGTTCTGTTGTCAAACTTCTCTAGCCTCGAAAGGTGAGCAATCACTCATGATTAACGTTCTTATATTTATTAAATTTGATTTCAATTGAAACGACAATTGAAATATGCTACTATTAGTTATTTATATTGCTATATCTATGCCATCATCTGTATATGTTCACCTGTGACACTTGACACCATTATCTGTTATTTATATTGATATATATATGCCATCATCTGTATTTGTTCACCTGTGACATCTGACACCCTTATCTGTTATTTATACTGATGATATATGCCTGTTACTGTTGTTATATTATTATCATATCTGTTATCACTCTGCAAGTTCCCTGTTAGTATAGAATTCACTATGGGTTGAAATGATACATACCCGAACGATTTGTAGAATAGGAGAAAATCGTTATGGGTTGAAATGATAAACCCAAGCGATTTTCATTTGAATTGAATTTGGGATTACGGGTTGAAAGGATATATACCCGTATATAATTTAAATTACGGATTGAAATGATAGATATCCGTATCACTTGACCATAGGGTAGAAAATTAGATACAGACATCGTTGGTCTATATATAAATATTTGAAAAATGATTTCTATGGTTTTGAAGGAAATATATGGTTGTAATAAATATTGATTTAAAGATCTAATAAAGTTGATTTAATAAAGTCTTTTTAATCAATATAAAATAATGTTTAAATATTTATGTAAATTTATATTTTCAAATATAGAGTTTATAATGATTCAGGTTGGAAAGATAAATTGAAATTGATTTGAAATTATGTTTATTTAAGAATTTTACTTAAATAAGGTTGATTTGAAATTTATTAAATTTGAAAATTTAAAAGATGTGTTTTATAACTTGAATTTGATTAAAAGTGACTTAAATGAATATTTCAAACTTATATAAATTTAAATGGGATATTTTGTTTATATAAATTTGTAAATTGAAGTCGGATTTAGATGTATTGAAATGATTAAAGAAATATCTCAGAAACAAAATGTAATGAAATTAAATTGAGATATAAATGGAATTATCAAATTTAGTTTTGAATGTCGAATATTTAAACTTTGAAATATATTGAAATTGAAATGGTTTATTTAGAGTTCAAATAGGTATTTGAAATCGATAATTTGAAAGGGTTTATTGAGAAACTAAATTGAATTGAAATTGATGATTTGAGATTTAATTAAATTTGAATTTTGAAGTCGAGTTAATTTGAATCGATTTGTGAACTTGTGGAAGCTATTTTATTTTATAAAAGTATTTTAAACTATATCTACAACTATTTATATTTTACTTTATAAATTATTTTATTATAAACTATTTTAACTTATAACTATTTTATATAAACTATTTTATTTTATAAACTATTTTATTTTATACACTAAATTTAATATCTAAACAGTTTAAGAGGAAAGTGTTATGAATTCCAAAGTGTTATGATTTCAAACTATAGTTTCAAAGTGTTATGAATTTCAAGGTTTGGATTTCCAAAGTATTTTGATTTAAAAAGACTTATGATTTCGAAAGCGATATAACTTTGGAAAGTGATATGATTTTGGAAATGGATTTATTTAAAGTGAAAGTGATATCGTATTGATATGGTTTTGAAATGGCAATGATCTGTCGGTTTTGAAATGGCAATGATCTATCGGTTTTGAAATATAACTATTTTGAAATTTTACTAAATGACCATCGGTGTAATTAATACGTAGTTATTAAAGAGACCGGGATCGGATATGGACATACTCTCTGTCGATACCAAAAACCACTTTAATAACTAATATACGCTGAGTGTTGATCCAGAACGAAGTGGATGGTTTTGATGAACGCGTTGACTGAAGAAAGAGAATGATTTTGGATGACCCCTGACATGACTAAAACAGGAGCCCTGCCGGGCCATTGAGGTTCGCCACCTCTAGCGGACACACTTCTTCATTACCATATCTATTACTTTTGTGATTCGATTTGGGTGCACCCCTCGATTATGGGAGTGTTGTTTCGTGGTGTTGGGGTAGTAGCTGCTATGCCCAACATCGGTCCGGATGACGCAACTACTAGTATCCTAGTTGGTATCGCCTCATGTACCTTGTCATACTGATTATCCTATTCGCGACCACTACGATTTGTTTTGTGTTATACCTATGGGGTACCCTCTGATAACCACTAGTTTACGGTGGGGCTTACGGTGCTGTATAGACTATGACATTATAAAAATGTGTTAAGGGGGATTATGGTAACGCCTTAACGCTAGTTTGATACTTTATATTACTGATAGACATTATCTACTTAGCGTACACTATTACATAGTAGATAGTTTAACGGATCCTTAAGGGATGGTTATCCCAAACATCCTTTGAGTTACTTGTATTTCAATCGTTATTTCACTTGAGTTGGTTTTATTGATATAAGAATGTTAATCCTTGTAACGACCCGTATTTTTACGGATCGAAACATCGTAAAACAGTTATCATTTGGTCGCATGTTGTTAAGTCGTCTAGGGTTTAAGTCGTTCAAAACTTAGGTCGCGTAGGAGTTAGATCGTGAGCGACTTAAGAGAGTGGTGCAACCTGGGGACTTAGGTCGTGGAGCGACTTAAGGTATTGGGCGACCTAAGGAATGGGACGACTTATAGAAGTTGGCGACCTAAGGAGTGAAACGACTTAAGGAAGTTAGGTCGGCAACGACCTAAGGAAGTTAAGTCGTATAGGAGTTAAGTCGTATAGCAGTTAGGTCGTATGGTGGCTTAGGTCGAGTGAACGACTTATAGGATTGGATGACTTAAAGGAAGTGGCGACCTAAGTGTTAGCGGCATAGGAAACTTTGCGAGTTAGCGACCTAGGAGTAGTAGTTAGGTCGTAAGCGACCTATGGGGTGCTATGATAGTTAGGTCGTAAGCAACCTAAGATAGTTAGGTCGTCCAGACGACTTAAGTGTTAGGTCGTAACCCAGTTAGGTCGCGTGAGTAGTTAGGTCGCGTGGGTTGATAGGTCGCGTGAGTTGTTAAGTCGTGACATTTTAGGTCGCGACTTATGGTAAGTCGTTAAGTCGAAGACGACTTATGATGGGTCGCGTGGATGCCTAAGTCGTTAGGATGTTTCTGTCTTAGGTTGTGGTATTTGTTAGGTCGCCATGCCGCATCTGTGTTAGGTCGCATGGTGTTAGGTCGCGCAGAGTTAGGTCGGAGGATCTGTTAGGTCGTGGTATCTTTTAAGTCGTAGGTCGTGATGGTCTATAGGTCGTGGATGACTTAAGGAGGCGGACGGCTTAGGGATTTCAGCTATAAATACACGTCCATTTCCTTACTTTTTGAGATGCGGATTTTCGAAGCGACGAAGTGCTGCCATTTTTAGAGCTCGACTTCTACACTTCTTCACTTCTTTTCTCCACTCTAATCTTGTGATTCCTTCCATCCAAATCGAAGATCCAAGAGCTTAGATTGAAGATCTTCATTCTTCGAAGAGAGATTTCATCGTTTGAAGCGGATTTGTGATAGATCGAGTTAGATTCTTCGCTGTCTAGATCTGAAGTGGGTTTCTTTTAAGGTGTTTAGGTGATTTGGTGAGTGGTGATTATCTCTCACACGGATCCAAAGGAGTATATCGGATCGTTGGCTTGATTTTGTGTTAAAGTAGTGATTTCCATGCATTTTTGTAAACCTAAGTATAGATCCATATAGATCCATTGTTCATGATGATTTAACATCCATTTTACTACATGATAACCTATGCAAGTTCATTCATCAAGATTATAGAGATGTTTCTCATGTTTTCATGCTTGTTAGACTTTCGACTCTTTATTTACGAAATTGCCATTGTTGTTAATATTGTCTATCTAGATCATATTTGAATGCTTGTTTACTTGGATTAATGTTTGACTTGATTGATTGATATGAATTAGATGATTGATGATTTGATTTAGACCGAAGATGATTCAAAAGCTAAGTGAAAGGCTCTAGAATTGGAAAAGCTGCTCGTGGCATATGTAGCGGATGATGAAGCTCATATGGATAGATTTGATGATGATGTTGAGATGAAGCTTTGCTATGATGATGATGAGGCGAAGTATGATATGAGATAGTCTTGGTCTAATCTAGACGGGATCATTCCAAGCATGTTGATAACTCGGTGAAATGGTTCGAGTTAGAGGATAATGGCTTGCTCGAGAGGCGCTTGAGCTAGTATGGAAATAGTCGTCGAGGAGGATGACTAGAAGGCTGAGATCTCATCATTGTTGAAGGTTCTAGCATGCTCAAAGCAAGAGTACGTTGGGCAGATTCGATAGTCCCTGAAGGCTACTGATTGGTAGTCAAGTACTCTAGGAAGATTCGATAGTCCTAGGCACGGGTCACGACGACGTGCGGGAGTAATGTCTAGAACCGGGGTTTCCATTAGCCCTTGATGGACGGCTGAAAGAATGTGCTGGTCATTCAATTAACGGTGATATCGAAGCAATGATAGCAGTGATAGCCAGAGTCATGGATGTTTGGTTGTATCGTCATTCGGTCTCAAGAGCGGTATTTTCTGGGTGCTTATCTGATCTTGGTTTAGGCCTTGGGGGTTTGTACTTGGAAAGCATCGCCCTTGACTCGAGTGATAATTGCTTTACTTTAAATTGTATGCTTTGTTATGTTTGCTTCTGCTTAGTGTGTGTCTGGGGGCTATCACTGTAGAAAGAGGTGGAGTGGGAGGGTTGTATTCCTATTCCTTTTCCTTTATGCTCTTTTGGTATGTTGGTTAGTTAATTTACCGCTCACTAAGACTGTTGTCTGACTCAAGGCTTTATGTTTTAACTCTTATTGCCTTGGGCTGTTCGTCTATTTTGGGACGGGCAGACTAGGTAGCAGGTGACAGGTGCTGTTCTTGCTTTCCACGATGCTGATGACGAAGACGAGCTGGAGTATTGCATATTACTTCTTACTATATGTACTGGATGTTCCGCTGCTTTGTATTCTCTGGTGATATGTAGTGAGGCTTGTTGTATTGACTATTCAGATGTTTGTATTCAACTATTATGAAGTTTTATTGATGAGATTCTATTCTGTGAAGCTTCATTATATATTTGTTCTATTGTATTTTGTCCATGCGCTGTGAGTAATACGATAGATTCTGCTGTTTTTTAATCTTACCTTGACAATCGTCCATGGTCGCCTGGCACACTTTACAGCGCATTTTCTCTAGGTTTGATGCAGGGGTCATGGGCGGTCGTCACATTTGGTATCAGAGCTTTGGTTAATCGATTTTACCCAACGCTCGCTGACGTAACTACGTATGAGAGACGTAATTGTATTTTGATGGATGATTACTATATATAATATAGTAGCTTAGTAGAGTTTGAGTCCTTTATGCAGTTGTTTCTCTAGGTGTGCTAATCATTCCTTTTTATAGATATTAAGGATGAGTCGAAGAGGGAGACCAGCTACTAGGGAAGGCCGTGATGCTGAGGGGACTGCTGATTATGCTGCTATGTTCAAAGCTATGATGACTTCGATCATGAGAAGGATGCCAGCTCCGGGGCCATCGGTGGATGTTGGAGTTCAAGTTCAAACTCCAAAACCGGTAGACTTTGCTAAGTTGTGTAAGGATTATACTGCTCTTAGAGGAAAGGTTTTCTTTGGAACAGAATCAACCATTGAAGTCTAGAGATGGATAGATGCTTGTAGAAGGATCTTTGGTGATTTGGGAATTGAAGATGCGACTAAGAGGAAGTTAGCATCAAGACAGCTTCAAGGGAGAGCTTCTGATTGGTGGAATTCTATCACCATTGATACTCCGGAGGAAGAGATTACTTGGGTGCAATTCCAAGCCAGATTTGAAGCTAAGTTCATTTCTACAGCTCAGAAGTCTGTTCTGTTCAAGAAGTTTGTGGAGCTCAAGCAAGGAGGAAGACCAGTTATTGAGTATGTTTCTGAGTTTGAAGCTTTGTCCAAGTATGCCCGGTCGTATATTGAATCTTCGTATCAGAAGAATGAGAAGTTTGTGACAGGCTTGGACAGTTATCTTGGGAGGCAGTTGGTGGATCATCTGGACGATCCATTTGAGAAGCTTGTGGAGAAGGCTCTCAGGCACGAGAATCTGTTTCCTAAGGAAGGATGTGTTGTTGCTGTGACCAGGGAAGAGTCTAAACCCCAGCAGAGTGGAAACAAGAAGAGGAAGCAGCAGCAGCAGCAGAAAAAGGGTAGGGATGGCCAAAAGAAGCCGAAGGGCGAAGTGACCTGCTACAATTGTCAGCAGAAGGGCCATTTCTCTAGTGATTGTAAGAATCCGAAGGTACCGATGAAGTGTCACAACTATGACAAGCCGGGGCATATCAGGAAGAATTGTCCGGAACCGAGGAAGGACAAGCAGATTGTGCAAGCTTATGCTTTGGGAGCTGTTCCATCATCTTCGAAAGCCCCTACCGCTGAAGAGAAAGGAAAGAGTGTAGTGGTTCATGGTACTCTTTTCTTATGTGGTGTTCCAGTTAGAGTGTTATTTGATACTGGGGCGTCGCATTCTTTTGTTTGTAATGAACTGGTAGGCCGGTTGGGTTTAGAACCGGATATTGTTGATAGGCCATTGGTTGTGACTAATCCAGTTGGGGGTTCGTCTTGTTTGTGTATGCTATGCCGTGGTCTGATTGTATCGAGTCATGATTTCTCTTTTGTTTGTGATTGTTTTGTTCTGAACTTTGCGGGGTTCGGAATTATTTTGGGTATGGACTGGCTTAGGAAGTATGCGGCAAAGGTTGATTGTGAGAGGTTGGAGGTGACAGTCGAGAATGTGGAGGGGCGAAAGATTGTGATACGATGTAAGCATGAAGAAGGCGTCTTCATGAGCTTCATGTATTCGCTGGTTGTTCCACGGAATGGACTGTCATCTGTGCCAATCGCTAATGGATTTAAGGATGTCTTTGACGAGGTCAAAGGGTTACCGCCGCATAGAGAGATCGAGTTTTGTATAGATCTAGTTGAGGGAGCCAGACCTGTTGTGATGCCTCTTAGGCGAATAGCGCCTAGAGAACAGCAAGAGTTGAAGGTGCAGGTTGATGACCTTTTACAGAAAGGATTCATTCGGAGTAGTGTGTCCGAATGGGGTGCACCAGTTGTGTTTATTACCAAAGCGGATGGATCGCTAAGGTTGTGTGTGGATTATCGGGAGCTGAATAAGGTGACTAAGAAGAACAAGTATCCATTGCCGAGAATAGATGACTTGTTTGATCAGCTTCACGAAGCTAAGGTGTTTTCTCAGATGGATATGGCAACGGGATTTCACCAATTGAGAGTTGCTAAGGATAGTGTGTCGAAGACTGCTTTCAGGACACCATCCGGTTTCTTTGAGTGGCTGGTAATGCCGTTTGGATTGACTAATGCGCCAGCATATTTTGTGGATCTTATGAATAGAGTGTTCAGAGATCAGTTGAACAAGTTCGTGCTAGTGTTCGTGGATGATATTCTGATTTATTCCAGAACTGAGGAAGAGCACAAGACGCACTTGCGTATTGTTTTGGAAATCTTGCGAAAAAT
The DNA here is from genome assembly GCA_030737815.1 of Allium fistulosum. Lineage (NCBI taxonomy): Eukaryota > Viridiplantae > Streptophyta > Magnoliopsida > Asparagales > Amaryllidaceae > Allium > Allium fistulosum. The sequence goes on along the minus strand of CM060904.1, from coordinate 160,783,556 downwards.
CAGCTGAAGGCTAAGTTTTCGAAGTGTCACTTCTGGAAGAGTGAAGTGAGGTTCTTAGGCCATGTGATTTTTGGAAATGGAATAGCGGTTGATCCCGCTAAGGTGGCATCAATCCAGGATTGGGTTAGACCTAAGAATGCATCTGATGTGAGAAGTTTTCTTGGATTAGCAGGATATTATCGACGGTTTATCAAAGACTTCTCCAAGGTGGCTACACCATTGACAGGATTGACGAAAAAGAACCAAGTGTTCAGATGGGATGATAAGTGTGAGCAAGCTTTCAGAATCCTGAAAGAGAGATTGACAAGTGCTCCTGTTCTGACTATTCCAAGTGGGAATGATGAGATGGTGGTTTACACCGATGCATGTGGTACTGGACTTGGAGCAGTGCTGATGCAGAAGGATAAAGTTGTTGCGTATGCAAGTCGACAACTGAAGCCGCATGAAAGGAATTATCCGACTCATGATTTGGAGTTAGCGGCGATTGTTTTTGCTCTGAAGATGTGGAGACATTATCTATTGGGAGTTCGATTCGAGTTGTTTACAGATCATAAGTCGTTGAAGTATTATTTCTCCCAAAAGGATTTGAATCTTCGGCAGCAACGTTGGCTAGAGTTTTTAGCATCTTATGATTTTGGTATAGCTTATACTCTGGGAAAAGGTAACGCAGTGGCAGATGCGTTAAGTCGAAGACATGCAGGATTGGGAGCCATGTTTTTAGAATGGAAGAATCTCGAGTATTTAGCTGGATTTGACTTCAGGCCTAGATGTGGATTGGAACCTGAGATGTTGGCAAACTTATCGATAAGACCCACTCTTGTGGAAAGGATTGGCGAGAGCCAAAAGCGAGACGATAAGCTTGTCAAGATTATTCGTGATTTAGAATCTGGATTGGATCCAGAAAAGGATAAAGGATTCGAGGTCGATCGAGAGGGTTGGCTTCGGAAGCAAGGACGACTAGTTGTTCCCGATATAGATGAATTGAGAAGTGAAGTTCTGAAGGAAAGTCATCACTTGAAACTGACAATTCATCCAGGTGGAAATAAGATGTATCGGGATATGAAGAGAACCTACTACTGGGAAGGTATGAAGAAGGATGTTGGAAATTTTATTTCCAAGTGCATGAACTGCCAGTTGGTAAAAGCCGAACAGAAAAATCCAAGTGGATTGCTTCAGCCATTAGAGGTTCCTACATGGAAGTGGTAACAAGTGTCGATGGATTTTATTGATGGACTACCTAGAACCAGAACGGGAAATGAAGGGATTTGGGTCATCGTAGATCGTCTGACTAAAAGTGCAAGATTCATTCCTGTTCGATCGACTAGGACTGCATCAAAGTTGGCTGAGTTGTATGTTAAGTGGATAGTTCGATTCCATGGTATTCCGAAGAGTATAGTGAGCGATCGAGACCCATTGTTCACTAGTGGATTTTGGAAGAGCTTCCAGGAAGTTTTGGGAATCGAGTTGTGTTTGAGTACAGCTTATCATCCTCAAACAGATGGTCAGACCGAGAGAGTCAACCGAGTTTTGGAAGATCTCCTCAGAGCTTGTGTTTTGGATTTCGGAGGATCATGGGAAGATCACCTTCATTTGGTGGAATTTTCGTATAACAACAGTTACCAGTCAAGTATTGGTATGGCACCGTATGAGGCATTGTATGGAAGACCGTGTAACTCTCCGACATGTTGGTTAGAGACAGGAGAAAAGCTGTTACTTGGGCCAGAGATGATTCGACAGACTTCGGATTGCATAGAGATCATTCGGCAACGAATGAAGGCAGCCCAAGATCGTCAGAAAAGTTATGTCGATAAGCGTCGTAAGGATTTGGAATTCGACGTTGGTGATATGGTTTTTGTGAAGATTTCTCCACTAAAGAATGTTATTCGATTCGGGAAGAAAGGGAAATTGACTCCGAGATTTGTTGGACCATTCCCGATCATCGAGCGAATTGGAAAGCTCGCTTATAGATTGGAATTACCAGAAAAGATGTCGGGTGTGCACAATGTTTTTCACGTATCGTATCTACGGAAGTATGTGCACGACTCGAATACAGTGGTTTCTGCTGATAGCTGTGAAGATTTCGTAGTTGATCCAGTCGATAAGAGACCTCGTAAGCCGCTTCATGTTGTGGAAACCGACACGAAACAGCTTAGGAGGAAGGTAGTTAAGTTGCTCAAGATACAATGGAGTGATGATGATAACGACTGTACGTGGGAGGTGGAAGAGAGGATGAAAGCAGCTCATCCTAAACTCTTCAAGGTATGGCCCTAAGGTGTCGTGTCATCTCACGATATTGTAACTTGTTCTAGTTTTAGAATTCTGCATGCTAAGCTAGAATTGGATGCATGGTTTGTTGATTGCTATGGATGGTAGGCGTGCAGAATAGTCTTTGATTGCTCTTGTTTGTTTGGAATTTCGGGGGAGAAATTCCTAAGGGGGAGAGAATGTAACGGCCCGTATTTTTACGGATCGAAACATCGTAAAACAGTTATCATTTGGTCGCATGTTGTTAAGTCGTCTAGGGTTTAAGTCGTTCAAAACTTAGGTCGCGTAGGAGTTAGATCATGAGCGACTTAAGAGAGTGGTGCAACCTGGGGACTTAGGTCGTGGAGCGACTTAAGGTATTGGGCGACCTAAGGAATGGGACGACTTATAGAAGTTGGCGACCTAAGGAGTGAAACAACTTAAGGAAGTTAGGTCGGCAACGACCTAATGAAGTTAAGTCGTATAGGAGTTAAGTCGTATAGCAGTTAGGTCGTATGGTGGCTTAGGTCGAGTGAACGACTTATAGGATTGGGCGACTTAAAGGAAGTGGCGACCTAAGTGTTAGCGGCATAGGAAACTTTGCGAGTTAGCGACCTAGGAGTAGTAGTTAGGTCGTAAGCGACCTATGGGGTGCTATGATAGTTAGGTCGTAAGCAACCTAAGATAGTTAAGTCGTCCAGACGACTTAAGTGTTAGGTCGTAACCCAGTTAGGTCGCGTGAGTAGTTAGGTCGCGTGGGTTGATAGGTTGCATGAGTTGTTAAGTCGTGACATTTTAGGTCGCGACTTATGGTAAGTCGTTAAGTCGAAGACGACTTATGATGGGTCGCGTGGATGCCTAAGTCGTTAGGATGTTTCTGTCTTAGGTTGTGGTATTTGTTAGGTCGCCATGCTGCATCTGTGTTAGGTCGCACGGTGTTAGGTCGGAGGATCTGTTAGGTCGTGGTATCTCTTAAGTCGTAGGTCGTGATGGTCTATAGGTCGTGGACGACTTAAGGAGGCGGACGGCTTAGGGATTTCAGCTATAAATACACGTTCATTTCCTAACTTTTTGAGATGCGGATTTTCGAAGCGACGAAGTGCTGCCATTTTTAGAGCTCGACTTCTACACTTCTTCACTTCTTTTCTCCACTCTAATCTTGTGATTCCTTCCATCCAAATCGAAGATCCAAGAGCTTAGATTGAAGATCTTCATTCTTCGAAATGAGATTTCATCGTTTGAAGCGGATTTGTGATAGATCGAGTTAGATTCTTCGCTGTCCAGATCTGAAGTGGGTTTCTTTTAAGGTGTTTAGGTGATTTGGTGAGTGGTGATTATCTCTCATACGGATCCAAAGGAGTATATCGGATCGTTGGCTTGATTTTGTGTTAAAGTAGTGATTTCCATGCATTTTTGTAAACCTAAGTATAGATCCATATAGATCCATTGTTCATGATGATTTGACATCCATTTTACTACATGATAACCTATGCAAGTTCATTCATCAAGATTATAGAGATATTTCTCATATTTTCATGCTTGTTAGACTTTCGACTCTTTATTTACGAAATTGCCATTGTTGTTAATATTGTCTATCTAGATCATATTTGAATGCTTGTTTACTTGGATTAATGTTTGACTTGATTGATTGATATGAATTAGATGATTGATGATTTGATTTAGACCGAAGATGATTCAAAAGCTAAGGGAAAGGCTCTTGAATTGGAAAAGCTGCTCGTGGCATATGTAGCGGATGATGAAGCTCATATGGATAGATTTGATGATGATGTTGAGATGAAGCTTTGCTATGATGATGATGAGGCGAAGTATGATATGAGATAGTCTTGGTCTAATCTAGACGGGATCATTCCAAGCATGTTGATAACTCGGTGAAATGGTTCGAGTTAGAGGATAATGGCTTGCTCGAGAGGCGCTTGAGCTAGTATGGAAATAGTCGTCGAAGAGGATGACTAGAAGGCTGAGATCTCATCGTTGTTGAAGGTTCTAGCATGCTCAAAGCAAGAGTACGTTGGGCAGATTCGATAGTCCCTGAAGGCTACTGATTGGTAGTCAAGTACTCTGGGCAGATTCGATAGTCCTAGGCACGGGTCACGACGACGTGCGGGAGTAATGTCTAGAACCGGGGTTTCCATTAGCCCTTGACGGACTGCTGAAAGAATGTGCCGGTCATTCAATTAACGGTGATATCGAAGCAATGATAGCAGTGATAGCCAGAGTCATGGATGTTTGGTTGTATCGTCATTCGGTCTCAAGAGCGGTATTTTCTGGGTGCTTATCTGATCTTGGTTTAGGCCTTGGGGGTTTGTACTTGGAAAGCATCGCCCTTGACTCGAGTGATAATTGCTTTACTTTAAATTGTATGATTTGTTATGTTTGCTTCTGCTTAGTGTGTGTCTGGGGGCTATCACTGTAGAAAGAGGTGGAGTGGGAGGGTTGTATTCCTATTCCTTTTCCTTTATGCTCTTTTGGTATGTTGGTTAGTTAATTTACCGCTCACTAAGACTATTGTCTGACTCAAGGCTTTATGTTTTAACTCTTATTGCCTTGGGCTGTTCGTCCATTTTGGGACGGGCAGACTAGGTAGCAGGTGACAGGTGCTGTTCTTGCTTTCCATGATGCTGATGACGAAGACGAGCTGGAGTATTGCATATTACTTCTTACTATATGTACTGGATGTTCCGCTGCTTTGTATTCTCTGGTGATATGTAGTGAGGCTTGTTGTATTGACTATTCAGATGTTTGTATTCAACTATTATGAAGTTTTATTGCTGAGATTCTATTCTGTGAAGCTTCACTATATATTTGTTCTATTGTATTTTGTCCATGCGCTGTGAGTAATACGATAGATTCTGCTGTTTTTTAATCTTACCTTGACAATCGTCCATGGTCGCCTGGCACACTTTACAGCGCATTTTCTCTAGGTTTGGTGCAGGGGTCATGGGCGGTCGTCACATTTGGTATCAGAGCTTTGGTTAATCGATTTTACCCAACGCTCGTTGACGTAACTACGTATGAGAGACGTAATTGTATTTTGATGGATGATTACTATATATAATATAGTAGCTTAGTAGAGTTTGAGTCCTTTATGCAGTTGTTTCTCTAGGTGTGCTAATCATTCCTTTTTATAGATATTAAGGATGAGTCGAAGAGGGAGACCAGCTGTTAGGGAAGGCCGTGATGTTGAGGGGACTGCTGATTATGCTGCTATGTTCGAAGCTATGATGACTTCGATCATGAGAAGGATGCCAGCTCCGGGGCCATCGGTGGATGTTGGAGTTCAAGTTCAAACTCCAAAACCGGTGGACTTTGCTAAGTTGTGTAAGGATTATACTGCTCTTGGAGGAAAGGTTTTCTTTGGAACAGAATCAACCATTGAAGTCTAGAGATGGATAGATGCTTGTAGAAGGATCTTTGGTGATTTGGGAATTGAGGATGCGACTAAGAGGAAGTTAGCATCAAGACAGCTTCAAGGGAGAGCTTCTGATTGGTGGAATTCTATTACCATTGATACTCCGGAGGAAGAGATTACTTGGGTGCAATTCCAAGCCAGATTTGAAGCTAAGTTCATTTCTACAGCTCAGAAGTCTGTTCTGTTCAAGAAGTTTGTGGAGCTCAAGCAAGGAGGAAGACCAGTTCTTGAGTATGTTTCTAAGTTTGAAGCTTTGTCCAAGTATGCTCGGTCGTATATTGAATCTTCGTATCAGAAGAATGATAAGTTTGTGATAGGCTTGGACAGTTATCTTGGGAGGCAGTTGGTGGATCATTTGGACAATCCATTTGAGAAGCTTGTGGAGAAGGCTCTCAGGCACGAGAATCTGTTTCCTAAGGAAGGATCTGTTGTTGCTGTGACCAGGGAAGAGTCTAAACCCCAGCAGAGTGGAAACAAGAAGAGGAAGCAGCAGCAGTAGAAAAAGGGTAGGGATGGCCAGAAGAAGCCGAAGGGCGAAGTGACCTGCTACAATTGTCAACAGAAGGGCTATTTATCTAGTGATTGTAAGAATCCGAAGGTACCGATGAAGTGTCACAACTGTGACAAGCTGGGGCATATCAGGAAGAATTGTCCGGAACCGAGGAAGGACAAGCAGATTGTGCAAGCTTATGCTTTGGGAGCTGTTCCATCATCTTCGAAAGCCCCTACCGCTGAAGAGAAAGGAAAGAGTGTAGTGGTTCAAGGTACTCTTTTCTTATGTGGTGTTCCAGTTAGAGTGTTATTTGATACTGGGGCGTCGCATTCTTTTGTTTGTAATGAACTGGTAGGCCGGTTGGGTTTAGAACCGGATATTGTTGATAGGCCATTGGTTGTGACTAATCCAGTTGGGGGTTCGTCTTGTTTGTGTATGCTATGCCGTGGTCTGATTGTATCGAGTCATGATTGCTCTTTTGTTTGTGATTGTTTTGTTCTGAACTTTGCGGGGTTCGGAATTATTTTGGGTATGGACTGGCTTAGGAAGTATGCAGCAAAGTTTGATTGTGAGAGGTTGGAGGTGACAGTCGAGAATGTGGAGGGGTGAAAGATTGTAATACGATGTAAGCATGAAGAAGGCGTCTTCATGAGCTTCATGTATTCGCTGGTTGTTCCACGGAATGGACTGTCATCTGTGCCAATCGCTAATGGATTTGAGGATGTCTTTGACGAGGTCAAAGGGTTACCGCCGCATAGAGAGATCGAGTTTTGTATAGATCTAGTTGAGGGAGCCAGACCTGTTGTGATGCCTCTTAGGCGAATGGCGCCTAGAGAACAGCAAGAGTTGAGGGTGCAGGTTGATGACCTTTTACAGAAAGGATTCATTCGGCGTAGTGTGTCCGAATGGGGTGCACCAGTTGTGTTTGTTACCAAAGCGGATGGATCGCTGAGGTTGTGTGCGGATTATCGAGAGCTGAATAAGGTGACTAAGAAGAACAAGTATCCATTGTCGAGAATAGATGACTTGTTTGATCAGCTTCACGAAGCTAAGGTGTTTTCTCAGATGGATTTGGCAACGGGATTTCACAATTGAGAGTTGCTAAGGGTAGTGTGCCGAAGACTGCTTTCAGGACACCATCCGGTTTCTTTGAGTGGCTGGTAATGCCGTTTGGATTGACTAATGCGCTAGCATATTTTGTGGATCTTATGAATAGAGTGTTCAGAGATCAGTTGAACAAGTTCGTGCTAGTGTTCGTGGATGATATTCTGATTTATTCCAGAACTGAGGAAGAGCACAAGACGCACTTGCGTATTGTTTTGGAAATCTTGCGGAAACATCAGCTGAAGGCTAAGTTTTCGAAGTGTCACTTCAGGAAGAGTGAAGTGAGGTTCTTAGGCCATGTGATTTCTGGAAATGGAATAGCGGTAGATCCCGCTAAGGTGGAAGCAATCCAGGATTGGGTTAGACCTAAGAATGCATCTGATGTGAGAAGTTTTCTTGGATTAGCAGGATATTATCGACGGTTTATCAAAGACTTCTCCAAGGTGGATACACCATTGACAGGATTGACGAAAAAGAACCAAGTGTTCAGATGGGATGATAAGTGTGAGCAAGCTTTCAGAATCCTGAAAGAGAGATTGACAAGTGCTCCTGTTCTGACTATTCCAAGTGGGAATGATGAGATGGTGGTTTACACCGATGCATGTGGTACTGGACTTGGAGCAGTGCTGATGCAGAAGGATAAAGTTGTTGCGTATGCAAGTCGACAACTGAAGCCGCATGAAAGGAATTATCCGACTCATGATTTGGAGTTAGCGGCGATTGTTTTTGCTCTGAAGATGTGGAGACATTATCTATTGGGAGTTCGATTCGAGTTATTTACAGATCATAAGTCGTTGAAGTATTATTTCTCCCAAAAGGATTTGAATCTTCGGCAGCAACGTTGGCTAGAGTTTTTAGCATCTTATGATTTTGGTATAGCTTATACTCCGGGAAAAGGTAACGCAGTGGCAGATGCGTTAAGTCGAAGACATGCAGGATTGGGAGCCATGTTTTTAGAATGGAAGAATCTCGAGTATTTAGCTGGATTTGACTTCAGGCCTAGATGTGGATTGGAACCTGAGATGTTGGCAAACTTATCGATAAGACCCACTCTTGTGGAAAGGATTGGCGAGAGCCAAAAGCGAGACGATAAGCTTGTCAAGATTATTCGTGATTTAGAATCTGGATTGGATATAGAAAAGGATAAAGGATTCGAGGTCGATCGAGAGGGTTGGCTTCGGAAGCAAGGACGACTAGTTGTTCCCGATATAGATGAATTGAGAAGTGATGTTCTGAAGGAAAGTCATCACTCGAAACTGACAATTCATCCAGGTGGAAATAAGATGTATCGGGATATGAAGAGAACCTACTACTAGGAAGGTATGAAGAAGGGTGTTGGAAATTTTATTTCCAAGTGCATGAACTGCCAGTTGGTAAAAGCCGAACAGAAAAAGCCAAGTGGATTGCTTCAGCCATTAAAGGTTCCTACATGGAAGTGGGAACAAGTGCCGATGGATTTTATTGATGGACTACCTAGAACCAGAACGGGAAATGAAGGGATTTGGATCATCGTAGATCGTCTGACTAAAAGTGCAAGATTCATTCCTGTTCGATCGACTAGGACTGCATCAAAGTTGGCTGAGTTGTATGTTAAGTGGATAGTTCGATTCCATGGTATTCCGAAGAGTATAGTGAGCGATCGAGACCCATTGTTCACTAGTGGATTTTGGAAGAGCTTCCAGGAAGTTTTGGAAACCGAGTTGTGTTTGAGTACAGCTTATCATCCTCAAACAGATGGTCAGACCGAGAGAGTCAACCGAGTTTTGGAAGATCTCCTCAGAGCTTGTGTTTTGGATTTCGGAGGATCATGGGAAGATCACCTTCATTTGGTGGAATTTTCGTATAACAACAGTTACCAGTCAAGTATTGGTATGGCACCGTATGAGGCATTGTATGGAAGACCGTGTAACTCTCCGACATGTTGGTTAGAGACAGGAGAAAAGCTGTTACTTGGGCCAAAGATGATTCGACAGACTTCAGATTGCACAGAGATCATTCGGCAATGAATGAAGGCAGCCCAAGATCGTCAGAAAAGTTATGCCGATAAGCATCATAAGGATTTGGAATTCGACGTTGGTGATATGGTTTTTGTGAAGATTTCTCCACTAAAGAATGTTATTCGATTCGGAAAGAAAGGGAAATAGACTCCGAGATTTGTTGGACCATTCCCGATCATCGAGCGAATTGGAAAGCTCGCTTATAGATTGGAATTACCAGAAAAGATGTCGAGTGTGCACAATGTTTTTCACGTATCGTATCTACGGAAGTATGTGCACGACTCGAATACAGTGGTTTCTGCTAATAGCTGTGAAGATTTCATAGTTGATCCAGTCGATAAGAGACCTCGTAAGCCGCTTCGTGTTGTGGAAACCGACACGAAACAGCTTAGGAGGAAGGTAGTTAAGTTGCTCAAGATACAATGGAGTGATGATGATAACGACTGTACGTGGGAGGTGGAAGAGAGGATGAAAGCAGCTCATCCTGAACTCTTCAAGGTATGGCCCTAAGGTGTCGTGTCATCTCACGATATTGTAACTTGTTCTAGTTTTAGAATTCTGCATGCTAAGCTAGAATTGGATGCACGGTTTGTTGATTGCTATGGATGGTAGGCGTGCAGAATAGTCTTTGATTGCTCTTGTTTGTTTGGAATTTCGGGGGAGAAATTCCTAAGGGGGAGAGAATGTAACGGCCCGTATTTTTACGGATCGAAACATCGTAAAACAGTTATCATTTGGTCGCATGTTGTTAAGTCGTCTAGGGTTTAAGTCGTTCAAAACTTAGGTCGCGTAGGAGTTAGATCGTGAGCGACTTAAGAGAGTGGTGCAACCTGGGGACTTAGATCGTGGAGCGACTTAAGGTATTGGGCGACCTAAGGAATGGGACGACTTATAGAAGTTGGCGACCTAAGGAGTGAAACGACTTAAGGAAGTTAGGTCGGCAACGACCTAAGGAAGTTAAGTCGTATAGGAGTTAAGTCGTATAGCAGTTAGGTCGTATGGTGGCTTAGGTCGAGTGAACGACTTATAGGATTGGATGACTTAAAGGAAGTGGCGACCTAAGTGTTAGCGGCATAGGAAACTTTGCGAGTTAGCGACCTAGGAGTAGTAGTTAGGTCGTAAGCGACCTATGGGGTGCTATGATAGTTAGGTCGTAAGCAACCTAAGATAGTTAGGTCGTCCAGACGACTTAAGTGTTAGGTCGTAACCCAGTTAGGTCGCGTGAGTAGTTAGGTCGCGTGGGTTGATAGGTCGCGTGAGTTGTTAAGTCGTGACATTTTAGGTCGCGACTTATGGTAAGTCGTTAAGACGAAGACGACTTATGATGGGTCGCGTGGATGCCTAAGTCGTTAGGATGTTTCTGTCTTAGGTTGTGGTATTTGTTAGGTCGCCATGCCGCATCTGTGTTAGGTCGCATGGTGTTAGGTCGCGTAGAGTTAGGTCGGAGGATCTGTTAGGTCGTGGTATCTCTTAAGTCGTAGGTCGTGATGGTCTATAGGTCGTGGATGACTTAAGGAGGCGGACGGCTTTGGGATTTCAGCTATAAATACACGTTCATTTCCTCACTTTTTAAGATGCGGATTTTCGAAGCGACGAAGTGCTGCCATTTTTAGAGCTCGACTTCTTCACTTCTTTTCTCCACTCTAATCTTGTGATTCCTTCCATCCAAATCGAAGATCCAAGAGCTTAGATTGAAGATCTTCATTCTTCGAAGAGAGATTTCATCGTTTGAAGCGGATTTGTGATAGATCGAGTTAGATTCTTCGTTGTCCAGATCTGAAGTGGGTTTCGTTTAAGGTGTTTAGGTGATTTTGTGTGTGGTGATTATCTCTCACACGGATCCAAAGGAGTATATCGGATCGTTGGCTTGATTTTGTGTTAAAGTAGTGATTTCCATGCATTTTTGTAAACCTAAGTATAGATCCATATAGATCCATTATTCATGATGATTTGACATCCATTTTACTACATGATAACCTATGCAAGTTCATTCATCAAGATTATAGAGATGTTTCTCATGTTTTCATGCTTGTTAGACTTTCGACTCTTTATTTACGAAATTGCCATTGTTGTTAATATTGTCTATCTAGATCATATTTGAATGCTTGTTTACTTGGATTAATGTTTGACTTGATTGATTGATATGAATTAGATGATTGATGATTTGATTTAGACCGAAGATGATTCAAAAGCTAAGGGAAAGGCTCTTGAATTGGAAAAGCTGCTCGTGGCATATGTAGTGGATGATGAAGCTCATATGGATAGATTTGATGATGATGTTGAGATGAAGCTTTGCTATGATGATGATGAGGCAAAGTATGATATGAGATAGTCTTGGTCTAATCCAGACGGGATCATTCCAAGCATGTTGATAACTCGGTGAAATGGTTCGAGTTAGAGGATAATGGCTTGCTCGAGAGGCGCTTGAGCTAGTATGGAAATAGTCGTCGAGGAGGATGACTAGAAGGCTGAGATCTCATCGTTGTTGAAGGTTCTAGCATGCTCAAAGCAAGAGTACGTTGGGCAGATTCGATAGTCCCTGAAGGCTACTGATTGGTAGTCAAGTACTCTGGGCAGATTCGATAGTCCTAGGCACGGGTCACGACGACGTGCGGGAGTAATGTCTAGAACCGAGGTTTCCATTAGCCCTTGACGGACGGTTGAAAGAATGTGCCGGTCATTCAATTAACGGTGATATCGAAGTAATGATAGCAGTGATATCCAGAGTCATGGATGTTTTGTTGTATCGTCATTCGGTCTCAAGAGCGGTATTTTCTGGATGCTTATCTGATCTTGGTTTAGGCCTTGGGGGTTTGTACTTGGAAAGCATCGCCCTTGACTCGAGTGATAATTGCTTTACTTTAAATTGTATGCTTTGTTATGTTTGCTTCTGCTTAGTGTGTGTCTGGGGGCTATCACTGTAGAAAGAGGTGGAGTGGGAGGGTTGTATTCCTATTCCTTTTCCTTTATGCTCTTTTGGTATGTTGGTTAGTTAATTTACCGCTCACTAAGACTGTTGTCTGACTCAAGGCTTTATGTTTTAACTCTTATTGCCTTGGGCTGTTCGTCCATTTTGGGACGGGCAGACTAGGTAGCAGGTGACAGGTGCTGTTCTTGCTTTCCACGATGCTGATGACGAAGACGAGTTGGAGTATTGCATATTACTTCTTACTATATGTACTGGATGTTCCGCTGCTTTGTATTCTCTGGTGATATGTAGTGAGGCTTGTTGTATTGACTATTCAGATGTTTGTATTCAACTATTATGAAGTTTTATTGATGAGATTCTATTCTGTGTAGCTTCACTATATATTTGTTCTATTGTATTTTGTCCATGCGCTGTGAGTAATACGATAGATTCTGCTGTTTTTTAATCTTACCTTGACAATCGTCCATGGTCGCCTGGCACACTTTACAGCGCATTTTCTCTAGGTTTGGTGCAGGGGTCATGGGCGGTCGTCACAATCCTGACTCGAGTGTTTTGTGTTTTCCTTTACGCTCGGGTCAGACTGAGTGATTCAGTATTCGAGACTCACCTTTGGAGTTGGAGCTTCGCTTGGAGATCTAGCTATCTATCCAGCTTTCAGATATTCAGTTGATTCTAGTGATGTATTCTGATATTGTATTTGACTATTGTATTCGAGACTTCTGTTGTATCTTGTTTAACTCTGTTATATATATAGTAGCTTCATGAACTACTATTCTTTTGTTTCCGCTGCATTGTTGTTATATTACTCTGTGTCTGTGATCTGTGATTATTTTATTTACTGTATATGCTGAGTTTTGCCAATTCAAATTAACAATCCATTGTTTTGAATTATTCAAGTCTGACATGTGTGGATTTATTGTCGATTTGAATGGTCCAAAATAGTGGGTCGTTACAGTTGGTATCAGAGCTCTGGTTTTAGGCAAAACTCAGCATATGTAGTAAATTTAATTACGGAATCACTTTCGTTTGTGCTTGAATTATTTCCTTTTGATTCTCGGTTTTCATTGAATTCTTGGAATGTTTACTTCGGTTCCAAAGTCCACTCTTGTCTCCCCTATTTGTATCTTTTTAATTCTGGAGTATCCCATAACTCCACTTCGAATGATCTCTATAATAAATCGGTGGTCTCACCAATATCTGAATAATTTGTAAAGGGGTGAAACTCCTTTACAAGAAGCATTGATTCACCGAAGATTTCCGTATCCTCGGTTTACGATGTTGTTATCTTTTGTTATACCCTAATTCTATCTCTGGCGATCGAATGTCGATTTGTCGCATAATTCTACATCGAATTTATTCTTGGAATCACGGTTGACCCGGTTAAGGTTATCCGCGATTTATATAAGTTTGTCCATCTTCTGTTTGAAAACTCAATTATCTTATCTCCCTATTGGGTCTACCTTTTAGTTGAATTCTTTTAGTTAGAGTTCTCTAATCTGAATCTCTATCTTTGCTTGAAATCCATTCTTGTATCGTCGAGCGAGGAAGTGTATTTGTAATTAATATAAAATATTTTATGTTTATAGTGTGTTGTTTGAGTTGTTGATGTTGGTTTGGATTTTCGATCGATTCGTCTGATCAACGCTATCGATAGGATTTCAAAAACACTTGAACAGAGCAAACTGACACAATATTGATTTCAAATTTGGTAAATGAAATAATTTTGTACGATTATATTATAAATATATAAGTAAAATTTCCTGGAATAAAAAAAATGAGGTTAATTAATTGGTTGTTTGAAATGATAATATTTGATTATCATTTACTGTTCGATAAATGAATTTATAAACTTGGTTTATAAACTGATTTAGAATTTGAAATGAAATGAAATTAAGAATTTGAGAATCTAATTTCCGACGATTTCGAACTATGGCTTTAAAGGTTTAAAATGCACATTATTTAAAGGTATTTTGACTATAATTTGTTTCCAAAGAATTTTAATGTATATTATTTAAAGTATCTTCAAATAGAAATCGTTTCAAAGAATTTTATAATGTTTAAATCAGTGCTCTTCTCTTTGTCGCTGGAAAATAACTTCGGTGATGGCGGCCGCATCATCGACATTCATTTTCGAGTTTCGAAGTGGAGAGACTATTCTGTAGCTTTGTTACGGTTTTGTTTTGAAAAAAAAAATTATTTTGATTTGAATTTCTTCAGTATAATTTGATTTATATATATATATATATATATAGTTATCTTATTTTAAAAATTTAATTTGATTTGATATAAATATATAGATATATCTCTAAATTGTTTGAAGTAAATTGGAGATTTAAATTCTTAAATTTTAGGTTAAAGATGATTTCAATTATAAACTGAAGTCAAAATTCTTGGATAAATTTTTAACTAGGAATAACTGAATTGTAACATCTTATTTGTATAATACTCAATTACATCTCAACATAACTTACCTAAAATTTTCAGAAGTAAAAAAAATGTAATTGGATGATATATAATATAAAATGACTTTTATAAATAGAATTTGAGTGGTTATAATAAAGGTTATACACTTAAATTTTAGTTATAAATATTAATTGAAATAAATAGAATAATGAGTTAATTGAATAATGGATGAGACAAATAAATTTGTTTTGAAGGAATTAATAAATTGAAATTAGATCAACTTATGGAAATACCTTGAATTTAAAATCAATTATTGAATATAAATTAATTTAAATTGAAATTTATATGGTTTAAACTAATTTATATGGTTTAAATATATGTGATAAGATATATTAAGTGGAACAAATTTAACAATAATTTGGAATAAAAGAATTAAATTTGTTGAATAAAATATGAGTACAATAAATTATTATACAAATTGATGATTTAGAAATTGTTAATTGAGGATGACTAGATAATAAGATAATGAATTTAGAAATAGATAGATTGATTTAACTTAAGTGAACTCAAAGGGATTTAACCAAATTGTTAAATATTAATTAATTTAAATTGAAATTTATATGGTTTAAATTAATTGTTTTACTTGTATTCCAATCCATTTTCTTTCTGGTTGTTTCTATTCTCCTACCTCCTTCCTTTTCGGGGACGAAAAGTTTTGAGTGGGGAGAGTGTAACGACCCGTAAATTTTAACTGTTTTAATAACATAATTAGTTAAAATATTATGAAATTTTAAACGATAAAATTTTGAAATAAAAATTTGATATTTGGAATGCGTCTAATTAATCATAGCAACTGGTAAATTTTCATCAGATAATTTGGAAGTTTATTTTCTAGTGTAATTTTATTCCAATTTAATCAGTTAGGAATTGATGAAAATAAAATGTTTTCAAAACCTGAATATTTTTACATAGAAAAATTCTAATTCATCTTCTGACTAAGACGTCATTTTTCGTTTTCCCAAATTCGGACTTCTTTAGCTCCATCGATCTTATTTTTCTGCGTTTTTGCTGCATTTTCCGCTGGTAGAAAATTCGAATTTTTATAATTCGATCGTACCACTGATATCTTTATATCATTTTGATCATCTCGTTGTGCTGATCTCCACAGTGTATTCATATCTTTGTTTCGGTGGCCGATACGTGTCAGAAAGTCGGAAGAACGATTTCGTATCGGTAACCACTTCGTGTCCTTTTGTTTTCCGTGTCTTTATGTGTTCCCTGAGACAACTTAACAACTGTTTGCTTTTATTAATATCTGAATTTGACTCTTGCCCCTTGGTATTCACATCGTTTAAAATATATAAAAATAAAAGCGTAGAATTCAAAGCAACGTGTATATGGGATGTGAAGAGGAAAGATCATTTTCATTTGCAAGGCTGTCATGTTTATATCTTTTTTTCTCTCAGAAACGTGCCTGCTCATCTTTCCCCCTCACCCACTCCATCGACCAACACCCTAACCGATCCTCACCTCCACCCTCCGAAACCCCAACAGCCACAGTCTCTCCTCCACCTCCTCTTCCTCTCTGGCCGTAGACTTTCGCCACCGTAGCCCCTCTGCATCGTGTAAGTCTGTACATAGGTTGATATCTCATATATATATTTACTTTAGTTTTGATATCATATATATATAAAGTTGCGACAGTTTCACATAGGTTGATATATGACTTACGTTTTTTACAGTAAGATATGTACCACATATACATATAATAAGTGTGTGTGATAGAATTATTTACAGTCTGTTAGTGGTATACATAAGTTTCGGCCTGTATATATGCTTATATATTAGTTCTCTATACATGATATTATACTAGTTAGTGATATTAGTTATATAAATTATGATTACAGTGTTAAAATTTTGTACAGTGTATATATAAATAATTTATAATATAAGCTACATAGTTTCAAAAATATATTTTAATAGTTTATTTGTATTCGAACGGCAGTGCATAAATTGTAGTTATATATATATGGGTGTATATAAACCTGTTAGTATATATTAGTTTATAAAATTTATATATAAAGTTACAGTTTTAATATGTTGTTATATATTAGCCTCTTTAGTAATGTATACAAGTATTTATATATCCAGAAATTTATCTGTGAGCTTTAATTTCAGGGTATATATAACAGTTGTATATATACTGTTTGTATATGTTCTATCACAGTTTGTTTGTTATATTGATAATATAGGCATATATATTTATTTTAAGTTTATTTGAGTTATATTTACACCCAGCAGCTTTAGGTATAATATACCCATGTATGTATTTGGTTTTAAGACTTGTTTGTTATATAATATTATGTTTAGCTGTACATATATATTACAGTCTTTAATTTATACAGTGCAAGCTTATATATATTAGCATCTATAAATACATAGTTTAAGGGTTATATTATACGTTTAAAATATTTATAAAGGAAGTTGTTCTGTTGGTTTGTTTTATAAAAGTATATATTTTCTGTGGAACTTGTTCCTATAGCCGTACATTAGTTTACAATGTTTTGGACGTGGTTATATATAAAAGGTTTCTGTAGTGTATGTTATAAAGGAATTTTGTCCTTGTTGGTTTATAAAATATACATTTTCTGAAACTTTATAGATATTGTACCATGGTATGTATTAGTACATTTGTGTTTATATATAAATCCATATATATAGGTAGGCCTGTGTTGGGCTTCCAAAAATATACGTTTTGTATGTGTCGTATGTTGTACAATGTATATACTAAAATAAAGTGAAGTTGGTTTGAGATATATATATGTGTATATATATATGTGTGTATATATATATAGATTTTTGATTTTAATATGTTTGTGTTTGAATTTAATATTGATTCTATAAATAAAGTTATAAATATTCATATACAAGTTTACTTATACCTATTATCTTCATTGATTCTAATTCTGATTCATCTCATCGGTTATATTTATTAGCTTGTCTATCCAATCTGTGCCAATCTACCTTTGCTTTGGGATTCGTACTTGCAAATTCGTAGCTTGTTCTGTTGTCAAACTTCTCTAGCCTCGAAAGGTGAGCAATCACTCACGATTAACGTTCTTATATTTATTAAATTTGATTTCAATTGAAACGACAATTGAAATATGCTACTGTTAGTTATTTATATTTCTATATCTATGCCAGCATCTGTATATGTTCACCTGTGACACCTGACACCATTATTTGTTATTTATATTGATATATATATATATATGCCATCATCTGTATCAGTTCACCTGTGACATCTGACACCCATATCTGTTATTTATACTGATGATATATGCATGTTACTGTTGTTATATTATTATCATATCTGTTATCACTCTGCAAGTTCCCTGTTAGTATAGAATTCACTATGGGTGAAATGATACATACCCGAACGGTCTGTAGAATAGGAGAAAATCGTTATGGGTTGAAATGATAAACCCAAGCGATTTTCATTTGAATTGAATTTGGGATTACGGGTTGAAAGGATATATACCCGTATATAATTTAAATTACGGATTGAAATGATAAATATCCGTATCACTTGACCATAGGGTAGAAAATTAGATACAGACACCGTTGGTCTATACATAAATATTTGAAAAATGATTTCTATGGTTTTGAAGGAAATATATGGTTGTAATAAATATTGATTTTAAAAATCTAATAAAGTTGATTTAATAAAGTCTTTTTAATCAATATAAAATAATGTTTAAATATTTATGTAAATTTATATTTTCAAATATAGAGTTTATAATGATTCAAGTTGGAAAGATAAATTGAAATTGATTTGAAATTATATTTATTTAAGAATTTTACTTAAATAATGTTGATTTGAAATTTATTAAATTTGAAAATTTAAAAGATATGTTTTATAACTTGAATTTGATTAAAAGTGACTTAAATGAATATTTCAAACTTATATAAATTTAAATGGGATATTTTGTTTATATAAATTTGTAAATTGAAGTCGGATTTAGATGTATTGAAATGATTAAAGAAATATCTCAGAAACAAAATGTAATGAAATTAAATTGAGATATAAATGGAATTATCAAATTTAGTTTTGAATGTCGAATATTTAAACTTTGAAATATATTGAAATTGAAATGGTTTATTTAGAGTTCAAATAGGTATTTGAAATCGATAATTTGAAAGGGTTTATTGAGAAACTAAATTGAATTGAAATTGATGATTTGAGATTTAATTAAATTTGAATTTTGAAGTCGAGTTAATTTGAATCGATTTATGAACTTGTGGAAGCTATTTTATTTTATAAAAGTATTTTAAACTATATCTACAACTATTTATATTTTACTTTATAAATTATTTTATTATAAACTATTTTAACTTATAATTATTTTATATAAACTATTTTATTTTATACACTAAATTTAATATCTAAACAGTTTAAGAGGAAAGTGTTATGAATTCCAAAGTGTTATGATTTCAAACTATAGTTTCAAAGTGTTATGAATTTCAAGGTTTGGATTTCCAAAGTATTTTGATTTAAAAAGACTTATGATTTCGAAAGCGATATAACTTTGGAAAGTGATATGATTTTGGAAATGGATTTATTTGAAGTGAAAGTGATATCGTATTGATATGGTTTTGAAATGGCAATGATCTGTCGATTTTGAAATATAACTATTTTGAAAATATACTAAATGACCATCGGTGTAATTAATACGTAGTTATTAAAGAGACCGGGATCGGATATGGACATACTCTCTGTCGATACCGAAAACCACTTTAATAACTAATATATGTGGAGTGTTGATCCAGAACGAAGTGGATGGTTTTGATGAACGCGTTGACTGAAGAAAGAGAACGATTTTGGATGACCCCTGACATGACTAAAACAGGAGCCCCGTCGGGCCATTGAGGTTCCCCACCTCTAGCGGACACACTTCTTCGTTACCATATCTATTACTTTTGTGATTCGATTTGGGTGCACCCCTCGATTATGGGAGTGTTGTTTCGCGGTGTTGGGGTAGTAGCTGCTATGCCCAACATCAGTCCGGATGACGCAACTACTAGTATCCTAGTTGGTATCGCCTCATGTACCTTGTCATACTGATTATCCTATTCGCGACCACTACGATTTGTTTTGTGTTATACCTATGGGGTACCCTCTGATAACCACTAGTTTACGGTGGGGCTTACGGTGCTGTATAGACTATGACATTATAAAAATGTGTTAAGGGGGATTATGGTAACGCCTTAACGCTATTTTGATACTTTATATTACTGATAGACATTATCTACTTAGCGTACACTATTACATAGTAGATAGTTTAACGGATCCTTAAGGGATGGTTATCCCAAACATCCTTTGAGTTACTTGTATTTCAGTCGTTATTTCACTTGAGTTGGTTTTATTGATATAAGAATGTTAATCCTGACTCGAGTGTTTTGTGTTTTCCTTTACACTCGGGTCGGACTGAGTGATACAGTATTCGAGACTCGCCTTTAGAGTTGGAGCTTCGCTTGGAGATCCAGCTTTCAGATATTCAGTTGATTCCAGTGATGTATTCTGATATTGTATTTGACTATTGCATTCGAGACTTCTGTTGTATCTGTTTAACTCTGTTATATATATAGTAGCTTCATGAACTACTATTCTTTTGTTTCCGCTGCATTGTTGTTATATTACTCTGTGTCTGTGATCTGTGATTATTTTATTTACTGTATATGCTGAGTTTTGCCAATTTAAATTAACAATCCATTGTTTTGAATTATTCAAGTCCGATATGTGTGGATTTATTGTCGATTTGAATGGTCCAAAATAGTGGGTCGTTACATCTATGATGCATGTCATCCTTCTATTGCTTCAATTTCTTTGATGCAGTAGCAGGCTTTCCAATTTCTTCGATGGGTTGTCTGTGATTTGTGTTGCATGCTGCTGAGTTTTCAGCATCTTTGTTGAGCTGTTCCTGGCTTGTATTGCTTGCAATTATGAGTTGTTTGTGGCTTGTATTGCTTGCAACTTCTTCAATCTTCAACCACTGTCTCTGCTGAATGAAACTTCTTGTTGACGGTTGTTTGGTTAAAACTTCTGCACGTTGGTAAGTAGCAGGTAAGTGGTTTATCTCCAACTTTTGTTTTAGCACTTGCTCTCCGACGAAGTATAGATCTGATTCCATATTTTTAGTCCTTGAATGCAGTATTGGGTTAGCTGTTAGAGAAACTGTGCTTAAATTATCACACCATATTCTAGATTTTTTGCTTATTTTGATGCGTAGTTCCCTAAGTAAAGGTTCGATCCACATAACTTCAGCAGTTGCACTTGCTACACTTCTAAATTCGGCTTCGGTACTTGATCTTGATATTGTAGACTATTTTTTTGAGCACCAAGATATGGGGTTTTCTCCCAAATACACACAATAACCTGATGTTGACTTTCTGTCATCTAAGTCTGTAGCTCAGTTAGCTTCTGCATATGCATTAATATTGATACTTTTGCTTGCTCTAAGAATCAAGATGTAGTTCATAGTTCCTCTTAAAAATCATAGAATCCTTTTGACTGCTTTCCAATGTGAATCAAGTGGTGCTTGCATGAATTGACACACTTAATTTACATTGTATGCTATGTATAGCCTTGTTATGGTGGCATATTATAGAGCACTAACTATACTTCTGTACTGTTTTTCATTTTCAATTGGTTCACCCTGATGCTTTGATAAGTTGATGCTGCTAACCATAGGAGTGGGAAGAGACTTGGCTTGATTCATTTTTGACTTGTTGAGAATTTCAGTTATGTATTTTTTCTGCCTTAAATGAATTTCTGAATCTGATGGTCTCTTGATTTCTATGCCCAAGAAATAACTAAGATTCCCTAAGTCTTTGATTGAAAATTGATGATCCATTTGTTGTATTTGCTTGTTGATTTCATCTTCATTGTTACCTGTAATCATGAAGTCATCAACATATATGAGTATAAATATCACTTAATTATTTTGAAATTTAGTAAACAGTGAATTATCAGATTTAGTTGGATGACAATCGAACTTAATCAAGGTTGACTTGAGTTTTTTGAACCACACTCTTGGTGCTTGCTTTAAGCCATATATTGCTTTGTTTAATTTGCACACCATTCCACTGCTATTGTCTTGATTGAAGCCACATGGCTACTGCATATAGACCTCCTCTTGTAATTCACCATTTAAGAATGCATTATTCACATCCAATTGTCTGATTTTCCAATTATTATGCAATGCTAGTGTTAGTACAACTCTAATTGTTGATGTCTTGACAACTGGCGAGAAGGTTTCAGTGAAATCAAACCCATGCTGCTGAGTATAGCCTTTTGCCACTAGTCTAGCTTTATACTTGTGTATTATACCATCAGCTTTCTTCTTAAGCATGTATGTCCACTTGCAACCTATTATGTTTTTGTTTTTGGGTATTGGAACCAGTTGCCATGTTTTATTTTTGATGAGTGCATTGTACTCTTCTTTCATGGCATTTCTCCACTTGCTGCTCTTTACAGCTTGATCGTATGTTTTTGGTTCCACTTGGTCTAAGTTTGTAGTATATACTTTTGGTTTGAATGTCCCACTCTTTGATCTTGTAACCATGTAATGTTGAGTATGTGCAGGTAGTGGTTGACTTGAACGAATCTTGGTGATTCTTTATTGAGAACTGGATGAAACTGCTTCTTCCAGTTCTTGACATGGATCCTAATGATGAATATCATCATGATAATGTGGGATACTGGTATGTTCATGACCTGGTCTACCGCTAGACACTGTGTGTTGTGAACAATTTTCACTTTGACTTGCTTCCATCTGATTTTCTACAAGTCTACATAGTGACAAAGCTATAACAAGTATAGAAATTCTTGGATTGTATATTTTTTGAGATGTTTTTAGATGATTATAATCAGGCTTTACATTGAGCAATCTTTCAATTTGTGTTTTATTAGCTAGAATTTTAGTTGGTAATCTATTTATTAGATAAATAGCAGTGCTAAAAGAATCTGGCCAAAACTTTAATGACAGAGAAGCATGAGCAAGTAAAGTTAACCCAGTTTCAGCTATATGTCTGTGTTTTCTTTCAACTAAACCATTTTGTTCAGAAGTATGAGGACAAGTAGTCCTATGTATTATTCCTTTTTCGCTAAAATAATCTCTGATTGGCTTGAACTCAGCTCCACCATCAGTTTGTATTATTTTAACTTGATGATTGGTTTGCTTTTCAGCCTGAGTAATAAAGTGCATAAATTTTTTGCAAGTTTCTGATTTTTTTTGAGAAAATAAATCCAGGTATATCTGGAGTATGCATCAACAAAGGATTATAATACTTATAACCATAATCTGAATTGATGGGTGCAGGACCCCACAAGTCAGTAGCTATCATCTCTAAAGGTTTGGTATAATTATGTTGTGGATTTTGAAATGATAGCTTATGACTTTTACCCATCTGATAGAAAGTACATACATAAGATAAAGCATTGTTTTTAAATGGAATTTTATTATCATCTAAAATTTTTCTTACAACATTAGCAATGGGATGACCTGTGACCTAATTTCCAATGTTATATATCAAAGATGCTCCTACTACTTTCACTTTGAGAAATTTCAGAAACATTGCAACATTTTCTCTTAATTTCAGAATTCTTGGAACCAACAAGATTGAACTTATATAGTCCTTTATGTGCTTTACCCTGCAAAAGAATTTCATTAGTTAGTATGTCTCTAACCAAGCAGTGTTTAGGGTAAAATTCAAAGTAAACAGTGTTGTCACTTGCAAATTGTGATACACTTATGAGATATTTTTGATATTAGGCACTCTTAATAAATTATTAAGATAAAGTTGCCTTACACCTTTTATGCAGGCAATACCAGTGTGAGTTATATTAATTGACTCACCATTCCCCATATGTATGGACTGATTACCTCTATACTCTTTGTTTCCAAGATTGTGAGTGTCTAATTTGCTTGTTACATGATTTGTTGCACCAGAATCTGGACACCAACATTCATCCAGAATATCCTCATATTTTGCAATATCATTCTGGTGAGAATTTCCTGAACTTTCTGGTGTGCTTCTTGATTCTTGTTGTATGCTTGCAAGATTTGTTGTAGGGTTGTAATTTCTTTGGTTATTGTTGGGTGTATAGTTAAGATCGAGTCTGAAGTAGCATTTTGTTACAGTGTGACCATACTTTTCACAGATTTGACACCTTAGTCTGGTGTTGCTGTTATTCCATTTATTTTCTCTACCTCTGCCTTTAGGATTTTGTCCACCTCTTTGATAATTTTGATTTGTACTACCATGTTTTGATTTTTATTTCTTGACTGAGAAACAACTGACATATCAAGATTTAAAGGTCACTTTTGCTCTATTCTTCCCTTATGTGCCAGTGGAGTAGAATGAACATATTATAGGGTTGGTGTTGTTTCTTTAGATAGAATTACTGTTGTGACAGATTAATATTCTTCATCTAGGCCATTCATAATGCTCAAGATTTGCTCATTATCTGTCACTTTGTGACCAGCTGCCTCAAGAAGGTCACAATATGTTTTCATATCTGTGAGATATTCTCTCATTGGCAAGTTGTCTTTGCTTTGATTTTGCATTAGTCCCTTGTAGTGCATAACTTTAGCTGTTGATTGTGAACTGAATATCTGTTCAACTGATCTCCATATTTCTTGAGCAGATTTGCACCCTACTAACCGTGGTAAGAGACTGACACTTATTGATGATAATAACCATGCACACAGCAAGCTATCTTGTCTTGAGTATGTGATGTATCCTTTATTCTTGATTAATTTTCCCTCTTTGCCTGCTGTGTATCTTTCAGGAATGATTGCAGTCCCATGGATGTAATCTTCCAGTCCACATCCTCTAATGGCAGTCTATACTTGGAATTTCCAGAGCAAATAGTTACTTTCATCCAATTGAATATTGACTATTTGACTCTGTGGATTTATGAGAATTTGATTGCATCATCTAAAGGGTTCTGGTGGGTAGTATTGGATTTTGCTTGTGTTGGTGAGGTGC
The DNA here is from genome assembly GCA_030737815.1 of Allium fistulosum. Taxonomy (NCBI): domain Eukaryota; kingdom Viridiplantae; phylum Streptophyta; class Magnoliopsida; order Asparagales; family Amaryllidaceae; genus Allium; species Allium fistulosum. Next base: position 160,758,903 of record CM060904.1, on the reverse strand, counting down.
TTGATGGTTGATCATCCTCATTGATTGCCATGACTGAAAGTTAGCCTCTGACTAGATCAAGAATCTTAAACTAATCTTGCAAATGCAGACAAGATGTATTTCAGGAAATAACCAAAGAAAAGAAGAGAAACAAGATGCCGATACTTTCCTCTAATGAAAGAAATGGTGGTGCAGCCAAAGTAGGGGGTGATGAGATTGCTCTGACCCTCTTTCTAGCACAGCATAACCTTCAAGAATTGAAATCTTGAGAATAAGCAGTTTTCACTACTGTGGGTAAGTAATACTCCTGTGATGAATTTGATTCTGAGGAGTTAAAGGTAGATCAAGAATGTGAGAAAAATTTCTCCGACGGTGAGTCTTTTCTGAGGAGAAAACACTATAGCTACCTCCAAGTGATGATAAAATTCAAATGGAGGATTTTGGCGAGGCAGTAGTGATGATATTATGTCGTTCGGCTATTTTGCTCTGATATCATGTTAAGAAACTGATAGAAATTGTAAAAATGATTTGTATTTCATATCTCACATTATGTACATACGACAGTATTTATAAGAGAGAAAGATAACGGCCTTATAACAAAATGGGTCGGGTAAATATACAAGTTTGTGACCGTTTGCTATTTGATACTTCTAAGAGGAAATAAAGAACTATCGGCCACAATACATATTCATTATCTTCAATAATTGCTTACCCAATTAGCTCATATCCAAAATAATGGTGCCAATGTCATTCCCTTTTTTCACTTTAGTGGTCATAATACTACAAATGTAATGAATTGGTTTAAAATTTCATGCACAGTTCTCATGCTCCTACAGAAAAGTGTGAACTACTGTACTACATATGGGCCACACAATCGGTAAAATTCAAACAACAGTTAGTCCATTCATTACTAGACCCCATAAATCCTAGTAATCCCATGTAGTGTTTTTTTTTCACACTGCAACCTCATGTTTTGTTTTAATTAAATGGTAGTGCAAAAACTTCCAAAGAGAAAGGAAGATTGTACTTTCACCAACAGTACTAGAGGGGGCTGAATATAGTTTCACATGACTATAATAATTTTGCATAAAATTGTCTTATTTTTATGAGTAAATGCATTTAATAGGTATATTAGTTTCTTTGGTAGTTAAATTAAGAAAGGATGTCAACCAAAATGTTCAACTTTCTATCAGGTACCTCCAAAGAAAACATCGATTACACCCGTTCGGTGCAAGTCGTTGTGGAGGCGGTTCAATTCTGATACTGGGTATACTGTTACGTAGGCCATTGCTGCTTAGGTGCATTGAGAACATCTCTTTTGAGTATAGTTATCTTCTTTTTGTGCTCTCTGTTTATATAAGTATGCAATATTCATTATCATCTTAGTCTGCTCTTAACATATTAACCAGGAAGCTAGTAAGAGAAACAACAGTGCTATGCCTCCTCCATGGGCAATTTAAAACTTAAATGGATTACATGTCACAGCTTTAACAGTTCAAAAGATGCCATTTAAGTTAAGCATAGATTATGCAACTCTGTCTTAATTAATTCCACCTTTATTATATGATTGCATATGTGGACCAACACCCTGGATTAAATGTGAAAGCACCAGCCATATTCTTGTAGAGCAATAATATAGAGAATAAATGTAAAAGAGCAGAAATAGAAAGAAGACAAGAAGATTTTTATAGTGGTTCGGCTGTTAACGAAGCTTATGTCCACTTTATAATTTTTATTATTGACTGATTGTTGTTACAAAGTTGATTGGATTACAAAGCTCTTGAATATCCTTAATTAGACCAAGTCCCCAGTGTTAGAGTTCACCAGAGAATCACAGCGAACACTTTGGATGACCGTTGTGAGGAAGGAGAGGAGTGAAGAAAGCTTTCCACAGAGTTTCAGCAATCAATTTGGAAGATCCCATTTATGTTGCAGGTAGGACTGTATTTATAGAGATCGGAGAGCTACTAGGCCAAGCCTACTTGCCACATGCTTGCAGATCAACATAGGAAGGTGCATTGGAGATCACGTCGTGAGCCGGGCTAAAAGGATGGATCACTAGAGATCCACGGCAATGGATCGCTGGCGATCCATAGGATTGGTTCGAAGATGAGTCAATGCCTTAGCTTTTTCCCTTTGCCTTGCTCCATGAAGTTCGCAACTGGTTGATGAAATTGCATGGATCGCTGGCGATCCATGGTATATGGATCGCTGGTGATCCATGGTATATGGATCGCTAGTGATCCATATACTTAGCTTAATTTTGGACTTTGCCTTCTAGATAACCTTCGTTGTCTTGCATCAATGTTGTTCGAGAACTCCCGAGTTAATGTCATGGATCGCTAGCAATCCATGGGCCATGGATCGCTAACGATCCATGCCCTTAGAGTTTTTTTTTTCTTCCGACATCTTTTGGCTCCTTATTTTATTCTTTTTGTTTGGCTTTTGAGCTATTCTTACTCGATCAAGATGTTCCGACTTCCACTGGATTCTGCTGGGTTAAAAACCCAGATAACATTTGCCCCGTAGAGTATATCTTCGTTGAAAATAAGACGTGCTCTGGAAGTAATCACTTTTTAGTTTCCGCTTGTTGAATTTCAAGTAGTCGTGTTAGGGCCACACGAATTTGAACTAGATTGTGCTGTCGCTTACTAAGTTTTGACTTGGACTGCCATTGCTTGTCGTAATGGACTGAACTTTATCTATAGCTTCCCGACATACGTTGAAGTAGTATATGGTGTTCGCTAGACAAGTTTAAGATCGGTCGCAGGCGGCTCTATGGATCGCTAGCTATCCAATGTCTTAGGTTTTTTTGCATTACATTCATTCACCCTTATTTGAACCCTCTGAGTCGACCTACCTTAGTTCGCCTTTGTTTCTCACGACCCGATCCTCTAGCTTCCAGCTATTCAAGCGACTTTCAGCAATTTGATCCATCTTCTTTGATTCGATCCACCATCTCCAGCAACCCGATCCTCTTTCGACCAAGCTTCCATCGATGCCCCCAATTTCGCCTTGCCGTTGACTCCAGAGCTTCGCAGTTGTTTCCAGTCCCTTCTAGCCACCATCGAACAATCCCTAGTCTAGCCCGTTCGCTTGCATAGGTCGCTACCAATCCACTAATTAGGTTGCTAGATCGAGATCTTTGACCATCCTTGCCTCTTGATTACTAATTCAAGGTGGGTTTGCTGATTATAACGTTCATTTATTGATTTAGCGATGGAGTTGTATTCATGATGTTAGTCGTGAAATGTCTAAGTCGATTGTGGAGGAAGATAGTAAATCGAGTCTTGAGTTCTTCACTGAACGACATTCGGGCCTTGCCCCGGTGCATGACATGTTTTGTTGTCTTTGTCTATGGAGCCAGAATCGACTTATACCAAGTCCCATTGCCGATGTCGCACGACACATCGTGAATTGGTTTCGTCCTTCCGGAGGATTCGGATTGGTTTTGCTTTCCTTTGCACACACGGTGTACCTATACTGGAAGGAAATTTCTACGTTGTTTTAGACAACGGATCTGTTATCGATCGTTGATCGATAACGGGTAAGTGTAGGAGAAGTAGTTTAAAAAAGAAAGCGATACAGGAAGTCCTTTTCCCTCTCAGCTGCAAGCATACTATCTACATGGGATAGAGCGTTTGTAGTGTTTAGGACACCGAGCCCACCACCGATAGAATACACACCGCACTCACCATGTTACATACTTGAAATTCGACGTGTCAGCATGAACCAATGTTTCTTCAGAATTCAAGTGTAGTACGGGGAATTCTTATTTTAGAGTAGAATTACCTGACTGTTTTGGACGCAAGTCCTGTTGTTTAGAATGAAGCACCCATCTTCTCACCATAAGTCCGACGGAGGAAGTCCTGTGCTTTCGGAGGCCAAGTCGTCGTCTGTCGCCCCTCCTCCTTCTACTTCACTGGGTGAATATGGCTAGCTAGTCCCAATCGGTCCGGTCTTGGATCGAACTCCTCCTAATTTTAGAGTTCTTCTCAATCCGTCGGAGAGAGCTTCCTTTGTGATTTCTGTTAAAGTCTTGCACAACATCTATCTATAGCATAGCATTCCGGAGGAAGACGTGTGCCACCCAGAGGAAGACGAATTTTCTCATATGCCACCTCCGGGATATACTACTTTTCATCGATATATGTGCTTGAACGGAGCAGTGCCCCCCTTTAACGACTTTCTGAAAGAAACCCTCTCAAACTTGGGAATCGCTCCGTTTTAGATTCATCCCAACGGATATGCTATTCTAACCTGCTTGCGCATTCTTTTCATGCGGACTCTCAATTGTGCCTCGAGCTTCGACGAGTTAAGATATTTTCTGTCATTCAAAAGAAGAGATGAGTGTCCATCCTTGGTTGTGATTAAGGCCCAGAGAAACCGTAAAACTATGTTGCTACTGTAGAGCAATTTATCTTAATTCAAGAACAATACTTCTTTGTTAGGTGTCCTGAGGGATTCAATCGTCTCTGGACAACAGGGGGTAAGTTCTTTTTCTCACTTATAGAGCTCTGATATGTTTCTATGGAATTTCTAACGAGTCAAATACTTTCTACAGTTATTCCGAGGCCGAACAAGGACTTATCTCTTGACGAAACTTTCTGAACCCTGAAGGCTGTCGATGCCGAGGAGAGATCAGTTAAATTATTGCTAACGAACGGAAACCTGCTTCAGTATGGGTTGTTGCATCTATGGAGATCTGCAGTCCCAGTTGAGGTCCCATTACCTTCTCGATCGAGGATAAGTATGTGATCTACTTATTCATCCTATGGTTCCGAGGAGGGTGTTTTTCAAGAGAGGGGAGGCTTGTCCGGCGAGTTGGCCGAAGAGACTCATGAGGGAAGAGACACCGCCACTGAAGCTAGTTGCCCGGCTACAATGCCTCCGATTCTGGAAGAAGAGGAAGATAAGTTTAATCAAAGAGAAGGCAAAGCCGTGATAGACATAAAAAAGGAGGAGGGTGAGATTAGGAGCAGTAGCGATGAGTCCTCCTCTAGTGACGACGATGAGTTCTATGCAGAATCCAGCGATGGAGATTCTGCTTCATGCGATGAGACTCCGGGGATGAGTCCCGTTGTTTCGAGCTCGCCTCCTCCAGACATGAGTGATAAAGATGATGCTCCAGAAGCCATATGACGTCGGGATTCTCCGATTAAAGATGCTAGCATAGATTTCGGAGATTTGAGTAATGTTTATGTCGATTTTGACGTGCTCGTGGGGGAAGACCTCAAGTTTGAGGAGGTGTCTCCTTGTTCGGGCCATGTTGCACCCGAAGTTAGTCTGATTCCTTCCACGACGCCTGTCCGATCTGGTTTATGACATCGTTTTAGGCTCTCCCCCCAAACACATTACATGTTTCACTAGGGTTACACTCACTTATACACATATTTTTCATGTTTATCATCCATTTCTAAGGATTTTTATTTATTCTTCGTGTCAGGTTCCATGAGAGGACGCGGCCTTTACGACGATCTTGAGGAATTTACCAACTTTCAACGCTGGTCGAAATGATCTTCCGACCATCACCATCCTTGTGAAACAGAGAAGGAATGGAGAAGGAGAAAAGATTAAAAGGCTGAAGCTCGTCGCTGAGACGAGAGGGAAGGGGTTCGAGTGTACAAGGGTGGATACGAGAAAAGAAAGACTTTCGATGAGCGAGAGGAGCCATCCAAAAAGTCAAAAGTTGATCATGGTTCTTGTTCTTCGGAACAACGGGCCTTTGCTCCGACACCTGCTTCAATCGGTCCTGAAATCCCAATCTCTTCTATCTTTGTTCCATCTTCATCTCAAGTTTTCTCATCTCATGTGGCGCTTGTCCCCGGTTCTTCAAGCCCGCACCGGAGATTTGCCTATGTTCTTCCGTCCGGTCGTCCAAGGCTTGAAGCAGCGTTCCTCGGGTGGTTTTTAAGGGGAGTTAAATTTGATCATGATCTTCATCTAGTTCACAAAGATATATACATGCCTGACCTTCAGGCAATCCAGAATGATTTAGAGCAGGCCGAGGGGTGGGAGAAATTTTGCAAACAACTGGTGGACATGAACTGCAATAACTATCAAGAAATCCTCTCCTTTGAATCGGAGAAGAATGACCACGAAAGAGCGTTGGCGGAACGCGACGCCAAAGTCAAGCGGTTGGAAGAAGAAAGAGACGCGGCGCTTCGAGAAAGCAAGAACAACGCCAGCTTACTAAAAGAGCTAAAAGAGGCTCATGAGACAATAGAGATCGTCTACAGGAATGAAATTAAGAAGGCTCATGCAGAAGAAGCCAGGTAAAACAGGAGGTGGCAACTTGCAGCACAACAATTAAGGCCCAAAAGAAGACCATTTCCGACCACGACCTTATTGTAGAGGGGCATAATAAAATGATTGCGGAATATGAAAAAGTCGTGAAGTTGGACGATAAAACCATCTCCAACCAAGCTAAGACGATCGCCTCGCTCCAGGATCGAGTTGCACAGGTTAGCGCCGATAAAGCTCATGTCGAAGTTAAAAAGGCCGCCATTACGGCGGATTATTTAGAGCTTCAGAATGCCTTCGAGAGAAAGATGGAGAAGATGGATGAGACCATCTTAAACTTTTATGTCAACTCCCTACTGCATCAGGGGAGTCTCAGTTACTTGGGCCCTAAATTCTCGTGCACTCTCGCCGTGGTTTGGGAGGAAACTTGACCCGCTTCCATGATAGCAGGGATGCTTATACCAAGCGAGAGCTAGAGAACGCTTACCTCAATGAAGAATCAAAGAAAGTGTTGCTAGAAGGCTGGGAGATTTTGCGAATTGAAAGGGAGAAGGAGGCTACTGATGCTACTATGACAACGACTGTCGAAGCGTTACCGGAGCCTTTTATTTTCGATCCCGGCGAATCATCGAGGCAGCCCTGCAATCCACCGACAAGTTCTGGGCTTGAAGCTTCTCCGCGGGTTGTGGAACCGTCAAAGGAGGGAGAGAGTAGTAAGTATGAGGTTGACATTCTAGGTCACTTCTCTGGTGTAGGTAATCTCCTTGTTTCTACCGAGCTCAAGAACTTTCAACTCACGCCGCAAGAGCAGGACAAACTTAACACTTTCATTTTTGATCTTATAGGTCCGTCTTCCCTATCTGCTATCTGCCAGTTACCTTGGTTCTTGGACCTTTCGCTATTTCAACTACGTCCATGCTCGTCTCTGTAGCTGCTAAGGTTGCTGTGTCCGTGTCCGGCTCGCAGTGGGGGTCGGAGTCCGAGAAACTTGCTGCATTACATGGCCTGGATGATCCTTTCGTATCTTTTGAGGGTGACTTCACGGCGGCCGAAGTCCGGGAGTAGGAGACGCAGATAGAGCAGTCGTGCAAATCTCAACGACAATTGGTTGCCATCAAGAAGGAGAAAGTTGAAGCGATAAAGTCCTCTAAGAGCTCTCGCATATCTCGGAAGCGCAAGACTAAAAGGGAAGCTTCCGAGAAAGTTAAAGAGCCGGAAGAAGATAACAGCACCGAGGACATAGTTGACATTACCGGTAGTGATACTACTCCCGAGGCAAAGCAGAAACTTCAGATGAAAGGCGGGATGGGGAGTGGTGGAAAAAGGCGTTGAGAAGCTTGGATGGTGGTTAATCTAATTCTGAGTCATTTTGTGTTGTTTTGTTCAAGTGCATAGTCTGCACTCGCTATTTTTGTTGCGTTGTCTGTACTTTTTCCTTTTGTTGGCCGGTATTTTGTGGGTACGGCCCTTACATTTTGACCTTGTACAAAAAAAAGATATAAGTAATATACTGCTAACATTTTGACTGTAGCTTTGGCTATCTGCTTAACTGTGTACTTATGTCTACTTTGCTTACTTCTATTTTAATTTATCTAGTCCTGCGATTACTGCCAAAATTCTTTGTTTGAAGTAACAGAACTTGTGAAGTGTTTTTGTCTTTGTATATTTCTATTTGAGTACCAGTGTATGCCCTCCAGTTCATAGGGCTATTTACTTCGAACGCATGACAAACGACCGGTAACATATGGTTTGAATAGTCTGTATACCAAAACTTGGAACAAAACTAAGTTACGATTTGATTTTTTGTAAGTTTCATAACTTTAGTATACAGTCTATGGTGTGTAACATATGTATGTTGGAAATGTGCATAAAAATGTAACTACTTGAGTGCAGGGTGTATGGTTATCAGATTAGCTATTAGAGAATTCAAAAACACTTTTCGCATAAATGAATAATCTTTGCAAATTTTGGAGGTTAAACCACTTATCGCTCCTCAAGAATGTGAGTAAATACTTATGCACATTATTTCTTAGGAATTTTGCAATATTCAAACACGTGCTTTATTGTTTAGAGCATGCACATTGTATGAGTTAACTATAGATAGCTAAACGTTATTCATGTTAAATGTTATAGTTAATCATTGGGTGTCAGCAATTGGAGTTGTCAACAATTGGAGTTTTCTGTCGGTTTGTATCACTTCAATTTTGTTGGATTCATGCCTGTTACTCCTGATAATGGGAGTGAGTTGATCCTCGTTATTCCTGTGATGGATAAGTTTCCTGGCATTGCCGGGGCAATTCCGGTACTTAAAAGTGTGCGCGGCTTTATGGGATGCGCGGCTTTTGATACTTCTCAATGTTGCCTATCTTCGGGCAACGTGAGGAGTTTATGTTTTAAGAGCATGATTCCGTAGCTCGAAAAGTTAGTGCACGGCTTATGGAATGCACGGCTTTTTATACTTCTCGTTCTTGCCTGTCTTCAAGCAACATGAGGAGTTTATATTTTAGGAGCGTGATTTCACGGCTCGGAAAGTTAGTGCGTGGCTTATAGGATGTGAGGCCTTTTATACTTCTAAATGTTGCCTATCTTCGGACAACGTGAGGAGTTTATATTTTAGGAGCGTGATTTCACGGCTCGGAAAGTTAGTGCGCGGCTTATGGGATGCGCGACATATGGGATGCGCAGCTTTTTATTTGAGCCTTCTCGATGCTGCCGGGGCAGCACCGGTTTTTAGAAGGCGGGGATCGGGTTCCGCCGATTCAACGGTTTGAGTCGATGTGCTTCCGTCGACTCAGTGAGTAAGTGAGGCATACTTGAGCGTGATTCCACCTTCTCAAGTAGCAATTGAATGTTTTTGAGCCGATTTGACCTCGTCGACTTAGCAGGTTACTACTAGGAACACAGTTTTGTTGGTTCAAAAAGCTAATTAATTTTTTTAATAGAAGTTGGGCAAGTTTTTGCTTATTTACAATGCCCCCGGCATCCTAGGATGGCTTATTTGCTGAAAAATAGAAAGTGCATATGGTAGTTTTCAGGTGAAGTAACGGTGCGGTGATTCACTTTCCATGCTCTGGGAATTTGGATTCTGTCGAAGGTTGTCAACTTGAAAGTTCCGTCCCTTGGCTTTTGATTAATCACATATGGCCCTTCCCAATTTGGTTCGAAGGCTCCCGGTACGGGATAGACTCGTTTGAGGATGAGGTCTCCCACTTTGAAGGTTTGAATGTGAACTTTGGAGTTGAAGTATTGCATGACCCTTTTTTGGTGGCAGTGGTCCTCAACTCGGCTTCTTCCATCCTTTCGTCGAGCATATCCAGTGATTTGAGAAGGAGCTGCTTGTTTTGCTTTTGTTTAGAATTTTGCCTTCGATGAGAGGGGATTTCTAGTTCGACAGGAATCATTGCTTCCAAGCCAAATGCTAAGGCGAATGGAGTGTGATTGGTTGCCGCTTTGTGGGTCGTTCTATAAGCCCATAGTGCGAGTGGAAGTTCATCAACCCATTTCCCTTTTGCTTTAGTTAGTCGCTTTTTGATAGTGGACTTGATGATCTTGTTTATTGGTTCCACTTGCTCGTTTGCTTGTGGATGAGCGACTATGGAAAAGCTCTTCTCAATTCGAAAGCGTTTGCAGAAGTCTTTGAACTCAACGCTTTCGAATTGGGTCTCGTTCTCAGTGATGATTTTCTATGGCACATCGAACCTGCAAATAATGTTTTTAGTAACGAATTAATGACCTTCTTTGTGGTAATGGTGGCCAGCGGTTCCGCTTCGGCCCATTTCATGAAATAGTCAACAACAACTATAGCGTATTTGGCCCCTCCTTTAGCTATTGGCAATACACCAATCAAGTCGATTCTCCATATCGCAAACGGCCAGAGGCTGACCATCTGCGTTAACTCTGTTGAGGGAGTTCTTATAATTTTTCCAAATCTTTGGCAACGATCACACCATCTGGTGTAGTTTGCTACATCGCGGTTTATTATCGGTCAGAAGTACCGTACCAGAGAACTTTCTTTACAAGGGTTTGCCCCCTAGTATGGTCTTGGCATTCACCTTCGTGCACTTCCTTCAGGATCTTTCGAGCTTCATCATCGGTCACACATCTAAGAAGGGGGGTTGAGAATCCCCTTCGGTAGAGTATCCCGTCCTATATTACGAATCACGGCGCCTTCCAAAGAAGCTTTTTCCGTTGATTCCGGTCAGTTGGAAGGGTCCATGCAAGTAAGCAGTCCCTCATTGGCGTCGTCCATGTTTCCGGTTCGGTGGTGGTCTTAAGAATCCAGTCGATGTCCATTTCGTCTATACTCGGGGAAGTCAGAGTCTTAACCGGGAGTAGTCCTAACGGTTGAGCTTCTCCAGAGCTTGCCAGTTTAGCTAAGTAGTTAGCCTTAGTATTTTGCTCCCGTGGGATTGAGTTATGGTATAATGGTCGATGTTGCTCGGGAACTCTTGTACTTTAGACAGATACAGGGCAAGGTTCTCCCCTTGAGCCGGGTACTTGCCTTTTACTTGGCAGACTACTAGCTGGGAATCGTTGTAGATGTGGACGGATTTTATTCTGAGTTCTTTCACAACTTTCAGCCCTGCAATCAATTCTTCATTTTCCACTTCGTTGTTTGTTGCAGGGAATTCCAAGCGTAAGGCATACCAAATGTCTCATCCTTCGGGGGTTTCAAGCACTACTCCTGCCCCCGAACAGAGGTTGTTAGATGCGCCATCAACAAAATGTTTTCATTTGTTTTATTGGAATTTTGATTCTTCCTCTTTTGATTTCCATCCTTCCTCGTGGTTCCTTCTGCAATCCCGGAAGCGCTTGTATTCTGATTCATGACCACATCACTCTACCCGACGTTCGTCAGTTACATGCCAGTGGACTTTCTTTCTAGCTCATGTGCCTCCTCCAATCTCAAGTATTGACTTGCTTTGCGATTGAAGTCCTTCCTTGTAATGGGTTGCCTCATTTTGATCCACTTTCCAAATTCAGTTTCGGGATGAATGAACAGACCAAGGCAATGAAAACCATGTCCTCATTTGGATTGCTCACTTCTATCACTGCGGTGTTGAACCAATTCATGAAAGACTTCAGCGATTGGTTTCGTCCCTGGAATAGTCCGGACAGGGACATCATGTCTTTGGGTTGCGCGGTATGGAGCCTCAACTGATCGAGGACTCTTGTTGCTAGTTGGTCGAAAGTGGAGATGGATCGCGACGGAAGCCTAGTGAACCACATGGAAGCAACTCCTTCCAGAAAGATGGGAAAACATCTACATCGAACAGCCTCCGAAGCGTTTGCTCCATCCATGTACCAACTATACTTGTACAAATGGGGTTTTGGGTCTTTTGTCTCGTCATAAGATGTAATAGTTGGCATCGTGACCATTTTTGGATAATGCTCATTCAAGGTCTCATCGGTAAAGGGAGTCCGACTTGGTGCGGATCCCCATTCATCATCTCTTCTATTTTTATTCTCGTCCATCAATCGCTTAACCATATCCACGATAAATGCCCCTGATGTTCGGTAGTCCTAGGGACGGCTGTCAGTCACTGCATCAAGTATTTGGCTTTGCAAACGGTCTTGGCGAGTGGGCTGATGCCTAGGCTCTCCTGTCTTTGGGAGAACCACTCCCTCGGGACCCCGTTTGCTTGCGGTTGGCCCAACTGGGGCAGTCTGGGCATTTTTAGCATTATCGAATGCATTGGCATTTTCTTCCAACTTATCATCATTAAATTGTTCTCCATCTGAGTCGAAGAGGTCAATGACTATATCTTCTTGTGGGGTTTTCGCCCCTTGATTCAAGTTCAAAGGTTGCTGCCTTGCGGCGAACGGAGTACCTGTATTTCCTTCTGTGTTGATTCCCACAGGTCCTACCGTCACCCTTCTTTGTTGATGCTTCTCATTTCTTCTGTTTAGGCCAGAAACAAAAGAATTTTCTTGCTCTATGACAGTCACGGGTTCAGCCATAGTTCTTGGAGCAGGATTCGACTGTAAGGTTAAGAGAACATTGAGTATTAAAGCTCTCTGACTGCTTTCCATTTTTTGGTTGCTTTCGTCAACCATTTTGTTCAACTCGTCTCTTGTAACGACTTCGCATTGATTGGAGGATGTCGGTACCTAATCTCTTACGTTGGCTCCATATACTTTGGTTTGCTGATGATTCATACCTTCTCCAGCTACTACTGCCCCTATGGACCATTCAAAGGCAGTTCTCTTCCTTTTTGGAGCCATTGATTCCGAGCAACAGATTTTTCAAGCAAAGATTGAGGATCTAACTTCTGGACCTATCTGATCCAAAGTAGATAGCTACATCTGGGCCATGTGTTGGCTTCTCAGTAAAAGCACCAAAATGTTGATCTAGAAAATGAACCAACACCTTGGATTGAGTGTGAAAACACCATCCATGTTCTTACAGAGCAATAATATAGAGAATAAATGTAAAAGAGCATAAATAGAAAGAAGACAAGAAGATTTTTATAGTGGTTCGGCTGTTAATGAAGCCTACGTCTACTTTATAGTTTTTATTATTGACTGATTGCTGTTACAAAGTTGATTGGATTTCAAAGCTCCTGAATATCCTTTGTTAGATCAAGTCCCCATTGTTAAAGTTCACTGGAGAATCATAGCGAACCCTTTGGATGACCGTTGTAAGGAAGGAGATGAGTGAAGAAAGCTTTCTACTGAGTTTCAGCAATTAATCTGGAAGATACCATTTATGTTGCAGGTAGGACTGTATTTATAGAGATCGGAGAGCTACTAGGCCAACCCTTCTTGCTACATGCTTGCAAATCAACATAGGAAGGCGCACTGGAGATCACGCCGCGACCCGAGTTAAAAGGATGGATCACTGGCGATCCATAGGATTGGTTCGAAGATGAGTCAATGCCTTAGCTTTTCCCTTTGCCTTGCTCCATGAAGTTCGCAACTAGTTGATGAAATTGCATGGATCGCTGGCGATCCATATACTTAGCTTAATTTTGGACTTTGCCTTCTGGATAACCTTCGTTGTCTTGCGTTGATGTTGTTTGTGAACTCCCGAGTTAATGCCATGGATCGCTGGCGATCCATAGGCCATGGATCGCTGGCGATCCATAGGCCATGGATCGCTGGCGATCCATAGGCCATGGATCGCTGGCGATCCATGCCCTTAGAGTATTTTTCTGTCTTTTATTCCGACTTCTTTTGGCTCCTTGTTCCTGTCCTTTTGGTTGGTTTTTGAGTTATTCTGACTCGATCGAGTTATTCCAACTTCCGCTGGATTCTGCTGGGTTAAAAACCCGGATAACAGCATATATATAGCTTAGATATTTAGCGCTACCAATTTGATTGAAATAATATGCAGGCTCATATTGTCTGCAACTGACATGGACAAAAGGAGATACATAATTAAGAGGTGTAAATATGTTAAGTGTCATCGTAGTACATGCTCTCTTTTAATTACACAGAGACAATATTAGTTCATCTGCAGATAATCAACTCGAACTCATTTAAGCATTGCTATGTTGTGTTTCGATATAAAATTATGAAGTACAACATTACCTTTGAGTACTCTAGAATAAACACATTTTATCCTTGCTTATTCGATCAACAGCATCAGAAAAAACAAAAACATTTAGCTATGTCAGTGACACTGCAAAATTAGATATTTACCATAACTAACGTGTAGAAAGTCAAATTAAACAGATAACTGTTTGACCTATTATCAAAATATTTTACGAATTAAGAAAATAAAAGGAAGGACATTAGTACCACTTGAAAGAATATGTCTATGCACAACAAAGACTTCTAACAAAAACCAACTGCAAATTAGCATTTGTCTTCATTGGTACAATCAAGAAAACCATGTTGATACTGACTATTGTAATAGACTTAAGCATATTTTATTCGCATACTACAACTAACCACCCTAAATAATTTATAGAGAAAGATGAAAGAAAGAGGAATACATACAAAGAAAGGCATATTAATCAATCTTAATGTGATCGTGAGGAAATAGGACCTTCTGCCAATAGATAGCTTTCATCTCCAAAGAAATACCACTCTTGTTAACTAAATTTTTTTTGACATTGGAAAATAATAATAATAATATAGGAGATGAATCAAGCTATGGTAAAACCATAAGCTATTTAAGGAAAAAATTGCTTTCTTTCGTACTAAACAAGATTGTTAAGTTTTCTTAATCCAATGCGTGGGAAAACAAAGATGAATATGCACAAGCGTTGAAAACTTGAAAACAACCAATACAATTGATAAGCTACCAAAAGACAAATCCGATAAGATATCCTTTACAATTTTTTTAATATGCAGTCATATAATAAAGGTGGAGTTAATTAGGACACAGTAGTGTACCTTTCTAAGCTTTCTTCATATGCAGATTCATTCGCCACGATTTGTCTTGATCTGCAAAAATAATCTAGATTAATTAATTAACTAACAAAATTTTGAAAACTAGGGATCTGCATTCAAATTTTCTCACTAAAAATACCAATGTCTTATGAAAAATTAAGCAATCAAACTTATTTAGTGCAATATACCAAAATACTAATTTTTGAACAAAATCAAACATAATGAAAAAGATCATTTTCAAACACCTAGGGTTTGGTTTAGTATGGTTTAGTATTCGCATTTAAACAGTAAAAAAAATTCATTAAAAACCACAACGGAACTATATCTTCAACGAGAATTCAAACGAGAATTCAAACCATCAAACCTCTCACTCCCAACAAGCGAACCAAATCTAGAAGCCAAAACAAGAACCAAGGCTACTAAAGGAACGAACTTCAATGACACCGCCATTGCTGCTACTCCACTTTCAGACGAAGAATTTCATATTGTTGAAAATTGATTTAGGGTTTCCATGCTTTAGATGGTTCTGAACAACATAGAGTAGGTTGACAATGTGGCCTTTTGTTTTCGTTTGAAGATGGAGTAACAATGAAGATGACAATTTAGGATTTTTGGAAGAGAACGTTTCAAAGTGAAAAAAAACATGATATGAAAATAGAGATCCTATACTTAGAAATTTTCGGTGAAATTTTTTGGCGGTAAACTAAAAATTACCCGTAGCATTTACCACATTAATAAAAAAACTCAAACATCTAAGATAGCACTTAGTTTACAAACCCTACCAATATATGTGATAAAAAATAGATTTTATTTTTTTAGTATAGACAAACAAAGTACAATGTTATAACATGAATGTCTACAACAATTTCAGACAGATATTTCTAATCTTCTCTTCTACCTTCTAGGTACAACCATCCTTATCGACATTCCACCGGATGTAAACAAGTCTAACTTTATTTCTTAGATCCTTCATATCACGACCTACTATTCCCTTTGGTCATCTAAATCAAATATGATTCTACAGGTAAGTCTTCTATCGCCCTTGGTTCTACTATAGTATAAGGGTCATGCACACATTTCTTTAAATGAGATATATGAAATACATTATGCATACTTGCTAAACTGCTTAGTACTAGATTCTATATGCGAGCTTATCGATCCTCTATATCATTGGAAACAGAACTACATATCTAGGAGCTAATTTCCCTGCATGCCCAAAGTGCATAACACCGTGCATCAGTGAAACCTTCATGAATACATGATCGCCCACTACGAACTTCAGTTCCCTTCTTCTCTTATGGGCATAACTCTTCTACCTCGATTGTGAAAATTTCAGTCTAGCACGAATCAAATATATCTTCTTGGTAGCATCTTCTACCAAGTTGGGTCCTAATATGAGTCCATCTCCCATGTACAATCAACAAATAAATGACTTACATGGTCTACCATAAAACACCTCAAATGGTGTCATCCCGGTACTTGAGTGTTAACTATTATTGTAGGCAAACTCTACCAAATGAAAATGATCTTACTAAGATCCTCCAAAATAAAAAACACATTCTCTCATCAAATCCTCTCACACAATTCACCCTTTCTATTTGAACATCTATCTATTGGCAGTAAGCCATACTAAGATTCAACTCTATACCAAATGCACTCTACAAACTTCTCTAGAACTCAGTGATGAAGAATGGGTCTTTATCACTAACTATGCTACTAGGAATCATATGGAGTCTTACAACATTCTTTACACATAGCTTCGCTAAGCTAGCTATCGTTATTGTCGACTTCACCGGGAAAAAGGGAGTGCTCTTAATCAACCTATCGACTATTACCCAAATGTTATCATTCCTATTCCTCGACCTTGGAAACCCATCTATAAAATCCCTAGACACCGAATCCTATTTACAAGTCAATACTTCTAAGGGTTGAAGTAAATCACTTGGCATTTAATGCTTAGCTTTCACTTATTGACACGTGAAACACTTCTTCACGCATTCTCCTACGTCTCTCTTCATCCCTTCCCAAAAGAAGACGTTCTTCATGTCGCGTACATCTTTTTCCCTTTAGGATGAATCATAAACTTGGATCAATGACTTTCCTCTAAGACCTCTTTTCGAAGATCTCATATATTTGGAACATGTAATCTTCCTTTCTTCCGAAGTCATCCCTTCGATTCTATCTCGAATCTTTTCAAATCCTCAACATCCACACCCATCTCCAATCGCTAGTTCTTTTGGCTAACAATGGATCCTATCTTTATTTGCATCAATTTTATCCACAAGTGTTGGATGAACTTCCAAACTTACCAGAACTACCGGGTTTTGGCTTGATCCCGCATTTATCCCATAATGCACTCCATACGATGTTATTATCTCTAATGTCTTCCATTCCTTAATTATGGATAATACCCTATTCTATTACTTTCTACTTAAACCATTGACAACCTTATTCCCCTTTCCTAATGTATAATCAATATTAAAGTCATATGCCACCAAGAACTCTAATCACCTCTGTTGCCTCATATTTAACTCCTTATAAGAGAATAAATACCTAAGAGGCTTATGGTCCATGTACAACTTGAATCGCCCTCCCAATAGATAATGCCTCCAAATCTTTAAGACAAAGATCACTGCCGCCAACTCTAAGTCATAGGTCGGATATCAAACTTCGGTGGCATTAATTACCTTGATGTATAAGCTATCGCTTGCCCCTTTTGCATTAATACTGCACCCAAACTAGTTTCACAAGCATTGGTTTACACAACCAAATTCTTATTCCCTTCAGGTATGATCAAGATAGAAGAATTTTGGAACAACCACTTCAAGTCTTGAAATGACCCTTCACACTTATCAGTCCACATGAATCTCTCATTTTTCGTGGTCAACTTAGTCAAGGGTGTTGCTATATGCGAGAAATCCTTAATGAATCTATGGTAATAATCAGCCAACCATAAGAAAATTCTTATCTCAATAACCATCCCTAGTCTCTTCCAATCACTAATGGTCTATATCTTCGATGGATCCACTGCTAATCCATTTTTGGAAACAACATGACCAAGAAAAACTTAATTTTCCATTTCAAAAAATGACATTTGGAAATTTTTGCCTTCAATTTGTGCAGTCTTAATGTCTCCAACACCAATCTATAATGGAATTCATGATCTCTCACTCTTAGAATATACCAAGATATCATCGATGAATACCAACACACATTTATCAAATTGGTCACGAAAGATTCTGTTGACGGTCCTTCCAAAGCATAAAACTTTATTTGCTTTAACTCTGGGCAATCCCTCTTCTTATGGCCAGGCTTGTTACAGTTAATCACTTAGTCCTATCCTTGTTCTCCAGATGGGTACATTTAGTAAAGTAGTGTCCTTTCTGCCGTAGTTGAAACAAATAACATCTTCCACATTCAGCTTTCGAGCTCCTCCTCTTAAGGTCTTTTGTGACGCCCCACCTCTATACCCACGCTAACCAAGAACACTACGATGTAGTGCTGTCAATTAGCACGGAGAATAAGGCTGTTGAAGAGCGACCATCCGTGTAACTTCTTTGTGCGAGCACCGATATGTCAGATAGAATAGAATGCATATCTTTTAAAGAGGAAATCCGACATACCGATACAAACACAAAGCTATCACACGGTGGCTATATATAATCTTCGGAAACAAATATAGAAATAAACATAACACAAATCAGTCACAGACAATTCATATCACAAAGGCGGAAATAGATATGAATATAACACACATGAAAGTGTGCATCAGAGTAGTGGTCAAATAAGATCCACAATAACACAAAAGAATAGATACAAGTGCTAGCCAAAAGAATATGTATACATCAAGGAGTCTAATCTCAAATGTATACAACAAAAACTACTAAACAAGAGTAGTTAGCCAAAAGTCAGATGATGGTTCCAGATAGGAAGTCATGAAGAAGCACCCGTAAAATCTCAATCTGACCCGAGTATTATTTAGGAAGAAAATAATAAACAGATCAGTCTAGCTATAATTATCAGACAAAATGAGATAGAATATGAGATATGATAATAAAACGTATGATAACAATAAAGTCATACTGTGATAAGTATACATTAGAAAATCACGAAAGTCATACAAAATCTCAAGAATCTCATAGCATCAAAAAGAATATCATATTCTTTATTTAATTCACCAAGCCACAATAAAATAACATACTCATCAATGTCAATGGTAAAAGCTGGTGAAACATAAATTCCAGAAATCATCAATTAGAAATCCAGAAATCACAATAAAAGAGGATGGCAAATCACAAACAGGAGCATGAAAGTCGGAACATTGACGCAGCGCAAACGGTGCGTCCAATGAACCCGAAAGCCGAGACATCGATGTATTACAAACGGTACATCAGATGAATCGAACATTGATGCAGTGCAAACGGTACGTCCAATGAATTGAACATTGACGTAATGCAAACGGTACGTCCAATGAACTGGAAAGCCGATACAATTTGGAACATTGACACAGTGCAAACGGTGCGTCCAATGAACCGGAAAGCCGAGACATCGATGTAGTACAAACGGTACATCAGATGAATCGAATATTGACGCAGTGCAAACGGTACGTCCAAGGAATTGGAAAGCCGAGACATCGGTGTAGTACAAACGGTACATCAGATGAATCGAAACACATTAAAAGTACTTGGGTTGCCAGCCCACAAAGAAATGAGACGAAGCTCAATAAAATGAAGTACAGTCCTTCACATGGACAAAAAGACATCGCACATTGCTAGTCTAAACCATAAAATGATCATCATCGATCATCAAGAAGTGTCGATTACACTAAGCTAGTAAATATAAGAGTTTAGCTTCATGTCCCATAACCACTTGCTTAACTCAAATATTTACGAACAGATTGTAGATCTGCACTAGAAAATTGTCACAAGAGTTTCAATATGTGTGAATCGGAATCACACTAATGAGGTATAGACTAACCTTGAAGATAAAGAGATATGTGTGAATCGAAATCACACAAATGGTGTCTAGTCTAACCTCGCAAATAAAGAGACATCGCTCAATCGCTAGTCTAAATCACAAGAATGATCATCATGATCATAAGGAAGTGTCGATTACACTAAGCTAGTAAATATAAGAGTTTAGCTTCATCTCCCATAACCACTTGCTTAACTCAAATATTTACGAACAAATTGTAGATCTGCACTAGAAAATTGTCACAAGAGTTTCAATCGAACAAGTCCATAAATTAACCGACGAAGTAAACGCAAGCGTTTCATACCACTTGTTTTGCTAAGCCGTTTAATTAGATTTTCTAATACGAATGAGGTAAAGGTTTGTATATACTAATAGTTGGAAAAAGGTTTTAAGAAACGAGCTTTGATATTGAAAATAGAGTTGAAATCGTTTTAATAAAAGGGTTTTGATATTTACTACTAGTATAGAAAACCTTTATATTTTAAAGTGACAAATCATAGAAATGATTATAGAAACAATCAAGCATTAAAATTCACATTCGAAGACATGAATAAAATCCAAGAAATCAATTCCCAAAACCATCAAAGTTGGAAAACCAATCAAAATGAGCAAAAATATGCAAAACAGGGAAAATAGGAGCAGGTCGGTCAACCGGACTCCCTGAGTCGGTTGACCGAACCAGAGACAGAAGTGCTCGGGTAGCAGGTCGGTCGACCGGACCCTGAGGTCGGTCGGCCGAAGCCTGTAATCTGCACTTCCAAACAGAGGCAGGGAGATGCTAGAGTAGCAGGTCGGTCGACCGGACTCTGAAGTCGGTCGACCGGAGCCTGTTTCCAGCACTCCCATGCCAATCAAATGAATGCCAAACACTTCCGAAATGCAATCGGTCGAGCAACGGCTCTAAGGTTTTACGCCAATCGACTACCCGGCCATATACGCTCTTCGATTCATCACCAAAAACATGATCAAAACATCAAAGTTAGGATTTTCAAAGAATTGAACTCAAAACACTAAAAATTGGAATATTCATCAAATCAATCCAAACCAAAAGCAATTGCACAAGAATAAGTGTTAGAAATTCATACCTAACAATCGAAGATAATTATAGTTTAAGATGTGAGATAAAAATCTCACCTTTGAACCCAAACAAATGAAGAAGAAGCTTTTAAAACAAGCTAAGATCAACTCCTCTTCAACACAACCCAAATGAGCTTGAATCTATGCTCAAAAAGAAGAACATTCCTAAAGTTAGGTTTAGGAATTTCTGAAATTGAAAGGAGAACGGGTTGGAGAAGATGAAGGAGATGAAGCTTACCAATGGGTTCTCTTTGAATTTGAAGCTAGAACAAGAATTTGCAAATGGAACTAGGGTTTTGTAATTTCTAATTCCTCTTCCTCTCCACCATTTTCAGTTTGCTTGAGGAAATGAAATGAAATGGGAGTGAATGGATGAAGAGTTAGAGAGCTAGGGGGTTAAGTGGGGTTAAGGGCTGAACCCAAACCCAAGTCCAAAGTGAAAAGTAGCAAAAATTCCACTAACTCCAAACATATCGAAGCTTACACTCAAAAAGATCGCAAACGACATTTTGAACTCAATGGAGGTGGTCTCGAGTCCTAATTCGACTGTTTGCAAAAAGTAGCTTTTTGGACATCAATCCGATTAACGATGAAATATTTAAATAAAATATTTAAATATAAAATCGATAAATATGCGGGTTGTTACATCTTTCCTCCCTTCTGATTCTTATCGCCTTTTTGATACGGATTGAGTCTTTTTTCTATCCACCTTTGGGTATAAAATCAACTCTTTTCTCCTCTTGAAACAAGCAATCATATCTCCTTTTCGTTTCAACAATCACATCAAAAGGAGCCAATAAGTGCACCACCACCTTGTGATTCAGCCCCTTCTCAGATCTTCAAAAAATGTCTCATTTTTCTTCAGTGGAGTATTAATATGTTTCCTCCCATACTTTGACAAAGCATTGAATATACTCTGCCAAAGTAATCTCTCCTTGCTTCAAGTTAAGAGACTCCCTACACAAAGCACTCTTATATGATTCAAGTATAAACTAGGCCTTGAATCGCTCCTTAAACTCTTTACAAGTTATTTCCTCTTTTGGAACTTCAACAATCACAACCTCCCACCAATCTAAAGCATCCTCTGAAGCTAACAAGAATTTGTCCTCCTTTTCAAACCATTATCACGAGCTAAGTCTCCAAAGATGTGCACAAACATCTTCATCCAATTCAATACCTCTAAAGCAGACTCCTTTCCTCTAAACACCTTTCCTCCATAGCACTTATAATCTCGGTTTATCTTAGAGAAGTCTATGCCTTTAGCTACTACTGGTCTAGGCTCAACAACTTTAACTAGCTGTCACCTCATCATTTCCATCATAAACTAGAGGAACAAAGCATTCTATCCATTCCTCCAGTAATCGAGGTAGGCATTTTATTATTGGCTTCAACGTGAACTTCCGAGATTGCCTCCTCTCCTTAGCCATTAGTTAGCATACTAGTAGTTCCCCTATAAGCATTTTCTCATACACCTCCTAAAGTTAAATGTCCACCATGTAGATCTATTCTTGCTTTCGATGTAAGTAAGTGTACATAGGAAAGTAAACTAAAAAGAGTGAGAACAATAATAGAGGGATAGATATATCCACTTATATATCTATATCAAAATACAAGTACGATGTATATATATATAGGTTATAACCTTCACTAGGTGTTAATTTTCAACTATCTAGTTTCTACTAGATTTCTACTTAACTCTATTTTACTTAAGTGTCTCCTAACCTAAGCTCCGATGCTATGTTGTAACATCCACCACTTCGAGATTCGAAATTGAAAACCGATGATGCTATAGTCGTTACCGGAATTACTTTCAAGTGACAAAGTTAGATTAGTATTTTTTCATAACATTAAGTAAATATAGTAGCTACATAAATTTCATTACACATCATTATCTTTACATTTTATAAATCCTAAAATGTGTTCTCATATAGATAAAATATAATAACATTAAATAGCTACAGTGTAGTGCCCGACATTAAGATGCTGACACAAACATTTAACCAATTACAAACTCTAGTTTTACAATAGCGAAATAAAAAACAACTTTTCTTAGCTAAAGCTTCTTACTTCATCTTCGGCTGCTTTATTCATCCTCTAATGGTAGTTGTCTAATCCATAAACTTAGCCTACTCAAATGAATATTCATAAGTTTATGGAAAATAATAAAAACACGGGACATACATAAAGCCTGGTATGAGTAAAACTTTACCCTAAACAGACACATAGTAAGACCACGCCGCTAAAGCACGGATGAGTTTTCTCCTTACTTATACATTACAGCAATTACACTATATCATGTAAACAATCATCCACAACATAAGCATTCATATAATATCATTTTAGTTGTAAGTATTGTTGAGCCTAAAAATGGCACAACACCACAAAACGAAACTAAATAAAGAGATCTAGCAAAATAAAATAAGAAGCATGGGAAATTTTTATGGTGGCTCTTCAAGTCTGAGGCCTAAGTCCATTTTAATGTTATTAATTAGAGATTTTGGTCAAATGTACGAGGACTTCACTGATCTAATAGCCTAGAATAGTAAAAGGTAGCTTCCTTCATGATAAGGTCATGTAGAGAAAGAGGGTCAAGAAGATAAAGTGCCAAAAGTCCCTTTTAAATTGTCAAATGCTTGTTATTTATAGAGAAATCACCCAACAAAATCGTCGAATCTTGAAATACCAAGTCTAACTTCAGATCCAAGAATGCAGTGGGGAGATGAAGTCCCTTGGCCAATAAAATAGTCTCGATACCGATCAGAAGTGGTAGATACCGATCTGATTTAATGATGGCAAACTGTGCCATCTCCCTCCACTTGGTTTTCTACCTTCAATCCATAAAGTTTCAAGCACTTTTTCTATGAATTCAGTTTTTTATTGAGAGGTTCTAGCATCTCTAGTACTTATCTTATATTAAGAGCTTCCTTGGAGTTACCACCTACTCCTTCAAAAATGAGCCCCAGGACGATCGCTCTAACCAACAGTCCATAGCTTAAAGCTCCAGAGTCTCATATGATGCCCAAAAATAGGTCGGTACCGATTAAAAAGTGGTCAGTAATGAGGTCTTTTTGTTCATATTTTGGGTTCTTTATCCCTTTGGGGATTATGCTCATGCCTTTCCAAGCATTTTCCCAAGATCCTGAACCATTCCTCTTCATTCTGACATCCTTATTCATTTACAAGCCGCTAGATCTAAAACTCGGATAACACTTACCCTATCGAGTACACTTCTGTTGGAGATAAAGTGTGCTTTAGAATAGGATGAGCACATACCATTATCTATACAAGTCCATTTATGATCAAAGAGTTACTCCAAAGTGTTGTGTCTATCCCGTGGATATCCGTTTGATTGATTTAAATTGTAGTGGTTCCATTCTCAGTGCTAAGGTCAAGGTCAATGCTCGAAATTGTTCCATGCCTATGTACCATATTCCTTTTCCCTTTCCTTGCATTTCCAGTTCATATTGAGCCAAAATTTCGTATCAATATCGACCTGATTAGGTTGGTACTGAACACTTTTTCTGAGTCACCTAAGTTAGAAAACTCCCTTAAGTACCGAGTACTTAGCATATTCTCCATTCACGCTTTCATTTTCCTCCTTACGATCTTGGTGCCAAAATCTTTCAATTAAACCTCCTTGCCCTAAATCGATCGTCATTGGTCACCAAGAGCCACCACTAACCACCTGAGGCCTCTACCATCATCTACTCTTCATTCTAATAACTATCAACCTCTTGAACAAGTCTTTCTTGAATTATTCAAGTTGATATCCAATCCAAAAACAATAAGGTCGGTGGCTTCGCCGTCTTATATTAGTCGAGTTATCGTCGTCCACGGCCTGAGATCACCTGCGGTCGATGAGTGGTTGGACCCCTAATTTATGATCGATTAAGTCCATAAACTATGGCCCTTGCAAAACCCACCCCTTTCTAAGTTTTTCCCTGAGTCAGACTCGAGGCCAACACTAAACCTACTCGAGTCTTGACAACCTGGCCTCAACTCCGAGTCACCCTTGTGTTTTTGCCTATCTTGCCTCAGGTCACCTTAGGTTGTTTACTATTTTGTGCCTTGATACTTCCATTCATTCAAAATGCACGAACACACTTTGTCAACAAGTGATCGATCACAAGTTATTATTCTTGAATTTGATGAGATGGTTCTCTTTCAAGGAACGGTCGCGTCAAACAAATTCTGGCATTCGAATAATTCCATTGCAACATTTCCATTTACTGCAGTTCCTATGTTCCTATAAAAGAATGCTCCACGTCACTTCGAACAACGGTTCCGTTATCGATTATCTGACGATAACGAGTAAGATCTGATGCACAGTTTCATCGTGCGATGTGGCTCATTTTCCAACATGAATGGGCTATCTACACAAAATGGTCCGTTCGTCTTGTATGATATGATACGCAGGACTTATATGGTATAAATTGACACTTTCAATTACCCCAATCAACGTTCGAAATTCAATTGGTCAACACACGTCAACATCTGATGGATTTTGAGCGTCGGTCACATAGGTCCATAAAATAGAATTTCAAAATAAAACATACATGATCGTGTTCAACATCAAGTTTTCTTGTCTAGAATGACATGCCATTCTCCTTAATTCAACGTTGGCATTGGATCATCAACACCTCCTAAAGCCGGGTCTACTACGACTCAACCTTCGACTTTTATGCCTCGGTAACTAGATATTCAATCACCGTAGAGCTACAGCAGATGATAGTTCCAACAGCTCCAAGTTAGAATCAACCTCCTCCTCTAAATGAATGAGTTGGCATAAGAGTTCTAGATGATCTTCCTGAACAAATGCCGACAATTATAACCGCTAAGTCACTTTAGACTATATCTCAGCAACATAGAATACCATAAGGTGACGTCTTGCTTTTGACACCTAACTAACAAGCACACAACCCTCTATTGGGCTATGCAGCTTGCAATAGATATATGTGCCTAGGCAATGTTGTACCACCTTTCAATCCATTTCTTCGAATGTTTCTCCAGAAGCTTGAGCTCGCTCTTACTCAATTCCACCCCAATGGTTATGCTTTGTTGAGCTCCTTGTACATCCTATTCATGAATCAATTCCAGCAACCTCCAACCTTCGGGGAAATAATACATGTCTTGAGCTTTAAATAGTGGAGCAAGTCGCCTTCTTATATGATTATCAAAGCTTAGTGTTAGTGTAAGGTCATCGAAGCACTCCACAACAAGCGCTCATACTTTACTTCTTCGTTTGATGTCCATATCGCTTCAACCGACCCTAGATATTCGGATGTAGGACTTCTTCCTGTCCATTCTTCCCCGTACTTGAATTTTCACTGTCCGAGTATTTAACTGGTTATCCGCTTTCTTCATAGATATCCCTGCTTGAGACATGAGCGAAGAGCACTCTGAGCCTCTACAAACACTTAAGAGACTTAATATTCGATTTTGTACCACTGCCTACTTAGGGACAAATAAGAATCTTCAATAGCGTAATCTTCTTCATCTCGATCACTTCTCTGTTATTGCCAAAGTTCCATTAAGAAGTTCTAGGATGCCAACTAGGTGTTGTGCCCATTCGCAACTCCAATGAAAATATCCAAAGGGGTGTTGGAGGCCCATCTGGCATGACAAACATTAGTGAATCTGTCGATAGAGCAATAGAAGTAAACATTACTGGTGAAGTGCAAGTGATAGAGGAAGAAAGAGTTGAATGGAAATGATCCACGAGGGAGGAGAAAAGAGGAAAGAAGAAAAGGAAGAAGGTGACGAAGAAAGTGACAACGACGATGACTTCGATTAAGAAGGAGACGAGTCATAAGGAGAAACGCCTCTAGAGGGCATCAAAATTCCTATCATGCCACGTCTGAAGCAAATTATGGTCAAGACCTCTCAAAAATATGCAAAACCGAGCATGATGCCAATAAACGAGGCAATTCCTCCAACCGGTCACTCAAAAAACATCTTCAACTCATTAAGTGATCTCATTAATATTCTTATCGGTGATCTTCTTAAGTACTGCTCTCTTAGTTTCAGCTTTCCATCTGAAGGTATCCTAGCCGAAGGAGGCAAGACTCCATCTTTACTACCTTCCAAACACTGTTTATAGAGTACTTAGGGGGACACCAGCACTCCATCCACTACTAGGATCATGAATACACACTCCTTGCATTCGTTCACATTCCAATTGTACAAAACCAATATGATCCTCTCTTTTATTTCAAGTACAATGGGCATAGACCGATTTGGCTATCTTCACCACAATTTCCTATCAAAGGAAGCTAACCTCTAAGCCATATCCTCCTTACTTTTTCTCTTTTAGGGAATGAGAGGCAGATGAAGAGAGAGCACGAAGAAAGGAAAGAGAACGCGAGACGAAAAATGACCGCCAAGCGAAAAAGGATATAAAGAAAAGGCAAGTGGAGGGGAGAGAATCTTACGGTCATGGAAAAATACATAAAGATTTTCGTGACCACCATAGGTCCTCTTTCGACCTTCCCCTGCCTCGATCTCAACCATAGCTCCCTCCATAGCAAAAAACTCCAACATCACTTTCTATGACTACCATAGTTCCTTTACCCCCACAATCCAAAGGGGTTTTTATTCGTCCAGCACCTCCTCCAGCCTCGTCAATCCGGATGCAAGCTGCCTCCTAGACCTTTGCTTGATTAGGTTCATATTCAATCGTGACCTTAAATACATTCCTAGGGAAGAGGCAAACCGTAGGGTCGGAGGGATCCAATAACTTATCGATATGAATGGAATAAATTTTGCTTCGCCCTTTTGGATGTCAACTGAATTCATCAAATTGATATCTAACCGTTTGAGTTGGAGAATAAAAGATATGACCGAATTATAAAAGAGTATAAAAAGGATTTAGCCAATGCTGAAGAAGAAAGATATGCAGCTCAAATATCGAAGAAGAAGGCCGAAAGCTTGGTTGAAGAGAAGAAGAACGCTCATAATCTGACCAAACTTGTAATGAATAACCTAAAAACTGCTCATGAAGATAATGCCGCTCTCAAAATGCAACTAACAACCAAGGACCTGACCCTTCTAGTGAAAGACAAGGCTCTCAAGGACATGGAAGCCGAGATCCAGGAACTTCATACCGACAAGGAGAAGCTTGAATCCACCATGCTCCTGGTAAAATACTGAGAAACTAGAGGCCTAGGTTGACCATGCTACCACCATGACCGAGCTAAAGGAAAAGATGGCCACATAAATAGAAGATTTGACTTCCACCCTTCAATAATTCTTTACCAATGTTATCCAATATATGAACTTAAAGTAGCTAGGAAGAACGTACGTCGTCACTCTTGGTGATACCTGGAAAGAAATACTATATTGCAAGGAAGCGGCCGGTGTAAGCCTCATCGAAGATGACTTGAAACCTAAGTATCTCGATGTCGACAAGATTGAAAAACTTAAAGAGGGAGGACGCTGCTACTGCTAAAGCTACCACTAAAGCTCATACTGGTCCAAGTGCATCGGCTTTAGAAGAATCATCATCTCCTTGGATTTAAGAGCTCATAGTGAAGATTCCAACATCCGAGAGGGGCCAGCTCCGAGGCCACCCAGATTATTCCAGCTTCTGTAGCAACTACCTCCGATGAACCATACATTCTTGTTTCCATCTCTCAACCTATCCTATCAGCCACAAAAAAGGGTGAGATAACTGTATCTCCCGCTAAAGAAACTCCGACCAGCAAAGGTATATCCCTCGTCTCTCTAGTGTTTAAGATCCTTTAGTTCTTGCCTGAGACTATTACTAATCTTTACTTCTTTGTTTGTGCACTCATAGGTCACATGTCGCTTCTCCTCCTCCACTGCTAATCACACAGGGCTTGGGTCCCGTTGTTATTGTTATCCAGTCGACCTCCATTACCACATGACTGGTCATTCCAAACCATCCCTCCAGCTCCATTCCTGGTCCCAATTCGAAGAAAATCACAGCTCTGGAGGAATTGGATGATACATCACAATCCATGGGGGAAGACATCATTATTGCCAACACTTTGGGCCCAACTGGTCCCATTTTAATGGAAGAAAGGCTGAAGATCATCATCACTAATGTGAAAATCAAGACTAAGCCTGGACTTGAAAACTCTACTGGCACTGAAACCTTCTTCGAGAATACTTCCTATTACCATCAAGCCTTCGAAGGGCAGCAACACCGACACCATTACAGAGACATCCAATCCCCTCATTGACCGACTCAAAGATCATACCACCACTATCACCAAAGGAGGCACCACTCCCTCTGAAGACAAGACACCCAAGGGTGAGAAGGGCCAAAAGAGACCTCGTGATGGTTTCGGCAACAAGGGCGGTAAGAAGAAGAAGACACACAAAAAGTAGGCTCCTCGGTTAACCTTTAGTGATGGCGATACAGTTTTCTTTTGTCTCTTTTTGATTGTACGTTTCGTTTTCCTTTTGTACATAAGCTGGGCTTGTGCAGGACTGTCCCCCGCATTCATTGTATATAAAGATTGAATGTAATTAATTATTGTTTTTTCCGTTTCAATCTCTATTCCATTTACATTTGCGCACTTTATATTTTATTCCTGCTTATATATAACTGCCTGCATATATAATATAACCGCTTGTGCTGCAATACCTCCATATTATACATGTCTATGTCCGTATAATGCTTTTACTTACTGTGACTCTGTACATATAAGAATAATTCATGCAATTGCTTTAGTTATATTCTACTATCCAGTTATGTTTACCGTTGCCAAAGTGTTTCCATTTTGCTAAACAATACTAACGTTAAACCAACTCTACGGTTATCCAACATACCTTCGGTCGGGTCTCCTTCAACCATTAACAAGTTATAAATAGTCTGAGTTCCATGTTATTTCTTACTTCTAGGAAATAGTGGTTTGGACATTTATATCCTAACTTCTTCAATCTCGCTAATAACCGAGAGTGATCGATATTCCCCGTTGATTTCCACCACTTAACCTCTACCAAGCGTGTCCCGCTAGGCCATGAGTGAGACCATACCATTTGTAATTCTACTACATACCAAGTCCTTTCTCTGGGACTTGGCATTCCAAATGCAAGAATCCAAGCATAATTCCTTGACCTTTCCTACGTTCGAGCATCGGGTCGAAGGTTAATAACGTGGGGTAGATTATCTGATTGCTTTTGGTCCGATTATATTCTCCCGATCCTGATCCTGGACTGGAGGAATCCAATAGTACCTATTTTCAGGTACTCGTTTCCATTCTTGCTTATTTTTAGGCATTGATCGAAAACACTCAACAACCATCCTTTCTTCTCCTTAGTCAAGCATGTCCTATTAGGCCGCAAGCGCGATCGTGGAAATGCAGGTTGCGCACCAATTCCTATCTTTAGGAACAGATGCTTCGGACACCTCTCTTTGAGCATTCGTTCCCAGGCTTACTTACTTCGAGCATTGACTGAGAGTGCCCTTTGACTGTCCTCGCTTTTCCTTGGCCTAGCACGTCCTGCCAGGCCGCAAGCATGGTCATTAAAATTTTGAATGCGCACTAGATTCTATATTTGGAAACTGGCACTTTTTGCCATCTGACTCCGAATATTCTTTATTGACCTTACCTATCTCCGGCAATAGTCATTACCGAAGTGATAGAGTCAAATTATCCGATCAACCCTTATGACTATACTTCTTTGTTATGATCCTGGACCAAAGGATTCGGTACCTATCTCCGGGTACCTGATTGCACTGCAAATCATGTAGTACAAGATTTTGCTTGTAAGAACACGATTCCATTGGTTCAAGAAGCTCAATTTTATTTATAAACAAAAAACACACCAAGTCATGCCTTATTGTAGTGCCCTCAGAATCCTTGGGTGGTTAAGGAGGGATGTGCATAATTGTGTAATGCTCTATATCTATGCATCCTTACCCAGAGATAGGCAAGGTCATCCTTTTGGATTTCCTTAGCCTGTAATTCCTTCTTCACGTAGCAAACCACCAACTAGGAGTCATTGAATATATGCAGCGTCCTTACCCCGTTTCGTTATCCTGAGTCCCATTATCAACGCTTCATACTCAGCCTCATTGTTATAGTGAGGAACTTTAAATTCAGTGCATAGCAAACAGATCATCCTTCTGGAGTTATGAGTACCACTCCTACCCCGGAACTGCATTCATTAGAAGTTATATCTACAAAAAGATTCCATTAAGAAAGTGTGACTATATCGTCTTCCTCTTCAACATCTCATACAGTAAATTCAATGATGAAATCCACCAATGCCTATCCATTTATCGCCCTCCTTGGATGGTAAGTGATGCCTTACTAGTTCAGTTCAACGTTCCACTTCAGCAACCTTCTCGAAGTCTCGGATTGATACAATACCCGCTTTAAAGGTTGACTCTTCGGTACCTTAATCGGTGAGCTTGAAAATACGGTCGCGGTTTTCTTGACACAAACAACAAGCAATAAGTGAGTTTCTACAACTTTGGATAGTTCATTTTAGCTCCCATAAACTACTTACCAGTATAGTAAACTAGCCTTTGGATCATTGCCTCCTTGGTACTAATGATACGCTTAATGTGTGAGCAGACACTACCAAATAGATGAACAAATCTTCCCCGTCCAAAGGATTGGATAGAATCAGTGGTATTTCCATATGCCTTGGTAATTCCTCGAATGCTTCTTTACATTTCTTTCGTCCACTTGAAAATTCTCTTTCTCCATTTTATGGGCATTGAAGAACGACATACACTAATCTGTTGCCTTTGAGATAAATCGAGTCAATGCGGCAACCTTCCCATTCAAGATTTGCAACTCCTTCTTCATGATTGAGGTAATTACATTCCTCAAGGCATTAATCTGCTCTAGATTAGCCTCGATGCCTATAAAAATCATGATAAATTCTAGAAATCTCCCCGATGCAACCCCAAAAGAACACTTCAACGGATTCGGCTTCATTTCGTACTCCCGCAGCACTTTGAACATTTTTGAAAGATCTTCCATGTGGTTCCTCGATAACAATGACTTCACAAGCATATCATCCACATATACTTCTATGGTTATCCCGATCTAATTCTTGAACATGGCATTACCAATATTTAGTAAGCAGCTCTTGCGTTATTTAAACCAAATGACATCACTTGGTAATAGTATAATCCCAAATTAGTTATAAACCTCTGTGCTCCTGATCCGGAACATGCATCAGTATTTGATTGTAGCTGGAATAAGCATCTATAAAAGATAGCAACTCATGTTCGATGGTTCCATCTACCAGCTGGTCAATCCTTGGCAAATGCAAGTTATCCTTCAAGCATGCTTTATTCAAGTCTAAATAATCAACACATATCCCCCACTTTCCATTTGCTTTCTTGACAAACACGGGGTTTGATACCAATTTAGGGTACAAAGCATTGTGGATAAAGCCATTTGCCTTTGGCTTATCCACTTACTCCTTCAATGCAGCGGTTCGCTCCAGACCCAAACCGTGTCTCTTTTTCTTTAATGGTATATATTTTGGGTCCACATTCAGTGCGTGACATGTTATCCCCAACAATATCTTACACATATGCAAATGTGTCCAATCAAACACATCCATGTTTGCTCGGAGAAAACTGAAAAATTCCTTCCTCAATCCTGCACTGAGTTGAGATTTGGTCTTAATAACCCGAGTAGGATCGTCCATATCGACGGGTACATTAACCGTCGGCTTAGCTGGTGTTATTCGCACTTCCTCTAATTTCCACTTGAGATACACAGACTTATGGAACCGGTTACAGTTCTCGAGCCAGGGCTTGGGTTCTAATTGCTATGCATCCGTGATTTTAATGCAAAGAGCTTTCTTTACATTTTTCTCTTTCTCCCATCGCTTTGCCTCTTTGAGCTCAGCGACATAACATTGTCAACCAGCGCTCTGGTCTCCTCCAATCGATCTAACCCCATTCTCAATGGGGGACTTCATCATCAAATACCAAAGAGCTAGTGCTATTTTGAAATCAGGAGGGTTGATTGGCCCAAAAATGTGTTGCACGCTGAATACCCATCCACAATTACAAACTTCTAAACCCACATAATCTTGCATCTCCATCTCCCAATTCCATGGACAAATCAATTTTCATAATGGGTTGTTTTGCCTCGTAGTGAATCCTAGATTTATGATGCTGAACATCGTTTATACTTATCCTCATCTAATCAGACATTGTTTAGAACAAAATATTCAACGAGCTTGCACTATCCACCACGACTCTGTTCATTTTAATTAGGCCTGTAACAACCGTTATCACCATGGGATCGAAGGTTGGCACTTCGATCCTATTAGAATACCTATTTTGAAACATGATATCGTCAGGCATCAACCTTTACTGCTTAGCCGAAGCTCGGTCCTCAATGGAGAAGCAGCTCTCCTATGGTACGTACCTTAATAAAGTCACATATTCTTCCATTTCATCTACCTTTTCTCCGTTGGATGAGAGCCTCCAATTATGATGTTAATAACCATCCTTCCATTTGACAGCCTGGCCCCTTTGCATTGGTTCCAGGTTGGTTCCCTTCGGCATTCAGCCCTTGGGGTCTAGCATTTTGTCCACCATCCTATGGCTCTCTTACATATAGTTGCATCTTCTTCTTTCTTATCATTTCTTCAATAAAATCTTTAAGATGTCTGCAGTCGTTCGTATTATGCCCATGAGTTTCATGGAAGCGACAATGCTCCTCAAAGGTCCTTTCTCCCTCAATTGCCTCTCTCCTACACGACTTGTTATACATTTACGTGCCTTATGTGGCGAGGTATATTTTTTAGGTGTATCGTTCAAAGACGTGTACTCATCTGGCCTTATATTCCTTAAGTGTTTTTTGGCATCATTCTACCTACCCCCAATGCCCTGATTTCCCTTCCTTTGATTACCAGAATTACTAACATTTACGGCTACATTACCGAAGCTCTCATCGGTCTGCTTAATTGCTACATTACTTAGAATTACATCCTTCGACTGTCCACCGCCAGTCTTCCCAACAACCTGACTTGCTTCTTCCAAATGCAAGAATTGGTTTGCCTTTCAGTTGAATTCCTCCATAGTTGTTGGTTCCTTTATCCTTAGCCATTTCCCAAAGTCCATGTTTGGATGCTCCAGATCAATGACATCGACACCATACTTTTATTTGGATTGTTAACTTTAGTAACTGCAACATTAAAACTATTCAAGAACCCCTTCAGTGACTACTAAGGTCCCTGATAAAGGTTCGACAAAGACATCACGTCCTTTGGCTGAGCGATGTGAAGCTAGAACTGCTCCAAAAACTTCTTTGCTAACTCATCAAAAGTCGAATGGATTTTAGTGCGAGTCGACTAAACCACATCGACGTAACCCCATTTAGATAGATAGGAAAACACCTGCATCGAACTATATCAATTGCTATGACACTACCCATACGACACCCATACTTAAACAAGTGTTGCCTAAGGTCAGTGGTCCCATTGCACGATGACATAATAAACATCATAAACTTATTGGATGCTCGTCCTTTAAGATGTTCTTCGTGAATGGAGTTCTACAAGGCGCAGAACCCCAGCCTTCATTCTTCCTCCATTTATTTTCCTTCAACAACTGCTTAATCATGTCCGTTATGTGCTCCTTACTAGCTTGGTACTCTGATGGACGACTATCAAGAGTTGCGCTGAGTGTTTAACTCCGTAAACGATCTTGGTTTGCTCATTGACGTCTAGGTTCTCCAGTCTTTGGGAGAACCACTCTTTTGGTTCTTCTTTGATGTCTAATTGGCTATGCAGCGCATGTTTGAGCGCTAACATCCTATGCTTCAACATCTAATCCATCTTCATTACCAGTATGTTGCAAATCATTCTCGAAATCAGATAAATTGACGACCTCAGCTCCCTGTCCCTTTAAGGCCCCAAATTCAGGTTGGTACCGACCTGATTTTGGCTAGTATCGATCTAAATTCCCTTACCAGGGGCTCTTCCTGTCCCTCCAGCATCTTCGGTAGTATGTTCCTCCTACTTTTACTTGCCATCCCTTCTGTTCTGACCAGAAGCAGATGATTTCTTGTCTTTAGATCCAACATGTGATGTCTCTCTCCTACTTCTCCTGATCCATTACGACTACCGGGTCAGCAAGGCTATACAAGCATCTATTTTTTAAGTAGAGCCTTCTGACTATCTACCATCTTTTGATTCAACTTCGCCATCATCTTATCAAATTCCACTTTTGTGACCATCTTCTGATGGGCAAATGGTCATGGTAACACTGCTACCAGTTGAATAATTATCTCATCATGGTGGGAAGCTCCTTCTTCTACACCAGTGAGTGATCCAAGTCTAACAGACTTCCTAGTTAGTGCCATTGATTCCAATTTGAAGTTTCTTTAAATCTTTTGATGAAAACCTTCTAGATCCAACCTTTGGGTGCTCTAATCTACAATAGATTGCTAGATCTACGCCTAAGAATCACCTTTCTCAATGAAAGAACCAAAGAAGTTGAGCCTAAAAATGACACAACACCCCCAAAATAAAATTAAATAGAAATATCTGGCAAAATAAAATAAGAAACATAGCAAATTTTTATAGTGGTTCAGAAATCTGAGGCCTATGTCCACTTTAATGTTATTACTTAGAGATATTGGTCACAAGTACATGTATTCCACTGATCTAATAGCCTAGAACAGCAAAAGGTAGCTTCCTTTATGACAAGGTCGTGTAGAGGAAGAGGGTTAAGAATATGAAGTGCCAAAAGTTCATTTTAAGTTGCCATATGCTTGCAATTATAGAAAAATCACCCAACGCAATCGTCATATCTCGAAATATCAAGTCTAACTTCAGGTCTGAGAATGTAAGAGGGGAGACAAAGTCCTTTGGCTAATAAAATCATCTCAGTACCGATCAGAAGTGATCGGTACCAATCTAATTTAATGATGGTAAATTGTGCCATTTCCCTCCACTTGGTCTCTATATTCGATCTATAAAGCTCCGAGCATTTTTCTATGAAATTAGTTTGTTGCGGAGAGTTTCTAGCATCTCTCATACTTGTCCTTATCTTTAGAGCTTCCTTGGAGCTATTCACCTACTCCTTCAGAAATGGACACCAGGACGATCACTCTAACCAACAATCTATAGCTCAAATCTCCAGAGTCCTATATGATGCCCAAAAGCAGGTCAGACCGACTAGAAAGTGGTTCGCACTGAGATATTTTTATGCCTATTTTGGGTTCTTTATCCCTTTGGGGCTTATCCCCATGTCCTTCCAAGCATGTTCCTAAGATCTTGAACTATTCTGTCTTCATCCTGATGTGTGTTCATTTGAAAGCCGCTTGGTCTAAAACCTATTCTTTTTACACACATCACCGATTCTTTTTTTAGGTGTAAGTCAAAAGGTTATCAATTATATTTAATGATTACCTCCCTAGGCCTTCCTATCACTA
Source organism: Allium fistulosum (assembly GCA_030737815.1). Lineage (NCBI taxonomy): Eukaryota > Viridiplantae > Streptophyta > Magnoliopsida > Asparagales > Amaryllidaceae > Allium > Allium fistulosum. The sequence goes on along the minus strand of CM060904.1, from coordinate 160,722,901 downwards.
ATGTAATATTTTCCCGACAACGTCACCTGATGAAATGACCACTCATTCCACCATGGGAGCCACCCTAACTAGAGCCACCCTAGCTCTCCTAAGAGATTGAATGTAAGCATCATGAATACATTATAGTAAGGTACTTATTAAGCAACAACATCTCCTATTAGTCTTGAGAACCCTTTGTTTCATACTATCGATTCATTTATAACACCACCCTGATGTTTTGGCACTTTGCCATGAATTACCTTAAAGTTCAGTTTAACAAAACAAAACCATATAGACTTTCCAAGTCATGGCACTATATCATATACTATTGAATTTTAAATGTAACGACCCTGGAATTTAAATTTATTTAAATTAATAATTAAATGCATTTTTGAATTAAATTGAGTAATTAAATAAATTTTTGATAAAAATTTGTAAGTTAATTAGGAAAATTGAGAGCGAGTTTCCCCGGATCAAATATATTCTGTATAAATCCTTTTAATTTAAAAATATTAAAAATATTGCATATATGTGAATATATATGTATATATGATATGTGAGTAAATTTGATAATATATACATAACATAATTAAAACAAGTAAACAAATGAAGCACGTATGAACCAAAATAAATAAAATACAAGATAATACCCTTACATACTTGCCCAGCCGAAAGCAAAGATAATAAAATATCTTTGTACAAATAAACAAAGTATGTAGATTTAAAATAAAATATAAAACAAGACCCACATAATAAGTGCAGACACCATTTTGAAGCAAAAGAAGTAAGACAAGATTTTTTTACATATAATCATATATGAGTATACCCACCCAAATCATATTGTACATAACAAATCTCTCAGCCGAAATCAAATCTGCATAGTCAAGAAAGAAATAATAACTTGTTAGAAAATAAGTCTAGGCAAATAAACAAAACAAAGTAATCTCAATATCATTTCCAGCCGAAGTTGCATAGTCAAACAAACAAAGTAAATATCTTTGTACAAATGAAATATAAGCATAAGCAAATCAAAGTACCATACGAAATTTAAATTATAGGAAGTTGTAGACATAAGTACATAGGCATTTAATGCCATTACCCCTAGCACAACATATAGTATGCATATCAGCCGAAGTAAGTATGGTAAAAGAACAACAAAGAAAAAGTTGTACAAAAAAAATTTGTACAAGTAATAAATGCAGCCCCAAACAAGTTCCCTCAGCCTCCATACCAATATCTCTGGCCAAAGATTTAAAAAAAAAGTAAAGAAAATCTTGTACCTGCTTTGTATAAACAAATGATCCCCTGTACATTCAATTTATATGTACATCTCCTTTGTTTCATTCTCGTTCTCAAGACTAAGCAAACCAGAAAGAAAATATCATTTCATATTCAAGCAAACTCCAACTTAAAAACATCTCAGTTCCTCTATTAAAACTGAGAAACTAAAACCAAAGAAATATCATCATCATTCAAACAAATATCAATGTAAACATCTCAGAAATAAAAATTATATCAAAGCAATCAAGGCCTGGGAATCAGGAAGCAAAGAAGCTTCAGTTATCAAGTTCAAAACCAGATTTCCTACCTTGCAAAGTTTAAAAATCTTCAACTTTCAACCAGAAAATCAAACTAGAAGCTTTCAACTGGAAATTCAAAGCCTGTTTTCAACATAAATAAAACTCTGTTCTTTCCTGGAATCTAAGGTGAGCAACTCCTATTTTCCGAGGCTTAACTGTTTTGATTTCTTGTCGCTTGTGAGTAAACATACTATCCTGAAGTTTAAACTTGATGGTTGATTTGTAAACATGAGTTCTGTTTCTGGAAGTTGTATCTTGCCATGTTTCCAATATTTCAAGCTGCAGAGCAAATGAAAGTAAACAAATTTAAAACAAAACTTCTTTGTATAATTAAATTTAAAACTTAGGAATTTAAATTAGAAAGGTTTGTTTGAACTAAAATCAGAACTTAGATTTGTTTTGAAGGTTCACAGTGTGATATAGATATTGGATGTTCATGTTACATAAAAACAGAAATCATAAGTTAAAAATGCGAATGTTTTAGATTGTGGATTTGATTTCATATCAGGATTAAGGGTACAGAGCTAAGATTTTTAAAACAAAAATATTGATTTTTAGTTAAGTATTTTAAGTACAGTTCCTAGTTGAACTAAATATACCTTTTAATCGATTCCTGGTGATTGAACAAATGTTAGGGATTGAGATTTTTCTTGAAGCTTGTTTGGTCATCCATGGAGTTAGGAAAAATGTTAAATAATTTTTCTATTGCAATCAAAGATTGAACGAATTAAGACTAGGGTTTAAAGTCAGTGAGAATGGTGTTTGGGGTTTCGAGCTCATGCCCGCTTGTCAGTGCGTCGAGTGTAGCCAAATTTGGAGAGAATGTTCTTGAGATATGGGCGAGACTACGACCGGAGTTTGGTGGCCTCTGGTGGCGGGAGTGGTGATTGCGAAGCATTTTGGGTTGGTAGTCTGGGTGGAGGTTACTCGAGCTATGCTCGATTTTGAATTGTGTCGAGATAGGCGAATCGGGTGTTGATTTCGAATGAAGGGACGAATCACGACTTGCTCGTGGTCGCGATGTTCGCCAGAGCATCGCCAGTGACCAGTGCACGTGCACGTTTCGATTTCCGGTTGTTCCAGCTTTGGGGAAGAAGAACAGAGGAGTAGGATTCCAGAGAGGATCGGGTATTGCTCGAAGTGGTAGGAGTTCGACTCGAAGTTTTCAATTGATTGCCTCGGGTCATTTGGAAATGTTACAGGTTAAAATACTTAGAAAAAAATTTTAATGGAAATTTGGACACTCGGGTTAAATTTTGACAAAACTCGAAGTAAACAAGCAGAATTCTCGGGGCTGACTCGAAGCGGGTCTCGAGACTAGTATATAAAACAGTTTATACTTTAAGATTTTTCAATTCTTTTAAAACACTTTTAAACTACGTTCAAATAATGATCTGATTGGAATTTTAAGCTAATAAGATGTTTTCAAAGAGATTAAATTTTAATTTATTTAGTTTTGATACGATATTTTTATAAGGTTATTTATATTAAATAAATAATATAACTTAAAAGAAAAATTAAGATAAAATGTCGTTTGAACTAAATCTTACCCTTTCAAAGTAACTAATGTGATTTAATGTTTTAATTTATATTGATTAACTAAAGATCAATTTATTTTTTATTTAAAGCTAAGTGATTAATTAAGGATAATTAATTTAAGAATAATTTATTAATTATTAATGGTTAGTTAATAAATGATTTAAAGGATAATTAATTATATTGGTTTGTAATTAATTAATGATTAATTAACCCGGATTAGAAATTCATAAGTAATTAATCTAATTTGAATAAATCAGATAATTAACTGTCCTTACTTGTGAATATTTGAATTTGATTGGATGATTGAATTGTTTGATATCCCTGATTCGTGATATTTTGTGATACCTCCTGATTTATGTTGTGATCTGTAATTTACTTATCTGTGATGTATATATTGTTATGTGAATATGAAACCCTTGACCCGTAAAACGACATTTGAATTCCGATGCGACAGGGAGTCGGATTCCAGTTGGTTATCCGAAACCCACATCGAATTGTAATAGTGAATCTTTATGACCGATAAATTTATTTTATCTATGAATCTGTGAATGAAGATAAGCGTTATCGATTATACCGCTTATCGATATATCTGTGATGATTGATGTTGTGCACTATTGTGTGAAAACCCCTGGACTACACCTTTACACACACAAATATGGATTTCACGTGGAAATCGGTTAAGTCACAGATAATTTAAAGTTGATGTTTTGAAATTGAAATTTTAAATTTCAATTGATTTTGAAATTAGAAATTTCGGTTTAAATGTGAAAAGCTTTTGAAATGGAATTTCAAAGATGAAACTTATTTTCGAATAACCTGATTAAGTTTTGAAGTTTAAATAATTTGATTTAAACTTAAATTCAAGATTTGAAATTGAACTCTATGATTTGAAAATAGGGATTAGAGATTTTATACCTGTTATATATGAGTTAAACCATTTTAAAAAGTATTGACTTTGGAATGTGAATAAAATAAAAGGATTTTAACTCGTGTAAATATAATTGGATTTTTCTTAAACGAAAACTATTTGTTTTCAAATAATAACAGCTTTCATATAAGAAGTGAACTTCCAATTTGTGTTGAAAGGTTTCAAATTCAAAATGAAATTGAAATGTTTTAAAAGGCTATGAATGAATTCTTTTTTGAAAGCTATGAATTAAATCTGTTTATTTTTAACAGATTTAAAATGATGTTTTGTTTAACCAATTAGAAATGAAATTGTTTTGAAAGCTATAAGTTAAATCTTTGATTTAAAGATTTAACGAGTTAATCAAATTGAAATGAGAATTGATTTGGAAAAATCTATAAATGAATCTTTTTGTTTAGAAGATTTGAAATGGTAATTGGTTTAAACCATTTGAAAGAATGTTTGGAATTGTTAAGTTGTGACTTAATTGAAATCCCATATCCATATGTTTTTTTATTGCGCTCACTATTCGGGTTAGCCGGGAAAGGACCTTTGGGTCATATAACCCATTCCGAATAGTGATACGTCGTATATGGATGGCATTTGAAGACCGATGATGAAGACCGGATATTTTCGAAAATGAAAGGACAAACTGTCGAATGTCTCTGCACTGAGTTGCTCCGGTATAGAGATTTATATCACTCTTTTTGTGACGGGAAGTCCGGACGTGATTGGAAGTTATCCGGATTTGCAAGGGCTTCGTGAGAAGTGCCTTCGGTTCTGTTCGAACCCGGAACAGACTTGTATGGTTACATGTCTGACATTACACTTTGAGATATAAAGCTGATTTCTTTCAAATACATTTCTGTTGGTGGCGGAGAATTTATTCTCTTAGCTTAACACCCTTCTCTGAGACGTACGAGCTCAGAGGTTATGTAGTTGAAATTTATCAGCGATATATCCCAATTTGGTAATGTGGCATGCTGAGTGTTGCTGTGTGATGATCAGTGTTTGATCATTTGTGATATGATCATTTGTTTGATCATTTATCTTTGTGATCATAGGTTGATCATCTGTTGACCCAAAGCGTGGCTTTTTGAAAAAGCGTAGCTTTGTGGACGAGACTTCGTCGAGCCTCACAACCCGGTAATGGTCGAAACAGGAATCGTGCGGCAAGGTTTTCAGGGGTAGCTCCCCTAGGGTATGACCATTCCTTCTGGAAAAGGGTAGTATCATGGTATGGAGCCCAGATATTTACTCATGTGGATACACTTATTTATTATGTGTGATGTTGGTTTCGAGGCGCCTCGGTTAAAGGTCCCAAAGGACCGGGGGTGGCATATCTGAGGTTTCTTTTATCCCTTGGGAAAAGGGGTTGCCGGCCTTGTTTGGCAGAGAACAGTTGGTTCTCGGAACGTCCCGCCAGAGGCGTTTCTTTCGTGGAATAGGAAGTTCCTTAGCCTGACCATTTGTTGGAAATCCAAACAAAACAATACGAGCCCTGTACGGTTTTAGTTGTATTACCTGCCATGGAATGTGGTGGTAACCTGCTATTGAACATGGTAGCTATAGTAGGCATAAGTGCGAAATGTCTATGCTGGCTAAGATTTATATTCTACTTTCGAAATTGTTTTCTGCACTATGCACTAGTAATAATATCAAATGATTTGATTTCGCGTAGTAAGCATCTTTGACTATCATAAGAAGAAATCTTCTCCAATTCTGCGTTTGCATTGTGTGTGTGGCGGGAGGTCTTATGGTAGTCTCATTTTCCAAAAAGCATTGCGAATTGACTTTAAAATTCTTTTGTTGTTCGTTTTTAAAGATAAACTGTTTTTGTTGCTCACACCAGTCCCATGACTGATCCGGAGTTTATTGTTCCTTTCCTAAACTCTGGGTGCTCATAATTTCCTACACGAGCAGTCTAGAGTTGGGTTTTTTCAGATATTCAGGTTTAGTAGATTATCTGGAGCTAGTTCAGTCTTTGGATCAGACTGCACTTGCTTACCTTTGTGCCTCGTTATTGGGAGTTCGAGCTATTTCTGGATTTGTCTTTGAAGATGAAGATTATCCGCTGCTGATGTTATCGTTTTCTTTTCCGCTGCTATTTATTGTATCATATCTCTGATGTATATAGATATTCATTGTATCTGGATATTGTATCAGATGTTGTATATCTATATTCTTTTTATTCCGCTGTGATATTTACTTAACTGTGTTATAAGCTCCGGCGACTCGGATTTGAACGGTCGAATCTACGACATTCGAGTACGATGTAAAGTATGGATGTCGATTTTCGAGCGCGAAAATCTGGGACGTTACATTAAACATCATTAGTCTTGTCCATATGGCCACCCACAATTCCATACATTTAAGTTGACAATAAACCACACATGTCCAACTCAATTTGAACGAAAAGGTGGATAGTTATGGGGAAAAGAAAATAAAGACATAGAACAACATCTTACACAAATGAAATAACATATATTATTTCAACATATAATCTTTATAGTGGAAAATTTTAAATACACTTATCAGAGTTTAAATTAACATCAACATGGACAGTTATAAATCTATCCTTACAAATGCGAAATACAATAGTACATAAGTGTAGTGGAAATGGATAACAATCTTCAGAAGAATCTTCTAGCTCCATGCTCCGAGCTCTTTCAAAATGCTCCAAACTAAACTCGACTACTACGGTGCCCGGAAAATTAGAGCACCTAGAATTTAAAGGAAAGAAAATAAATTCTCGGTTAGTCATGGAACTGGTGTGAGAAACTCAAAATACGAGTATTTGAAAACAAAGGGTTTCTCATAAGACCACACCGCACATAAACACGAAATGAATTTTTACCTTATGATAACCAAATCATTTCTATGTAAAATCCAGTGACATTATTTTTAATGACATTCTTTGAAAACCATTCAACTAAAATATTTAAATAGGTGAAATTGTTTCATTGGTTAAATTTGACGGCATAATAGGTTTCAATTAAGTCTGAAGGTACTTATTGGAGAATCGATTTCTAATGAATAGCGAGGTAAGGGACTATCTCCCATACAATACATTTTTAGAGTAATGTACCAAGGCCACCGATAGATGGTCCCCTGTGAATTTTGACCGGCCTACCCGAGACCAACAGATGGTACGGATGACACCGAATATGATACCACCCTGACCGTTCCCGACCTCTCCGAGATGTCTCATAGCATCCACCACAAAATTCAAACCCAACGTTATAGTGGGTATAAATAAATAAATCCAGAAAGGTGATATCATACCCTAATGGTTGCAAACCACTTAGCCTTAAAGCAACCCTTGTTTCACAATTCCCCCGGTGTGTGGCTCGAAGTAACATTTACCTTTCTTAGAACATTTTTTTCTTAAAATGCCACATTGTCATTTCCAACAACACACTATTAATTTCAACAAAAGTACAATCTCTAAGCTCGTACGTTTCAAAGAAGTGTGTTAAGCCTAAGAGGGGTTACCTCTTACACCACCAAATAGATGTATCTTTGTAGAGATCGATGCACTGTGATCTTAGAAATGCAATGTCAGACATCCATCCATACAAGTTGTCCAGGAACAGGACAAACCGAAGGCACTCTCCTACCACATCCTGTTGGGCAATTACCCCTAGGATTAGTAGCGAGTAGTCCTTACATACAAAGATCCTAGAACGAAGGGACCACTACTATTTATTTATCTTGGGAGCTACTCCGAAATTATCAACAAGCAGTCCTTCTGTTATGAAGATCCTAACCTTCAACTTCATTGTCTTTAACATGTCTTTATGTTAGAACTCGTAAATTGGTTCGAAGTTGTTTTTAGATAGGAATTTGCTTAAATCTGATCTAGGTTTTTCCAAACCAATCATCGATAAAATGATGTTAAGTAGGTGGGTGATTAATATTCAATTAATTAGTATCTTTTTATCCAAAATATCTTCTTAGAGATATATATCTTTTTACAACCATTTCTTTTCAGTTTACACGGGATCATTAAACCTCATTTATCAAATCTTTGTTTAATTAAAACCTTTTTAAATCTAAGAGTAATTCTAAATCATTTCATCCTTTACTTAGGAAAATATCTCTAAATCATTTATTTAAATCTTAACAAAAGATTTCTTATTTCTAAATCATAACTTTTAAGCGGGTCAAAAATAATGTTATTTAAGACATCGTTCACTGTAAACCTAAAACAATTAATTTAAGTAAAAGGATCCATAGGAATTAAAATAATTCCAAATCATTTATTTAAATCTTGATAAAAAATTCTTATTTCCGAATCATAACTTTTTAATAGGTTAAAACCGTGTTATCTAAGATGGTAAATCCAAATTAGTTAGTATTCGAGTAAAACGGATCCATAGAAATTATAATAATTCTACTCAACATCAATTTCTGTATTCAACCTTTACTATCCATCAAGTAGCGGCGAAATCACCTTTTAAATTCACATGGAAAGCATTGGTTCCCTCCTTGGAATTTAATACCAAGTATAAGAAGATTATTTCTATACAATCCAAGTTGTATTAAATTTGGAAAATTTTAATCTTTTATACTTACCTCATTTCCGACATTTCGACCTTATCTATTCCTCGTCTAGGAAAAAGGCCAGGTGAGCCATAGCACCGATTAGTCCTGAACATCTCCTTAGTTTAAGCACCTCATATCTAGATCTCACGAATGGAAAAATCCAATCTACTCATCATCTTTTAGAGCCAAGATTAAATCACTTGATTATAACAGCTTTTCTTTAAATCATTTATTTAATCTCTATAAAATAAATTATAAAACCTCCAAATCATCTTCAAAATACTTATTTGAAAATATTTATAAAAGATTTGGGAAAGAATACTTAAGTTTAAAGTTATATTTCAAAAGTTATTAAAAAGTGTTGCAAATAGTGCTTTTAAGGCTTATTTAATCAAAACAATTTTTCTATCATTTAGAAATCCACTTTTTATAACTCAAATCTCTTTTAAAAAATTTTAAAAAATTTATATAATTTATTCCATATTTTTAAAGAATTAAAAATATCTATTTTTAAAGAATTTATCGCTTTGGTTTCCGAACTGCTAAAGCGCGATTATTTTGGAAACTTGATTTGCTCATATTTCAAAATCTACTAAATGAAATCTCAATCCTTTTCTTTTGTATGAAAACTATGATTATAAGGGTTCGAAAAATTCTTATTCCAAAAAAATTCGACTTTGAATCCATCGTATAAATGGATTTAACTTTCCACGGTGCGAAATCAAGAACTACAGTTACGCGATGCATCTATTTTAACTAATTTATCATATTCTTTCCAAATTTTGTCGAAACACTTTTAAATATTTATAAAACATTTTCAAATTATTTAAACCATTTTAAAGAGGTTTAACAAGCTCATATACATCATTTCACTTAATAAAGGAAAGTGATTTCCTTTGTGATGTTTAACGTGTATTAACGTGACTTATTTACAAAATTTAAATAACTATACTAAAATAACCAAATTTGATGATCAAAGCATAGTAAACATCCACGGTAAACATATCATACCATCATTATCACACACACACACACAAAGATATATATATATATATATATAAAGGTTTATAGAGTTTTCTCACATTTATTGGATATCAAACTAGGAAAACGGACTATAGCTTTGCTATGATTGAACCAAAGCTTATAGAATTGAGCCCGGGACATTTGGAAAGCTCGGCCTAGCTTGGAAGGAGGTGAAGTGCTCGACCAAAGTGATCGCGGGTAGTGGCCGTGAGTTTTGAGTGGAGATGTGGAGTGATTTGGTTTGGTTTTGAGGTGAAATGACATGATATATATATGAGTATATATTTTACTTTATTTTGCCATAACTTTGCAAATATTTTTTTCAAGGGCATGGAATCCATTAAAGAAGAGCTCTTAGAGCTTTAAAAAGAAGAAGAGAATTGTGTGAATGTGTGTGAATGTAGGTGGGTATTTATAGGAATTTTAAGGCTTAATCCTTAAGCAAAGTAGAAAATATCTCCCGCCATCATCTCTAGCCATAACTTCCCCCTCCATTCATCGCTCCATCACCCCCTCCATGTGCCCCCATGTGTGTGTAAGGTGAGGTGATGTTTGCCTTTGACTTTGGTAAAATATCTTAGATATTTTGTAAATAATTTCATGATATTATTCTTATATGTACTCATGTTTGTATATATGTGTATTTATACGTATATGTGTGCATGTGGCATGTATGTGCATGTATATGTATATGTATGTGCACAAGCGAACAAACAACGTTGTAACGACTTTGAACAACTTCCGTTCATTAAACCGTTAAAAATCGAAAAGCCGATTCCCAATCACATTTTCACTTATAAATTAAATTACATATAAATGCAAACAAAATTTGAAAACTAATTTCTTATAATATTTAACTAATTAAACCGATCACATTTGATTTATAAAACTATATAAATTAATATTAAACAATTGTTTACAAAAATTGCTGTTATATCGATAAAGCGATACAAATTTTCTTATATTTTTAAATCAAATATATATCTTTATAAAACTAGTAAAAATGATTTATTATCACTTCATAACTAATTAAATGATTTATCATCATTTAAAAAAATAATTAATTATTTAAACTTAACTTGAATTTTCGGAGAAATATATAAAAGCGATGACATCTCTGGTGATGTCATAAATACGTTTGATTTCTAAAAATAAAATAAATAATTTTATTTCATAATCTTGTTTAAATAGATGTATTAGTATATGTATCTAGGCTCGTGCACTCAAGTACTTAGAAAATCTCCTTTCTATTGAAAATAAATTTATCGATTAAAATTTGTGTATGAAGCACATGCTTTATTTATGAAACTATATTCCAAAATTGTATTTTAAAACAAGTTTCTCATCATAATTTTAGGGTCTAAATCTTTATAGTTGGTGTTATAAAACCTTGTATTTGAATATTTCAAAATCAAATATCATTTATCAAAGAGATAAATTTGTGGGTCGTTACAGACTCTCCTCCTTAAACGAATTTCGTCCTTGAAATTACAACGCCAAACCCAAATATATTTGCCAAAAATATTTATTTTTAAACTTACACTTGTACGATGTATATAGATCATCCGTGCGCAATATTTGATTCGATCTCCTATTCGAATACACAATTTCACTTTCGAGCTAATATTGATCAATCGATTCTCTAGTGCGGACTCCGATCAGGCTCTCTGATCAGAACTTTAGTTTTCCTTGCATAGCTCTAACCTATGATAGAAAATCTATCCAACCAAAAATCTTCATCAATGTTCACCGTCAAGAATCGAGTGATGAATCCTTTTTCGAACTGGTGTAAATAACTCAGAATTCTGTTCTCGAATCTTAGGTCAAATAGTTACGCGAATAAAATGATCTATATATAACTTACATATTTATTCCAATTGGTTTTCTTAACTATACCAAATCATAATCAATTTTACATCACTATCAATTTATGAACCATTTCATGAAACTATTTCTTGAGTTTATAAACACTTATAAAACACAGCTTCGGTTTAATCAACACTTTCAAGTTTCATAACCATTGTAACGTATCGGGTTTTGCCCGCTCGAAAATCAACATCCGTACTTCACATTGTACTAGAATGCCGCAGATTCGATCGTTCAAATCCGATTTGCCGGAGCTATAACACAATTAAGTAAATAACACAGCGGAAGAAAAGAATAATACATTGATATATAATATCTGATACAACAGAGTGATACAATGAATATCAATATACATCAGAGATATGATACAACAAATATCAGAGATACAAGAAATAGCAGCGGAAAATAACAGCAAATGGAAGAGATCTCCAAATGATCTACAAAAGAGAATGAATCCACAACTCCAAGATAAGCAACTCCGATGAATGAACTAGCTCCAGATAATCTACTAAACCTGAATATCTGAAAAGAAACCCAACTCTAGACTGCTCGTGTGGAAAATTATGAGCACCCAGAGTTTAGGAAGGGAACAATAAACTCCGGATCAGTCATGGGACTGGTGTGAGCAACAAAAATAGTTTATCTTTTAAACAAACAACAAAGAGTTTTAAACCATTGAAACCCGCAATGCTTTTGGAAAATGAAACTACCATAAGACCTCCCGCCACACACACAATGCAAACGCAGAATTGGAGGAGATTTCTTCTTATGATAGTCAAAGATGCTTACTACGCAAAATCATTGAATTATTATTATTAGTGCATAGTGGAAAACAATTTGAAAGTATAATATTAATCTTAGCCAGCATAGGTACCATTATACTATGCCTACTATAGCTACCATATTAGATGGTAGGTTCTACAACTAAAACCGTACAAGTTCCGTATTGGAGAAATGGATTTCCAACAAATGGTCAGGCTAAGGAACTTCCTTCCGCCGCATGGGATCGCCTCTGGCGGGACGTCCCGAGAGACAAACTGCTCTCTGCCAAACAAGGCCGGGTTACCCCTGTAACAGGTAACTCACGAATATGCCACCTCCCGGTCCTTTGGGACCTTTATCCGAGGCCTCGATAACCAACATCACACATAATAAAGTGTATCCACATGAGTAAGTATCTAGGCTCCATACCATGACACCACCCCTTTCCAGAAGGAAATGACATACCCTAAAGGGCGCGACCCTCATAACCTTGCCGCAACATTCCTGTTTCGACCATTTCCGAGTTGTGAGGCCCTGACGAAGTCTCGTCCACAAAGCTACGCTTTTTCAAAAAGCCACGCTTTGGGTCAATAGATGATCAACCTATGATCACAAAGATATAAGATCAAACAAATGATCATATCACAAATGATCAAACACTGATCATCACACAGCAACACTCAGCATGTCACATTACCAAATTGGGAATATATCGCTGATAACCTTCAACTACATAACCTCTGAGCTCGTGCGTCTCAGAGAAGGGTGTTAAGCTAAGAGAATAAATTCTCCGCCACCAACAGAAATGTATTTGAAAGAAATCGGCTTTATATCTCAAAGTGTAATGTCAGACATGTATCCATACAAGTCTGTTTCGGGTTCGAACAGAACCGAAGGCACTTCTCACGAAGCCCTTGCAAATCCAGATAATTTTCTAATCACGTCCGGACTTCCCATCACAAAGGGTGATAAAATCTCTATATCGGGGCCAGTCGATGCAGAGACATTCGACGAGTTGTCCTTTCGTTTTCGAAAATATCCGGTCTTCACCACCGGTCTTCAAATGCGATCCATATACGACGTATCACTTATTCGGAATGGGTTATATGACACAAAGGTCCTCTCCCGGCTAAACCGAATAACGAGCGCAATCTTTAAAAACATATGGATATTGGGATTTCAATTAAGTCATAACTTATTACCCAAAACTTTCCTTCAAATGGTTTAAACAAATTACCATTTTTAAATCTTTAAACAAAAAGATTCATTTTAACAACCTTAAATGGTTTAACAATTTTCCACATTTTTATCTTTTAAACAAAAGATTCATTCACAGATTTTCCAAATCGATTTCCATTTCAATTTGATTAACTCGTTAAATCTTTAAAACAAAGATTTAACTTATAGCTTTCAAACAATTCCATTTCAAATAGTTTAAACAAATCATCATTTTAAATCTGTTAAAAATAAACAGATTTAATTCATAGCTTTTCAAAACAATTCATTCATAACTTGGAAAACCATTTTCGCTTCAATCTTGAAATTCCTTTAATTAAACTGGAATTTCATTTCTTATCTGAAAGCTTTTATTCTTTTGAAAACAAATAGTTTCATTTCAGAAAATTTGATTTATTCATACGAGTTGAAATCCTTGGGTTAAATTCAAATTCCCAAACTTTATACTTTTGAAATGGTTTAATTCATACAAACACATTTATAACATTTTCAATCCCTAGTTTCAAATCATAGGATTCAATTTCAAACTTGAATTCAAATTTAAATCAAATTATTTAAATTTTCAAAACTCGATTAAGTTATTCAAAATAACTTTTATCTTTGAAATTCCATTTCAAAAGCTTTTCACTTTAAACCCCAATTTCCAATTTCAAAATCAATTGAAATTAAAATTTCAATTTCAAAAACGTCAAATTTACATTATCTGTGACTTAACCGATTTCCACGTGAAATCCATATTTGTGTGTGTAAAAGTGTAGTCCAGGGGTTTCACACAATAGTGCAACACAATGAATCATCACATATCAGAATACAAAAATATAATTCGATAAGCGGTATAAGAACAACGCTTATCGTTCATTCACAGATCATAGATATATAAAGGTCACAGATAAGTAAACTACAGATCACAACATAAATCAGGATGTATAACAAAGCATCATATATCAGGGATATCAAACAAATTCAATCATCCAATAAAATTCAAACATTCATAAGTAAGGTCAAATTTATTTATCTGATCAGATTAGTCACCAATACTGTTAATTAACATTAACTAATTACAAATTTTATTTAAATTAATTAATCTTTAATAATAAATTAATTAGCCTCAAATAAATAAATTGATTAACTATCATTTAATTAATTCTCCTTAATTATTATTTTTATTAAGTAATTAACAATTTACGATTAATTATCTAAATTAATAACTCTAATTAATTATCAAAATTTATCACATAAATTTGATTACTTAATGGATTTCTAGTTAATTAACAATTCAACTAATAACATTTCTTTAATTACTTTCTTAAGAAATTTTCTTAGGTTTAAATCATCGTTAATTATTTCTAATCAACTTAATTTATTAATTTATAAATAAAATAAATCATTCTTAAGTTAAGTACATAATTAATTTACTTTTAATTATAAATTAATCCTTCCTTTACAATTTCAAATTCCATTTAAAATTCAAATTCTTTCAATCCTTTAAATATTTTAAAGTTATATAGACAAGTTTCAATTTCTAAAACTTTATTTATCCTTAACTTTAGTTTCAAACTGAACTGGAGTTTAGACTTGAACTTTGATTTAAAACCCAGATTAAATCTTACTTTATTTTAAATTTAAAATTTAAAATTTCCCAAAGCAGGAACAGGTTTGGTTTAAACCTGTCCACCAACTTTTCGAGCCCAGACCAAAATTTCTTCGAGCCCAACTCAAATTCACTCAAATGAATACTCGAGACAACTCTGCGAAACCCCGAGCTACTCGCGTTTTACTTCGAGTAAACCAACATCTTCCCCGAGACCGACTTCGAGAAAACTCGCGTACCATTTTCTACTCCAACCCAGACTTCATCTTCTTCACAACCCCAAACCTTTAAACCCAGACAACAAGTGTGCACGCAACTTCACGCGTGCACATGCACCGTTGCTCGCCAACGATCTGACCACCCCCGAGACCTCCCGCATGTCGCCACCAACCATCCCATGTCAGGCAAACACCCAGAACTCCAAAATCGTCAACGAGTCAAAAACGAGCAACTCGATTCAAAAAAAACTGGAACGAAACACATCCACCCCTTCGAAACCTGTCACCGCGACGTTCACCCAACCTCGGCCACCTGAACACGTGAAACTCCGTCCATAGCTTCGTCGACGTCTCCTCCACCATTCCCCCAACCCACGGCGAACTCGGTCGCCTGAAGACGATGCACGAATCGAAACACCCATCACACCTAAAACTAGGTTTAAGAAAAAGAATCGCTTGCCGCCGCCGCCACGTGCAACTGCCGACCCTCTCACCATTTTTCTCTAACACCCCATAGCCTCCTCTATCGCCACGAGAAACTCCGGCCATCCTAGTGCCTCCGACCACCCCAGTTTGCCCCAAAACCGTTTTCCGTTCGTCGACGAACTACTCTTGAACCACATGCTCAAAAATCATCAAACATGCTTTAAAAATCCTATCTTCCAGTTAGGATTCAAGTTACATAATTAAATTTCTAAATCGTTAAACTCGAATTTGATCAACACTTGGATTTTCTCTGTAAAAACAAATTTATTTATACTGTATATACTTTTGTTTCCTTGAACTATTTTTAAGTTATAGTTCACACTTAAATACTCATGTTTTGTTTAGAAATCAAAGTCTAATAATCGATGGATAAGGAGAAATAATTTAAATTGAAACAAGAACTGGGCATGAAATTTAGAACAGAGATTTCCTACAGGCATTCAAAATCATACATGCATCACACATCATGAATACACAGGGAATTTCCAACATATATACACAAATACAACTTATTTTGGCGTAAATCAAACTAACCAGATTTATCTTTAAGGATTAAAAAGAGTTGCTCACCTTGATTTCTGGAAATGGACAGAGACTTTAAATTTGAACAAGTGTGAGAAATGCAAGCTTCCATTTTGATTTTCCAATTTGAACCTTTGCATTCCATCTTCATTAGATTTATCTTTTAGTTTTCAAAATAATGTTTGCTCTATATTTTCTCAGCTCGAACTAAAATGAGGGGAGAAGTTGATATATGGGAGCAAGTTACAGGTGATAATATGCTTTTGTACAGGGTATTATATTTATTTGTACAATGCAAGATGATATTTCCTTCCAGTACAAACATACGCAGAGATTTTTTTCTCATTTTGGAGGCTGGTATCTTGCTTTTGTGCTGGTATTAATTGGATAAGTACTTTATGTCTCATACTATATTTTTACATTGTGTCTTGCATTAATTACTTGAGTCCTTTATGTCTTCTTTCTCATATATATATTTATTCAACTTGTATACACTTGGATTCTTACCTACACTTCGGCTGAGATGATATTTTATGGCTAAAGTGATGTTGTCTTCATTTGTTTGCTTGCTTTGTATTTAAATGTTTTGTTTATTTGGATATTTGTTTCTTTGCATACTTGTTTTCGAGGTTGATGAGTTTATTTAAGTCTTTGAGATGTTATTACTTCATGCTTGAATACATATTTGCTTTGTCAAATTTTTTTTTTTTGTCTTGAGTATTTACTTGAGTATATTTATTTGTTTGTACTGTAATACTTAGATATTATTCTTATACTTACATATTTAAACTTCTTTGCTCGGACTATAAATCTTAATTTCTGTTTATGGTTTGATTTTCAACATTACAACTACAACATATATTTTTCTTTTATATCTTACATTTGTATTTTATATTGATAGGATACAATTTTATACTTCTTATAACTTCATAAAGAAAAACGGATTAAAAATACAGTCTATACATTTAATAAATAATTTTACATGTTTTATTTTCAAACCCAATATATACATATATATTAACTTCAAATTTAGTCAGGTATGTTCAAATACAGATATATACATTCTCATATATACACATGTATACAATATTTTAATTTTAAATGATTTATACAGAATATATATGGATTCGGGGAAACTCGCATCACTTAATCAATTTATTTCACAGTTTTATTCAAAAATTAGTTTAAATTATCAATTTAAATTAAATTAAAATCTAGGGTCGTTACAAACTTCCCCCCTTAAAAGAATTTCGTCCTCGAAATTCGAAGGCACGAAAGCAACAAAGATAGATAGATTCGATCTCCTATAACTCCTCAAACACAAGATACGGGTTTCGAATTCAAGTCGGAATATCTCAGAATACATACCAATTTGTCCCTCTTCGGACTTTGGTATTCACAAGAAATTAGAATAGAATTTCAAAATTTTGATTTCAAGCGAAATCGTTTTATTGATTCAATTCGATTTTATCCTCATATTCTATTAATCAATTTAATTCAAATTAAAATTTCCAATTTATTTCAAATTTCCAACTTCAAATTTCAAATTTCAAATTCATTAAAGTTAAAATCAAAAGGCTGATAAGAAACGATAAAGATACGAAGTAAAGACTTTCTACAACGATTCGTAGAGCCATCATCACACTAAAACTTCTTTTTGTAGCAGATACGAAGCAATCAAAAGAATTTGGAAAGACGAATCAAAGGAGATTGATAAGAAAGTTGTTTCCACTGTTGCAGGGTATTGACCATTTATAGTCGTATTCCCCTGTCCCCTATCTCGTCCTCTTCTTGCACTCATACTCACTATCAGTGGATAGCAAGAGAATTTACTGAGGCGTATAAACGGATATCTTAGGAATACACTCATTCTAGAGTTTACTTCACTCTATCTCTAATGAGTTACTTAACGTGTTATACTCCTGAGCTAAAGTTCAACCCTAGCTCTAATACCACATGTAACGTATCGGGTTTTGCCCGCTCGAAAATCAACATCCGTACTTCACATTATACTACAATGTCGCAGATTCGATCGTTCAAATCCGATTCGCCGGAGCTATAACACAATTAAGTAAATAACACAGCGGAAGAAAAGAATAATACATTGATATATAATATCTGATACAACAGAGTGATACAATGAATATCAATATACATCAGAGATATGATACAACAAATATCAGAGATACAAGAAATAGCAGCGGAAAATAACAGCAAATGGAAGAGATCTCCAAATGATCTACAAAAGAGAATGAATCCACAACTCCAAGATAAGCAACTCCGATGAATGAACTAGCTCCAGATAATCTACTAAACCTGAATATCTGAAAAGAAACCCAACTCTAGACTGCTCGTGTGGAAAATTATGAGCACCCAGAGTTTAGGAAGGGAACAATAAACTCCGGATCAGTCATGGGACTGGTGTGAGCAACAAAAATAGTTTATCTTTTAAACAAACAACAAAGAGTTTTAAACCATTGAAACCCGCAATGCTTTTGGAAAATGAAACTACCATAAGACCTCCCGCCACACACACAATGCAAACGCAGAATTGGAGGAGATTTCTTCTTATGATAGTCAAAGATGCTTACTACGCAAAATCATTGAATTATTATTATTAGTGCATAGTGGAAAACAATTTGAAAGTATAATATTAATCTTAGCCAGCATAGGTACCATTATACTATGCCTACTATAGCTACCATATTAGATGGTAGGTTCTACAACTAAAACCGTACAAGTTCCGTATTGGAGAAATGGATTTCCAACAAATGGTCAGGCTAAGGAACTTCCTTCCGCCGCATGGGATCGCCTCTGGCGGGACGTCCCGAGAGACAAACTGCTCTCTGCCAAACAAGGCCGGGTTACCCCTGTAACAGGTAACTCACGAATATGCCACCTCCCGGTCCTTTGGGACCTTTATCCGAGGCCTCGATAACCAACATCACACATAATAAAGTGTATCCACATGAGTAAGTATCTGGGCTCCATACCATGACACCACCCCTTTCCAGAAGGAAATGACATACCCTAAAGGGCGCGACCCTCATAACCTTGCCGCAACATTCCTGTTTCGACCATTTCCGGGTTGTGAGGCCCTGACGAAGTCTCGTCCACAAAGCTACGCTTTTTCAAAAAGCCACGCTTTGGGTCAATAGATGATCAACCTATGATCACAAAGATATAAGATCAAACAAATGATCATATCACAAATGATCAAACACTGATCATCACACAGCAACACTCAGCATGTCACATTACCAAATTGGGAATATATCGCTGATAACCTTCAACTACATAACCTCTGAGCTCGTACGTCTCAGAGAAGGGTGTTAAGCTAAGAGAATAAATTCTCCGCCACCAACAGAAATGTATTTGAAAGAAATCGGCTTTATATCTCAAAGTGTAATGTCAGACATGTATCCATACAAGTCTGTTCCGGGTTCGAACAGAACCGAAGGCACTTCTCACGAAGCCCTTGCAAATCCAGATAATTTTCTAATCACGTCCGGACTTCCCATCACAAAGGGTGATAAAATCTCTATATCGGGGCCAGTCGATGCAGAGACATTCGACGAGTTGTCCTTTCGTTTTCGAAAATATCCGGTCTTCACCACCGGTCTTCAAATGCGATCCATATACGACGTATCACTTATTCGGAATGGGTTATATGACACAAAGGTCCTCTCCCGGCTAAACCGAATAACGAGCGCAATCTTTAAAAACATATGGATATTGGGATTTCAATTAAGTCACAACTTATTACCCAAAACTTTCCTTCAAATGGTTTAAACAAATTACCATTTTTAAATCTTTAAACAAAAAGATTCATTTTAACAACCTTAAATGGTTTAACAATTTTCCACATTTTTATCTTTTAAACAAAAGATTCATTCACAGATTTTCCAAATCGATTTCCATTTCAATTTGATTAACTCGTTAAATCTTTAAAACAAAGATTTAACTTATAGCTTTCAAACAATTCCATTTCAAATAGTTTAAACAAATCATCATTTTAAATCTGTTAAAAATAAACAGATTTAATTCATAGCTTTTCAAAACAATTCATTCATAACTTGGAAAACCATTTTCGCTTCAATCTTGAAATTCCTTTAATTAAACTGGAATTTCATTTCTTATCTGAAAGCTTTTATTCTTTTGAAAACAAATAGTTTCATTTCAGAAAATTTGATTTATTCATACGAGTTGGAATCCTTGGGTTAAATTCAAATTCCCAAACTTTATACTTTTGAAATGGTTTAATTCATACAAACACATTTATAACATTTTCAATCCCTAGTTTCAAATCATAGGATTCAATTTCAAACTTGAATTCAAATTTAAATCAAATTATTTAAATTTTCAAAACTCGATTAAGTTATTCAAAATAACTTTTATCTTTGAAATTCCATTTCAAAAGCTTTTCACTTTAAACCCCAATTTCCAATTTCAAAATCAATTGAAATTAAAATTTCAATTTCAAAAACGTCAAATTTACATTATCTGTGACTTAACCGATTTCCACGTGAAATCCATATTTGTGTGTGTAAAAGTGTAGTCCAGGGGTTTCACACAATAGTGCAACACAATGAATCATCACATATCAGAATACAAAAATATAATTCGATAAGCGGTATAAGAACAACGCTTATCGTTCATTCACAGATCATAGATATATAAAGGTCACAGATAAGTAAACTACAGATCACAACATAAATCAGGATGTATAACAAAGCATCATATATCAGGGATATCAAACAAATTCAATCATCCAATAAAATTCAAACATTCATAAGTAAGGTCAAATTTATTTATCTGATCAGATTAGTCACCAATACTGTTAATTAACATTAACTAATTACAAATTTTATTTAAATTAATTAATCTTTAATAATAAATTAATTAGCCTCAAATAAATAAATTGATTAACTATCATTTAATTAATTCTCCTTAATTATTATTTTTATTAAGTAATTAACAATTTACAATTAATTATCTAAATTAATAACTCTAATTAATTATCAAAATTTATCACATAAATTTGATTACTTAATGGATTTCTAGTTAATTAACAATTCAACTAATAACATTTCTTTAATTACTTTCTTAAGAAATTTTCTTAGGTTTAAATCATCGTTAATTATTTCTAATCAACTTAATTTATTAATTTATAAATAAAATAAATCATTCTTAAGTTAAGTACATAATTAATTTACTTTTAATTATAAATTAATCCTTCCTTTACAATTTCAAATTCCATTTAAAATTCAAATTCTTTCAATCCTTTAAATATTTTAAAGTTATATAGACAAGTTTCAATTTCTAAAACTTTATTTATCCTTAACTTTAGTTTCAAACTGAACTGGAGTTTAGACTTGAACTTTGATTTAAAACCCAGATTAAATCTTACTTTATTTTAAATTTAAAATTTAAAATTTCCCAAAGCAGGAACAGGTTTGGTTTAAACCTGTCCACCAACTTTTCGAGCCCAGACCAAAATTTCTTCGAGCCCAACTCAAATTCACTCAAATGAATACTCGAGACAACTCTGCGAAACCCCGAGCTACTCGCGTTTTACTTCGAGTAAACCAACATCTTCCCCGAGACCGACTTCGAGAAAACTCGCGTACCATTTTCTGCTCCAACCCAGACTTCATCTTCTTCACAACCCCAAACCTTTAAACCCAGACAACAAGTGTGCACGCAACTTCACGCGTGCACGTGCACCGTTGCTCGCCAGCGATCTGACCACCCCCGAGACCTCCCGCATGTCGCCACCAACCATCCCATGTCAGGCAAACACCCAGAACTCCAAAATCGTCAACGAGTCAAAAACGAGCAACTCGATTCAAAAAAAACTGGAACGAAACACATCCACCCCTTCGAAACCTGTCACCGCGACGTTCACCCAACCTCGGCCACCTGAACACGTGAAACTCCGTCCATAGCTTCGTCGACGTCTCCTCCACCATTCCCCCAACCCACGGCGAACTCGGTCGCCTGAAGACGATGCACGAATCGAAACACCCATCACACCTAAAACTAGGTTTAAGAAAAAGAATCGCTTGCCGCCGCCGCCACGTGCAACTGCCGACCCTCTCACCATTTTTCTCTAACACCCCGTAGCCTCCTCTATCGCCACGAGAAACTCCGGCCATCCTAGTGCCTCCGACCACCCCAGTTTGCCCCAAAACCGTTTTCCGTTCGTCGACGAACTACTCTTGAACCACATGCTCAAAAATCATCAAACATGCTTTAAAAATCCTATCTTCCAGTTAGGATTCAAGTTACATAATTAAATTTGTAAATCGTTAAACTCGAATTTGATCAACACTTGGATTTTCTCTGTAAAAACAAATTTATTTATACTGTATATACTTTTGTTTCCTTGAACTATTTTTAAGTTATAGTTCACACTTAAATACTCATGTTTTGTTTAGAAATCAAAGTCTAATAATCGATGGATAAGGAGAAATAATTTAAATTGAAACAAGAACTGGGCATGAAATTTAGAACAGAGATTTCCTACAGGCATTCAAAATCATACATGCATCACACATCATGAATACACAGGGAATTTCCAACATATATACACAAATACAACTTATTTTGGCGTAAATCAAACTAACCAGATTTATCTTTAAGGATTAAAAAGAGTTGCTCACCTTGATTTCTGGAAATGGACAGAGACTTTAAATTTGAACAAGTGTGAGAAATGCAAGCTTCCATTTTGATTTTCCAATTTGAACCTTTGCATTCCATCTTCATTAGATTTATCTTTTAGTTTTCAAAATAATGTTTGCTCTATATTTTCTCAGCTCGAACTAAAATGAGGGGAGAAGTTGATATATGGGAGCAAGTTACAGGTGATAATATGCTTTTGTACAGGGTATTATATTTATTTGTACAATGCAAGATGATATTTCCTTCCAGTACAAACTTACGCAGAGATTTTTTTTCTCATTTTGGAGGCTGGTATCTTGCTTTTGTGCTGGTATTAATTGGATAAGTACTTTATGTCTCATACTATATTTTTACATTGTGTCTTGCATTAATTACTTGAGTCCTTTATGTCTTCTTTCTCATATATATATTTATTCAACTTGTATACACTTGGATTCTTACCTACACTTCGGCTGAGATGATATTTTATGGCTAAAGTGATGTTGTCTTCATTTGTTTGCTTGCTTTGTATTTAAATGTTTTGTTTATTTGGATATTTGTTTCTTTGCATACTTGTTTTCGAGGTTGATGAGTTTATTTAAGTCTTTGAGATGTTATTACTTCATGCTTGAATACATATTTGCTTTGTCAAATTTTTTTTTTTTGTCTTGAGTATTTACTTGAGTATATTTATTTGTTTGTACTGTAATACTTAGATATTATTCTTATACTTACATATTTAAACTTCTTTGCTCGGACTATAAATCTTAATTTCTGTTTATGGTTTGATTTTCAACATTACAACTACAACATATATTTTTCTTTTATATCTTACATTTGTATTTTATATTGATAGGATACAATTTTATACTTCTTATAACTTCATAAAGAAAAACGGATTAAAAATACAGTCTATACATTTAATAAATAATTTTACATGTTTTATTTTCAAACCCAATATATACATATATATTAACTTCAAATTTAGTCAGGTATGTTCAAATACAGATATATACATTCTCATATATACACATGTATACAATATTTTAATTTTAAATGATTTATACAGAATATATATGGATTCGGGGAAACTCGCATCACTTAATCAATTTATTTCACAATTTTATTCAAAAATTAGTTTAAATTATCAATTTAAATTAAATTAAAATCTAGGGTCGTTACAACCATTTACTTCATACTAAATACATTATTGAATTATCTCTTACAACATTACTTAAGTGTATAAATAGTTCACGACTTAAGTCTATATTTGTATAATACTCCATTACATCCTAAGAGTATATGTACATATCCCAAATTTCAGATTGGTTTTACTTATATCAGGGTGTTTGAAAAATTTAAAACTTGTTGCAATTTACTATCATCTCAAATTCATAAGTTATAAAACTTACCTCTTATATTTTTATTTAAAAATACTTCCAAATAATAATATTATTATTTTCCCAATTTTGAAGAACAATTTTCAAAATCACCAAGATTTAAATTCTCAAATTCTCAGCTTTTAAATCCTTTTTTTATTTATAAATTATACTTATATAATTTTACTTAGTCAAAACATTTCACAATTGCTTATCTTTTATATTATCAAAATTTCTTAATCCTGAGTTAGGTGTGATTCGAAAATTTCCGATTGTCCAAAATCGTCAAAAATTCCATTTTATTTTATCAATTAGTGATCCAAATTATCTTTGGTTTAACACTTTTATAAAGATGTTTATAATTACTAATTAATTTATCAATTGATGATTTGCATTATCTTTTAACTTAATTTTTTTTATAGATCGAGTAACTCCAAATTGATACCAAGGAACTGGGTACTACCAACAGTATCATATATCCCCTTAACCAGAAGGGTAATACTTAAGAGAAGTGTTTACTATCCGAACATATCTCCTACCCATTTTTAGTTACTTCCGAGCCACTTGAACTAGACATCACAAGATTCTTCGTTTCAATTCCTTTCTTTATGAAACTTGATTTATAAATTCATTTCTTAGGATCATCTTATTTTTACATTTTTAGGCTCATAAATTTATTTATCTTAAATAAATTTCTTAACTTTAAATTAATCTCATTAACAGACACCATATAGTCAAATCGTGAAACTTAATTCACTAGGTGTTCGTGTTTTTTTAAATCAAACAATCTATCAATCAATGATAATAACCGAATATTATTATTCCCTTAATTGCAAACTATCACACTATAAATAACTATACAGTTTCGAAAGTTATATCTTTATATATAAAATATCATCTTAGGCAAAATTATTTCATTTACCCAAATTTTTCAAAACAAAATCATTTTAGCATTAACAAATCCACGCTCATATATAATACTATCAACTCATTCTAGGTTGCCACATACCCTATTTATAATGAGTTACTCATCCTAGAGTATTACTAACCCTATTGTTAACTCCTCTTTTCCATGACCCAGCGATCTAGAGTGATAAGCGACCTAACGACCTAAAGAACCAACGACCTAATGACCTACAGGAACAGCGACCTAACGACCTAAAAGTATAAGCGACCTAACTAACTAAACAGGTGATGACTTAGCAACTAGCACAAGCCAGAACGAGCTAGCAACCTAAAGGATAGAACGACCTAGCGACCTAACTATCAACACGGGGCAACAATATACCACAGCAGATAGATACAGCGACCTAGCGACCTAACGTCACAAGCGACCTAGCGACCTAAGGTTGTCACGACCTATCAAGTGTACGACCTATGACTTAAGATATAGGACGACCCACACTAAATCGCTGCTACCCTCGCAACTTACCTAGGTCACTCCACTAGGTATCTCAACATGGTTAAGTCGCCAACCACTCCTCTAGGTCGCTCACGACCTACAATTTACCAACCCATTCAGACAGATCAAGTGCAACTCTATCAAGCCATGTCTTCTAAGTCGCTGGCGACCCACAACCTGCCTTAGGTCGCTCGCGACCTACGGCCTACCTTAGGTCGTTCACGACCTATGGCTCAGCACAGTTTTTTCCCTATAAATACTGCATCTGCTCCAACTCAGAGGGGGACTTTTCCGAATCATTTCTGGAACGCCGATACTATGCTTTTTTCTCGACTCATCCAACACTTCAAGCACTCCAAACACCGAAGATGCTTCAACGAACTTTGGGAAGAGATCTAACACATTCAACATGGATTTGAAGAGCTCTTCTCCATTCAAGTTCTAGCTACTCGTCTTAAGCGTGTTGTAATCAAAGTTCATTGTAAAGAGTTGTAATCGAATCAGCAATAAAGAAGCTTAGAGTGGATGTAGGCTTGACTTAAAGCCAAACCGCTATAAAAACTGTTGTCTTTTTACTGCTTTTACATCATTTTATGCTTATTTCTAGTTCCCGTACCAACGGGTGGTGCTTTCACTTTACATCTACTCACACCGAGGTGTTAGCGTTCAATTTTAAGCGTTAACATTTTTGGTGCTTTCACTGAGAACCCAACTCAGGAATACTTTGACCATTGCTTTGCAAAAGTTTGCTGAAAGAATCTCTCTAAAGATCAGAAGTCTATTTGAAATCATGGCTCCTGGAAGAAAGAGTAGATCTACCAGATCTGGAAATGCTCATGAGGGGACCTCCGCTTCCCCAGCAGCAAACCGGGCAACTCCTACCGTTGGAGTCACAAGGGCTGAATTAGACGATGTAGTGTCTGGATTATACCAACAAATTGAAGCTCAAAACGCTTTGATGATGGACAGATTGAACACTCTGCTTGGGGCAAATCGACAACCAGAAAACAATGAAACAACCTTTGCCGAAGATGCCCATAATTCCCAAGAGAAAGGTATTCCTCAAAGAGCAACTGGCACCGCCGAAGCGCCACCTTTCCAAGCTGAAGGTTCAAGTCCGCAGCCAACTTTTCGCGAACATTTTCCCAGGCAAACTTCCGAAAGAATAGCTGACGTCTGCCCGGCGATGCCTCTGAACAATGAGGAGTACCTATCAGGGATGGTTCGCCGAATCATGGAAGAGAGCATACAGAGGGAAGAAAATGAGAGCGACTTGGGATTTGCTCCAAGCAAAACTCCGTTTACTGAAAAGATCCTGAAAGCAGAATTTCCAAGGTAATTTGTACCTCCTACTATCCCGGCCTATAGGGGGACAAGTGACCCTAATCATTTCCTATATAAGTATGACTAGCATATGACCGGTGCAAGAGCATCAGATGAGATTACATGCCGATACTTTCCAGTGTTTTTGGAAGGAGTGGCTCTACTTTGGTTCATAAAGCTACCAGTTCGGTCCGTAGATCAATTCTCCGACTTAACTCGAAAATTCAAGGATCAGTTCAGGTTGTATGCTTCAAAGGCTAAGGATATAATGTCACTGTCCAGCCTTGAACAAGCTCCCGGAGAATCTGTCAAATCTTTCTTGAACCGTTTCAATATAGCCTTGGCTGAAGTGGATAATGCAGAACCCCGTATGATCCTGACTTACTTGATGCGAGCCATCGACAAATCAAGTGAATTTGGAAGATGGTTAAAAATGAAGGAACTGAATTCACTTGAGAAGTTTTATAAAAAGGCCGACGAATTCATGCGCCTAGAAAGCCTTTCTGTGCCAGCAAAAGTAGTTGTTGCCGAAGTCAAGAATAACGATGTTGCTTCTAACAAAAGAGAATCTGGAAACCAGAAAAGGGAAAACGACGGAGGAAAGAAGCAGAGGAATGAGAAGAAACCTCGCCGCTTTAATCCTTCAGATTTTACTCATTTAACCGATACACCGAAAAATATCTTCTTCGCAACGAAGGATGTTGTCGAGTATCCCAAACCACCTGAGATGGGGAGAGGTGCAGTGCATAATGGGAAATTCTGTCGATTTCACAATCAACCTGGCCATGACACTAACCAATGTCGCCAGTTAAAGAATGTGATTGAAGAGTTGCTGAAACAGAATAAACTGCAACAATATGTACAGAAAAACAGAGTCGACCCAACCTCATCCACTCAGGGGCAACAACTTCCTGCCCATCAATCCGGCTTAGGCGACAAAACTGCAGTGCAGGAATCCGAGAGGCTTGTCATTGATGTTGTCACAGGGGGTCCTCACCCAGTAGGCAGAAGTTGGGACGAGTTGGAGAGATATGCTTACGCTTTGAGATGAAGTTAATCAAAGTGCTGCTAACTACCCACAAAACTACAACTGGGCACCTTTCATTCTGTCTGGCATATGGATCCAAAACTATGAATCCAGTGGAAATAGGAGTCTAATCCCGAGACCTGGGAATAGCAATGACCACGTCCATATTTTACTCAAAAAGCATTGCTTAAATTTGTAAAATGATGATGGATGTATAACTCTTGTATTGTAAACCACTGAGAAATCAGTGTGAATCAATAATAAAGAACTATAAATCTTGTGTTCTTTAATACTATAAGATGACTGTCTCATTTCGATATGCAAATATATTAAAAATATTGCTAAAATGTCGATTTAATATTGCAGGCTATCAAAGCAAAGCTTACCTATTCAACACATCACGAAGCCAAGCGATTCCTACAAATCACTCGATAAACAAATGCCAAGCCATAAAATTCTAGATTCAATTCCTGCATATGAAGTGCTTCTCACCAACAGTTAGTGATTCCACCGAAGGGGCACCTTCCTAACATGAAGGTTCCAGGCCCTTGCTAACAGATCGTGATCGTTCGTGCAAATGAACATCCGGTTAAGTAGCTTGCGCCTGTCCCGTGGATTCACTCAACAATAAAGTACACTTCTCTGGGAAAAAGCAAACAACTTGCAAAAGAATGGGACATGTACTTGAAGTGATAACGAGGAATCGCTAAGAAGTAGATGGTGGAAGGACACAAGCAACAAAGCCCTCTTCGGAGGCCAAATGATCCTCTTCGGAGGCCAAATGCTGAGGCCAAATGCCCCTCTTCGGAGGCCAAATGCCCCTCTACGGAGGCCAAAGCTCCTCTTCGGAGGCCAAATGCTCCTCTTCGGAGGCCAACAAAGCCCTCTAACGAGGCACAAGCCCTCTTCGGAGGCACAACTCTTTGGAGGAGACCTCTTCGGGGGCAAAAGACCTCTTCAGAGGCAAAAGCCCTCTTCCGAGGCACCACAAGCCCTCTTCGGAGGCACGTCCCAAGATAAAGTGCTTTTCTCAACTAACAAGGTTGATGGAACCACCGGAGGGGCACCTTCCCAAGATAGAAGGCATAGGGCCCTTGTTAACTAATTGCGATCGTTTGTGCAAACGAACATCCAATCAAGCAACTTGCGTCCGCCCCGTGGATCCATTCAACTGTGAGGAAGTAATTTCAAGTGAACAGAACAAAAAGCCCTCCAACGAGGCACAATAAATATAAAAAAAAGAAAAGAAAGGCCCTCTTCGGAGCCACACTTCAACTCTCAAGAGAAGATTAACTTGTTCATCTTGAAAAAGTTCTTCCCCAAAAGTTGAAGTGCTAAATAAAACCCTCTTCAGAGTCCCGCTTTACTGCATAGGAGAGTCCACTTCTCAGAAATAAAAAGTGACCATCTCCGAAGGTTGAAGCGTAAAAACTTCTCCAAAACGAGGCACACTCTATGAAAGCAGAATAATATTTCCTCAAAACGGAAGAATTATTCTCTAGAATAAGAGTACAAGTCTTTTCAGAATATTGCAATGAGCCATGGTATGGGGGCATAATATAGCTATATTAATAAAAACAACACTCAAACAAGCATACCACGAGCTCACTGCAGTATCGTACAAAGAAAATAAAGAAACTTGTGCAGAAACAAGGAATAAATGCATTCTCAAATACAGACAGAAGTTTGTACAAGCAAAAAGAATCATTTTATTCCATACTATAAAAAAAAATTATACATGTGCAGGTTTCAAAAAGCGAGGGCCGGTACCCGCATAGTCTCCGGTCAGTACAAGCCTTTATGTACAAGCAAAAAGAAAAACAAGAAGCGTAAAGTCAAGCTCATTACTCCTTCTTCCCGCCACCTTTAGAGCTCTTGCCCGGCTTGATGATTAATTTCTGAAGCCGGCGTGGATGGGTCGGGGAAGAAGGAGAAGGAGGTGTAGCTGGATCTGCTTCTACTTTTTCTTCACCAACAGGAGCGCTTTTCTTCTTCTTCTTCTTCGAAACTGCGCGTTTCCCTTTCTTCTTTGAAGAAGACTCACTTCCCGAGGTAATCAATGCAGAATGCTTTGTGTCATCGTCATAAGGTTGCTCCGGGGTCTTCTCGCCCTCCTCAAGTTCTTCCGCCTTCTGTTCTTGCGAAGCAGCCGGATCGTCCAAGTCTTGAAGAGCTTCTATTTTTTCTTCCTACGATCCTGGTTAAGAAGCAGAAGGAGGAGTAACTTGAGAAGATGGAGGAACAATAGATGGAGGAGGAGAAGTATGTACAGCACTTGGTGATCTCACTACAGAAGAAG
The DNA here is from genome assembly GCA_030737815.1 of Allium fistulosum. Classification (NCBI taxonomy): domain Eukaryota; kingdom Viridiplantae; phylum Streptophyta; class Magnoliopsida; order Asparagales; family Amaryllidaceae; genus Allium; species Allium fistulosum. The sequence continues at coordinate 160,692,551 of CM060904.1, read as the reverse complement.
AAAAGTTAAAATCAGTATTCCTCGTAAAGAGAGGAGACAGTGGCTCATCGAGACTTAAGTAATAAGCGAGAAGTTCATCGAGCTCAGTTGAATCGAACGAGTAATCCACTTGAACTGGATTAACGTCAAAGTTACCTAGAGAGTTCAGCTTCGCAAGTTCAATCTCGAACTTTTGGGCCTCGACATCTTCAGGGGCCTCTTCTTCAGTGGGAGGCTCAGTAATTGCGGTTTTAACTTCGGCTTTTGCAGGAGGTGGAGAATGAGAACTAGAGCCAATGGTATCAGGGCAGACCGATGCCGAAGGACGAGCGGGGTCGGTTAAAGGTGCCTTCTCCAAACGCTCTCCTCCTCCTGCTTTGGCTCGCTCCCTGGCAAGCTGTTCTTTCCCTTTAGCAAGGGCAGCACGACCATCGTCATCCAAATGACAAGCTTCCAGGTCCTCCTCCGCATAGCCCGTATCTTTATACATGTCAATTATTGCCTCCCACACCTCTGCCAAAGTGATCTCATATTTCGGGCCCAAGAACGAAAGACTTCCGCGTCCCAAGACACTGAGAACATAAAACTCAAAAAGAGTGGAGCTGATGGTGGCCTTGGTGGTTTCATGCGATTCTTCAGCAGCCACTTTTCCAGTCAAAGCGTCATCACGCTCCTTTTTTACTTTTGAAAGTTGAGCTTTTAACGCTGCAATCTCCAGGTCTTGGGAGTTAACTCTTTCCCGCAGCTGAACGGTATCTTTGCGGTATTTTTCAATTACATGCCGGTCTGCCTCAAGTTTGGTCTCGGCATCCCTCTGGGCGGCATGTGCATCTCTCGCCTGCTTTTGAAAAACCTCTTCCTTTTGAGAATGAGAAGCGGAAGAGGTAGCAAGGGCTTCTTTGAGTTTCTTAACTTCGGATTCAAGTCTCTCGTTTTCATTAGCGATGCTCTTCATTTCTGCATCATGTTGCTCAAGAACTTTCTTCCACTCCGACTTGTCGCTTTCCATCGTTAGCATAGCCTCAATATTTAGGCGATTGATTCTTTGAAGCTCGTCGACAAGTGTTTGCCATCCAGACATTCTCTCAATGTCAAGTTTAACGGCATCAAGATTCCTCAACATAGCTTGTTTGTCGATGGGAACCAAATCAAGATCAAAACGCACCCCTTTTAAGCACCAGTGTGGAAATCGACTTTAAAGAGAAGTCAGAGCATTTTCAACTTGATATGATGGCCTGTTAAGGATCATCTGAATATCAGTTCTTTGGAGGGCAGGAGAACTGGAAGCAACTTCTAAAGCGGAAGGAGCAGTGGGTTTTTTAGAAATTGCAGACGCAGGCTTTTCGCTAAGTTTGCCCCGCTTACTTGAGTCCTCAACTACATGACTCTTCCCTTTATCGTCATGGGATTTTCTTTTGTGGGAATCATCGTCTTTCCGGGAGGAGTCATAGCGCTCATCTCTTCTCCCGTAACGCTCCTCATGAGCCCTCCTTTCTTTAGCTTTTCTGGCTGCTCTTTCTTCGTCGGTCTCCCTATGGGCAAGGGGATGGCGTCTGGGATCATAATAGTAGTCACGCCTTCCATAACGCAGGAAATCATCATAGTACGAGCTACTGCGCCCCATCGGAGAACCTAAAAATGAAAAAGAGATAGAATTTAGAAATCTTCGAAGTAAAGAAGCTAAGTGCGTATAAGTGCCAAAAATCCTAAGTGTGTGTGATGTGCAAACTACGCGCGTCAAACTACAAACCACTCTTTGGCTTGGGAGCGGTGACGACTTTTGCAACCAGTGTCAACTCTTGAGTTGATGGAGCTTGTTGCAGGGCGGATGTCGCCTCAACTACTGGAGAAATAACTTTAGTAGTAACAGGGTCATCTTTAAAAAGCTCCTGTGAAGTTATCATCAGGTCACTAAGTCCACCATAAACATCGTCACCGTCATGCCCAATGGAGTTTTCTTTTTCAACTCCTTCTTCAATCACCGGGGAAAGTGTAAGCTTGCCGGATGACCCCGCGACATCGGCAGGGGTGGAACATTTCACTAACGAAGCTCCTGCAGCAGTTTCCTTCGATGTGACTTCTTCGGTAGAAACCGGGGCAGCTGATGTTTCAGTCTCGGAACTAGAAGCTTCATGAAGCTGAGTAGATCGAGAGGGATGTAAAAGCCCAAATTGGTGTAGAAACTCGTCTTTCAGCAGAAACTTGATGCTTCTCTCCTCAGCCACCACGGCACTTAATGTTTCGAAGATTGGCTTGTGGTTGGGATCTCTAAGCGGAGGAGGAAGTGCTACAAAAAGTAAAGATTGAAGTTAAGTACTTGGCAATTCGAGTTCCAAGAAATTCAGAAAAATGAAGTGAGCGGAAATAGGCAATCTTACTTCCTATTCTCCAGATGGCATAGAACCTCGGGGGGCAACGAACATAGAAGAATTGACTTAAAAACCCGTGTGCACTCTCGAGCAAGTCTAAAATCAGTTTACGGTTTCTCGCGCCTCTCACGAGAATAATTGAAGGATGATCTTTCTTCTTTGCGAAAGTGCACAAATAGCAGACTTCTTCGAAGCTCGGAAGACGGTCAAGTGTCCTCCTGAATAGCACACACAACCCCATCAAGATGGCGTAGCCATTGGGGTGTAGTTGGAAAGGAGAGATGGTTAATCGGAGAAGGAGCGTTCGAAGAAAGTCATTGAAAGGAGGAATAGCTCCATTCAAGCACATCTGTCGGTTAATTGCAATGAAGCCGTGAGGTGGCCTATCAGCAGTATCATTTATCCCGGGAAGCTGAGCGTCTGCTTCAGCAATGCCGAACTGGATGCACAACTGACTAAAAACTCTGTGGTTCAAAGTGGTTGAAGCTCTTTCTGGAGGATCATTCAACGGGTTAGCAATTGGAAAAACCTCTCCAGCTTGCCCTATTTCTTCTTGTTGAGAAGTCATGCTACACAAGGAACTGGATATTCAAATATGAAGGTGCACGTTTCCTAAAAGTGTGAAGTGTTGTAACGACCCAGTATTTTGGACCATTCAAATCGACAATAAATCCACACATGTCGGACTTGAATAATTCAAAACGATGGATTGTAAATAAAATTTGGCAAAACTCAGCATATACAATAAATAAAATAATTACAGATCACAGACACAAAGTAATATAACAATAATGCAGCGGAAACAAAAGGATAGTAGTTCATGAAGCTACTATATATATATAACAGAGTTAGACAAGATACAACAGAAGTCTCGAATACAATAGATGTCTCAATACAATAATCAAATACAAGATCTGAATACATCACTAGAATCAACTGAATAACTGAAAGCAGGATCGATAGATAGCTGGATCTCCAAGCGAAGCTCCAACTCCAAAGGTGAGTCTCAAATGCTGTATCACTCAGTCTGACCCGAGCGTAAAGCAAAACACAAAACACTCGAGTCAGGATTAACATTCTTATATTCAATAAATCCAACTCAAGTGAAATATCAACTGAAATACAAGTAACTTAAAGGATGTTTGGGATAACCATCCTCTAAGGGTCCGTTAAACTATTTACTATGTAGTAATATACGTTATATACAGTAGTGTCTAATTAGTAAAGTATAATCATATAGAAAATAGCGTTAAGGGGATGGAGAACCTTAACGCGGTCGGATCTTAAAATCATAATCGTAGTAAAGCTCGATATGGTAGGTGACACGACACACAAGGCAATGCCAGGGTAGATATACCAATTACGCACACGGACTGATGGATACGCATAGCAGCCACTACCGTTCCACCTCGAATAACACTCCCAAATCAAGGGTGGCCACCAAAAATCACAAAGTAATAGAATGGTATCGAAGAAGTGTGTCCGATACGAGGTGCTACCTCACTGGCCCGAGATCGCTCCTGTTTTAGCCACCTTATGCCAACTCACGGAAGTTGGGTCCACGTATATACCTTAGGATCGTCGCCACCATCCTACTTCATTCTGGAAACTCCACCGCATACATAGTTGTCAAAGTGGTTTTCGGTATCGACAGAGAGTATGTCCATATCCGATCCCGGTCTCTTTAACAACCAATCGTTATTATAACACCGTGGTCATTTCAAAATAGTTTATACCTCAAAACCAAAATATCATTATCATTTCAAAACCCAATTTAATACGATATCGTTTTCACTTCAAATATATCCATTTCAAAATCATAGTACTTCTCCAAAGTTATAACGCTTTCGAAATCATAGCATCTTGGAAATCATAACACTTTGAAATTATAGTATTTTGGAAATCGTAACACTTTTCTTTTAAATAGTTTAGATATTAAAAATAGTATATATATAAAAATAGTTTATAAATAAGATAGTTTATATAAATAGTTATAAGTTTAAAATAGTTTAAAATAAAATAATTTATATTAAAAATGATTTACATTAAAATAGTTTATATTAAAATAATTTATAAAGTAAAGTATCAATAGTTTTAAATATAATTTAAAATTTCTTTATAAAATAAAACAGTTTCCTCAAATTTCACAAATCGATTCAAATTAACTCGAATTCCAAAACTTTAATTTAATCAAATCTCAAATCATCAGTTTCAACTCGATTCAGCTTCTAAATAAACCATTTCAAATTATCGATTTCAAATACATATCTGAACCATAAAATAAGCCATTTCAATTTTAATATATTTCAAAGCTTTAAATATTCAACATTTCAAAACTAAATTCGATAAATTTATATACATATCAGATTCACTTTACAATTATTTAGTTTTGAAATATTAACTTAATCATTTCCATAACATTTAAATACAATTTCAATTTACACATTTAAATAAACAAAATATCCCATTTAAATATATATAAGTTTGAAATATCCATTTAAGTCACCTTTTCAATATTTCAAGTTGTAAAACACTTCTTTAAAATTTCAAATTCAATACATTTCACATCAAACTTATTTAAGTATAATTCTTAAATAAATATAATTTCAATCAATTTCAAATCATTATAAATTCTATATTTGAAAATATAGATATTAAATAAATACTTAAACATATTATTTATCGACTTTATTAAATCAACTTTAATGAATCTTTAAAAATCAATATTTATCAAAACCATATATTTCTTTTCAAAACCAAAGAAATCATTTTCAAAACATTTATATATAGACCAACGGTGTCTGTAACATCCCGAAAATTTTCGACTTTCGAAAATTCAACATCGATACTCGCTTTATCGACTGCTGAGCGATCGAATGCCGGAAACCCGAAAAGTTATGGTTTTAAGAAAAAGAAAAAGGTAGAAGAAGAAGATAGAAGAAAAATAAAGAAGAACAACAAAACAACAAGAGCAGAAACAGAAATAGAAAACAATATCAGAATCTCACATATCGCAGCGGAACAATATATAATAGATAAATGAATATCATTTAAAAACAAAGAATTATATCTGTCATTACATTACATCATATCATCAGAGTCAATAAACAACAATGGACAGTTATATAAACTTGTCCTCATACAGAATACACAGCGGAATAAATACTATCAGATACAAATACTACGTCTCGCCATCCAGCTTGCTTCCAAAGCTCCAGAATATCCAGAATATCCTGATAACATAACTCTAGGCTGCCCGTGTGGAAATTTGTGGGCACCCAGAGTTTAGAAGGGAACAATAAACTCCGAGTCAGTCATGGTGACTGGTGTGAGATCGTAAAACAGTTATTCTTTAAAATAAACAACAGGAAAACTTTAATGTCAATTCGCAATGCTTTTGGAAAATGAAACTACCATAAGACCTCCCACCACACACACAATGCAAACGCAAACTTGGAGGAGATTTCTTCTTATGTTAGTCAAAGATGCTTACTACGCAAAAATCAAAACCTTTTTGATATTATTATTAGTGCATAGTGTAGAAAACATTTCGAAAGTATAATATAAATCTTAGCCAGCATAGGTACCATTATATTATGCCTGCTATAGCTGCCTCCTGAGGAGACAGGTTATACAATTGAAATCGTAAAGGCTCGTATTGTTTCTTTGGATTTCCAACAAATGGTCAGGCTAAGGAACTTCCTATCCACGATGGGTACGTCCCTGGAATAGACGACCCGAGAACCTAACCGGATCTCTGCCAACACAAGGCCGGGTTACCTCTGCAAAAATAGGTAACTACTGACACGCGTATGCCATCCCCCGATCGTCACCGATCTTCCCGAGGATCCCCGATTCGCAACAAACCACATAGATAATAATAATGCAGTAACCACAGAGGTTAAGTATCTGGGCTCCATACCATGATACCACCTTTATCCAGAAGGAATGACATACACTAAGGGGCGCTACTCCCTAGAACCTTGCTGCATCCTTCCTGTTTCGACCATTTCCGGGGTGTGAGGCTCGACGAAGTCTCGTCCACAAAGCTACGCTTTCTCAAAAAGCCCTGCTTCGGGTCAAACAAAATGATCAACCTATGATCACAAAGATATAAGATCAAACAAATGATCATATCGCAAATGATCAAACACTGATCATTTCACAGCAACACTCAGTATGCCACGTTACCAAATTGGGATATATCGCTGATAAATTTCAACTACATAACCTCTGAGCTCGTACGTCTCAGAGAAGGGTGTTAAGCTAAGAGAATAAATTCTCCGCCACCAACAGAAATGTATTTGAAAGAAATCAGCTTTATATCTCAAATTGTAACGTCAGACACACAATCCATACAAGTCTGTTCCGGGATCGAACAGAACCGAAGGCACTTCTCACGAAGCCCTTGCATTTCCGGATAAATTTCTAATCACGTCCGGACTTCCCGTCACTAAGGGTGATAAAACCTCTAAATCGGAGATCAGCCGATGTAGAGTAACTCGACGGTAATCCTTCCGTTTTCAAAAATATCCGGTCTTCAACACCGGTCTTCAAATGCAATTCATAACGACGTATCACATATTCGGAATGGGTTATACGACCCCATGGTCCTTTCCCGGTTAACCCGAATAGTGAGCGATTATTTCAAAAATAAGTGTGGCATTCAAATTCATCCAATTCACAACAAATACCTACTCAAGGTAATTATTGATAGTCGGTTATTTAACTATCAATAAAGATGCGCAACATCATCAGATTCCAAATAATTTTCCAAATTATTTATCTTCAAAAATATCTTTTACTAGATATAAAATTTCCACACTTAACCATTTGAAAACAATTTCAAATCAATTTCCACATTTCATTTTATCTTTGAAGATAAAATCTCAAAACAGTTCATTTCATATTGGAAAAGCATTTCCATACTTATTTAATAATAAGTATTTCACAAATCATTTATTTTCAACACTTAGAAAATATTCAATATACTTAAATCAATATCAAGTATATATTCATTCTTTAAGGAAATCATTTATTATAACAACATTTATTTGAGTCAAAACGAATGTTACGTAAAACATCGTTACGACGACTCAAAATCACTAGTATAGGGATTCGAATTTTAGATAGATATATAAATCCCAATACTACATAAAACATTTCCTTTCGGAAATCATTTACTATAACAACAGTGTTATAGTCCACCATTTCCTTAAGTTTCTCGAAAACGTCTATTTCAACAATAAATGTTGAAATCTATGATTTCGATAATTCACACGTTTTAAAACATCTTTTAAAACAATTACTTCATTTCATATATCATTTTTCCAAAACGATATCCATTTTACTTAATAATATATTCACTGTCCAAAATCGTGAATATACTTCACAAATTACATTTCACTATTTTCTACACGTTTTATTTCAATAATAATTCGCTATCCAAAATCGAGAATATATCTCCTTTAATAATCTTCTATATTTAATTTATCAAATCCCATCGATTGGTTTCCGAATTTATAAAACAACGTTTATAAACTCCATTTTCTATTTTCTATAACAACTCCGGTTTATAAATCTCATTTTATTAACTTCAAAAATTCACTTATAAGAATAAGTGATTTCAGATTTATAAACAACGTTTATAAATCGCATTTATACTTTATAACAATTTCCACTTATAAAATCATTTCATTTAGCAATTTCTATTCATATCTCATCTAAGTGTAAAAGTCAAATTTATAAGTAAATTTCTTATAAATCCTTTATTCTACAGTCTCTATTCACTTTATAACTTCACGTTATAAATCTATTTATTTCATTCACTTATACTTCTTTTTAACACTTATAAAAAAATCGTTTTATAAGTCCAATATTTTGATTTACAAAAATATCAATTTCATAAATCTTTTTATACAAATCATTTATAGTTATTCAAAAATCCCACTTAAACCATTTTATAAATAAATCGACTTTTATTTCAAAAACGACACTTCGGTTATATTTCACTAAAAATTATAACTTTTATAACTTTAAAATTTTACGTTTATAAATCGATTCAAAAATTCCATAAAACGTATATTTTCAAAAATCACTTTAAAAACCCTTTTAAAATAACAGTCGTTATTTTTACATTTCCAAAACTGAATCCGATGATGCCACAACACCAATTAGTCCATCACAACAGTCAATATCATATATCATCATATGATAACAGAATATACATCAATATCTGTAAATAAATAACTACGGGTGAGGAATCCAGTTGGATCCCTCCAACCTGTTTCCCTGCATCCAAAGATGTTAGCACAATACCAATTCCGCTCCAGTACGGAATTATCGCGGTATATAGGTTTTTTATAAATCCGCTTACTAACGGCGCAATAGGGTCTCATCCGCTATACGAGGCGGGAAATCAATCAATCCAATATATACATATGCCAATATGTATATACTGCTATATATATATATCCTATAATATCTAATATCACATCCAAACAGTCAATAATCAATCAATAACTGTAAAAATTCCACATTCAATTTGAGTGAGAAGATCTCACCTTGATTTTAAATTCTGATTCCAGCGTTTATTTTCGAATAAAATTAAACGGCGTTTAATTTTACCCGAAATTCAAACTAGCTCCAAACGATTCCAAACCAATTGCATCGCGTAGTATTCGCAAATACGATTCCAACGCACCTTGTTTCATCGAAATCTGATAACGTATGAAGAAGTTATCGCATTACAAAGATTATACGATTTAAATTAAAATAAATTTACAAAATTTCTTTTTATTTTAACCGAGATAAAATCAGGGCCTTCCATCAGTTTGCCCTAGAATCTAAGCCGTTGTGTGAAGCTTCTCCCCTACCAGGTAAACACGCACGCGAATGAACCCAACGAGCCGCCGTGAAACCCTAACGCTCGCGACCAACGTCGTCACCTGGAGGACGATCAAACACCACCGCTTCGACCCCCCACGTCGCCCCTACCTTCGCCTCAATTCACGTGCAGCTCGGTCGAGCAATTAGCACGAAAAACGTGCTCGAACGTGATGTGTTCAATCAAAGATTGCCGTTGATCTACAACGTCGTTCGCGATCCTAGCCGTTGAAATTACAGACCTCACTCCCCTCTTCAACTTCGTAGTTGATGATTTCTTGAATAGATGTTTGGATTCGACGAATTTGAGGGAGGAAGGAGAAGACGTGCTGGCCGTTCATCATGGGAGTGGCGGCTCTGAACTAAAACCCTAGGCTCGTTTTCTTATTTGCAAAATGAAAGAAAGAAGGTCCTTTTATAGAAAATGGCCAATTTTACTATTCATCGAATTTTTTTGAACTCCGATTCGAGCATGCCGGCTGACGTTCGTAAGGTTTACCCCGCGTTCCGAACGCAATGGAACAGGTTTCGGAAGCTAATTCGATCGTATGTGTGAGATATGACAATAAACGATCAATTTAAATTAAACCGATTTAAATCGATTTCGAGGCGTTTTAATTCGTACCGGACAAATGGTAAATCCAAAAATTACGAAATTTGAAATCTTACAATAATATCACATTACGGATCCGATGAAACTGGTTTCGTCGAAATCCGAGACTTTCTGAAAAATGACTATTTTTAACTCGCCGAATTAAAATTAAAACGATATCGATGCGTTTCGAGCTACCACGGTCAAACGACAACTTCGATTGCTACGAAAATTGAAATCCGATAATAACTAACTATTACGGATCCAATGGAACTGGTCTCGTTCAATTCTGAGACTGTTCGAAAATTGGCTATTTTTACAGTCGATAATTAAATATTAAAATATTCGATTTTCACAATTTAACTCCAAATTCAATTTTAAAAGTTCTATAACCTTTCTATAACTCCAGTATGATTAAATAAAATTTTACAAATCATTTTCAATCACTTTAACTCGATTTTCAATTATCTCTGGAATTTCAATTATTAATTTATCGATTTAATTGACCAAATTAAATCCAATATTCGAATAATAAATTATTCGACTTCTTAAATTCATTTATTAATATTTAAAATCAATTAAATATTCAAATTTTAATTATCAAAAATTCTGGGTCGTTACAGTGTCTACATATAATTTTCTATCCTATGGTCAAGTGATACGGATATTTATCATTTCAATCAGCAATTTAAAATATATATGGGTATATATCTTTTCAACCCGCAATCCCAAATTCAATTAATTGAAAACCGCTTGGGTTTATCATTTCAACCCATAACGATTTTCTCTTATTCTACAAGATCGTTCGGGTATGTATCATTTCAACCCATAGTGATTCTATACTAATATGGAACTTGCAGAGTGATAACATATATGATAATAAAATAACAACAGCAACAGGCATATATCAACAATATAAATAACAGATAATGGTGTCAGATGTCACAGGTGAACAGATACAGATAATGACATATATAACAATGTAAATAACTAACAGCAGCATATTTCAATTGACATTTTAATTGAAATCAAATTTAATAAATATAAGAACGTTAATCGTGAGTGATTGCTCACCTTCCGAGGCTAGAGAAATTTGACAAAGAAATGGGTTACGAATCCAAGCATGATTTCAAAGCAAAGCAAGACTGGCACGAATCGACGAACAAAGCTGCTAAATCAGAATTGACGAGAACAAGTCAGAACTGGATCGACGAAGATAATGGATATAAGTGAACTCGTGTATACAGCTATATATGACTATTTATATAAAAAGATCATATTCTAAAATTTAAACTCATATACAATATAAAATTTGAAATAAATACATATATATATATATACAAAAGAAAATTGCAAAATAATCACATATAAAATGTGTTTCACTTGAAAATATCTATATATATTAAAAATCAATTCAAACATATCTCAAACTTAATATTTAAATTCAAATACATAAACAAAGTCTCAATATATATAAATTTGAAAACTAACTAAGGCATAACCATAAATAGTAAACGTTAAATATACACAGTATTAACTTATTAACAATCTATATAACTTATAGATAACCTGACAGAACCTTTCACTTATATAACCAATATAATAACTAATATAATATTATGTACTTAAGTTACATACTGTCAATAGAATCCATAAAGTAAATATACATACAAACCGTATGTATGTTAAGATCAAAATAATATTATACATATGTAAACTACATATATCTATTTAAAACCAGATTCTAGTATATATATACGCAAAATCATATATATATACCACTTATGCAATAGACTTTGAAAGACACATCTTAATTAAATATATAGACAACATAACCTGGTATACCGATATATATATATAATATACTAACATATTTTATACAACAAATATAGCAATATAAACAAATAGATGTAAGCTGGCATAATATATATATAAAAAAAATCAAACTGGGTAACTTGAAATGTTAACATACATACCTGTATGAATTAAAAAAAGTAAGCTAACTGATTATAAAAGCTTGTATAAGTTAACATATATAAAATAAAATAAAAATCAATATACACACGGCCAATATACTGTAATACATATATTTTAAAGTAAACTATATCTGACATACTTCTATAAAATCCAAAACAAATAACATTTGTATATATAATTTATACAGTATATATATTATAAAATCAGCACCTAAAACAATACAACTGGCCAACTATGGTTACTGATACATAAATATAACAAATGTGTAAACTACAGCCACCAATGCTTATATATATAACTTATACGTAAATTTTTATACTGTCGCGTTCAAAACAACCTCTGCGACTAACATGAGTTATATAATAACACGTATATACCACTATTACAACCACTGCGACTAAAATAACATGAAAACTATATGCGTACAAATATATAATATAATCTTATATAAAAACTAATATATATATATACGTATATACCTCAAATAAAGAAAGAACAGCATGATGGGAAGCCTGGAAGAGATGATGGCTGAGATGCAAGGGAGAGATCTGGAGCTTGGTCGGTTGAGGTTGTGAGGGGAGCACGAGTGGGTGGAGGAACCAAGGCACGAGTTGAAGGCATGGTGGGGCTCAGGTGGGGTCGGCACTTGCAGAGGTTGGCGCGCGGATGATGGTTGCAGGGAAGACGCGAGCTTAGGGCGGAGGCTTGAAAATGAGAAGGGACGTGAGCTTAGGGTGGCCGAGCATGGGAGGCTATGGGGCGAGTAGAAGCTGAAGGCGGCTGATGGTTTCAAGTTTTGGCGAAGAGATGCGCGATCCAGTTGGTCGCGTGAGTGGGTTGTCAGGTGGTAAGCTTTGGTGAAAATGAATAGGCTCAGGCAAATTAAGGAGGAGCATAAAAAAATGACTTTCGTATAAAAGTATGATTGGAAACCAAACAGACAACATGGTGATTGAAAAAACGAACAGCCTCTAATATGTAAACTAATGTTATATAGATGATTGAAATGAAGCACCATAATGAACCCGAAATTATTGAATATGTGGAACCACAAAACTTAAAGTCCTAATTACAATGAGTTACAAAAGGATGGTGGCTATTCATTTCATGGGAAAGCAACCGAACGGACATAGGGGAAACAAAAGAGTTCGAATGGTTACCGATACCAATAACTGTTTTCGTGGATTCCGCGGTGTACCGAGCTCCAAAACACCCAAATGATTATACTGCGAAGATCAGCACGATGAGAAGATGAGAACGGTATACAGATATCAGCGATACGATTATCCGTTTAAAAGTCGATATCGGTACGAAAATGCTGCAAGTTTGCCGAAAATAAGATAAACGAAGCAAAAACAGTCAAAATTTGGAGAAACGAAATATGACGTCTCACTCAGAAGATGATTTACAAATTTTCTATATAAAAATATTCAGGTTTGGAAAACATTTTATTACCATAAATTTCTAACTGATTGGAATTTGAATAAAATTTACACTAGAAAATAAACTTCCAAATTATCTGATGAAAATTTACCAGTTGCTATGTTTAAACATACGCATTTCAAATATCAAATTTAAATTTCAAAATTTTATTGTTTAAAGTCTCACAAAATTTCAATTAAATATATAAATAAACAAATAAAATTACCTAAAATTTACGGGTCGTTACACTCTCCCCCACTCAAAACTTTTCGTCCCCGAAAAGGAAGGAGGTAGGAGAGTAGAAGCAACCAAAAGAAAAATAGATTAAAAGACAAGATAAGACAATTAATTTAAACCATATAATTTCAAATTAAACTAATTAATATTTAACAATTTGATTTAATCCATTGAGTTCACTCAAGTTAAATCAATTCATCTATTTCTGAATTCATTACCTTATTGTCTAGTCATCCTCAATTAACAATTTCTAAATCATCAAATTTGTATAATCATTTATTATACTCATGTTTTATTCAACAAATTTAATTCTTTTATTCTAAATTATTATTAACTTTATTCCACTTAATATGTCCTATCACATATATTTAAACCATATAAATTAATTTAAACCATATAAATTTCAGTTTAAATCAACTTATATCCAATAATTGATTTTAAATTCAAGGTACATCCATAAGTTAATCAAATTTCAATCTATTAATTTCTTCAAAACAAATTTATTTGTCTCATCCATTATTCAATTAACTTATAATTCTATTTCTCTCTATTAACATCTTTATAATAAAATTTTAAGTGTATAACATTTACTATAACACTCAAATCTTTCCTTATAAAGTCATTTTATATTGTATATTATCCAATTACATTTTTAACTTTTGAAAATTTTAGGTAAGTTATGTTGAGATGTAATTGAGTATTATACAAATAAGATTTTACAATTCAGTTATTTCAAATTTAAATATCTATTCCAAATTTAAATATTTATTCAAGAATTTAAGAATTTATGAGTTAAATTTTCGATTTCAATTCAAACCATTTAGATATAAATATATATACTAGATATATCAAATTAAATCTATGATCATATAACAATATATATATTATAAATCAAGTCATACTTCAGAAATTCAATCAAATTTTTTTTTCAAAACAAAAATGTAGCAAAACTACAGGATGGTCTCTCCACTTCAAAACTCGAAAATGAATGTCGATGATGCGGCCGTCATCACCGAAATTATTTTCCAGCGACAAAGAGAAGAGCACTGATTTAAACATTTAAAATTCTTTGAAAACCCTTTTTATTCGAAAATACTTTAAATAATATACATTTTAAGACTTTAAAACAAAGTTTGAAATCACCAGAAATTTAATTCTTAAATTCTCAATTTAAATTCATTTCTATTCCAAATAAATTTATAAACAATAGTCATTTTGCAATAGTCAATGACTTACAAAACAATAAAATGATAATCAAATATTATCATTTTCAACAACCAAATTATTTAACTTTTAATTCCAGAAAATTTTTCTTATATATTTATAATATAATCATACAAATTTATTTCATTTATCAAATTTGAAAATTATATGGTGTCAGTTTGCTCTGTTCAAGTGTTTTGGGATTCCTATCGATAGCGTTGATCAGACGAATCGATCGAAAATTCAAACCAACATCAACAACTCAAACAACACACTATAAACATAAACTATTTTATATTAATTACAAATACACAACCTCACACGATGATTCCAGAATTGGATTCCAACATAAGGATAGAGATCCAAATATAGAGGGACTCTAATCAAAGAGAAGTCTAATCTAAAATAGATAGGCTCGAAACGAAGGTTAGATGATTGCATTTCAAACAAGAAGATGGATAAAGTTGTATAAATCACGGGCAACCTTAACCGGGTCAACCGTGACTTCATAGATAAGATCGATGTAGAATTCTGAAGCAAATCGACATTCGATTACCAGAGGTAGAATTCGGGTATAGCATAAGATAGCAGCATCGTAAACCGAGGATACAGAAATCTCCGGTGAAACAATACCGATTGTAAAGAGTTTCACCCCAGTACAAATTATTCGAAGATTAGCGAGACCGCCGATTTATTATAGAGATCATACGAAGTGGATTTATGGGATACTCCAGAATCAAAAGACACAAATGGGGAGACACGAATGGACTTTGGAACCGAAGGGAACGTTCCAGAATTCAAAGAAACCGAGTCAAAGAAGAAGGAATTCAAGCCCGAACGAAAGTGATTCTGTAATTGAATTTACTACATATGCTGAGTTTTACCTAAAACCAGAGCTCTGATACCACATGTAACGACCCAGTATTTTGGACCATTCAAATCGACAATAAATCCACACATGTCGGACTTGAATAATTCAAAATGATGGATTGTAAATAAAATTTGGCAAAACTCAGCATATACAATAAATAAAATAATTACAGATCACAGACACAGAGTAATATAACAATAATGCAGCGGAAACAAAAGGATAGTAGTTCATGAAGCTACTATATATATATAACAGAGTTAGACAAGATACAACAGAAGTCTCGAATACAATAGATGTCTCAATACAATAATCAAATACAAGATCTGAATACATCACTGGAATCAACTGAATAACTGAAAGCAGGATCGATAGATAGCTGGATCTCCAAGCGAAGCTCCAACTCCAAAGGTGAGTCTCAAATGCTGTATCACTCAGTCTGACCCGAGCGTAAAGCAAAACACTAAACACTCGAATCGGGATTAACATTCTTATATTCAATAAATCCAACTCAAGTGAAATATCAACTGAAATACAAGTAACTTAAAGGATGTTTGGGATAACCATCCTCTAAGGGTCCGTTAAACTATTTACTATGTAGTAATATACGCTATATACAGTAGTGTCTAATTAGTAAAGTATAATCATATAGAAAATAGCGTTAAGGGGATGGAGAACCTTAACGCGGTCGGATTTTAAAATCATAATCATAGTAAAGCTCGATATGGTAGGTGACACGGCACACAAGGCAATGCCAGGGTAGATATACCAATTACGCACACGGACTGATGGATACGCATAGCAGCCACTACCGTTCCACCTCGAACAACACTCCCAAATCAAGGGTGGCCACCAAAAATCACAAAGTAATAGAATGGTATCGAAGAAGTGTGTCCGATACGAGGTGCTACCTCACTGGCCCGAGATCGCTCCTGTTTTAGCCACCTTATGCCAACTCATGGGAGTTGGGTCCACGTATATACCTTAGGATCGTCGCCACCATCCTACTTCATTCTGGAAACTCCACCGTGTACACAGTTGTCAAAGTGGTTTTCGGTATCGATAGAGAGTATGTCCATATCCGATCCCGGTCTCTTTAACAACCAATCGTTATTATAACACCGTGGTCATTTCAAAATAGTTTATACCTCAAAACCAAAATATCATTATCATTTCAAAACCCAATTTAATACGATATCGTTTTCACTTCAAATGTGTAAAGACCCAAAAGTTGGCCTTCGAAAATCGGCACCCGTACTTCACTTGTACTCAAAATGCCGTAGATTCAAATGCCAAATCTGGTTCTCCGGAGCTTATGACACAGTTAAGTAAATAACACAGCGGAATAAAAAGAATAATACATTGATATACAATATCTGATACAATATCTGATACAACAGAGTGATACAATGAATATCAATATACATCAGAGATGATACAACAAATAGCAGCGGAAAAGAAAAATAGATAACTAACATCAGCAGCGGAACAAATAACTCTAAGATAGTCTTCAAGAGAGAACTCCAGCAGTAGCTCGAACTCCCAATAACGATGCACAAAGATAAGCAAGTGCAGTTGATCCAAAGACTGAACTAGCTCCAGAAAATCTACTGAACCTGACTATCTGAAAAACCCAACTCTAGACTGCCCGTGTGGAAAATGGTGGGCACCCAGAGTTTAGGAAGGGAACAATAAACTCCGGATCAGTCATGGGACTGGTGTGAGCAACAAAAACAGTTTATCTTTAAACAATCAACAAAAGATTTTAAACATTGAAATCCGCAATGCTTTTGGAAAATGAAACTACCATAAGACCTCCCGCCACACACACAATGCAAACGCAGAATTGGAGGAGATTTCTTCTTATGATAGTCAAACATGCTTACTACGCAAATCATTGGATTATTATTTTTAGTGCATAGTGCAAAACATTTTCGAAAGTATAATATTAATCTTAGCCAACATACGACCAGTATCGTATGCCTACTATAGCTACTATGTTCAATAGCAGGTTACCGCCACATTCCATAGCAGGTTATACAACTAAAACCGTACAAGTCACGTATTGTTTCTTTGGATTTTCCAACAAATGGTCAGGCTAAGGAACTTCCTTCCGCCGCATGGGATCGCCTCTGGCGGGACGTCCCGAGAGACAAACTGCTCTCTGCCAAACAAGGCCGGGTTACCCCTGTAACAGGTAACTCACGAATATGCCACCTCCCGGTCCTTTGGGACCTTTATCCTAGCTCGGTATCCAACATCACACATCATAAAGAAAGTGTATCCACATGAGTAAGTATCTGGGCTCCATACCATGATACCACCCTTTTCCAGAAGGAAATGACATACCCTAAAGGGCGCGACCCTCATAACCTTGCCGCAACATTCCTGTTTCGACCATTTCCGGGTAGTGAGGCTCGACGAAGTCTCGTCCACAAAGCTACACTTTTTCAAAAAGCCATGCTTTGGGTCAACAGATGATCAACCTATGATCACAAAGATAAATGATCAAACAAATGATCATATCACAAATGATCAAACACTGATCATCACACAGCAACACTCAGCATGTCACATTATCAAATTGGGAATATATCGCTGATAAATTTCAACTACATAACCTCTGAGCTCGTACGTCTCAGAGAAGGGTGTTAAGCTAAGAGAATAAATTCTCCGCCACCAACAGAAATGTATTTGAAAGAAATCTGCTTTATATCTCAAAGTGTAATGTCAGACATACAATCCATACAAGTCTGTTCCGGGTTTGAACAGAACCGAAGGCACTTCTCACGAAGCCCTTGCAAATCCGGATAATTTCCAATCACGTCCGGACTTCCCGTCACTAAGGATGATAAAACCTCTATATCGGGGATCAGCCGATGCAGAGTAACTCGACGGTAATCCTTCCGTTTTCAAAAATATCCGGTCTTCAACACCGGTCTTCAAATGCTATCCATATACGACGTATCACATATTCGGAATGGGTTATACGACCCAAAGGTCCTCTCCCGGCTAAACCGAATAGTGAGCGTAATATTTAAAAACATATGGATATGGGATTTCAATTAAGTCACAACTTATTACCCAAAATCTTTCTTTTCAAATGGTTAAAACAAATTACCATTTACATCTTTTTAAACAAAAAAGATTCAATCTTTACGGTTTAAACAGTTTCCACACTTTAATCTTTTAAACAAAAGATTCATTCACAGATTTTCCAAATTAATTTCCATTTCAATTTGATTAACTCGTTAAATCTTTAAATCAAGATTTAACTTATAGCTTTCTAAACAATCTCATCTCAAATGATTTAAACCAATCATTATTTTAAATCTGTTAAAGATAAACAGATTCAATTCATAGCTTTTCAAAACAATTTATTCATAACTTGGAAAACCATTTTCAATTCAATATTGAAATTCCTTTAATTAAACTGGAATTTCATTTCTTATATATGTGAAAGCTTTTATCATTTGAAAACAAACAGTTTTCATTTCGGAAAATCTGATTCATTTATACGAGTTGGAATCCTTGGGTTAAATTCAAATTCTCAAAATTATACTTTTAAATGGTTTAAATTCAGATAAACACATTTATAACATTTTCAATCCCTAGTTTCAAATCATAGGATTCAATTTCAAACTTGAATTCAAATTTAAATCAAATTATTTAAATTTTCAAAACTCGATTAAGTTATTCAAAATAACTTTTATCTTTGAAATTCTATTTCAAAAGTTTTTCACTTTAAACCCCAATTTCCAATTTCAAAATCAATTGAAATTAAAATTTCAATTTTAAAAATGTTGAATTTAAATTATCTGTGACTTAACCGATTTCCACGTGAAATCCATATTTGTGTGTGTAAAGGTGTAGTCCAGGGTTTAACACACAATAGTGCAACTCAATGAATCATCACATATCAGAATACAGAAATATAATTCGATAAGCGGTATAAGAATAACGCTTATCGTTCATTCACAGATCATAGATATATAAAGGTCACAGATAAGTAAACTACAGATCACAACATAAATCAGGATGTATCACAAAGCATCATATATCAGGGATATCAAACAATCAAGTCATTCAATAGAATCCAAACATCCCTAAGTAAGATAATTTAATTATCTGATAAATTTAAATCGGATGTATCAATTACTAATCCGGTTAATTATCATAATTTAATTACAAATTATTTGAAAATCTTTCTTTCAAATTTATTAGTTAACCCTTAATTATTAACTAAGCATTCTTAAATCAATGAATCAATTAATCTTTAATTATTAAATTAATCTTAATTAATTTCCATTATTAATTAATCCTTTGATTTATTAACAAATAATTAATTCACATTTTAAATTATCATTTAATTAATTACATTCAGTGGTTATCTATCCATTACTTCTCTAAGTAATTTTATTTTCAAAATCGTCAAGTGATTATTAAATTAAACTATAGTTAATACATTTAAACTTATAATTACAAATTATCATTTACCATTCTAATTATCTTAATGGTTAAAGAATTTAAATCTTAATCTTCATTTACTTAAAGAAAACCCATTTTCCATTTATTTATCTAAGTTTCACTTAAATATGTTTGGAAACATTTATTTCAAATTTTCTTTGAACTTTCATTTTTAAGCTCCAAGTTCAAACGATCATTAATTTAACTTTAAATCACTTTAAATTAAGACTTTTAAAAACTTTAAATTATAACTTAAAGCAATATTTTGCTAGGAAGGGATTCAAATCAAATTCCCTTTAATTCAAAAATATTTAAACTTTATTTAAATTATTTAAATTTAAAACTCTATTTCTTCAAAAATCTGGAATTAAACTTTTCTTTGGACTCAGTCCAACCTGGTTTCAATTTTTAAACCAACACTTAAAAAAAACTGGGAACATGTTACAGGTAAGAAAAACTGGGAAACAAATCTTCCCGAGTTTCCCCTTAATTTACTTCGAGTAAAATCTGAATTTACTCGAACCAAACAAGAATTTACTCGAGTAAATCTCGAGTCTTCCCCAGCCTTAATTCGAAATCACCAAAACAGCATCACCAGCAAAACACTCCACCGTGCACGTGCACGCCTCCGTTCGCCATTTCCGGTCGACCACGACCATCTCCACAAATCGGCGATCGCTTCCCCATCTTCTCCCAAACCTCCGATCCTCTCCACAGACTCGAGATCGAATTCGAGTTGCTCAAATCAAAGCCTGGAAACATGAAAACGACATCGCCACGAAACCTGGCAACACACCGCGCTCCACGCTCCGACCACCAAAGGCCACCCAACTCCGGCCATAGCCTCGTCCATCTCCCCTCTACAAAACCCCAAACGCACACGACACTCGATCCAGCCATGAGTTCGAACGAGACGAAAAAACAAAGCCACGCAAAACTAGGTTTACGAGAAAGAATTCGACGCCATCGCCTCCACGTTGGTCTGACCACCAGTCCACCATTTTTCCGAGCTCCACCCATCACTCCTCCACCTCCAGACAAACGCTCGACCCTTCCAGTCGACGTGATTCCCTACGGCAACCCAAAATGCTTAAAACAGTCAAAACAAAACTGCTCTGCATCCCCTTCTTTAAAAATCATAAATCTTGTTTTAAAAATCCTGTTTTAGTATATACTTTCACTTTATACACCTGAATCTCTTAAACAAGAAATTTGTTTTAAACATAATTAAAGTTATACTTAGTTTTCTTGAGTTACCAGAGGTAATTATAGGTTGTTTTAGCTTTAACACATTTTTAACACTTAGATTACAACCTAACAAACAGTTTTTATTTACAATCTAAGTTCAACCAGTTGATAGATCAAGAGATGGAGGTTGGTTTACAAATCTACCAAAAACATAAACACAGATAATAGAGTATTAAGAAAACAGATACACACAGATTGCACAATAATATATATACATATACAAGATACATATCTTCACAGAGAAAACATGCCATATTAACTTAAGTTATAAATTTTAAATAAAATGTTACTCACATTAGATTCCAGGAAAGAAAAGAGCTGAGCTTGCTTTTACTTTGAAACAAGCTGAACCTTGCAAGTTGAAATCCTTTCTTGTGATCTCTGGTTTGTATTGATATATGTATTGTTTGTTTATGTTGAATTCTTATCTGAGTTATGAGATGATATTATTTCAAGTTTTCCTCAGCTTCAAGGAACGAACTGATGAAAATATATGGGAAAGAAATTTTACAGGTTTATAAAAATGAGTTTGTACAAAAATAGGCAGGGATATTTTTCCTTTAGGTGGCTGAGATGATTTGTCTTGTGTACTAAAGATGAAAACATTTATTATCTTGTACCATTTACCTTATTTTATTCGTATATACTAATATGATTTCCTGCCTTGTTTACAGCCTACATACTTATCTTATACTTTACATTTCGTATGTACTATATTATCTTATTTCTTTCTTGCCTGCAAAGCTTCATTTGCTAATACAAATATTTCTTTTGCTTTGTTATGACTTGTTACATGCATACACAAGGTGATAGCATATACATATTTATTTGTTTCATACTTATAGTATTTATCCAATCTTGTTTTATAGTTTTGATTCCCAAACTTAATCCACTCCCAAATTCTCATTTCCAGTTTGAGTTTTGAAATGATAAAATCTGGTTATACTTCTTTAATTCATTGTTTTATAAAATTAAATTTCAAAAGAAAAAGATAACATTGCCACTTGTATGTTATGTTTTAGCACTAGTACACCAAGTGGTTACTTATCAAACATTTGTCAAATATGATAAAGATTGGGTATTTTTATTTTTTAAAAAAAATTATGTTTAGCCCTTATTTCATTTTTTTATTTATAAAACATGTTTATCTATGTTATGCTTACATATATATTTTTTCATAAACTCAAATTATTATTAAACCATTTATTTACGATTTAAATTCAAGTCGAATATATACCTATATATTTATTATTTTCAAATTCACTCGTATATGGCCAAATACATATATACACATATATATAATATTTTTAATTTGAAATGATTTATATAGAATATATTAGAATCCGGGGAAACTCGCATCTCTTCAATCCATTTATCGTTTTATTTCACAAATATTAATTCAAAAATCCAATTAATTATCATTTTAAATTTATAAAAATTCGGGGTCGTTACAAAATGTATCCATTTCAAAATCATAGTACTTTTCCAAAGTTATAACGCTTTCGAAATCATAGCATCTTGGAAATCATAACACTTTGAAATTATAGTATTTTGGAAATCGTAACACTTTTCTTTTAAACAGTTTAGATATTAAAATTAGTATATATATAAAAATAGTTTATAAATAAGATAGTTTATATAAATAGTTATAAGTTTAAAATAGTTTAAAATAAAATAATTTATATTAAAAATGATTTACATTAAAATAGTTTATATTAAAATAATTTATAAAGTAAAGTATCAATAGTTTTAAATATAATTTAAATTTTCTTTATAAAATAAAATAGTTTCCTCAAATTTCACAAATCGATTCAAATTAACTCGAATTCCAAAATTTTAATTTAATCAAATCTCAAATCATCAGTTTCAACTCGATTCAGCTTCTAAATAAACCATTTCAAATTATCGATTTCAAATACATATCTGAACCATAAAATAAGCCATTTCAATTTTAATATATTTCAAAGCTTTAAATATTCAACATTTCAAAACTAAATTCGATAAATTTATATACAAATCAGATTCACTTTACAATTATTTAGTTTTGAAATATTAACTTAATCATTTCCATAACATTTAAATACAATTTCAATTTACACATTTAAATAAACAAAATATCCCATTTAAATATATATAAGTTTGAAATATCCATTTAAGTCACCTTTTCAATATTTCAAGTTGTAAAACACTTCTTTAAAATTTCAAATTCAATACATTTCACATCAAACTTATTTAAGTATAATTCTTAAACAAATATAATTTCAATCAATTTCAAATCATTATAAATTCTATATTTGAAAATATATATATATTAAATAAATACTTAAACATATTATTTATCAACTTTATTAAATCAACTTTAATGAATCTTTAAAAATCAATATTTATCAAAACCATATATTTCTTTTCAAAACCAAAGAAATCATTTTCAAAACATTTATATATAGACCAACGGTGTCTGTATATAATTTTCTATCCTATGGTCAAGTGATACGGATATTTATCATTTCAATCCGCAATTTAAAATATATATATGGGTATATATCTTTTCAACCCGCAATCCCAAATTCAATTAATTGAAAACCGCTTGGGTTTATCATTTCAACCCATAACGATTTTCTCCTATTCTACAAGATCGTTCGGGTATGTATCATTTCAACCCATAGTGATTCTATACTAATAGGGAACTTGCAGAGTGATAACATATATGATAATAAAATAACAACAGCAACAGGCATATATCAACAATATAAATAACAGATAATGGTGTCAGATGTCACAGGTGAACAGATACAGATAATGACATATATAACAATGTAAATAACTAACAGCAGCATATTTCAATTGACATTTTAATTGAAATCAAATTTAATAAATATAAGAACGTTAATCGTGAGTGATTGCTCACCTTCCGAGGCTAGAGAAATTTGACAAAGAAATGGGTTACGAATCCAAGCACGAATTTCAAAGCAAAGCAAGACTGGCACGAATCGACGAACAAAGCTGCTAAATCAGAATTGACGAGAACAAGTCAGAACTGGATCGACAAAGATAATGGATATAAGTGAACTCGTGTATACAGCTATATATGACTATTTATATAAAAAGATCATATTCTAAAATTTAAACTCATATACAATATAAATTTTTTAATAAATACATACATATATATATATACAAAAGAAAATTGCAAAATAATCACATATAAAATGTGTTTCACTTGAAAATATCTATATATATTAAAAATCAATTCAAACATATCTCAAACTTAATATTTAAATTCAAATACATAAACAAAGTCTCAATATATATAAATTTGAAAACTAACTAAGGCATAACCATAAATAGTAAACGTTAAATATACACAGTATTAACTTATTAACAATCTATATAACTTATAGATAACCTGACAGAACCTTTCACTTATACAACCAATATAATAACTAATATAATATTATGTACTTAAGTTACATACTGTCAACAGAATCCATAAAGTAAATATACATACAAACCGTATGTATGTTAAGATCAAAATAATATTATACATACGTAAACTACATATATCTATTTAAAACCAGATTCTAGTATATATATACGCAAAATCATATATATATACCACTTATGCAATAGACTTTGAAAGACACATCTTAATAAAATATATAGACAACATAACCTGGTATACCGATATATATATATATATATAATATACTAACATAATTTATACAACAGATATAGCAATATAAACAAATAGATGTAAGCTGGCATAATATATATATATAAAAAAATCAAACTGGGTAACTTGAAATGTTAACATACATACCTGTATGAATTAAAAAAAGTAAGCTATCTGATTATAAAAGCTTGTATAAGTTAACATATATAAAATAAAATAAAAATCAATATACACACGGCCAATATACTGTAATACATATATTTTAAAGTAAACTATATCTGACATACTTCTATAAAATCCAAAACAAATAACATTTGTATATATAATTTATACAGTATATATATTATAAAATCAGCACCTAAAACAATACAACTGGCCAACTATGGTTACTGATACATAAATATAACAAATGTCTAATTTACAGCCACCAATGCTTATATATATAACTTATACGTAAATTTTTATACTGTCGCGTTCAAAACAACCTCTGCGACTAACATGAGTTATATAATAACACGTATATACCACTATTACAACCACTGCGACTAAAATAACATGAAAACTATATACGTACAAATATATAATATAATCTTATATAAAAACTAATATATATATATATACGTATATACCTCAAATAAAGAAAGAACAGCATGATGGGAAGCCTGGAAGAGATGATGGCTGAGATGCAAGGGAGAGATCTGGAGCTTGGTCGGTTGAGGTTGTGAGGGGAGCACGAGTGGGTGGAGGAACCAAGGCACGAGTTGAAGGCATGGTGGGGCTCAGGTGGAGTCGGCACTTGCAGAGGTCGGCGCGCGGATGATGGTTGCAGGGAAGACGCGAGCTTAGGGCGGAGGCTTGAAAATGAGAAGGGACGTGAGCTTAGGGTGGCCGAGCATGGGAGGCTATGGGGCGAGTAAAAGCTGAAGGCGGCTGATGGTTTCAAGTTTTGGCGAAGAGATGCGCGATCCGGTTGGTCGCGTGAGTGGGTTGTCAGGTGGTAAGCTTTGGTGAAAATGAATAGGCTCAGGCAAATTAAGGAGGAGCATAAAAAAATGACTTTCGTATAAAAGTATGACTGGAAACCAAACAAACAACATGGTGACTGGAAAAATGAACAGCCTCTAATATGTAAACTAATGTTATACAGATGATTGAAATGAAGCACCATAATGAACCCGAAATTATTGAATATGTGGAACCACAAAACTTAAAGTCCTAATTACAATGAGTTACAAAAGGATGGTGGCTATTCATTTCACGGGAAAGCAACCGAACGGACATAGGGGAAACAAAAGAGTTCGAATGGTTACCGATACCAATAACTGTTTTCGTGGATTCCGCGGTGTACCGAGCTCCAAAACACCCAAATGATTATACTGCGAAGATCAGCATGATGAGACGATGAGAACGGTATACAGATATCAGCGATACGATTATCCGTTTAAAAGTCGATATCGGTACGAAAATGCTGCAAGTTTGCCGAAAATAAGATAAACGAAGCAAAAACAGTCAAAATTTGGAGAAACGAAATATGACGTCTCACTCAGAAGATGATTTACAAATTTTCTATATAAAAATATTCAGGTTTGGAAAACATTTTATTACCATAAATTTCTAACTGATTAGAATTTGAATAAAATTTACACTAGAAAATAAACTTCCAAATTATCTGATGAAAATTTACCAGTTGCTATGTTTAAACATACGCATTTCAAATATCAAATTTAAATTTCAAAATTTTATTGTTTAAAGTCTCACAAAATTTCAATTAAATATATAAATAAACAAATAAAATTACCTAAAATTTACGGGTCGTTACAAGTGTTGTGCAAAACTAGTAAAATGACAAGCAAATATAACTGGAATCAAGTTAGTTGACATTTGTCAATTATAGAGTTTCAGGGCTTGTTATTTTAAGTCCAAGTACAGTGTTTATGCAAACAAATCAGCTTTAGTTGATTATTTTAGCTTTGCTTTAATACTTCGCTTGAACTTGTTGACTCATAGCATTTCATTCACACAGTTCACTTAAGTTGATTATTCTTTATCGACTAATCTGTCATTCGATGTGGGCAATCAATGGCAGTATATTCGCCCTAGTTTTCTGCAAATGTTGTATTTAACAGGTTGTTAGCTTAAAAGTTAATATAATCTATGAAAAAGTGCAACAAGTTCAAGCAGTTCATTCAAGCTGTTCAAGTTGGAAACTCAATCAAGTTCTGTCGAATTTTACAAGTGTTCAAGTTTTGTTCATCTCTTAGGTCATCCTGATTATGCTCAAACGACCTAGCATAGGTCGGGTTTTCCTTAAGTCGTCCTGCTTGGAATTCATGTGCAAATCTAGCTAAGTCCTGGGTCGTGTGAATCCCAGCGCGACCTAAAAATTAAGTCGCAAAAGGTGATGCTACAGGAAGTTAAGTCACAGATTCGAAGGTCGTTCAGCTTTCTTTAGGTCGCAAGGATCCTTAGGTCGCGAGAATTCTTAGGTCGGTCGGTTCGTTAGGTCGGCCAAATTTAGTTAGGTCGTAAAGGTTTGTATGTCGCTCAGATTCCCTAAGACGCTTCTGGTGTAACTCAGCAATCTCAAGCTATCTCCTGTCTAAACCACTATGCCCTACTCTCCTTAACCCACTAACTCCTCTCCACTTAATAACCCGCTATCTCGCTAACTCACGATCCGATAACCCATTATCACCTACATATTGAAATCCATTATTCTCTCAGTGAAATCTGTTATCTCTCCATACCACCAAATCACCCAAAACTAATTCAAATCGTCTCAGATTTGTAATTTGTCCAATACCTTGTTGTGTTCTCGTGAATCACAACGACAACGTAACCAATGACGATTGAAAGTCGATTGCAACATTACTCAAAGTGTAACGCGACACAGAGAATTGGACTAGGGTCAGAAGATGGGGATTCACAATTTGGCGATGATCATGGTTGGATAGAAATCGAGTTCACTTACGTAATATGATGGTAAAAATGAATCGACGATCGGTTAGCTTGGATTCGCCTTTGAAAGCTCGAAGGTTCGATTAATGGCAGATCAGGTTGTCAAAGCTGCGAAGTAAAGAGGGCGAAGCGAGTTACTGGGCTATAAAGGAGGAAAAGAAGAAGGCGAATGGGCACGCGAGTTAACAAATCTCTTGGGTCGCTCACGACCTAGCGGAATTATGTCGAAGCACACGACCTATGACATAGGCATGCACTTCGAGGGGCAAGCGTTAACTCCTCTTTTCCACGACCCAGCGATCTAGAGTGATAAGCGACCTAACGACCTAAAAACCATCGACCTAACGACCTACAGGAATAGCGACCTAACGACCTAAAAGTATAAGCGACCTAACGAACTAAACAGGTGACGCCTTAGCAACTAGCACAAGCTAGAACGAGCTAGCAACCTAAATGATGGAACGACCTAGTGACCTAACTATCAACACGGGGCAACAGTATACCACAGCAGATAGATACAGCGACCTAGCGACCTAACGTCACAAGCGACCTAGCGACCTAAGGTTGTCACGACCTATCAAGTGTACGACCTATGACTTAAGATATAGGACGACCCGCACTAAATCGCTGCTACCCTCGCAACTTACCTAGGTCGCTCCACTAGGTATCTCAACATGGTTAAGTCGCCAACCACTCCTCTAGGTCGCTCATGACCTACAACTTACCAACCCATTCAGACAGATCAAGTGCAACTCTATCAAGCCATGTCTTCTAAGTCGCTGGCGACCCACAACCTGCCTTAGGTCGCTTGCGACCTACGACCTACCTTAGGTCATTCACGACCTATGGCTCAGCACAGTTTTTTCCCTATAAATACTGCATCTGCTCCAACTCAGAGGGAGAATTTTCCGAATCATTTTTGGAACGCCGATACTCTACTGTTTTCTCGACTCATCCAACACTTCAAGCACTCCAAACACTGAAGACGCTTCAACGAACTTTGGGAAGAGATCTAACACATTCAACATGGATTTGAAGAGCTCTTCTCCATTCAAGTTCTAGCTACTCGTCTTAAGCGTGTTGTAATCAAAGTTCATTGTAAAGAGTTGTAATCGAATCAGCAATAAAGAAGCTTAGAGTGGACGTAGGCTTGACTTAAAGCCGAACCACTATAAAAATTGTTGTCTTTTTACTGCTTTTACATCATTTTCTGCTTATTTCTAGTTCCTGTACCAACGGGTGGTGCTTTCACTTTACATCTACTCACACCGGGGTGTTAGCGTTCAATTTTAAGCGTTAACACCTATCTCTAATGAGACACACCCCAACCAGGCTTAGGTGTTCGCTCAACCAAAGCTCTTATACCAAATGTGATGACCCACGATTTCGTACATTTTAAGTTGACAATTAACCACCCATGTCCAACTCAATTTGAATGAAAAGGTAGATAGTTAAGGGGAAAATAAGATAAAGACACAGAACAGAATCTTACACGAATGGAATAACATATATTATTTCAATATATAATCTTTACATTGGAAAATTTTAAATACATTTATCAGAGTGTAACTTAACATCAACATGGATAGTTATAAATCTTCGTCCTTACAAATGCAGAATACAATAATACATAAGTGTGGTGGAAATGGATAACAATCTTTAGAAGAATCCTCTAGTTCCATGCTCCGAGCTCTTTCAAAATGCTCCAAACTAAACCTAACTACTAGGCCGCTCGAAAAAATAGAGAAGCTAGAGTTTAAGGGAAAGAAAATAAACTCCGGGTCAGTCATGGGACTGGTGTAAGAAACTCAAAATACGAGTATTTGAAAACAAAGGGTATCACATAAGACCACGCCACACATAAACACAGAACAGATTTTACCTTATGATAACCAAATCATTTCTACGTAAAATCCAATGATATTATTTTTAATGAGATTCTTTGAAAACCTTTCAAACAAACATATTCAAATAACCGAAATTGTTACATTAGTTAAATTTGACGGCATAAGAGGTTTATAACTAAGTTCGAAGGTACTTATTTGAGAATGGATTTCCAATGAATAGCAAGGTAAGGGACTATCTCCTGTACAACACATTTCTATAGGGATGTACCGAGGCCACCAACAGATGGTCCTCTGCGAATTAAGACCAGCCTACTCGAGACCAACAAATGATACAGATAGCACCGAATATGATATCACCCCGGCCATTCCCGACCTCTTCGAGACGTCTCATAGCATACACTACAAAATTTAAACCCGATGTTATAGCGGGTAGAAATAAATAAATCTAGAAAGGTGATATCATACACTAATGGTTGCGAACCACTTAGCCTTAAAGCAACCCCTATTTCACAATTCCCAAGGTGTGTGGCTTGAGGTAACGTGTACCTTTCTTAGAACATTTTCACTTAAAATGTCACATTGCCATTTCCAATAACACACTATTGATTTCAACCAAAGCACAACCTCTGAGCTCGTACATTTCATAGAAGAGTGTTAAGCATAAGAGAGGTTACCTCCTACACCACCAAAAAGATGTATGTTTGTAGAGATCAATGCACTGTGATCTTAGAAATGCAATGTCAGACATCCATCCATACAAGTTGTCCATGAACAGGACAAACCGAAGGCACTCTCCTACAACTTCCTCTTGGGCATTACCCTTAGGATTAGTAGCAAGTAGTCTTGCATACGAAGATCCCAGAATGAAGGAACCACTGCTATTTATTTATCTTCGGAGCTACTCCGAAATTATCAATAAGCAGTCCTTTCGTTATGAGATCCCCACCTTCAACTTCATTGTCTTTAACATGTCTTCACTTTTGAACTCGTAAATTGGTTCGGAGTGGTTTTCAAATAGGAATTTGCCCAAATCCGATCCCGGCTCTTCCAAATCAATCATCAATAAAGAGATGTTAAGTGGGTGGGTGATTAATATTCCATTAATTAGTATCTTTTTATCCAAAATATCTTCTTAGAGATATATATCTTTTTAAAAACATTTCTTTTCAATATACACGAGATCATTAAACATTTCTAGATCATTTTAAACCATTTTGAAGAGGTTTAACAAGCTCATATACACCATTTTACTTAATAAAGGAAAGTAATTTCCTTTGTGATATTTGATGTGTATTAACTTGACTTATTTACACAATTTAAGCAACTATACTAATACAACTAAACTTGATGATCAAAGCATAGTAAACATCCATAACAAACATATCACATCATCATTATCACACACACACAGATATATATATATATAAAGTTTTATAGAGTTTTCTCACCTTTATTGGATGTCAAACTTAGGAAAACGAATTATAGCTTCGCTACGATTGAACCGGAGTTTATGGAATTGAGCCTGGGACTTTGGGAAAGCTCGGCCTAGCTTGGAAGGAGGTGGATTGCTCAGCCAAAGTGATGGAGGGTGGTGGCTGTAGTTTTGAGTGGAGATGTGGAGTGATTTGCCTTGGTTTTGAGGTGGAATGACATGGTATATATACATGTGTGTGTATATATTTTACTTTATTTTATCGTAACTTTGCAAAAAAAATTTAAGACATGGAAGCCATTAAAGAAGAGCTCTTAGAGCTTTAAAAAGAAGGAGGAAGAAGAAGAGAATTGTGTGAATGTAGGTGAGTATTTATAGGAATTTCAAGGCTTAATCCTTAAGCAAAGTGGAAAATATCTCCCACCATCATCTCTAGCCATGAATTCCCCCTCCTATTCATCACTCTAACACCCCCTCCATGTAACAACCCGGGATTTTGTAATTTTTAATTATCGTCAAAATGACGATTAAATTGTTTGTCAATTGCTATTGAAATTTAAATCGAATTGAAATTCTTTTATAACTATGTTAAATGTTGGGCGGGCTTTAAAATTGTTTTGGCCCATGTTTTATTTTGTTGCCGAGATGGTTATTATTGTCGTTCCTTTAACCGATCCATTCATTTTCAAAACCCTAAACAATCGAACGACAAAGAAAGAAAAATGGTGGCGGCTTCGATCTCGTTCGTTCCTCTTCGACAAAAATTAGGGCTTTGAGAATTGAGGCGTCAACTTCAATGTTTCGCTCGTCTTCGTGATGCCACGGCGTCGACTCCGCCCAGTGTCGTTGCTCGCGGCTGCCTCGTCGAAGAAGGTGAGTGAACTATCACTCACATCTAATTCGAATTCTTAAATGATTTTTGGGTGTTTAAATTCGTGACTTTCGTGTTTGAATTCTTAGGTTGCCGTTTTGTTGTGCTTGGATGGGTATGATGATTTCTAACTTTGTCGATTCACTTGATTAACATGATGTTGTTTCTTACTTGGTTCGATTTCTCGATTCTTTGTCACCACGGTTTCGAATCTGAACTGTTAGATTCCAATCTTTTTTTGACTTCGGTTTGTGATGTTGTTTATGTGATGATTTTGGCTTTCGTGGTTGAGCTTGCTACTGTTGATTTCTTTTGTGACTTCGGTCCTCTGACTTTGTATATGCTACCCCCTGACTTGCCATCTTTGGAAATCACCTTTGTGGTGACATTGAACTGTAGTTGGTTTACTTGTTAATTACTACATTCGTTGGTATTTTGTGTTGAAGTCACCTGACTTCGACATCTTTGGGCACCTGATTACTTGCGGCCATGATTTGGTGAAAAAATATTTTGATAAAGATTTAAATTGACTTTGCATTTGCTAAGTACTGATTTCGGCCATTACCTGTAGCCTTTATGCTTGAGGTTCACTTATAGTTCGAGACTGTTTGCATTAATCTGTAAATGGTTCATCACTGTTTTCTTCAAAAACTTATTCTTTCTACTGTGTTTGATTCTTCTATGCGCGGTGCATATCACAGCACTACTTGCATTGTCCACTGATGCATTTAGGTATACATCACTGATTTATGCTCTACTTGAGTTTTCATTTGATATTTGGAATTTGTATTTGATTATTGGTGGTATTTTCCACCACTCTCTGTTGTAAGTGTTCAAACTTCATATTGGGGCTGCACTTGCTTTTGTACAATTATCCTGGTGCACTTATGTTGTTAGAGCAAGCCATTGGATCAAGTACTTGAATGTGTACTTGTTTGTTTGGTCTCATGTTGGATTTAAGTTTTGATTGTGTGGTCTGGTTTCAATTTATGTTGCCTAGACTACACTATCTTCATACTTAAAAACTATTGCATTCATTCGTACATCACTCGTTTGCCTCTTTTATTGCCTGTTCTTGGAGGCCTGTAGTCATGTGTACTTTGGTTTATCACTTGTTGTGCAAGGTAAACTTGTTTCTTGAGATTGAGCATATGCAAGACAGTTGCATTTTGGGTTTGCCATGGCTCTGATTAGTGTTTTGTATATTACATTGCATCATGTTGCAACAATTTTGGTTGTTGTAGTTTGCACCTGTGTCGAATTGGCATACATCCTTCATTTATTTCAAGGCAGTTTTAGTTGCAAATGCAATTGCAGTTTTACTTGTTTTCGGCTTGAATACATTTGAACTTGTGCATCTCACTTGGAACTGTCTTTGTGTATTGTCATTGTGGTTGGTTTTCTGTTTAGTCTTGAAGTTGTACTCCACTGTATTGATGATTTTGATCACTGTTTGCATATTCACTTGATTGCATTTAGGCCTCGTTCCACCTGCTGTCATGTTGAACTATCTGTAGAGATTTTTGGGGCATTGATTGAGTTATATTGTTCAATTCAATTTAATGTTGCATACATGTTGATTTCGTTTATTTTGCCACTAAGTGTTATTCATGCACCCAGATGTGCATACGTACATGAAGTACTTGTCGACCTCACTTGCTGTCGGGTTGGCATGTATGGACTGTTTAGTCTACTTGGTTGATTTGAGTTTCGCCGCATGGTTGCGTTCATTTATGATTCTGTTGGTATTGGTGCTTTCGTGCCATTTGCTTTTGATTCATTGAGGCAGTATGCATATGGTTTGATTTGAGCCTGTTCTGGAATTTGTCAAGTGCATACTGGTTTGCTTTTGGTTGCAATTGTGTTGAGTCATGCTAGTCGTGACTTGACCTTTGCAGTTTTGACTTACTGTAGTGGCGAGGCAGTGCACGCGTGCTTGTACTGCAGCCACACAGAATTTGGTTTGATTTAATCATTTTGAGATTTTCTAATTATTTATTTAATAATTGGATTTTGTTGTTAAATTGTTGTTTAGGCAATTCTGTTGTTTTCTAAATTATCTTCATTGATAATCTTTTTATCTATCTTTGTTGATGATTTGAATTTACTGTTTTGTTGTTTAACACTGTTTAGTGTTATATCTACCGTTATCCGATTCTCTTATTGAAGGGTTGGATAGACAAGATTTCTGTGACTGTCGTCTATTTGTTATTTATTTATTATTGCTTCTGTGTATTAATAACTGAGTTTGAATTAGACTGACCCGTGTATTATTTTCTTTTGAATGTAATACTCGGGTCAGACCGAGTTATTGCAGGTTGTAGATATTCTGCTTTGGGTTGCTGCTTGAGCTATGAAGTCTTTTCATATCTTTTGAAGTAGTCTTCGTCATTTTGTAGTAGTCATTTTATCTGATTTAGGTTGATATGTATTCATGTATATTAGTCGATAATGTACTTGTATATATAACTTCCAGAGTCGACAGTTGTAGTTGTATCATAGGTATTGTGTCAAATGTATTGTAACTGACATCAGTTATATATATATATATATATGAGACTTTTGTTATCCGTGTTCCGCATTTTTAGTATCTGTGTTATTATTATATATATTGTCCTAAACTATTATGAACCATCGTAGTTCGTTTTATACTGGAATTGGGTATGTTGATGGGAGTAAACAAATAAGAGATGAAAAATGAAAAATATATATCACTCCTATCGAGGTAACCAATACTCCTATCCAGCCTTATTCTTCGTAATAACAGACAGTATTTCTTTTAATACTCTTTGTTATTGTGAGCATAGAGGTGGGGCGTCATAGTTGGTATCAGAGCTTGGGGTTTATGGACATAATATAAAACATAACTTGGATGGAACATGTGTTACAACTATTTGTCGATGTTTTTAGTTGTGCTTTGAGTCAAAACTAAAGTTTTGAAATTTTGATGAATTTTTTTAAATATCTTTATTTAAAAATAAAAGTGAAATTGTGTTCTGATGATTTGATTGATTTGTGTTCTGTTTATCAGAGTGCGCAGCGGAAGCAGTGACACTGTCTTCGCTGAGTACAGCTGATAACCTTTTGATTTAAAAATCAAAATATAAAATTGAAATAAATTTCATTTGTTGTTTACATAGCTGTGTTTATTTTGTTTCTTTGAAAATTTCGAATCCGATTTGAGGATTCGAAGCGATTGCAGTTATGTGATTTTTGTTGAGATTTTTGTTGTTTTGAATTATCTTCATTGAAGATACATTCGAATGATTGCTTTGTTCAGTTTGTAGTATACGTGCAAATTTGAGTTGCACGTTACTGCATTAATTTTACGTTGAACCGGTGTTTGGTTTAAACGTATTTTGTTGTCGTTATCTTTATAACGGGATTTTTTACACCGTTGTTAAATTTTGAAGCACGGTGTTTTATTGACATTTTAATGAATGAAAATTCACTGGTATTACATTTTGATGTGAATTATTTTGATGAGATTTTGACGTATAAAAATTTCTGTCGCCTTGGCTTCAGTACCGTCAAATTTTAAAAGTGGATTTTCAAGCGGTTATTCCGCAATGCTGATTTTGAGATTTGTTTTTACGATATTTTGGGAAGTGCAATTTCCTTTTCGAAATTGCTACTGATGTTGCTACTTTAATCACGTGTTTGAAAATTGTTTTAAAATTCTTTACAGTTTACGCTTTCAAAAGAATGAGGAAGCGATTTAAACGCTTCAGCAAAATTGAGGACTATAAACCCTCACTTTTACTGTTTCGTTTAATTCCGGACTTGTCCGTTTGAGAACGTAAAATGTTAATTATATAAAATACAAAAAAATTACAGTTTGCGCTTTCAAAAGAATGAGGAAGCGATTTAAACGATTCAGCAAAATCGAGGACCATGAACCCTTTCTTTTACTGATTCGTTTAATTCCGGACTTGTCCGTTTGAGAATGTAAAATGTATTTTTACAAAATACACAATTTTGCACTTTCAAGGAAACGATGAAGAGAATCAAACGATTTAGTAAAACACGTGGTATGGGACATGTGTGTTTGCTATTTCGGTTAATTCCGGACTCGTTAATTGAAATATTTGGTGTTTTCATGATTTTGATGATTTTGTGCGCTTTCGAGCCACTATGTTGGACCTTCGGGTCATATGTTGGACCTTCGGGTCATATGATGGACCTTCGGGTCAAATACCAGTACTAGACCTTCGAGTCACTCTGCGGACCTTCGGGTCATTTGTTGGGCGCCAAAAATTATGATGAGTACTTGGTAGGCTTCGGCCATATGTTGATGCACGTGCGACGTAGCTAAAAACTCGCCATCTGATGGGATCGATCAACCTTTTATGTTGATTTTCTAGAGTATCGTAATTGATTTCTAGATATTTGTTGTTTCTAATTATCTACAGGTAATTAGATATTTGCTGTTATGAGATTTAATTATCGTATCGATAATTAGATATTTGCTGTTATAGGATTTAATTATCGTATCGATAATTAAATATTTGTTGTTATGAGATTTTTGATTATCGTTTTTGATATTCGGATATTTGTTATTTCTGATTATCGTTTTTGATAATCGGATATTTGTTGTTTCTGATTATCGTTTTTGATAATCGGATATTTTTTGTTTCTGATTATCGTTTTTGATAATCGGATATTTGTTGTTTCTGATTATCGTTTTTGATAATCGGATATTTGTTGTTTCTGATTATCGTTCTTGATAATTAGATATTTGTTGATTTGAGATTTCTGATTATCGTTTTTGATAATTAGATATTTGTTGATTTGAGATTTCTGATTATCGTTTTTGATAATTAGATAATTGTTGTTTCTGATTATCGTTTTTGATAATTAGATATTTGTTGATTTGAGATTTTTGATTATCGTTTTTGATAATTAGATATTTGTTGATTTGAGATTTCTGATTATCGTTTTTGATAATTAGATAATTTTTGTTTCTGATTATCGTTTTTGATAATTAGATATTCGTTGATTTGAGATTTCTGATTATCGTTTTTGATAATTAGATATTTGTTGATTTGAGATTTCTGATTATCGTTTTTGATAATTAGATATTTGTGGATTTGAGATTTCTGATTATCGTTTTTGATAATTAGATATTTGTTGATTTGAGATTTCTGATTATCGTTTTTGATAATTAGATAATTGTTGTTTCTGATTATCGTTTTTGATAATTAGATATTTGTTGATTTGAGATTTTTGATTATCGTTTTTGATAATTAGATATTTGTTGATTTGAGATTTCTGATTATCGGTTTTGATAATTAGATAATTGTTGTTTCTGATTATCGTTTTTGATAATTAGATATTTGTTGATTTGAGATTTCTGATTATCGTTTTTGATAATTAGATATTTGTTGATTTGAGATTTCTGATTATCGTTTTTGATATTTAGATATTTGTGGATTTGAGATTTCTGATTATCGTTTTGTTAATTAGATAATTGTGTTTCTTGATTATCATTTTTGATAATCAGACATTTGCTAGTTTTGCTGATTATGAGATTTTCTAGTCTCTAATTGATTCTAGAGTATGCTGATTTTATTGAATCGTTATTTTCTATCTATTTTTGTTGATAGTTAGAGTTTGTTGATTATGGAGTTTGTGTTTTCTAGTTATTTGCTGGATAACTAGATAATTGCGGTTTTGCGATTTGTGATTTGTGTTTTCTAATTGTCTTTGTGGTAATTAGATTTTGCTGTTTTCTAATTATCGTATCGATAATTAGATATTGCTGTTTTGTAATTTCTGTATTCTAATTATCTAATTGATAATTGAATATCGCTGATAATTGTATTTATTCAGTTTTGCTGTTTTCTGATTATCTATTTGATAATTAGGTTTTGTTGGGAATTTGTGAATTTCTTTTATGGAATTAAAAGATTTCTTTGGCGTTTGTGTTCTCGACTTCTATTTTTCTAGCTTAACCAGTTTATGTTAGAAAAATAATTGTTATTGACGACTTTAATTATGAAAATTGCGGGGACGCAATTTTTATAAGGAGGGGAGTCTGTAACAACCCGGGATTTTGTAATTTTTAATTATCGTCAAAATGACGATTAAATTGTTTGTCAATTGCTATTGAAATTTAAATCGAATTGAAATTCTTTTATAACTATGTTAAATGTTGGGCGGGCTTTAAAATTGTTTTGGCCCATGTTTTATTTTGTTGCCGAGATGGTTATTATTGTCGTTCCTTTAACCGATCCATTCATTTTCGAAACCCTAAACAATTAAACGACAAAGAAAGAAAAATGGTGGCGGCTTCGATCTCGTTCGTTCCTCTTCGACAAAAATTAGGGCTTTGAGAATTGAGGCGTCAACTTCAATGTTTCGCTCGACTTCGTGATGCCACGGCGTCGACTCCGCCCAGTGTCGTTGCTCGCGGCTGCCTCGTCGAAGAAGGTGAGTGAACTATCACTCACATCTAATTCGAATTCTTAAATGATTTCTGGGTGTTTAAATTCGTGACTTTCGTGTCTGAATTCTTGGGTTGCCGTTTTGTTGTGCTTGGATGGGTATGATGATTTCTAACTTTGTCGATTCACTTGATTAACACGATGTTGTTTCTTACTTGGTTCGATTTCTCGATTCTTTGTCACCACGGTTTCGAATCTGAACTGTTAGATTCCATTCTTTTTTTGACTTCGGTTTGTGATGTTGTTTATGTGAAGATTTTGGCTTTCGTGGTTGAGCTTGCTACTGTTGATTTCTTTTGCGACTTCGGTCCTCTGACTTTGTATATGCTACCTCCTGACTTGCCATCTTTGGAAATCACCTTTGTAGTGACATTGAACTGTAGTTGGTTTACTTGTTAATTACTACATTCGTTGGTATTTTGTGTTGAAGTCACCTGACTTCGACATCTTTAGGCACCTGATTACTTGCGGCCATGATTTGGTGAAAAAATATTTTGATAAAGATTTAAATTGACTTTGCATTTGCTAAGTACTGATTTCGGCCATTACCTGTAGCCTTTATGCTTGAGGTTCACTTATAGTTCGAGACTGTTTGCATTAATCTGTAAATGGTTCATCACTGTTTTCTTCAAAAACTTATTCTTTCTACTGTGTTTGATTCTTCTATGCACGGTGCATATCACAACACTACTTGCATTGTCCATTGATGCATTTAGGTATACATCACTGATTTATGCTCTACTTGAGTTTTCATTTGATATTTGGAATTTGTATTTGATTATTGGTGGTATTTTCCACCACTCTATGTTGTAAGTGTTCAAACTTCATATTGGGGCTGCACTTGCTTTTGTACAATTATCCTTGTGCACTTATGTTGTTAGAGTAGGACATTGGATCAAGTACTTGAATGTGTACTTGTTTGTTTGGTCTCATGTTGGATTTAAGTTTTGATTGTGTGGTCTGGTTTCAATTCATGTTGCCTAGACTACACTATCTTCATACTTAAAAACTGTTGCATTCATTCGTACATCACTCGTTTGCCTCTTTTATTGCCTGTTCTTGGAGGCCTGTAGTCATGTGTACTTTGGTTTATCACTTTCTGTGCAAGGTAAACTTGTTTCTTGAGATTGAGCATATGCAAGACAGTTGCATTTTGGGTTTGTCATGGCTCTGATTAGTGTTTTGTATATTACATTGCATCATGTTGCAACAATTTTGGTTGTTGTAGTTTGCACCTGTGTCGAATTGGCATACAGCCTTCATTTATTTCAAGGCAGTTTTAGTTACAAATGCAATTGCAGTTTTACTTGTTTTTGGCTTGAATACATTTGAACTTGTGCACCTCACTTGGAACTGTCTTTGTGTATTGTCATTGTGGTTGGTTTTCTCTTTAGTCTTGAAGTTGTACTCCACTGTATTGATGATTTTGATCACTGTCTGCATATTCACTTGATTGCATTTGGGCCTCGTTCCACCTGCTGTCATGTTGAACTGTCTGTAGAGATTTTTGGGGCATTGATTGAGTTATATTGTTCAATTCAATTTAATGTTGCATACATGTTGATTTCGTTTATTTTGCCACTGAGTGTTATTCATGCACCCAGATGTGCATACGTACATGAAGTACTTATCGACCTCACTTGCTGTCGGGTTGGCATGTATGGACTGTTTAGTCTACTTGGTTGATCTGAGTTTCGCCGCATGGTTGCGTTCATTTATGATTCTGTTGGTATTGGTGCTTTCACGCCATTTGCTTTTGATTCATTGAGGCAGTATGCATATGGTTTGATTTGAGCCTGTTCTGGAATTTGTCAAGTGCATACTGGTTTGCTTTTGGTTGCAATTGTGTTGAGTCATGCTAGTGGTGACTTGACCTTTGCAGTTTTGACTTACTGTAGTGGCGAGGCAGTGCACGCGTGCATGTACTGCAGCCACACAGAATTTGGTTTGATTTAATCATTTTGAGATTTTCTAATTATTTATTTAATAATTGGATTTTGTTGTTAAATTGTTGTTTAGGCAATTCTGCTGTTTTCTAAATTATCTTCATTGATGATCTTTTTATCTATCTTTGTTGATGATTTGAATTTACTATTTTGTTTTTTAACACTGTTTAGTGTTATATCTACCGTTATCCGATTCTCTTATTGAAGGGTTGGATAGACGAGATTTCTGTGACTGTCGTCTATTTGTTATTTATTTATTATTGCTTCTGTGCATTAATAACTGAGTTTGAATTAGACTGACCCGTGTATTATTTTCTTTTGAATGTAATACTCGAGTCAGACCGAGTTATTACAGGTTGTAGATATTCTGCTTTGGGTTGCTGCTTGAGCTATGAAGTCTTTTCATATCTTTTGAAGTAGTCTTCGTCATTTTGTAGTAGTCAGTGTATCTGATTTAGGTTGATATGTATTCATGTATATTAGTCGATAATGTACTTGTATATATAACTTCCAGAGTCGACAGTTGTAGTTGTATCATATGTATTGTGTCAAATGTATTGTAACTGACATCAGTTATATATATATGAGACTTTTGTTATCTGTGTTAAGCATTTTTAGTATCTATGTTATTATTATATATATTGTCCTAAACTATTATGAACCATCGTAGTTCGTTTTATACTGGAATTGGGTATGTCGATGGGAGTAAACAAATAAGAGATGAAAAATTAAAAATATATACCACTCCTATCGAGGCAACCAATACTAGTGTAAGGCCAACTACGGATGGCCGCTCCTATCCAGCCTTATTCTTCGTAATAACAGACAGTATTTCTTTTAATGCTCTTTGTTATTGTGAGCATAGAGGTGGGGCGTCACACTCCATGTGCCCCAATGTGTGTGTAAGGTGAGGTTATGTTTGCCTTTGATTTTGGTAAAATATCTTAGATATTTTGTAAATAATTTCATGATATTATTCTTATATGTATTCATGTTTGTATATATGTGAATTTATATGTATGTGTGCATGTGACATGTATGTGCATGTATATGTATGTGCATAAGAGAACAAACTACGTTGCAACGACTTTGAACAACTTCCGCTTGTTAAACCGTTGAAAATCGAAGAGCCGATTCCCGGTCATATTTTCACTTATAAATTAAATTACATATAAATATAAACAAAATTTGAAAAATAATTTCTTATTATTTTCAACTAATTAAAATGATCGCATTTGATTTATAAAACCATATAAATTAATATTGAACAATTGTTTACAAAAAGTGTTATTATATCGAAAAAGCGATACGAAGTTTCTTATATTTCAAATCAAGTATATATCTTTATAAAACTATTATAAATGATTTATTATCACTTCATAACTAATTAAAACAAATTATCATCATTTAAAAACAATTAATTAATTATTTAAACTTAACTTGAATTTCCAGAGAAATATATAAAAGCGATGACATCTATGTGATGTCATAAATACGTTTTATTTCTAAAAATAAAATAAATAATTTCATTTCATAATCTTGTTTAAAAGATATGTTAATGTATATATCCAAACTCGTGCACTTAATTCCTGAGAAAATCTCCTTTCTGTTGAAAATCAATTTATCGTTGAAAATTTGTGTACGAAGCACATGCTTTATTTATGAAACTATATTACACAATTGTATTTTAAAACAAGTTTCTTATCATAATTTTAGGGTTTAAATCTTTATAGTTGGTTCTATAAAACCTTATATTTGAATATTTTAAAATTAAATATCATTTATCAAAGTGATAATTTTGCGGGTCGTTACAAGCCCTCTACCATTTAATAACTCCATGAGATGACATATCTTTACGATCTTGGTTCAATT
This sequence comes from Allium fistulosum, assembly GCA_030737815.1. Taxonomy (NCBI): domain Eukaryota; kingdom Viridiplantae; phylum Streptophyta; class Magnoliopsida; order Asparagales; family Amaryllidaceae; genus Allium; species Allium fistulosum. The sequence continues at coordinate 160,650,259 of CM060904.1, read as the reverse complement.
GATTTCTTTTATTTATTTATAGTGTACCCAATACGTTCTTTATATAAAAAAAATTTATCTTTAATTTAAATGATGCAGCTGTCATTTCTTAGCTTCCCTAAGCCTACTCCATTCAAAGTTCAAATAAGTTAACACAATTTTAACTTACAAATTTTCCTTTATAATTTCATCCCTATGAAATTCAAAACAAACATCTTGAAAACTGGCTACTAAAATGTCAATAAAACATCCTTAGTTTGTTTAAATAATTCATCTTTGTTATCTATCACAAGCATAGTTTAATAGTTATCAGTGTTAATGTTAACTTTGCAATCACATGTCAAAATTAAAATGCTATCGCAATCCATAACTATCGCAACCTATAGCTATCACATCCTGTAGCTATCAAATGCCAAGTGGAAAATCCATAATTAAATGAAAAATGATATATTGCCTTACTAAAGTACTATTTTTTTACTTAACCTACAGACATGTCTTTTATTCACTGGTTGCTGTTGATTTGTAACAGCAATTCTCCACTACAGTCGAAAATTCATATCTATTTATTAATCATTTCCTTAATTAAGTTCTTAGTTAAAGTACGTTTTTCCTTAATCAATTAATTCATATTAAATCGAAAACTAATGGAAAATTCCCAAAATTCACCAAACGTTTAAAACATCATTTTCTTTCTCTAATAGGAATTTTGAAACAAAATATGTAATTCTGATATTTTTAAATATTAGTTTACATCCAAATTTAACCATTTTCACTTTGATAATTCATAATAAATTATTTCTTTATCCAAAAAATATGAAATTAAGAGTCTATCTCTATTTTATCATTAAAAACATTATACTAAATTTTGTCAACATATAGATATGATTAAACCGCGTTTTACACTAAAACATGACTAAATGTTTTACCCTACTAAATTCCTTTCATTTAAATCATAAAACATATTCAAAACCATATCTAATCATTCAAACATGTTTATCGACAATAAAATCATCCAAAAAAATCAAATCCGAAGCCAAACAAGTTTGGAATGTTTTAGAAATTTTTACTCGCCTTAGACTAGACAAGCTTTGAAATCCTTTATTGAATATTCCTTTTCCCATTAAAGCTGAAAGTTTTGCCTTTAATTTTTTATTTTCTATTTCTCTATCCCTTGAAATATGGCCGGAAGTGGTTTGATAATTGAGTTTTGTTTTTTTACCTTTTGTTTTATAGTGAAGAGAATGTGAATATAAAAGAGGTAGTGGAGGATATTTGTATTAATGGTCTTAAATTTCTCATTTAACCTCTTTAATATATTTCCTTATATAAAAGATTTCCTTCATTCAACTTTCGCATTTTAAATCCTTTACCATTCAAAGTTCATATTTATTTACTATCATTAATTAGGTCGACTTTAATTTCTCTAATTACCTTTGGTCAATTTAATTAACTTTTAAAGTGTCACATACCCAATTAATCCAATCTCCCTTAGGTAATTCTTGTCGTTATTATAATTCGACTAGCACCATTGTCCCAGTAGTTGGATGCTTCGACTTCGGTGCAAGAGGTCACAAGTTTGGAACTTGCGTAATGTGATTTGAACATATATTGACATGTAGTATGCTATAAACTACCTAGGTCTTCTCTATTCAAATATTAATTTGGTTACCACATATGTGGCACATTTAATCATTTCCCATTCACATATTTAAATCGTTTCCCATTGTATACGATCAGATTTAATTACATGCAAATATGTTTGATATAATGTAACGATCCTAGATTTTAATTTAATTTAAATTGATAATTAAATAAATTTTTGAATAAAAAATTGTAAAATTGATTATAAATGGAAGCGAGTTTCCCCGAATCCAAATAAATTTGGTATAAATCATTTAAATTTAAAAATATTGTAAATATTGTATATATATGTGTATATATGTATTTGGGCATATACGAGTGAATTTGAAAATAATAAATATATAAATATATATTTGACTTGAATTTAAATTGTAAATAATGGTTTGATAATAAATGATAATAATAAAAATTAGGATTGATGGTTAATAATAATTTGAATTTATAAATTAAAAATATAAGATGAAAAATAAAATAAAATAAAATAAAATAAATACATAGATAAATTCAAATAACATGTTAATAAACTTTGAAAAATATAAAGTGAATACATTAGAGAAATTTTAACAACATATAAAAATATAGAGAGAGATATAAGATAATAAGTATTAAAGTTAAAAATAAAAAACGTAATTAAAATAGAAATTGTTTAGAGTATAAAGTAAGAAATACATATGTAATTGGAAATAGAAAAAGATAATTAAGGCAAGTGTAGGCAAGATAAAAAGAGAAAATAAAATATCTACAAAACAGGCTGCACCCATAAAAAGAAATACATTTAAAAATGAATAAGTGTAGACAAATATGAATCAAGTAAATATGTATGTGTAGTAGTATATAAGACAACATTATGTTCATCTATGTACAAACTAAAATAAGAAACAAAATAAAAATATCAATATCTATGAAGCCTATAAAACAATTAACAAGAAAGAAGACATAAAGGACTAAGGTAATAAATGCAACATACCTCTAGCATTTAATGAAAGCACCTTCAGCATGTTTTTGTACATAAGAAAATATATCAGCCACCACAAAAATCTGCATAGCCGAGATCTGCATAATGAACAAACAATATTTTATCATATTGTACAAACAAACCATATCACCTGTACAAATTTTCTTACCCTGTCTACTTCATTTCTTTTATACATATCAACTCTTCATTTCTCTTCGTTCCATTTCAAAAACTGAGAAAAACAAAAGTAACATCTTTAAAACTTCAAGCTTAAACAACAACAACAATCTACCCAATTCAAACCAGATTTATCAAAGATCAAAGAAGATCTTTAGCAAGCAAATTTCTCAAAGCCTGTTCCAACAAGATGCTCTGTTCATCTTCCCAAACAACTGTGAGTAAACTTTTAAACTAAAACTTAAATACTCTGAGAATTTCTGTGATTATGTTTGTCTATATGTATGTGTATGTGCAATGCTTTGTGAACTTATGTATGTGTGCATATCTGTTGATACTAAAACTTCTCTGATCTTAGATAAGTCTCTGCCTTTAAACTGTTAACATGAGACATCTCTTCGTTTTGATGCATACGACCTATGATTGAAGTAACTTGTGATGTATGCTTGAAAATATGTTTGTATGATGGTTTTTAAGCCTCTGTAAACTTGTGAGTATGTTAGATAATGCTTGTGACCATCTCTGTTTTAATGTTCCAGGGATTTAAACTTAGATCTAACTTCAGAAATACTTCACACTTTAATTTCATTTTGGCTTAAGTATTTAAAACAAAGTTGGTTGTTTTAAACTTAACTAAGCTTTAAAAATAGTTGCAAGAATTATAGTTAGAAATTATTATCTGGAAACAAAGAAATCACAAAGGAGTATGAGTTTAGTTAAAAATCAAATCTTGTAATTTGTTGATATAATTATATACCTGAAATCGTCTATGGAAGATATGATTTTTAATAACAAATTTATAATTTTTAATGTAACATTGGATGTGTTACTTTGTGATGTCTGGAAATCGAGTTTTTGGGCTTCTCTGGTGATCTAGTCGATCTGGAGAGTTGTAATTCTTTCTGGAGATGGAAGAACGATTGGAGACTTCGGCAAAATTGCCTGATGGTGTTATAGGTCAGTGGGGAGGTGGTGGTCGCCATTAGAAGTCTAGAACCCTAGTTTTATTAAGTTAGGCAAAATCGATCACCATGGCCCGGAGAGTTGATCGAGTTCGACGAGTTTTTGGGGAATGATAGTAGACGCGTAGGGGAAGTCGAGGCCGGAGGGGTTGACTTTCAGATGGTCGGAGTTTAGAAGACGTGGCGTTTTCAGTTTGGGTTGATATTGTCCTATTAGTTCCAGGCTTTGGAAGTGGCGCTCGATTTTGATTGTAGGGTGTTGGTCGCGATTTGATGATCGGAGAATGATGCGGAGTCGATTTCTGATATGTCGCGATCAGCGTTAATGATCACTAGCAGCCGGAGCCACCGTGCATATGCACGGTGCATGTGTGTTTCAAGTGGACGCTGAGGATTTTGGGTTGTAGCAGTTTCGAGTTATCTCGAGTTAATTGAGGGTGAGGCCCGAAGATTTTGTGTATTCGACTCGAAGAAATTTTGGGTAGTCTCGGGTCAGGTTGGTGTTGCCAGTTTTAAAGCCTGTCAGTTTTAAAAGTTTTAAAATTTAAGAACAGGGTTTTAAAATAGAGTTTAAAACAAAATGTGAGATGGATTCAAATTAAAGTTTTGTCTCCATAGTTTTAAATAAATATAAATTTTATAAAAATAAAATGTTTTAACAACTTTTAAATGTTTAAAGTAGATTTTAAAGTGTGTTAAATTTTGCTAAGTTAAATTTGTAATTATATTGAATCTAAATTTGAAATGGAATGTAAAAGTGAATGCAAAGGTGAAATGTGTAAAAATGCATTTGTAAATAAGAATTGGATCATTAATAGGAAAATGTTTAATCCTTTAAATAATGAAGATCTAAGGATTTGTGATTATTAAGTTAATTAAAATGAATAATTAACTAATTTAATTAATTAATGATTTAGATTAATTAATTTAGAAATTGAGAGTTAATTATTTAACCATTAAGGGTTAATTTATTAAGATAATTAATTATGGTAAATTAATTAATGAAAGTGATTAAGAAATACTTATTATTTAAGGAGTAATTAATTAGTTGTTGTAATTAATTGAGAATTTATTATTAATTAGAGGTTAATTAATGATTAATCAAAAGATAATTTATTAAATGTTTTGTAATCAATTGATTATTAATTTACCATGACTAGTAAATTTATTCATAGAAAATTAATCTGATTTGAATCAATCAGATAATTAAAGTGATCTTATCTATGGATGTTTAGATTGTATTGGATGATTTAATTGTTTGATATCCCTGACATATGATGCTTTGTGATACACCCTGATTTATGTTGTGGTCTGTGATAAATTATATGTGATGTAATTTATTACCTGTGATATTTATATATCTGTGGTCTGTGCATGAACGATAAACGTTATAATTTATATCGCTTATCAACTATATCCTATATTTTGATCTGTGATGATTCATTGTGTTGCACTATTGTGTTAAACCCCTGGACTACACTCTTACACACACAAATATGGATTCCACAGGGAAATTGGTTAAGTCACAGATGATTTAAATTTGATGTTTTTTTGAAATTGAAATTTTAATTTCAATTGATTTTGAAATTAGAAATTTGGGTTTAAAATGAAAAGCTTTTGAAATGGAGTTTTTAAGATAAAAGTTATTTTAAATAACTTAATTAAATTTCCAATTTAAATAATTTAATTTGAATTTGAGTTCAAAATAATTTGGAAATTGAATTCCATGTTTGGAAATTACGGTTAAAAATGTTATAAATGTGTTTATATGAAGTTAAACCATTTTAAAAGTATAATTTTGGGAATTTGAATTTAACCCAAGGATTTCAACTCGTATGAATGAATCAGACTTTCTGAAATGAAATTGGTTGTTTTCAAATGATAAAAGCTTTCAGATAAGAAATGAAATTCCAGTTTAATTAAAGGAATTTCAAGATTGAATTGAAAAATGGTTTTCCAAGTTATGAATGAATTCTTTTTGAAAGCTATGAATTAAATCTGTTTATTTTTAACAGATTTAAATGGTGATTTATTTAAACCATTCGAAATGAAATTGTTTTGAAAGCTATAAGTTAAATCTTTGATTTAAAGATTTAACGAGTCAAATTGAAATGGAAATTGATTTGGAAAATCTATGAATGAATCTTTTCGTTTAAAGATTTAAAAATGGTAATTTGTTAAACCATTTGAAAAGAGAAGTTTGGGTAATAAGTTGTGACTTAATTGAAATCCCAATATCCATGTATTTTTAAATATTATGCTCACTATTCGGGTTAGCCAGGATAAGACAATTGTGTCATATAACCCATTCCGAATAGTGATACGTCGTATATGGATAGCATTTGAAGACCGGTGGTGAAGACCGGATATTCACAAGAACGAAAGGATAACTCGTCGATTGTCTCTGCACTGAGTCACGCCGGTATAGAGATTTCCTAAGTGATGGGAAGTCCGATCGGGATTGTGAATACCTGGATTTGCAAGGGCTTCGTAAGAAGTGCCTTCGGTTCTGTTCGAACCCGAAACAGACTTGTATGGTTACATGTCTAACATTACACTTTGAGATATAAAGCCGATTTCTTTCAAATACATTTCTGTTTGGTGGCGGAGAATTTATTCTCTTAGCTTAACACCCTTCTCTGAGACGTACGTGCTCATAGGTTATGTAATTGAAGGTTATTAGCAATATATTCCCAATTTGGTAATGTGACATGCTGAGTGTTGTTGTGTGATGATCATTGTTTGATCATTTGTGATATGATCATTTGTTTGATCATTTATCTTTGTGATCATTGCTTTGATCATCTGTTGACCCAAAGCGTAGCTTTGTGAAAAAGCGTAGCTTTGTGGACGAGACTTCGTCGAACTTCACAAACCGGTAATGGTCGAAACATGAATTGCGCGGCAAGGTTTCAGGGGTAGCTTCCCTAGGGTATGACCATTCCTTCTGGAAAAGGGTAGTATCATGGTATGGAGCCCAGATACTTACTCATGTGGACACACTTTATTTATTATGTGTGATGTTGGTTATCGAGAGCTCTCGGATAAAGGTCCCAAAGGACCGGGGGTGGCATATCTAAGGTTTTGTATATTCCCTGGGAAAGGCGGTAGCCGGCCTTGTTTGGCAGAGAGCAGTTTGTCTCTCGGAGCATCCCGCCAGAGGCGTTCTTTCGTGGCATAGGAAGTTCCTTAGCCTGACCATTTGTTGGAAATCCAAACAAAACAATACGAGCCTTGTACGGTTTTAGTTGTAGAACCTGCCATTTAATATGGTAGCTATAGTAGGCATACTATAATGGTACCTATGCTGGCTAAGATTTATATTCTACTTTCAAAATGTTTTCTACACTATGCACTAATAATAATATCAAAAATGATTTGATTTTGCGTAGTAAGCATCTTTGACTATCATAAGGAGAAATCTTCTCCAATTCTGCGTTTGCATTGTGTGTGTGGCGGGAGGCCTTATGGTAGTTTCATTTTCCAAAAGCATTGCGAAATTCAATCTTACTTTGTTTTAAAGATAAACTATTTTTGTTGCTCACACCAGTCTCACGACTGACTCAGAGTTTATTGTTCCTTTCCTAAACTCTGGGTGCTCATAATTTTCTACACGAGCAGTCTAGAGTTGGGGTTTTCAGATATTCAGGTTAAGTAGATTATCTGGAGCTAGTCAGTCCTTGAACGACTGACCTTGCTTTCCGCTAGCTATGGATTGGAGCATTCTATTTGAGACATTCTATCCGTTGTTGATGTTATCGTTTTCTTTTCCGCTACTATTTCTTGTATCATATCTCTGATGTATATTGATATTCATTGTATCACTCTGTTGTATCAGATATTGTATCAGATATTGTATATCAATGTATTATTCTTTTTCTTCCGCTGTGTTATTTACTTAATTGTGTTATAAGCTCCGGCGACTCGGATTTGAACGGTCGAATCTATGGCATTCGAGTATGATGTAAAGTATGGATGTCGATTTTCGAACGCGAAAATCCGTATCGTTACATTTAGTATCAGAGCTAAGGTTGAACTTTAGCTCAGGAGTATAACACATTAAGTAGCTCATTAGAGATAGGGTGTAGTATCCCTAGAATGAGTGTATCCCTAAGATATCTGTTTAAACATCTCAGTAAATTCTCTTACTATCCACTGATAGTGAGTATGAGTGCAAGAAGAGAACGAGATAGGGGACAAGGGAATACGACTATAAATAGTCAATACCCTGCAACAGTGGAAATAATTTTCCCTATCAATATTCTTTGATTCGTTTCCAAATTCTTTTCATTGCTTCGTACCAGCTACAAGAAGAAGTTTCGATGCGATGATGGTTCTACGAATCGTTGTAGAAAATTCTTACTTCGTATCTTCATCGGTTTCTTATCAGCTTTTTGATTTAAACTTTAATGAATATGAATTGGAATTTGGAATTGAAATTTTAAATAAATTGGAATTCATAACTAGTGTTTGAGGAATTATAGGAGATCGAATATGTCTATCTCTATGTTGTTTTCGTGCCTGCGAATTTCGAGGACGAAATTCTTTTAAGGGGGGAAGTTTGTAACGACCCTAGATTTTAATTTAATTTAAATTGATAATTAAATAAATTTTTGAATAAAAAATTGTAAAATTGATTATAAATGGAAGCGAGTTTCCCCGAATCCAAATAAATTTGGTATAAATCATTTAAATTTAAAAATATTGTAAATATTGTATATATATGTGTATATATGTATTTGGGCATATACGAGTGAATTTGAAAATAATAAATATATAAATATATATTTGACTTGAATTTAAATTGTAAATAATGGTTTAATAATAAATGATAATAATAAAGATTAGGATTGATGGTTAATAATAATTTGAATTTATAAATTAAAAATATAAGACGAAAAATAAAATAAAATAAATACATAGATAAATTCAAATAACATGTTAATAAACTTTGAAAAATATAAAGTGAATACATTAGAGAAATTTTAACAACATATAAAAATATAGAGAGAGATATAAGATAATAAGTATTAAAGTTAAAAATAAACAACGTAATTAAAATAGAAATTGTTTAGAGTATAAAGTAAGAAATACATATGTAATTGGAAATAGAAAAAGATAATTAAGGCAAGTGTAGGCAAGATAAAAAGAGAAAATAAAATATCTACAAAACAGGCTGCACCCATAAAAAGAAATACATTTAAAAATGAATAAGTGTAGACAAATATGAATCAAGTAAATATGTATGTGTAGTAGTATATAAGACAACATTATGTTCATCTATGTACAAACTAAAATAAGAAACAAAATAAAAATATCAATATCTATGAAGCCTATAAAACAATTAACAAGAAAGAAGACATAAAGGACTAAGGTAATAAATGCAACATACCTCTAGCATTTAATGAAAGCACCTTCAGCATGTTTTTGTACATAAGAAAATATATCAGCCACCACAAAAATCTGCATAGCCGAGATCTGCATAATGAACAAACAATATTTTATCATATTGTACAAACAAACCATATCACCTGTACAAATTTTCTTACCCTGTCTACTTCATTTCTTTTATACATATCAACTCTTCATTTCTCTTCGTTCCATTTCAAAAACTGAGAAAAACAAAAGTAACATCTTTAAAACTTCAAGCTTAAACAACAACAACAATCTACCCAATTCAAACCAGATTTATCAAAGATCAAAGAAGATCTTTAGCAAGCAAATTTCTCAAAGCCTGTTCCAACAAGATGCTCTGTTCATCTTCCCAAACAACTGTGAGTAAACTTTTAAACTAAAACTTAAATACTTTGAGAATTTCTGTGATTATGTTTGTCTATATGTATGTGTATGTGCAATGCTTTGTGAACTTATGTATGTGTGCATATCTGTTGATACTAAAACTTCTCTGATCTTAGATAAGTCTCTGCCTTTAAACTGTTAACATGAGACATCTCTTCGTTTTGATGCATACGACCTATGATTGAAGTAACTTGTGATGTATGCTTGAAAATATGTTTGTATGATGGTTTTTAAGCCTCTGTAAACTTGTGAGTATGTTAGATAATGCTTGTGACCATCTCTGTTTTAATGTTCCAGGGATTTAAACTTAGATCTAACTTCAGAAATACTTCACACTTTAATTTCATTTTGGCTTAAGTATTTAAAACAAAGTTGGTTGTTTTAAACTTAACTAAGCTTTAAAAATAGTTGCAAGAATTATAGTTAGAAATTATTATCTGGAAACAAAGAAATCACAGAGGAGTATGAGTTTAGTTAAAAATCAAATCTTGTAATTTGTTGATATAATTATATACCTGAAATCGTCTATGGAAGATATGATTTTTAATAACAAATTTATAATTTTTAATGTAACATTGGATGTGTTACTTTGTGATGTCTGGAAATCGAAATTTTGGGCTTCTCTGGTGATCTAGTCGATCTGGAGAGTTGTAATTCTTTCTGGAGATGGAAGAACGATCGGAGACTTCGGCAAAATTGCCTGATGGTGTTATAGGTCAGTGGGGAGGTGGTGGTCGCCATTAGAAGTCTAGAACCCTAGTTTTATTAAGTTAGGCAAAATCGATCACCATGGCCCGGAGAGTTGATCGAGTTCGACGAGTTTTTGGGGAATGATAGTAGACGCGTAGGGGAAGTCGAGGCCGGAGGGGTTGACTTTCAGATGGTCGGAGTTTAGAAGACGTGGCGTTTTCAGTTTGGGTTGATATTGTCCTATTAGTTCCAGGCTTTGGAAGTGGCGCTCGATTTTGATTGTAGGGTGTTGGTCGCGATTTGATGATCGGAGAATGATGCGGAGTCGATTTCTGATATGTCGCGATCAGCGTTAATGATCACTAGCAGCCGGAGCCACCGTGCATATGCACGGTGCATGTGTGTTTCAAGTGGACGCTGAGGATTTTGGGTTGTAGCAGTTTCGAGTTATCTCGAGTTAATTGAGGGTGAGGCCCGAAGATTTTGTGTATTCGACTCGAAGAAATTTTGGGTAGTCTCGGGTCAGGTTGGTGTTGCCAGTTTTAAAGCCTGTCAGTTTTAAAAGTTTTAAAATTTAAGAACAGGGTTTTAAAACAGAGTTTAAAACAAAATGTGAGATGGATTCAAATTAAAGTTTTGTCTCCATAGTTTTAAATAAATATAAATTTTATAAAAATAAAATGTTTTAACCACTTTTAAATGTTTAAAGTAGATTTTAAAGTGTGTTAAATTTTGCTAAGTTAAATTTGTAATTATATTGAATCTAAATTTGAAATGGAATGTAAAAGTGAATGCAAAGGTGAAATGTTTAAAATGCATTTGTAAATAAGAATTGGATCATTAATAGGAAAATGTTTAATCCTTTAAATAATGAAGATTTAAGGATTTGTGATTATTAAGTTAATTAAAATGAATAATTAACTAATTTAATTAATTAATGATTTGGATTAATTAATTTAGAAATTGAGAGTTAATTAGTTAACCATTAAGGGTTAATTTATGAAGATAATTAATTATGGTAAATTAATTAATGAAAGTGATTAAGAAATACTTATTATTTAAGGAGTAATTAATTAGTTGTTGTAATTAATTGAGAATTAATTATTAATTAGAGGTTAATTAATGATTAATCAAAAGATAATTTATTAAATGTTTTGTAATCAATTGATTATTAATTTACCATGACTAGTAAATTTATTCATAGAAAATTAATCTGATTTGAATCAATCAGATAATTAAAGTGATCTTATCTATGGATGTTTAGATTGTATTGGATGATTTAATTGTTTGATATCCCTGACATATGATGCTTTGTGATACACCCTGATTTATGTTGTGGTCTGTGATAAATTATATGTGATGTAATTTATTACCTGTGATATTTATATATCTGTGGTCTGTGCATGAATGATAAGCATTATAATTTATATCGCTTATCAACTATATCTTGTATTTTGATCTGTGATGATTCATTGTGTTGCACTATTGTGTTAAACCCTGGACTACACTCTTACACACACAAATATGGATTCCACAAGAAAATTGGTTAAGTCACAGATGATTTAAATTTGATGTTTTTTTTAAATTGAAATTTTAATTTCAATTGATTTTGAAATTAGAAATTTGGGTTTAAAATGAAAAGCTTTTGAAATGGAGTTTTTAAGATAAAAGTTATTTTAAATAACTTAATTAATTTCCAATTTAAATAATTTAATTTGAATTTGAATTCAAAATAATTTGGAAATTGAATTCCATGTTTGGAAATTACGGTTAAAAATGTTAAAAATGTGTTTATATGAAGTTAAACCATTTTAAAAGTATAATTTTGGGAATTTGAATTTAACCCAAGGATTTCAACTCGTATGAATGAATCAGATTTTCTGAAATGAAATTGGTTGTTTTCAAATGATAAAAGCTTTCAGATAAGAAATGAAATTCCAGTTTAATTAAAGGAATTTCAAGATTGAATTGAAAAATGGTTTTCCAAGTTATGAATGAATTCTTTTTGAAAGCTATGAATTAAATCTGTTTATTTTTAACAGATTTAAATGGTGATTTATTTAAACCATTCGAAATGAAATTGTTTTGAAAGCTATAAGTTAAATATTTGATTTAAAGATTTAACGAGTCAAATTGAAATGGAAATTGATTTGGAAAATCTATGAATGAATCTTTTCGTTTAAAGATTTAAAAATGGTAATTTGTTAAACCATTTGAAAAGAGAAGTTTGGGTAATAAGTTGTGACTTAATTGAAATCCCAATATCCATGTATTTTTAAATATTATGCTCACTATTCGGGTTAGCCAGGATAAGACAATTGTGTCATATAACCCATTCCGAATAGTGATACGTCGTATATGGATAGCATTTGAAGACCGGTGGTGAAGACCGGTGGTGAAGACCAGATATTCACAAGAACGAAAGGATAACTCGTCGATTGTCTCTGCACTGAGTCGCGCCGGTATAGAGATTTCCTAAGTGATGGGAAGTCCGATCGGGATTGTGAATACCCGGATTTGCAAGGGCTTCGTAAGAAGTGCCTTCGGTTCTGTTCGAACCCGGAACAGACTTGTATGGTTACATGTCTAACATTACACTTTGAGATATAAAGCCGATTTCTTTCAAATACATTTCTGTTTGGTGGCGGAGAATTTATTCTCTTAGCTTAACACCCTTCTCTGAGACGTACGTGCTCATAGGTTATGTAATTGAAGGTTATCAGCAATATATTCCCAATTTGGTAATGTGACATGCTGAGTGTTGCTGTGTGATGATCATTGTTTGATCATTTGTGATATGATCATTTGTTTGATCATTTATCTTTATGATCATTGCTTTGATCATCTGTTGACCCAAAGCGTGGCTTTGTGAAAAAGCGTAGCTTTGTGGACGAGACTTCGTCGAACTTCACAAACCGGTAATGGTCGAAACATGAATTGTGCGGCAAGGTTTCAGGGGTAGCTTCCCTAGGGTATGACCATTCCTTCTGGAAAAGGGTAGTATCATGGTATGGAGCCCAGATACTTACTCATGTGGACACACTTTATTTATTATGTGTGATGTTGGTTATCGAGAGCTCTCGGATAAAGGTCCCAAAGGACCGGGGGTGGCATATCTGAGGTTTTGTATATTCCCTGGGAAAGGGGGTAGCCGGCCTTGTTTGGCAGAGAGCAGTTTGTCTCTCGGAGCGTCCCGCCAGAGGCGTTCTTTCGTGGCATTGGAAGTTCCTTAACCTGACCATTTGTTGGAAATCCAAACAAAACAATACGAGCCTTGTACGGTTTTAGTTGTAGAACCTGCCATTTAATATGGTAGCTATAGTAGGCATACTATAATGGTACCTATGCTGGCTAAGATTTATATTCTACTTTCGAAATGTTTTCTACACTATGCACTAATAATAATATCAAAAATGATTTGATTTTGCGTAGTAAGCATCTTTGACTATCATAAGGAGAAATCTTCTCCAATTCTGCGTTTGCATTGTGTGTGTGGCGGGAGGCCTTATGGTAGTTTCATTTTCCAAAAGCATTGCGAAATTCAATCTTACTTTGTTTTAAAGATAAACTGTTTTTGTTGCTCACACCAGTCCCACGACTGACTCGGAGTTTATTGTTCCTTTCCTAAACTGTGGGTGCTCATAATTTTCTACACGAGCAGTCTAGAGTTGAGGTTTTCAGATATTCAGGTTGAGTAGATTATCTGGAGCTAGTCAGTCCTTGGACGACTGACCTTGCTTTCCGCTAGCTATGGATTGGAGCATTCTATTGGAGACATTCTATCCGCTGTTGATGTTATCGTTTTCTTTTCCGCTACTATTTCTTGTATCATATCTCTAATGTATATTGATATTCATTGTATCACTCTGTTGTATCAAATATTGTATCAGATATTGTATATCAATGTATTATTCTTTTTCTTCCGCTGTGTTATTTACTTAATTGTGTTATAAGCTCCGGCGACTCGGATTTGAACGGTCGAATCTACGGCATTCGAGTATGATGTAAAGTATGGATGTCGATTTTCGAACGCGAAAATCTGTATCGTTACATATAAGATCTCATATATTCAATCCTTCATCGTCTAACTTATTTCCCTCAATAAAAAAAAATTCTTTATCGAGATGTTTATATTTTCCTTTTATACAAAGAAGTAAATTTGATTACCTTTAATATAAGATCTCCTTTGTACAAATATCAAATCATCTTCTTACATATTTACAATCGAATTTAATTATATATAATTGCCCTTGATTAACAATTAATTGATTTCCATTATTCACAGCTAAATTTAATGACATCTCATTTAATTAGATATCATACTTTTTCATTCAATCCCTTGTTCACAAAGTAAATAAATGTCCACCATATATTTACCTTGTTTAATATGTTCATTTCTTATGTAATCAATTAACCTTTATTCTTATAATTAATCTTCTTATGTAATTATTCATTAATTTATGGGTCACTACAACTAAGGTCTCACATCACCACTAAGATGTCTTTGAATATATAATAACTCGTACGACCATTATGAAGGCCGGTGAAACACTACATCGCAATCAGATTAAATGCTCGATCATATACAATTACATAGGTGCTACCCTCACCAAGGCAGCCCATATCATCACTAAGATCCAGGCCATACAAGTGAGCATCCTTATATACCCTAACGCCATGGAAAAGACACCACAGTCAGAGTTATTAACGATCCATTCAGCACATGACTTAATAATAGAACACACTACTTTCCACCCCATCACTTCACATTGTCAAATGTGCCTCCTAGGATCATCACTAAGTCCTATAAACACTTCTCACTTGAAGTACTCTACCCAATCAATCCACATCGTCGACACGTCGAAGTTTAGAACGTTTTTGAACACATCTCAAAGCCACAATATCTCATCAAGCTAGTCTCGAAGTTATCCCTATACTTCCTTGCATCGATCTCGAAATAGATCTCTAGCTTTCTCATCCGAATTTCACATCATTTCCTTCATTGTCGAATCGATCGTCATTAGCCATATGCATCGAAATAGGCATCTAAAACTTTAGTCTATTAACCATTGCACGCCCCTTGAAAAAATACATCAATAAAATATGATCGGTACTAATCACCCATAATGTGATTAGTGTCGATCACATTTGGCCAACACTTAGCTAAATTTAGCTAAGTGTTGAAATGACCAAATGGATCGTCATAGCTTAACTGGCTCAGAGTCGCATTCATCTCAGCCTGAAGCAGTAGCATGCAAGCCTCAAAATTATGCCAGCTGCCTCCAAAAGCATTCTGAGTCTGTAAAAGTCATTCGAGGGTCACTATTTCTCCACGTCCTTGAAGTGCTAGCCTAGAGCTTTTCATTAACATGCCTGAAATAATTACCCAAGTCCCCATCACACTTCCTAATGCACAATTGTGCACCCATCACTATCCAAATCGTTCTAGCTTGAAGAGTGCTTGACTGTTTGGCACCGAATGATGCACTTAGCCAAAAGTTGGTCAAGTTGTTACTCCAACCTCCAACATCGATCGTTCATCCCTCCTTTTGCTCTATTTTGCGTACAAGCACTCATATCTAAAATCATTTATCATTTTGTAACCCCCGACCAATCTATCACTCAATGAACTCAAATTGATCATGCATACATCCAAAAAAATATTTACAAGCATAAAAATATATACAAAATACAATCATGAATCTAAAATTTATAATATCCAAACTAAGTATATGAAAAAATGATGACCAGTTTGATCAAACAACCAAAAACAAATTAAAATCAATATTTAATCTTTTAAATTCCTTCTAAAGTCAATGTTAGGTTTAGATCTATCATAACATATTTTAACTTTTGAAATCGTTAAAAAAATAGTTTAATACTACATTAGGAATTATGGTATAGTAAGAGACACAAATCACTCACCTAGATCTTAATTAGCACAAAAAACGAGGTAAATCTAGTCAAATCATCTAGAACTCGAATAACAATACACAATCTTAAAATTAAGTGGCCCTTCGCTAATCACTCACTAATCTCTCAATTTAGCCAATTAAAGTAAAGGATTTGATGACTTTTTGGCTTAGAAGTTGTTTAATGGAGGTTAGGAAAAGTTTCAAGGAGTTAGAAAATGATTAGGGGTTGTCCCATCAGTTCGTATTAGACACAATTTTCGAAATCACTAAGGTGGGCTAATTGGGCTTCCACTAATCTGTCCAAAAACTATGCAAATTTTATACAACCATATCTCCTAAACCGTAAGGTCAAAATCTACCATGACCACTCTACGAAAATGAAACCATCGTATCCTTGGTTTCTGACCCTAATTTGACTCATATCAAAAATTTAGGGCTTACAAATTTTCATGATCAAAACCGTCTAACATAAATTTTAAGGGTGAAAAATATCACTACTCAACATTATCTAAAGTTATAGCCTCATACAATCCAATTTGGATTTAAACATAATATTTTACGATCATCTAATATACAAAATACAGATTGTTACACTCTACCACTGAACCTAGGGCTGTCAAGGTGCGGTTTTCTCAACAAATTGCAACCCATAATTTCTTTTTAAAAAACGAAAATTATTGGAAAAAAGTCAAAATTTTACCACTTTTTATTTTTTAATTCATAATCTTGCTCTAGTTCATCTTCTAATCCAATATCATGGTGTTCTTCTAATTACTCTAGTTCAAAATTATTTTTCTCAACAATTTCCACGATTAAAAATGTTAAAGTTTGATTTTTTTTTCCTTCTTTCAAGGTTTAACTAAGGTTTAAGGAATTGGAAAAATTAAACTTGCCGAAAACATACATAATGCTGTTTAACAATTGGATATAAGGATAGTTTTGTTTTACATTATTTTAAAAAATTAATCATGCACGACTAACAAAATTTGGTGTATGAATAGAACACAGGATGAAGCAAGAAACATCGCACCACCAAAACATAAAACGACATCTAAAGTCCCACATCAACTCGTACCGATAGGTTTTCAGATTTCAATTTTGATCGTAGTAGAAGTATTGGTATTTAAAATGCAAATCTTTGAATGGTAGGGATCTATTTCGAAGTCCCATTTAGGAACGTAAATTAATTGGCCGACCATGCTTTGGTGCACTTGACCTTCCCGCTCCTTGGCCAAAGTTGCTATAAATAGACTCGTCTATTCACAATTCGCTCTCATTAACAACCGTCATATAAAGGCCCTCATTCTTCCTTCCCAAACCCTAATTATCGATTTCAGTTCTCTTCCATTAAATTTCCCTGCTTCGTTGCTACTTGTTAGGGTATTAGACGTCTGTTATCGTCGCAGCTCAAAAGGTTTGACCTTTTTCAGTCTTTTTTAATCTGTTGATTTTAATTTCGTTTTCCTGGGTTATTTTTGTTGGTTGCATTTGGTTGCTGGAGACTCTGTTAGTATTTTTATGGATCAAGATGCTTTTCTGCTTCCTTTCAATACTAAATTATGTATCCACACTTGTAATTTGTAATTTCTTAAAGATCCTGTTTGAATCAGGAATTGAATTAAGAGTTATATAAATATCATATTGTACACTAGAAAATGTAAAAAAATGGAAGAAAATAATATATCACTCTTTTAACTTTCATGGTTAAGTTGGGTTATGAATTATGGCTAAAAGATTTGAATTATTTCTTATATCTTGCTTGTGTGACCTGTTAAGTGAGCAAATTTTAGTTTTAGTCCTAGCAAAAAAACTTAATTCAACTTTAGGCCTCTTTGAAAACTTATTACTAGCGGTGAATCATGAGGTATGCTAAGAATTTGAATGCACAAAGCATTGTTAGCGGAGAAGTGCCCTTGCTACAGAAATGAGTACATGCTATCTATTTTGTATACATGCCCTCAGCTTCAGTATATGCTATAGGCTGATAACTACTCCATGGATAGCGTATCTCCTTGATATCTTGCTATGGTACTGTAGAGGGTTGTAGTGTGCAATTGAAATTTTGATTTAATGCTTACGTTTAGTGTTTTCATTTCAAAATTTTGTAGTAATATGACACTAAAGCAACAAAATAGGCTAAGGAACACTATGACTAGAGGTATAACAGCAGTTTGAAACCACTAATAGCAATGGTAATGAAGGTGCAGGAATTCTCTATTGCATGGAAGGATTGGAAGCAAAGCAGATAATCAGAAGAATTTTTGATTTCTTTTGATGCATTGCTAGCAAGGCATAAATTTGTAAGGAAAAATTTGATGATGGAAATATATTTTGGATTTTTATACCATGTTAAAAAAAATCTGGTATTATGATACTACCCATATGGGCAGATCCAATGAAAATGATCAGAAATGAATAAGCATGAGCTAATTAAAAGGGTGCGGAAACCATGGTGCTAAGTAGTTTAGTGATTGGAGACAAGCTTGCAAGGAAATAATATGTAATTATTATTATTAGCCCGACTGTGAACTCTACTGAACTTAGAACCACATCAAGCTAAAATAAATTCAAAGTTATTACAAGAAAGTGTGTAGGTAAAGTAATAGTCAAACAAGACTTTGTTGCAGCCTAAGTCAAATAGGATACATTAGACAAGATGATCAATGTATCTATTAGCAACTATCGCTAAGAGATCACTTATTGTTTCGATGAGAATTCTCAGTCAGTGCCTGACAAATCCAAAAATAGGTCCATCTTACAGTAGGTTTTATAGAATTATTATTATTTCTAACCACAAGTTGCTCCTGTCATAGTTCAAAACTAGATTTAGCTGTTATATAACATATTGTTGAATTTTAATTTTACTTAGTAAATTTACAAATATTAAAATTTGAACTAATATATTCTTTATTTCTTACCATTTTAAGTAACTTTATTTTTCTTTGGCAAAACATATTTGTTTCTCATTGTTAATTTCATCGACAAGTCATACTATGGATTATAGCTCACCTCATCTGAATGTGTTAAAACAGTTTTTATATGCAATCTTCTTATATCTTCTGCCTTGTTGAATTTTGCATGTCTACATGTATCCTTGCAACAGACATATACAGCCACAAGAAGAAACACATACCTTCTCACCTCTTCTGCAGTTGAAACTTAAGAGTCCCTGATTGCTCGTGGCTTAATAAAGTTCAATATAACTGTTAAATGATATTTTTTTAAATCTACTTTCATCTTTATTTGAAGTATATTTAGAAATTGGGAAATTAGTTTCCCATTTTAACACCACACAGTATTGAATTCATATGACAAATTAAATACATGTGCAGTTATTGCTTTAAAATTTGGAACTATTCAATTTTATGGATTGCCTATAGTTTTATTATGTTGTTCTAACTCCAGTAACGACGGATAAAATTATAATTACATCTATTTGTATAATTCATTTGTTGGTTTCTCAGATTTGTTAGTATACTCTGTGTTTATTCTGTAAAATAAAGTAGGCAATCGTGATCATTGACTTACTCCCGATGACTTTAATGACTTCATGTATCTTGTTTTTGTCTTCATTCAACAAAATACCAAATATATTTTGACTAAAGGTGCACAATGTTAAGAGTTTCACTTTTGTGCCTTATCTAATTGTCAACGTGATGCTCTGTTGTGATGCTCACATTACTGTGTTGGAGTATAGTGTTTCCTTTTGATGATTTATAATTCCTTGTTGCTTCAGTTGTTTATCATAGCGTGGCTTCTTCTATTTTTATTTTTATTTTTTTTAGTGGTGTGTGCTACTTCAAATTTGCATAACAAAAATAAGCTGACTAATAGACTGCACATAAAGATATGTTACTTCAGTTTACATGCATGTTATCATCGCGTCCTGTTTCATTTTTGAAAGAAACTTATTATTTTTACAAGGTCTTTAAGCAGTTACCATTAGTATAGGTTGTAAAAGTTATTTATGGTAAAATGTGGAAAAAACTAGTTCAAAAGTTGTACTGTTGAGCAAATAAAATCGTATCTGATTTCCTGTTTCTTCAAATACTATAGTTGCTTATCATATTTATCTTCGTCTTTTGTGGCATTGCATTTCTAAATTTTACTATTATTGGTTCAATTTTTTTTATCATATCTTAATCTATCCAAATAATTATCTCTGCTATCAAAGCGCTCGCCTAGGCGTGAAAAAGCCTTAGGCGCCGGCTTAGGACTTTTCTGCTCCTCTTGGCACGGGCAAGGCATCAAAAAAGCGCCTTAGGCGCCGAAGCATCAAAAAGTCAACCCGCCCTCGAAAAAGTGCGCCTTACTGTTAAATCGTTTTTTTAAAAAGTTAGGCCTTCAGCCAAAAATCGAGCCCAATTGAGGCTTATTTGACAAATATCGATCAAATTAGGGCATTAGAGCATATCCATATTGACTGTCTAGGGTTGAAAAAAACGTCCCAACTCTCGACCTTACATCCACTGGCCGACAAACTCGACCTACCGTCGTCGTCGAACTCGAGCTATTGCCTGTCATCCCCGCTTTCACCTGCTTGCAGCGAAGCATCTGTCTCCTCAGCTCCTGTCGACAAAACGATGCCCAAGGCGTCCAAAAAAGCCCTAGGTCCTAACTTGGGGCTTTTTCGTCTTGACAACTTTGATAATTATATATCTGCTGCAAAACATGCAGCTTGGATGCTGCGTCCAGTTATATACTCACACTTTTTTTAATGTAAACCCATGAGAATCCGGCGGGCCGGTAAACTCCTGAGGAGGGTATAGTAAAGCCGTCCGCTGATCCAAGCCCCCATACCCCTGGTAAATTTATATAGGATATGGAAGCGCATGGTAGGAATCAAACTTGTGTCTTTTTACCAGAACCAAGCCTCCTTTCCACTGCGCCGCACCCGCGGACTACTCACGCACTCTATTGTTTATTTTTTATAACAATGACGTGACTGCTGCTAATAAAGTTCACTGCTTTGTGTTGCATGCTATCATTTATTTCGTCGTTAAGAGTTTCTACAAGGTCAGATATTTCAGTAGTGCAAAAATTTAGCATGTGTAATGTTAAGTGCAGTTGCACAATCCAAATATATATAATTTATAATGACAACGAGTGCAAAATATTTGCATCGCGTAATATAAATTATGGTGTGAAAACATTTTACACTGAATGAATACATATATTATAACAAGTATTGCAAATTATTTTCTACATGTAATTTGTAATGTACATAATTTTCATTTATTTTGTATAGCGTGCAAATGGATTGCACTTACATGTAATATCATACATACATATGTATATATGTATGTATATGATGAGCGCTCAATGACACCGCTGTAGCCCTCTACTTCCCACCACACAATCCGAATTAAATAATATGGCTATATGGGTGCTGCACTATTGAGGGTGCCATTGAACGCTCCTATATATACATATATATGTGTGTGTATTCTAAACTATATCAGAAAAGGCATGAAAATTTACGATTTGATGGTAAAATAGGGGTTTCAATTAATTTTGCAATGAAAGTTGTTAGAAGTTAAAATTGCAAAAATTTTATTGCCCATATGGTTGATGTCATCATTGTATCATGGTGCAGGTTGGATTGTAAGAATAGGAGCCTAAATTTAAATTCTAAAACAAATAGGAAATTTTTGACTTAGTTTAGTACTGATGACCTATACCCGATAACTCATCATTTCTCAGTTTTTCGTATAGGTTAACATGTCTTCTGCAGCTATCATAGCTTTGATAATTCTACTTCTTAGCCTTTATTTTGTGTGCAGGATTTAAAAAGTAATAATTGACCAACACCATGGAAAAACAATCTGGTGATACACGGTCAAATACACGTGTCGATTCTAGTGCTATGGTGGCAAATATACCAGAAGCCTCCTCCATGGCTTCTGTAGATCTCATTGGAAAGTCAAATTTGCTGGGAAATACTACGACCATGAAAATCTGTACTAATATGGAGAGTGAAGCAATGAAAAAATGGAAAGAAATGAAACAAAATGGTTTCCTGTCACATCCTAATGGAGGTCGGTCTATTCCTGAACCTCAACATGGAAAAAAATCTCGAATGAGGCAAAGGGCAATTGAGAACAAGAGGAAATCAGAAACATTGAAGTTTGAAAATGACAGTAAGCAAATAGAAGCTACAAGAAGGAAATTTGAAAATAAGAAAGTAGATCCACCTGAGGAGGAACAGGTTATTATAAAAATGGAAACAATTGACACTGAACAAGATAATAAAACATTAAAAGACGCTCCATGTAGTGGTTTACTGTCTGGAGTTGACACTGGGATCGTTCGCAGAGTCAAGAGCTGTGAAGAGGTTCATGCAGTTTTAGAGTCTATTGTGCGATTAGAGAAGAAGCACGACGATCGAGTACATAATTAGTTACATTCTACAGCTCTAAGTCATTGATGTTAATTTGCTCAATCATTTTCAGTAATGACCGATGCTGTTTTATTTTGTACATACAAATTATGAAGTTATCTTTCTTTTTTCACATGCTGCAATCATGCATGTTTTATTGGCTGCATTTGTGGTTAACTCTGTCCTGTTAAGGATACATTTTTGGATAAAGCAATGGTCTCAAGATGATTACATTTTACGCATGCTTGGTCGATATCATTCAATTTGGAAGAGTAAAAGAACAAACTGAGTGGTTGCGGTTTCTTCTGAAGTTTGGATCCTCAATTTGCGTGTCCAACAACTAACGCATTTTTCATCTAGTGACAAAGGTTTAGTGTAATTTTTTCAGTTTTAATGGCCAATGCTGAGAAACAGTTCTACTGATTGAGGAGATCGGATAAAGCTGGGAAGGACCTTGGGTTAAATCATTATTTGGAAGATTATGTTATTGACTTTTTGAGAAGTTTGCTGTCATAGCATGCAGTTGTATTCATGTAAGAAGCATATGACATTGCCTTTGAATCCGAAAATGTCAATCAAACACATTTTGCTTCATGCATCAAGATTGAGCTCATCCAAGTAACCCAGGTTCTGTTTATTTAATGCTCTACGCTTGTATTTCAGTAAGGTACATGATACACTGTGAAAGAAGATATTCCTTGTAAGTTCTTTTGCATGATATCACATTCTGTAAAATTTATCTTGGGATGCTAATATGTGATAAATGTGGTTATTAATTTTCCAGTTGTTTTCCATGGCATAAGTTCCAAGTTAAGAGAATGCCAAAGTAAATGTGATAAATGTCTCACATGTTTGTGTGCATTTATTTTGATTTGCATATCAAGTAAAACGACAATTTTATATGACATTTGAGAAAAAATGATTTGAAGATGTGGTCAGTGCTTTATTGTGGTTTTGTCAACTATGTTCGAAATTCCTGGAGGAAAAACACAAAGTAAGGTGTCAAGTATATACTCTTCGATTGTGTGGAAAATAACTATACATTATGCATAGTTATGTAAGCTACTGTAATTTCGTATGCTTTGGACATTAATAGAGAAGACATTCGAGCTTAGGTACAACGATTTCAGGCATTTAACAGTAGTCTCCCTCTTTAGTTATGGCAGGAACCTCCCTCTCTGTCCAGGGATTAGTTACCAATATTGAATTTTCTTCAAGCATGGGCTGGATTCTTGGACTGCATTAGCAAAAAGAGGTATTATGACTTTTCTGTTTTTTGCAAGTTAATTGTACCGACTGTTTACAGGATTACAATTTTCGTCTAAATGACAATTACAGTAAAAATGAAATTATGTTATCATACTATCACACACTGAATTAAGTTGAATCTTAATTCTTTTGCATCATGATACCTTTTTACATGGTTTTTAAATGTATGGCCAAAATTCATGTACATGTTAAGTAAATGGTGCAAGTTTCTTTCTTGCAAACGATCATTTGGTAATATTAGTTTCTAATGGGAACCTTTGTTTTTTTTCCCTTTGAATATGGATGTGTTGTTGCTATTTGTTAAAAGAATTTCAGTTATGTCATGCTAACTCTCGACGTATGAGATTGCCTTTCGATGTACCTAAAAGAGCTTAAGAGCTGCTCTTAAGCTGTTGACTATTTATTTGGACTAATGATACAAATTTGATACCTACAGTTCGTCCGTCTTAAGAATTATTTAATAAAGGTCGGTGTTCTAACATTTTCTTTGTTCTTTAAAGCAGGCTCTAAAATGTTGATCATTGCTGTCCTGCCATGAACGAAACCTGATTCCAAAATCTAGCCAAGCATAGTAGTCTAAAGGTTTGCTTTATGTATTTGGTTGTCTGATTTACCAGTTTAATTTGCCCTGCACTGAATTTGCTGCCAGTTTATTTTTCTTTGCTTCCATCCAATGCATAAGTTTACCTATTGATAGGAAACTATTTGCATATTTATTTAGCTTGATTCCAATATCCTCCATTCTTTGATTCATCGAAATTTCAACCAAAACTCCTTGTCGGTTGTTATGAAGTTGTGATTTGCATATTTATTTAGCTTGATTTTTTGTAGATATGATGTTTTTTCCTTTTTGTAGATCTTCACAAATTTTGATTTTTGGAAAGTTCTAACCCCCTAAAAAATACCTTATGAATTAACAATTAAAATATATATTATTGACGAGTCACGGTAATTTATGACTTACAAGGAGGTAAAATTCTTAAAAGAATATATAATTTGACGAACATTATCTATATGATAAGAATAACATATCTACAAGAAACTAGCTCAATCTGAAAAAGATACATAAAAGGCGCACGGTGCAAAATGAATGCCATGGCGCGGCATCCTGCAACATTAGTATCTAATTGTACACAGCATAGAAATGGCATGTCTTTTTAGTCTTAACTATTGTTTAAATTTTATTTTCACGATCCAAGAAAACGTAAAAGTAGCACTTATTGTATATTATATTGTATCTTCAAGTTTGTTTTTTCTTTTTAACATTTTAGAGGACAAAAAAATATTTCCAATTTCGCTGTATTTGAATACTAAGGCATGTAGTAATTGACTTTGAAAAAATAAATTATTTTTATGCACTATTATTTTAACAAGTTTATGTATATAAAATGTAATATATTACCCTGAGATATTGTCTTATCTTTAAGAGATTTTTATCATTTCATAAGATCTAAGCAAACTAATTAGTTTTGGAAAATTCTACTCCATCCGGAAAGCAGGTAAGATTTTATGCGGGTTCAATGATAGCCTTCCTATTCAAGAACGCCTTTGTTTTCCTCTCTTTATTTTGAGATTCACATATTTTTTGTTAAGATTTTCGATCGTGGTAGCTTTTTCTAAAGTTTTTTGTAGGTTTGTCAATGGATCCTCCAAAAATCTAAAAATCGAAAAATGGATATGATGCGGTATTGATAGCATATGAATTTGAAAACTATCCGTTTGGATTTTATCAGGTTTTTGTATTGTGTGCGCGTTAGTACAAAGAATAATATATAGTTAATTAAACAGGCGAATCTTGTTTGCACAGAAAGTAGAATATGCTCAACAATGGCAACTGGAAAATTGCATAAAGTTTCTAAATATTTCACAATATACTGTCCCTGAAGTGGCATTTACCTATGGAATAATGGATCCGTATCCAAAACTTCAAATCCTTCAATTCAGATTTCTCCATATTCAAAATTAAATTTTATTTGAACAAATAAAAATATTACTTTTTATTTAGGTTGGATAATAATCTAAGATTTTGCCATGTATAATCATTTTCTCTATTCATGTAGCTAAAGAATCAGCAGGTTAAAACTTTAGAGGAAAACAAGAAAACTATTAATTTCTATCTCAAACTATATTCTAAAAAAAATCTTAATTTTCGTTTTTTTTGTTTTATTTCTGATAATAGGGTTTGAAATTATTGTTATAAGAAAAAAAACATGAAAAAAGAAACTTATTGTTATAAGCTTGTCCACAAACAAATTGTTAAATATGCCTTATTTTGATGGTCTGAAATCAACATATGCCCATTTGTGGAATGCAAATGTGTTAATTAGAAAATTACTGACGTGCGACTTGTGAAATGAGGAACTGTATGTGTGCATTTCACATGTGCATATGTACAATTTGAACTTTAATAACTAGGACCAAGTTAAATTGAAATGATTTTTTCCCCTGCATTCACAATACCTCGAATAGTTACTGTGATTCCTTATTGTTCGAACTTTTCCATTTATCATGATTTCAAGACTCGCAATTTTTTTTGGAAAGAATGCATAATGCTTTGCAAAATCAAACACCCGATCAATAAAGGGACAGGATGGAACTAATACGGGTAATCCTTTTTTATTTGTATTATCTAGTATATGCACAATGGACTATAAACCAAATAAATCAAATATTGTTTGTGAAAGTGGTTTGGGATCTTATTCTCAGCCCTTGGTTTTGAAAACCAAGTAAACCAAATATTGTTTGTAAACATCTGAAAAAATGGGTGTAAAACCGTCTTATCGTGTGGAAAAAACATACTGTTCTATAAAACTGATTTAACACGTCAAGAAAACAACACAAACATTTTGGTCCGAAGAACTCGACTTCTGACCATACCTTATACATCATACACCTTATTAATAGACATCATTAGTGGACCAGTCTTGAACAATAGCAACAGAGTGGGAAAATCCAAAGCGAAAACATCAGCCCAACCAATCGATAAACATTATCAATTTGGCAGTTAACTCTCCAGGTCTCATAAACATTATGGCCCTCGCATGTCTTCTTTTGGTAAGAATCCTCATACATACACACATCAATACATACTATTATTTTTCCCTCTTCCTAAAAATTATATCATCATTCTAGGTTCCCCTACTTCTGACATAAAAATCTATGGTGGAGGGGGGAGAACATTATATATATATTTGAATAAAAAGCATACAAACATATATGCTCCACTTTTATAATCTCCATCTTCATTCAACACATGACACATGTTGCATAAAGCACAGCAGCTCTTCTAAAATCCTATATAAGCATCATCCAGTTTGACTACAATAATCATATATATATATGCATAAAACTTAGTCTTCTGTCTGTCACAAACAAACACTCATGAACTAAATGTGTGTTTCATACCAACTGGTCATGGCTTATGTATGCAATTTAATTCTATTTTCTTTGCATTAGGTCGCTGAGGAAATGAGAGCAATATCAAAGATATCAGTCACAACTGCCTTAACGGATCTAATTCTATACCGAAGATCCATGATCTCAATGCTTTCCTTAGGCTACTTAGACGAAAGCTAGAGCTGGCGGGTGGCTTCCACTCTATCGGGTTTGCCAACATAACTGGGTACTCTGTCTTATCGGGTCTAGCCATTGGCATGGAGCCCATTTGTGGCCAAGCATTCCGAGCCAAACAGAAGAAATATACTAGGCCTAACTCTTCAAAGAACCAGTTCTACTTCTTTCTGCTTCCTTCCCTATATCTCTATTATGGCTTAACATGAATTACACAGTTATAAAATGCGGTCAAAACGAACAAATTTCATCCACTGCTCCTCTCTTCATAAAATTCCCCAATATCCGATCGTTTCCTCCTTTCCTTTTTACATCCCTATATCTCTATTGTCTCTATATTCGCCCTTGCAGTAACTTACTGCTCTGCCTTATCAATCGTTTACATTCCGTTAAATTATTTATTTGTGGTACGTTTCAGAATGTAAATAGTTGGAGTAGCACTTGCAATGGTGTACACGAATTTAAATCTGTATTTGTATCTGTTTAAGTTCATATGTATTTCTCAGGGGTCTACAAAGACTCCGGTGGTCTACCTTGCTATATGCGTATGAAGCAGATTAACCGACCTTACAACTATGAAAACTGTGGTTAATCCATGTTGAAATCATATAATCTTCTCATCTTTAACAGAACGTTTTCCATGCCCAAGTTTACCTACTAATAGTGATGGACCATATGATAAATTAGTACACACTGAAGGGGATGAATACTATTTTATGACTTAACTTTTAAATCTTCACGGAATTGGGATGCATGCTCAATAATGATCTGTATGGAATTCAATATTCAAGTTCACAGATGCAATTAATGAACAATCGAACACGGTCAGGTTTTCCATGATGGGATTCAAATCGTGATTTGCAATTCTTGTGGGTCGTTGGAATTGTATCGATTATTCAAGAAGAAATCAAAGAAAAATAATTGGCCACATGGAATATCATTTTCATTTTTCGCTGCGTAGGTCTCGAAGGTTAAAATTTCTGCATCTAAAACATCTCAATTTAACATTTAATTGACATATGAGGAATGATGATAAACAACATTTTAGTATAGAATGGCTAATCTTCTCTCTTGGCCTACATGAATATTTTGAGTGACTTACCATTTATGCTCGAGACTTCTTATTCTTAATTATATTAATTTTTTTTTCTACATATACCGTATAGTTAGTTGTATTTGGGTATGATTCTTTTTTCTCTATATCATTATTATCATTGTCGTAGTCAGTTAAAGTAAAAAAGGACCATATATAATTCAAACGTAGAATCAATCATGGTTTCTTACTTTCTTATGCTTGAAATTCGAATAATTCGCTTCATATGTGCTTGTCATGTGAATCTTCTTGCAGCACTTTCAAAAAATGCTAAGATAGATATTTTCAACAAATTCCACCCTCCTAAGTAAAGAAATGTTATAAATAATGAAGAAACTAATAAAATTAGGTAAGAAGGAAGGTAAAATAGATCGAATTTGAATATCAGAATAGCCAATATAGTCATGATTCAATGGGTTAGGTCCACTTACTTTTATTTTATTTTTGAATCGAACTAGAATCCTCCTTTGCATATTTTCCTAAAACCATTCTTTTTTTTCACTCTAGTGTTTCTCTTTCTCTTTCAACAATGTTACTACCACCTTTATTATGCTTGTAAATGTATGAATTATAGTAAAAAAAATTATTATTATTATATTTAAAAAAGTTATGTATATGTATATTTATAATATCTAAATATGTGTGTGTGTATGCATAGTAATTATGTGTTTAAAAAAAATTATTTTAAAATGTTTTCAGATCGAATGTACATCACAAAAAAATATTTATAATTTATTGCATTAATACACACATATTAATTAATTATTCGAAATAAAACAAAATAATAATAAAATATTTTTTGTGTTATATTATTCAAATTTTAAATTTTTATAAAATCAAGCATAATTTTTTAAATTTACGAAAATGTTTCTAGAATATTCTCGGTTAAAACAATATGTTTAATTAATTGATTGATTTCGGGCTTTTATTAAATTGATTTTTTTTAAAATATAAAAAACGATTTTTAAATTATGATTTTTTGGCCGAGAGTTTATATGATGATAAAAAATATTTCAAATTTAATTTTAGAAACATATTTTATTTTATATTATTTATTTAATTAGTATATTGATTTAAATAATAGTAAATAAATGTTAAAAATTAATTTGCTGCCATTGAAAAATATTATCTATGTAGATATGCATTTGTGAAATATAGGTTCACCTATTAACATGATATGATGTTATAATTATTTAAAGGTCCGCAGATCCGTACCCCTTTGAGTCAACAATATTTCACATCAGCTCAACTCAAATTGGGCGGAAGTACGAACCTTTAGGGTAATAAGAAGAAAGGTAGAAGAAGAAAATAGAAAATAACAACATCAGAGTCTCACAATCGCAGTGGAACAAATATAATATATAACAACAGATTTTTAATACAAGAATTGTGCTGTGAATATACATACCATTATCAGAGTACAATATACAATAATTAATCTGGACAGTTTACTTACCTGTCATCATACAGCGGAAATATAAATCAAGTACGGAAATATACGTCTGAACCCTTCCAGCTCGTCTCCTAAGCTCCATAGCATTTAACTTGAATTTGTAAAACTCGGTCTGACCAGAGCATTATGATAAAATAACACCCGAGTTAGTCTGGAAAACCAACGTGAGAAAAACACACTCAATTTGAATTATTAATCTTTCAAAATCCTTTGAAAACAAAGGTATCACGTAAGACCACGTCACAAATGAACACAACGGGTTTTTACCTTACGATAACCAAAACAATTTTTATCAAAATCGTCTGATATTATAATAGTGTCTACAGAAAGTAAATAGAAAATAGCTGAAATGCTTGCATCTCACATTCCAGCATAGTTGGGCACAATCAAAACCGTACAACGCTTATTGGAGAATGGATTCCATTGAATGACTGGGCCACTGGGGTACCTCCCACCACAGTACACCTCTAGAACAATGTACCGAGGACCACGTCGGGATCACCTGCTACACAAGACCGGCCTACCCCTGACCTGGATAGACCGAATATGTTATCACCCCAGGTGTTCCCACCCTTACCATCGAGCCCTCCTTCCATGCACAACTAGAACCATAATAAATAGGTTTTTCGAGGACATCTAGAAGGGTGATAACATACCCTACTTGGGTGCGACCCACTTAGCCTTGCTGCATCTCTCCTGTTTTAGTCATTCCCGGTTGATAAGGTTCGAGGCTAAGCGTTACCTTTCAAGAATTTTTTTTAACTTAGAATGCTCATCGTCCTTCAATGACAATGTTCTGATAGCATTCGTCCATACAAGTTGTCCTGGGCCTGGACAAACCGAATCACCGTCTTCATCATCTTCACGGTATTCATTCATAACGTTCAAACCAGATCGAAGTGGTTTTCGGATAATTAATCCGATCCCGGCCTCTTCGAAACGATTAACGAAATTGACCAATATCGATAGTCGTTTATTTAACTATCAATAAAACATCCATAAGTAGTCACCATGCCCAATTTTATAAATCTCCAAAATATTTATTCCAAAACATCTTCACCAAGATATATATATATTCAATCTCTTCAATATTCTATATTTGAAAACAATTTCAACACTTGTACCCATAACAGGATATTTTACCATTTCAATACTTAGAAATATTTCCAACTTCTACTTTTACAACACTTAGAAAATATTTCTATTTCAAATCCTTTCCCACTAAAAATATTTCCAAAACCTTCCTTTCGATACTTAGGAAAATATTTACGTATAATTTCCAAAATCATTTTAATATTTAACTTGGAAATATTTCATACTTACATCATAAGTCTTCGGAATTTTTAATAAATTCTTCTTACGATTTATAAATCGATTATACTTATTTCTAATCCCAACCAACCATTTTTAACTTCTTTAAATGAATTCAAAATCTTCCCAAAGTTATCACATCTAGACATCGGAAATTCTCTTAAGTCTCTAACATTCCATTTATAAGATTTCTCTTATAAAAATCTCAACATTTAATAAACCTGTCTACACATCTTGAGAGAATTTATAAATAAATTTGCAATCATTTCAAAACTATATATATATATATAACGAGTATTCCTTTAAAGAATAGTAATTTATTTAAAAATATGTTTAAGTTATTATTTAAAATATTTAAAACACTTTTATAACATCCATAACTCATTTTTAGGTAAACAGATAAATTTCCAAAGCTGAATTTAAAAGTTAGAATTTATTAAATAAATATTTAACATTTGAAAATCTACTTACCGAAGTATTTACATCTCAACTGGTTTAGAATTCCATAGTTTTTAAATAATAAAATTTCCCTTTTTAAAACAACCTCACTTCTTGCAATTTAAAATGTATTTTTAAAATCTCAATAACCAATTTTAATTTATAACTTCCTCTCGATTTCACAACATACCGATTCATTGTCGAATTCATTACCACTCCTATTTCAAAAATAGAATCTACTATTTTTCTCAACCCTGTTTCCATATTCTAATATAAATTCATCCTATAAATTTATATCTCCAATTATCATCTAATATCGAATTCCTTTATTTATAAACATCGTTTATCAATTTTTATAACCCCTTTGGTTTTACCTGTTTATAAAACAAATCTTATTTATAAAATTCCATTATATACATTTATTTCTTATAAATCCCTTTATACTTCCAATCTATTTTAATATTAACTTTAACTCCTTTTTATATTTCTAGAATATCATTTATAAATCCTTTTATATAATCCATTTTTTTTAAATCTCCATTTACTAATTCACAATAGTTAAGTATAACCAAACTCAAATTTTTTTTTTCTAATTCAATTTCTTTAAAATAACTCCACTTCCAATATATATATATATATGTTTTTATTATCAAATTCCCTTCAATTCCATAAATTAAAAAAAAAATATAGTATTTAAAATTATCAAAATTCAGGCCAGTGTTACGATAGCATCCAATAATTCCAACCACTATAATAATCTATAATAGATTATTCTACACAAATCATATATCACTATATATGAAAAATAAACAATAAATTTAAGGAATCCAGTTGGATCCCTCCAACCTGTTTCCCTGCACTGTTTCCCTACATCCACAGATGTTAATACAACATAAAATAAATACCAATCCCACTTCGAGGGGGATATCGCGGTATATAGGGTCATTTGCTATTATGCGGAGCGTATAAAGTCTCATCCGCTATAGTGTGCGGGGATATCACTGCAAATACTAATATATATACTACTATATATGTAGATAATAACCAACAAATAATTATAATTTATCAATTCAATCCAGCATCCAATAATTAAATTTTATTATTTAAATTTAAATTTGGCAATCCAAAAGGTGTGAGAATTTCTCACACTGATTTTTCCGAGTTGCTAATCGATCCAATATTGTTTCGTAGCCTACGCCATCCTGAATACAACGTCTCCGTTTTTATGCGATTTCAACCTCGTATGAGCACGATGTGATTTTGTTAACATTCGATTATAGCTATCCAATTTTTTTTCTTCAGATTTTAAAATTAACACAAAAAGGTAAACAAACCTAATATCCTTACTGCTGAAGCCGCCTATCGCAGTCGAGAAACTCGACTACCGCCTCCTTGCTCATCGCACCACTGCCGACCTCATTCGCCCACTGCCCTTCGCCAGAGCAACCACCTAGCCATCGTTCGAACGACCCTTATCGCCTCTCGACCCCACCTGGCCACAAATGGCATCGACCATTTTTGAACGTCACCGAGCCCTCCCTCCCATCGTGACCCAATCTGACTCCGTCCCTCAACCTGAAGCACAGCCACAATGCACGTGCGCGCTACCTTCCCCCGTGCGCACGCGCTTCTGCCTGATTGCCCCTTCCTTCGATCGTCTCACCTTTACTCATCGCACCGCCCCTACAAAAGACCAGACCACATCCTCCCCCTCGACCCCGTCCACGCGATTCATCTCCAACGTCGATCACAACTTAATCGCTTGCCCTCCTTTTCTTTTCGCCTGCGTGGGATTTGAAGTTCGAGAAGAGGAATTTGATTTCGAACTTCATACTGTTACGGCATTTCTTTTTTTTATATCGAACGAGATAGTTTTTTTTTCATTTGAAAGGATATGAGAAGCGGTTTTTAAAAAAAAGGAAGGTTGCGTGTTCAAATTAACAGAAGGGAGTGGACGCGACATAAAGCTGAGGGAAATGGCGTGTCGTAGAAGGTAGGGTTTGATTTTGACAGATTAAAATATTATTTAATTATAAATATCTCATTTAATGTAACTTACAATTCTAATATCCTATCGAGGCATGCCGCTAGGCGTCTATAATGTTATACCCCTATTCCGAACGCAATGGAAAATGTTTTGAGTCCTAATTCGGTCGTATGGACAAGATAGTTTTCTGGACCCAATTATTATATTAAATTTCGATATGAATTTCAACGCGTTTATATCTCGTACGGCTATACGGTAACTCCAAAAGCTACGGAATTTTAAATCCGATAATAATACAATATTACGGATCCAATAAAACTGGTTTCGTCAAAATCCAAGACTGTGCCTCGGATCGCTATTTTTAAATGTCAATTCGAACAAACCATTTTTAAAATCGAACAGATCACCTTTAAATTCAATTTTAAAACTTTTATTATCTTCATTATTATCAAAATGAATTTTACAAGCCTTTAAATTATTTTTATCAAGCTTAAAACCTAAGACACAATAATTTAACCAATATTCAATTATTAAATTCAACAATTTAATTATCCAATAATCGCTATATTTAAATTCTGAATTTATTTTATAAATAAACCCAATTTTTTATATTCAAAAATCAATCTATAATTCAAATTCAATATTTAAAACCATTTAAATATTCCAAATCAAACGTCGAAAAATCCGGGTCGTTACATTCCTCCCCCCTTAAAATAATTTTGTTCCCGAAATTGCTAAGGTAGAAAGAATGCTCCAAACCCATTAACTTTTTCAAACCCCACTTAGTGAAAATTCGATATTCACTTTTCTAATCTTTTTAGTCTTTACCAAAACAATTAGTTTTCAATTCTAACTCCAAAACCCTTTATTTCAATTATAAATTCGAAATCGATTTCCGTTAACAAAAATTTTTCAAAATTTTTCTAACACCCTAAATTTTCGAATTTTTTTGGCAGACTCTCCTTTGTACGGAGGACCTTTTGCAATATCACAAGAGATATAAATATATATACATCGACCCACACGGTCGTAAAAATATATAACAATATTTTTATATTTTGCAGTATTTAATCCGAAAACGTACCTTAATTAGCATTTTTAAGCAAGCGGCTTATTTATTTCCGCAATTTGCGCAATCAAAAGTCAAGCAAACAGCTCCAAGTACCGGTACTTACTCAATTTAAACACGTAAGCACCAAATATATGAAATTCCATGACATTTCACTTATTTAACTAGTGTGAACACATAAGTTTCATAAACTAGCATGCTAAACATATATCACAAGCAATCTATAAGGTTCGGATACCAATTTAATTGCTTTCAACCAATCCATATACTATTTCATCCAATTCAAATGATTTACAATCCACTTACATGCATTCAATTCATTTTTAAACCAGACAAACTCACATCCATTCCAAATTGATAAATATCAATTTATTCACTTGCCATATATTCATAAGAATTTTATTTACTTCCGTTTCGTCAAATGACAATTTATTTCCATGCAAATTTGATGATATTTATTTAGTAGAATATCCATTTAGTTTATAACTATTTTAATTTGATTCCAACTCATTTTATTTTTAATTCCATTTCATTTCCAACTCATTCACGATCAATTCAGTTGCACTATGCTCAAATCCATTTTATTTAGCCTCGGAATCATTCCATGTTATTATATTAAATAGCCATCTCATAAATTATTTAAGCCAAGCCCCCCATTTAAAATATTAACTCAAGTTAATTTATTTATCTCAAACTATTAAAACTATACGACTTAAGTTTATTTCCTTTTTCAACAAATTCTATTCCCATTTTGGATTAATTTTTATTCAATCAATCCCCTTTTCAATTTTAATTCCATACTCAATTCATTCCCGAATTTATTTAAAATGAAATTCAAGGCTATATCCAATTTATTTATACTCACTTGGATTTATTTATAACTCAAGTCATTTCTATTTCAATCCAACTTCATTTCATTCGATCACACTTCCAATTATATTTAATTTGCTTACAATCTAAGTTGAATTTTATTTACAACTCAAGTTTCATTTCCAACATCCATTTTTAATTCCCAATTCAATTTTAACTTAACCAAGTTAAATTCCACCTTCATATTCATTTAACTAATTAATTATCCGATTAGTTCACTTCAAATTTATAACTCAATATCTGATTCTTATTTCAAAAATCAATTCATTTAATTTACTTGAGTTCAAATTTATTTTATAATTCAAGTTTGGGTTTTTATTTCGTTTCTAAAATATTAGACTCTTTTTTATTTTGGCTTATCTATTCCAATTTTCAATTTTATAAGTCACACAACTTATTTCTTTTCCATTTCCATCAATTTATACTCGAATATATTCACCTTTATTTTTAACTCGAGATTTTACACTTATTTATAGCCCAAGTATAATTTTATTCAATTCATTTCAATTTTTATAAGCTATTGAAGTTTGTTTATTCTATTCAAAATCATTTATAACTCAATTCAATTTTATTTCAATTCAACCCAAATCCAACCCAATTTTTTTTATTCGACTTAGCTTAAGTTAAATTTCAACCCGTTCAATTTAATTTAACTAACTTAAGTTAAAATCCCATTTATTATAATCACTTCATTTATTGATTTACTTTAACTGCTTAAGTTAAATTCCAATTTCATTAATGCACCACATTAATTCAATGCAACCCAATCAATTATTTTTTTTATTCAACTTGACTTAAGTTGAATTCCATTTAATTTTATATCTCAGTCCTGATCGATATCCTTTCCAATATAACTCTATTTAACTTAGCTCAAGTTAAATTTCATCCATTTTGACTTTCTCAAGTTAGAATTTATTCCAAAATTTAATTTCCATATTTTCCTTTCTTATCTAGAATCATTTTCAATTTATAAGTTTACAACTTATTTCCCGATGATTTCTAAATTATTTAAATAAGGATTCTAGAATTCAAACACCTGGTATATTATTTTAAATTACTTTGAAATCAATTATATACATATATATAACCTTCGTTTCAACAAACCATTCCATTGGAATTTTAAAAATTCACTTGGCTCCATTCCAAAACAATTCCCCTTCGGAATTTCAAAAAAAACTTGTTTTTCCTCAAAACAATCCAAAAACAACGACCACGACAACAATCCATCACTTAGAAACTCGAAAATGAACACCGATGTTGTCGCGATCATCATCGGAATTATTTTCCAAAGACCGAAGTTATTTC
This sequence comes from Allium fistulosum, assembly GCA_030737815.1. Taxonomy (NCBI): domain Eukaryota; kingdom Viridiplantae; phylum Streptophyta; class Magnoliopsida; order Asparagales; family Amaryllidaceae; genus Allium; species Allium fistulosum. Next base: position 160,613,397 of record CM060904.1, on the reverse strand, counting down.
AGTGCTATAACATCTTCAAAATCTATTTAAAACTGGTTTTCTATTCAAAATACTTTCAAAAATAATATTACTATTATTCATTTCAAACACTTTGGAAAATATTTCCAAAAATTTCCAAGATTAAAAATTTCAAATTCTGGCTTGAATTCATTTTTAGTTTTATTCATCTTTATAATTCATTCTTATACCATTTTAAATTTTGGTTTTTTATAAACCATTTCCAATTTTATAATCTTGTTTAGATTATATAATAATAATCAAACACACTACTACAATAATTTCTAGAAAATTATTTCTTTTATATCATAATATAATTTGGGTAAAATTATTTCATTTACCCGCTTCAAAACCATATTGTGTCAGTTTATCGCGTTCAAGTGTTTAGAAACTCCTATCGATTTAGTGGCGTCGCACTATTCGACAAGAACTTATATACCACTCAACTAATAAGTTAACACAATATAAAACCGTTTTATACTCACTAACAAATACGCGCTCATATCTATTAATACGCTTAACTCATTCTAGAGTACTACCGACTCTATCTCTAATGAGTAATCCCCACCAAAGCCAAGGTTCTCGCTTAACCTTCAGCTCTGATACCAAATGTAAAGGCCCGCAAATCCATACCCCTTTGAGTCAATAATATTTCACATCAGCTCAACTCAAATTGGACGGAAGTACGAATCTTTAGGGTAAGAAGAAGAAAATAGAAAACAACAACATCAGAGTCTCACAATCGCAGTAGAACAAATATAATATATAACAACAGATTTTTAATACAAGAACTGTGCTGTTAATATACATACCATTATCAGAGTACAATATACAACAATTAATCTGGATAGTGTGACGACCCGACTTTCCAGACCCGGAAAATCGAACCATTTGAGTTAAGAAGAAGAGGTAGAAGAAGAAAAAATAGAAAAACAAAATCAGAATCTAACCATCGCAGCGGAATAAAATATAATATATATTAACAGATCTTTACACAAATCAAAACTATATCAGTTTTATATAATATAGCATCAGAGTATACACCAGAGAACACATAACATACAACTGGACAATAACCATATCATGTCCTCAATACAACAGAGTACAACAATCAACACAGCGGAATATATATATATAAACAAGTACGGGAGATACGTCTCGCCATCCAGCTCGTCTCCTGAGCTCCACAGCATCATATCCTGAACCTGTTTATCTCGGTCTGACCCGAGCATCATATAAAACAATACCCGAGTCAGTCTGGAATACCAGCGTGAGAAAATCACACTCAAATTGATTATTTAAGTTTCAAAAATCCTTTTGAAATAAAAGCATCTCGTAAGACCACGCCACAAATAAACATGCCGGGTTTTTACCTTACGATAGCTAAAACACTTTTTATTAAATCCTCTGATATTATAATAGTGTCTATATACAAATACTTATAAAATAGCCGAAATTGTTACATCTATTAAATTCCGGCATACTAGCCACAATGTGGGTAATACAAACAAAACTCGTACAAGGCACGTAGGGAGAATGGATTTCCAACGAATGACTAGGCACTGGGGTACCACCTGTCACAGTACGTGGCCTAGATCACAGTACCGAGGAGTACGCCCGCTCCCCTGCAACACAAGACCGGAATCATCCCTTACTGGATAATTCCAAGTAAAATCACCCCACGGTTGTGATCAGCAACCGCACCACTAAGCCGAAAAAAAGGGACATCTAGACAGGGATGACCTTACTCTCAAGTGGGGGCTACCCACGAAGCCTTGCTGCATAACCCCTGATTTTCAGTCATTCCCGGTTGATGAGGCTCGAGGCTAAACGATACCTTTACAGAACATTTCACTTTGAATGCCCATCGTCCACCTGACGATGTCACGAAAGCATTCGTCCATATAAGTCCGTCCCGGGTCCGAACGGAACCGAAGGCACTACCCCTACTACATCCATTTTGGAAATATCCTCAGGATTAGTAGCGACTAGCCCTTGCACTTCACTGCTCCATCTTCGACTCCGAAATCGTTTTCGCGAAACGTACAAACCGGATCGAAGTGGTTTTCGAGTCTCCAGACCTAGAATCCCGGTATACGGAAACTCGATCCCGGTCTCTTCGAAACGATCAGCGCATTTGGCCAATATTGATAGTCGGTGATTTAACTATCAATTAATATTCACAAACATCCATACACATCCATCACACAATAAATAATCTCCATATTATTTATTTTCTTCTAATATCTTTCAAAGATATATTTTCACATTTTCAAACTCTTTTGGAAACAATTTTCCACTCTTCCTTTACAAGGTAAATCTTTTACCCTTTATTCCCATCGGGAATAACCAAGTATAAAACAATTTGCATTTAAAACAGTTAAAAATACTTTATACTGAAATATACTTTAAAATATGAAAATTACTTCTATTTATTTACTCAAAATATAAATTTAAAATATGTGAAGAAAACTAGTTATTAACACATAAACTTTGATTTAAAATAAGGGTCTTTTGTTGAACTAGATTCAAAATAGAGTTGTAAAAAGAATAATACTAATCTCAATAACTTAAGTCAAACCCATCCTTTAAATAAATCCATTTGTAAAAACAATTACTAATATATTCTCAAATCATTTTGATTTTAAAAACTATTAGTTTGTTACTTTAAAAATAACGATTTCTTAAAAATAATCTTTAAACAACTTAAAACTTAACTTTTAATTAAATAGAATCTTTAAAAACACTAACTTGGTTTTTCCCAGGGAAACACCTTCCCATTCAAACATCCCAAAGAACCCATCTAATAAATCCAGCCGATTTATTTCAATTCAATTCAATTTATGTTTAATAACATAAAATTTCCAATTCCATACTTATCTAAAACTTCATCCGAAGTTCAAACTCAATTTTCCATATCCGAAAATTCATTTTAAATATAGTTAAAACATTTTAAGTAAAATAAATTTGGAGAATTCTTCCATGAAAACCATTTTTCCAATTTACTTAAATAAAATTCCAATAGAGAAAACAGCTTTTCAACATATTCTGTTAACACTTAAAATTGTAAATTTATGTTCAGAAACTTCATTTAACATATTTTACTTTTCCGGATATCACTATTTATCATTAAAATAAACCACTGTTATTTTACTCAATTTATAATTTCATAGAATTCATTTCCAGAAAATTTATATTTCACATTTAACGATTTATAAATTTTCCACAATATTTAAAATCCCAATTTTACCAATTTACATTTTTCTTTTCAAATCCGATTTCAAATTTTATTCTTTGAAATTCTAAATTTAACAATTCATTTTATTTCGTAAAAACACAATTTATCCATTTATAATTAAATTCTGTGATTACAATTTATACCACAATGTCACAGAACAACTAAATTTCCAAATTTATCAATCACATCATATAAACAGGTATCACTATCAATTATAAAATAATTGCTACATTGTGAGGAATCCAGTTGGATCCCTCCAACCTGTTTCTCCCTGCATCCACAAATATTAGCACATCATAATATAAATATCAATCCAGACTGATAATAACAATTATATTCAGCCATCCACACAGATATTTAAATATCAACTATTTATAATGCCTAGCATCCAGATGTGAGTGAGAATAACTCACCTTGAGTTTCGGCGAGCGTTCGAAATTTAAATTAAACCGGACGACGTCCGATTTAACCCAAATTTCTACTTGCCCGGAATGATTCCAGAATAGTACTACTGCGTAGTGCTCGTCTCTGCGATTCCAACGCCATGAATTTTATCGAAATCTGATATCGTACAAACAAGATATTAATTTTCGAAGTTTGACAATTTGAAAACAAATTCCCTTTTTATCCTATTTAACTTTGATTTACCCAAATATCATCCAGGCCGTTCCTCTCAAGAAGAAAAATCTGGACCGCCCTTTTACCCTTCTTCCCCTTCACGAAAAACGTTCGTACGCTCAACCCATTGTCTGCTTTTCACTCGAACCATCGCACCCCCCTCGAGTTCACCAGCGTTCGATCGGATATCTCCAAACTATGCACCAAAGCCCAGCCTACCCACACCATGCGCGCGCGAGAGCTCGGCTCTCTATAGATCTCGAAAAACGAGATCGACTCGGTGATGAACGGCACCACCTAGCACCCCCTCTGGTTGACTACAACCCATCTCCACCGTACGGATCTGAAGTACGTGACAAGATCTTCGATTCTCTAGTTGGAGGATTTCGCAAAAGATCGAAGGATTGCTCGATAATTGGAGGCGAACGAAAACGATTCCCGGCCATTGAAATGTTTTAGTGGCGGCTGGGAACGTATGCTAGGGTTTGAGATAAAATTTAAATATATATAACTACTTTTATATTATTTAATTAATATAATATCTCGACTTATCCGTTATGCAACCGAACTCCGATTCTCACGTTCCGACAGGCGATTCTAGGGTTTTTCCGCATTCCGGACACAATGGAACAGGTTTCGTAAGCTAATTCGATCGTATGCACGAGTTACAGAATTAAACGATCAATTTAAAATTAAATCGGTTAAATCGATTTCGATGCGTTTCGAGCTGCCACGGTCAAACGACAACTCCGATTGCTACGAAAATTGAAATCCGATAATAACTATCTATTACGGATCCAATGGAACTAGTTTCGTCGAATTCCGAGACTGTGCCCCGGAAGGCTATTTTCACTCGTCTATTTAATCAGGCGATTTGTCAAAATTAACGAAAACGCGTAAAATTTCACTTTTAAAATTTTGTTAACTTAATAATAAATCATATAAAATTTATAAACACATTAAAAATCATTCTGGCTCATCCTGGACTAACATCTGATTAAATTGCATTTTAATAATATTAAATTCATTTTTAAATTAATACAAAATTCCAAATATTAATTTATCAACTTTAAAATCCTTCTAAAATTCCAATAATATTGTTTATAACCAATCGAACCTAAAAAAAATACATTTAAACACCATTTTATAGCTATTTACACCCAAATCCACCTTTTTATCCCAATCCCGAATATTTAATTATTATTTTCCATTATTCAAATTCAACCAGAATTGCTATAATTAAAATTTATAGCTTATTTCATTGATTGAACCCGAATCCATCCATTTCAAAATCAATCAGAGATCCACATTAACATTTAAAACGAATTAAATGTTTAAATTCAATAGCTTAAAAATACGGGATGTTACATTCCTCCCCCCTTATAAAAATTTTGTCCCCGAAATTTGCTAAGGTAAAAATATACTTCAACTCAACTCACTTATCCCATTTGCTTAGTTAAAGCTTATATTCACTTTCCCAAAAAGTTTCAGCTCCATTTCAAAACCCTTTGCTTTCTTTACTCTAAAGCCTTCATTTTAACATTCGCTTCTAAAATAACTTTACTAGTTATTAAAAATTTTCCAAAACCCTAAAAAATTTCTAACTCCCAAAATTTCTGGAAAATTTTGGCGGAGTCTTCTTTGTACGGAGGAGCTTCTGCGATATCGCAGGATACACAAATATATATACATCGGCTCACATGGCCGGAAACCAAAATATATCACAATATATATCATTTTCCCATTTATATTTGCGTAGGCGTACCTTTTTAAGCAAATTTTAATAGCAAGCGGCTAATATAACGCATATACGCGCTCCAACTCTATCAATCGCCTTCCGCACCTGTACTACACTCAACAAACTCATCAGTTTCAAAGATATGAGCACTTTAATAACATTTTCAATACAAATGCAAGCCAAACATATCTATTGCATACCCAAACCAAGCAATTTCATAATTTAACAATGTTAACCATATTTTTCAACAATTCAAAGATTTAAATCACCTTTCAAATTACTTGTTCAAGTCCAACTTCATTTTATTTCACTTAAATGATTCACATTCAAGTTTACTATATTCTCAATTCATATTTACATAAATTTGATTACATGCGTATCACTTGCATCAATTTACTTCAATTCAATTACAAATTGATTCACAATCAAATTCTTACTCTTAAATTTGATATACTTACATTTCTTTACTTTAACTTACATTCCCAATTTGATTTGCAATCAAATTTTATTTTAAACTTGAAACATTTACATTTCTTTTATGATCATTTTCATTCATAAGCAAAATCACTTAATAAAATCGCAATCCATTCTAATTGATTCAAAACACATTTCCATTTGCTTCTTCAAATCAATCCACTTGCACTCATATACAAACTTTTGTATTAGATTCCAACCCATATCAATTTATTCAAAAATAAATTTCAATTGCTCGTTAAACAACTTAATTTCGAATACATGTGAATTTCATGTGATTCAACAAAAATAATTGCCACTTAAGCTTATCACCATTCAAAATTAATTTCAACTTGGATGTGTATTTATTTTATTCAATTTTTGCATTGTTCACAATCCAAGTATTTTCTTTTTCCGAATGCAATTGTTAAATTCAATATTTCCTTTACATTTTAATCTCATTAACCAATTCAAATTTACATTAATATCATTCATTCCTGAGTTATTTACAACTCTTATATTTTAACTCATCACATTAATTAATTTAAAACTCATTTCACTTGCATTTCAGTTTATTTCCTAACAAATTTCATTCGGAATTACTTAAATAAGCCCGTTCACAATCATTTGTTTTTCTTCCAAGTTACTTAAGTTCTTTCACAAAATTTCCATCATCTTCTTATATCAATTTTATTTTATTTTCATTTGATTCTCATCCAAATCAAATTTCAATTCCTTTCCAATTTAAATGCTCTTTGTTTATTTATCCAATCCATTTTAGATTTATTTTATCAACAAAGAGACCATTTAAATTATTTCTCTAATTTGAATTTACTTACAATTCAAACCATCACTATTATAATCTAATCCCATTATACATTCTCACTTCCAACATTTATTACCAACTTAAATTTCATTCAACAACTGGATTATTCCCTTACTTTCTAAATTTTGACCAAACTATCAAAATTCTATTTATTGCAATACAAATTCCATTTAATTTAGCTTACACAAGATTTATTTCCAAACAATCATTTTGGATTTAATTGAGTAAACATTTACTTCATTCAACATCACCTCAACTAAATTAATTTCCATTAAACTAAATTCTTATCCCATTTTAAATTCAAGGTTAACTAAAATATATATGCATTTTCAATTTAATTCCTTTCCAGAATTAATTCAAGTTCATCTAAATTTTATTTAGCCCACCTGAATTTAAACCATTTCCTTTACTACTTTAAATAAGAATTTAATTACATTCATTCTTATTCATAACACAACAGAAATTTTAATATTCAGCTTAATTCCATCTTAGTCGAAGTTAGACCAAATTCAATTTAATCTTAATTCTCCATATCCAAGTTCAACTTATTTACTAACTTCAGTTCACTTACCTCTTTTATTTTTTTATAATTGTTTCACCTTACTTTGCATTCCATTTAAAATTAAGTTCGAATTCACCATTCCACTTAACCATTTTTATTTGTGATTATAATTCCATTTTACTTGAGTTAAAATCAAATCTTCATTCTCAAGTTCTCCAACTTATTTACTTGTAAGTTTATATTGCTCATTTCAAACCTATCCACATTTTTATAATCACAATGTCAAATTTTAACACTTAATAGCTTAAGAATATGAATTCATTTGCACAATCATAAGCATTTACATTTCACCTTTATATCAACTTCCCTTTTAATTCCAATTCATTTAGATTTAATTCAATTTCAAATTCTTAATTTTATTTAACTTATCATAAGTTAAATCCAGATATATTCCATTCACCTTCATTTATTCAAAGTAAATTTACATTCCATATATACTCAATTCTTCTTTAAATCAACTTTCCTTTATAAGTTATATAGTTGAATCATTTCAACTTTCACATTTTTATTACAAAATAGAATTCCCAGAATTCAATTTACCCGGATTTATTTCAAAACCAATTTGAAATAAAAATCAACACATTTCTCTTTTGATATTCAAATCAAATACCAAATTCCAAAACAAACTGCTTTTACTAAAAATTTTCCTTCTTGAAAATTTCTAAAATTACTTGTTTCTCAAACAAGTCCAAACAATATCATAACCAACTATTTTGGTAGCAATCCATCACTTTAGAAACTCGAAAATGAATTCTAATGATGTGGCCAGCATCACCAGGATTATTTTCCAGCGACTGAAGTGAGTTCAATGCTTTCAACTTCCAAAATTCACCTCAAATCAATTTCCATTCGAAAATATTTTCCAAAATATATTCCATTCTTACAAATGCCTTTGAAAACATTTCTAACATTTCCACAAAGTCAAACTCCCAAAACTTTGTTTAATTCCATTTGAAATCCCTTTCAAAATTTCCGGGGTCAAAATTCTGGTTTAAATCAAATTTTAAATTTCACTTTTCTTATTTAAAACATATTGAGTTGACTCTATTTGGTTATAAACCATTTTAATATTTTAACTTTTTATTTTCTTATATATATCATTTCAAATTTTAGATCATGTTTTAATTTCTTATTTGGTTATAGAAGAAACAACCAAACAAACATCCAATACATATAATAATTTAGAAAATTATTTCTTTTTATATCAAAATACAATTTTGGGTAAAATTATTTCATTTACCCACTTTAAAAACAATACTATGTCGGTTTATCTTGTTTAAGAGTTTAGAAACCCCTATCGATACGGTTGTACTTCCCGCACCGACCAGAATTCATAAACACTCAACCGATAAGTCAACACAGTACAAAAACAATTTTATATCCACTAACAAGTACGCTCTCATAGCTATTATTACACTCAGCTCATCATAGAGTACTATTGACTCTATTAATAATGAGTAATTTCCCACCAAAGCCTAGGTTGTCGCCAACTTAAGCTTCGATACCAAGTGTGACGACCCGACTTTCCAGACCCAGAAAATCGAACCATTTGAGTTAAGAAGAAGAGGTAGAAGAAGAAAAAATAGAAAAACAAAATCAGAATCTAACCATCGCAGCGGAATAAAATATAATATATATTAACAGATCTTTACACAAATCAAAACTATATCAGTTTTATATAATATAGCATCAGAGTATACACCAGAGAACACATAACATACAACTGGACAATAACCATATCATGTCCTCAATACAACAGAGTACAACAATCAACACAGCGGAATATATATATATAAACAAGTACGGGAGATACGTCTCGCCATCCAGCTCGTCTCCTGAGCTCCACAGCATCATATCCTGAACCTGTTTATCTCGGTCTGACCCGAGCATCATATAAAACAATACCCGAGTCAGTCTGGAATACCAGCGTGAGAAAATCACACTCAAATTGATTATTTAAGTTTCAAAAATCCTTTTGAAATAAAAGCATCTCGTAAGACCACGCCACAAATAAACATGCCGGGTTTTTACCTTACGATAGCTAAAACACTTTTTATTAAATCCTCTGATATTATAATAGTGTCTATATACAAATACTTATAAAATAGCCGAAATTGTTACATCTATTAAATTCCGGCATACTAGCCACAACGTGGGTAATACAAACAAAACTCGTACAAGGCACGTAGGGAGAATGGATTTCCAACGAATGACTAGGCACTGGGGTACCACCTGTCACAGTACGTGGCCTAGATCACAGTACCGAGGAGTACGCCCGCTCCCCTGCAACACAAGACCGGAATCATCCCTTACTGGATAATTCCAAGTAAAATCACCCCACGGTTGTGATCAGCAACCGCACCACTAAGCCGAAAAAAAAGGGACATCTAGACAGGGATGACCTTACTCTCAAGTGGGGGCTACCCACGAAGCCTTGCTGCATAACCCCTGATTTTCAGTCATTCCCGGTTGATGAGGCTCGAGGCTAAACGATACCTTTACAGAACATTTCACTTTGAATGCCCATCGTCCACCTGACGATGTCACGAAAGCATTCGTCCATATAAGTCCGTCCCGGGTCCGAACGGAACCGAAGGCACTACCCCTACTACATCCATTTTGGAAATATCCTCAGGATTAGTAGCGACTAGCCCTTGCACTTCACTGCTCCATCTTCGACTCCGAAATCGTTTTCGCGAAACGTACAAACCGGATCGAAGTGGTTTTCGAGTCTCCAGACCTAGAATCCCGGTATACGGAAACTCGATCCCGGTCTCTTCGAAACGATCAGCGCATTTGGCCAATATTGATAGTCGGTGATTTAACTATCAATTAATATTCACAAACATCCATACACATCCATCACACAATAAATAATCTCCATATTATTTATTTTCTTCTAATATCTTTCAAAGATATATTTTCACATTTTCAAACTCTTTTGGAAACAATTTTCCACTCTTCCTTTACAAGGTAAATCTTTTACCCTTTATTCCCATCGGGAATAACCAAGTATAAAACAATTTGCATTTAAAACAGTTAAAAATACTTTATACTGAAATATACTTTAAAATATGAAAATTATTTCTATTTATTTACTCAAAATATAAATTTAAAATATGTGAAGAAAACTAGTTATTAACACATAAACTTTGATTTAAAATAAGGGTCTTTTGTTGAACTAGATTCAAAATAGAGTTGTAAAAAGAATAATACTAATCTCAATAACTTAAGTCAAACCCATCCTTTAAATAAATCCATTTGTAAAAACAATTACTAATATATTCTCAAATCATTTTGATTTTAAAAACTATTAGTTTGTTACTTTAAAAATAACGATTTCTTAAAAATAATCTTTAAACAACTTAAAACTTAACTTTTAATTAAATAGAATCTTTAAAAACACTAACTTGGTTTTTCCCAGGGAAACACCTTCCCATTCAAACATCCCAAAGAACCCATCTAATAAATCCAGCCGATTTATTTCAATTCAATTCAATTTATGTTTAATAACATAAAATTTCCAATTCCATACTTATCTAAAACTTCATCCGAAGTTCAAACTCAATTTTCCATATCCGAAAATTCATTTTAAATATAGTTAAAACATTTTAAGTAAAATAAATTTGGAGAATTCTTCCATGAAAACCATTTTTCCAATTTACTTAAATAAAATTCCAATAGAGAAAACAGCTTTTCAACATATTCTGTTAACACTTAAAATTGTAAATTTATGTTCAGAAACTTCATTTAACATATTTTACTTTTCCGGATATCACTATTTATCATTAAAATAAACCACTGTTATTTTACTCAATTTATAATTTCATAGAATTCATTTCCAGAAAATTTATATTTCACATTTAACGATTTATAAATTTTCCACAATATTTAAAATCCCAATTTTACCAATTTACATTTTTCTTTTCAAATCCGATTTCAAATTTTATTCTTTGAAATTCTAAATTTAACAATTCATTTTATTTCGTAAAAACACAATTTATCCATTTATAATTAAATTCTGTGATTACAATTTATACCACAATGTCACAGAACAACTAAATTTCCAAATTTATCAATCACATCATATAAACAGGTATCACTATCAATTATAAAATAATTGCTACATTGTGAGGAATCCAGTTGGATCCCTCCAACCTGTTTCTCCCTGCATCCACAAATATTAGCACATCACAATATAAATATCAATCCAGACTGATAATAACAATTATATTCAGCCATCCACACAGATATTTAAATATCAACTATTTATAATGCCTAGCATCCAGATGTGAGTGAGAATAACTCACCTTGAGTTTCGGCGAGCGTTCGAAATTTAAATTAAACCGGACGACGTCCGATTTAACCCAAATTTCTACTTGCCCGGAATGATTCCAGAATAGTACTACTGCGTAGTGCTCGTCTCTGCGATTCCAACGCCACGAATTTTATCGAAATCTGATATCGTACAAACAAGATATTAATTTTCGAAGTTTGACAATTTGAAAACAAATTCCCTTTTTATCCTATTTAACTTTGATTTACCCAAATATCATCCAGGCCGTTCCTCTCAAGAAGAAAAATCTGGACCGCCCTTTTACCCTTCTTCCCCTTCACGAAAAACGTTCGTACGCTCAACCCATTGTCTGCTTTTCACTCGAACCATCGCACCCCCCTCGAGTTCACCAGCGTTCGATCGGATATCTCCAAACTATGCACCAAAGCCCAGCCTACCCACACCATGCGCGCGCGAGAGCTCGGCTCTCTATAGATCTCGAAAAACGAGATCGACTCGGTGATGAACGGCACCACCTAGCACCCCCTCTGGTTGACTACAACCCATCTCCACCGTACGGATCTGAAGTACGTGACAAGATCTTCGATTCTCTAGTTGGAGGATTTCGCAAAAGATCGAAGGATTGCTCGATAATTGGAGGCGAACGAAAACGATTCCCGGCCATTGAAATGTTTTAGTGGCGGCTGGGAACGTATGCTAGGGTTTGAGATAAAATTTAAATATATATAACTACTTTTATATTATTTAATTAATATAATATCTCGACTTATCCGTTATGCAACCGAACTCCGATTCTCACGTTCCGACAGGCGATTCTAGGGTTTTTCCGCATTCCGGACACAATGGAACAGGTTTCGTAAGCTAATTCGATCGTATGCACGAGTTACAGAATTAAACGATCAATTTAAAATTAAATCGGTTAAATCGATTTCGATGCGTTTCGAGCTGCCACGGTCAAACGACAACTCCGATTGCTACGAAAATTGAAATCCGATAATAACTATCTATTACGGATCCAATGGAACTAGTTTCGTCGAATTCCGAGACTGTGCCCCGGAAGGCTATTTTCACTCGTCTATTTAATCAGGCGATTTGTCAAAATTAACGAAAACGCGTAAAATTTCACTTTTAAAATTTTGTTAACTTAATAATAAATCATATAAAATTTATAAACACATTAAAAATCATTCTGGCTCATCCTGGACTAACATCTGATTAAATTGCATTTTAATAATATTAAATTCATTTTTAAATTAATACAAAATTCCAAATATTAATTTATCAACTTTAAAATCCTTCTAAAATTCCAATAATATTGTTTATAACCAATCGAACCTAAAAAAAATACATTTAAACACCATTTTATAGCTATTTACACCCAAATCCACCTTTTTATCCCAATCCCGAATATTTAATTATTATTTTCCATTATTCAAATTCAACCAGAATTGCTATAATTAAAATTTATAGCTTATTTCATTGATTGAACCCGAATCCATCCATTTCAAAATCAATCAGAGATCCACATTAACATTTAAAACGAATTAAATGTTTAAATTCAATAGCTTAAAAATACGGGATGTTACAGATAGTTTACTAACTTGTCCTCATACAGCGGAAATATAAACCAAGTACGGAAATATACGTCTGAACCCTTCCAGCTCGTCTCCTGAGCTCCATAGCATTTAACTTGAATTTGTAATACTCGGTCTGACCCGAGCATTATAATAAAATAACTCCCGAGTCAGTCTGGAAAACCAGCGTGAGAAAAACACGCTCAATTTGAATTATTAATCTTTCAAAATCCTTTGAAAATAAAGGTATATCGTAAGACTACGTCACAAATAAACACAACAGGTTTTTACCTTATGATAACCAAAACAATTTTTATCAAAATCGTCTGATATTATAATAGTGTCTATAGAAAGTAAATAGAAAATAGTTGAAATGCTTGCATCTCACATTCCAGCATAGTTGGGCACAATCAAAACCGTACGACGCTTATTGGAGAATAGATTCCATCAAATGACCGAGCCACTAGGGTACCGCCCACCACAGTACACCTCTAGAACAATGTACCGAGGACCACGCCGGGATCCCCTGCTACACAAGGCCGGCCTACCCCTGACCTGGATAGACCGAATATGTTATCACCCCGGGAGTTTCCACCCTTACCATCGAGCGCTCCTTCCATGCACAACCAGATCCATAATAAATAGGTTTTTCGAGGACATCTAGAAGGGTGATAACATATCCTACTTGGGTGCGACCCACTTAGCCTTGCTGCATCTCCCCTGTTTTAGTCATTCTCGGTTGATGAGGTTCGAGGCTAAGCGTTACCTTTGAAGAACAAAATTTAACTTAGAATGCTCATCGTCCTCCAATGACAATGTTCTGATAGCATTCATCCATACAAGTTGTCCTGGGCCTGGACAAACCGAATCACCATCTTCATCATCTTCACGGTATTCATTCGTAACGTTCAAACTAGATCAAAGTGGTTTTTGGATAATTAATTCGATCCCGACCACTTCGAAACGATTAACGAAATTGGCCAATATCGATAGTTGTTATTTAACTATTAATAAAACATCCATAAGCAGTCACTAGGCCCAATTTTATAAATCCCTAAAATATTTAGTCTAAAACACCTTCACCAAGATATATATATTCAATCTCTTCAATATTCTATATGAAACGACCCAAAATTTCCGATCGCGAAAATTACAGATAGTTAGGAAAAGAAGAAAGAGATAGAAGAAACAGAAACACAGCACTAATTCTCACAAATCGCAGCGGATCAAAATATAATATCAAATAATAACAGTTTACAAAAGAATACTTGTATCTGTCAATTATATTTTAATACATCAGAGTTCACACATACACAATCACTGGACATATACAAATCAACATATCTTAGATAATCAGAAATATATCACAGCGGAAACACTCCATACGTTCCTGCCATCCAGCTCGTCTCCTGAGCTCCAGAACGTCCTTACCTGAAAATCTGTAATACTCGGTTTGACCCGAGCATTACATCAAAGTAACACCCGGGTCAGGCTGGAAAACAGCGTGAGTAAACTCATATGATTTGAAATACTAAGTCCAAATTTAAAAGGAAACTCGGGTAACTCGTACTTCACTACGAGTTCATTACTTGTTATGCTCAACACTTATTTCACGACTCAAATACTAAGTATTCTAACTTATTTCAAAGGTTCATATTATTCCATTTCAGCCAATTGACATCACATATCAATCTATATAGAATCGAAGTGGTTTCGGGTATTAACTAATACTCGACCCGGTCTCTTCGAATCCAATGTCATCTTAACCCAAGTTATTTTCGTGATTAAATTTTGAATACTGGATGTCACATTTACGCAGCAATTCATCATAGATAACCACATTACCTTTGTTAAACCCAACATATCATATTACAAAAGCATTTCATTTCACAAAGCTTTATAATCACATATTAGGGATAACAAATAATCCAAGGCATTCAAATATCATCCAATCATCAATAAGCAAGATAAATTAGTCATACCACTTCTGATTAATTTAATTAATTTCCCATGAATTAAATTAATTACTTTATTACTTATAAATCTTGCTTATTTAACATTAATTAATTATATCCAATTAATTAATTTTCCCTTAATTATTCATCTTTATTAATCATCCTCGATTAATCATTCTCCAATTACATTATGTAATCATCCTTAATTTATTACACAAATTAATTATTCTTAAACAATTATAGTAATTAACCTTTAACTACTCCTATTAATTAATTAATTATAAGTAATTACATTAATCCTTAATTAACTACATAAGTTAATTATCCTATAATTACTTCATTGATTAATTAACCTTAATTAATCAATCCCTTATTACTTCATTAATTAGATTAATGATTCTAAATTACTTCTTTAATAATTATTTTTTTCTAATTAATCAAATTTTTATTTCATTAATCAGCTTGATTAATCACATTTAGTAATTAACTACCCTTAATTAATTACATTATTTAAATAACTTCAAATAATTTTTTTAATTAATTTAGTCTTAAATTAATTACACTAAGTAATTAATTCTCAATTACTTTCACTAAGTAATTATCCTTCATATTAACTACACAAAGTAATTAAACCCAAAACTACTACCATTCCTCAATTAGTTAAAATCAATACATGTTTAAAACATTTCATCTTAATTATACTTAATTACTTTTTTTTTAAAATTAAATTTAAAAGAATACTTAAGCATCTTCAAATTTTAGTTAACAAAGTATAAAACTTCTTTAAATCAAATAGTTTTAAACATTTACCATATAGAAATTTAAACCAATTTAAATTTAAATTTTAAAACTAGCTTTGAAAAACCCTTTTAAAACACTCAACCAACTTCGGGTTCGACCCGCTACTAACTTGAGTACTAACTCGAGTTTTCCTCTCATAAAAAGGTTAATTTTAGAATGAATGTCAAACAAACTTGATTGATAAAACAAGGTATCATAAAAAGAAATAGGATAGAACGGGTTCAATGACTCGAATTAATCCTAAGGCACGATTCCTAAGAAAGACTTAGGACAATGATCCTTGCTAGATTATTCTACATTGTTTCGAAGTTTGGCTTTGATACCATGCTGTGACGCCCCACCTCTATGCTCACACCAGCGAAGGACACTATGGAGTAATGCCGTCAACTAGCGCGAAGAACAAGGCTGTTAAGGAGCGACCATCTGTGCAATTGCCTTGTGCGAGTACCGATATGTCAGATAGTATAACATGCAATTTTGTTTCAAGAGGAAATCCGACATACCGATGCAAAATCAAAGCTACCACACAGTGGCTAAGTGGACCTCGGAAACAAGTATAGAAATAAGCATAACATAAATCAGTCACAGATGTTCATATCTCAAAGGCGGAAACAGATATGAATATAACACATAAAAGTGTACATCAGAGTAGTGGTCAAACAAGATCCACAATATCACAAAAGAATAGTTACAAGTGCTAGACAAAAGAATAAGTATACATCAAGGAGTCTATATCTCAAATGCATAACAACAAAAACTACAAATATAATGTAGTTAGGCAAAAGTCAGAAGATGATCCCAGATAAGGAGTCAAGCAGAAGCACCTGTAATATCTTGGTCTGACCCGAGTATTATTTAATAAGAAAATAATAAACGGATCAGTCTAGCTATAATTATCATTAAAGAAATGAGATAAAAGTAGAGATATAATAAGAACGTATGATAACAATAATGTCATACCAAGACAAGTATGATTTAAACAACAACAAAATCATAAAATATCTCAAGAATCTCAAAGCACCAAAAAGAATATCATATTCTTTATTTTTATTCACCAAACTACAAATATTGATAAACATATTATTGCCAATGGCAAAAGTTGGTAAAACACAAATTCTAGAAATCATCAATTAGAAATCCAGAAATCACAAAGGGGGAGGCCTATCGCAAACGGGAGCATGAAAACTCACCAACACGTGTATCACAAACGGAACGCTATTCCATGGTCGCTAACCATAAATATTGATCCGAAGCTCCACAAACGGTCCGAAGACCACGGGTCGCTACCCCGCCAAATTGAACCGAAGTTCCACAAAATGGGGTTTAGTCTCCCTCGCAGACAAATAGACATCGCACATCGCTAGTCTAAACCACAAAATGATCATCATCGATCAATAAAAGTGTCGATTACACTAAGCTAGTAAATATAAGAGTTTAGCTTCATGTCCCATAACCACTAGCTTAACTTAAATATTTACGAACAAATTGTAGATTCCCACTTGAAAATTGTCACAAGATTTTCAATCGAACAAGTCCATAAATTAACCGACGAAGTAAACGCAAGCGTTTCATACCACTTGTTTTGCTAAGCCGTTTAATTAGATTTTCTCATACGAATGAGGTAAAGGTTTGTATATACTAATAGATTGGAAAACGGTTTTGAAAACAAGCTTTATATTTAAAATAGAGTTGAAATCATCTTTGTAAAAGAGTTTGAATATTTACTACTAGCATAGAAAACCTTTATATTTTAAAGTGACACATCACAGAAATGATTGCAGAAACAATCAATCACCAAAATCCACGTTCGAAGACGTGAATCAAACCTAAAGAAATCGATACCAATTTCATTAAAATGGACATTCTCAAAAATCCAGAAAAAGAAGTCATCAAAGTCAATAATAAATGGTAACAATAAAACGGATAATCACGAATCGATAAAAGTTGGAATCTCAAGTTAAATAGGCAAAATGAAGCAGGTCAGTCGACTGACTACAGGGGGTCAGTCGACTGATCCAGAAATCAGAATGTTTCATTTCCTGCAGTCAGTCGACTGACTGTAGAGGGTCAGTCGACTGACTGCAGAAAACAGAGACTTCTGTTCTCTGTAGACAGACCCAGATTGGCCTGATTTCTACAGCCAGTCGATTGACTGCAGAGGGTCAGTCGACTGACTGGAACTGAAGCTGTTTTTCAGCTTATTCAAATGAAGCGCAAACTCTTCCAATTCGCGATCGGACGAGCAATGGACTTAAGGGGCTTTTGCCAATCGACAACCCAGCCCTATAGGCTTTCCGATTCACCACCAAAACATGTTCACAAGTCAAAGCTAGGATTTTCAAAGTTTTGACTTCAAAACACCAAATATTGGAATGTTCACCAAATCAATCCAAATCAAAATCAAATGATCATGAACAAGTGTTAGGAATTCATACCTAACATCAAAGATAGTTATAGACAAAGATGTGAGATAAAAATCTCACCTTTAAACCCAAAAATGATGAAGGAGAAGCTTGAATGCAAAGGAAGATCAACTTCTCTTCAACCTCAACTCTAGAAACTTGAATCTAAGCTCAAAAGAAGAACATTTCCTAAGTTAGGTTTAGGAAATTTCTGAAATTAAAGAGAGAATGAGTTGGAGAAGATGAAGAGGATGCTTACCTTAGCTTCTATTTGAATTTGGAGCAAGAATTTGGTTTTTCAATTGAAAACTAGGGCTTGAAGTTTCTAATTCCTATTTTCTTCCCCCATTTTTCAGTTTTGCTTGGGTGTTTAAGAAAACTGAAAAATGAAGTGAAGAGGAGAGGAGGGGGCTGAACTAGGTTATAGAGTGAGTTGGGGTGAAACCCAAACCCAAAGCCCAATAGAAAATAGCAAAATTCAACTTACTCTAAATATATCGATGTTTATACTTAAAAAAGTCGCAAACGCCGTTTTGGACTCAATGGAGGTGGTCTCGAGTCCCAATTCGACTGTTTACAAAAAGTAGCTTTTCGGACTTTTAATCCGATTAACGATTCTATATTTAAATAAAATATTTAAATATACAATCGTAAATATGCGGGTTGTTACATCACAGGATCAACTTTAGAGCCTCCCCCTCTTCGAGGCTCAAGGCAGTACCACTCTGTGGCACTCCTGAGAAGTTCATTCAAGGGAGCGCCTTTTTTCCCAGAGCCACTTTCAAAACACTTTATACTATACACATATAGTATTTTTCAAATCATACACCTAGTATGAATTTCATATAAATCTCCTTTCTCAAAATCGATAATTCACAAACTAGGCTTTCCAAATTCCAAATTTGATTTTCCTCAAAAATCAAAAGCCTTTCCAAATCCATAGGTTCCAATTTTTTTTTTCCAAAATCATTCTCATAAGATCCTTTACATATATATATATAACTTTAAAAATCTTTGGATCACTTCAAACTTGTATAAATTCCCTCTTTATACTTCAAACATTTCAAAAACCCTTTTTCCTCTGGCAAAAGATTCAACAAGGGAAGTTTTATCATATATATAACAAAGATACATAACTTTGTTTATTCCAAATCAAATATTCAAATTTGATTACTCTATAAAGTCACTTACCAAATTACTTACTTCCATAAAGTAAATTTTTACCATAGAAATATCCAATTTCCACTTTACTTCATCATATATTTCACAAAATATACTTTCAATTTCAAAAATCATTTATAGTTCTTATCCACAAATTTTCAATGCCAATTTCATTCAAACCTGTACGATGTACACATATCATCCGTACGCTATATCAATCTGATCGCTCACTCAATCACAAAATTTCTCTTCCGAACTAGTATCGTCCACCCAACTTCCTAGTGTGGACTCAGATTTGGTTTCTTGATCAGAAACCGTCATTCTCCTTGCATAGCCATAACTATGATAGAGAATATCCAAAACCAATCAACAATCCATATCCATGTTCGCCGTCGACAATTGAGCGAAAAATCCCAACCCGGATTGATAATACTATCTCAAAATTCTGTGCTCGAATCTGGATTAAATCACTATGCGAATAGAATAATATACGTACATCCTACGTATTTATCTTCATTGATTATCAGTTAAATCAATTCCCTTTCTATTCATCCTCACTTTGATTCTATTCACTTATTCACATTTACCTTAATCCCCATTTGGATTATCACTTCAATTCTTATCTCAGTTGGGTATTTAAATCAATGACAGTTTGAACCCCGACCAGTTTATATTTAGAAAATAGCTTGAAATTTTTAAAAATAAATAAGTAGTTGAAAAATAATTATTAGTTTGTAAAATAGCTGTAAAATAGTTAAGTAATTGTAAATAGTTGAAAAATAGTAATTATTTATAAAACAATTGAAAAACAGTTTTATAAATTAGTTGTAAAATTGTTAAATAGTTCCAAAAGTAATTGTAAAACAAGCTTAAGATAGTTTTAGGTTTAAAAAGAAAAGTTGTATAGTAAAT
Organism: Allium fistulosum; assembly: GCA_030737815.1. Classification (NCBI taxonomy): domain Eukaryota; kingdom Viridiplantae; phylum Streptophyta; class Magnoliopsida; order Asparagales; family Amaryllidaceae; genus Allium; species Allium fistulosum. Next base: position 160,592,863 of record CM060904.1, on the reverse strand, counting down.
AGTTTGGGAAAATAGATTTATATTAAAACAATTTATTTTGAAAATAGTCCAGAGTCAAACTGTTCAATTCCCCATCAATTCAATTTAACTTTCCACTTCCATTTAAATTGACTCAATTCCAATTTAGATAACTTCAATTTCCATTGAACTTGATTTATCCCAATTCAAGTTGAATTAACCTCAATTTCTTTCCAAATTCAGATCAAATTCCATTTGATTTTAAACATATTCACTTTAATTACAATTCCAAATTATTCCAATTAATTTAGACTAATTTCAAATTGAATCCACTTCAATTTCAAATCATTTTAGTTTCTGTGATGACCGCCCATGACCCCTGCACTGAATCAAGAGATAATGCGATGTAAAGTGTGCCAGGCAGCCATGGACGATTGTCAGGGTAAAATAAAACAACAGAATCTATCGTATTGCTCACAACGCATGGACAAAATACAATAGAACATATATTTAGTGAAGCTTTACAGAATAAAATGCCATCATATAAAACTTCATAGTAGTTGAGTACAAACATCCAAATAGCCAATACATCAAGCCTCACTACATAACACTCAGAGTTATACAAAACAGCGGAACATCCAGTACATATAGTAAGAAGATAATATGCAACCCTCCAGCTCGTCTTCGATATCATCATCGTGAGAAGCAAGAACAGCACCTGTCACCTGCTACCTAGTCTGCCCGTCCCAAAAATGGACGAACAGCCCAAGGCAATAAGAGTTAAAAACATAAAGCCTTGAGTCAGACAACAGTCTTAGTGAGCAGTAGATTAACTAACAACATACCAAAAGAGCATAAAGGAAAAAGGAATAGGAATACAACCCTCCCACTCCAACCTCATTCTACAGTGATAGCCCCCAGACACACACTGAGCAAAAGCAAACATAGCAGAGCATACAATTCAAAGTAAAGTAATTATCACTCGAGTCAAGGGCGATGTTTTACAAGCACAAACCACCAAGGCCTAAACCAAGATCAGATAAGCACCCGGAAAACACTGCTCTTGAGACCGAATGATGATACAACCAAACATCCATGACTCTGGCTATCACTGTTATCAGTGCTTCGATATCACCGTTAATTGAATGACCGACACATTCTTTCAGCCGTCCGTCAAGGGCTAATGGAAACCCCGGTTCTAGACATAACTCCCGCACGTCGTCGCAGCCCGTGCCTAGGACTATCGAATCTGCCCAGAGTACTCGACCATCAACAGTTGGCCGTTGGGACTATCGAATCTGCCCAAACGTACTCTTGCTTAGAGCATGCTAGAACCTTCAACAACGATGCTATTCAAGCCTCCTAGTCATCCTCCTTGACGACTATTTCCATACTAGCTCAAGCGCCTCTCAAGCATCCATTACCCTTAACTCGAATCATATCACCGAGTTACCAACATGCTTGGAATGATCCCGTCTGGATTAGACCAAGACTATCTCATATCATACTTCGCTTCATCACATCCTCGCAAAGTCTCATCTCAACATCATCATCATCTATGCATAAGAGCTTCATCATCCCGCTACATATGCCACGAGCAGCCTTCCCAATTCAAGAGCCTTTCCCTTAGCTTTTGAATCATCTTCGATCTAAATCAAATCATCAATCATCTAATTCATAGCAATCAACCAAGTCAAACATTAATCCAAACAATCAAGCATTCAAATAAGATCTAAATAGACAATTATCACAATAATGGCAATTTCGTAATTAAAGAGTTGAAAGTCTAACATGCATGAAATCATAAGAAATATCTCTACAATCTTGATGAATGAACTTGCATAGGTTAACACTTAGTAAAAATGGTTGTCAAATCATCATGAACAATGGATCTATATGGATCTACACTTAGGATGAAGAAAATGCATGAAAATCACTATTTTAACACCAAATCGAGTCAACAATCCGATATACTCCTTTGGATCCGTGTGAGAGATAATCACAACTCACCAAATCACCAAAACAACCTCAAAACAACACGCTTCAGATCTGGACAGCGAAGGATCAAGCTTGATCTATCACGAATCCGCTTCAACCGAAGATATCTCACTTCAAAGGATGAAGATCTTCAATCTAAGCTCTTGAATCTTCAATTTGATCTTCAACTTGGATGGATGGAAGCACTAGATTAGAGTGGAGAAAAGAAGTGAAGAAGTGTAGAAGTCGAGCTCTCAAAATGGCAGCACTTCGTCGCTTCGAAATCCGGATCCCAAAAAGTGAGAAAAACCCTTCCTATTTATAGCTGAAATTCCCTTAACTCGTAACTCGGCTAACTCCATAAGTCGTCTCCGACTTACGACCTAAGACCCCTCCGACCTAAGACTTTCCCAAACCTTACGACTTAACGACTTACCAAAACTCATCAGCTTACGACTTAACAGATAACTAGGCTACGACTTAAAACAGACCCAAGTCTCTACGACTTAAGACTTAACTTCCCTAAGTCGTCTACGACTTAACGCGTGCGCCTAACTCCTAACAACTCAACAGCTAACCCCTAAGTCGGTTACGACTTAACTGGGTATACGGCTTACGACCTAACTACAAGGCCATACTCAGCGACTTAACAGATATGCACGCGCGCCCCAACTCCTAGGTCGCTTACGACCTAACGGCTTAGCAGAACTCCGCGACCTACGACATAAGCAACCCAATGACTTAATAGGTACACTACCTCGAGACCTAACAGACTTACGACTTAACAGGTACACTACCTTATGACTTAACTGTTAAGCCCCTAAGTCGCTCACCCTTTAGGTCGCAACATTCTATACGTCGCTCCAAACTAACACGTGACCCAAACCACTTCGCGACCTAACATTTAACTCGGTCACGACTTAACCCTTAGGTCGCCTACGACCTAACCATGCTAACAACTGGTCTTTCTTAAGTCGTCTAACGACCTATCTCCAACCCTTAACTCGCCATTCCCCTGGGTAGCTCCTATCCCCTAAGTCGTATACGACTTACGACTTATACTAAGTCGTTCACGACTTAGGACTTAGCCATATTTTTGCCTAAAATCTGAAATGGCTCAAAAATGCTAAAATTCTAGATTTTGACAAACTTTTCGATCCGTAAAAATACGGGTCGTTACATTCTCTCCCCTTTAGGAATTTCGCCCTCGAAATTCCAAGCAAACAAAACAATCAAAGACTATTCTGTACGCCTATCAACCATAACAATCAACAAACCATGCATCCCATTCTAGCTTAGCGTACAGAATTCTAACACTAGAACAAGTCACAATATCGTGAGATGACACGACACCTTAGGGCCATACCTTGAAGAGTTCAGGATGAGCTGCCTTCATCCTCTCTTCCACCTCCCACGTACAGTCGTTATCATCATCACTCCATTGTATCTTGAGCAACTTAACTACCTTCCTCCTAAGCTGTTTCGTGTCGGTTTCAACAACACGAAGCGGCTTACGAGGTCTTCTATCAACTGGATCAACTTCGAAATCTTCACAGCTATCAGCAGAAACCACTGTATTCGAGTCGTGCACATACTTCCGTAGATATGATACGTGAAAAACATTGTGCACACTCGACATCTTCTCTGGTAACTCCAATCTGTAGGCGAGCTTTCCAATTCGCTCGATGATCGGGAATGGTCCAGCAAATCTCGGAGTCAATTTTCCTTTCTTCCCGAATCGAATAACATTCTTCAGTGGAGAAATCTTCACAAAAACCATATTACCAACGTCGAATTCCAAATCCTTTCGACGCTTATCGGCATAACTTTTCTGACGGTCTTGGGCTGCCTTCATTCATTGCCGAATGATCTTTATACAATCTGAAGTCTGTCGAATCATCTCTGGCCCAAGCATCAGCTTTTCTCCAGTTTCCAACCAACATGTCGGAGAGTTACATGGTCTTCCATACAATGCCTCATACGGTGCCATACCAATGCTTGACTGGTAACTGTTGTTGTATGAAAACTCCACCAAATGAAGGTGATCTTCCCATGATCCTCCAAAATCCAAAACACAAGCTCTGAGGAGATCTTCCAAAACTCGGTTGACTCTCTCGGTCTGACCATCTGTTTGAGGGTGATAAGCTGTACTCAAACACAACTCGGTTCCCAAAACTTTCTGGAAGCTCTTCCAAAATCCACTAGTGAACAATGGATCTCGATCGCTCACTATACTCTTCGGAATACCATGGAATCGAACTATCCACTTTACATACAACTCGGCCAACTTTGATGCAGTCCTAGTCGATCGAACAGGAATGAATCTTGCACTCTTAGTCAAACGATCTACAATGACCCAAATCCCTTCATTTCCCGTTCTGGTTCTAGGCGATCCATCAATAAAATCCATCGATACCTGCTCCCACTTCCATGTAGGAACTTCTAATGGCTGCAGAAATCCACTTGGCTTCTTCTGTTCAGCTTTTACCAACTGGCAGTTCATACATTTGGAAATAAAATTTCCAACATCCTTCTTCATGCCTTCCCAGTAGTAGGTTCTCTTCATATCCCGATACATCTTATTTCCTCCTGGATGAATTGTCAGCTTCGAGTGATGACTTTCCCTCAGAACTTCACTCCTCAATTCATCCATATCGGGAACAACTAGTCGTCCTTGCTTTCGAAGCCAACCCTCTCGATCGACTTCAAATCCTTTATCCTTTTCTGGTTCCAATCCAGATTCTAAATCACGGACAATCTTGACAATCTTATCATCTCGCTTTTGACTCTCGCCAATCCTTTCCACAAGAGTCGGTCTTATTGATAAGTTTGCCAACATCTCAGGTTCCAATTCGCATCTGGGCCTGAAGTCAAATCCAGCTAAATACTCGAGACTCCTCCATTCAGAAAACATGGCTCCCAGTCCTGCATGTCTTCGACTTAACGCATCTGCCACTGCGTTACCTTTTCCCGGAGTATAAGCTATACCAAAATCATACGATGCTAAAAACTCTAGCCATCGTTGCTGCCGAAGATTCAAATCCTTTTGGGAGAAAAGATACTTCAACGACTTATGATCCGTAAACAACTCGAATCGAACACCCAATAGATAATGTCTCCACATCTTCAGAGCAAAAACAATCGCCGCTAACTCCAAATCATGAGTCGGGTAATTCCTTTCATGCGGCTTTAGTTGTCGACTGGCATACGCAACAACTTTATCTCTCTGCATCAGCACTGCTCCAAGTCCAGTACCACATGCGTCGGTGTAAACCACCATCTCATCATTCCCACTTGGAATAGTCAAAACAGGAGCACTTGTCAATCTCTCTTTCAGGATTCCGAAAGCTTGCTCACACTTAGCATCCCAACTGAACACTTGGTTCTTCTTCGTCAATCCTGTTAACGGTGCAGCTACCTTGGAGAAGTCTTTGATAAACCGTCGATAATATCCTGCTAATCCAAGAAAACTCCTCACATCAGATGCATTCTTAGGTCTAACCCAATCCTGGATTGCTGCCACCTTAGCGGGATCAACCGCTATTCCATTTCCAGAAATCACATGGCCTAAGAACCTCACTTCACTCTTCCAGAAGTGACACTTCGAAAACTTAGCCTTCAGCTGATGTTTCCGCAAGATTTCCAAAACGATACGCAAGTGCGTCTTGTGCTCTTCTTCAGTTCTGGAATAAATCAGGATATCATCCACGAACACAAGTACGAACTTGTTCAACTGATCTCTGAACACTCTATTCATAAGATCCACAAAATATGCTGGCGCGTTAGTCAATCCAAACGACATTACCAGCAACTCAAAGAAACCGGATGGTGTTCGAAAAGCAGTCTTCGGCACACTATCCTTAGCCACTCTCAACTGGTGAAATCCTGTTGCCAAATCCATCTGAGAAAACACCTTGGCTTCGTGAAGCTGATCAAACAAGTCATCTATTCTCGGCAATGGATACTTGTTCTTCTTAGTCACCTTATTCAGCTCACGATAATCCACACACAATCTCAACGACCCATCTGCCTTGGTTGCAAACACAACTGGTGCACCCCACTCGGACACACTGCGCCGAATGAATCCTTTCTGCAAAAGATCATCAACTTGCACCCTCAACTCCTGCTGTTCCCTAGGCGCTATCCGCCTAAGAGGCATCACAACCGGTCTGGCTCCTTCAACTAGATCTATACGAAACTCGATCTCTCTATGCGGCGGCAACCCTTTGACTTCGTCAAAGACATCCTCGAATCCATTCGCGATTGGCACTAATGACAGTCCATCCCGTGGAACAACTAGCGAATACATGAAGCTCATGAAGACGCCTTCTTCATGCTTACATCGTATCACAATCTTTCGCCCCTCCACATTCTCGACTGTCACCTCCAACCTTTCGCAATCAACCTTAGCCGCATACTTCCTAAGCCAGTCCATTCCCAAAATAATTCCGAACCCCGCAAAGTTCAGAACAAAGCAATCACAAACAAAAGAGCAACCATGACTCGACACAATCAGACCACGGCATAACATACACAAACAAGACGAACCCCCAACTGGATTAGTCACAACCAATGGCCTATCAACAATATCCGGTTCCAAACCTAACCGGCCTACGAGTTCACTACAAACAAACGAATGCGACGCTCCAGTATCAAACAGAACTCTAACTGGAACACCACATAAGAAAAGAGTACCTTGAACCACCACACTCTTTCCCTTTTCTTCAACGGTAGGAGCTTTCGAAGACGACGGAACAGCTCCCAAAGCATAAGCCTGCACAATCTGCTTGTCCCTTCTCGGTTCTGGACAATTCTTCCTGAAATGCCCCGGCTTGTCACAGTTGTGACACTTCATCGGTGCCTTCGGATTCTTACAATCCTTCGAGAAATGGCCCTTCTGCTGACAATTGTAGCAAGTCACCTCGCCTTTCGGCTTCTTCTGGCCATCCTTACCCTTCTGCTACTGCTGCTTCCTCTTCTTGTTTCCACCCTGCTGGGATTTAGACTCTTCCCTGGTCACAACAACAACAGATCCTTCCTTAGGAAACAGACTCTCATGCTTGAGAGCTTTCTCCACAAGCTTCTCAAATGAATCGTCCAAATGATCCACCAACTATCTCCCAAGATAACTGTCCAAGCCTGTCACAAACTTCTCATTCTTCTGATAAGCAGATTCAATATATGACCGGGCATACTTGGACAAAGCTTCAAACTCAAAAACATACTCAAGGACTGATCTTCCACCTTGCTTGAGCTCCACAAACTTCTTGAACAGAACAGACTTCTGAGCTGTAGAAATGAACTTAGCTTCAAATCTAACTTGGAATTGCTCCCAAGTAATCTCTTCCTCCGGAGTATTGATGGTAATAGAGTTCCACCAATCAGAAGCTCTCCCTTGAAGCTGCCTTGATGCCAACTTCCTCTTAGTCGCATCCTCAATTTCCAAATCACCAAAGATCCTTCTACAAGCATCTATCCATCTCTGGACCTCAATAGTTGATTCTGTTCCCAAGAAAACCTTCCCTCCAAGAGCAGTATAGTCTTTGCACAACTTAGCAAAATCCACTGGTTTTGGAGTCTGAACTTGGACTCCAACATCTACTGCTGCCCCCGGAACTGGTATCCTTCTCATGATCGAAGTCATCATAGCTTCGAACATAGCTGCATAATCAGCAGCCCCCTCAGTAGCACGGCCTTCCCTAGCAGCTGGTCTCCCTCTTCGACTCATCCTCAATCAAGGTTTTAAATCTCCCCGAGATCAGCCGAGATGAAAATCCGAGATATTAGCCAAAATCCGAGATTTGGCAGCTTGGTTAGTTATAAGTGTTTTAAATATCGCCCGAGACAGCCGAGATATTTGCCCGAGATATTGGCCAAAATCCGAGATTTGAAACCTTGTCCTCAATATCTATAAAAAGGAATGATCAGAACATCTAGAGAAACAACTGCATAAAGGACTAACTTACTGCTAAACTACTATATTATATATAGTAATCATCCATCAAAATACAATTACGTCTCTCATACGTAGTTACGTCAGCGAGCGTTGGGTAAAATCGATTAACCAATGCTCTGATACCAAATGTGACGACCGCCCATGACCCCTGCACTGAATCAAGAGATAATGCGATGTAAAGTGTGCCAGGCAGCCATGGACGATTGTCAGGGTAAAATAAAACAACAGAATCTATCGTATTGCTCACAGCGCATGGACAAAATACAATAGAACATATATTTAGTGAAGATTTACAGAATAAAATGCCATCATATAAAACTTCATAGTAGTTGAGTACAAACATCCAAATAGCCAATACATCAAGCCTCACTACATAACACTCAGAGTTATACAAAACAGCGGAACATCCAGTACATATAGTAAGAAGATAATATGCAACCCTCCAGCTCATCTTCGATATCATCATCGTGAGAAGCAAGAACAGCACCTGTCACCTGCTACCTAGTCTGCCCGTCCCAAAAATGGACGAACAGCCCAAGGCAATAAGGGTTAAAAACATAAAGCCTTGAGTCAGACAACAGTCTTAGTGAGCAGTAGATTAACTAACAACATACCAAAAGAGCATAAAGGAAAAAGGAATAGGAATACAACCCTCCCACTCCAACCTCATTCTACAGTGATAGCCCCCAGAAACACACTGAGCAAAAGCAAACATAGCAGAGCATACAATTCAAAGTAAAGTAATTATCACTCGAGTCAAGGGCGATGTTTTACAAGCACAAACCCCCAAGGCCTAAACCAAGATCAGATAAGCACCCGGAAAACACCGCTCTTGAGACCGAATGACGATACAACCAAACATCCATGACTCTGGCTATCACTGTTATCATTGCTTCGATATCACCGTTAATTGAATGACCGGCACATTCTTTCAGCCGTTCGTCAAGGGCTAATGGAAACCCCGATTCTAGACATAACTCCCGCACGTCGTCGTAGCCCGTGCCTAGGACTATCGAATCTGCCCAGAGTACTCGACCATCAACAGTTGGCCGTTGGGACTATCGAATCTGCCCAAACGTACTCTTGCTTAGAGCATGCTAGAACCTTCAACAACGATGCTATCCAAGCTTCCTAGTCATCCTCCTTGACGACTATTTCCATACTAGCTCAAGCGCCTCTCAAGCATCCATTACCCTTAACTCGAATCATATCACCGAGTTACCAACATGCTTGGAATGATCCCGTCTGGATTAGACCAAGACTATCTCATATCATACTTCGCTTCATCACATCCTCGCAAAGTCTCATCTCAACATCATCATCATCTATGCATAAGAGCTTCATCATCCCGCTACATATGCCACGAGCAGCCTTCCCAATTCAAGAGCCTTTCCCTTAGCTTTTGAATCATCTTCGATCTAAATCAAATCATCAATCATCTAATTCATAGCAATCAACCAAGTCAAACATTAATCCAAACAATCAAGCATTCAAATAAGATCTAAATAGACAATTATCACAATAATGGCAATTTCGTAATTAAAGAGTTGAAAGTCTAACATGCATGAAATCATAAGAAATATCTCTACAATCTTGATGAATGAACTTGCATAGGTTAACACTTAGTAAAAATGGTTGTCAAATCATCATGAACAATGGATCTATATGGATCTACACTTAGGATGAAGAAAATGCATGAAAATCACTATTTTAACACCAAATCGAGTCAACAATCCGATATACTCCTTTGGATCCATGTGAGAGATAATCACCACTCACCAAATCACCAAAACAACCTCAAAACAACACGCTTCAGATCTGGACAACGAAGGATCAAGCTTGATCTATCACGAATCCGCTTCAACTGAAGAAATCTCACTTCAAAGGATGAAGATCTTCAATCTAAGCTCTTGAATCTTCAATTTGATCTTCAACTTGGATGGATGGAAGCACTAGATTAGAGTGGAGAAAAGAAGTGAAGAAGTGTAGAAGTCGAGCTCTCAAAATGGCAGCACTTCGTCGCTTCGAAATCCGGATCCCAAAAAGTGAGAAAAACCCTTCCTATTTATAGCTGAAATTCCCTTAACTCGTAACTCGGCTAACTCCATAAGTCGTCTCCGACTTACGACCTAAGACCCCTCCGACCTAAGACTTGCCCAAACCTTACGACTTAACGACTTACCAAAACTCATCAGCTTACGACTTAACAGATAACTAGGCTACGACTTAAAACAGACCCAAGTCTCTACGACTTAAGACTTAACTTCCCTAAGTCGTCTACGACTTAACGCGTGCGCCTAACTCCTAACAACTCAACAGCTAACCCCTAAGTCGGTTACGACTTAACTGGGTATACGGCTTACGACCTAACTACAAGGCCATACTCATCGACTTAACAGATATGCACGCGCGCCCCAACTCCTAGGTCGCTTACGACCTAACGGCTTAGCAGAACTCCGCGACCTACGACATAAGCAACCCAACGACTTAATAGGTACACTACCTCACGACCTAACAGACTTACGACTTAATAGGTACACTACCTTACGACTTAACTGTTAAGCCCCTAAGTCGCTCACCCTTTAGGTCGCAACATTCTATAGGTCGCTCCAAACTAACACGTGACCCAAACCACTTCGCGACCTAACATTTAACTCGGTCACGACTTAACCCTTAGGTCGCCTACGACCTAACCATGCTAACAACTGGTCTTTCTTAAGTCGTCTAACGACCTATCTCCAACCCTTAACTCGCCATTCCCCTGGGTAGCTCCTATCCCCTAAGTCGTATACGACTTACGACTTATACTAAGTCGTTCACGACTTAGGACTTAGCCATATTTTTGCCTAAAATCTGAAATGGCTCAAAAATGCTAAAATTCTAGATTTTGACAAACTTTTCGATCCGTAAAAATACGGGTCGTTACAGTTTCTATATGAATTAATCCCAATTCCCATTTGAATTTGAACTCATTCAATCTTCAATTTTTTTTCAAATTAGTCTAATTCAAATTTCCCATTTGAATTTTTATACTTATCTATCTTCAATTCTAATTAATTCAAACTTGAACTAATGAAATCTGAATCCCAACTTTAAACATCTCGAATTATATAAATTCAAGTTAAATTTCCAAATGTTGATTTAACCCCTTAAATCAAATTAACCCTTATTTTAAACCAACAATCTAAATCTTTAAACAATTTAATTCCGAGTCCAACTCTCAAAATTCCATTTTAAATTATCTTTACTTAACTTATTTCAAAGTTCAAATAAGAGTTCAAAATAATTTTAATTTACAAATTCAATTATTCAAATTTTCAGTTCAAGTAATTCCATATCCTTAATTTCAAATTAAAGTTTAATTTCCCTATTTATCTCAATAATGGATATATTACCACACTTCATTCCTCATTCATTTAAACAAATCCAATTCACACTTTTAAAGATTATTAATAACAATAGGATGACATCATCCAATTTATTTTAAAACATCCTTCCATTTTCAATTTCCAGATCTCAAACCCATTTTGAGATCACACTAACTCCCAATTCGAATTAACCATTTAACTCCCCAAGTTAAATCTCAATTTCATCTTGAAATTTCCAATTCAGGTTGCTTGTTAACTTATTTAACTTTCCCAAAGTTAAATTCAATTTACTTAATCCAACCAACCTTACCCAATTTGGATTCCCATTTCAAATTTTAAACTTCACATTAATAATCTTATAAGTTCAAAAACTTATCACCTTGGGTTTCACATCTCATTCCAAATTTAAAACTCAACATTTAGAGTTTATTTCAACCCATCCTTGATATTATGTATGTCCCTCATATATACATATTTCCTTTGCACACCAAGTTATACTTTAAATTTTAAATCACCTTTGGTTTTTAATTCAAAACAGTTTTCAAACAACCCTTGTTTGCAACAAGTCCCTTTTTTTTCAAATAATATTTATTTATTATTTCTTTTAGCACTTTGAAACAAATTCCAAATTTTCTGGCTTAGATTTAAAACTTCACAATCTTGATCATCTTCAGTTCCAATTTATAAGTCATACTTATCTAAAACATTTCATTTTGCTTACTCATTATTACACATCTTATTATTAAACACAACAATCATTTATGATAATAACCAACATTATCATATCTGGAAACTAATTCATTATTATCTTATTCTGAAACCTTTCCCCAAATTCAAGATTTAATTTTAGTTTGAATCCATTTCAAACTTACCTTTATTTAATTTCAATTTGGTTGTATTTCTATTACCTCTTAATTTAATTCCAATAATTTTTAACAACCAATTACCTTAACATTTATTAGTAAGAAATATTGCTTTATATATATCAAAATATATTCTTATATAAAATCATTTAAAATATTTATATAAGAAAATAACAAGTACGCTCTCATATATATATACACTCAACTCATTCTAGGGTACCATCGACCCTATACTTAATGAGTATCCCCCACCAGAGCCAAGATTCTCGCTTAACCTTTGCTCCGATACCAAATGAAACGACCCAAAATTTCCGATCGTGAAAATTCCAGATAGTTAGGAAAAGAAGAAAGAGATAGAAGAAGAAGAAACAGAAACACAGCATTGATTCTCACAAATCGCAGCGGATCAAAATATAATATCAAATAATAACAGTTTACAAAAGAATACCTGTATCTGTCAATTATATTTTAATACATCAGAGTTCACACATACACAATCACTGGACATATACAAATCAACATATCTTAGATAATCAGAAATATATCACAGTGGAAACACTCCATACGTTCCTGCCATCCAGCTCGTCTCCTGAGCTCCAGAAAGTCCTTACCTGAAAATCTGTAATACTCGGTCTGGCCCGTCCGCCCAGCACGTGCCCGTGCCCCACCCAGCTCCACCCGCCCGCGTCCAGCTCCGACCCATGCCAGCCCGCCTGCCGAACCCCATGCCAGCCCGCCTGCCACCTTCGCCCGCCTAGCCCGCCTCGTCCACCTCCAACTCACCCGCGCCTTGCGCGCTACCAACCCATGCACCACGTCCTGAAATACTGCTTTGTGCATCAGTTCTGTATATATCAGTAGAGATATATACATAACTGTTATATTATATAACAGTATATTTTTGAAATGTTGGGTTGCTCACATACTGTTGCTATGTTGTTTCAGCTCCTGCTATTGATCCGGAAGTATAAGTATTTCCATCCCGCTTGTCGAATCTATCTTTCTCGTCGATTGGTATGATTTTATATATATTCAATCGATATATATTGCAATAAATAAATTATTGATTAACTATTTGTTGATTGCAGTTTGTGTTTATTTTGCGTCGTGCCTATTAGGGTCTATTTTATCTATTCATCTTCATGCCGCGCCATCTTCTCCAACCACGAAAGGTGAATATTTTATTCACGACTCAATCTATTATGCTATGAAAATCAAGTGGTAATTGTCGTTAATATTAAATTGGATATTAAATTGTTGGTTGTTAAATTTGGTTGAAATAAACTGTTAAGTTCTAAAAAATTTGACGCCATGTATTGTTTAAGTTGATTAAACATGTTGAACTGTAATATGATGATAATTAGGGTAAATAATAGTGACATTAAAATTGATAAGTACGATTGATGTAGAAATTTGATAACGGACACCAAGTAAAAATCTAAATGTAATAATCTTTAATCCGTTGGATTCTAGGAATAACTGTATTAATTTGCATAATAACAAATGTAAGTTAATATGGTTATTTCGGGATTATTTGAATAAACTGTTAATTTGTTATGTATGGTTGCTATTGCTTGTTTATTTACTTTGACACCATCCCAGTTATCACACTGCAAGTTCCCTTTGCTATGCTTTGTTTTATATTGAATGATATCGGGTTGAAATGATAAATACCCACTTAAACAACTTGGCCTAGGATAGACAATTAAAAATAAGAAACCCGATTGGTCAACAAATATTTTTTGAAATTGAAATCTATTTGAAATTAAGGAATGAACTTAATAATTTGTTTGGCAATCAAGTAACGATTTAATAGATTTAATTGAAATAAATTAATGGATTTAATTGAAATAAATTAATGGATTAATTGGAATAATTAATGAATTTAATGGAAACGGATTAAATAAATCTATTTAATTGAAGAAAAATGAATTGGCAAATTTGATTGAAATAAGATTTAAAACAAGTGAGTTTTAAAATTTAATAATTTAATTTATTAGATTGGTAGATTTAGATTTAAACTGAGTTTTAAATTAAATAGATTTGAACTTGTCATAAATAATAATTTAGATTTAGGAAATTTTGACTTAAAATGGAATACGAAACTGACTAAAGTTTTATGGATTTAATTTAGCGATAATTTAAATGTAAAATGATTTTAAATTTAAGGAAATTGATTTAATCAAATTTATGATTATATTTAATATAACGATGAATGTAAATATGAATTAAGATAAATAGAATTTGATTTAACGATTCGAACTTAATTGACTGGTAAATTTCGAATTAATTGATTTTGAACTAAATTTAATAAGTGAGTTATTAAATTTAACTTGAATACTTAATTATATTGTTAACTCAAATGTTTGAACTACAGATTTCATTTGGAAATATGATTTTAAATATCCAAAATAAATTGAATCGTGAAATGTCAAAATTTGGAAGTCAAAATTTGCACCTTGACTTTTGGACTTTGATTTGTTTAAGCGTTAAGTTAACCGACCATTGGGTAATAAATACGTAGTTATTAAAGAGACCGGGATCGGATATGGACATACTCTCTGTCGATACCGAAAACCACTTTAATAACCATTACACGCGAAGTGTTGATCCAGAATGAAGTGGATGATTTGGTGAACGCGTTGACTGAAGAAAGAGAACGATATTGGATGACCCCTGACATGACTAAAACAGGAGCTGCGCCGAGCCATTGAGGATCGCCATCTCTAGAGGACACACTTCTTCGATACCATATCTATTACTTTTGTGATTCGATTTGGGTGCACCCCTTGATTTGGGAGTGTTGTTTCGCGGTGTTGAGATAGTAGCTGCTATGCTCAACATCAGTCCGGATCAGGCAACTACTAGTATCCTAGTTGGTATCGCCTCATGTACCTTGTCATACTGATTATCCTATTCGCGACCACTACGTTTTGTTTTGTACCTTTAGTATATGCATTGCCCTCTGGTGACTTCCGGTTTTGGGGAAACTACGGTCTTGTATATGCTCTTGGGAATAAAAATGTGTTAAGGGTGTTATGGGCCATGACTTAACACTATTTTAATATCGTACTTTACTGATTAGACATTATCTACCTATCGTATTCTATTGTATATATAGATAGTTTATCGGATCCTTAGAGATGTTATTTTATCCATCTTTAAGTTATGAACTATTCCCTTGCACTTGATTTAATTGTATAAGATTTTGAGTCCTGATTCGAGTGTTTCTTTTGTATATGCTCGGGTCAGTCTGAAGCTATCCAGTTGCTGATCAAGGTTGGTTGAAGATGCTGAAGGCTTAGCATTTATCTTTATCAGTCTATTTCTATTCCTGTATTGATGTCCTAGTCTGTTGGACACTTTTGTATTAGTCACTTGATGTTAAGACATTGTTGTATGTTATATAGTGGCTTCATGAACTGCTATTATGACGATGTATTTTCCGCTGCATTATTCTGTGACTGTTCTGTGACTGTGATGTTGTATTGATTCTCATTTACATTTATGTACTTATAATCCCATAATGATTCGTGTTTTGTATTATTTAAGTTGACATGTGTGGATTATTGTCAATTTAAATGGTCCAAATATACGGGTTGTTACAGTTGGTATCAGAGCTTCGGTTTCCCTAAAAAAACATTAGTTTTGGATTATATAAAAACTCATTAGAGATAGGGTAGTAATACCCTAGAATGAGGAGAATCGATTCAATATCCAAATCCTTTCATTTCAAACTTATTTGATTCGTTGATTAACTCTATGATTTTCTATCCTTTGGCTTTAACAATCTCTTTGGTATTTCAGGATGGGTACCAGGGGAAACCATAGGGGAGGAAGGGGCCATGGTCCTGCTCAGGCTGCACCTGTCGCTCCAGCTCCTGTCAAATTCACCATTCTTAGTAACGAGTATACACAGCTGGGAGGTATTAAGTTTTCTGGATCCGAGAACATTATAGAGGCTCAGCAATGGCTTAAAGGCTTAGAGAAGATATTTTCTGGTCTGGAGATCACTGATGCTCAGAAGCGTCAGCTTGTTGCCTGGCAACTTCAGGATGCCACGCAGGATTGGTGGGAATCAGTTACTTCTCGTATCGAGGAGAACACCATCACTTGGGCCCAGTTTAGGTATAAAATTATTTGGATTTCGTAGTCTAAATTCTTCTTTTAATCTTTAGAATGTTATTCATCTTGTCTATCTTTTGATTAGGGATACTTTCTCGGCACAATGGATGCCCGCTGCTGGGAAAACCCAACTTTATAGAGCTTTCATGGACCTTAAGCAAGGCAGTATGACCTTTTAGGAGTACGAGAGGAAATTCAACGAACTCTCCAAGTTCGGCTCGGGATTGATTGATACACCGCTTCTAAAGAACGAGAAGTTCATTTTGGAAGCTAGACCAGAGTATTATGACTTGCTTACTGGCCATACTCACTGCACCTTCACAGAGCTTGTTGACTATGCTCTTAGATATGAGGCAAAGCCTAGGGGACCTACTGCCAAGGCCACTCCTACTCAGCCCTCCTCTAGCCAGCCCGGGAAGAGGAAGATGAACTTTGATCAACAAAAGAAAGCTTGGCAGAAGACTACAGGATTGGGATATGCTCAGAAAAGCCCAATCGACCTTGCTAATATCACTTGCTTCAAATGCGATAAGAAGGGCCATTATGCTAATAGTTGTCCATCTACTGGGGCTGCTGTCCCACCACCTTCTTCGGCTAGGAAAGATTTATGCTATGTCTGCCTCCAGCCGGGTCATTTCAAGAAAGACTGCCCACTGTATAAGCGGGGCACACCGTCTGGAGTATTTGCCATCACCACACCTGCACCCTCTGCACCACCCACCCAGGATGACCAAGGTACCTTACGAAGTATTTTTCATTTACATGCTACACCTGTTAGGGTATTATTCGATACTGGTGCTTCACATAGCTTTATATCAGTTGACCTTTGTGATAAACTCAAATTAGAACCTACTCTCGCTACTACCTCCTTATGTGTCTCAAATCCTATCAGAGGACCTGCTAACCTCCGAAGTGTTTGCAAGGGAGTTGCACTTATGTATGATTTTTCTCGATTCACTTGGGATTTCTATGTACTTGGATTCCAAGCATTCGACTTTCTTTTAGGAGCTGATTGGTTAAGCAAATTCGATGCTGTTATTTCTTGCAAAACTCGTTCAGTTTCTTTGGTAAGCGACATGGATCAGCCACTTGTCATTGAATGCAAATCACCTCAGAAATATGCCGGAAGCTTCATATTTTCTCTTGATGTTCATCCGGATGATCTTAATACTACCCCTATTGTTCAGAAATTTCCCGATGTATTTGGAGAGGTCAACTCTCTACCGCCTAAACGGGAAATCGATTTCCGTATTGATCTTATTCCAGGAGCTACTCCCGTAGTTCTCCCTCACAGAAGGATGGCGCCTAAAGAAAAAGCTGAACTTAAAACTCAAATTGATGATCTATTTGCTAGAGGTTTGATTAGGAGAAGTTGTTCTGAAGGGGGCGCCGTGGTTGTATTTGTCACCAAATCGGATGGATCTCTTCGCATGTGTGTTGATTATAGGGAACTGAACAAACGCACTCTCAAGAACCGCTATCCGATGCCTCGCATCAATGATTTATTCGATCAGCTCCATGGAGCTAAAGTTTTCTCCCAACTTGATCTTGCCACTGGGTTCCACCAACTCAGAGTAGCAGAAGATAGTATTCATAAGACAGCTTTCCGTACCAAGAACGGATTCTATGAATGGTTGGTTATGCCATTCGGTTTGACCAACGCACCTGCTTATTTCGTCGACTTGATGAATCGAGTCTTCCGTGATGTGCTTAACAAGTTTGTTCTTGTTTTCATTGATGATATTCTCGTTTTCTCCAAAGACGAGAAAGAGCACGAGACACATCTTGCTTATGTTCTGGAAACTCTCCGAAATCATCAACTTAGTGCAAAATTCTCTAAATGCCACTTCTGGTGAGACGAAGTGAGATTCCTGGGCCACATAGTTTCTGAAAATGGGATTTCGGTCGATCCAGCTAAGATCGCCGTAATCAATGTAAGTTCTATCCTATTCGTTATTTCTATTCAATTCATCTTATCCCTTTCTAAATTGAATTTTATCTGTAGGATTGGGAGACTCCCAAAACTCCTACTGATATCCGTAGCTTCTTGGGCTTGGCCGGCTATTATCGTAGATTTATTGAGCACTTTGCCCGGATTTCTGCCCCACTCACTGCTTTAACCCTAAAGGATGTCAAGTTTATTTGGAGTGAGAAGTGCGAATCAGCTTTTAATGAATTGAAGCGTAAGTTAACTTCAGCCCCAGTTCTTGCGGTAATCGATGGAAGTGAAGGATTAACTGTCTATACAGATGCCTGCCGAGAAGGTTTAGGCGCTGTTCTTATGCAAAGCGGAAAGGTTATTGCTTATGCTGGCCGCCAGTTGAAGATCCATGAAGTAAACTATGCAACTCATGATCTAGAGCTTCTTGCAGTTGTATTTGCTTTGAAACTGTGGAGGCATCATCTTTTGGGAATTAAATTTGAATTATTCACCGATCATAAGTCCTTGAGATATATCTTTTCTCAGAAGGATTTGAACCAGAGACAAGTCCGATGGCTCGAATTCTTAGCTGCATATGATCTCGATATCAATTATACTCCTGGGAAAGCAAATGTTGTAGCTGATGCTTTGAGCCGTAGCAAAGCATTGTCATGCTGCAATCTTGTAGAAGGCATGCTATTTCAACTTGTTATCTCCCCATCTCTTGTGGATCGCATCAAGGACAAACAATATGAGGACACCTTGCTCTATCGTATGAAGGAGTTAGTTCTTGGTAGAGTTGGAAATACCGACAGTAAAGTGGGAGCACAGATAGATAGTAATGGAGTTCTGAGGATTGACAACCGTATTTGCGTCCCTAATGTCGATGGATTGAGACAAGAAGTGCTTGGAGAAAACCATCAGTCATCACTTTCATTTCATCCTGGTGTCACTAAGATGTACCGAAATATGAAGCGTTTATATTGGTGGAGTGGGATGAAGAGAGATATTTCTATATATGTAAGTAGATGCACCAGTTGCCAACAAGTTAAGGCCGATCACCAGAAGACTACAGGATTACTTCAACCCCTAGAGATTCCATGTTGGAAATGGGATCAGATTGCTATGGACTTCATTGATGGATTACCGAGGACCAGAAAAGGTAACGAGAGTATATGGGTGATTGTTGATAGGTTGACCAAATCTGCTCACTTTATTCCTGTTAAGACCACTCATACTGCTTTGAGTTTGGCCGAGATATATATGAGAGAGATTGTTAGACTTCATGGAGTTCCATCTAGTATTGTGTGCGATAGAGACCCTTTATTCACTAGTAAATTCTGGAAGGCATTTCAGGATGTCTTGGGCACTAAACTGAATCTGAGCACAGCTTATCATCCTCAAACAGATGGCCAAACTGAAAGGGTGAATCAGATTTTAGAAGATCTGCTCCGAGCCTGCATTATTGATTTCGGGGGATCTTGGGAAGACCATCTCCATTTGGTTGAATTCACTTATAATAATAGTTATCAGGTAAATCAGAAATTTCAATTTGAATAAGTAAATTTGAATTGAAATTTAACCACCTTTATATTCAGGCAAGTATCGACATGGCACCGTTCGAAGCTTTATATGGACGGCCATGCAAATCGCCAGCTTGTTGGATTGAGCCTGGTGATCGATTGATTCTTGGCCCAGATATGATTATAGAAGCATCCGAGAAGGTAAATGAAATCAGAAGAAAGATGAAGACCGCACAGGATAGACAGAAGAGCTATGCTGATAGGCGTAGAAGAGATTTAGAATTCCTGATTGGGGATAAGGTATTCCTTAAGGTATCACCCTTGAAAAATGTTATTCGATTTGGTCGTAGAGGGAAGCTCGCTCCTAGATTTGTTGGACCATTCACTATCACTGAGAGAATTGGTACACTAGCCTACAGAGTTGCACTACCGGAGAAATTTGAGGGCGTGCACAACGTCTTCCATGTTTCACATCTTCGGAAAGTGGTACATGATCCATCCTTGACCATCCCTATTGCTCAGTTAGATGAGGTTGATATTGAGCCGGATTTGACTATAGAGAGGAGACCACTTCGTATTGTTGATAGGGATACAAAGCAACTTAGAAGGAAGTCGGTTAGCCTAGTCAAAGTCCAATGGAGTCCCGATGATCGGGATTGCACTTGGGAAACCGAGGAGAGTATCCGGGATTCTAATCCAGAATTGTTTGTTGAAGGTAAATTCCATTCTATACTCTTTACTATATTCAATGATCTATTCTGAATCCATTGTATCTCTGTTATATGTTCTTCCACTCTTTACTTTGTTCCTTTTCGAGGACGAAAAGTCTTGAGTAGGGGAGAATGTAACGACCCTGAAATTCCGATCCAATTAAAAAATTTTAGAACCGTTATTTTAATTAAAAATGTGAAACTTACATACGATTTCAATCAACGTCCAAACTTTGTTTCTAAATTGCGTCTTGATGATTGTAGATATGGGTAAAGTTTCGTCGGAAAATACCGCAGTAAATTTCGTGCGCGTTTTACTGCACATCAGTTCATTTTAAAACGTGAAAAATTTCATCTTCCGAACCTAAATATTTTTACATAGGAAAATTCTAAATCATTTTCTGACAAAGGCATCATTTTTCGTTTTTCAAAATTCGGATATCTTTAGCTCCGTCGATCTTATTCTTCGGTGTTTTGCTACATTCCCCGTAATAGGAATTTCAAATATTCACAAACGATTTCCGTTACCATTCAAACTTCACATTTAGAATGCGCCTAGATAGACATAGGCGTACGCCAAATTTCGTCGAAAAATATTGTAGAAAATTTCGCTCGTCAAATTTACATATTAGTTTTAATTTTATGTGTAAATTTTCTATCGTCCGAACTCAAATATTTTTCACAATGTTGCATAAGAAAAATATTCTGATCATGACGGCGCATTTCGTTTCGTCAAATTTCGCTTTTAATTGCTAGTTAAAATGTTCACTCGTGCAAATGGTTCAATAAGATTTACCACTTCGCAAACAACGTCAAACCATCAATATCTTCATACCATTGTGTCCGCCTCGTCGCGCTGATCAAAACGGTATATTTGTTTGTGTCAATCGGAGTTCGGCGTTGCAAGCTATTAATTGGTTAACGGAGTACAAACTGGTCCGTTACGCCACACAAACCGGTACCCTACTTTTCCCGCTCAGAATTCAAATGACCCTTCAGAAGCCCAATAGCCACTATGACAAATAATCATTTCATTTACACGAGGACTCTAAATTCTCTGTATAAATCTCTGCAACCCTCTTCATTTATTACTCTGTACACAGTTGCATACTAACTCACTTCTAAAATTAATCTTCTCTGGTACGTCTACATTCCTTCCTATTCTCTTCTGCATATTTCCTTCATTCCTTTCCTCCTCCTTCTCCTTTATTTATTTTATTTTGTTATGAAGAGAACTTATGAAAACTCTCCCTCCCCATGCGTGCATACAGCCCACCTCCCCGCTTGCCACCCCGCCTACAGCCACCAACCCACTTCGCCCGCCACTGCAGCACTCTCCGCCAACCGCAGCTCCCTCCGCCCTGCCAGCCTACCCCGCCGCTGTCCCCAGCCCGCCTGCCCCATTGTCCCCAGCCCACTGTAGTCCCCAGCCTCCGCCTCCGCCCGTACCCACCAGCCACCATGTCCCGTCCCCTTCGCACCTACTGCCACCTCTCCACCTCCGCATCCCCAGCCTCGCCCAGCCCGCACTCACCCCAGCGCCCAGACCACCAACCCCGGCCCAGCCCCTCCCCTTGCCACACGCCAGCCCCCGTCCCCAGCGCCCTCCCGCCTGCCTCATCCCACTCCGCCCTTCGCCTCCGCCCCAGTCAGCTCCGCCCGGCCACTCCCCAGCTCCGCCTCCTCCGACACGCCCACCAGCCGCCTCGCCCAGCCGTCCCCCCCCGACACGTCCGCCCAGCACGTGCCCGTGCCCCACCCAGCTCCACCCGCCCGCGTCCAGCTCCGACCCATGCCAGCCCGCCTGCCGAACCCCATGCCAGCCCGCCTGCCACCTTCGCCCGCCTAGCCCGCCTCGTCCACCTCCAACTCACCCGCGCCTTGCGCGCTACCAACCCATGCACCACGTCCCGAAATACTGCTCTGTGCATCAGTTCTGTATATATCAGTAGAGATATATACATAACTGTTATATTATATAACAGTATATTTTTGAAATGTTGGGTTGCTCACATACTGTTGCTATGTTGTTTCAGCTCCTGCTATTGATCCGGAAGTATAAGTATTTCCATCCCGCTTGTCGAATCTATCTTGCTCGTCGATTGGTATGATTTTATATATATTCAATCGATATATATTGCAATAAATAAATTATTGATTAACTATTTGTTGATTGCAGTTTGTGTTTATTTTGCGTCGTGCCTATTAGGGTCTATTTTATCTATTCATCTTCGTGCCGCGCCATCTTCTCCAACCACGAAAGGTGAATATTTTATTCACGACTCAATCTATTATGCTATGAAAATCAAGTGGTAATTGTCGTTAATATTAAATTGGATATTAAATTGTTGGTTGTTAAATTTGGTTGAAATAAACTGTTAAGTTCTAAAAAATTTGACGCAATGTATTGTTTAAGTTGATTAAACATGTTGAACTGTAATATGATGATAATTAGGGTAAATAATAGTGACATTAAAATTGATAAGTACGATTGATGTAGAAATTTGATAACGGACACCAAGTAAAAATCTAAATGTAATAACCTTTAATCCATTGGATTCTAGGAATAACTGTATTAATTTGCATAATAACAAATGTAAGTTAATATGGTTATTTCGGGATTATTTGAATAAACTGTTAATTTGTTATGTATGGTTGCTATTGCTTGTTTATTTACTTTGACACCATCCCAGTTATCACACTGCAAGTTCCATTTGCTATGCTTTGTTTTATATTGAATGATATCGGGTTGAAATGATAAATACCCACTTAAACAACTTGGCCTAGGATAGACAATTAAAAATAAGAAACCCGATTGGTCAACAAATATTTTTTGAAATTGAAATCTATTTGAAATTAAGGAATGAACTTAATAATTTGTTTGGCAATCAAGTAACGATTTAATAGATTTAATTGAAATAAATTAATGGATTTAATTGAAATAAATTAATGGATTAATTGGAATAATTAATGAATTTAATGGAAACGGATTAAATAAATCTATTTAATTGAAGAAAAATGAATTGGCAAATTTGATTGAAATAAGATTTAAAACAAGTGAGTTTTAAAATTTAATAATTTAATTTATTAGATTGGTAGATTTAGATTTAAACTGAGTTTTAAATTAAATAGATTTGAACTTGTCATAAATAATAATTTAGATTTAGGAAATTTTGACTTAAAATGGAATACGAAACGGACTAAAGTTTTATGGATTTAATTTAGCGATAATTTAAATGTAAAATGATTTTAAATTTAAGGAAATTGATTTAATCAAATTTATGATTATATTTAATATAACGATGAATGTAAATATGAATTAAGATAAATAGAATTTGATTTAACGATTCGAACTTAATTGACTGGTAAATTTGGAATTAATTGATTTTGAACTAAATTTAATAAGTGAGTTATTAAATTTAACTTGAATACTTAATTATATTGTTAACTCAAATGTTTGAACTACAAATTTCATTTGGAAATATGATTTTAAATATCCGAAATAAATTGAATCGTGAAATGTCAAAATTTGCACCTTGACTTTTGGACTTTGATTTGTTTAAGCGTTAAGTTAACCGACCATTGGGTAATAAATACGTAGTTATTAAAGAGACCGGGATCGGATATGGACATACTCTCTGTCGATACCGAAAACCACTTTAATAACCATTACACGCGAAGTGTTGATCCAGAATGAAGTGGATGATTTGGTGAACGCGTTGACTGAAGAAAGAGAACGATATTGGATGACCCCTGACATGACTAAAACAGGAGCCGCGCCGGGCCATTGAGGATCGCCATCTCTAGCGGACACACTTCTTCGATACCATATCTATTACTTTTGTGATTCGATTTGGGTGCACCCCTTGATTTGGGAGTGTTGTTTCGCGGTGTTGAGATAGTAGCTGCTATGCTCAACATCAGTCCGGATCAGGCAACTACTAGTATCCTAGTTGGTATCGCCTCATGTACCTTGTCATACTAATTATCCTATTCGCGACCACTACGTTTTGTTTTGTACCTTTAGTATATGGATTGCCCTCTGGTGACTTCCGGTTTTGGGGAAACTACGGTCTTGTATATGCTCTTGGGAATAAAAATGTGTTAAGGGTGGTATGGGCCATGACTTAACACTATTTTAATATCGTACTTTACTAATTAGACATTATCTACCTATCGTATTCTATTGTATATATAGATAGTTTATCGGATCCTTAGAGATGTTATTTTATCCATCTTTAAGTTATGAACTATTCCCTTGCACTTGATTTAATTGTATAAGATTTTGAGTCCTAATTCGAGTATTTCTTTTGTATATGCTCGGGTCAGTCTGAAGCTATCCAGTTGCTGATCAAGGTTGGTTGAAGATGCTGAAGGCTTAGCATTTATCTTTATCAGTCTATTTCTATTCCTGTATTGATGTCCTAGTCTGTTGGAACTTTTGTATTAGTCACTTGATGTTAAGACATTGTTGTATGTTATATAGTGGCTTCATGAACTGCTATTATGACGATGTATTTTCCGCTGCATTATTCTGTGACTATTCTGTGACTGTGATGTTGTATTGATTCTCATTTACATTTATGTATTTATAATCCCATAATGATTCGTGTTTTGTATTATTTAAGTTGACATGTGTGGATTATTGTCAATTTAAATGGTCCAAATATATGGGTTGTTACATTATATCTTTTTTATGAGGAGGATGTTTTGTGTATTAAGTTCGATTTTAGGGACGTGTCCCTTATTTTCACTAAAATTTATTTGGCTATGCACTTCAGATATATATATATATATATTTATATATGTATAAATTGTGTTTTTTAATAAATTAAAACATACATATAACAGTCTAATATGTGATAACATTGGTGATGCGTATAAGAATCTTACCTAACTAGCAATATAATAATGATATATAAATAAATAAATATATAATTTAATATTGTCCAGAAATTATAAATCATATTGTATAGTAATCACATATCTAATACTAATGCCTTAGAGCACACCTTGTAATGAAATCCCTCCTTTGAAATCTTCTCGATTCGATAGATTGCTAATCCTTGAACCGTAGACCTTTAGCTATCCAATAGTCGCTGCTTTTTGAAATGATGTGAGATGAATTTGTTGGAGCTCCTTGTTGATGAGATCGACTAGTAATGATGAGGAAATGGCAGTGTCTAAGTCATCCATCTAAAAGTACCTCTAGCCTTTTTAGCCGCCTCCTACAAGCCCTATTGCTGTCGAAAATAACATCTTAACATCATGGGCTAACTGCCTATTTAAGCCCAAATAACTATTATTAATTAAATATAATTTAACTGCTTATCGATATCGCATATTGATCGATATATTTATAAAAACTATATATATATAATAATATTTGTTCTTAAAATCATATTTTAAATTTTTTAATTAATATTTCATAAATATTAATTAATTTGATTAATTTATAATAATTATGAACTAATTAAATTGTTCGGTCTAAAGAGAATTCATCATTCTGGTTGTGTGACTCCTCATGTGTAAATTTGTTCAACGATTAACATCGAACTATTTGAATGTTAATGTTCATACGTCACTAAGCAGGTGGTGTGACATATTGGCTGAGTTTATCGCTTACTTAGTCGGTAAACTCCAATTTTATATTTTTAAGCATTACCCGGTTGTGAAATTTATTTACACCAATTCTTTTCGTCAAAACTATATACTTTGGACTTATCAAACTTGGTAATGGTCAAAATTCCAATATCGTCTATATTCAACTCTATAGTCCAAACACGAAGTCCTTGGTTCAATAATAACAATTAGTGTTAATAGAAATGCTCCAACAAGAGACTTTAACTTTGAGTTGACTTGAGTTGACCGTGATACTAACCCCATATAACTGAGGAGACAAATCCTTTTTTGAATAGTGCTTCACTTCCAATACTTCCACTTGACCCAATTGTAGTCACTCAATTGATGTCATTCCATGATTTGACTATAATCAACGTAGAACTTTCATATTAAAGATCCATAGTATTCTCAAGTCGAGAGACTGTGTAATACAGTCGCATTGATATTTTCTGTTTAACCTTAGTTATATTAACCAACATAAAACTATAGAGTGAGTCGTTCCATAGTTATCTAATAACTATCAGTACGCAACGCCTAGGTGCCTTTAGCAGTCATGAGTAATACAATGTCGAACATTTGGAGAGCATTACATACTCTAGTCTCAACGGATACATCGATATCCAGTCTCAATGCATCTTGACTAGGAACATTTAAATGATATATTTATTTTTATTATGATAAATTACTCATAGTTAGAACACTTTGTAACTACTATCACATAACATACCATTTATGGATTTTATATTAAATATACTTTTAATTAAATTAATTAGTTAATATAACACATTATATCTGTGAGAAATGCGGAATATGGATCTTAAGGCTAGGAATAACACTAGAGGGGGTGAATAGTGTTTATAAGAAATTACTAAATCTTTTTGAGTTTATGTTAATTTGAACAAAAATGTATGTAAAATTCAAACACAGATATAATCACAGAAACAAACACAGATGCAGAAATAAAGTAAATGCAGTAAAGGAAAGAACACACCGGATTTTATACTGGTTTGGAGTTACCCTACATCCAGTCCCGCACAACTAAGTACGGATTTCCTTTCAAAAGCAATTCAACAATTACAACCCTCGGTTTGAAGGCTACGAGGTACACCCTCCAGAATCACAATCCTCTGGGTAGAGATACTTGATTTCCGGGGCAACAAGTTCACACAATTGATTTCCAAGGTTACAATCACACCTTTTCTCGCTTGATTGATTTCCAAGGCTACAATCACACCTTTTCTCGCTAGATAGATTACAAAGAAGCCTATAACTCTGAATAGCACTTGGATCTTGTTGAGATAGTGATAGAGAATCAAACCAGAGATAATCTAGTTAGATTCAATGTTGATTTCGGCAGAGTGATGATAGGATTTTGAATAAGAAAATGTGGAAGAAGAAGAGAAGTGAAAAACCAGAAAATATGATATAAAATTCGTTGAAACTAACCCCTATTTATAGAAGAACAACAGTCATGTCCATTCGTGAAAGGTTATGGCGAATAGACACTTCTTTTGAAATTTAAAATTTTGAATCTAACTGACACTATGTCGACATGGGGTACTAGGGCATGTCGACATCCCAAAGGAAATTTTGATGTTTTGTTTTTCTTTGAAAATAACCTTTATCTTATATTAAAACTATTTTAAACTTTATAAATATACTTGAATATAGATAAAATACATAGATAAATATAGAGAATAATATATATAAAATTTTACTATAATTTTATATTTAAATCTAAGTATAAAGATAGTTTAAAACAAACGAAGTTTAAAAACAAAAACAAAGAATATTTTAAGGCTAAAATATCTTTTTGAAAATCATTTGAAAATATAATTTTTAAGGCTAAAACATTTTGAAAAGCAGTTTTGAAAATCATTCTGAAGTAGTTTTGAAAATCATTTTGAAGTAGTTTTGCAAGCTTCTTCCTGCAGAATATCTCATCATATCAGGACTCGAGAACTTGTACAAAACCAGGATGTTCGTGGGTTTGTAAGCCACTTGTCGTAGGTTTGTAAGCTACTTGTCGTGGGTTTGTAAGCCACTAAAAAGGTAGAAATGGGTTCCATCCCAAAAGAAAATTGGAGTGAAGATTTCAGTGCTATTGTGAAGTTTTAACATAATTCTAGACTCAATACTTATCTTGAAATCTTGAACTCTTGATAATCTTGATACTCATGGGTCTTCAATCTTGATATCTTGAATCTCTATACTGTACAGTCTTCATTCTTGGTACCTGCATGGTTAAATCCTGCATATACATATATATCTAAACTATAATGTTAGTATTTATATTTTATAATCTTATTCTAAGGTTGTTGTCATCAAAACCACCAACTCATGGACTAACAATCTCCCCCTTTTTGATGATGACAACCTTTGTTTATAAAATATTACTTCTATCCTAATAACTCCCCCTAAATCTAATAACTCCCCCTTAATCTATGCCTAACTATCCTATTTTATATTTCTCCCCCTTTGTCATCAACAAAAACAAACTAACTCCAAACTATATAACTCCCCCTCATTCTTGTACTGAAGTACCTGCATTAATAAACTATATAATAGAGTATATTAAGAAATAACTATACTTATAGACATGATATTCAATCAACGATTATAAATATATCAATGTATATTTATACAATCATCAAACCACACCAAGTATAAATCAAATCAATCAAAACAACCAATTTCAATCAAAGCAATCAATTCAAACAAAGTAATAAGGCAAACAAATTAAACATTACGAGGAACTTCCACCCATCCTTCTTCTCCGAAAATAGGGTTTGCTTTGATGGCATCCCAATTTTCATTGTCATTTGTGAGAGAGACAGGAGGATGTGCTTCGTTATCATCCTTGTGCAGGGAAGAAATCATCCATCGAATTGCCTCGAAATGCCTTTCTTGCTCCTTGATCATATGCATTTGACTCAATTCTAAGTGTCGCTGGTTACGAAGAATGAACGAGAGAATATTCTTGAATGAATTAAGAGTTTCTTCAAGATTCTCGGATAAGTTATGAATTGGATTAGCCATTTTTGAAATTTTGAGAAGAATGAGAGATAGAATAGATAAGAAATAATATTCAGTAATGAATTCTGGAAGAAATGGGTATATATAGGTGTAGAAATTCGTTTGAAATGAATAGACATATGGTAGTTATTCAAATTTCAAATTCAAAATGAAGTGTCATTTCTGACCAGTATATGTCGACATGGTCAAGGGGGGTATGTCGACATAAGGCAGTGAAATTTGATGGTAATTTTGATTTTGTAAATAATTGTGTATATATATATATTTATATAATATACTAACATTTATTCAAGAGATAAGATAAGCTAGATAACAGAAAGGAAATTCAATTTCATTGCATAGAAGAGTGATACAATGATTAATCATAAAGAACTACATAAACACTCAAATTAAAACAAACTTAAACTAATTCGACGTGATATGAAAATATAGAACTAGTTAGAGGATGATGAAGATGAAGATAATCCAAGTTTCTTGCCGACTTTGGAGAAAAACTTGTTCATCTTGGATGATATTTTGTCCAACTTCTTACTAACGGATCTTTTAAGAACCCGTTGATTCTCAACAATAATCTTTTGGTTTTTGAGAAGGGTTTTGTTGGTAGGATTGGAGGGATATTCAATACTTTCTAGGGATGTTTCACCTTCTTCTTCTTCTTCTTCTTCTATTTCCATTTCATCCCTTTCTTCTTCTTCTTCCTCTTCCATTTCTTCATGAGCCAAACGCTCATCCTTTTCGGCAAGAGTTTTATAAGGTTGAAAAACATATGGGATTTTCATGAGAGAAATGTTTGAGATATTAAAAACTTTTCTTGAAATAAATTCTTCTCCTTTGAAATTTACTCCAAAATAGTTAAAAATCCGAGTAAGGTAAATTCCATGATATAATGTGTTTTCTCCCATTTCAAAATTTTTAGGACGAAGTTCATCCAAAATAACTTGCGCCCAATTGATATCATAATTTCCGAAAATAGCAAAAAGTGCTTTGCACACTTTTGAAGTAGGATTGTTAAAATTTCTCGATCTTGGGGTCAAAGTATGTTGTAAAAGAAGATTGACAATTCTTGATTTAGGACGAAAGTTTTGGTTTTTAAATTCAAAGTTTTCATCTCCTTCAAAAATATGATGAAATGTCTCACGATCATGTTCATCGATTTGAAAACTAGAAAGATCCATTCCCGTGCTTTTGCAATTGAGAATGGTACCCAAAAGATCACAATTCAAAACAATTTTAGTGCCTTTGACACTACTCCAAATTTCATTATCATTTCCTTCATAAAATTCTCGATTTAGATTTGCATAGAAATTTTTAACAAGATTTGGGTAATAGACAAAATCATTTTGAGAAGAATCAACAAGACTAAGAATTTGATTGTTTGCAAAAAGAGTATCAATTTCATAAGAAGCAAAATCTTGAAAAATAGCAAACTTTCCGGGATGGACTTTTCCATAATTAGCATAATTGATGTATGCTTTTATTGCCTCTGGATTATTGAGGAGTTGCTCTTTCAAGTTTCTGGAAAGTCTCATGGTGGAGGGGTTGCTTGAAGAAGCCATTAAAGTAGAGAGTAGAGAGCTTAGAGTTTTGAAGAGAGAGTTTGAATTTGAAAATGAAAGTGAAAAGTTGTGATAAAAGATAGTGAATAAATAGATTTTTGAAAGACATGTTCTCTGGTCAAAAGATGCCTTTTCAGAGTATTGAATGAAGTGAAAAGGTGGAGGGAAATTCAACCATTTGAATTCAAATTTTGAATTTCAAATTCTAGTACCTATGTCGAAATCAGGGTAGGGACCATGTCGACATATGCCTGTGAATTTCTATGATTTATTTTTCCTAAGAATTCTAATATATATACACTTATTATTTTAATGTCTATATATATATATATATATCTTTCTGGAGTATTATTATAGTATATTCCAGAAAATATTATTATATAAAAATAAAATTATAATAAAATTATAATAATAAAAAATAAAAAATAAATTTAAAATTCAATCAACACACCAATTCAAAATAAATCAATCAAGCAATCAATCATCTAATTCTAAGCATGCAATTTCAATCAACTGTATTATAAATGTGTACCTTTTTCTGAGTCCGTTTCCTTGAATTTGTTGAAGTCGTAAACTGCCGTGAAACACAAATTTGAGTTATCTGTCTTCTGATCATCATCGCTTGAGGCCGAGTCTGAGTTATCTAGAGTAGCAGTAAATGCACACTTCCGTTTTTTACTGAATCATTGTTTATAGGAGGATTCTGCCTTTCTGGATACAGACAGTCTCTTTTGATATGGCCTGGTTCATCATAGTTGAAACATTTGACATTGTTTGGCACTGCATTCTGATTTCCAGAATTCTTATAGTTGTTTCTCTTGAGATTATTCATCTTTCTGTATTTCAGGAATTTCCGAAAATTCCTGGTCATAAATGCTATCTCTTCATCATTATCACCGTTTGAGTCTGATCCATCGGTTAATGCATTAAATGCCATTGATTTCTTTTCAGATGCTTTGCTTTCTATTCTCCCGATCATTTGGACTTCAAATGACATTAGATTTCCAATCAATTCTTCTATCTTTAAGGTACTGATGTCATTTGCCTCTTCAATTGCAAATGTCCTTTAATCCCATTCTGGAGTGAGAGAATTTAAAAATTTTCTGACTTTATCTTCTTCCGAAAATTCCTTTCCCAAGGATATTAAAGAATGCACAATATCTTGAAATCGACTATACATATCTGAAATAGACTCATTAGTATTCATTTTAAATAACTGAAACTGATTTGTGAGCATGGAAATTTTAATCTGTTTAACTTTGCTTGTTCCTTCGTGAGTAACTTGCAAAGTTTTCTAGATTTCATATGTAGACTTACAAACCGACACTCTATTAAATTCATTCCTATCAAGTTAACAAAACAGAATATTCATTGCTTTAGAATTATTTTGTGCAACAGTCTTTTGCTCAGTGGTCCACTATGCAAAATTAGTTGTGGGTTCAGAATATTCAGTTTGTGTGATATTCCAAGTATCTAATCCTACAGATTGTAAATATATTTTCATCCTACATGCCTAATATGCATAGTTACTGCCATTAAAAAGTGGTGGTCTGGCAGTAGACTGACCTTCTACAAATGAACTAGTGTTAGAAACAATACCAGTGTTGGTAGCCATTTAGAAAACTTTTCAAAATTCAGATTATGAAACTTTTGAAAACCTTGCTCTGATACCAAATGTGAGAAATGCGGAATATGGATCTTAAGGCTAGGAATAAAACTAGAGGGGGGGGGTGAATAGTGTTTATAAGAAATTACTAAATCTTTTTGAGTTTATTTTAATTTGAACAAAAATGTATGTAAAATTCAGACACAGATATAATCACAGAAACTAACACAGATGAAGAAATAAAGTAAATGCAGTAAAGGAAAGAACACACCAGATTTTATACTGGTTTGGAGTTACCCTACATCCAGTCCCGCACAACTAAGTACGGATTTCCTTTCAAAAGCAATTCAACAATTACAACCCTCGGTTTCAAGGCTACGAGGTACACCCTCCAGAATCACAATCCTCTGGGTAGAGATACTTGATTTCCGGGGCAAAAAGTTCACCCAATTGATTTCCAAGGCTATAATGTAACATCCCGGAATTTTCGACTTTTGAAAATTCGACATCGATACTCACTTTATCGACTGCCGAGCCATCGAATGCCGGAAACCCGAAAAGTTATGGTTTTTAAAAAGAAGAAAAAGGTAGAAGAAGAAGAAAAGAGTAGAAAAGATAGAAGAAAAAGAACAGAAGAAAAACAATAGAAACAGAAAACAATATCAGAATCTCACATATCGCAGCGGAACAATATATAATAGATAAACACTAGTCTTTTAAAACAAAGAACTATATCAGTTTATACATACATCAATCAGAGTCAATATACAACAATGAACAGTTATATAACTTGTCCTCATACAGAATACACAGCGGAATAATACAAAAATATAGGTGATACGTTTCGCCATCCAGTATTTGCTTCCAAAGCTCCAGAATATCTAGAATATCCTGATAACATAACTCTAGGCTGCCCGTGTGGAAATTGGTGGGCACCCAGAGTTTAGAAGGGAAACAATAAACTCCGAGTCAGTCATGGTGACTGGCGTGAGATTGTAAAACAGTAATTTTTCACAAAGAAAATAAAACAAATTCGCAATGCTTTTGGAAAATGAAACTACCATAAGACCTCCCGCCACACACACAATGCAAACGCAGACTTGGAGGAGATTTCTTCTTATGATAGTCAAAGATGCTTACTACGCAAAAAATCAAATTCTTTTTGATATTATTATTAGTGCATAGTGTAGAAAACATTTCGAAAGTAGAATATAAATCTTAGCCAGCATCGGTACCATTATAGTATGCTTGCTATAGCTACCATATTAAATGGCAGGTTCTACAACTAAAACCGTACAAGGCTCGTATTGTTTCTTTGGATTTCCAACAAATGGTCAGGCTAAGGAACTTCCTTTTCCACGATGGGTACGTCCCTGGAATAGACGACCCGAGAAATAACCTAACATTACAGTTAGATCTCTGCCAACACAAGGCCGGGTTACCTCTGCAAAAGTAGGTAACTACTGACACGCGTATGTCATCCCCCGATCATAACCGATCTTCCCGAGGATCCCCGATTCGCAACAAACCACATAGTAAAAATGCAGCAACCACATAGGTTAAGTATCTGGGCTCCATACCATGATACCACCTCTATCCAGAAGGAATGACATACACTAAGGGGCGCTACTCCCTAGAACCTTGCCGCATCCTTCCTGTTTTGACCATTTCCGGGGTGTGAGGCTCGATGAAGTCTAGTCCACAAAGCTACGCTTTCTACAAAGCCCTGCTTCGGGTCAAACAAATGATCAACCTATGATCACAAAGATATAAGATCAAACAAATAATCATATCGCAAATGATCAAATACTGATCATTTCACAGCAACACTCAGTATGCCACGTTACCAAATTCGATACTTAACACGTTTAAAACATCTTTTAAAACAATTAACTTCATTTTATAATATCGCTTTCCCAAACCCATATCCATTTTACTTAAAAATATATTCACTGTCCAAAATCGTGAATATACTTCACTAACCACATTTCAATCTTTTCTACACATTTATTTCAAGAATTATTCGCTATCCAAAATCGCGAATATATTTCCTTTAATAACCTTCTACATTTAATTTATCAAATTCAATTGATTTCAAATTTATAAAACAACGTTTATAAATTCTATTTCCATTTTCTAACAACTTCGATTTTATAAATCTCCTTTAACAATTCGATCAATATTCCATTTAAATGCAAAAATCCAATTTATAAGTTAATCTCTTATAAATCTTTTATTCTACAGTTTCATCCATTTTATAACTTCACAATTTATAAATCTATAAATTCCATATCTTCACGATTTATAATTCTATAAATTTCATTTTTAACACTTATAAACTCGTTTTAAAATTCCAATATTTTAAATTTATAAATATCAACTTTTCAAATCTTTTAAATAAACTGTTCACAAAAATTAGAAAATCTCAGTTCAAACCATTTTATAAATTGCTTAAACTATTTAATTCAAAAATCACCTTACGGTCATAATTCACAAAAATCTTAACTTTTATAACTTTAAAATTTTAAACGTTTATTTATTTAAAATAAATCAATTCAACAATTCAATAAAACGTATATTTTCAAAAATCACTTTAAAATCCTTTTAAAGTAAAAGTCGTTATTTTTAAGCTTCAAAAACTGAATCCGATGATGCAATAGCACCAATTAGTCCATCACAACATCAAACATCATATATCAATATGATAACAGAATATACATCAATATCTGTAAATAAATAAATACAGTTGAGGAATCCAGTTGGATCCCTCCAACCTGTTTCCCTGCATCCAAAGACGTTAGCACAATACCCATTCCACTTCGAGGTGAAATATCGCGGTATATGGGTTTTATAAAAATATCCGCTTACTAACGGCGCAATAGGGTCTCATCCGCTATATGCCAATATGTATATATTGCTATATATATATAGATATATCCTACTATATCTAATATCACATCCAAACATCAAACAATCAATCAATAAATAACTGCAAAAATTCCACATTCAATTTGAGTGAGAAAAATCTCACCTTTGTTTTCATTTTGCAATCCATTTTTATTCCAGCTTTCGTCTTCACAGTATTAAACCTTGTATAAATAATTATACAATTCTATTAATATTCGAATTGAAATCGAACAATTAAATTTCGTCAAATAGATTTAATTTCAACTAATTATTATATTTGAACAAAATTCCCTTTGATAATTAATTTGGTAGCCAAAATAAGTTAAACAAATCTTCTTAATAGATTATTTTTGTTGAACTACCCGAACAATCCATTTATATTTTCCAATGTAATTTAAACTCGTCTTCCTTAAAATAATTTCTAATAACCAAATAACTATATAGGTTCTTTAAATAAATTAATTTCCATTAATACATTTTTTTTCCACTTGAAATCTTATACATATATTTTATAAAATTAGCTATATAAATTCCATAAAAATTGGAATTTTATATATATATAAACCTTCAACATTTTTAACATTCATATATACATCGAAATCCTTTCCATATAAATTTTCTTTTCAAATGAAATCCATAACCATTTTAAAATTCCCATTTTCAAAATCTGATATATATACACACACACACATTTTATCTATATACATAAATTATAAAATTTTAATTAAAACAGAATCATTTTTTTTATACCTTACTGCCTGCTCACTACAGCAAGCCCAGACAAGATTTACCCACCACGTAGTCGAGCTCTTCCCAACAACCACCCTAACCTCGCGAGAAAGCTCAAGCGACTTCAACCCAAACCCCTAGCTCGCGCACGCTGATGCCCAAACCCAAATCGATGAACTCTCCTTTCCTTCATCGCGGCCCAATCACAGCCACGCGTGCGCTTCCAATTCGAGCAACATCCCTACAACGTGGATGTCCTACCTCCAACATCCGAGCCTTACCACCGATCGCCAGTGCCACGCTACCACTCCTCCATCATCTCACGCGAGCCAACGCCTTAACCACCAAATCGATTACCCCAATTAGAGTCTCGGCCCTCCACAAGCACCAGGCCGAAGTTCATGATCACTCAAAGATGAAATGAGCCTCGCGATTGATAGAGAAAAGAATCTGATTTTGATTTGAACGGCCATTAGAGGAGAAAGAAAAAAAAACAAGGTCGTGATCTCGTGGTTTCAAATTGTTTGAACTGAAAAATGGCATTAGAAAATCTGGGTCGGCCATTACTTTGATTTTTTCGAACGAACGAAGGTTTTCGTTTTGATTTTGAACGAGATAAGAAATACGCTGTTATAAAAACAATGAAGGCAGCATACGTGACTTTGCAGAGAAAAAATCGTGCTTGCCTTACTCTACAGTGTTTTGATTTGAGTCAGACGTGGTGACATTTGACCAAATTTTAAATTTAAATTTTAAATTGAATCCAGTTCAATTTTCAACTCGTTTATGTGTCGTATGCTCGCATAATAACTCCGAAAAATACGAAACTTGAAATCCAGTAATAATTTAATATTACGGACCCAATGGAACTGGTTTCGTCTAATTCCGAGACTGTTTGGAAAATGACTATTTTTTAATATCGGTTCAAACAATTAAATTCAAAACTGAGCAAAATAGTTTAAAATTCAATTCTGAAAGTTCGATTATCTTCGGTATTATCATTACGAATTTTAAAAGCTTTTGAAATATTTTTTTTCTTCAACTTAAAATTGAAGATTCAAATTTTTATTCAACATTCAATCGATTAAATTTTATAATTTAATCGTCAAATTCAAAGTTATATTCGGGATTCAAATTAAATCATCGTTCAAATATTTAAAATTAATTGAATATTTTCAATTTAATTTGTTCAAAATTCTGGGTCGTTACAGACTTCCCCCCTTAAAAGAATTTTGTCCCGAAATTACAAGTTAGGAAAAGTGGTCCTTAACTCGTCTACTATTTTTCACAATCCAATAGTTTTATCAAATTTTCAAAACAAATCTTTCTACTAAAGATTCGTTATCAATTCAACCAACTTTCTAAACATTTTCAAAATCTTCAAACAACATTGTTTTCTTAACAATTCAAATTTGAGTTTAAATTCAAATTTTAAACTTTCAAAATTTCTCAAAAATTTTCTAACACCCGAAATTTTCGAAAAATTTCGCCAGCGTCTCCTTTGCACGGCTAATACGGCACGACTACAAAATGTCCCTACGGACTCTTAGATTTCAAAAAGAAAAAGAAAAAGCCAAGCGGCTAGACAAGAAATCATCAAATCTCATATTGAAATTTAAATACTTACCTTTTGTCGAGCAATTAAATTTTATCTTCAAAATTAAAATCCCAATTCCTTTAGAACACCTGTATATCCTACTAGCCATAATATCTAGTTACATATTCAAACTATTCTAGACATTTTATTACAAAATTCACAATACATGCTTCTTATATCATTTCTAATTCACTATTGAAGTTTCACATATTCATTTTCATTAAATTTTACATTTCACATTCATTTGAATTCAATTCACAATTCCAATCTAATTTGGATTCAGTTTAACTTCTAACTATTGAATTTTATCGATTTACTTTCCTTTACAACTATACTATTTTAAATTAGTTCCAGTTACTAATTCATCACAAATTCTAATTCATTTATTCAAATTTGTCTTCAACATTCAGTTTCAATTCCAATTTTATTCACTTTTGTTCGCTCCCAAAATTTATTTACAATTCACTATTTTGGTTTATAACCACTTATATTAAACTGGATTTCAATTCGAATTCAATTTACATTCATGTACTTGCAATTACCAATTGATTCATTCATTCACGATTTTATTTTCATAATTCAATACTCAATTCCAGAGTCTTTTCAACCTTTTCAAAGCCATTTTTGAAAACAATTCAAATTTATCTTTTGAATTTCCAAAACAAAACTCCAATTTTTTTCCAAACAACTTCCATTTAAAACAATTGGGCAGCAATTTCTCTTTTGGAAACCCGAAAATGAACATCGATGATGCTACAGTCATTACCGAAGTTATTTTCCAGCGACCGAAAAGAGTTTAGAGCTTTTCATTCCTCCAAAATGCTTTTCAAAACCTTTGAAATTCATTTTCAAATCAAAAAGATTTAAACTTTCCAAATCACCAAAATTTTCAAATTCTTTTCAAAACATTTCCAAATACTTCTCTGGAATTCCGTTTCAATTTACAATTCACATTTATAATTTACATTCTCAAATTTCATTTGTCTGTGAATTTTATTTCTTAACTTTGGAGTTACGATTTCAATTTCTTTTTCAATTTCAGTGATGATAATTTAATAATATTACTTCTAGCAACCATGCAACCATATACTATAGTAATTCATAGAAAATCATTTCTTTTCTATACAAAAATAGTTTTGGGTAAAATTATCTCATTCACCCTATTCAAAACAATACTGTGCCGAATTGTTCTATTCAAGTGTTTAGAAACCCCTTCGATCCAGTTGCGCAGACTGTGCCGACGAAGGTTCATATGCCACTCAATAAATCAATCATCACAATATAAAACAATTTTATATTAACTAACAAATACGCGCTCATATCTATTATTACACTCAACTCATTCTAGAGTACTACTGACTCTATCTCTAATGAGTAACACCCAACAGAGCAGGGTTGTCGCTTAACCATATGCTCTGATACCAAATGTAACATCCCGGAATTTTCGACTTTCGAAAATTCGACATCGATACTCACTTTATCGACTGCCGGAAACCCGAAAAGTTATGGTTTTTAAAAAGAAGAAAAAGGTAGAAGAAGAAGAAAAGAGTAGAAAAGATAGAAGAAAAAGAACAGAAGAAAAACAATAGAAACAGAAAACAATATCAGAATCTCACATATCGCAGCGGAACAATATATAATAGATAAACACTAGTCTTTTAAAACAAAGAACTATATCAGTTTATACATACATCAATCAGAGTCAATATACAACAATGGACAGTTATATAACTTGTCCTCATACAGAATACACAGCGGAATAATACAAAAATATAGGTGATACGTTTCTCCATCCAGTATTTGCTTCCAAAGCTCCAGAATATCCTGATAACATAACTCTAGGCTGCCCGTGTGGAAATTGGTGGGCACCCAGAGTTTAGAAGGGAAACAATAAACTCCGAGTCAGTCATGGTGACTGGAGTGAGGTCGTAAAACAGTAATTTTTCACAAAGAAAATAAAACAAATTCGCAATGCTTTTGGAAAATGAAACTACCATAAGACCTCCCGCCACACACACAATGCAAACGCAGACTTGGAGGAGATTTCTTCTTATGATAGTCAAAGATGCTTACTACGCAAAAAATCAAATTCTTTTTGATATTATTATTAGTGCATAGTGTAGAAAACATTTCGAAAGTAGAATATAAATCTTAGCCAGCATAGGTACCATTATAGTATGCTTGCTATAGCTACCATATTAAATGGCAGGTTCTACAACTAAAACCGTACAAGGCTCGTATTGTTTCTTTGGATTTCCAACAAATGGTCAGGCTAAGGAACTTCCTTTTCCACGATGGGTACGTCCCTGGAATAGACGACCCGAGAAATAACCTAACATTACGGTTAGATCTCTGCCAACACAAGGCCGGGTTACCTCTGCAAAAGTAGGTAACTACTGACACGCGTATGTCATCCCCCGATCGTAACCGATCTTCCCGAGGATCCCCGATTCGCAACAAACCACATAGTAAAAATGCAGCAACCACATAGGTTAAGTATCTGGGCTCCATACCATGATACCACCTCTATCCAGAAGGAATGACATACACTAAGGGGCGCTACTCCCTAGAACCTTGCCGCATCCTTCCTGTTTTGACCATTTCCGGGGTGTGAGGCTCGATGAAGTCTCGTCCACAAAGCTACGCTTTCTACAAAGCCCTGCTTCGGGTCAAACAAATGATCAACCTATGATCACAAAGATATAAGATCAAACAAATGATCATATCGCAAATGATCAAACACTGATCATTTCACAGCAACACTCAGTATGCCACGTTACCAAATTGGGAATATATTGCTGATAAATTTCAACTACATAACCTCTGAGCTCGTACGTCCTAGAGAAGGGTGTTAAGCTAAGAGAATAAATTCTCCGCCACCAACATAAATGTATTTGAAAGAAATCAGCTTTATATCTCAAATTGTAACGTCAGACATACAATCCATACAAGTCTGTCCCGGGATCGAACAGAACCGAAGGCACTTCTCACGAAGCCCTTGCAATTCCGGATAATTTTCAATCACGTCAGGACTTCCCGTCACTAAGGGTGATAAAACCTCTAAATCGGAGATCAGCCGATGTAGAGTAACTCGACGGTAATCCTTCCGTTTTCAAAAATATCCGGTCTTCAACACCGGCCTTCAAATGCAATTCATAACGACGTATCACATATTCGGAATGGGTTATACGACCCCATGGTCCTTTCCCGGCTAACCCGAATAGTGAGCGATTATTCAAAAATAAGTGTGGCATTCAAATTCATCCAATTCACAACAAATACCATATTCAAGGTAATTATTGATAGTCGGTTATTTAACTATCAATAAAGATGCGCAACATCATCAGATTCCAAATAATTTTCCCAAATTATTTTATCTTCAAAAATATCTTCATTAGATATAAAATTTCCACACTTAACCGTTTGAAAACAATTTCAAATCAATTTCCACATTTCATTTTATCTTTGAAGATAAAATCTCAAAACAGTTTATTTCATATTGGAAAAGCATTTCCATACTTATTTAATAATAAGTAGTTCACAAATCTATTTATTTTCAACACTTGGAAAATATTCGATATACTTAAATCAATATTAAGTATACATTTCATTTTTTAAGGAAATCATTAATTTTAACATCTATTTGAGTCAAAACGAATGTTACGTAAAACATCGTTACGACGACTCGAAATCAATAGTATAGGGATTCGGAATTAAGATAGATATATAAATCTCAATACTATATAAAACATTTCCTTTTGGAAATCATTTACTATAACCACAGTGTTATAGTCCATCATTTCCTTATTTCTCGAAAACGTCTATTTCAACAATGAATGTTGAAATCTATGTATTCGATACTTAACACGTTTAAAACATCTTTTAAAACAATTGTGATATCCCGGGTTTTTTGAGCAATATAAATTTAATAATCTGTATTAATAATTCAATTGAATTGATAATTTTCCTTTATAATTTTAATTTAAATTGGTAATTTAATCTTTAAAGGATAATCAATATTTAATCTGGCAATATTGATCAATATCTTTTTAATAATTTAAAAAATGGATAAAATTTATCTTTGAAAGCTAATAAAATTTTATTCTGTATATAATATATATATATATATATTTGATATATAGGATATCTTTTGTTTTAACTAAAAGATGAATTTTTCAAATTGTAATTTATATGTAAGTATATGTTATAATTTGAAATTGTTTTGAAATTTAATTTAATGTATTGATAATATATATAGTAGGAATATATGTATGAATTGTAATTTTAAAAGCTTTGTTTTAAATTTAATATCTTTCAAAAGTTAAGGATTAATTCATTGTTTTCAAAATATAAGATAATTGTTTGTTTTAAATATGATAGTTTAAAATAAGTTTAATCAAAAGTTTTACTTTTGTTTTCTTTTAAAGTGTTTAATTTAAAATGGTTACAAAAGTATATATGAATGTTTTAGATTTTAAATACATGTGAAAAGAGATTTATTTATATTATAACAAGTTTATAATATTACCTTTAAGGATTAAACTATTATATTCATACATAACTATAAAGTAAATTTAATAAGTAGGTTTATATTCACATTTAAATTAAATAAAATTTGTAAAAATACTTAAGTAACATGTGTCACTATATTAAACATCTTAAAACACATGTAAACCTATTAAACTAATTAACATGACAAATGTAAGTTAATTAACAAGTGGCCTTCATTTTTTTTTTCTTTTATTTGAAATGTAAATATACAAGAGAAAAAAAAATGAAACCTCCTTTCTTAACTCAATTAATGGCTGCCATAAACGTTCTCCAAAATCTGAAGTAAAATTACAAGCCAAAGTACTTCTCAATAAACAAATCTGAAAAATTTAAAAGCTGCAGTTCAATCGAAGTTCAACTCAGCAATTTCAACATCAATACAGCAGTTTTAATCAAATTTGTGAAGCATGCATACATCCATTTCATCAACAAGGATAATCAAGCATGCAGTAGAATATCAGTTTCATTTAAGCTTGTCACAGATCAAAATTTTCAAAGCTGGAAGAAATAAATGAAAAATGGAAATCTGCTCAGCATAAGAAATTGGTGAGTAAACATTTTTAAAAACAGTTTGAGTTGGATGCTTGTGATGATATTTACTTATATCAAAATTCTTTTGCTTGAATCTGAATGAATTGGTATGAATATGTTAGGAGCTAGTCTGTTTATATATATATTCAAAATGTTCTCTGTCCTCTGTTTTAAACCAGTAAACAAACTTTATTTTAAACCTGATCATTCTTGACTGTTATGCTTGTGATGTTGATGATTTGGAAATGTGTTTATATAGATGAAAATGTATTGTATGTATATATATAAAAAGATATAGGCATGCATGTTTGAATTCATGTACATATATATATACCTCTGTTAAAAACATACAGACATTAAACAATTTCGAAATTTAAATTCTCTTCTTCCAATCCTTTATAGGATATGATCTTTGAATGAAATGTGTTAGTATTACCCAGAATTCATTCTTAAAAATAATTTCAAGTAATTATATTAAGCAATAAATTCTAAAATAAGGTATCACAGTGATAATCAATATTAGTCAGAAAATCAAATGACTTAATCTCACGTTTTGATTCTATAATCTGATTAGTGCTTGCAAATGATGGATTTAGAAAAAGAAATCGTGATTTTTAGTGTAGTATTCGTCGAGATAATTGGAGTTGGTCAGTTTCGTCGTTTTCGTCAATTTG
Source organism: Allium fistulosum (assembly GCA_030737815.1). Lineage (NCBI taxonomy): Eukaryota > Viridiplantae > Streptophyta > Magnoliopsida > Asparagales > Amaryllidaceae > Allium > Allium fistulosum. The sequence continues at coordinate 160,549,653 of CM060904.1, read as the reverse complement.
CGTTGATCGGCGGCGAGTTGTTGGGCGAAGTTTGGACTGGAGGAGGTCAGTGGGTTGGGGATTGTAGAAAAAATACTGAAAGTATTTATCGATGGTCGTGGCGATCAATCGGAGGCCAAGTAGGGTTTCGAATGGGTTTATGTTGAGGTCGGAAATTCCTCTACCGTGATGTCTCTGGGTGATCGAGCTTCACCAGAATTTGGGGGATGGTAGCGTGGAGGCTATCAAGTGTGGGGCCGGAGTTCTTGATTATCTGGTGATCGACATCGGAGGATTCGTGGCAGTTTTGGTCGATGGGATGGTTTCCAGTTGATCTTGGAAGCTCGAATTTGATTGTGGGTTCGTGACGATGTCTGGGTGGATAAATCGTTAGAGGAGGCGATCGATGACTTGCCGGAGGAGGAGCAGATCGCCGAAGCGCTGCCGTGGTCTTGTGCACGTGCACGTGTGCACGTTGTGATATCTGGTTCGTTTGAGTTGGGGAAGATGGAGGCGACTCGGTGAAGTGTTCGTGCGAATGGTGGTTTAACGCGAAGCAGATGAAGTTGGAAAAGACTCGGGGGAAGCTCGTGTTTTTAGTGGGTTTACTCGGGTTGTTTGGGGTTACTCGAGTTATTCTGTTTAAACTGGAAGTTGTTTTTTTTTCGAAATGTTTCAAGTCCAAATATATAAGTTATTAAGGGTATGTTTAAATATAATTAAGTTTTAAAAGGGATGAGGTTTTGTTAAATTTATTAAACAAGATTTATCAAAATTCCAAGGATTTTAAATGTTAAAAATTTATGTTAATTTGTTTATTCAAATAAATCTTATATCTTTAATTATTTATAAATGTTTTCTAATGAAGACTAAATGATGTAATTGAGTAATTAATTAAGATAAAAGAATTTATCTTAAATTAATTAAGTTTATAATTAATAAGGATAATTAATTAGTGGATGGTTAATAAATGAATTAGAGATTAAGTAATGATTTATTTATTAATTTATTTATATAATTAATTTTAGGAAGATAATCACTTATGTTTTTATTAAGTGAAATTATTTAGTGAGGTAATTAATGGATAATTAACCAATGTAATTAATTTAAGAGAAATTGCTTATGAAGGTAATTAGTGGATAATTACTTATGAAAGCAATTAAATATAAATTGATTAAGGATTAATCGTTTGGTGGTATTAATTAAAGGATTAATTAATATAATGGATTTGAAGTTAATTAATTAAGAGAAATTAATTAAAGGATTTAGGTTAATTAATAATGTGATTAATTTAATATGTTTAATTTAAGATTAATTACTAAGTGCAATTAATTTAAAAGTAATTAATTAATAAAGTAATTAATTAAGGATTATTTGTTAATAAAATTGATTAATAATTACTTAATGAAGTAATTAAAGAATAATTAATTAGATTAATTAATCAAGGTTAATATAAATAATTAAGAAGTAATTAATTAAGATAAGTAATTACAAATTTTTAATTACTGATTATGATTAATTAAGACTGATTAATGAATGAAGTGGTTGATTAAAATTAATTATTTAATTAATTAAAAGGTTAATTAATTAATAAGAATTATTTAATGAATTAATCAAGGTTGATTAATAAAAGTAATTAAATTAAGTATGATTAATTAATTGTAATTAATTGAGGATTAATAAAATTAATTCTAGTTAATTGATTAATGAAGGTTCATTAATTATTGTAATTAATGATAGTAATTAAATGTTAATTACTGAATATGGTTAAGGATAATTACTTGAATGTAATTAAAGTAAAATTAATCAAGGAAGATTAAATAAGGAAGATCATTAAGATGTTTAATTAATTAATTTGTAATTAATTAATGATAATAAGCAGGATTAAGATAATCCAAGTAATTAAAGGATAGTAATTAATTTAATTAAAGGTTAATTAAATTGATTAGAGTTAATCAATTCTGTTTAGATAATTGATTAATACTGGATGTTTGATATTGGGTGATTGGTTGATATTGGATGATTTGAATATCTCTGATATATATATGATATATGCTGCTTTGTGAGATGAATGTTGATATGAATTATCAATTGTGATAATATGATTTATCTATCTGTTTATATCATCCTGAATAAGTTTAAATGTTTAAACCTTTAAACAACTTGGCCTTAAAAGATACGTTTTGGATTTCGATGAGACCGGGATCGGGTTTCCGTATACCGGTATTCCAGGTCTGGAGACCCGAATACCACATCGATCCAAATTAACGATAGGTCGTGAATCTCAAGTGAAGATGAAGATTCAGAGTGCAAGGGTTATTGTCGTTAGCTCTGAGGGTGATTCCAAAACGAGTGTAACGAGATAATGCCTTCGGTTTCGTTCGAACCCGGAACGAACTTGTATGGATTGAATGCTTTCAGCACATCGTCAGGCGGACGATGAGCATTCTAAGTGATATGTTCTGATTTAAGGTAATCGTAACCTCAAGCCTCATCAACCGGGAATGGCTAAAACAGGGGAGGTGCAGCAAGGCTTCGTGGGTAGCACCTACTGAGAGCAAGATAGATCCCCGTCTAGAGGTCCCTTTTCTTTTTATTCGGCTTAGTGTGTGGTTGGTCGCGCCAACTACGGGGTTATCTTGTTCGGGATTATCCAGTAAGGGATGGTTCCGGCTTTGTGTTGCAGGGGAGCGGGCGTACTCCTCGGTACGGTGATCTAGGCCACGTACTGTGACGGGCGGTACCCCAGTAGCCCTGCCATTGTATGGAATCCAAACTCCAATAAGTGCCGTACGTATTAGTTGTGCCCAACTACGTTGGAATGTGAGATGTAAGCATTTCAGCTATTTCTGTATTTTACTTGAAAACCCTAGACCCTATTATAATACAATCAGATTTCCTATCAAATGTTTTAGTTAGCGTAAGATAAAAACTTACCCATGTTTATTTGTGGGGAGTCTTACGTGATACTTTTGTTTTCAAAGGTTTTCAAAGTTAAGCAATCTAACCGTTTACTCACACCAGACCCATGTCTGACCCAAGTGTTTATTTTCTGTTTTATTAAACTCTTGGGTACTCAATATTGTATTGAGTAGTCGAGGGATTCAGGATAGTCTTGACGAATTCTGGAGGAGCTGAGGAGCAGGAGGCTTCAGCGTGTAGATATAAAAAGTTTCCGCTGTGTTTGTATTAATCTGTATTGTACTGATGTACTTGTGTTGTATAATAGACAGAAGTTTATAACTGTCTATTCTGTGATGTATAAGTTGTGTACTTTGATGTATATGATACTATGTATTATCTTATGTTATAATATATTTCTCGTTCCGCTGTGAGATTTCTAATGTGTTGTTGTTCTTTCTTCTTTTCTTTTCTTCTTCTATCCCTTTTCTTTCTTCATAATGATGCGACTTTCTTGGCATAGGAAGTCGGGTCGTTACAGTTGGTATCAGAGCAGTAGGTTGAGTGAATACCTAGGCTCTGAAGTGGTGTCTATCTTGAGAGCGCGTAATTGTTAGTTATATAAAAATGGTTTTATATTGTGTTAATTGATCGGTTGAGTGGTATATGGATTCTGGTCAATACGAGTAGCTAACGTTATTGATAGGGATCTCTAAACACTTGAACCAGGCCAACGGACACAATATTGTTTTAAAGAGGTAGATGAAATAATTTTACCCAGAAATAATTTCTATAAAAAAAATATATATCATTTTAAATATATATATTTATGTATTTCTACCTATTTATTGGGTTACCTGTTCGGGTTTTCCAATATAAGTTATAAAGGTAGATAAGGTGGTAGTGTGTGTAACACAATTACCAATAGTTGGAGTTTGAATGTTTGAGGTTGGAAGTATATATCGAGACTGTAAACCCAATATCGTCTCGAGTAAATTGGCAGTATGGAGTAAGGATGTCTCGGATCTCTGAAGAAAATCCTTTTCAAGATTCGGAGTCCATTATTGGAATGTAAAATTGGTCGAGCTCGGGTGAGCAGATTTTCTAGAGTTGAATCTATCAGTTGTGCAGAAGTAAGTGTTGGTAGCTTGGCGACTTCAGGAAGGAGCAGCTGTGTGATGAGATGCAGTATCTATGGATGTTCCCGAAGGAGATGTTCTTTTTGGAGCAAGATTAAGAAGGTATTGGAGGAACAGTTGATGTCTACCGCAGGAAAGACTCGGCTGTATAGGAATTCTCTGATATCGAGTAAGAGAGTTTTATCTATTTTGAAGTATGGGACTAAGGTCGATTAGTTATTCTTCGGACATGGTCTCATTGTTTCCCTTAAGAAGAGTAAGTTGTTGGCGTTTGGTTTGGAGCCCGAATGTCTGCCATCTCGGAGGTTCGTTGTGAGGTTTGTTGATGGTTTTGGTTTTGAGAAGCCTTTGGATTAGAAGCTTTTGGTTAACTGTGGTAGCAGTGCAACTCGAAGTGTTCGGTGTGCTGACGAGGAGGTCTTTGGCTTAGCAGTGTCCCAGAGATAGAGTTTGGAAGCAACAGTGTGGTCCGTTTCTTCGATGGTACCAGAATCTTTGTGATTCTTCTATCAGCAGTCCGGGAAGATGGTGAATGTTTTCTTGAAGGGTTAACCTTGTTTGGAAAAGTTTAAGGCTGTTTTAATTGGTAAAGAGAGAACAGTATCTTTAGAATCCGAACTAGGTAGGATCGCAAAAGTGACTTGCGATTAGTTTGAGAGTTCATCTTGAGTAATCTTTTGTATGGAGTTGAGGCATCTCAAGAGGAAGTAAAAGTTATCGAAGAGGTCAAAGATTTAGTTTATATCGATTTGGTTCCTAGAGAAGGATTTGGTGAAGTATCTTAGAATTGTATGGAGTATCTGTGTTTTCTCTTCTGCTTCTAGTTTCGAGTTTCCTCTAGCCAAGGATAGCTAAAGACAGTACCCTTGACCGAGGACTCGTCTATTCTTTGAGAAGTTGGTTATGTCTTTAAGATAACCAATGTTTTCGCTTGTTTATGGATCTAATTTGTGCTCGAGTTCATCGACATTCTCATCTATTTCAAAATCAGAGTTGTGCAGCGAAAGCAAAGGTAGTAGCTGTGCAAGAAAGGAAGTAACCTCAGATTTCTACAAGAAGTTTATGTGAATTTCTAAGTGTGTATAGAATTTTCTGGAATCTAGAAGAAGGAAGTTCAGTCTTCTATTTCTTGTGGAGTAGAATTTGTGGATTTCAGCAGATTTGAAGATCATTTTGTGCTTGGTTCATATTTGTTTCAAGAAGCATCAGCGAAGGTTGAGCTGATCGGGAGGAGATGAGGTAGCTCGGGATCGTCTGATGAGTTAGGCAGATATGAGTCAGAGTTTGGAATTCGGAGTTGGAGATTGGAAGTTGTTTAAGTTTTCTCCGATTAAAGAGCTATAAGATTTGGTAAGTCTGGAAAGTTAACTCCAAAGTATTTTGGATTTCCTGTGTTCTCGAGAGCAGTAGTTCTTTTGATCTATAGGATTGAATAGCTAGTTTAGATAACTGGAATTCATTGTATTTCACGTATATCTGAGGGAATACGTGTATGGTTCATCGCTGATTGTGGGATCTGCAGTTCAGATGGATTTGGAAGTTGAGCTGAACTTGAGTGTGATCTGATATTTTGTTCAGAATTGGTGAATCTAGAGATAAGAGGGGCTCTGGATTATGGTGGTGTAGTTTGTTTAGCTTCTGTAGAGAGAGTCTTCCGGTGATTTATACTCAGGGAAAACTCGAGATAGTGTTAATAGTCTATTCTGATTTATGTCAGAATAGTTAGTTAGATTAGATTGTTTGATTGGTTGCTTTGATTGATAGGAATTGGATGATAGGTTTGTGTTTAAAATTAAAATCTTTGCTGGATTATTAAATTAACTTTGCTTTTAATTTCGGGGACGAAATTATTTTAAGGGGGGAAGAATGTGATATCCTGGGTTTTTTGAGCAATATAAATTTAATAATCTGTATTAATAATTCAATTGAATTGATAATTTTCCTTTATAATTTTAATTTAAATTGGTAATTTAATCTTTAAAGGATAATCAATATTTAATCTGGCAATATTGATCAATATCTTTTTAATAATTTAAAAAATGGATAAAATTTATCTTTGAAAGCTAATAAAATTTTATTCTGTATATAATATATATATATATATTTGATATATAGGATATCTTTTGTTTTAACTAAAAGATGAATTTTTCAAATTGTAATTTATATGTAAGTATATGTTATAATTTGAAATTGTTTTGAAATTTAATTTAATGTATTGATAATATATATAGTAGGAATATATGTATGAATTGTAATTTTAAAAGCTTTGTTTTAAATTTAATATCTTTCAAAAGTTAAGGATTAATTCATTGTTTTCAAAATATAAGATAATTGTTTGTTTTAAATATGATAGTTTAAAATAAGTTTAATCAAAAGTTTTACTTTTGTTTTCTTTTAAAGTGTTTAATTTAAAATGGTTATAAAAGTATATATGAATGTTTTAGATTTTAAATACATGTGAAAAGAGATTTATTTATATTATAACAAGTTTATAATATTACCTTTAAGGATTAAACTATTATATTCATACATAACTATAAAGTAAATTTAATAAGTAGGTTTATATTCACATTTAAATTAAATAAAATTTGTAAAAATACTTAAGTAACATGTGTCACTATATTAAACATCTTAAAACACATGTAAACCTATTAAACTAATTAACATGACAAATGTAAGTTAATTAACAAGTGGCCTTCATTTTTTTTTCTTTTATTTGAAATGTAAATATACAAGAGAAAAAAAAAATGAAACCTCCTTTCTTAACTCAATTAATGGCTGCCATAAACATTCTCCAAAATCTGAAGTAAAATTACAAGCCAAAGTACTTCTCAATAAACAAATCTGAAAAATTTAAAAGCTGCAGTTCAATTGAAGTTCAACTCAGCAATTTCAACATCAATACAGCAGTTTTAATCAAATTTGTGAAGCATGCATGCATCCATTTCATCAACAAGGATAATCAAGCATGCAGTAGAATATCAGTTTCATTTAAGCTTGTCACAGATCAAAATTTTCAAAGCTGGAAGAAATAAATGAAAAATGGAAATCTGCTCAGCATAAGAAATTGGTGAGTAAACATTTTTAAAAACAGTTTGAGTTGGATGCTTGTGATGATATTTACTTATATCTAAATTCTTTTGCTTGAATCTGAATGAATTGGTATGAATATGTTAGGAGCTAGTCTGTTTATATATATATTCAAAATGTTCTCTGTCCTCTGTTTTAAACCAGTAAACAAACTTTATTTTAAACCTGATCATTCTTGACTGTTATGCTTGTGATGTTGATGATTTGGAAATGTGTTTATATAGATGAAAATGTATTGTATGTATATATATAAAAAGATATAGGCATGCATGTTTGAATTCATGTACATATATATATACCTCTGTTAAAAACATACAGACATTAAACAATTTCGAAATTTAAATTCTCTTCTTCCAATCCTTTATAGGATATGATCTTTGAATGAAATGTGTTAGTATTACCCAGAATTCATTCTTAAAAATAATTTCAAGTAATTATATTAAGCAATAAATTCTAAAATAAGGTATCACAGTGATAATCAATATTAGTCAGAAAATCAAATGACTTAATCTCACGTTTTGATTCTATAATCTGATTAGTGCTTGCAAATGATGGATTTAGAAAAAGAAATCGTGATTTTTAGTGTAGTATTCGTCGAGATAATTGGAGTTGGTCAGTTTCGTCGTTTTCGTCAATTTGCGTTGATCGGCGGCGAGTTGTTGGGCGAAGTTTGGACTGGAGGAGGTCAGTGGGTTGGGGATTGTAGAAAAAATACTGAAAGTATTTATCGATGGTCGTGGCGATCAATCGGAGGCCAAGTAGGGTTTCGAATGGGTTTATGTTGAGGTCGGAAATTCCTCTACCGTGATGTCTCTGGGTGATCGAGCTTCACCAGAATTTGGGGGATGGTAGCGTGGAGGCTATCAAGTGTGGGGCCGGAGTTCTTGATTATCTGGTGATCGGCATCGGAGGATTCGTGGCAGTTTGGTCGATGGGATGGTTTCCAGTTGATCTTGGAAGCTCGAATTTGATTGTGGGTTCGTGACGATGTCTGGGTGGATGAAATCGTTAGAGGAGGCGATCGATGACTTGCCGGAGGAGGAGCAGATCGCCGAAGCGCTGCCGTGGTCTTGTGCACGTGCACGTGTGCACGTTGTGATATCTGGTTCGTTTGAGTTGGGGAAGATGGAGGCGACTCGGTGAAGTGTTCGTGCGAATAGTGGTTTAACGCGAAGCAGATGAAGTTGGAAAAGACTCGGGGGAAGCTCGTGTTTTTAGTGGGTTTACTCGGGTTGTTTGGGGTTACTCGAGTTATTCTGTTTAAACTGGAAGTTGTTTTTTTTCGAAATGTTTCAAGTCCAAATATATAAGTTATTAAGGGTATGTTTAAATATAATTAAGTTTTAAAAGGGATGAGGTTTTGTTAAATTTATTAAACAAGATTTATCAAAATTCCAAGGATTTTAAATGTTAAAAATTTATGTTAATTTGTTTATTCAAATAAATCTTATATCTTTAATTATTTATAAATGTTTTCTAATGAAGACTAAATGATGTAATTGAGTAATTAATTAAGATAAAAGAATTTATCTTAAATTAATTAAGTTTATAATTAATAAGGATAATTAATTAGTGGATGGTTAATAAATGAATTAGAGATTAAGTAATGATTTATTTATTAATTTATTTATATAATTAATTTTAGGAAGATAATCACTTATGTTTTTATTAAGTGAAATTATTTAGTGAGGTAATTAATGGATAATTAACCAATGTAATTAATTTAAGAGAAATTGCTTATGAAGGTAATTAGTGGATAATTACTTATGAAAGCAATTAAATATAAATTGATTAAGGATTAATCGTTTGGTGGTATTAATTAAAGGATTAATTAATATAATGGATTTGAAGTTAATTAATTAAGAGAAATTAATTAAAGGATTTAGGTTAATTAATAATGTGATTAATTTAATATGTTTAATTTAAGATTAATTACTAAGTGCAATTAATTTAAAAGTAATTAATTAATAAAGTAATTAATTAAGGATTATTTGTTAATAAAATTGATTAATAATTACTTAATGAAGTAATTAAAGAATAATTAATTAGATTAATTAATCAAGGTTAATATAAATAATTAAGAAGTAATTAATTAAGATAAGTAATTACAAATTGTTAATTACTGATTATGATTAATTAAGACTGATTAATGAATGAAGTGGTTGATTAAAATTAATTATTTAATTAATTAAAAGGTTAATTAATTAATAAGAATTATTTAATGAATTAATCAAGGTTGATTAATAAAAGTAATTAAATTAAGTATGATTAATTAATTGTAATTAATTGAGGATTAATAAAATTAATTCTAGTTAATTGATTAATGAAGGTTCATTAATTATTGTAATTAATGATAGTAATTAAATGTTAATTACTGAATATGGTTCAGGATAATTACTTGAATGTAATTAAAGTAAAATTAATCAAGGAAGATTAAATAAGGAAGATCATTAAGATGTTTAATTAATTAATTTGTAATTAATTAATGATAATAAGCAGGATTAAGATAATCCAAGTAATTAAAGGATAGTAATTAATTTAATTAAAGGTTAATTAAATTGATTAGAGTTAATCAATTCTGTTTAAATAATTGATTAATACTGGATGTTTGATATTGGGTGATTGGTTGATATTGGATGATTTGAATATCTCTGATATATATATGATATATGCTGCTTTGTGAGATGAATGTTGATATGAATTATCAATTGTGATAATATGATTTATCTATCTGTTTATATCATCCTGAATAAGTTTAAATGTTTAAACCTTTAAACAACTTGGCCTTAAAAGATACGTTTTGGATTTCGATGAGACCGGGATCGGGTTTCCGTATACCGGTATTCCAGGTCTGGAGACCCGAATACCACATCGATCCAAATTAACGATAGGTCGTGAATCTCAAGTGAAGATGAAGATTCAGAGTGCAAGGGTTATTGTCGTTAGCTCTGAGGGTGATTCCAAAACGAGTGTAACGAGATAATGCCTTCGGTTTCGTTCGAACCCGGAACGAACTTGTATGGATTGAATGCTTTCAGCACATCGTCAGGCGGACGATGAGCATTCTAAGTGATATGTTCTAATTTAAGGTAATCGTAACCTCAAGCCTCATCAACCGGGAATGGCTAAAACAGGGGAGGTGCAGCAAGGCTTCGTGGGTAGCACCTACTGAGAGCAAGATAGATCCCTGTCTAGAGGTCCCTTTTCTTTTTATTCGGCTTAGTGTGTGGTTGGTCGCGCCAACTACGGGGTTATCTTGTTCGGGATTATCCAGTAAGGGATGGTTCCGGCTTTGTGTTGCAGGGGAGCGGGCGTACTCCTCGGTACGGTGATCTAGGCCACTTACTGTGACGGGCAGTACCCCAGTAGCCCTGCCATTGTATGGAATCCAAACTCCAATAAGTGCCGTACGTATTAGTTGTGCCCAACTACGTTGGAATGTGAGATGTAAGCATTTCAGCTATTTCTGTATTTTACTTGAAAACCCTAGACCCTATTATAATACAATCAGATTTCCTATCAAATGTTTTAGTTAGCGTAAGATAAAAACTTACCCATGTTTATTTGTGGGGAGTCTTACGTGATACTTTTGTTTTCAAAGGTTTTCAAAGTTAAGCAATCTAACCGTTTACTCACACCAGACCCATGTCTGACCCAAGTGTTTATTTTCTGTTTTATTAAACTCTTGGGTACTCAATATTGTATTGAGTAGTCGAGGGATTCAGGATAGTCTTGACGAATTCTGGAGGAGCTGAGGAGCAGGAGGCTTCAGCGTGTAGATATAAAAAGTTTCCGCTGTGTTTGTATTAATCTGTATTGTACTGATGTACTTGTGTTGTATAATAGACAGAAGTTTATAAGTGTCTATTCTGTGATGTATAAGTTGTGTACTCTGATGTATATGATACTATGTAATATCTTATGTTATAATATATTTCTCGTTCCGCTGTGAGATTTCTAATGTGTTGTTGTTCTTTCTTCTTTTCTTTTCTTCTTCTATCCCTTTTCTTTCTTCATAATGATGCGACTTTCTGGGCATAGGAAGTCGGGTCGTTACAACAATGTTAACGTTAAAATATGAACGATAACACCCAGTGTGTGTAATAAGATCGTGAAAGCACCACCCGTGTAACGGGAACAGAAATCAAGCAGGAATATAGCAGAAATGCAGTAAAAGACAGCAATTTATAGTGGTTCGGCTTGAGATTTAGCCTACGTCCACTTTGAATCTCTTTATTATTGAATCTGGTTACAAATTGATACAAATCTCCTATGAAAACAGTACAACTCGATCACAAGAAACAATCTTGACTACTAGCTCAATCTTCGGCGATGAAACTCGATGAATCCATGTCGGATGTTAGGAATTTCTCTCGAAGTTTGTTGTAGTGTCTTGAATGCTTGAAGGATCCTTGTTTGCTGAATGATTGGAGAGTTCGACAGAGTAACGGCGCTTTAGAAATGAATTGCCAAAAGTCCCCTTCAAGTGGGAAGTGATGTCCTATTTATAGAGGCTGATTTCTGGACAGGAAATTTGCCTAAGTCTTAGGTCGCGCGCGACCTTAGTTAGGTCGTAGGTCGCGAACGACCTAAGCTAGGTCGCTGTCACCTTGCGGTTCCAGGAGTTACTGTGCTTGTCTTCATTTGATCAAGTAATAGGTCGCACGCGAGTTACAGAATAGCTGTGGGGGCTCTAGGTCGTAGGGCGCTGAACTTCCTTTAATAGTTAGGTCGCTAACCTATTTAAGTCGTCAAGTTCCTTAGGTCGCTAACTACCTTAGGTTGTTAAGTCCTTTAGGTCGCTAGCTACCTTAGGTCGTTGAGTTCCATAGGTCGCAATCCTTTCTGCCTCCTTAGGTCGCGAGATCTTCTACAGCCTTAGGTCGCGAAGCTTTCCTGCCCCCTTAGGTCGCGAGGTCTTCTGGACCTTAGGTCGCAAAGAAGTTAGGTCGCTAACTTCTTATCTTGATAAGTCGTGGACTCTCAGTTAGATCGCTATGTAGTTAGGTCGCAGCTTTTCCTTAGGTCGCAACATTCTTAGGTCGCAGCATTCCCTTAGGTCGCAGCATTCTTAGGTCGCAGCATTCCCTTAGGTCGCAGCATTCTTAGGTCGCAGCTTTTCCTTAGGTCGTAGAGTTTAAGGTCGCTGAACTAAAGGAGTTAACATTTGCCCCTCGAAGTATATGACTATACTCTAGGTCGTATGCTTCGACTCAACTTTGCTAGGTCGCGAATCGACTTAAAACTTGCACGCCTGTTCACCTCCCTTCTTCAGTCCCATATAAATTAGTTAGGTCGCATCTTCCTCCTTACCCTACTGTTCTGAGCCTCCATCGCCATTAACAGTTCTTTCGATCTTCCAGAGATAAATTTGACTCAATCAGCCAACGATTCTTCCTCGCCGATCACAATTCGTAAGTGGATCAGCTTATACTTGCCCATAGTCACTGTTTCGAACATGAATCGTTGTCGCTCGACCTAAGCCCAATTCCATGCATCACGCTTTTTTGTACGGTAGTCTCAATCGACTTTCGTTCGTCGTTTGACGTGTTGGGATGATTTACGATCATACGGAAGGTTTTGCTATGGATCTGTAGGGTTTGCCATTGATTCTCTAGTCAATCGGTGATAGGTTGAGGTAGGATGAAGGGGATGATGATTCCTTTTTTGAACTGGTGGTATTGGGTTATTGGACCCGATATGATGTTGCTTGGAGAAGAAGTCATCAACCTATCAGATTCGAACGCCCTAAGAGTTAGGTCGCGTGGGAATACTTAACGACCTTAGCCTTTGCGACCTGACGACATTTGCGACCTAGAGTATCTCCAACCTAAAAACAATTGTGCTCGACCTAGGACTTAAGAGAATTGCCTCACCTTAATCCATTCAGCTGCAATACGCGACCTACAGAAATCCTGACTTATGATAGGTCGCTGAACGACCTAAGACTTAAGCAATTTTTCACAGTCTTGAACTTTCAATCTGAACAACATAGCATAAGAACATTGCAACCTGTGCTAGGTCGTAAGCGACCTAACACTTAGAACTTTGAACAGCTTTTGACTGACTTCCTGGACTTGAATTATTTTGGGTTTTGCACTTCTTCTTGGATTGCCTCAACTTTAATGCTAATAACCTGTTTAGAAGCAACATTCACAGAAAAAATGGGACGAATATACTGCTATTGATTGCCCACATCAACAGCAGATTAGTTGTCAAAGAAAATCAAACTTAAATGAACTTCGTGAATGAAATGTTGTGAACTAACAAATCTAAGTGAAGTATTAAAGCAAAATTGAAGTGATCAACTAAAGCTGATTTATTTGCATTAACGCAACACTATTCCTGGACTTAAAACATTAAGCCCCGAAACTTTTTAATTGACAAGTATCAATTAGTTTAATTTCATTTACATTTGCTCATTATTGTATTAGTTTTGCACAACACTTCACTCTTTTTAGGAAACGTGCACCTTAATATTTGATCGTCCAGTTCCTTGTGTAGAATGGAATCTCAACTAGAAGACTTGGAAATAGCCGGAGAAGCTTTTCCAATTGCTACTCCACTAATCGACCCTCCGGAAAGGACTTCTACTACTTTAAGTCATAAAGTCTTCCGACAACTGTGCATCCAATTCGGCATTGCCGAAGATGATGCTTTACTTCCTGGGCCAAGCGACACTGCTGACAGGCCGCCTCTTGGCTTCGTTGCTGTGAACCGGCAGATGTGTTCAAGTGGAGCCATTCCTCCATTTAATGATTGTCTTCGGGAACTCTTTCTTCGGCTAACTATTTCTCCCTTTCAACTACACCCTAACGGATACTCCATCCTGCTGGGATTGTGTGTGCTTTTCAGGAGAACGTTGAACCGTTTTCCCTCTTTTGATGAAATTCGCTTCTTGTGCACATTTGCGAAGAACAAGGACCATCCTTCTATCATACTTGTGAGGAGTGCTAGGAATCGCAAACTAATTCTGGACTTGCCTGAAAGTGCCCACGGATTCTTGACTCAATTCTTCTATGTTCGTTGTCCTCCGGGATTTTATGCTATTTGGAGAGTCGGAAGTAAGATTACCTCTTACCAATTCATTTTTCTAAATTTCTCATACTTCGAACCATCAAATGCTTAATTCCATTCTTTCTTCGTGCAGCACTTCCTTCTCTTCTTCGAGATACCAGCCGTAAGTCAATTTTAGATACTTTGAGTGCTGTTGACGCTGAAGAGAGGAGTGCCAAATTCTTGTTGAAAGATGAATTTCTGCACCAGTTTGGCCTTTTACATTCTTCTAGATCGACTCAGATTCATGAAGTTTCTAGTTCTGAGGCGGAAACGTTAATTGCTTCAGATTCCCAAGCAGAGGCCTCGAATGCCCCAGCTTCTGTAGAAGAAACTGCATCAGAAGCACCCGTCATGGAGGCTGCCTTGGTAAAATGTTCCGCATCCATCGATGTCGCAGGGTTAGTCAGCAAGTCGGCGCTTACCCCAATTACTGAAGAGGAAGAGAATCCTCAAGTTCCTGAGAAATCCATTGATACAGAGGTTGAAAAAGAGAAGTCTGCTGAACTCCTAGATGACGCCTTTGATGGCTTGAGTGATATCATGATAACTTCTCAAGAGCTTTTTGGGGATAACAATCCAAGAGCAACTTCTCCCGTTGTCGAGGCGACTTCCACCTTTAAACAAACCCAGACGCCTACTACGCCAGTCGTCTCTGTTTCCACACTAAAGCGTGGTCTGTAGTTTGACGCATGTAGCTTGCACGCCACACACACTTAGGATTTTCCAGCACTTATAAACATTTATCCTCTTTTTCCTGGAAATTTCTAAACTTTACTCCTTTTTTGCTTTCAGGTTCTCCAATGGGACATACAGGTTCATATTATGACTCATTCAAGTACCGTGGAGGCCGCGGCACCTATGACTTTAGGAAGTACCTTGATACTCCAAAAGAAACAGATGAAGAGAGGGCTCGAAGGAAAGCCCAGGAGAAGCGGGATTACGATCAGTGGCAAAGAAGGAAAGATGCCGAGCGATACGACTCTTCGCACAGGAGTGACTACTCTCATAAGCGGAAGTCTTATGATGATAAGGGAAAAACTCAGATTGCCGATGAACCGAGCAAACGATCTAAACCGATTGACACGTCTGAAATTTCTGAAAAGACTGACGCTCCCATTCCTTCTGATATTCTGGCTAGCTCTCCTCCTCTGAAGAAATCTGACATTCAGACTATCATTAACAGACCGCAATATCAAGTCAAGGACGGCCCCCCAACACTTCAGAGCCGTTTCCCGAATTGGTG
Source organism: Allium fistulosum (assembly GCA_030737815.1). NCBI lineage: Eukaryota > Viridiplantae > Streptophyta > Magnoliopsida > Asparagales > Amaryllidaceae > Allium > Allium fistulosum. The sequence goes on along the minus strand of CM060904.1, from coordinate 160,534,242 downwards.
CCTAAAAGGGGTACGCTTTGACTTGGACATAGTTCCGATTGATAAATCAGACATGCTTAGCAGTCTTGACGCAGTCAGGCTCAATATCGAGAGGACGTCGCAGTGGCAGAAGCTTGTCGATGAACTCCAAAGGGTTAATCGTGCAAACCTTGAGGCAATGCTGACTATGGAAAACGACAAGGCGGAGTGGGACAAAGTTTGCAAACAGCATAATCTCGAGATGACAAATATTGCCGATGGTTATGCAAAACTTGAGTCCGAGGTTAAAAAACTTAAGGAAGATCTTGCCTCTTCTTCTGCATCTCATATCCAAAAAGAAGAGGTCTTTCAAAAACAAGTGCGGGATGCCCATGCTGCACAGAGAGATGTTGAAATGAAGCTTGCCGCTGAACAACATATCACTGAGAAGTACCGCACAGAAAATGCCGATTTGCGGGAAAAGGTCACCTCTCAGAACGAAGAGATGGAGTTACTAAAATCTCGACTTGCTAAAGTTGAGGCAGAGTGTGATGAGGCTACCGCTGGCCGGGTTGCTGCCGTTGCCGAAAAGGAAGCGGCTGAGCAATCACATGAGGCGACGAAAGCAGACGTCAGCTCTACCTTATTTGAATTTTATTTACACAGCGTTCTGGGTCGTGGGAGCCTCTCTTTTCTTGGTCCCGATTATGAAATTACATTGGCTGAAGTGTGGGAGGTCGCGATGGATATGCTTGGTGGGGCTGGCTATAATGAGCTGGAACTTGAGGAGCGCTATCTCAATGATGAGGATCGCGCCGCTCTTGTTAAGGGGAAGGAGCTACTTGCCAAAGTACGAGCTGAAACAGCGGGAGAAGAGCCTCCAAAAGAAGAAGCTCCTTTAACTGCCCCCGTTCAAACTTCCACTTCAGCCGACGTTAATATTATAGATTCCAGCCCTCATTCTCTACATTTAGCTAAAGTTGCCCAGGAGACTGCAACTACTCCTACTGAAGATGAGGCACTGGATGATATTGAAGCCGAGAAGTTCGAGGTGGATCTTGTAAAGCCAACTCCTCCAGGTACTCTTGGTGTCATCTCGGGTCTAATGAACCAGTCATTTGACTTAGCCGAATTCGATGACCTTCTTACTTGTTACTTAAACTTTGATGAACCGATGCCTTCTTTATTTTCGGGGGATGCTGATTTTAACTTCTTTTCTTCTACAGCGGAGGCACCAAGCACTACACAAGCTTTCACTCCTTCGATTGCCGTTCCTCTGTCTTCCCAAATTACTCCTTCCTCTGCTTCCCAACCGGGATCACAGGCAGAGAAAATCGAAGCTCTTCAAGGCTTGGATGATCCGGCTGCTTCTCAGGAACAGAAGGCGGAGGATTTTGAAGACATCGAGAAGACCCCGGAGCGGTCTCTTGACGACGATACAAAGCTTTCAATATTGCTGACTACTCCGGGGAGTGAGTCTTCTTCAAAGAGGAAGGGGAAGCGTGCTGTAAGGAAAAAGAAGAAGACTTCCACTGAAGAGGAAGCAGTAGTTGATCCGGCTGTACCGCTTTCTCCTTCTGCCCCTGCCCGTTCACAACGACTTCAAAAGCTAATCATCAGACCGGGAAAGAGTTCCAAGGGTGGTGAGAAGAAGGAATAATCAAGCTGGATTTTCTACTTATTATTTTTGCTCTTTGCATGTATTGACCGGGGATTGTGCGGGTACCGGTCCCCGCTTTTGCTTTTTGAGATATCTGCACATGTAAAGAATTTTCATAGTACTAAATAAAACAGTTATTTTACTTGTACAAACTCTTGTGTATGTGAGAATGATCTATCTTTTATTTTTAGTGTAGAACAAACGATTCTTCTTACTTGTGCAAACTTTTTGTCTGCGTTTGAGAATGCATTTATTCCACATCTGTTTTCCGTGATATTGCAACGAACTTGCGGCATGTTGCTTTTATTAATATAATTAAATTGTATGGTATTGCCCCCATGCCGTAAGTGCATTGCAATATTCCTAGTCCTTTTTTTTAAAGACTAATACTCTTACTTCAGAGGACAATTATTCCGCTTTTAATAGAGTATATCCAGTCTTTAGAAGAATTTTTATTTTCTCTTTCTGAAGAACGCTTCAACTTTCGGGGATAACCACTTTTATTTATTAAGAAGTGAATTTCCCTATGAAGTGAAATGAACTTTTCTGAAAGAATTTTGTAGCCTTTTTCAACTTTTTTAGGAGGAACTTTTCGAGGTGAACAAGTTGATCCTTCCTTTGGGAGTTGAATTGTGCTTTTGGACGATGCTTTTTGTTCAAGCATTTTATTTTGGGACATGCCTCCGGAGAGAGCTCCTCTTAAAGAGTTGTGCCTCCGAAGAGGTCTCGTGCCTTCGAAAAGGGCTTGTGCCTCCGAGGAGGGCTTGTGGTGCCTTGGGAAAGGGCTTTTGCCTCCGAAGAGGTCATGTGCCTCCGAAGAGGGCTTGTGGTGCCTTGGGAAAGGGCTTTTGCCTCCGAAGAGGTCATGTGCCTCCGAAGAGGGCTTGCGGTGCCTTGGGAAAGGGCTTTTGCCTCCGAAGAGGTCATGTGCCTCCGAAGAGGGCTTGTGTCTCCGAAGAGGGCTTTTGAGTGCCTGGGAGTTACTTTCTCATGGTCGGATGGGTTCACGGGGCAGGCGTGAGTTGCTTGATTGGATGTTTGTTTGTACAAACGACCGCAATCAATTAACAAGATGCCCCTTCGGTGGTTCCACCGATCTTTTTGGTTGAGGAAAGCACTCCCATTTATTGGTGTGCCTCGTTAGAGGTCTTTGGTTGGTTGGTGTGCCGGGTAGGTTGCGTCTCAGGGGCGAGTGGATCCACGGGACGGACGTAAGCTATCTGATCGGATGCATCACGACCAGTTAGCGAGGGTCCTGTTACTTCCGCTTGGGAAGGCATCCCTTTAGTGGATCTTCTGGCCTTCCTGTTGAGATGCATACCTCCCATTGTCTGCTCCTTTGTTTGCTTGGCAACTTTCCCTCATCATCTTCCTGTTAGCGCTCTTTTATTATCGTTTCCAAGCACATCTTCTTCTTTTCCTCTTACAAGTAAATTGCTTTATCCGAAGAAGTGGACTTCACTGTTGAATGACTTCACGAGACAAACGCAAGTTATCTAGTTGGATGTATATTCATAACGACAATCTCAACCAGTGAACAAAGGTTTGTCACAGTGGAGTCGCCAACTTTTTATGTGAAGTTTTCCTTGCTTGGGATTTGAATTTGGACAAAATTTTTATGGCTTGGTTTTCGTGTAATAGATGATTTATGGAAGTTGCTTAGCTTTGTGATGAGCAGGCCTTGTTATAATGTCCTGCAATTTTGAATTGATATTTTAGCGATACATTTAAAGTATTTACATATCAAAGTAAAACAGGCATCATGAAATAGTAAAGAACACAAGATTTATAGTGGTTCGGCCAAAAATCGGGCCTACGTCCACTTTATAGCTTTCATTCATTTACACTGATTTACAATGTTTCACAATACAACCGATACATTCATCATCATTTTACAATTTTGAGCAGAGCTCTTTTCAAGTAAAGTAAGGACGCAAATGGTTGCTGTTCCAGGCCCTTGGAATTGGATCTCCTTCAACAGTTATGAGTTTGAAAGTGCCATCAAGAAGTTTAGTGCCTATGACATATGGCCCTTCCCAGTTTGGCCCAAACACACCAGTTGCTGTCATGATCCTTTTCAAAACCAAGTCTCCGATTTCAAAGCTGCGCTGGCGAACTTTGGAATTGAAATGCCTGGCTATTCTCTGCTGATGAGCTGAAACTCTGAGCCTAGCTTCCTCTCTTTTCTCATCAAGAAAATCAAGCGCTTCAAGTTGCAGTTTTTCATTTTCGATTTCATTGAAATGAACTCTTCTATGTGAAGGAACCCCTACTTCTACTGGAATCATTGCCTCAGATCCGTATGCCAGTGAAAATGGAGTGTGCCCAGTCGCAGTTTTGTGAGTCGTCCTGTACGCCCATAGTGCTAATGGAAGCTTATCAACCCAACCACCTTTTGCTTTTTCAAGTTGCTTTTTGATAGTTGACTTGATGATCTTGTTAACTGCTTCCACTTGCCCATTTGCCTACGGATGAGCCACTGCTGAGAAGCTTTTTCGAATTCTGAACCGTTTGCAAAAATCCTGGAATTCTTCACTTTCAAATTGAGTGCCATTGTCGGTGATTATCTTCTGTGGCACACCATATCTGCAAATGATATTCTTCGTTACAAAATTTATCATCTTTTTAGAAGTGATGGTGGCCAAAGGTTCAGCTTCAGCCCACTTGGTGAAATAATCAACGGCAACAATAGCATATTTAATTCCTGATTTGGCGATCGGTAATGGTCCAATTAGGTCTATCCCCCAAATGGCAAATGGCCATGGACTGACCATTTGTGTGAGTTCAGTGGAGGGTGCTCTTGGGATTTTTGCAAATCGTTGGCATCTGTCACATTTCCTGGAAAAAGTTGCAGCATCTCGATTGATGTCTGGCCAGAAGTATCCATATCGGAGAATTTTCTTCGCAAGTGTTTGACCACCTGAATGGTCTCCACATTCTCCTCCGTGCACCTCTGTTAAGATTATCTTGGCTTCTTCCTTAGTTACACATCGGAGTAGTGGGGTTGAAAATCCTCGCCTGTATAATCGGCCATCCTGAATTATATACCTCGATGCTTTTCTTAATAATTTTCGACGTTCCTTAGAATTCTCTGGCAGGGAACCACTGAGTAAGTATTCTTTGATTGGAGTCATCCATGATTCATGCTCTTGAGACGTAGTCATAATCCAATCAACATCCATTTCATCAATGCTTGGAGCTGACAGAACTTCTACAGGAACTAATCCTAGTAATTGAGCTTCTCCGGAACTTGAGTACTTTGCTAAAGAATCCGCCTTCATATTTTCCTCTCGGGGTATGTGGCTTATTGAGTAGTGATCTAAATCATTGAGGAGTTCGGAAGTTTTTGTCAAATATGCAGGCAAATTCCCTCCTTTGGCTTGAAATTCTTTCTTCACTTGGCAAACAATGAGCTGAGAATCGCTGAAAATCTGTATCACTTTGATATTTAATTCCTTGGCGATTTTCAATCCGGCAATAAGGGCTTCATATTCTGCTTCATTGTTTGTCGAAGGAAATTCCAGCCTCAATGCATAACATAGTGATCGTCCTTCGGGGGTTTCGAGCATAACTCCTGCCCCAGAACAATAATTGTTTCTCGAGCCATCAACATACAACTTCCACTGTATCGAAATGCAGTCAGTGGTTTCTTCCTTACTGTCACCTTTGTCAGTGGACTCTGCAATGAAATCTGCTAAAGCTTGTCCGTTAATTGCTCTTCGGGGATGGTAAGTGATGTCATATTGGCTGAGTTCTATGTTCCACTTCAAGAGACGACCCGAAGTTTCAGGACGATACAGGACTTGCTTCAAAGGCTGATCAGTCAGGACCTTGATAGGATGAGATTGAAAATAGGGCCTCAACTTTCTGGAAGCGATTAGCAGACAATAAGCAAGTTTTTCTATCTTTGAATAATTCATTTCAGCCCCAGCGAACCGTTTGCTGATGTAGTAAACCGGACGTTGTATTTTCATATCTTCTCGTACAAGTGCTGCACTTAAAGCATGGGATGAAATTGCTAAATAGATGAAGAGGTCTTCACCATCACTAGGCTTGGAAAGGACCGGAGGAGTTCTCATATGATGAATCAGTTGATCGAAAGCATTCTGACATTCAGGAGTCCATTCAAAATTTTTCTTTCCTTTCTTTAGAGCATCAAAGAAAGGAATGCATTTGTCTGTGGCCTTGGAAATGAAGCGACTAAGAGCGGCAACTTTTCCATTGAGACTTTGCAGTTCTTTCTTTGTTCTAGGGGCTTTAACTTCTCTTAGAGCTGTGATTTGAGAAGGGTTGGCTTCGATGCCCCTAGCGCTCACAATGAAACCCAGGAATTTCCCAGACTCTACTCCGAATTAACATTTCAATGGATTGAGCTTCATTCCGTACTTCCGAAGAATTGAGAACATTTCTGCCAGGTGATCCATGTGGTCCACTGCTTTCTTTGACTTTACTAACATATCATCAACATAGACTTCCATCGTTTTGCCAATCTGAGGCTTGAACATAGCGTTGACAAGTCTTTGGTATGTTGCCCCAGCATTCTTTAAACCGAATGGCATGACTTTGTAACAGTAGAGTCCCACATCTGTAATAAAGCTTGTGTCCTCTTGATCTGGTTCATTCATCATAATCTGATTGTATCCAGAATAGGCATCCATAAAAGATAACAACTCATGTCCAGCCGTCCCATCTACTAGTTGATCGATTCTAGGCAACGGGAAGCAGTCTTTGGGGCAAGCTTTGTTCAGATCAGAGAAATCAATGCACACTCTCCACTTTCCATTTGACTTCTTAACCAGTACTGGATTTGAAACCCAATTTGGATAAGTGGATTCTTTAATGAAATTATTCTCTAAGAGACGATCTACCTCTTCCTTTAAAGCTGCTGACCTTTCTGGACCTTGAGTTCTCCTTTTCTGTTTTACTGGAGTGAATTTCGGATCGACATTCAGGGTGTGAACAGCAATTGTTGGAGAGATTCCGCACATATCAGCATGACACCAGGCGAACACATCTAGATTGGCTTTCAAGAACGATATCAGTGTGTTTTGAACTGTTATACTTAGCTGTGAACCCACATTGAGCACTTTATTCGGGTCTTTCGGGTCTACAGATACTGGTACCGTTACCTCCACGGGTACCACTCTATTCTCCCCTGTACTGGCTTTTCTGGGGTCCATTTCTTTTCTTGCATTGCTGTGTTCGGCAGTACAGGGGCCGCTCCGTAGTTGCTATAGGGTCGGTTCCTTGATGCGGAGCGGAGCTGCCGCATCTTTCCCCATTTCTTTTCTCCTGGCCTCTCGGAGTTCTACAAGATAACATTCTCGTCCTGCGTTTTGATCTCCTTTGATAACAGCAATCCCATTATCAGTAGGAAATTTCATTGTTAAGCACCAAGGAGCGAGGACGGCCCTGAAAGCTGCAAGAGTAGGCCGGCCCAAGAAAGCGTTATAGGCGGAGAATCCATCCACAATTACAAAAGTTTGCTTCCGAACCAACTTCTTGGGTCCTTCGCCCATTTCAACAAACAAATCCACTGTTCCAATCGGCTGTTTCAGCTCTCCTGTGAATCCGGCGATCTTGTGTGAAGAAGCATGTACATCAGTCATCGGAATTTTCATTTGGTCAAATTTCCTTTTAAAGAGGATGTTGCATGAGGCACCACTATCAACTAACACTCTTCTGACAATAGCCGGCCCAATACCGACAGAGACAACCATAGGGTCCTCAGTAGGAGCTTCCACATTAACAGAATCCCTGGCTCTGAACATAATATCATCATGGAAAGTTTTTTGCTGCTTTAGAGGTGAAGCATCTTCCAGGATTAAGACACTTTCTTCAGTTGGTGCATACTTCAAAGCTTTTGCATACCTTTCCATTTCACCCCAACTTCTGCCAGCCGGGTGAGGTCCCCCTGTGATTACATTAATAACAGGTCTTTCATTTCCAGCAGGCCTTTCTCCTGAATCAGATGAATTAGTTGGAGGTAACTGCCCTTGGTTGGACGAAGATGGGTCCTTTCTATTCCTCTTGACGTATTGCTGCAACTTATTCTCTCTTAGCAATTCTTCAATCAGACTTTTCAAATGACGGCACTCATTGGTATCATGCCCTGGTTGGTTGTGAAACTTGCAAAATCTTCCGCTTTGAACAGCATTCTTCCCAACTTTCACGGCCGGTGGTTTTGGAAATTCAACAGCATCCTTAGTGGCGATGAAGATATTTTCCGGGGTATCGGTCAGAGGAGTAAAGTCTGATGGTTTAAGGAAACGGGGTTTTTTGAAGTCTTTCTGCCTTTTCCCACCATTACTTTCCCTTTTCTGATCTGTCGGTTCTTTCTTGCTTTGAGTAGTAACATTATTCTCTGCCACCGTTGTCACAACTTTAGCTGGTGCGGAAAGATTCTCTAGGCGTATAAATTCGTCAGCTTTTTTGTAGAATTTCTCGAGCGAATTTGGCTCTTTCATTTTCAGCCATTTCCCAAATTCGCTCGATTTGTCAACGGCACGCATCAAATAGGTCAAGATCATTCGTGGCTCTGCATTATCGACTTCTGCCAGAGCTAAGTTGAAGCGGTTCAAGAATGACTTAATAGGCTCTCCCAGATTCTGTTCAAGACTGGACAGTGACATTATATCTTTTGCCTTTGAAGCGTATAGCCTGAATTGCTCTTTGAATTTTCGGGTGAGATCGGAAAACTGATCTACAGATCGGACTGGAAGCTTGGTAAACCAGAGAAGCGCCACTCCTTCTAAATAAACTGGGAAATATCGGCACTTTATCTCATCGGTCGCCCTTGCGCCGGTCATATGCCAGTCGTATTTATACAAGAACTGATTTGGATCACTTGTCCCCCGATAAGCAGGAATAGTGGGGGGAACAAACTTTCTAGGAAATTCAGCTTTCAGAATCTTTTCGGTAAACGGAGTTCTACTTGGTGCGAATCCCCATTCGCTTTCGTCTTCATCTCTTTGCATGCTCTCTTTCATTATTTGCTTGATCATACTAGAGAGATATTCCTCATTGTTCAGAGATTTCGCAGAGTAGGCCTCAGCCATCTTTTCAGGAGTTTGTCCAGGTAAATGCTCATGAAGAACTGGTGACGGCCTAGATCCTTCGGCCTGGAGGGGTGCCCCTTCGGCAGCACCTGATCCCCCGTGAGGAATATTCCTTCCCTCGGAATTGGGAGCAGCATTAGCAAAGTTTCCCTCATTATTTACTGGTCTTTGACTCGTACCAAATAGAGCATTCAGCCTTTCCATCATCAGGTTATTCTGAGTTTCAATCTGCTGGTACAGTCCGGATACAGCAGCATCTAACTCCTGTCGCGTAACACCGACGCTCGGAGCTGCCTGATTTGGAGAGATAGAAGTGGCAGTATTGTCACGGTCATCATCAGTTCTGACAGACTTTCGTTTCCTTCCGGGAGCCATTATGTCTGATAAACTTCTGATTTTGTGGGAAATTCTTTCAGCAAACTTCTGAGAAGCAATGGTGAGGGGCAGCCTGAGTTGGGTTCTCAGTGAAAGCACCAAAATGTTAACGTTAAAATATGAACGATAACACCCGGTGTGTGTAATAAGATCGTGAAAGCACCACCCGTGTAACGGGAACAGAAATCAAGCAGGAATATAGCAGAAATGCAGTAAAAGACAGCAATTTATAGTGGTTCGGCTTGAGATTTAGCCTACGTCCACTTTGAATCTCTTTATTATTGAATCTGGTTACAAATTGATACAAATCTCCTATGAAAACAGTACAACTCGATCACAAGAAACAATCTTGACTACTAGCTCAATCTTCGGCGATGAAACTCGATGAATCCATGTCGGATGTTAGGAATTTCTCTCGAAGTTTGTTGTAGTGTCTTGAATGCTTGAAGGATCCTTGTTTGCTGAATGATTGGAGAGTTCGACAGAGTAACGGCGCTTTAGAAATGAATTGCCAAAAGTCCCCTTCAAGTGGGAAGTGATGTCCTATTTATAGAGGCTGATTTCTGGACAGGAAATTTGCCTAAGTCTTAGGTCGCGCGCGACCTTAGTTAGGTCGTAGGTCGCGAACGACCTAAGCTAGGTCGCTGTCACCTTGCGGTTCCAGGAGTTACTGTGCTTGTCTTCATTTGATCAAGTAATAGGTCGCACGCGAGTTACAGAATAGCTGTGGGGGCTCTAGGTCGTAGGGCGCTGAACTTCCTTTAATAGTTAGGTCGCTAACCTATTTAAGTCGTCAAGTTCCTTAGGTCGCTAACTACCTTAGGTTGTTAAGTCCTTTAGGTCGCTAGCTACCTTAGGTCGTTGAGTTCCATAGGTCGCAATCCTTTCTGCCTCCTTAGGTCGCGAGATCTTCTGCAGCCTTAGGTCGCGAAGCTTTCCTGCCCCCTTAGGTCGCGAGGTCTTCTGGACCTTAGGTCGCAAAGAAGTTAGGTCGCTAACTTCTTATCTTGATAAGTCGTGGACTCTCAGTTAGATCGCTATGTAGTTAGGTCGCAGCTTTTCCTTAGGTCGCAGCATTCTTAGGTCGCAGCATTCCCTTAGGTCACAGCATTCTTAGGTCGCAGCATTCCCTTAGGTCGCAGCATTCTTAGGTCGCAGCTTTTCCTTAGGTCGTAGAGTTTAAGGTCGCTGAACTAAAGGAGTTAACAAACAACTTCATTTTATAATATCGCTTTCCCAAACCCATATCCATTTTACTTAAAAATATATTCACTGTCCAAAATCGTGAATATACTTCACTAACCACATTTCAATCTTTTCTACACATTTATTTCAAGAATTATTCGCTATCCAAAATCGCGAATATATTTCCTTTAATAACCTTCTACATTTAATTTATCAAATTCAATTGATTTCAAATTTATAAAACAACGTTTATAAATTCTATTTCCATTTTCTAACAACTTCGATTTTATAAATCTCCTTTAACAATTCGATCAATATTCCATTTAAATGCAAAAATCCAATTTATAAGTTAATCTCTTATAAATCTTTTATTCTACAGTTTCATCCATTTTTTAACTTCACAATTTATAAATCTATAAATTCCATATCTTCACGATTTATAATTCTATAAATTTCATTTTTAACACTTATAAACTCGTTTTAAAATTCCAATATTTTAAATTTATAAATATCAACTTTTCAAATCTTTTAAATAAACTGTTCACAAAAATTCGAAAATCTCAGTTCAAACCATTTTATAAATTGCTTAAACTATTTATTTCAAAAATCACCTTACGGTCATAATTCACAAAAACTTAACTTTTATAACTTTAAAATTTTAAACGTTTATTTATTTAAAATAAATCAATTCAAAAATTCAATAAAACGTATATTTTCAAAAATCACTTTAAAATCCTTTTAAAGTAAAAGTCGTTATTTTTAAGCTTCAAAAACTGAATCCGATGATGCAACAGCACCAATTAGTCCATCACAACATCAAACATCATATATCAATATGATAACAGAATATACATCAATATTTGTAAATAAATAAATACAGTTGAGGAATCCAGTTGGATCCCTCCAACCTGTTTCCCTGCATCCAAAGACGTTAGCACAATACCCATTCCACTTCGAGGTGGAATATCGCGGTATATGGGTTTTATAAAAATATCCACTTACTAACGGCGCAATAGGGTCTCATCCGCTATACGAGGCGGGAAATCAATCAATCCAATATATACATATGCCAATATGTATATATTGCTATATATATATAGATATATCCTACTATATCTAATATCACATCCAAACATCAAACAATCAATCAATAAATAACTGCAAAAATTCCACATTCAATTTGAGTGAGAAAAATCTCACCTTTGTTTTCATTATGCAATCCATTTTTATTCCAGCTTTTGTCTTCACAGTATTAAACCTTGTATAAATAATTATACAATTCTATTAATATTCGAATTGAAATCGAACAATTAAATTTCGTCAAATAGATTTAATTTCAACTAATTATTATATTTGAACAAAATTCCCTTTGATAATTAATTTGGTAGCCAAAATAAGTTAAACAAATCTTCTTAATAGATTATTTTTGTTGAACTACCCGAACAATCCATTTATATTTTCCAATGTAATTTAAACTCGTCTTCCTTAAAATAATTTCTAATAACCAAATAACTATATAGGTTCTTTAAATAAATTAATTTCCATTAATACATTTTTTTTCCATTTGAAATCTTATACATATATTTTATAAAATTAGCTATATAAATTCCATAAAAATTGGAATTTTATATATATATAAACCTTCAACATTTTTAACATTCATATATACATCGAAATCCTTTCCATATAAATTTTCTTTTCAAATGAAATCCATAACCATTTTAAAATTCCCATTTTCAAAATCTGATATATATATACACACACACATTTTATATATATACATAAATTATAAAATTTTAATTAAAACAGAATCATTTTTTTTATACCTTACTACCTGCTCACTACAGCAAGCCCAGACAAGATTTAGCCACCACGTAGTCGAGCTCTTCCCAACAACCACCCTAACCTCGCGAGAAAGCTCAAGCGACTTCAACCCAAACCCCTAGCTCGCGCACGCTGATGCCCAAACCCAAATCGATGAACTCTCCTTTCCTTCATCGCGGCCCAATCACAGCCACGCGTGCGCTTCCAATTCGAGCAACATCCCTACAACGTGGATGTCCTACCTCCAACATCCGAGCCTTACCACCGATCGCCAGTGCCACGCTACCACTCCTCCATCATCTCACGCGAGCCAACGCCTTAACCACCAAATCGATTACCCCAATTAGAGTCTCGGCCCTCCACAAGCACCAGGCCGAAGTTCATGATCACTCAAAGATGAAATGAGCCTCGCGATTGATAGAGAAAAGAATCTGATTTTGATTTGAACGGCCATTAGAGGAGAAAGAAAAAAAAACAAGGTCGTGATCTCGTGGTTTCAAATTGTTTGAACTGAAAAATGGCATTAGAAAATCTGGGTCGGCCATTACTTTGATTTTTTCGAACGAACGAAGGTTTTCGTTTTGATTTTGAACGAGATAAGAAATACGCTGTTATAAAAACAATGAAGGCGGCATACGTGACTTTGCAGAGAAAAAATCGTGCTTGCCTTACTCTACAGTGTTTTGATTTGAGTCAGACGTGGTGACATTTGACCAAATTTTAAATTTAAATTTTAAATTGAATCCAGTTCAATTTTCAACTCGTTTATGTGTCGTATGCTCGCATAATAACTCCGAAAAATACGAAACTTGAAATCCAGTAATAATTTAATATTACGGACCCAATGGAACTGGTTTCGTCGAATTCCGAGACTGTTTGGAAAATGACTATTTTTTAATATCGGTTCAAACAATTAAATTCAAAACTGAGCAAAACAGTTTAAAATTCAATTCTGAAAGTTCGATTATCTTCGGTATTATCATTACGAATTTTAAAAGCTTTTGAAATATTTTTTTTCTTCAACTTAAAATTGAAGATTCAAATTTTTATTCAACATTCAATCGATTAAATTTTATAATTTAATCGTCAAATTCAAAGTTATATTCGGGATTCAAATTAAATCATCGTTCAAATATTTAAAATTAATTAAATATTTTCAATTTAATTTGTTCAAAATTCTGGGTCGTTACATACAATCACACCTTTTCTCGCTTGATTGATTTCCAAGGCTACAATCACACCTTTTCTCGCTAGATAGATTACAAAGAAGCCTATAACTCTGAATAGCACTTGGATCTTGTTGAGATAGTGATAGAGAATCAAACCAGAGATAATCTAGTTAGATTCAATGTTGATTTCGGCAGAGTGATGATAGGATTTTGAATAAGAAAATGTGGAAGAAGAAGAGAAGTGAAAAACTAGAAAATCTGATATAAAATTCGTTGAAACTAACCCCTATTTATAGAAGAACAACAGTCATGTCCATTCGTGAAAGGTTATGGCGAATAGACACTTCTTTTAAAATTCAAATTTTTGAATCTAACTGACACTATGTCGACATGGGGTACGAGGGCATGTCGACATCCCAAAGGAAATTTTGATGTTTTGTTTTTCTTTGAAAATAACCTTTATCTTATATTAAAACTATTTTAAAGTTTATAAATATACTTGAATATAGATAAAATACATAGATAAATATAGAGAATAATATATATAAAATTTTACTATAATTTTATATTTAAATCTAAGTATAAAGATAGTTTAAAACAAACGAAGTTTAAAAACACAAGTTTATTAAAAACAAAAACAAATAATATTTTAAGGCTAAAACATCTTTTTGAAAATCATTTGAAAATATAATTTTTAAGGCTAAAACGTTTTGAAAAGCAGTTTTGAAAATCATTCTGAAGTAGTTTTGAAAATCATTTTGAAGTAGTTTTGCAAGCTTCTTCCTGCAGAATATCTCACCATATCAGGACTCGAGAACTTGTACAAAACCAGGATGTTCATGGGTTTGTAAGCCACTTGTCGTAGGTTTGTAAGCTACTTGTCGTGGGTTTGTAAGCCACTAAAAAGGTAGAAATGGGTTCCATCCCAAAAGAAAAATGGAGTGAAGATTTCAGTGCTATTGTGAAGTTTTAACATAATTCTAGACTCAATACTTATCTTGAAATCTTGAACTCTTGATAATCTTGATACTCATGAGTCTTCAATCTTGATATCTTGAATCTCTATACTGTACAGTCTTCATTTTTGGTACCTGCATGGTTAAATCCTGCATATACATATATATCTAAACTATAATGTTAGTATTTATATTTTATAATCTTATTCTAAGGTTGTTGTCATCAAAACCATCAACTCATGGACTAACAATATCAAACATAAAATATAAAGAAAACACCTTTATTTCGCAAATAAATTGGTCAACGAGTTAGATATATGTAACAAATTACATAATTGCCCATAGGGCATACCCTTAACTCTATCAATCTCCCACTTGCACTTGGGGTCGATTATGAAATCTTATTTCAACTTCTCCAATCGGTTTTCTCAAAACCAATTGGATTAGTCCCTTAGTAAATGGGTATGCTATTATGTTTCAATTATATACTATGTCAATCAACTCTCTTCGATGTTGATAAACTACCTTCATCATGTGGAACAATTCAGAGTATGTCTCTCAATATCCAGTGAGCTCTAACTTTTGTTACGGACTATATCATCACAATGTTATCATATAACAATGTTATGTGATTTTCAATATTTAAAATCACCCTCGGCTCAGTTATAAATTTATGCATTTATTATATATATAAATTGTTTTATTATGGCGCTATTCAAGTTAATGAGTCAGCCACAATCTCTTATATTTGGAACATCTCCAACTTCAAGATTCTTAATTTATTATTGACATATTATACTCAATATCACTTACGAAATTTGAGTTCGAACATTCCTTCATAAGGAGTTCACTATTTCTGTAAACAATTATCTAGTATTTCATAAATACACGAGAATACTTCAAATAACCATTTAGTGATATCAATTTGGATTTGATATTTACTTCATGTATCAAATACATGAACAAATCAGGATATCGTAGACAACATGACATGTTTAAAGATCCTGAACTCGGCCTTTGAAAATCGGCACCCGTACTTCACTTGTACTCAAAGTGCCGTAGATTCAAACGCCGAATCTGGCTCTCCGGAGCTTATAACACAGTAAGTATAACTACACAGCGGAATAAAGAAATATATGATATCATATACAACTCCAATGAATACAATATCCAGAATGATATACAACAATGATATCAATACGATACAATAATATCAGAGATAAATAATGATACAGTGGAAAATAACAGAAGTGATAACTCCAAATGATCAGTCAGAGAGGCTGAGTCCAACCACTCCAATGTCAAGCTTGAACAACTAAGGTAAGCAAGGTCAGTCGCGAACTCCAAGAACTGAACTAGCTCCAGATAATCTACTAAACCTGACTATCTGAAAAAAACCCAACTCTAGACTGCCCGTGTGGAAAATTATGGGCACCCAGAGTTTAGGAAGGGAACAATAAACTCCGAGTCAGTCATGGTGACTGGAGTGAGTAACAAAAACAGTTTATCTTTAAAACAACAACTAAAGAATTTTAAACATTGAAATCCGCAATGCTTTTTGGAAAATGAAACTACCATAAGGTCTCCCGGCACACACACAAATGCAATCGCACACATGGGGGAGATTTCTCCTTATGATAGTCAGACATGCTTACTACGCAAAGTCATTTGATATTATTATTAGTGCATAGTGCAGAAAACGTTTCGAAAATATAATATTAATCTTAGCCAGCATAGGTACCATTATATTATGCCTACTATAGCTACCATGTTAAATGGCAGGTTCTACAACTAAAACCGTACAGGGTTCGTATTGTTTGATTGGATTTTCCAACAAATGGTCAGGCTAAGGAACTTCCTACTGCCACATGGAAACGCCTCTGGAGGGACGTCCCGAGAACCTACCCGGATCTCTGCCAACACAAGGCTGGGTTACCTCTGTAACTAGGTAACTACTACTCGAGTATGCCACCCCCCGGTCCTTTAGGACCTTTATTCGAGGGCCCTCGATCACAAAGCAACAATCGCACAGTAAATGAGATTGGAGCAACCACACGGGTAAATATCTGGGCTCCATACCATGATACCACCTTTTTCCAGAAGGAAATGACATACCCTAAAGGGAGTGACCCTCATAACCTTGTCGCATCTTTCCTGTTTCGACCATTTCCTGTTTGTGAGGCTCGATGAGGTCTCGTCCATAAAGCTACGCTTTTTCACAAAGCCATGCTTTGATCAACAAATGATCAACAAATGATTAGCAATACACAGCAACACTTAGCATGCCACCCTACCAAATTGGGAGTATATCACTGATAACCTTCAACTACATAATCTCTGAGCTCATAGGTCTCAGAGTAGGGTGTTAAGCTAAGAGAATAAATTCTCCGCCACCAAACAGGAATGTATTTGAAAGAAATCAGCTTTATATCTCAAAGTGTAGTGTCAGACATACAACTATACAAGTCTGTTCCGGGTTCGAACAGAACCGAAGGCACTTCCAAAGAAGCCCTTGCAATCCGGGTATTCACAATCCCGATCGAACTTCCCATCACTTAGTGAATCTCTATACCGGGCGCTACACGGTGCAGAGACAATCGATAGGTTATCCTATCGTTTTCACAAATACACGGTCTTCACCACCGGTCTTCAATTGCTATCCATACACGACATATCACTTATTCGGAATGGGTTATATGACACAAAGGTCCTCTCCCGGCTAAACCGAATAATGAGCGTAATATTTGAAAACATATGGATAATGGAATTTCATTTAAGTCACAACTTATTATCCAAATTTCCTCTTTAAATGGTTTAAACAAATTACCATTCTAATCTTTTACACAAAAAGATTCATTCACAGATTTCCAAATTAATTTCCATTTCAATTGGATTAACTCGTCCAATCTTTAAACAAAGATTTAACTTATAGCTTTCAAAACAATTCCGTTTTGACCTTTTATACAAAAGGTACACCTTTCCAATTTCAAAACAAAGTTCAACAATCTTTCACAAAGATTTATTCATAACTCGGAAAACCATTTTCATTTCAAATTTGAGATTCTTTTAACACAAATTGGAAATTCATTCCTTAAATGAAAGCATCTATTATTTGAAAACAAATAGTTTTCATTTCGGAAAATCTGATTCATTTATACGAGTTAAAGTCCTTGGGTTAAATTCAAATTCTCAAAACCATACTTTTAAAATGGTTTAAATTTATATAAACACATTTATATCATCTTTAACCAAAATTCCCAATCATGGAATTCAATTCCAAATTTTGAATTCAAATTCAAATTAAATTATTTAAATTGGAAGCTTCACCAAGTTATTCAAAATAACTTTTATCTAAAATTCCTTTTCAAAAGCTTTAACATTTAAACCAAATTCATTTCCAAAATCAATTGAAATTAAAATTTCAATTTCAAAAATATTAAATTTAAATCATCTATGACTTAACCGATTTCCTTATGAAATCCATATTTGTGTGTGTAAAAGTGTGGTCCAGGGGTTTTACACAGTAGTGCAACATCAATAAGTCATCACAGATCAAAATAAAGAAATATAGTTGATAAGCGGTATAACTATAACGCTTATCTTTTATTCACAGATCACAGATATATAAATTACAGGTAATATATTACATTCATCCCAGATAAATGAACTACAGTACAGATCACACACAAATCAGAATATATCACACAGCGTCATAGATCAGAGATATCAAACAATCAAATCATCCAATAGAATCCAAATATTCATAAGTAAAATTAATTAATTACGAATCATTTAAAGAATATCCTTTTATTAATCATAAATTAACCCTTGATTGATAATTAATCCTTAATTAATTATTCTTAATTAATTTCAATGAACAATTAATTTCTTAATTACTTCCATAAAGTAATTACACTTACACAATTTCATAAATGATTATCATTAATTAATTCAATCCAATTGATTGTTACAATTAATCACATAAATTAATTATTTAAATAATCTTAGTTAATGACCTTCATTAACAATTAAAATTTCTTTAATCATTCTTCTAAAGAAATTTCTTATATCAATCATTATTGATTATAATTTGATTAACCATTAATAACTCATCAATTCAAATTATTTAACTAATTAAATGTTAATTGTAAATTAATTAGTTCTTGATTACAAATTAATTTATTTGCAATCATTTATTAACTTAAACCTTAATTAATAAATTTAAAACTTATAATCACTAATTAAATTAATACAAATCATTAATTATCATGATTAATTAACTTAATAAATGAATGAATTACAATTCATTAAATCTTCATTTACTTAAGATAAACTCATCTTTTTATTTATGATTTAATTATCACTTATAAATATGGTTGAAACCATTCATTTCAAATTTTCATTCAGAAATTTCAAATCCATTTTAAATTCAAATTCTCCCATACATTTAATTGCTTTTATATTAAATAAACAAATTGAAATTAAAACTTTATTTAGCTTCAAACTAAATTTCAATTCAAACTAGAATCTATATTTACATTTTAATTTAAACTCAGTTTTAAAACCTTGATTGATAAATTTAAATTTAGTTTTAAAAATCCCTAAAACAAAACAGAAACTAGATTCAGGTACAAAAGCCTGCAACAAAGTTTTGACCTGAGATTCTCTGTTCCCTGTTCGAGTAACAACTCGAATTACTCGAGTACGATGCGAGAAATCACTAATTCTTCCCAGTCAAAACAAAACACCCAGGCACAAAGTGCTCATGCACGTGCATAGTGGCTCCGACCAACGTCGGTCATCGTCACGATGTCGAGTACATCGACAATCAACTCCAGAACACCCTCCGATCATTCGAACGACTCCATCACCTCAAAATCGAAATTCGAGTTTGAGCTGAAAACCTGGAACCACCAACTCATCACAACCCAAACCTGTCAACGTCACGTCTCCACAACTCCGACCACTAGACGACTCGAGACTCCAGCCTCGACTTCGTCAACCACCCAGCCACCATTACCCAAAAGCGCGAGCGACTCGATGCTCGAACGAGGATGTGGTGCACGAGTGTGACGACCGCCCATGACCCCTGCACCGAATCTAGAGATAGTGCGCTGTAAAGTGTGCCAGGCGACCATGGACGATTATCAGGGTAGATTAAAACAACAGAATCTATCGTATTACTCATAGCGCATGGACAAAATACAATAGAACATATGTATAGTGAAGCTTTACAGAACAAAATGACATCATATAATACTCCATAATAGTTGAATACAAGCATCCAAATGGTCAATACATCAAGCCTCACTACATATCTCTCAGAGAATACAAAACAGCGGAATATCCAGTACATATAATAAGAAGATAATATGCAACCCTCCAGCTCGTCTTCGATATCAGCATCGTGAGAGGAGAACAGCACCTGTCACCTGCTACCTAGTCTGCCCGTCCCAAAATGGACGAACAGCCCAAGGCAATAAGAATTAAAAACATAAAGCCTTGAGTCAGACAACAGTCTTAGTGAGCAGTAGATTAACTAACAACACCAAAAGAGCATAAAGGAAAAGGAATAGCAATACAACCCTCCCACTCCAACCTCTTTCTACAGTGATAGCCCCCAGACACACACTAAGCAGAAGCAATCATAGCAGAGCATACAATTTAAAGTAAAGCTACTATCACTCGAGTCAAGGGCGATGTTTTCCAATTACCAAGGCCTAAATCAGATAAGCACCCAGAAAATACCGCTCTTGAGTCCGAATGACGAACAACCAAACATCCATGACTCTGGCTATCACTGTTATCATTGCTTCGATATCACCGTTAATTGAATGACCGGCACATTCTTTCAGCCGTCCGTCAAGGGCTAATGGAAATCCCGGTTCTAGACATAACTCCCGCACGTCGTCGCAACCCGTGCCTAGGACTATCGAATCTGCCCAGAGTACTCGACCATCAACAGTTAGTCGTTGGGACTATCGAATCTGCCCAAACGTACTCTTGCTTAGAGCATGCTAGAACCTTCAACAACGATGCTATCAAAGCCTCCTAGTCATCCTCCTCGACGACTATTCTCATATCCATTCATTATCCTCAACTCGAATCATATCACCGAGTTATCAACATGCTTGGAATGATCCCGTCTGGATTAGACCAAGTCTTCATCACATGATGCCTCGCTTCATTACATCCTCGCAAAGCCTCATCTCAACATCACATCATCAAATCTATGCATAAGAGCTCCATCATCCCGCTACATATGCCACGAGTAGCTTTCCCCAATTCAAGAGCCTTTCCCTTAGCTTTTGAATCACCTTTGGTCTAAATCAAACCATCAATCATCTAAATCATAGCAATCAATCAAATCAAACATTAATCCAAACAATCAGGCATTCAAATATGATCTAAGTAGACAATTATAACAATAATGGCATTTTCGTAATTAAAGAGTTGAAAGTCCAATAAGCATGAAGACATGAACAATATCTCTACAAACTTGATGAATGAACTTGCATAGGTTAACATGTGATAAAATGGATGTAACATCATCATGAACAATGGATCTACATGGATCTACGCTTAGGATGAAGAAAATGCATGAAAATCACTATTTTAACACCAAATCGAGCCAACAATCCGATATACTCCTTTGGATCCGTGTGAGAGATAATCACCACTCACCAAATCACCTAAACAAACCCAAATCAACACGCTTCAGATCTGGACAGCGAAGGATCAAGCTTGATCTATCACGAATCTGCTTCAAACGAAGAAACTCTCTTGAAAAGATGAAGATCTTCAATCTAAGCTCTTGAATCTTCAATCTTGATCTTCGATTTGGATGGATGGAAGCACTAGATTAGAGTGGAGAAAAGAGGTGAAGAAGTGTAGAAGTCGAGCTCTTAAAATGGCAGCACTTCGTCGCTTCGAAATCCGGATCTCAAAAAGTGGGAACAACCCCCCCTATTTATAGCAGAAATCTCTCTAAGTCGTAACCCGGCTATCTCCTAAGTCGTCTCCGACCTAAGCCTCTCCGACCTAAGCCTCTCCGACCTAACAGATATGCGCGCCTCAACTCCTACGACCTAACACTTCTGCGCATACGACCTAACTATTAAGTCAACCTACGACTTAACCACTAACTCCTAAGTCATCTACGACTTAACACAGATTGCGACCTAACACTTAGACGAAACCCAGCGACCTAACACTTAGACAAAACCCAGCGACCTAACACCTTAGCAACCCACGCGACCTAACAGTGTTACGACCTAACACAATACGCGACCTAAGACTTAGCCAACCCCTCCGACTTAACCCCCTTAGGTCATCCAACGACTTAACTATTAAGTCGTTAACTAACTTATTTCTTAGGTCGGTCAATCCCATAGGTCGCTCACTCTACTAAGTCGCTAACCAGCTACCCCAGCTCCCCTAGGTCGTTGCCGACCTAACTATGCTAACCCGGTAACCACTAGGTCGCTAACTCCACTAGGTCTGCCTACCCTTGAGTCGCCATATCCTTAAGTCGGTCAGTTCTTTAGGTCGTTAACTCGCCCTACCGACCTAATACTTAACTAAATCCTAGGTTGCATAATTCTATAGGTCGCTCCAACTAACCCACGACCTAACACTAACTCGCCGAATTCCTTAACTCGGTCACGACTTAGCTCTTAGGTCGTTCACGACCTAGGACTTAGACAAATCTGCCTAAAAATCTGAAATGACTTAAAAATGCTAAAATTCCAGATTTTGACGAACTTGTCGATCCGTAAAAATACGGGTCGTTACATTCTCTCCCCCTTAGGAATTTCGCCCCCGAAATTCCAAGCAATCAAAAACTATTCTGTACGCCTACCATCCATAGCAATCAACAAACCATGCATCCAATTCTAACTTAGCGTACAGAATTCTAAAATTAGAACAAGTTACAATATCGCGAGATGACACGACCCCTTAGGGCCATACCTTGAAGAGTTCAGGATGAGCTGCCTTCATCCTCTCTTCCACCTCCCACGTACAGTCGTTATCATCATCACTCCATTGTATCTTGAGCAACTTAACTACCTTCCTCCTGAGCTGTTTCGTGTCAGTTTCAACAACACGAAGCGGCTTACGAGGCCTTCTATCGACTGGATCAACTTCGAAATATTCACAGCTATCAGCAGAAACCACTGTATTCGAGTCATGCACATACTTCCGTAGATATGACACATGAAAAACATTGTGCACACTCGACATCTTCTCTGGTAACTCCAATCTGTAGGCTAGCTTTCCAATACGCTCGATGATCGGGAATGGTCCAACAAATCTCGGAGTCAATTTTCCTTTCTTCCCGAATCGAATAACATTCTTTAGTGGAGAAATCTTTACAAAAACCATATCTCCTACGTCAAATTCCAAATCCTTTCGACGCTTATCAGCATAACTCTTCTGACGGTCTTGGGCTGCCTTCATTCGTTGACGAATGATCTCTATACAATCTGAAGTCTGCCGAATCATCTTTGGCCCAAGTATCAGCTTTTCTCCAGTTTCCAACCAACATGTCGGAGAGTTACACGGCCTTCCATACAATGCCTCATACGGTGCCATACCAATGCTTGACTGATAACTATTGTTGTATGCAAACTCCACCAAATGAAGGTGATCTTCCCATGATCCTCCGAAGTCCAAAACACATGCTCTAAGAAGATCTTCTAAAACTCGGTTGACTCTCTCGGTCTGACCATCTGTTTGAGGGTGATAAGCTGTACTCAAACACATCTCGGTTCCTAAAACTTCCTGGAAGCTCTTCCAAAATCCACTAGTGAACAATGGGTCTCGATCGCTCACTATACTCTTCGGAATACCATGGAATCGAACTATCCACTTAACATACAACTCAGCCAACTTTGATGCCGTCCTAGTCGATCGAACAGGAATGAATCTTGCACTCTTGGTCAAACGATCAACGATAACCCAAATCCCTTCATTTCCCGTTCTGGTCCTAGGCAATCCATCAATAAAATCCATCGACACTTGCTCCCACTTCCATGTAGGAACTTCTAATGGCTGAAGCAATCCACTTGGCTTCTTCTGCTCGGCTTTAACCAACTGGCAGTTCATACACTTGGAAATAAAATTTCCAACATCCTTCTTCATGCCTTCCCAGTAGTAGGTTCTCTTCATATCCCGATACATCTTATTTCCACCAGGATGAATTGTCAACTTCGAGTGATGACTTTCCTTCAAAACTTCACTCCTCAATTCATCTATATCGGGAACAACTAGTCGTCCTTGCTTCCGAAGCCAACCCTCTCGATCGACCTCGAATCCTTTATCCTTTTCTGGATCCAATCCAGATTCCAAATCACGGATAATCCTGACAAGCCTATCGTCTCGTTTTTGGCTCTCGCCAATCCTTTCCACAAGAGAAGGTCTTATCGATAAGTTTGCCAACATCTCAGGTTCCAATTCACATCTAGGCCTGAAGTCAAATCCAGCTAAATACTCGAGACTCTTCCATTCTGAAAACATGGCTCCCAATCCTGCATGTCTTCGACTTAACGCATCTGCCACTGCGTTACCTTTTCCCGGAGTATAAGCTATACCAAAATCATATGATGCTAAAAACTCTAGCCAACGTTGCTGCCGAAGATTCAAATCCTTTTGGGAGAAAAGATACTTCAACGACTTATGATCTGTAAACAACTCAAATCGAACTCCTAACAGATAATGTCTCCACATCTTCAGAGCAAATACAATCGCCGCTAACTCCAAATCATGAGTCGGGTAATTCCTTTCATGCGGCTTCAGTTGTCGACTTGCATACGCAACAACTTTATCCCTCTGCATCAGCACTGCTCCAAGTCCAGTACCACATGCGTCGGTGTAAACCACCATCTCATCATTCCCACTTGGAATAGTCAAAACAGGAGCACTCGTCAGTCTCTCTTTCAGGATTCCGAAAGCTTGCTCACACTTAGCATCCCAACTGAACACTTGGTTCTTCTTCGTCAATCCTGTTAACGGTGCAACTATCTTGGAGAAGTCTTTGATAAACCATCGATAATATCCTGCTAATCCAAGAAAACTTCTCACATCAGATGCATTCTTAGGTCTAACCCAATCCTGGATTGCTGCCACCTTAGCGGGATCAACCGCTATTCCATTTCCAGAAATCACATGGCCTAAGAACCTCACTTCACTCTTCCAGAAGTGACACTTCGAAAACTTAGCCTTCAGCTGATGTTTCCGCAAGATTTCCAAAACAATCCGCAAGTGCGTCTTGTGCTCTTCTTCAGTTCTGGAATAAATCAGAATATCATCCACGAACACAAGTACGAACTTGTTCAGCTGATCTCTGAACACTCTATTCATAAGATCCACAAAATATGCTGGCGCGTTAGTCAATCCAAACGGCATTACCAGCCACTCAAAGAAACTCGATGGTGTTCGAAAGGCAGTCTTCGGCACACTATCCTTAGCCACTCTCAACTGGTGAAATCCCGTTGCCAAATCCATCTGAGAAAACACCTTAGCTTCGTGAAGCTGATCAAACAAGTCATCTATTCTCGGCAATGGATACTTGTTCTTCTTAGTCACCTTATTCAGCTCACGATAATCCACACACAATCTCAACGATCCATCTGCCTTGGTTGCAAACACAACTGGTGCACCCCACTCGGACACACTACGCCGAATGAATCCTTTCTGCAAAAGATCATCAACTTGCACCCTCAACTCCTGCTGTTCCCTAGGCGCCATCCGCCTAAGAGGCATCACAACAGGTCTGGCTCCTTCAACTAGATCTATACGAAACTCGATCTCTCTATGCGGCAGCAACCCTTTGACTTTGTCAAAGACATCCTCGAATTCATTTGCGATTGGCACTAAAGACAGTCCATCCCGTGGAACAACTAGCGAATACATGAAGCTCATGAAGACGCCTTCCTCATGCTTACATTGTATCACAATCTTTCGCCCTTCCACATTCTCGACTGTCACCTCCAGCCTCTCACAATCAACCTTAGCCGCATACTTCCTAAGCCAGTCCATACCCAAAATAATTCCGAACCCCGCAAAGTTCAGAACAAAACAATCACAAACAAAAGAGCAACCATGACTCGATATAACTAGACCACGGCATAACATACACAAACAAGACGAACCCCCAACTGGATTAGTCACAACCAATGGCCTATCAACAATATCCGGTTCCAAACCTAACCGGCCTACGAGTTCATTACAAACAAACGAATGCGACGCTCCAGTATCAAACAGAACTCTAACTGGAACACCACATAGGAAAAGAGTACCTTGAACAACCACACTCTTTCCTTTCTCTTCAGTAGTAGGAGCTTTTGAAGACGACGGAACAGCTCCCAAAGCATAAGCTTGCACAATCTACTTGTCCCTCCTCGGTTCTGGACAATTCTTCCTGAAATGCCCCGGCTTATCACAGTTGTGACACTTCATCGGCACCTTCGGATTCTTAAAATCCTTTGAGAAATGGCCCTTTTGCTGACAATTGTAGCAAGTCACCTCGCCTTTCGGCTTCTTCTGGCCATCCTTACCCTTCTGCTGCTGCTGCTTCCTCTTCTGGTTTCCACCCTGCTGTGGTTTAGAGTCTCCCCTGGTAACAGCAACAACAGGTCCTTCCTTAGGAAACAGACTCTCATGCCTAAGAGCTTTCTCCACAAGCTTCTCAAATGAATCGTCCAAATGATCCACCAACTGTCTCCCAAGATAACTGTCCAAGCCTGTAACAAACTTCTCATTCTTCTGATAAGCAGACTCAATATACGACCGGGCATACTTGGACAAAGCTTCAAACTCAGAAACATACTCCAGAACTGATCTTCCACCTTGCTTGAGCTCCACAAACCTCTTGAACAGAACAGACTTCTGAGCTGTAGAAATGAACTTAGCTTCAAATCTAGCTTGGAATTGCTCCCAAGTAATCTCTTCCTCCGCGGTATCGATGGTAATAGAGTTCCACCAATCAGAAGCTCTCCCTTGAAGCTGCCTTGATGCCAACTTCCTCTTAGTTGCATCATCAATTCCCAAATCACCAAAGATCCTTCTACAAGCATCGATCCATCTCTGGACTTCAATAGTTGATTCTGTTCCCAAGAAAACCTTCCCTCCAAGAGCAGTATAATCCTTGCACAACTTAGCAAAATCCACTGGTTTCGGAGTTTGGACTTGAACTCCAACATCAACTGCCGCCCCCGGAACTGGTATCCTTCTCATGATCGAAGTCATCATAGCTTCGAACATGGCTGCATAATCAGCAGTCTCTTCAGTAGCACGGCCTTCCCTAGCAGCTGGTCTCCCTCTTCGACTCATTCTCAATATCTATAAAAAGGAATGATTAGAACATCTAGAGAAACAACTGCATAAAGGACTCAAACTCTACTAAGCTACTATATTATATATAGTATTCATCCATCAAAATACAATTACGTCTCTCATACGTAGTTACGACAGCGAGCGTTGGGTAAAATCGATTAACCAATGCTCTGATACAAAATATGACGACCGCCCATGACCCCTGCACCGAATCTAGAGATAGTGCGCTGTAAAGTGTGCCAGGCGACCATGGACGATTATCAGGGTAGATTAAAACAACAGAATCTATCGTATTACTCACAGCGCATGGACAAAATACAATAGAACATATGTATAGTGAAGCTTTACAGAACAAAATGACATCATATAATACTCCATAATAGTTGAATACAAGCATCCAAATGGTCAATACATCAAGCCTCACTACATATCTCTCAGAGAATACAAAACAGCGGAATATCCAGTACATATAATAAGAAGATAATATGCAACCCTCCAGCTCGTCTTCGATATCAGCATCGTGAGAGGAGAACAGCACCTGTCACCTGCTACCTAGTCTGCCCGTCCCAAAATGGACGAACAACCCAAGGCAATAAGAATTAAAAACATAAAGCCTTGAGTCAGACAACAGTCTTAGTGAGCAGTAGATTAACTAACAACACCAAAAGAGCATAAAGGAAAAGGAATAGGAATACAACCCTCCCACTCCAACCTCTTTCTACAGTGATAGCCCCCAGACACACACTAAGCAGAAGCAATCATAGCAGAGCATACAATTTAAAGTAAAGCTACTATCACTCGAGTCAAGGGCGATGTTTTCCAAGTACCAAGGCCTAAATCAGATAAGCACCCAGAAAATACCGCTCTTGAGTCCGAATGACGATACAACCAAACATCCATGACTCTGGCTATCACTGTTATCATTGCTTCGATATCACCGTTAATTGAATGATCGGCACATTCTTTCAGCCGTCCGTCAAGGGCTAATGGAAACCCCGGTTCTAGACATAACTCCCGCACGTCGTCGCAACCCGTGCCTAGGACTATCGAATCTGCACAGAGTACTCGACCATCAACAGTTAGTCGTTGGGACTATCGAATCTGCCCAAACGTACTCTTGCTTAGAGCATGCTAGAACCTTCAACAACGATGCTATCCAAGCCTCCTAGTCATCCTCCTCGACGACTATTCTCATATCCATTCATTATCCTCAACTCGAATCATATCACCGAGTTATCAACATGCTTGGAATGATCCCGTCTGGATTAGACCAAGTCTTCATCACATGATGCCTCGCTTCATTACATCCTCGCAAAGCCTCATCTCAACATCACATCATCAAATCTATGCATAAGAGCTCCATCATCCCGCTACATATGCCACGAGTAGCTTTCCCCAATTCAAGAGCCTTTCCCTTAGCTTTTGAATCACCTTTGGTCTAAATCAAACCATCAACCATCTAAATCATAGCAATCAATCAAATCAAACATTAATCCAAACAATCAGGCATTCAAATATGATCTAAGTAGACAATTATAACAATAATGGCATTTTCGTAATTAAAGAGTTGAAAGTCCAATAAGCATGAAAACATGAACAATATCTCTACAAACTTGATGAATGAACTTGCATAGGTTAACATGTGATAAAATGGATGTAACATCATCATGAACAATGGATCTACATGGATCTACGCTTAGGATGAAGAAAATGCATGGAAATCACTATTTTAACACCAAATCGAGCCAACAATCCGATATACTCCTTTGGATCCGTGTGAGAGATAATCACCACTCACCAAATCACCTAAACAAACCCAAATCAACACGCTTCAGATCTGGACAGCGAAGGATCAAGTTTGATCTATCACGAATCTGCTTCAAACGAAGAAATCTCTCTTGAAAAGATGAAGATCTTCAATCTAAGCTCTTGAATCTTCAATCTTGATCTTCGATTTGGATGGATGGAAGCACTAGATTAGAGTGGAGAAAAGAGGTGAAGAAGTGTAGAAGTCGAGCTCTCAAAATGGCAGCACTTCGTCGCTTCGAAATCCGGATCTCAAAAAGTGGGAACAACCCCCCTATTTATAGCAGAAATCTCTCTAAGTCGTAACTCGGCTATCTCCTAAGCCTCTCCGACCTAAGCCTCTCCGACCTAACAGATATACGCGCCTCAACTCCTACGACCTAACACTTCTGCGCATACGACCTAACTATTAAGTCGACCTACGACTTAACCACTAACTCCTAAGTCATCTACGACTTAACACAGATTGCGACCTAACACTTAGACGAAACCCAGCGACCTAACACTTAGACAAAACCCAGCGACCTAACACCTTAGCAACCCACGCGACCTAACAGTGTTACGACCTAACACAATACGCGACCTAAGACTTAGCCAACCCCTCCGACTTAACCCCCTTAGGTCATCCAACGACTTAACTATTAAGTCGTTAACTAACTTATTTCTTAGGTCGGTCAATCCCATAGGTCGCTCACTCTACTAAGTCGCTAACCAGCTACCCCAGCTCCCCTAGGTCGTTGCCGACCTAACTATGCTAACCCGGTAACCACTAGGTCGCTAACTCCACTAGGTCTGCCTACCCTTGAGTCGCCATATCCTTAAGTCGGTCAGTTCTTTAGGTCGTTAACTCGCCTTGCCGACCTAATACTTAACTAAATCCTAGGTTGCATAATTCTATAGGTCGCTCCAACTAACCCACGACCTAACACTAACTCGCCGAATTCCTTAACTTGGTCACGACTTAGCTCTTAGGTCGTTCACGACCTAGGACTTAGACAAATCTGCCTAAAAATCTGAAATGACTTAAAAATGCTAAAATTCCAGATTTTGACGAACTTGTCGATCCGTAAAAATACGGGTCGTTACAACGAGTTTCCCCTTCACTAAAAAATTAGGTCTACAGACTAAAATCCTACGGCGCCGTTGCCACATTCATCGTTATCTTCTCCGGCTATTTTTCCACGCACCTCCGTAGGCTCCTCCATCCCCACGAGAAAACCCGACCTCCCTAGTGCCTCCGATCGGCGGAATTTGCCCAGAACCCATTTTTCGTTCATTCCCAAACTGCTCCTAACCCCCATCTCTAAAAATCACCAAACCCACCTTTAAAATCATAGCTTCCAGTAAGGATTCAAGTTATATACTTGAATCGATAATTCTTGACATTCGAAATTCCCAGAATTTAAAGTTTTCACTGTAAAAATTCGATCTTTCATTTTATACATTTATACTTCACGAAACCATTTTTAAATTGTAACTCATACTTAAACACAACTATTTTGTTTTAAAACCAAGGCCTGATATTGATTAGAAAAGGAGAAATTGAATTTTCTTTGTTGTTTGGTACTCTGAAACTAAACAGAGAAGAAGATGCACTAATACATATATATATATACACACAGAGCAATTGCAACATATACTTAAGTTTAAATTACTAACTGTTACTCACCTTCCACATCTTGATTCTAGAGTTTTTCAGAAGCCTTCAAGTTGAAGTTAAAACCTTTTTAAACTTTGCAAAGTTGAAATCTTGTTTTGAACTTGATAACTGAAGATCCCAGGCTTTCTTAATTCTCAGGTTTTGATGTTTTAGTTTGAGATGTTAGTTTGATTATAAAGTGATATTACTTTGGTTTTTCTCAGTTTTAATGGAGGCAACTGGAACGAATTTGTTGTTCAAGTGAAATGAAGTTTACAGGAGATGATATTTGTACAAGGTGATATAATATTGGTTTGTACATTTTTTAGCAGAGATTTTTTTTTCTTTGCTGCTGATATCTTTTTGTTTGGTGGCTGATGGATCATAGCATTAATTATCTTGTACAATATACTTATTCTTTTCCCTTTATTTCGGTTGTACATGTATGAGTATAATCTTGGGTGTCTTCTTTTGCAAGCTTATAGATATTTTTTTTTGTTTTTCTTTTACAAGTTAATTTATACTTACATATTTATTTTGTTCAACTTAAATATATCATGTTGTCTTCATTTGCAAGGTCCAAGAGATTCACATTTCCTTTTTGACTTGTCTTTTATTTATTTCTATTTCTATTTTATCTTATTATTTTGTAATATAAGTGAATTCCTATAATTTAATTTGTTATTAATTTTTTTAGCTAGTGTTTACTTTGTATTTTTATAGTTTATCTTACATATTTATATTTTATTTCTAGCTTAAATATTTATTATTAATTTATTTTTATTTTGTAGCATAACCCATCAATTTCAAATTTAAAGTTATTTATTTTTAAACTTGTATCAATTATCTATATTTTTATATTTATCTTTAAACCATTTATATTAAGATTTAAATTCAAATTCAATGTGTGTGTATATATATATATATGGGTATATATATATATTCACATATATACAATTTAAATTCAAATGATTTAACATCTATTTCATTTGAGTTCGGGGAAACTCGCTTCAATTTACAAATTTAATTCAAAAATTCAATTAATTATCAATTTAAATATATATAAAATCCGGAGTCGTTACATCCTTCCCCCCTTAAAAGAATTTCGTCCCCGAAATTTGCCAAGGAGACACAAAGATAGATGAAGAATATTTCATCAAATCAAACTGAATACCTATTCTGCATTTGGCTCACCAAATCAGAATATCAATTATAGATATAAGAACAAATCTGTTTAACACTTCACAAGGTACTCGGGTTATCCAGATCTACGAAATATGCAGAGGCATCGGTTAGTTCGAAGGGATAACTAACCATTCGTAGAACATATCCAGACCCAAAAATAGACAGATATATGGATACAATTCCAAAACTTTTAGTTTAGAAACTAAAGTATATCTATCAACCATAGCAACCAATGCAACCAATTCATCCAAAAAACAAAATTTTTTTGACCGACTTATTTAGAGTTTATGTCCCATGCAAATATATCAAATCTTCTTCCTGGATCTACCAAGAACCATCGAAGAATTGAGAAGAGATGTTGAACAAAAGAGATTGATAGAGGAAAGATTGTTTCCTTGTTGTTACAGGGTGTTGACCATTTATAGTTGTATTCCCATGTCCCCTATCTCATCCTCTTCTTACACTCATACTTACCATCAGTGGATAGTAAGAGAATTTACTGAGGTATACGGACAGATATCTTAGGGATACTCATTCTAGGGTATACTTCACCCTATCTCTAATGAGCTACTTAATGTGTTATACTCCTTAGCTAAATTTCAACCTTAGCTCTGATACCAAATGTAAAGATCCTGAACTCGACCTTCGAAAATCGGCACCCGTACTTCACTTGTACTCAAAGTACCGCAGATTCAAACGCCGAATCTGGCTCTCCGGAGCTTATAACACAGTAAGTATAACAACACAGCGGAATGAAGAAATAGATGATATCATATACAACTCCAATGAATACAATATCCAGAATGATATACAACAATGATATCAATATGATACAACAATATCAGAGATAAATAATGATACAGCGGAAAATAACAGAAGTGATAACTCCAAATGATCAGTCAGAGAGGCTGAGTCCAACCACTCCAATGTCAAGCTTGAACAACTAAGGTAAGCAAGGTCAGTCGCGAACTCCAAGAACTGAACTAGCTCCAGATAATCTACTAAACCTGACTATCTGAAAAAAAACCCAACTCTAGACTGCCCGTGTGGAAAATTATGGGCACCCAGAGTTTAGGAAGGGAACAATAAACTCCGAGTCAGTCATGGTGACTGGTGTGAGTAACAAAAACAGTTTATCTTTAAAACAACAACTAAAGAATTTTAAACATTGAAATCCGCAATGCTTTTTGGAAAATGAAACTACCATAAGGCCTCCCGGCACACACACAATGCAATCGCACACATGGGGGAGATTTCTCCTTATGATAGTCAAACATGCTTACTACGCAAAGTCATTTGATATTATTATTAGTGCATAGTGCAGAAAACGTTTCAAAAATATAATATTAATCTTAGCCAACATAGGTACCATTATATTATGCCTACTATAGCTACCATGTTAAATGGCAGGTTCTACAACTAAAACCGTACAAGGTTCGTATTGTTTGATTGGATTTTCCAACAAATGGTCAGGCTAAGGAACTTCCTACTGCCACATGGAAACGCCTCTGGAGGGACGTCCCGAGAACCTACATAGATCTCTGCCAACACAAGGCCGGGTTACCTCTGTAACTAGGTAACTACTACTCGAGTATGCCACCCCCCGGTCCTTTAGGACCTTTATCCGAGGGCCCTCGATCACAAAGCAACAATCACACAGTAAATGAGATTGGAGCAACCACACAGGTAAATATATGGGCTCCATACCATGATACCACCTTTTTCCAGAAGGAAATGACATACCCTAAAGGGAGCAACCCTCATAACCTTGCCGCATCTTTCCTGTTTCGACCATTTCCGGTTTGTGAGGCTCGATAAGGTCTCGTCCACAAAGCTACGCTTTTTCACAAAGCCATGCTTTGATCAACAAATGATCAACAACACACAGCAACACTTAGCATGCCACACTACCAAATTGGGAGTATATCACTGATAACCTTCAACTACATAACCTCTGAGCTCATACGTCTCAGAGAAGGGTGTTAAGCTAAGAGAATAAATTCTCCACCACCAAACAGGAATGTATTTGAAAGAAATCAGCTTTATATCTCAAAGTGTAGTGTCAGACATACAACCATACAAGTCTGTTCCGGGTTCGAACAGAACCGAAGGCACTTCCAAAGAAGCCCTTGCAATCTGGGTATTCTAAATCCCAATCGAACTTCCCATCACTTAGTGAATCTCTATACCGGGCGCTACTCGGTGCAGAGACAATCGATAAGTTATCCTATCGTTTTCACAAATACCCGGTCTTCACCACCGGTCTTCAATTGCTATCCATATACGACGTATCACTTATTCGGAATGGGTTATATGACACAAAGGTCCTCTCCTAGCTAAACCGAATAATGAGCGTAATATTTGAAACATATGGATAATGTAATTTCAATTAAGTCACAACTTATTATCCAAATCTCATCTTTAAATGGTTTAAACAAATTACCATTCTAATCTTTTACACAAAAAGATTTATTCATAGATTTTCCAAATCAATTTCCATTTCAATTGGATTAACTCGTCCAATCTTTAAACAAAGATTTAACTTATAGCTTTCAAAACAATTCCGTTTCGACCTTTTATACAAAAGATACACCTTTCCAATTTCAAAACAAAGTTCAACAATCTTTCACAAAGATTTATTCATAACTCAGAAAACCATTTTCATTTCAAATTTGAGATTCTTTTAACACAAATTAGAAATTCAATCCTTATATGAAAGCTTCTATTATTCGAAAACAAACAGTTTTCATTTCGGAAAATCTGATTCATTTATACGAGTTAAAGTCCTTGGGTTAAATTCAAATTCTCAAAACCATACTTTTAAAATGGTTTAAATTTATATAAACACATTTATATCATCTTTAACCAAAATTCCCAATCATGGAATTCAATTCCAAATTTTGAATTCAAATTCAAATTAAATTATTTAAATTGGAAGCTTCACCAAGTTATTCAAAATAACTTTTATCTAAAAATTCCTTTTCAAAAGCTTTAACATTTAACCCAAATTCATTTCCAAAATCAATTGAAATTAAAATTTCAATTTCAAAAATATTAAATTTAAATCATCTGTGACTTAACCGATTTCCTTGTGAAATCCATATTTGTGTGTGTAAAAGTGTGGTCCAGGGGTTTTACACAGTAGTGCAACATCAATAAGTCATCACAGATCAAAATAAAGAAATATAGTTGATAAGCGGTATAACTATAACGCTTATCTTTTATTCATAGATCACAGATATATAAATTACAGGTAATATATTACATTCATCCCAGATAAATGAACTACAGTACAGATCACACACAAATCAGAATATATCACACAGCGTCACAGATCAGAGATATCAAACAATCAAATCATCCAATAGAATCCAAATATTCATAAGTAAAATTAATTAATTACGAACCATTTAATGAATATCCTTTTATTAATCATAAATTAACCCTTGATTGATAATTAATCCTTAATTAATTATTCTTAATTAATTTCAATGAACAATTAATTTCTTAATTACTTCCATAAAGTAATTACACTTACACAATTTCATAAATGATTATAATTAATTAATTCAATCCAATTGATTGTTACAGTTAATCACATAAATTAATTATTTAAATAATCTTAGTTAATGACCTTCATTAATAATTAAAATTTCTTTAATCATTCTTCTAAAGAAATTTCTTATATTGATCATTATTGATTATAATTTGATTAACCATTAATAACTCATCAATTTAAATTATTTAACTAATTAAATGTTAATTGTAAATTAATTAGTTCTTGATTACAAATTAATTTATTTGCAATCATTTATTAACTTAAACCTTAATTAATAAATTTAAAACTTATAATCACTAATTAAATTAATACAAATCATTAATTATCATGATTAATTAACTTAATAAATGAATGAATTACAATTCATTAAATCTTCATTTACTTAAGATAAACTCATCTTTTTATTTATGATTTAATTATCACTTATAAATATGGTTGAAACCATTCATTTCAAATTTTCATTCAGAAATTTCAAATCCATTTTAAATTCAAATTCTCCCATACATTTAATTGCTTTTATATTAAATAAACAAATTGAATTTAAAACTTTATTTAGCTTCAAACTAAATTTCAATTCAAACTAGAATATATATTTACATTTTAATTTAAACTCAGTTTTAAAACCTTGATTGATAAATTTAAATTTAGTTTTAAAATTCCTAAAACAAAACAGAAACTAGATTCAGGTACAAAAGCCTGTAACAAAGTTTTGACCCGAGATTCTCTGTTCCCTGCTTCGAGTAACAACTCGAATTACTCGAGTACGACGCGAGAAATCACTAATTCTTCCAAGGCAAAACAAAACACCCAGGCACAAAGTGCTCGTGGACGTGCACAGTGGCTCCGACCAACGCCGGTCATCGTCACGACGTCGAGCACATCGACGATCCACTCCAGAACACCCTCCGATCATTCGAACCACTCCATCACCTCGAAATCGAAATTCGAGTTTGAGCTGAAAACCTGGAACCACCAACTCATCACAACCCAAACCTGTCAACGTCACGTCTCCACAACTCCGACCACTAGACGACTCGAGACTTCGGCCTCGACTTCATCAACCACCCAGCCACCATTACCCAAAAGCGCGAGCGACTCGATGCTCGAACGAGGCTGTGGTGCACGAGTTTCCCCTTCACTAAAAAATTAGGTCTACAGACTAAAATCCTACGCCGCCATCGCCACAGTCATCGTTATCTTTTCCAGCTATTTTTCCACGCACCTCCGTAGGCTCCTCCATCCCCACGAGAAAACCCGACCTCCCTAGTGCCTCTGATCACCGGAATTTTCCCAGAACCCATTTTTCGTTCATTCCCAAACTGCTCCTAACCCCCATCTCTAAAAATCACCAAACCCACCTTAAAAATCATAGCTTCCAGTAAGGATTCAAGTTATATACTTGAATCGATAATTCGTGACATTCGAAATTCCCAGAATTTAAAGTTTTCACTGTAAAAATTCGATCTTTCATTTTATATACATTTATACTTCACGAAACCATTTTTAAATTGGAACTCATACTTAAACACAACTATTTTGTTTTAAAACCAAGGCCTAATATTGATTAGAAAAGGAGAAATGGAATTTTCTTTGTTGTTTGGTACTCTGAAACTAAACAGAGAAGAAGATGCACTAATACATATATATATACACAGAACAAGTGCAACATATACTTAAGTTTAAATTACTAATTGTTACTCACCTTCCACATCTTGAGTCTAGAGTTTTTCAAAAGCCTTCAAGTTGAAGTTGAAATCTTTTTAAACTTTGCAAAGTTGAAATCTTATTTTGAACTTGATAGCTGAAGATCCCAGGCTTTCTTAATTCTCAGGTTTTGATGTTTTAGTTTGAGATGTTTGTTTGATTATAAAGTGATATTACTTTGGTTTTTCTCAGTTTTAATGGAGGCAACTGGAACGAATTTGTTGTTCAAGTGAAATGAAGTTTACAGGAGATGATGATATTTGTATAAGGTGATATAATATTGGTTTGTACATTTTTTAGCAGAGATTTTTTTTCTTTGCTGCTGATATCTTTTTGTTTGGTGGCTGATGGATCATAGCATTAATTATCTTGTACAATATACTTATTCTTTTCCCTTTATTTCGGTTGTACATGTATGAGTATAATCTTGGGTGTCTTCTTTTGCAAGCTTATAGATATTTTTTTTTTCTTTTACAAGTTAATTTATACTTACATATTTATTTTGTTCAACTTAAATATATCATGTTGTCTTCATTTGCAAGGTCCAAGAGATTCACATTTCCTTTTTGACTTGTCTTTTATTTATTTCTATTTCTATTTTATCTTATTACTTTGTAATATAAGTGAATTCCTATAATTTAATTTGTTATTAATTTTTTTAGCTAGTGTTTACTTTGTATTTTTATAGTTTATCTTACATATTTATATTTTATTTCTAGCTTAAATATTTATTATTAATTTATTTTTATTTTTTAACATAACCCATCAATTTCAAATTTAAAGTTATTTATTTTTAAACTTGTATCAATTATCTATATTTTTATATTTATCTTTAAACCATTTATATTAAGATTTAAATTCAAATTCAATGTATATATATATATAAACTCAAATCTACTCATATATACCCATATATATATATTCACATATATACAATTTAAATTCAAATGATTTAACATCTATTTCATTTGAGTTCGGGGAAACTCGCTTCAATTTACAATTTTAATTCAAAAATTCAATTAATTATCAATTTAAATATATATAAAATCCGGGGTCGTTACAACATGTACAATAATTTCTATAGCCAATGCATAACGAATCCATTTTACATGTTCTATATTAAATAATTTAATTAGGTGCCTTTGCATATCGATTTGGGACGTTCCCTATATCTTCTATACTTTACTATAAAAGACATCATTTACAATCCAACATTGAGTTTTAAAACAACAAAGGCTAATTTTAATACAAGTACATCGTTAGAATCAGCAGTGTGGTGTTTACCTACAGTTTAGAGATATGGATGTACCTTTTAACATTCTTTCTTATGAACACATGCTTCCTCTGCATTTTGCTTGATAATCAAACTATTTGATATTGCAATCAAAAAATTTATTCAATTTTGATGCTTATAAAAGGATACCTTCGTATTATTTCTTCGATCAAATCCAAAAACTCACAAACTCAATATCGCTCCCACTGACTTCGAGTCATTTTGGTTATTATATGTAAACAACTTACTCCAAATCATTATTTAGAATTTTCCATTTCAATACATGTATACCAAAACACTAAGTCTTATCAAACAATAATTTTGTGAGTAAATCCGAAATAACTTAAGCACGTTGAATGATGAATCTATGATGCTAATTTCAACATTTGAAATTTCGAGATTATTCCCATAAATATTGCTCATTAAATTCCATTGCATTTATCTTCTCTTAAAGGCACATTTGGTGGTGATGGACCTTATCCCTTTGGATTCAACAATCAAAATCATATTTCGATAATGTACTTAGAACTTGTTCGGATCTGTGCATCATACCATATCATATGGTCAACACTCTTAATGATTTAATTAAACAATCGAGAATTACATATATTTTCGAATTAATAAGAAACTCATAGTTTCTCTTTAATGTGTGAGAATACTTATTAGACATTCTAATGCGATGTGTTCGTTTAGGTTAGTTAATTTCATTTCACCTCATGTAATCGGTTTTCTCTTTGAATCGTATCCAATTCTATTTTACTACCAATAATTTCTCAAAGAAATTCCTTCACTATGAAGTTGGTATTTCTTGAAATAACAGTTGTTTCTCAATGCAACGGAACGGGCATTCATAAACATTATGAATTGCCTTATATAAAACTGACTTTGCATTAGTTCACAATATATTTTTGTGCATACAACATAATTTAGTCATCTAATGACTATCGTTCCCAAAAATATCTTAGGACGATTCATACAAGATCTTCACTTACAATTATTACATGTAGTCTTTCAACTCGCACAACCTACCAACTTCTTGGTCTGGGATATATAGATGTTTCTTATAAACCCATATCTCGTATGGTTTTGTTAATTATCCTTTAAATGATATTAATTTTAACCTTGTGTACTACACTTAAGTACACGACCTTATTGAAAGAAGTTAACTCAACTTCACTCACAAATAATCTTGCTTTGTCCAACAAAGTTTGATTACTCCTTATCGATATATTATTATGTATCATAGGGAGGAGTGACTTTTGAGATTGAATCTTTAGTCATATTTTAGGTATGTTCGAAACTCTTTCCATGATACTCACCTATTCTATCAAATCAAATCATTTTATTTTATTGCATGTTATTTTATTTACTTTTGTTTTATATTCTATAAGTTAACTGTAGACATACTACATGTGTATCAAATACACAATGTCCATGTCAGTGATAACTCATAGTTGAATATAAGAAATTTTATGGAACCGTTTTGGTATTAATAGACTCGGGATTACATACATCAAGTGCATCAATCTGAAGAGTTCATCAACTCCTATGACGCTTCCGTTAAATGGGTGCATAGCCCTTAATTGTTTGAGATATCATTAACTAGCATCATATGATTCATAATCATGTAATAAAATTATTTCTCAACATTGTGGGTTAGTTTATAATTCCAAAATAATTGTAAATAATTTTAGATACTTTAGTATTTTTCAATGCATCACTTTTGTTGTGAAAACAAGTATTATATTATATTTTTATTTCATAACGAATAATTCATAATATTCGCACTAAAATATAACTATGTCTATTTTTTAGTCGACATTGGAAAATAGTCATTATTTCATAAATAACGTTCAATATGTTTTACGAAGACAATTTCGTAACTTGATGCAATCAATAAGTGCTATATGGAATGCTCCCACTATTTCCGCCATTACTTTAATAGCGTACTGAATTCGAAGGTCTGTTATTCACTTAATGTAGATTATTTATTTTATATACTACAACTAGTTTATAATGATGAATTCTTTGATCAAATATCTTGAACTTGAAGAAATAAATCTCATAGAAAATAATTTTCTATACAAAAATACATCTTGGAATAGAAATTGTATTTCTCATTTCAATGTTAAGTATGAATTATTATTATTCGAATTCTCATTTTCGATGTTTCTTTATGAAGCATAAGTGACTATTCACTCTCTTCATCCCAACTATACCTTAAATTACATCTACGCCTATACACTCATTTTTCTTTCTAAATGGTTGAACCATTCAAAAGAAATCTCTTACTACAATATCGTAATGAACTATTTACAAAAGCGCAGTCGATTGTCCTTAACATTTAACGACATCTTATATGTTGCACTTTGCATAAACTGATCAAACTGACATTTCAGTGATCAAGTTCTTAGATCTATATTGTAGTTTTGGTCTTGTGTTACATTTAACACAATACAATCCTTTTGTAATCAATCAAATTGAATACTTGATCTCACAATATCGTTTATTGGCTTATTTCGAATGAACTAACTTCATCGAAGTATTATACATTACGAACTGTAACCATCCCCATATAACACTTGTATATGATAGTATATAGATCAAACATCCATAATCTTGTACCGGTTTAGAGTTCGAAACTCATTGAATGTAATATATGGTCTCGATCAAATAAACACGTAAGCGACCAAATTATGAATGTATTAAGTAGTCGTAAAATTAGGTACCTGCATGGGTATAGAAAACATTAACATGCAAGAAGTATTTAATAATAAGTATATATATATATTATATTTTTATTTATCAATCTTCAATTCAGTTCATTTATATATCTGAACTAATAAACATTTTATCAATCGTATTAAATGCAAAAATTTATCAATATATATTATTATAACATTATATAGCATATGTTCTTATAATATTAGAAAAGTTAAATGTTATCATTTCATTTTTCTAATAAGGTTACCACAAGTCTTTTATGTTTTGTCAAACCCTAAGTCAAAACATAAAAGTCTTTCGACTTCACTAGTAGGTGTTAGGACTCATCCGTCTTGGAATTCCGACCTTGAGTTTGCTCAACAAGTCATAGCTCCACGGACGATGGATAACTCCTTCTCGATTGTATCATATACATGTAATAACTTGAATTCTAGTGGGTCCAGATTTTTCGCAAAAATGCTAAAACCCAAGCTCATTGAAGCCTAAGTTGGGTATTTGGTATCCTGCAAATAGGCAAAGACAAATATATCAGAGCTGAAGTAAATATCTCACAGCGGAATTGACTAAAGTAAGTAAATACTCACCAAGATAATAACACTTTCTAAACAAGTGTCACAATGCTGGAAAATCTCTGCCATCTACCTAACATGTGGGATGCATGAGGAGGGGGTTAGGACTAAAGTTCTGGTGGATGGACAAATTATACACTTCTAAGCTTAATTCTACATATACCATTTTATTTCCATTTTCTGTTATGTTAGGTTTATTTGATTTATAATACTCTCGCCTCTGTGCATGAATCGAACCCATCTACTCCCTAGTAGATTAAAACCTAATAATACATATATATGTAGCTACATGCCCAATGACCGCATCAGTCCTAGGTACTACCCGTAGTACCTTCCGTATCCTCCTCGAAAAGGACTCCATCGTATTGCTCCTAGAGCGTTCCGTGACTACATTTGTAAAGGACAGCTTCATGAGGCATACAATACAGATGTTCCGTCGTCTATTATGAAAACGTAAAACTGCGTCTGCACTAGCCTATACTAATGCTCGGACATCCACAATGCACCACCCAAAGCGTACCTTGAGGATTATACGTAATCGTTCTGCCTACTCCCTGAATCTTGCCAACAAGGTCTACCTTGTACGGAACTCTGTCGGGGATTTTCTATATTTATAAAGGACAGCTTCGTTAGGCTTACAATACAGATATTCTACTTGGTCTGTCTCTTTTCTCATCGTGGCCATGGCCCCACGCAGCGATCCCTCAACTAATCGAAAGACCTCTAAAGAGCTAAGTGGCTGTGCCCTACTGCAAACAATCTAAACATCCAATTGGCTGCGCCCCTCATCCAATGTCTTGATAGTGAAAGAATCATTAGCCTGTTGGTTTAACTCTAGTCTTTCCCAAACTCGTTCTTGATTGATGATGGCTTGATCTCCACTTGCGACTATCCTTTTGGGTCCTGCCCACTAAAACCTACTCGCAAGTCAGAGTATGGTGTCATACGAATATCCTACTCCATTCATCAACCTTTTGAGTGCCTACAAAAGTCCGCTTCGTTAGGCCTGCAATGCAAAAGCTGTCAAGGCATACTCTCTTGATGGAACACCTACATACCTGCCTCCGGGGGTGCAACTTCGTTAGGCCTACCCCATAGGGCCATAGGCCACAGAAATGTCTTTATTTTACACTAATTCCCTTTTTCTTTCTTTTATTCTTGCAATTACGTTTATCTTTATTCTTACAATATTGAACTATGGAAATGTATTCTCTTTTCTAAACCAACCAACTAATATATCACTAACTTCCAAATCAAGTTATTAAATTTTCCCCTTTTTAATTTATTTCTCCCGTTTTAGCATAATTTACTGTAAATTTCTTACTTTTAGAGTTATGCCTTTCTCTATAACTGTTAAGCCTAATATTATTCATATTTAGTTGGATTTCTATCTTTCTTTTCCATATAAATAATAATTAAATTAAGCTCTCTTATTGAATTTACAGTTTCAACATAACTAATTAGCAGAACTAATTACTGAAATAAATGCTGAATTAAAATATTTAACGGGAATCAAACGATAATATATCATAAACGTAAAAGATATATATAATTTAAATCCACTCACCTGTCATCCTTAGCTTTGCTCCATGGCCTACCTGGATCCCCTTTTAAGGCGTCTAATATTTTTATTAAGAAGATCTTCTCTCCAGAAATATTTTCTATTTAGGGTTCAGCCTCAGGCAATGAACCCAATTGGGAGAAAATCTGATTGTGAGAAAATAGCTAGGCTTAGGGTCCTCTTTATAGTATAGCTTAGGGATCTCAGACCGTCGAATTTTTGGATTGAATCTGGTGCAACCATGTCATAGGCTCGCTGCGACTCGTTGGATCTGGAAAATGACGCTCCAGATCACGCAAAAATTGAATTTGAGGTCTTCGGCACGTCCTTGGACGATTTTACGTCCAGGGCTTGTAACAACCTGATTTTTCTCAACAATTTAAAATAAGAATTTTAATGAAGATTTTTGAAATAAAACTTATTTTTAACAATAAAATTTTGGCAACAAAAACTAGATATTTGAAATGCATCCATTGAAATGAGGCCAACGAAATTTATTTAACGTCAAAATTTGTTCGAAACTCGGTCAGCATATTTTTCGGTATGAATTATCAAATTTTGAAGTATAAATATTTTTACATAAAAATGATCTAAAAATTTTTCTGATTAAAATGTCAAAGTTCGTTCTGTCCAATTCCGAACTTTGTGGCTCCGTTTATCAGAAATTGTCATTGTGGTTCAAATTCGAAGCGGTATAGCTGGCGACAGACGAAATTTTGTTACGAATGTCGTAACACACATTTTAGTACATCGTTGGATTCGTCTCGCCACGCCGATCTCTGCAGTATATTTGTTTTCGTATTTTGGTTTCCATTGTAAAATGCTAAATGGTCAAGATAGCGGTCCGTGACCGTGCCTTGGAAAATATTTTGCATCATAATTGCTGTAGCGACCCGTAGTTCCGTACCCCTTGAGTTGATAATAATTTTTTCTCGTTCAACCCAAAGTGTACGAAAGAGCGAATAACTAGGGAAAAAGAAGAAGAAAGAGGTAGAAGAAGAAAGTAAAACAACATCAGAATCTCACAATCGCAGCCGAACAATATATAATAGATAATAACTGATCTTTACACAAAGAACTATATCTGTTTTATACATCTCATCATCAGAGTACATTACAATCAATAATACAATACTGGACAGTTATGAAAACTTGTCCTCACTGTAACGACCCCGGATTTTATATAGATTTAAATTAATAATTAAATGAATTTTTGAATTAAAATAGTGAAATAAAACGGTAAATAGATTGCGAGTTTCCCCGGATTCAAATATATTCTGTATCAATCATTTAAATTAAAAATATTGTATATTGTGTATATATGTGTACATATGAATATATATGTAATATATGAGTAAATTTGTAAATGTATATATATATACATTGAATTTGAAATCTTGAATATAAATGGTTTAAAATATAAATAATAAAATGTTGGGTAATAAAACTTTAAAAGGAATTCAAAATAAGTGTTGATGTTAAACGAGTATTTCGACTAAATCTATGGTTATATCAGATATGAAATGAACTTATAAACTTCTAGAGATAAATATTTAAGTTGAAATAAAAGTAGAGCAGAAATTCAAATGGAAAATAAGAAAAACATAGCACTAAAGAAGATTTCCAGCCTTTATAAATCTGCATAGTTAAGTAGGCTTGTATTGGTAAGTATGAAAATCTGGTTCGAATTTACCTGCAAACTTGAGAAACAACAAGAATCACAAACAAAGTAAAATTTGATATAAGTTGATAGCTTGCAAATGAAGCCAGGTATTATAAAAATAATATGATATGTACAAAATGAAGACATAAGTACAAACACCATTAAATGCTCTCAATCCTTGCAGCATACAAAAATCTATACGAATTGTATAAAAGAATCCTCTCAGCCTCCAAACGAAAATTATCTCTGATAAATTGTACAAAATGTACACTGTTTTGTAAACGAAAATGATACCCTGTTTTATATATCAGCCTGTAAGCATTTTTCCCATTCCAGTTTTCACTTTCCTTTCGAACTAAACAAGACTAAAAATGAAACTCCATTTGAAAACCCAAACAAGCTTCTACATCATCAAATACAATTAAACATAAGCAACTACAACAAAGTGGAGAAGCAAAATGATTTGAAGATCAAAGTTGAAAACATGTTTCCAGTT
Organism: Allium fistulosum; assembly: GCA_030737815.1. Taxonomy (NCBI): domain Eukaryota; kingdom Viridiplantae; phylum Streptophyta; class Magnoliopsida; order Asparagales; family Amaryllidaceae; genus Allium; species Allium fistulosum. Next base: position 160,489,542 of record CM060904.1, on the reverse strand, counting down.
CTCAAGTTCAATCTGTCTGCAAAACTAAGTGCTCTGTTCTTCCTTCTGAAGCAAAGTGAGCAAATTATTTTTTTAGTCCTCTTTGGTTCTTTTACCCTGTGAGTAAAAATCAACTTAAAATCTTTAAGTTAACTGTAAAGACGATTCTTTGTTTCATGGCATTGTATGTGTTTATCTTTGAGTATAGTTTGGTAAATATATGTGGATATACAGTATACTTTGTATATTGTTCTTCTCTGTTATGGGTTACAAGGTTGATTTCCATTCAAACTTCAATAGTTTTCATCTGAATCATAGTAAAGCTTCAGTTTTAAATCAAACAAGATAATGGAACTCAAATATTGGTTTTTAAAGTCTGATTTAAAATCCAAGGCTGTGAGATATCATCACTAAAGTTTGTTTACAGGTAATCAAGGAAAATGTGATGAACCCAAGTATTATAAAAAGCTAGTTCAAGTTAATAGCCTAAATTTTTACTGCAAGTCACGATTTTTAAAACAAAAATGACGATTTTTAGATTAGTATTTCAAGAGCAGTTTGTGTTTGAATAAAAATTTCATTTTTACGAATTGCTGATGATCGATTCATTGATAAATGTTGAAATTTTTGGTAAAGCTAGCTTGACGATCTTAGAACCCAGGAAAAATGTTCAAAGATTTATCTATTGCATGAATTAAAAGAACGAGGCCGGATTAGGGTTTTATTCGAGTTTTTGGGCACGTATGAAACGAGACGAGTACGTCTCCTACGCTTGATCGAGCATCTCGAAATTCTGGGAAATGGTCGAACGCGGCGTTGGCATGGTGTGGCCGGAGTTCGAGCTACTCCGATGGTTGGAGCGACGTGGGCGAAGCAAATTTGCTTGGTGAGGATGGGTTCGAGTTTTCGAACTGGAAGCTCGTTTTAGTTTTGGAGATTTTCGCGACGAATTGAGCTATGCTTTCGAGTGAAGTGATGTTTCGCGACTTGCTGGTGGTCTTGGCTCCGACCATCAGCGGCGGTTTCAGCTGTGCATGTGCACGAGGAAGGTGTGGTGTCAGTTGTAATGGTTTGGGGAAGGAAGGCAGGCGACTCGAAGTGTTATGCGGGGAATTGGGAGGAAAGCTCGAAGATGAACTCGAGTTGTTTAGCGTTGAATCGGGTCAGTTTCAAAAACTTAAGCAAATAAAAAAAAATTTGTTGTCACGGGTAGGTTTGAGCTGAAGCTCGAAGTGGGGAGCAATTTTGCTCGGGGGTAACTCGGGGAAGGTCTCGGGTCAGGCCTAAAAACAGAAAAAATTAAGTTTTGTAAATTTTGAAACATGAGTTTAAAAAAAAAATGTTTTTGAAATGATTATCTGAAATAAATAAAGTATTTTAAAAACTTAGATTTTTAAAGTAAAATTGTTTAAGAAAACTAACCTGATAAAATATTTGAAGAGTAAATCAAATATTTGAATTTTTAACTTAAAACAAAAATTCTTTATAATGATTAAATGAAGATTTGAACAATTAAAATTGTAATTATTTTATAATTAAAGGTTGATAAATTAAGGAATCATTAATTTAAGGATAATCAATTATTAATTTAAAGTTAGTTAACTTATAATTAAAGATTTATTAATTTATATTAAATTAAGAAATGAAAGTGATTGAGATTTATAAATTAGCAATTAAAGGCTAATTAATTTATAATTAGGCATAATTGATCATTAATTGAAAGATAGTTTATGAAAAATAATTAGGTGTTTGATTAATTATAAAAATCACATGGTTAATTCATCTTATCTGTAGATGATTAATTATTATTGAATACTTTGAACTGATTGATACCCCTATTCTGTGATTGTGATACCTTGAGATGCGAATTGCTATGAATTGAACTGTGATCTGTGATTTGCTTCTGTATTTATGTGAAACCCTTTTTGTCTGTAAACGGCATTTGAACTTCGATGCGACAGGGAGTCGGATTCCAATTGGTTATCCGAAACCCACATCGAATTGTAATGATGAATCTTTGTGACTGATAAATTTATCTTATCTATGAATCTGTGAATGAAGATAAGCGTTATGGATTATACCGCTTATCGATATATCTGTGATGATTGATGTTGTGCATTATTGTGTAAAACCCCGGACTACACTCTTACACACACAAATATGGATTTCACGTGGAAATCAGTTAAGTCACAGATAATTTAAATTTAATGTTTTTGAAATTGAAATTTTAATTTCAATTGATTTTGAAATTGGGAATTTGGGTTTAAAATGAAAAGCTTTTGAAATAGAATTTCAAAGATAAAAGTTATTTCGAATAACTTAATCGAGTTTCGAAAATTTAAATAATTTGATTTAAATTTGAATTCAAGTTTGAAATTGGGGATTATAGATGTGTACAAGTTATATATGGGTTAAACCATTTTAAAGGTATTGATTTGGGAATTTGAATTTAATTCAAGAGTTTTAACTCGTGTAAATATAACTGGATTTTTCCGAAAACGAAAACTACTTGTTTTCAAATAATAATAGCTTTCATTTTAAGAAAGGATTTCCAATTTGTGTTGAAAGAATTTCAAGTTTGAAATGGAATTGAAATGTTTTGAAAACTATGAAATGAGTCTTTGATTTCAAAGACCGGATGAGTTAATCTAACTTGAAATGGAATTGTTTTGAAAGACTATGAATGAATCTTTGAAAACGAGTTTTGAAAGCTATAAGTTAAATCTTGACTTAAAGATTTAACGAGTTAATTCAATTTAAATGGAAATTGTTTTGAAATCCATGAATGGATCTTTGTGAATGGGGTTAACTTTGTGCATTGAATCTTTTTGTTTAAAAGATTAAAAGTGTGGAAATTGTCTAAACCATTGAAGGTTTTTGAAATGAATCTTTTTGTTTAAAAGATTGGAAATGGTAATTTGTTTTAACCATTCGAATGAAAAGTTTTAAGCTTTAAGCTGTGATTTAACTGAGACCCCAGTATCCATATGTTTTTTAATTGCGCTCGTTATTCGGTTTAGCCGGGAGAGGACCTTTGTGTCATATAACCCATTCCGAATAGTGATACGATGTATATGGATAGCATTTGAAGACCGATGGTGAAGACCGGATATTTTTGAAAATGAATGGACAACTCGTCGAATGTCTCTGCACCGACTGGTCCCCGGTATAGAGATTTTATCACCCTTTGTGATGGGAAGTCCGGACGTGATTAGAAATTATCCGGATTTGCAAGGGCTTCTTTGGAAGTGCCTTCGGTTCTGTTCGAACCTGGAACAGACTTATTTGGATGTGTGTCTAACGTTACACTTTGAGATGTAAAGCTGGTTTCTATCAAATACATTTCTGTTGGTGGCGGAGAATTTATTCTCTTAGCTTAACACCCTTCTCTGAGACGTATGAGCTCAGAGGTTATGTAGTTGATGGTTACTAGTGATACATTCCCAATTTGGTAATGTGGCATACGAAGTGCTGATGATCATTTGTTGATCAAAGCGTGGCTTTGTGAAAAAGCGTGGCTTTGTGGAAAAGCGTTGCTTTGTGAAAAAGCGTGGCTTTGTGAAAAAGCGTGGCTTTGTGAAAAAGCGTTGCTTTGTGGACGAGACTTCGTCGAGCCTCACAACCCGGTAATGGTCGAAACAGGAATGTTGCGACAAAGGTTTGTAGGGGTAGCGCCCCTAGGGTATGTCATTTCCTTCTGGATGAACGGTGATATCATGGTATGGAGCCCAGATATTTTACCTATGTGGATGCTGCACGGTTATTATACTTTGTGGTTGTTGCTTTATGATCGAGGTACCTCGGATAAAGGTCGGTGACGACCGGGGGATGACATGACTCGTGTGTTAGTTACCTAGTTACAGCTTGGTTAAAGCATGAGGTAGCATCGGCCTTTTGTTTGCAGAGATCCGGTTAGGTTCTCGGGGCGTCTTTCCAGAGGCGTTTCTATTTCGGTAAGGAAGTTCCTTAGCCTGATCATTTGTTGGAAATCCAAAGAAACAATACGAACCCTGTACGGTTTTAGTTGTATAACCTGCTATGGAATGTGGCGGTAACCTGCTATTGAACATGGTAGCTATAGTAGGCATACGATGAAATGTTGTATGCTGGCTAAGATTGATATTATACTTTCGAAATGGTTTTCCACTATGCACTATTAATAATATCAAAAGAGTTTTTCTGGCGTAGTAAGCATGTTTGACTATCATAAGGAGAAATCTCCTCCAATTCTGCGATTGCATTGTGTGTGTGGCGGGAGGTCTTATGGTAGTTTCATTTTCGAAAAGCATTGCGGGTTTCAATGTTTAAAATGCTTTTGTTTTAAAGATAAGCTGTTTTTGTTGCTCACACCAGTCCCATGACTGATCCGGAGTTTATTGTTCCCTTCCTAAACTCTGGGTGCCCACTATTTTCCACACGGGCAGTCTAGAGTTGGGTTTTTCAGATATTCAGGTTTAGTAGACTATCTGGAGCTAGTTCAGTTCTTGGAGTTCATGGACTGACATTGCTTATCTTGGAGCATTCTATTGGAGATATTCTATCCACTACTGGTGTTATCTATTTTCTTTTCCGCTGCTATTTGTTGTATCATATCTCTGATGTATATAGATATTCATTGTATCATCATCGTATCTGGATATTGTATCAGATGTTGTATATCTATATTGTTTTCTTTCTTCCGCTATGTTGTTATACTTACTGTGTTATAAGCTCCGGCGAATCGGATTTGAACGGTCGAATCTACGGCATTCGAGTACAAGGTGAAGTACGGATGTTGATTTTCGAACGCGAAAAATCCGAGTCATTACATTTGGTATCAGAGCTAAGGTTGAACTTTAGCTCAGGAGTATAACACATTAAGTAGCTCATTAGAGATAGAGTGAAGTAAACTCTAGAATGAGTATCCTCAGATATCCGTTCGAATATCTCAGTAAATTCTCTTACTATCCACTAATAGTGAGTATGAGTGCAAGAAGAAGACGAGATAGGGGACAGGGGAATACGACTATAATCGGTCAATACTCTGTAACAACCAGGAAGCAATCTTTTCTCTATCAATCTCTTTTGTTCAACATCTTTTCTCAATTCTTCGATAGTTTCTGGTAGATCCAGAAAGGAAATTCGATATATTAAAATGGGACATAAACTCCAAATAAGCCAAAATTGTGTTTGAATATATTGGTTGCCTTGTTTGCTTTGATTGCTATGGTTGATAGGTATAATTTAGTTTTAAATTGAAAATTTTGAAATTGTATCCATATATCTATCTATTCTTTGGGTCCGGATATATTCTATGAATGGTTAGTTATCACTTCAAACTAACCGATGCCACTGTATATCTCGTAGATCTGGATAACCCGAGTATCGTGTGAAAGAATTCAACAGATTCGTTCGTGTATCTGTTCTTGATATTCTGATTTGGTGAACCAAATGCAGAATAGATGTTCAGTTTGATTAAATGAAACATTCTTTATCTGTCTTTGTTTCGTGCCTGTGAATTTCGAGGACGAAATTCTTTTAAGGGGGGAAGTCTGTAACGACCCCGGATTTTATATAGATTTAAATTAATAATTAAATGAATTTTTGAATTAAAATAGTGAAATAAAACGGTAAATAGATTGCGAGTTTCCCCGGATTCAAATATATTCTGTATCAATCATTTAAATTAAAAATATTGTATATTGTGTATATATGTGTACATATGAATATATATGTAATATATGAGTAAATTTGTAAATGTATATATATATACATTGAATTTGAAATCTTGAATATAAATGGTTTAAAATATAAATAATAAAATGTTGGGTAATAAAACTTTAAAAGGAATTCAAAATAAGTGTTGATGTTAAACGAGTATTTCGACTAAATCTATGGTTATATCAGATATGAAATGAACTTATAAACTTCTAGAGATAAATATTTAAGTTGAAATAAAAGTAGAGCAGAAATTCAAATGGAAAACAAGAAAAACATAGCACTAAAGAAGATTTCCAGCCTTTATAAATCTGCATAGTTAAGTAGGCTTGTATTGGTAAGTATGAAAATCTGGTTCGAATTTGCCTGCAAACTTGAGAAACAACAAGAATCACAAACAAAGTAAAATTTGATATAAGTTGATAGCTTGCAAATGAAGCCAGGTATTATAAAAATAATATGATATGTACAAAATGAAGACATAAGTACAAACACCATTAAATGCTCTGAATCCTTGCAGCATACAAAAATCTATACGAATTGTATAAAAGAATCCTCTCAGCCTCCAAACGAAAATTATCTCTGATAAATTGTACAAAATGTACACTGTTTTGTAAACGAAAATGATACCTTGTTTTATATATCAGCCTGTAAGCATTTTTCCCATTCCAGTTTTCACTTTCCTTTTGAACTAAACAAGACTAAAAATGAAACTCCATTTGAAAACCCAAACAAGCTTCTACATCATCAAATACAATTAAACATAAGCAACTACAACAAAGTGGAGAAGCAAAATGATTTGAAGATCAAAGTTGAAAACATGTTTCCAGTTCTCAAGTTCAATCTGTCTGCAAAACTAAGTGCTCTGTTCTTCCTTCTGAAGCAAAGTGAGCAAATTATTTTTTTAGTCCTCTTCGGTTCTTTTACCCTGTGAGTAAAAATCAACTTAAAATCTTTAAGTTAACTGTAAAGATGATTCTTTGTTTCATGGCATTGTATGTGTTTATCTTTGAGTATAGTTTGGTAAATATATGTGGATATACAGTATACTCTGTATATTGTTCTTCTCTGTTATGGGTTACAAGGTTGATTTCCATTCAAACTTCAATAGTTTTCATCTGAATTATAGTAAAGCTTCAGTTTTAAATCAAACAAGATAATGGAACTCAAATATTGGTTTTTAAAGTCTGATTTAAAATCCAAGGCTGTGAGATATCATCACTAAAGTTTGTTTACAGGTAATCAAGGAAAATGTGATGAACCCAAGTATTATAAAAAGCTAGTTCAAGTTAATAGCCTAAATTTTTACTGCAAGTCACGATTTTTAAAACAAAAATGACGATTTTTAGATTAGTATTTCAAGAGCAGTTTGTGTTTGAATAAAAATTTCATTTTTACGAATTGCTGATGATCGATTCATTGATAAATGTTGAAATTTTTGGTAAAGCTAGCTTGACGATCTTAGAACCCAGGAAAAATGTTCAAAGATTTATCTATTGCATGAATTAAAAGAACGAGGCCGGATTAGGGTTTTATTCGAGTTTTTGGGCACGTATGAAACGAGACGAGTACGTCTCCTACGCTTGATCGAGCATCTCGAAATTCTGGGAAATGGTCGAACGCGGCGTTGGCATGGTGTGGCCGGAGTTCGAGCTACTCCGATGGTTGGAGCGACGTGGGCGAAGCAAATTTGCTAGGTGAGGATGGGTTCGAGTTTTCGAACTGGAAGCTCGTTTTAGTTTTGGAGATTTTCGCGACGAATTGAGCTATGCTTTCGAGTGAAGTGATGTTTCGCGACTTGTTGGTGGTCTTGGCTCCGACCATCAGCGGCGGTTTCAGCTATGCATGTGCACGAGGAAGGTGTGGTGTCAGTTGTAATGGTTTGGGGAAGGAAGGCAGGCGACTCGAAGTGTTATGCGGGGAATTGGGAGGAAAGCTCGAAGATGAACTCGAGTTGTTTAGCGTTGAATCGGGTCAGTTTCAAAAACTTAAGCAAATAAAAAAAAATTTGTTGTCACGGGTAGGTTTGAGCTGAAGCTCGAAGTGGGGAGCAATTTTGCTCGGGGGTAACTCGGGGAAGGTCTCGGGTCAGGCCTAAAAACAGAAAAAATTAAGTTTTGTAAATTTTGAAACATGAGTTTAAAAAAAAAATTGTTTTTGAAATGATTATCTGAAATAAATAAAGTATTTTAAAAACTTAGATTTTTAAAGTAAAATTGTTTAAGAAAACTAACCTGATAAAATATTTGAAGAGTAAATCAAATATTTGAATTTTTAACTTAAAACAAAAATTCTTTATAATGATTAAATGAAGATTTGAACAATTAAAATTGTAATTATTTTATAATTAAAGGTTGATAAATTAAGGAATCATTAATTTAAGGATAATCAATTATTAATTTAAAGTTAGTTAACTTATAATTAAAGATTTATTAATTTATATTAAATTAAGAAATGAAAGTGATTGAGATTTATAAATTAGCAATTAAAGGCTAATTAATTTATAATTAGGCATAATTGATCATTAATTGAAAGATAGTTTATGAAAAATAATTAGGTGTTTGATTAATTATAAAAATCACATGGTTAATTCATCTTATCTGTAGATGATTAATTATTATTGAATACTTTGAACTGATTGATACCCCTATTCTGTGATTGTGATACCTTGAGATGCGAATTGCTATGAATTGAACTGTGATCTGTGATTTGCTTCTGTATTTATGTGAAACCCTTTTTGTCCGTAAACGGCATTTGAACTTCGATGCGACAGGGAGTCGGATTCCAATTGGTTATCCGAAACCCACATCGAATTGTAATGATGAATCTTTGTGACTGATAAATTTATCTTATCTATGAATCTGTGAATGAAGATAAGCGTTATGGATTATACCGCTTATCGATATATCTGTGATGATTGATGTTGTGCATTATTTTGTAAAACCCCGGACTACACTCTTACACACACAAATATGGATTTCACGTGGAAATCAGTTAAGTCATAGATAATTTAAATTTAATGTTTTTGAAATTGAAATTTTAATTTCAATTGATTTTGAAATTGGGAATTTGGGTTTAAAATGAAAAGCTTTTGAAATAGAATTTCAAAGATAAAAGTTATTTCGAATAACTTAATCGAGTTTCGAAAATTTAAATAATTTGATTTAAATTTGAATTCAAGTTTGAAATTGGGGATTAAAGATGTGTACAAGTTATATATGGGTTAAACCATTTTAAAGGTATTGATTTGGGAATTTGAATTTAATTCAAGAGTTTTAACTCGTGTAAATATAACTGGATTTTTCCGAAAACGAAAACTACTTGTTTTCAAATAATAATAGCTTTCATTTTAAGAAAGGATTTCCAATTTGTGTTGAAAGAATTTCAAGTTTGAAATGGAATTGAAATGTTTTGAAAACTATGAAATGAGTCTTTGATTTCAAAGACCGGATGAGTTAATCTAACTTGAAATGGAATTGTTTTGAAAGACTATGAATGAATCTTTGAAAACGAGTTTTGAAAGCTATAAGTTAAATCTTGACTTAAAGATTTAACGAGTTAATTCAATTTAAATGGAAATTGTTTTGAAATCCATGAATGGATCTTTGTGAATGGGGTTAACTTTGTGCATTGAATCTTTTTGTTTAAAAGATTAAAAGTGTGGAAATTGTATAAACCATTGAAGGTTTTTGAAATGAATCTTTTTGTTTAAAAGATTGGAAATGGTAATTTGTTTTAACCATTCGAATGAAAAGTTTTAAGCTTTAAGCTGTGATTTAACTGAGACCCCAGTATCCATATGTTTTTTAATTGCGCTCGTTATTCGGTTTAGCCGGGAGAGGACCTTTGTGTCATATAACCCATTCCGAATAGTGATACGACGTATATGGATAGCATTTGAAGACCGGTGGTGAAGACCGGATATTTTTGAAAATGAATGGACAACTCGTCGAATGTCTCTGCACCGACTGGTCCCCGGTATAGAGATTTTATCAGCCTTTGTGATGGGAAGTCCGGACGTGATTAGAAATTATCCGGATTTGCAAGGGCTTCTTTGGAAGTGCCTTCGGTTCTGTTTGAACCCGGAACAGACTTATATGGATGTGTGTCTGACGTTACACTTTGAGATGTAAAGCTGGTTTCTATCAAATACATTTCTGTTGGTGGCGGAGAATTTATTCTCTTAGCTTAACACCCTTCTCTGAGACGTATGAGCTCAGAGGTTATGTAGTTGATGGTTACTAGTGATACATTCCCAATTTGGTAATGTGGCATACGAAGTGCTGATGATCATTTGTTGATCAAAGCGTGGCTTTGTGAAAAAGCGTGGCTTTGTGGAAAAGCGTTGCTTTGTGAAAAAGCGTGGCTTTGTGAAAAAGCGTGGCTTTGTGAAAAAGCGTTGCTTTGTGGACGAGACTTCGTCGAGCCTCACAACCCGGTAATGGTCGAAACATGAATGTTGCGACAAAGGTTTGTAGGGGTAGCGCCCCTAGGGTATGTCATTTCCTTCTGGATGAAAGATGATATCATGGTATGGAGCCCAGATATTTTACCTATGTGGATGCTGCACGGTTATTATACTTTGTGGTTGTTGCTTTATGATCGAGGTACCTCGGATAAAGGTCGGTGACGACCGGGGGATGACATGACTCGTGTGTTAGTTACCTAGTTACAGCTTGGTTAAAGCGTGAGGTAGCGTCGGCCTTTTGTTTGCAGAGATCCGGTTAGGTTCTCGGGGCGTCTTTCCAGAGGCGTTTCTATTTCGGTAAGGAAGTTCCTTAGCCTGATCATTTGTTGGAAATCCAAAGAAACAATACGAACCCTGTACGGTTTTAGTTGTATAACCTGCTATGGAATGTGGCGGTAACCTGCTATTGAACATGGTAGCTATAGTAGGCATACGATGAAATGTTGTATGCTGGCTAAGATTGATATTATACTTTCGAAATGGTTTTCCACTATGCACTATTAATAATATCAAAAGAGTTTTTCTGGCGTAGTAAGCATGTTTGACTATCATAAGGAGAAATCTCCTCCAATTCTGCGATTGCATTGTGTGTGTGGCGGGAGGTCTTATGGTAGTTTCATTTTCGAAAAGCATTGCGGGTTTCAATGTTTAAAATGCTTTTGTTTTAAAGATAAGCTGTTTTTGTTGCTCACACCAGTCCCATGACTGATCCGGAGTTTATTGTTCCCTTCCTAAACTCTGGGTGCCCACTATTTTCCATACGGGCAGTCTAGAGTTGGGTTTTTCAGATATTCAGGTTTAGTAGACTATCTGGAGCTAGTTCAGTTCTTGGAGTTCATGGACTGACGTTGCTTATCTTGGAGCATTCTATTGGAGATATTCTATCCACTGCTGGTGTTATCTATTTTCTTTTCCGCTGCTATTTGTTGTATCATATCTCTGATGTATATAGATATTCATTGTATCATCATCGTATCTGGATATTGTATCAGATGTTGTATATCTATATTGTTTTCTTTCTTCCGCTATGTTGTTATACTTACTGTGTTATAAGCTCCGGCGAATCGGATTTGAACGGTCGAATCTACGGCATTCGAGTACAAGGTGAAGTACGGATGTTGATTTTCGAACGCGAAAAATCCGAGTCGTTACACTCACAAATCTGACTATACAACTTATGATACATAGCTGAATACAACAAATACGGATGATACGTCTCGCCATCCAGCTCGTCTCCTGAGCTCCACAGAATCCTATCCTGTATCTGAAATACTCGGTCTGACCCGAGCATTATAATAAAATAACACCCGAGTCAGTCTGGAAAACCAGCGTGAGAAAACACACTCAATTGGATTATTAAAGTTTCAAAATCCTTTGAAATCAAAAGCATCTCGTAAGACCACGCCACAAATAAACATGTCGGGTTTTTACCTTACGATAGCCAAAACACTTTTTATCAAATCCGTCTGATATTATAATAGTGTCTATAGAAAGTAAGATAGAATCTAACTGAAATGCTTGCATCTCACGTTTCAGCAATAGTTGGGCACAATCAAAACCGTACAGGCGCGTAGGGAGAATGGATTTCCAACTAATGGCTAGGCACTGGGGTACCACCTGTCACAGTACCTGGTCTAGATCAGCGTACCGAGGACCACGTCCGATCCCCTGCAACACAAAGCCAGAATTATCCCTTACTGGATAATTCCGAGTAAGATCACCCCACGGTTGGGATCAGCAACCGCACCACTAAGCCAAAGAAAAAGGAACATCTAGACAGGGATGACCTCACCCTAATGGGTGCTACCCACTTAGCCTTGCTGCATAACCCCTGATTTTCAGTCATTCCTGGTTGATGAGGCTCGAGGCTAAGCGTTACCTTTTTAGAACATATCCCTTGGAATGCTCATCGTCTACCTGACGATGTTCTGAAAGCATTCATCCATACAAGTCCGTTCCGGGTTCGAACGGAACCGAAGGCACTACTCCTACTACATCCATTTTGGAATCACCCTCAGGATTAGTAGCGATTAGCCCTTGCACTTCACTGCTCCATCTTCGATTCCAAACTCGTTTTCCCCACGAAAACGTACAAACCAAATCGAAGTGGTTTTCGGAAAATAAATCCTGATCCCGGTCTCTTCGAAACGATCAGCGCATTGGCCAATATTGATAGTCGGTTATTTAACTATCAATTACATTCAAAACCAATCATCAAGCCACAATAATTTCTCCCAAATTATTTATTTATCTCAAATATCTTCGCAAGATATATTTCCACCCTTTAACCCTTTGAAACAGTTTCAAACCATCTTTCTCTCATGGAATAAATTCCCCAAATAATTTCTATTTCCACTGAAAACAACAAGTACAATTACTTTAGATTTTTAAAATAATTTAAAAACACTTTATTATAAAATACACTTTAAAACATTTAAAAACTACTTTAATACTATATTTAAAAATATATACTTTAAGAATATTTTAAATAAAAGTTAAGCCAAACTAAATTTAAAATAAGAGATTATGAAATTCCATACAAGTTTTTAAATTAAACTTTAACCAAACTATCTTTAAAATAAAACTATTTTATAAAATATAAATATTAATAATTATCTTTAAAATCATAATACTAGTCAAACCTTTCAAAATATCTACCTTTAAAATTTAACAACTTAAAAAATAATTTCCCAAAAACATTCTTTTAAAATCAACTTTAAAACTTTTAACTTATACTTAAAATTTTGCTTTGAAAACGTACTTGGCTATCTAGGGAAATACACTTCTCTTTCACATCCTTTAAAAATAAATCACTATTTATTTTTAAACAAATTTACCCATTCCTTTATAAATTCCCACCTTGAATTTATATTTTCAAATATCTACTAATATCTTGTTTCACCTTATAAACCTTGTTTATAAATCCCATAGTCTCATCTTCCTTTCAATCACAGTTTCAAACACTAAATCAATTTTCAAATTGATTTTCAAAATTAACTCCATTTAAAATAAATTCCTTTACTTATCCAATTTTATTTCAAAACTTATTAATTTCAGGTTTAACCTCCTTGTGATGATTTAAAATCTTACTTTAACTGAAAATACAAATTTTCATATTTATTCCAAACTTCTTCTTTTAAAATTCCAATTTCTTTCTAAACCACTTTTACCCTGAATTCAAAAATAAACCTTTCACTCCTTAATTAATATTACTTAAGTTTAGAAATCCACTTATCCCCATTTATTTAAAAATCTTCTTTCCCATACTTGGAATTTATTCATTGGAATTTTAAAATCACTTTTATTCTTTTCCAATTCATTCTTCAACTTATTCAAATTCTCTATAATTATTTTACTTAAAAATTCTCTTTAATTTTCTCATCAAAATCCAATCTATATATTTTGGTAACACAGTATACCCAAATATATTCAATCAAACCATAGCATCCATCATCTCCAATTATCAATATAATTCATCACAGAATATCAAATAATCATATCACAGAATTATTAGAACAATCTAAATAATTTTGAGGAATCCAGTTGGATCCCTCCAACCTGTTTTCCCTGCATCCACAGATGTTAGCACAATACCAATTCCACTTCGAGGTGGAATATCGCGGTATATGGGATTAATATAATATCATCCGCTATTATGCGGCGTATAGGGTCTCATCCGCTATATAATGCGGGAAATCAATCACTCCAATATATATATATATATATATATACTACTATATAATATACCACATCCAATCAATTCAATCATTCAACCAAAATTTAAATTTAACTATTAAATTTAAATTAAACCCAGATGAGTGAGATTAACTCACCTTTGCCTTAAAATTTATAATCCGATCCAAACCGGCTTGTTTCTTCATGATTTCAGACCTTATATAAACATTTATAGTTTATTAATATTCAAAATAAATCGAACAATCAATTTCCATTTAATGAATTTAATTAACCAATGATTTTGTTTTAAACTAATCATTAAATTTTAAACTAATTCCTTTTAATAAAATTCTTTTGGTAACTAAAATAATTAGATAAGTAAGTTAAACAAATTAACCTCCATTATTTATTATTTTAAAATAAACTAGTAGATTTAAAATGTTGATATTTATTTTTCCTTTGAAACTACCTATATATATACATATATATTTTCTTCTTTTTCTGTAAATAACAAAATAGAAATATGCTTTACTGTAAAAACTTTCCTTCATATATATAATTTTAATAAATTCAGTTAAAAGTAACTACCTTTACCTCACTGCCGTTGACCAGTCCCCTTGTAACGACCCGTAAATTTAACTGGTTTTAATAACGTTATTAATTGAAATTTTGCGAAATTTTAAACGATAAAATTTTGAAATATAAATTTGATATTTGGAATGCGTCTAGTTAAACATAGCAACTGGTAAATTTTCGTCCGAAAACACGAAAGTTTATTTCGCGCGTAAATTTACTTCAATTTAATCAGTTAAAAAGCGATGAAAATAAAATGTTTCAGAACCTAAATATTTTTATATAGAAAAATTATAAACCATCTTCTGAGCAAGACGTCATTTTTCGTTTTTCCAAATTCGGACTTCTTTAGTTCCGTCGATCTTATTCTTTTGAGTTTTTGCTGCATTTTCCGCTAGTAGAAAAATTTGAATTTTTATAATTCAATCATACCACTGACATCTGTATACCGTTTTGATCGTCTTGTCGTGCTGATCTCCACGGTATATTCGTTTGTCTGTTTCGAAGTCCGATACACAGCGGAATCCGTAAATCGGTTCACCGTATCGATACGTTTGAGACTTTGAATTCCTTATGCCCATTCATCGTTTACCATGTAAATCAATAGCCGTTGCTTTTATTATTCCGGGATTTTAGGGTTCACTGTCACTATTCCCAAACATTTATTGCTAACGTTTCTATTTCACCTTTTCGTTCACATTCTTTACTCCAAACGGTTCCAATTGGAAAATATAAAATATTATGTTACAACTTTTCATCCTTTTTCCTGTAGGCTGCTCTTTCCTTTTCTATTTCTCAATCTTCTTCACAGCCTTCCTAACACCGTACCCTGAACTTTCATGGCCGAACTAAAAGAAAAATTATAAAAAGGAAATTGTTGCATGCATTTCCTCACCTCTTCTTCCCTCTGTCAGTTTATATATATGAATCACTTTATATATTGAAGTTGGATTCCATTCTTTGTCTGAAGCACTTCTCTTCCTTTGTTTGCTCGGCCTCCATTATACCCAAACCATTCACCGCAACCAAGCCATTGCCACCTCTCCTCCATGGCCGAGATTAACCACCATCCTCCTCCCCTCTCGTTCGCCGGACCTCCGACCTTCGACCGCCACCTTTCCATACACCTTTCGCCTGATAACCCACCATGCTCGGCCGAACAACCAACCTCGCCTCTTTACCGATCCACCACCGCGTGTCAACGACCTCGGCCATCATTTCCTTGCATCAGCAGCCATCGACCTTCCATCTCTGTGCGGCTTCATCTCCACTCCCTCGGCCTTGTGCCTCCACCGCGTGCAACGCGCCGAGCTCACCAAGCAGCCGATGCCGCCCTGTCTCCCTCCGACCCAAAAACCCGCTCTCCACTCTTCCGCCTCATTCCCTGGCGCCAGCAGCACTGAGCATCCATTTTTATTATGAAGGTATATATATCTGATTACCTAAACAATGATTTAAAGGGTACATATATATATAAACCTATTTGTTGTTTAAAGGGTGCAGGCTACATTTTCTTTATATACTAATATGAAATATATCTTTCTATATTTGATTTTTATAGATTCCTATATGATCTATCGAGCTTATCCATATTTTTTTATAAGTTTTATATATACGTAGATTGGTCGTGTGTGTTTTATAATAGATTATAATTTGTTAAATAATATATGAAGAGTTGATTTGAATACGTGTCACAGTATATTGACTTCAAAATATAACAGTAAAGTAAGTATGTCAGATATAGCTTACATTAAAATATACATATTACAGTTATCGGCCGTGTGTATATTGATTTTCATTTTTTATATAATATATATGTTAATTTATACAAGTTTTTATAATCAGATAGCTTACTTTGTAAATTTCATACAGATATGTATTTTTAACATTATAAGTTACCCAAATTAATTTTTTTTTATAATATATACATTATGCCAGTTTACATCTGTTAGTTTATATAGCTATATCTGTTGTATAAAGTATGTTAGTATTATATGTAATAATATATTGGTATACCAGGTTCTGTTACTTATAATACATAGATTAATATATGTACAGGGTTGTACAATTCTATATAAGTTTTTTATGAGTTGATTTTTATACCAGTCATTTTGTTTTAAAGGTTGTATTATACAAGCGTTATATATATTATTATTATATAAACTCATATTTGATACGTTGTACAGTATACACGTTTTAATAATGTAAGTTATATTAACTATATATGAATTTATAGGTAGAATAATATATGTAATAGGTTATGTAAGCCTATACTTAGAACAGGTTTGTTAAGCTCTGGTTTAAAAGTATATATATATGTGTATATATATAGTACATTTTATGTAATTTTATATGTATTAAAATTAAGCAAGTTGTATAAATTTGTTTCAAAAATAAATGTTAAAGACATAACAAGTATGCAAGTATTTTGCATTTTTAATAATAAATGTATGTATTTGTTTCAAGATATATAATGTATATGTTTGATTTTTATTTTTATTTTATATATATGTGTTTAAATCTTAAACCATGATTTTGAAAAAAAAACCATATAAATATATATATCAGTTCATTATACCAATTATCTTCGTCGACCCAGTTCTAATTCGTTTCATCGATCCCTATTATCAGCTTTGATCGTCGAATTCGCGCCAATCTAACTTGCTTTGGAATTCATTACTCGAGTTTGCAATTCAGTCCATTATCAAACCTCTCTAGCCTCGAAAGGTGAGCAATCACTCACGATTAATGTTCTTTTATTTATTAAATTTGATTTCAATTGAAACGACAAATTGAAATATGTTGTTGTTATCTACACTGTTATATATGCTATTACCTGTGTCAGTTCACCTGTGACATCTGACACCATTATCTGTTATATATACAATGATAATCCAATTTGGTTGTTAAATGATTGATTGTTTGATGTTTACATTGGACGTTAAATTTGTTAATGTTGTAAGTGATAAATAATTTGAAATTTAAATTGACGTAGGATAGTTAGATTTGATATATGTGTTAATTTGATTGATGACATTTGCATAATATGAACCCTTTAAATGTTCAATTACTTGACACGTAGTAATATGGTTAATTTGATAATCAAGTAATATGGTTAATTAGAAGAAATTTAATAATTGATGTCAAGTGTAGAATTGCATAGAAAAATGGGTGTAATAATCTTTAATCTACATGAAATGATAGTGTAGATTCTAGAAATAATTATATTAATTTGCATAAACAACAATGTAAATTAATACGATTATTTCGGGATTATTTGAATTGATTATTGGATTGATATTGATTGTTGTTATTGCTTGTTTATTTACTTTGACACCATCCCAGTTATCACACTGCAAGTTCCCTTTGCTATGCTTTGATTTTGAATTGAATTGGAATCGGGTTGAAATGTTAAATACCCAAATTAAACTTTGACCTAGGATAGAGAATTAAATAAACCCGATCGGTCAATAAATTTGATTTAAAAATAAAATGAAGATTTTATTTGAATAAATAATATGGTTTTGAAATGAAGTTGAAATTTGAAATTCCAATGAAAGGAAAATGTTAATATTTAATAATCTGAATCAAAATATTAACATAGTAGTTGATGAAAAGACGTTGTTTTAAAATTAATTATTTAATAATTAAATTTGGAATTATTAATAATTAAATGTTGAAATTAGTTAATAATTAAGTTTTGAAATTATTTACTAATTAAATAAGGTTGAATTATTTAATAATTAAATTAAATTGAATTCTTTATTAAGTAAAATTGAACTTCTTGAATAAGTGAAATTAAGTTTCATTATTAATTGAGTTTTGAAATTGTAACTAAGTAAATTAATAAGTGAAATTGAATTTCTCTAATAAGAAATAAAATGTGTTTTATTGAAATTAATGTAAGACTTGAATGTGAAGAATTTGATTTGATGAATTTAATGCAATTTGTAAGTTTTGATATAATGGAGTTGAACTTAAATAATTGATTTAATAAATTGGAAGTTAAATAGAAATTGTTTGAAGGATAATTTACTTAACGAATATTGAATAAAATCGATAAATGAACTTAAATTGATTTGAATGTAGATTAAATCATTTAAATGACTTGGAATGAAACTTATTTACAAATTTAAATGAACATTAGAATGGTTTTAAATAAAAACTGAAATTGTATTATAAGATTTGAAATGGTAATTTGGATGTTTTGAAACGTAAATTTTGGGAAATTGGTTTAGAAAGAGAAATGAAATGTTGGTTTACAAATTCTAATTGAAATTGTAATTGATTTGGTTTTTGAAATATATAAACGACCAATCGGTGTAATAATTACGAAAGTTATTAAAGAGACCGGAATCGGTTAGGGACATACTCACTGTCTAAACCGAAAACCACTTTAATAACTATACGCGGAGTGTGATCCAGAATGAAGTGGTTGGAATGATGTACGTGATGACTGAAGAAAGAGAACGATAATGGATAGCCTTGACACTTGTGTCAAATTGGAAATGACTAAAACAAGAGCCGTGCCGGGCCAAATGGGGGTTAGCTACCTCAAGCAAATACACTTCTTCGAAAACTACTCATTACTTGTTGTCGATTGGTGCACCCTTGATTTTGGGAGTGTTGTTTCGCGGTGTTGCGATCGCTGCGGCGATGCGTTCTCACCAGTCCGGATCAGGCAAACGGTAGTTTCACTACCTTGGGTATTGCCTCATGTGCCTTGTCATACTTGTATCCCTTTATATGCGACCACTACGATTTGTTTTGTGTTATACCTATGGAGTACTCCTTGATATCCCACTAGTTTACGGTGGAGTTTACAGTGCTGTATAGACTATAACGCTTATATAAAATGTGTTAAGGGGGATAATGGTAACGCCTTAACACTATTTTGATATCTTATATTACTGATAGACATTATCTACTTATCGTACACTACTACATAGTAGATAGTTTAACGGATCCTTAAAGGATGGTTATTCCAAACATCCTTTGAGTTACTTGTATTTCAGTTGCTATTTCATTTGAGTTGGATTTATTGATATAAGAATGTTAATCCCGACTCGAGTGTTTTGCTTTACGCTCGGGTCAGACTAAGTGTACCAGTATTCGAGACTCACCTTTGGAGTTGGAGCTTTGCTTGGAGATCCAGCTATCTATCCAGCTTTCAGATATTCAGTTGATTCCAGTGATGTATTCTGATATTGTATTTGATTATTGTATTCGAGACATCTGTTGTACCTTATTTAACTCTGATATGTATATAGTAGCTTCATGAACTACTATCTTTTGTTTCCACTGCAACTATTACTCTGTGTCTATGATCTGTGTTCTATTTATTTACTGTATATGCTCAGTTTTGCCAAATATAATTAACAATTCGGTATTTTGAATCATTCAAGTTCGACATGTGCGGATGCGAATGGTCCAAAATACCGGGTCGTTACAGTTGGTATCAGAGCTTTCGTAGCTCTAGGCAAAACTTAGCATATTGGGTAAATGTATTTACAGAATCATTTTCATTCAAGTTGAATCTCTTCCTTTTGACTCGATTCCTTTAAATTTTGGAACATTCCCTGCGGTTCCGAAATTCATTCTTGTCCCTCACTATTCGTATTCTTCTGAATTCTGGAGTATCACATAACTCCACTTCGAATGATCTTTATAATGAGTTGGCGGTCCTGCCAATCTCAAATTGATTTGTAAAGGGGTAAAACTCTTTTACGATAGCATCGATTCACCAGAGATTTATATATCATCGGTTTAGATGCTGACACCTTTGGTTATGCCGAATTCTATCTCTTGAGATCAATGTAGATTTGCCTCGAAATTCTGCATCGATCTTATTCTTGAAGTCACGGTCGACCTGGTTAAGGTTGCCCGCGATTTATATAAACTTATCCATCTTCCTATTTGTTATTTAAATCATCTTATTTTGTTTCGAACTTATCTTCGAATCAGATTCCTCTTTGATTTGAGTCCATCAAATTTGAAACCCTATCCTTATTTTGAAAATTCATTCCTGTATCGTCGAGCAAAGAAATGTATTTGTAAATTAATATTAAATGTTTTATATATTGTGTTGTTTGAGTTGTTGATGTGATTTGGGTTTCCGATCGATTCCTCTGATTAGCGCTATCGATAGGATCTCCAAAACACTCGAGCAGAGCAAACTGACACAACATTGTTTTCAAATTTAGTAAATAAAATAATTTTGAATGATTATATTATATATAAGTATAAATTTTTCAGAAATTAAATTGTTAAGGAATTTGTTGTCAAAATGTTAATATTTCATTTTCATTTATTGTTTTTGTAAACCATAGACTATTCCAATCTGATAAATAAATGAAATTATAGAACATGGTTTAAAATTTTAATTGGGAGTTGAAATGAATTTAAATAAGAATTTGAGAATTTACTTTCCATTGATTTCAAACTTTGGGTTTTAATTTAAAAATGCATATTTTATATAGTAATTTCGAATAGAAATCACTTTCAAAGAATTTTAAATGTTTAAATAAGTGCTCTTCTCTTTGTCGCTGGAAAATAATTTCGGTGATGGCGGCCGCATCATCGACATTCATTTTCGAGTTTCGAAGTGGGGAAACCATTCTGTAGCTTTGCTACGGTTTTGTTTTGGAAAAATATTTTGATTTGAATTTCTTAAGTATGACTTGATTTATATATATATATGGGTATATTATTTTAAATTTAATTTGATTTAATATATATAGTATATACATAATTATTCTAAAGGGTTTGAAATTAAACGGAAATTTAATTCTTAAAAATCATGTTAAAAGATGTTTTCAATTATAAATAAAGCTAAAATTTGAATAAGTATTTAAACTTGAGATAATTGAATTTGAAAATTTTATTTGTATAGTACTAAATTGCATTTCAAAATAACTTACATAAATTATTCAGAAGTTAAAATGTAATTGGATAATGTACAATAAAAAATGTCTTTATAAATAAAATTTGAGTGTTTATAATAAATGTTATACACTAAATTTTGATTATAAAGACGTTAATAGAGTTAGATAGGATAATAAGTAAAAATCAGTTAATAATGAAATAAATTTGTTTTGAAAGAATTAATAAATTGAAATTTGATCAACTTGTGAAAATACCTTGAATTTAAAAGCAATTAGTGAATATAAATTAATTTAAATCCAAACTTTTATGGTTTAAATCAATCTATATGGGTTAAATATATGTGATAAGATATATTAAGTAGAATAAATTTAACAATAATTTGGAATAAAGAAGAATTTAAATTGCTGAAAAAAATATGATTATAATAAAAGACTATTCAAATTTATGGTTTCAGAAATTGTAAATTTAAGATAATTGGATAATAAGATAATGAATTTAGAAATAGTTGAGATTGATTTTAGTGAAATCAAATGGATTAAATCAATTATTGAATATAAATTAATTTAAATTTGAATTTATATGGTTTAAATTAATTGTTATTTTGTATTTCAAATCTGTTTCTTTCTGGTTGTTTCTATTCTCCTACCTCATTCCTTTTCGGGGACGAAAAGTTTTGAGAGGGGGAGAGTGTAACGACCCGTAAATTTAACTGGTTTTAATAAAGTTATTAATTGAAATTTTGCAAAATTTTAAACGATAAAATTTTGAAATATAAATTTGATATTTGGAATGCGTCTTGTTAAACATAGCAACTGGTAAATTTTCGTCCGAAAATACGAAAGTTTATTTCGCGCGTAATTTTACTTCAATTTAATCAGTTAAAAAGCGATGAAAATAAAATGTTTCAGAACCTAAATATTTTTATATAGAAAAATTCTAAAACATCTTCTGAGCAAGACGTCATTTTTCGTTTTTCCAAATTCGGACTTCTTTAGCTCCGTCGATCTTATTCTTCTGAGTTTTTGCTGCATTTTCCGCTAGTAGAAAAATTTGAATTTTTATAATTCAGTCATACCACTGACATCTGTATACCGTTTTGATCGTCTTGTCGTGCTGATCTCCACGGTATATTCGTTTATCTATTTCGGAGTCCGATACACAGCGGAATCCGTAAATTGGTTCACCGTATCGATACGTTTGAGACTTTGAATTCCTTATGCCTATTCATCGTTTACCGTGTAAATCAATAGCCGTTGATTTTATTATTCCGGGATTTTAGGGTTCACTGTCACTATTCCCAAACATTTATTGCTAATGTTTCTATTTCACCTTTTCGTTCACATTCTTTACTCCAAACGGTTCCAATTGGAAAATATAAAATATTATGTTACAACTTTTCATCCTTTTTCCTGTAGGCTGCTCTTTCCTTTTCTATTTATCAATCTTCTTCACAGCCTTCCTAACACCGTACCCTGAACTTTCATGGCCGAACTAAAAGAAAAATTATAAAAAGGAAATTGTTGCATGCGTTTCCTCACCTCTTCTTCCCTCTGTCAGTTTATATATATGAATCACTTTATATATTGAAGTTGGATTCCATTCTTTGTCTGAAGAACTTCTCTTCCTTTGTTTGCTCGGCCTCCATTATACCCAAACCATTCACCGCAACCAAGCCATTGCCACCTCTCCTCCATGGCCGAGATTAACCACCATCCTCCTCCCCTCTCGTTCGCCGGACCTCCGACCTTCGACCGCCACCTTTCCATCCACCTTTCGCCTGATAACCCACCATGCTCGGCCGAACAACCAACCTCGCCTCTTTACCGATCCACCACCGCGTGTCAACGACCTCGGCCATCATTTCCTTGCATCAGCAGCCATCGACCTTCCATCTCTGTGCGGCTTCATCTCCACTCCCTCGGCCTTGTGCCTCCACCGTGTGCAACGCGCCGAGCTCACCAAGCAGCCGAAGCCGCCCTGTCTCCCTCCGACCCAAAAGCCCGCTCTCCACTCTTCCACCTCATTCCCTGGCGCCAGCAGCACTGAGCATCCATTTTTATTATGAAGGTATATATATCTGATTACCTAAACATTGATTTAAAGGGTACATATATATATAAACCTATTTGTTGTTTAAAGGGTGCAGGCTACATTTTCTTTATATACTAATATGAGATATATCTTTCTATATTTGATTTTTATAGATTCCTATATGATCTATCGAGCTTATCCATATTTTTTTTATGTTTTATATATACGTAGATTGGCCGTGTGTGTTTTATAATAGATTATAATTTGTTAAATAATATATGAAGAGTTGATTTGAAAGTCACAGTATATTGACTTCAAAATATAACAGTAAAGTAAGTATGTCAGATATAGCTTACATTAAAATATACATATTACAGTTATCGGCCGTGTGTATATTGATTTTCTTTTTTTTATATAATATATATGTTAATTTATACAAGTTTTATAATCAAATAGCTTACTTTGTAAATTTCATACAGGTATGTATTTTTAACATTATAAGTTACCCAGATTAATTTTTTTTTATAATATATACATTATGCCAGTTTACATCTGTTAGTTTATATAGCTATATCTGTTGTATAAAGTATGTTAGTATTATATGTAATAATATATTGGTATACCAGGTTCTGCTACTTATAATACATAGGTTAATATATGTATAGGGTTGTACAATTCTATATAAGTTTGATATGAGTTGATTTTTATACCAGTCATTTTGTTTTAAAGGTTGTATTATACAAGCATTATATATATTATTATTATATAAACTCATATTTGATACGTTATACAATATACATGTTTTAATAATGTAAGTTATATTAACTATATATGAATTTATAGGTAGAATAATATATGTAATAGGTTATATAAGCTTATACTTAGAACAGGTCTGTTAAGCTCTGGTTTAAAAGTATATATATGTGTGTGTATATATATAGTACATTTTATGTAATTTTATATGTATTATAATTAAGCAAGTTGTATAAATTTGTTTCAAAAATAAATGTTAAAGACATAACAAGTATGCAAGTATTTTGCATTTTTAATAATAAATGTATGTATTTGTTTCAAGATATATAATGTATGTGTTTGATTTTTATTTTTATTATATATATATGTGTTTAAATCTTAAACCATGAGTTTGAAAAAAAAACCATATAAATATATATATATCAGTTCATTATACCAATTATCTTCGTCGACCCAGTTCTAATTCGTTTCATCGATCCCTATTATCAGCTTTGATCGTCGAATTCGCGCCAATCTAACTTGCTTTGGAATTCGTTACTCGAGTTTGCAATTCAGTCCATTATCAAACCTCTCTAGCCTCGAAAGGTGAGCAATCACTCACGATTAATGTTCTTTTATTTATTAAATTTGATTTCAATTGAAACGACAAATTGAAATATGTTGTTGTTAGTTATCTACACTGTTATATATGTTATTACCTGTATCAGTTCAACTATGACATCTGACACCATTATCTGTTATATATACGATGATAATCCAGTTTGGTTGTTAAATGATTGATTGTTTGATGTTTACATTGGACGTTAAATTTGTTAATGTTGTAAGTGATAAATAATTTGAAATTGAAATTGACGTAGGATAGTTAGATTTGATATATATGTTAATTTGATTGATGACATTTGCATAATATGACCCCTTTAAATGTTCAATTACTTGACACGTAGTAATATGGTTAATTTGATAATCAAGTAATATGGTTAATTAGATGAAATTTAATAATTGATGTCAAGTGTAGAATTGCATAGAAAAATGGGTGTAATAATCTTTAATCTACATGAAATGATAGTGTAGATTCTAGAAATAATTATATTAATTTGCACAAACAACAATGTAAATTAATACGATTATTTCGGGATTATTTGAATTGATTATTGGATTGATATTGATTGTTGTTATTGCTTGTTTATTTACTTTGACGCCATCCCAGTTATCACACTGCAAGTTCCCTTTGCTATGCTTTGATTTTGAATTGAATTGGAATCGGGTTGAAATGTTAAATACCCAAATTAAACTTTGACCTAGGATAGAGAATTAAATAAACCCGATCGGTCAATAAATTTGATTTAAAAATAAAATGAAGATTTTATTTGAATAAATAATATGGTTTTGAAATGAAGTTGAAATTTGAAATTCCAATGAAAGGAAAATGTTAATATTTAATAATCTGAATCAAAATATTAACATAGTAGTTGATGAAAGAACATTGTTTTAAAATTAATTATTTAATAATTAAATTTGGAATTATTAATAATTAAATGTTGAAATTAGTTAATAATTAAGTTTTGAAATTATTTACTAATTAAATAAGGTTGAATTATTTAATAATTAAATTAAATTGAATTCTTTATTAAGTAAAATTGAACTTCTTGAATAAGTGAAATTAAGTTTCCTTATTAATTGAGTTTTGAAATTGTAACTAAGTAAATTAATAAGTGAAATTTAATTTCTCTAATAAGAAATAAAATGTGTTTTATTGAAATTAATGTAAGACTTGAATGTGAAGAATTTGATTTGATGAATTTAATGCAATTTGTAAGTTTTGATATAATGGAGTTGAACTTAAATAATTGATTTAATAAATTGGAAGTTAAATAGAAATTGTTTGAAGGATAATTTACTTAACGAATATTGAATAAAATCGATAAATGAACTTAAATTGATTTGAATGTAGATTAAATCATTTAAATGACTTGGAATGAAACTTATTTACAAATTTAAATGAACATTAGAATGGTTTTAAATAAAAACTGAAATTGTATTATAAGATTTGAAATGGTAATTTGGATGTTTTGAAACGTAAATTTTTGGGAAATTGGTTTAGAAAGAGAAATGAAATGTTGGTTTACAAATTCTAATTGAAATTGTAATTGATTTGGTTTTTGAAATATATAAACGACCAATCGGTGTAATAATTACGAAAGTTATTAAAGAGACCGGAATCAGTTAGGGACATACTCACTGTCTAAACCGAAAACCACTTTAATAACTATACGCGGAGTGTGATCCAGAATGAAGTGGTTGGAATGATGTACGTGATGACTGAAGAAAGAGAACGATAATGGATAGCCTTGACACTTGTGTCAAATTGGAAATGACTAAAACAAGAGCCGTGCCGGGCCAAATGGGGGTTAGCTACCTCAAGCAAATACACTTCTTCGAAAACTACTCATTACTTGTTGTCGATTGGTGCACCCTTGATTTTGGGAGTGTTGTTTCGCGGTGTTGCGATCGCTGCGGCGATGTGTTCTCACCAGTCCGGATCAGGCAAACGGTAGTTTCACTACCTTGGGTATTGCCTCATGTGCCTTGTCATACTTGTATCCCTTTATATGCGACCACTACGATTTGTTTTGTGTTATACCTATGGAGTACTCCTTGATATCCCACTAGTTTACGGTGGAGTTTACAGTGCTGTATAGACTATAACGCTTATATAAAATGTGTTAAGGGGGATAATGGTAACGCCTTAACACTATTTTGATATCTTATATTACTGATAGACATTATCTACTTATCGTACACTACTACATAGTAGATAGTTTAACGGATCCTTAAAGGATGGTTATTCCAAACATCCTTTGAGTTACTTGTATTTCAGTTGCTATTTCATTTGAGTTGGATTTATTGATATAAGAATGTTAATCCCGACTCGAGTGTTTTGCTTACGCTCGGGTCAGACTAAGTGTACCAGTATTCGAGACTCACCTTTGGAGTTGGAGCTTTGCTTGGAGATCCAGCTATCTATCCAACTTTCAGATATTCAGTTGATTCCAGTGATGTATTCTGATATTGTATTTGATTATTGTATTCGAGACATCTGTTGTACCTTATTTAACTCTGATATGTATATAGTAGCTTCATGAACTACTATCTTTTGTTTCCACTGCAACTATTACTCTGTGTCTGTGATCTGTGTTCTATTTATTTACTGTATATGCTCAGTTTTGCCAAATATAATTAACAATTCGGTATTTTGAATCATTCAAGTTCGACATGTGCGGATGCGAATGGTCCAAAATACCGGGTCGTTACAGTTGGTATCAGAGCTTTGGTAGCTCTAGGAAAAACTTAGCATATTGGGTAAATGTATTTACAGAATCATTTTCATTCAAGTTGAATCTCTTCCTTTTGACTCGATTCCTTTAAATTTTGGAACATTCCCTGCGGTTCCAAAATTCATTCTTGTCCCTCACTATTCGTATTCTTCTGAATTCTGGAGTATCACATAACTCCACTTCGAATGATCTTTATAATGAGTTGGCGGTCCTGCCAATCTCAAATTGATTTGTAAAGGGGTAAAACTCTTTTACGATAGCATCGATTCACCAGAGATTTATATATCATCGGTTTAGATGCTGACACCTTTGGTTATGCCGAATTCTATCTCTTGAGATCAATGTAGATTTGCCTCGAAATTCTGCATCGATCTTATTCTTGAAGTCACGGTCGACCTGGTTAAGGTTGCCCGCGATTTATATAAACTTATCCATCTTCCTATTTGTTATTTAAATCATCTTATTTTGTTTCGAACTTATCTTCGAATCAGATTCCTCTTTGATTTGAGTCCATCAAATTTGAAACCCTATCCTTATTTTGAAAATTCATTCCTGTATCATCGAGCAAAGAAATGTATTTGTAAATTAATATTAAATGTTTTATATATTGTGTTGTTTGAGTTGTTGATGTGATTTGGGTTTCCGATCGATTCCTCTGATTAGCGCTATCGATAGGATCTCCAAAACACTCGAGTAGAGCAAACTGACACAACATTGTTTTCAAATTTAGTAAATAAAATAATTTTGAATGATTATATTATATATAAGTATAAATTTTTCAGAAATTAAATTGTTAAGGAATTTGTTGTCAAAATGTTAATATTTCATTTTCATTTATTGTTTTTGTAAACCATAGACTATTCCAATCTGATAAATAAATGAAATTATAGAACATGGTTTAAAATTTTAATTGGGAGTTGAAATGAATTTAAATAAGAATTTGAGAATTTACTTTCCATTGATTTCAAACTTTGGGTTTTAATTTAAAAATGCATATTTTATATAGTAATTTCGAATAGAAATCATTTTCAAAGAATTTTAAATGTTTAAATAAGTGCTCTTCTCTTTGTCGCTGGAAAATAATTTCGGTGATGGCGGCCGCATCATCGACATTCATTTTCGAGTTTCGAAGTGGGGAAACCATTCTGTAGCTTTGCTACGGTTTTGTTTTGGAAAAATATTTTGATTTGAATTTCTTAAGTATGACTTGATTTATATATATATATATGGGTATATTATTTTAAATTTAATTTGATTTAATATATATAGTATATACATAATTATTCTAAAGGGTTTGAAATTAAACGGAAATTTAATTCTTAAAAATCATGTTAAAAGATGTTTTCAATTATAAATAAAGCTAAAATTTGAATAAGTATTTAAACTTGAGATAATTGAATTTGAAAATTTTATTTGTATAGTACTAAATTGCATTTCAAAATAACTTACATAAATTATTCAGAAGTTAAAATGTAATTGGATAATGTACAATAAAAAATGTCTTTATAAATAAAATTTGAGTGTTTATAATAAATGTTATACACTAAATTTTGATTATAAAGACGTTAATAGAGTTAGATAGGATAATAAGTAAAAATCAGTTAATAATGAAATAAATTTGTTTTGAAAGAATTAATAAATTGAAATTTGATCAACTTATGAAAATACCTTGAATTTAAAAGCAATTAGTGAATATAAATTAATTTAAATCCAAACTTTTATGGTTTAAATCAATCTATATGGGTTAAATATATGTGATAAGATATATTAAGTAGAATAAATTTAACAATAATTTGGAATAAAGAAGAATTTAAATTGCTGAAAAAAATATGATTATAATAAAAGACTATTCAAATTTATGGTTTCAGAAATTGTAAATTTAAGATAATTGGATAATAAGATAATGAATTTAGAAATAGTTGAGATTGATTTTAGTGAAATCAAATGGATTAAATCAATTATTGAATATAAATTAATTTAAATTTGAATTTATATGGTTTAAATTAATTGTTATTTTGTATTTCAAATCTGTTTCTTTCTGGTTGTTTCTATTCTCCTACCTCATTCCTTTTCGAGGACGAAAAGTTTTGAGAGGGGGAGAGTGTAACGACCCGTAAATTTAACTGGTTTTAATAAAGTTATTAATTGAAATTTTGCAAAATTTTAAACGATAAAATTTTGAAATATAAATTTGATATTTGGAATGCGTCTTGTTAAACATAGCAACTGGTAAATTTTCGTCCGAAAATACGAAAGTTTATTTCGCGCGTAATTTTACTTCAATTTAATCAGTTAAAAAGCGATGAAAATAAAATGTTTCAGAACCTAAATATTTTTATATAGAAAAATTCTAAAACATCTTCTGAGCAAGACGTCATTTTTCGTTTTTCCAAATTCGGACTTCTTTAGCTCCGTCGATCTTATTCTTCTGAGTTTTTGCTGCATTTTCCGCTAGTAGAAAAATTTGAATTTTTATAATTCAGTCATACCACTGACATCTGTATACCGTTTTGATCGTCTTGTCGTGCTGATCTCCACGGTATATTCGTTTATCTATTTCGGAGTCCGATACACAGCGGAATCCGTAAATTGGTTCACCGTATCGATACGTTTGAGACTTTGAATTCCTTATGCCTATTCATCGTTTACCGTGTAAATCAATAGCCGTTGATTTTATTATTCCGGGATTTTAGGGTTCACTGTCACTATTCCCAAACATTTATTGCTAATGTTTCTATTTCACCTTTTCGTTCACATTCTTTACTCCAAACGGTTCCAATTGGAAAATATAAAATATTATGTTACAACTTTTCATCCTTTTTCCTGTAGGCTGCTCTTTCCTTTTCTATTTCTCAATCTTCTTCACAGCCTTCCTAACACCGTACCCTGAACTTTCATGGCCGAACTAAAAGAAAAATTATAAAAAGGAAATTGTTGCATGCGTTTCCTCACCTCTTCTTCCCTCTGTCAGTTTATATATATGAATCACTTTATATATTGAAGTTGGATTCCATTCTTTGTCTGAAGAACTTCTCTTCCTTTGTTTGCTCGGCCTCCATTATACCCAAACCATTCACCGCAACCAAGCCATTGCCACCTCTCCTCCATGGCCGAGATTAACCACCATCCTCCTCCCCTCTCGTTCGCCGGACCTCCGACCTTCGACCGCCACCTTTCCATCCACCTTTCGCCTGATAACCCACCATGCTCGGCCGAACAACCAACCTCGCCTCTTTACCGATCCACCACCGCGTGTCAACGACCTCGGCCATCATTTCCTTGCATCAGCAGCCATCGACCTTCCATCTCTGTGCGGCTTCATCTCCACTCCCTCGGCCTTGTGCCTCCACCGTGTGCAACGCGCCGAGCTCACCAAGCAGCCGAAGCCGCCCTGTCTCCCTCCGACCCAAAAGCCCGCTCTCCACTCTTCCACCTCATTCCCTGGCGCCAGCAGCACTGAGCATCCATTTTTATTATGAAGGTATATATATCTGATTACCTAAACATTGATTTAAAGGGTACATATATATATAAACCTATTTGTTGTTTAAAGGGTGCAGGCTACATTTTCTTTATATACTAATATGAGATATATCTTTCTATATTTGATTTTTATAGATTCCTATATGATCTATCGAGCTTATCCATATTTTTTTTATGTTTTATATATACGTAGATTGGCCGTGTGTGTTTTATAATAGATTATAATTTGTTAAATAATATATGAAGAGTTGATTTGAAAGTCACAGTATATTGACTTCAAAATATAACAGTAAAGTAAGTATGTCAGATATAGCTTACATTAAAATATACATATTACAGTTATCGGCCGTGTGTATATTGATTTTCTTTTTTTATATAATATATATGTTAATTTATACAAGTTTTATAATCAAATAGCTTACTTTGTAAATTTCATACAGGTATGTATTTTCAACGTTATAAGTTACCCAGATTAATTTTTTTTTATAATATATACATTATGCCAGTTTACATCTGTTAGTTTATATAGCTATATCTGTTGTATAAAGTATGTTAGTATTATATGTAATAATATATTGGTATACCAGGTTCTGCTACTTATAATACATAGGTTAATATATGTATAGGGTTGTACAATTCTATATAAGTTTGATATGAGTTGATTTTTATACCAGTCATTTTGTTTTAAAGGTTGTATTATACAAGCGTTATATATATTATTATTATATAAACTCATATTTGATACGTTATACAATATACATGTTTTAATAATGTAAGTTATATTAACTATATATGAATTTATAGGTAGAATAATATATGTAATAGGTTATATAAGCTTATACTTAGAACAGGTCTGTTAAGCTCTGGTTTAAAAGTATATATATGTGTGTGTATATATATAGTACATTTTATGTAATTTTATATGTATTATAATTAAGCAAGTTGTATAAATTTGTTTCAAAAATAAATGTTAAAGACATAACAAGTATGCAAGTATTTTGCATTTTTAATAATAAATGTATGTATTTGTTTCAAGATATATAATGTATGTGTTTGATTTTTATTTTTATTATATATATATATATGTGTTTAAATCTTAAACCATGATTTTGAAAAAAAAACCATATAAATATATATATATCAGTTCATTATACCAATTATCTTCGTCGACCCAGTTCTAATTCGTTTCATCGATCCCTATTATCAACTTTGATCGTCGAATTCGCGCCAATCTAACTTGCTTTGGAATTCGTTACTCGAGTTTGCAATTCAGTCCATTATCAAACCTCTCTAGCCTCGAAAGGTGAGCAATCACTCACGATTAATGTTCTTTTATTTATTAAATTTGATTTCAATTGAAACGACAAATTGAAATATGTTGTTGTTAGTTATCTACACTGTGATATATGCTATTACCTGTATCAGTTCACCTATGACATCTGACACCATTATCTGTTATATATACGATGATAATCCAGTTTGGTTGTTAAATGATTGATTGTTTGATGTTTACATTGGACGTTAAATTTGTTAATGTTGTAAGTGATAAATAATTTGAAATTGAAATTGACGTAGGATAGTTAGATTTGATATATGTGTTAATTTGATTGATGACATTTGCATAATATGACCCCTTTAAATGTTCAATTACTTGACACGTAGTAATATGGTTAATTTGATAATCAAGTAATATGGTTAATTAGATGAAATTTAATAATTGATGTCAAGTGTAGAATTGCATAGAAAAATGGGTGTAATAATCTTTAATCTACATGAAATGATAGTGTAGATTCTAGAAATAATTATATTAATTTGCACAAACAACAATGTAAATTAATACGATTATTTCGGGATTATTTGAATTGATTATTGGATTGATATTGATTGTTGTTATTGCTTGTTTATTTACTTTGACGCCATCCCAGTTATCACACTGCAAGTTCCCTTTGCTATGCTTTGATTTTGAATTGAATTGGAATCGGGTTGAAATGTTAAATACCCAAATTAAACTTTGACCTAGGATAGAGAATTAAATAAACCCGATCGGTCAATAAATTTGATTTAAAAATAAAATGAAGATTTTATTTGAATAAATAATATGGTTTTGAAATGAAGTTGAAATTTGAAATTCCAATGAAAGGAAAATGTTAATATTTAATAATCTGAATCAAAATATTAACATAGTAGTTGATGAAAGAACATTGTTTTAAAATTAATTATTTAATAATTAAATTTGGAATTATTAATAATTAAATGTTGAAATTAGTTAATAATTAAGTTTTGAAATTATTTACTAATTAAATAAGGTTGAATTATTTAATAATTAAATTAAATTGAATTCTTTATTAAGTAAAATTGAACTTCTTGAATAAGTGAAATTAAGTTTCCTTATTAATTGAGTTTTGAAATTGTAACTAAGTAAATTAATAAGTGAAATTTAATTTCTCTAATAAGAAATAAAATGTGTTTTATTGAAATTAATGTAAGACTTGAATGTGAAGAATTTGATTTGATGAATTTAATGCAATTTGTAAGTTTTGATATAATGGAGTTGAACTTAAATAATTGATTTAATAAATTGGAAGTTAAATAGAAATTGTTTGAAGGATAATTTACTTAACGAATATTGAATAAAATCGATAAATGAACTTAAATTGATTTGAATGTAGATTAAATCATTTAAATGACTTGGAATGAAACTTATTTACAAATTTAAATGAACATTAGAATGGTTTTAAATAAAAACTGAAATTGTATTATAAGATTTGAAATGGTAATTTGGATGTTTTGAAACGTAAATTTTTGGGAAATTGGTTTAGAAAGAGAAATGAAATGTTGGTTTACAAATTCTAATTGAAATTGTAATTGATTTGGTTTTTGAAATATATAAACGACCAATCGGTGTAATAATTACGAAAGTTATTAAAGAGACCGGAATCGGTTAGGGACATACTCACTGTCTAAACCGAAAACCACTTTAATAACTATACGCGGAGTGTGATCCAGAATGAAGTGGTTGGAATGATGTACGTGATGACTGAAGAAAGAGAACGATAATGGACAGCCTTGACACTTGTGTCAAATTGGAAATGACTAAAACAGGAGCCGTGCCGGGCCAAATGGGGGTTAGCTACCTCGAGCGAACACACTTCTTCGAAAACTACTCATTACTTGTTGTCGATTGGTGCACCCTTGATTTTGGGAGTGTTGTTTCGCGGTGTTGCGATCGCTGCGGCGATGAGTTCTCACCAGTCCGGATCAGGCAAACGGTAGTTTCACTACCTTGGGTATTGCCTCATGTGCCTTGTCATACTTGTATCCCTTTATACGCGACCACTACGATTTGTTTTGTGTTATACCTATGGAGTACTCCCTGATATCCCACTAGTTTACGGTGGAGTTTACAGTGCTGTATAGACTATAACGCTTATATAAAATGTGTTAAGGGGGATAATGGTAACGCCTTAACACTATTGTCGTGACCCTCATCTTTAAAATCACTTAGATTTTTTTTATTTCAAGAGGGACTCACCACTAAACCCCAAATACTTTTATATTTAAATTTTTATATAGTTTCCAAATATTTTTCCCAAGACCCTGTAATTACTAATATAATCATATCAGTGTACAAAGATTAAACCAATTATATATTTGATGATATACAATTGCTCCTTTATTATTATTTACATATATTTATATATATATATATATATCAGAGTCAATTTAAATCAAATTGAAAACAAAATTTCATACAAGCTATTGACAAGCCACTGATTTCCTATTTAAATCTTATTCTACTGCCAGAGGTATATTTTTAGCAAATTATAATACCTAAACTTGTTATCTGACTATATATAAATATTAATCTGCCTAAATAAGGCTATTAGCATTTATTTGTTCTTGTGACAGTTATTAGGCTTATGCATAAAATTATTTCAAGATCCTACTTGTAGTTAGGAACATTAAAAGTGATTTCCTTATCACTATCTCAAATTAAACAATTGAAGTTAGATTGCATTTCTATATTTGACATGGTACAGATTTTTAGTTGCTTAGTATACTTCTAAAATTGCTTGGGGTTATATGAGGGTTGCTTGGTGTTTTTCTTGGTTTTGTCCCGGATGCACTCACACTTCATCAATTGAAATGAAGAGATTCCAGGCTCCAAGGGTTTGACCCATGGCCACCTAGACCAGCCATAGTCCCCCTTTTTACCACTTGCAAACCCATACCCTTCATTTTGACAAGCTTTTACAAAATTCCTACTCCTAAATTTCCAAGCCTTTTTATGCCTAGTTCAAGTTTTTTGGAAGATACTTTCTTATAAGTGTTCAACCAAATATCCAAAGTCCATTACCCTTCCAGGTCTACTATTCTCAAAGTTCCATTTTTTTTATGCTTAAATCCATACAAATTTCCAGAATTTATGCACCTGCCAGTATCATTTACTTGCCATGCACAAATTCATTTTGCTTGAATGTTCTGCTCAAATCTTTGAGAGTTCATTTCAAAAATTAAATCCCCTTAGCTGTTTAATTTCCATAAGACAAAATATAAACAATAGAAATCAGAGATTCAAATATATATATATATATATATATTTCAGTATCAGTTATCTGACATGTATACATTTTATTCCACTTGAGTATTTCTTATTCAAATCTTGTCAAATCTATTGTAATTTTATTTAAAGAAAATCATAGAATAAACTCAGGCAATAAAACCAGAGATCATTACATTCACATTTTATATTTATGTGTTATATCCATCCCCTTGTTTTCTCCAAATCAGATGATCATAGAATCAATAAAAAAAATCAAACCCCATCAAATATCATTCAAAATGAATTTTACTTAAGTACAAGTTTTCAACCCCAAATACTTAGAAAGTTTCCTACAAGTACTTCAATTACAGAAAATAGAATTTGTCTAGTAATTCCATTACAAAGCAACTGCAAATTTAAAACAAGTCTCTCTTATTTATACTAGCAGCCAATGCCTTCTTTACTCATCAAGCCAACTTCAATTTCCTGCAAGCAAATCATTTAGCTGCCCCAAATAATTTTTGAGACACCCAGATGATTGCAAGGGCAACCAAAAGGGTCAGTTTACACTGGTATGAGCATTTATCAATTTTGTATACATGTACATAATTGTAGTAATCTTGTAATGCTTTCCTAGATTAACAGGTCTTATACTTAGCAAGTTTTGGTTCATGCAAGAAGACACAATATCACATTCAACAAATTATACAATGCACAACAGTCAGTTAAGATTAATCATGTGTACAATTTTAATTCATCCTCATCAAATCTTGGATAAGTAATCACTGATTTATACTCCAAACTTCCACCCAGCAATTAATCAATGAACTATATTTATCTTGATTAAATCTAACACCAAATCTGAAAGTTTATAACCCAGATTTTTAAACCCCTACCCCCATTTATTTTATGGTCTTTAACTCCTTGTCAAACGAACACTATGTATGCATTGTGATGGAAACTCCCAGGTTGTTTAAATTATTCCAACACACAAAGGCCTTAGGGTGCAGTTGCACCATGCATATACTTGCTTCCACCTGAAGTAAGCAGATCATTGACTACCCCCAAGTGACCAAATTAGTTTTTTTTTATATCAGAGAAATATGACTGCCTGCATATTTTCTGGTTCAACCCCATGTTCCCCTATTAATCTCGATCCATGTTTAATGATGATAGAACAAGAATACTTAAAACATGTTAACTCTAGAAGCCAAATTACAGATCAATGCTCTAAACAAAAATGCACAAACAAACATCCATATCACTCATAACCAATCATTTCAGAGATTCAAATAACTCATAGTATTTTTAGGCTGCCTGCAATAGGACTTAATGCCATTGCACACAAAAGATAAATACTCACATAATGTTTCTCCTTTCACTGCCTTAATTTCTTAGAACAGCAAATCCCCCAAAGCCTCAAGCTAGTGTTTCTCCTTGTTTATTTTTATTTTGTTTTTGATCCCGAGAGAGTGATGGTTTTGGCTATGTGCAGTTATTTATAAATCCATTCTAGGGTTTTAGAAAATGGGTAATTCCCCTGATACCCTTAGATGTTTATGTACACATCATATTTCTGTGTGATCATAAATTGGAAATGCACACTTTAATTAGCTATTTCGGGGATCATGCATTTTTAGACACTCAATACTATTTTCATGACTCTTTTCTACTCATGCAATAAGCATGTGACCCTCAGTTCATTATTTCTTTTTATAAGTTTTAAGGAAATCCGAAAATCTACTTTGTATTTTTTTTTCTCTACCTATCTATTACCTCCATTAAATCAGACATACTACCATACTTTGTAATGTAAAATCATTTACACAAATTATTTGCTTGGAATAAATATGGTATGGAAATTTTATTTGATTCTGTATATGTGTATATATATATATATTTCTGCCTTTATGTCAAATCAGTCAACTTCCTTTTAAATTAAAAATCACATATATTATGCTAATTATTTTCTGGCACAATTATAAGACATATAAACCTTTATATTAAACTTCATTTTATTTTATCTTCATATAAAACAGCAAACACCCCATATATATTAAATGTGTATATATATTTACATAATTCTTTGAACATAAAGCTATATTTATTTTGAGTTCCAATTTTTCTTCTAATTACCTTAATTCCTTGCATTTTATCAAACAGAAGCTCCCATTTAATTTTATTTATTGCCAAATTCTTTTCTGTTTTAATACAATATATATATACACTTATATATATATCTCAGAATATTCTAATATAAATATATATCATTTTATTTTTATTTTAGGGTCATTACATACCCTCCCCCTTAAAGGAATTATGTCCCCATAATTTCACCTAATTTCTCCAATTAAAAGCACTAATCCATAGCCTGTTTTAACTCCATAACCCCATACCCATATTTTATGAAAACAAACAATGTATAAGTATATTTAGAAAAATTATCTTAGGCTGCTTAAACATACCTCTTCATCAGTAAACAAATTGGGGTATTTAGCCCTCATTTTATCTTCAACCTCCCATGTACAATCATTAGTGTCCAAGCTCCATTGGATTTTCACCAGTTTGATCACCTTGTTCCTCAACTTTTTCTCTTCCTTGGCAACTATCCCTACTGGTTCATTGGTATAAACCAAATTTTTCTGGACTTGAACTTGAGTAGGTGACTCCAGAATTGCTCCTTCATCATGCACCCATTTTCTCAATTGAGAAACATGAAATACAGGATGCACAACACTCAACTCCTCAGGTAACTTAAGTCTGTAGGCCATAGCACCAATCCTCTGTATAATTTCATATGGTCCTACAAATCTTGGTGATAGCTTACCAGATTTTCCAAACCTGAACACTTTCTTCATTGGTGATACTTTCAGAAAAACATACTCTCCTATTTCAAACTCCATTGGCTTTCTCTTTCTGTCTGCATAAGACTTTTGTCTTGATTGTGCTGCCTTCATTCTATGCCTAACCAATTCAATCATGTTGGTGGTTTCTTTAACATGATCTGGCCCCAATAGTACACCCTCTCCTGCTTCCAACCAACAGGCAGGAGACATGCAAGGTCTCCCATACAAGGCTTCAAAGGGAGCCATTCCTATGGTTGATTGATAGCTATTGTTGTAAGTGAATTCTGCCAAGTGAATATGATCCTCCCAATTTCCCCCAAAATCAAGCACACATGCTCTAAGTAAATCTTCCAATATTTTATTCACTATCTCTGTTTGCCCATCACTTTGAGGATGGTAGGCAGTGCTTAAACAAAGTTGTGTTCCCATTGCTTCTTGGAAGCTTTCCCAAAATCTTGAGGTGAACAAAGTGTCTCTATCACTTACAATAGTCTTGGGTATGCCATGTAGCCTCACCACTTCTTTAATAAACAATTGTGCAAGCCTAGATGCATTTCTATCTAACCTGACAGGAACAAAGTGAGCTGATTTGGTTAGCCTATCAACAATTACCCATATACTATCATTGCCTTTCTTAGTTCTAGGCAAACCATCCACAAAATCCATGGAAATGCTTTCCCACTTCCACTGAGGTACCTCCAAAGGTTGCAACATGCCAGAGGGCTTTTGGTGGTCTGCTTTAATTTGTTGACATGTGGAACATTTTGCCACATATCTTGCCACTGCTTGCTTCATTCCTGACCACCAGTAGCCTCTTTTTAAATCATGATACATCTTAGTACCACCAGGGTGTATGGTGTACCTGGTCTTGTGATGCTCATTCATGATTTCTTCCTTCAATTCTGCAATGTTTGGTACACAAAGCTTATCATTTTTCCTCAAATAACCTTGGGAATCTATTTTAAAATTCTCTGACTCAATGTTATTTAATAACATTTCTTTCTTCTCCTTTAGACTTTGATCTTGATCTTGCATGCTACCAACTTTCTCCACCAGATTAGACTTCACTGTAATTATTCCCAGTGTACCATACTCCACCATATCACCATGTTCTTTAAAATTCACTTTATCCTTGCTGTATATATCTGCCTCCCCAAGCACTGCAAGATTTTTAAACTCATCAATCATCAAACTGGCTAATCTAACATGATTTCTGCTCAAAGCATCTGCCACTCTATTAGCTTTTCCAGGGGTGTACAATATATCTAAATCATATGCAGCTAGAAACTCCAACCACCTTGCTTGCCTCATATTTAAATCTTTTTGAGAAAATAAATAT
Organism: Allium fistulosum; assembly: GCA_030737815.1. Taxonomy (NCBI): domain Eukaryota; kingdom Viridiplantae; phylum Streptophyta; class Magnoliopsida; order Asparagales; family Amaryllidaceae; genus Allium; species Allium fistulosum. Next base: position 160,449,935 of record CM060904.1, on the reverse strand, counting down.
TTCAATGCTTGATGATCTGTGAATAATTCAAATTTTGCCCCAAGCAAATAATGCCTCCATAGTTTTAGTGCAAACACTATTGCAGCTAATTCTAGATCATGAGTTGCATATTTGGTTTCATTGGGTTTAAGCTGTCTTGATGCATATGCCACTACCTTGCCATGTTGCATAAGCACTGCACCTAACCCAGACCCACTAGCATCAGTGTATACAACCATTCCTTCATTTTCTTCTGGGATTTGTAGGATAGGAGCTTCCACCAATGCTTGCTTCAATTTTTCAAAAGCTTGTTCACACTGCTCAGTCCACACATATGGTTGGTTCTTCTTGGTTAGTTTGGTCATTGGTGCGGCTATTCTTGAAAAATCCTTGATGAACCTCCTATAATACCCTGCCAAACCTAAGAATGACCTCACCTCAGTCACTGTTTTGGGTCTACTCCATGATTGAACTGCAATGACCTTGCTTGGATCTACACTTACTCCCTGCTGTGACACTATGTGTCCTAAGATTTTACTTCATGTTGCCAAAATGTACACTTTGAATACCTGGCTTTTAATTCATGTTCTCTAAGTCTGGATAATACTAAATATAGGTGCATGGCATGATCATTTTCTATCTTTGAATAAATTAATATGTCATCTATAAATACCAAGACAAACTTATCCAAAAAGTCTCTAAAAATTCTATTCATCAAGTCTACAAAATAGGAGGGAGCATTGGTCAAGCCAAATGGCATTACTAGAAATTCATAAAGGCCATACCTTGTATTAAAGGCTGTGTACTCAATGCTTTCCTCTGCAACCTTCATCTGATGAAATCCAGAGGCTAAGTCTAGCCTTGAAAATATTTTAGCTCCATGCAATTGATCAAATAGATCATCTATTCTAGGCAGTGGGTACTTATTTTTAATAGTCACCTTGTTTAAATCTCGGTAGTCTACACACAACCTCATTGTTCCATCATGTTTCTTGACAAATAGCACCGGGGAACCCCAACTGGAACTACTTGATCTTATGAATCCTTTCTCTTCTAATTCTTCTAGTTGATGTTTTAATTCTACCAACTCTTTTGGACCCATTCTATAAGGCTTCTTAATGATTGGATTTGTTCCAGGAATTAATTTTATTTTAAATTCAACTGGTCTGTTTTGAGGAATTCCTTTCACTTCTCCAAACACATCTACATATTCATTGACTACTGGGATTTACTCTATTTTTAATTCCTTTTGAACTTCATTAATACTCCAGATTTTATTAAAACATGTATTCTTTGCTATTTCACTTAAGATGGTAATTCTTTTGCCTTCATATGTTTCCAAAGAAATAGTAAGGTTTTCTAAATTTAAAATTGCTTTATTTCTCATTAACCAATCTACCCCCAAAATAATCCCAATACCAGGATAATTTAAGGTATATAAGTCTGAATTAAATTCATAACCCCCTATAATTAATTTCAGACCCATACACTTCATCCCCAACATGCAATGACTCCCTATGGGACTGTGTACAACCAAGGGCTGATCAATGGAAACACATGCAAGTGTTAACCTCTTTACAATTTCCAAAGATATTAGTGAATGTGAGGCACCAGTGTCATATATTACTGATATGGGTTGGGTATGAATAAAAATTATACCTTCAAGTTGCCCAACATTCCCAGTGTTACTTGCTGCCAAAGCTCCTACCCTTGCTGTTCCCCTATTGGTTTCTGGGCAATCCTTCTTGAGATGACCCATCTTTCCACAATTATAGCATCCTCCTCTGGGTATCTTGGGGTCAGGGCATTGGTTACTATAATGTCCAGCTTTTCCACAATTAAAAAAATGAGTGAACTTCTTGCTTTCAGGTGCTGTTGCTCCTTCCCCTTTCTTAGCCCCTTTACTTGCATTTCTCTTGTCATAAGGTTGCACTTTGTTCTGACCACCCTTCTTCTTGTTGAGCTTCATATTCCTAAATTTCTCTCTTGCAGTGTCATGTTGCTCAAATGAGAGAGTTAGATCAATTACTTGATCAAAGGTTTTGTCCTTGTATGGCAACATTGCCCTTGACAAACTAGGGTTCAAGCCTTGAATGTACCTTGCATTCTTTGCTTCTGCATTCCCTATTAACACCAGTCCATACTTGGATAATGCTTCAAACTTCTGAGTGTATTCATTCACACTCATGCTTCCTTGCCTTAATCTGATAAAGTCTTCAAGCAGTGTGGCCTTGGCAGATGCTGGGACAAATCTGGCCTCAAGCATGTCCTTGAAATTATTCCAAGTAATGGTATCCTCTTGTCTTCCTGCTGTCACAACTTCCCACCAATCCAGTGCAACCCCCTTCAATTTCCTTGAAACTATCTGTCTCTTTCTTTGGTCATTGATTTGCATATCTGTGAAGACCCTCTCCATAGTTTTTATCCAAGTTTGAACACCTATAGCTCCTTCAGTACCTTCAAAATCCTTTCCTCCCAAAGTGGTACAAGTCTTAAGCAGTTTGGAGAGTTCCTCATGAGGATTGTCTTGCCTTGGTGCCATTCCATCCCTTAAAGCTCTCACAAAATCCTCCATGCTCATCACAGGTGGCTCACGTGATGATCCTGCACCTGTGTGATGCCTTGGTCCTACCATAATGCTATAAATATGATTGTTATGTTAGTTTATTTACCCCTATCAGTTTTTGGTGTCTTTACTTGGTTCATTTTCATTTCTGTGCACACTGTGCATGTGTCACATGTACACACATATATTTCTTGACATAAAGCAAAAACATTCAACACCAACAATTCAAACAATGCATTCAAACATCCATATGCATACAACAACATTTACTATGTTATTTAAAACATAGCTCTGATACCAACTGTGGTGACCCTTATCTTTAAAATCACTTAGATTTTTTTTTATTTCAAGAGGGACTCACCACTAAACCCCAAATACTTTTATATTTAAATTTTTATATAGTTTCCAAATATTTTTCCCAAGACCCTGTAATTACTAATATAATCATATCAGTGTACAAAGATTAAACCAATTATATATTTGATGATATACAATTGCTCCTTTATTATTATTTACATATATATTTATATATATATATATATATCAGAGTCAATTTAAATCAAATTGAAAACAAAATATCATACAAGCTATTGACAAGCCACTGATTTCCTATTTAAATCTTATTCTACTGCCAGAGGTATATTTTTAGCAAATTATAATACCTAAACTTGTTATCTGACTATATATAAATATTAATCTGCCTAAATAAGGCTATTAGCATTTATTTGTTCTTGTGACAGTTATTAGGCTTATGCATAAAATTATTTCAAGATCCTACTTGTAGTTAGGAACATTAAAAGTGATTTCCTTATCACTGTCTCAAATTAAACAATTGAAGTTAGATTGCATTTCTATATTTGACATGGTACAGATTTTTAGTTGCTTGGTATACTTCTAAAATTGCTTGGGGTTATATGAGGGTTGCTTGGTGTTTTTCTTGGTTTTGTCCCGGATGCACTCACACTTCATCAATTGAAATGAAGAGATTCCAGGCTCCAAGGGTTTGACCCATGGCCACCTAGACCAGCCATAGTCCCCCTTTTTACCACTTGCAAACCCATACCCTTCATTTTGACAAGCTTTTACAAAATTCCTACTCCTAAATTTCCAAGCCTTTTTATGCCTAGTTCAAGTTTTCTGGAAGATACTTTCTTATAAGTGTTCAACCAAATATCCAAAGTCCATTACCCTTCCAGGTCTACTATTCTCAAAGATCCATTTTTTTTATATGCTTAAATCCATACAAATTTCCAGAATTTATGCACCTGCCAGTATCATTTACTTGCCATGCACAAATTCATTTTGCTTGAATGTTCTGCTCAAATCTTTGAGAGTTCATTTCAAAAATTAAATCCCCTTAGCTGTTTAATTTCCATAAGACAAAATATAAACAATAGAAATTAGAGATTCATATATATATATATATATTTCAGTATCAGTTATCTGACATGCATACATTTTATTCCACTTGAGTATTTCTTATTCAAATCTTGTCAAATCTATTGTAATTTTATTTAAAGAAAATCATAGAATAAACTCAGGCAATAAAACCTGAGATCATTACATTCACATTTTATATTTATGTGTTATATCCATTCCCTTGTTTTCTCCAAATCAGATGATCATAGAATCAATAAAAAAAATCAAACCCCATCAAATATCATTCAAAATGAATTTTACTTAAGTACAAGTTTTCAACCCCAAATACTTAGAAAGTTTCCTACAAGTACTTCAATTACAGAAAATAGAATTTGTCTAGTAATTCCATTACAAAGCAACTGCAAATTTAAAACAAGTCTCTCTTATTTATACTAGCAGCCAATGCCTTCTTTACTCATCAAGCCAACTTCAATTTCCTGCAAGCAAATCATTTAGCTGCCCCAAACAATTTTTGAGACACCCAGATGATTGCAAGGGCAACGAAAAGGGTCAGTTTACACTGGTATGAGCATTTATAAATTTTGTATACATGTACATAATTGTAGTAATCTTGCAATGCTTTCCTAGATTAACAGGTCTTATACTTAGCAAGTTTTGGTTCATGCAAGAAGACACAATATCACATTCAACAAATTATACAATGCACAACAGTCAGTTAAGGTTAATCATGTGTACAATTTTAATTCATCCTCATCAAATCTTGGATAAGTAATCACTGATTTATACTCCAAACTTCCACCCAGCAATTAATCAATGAACTATATTTATCTTGATTAAATCTAACACCAAATCTGAAAGTTTATAACCCAGATTTTTAAACCCCTACCCCCATTTATTTTATGGTCTTTAACTCCTTGTCAAATGAACACTATGTATGCATTGTGATGGAAACTCCCAGGTTGTTTAAATTATTCCAACACACAAAGGCCTTAGGGTGCAGTTGCACCATGCATATACTTGCTTCCACCTGAAGTAAGCAGATCATTGACTACCCCCAAGTGACCAAATTAGTTTTTTTATATCAGAGAAATATGACTGCCTGCATATTTTCTGGCTCAACCCCATGTTCCCCTATTAATCTCGATCCATGTTTAATGATGATAGAACAAGAATACTTAAAACATGTTAACTCTGGAAGCCAAATTACAGATCAATGCTCCAAACAAAAATGCACAAACAAACATCCATATCACTCATAACCAATCATTTCAGAGATTCAAATAACTCATAGTATTTTTAGGCTGCCTGCAATAGGACTTAATGCCATTGCACACAAAAGATAAATACTCACATAATGTTTCTCCTTTCACTGCCTTAATTTCTTAGAATAGCAAATCCCCCAAAGCCTCAAGCTAGTGTTTCTCCTTGTTTATTTTTATTTTGTTTTTGATACCGAGAGAGTGATGGTTTTGGCTATGTGCAGTTATTTATAAATCCATTCTAGGGTTTTAGAAAATGGGTAATTCCCCTGATACCCTTAGATGTTTATGTACACATCATATTTCTGTGTGATCATAAATTGGAAATGCACACTTTAATTAGCTATTTCGGGGATCATGCATTTTTAGACACTCAATACTATTTTCATGACTCTTTTCTACTCATGTAATAAGCATGTGACCCTCAGTTCATTATTTCTTTTTATAAGTTTTAAGGAAATCCGAAAATCTACTTTGTATTTTTTTTTCTCTACCTATCTATTACCTCCATTAAATCAGACATACTACCATACTTTGTAATGTAAAATCATTTACACAAATTATTTGCTTGGAATAAATATGGTATGGAAATTTTATTTGATTCTGTATATGTGTATATATATATATTTCTGCCTTTATGTCAAATCAGTCAACTTCCTTTTAAATTAAAAATCACATATATTATGCTAATTATTTTCTGGCACAATTATAAGACATATAAACCTTTATATTAAACTTCATTTTATTTTATCTTCATATAAAACGGCAAACACCCCATATATATTAAATGTGTATATATATTTACATAATTCTTTGAACATAAAGCTATATTTATTTTGAGTTCCAATTTTTCTTCTAATTACCTTAATTCCTTGCATTTTATCAAACAGAAGCTCCCATTTAATTTTATTTATTGCCAAATTCTTTTCTGTTTTAATACAATATATATATATACACTTATATATATATCTCAGAATTTTCTAATATAAATATATATCATTTTATTTTTATTTTAGGGTCATTACAACTATTTTGATATCTTATATTACTGATAGGCATTATCTACTTATCGTACACTACTACATAGTAGATAGTTTAACGGATCCTTAAAGGATGGTTATTCCAAACATCCTTTGAGTTACTTGTATTTTAGTTGCTATTTCATTCGAGTTGGATTTATTGATATAAGAATGTTAATCCTGACTCGAGTGTTTTGCTTTACGCTCGGGTCAGACTGAGTGTACCAGTATTCGAGACTCACCTTTGGAGTTGGAGCTTCGCTTGGAGATCCAGCTATCTATCCAGCTTTCAGATATTCAGTTGATTCCAGTGATGTATTCTGATATTGTATTTGATTATTGTATTCGAGACATCTGTTGTACCTTATTTAACTCTGATATGTATATAGTAGCTTCATGAACTACTATCTTTTGTTTCCGCTGCAACTATTACTCTGTGTCTGTGATCTTTGTTCTATTTATTTACTGTATATGCTCAGTTTTGCCAAATATAATTAACAATTCGGTATTTTGAATCATTCAAGTTCAACATGTGCGGATGCGAATGGTCCAAAATACCGGGTCGTTACACCCCTGACCCAACTCGACTCCGGCCTCACTTGCCAACGCACGCAAATACCAAGCGCCTAACCCTAGCTGTCGCCATCACCAGAAGCCACACTGCCACCCAACCCATCGTGCCGAGCACAGCCAAAACCCTCGGCCTCCCTCCTCGACCTCCTCATCAACGCTCCGCCCCTTCCAGTCTCGTCACATCACCCACTATTTCTCCTCCCACGAATTGACGATGCCAACAACCTTCTTTCCCAAACCCAGACTTGCCGAACTCGCCGCGACACCTCGTGTCATCGCGTGTCGCAACTGTTCGTTCGAACCCCCATGGCGCCCCCGTGTGACACAGACAACCCAGAGCACTATCGAAACCCTAAACCCCCCCTCGCGAATTAGTTACGAGCTCGCGATTAATAAAATTTTCTGCATTTTATTTTGAAATTGAATGCGGCCACAGATTCATAAGGGAAGAAGAGGCCACACATTTCTTTTCTACTCGATTTTGATTTTCTTTTTTTGAAATGTAAGAATCTACAATTGCTTTTTTTAAAAGAGAAAAGGGAAACAAGAAGCGATGTTAGCATGCGAAAGCACCTTTGTGTGTCGGCTGAGGTTTGTGTACAGTGATGTGAAGGAAAATGAAAAAGCTCTGATGTGAAATTATTTCAGCTGAAGTTGACCATTATATAAAAATACATATATTTTAAATTTAAATCTAAATTTTCTCGAAATCGTAACTTAAAATTTCAACATCCTATCGAGGCATGCCGCTAGGCGTTTATACTGTTATACCCCTATTTTGAACACAATGGAAAATGTTTTTGAGTCCTAATTCGATCGTATGGAGAAGATAGCTTTTTGGACCCAATAATTATATTGAAATCGATACAAATTTCAGCGCGTTTATATATCGTACGCTCACACAACAACTCCAGACACTACGAAAATTGAAATTCGATAATAATACCCTATTACAGATCCAATGGAACTGGTTTTGTCGAATTCCGAGATTGTGCCTCGGAAGGCTATTTTTAAACGTCAATTTAAACGATATATTTTCAAAACTTAACAAAACACTTCAAATTCAAATTCAACACTTTTACCATCTTCAGTACTATCAATATAAATTTTACAAGCCTTCAAATTATTTTTAAAAGGCTTAAAACTCTAGATTCAACATTTTACCCAACTTCAAATTATTTAATTCAATAATTAAATTATCCAATAAATATTGATATTTGAAATTCAAGTTAAAAATTAACTTTTAAATATTTAAAATCAATTAAATATTCCGATTTCAAATATCCAAAAATTATGGGTTGTCACAATTGCTTAAATTCTTTTCGCAGCCAACTTTCTTTTCCTTGCCGACATGTTGCGTGCGCAACCTAAATGAATTAATTGCTGCATTTAATGACCTCCATGCATCATCTTATATTTATACTCATGTTCTCTTCTGCTCCTCCCATTTTCTTCGTCCTTGAACTTTGCTTGAAAATAAAAGAAAAAAAGAAAAGAAAAAAAGTATAGATATATATAACTAAACCACGTAACCAGTGTTTTCATGACCCAACCCTGCCGCGGTCCAACCTCAGATAACCCTGAACCTTGGACCACCACGGCCCGGAACTCAATCGGACCTCATTTATCCATGAACCTTGGTCGGACCTTTAAACCAACGGTTCAACCTTCAATTTTACCTGGTTGAACCACGGTTCTTTTGTTTTTCTTACATTCTCGTCGTGTAATTCTCTCTTATTTTCATTTGAACCCGGTTGAACCCTCCCATATGCGCAATTTCTTCGCTTCAAAATATGTTTTCAAATCTCCGCCCGTTTTATATTCGTAATTAGTGCAGCTAGTGTAGCAAATTTTGTTTAATTTTTCATATTAGAATTAACGTGTGGATTATGAATTAATATCGTATATTTTTATTGAAGATGTTGGTTTATTGTGTACTTAAGATTGATACGTTGCATTTAAATGTATTAATTTATAAAAAAGAGTATGTGCGGTTCTTGACGGTTCGACCGGTCGAACCCTCGAAACCTCGAACCCTGAGTCCTCACGGTTTGATTCACGGTCCGGTTATGAAAACATTGCACGTAACCTTCTCTTCCCTTCCTTTTTTCCTTCTCCTATCCTCAGCCAACCACCTCACCCAAATCGACCCAGCAACCTCCCCTCCCCACGACTTGCTCCGCCGCATCCGCCCCTATCCCAGCCCGCCACCTTGCCCGAACTGATCCACCAACCCCCTCCCTTCATCGCACCGAACAACCACCCCACCCAAGTCACCTCAGCCAACCTCCAACCCACCTGCTTCGCCCCACAACCCGAACACCGACCCAGTCCACCAGCAGCCCGCCACCTCACCCGAACCCCCTTCACCAACCACACATCCCCCACGACCCAGTCCACCAGCCAAAACCCCCTTCACCCAGCTCCGCACGCTCCCTACCCCGCTCACCACCAACCAGTCGCCCGCATTCCCCTAGCCGAACCCAAACCAGCAATCACCCCTCACCCCTTCGCCATTGCTCCAGCCTTATAGCAACCTGCCTGCGTGCGCTTCAAGTCACCAAGCATCCGAAGTTCAATCAGTCGAGAGCTATTCTCAAAAGCATCATTTATCGTGGGTGTCATCCATCGCCTAGTTATTTGCATTCGTATCGCGTTATTCGTAACGTGAAAATTTCTCGATCCTAGTGCGAAGGTGAGTGTATAACTCACGACATATGTTTTTGTGAAAGTTAAATTTTTTTTGTTTAAATTTGTTAAGTTATAAATTAGTTTAGTTTACATTATTTTGGTTGATTTTAAATAGTTTGTTTATTTTTATTGTATAAAGTGTGTATGGCTTTTAGTTGAAAGGATGTACTGGTATGGAGAGGGAAAATTCATTTGACATTCATTTTGTGTTCACATATTCACTACAATATGAGCAGCATGCATGAGGACAAAACTCATTTTCTATTTTTCTTCCTTGCATACAAAAGAATGAACATAATTTTTTTCTTTACTGCAAATGCAAACACAACAGCCACCTTTCACACTTTTAATTCATTTGTACACGTTCATCAAAAAGAGAAAGGCACGCATAGTGCAAAGTACGAAAGCTTTTCATTTTCTTTTAAAAACAGCAAAATGTGTTCACTTTCCACTACTTATTAAATTAATCAAATATCTCCCACTACACTTAGTATTGGCCAAAGTCTCCAATATCAATGTTGTAGAGGGGAAGTAGAGCTCCATCTTTGGTTTTGGTTGCACTCGAGATAGTCGAGCCGAGAGAGAGTTATGCAGGGTGGAAGTTTCGGCCATGTGATGTAGTAGTGCATGGCCATGGAGAATATATATGTAGAGGGAGCTATATGTGTGGTGTTGTAGCTTGCATGGTGAAAGTTAGTGGATGTGAGCAAGTTGTGGAAAAAAAGGCCTATAGCTTGAAGGATGATGGGAGGCTTGGGCCGTGTAGTGCATGGAGTTTAAAGGCACGTGGTGGATATTGATATTTGCACACACGCATGGAAGAGAAAGGAGATGGATATGGCTTTGTACTTGAATGCGTGAATGGGAAGATGAGGGAAAAAGGGTGAGGTTGTGAGTGTAAACTTGTGCGTGCAAGAAAAAGAATCGTGAAGTAGGGAAGAGCAAGCACGCAAGGAACAAAGTGTACCATGCAAACATTTTATCGATTAAAGAGACCAATAGTTTGAGATTGCTGTATGCATTCGGCTATGATGAGGAAGGAGTGGCATGCAAGGGAAAGTAGCATGGAAGTGGGAATGTGAATGATATAATAAGTGCAGGCATTTCAAGATGAAATGGGAGGGGGAAGAAAGTTGGCATGCGCATGCATGATTATTGGGCCTAGCTGGGCTTTGTACATGTGAAGTGGGTGAGCTATAAGTTAGATTTATTTTGTTAATTTGATTAGTTAGTTAAAGTAGCTTAACTTTGAAAAGGATAATTAACTAAAAAAAAATTTGATTTGAGTAAGATTGTTTTGAAATAGTTTTCATAAAAGAATATATTTTGAAAGGTTAATTGAAAGACGGTATTTACAAATGAAATGTTGGAAAATAAAAGAAATTTTATCTTTTAAATAAAATGGTTCTGTGAAATGAAATCGAGAATTCGATCGAAGAGATTATTCTAGAAAATGAGTATATTACTACTAGGTTTAATATGAGTTCGTAAATTGAAATGTGAAAATTGAATTCAAACTTGAGTTTGATTGCTCATACGAAGTTGATGCAACCGGTTTGGTCTCTTAAATTTCTGTACTTATATTGTTTGATTTGAATTTACTTACATAAGAATATATAGTCCTGACTCGAGTGTATTGTCTTTTCATTACGCTCGGGTCAGCCCGAGTTTTTTTAGTTCTCGAAGACATTAGTATTTGAAGACGAAGACGAAGATTGGAAGACCGTACTTACTACTATTATTCCACTGCATTATATTGATAGGTTCAGTTAAATGTACAACTCTGATAATATTGAAATGGAAATGGAGACAAGCACCATTGTCCCAATGGTTAAGTGATTCAGCTTTGGTGCGAGAGGTCACAAGTTCGAAACTTACGTAGCGTGATTCGAACATTTATTGACATGTGATATCTTATCCTAGTGACATGTTGTATATAAAGTACCATTTCAAAAAAAATATATTGAAATGGAATCAAATGTATATTGATAAACAACTTTGAAATTATGTTATCATTATATCTTATCCTTCCATTGAGAGATTCTATATATTATTCTTTTCTCTTCTTCTTTTCTTTTTTTATAAAAAACCCTTTGATAGTTTGTCTTTTTGAACGATTCGGGTCGGACATGCGTGGCTTATTATCGACTTGGATTGACCAAAAAGGCGGGTCGTTCCATTTGGTATCAGAGCTGAAGGTTAAACGAGAACCTTGGCTTTGGTGGTAATTACTCATTAGAGATAGGGTCAATAATACCCTAGATTGAGTCTGAGTGTATATACGTATAAGAGAGAGAGCATATTTGTTAGTGATATAAAAATATTTTGATATTAATAAATGAAATGATTTTAACTTGGATTTTATATAGAATATAAAAGAATGAATTCTATAAACTGATAAAATCAATCGTGACTGTTGATGATGATTGGATGTTACCTCTTTGTTGATTGATTGTTCGATTAATATGGATGTGCATATTGTTGCTTATTGATTGATGAGTTGTAGCGACCTGCAGTTCCGTACCCTTTGAGTTGATAATAATTCACTCCTGTTCAACCCAAATTTGTACGAAAGAGCGAATAACTAGGGTAAAAAAGAAGAAAGAGATATAAGAAAATAGAACAACAAACACAGAATCTCACAAACGCAGCGGAACAAAATATAAGATATAATAACAGATTTCATACAAAAAGAATCTGTAACCATTTATACTTACAATCATCAGAGTACAAAAACAATACATCAATCCGGGCAGTTATAATCATCTGTCCTGATATACATAACTCACAAACAGCGGAAATAACCAAGTGCGTGATATACGTCTGAACTCCTCCAGCTCGTCTCCTGAGCTCCATAGCATTTAAACCTAAATCTGTAATACTCGGTCTGACTCGAGTATTATAATAAAATAACACTCGAGTCAGTCTCGAAAACCAGCGTGAGAAAACACATTCAATTTTAATTACTAAAGTTATCAAAACCCTTTGAAAAACAAAGGTATCTCGTGACCGCGTCACACATAAACACGACGGGTTTTTCGCTTACGATAACCAAAACATTTTATAGAAAATCCAGTGATATTATAATAGTGTCTAAATACAAATACTTATTCAAATAGCCGAAATTGTTACATTAATTAAATTCCAGCATATTAGGCTCTACAAACAAAACCATAAAGGCTCGTATTGGAAAATGGATTCCATACAATGACTGGGCCACTGGGTACCGCCTATCATAGTACAGCTCTAGAACAATGTACCGAGGACCTCACCGAGATCCCCTGCTACACAAGACCGGCCTACCCCTAACCTGGATAGACCGAATATGTCACCACCCCGGGTGTTCCCACCCTTGAAATTGAGCGCTCCTTTTTTCATGCACAACCATATCCATAATATATAGGTTTCCGAGGATATTTAGAAAAGTGATGACATACCCTAATTGGGTGCGACCCACTAAGCCTTGCTGCATCTCCCCTGTTTTAGTCATTTTCGGTTGATGAGGCTTAAGGCTAAGCGTTACCTCTCAAGAAACAATTATACTTAGAATGCCCATCGTCCTCCAATGACGATGTTCTGATAGCATTCGTCTATACAAGTTGTCCTGGGTCTGGACAAACCGGATCACCGTCTTCATCATCTTCATGGTATTCATTCGTAATGTTCAAACCGGATCGAAGTGGTTTTCGGATAATTAAATCCGATCCCGGTCTCTTCAAAACGATTAATGAAATTGGCCAATATTGATAGTCGGTTATTTAATTATCAATAAAACATCCAAAAGCAGACACTAGGCCTTATTTTATAATTCTTCAAACATTTATTTCAACATATCTTTACTAAGATATATATTCAAATCCCTTACCATATTCCAATATTTGAAAATAATTTCAAATACATAAATCAATAACAGGATATTTTCAAACCATTTCAACACTTAAATTTTTTTCCAAATTTTCATTATTATACTTAGGAAAATATTATAAGTCTTATTTTCCAAAACATTTCTCAATATTAATTCTTCAGAGAATATTCCGTAACTTATTCCAAAGTCTCCGGAATCACAAATAAATTTCCTCTCCTCAAAATCATATCCTTTTATAAGCCCCTTTTACGAATCTCTAGAGAATTTATAAAATAAAATTTTAAATCACTTTAAAACTCTATATATATAAAATAAGTATTTAAAAGAATAATAATTTATTTTTAAAACATGTTTAAGTAATTATTTAAAATATCGAAAACACTTTTATAACATCAATAACTCATTTTTAGATAAACAAATAAAATTTTCAAGGCTGAATTTAAAAGTTAGAATTTACTACATAAAATACTTAATATTTGAAAATCTACTTACCAAAGTATTTCAATTTTAACTAGTATAAAATTCCATAGTTTTAAATAATAAAATTTTCCCTTTAAAAACAAACTTAACTTCTTAGAGTTAAAAATATATTTTTAAAACCTTAATAACTAATTCAATTTTATAAATTCCTCTCGAATCACATCACATCACTTCCATTCCGATCTCCTTAACCATTTTTCACTTTCAAAAATAGTATCCACTCTTTTCCTCACCCTATTTCCATATTCTAATATAAATTCACCTATGAATTTTTATATTTCCAATTTAGCAACCGATATCGCTTACCTTATTTATAGACATCGTTTATAAATTCTTATACTCCTTTGATTTTTACTTGTTTATAAAAAACAATCTTATTTATAAAATTCTATTTTATAAATCCATTTTCTTATAAATCCCATTTATAACTTTCAATCTATTTTTAATATCGACTTCAACTCTTTTTATATTTCTTGAATATCATTTATAAATTCTTTTTATATAATTCATTTTTTTAAAATCTCCATTTCATAATTCACAATAGTTAAGTATAACCAAAAATCAAATATAATTTTCTAACTCATTTTCTTCAAAATAACCCCTATTTCAATATAATATTTTATATCAAAAATTCCCTTTAATTCCTTCAATTTTAAAAATATATTTATGGTATTTAAAATACCAAAATTCAAGCCAGTGCTACAATGGCATCCAATAATTCCAAACACTACAATAATCTATAATAGAATTTTCTACACAAACCATATATCACAATATATGAAATTAAATTCAACATTTGAGGAATCCAGTTGGATCCCACAAACCTATTTCCCTGCATCCACAGATGTTAATACAACATAAAAATACCAATCCCACTACGAGGGGGATATCACGGTATATAGGGTCATCCGCTATTATGCGAGGCGTATAGGATCTCATCCACTATAATGTGCGGGAATATCACTCTAAATACTAGTACATATAATACTAAATATATTTAACATTCAATAGAAATTTTTTAATAGATACAACCATCATTCAACAATTTATTTTAACTATTTAAAATAAATTTTAGTAATCCAAATGAGTGAGAATTTTCTCACCTTTATTTTAATTGCAATCCGTCTCAGTTTTTGATTCCATTGCATAGCCTAAGTCTTCATGGATCCAACACCACTGTTTCTTGCGAATTTCCGACCTCGAACAAGCAAATTAACATCGAGATGATTAAATTTGTTTGAATTAATGTTAACTCAAAAATTTAAACTGTTATAAGCTAAATAAATTTCTCTTTTGAAAACCACATACATTGATAAAAATCCACTACTACAAAACAGGCCATTTGCATCGCCTCATTTGAATCAGTTGAAGTAAAAACTGATGCAAATAGAACTATTTGCATCAGTTCTGTCTTAATAACCGATGCAACTGGTACGTGGAAAGCAATAGGTAATAAAAAAAATCAAATTTGCATCAGTTGTCACCAACAACCGATGCAAATACGTCGATGCAAATAGTTTTAGTTGCATCGGTTTTAAAGTCAACCGATGCAACTACGTCCAAAATAATAATTTTTGCATCGGTTACCTAGCAGAGGCGATGCAATATTATTTAGGTTATCCGTTGCTCACGTGTTACATCCCGCCTTTCCAATTTTTTTTCGCCGCTCCCATTCTTTTCCCCAAATAATTCGCCTGCTTCAAAACAAAAAAAAACCCTAAAATGGTTCCTCGAGTTGCTATAGATTCCACAGTTCGTATTCGAGATTCCACAGTTAAGCGATCAGTTTCTATAGATTCCACAGTTTGTGTTCGAGAGCGATTCCACGATGGTAGTCGCTTTGGGTGATTTGGGTTTAGGAGGTGGTTCGCGGCAACTTGGCAAGGAAGACTTGGGTATTAGGTTCGAGATGTTGGCGATTGCAGTTTGGAACTCAATGTCTAGAGCCGGCACTGCTTTAATCCATCCTTAGAATACAGAAGAACATGCGTCCGATTTCGAGTTCACTCAATAAACAAGAGCGCCATTCAATCAAGAATTATCAATCGATTCTCTTTAGAAACCCGATTTGAGGTAGGTTTTTTAATCTTTAGATGCAACATTTAAAATTACTATTTTTTATTATTATTATGTATAAGATTGCAAGTTATCTTTACCAGTTGTAGAAGAAAAGCAGATAGGGGTTTGTATGGTAGAGTTAATCAATAATTAACATGAAATACATTCAAAAATAAATTTATATATATAATGTGGCTGCACTTATATATTGTTGTTTCTTGTGTTCTTCACCACTTTCTTTCTCTTATCAGGAAGTTCATTATATTAAGCTTCTAGGAAGTAAGCTTGGGGAGGGGAAGCATGAAAATCAAAACCATGCTATAATATTCAGTAGTGAGGATGCTATCCAGACCATTGAAATGAATCAGGTTGCCTGCAGCTCAACTTGTTTTTCCTATATTAAATATTTTACAGTTAATTTTGCTAATTCTACTGTTTTGTTAATAGAATGAATATATTGCACTAGTATGAAAGTATGAATCTTATTATTGTAAAGTGTTTCAGGACCAGATAACTAACTAATCTATCGGATTATAGTACAACTATTTAAGTTAAGCTACAATAATTATTTAACCATGATTGAAACTTGAAGAACCTACAAGAGAAAATTGGCATAAAACTAATTTTTCTTTTCCTAAACATTGATATTTAACCAAGCTTACTTATGCTTGCTTGAGTTTTCAAAAATTAAACTCTTGGAATTGTACAAATTTCACTTTAGCAATTTTTTATGTTGATAATTCTATATCATTCTATCAAGGATAACTAGACTGAAGAAGCTAGAATATGAGAAATCTTCTACAAGAGTTTCATGGCAATCATGGTAATCGATGACCTTCAGCTCTTGGTGTATTGGGTCATGTATTTACTGGAAGGTTGTTTCCTTCTCTCTTACTTCATTAGCTCATATATCCATGTTGGCTTCTAATGTTTTCAATTCTTATGCAGTCCTTTTATACTGTATCCTCATTAGCATGGTTTATGTCAATTCAGGAAACAAGCTTTGTACTTTGGGACATCACAAGTCGGCATATCCTATGAAGTGAGTTTAACTTCTTTTTTTATGCTTTTACCATGTACATACTGTTATTCATATTCCTAAACACTTTTTCATAACCTATCAATTTGCGAAATATCAAGAGAGCTAAGATCTGCAGCTTAATAGTTTGAAATAAGTTTACTTAACTATCAAATTCTTTTCAAATGCTTTTACCATGGCCATTCGTCTTAGTCGGTAGATTCCACCTCAGTGGAAAAGGTTCTTCCCATGCAGCCTGATAGCATGCACAATCAAGTTCAAGCAGATTTAATTTACAATAAAATTTCAGTTCATGACATACTTATCTGTTGCGTTTTTTAGTGTGTATAAAACTAACATTTGCTGTATACATCTAAAATTAGCTATTTAACTCAATTGCAGGCACTACTATTGCAAATCTATGGAAATCTTGAAACAACAATGGAAATCTGAAGACATTGATGGAAATCTTGAAACAGCAGTGAGTTTCAGGATGATTAACTCACTTCAGGCAATAAAAGCTGTGAAAGTTTCCAATAAGTCTCATTGTTCAGGTACTGATTAAAACATCTTAAAAACCATCAAAAACTTATGTTTTCAGTATAATTATTCAATTTTTGATACATGATACATGAAAATTAGTTTCGATTGATTTTTAGAGTAAGTCGTCTTTTTATTGTTTTCCTTGTTACCAATATGTCTTAATGTGGTTGCTTCCTTTGAGCTATGAAATTATTATTAGGTGATTTTTTGTGCCACGGTATAAGTTTGTTATTGCATATTCTAGTTTATTAGAATATAACATTCAAATATCTGCTTAACTTTGGGATGCTGGATAAAAATAAATACAATTTTTATTTTTTTTCAGACACAGCCATCCGAAATTAGAGTAAATGTAATTTAAATCTCAACAAATATATGAACACCATGTAGTTAAGTTTAATATACAACTAAAACATAGTATATCGATTCCTATCAAGATTATAGTATTAAATGTACAATGCTTATATCACTTGAAATTGAATATGTCAAAGAAAATGATTTTGAAGTAAAAAAAGATTTGTTAAGGCAATCACCGAACTAATGCTCAACTTACAAGTTGTGCAATGGAGCAGTTATTGACAAATTCGTTTATTGCTGTTGTCTTAATAACAAAACCAAAGAATAATGTAGCATGTTTTGCATATACTCATTTGTAGTTGGTAACAGTTAGATAAATTGTTGTTATGCATTAATCATGCGGTTTAAACATTTTCTTAATACAGGAACTGAAATGGAAGAGTTGACTCTCCTAAAGAATTCTTCTAGTAACTTTGGATTGTCAAACCAACAACTCCAATTTGGATCAAACGTGTACCTATTGTGCACAGGTTAACACTATCTCATTGTGATAATATGTTTGTTTTGAAATAACGTCATGTAACAGTGTCTCACTACCTACCTGCATTAAGTTTTTTATTAGTTGAATTGAATTGTTTCTATATAGTTGAATATGGTGGTCTGCAAGTATATACAGGTCATTTTTATAGGGTTATTTGATGAACCTGTACTTTGAAAGAAAAGAAAATTTTCCCAGCTAAAAACAAGGACAGTTTTTGAAACTTCTTAAAATCATGGAAACCACTTCCTTTACTTGTTCTATTTATATTTGATAGCTGGGTGTAAAAATGAAGATAGTTATAAACATGAAGTATCACTATGATCAAATGAATATGTTGAAAGCAACAAAAGAGGCATGAGGTGGAACAACCACTGCAGTTACTGTGTCACTGAACCACTCTTCCTTCTGCGTGCAGTTCTTTTGAATTTCCTTTTAGCCTTTTGGTTTGCTGATGACCACTATTTCTTTTGAATTTCCTTTTAGCCTTTTGGTTTGCTGATGACCACTAGCTAACTTGATCGGTAGCAGTCACTGTTGAGCTCAACTCATACACAGAATACTGGGGTTAAGTTATATTCATCTTTTTTTTTCTGGTTATTATTCGAGATGCATATAATGTTATTTTAGCGATTTCAGTTTTCAGTATGCTGGTTCTAACTGTGAAAATGGTGAGTAACAGTAGTAGTTTCATAATATTTGATTCAATGTTGGTTGCCCGAGCTTTAGCAAAAATAACAAACAAAATAATAGTTATTGGGAGGTTCCAAATTTGTGTGCATATTAATATGCAATTGAAGATATTGGTAGCGATGACTATACGGGTGGGTTCTGTCACTCACGATCGAGGCTGTCAGCGTTTGGTAAGAACAACTCCATATTGGTAACATTTTTTTCAGTGAATACCACTGCTGTATATATAATTATCCGTCTGCAAGTTTCTTCTATCCTACAGACATGATTACATACATGAATATTAAATTCTAAAATTTGATAGCAGGACTCCTTTCAGCAGTACTAGATTGATCGTCTGTTGGTCATGATTATTTTCCTCTCTGAGCATGCTTATCCACTCAAATGTTGAGTCATTTGTTTATTATCAGTACTCTTTAAACTATGCTACTGTGATTATGCTACTGGTGATGTACACTATATTAGGGTAGTGCAGTTTTATATGTCATTAAGTTTAGTTTTACTTAACTGTTTTAAAGGTATTCAAAAACTATCTAACCCCCTTTTCTAACTGATTTGCAATCCTTTTAATTTTGGATAGTAGAATTTAGTACCACTATTCCCATGATTTATCTTTGTCACACCTGTATGTTTATATTAAACAATCACATTCCTCTTCCTAATTCAGGAAAATGGTGAAGTGAAGGTGATCAACATTTTTGAAAAGTTGGTGGGAATTGATGCTGCTTTTGAATTCAGCCCAAACAAATACAAAACGAATAACAAAAATATCTTTTTAACTGCCGACAAATCACCAAAAAAGCTGCAACCTCTGAAGTTTCCAACGCTGTGTCTCAGGTTTATTGTTTTTTGTTCTTTACAATTACATTTTTTTCCTTTACTAAAGCACTGTAAATCAACATAAACTCTGCTTCAACTAACAACCAAATACATTTTGATGCGTCAGATAACAAATGTGGTCGAAAAAAGTAACTATATTGAAAATGTATCCACCTAGAACAATGATTACTCACCTACTAAATATGATTGCAAGGGGAAACGAGTGGTAATCTTTTTATTCCTTTCATCCAACCTTTCCAAACTTGTACTGCATAGTTGATTTATTTATTTGTATGAATATTTCGTTTGTACAGATTAATGACCAGAGCAGCACCGAGGCAGTTACTATCCAGAACACAGTTCCAACAGGGAGAAAGGGGGGAGAAGAGGAATTGTCATTGCTGTATGTTGTCAACCTATCTTACTGTTTTTTTATTTTCATAACCCCATCAAAATTGTGCTTCACCACTGTACTTTCTGTTGCCATTGAATTGTCTTATACCTACATCTACCTAATGATGGCAATATAATAATTTTGATTTACTTAATACTGTGGTTTACTAACAAGAACAAAGACCGCAGTAGGATTTCAAATAGCCCATTAATATGTTTAAGATTTCTTTCAGGATGTGAGGGTGGAGCCTGAAAGGATTACTTGCTTGCTGGTTAGGAGGAAGTCTTTTGATGCTGCTACATCACCATAGGTTTAGTTTTCATGAGAATTATATAGAGAGTTTTTATATGAGGAGAAAGTGAATCCAAAGTTGGACTTGAGTTTGTGTATTACTTTCATGCATTTCTATGCACATTTGGGTTGAATATGTTGTGTAATAATGAGATTTTTCCTTGCAAATAATGAAATTGTTCATGTTTCTAGTTCACGGGTTGTTTTGTCAGGCTTGTGGCATTTGGACTATCAATAATATATATATATATATATATAGTCTATTTGAGTACTGTAATAATGGTTTCTGAGGGATTAGTTTGCATCGGTTGTTATAAAAAACCGATGCAATAGAGGGATTAGTTTGCATCGGTTTTCAACAACAACCTATGCAACAAGTTCCTTTGTTGCATCAGTTTTCATTACAACCGATGCAACATGGGGGCTGTGTCAAGCAACCAACCATGATATTTTGCATCAGTTGTTAGTAACAACCGATGCAAAAAGGACCTTTTTGCATCGGTTTTAGAACTGATGCAAAAGTGTTAAGCCTGTTGCATCAGTTGCATATGCATCAGTTGCTGAACTGATGCAAATGGGGGGTAAACAACCGATGCAAATGGCCTGTTTTGTAGTAGTGATCATCTATATAAATTCCATAAATGTAAATTTAAATAATTTTTTTCCAAATCAAGACATTTTAAAAATTCCTGTTTTTTTTAAATCTTATTCTTTTTTTGATATAATTAACTAAATGAAATTCAGCACTTATGTTAAATTAATCACAGTATCATACCTTCACGGTCACGCAAGCTATTCCCACTGTCGAATTGAATGGAGCCGCCCGACCCACTTTCCAACTACGGTGCTTCACCTTCGTCGGCGACACCCAAACTCGAGATCGAGTTCGTCAACAACGAGCTCCAGAGCATTGCGATGGAGTCGCGATCTTATCGAACGCGATGCCTCTCCCCTCCAAACTTCGCCTGCCGCCGCGCCTGCCGCTTCTTGCGTGTGTGCCCTACCGCGACCTTAATCGATTTCGATCGCGACATTTCTCTCCTCACGAATGCGACCTTCACTGAACGTCGCGACCTTCACTAAACGCGTCTTCGTCTTCGTCTCACCAATCACGTCACCGCCCTTGCTCCTCCCAAATCGCGACTAACACGCGACTCGATTTCGTCGCATTTCATTTTCAATTCGACTTAATCCATACCTATGGCACTCGGCTTAATTGCGAATTGTTCGATCGTGAGAATTTTTTTTCTTTTTCGTATACGAACTGATTTCGTTCGTCTGTGGGAATAAATGCTATTTGCTTGTGTGTGTATATATATATATATATTATTAAGTGAGGAACGAATTGATTTCGTTGATGCTGAAGAGATAAGGGAAATGTCATTTAAAAAGAAAGTAGTGGTCGACTTCTCGATTTAAAATGAAAAGAAAAGGGTAGGTCGGCTGATTGATATGATGGATCAACTGTTCCTTTGATCTGACCATTTATATTTATTTATTTTTATTTTTAGATATCTCGAATCACATACCGTGAAATCTCGACCTCCTATTAAGGTGTGCCGCTAGGCGTTTATAATGTTATACCCCTATTACGTATGTAATGGAAAAGGTTCCGATCCTAATTCGATCGTATGGAGAAGATAGCTTTTTGGACCCAATTATTATATTGAATTTTCGATATTAATTTCAATGCGTTTGTATTCCATACGATCAAACGATAACTCCAAATCCTACAAAATTTGGAATCCGATAATAATACACTATTACGGACCTAATGGAACTAGTTTCGTCGAATTCCGATACTGTGCCCGGATCGCTATTTTAACGTGTCGATTAAATCGACAAATTTTCAAAATTGAAAAAATCAGTTGAAATATCAGTTTTTAAAATCTTACTAACACAATTAAAATTCCAATTCCAATATTTAAACCATTTAAAATAAATTAAATGCCCAAATCAATGACCAAAAATCCGGGTCGTTACATTCTTCCCCTCTTAAAAGAATTTCATCCCCGAAATTGCTAAGGTAGGAAAAACGCTCCAAATCCATTACTTTTTCCAAAAACCCACTTAGTTAAAACTTGCTATTTCACATTTCTAAACCCTTTAGTTTCAACCAAACCTTTAGTTTTCATTTCTAATTCAAAATCCTTTCTTCCAATTACAATTCGAAATCACTTCATTTAAGTTACCTGAGTTCAAGTTCATTTTTATAATTCAATTTTGGCTTTTATTTCCTTCACCAAAAGATCAAACCATTTTATTTTGGGTTTTCTATTTCACTTTTCAATTTTATAAGTCACACAACTTATTTTTCACATTTCCATCAATTCTATACTTGAATATATTCACATTTTATTTTTAACTCGAGATTATACATCCATTTATGGCCTAAGTATATTTTCATTTCATAAATTTCAATTTTTTATAAGCTATTCAAAATTTGTTTATTCACAATTCCAATTTTCACATAAATTTTATTTCGTTCCAGATTTATGCCATATGGTTTTATAATATTTCACAATTCAAAATTCATATTTACTTCAATTCAATATTATTTCTAATCCAATTCAAATTTTATAACTTATAGTTATATAATCACTTTATAATTCACACTTACATATTTAATTCAATTCCATAAGATACAAATCCAATTCACCTTTTTATTTAAATTTTAAATTCTTTTAACCAACATTTCATAACCATATTCAAGTTATTCATACTTAAACTAATTTCACTCAAACAATTTTTATTTCTAATCCTTTCAATTTCATTATATATTTCAACCACTTCGCTTAAGTTAACTCCCATTTCATTAATACTCTTTATTAATTCAATTCAAATCCAATCAATTAAATTTCAAAAATTTAATTTATCCAACTTAACATAAGTTGAATTTCATTTTAACTTTCTCACTTTAAATTTTATTCCAACTTCAATTGTTCACACTTCCCTCCTTATAAATATCATCTTCCACAGGATTCCAGAATTTTTAAACACCCGGTATTTATTTCAAATCATTTGAAATCAAATATATATATATACACACTCTTTTTGGTTTGACAAACCACTTTCTTGGATTCTCAAAATTCACTTGGTTCAATTTCAAAACAATTGCCCTTTCGGAATTTCCAAATAACACTTGTTTTTACAAAAAATCTTCATATCAATTCACTATGGTAGCAATCCATCACTTAGAAACTCGAAAATGATTACTGATGATGCTGCACAGTCATCACCAGGATTATTTTCTAGCGACTGAAGTGAGTTCGGTGCTATATTACTTCCAAAATCCATTTAAAACAATTTTCTTTCAAAAATATATCCAAAATAATATTCTATTATTTATTGTGACGACCCTGAATTTTTGATATTGGAAATCAGAATATTTAATTGATTTTAAATATCTGGAAGTTAGTTTAATTTGGAATTCAAATATCAGAATGAATTTGGCAATTAAATTATTGAATTTAATTATTAAAAGTTGAGTAAATTATGTAATCTTCAGTTTTGGGTTGAATAAAAATAATATAAAGACTTGGAAAATTTATATTGATAATACTGAAGATAACAAAAGCTTCAGAATTGAATTTGAAACTGTTTTGTTCAGTTTTGAAATTTTATCGTTTAAATCGATATTTAAAAATAGCTTTCCGAGGCACACTCTCGGAATTCGACGAAACCAGTTCCATTGGATCCGTAATAGTGTATTATTATCGGATTTCAATTTTCGTAATATTTGGAGTGATCGTTTGGCCGTACGGTAAGCAAACGCGCTGAAACTTATATCGAAATTTAATATTATAACTGGTTCAAAAAGCTATCTTCTCCATACGATCGAATTTGGACTCGAAACCTTTTCCATTGTGTTCGGAATAGGCGTATAACATTATAAACGCCTAGCGGTACGCCTCGATAGGAAGTCAAAATTTTAAGTTGACTTTATCAGAACGATTTGAATTTGAATTTAAATTGAATATTTATACTAGTCAACTGCAGTTGAAATTATTTCACATCAACTTTTCTTTTCCATCAGTTTTATCACTGTAGGCTTCTCTCGTACGCTTCTTTTGCCTTCTCGAACACACTTCCTCGTTCTTTCAAAAACCAAGATGTTCATTCTCGTTACAAAATGAAAATCAAAACAAAAGAAAATATGGCCGAGCATTTGAAAATACGAAAACAAGAAAATCTTCTCAAATAAAAATCTCGTCCCCCTCATTCTCAGTTTTATCGAAATCGTTCGTATATAAAATGGTGGCCGATGTTCCTCTTTCTCCTTTCCCCTCTTCAGTTTCGAAATCAAACCCGTCTCGTTCACGTTCAAATCGGCTTCTCTCAAACTCATTTCCAATCGATTCGTTCTTCTAATAATAATGGCAGCTCCTGTTTTAATCAAGCCGAATCCTATTTCGATCGAATCGAAACTTCGATTCGATGTATGAATCGATGGTGAGATGCCTGGAGTGGGCTCGACCCTTGTTATGTGAGGTGGCCTTCGACTAGGGCTTGGGTTTCGAGCAAGTTTAGGGAGGGAGAACGATGTCATATGGTTCTCGATCGACATCTCGCCTCTTTGTCATCGATGTGGAAGAAGGCAAGGCGAGAACAGCTCGAAGAGCATCGCGGGTTGTAGCCAGTGTGGTATGGCGAGCAACGTGACCTTGGGGTTGGACAGAGTGGTTTGGCTTGAGGTAATCTGGGCTCTGTTTTTATTGTTGTTGATTCTGAAAAATTCGAAAAGTGATAATAATGGAAGCTGTGAATTTAATTGTGAATCTGGGAATTTATTAAACCATGTTATTCTAAAATCAATAAATAGAGACAGAAAAGGAAAATTTATTGCAGTAAGGTATTTAATTAATTCTACTTATTATATAGATAGATATACATGTTATAGGGAAATAAATACTCATATATGGATAAGAGTTTTAATTTGCAGTCAGATATATATAAAACAATTATGTTTTAAACTAATATATAGATTTGAAAAGAATTTTAATTCATTAGGATTTAATGTATGTATATATATATAAGATTTTGAAAATATAAGAGGATTTTAAAAATATTTGAAGAATTTATAAAAGTTAGATTTTTGGAAATCTATAATCTATTTTTATAAGAGTATATATAATTTCAAATGGAAAATTTCTAGTTTAAAATTAAATCACCAGTTAATTAAATCTAAATTTATTTTTGAGTTACTAAGAATAATTTATTAAAAGAAGAAAATTAGTTTAAAACAAAATCATTGGATAATTAAAATTACCAAATGAAAATTGGTTATTCGATTTTTTTTCGAATATTAATAAATTGTATAAATTGTTCATACAAGGTTAAAATCATGAAAACAAGCTGGAATGGAAATGGATTGCAAAATAAAAGCAAAGGTGAGATCTTCTCACTCAAATAAAAGTTGGCATTGCAGTTATTGATTGACTGTTTGGATGTGGTAGTATATATAGTAGTATATATATATATTTGGAGTTGTTGATTTCCCGCATTATATAGCGGATGAGACCCTATGCGCCGTATAATAGCGGATGATATTTTATAAATCCCATATACCACGATATTCCACCTCGAAGTGGAATGGGTATTTAATTGTTGTGCTAACATCTGTGGATGCAGGGAAACAGGTTGGAGGGATCCAATTGGATTCCTCAAATATTTGAATTTGTTTCAATATTGTGTGTTGATTATTTAAAATCTGTGGATGATTATATTGATAATTGAAATTGTTGAAGGCTAAAATTTAGCCGAATATATTTTGGTATCGTTGGATACCAGAAATAAATAAAATTGGATTTTGGGAATTAATTTTTAAGAATTGAATTAATTTGAAAGAAGGAATTTAAAAGTATAAAAAAGTTGATTTTTGTAATCTTATCGAATTAATTCCAAAATATGGTGAAAAGATTTTAATAAATGGATTTCGGGTAATATTATTCGAAGGTTGAATAATTTATTTGAAATACAAATTTTAATAATTGAAAGAAACAAAGGCATTTATTTTAAAAGAAAATAAATTCAGAAATCAATTTGGAATTTGATACAGTGTTTGGAAATAAATCTTTGGGAAACCGATTAAAAATTTGATTTGGTATTTAAATATAAATCCTGGGTAATCCATCCTAAAATCGATTAGGTGTTTGAAATAAATGTTTGGAAAATCAATTTGGATTTGAAATAAATTTGGAAATCAATTTGAAAGTTGATTTGGAGTTGAAAGTGAATATTTGAGAACTCGATTTGAAAATCGTATAAAAAGTGAATATTTGGGGATGTAAATTCAAAATGGAATTTATAAAAATGGAATTTATAAAGGAAAGGGGAAATTTGTTTTAAAAATAAACACTGATTTATTTTTAAAGTGTGGAAATAAATTTACGGATTTGGAACGTAAATTTAAAATGAATCGATAAGGATTATTTAATTGGTTTAAATGGACCATTTTGAAGTGAAAGTGTATCCTCACTATAAAGCCGAGTATATTTCCAAAGTAGCTTTTAAAATATAAATTAAAGGTTCTAAAGTTGGTTTTTAAAGGAATATTTCAGAGGAAATGTTTTCCAAATATATTTTAGATAGTGATATAAATCATTTTAAAATATTTGAACTCGGCAGATTTCCAGTGGGAATGAATAAATATTTGGAAATATATACCGCGTAAGGAAATTGATTTGAAATTGATTTTCAAAAGTTGAAAGGTGAAAAGTGATTTGAAATTTGCTTCAAATGGTTGAAGTGTTGAAAATTATATCTTGAGAATATAATTTTGAAAATAAATAATTTGGGAAATTATTTGGAACCTGGTGATGTTGTGAATATTGATTGATAGTTAAATAACCGACTATCAATATTGGCCTTTAAATGGGTATTTGTTGTGATTTGCTTGAAATTTGAATGCAACACTTATTTTTAAAATAAGCGCTCATTATTCGGTTTAGCCGGGAGAGGACTTTGTGTTATATAACCTATTCTGAATAATGACACGACGTTATGGATTGCAAAGACTTCTTTGGAAATATATTGGTTCTGTTCGAACCCGGAATAGACTTGTATGGATGTATGTCTGACACTACACTTTGAGATATAAAGCTGATTTCTTTCAAATACATTTCTGTTTGGTGGCGGAGAATTTATTCTCTTAGCTTAACACCCTTCTCTGAGACATACGAGCTCAGAGGTTATGTAGTTGAAGGTTATCAGTGATATACTCCCAATTTGGTAGTGTGGCATGCTAAGTGTTGCTGTGTGTTGATGATCATTCGTTGATCATTTGTGATCAAAGCATGGCTTTCGTGTAAAGCGTAGCTTTGTGGACGAGACCTCATCGGACCTCACACCCCGGAAATGGTCAAAACAGGAAAATGTGGCAAGGTTATGAGGGTCGCTCCCTTTAGGGTATGTCATTTCCTTCTGAAAAAAGGTGGCTTCATTGTATGGAGCCCAGATGCTTTACCTGTGTGGTGGCATCAATCTTATTTACTATGTGATTGTTGCTTTGTGATCGAGGTGCCTCGGATAAAGGTCGCAAACGACCGGGGGTGGCATACTCGTGTAGTAGTTACCTAGTAAGAGGTAACCCAACCTTGTGTTGGCAGAGAGCAGTTGTCTCTCGGGACGTCCCTCCAGAGGCGTTTCCATGTGGCATAGGAAGTTCCTTAGCCTGACCATTTGTTGGAAAATCCAAAGAAACAATACGAGCCCTTTACGATTGCAATTTGTATAACCTGTCACCTCAGGTGGCAGCTATAGCAGGCATAATATAATGGTACCTATGCTGACTAAGATTAATATTATATTTTCGAAAGGATTTTCACACTATGCACTAGTAATAATATTAAAAGAGTTTTCTCGTATTAAGCATATTTGACTATCATAAGAAGAAATCTCCTCCAAGTCTGCGATTGCATTGTGTGTGGGGTGGGAGGTCTTATGGTAGTTTCATTTTCCAAAAGAATTATGAATTTCTTTTATTTTCTTTGTGAAAATAACTGTTTTAAGATCTCACACCAGTCCCATGACTGACCTGGAGTTTATTGTTCCCTTTCTAAACTTTGGGTGCCCATAATTTTCCACACGGGCAGCCTAGAGTCAGGTTATCACGTCATTCTGGAATTCAGAAGTACTGTGGAGATCTGGAGGCGAGCTGGATGGCGAGACGTATCACTTATATTATGTATTATCCGCTATGTATTGTGTATGTGGACAAGTTTATATAACTGTCCAGTGTTGTTGTTGTAAACTCTGATGATGTATTGTATAAACTGATATAGTTTTTGTTTAAAGATTATTCATTTATCTATTATATATTGTTCTGCTGCGAATGTGAGATTCTGATATTGTTTCTGTTTCTTTTTCTTCTGTCTTCTTCTGCCTCTTCTTTTTAACCTGAAGATTCGTATTTGTGTTCCACTTTGAGCTGAATTATGGTGGAATTTTATCAGCTCAAAGCGGTACGGATTTACGGGCCTTCACAGTTATCTTCAAAAACTTTGGAAAATACTTCTAAAAATCTCCGGGATTTAAAATTTCCAAATTCTGGTTTGAACCCGTTTGTAGTTTTTAACTCATTTGTATAATTCATACTTATACAATCTCCCTTTGGTTATATATAACCATTTCCAATTTTATAATCTTGTTTTGGCTATAACATCCAAACACGTCAATTTATAATATAATAATTTTAGAAAATTATTTCTTTTATATCAAAATATAATTTGGGTAAAATTATTTCATTTACTCGCTTCAAAACCATACTGTGTCAGTTTATCGCGTTCAAGTGTTTAGAAACTCCTATCGATTTAAGTGGCGTCCCACTATTCGATCAGAATTTATATACCACTCAACAGATAAATTAACATAATATAAAACCGTTTTATATTCACTAACAAATACACGATCATATCTATTATTACACTCAACTCATTCTAGAGTACTACTGACTCTATCTCTAATGAGTAATCCCCACCAAAGCCAATGTTCTCGCTTAACCTTTAGCTCTGATACCAAGTGTAGCGACCTGCAGTTCCGTACCCTTTGAGTTGATAATAATTCACTCCTGTTCAACCCAAATTTGAACGAAAGAGCAAATAACTAGGGTAAAGAAGAAGAAAGAGATAGAAGAAAATAGAACAACAAATACATAATCTCACAAACACATCAGAACAAAATATAATATATACTAACAGATTTCATACAAAAAGAATCTGTAACTGTTACAGACAATCATCAGAGTACAAAAATCAATACATCAATCTAGACAGTTATAATCACCTGTCCTGATATACATAACTCACACACAGCGGAAATAATCAATTACGTGATATACGTCTAAATTCCTCCAGCTCGTCTCCTGAGCTCCATTGCATTTAAACCTAAATCTGTAATACTTGGTCTGACCCGAGTATTATAATAAAATAACACCCGAGTCAGTCTGGAAAACCAGCGTGATAAAACACACTCAATTTGAGTTACTAAAGTTATCGAAACCTTTTGGAAAACAAAGGTATCTTGTAGGACCGCGTCACATATAAACACGACGGGTTTTTCCCTTACGATAACCAAAACATTTTATAGAAAATACAGTGATATTATAATAGTGTCTAAATACAAATACTTATCCAAATAGCTGAAATTGTTACATTAATTAAATTCCAGCATACTAGGCTCTACAAACAAAACCGTAAAGGCTCGTATTGTAAAATGGATTCCATACAATGACTGGGCCACTAGGGTACCGCCCATCACAGTAAACCTCTAGAACAATGTACCGAGGACCTCGCTGGGATCCCCTGCTACACAAGACCGACCTACCCCTAACCTGGATAGACCGAATAAGTTACCACCCCGGGTGTTCCCACCATTAAAATTGAGCGCTCCTTCTTTCATGCACAACCATATCCATAATATATAGGTTTCCGAGGATATCCAGAAAAGTGATAACATACCCTAATTGGGTGCGCCCCACTTAACCTTGCTGCATCTCCCCTGTTTTAGTCATTCCCGGTCGATTAGGCTTGAGGTTAAGTGTTAAGTTTCAAGAAACAATTCTACTTAGAATGCCCATCGTCCTCCAATGACCATGTTCTGATAGCATTCGTCCATACAAGTTGTCCTGGGTCTGGACAAACTGGATCACCATCTTCATCATCTTCACGGTATTCATTCATAACGTTCAAACCGGATCGAAGTGGTTTATGGATAATTAAATCCGATCCCGGTCTCTTCGAAACGATTAACAAAATTGGCCAATATTGATAGTCGGTTATTTAATTGTCAATAAAACATCCATAAGCAGACACTAGGCCTTATTTTATAATTCTTCAAACATTTATTTTAAAATATCTTTACTAAGATATATATTCAAATCCCTTCCCATATTCCAATATTTGAAAACAATTTCAAATACTTAAATCCATAACATGATATTTTCAAACCATCTCAACACTTAGAAATATATCCAAATTTCCATTTTTATACTTAAGAAAATATTATAAGTCTTATTTTCCAAAATATCTCTCAATATTAACGCTTCAGAGAATATTCCGTAACTTATTCCAAAGTCTCCGGAATCACCAATAAATTTCCTCTCCTCAAAATCATATCCTTTTATAAGCCCCTTTTACGAATCTCGAAATAATTTATAAAATAATATTTTCAATCACTTTAAAACTCTATATATATATAAAATAATTATTTAAAAGAATAATAATTTATTTCTAAAACATGTTCAAGCAATTATTTAAAATATCGAAACACTTTTATAACATCAATAACTCATTTTTAGATAAACATACAAAATTTTAAAAGCTGAATTTAAAAGTTAGAATTTACTAAAATAAATACTTAATATTTGAAAATCTACTTATCGAAGTATCTCAATCCTAACTAGTTTAAAATTCCATAGTTTTAAATAATAAAATTTTCCTTTTAAAAACAAACTTAACTTCTTAGAATTAAAAAAATATTTTTAAAACCTCAATAACCAATTCAATTTTATAAATTCCTCTCGAATCACATCACATCACTTTCATTCCGATCTCCTTAACCATTTTTCATTTTCAAAAATAGTATCCACTATTTTCCTCACCCTATTTCCATATTCTAATATAAATTCACCTATGAATTTTTATATTTCCAGTTTAGCAACTGATATCGCTTACCTTATTTATAGACATCGTTTATAAATTCTTATACTCCTTTGAGTTTTACTTATTTATAAAAAACAATCTTATTTATAAAATTCCATTTTATAAATTCATTTCTTTATAAATCCCATTTATAACTTTCAATCTATTTTTAATATCGACTTCAACTCTTTTTATATTTCCTGAATATCATTTATAAATTCTTTTTATATAATTCATTTTTTTAAATCTCTATTTAATAATTCACTATAGTTAAGTATAACCAAAAATCAAATATTTTTTCTAACTCATTCTCTTTAAAATAACCGCAATTTCAATATAAATATTTTATATAAAAAATTTCCTTTAATTCCTTCAATTTTAAAAATATATTTATGGTATTTAATATACTAAAATTCAGGCCAGTGCTACAATGGCATCCAATAATTCCAAACAGTACAATAATCTATAATAGATTTTTCTACACAATCCATATATCACAATATATGAAATTAAATTCAACATTTTGAGGAATCCAGTTGGATCCCTCAAACCTGTTTCCCTGCATCCACAGATGTTAATACAACATAAAAACACTAATCCCACTTCGAAGGGGATATCGTGGTATATAGGGCCATCCGCTATTATGCGGGGCGTATAGGGTCTCATCCGCTATAATGTGCGGGAATATCACTCCAAATACTAGTATATATATTACTAAATATATTTAACATTCAACAGATAAAAATTTATAAATACAACCAGCATTCAACAATTTATTTTAACTATTTAAAATAAATTTTAGTAATCCAAATGATTGAGAATTTTCTCACCTTTATTTTAATTGCAATCCATCTCAATTTTTAATTCCATTTCATAGCCTAAGTCATCATGTGTAAAGACCCGCAAATCCGTCTTCCGAAAACCCGACACTGCTACGTCCACTGTAGCAACTGCCGAACAATCGGATGGCGGAAACGCGAACTTTAATGTTTAAAAGAAGAGGAAGAAGAAGAGATAGAAGAAAAAGAGAAGAAAGAGGGAATAGAGAAGAACAACAACACGGAAGAACAACAGAACAGAAAACAATATCAGAATCTTACACATCGCAGCGGAATAACATATAATAGATAATCAATAGTCTTTTAAAACAAAGAACTATATCGGTTTATACATACATCAATCAGAGTCAATATACAACAATGGACAGTTATATAAACTTGTCCTCATACAGAATACACAGTGGAATAAATACTATCAGATACAAATACTACGTCTCGCCATCCAGCTTATCTCCAAAGCTCCAGAATATCCAGACTATCCTGATAACATAACTCTAGGCTGCCCGTGTGGAAATTGGTGGGCACCCAGAGTTTAGAAGGGAAACAATAAACTCCGAGTCAGTCATGGTGACTGGTGTGAGATCGTAAAACAGTTTATCTTTAAAACAACAAGAAGATTTAAAGTCAATTCGCAATGTTTTTGGAAAATGAAACTACCATAAGACATCCCACCACACACACAATGCAAACGCAGACTTGGAGGAGATTTCTTCTTATGATAGTCAAAGATGCTTACTACGCAAAATCAAATCATTTTGGATATTATTATTAGTGCATAGTGGAAAACATTTCGAAAGTATAATATAAATATTAGCCAGCATAGGTACCATTATATTATGCCTGCTATAGCTGCCTCCTGAGGAGACAGGTTATACAATTGAAATCGTAAAGGCTCGTATTGTTTCTTTGGATTTCCAACAAATGGTCAGGCTAAGGAACTTCCTTTTCCACGATGGGTACGTCCCTGGAATAGACGACCCGAGAACCTAACCGGATCTCTGCCAACACAAGGCCGGGTTACCTCTGCAAAAAGAGGTAACTACTGACACGCGTATGCCATCCCCCGATCGTCACCGATCTTCCCGAGGATCCCCGATTCGCAACAACCACAAAGAAATAAATTTTGCAGCAACCACAGAGGTTAAGTATCTGGGCTCCATACCATGATACCACCTTTATCCAGAAGGAATGACATACACTAAGGGGCGCTACTCCCTAGAACCTTGCCGCATTCTTCCTGTTTTGACCATTTCCGGGGTGTGAGGCTCGACGAAGTCTCGTCCACAAAGCTACGCTTCCTACAAAGCCATGCTTTGGGTCAAACAAAATTGATCAACCTATGATCACAAAGATATAAGATCAAACAAATGATCATATCGCAAATGATCAAACACTGATCATTTCACAGCAACACTCAGTATGCCACGTTACCAAATTGGGATATACCGCTGATGAATTTCAACTACATAACCTCTGAGCTCGTACGTCTCAGAGAAGGGTGTTAAGCTAAGAGAATAAATTCTCCGCCACCAACAGAAATGTATTTGAAAGAAATCAGCTTTATATCTCAAATTGTAACGTCAGACACACAATCCATATAAGTCTGTTCCGGGATCGAACAGAACCGAAGGCACTTCTCACGAAGCCCTTGCACATCCGGATAATTTTCAATCACGTCAGGACTTCCCGTCACTAAGGGTGATAAAACCTCTAAACCGGAGATCAGCCGATGTAGAGTAACTCGACGGTAATCCTTCCGTTTTCAAAAATATCCGGTCTTCAACACCGGTCTTCGAATGCAATTCATAACGACGTATCACATATTCGGAATGGGTTATACGACCCCATGGTCCTTTCCCGGCTAACACGAATAGTGAGCGATTATTCAAAAAATAAGTGTGGCATTCAAATTCATCCAATTTACAACAAATACCTATCTAAAGGTAATTATTGATAGTTGGTTATTTAACTATCAATAAAGATGCGCAACATCATCAGATTCCAAATAATTTTCCAAATTATTTCATCTTCAAAAATATCTTTACTAGATATAAAATTTCCACACTTCAAAAATAAATCAATATTTATTTTTAAACAACTTCCCTTTCTTTTATAAATTCCATAGCGAATTTATATTTCAAAAATATCTACTGATATACGATTTTCAAATCGATTCCAATATTCATTTTCAATTTATCTTTAAGAAGATAAAATCTCAAAACAGTTCATTTCATATTGGAAAAACATTTCCATACTTATTTAAAAATAAGTATTTCACAAATCTATTTATTTTCAACATTTGAAAATATTCAATATACTTAAATCTATATTAAGTATACATTTAATTCTTTTAAGGAAATCATAAATTTTAATATCTATTTGAGTCAAAAACGAATGTTGCGTAAACATCGTTACGACGACTCGAAATCAATAGTATAGGGATTCGGAATTTAGATAGATGTATAAATCCCAATACTACATAAAAACATTTCCTTTCGGAAATCATCTACTATAACAACAGTGTTATAATCCACCATTTCCTTAAATTTCTCGAAAACGTCTATTTCAACAACAAGTGTTGAAATCTATGCTTTCGATTCATAATACATTTTAAAACATCTTTAAAATGTTTAACTTCGTTCTAAAGTATCACTTCTTCAAAAAATGAATCCATTTTATTCAATAATACATTCACTATCCAAAATCGTGAATATATCTTTTTTTTTATAATCTTCTATATTCAATTTATCAAATTCAATTGATTTTGAATTTATAAAAACAACGTTTATAAATTCTATTTCTGTTTTAATAACAACTTCAGCTCATAAATCTTCTTTTTATTAACCTCTATATTTTACTTATCAAAATAAGTGATTTCGGATTTATAAACAACTTTTATAAATTTCAATTCTATTAAAAACTTCAATATCAATTCAATTTCAATATTGATTTCTGAATTTATTTTCAACTTTTGATAAAAGATTCCATACTGATTTCTCAAAAGTTCTTTTTCCAAATATGACATCAATTACAGATTGATTTCTAATTTTATTTATCTCTACTAGAATAAATTCCTTATTTTCCTTCAAATCATTCAATATCCTGTTTTTAAATGGATTCTTTAAATTGAACTCATTTTACATTGATTTCCCAAATCATTTCAATTTACCAATTAAATTTCTAATTGGATTTCCAACTTATCTCCTTTTAAATAAATTCCTTTTTAAGGAAATAAATTCCTTTATCTTTTTTTCAAACTATTTAGAAATCCAATTTTTATTAAATTCTTCAATTTAAAAATCACTATTATACGAAATTCATTTATTTAACATCTTCACTTTATTCTGGAATTTATTTAATACGATTATAAAAATTTACTTTTTATACTTTAAAAATTCCTTTCTTCAAAATTTCTTCAATTTCAAAAATTGATTCACTTAGAAGTTTTCTACTTGAATTTCAAAAATTCAATTTCGTTTATCTTTGGAATCCAATGATGTCAAACATCCATTCAGCTAAATTTTAGCTTTCAAACAATTTCCAGATATCAATATGATTAATAGCATCACTATAATCATTCACAGATTCATATCACAATAGAAATAAATTCAATCAATGTGAGGGGTCCAGTTGGATCCCTCCAACCTGTTTCCCTGCATCCAAAGATGTTAGCACAATACCAATTCCGCTCCAGTACGAAATTATCGCGGTATATGGGTTTTATAAAAATCCGCTTACTAACGGCGCAATAGGGTCTCATCCGCTATACGAGGCGGGAAATCATCAATCCAATATATACATATGCCAATATGTATATACTGCTATATATATAGATATATCCTATCATATCTAATAGCACATTCAAACAAATCAATCAATAACTGCAATTCAATCATAAATCTGAGTGAGAAGATCTCACCTTAGCTTTTAATTTCGCAATCCATTTCCAATTCTTCTTTCGTTTTCTCGACTTTAACCTTGTATAAATAATTATACAATTCTATTAATATTCGAATTGAAATCGAACAATTAAATTTCGTCAAATAGATTAAATTTCAACTAATTATTATATTTGAACAAAATTTCCTTTGATAATTTATTTCTAGTGTCTAAACGAATCAAATAAACTTATCAAACAAATCAATTTCCATTAATAAATTCGTTTAGCTAAAATTTTAGTTTAAAACTAAATTTTCTTTAATAAATTCTACAACATTTAAAAAATCTCTATATTTTCATTTATAAATCTTTGCTGTAAATTCCATCATCAACTAATTTACAAATTTTAAACTATCTATCTATTTATTTTAAATACTTCTGCTTATAAACAAAAATTATTACAGTATCATTTTTTTCTTTTACTGTTAACAACTTAACATTTTTAGAAAAAGAATCTGAATTTAAAATTCATATATATATATATATATATACGTATACATGTATCTTTCAGATTTTAAACTTGAAATAAATTTGTTAACATATGTTTATACCTTAAACCCGAGATCAAACTTTCCTAGCTCGTCGACCAGCGCTTGCCTCCACCGGTCCTCGCGAGCACCTCCACGCTAACGACTTTGCCACGACGCCCAACGAACGCCACCTAAATCGCCGCTGCCACTTTGACTTCGACCTCCACGCTAGACCATCGCGAGCTGTCACTCCATTGCCATCGCGACGCCTCGATTGAAAACCCTAATCGCGAGCTGCCGCGAATCCTCCAACCTCGTCGCTGCCAGCCTCCCATTGCCCAGTCGCATCGCGACTTCTACTCGACTCGCCTGCCGCTCGAACGCAAGCTCCACGCGAATCCAATTGCTCGAGTTCAGTCACGCGCCTTGCCGCCTTCGCCTTTGAATGATACCTCGTCGACCACTCAAGGTCGAACGCGTCGCCACTCGAAACCTCGCCTCGATTGTCGCTCTTCCCCTTTCGCATTTGATTTCTGAATCGAAGACCCTTTTCAATTTGAAAAAATAAGAGGCACGCGATTTTTTTTCGTTTGTATCGAGCTGAAGATAAAGGGAAAGTTCAGTGTGGTCTCGAATGCGAATGAAGGGAAGAGGACGTATTTGAAAAGGAAAGGGGATGGTGGCGTGATGGGTTGCACGATAAATTCTCGTGAATCTTCGGCGTGAATTAAGGGAGAACGTGTGAATATATATGTATATAAATAAGATTTGTAAATTTGAATTTTCGATTTATTTCCAACGCATTTACCTACCGTACGGTCACATATCAACTCTGAATGCTACGAAATTTGAAATCCGACAATAATTCAATATTCCGGATCCAATGAAACTGGTTTCGTCGAATTCCGAGACTGTGCCTCGGACGGCTATTTTTTAAATATCGATTCGAACGATTAAATTTCAAACTGAACAATTCACTCCCAAATTCGATTCTGAAGCTGCTGTTATCTTCAGTGTTATCAATCTGAATTTTAAAAGCTTTTGAAATATTTTTCTTCAGCTTAAAACCGAAGATTTAAATTTTTATTCAATTCAATAGATTAAATTTTTATAATTTAATCGCCAAATTCAAAGTTATATTGGGAATTCAAATTAAATTATCGTTCAAATATTTAAAATTAATTAAATATTTTCAATTTAATTTATTCAAAATTCAGGGTCGTTACATCATGGGTCCAATACCACAGTTTCTTGCGAATTTTCGACCTCGAACAAGCAAATTAACTTCGAGATAATTAAATTTGTTTGAATTAAAGTTAACACAATATTGTAAACTGTTTTTAACTAATTAAATTTCTCTTTTGAAAACCACATACATTGATAAAAATCATCTATTTAAATTTCAAAAATCTAAATTTATATATATTTTTTCCAAATCAAGACATTTTAAAAATTCATGTTTTTTTGTAAATCTTATTTTTTTGATATAATTATCTAAATCAAATTCAGCACTTAAGTTAAATTAATCACAGTATCATACCTTCACGTTCACGCAAGCCATTCCCATTGTCGACTTGAACGGAGCCGCCCAGCCGCTTTCCAACCACCGTGCTTCACATTTGCCGGTGACACCCAAACTCGAGATCGAGTTCGTCAACAACGAGCTCCAGAACATTGTGATGGAGTCACGATCTTGTCGAACGCGATGCCTCTTCCCCCAAACTTCGCCTGCCACTACGCCATCCGCTTCTTGCGTGCGCGCCCTGCCGCGACCCCAAGCGATTTCGATCGTGATATTTCTCTCCTCACGAATGCGTCCTTTGCTAAACGTCGCGACCTTCACTGAACACGTCTTCGTATTCGTCTCACCAATCACGTCGCCGCCCTTTCTTCTCCCAAATCGTGACTAACACGCGACTCGATTTCGTCGCATTTTATTTTTGATTCCACTTAATCCATAACCTATAGCACTAGGCTTCATTGCGAATTGTTCGATCGCGAGATTTTTTTATATTTTTCATATACGAACTGATTTCGTTCGTCTGTAGGAATAAACGCGATTTGCTTGTGTATATATACATATTATTAAGTGAGGAATAAATTGATTTCGTTGATGCTGAAGAGATAAGGGAACAGTCATTTAAAAAGAAAGCAGCGGTCGACTTCTCGATTTAAAATGAAAAAAAAGGGTAGGTCGGCTAATGGATATGATGGCTCAACTGCTCCTTTGATCTGCTCATTTATATTTATTTATTTTTATTTTCAGATATCTCGAATCACATACCGTGAAATCTCGACCTCCTATTGAGGCGTGCTGCTAGGCGTTTATTGTAA
This sequence comes from Allium fistulosum, assembly GCA_030737815.1. Classification (NCBI taxonomy): domain Eukaryota; kingdom Viridiplantae; phylum Streptophyta; class Magnoliopsida; order Asparagales; family Amaryllidaceae; genus Allium; species Allium fistulosum. The sequence goes on along the minus strand of CM060904.1, from coordinate 160,410,752 downwards.
CGACCCAGAATTTCGAACGAATTAAATTGGAAATATTTAATTAATTTTAAATATTTGAACGATGATTTAATTTGAATTCCCGATATAAGTTAAAAATTGGCGATTAAATTTTATAATTTAATCTATTGAACTGAATAAAAATTTGAATCTTCAAATTTAAGTTAAAGAAAAATATTTCGAAAGCTTGTAAAATCTATAAAGATAATACTGAAGATGATTGAAGCTTCAGAATTTAATTTCGAACTGTTTAGTTCAGTTTTGAAAATAATCACTCGAACCGATATTTATAAAATAGTCAATTTTCAAACAGTCTCGGAATTCGACGAAACCAGTTCCATTGGGTCCGTAATATGGAATTATTACCGGGTTTCAAATTTCATATTTTTCGGAGTTGATATGAGAGCATACGGCGTGTAAACGCATTGAAATTTAATTGATTTCAATTTAAATTTAAATTTAAATTTAGTCAAACCTCAACACGTTATCTCCCGTTGAACACGCCTGGTATCACGCCGAGAATCATGAAAGATAATCGTGCAATCCATGTCTTCTGCCTCCCTCCTTCTATTTTTAAATCACGCTCCTCTTTTCAGTTGAAATCAAAACAAAATTTAAACGAAATAAATGGCCGCTTATATCCAAATTAAAATCGCGTCTCTCCCTCTCTCGTACAAATTAAATGGCCACCCTCATTCACTTTCAAAATCGAGTTTAGGGCACTGGGCTTGGGAAAGCGAAGTCGGAATCGACTTCAAGAAGGGGACAGCGATGCGCTCGACATAGAAAGGGGGAAGTACTCGCGGCGACTTCTGGGCATTCGCGAGATGGAGTTGCGTCGTTCGTCTCGAGGCGAGTGGATTCGCAGGCGCGAGTCGACTGGAGGGAAGCGCTCGCGTATTCGAGCTCGACAAAAGGGATAGGCGACTCGGTGGAATGGCAGACACGAGGCGCGTAAGAGAGAAGAGAGCGTGAGTGGGAGTTGCGAACGAGCAGGTGGAAGTCACGAGTGGAGGCGAGGCGACTCGAGGCTGATGGAATACGTGCGGCGATCGGCATCTGGGGCTTCGCGAGCAGGTGGGGTTCGCAGTGTCGAGCAGTGATGGTCGCGATTTGTTAAAATTTATCTGGGTTCACCTTTTACAGAGAAGGTATTGATTTATTTAAAAATTTTGATTTGATTTAAGTTTATCTGCAGAATCGAAATTATGTATATGAAAAAGGAAATTTTTCTAGCAAAGTATATGAGCATATTTTTCGAATTAAATACAGTAAACAAAAAAATGCATATCCAGTAATTTTATAATATCATATAGTTTATATAAAAGAAAATAAATTTTTAAACTGGCATAGATTTTTCTATAAGTATGTATATGTGATTTTGGGGAAAATAATAACTTGTTAAATTTATTTTAGTTATCAAGAAAATTATTTAAAAGGAAAATTAGTTTGAAATTGAAATGTTGGTTAAATAAATTCATTTATAGGGAAATTAGTTTAAAAGTCAAATTTTAATTTTTAAGATTTAAAATCATTGTATAATTAAACTTATCAAATTAGAAAAATTGGTTATTCGATTATCTCGAATATTGATAGATTGTATAAATTATTTATACAAGGTTAAAGTGGAGAAAAACAAATTGGAATGGAAAAATGGAATGCAAAATAAAAGGCGAAGGTGAGATTTTCTCACTCGAAGGAAATTTGAATTTACAGTTATTATTGATTGATGATTGTTATTGGATTGTTGATATTAGATATTTTAGGATATATCTATATATAGCAATATATACATATTGGCATATGTATATATTGGATTGATGATTTCCCGCCTCGTATAGCGGATGAGACCCTATTGCGCCGTTAGTAAGCGGATTTTTATAAAAACCCATATACCGCGATATTCCACCTCGAAGTGGAATGGTATTGTGCTAACGTCTTTGGATGCAGGGAAACAGGTTGGAGGGATCCAACTGGATTCCTCAACTGTATTTATTCATTTACAGATGTTGATATATATTCTGTCATCATATGATGATATATGATGTTTGATGTTGTGATGGACTAATTGATGCGTTGCATCATCGGGTTCAATTTTAAGGTTTAAAAATAAACGATTTTTTACTTTAAAAGGGAAATTGAAGTGATTTTTGGAAAATACACGATTTATTAAATTTTGGAATTTATTTATCTTAAATAAATGAATGTTATAAATTTAAAGTTATGAAAATTTTAAATTGTGAAATATAACTGAAAAGTGATTTGGAAATAAATAGCCAAGAAATTTATAAAATAGTTTAAGTTTGGATTTCTTTTGAATTACTAAAAATGATGTATATAAAAGATGTACAGAATTGATATTTATCAATTGAAATTATTGAAATTTTAAAACGAGTTTTCATAAGTGTTAAATTGTAAAGATATGAAACTTATAGAATTATAAACTGGCAAGATAGAAAATTTATAGAATTATAAATTGCGAAGATTTGAAGTTTATAGATTTATAAAAGTTGAAGTTTATAGATTTATAAAACGAATGAGGTTATAAAATGAATGAAGTTATAAAATGAACGAAGTTGTAGAATAAAGACTGATAAGAAATTTACTTGTAACTTGGATTGTTGCCTTTAAATGGGATATTGATCGAATTATTAATAAAGAAGATTTATTAAATTGAAGTCGTTAGAAAATAGAAATGGAATTTATAAACGTTGTTTTATAAATTCGAAATCAATTGGATTTGATAAATTAAATATAGAAGATTTTTAAAGGAGATATATTCGCGATTTTGGATAGCGAATTATCATTGAAATAAACGTGTAGAAAATAGTGAAATGTAATTAGTGAAGTATATTCACGATTTTGAACAGCGAATATATTATTGAATAAAATGGATTCATTTTTTTAAGAAGTGATATTAAAAATGAAGTTAAACATTTTAAAGGTGTTTTAAAATGTGTTATGAATCGAAAGCATAGATTTCAACATTTATTGTTGAAATAGACGGTTTCGAGAAATTTAAGGAAATGGTGGACTATAACACTGTTGTTGTAGTAAATGATTTCCGAAAGGAAATGTTTTATATAGTATTGGGATTTATATATCTATCTAAAATTTTGAATCCCTATACCAGTGATTTTGAGTCGTCGTAACGATGTTTTACGCAACATTCGTTTTGACTCAAATAGATGTCAAATTTATGATTTCCTTAAAAGAATGAATGTATACTTAATTTGATTTAAGTATATCGAATATTTTCAAATGTTGAAAATAAATGATTTGTGAAATACTTATTATTAAATAAGTATGGAAATGCATTTCCAAAATGAAATGAAACGTTTTGAGATTTTATCTTCTTAAAGATAAAATGAAATTGAATATTTGAAATCGAATTGAGAATCGTATATCTGTAGATATTTGAAAAATATAAATTCACTATGGAATTTATAAAAGGGAGACTGTTTAAAAATAAATATTGATTTATTTTTAAAGTGTGGAAATTATATATCTAGTAAAAGATATTTTGGAGGATAAAATAATTTGGGAAATTATTTGGAATCTGATGATGTTGCGCATCTTTATTGATAGTTAAATAACCGACTATCAATAATTACCTTTAGATAGGTATTTGTTGTGAATTGGATGAATTTGAATGCCACACTTGTTTTTAAATAAGCGCTCACTATTCGGGTTAGCCGGGAAAGGACCATGGGGTCGTATAACCCATTCCGAATATGTGATACGTCGTTATGAATCGCATTTGAAGACCGGTGTTGAAGACCGGATATTTTTGAAAACGGAAGGATTACCGTCGAGTTACTCTACATCGACTGATCTTCGATTTAGAGGTTTTATCACCCTTAGTGACGGGAAGTCCCGACGTGATTGAAAATTATCCGGATGTGCAAGGGCTTCGTGAGAAGTGCCTTCGGTTCTGTTTGATCCCGGAACAGACTTGTATGGATTGTGTGTCTGACGTTACAATTTGAGATATAAAGCTGATTTCTTTCAAATACATTTCTGTTGGTGGCGGAGAATTTATTCTCTTAGCTTAACACCCTTCTCTGAGACGTACGAGCTCAGAGGTTATGTAGTTGAAATTTATCAGCGATATATCCCAATTTGGTAACGTGGCATACTGAGTGTTGCTGTGAAATGATCAGTGTTTGATCATTTGCGATATGATCATTTGTTTGATCTTATATCTTTGTGATCATAGGTTGATCATTTTGTTGACCCGAAGCAGGGCTTTTTGAGAAAGCGTAGCTTTGTGGACGAGACTTCGTCGAGCCTCACACCCCGGAAATGGTCGAAACAGGACGAATGCGGCAAGGTTCTAGGGAGTAGCGCCCCTTAGTGTATGTCATTCTGTGACGACCCGGAATTTTTGTATATTTGAAATGTGAATATTTAATTTATTTTAAATATTCGAAGGTTAAATTTTAACTTTAATTTCAATTATACAGTATTTATTTGAATAATTAATTATTAAATTTAATTATCGGGATTGGGTAAAATATTGAATCTTGATTTTAAGCCTGTTAAAAATAGTTCAAAGGTTCAGAAAATTTATATTTTTAATACTGAAGATGATATAACTTTTAAAATGGAATTTTAAAGAGTTTTGTTCAGTTTTTAAAATATATCGTTTAAATTGAATTTTATAAATGGTCTAGTCAAATTTTCTATCAGCCTACATTCTTTCTTTTCAGCTGGAATTCCAGCTCCACCAGCACGTGTAACGTTTCAAGCACGCCAACATCGCTTCTGTCTCCCTTTCTTTTTCGTTAAGTAAACAAATCAGTATTTATCACCGCCCCTCTCACCTTCAACAGAGTCGAACCCAGTTAAAATAAAAATAAATAAAATCAAAACCGAGAAGAAATGGCCGAACGATCTCGTTCAAATCACAAATCGCCGTAGTGATTTTCCTTCCTTCCTCTTCAATTCGAATTCCCAATTCGATTTCAAACTCGAGATGTGCCGATGCTTGAGATCTCCTCATGTTCAGCTCGAAAATCTGGAAACGTTCGAAGCGATGTCGCGAGCCTCCTTTATGTCGAATTGAATGATTTCGTTCGAAACAAAAGGGGAAAATGGCCGATGATGTCAAGGCTGGTGGGCGATCGCAAGAAGGCATGGTGGTTCGTTCGAATTGAATGTTGAGGTCGCTGAGTAGATTCGTGCTCGAGGGTGTGAGGCACAGGTTCTGGCGATGACAAAAGGGGGCTAGGAACATCTCGAGTGATGTTTTGGGAGACTTCTGGCATGACCGTACTGCAGCGTTTGTTCGCAGTGACGTTGGAGGTGGGTGCGTTCGTTGATGAGAGGGACTGCGACCATCGCCAACTGGTCTCGAACATAGGGTTTGGATCCGCGAGATGAGCGACTTCGAGGGTTTTCAGCGTTCGACTTCAACAGTGGCGTTCGTAAGGGGGTTGGCAGCAACCTGGTGGTCATTCTCGAGTAAGGTATTTGTTTTCTTTCCATTCGATTTAGCTTGATTTTCAGACAAAATAATAATATACAGTAAACTATATAAATAATTTTGTTTAATTTAAATGTGTATAAGGTTTAGAACAGAAATATATATAAGTAGAGTTTTGGAAAAAATTAATCAAATGATGAGTAAGTTTAAATAGATACAATTTACTAGTTTGTTTTAATAATTTATTTAGGTGATTAATTTGTTTAATTTACTCATATAATTATGTTAGTTACTAAAAATAATTTATTAAAAGGAAATTAGTTCAAACTAAAATTTATTAAGAATCATTGATTTATTAAATTTATAAATGGAAATAAATTGTCCGATTGTTTCAAAATATTAATAAATTATCTAATGTTATACAAGGTTATAAAACGGGAAACCCAGATGGAAATTGGAGTGGATTGCAAATGAAAGGCAAAGGTGAGTTAATCTCACTCAGTTAGATTTAAATTTAAATGGCTAAATTTAAATAATTGATTGGATGATTGCATTGATTGATGTGCTATACTATATATAGTAGTATATAGAAATATATACATATTGGCATATGTATATATTTGAGTTGTTGATATTCCCGCATTTATATAGCAGATGAGACCCTATGCGCCGCATAATAGCGGATGATTTATACAAATCCCATATACCGCGATATTCCACTTTGAAGTGGAATTGGTATTGTGCTAACGTTTGTGGATGCAGGGAAACAGGTTGGAGGGATCCAACTGGATTCCTCAAAATTTTTTAGATTATTTAATATTCTGTTCTATGAATATTGATATCCTGTGATGATTTTATTGATGATTGAAATATTGGATGATATGGTTGGATTGAATATTTCAATAAAAGGAGTTATCAAAATATATTGAATTGGATTTTGGAAGAAATAAAAGAGAAAAATTTAAGTAAATAATTCAAGTGAATTGGAATAAGGGAATTTCGAAATAACAAAGGAAATATTAACTTTAAACTAAAATGATATTAAATTTAAAGAATAAAGGATTTATTTTGAATGTAAGGATTAAATTTAATTAAAGGCTAAAGAAGGAATTTTGGAAGTTTAAAATTTGTATTTTTAGTTAAAAAGAGTTTTAACTCAAATAAAGGAATAAATCTAAAAGTTAATGTATTTTGAAATAAATGAAGTAGTAAAGGAAATTTATTTCAAAGTAAAGTAAAGTAAATTGGAAAATCAATTGGAAATTGATTTAGTTGTTTAAAATTGGAATTTTAAAAGAGGAGTGAGATTTTGGAATATAAACTGGGTTTATAAAGTAAAATAAAATATCAGTGGGTATTTGAATATAAATTCAAGGTGGGAATTTATAAAAAAAATATGGTTTGGTTTAAAAATAAATATTGATTTATTTTTAAGATGGAAATGAGAAGTGTATTTCTCTGGATAGCCAAGTACGTTTTCAAAGCAATTTTAAATATAAGTTAAAAGTTTTAAGTATGTTTTAAAAAGCATGTTTTAGAAAATTAATTATTTCTAAATGTTAATTTTCAAAGTAGGTATATTTTAAAAATCTATTATTGTAGTAATTATATAAAAGTGATTTGCTATTCTGTTTTAAAGGAGAAATTTAGTTTATATTTATAAAGTGGTTTATTTTAAAGTATATATTTTAAATAAAGTATTAAAGTAGTTTGATTTCAATGTTATAAAATATATTTTAAAATAAAGTGTTTTTAAATTATTTTAAAATCTAAAAGTGTTTTGTACTTGGTGTTTCAGAGAAATAAATATTTGGAAATGTATTCCGTAAGCGGAAACTGTTTGAAATTGTTTTCAAAAGGAGTTTGAAAATTTGGAAATATATCTTGGAAAGATATTTGGGCAAATAAATAATGTGGGAAATTATTTATTATGTGATGATTGCTTGTGGATGTTAATTGATAGTTAAATAACCGACTATCAATATTGGCCAATGCGCTGATCGTTTCGAAGAGACCGGGATCGAGTTTCCGTATACCGGGATTCTAGGTCTGGAGACTCGAATACCACTTCGATCCGGTTTGTACGTTTCGTGTAACGACTTCGGAGTCGAAGATGGAGCTGTGAAGTGCAAGGGCTAGTCGCTACTAATCCTGAGGATATTTCCAAAATGGATGTAGTAGGAATAGTGCCTTCGGTTCCGTTCGAACCCGGGACGGACTGGTATGGACGAATGCTTGCGAAACATCGTCAGCGGACGATGGGCATTCTAAGGGATATGTTCTCTAAAAAGGTATCGTTTAGCCTCGAACCTCATCAACCGGGAATGACTGAAAATCAGGGGTTATGCAGCAAGGCTTCGTGGGTAGCTCCCACTGGAGGGTAAGGTCATCCCTGTCTAGATGTCCCTTTTTATTTCGGCTTAGTGGTGCGGTTGCTGATCCCAACCGTGGGGTGATTTTATTCGGGATCATCCAGTAAGGGATGGTTCCGGCCTTGTGTTGCAGAGGAGCGGGCGTACTCCTCGGTACGGTGATCTAGGCCACGTACTGTGACAGGTGGTACCCCAGTGCCTAGTCATTCGTTGGAAATCCATTCTCCCTACGTGCCTGTACGGTTTTGATTGTGCCCAACTATTGTTGAAATGTGAGATGCAAGCATTTCAGCTAGATTATATTTTACTTTCTGTAGACACTATTATAATATCAGAGGATTTTGATATAAAGTGTTTTAGCTATCGTAAGGTAAAAACCCGACATGTTTATTTGTGGCGTGGTCTTACGAGATGCTTTTGTTTCAAAGGACTTTGAAACTTTAATAATCAATTGAGTGTAATTTTCTCACGCTGGTTTTCCAGACTGACTCGGGTATTGTTTTATATGATGCTCGGGTCAGACCGAGTATTATAGGTTACAAGATATGATGATATGGAGCTCAGGAGACGAGCTGGATGACGATACGTACTCTCGTACTTGCTATTATTTTCCGCTGTGTATTCAGTTGTATGATATTGATGTGACGTACTCTGATGATGTATTTGGATGTATATATATAGATACAGATACAGTTTGATTTGTGTAAAGATCTGTTGATATATATATTATATTTTATTCCGCTGCGTATGTGAGATTCTGCTGTTGTTTTCTATTTTTCTTCTTCTACCTCTTCTTCTTAACTAAAATGGTCCGGTTTTTCGTGTTAGAAAAACTCGGGTTGTTACACTTGGTATCAGAGCTTAGGCTAGCGATAACCTTGGCTCTGGTGGGAATTTTGAGAGTATTAATAGATATGAGCGCGTATTTGTTAGTGAATATAAAATGGTTTTATATTATGTTGGTTGATTTATTGAGTGGCATATGAACCTTCGTCGGCACAGTCTGCGCAACTGTATCGAAGGGGTTTCTAAACACTCGAATAGAACAATTCGACACAATATTGTTTTGAAACGGGTAGATGAAATAATTTTACCCGAAAAATGTATTTTGATATAAAAGAAATATTTCCTTAAATTATTTTATATTTGGATGTTTGGATGAAAATATTCTGACAAATTAAAATTGAAAAAAATATGGTAAGATTGTAAAATCGGAATGATTTACTTAACTAATGGAATAAGTGGAGATTTCAAATTGAATTGAAACTAAAAGCCGGGTACATAAGAATTCTAAATCTTTATTTGAATCAGATGGAGAAATAAAATTAAGTTGAGACAAATGAGCTTAAACTAAGTTTAATTTTGAGTTGGATTTGAAGCAAACTGAGAAAATAAATCCAGTTGTATTTGGATTGTTGGAATCGAATTGAAATAAATTGTGATGGAAATGATATTAAGAGAATAATATGATTTGACCGAAGTTAAGTTAAATAAAATTAAATTGTAATGAAATTCAGTTGAATTATAAATAATATTGAGTGAAATTAAAATCCTTACATTAACAAGTAAGAGTAAGATGAATAAGAGATGTGCAGTTTGGAATAGAGATTTGGGTTAAATTAAATTTAGCTTGGATAATGGTAAAGGAATTAAATTTATTGGAAAATTAAATTAATTGTGGCTTGAATGGGAAGTTATAGCTAAGTAAATAAATTTGTTTGGTATTTTGGGAATGAATAAGATCCAGTACTTGAATTATAAAACCCGAGGAGATTAACTAGGGTGATTTGTAAGGATAAAAATCAAATATTGTATTGGTTAAAATGGAAGTAAACTAATTTGGAATAAATTAGTAAATCAAATATGTTAATGGAATTTGGATTTGGTAATAAAAGTAAAAGTGTGAATGAATAATGGAGTTGAAGTATAATAGTGATAATTTGAATTGTAAATAATTGCAAGTAAGTAGAAATGGATTGAAGTAGACTTGTTAGTAATAAAATACAATTCAGAAATAAATTATCAAATGCGGATTAGAATTTATATTGGATTCAGTGAATTTACCAATTAAATTATAAGTGTAATGGAATTAAAATAAATTGAATTGGAATCAATTCAAATTGGTTGTAAAACTCAAATAATCATTTATTCATATGGATATGGAAGGAGCTGCATTAAATAAAGCGTCGTTTGACGTAAACAAGGGAGTTAAAATTCTATAAGTTGATAGAAGTTAAATAGATTAATTTTGAGATCAACTGAATTAAATATGAGGTTGTTTTACTAAAATGAATCGAATGTGAGAATTGGGTTGTAAACAATTTAAATTAAGGGTGGAACCCTATAAATTGCTTATAAGTGTTGTTTAACTTGCATTGCTTATTAAAACGCTTATGTTGCTAGTTAAATATGAAAAATGTTGTTAAGTTGCATGATTTTGGCACTTACATCTTTAAATTAAGTAAGTACAGGTTCGGGGAAGCCGTATAGCTGATTTTGGGTTGCACTAATTGCTAAATAATAAGCCGCTTGCTTTAAAATGCTAAAAATGAGGTACGCTTACGCAAAAGAATTTGAAATAGGAAATATGAACTGTTTATATTGATATATTGTGATTTCCGGCCTGAGGCCGATGTATATATGTATTTGTGCATCCTGCGATATCGCAGAAGTCCCTCCGTACAAGGGAGACTCTGCCAAAATTTTTCGTAAATTTTGGGAGTTAGAAAATTTTTGAAATTTTTGAAAATTTTCATTTAACGACAAATGATTTAAGTTGGTTAGCAAATGAAATTGGAACTGGATATTGGAATCTAATTCAAATGTAAATGTAAGGATAAGTGAAATTGAGGGAACTAAAGAAGTGAAGTTTGCGAATAAACTGTTAATTGAAATTTAAATTAATTAGTAGTGCAACTAATTAAATATTCGGGTGAAAGCCAAATTGAAATCAAATGGAATAAGTATTTATATTTGAAATGAAGTGGTAAATTGAAGTAAATTGAAATTCATATGAAATTGGAATTCGATTTGAATATATACACTTCAGTGGTGAAGAAGTAGATAAATATAAGAAAATTTATATTGAACTTAAAAATTGAAGAATGAAATTCTTAAGAAAATTGGTATTGGAAATATACTTAGTAATTTTGGAAAAGATATATATATATATACTAAGTGAATAGTTGAATGAAGACTAAAACTGAAGTTGTGAAATAGGATAGTTGTGAATAAGGGGATAACAATCAAAATGAATGTGAATAAAAGAGAATTGATATAACTGATAATCAATTGGAATTTATACGTAAGATGTACGTATATTATTTTATTCGCATAGCTATTTGGTCCAGATGTCGAACACAGAATTTCGAGATAGTTTTATCGATCCGAATCAGGATTTTTCACTCGATTTTCAACGGCGAACCTGGATATGGATTGTTGATTGATTCTGGATATTCTCTATCATAGTTGGTGGCTATGCAAGGAGAATGACGGTTTCTGATCAAGGAACCAGATCTGAGTCCGCACTAGGAAGTCGGGTGGACGATACTAGTTCGGAAGTGAAATTGTGTGATCGAGTGAGCGATCAAATTTGATTTTGCGTACGGATGATATATGTGCGTCGTACGAGCTTAAGTAAGACCAATATTGAAATTTGTACATTAACGTATAAAATGGTTTTGGAACTGCAACTGAATATTATTGCTTAGTAGGATATACAGGGTATAAAAGCAATGGATAAATTGGGATTTTTGATTTTAGAAGATAAAATTTAATGGCCCGTCGAAAAGGTATGTATTTAAATTTCTATATGAAATTTGATTGGGTTTTGGATCAGCCACTTGGCTTTTTGTTTTCTTTTTGAGATCGGGAGGCCGTAGAGCCATTTTGTAGTAGTACCGAGCTAGCCGCGCAAAGGAGACGTTGGCGAAATTTTTCGGAAATCTAGGGAGTTAGAAAAATTTTGGGAAATTTTGATAATTCAAAATTTGAATTCAAATTTAAATTTGAATGGATAAGCAGGTGGTATGGGTTGAACTTATGAATAAGTTTGGGAAGTTAAAGGATGATTAGTGTATCATTAATAAAAGAATTGTTATGGAAAGTTGTTAAAACTATTTGGATTGGGAAAAAGAACGGGTATCGAATCATTTCTCTTAACTAGTAATTTCGGGGACGAAATTCTTTTAAGGGGGGAGGAATGTGACGACCCGGAATTTTTGTATATTTGAAATGTGAATATTTAATTTATTTTAAATATTCGAAGGTTAAATTTTAACTTTAATTTCAATTATACAGTATTTATTTGAATAATTAATTATTAAATTTAATTATCGGGATTGGGTAAAATATTGAATCTTGATTTTAAGCCTGTTAAAAATAGTTCAAAGGTTCAGAAAATTTATATTTTTAATACTGAAGATGATATAACTTTTAAAATGGAATTTTAAAGAGTTTTGTTCAGTTTTTAAAATATATCGTTTAAATTGAATTTTATAAATGGTCTAGTCAAATTTTCTATCAGCCTACATTCTTTCTTTTCAGCTGGAATTCCAGCTCCACCAGCACGTGTAACGTTTCAAGCACGCCAACATCGCTTCTGTCTCCCTTTCTTTTTCGTTAAGTAAACAAATCAGTATTTATCACCGCCCCTCTCACCTTCAACAGAGTCGAACCCAGTTAAAATAAAAATAAATAAAATCAAAACCGAGAAGAAATGGCCGAACGATCTCGTTCAAATCACAAATCGCCGTAGTGATTTTCCTTCCTTCCTCTTCAATTCGAATTCCCAATTCGATTTCAAACTCGAGATGTGCCGATGCTTGAGATCTCCTCATGTTCAGCTCGAAAATCTGGAAACGTTCGAAGCGATGTCGCGAGCCTCCTTTATGTCGAATTGAATGATTTCGTTCGAAACAAAAGGGGAAAATGGCCGATGATGTCAAGGCTGGTGGGCGATCGCAAGAAGGCATGGTGGTTCGTTCGAATTGAATGTTGAGGTCGCTGAGTAGATTCGTGCTCGAGGGTGTGAGGCACAGGTTCTGGCGATGACAAAAGGGGGCTAGGAACATCTCGAGTGATGTTTTGGGAGACTTCTGGCATGACCGTACTGCAGCGTTTGTTCGCAGTGACGTTGGAGGTGGGTGCGTTCGTTGATGAGAGGGACTGCGACCATCGCCAACTGGTCTCGAACATAGGGTTTGGATCCGCGAGATGAGCGACTTCGAGGGTTTTCAGCGTTCGACTTCAACAGTGGCGTTCGTAAGGGGGTTGGCAGCAACCTGGTGGTCATTCTCGAGTAAGGTATTTGTTTTCTTTCCATTCGATTTAGCTTGATTTTCAGACAAAATAATAATATACAGTAAACTATATAAATAATTTTGTTTAATTTAAATGTGTATAAGGTTTAGAACAGAAATATATATAAGTAGAGTTTTGGAAAAAATTAATCAAATGATGAGTAAGTTTAAATAGATACAATTTACTAGTTTGTTTTAATAATTTATTTAGGTGATTAATTTGTTTAATTTACTCATATAATTATGTTAGTTACTAAAAATAATTTATTAAAAGGAAATTAGTTCAAACTAAAATTTATTAAGAATCATTGATTTATTAAATTTATAAATGGAAATAAATTGTCCGATTGTTTCAAAATATTAATAAATTATCTAATGTTATACAAGGTTATAAAACGGGAAACCCAGATGGAAATTGGAGTGGATTGCAAATGAAAGGCAAAGGTGAGTTAATCTCACTCAGTTAGATTTAAATTTAAATGGCTAAATTTAAATAATTGATTGGATGATTGCATTGATTGATGTGCTATACTATATATAGTAGTATATAGAAATATATACATATTGGCATATGTATATATTTGAGTTGTTGATATTCCCGCATTTATATAGCAGATGAGACCCTATGCGCCGCATAATAGCGGATGATTTATACAAATCCCATATACCGCGATATTCCACTTTGAAGTGGAATTGGTATTGTGCTAACGTTTGTGGATGCAGGGAAACAGGTTGGAGGGATCCAACTGGATTCCTCAAAATTTTTTAGATTATTTAATATTCTGTTCTATGAATATTGATATCCTGTGATGATTTTATTGATGATTGAAATATTGGATGATATGGTTGGATTGAATATTTCAATAAAAGGAGTTATCAAAATATATTGAATTGGATTTTGGAAGAAATAAAAGAGAAAAATTTAAGTAAATAATTCAAGTGAATTGGAATAAGGGAATTTCGAAATAACAAAGGAAATATTAACTTTAAACTAAAATGATATTAAATTTAAAGAATAAAGGATTTATTTTGAATGTAAGGATTAAATTTAATTAAAGGCTAAAGAAGGAATTTTGGAAGTTTAAAATTTGTATTTTTAGTTAAAAAGAGTTTTAACTCAAATAAAGGAATAAATCTAAAAGTTAATGTATTTTGAAATAAATGAAGTAGTAAAGGAAATTTATTTCAAAGTAAAGTAAAGTAAATTGGAAAATCAATTGGAAATTGATTTAGTTGTTTAAAATTGGAATTTTAAAAGAGGAGTGAGATTTTGGAATATAAACTGGGTTTATAAAGTAAAATAAAATATCAGTGGGTATTTGAATATAAATTCAAGGTGGGAATTTATAAAAAAAATATGGTTTGGTTTAAAAATAAATATTGATTTATTTTTAAGATGGAAATGAGAAGTGTATTTCTCTGGATAGCCAAGTACGTTTTCAAAGCAATTTTAAATATAAGTTAAAAGTTTTAAGTATGTTTTAAAAAGCATGTTTTAGAAAATTAATTATTTCTAAATGTTAATTTTCAAAGTAGGTATATTTTAAAAATCTATTATTGTAGTAATTATATAAAAGTGATTTGCTATTCTGTTTTAAAGGAGAAATTTAGTTTATATTTATAAAGTGGTTTATTTTAAAGTATATATTTTAAATAAAGTATTAAAGTAGTTTGATTTCAATGTTATAAAATATATTTTAAAATAAAGTGTTTTTAAATTATTTTAAAATCTAAAAGTGTTTTGTACTTGGTGTTTCAGAGAAATAAATATTTGGAAATGTATTCCGTAAGCGGAAACTGTTTGAAATTGTTTTCAAAAGGAGTTTGAAAATTTGGAAATATATCTTGGAAAGATATTTGGGCAAATAAATAATGTGGGAAATTATTTATTATGTGATGATTGCTTGTGGATGTTAATTGATAGTTAAATAACCGACTATCAATATTGGCCAATGCGCTGATCGTTTCGAAGAGACCGGGATCGAGTTTCCGTATACCGGGATTCTAGGTCTGGAGACTCGAATACCACTTCGATCCGGTTTGTACGTTTCGTGTAACGACTTCGGAGTCGAAGATGGAGCTGTGAAGTGCAAGGGCTAGTCGCTACTAATCCTGAGGATATTTCCAAAATGGATGTAGTAGGAATAGTGCCTTCGGTTCCGTTCGAACCCGGGACGGACTGGTATGGACGAATGCTTGCGAAACATCGTCAGCGGACGATGGGCATTCTAAGGGATATGTTCTCTAAAAAGGTATCGTTTAGCCTCGAACCTCATCAACCGGGAATGACTGAAAATCAGGGGTTATGCAGCAAGGCTTCGTGGGTAGCTCCCACTGGAGGGTAAGGTCATCCCTGTCTAGATGTCCCTTTTTATTTCGGCTTAGTGGTGCGGTTGCTGATCCCAACCGTGGGGTGATTTTATTCGGGATCATCCAGTAAGGGATGGTTCCGGCCTTGTGTTGCAGAGGAGCGGGCGTACTCCTCGGTACGGTGATCTAGGCCACGTACTGTGACAGGTGGTACCCCAGTGCCTAGTCATTCGTTGGAAATCCATTCTCCCTACGTGCCTGTACGGTTTTGATTGTGCCCAACTATTGTTGAAATGTGAGATGCAAGCATTTCAGCTAGATTATATTTTACTTTCTGTAGACACTATTATAATATCAGAGGATTTTGATATAAAGTGTTTTAGCTATCGTAAGGTAAAAACCCGACATGTTTATTTGTGGCGTGGTCTTACGAGATGCTTTTGTTTCAAAGGACTTTGAAACTTTAATAATCAATTGAGTGTAATTTTCTCACGCTGGTTTTCCAGACTGACTCGGGTATTGTTTTATATGATGCTCGGGTCAGACCGAGTATTATAGGTTACAAGATATGATGATATGGAGCTCAGGAGACGAGCTGGATGACGATACGTACTCTCGTACTTGCTATTATTTTCCGCTGTGTATTCAGTTGTATGATATTGATGTGACGTACTCTGATGATGTATTTGGATGTATATATATAGATACAGATACAGTTTGATTTGTGTAAAGATCTGTTGATATATATATTATATTTTATTCCGCTGCGTATGTGAGATTCTGCTGTTGTTTTCTATTTTTCTTCTTCTACCTCTTCTTCTTAACTAAAATGGTCCGGTTTTTCGTGTTAGAAAAACTCGGGTTGTTACACATTCCTTCTGGATAAAGGTGGTATCATGGTATGGAGCCCAGATACTTAACCTCTGTGGTTGCTGCAAAATTTATTTCTTTGTGGTTGTTGCGAATCGGGGATCCTCGGGAAGATCGGTGACGATCGGGGGATGGCATACGCGTGTCAGTAGTTACCTATTTTTGCAGAGGTAACCCGGCCTTGTGTTGGCAGAGATCCGGTTAGGTTCTCGGGTCGTCTATTCCAGGGACGTACCCATCGTGGATAGGAAGTTCCTTAGCCTGACCATTTGTTGGAAATCCAAAGAAACAATACGTGACTTGTACGGTTTTAGTTGTATTACCTGCTATGGAATGTGGCGGTAACCTGCTATTGAACATAGTAGCTATAGTAGGCATACGATACTGGTCGTATGTTGGCTAAGATTAATATTATACTTTCGAAATGTTTTCTACACTATGCACTAATAATAATATCAAAAATGATTTGATTTTGCGTAGTAAGCATCTTTGACTATCATAAGAAGAAATCTCCTCCAATTCTGCGTTTGCATTGTGTGTGTGGCGGGAGGTCTTATGGTAGTTTCATTTTCCAAAAGCATTACGAAATTTATTTTAAAAATTATCTTGTTGTTTTTAAAGATATAACTGTTTTACGATCTCACACCAGTCACCATGACTGACTCGGAGTTTATTGTTCCCTTCTAAACTCTGGGTGCCCACCAATTTCCACACGGGCAGTCTAGAGTTAGATTATCAGGATATTCTGGATATTCTGGAGCTTTGGAGATAAGCTGGAGTTCGAGACGTAGTATTTGTATCTGATATTATTTTATTCCGCTGTGTATTCTGTATGAGGACGAGTTTATATAACTGTCCATTGTTGTATATTGACTCTGATGATTGATGTATGTATAAACTGATATAGTTCTTTGTTTTAAAAGACTAGTGTTTATCTATTATATATTGTTCCGCTGCGATGTGTAAGATTCTGATATTGTTTTCTGTCTGATGTTGTTCAGTTGTTCTTTCTTTCTCTTCTTCTTCTCTTTTTCTTCTATTTCTTCTTTCTAAAACCCTCACTATTGGAGTTTCCGGCACTCGATTGCTCGACAGTCGA
Organism: Allium fistulosum; assembly: GCA_030737815.1. Lineage (NCBI taxonomy): Eukaryota > Viridiplantae > Streptophyta > Magnoliopsida > Asparagales > Amaryllidaceae > Allium > Allium fistulosum. The sequence continues at coordinate 160,393,376 of CM060904.1, read as the reverse complement.
TAAAGTGAGTATCGATGTTGAATTTTCGAAAGTCGAAAATTTCAGGATGTGACAAAGTGGTATCAGAGCATATGGTTAAGCGACAACCCTGCTCTGTTGGGTGTTACTCATTAAAGATAGAGTCAGTAGTACTCTAGAATGAGTTGAGTGTAATAATAGATATGAGCGCGTATTTGTTAGTGAATATAAAAAAAATTATTTTATATTGTGATGATTGATTTATTGAGTGGTATATGGATTCTGGTCAATACGAGTAATTAAAGATCATTGATAGGGATCTCTAAACACTCGAATAGAACAATTCGGCACAGTATTGTTTTAAAATAGGGTGAATGAGATAATTTTGCCCAAAACTATTTTTGTATATAAAAGAAATGATTTTCTATGAATTATCATAGTATATGATTGCATGGATGTTAGGAAGTAATAATTGTGAATTATCATCACTGAAATTGAATAAGAAATAAATTCACATACAAAGGAAGTTTGGGAATATAAATTATAAATGTGAATTGTAATTTAAAACAGAATTCCAGAGAAGTATTTGGGAATGTTTTAAAAAGAATTTGAAAATTTTGGGAGATTTGGAAAGTTTAATTCCTTTTTGATTTGAAAATGAATTTCAAAGGTTTCGAAAAGTATTTTGGAGAGTTGAAAGCCCTAAACTCTTTTCGGTCGCTGGAAAATAATCCTGATGATGGTGGCCACATCATTAGAATTCATTTTCGGGTTTCCAAAAGAGGAATTGCTGCCAAATTGTTTTAAATGAAAGTTGTTTGAAAAATTTGGATTTTGTTTTGAAATTCAAAGGATAATTTGAATTGTTTTCAAATGGTTTTGAAAAAGTGGAAACGACTTTGGAATCCTATTTAAAAATACTTACGAAATATTAATAAGTTGATAACTTATGGAATTTTGGGAATCTGATTGAAACGAAAGTTCAAATTGAAATGAAAGAATTTGTGAACAAATAAATAAATTTGCAATGGCAAATGCGAGAAAATAAAATTGAATGTTAAAATTCATTTCGAATTCGTAAGCAAATGAATTGAATTGAATAAAGTAAATTGAAAGATGAATTAAAATTCGAATTGGAAGTCCAGTTAAATATAAGTGGTTATAAACCAAAATAGTAAATTGTAATAAATTTTGGGAATGAACAAAAGTGAATAAGACTGGAATTGAAACTGAAGATTGAAAACAGGTTTGAAATTGTAAGTGGATTAGAGTTAGAAATGAATTAGTAATTGAAACTAATTTGAAATAAGCAGTTGTAAATGAAAGCTAATCGATAAAATTCAATATTCAGGAGATAAATAGAATCCAAATTTGAATTAAAATGGTAAAGTGAATTCAATGAATTTGAAATGTAAATTTGAATGGATATGAATATGTAACTTCAACAGTGAAGTAAGCTAAAAATGTATATGCAGTTTACATTGAAAATTTTGTAATTAAATTTGCAGAATAGTTGAATGCTGTAACTAGATATTATGGCTAGTAAGATATACAGGTATTGTTAAGGAATTGGAATTGAATTGCAAAGATAAAATTGAATTGCTCGAAAAAGGTATGTATTTGAGTTTTAATATGAGTTTTTGATGATTTCTCTCTAGCCGCTTGGCTTTTTCTTTTTCTTTTTGAAATCTGAGAGTCCGTAGGGACGTTTTGTAGTCGTACCGTATTAGCCGCGCAAAGGAGACGCTGGCGAAATTTTTCGGAAATTTAGGGCGTTAGAAAATTTTTTGAGAAAATTTGGAAGTTTAAATTTGAATTTAAACTTAAATTTGAATTGTTAAGAAAACAATGTTGTTTGAAATCTGTAATTGAAGTTGAAAATATAGTTGGAATGATAACGAATCTTTAGTAGAAAGATTTGTTTTGATGAATTGATAAAACTATTGGATTGTGAAAAATAGTAGACGAGTTAAGGACATTTTTTCCTGACTTGTAATTTCGAGGACGAAATTCTTTTAAGGAGGGAAGTTTGTAACGACCCAGAATTTCGAACGAATTAAATTGGAAATATTTAATTAATTTTAAATATTTGAACGATGATTTAATTTGAATTCCCGATATAAGTTAAAAATTGGCGATTAAATTTTATAATTTAATCTATTGAACTGAATAAAAATTTGAATCTTCAAATTTAAGTTAAAGAAAAATATTTCGAAAGCTTGTAAAATCTATAAAGATAATACTGAAGATGATTGAAGCTTCAGAATTTAATTTCGAACTGTTTAGTTCAGTTTTGAAAATAATCACTCGAACCGATATTTATAAAATAGTCAATTTTCAAACAGTCTCGGAATTCGACGAAACCAGTTCCATTGGGTCCGTAATATGGAATTATTACCGGGTTTCAAATTTCATATTTTTCGGAGTTGATATGAGAGCATACGGCGTGTAAACGCATTGAAATTTAATTGATTTCAATTTAAATTTAAATTTAAATTTAGTCAAACCTCAACACGTTATCTCCCGTTGAACACGCCTGGTATCACGCCGAGAATCACGAAAGATAATCGTGCAATCCATGTCTTCTGCCTCCCTCCTTCTATTTTTAAATCACGCTCCTCTTTTCAGTTGAAATCAAAACAAAATTTAAACGAAATAAATGGCCGCTTATATCCAAATTAAAATCGCGTCTCTCCCTCTCTCGTACAAATTAAATGGCCACCCTCATTCACTTTCAAAATCGAGTTTAGGGCACTGGGCTTGGGAAAGCGAAGTCGGAATCGACTTCAAGAAGGGGACGGCGATGCGCTCGATATAGAAAGGGGGAAGTACTCGCGGCGACTTCTGGGCATTCGCGAGATGGAGTTGCGTCGTTCGTCTCGAGGCGAGTGGATTCGCAGGCGCGAGTCGACTGGAGGGAAGCGCTCGCGTATTCGAGCTCGACAAAAGGGATAGGCGACTCGGTGGAATGGCAGACACGAGGCGCGTAAGAGAGAAGAGAGCGTGAGTGGGAGTTGCGAACGAGCAGGTGGAAGTCACGAGTGGAGGCGAGGCGACTCGAGGCTGATGGAATACGTGCGGCGATCGGCATCTGGGGCTTCGCGAGCAGGTGGGGTTCGCAGTGTCGAGCAGTGATGGTCGCGATTTGTTAAAATTTATCTGGGTTCACCTTTTACAGAGAAGGTATTGATTTATTTAAAAATTTTGATTTGATTTAAGTTTATCTGCAGAATCGAAATTATGTATATGAAAAAGGAAATTTTTCTAGCAAAGTATATGAGCATATTTTTCGAATTAAATACAGTAAACAAAAAAATGCATATCCAGTAATTTTATAATATCATATAGTTTATATAAAAGAAAATAAATTTTTAAACTGGCATAGATTTTTCTATAAGTATGTATATGTGATTTTGGGGAAAATAATAACTTGTTAAATTTATTTTAGTTATCAAGAAAATTATTTAAAAGGAAAATTAGTTTGAAATTGAAATGTTGGTTAAATAAATTCATTTATAGGGAAATTAGTTTAAAAGTCAAATTTTAATTTTTAAGATTTAAAATCATTGTATAATTAAACTTATCAAATTAGAAAAATTGGTTATTCGATTATCTCGAATATTGATAGATTGTATAAATTATTTATACAAGGTTAAAGTGGAGAAAAACAAATTGGAATGGAAAAATGGAATGCAAAATAAAAGGCGAAGGTGAGATTTTCTCACTCGAAGGAAATTTGAATTTACAGTTATTATTGATTGATGATTGTTATTGGATTGTTGATATTAGATATTTTAGGATATATCTATATATAGCAATATATACATATTGGCATATGTATATATTGGATTGATGATTTCCCGCCTCGTATAGCGGATGAGACCCTATTGCGCCGTTAGTAAGCGGATTTTTATAAAAACCCATATACCGCGATATTCCACCTCGAAGTGGAATGGTATTGTGCTAACGTCTTTGGATGCAGGGAAACAGGTTGGAGGGATCCAACTGGATTCCTCAACTGTATTTATTCATTTACAGATGTTGATATATATTCTGTCATCATATGATGATATATGATGTTTGATGTTGTGATGGACTAATTGATGCGTTGCATCATCGGGTTCAATTTTAAGGTTTAAAAATAAACGATTTTTACTTTAAAAGGGAAATTGAAGTGATTTTTGGAAAATACACGATTTATTAAATTTTGGAATTTATTTATCTTAAATAAATGAATGTTATAAATTTAAAGTTATGAAAATTTTAAATTGTGAAATATAACTGAAAAGTGATTTGGAAATAAATAGCCAAGAAATTTATAAAATAGTTTAAGTTTGGATTTCTTTTGAATTACTAAAAATGATGTATATAAAAGATGTACAGAATTGATATTTATCAATTGAAATTATTGAAATTTTAAAACGAGTTTTCATAAGTGTTAAATTGTAAAGATATGAAACTTATAGAATTATAAACTGGCAAGATAGAAAATTTATAGAATTATAAATTGCGAAGATTTGAAGTTTATAGATTTATAAAAGTTGAAGTTTATAGATTTATAAAACGAATGAGGTTATAAAATGAATGAAGTTATAAAATGAACGAAGTTGTAGAATAAAGACTGATAAGAAATTTACTTGTAACTTGGATTGTTGCCTTTAAATGGGATATTGATCGAATTATTAATAAAGAAGATTTATTAAATTGAAGTCGTTAGAAAATAGAAATGGAATTTATAAACGTTGTTTTATAAATTCGAAATCAATTGGATTTGATAAATTAAATATAGAAGATTTTTAAAGGAGATATATTCGCGATTTTGGATAGCGAATTATCATTGAAATAAACGTGTAGAAAATAGTGAAATGTAATTAGTGAAGTATATTCACGATTTTGAACAGCGAATATATTATTGAATAAAATGGATTCATTTTTTTAAGAAGTGATATTAAAAATGAAGTTAAACATTTTAAAGGTGTTTTAAAATGTGTTATGAATCGAAAGCATAGATTTCAACATTTATTGTTGAAATAGACGGTTTCGAGAAATTTAAGGAAATGGTGGACTATAACACTGTTGTTGTAGTAAATGATTTCCGAAAGGAAATGTTTTATATAGTATTGGGATTTATATATCTATCTAAAATTTTGAATCCCTATACTAGTGATTTTGAGTCGTCGTAACGATGTTTTACGCAACATTCGTTTTGACTCAAATAGATGTCAAATTTATGATTTCCTTAAAAGAATGAATGTATACTTAATTTGATTTAAGTATATCGAATATTTTCAAATGTTGAAAATAAATGATTTGTGAAATACTTATTATTAAATAAGTATGGAAATGCATTTCCAAAATGAAATGAAACGTTTTGAGATTTTATCTTCTTAAAGATAAAATGAAATTGAATATTTGAAATCGAATTGAGAATCGTATATCTGTAGATATTTGAAAAATATAAATTCACTATGGAATTTATAAAAGGGAGACTGTTTAAAAATAAATATTGATTTATTTTTAAAGTGTGGAAATTATATATCTAGTAAAAGATATTTTGGAGGATAAAATAATTTGGGAAATTATTTGGAATCTGATGATGTTGCGCATCTTTATTGATAGTTAAATAACCGACTATCAATAATTACCTTTAGATAGGTATTTGTTGTGAATTGGATGAATTTGAATGCCACACTTGTTTTTAAATAAGCGCTCACTATTCGGGTTAGCCGGGAAAGGACCATGGGGTCGTATAACCCATTCCGAATATGTGATACGTCGTTATGAATCGCATTTGAAGACCGGTGTTGAAGACCGGATATTTTTGAAAACGGAAGGATTACCGTCGAGTTACTCTACATCGACTGATCTTCGATTTAGAGGTTTTATCACCCTTAGTGACGGGAAGTCCCGACGTGATTGAAAATTATCCGGATGTGCAAGGGCTTCGTGAGAAGTGCCTTCGGTTCTGTTCGATCCCGGAACGGACTTGTATGGATTGTGTGTCTGACGTTACAATTTGAGATATAAAGCTGATTTCTTTCAAATACATTTCTGTTGGTGGCGGAGAATTTATTCTCTTAGCTTAACACCCTTCTCTGAGACGTACGAGCTCAGAGGTTATGTAGTTGAAATTTATCAGCGATATATCCCAATTTGGTAACGTGGCATACTGAGTGTTGCTGTGAAATGATCAGTGTTTGATCATTTGCGATATGATCATTTGTTTGATCTTATATCTTTGTGATCATAGGTTGATCATTTTGTTGACCCGAAGCAGGGCTTTTTGAGAAAGCGTAGCTTTGTGGACGAGACTTCGTCGAGCCTCACACCCCGGAAATGGTCGAAACAGGACGAATGCGGCAAGGTTCTAGGGAGTAGCGCCCCTTAGTGTATGTCATTCCTTCTGGATAAAGGTGGTATCATGGTATGGAGCCCAGATACTTAACCTCTGTGGTTGCTGCAAAATTTATTTCTTTGTGGTTGTTGCGAATCGGGGATCCTCGGGAAGATCGGTGACGATCGGGGGATGGCATACGCGTGTCAGTAGTTACCTATTTTTGCAGAGGTAACCCGGCCTTGTGTTGGCAGAGATCCGGTTAGGTTCTCGGGTCGTCTATTCCAGGGACGTACCCATCGTGGATAGGAAGTTCCTTAGCCTGACCATTTGTTGGAAATCCAAAGAAACAATACGTGACTTGTACGGTTTTAGTTGTATTACCTGCTATGGAATGTGGCGGTAACCTGCTATTGAACATAGTAGCTATAGTAGGCATACGATACTGGTCGTATGTTGGCTAAGATTAATATTATACTTTCGAAATGTTTTCTACACTATGCACTAATAATAATATCAAAAATGATTTGATTTTGCGTAGTAAGCATCTTTGACTATCATAAGAAGAAATCTCCTCCAATTCTGCGTTTGCATTGTGTGTGTGGCGGGAGGTCTTATGGTAGTTTCATTTTCCAAAAGCATTACGAAATTTATTTTAAAAATTATCTTGTTGTTTTTAAAGATATAACTGTTTTACGATCTCACACCAGTCACCATGACTGACTCGGAGTTTATTGTTCCCTTCTAAACTCTGGGTGCCCACCAATTTCCACACGGGCAGTCTAGAGTTAGATTATCAGGATATTCTGGATATTCTGGAGCTTTGGAGATAAGCTGGAGTTCGAGACGTAGTATTTGTATCTGATATTATTTTATTCCGCTGTGTATTCTGTATGAGGACGAGTTTATATAACTGTCCATTGTTGTATATTGACTCTGATGATTGATGTATGTATAAACTGATATAGTTCTTTGTTTTAAAAGACTAGTGTTTATCTATTATATATTGTTCCGCTGCGATGTGTAAGATTCTGATATTGTTTTCTGTCTGATGTTGTTCAGTTGTTCTTTCTTTCTCTTCTTCTTCTCTTTTTCTTCTATTTCTTCTTTCTAAAACCCTCACTATTGGAGTTTCCGGCACTCGATTGCTCGACAGTCGATAAAGTGAGTATCGATGTTGAATTTTCGAAAGTCGAAAATTTCAGGATGTGACAAAGTATATTGTTATGCCCAAACGCAATGGAAAAGGTTCCGAGTCCTAATTCGATTGTATGAAGAAGATAGCTTTTTGGACCCAATTATTATATTGAATTTTCGATATTAATTTCAACACGTTGTATTCCGTACGATCAAACGATAACTCCAAATCCTATGAAATTTGGAATCCGATAATAATACACTATTATGGACCCAATGGAACTAGTTTCGTCGACTTCTGAGACTGTGCCCAGATCGCTATTTTAACGTGTCGATTAAATCGACAAATTTTCAAAATTGAAAAAATCATTTGAAATATTAGTTTTTAAAATCTTACTAACACAATTAAAATTCCAATTCCAATATTTAAACCATTTAAAATAAATTAAATGCCCAAAATAAACGACCAAAAATCCGGGTCGTTACATTCCTCCCCCCTTAGAAGAATTTCGTCCCCGTAATTGCTAAGGAAGGAAAAACGCTCCAAATCCATTACTTTTTCCTAAAACCCCTTAATTAAAACCTGCTATTTCACATTTCTAAACCCTTTAGTTCCAACCAAACTTTAGTTTTCATTTCTGATTCAAAATCTTTTCTTTTAATTATAATTCGAAATCAAATTGCCGTTAACAAAATTTTTCTAACACCCTAAATTTCCAAAAATTATTAACAGAGTCTCCCTTGTACGGAGAGCCTTTTGCATTATGACGAGAGATAAATATATATATATATATATATCGACCCACATGGTCGGAAAACAAGATATATCAATATTTATATATTTTGCGATATTTAATTAGAAAACGTACCTTATTTAGCGTTTTTAAGCATTATTAAGTAAGAAAGTTTACTTCATATGCAATTATGCAACCCAAATCGAGCCAAATAGTCCCTCTGTACCTGTACTTACTCAATTTTAAAAACATAATTACCAAAACATCAAATTCAATAACGTTTCACTTATTTAAATAATGGCAACACATAAACTTCATAACCCAATCATGCCAACATATATTATAAGCAACTATAAGGTTCCGATACTAATTTAATTGCTTTCAATCAATCAATATTCAATTTAAAGGATCTACAACCAAATTTATTGCATTCAATTCATATTTATATCAAACAAACTCATATCCATTCCAAATTGATTTAAAAATCAATTTTATTCACTTCTATTAATTCGTAGAATTTTATTTACTTCCGTTTACGTCGAACAATAATTTTTCTATGCAAATTCGGCGATATTCATTTAAATAAATAACCATTTCAGTTTATAGCTATTTTAAATTGATTTCAAATCAATTTATATTTAATTCTATTTCATTTCAATTGATTCTCAATCAATTCACTTACATTTCATTCATATCCACATTCATTATATCCAAATCCATTTTATTAAACACGGAACCATTCCATGCTATTTTATTAAATAGACATTTCACAAGTTTATCTAAGCCATGCTTCCATTCAAAATATTTACTTAAGTTAATCTGTTATTTTTAAATTATTTCCACCATATAACTTAAGTTTATTTTCATTTCAACTAACTTCCATTTCATTTTCTAATTAATTAATTAGTTCATTCATTTAATCCACTTCAATTTTAATTCCATACTCGAATTCATTCTCGAATTTATTTAATTCATATCAAAAGCCTCATTCAATTTATGTACACTTTAAACTGAATTTATTTACAACTTAAGTCATCACTATTTCAATCCATTTCTATTTTATTCGACGATATTTACAATATTATTTAATTCGCTTACATTTTGTCGAATTTTAATTTATACTCAAGTTCCACATTTAATTTCTAATTTTTATTTCAAAAATCACTTCATTTAAGTTACCTGAGTTCAAGTTCATTTTTATAATTCAATTTTGGCTTTTATTTCCTTCACCAAAAGATCAAACCATTTTATTTTGGGTTTTCTATTTCACTTTTCAATTTTATAAGTCACACAACTTATTTTTCACATTTCCATCAATTCTATACTTGAATATATTCACATTTTATTTTTAACTCGAGATTATACATCCATTTATGGCCTAAGTATATTTTCATTTCATAAATTTCAATTTTTTATAAGCTATTCAAAATTTGTTTATTCACAATTCCAATTTTCACATAAATTTTATTTCGTTCCAGATTTATGCCATATGGTTTTATAATATTTCACAATTCAAAATTCATATTTACTTCAATTCAATATTATTTCTAATCCAATTCAAATTTTATAACTTATAGTTATATAATCACTTTATAATTCACACTTACATATTTAATTCAATTCCATAAGATACAAATCCAATTCACCTTTTTATTTAAATTTTAAATTCTTTTAACCAACATTTCATAACCATATTTGAGTTATTCATACTTAAACTAATTTCACTCAAACAATTTTTATTTTTAATCCTTTCAATTTCATTATATATTTCAACCACTTCGCTTAAGTTAACTCCCATTTCATTAATACTCTATATTAATTCAATTCAAATCCAATCAATTAAATTTCAAAAATTTAATTTATCCAACTTAACTTAAGTTGAATTTCATTTTAACTTTCTCACTTTAAATTTTATTACAACTTCAATTGTTCACACTTCCCTCCTTATAAATATCATCTTCCATAGGATTCCAGAATTTTTAAACACCCGGTATTTATTTCAAATCATTTGAAATCAAATATATATATATATATATATATACTCTTTTTGGTTTGACAAACCACTTTCTTGGATTCTCAAAATTCACTTGGTTCCATTTCAAAACAATTTCCCTTCGGAATTTCCAAATAACACTTGTTTTTACAAAAAATCTTCATATCAATTCACTATGGTAGCAATCCATCACTTAGAAACTCGAAATGATTACTGATGATGCTGCACAGTCATCACCAGGATTATTTTCTAGTGACTGAAGTGAGTTCGGTGCTATATTACTTCCAAAATCCATTTAAAACAATTTTGTTTCTAAAATATCTCCAAAATAATATTACTATTATTTATCTTTAAAAACTTCGAAAAATTCTTCTAAAAATCTCCGGGATTTGGGTCGTTTGGTTTATTTTGTATTTTATGTTTTGAGTTTTCAACATTAATTACAAAATATGAGAAGAATGAAGGAAAGTCGGAAGGGATGAACGGAAGATTGGAGGGGACCACGAAGTGGATGGAGGAACGACGGAAGGATGAATTGTTGCTCGTGCTTCCGTTTTTCTCAAAATACGAAAAATGAAAAAAAGTTGTTTTCTATTTTGTGTGTTAAATTCGTTTTCTAAAATGGCCATTTTTCATAATATACATGCGTTGTTCGTATTTTTGTATGGACGAAAACTCAAAACTAAAAACGGTAAACCAAACATAGCCTTAAATTTTCCAAATTCTGATTTGAACCCGTTTTTAGTTTTTAACTCATTTGTATAATTCATACTTATACAATCTCCCTTTGGTTATATATAACCATTTCCAATTTTATAATCTTGTTTTGGTTATAACATCCAAACACGTCAATTTATAATATAATAATTTCAGAAAATTATTTGTTTTATATCAAAATATAATTTGGGTAAAATTATTTCATTTACCCGCTTCAAAACCATACTATGTCAGTTTATCGCATTCAAGTGTTTAGAAACTCCTATCGATTTAAGTGGCGTCCCACTATTCGATCAGAATTTATATACCACTCAACAGATAAATTAACAAAATATAAAATCGTTTTATATTCATTAACAAATACGCGCTCATATCTATTATTTGTAACGACCCGAAAATTTTAATAGTTTTAATAACGTATTGAACTGAATTTTGTGAAATTTTAAATGATTGAATTTTGAAATAAAAATTTGATATTTGGAATACGTCTGTTTAAACATAGCAACTGGTAAATTTTCATCTGATAATATTGAAGTTTATTTTATTGTTTAATTCTATTTCAATTTATATCAATTAAAAATTGAGGGTAATAAAATGTTTTCCAAACCTAAATATTTTTCTATAGAAAATTTCTAAATCCTCTTCTGAGTGGGACATCATTTTTTGTTCTTCAAATTTGGACTTCTTTTGCTCCGTTCATCTTATTTTTGACAAATTAGCAGCACTTTCGATACCGATTATCGACTTTTGATCGGATGGTCGTACCACTGATATCTGTATACCGTTTTGATTGTCTCGTCGTGCTGATCTCTGCGGTATATTTATTTCTGTATTTTGAGGTCCGGTATGCGACGGAATCGATGATAAAGATCTGTCGAAACGGTACAAATATTTGTGACTTTCCACTTTCTTACCTTATCAAATTGAAACGTGCTGTTCAATCAAACCATAAATTATTCCAGCTGTATAATAGGGTGACCGTTGCTATGTCATTACTGTATATTGGGTGATACCTTTTAGCAGTTCATTCTGTGGTCACTTAGAACGTTTTATAATAATTAATTATTATACGGCTATTCACTAAGATCTGAAAAAACTGCTTATCTTTTACCATTTTCTCTGGCATCTTGAAATCTGGAGAAAAAAAAACCAAAGCCGCTCTTCTTCTCCAAGTAAACAGGTCCCTTCCCCCATCTTTGTTTTTTTTCAAAAACGCAATTGGCCTTCCATCTCAGCCCACCATTCATGCAAACAACCACTCACGTGTACGCCCTCCCTCCACCTCAACCTAAACTCACGCACCAGCCTTTCTCCTCACCAGGCCGAACCACTTCCTCTGGCCACTACCGTGAGTCACCGACCCAGCACGCGACACCGCCCATAGCCTGCCCTCCGTTCTTCCTTATCGCTCATCACCGAGATTCATCCGCTGTCCCACTCTTCGCCTCGTCCACCTCAACTTCTCGGCCACTTCCCCCTCCACGCGTTCACCTACCCTCTCGTCGCATGCCTCATCACGGCCAGGTCGAGCCCACAACCCAGATCCACGTGCACCCCGGCTCTCCACCCACTCGAACTTCCCTTCCCATGTGCTCGCCGTGCATCGCTTCTCTTTGGCCAGTGCAGCTCCCCTTTTTCTATGGTATGCTATGCATATTGTATATCACGTATATTAATATTTTATTTCTATGTAGATATTGAAATTTTATTATATATATATATATACATATATTTTGATATTTTTATGTCTGCTTTGTCTATACACACATTCGTATATTTGTGTCAGAGTTTTATTTTGTATTGTACATGCATTTAGTTATATAGTAGACTGTATACATATATTTTTATTTTGTATACAATATAAAAGTTTATGGACAAAAAATTGTTTATGCTAAGCTGCAAGCATGTAGGAAGTTAGCATTTTAGCATACACATATGGAACAATCGTATATATATATATATATATTTAACTATGTACCCATACAAATTCTACATACATATATAATATTTATATAAGTTATGGTCTGTTAGTTTATATATTGTAATATGTCTATGAGTCATTTACATATATTATACGTTATTTTATAGGCTGTAAGATGTATTTATGTTTTTAACAAGTATAAATAGTTATATAATTTACTATATGTAAAGGTCTTATATACTATAGTCTGTGTTTACGTTTTGTTTTTCTTGAAATAAATTCTGACAGTTGCATATATATATGTTACAGTGTTTGCATATACTTAGGTTGTGACGACCCGGAATTTTTGTATATTTGAAATTGGAATATTTAATTAATTTTAAATATTCAGAGATTAATTATAAACTTAAATTTCAAATATCGCTGTTTATTGAGTAATTTAATAATTAAATTAAATTTATTTGAAGTTGGATAAAATAGTAAATCTGGCATTCTAAGCTAATTAAAAATATTTTGAAAGCTCGTAAAATTCGTAATGATAATATTAAAGATAATAGAAGCTTCAGAATGTAATTTCAAACTGTTTTATTCAGTTTTGAAATTATATCGTTTGAATCGATATTTAAAAATAGCCTTCCGAGGCATAGTCTCGGAATTTGACGAAACCAGTTCTATTGGGTCCGTAATATTGAAATATTATCGGATTTCAAATTTCGTACCGATCGGAGTTAGTATGTGAGTATACGATATAAACACGCTGAAATTTAATTGGTAATAATCTGATGAAATTAAATTTAGTTAACCAAGCTTCTAGTATATGCCATCTTCCTTTTATTAAATCACATACTTTCCCAATTTTAAGCCGTTCAATCAACTTTCAAAATGCTCGAACTAAACTAAAAGAAAAATATATAATATTAAGAACAGAGGCTTCCTTCAAAAGCAAATGAAAAAAATCTACTGCCTTTCTTCTATCACTTCAGGACCGAGTTCCCTTTTCGTCAATCAAAAATCTACCTAACAAAAGAAAATTTGAAATAGCTGAAGCCTTTCGTTTCAAGAAAATTATTTATATCAATCTCGTTCCCTTCTCTACTCCTCCATTTTTTCGAGTACATAGGGAGGCCGCGTTCGAATCGAATCGATATTCGATCTGCTGAGAGATTGAGATCGAGTTCCTCGATCTAATTCGAACTCAGTTCGACTGAAGATTTGAGGTTCACGTTCGCGTTCGCGCTTCGTCGATTCAAGGCCAGCAGCTTCGACGCTTCTAGTGTTTACTTGGAGCTCGCGTGGGAAGCATTAGGTTCGCGAGCGAGAGGGTATCACGAGGGTTTCGAGCACCTCGTATGGACAGTCTAGGCGACGAGTGAAATCGAGTCGGATGCGAACTCGACAGGTGGAGGCGCCGCGTAGGGTTGAGTCTTGATGGTGTCGAGGTTGCAAGCTACTCGCGATGGATGAAGTCGTTTCGGCCGCGACTTGGTGAAGGAGGAGGCAGATTCGGCGGTTGGGCAGGGTCGATCGTTTCGTAGGGCGGAGTGGAACTCGATGCCGAGGCGTTGCTAGGTGAATTCCGGTGAAGGCAAGGGAAATTCACAACTCGTGATTTAGGAATTCGAGTTCGTTCTGGTTCGAGAGGCCGTGGGCTAGGGTTTCTGTGGACTGGGAGGTATGCTTTTTTCATTTTCAATTTAAAAACTAAATTTATAATCATATGTGTAAAAAATAAAATAAATATATATACACATTTTTAAATCCACTAGTTTAAATTTTAAAATAATGTATTATTGGAGATAAATTGTTTAACTAACTTATGTAATTATTTTAGAAATTGTTAAAGGGAAATTAGTATAAAAACAAAACTATTAGATGATTAAATTATCAAAACGGAAATTTATTGTTCGACTTATTTCGAATATTAATAAATCGTATAAATGTTTATACAGTTGAAATCGTAAAGGAAACAAGACGAGATGGAAATGGATGGCAAAACAAAATCGAAGGTGAGTTAATCTCACTCAGTTAAATTATAATTTAAATTTAATTGGTTAAATTTAAATATGGATGAATGATTGAATTGATTGATTTGATTGATATGGTATATAGTAGTATATACCAATATATATATATTGGCATATGTATATATTGGAGTAGTTGATATTCCCGCATTATATAGCGGATGAGACCCTATGCGCCGCATAATAGCGGATGATATTTTATAAAACCCATATACCGCGATATTCCACTTTGAAGTGAAATTGGTATTGTGCTAACATCTGTGGATGCAGGGAAACAGGTTGGAGGGATCCGACTGGATTCCTCAAAATATTTAATTTTATTTAAGTATTCTGTGATATGATTGTTGATATGCTGTGATGATTTATATTGGATAATCTGGTTGGATTGAATTTCCCAGTATAATGAGTTATCAAAAGAAATTGAATTGGATTTTTGGGAAGAAATAAAAGAGTAAAATTCAAGTTAAATAATTCTAGTGAATTCGAATAAAGTAAATATGGAATTGTAAAAGAAATAAAGAAATTTCTAAATTCGAACAAATATGGGAAAAGAGGAATTTGAATTTAACAGGGAAGAAATAAATCTTTAACTAAAGTGATATTATTTAAATTATAAAAGGATTGATTTTATTGAAATTTAAAGATTTAATTTAATTAAAATATTAATTGAAGAAGTTTGGAAATCCGAAATTTGTATTTTAGTAAAAAAGGTTTCCATTCATCATAAAGAACTAAAAGATGAAAGTTAATGTATTTGAAATAATTGAAGTAAATAGGGAAATTTATTTCAAAGTAAAGTAAAATGGAAATCAATTGGAAATTGATTTAAGTGTTAAAAACTTGGTTTTTTTAAAAAGAGAAATGAGATTTTGGAGAGATAAACTGGGTTTATAAAGTGAAATGAAATATCAGTGGATATTTGAAAATATAAATTCAAGGTGGGAATTTATAAAAGAATATGAATTGGTTTAAAAATAAATGTTGATTTATTTTTAAAGGATGTGAAGAGAAGTGTATTTCCTTGGATTGCCAAGTACGTTTTTCAAAGCAAATTTTAAATATAAGTTAAAAGTTTTAATTTGTGTAAAAAGGGCATGTTTTAGGAAATTGATATTTTTCTAAAGGTTAATTTCCAAAGTAGTATTTTCAAAAATCTATTATTGTAGTAATTATATAAAGGTGATTTGGTATTATGTTTTTAAAAGAGAAAGTTACTTTATATTTATAAAGTGGTTTCATTTTAAATATTCCTTAAGTATACATTTTAGTAAAGTATTAAAAGTAGTTTTAAACTTCGATGTTATAAAGTATATTTATAATAAAGTGTTTTTAAATTATTATTTTTAAATCTAAAGGTATTTGGTACTTGGTGTTCCAGTGGAAATAAACATCTGGGAAATGTATTCCGTAAGCGGAAACTGTTTGAAATTGTTTTCAAATGAGCTTTGAAAATTTGGAAATATATCTTGGAAAGATATTTGGGCAAATAAATAATGTGGGAAATTATTTATTGTGTGATGGTTGCTTGTGGATGTTAATTGATAGTTAAATAACCGACTATCAATATTGGCCAAATGCGCTGATCGTTTCGAAGAGACCGGGATCGAGTTTCCGTATACCGGGATTCTAGGTCTGGAGACTCGAATACCACTTCGATCCGGTTTGTACGTTTCGTGTAACGTGTTCGAAGTTGAAGATGGAGCTGTGAAGTGCAAGGGCTAGTCGCTACTAATCCTGTAATGACCCAAGATTTTAGGAATTTATTCTGGAAAATATAAATAAATTTAAAATAATTTTTAAATGAATTTTGAAGGAGGAATTGATATAGCTTGATAGTGTATCAGTGTGTGTACATGTGTGCACAGGAAATGCACATGAATATAAGCTAAAACCCTGAACTCCAAGAATACATACATATTGATGTGTATGGAAATATATATATATATATATATGTAGATTAAATTCTTAAAAGTAGTATGCATGAGTAAATGTATATATGAGTGCTACTGAATATTTTGAGTGTACATGTGCATGTGTGTGTCAGTATAGAATGATGTAGGAATATATAGGAGGGGGTACTAATTATTTCAGTAAGACTTATATAAATATATATGTGTTAATAAAATACTAGAGTTTAAACTAGTGAAATAAAATATACAGACATATTTTAATATAAGCAGAAATAAAAAGAATGAAGATATAAAAAGGAATAATCCTCTTATAAATAAATGAAGGAAGTACATACCTGTGACATCCCGGAATTTTTGGCAATGTCACTTTAGTAATCTGTATTAAATATTAAATTGATTTGCTGTATCTTTGTTAATAAAATTTGAATTGATACTTTGTTTTGATAAATATTTAATTGGTAAATTTTATCTGTAAAATTAATTGGTTATTTTCTATTTATTAATGTATATATATTCGTATACATTGTAAATAGTTGAGTTTTGTTTTTACTGAATTAATAAATTGTGTTTTCAAATTTCAAATATACCTTTATATGAATTGGAAATTATGTTTTATTGAATATTAAACTTTTCAAAGCTATTTATTTAAATAAATATATATGTGAGTTTTATACACTTTTGGTCAAACGATACATTTATATATCTTTATAAAATCAGTAGTATATTATAAAAGATAGTTTCTTTTATTAAATTTAATAAATGTATTATTTTTAAAGTAATATTAATAAATAAATATATATGGAAATATAGGATTCTAGTGATAAGTTTAAAACATAGAAAATAAAACAAGATATATTTAAGACAACATTTAATTGTTTTGTAAAATATGAAGTAAGTAGTTTATAATAAAAGATAATTTCTTTTGTAATTTATTTTAATTGATAAATTGTGTTACTTTTAAATAATATTAATGAATACACTATAAATATCTTCAAGCAACTTGTTGAAAATATCATTCCTTTACAATTTAAAAATACATATTGAAACAAAAGTAAGATGTAGAACAAAACAAAATAATAACAAGATAACATTTGTTATACTTCAAAAATGTATATACAAGATGAAGACAAACATAAGCAAATAAAATGGGTGCAAGATGGGATCAAAATGGCAGTACAACGAAATATATATACAAGTTAGTAATAAAATCAAATAGTGCAGGCTGAAAATCAAAAGAAATATAAAATATGCTAGAATGTATAGGATAGGGTTATATGTAAACAAATGAGGACATGGACATTTAATGTTAGCTGCAATATTTCTTTACAACCATCAAAAGGAAGAACAAAATAATAAGTTAACAATTTAACCACAAGTTCAGGTGTACAGGCTGAAAATTTAAAAGGGAGGAAAGTAAAAATTTTCATGAACACTTAAACAAAACAGGGAAACATAAGTATAGATGCAAGCTTGCACAAGAAGGCAGTGAGGTATAAGTGAACGGAAAAAAAAAAAGAGAAAAAAATAATATAAACAAATAGTATTGTACAAACACATTTAATGCCAGCCATAATATGGTTCATACCAGCCTCCATTTAGCCAAGAAAAATCTGTACTGTCGAATTTAGCAAGAAATATCACTGCAATTTGTACAAATGTTGATATCCTGTCTTCCTCCTTTTCCATATATCCCTGTCTGTTTGAGTGTTTTCTTTCATATACCATCTTTTCAAACCAGTTCGAGCTAAGCAAAAATGAAATGAAACTTTCATTTTAAAACTGAAACAAGGCTTCAAAACATTCAATATCATCAAGCAAATCAAAACTGAGAAGCAGAGAAGAGGAGTTCCGGCTTGTATTCAAGCCTGTTCAAATGGATCAAAGCCTCTGTTCTTCTTTTCATAAAAACTGTGAGTAACACAAACTTCGCCACTTTAAACATTTATATATATATAATCTGTAGCATCTATAGCTGTGAATATATGTGTTTATATCTATGAAATTCTCTGAGTATATTTGGAAAAAAATGGACAAATGTGTGTAGTTTGTTTAAAATGTTCCCTGTTATGAGATTCTAAACACAAGCCTTTGCTTTGAAATTAAATTTCTCTCAATCTGCTTACTAGTTGGGTTCTGGATTAAAAGACAGATTGTTAGTTAAGGTATATATTAGAGGTTAGAAATCTGTTAAAGCTAAATAAATATGGGTTGCCTCTGGAAAGGTTAAAAACACAGACACACTTTTAAATATGTCAAATTTCGAGTTACTCAATTCGCAATTTCATGAATGTGGATTGAATTCGAATACTAAAATATGAATTTTAAAGTAAAGATTCAAATTTTTAGTGTTCACATGGATGAGCAGTTTGTGCTTCTTCGTTTTCGACAATTCAAGTCACTGGGGTTGGTCGAGTTGATCAGAGGGATCAGCACTTGGTCTGGAGGTGGGGAAGGCTGCCGTGGGTCGGGGAAAAATGGTCTGGAGGTGGCCGGAGCACTGTGGTGGCAGCGGTGTACTTTTCTTATTTTTAAACCTAGTTTGGTGAGGTTTGATATTCTCGTCTCGTTCTCCGCCTACAAAGTATCGAGTGCCACGCGACCTTAGGGTTTGGTAGAGGGGAGGGAGACGAGTTCACGGCCGGAGTTGGGTAGCCGCTGGTGGTCGGAACGTGTAGCAATCGGTGATGACAGGTTTTGTTACGAGGATGGGTTACTGGTTCCAGGTTTCGAAATAATACTCGAATTTCGTTTTCGATTCGATGAGGGTGAATTGTTGCTCGAGTAGGGATGTTTGGTGATGGGTGGTTCGGGAAGATCATCAGAGATGATCGGCGAAGTGTATCACCGCCGTGCACGTACACCGTGCACAAGCTCTGGCGATTTTGGGAAATTTCGTAAAGGTTGGAGGAAGCAGGGGTTACTCGAGTTCGTCTCGAGTAATTCAAGTGTTTGCTCGGGGATTTCCCTCTGTTGACTCGAAGAATGTGGAGAGGCTCGGAATGATGTATGTTGCTCGAAGCAGATCCGTGAGTTTCTCGTGGGTTGCTCGAAGTAGAACTAAGGGAAGCATGGGAATGATGTTTCAGTTTAACCTGTAGCAAATTTTTAACAGTGCCTTTTTAATTTCTTGTTAAAGTAAAATCAAAAGACAACCCAGTTTTAAAATAAAAGTTTTAAATTTGTGAATTCAAGATAGTTTTAAAACTGATTTGGAAAAATAATAAAGTTAAAATTTTAAATATTTAAAAATGTTCAATAGTTAAGTATATTCAAAAAAGAAGTTGAATTCAAAAATGAAATCCAAATTGTTAAGGAAAGATTAAACGAAGTTAACTTCAAAGATTTAAATCAGAATTTAAATTTAAAGTTGATTTTTTTTAAATAATTTATTTTTCAAGAAGTTTATTTATATGATGTTGGAAACCGAATAGAATATTTTATTGAAGTTATTAAATTTGATTTAATTTTGAATAATAAATTAATAAATATAAATATGGTTAGTTTAACCTTGTTATAAATTTATGGTATTTAATTAAATTAATTAAATATGTTGTAGTTAATAAGTAAGATTTATTAGACAAATGTTTCCTTAATAAATTAGAAATCAGGAATATAAGAAGCTAATTTATTAATTGTTTAATAAATTTTAAATAAATTAGTTATTTATTTATTTAAATTTAAATATCACTTAATTATGGATTAATTAAGTGTAATTACTTAATAAGTAATTATTGATTAATAATTGAATAAAATTAGAAGATAATTACTTATTGAGAATAATTGTGGAAGCAATCGACTGAATAATCATTTTGTATTATAATTTGGAATTTGATTAATTTGAATGATCAAGTAATTAAAGAAATTAAAGATTTATTAATAATGGAATTAATTATTGATTAAGTAATTAATTAAAAGAGAAATCGAGATTTATTAATGATCGAATGACCAATCACTTATTAAAATAAATGGAGCAGATTGATTTAATTCGAGTTGAATCATTGGATAAATCACTTGTTGATTTGGATGTAAAATTACTTGGAAAGTAATTGATAGAAATTACTGGAGGTAATCAATTG
This sequence comes from Allium fistulosum, assembly GCA_030737815.1. NCBI lineage: Eukaryota > Viridiplantae > Streptophyta > Magnoliopsida > Asparagales > Amaryllidaceae > Allium > Allium fistulosum. Next base: position 160,372,575 of record CM060904.1, on the reverse strand, counting down.
GATGATGTTGTTGATGAAAGTTATTGGAGTAAATTTACTCGAAGTAAATCGTGGGATTAATTGAGTTTGCTATTGTGAAGTAATCAACTAAGGGAAGTTAATTACTGTATGAATTAAATCAGAAATATTTGATATTATGTGATTTGGAGATTTGTTCTTCTTAATATAATTAATTAATAAAATAATTGATTTAAAGATCATTAATTATTATAATTAATGATATAATTGGAAATTGATTTAATTTGGCAATAATAAATCAATAAAGTAATTGAAAAAAAAAATCAATATGAATGTAATTTAATTTGGGATTTATCCAAAGGTTAATTACTGTATTGGGTTAAGAATAATTAATTTGTGAAATTAATTAAGGGTTAATTACTTAAATATAATTAAAGGATAAATAGGATGATATTGAAAGCCTTTGATTTATTGTTATTCCTAGTATGTGGGTTGAAATGCTATGTGATAAGATATGCTTGATTTAGATTGTAATGATGAGGTTATCTATGGTTGATGAATTGGGTGACATCATGTATTTACATTTGAATTGTATTTCACTTGAATAATTTAAATTTAGATGATATGGTTTCGGAGAGACCGGAGTCGGGTATTGGTAAACACCCGAAACACTTCGATTGTTTATAAATTGATAGGTGAAATCAATAGGCCATAATAGAAGTATTTAAGTATAAGGAACCATTTAATCTAAGTTTTGGTACTTAGAAATTAATGTGTGAAATAAGTGGAGTTTAACAACTTGAGAAGTTGTAAATCTACGTATGAGTTACCCAGGGTTTTAAACAAGTTGTATGGTTTGGTATTCCTTGTTAAATGAGTTTACTCACGCTGGTTTCCAGCCTGACCCGGGTGTTACTTTGATGTAATGCTCGGGTCAGACCGAGTATTACAGATTTTCAGGTAAGGACGTTCTGGAGCTCAGGTGACTAGCTGGATGGCAGGACGTATGGAGTGTATTCCACTGTGATATATTGTAGTTATCTGAAACATGTGTTTTGTTTATGTCCAGTATCTGTGAATATATGTTGTAACTTTGATGTATTTAACTGTATTTGACGAATACGGTATTCTTTGTATAAAGAATATTATCTGATATTATATTTTATCCGCTGCGAATGTGAGATTCTGTGTTTTATTTTCTGTTTCTTCTCCTATCTCTTTTTTTCTTTTTCATAACTATCTGGAATTTTCGGGATCGAAAATTCCGGGTCGTTACAGTTGGTATCAGAGCTGAAAGGTTAAGCGAGAACCTTGGCTCTGGTGGGAATTACTCATTATATAGAGTCTGGAGTACTCTAGAATGAGTTGAGTGTATATATATAAGAGAGCGTACTTGTTATTTTCTTATATAAAGATTTTAAATGATTTTATATGTTTTGATATATAAAGCAATATTTCCTTCTAATAAATGTTAAGGTGATTGGTTATTAAATTATTGAAATCAAATATTAAGAAGTAATATGATACAACCAAATTGGAAACAAATTAAATGGTAATAAAAATACAACCAAACTGAAATCTTGTATTGGAATTAAATCAAGTGAAAATGGAAGTACAACTAAATTAAAATCCAATGGAAATAAGGTTAATTTGGTTTAAAAGAATTAAACCAACCTTTGAGAATATAACTCGAATTTATATAATTCGAGATGGTTAAAATTTGAGATTGAAATGTGAGTTGCATTAGTTCAAATTGAATCTGATTTGAATTAAATGAATATGTGATTGAAGATGGATAAGTTTAAAATTCAAATGGGGAAATTTGATTTGGATTGAATTAAGATGAATTGAAATCGAAGTGGGTTCAATTAATATTAGTCCAAATTGATTAGAATAATTTGGATTATAATTAAAGTTGAATCTGTTTAAAATCAAATGAAATTTGATTTGGTTTGGGAAGGAAATCTAAATTGGAATTGAGTCAATTTAAATGGAAATAGATATTTAAATTGAATGAGTGGGAAAGTGAACAGTTTGGACTCGGGACTATTTTTTTAAAATTGTTTTAATATAAACTTATTTTTCCAAGTTATTAAGTATGTACAACCATTCTTTCTTAAAGCCAAATCATTTTATACTTGTTTTACAATTTTTGGAGCAATTTAACCATTTTTCAACTGTTTTCTAAACTAATTATTATTTTTCCACTATTTATAAAATTAATTACTATTTTACGACTATTTTGCAATTATCTAAATTTTCTATTACTATTTAACTATTTTCCAACTATTTTACAATTAGTTAACTATTTGGCAGCTATATTTCAAACTAGTAATTATTTTTCAATTATTTACCTATTTTTACATTTTCAAGCTATTTTCTAAACTGGTCGGAGTTCAAACTGTTATTGATTGAATACCCAACTGAGATAAGAATTGAGGTGATAATCCAAATGGAATTGAAGCAATTGTGAATAAATGAATGAAAATTAAAGTGAATATGAATAGAAAGGAAATTGATTTGGTTAATAATCAATGAAGTTAAATACGTAGGATGTACGTATATTATTCTATTCGCATAGTGATTGATCCAGATTCGAGCACAGAATTTCGAGATAGTATTATCGATTCGAGTTGGGAGTTTTCGCTCGATTTTCGACAGCGAACATGGATATGGATTTTTGATTGATTCTGGATATTCTCTATCATAGTTGTGACTATGCAAGGGGAATGACGGTTTCTGATCGAGGAACCAGATCTGAGTCCGCACTAGAAAGTCGGGTGGACAATACTAGTTCGGAAGTGAAATTGTGTGATCGAGTGAACGATCAGATTGATATTGCGTACGGATGGTATGGGTACATCGTACGGGTTTCAATAAAATTGATATTGAAAATTTTAGGGTAAGAAATGTAGAATGATTTTTGAAATGAAAAGTATATTTGTGAAATATAATGGAATTAGATATTTCTTTGGGTGAAATTTACTTTATGAAAGTAAGTAATTTGGTAAGCGACTTTATAGAGTAACCAAGTTAAAATATTTGATTTGGACTAAAAACAAAGTTATATATCTTTGTTATATATGATAAAACTCCCCTTGTTGAAACTATTGCCAGAAGAAAATGATTTTTGAAAATATTTGAAATATAAAGGTGAATTTATATAAGTACAAATTGATTCAAAGATTTTTCAAAACTTTTATTATATATGTTTATATAAAAAGGAACTTTTGTGAAAATGATTTTGAAAGAATTTTGAGGAAAGGTTTTGGGAACCTATGGATTTGGAAAGGCTTTTGATTTTTGGGTAAAATCAATATTGAGATTTGGAAAATCCCACTTTGGAAATTATCGATTTTGGGAATCAATTTTGTGTAAAGGAGCCTTATATGGAATTCATACTAGGTGTATGATTTTGGAAATATACTATATGTGTATAGTATAAAGTTTTTTGAGATTGAGCTCTGGGGAAAAAGGCGCTCCCTTGAAATGAACTTCTCAGGAGTGCCACAGGGTGGTACTGCCTTGAGCCTCTAAGGGGGAGGTTCTAAAGTTGATCTTGTGAGGAGTCCGGACAAAACTAGTTCCTGAGGATTATTGTGTAGCGAAAGTCGAGGGGCTGATGCCTACAGGGGCATTTGGGTTATGCTGTGACGACAGTGTAGCTCGATGTCACTGCGATCTACTGTAGACCATAGCGAAAGTCGTGTGTGCCGCTGAGAGCCAACAGTCTACGTTTGATTTTATATCGGTAGACTGCGACACTATGGTAACATAGCGAAAGTCGTGTGTGCCGCTGAGAGCCAACAGTCTATGTTTGATTTTACATCGGTAGACTGCGACCTATGTGGAAGTGGAGAAGTTTCATTTTGACAGCGTAATCGTGTGTGCCGCTGAGAGCCAACAGTTACATGGACTTTTGCTGTGACGGCAACGTAACCCTGGATGTAACTGCGATCTGTTGTGGGTTCCGTGGTATAATCAGTTACATGGACTTTTGCTGTGACGGCAACGTAACCCAGGATGTAACTGTGACCATGGATGGGTGTGATGATTTCCAGAGCATTCTCACCAGAGATATTTCCTCTATTTTCAAAACTGATTCTATATTTTCAATAAAATTATTTTCCCAATATTTTCACTGGATGTTGGAAACAGGTCTGCCAAGCACTTATAGATTTTCAGTCATACGCCTGATCAACGTATGACCGAATTTCTGTGAGAACGAGGATGGACTTGTCAAAACATCGAGTTATAAAAATATTTTTATAAAAACGACTTTGAAATAATACTATATAGATTTTTAAGTTATTTTGACAATGATCAAAGAATATTTATCTGATTTTAAGCATTACATCAATTCTGTTTTTGTTCCTTTTCGAGGACGAAAAGTTCTAAAGGGGGAAGGAATGTGACATCCCGGAATTTTTGGCAATGTCACTTTAGTAATCTGTATTAAATATTAAATTGATTTGCTGTATCTTTGTTAATAAAATTTGAATTGATACTTTGTTTTGATAAATATTTAATTGGTAAATTTTATCTGTAAAATTAATTGGTTATTTTCTATTTATTAATGTATATATATTCGTATACATTGTAAATAGTTGAGTTTTGTTTTTACTGAATTAATAAATTGTGTTTTCAAATTTCAAATATACCTTTATATGAATTGGAAATTATGTTTTATTGAATATTAAAATTTTCAAAGCTATTTATTTAAATAAATATATATGTGAGTTTTATACACTTTTGGTCAAACGATACATTTATATATCTTTATAAAATCAGTAGTATATTATAAAAGATAGTTTCTTTTATTAAATTTAATAAATGTATTATTTTTAAAGTAATATTAATAAATAAATATATATGGAAATATAGGATTCTAGTGATAAGTTTAAAACATAGAAAATAAAACAAGATATATTTAAGACAACATTTAATTGTTTTGTAAAATATGAAGTAAGTAGTTTATAATAAAAGATAATTTCTTTTGTAATTTATTTTAATTGATAAATTGTGTTACTTTTAAATAATATTAATGAATACACTATAAATATCTTCAAGCAACTTGTTGAAAATATCATTCCTTTACAATTTAAAAATACATATTGAAACAAAAGTAAGATGTAGAACAAAACAAAATAATAACAAGATAACATTTGTTATACTTCAAAAATGTATATACAAGATGAAGACAAACATAAGCAAATCAAATGGGTGCAAGATGGGATCAAAATGGCAGTACAACGAAATATATATACAAGTTAGTAATAAAATCAAATAGTGCAGGCTGAAAATCAAAAGAAATATAAAATATGCTAGAATGTATAGGATAGGGTTATATGTAAACAAATGAGGACATGGACATTTAATGTTAGCTGCAATATTTCTTTACAACCATCAAAAGGAAGAACAAAATAATAAGTTAACAATTTAACCACAAGTTCAGGTGTACAGGCTGAAAATTTAAAAGGGAGTAAAGTAAAAATTTTCATGAACACTTAAACAAAACAGGGAAACATAAGTATAGATGCAAGCTTGCACAAGAAGGCAGTGAGGTATAAGTGAACGGAAAAAAAAAAAGAGAAAAAAATAATATAAACAAATAGTATTGTACAAACACATTTAATGCCAGCCATAATATGGTTCATACCAGCCTCCATTTAGCCAAGAAAAATCTGTACTGTCGAATTTAGCAAGAAATATCACTGCAATTTGTACAAATGTTGATATCCTGTCTTCCTCCTTTTCCATATATCCCTGTCTGTTTGAGTGTTTTCTTTCATATACCATCTTTTCAAACCAGTTCGAGCTAAGCAAAAATGAAATGAAACTTTCATTTTAAAACTGAAACAAGGCTTCAAAACATTCAATATCATCAAGCAAATCAAAACTGAGAAGCAGAGAAGAGGAGTTCCGGCTTGTATTCAAGCCTGTTCAAATGGATCAAAGCCTCTGTTCTTCTTTTCATAAAAACTGTGAGTAACACAAACTTCGCCACTTTAAACATTTATATATATATAATCTGTAGCATCTATAGCTGTGAATATATGTGTTTATATCTATGAAATTCTCTGAGTATATTTGGAAAAAAATGGACAAATGTGTGTAGTTTGTTTAAAATGTTCCCTGTTATGAGATTCTAAACACAAGCCTTTGCTTTGAAATTAAATTTCTCTCAATCTGCTTACTAGTTGGGTTCTGGATTAAAAGACAGATTGTTAGTTAAGGTATATATTAGAGGTTAGAAATCTGTTAAAGCTAAATAAATATGGGTTGCCTCTGGAAAGGTTAAAAACACAGACACACTTTTAAATATGTCAAATTTCGAGTTACTCAATTCGCAATTTCATGAATGTGGATTGAATTCGAATACTAAAATATGAATTTTAAAGTAAAGATTCAAATTTTTAGTGTTCACATGGATGAGCAGTTTGTGCTTCTTCGTTTTCGACAATTCAAGTCACTGGGGTTGGTCGAGTTGATCAGAGGGATCGGCACTTGGTCTGGAGGTGGGGAAGGCTGCCGTGGGTCGGGGAAAAATGGTCTGGAGGTGGCCGGAGCACTGTGGTGGCAGCGGTGTACTTTTCTTATTTTTAAACCTAGTTTGGTGAGGTTTGATATTCTCGTCTCGTTCTCCGCCTACAAAGTATCGAGTGCCACGCGACCTTAGGGTTTGGTAGAGGGGAGGGAGACGAGTTCACGGCCGGAGTTGGGTAGCCGCTGGTGGTCGGAACGTGTAGCAATCGGTGATGACAGGTTTTGGTACGAGGATGGGTTACTGGTTCCAGGTTTCGAAATAATACTCGAATTTCGTTTTCGATTCGATGAGGGTGAATTGTTGCTCGAGTAGGGATGTTTGGTGATGGGTGGTTCGGGAAGATCATCAGAGATGATCGGCGAAGTGTATCACCGCCGTGCACGTACACCGTGCACAAGCTCTGGCGATTTTGGGAAATTTCGTAAAGGTTGGAGGAAGCAGGGGTTACTCGAGTTCGTCTCGAGTAATTCAAGTGTTTGCTCGGGGATTTCCCTCTGTTGACTCGAAGAATGTGGAGAGGCTCGGAATGATGTATGTTGCTCGAAGCAGATCCGTGAGTTTCTCGTGGGTTGCTCGAAGTAGAACTAAGGGAAGCATGGGAATGATGTTTCAGTTTAACCTGTAGCAAATTTTTAACAGTGCCTTTTTAATTTCTTGTTAAAGTAAAATCAAAAGACAACCCAGTTTTAAAATAAAAGTTTTAAATTTGTGAATTCAAGATAGTTTTAAAACTGATTTGGAAAAATAATAAAGTTAAAATTTTAAATATTTAAAAATGTTCAATAGTTAAGTATATTCAAAAAAGAAGTTGAATTCAAAAATGAAATCCAAATTGTTAAGGAAAGATTAAACGAAGTTAACTTCAAAGATTTAAATCAGAATTTAAATTTAAAGTTGATTTTTTTTAAATAATTTATTTTTCAAGAAGTTTATTTATATGATGTTGGAAACCGAATAGAATATTTTATTGAAGTTATTAAATTTGATTTAATTTTGAATAATAAATTAATAAATATAAATATGGTTAGTTTAACCTTGTTATAAATTTATGGTATTTAATTAAATTAATTAAATATGTTGTAGTTAATAAGTAAGATTTATTAGACAAATGTTTCCTTAATAAATTAGAAATCAGGAATATAAGAAGCTAATTTATTAATTGTTTAATAAATTTTAAATAAATTAGTTATTTATTTATTTAAATTTAAATATCACTTAATTATGGATTAATTAAGTGTAATTACTTAATAAGTAATTATTGATTAATAATTGAATAAAATTAGAAGATAATTACTTATTGAGAATAATTGTGGAAGCAATCGACTGAATAATCATTTTGTATTATAATTTGGAATTTGATTAATTTGAATGATCAAGTAATTAAAGAAATTAAAGATTTATTAATAATGGAATTAATTATTGATTAAGTAATTAATTAAAAGAGAAATCGAGATTTATTAATGATCGAATGACCAATCACTTATTAAAATAAATGGAGCAGATTGATTTAATTCGAGTTGAATCATTGGATAAATCACTTGTTGATTTGGATGTAAAATTACTTGGAAAGTAATTGATAGAAATTACTGGAGGTAATCAATTGGATGATGTTGTTGATGAAAGTTATTGGAGTAAATTTACTCGAAGTAAATCGTGGGATTAATTGAGTTTGCTATTGTGAAGTAATCAACTAAGGGAAGTTAATTACTGTATGAATTAAATCAGAAATATTTGATATTATGTGATTTGGAGATTTGTTCTTCTTAATATAATTAATTAATAAAATAATTGATTTAAAGATCATTAATTATTATAATTAATGATATAATTGGAAATTGATTTAATTTGGCAATAATAAATCAATAAAGTAATTGAAAAAAAAAATCAATATGAATGTAATTTAATTTGGGATTTATCCAAAGGTTAATTACTGTATTGGGTTAAGAATAATTAATTTGTGAAATTAATTAAGGGTTAATTACTTAAATATAATTAAAGGATAAATAGGATGATATTGAAAGCCTTTGATTTATTGTTATTCCTAGTATGTGGGTTGAAATGCTATGTGATAAGATATGCTTGATTTAGATTGTAATGATGAGGTTATCTATGGTTGATGAATTGGGTGACATCATGTATTTACATTTGAATTGTATTTCACTTGAATAATTTAAATTTAGATGATATGGTTTCGGAGAGACCGGAGTCGGGTATTGGTAAACACCCGAAACACTTCGATTGTTTATAAATTGATAGGTGAAATCAATAGGCCGTAATAGAAGTATTTAAGTATAAGGAACCATTTAATCTAAGTTTTGGTACTTAGAAATTAATGTGTGAAATAAGTGGAGTTTAACAACTTGAGAAGTTGTAAATCTACGTATGAGTTACCCAGGGTTTTAAACAAGTTGTATGGTTTGGTATTCCTTGTTAAATGAGTTTACTCACGCTGGTTTCCAGCCTGACCCGGGTGTTACTTTGATGTAATGCTCGGGTCAGACCGAGTATTACAGATTTTCAGGTAAGGACGTTCTGGAGCTCAGGTGACTAGCTGGATGGCAAGACGTATGGAGTGTATTCCACTGTGATATATTGTAGTTATCTGAAACATGTGTTTTGTTTATGTCCAGTATCTGTGAATATATGTTGTAACTTTGATGTATTTAACTGTATTTGACGAATACGGTATTCTTTGTATAAAGAATATTATCTGATATTATATTTTATCCGCTGCGAATGTGAGATTCTATGTTTTATTTTCTGTTTCTTCTCCTATCTCTTTTTTTCTTTTTCATAACTATCTGGAATTTTCGGGATCGAAAATTCCGGGTCGTTACAATACCATTTGCATGAAAGCTAAAAATAGAAAAAAATAAGATAAAACAGGGAAGTGCTTGGTATAGGCAGAATTAGAAAAGAGTATTTAATAAATAACAAAATCAAGTCACATTTTTAGCATGATTGTAGACAAGGGGAAAAGTATTTTCTGAAAAGCAAATTTCTGAAAAAAATGTGTAACCACTTTTCTCTTCACCCAAATTAAGCCGGGAAGGGTAAAACTTTGGGTTTAAAATGCAGATAACATGATTTTTCTGGTGGGCAAAAATGGACTTAGCCAATACCCAAAACCCTAAGAGAGACCCTGTATATATATACATGTATATGCAGCAGCCTCCTCTCCTGCTCAGAAAAGAATTTTGAAAAAAAAACAACACCATAGAAATCATAAGACAAGGGAAGGAAGAGAGCTTGAGGCTAAGGGCAGAAGCTCATCAATTAATTGAGGAAACAAAGAAGAGAGCTAGGTGAGAAAACTCACTCAAAAATCTAAGGCAATAAGTCCTAATGTAGGCAGCCAGTTATAAGTATTTTTCTTAAAAGAGTATTTTCATATATGAATGCTTATCTGTGAATTTAAATCTGAAAATGTTTTGATTCTCTTTGGTTGATTACTTGTTTTATTATAACAAAGTTTTATGTGTTGTTAGTATACATATCTATTTTATACACTCAGATCTCTGATATGTTAATGTTTAGGGATATAAACAAATACCCAGAAAATAAAATGTTGAGAATAGGCAAGTAGTATTGGTTTTGGCTCAACCCAGAAAGATGTAAATAATGTTGAGCTGCAATATACTCATGTATAAGTGCTGAGGCTTGAAATAGAAAGGAATTAGGGGTGCAATAGGGTTGCCTATGTGCTGATGCTCCTGATTCAATAAAATACATAGCAAACAAAATTTTGTGATTCAGTGAAACCAGGTCATCCTGAGTTTAACTCAAGCACAAATGTTTGCAAAAGAAAAACCCTCCCAGAAACCATAAGCCAATGTTAGTTGCCTAAACTCCTTTTAAATACCAGGATGAATATATATATATACATAGAACCTTATTTTGTAATCACCAATGGTTGTTTGCCTGTTTGCCTCTGTATGGTCATGAATAAAATGAGTTGCCATGTTATGGATGTTTTTAGCTAATGAAATGAATCACTGAATGGTTTTGTCATGAAAAATCAAAAGAGTTATTATTAACTTAAATCTGATTAGGAAATTGGGGTCAAGAACACTGCAGGAATGACTTGTGTGCTTGAGTAACACAAGTTGACACATGGCTTGTTTAAGTCCTGAGATCTTTGTGTAATGGAGTGAATTAGTTCATTACAGTGTGTCCATTGATTCATAAATATTGCAGATGAGACTAAGGATAGATAAATATACCAAGGGAATAACACTTGAGAAGATGAGAAAACTAGAGTTTTTCCCAGATTTGAAATTGAGAATTGAATAAATGATTTAACTCATATTAGTTATTTTCCTGTTTGGTATGAATGATTGTTTGTCTATGATTGAGTTGTATGCTTGAATGTATGTGCCATATTTATATATGTAGTCTCTGGAAAGAAAATTAAAGTGTGCACATGCACAATGACACAGAGCATGCACACAAGTATTTGCCTGATTCCAAAGGGCTGAACTTTCTGTATATGTACTTAACTTGACTTTAACCTAATTAACTAATTATTTTTGTGAGCTTTCTCATACCAGACATGTGTCTGACCCTAGTGTGCTAATGGCATCTGGGGTGTCTCATTTAAAATGAGGCAGTTTCAAATGCTTTTTCAGGGATTGCAGCAACTAAGTAGGAGTAGGAGCAAAGCTTTGAGAAGAAGATATAGCATGCTAAACTTAGTTAGATAAGAGCCTAAATGTTGAAATCTGCATGTATTGACAATTTAAATTGCTACTTGTATTAAGTGTTGAATATTGGATGGATATCTTGTTAGTTATTTTATTAAGAGATTGACTTGTATCTGGAATCTATGAACCAAGTTAAATATCTGTTATGTTTAAAAAGAATTTTAATCAAATCTTGTAAGTGGATTTAGCAAGAACACCATGTTAAAATCGATTGATTACATTTTATAAATGTATTAGTCAATCTTGAGGCTTTGGAAAGAATTTAAGTTTTGGAAAATCTGGATAGTTGATTCTCAGAAAATTAAATGGTTTTATTTTCTACTATGGCATATGTATACAAAAGAAAATAGGCATAGGTTGAATGTTTTATATGGCTGCAAGGTTTCCATAATTAAACTTGTTTCATACAAATGTCTCATGTACTATTTTTTTTAAAAGAAAGGATTTGTAATAAGGGAAGAGTAAGCCAGATCCAAATAGTTGCAGATATATATGCACACAAACATGTTTAGTGCAAATATTACCACACCTTTTCCTTTGTATTTGAGATAAGAATCTGAATTTCACTCAGATTCTAACCAAATGCATTCTTAATTCCAGACAGATTTTGTGAGAAGAAATTCAAACCTGGATAATGATAAACACTTCTATCATTTACAAAACCCAAGCAACAGACCCTTAATTTACATCAATCATGAAGCCTTCCAGGCTGTAGAAATGGGTTTCAAAAATAATTAAGCAAAAATTATTGTTTTGTATGATAGAATATAGGCAAAAGTAAAGTATATATGTGCAGATATAGGTAGATAACAGGTCCCCAAACTGTACAGGAGAAAAATGAAAAAAAAAACAAAAATTGTGTTTGAACCAACCAGCATAGTACTCGAACTCGTGACCTCTCATGTATAAGTTAGGCGCGTTTCCATTACGCCTAGATGTTGCTTGTGTTCACTTAGGATCCACTTCTTTTTAGCTTGATTTTGACACTATTCAGACTTTAACACAAACCTCTATATTAAAAGCTTGCTTTCCACTGATTATTACTTGATCACTTCTTAGTTAGGATAAACAGACTAATGTATATGTTTCCAGTGGATTGTTTGGTCAAAAAAAAAATTAGCAATCCAATATCCTCTTGTTTTCCAGAACTCTGATTCAAACAAGAGAGGCATATACATCCTCACATGTATGTGCTTACCTTTGTGAATGTACTGATATATTTATATTGGTTGATTATTGTGATCCTGGATATATTTGGTTTATTGGAGGAAGATATTGACCCTGAGAATTATATTGCAATGGATGATATATCTATCTATATATATACATCCTCTTTACCTTAAAAAAAAATTCCTTATGGAATTAGAGTAGAAATAGGAGGGTCATTTCAGTTGGTATCAGAGCTATGTTATTCAACATAGTAGAAGTAAGGATCAAGTTCTTGGATAGAAATAAAATTTAAAGGAACTAAATATATATAGATATAACAATGTGTTCAGTATGAAAAAAAAAACCCACTGAAACAACCAAATTACCAATCAAACTAACCAGCTATGTAAATTATTATTAGCAAACTATGGTAGGGAGACCACCAAATCAGGGAGCAGGATCTTCCCATGCACCACCAATGGTCAATCTGCAGGACTTAGTGAGAGCATTTAGGGATGGGGCAGGACAAAGGCAAGAAAATCCCTATGAAGAACTCTCAAAATTACTTAAGACATATACTCATTTAGGAGGCAAAAGCTTTGAAGGGACAGAGAGTACCATGGAAATTCAAACATGGTTGAGAACATTGGAAAGAATTTTCAATGACATGCAACTTGATGATCAAAGAAAGAGGCAAGTGGCTTCAAGACAGCTTAAAGGAGTAGCTTTAGGCTGGTGGGAAGTAATCATTGCAGGAAGGAATGAGAATGAAATCACTTGGAATCAATTCAAGGAGATGTTGGAAGCAAGGTTTGTACCAGCATCAGCAAAGACTACCTTGCTAGAAGAATTCATTAGACTTAGACAAGGAACCATGACTGTCACAGAATATACTCAAAAGTTTGAGGGGCTTTCCACATATGGAGCAATGCTTGTGGCAGATGAGGCATCTAAAAATGATAGGTACATAAAAGGTCTGAACCCAGGACTTAGCAGAGCCATGTTACCCTATGCAGACAAGACTTTTGACCATGTGATAGACTTAGCTTTGAGGTTGGAGCAGCATGACAAGGAAAGGGAGAAGTTCAGAAATTTTAAGAGCAATAATATCAAGAAAGGTAAGGGGAGGTATCACCCTTATGATAAGAAGAAAGAAGAGGCTAGTAACAAAAGCACTGGAGATGTCAAAGCTAAGGAAAACAATAAAAAAATTGTGTGCCATCAGTGTGGAAAGGAAGGGCATATCAAACCAAGATGTCCAGAATTGAAAGGAGGAGCTTTCAAATGCTATCTATGTGGGAAAGAGGGGCATATGAAGAGGAATTGTCCTGAGTATAAACAGCAAGGAAAATTGGCAAATTTGGAAGGAAAAGGCAAAGCCACAGTGGAGAGTAACACTGTAAACCATAGCCAAGTGGAAGGTACATTACTTATTTGTACCATACCCATAACAGTAGTATATGATACTGGGGCAACTCACTCTTTAATTTCTTATGAATTGGTTAAAATGCTAAAACTGAATTGCATATTGGTTGAAACCCCATTGCATATACACAGTCCATTGGGGAGTGCTAGTGTTTTAAATATGATTTGTGTGGATGTGGAATTAAACATAGGAGGAAATATTTTTATTTCCAATTTATATGTTTTGAATTACCCAAATATAGGTGTTATATTGGGGGTAGACTGGTTAAGGCAATTTAAAGCCATAATTAATTTAGACTCATCCACCATATCATTGCAAAATTCTAGAGGCCAGAGAATCACAGTTTTATGTGAGGTAGCTAAGGAAGGAAAACTATATCATTTAGTTGACTCAGAAAAAGATTTCAGTGAACTAACCATTGAAGAAATTCCCATAGTCAATGAATATTTGGATGTGTTTGGTGAGGTCAAGGGTATTCCACACCATAGACCAGTAGAATTCCAAATCAATCTAGTTCCAGGAGCAAGCCCAGTGATTAAAAAGCCAACTAGAATGGGGCCAAATGAACTAAAAGAATTAAAGAAACAGTTAGAAGAATTGGAAGAAAAGGGTTTTATAAGACCAAGTAATTCTTGCTGGGGAGCACCAGTGGTATTTGTTAAGAAGCAAGATGGCTCCTTAAGACTCTGCATAGATTATAGAGAATTAAACAAAGTAACTATTAAAAATAAATACCCATTGCCAAGAATAGATGATCTTTTTGATCAATTAGCAGGGGCAAAAGTATTTTCTAGACTAGACTTAGCATCTGGTTTTCATCAAATGAAGGTGGAAGAATCAAGCATCAAGTACACTGCCTTTAACACTAGGTATGGGTTGTATGAATTTTTGGTTATGCCATTTGGCTTGACCAATGCACCATCTTACTTTGTAGATTTAATGAACAGAACCTTTAGAGATTGTTTGGACAAGTTTGTGCTTATTTTTATAGATGACATTTTGATTTATTCCAAGACAGTGGAAGAACATAAGCATCATTTGCACCTGGTTTTGTCTAGATTAAGGGAAAAAGATTTAAAGGCAAAATTTTCAAAATGTGTGTTTTGGAAAGAGGAAGTACATTTTCTTGGCCATGTTATATCTGCAAAAGGAATTTCTGTGAACCCCAATAAAGTAGTGGCTATTCAAGCATGGAAGAGGCCAAGCACTGTGAGTGAAGTGAGGTCATTTATGGGGATGGCAGGGTATTATAGGAGGTTTATAAAAGATTTTTCAAAAATTTCTACACCACTCACTAACCTAACCAGGAAGAACCAAGCTTTTGTTTGGTCAGAAAAATGTGAAAAGTCTTTTGAACAGTTGAAGGAGGCATTGGTGAATGCTCCAATTCTAAAGGTACCACATGGAAATGAAGAATTAGTGGTATACACTGATGCTAGTGGATTTGGCTTGGGTGCAGTGTTGATGCAACAAGGCCAAGTCATTGCATATGCATCCAGACAACTTAAACCCCATGAAGTAAGGTATGCCACACATGATCTCGAATTAGCAGCTGTGATCAAGGTTTTAAATCTCCCCGAGATCAGCCGAGATGAAAATCCGAGATATTAGCCAAAATCCGAGATTTGGCAGCTTGGTTAGTTATAAGTGTTTTAAATATCGCCCGAGACAGCCGAGATATTTGCCCGAGATATTGGCCAAAATCCGAGATTTGAAACCTTGGCTGTGATATATGCTTTAAAACTTTGGAGACATTATTTGTTAGGCACTAAGTTTGAACTTTACACTGACCACAAGTCTCTAAAATATTTGTTTTCACAAAAAGATTTGAACATGAGGCAACATAGATGGGTGGAGTTCTTAGCTGCCTATGACTTTGACATACTTTATACACCAGGGAAAGCAAACAAAGTTGCAGATGCTCTAAGTGGACAGCATGCTAAATTGGCTATGATGATGATAGAAGAATTTAAAAACTTATTTTTGCTAACTGAGTTAGAGATTGGGGAGAATGGTTGTGTGCACATTAATGAGCAGATGCATGGTGCACAAGAAGATAAAGGGAAGTTAAGCTTAATGACACTTCAACCAGATTTAATTCTGAAGGTAGGAAAAATGCAAGAACAAGATGCTCACTTATTAGAGAAGAGAATGCTCCTCTCAAGAGGGGAGGAAGTAATGAATCACCACATTGATAAAGATGGTTATATGAGATACCAGAATAGGATGTGTGTACCAGAAGACATAGAATTGAAGAAGGAGATATTGAATGAATATCACAGAAGTAAATACTCCATACACCCAGGTAACACAAAAATGTATCAAAATTTGAAAAGAGACTTCTGGTGGAAGGGGATGAAATCTGATATAGCTAAGTACATTGCCAAATGTATGACTTGCCAACAAGTCAAGGCTGAAACTCAAAGACCATCAGGGTTGATGCAACCTCTTAGTGTACCACAGTGGAAGTGGGAAGACATATCTATGGACTTCATAGATGGACTGCCTAGATCTAAGAGAGGTAATACAAGTATATGGGTGATAGTTGATAGGCTAACCAAGGTAGCACACTTCATCCCAGTCAAGTCAGAAAGAACAGCACCAAAACTAGCTCAAATTTTTATAAAAGAAGTGGTAAAGTTGCATGGCATTCCCAAAACCATTGTGAGTGATAGGGATACCATCTTCACTTCAAAATTCTGGAGAAGCTTTCAAGAAGCAATGGGAAGTGAACTATGTTTAAGTACTGCCTACCATCCTCAATCAGATGGGCAGACTAAGGTGGTAAACAAAGTTTTGGAGGACATGTTGAGGGCATGTATACTGGATTTTGGGGGCAACTGGGAAGATTATCTTCATCTAGTTGAATTTACATACAACAACAGCTACCAAAGCACCATAGGAATGGCTCCATTTGAAGCCTTATATGGTAAACCCTGTTTGTCACCTGTTTGCTGGGTAGAAGCAGGAGAAAGGTCTATTTTAGGACCTGAGTACATACAAGAAACCAAGGAGAAAATTGAGTTGGTAAGAAGAAGAATGACAGCAGCTCAAGATAGGCAAAAGAAATTTGCAGACATGAGAAGGAGGCAGGTAGAATATGAGGTGGGAAATTTTGTTTTCATCAAAATCTCACCGATGAAAAATGTGCTGAGGTTTGGAAAACAAGGCAAATTAACCCCAAGATATATTGGACCATACAAAATTCTGGAGAGAATTGGTCCCTTGGCATATAAGTTGGAATTACCAGAAAACATGCAAGGTATACATGATGTTTTTCATGTATCACAATTGAGAAGATGGGTCCATGACAAGGCAGAAATTCTTGAAACCCAACCCAAGTGCAGATAAATCCTAATTTGATTTATGAAAAGGATCCAGTGGGAATTTTGGCAAAAGATGTGAAGAAGTTGAGGAATAAATCTCTGAAACTTGTGAAGGTACAGTGGAGTCTTGATCCTAGTGATTGCACATGGGAATTAGAAGACAAAGTTAGGATGAATTATCCTAAGCTATTTTCAGATTAAGGTAATTCTGATTTTTGATTGTTTTCTTTATTTTGGATGAATATATTTTTAGTTAGTATAGAACTAAGAATCTATTTGGTAGAGAATATACTTGTTCTCTGAATTAAGTTTAAAATTTATTTTAAGCTTAGGAAAATTGTGGGACACAATTTCTAAAAGGAGGGGTGTATGTAATGACCCAAGATTTTAGGAATTTATTCTGGAAAATATAAATAAATTTAAAATAATTTTTAAATGAATTTTGAAGGAGGAATTGATATAGCTTGATAGTGTATCAGTGTGTGTACATGTGTGCACAGGAAATGCACATGAATATAAGCTAAAACCCTGAACTCCAAGAATACATACATATTGATGTGTATGGAAATATATATATATATATATATATATATATATGTAGATTAAATTCTTAAAAGTAGTATGCATGAGTAAATGTATATATGAGTGCTACTGAATATTTTGAGTGTACATGTGCATGTGTGTGTCAGTATAGAATGATGTAGGAATATATAGGAGGGGGTACTAATTATTTCAGTAAGACTTATATAAATATATATGTGTTAATAAAATACTAGAGTTTAAACTAGTGAAATAAAATATACAGACATATTTTAATATAAGCAGAAATAAAAAGAATGAAGATATAAAAAGGAATAATCCTCTTATAAATAAATGAAGGAAGTACATACCATTTGCATGAAAGCTAAAAATAGAAAAAAATAAGATAAAACAGGGAAGTGCTTGGTATAGGCAGAATTAGAAAAGAGTATTTAATAAATAACAAAATCAAGTCACATTTTTAGCATGATTGTAGACAAGGGGAAAAGTATTTTCTGAAAAGCAAATTTCTGAAAAAAATGTGTAACCACTTTTCTCTTCACCCAAATTAAGCCGGGAAGGGTAAAACTTTGGGTTTAAAATGCAGATAACATGATTTTTCTGGTGGGCAAAAATGGACTTAGCCAATACCCAAAACCCTAAGAGAGACCCTGTATATATATACATGTATATGCAGCAGCCTCCTCTCCTGCTCAGAAAAGAATTTTGAAAAAAAAACAACACCATAGAAATCATAAGACAAGGGAAGGAAGAGAGCTTGAGGCTAAGGGCAGAAGCTCATCAATTAATTGAGGAAACAAAGAAGAGAGCTAGGTGAGAAAACTCACTCAAAAATCTAAGGCAATAAGTCCTAATGTAGGCAGCCAGTTATAAGTATTTTTCTTAAAAGAGTATTTTCATATATGAATGCTTATCTGTGAATTTAAATCTGAAAATGTTTTGATTCTCTTTGGTTGATTACTTGTTTTATTATAACAAAGTTTTATGTGTTGTTAGTATACATATCTGTTTTATACACTCAGATCTCTGATATGTTAATGTTTAGGGATATAAACAAATACCCAGAAAATAAAATGTTGAGAATAGGCAAGTAGTATTGGTTTTGGCTCAACCCAGAAAGATGTAAATAATGTTGAGCTGCAATATACTCATGTATAAGTGCTGAGGCTTGAAATAGAAAGGAATTAGGGGTGCAATAGGGTTGCCTATGTGCTGATGCTCCTGATTCAATAAAATACATAGCAAACAAAATTTTGTGATTCAGTGAAACCAGGTCATCCTGAGTTTAACTCAAGCACAAATGTTTCAAAAGAAAAACCCTCCCAGAAACCATAAGCCAATGTTAGTTGCCTAAACTCCTTTTAAATACCAGGATGAATATATATATATATATATAGAACCTTATTTTGTAATCACCAATGGTTGTTTGCCTGTTTGCCTCTGTATGGTCATGAATAATATGAGATGCCATGTTATGGATGTTTTTAGCTAATGAAATGAATCACTGAATGGTTTTGTCATGAAAAATCAAAAGAGTTATTATTAACTTAAATCTGATTAGGAAATTGGGGTCAAGAACACTGCAGGAATGACTTGTGTGCTTGAGTAACACAAGTTGACCCATGGCTTGTTTAAGTCCTGAGATCTTTGTGTAATGGAGTGAATTAGTTCATTACAGTGTGTCCATTGATTCATAAATATTGCAGATGAGACCAAGGATAGATAAATATACCAAGGGAATAACACTTGAGAAGATGAGAAAACTAGAGTTTTTCCCAGATTTGAAATGTGAGAATTGAATAAATGATTTAACTCATATTAGTTATTTTCCTGTTTGGTATGAATGATTGTTTGTCTATGATTGAGTTGTATGCTTGAATGTATGTGCCATATTTATATATGTAGTCTCTGGAAAGAAAATTAAAGTGTGCACATGCACAATGACACAGAGCATGCACACAAGTATTTGCCTGATTCCAAAGGGCTGAACTTTCTATATATGTACTTAACTTGACTTTAACCTAATTAACTAATTATTTTTGTGAGCTTTCTCATACCAGACATGTGTCTGACCCTAGTGTGCTAATGGCATCTGGGGTGTCTCATTTAAAATGAGGCAGTTTCAAATGCTTTTTCAGGAATTGCAGCAACTAAGTAGGAGTAGGAGCAAAGCTTTGAGAAGAAGATATAGCATGCTAAACTTAGTTAGATAAGAGCCTAAATGTTGAAATCTGCATGTATTGACAATTTAAATTGCTACTTGTATTAAGTGTTGAATATTGGATGGATATCTTGTTAGGTATTTTATTAAGAGATTGACTTGTATCTGGAATCTATGAACCAAGTTAAATATCTGTTATGTTTAAAAAGAATTTTAATCAAATCTTGTAAGTGGATTTAGCAAGAACACCATGTTAAAATCGATTGATTACATTTTATAAATGTATTAGTCAATCTTGAGGCTTTGGAAAGAATTTAAGTTTTGGAAAATCTGGATAGTTGATTCTCAGAAAATTAAATGGTTTTATTTTCTACTATGGCATATGTATACAAAAGAAAATAGGCATAGGTTGAATGTTTTATATGGCTGCAAGGTTTCCATAATTAAACTTGTTTCATACAAATGTCTCATGTACTATTTTTTTTAAAAGAAAGGATTTGTAATAAGGGAAGAGTAAGCCAGATCCAAATAGTTGCAGATATATATGCACACAAACATGTTTAGTGCAAATATTACCACACCTTTTCCTTTGTATTTGAGATAAGAATCTGAATTTCACTCAGATTCTAACCAAATGCATTCTTAATTCCAGACAGATTTTGTGAGAAGAAATTCAAACCTGGATAATGATAAACACTTCTATCATTTACAAAACCCAAGCAACAGACCCTTAATTTACATCAATCATGAAGCCTTCCAGGCTGTAGAAATGGGTTTCAAAAATAATTAAGCAAAAATTATTGTTTTGTATGATAGAATATAGGCAAAAGTAAAGTATATATGTGCAGATATAGGTAGATAACAGGTCCCCAAACTGTACAGGAGAAAAATGGAAAAAAAAACAAAAATTGTGTTTGAACCAACCAGCATAGTACTCGAACTCGTGACCTCTCATGTATAAGTTAGGCGCGTTTCCATTACGCCTAGATGTTGCTTGTGTTCACTTAGGATCCACTTCTTTTTAGCTTGATTTTGACACTATTCAGACTTTAACACAAACCTCTATATTAAAAGCTTGCTTTCCACTGATTATTACTTGATCACTTCTTAGTTAGGATAAACAGACTAATGTATATGTTTCCAGTGGATTGTTTGGTCAAAAAAAAAATTAGCAATCCAATATCCTCTTGTTTTCCAGAACTCTGATTCAAACAAGAGAGGCATATACATCCTCACATGTATGTGCTTACCTTTGTGAATGTACTGATATATTTATATTGGTTGATTATTGTGATCCTGGATATATTTGGTTTATTGGAGGAAGATATTGACCCTGAGAATTATATTGCAATGGATGATATATCTATCTATATATATACATCCTCTTTACCTTAAAAAAATAAATTCCTTATGGAATTAGAGTAGAAATAGGAGGGTCATTTCAAATCCTGAGGATATTTCCAAAATGGATGTAGTAGGAATAGTGCCTTCGGTTCCGTTCGAACCCGGGACGGACTTGTATGGACGAATGCTTATGAAACATCGTCAGGTGGACGATGGGCATTCTAAGGGATATGTTCTGAAAAGGTATCGTTTAGCCTCAAGCCTCATCAACCGGGAATGACTGAAAATCAGGGGTTATGCAGCAAGGCTTCGTGGGTAGCCCCCACTTGAGAGTAAGGTCATCCCTGTCTAGATGTCCCTTTTATTTCGGCTTAGTGGTGCGGTTGCTGATCACAACCGTGGGGTGATTTTATTTGGAATTATCCAGTAAGGGATGATTCCGGCCTTGTGTTGCAGGGGAGCGGGCGTACTCCTCGGTACTGTGATCTAGGCCACGTACTGTGACAGGTGGTACCCCAGTGCCTAGTCATTCGTTGGAAATCCATTCTCCCTACGTGCCTTGTACGAGTTTTGTTTGTATTACCCACTTTGTGGCTAGTATGCCGGAATTTAATAGATGTAACAATTTCGGCTATTTTAATAAGTATTTGTGAATAGACACTATTATAATATCAGAGGATTTTTATAAAAAGTGTTTTAGCTATCGTAAGGTAAAAACCCGACATGTTTATTTGTGGCGTGGTCTTACGAGATGCTTTTGTTTTCAAAAGATTTTGAAACTTTAATAATCAATTTGAGTGTGATTTTCTCACGCTGGTATTCCAGACTGACTCGGGTATTGTTTTATATGATGCTCGGGTCAGACCGAGATAAACAGGTTCAGGATATAATGTTGTGGAGCTCAGGAGACGAGCTGGATGACGATACGTACTCCCGTACTTGCTATTATTTTTCCGCTGTGTATTCAGTTGTATGTTATGGCTGTTGATGTACTCTGATGATGTATTCTGATGATGTATTGTATAAACAGATATAGTTTTTGATTTGTGTAAAGATCTGTTGATATATTATATTTTATTCCGCTGCGATGGTTAGATTCTGATGTTGTTTTCTATTTTTCTTCTTCTACCTCTTCTTCTTAACTAAAATGGTTCGATTTTCCGGGTCTGGAAAGTCGGGTCGTCACAGTGGTATCAGAGCTTAGGCTAGCGACAACCTTGGCTCTGGTGGGAATTTTGAGAGTACTAATAGATATGAGCGCGTATTTGTTAGTGAATATAAAATGATTTTATATTGTGTTGGTTGATTTATTGAGTGGCATATGAACCTTCGTCGGCACAGTCTGGACAACTGTATCGAAGGGGTTTCTAAACACTTGAATAGAACAGTTCGACACAGTATTGTTTTAAATAGGGTGAATGAAATAATTTTGCCCAAATTATTTTTGTATATGAAAGAAATAATTTTTTTTTGAAATTTATTATGGTTATATATTTGGATGCTTGGTTGTTAGAAAATGACAATAATGAGTTAGTCTCATTATTGAGTAGAAATTGAAAACTTATAACCTAAGTTGAAGAATAAATTTATATAACAAAATGGAATTTGAAATATAGACTATAAATGAAATTTATAAATTGAGATAACCTTTATATACAAATGTGGATTACAAATGTGATTTATAATCAAATGAGATAAATTCATAAACAAATGAAATTGGTAAATGTAAATTCTAAAAGTGATTTATAACTTGAGATAAAGTGTGATAGAATTCCAGAGTAATGTTTGGATATAAAATTGGATGGATTTTGAATTTGAAGTTTTGGGAAAGGTTTAAATTCCTTTGTATTTAAAAATAGTTTTTAAAGGTTTTGGGGAAATAATGGTGATATTATTTCATGAATATTTTTGAAATTGAATTGAAATCTGGTGGGATTTGGGATTTTAAAAATGTTTGAAAAGTTTTAAAGTGAAAAGCATTAAAATTCTCTTTCGGTCGCTGGAAAATAATTTCGGTGATGACTGCAGCATCATCGATGTCTATTTTCGAGTTTCCAAAGAGAAATTGCTACCAAACTGTTTTAAATTGGAAATGATTGTGAACTGGGTTGGTTTTGAAATTCAAAGGGAAAATTGTTTGGTAAAAGCAGATTATTTTGGAAATTGGGATTTGATGTGATATACCAGATGTGTATGAGTTATTTATGGATTCAAAATGGTTTTGAAATAAAACCGGGCAATTGAATTCTGGGAATTCTATTTAAAATATAAATGTGGAAAATTTAAATGAATCAACAATATAAAGTATAGAATGAAGTTGATTGAAATAAGAAGGGAATGAAAGTTTAATTCTGGGATTATAATTATGAGATGGAAATAACTCAATGAGTAATATAAGTTGGTAGATAAAAGAGTTAGAGAACTTGAAGGTGAACGAATTGTAAAACTTGTATAAAATTGTATCCTAGAATTAAAATTTAATTCGAGTATATGAAGGTGAATAAAATATATTTGAATTTAACTTAGGATAAGTTAAATAAAATTGAGAATTGGAATTGAATTAAATGTAAGTAAGTTGAAGTTGAATTGAATTGGATATAAAGGTAATGTAAAATGCTTATAATTGTGTAAAGAAATTCATATTCTTAAGTTCTTAAGTGTAATAAGTTGAAATTGATTATAAAGATGAAATGGACTTAAATGAATAGTCCTAGATCTTAAGTAAGTAAGTTAAAACTTATGAGTAGAAATGAAATTGTAAGTCATAAATGAGAATTCATTTCTTTGAACCATTAAGAGTTATAATTTGAAATTGTAATTATCAAATGGAAACGACTAAGATGAGTAATCTTAATTTTTAAATAAATCCAAACTTGAATTATAAAATAAATTGAACTTAAGAAAATTAAGTGAAGTGATATTTGGAATTAAAAAGCAAGTATTTAATTTTAACTAGCGGAGGAACTAATGAGATAATAAATTAGTTAATGAAATTGAATTGGGAGTTAATGAAATTGGATTAAAATAGTGATGGTTTGAATTGCGAATGAAATCCAAATAAGTGAAAATAAATTGGAAATGGCCTGGTTATTAATAAAATAATTCCAGATGAATTGAGTATGGAAAATAAAATTCTTAATGATTGAGTGAATGAACCACTTATATTAAATAAATAAATGGATGGAATTTGATTAAATAAGAATCAAATGAAAGATGGAAATAAAACTTTAAAGGGTTGGTTAAATGGAAAATAAACTTAAGTTATCGACTTAAGTAAATGTTGAATGGAAACTGAACTCAAACAGAGGAGTGGTTTAAATAAGTTGAGAAATAGTTATTGCATGAATTAACTTGGATTTTTTTTGAGCTAAATAAAATTCGATTTTTGGAAGTTGGAGATGAATTGAATTTAAGGAATAAATTGGAAATGAAGTAGTAAATTTAAGTAAGTTGGAATTCATATGAAATGGGAGTTCAATTTGAATATACACACTTCAGTGGTGAAGTAGTAAATAAATATAAGAAAAATTTATACTGAACTTAAGAATTGAAGAATGAAATTCTTAAGGAAATTGGTATTGGGAATATACTTAGTAATTTTGGGAAAAAAAAATATATACTAAGTGAATAGTTGAACGAAGACTAAAACTGAAGTTGTGAAATGGGATAGTTGTGAATAAGGGGATAACAATCAAAAAGGAAAGTGAATAAAAGAGAATTGATATAACTGATAATCAATTGGAATTTATACGTAAGATGTACGTATATTTTTTTTTTCACATAGCTATTTGGTCTAGATGTCGAACACAGAATTTCGAGATAGTTTTATCGATCCGAATCAGGATTTTTCACTCGATTTTCAACGGCGAGCCTGAATATGGATTGTTGATTGATTCTGGATATTCTCTATCATAGTTTACGGCTATGCAAGGAGAATGACAGTTTCTGATCAAGAACCAGATCTGAGTCCGCACTAGGAAGTCGGATGGACAATACTAGTTCGGAAGTGAAATTGTGTGATCGAGTGAGCGATCGAATGTGATATTGCGTACGGATGATATATGTGCATCGTACGGGCTTAAGTAAAGCAAATATTGAAAATTTGTAAAGGAAAGTATAAAATGGTTTTGGAATTGTGATTGAATATTATTGCTTAGTAGGATATACAGGTGTATAAAAGCAATGGATAATTGGGATTTTTGATTTAGAAGATAAAATTTAATGGCCCGACAAAAGGTATGTATTTGAATTTCTATATGAAATTTGATTGGGTTTTTGATGCAGCCACTTGGCTTTTCGTTTTCTTTTTGAGATTGGGAGGCCGTAGAGCCATTTTGTAGTAGTACCGAGCTAGCCGCGCAAAGGAGACGCTGGCGAAATTTTTCGGAAATTTAGAGAGTTAGAAAATTTTTGAGAATTTTTGATAATTCAAAATTTGAATTCAAATTTAAATTTGAATGGATAAGTAGGTGATACGGGTTGAACTTATGAATAAGTTTGGGAAGTTAAAAGATGATTAGTGTATCATTAATAAAAGATTGTTTGGGTGTTGTTAAAACTGTTTGGTTTTGGAAAATAGTAATGGGTATTGGATCATTCTTCCTAACTGGTAATTTCGGGGACGAAATTCTTTTAAGGGGGGAGGAATGTGACGACCCGGAATTTTTGTATATTTGAAATTGGAATATTTAATTAATTTTAAATATTCAGAGATTAATTATAAACTTAAATTTCAAATATCGCTGTTTATTGAGTAATTTAATAATTAAATTAAATTTATTTGAAGTTGGATAAAATAGTAAATCTGGCATTCTAAGCTAATTAAAAATATTTTGAAAGCTCGTAAAATTCGTAATGATAATATTAAAGATAATAGAAGCTTCAGAATGTAATTTCAAACTGTTTTATTCAGTTTTGAAATTATATCGTTTGAATCGATATTTAAAAATAGCCTTCCGAGGCACAGTCTCGGAATTCGACGAAACCAGTTCTATTGGGTCCGTAATATTGAAATATTATCGGATTTCAAATTTCGTACTGATCGGAGTTAGTATGTGAGTATACGATATAAACACGCTGAAATTTAATTGGTAATAATCTGATGAAATTAAATTTAGTTAACCAAGCTTCTAGTATATGCCATCTTCCTTTTATTAAATCACATACTTTCCCAATTTTAAGCCGTTCAATCAACTTTCAAAATGCTCGAACTAAACTAAAAGAAAAATATATAATATTAAGAACAGAGGCTTCCATCAGAAGCAAATGAAAAAAATCTACTGCCTTTCTTCTATCACTTCAGGACCGAGTTCCCTTTTCGTCAATCAAAAATCTACCTAACAAAAGAAAATTTGAAATAGCTGAAGCCTTTCGTTTCAAGAAAATTATTTATATCAATCTCGTTCCCTTCTCTACTCCTCCATTTTTTCGAGTACATAGGGAGGCCGCGTTCGAATCGAATCGATATTCGATCTGCTGAGAGATTGAGATCGAGTTCCTCGATCTAATTCGAACTCAGTTCGACTGAAGATTTGAGGTTCACGTTCGCGTTCGCGCTTCGTCGATTCAAGGCCAGCAGCTTCGACGCTTCTAGTGTTTACTTGGAGCTCGCGTGGGAAGCATTAGGTTCGCGAGCGAGAGGGTATCACGAGGGTTTCGAGCACCTCGTATGGACAGTCTAGGCGACGAGTGAAATCGAGTCGGATGCGAACTCGACAGGTGGAGGCGCCGCGTAGGGTTGAGTCTTGATGGTGTCGAGGTTGCGAGCTACTCGCGATGGATGAAGTCGTTTCGGCCGCGACTTGGTGAAGGAGGAGGCAGATTCGGCGGTTGGGCAGGGTCGATCGTTTCGTAGGGCGGAGTGGAACTCGATGCCGAGGCGTTGCTAGGTGAATTTCGGTGAAGGCAAGGGAAATTCACAACTCGTGATTTAGGAATTCGAGTTCGTTCTGGTTCGAGAGGCCGTGGGCTAGGGTTTCTGTGGACTGGGAGGTATGCTCTTTTCATTTTCAATTTAAAAACTAAATTTATAATCATATGTGTAAAAAAATAAAATAAATATATATACACATTTTTAAATCCACTAGTTTAAATTTTAAAATAATGTATTATTGGAGATAAATTGTTTAACTAACTTATGTAATTATTTTAGAAATTGTTAAAGGGAAATTAGTATAAAAACAAAACTATTAGATGATTAAATTATCAAAACGGAAATTTATTGTTCGACTTATTTCGAATATTAATAAATCGTATAAATGTTTATACAGTTGAAATCGTAAAGGAAACAAGACGAGATGGAAATGGATGGCAAAACAAAATCGAAGGTGAGTTAATCTCACTCAGTTAAATTATAATTTAAATTTAATTGGTTAAATTTAAATATGGATGAATGATTGAATTGATTGATTTGATTGATATGGTATATAGTAGTATATACCAATATATATATATTGGCATATGTATATATTGGAGTAGTTGATATTCCCGCATTATATAGCGGATGAGACCCTATGCGCCGCATAATAGCGGATGATATTTTATAAAACCCATATACCGCGATATTCCACTTTGAAGTGAAATTGGTATTGTGCTAACATCTATGGATGCAGGGAAACAGGTTGGAGGGATCCGACTGGATTCCTCAAAATATTTAATTTTATTTAAGTATTCTGTGATATGATTGTTGATATGCTGTGATGATTTATATTGGATAATCTGGTTGGATTGAATTTCCCAGTATAATGAGTTATCAAAAGAAATTGAATTGGATTTTTGGGAAGAAATAAAAGAGTAAAATTCAAGTTAAATAATTCTAGTGAATTCGAATAAAGTAAATAAGGAATTGTAAAAGAAATAAAGAAATTTTTAAATTCGAACAAATATGGGAAAAGAGGAATTTGAATTTAACAGGGAAGAAATAAATCTTTAACTAAAGTGATATTATTTAAATTATAAAAGGATTGATTTTATTGAAATTTAAAGATTTAATTTAATTAAAATATTAATTGAAGAAGTTTGGAAATCCGAAATTTGTATTTTAGTAAAAAAGGTTTCCACTCATCATAAAGAACTAAAAGATGAAAGTTAATGTATTTGAAATAATTGAAGTAAATAGGGAAATTTATTTCAAAGTAAAGTAAAATGGAAATCAATTGGAAATTGATTTAAGTGTTAAAAACTTGGTTTTTTTAAAAGAGAAATGAGATTTTGGAGAGATAAACTGGGTTTATAAAGTGAAATGAAATATCAGTGGATATTTGAAAATATAAATTCAAGGTGGGAATTTATAAAAGAATATGAATTGGTTTAAAAATAAATGTTGATTTATTTTTAAAGGATGTGAAGAGAAGTGTATTTCCTTGGATTGCCAAGTACGTTTTTCAAAGCAAATTTTAAATATAAGTTAAAAGTTTTAATTTGTGTAAAAAGGGCATGTTTTAGGAAATTGATATTTTTCTAAAGGTTAATTTCCAAAGTAGTATTTTCAAAAATCTATTATTGTAGTAATTATATAAAGGTGATTTGGTATTATGTTTTTAAAAGAGAAAGTTACTTTATATTTATAAAGTGGTTTCATTTTAAATATTCCTTAAGTATACATTTTAGTAAAGTATTAAAAGTAGTTTTAAACTTCGATGTTATAAAGTATATTTATAATAAAGTGTTTTTAAATTATTATTTTTAAATCTAAAGGTATTTGGTACTTGGTGTTCCAGTGGAAATAAACATCTGGGAAATGTATTCCGTAAGCGGATACTGTTTGAAATTGTTTTCAAATGAGCTTTGAAAATTCGGAAATATATCTTGGAAAGATATTTGGGCAAATAAATAATGTGGGAAATTATTTATTGTGTGATGGTTGCTTGTGGATGTTAATTGATAGTTAAATAACCGACTATCAATATTGGCCAAATGCGCTGATCGTTTCGAAGAGACCGGGATCGAGTTTCCGTATACCAGAATTCTAGGTCTGGAGACTCGAATACCACTTCGATCCGGTTTGTACGTTTCGTGTAAAGTGTTCGAAGTTGAAGATGGAGCTGTGAAGTGCAAGGGCTAGTCGCTACTAATCCTGAGGATATTTCCAAAATGGATGTAGTAGGAATAGTGCCTTCGGTTCCGTTCGAACCCGGGACGGACTTGTATGGACGAATGCTTACGAAACATCGTCAGGTGGACGATGGGCATTCTAAGGGATATGTTCTGAAAAGGTATCGTTTAGCCTCAAGCCTCATCAACCGGGAATGACTGAAAATCAGGGGTTATGCAGCAAGGCTTCGTGGGTAGCCCCCATTTGAGAGTAAGGTCATCCCTGTCTAGATGTCCCTTTTATTTCGGCTTAGTGGTGCGGTTGCTGATCACAACCGTGGGGTGATTTTATTTGGAATTATCCAGTAAGGGATGATTCCGGCCTTGTGTTGCAGGGGAGCGGGCGTACTCCTCGGTACTGTGATCTAGGCCACGTACTGTGACAGGTGGTACCCCAGTGCCTAGTCATTCGTTGGAAATCCATTCTCCCTACGTGCCTTGTACGAGTTTTGTTTGTATTACCCACTTTGTGGCTAGTATGCCGGAATTTAATAGATGTAACAATTTCGGCTATTTTAATAAGTATTTGTGAATAGACACTATTATAATATCAGAGGATTTTTATAAAAAGTGTTTTAGCTATCGTAAGGTAAAAACCCGACATGTTTATTTGTGGCGTGGTCTTACGAGATGCTTTTGTTTTCAAAAGATTTTGAAACTTTAATAATCAATTTGAGTGTGATTTTCTCACGCTGGTATTCCAGACTGACTCGGGTATTGTTTTATATGATGCTCGGGTCAGACCGAGATAAACAGGTTCAGGATATAATGCTGTGGAGCTCAGGAGACGAGCTGGATGACGATACGTACTCCCGTACTTGCTATTATTTTTCCGCTGTGTATTCAGTTGTATGTTATGGCTGTTGATGTACTCTGATGATGTATTCTGATGATGTATTGTATAAACAGATATAGTTTTTGATTTGTGTAAAGATCTGTTGATATATTATATTTTATTCCGCTGCGATGGTTAGATTCTGATGTTGTTTTCTATTTTTCTTCTTCTACCTCTTCTTCTTAACTAAAATGGTTCGATTTTCCGGGTCTGGAAAGTCGGGTCGTCACAACTTAGGTATATAGTAAATCTTGCTTCTCTGATTTGGAAAGTATATTGGTTTATGAAAAATTGATTTGTGTAAACTGATTTCATACGTTTGTTTACAAGTATTGTTTTGTAGTATATATAGATTTATACAACTAGTAGTTATATATATGGTTGGATGATTTATAAACAGAGGTGTATCAAAGAATCTATTTTCCCAGGCTACTTATTTACGTTAATATTTTAAATAGATTTAAAAACAACCTGTTTTTTTATACATATCTTGTATATTTTGCAGTTTTCAGTATTTCTCTGTTATGACCATGTTATATATAATACTGTAAATAACAATATATTTTGTTTATTAAACAATTATGTTAGTATTATGTGCTGTTACCTTTAAAGGTTATAGTATGAATACTATAGATTTTATGTATAATGATGCTTTGATTTCAAAAATATCTACAGATTTTGATTTCCAAATGTATGTGTTTTAAAGTTATATTGATTTTTGTTATTGGTTTCAAATACTGTACATACTTAGAAAAGAAGTATATAAAATATTTGACTGTCCGGGGTTTAATACGAACACTCGATTTTAAGGGGTATTACATATATAGTAGTATCCTATGCATGTTGATCTTTAGTTTTATATATATGCATGTAATATTATAATAATAATAATAATAATAATAATAATAATAAAGTAGGGTATTTATATATGCTTTCCAAAAAATTATTTTACGTAGTGGTAGCCTTATTATTTTTTATATTATTTTAACATTTGTCTTAAATTAAAGTATTGATTTTAAAGAAATTAATATATATATATTCTGTTAATATCAAACTGATTGATTTCTTTTTCTCATCGACCTCTATCTTTCAGCTTTGTCCGTCAAATCCACTTTCGGTTTACTTCATTTTGAGATTTGTTGTTTGGATTTGTTCGATTGTCTTGAACGTGATCCAAATCGAAGCTTGTTGTGTATCAAACTCCTCTAGCCTCGAAAGGTGAGCAATCACTCACGATTAACGTTCTTTTATTTATTAAATTTGATTTCAATTGAAACGACAATTGAAATATGCTGCTGTAGTTATTTAAATTATTATATATGCTATTATCTGTAACTGTTCACCTGTGGGATATGACACCATATCATGTTGTTTATATTAAATTGTTATTGCTGATATATATGCCTGTTATATTATTTTCATATATGTTATCACTCTGCAAGTTCCCTGTTAGTATAGAATTCACTATGGGTTGAAATGATACATACCCGAACGGACTTTAGAATAGGAGAAAATCGTTATGGGTTGAAATGATAGACCCAAACGATTTTCATTTGAATTGAAATTGGGATTACGGGTTGAAATGATATCTACCCGTATATATTTAAATTTTGGATTGAAATGATAAATATCCGTATCACTTAACCATATGATAGAATTATATACTGACACCGTTGGTCCATATATATAAATATTTTGAAAATAAATTCTATGGTTTTGGAAAAAAATATATGGTTTTAATAAAGGTTGATTCTTAAATTATTATATATAAATGGTAATGATATATATAGATTTAATAATGATATTCAATTTAATTAAGATGGATTTAATACATATAATATGTTTATGTAACGACCCGACTTTCCAGACCCGGAAAATCGAACCATTTTAGTTAAGAAGAAGAGG
Source organism: Allium fistulosum (assembly GCA_030737815.1). Lineage (NCBI taxonomy): Eukaryota > Viridiplantae > Streptophyta > Magnoliopsida > Asparagales > Amaryllidaceae > Allium > Allium fistulosum. The sequence goes on along the minus strand of CM060904.1, from coordinate 160,340,590 downwards.
TAGAAGAAGAAAAATAGAAAAAAACAACATCAGAATCTAACCATCGCAGCGGAATAAAATATAATATATATTAACAGATCTTTACACAAATCAAAACTATATCAGTTTTATATAATATAGCATCAGAGTATACACCAGAGAACACATAACATACAACTGGACAATAACCATATCATGTCCTCAATACAACAGAGTACAACAATCAACACAGCGGAATATATATATAAACAAGTACGGGAGATACGTCTCGCCATCCAGCTCATCTCCTGAGATCCACAGCATCATATCCTGTAACCTATAATACTCGGTCTGACCCGAGCATCATATAAAACAATACCCGAGTCAGTCTGGAAAACCAGCGTGAGAAAATCACACTCAAATTGATTATTAAAGTTTCAAAATCCTTTGAAAACAAAAGCATCTCGTAAGACCACGCCACCAATAAACATGTCGGGTTTTTACCTTACGATAGCTAAAACACTTTTTATAAAAATCCTCTGATATTATAATAGTGTCTATTCACAAATACTTATTAAAATAGCTGAAATTGTTACATGATTAAATTCCAGCATACTAGCCACAACGTGGGTAATACAAACAAAACTCGTACAAGGCACGTAGGGAGAATGGATTTCCAACGAATGACTAGGCACTGGGGTACCACCTGTCACAGTATGTGGCCTAGATCACAGTACCGAGGAGTACGCCCGCTCCCCTGCAACACAAGGCCGGAATCATCCCTTACTGGATAATTCCAAATAAAATCACCCCACGGTTGGGATCAGCAACCGCAACACTAAGCCGAAATAAAAGGGACATCTAGACAGGGATGACCTTACTCTCAAGTGGGTGCTACCCACGAAGCCTTGCTGCATAACCCCTGATTTTCAGTCATTCCCGGTTGATGAGGTTCGAGGCTAAACGATACCTTTATAGCACATATCCCTTAGAATGCCCATCGTCCACCTGACGATGTTTCGCAAGCATTCGTCCATACAAGTCCGTCCCGGGTTCGAACGGAACCGAAGGCACTATTCCTACTACATCCATTTTGGAAATATCCTCAGGATTAGTAGCGACTAGCCCTTGCACTTCACAGCTCCATCTTCGACTCTGAAATCGTTTTCACGAAACGTACAAACCGAATCGAAGTGGTATTCGAGTCTCCAGACCTAGAATCCCGGTATACGGAAACTCGATCCCGGTCTCTTCGAAACGATCAGCGCATTTGGCCAATATTGATAGTCGGTTATTTAACTATCAATTAACATCCACAAGCAACCATCACACAATAAATAATTTCCCACATTATTTATTTGCCCAAATATCTTTCCAAGATATATTTCTATTTTCAAACTCCTTTTGAAAACAATTTCAAAACAGTTTCCGCTTACGGAATACATTTCCCAAATAATTATTTCCACTGAATCACCAAGTACAAAATACTTTTAATTTTAAAATAATTTAAAAACACTTTATTTAAATATACTTTATAACATTGAAATCAAACTACTTTACTACTTTATCAATATATATATTTTAAGAATATTTAAAATAAAACCACTTTATAAATATAAGCTAACATCCTCTTTAAAACATAATACCAAATCACTTTTATATAATTACTACAATAATAGATTTTTGAAAATACTTACTTTGGAAATTAACCTTTAGAAATAATGAATTTCTAAAACATGCTTTTAAAAACACAATTAGAACTTTTAACTTATATTAAAAATTTCTTTGAAAACGTACTTGGCTATCCAGAGAAATACACTTCTCATTTCCATCTTTTAAAAATAAATCAACATTTATTTTTAAACCAATTCATATTCCTTTATAAATTCCCACCTTGAATTTATATTCTCAAATATCCACTAATATTCCATTTCACTTTATAAACCCAGTTTATATCTTCAAAATCTCATTTCTCTTTAAATTTCAAATCCCAAAGTATTTAAATCAATTTACAATTGATTTGCCAATCTACTTTGAAATAAATTTCCTTACTTAATCCATTTATTTCCAAATTCATTAACTTCCAGATTTTATTTCTCATTATGATTTAAAACTTTAAACCGAAACACAAGTTTCAGATTTTACCAAATTCCTTCTTTCTTTTTAATTACATTTAAACATTGAATTAAAATAAATTATTTATTCCTTTAAATAATATCACATAAGTTTTCTTTAAATTCAATATTCTCTGTTTATTTAAAATTCTTCTTTTCCATATTTATTAGAATTTTGGAAATCACTTTTATTCTTAATCAGATTTATTCTCAAATTTATTCCAAACTCTTTATAATTATTTTACTTAAAAATTTACTCTTTTACTTCTTTTCAAAAATTCCATTCTAGAGATTTTGGTAACTCAGCACATCCAAATCAGTCCAGCCAAACCATAACATCCAATTATCCATATAATTCATCACAGGATATCAAAATCATATCACAGAATATTTAACAAAATCAAATATTTTGAGGAATCCAGTTGGATCCCTCCAACCTGTTTCCCTACATCCACAGATGTTAGCACAATACCAATTTCACTTCAAAGTGGAATATCGCGATATATGGGATTTATATAAAATCATCCGCTATTATGCGGCGCATAGGGTCTCATCCGCTATATAAATGCGGGAATATCAACAACTCAAATATATACATATGCCAATATGTATATATTGCTATATACTACTATATACCATATCAATCAAATCAATCAATTCAATCATTCATCCATATTTAAATTTAACCAATTAAATTTAAATAAAATTAAACTGAGTGAGATTAACTCACCTTTGCTTTATTTGTAACCCATTACCATTTCCGGCTTGATTTCCTTTCAGGTTTCAAACCTTGAATAACAATTTACGATTCATTAACATTCGACCTTACCGACAATAAATTTCAACTTACTTATTTGATTTTAAATTTAAATTTTAATCATAACAAATTCTTTCACATAAATAAACTATATACATCTCAAAAATCAAATCTTTATAACTTCGGCAAGATTTTAAAATCTTATATTATCCAAAATCATTTATATATTTTCTACAACCTATATATATATTTATTAAATTAAACAAAACTGTAAACACCTAACTATTAATGTCCTGATGAGTGAAATAATCATCAACCATTTATTTATAAGTTTTGAACCTAAGTAATAATTGAAGTAAGATGTTCAGAATTAAGCTACCTCAACCCGATCAGGCAACCCAAGATCAACGAGCTTCTGCCCGATACCCACCTCACGTCTTCGACGAGCTCGTCACCTACTTCCGCTTGAACTCAAAATATACAGCCAAATCAACATAAGCATCTCCTTCTTTGAAACCTCAACCACATCAGATCCAGCCTTCTACACTACGAGCCTACGCCATCGCGAGTTCACCTAAGATCGTACGCGACCTCCCTCAATCAACCCAACTCCTTGTCGATACCAAACTCAGACACTGCCGAAGCCCACGCTGCCCACCATCACGACTGCCCCTCCGGCGATTCGAAACCACACTAAACCCTTCTTCCGACGTCCCCCCTAGCTCGAGATCGAGCCACCCCTAAGCTTCAGCTCGACCACGAAATGAAATCGAATTCGATTTCCTCCACCCGAGCATGTAACGCTCCAGCTTGATTCGAAAATGGGGAAGAATGCGTTCGATTCGAATATATGTGGCTGCTTCGAATTGATTCACGAACACTGAAGTTTTTCGGAGGAAGACGAATTTGTTTCGATTTGAATAGGAAGTGTGCGACCATTTATTTTTATTCTCTTTGAACGATGGATTTGTTTTTATTTGAACGAAAGAAAAGGATACGGGGCCATGCTTTGAAACGAAGGGGTAAGCTTTGCACGATAAATTTCGTGATCTTCGGCATGATTCAAGGAGACAACGTGCTGATGTTGACAAATTTAAAAATTAAATTTTAAATTGAATTCGATTTAATTTTCAACGCGTTTACTCATCGTGTGCTCACATAACAACTCCGAAAAATACGAAACTTGAAATTCGATAATAATACAATATTACGGATCCAATGGAACTGGTTTCGTCGCATTCCGAGACTGTGCCTTGGAAGACTATTTTTAAATTCAATTTCAACGATATATTTTTAAAACTTAACAAAACACTTCCAAATTCAGTTTCAACACTTTTACTATCTTCAGTACTATCAATATAATTTTTACAATCCTTTAAATTATTTTTAACAGGCTTAAAGCTCCAGATTCAATAATTTACCAATTTCAATAATTTAAATTCAACAATTACTTATCTAATCAATAATGATATTTGAAATTAAAGTTAATAATTATCTTTTGAATATTTAAAATTAATTAAATATTCCTATTTCAAATGCTCAAAAATTCCGGGTCGTCACATTCCTCCCCCCTTAAAAGAATTTCGTCCCCGAAATTACCAGTTAGGAAGAATGATCCAATACCCATTACTATTTCCTTAACCCAAATAGTTTTAACCACCTCCCAAAACAAATCCTTTAATAGAGATACATTATCCCTCTTTCTAACCTTTCAAACTTACTCCTAAGTCCCAAACAATATTATCTTTCTTATCAGTTCAAATTTAAATTTGAATTCAAATTTTAAATTATCAAAATTTTCCAAAAAAAAAAATTCTAACTCTTAAAATTTCCGAAAAATTTCGCCAGCGTCTCCTTTGCGCGGCTAGCTCGGTACTACTACAAAATGGCTCTACGGCCTCCCAATCTCAAAAAGAAAACAAAAAGCCAAGTGGCTGCATCAAAAACCCAATCAAATTTCATATAGAAATTCAAATACATACCTTTTTGTCGGGCCATTAAATTTTATCTTCTAAAATCAAAAATCCCGATTTATCCATTGCTTTTATACACCTGTATATCCTACTAAGCAATAATATTCAATCACAATCCCAAAGTCATTTTATACTTTTCTTTACAATTTTCAATATTTGTTTTACTTAAGCCCGTACGATGCACATATATCATCCATACGCAATATCACATTTGATCGCTCACTCGATCACACAATTTCACTTCCGAACTAGTATCGTCCACCCGACTTCCTAGTGCGAACTCAGATCTGGTTTCTCGATCAGAAACCGTCATTCTCCTTGCATAGCCACCAACTATGATAGAGAATATCCAGAATCAATCAACAATCCATATCCAGGCTCGCCGTTGAAAATCGAGTGAAAAATCCTGATTCGGATCGATAAAACTATCTCGAAATTCTGTGTTCAACATCTGAACCAAATAGCTATGCGAATAAAATAATATACGTACATCTTACGTATTAATTTCAATTGATTACCAATTATATCAATTCTCTTTTATTCACATTCCTTTTTGATTGTTATCCCCTTATTCACAACTATCCCATTTCACAACTTCAGTTTTAGTCTTCATTCAACTATTCACTTAGTATATTCATTTTTTTCCCATTCCAAAATTACTAAGTATATTTCCAATACCAATTTTCTTAAGAATTTCATTCTTCAATTCTTAAGTTCAATATAAACTTTTCTTATATTTATTTACTACTTCACCACTGAAGTGTATATATTCAAATTGAACTCCCATTTTATATGAATTCCAACTTACTTCAATTTACTACTTCATTTCAAATTTTTTCCTTAAATTCAATTCATCTCCAACTTCCAAAAATTGAATTTTATTTAGCTCGAAATCAATCCAAGTTAATTCATTCAATAACTATTTCTCAACTTATTTAAACCACTCCTCTGTTTGAGTTCAGTTTCCATTCAACATTTACTTAAGTCAAAAACTTAAGTTTATTTTCCATTTAACCAACCCTTTAAAGTTTTATTTCCATCTTTCATTTGATTCTTATTTAATCAAATTCCATCCATTCATTTATTTAATATAAGTGGTTCATTCACTCAATCATTATGAATTTTATTTTCCATACTCAATTCATCTGGAATTATTTTATTAATAACCAGGTCATTTCCAATTTATTTTCACTTATTTGGCTTTCATTCGCAATCCCAACCATCACTATTTTAATCCAATTTCATTAACTCACAATTAAATTTCATTAACTAATTTATTATCTCATTAGTTCCTCCGCTGGTTAAAATTAAATACTTGCTTTTAATTCCAAATATCACTTCACTTAATTATCTTAAGTTCAATTTATTTTATAATTCAAGTTTGGATTTATTTAAAAATTAAGATTGCTCATCTTATCGTTTCCATTTGATAATTACAATTTCAAATTATAACTCTTAATGGTTCAAAGTACTGGATTCCCATTTATGACTTACAATTTCATTTCTATTCATAAGTTTTAACTTACTTGCTGAAGACTTGGGACTATTCATTTAAGTCCATTTTCATCTTTACAATCAAATCTCAAATTATTACAATTAAAAACTTAAGAATATGAATTTCTTTACACAACTATAAGCATTTTACATTACCTTTATATCCAATTCAATTCAACTTCAACTTATTTACATTTAATTCAATTCCAATTCTCAATTTTATTTAACTTATCTTAAGTTAAATTCAAATATATTTTATTCACCTTCATATACTCGAATTAAATTTTAATCCTAGGATACAATTTTATACAAGTTTTACAATTCATTCACCTTCAAGTTCTCTAACTCTTTTATCTACCAACTTATATTACTCATTGAGTTATTTCCATCCCATAATTATAATCCAAGAATTAAACTTCCATTCCCTTCTTATTTCAATCAACTTCATTCTATACTTTATATTGTTGATTCATTTAAATTTCCACATTTATATTTTAAATAGAATTCCCAGAATTCAATTGCCCGGTTTTATTTCAAAACCATTTTGAATCCATAAATAACGCATACATATCTGGTATATCACCTCAAATCCCAATTTCCAAAATAATCTGCTTTTACCAAACAATTTTCCCTTTGAATTTCAAAACCGGCCCAGTTCACAATCATTTCCAATTTAAAACAGTTTGGTAGCAATTTCTCTTTGGAAACTCGAAAATAGACATCGATGATGCTGCAGTCATCACCGAAATTATTTTCCAGCGACCGAAAGAGAATTTAATGCTTTTATCACTTTAAAACATTTCAAACATTTTTAAATCCCAAATCCCAACAGATTTCAATTCAATTTCAAAAATATTCATGAAATAATATCACCATTATCTCCCCAAAACTTTTAAAAACTATTTTAAATCCAAAGGAATTTAAACCTTTCCCAAAACTTCAAATTCAAAATCCATTCAATTTTATATCCAAACATTACTCTGAAATTCTACATTTACAAATTTCATTTGTTTATGAATTTATCTCATTTGATTATAAATCACATTTTTAATTCACATTTGTATATAAAGTTTTATCTCAATTTATAAATTGCATTTATAATCTACATTCTCAAATTCCATTTGTTATATAATTTTATTCTTCAACGTAGGTTATATGTTTTCAATTTCTGATTCAATTTTTACACAATGATGATAATAATCTAATATCATCGCTTTCTAACAACCAAGCAACCAAATATATAATTTACAAAAGTTATCCTTTTATATATAAAAATAATTTGGGCAAAATTATTTCATTCACCCTATTTAAAACAATATTGTGTCGAACTGTTCTATTCAAGTGTTTAGAAACCCCTTCGATACAGTTGTCCAGACTGTGCCGACGAAGGTTCATATGCCACTCAATAAACCAACCAACACAATATAAAACCATTTTATATTAACTAACAAATACGCGCTCATATCTATTAGTACTCTCAAAATTCCCACCAGAGCCAAGGTTATCGCTAGCCTAAGCTCTGATACCACTGTAACGACCCGACTTTCCAGACCCGGAAAATCGAACCATTTTAGTTAAGAAGAAGAGGTAGAAGAAGAAAAATAGAAAAAAACAACATCGGAATCTAACCATCGCAGCGGAATAAAATATAATATATATTAACAGATCTTTACACAAATCAAAACTATATCAGTTTTATATAATATAGCATCAGAGTATACACCAGAGAACACATAACATACAACTGGACAATAACCATATCATGTCCTCAATACAACAAAGTACAACAATCAACACAGCGGAATATATATATAAACAAGTACGGGAGATACGTCTCGCCATCCAGCTCATCTCCTGAGATCCACAGCATCATATCCTGTAACCTATAATACTCGGTCTGACCCGAGCATCATATAAAACAATACCCGAGTCAATCTGGAAAACCAGCGTGAGAAAATCACACTCAAATTGATTATTAAAGTTTCAAAATCCTTTGAAAACAAAAGCATCTCGTAAGACCACGCCACAAATAAACATGTCGGGTTTTTACCTTACGATAGCTAAAACACTTTTTATAAAAATCCTCTGATATTATAATAGTGTCTATTCACAAATACTTATTAAAATAGCTGAAATTGTTACATGATTAAATTCCAGCATACTAGCCACAACGTGGGTAATACAAACAAAACTCGTACAAGGCACGTAGGGAGAATGGATTTCCAACGAATGACTAGGCACTGGGGTACCACCTGTCACAGTACGTGGCCTAGATCACAGTACCGAGGAGTACGCCCGCTCCCCTGCAACACAAGGCCGGAATCATCCCTTACTGGATAATTCCAAATAAAATCACCCCACGGTTGGGATCAGCAACCGCAACACTAAGCCGAAATAAAAGGGACATCTAGACAGGGATGACCTTACTCTCAAGTGGGTGCTACCCACGAAGCCTTGCTGCATAACCCCTGATTTTCAGTCATTCCCGGTTGATGAGGTTCGAGGCTAAACGATACCTTTATAGCACATATCCCTTAGAATGCCCATCGTCCACCTGACGATGTTTCGCAAGCATTCGTCCATACAAGTCCGTCCCGGGTTCGAACGGAACCGAAGGCACTATTCCTACTACATCCATTTTGGAAATATCCTCAGGATTAGTAGCGACTAGCCCTTGCACTTCACAGCTCCATCTTCGACTCTGAAATCGTTTTCACGAAACGTACAAACCGAATCGAAGTGGTATTCGAGTCTCCAGACCTAGAATCCCGGTATACGGAAACTCGATCCCGGTCTCTTCGAAACGATCAGCGCATTTGGCCAATATTGATAGTCGGTTATTTAACTATCAATTAACATCCACAAGCAACCATCACACAATAAATAATTTCCCACATTATTTATTTGCCCAAATATCTTTCCAAGTTATATTTCTATTTTCAAACTCCTTTTGAAAACAATTTCAAAACAGTTTCCGCTTACGGAATACATTTCCCAAATAATTATTTCCACTGAATCACCAAGTACAAAATACTTTTAATTTTAAAATAATTTAAAAACACTTTATTTAAATATACTTTATAACATTGAAATCAAACTACTTTACTACTTTATCAATATATATATTTTAAGAATATTTAAAATAAAACCACTTTATAAATATAAGCTAACATCCTCTTTAAAACATAATACCAAATCACTTTTATATAATTACTACAATAATAGATTTTTGAAAATACTTACTTTGGAAATTAACCTTTAGAAATAATCAATTTTCTAAAACATGCTTTTAAAAACACAATTAGAACTTTTAACTTATATTAAAAATTTCTTTGAAAACGTACTTGGCTATCCAGAGAAATACGCTTCTCATTTCCATCTTTTAAAAATAAATCAACATTTATTTTTAAACCAATTCATATTCCTTTATAAATTCCCACCTTGAATTTATATTCTCAAATATCCACTGATATTCCATTTCACTTTATAAACCCAATTTATATCTTCAAAATCTCATTTCTCTTTAAATTTCAAATCCCAAAGTATTTAAATCAATTTACAATTGATTTGCCAATCTACTTTGAAATAAATTTCCTTACTTAATCCATTTATTTCCAAATTCATTAACTTCCAGATTTTATTTCTCATTATGATTTAAAATCTTTAAACCGAAACACAAGTTTCAGATTTTACCAAATTCCTTCTTTCTTTTTAATTACATTTAAACATTGAATTAAAATAAATTATTTATTCCTTTAAATAATATCACATAAGTTTTCTTTAAATTCAATATTCTCTGTTTATTTAAAATTCTTCTTTTCCATATTTATTAGAATTTTGGAAATCACTTTTATTCTTAATCAAATTTATTCTCAAATTTATTCCAAACTCTTTATAATTATCTTACTTAAAAATTTACTCTTTTACTTCTTTTCAAAAATTCCATTCTAGAGATTTTGGTAACTCAGCACATCCAAATCAGTCCAGCCAAACCATAACATCCAATTATCCATATAATTCATCATAGGATATCAAAATCATATCACAGAATATTTAACAAAATCGAATATTTTGAGGAATCCAGTTGGATCCCTCCAACCTGTTTCCCTGCATCCACAGATGTTAGCACAATACCAATTTCACTTCAAAGTGGAATATCGCGGTATATGGGATTTATATAAAATCATCCGTTATTATGCGGCGCATAGGGTCTCATCCGCTATATAAATGCGGGAATATCAACAACTCAAATATATACATATGCCAATATGTATATATTGCTATATACTACTATATACCATATCAATCAAATCAATCAATTCAATCATTCATCCATATTTAAATTTAACCAATTAAATTTAAATAAAATTAAACTGAGTGAGATTAACTCACCTTTGCTTTATTTGTAACCCATTACCATTTCCGGCTTGATTTCCTTTCAGGTTTCAAACCTTGAATAACAATTTACGATTCATTAACATTCGACCTTACCGACAATAAATTTCAACTTACTTATTTGATTTTAAATTTAAATTTTAATCATAACAAATTCTTTCACATAAATAAACTATATACATCTCGAAAATCAAATCTTTATAACTTCGGCAAGATTTTAAAATCTTATATTATCCAAAATCATTTATATATTTTCTACAACCTATATATATATTTATTAAATTAAACAAAACTATAAACACCTAACTATTAATGTCCTGATGAGTGAAATAATCATCAACCATTTATTTATAAGTTTTGAACCTAAGTAATAATTGAAGTAAGATGTTCAGAATTAAGCTACCTCAACCCGATCAGGCAACCCAAGATCAACGAGCTTCTTCCCGATACCCACCTCACGTCTTCGACGAGCTCGTCACCTACTTCCGCTTGAACTCAAAATATACAGCCACATCAACATAAGCATCTCCTTCTTTGAAACCTCAACCTCATCAGATCCAGCCTTCTACACTACGAGCCTACGCCATCGCGAGTTCACCTAAGATCGTACGCGACCCTCCCTCAATCAACCCAACTCCTTGTCGATACCAAACTCAGACACTGCCGAAGCCCACGCTGCCCACCATCACGACTGCCCCTCCGGCGATTCGAAACCACACTAAACCCTTCTTCCGACGTCCCCCCTAGCTCGAGATCGAGCCACCCCTAAGCTTCAGCTCGACCACGAAATGAAATCGAATTCGATTTCCTCCACCCGAGCATGTAACGCTCCAGCTTGATTCGAAAATGGGGAAGAATGCGTTCGATTCGAATATATGTGGCTGCTTCGAATTGATTCGCGAACACTGAAGTTTTTCGGAGGAAGAAGAATTTGTTTCGATTTGAATAGGAAGTGTGCGACCATTTATTTTTATTCTCTTTGAACGATGGATTTGTTTTGATTTGAACGAAAGAAAAGGATACGGGGCCATGCTTTGAAACGAAGGGGTAAGCTTTGCACGATAAATTTCGTGATCTTCGGCATGATTCAAGGAGACAACGTGCTGATGTTGACAAATTTAAAAATTAAATTTTAAATTGAATTCGATTTAATTTTCAACGCGTTTACTCATCGTGTGCTCACATAACAACTCCGAAAAATACGAAACTTGAAATCCGATAATAATACAATATTATGGATCCAATGGAACTGGTTTCGTCGCATTCCGAGACTGTGCCTCGGAAGACTATTTTTAAATTCAATTTCAACGATATATTTTTAAAACTTAACAAAACACTTCCAAATTCAGTTTCAACACTTTTACTATCTTCAGTACTATCAATATAATTTTTACAATCCTTTAAATTATTTTTAACAGGCTTAAAGCTCCAGATTCAATAATTTACCAATTTCAATAATTTAAATTCAACAATTACTTATCTAATCAATAATGATATTTGAAATTAAAGTTAATAATTATCTTTTGAATATTTAAAATTAATTAAATATTCCTATTTCAAATGCTCAAAAATTCCGGGTCGTCACAGTTTAAGTATAAAATTTATATTTCAAAATAGATTTTGGTAATAATTTCAATAAGTTAAGGTTGGGAAGAAATTTGAATTTAGTTGAAATTGTATTCATTAAAGAATTTATTTAATTAAACTGATTTGAAACTTATTGAAATTGAGATTTAAGATATGATTTATAACTTGGGTTTGATTTAAATAATTTAATGAATATTTCTTGTTTAAATAAATTTAAGGAAATATTTAGTAAAAATGAAATTTAAGGCTAGTCAAATGATATTGAATTTATTAAGTGAATATTCCCTGATTAAATAATAATAAAGTTAAATCAAGAACTACATGAAACTGTTAAATTTAACTTTGAAAATGTTGAATATTAAAGCTTTGAAATATATTGAAAATTTAAATGGTATGTTTAGAACTGATTTGAATTGATGAATTGAGCATTGAATAAAATTTGAATTTGGAATTTGAGTTGATTTGAATCGATTTGTGAAATTTGAGGAAATTGCTAATAATTTACTTTATAAATTATTTAATCTATATATACTATTTTGGAAAATAGATATATTTGAAATGAAAATTATATTTTGGTTTTAAAGTATAAATAAATTTGGAATGACCACGGTGTTATAGTGTATATTTCTTTATTGTAGATAGTTTCGCAGATCCTTAGAGGATGGTTATCCTAAACATCCTTTAAGTTACTTGTATTTCAGTTGATATTTCACTTGAGTTGGATTTATTGATATAAGAATGTTAATCCTGACTCGAGTGTTTTGTGTTTTGCTTTACGCTCGGGTCAGACCGAGTGATACAGCATTTGAGACTCACCCTTGGAGTTTGGAGCTTCCTTTCGAGATCCAACTATCGCCTCAGCTTTCAGCTCTTCTAGTTGATTTGTCCAGAGAAGTCATCTGTTGTACTGGAGACTTCACTGCATTTGAGATATTCTGTTGTGTTTTATTTCTAACTCTGATGTTTATATAGTAGCTTCATGAACTACTATTTTATCTATTCCGCTGCGTATTATTGTATTACTCTGTGTCTGTGATTCTATGATTTATTTATTTACTGTATATGATGAGTTTGCCAAATTTAAATAACAATCTGATATTTTGAATTATTCAAGTCCGACATGTATGGATTTATTGTCGATTTGAATGGTCCAAAATAGCGGGTCGTTACATTATTACACTCAACTCATTCTAGAGTACTACTGACTCTATATCTAATGAGTAATCCCCACCAGAGCCAAGGTTCTCGCTTAACCTTCAGCTATGATACCAAGTGTAGTGACCCGCAGTTCCATACCCTTTGAGTTGATAATAATTCACTCCTGTTCAACCCAAATTTGTACGAAAGAGCGAATAACTAGGGTAAAGAAGAAAAAAGAGATAGAAGAAAATAGAACAACAAATACATAATCTCACAAACGCAGCGGAACAAAATATAATATATAATAACAGATTTTATACAAAAAGAATATGTAACTATTTATACTTACAATTATCAGAGTACAAAAATCAAAACATCAATCCGGACAGTTATAATCACCTGTCCTGATATACATAACTCACACACAGCGGAAATAACCAAGTATGTGATATACGTCTGAACTCCTCCAGCTCCTCTCTTGAGCTCCATAGCATTTAAACCTAAATCTGTAATACTCGGTCTGACTCGAGTATTATAATAATAACACCCGAGTCAGTCAGAAAAACCAGCGTGAGAAAACACACTCAATTTGAATTACTAAAGTTATCAAAACCTTTTGAAAAACAAAGGTATCTCGTAAGACCGCGTCACACATAAACATGACGGGTTTTTCCCTTACGATAACCAAAACATTTTATAGAAAATCCAGTGATATTATAATAGTGTCTAAATACAAATACTTATTCAAATAGCCGAAATTGTTACATTAATTAAATTCCAGCATACTAGGCTCTACAAACAAAACCGTAAAGGCTCGTATTGGAAAATGGATTCCATACAATGACTGGGCCACTGGGGTACCGCCCATCACAGTAAACCTCTAGAACAATGTACCGAGGACCTCGTCGGGATCTCTTTCTACACGACCTACTCCTAACCTGGATAGACCGTATATGTTACCACCCCGGGTGTTCCCACCTTTAAAATTGAGCGCTCCTTTCATGCACAACCATATCCATAATATATAGGTTTCCGAGGATATCTAGAAAAGTGATAACATACCCTAATCGGGTGCGAACAACTTAGCCTTGCTGCATCTCCCCTGTTTTAGTCATTCCCGGTTGATGAGGCTTGAGGCTAAGCGTTACCTTTTAAGAAACAATTCTACTTAGAATGCCCATCGTCCTTGACGATGTTCTGATAGCATTCGTCCATACAAGTTGTCCTAGGTCTGGACAAACCGGATCACCGTCTTCATCATCTTTATGGTATTCATTCGTAACATTCAAACCTGATCGAAACGGTTTTCGAATAAATCCCGGTCTCTTCGAAACGATTAACGAAATTGGCCAATATTGATAGTCGGTTATTTAACTATCAATAAAACATCCATAAGCAGACACTAGGCCTTATTTTATAATTCTTCAAACATTTATTTCAAAATATCTTTACTAAGATATATATTCAAATCCCTTCCCATATTCCAATATTTGAAAACAATTTTAAATACTTAAATCCATAACAGGATATTTTCAAACCATCTCAACACTTAGAAATATTTGCAAATTTTCATTTTTATACTTAGAAAATTTTTATAAGTCTTATTTTCCAAAAAATCTCTCATTATTAACGCTTCAGAGAATATTCCATAACTTATTCCAAAGTCTCCGAATCACTAATAAATATCCTCTCCTCAAAATCATATCCTTTTATAAGCCCCTTTTACGAATCTCGAGAGAATTTATAAAATAAAATTTTCAATCGCTTTACAACTCTATATATATAAAATAATTATTTAAAAGAATAATAATTTATTTTTAAAACACGTTCAAGTAATTATTTAAAATATCGAAAACACTTTTATAACATCAATAACTCATTTTTAGATAAACAAACAAAATTTTCAAAGCTGAATTTAAAAGTTAGAATTTACTAAAATACATACTTAATATTTGAAAATCTACTTACCGAAGTATTTCAATCCTAACTAGTTTAAAATTCCATAGTTTTAAATAATAAAATTTTCCTTTTAAAAACAAACTTAACTTCTTAGAATTAAAAATATATTTTTAAAACCTCAATAACCAATTCAATTTTATAAATCACTCTCGAATCACATCACATCACTTCCATTCCGATCTCCTTAACCATTTTTCACTTTCAAAAATAGTATCCACTATTTTCCTTACCCTATTTCCATATTCTAATATAAATTCGCCTATGAATTTTTATATTTCCAATTTAGCAACTGATATCGCTTACCTTATTTATAGACATCGTTTATAAATTCTTATACTCCTTTGAGTTTTACTTGTTTATAGAAAACAATATTAATTATAAAATTCCATTTTATAAATCCATTTCTTTATAAATCCCATTTATAACTTTCAATCTATTTTTAATATCGACTTCAACTCTTTTTATATTTCCCGAATATCATTTATAAATTCCTGTAATATATTTCATTTTTTTAAAATCTCCATTTAATAATTCACAATAGTTAAGTATAATCAAAAATCAAATATATTTTTCTAACTCATTTTCTTTAAAATAACCCCAATTGCAATATAAATATTTTATATAAAAAATTCCCTTTAATTCCTTCAATTTAAAAATATATTTATGGTATTTAAAATACCAAAATTCAGGCCAGTGCTACAATGACATCCAATAATTCCAAACACTATAATAATCTATAATAGATTTTTCTATGCAATCCATATATCATAATATATGAAATTAAATTCAACATTTTGAGGAATCCAGTTGGATCCCTCCAACCTGTTTCCCTGCATTCACAGATGTTAATACAACATAAAAATACCAATCCCACTTCGAATGGGATATTGCGGTATATAGGGTCTCATCCGCTATAATTTGCGGGAATATCACTCCAAATACTAATATATATATTACTAAATATATTTAACATTCAACAGATAAAAATTTATAAATACAACCCGCATTCAACAAATTATTTTAGCTATTTAAAATAAATTCTAGTAATCCAAATGACTGAGAATTTTCTCACCATTATTTTAATTGCATCAGTCTCAATTTTTAATTCCACTGCATAGCCTAAGTCATCATGGATCCAACACCACTGTTTCTTGCGAATTTCCGACCTCGAACAAACAAATTAACATCGAGATAATTAAATTTGTTTGAATTAAAGTTAACTCAAAATTTTAGACTTTTTTTAACTAATTAAATTTCTCTTTTGAAAACCACATACATTGATAAAAATCATCTATATAAATTCCATAAATCTAAACTTAAATAATTTTTTTCCAAATCAAGACATTTTAAAAATTCCTGTTTTTTTAAACCTTATTCTTTTTTGATATAATTAACTAAATCAAATTCAGCACTTAAGTTAAATTAATCACAGTATCATACCTTCACGGTCACGCAAGCCATTCCCACCGTCGACTTGAACGGAGCCGCCCGGCCCCCTTTCCAACCACGGTGCTTCTCTTTTGCCGGCGACACCCAAACTCGAGATCGAGTTCGTCAAAAATGAGCTCCAGAGCATTGCGATGGAGTTACGATCTTCTCGAATGCAATGCCTCTCCCCCCAAACTTCGCATGCCGCCGCGCCTGGCGCTTCTTGCATGCGCGCCCTACCGCGACCCTAATCGATTTTGATCGCGATTGTGACGACCGCCCATGACCCCTGCACCGAATCTAGAGATAGTGCGCTGTAAAGTGTGCCAGGCGACCATGGACGATTGTCAAGGTAAGATTAAAACAACAGAATCTATCGTATTACTCACAGCGCATGGACAAAATACAATAGAACATATGTATAGTGAAGCTTTACAGAACAAAATGACATCTTATAAAACTCCATAATAGTTGAATACAAGCATTCATATAGTCAATACATCCAGCCTCACTACATATCTCTCAGAGAAAACAAAACAGCGGAACATCCAGTACATATAATAAGAAGATAATATGCAACCCTCCAGCTCGTCTTCGATATCAGTATCGTGAGAAGAGAACAGCACCTGTCACCTGCTACCTAGTCTGCCCGTCCCAAAATGGACGAACAGCCCAAGGCAATAAGAATTAAAACATAAAGCCTTGAGTCAGACAACAGTCTTAGTGAGCAGTAAATTAACTAACAACATACCAAAAGAGCATAAAGGAAAAGGAAAAGGAATAGGAATACAACCCTCCCACTCCAACCTCATTCTACAGTGATAGCCCCCAGACACACACTAAGCAGAAGCAAACATAGCAGAGCATACAATTTAAAGTAAAGCAATTGTCACTCGAGTCAAGAGCGATGTTTTCCAAGTACAAATCCCAAGGTCTAAAACCAAGGTCAGATAAGCACCTAGGAAATACCGCTCTTGAGACCGAATGACGATACAACCAAACATCCATGACTCGGCTATCACTGTTATCATTGTTGCGATATCACCGTTAATTAAATGACCGGCACATTCTTTCAGCCGTCCGTCAAGGGCTAATGGTAACCCCGGTTCTAGACATAACTCCCGCACGTCATCGTGACCCGTGCCTAGGATTATCGAATCTACCCAGAGTACTTGACCATCAACTTAGTCTTTTGGGCGTCCCCATGTACTCTTGCTTAGAGCATGCTAGAACCTTCAACAACGATGAGATCTCAACCTCCTAGTCATCCTCCTCGACGACTATTTCCATACTAGCTCAAGCGCCTCTCGAGCATCCATTATCCTCAACTCGAATCATATCACCGAGTTATCAACATGCTTGGAATGATCCCGTCTGGATTAGACCAAGTCTTCATCACATGATTGCCTCGCTTCATAACATCCTCGCGAAGCCTCATCTCAACATCACATCATCAAATCTATGCATAGGAGCTTCATCATCCCGCTACATATGCCACGAGCAGCTTTTCCAATTCAAGAGCCTTTCCCTTAGCTTTTGAATCACCTTCGATCTAAATCTAATCATCAATCATCTAGTTCATAACAATCAATCAAATCAAACATCAATCCAAGCAATCAAGCATTCAAAAATGATCTAAGTAGACAATTATAACAATAATGGCATTTTCGTAATTAAAGAGTTGAAAGTCCAATAAGCATGAAAACATGGATTATATCTCTACAAACTTGATGAATGAACTTGCATAGGTTAACATATGATAAAATGGATGCAACATCATCTTGAACAATGGATCTACATGGATCTATACATAGGATGAAGAAAATGCATGGAAATCACTATTTTAACACCAAATCGAGCCAACAATCCGATATACTCCTTTGGATCCGTGTGAGAGATAATCACCACTCACCAAATCACCTAAACAACCTCAAATCAACACACTTCAGATCTGGACAGCGAAGGATGAAGCTAGATCTATCACAAATCCGCTTCAAATGAAGAAATCTCTCTTGAAAAGATGAAGATCTTCAATCCAAGCTTTTGAATCTTCAATCTCGATCTTCGATTTGGATGGATGGAAGCACTAGATTAGAGTGGAGAAAAGAAGTGAAGAAGTGTAGAAGTCGAGCTCTCAAAATGGCAGCACTTCGTCGCTTCAAAATCCGGATCCCAAAAAGTGAGAACAACCCCTCCTATTTATAGCTGAAAACTGCCTGAGTCGTAACTCGGCTATCTCCTTAAGTCGTTGCCGACCTAACATATGCCGACCTACGACCTAAAAACCCCCACGACTTAACAGAGCCTCCGACCTAACCCTTAGCCAACAACTCCGACCTAACAGATACGCGCGCCTCAACTCCTACGATCTAACACTTCTGCGCATACGACCTAACTATTAAGTCGACCTACGACTTAACACATACTTCGACCTAACACTTAGACGAAACCCAGCGACCTACGACTTAAAAGGTTACGACCTAACACTTAGACGAAACCCAGCGACCTACGACTTAAAAGGTTACGACCTAACACTTAGACGAAACCCAGCGACCTACGACTTAAAAGGTTACGACCTAACACTTAGACGAAACCCAGCGACCTACGACTTAAAAGGTTACGACCTAACACTTAGACGAAACCCAGCGACCTACGACTTAACAGGTTACGACCTAATTCCTTAAGCCTCCACGCGACCTAACATAAGTCGCGAACAACTGGGATGCGACCTAACTCTACCCAGACTTACGACTTAACTCCTTAAGTCGCTCACTACTACTTAGGTCGTTGCCGACCTAACTACACTGCTAACTTCTATAGGTCGTCCCAACCGACCTAACAACTTAATTACTAAGTCGCTAACCCGGAACCACTAGGTCTGCCTACCCTTGAGTCGCCATATCCTTAAGTCGGTCAGTCTTTAGGTCGTTAACTCGCCCTGCCGACCTAATTACTTAACTAAATCCTAGGTTGCACAATTTTATAGGTCGCTCCAACTAACCCACGACCTAACACTAACTCGCAAGTCCTTAACTCGGTCACGACTTAGCTCTTAGGTCGTCCACGACCTAGGACTTAGACAAATTTCCCCAAAAATCTGAAATGACTTAAAAATGCAAAAATTCCAGATTTGACGAACTTTTCAATCCGTGAAAAATACGGGTCGTTACATTCTCTCCCCCTTAGGAATTTCGCCCCCGAAATTCCAAGCAAACAAAGCAATCAAAGACTATTCTGTACGCCTACCATCCATAGCAATCAACAAACCATGCATCCAATTCTAACTTAGCGTACAGAATTCTAAAACTTAGAACAAGTTACAATATCGCGAGATGAGACGACACCTTAGGGCCATACCTTGAAGAGTTCAGGATGAGCTGCTTTCATCCTCTCTTCCACCTCCCACGTACAGTCGTTATCATCATCACTCCATTGTATCTTGAGCAACTTAACTACCTTCCTCCTAAGCTGTTTCGTGTCGGTTTCCACAACACGAAGTGGCTTACGAGGTCTTCTATCAACTGGATCAACTTCAAAGTCTTCATAGCTATCTGCAGAAACCACTGCATTCGAGTCATGCACATACTTCCGTAGATACGATACGTGAAAAACATTGTGCACACCCGACATCTTCTCCGGTAACTCCAATCTATAAGCGAGCTTTCCAATTCGCTCGATGATCGGGAATGGTCCAACAAATCTCGGAGTCAATTTTCCTTTCTTCCCGAATCTAATAACATTCTTCAGTGGAGAAATCTTCACAAAAACCATATCCCCTACGTCGAATTCCAAATCCTTTCGACGCTTATCGGCATAACTCTTCTGACGGTCTTGGGCTGCCTTCATTCGTTGCCGAATGATCTCTATGCAATCTGAGGTCTGACGAATCATCTCTGGCCCAAGTATCAGCTTTTCTCCAGTTTCCAACCAACATGTCGGAGAGTTACACGGTCTTCCATACAACGCCTCATACGGTGCCATACTAATGCTTGACTGGTAACTGTTGTTGTACGCAAACTCCACCAAATGAAGGTGATCTTCCCATGATCCTCCGAAGTCCAAAACACATGCTCTGAGAAGATCTTCCAAAACTCGGTTGACTCTCTCGGTCTGACCATCTGTTTGGGGATGA
The DNA here is from genome assembly GCA_030737815.1 of Allium fistulosum. Taxonomy (NCBI): domain Eukaryota; kingdom Viridiplantae; phylum Streptophyta; class Magnoliopsida; order Asparagales; family Amaryllidaceae; genus Allium; species Allium fistulosum. Next base: position 160,319,653 of record CM060904.1, on the reverse strand, counting down.
TAAGCTGTACTCAAACACAACTCGGTTCCCAAAACTTCCTGGAAGCTCTTCCAAAATCCACTAGTGAACAATGGGTCTCGATCGCTCACTATGCTCTTCGGAATACCATGGAATCGAACTATCCACTTAATATACAACTCAGCCAACTTTGATGCAGTCCTAGTCGATCGAACAGGAATGAATCGTGCACTCTTAGTCAGACGATCCACAATGACCCAAATCCCTTCATTTCCCGTTCTGGTTCTAGGCAATCCATCGATGAAATCCATCGACACTTGTTCCCACTTCCATGTAGGAACTTCTAATGGCTGAAGCAATCCACTTGGCTTCTTCTGTTCAGCTTTAACCAACTGGCAGTTCATACACTTGGAAATAAAATTTCCAACATCCTTCTTCATACCTTCCCAATAGTAGGTTCTCTTCATATCCCGATACATCTTATTTCCACCTGGATGAATTGTCAACTTCGAGTGATGACTTTCCTTCAGAACTTCACTCCTCAATTCATCTATATCGGGAACAACTAGTCGTCCTTGCTTCCGAAGCCAACCCTCTTGATCGACCTCGAATCCTTTATCCTTTTCTGGATCCAATCCAGATTCCAACTCACGGATAATCTTGACAAGCTTATCATCTCGCTTTTGGCTCTCACCAATCCTTTCCACAAGAGTGGGTCTTATCGATAAGTTTGCCAACATCTCAGGTTCCAATTCACATCTAGGCCTGAAGTCAAATCCAGCTAAATACTCGAGACTCTTCCATTCTGAAAACATGGCTCCCAATCCTGCATGTCTTCGACTTAACGCATCTGCCACTGCGTTACCTTTTCCCGGAGTATAAGCTATACCAAAATCATATGATGCCAAAAACTCTAGCCAACGTTGCTGCCGAAGATTCAAATCCTTTTGGGAGAAAAGATACTTCAACGACTTGTGATCCGTAAACAACTCGAATCGAACTCCCAACAGATAATGCCTCCACATCTTCAGAGCAAATACAATCGCCGCTAACTCCAAATCATGAGTTGGGTAATTCCTTTCATGCGGCTTTAGTTGTCGACTGGCATACGCAACAACTTTATCCTTCTGCATCAACACGGCTCCAAGTCCAGTACCACATGCGTCGGTGTAAACCACCATCTCATCATTCCCACTAGGAATAGTTAAAACAGGAGCACTCGTCAGTCGCTCTTTCAGGATTCCGAAAGCTTGCTCACACTTAGCATCCCAACTGAACACTTGGTTCTTCTTCGTTAATCCTGTTAACGGTGCAGCTACCTTGGAGAAGTCTTTGATAAACCGTCGATAATATCCTGCTAATCCAAGAAAACTTCTCACATCTGATGCATTCTTAGGTCTAACCCAATCCTGGATTGCTGCCACCTTAGCGGGATCAACCGCTATTCCATTTTCAGAAATCACATGGCCTAAGAACCTCACTTCACTCTTCCAGAAGTGACACTTCGAAAACTTAGCCTTCAGCTGATGTTTCCGCAAGATTTCCAAAACAATACGCAAGTGCATCTTGTGCTCTTCTTCCGTTCTGGAATAAATCAGAATATCATCCACGAACACAAGTACGAACTTGTTCAACTGATCTCTGAACACTCTATTCATAAGATCCACAAAATATGCTGGCGCGTTAGTCAATCCAAACGGCATTACCAGCCACTCAAAGAAACCAGATGGTGTCCGAAAAGCAGTCTTCGGCACACTATCCTTTGCTACTCTCAACTGGTGAAATCCCGTTGCCAAATCCATCTGAGAAAACACCTTAGCTTCGTGAAGCTGATCAAACAAGTCATCTATTCTTGGCAATGGATACTTGTTCTTCTTAGTCACCTTATTCAGCTCACGATAATCCACACACAATCTCAACGACCCATCTGCCTTGGTTGCAAACACAACTGGTGCACCCCACTCGGACACACTACGCCGAATGAATCCTTTCTGCAAAAGGTCATCAACTTGCACCCTCAACTCCTGCTGTTCCCTAGGCGCCATCCGCCTAAGAGGCATCACAACAGGTCTGGCTCCTTCAACTAGATCTATACGAAACTCGATCTCTCTATGCGGCGGCAACCCTTTGACTTCGTCAAAGACATCCTCGAATCCATTTGCGATTGGCACTAAAGACAGTCCATCCCGTGGAACAACTAGCGAATACATGAAGCTCATGAAGACGCCTTCCTCATGCTTACATCGTATCACAATCTTTCGCCCTTCCACATTCTCGACTGCCACCTCTAGCCTCTCACAATCAACCTTAGCCGCATACTTCCTAAGCCAGTCCATACCCAAGATAATTCCGAACCCCGCAAAGTTCAGAACAAAACAATCACAAACAAAAGAGCAACCATGACTCGATACAACTAGACCACGGCATAACATACACAAACAAGACGAACCCCCAACTGGATTAGTCACAACCAATGGCCTATCAACAATATCCGGTTCCAAACCTAACCGGCCTACTAGTTCATTACAAACAAACGAATGCGATGCTCCAGTATCAAACAAAACTCTAACTGGAATACCACATAGGAAAAGAGTACCTTGAACAACCACACTCTTTCCCTTTTCTTCAGCAGTAGGAGCTTTCGAAGACGACGGAACAGCTCCCAAAGCATAGGCTTGCACAATCTGCCTGTCCTTCCTCGGTTCTGGACAATTCTTCCTGAAATGTCCCGGCTTGTCACAGTTGTGACACTTCATCGGTGCCTTCGGATTCTTACAATCCTTAGAGAAATGGCCCTTCTGCTGACAATTGTAGCAAGTCACCTCGCCTTTCGGCTTCTTCTGGCCATCCTTACCCTTCTGCTGCTGCTGCTTCCTCTTCTGGTTTCCACCCTGCTGTGGTTTAGATTCTCCCTTGGTAACAGTAACAACAGGTCCTTCCTTAGGAAACAGACTCTCATGCCTAAGAGCTTTCTCCACAAGCTTCTCAAATGAATCGTCCAAATGATCCACCAACTGTCTCCCAAGATAACTATCCAAGCCGGTCACAAACTTCTCATTCTTCTGATAAGCAGATTCAATATATGACCGGGCATACTTGGACAAAGCTTCAAACTCAGAAACATACTCAAGAACAGATCTTCCACCCTGCTTGAGCTCTACAAACTTCTTGAACAGAACAGACTTCTGAGCTGTAGAAATGAACTTAGCTTCAAACCTAACTTGGAATTGCTCCCAAGTAATCTCTTCCTCCGCAGTATTGATGGTAATAGAGTTCCACCAATCAGAAGCTCTACCTTGAAGCTGCCTTGATGCCAACTTCCTCTTAGTTGCATCATCAATTCCCAAATCACCAAAGATCCTTCTACAAGCATCTATCCACCTCTGGACCTCAATAGTTGATTCTGTTCCCAAGAAAACCTTCCCTCCAAGAGCAGTATAATCCTTGCACAACTTAGCAAAATCCACTGGTTTCGGAGCTTGGACTTGAACTCCAACATCAACTGCTGCCCCCGGAACTGGTATCCTTCTCATGATCGAAGTCATCATAGCTTCGAACATGGCTGCATAATCAGCAGTCTCTTCAGTAGCACGGCCTCCCCTAGCAGCTGGTCTCCCTCTTCGACTCATTCTCAATATCTATAAAAAAGGAATGATTAGAACATCTAGAGAAACAACTGCATAAAGGACTCAAACCCTACTAAGCTACTATATTATATATAGTATTCATCCATCAAAATACAATTACGTCTCTCATACGTAGTTACTTCAGCGAGCGTTGGGTAAAATCGATTAACCAATGCTCTGATACCAAATGTGACGACCGCCCATGACCCCTGCACCGAATCTAGAGATAGTGCGCTGTAAAGTGTGCCAGGCGACCATGGACGATTGTCAAGGTAAGATTAAAACAACAGAATCTATCGTATTACTCACAGCGCATGGACAAAATACAATAGAACATATGTATAGTGAAGCTTTACAGAACAAAATGACATCTTATAAAACTCCATAATAGTTGAATACAAGCATTCATATAGTCAATACATCCAGCCTCACTACATATCTCTCAGAGAAAACAAAACAGCGGAACATCCAGTACATATAATAAGAAGATAATATGCAACCCTCCAGCTCGTCTTCGATATCAGTATCGTGAGAAGAGAACAGCACCTGTCACCTGCTACCTAGTCTGCCCGTCCCAAAATGGACGAACAGCCCAAGGCAATAAGAATTAAAACATAAAGCCTTGAGTCAGACAACAGTCTTAGTGAGCAGTAAATTAACTAACAACATACCAAAAGAGCATAAAGGAAAAGGAAAAGGAATAGGAATACAACCCTCCCACTCCAACCTCATTCTACAGTGATAGCCCCCAGACACACACTAAGCAGAAGCAAACATAGCAGAGCATACAATTTAAAGTAAAGCAATTGTCACTCGAGTCAAGAGCGATGTTTTCCAAGTACAAATCCCAAGGTCTAAAACCAAGGTCAGATAAGCACCTAGGAAATACCGCTCTTGAGACCGAATGACGATACAACCAAACATCCATGACTCGGCTATCACTGTTATCATTGTTGCGATATCACCGTTAATTAAATGACCGGCACATTCTTTCAGCCGTCCGTCAAGGGCTAATGGTAACCCCGGTTCTAGACATAACTCCCGCACGTCATCGTGACCCGTGCCTAGGATTATCGAATCTACCCAGAGTACTTGACCATCAACTTAGTCTTTTGGGCGTCCCCATGTACTCTTGCTTAGAGCATGCTAGAACCTTCAACAACGATGAGATCTCAACCTCCTAGTCATCCTCCTCGACGACTATTTCCATACTAGCTCAAGCGCCTCTCGAGCATCCATTATCCTCAACTCGAATCATATCACCGAGTTATCAACATGCTTGGAATGATCCCGTCTGGATTAGACCAAGTCTTCATCACATGATTGCCTCGCTTCATAACATCCTCGCGAAGCCTCATCTCAACATCACATCATCAAATCTATGCATAGGAGCTTCATCATCCCGCTACATATGCCACGAGCAGCTTTTCCAATTCAAGAGCCTTTCCCTTAGCTTTTGAATCACCTTCGATCTAAATCTAATCATCAATCATCTAGTTCATAACAATCAATCAAATCAAACATCAATCCAAGCAATCAAGCATTCAAAAATGATCTAAGTAGACAATTATAACAATAATGGCATTTTCGTAATTAAAGAGTTGAAAGTCCAATAAGCATGAAAACATGGATTATATCTCTACAAACTTGATGAATGAACTTGCATAGGTTAACATATGATAAAATGGATGCAACATCATCTTGAACAATGGATCTACATGGATCTATACATAGGATGAAGAAAATGCATGGAAATCACTATTTTAACACCAAATCGAGCCAACAATCCGATATACTCCTTTGGATCCGTGTGAGAGATAATCACCACTCACCAAATCACCTAAACAACCTCAAATCAACACACTTCAGATCTGGACAGCGAAGGATGAAGCTAGATCTATCACAAATCCGCTTCAAATGAAGAAATCTCTCTTGAAAAGATGAAGATCTTCAATCCAAGCTTTTGAATCTTCAATCTCGATCTTCGATTTGGATGGATGGAAGCACTAGATTAGAGTGGAGAAAAGAAGTGAAGAAGTGTAGAAGTCGAGCTCTCAAAATGGCAGCACTTCGTCGCTTCAAAATCCGGATCCCAAAAAGTGAGAACAACCCCTCCTATTTATAGCTGAAAACTGCCTGAGTCGTAACTCGGCTATCTCCTTAAGTCGTTGCCGACCTAACATATGCCGACCTACGACCTAAAAACCCCCACAACTTAACAGAGCCTCCGACCTAACCCTTAGCCAACAACTCCGACCTAACAGATACGCGCGCCTCAACTCCTACGATCTAACACTTCTGCGCATACGACCTAACTATTAAGTCGACCTACGACTTAACACATACTTCGACCTAACACTTAGACGAAACCCAGCGACCTACGACTTAAAAGGTTACGACCTAACACTTAGACGAAACCCAGCGACCTACGACTTAAAAGGTTACGACCTAACACTTAGACGAAACCCAGCGACCTACGACTTAAAAGGTTACGACCTAACACTTAGACGAAACCCAGCGACCTACGACTTAAAAGGTTACGACCTAACACTTAGACGAAACCCAGCGACCTACGACTTAACAGGTTACGACCTAATTCCTTAAGCCTCCACGCGACCTAACATAAGTCGCGAACAACTGGGATGCGACCTAACTCTACCCAGACTTACGACTTAACTCCTTAAGTCGCTCACTACTACTTAGGTCGTTGCCGACCTAACTACACTGCTAACTTCTATAGGTCGTCCCAACCGACCTAACAACTTAATTACTAAGTCGCTAACCCGGAACCACTAGGTCTGCCTACCCTTGAGTCGCCATATCCTTAAGTCGGTCAGTCTTTAGGTCGTTAACTCGCCCTGCCGACCTAATTACTTAACTAAATCCTAGGTTGCACAATTTTATAGGTCGCTCCAACTAACCCACGACCTAACACTAACTCGCAAGTCCTTAACTCGGTCACGACTTAGCTCTTAGGTCGTCCACGACCTAGGACTTAGACAAATTTCCCCAAAAATCTGAAATGACTTAAAAATGCAAAAATTCCAGATTTGACGAACTTTTCGATCCGTGAAAAATACGGGTCGTTACAGCGATATTTCTCTCCTCACGAACACGACCTTCACTGAACGTCGCAACTTTCACTGAACGCGTCTTCATCTTCGTCTCACCAATCACGTCGCCGCCCTTTCTCCTCCCAAATCGCGACTAACACGCGACTCGATTTCGTCGCATTTCATTTTCGATTCCACTTAATCCATAACCTGATGGCACTCGGCTTCATTGCGAATTGTTTGATCATGAGATTTTTTTTCTTTTTCTTTTCAAATGCGACTATCGTTTTCTTGTCATAACTTGGTTTCTTCTTTAATTTCTTAACTCTTCACTTTATTCTCTTTTATTTAGGAAGCAGTTCTATTCTATTTGGTTGGTTACAAAAGCTTTGCTAAAAATCCATTTCCATATTTTAATACAAAATAATGCTATAAACAATAACTCATAACTGCAAGATATTTCTTTTATTGTTTCTTTATTTATTGGATAACGCAAAATATAGAAATGTTTCTATTTTACACTAATTCCTGTTTTCTTTCTTTTATTCTTGCAATTATGTTTATCATTATTCTTACAATATTAAACTATGGAAATGTATTCTCTTTTCTAAACCAACCAACTAATCTATCACTAACTTCCAAATCAAGTTATTAAATTTTCCCCTTTTTAATTTATTTCTCCCGTTTTCTTACTTTTAGGCTTATGCCTTTCTCTATAACTGTTAGGCCTAATATTATTCATATTTAATTGGATTTCTATCTTTCTTTTCCATATAAATAATAATTAAATATAAGCTCTCTTATAGAATTTACAGTTTCAACATAACTAATTAGCAGAACTAATTACTGAAATAAATGCTAAATTAAAATATTTAACCGGAATCTAATGATAATATATAATAAACGTAAAAGATATATAATTTAATTCCACTCACCTATCGTCCTTAGCTTTCCTCCATGACCTTTCTGGATCCCCTTCTAAGGCGTTTAATATTTTTATTAAGAAGATCTTCTCCCCAGAAATATTATCTATTTAGGGTTCAGCCTCAGGCAATGAACTCAATTGGGAGAAAATCTGATTGTGAGAAAATAGCTAGGCCTAAGGTCCTATTTATAGTGTAGCTTGAGGCTCTCGGACCGTCGAATTTTTGGATTGCATCTGGTGCAACCATGTCATAGGCTCGCTGCGAGTCGTTGGATCTGGAAAACAAAGCTCCAAATCGCGCAAAAATTGAATTTGAGGTCTTCGGTACGTTCCTGGACGATTTTACGTCCTGGGGCTTCACGCGGGTTGACCTATAGGTCAACCTGTGTCCATTAGGGGTCGACCTTAGGGTCGACCCTTGTGCCTTGTTGGTCGACCTATGGGTTGACCGTAGGCCTTAATATATATATATATATATATATATATATATATATTTTCCGTTCTTCTGATTTTCATTTCTCTCTTAACTTCTTCGCATTAACTCGGATTTCGACAAGTTATATGTGGAAATAGATCAGAAAATTGCCACGAACACAATGGTATAAGTTTCGAGGCCATATTCTGACAATTCCAAAAATGTTTATCTTCACTGTTCATTGTTATTTGGTTATTTAATTATCTAAAAATGCGGGGTGTTACAATACGACTCCCAACCCTTTGATACCTTGTACTAATACCACTTCGACCTTGAGTCTTGTGACGTCCCACCTCTATACTCACACTAGCCAAGGACACTACGGGCTAATGCCGTCAACTAGCATGAAGAATAAGGCTGTTGAGGAGCGACCATCTGTGCAATTGCTTTGTGCGAGTACCAATATGTCAGATAATATAACTTACATTTCATTTCAAGAGGAAATCCGACATATCAAATAAAAACTCAAAGCTACTACACAGTGGCTATATGGACTTCGGAAACAAATATAGAAATAAACATAACACAAATCAGTCACAGACATTCATATCACAAAGGCAGAATCAGATATGAATATATCGCATAAAAGTGTACATCAAAATAGTGGTCATAGAAGATCCACTACATCATAAAAGAATAGATACAAGTGCTAGACAAAAGAATAATTATACATCAAGGAGTCTATATCTCGAATGTATAAAAACAAAAACTACTAATCTAAAGTAGTTAGCCAAAAATCAGATGATGGTCCCAGATAAGAACTCAAGCAGAAGCACCTGAAATACCTCGATCTGACCCGAGTATTATTTAAGAAGAAAATAATAAATGGATCAGTCTAGCTATAAATATCAGATAAAATGATATAGGATAAGAGATATGACCAAAAACGTATGATAACAAAAATGCCATACTATGTCAAGTATACATCAATTAACAACGAAAATCATACAATATCTCAAATCATCTCAAAACACCAAAAAGAATCACATTCTTTAAATTATTCACCAAAACACAAATATTGATAGAGCTTATCAATGCAAACCACGAAAATTGGCGAAACACAAATTCTAGAAATCACAACCAGAAATCCAGAAATCACAAAGGGGGGAAGGCCTATCACAAACGCGAGCATGAAAACTCACCAACATGTGTATCACAAATGGAACGCTATTCCATGGTCGCTAACCATAAATTTTGAGCCGAAGCTCCACAAACGTCCCGAAGACCATGGGTCGCTACCCCACCAACTTGAGCCGAAGTTCGACAAACAGGGTTTTTAGTCCCCACACAAACAAATAGACATCGCACATCGCTAGTCTAAATCACAAAATGATCATCATCGATCAATAAAAAGTGTGAACCACACTAAGCTAGTAAATATAAGAGTTTAGCTTCATGTCCCATAACCACTAGCTTAACTTAAATATTTACGAACAAATTGTAGATTTCCACTCGAAAATTGTCACAAGAGTTCAATCGGACAAGTCCAAGAATTAACCGACGAAGTAAACACAAGCGCTTCATACCACTTGTTTTACTAAGCCGTTTAATTAGATTTCTCATACGAATGAGGTAAAAGTTTGTATATACTAAAAGATTGGAAAAACGGTTTTAAAAGAGAGTTTTATATTTAAAATAGTGTCGAAATCGTTTTGATGAAGGAGTTTGAGTATTTACTACTAGTATAGAAACCTTTGTATTTAGAAGTGACAAACCACAAAAATGATTGTAGAAACAATCAATCACCAAAGATTCACATACGAAGACGTGAGTTAAATCCAAAGAAATCGATACTAAACCATCAAAATGGATATTCCTCAAAAATCCAAAGAAAGATGTCATCAAAGTCGATAGTAAGTGATAACAACTATCCAGATCAACAACAATCGATTAAAAATAGGAAATCCACACAAAATAGCCTAAATAGGCAAAAATGAATGTTTCCAGATGTCTGATTTGGAATCCAGACGTCTGGATTTGTTTTCTGGAATTGTTCAGAAAACCACCAAGACGTCTGGAATATCGAAGCAGACGCTTGAGCCATGACCAGACGTCTGGTTTAGAACCCAGACGTCTGGTTTTGTTCTTTGGAAATAATCCAGAGAACCCCCAGACGTCTGAAACTTCAAGTCAGACGTCTGAGACTCATCCAGACGTCTGATCTTAGATTTCAAACGTCTGGAATTAGTTTCTGACTTTTTTTTAATATTTTGCGTGCTTATATTTTTCTCTCCAGGTCCAAACCAGACGTCTGGACTTGGTCACCAGACGTCTGGTCACCTGGTCTGGGCAACAATTTGCCTAGGCCAAAGTGGCCAAAACGTATCGGAAGCGATCAGACGAGCAACGACGAGTAAGGATTTACGCCAAGCAACAACCCAGCCTTAAAGGCTCTTCGATACACCCCGAATATCAATGCCCAAACATCCATAGAAGGATTTTCATAAAATTGGACCAAAACACCAAAATTTGGAAAATTCACCAAATCAATTCAAATCAAAAGCAAATGAATATGCACAAATGTTAGGAATTCATACCTAACAACAATTATAGCTATAGACGTAGATGTGCTTTAAAGAACTCACCTTTAAACCCAAAAACAACGAATGAGAAGCTTTTAAAACAAGGCAAGAACAATTCATCTTCAACACACCTCTAGAATCCTCAATCTATTATCAAAGGTGAAGTTTTTTCTAAGTTTGGGTTAGGAATTTCTGAGAATTGAAGAGAGATTGAGATGGAGAAGAAGAAGAGGATGCTTACCTTAGCTTCTTTTTGATGTTGGAGCTAAAATTTGTATTTCCTAATTAAACTAGGGTTTGGAATTCTAATTTCCTTTCTCTTCCACCATTTTTGCTTTAGCTAGAGAGTATTAGGAAAATGAGAATGAATGAAGGAACTTGAGTGGAGTATAGGGTATTAGATGAGTAATGAGCTGAAACCCAAACCCAAAGCCCAATAGAAAAATAGCAAAATTTGCCCAACTCCAAACATATCGATGTTTATAATCAAAAAAGTTGTAAACGCCATTTTGGACTCAATGGAAGTGGTCTCGAGTCCCAATTCGACTGTTTACAAAAAGTAGCTTTTCGGACTTTAATCCGATTAACGATGCTATATTTAAATAAAACATTTAAATATACAATCGTAAAATATGCGGGTTGTAACAAGTCTACACAACAAATCGAAACGAAATTATTCGCCCGTACCTACCATATCACGACGGCCTAATTATAGTATATGTACTTTGAGTTTGCTCAACAAATACATATAGTTATCTTACCTCATTTCTTCAGTTTATTAATAATACTACACATAACATCCACAGCTTAAGTCTGCTCAACAACTAAGGAATATGCATGTTATATATATATATATAGTAGAGGACAACATTATATTGAAGATTCATAATCTTTAATATTTAATATTTAGTGATATTGACTTATGAAATAATATAATTCTTATGAATTACTCTCGTGATTCAAGTGTCAAACACATCAGAAATCACAATATATGCATAATAGGTATGTATTACTTTCTTAAATGTTCCACCTTTAGTTTATAAATTCATATTATATAAGTTTTATTATTATGTAACTTTTATATTTCATACTACTTATATAATAGTCTTATGTATAATATTATATTAATTAAATCTTACTCAATTAATTTTTAATTAATTAACATTTTAATTAATTTTATATTATTTTAATATAACATTTATATTAAATATTTATTACATACTATAGCCTTTATAGTATTGCACATATATCTCATATATGTGTATATTCATTTAATTAATTAACCTTTAATTTATCTATTTAGTAATTAGCCTTTAATTAATTTAGTTAATTAAACAATTTTAATTAATTATATTAATTTCAAATTTCAATTCATATACATACATGTAACAACCCAAAATTTTGAATGTTTTATATTTAAATATCGGAGTTATTTAAATATTGAAATTTTGGATTTAATGTGAATAAAATGATTTTTAATGCTGATTTAAACTCTTTTAAATAATAAATGATAATAGTAAACTTTTAATTTTTAATTAAAGTGATTAAACTTATTTTGATAATAATTATTTTTAATCAACGCGTGAAATTGTCATTCCGAGGCACTATTTCGGATTTTGACGAAACCAGTGTCGTTGGATCTAGAATAATGAGTTGTTGTATGCCAACGAGTTTCGCGGTGGTCGGACGTGCTATGTGGTTATGCGAGCTCAACGCATAGCGATTAATTTCAGGAATTAAAATATAATAAATTTTACTATAAATACCCCTTAACATACCTTTCTCTCTGCACCTCTTCATTTTTCCTTCTCAACACAGCCGCCATCAATCTTCCTCTTCCTTTAATTGTTTTAAGAGCCAGGTTTAACGAAAATCAATGTATTTTTATTCATTGAACTCATGTGGTTGAGGGCTTCGTTATGGTGTGTTCAAAGTAGGGTACGGCGTCGATTAAGAAGGAGTCACATTATGAGGCCGACACTAGGGTTAGCTTTAGAAGGAGCTAGAGGCGATAGTATGCTATGGCCTTGGGTGCATTGTTCTTCTCATGTGAAGGAGAACATATGGTGAAAAGTTTGGGGTGGTGCGGCTCATGATTAAGAGTCACGACAGTGGGTTGTCATGTAGTGGGGTAGCTGGTCGCGATGATCAGCACGGCATCAGAGGTGATTTGGAGTATGCAGTTGGACTTGGGGTGCAAAGAGAAGATGATTGGTGGTGTTCTTGAGTGGTGTGATGCTGGAAGGGGAATCACGACATTTCAAAGTTCGTAGGAAGCTTCAGGTCGGAATTCGCTTGGGAGGCCGAGTTCCAGGTAGTGGTATCCGATGCAAAGCTCTTGAGAAGGGCAATGCATTGGCGAAAACAGTTCAATGAATCGTCGAGCGTGGGGGGAGAAAGGAGGAGAGAGGGGTTGTGTATGTTAGGTTGCGCACGCATGCATGTACAGGTAGTGGTAATTGGGAGAGAAGAAGGATTAGGGGATAAGCAAGGGATTAGTGTTAATTAATGTAATTAATTAATTTAATTAATCCGATATCTTATAAAAGTAGTAACTTTTGCATATGAGGTCCAATCGAGATGTCGTCTTTGCTATTGCATTCGTAGCAAGATTTTCTATGACATGGGTTGGCTTGGGCTTAGGTGAGTTTACTCACCAGTTTATTTATATATTGTTGTGATATAATTGCTTTTTGTGTAAAAATATAGGTACAAAGAACAATGCAAGTTATTACTTTTGGACCTCTCTTTGCTTTGGAAAGCAAGTCACAAAAATATATGTAGTATAATCTCTCTTTTAACTCTTTAAAAGATGTATCATGGACCAAACTTGTTTACATGTTTGATATTGTTTTTTGATAGAGTTGGAAAGAGTGTGAATGGTTGAAACAAAATTGTTGCTATGGAAACACTTTGAAATCCCCTATATTTAACACTTGTTAAATTGGTTTAAATGTGAATATATTGTGAAAATATATATTTGGTTGTTCTTTACACTTGTTCAAGTGTGTTTGACCTAAAGAAACTGGTTTGGAAAGTTATAGAAATTGTGAAACGATGTTGCATAAGTTTGTATAGCGAAAAGGTCGCTATAGATGCACTTTTAAAATTCTATTTTAATAAAGTCTAAAAAAGTTGGATACTTCATATATTTTTCTTAAATCATTTAAAGGAGTTTGTAAATGGTATTAAAGTATTTTGAAAGGAAGTTTGAATATAATTTTATAATCATTATTAATGGTTTAAGTAAGGGTTTTAAATTATAAAACTTGCTTTATGGTTTTTAAATAAATTATCAAATAGATATATTTTAAGTAATATTTTGAGTAAATGTTTTAAACCATATTATAAGTATTTTTAAGAGGTTTTTGGGATTATAAGACTTATGTTATAACGAATGATTGTATAAAAATAATTGAAAAAGTATATAACCTTGTTTAAAAAGTGAAGATGTACTCAGATCTTTAAATGGATGTGTTTCAAAGTTAATGGCAAGTATAAAAATGATTTTGGGTTTACAGTAATGATGTTTAAGCAGCAATTGTA